>HG992186.1:3100680-12908750 GCA_905220545.2 Melitaea athalia | reverse complement strand
TTGCGATGCTTCTGGTGTTGCAGGCGTCTATAGGCTACAATCTTACCATCAGGTGAGCCGTACGCTTGTTTGCCGACCTAGTTACGTAAAAAAAATATATATATTAAAATTAATGTAACAGTCCCAGCAACTCATACCTGAGCAAATAAGCAAAAGGCAACTTCTATTGAGGAAAAGCGTCAATCCATCACGCTACCTAACTGCGGATTCGCAAAGGTCAAAATTAATAGGAGAATTTTAAAGGATATAAATGTTAAAATTATGTACAATTATATATACTAGAGATCACCCAGAGGTCAAAATTAGACCATAATTAAAAATTTCAATGAAAGAAAACCAAAAAGTTATGAAAATAAAGAACCTTTTTTTAATTTTTCAATTTGACTACAGACTGACAATCAACAAAAGAGTATAATATGCGTGTTTGTGTGTGTCAAATACATGGTAGCGTATACCTAATGTTTCTTTTTTATTGATTTAACATATTTCTATGCATAATTTAAAAAAAAATTAGCATTCTGCACTCCTTCTCTATATAAACAATAAGTGAAAAAAATAAATAATAAAATAAAATTTCATACTCCTCCGTACGCACAATTTTCGTAAAAAGGGTTACAAAGTTTTTGCTTCACGTATTATATATATAGATATATACCCGTTCCCACATTATAATATAATACATAAAAAATTATTACTAAACTTATTTTATTTAGACACAAATGTTGAAATCATTAATTCTAAAATGTTACTTTGAAGATATGAATCACATTTTTTTTGAGGAGTGGATGTGACATCAAAGGAATAAAACTGTTGGTTTTACGCTTATTTTAATTAAAAAAACCTTTCACTTCAAAAACGTATAACACGGATCTTATTGGGTGCAAAATCAATTTTGCATTGAACTATTTAGGTACTGGAAATATCTCATTGATTTGTAAAAACCTGTCCTTCTAGTACGGAAAAGGAATATGACTGTATATTATATCACTACATTTATTACCTAAGTAAATAAATCAATCAAAGCCCCAACGATCTCTCTTTAAATTGAGAAATTGCCTCAAACGTCGAAAATTCCTCTGAATATCGCTCAATACTGTCGCCTTTTCGCATATCGGCATAAATTAACACAAAGTGGGCGTGAAATCACACTGTGGGAACATCGATACGCAATTTGCTGTCAAGTGTTGTGAGTGATTGTGTTTTTAATATGCGCGAGCATGGAGCTACGTACAATTTTATAGTTTCATAATACGGAAACGGGTGTCATTTATTCTTTTACTAGCTGACCCCGCAAACGTTGTTTTGCCATTTATGTTATTAACCCCCGCAACCCTCTCTTGTGGGTGGAATTTTGTAAAATCCTTGGCGATGGCATGGCTTTGGCCTTGGCGAAAGGAATATTCCTACCAAATTTCAAGTCTCTAGGCCTTATGGTTCCAGAGATATCGTGATGAGTCAATGGGTGGAAATCTCTTTTTTATATATAGATTACGATAGTTTCTTCATTAATCGAAAAAATGGTTTATTATTTACGTTTATAAGTCCCTCGCTCAACGACTATTGATGGTGTAAAAGATTTGTAAAAGCAATCGAATTATTTTTTTTGTTTCTTTGATTAATCCTGTTTTTTTTTCTTTTAGTTTTTATCCAGTATGTTTCTCGTTCTTTTCTGGATCTGACATGTATATTTTTCACAAATTAAACTGAATTAGACAATTGTCATTAGCGTCTACAGCTCAAGAAAGCAGGCTAGAAAGCAGGCGTCCACCATAACCACTAAAACTAATTGTTTAATTGTTTGGAGACTACTCCAAGAATAATAGCGAGAGCAGACAGTACTAAGGATAAACATACGGAGCTCTAACCCAGAAATAAATAATACGCCGTGGGGAAAGGAAAAAACAGTTCATCATCACTGAAAGTTTTTTTATTCCATTATACCTACTCTTATGAACACTAAATGTGAAAATGTCCAGGTAATTTTCATTTATGTTGTTTGATGACCGATGTTTCTTACCACATAATCCATATGGTAAGAAACATCAGTATACAATTACATTAGGTACCATAATGTAAAATAAATAATCTGTCGCAATAAAAGTCCAACTTATTTATTTATCACATTTCATTTTTGCGTAACTCTTAAGAATTGATATTTATTTATAGTATAAATTATAAAGCACATTCGCGACACAAATAAAATAAAAACTACAGTCTGATGTTAATTATCTTCACTGACTAATAAAGAAGTTTATCTGCTTAAACAATAACCGTTGTTAAAAACTGTTCAACAATAGAGAAAAAACTTTTAAAACAATAAGTAACATGGAACGCCTTTCAACTAATTCCCACAGAGAACATAATTAGTCTAAACTTTAGTGCCCCGTTTTTGTACACCCGAGTAATCGCGGGACATAAAATATTTTGACATGGCGATAAGAACAATGGGGCCGAAATTTTAGCTTATCTTATCGGGACAGAGTGTTGTGCCACTAATGATCCGAGACCCACAGTCATTACTTACTTCCGAGACCCGACAACTTCATTCTGAAAAACGCCTCATTGAATGTTCAAGATTCAATAGATCTTTATTGAAAGTTAGTGAAAGTATTTGAAGGCAATAACCAATATTCTATGGAGCCTGTTGCGTCCGTAATATTGAAGTTGTATAAATCGTTTCTGATTTGATCTTAAGATTCATAGTATTACTATGATAATAGCCTATAGACTTGAGAAGCGTATTAGAGGTTACCTTCATTTTGTTTACTAAATGAATATTTTTTTTATAACATCGATATATATTTTTTGCAAACATTAAAAATATTTCTTTGATCGCAGTTGTCTCAAGCTCTAGCGAATCGAAGCACAATTTTTTTTTTAATTTTTTTGCATCCGAAAGTCAGTTTATCGTGAAAGGTAAAGACAATAAAATTTCACGATACGGTTGAAATATGTAAAGAAAGCCTAAAGATATTCATTCGTCAAGGTAAATATTCCTTTCTGCGACTTGATTTAAAGTTAACTACAAACACTGGGATAATAATACTATGGAAATAGATTAAAAAAAAAATACACGTTTTTCTTTAAACTAGAGTTAAATTTTGAATTTTAGAAGAATGAAAACAACCCTTCTAATTAATGTAACCGTGGTTAGTCTAAAAACGTATATCTATAGGGATCAAGCGTGCAAGCTTAACACTGACGAATGGGATTAGGTCTGCTATAAATGGGATGTCTTCGGGTAGTTCTGAAAGTTGGTCCAAGTTATAAGTCAGAACGAGCTCAAACGACAATATGTAGGTAAAATATGTAATTATTGTTGTTAGTGGTATTTAGCTAAAAGTATATAACATTATTTATTGCATTACACAACCTATAGTGTTATTGTTAAATGCTTTTAGGTTTCTTACTGTAGTAAACTACGTACCTATTATATTTCAAAATGTTCTTTAGTTAGATTAGTTTCAAAAACATTATTTCAAATAGTTCAGTAATTATCTTTGTAAAATGCACTGACTAGAAGGAAGAGGAGAAGACATAAGGGTGTTTTCTTTTTTGAGATTTCTTCCTTAGTTAAAAATAAACAAATTATACATGCTAGTCATTCGTATGTGTAATTAAACTTGCGCCAAGTCCCAATGGAAGGAAAGTAATCTTAAGAAAACCTAAAAGATTTAAGCAGCGTATCAACGCGGAGATGGTATCCGTTTTAATTATAATAAATAAATAATCTCATAAAAGTAATCTGAGAATGGACGAGACGAACATTTGGAATTTCAAACAACAATTGTATTTCTCTTTGATATCTATATCCGTAAAAGGTTTTGTTTTATGTATGTGTGTGTGTGTGTGTGTGTCTTATTTGTTTAAAAGAAATAGGTATTTCAGTTATATTATAAAATAAATGATAGGTATGTGTTAATATAAATTAAGGAATTACTGAAACGATAAGGATACCTTTGTCTTAAATTTATGCTCCTCCAGGTTTCCACATTGTAATGTTATGGATTTCATTTAGCAGCAAAGATACCATAACTTTTACTTATATGTATACCTACAGGTTTGTACGGAACCCTCGGTGCGCGAGTCTGACTCGCACTTGTACGTTTTTTTTTTTGTTATCACAAATATTTAAAAAGGTAGCGTTTTGTGGAAGAATATTAAAATTTAATGTTTCAATGTTTGAAAGGGCACAAGTTCAAGATTTTTTTTATTTTTATTTTTTTTTATTGCAATTTAGTACTTCAAAACGTACCTACATAATTTATAATGATATCTAGCCACAAACATAAAACTAATGTAACATACATTGTATAGATATTGTTACCTTGGAAGTATATTGTTTTGTCCGTAATAGATAACTAATTCATGAAACGATGTAACTCGATGCAAGCGTATGAGTATCAACTCATACTTGTAAACATCCGCGAAATCGAAAAATTCCAGGTAAGAAACACGTATTACGGATAGCTTATCCTCCTGAAAGGATTCCGGGATCCAGCGACGCAAGACAGTTGTCTGACAAGTGATTTATTTCTTTTATCTTTGAGCGGCTGAGATTTTATAAGATAAAGTCCTGTGTAGACATCGGATAAGAACGATTGGAAACATCAGAAATATATTTAATAACAATACATTAATATAAATCTTATTCTTTAGTGCAAGCCATGTAAATGTTTCAATGTAAGCCTGTAAGGCCTCATTTACGGAGACGCGGGGCGTCGTGCGTAGCATGTGGCGTGGCGGAACGCACTAAATTCAAATGTAGGGCGTTGGATGAGTGCGTTTACGGAGAAGCCATTTTACACGCGTTCATTTTCATACATTTTGACACACGCGCGACGCTACGCCACACGCTACGCGCAACGCCCCGCGTCTCCGTAAATGAGGCCTTAGAGACTAACTGCCACGCTGACCCAGTGCAGATTCACGGATAAACAAGTTCTATTTCCAGAAACATGGTCACATATAAGTATGCTAATATGCTTTAGGGGACAAAAAAAAATGATCTTATAAATTCTAACACCATAGCCCGGTTTTGAAGCTAAAAACTTTCCGTTTTAATTACGAGTTCCTATAGACCTAGAGTCTAGAAATGTAAGTGCTACAAATACATATTTCATAAAATATACTAATATATTTTACCTATCTTATGTATCCTTTTATATGTTATTAGTTGCAAAATTTGTACAGCGCTTACATCGATTTCGCTTACGTAAATTCTATTACATCTGACGAATCAAAAATTAACTTCAGTCTATTTCAACTTCTCTCAGCCTTCGTAAATTCCATCTTTATAATTTTAGAAATCAGTAACTTTTACTTCCAAACATTTTTAAGAATACCTATTTGCTCACTTAATACATACATATAATAAAATGATAGGAAAGTCAATGTATGTCCGGGATAAACTCAAAAAGTACTGCATGGATTTACTTCAAATTTGGCACGAATATTATTAAGAAGTTGGGTCAGAACATAGACTACATATTATCACGCTATCACCTACGGGGAACGAGCAGTGAACGCACGCAGACGACGTCGCGGGCAGCAGCTAGTTTATTCATAAAACAATACAATATTCTAATAATTCTATAACGAACTGATGGTTTATTGATGACAACATTATCAACACAATGGTTGAATTTCTATACATAGACACTGTTCAACTCTAATAGAGTATCGGTTGAGTTGCTTGTTGAGTTGAGTTGTCTCCGTGTCTGAGCTTCGGGTTAAGTATTATTAATTTATCAAAAAAATATAATATATTAGGTCAAATGACGGTTCAAGTGTTTTAAAGCCTACTTGATAGAAATAAATATTTGATTCGAACACAAACGACTTACATAGTTTGTATAATCTCAATTCATACAAAAAAATACAAACTAATCCTTGGCATTAAAATAATAACATAACATAAAATATTTTCAATTAATACCTGAAAGAAAACGTTTACGGCGACTAATTAAAATTTTATTTTTGGTACATAGTTTAAATAGAAACGATATTTAAAAAAAAAATTTGTTACAAGTTATTGTACTGTGTGGTTACGGCAGTAAAGACTATTGCCACACCCTCTCTCCCGTGAATGTCGTAAGAGGCGACTTAGGGATAACATAATTATGTAGTTCCGCTACTTTTGAAATACACAGGCCGAAGACGGGCAGCAACCGCCTGCCCATCGTGATGATTATGGGCAAAACACATGAGTTCACGCCATTTTTGCGTAAACTTGGGAAAGCCTAAGTCCAGCAGTGGACTGCGATAGGCTGAAGTGACGATGATGAAAAGTTATTCACTTTATGTATTTATAGATACATACATACTTACACTAATTAAATATCTAATACGCTCCGATGTATGTAATTGACTTGATGATTTTGTAAATTGACGATTCGAAAGTGCTCATGGGGCCTATTTGAATAAAGTTATTTTTGATTTTGATTTTTTGATTATGTAAAATATAAATAATCTTGTGCTAAACACAACTCAATTGATCATGCATTTTTATTTTATACAGGTCATATTTTTATTAAAAAAAAATAACAAAAAATCGATTACTTATAAGTAAAAATTAAATTAAATTAAATTTTTATTTTATTAATACAATAATAAAAATATTTAAGAATTATAAAGCGGTCATAAAAGAGCAATTACGATTTAAAGGGTAGTAATAAATCACAGAACAAAGTCTATCCTTCTCTTATCATGGAAGCGCCGAAAACTTGACGACGCGACGAACAGATTTATTGTATCAATTAAAGAATTCTTCACACACATCAACAATTATTATCATTTTATGTGGTTTGATTCTTTGAAAATTTATTTGATTGACATTTAAAATAAAACTTTTTATTAAATACTAGCGACTACCTACTATTAAATACTAAATATAAAATATAAAATAAACATTTGCAACGTAAGCGCAAAAAAAATGTGTTTATTTGCGACATCACATTAGAAACCTCTAAAACTATCAGTGTTCCTCTACTATATTATGCATCTATACTAATATATAAAGCTGAAGAGTTTGTTTGTTTGGTTGTTTGTTTGTTTGTTTGTTTGTTTGTTTGAACGCGATAATCTCTGGTTCTACTGGGCCGATTTGAAAAATTCTTTCAGTGTTAGATAGCCCATTTATCGAGGAAGGCTATAGGCTATGTATCATCACGCTAAGACCAATAGGAGCGGAGTCCACGCCGACGAAGTCGCGCGCAGAAGCTAGTGTATTATATAAATAAAAACCTTCCTCTGGAATCACTCTATTTACTAAAGAAAACAAAAAGTTTTAAAGATCTAATCATACAGACAGCGGGAAGCGACTTTGTTTTATACTATGTAGTGTTTCAATTGAATTTCTTGTAAGTTTTTTTTATTCGTAATTTTTAATTTTGACTCAAAAATAGAATATTGTTTTTACCAGACTTCCAAAAAAGGAGGAGGTTCTCAATTCGATTGTATTTTGTTTTTATGTATGTTAACTTATATGTGAACTTTTGACTGGGTGGACCGATTTCGATAAAAAAAATTTTTAAATCGAAAGGTGGTATGTGTCATTTGGTCTCATTAAAATTTATTTGAGATCTAACAAGTACTTTTCGAGTTATATCTAATAATGCGTTTTTACTTGACTATTTTTTCGTCGACCTACGTTGTACGTCGACTACGTACATTGAATTACTTGACAATGTAATTGAAGTCGGTTTGCGAGCAAACACAATTATGTTGGGTAAGATATAGTTATATTTTAAATATATATTAAATGCTTAATTACCTATATAAAAAAATTAGAACTATATATCAAAAATAACAACTCGATAGTTAGAACTTCTAAGTTCAATAAGACGTCTTCACCCCCCTAAATATGAGAAACGTACAGAATTCTTAATATATTTATTTGGAATCCTCACGCATATATTTTGTTTCAAAAATATCAAGCAATTTTTTCAACATTGAAGACTAATTCAAAACAGAATATAAAATATAAAGTAACAGAGAACATTCAGAATGAATCTAAATCACATCTGAAAATGTCAAAGTAAATATGGTATGAATAAAATATTAATTAAAAAAGTTACAATCCCTCGAATACGGATCATTTGTCATTCGGTTAATGAATACAAAAAGTCATCGTAATGTCCTCGTTTCCTTCGGTTTTATTTATTTGAAAGTTAATACCGACTAATTCACGGCCGCGTTAAGGCAAACGGTACACAGACAACACGCTCAACTTTTTATGTTATCCCCGTATGGAATTTATTGCATTTGTCACTCAGATGGAGGATGGTAATAAAATTGGACATGTTTATTAACGTAATGAGAAGTCAAATTGTTTTGTAGTTTGTTATTAACGAAAATTTATTTCTTATTGGCAATATTAGAATGCACCTATCCTTTTCATAGTAGAATAAATGTTTTGTACAAAACTATTGTAGTCCATTGAAATGTTACATTTTTTTGGGCTTACCTTGCGTTTGTCAGAGGACGCAAATTTATTTTTTAGATATGAAGAGGGGGTTAGTCTAATGTTAAATCCAAGTTTGTTGGTTTTTTGTGGGGGAAAAATGTTAAATTTTTTTTGTGAGACTTGTCTTATAGTTTGGCAGATAAACCATAAAAACCATTTGAACCTCTTTTTCCAAGATGGCGGCCGTTGCACAAGGACTACAAGCCCACAAACTTGGAAATAACATTAGACGAGCCCCCCCTTCATATCTAAAAAATAAAATTGCGTCCTCTGACAAACGCAACCCCAAATGTAACTTTTCAATGGACTATTGATATTTTTTTATATTTCCAAATTATTTTATTTAAAATATCGTAAAGCAGTGTCAACAAATACCTACTCTCGAAATCATCAATAGCAATAGGTATGTACACTTTTAGTGAATAGGTCTAGTAAGTGGTATCATGTTGACTCATGTCCCCCAATCTGTTTACTTGCCACAAACCCAGATCGGTAATAAGATGCGACATATGTATTATCCAGATTAAATCTCACAGGAGAAGAGGCTTAAGTATAGTCACTCGTTCGTCTTATATAATAACCGTCTAAAGATATTTCTTTTCTCGCAAAAATAATTTTGACTGACTTGCTACAGAAAATTCTGTTTTATTTTTATAAAGTAAATGAAATTACGAGTTGAGAGAAATTTTCATTCAGTTCACGATACCTTTGAGTGAATATTATCAATAGGATAAAATCAACCAACTTTATGCTAATTTAAAATTATTTTAATGCGCTATTTTTTAAAAGAACTTACGGTAGATTAATTTCGAAATTATTTACATCATTTAAACTAACATCGTGTAACGGACCTACTTCTATTTACCCGTCATCATCATCATTTCCCTGCCCTTATCCCACTTATGTAGGGTCGGCACAACATGAGTCATGGAACTCATGTTGTAAAAGATTTGGCATGGAATATTTTACGACTGGCCGCTTGCCTGACATCAACCATCCTTGGGAATTATTGGCTAAGAAGAAGGATAGGTGGGAAGGATTTATGTGAGAACAGGATCTGGGGTTAGGGATACCAGTGCCACGGGGAGGGGTGTATGACACTAGTAGCTAGAACAGTCCGGGGTCGCGTACCCGTAGCGGTTTCAACCTGTTATCGGATAGATATCTAGTGGTCCCACCCTCTTGACTAATATCTAGTGGTCCCACCCTCTTGTCTAATATCTAGTGGTCCCACCCTCTGGACTAATATCTAGTGGTCCCACCCTCTGGACTAATATCTAGTGGTCCCACCCTCTGGACTAATATCTAGTGGTCCCACCCTCTGGACTAATATCTAGTGGTCCCACCCTCTGGACTAATATCTAGTGGTCCCACCCTCTGGACTTATATCTAGTGGTCCCACCGTCTGGACTTAATACTTCTATTTACCCATCACAAAATTAAAGATAAAGTGATCTTTAATTTCTTGTTTGTTACGTCGTTTTGTTATCTCTAACAATAAAAAATTGACTACAGACAAATCGATGTGCGACTATTAGCGTATTCGAATGATTGATCACTCGTGCCTTTCCGATCTCGTCGGGACAAAGAATAACATTGTTACATCTCTTGTAAACATCTCACTGCAGCGAAATCCTTTTAACGTTGTGCCTGTGAGATGTTCTAGAAATAGATCAACTGTATATTCTAGATACGGTATTTAAAAGACGATTTTTAAAATAAACCGGAATCAAAAATATTTAAATTTAGTCCTAAAACATTTGAAAAAGTTTGAAAATTTATAGAAATAAATGTTTTAAAAATAGTAAATAATATAGAATTTATATATTATATTTTTTTTAATATTTTCAAGTGAACACGTTTACTTTGACTATCAGTCTCAATTTTCACCGAATTAAAAAAATCTTGGCAAGAACTCTTCACTGGCGTAGATCCAAATACTCTAATAGGGCAGTTAACAGAGATTCCAAAAAACTATTTTATGCGATACAGAAAAATAAAAAAATACAAAAAACTGTTCTAGTTGAATCAAAAGTCTCTTCATTTAACTTAACTTTAAATTTAGTAATTATGCTAATCTAAAACCTTTAATTGTAATATACTATTTACTAAGAGAAAAAAAACTTTGTTGCTTCCGTTGAACTATCTATACTGATATAATAAAGCTGAAGAGTTTGTTTGTTTGTTTGTTTGTTTGTTTGTTTGTTTGTTTGTTTGTTTGAACGCGCTAATCTCAGGATCTACTGGACCGATTTGAAAAGTTCTTTCAGTGTTAGATAGCCCATTTATCGAAGAAGGCTATAGGCTATATATCATCACGCTAAGACCAATAGGAGCGTAGCACTAATGAAGAATGTTTCAAAATCGGGTGGTCCTATTCCACGGGGACGAAGTCGCGTGCACAAGCTAGTTATCTATAATAAGTTAATGCCCAGCGGCTTTGACCGTACACTTATATATGAATAGAACGGAAGCCATATGTGAGATGTCGTAGAAAATAAAGAAAGTAGCTTTTTGGAAGACCAACGACGAAGGCGGTGCGGTGCAACTTCAAAGGTAAATCTTAGTATACACAGACCGTGGAATCATCGTGACCACCACTGAAATATTGATTTAAACTGCCTAATGTAAGAAATGTATAACAGATATGACTCAGTCATATCAATGAGTAAAGAATTTTAAAACGTACCTGCTTACTTTGAATAATTTAAAGATAATACTTGAAATTTCGGCCCTTATGAGTAAATGGTATAGAAGTGCTGATGAAGTTAAGTCGAGTGCACTTACTCATGTTCATTTATAGAGTTTGTGGAATGTTGAAATTGAGGTGTAACTTTACGTAACAAACTAATATGAACTGCTGGGATAAAAACATTTGATCTATGTCATTACACATTTTTTTTTATTATTTAAAAAAAAATTGGACACGTTTTGATTTTTTTAATAAGTATGTAAATATATATGTTTTTTAAAATTATTTACAGTTGTACAACGGCTCTTACTCTTGGTTTAGTCTAAAGTAGAACCCTATAATTATTTAATAATTATCTCATGTATGACGCATTAACATCCATTTATATCCTACGTCACAATACTTACAAGCTTGAATGTTAAGATCAAAGGAAAATCCATTATAGAGTTTCATTACATTTTCTGGGATAAAGTTTCGAAGAGCAGAACGATCCTTTTGAACGTATGGTTTCTTACCTGCAACAAAGAGAAGGATTCTTATTCATATGTCGTTATGAAGTTATTACTTTTACGAAGAATTAGATGTACATTGTTGTAAATTATCACATATTTTTAATGTCCACTTGTATGTTACAACTTGTTTAAGCAGTATGAGTAATAAACCAGTCTGCCAATAGTTCTTGAATACCTACGTTAAGTATATTTATAGTCATACGATATAAATAAAACATGTCATTTTATTCATTTCTAAACGTGTGACAAACGTTCATAATAACGAAACGTCCATAACACTCAACTATCACAACTACTAAGCTATAAACCCACACGTAGGTAGCTACTAAACGTGAACCTCGACAGTCAATTTCCAACTTTATAATCCCGTTCAATATTGGATTCGATTACATTCCGGGATCGGACTCCCACAAAGATTTTTATGTGCCTTGTCGTTCATACTGTCAGGTTATATTTGTAATGGGGCTTATCTTTAAACTCCGTATTGAATTGTCATTGGTATCAAGATGTGGCCAGGAATGGTTGCGACTCGTCTCTAGACTAGATTTCAAACGGGTTCGCCGGTGTTCCATCTATGGTGTTCACATTAAAAACTGCCTGGCGCTTACTTTTTATACGAGTATATCTGACTCAATTTATTATAAAATAGCAAAACTCTAGCGTTATACAAAGTTAGAAAATATTTTTAAAATTCTATTTTTGAACGAGGGTAATAAATAATAAGTGATTGTGTTTCAACCAATAAACCATTCGAAAACTGACGTGTATTGTGTCATTTTCTCAAATATACAGCCATGAACAAAATATATTGATTAAATTTTACACGCTCTTTATTTTGTTAAATAAAATATTATATTTTGCTTAACAAAATGAAATACTTTTCTCATCAGATTTCTTTCGACGGTGTATGCAAAGAAATTTCACGCGGCTATTTAAGGGTATTATTAGTGAATTCATGGCGTAAAATATAACAAAATAAAAATTGTTGCAGCACGTTATTCGAAATTACTTGGGCCTGAGCGAGGGAGTTACGGACCTACGTTACGGATGCAAATTAGCAATTGACTCGCGCTGTTATTTTTTATATGTTTTTGTTATTTTATAACGTTACCGAAACACACCAATTTTCCAAAAACAAAAATGGTAGCATATTTTTATGTAGGCGTATGTAAAGCTTCTTAGAAATTCAAATAAAAATATACAAAAATAAATTCTTAAATTGACAGAAGAACCCAATTAACGTTTTTATAGCAATAATTCTTATTACACACATATAAAATGCATCACAAGGCATACATCAAGTTTTTGAAATTAGGTTGTATGCAATCGAAGAAGCGTATAAGCGATCATTATCATATGAGATGTTGGTACGTTCACCGAGCAGACAACCGCATGCTATTGAAATGAAACGTGAAATTGCTTTACTGTCATAACGGTTAAATATCAAACAGACTGACTGTTTATTTGAGCATCATTATCGTTCGATGCTTTTGTGATATTAAAAACTGATATGAGAAGCGCGACGAAAATACGAAATGAAACAAGAAATATAAATACTCATTGTCTTTTATGTTCCATAGTCTATATAATTATAATACATGTATTATATCTAAGTATGTATATATTTTAACTGAGGTAGTACTGCAGGGAATACCCTGCTCGAAATCTGGAGCAGCTCGACTGGGGAAGTACCTCGACCTTACAGAACATAAGATAAGCTAAATAGTACTGCAAGCTACGGTAATTGCTTACCATCAGATATATAAAAAATAATAAAAAATAAAGTATAAATAATAAAAAATAAAGTATTCAGTTGTCCTTTTTATGTGATCGATAAATATAAAATATTATTAAAAAATAGATTTTAACTCTAAAGCTACATTAATCCAGAAGTTATAAAAGCCATAAAACATCAGATTGCGGAAACTAATAATGAAACCGGAAATGTCAATAGGTACGGATGAGCGCGCAAGAATCTCTCAGGTTTTAATAACATAATAGTTTTGAAAGAATATTTATCTCGAAAGGGGCAAAACACATGAGTTCGCGTCGTAATGTCGGGCGCGAACTTGTGGAGGCCTATGTCCAACAGTGGACTGTGATAGGCTGTAGTGGGGGGGATTTATCTCGAAATGTAAATAAATTTACTGTAGGTACATTTTTTTATTTGTTTAAATCTAACAATTTATAAACCTTTATAAAGCTTATTGTTTTCTAATGTTTACGCGAAATTTACTCATTGACTTAATAAAGCTTTATACTAAAACACTTTTTTTTAACTAATATTCATTTCAATAAATAATTCAAGCAATAATTTCCAAATGCTGGAAGTTCGTACGATAATCCGATTTTTAAATTGAGCCTTCGCAGTCAGAGGGCTTCCCCGTACCGGATTTTTAGGGAATTTCGTAATATCCTGCAAATAATTGCATTCACTTCCACTTTTAAACATTTGACGTATTTTGAAGTGAGAAGATCATAAAAAATAACTAAATCAGTTCTAATGACTCATAATTATTTTTAGTGGAAACGGTTTTAAGTGACATAATTTAAAGATACAAAGCGTCATTATTTCTAAGCATGTCATCACTTTATGCATAAACAATCCAAAAAATATTGTACCAATATGATAAGAATGTATGTAGGTACCTATAACAAAAACTAAGTTTAAAGTATTATTGTCATTAGTGAACGTAATTTTTTTTTTCTAGCCAGCATTTAAGAACAAATTATTTTTTTACATTTCCAATAAGTCAGAATATTAAAATATTTCTTGAAAATAAGATACTTAATGTAACTGGCTAGGGAGTTTAAGTTTTCGAACAAATCTTGCGATCTCACTGGAATGATACTGCTGATGTTTATTTAAACTTTCATGTAATGTTTATATTAGTTATGGTACAACAATATGATACGCATCTCGGTGGAAAATACTTATTGCAGTTTTTAATAAAATTGTTTTTGTGATACCTATGCTTTTTAAAATTTTCATAACGGTTTTTATTATTTTTTAAAATATTTTATTCTGGTTTTCGATTAAAAAATTTTACTTGTAAGCAGCAAGTTAAAATTTGATTCCAAAAAAATGTTATGATCATTTAGGCTTAATCCTTGTGGTTTTCATCATTTAAACGAAGCCTATTTTCAGGCCGGCGGATGTTCAGCTAAAACAGTAAAAAAAAAAAACGTAAAAGGCATCGAGGGAATGCGGAATTGTGCCAAACAAAAGGCGAATGGGACGCATTTAATCCTGTCCGGCCGTCTCGTTTCGACGGCGCGGAAAGAGAAAATTGAATTTATTATCGGTTGTATTTGAGTGACGTGTTATTTCACACGCCAGTAAAGGAAGGAGAAATCCAATCAGTTAAGGTGATAGCTCGGATGTAGTGAATGAACTGACTGAAAATGTCTTTCCGATTAATTTCTGTTTGCACGATTTCGTATCGGAAATTGATGTAGTTTTAAGTATTTGCCATCTACGCTTCTGCATTTTACACAATCTGAAATGATTATATGCATTTATAAGTATAGCTTTAGTGTAATTTGTCAATTTCAATATTTACAATAATTTTAGAAGGTTGGTTTGTCGGCATAATAACCAATATTAAAACAATAAATATTCGATTCACTTTTTAAAATGGGGAGACAAGTAGGCGTTTGTTATAAAGAGGGCTGAACCTAACCCTATATATACTGAATTTTAATTGGCTAGGATATGCTTCAATAACGCCTGGAGGGCAACGGTAAAGCACTAAATAAATGTGTGTGGACCCTAGCATTAGAACAATTATTTTATAACCACGATCGGCGGCAAGTATTTGGGGATATAAAGATTGGGTGTAACATTATTATTTATTAGGAAAATACAAATTTGGGATGGATCTGCCAAATACCAACTGACAACTTTGGACTCGGTGGAAAAACGAGCTAAGAGACTCATAGGTGACCCTACTATGACAGACACCAAGTTGCAGAGTCTCGATCATCGGCGTAGGGTAGCTCGTCTGTCGGTGTTCTACAGAATATATTTCGGAGAGTGTGCGAAGGAATTGCACGATCTAATTCCCCCAACAACCTTCCGCCATCGGGACACTAGGCGCGGTCGATCGTTGAATCCTTATGTCATTGATATGCCACCTACGCGCACAAAACGCTTTGGCACTACTTTCTTGATGCGCACGGCTAAGGAATGGAACTCGTTGCCCGCGTCTGTGTTTCCCGAACGATACAATCTGGGTGCCTTCAAGGCCAGAGTGAATAGGCTGCTATTAGGCAGGCATGCTCCACCTTCGACCGCATCGTCACTTAACATCAGGTGAGATTGCGGTCAAATGCCTGTCTATATGGTCATAAAAAAAAAAAAATTGTTTGTTAATAAGTGAAATTATTTTGTCTTGCAATCACAATTAAATATTAATTCACCTTATCTGGCTGGGACATATCACCACTGTATTGACCAGAATTCGTACATTGCACATCTACCATCCCATAAGAAAATATTTATTTAAAAACAGTTTCGTTTGATTAAATAAAAAATAGAACCAGTGATTTACAAACCTATAATATTAAACAATTGTAGATGATTTCAACTTTAATATTACTATTGATATAAACAAAATATCTTCTTTTACGGACGAATTCGAATGATCCAAACAAAAAAACAAGTTTGGATGTACACGAATAGATAACCCTGATGGTTTCATTCGCATTAAGTGATGACATGATCGCAAGGTTAATGGAAATTTATGGTTACTTTTACCCTCAAATTGTGATGGTTTCTTTAAACCTTTCTCATCAAACAGGTTTTATCAATCGCAAAAAAAAAAAACAATTTGACTATTAAAACGTGTTTATATTTTTATTGACGCCTCGTAACATCTCATACCTACACATTGAGTTAAGTTTTTAATGTTATTCGTACATAATTCATACATGCATTGAAAGGACTTGGAAGGTCATTTTAATAAAATACTTTCTCCCTAACACGAACAGTAGCAAAACATTCGATTGTCATATTTTAAGTATTAAATTATTAAAAAATATTATCACTGCTGTGTTAATTTACATTTCTGTGAAAAGCCGTGTTAAAAATACTGTCATTAAATCTGTTATTATAATTAAAAAAGACTTTACAAAAAAGTTTTATTCAAACTACATATCCGCACCGGTTTTTAATAATTTACATAAAAGTTGTTTAAATGTTAATGAGTTAGTCCGGATTTTGTGTGTCGGTGTCTCTGGTCAGGGGTGATGAACTAAATCTCAATACGCGGCATTTTGCAACATGTTTTCGTTCCTAAAAAAATATTTTGACGTTTTTTTATTTGTAGTAACAAGATACTCTGTTCTCGTTTACCAGGTAATATTTTTTTGACAGCGTCATAGACCAGGCATTTAAATAAAGACAGTTAGCTTTCTATTGATTTAATAAAAGTTTAAAACGATTTAATATGTTGATTGTTTTTATTGCTGTCAAACGCGACGGCGCGGCGTCCTAGTTGAAAAAAAGCATTTTGCGCAAAAAATGAATGCAATGTTGACAACATCGACCCAACCGATTAAAAAATTAGTCAAAACAAATAAGTAAAGAAAATAATTAAGAAAAATTTGTAGGCTACAAATACCATCTAAACATCATGCACACTTTGTAAAACGCTTAATCTTTATTCTACATACAGACAGTTCAACAATTATTTACTTGACGTACTTTTTAAATCATGTGTAGTCTATTAATTTGGGCTTGTTACAAAATATAAACAGAGAACACAATGTTTCTCAAACTTTTGTTTCACTGTTTTTTTTTTCCTCCTGGGGGGATTGGGGATAGGGTCGGCAACGCGCTTGCGATGCTTCTGGTGTTGCAGGCCTCTATAGGCTACACAGAGTACATTGTAATAGTAGATAGGCTAGTACGGTCTTGCCATTGGAAAAAAAAACTGTTCTTTTTTCTACTTAATTTAATATGTAGGATTTCTCATTTGTGTATCTAGCAGCTAGCTGTACTTTTCTTATGTTGTACTGTTTGAAAGCTTGCTTCCATGATAAAAACAAACTATGCATTTTGTTTATGTCATTTGCTTATCTTACACAGTTCACAAGTACAAATAATTGTACAAGTTTTGTTAGAAGGTACTTAACTATGACTTAACTTGAATATAAAATAAATATATAGATATTATTTTATAATATCTATCTATGTATATAAATGACAGTGAATATTGCTAAGCGCATAGGTAACTCGAAAATGGCTCGACCAATTCGACTAATTTATTTTTTTGTATGTTCCTTAAGGCCCACGACCTATAAGACCTACAAAAAAATAAAAAAATAAAGTGATCACACTTTTCATTTATTTAATTTTTTACTATTAACTATTGACAGAAGGGTCTGTCCAGGCAGCTAGTATACAATAAAGACATATATATATTTATAAAATACTAGCTGACCCGGCGAACTTCGTACCGCCTAACAGTAGATTGGAATTTAAGTTCAAATTGACTTTTAAGTATTATTACAACACTTTTCTATATTTCCATACAAAAGTTAAGACAGGACAACGTCTGTCGGGTCAGCTAGTAGGTATTTAATAAATATAATAATTAAGAAAATAATTTAAAGCATTTATTATGGATGTTCGAGTTCAAATAAGGCTAAAAGGATACATAAGTTGCACAGACATCGATCTAAAATATTATTTTTAATTAATTATTAATAAGCAAAAAACTAATTTATTATTACCAGCTAATATCATTATCAGTTTTGTCACCGTATTACTTCTGTAGTTATTTTAATATTATTTTATTTATATGTTATTTTTATTCGGGAAAACAATTATTATAGTACGGCACTCATTCAACTAAAATAATATAAATCAATCAAGATTCCACATAAATGTAAGACAAATATTAACAAAAAGTAAATTTAAATACCTTTAAAGAACTTTTTATGGTTTGTTTACATTTTATTTCACGGCTTACTGAATAGGGTATACATATTTCAATGTTATAAATATTTTATTTAAATCATTTGTTAAAATTGTGGTAAGAATAAATTCAGCGAGCGTGTAATAATACTGAAGCATTATATTAATTTTGTTTACCTACATTTTAATTAATCAGCTTAGTGCATATCTGTGTAAATACAAGTACACACTAACTCCACTGTTTTTATTTAAAGCATTAAATAGGTCACTCGTTGTTAAGTAATGTTTCTAAGTGTTAACTTTGTAAGATATGTATATTAGCATTGCTTTATATCGCCAATACACCGCCGACCATGAGACTAAACTTACGAGTAGGTACAACCCTAGTGACCGTAATTAAACAGCCATGTTTATAATGATCAACATACATGGGTATGGGTGGGACATAGGACGTGGATGGGTTGGACCTCTTAATTATTAAATATATTTAATCAGGATCATTTATATGAATCAGTTTTATATATTTTAGCAATAATATTAAGCGTATATGTAAATTTGGAATATGACTTCATTAACGTCGCAATATTCATTCACTTTGAAAAACGCTATTATAAAACAATATAACTAATTATAACAATGCATTAAATCACACGAATATCGCTGGCGATGTTAGCAGCATAGCATTAACGAACAAAATATTACTGTGATCTTGGCTAAATTATTGTAAGGAACAGCGAGCTTCAATGTAATTTGGATAAATGTTGGACAGGTCAATTACAACAACTCAACTGTGCAAGTCGCAAGCTCAACTTTGAAAAAACTTCTAAATACACTGAATAATCTTTACAGATCTGGAAAATACTGATTTAGGTATTAATTATGAAATGTACTATAAATAGATATTTAGATCAACTACTAAAAAGAAAAACGAAACGTTTGAAAACCTTGTCGAATTTTTCTAGAAAATTTTAAACCGAATTCCACACATACCTTTACACATATTTTAGACTATCACTATTGAGTGGTATGATACAAGGTAGATAAGATACAAAAGCATATTCGAGCGATGAATAAGACAACAAATGCAATTAGTCTCTATTTCATATTAAGAAGTCCTAAAGTCTGTTGAATTAGAATTTAGAAGCCTAAAAATAATATGTACTTCTAGTATTTACTAGTAGAATCAATAAATGCCATAAGCTTATAAAAAAGACTAAAGTAACACTGACTGTATCTACTTTTATACGTATGCAGCGATGATTGTTACCAAATAAGTAATGGCCTACTGGATGCAGCTCAAATTATTTGCGATGATGGATGAGCTGTCAGTAAAGGTTGTTGCCTGTCACGCTCTTACACACTTTGGCGGTTGTGTTGCACGAAATGAAAAAGGATTTTGATTACTTTAACAAACCTTCACATTCCGAATTATGTTAAATTATAACTTTTGCAAATTTGCGCTCCGTGACTGATTAGTGATTTGCAAATTTACTGAACACGGATTACAGTGTAAATAACATGCGTAAATGACTTATTGAAATTGTCGGTATATTTTAACATTCTAATTATAAGTATCTACCATTGAAGCAATGATGTTTATAATTTCAATAATTTTATTTAATAATAAGTAATAATTACTAATTTTGATAGTTGTGTATATGTATATAAAATTTATAGCCGCTTTTAAGTACCTATACTTTAACGAATAAAGCTAACAAAACGTCTTAATTTTATTACTTTTGATTAATATCTAAATTCCATGAATAAAACAAAACATTTAATAAAATATTTTATTCAGGTCCTTTTTATTTCTTCCAATTTATGGTAGTCATAAAATCTATGTTTACAAAAACGTAATAATTCCTAAGTTAACAACTTAATATTTGTTTTATTTAAAAACAATCCAAACAAATGACATCTTCATCTCAAGTAATATTTGAAGAACATTTAAGTTTTAAAGTACAAATAACGAGGTAATTTAAGAGTGCTTGTTAAACACCTCTTCATATATTAACATTACTCTTAAAAGTCCTTCGAATCCAATGACTATGGGACATTACGACTTCAAAAGTTAGTCACAATATAGAGATGCATGCACGCGGTACTATCGACTTTATTATTGGACTTATCGAAACTATCTTCACTATCAACAGATACGAAATAATATATCGATGACTTCTACTCTGTTTACTTACTTCTATATTACCCTATACTTTATCCATTAAAATACACATACAATAAAGACATATACATATTTTTTATTATTTTATTATTATCGCGGCCAAACATCGATAATAAAACTATAAATAACTGCAACACTAAAATGATGTTATATTTTTAAATCATCTGTACCATTATATTAACGTAAAATACAATTAAAAGCGGTTAGGTAACTTATTATAATATTAATTACAATATGGCCTGTGTTATTATAATAAATGTACCATTTTAATATAATTATAGTCATAAGCTTAAAAGGTGGGATGGAAAGTATAAAAAAAAATATTTTTATAGTTTTTTTTTGTGTTCTAATGACGTAATTTAAAGTTACAATATTTAAATTTGTCATAAAAATCTTGATAGATTGATCTCTATAATATATATAAAAACACGAAGATTACATATATGTAAATATTTAATATATTGTAATCCCCTGTTTCCTAATTACCTCACTGAAGTCATTAGTCAGAATACGAAGTTATTTTATCCATATAATGAACACCTCGTTGCTTATCTGGGCAACTTTAGCTGACAGGTTAGCAAGTTTTGATTTATTTACTTTAGTTTGTTACACACTTGTTGTGGTATATAAGCTGCTATATGAGGAAACCTTTTTTTCTCTTTGAAGTAATTTCGTGACAGGAGATAGGGTTTGTTTTGTATTACGCGTTGTTTATCAGATCTTTGTTGTATTTTAGGGTTACCGGTTAAATTGTAAATCGTGAATAGCTACTTGCAATAATTGTTATAAATATATATTAGAAGTTTTTACTAATAACACACGCTTTCCATGTTTAAATCATTTTGTTTTAGGGTTACAAGGGAGATATCTCTCATGCCAACCGAATTATACTTAGGAATAGTTGTCATTCTGTATCTTAATTTTGAATAGTAAACTGTTAAGTATTTAGTAAATTGATTTCACTTAAATTTGTGTATTGTTTTATAGATAAGATATAGGTATTTTGTCAATAAAGCAATATTTTACAAACAGGAAAAGGATTGTTATTTTTTTAATTTTTTATTTTCGAGCGCGTAAGCATCATATCTATAGAAATAGATTTGAATCCTACCTGCTTCTAACTTTTCTTAGGCTTATTTACATGTCCTTATTTAAATTTATAAAATAACAGTTTTAACGAATTTGAAATTTATTTTTAACAGTAAAGCTTATTCATATCTAGACTATTCTAGCTTAAATAGATTCGTCGAAACAAACATAATTATTAACTACAGATTAATTGTTATTATTTTCATGAAAGCATATAAAATATCTGCATAGATAGATATATAATTATGTCGGTATGTATAGTTTAAAACAAATATGCACCTCGAACGAAGACTGACCTCGTATGTATTAAAGCACGACCTAGATTCATATCGCGACTATTCAGACTTACACATTCGTCACGAACGAATAGATTACATTTGAAACGAATTTTCTTAAATAAACACAATGCAGATATAGATACATTTGATTGAATAATTTACATACTCATATTTGAATAATTAAAATATGTGGGTACATTGTAATGTGAAATAAATTTGTTATTTTTTTTTAAAATAAATTTTGTTTTATACTTTCAATTTGTACATATTGTTACTTATAAGAATAATATAAATTGAAATTGTTAGTGTACTTCACGTTTTTTTTTATTCATTGATTATATCCCAAACCTTTTTCTTTTTTAACTTTCCTCGGTAAGTAGTATTTATATTGCATTTTTTTTTTCTTTAATTTGCCAATCAGTACCTGTTGACATTAGCGAAATAAACAAACTGTTCCACTTCATCATATTACTATTAATACCCATAGAGCATTCATGGAATCAATATTGACATAATATTAGGTATGACAATCATTTGATCAAACAATTGCGAGTAGCAAACACCGAGGAAATCAATTACAAACAATTTGCTTAAGCCTCAACAATTAAAAGTGAAAAAATATTTGTTATTTTCAAATTTCAACGAATAATATTTGAACGAAAGGTGTAGCATTTGTTTAACATTTTAATATGTTTGCAAACGCCTTGATTTAGTGATTACAGGTGTCAACAGATAACTGGTTCAACCACGCTCATGACAAACACTTTATTGTATAGACATTTGTAACTGTCTGGGTGCTTGTGGTATCTTATACTATTAAACGAGCAATTCTTGTATATATATATATTTTCTGAATCTCGGAATCGGCTCCAACGATTTTCGTGAAATTTAGTATTTAGGGGTTTTCGGGGGCGAAAAATTCATCTAGCTAGGATTCATTTTTAGAAAATGTCGTTTTATTCCTGTTTTTAGGCACTGAAAAAAATGGCTAAAATATCGTTAGAATAGGAAAGTTAATTTCGCAGTTGTCATTAATGTTTTAATAGCTCATGCGGGAAATCGGACGGTCGAGATTGACCGAGAAAACCATGGTTCAAATCTCAGTCTCCAGATTAAATTCTTTTTCCTTTTTTTTAAATTTCACTCGTGATTTTTTATTTAAATAAAAATAAAATATAAAAATACCGAAAAAAAACAATATAAAAAATAAATAAAATAAAAATAAAAATACCGAGCTAGGCTCGGTCACCCAGGTACTGTTCTTAATGTAGTTACGTACATCGATAACTGATTTAAAGACTAAATTTTCTCATATTCAAAGTATGGTTTACAGCGACAAGAATAAAGTTACTGGTTACACCAGGAACAAAAATGGTACACTTCTAATTTTAATGCAATTTTGTATTTTACTTTTTTTATTATTAGATAAACATATAATTGTAATAATCTTTCACATGATGACGTTGGTATTTCAATGTAGTGATAGTCAACATGTGCAATTGTTTTGTACCATGGCTACAATTAATGGAAGCATGGTGCAACGTGTCTGCGTGTACAAAGGACCAGCCTTGAAAGGGCCCTTGGGCGTTGAAGTGTGCGGGCTTAATGGAGATATGCACGCATCGCAAAAACGCACTACGCGTCTCTCTAAAAAAACATATATTTGTTATATATAGTGTTGAAATTTTTGATATATGAAACGATAAGCTCCAAGCTTTAGCCGACAAAGAAAGCCAATGTGACAACGTCGAGTTGCAACAACGAAAACCTGTGATATAAATGACTAGGTACAGCATAAACTTCCTGAATAAAATAGAAATTCTACTGAAACTACTACGTCCGAATGCTGTTAAAGCAATAAAGCGGGGTAAAAGAAACAATAAAATATAAACTATTTACTCGGACCACACATCACGTAGGTAGGTATTACGGAACTGTAACTGCTACACTAAAGAAATAAAAGTAAATTGTTTTTTATTATTTAATTGAAGCTATTACATTATTACGCCCGAATAACTTTACAATCGCATAAAAAAAGGTAAATGCTAATTGCAATAATTTACTTTAAATAAATTTCATAAAATAATTAGAAATTAACGTATTCTACAAAGAATTTACTGGTTATTAATATATACTGGTCAGGGGCTTAATTTATTTTATACGTATTTTATTGCACATAAAGACGAAGCCACAACGTACAAACGTAATAACACAATTATTAAATCTTTCTTTTAAGTCATACTTCCGCAAAACATGTGAGATATTTTAACTTACACGCTTTACTTTATACTCGTAGCCTAATAACTTATTACTCGAGGCTGATTGTTTTATTTTATGCGTCAAACATTCTCGAGACTCCTCTACTAAAATATAACGTAATAAAATAATATAAAGCATTATCATACATACTATACACAAAGAAAAACTCACACAATATAATAGAAAGTATCGTTTTAACTTAATACTAATCCGATTAGTTACTTTATAAAGTATAAAGTCAACGATGTCATCATCTAAATTCTCATTACACAAACACGACTAACTTTGTCCTGAGTAGTAACTACGCCGTCATTTATATCAATAGACTCGCTTGAAATGCGACCAGACCACGTCAAGTTGGTGCATTCATTCTTGCAACTAACGATGTGGCACCGCGAACCTATTCGATTTATTCTCCCAATATGGTGAAAGGAACGTTGTCGCCACAAAGCATAACATCGCCCTCACAACCTAGTACGCGGGGCTAGGAATAGTTTTTCAGGTGGAATGATGCCTTTTGCCTTATATGTAGGGTTGATTTTTGTACGTTCCTGTCTATAATAACCTTGTATACATACGGTACGTGCTCTGCAAATCAAGTGCCTTGAAGTACGGATGGGAGACGCGTATGAAAAATCGAGACGAGGGCGACAGGATAAGAGGCAAGGATGGGGGTAATATGGAAGGTTTAATCGGAAATGCGTAAGTGCTTTGTCCTTGACGCACAGTCACCTCGCTTCGTACTAAATAAACAATCACGCTGTTATTTTCTGCACATTTTTACGTTAATGTTATAATCTCATTTGCTTTTATTCAGTTTTCTAAATAAGTAATTATGCGTTGTATAAAATTACTGGTTAATTGCACATGTTAATGAGTAAGATTTTCTTAAAGTTTAAAATAACGAATATAAAAATTTCAGAGAGGACTTTATTATAAAACAGAAATGGAATATAATTTTGTTACAATATAATTATGTCAAAAAACAAACGCAACACACATTTAGATACGTAAACCTAATAAAATTTGAATAGTCACTGGGAAGAGTGAATATATTTCGCAATTAATCCTATTGCCCTTGACGGTGACAGATTGTAACTACACGTTAGGTGTTAAAAATCAGCTGTAAAAAGGGGAGCTTTCTTTAGAAGTCAAAACGGACGTTCTTAGTGAGATGCATATCGGCAATGATGTCGAGATGGACGGGAGGCGTAACGTTTAAGAATTAGTCCGTCAATTTTATCAAAGAGAACGCCAGCTGTCAATATGTAATCTGAGTGATTGAAGGGGTTGAACCCCAATAATTAAATTGAACCACTGTAGAAAAACAAATTCTATTTAAATTGACTAAGGTTGAAATTTAAAGAAAGTGTATTTATATAGTGATTTTACTAGGTACTTGATTGATCACAACTTTTAATGTGTCAGTTGCGTGCAAGACTAATGATATTTGTGTTGACCCAATAACGTAACGTTTGACCTTATTTCCAACCAATATAAATATTAATCTTGTCAAAATAATAATCAGATTATAAAAGATATTCGAATTGAAAACATTTATATTAAACATTGAAAATGGCATTTTGAAACAAGCGTTTTTATTTTGACACTGCAATGAAATCTTTATTATTTTAGGTATGGTATGTAAATTGTTACTTGCTTGTGCCTACATTTGCATATACATTAGTTTTGTGTAACTGAGCGTAATATTGTTTACTAGGGCTGGAAGGTATACCTAGGCGCGCGTCACGTGTTGCTTGTCCACAGCCATTTGCATCTCAAAGCAAATCCTAATACTCAATTACGGTGTGTACAGTATTCTTTACACGCTTTAGAGCCGTTTTTCATTGTAAATATACCTAACCGTACGACATTACTGAAACGTTGGTTATTATAAATACCTATTCAAAAAATACCTTTACTACTTAAATGTTTTACGCTAGTGATTTTTTACTGTTCTAAAATAGTAAAAGAACTATTAAAAGGTGTGACATCCTCTTTCTAGACATTTTATGATATTTTAACAAGTTAAGTAGTTAAACATAATATAGACAGAAACTGTTTTTCGAATAAGACATTTTAATACGATGAAATCATAAGACATTCGTCCCAACAGAAGAAATTAATAAATACACGCTTACAAAGGCATTAAACTATCAGTCTTATAATGTTTTGTTATTATATAACCAAACATAATCGGGCTGCAGCTGATATTCCTCAAATATTCAAACAATCAAGTACCTATTAAGATTTAACATTAAAATAAGATATAAAAAAGTCTGTTTGATTTTTGACACTGAATCAGAACATATATTAAGAGGCAGTCCCAGGCAGTGGGGTGAAAACCGCGATGTTGGCAGGACGCCACACGTATGTAAATTATCTAGCTATATGAGGTTTGTGTGTAGTATACTTTTGAAATACTAGCCGATTCTTGTGGGTTTGAGTGTATATAGTCGTACAGATAGGTACTTAGACCTGTTTTATAATTTTTATAGTCAAACCTTATTTTTTATTTCAAATATTTATTTTCATTTCATTTATTTATTATCTATACTAATATATAAAGCTGAAGAGTTTGTTTGTTTGTTTGTTTGAACGCGGTAATCTCTGGAACTACTGGGCCGAATTGAAAATTTCTTTCAGTGTTAGATAGCCCATTTATCGAGGAAGGCTATAGGCTATGTGTCATCACGCTAAGACCAATAGGAGCGGAGTCCACGCCGACGAATGCGCTTATTAGACCATCCTGAATGTATTCACTGAATTCAGAAAGCCAGTTAGGACGCTAGTATAGTATATGTACGTAAAATTTATATCAAAAGTATCGTCTTGCAAGTCTTGAGTCTTTTATATCCGGATCCGACAGTCTAATAGCTTTTTATTATTGCTGATAGTATAATTTTATTTTATTGCAAAGAAAAATGGAGGGTCATAAACTTATAATTTTAGCAGTCTATGTATATATGTTCATAATTATGTTCCCTCATATCTCCCTAACTACTCCCATATTTAGACAAATTAGGTATCATTTGGAGTATCTTAATTGTCCGCTGGTTATAGGGTATATGGTGTCACATTATATTGAATGTGGCGCCCTCTAACAGACATATAGCGACATACTAAAATTACTTGTTGTATTGTTTTATACCAACACGCCCACCGTGGAGGAGTATGTGCGTCGCCTCGCGCGCGCTATGTTCGCTCGCGCGGACAGGATCGCGTGCACACACCTCCACGGTATAGCACCGCTTCACGCGAGACCACTGGAAGGACGTTCCCTGCCTCGCGAGCTCCTACTGTCACCGCCGGCTCCCAACATTGCTACTGGTGGCGACGATAGCGAAGATCACGAAGACGAATAGGACACCCGGGACAGATCCGAGGTGTCCTCATGAACCCCAGACGAACATCAAATACCGGACATGACCCAATCCCGACCGAAATAAATTGTTTAGGCCATAGCCTACCTCGGTAGGTATGGCCCTGGCCCACCGGGCCAAAAATCAAGATCCTGGGGGCGAAGTCCCTCAGTGAGGAATAGCCCGGGTAGAGAGGCGAGAGCCTAAAGGCCCGTACCCGGACTGACCTAGGTCAGCCTGGACGAGCCCACGAACGAACGGGTATTGTTTTAGATTTTAACTGTCTTTATCTTGTTTCCTTATAACACAAAATTCAATTTGAGTTGCGGTTTCATACATTTCATGATATACATCCTAAAAATTTGTAATTAACAAAGCAGCTAGTAGAATCTCCAAAACAATCTCGAAAAACTAACAAGAGTCAATTATACGTACATATTTCTATAAAATTATATTATAAAGGCGGATATCTTACTTCAATAATGAAACTTTGACTTGGCGCTGACAAAATATTTGCGTTACAAGCTTATCTTCTATTTCGCGTAAAAACTTACAATACCTCTAACAAAAATATATTTTGGAGATATAGATAATGTTGTACATAGAATGTGATGACAACGTAAGTATACCCATTTCACTGAAAACATTTATTTAGTAGGACTCGAGCTTTGAAGATGTAAATAGAACGAATTGTTTTTTTTTTTTGTATAACACATCAGCAGCGCTATGGCTATGGCATAGCAATCCGTAAGATATAATGCTATTAAATATCCAAAATAAACTAATCGCGCAGCATCAACGTCAGTTTGTACATAGCTTTCATAAGTGCATATTAGTGATGTTCCGGATATCCGTATCCGTATCCGTATCCGCGGATATCCGCGGGAAAAATGAGATCCGTATCCGTATCCGTATCCGTCACTTTTCTTGCGGATCTTTTACGGATCTTTTATTAATTTTCAAATTCAATTGACAGGTTAAAATGCTGCTAAGTAGTATAATTATTTAAAAAAATTCTATTTAGAGTATTGTTTATTTCTTAAAATCAAATATTTAGGACCTTTAATTGCAAACATATATTGTAGTAAGTTACCATACTAATAGTATTTCACTCAAAGATACTTCTTATGAGATAATCAACTATCTTATGAGTTTACTATTACACATAGAAAGTTATGATATTACTTTTATAAATATAAGAAAATGAAAAACAAATAACTTTTTTGTTGAAACAACTTTTACGGATTTTATCGCGGTTTATTAAGCTTTTTAGATGCCCGACGTTTCCTGGACCTGGTTGCTAAAAACTGTTTCTCGCAAACGAATAAAACCCGACTTCAATTACAAAAGTAGTTATCAGATCTCGATCAAATTTAAATGGGACCTCGATTAAAACCAGAATTACAAAAATTATTTATAAACAATAAACTGCTACTGCCGTCCAGTGGATAATATAGCTCACTACGTTATACAATAGTTCAAATCGAAGTAGTTTCTAATAACGTTAACAAAAAATAAATTACGTCAACGACGCGTACGCGCCTTTACATAAATACGCGTCATCAAAGATTACTCATTATATCTCGATCAAATTTAAATGAAACTACAAGACAAGCACTAGCTTTCGATTAAAACAAGAATCATCAAAATCGATGTAACCAGTGTAAAAGTTATGCGGTATAATACAAACGTATAAATTGACGAGAAAATAGTCCAGCAAATACGGATTATTAGATATAACTTGAAAATTACATACTTGTTAGATCTCAATTAAATTCGATTAAAAAAAGAATCATCGAAATCGATGCATTCAGTAAAAATGTCTAAGGTAACATACATTAAAAATACAGACGAATTGAGAACCTCCTCCTTTTTTTGGAAGTTGGTTAGCATAAGACTATAAGTAATACGCGCGCAATGCAAGTTGAAATCTGTCGTTTCAAGATCACGCGCCGACACCAATTGAGTGAGTAAATAAAGATCCGTATCCGTATCCGTATCCGCGGATCTTGACACTAAATATCCGTATCCGGATCCGTATCCGCGGATCTACATTTTTGACGATCCGGCACATCACTAGTGCATATACTATAGAATCCTCCCTGGGAAATCCCCGTAAAGTGCATGAGACTTCGAAGAAATGCTGTGATTGTTACCTAAATAATGAATTATAGTAAACAATCCACTCGATTTACGATTATCGTAATTTTATTTTTGTACTGTATGTCGAACGCAAACTGTCGTTTGTAATAAGGTAGTTATGAATTGGTTAGTCGTCGAGAGTTTTCTGTTTTCACGTACTCATCAATTTTTAAAGTAACAAAGACTAAACTTTTTATATTCTTTCTTATAAAGTATATTTTAATGAGTTAATAAACAGAAGCAGTTTTCGCATTTTAGGGGTCGCTGTTTAATTAAAACTTTGACGGCGTAAAACAAGTATACAACGCTTTAATCCACCGTAGGATTTAATCAATCTACTTTTTATACTTCAATAAATGTTAAAGAAACTGAGTTTTATGGCGTCAAAGCCAGATTCGGTTTTAAAAGACTCTAAATTACTTGTATATTAACGAGCATCATTCGAACTGAAGCAGTAAGAATTGTTTAAAAATAAAATTACTTTCCCTCACTTTTATCCGACTCTCGGTCCAACTTCACAACTGTGACAATTACGTAGACAACGGATCGAGAGCCGCACCACGGCTGAACCTTTAATTTGTCACGTTCCGTTCAAAGTTTCGCATGCAAAAACCTGTAACACAAACCGCGCCCGACAGTTGAAAGAAGCCCTACAGGAGTGAGTTAGCGAAAGTAATTAATCGCGAGCCGGGTGTCTGTCACCATGTCAGACTATCAGCCGGACGCGCACTCTTCTGGAAAATTGGAACTAGCGACTGCGCTGCGAAATAACCAAAGCCCGTTTGCTCGCTGCAAATTCTGAGCGAACAGTGAGCGTCCGAGATCATATCTGAATTTTTTTTTCAAACTCTCGTTCTGACCTAATAAATACCTATGTATTTTCTTTTTGGAAATATGAATGAAATAAAAATAACTTTTAGATTTTCTTTTATACGAAATATAAATATCGTTCAAGTTTCGAAAAACTGTTTTGTTTATAAATATGTGAAAACTATAACAGCTATAAACGTATACTACACTACACACAGGACCCACATGTACAACAAATATTTTTATCCTAAGAAACAAATTAAAACTAATCATACAATAAAACTTTTCTAATTTGCTAATGTTTTGACGTAACTACATTTACCTAAAAAAAATACCGTCGAATTGAAAACCCCCCTCCCTTTTTGGAAGTCGGCTAAAAAGTATAAGTAATTCTTTTTTAAAATAATATATTTCAATTACGAGTAATACTTATTTTTAATCGTATTCCTAACGTTCCATAAAAGACGTTGGTTGGTTGGGAGTAGTAAGAATTAAATGAGAATACATCTCCATCGTATTGTTATTCATATAACATTACCGTATCTTTCTTTTCCAGACGTTTTAAGCGTTGATTATTCAGCGGTATCACTGCGGACCATCTGTTTTGCTTATCGGTGGAATTTATGTTCTTATTCATTCACAAATAAGGTTGGTTTTCCAACGAGATGTTTAAGAAAAAAGGCCAAAGTCTTGAGACATTATTTTGTCACAATGTTGCGTTCCGCCCACTTCGCGGGCTACAGTGAAACCTCTTTGGTGATGCACTGCTTTGGGGAACGAATAAATTTAAAGACAGCCGAGACCGCAAGAGTAGTGCGCACAATCTCTGTGTATAGATATTTGATTTAGAACACCCGAAGGTGTAGTAAACGTCCACAGAAAAGAATAACGAGTTTATTATGGCAATTTCGCATAAAATATTACATCTTGTATGCATCTAATATGCTAAAAAGTTTGAGTTTGTTTTAAACTCTAGAAAAAGTTTTGAACTCTGGGTGAGCAAAATAAAAATTAAATTATTTTTCCACATGCACATCCGTTGACTAAAATAAATCTTTCTATCTCCACGTTCAATCAACGAAAAAGTAACTCAGGTTTATTAATCTTATTTAGGTACAAAACAAAACTCGAGACTTACGCATTAAATACAGTAACTAGAACCGCAGTCATAGCGTGAGAAGCACTGTAACCACAGTGCTCGTGGCGTCTCCACAAACCGCAAAGAGTGGGTAATCTTATACACGAAGCTTATCGACACTACCTTTCATGGTCGCAAATATCGTATTACAAACACTGTCTTACGAATGCATAAAATACTTAAATGTATTGATTTTAAACCTTATGTCATCCGAATAAGGATTTCATTTTTCTCAGATAGGAAAGGCTTTTGTGGTTGGCGGCGACCGATTCATAGATTGCTTTTTGTCCAAGCTGATCGAATAAGAATAAAAAGCAAGCGTTCGACGTAGGTGGCTATCATGTATCGGATTCTATCTTGTGGAACGTTTGCAAGAATTGAATACTCTTACTTTTTTCTTTTACGACTAAATCCAATATGACTGATGCGATTCAAAAACTAGTCAAGTCTGGATTAGCACAGATTTATCTCTGGAAAAGTTTTAGGGAACAGGCGATACAATAAAAAATAGTATCCTCCTAAACAATAACATTTTATTGGGCAAATAAGATTTCTATTACCATAATTTTAATAAATCCCTTACACCATCAGTAAATTTACTCTTAATCAAATGAATTGTCAAAGCAATTTAACAAATAAAATTTACAATGGTATTGCAACAACGAGTTTAAATTTTCCTAGTCGAAAATTCCGTACAACCAAACTTGCTTTCAAAGAAAACCTCAATCAGAGAGATTCATAAGAAAGCCGCCATGGTTTAATATGCACCTCACAATGGAAGGGGAGCGAGTTTTGAAGGAGTTCTTGTGACGGTACTTTATCTTGCCGCAAGCTCCCCTTTTATCGTGGGACGAGAATACGATTAGAAGTCTTGTCGTCCAACGATAATCTTTAAAGAACTGCTGACGGAGGTGACCGGAATCTAACTTTCATATCTTTGCTCGTCCTCGCTTTGGGTGTATTTCAACAAAAAAAGAAAACTCTTTAGTTTCATTAAAAGTTTTTCAGAGACATTAGTTAATTAATGTGCAGTTTATTAAAATGAAGTTTAAGCATTAAAATTAAACTAACTCGTAAAAACATAGTGTGGAAATTACTTTTGGTGAACATTTTATAGCAAAACTTTTCACTGGGATGTGCTCTTGTTAACAAATTTTTGCGCAACGGTTAAGAGAACAATAGGAGATCAAAGGGATTCCTTCTCGCCAGCAAGGGTTGATTTTTTAATGCTATAATTCAGACTTTCCATATCTCACTATAAAACCTTACTGAAACATTAAGTTTTTTAAACTGATTTCATTTAGAATATTATATTGGATATGAAAACATTTTCTTATAAAATACCTAATAATCATATTCATATGTCCTTTGAATATTGATTTGACAGTAATTAATGCATCGTGTTTGAAAATTTCGATTATACATAAAAAACCAAACCACTATCTAAATTTTTAAACGTTGACGCTGTTTAATTATATTGTTGAAAAATACCTACGTAGGAGTTATTGTCATGCATTTAAAAGTGTAATTAAGTGATCCTGCTTAAATACATACGTACCTATTCCTTTAAAAATATTTAATGTTAATGAAGCTAGGTTACTAACTTTTTAAATTTTAAAGGGTTTTGTTAAACCGGTGAATTTAAAGGTAAGTAATATGTACTTAGAAGTTCCCTAATTCTCGTAACTTTCCGTAAATTTAACCACGTTCGCTCCAGGCCTCTTCTGTTTAGAGATGTTTTTATTCAACTCTCCACTCATTGCGGGTTGAATACTATTTTTTCTAATTTAATTAAAAAAAAATAATAGCTTTATAATTTACCTACATAATTTTTTTTAAATAAATAAATAAACGCTTCACACTCAACAGCCTCCAGTAGGATTTTCTCCTGTGTCGGGGGTCCGGAAAGACACACAATACACAAGCACAAACGCCCAGACCACGACAAACATCTACATGGCCAATATAAATGTCTGGCGTGAGCGGGGATCGAACCTGCGACCACCAGCTCAACAGCCAGTGCTGTGACCGCTGCGCCAACGCGTCGTATGTATTTTGTATGTAAAGAAAAAATAAAAATAAAATAAATATATCTACTTATAAACATTTTTTTTACAATAAAATAATATCAATAAATTTTAACTAATAATCATGCTACTCAGTAGTTAATAAACAACATGAAGTGACTACAAGGTATTTTAGAGCTATTTGGTATTTGTTGCTTGCAATAAACTTTACCGAAGCTAGTTTTGCAAGCCACCATTGTTAAGACAAAACAAATGGCCCTATCAACTAACTATTATAATAATGATAGAGAAATCATTTAAATTGCTTAAACTGATCTTTAAGATACAAAAAGATCGAGATAGAATCGGTAAATCATAAGAGTCAAAAGCGTACCAGTAATTTGAATACGTCATAGATAATAGTCTAGAAAATATATTCAAATAAAATAATTAAACCTGTCGTACAATATATCTTGATGATTATACGTAATTTTATACGACTTATTTTCAGACAGTTTTTTCAAATGCTGTCACCCTACGTATAGACGAAACGTTAATACGGGCGAAGTTTTCAAAAGGCTTCCCGTACTCCAAGCAAGAGGCTAGTGTAAAATACGTTACATCGCGAAAACTCAGTACGAAACATTCCACAGGACGATCGATTTGGATTAGGCTTCTGTCCGCCGACCCGACTGAATAAACAATGTGACGACCGCTCTACCCTTTTAACGAACCCCTCACTAGACTCAAAGGAGAATCCACACATATCATTTGTAAGCGTATTATATGAATGAATTTTAATTTTTCGTGACTACTGCAAACTATCGAATGATACATTTTCAATTGGGCATGAAAAAACGTTATTGCCGAATAATATATTTCTATCTGGATTTTTTTTTAAAAGACTGAAAAATATTTTCACTGTACCCAAACCAAACGTTTATTTCGAGGCACTGTTATCCCAAACTATTGACAAAAAATAACTACATGGTTGGCGTAAAAATTATACGAGCGGTTAGCGCAAAAAATTCGTAGCATTTTTTATTTATAGATATAATAGGTACCATACCATACCTTGTATTGGAAAAGTTTTTATTACAACATCAATATTAATTTTAAAAAATTCCTCGAGAGTGAACAAAGAAAGATCTATGTATCTTTTTTGTTAAACTATTTATATATATGTTTTTGATATAATATGTATGTTTATCTTTTTTTTAAAAAATTATTTGTTTAATAAAGCAATTTCAGTTATATCACATACTTACAGTTAACTTCGCTACAACTATTAAAGCACCGGGTGAATACAAATGTAATTAATGTAGAAGTTATTTTATAATTGTAAGCAATGTACTTTGTGTTATATATACCAAGTCCAGATTTTTAGGTTTTTTGAAAACTAAAGGACTTAAACGTGTTGAACGTGTGTGAAAGGCGAAGGGTTAGACTCGTAGTTCTCAAAAAACTGGTTTACATAGTAGAAACGGATCGCCTACCAAGTCCAAATTGACATCAGCAACTTACCTGAAAATGAAAAAAAACTATTTTAGATTTAATTAACATTCAGTTTTAACATAGTCAATAATGAACATAAATAAATTAAAGCTAGATAATTTATAATTTTGTCTTTACATTCATTGTCGAAATTTCGTTAAGGCGACTAGAAGAGCTAAAACGATGTTTTATAACGCCTAAAAGTATATGATCCACTGCAGTGAAAAATAACAGAAAAATATATGATACTCTGCAGGATATATGCTAGATAGATAGTGTGTTGAAAACACGATTCTTTAAATTTGATACGATAGAAAAAAATCACAAAGATACCTCTAAAAATATCTTTTAACGGGTAAAAACCATGTTAATATACAGGCTATAATTCTGATATTTTGTCAAATTATTCTTTAAGCAACATACTATCGTGATAGTGTTTTAATTATTTTGTTTGATCAATAGATTTTTATAAATACACGTTTTCTTATTTTTGAGCATAAAGAATCATAATACGTGCGCATGGGTGCGTAATGCCCGTGTACAGACAGTCTCGGCCAAGGCCTGATGCTAAACGGACGTGTTGCTCGTTTTTTCCGCATTATTCGCATAAGATTATTTACTGTTTTTAATTATTTTCAATATGGGAAATAAAGCGAAACCCGTCACGAAAAGTAAAAAACGTTCATATAAAACAAATGCCCAAAATATGAACGATATTAAGAGGTAAGAATATTTTATTATTACTAAATATTGATTGTCATAACAATGATAACAATGAATTTTGGCGTTTTAGATGTTTGACGGACGGATGTCAGTTCGAATACGTTCAGTTTTTTTTTATCGGAAAAAGTAATAGGTAGGGATCCCTAGTACATTTTTTTCACCTGATTAGTATCAAGCTATTTTTCCGGGAGTAGCTTCATTTTGATGAGACGAACAAAAAAATCCTCTTCGAAAACTCTCTATTGTGGTAGCTAACAGAGATAGCAGGAGATAGAGCAGCAGTGAGCCTATGCTCACGGGATAACGGGATAACGTACCACGCAATTTGTAGGACAATAGTACTATTAAATTATATAAATACTAGCTGTGCCCCGCGGTTTCACCTGCGTTGATTTGAGGAAAAAAAATGCTTTCCTTTTTTTTAATAGTATAAAATTTAATTAGCTTGATATATTTTCCTTAGTTTACACTAAATAAATTTGTGAACGCACGCATAAATATTTGACCAAAGAGTATATTATAACCACTACGTTTTATATTTGACAACCAATATATATTATGTCAATCCGTTTTCATTACTGACATTATTATACATTTTTAAAATGTAAAATACGCCACTATCCGTATATTGTGGATATATGTTGTCGATTCGAAACCTTTATTTAAATCAGGGACCGGACAACACCGCTTAAGAGTTAAGCCTTTTCGCAGGGTAACCCCTACATGGTGTAGCCCTTATCGCAGAGTATCCTTTTATTCGAGTTACACCTCAAAACCCAGCGAAACGGGTAACTCCTTTAATATAGTAACCACGTAAAGGGGTTAACCCCTTCAGTGGCTTAAGCCTATGAGGAGGTTACCTACACGAAAAGGTTTTATTCGGGTTACCCTGAATTAACTAATAAAAAAATGAAGTAGGCACTACAAAACACACTTAAACAAAATCACTGCTAAATAGTTTTTAATTCCTTCCGTAGTTTCGTCCGAGTTACGACTTCCAATTTTCTAATTGAAATGATAATACATATTATAATAATAACTCTGAGAATGAACAAGTTCAGACAAGAAAAAACCGGCGCGAGCGTCGGCGCGGCGGGAAAATGCCACGTGTGGTAGTGGTTAAGCGATTCTCAATCTAATGTCCACTACGAAGAGTACATATTTAATGTACTTTGTTGGATTGGCTTACCATGTTACAGTGTTACAGGGTTTTGAAAGGGTATCCCTTATCGGAAAAGGGTTGGTTTAAGCCGTTCGCAGGTGTTACATGCATCAAAGGCTTTATTTTTTTAGCGCTTCAAAATACCCCTTCAAAAACCCTTTCAACGAGTACCCGGCCGGTCCCTGATTTAAATACGTTCTTTAATTTTATCGGAGAGTTTACCATATCGACATGATGAACATTAAATGTTTGACAGTTACGAAACACGAACATAGTTCCATACAAATTTTCATTCCCACCTTTCAACCCCTTACACCCTTTTATTCGCATTAAAAAGTAGCCTATGTCCTTTCTCAGACTCTAGACTATCTGTATACCAAATTTTATTTAAATCTGTTCAGTAGTTTTGGCGTGATTGCGCGACAGACAGACAGACAGACAGAGATACTTTCGCATTTATAATATTAGTATGGATTAACTAACAAAAAGAAATAAAAATCAGAAACAAAAAGGTCACCGTTGGATTCCTTGTTAAAAGTTACCTAGGTTTGACCTTTGTTTCACGACTAACCTGTGCGGTTTTCCGAATTTTCGGGGTTTCCATATTTTTTACTCACCCGGTATATTAATACACTAAGGTTAAGATGTTTGCCTCCCTTTTTAGAAAAAAGAAACTCACGATTACGCTTCAGTCTGTTTGACCTGACCACTTTTCGATAGGCAAGTTATCATAGGCATATTTGTTCATAAATTATATTTGATAAAAAATATGTCTCATCGAGTTATCAGATCGGTGAAGGTCGCTCTTCCACGTTTCTTAGACCATTACCCCATTTAGGAGAAGGATCAAAGCTTAATCCACCACGCTGCTCCAATCCGGGTTGGCGGATATGTTCCCTACTATGAGTAACGATCGCTACCAGGCGTACATGATAACAAACGGGAGCGACTGCTTAATGTGCTCTCCGAGGCACGTTGGGGAGACCCACAAGGACTGCACAAACACCCAGACCACGGCAAACATCTGTATGATGATCTAGCTAGGATTAATTTTTAGAAAATTTCGTTTTACCCGTGTTTTCAGATAATGAAAAAATACAACATTATTAGAATATGAAAGTAAATTTTGCCATAATCTATTAAGTTATCAGGTGGAAAATCGGGTGGTCATGAAACTATATGACCCCGGTTCAAATCCACATGTCACCAGATCGATTTTCTTTTTCCCTTTTTTTTCTAATTGCACTCGTGTTTTTTTATCTGAATAACCAGTTCATTTCTTTTTATTATTATGTCGGTAAGATCGAAAAATATTATTGATATTCCATAAGTATGTAATTGGGATGTAAATAAAATTTCCAATAAACACGATATAAACCGAGCTAAGCTTGTTCATCCATAGGTAAGACTAACTCCCGTTTATGACTAAGTAAGTCACAAACGGGAAATTCCCACAAGTATAGACGTTGCCAGTCGCTACAAAATAAAAGGGATTCACCGACTTCGCCACAAAATAAGTAGGTAAAGAGAAATTCCGTGATCCTTTCAATCGGTCCGAATGTATAGTTCCGATAAAAATGATATAAAATGGTTCAAATATTTTCAAAATATTGTTATTATTTATTGTTAAATTTTGCCGCCCCCTAAAAAGTGCCGCCCGGGGCGGGCCTTCCCCCTCCACCCCCCCCCCTTACGCTACGCCACTGGTGGTACGTAATCCCGGTCCTACGCTCACTGCTGCTCTATCCCCTGCTAACTCTATTACCTACCACAATCGAGAGTTTTCGTAGAGGAAATTTTTGTTCGTCTCATCAAAATAAAGCTACTCTCGGAAAATTAGCTTGATAGTAATCAAGTGAAAAAAATGTACTAGGAATCCCGGACTATAATAATTGCGATCGACAAAACTAAATGTATGCGAACTGACAGCCATCCGTCAAACTCCAAAATTCTTTCGCGCCATCTATTAGCATGGTCGGGCATAATCTCGCTAAACGGCTGTCGAGTTAATTTTTATAAGCGCCATAGTTAAATGGCGTTCACGTCGATATTGTAAATGTGTGCGTGCGTTCTTGAAGGTTACTTAGCTCTTCTAGACGCCTTAAGGTGTAACACACACATAGGTTTGTTATGTACCTAAATCAAGTTGAATTTCAATAAAATCTGAATACTTCAATTATTCGAACTAAGTGTAATGACAATATCAATAACGTGTTATTCCAAAGAAATTAAATTTCGGCGCATAGTTAGTTACAAAAAATTAACATAATAAATTATGCATAGATAATTATGAATTTTTTGTGCGTGAAAATGTTACATTATACTTTGGAAATTAATTTAAAATTGTACGATTTATTTTTTATTTTGGTATAAATTTCTAAAAAAGTTTTTTGTTTGTAATTATCGGTTTGTTTATTTAATAATATTTACTAGGTTGTATTTACATCAAACTAGGTTTGAAATTTATACGTATTATACATATTATACGAGTATGTAGGTATATGTAATATAGGTAACATAAATTTATTAAATATTAAATTAATAATATATTTAAAATATTTTAAATATGAATGTGAAAATAATATTACTAAACTTAAAATATTTTTACAACAGACCTAACACGCTACAATGAAGTATAAAGGACAATGTCCACTTTGTATGAACATTTGGCTATCAGTGAACACCACATTTCAACATAAATATTGTATAGACTTAATACCTTTACTCAGTGTAAAAACGAAAATAATAATTGTTTTGTAACCAGATGTTTATGAAACTGGTTATTTGTCATTAACATTTTGTAGGTATTTTAAAGAAAACGCACAATCTCCTTGACATATATTTTATTAATCTGAATCATATGTCATTAATATATTGTCCAAGAACTGGGCTGGTGCATTTATGTCATCTCTGTACCTTGCCCAGCTCAGAAACCAAATAACAGTCATTACATGAGCGCAGCAACCTACTGTTCTCCGGCCCACAATGCAGTTGCAACAATATTGTTTTATAGCATCTCTGCCATGTATTTCATTTTCATACAATATATAAATATAATACACCTTTCTGTTTATGTAACGACTTTGAATTTTTGCGCGCAATAATCTGCAATTTGTGGCCAAAGTAAATCCTTCCAGTAGGTTGCTGGCGGTCTCCCTGCACACTTCTATTATGTAGGACCCATCATTACGCACATGTTCCCCATAGTATGACCGAGCCTGTTTTAATTGGTAAGTACCACATGCTATTAATATAAGCTCATTGTAATCTAATCTAGGAAAGGATACACTGTTTATGTTAACATCAATTGTGAGAAACTGTGCGCGTCTCCTATTAAAATTATTTGATGTTACAAAATCAGCAAGATCATTGTTTGTATACATGTTCAATCTTATTATGTTAAGAATTTGACCTGCATCTGCCCTGTCTGTTACCCTTTGGTGAAACTTATTTATCAACGCTGCAGCAATACGGAAATCTGTCATACCGTGTTTGGAACCTCTATTAAAAAATTCGTGTCGTAACAACTTAAAAGACTGTTTAAAAATTCCATTGACAGCTTCTACCACCCATCTACATATTGTGACAGTTCGTGATTTGTTTGCTGCAAGTGTTGATAACTGAAGTTCACCTTCTTCCCGAGATGCAGGAGTGTGAACAGTATAATCTAATTGTTGCAACAGAGGCACACAGTCTCTAAATCCCCTATCCAGAATGAAAACATCACCTGTCTGAAAGAACTGCCTTAATGGTCTGGATTCATCACTAAATTCTTTTATTATAATATTGGCATCTGATGTTGTTGCTGGATAAGGGCCTAACACATCTACAATGTATCCATCGGAACATACTATGACAAATGGCTTAACTAAATTCCTATACTTGTGCAGGGAGTAAGTATCCTTTTGATACATATAATTCGAACTTTTTTGCACATATAAGTAAGTGCCATCCATAATCACAATTGGTTGTCTATTTTCCCCACCAAACAATCCATTTGCGATTAATAAATTCCTGGATGATATTTCATCTCTAGTTATGTTATTTAAACCTAGGTTTCTTGACACAAAGCATTCTGTTAACATTTTGCGAGCATTATTTATCAGCCTCATTAATGTTGTGCGTGGCATATTCAGTAGTGCTGAAATTCTTTCGTCACTGTCACCCGTTCTCAATTTTAATAAATAAACAGCAAGAGCTATTTCACCTTTTTTATTTTGTGACAAAGTGGTTATCTCTAAGAGGAGCTGCCTAAATTGTTCCTTTGTTAGGCCAATCCAATAACGAAGTAAGTCATCAGACATCACATCAATATTTGTAAAATCTAATATTAATTTTTTTTCATTGACAAATGACGCAAAATCTTCAATTTGGTTAGCGGTGAAACTGTGAATTAGGTCAGGTACACTAGCTAAGCGTTGCCAGTCATCATTATATAAATGAAATCTACAAATTCTACATGTGCTAGGCACATAAAACTTAAAATCTGTAAAAAGTTTTACCCTTAGCCATTTCGGAACAGTAAGTCTTTCAGTTGAAGTACATTCTGGAAAAAAGCATTTTGCTTGATTGCCTGATGCTCTTGTTAGATGAGGCAAATCTATTGTTTGAGGGCTTGTTGTTGGTGTTGCTGAATGGGTTGATGCTCGATCACTTCGTTGCCAGCAAGGATGACAAATCTTATCAGATGATTGTAACTAAAACAAAGAATTTTATTAATATAAGATACTACATTATATATTTTAAGTATTTGTTGTTGTAAACGAAGATCATCTTAGTAGTGCAGAACAGATCAGATTTCAATGAATTACAAAATACTTACTTGTCGGGGTAATATCCAGTTTATTATTGTATTTCTAATACGTGCATCCCTTTCTGTGTCAGTACACAGTGTGTGCCATCTAGTTCGTGCAAGTGAACATCCGCAGTTAACGCAAAGAATTCTTCGATGGCCACTAGTTGAGGGCTGTTCATTACTGAATTCCCGATTAATATTTAAAGCCATTACCCAGCAAGAATGGCATATCATATCACCATTTCCAATCTGTAACCGAAACATTACAATTAATACATAATAGAAGTTATCGAGACAGTAATGATAACTATCGTAACGTAAGTAGGTATATTATATACGTACCACTTGCGGAGCGACCCACTGTGTAATAACAGATCTAACCTCAATAAGGTTAAGACAATGGCTTCTCCTTTGCGTGATGTCAGTACCACAGTTTAAACAATGCACTGTTTGCACGGTTTCCTCTGAAGACAATGTATTTGCCTCCTCCAAGTCCTCCGTGTGGATCGTGTCCGTGTGCAAGTGATGCACAATATCCATATTCAAGCCGGGGTCAACGATAGGATTTGTTTCGGGGTCCGTAAGCGTGCCAGGGTCAACGTGAGAAGCAAGGTCCAAATCCATTTTCGTAAGCCAAAGATCGTAGTAATGATGAAAAACACAGACGAAACTATCAACGTTCAACGATGCCAAAAACAAAGCGAATGCGACTTGACAAGTTGACAGTTGAACGTAGATTAGATTACTCAGATTCCGATTGACAGTTGGCAGTTGCGGATGCAAACAATGCATCGATTCAAGCATGTTTGCAAAACATCGATATATTGTTCATTATCGTGAAATATTATAAAAGCTACGTACATAAAATAATATGTTATTCAAGTAAAAGTAATACTTAATTTAACTATAATATTATATATAATAATTTATAAGTGTATCTTACCAAACTTAACTTTTGTCGTGAGAATTGAAACTTCGAAATAAAATCGATATTTCGATATATCGAATAATGTTGCAATTCTACTGACGTGACACTACTCTGTGTATGTGACAATAGGAAGAGTTAATCAGTGTAATGTTTTATTAAACATATTATTTTTAAAAAGTAGATTGATACAAAAATAATTCGCGTATATAAGTTAAAAAATGAAATATATTTTTTCGTGTAATTATTTATTTGTGAGCATCCTGTCCACGAATAGCCGAAAATGGACATTGTCCTTTACGTAATAAATATTTTCTATCAAAGGGAAATTTAAAAGTAGGAACGCGTTCGAGAATAGCGAACGCTTACTAAATATCATGCCAACAAAAATATGAAGCAGTTTAAAGTTTAGAGCAGTTCACAACTATACTTGTCGCGAAAGTTTGACCGTTAACACAATATACGCGTTCATCTATTAGGAAATATTATAGAGTTTCGAGGCTTTGCTACATTCAGTGGCATGTTTATATTCCTATCGCGTGAGTGGGATGCTTCTTACCTGCCCTACATGATTAATTTGGACCCTCCAAAATAAACTTTCTCTTTCAAAAAATAAGATTCAAATTGAAATAACAAAAGCAAAATAGCCACACAAAACTTCGTAACAGTTATGCTTGACGTTGATTTGAATTATGTTGTTAGGTAGGCAGTATTTTTTTATAAAGGCTATCAGTAAGCAATTGGAACAATATTAACTTGAGTTTATCGTCGCAAGTTAAATACACATAATTTCTAGTAGCATTATTTTCACATTATTTTATATGCATAGATATACTTAGATTTTGACAACTCGTGTATGTGCACGTGAATATTTTTTTTTTTCTTATCAAAATGTAAATATACTGTACAATAAAAAAATTGAAATCATCGCGAGGAAAACCTAATGCAGGCTTTTGCGTAAATATTTCCTACATGTACTTGCACCGACAGGATATAATTTCTTATATGTAGGTATAGATAAGGAAGGATACGGGGAATTGTCGATATTGTAATTCTCAGTATTCTGTTAAAACGTTCATATTAATTCAAAAATGACTTCCCAAAGCTTGCGGTACCTATTTGACGCAGTAATAAAAATAATCTAGAGTTTATTTTTTTGAAAGCACAAATCTCAAGATTCTTATTATTACTACACTGTAACAAATTATAAATATTATACTAATTATAAGTAGTAGTGTAGTATTGAGGCTAACAGTATTAACAACATTAACAGTATTAAGGACAACGCGAGTGAATCCGCGAGGGACTTCCGGAAATGTTGAGAACTATGAGCACCAAAGTTATTCATAATATTCTTATTGATTTTATGAATGCTCAGTACCGTGATATATTGATTTTTACTTATTTTTTTTTACATGTAGTGATAGATAATTAACATGATAATTGTGTTTGCTCGCAAACGAAAAAAAACCGACTTCAATTACATCGACAAGTAATACAACGTAATAAGACGAATAAATAGTCAAGTAAATACGCGTTATTAAAGATTACTCAAAAAGTTGTAATCAGATCTCGATCTAATTTCACGACGACTACATGACAAGTATTAGCTTTCGATTAAAGTAAGAATCATCAAAATCGGTACACCGAGTAAAAAGTTATGCGGTATAATACAACGTAGGTCGACGAAAAAGTAGTCAAGTAAATACGCATTATTAGATATAGCTCTAAAAGTACTTGTCAGATCTTAATTTTAAAAAAATGGGACCACATGACACGCAAAACCTTTCAATTAAAACAAAATTGATCGAAATCGGTCAACCCAGTCAAAAGTTCTGAGCTAACATACATAAAAAAAAATAAAAAAAAAAATACAGTCGAATTGAGAACCTCCTCCTTTTTTGGAAGTCGGTTAAAAAGTTGAAAACTTGCTTTTATTAGGTATGCTTATAATTTTAGTTTATTAAACCAATGTTTACATTTATACATTACTAAAGAAACGTTCATAACAACAATAAATTGAAATTATGTATTATACATATAACTTAAAAAAAGATAATTGTGTTTGCTCGCAAACGAAAAAAAAGCGACTTCAATTACATCGACAAGTAATACAACGTAATAAGACGAAAAAATAGTCAAGTAAATGCGCGCTATTAAAGATTACTTAAAAAGTTGTAATCAGTTTTCGATCTAATTTAAACAAGACTACAAGACAAGTATTAGCTTTCGAATAAAGTAAGAATCATCGAAATCGGTACACCGAGTAAAAAGTTATGCGGTATAATATAACGTAGGTCGACGAAAAAGTAGTCACGTAAATATGCATTATTAGATATAACTCTAAAAGTACTTGTCAGATCTCAATTAAATTAAAATGGGACCACATGACACGCAACACCTTTCAATTAAAACAAAATTGATCGAAATCGGTCCACCCAGTTCTGAGCTAACATACATAATTAAAAAAAAAAAAAAAAAAAAAAAAAAAAAAAAAAAAAAAAAAAAAAAAAAAAAAAAAAAAAAAAAAAAAAAAAACATACGTGTCGAATTGAGAACCTCCTCCTTTTTTGGAAGTCGCTTAAAAATGCATACTATATCTACCTATAGATATAAAAACAGTTTAAGTAAGTTACTTACTGATTTTTTTTTGAAAGATAAATTATAACATAAATAAAATCACGTAGATAAAACCGTTGCAACGAATAAACTTCTTTTTCACTGAAACGATTTGTTAAAAATGAAGCTCAGAATAGTAAAGCCAACGCCAATCAAACGTATCTAAACCAGTTAGTACGCGTACAATACAATATAAGCGCGCAAAATCCTATACCAGATACGCGGGGACAATAGCCTGCGGTTACGTGCGAAAAAAGGAAAAAAATAAGCCTTAGCGAACGGTTGAAAACTAAAAGCTAATAGGTTGTAGGTGTATATCGAGAATCGAATTGTTCGTTAAATTTTACAGCAAAATTTCGATTTAATTATGCGTTGCACAAGAATTCAGCATCCATCCGTACGTACCTGTTGGAATAATCCTCAGTCCTAGACTTTAAGACAATAATAAAAATAACTTGAAATTTTCGCAGCATACGCGTAGAGAATTTGACATTTTCGCAGCATACGCGTTATACTACCAACGATTCTTAAGCTCGGTCTTAACAACTGATATTTCATTGCCGCACTCCTGGTTTTATATGCGATGAATACTATATAAAAATTATACAGTAAAATTCGAATAAAGTTGCAGCTATATCTACGGTTTATTTTACAGCTAATGTAAAAGCGCGCAGTCGTCAGTCTGCGATAAGAAAAATCCAATGTTTACTTACAACGTCACAGTTTTTCCATTTCCCTTATTCCGCAATTCTGTCCTCTGTTAGCATTATAAAGTCGACGTTTTTAGCTCTCATTATAATGAAACTGTCTAACAAAACAGGTTTGACCTAAAATACCGAATGTCTACCTACCTACTTTAAGCGCCCATCGAAAAGTGGATAACTTAGCTTTACATAAATATATAAGACAAAATCCACTACAAATGTAAATATGCTATTTAAGATTTGCATACAGCGCATGTGCAAACAAAATATTTAAAAGTATAGAGCGCCATTTACAAGGTCTTGCCCCTCGGTGTAGTCGATATGAATACTGTACGTGCAGGGCGGTGAGGCTTTGAACTTGGCCTCAAGAGATCGTTGACCTTTGCATAGATCATTACAGGTGTTGGATTTCTTACGCAACGTGATATTACGTAATTATCCCATTAGCGCTTTACGAGATTTCGTACAGTTTGTATTTAACACCTGCTAGTGATAGTCTTTTCTACATAAAAAATAATTGATTTATACTAAATACTTTTACAACTTTATCAATTTACAATAATAGTTTTACTGTTTAAGCATCTTAATCGTTAAGTTATCATTATATGTCATAATTTTATAATCGAAATATTTTGTGATTGTTTTATTTTTAACGACATTTAATCTTTACATTAATTATATCAATACAAAGATTTGTTTTATATTTTTATAAATAATTCATGCTTCTATCGATTTCCATTTGCATATATATTAATAAAACTAAATTAATATTTTTACAAAGCGGCAAATGAAAATATTAGGCATGTAACTATTGTCAAGAACAGACATTCAAAGTTCGAAGTTTTAAAACATTCGACATTCTCTTGCACAATTTTCAATAAAGGTAATGAATTCAAAGAAATTTTAAGGTAATGTTAGTCGAACTCTAACGAAGTAACCAGTTTTTAATGTATATACATAGATTAGGTGTTATCTGACGTAATTGTAGCCAATCAAACGTTGTCCGTTACAAGTTCATCAAAGACACCGATCGCCGTCCGCGTGATAAGAAACACATTCCTCATCGAGTAACCGAATTATCTCTTAAATTTTGACACAGTTGTGTTGGATAAACCAAGACCAAGTCTTAAGCGAACGATTTACATATTAGAAATTACTTTTTAAAAATTCATAGTAAGTAGATTACATATTATGTATATTGTATACGCAATGTCTCATTTTGTTACTTATTATGAAAAATGTGGTAAGAAAAAATATTGCAAGAAGCATACGATCTCGTCTATGAATAATTATGTACATATATACAATTGATTGATTGATTGGTTTAATGGCTTTCAGTTGTACCAATGTACATACAATGGATATGTACTTTTGTTACGAGACAGCTCGTGACAAAGTATGTATAGTTGCATTTTTTATCGTATTTTGAAAATGCTTCAAGGCGTATTTTATCAATACAAGTAAGTATAGTTAAATATAAAGTTTTGATTAATATTCAACATTTTTGTTATAAATCAGATAAGAAATATGTTCATAATAATTTATACATATACTTAAGTATACAAATGCTTCAAGCATTCTTGCCACCATTCCACGCTGACATGATTTGTAGACAAATATTAAACATGGAATTATTTACGTAATCTTTTTTTCTTTGTAAATATGACAGTCAACTTTAAATTCTTACAAATATTGATAACTAGTTAAGATAACTATTTTAATTTAAATCTATACTAATATAATAAAGCTGAAGAGTTTGTTTGTTTGTTTGTTTGTTTGTTTGTTTGTTTGTTTGTTTGTTTGTTTGAACGCGCTAATCTCAGGATCTACTGGACCGATTTGAAAAATTCTTTCAGTGTTAGATAGCCCATTTATCGAGGAAGGCTATAGGCTATATATCATCACGCTAAGACCAATAGGAGCGGAGTCCACGCCGACGAAGTCGCGCGCAGAAGCTAGTTATTATTAAAATCCATTATAGCTTATGTGTTAGTTCGAGTCTTAAACTGCATTTAAATCGAGTTTCATCGCATACGGTACAAAACAAATGATCATCCATCCCTCTATCTTTTTTTTGCGAATGGAGGAATGACTTTTTTTTTTTTTTTTTTATGTTACTAAGTCGACAAACAAGCGTACGGCTCACCTGATGGTAAGTGACTACCGTAGCCTATAGACGCCTGCAATACCAGAAGCGTCGCAAGCGTGTTGCCGACCCTATCCCCAATCCCCCCAGGAGCTCTTGTCACCTTACTCACCAACAGGAACACAATACTGCTTGAAAACAGTATTATTTAGCTGTGGTATTTAGGTGGTATTTAGGTGTTAGGTGTAACTACAATGGAAGGGTTGACAACGCTGTCTCTTTTTACTTACGATCATTACTGAACGTGTCACTTTATTTGTTCAACTCTGAGGGGCCGTCTCTCCACGAGCGAGCGTCTCGCCGGCGATACGCCCAACTATCGTCGGGTCGTCTCCACGAGCGAGCGAGCGTATCGCCAGCGTATCGTCGCGTATCGCCAGCGTATCGTCGCGTATCGCCAGCGTATCGTCGCGTATCGCCAGCGTATCGTCGCGTATCGCCAGCGTATCGCAGCGTGTCCGCGACGGATTTGACGATGCGTTGTTTATTGAAAGAGTTCAGTTAGATCATTAGATGCCAGACGAGAGCGAAATAAGTAGTGTATTTAATAAAATTTATAAAACCCCTCTTTTTGCGTCGAAGGTTAAAAATAATATAATTCTTCATTATGGATGTAGTGCTCTGGGGTGCTTGTGCAAGTACGCTATTGAATATGCAGTTATTATTATTAAAAAATTAATTCAAAAAACTAATTAAAGAAACGAATTTATAAAACAAAAAAAAACTAATTGAAAAAAAGAAACAAAAAGTCAACGTCACGAGGTGTTCCCAGGCGGTCACCCATCCAAGTACTGAGCGTCATGATGCTGCCGCGTTACCGGTCGCTCAAATTTTACCCCTCATGCGCCTAAAGAAGTTTCACTTCAAAAATATCGATTTTTTTTTCGATACGATACGAATTTCTTAATAATAAAAAATAAAAATAAAACAAAAAAATACATCAAACTCCGATATTGATATATTTAAAAATATCGATATATCGAGAATCTGATATTTAAAATAATTGTGTTTGCTAGCAAACGAAAAAAACCGACTTCAATTACATCGACAAATAATACAATGGAAGTAGATGAAAAAAAATAACAAACGCACTAGTCGTCACTACGATTTTCGAAAGTTCTACTCGATTTCTCTGGGATTCCATCATCAGATCCTGGTTTCCTTATCATGGTACCACCCTGGGGATATCAACTTTCCCACAAAAAAAGAATTATCAAAATCGGTTCATAAACGACGAAGTTATCCCCGAACATACATTAAAAAAGAATATATACGGTCGAATTGAGTAACCTCTTCCTTTTTTGAAATCGGTTAAAAACGCTGTGTTTGAGAGCGCGCTCGCGGCGATACGCCGGCGATACGCTCGCTTATTGCCACTCGTCGCATCGCCGGCGATACGCTCGCTCGTGGAGACGGCTCGGGACGGCTCCATAGAGAGTGTATAGAAATAGGTGGCTCGACGATACTATCGCCGGCGATACGCTCGCTCGTGGAGACGGCCCCTGATTTCAGTTCAACAGTGTTATGTAAACTGTTGACTGTGATAACCTACGACCGGTACGCTGCTTATCCGTTTAAGGTTGAATAACTTATTTTTATATAATTGATATGAAATGTAAATCCAATTCAAATTCAGAACACGTTTCATTCATATCTAACCATTTTTTACTTGTCATTTACAAAACACTTTAGTTTTTAGCGACTACCTCGTCTCTACAGGAATAAAAAATCTGGCAAGCATTTCAATAAGTAATTTTCAAAATAAATGTTTAAATTTTAGATATTGCTAAACAGCGTTTAGCAATATTTAAGATTTAGTAAACACCAACATGATAACCACGCCCGTTAATTAGTAATGATCAGTTAATATAGTGAGAGCGAAAATGAGGATTATTTATTATTTTTGTAAAGGAAGATAATAACAATATCCAAAATATTTTCCTGAAGCAATATGCCATACGATATAATACTACGAACATAAATAATATTATTTTGCTAATCGAACAGTATCAATATCAATCAGTTATCTGACCTTTTATTATCTGCTTAACTTGCAGAGCCAAGTATTACTGAAGGAAATGAAAAATGACAATTACAGTAAATTGCGTATGTCTAAAAGTACCGTGTCAACTATTAGTTTAGTTACTTCATTATTTAATTTTTTTTTTATACTAATTTATACGATAGCATTCCATATGCTTTTGATCGTTAACAAAACGCCCTATTAGTGTTTTGAGATTTCCATACCATATACGTTCAACTAGCCCGCGGTTACACCCGCGCTAATTTGAGAATTAAAATAGCCTATACGTATGTACAAAACTAAAAAATAGAGAAAATAAAATTAGTATAGTAGAAAATAGTTAATAAAATATTATAGTTTGTTCGTCTAAATTAAATTACCTTTATAGGTATACTAGCTGTGTATTGTGTAATATGAAGAAAATACGTACTAAAATATTACATGTAGCCTTCTTCGGTAAATGGGCTAACACTAAAAGAGTTTTCGAATACTTTCGAATTCCTGACATTAGTGCGTTTAGACAAAGAAGCAAACAAACAAAGTTTTTGGCTTTATAATATTAGTATAGATACTCATTCATTTCTGAATCGAAGTCAAATAACTTTTGTCAAAAAACGCTTTTTATAAAAATATTAAGTTTAAAATTATTACAGTGGTAATTGAAAAGTGATGAATTGATGATCCAAGTTTATTGAAGACATTGGACAAAGAAGTATCATTTAAAACGTAATTAATAATATAGAAATGACGCCGACCATTAGTTTTTTTACATTTAAGTTTTACTACATCACTAAATAAAAGTATTCAATTCAAAACGAGTACACTACTACTAAATGTTATACAACATGATTGTTTGTCAAAACGCACAACTTGAATTAATGTAAAATTAAATATTTTTTGAATAACTAGTAGCGTTTTCAATAGTTACTTAACCCTCACATAGGATTGACGTTTTTCTAGAAAAACAATTCGTCAAGACTAAAGCGAGCCTACATTTGTTCGAAAGGAAAAATGTCGGGCCAAACAAGCGAGCAACGAGTTAGGCTGTAACAAAAATCCAACAAAGGGATGATTAACGGTTTTCCACCCTCGAACTCATTCAAGCCGTTTCGATATTGAATCCGGTAGACGGCGTAAAAATGAAAGTTTTTCTTTTCCCTAAACTTTGACGCGTTGCCACTTTGTTTGAAAACAAAACAAAAAAAAAACATTACACCTTTGACAATACACGATAATAAATTGATCATGTCAGACCAAATTTTATTTATATTTCGCGTGTACTTCCAAGGCCCAGTGTATTTTACGTCAAAATATATACGTAACAGCAATATTCAGTCATCATTAATATTAAAATTTTGGTTTATTTTAATTTAAAGTATTGTATACTACTATATACTTAATATGGTAAGTATATCAGAATCCCCCTCCCTTCTCGAGGGTATTGTAAGAGGCGACTAAGGGATGATAACACATTTCCACTACCACCTTGGAACTGTTAATACACAGGCCGAAAACGGGCAGCAGCGTCTTCGGTGCGACAAAGCCAGCACTGCGGTCACGAACCCGTCTGCCCAGCGTGGTGACAGTGGGCAAAAAACATGAGTTCACGCCATTTTTGGCGCGAACTTCTGGATGCCTATGTCCAGCAATGGATTGCGATAGGCTGAAGTAAGTGATTTCAAAATCATTCAAAGACGTATGTACAAATATTAATATTTTATTTTATGGTCATTACATTAGTTAGTAGATGTTTACAAAAAGCCAATATTAGGGAGGATTGGAGCATTATAATTCAAAGTTATATTTTTATGTTTTTTTCTATCTATTCGTTAGTTCTCACAAGCAAAACTATCACATGTAAATGGACGCCGCTTTCGAAGTTCTGTTAACCTAGATACATTGTCCATGATTTGTGTTATCAACAGCAAATTTTCTTGGCGACTGATTTTATACACTAAATTACTCGCTTGGTATGCTACTTCTGGGTAATACTGATTTCTTATAATGAAACAATTATCGAAATTGTTACAGTACTTTTAGACTTTGTAAAACATCTCATCGCATATTTTAATAAAGAAAATAATGTGGGGAAAATTGCGTGTTCGAAAGAACCAATACTAAGATATACGTATTTTATATCCGCCACAATGCCATACTGCTTATATTCTTCTCAGAACAGGCTTTTGCCTAAAACGGCTCTTACGAGCTAGTTAATGTTTCCTCTGTATATTGTTAGAAAAGAATAGACTAAAAATAACTCAGTTAAAGGCATCAAAAATGTTATTTAGAATAATATTTTATAACGTTATTATTATATCTTCACTTTTATCAACTTGTCCATTTACGTGAACAAGATCCTTGAAAAGCAAATATTTGTACAAACAATAATGCTATTTACATCACTAAGTAATTTGAATAAAATCGATTATGTACCATTTTTGTGAAGATTGTGTTGTTGAATGCCAATGGGACAAGGCACTTTCTTTGTACCCTTTATGTTTACTGCATTAATCCGAAAACTCAATAGACCATAAAGTAAGTAGCTCATCTGTCTTCCGCGGTCGTAAGTTCTCAGGCAGTGTTGGGCATTAATCAATTAATTTGTCAATTGTCTTGTTAATTGATTAAAAAATTAATTGCAATTAAATTAATTGCAATTAAATTAATCGCAATTAAACTTTTAATTGCACCTTGCAATTAAATTAATTCGATTAATGTATGTCAATTGTAACTCACAATTAAAATAATTGCAATTAACTTTTTTAGTTGTTTTATGAAACAATTAAAACTAACAATTAACTTTATGTATCAAAACAAAATTAGTAAAAATTTAGGAAAATTAAGCGGTCTCAGACACATAAAAAGTGGTCAAAGGCTGTAAGTATAGTTTAATTTGGTTGAAGTTTAGAATCGTTTGGCACGAATTTAAGGGGGAGAGGGTGTGGAGGGGGGAGGGGGAGGGGGGCATCCACCCTATACCACTCGCAATACAAGGTAATGCACCGTTCTTGAAAAAATTGAAAAAGAAATCTGACATACCTAACCTATAAATTTGACATTTTATCGACATAATTTCGTTCCGTGACAGCTCCGGCGCTTCGGAAGGTGCAGCCCCTTCGCCCTTGCGTAACAAACCATACCATGACCATAGAACTCAATGTTCGTTAAGTGACATTCCTTTTTCTGAGTAATTATGCAAATAAAACAAAAAATATCAGAGTCAAAAAGGCAAAAACAGTTGTCGGAAGGCGGAATGGTGCATTACCTTGTAATTTCTTGTATTGCGAGTGGTATAGGGGGCCATGGGAGACTCCCTACTACCCCTTTCACTAACTTTCACCCTTAAGTTCGTGCCAAACGATTCTAAACCCGACCCTTTAATTTTTCTAAATCTTTATTTCTACATAAAAAAACTGCTTGTTGATAAAGAAATGAATATTTCTTTTAATTATGTGTTTATCTTAATCTTAATATATATAAATCTCGTGTCACAATGTTTGTCCTCAATGGACTCCTAAACCACTTAACCGATTTTAGTCAAATTTGCACACCGTGTGCAGTTTGATCCAACTTGAAAGATAGGCTATATTTTATTTTGGTATATGTAATTATTATATTTAAGAAAAAAAAAAGGCGGTACGAAGTTCGCCAGGTCAGCTAGTATTATGTATAACAATGTTGCATTGGTAATTGGGGGCACTATTTTAATACCCGGAGCCACACGGGTATATTATATATTTATATATACTGGCTGTATATTATACAGCAGTATTTTTTAATTGTTAGTTTTAATTAAAATTCACAAAACAATTGAAGATTAATTAATTGTTAATTGTAGTAAACCGCAATTAACAATTAATTAATTGTTAATTGTAATTTTCCACAATTACAATTGATTAATTGTTAGTTGTAGTAGGTGCAATTAACAATTAATTAATTGTTAATCTTTAATTGTTCTTGCAATTAAAATTTGCCCAACACTGTTCTCAGGTTGCATTTTTTCTAAATGAAGGATTCAAAATTAGCTCTTCGTATTAAGTTTCGCGATGAAAGCGTAGCAGGTGCTAATTCACCTGGCCAGCATATGCTTGAAACGAGTTACGTTAATTACATTAAAAAGTAACTTTAGATAACTTTGTGTGTAATTGCTAACGTGCCGTATTATAGACTTAATTTATTTTGCATTAAATATAAGTACGGACGTTTTATTAAATGAAATATAATAAGCTCGTTTTTTATTTAACACAAAATACCCAATAATTTTTCAGATTTTAAAATAAGCGTAACATCATTTTTAATCACTTCCTTTTACTAATACACTTCAAAAAAGATTTATACAAGATATAATAATAATATTTAAAAAGGCACCCCGTGAAAAGATTAACCAGAATTAAGCCGATTAAAAATTCTTTTGATAAATAGCGATCAGCAATTTATTCCTAAAAGATTTTTTTTGTGCGGGACAGCAAATTTAAGACAAATTACATTATAGCTTTTTTTCATAACAAAACAATAAAATATATTTAATTGAAAGCTTGAACGATGTTAACGGTGTCATAAATATTAACGATGTAAATTAAAAACACAATAAAGTGACGTACATACATCACGCATAATACTTTCATATCAAAACCACCTACAACAATGTACGGAAAGTTTAGTCATTTATTCTATGTTGGTAGTAAAATGTTTCCCAAAAGCAAGAGTTGTTTGAAAGACGTCATCGTACCGCACACATATTACACAAGTTTCATGCCGCATAAGCCACCTTGCTTATAAATAACAACAAAGCGTGCCCTTATAGCGATAAACCTAGTTAATCAGTCGGTTGCACGCGGGCTTGTTTAATGACATAATTAAAAATCACCAGGCAGGCAAGGGAAAGTTTGTCAGATTTAGTGGCTCGAGTATGTCTAACATGAATACATTATCCCTTATCAAATTAATGAAACTGTGATTATATTGAATCTATGTTGGTAGTACAACATAGCCTTAATTAAAAAATAATAATAAGACTAAAATAGTCATAAAAATGATTCAGAAAAATCAATAATTTCTTAGAGTATAAAGTTTTTTTTTACCCACATTAATACAGTCTGGTTTGTGGCTGTTGCGCTAGCGGTTGCGGGTTCAATCCCCGCACATGACAAACATTTTGTATTGGCCATACAGATGTTTGCAGTCCTTGCGGGTCTCCCCACCGTGCCTCGGAAAGCACGTTAAGCCATCGGTCCCGGTTGTTATCATGTACACCCGATAGAGATCGTTACTCATAGTAGGAAATATATCCGCCAACCCGCATTGGAGCAGCGTGGTGGATTAAGCTCTGATCCTTCTCCTACATGGGGGCAAGAGGCCTATGCCCAACAGTGGAATATGGCGTGGGCTGAAGCGACCCACATTAATTACAATAATAATTATTATTACATTCTACGTTAATTGAATTGTAATCATGCCTGTTTTCCACATCACAATTTCTTTTTCTTTTTCTTAAAAAAAGATTGTATCATTTGCCAAACAAAGCTTGTCTCCTACCAGTTTTAACTAATTAGAAATTTGACCACACACTAATGATAGCTTGCCAGGAAACTAGTTGGTACCACGCTCAGGAATAGCAGGGTAATGAGTTTAGTTGTTCACCGGTCGCTATATTATGATCAAGGCACGCTGCATAGGATATATCATGGTCGGTGCGTGGAACTATAAGATCGATGGGAGTTTCGAACAATGCCATTCACCTATGTTAAAGTTTGCGAGCGCAGTTTTGAAATACCTCAAAGTGAATTTAGATTAAAGATAATTTTACGTAGTTGCATTACTAAGTACTTAGGTATATATGTAACTAAAATTTAAATAGCCATATATCAGACAAATGAAACGAGATAATATTGAATACGATACACACATTGATGTATAAAACCATCATGGGTTTTTTATACATCAATGGATACACAACACGGTCGTTTTCAAACTTAACAAGGCTCATTATAATGAAACAACTTTTTCGGAATTTATCGCGGTTTATTAATTTTTTTACAAAACCGACGTTTTGGATACTTTACAGCAACCATAGTCACGGAAAGACTTCTCAGCAAAAATTACATACTTAATCATAAACCGCGATAAAATCAGAAAAAGTTATTTCATTATAATTGTGTGAAATATTCGTGTAAACATTAGAAAGCAAGGCTTATATTTTCATAGTAGGTATTGATGAAGGTATTGATATGAACACATAATTTTCTATCATATTTTGAATTCCACGCTCAGTTTGAAAGATGAATTTGAATTGTAAATACATAGCTTTTATTCACGTAAAACACACTAAAAACATCTTTTTTTCTTCAATTTCTAATTAGTAAATATATTTCAGTTATGTTTTTCAATTTATTTCACGAAATTAGTCATATTGTAGTTACTGCAATCTAAGTCTTCTATAGTTTTCCAGTAAAATCATGTCCGCAAACAATTAAGTGAGGCTCAGACAGATTGGTTCGGTCCCGAGGCGGTCGTTCCCAGCGAGGAATGTTAATTGAACCCTTCGACAGGGTCAACATCGGACACTTAAGACGCTGCTATAGTCGGATGGTCATTGGGACAAGTGGTTAAACCATTACGTTGTCGTGTGTTCATTAGCAAACGTTTCTTTGATTTGTACTACTGAAAGGTAAACGTGAAACAACATTGTGTGTTAAGCAAAAGATAAAGCTTTAAATTACTGTGACAATTGAAACATTTAATAACATGAATGGGTCGATAAAATAATAGAGTTAGAAGCTTACCACTCTAAACTGAAATTTTTTGTTCATACTAATACATTTATAAGTTCAAAATTTCGCATGTATGTTAATGCCGAAAAGCCAAAGCTTCGCTCACGTTCCAGTTGTTTAAACTGTGAAAAACGTAGCATCTTGTTTAAAACTGCAAAGCTAGCCACTTTTCTAAAAGCATCTACACCTATTTTCATTCCACTGGAGCCTGGCATTCGTGGTGTGCGAAATAAAAACAGAAACTAAAACAAAATCAGCTTCCATGTTTAATTTAGCGGGGGTTGTCGACAAAAAAACCTTAGTTGTGTTGAGGGTTTTTGTTGACCGAACGTAACAACGCAGGAATGCATTGTTCCCGTTATTTTGTCCTCGGTTGTAAAAAAGTCTATATTATTTTGTTTCATTCCTGACTCACCGGATTTACTGATGTCACCTAAAATAAGAATTTCTATAACTTGAAAGACAATTCGAAATGAACTTGTACAACTTTAGACTATAGACAATAAATACTAATCAAAGTCAAATAACGGAGCTTACAAAAACTACGATTTCCATGTAATAATAGATTTTTTTATGTACACACTGTACAGAGTAAACAAAGAGTGAATTTAAGGCCCCGTAACAATAATACAAAAAACGTTTTTGTATTAAAATATGGTGTAATAAACAACAGTATTTTTTTATGCAATTTGTAGCACCTTTTAATTTTACATATACTTTTTGCTGGTGTTCAATTTGAATTAGGCAAAATGGTGTGTATAATTTGAATTAAAAAAGTTAATTGTTGCTATTTTTTCGTCGTCACCTTTTACATTTTTTTTTTTTTTGGAACGCAAATAAACAATATTTTGTACTACCTTCTAAAAGCTTTCAACAATCTTTCAATTCTACGTAGTTACTTTTATATCGATTTGAAACTTAAAATTGATATCAAAGAAACAACGAAAAGTTTTGCTTTCAAGTTATACAAATAAATTTGACGACTAGGAGCAATATAAACGAGAATTATTAATATAAATATATTTTTCCTCGATCTTTATTAACAGAATAACAGAAAATCAAATCATCTTAATACAATTGTATCTGAGTATAAGCTTTCTGGTGCATGAGAAACCGGTTATCCTTATTGAAGGCCACCGCTTTATATCCGAGTAAAACTACTTCTTACTTCTACTTCTGCTACTTTACGGTTATATATTATGCTTGGGTAAACGAAGGCACAACGCAATAAAACTTACATGAGCTCAATTGAATGAGGTTCAGAGAAATCCTTCGAAAATCCACAGAAAGTCCTTGAGGATTACAGTCAGTATCTTTTTACTACAGGGCTGGTCACCATATCAATATTACGTATACATATTAAGTTCAATTAAATAAATAAATATTTAATATAAAAATTTTTAAAAATGTATATGCCTAGGGTATCTATAAAAGCTAAATTTATACGTGCTCCCTTATACGAAGACGGAAAAAGTCGATGTCTGTATTAAAATAATAAAGTTGATAATTTTCTTTGTTCGACTGCGATCATCACAGGAAGTTTAATGCTATTTGAATAATTGAATATATATAAAAGAGATTTCCACCCATATATTGACTCATCACGATATCTCTGAAACCATAAGGCGTAGAGACTTGAAATTTGGTAGGAATATTCCTTTCGCCGAGTAGAGGTCAGCTAAGAGCGGATTTTACAAAATTCCACCCACAAGGGGGGGCTGTGGGGTTAATATAATATATGGCAAAACAACGTTTGCGGGGTCAGCTAGTATATTTATAAAATAAATGACATCTAATAGAGCCACAGGAGTACCGCAGAAATTGAAAATGTCAACTAATTCTGTGTATCAAAAACAACAATCAATACAAGTCAAACTCTTAGAATTGTCTCGAGAATTGAGATGTAAAAGCTACGTCTTTATAATACGAAAGTATTTAATATTATAATTTGTTTAATTATGCATATTATAGCATCATGAACGTAACCGCGTTACGTGATTACATCCCATATTACATAAGATAGCAATCGTTTTTTCCGTACAAAACAACACATTCGACAATAAATAAAATCGTTAAATATTATTAAATACATTCGGTAATTGGATGTTTCTTATCAATATCCGAGACGAACAAATTGGAAAGTCGGGACAAAAAAGGTATACAATTTACAGGTAAGTAATAAATTAAGTGAATCATGGACCCGGTATACGGCTGACACCCGCTGAGAAGCATCGAGCCTTAGGCGCCTTGCTTGACACGTATAAAAAACCTGCCTGTACGTGCATTGCCATCCCACGTTCGCTATTAACTGTGTAAGTTTATCGTCTCATTCATAACAATGCTGTACTTAGCAATAACCTTAGGATTCTCTTTGACTATGATTTATTCATCTTTAAAGGCATGCTTTTACCGATCGCAATTTTTCGAAGAATAGATTATTGAAAAGTATTTTACTTTATGTAATATTATGTTTTAACACTACATAATTATATTGTTTACCACTAAGCAAATATTTACATATAACTTTAAAGACAAAAATTTGTTTAAAAATTGTAAATACCGTAAATAAAAATAAGTTTACTTATTTATATTAAAAGAAAACTGAGGTAGGGCACAGCAGGAAATTTCCTGCTCATAATATAGAGCAGCCCGACTGGGGTAGTACCTCGACCTTACAGAAGATCACACAGCCAAATAATACTGCTTTCAAGCAGTGTTGTGTTCCTATTGGTAAGTAAGGTGACCAGAGCTCCTGGAAGGAATAAAGGATAGGGTCGGCAAGGCGATGCTTCTAATGTTACAAACGTCTATAAGCTACGGTAATCGCTGACCATCAGGTGAGCCGCACACTTGTTTGCCGACTTATATATAGTTGTATAAAAATAAAAAAATCCAAACAGCACTTAATAATATAGGCTTAATCTTTCAAATATTTGCTTAACAATTTTACTCCGACATTATCACTAGTAATTAGTATGTAGCACTGATTTTATTGTATTGTTTTAAATATAAATAACATCGTTTTTCAATACTCTAAGGTAAATTGATTTATTTATTTCAAAATGTAAGGAAAAATCCATTACGTAGCTCTAAATCCTAATGGTTTTGTAAATAAACTCTGTATTTATTATGAATATACACTGCAAAAAGTAGAGCATGTAAATATAGAAGTAGTAGTAAGCTGTAAATTGTTATTATTTTTCAGGATAAAATTTATTTCAGGTCATAAAATACTTTTTTTACTTTTTAAAGTTGTGTATTTACAATTAAGAACTAAATTTTTTTTTTTTTATGTAACTAGGTTGGCAAACAAGCGTATGGCTCACCTGATGGTAAGACCGTAGCCTATAGACGCCTGCAACACCAGAAGCATCGCAAGCGCGTTGCCGACCCTATCCCCAATCCCCCCCAGGAGCTCTGGTCACCTTACTCACCAACAGGAACACAATACTGCTTGAAAACAGTATTATTTAGCTGTGGTCTTCTGTAAGGTCGAGGTACTACCCCAGTCGGGCTGCTCCAATTTTGAGGAGGAAATTTCCTGCTGTGCCCTACCTCAGTTAACATTAATCAGTTAATATTTAAAGATTAGTTAAATGTAATTTATTTGTAAAACAATTCTTTTTCTGATAAATTTCATTTTTATTTGTTGTGTGGTTACGGTAGTAAAGAATATAGCGAACTCGCTCCTCTCTTCCCGTGGGTGTCGTAAGAGGCGACTAAGGGATAACAAAGTTCCGCTACCACCTTGGAAGTTATAAAGCCGACCGATGGCGGGATAACCATCCAACTGCTGGCTTTGAAATACACGGGCCGAAGGCGGGCAGCAGCGTCTTCGGTGCGACAAAGCCAGCCTTGCGGTCACCAACCCGCCTGCCCAGCGTGCAGACTATAGGCAAAACACATGAGTTCGTGCCATAATATCTGGCGCGAACTTGGGGATGCCTATGTCCAGCAGTGGACTGCGATAGACTGAAGTAAAATATTTTTATAATTAAATCTTAAAATATAAAAAAATTACACTTCACGTTGTTTGTTCGCGATGGACTCCTAAACTACTTAACCGATTTTAATCTGCACACCATGTGCAGTTTGATCCAAATTGAAAGATAGGCTATATTTTATTTTGATATATGTAATTATTATATATAAGAAAAAATATAATAAAAATACGAAGTTCGCCAGGTCAGTCAGTTTCATATAAAATTTATCCAAACACACATAAATCGCGCTCGTGTTTTTGTTGAATTACATTTTTATCCAAGAAAACGAGAGCGATGTTTGTATAAAAAAAAATAACATAGCAGTATCTGTTGTAATAAACAACAACACGAAAAACAACCTTTTGAGTAATCTGCTTATAAATTTTAAATCCTGAATACATATCTGCTTGTGCATGCCATAAAAATCGTTATGTGTTAGCTTTTCATAACATTCTAATTTTTTTTTAGTCAAACATGTAGTAAGTAGTATAAGTAAGTAGTATAAGTTTATTGCTATGGGCCTATGGCGCTGGCGTTCGCGTGTGGGATCCCTGAACACGGCCATATATGGCGTATGGCCTTGGCGTTTGTGCTTGTGCATTGTGTGTTTCTGGACTCCCGACACAGGAGTAAATCCTAGTTAGTTAGTTAGTAAGGCCGTTGAGTTTGGGTCTTTTTTTATTGTTAACTAGCTGACCCGGCGAACTTCGTACCGCCTAACAGTTCATTCTTTAATTTTTAATATTTTTTAATACTTATCTTTCCCGGAATCCCTAACTAAAACTTTATGGTATGGTATTATCTTTTGGAATATAGAAAAGTGTTGTTTTTAGACTTTTTCAGGCATTTTTTTGAATTTTTCTCTCCGTAAGAACCATCCTCGTACTTGAAGGAATATTATAAAAAAAGAATTATCGAAATCGGTTCAGCCACTCTCGAGACTTGCGCTTAGCAACACATTCAGCGATTCATTTTTATATTTATAGAGATTGGTTTATCTGAAGGAAATTGCTAATTATTCGCCATAAGTTTACTGTAGCTACTACACAATTTTTTACTTTCTTAAGGTATGATTAGGCATGTATCGCCGCGTTGGCGCAGCGGTCACAGCGCTGGATTGCGATTGACTGTTGCGCGGGCGGTTGCGGGTTCGATTCCCGCACACGACAACATTTGTATTGGCCATACAGATGTTTGCCGTGGTCTGGGTGTTTGTGCAGTCCTTGTGGGTCTCCCCACCGTGACTCGGAGAGCACGTTAAGCCGTCGGTCCCGGTTGTTAACATGTACACCTGATAGCGATCGTAACTCATAGTAGGGAATATATCCGCCAACTCACATTGGAGCAGCGTGGTGGTTTAAGCTCTGATCCTTCTCCTACATGGGGAAAGAGTCCTATGCCTAACAGTGGGATGTTACAGGCTGAAGCGAATGATTCAACGAAAAGATTTTTATTTTTTTATTTTTCAACAAAAACGAATTATTTTATAGGTAATATTTTTATTCCACGAAATAATGAAACCACAATCTTGAACGTTAATGAAGATAATGATATCTTTGGAAACCCAAAATGTAATTTAAAATGAACAGGTAGGTTGCAATGATTACGGCCGGAAACCTATAATTATTTAAGCGTGCTAGTGTTTTTTTCAGTGGTCTGAATCAATATAGAGTTAATATGAAAATAATCGAGTTCGCTTGTCGCTTATTACAAACGGAAATGTAATTTGGATGCGCTTAAATGCTAAATTGGAGTAGGTCACTGCAATCACTGAACGGAAATTAATGGAGTACCAAATGAGGAGTAATTTGAAATTCCATGATTAAAATAGCTGCGGGTTCGGGCTTCACTAGTAAGTGACTATATTTGAAATTATTATGTATTTACGTAATTCTATGGACTGAATAATAAATCTTATAAAAATTGATTCACTTGTTTTATTAAAAATACAATTGAATTTTTAAATATTACACTATGTAAATATAATACGACCAGGTCATGGTTTTATTTATTAGTGAACCATTTTTATTTTACTTTTATTTTCATTTATACATTTTTAAATACCAACTGGATATTAAAATATTGGTATATTTTATTAAAATTAATGCAGACGATACCATCGCACAACAATAAACACAGTTTAAAGTTTTGATTTTCATGACTGTGACGCTCACATAACTTCGTATTTATAACGTGTTACAATTTAATAAATAAATCGGCCAAGTGCGAGTCGGACTCGCGCACGAAGGGTTCCGTACCATTGACTAAACTAAATATAAGTTTTTCTGTAAAATATTTATTCTGTAAAATATTTATTTAATTGTGACGCCATCTATGCCGCTATTAGAAAACTATTATTAGTCTATTGACGAAGTTTTCCTAATTTCTGATAGATGGCGTTTTAGACTAATAAAAAACAAAAATAATTATCGCCCCCCTTAAATATTTATTTTATTATTAGTATTTGTTGTTATAGCGGCAACAGAAATACATAATTTGTGAAAATTTCAACTGTCTAGCTATCGCTGTTCTTGAGATACAGCCTGGTGACAGACGAACGGACGGACGGACAGCGAAGTCTTAGTAATTAGTAATAGGGTCCCGTTTTTACTCTTTGGGTACGGAACCCTAAAAACGAAAGCTGATTTTAACATACTTTACCTTATGTGCCTTATTATCAGATCGATGCATACTTATTATGGTCTTTCCAAAATAAATATGAAAATTTTATACATTTAACCGTAACTTATAATTATTATTGATAACGACGAGAACGATAAAATAATCGTCGTATCAGAAACAATTTGTTTTTTAATTTAATTTTAAATTTCTTAAGTAACTGTTACAAAGTCATACTTTAAAAAAATTATAAAAAAGCAATCAAGTAAATTTTTTCAAACAAATTTCCAAATCTATACTAATATGATAAAGCTGAAGAGTTTGTTTATTTGTTTGTTTGAACGCGCTCATCTCAAGATCTACTGGTCCGATTTGAAAAATTCTTTCAGTGTTAAACAGGCCATTTATCGAGGAAGGCTATAGGCTATATATCATCTATAAGCATCGCTAAGACCAATAGGAGCGTAGCACCAATGAAGAATATTACAAAATCGGTTTTTTTCCTTTTGAGAGCTTTCGCTGCGTAAACGGTTAAAGTTTCGCACAAATCTTGTACGACAGAATTGATCCTATTCCACGCGGACGAAGTCGCGCGCAGAAGCTAGTACAAAATATAATTGAATGAACTAAGCGGGTTATTTAAATAAATCGAATTTAACAATATCTGTCTACCTTTTAATAAACGAAAAAAATGAACTTAATTTACTGTATGAAAACATCCAAAAAGGATAAAGGAATTTGTGTTTAAAATAGACACGTTTTTTCAAACACACTATTTCATTTAACGTACGAATAAATTCCTTGATTTACATAACGCGTTCGTTCTTTTTGTAGCCTTTGAACACAAAACTAAGTTAAAATGTATTCGCATCCGAGATAACAAATGCAAAACGTAATGTAGGTGTTTTTCACACGCCGCGAGAACAATATACAATGATGAATTAGGAATTCGTTTAAAAGTATGGTAATTAATTCAATTGTATTAATTTTTTGTAAACTAACCGGTAGGTACATTTTACTTAACTATGATATTGAGTTTCCAATTAGAAGCGCTAACATAACAAATTAATATTGCTAAAAAAATATTTGCTTCTAAAATTTACTTTACTTAATTTTCATTTCGAAGCTTTTTTCATTCATTTGGCAATAAAATCAATACACCAAAGTGCTTCTTTATATGGAATGTTTTGAAATTTAGGCACTTGTTTGGAAGGATAGCAAATATGCTTCGAGCGATCCATTTGTCGATGAATTTGGCATGCCATTTTATGTAATCTACTATTCAATGTTAGCTACAGCTCAATGTTTAGGCCATTGAATCATCCGACTGAGCCATTTAAGCTAACTCAAAGTGTGAAGCGACGGTTAAACGTACAATTTTTACAATGTTCATTAATTTCGCTGTTGTTACTAATTTGTAACGCTCCCGAGGGTGAGCTATTTTACTTTCTTGTAAATATTTTTATTTTCGTTTACTACTTCAATATTTAACATCCATTTTGAAATAACTAATTATTTTTTAATATTCCATTATTAAAGTCCTTCGTTAACTTATAACATTATTAAGTTCAATATTATCATACGTTAGTTCTAATGTTATGAAAATATCGTATTAAAATAAATATACGTAAGTATATAGGTACTTTAAATAAGACAATAATTATATTATATCAGAAAAAAATTAATAATTTCGAAGTGATTTTGAAAAGTTAGATAAAATTTGGCATATTAACTAAGTTTATAAGCTATAGCAGCTAACTTTAAAATTAGCATAATTTTCTAAATTGTGTTGGTATTGTCGATATTTTCTAGCATGAGTTATTGTAAACTGTTAAATATATAATATAATTTTTATGGACATTTGTGTGCGAAATAAATGTTTTCATTTCATTTCAATTTTCATACAAATTTTTATTTTATAACAAAAAATAAATAAATTTACACTCAAGAAAATGTCTTAAAAATTTTAACATTTACTTTATTGGGACACTAAACGGTGTGTACGATTACAAGAAATAATAATGAAATAATCTATAATTATCAGTTATAAATCTTTTGCGCATGATGGGCACGGTTTACTTTCGGTTTCCAGAGTATTCTTATTTCGGAGTCACCGAACTGCAGGAAGGGAGGCAGTATATAGGTATATCTATGAATAAGGTAACCATGCACGATGTTCCCTGAGAGCAACACTTCTACAAACTATACTAAGAGGCTTTGATTTAATTTAAAGCTACTGTAAGCTTACCCTAAACTAAATTATCGCATTTATGAATTTGGGAGAGTTATATCGAGTGAATACGCGGAGTACACCTTGTTCGTATATTAAATAGTTAAATACAAATGTGAGTCAAACTAACAGTACACATCTTATACACATCTTTTATAAATTTCAGCTGTCTAACTACAATCGTTACATAATAACAAAGTTCGTAACACTTGGTAAGACGTATAGCGAAGTATTACAATTGGTAATAATCCCTTATGTACAGAACTTCAAAAATTAACGGCGTACTAGTATACCACCTAAGAAGCCAAAACAAAGTCTCACAAAAGTTTATTTTCAAACTCACTTTCTTGGAAGACTCTTGTGCGTTCCAATGAGAACTCATACAAACAAATCTCATGACCACTTACTAGCTACTTCTATCAGCAACTTTGTTTATTTGGAACTTAATTTCTATTGCACTAATTCGTTTTTTCAAGTAAAAGTAGTTTATGTTGAATATTTTTTTATCATTTTGCTATTCTTACAAGTCGTATCGGAAATAAGTCGGAACAGTAGTCAAACACTTTATTCATTTTTATGGTGTTAGTAGAATCTGCCGAAACAATAATGTCTCTATATAATTATATAAAAATGAATCGCTGAATGTGTTGCTAAGCGCAAATCTCGAGAGCGGCTGAACCGATTTCGCTGATTCTTTTTTTATAATATTCCTTGAAGTACGAGGATGGTTATTACGGAGAGAAAATTTTAAAAAACTCTCAGAAAAAGTCTAAAAACATCAATTTTCTATACTCCCATACAAAAGATTCGTAATAATACTTAAAAGCCAATTTGAACTTTAATACCAATCGACTGTTAGGCGGTACGAAGTTCGCCGGGTCAGCTAGTTTTAAATAAAAATGTTATAATTTTGACAAAACAGACACTTTATCCTATCATCCTCATTTATTATCCTTTTTGCATATAATTATGCCTCATATGATTGAATTTTGCTCAATCAAAAATTGACGTTTAAATAGCGCTATACTTTTTGTACACTACGGAAAACCTAAAGGGTGAGTAGCTCCAGCATAGCTCAGAGCCTCTGGGCGAAGTTCAAGAAGACCAATTATTTATTAGCTTGACTTCGGTACTCTGGACGGGGGTGAGTTATACCAAAACAGTTAATTAATTTGCTGACTTGGGCAATAAGAGCTATATTATTCCGATAATTTGAAGATATAGGTTTCAAGTTTCGGCAACTGGCAATTTTAACCGGAAACTTTTAACAAGATGTCAATTACAGCAATTATAATAGCTGAGTGTGTACAGTGCCTGAAGGTAATGGATATATGATATTATATGGTAATGACATAATTATAATATACCTGCGATCTTTGTGGTGCGGCACTGATAATACTTATTAAAGCCAACGTTCGGCACTCGTATTCTCTTTTGCTAAATTATACGTTAAATACAAAGTGTAATAAACAAATGTAGTACGTAAATAATTAACTTTACAAGTTAAGTATCGTAATACGGATATATCCCAACAAGTATAATTTAAAACTTCCACCGACAACGGAAAGGTAGACGAAAATAAGAAGGTCATAACACATTCGGAAATCAAAAGGAAGTGTACCTAATTACAAAAGTTACTTTACGTCTTACACGAACGAAAAGTTTTTCCTGTAAAACCTGTTACAACCACCTACGTACTAAAAACTTTATAAACTTTTGTCAAATATGTTAGCTTGACAAATAACAAGATGTATTAATTAATACGATAAAATAAGTTTCGTTTTTAGTGTCAATACTTACCTTCCTACTTACAGGTCTTTCTTTATTGATCTCATAAGTTGAACGGACATATTAAAAATTAATAGATGAATTTCAATAGATAATTTAATTCGATGACCATTCTCTAATGTTGGTGATAGTTGGTGACAAATGTTCTGTAACGAAGACGGTTGTGTATTTGATTCCCGCTTTTAGTTGTCTTCCAAGCGAACAGAGAACGCGTGGATTAAATTCTAACCATTCAAATATATTGGAGAAAGTGACCTTAGCTCAGAAATGCGACATAACATAATATGTATTATAAAACTATGTCAGACCAGTTCAGTATAGAAATAATAAATGTATCTTCAACCAAAAGGCCTCATATAGAGTATAATTTACTTCTAGACATGATTTGACAGAAATCAAGACTTGAATCACCTTAACGTAACAATCACTGTTAATTAACAAGTACGAAAGAGAATTTACGAAAGCTAGCCGACTTAAGATATGATTAGATACGAGTATGTATCCTGAACAAATAATATTCACACACTTCGAACAAACTTTATCGTCTTGCACCGGACGACAAACTTCAAATTACACTATTTCAACTATTTTGAGATTGTCAAATGTCATCAGGGTTAACACGAATTCAAACTTGTAAGTTATATAATTAATAAATACAACTTTTAAATTCTATCATAGTAAATTAAGAAATAATATTATACGATAAAAGTGATAAACTTACTTAGACCAAAAAAAATAGCCCAATGCGTGGAATTTCCACTGGAAACTTACGAATAAGTAAAAATCAATTTAATACGGGATCAAATACTCAAGTAATGTACAAAAGTGAGAAAATTCAGTGTCTTAAAGGGGCGATAAAATAGTTTACCAAAAATAAACATCAATACTTAGAAATTCTAAGAAAACGAGATAGTAATCTTCGACAACAAAATTAAATTACCTCTCACGATATCTACATACAACGAGTATATAAAGTAAGTGTATCTTTTTCACATTTTTAAAAAAACCTGTGTGGTTTTATGAAACCACAAAGTGAAACTTTTTTCACATTATAGACATTTAACTAAAAAATTTTGGAATATGGTATAAACATCGCTTTATCAATCTTACCGCGCGGCCGACCGTCACGCGACATGCAACACACAGACGAAAAAGTTTGAGACGATGTAATAAAAGTTTCACATTAAAATTACTATTACAAATTATGACAACCAAATCCATCGATCGAAATTTAAATAAGCGTTTTCAAACGTTTATGATTAATGAACATACCGGACGCCGTTGAAACACAAAAACGAGTAAGCGACGCCGACGGTGTAAATAACTATTAATTTACTCTCAAAATAAACAACATTTCGATATGACCGTAATCTATCAAGAATTTATTCAACGTTGACTATATATTTTACATTACTTTTATTAAAGAAAAACCAATGACTGAAAGTCAGTCACTCCGGATTATACTTATTAATCGTAACTATTTTATAAGCCTATTAGGGTGATAAAATACTTCAAATGAATTATGTACATTAAACTACCCTAAAATGCTTATTTAATAAAGTAAGTTTGATAAGTGGTTCGCGTGCAATCGTTAAAAATGAATATAAATAAGAGTGAAGTATAAATAGCTAATGAATACGTCAAGTAACGGACCTTTTTTGAATAAATTGAATGATTAAACATTGATTGGGCTTTACGTAGCTTATCCTATTTGCATAAATCTATTTTGATGAATTCTGAAACTCAGAACCTTTTTAACACGTTTTTATTTACACGGACTGTATTTGCTATTATATAAAGTAACAGAATATTTTAATTAAGTTTCGCCTGCGTATAAATGTTCAAGTAATGAGAATGTATGTATAATACACTTGTCGATGTAATTGAAGTCGGTTTTTTTTCGCTTGCGAGCAAACACAATTATTTCTTTATTAGTTAACTGTATGGTTATTAGTAAGATAAATATAGAGTTTTGTAATATAATATATTATATTCCATTTATTTGAATAAAAAGATGTTAATTATTGTTTATAATATCACGATATAATTATCCGTAAGTGATAAAAGCGGCAGATATAAAGAAACTTCGCATACGAGTAATTATATCGATAAAGTAAAGATATCCGTTTGCAGACTTCCCTTTCAAATTGATTTAAAAAAAGTTTATTAAGTATTTTAAAATTTTCTTTAAATGACAAAACCAATCTGAACAAACCGCCATCTTGGTAATTTTGATAACTTTTATTATAAAGCAAAAAAGCATTCGTCACGGGAGCAGTAACATAGAAATTCGATACATTAGAATTAGAGGGTGTTAACGTGGATATAATCCGTAGCATCCGTGCACAAACCCCTCTATTACGGAATTAGCAACATAGAGGAAATGATAGATCATAATAGGACATGAAACAGCAGTAGATCACTTACTATTAGGAATTGGAAATATTCAATTCAAGTCACAATCTTATTAAATAAATTTAAATGCAAAAGATTATACCTAAATAAAAAAAATTAGAACAATAACTATACACAAAATAAAAGTAAAACATAGAATAAATGATTTGACATAAACAATTTATGTAGGCACTGATAAGGCCATGTGTTTCATTGCAAAACTGCAATTGTAAAATGACTTTCCAATAATGGTAACAGATGGTGAATACAATGCCCGTCAACACGACATAAATATTGGCCTAATAGTCGGAACTGTGATATCGATACTGCAATGGAATTTGTCAGGCTTTTGTGAGCAGTTCCGGCCGCTACCGCTTAATGAATGAACAGATATGAAAAAAAGCTTTTGTCACGTCTGGTACGGTTTAAAGGGTACCAGGTAGACACTGGAAGATACACCATAATACTTATAAATAACACGAACAACAAGGCAACGTTACATACTATTTAGCTGATAGTATTTGGCTTGATCATCATTAATTAAAAATGTATGATAGTCAATCATAATAACTTTTTACTAACAAGATTGTGACATGTTATGTAAACCTGTGCCTTTACTCTTAGATCTACAAATACCTATTTTCTCTTTAAAGTCTTTAAAAACAAAATCGTCTAATAAATATTTGAGAGGCAATAAAACAATTCACCGAAGTCAAAATACTTTTTTATACTTGTAGTTTTATGTCTATTTTAAAATGACATAGTAACAAATAATTTTTTTAATTTACGAAATACATTTTAAATGTTTGAATTCCACTATCAACAAAACAAATGTAATTAATTTTCAATTTATAGTATATAAAATATATGTGCATTGTCGTAATGTAATAACTATACCACATCTTGGGTGTTCACTGTTCAACGATAAACTCAAAACTGGTTTCCAAGTCGAAGCTCGAAACCGGTAAAAATCATTACAGGCAATTACGGTAGACTCATCGCTTAGGATTTGATATAGTACACGATAAAAGAGTATTTATAATTAAAAAAGAAATGTTCATCGAAATAATAAAAAAACACATCAATTAAATCGTGAAATGAATGCATAGTGTAAGGCTAACTTCAATAACTGTTATTGAATTTCACGTATTGTCATCAAATATGTTTTAGTGACCAATTGAATTTAGTAACGACATTCATAAAATAGCTTCTTGGGAACGCTTTGCAGGGGATCGCGTTGTTATCTACCGGCATATTATTTTACTTTCTATCTTCTGTTTCTATGAAGTGTATAAAATACTGACATCCTTTAGAGTGACAGTAAATCATACTCACAATGTCACATTTATTTTCCTTACAAAACCTACGACTACCTTATACTATACTACAAACAACAATGTATGCATGGCACGGCTACGCCATTACAAAGTTCTCGTTAGCAAAATTATTAGAAACAGGGCATTGTGTAGGATTCAAAACAAAGAAGTTAGCTAGTAAAAAGTATGAAGTACGCGGTAGATTGCTTGAGTGCTTTGCGTGTTACCCAGGAAGTAAACTATGGGATAATAGCACGCTTTCTTTTACACTTTTGTTCACTACGCTGCAAAATGACTTGTGTAATTTAGTACTTCCTAAAAATATTAATTGTCAGATAGTATATAGTATGATTATAGAATTAATAATAAGGTATGTCACGCGCATGTCGCTACTCCGAGAAAATTAACCTCTTGAGAAAATTATATTTCGTCACCTGTCCCAGAATTACACAAAAGAACTCAATTTCTCAATTAATTATTTGGCATTTAACTTCGTATAAAAAAAACGTGAAATAAAAATGTCTTATTCGTATTTACAAAAAAAAAAAAAAACTGTTGGCTCCTAAAATACCTACTTATAAAAATATATTAATAATATGTAACTTTGGTTGTACCGTACCTAAAGTAAGTATGTAAATTATTAGTTCATTTTAATGTAATAGGTATCAACGTTAATTTATTTAACATATTATGAAGATTTTTTTGATATCATAAATATTATCATAAGTTTTATTCTAAAAATTACTTTGTTGTTGGATTGTTTTCTGAAGCGTAAAATAACAATGACACGTAGACAGGAACTTTTAACTTGTTTATATTTTTTAATTCAAGTTTGTATTAAAAATAGACTAAAGTAGTAATAGAGTAGACCAAAAAATTCGTCATTTAAGATAAGACAGTGTGATGACATTTCTTTCTTTGGCTATGTATATTTTTAAAATGTTACTTTATGACTAAGTACTTAAGGTTTGGACTAGGTGTACAATGATACGTTGCGTTAGTGTAATGATAATTAAAAGGTATTATTTGGTAGAATTTAGCTTATCATTACATAGTCTAAACTTTCTAAAGCAAAGTCGCTTCCCACTGTCTGTATGCTTAGATCTTTAAAACTACGCAACGGATTTTGATGCAGTTTTCTTTAATAAATAGAGTGATTCCAGAAAAAGTTTCATAATTAATTAATTATGTATAATAGATGCATAATATAGTAGAGGAACACTGATAGTTTTTGCAACCGTGCGAAGCCGGGGCGTTTCGCTAGTATTGTATAAATCATGACAGATAAATCAGGCATGTCTCTTTAAAACTCTCCGCCTTTTCAACCAGAACCGACCTGAATAATATTAATAATATTTTAATGAATGTTCCAACCCCTATAATTAATTAGGCCCAAATGGCTTCGATTGTGTATTTATATAATTAAAGCGAATTGGAAATTAGAATACTTTGATGATTTAATGGTGATATAAAATAAGTAAATTTTTATAGAGACGTAATTTGAGGTAAAGATTATACTTGAAATAATTATTATTTTAAGCCTATCTGCCACTTTTTGCTAGTGTCTCTCATTGTCACCTCTGAAAGTACTGACGATGTTTTCTTAATTTTAAAGGACAATATAGTTTATAATTCTTCTATTTTAGCAAGCATAATTTTGCAAAAAAAAAATATGATTTTTGTTTGCCACAATTCTTTTTTTAAAACCGAAGACTGTAGAGTGTAGACTATGTAGACTTACTACAAAATTCAATCGAATAATGTAACGCTTTCTTAGTTATTTTCTAGGAAAACATCGGTTTTCATTGCAATCGATTGTACACTTTTTAACCGACTTCCAAAGAAGAAAGAGGTTCTCTTCGACTGCATTTTTTCACATGTATATTACCTCAGATTTTTTTACTGGGTGAACGGTTATCGATGATTCTTTTTTTAATCGAAAGGTGGTGCATGTCATGGGCTCCAAATTAAATTTAATTGAGATTAGCTGTGCCCACGACTCCGTCCACGTGGAATAGTGACTTTGGACAGCATTTTTTGGATATATCTTTTGGTTTATTTTGGATTATAAACACCGTCGTTTGGGTATTTTTATGGAATTTATGAACCTATGGACATAAAACAAACGATCACGATCACAATTCAGCCTGTAATATCCCACTGTTGGACATAGGCCTCTTCCCCATGTAGGAGAAGGATCGATAAAACAAACACTAAATGTTAAGTGAAGCTTACCACAATATATTAATGAAAACCGCATCTAAATCGGATAAGCCATTTCTGAGATTAGCGTGCACAAATTATGTATAATAATTATATATATATATATTAATTAATCAATATTATATATATATATATATATACATTTTATTATAAATGTATTGAATTATTGATCTAACAAGTAATTTCCGAGTAATATCTAATAAAAATTATATTTGCTTGACTATTTTTTCGTCGACCTACGTTGTATTATACTTTATACCGCATAAATTTTCACTGGCTGTACTGATTTTGATGATTCTTGTTTTAATCAAAAGCTGATGCTTGTCATGTGGTCCCATTTAAATTTGATGGAGATCCGATAACTTCGATAACTAATTTTCGTCTACTTACGTTGTATTTACTTGTCGGTGTAATTGAAGTCGGTTTGTTTTCGTTTGCAACCAAAAACAATTATTTATCAAAGGTTAAAGTTTAACAAATAAAACAACGAAATGTTAACCCTTAGCTACCTACCTCTCTTTTCAGTCACACAACTACCTACTAGGAGTCTCTCAGACTCCTGCATTTTGAAGCCCTACAAACAAAAACTATGACTTGAGGTCATTAATTAAAATCAAAAACGTTATTTTTATATTCGTTTATTTATAATTAAATTAAAAAACTTTGTAACATTTTGCATTACTTATTCTCAAAACCCAGTTTCTTTCTTGACTTCGAAAAAAATTAAAAATATTTAATATTTTAATAAAATGAGACCAATTACTAAAATTTAAAAAATATATTAACTTTAGTCATAAATTTTCCAAGGTATTGTAATGAACAAACGTAGCAAAAAACAAATTTTCTTCAAAATCGCAACATTTTTATAAAATTGCAAAGGTTGAAGATGATGGTTGGTGGTTATGATTTTTCACGGCAGCATAAACACACAATGTGAGAACACTCCAGACAAATAGGATTTTTGCACCTGAAACATAAATTGGGTCTTCCGCTTCTTTTTGGAATTACATTTAAAACAGTATTTGCGTATAGTATACTAGATCTGCTGTGTGGCTACGGCAAAGAATAGGTATAGCCTCCCCCTCTTTTCTCGTGGGTGTCGTAAGAGGCGACTAAGGGATAACATAGTTTCACTACCACCTTAGAACTTAAAAAGCCGACCGATGGGATACCATCCAACTGCTGGCTTTGAAATACACAAGCCGAAGACAGGCAGCAGCGTCTTTGGTGAGACAAAGCCAGCCCTGCGGTCACCAACCCGCCTGCCCAGCGTGGTGACTATGGGCAAAAACAAGAGTTCTTGTGGAGGCCTATGTCCAGCAGTGGACTGCGATAGGCTGAAATGATGATGATGATGATGATACTAGATCTGCTTCATCATCACCTTCTCTTTCTAAATTTGATGCGGAATCACACGTCAGTACATGACTTTCGTCGAGATCCACTTCTACATCACTGCAATTACTGTCCAAAACGTCATCTTCATTTGAAACAAGCTCTTCCTCCAACCAATGATCAAAAATTTTATCGCTAGTCGCCATTTTCTACTAAAACAAAAAAGAAATCACTTCATGAAAAAGTTACGTAACTACCTACCAGGAGTCTCTCAGACTCCGTCAAAAATATTTTTACTCACCAAAACGCAGCGCGCGCGCTTATGACCCCGATGAGCGCAGGTGTGGTACTGTGGGTAGCGGGGAAAAGGTACACAGACGCACAAAGTACAAAAATGCCTAGTTGCGAAATTATGAACAAAAATAACCTTGATGGAGTCTGGGAGACTCCAGGTAGGTAGTTAAGGGTTAATAAAAAAATAAATATTTTATCTCGACATTTTTTAGTGTGTAGGTATATAATATTATTTTGATCATACACGCTTTTTTACTCATATAATACCTAATTGGTGATTATTTGTGTTTTTTAAACGGTATGGTCATTTTGGAGTTACTGACTTAGAAAGTATGCTTTGATTGTACCTTTTAATCTTGAAATATTTTTACTGTTATCTAAAAGTTGTTACTAAAAGTATAAAATACTTAATGTTGATGTTTTTTACGCTTTATTCTATTAAAATATGACCTATAAAAGAAAGTAATAAGTTATGATATATTTAAGAGTTTTAAGTTACTTTCATTGTTTTATCTTTACGTATACATATTATATTGAACACCTAATTATCGCCTAAGGCAACTAAAACAAGCTATGCGATTTATCGCAAATCCCAATTTAGAGCTGGGAGGCACGCGATTACAATCTTCTCACGACAGAGAAGGCGCGCAAACTTCTCATCTCCAGGGAAATCACGCACGCAAGAAACTTTATAGCAACACGTCCGAGAAGTGATCCGCCCGGAGCGGCCGAGATGCTATGCCACACACAAGCCGATCAAAAGAAATAACAAGGCGCGGGCAATGCCTCTACGCGGTTGCCTCACATCATAGGTACTACAACAGATTTACTTATTTGCACTGCATACACTTTAATATTTCATTTTACACTGTCACCGATCACGAGCTTTAACCGCTAGAAGCAATGCCGTTGCCACAAATAATAAACACTGACCGTGGTGGAGTACGGCTGAAGACTCAATCGGATGCCGTCTTGAGCAAGGCGCTCACGAAGCAGGCGCTTTAGCTGGATTCGCGGTATTTTCACTAACTCGGCTTTTCCTTCCTCATATTCGTCGGCATATTTTGCAGGTTCGATAGCTACTGTTGCTTGTTCTTTGCGAGTATCTTCCTCGCATCGGCATGAGTCTCGAGCAGCACCGGCCTCCTCTAAAGTAAAATAAACAGCTGCTGCACCTTCCTCTCTCAAAATTCTTACAGAGTGCAACAGCCGTTGTCGATGTGCTGGATTGAGAACACCTATGGCATCCAAATCGGGCTCTCCGACTTGTTTGCATATTTCCAAATCATCATATCCGTTGTCTATAAAACTTTCAGAATATTGGCCCAGGTGGAGCGAACGCAACCACTCGACTACGATGTTGCCGGTCGTCGACGAGGCCATGTCGCGTCAAAACGCGGGGCGCATCACAAAGCGTGCTCGCGGCGCGGTAGTCGGCGAGAAACTGGCGTCCATGCTCCCCTTTACCCCTCCTTTCCCTCCTCCCTTTTGGCTCCGCAAGCCGCGGTCGCCGTCCCTAAAAACTACGTGGTTTTGCTTTTTGACATTTTGTAGTATAATCGTTTCAAATCAAAATAATACATACGTGATCCATTCCATTACTATAAGGCATCTATAAGGTTTAATAGTTTCCAACATAACGTCAGTAACTACAATTTACTAGCTTACCTGGCGAGCTTCGTACCGCATTATTGTTTTTATTTTTATTTTTAATACTAGCTGCTGTCCCCCCAACTTCATCCGCGTGGAATTTAGCAAAAAATTATTGTTCAGTTCACAGAGTTAAAAAAAAATCTAAAATAAAAAGTAGCCTAAGTTACACCTTATTACATCAGCTATCTGCCAGGGAAAGTCCCGTCAAAATCGGTGCAGCCGTTTCAGAGATTATCCGGAACAAACAGAGAGACAGACAGACAGACAAAAATTGTAAAAAATTTTATTTTAGTCTATGTACCGTGTTTAGGTCCATATGCATTTAGTAAAAAGCGGTAATATTAATATTACAAACAGACACTCCAATTTTATTTATTTGTATAGATATTTAATAATTAAATTATACCTTTCAAGTTGGATCAAACTGCACACGGTGTGCAAATTTGATTAAAATCGGTTAAAACGTAGCTTCGTATATATATACTTATTATGACTTATTTGGTATATTATTTATTTTTATATTGGTTAAGAGCTTTTCTAATTTGAATGTTTTATTTAAGCTAAATTCGTAGCATATCTTGCTTTAATTTAGTTTGATGCTTTAGGGCCTATGCAAACCACGTTTTTTAAACGCGGCGTCGACGCGCGTTTGTCGGTGTGTAGCGATACAAACGCGCCGGTGACGCGCGTTTTATTCGATACATACGACAACAAATTGCTATGTAGGATAAAAGCGCGCCGTTGACGCGCGTTTGTAGCGATACACACGCGATGCAAACGCGCGTGTGTATCGATACAGACGCGCCGGTGCCGCGCGTTTGTATCGATACAAACGAGAACAAACTGCTCTGTAGGATAAAAGCGCGCCGTCGCCGCGCGCTTTTAAAACGCGCGTCGACGGCGCGTTTAAAAAACGTGGTTTGCATAGGCCCTTAGAGCTTAGAGTTACGCAGCTGACAGTCCAGTGTTTTTATTCTAGAATAATTATTATATTTGCTTGCAAAAGAAAAAAACCGACTTCAATTACATCGACATGCAATGCGCATTATTATACATAACTCAAAAAGTTGTTGATAGATTAAATTTAAATAGGACACGACAAGCAATGGCTTTAAAAAAAAAACATCAAAATCGGTCCACCAGATAACAAGTTCCGAGGTAACACATAAGTGTGTTGTTAAAAAAAATTGTGTGTTAAAAAAATACAGTCGAATTGATATTCGCCTCCTTATTTGAAGTCGGATAAAAAGATTGATTGGCGGTGTTTGTAATATCGTAACGATGACGAGAGAGATGGACGAGATGTCCTTACTGAAATAAATGAGTAAGATTCATAAGATTTTATCCTTGCTAATATAGTTTACTTTTTTATTTACTCTAAAAGGAATAATATAGTACATATAATTATCACTTTATCATACATTCAGTCACGCTTTGTATTTCTCATCGTGTAGTTAATACCGTTCCTGGCTACAGCTACGTTCCTGGGGAAAAATATACCTACGTCTACTTATTTAATAAAGTTTTGTAAATTATTTTAGTTTGAAATAATTACATTAAAAATTTGTATTCTCGGTTCTGTCAGCTAAAACTTATGATTCGGTACAAGATTATGTTATAGATTAAAGATGCGTGGGTTCAGTTGAGCTGACTTTCATACAGAAAATGGAGCTAGATTTATAATCCTAAAAATGATATGACTAATGACATAATTATAAGAAGAAAGTAATAACTTTTCAGGTTTTTTTCTTAATTTTTAAGTTTTTTCTTTAAGCAGAATTTGTATTAATTTCACTTACAAGAAATTAAAATAGTTTGAAAATGATAATTTATGTATTACTAGCTTCTGCGCGCGACTTCGTCGGCGTGGACTCCGCTCCTATTGGTCTTAGCGTGATGATACATAGCCTATAGCCTTCCTCGATAAATGGGCTATCTAACACTGAAAGAATTTTTCAAATCGGCCCAGTAGTTCCAGAGATTACCGCGTTCAAACAAACAAACAAACAAACAAACAAACAAACTCTTCAGCTTTATATATTAGTATATAGATGAATAGCCTACTTGAAAAAAGCAATTTTTTTTTGGAAGATTATAATTAGATATACATAATTTTGTAGTAAAAAATGAAGCGGACATGTTGTGTAGTAGGTATGTAGTAGTGCCTTCACGCGTAGATACCTAACCAGAACAGAGAAGGTATGGATGGTCACGTTTCAAGTCCTCTCGTTGAAAGAATACTCAGCGACACGATCTGCAAGCTCCTCGCCACTTTTATGTAGGTACCTAATATGCTATTATTTCCTACGACTTAATCTTGACATGAGTTTGACTTACAATTTATGTTTGCTTTATTTAGAAAATAGTGATTTCAAAAATTAAATAATTCTGTAAATTATATAATTAGGTTATTTCATAGGAAGTTTGGTAACACCTAGAAAGTTATTAAAGTTAACAGCTTATATCTATATACATAAAATCGATAGGCCATTGATTCCTCACGAAATCTCAAAAACGGCTAGATGCATAAAGATAAAATTTGGCAGGGAGATAGTTCATAGTTAGTTAGGAGACGTCACTTATGAACGGTTTTTGTGATAGGACCGGATTAAGGTGGTCGGAGAGAATCGGAGTAGGGCTCATGCAAGTTTGTTCAAACTTTCGTTTTTTTTGTGGTACATGGTTGAAATTTGGCAGAGATAGGCCACAGTTAGTAGACGATCTCTGTCTAGCGTTCCCTAAAACGGATTTTGCGACAAGGGTCGCATTAAAAATATCTAAGGGCTGTCGAAAGATTTAAAAAAGTACTTAATTTTTATGCTACCAACATAAAATAGAGAGATAGTTCGTATAGGCAGTGGAGATGCTCTAAGAATGGATCATGTGACTAGGGCCGCATTAATAAGGTCTATGGACTTTTGAAACATTTTGTAAGTTCCTCATTTTTGTGCTATGAACTTAAAATTTGACAAAGAGGTATTTAATAGTTTGTAGACGTCCACCAATAAAACTCTATTATTTCTAGAGTAAGAAGGTTTTCTATAGACGTTTGATCAGTATTTTTGAAATTAAGGGAAAATCAAACACATCAAAATCATTGACGTTTCCTATAAAAGTGGGTCTTATTTTCGCATAAATATTATATTACTATTTATTTTTAGACCCCATTATTGAATAAAAATAAATAAATAAATACGGAAAAAAATACTTTTCATGTAATTTTTACGCCTCAATTTATCTTAAATATTTTCCTGTCATTTCGGAAATAGAAATTTCAGAAGCAAGGCGAAATTTTATTTCTAGGGTTTTGATTGCATATAACATAAGTAAGTATCCCAGTGTTTACGGAAATTCTGTATGGTAAAATTGGAGATTAGTTCGTATTACTGAAATTACCTAAAATGGCTCGATAAACCTAAGGGAAGTTTGTATATCGCAAGACTTTTTTATGTAAATATCTTATATAAGTTCTGGGTAAAAAAGTGTGATTAACTACTTTTGCTTAATAACCTGAACGAAGTACCTATTTATTTCATTTTTTATTATTTTTATCAAAGAGAAAGTCGGATTTTAGACATGTATAGATATAAAAATTTAGGGTACATATTAGAGAAAATAGAAAAAAGTATCTCGAGAAAAAATATCAAATAACTTTACCTGTAATATACTGCAAGCCGAGATTGATTTACCATTACACTGGACAGAAAGATTTCACTGAGATTTAGCTCCCTTCATCAAAAGTATACGTTAACCTACATAGTCAGTAATTTTTATTCTTTTATCTATTTTATGCTCGTACACTTTATGGTTTCTTATAAAATTATAATATATAGAGCAGATTATTTCAGTATCTGTTTGAGATTTACAAGGTAACTTATAGACTATTACTACTTATTGAATGTAAATAATGAGTAATAAGTCAACTAGGAAGAAATAATCATTAAAATTTAAAAATTTGATTATATCTCATAATTTCATTGTTCTTCATTCACAAATTCAGAACGAGAAAAGAACTGGTAAAATTCGGATAAACGACATATGAAATAAAGGCCGGGTAGGGCTCGGCTAATATACTTTTGAAGGCTTCTCAGGCTTTCTTATCGGTGAAAGCGTATTGTTATCTCTTTTCCTCAAGGCTGTTTGCGAAATAAAACGATATACCGTTGACACATTTTCAAATATGTAGATATGTTTCGTTACGTGTATTCTTTTACTTTGTAACTCTACCTATTTTGATATTTTATATGTACATACGTTGATACATAATAGGATAAGGATTCACCTTACATCAATAATTTTTGCCAAATAAACACTATAATATATTCTCTATTAGATTATAAAATTTCTCTCTACAAATAATACAAATATATTGGTTTCGGGGGTTTTCGGGAAATCAGCAGTTCATATTATGATGTTCTTCGTGAAAGTTTAGTAGGCATAGTTAGTAGGCATGCAAAACACAATAAACGAAAACTATATATTGACGTGGGCCATTTATATGTTTGTGTTAAAATCTTCAGTATTGTCATCATATAATCGGGCTTCATAATAGTCGTTTTCTAATTTCTATGCTTTGTTATAGTCATATAGTTTCACTACATTTTTATAGACCAAAATATAATATATAGACTATACCTATATAATACAATATAATATAACTTTATAGACGTTATAAAGAGGAGGTTCTCAACTCGATTGTATATATTTTTTTTTTTTTTGGTGGACCGATTTCAATGAATTTTATTTTAATCGAAAGGTGATGCGTGTCATGTGGTTACATTTAAATTTGATTTAGATCTGATGACTACTTTTTGAGTAGGTAATCTTTGATAGCGCGTATTCACTTGACTATTTTTTCGTCTGCTGACGCTGTATTACTTGTAGATGTAATTGAAGTCGGTTTTTTTTTTCATTTGCGAGCAAATACAATTATATACCATTATTTAATTTACCGTTAATTTAATAATATAGTAATTTAAACTCCAGGATCACAATTTGGAAAATTACATCCAAATTCAAGCAGCTAATTTTGCGGGATGCTGAAGCAAATATACATAATGACAGACTTACGCTAGACCAAAGTCTGTTAGTCTGTCTTTATGTATGTTTAACAATAATTCTAAACTAGTAGTTTTGGCTTCTCTTCTTTTCATAATTATCACGATTCAGCCTGTAAGAATCCACTGCTGTGGGCATCGGCCTCTTTCTTCGCGTAGAACAAGGTACTTATGAATAAAATAACAATATTGACAAACTCACTATCAAGCCTCAAACCGTAACAATCAAAACCTATCTCAATCTCTGGTTCGGTCCAACAACTTTCTCTCACTTAAAACAGATACGGTCTCGTTGAAAACTATAGGCTGTACTGAAAACTCCCTTGCACCTCCATATTCTCTAGACCTTATTCCAAGTGATGAATTTTTTTTTCGTGATTCGGGTAACTTTTTTACCGTGAAAATTCAAATCCGATGAGGCAGTGTAAAACGCGTCTAAAGAGTTTATCGATTTCCCGTTCCTAATATTTCTATGGAGGCAATGAACTCCCATTAAAAATTTCAAACTGCAAAATCGTAAATTTTACACGTACCAGTTTAATTGATTGATTATATTTTACAATAAATATCACAGGTTACCTAATATATTTTGTATTTATAATAAATATTACTTTCTAGTCTTTTAGTAGAAATGTTCCATGCAGTCAGCATGCGGTGTTGCGTACCTACTCCACATCTTTCAAAATAAAACTAAAACATAGAATAAACGTCTTTTTGTATGTGATTTGATTATCTTATTATTAAATTATTATTTTTTATTAATTTTAAGTAGTTTTATGATGGTCGCGGTAAAAAATGTTTGTGTTCTGTTTGTGTTCAAAAGTAAAAGCGTTGTCATAAGCGACCTGACGGAAAGCGGAAGCTTAGTTAGAGAAGTCTTCATAATATTATTATAGATAGCCCTTATAGATTAGAACAATAAAATATGAATATTAGAATATTACTTAAATGAATAGAAGAAATAAATAAAAAATTAAAAAATATTTATAAAACTATATTTTATATTTAAAAAAATAAATAGAAAAAAAAATTGTTAATCGACATTAAATTTTATTTTAAGCTCACGATACTTCAGACCAAGCAACGGTCGAGTGTTGCGACAAATTCCACACTAAGAATTCTGATCACACAAACAAATAGCATGTTTGCTTGGATTTAAAAATACCCCTCCAAACTTTTAGTTAACTAACCAAAAAATTTTTTTAGCATTTTTTTAGCATTTTTCATCTCATCCACCTATTTTTGACGGACAAGTTATAATTCTAAAGAAAATAACAATACACGGAATATTAAATTATATTCCATAATGTAATGTAAAAAGTGTCACTTTAGATTATTGTAATAAGATTGGAGCTAGATCCACTATGATCCATGAATTCATCACTACCATACATAAAATATATATTATGTATATAGAGACATAGACTAGCCCGTTGAGCCCCGTTGGCGCAGTTTGTAGTGACCCTGCTTTCTGCTCCGGGGGTTGTGGGTTCGATTCCCACCCCGAGTCTGGGTGTAATATACATAATTATTTATATATGTATTATTAATAAGTATGTTTATCGAAAAAAAAAATATGTAGCTAGACCAGTCGGCTGTTATCTACCTATAACACAAGCATTAAGTTGCTTACTTTAGGAACAGATGACCGTGTGTGTATTCTGTAAATATTTATTTATTTATTTATAAAAAAAATATAATTTTAAATAAAAATTAAAATTATAAAATGTTATTTATTATCATATCAAATACGAATATTAAATATTACGTTTTAAAGTAATTGATGTTTGCAGGCAAAGGAAAAAAAAACTTGCAATTATCACAAGTAATATAATTAATAATTATATAATGTAGGAACACAGAAAATTTTTCAAGTAAATACGCATTATTAGAGATAACTCAAAAAGGGCTCGTCAGATCTCGATTAAATTTAAATGGGACCATATGACAAGCACCGCCTTTTTTTTCAATCAAAAGAAGAATTATCGAAATCGGTCGATCCAGTGAAAAGTTATGAGGTAGCACACATAAAAAAAATAGAACCGAATTGAGAACCTCCTCCTTTTTTAAGTCTGTTAAAAATATAGCTTAATAACACCAATTTAATATGATCTATTTATTTTAAGAGAACCCTTAACAAAATTATGTAAATCAAAACCCGATTGATTATAATTATAATCATACTACGAGTTCATCATTTTTTATACTATTGAGCACGGTGCCATAGTCCTAGCTTATTAATTCAGTAAGATTATCAAATTTTCTTGAAAGAAAATTATTATTGAACTAGCTGACCCCGCAAACGTTGTTTTTGCCAGTGTTATTAACCCCCGCAACCCCCTCTTCTGGGTGGAATTTCGTAAAATCCGTTCTTAGCTGACCTCTTCTCGGCGAAAGGAATATTCCTACCAAATTTCAAGTCTCTACGCCTTATGGTTCCAGAGATATCGTGATGAGTCAATATATGGGTGGAAATCTCTTTTATATATTTAGATTTCATTGTATCTCGAAATACAGGCTATGCCTAGTTCGGTTACAGATGCTAATCTCATTACTTCTGATATTGTTGCCACATTATCATTGTAATATAGTACTAAGTTTGTGAAATAAAGATATTATTATTGTTATGATTATTCATTTTTGAACTCTAAAAAAATCAGTACGGTCAGTCAGTTCGAGGCACAAGTACATACGCATCGTAACCGTTCCAGTGCTTTTCAAATGACACAAGAAATCTTATAAAGGAACTATTCCCGACTACGATATTTCGTTTTACGTCCAATTTCCATACGCGGTGAGCGTGAAGGATTAAATGGGGCAAAAGATTGCGTCGACACGGCCGCCGAAAAGATTTTTAAAGTCTCGTAAACTACATCTTAGGCCTCGATTTAAAACTTGATTCCTTTTCTTTATCGTTATTTTAAAACATAGTGAATTGCGTTCAAATTAAAACATGTAAATTGGCATTACTGTGGACTATTATTTCATTATCTTGGTATTTCATTTGTTCAAATAGGTTGAGTGTATTTACCTAATATTCCCCTAAATTATGTATGTTGCCTTTCAATACATTCAACTTCATTCGCATTCAGCCTCTAACATCCCACTGCTGGACATCGGTCTCTTTCTCCATGTAGGAGAAGGATTGGAGATTAATCCACCATGCTGCTCCACTGCGGGTTGGCAGGTATATTCCCTACTATGAGTAACGATCGCTATCAGGTATTTATGATAACAACCGGGACCTACGGATTACCGTGCTCTCCGAGGCACGGTGGGGAGACCCACAAGGACTGCACAAGCACCCAGACCACGGCAAACATCTGTATGGGCAATACAAATGCTGACGTGTGCTGGGATCGATCCCGCGACCGCCCGCGCAACAGTCAATCGCAATCCAGTGATGTGACCGCTGCGCCAACGCAGCGTCCACACAGCGTGGTGGCTGTGGGCAAAAAACGTGACGCCATTTTTGGCGCGAACTTCTGGATGCCTATGTCCAGCAGTGGATTGCGATAGGCTGAAGTAAATGATGTCAAAATCATTCAAAGACGTATGTACAAATATTAATATTTCATTTTATGGTCATTACATTAGTTAGTAGATGTTTACACGAGGCACGTTTGGGAGACCCACTAGGACAGACATCCAACCCGGAAAGAAATATTTGTACAAATACAAATATCCATCCCGAGCGCATCGGTATTTTAGGTCACTAGTCGCACCACTACACCAGAGCGGTTGTATCTACCAACTTCATAGGTTCACTGAAATACACAAATACGTACATTTTTCTTAAAACACACACATACGTACACACTTACATAGATAAATGAATTTCAACAATAACGATACACTTTATTGTTTACCAAAAACAGAAATACTACATGACAAAAAATATTTTAACAAGGTATCAATTCACAAGGTACAAAGGGTGGGCCTTACCGCTGAAAAGTGATCTCTTCCAGGCAACTAAGAGGCAGAGGAGATGGTATTGTGTCGGTGTAGATGTACAAATTTCAATCAAAGAGTACAAATCACTTTATAAAAATTCACTGACACAAACTTTCCAGTGTTTTAAATAATATGTAGCGGTCTCCTTTATTTTTTTGTTACCGTTTCCCAACAAAAACCTCATCACTAACCGGGATAAAACGATTTATCTCCTTGATTTCTCGAGAAAGACGATAATATATTCCTCCCGAAATCAGCGGTGCCCTTAGGATGTGGACAAATGTCCGTCGTCTAGCGTGCTGACACTTTTGCCGGGTTACAAAGCGAATAATGACCTAGCGAGTCTTTCAACTATTTTTGTGTCCATTTGGGTCAATTGGACATTTTGAGCTTTATACGTGTTTCTTGTGAACAGTAAAAAGCTTTTTCTCCTCAACAGTGCTGTACTTATTGTTAAGTAGATAAAGCTATTTACAAACTTTATCTACCTTTTTTACCTTCAACTTCTTCTCTTCAGCAATAAAATTCTATTTATATGAGTAAATTTTAGAACTATGAATTAGTATTACTGGTAGTCGTCATTGTCAGCAATATAATTCCTTTTTTTGGTGTTTTATTTTTATAAAGATGGTAAAAGAAAAACTTTGATAAATAAAGTCTATTCTCAAAAGGCTTAAATAAATGTGCACCCTGGCTCACTGTGGACGCACTGAAATGACCCGATTATATTTGTGATGTTTCTCTAAATCCGAGGTCACGTTTGCTTTAATGGAGGCTTAAAGGAAAAGTTTGGGTGGCATTATAACAAAAAATTTTGAAAAACCTAAAGTATAAGTTAGAATTAATCATAATTGTTTTCAAAATAAATTTACCATTATTTGAATATAATGGAAAGTCATTAAAAATTATATTAAATTATTTATTATATCTTCACATTTAATTTATATATTTATTTTGATAAAACCTGTGCATACCATTATTTCCGCAATATAAAAAATAATTTGGAAAATCCAAAAGTGCACGCCTCACACGCTCATTGTGTTACGAATTGAAATTCATAATAATTGCCTAAAAGAGAAATCAATTGAATAAAATATTATTATTTTTTGTGTCGATTTTGCAAGATAAAATCGTTCTTATATCCTTATTAGGAATTTGAGCAGAATAGATTCCACTATGTTTATTTCCAAGACAGCAGCTTTCAGGTTTATTCAGCTCAATCATAACATCATCTTTATAATTTTTCGAAAGACTCATAATTTTTACGACGTTCTCTTTTATAATCACGTTGTAATTGATCACGTTTTCTTGCAGAGTTTTTATTTTCTTTTGGCATTTTATATTATCGAAAATCTGTCGACACGTCACGAAACATAGATACAATTTTAACTTCACTGCCAAAAATATCAATAATGTCGCTAGATGCAACAGAAGTTATTTAAAAAATAAATAATTCATGAAAAAGAAGAGAGGAAAAAAAATAGACGGTGATAATTTTTATGAAAGAAACCCAGAAAATCTTTCGAATTTTGTTAATATCTTTAAAACAGTTAAGAGTTCAGTCATAATTAGAAAAAGAGTTCATTCTTAGAGTGACTGGAGTATTATTCAAAAGGAATAATTACAATTAATTGGCGTCTCTACATATATAGACTTTTTATATAAATAATAATAAAAACCTCTTTTTATCATTTTAATAAAAATATTTTTTGATAGTTGTCAGACTTTGATTTTAAGCTCTTCTTGTTAATATTTTACATTTTGCTACTTGATTCATTTTTATATTATAACAAAATAACAATTCATTAATAAAAAGTCTGCGGAGTTAGCGAATATTTTATCATCCGCTCATCCATTCGCTAAACCGAGCTCATTTGCTAAACTGGTGGTCATTCGCTAAGCTGGTAACCTCGAGCTTGAACGGCAACGCAGGCTTCGCAAGCATCACCGCAGACAGTTCCAACTCACCGAGAGCTATGCAGCATCTGGTTCCACTGGTCCGCCAACCGGCTATTGACCTTCGGTCTCGGAGGAGAGTAATGTGGCGTGTTTTTGATAGTCGTCAAAGAATTTGATTTTAAATTCTTCTTGATAATTTGTTTTTCAATTTAGTAAGTAAAAAATTATGTACGTACCCGTAGCACGTTATCTTATAATTATATTTTATATTTTGCTACTTGAATATATTGTTTTTCTATTATCTTATAATTATATTTTGTATTTTGCTACTTTTTTATATTTTGCTACTTGAATATTGTTTTTCTATCATTATTATTCTTCAATAAAGAGTCAGCGAAGATAGATAACATCTTATTATTTATCCGATCGCTCAATAGCTTATACATTTCGCTAAAATTGTTTATATTTTTCTAAAACGAGAAGACAACTAAAAGTGCACATACCAACGGACAGCTGTAGATATATTATTTGATTACATTTTTTTGTTATATATATTAAAGGGCTTAATCCACCACGCTGCTCCAATGCGGGTTGGCGGATGCCTTACTATACATAATACGATACCTTACCATACACTTTCAATATCATTGAAGTAATACGGTACCAAAATTCGAATCGATAGGACATATGGAAGGTAATTAGATTCCCTCATCAACTATTAAAGAGCTGATGATCTTCGAACGGCTGATCAGGTCATGGTTACCCTACCATATACTTTCAATATCATTAAAGTGACGCGGTACCAAATTTCGAATCGATAGGACATAAGGAAGGTATTCAGATCCCCTCATCAACTAGAAAAAAGTACCACAGACAGTTACACAGATACACAGACACGTTAAACTTATACCACCTCTCGTTTTGCGCCGGGGTTTAAAAAAGAAAAAATATTTATTAAAGAAACCCAGAAAATCTTTCGAATTTCGTTAATATCTTTAAAACGGTTAAGAGTTCAATCATAAAAAGATATACAGTTCATTCTTAGAGTGAATGAAGTATTATTCAAAAGAAATTATTACAATTAATTGTTTATATTTTTCTAAAACGTGAAGACAACAAAAGGGCACAGACCAACGGACAGCTGACATATCACTTTTTAATTAGGTTTTTTTTGTTATAAATATTAAACAAAATGAAAAGAAAATACGCTGACTTTATAGATTAACATGTCTAGTTTCCGAAGCAACCTTTTTTTTTAAAATTCAGTGCCTAACTTAACGTATAAGAACGATTTTATCTTGGAAAATGGACACAGAGCCGTCTTTCGATAGTAAAGCACACCCACACGCTTAAGCGTGTGACGCGTGCAATAATATTTTAAACAAACTATATTACCGATACACGCATACTATTTCACAAATAACTACTAGTTAACTAGAAAAAATTGAATTAAATTAAAATAGTGATGTACCTTTGAAAATATCTTTAAATTAAAGTTGAAATACTTTATCGAAGCGATGAAGACATACACAATGAAATTATTTTTACAAAACATTGAAATAGAAAAATTTAAAATTTAACTTGATGTTTAAAAACAATTTCTGTATTTTTAATTATTAAAACGTGACTTAAAAAATCCATGCTGGCTTTGAAATACACAGGCCGAAGACGGGCAGCAGCGTCTTCGGTGCGACAAAGCCAGCCCTGCGGTCACCAACCCGCCTGCCCAGCGTGGTGACTATGGGCAAAACACATGAGTTCGCGTCATAATATCGGGCGCGAACTTGTGGAGGCCTATGTCCAACAGTGGACTGTGATAGGCTGTAGTGGACTTAAAAAAATGTTATAATAAAATACTATAAAAATAGATCTATATTAATGTGTTTTTTTTTTAATTCTTTTTATTAAATAAAACAATCTACAAAATCGGAACTTCAGAAATAAATAGGTATACTTAAGCATACATATAATACCTATCTTTTTAAATAATTTTCGCTAAAGTTACACGGTTCACATTTACCGATCAGAGAGATCCGCATAACTATAGAACGGCAATGCGGACAATTCGGGACGTAGACAAATGTGTACAGCTACTCGCCGTGACACGTTCATTGAGCTTTCATTTGGGCAATTTTCGAGTAAATCCTGACCAATCGGATACTCCGCTGTCTAACTGCTTTCGTTAACTGCATTACTCTTTTTCTAGTAGAACTTAAACTAGTTACGTCTATTTTATGTTTAAAACAGTAAAGAAGAAAATTTTCGTTTAAAGATCGATAATGCTACGGAAATTTAGAAGTACCTACTAAAAATCTTTAAATAAAAATAGATTTAGATACAATAGGCCGATAAAACTTAAACAATGTTTACTTTTTAAGAAGAACAAATGAACTTTTTAACCCAAAGGAGTCACCTTCATGTTGAGTTTTACATAATGTTTGTTTATTGCTTGATAGGTTAATAAAGGGACTAGTAGTACTTTTAAATTCTAATTTATTTATTAATATTTATATTCTATACCAAGCTTATATCTGTAACGGATGTTATCGTTTACATAAAAAGTGTATTGCACCCACACATATAATTTAAAGAAAAAGAACATAGTTAGTATTTAGAACATTGAACTTTCTCTTTAATAAACATACATAAAAAAATACATACATAATATATTTATTATACTCGTACAATACTAAAAGGTAAATAGTAAAAATTGAGAAAATCCACTCTGTTCTCAGCACGCGTAGCGTCAAATAAATCAAGAAAACCACGAATTCAGTATTAGTGAGTAAGATAGCAGACGTTATTTTTCGCACAAGACACGATGCTTTATCAAACATTGGGAGACTTGAACATGATAATAAGCGTACGTGACCCGAATGCCTTCCGAGAGCGAATGCTGGCACATCAAAGAAAAGTGTACAAATTCTCCAACAGTAATAAAAAATACTCTCGTTATCGCATAAATTTCATCTTTGTATGTGTAAATTCAATCTTTGTTACAATCTCTTAAGAGGCTTTGATTGTTTCTGTTTTCTTTTATGACAAGTTTTTTGAAGATATACGTATTTCCTGGAAGCGTCTATAATACTCGTATATTGTGTGTCGTTTTTAGATCTCAAAAGATCAGTAACAACATTTAAAAAAGCTATAATAACATGACAGACTATAAAAATGTATCTATTTTCTTACGACTGCACCAAATTTGATAATTCTTTTTTGTGTTCGATATTGTCAGGACAAAATTGCAAGAAAAAAAATAAGAAAGTCATAATTATATTCACGAAAAAAGGACGTTACAGTACTAAGTTTACCGGGCTAACTAGCTGATTGCTAGGTAACAAAACCAAGAAGCATTATGTCAGAAAATTTTAATTATAATTATGGCAACAATTACAGGCTTATATTTAACAATAACCCCTTAAAATATAAACAATCTGCAACATCCGAAGCAAGTCAAATATAATGAACGGTGTCCGCGTACTCTACGCGCTTAAACTACGAATATCCGTTTCCGTCAATCGATCGTACATGTACTCGTTGACTTCTCATTTCGTGATTTAGATAATGGCGCATATGTTAATTCCCCTTAGACTTACATAACAGTAGGTATTGATTATTAAGTAATTTCATTGTTAGATAGCAAGTGGCTAGATAACTGATGTTGGCAGTTTTGTTAGCGTATGTGTTTAACAATAGTGTGTCTTTATATAAATGACTTTATCTCACACACCCTCAAATTAAAGGGTAAATTATGAAAATACGTCAATTATTTAACCGCGCTTATTTTTAACCGCCTTAAAAAAAGGAGATCATTAATTCGACTCGTCTAAGTTTTGTTATAGGAAGTGCAAAATATATGTATATTAACTATTAAAGGCTTTCAAATCAACATGTACAATTTAATTTTTCGCGTATATGTGTGTATATGTATTTAAGTATATGTATAATTATGTATTTATCCAAGGGTTTCCTAAAAATGTATCGTGATAATTGTCTTCCTTTCACTACATTTTTTCAACTTAGGGAATGGTAAAGATTTCATCAAAATCGGTTGAGTCTTTTTATGACGTAAAACTGTTAACAAAGTAAGAAGATATTTAGTTGATACTGGCAATTCCGCAAGGGAGCTAAAGCCAAAGAAGAAGAAGAAGATATTTAGAAATAATAAGCAGTTGCCATGAATAAAGACAGAAGATAAAGGTAGGCGTGCATTTCACCAAGGAATTCAAGCAATTCCGCAATGAAAAGGGGAAACAGAATTAAATATAATAGATTATAGTAATTATTATTTATAACGGAAATATTACATGTTATTTTGGAAATTCTGTTATAAGTAATTAAGTTATAACAAATTGTATTTGTAACATTATCATAACAATTTTTTTAAATTATAATTATCAAAGGTTTCGTCCTACTAGTTCTTTTGGTTGCGTATATCTGAGTAAAATGTGGAGAAAGGATTGCAATAGAAATATTGGCGATAACGAATTTTCGTAAAACGCCCTCGGTATTATTTCCTGCTGACATGCGTCTGCGTGTCACCAAATTTTTATGTTTGCGTGTGTAGTGGTTTCTTGTTCCATTAACCCTGTTAGGTCTCATGTGCATATTTACTTGGAATATAGCTTTTATTGCGTCGAAATAAAGTGTAACGAGAAATAAACAGCTTTATTGCGTATAATCACGAAATATAACCAGGTGTGTAACGCTTATGTTTGGTCGTATCAGTTTAACATTTGTCAATAGGTTAACACATAAATTATATTCACATATCTGTGATTTTATCACCAGTTGTCAATTTTCTGTTTAACCGTACTAACCGTTACGAGAGTCCAGAACTCTCGACAATAATTAGTTTCAGTTAATTAATATGCAAAAATAGGCTGGCAAACTATTTTTGAAATGAAACTTCTTTAGAATCGTTGTGATTTCAAACCGGATGCGACGGAAAAACGACAGGCCGTAAGAAGGAAAGGGAAGGCCGCGCTGCAAGACGCTAATTTTAAATTAGTTTTTTTTTAAATTACTTTTCCAAAGAAGTTTTACTTCTATCGTGTGTGAATTGCACACACACCTTTTTATATAGTTTATTTGAATCCAATCATAGTACTTATTAAAATAAATGGTTGAAGCTGCCATTAAATTGATAATCATTTATTTTCGTTGGTATGTTGGAAACCTTAAACTTGAAACTAGTAAAAACTTTTCATAACAACTATTATTTCACAACATTTGACAGTAGAAAACGAAAACAAAAAATGACGAATATTGTGTGTATCCGTAGCACTTGATACAGTAACATGCGTGATATTAATTTAGCCAGCGCCAGGTGCTGCTTGATCAAGCGTTTCATCGCGATAACATTTTTAAAGGCCACGGCGCTTGTTTTGTCTTTTTCGCTTACACATAGTTAATATAATACGTATTATGCACCCTTTGCTTTCAATATAAGTATTATTATATGAATAGAATAGTTTAGAAGGGAAAATATTGCTATAATGTAATGTTGAAAAATCCCTTTCAGTCGAGTCTAGCTCATAATTAGTAGGTGCTCATTTAAAGAAATATTTATGTACAAGGTCTTATTAAATATGGTTGTATAATGTATATAATATACAATAGCAACCTTAAAAATTTATAACACTGGTATATTTGTGTAAAATTGTGTAAAATAACTAATGAAGTCATATAAATTGTCGAAAAATGGATAATATAAGTATTCGAAATTAATTGGACCTATTTAAGGACTTTTTTAAATTCCACCCTTCAGCGATATAAAAGAGGTTACTAGTCGTTACTAATAATAGCTTGTAATTACTATTTAAAAAAAAGTCTATTTTTGTAAACATTTTTAATATCATATCAAAAATACTGACCGTTTCAGCGGGGTTCGAACCCGCACCTCCGACTAACCGTGTCCGGGCTATATTTTTGTTATCCAGTCTAAAATGTATGATTCTTATGGAATAGTAAAAATTATGGTATAACATCAAAATTTCAAAACAACTATTAGAAAAAAAATAATAATAAAAAATGCACACATCAATGTTTTTCGATACCAATATTTTCCTTCACGGGTCATTAAATAACTCTTAAAGCACCATCCACCTTCAGGAAAGAGCAGTAAAATGCCTCAACGCCCTCTGGAAAATTACACCATTCGATTAACTGATAGTCATTATTCTCAAATCAATAGTATTTCTAAAACGAAATGGGAAACCTTATAAGAAGCGGATTCGTAAAAATAAACTCTAAACATTCAAACATACGTACTGATGTTGATTGAACGGTGATTCAAGAAGGGGACAGTGAAAATTATTTTCTACCGATAAATGTGATCACATAATTTTTATACAAAAAGCTGTTTTCTATTCAGGGAGTCGTTATAAGAAAGGTGTCGGTAATCTATGAGTAATCGATCCTGGTATAACAAATTAATTATTATCATTGTAATGACAACTTGTACGCATTTTATTTTATTTCTTTATCATTTTTAATACATTTAATATACAAAATAAACAAGTTAGTTTTACTCTGTATTTAAACTTTAAGGTAATAAAAATAAAAAAGTTAAAAATTAAATGATTTTTTTTTCTAAAACTTAAAAGACATAACTGGTAAGTCTGTTTGTCCATTGCGTCCATCACTGACAGCAAAATCGACATCTGAACTAGTTGCTCTGGCAGTTTTTGAAGTTTCTATGTATTTGAGATAACATGTGAGGAAAATCTGTCAACAACTTGAACTGAAGCTGACAGGAGGATTCGGTTGGGCTGGACGGCCGGCGTTTAGCAGGCTTTTCGAGTCTTCACTTCGAAGATTCCGCAATGTTAAAGACAAAAATCTTCGAGCAATGCGTCCTGCCTGTTTTAACATACGGTACCGAGACTTGGACACTGACGAGGGGACTAGTCCACTAGTTCAAAGTAGCTCATCGTGCAATGGAACAGGTTGTGTTTGGAGTCTCCTTCAAAGATAGAACGAAAGTAACCGATATAGCCCACAGAATTAGCAAGTTGAAGTGGCAGTGGGCTGGTCATCTGTGTCGCAGGACCGATGGCCGTTGGAGCAGACGTGTTCTGAAGTGGAGACCGGTCTTGGCAAACGCAGTATGGGACGTCCTCCGGCCTGCTGGACCGACGATCTACGTAAGATTGCGATGTAGGCTGGATGAGGATTGCGGAAAACCGGGATGTTTGGCGCGAACTTAGGGAGGCCTATGTCCAGCAGTGGACTGCGATAGCCTGAAGTGGATATTTTTTTTATAGTTAGCTTTTAACAATTTCAATTGTACAATTCAAAAATCACAATCGTTAAATTTAAAAGAGCTCTCTTTTAACCTTTGGAACCTTTATCCATTTTATTTTTTATCAAAGGCAAAATATGTTTTTTTTTTTTCAAATTAGGGTTAATGTTACGAAAAGTTTTTAACTAAACTATCAAGTTATCAGTATATTGTATATATAGTAGTATGTCACTCAAATTCTTTAGAACAAAAACTATCAAGATTATTTAATTTTATTATGTAAAGGCCCGTCGCGACATGTCACTCGACGACGAGAGTCGCTGGATAATTACCTACTATTTTTTGTTACAAAAATTTCCTTAGATAAAAGTTAAGACGTTATTTAGTCTAGGTCACATTATTATATTAAATTATATTTCATAAAATTTCCACACATAAAATTTAGCGTCGTTTCATTAAAATACAAAAAAAGTAGTTAGTAAACTTAAGACCTTAATACTACCACTTACTACATGGTGCGTCTCGTCGCGATTTTTACCCTGAAGCGGCAGTGGGCAAGACACATAGCTCGTAGACCTTTCAACCAATGGAGCAGAAAGGTTTTCAAGTGGAGAAAATACACTGGAAAGGGCAGCTAGTGAGCTATTTACGAGATAGAGCTTGAGGAAAGTCACCAAAAACTGCTAGATGGAAACTGCTTTGAACCGTAAGCTCTAGAGGTCGACAAGGTGATGCCATAATTCAGCAGGGGACATCCAATAGCTGATATACCTAATGATGATGATTATGACAATGTTGAGTATTTTTAATGCTTTGTTTTTGCTAATTTTAATCTGGACACACATATGGTTTATTTTTGATCAATAGCTTAAAGTCCTAAAATCATTTCATCATTTTAACTGAGGTAAGGCATAGCTGGAAATTTTCTGCTCAAAATATGGAGCAGCCCGACTGGCGTAGTACGTCGACCTTACAGAAGATCACAGCTAAATAATACTGTTTTCAACGGGCTGTTACCTATAACACAAGCATTAAGTTGCTAACTTTAGGAACAGACGACCGTGTGTGTATTGTGTAGATATTTATTTATTTATTCAAGCAGTATTGTTTTCCTATTCGTGAGTAAGGTGACCAGAGCTCCTGGGGGGGGGGGATTGGGGATTGGGCTGGCAACGCGCTTGCGATGCTTCTGGCGTTGCAGGCGTCTATAAGCGCTTGCCATCAGGTGAGCCGTACGCTTGTTTGCCGACCAGATTATATGTTGATTGATTTATTTATTGGATTACGTTTGTAATATCAAGTAATACAAATATATATAGTGTTTATACAATATATAGTCTTATGTAAATATTATTAAAATAAATGTTTCTTAAATTTACGATAATTAAATTCAATTTATATTCATATAAATTGAATTTAATTATTATGAATATAAATTGAATTCCTTCATGAAGCGACTTCACAGAATATTGTACGAAATACTGTGACTGTACCTTACGGCTTGCTTAATTCAATTTTCTATATATTGTCCATGACATGTTTGCTTTGGAAGAATCATGAATAACAAGGGGGAACATAAATTACTTTGTCGCATACCTATGGCAAAGTTTAGAAATGGAAATGATTTTCATAATAATCAACCGCCTGCAGCATGAGGGACCCTCTGTGTGAAGATATTACGCCGTTTACTCTTTCAAATAAAAAGCGTTCCCTCAACCTTTTGCCTCCTTTAATGTATATATGAAATTTAATCAAGAGAATAAATAAGAGTGATATCTTATGAAAGTATTTTCAATCTAAAGGTTTAATTAAATACCGCAAATACTTAAAATAATGTGACTGAAGTTAAGGTTAGTTAAAGTAATTTGGGTAAGTTGTTAGATTGTTTGTAATTTCTAATAGTTTGACTTGTTTTTTGTATTTGAATAATTGAAATAAACAATATGGTATAACAATGGTCTTTATAAGAAGCGTAAAACAAAATAATAATGATTAATATTGTATTATAATATAAAAAAAATTTGCTTTTATATTCTGTGTTCATTGACATACTTTATTACTTTGTGTGCTAAAACTGCTATATACATATATCTATGTTGTCATTGATTGTCTCTTTAGTTAAAAAATAGGTATATTAATTTCTTAACGCCATATTTACTCGTAGGGTCTTTCGATAAGTGTGTAGTTGCTAGCACAGCGCCCTCTATCTTTCTTTCGATCCCGGTTGCTTGAGCCTCGTCAATACACTGATTGTATTTCCAATAAGTCTACTTTAAAATACCATCATCAGTACAAACACATAGGTAGTCAAATTTATAGAAGCAAAAACAGCAATAGCAGAAGTTTAAATTATATTACTATAAAAATGTGTAAAGCTTACTTTATTATAAAAATATATAAACTCCTTAAAATAAAACGAGGACGTTATTACATCGGTTCTCGTCGTGACATACGACGTAGTAGCTGCTGCATAATTACATAAATTTATATTGAAAAGAGTTTCAGAAAAAGTTTTAAGTATCTTTATTGAATTCTTAATACACTTTTATACAATTTTTTAAATAAAATTATTCAAATTACTTTAATAAAAAAGATGCCACAACATTATACTCGCACACATATTTAAAAAATAGTATCTACCTAATACTAGATAATAATAAAAATACAAACTATGACTTATATATTGTTTTCACTTTTATGGCAACTGGTAGTGAAAAGTTTATTTACAAATTTTTGAGCCGTACATTAATTTAGATATATAGATTTTTTATTTCATGATTTAATATTATTAATATAACGTAGGCCAGCGTGATGGTATATCCAGCCGTAATGAGGTGCAACGTCCGTGTACACTACATAGAGCTTAGGGTCACAGAACTTAGCACCGGGTAGTATACCACATTTTGACAAAATGCCCCGAAGAAACCAACTGACTATATGATCAGGTTGCAAAGTGGGGATTACTAGTCCACCCCCACTGTCACCGTTTCGAGGATTTATATCTGTAATGAGATATGACATGTACATAAATATTATAATTATTATCTACGTTTTATACATTTCATAGAGCATTTGACTTTAGTCATTATATGCAAAAATTTATGTTTACCTTTATTTTTTTTGTCACAGACTATATTTAAAATAATTTTAGAAGAAGGGAGCCTGTTCAGTGGAAAGGTTTTATTTATGTAAACATCACTCTGTGATGCATAGAAAACCAGCAGCCAAAATATGTATCGAAAACGGCAGAAAGAAATTGACCTCTTCATGCTCGGAAAAGGTCACGGTGTCTTATCAATTTTAATGTTTTTTTTTTGTGTTTTATGCCATACGAAAACACGGCATATGTGAAATTAAAAAAAATGCTTACCACTGTTAGGACCAAAGCCGGCGCAAAACGTAAATTCGTTAAGCAATTTCGAGTAAAGTTTGGGCACATGTGCAATGCAGGTTGTATCATTCTGTATTAACGTGTCCGTAGATCTAAGGGTGTCTGACAGCACGTTTTGTTCCGTTGTTCCAAATCCGGTTACCTGGTTAAAATAATTAAAGCAACTTTTAAGTATTCAAAGAAAATACTTACTTATTATAAGAACTTAACAAAAAATTAGTGATTAAAAATACTGGACTGAAAACTGATCCAAAATTAGGTATTACAATTAGGTTACTACAATTTTGTCATGAGCTGTTTAGGATACTCAAATTAATAAAGATCTTAATTTTATTTTTAAATCTAATTTTCATTAGGATACGTAAAAAATATACGCGCATATATTTAATAATGTCGTTACTGAGTGCATTTGAAATCATTGCAAGATTTATAGAAATTCATAGGCACGCGCCGACGACACCGATATGAGGCCGCGCTGGCGCAGCGGTCACTGCACTGGATTGCGATAGGCTGTTGCGCGGACGGTTGCGGGTTCGATCCCCGCACACGACAACATTTGTATTGGCCATACAGATGTTTGCCGTGGTCTGGGTGTTTGTGCAGTCCTTGTGGGTCTCCCCACCGTGCCTCGGAGAGCACGTTAAACCGTCGCCGTCGGTCCCGGTTGTTATCATGTACACCTGATAGCGATCGTTACTCATAGTAGGGAACATATCCGCCAATCCGCATTGGAGCAGCGTGGTGGATTAAGCCCTGATCCTTCTCCTACATGGGGAAGAGGCCTATGCCCAACAGTGGGATATTACAGGCTGAATCGTGATCGTGATCGTGATAGTCAATGGTTGAATAATTTCCTTACTTATTTCTACATAACTATTACCTAGGTGTGAAACTCATATTCTTTAATTCAACAAAATTTCGAACTTAAATTATTCTCTGAAGAGCGCTATTCTTGAATATGAGTTCTGTAATTGTACCACTAATTAATCATCAACGACTTGTCTGAGCTAAGAACAGTATTTTGGTGCATTTTCGGTTTTCGATTCAACCTGTAACATCCCACTGCTGAGCATAGATCTCTATTTCCATGTAGGAGAAGATTCCCTATTACTATGAGCAACGATCGCCATCAGGTATATATAATAACAACCGGGCGATAGCTTAACGTACGGTTAACCCATACGGACAAACAACCAAACCGGAAAAAAATATTCGTACAATTACAAATATCCATCCCGAGTGGGAATCGAACTCGCAATCACCGGTGTGTGAGCGCCTACGCGGTACACGCACTACAACACCAGATCGAAGTACAATCTCCATACAATCATATCACTACAAACTAATCAAAGTAAAGAAAGTATTTATTTTTCCAAACCATGTACGATTTTAAAACGTACTATTAAATAATACACCTTACATTGCTAATAGTACTTAAGATATCAAATATAATTTATATTTAACGTCGAAAACATTTTCCGCTTACATTGTAAAGTTTAAAATCAAAATAGCGCAGAAAGTAAGTAGCTCCAATTAAAATTGTCGCATTTAAGTCTACGGAATGAAACCTATTTAGCAGCTTTCATAAAATGTAACTTGTATAGTTTTCATTGTATAGACTATTTAAATGAATGTTTACCACAGCCCGCTTGCCAAAAAGCGTAGTTTTGTCGTATACTGGCCCCCAAATACAAATGGGTTGGACGTATTCACTATAGCGCAGTTTATTTACAACTACAATAGCGAGGTCTGAAGTAGCGTGCTCCGTGCTGTAGGCCGGATGCAGAATTACTCTCTCAGCCTGGAATAAAACAGTATAAAAGACGGATTAATACAAATGCAAGCCAACAATGAAATGAGTCATGTGTTAGATACTGTGCTAACGTTGGAAATAATGGTACGTGATAGTAGTATGTCAGCTACCTACTACGTGCATTATTCCTGTTTCTAACGATATTAATTTGTTTCTATTTTTAAATAATTGAGTAGAAATTTTAATCTGAACTATTATTTTAAATACAAATATCTTGTCTAACTTTTATTTAATATAATTGCATGTTAGGTATCTGCAGTTCGATGAAAATAACAAGAAATATAATTAATTCACAAAAATATTTATTTATTTTACTATTTTTCCAACTTACAAATAGCGTTTGTCTTCCACTTTCATTCATATTTCTGAGATTAGAAATACCAGCTTCAATAATAACTCTTTCTGTTTCTACTAATTTTCCTTCTACAAACATACAATGTCCAGCTGTAAAAAAAATAACTCATGTACATTTATTCCAAACCGAGAGAAATTTTTATTTCAGTAATTTTTTTAAAGCTTAAAAAGAATTTACTAACAAGAAAATATAACATGAATTTATCTTTTAAACGTTCAATCTAATTTTACGTAATTATTTTTTGTGAAAGACGTTTTAAGCTAAAATGTTTGTAAGAATTTCTTAAGAGTGCGCATAATGCAAAATTACCATCTTCTATTTGTTTTGACATGAAAAGTTCCAGACCAAATCTTAAAATAAAAATATATGACAAACTACGTGATATTTGCAAGGGTTGACCTTTATCAAAAACATAAAATAAGGAAATTTCCTCGATAAAATATAATCACGAAGTAACCTCTAATTTTTATATTTTTTCTATTTATACTCGATATGGTTATGACCATTAAGACAAAAATTTGATAATTAATTACATTTAAATATGAGTAAAGGCTATGCTTAGGCATTTAATGTAATTACTTTTAGTTTCGGAATTATATACAAAATAACATATTTGTCGTTTTTTACATTCGTAATGCGCTCAAAACTATATCGTCTATCGCACTCTGACACGAGGCTTTGTGTATATTTTGTTTCATCGGGCGCGCGGGTGAAATCTGATTTTTTGCTCGCCTTATGCACGCTCTTAAATGAAACGCGAGACAATCGATCACGGAAATAATTGAACAGCGAAAGAAAACGTCGCTACCGGTTAGAATAGCTGTACTGGATATAATGTTTCCTCCACACTGGTAATTCGCTAGATTAGTATTTGGTGTTCTTATCAATATAGCCACATGCCACGGCCAATCTCCAGACTTAGAGTCGGTTCGCATAGAAGTCAATTCGCCGTGGTCTAAAGCTCTTCTGCCGCAGTAGTGTCGATAATCTCTATCATTGGGTTTTGTCACGTTGAGAGAATCGATTGATTGAGAAGCCTGCAATGTTATTAAAAATACACTAAACTTAAATTACACAAGTACGAAAAAATATATAAAAATTAAAAAAGTTGGGATGGGATCAATAGTGTAAGACGTAAGTCATTGCATTGAATGAAGAAGTAGTTTGTTATTATTTTGCACATACTACTACTTTGCACATGCTACACTATTAATACCTACACAAATAAAAGTAATATCTATGTAATATAGTAAAGTTGCTAACGCTGATTTAAAGATCAAATGCTTTGTTCCTAGAGCAATCTTATAAAACTTTTCCAACTGATTAATTTATATTTAGAACTCATCTTTTACTCTACAAACGGAGAAAATCATCGTATAATAAACGGGTCGGATAAAACGTGTACGTTCTCCCATCCGTAACGAAGTTGAGTAGTGGATTAAGCTCAGAATTCATTCCTATGATAAAAGGAACTTTTTCTTGCTTTAAACTTTAATAACAAAGAAATCTTGATTTATAACCTGGTTATTAACATTTGTGACTAATTCTCTCTAAAGCTGTTTGTTTTTATTTTTTTTGTTTTATCTCTCAAATACAAGAAGTTTTGTAGTCTCAATAAAATATAGCTAATTTTTACTGTGTTTGTAAATATACTTCGGAGCACATTGTACCGTTTTCACCATAATAAACACGGGACAGGACCAATTAATGCCCAGTAATACGGTTTTAGTCATAACTCTAGAGATCTTGTGGAATTCACTAAGTGATGATTCTGTTTAAACTGGCCGGATAACAAATATATTTGACACCAAAGGAAGAGAGAGCAAAATAAAACTTGTGTACAAAGTTAATTAGAGCATGTCCCTTAACGAGAAAAAAATAATCTCCTTTAGTTCCTCTTTTCACAAGTTTGCGACACAAGTGAGAAATATAATATATAAATACTTTTAAGGTGTTGACATTTTCTTGGCCTTTGAATTTTTTACGCTTCAGCCTGTAATATCCCACTGCTGGGCATAGGCCTCTTTCCCCATGTAGGAGAAAGATCAGAGCTTAATCCACCATGCTGCTCTAATGCGGGTTGACGGATATATTCCCTACTATGAGTAACGATCGCTATTAAGTGTACATGATAACAACCGGGACCGACGGCTTCATGTGTTTTCCGAGGCACGGTGGGGAGACCCACAAAGACTGCACAAACACCCACGGCAAACATCTGTATGGTCAATACATAATATGTTCTCGTGCGGGGATGGAACCCGCAATCGCCAGCGCAACAGCTACAAACCAGTGTTGTGACCACTGCGCCAACGCAGCGTCATGTTTGAAAATTTTAGCGTTACGCATTTCCTTGGCCTTTGAATTTTTTAGCATAATAACATTTAAATATTAGAGTATCAAAATCTCTCTTTTCGTGTCCAATTTACAATTTGAAGAAACATATTTTTACTAATACGGTGAATACAATGAAGGTAATTTGAAAAATGGTTTTTAAATATCGAATTTAAAGTTCCCAGGAAGTTCTTCAGGCAAATCTTATTTCTATGGGCGACGGGGAACAAGTAGGTACAGTCCGATGGATGAATCATCCTTTCATTTGAACTTTTGTCATGAATCATCTTTGAACGTTCATCTCATCTTAATTTTGCACTTCTACATACAAAAGTACTAAAAGGGTCAAATCGAAACAATAATATTGTATAAAAAACAAGCATTGTAGAATCATACAAAAAGTTTTATTAGAAAACTCTTCAATATAAAAATTATTTAGAAAAGAATAAAATTTGCGTTGTATAATTATTTATAACTAAAAAAAAAGATTAATACTGTAATGTAAAAATCGTCATACCTTAACATAATCGTTACAAAGCTCCATTTCATTAAGTCTAAATTTAGAAACAGTCGGGACTTCATGAGTGGTATTTCCATTTGTTGATATAAATATAAAATAATTTTTGTGAACATCTTTTGGTTTGAATATGAAATCGTGAGATTTGTTTTTAATAACAACAGTGCTGTTATGAGAAACCTGAAAAAAAGGAATAATTTGTGATGATTAGTACACTAGATATTCGGTTTCACCTTTATTCACTATACTAGCGACCCGCCCCGGCTTCGCACGGTTGCAAAAACTATCAGAGTTCCTCTACTATATTATGCATGTATTATACATAAAAACCTTCCTCTTGAATCACTCTATCTAATAAAGAAAACCGCATCAAAAGCCGTTGCGTAGTTTTAAAAATTTAAGCATACATACAGACAGACAGCGGGAAGCGACTTTGTTTTATAATATGTAGAGATGGCTACTATAAGGCTGGAATGAGTCATAACTTGATGCATAAAAACCCTTTTGTGGCCTATCTACGTGATAGAATAGTTAAAATCGATTAGCTTCAAGGTTTATAGGTGACAAAAAAGGTCCTTTTTTAAATTTTGTATTTTTCTTGTAATGTATAATAACCATTTCACAGTCATAAAATGATGAGGTAAATTTTTGACTTATTATAGTTAATTGCTACAAAAATGACTTAAAATATTATATTTTAAATATTGATTACAATATTTATAAATTTGGTATTTGACAAATTAAATACAATACAATGCTAAATACTACCAAAAGAAGTTCCATACATGCCACTGGGCTCTATCAATTACGAGTACAACAAATAAAGTTTGCTTACACCACGAAGTCGTATCTGCTTTTCGAAACCAATTTCGATTTCTACATCCACCAGCTCATGATAATATTCCAGGTCTATTTCTCCGCGCCACAATAAATCCGTTATTTTGTCGAAATGTATCACACCAAGTTCGCACGGTCGATATCTTGTTAAAACAGGTCCCGTGAGCGCCATTGAATGCACTTGCAAAACGCATAACGATAGAAATAAATAAAGCCTTTCCATTTCGGTTGATCTATATTGTTATATATTAAAATCGTGGTCACTTTAAAAAATATATAATTATAATTGTAATATAAACACTTTGTTAATAACACACGCTAGTGCCGTTATCATACATTGAAGTTATAAAGAATGTTCCTTTTTGTGTATAATCGATTTAATAATATCAATATCAGTGCAACAATAAACACTTCTAGTTTGAAATTGGCGTGAAAGGAGCACACAAACTCCTTTTAAGTGAAAGTTTTCAATGACTCATTAAGGTTATATTTTGTTTGATATTATGCAAATGGTTATGATGTTAAATTACAGTAACAATTAGTCATAATAATGTAATAATTGAATTGAATTGACGTAAACACCGTATGTGATCTGATTACCCACTAGCCTAAACAAGTTATCTATTGTCTAACTTTTTAACACCTGTGTTTAACGAAATGATGCATTATAATTTATAACACATTTATAAGTTATAACTAATAAAATACTTTTTTTATGACACAACGCATACCCACATAATGTGTGCATATTATGAGTATATCGCTACAAATAATTAATTTATCTATATACAAATAGATAAAATTGGAGTGAGTAATATTAAAATAATCGCTTTTTACTAAATGTATATGGAGTACATATGCCAAAATAACATTTATTACAATTTTTGTCTGTCTGTCTGTTTGTTCCGGCTATTCTCTGAAACGGCTGGACCGATTTTGTCTGGACTTTCACTGGCAGATAGCTGGTGTAATAAGGAGTAACTAAGGCTACTTTTATTTTAGTTTATTTATTTTCTAACTCTGCGAAATGAACAATACCTTTTTTTAAATTCCACGCGGACGAAGTCGCGGGCACAGCTAGTATTAAATATATTTGATAAAATATTTTATATGATGAAATATTTTCAGTATTTTGTGTTCGTGTATATATTTATTAACAAATAGTATCTAATATTTTTGCATAGATAGAAAGATACCTCCAAGGTTTTTGCTTCACCTAAAGTTATTGCTCCATTCATATCTATACTAATATATAAAGCTGAAGAGTTTGTTTGTTTGTTTGTATGTTTGTTTGTTTGTTTGTTTGTTTGTTTGTTTGTTTGGTTGTTTGTTTGTTTGAACGCGGTAATCTCTGGAACTACTGGGCCGATTTGAAAAATTCGTTCAGTGTTAGATAGCCCATTTATCGAGGAAGGCTATAGGCTATGTGTCATCACGCTAAGACCAATAGGAGCGGAGTCCACGCCGACGAAGTCGCGCGCAGAAGCTAGTACCTACATAAAAGAAAAAAAAGCGTGTCCAATCGTTTCATAATTATCTTAATGCGAGAAAACAGCCCCACATTTTCTATTTGTGATATAAAACAAAATTAAACATCCTGTAAGTAAGTTTTGCTACGTAGTGGGTGACCTGTTATTATTTGAACTGTATTTCTTATCTATAAAGAAAAATATTGTAAATAATACAATATTTTTTATTATTATAACATGACATGTTAACGTGTCGTCTTTGGTTCCTCTAAGACATACATATATCTATAAATAATGTTTCAGATACCAGATAATATAACAACATAGATTCCTTTATAGACATTAACAAAAAAAGTATGTACATACACATATACGAGTATGTGGCGGCATTTTCATTAGAATTTTTTTAAAGGTAAAATGCAAAACAAATGCGTAGTCCGTTTGTCAAAGCATACCAACCATGCCAATTACGGTAAAAAATTAGCATAACATTTTTAAGAATCCCAAGTACGCATAACATTTTACTTTGAATTTCACAAAGCTTCATAAACTATGTTTGTACAAACACCAACATTCTGTGGATGAAGTTAATATGGGGCGATCCCTTTCATGTAAATGTATAATTTAATTACAAATAAGCCTGATTAATGTTACGATATATGTATGTATATGCTTATATTGACGAATTAAAAAAATCATTTAATGTTCAGTTGTTATAGAAATTAAACAACTGTGCATAAAAATAATAACTTCTTAGTAGACTTCTGAGTAACAAGTGAGACATTTACAGGTTCTTATTGCTGGCGTAGATGACCTTTGTGACAGTTTTTACTATAAGGCTATTTTATTTTCCTTATGCAGTTACTATTCATTGTTATTTATTATTTCCGTTCTTCTTCTAACGTTCTCAGTGTTATTTTATACACTATAATAATCCAAAATAAACATAGTTCCTACTGCATATAAAGCATTTACACCATAACACCACTGCAGTAGGTTTCAAGATTAGCTTGTTTAAAATCATGTTCTTAGTGGTATTTTTAACCGACTTCCAAAAAAGGAGGAGGTTCTCAATTCGACTGTGTATTTTTTTTTATATGTTAGCTCAGAACTTTTGACTGGGTGGACCGATTTCGATCAATTTTGTTTTAATTGAAAGGTGTTGCGTGTCATGTAGTCCCATTTTAATTTAATTGACAAGTACTTTTAGAGCTATATCTAATAATGCGTATTTACTTGACTACTTTTTCGTCGACCTACGTTGTATTATACGGTATACCGCATAACTTTTTAATCGGTGTACCGATTTTGATGATTCTTACTTTAATCGAAAGCTAATACTTGTCATGTAGCTTGTTTAAATTAGATCGAGATCTGATTACAAATTTTTGAGTAATCTTTAATAGCGCGTATTTACTTGACTATTTTTTCGTCTTATTACGTTGTATTACTTGTCGATGTAATTGAACTCGGTTTTTTTTCGTTTGCGAGCAAACACAATATTATATTCGTCTCCAAATGTCCTCTATAGTTTCGAATATATTCTAGAACTCTTTGTTGAGTTCGGTATATGCAAATTGTAATATATCAATGAAATTTAAAGCAGTAAAGTTCAACAGTAATATACTATTCTTGAGATTTTACAATTAATGTCGTTACATAATTCTATCAGAGAGCTTCAACGAGTATTCTTCACACTTGTGAACAAAATGATACTGTATAATTTTTAACAAAATATAATTTATAGTCAACGTAAAGCTATGCATAGATCAAATACATTAAAACACAACAGATAAAGTTTTTATTGATTTTTATGTAAAATATAATTATTAGATGCCTTGAATTTTATTTTATTACCTAGTTTAAAACTAAGCCTATATTACTAATAATTATAATTTATTTTATTATTTATCAACACTTTTAGTTGACTCTAATATTCTTTTTGCTGTGTGTGTGTATATATATATAAATATATATATATATATATATATACATATACACAGCAAACGGAATATTATATATATACATAAATAAATTTAAGTTTCAAAAAAATTGTGTGCGTACAAAGTACACATGTCAGAAGTGAAACTTCTTTGGCAAGCTAATTTAAAAAAAAAGTAATTAAAAAAACGAATTGAAAAAAAAAAACAAAAATCCAATTAAAACTCACAAAACCGCTGAATAGCGCCATCTATTTAGTACATGCAGAGACAGTCTACGCAAAACTAGTCCTTTGAAACAAACCAAACATCACGCGATTCTTATTGCTTACGTAGTTCACGTTATCAACACTAGATGTCACTAGTTTATAAGTATTTTTTTATATTACAACCTGAAAACAATTTACATAAATATTATTTACTATTCTTAATTAATTATTAATTGAAAATACAAAAAACCTATTTGAAAAAAAAGCCAAAGTCACGTGGTGTTCCCAGGCGGTCACCCAGCCAAGTATTGAGTATTGACCACGTTGCCGCTTTAGCGGTCGCTCAAATTTTACCCCTCAGGCGCCTAAAGAAGTTTCACTTCAAAAATTCCTAGTTTTATTCGTGTATTTATATAAACGTTGAATAAAATTAATTTTATGTCTCTTTGGTAAATTCTAATATAATTTTTTTAGGGTTTACAAAACTTATTCTAACAGGTATGCGACTCAATACTTCTTGGTGTTTGTTATTTTGCTTACTTAAAACAAGTTATTGATATTAAAGGTGATACGATACAGTTTCATTAAAATATACAAGTAATTTTAATATAGCGAAGCACATTAACCTTATAACTATTAATCTATAATTAATTATTATTCCCGAATGAAAAAGAAAAAAAAAACCCTAAGTGTAAAAAGCTAAGCCTAATAAATGTATCAATAATAGTCTTACAACAGTACTCAATGTTGTCTACTGAAATAAAAATAAGTTCGCAGTCATGAAAATGTTTTTATTTCTTAGATAAACAATATGCAAAGTAAGCTGAAGTGAAAGAAGTACCGTTTTCCAGTTGTGATCAAAGGCTTATTCTTTCTTTCCTGAAAACAAACGATCCTGTTCTTTCTTATATGACAAAGACGAAACTTTCACAAGTCGACGTCTGGAAATATTTCTCTTGTATAACTTTAATCCCAACTCAGCGTCCGACTTCGAGCGTACTTCTAATCTTCTCTGCAATTATAGCATTCAATCAAGTGAATTGTTGTAAATTATATAAAAGTTATTTTAATATGACATTATGGGAAAATTGTTTTTTTTTTGTGTTTTTCATCAAAAAGATTAGACAGCGTTAGCCCGTTAGAGTATTTGGCAGCTACCCCTGCTTTCCGCCCCAACGGATGTGGTTTCGATTTATGCCTAAAAATATTACATTAGGCGGCTGTACACTTAATACAAACTCACTTTAGCTATAAGTTATTATTTAAACAACTTTCCAGTAAGTCCCGTGTCGGGCCGGGATGGGAACCCGGTCCTGCCAGACATGGCGTTGTCGGGACTGTTCAGAGATGAGCCGGACAGTCCTCATGGAGGAGAAGTCTGGCCTTTTCGCCGATGCCAGCCTGTTACTGGAAGGATCCTGTTGCCTGCGGATCCGGGACCCTCCAATCGAGGCTGTAGGCTCCCGGTAACTCTCCGGTTTAGTACCGTATTAGCACCTCCAAGTGCTGAGTCCGACATACGGTCTAGGACTGCCTACTCGGGCGTCATGGATATCACCTGTTCCCTGCGATATCAAAAAAAAAAAGGAATAGATGACCCTACGATTCTGTTAATTATATTTACTTTTAACTTTTACATCATAATTTTTTATATCAAATAAAATTTGCTAACCACGGAAAGGACACACTGGATATATTCGGATGAACAAACACAGAAAAGTTTTCTTAATAGGTGTTGTCTTATCGGCCAGTGGGATTACAAAAATGTTCATTATTTTTGTTTAGTTAATTAAAGTCGTATTTATTTAACAAAAATCATTTCTGTTAATAAACAGTTTATGGGTACAAAGAGTGGCAGTCAATTGTAAGAAACTAAACGAACGATAGATATCGTTTCATAAAAATAAATGATATAATGATACGATTGGAACGTGGATCCCTCAGATTGTATCAGTTAAATTATACTGAATAGATTATTGTGACAAGTATTTCATTTTAATATTCTGAAATGAATTTGATCTCTTTTTGTAAAAAAAAAAAATTTCCTTATACAATAATAGTTCACTATTATATATTTTAGTATATTCTTCAAAATTGAAATAAGCAACATTAAAAATTTATGAAGGCTCGAGTAGCCTTCATAAATTAGATTCTTCTTCATTAATTATATAGAGTTCATTTTATGTTCATCTCATTTTCGTTGTGGTAGGTAAAACAGATATTTGGAGCAGCCCTACTCGAGAAGTTCAATTAACCTTACAGAAGATCACCAAATAATAGTACTATTAAGAAGTTTTTTTATTTATACGACTAAGTCGGCAAATAAACGTACGGCCCACATGATGGTAAGCGGTTACCCTCCGAGAATATAATATGTACATGGCATCGGAAGCGCGTTGCCGACCCTACCCTCAATCCTCCACAGGAACGTTGGTTAGTCAGTGTCGGCGTAAGGGGTTTGGTATCATATCCCTTCAATCGGTCCCTCATTGCTGAGGATCGTGACTCCGTTTGATTCCGTCAACCAGCTGTCTCCATCGATCCCGTTCTGTAGCCTGTGCTGTTGGTATCATATAAGTTGATATTAATTTATACATTAATTTCGTATACGTTGTTCCGAAATTTTAATGTTTATTTCACTTATTTATATTATTTTCTTATATTAACTATTTAATAATTAAAGCTAACCAGGTGGTTATAACCGGACTCTGTCTGTATTTGTCAGTATAAGATACTTATCTTATACTATTAAACGAGCAATTCTTGTATATATATATATATATATTTTCTGAATCTCGGAATCGGCTCCAACGATTTTCGTGAAATTTAGTATGCAGGGGATTTCGGAGGCGAAAAATTGATCTAGCTAGGATTCATTTAAAAAAAATGTCGTTTTATCCCTGTTTTTAAGCAATGAAAAAATATCATTAGAATACGAAGCTTAATTTCACTACGCGTCAACATAGCTTTAATGGCGTAATTAGTTAATCGGCGGGTCTCAAATCGTGTTGACCCGGGTTCGAATCTCAGTCTCCAGATTGATTTTTTTTTCTTTTTTTTTTAAATTTCACTCGTGATTTATTATTTAAATAAAATTAAAATATAAAAATACCGAGAAAAAAAAAAACAAAAAATAAAATGAAAATACCGAGCGAGGCTCGGTCACCCAGGTACTTTATTTATTAAGTGTCGTTGAATACTATATTATCAGGGACATTTCCAGATAATTTATAGAGAGATTACTCCAATTAAGTTTTGCGCTGAGAATGTCCCTAATTGATGTTTTAGGTCTAATACACTTCAACAGATGGCAAACAAGCGCGAGACGTTTAACGAGTCTTAATTGGTGTTATTAGTGACACTTTATCCGAACCAGCTTTGACCTGCTATAGTATATAGAGATATAGATTAATTTTCATTTATATCCCCTTGTTAATTTCTCAGAAACAAATATGGTATTAGTTAATTATTAAAATTTATATAAAGATTTACTCTTTTCAACAATATACCCGTAGTTAAGTTTCCTTGGATTGAATAAAATTATACATCTGCATATTGTTTTAAGTTACTATCCAATATTCTAACCGCAGAAACTTTCAATCGCTTATTGTTAATTTAACATCTATACTTCTATACTTACTAATATATAAAGCTGAAGAGTTTGTTTGTTTGATTGTTTGTTTGTTTGTTTGTTTGTTTGTTTGAACGCGGTAATCTCTGGTTCTACTAGGCCGATTTGAAAAATTCTTTCAGTGTTAGATAGCCCATTTATCGAGGAAGGCTATAGGCTATGTATCATCACGCTAAGACCAATAGGAGCGGAGTCCACGCCGACGAAGTCGCGCGCAGAAGCTAGTAGTTAAATAAAGTAATAAATCATTTTTGCTGCATTTATTTACTAAAGATTCAATTTAATAGTGTTTTGTAGGCCCATGGTTTAGTTTTTTGCTGCATGATACATCTTGTTATAGCCATCAAAAGTCAGCGCTAGTCCTTTTAACCACTATTTTCTCATATAGCACTGAGCGAGGCCTCTACGATGATTACTTTAGCAGAAGTTATGTTATGCATTGTACAGGAAGCTATTATTGTAAAAGTAAAATTAGAAGCAACATTTTTTTTTCCTTCGAGAATCGCTTAGCTTTTTCCTACATATTTTTGGTAACAAAACTTTTATCGTCTCTTTATACGTAACATTGTATTCGTAAATATACCAAAATTATTAGAATGAAATCATTTGCACCCAATTCACAATTCCATTATCGGCTCATCCATATCTCCCATAATAACATTTTAATTGTGAAACTGCAAATTGTATTGCTTTCATTTTACAAAGTATTCCATTATCGCAAAGGATGCTGTCGGATATCCAATTGCAATCTGCCTAATGAACAGACATGGAGATAAATCACAAACACCATAATTACAAAGGTAAAAGTAGATGTATAAACAAGGGGTGGCTTCGTGTGGCCATTTGTTATTTATTGTCAATTTGCGTCCGACTCTGCGACCGTTCGTTAGCGGCACGGTAATAAACTTATTAAAAATGACTTCGCTCACACCGTGATGCAACGTTTAAACTACTTTATTATTGGAAATTGTTGAGTATTTTTCCATCGATAATTTTTTATTTTTAATTTTGCATAATTATTTAGAAGTTATAATATTTATATTAACTTTACTAAGTTAGCTATTTTTATTTCGTATAGCTATTTTTTAAATATAAAAATATAACCATGGTCATTGTTTTGATAAGATTTACTATAAGACGTATAATTATACAGATTTATAGCTTAAGCACCTTTAGTTTCATTTATTTTTAATGTATACAGAATAAGAATATGTATAACTAGCTGTGCCCGCGACTTCGTCCGCGTGGAATTTAACAAAAAGTTATTTTGTTTTAGTTTTTTATTCGTTTTTGCATTTTTATTTCAGTTATTATGTAAAAGATTTCCTTAAACTTTTACCACAGATACTGTTACAGGTGAGGATGGTTATCCATTTTACAGACGTTGTTTACCTGAACATGGTGGTATAAAGGCCTCTATTTACAGCGCCCGATCCGTTCCGACGATACGATCTAAGGATGCGATCTGAACCATTGTTTTTGCTCTATGATTGATTGATACCCTGAAAGATGTAAAAAAAAAACGGTACCAGCTGACAAACTTTCCACCAAGATACAGTCAGCTGACATTATTTTTCATTTTAGCATGTAATCTATCATCAGGTAAATTTTTAGTTGAGAGGAAGTTATTAAAAAAAATATTTTTTCTTTTCATGTTCCAGCCAGCTGACTTTTAATCCACCATGTTATGGTCAGCTGACGTTATTTTTCCTTCAAGATATTAGGTAAACTATAACCCCACAAATTTTAAGATGGAAGAAAATTACTAAAAAAATTTTTTCTCGATGTTTGGGAGGCTGCCATTGCCTACCCCACCTACGGAGTGGCAACTGACAAAGGCGAAAATTCATAAAAAAAACTCTTATTCATGTTACGAAGTTTCATTTCGTTGTCACGGGCTCCCGGGCTAGAACGTATCGACGGGACGGATCGGCCGCTGTCAGTAGAGGCCTTAAGAACAACAATCCGATCACGAACTAACGTTATAGATGTCGACAATCGCTGGATTGTTCCATTTTCACCGGCACTGTCGCGCACTTATAAAGCACATATCAACGTTGAACTCTGTAACAGTATTAAGTCAATAAAGTACATTTGTAAATATGTCTATAAACGTTCAGACTTGGCGGTATTTGGTGTACAAAATGCTAACGATGAAGTAATTTCTTTTCATGTATTTTATGAAGTAATTCATTCCTCCCAGAACTACTCTCATCCGACATGGACATCCGTAATCTACAATTTGTAAGGCGACTTTCCATAGGTATCCTGTTGAGATTCCTTTTCACGTCGCAATCTTGGGATTTTGGCCTCCTGCTTTATTTAGGCATAACTATAGTCATCACAATTTAATAAGAATTTTTTGACATTTGGCATGTAAATAGTGAAGTAACTATGGTTACTTATTATAATTATAGCTATGGTTATGGTTACTCGTATGCGACTCGGTACTCGATACTTACGATAAATCGATTCAAGTTTGTATGAGTATTTGATGGATTTGACTATCTAATCTAATGTAAAGTGCATTGGATTAAAATTTTGATTAGAAAATTTAACTTAAACTTAAACATTGTAAGTAATTTGAAATAATCAATTTGTCTTAATTTAATTTTTTATATTGTTTTCTAATGTGTAAACATTTTTGCGAATTTCAATAATTAAAATGAACGAATTTTATCATGGTTTATGAGGTTCTGGACATGAGGACATGGTCCTCCCGTGACCATGGTTGCTGTAAAGTATCCGAAACGTCAGGCATGTAAAAACACCTAATAAACCGCGATAAAAATGAAGAAAAAGCAAAAGTGATTGAATCGTCAATCACTTTTGCCCAGTCGTCTTTCATCTAACATCCCTCCGCTGCGTATGCGTTACGTACGCGCGTGGACGTTAAGTCACGTATCACCAAATTCAAAATTTTATTTTTCGCCTTTGAGCGCCATACAAACTGTACAGATCAGTCAATCAATCATTCAATCAATTGATTGATTGATCTTTCTTTTCAGTAGAGATCACTACACAATATTTAATTACTATTTAAATCGAATGAAGCTGGTGAAATTAAGTAATTAATTACTTAGAACACTGTAGTATTAAAAAAAAGACATACTCCGTCCAATCGTTTATTATCTTTGTGACAGTTCACGCCTATATATTACAGTTTTTTTTTTCGGAGTAACGTACTTAAAATTTCTCCAGTAATGTCATACTTTATTGACGATTTGATTGATTGAGTGAAGTGCCCTGTGCATAACAAACAACCACAGACTATGAAACAGTTCTTGAAAAATAAATCGATCATATGATAAAATAAATTTACGTCATGTAATTATTGTTTCTATAAATTTAATAAAAAAAGGAACTAAAAATATATAGTATCTATGACTCCAAAATTGATTATTTGCAAGGAATTAAGTCGAAATCTTGGAGTTTAATTTCAAACCAAGAGCAAAGAGCAATAACTCTGTTCATTCATTTATTTATTTTTTGACGGCTGCCCTAAAATGTAAAGCTATGCACGCGTTAGTGAAATTAAACTTTCAAATGCATGGTTAATAAAGTCTACATCACGTTTAAATCAAGAGCTATGAGCAAATTAATATACTTGGAAAATCACATACCTTACTATTAATTTATTTAACAAACTAACTAATAAACGAATAATTATAATTTTTGAACTAAAAATATTTCATTAAATCGATTGAAAGTTCTTCTTAAATAAAATCGATTATTATTTCAAATCGAATTAATAACCTGTGAGGCAATCACTAATTTCGAAATGTCTGGAACTGTCAAAAAGATATACGATTGGACGGAGTGTACGGACGTAACCTAAAGTTGTGACGGAACGTAAATTTTTTCGAGACGTTTCGTAATAATTATAAATTAAAATAACTAAATTTCTAAGATCAAAGTAGCCTAAGATACGCGCAAAATCATCAGCTATCTGACAGTGAAAGTCCCGTCTAAACAGGTGCAGCCGTTTCAGAAATTAGCCGGAACAAACAGACAGACAGACAGACAAAAATTGTAAAAAATGTTATTTTGATATATGTTTCGTGTATAGATCCATATGCATTTAGTAAAAAGTGGTTATTTTAATATTAAAAACAGACACTTCAATTTTATTTATATGTATAGAGTATAGATGTATAGATATGGCATGCTTAATTTTTCTCTTTTTTCGTTATTTAGCTCAAATTGCATACAAAAATAGCGTGCCGTTTTCGAGTTTAAATTTTGTTATAAATCTATGCAGTTCTTTTTGAGTTCTCTTTGTTATTACATATCGACAAACTTGATGAATTTTATAAGACACAGACAGTTTATCGGCCTAAATTACTTATACTGCGTAATTTTTATAGTGTGAAGCTAGCTTGTAGCATGGTTATTATTAACATAATAACAATAACATTCAAATATGCATCGTTAGATTACACGTTGATACAGAATGCGTTGAGTAATAAAAGTTCACTGCTCGTTTTCCGTAGGTTATAGCGTGATAATATGTAGCCTATATGTTGACGCGACTTCTTAATAATATTCGTGCCAAATTTGAAGTGAATCCATGCAGTACTTTTTGAGTTTATCCCGGACATATATTTAAAGAAATAAAGGTTCACTGCTCATTCCCCGTAGGTGATAGCGTGATAATATGTAGCCTATGTTTTGACCCGACTTCTTAATAATATTCGTGCCAAATTTGAAGTAAATCCATACAGTACTTTTTGAGTTTATCCCGGACATACGTTTGAAGAAATAGAGGTTCACTGCTCGTTCCCCGTATGTGATAGCGTGATAATATGTAGCCTATGTTCTGACCCGACTTCTTAATAATATTCGTGCCAAATTTGAAGTAAATCCGTGCAGTACTTTTTGAGTTTATCCCGGACATACATACAGACAAACAGACAAACAGACGAACAGATAAACAGACAAACAGACAAAAATTCTAAAAACTATATTTTTGGCTTCGGTATCGATTGTAGATTACACCCCAAGTATTCTTTTAAAAAAATATTCAATGTACAGTTTTGACTTTCCTACCATTTTATTATATGTATATATATGTAGCCTATGTTTTGACCCGACTTCTTAATAATATTCGTGCCAAATTTGAAGTAAATCCATACAGTACTTTTTGAGTTTATCCCGGACATACGTTTGAAGAAATAGAGGTTCACTGCTCGTTCCCCGTATGTGATAGCGTGATAATATGTAGCCTATGTTCTGACCCGACTTCTTAATAATATTCGTGCCAAATTTGAAGTAAATCCGTGCAGTACTTTTTGAGTTTATCCCGGACATACATACAGACAAACAGACAAACAGATAAACAGACAAACAGACAAAAATTCTAAAAACTATATTTTTGGCTTCGGTATCGATTGTAGATTACACCCCAAGTATTCTTTTAAAAAAATATTCAATGTACAGTTTTGACTTTCCTACCATTTTATTATATGTATAGATAACCCTAATGTTTGATCGTATGGTGCGAATTCACCAATACTTTATTACCTACTACCAAAAAAATCACGCTACATCGCATAGTAGCAGTTTACAAGTATATAAAGGTGGATAGATCTGCGCAGGTCGTCTAGTTATTTAAATATTTTTAATCATTTTTAGTTATACATATTTCATCTAACAAATGCGTTACGGTGTCATTATATTGAAAGGCTTTGTTCATTTAGTTGGAATACTTTCACTACTTGGAATTATGCATTTAAGGGCAGTTAGTAAAATTACTATTTTAACCCAAGTCGTAAATGTCTTATAACTTAACAAATTATACTAGTTGTTGAGAAAAGTGCTCTTAAAATATATTATAACATTTTAGAATAGATTTTTGTCTATTTGTATTTTTTTTATTTACTTATACTCTGCTGTCATTAAAGCGTTTTTTTAGCTATCTCGAAGTTTTGATTATTTAGTTGGCAACGTCTAGATATACGATAGGAAGCCAAAAGATGACACTTTTAATTATAAATGAACGATCACGATTCAGCCTGTAATATCCCACTGTTGGGCATAGGCCTCTTCCCCATGTAGGAGAAGGATCGGAGCTTAATCCACCACGCTGCTCCAATGCGGGTTGGCTGATTTTTATTTTAAAAATTTTGATATTATAAATGAAATAATAATATAATATACATTCAGCCTGTAACACCCCACTGCTGAGCACGGGCCTCTTTTTCCATGCAGGAGAAGGATTGGAACTTAATCCACCAAGCTGCTCCATTGCGCTGCTCCATTCCAACTATTATATTTAGTTTCTTCCTATTCTATAATTATTCTTCAGATACTAAAATATCATGTCTGAAAATGACTTAAAATAAGATTCTGGTAGCTTAAATTTATTTTTAAGCATGAAAAAAACGTAGCTATTATCATAGACAGCACTTTTTTGCACTTAAGGCAAAACTGAATTTTCTTCCTATTAAGATTAAAGAAAATTTGGTCGCTTAGCTTTTTTACCGCTTTCAGACAACGTCGACTCATCTTACCCTCGCGTCGGCGTCGTCGCAGAGAAATGACTTATCAAACTTGAACAAAATGTTATTGCATAAGTTTGATCATACATATGATAGGTATATATTAATGGCGAGTAAAATTCAAGCAAATCTAGGTTGTTGTTAGCTAAAACATAGTTTCATCTTTCTTGGCTTCAATTTTGACCTTCATCCAAATCTTCGATCACGTAGACAGTGACAGGCAACTATTTCGTTATGGTCTAAGATCCGAGAAGCTAAATCTTCCCTCATCTGTTAATTAGATGAAACAATTTTTATAGGCTTATTTCAATATTGTGAATTTATAAAAACAACCTCTGCCACCATAAGCCTGCTGCAATTTTTATTATTATAGGTAAAGGTTGCCAAACTATGAAACAGCCAGCCTAATGAAGTCCACCGTTATATGTAGACTAGCTATTTATTTTTACAAATATTTCTACAATTTGTGCTAAATATATGTACATATATATATCAAGGTTGTCTGGTAGAAATCGCTTGCCTAGCGATAAGACCGCCTTTGTGCATAATATTAGTTTGTAAGTTTTTTTTTTTTGTATACCTTTGTATGTTAATGCACAACAAAGTATATTTATCTTATCTTATCTTATCTTTATCTATGTTCTTCATGTTTTTTAATTATTTTTTTTAATTTATCTGCTTCATATATTTTTATGCATTAATTTTTTACCGTCACGATGGCAAAAAGCGTACGGTCTGTGTGAGTAGCTTATAATAAATTCCTATATCACCAGGAGCATCACAGGCACGCTGTAGACCCAATAACAGTTCTCAATGTCAACGCACTAGGTACATATTCAGAAGTTCTGACTACCTTACTCAACACAGCAACATAACACTACTTGAAAGCAGTTTAATTCGACTGTGATCTGTTGGAAAATTTCCAGTCAGGCTGCTCCAGGTTTGAGTAAGATGTTTCGTGCTACTCTAATATTAAACATTTCAAAATTTCTTTTTAAATTGACTTTTATAATTACTGATTATTTAACTATATCGCAACTTCATATCTTATGGTGTGATTTTCTCTAATTGCGTAAAAGTAAAATTTCAAATTGTAGGTACGAAAAGAAATAAACAAATATTATGTTTAAATTAAATTGTAGAAATAATCAAAATGTGACAATCGTAACTTTAATTCAACTATATCGGAACTTTATATCTTATGATTAACATCCACACATTTTCTCTAATTGCGTAAAAGTAAAATTTCAAATTGTACGAAAAGAAATAAACAAATATATATATATATAGAGATAATCGAAATGAGACAATCGTAACTTTATTCATATCTGTGTTAATAAAATTTAACACAACATCAATTTGTCTACAAGCGGGTAAAATATTTGACTGTACGAAGCTTTCTCTCAAATGTTTTTTGCTATTCCGATAACTTTCCGTAAACATTGTCGTTGTTAAAGCGTAGAATTCTATTTACAAATGTTTCCTGCAGCGCGTTTTCAAGAGATTAAACTTAAGATGGGTAATATTTTTCAGTCGCTAAAGTTGGAAACTTTCCTTTGTCGTGTACGGAGTAAGCAAAGGGTGCCGTTTATCTAACGAGAGGCTGTTTGAAGAAGTTTATTAATGTCAATTTCTACGTATGTAGTATGAAGTTTTGAAATGTATTCATAAAGCTATAACGCTTTATCAAAGTACCTCTCTGAAACTGACAATAAGTATGATTACGTAGTTGTCTTTAAGCGTAGAAAAGATAAACGTTGTTGTTTCAGCTACACTTTATAGCTTGTTTGTATCTACTAGACTGCTTCATTTCAATGATCGGCATTGACACCGACAATAAAACTAAACAGACAGTACGTAATGCAAATTGTATAAACCAGCTTTAATAATTTATTCATGATACCATTTTTATAGAATTTCAATTTTAAATGTTCGTATAAATCCTTTAATTGTGGTCAAATCTGGTACATTAATCAACCGTATCGGACGATTCCGCAATACCGAGTAGATACGTGATTTATTGGCTCGAAGCCGGAAAGGCACCGTCTACCACCTGTCTGGTTCTGTGACTTGTAGCTACAGACTAAATAGAATAGAAACGAAATCAAGCTGTTTAGTGTTGCTCTTGTTAAGAGTTACATTCTCGATTTTGTGTAAATATTTTAGTAAAACCTATTTTACGTTGCAAAATTATATTGTTAAATTCCTAATGTTTAGGTACCCGAAATTACAAAAATAATCATTTATTTTGCATGTACTTTTATGAAAATACGATGACCTACCTTTGACTACTCGTATATTTATACAAATGAAATATTTAAATAAGGTGAAGTTTCGTTTATGTAGAACATCTTTCTGTATAAATTTCAGAGTGAATAAAAGCCGTGCTCTTACATGATTTTATTCCCACTTCAATAACGTTAAATAAATAAAAAATGTAAACTTTTTGAGAAATTCATCAGCGAGCCATTACGTTTCGTTCGCTATGCAGCAGAATGGAAGTAAAACAATAATGCAATGTCTTAAAGCATTGGGCTGTAACTATATCTCTTTGTAATAAAGAAAATGTATTTTTAAGTTGTCGCCGTCGTCGCGTCTTCGCAAGAGTTCGCTCAATTAAGTGCGAATCTGATGACGCACTACAAAAAGTAATTAATAACTTAAGTGCTTATACGATCCAAATATTTTCGTAGAAAATTTTGTTTACTAAAATGTTATTTGTCTGTATTTGTTAAGAAGTTTCAATTTACGTAATGAATATATATTAAAATTATTTCTTTTATGTTTGTGAAGCTTACCCAATTAGAGCTTAGTTATGAATAATATTTTCAGCTAGAATTCTGATATGAGAATATTTAAAATATAATTTTTAACCGACTTTTAAAAAGGGTGGAGGATTCGATTGAATTTTTTTAAATGTATGTTACCTCAGAACTTTTAACTGCGTGGACAGATTTTGATGATATTTTTTTAATCAAATTTAAACTTAATTGAGATTTACATTATATTGTACCTACCTCAAAACGTTTTACTGGGTGCCGACCGATTTCGATAAATCTTTTTTTAATCGAAAGCTGGTGATTATCATGTGGTCTCATTTAAATTCGATCTAGATTTAACTAGTGCTTTTTGAGTTATCTCTAATATTGTGAACTTACTACTTAACTTTTCGTCTAACTACGTTGTATTACTGGTCCATGTAATCAATTACAGTCGGGTTTTTTCGTTTGCAAGAAAACATAATTATTATATCTCTACATAATTATTAGTCTCAGCTACGTTTGTTTTACAAACATTAAATTAAATGTACATACAAAATTATTAAATATTACGTAAATTCACGTACGTATATAGAGCGAGAATGTTAATTAAGTTGGGAGCAAATACAGACTGTCAAAGAGCAAATAGGTTTAATTAATAGAGCACGGCCGTGTCTTAGAATTAACGGGATCTTGTCATTCGCAAACAGCGAAATGCTCTAGGGCTATTTAACAGGAAGCCCATAATGCGCACGACCAAACGTCTCCCAGCCTTAAAACCCGTTTTATGTCATAAAGGCTGCTATAGCGAAACAAACATTTTTAGTCAAATTTTAAAGATTCTTTATTATTTAATTGAATTTTATAGGTAACTAGCTGACCCGGCGAACTTCGTACCGCCTAACAGTCGATTAGTATTAAAGTTCAAATTGACTTTTAAGTATTATTACGAATCTTTTGTATGAGAATATAGAAAAGTGTTTTTTTAGACTTTTTCAGCAATTTTTTAAATTTTTCCCCCCGTAAGAACCATCCTCGTACTTCAAGGAATATTATAAAAAAAGAATTAGCAAAATCGGTTCAGCCATTCTCGAGATTTGCGCTTAGCAACACATTCAGCGATTCATTTTTATATATATAAGAGATATTCTTTATTGTAAACGATAGTACAAAACAAAAAAGTAGCTATGAGATAAAATATTTAGGTATAAAGGCGCTCTATTCGTTAAAAGAGTTATTCCTTTCAGAAGTTTCAGATAAACTTTAGGCTTAGAAGTCATAGGATACGATATAGTTGCAATAAGTACACTAAAATTAATAAAATTAATAACGTTATCACAAAACAGTATCAGAACCTGGTGCACAGATTGTTTATAAATGTTTGTAAAGTGTTTAAAAGTCCATATTTTCTAAAGACATGTTTTTATTACTAAATAGAATTTGATACTAAATAGAAAGATAAACTTATATTTTCTATAAAAGAAATAATGGTGAATGAATGAACCTCAAAAGCATCCAATTTTGTAGTAAAAGAAAAAGAAAACTATTCACTTTATTCCATCTTCAATGACATCTATCACTAAATACGAGGTCTTGAAAAGAAATAGCTTTTTTATATGAAAGGATTCTAAGCGAAGGATGTCCTTTGGCCTTGCGAAAATACACCCAATGCAATTACCGTTTCCCACTGCCAAGGGCATTTCACGAGTCATTTTCACACTTCACTCACCTGCTATGAATAGGCGAATTAATTGGTAGCAACAAGGCGACTTTATTCGTTCATTCATGGCATTGTGCGTATTTTACTTACAGATCCCGCGTTGACAGCGAACATCTATTGTTGGCAGATCATTGTGCAAGGGAGTCTCCGTCACAAGCACTAGACTAGACGACGAGATAAATAAAATTATCTACTTACATACACTATTATACGTTGTTAATTTTTAGTCTGAAATTTTTTACAAAGGTTTTTATTCAATATTAATTGGTAATAGGTACACTAATTATAGCATAAATTTCTCAGATTCTTATGTACCAATATTTTTATAGTCATTACAATTATAATAATTATGTATTTGTATACGAGACTGCTGAAATGGCATGTTGATTTGATTCATTTGGGCCAACTTAAGCAAAGGCCTCTATTTACATATAGGATATGGAATTAACTTAATCCACCGGCAGATAATTTACCATTCATAAATAACGATCCCTATTAAGTGTCTAAAATATATAATAGCTGATTTACGAACTCTTCGAGGCACGGTGTAGATAAAACAAATATTTGCCGACTATACGCTCCACTACATCAGAAACAAAAGAACATCTGAAATGATATATTTGATAAACTATTAGATCTTAGTTAAAATAACAGGAAGCATAATTATTGGAGGCAAATTTTAACCATATCACACCCACCAATATTTCAGTTCTTTTCATTAAAAAACCTTTGCCCAACATTGGAACCTTACAGACTTGCTTTAATAAAAAAAAAATACATACGTCATTGTCTGAAGTAAAACAATATTTACTTTGTCTGTTTGTACTCCACTAAAACTAAAACCCCTAACTTTACTCTCTCAATACTATGTTACTAAAAATTCTACTCTAAGGGCCTATGCAAACCACGTTTTTTAAACGCGCCGTCGACGCGCGTTTTAAAAGCGCGCGTCGACGGCGCGTTTTTATCCTACAGAGCAGTTTGTTGGCGTTTGTATCGATACACACGCGCGTTTGCATCGCGTTTGTATCGCGTTTGCATCGCGTGACACGCGCGTTTGCATCGCGTCTGTATCAGTACATTCGGCACATACGCGCGTTAACGGCGCGTTTTAAAAACGCGCGTCGACGGCGCGCTTTTATTATACAGGTGTGCAAAGGTCTACAGGCTGCGTCTAACTCGCGTGTGTATCGCGTTTGTATCGCTACAAACGCGCGTCGACGGCGCGTTTAAAAAACGTGGTTTGCATAGGCTCTAAAGCAAAATATTAAACTATTGTAGTTTAAAAATAAATGAAAAACGAATAATGTTCACCCGCTTCACTAACTTTGTTTCATAATATACTACAGTTACAAGTTTTTCTTTACAAAATTTACGATAAATAGTTTGGCGTTAAAGTTTTAACATTAGTTATGACTTACAAAGAAATATAACCAGTATTAATGTTGTACTATGAAAAACCGTAGTAAACTAGTTGCAGTAAGGTTTTGTTATAGCCGTTTACATTCTAGCCATGCAGTGCTCTAAAACTATTACTTTTTAACAGCGTTTAACGTGACCAAGAAAGTGATTCTAAGAAAGTCGTAATACTAATCTTTGGAACCATTCCAAACCAACATTGCAATTTCTTAGTAAAAAAATAAAATAAAAATGTTTAGTGTCGTATACAGTTTATATTTTGAAGTCATCACTGTGTAATTTTTTTCTCAAGTTTTGTTTAAATTTAAACTAAGATTTTTATATATATATAAACAAAATCGTGAGGCTATTGACTCATCACGAAATCTCAAAAGCGGCTGGACATATAAAGATGAAATTTGGCAGGGAGGTAATTTATAGTTAATAGACGTCCGCTAAGAACTGATTTTTTGATAGGGCCGGATTAAAGCGGTCTAAGGGCTTTTACAAGTTTTTTTTAGACAGGCATTTGACCGCAATCTCACCTGATGTTAAGTGACGATGCGGTCGAAGGTGGAGCATGCCTGCCTAATAACAGCCTATTCACTCTGGCCTTGAAGGCACCCAGATTGTATCGTTCGGGAAACACAGACGCGGGCAACGAGTTCCATTCCTTAGCTGTACGCATCAGGAAAGTAGTGCCAAAGCGTTTTGTGCGCGTAGGTGGCATATCGATGACATAAGGATGGAACGATCGACCGCGCCTAGTGTCCCGATGGCGGAAGGTTGTTGGGTGAATTAGATCGTGCAATTCCTCGTGCAAAGTTTGTATGAAAGTCCTTCATTTTTAGCGGTACAAGCTTGAAATTTGGCAGAGAGATATATTGTTGGCATTTTGATTGTTACTACGTGTACCGCTTGGTGCCAATAGTTTTGATAGTTCGAAAACTTCCTTCGATAAGTGGTGTCGTGGTGTTCTATCACCGTTAATCATTCCCATAGTTGAACTGGTCACCTCAAAAATGTTTTTTTTATGTGTTCTGAGAATATGCATATAACCTAAATGCTTCATCTGTTTATACATTTATTACAGAATAGAAGATATTACATTTTTTTAAATCATTTACTCAACTAATTTCTAAAAATGCTGCTACATATAATATCAACAAAGAGTTAAATATGATCGCATTTATCAAAGAGTTAATTATAATTGTTCGTACCATTAACGCAGAACCAACAAGTGGCTGTCGGTTTAGTTTTAATAAGCTTCCCAGCCCGAATTAACCAGTTAAGTTAGCATGCAAAACACTATTCAAAGAAGTTTTAGTTTTATATGTCATTGAATTTTGTTACGAATTACTGAACATTTAAACGCTTATCGCGTTACTAAATTGATGTACGAGTATTTCTACGAATATTTAACACTAGCTTCTGCGCGCGACTTCGTCGGCGTGGACTCCGCTCCTATTGGTCTTAGCATGATGATATATAGCCTATAGCCTTCCTAGATAAATGGGCTATCTAACACTGAAAGAATTTTTCAAATCGGACCAGTAGATCCTGAGATTAGCGCGTTCAAACAAACAAACAAACAAACAAACAAACAATCAAACAAACAAACTCTTTAGCTTTATTATATTAGTATAGATTATCAGTCATTACGTCATAAATTCGTACTTGTGCAGGTATTGGCTATGTGTATTAGGGTTCCCAGAACCGGTCTGTTTTTGAGAACCTGGATTTCCGGTTCTTTATCTTAACAGAACCGGGATTTCCCAGATCTTTCGGGTCTTTTTAGTTCTTATTGTATACAATAAGTGTTATTATCCAAAAGTGTACTACAAATACACATAAGTAGCTTTCATTGAATATTAAGTACCTACCTAATTTAAAAAAAAAGTAGATTTAAACAGAATTTAACCACTCAGTCTTCTCATCAACATTTTCTTGTTTTTCTATTCTCGTGTTAAGTCGGCCGCTTCAGCCTGTAATATTCCACTGCTGGGCATAGGCCTCTTTCCCCATGTAGCAGAAGGATCAGAGCTCAATCCACCACGCTGCTCCACTGTGGGTTGACGGATATGCTGCTCTTCCAGCACGTTAAGCCGTCGGTCCCGATAGTCCGGTAGCCCGGAGTGCGGTAGTCCGGTAGCCCGGTAGCCCGGTAGGCCCGGTAGCCCGGTAGTCCCGGTAGTCCGGTCTCTTTATCCATTTAGGAGAAGGATTGGAACTTAATCCACCACGCTGCTCCACTGCGGGTTGGCGGATACTGTGTCTGTCTGTGATACAAATTTGAGTCATATATGCTTTATATAATAAAACTAGCTTCTGCGCGCGACTTCGTCGGCAATTGAAGATATTTTCAAACAAAAAATTCTAATGCACACAAGATACGAAAATTAAAACTTGTATGTATTTTTTTCATTTTCATCTATTTGTATATCTATTTGTCTGTATCGTTGCTGTGTATGATTACAAGCCACAAACAAGCCTTTGCTTTTATAGACGTAGGTCTAATGTGTCCTTAGATGAAAATTATTTAACAGATAGTGCGTTTTTAATCAATTTTTAACCGACGTCCAAAAAAGGAGGAGGTTATCAATTCGACTGTATGTTTTTTTTAATGTATGTTAGCTCTGAACTTTTGACTGGGTGGACCGATTTCGATCAATTTTGTTTTAATTGAAAGGTGTTGCGTGTCATGTGGTCCCATTTTTTTTAAATTAAGATCTGACAAGTACTTTTAGAGTTATATCTAGTAATGCGTATTTACTTGACTACTTTTTCGTCGCCCTACGTTGTATTATACCGCATAACTTTTTACTCGGTGTACCGATTTTGATGATTTTTACTTTAATCGAAAGCTAATATTTGTCATGTAGTCTTCGTGAAATTAGATCTAGATCTGATTACAACTTTTTGAGTAATCTTTAATAGCGCATATTTACTTGACTATTTTTTCGTCTTATTACGTTGTATTACTTGTCGATGTAATTGAAGTCGGTTTTTTTTCGTTTGCAAGCAAACACAATTATTTCTTAGTTGGAAATAAGATATGTGGTTAAAAATTATTAATTTTCAAACTTTTGATTTGACACTTCAGAAACTTCAATTATCATAACAATTAATGCGAGTTTAAAGTGTTATCAGTATTTGTTGTGTTTAACAACTCATAAAAAGTACACGGTGTTACTTTTATTATATTCACCTCAACATTAATGTATATAAAAAGTGAGCAACAAATGAGCAATAATATTGTAGTATATATATGCGTATAGAGTAGAATATGTCATAAAGAGTTTGTAATCACAGTGCCATTGTAATGGAACATTTTTAAAAATATTATATATAAACATACTTCGTCATTTTTTTAAATTAAGTAAAGAGTTGTTTACGTGACACTGTTCACAATAATTGTCTAAGAGACGTGGAAGATCGACCTTCATCGATCTGATAACTCGATGAGACATATTTTGTATCAAATATAATTTATAAACAAATATGCCTATGATAACTTGCCTATCGAAAAGTGGTCATAGCTACTTTTAATTTAATTAATTTTAATAAAAATTTTTTCATCAGCTTCACTCACATGATAACCGAATGAGTTTTATCTCAATTGATAGTTTTTAACCCACAGAATATGCTTAGGTAGGCTTGCCTACTTATTTTTGGTCACGGCTACCTGGCAAGTAGATGTGAACAGGTAGGTCAATATATACCTATATTCGATACTACATCGATCTGTTCGAATCAAAATTGATATCATAGGTAAGATATTGTAATTACAAAACCAATCATATAGGCTTGCCTGCAAAAAAAAATAGCCATGACCACTTTTCGGTAGGCAAGTTATCATAGGCATGTTTGTTTATAAATTGTATTTAATAAAAAATATGTCTCATGGAGTTATCAGATCGGTGAAGGTCGATGTTCCACGTCTCCTCTACTATAAGTTGCGACCTTAATCATCGTGTCAAAAATATGACGTCACTTAAAATGATGGTCTTTCATCGTTTTATTTATTAAGTGTTAAGATATACTGAACATTTATCAGGTTTGTTGCGTCAGCCAATTATTGGCGGGCAATAAATTTTCCTTTTATTCAGGCAAAAAAGTTCCCCTAAAGGAATTTTGAAATGGATGTGGAAATCGTCTGTCTTTATACATGTCCATTGTCCATTTGTTGCTTGATTTGTTATTTTCCTTTATTGTTATGGGAATGTTATCTTTTTGCATAAACGTAGGAATAAAAGTTCTTTACCAATAGAATTATTTTACTTACTATGAAATTTACGTAGTTTCTATTGATAAACTTTTTGGGGTTTGTGAGACTTTAACAATAATATATGTTTAGCACATTAATACAAATAAAGCGTTTAACATTTTTACCACACTTTTGGTTAGTATTACACCGCTCTGGTGTAATGGAGCGTGTAACCGTGTGTCATTTAGGCGTCTAAACATAGGTTTGCGGGTTAGATTCCCGATATTTATATTTGTACAAATATTTGTTTCCAGTTTGGATATCTAGCCTTGTGGGTCCAGTTGTCGGTCTAGGTTGTTATCATATACACCTCATCGACATCGTTACTCATAGTAAGGAATATATCCGCCAATATGCCCGCAGTGAAACAGCGTGGTGGATTAAGCTCCAATCTTTCTCCTAAATGATGAAAAAAGCCTATACCCAGCAGTGTGATGTTACAGGCTGAATTGTATTTATCGTATCGTTTATCGTTTAAAACCAAAAAAATAATATTTAGTTATAATCTTCAAACTTTTTGGGAAGAATAATTATAGGTACTTTTAGGCCTCGTTTACGAAGACGCGGAGCGTAGTGCGTAGCATGTGGCGTAGCTTCTCGCGTGTGTCAAAATGTATGGAAATGAACGCGTGTAAAATCGCTTCTCCGTAAACGCACTCATACAACGCCTTACGTTTGAATTTAGTGCGTTCCGCCACGCCACACGCTACGCACTACGCTCCGCGTCTCCGTAAACGAGGCCTAAAAGTATATAATTTTGCACCAACAGTAATTTCTGAATTATTTTATCTTTTAAGTTATACTTTACAAGTAATAAAAATAGAATGTAAGTTGAATCAGAAAAATTCCGATACATTTACATTTAAAATTTCCTCTTATTCAAATCTTACACAGTTCCATTTCATTCGATGACGAAATGCATTACCTACACGAAATCAAACCGGAAAATATTCCTGTAGATGGCAATAAAAACACTTGGCTGTACGCAAACGAAATGCGTCGATTCGAAAAATATTGGAATCCGTCCAATAAGTTCGGGTAATGAAAACAAGTTTACAGCGAAGGTACCTAAGAAGTTGGTCGTTTTCCTACGAAATCTCAGTACGTTTTACGATCGAGACAATAGATGGTTGCCGATGTTCGTGTTGGCAGAGGGCCGGGGCGGCGATGCGTATAACTCATTTTACGCTTCATGTCATCAACCCGATCAGCTCCGTATTCTGAATCAATCGGTTTGAAACTTAAGTCGACGATCGCACTCGTGTGGTGTGGGTATTGCCGAGATATTGAGAATAAAAATTATGCACTAATGTTAAAAGAATTCTTAAAGTTTTAATTTAAATTTTATTTATAAATGAAAATTTTAACAAGTTAAAATATAATGTTAATTAAAAATAAGCGATACTAAATTGCCACGTCTGAAAAATTACTCTTCTGTTTTAGCAGTTACTTGAAATAAATATAATATTAAGTTAACATATAGATACAAAAATGTCTCGCATTCCATAGGAAGGTAAAGAAAAGATAATTCATTGCACATACGAAAAGCTTTCGAAACTTTCGGAAAAGTTAAACAACGTTAAACTTTCCAAAGTCATAAGTGCGGAAAATATTGTTAGAGACTCTTTCAATTTGAAACATTGATAACAAGGGGAACTATCCGTTTCATTCTAATATGTTCTTTTGTTCAATTTATATGAAAAAAAAACTGCTATGTTATTGCACAAAGTTGTTTGATGCAATAAAATATTGAAAGCGTTGTAACCTATCGTGTAGTGCATATACGAGTATATAGTACATAATATATACTACATATTAATCATAAATAAAAATGTAAAAATATAATAAAAAGCATAATAAATATTTAACAATATTGACACTATAAAAACTACCTGAATTTTCAACTGTGTGAAAAATGTTCAGCCTCAGAACATAAAAACTTTTCCTGAAAAATTATAACAGAAATCACAACACAAAACGTTGTATTCATCTAATAAAGAGGTCTCGGAGATCAGAGAATATGTTAAAATGTGTGAATATGGGTTAAGGGGCCCAAGATGGCGCGGGACAAAAAAAGGGACAGGACGTACAAAGGCGAACCTTATTAAGGATAAGGCAAAAATGATGAATGGTTTAGGGTTCATATTCAGATGAATATATTATAAGCTCCTGAAAAATAGAGACCATTTCGATGGCCATTATTAAAAGTCGGTATTCAATTCGATGAACACATAGAAATTTACGTTAATTAAAATTTTATAAAATTAATTGATTTTAGTTACTAGTTTTATTACAAAAATAGCTGTGCCCACGACTTCGTCCGCGTTGAATTTAAAAAAAAATATTGTTCTTGCAGAGTTACAAAATAAATAAATTTCTAAAATAAAAGTCAAAGCCAGTGAAAGTCCCGTCAAAATTGGTCCATCCGTTGCAGAGATTAGCCGGAACAAACACACAGACAGAAAATTGTAAAAAATGTTATTTAGTAAAAAGTGTTGAGTAAAAATTTTAATATTAAACAAACACAAACAGACACTCCAATTTTATTTATTTGTATAGAAAAATCATATATAATCATGTATAATAAAAAAATCTCTACTTTGTATATGTGATACAATAAAATAACTTTGTAAATATTTTTAAGCGTGATGTCAATTATTTGATACTAATTTAAAAAAAAAAAAATCTATACACCGTTGAACTTTTGACAAAAGATTCTTTGGCGAGAAAATGTAAAGAAAACTAATGTATGAGGGCGACGATGGGATGTCTCGTGTCACGAAGGGATCTGATACGATTCATTAGTGTAATGACGTGTTAATGTTTAATGACGTTTTGATTGACCTCATCCAAGTGTCATATAGCCTTGAGTTAGGCTTTGACAACCTTTGACTCGTCTAAGCCACCAGCTTATGACACTTTTATACACGAACCTAAGCAACGTCTTAAAACTGTTTTTTGTTGATTTTATTGTTTTAGCACTCGCCTGGATTGATTAAGATCAGATATTTTATGTTTTTAGGGTTCCGTACCTCAAAAGGTAAAAAACGGAACCCTTATAGGATCACTTTGTTGTCCGTCTGTCTGTCAAGACCCTTTTTCTCAGAAACGCGTGGAGGCATCAAGCTGAAATTTATATTAAATACTCAGATCTGCTGCCTCTTATAGCTCTGAAAAAATGAAACTTCTAACCCAAGGCAATCAAAAGATACAGCCGTTTATGCTGCAAATTTTCGACACTCTCAAGGGAATCAAAACCTACAGGGTACTTCCCGTAAACTAAGAATCTTGAAATTTGGTACGAAGCAACGTCTTATAGCACAGATACAGGAAAAATTGCGAAAAGTGTAAATTTTTAGTTACTACGTATAAAAAAAAATATTTTAATAATTTTACACTTAATACCACTTTTCTCATAAACGCGTAAAAGTATTAAATTGAAATTTATATCAAATACTCAAATCTATAATACCTTTAAGCTGTAACAAAATCAAACTTCTGTCAACGGTATCAAAAGAAAAACCAAGTTAAGCCGCATATTTTCATCGAAAATAGTCCCAAAGGAATCAAAACCTACAGGGTACTTCCCGTGAAGTCAGAATCTTGAAATTTGGTACGGAGCAACGTCTTATAGCACAGATACAGGAAAAATTGCGAAAAGTGTAAATTTTTAGTTACTACATATAAAAAAAAATATTTTAATAATTTTACACTTAATACCACTTTTTTCATGAACGCGTTAAAGTATTAAATTAAAATTCATATCAAATACGCAGGTCTATAATACCTTTAAGCTGTAACAAAATCAAACTTCTATGTCAACGATATCAAAAGAAAAACCAATTTAAGCCGCATATTTTCATCGAAAATAGTCGCAAAGGAATCAAAACCTACAGGGTACTTCCCGTGAAGTCAGAATCTTGAAATTTGGTACAAAGCAACGTTTTATAGCACAGATACAGGAAAAATTGCGAAAAGTGTAAATTTTTAGTTACTACATATAAAAAAAATATTTTAATAATTTTACACTTAATACCACTTTTCTCTTGAACGTGTAAAAGTATTAAATTGAAATTCATATCAAATACTCACGTCTATAATAACTTTAAGCTGTAACAAAATCAAACTTCTATGTCCACGATATCAAAAGAACAGCAATTTAAACCGCATATATTGAAACTAGCAAACAACTGACAAGGGAATAAAAATCTGAAGAATACTTCCCGTCGACCTAAAATCTTCAGGTATGAAGCAACGTCTTATAGCAAAGATACAGGAAAAATTACGAAAACGTTAAATGTATAGTTACATCGCAACCACAGAAATAGTATGTGTAATGTTGTTTATTTCTGCTTTGTTTTTCAATTATAAAACTTTGCAAAGTAATATTTATTTACTAACTCTTTTTGCACACCAATACACAAAAGAACAATACATAGAATTTATAACAATAAACTTGCATCAATTGCAACAGGCGGCCTTATCGCTAACACAGCGATCTCTTCCAGGCAACCTTTGGGCAGAGGACTTGCATATAAACTAGGGGAAGGGCGCAAAATTTTGTAAAAAAAGGAACAATATAAAATAAAAATCAGATATAAATAAATAACTATATAACAATAGATGCTATATTTAATGACACATATGTACATATAAGTTTACTCATATGTATACACAAATATATAAATACATACATACATACGTATATACACTATAAGCAAATTGATAGATTAAGACGAATTAGGTAGGGATCCCTAGTACATTTTTTTCACCTGATCAGTATCAAGCTAATTTTTTAGGAGTGGCTACATTTTGATGAGGCGAACAAAAAGTTCCTCTTCGAAAACTCTCGATTGTGGTAGATAATAGAGTTAGCAGGAGATAGAGCAGCAGTGAGCGTAGGACCAGGATAACGTACCACGCAATTTGTAGGACATTATTACTATTAAATTATATAGATATTAACTAACTAAAAGCAAAAAAAAATCAGAAAAAAAATTAATTTTTGACCTTACGAGGTCATCAAGTTGATGACCTCGTAAGGTCATCAAAAATTATTACTAACCAGCTGATTTTTTTTCTTTTAGTTAGTGATTATCTATATAATTTAATAGTAATAATGTCCTACAAATTGCGTGGTACGTTATCCCGGTCCTACGCTCACTGCTGCTCTACCCCCTACTATCTCTGTTAGCTACCACAATCGAGGTTTTTCGAAGAGGAATTTTTGTTCGCCTCATCAAAATGTAGCCACTCCCAAAAAATTAGCTTGATACTGATCAGGTGAAAAAAATGTACTAGGGATCAATACCTAAATGACATAACAACATAACGTAACTTCATGAAAAATAATAAATAGTAAAATAAAGTTGCTTAACATAATTTAATATATATATTCTTTATTGCACTTTAAAAATACAGATAAAATACATCATAATTATTTGTAATAAATGTTGGCAAGGGCGAACTTATCTAATACTAGCTTCTGCGCGCGACTTCGTCGGCGTGGACTCCGCTCCTATTGGTCTTAGCGTGATGATACATAGTCTATAGCCTTTGTCGATAAATGGCCTATCTAACAGTGAAAGAATTTTTCAAATCGGCCCAGTAGAACCAGAGATTACCGCGTTCAAACAAACAAACAAACAAACAATCAAACAAACAAACTCTTCAGCTTTATATATTAGTATAGATGATAAGTACATTTCCTTAACAAGTTTTTCAAATGTCATTAAAGATTGAGCGCGTTAGACAGTGGCAATAAGTTCCAAAGACGATAAGCTTCAATAGGCTTCAATAGTGAAAGATTTAGAATAAAAGGAAGTCGAATGTGAAGGTATCTTCAAAGTTAGGCTTTCATTTAAGCGAAGAGGTACATATTATATATTTATCTTTAACGCCAGCGTTGATTCTAGACCAGCCGGGCTAGCATGCGCGCCACGACAAAAGTTTGTCTACCCCTTTTCTCGTATTATCTCTTTATGTCTACAGTAGCTAGCATGCGTGCACGTGATAGCGCATGTTAGGCTAATCGAGAAAATACTCGATGTAGACATTATCTATCTCTCTCGTCAAGAGATTATCTCGTTGTACGCATGCTAGCCCGGCAGAATGAAGAAAGTTCTTCAATATGTATTCGTAGCCGGCGACCATGCAAGTAACTATGAAACCAGTCAGACACCTTAGGAGATATGTTAAGAGAATCAAGTATATATAGTAGTATAGCTAGTAGTAAGTCAAAATCAACAGTATTGAAATGATTAATGAAATCAAGTAATATTAACACTGTAATGAGAATTCTAGACATTAAAAAATATATAATTATGTTTAAACAATAGCAGACAATAATAAAAATAAATTTAGGAAAACATGTTTATACAAACTTGAAAACAGGTACAAAGCTCAAAAAGGCTCGAATTAAATTACAAAATAAATGTTACATCATCTGTGGGACTATTTAAATAAATAAATAAATAATAAATAAATATCTACTATATATAATATGGTTCAAATTTAATACTTAATAGTAATAAAGTATTTTTGAACCAGATTTCTAAATAGTGACTAAAAATTTTGTAAATAAATAACTTCGATAAAAGAACTTTCCTACCAAGAGACAGGTCAAGGAAAAAAGAGAGACCAATTAAAAGGTGGAGAGATATCTTCAACCAGATAATTATGTGGACCGCTGTGTATACAGAAAACACGGGAAAGGGATACATGGAAATGTTTAGGAGAGGCCTACGCCGCAGAGGCGACTATTACTATTACCAATATTAATTAAGTGATGTTATAAGCATGTAGACGAGTTAATTATACGAGTATAGAATAAATATATACATAGGTTAATATACATACATATGTTTAAACTAAGAATACTTACGCTAGTATTAATTGAAATTTTAATAGTAATAGAAATAAAGGCGATTTTTATTTTATTTATTTATTTTATTTTATATAAATTAAAGGATTAATGAAAAGATAAAGATACCTTTGTCTTAAATTTATGCTCCTCCAACTTTCCATATTGTAATGTTACGGATTTAATTTAGCAGCAAAATACCATAACTTTTACTTATATACCTGCAGGTTTGTACGGAACCCTCGGTGCGCGAGTCCGACTCGCACTTGACCGGTTTTTTTTATATTTAAATATTTTTTAATCATACTTTTTAGTTCTATTGGACTTTTATTTAAAATTATATATCTGTACCTGTCAGAAAAGAATGATTGAATGTTTATTTCTTTTACGAGCAAAGTGTAAGGGTAGTCATTATAATTATATAAGTATTTTTTTTGTATAAAAACCATTTCGTTCGTATCAAATTAGATTAATTAACTTTTAATATTTAATTAATGATATTCAACATATAAGGATTTGTTTCTATTGTTTATTATACTCGTAAAAGATATATATTTAAGGATGTCTAGAAAAGTCATCGAATCGTTCTCAAGTCATCGAATTAATTAGTTTGTTTACGCGTAACGGACTAAAATGTATGTAATATGTTCACCAAAGTGTATTCGTATCTTATTAAATACTAAAAAGCATGAAAATATATCAATTACTGATCCTAAATAGATTTATGATGTCAAAAAATGAATGAATTGATTGATTTTTTGAATAATGAAAAGATAAACTGAATATAAAAAAATCCATTTAGAGTTTCATTTCGTTTCTCATTTTATAGTTGAGCGTTTACAAAAGGAAAAATCCATTATTCCAGCTGTCTGAACAAAGGCAATTAAGTATGGTAGCTGCGGCTGTAACATATCCAATACACATTTATACACGTACACACAGAAAATACAAACAATTAAATATACTTATCACTGTAAGAATCGTGCCGTCCATAAAAGAATGAGAGTGCAATACCGTTACTTGACCAGCAAACATGATTTTACAATTATAAGGAATCCTTCAATTTACTTTTACTCGTAAGCGCTTGGTATTGAAGGCAAATGAGAATGAAATGATTACTGTTTTGCGCCTTTCGATAATTTAAGATGAATACTCTACATATATTTAGAACTAGCCGACCCGTGCCCACTTCGTTGGGCGTTATAATCCATTTCACATAAGAAGGGTACGGTGAAATTTGATATGTTCCAATACACTCTCACTATTTTCAGCAAATCAGATAAATATAAATGTTTTAAAATCACCAATTAATTTCTAAGGCAAATAATAATGCTTGATTAGATCGAATTGTTGACACGGCACGTCAGAGTGCGCAGGTTCAAATCCTGCTGGGTCGAAAATTTTGATAATTTTTATCTTTTTCCTTTTATCTTGTCATGTAATTTTTATGATCGGATCAGTATTTGCGAAGATTACCCCGTATATACAAACAAAGTTATAAACTTTACCTCTTTATAATATTAGTATAGAAGTATAGATAAATATTAAATACTATCTAAGTGTTATATTATTGTAAGTTAAATTAGGTTATATTTATTATTAGATGTATAAAATGAGGTAATTTTCTTAAATTCCTTTCACTGGAGTAATAATTGTGTTTTCTAGCAAACGAAAAAAAAACTGACTTCAATTATATCGACAAGTTATACAACGTAGGTAGGCGAAAAATAATAATCAAGTAAATACGCACTATTAGATATCTCAAAAATTTACTTAACTACTACTTGTTAGATGTCACTTAAAAGGAAATGGGACCAACATGACACGCACTACCTTTCGATTAAAAAGAAAAACAATGAAATCGTTCCACCCAGTTTCTGAGGTAACATACATAAAAAAAAAAGAATCGAGCACCTCCTTCTTTTTTTGGAAGTCGGTTGAGAGTATTAAAGTGCCTGAGTAAGTCACTGCAGAAACTTGATTCGGAATTCGGATCCGTGCTGCTTCTAAAGTAGCACCACAGTCACCTTTGTCACTTGTGTTTGGGACAAAAAAAAAAAACTCAAGAAAAAATTTGTTGGCATTTTCCGCACTATTATGCATTACTACGCTGTTTTGCTTACCGCTGCCCGCTCCTCTATCACTTTGAATTTGACTATGATCCGTTATACTTTGCAAGAACTTTGTTCTTCACGCCGTCTTAGAAAACCTAAATTGTGCTTATTCTTAGTAAGTGACATTTTTTGTAATAAGTGAGGATTAACCGCAATCTCACCTTCAAAACACACTTCGGATTTTTTTTGGAACGTGTTAAACATTCATCCTTAACATTACAGATAGTTGTTTTATATGATGACGAAACTTGAAATAAGAACAAAATGTAGTTTTCAGGAGCATGAAAAGTCGTTACCTTAAATAGAATGCATCCTAATTACACAACACTTTTTAAATTTTCTACCCTATTTTTAACCAAACTTTTTACGAGAATCAAATGGTCTGAAGGAAACTGGAAATATATATAAAAAAGAGAAAAAAAACTGTAAATTAGTCTTAAAATTTTCCTTCGAAAAGAACAGACAGCTAAAAATTATTCTATACGGAACCCCTCCGAGGGAGCTGAAAGGGTTCAAACCTCAAGGGAGGTGTCGAATCATTCAAACGAACTTACTAACACGCTCCCCAGAGTTTTATGCACTTGTTAATATTCGGTGCAATTCACCGGCTCTCGGCGTTTTTACAAAAATTTATCCTTAAAATGTAAATTTCTGGCTAAAGTAACTATTTACTAAACTGTTCTAATAAACAATAGGTACTTATAGTGTTTACTAACATTATTATTTTCACTTATTTTTTCCTCTTGTCAGGAAATTTTAGCAGTCACTTTGAGAATCTAATATCCTAAGTCTAATTTTAAAGAATAATATTTATAGTATAGTGAAAGCTCGTTTAAATTTGTCAGTAAAAGTCATAAAAAATCTGTTCAAAAATACTAGTACTACTAAACGCCACGTAAGACATATTTTCCTCTTAATTAATCGCATGTTTCTCTTAAATTAAAACAAAATATTAATCCAGCGTACTTCGTGAATATTACAAAACTGCAATTTCCGTATCAACGCGTTATAAATACGTAATGTATCATCCTATTCTGTGTTTACACAAAGTGTAGGTACATAAAAATACCTACATACGTTTGCACTTGAAATATTAATAACTAACAGATATAAATTACTTTGAATATTTCAACGCAACTAAATGTATTATATTTGTAATTAAAAGTTGTATCACGACATAATCTACACATAATACTGGAAATATTAATTACGTTTACGAATAGCATTTTTGAGAAATAACAAAATTTATAATGATATTTCGTTTAAAACATATTTTGTTATTGTTGTAGGTTATATATTTTTTGTTATATTAACACTAACTTCTAAAAGATACCTGATTAATTGTAAATAAACTATAATATCCTCTTTCTAATCCTGAATCGGATGATCGCTTTTCCATTCAGATGTATAGAACCCGGTATCGGCAGAAGCATAATTCTCCACTCTGAAATATTTATATCATGGTCTGTAGTGGTGCTAGGAAGCTACGTCGTAACCCTGCTAATAAAATACGATACGACGACTAAATTTACTTTATAACCAATGTTGCTAGCTCTAAACCTTTATATGCAAAAATATAAAAATTTGCTCTAATAAAAGGAAATACTAAGCTAAAATTCCAACCTTTTATGTTTCAATTTTCTTTTGTAGTTAAATATTACATTTAAAAAAAAACAAATAATTATTATTAACCGACTTCAAAAAAGGAGGAGGTTACTCAATTCGACCGTATATATGTTTTTTTTTTGTATGGTTCGGGTATAACTTCGTTGTTTATGAACCGATTTTGATAATTCTTTTTTTGTTGGAAAGAGGATATCTCAACTTAGGTACCATGATAAGAAAACCAGGATCTGATGATAGGATCCCAGTGAAATCGAGGGAAACCCTCGAAAATCGTAGTGACGACTAGTGCGTTTGTTAATTAATTTATTATTTATTACTTGCCGATGCAATTGAAGTCGGTTTTTTTTCGTTTGCTAGCAAACACAATTATTATTTTCGTAATAAAATTAAACAAGTCTGAATTGTCTAAGTTTAATAACTAAGTTTACAGAAATTTAAAGATTACCTACACTATGAAAGAAAATACAAAGCATAGGTAATTATTAACCTTTTAACTTTTATTCTTTCGTCAGTGTTAAAATAATATTATTATTGTAGAAAAAATACATATATTTTCGTAAAAATAAAAAATAATTCTCAAACTATTTAATTTTAAGAAGTACATATTTTCTTTTACTTTTTTGGCTTTAGTGACTTTTAATGAGAATACAATAAGTTTCTTTAATGTCATGAAGTATGACAGCCGTATATCGTATCGTAGTCGTCACTTACGAGCAAATGAATAGTGGCTATACCGAAATCTACAGTGTTAAGACTAGCTCTCGAGTTATGGAAATAGCTTTGGCTAGCGTTGAACACCAATTGTTATAGCTCTAACCGTATATTAAAGCTATTGCTTAATAATATGCTTTAATTTATTGCCCATCCAAGTTTCTTAATATCTGCTCTAAATTGACAATATCGCTTCAATAATGCCGTTTTTGGTAATACGAGACATTTAATAGCAATCAATTTGTTGTTCATATTGAAGTTGCAAACAATAGAAACACAAATTGTGGATTTAATTTTGTTGTATTGTTAAATTAAACGAATATAAATGAAACGCTACAAAATAATACGGCTTATATATGTATATTCATATTCAAAGTGCTTAATACAACTAGGTCGTGGAAATAGAACTGCAAGAGAATATTCTGGAAACCGCAGCGCACCTCCCTCTACGTGACAACAAGAGACGTTGCGGTCTTTAAAGGATTTGCGCTTAGCTGTCTGAAAACAAGGAAATTAATATGCCTGTTTATTAGCATGAAACAATTACAATTTAATTTTAGTCGGCAAAAGAATATTTTTTAATTAATAACACGGTGCTATCATTTTTATTTGTCAAGGTAATTGGTTTAAGAATTAACTAAACTTTAAAACGCTCAACAAAGTGAAGAACAATAAATTATTAAACAATGTCCAAATATAGAAGAAACTAGCACAACGTATTTTATTCATGATTCGCGTAGCTTTACAGTGAACAAAAGTTTTACAGTAAGTAGAAGAGCGCTTCTGTTAAAGGAAGCCTTAAAACTAACGCAAACTTGAAGGTATCTTTTCCGACTGTTACCGTCAAAAAATCAATACTCTACTTATAACCATGTATTTGCATAAATTTCGCGTCCCATATTGCGTATAAAACACAGCTTGTCAACCTTACCGGCTATTACCCTGTTTATATAACGAAGAATGTTATAACATTTTTATAGTAAGAGACGAGTCATAAAGGAGGTTTAGTATACCTACGAACATTTCCATGGAGCTTCGCTTCGATGATACCTTTGCTTATATGCTTTAATAAATCGTCCCCCTTATCCCCTTGCGATTAAACATATTTTTAGGTTAACTTTACTTTTATTATCGTGGATTTCACTAAGCTATTACAATTAACGGCGTCATAAATGAAAGATTATTTTTTGTTGTATTAATCGTTTAAAAATATTTTACTGTTAAAATGTATCATTTTAATTTTATAAATGATCTTGTTTTAATCATAAAATCATGCACGGTTCATATCTCAATTTCCTGATAGCTTGCCATTTTATGAGAAAACTAGATTGACTATAAAATATATAGCACGTGCAAAAAAATCGATTAACCCATTTTTTTATGAGAATCGAGTGTATTAGCTGTGAACACTATCACATGATATCGACGACGAAAATCTTTTGCATGTCTATAGTCTATTAGGCGATTGATCTATGACGTCACTGTTTAGCGATTTTTGTCCTAGTTAGTCTGTTGTAGTTCTAGGACATATGATATCACTATTATCGAAATCCTAAAAACTTAGTCATTAAGTCAAATATATGGCCGTAATCATGTATATTAAAACAAGACACAAGTACTTTATACTTATAGGCCAGTCAATAAAGCATTTAACCTCGCACTAAATTTCCGATCCAATTTTAGTTTTTTATTAGGTTAAGGGTCACTTACTGACCATAAAAACATAAAATGCTGACAGATCCAGGTGGAGCTTCGATCACAATCTTAAAGAAAAGTTTTTGGCCGATATCTCGAAAACTATCAACTTTAGGGCAAAAGTTATTCAGACCTTTTTTGTAGACAATAAAATTTCGCATTTTTTATTTCCTGTAAACTTTTTTGTAAAACTTACCGTTTAAGATTTATGGCCCATTTAATGAACGCGTTTCTCATTTTTGGCCACTAACTCTTCAAATATTGGATTAATCAATAAAATGTATATCCCTTTTTTTGAGATTACTTTATTCTCTACAACTTTTGTTTAAAACTTTTTTTTCTAATGTCCATACTTTTCGAGTTATAAAACGTTTAATGTTTGACTACCGGGCGTAAAGTCAAAATTTTCAAGGTACGCATAGAATATAATGTTACAAATTCAACAAACTAATTAAAAAAAACCGGTCAAGTGCGAGTCGGACTCGCGCACCGAGGGTTCCGTACAAACCTGCAGGTATATAAGTAAAAGTTATGGTATTTTGCTGCTAGATGAAATCCGTAACATTACAATATGGAAAGTTGGAGGAGCATAAATTTAAGACAAGGGTATCTTTATCTTTTCATTAATCCTTTAATTTATATAAAATAAAATAAATAAATAAAATAAAAATCGCCTTTATTTCTATTACTATTAAAATTTCAATTAATACTAGCGTAAGTATTTTTAGTTTAAACATATGTATGTATATTAACCTATGTATATATTTATTCTATACTCGTATAATTAACTCGTCTACATGTTTATAACATCACTTAATTAATATTGGTAATAGTAATAGTCGCCTCTGCGGCGCAGGCCTCTCCTAAACATTTCCATGTATCCCTTTCCCGTGCTTTCTGTATACACAGCGGTCCACATAATTATCTGGTTGAAGATATCTCTTCGCCTTTTAATTGGTCTCCCTTTTTTCCTTGACCTGTCTCTTGGTAGGAAAGTTCTTTTATCGAAGTTATTTATTTACAAATTTTTAGTCACTATTTAGAAATCTGGTTCAAAAATACTTTATTACTATTAAGTATTAAATTTGAACCATATTATATATAGTAGATATTTATTTATTATTTATTTATTTATTTAAATAGTCCCACAGATGATGTAACATTTATTTTGTAATTTAATTCGAGCCTTTTTGACCTTTGTACCTGTTTTCAAGTTTGTATAAAACATATTTCCTAAATTTATTTTTATTATTGTCTGCTATTGTTTAAACATATATATTTTTTAATGTCTAGAATTCTCATTACAGTGTTAATATTACTTGATTTCATTAATCATTTCAATACTGTTGATTTTGACTTACTACTAGCTATACCTACTTGGTTCTCTTAACATATCTCCTATTTAAGGTGTCTGACTGGTTTCATAGTTACTTGCATGGTCGCCGGCTACGAATACATATTGAAGAACTTTCTTCATTCTGGTCTAGAATCAACGCTGGCGTTAAAAATAAATATATAATATGTACCTCTTCGCTTAATAGCTTAACTTTGAAGATACCTTCACATTCGTCTTCCTTTTATTCTAAATCTTTCACTATTGAAGCTTATCGTCTTTGGAACTTATTGCCACTGTCTAACGCGCTCAATCTTTAATGACATTTGAAAAACTTGTTAAGGAAATGTACTTATCATATTAGATAAGTTTGCCCTTGCCAACATTTATTACAAATATGATGTATTTTATCTGTATTTTTAAAGTCCAATAAAGAATATAGTAAATATAGTATATATATTAAATTATGTTAAGCAACTTTATTTTATTATTTATTATTTTTCATGAAGTTACGTTATGTTGTTATGTCATTCGTCTTAATCTATCAATTTGCTTATAGTGTATATACGTATGTATGTATGTATTTATATATTTGTGTATACATATGAGTAAACTTATATGTACATATGTGTCATTAAATATAGCATCTATTGTTATATAGTTATTTATTTATATCTGATTTTTATTTTATATTGTTCCTTTTTTTACAAAATTTTGCGCCCTTCCCCTAGTTTATATGCAAGTCCTCTGCCCAAAGGTTGCCTGGAAGAGATCGCTGTGTTAGCGATAAGGCCGCCTGTTGCAATTGATGCAAGTTTATTGTTATAAATTCTATGTATTGTTCTTTTGTGTATTGGTGTGCAAAAAGAGTTAGTAAATAAATATTACTTTGCAAAGTTTTATAATTGAAAAACAAAGCAGAAATAAACAACATTACACATACTATTTCTGTGGTTGCGATGTAACTATACATTTAAGGTTTTCGTAATTTTTCCTGTATCTGTGCTATAAGACGTTGCTTCATACCTGAAGATTTTAGGTCTACGGGAAGTATTCTTTAGATTTTTATTCCCTTGTCAGTTGTTTGCTAGTTTCAATGTATGCGGTTTAAATTGCTGTTTCTTTTGATATCGTGGACACAGAAGTTTGATTTTGTTACAGCTTAAAGTTATTATAGACGTGAGTATTTTATATGAATTTCAATTTAATACTTTTACGCGTTCAAGAGAAAAGTGGTATTAAGTGTAAAATTATTAAAATATTTTTTTTATATGTAGTAACTAAAAATTTACACTTTTCGCAATTTTTCCTGTATCTGTGCTATAAAACGTTGCTTTGTACCAAATTTCAAGATTCTGACTTCACGGGAAGTACCCTGTAGGTTTTGATTCCTTTGCGACTATTTTCGATGAAAATATGCGGCTTAAATTGGTTTTTCTTTTGATATCGTTGACATAGAAGTTTGATTTTGTTACAGCTTAAAGGTATTATAGACCTGAGTATTTGATATGAATTTTAATTTAATACTTTTACGCGTTCATGAGAAAAGTGGTATTAAGTGTAAAATTATTAAAATATTTTTTTTATATGTAGTAACTAAAAATTTACACTTTTCGCAATTTTTCTTGTATCTGTGCTATAAGACGTTGCTTCGTACCAAATTTCAAGATTCTGAGTTCACGGGAAGTACCCTGTAGGTTTTGATTCCTTTGGGACTATTTTCGATGAAAATATGCGGCTTAACTTGGTTTTTCTTTTAATACCGTTGACATAGAAGTTTGATTTTGTTACAGCTTAAAGGTATTATAGACCTGAGTATTTGATATGAATTTTAATTTAATACTTTTACGCGTTCATGATAAAAGTGGTATTAAGTGTAAAATTATTAAAATATTTTTTTTATATGTAGTAACTAAAAATTTACACTTTTCGCAATTTTTCCTGTATCTGTGCTATAAGACGTTGCTTCGTACCAAATTTCAAGATTCTTAGTTTACGGGAAGTACCCTGTAGGTTTTGATTCCCTTGAGAGTGTCGAAAATTTGCAGCATAAACGGCTGTATCTTTTGATTACCTTGGCTTAGAAGTTTCATTTTTTCACAGCTTTAAGAGGCAGCAGATCTGAGTATTTAATATAAATTTCAGCTTGATGCCTCCACGCGTTTCTGAGAAAAAGGGTCTTGACAGACAGACGGACAACAAAGTGATCCTATAAGGGTTCCGTTTTTACCTTTTGAGGTACGGAACCCTAAAAATATTCCGATTATTTATGTACTTAAAAATTTATAGTTCATTTCCTTACCTGCAATAGTAATTAACTTTTTATTTTTTATCTATACTAATATATAAAGCTGAAGAGTTTGTTTGATTGTTTGTTTGTTTGTTTGTTTGAACGCGGTAATCTCTGGAACTACTGGGCCGATTTGAAAAATTCTTTCAGTGTTAGATAGCCCATTTATCGAGGAAGGCTATAGGCTATATATCATCACGCTAAGACCAATAGGAGCGGAGTAAACGCCGACGAAGTCGCGCGCAGAAGCTAGTTTTGTTATATTTCTTACAACTAAACTTCTTCGTTACACTCTTCGGAGGAATACAAGGAAGACTGTAAAGCTTCAATGATCTCTTTATCTTCATGATCAAACACATCAATGTCAACCGACTCTTCGTTGGAGGCGAGGTTCACTGTCGGTTGATTTGTACATGATTCTGCCGTGCAATTCTCGCAAATCACAGTGCACTCTAATGGAATGGGGGTGGACACGAACCTCTCAGGGCCTTCTACCGATTGCTTCAACATCTCCTGCGGCATCTCCCAGGCTACTCGAGTTAATTTCTTGCAAATGCCGAACTGGCTGTGGTAGTAGAGCATGTGGGTGCAGGAAAGCAGGTTTAGAGTGCACTGTGATTTGCGAGAATTGCACGGCAGAATCATGTACAAATCAACCGACAGTGAACCTCGCCTCCAACGAAGAGTCGGTTGACATTGATGTGTTTGATCATGAAGATAAAGAGATCATTGAAGCTTTACAGTCTTCCTTGTATTCCTCCGAAGAGTGTAACGAAGAAGTTTAGTTGTAAGAAATAAAACAAAATAAAAAATAAAAATTAATTACTATTGCAGGTAAGGAAATGAACTATAAATTTTTAAGTACATAAATAATCGGAATATTTTTTTTAAATTAGTTTGTTGAGTTTGTGCCATTATATTCTATGCGTACCTTGAAATTTTTGACTTTACGCCCGGTAGTCAAACATTAAACGTTTTATAACTCGAAAAGTATGGATATTAGAAAAAAAAGTTTTAAACAAAAGTTGTAGAGAATAAAGTAATCTTAAAAAAGGGTATATGCATTTTATTGATTAATCCAATATTTGAAGAGTTAGTGGCCAAAAATGAGAAACGCGTTCATTAAATGGGCCATAAATCTTAAACGGTAAGTTTTACAAAAAAGTTTACAGGAAATAAAAAATGCAAAATTTTATTGTCTACAAAAAAGGTCTGAATAACTTTTGCCCTAAAGTTGATAGTTTTCGAGATATCGGCCAAAAACTTTTCTTTAAGATTGTGATCGAAGCTCCACCTGGATCTGTCAGCATTTTATGTTTTTATGGTCAGTAAGTGACCCTTAACCTAATAAAAAACTAAAATTAGATCGGAAATTTAGTGCGAGGTTGACCAAAAAAAACGTCTATTTTTACTAGCCTATTAATATTATACACTCGCGATTATTACAACTTCACTTTAGTTCAATACACATATTATTTTTTTATTTGAGTAATAAAAGAGCCTTGTAATAACAATGAATAAATTACTATTAATGTTACTTGGATATATGAACTCCATTTCTTCTATTGGGTTGATGTTTACCGCGAGCTGACATTGCGTGTAATTATAATTTACAATATTCTGAAGTAAATCCCTTCTCCCGTTGGGGCTCGGGAGCGAACAGTATACTAAATTACTATAATGGATCCATTTGGCAAGCCACTAAGTAGGCCGCTGAGTTAATGTATGAAAACCGATCGAAAGCTTCATGAAACTTTGTCGGGGAGCAAGAGTATCGGCATTCGGAATTAAACTATAACAATCGTATTAAATAACAAACGAAGACTTATATAGATTTAGAGCATATATTTGTAGTGTATCATTATAAAATATATACTTTATACTTATTATATATACCGTATATTTGTAACGAGTTATTGATTATTAAATTAAATAAAACCAATAATCACCTATTTTTACATGTTAGTATTATAGAATATAACAAAGAACTTAAAAAAAGTCTGTGTGTCAGCTGCGATGCACGGCTGGAGTTTACTTCTTCAGATCGACTGTCTAAATAGGCACAAAAAAGGCTTACTAGTCTAAGAAAAAGATTAATACCTATCAAATGGTAAATAAAATAATCAAACAGCGCCATCCATCGATTGACCGATGCCGAGAAAACTATTATTAGTATATCGACGACGTTTTCGTGGTTTCCGATAGATGGCGTTGAAAAGGCAAAAAAACGTAGAGGTCATTCGATCAACAGATTTTACACCTCATATTTTTTCATACCGGGGGCCTTATATGAAAATCGATTCTTAAGGAGTAAACTCCAAAAATATTTGCTTAAATAAAAAAAAATGCTGTTACTTAAAATTTGTAGAGGTATAAAACTACAAAACAATTTAAGTGCTTTAACAAGAGACAGGTACCAAAAGCAGTTTCCGAAAATAATTAAAAGGTGTCTGAATATTTTTTTTATAAAAAAAGTTAACTAAAGTTCAGGTCGGTAACGAACAGAAACTAACAAAGTCTATGCCTGTTGCTCGACCCGAATAATTTCTTTAACGCTATACAAGAGTTCAAAGCGAACAGCGGTGCATACAATTTCTGTGTAGGTAAAAAGAATTGTTTCCCTGTTCATTATAAATGTCTATTATAGTGATACTTTGTTATTTACCTTCTCATCTATAAAAGTCTGTCGCATCTTTTAATTACGAACATTTTAGCTATTTTTTTAAATTACTTCCATACATTTAGTTAATTAATTTAAAAAATTATACCACAAAAGTAATAGAAATTTTTTACAATTTTATTATATTGAAAAAAAAATATATATGTAAATAGGATGGTATTGCAATTTTCGATATAATTTTGTAAAAAGTAACGGTGAGTGCAGACTCTCGTACGAAATTTATTTAGTTTTGACAACATAATTATGTTTCTCTTACGTCGAATAACATAATAACGAACGAATATATGAGATATATATCTAGGTATGTATAATCTATGTATATAAAACAGATTTCCACCCATATATTGACTCATCACGATATCTCTGGAACGATAAGGCGTAGAACCTTGAAATTGGTAGGAATATTCCTTTCGATGAGTAGGGGTCAGCTAAGAACGGATTTTAAGAAATGCCCCCCACAAGAGGGGGTTGCGGGGGTTAATAACATATGTATATGGCAAAACAACGTTTGCGGGGTCAGCTAGTTGTATATATAGATATAAGACCTCCTTTAATACTTTACTTCTTTGCTCTATTATATATCGGTGATGTAATACAACTATTGAAAATTTCAAGTGTTTACATGTATGGACTGATGAACAAACAACAGAGTTTTAGTAACAGGGTTCCTCCGGGCAAGGTCAGAAATCTAAAAATATAGCAAGTTCCTGAATAAAAATTTTAGCAATATATTCTGCCGAGAATATGTGCCTTTGTGTTATTTACCTTAAATTTAAATTAATTTGTTTTTGTGTCACAAAATACATACGTATGTATCATACTAGATAATTGTACCACTACCAGGTTTCAATATAATCAACCGAAGTAATCCACTTTCGTGAATGACTATTGACGGTTCATAGCACCTATCGCATGTTATTTGGTAAATGACAATGGAAATGTACTAATATACATCGGAAAATTTGTTTTTGATGATTGAATATTAGTGTTTCGATCTATGTGATATTTAATATAAATAATAAGTAAAATAAATAAATAAATATTTTATAACATACACAAGGTCGTCTGGGCCACTACAAACTGCTCCAACGGACTAATCATAATGTACATAATATGTATACCTACTTCTTAAGGCTATACACGACTTTTACACAGGCAAAATATTAATATTCAATATAATAAACTTCAAAATAATTAAATTTAAAATGGTTTTTATGTTAGTAGTACCTATAGCAATAGTAGATATTATACCCACATGATTGAAATTTATTGAAAATATTTATTATCAATAAACAATTTTACATATAAACAAAATTTTTATGGGAATAGAAATAGACTAAGAGAATGGTGGCTCAAAAAATTAACATCACTGTCTTGTTTGCTCCTTAGTATGAACAAAACAAGCTCGTTAAAAAAATTATACCATAAAGAAGATGTAAGATAACAAACATGTAAGATGCTTATTAAAATTTTACACAAGTCATGTTCCATTAGACAAACTGAAAAAATTGTATAATATAATTATTTTTGCATATTTTTTTTACTATTTGATATTTATATTTTTAGGTATATATTTTAAGAAATTTATTTAAATTTGTAAGTAACAAAATAATATTTTTTTTCAATCGTATTAAATTCACAACACAATACTAAATAAGTATGTACTTATTTACATTAATTTTTAGAAGTCAGAAACATACATAAAGCAACAACAAATAACAACATAAGCCATAGGTCCATACAACGTAAGAAGGCGAAAAAAATAGTCAAGTAAATCTATATATTGTTGAGTAGAATGAAATTTCGCACACTTATAGTTTATACAGAGAAGGAGTGCCGAATGCTAATATTTTTGAAATCTAATTAATAAAAAAAAGCATTTCACATACTACCATCGACCATGTATTTGACACACATTTGGTTTTCTTTAATTTAAATTTTTAATTGTTGTCGAATTTCGACCTCTAGGTGACCACTAGTATGCATTATTAGCTTCGCGACAAGCTTTTATATCATACCTACTAGCTGACCCCGCAAACATTTTTTTGCCATATCTATATGCTATTAACCCCCGCAACCCCCTCTTGTGGGTGGAATTTCGAAAAATCCGTTCTTAGCTGACCTCTACTCGGCAAAAGGAATATTCCTACCAAATTTCAAGTCTCTACGCCTTATGGTTCCAGAGATATCGTGATGAGTCAATTGGTGGAAATCTCTTTTATATATATAGATAGATTATGTGTAATGACTTTATAAGTAGATAGTAAAAGTTTTAAAGTAAAAATTTATTTTTTTCGTTTTATCACATTCATCATGTCGTATACAATCCCTGCTTCTCGTAGATTGTTTTAACATTTCTTTCACGTTTTCTATATTAACATAACGAAAAGTAATAAGCTGGTTTTAAACTTTTTCCTCTTTTACTATTAAAAAGTTATAGTAGTATCACACAAAGGCAATAAATAATAGAATTTGAAAAGCCCTCTGACAAAAAAGGTTATCTATATGTCGGAGAGTCAATGCAGATAGTTATTAATGTCGGTACCTGCATTATTATCATTATTCGTCTACCCTCACTCATTCTATTATTTGAGTCATTCTAACGTTTATGTCGGTACCTGCGCTATTGACACTATTCAACTACCCTCACTCTATTATTCGAGTAATTCTGCCGTGTATAAAAGACCGATGCGGCCGCAGCTAGGGCAGTCTTGGCTCTGGCGTGGCGCGGTGCACTTGTGTATCCTGCTAGTAGCTTAACCTCAACTCTTGTAAGGGTTGGTTTGTGTACACGAATTAATTGTTACTTTATATTGTGGGCAACTCGGGCAGTGGAGGCGAGCGTTAATGCGCATTTTAAAGACGGCCGTCTTAAACCTAGACTCGGGTCGCAACTCCCGGGCACTGCCTTGAGTTGTCACTCTGCCACGCGATAGACGGTACCCGCTCGGTGAGTCCATTGAATACTAAATAGTTAGAACTATCTTGTGTTAAATTACATCGTTAATTAAACCAGTTCGGTCATCCGTCCGTTCTTCTCCTACCTACTTCTGATCCGCGACATCAGAAGTGGGATACTGTTCTCGTGCCCACTAAGAGTGTTACTAGTGAGTAGTTTATTTCATGATGCCATGAGAATCGCGTTCGCGTAGTCCCGTTGAATTATCGTGCGATCGAAGCGCAAGTCGTGCGCCGATAGTAAGTTGCAATATTTCGTAGTGATTAGTGGGTACATCGATATTTTAGTTTTCGTCGTTCTGTTGTATTCTTATCGGTGTACAAGTGGTTTGTTCAGTGTTCGATTTCGTTATTTGATTTACCGGCTATTTGTTGAATTTAGTTTTATTGTGATACGTAGGTAGTTGTGTAGTGATTAGTCGTGGTAGTCGCAGCGACAGTCGTTTAAGAAAGATGCCAGAAGGTCGTTAGTTTTTAGTGTTGTAGAAAAAGAGTTTGGTTATTAAAAGTTTGATTGACGTTGGTACATGGCTCTGGGCAGTTATATTTGCGTTAAGTTAAATTTTTGTGGTTGCCCACTTGTTGGTGATAAAGTGTTAATATCGTCTTAGTTTGAGTATTTCCGATTACCCTCTGTAACAAGTATTTTTGTGTAGTATCGAGGGTTTTCAGTCTTTCTCTACCTTTGATTGATTTGTTTAAACTGTTTAAAAGTTATTTAGTTGTTCTGTTTAAAAAGTTTAAATTACAGAAGGTTAATTTATAACACTTTGGTACAATCATGGGCCCATTATGGCAGTCGTTGTAAGTAACTGTTAAAATTTGTTTTGTTACAAAGTGAGGAGCGTAATCAAATAAGACTTGATCCGAAATATCGAGGCCCCTTTCGCGTAATAGAAGTTCTCGAAGGTAATCTGTATACCCTTAAAGCTTTAAATTGTAAACGTACCTACAAATTTGCTCACGAAAGGTTAAGGTGATGACGATATGTGTTGGTCGTATCACATGAGGTGATGACGATATGGGTGGCAATAGTAGTTGTCACTAGCTGCTGAGGCAGCCGGGCCATGAGCGTTGTATGTGATCTTACTGTGTCAATAGTAAAACTTTATTTTTTATTACGGTTAGAGGAACCTTTCGTCTGTGTACGAATAGGATAGATTGGTAGTTTTTTTTGTGATTAAAGTCAACTGGCGTAGCAATGTAGACCACTGTACAACCAATTAATTTTATTGAGATAAATTTGTTGGTGCCTTTGTTTTTAAGTATCCATTGCTGAAACATGTTTTGGTTGTATTGCTCGATGGAGGCAATACAAGCACTGTACAACCAATTAATTTTATTGAGATAAATTTGTTGGTGCCTTTGTTTTTAAGTATCCATTGCTGAAACATGTTTTGGTTGTATTGCTCGATGGAGGCAATACAAGTGGTTAACGTCACTCGATGGAGGTGGCATGAGCTACTGTCACTCGATTTAGGTGACAGTAGCGACTCTTTTGGTTGGTTATCGTCACTCGTTGGAGGTGGCATGAGCTGCTGTCACTTGATTTAGGTGACAGTAGCGACTTTAGTGGTTATCGTCACTCGAAGGAGGTGTCATGAGCTACTGTCGCTCGATTTAGGTGACAGTAGCGACTCTTTTGGTTGGTTATCGTCACTCGATGAAGGTGGCATGAGCTGCTGTCACTCGATTTAGGTGACAGTGGCGACTTAGTGGTTATCGTCACTCGATGGAGGTGGCATGAGCTACTGTCGCTCGATTTAGGTGACAGTAGCGACTCTTTTGGTTGGTTATCGTCACTCGATGGAGGTGGCATGAGCTGCTGTCACTCGATTTAGGTGACAGTGGCGACTAATATGTGGAAAGCAATATTGGAGTAATGTTTATACCAAAACGATTGGTCGATTTTGATTTAATGGTAGATTCGCGTATGGTTGTATGGTGTGTCAACAAAAAGTGGTTGTACTATCGCTTTATCCTTGGTTAAGCGTGGGTCAGGATAGGCCGAGACGAGAATGATATCGCAGTACCTTTTTGCTTTTTACGGCATCACACGGGGACGTGTGACTTGTCAGGATGGCCGTGTCGGAGAGTCAATGCAGATAGTTATTAATGTCGGTACCTGCATTATTATCATTATTCGTCTACCCTCACTCATTCTATTATTTGAGTCATTCTAACGTTTATGTCGGTACCTGCGCTATTGACACTATTCAACTACCCTCACTCTATTATTCGAGTAATTCTGCCGTGTATAAAAGACCGATGCGGCCGCAGCTAGGGCAGTCTTGGCTCTGGCGTGGCGCGGTGCACTTGTGTATCCTGCTAGTAGCTTAACCTCAACTCTTGTAAGGGTTAGTTTGTGTACACGAATTAATTGTTACTTTATATTGTGGGCAACTCGGGCAGTGGAGGCGAGCGTTAATGCGCATTTTAAAGACGGCCGTCTTAAACCTAGACTCGGGTCGCAACTCCCGGGCACTGCCTTGAGTTGTCTCTCTGCCACGCGATAGATCCGTCACCCGCTCGGTGAGTCCATTTAATACTTAGTAGTTCGGTCATCCGTCCGTTCTTCTCCTACCTACTTCTGATCTGCGACATATATATATAAAAGAGATTTCCACCCATTGACTCATCACGATATCTCTGGAACCATAAGGCGTAGAGACTTGAAATTTGGTAGGAATATTCCTTTCGCCGAGTAGCTAAGAACGGATTTTACGAAATTCAACCCACAAGAGGGGGTTGCGGGAGTTAATAACATATATGGCAAAATAACGTTTACGGGTCAGCTAGTAACTTATATAAGAGCGAATTGACATTTGAGATAGATGTTGCACCTAAAATCCCACATATACAATATCTACAAATCTGTGATGTCGTAAGTTATGGAAGTACAACATCCGAATAGTGCATGACCGTGCATTAAATTAGTATGAAACGTTCCAGCGCGGTCCGGCTGCCACCTTCGCTAACATATGATGACAAACCGAACCGAAACTAAGTTTCGTGTACCATTTCAATGAACATAAAATGGAAAATTAGACTGATATTTGAATAGTTCGATTATTATTATTAGCCTTTTGATTTTTGTAAAAACTGATCTTGATAATGTGTTGCTGATTTGACTCAACTTATATCTCCCGTTTGTATCAAAACGTACTAATTCCTTGATGATTAGATTTTATCAAGAACAGTTTAATAGTAAGAACCGCAGACCGCAGGGCTGGCTTTGTTGCACAAAAGACGCTGCCGCCCGTCTTCGGCCTGTGTATTTAAAGCCAGCAGTTGGATGGCTATCCCGCTATGGGTCGGCTTTTTAAGTTCCAAGGTAGTAGTGGAACTGTGTCGCCTCTTACGACATCCACGGGAAGAGCGGGGGTGGCTATATATATATTCTTTACTGCCGTAACCACACAGCATGCATGCATTACAAGGATTGTTGGAGATTTATTTCTTAGCCACCTCGAATGTGGGAAGATTCTAATATTATACTGTAGGTTTATTATACCTGCTTTCTGTTAACAGTCAAGAAGGTCACTATAGTAAATCACAAATCTAGTCAATCTTATACTATATGTTAAAGTACTTTCAGACAACTTTCTTTCTGTTTACGGCGTCAACTTGTTTGCTTATAATACGCCATTTATCGAACAGTAATGTGAGGTACGTCATAATTATGATATACATCATAATTTTCTTGTAAAAAAAACTACTTAAAATACACATAACATGCATTAGGATTTTTTTATTCATTTCAGAGGTTTTGTGGTAGTAGTCGGCCCATAAAAGTGAAATTCAGCTATTACATGTCCTAATATCGAATTAATTACATTAATTTATAGTATCGACATTGTACATTTACTCTGTTCTGAAGAACTCTTCGGTAGGGTGCTACCGTCTTGTCCACCATCGCATCCCTTGCCCCAGAACTAGCTACCACCAATACCAATTGGATGCCTGGTTTGTAGAGATGGGCGTTACGGCTACATTTTGATATTACGTTATAACGTTACGCTACTTTTAAATCACTTATTATTTTTTACGTGATAATATTTTTTTTTTTTTACCAACTGTGAAACCCTTGTGAGATCAAAATTTTTTTTGGGATTTTTTGACCTGGTAATTACAACCTTTAGGTCAACTCTTATTATTTGTGAGATCAAATGCATATTACATATAGGATACTTAAAATGAAAGACTATCTGTATACAAAATTTCATCAAAACGGTTACAGCTGTTTCTGAGATATCCAAAGTATAACAAAAAAAAAGGTGTGTGTGCGATTCACGCACGATAGAAGTGAAACTTCTATGGCAAACTAATTTAAAAAAAAAACTAATTTAAAATTAGCGGCTTGCAGCGCGGCTCGTCCTTCCCTGTCTTTTTGCCGTTGCATCCGGTTTGAAATCATAACGATTCTAAAGAAATTTCACTTCAATAAATACCTACAAGAATTACGTAACTCGTTTACAGATATGTACAAGATAAAATAAACTTACCGCTATTTTCATCCCTGTTATTTTCTCTACTTATTTCTTCATATATAATTAAATGCTTTTGTTTATGTGTTTTTTTAAATTTGCTAAAGTAGTTTTAAATGAAAGTATATTTTTACAATATTTACATTCCGCTTTTTTTGCAATTTCATTTACCAGTAAAATAATTCCACATTTGTCCTTTTCGTGGCATTTTACTCTACTCACTAAACAACTATACTTAATTATATAAAGAACTATACTTAATTATATAAACAACTTAATTATAATTATTAATTATATTTACAGTTTCTCAAAACGCAACACTGCAATCGTAAAATTCGTAAATAAACTCACGAAAATGACGAACATCATACGAGAACAAATGCGTTGTCCATACTGAAAATTTAACTGTTAAACAAAACGAAATAATATGAAAAAAATAAGTCTAACGTGTAGTATAATAAAAATAATAATACGAACTAAAATATTTTTAAAATTTATTTCAAAAGACATTGAAAGGAAAATAGTTCTTATTCAGTTATAATAGAATACAATTTGACATGAGACTAAGCTAAGATATTATACGCAACGTGAATGTTCTGGACATTCAAAGGAAAATATTTCTTAGTCCGTTACAACAGAATACGATTTGACATGTTAAAAAAATAACAGGTGATAAAATGATTTAAAAATAATAGGTGATTTTATCCGCTACCTAATATAACGAACACCTCTACTGGTTTGTATCTAATGTATGGGTTTCACGCACATTTTTTTCGCGTACGTGTAAACTGTAGAATGATCTTCCACCTAAAGTTTTTCCTGAGGACTATAATTTGAGCCTTTTCAAGCATCGAGTACTTTTTCCCTTAAGGTCAGCCAGGCACCCGCAACTCCTCTAACAAGACTTGGTTCCAAAGTATTTAAAGTTTGGCTGGGAAAAAGAGTAGGCGTAATTTTTTATTTATTTATCAAAGTATTGAATTATTAATAAAATTAATGTTTTAGCAAGACATATCACAAGGCTTCACATTTTTATTTTCTAGATCTATTTTTTTAATCATAGGCCTCCCCAAATTCGCGCCAGTCATCCCGGTTTTCCGCAATCCCCATCCAGCCTACACCGGTAATCTTATGTAGATCGTCGGTCCAGCATGCCGGAGGTCGTTCCACACTGCGTTTGCCAAGACGCAGTCTCCACTCCAGAACACGTCTGCTCCAACGGCCATCGGTCCTGCAACACAGGTGACCAGCCCACTGCCACTTCAAGTTGCTAATTGTGTGAGCTATGTTGGTTACTTCCGTTTGATTATTTTTTTTTTTAATTTGTAATGATTGTAAAGTATTCTAAAACTTTAAATTTAATAAAAGCAAAAACTACATAAGCCGATCTCTTAATTATAATCCTATATTTTGATTATTTTCCGATACATTTTATCATAACAAAATAATCCACCGGGAGTTGCTGAACGGTAAGCTCAGGTTATTTATTTATTCAATGAATCGTAAACGCCGTCGGAGTGGTAACACTGACGTCTGCATTGTGATGCGTTCAATTAGCAAACGTTAAGAGTCGGATAATTGGTTACCGTGGCGTTTTTTGTGACAATTCAATCGTTTTCAATTAACACTTTCCTTAATGAATGTCTCCTCGAATTGTATTCATATTTGAGGGCTGAAATAGAATTTTATTTAGATAGCTATTGTTATTATGTTCGTAATACTAATTATACCAATTAGTGTAAGAAATAAAACAATGATACGAATTTCCTGTTACTACTTTTATTCCTAAGTTACTATTTTTAAATACTTAACGTTTAAAGTAAAACTACTTTACGCACGCTTGACTTTGGGAGTAAGCTCTCGAATGCGTGACGAGAGCATTACGACAAGTGTGATTGGGCGACGCGAACGGAAATTGAGAGAGAGATATAAGTTAGTGAAGATAGAAAGAGAGAGAGTTACGTTTCGTAAGTTTTACTTCAGTCGTGTGGTCTAAAGCACACTCGTTGTTTTTTAACTTCGCCTTATTGTATAATTTCGGCTTTATAGTATTTCGTTTTAGTATATTGTGTCTCATACATTGCATTTCTGTCTTGTCAGATGACAGATTTCAGTACAGATATTCAGTACTCTCTACGTTAGTAATTTACTCGAGCTTAGACACATTTTATGGGTTTCGATAATACACATGGTTCATCCTGTAATATCCTACTGCTGGCCATATGTATATTTCTCCATGCAGGAAAAGAATCGAAGCTTAATACACCACGCTGCTCCACAGCGAGTTAGCAGATATGTTCCCTACTATGAGTAACGATCGTTATCAGGTGTGTATGATAACAACCAAAACCGATAGCTTTATGTGCTCTCTGGCTCTAAGTGGGCGCCCCACAACATCGACAAACAGACGGAAAAGAAATATTTTACAAATACAAATATCCATCCCGAGCGGGAATCGAACCCGCATTCGCCGGTGTGTAAGCATCTACTATCTCTTATATGGAGAATATGCCCAGCAATGGAAATTAAAGAATGAATCAATCAAATACATGTAAGATATAGAGATACATTCTTACTTTGGTATTAAGCGAATGAGCCTCGGGAAAAACTATACACAATTAAAAGAAATTTTCCTAATCTCCATATTTCAATATCCGTACAATGCACAACTGCACTATTTCTTACTTAAGATCAGGATAAAAACATGACCCGGGATAATCCCTACCTAATCATTATAGTCATTAGTGCATTACTGACATAGAACCAGGAGAGTTCAGTGAAATAGAATAATGTGGACCGACAGGCATTTGTGGGTTTAAATTCATGTGGTTTTAATGCAGTTCACAATCATGACATTTCCATTATTTCACACTCGCCGTGAAATAGTTTGCGTGATAATGCTACGAATTCTTTTTCTTCATATACAAACAGCGATCTACGCGAAATAGTGTTTGATTTCGTATCGAATCGTGTTGCTACAAATAGTGTCTTCATTTCCGAATTTAACGATCAGTGTAATGTACACTCAATTAAAATACAACAATTATTTTGCTGTTACAATTGCTTCAACACTCAAGTTAAATAATTGTTCTTTAATAGAATACCGTTGATCATTTTACTGTACGATGAAAATCGTCTCCCTCAAATCGTACAAATTGTTATTTCAAGTGTTGAATAGGATTTTTCTTAGAAAATAGGAAAATTATATCCCTTTTGAAATGAGTGTTCCTCAACTGCACCCCGCATCGCGCTAATTCTATCCCTCCGTCCTTTGAACTGCTCAAGTCAATCGAAAAGTCGATCCCTTGGTTAAACATCACAAATGAAAAGCGTCTATTGGGGAATGTTTTAAGTAATTGAAGAAACTGAAAGTGTTTTTGCGATTCGTAATTGAACAAAGAACAAATTTTGGGTTTTATCGCTGTTATTACATTTATTTAATTTTGCTTCATCCATCGTCGAATAAATGAATTGATTGTTCGTGTCGTTTTTGTTTTATTTTCATTACTTTCAATTTGTTTTTACTTTGATAATAATAATTTGAGACGAATCGTATATAATGGAAATGAGAAATAAATAAGTATATAAAATGGTTTGTATGTTTAATATAAAGTCCATTACACATATCAAAATATTAATTGTTTAATCATAAACAATTCGAACATATTCATAATTTAGCTGTTTAAATAAATTATTATTATATATTTTAATAGTATAATTTTATCGTCAAAATTGTATTATTTTACTTTACCGAGTAATACATTGTCATGGATTACACGAGTTAACCAATACACGACCATTAAAGATTATAATTATTACCATTGATAAAATAGTCTAAAACTAGTTTACTTTTTTATTAAAATTTTAAATGTTACGCCGTGACGCCGTGACGCGTTTGATCCCTAAAAATTTTATCCCTCATGCGCCTAAAGAAGTTTCACTTCAAAAAGGGGTGCACTTCATATTCATTTGTCCTATAAGTTATGTGAAATTGAAATAAAATAAATATCTCTTTTATGTTTAAAATGCACTAAACTTTTACTTACAACAAAGAAGCGCATCCCAATCACCCCAAGCAGGGTTGAATATTGGCAAGTCAATCGGAATAATATCTTTTGTTAACATCACGATAAGAATATTATTTTTACGCTTCAGTTGTTAGGAAGATTGGTGGAACATCTGCGTTTGAAGTTAACTTCTTTAGTCTCATGTAGTATTCAGTAAAATTATTTCTATCAACTGCTATAGAATATAATTTTTCGAGACAAAAATGTGGAGATTTCTTAAGGCTTCGAGCACCCTCTACACAGAAGGATTGTCAATTGATTTTCAGTGGTAATCGCTGAATCTGAACGTGTACTGTAGCACAAAAATGTGTAGATTTCTTAAGGCTTCGAGCAACCTCTACACAGAAAGATTGTCAATTGATTTTCAATGGTAATCGCTGAATCTGAACGTGTACTGTAGCAGAATGACCACAAATGTTTATGAAATATAGAGGATTGGGATAGTAAACGCTATTAATTTTATTTTGTCTCCATAGATAAATGCGATGCAGCTTTGATAATAATTGATTTGGCTTTGCTAGTCTGTCATTTACGAGCTGCGGCCAATTGCCTCTACAAATCTATAGATTCAAGCCCCAAATAAATAATTTCAATATTGTGTAATTGCCGAAGGCTAACTTATCTGATATCAATATAGAAAATGTATATTGAATACAAAAACTAATATAACTCGCAAAATTCTCTCAGAGTGAAACACGTTTGGTAGCAAAACCTTAATCATATAATATTATAACCGTAAGATACTACAAGCCTAACTCCAGTATACCGCAAAGTCAATTTCCCTAAAATTATATTCATCCTTAAGCCACTTCTGTATACAGCTACCAACATAATAACAGTAAAACGCTGACGAGATAGCAGAGAATCTAAACCGACGAACTTATCTCAAGCAGAACAATCAGATAGCGAATTTTCAACCTTATTTTCTACATACTGAGGGATTTAGCGCGGAATTTTGGATTATACCTACTAACGATATTTATTACTTTGACACGATTCACAAGTTACATTTGCGCGGATAACTTTTTACAACTTTGAAAATTGTAATAAAGTCAGTCGATAAAAACTACATGTGTTGAGAAGTCGTGTTGTCTGAATTTTACTAAACAAATCGAATTTCAGAGGAACTTAAATTTTGATAGCCTTAATTTAATCTATAATTTATAACTGTAATAAGTTGATAATTATTATTGTACTAATTTACAGTAATAAATTCAACTCCAGTCAGATATAACACCAGAATCATTATGTAGCCTCTGACTCAAACGGAGAACAGTAAACAGTAAGTCAGCTTGCAAACTGTAATAGATGGACTTATAATATTCCACCGGCATCTTAAATTAGAAAAATTATACGATTGTAGCTTTTAAATATATTAGAGTAATATTTACAAATATATAAGGACATAATACAATGATGGTTAAAAATAATTAGATCCATATAAATCCTCAACAATATTTTTGTGAACAAAAATTCAAATCCAAAACATGATATACTTTCTTGTTACTTATAAAAGGTATTCTGTAAATAGTAAATTTTGTGATACAGGTAAAACATACAAAACAATAGTCGTATAGTGAGCTATAAAGTTTAGTAAGCCACGTTGTCTCGCCGTCTTTAGGGACTATGTACAGAATGCGGAAACGAACGGACAGAGCTTGGGGACTTCTAAATAAAACGTTAGCAGCATATAGACGGTATGGGACAGAACTAATGGCTGTACGTTTATGGCTATACGTGTTTATATGTTATATATGTTTATATAAGTTGTCTGTGTTAATAAATTCCTAAAAATATAACACGTTGTTGTTATTGTGCCAACAAGTTCAATTCAAAATCCGCGTTTTTATTTCTAACCCTTTACATTCATCTACCCTTTGACACTTTCACCGCCAAGATGAAGAGATTGAACCTTTATTACTTATTATTTTTATGGTATCTATGCAGTTACACCTAAAACATCATGTATGTGACATACAAATTAGCAGCATACACTCGTATGTATCTGTATAACTGTTACACGCAACACTCGATTAATTAGTTAAAAAAGAATATGTTATATGTATTGAAACAATAAAAAACGAAGGCTCATTTAGTCTTACGATCCGCACTGTGAAGCATACTAATGTCGCTGTAAGGGTTACTCTGCAACAAGTTTAAGCCCTCCCGGGACAACCAAGTTACGTCTAATTTGCGCGGGGTCTTCCCAAAAACCTATTTAATTTGAACAAAAGAGCCCCTTCAAATTCCACTGTTCATTTAAACAAGGATAGTTGGTCACGCGTTCTTAGCAAAGAACCGTAGTTTCTAGAAATGACACGTTTACGTAGATATCATTGATTCAAAAATGCATTTCATAATATTATGTTGATGATGAGTAATTATTAACTTGTACGTGACAATTGTTGCTACTAATATAATTGTGTATTACTATAATTCTAGGTGAAACAATAAATTAAGAAAATGAGGTGCATCACAATCGTTTTTTTTTAATACTCAACGTCTTAAAAAAAGTCTGGAAAAAGTGTCTCTAGAATGCAACATCCGTTATCCCATACATTTGAAAATTGTAACCCAAAAATGTGTGACTTTTTCAATTAGTACAGTACCCGGTCATAAATAATGCACATCGACCTCCGGAAAGAGACAATCGGCTAATTTCAACTTCGTAGTGCGTATAGTCTAAGATCCTATTGATAAAATATATACATACATACATATAATCACGACTCTTTCCCGTAGGGGTAGGCAGAGACCACTTCTTTCCACTTGCTACGATCCTTACATAATTGTTTCGCTTCGTCCACTTTCATTATTCCTTTCATACATGCTCTTCGGTTTAGGGTACTCTTGACCTGGCCTTTTTTCAAGACGTCACCGATTTGGTCTTGAAATGTCCGCCTAGGTCTACCCCTTCCAACACTCCCATTCACACTTGCCTTATACACTTTTTTCGTCAATCGCTCTTCATTCATTCTCTCAACATGGCCAAACCATCTCAGCATACCCTTCTCAATTTTTGTCACTACATCTTCTTTCAGACCACAACGTTTCCGTATCTCACTATTTCTAATCCTGTCACTCAGTTTAACTCCTATCATACTTCTTAACGCTCTCATCTCAACTGCATTTATTCTGCTTTCATGTTTCTTCTGCCATACCCAAAAAAATATTATAAATTATTAATTATTAATATTGATAAAATATATTATACAATATAGTAGTAAAAAGGGTTGCTTAAATATTTAGCACGCATTTTATTTAAAATATTATCTAATTAGTGTCTGGCAATAAATACTGCCGATACATGCTGTCTGGCGGTAAGAATTTAATTTTTTAACAATATTTTATTAATATAATAATGTTACGAGTACACAAATTGAAGGAGCTTGCGCCATCTAGTATTGGAGCGGTGGAACCACGTTATGTGCGGTACAAACCACTTTGTTACAAAGACAACGTGAAACATCCACTCATTACTAGATGGCGCTAGATGACATATAGGTGAATGAACTCAAGATCGAGTACAAGCACGAACATTCCAGAACTGTCTGGGAGTAGGCTCGGCCCGGTATAAAAAGGCCGGGGAGGCCGAGCGGAGTCAGTTCAGTTTGAGCTAACGACGAAGCGACTTCGAAGTGAAGACTAGAAGTGATACCAGCGGAAACCTACGACATTGGCTACGACCTCGGACATTGTTAGTGCTTAGTGAAGTGTACCTTGTGATAAGTGAGTGTACCTAGTGCTTAGTGCTTGTACTTAGTGCGTAGTATTTGTACCTAGTGCTTGTGTCGGACCTAGTGCTAGTGAATAAAGTCTCTAAAAGAGTCAGAAGGTCTTTCTCTCCAAATCGTTCGAACCCTAACACTCAACAACTGGTGTCAGAAGTGGGATTTGGAGATGCCATTGACTCCGAAAGAGAACCCCAAGGAGGGGGTCAGGACGAGGGCACAACGAACAGCGGATGCCACTGGGGGCCAAGCCCAGCCCACTGTGGGCCAAGCCCCGCCCACTGGCCCCGCCTACCAGGCCCCGCCCACTGACCACGCCCCTCAGGCCCCGCCCACTTTGACTCAGGCCCCGCCCACTTTGACTCAAGCCCCGCCTACTGGCTCCGCCCACCTTGCCACGCCCACCGGACAGGCCACGCCCACCAGCGGCACCGTAGCTTCTACAGACCCTCAAGTGGCACTTCAATTAGGAAGTTTAATTGAAATAATTCGGGCAATGAAGGAATCACAAGAACGTAAGTTCGAATCACAAGAACGCAAGTTCAGCGCTTTGCAAGAATCACAAGAACGCAAGTTCAGCACTTTGCAAGAATCACAGGAAAAAGCGCTTTTGGCTATAAAAGACGTTAGTGACACGGTGGGTAAGCTCTGAAAAGATTTCGACGAAGTGCAAGAACGAGTTAGCGGGTTAGGATTGGATGTCGAAAATGTGAAAACCGTCCTCGCTGAACTACAGAAGAGAGTAGCGCGCCTTGAAACCACGGGAGTTGCGATGTCTAGTGGAACTACCGGAGTTGCGCAAGGACCAAGAGTGAAAGTGCCGCCATACGACGGCACTACTTCGTGGAACGCTTATCGTCAGCAATTCCAGACTGTTGCTACTGCCAACGGATGGACGGAAGAGCAATGCCTGACCGCTCTCACTGTTGCGCTCAGAGGGCAAGCTTTGTCTGTCTTGGAAGCACTGCCACGTACAGGAAATGGGTTCCAAGACCTGATGGAGGCACTTGAATCGAGATACGGGGAGCAACACCTGGAGCACGTCTTCCGTGCCCAACTGCGTGATAGAGTCCAACGCTCAGGAGAAGGGCTACAACAATGGGCGTGGGAAATTGAAAACTTGTCAGGAAGGCACACCCAGGAGCCGACAGTAAGATGGTAGACACGAATATTGTTCAAGCATTTGTCGACGGAATCAAAAACCTGGAAGTGAGAGCTGCAGTGAGGCTTCGTCACCATACCTCGCTAAAGGAGGCATTGGCGCAAGCTTTGGAGGTCGAGGCTGTTCGCCATGACATAAGGCAGACCCATGAGATCCGTGAGGTCTCTGAGGTAGTCAAGGTGGTTAAGGCTCCTACGAAGAGAAGTTATGGAGTCATGTGCTACAAGTGTGGCGAGAGGGGCCATCTTCAGCTCAACTGCCCGCAGAAGGAGGTTAAGGCTCCTATGAAGAAACGTTCTGGAGCCATGTGCTACAAGTGCGGCGAGAGAGGCCATCTTCAGCTCAACTGCCCGCAGAAGGAGGTTAAGGCTCCTACGAAGAAACGTTCTGGAGTCATGTGCTACAAGTGCGGTGAGAGGGGTCATCTTCAGCTCAATTGCCCGCAGAGGAAGACCCAGAGGGCAAGGATGAAAAGGATCGAGGAACAAATAGAGGAGCTGAAAAAGCAAAGGGTTTCGTTCCCTGCCCGGGATCAAGGGAAACGAATAAAAGCTAGAACTAAGAGACGAGTTCTGGCTGACGCGGTGGAAACCCTGAAAACTGTTATCCTCCAGGCATGCAGCGGGAATAGTCTTACGACACAAGGGACTATTAACGACCGGAAATCGAACACAAGAGGCTTCGAGGAAGGGTCACTAGTGTGGCTGCATAACCCAACCCGCCGGAAAGGGAAATCTCCAAAGTTGCAGACCAAGTGGGACGGTCCATACAAAGTGGTTACCCGAATGAATGATGTGACTTATAGAATTCAAAAGCAACCAGGAGGGACATTCAAAGTGGTACACATAGACCGTCTGGCGCGTTACCATGGCAGTAACAACGATGCTCGGGACGAGCATCTCTAAGAGGGGAGTAGTGTTACGAGTACACAAATTGAAGGAGCTTGCGCCATCTAGTATTGGAGCGGTGGAACCACGTTATGTGCGGTACAAACCACTTTGTTACAAAGACAACGTGAAACATCCACTCATTACTAGATGGCGCTAGATGACATATAGGTGAATGAACTCAAGATCGAGTACAAGCACGAACATTCCAGAACTGTCTGGGAGTAGGCTCGGCCCGGTATAAAAAGGCCGGGGAGGCCGAGCGGAGTCAGTTCAGTTTGAGCTAACGACGAAGCGACTTCGAAGTGAAGACTAGAAGTGATACCAGCGGAAACCTACGACATTGGCTACGACCTCGGACATTGTTAGTGCTTAGTGAAGTGTACCTTGTGATAAGTGAGTGTACCTAGTGCTTAGTGCTTGTACTTAGTGCGTAGTATTTGTACCTAGTGCTTGTGTCGGACCTAGTGCTAGTGAATAAAGTCTCTAAAAGAGTCAGAAGGTCTTTCTCTCCAAATCGTTCGAACCCTAACACGTAACAATAAGTAAAGTGAAATAGATAGTTAATTATACCGTCATACAGCTAATATAATACGTATATTGTATACACTAACACTACTTAATTGTATATATTTTGTCCTTTAAAAAAAAGGTCTGGAGTGTCTGGGATCTTACACTGTTAAATCTTCCATACGAAATACTGACAGTCCGATATGTCACAGAGGTAATGTGCGTCAGAAACAATGCTCTACAAAGTTGAAATTAGCCAATTGTCTCTGTGTAAAGGTCGATATGCATTATTTATGGCCAAGTAAGATCCAATCAGGCTTATGCCAAGTAGTAGTATGTTTCAGGCTGTATCGAAAAAGATCGGCTAGATAAACAAAGATAGAGAAAGCTTGTTAGAACAACACAGGGAACTCACGTGAGTTAGTGAAGCTAATGCACGAATAAAACTTCGGAAGTTTACTGCTTGTTGGTCTCATCTAGTTACTTAACGGACTGTTATCTTTATACTCGTGCGGTCAAGTCCCGAGTAATTGCTCGCTAACCCACGAAACTTATAAATTACGAATTATGTGAAAAAAATAATTATATATTCTTGGAATATCTTTCAAACTTTTATTTTATTAGAATATAGTAATTATAATTATATCTCTAAATAATGTGCATACATAAAAGCTTAAAGAATAACTCAGTGCAGTGGTAGTATATGGCTTTTGCACTATATTTGCACTATAGACTATAGGTATGTATATCGTAGGCTATGTTTGGTTACCGTTTATGAGAAATGTTTGTATCCATAATATTTTAAACGTCACTAATTATCTGTATAATCTGATTGTACGTACTGACTACTCACGGTCTGAGTAGAATTAAAATATTATCTTTCTTCAAACTATGATTAAAACTAATGAACGATAAAACAGAGAATCTACCATTGTGCCAAACTAAAAAAAATGGCTCAATCACGGTGAGCAGTCTTCGAAGTAGCATGCTTCTAATATTTACTAAAGTATATTTTTAATAACCAAAACTATTAATTATTGGATTACATTTTTGAATTCCTTAGTAACCCAGATGTGTGATAAGCATTCATATGTCAATTGCTCCAAAAAAATTACTCGGGACACCACATATCACCACACCATGACACCGCACCTTGACTTACATAGCAATTCAAAAAAATTCAAGACAAGTAGATAATTGCCAAACTATACCTATGCCGATGATAAAATTGTAGTATTTTTCACACTATCGAGTCTACGTTCCAGACAGATACTTAAAAGGATAATCTATTACTAAATCTACTATTGTGTCGATGATGTTAGTTCAGATAGCATGATAAACGTATGATAATTTTTCGTGTCATTTTTTTTTTAACACAAAAATGTTATTAATTCGATTAGTGACAACAGAAAAACTACTGATTTGATTATTTTAAGTGAGTTTTCTTCGTTTGTAATGACTACGCTAAAGCAGAATTTTAAAAAAAATTACGATATTACGAAAGAAAGCTTTTAACAAAAAAAAAATTATATTGAAAATTATGATTATTTTTTTCAATTTGAACCTGCGATTGTCGGTTCATAAAATATAATATTTGGTTTGTTACATTACCTCAGTGAATATAACGATTGTATGCAAATTATTTAAAAAAAAAACTATAAAAAATTGTTACTCACATTGCTTTCTCCGATCTGATGAAAATCTTTTCCTAAAAATTTCCTCTTACAAAATTTTCTTCTATTCTAAGTCCTTCTTCGTAGAAGCTTCCCGGCTTTTGTACTCCTTGCCACTTCATATCAGACGCGGTCAGTCAATACAAAAATAGTAAAAGCAAAAATTTACTTAATTATTACCCTAATTATTATATTATAAATACATCTATCTTTCTATATCAGTCTGTGTCTATTTTTATGTTTGTATCTGTCTATATTCACTGGTCATCATATTCTCTGCAACACCGTTGCCTGGTAGAGATCGCTTTTTAACGATAAGGCCGCCAATTGTACAAAGCTAAGACTATTTTGTGAATCTAAATATATTGTATATACCTAATTTGGTGTACAATAAAGAACATTTATTATTATTATCACCGAAAATAAATTAATCACATTATATGAAACTATTAATCGATGTTACCTACATCTATGAGTGTGTAACGACGGCATCATCGTACGTATGAATGTATGTCGCAGCCAGTTATTACAAAATAAAGAAAGTAAAAAACCGACTACGACAAAAAAATGTTTTTATCGTTAAACAAAGATTTTTTTAATACACTTCTTGTTTCTGATTATTTTGAAATCTAGCCTAGTCAAATACGACTACTTCGAATAGGATACAGAGAAACAACGTCGATGAAACACTTTGTAAGTTTCATTGGTTTATTCACATCTACATATGTATATCTACAGCTATATAGTGTAATTACAACGTAGCTGTATTTAAGACGATTCGAATACAAGTTATCAAAGACTAACAAGCATATCAGAATCTATACAAATGTATGACAAAGCAAGACATGTCTACAATACTCCATAGAGACTAGGATGTTAGCAATACGCCGAAGGACGCACTTCGTAGACCACCGAATACAGCTTTATAATAAAATGCCCCTGACGGAATGGCATTTGTTTAATGTAAGGATTAGTCATTCAACTGAACGTCTATTTGAACCAGGTAACTGCGACTTATACAGTTAAAAGCTGTTTGTTTGTGTGCGTTGATCACGCGCGACGATGTGGCCAGGAATAATGGGCCAATTCAATTTAGCCGCGTAATAACTTCCAAATTATTTTGTCCTCAAACAATTTTCGTCGGCGGTATCAATTAAAATAACAATGAAACAAAATTACACTTAATATATGCCAAATTAGTATTCATAGAATATTTTCTTTTTTATAAACATTCTTATTGCTTTTTATTAATCGTATTAATTGATAGCGCATCTGTGACGTATATTATTCAAAATGAACTTTTTATTAGGTACGTTCAGGAATTTTCATAAAACATCAAGAGATAATAGTCTTTAAGTATGAATGAAAATAATTTAGATGTCTGCGCTATATTAATGAATGTTATTAATTTAATTTCAATGCAATGAAAAATAAAGATAAGAAAATATTTTGTCTTTAAAAATAATTTATGCTTAAAATTGTTAAAAGATTACAAACAAAAATGCTTTAGTAAAATCATTACTAACCGCCCGCCGCGTTGGCGCAGCGGTCACAGCACTGGTTTGTGGCTGTTGCGCTGGCGGTTGCGGATTCGATCCCCGCTCATGACAAACATTTGTATTGGCCATGCAGATGTTTGGCGTGGTCTGGGTGTTTGTGCAGTCCTTGTGGCTCTCCCCACCGTGCCTCGGAGAGCACGTTAAGCCGTCGGCCCCGGTTATTATCATGTACGATTGCTCGTTACTCATAGTAGGAAATATATTCGCCAACCCGCATTGGAGCAGCGTGGTGGATTAAGCTCTGATCCTTCTCCTACATGTGGAAAGAGTCCTATGTCCAGCAGCGGGATATTACACGCTGAAGCGAAAACCATAATTAAGAGGGTTTTAATTATATTATGAAATAATTTTTTTCCACTCTTCTCTTTTATATCTAATAAAGTCAGTAAAATAAAACATAGGAAAAATCTTTTTTTATTCGACTAATGCCATTAAAATACATTTATGAACTTTTTAATAGCTGTTTTGTATTTTAAAAACTGCGTAATTTAATGTCTAATGAAAATCTACGACAATATTTTATATAAAACGCTACATTACATGCAATATTCATATATTCCATGTTTATATTTGTCACAGTAACCATAAAATGGCCATTGCTTCGTTCGATGATCCAATAAATTACCCTATATAATTTGTTTTGTCTAACCGATGTAACATAACCCTTTTGTTTTATAGCATAGCATGCATAACATACCCCTACTTTAAACTATAACTGTTTAAACGTGATATTGCTCTTTATGAATAGACTAGCTGCTGCCCGCGACGTCGTCTGCGTGCGTTCACTGCTCGTTCCCCGTAGGCGATAGCGTGATAATATGTAGCCTATGTTCTGACCCGACTTTTTAATAATATTCGTGCCAAATTTGAAGTAAATCCATGCAGTACTTTTTGAGTTTATCCCGAACATACATACAGACAAACAGACAAAAATTCTAAAAACTATATTTTTGGCTTCGGTATCGATTGTAGATCACACTCCAAGTATTCTTTTAGAAAAATATTCAATGTACTGTTTTGACTTTTCTACCATTTTATTATATGTATAGATAAAAAGTACTTCATATTAAAGAATATGAAGTACTTTTTATTATGCTAAAAGCATAATGATGCATTATTTTAATTTCGTACAAGTAGGTATGTATTTTTGCTAAAAAAAGAAAAATTGTGATTCATTCTTAGTTCTAGTACTGATCTGTTTCACTTGACTAGTTGACTATCCTGTCTTGATCATGTAAATTCCGCAATACAGGAAAGCTTGAGAATGATATCAAGCTTGGTGACTAACGGTTACGACGTCTCCAAACGGGACTTGCGATCTATACTACCTATAGGTAATTTATGATGTACCTTTGCTGTTTGAATTACGATGGTGTATTCCAGATATTTATTCAGTAGCAATTGATGGCAAATAAAACATATTTTTTATGATGTTTCTAGTAGAGATAAACTCTTTAAATATTTGTAATCAGCCAGTTGTTGTATTCAAAATTCAAAAATTCAAAATTCAAAATATTTTATTCAGCATAAAATTATTACAATTTCTTACTGAACGTCATGAGTCTACTACCAGTTCGGAAATAAAAAGCCTCTGACCTGAGAAGAACTGGCGAAAGAAACTCAGCGGGACTAATATCATTTTTTTTAATCATGTTTTTTTTCCAAAGCTGATTGAAATTTACAATATTTTCATAGGTTGAAATAGCCTGGAGGCGATCAAATCATTCCCAAGGCGTACTGTCTTCTATAAAATCGTTAATCGAATAATATCCTTTAGTACACAAACGTTCTTTTACAATTTTTTTAAATTTCGCAATAGAAGCTTTTTGAACGTTTTCTGGGAGCCTGTTGTATAAGCGTATACATTGTCCATAGAAAGAATTACTGACTCGGCGTAAGCGAGTTACAGGCATTACAAGTTTGTGTTTGTTCCTAGTATTAATGCTATGCATGTCGCAATTCCTGCGAAATTCTTGTATATTTTTATGAACATACATAACATTTTCGTACACATATTGAGAAGCAACAGTCAATATTTTTATTTCTTTAAACTTATCTCTTAATGATACTCTTGGGCCTAAACTATAAATTGCACGAATAGCTCGTTTCTGCAGGACAAAAATAGTATTAACGGTAGCTGCATTTCCCCATAATAGGATTCCATAGGACATGATACTATGGAAATAACTAAAATATACTACGCGAGCTGTATCTACGTCAGTAATAAGTCTAATTTTTTTTACCGCGAACGCTGCAGAGCTGAGCCTATTCGCTAACCCCTCAATATGAAGATCCCACTGCAATTTCGAATCTATGGTAATCCCAAGGAATTTAGTAGACTCTACCGGTTTTAACATTTCCCCTCCTAATTCTACACCATTATCAACAAGTTTAACATTAGGTGTCGTGAATTTTATTAATTTTGTTTTTTTGTTATTTAATAATAAATTATTTGAATCAAACCAATAGACAACCTTTGAGAGAGCATCGCTTACATCGTCGTACATAAGTAGATTACGTTTCACCTTAAAAATAAGTGAAGTGTCATCAGCGAACAATACTATCTCATGCCTGTCCTGTACAAAAAATGGCAAATCATTTATGTAAATAAGGAAGAGAAATGGGCCAAGAATAGAGCCTTGTGGAACCCCCATATTTAGAGGAGCACCAGGAGATCTCTTACCATTTACATCAACCCTCTGTATTCTATTACTCAAATAGGAATTCAGGAGGTTAATTGCCTTATTTCTAATACCATAATGATGCAGTTTCCTGATCAACGTCTCATGATGCACACAATCAAAGGCCTTGGATAGGTCACAGAATATCCCAAGAGCATTCTGCGACCTCTCCCATGCCTCAAAAATATTTTTAATAAGCTCAACACTAGCATCTGCTGTGGAGCGACCTTTTGTAAAACCAAACTGTTTCTTATGTAGTAGATTGTGTGCATTAAAATGCGATAACATTTGCCCGAGTATGATTTTTTCAAAAATTTTACTAAAGGTTGGGAGTACCGAAATTGGTCTAAAATTATTTGGGTCTAGAGTACTCCCTGATTTAAAAATAGGAATTACTTTACTGTGTTTCATTAGATCAGGAAACACACCATGTTCTATACAGCTATTAAATATAGTAGCTAGATGAGGTGCAACAACATCAATTATTGAACTAATGACTTTTACAGATAAACCCCATAGATCAGCTGTTTTCTTGACGTCCAGTCTTCTGAAGGCTACTATTATATCTTTGGGGTTTACAGGTTTAAATGTAAATATTATATTACATTCTTTAACGTTTTCTTTTAGCAAAGATTCGGCAATGCCTGGAGACGAATTAAGTGATTGCGTTGTTGAAAATGGAATGTCAGTGAAAAATTTTTCAAACTCAGATGCAACTTCTTTGTCTGAAGTAACAAAATTATCATTGATATTTAACTTAAAATCGAAGCTGCGATCTGCGACTCTTCCACTTTCACAAGCAATTATGTTCCATGTCATTTTAATTTTATTATGAGCATTACTAATTTTGTCTTTAATATACAAGGATTTCGCCATGGAACATACTCTTCTAAACATTTTTGAGTAGGCACTTACAAAAGAAGCAAACGATACACTATGATTGTAGGCTTTTTCACTGTACAATTCATAAAGCCTTTGCCTGCTCTTGTATATGCCAGGAGTTGCCCACTCACCAAATGTCAAGAGACCCCCTGAATTGACTGTTTTAGAAGTAAATATTGTAGAAAATTCAGTTTTTATTAATTTAAATAAAGTGTTAAATAAGTAGTTGGGGTCATCATTGTATGATAAATAAGGAAGTTTTGCCACAATACCACCTCTAAACTTCTCCATACGTGTAGTACTTATAGGTATAAAGGTCTTTTTTATAAAATTTTTGTTGGCATTTAAAGAATAAGAAAAGGAAGCTAACTGGCCACAATGGTCTGAGCTTAACTTATTAATAATAGCTTTAGAATAAGGATTACAGTTTGTAAATATGTTGTCAATACATGTAGCACTGGTAGCAGTAATTCTAGTGGGTTCAGTAAATAAGTTATGTAGGTTATATGATAGAAGCATAGACTTAAATCTGAGACTTATATTAGAATTATTTAATAAATCAATATTAAAATCCCCACATACAACAATAACCTTATTAGAATTATTTAATTTTAACAAAACTTCTTCCAATACTTTCTCAAAGTACTCATATAACCCACTAGGAGGTCTGTATACGCATACAACAATGAAGTGCTCAAGCTCTACGCAGGCTAATTCAATAGTTTGCTCAACAGAGAGGCTCACAATGTCTTTACGTTCTTTATATTTAAAAAGTTTACTTATAATTATTAAAGAGCCACCGCGTATAGCATTTTCTCTGTTGAACATACTAGCTACCCGGTGACCGCTGAAGTTAAATATGCACTGGGAAATAGAAAGCCAGTGTTCTGTTAAACATAAAATATTGATATTTTCACCATTCATAAATAACTCCAGTTCAAGATCTTTACCTAACATGCCCTGTATATTTTGGTGCACCAGGTTTACAGTATTTAAATTTTTACAACTGTGGGCTTTCCTTACCAAATTATTATGACATTTATCTGATTTAATGTCATGATTTATTAATATGCTAGAGGCATCCTCTGTTGTCTTAATAACTAATTTAAATTATTATTTGGAACGGATTCCACATCAGAAAATGTCATATTATAATTTTGCTCAATAGGAGCAGATGTCAAGGTAACCAGATTATTGGCTATGTCAGTTTGTATATAGTAAGATAGCACAGATGCTATCTGTCGTTTAAAAAAATATGGTAGGCTCAGCCTACTATATGTCAACATATAATTATTGTTTTTCCATAAATTATTTATGTCAATAACATCAATTTTGTTACTTTTTTTAATATTTACATTTAAGTACTTACAAGTAGTTATTGTGTGCATTAGATTATTAATGTCATATCTTATTCTATTTTCCTGTGGCAATTTGGCTAAGTAAGGTAGTGTAAACAATAAAATTTTGTTTACTTTTAATTGATTCAATTTATTTAAAATATTTTCCATTAGGTGTTTGTTTACATTACCCCTTCTCCCAATTAATAAAATAATAGTTGTGTTGGGACAGTGAGCCTCACACAAAATGCCATTTACTATTTGATTATAAGTGGCTCCGGGCATGCAATGATTGATTACTCGCTGGCCCACACAATAATCACTCAATAATACACCCATACCTTTTCCTAAGTCATCACTGTAAATTTTTATAATTTTTTTTTCCTCAGGAACAGATATAGGATGTACAGGTAGTTGTACATTATAATATTTGGGGTCGGTGTGAGTCCCCGCAGGCCGAGTAAGGGATTCACTATTTAAGCTAGTTTCTATCTGCCCTGTTGGGCCTGAGGCTGAAAGGTGGCATTCGCAATTATGGTAATTAATAAAAGAGTCAAAACGCTCAAGGTTATTGTTGCCAAGTTTCACCAGGTCATCCATGGCAGATATGTGTTCAGCAATTTCTTTCTGAGCAGTACTGTATTTCGACGTTAATATTTCCAGGCTATGCTTTAAATTTTTAATCTCGGACTGCAGTGAGCTAACATCGGCCTCATAGTCATTTTTTATTACATTAATTTCTTCACAGTATGATATCATTTTTGTTCTAATTGCTATTTTCTCTTTACAAATGATATTATACTTTTTATATATATTTTTTGTTTTTAAGAATTTGTGACATTTTTTGATTAGTTTATTAATCTTGATATATTTTTTTAATTTATTTTTACTTGGCATAGGGATGGTAGTGTTCGAGTCATCACTGGTCAAATCTACTACACTAATATTATTTTTCAAATTTGGGACAGAAGACACTAAGTTTGGTGCATTCTCAACTAGTTCATTGTATAGACACTGGGTTTGAGAGGCTGTTTGACTGTGGTTTATATTTTTAAGATGGATAACTTGTTTATTTGCCTCATGCAGCTGATGTTTCAATTCACAGTTGAATTTGAGGGTATTTTCATACTCATCTCTGCACTGGTCAAACCCATTGACTATTTTGAGAAGATTTTCATTTTCATACTTTATATTAGTATATTCAGTATACATTTGTGACATTTCATTTTTTAATTCTGTATTTTTTTTGAAAATCTTCTCTAACTCCTTCTCATTGTCGTCCCTCTCCCTTAGCAATTGCTCACACTGTACCCTGTATGTCTTTAGCTCCTGGAGCGCCAGCTGGAGTTGTTCATCCGCCTGGCGCGCCTTGGATCCACGAGTCATCATTTTTATTTTTTATGTTATAAAATTTAGATCAATGTAACAATTTCTAACGTATGTACAGGTTGTGTGGACAATGTGTTTTAACTTCTGCACTTATTTACTCAACAATATAAGACAAAAACAGGGAAAGAAATTACAATGACAAAGATTCAATTTAAATCTCGAGTTCGTTACCTGTACGATGACAGCTGACGAACACAACTTATCTTTTGGATACTCCTTTTATGAATATTTATCACAAATATAGCACTTAGAGTAAATCACTACCTATTTAAACTAAGCTAGTTATTTTAAATACACAAAATTTATCAAAAATAAATAAAATAATTGGGAGAAGTTATTTTGACATGTACACTACAGTGTTGCCAACCAACATTAGATTTTATCTTTTTTATCAAACTATTTGCATTTCCTTGTGAATAAATTATTACTTACTACGATAATGATTTTTTAAATTATATCTAAAATGTTATTTGAGAGGTCATCTACCATTGCAATTTTTGATTTTTTTTCCGGAGCTCGTTTCTAACGAAAATTTAAAATTTAAATAAAATTTAAACAATATATTTACAATAATTAATAAAGTCAACTCTAGACACAGACAAAGCTCGATCTGGTTTCAACAAGACATGAAAGACAATTTCAACAAACGATAGCCGTGAGGCGGGTACGTGGCGGTCTTTTGTTGTTATACAAATAAGCCTCATTGTGTTCGAGGGCTCCCCTCATTACGGTTCGCTTCATTACTTGCTTCCGAACGTGTCAATCTCGTAGTTGACGATGTCGCCTCCATCTCTATCAACATCATCGGCTCCAGGGACATTATATCGTAAATTTTGATGATAGAAGGGCTCTGCGCGCCACCGCCTTGGGAGCGACCGCTCATTCACATATTCGTGCTAAACTAGAGAATGTATTGCTTTGCAATCGTATGTCAGTATGACACCGGTAAATCCATCGTCCAAAAATATACCTATTCGAAATGTATTCGTAGCCAATAAAAGTAACCGAAATTTCTAACAAATTGTATATGAGAAATTACAACCTCAGGTAGGTTACCAACCACAATTAGGTAGGTTACAACCTACCTAAATAGATACATCAATTTATTTTATTGGTAAATAATGGTTGCTAGCAGAGCATAAACAAATATTCTCCAATAATTTACGTACATTTGTTTCATGAGTACCAAAAAGAAAAGAACACCAGTTCATCAACACCAGTCGTAAATCACCCACTACACCACTACCACTACAGCCTATCACAGTCCACTGTTGGACATAGGCCTCCACAAGTTCGCGCCCGACATTATGATGCGAACTCATGTGTTTTGCCCATAGTCACCACGCTGGGCAGGCGGGTTGGTGACCGCAGGGCTGACTTTGTCGCACCGAAGACGCTGCTGCCCGTCTTTGGCCTGTGTATTTCAAAGCCAGCATGAATGGTTATCCCGCCATTCGTCGGCTTTTTAAGTTCCAAGGTGGTAGTGGAACTGTGTTATCCCTTAGTCGCCTCTTACGACACCCACGGGAAGAGAGGGGGTGGCTACATTCTTTAGTGCCGTAACCACACAGCACACGTAAATCACCATTTATCATTAATGATTTATACATTTTTTGACTAGCACGTTGGCGCAGTTTGTAGTGCAGTAGCAGGTTTCCTGGCAATTTCTTTCTTCTCTACTAAGCAGGATGTGAATTTAAAACAAATATATATAGTAGCACTTAAATTCATAGTAATACATTAGCAAATAAATGAATTCTATAAATATAAATATTCTGTTTTATGTTTAACAATCGTTGGCAGGTCCACTTGTCACCCTCTCAGAGTTTTAAAGGAGTACCTACTTAGAGTTTCGTAGGCTTGGTAATAAATATAAAGTGATTACCGCACTTAGGTTATTTTGAGATTTAAGTGTTGGATTTTTTGGAGATTTTTTAGGTCGTGGGAAAGTAAATATGATTACAGTCATTCGCTTTTTTTTGTGTTTCCCACATATGAGGAAATTCGAAAATGTTTTTTATTATCATATCAAAATTTCGATCCAGCGCGATTCGAACCCGTACCCCTGACATACCGTGTCCGGTGCTCTAGCCATTAAGGTATGGATCTATGTCCAGTCGGGTCGAAATTCTTGATGTGATTTTATTCGGTTTTAAGCAACCGTGGTTTTATGATTACAGTCAATTAAGATATTAGAAATAAATATATTTTTCATAGATCAATACTAGACCAATGGCGTGGATTAAACTGAAGCCGTTCTTCTTCATAGAATAAAAGAACTTTGTCTGAACTTTGTTGAACTGTGTTTGTTTGTTGTAATATCTTCAGGACATTAGAAACATCATAAAAGCGAAATTCGGTTAATCGAAAAGATAGCTACATATTTCTAGCACAGTAACGCTGAAAGTATTTAACTGTTGGAATAAAATTTATCATGTACATAATAAAAAAGTACAGTTTTCCACTCAGGCTAGTATTTATTTCCACATTCCCATGGGATCAAGAATTTTTAGGACAAAACCACGAAGCCCAGTTAGTATTATATACGTATTTATACATTTAAATTAGAATTTAGAACGTGTCTGAAGGGAGACTACAAATCTTTCAAAGGGTAGTGGTTTCTGCGGTCTCGCGACATGCGGGTATTATCCGATCTCTCCGAATATTAACTATTTCACTAGGCACAAAGCTTCTGTCTGTTCACTTTCATAATTACTAATTAAAACTGACTCGTCATATTTATGTATAAACAGACAATCTTTGTCTATGACCCGTAAATACGAGTATGTCACAGTCACAGTTAAGGTTCTCATATAATTATGTTTATCTAAGGTGTTTTTGAATTTTTTTTTGCATTTTTCCGAATAACAGTAACAATAACCGTATGTCATCCTTAATTTACTGGAGTAATACAAGTGTGAAAGTGTCTTCATTTATCTTTTAATATGACGAAATGCTAATACTTCCAGAGACGAGAAAAATTAAGCTGTCAATTTATACAAAAATCAATCATGGACCCTTCTATGAATTAAATAGGTATCACGAATGCAAGGCAAGGGTAGAACTCTGTTGATTTTAATTTATTTAAGACTTTTTTCTTTGAACTCTTTCATGATTGTATATTTTAAACGTCTTTAATCTCAACTGAAGTTGATAAACGACTTTTTTATAGCACCGTAAGTTACTGCGAAACATTAACTTCACGTTTTTTTTCTGAGATTAATATTTTCTCAATTTATTTATAGCGTAATGATATTTTAATTTAAAAAAGTGTGTGTGTCAGCTCCAACGCACGACTGGAGTTCACTTATTCAGATCGAATGTCTAAATATGCACAAAAAAGGCTTTATAGTCTAAGAAAAAGATTAATACCATATCAAATGGTAAATAAACGAATCAAATAACGCCATTTATCGATGGCATTATTAGAAAACGTCGTAACCGATGCCGTAGTAAACGTCGTAGGCTGTAGCCGATACTGTCGTAAACGTCGTAGCAGATAGATAGCGCACAAAAACGTAACGAGGTCATTTGTTCAGTAGATTTTACTATTTATATTTTTTGCATACCGGGGGCCTTATATAAAAATCGATTCTTAAGGAGTAAACTCCAAAAAAAAAAAAAACCGAGTGCGCTTTAGACCTCACGACTGAAGTAAAACTTCTTTAGTTGTCTCTACAGTAATATACGAACGTAACGTACGTCTCTCTTTCTATCTTCACTGCCTTATATATCTCTCAATTTCCGTTCGCCTCGCCCGTTCACACTGTTTGTAACGCTCTAGTCACGCATTCACCAGCTTACTCCCCAAGTCTAGCGTGCATAAAGTAGTTTTATTTAAAAGACGAGTGTGCTTTAGATGTTTAGACCACACGACTGAAGTAAGTCGTATATAATATACATAATTATAAGCAATAAATTGTCTACGAACGCAATATTAATTTAAAGGTAATATATTAAAACGTAGGTAATCGAATAAATATTCAATTAAATACTCATTATCAAATATAATTCAAAAAGCAAAAAAGTGCTTATTGAATTGCAATCAAATTTAAGTAAGACCAGAAGACAAGCCGTTTCACTTTGTCACCCAGTAAATTTTATGAGGTAACATGGACGTATTTACCCTAGGAAAAAAAAAGGTCAGCCGAAATATAATGGGTGTTATTAGTGTCATCTAGTATTTAAAAAAAAATACAAAACTCATCGACAATTTTATTAATCAGCTATATTTTTATGGGGCGGCAAACTACATTAACCCGGGGACCTGAATCTTAAAATACACCACTCGAACAACACAAAAAAAACGAGTCGAATTGATAACTTCCTCTTTTTTTGAAGTCGGTAAAAATAATATTTTTGTTGTAGAGCGCTACCTATTGAAATGTTGTAAAACTACGTCATCCATGAAGAAAATTGTTGCATAATAAATTTAGAGTGTACCGCTAGATAGCAGCACATTCGCAAATATATATATAGATACTATGAAGTTATACAACATACCGATAGATGTCGCTTTGACGAATTTAAAATTTTACATGTCAAATTGTTGTACCAAATGTTGTAAAACTTTGCATAATAAATTTAGAGTGTACCGCTAGATAGCAGCACATTCGCAAATATGTATAGATACTATGAAGTTATACAACATACCGATAGATGTCACTTTGACGAATTCAAAATTTTACAATGATTTTACATGTCAAATTGTTGGGACCCAAACGTTGGGATAATCATAAAATGATCAAATCGCTTTAGAATTTAGATAATAATATCATAATAAATAAGAAGTCATAAACTCATAGCCGGTATTTTTGAAAAGTTTAGTTTTATTAACCAGTTGTCACGAAATCGTTGTATGTAATAATAATACCTGCTGGTTTATAATATTTATAAAGCCTAAGCAAAAAGCGTATAACAAAAAACTAAAAGAAACACCGTTCGAGCGTCCACTGGATTTTTGAAGTCGATGGAAACAATTGGACTGTTTGATCAATTGTTTCCTTAGACATAAACGTACTTTAGTGACGGTCGATGCAAGAGAAACGTATGTTATACCTACTTATATATTTTTTTTTGAATACTGGAAGGATACTACTTAATGTTTTCATGTTTTTTATGTTTGACATTTTCAATAGGTACCTTAAGATTTTGTTTGTTGAGAATGATTATTCGGCAGCATTTGAGGGCGTAAAATTTTACTTTTTTATACATAAAAAATGATACTAAATGGCTGATACTTTCAGGAGATGATTTTATATTCTTGTAAAGTATATTAATGTCATCTGCAACTCCAGTCATTATCGTCATTGAATGTTTTTTTGAGGTTTTTGATAAAACTATTTACGTGTCTATTTCATATGTGTTTAATATATTTTTATAGCACATACAAATATTGTTTATTTTTTTCTCTTTATTGAGTAAGTATATTTTTTGCGCATTAATATAACAATAAAAGAAAACAAACTTTCAACATTATCGTGATGGATTTTATTTTTTTCTATCAATGATAGATTACAACTTGTAGAAGTAACCGCACACTGTCAAAATACATTTAATATAATATTGTATCTTTTGCAACAGATAAATTTAACGAAAAATATATTAACCATGGCTGAGTTTATTGTACCTATTAGCTACAAACTTAATTCATCAGAATATCAGGCTCAATATGAGCTATCACAATTCTCGACCGTCGGTCCATCCTACTGATAATAATTGACAAGGTCAAGGCGAATTTAAAACTCAACATTTTATCATCAATACTTTTATTCAATAGTCATCCAATTTAACTTTATATCACAGTAGGAAAAGACCGGGCGAAAACCTGAAAATTACACTACCAAAGCATGCAAGTAACGTAACTTTATAAACTAGGTCATATAAAGTTCTCAGTGGAGAAATTGTGTTTATTTTACAAGATTAATTGAATCAGTGTCCATTACAATTGTATGTTACGTTACACAGATTAATTTGAACAATGTTTCAGTCTCGCTCACAACTCAAATGCTAGATATAAAATACTGCATTCAACAATGAGGTTTATCAATCAGTTTCACGAGTTGTTAAAATAGCATATGCGTCTTATGAATAAGATATATTTAATGACACTATTTGATCGATATTGAACTACAGAAACGACCATGTCTAGAATAAGTTAATGACCTACGAAATGCCCTAATTAATTAAAATTACATTCAAGGCATCTGCTTCCTCTATCATAATTATTGGATTTTCGTCACTAGTATGCGCGACCGCATTTTCCTAATTCCATTCGTAACTTTAAATTAAAAATTAAACTAATTCATTTGACTATCACTCATAATTCAACATTCAAATATCAAAATAACAGAACAACACTCAAACTTCAATGTTCTAATACTTATTAATACATCTAGGCTTAAAATCACAATGAAGTGTTGAATGAAATAAGGTTATCATTGGTTTTTAGAAAAAAATTGGTCGAGTAGATATGTGTTGATATTGTGGGCAAAAGCCCTTGATAAGGTGATTACAACATATGTTCAATTACAGATATGATTTTGAAGTTACTAAGATATGAATTAATAAGTTACAACCATAGAATGCCTGGTTGAAGTCTATTTTAAAGCAGCATAGAAGGTCCCGCTTCAGTACACTTTTTTGTGAGAAATGGCTAGTACACATATATTTCCTTGAGTTGAGACTTAAGTTCAGGCGGGATTGTGTACACTTCTTGTTCAGGCTTCTTTTTCACCAGTCGCTTCCAACGACCGCCGATGTTCTTGCGTAGACTGCGAAAACTCGCCCGTTCATTACCTATTGGCTGCATCAAGTTGTCCTGTAAAGAACAGATAGAAATAAGATTAGTTTCTTATTCAGTCATACATGTTTGATTATAACGTATATATTATTTTGAAGATTTAGAATTTCTTCTGCGCACCTACTTATTCAATATATTGATTTACATAGCTCAGTTCTTCTACACTGTTTAAAATCTAACTTGACCTAAAAATAAGAACTTTTTCCGTTAACGACCTCAATTCACGAGTGCATCTGCACCGACTTAAACCATTGTGTAACTGGAAGTCTGCTATAACTGCTATAAGCTATTTAAATCCACTGTTGCTAACGAAACGTTCAAAGAAGGTCGTCCCGTCGAACGTTAAATATTATTATTAACGAGTACGTACGCGGAAATATTTGTAACTGTCATTTTAACGAACTTTCTACACGTACCGATACGATACGCTTTACGGCAGCCGAATTAAATAAGCGAATATAGACTTAAAGACAATGTTTCGTGACTTCATTAGTATTTAACTCTTATTGAGCTACACCTAATTCATTTATTTTTATCTGAACATGCTAACGAAGCAAAACATTGAGGTAACTAATATAAGACAAGCCTTGAATTCAAAGTCTTATTAACATTTAACGCTTCCTGGTACGTTTACAGTGTGGGCGATCATATGTTTTGTGTACTACGAATGGTTGCAAATAAATTGCAATAAGCGTCCTATAATTTAAATCTGGAAGTAACAATTAGACCGTGATATTAAGGTTAAGGCATTTACGAGACTGTAATTTCAAGACAGCTCTTTGCATTAGCCTCCTTTGTTCGTTAAGAAAGAAGGTCGAACAGTTACAACATGTTCGCCTTGCATAGCTTTCTACTCGGTAAGCGTGTCCCGACATTTAAATTTATTTTGCACTTAGTTCGTCATGCAACGACCGACTCTCTCTCACTTGGTGGGGACGCAGGTTGGACCAGTCACGTTTTCTTTCTATTATAAGTTTTCGAAATTCTTCTATAATATTACGTTTATTCATTATGTTTAAAACTAACTAGAAAGTTGCTAATTCTGACGCATGTTTAGGCCGTTGTAAGATTTAGGTCAAGAATAACAGATGTGAATGGTTTAGTTCTAATTAAAAGTAAACTTGTGAAATATTATTTGTATTAACTGGTCTATTATTAAATACATTTCAATTATTAAAATTTCGTGTTTTGGAGAAAATAAAATTGTTGTTACATTTTTACTAACCTGATCATGAGGATAGACGTAAGGCGGAGGCAGCGGTGGTGGAAACTGCCACAGGGGCTGCTGACGGAAGGCAAGAGGCTCAGGCGTTGCTTGCGGCGCAGTCTGGAGCACGGCTTCGGCAGGGTGCACCGAAGCCGAGTGCTCCTCGCGCTTGCGCAGTTTGCTGTGGACGATACGAATCGCCATCATAGTTCCGTTGTTCCCAACCATAGTAACAAAAGGTCCTTCGGTACAAGAACTAAACACACTGGGTTGGATCACAGGTAACAAGTTCCAGTCGGGCAGTCACAACATATTCAATTCACAATTTCACTCACAGCCGTATTTCTGTCTAATCGACGCATGTAACTAATAACTAATTTAAATAAATTATCACAATTATTTTGTAAGTAGAGCTATTGCACATATCACTGCTCGTAGGAACGCGCGGTAGACCGCGTTACGCGAGCTTCTGCTGCGCGGTGACTAGAATGTTATCGTGAAGATTGGCAGGCAGGTGCCTAGCAAAGCGCTCGCTCGTGCCAAACGACCTCTACGGAGTACTCCATGCGTCTGAGTTGAAGTGGGGGGGCGCGTATGGCTTTTATACGTTCGCATCTGACGCGGCGCAAAGGGTGAAGGGGGCGGGGGAGGGACGGAGTTTTGACGATGTGGCCGTTTTCCGTGAAAAACTACGAACGGTTGCGATACAATCGGTCGCTCTTATATTATCGTCACGGTAATGACGCATCCAATGGCCTAACCGTTGGTTTGTCCCGCTTGCTCAAGCTGCACGATAAAATTAATCGTAACTTTTTACTATTACGGCTGTGAGTGAAAATCGGAATATTTTGAAACCGATTAAATTATATTGGTATTCAGTATTTATCTTTAGCATTAACATGAGAATTAAATTAGGCCGCTAATAAGAAATCTGTAAATTTGTTTAAATTAGCAAAAAGATAATTTAGTACAAACATTAAGTAAATACGCAGAAAGTAATGTCATTGAAGTCATAGCGACGTAAGTAAAATAAACAGTGAACACGCCCTCATACTTCAGTTATTGCAGTAGATAATAGCAAGCCCGTATTGATTACACTGATAGTAATAAATCTGAGGGATACGACATTTCACCATCAACCGAGTTCAAAGTCCATAGAATACAAATGCACAGTTGCGTGCGTACATTTTACGCACAGCTGGGTTTATGGATAAAGTAAACGCAATAACTAAAAACTTTGCATCTCTTTCTAACAAATATGTATTTACGTTAATAAAAGAGAAGGTTCGTATATAGTACTTCAACTTAAAAAGACAAAGTAGGGCTACAGGGCAAGGGAGATCGGGGAAGGTGCATTGCCCTGAGTCCGTTCCTAACATAAGTAAGCCTTCGGGCTTTGACTCCAATGTGGGATAAAAACACAGGTAGTAAGCCGGTATTAGCTGTTACCCTTGAAATGCGTCTAGAGGATATCATCAATGTCAGTAACTTCGTCCATTTCTGGATTGTGACGGTTTTTATTTAGTTCAGATGTTTTGAGTAAAATACGATAGCATTAACATGTGGAAGAATAACGACTTTAGTGATTTCGTTTAAAAACATGCACATTGACAGTGCAGTTACTTACATATAATATTTACGTTGTGGTTAACTAAAAACAAAGCGGTTTCAACATTTTACGTCTTACAATAAGAAGAATTTATCCATATATTTTCTACGTTAAAATCATAAGCGAACAATTATTATTTAAATATTTAGACACAACTCTACATTTATATTTTATTCGTGGAGTAACATTGAAATTGTAGTTTTCTATTTTTATCGAAAACAAATTTACAAATTTTACACACAATACACATGAATGTACATATATTATATTGAAAATTAGGTTAAATTTTTTTAATTAACTTAATAATTTGTAAACGTTTTAGAAAGTTATTACTATTACGGTAGTTCCACCTAAAAAGGCCTGTTCCCAATAAAGTCTATATCTTTAATCTTCCCACACTTAATACTTAAACCAAAACAGATATCGTGTGTTCTCTCCCTAGAAACAATTACAAAAGTGCACTGGCACCATTCATTTATTTCGCGCCATTTTGACAGTGACTCTATGCTCTATGCATAACCTCAGGGGCGATCAACGTGACTCAATTTATAAAATATGCCGATACAATTTTACGTCATTTAGTAATAAAATCCGATTCATATGTTATACCTAATTCCGCAATAATAATAATAAAATACAATCAGAACGTGGATCAATAGCAAGCTACAAATATTATTGCTTTTTATCTCGATTTTATTTGATTTTTTGTTGACATGTCTAATTTCCTAATAAAATCAACCTTATTACTACTTCCAAATATAATGATATAAGTTAATTGTCTCCAATAAAGCTAAAAATGGAAGATTCGTAATAAACTTAGTTATAACTTATATACGTTTCCTAAGACTTTTTAAGAACCATGACTCTAATTTTTACGAATTTCCCTTATATTATTCGAAAACCACAAACTTAGTAGTAGTTTAACGCCATTGCTTTTTAAAGATCAGCTTTTTATGACACACAACGCCTAAAATATTGCAGTTCAACTATGGACCTTTTAAAGATACCTAGTGCCCATTAAAGTCCATAAAAAAGCTTTTGAAAAACTTTTTTTGTAGTAGCTGGACATAGTATCTTGCTTCCGTACAATATTTCCTTTTCTAAGAGAAATAGTTTACTTGATTACGATGTCTTGTAAATAAACAACCTTTCAAAAATTTATTTACAAGGATTACCAAAAACCAAATCCGTAATAGACGCAATGACCTTATATTATAATACTAGGTATCGTTCCACGATATAGTTAATAGTTATATGATTGTTACTGTAATTGACGTCAATCCATGATGAGAGTTAATAGGGAATAGTTTTTAATATAATCTAAAGAGTATCGAGAGCTTGTTAAATAGAGTAATGGATCCGATGATTGCGATCAATGGGCATTTAATAGGACATAATAATTCCCTAGATTTATCTCTATTAGTATTTTGTGTCGATTTTATCGTTAGAACAATAAAGATAACTTTTTGCTGAACGATATAACATAAAAAACGAGTGTGCTACGACACGACTGAAGTAAAACTTCTTTAATTGCCTCTACAATAATATACGACACATAACCCTCTCTCTCTTCCTATCTTCACTAGCTTATATCTCCCTCTCAACTTCCGTTCGTTTTGAATTATGTTAAGAAAAAAAAAACAGTCATTTTTTTAACTTAAATTAGCATTGTAAAAATTTTTAAGATATTTTTTAGTTAAAACTTTCCATTGTACCTATTTACTTTTTTTTGATAGATGCTATTTTTACCTTTTAAATAACATTTTTTTTTACATCTGTAGGACCTTTCTGTCCAGAGAAATCTACATCTTTTGGCAGAGGTATTTACAATAATAAAATAAAAATTAAAATGACGGCCATTCCGACAGGGGGGGAGCTAGACCCCCCATATATGGGTTTTTTTGTCGATGAAATTACGTATATTTTGTAACCTTAGATTATCGCTAACTCGAGACCGGAAAGCCTGTATATATTTTTTATTAATTTCATTGAGACATCACGATTCACGATACGTTATCATAGTTTTGACTCGCCCACTCGTCAAATAGGTAGGTATCACGTATCAAAGTATATTGAAGTCGACCCAAAGGACAATCGCGAAATTAAATTTAATTACTGAATAAATTAATTCATAATAACGAATATAATATTTATACAATACTGAATTTTGCGTTTCAAATAATTCGTGACAAATTTATCTTGACAAATCTTTTATCTCTTGGCCTCCAACGTTCATCAGACGTTGCAAACCGTTTCACTATGACATTTTTTTATAGACAATATGCATTTACTAACGTACTCGTATATCTCAACAGGTATATAAATGTGGAAAAAAAGTCGTCAACTCTTTATACACGCATATGTGCATATTGTTGCGCCCTGATGTACATTATTGAGCTGCATCAACATTACAGAAATGCATGCTCAACGCACAAAGCCCCAGCTTTATGTGTAGGTATGTAATTACATCTATTCTATTAATATAAAGTTGTGGCGTTTTTGTTCAATTGAACGCGCTAATCTCAGAAGTGATTCGTTTGGTTTATTGAATTTCTATTGTGTTTGAAAGTATTAATTTAGAAGGCTTTACACAATAAAGCGTCAGGGTTCGATTCCATTACTATAATTTACTAGAAAGAGCGGTAAAATAACCCAAATAACCATAAAAACTTATCGTAGACTAAAGAAATGCGAATTTGGAAAAAAAATCTGTTAAATAACAAAATAATGTAGAATGACTAACAGATGACTAACTATTCAAAAGTAACAATATAACAATGGATATATTTTTAATTGCTTGGGGACTTTACAATGCTAAATTCATGTAGGTACCTACCATCCATTCTAAGTATTCCCGTTGGATTGTTGTTTGTTATAATTTTATGATACTTAAAACGAATTAGTAACGTTTTATAAATAGACTGTTTATTAATGATAACTTAGATAATAAAGGAAGCCTATTCAAGCATTTTGAGAAATGTTTTTAATTATGTACTTTAAGACTTTATGTTTGACTAGCTTCTGCGCGACTTCGTCGGCGTGGACTCCGCTCCTATTGGTCTTAGCGTGATGATACATAGCCTATAGCCTTCCTCGATAAATGGGCTATCTAACACTGAAAGAATTTTTCAAATCGGCCCAGTAGTTCCAGAGATTACCGCGTTCAAACAAACAAACAAACAACCAACCAAACAAACTCTTCAGCTTTATATATTAGTATCATTGATGTATATTTTTTATACATCAATGATTAGTATAGATAATGTCTATGTTTTTTATATAGTACCTATCTGTAAAAAAGTTCTTTGAAGCATTTTTGAAGTAAAACTTCTTTACGCACGCTTGACTTGGGAAGTAAGCTGGTGAATGCGTGACGAGAGCGTTACGAAAAGTGTCATTGAGCGAGACGAACGGAAGTTAAGAGGGAGATATAAGTTAGTGAAGATAGAAAGATTTCTCTTTACGAGAGAGAGTTACGTTTCGTAAGTTTTATTTCAGTCGGGTTGTCTAACTAAAGCACACTCATTTTTTTTTACTTACTTTGAAGCAACCCTTATCTTTTTTCAAAAGTAAACCCTATTGTTAAAGTTATCGTAATAATAATAGTAAAATGTAAGACAAAAGGCAATACTATAAAGTTGAGTTAATAACTATTTAAAAAAAATCTAAACTAATAAACTAAAGCTGAAGAGTTTGTTTGTTTGATTGTTTGTTTGTTTGTTTGTTTGTTTGTTTGTTTGTTTAAACGCGCTAATCTCAGGATCTACTGGTCCGATTTGAAAAATTCTTTCAGTGTATTTATCGAGGAAGGCTATGGGCTATATATCATCTATAAGCATCGCTAAGACCAAAAGGAGCGTAGCACCAATGAAGAATGTTTCAAAATCGGTGGTTTTTTTCCTTTCGAAAGCTTCCGCTGCGTAAACGGTTAAAGCCCTATTCCACGCAGACGAAGTCGCCCGCAGAAGCTAGTCCTTACATAAAATTAATTCAATATGCACACACTGCATGCTGCTGCATGCGGCATTTTTAAGCCATGATTACTGTATTATTTTTTGTACAACAGACAAGTAATTACTCAATTGTTCACTGAGGTAGATCACAGCTATATAATAATACTGTTTCAAGCAGTGTTGTGTGCCTGTGGTGAGTAACGTGACTGACTAGAGCTCCTGGAGGGATTGGGGGTAAGGTTGGCAACGAGCTTGCGATGCTTCTGGTGTTCCAGGCGTCGCTTATAAGCTACGGTAATCGCTTACCATCAGGTGAGCTGTACGCTTGTTTGTCAACCTAGTATTATAAAAAAGTCGATTAAAATTATTTTATGCATTACTTCTGCAAGCAAGGGTAACAATGTTGTTGACAATAAATGATAATAAACTCCATTCCCTAAGTAGGAATTACTTATTTTAACTTGTAATGCTTTTCCTAAGTTTAGAAGGCATTGTACGAATGAACATGACCTTGCTCTTTCTTACGGTCAACGATCAGTTCCTGCCATACCTACTCGTAAATAGATAACTTTTTGTATCATTGATTTGTGCTACGGTATTGTTAGATTCTAAACCAATCGAGTCTAAGGTAGTTCGGTATGGTATTAAAATAAACTATCTAAATTACCTTATACTATTGATCAATGTGAACATTCACAAGCAATATGTATGCTGCAAAGAATTTACCTTGACCAGGTTTCAACCTTGATAGTAGTTGGTATGACAGAAACGAGTTTATCTGCTTATAGTTGCATGTTCAATGCAGTTTAAATGCCTAATTGAATTTCAGATATATGTACCCCATGGACCTCATACGAATATTATACAATGATAAGATTATATATTACTGTGCTATTAGTAATCTAAACAAAATTACCCGCGCTCGAAGGGATTGTGTTTGTTTTTCCCACAGAGGCAAATAATAGTCTTGTTGACAGACAAAACGATCAGAGAATTGTGCTCCAGGACCACACCAACTTCGCAGTTTTCCTCTTTACACTTCATCGCCTCGAAGGCGATCGGAGCGAAGAGCATCGAAAGGCGGGCACAGGGCACCCGGCACAGGCACTTGACACAGAGCTCAGCTGGGCGGATAGGCGCCAACGTTTGGCGCCCGACGCGTTTTGGCGCAGACTGCCGGTCAGCCGGCAGTTTTCCTACCTCCCGCGGCGATACTACGGCGACTATTTGTCAGGCGTCGCGCGTCGGTAACTCGGTACTAGCACCACGCCTCGCTCACCGCACCGGTGGGTGGCGACTGAAGCACGCACCTCTCCCGTTACCTTATTGCTTATGTTATGGGGGCTCGACCTCGCACTGCGAAAGCCCTCCGATAACATTTAGCATAGTCATATTTGAAACAGTTTATTCGAATTATAAAGCTTTCTTAATAGTCGTGTTGTGTTACATATTATATACTAACATATCTATTTTTTTTACATATGAATTAAATTATAGTTTGTTCGTTCCTTGAAAATGGAGACGGAAAATAAACAGTATTTTACAAATTAACAGTTACAACTTAATCCTTTTTTTTAAAATTTTGTCAGTGGTTAATACTGAGCAACTATTATTTAAATGTCGTTACAAATATTAATTTATATTAGACACTAAGTAGTACCTTTAAGTTGCTTTCAGTTGATATTTAGACAAATGACGTTTTGTTGGAATCGTTCCAATTTCCATATCCATTTCCAAACTACTAATAAAGTCTTCAAATTTCTATATTACCATATTTCCCAATTATATTCACAGGTTTTTCCTAAATTCCTACGAGCTTTATAGTGAATTTCTATCACGTTATTCCGAAAACAGCACAATTAATAACCAAATAAATTATTTTCTGATATAAAAATACTATTGAAGAATAAATAGGTTCCTTCAGTAAGTCTACTACAGGTGGCTGGCTTCGCCTAGCAGGGGGTTCGCCCTGCATTTGACCATCACTATTACTACATAATATTATGTTAGTTGCTGTAGGTACAGTAGGTATATCTGAGTCGTGAAACAAGTTACATATTTTGATTTATTCGCAGTATTCCGGAATACCGTTGAGCGGTGATTTGCGATTTAAAACAGCGAACAAAAAACGTTAGAAATAAAATTCTACAGCTATTAATGCTAAACAACGATAGCCAGACGAGAAAGATTGGCATCTATCCAATACCCGGTAGACCTTGGTGGTGTATTATTGTATAACATCTTTTAATTACTCGTAATCTGCTGTACATGTTAACCATACAGAGTTTTAAATGGACATACGTATAATAGCCATGAGAACGTTTTGTCCTTGATGACAATAAAAACGAATGATGCTTATAGTAATCTCGAATTGATGTCTAAATAAAAATTGTTTTGTAAATCTTAACGCATATCTCACAGATAACTGATACAATTTTCTTAAAATGAAAACTATTCAAAACCTAATCAAAGGGAACGATTATTATGACGTTTATTAAATAATATAAGATAATGCATATATTGTTAAAAAAATTCATTTGAATCACGATCACGATCACGATTCAGCCTGTAATATCCCACTGTTGGGCATAGGCCTCTTCCCTATGTAGGAGAAGGATCATTGAATCATTTGAATAAATTTTGTTTATTATTTAATAGTAAGTATAACTTAATACTGAAGTAACTAATAAAAGAAGTAAATAATAAAATAACTTTTTTATGATAATATTATAAAGTTGAATTTAAGTTTTATACCAATGACTTATTTAAAATAACGACACAAAAGCGTTTGTCAATTAAAGTACCTACTAGATGCCATATTTGTAGTGCAAATAATATTTTATTAACAACCTTATACCTGTAATATAACTCATACTAATTTTTTCCTTATTTATAAAAGCATATATGACTGTCCAAAATCACAAATATATATATTATGTAGTTGTACGTTAAAAGGTTTTGCAAGTTCTTTATATAAAGGAAGAATAGTAACTTACATTATTTTCACCACTCGTCGAAATGTACGTTTGACAATAATAAGGAGCATCTTCTATTTACAACACTAAATTATATATTATTAAAGAATTATATAAAAATGTGTGTCAAAAAATATCACTAAAGATATTGTTAAGATTATGTCAATTATAAAACATGTGAAAACGTCCGGCACTGATTCGCAAATGACAAGAGATGGCTACGCACTTTGCAGTGATATTACATTATTCTACCTTCCAACGAAAATGTTATCGAAAGTTTTAAATTATCTTATATTTATAAAGTTGGTATACTGTGATTAAGGCAATTGAAATTGACGTCTTAATTATCAAAATATTAAAAATAACAATCGTATCTTATCTTGATTATTATCTACCTATATTATATTTTGCCAATGTAATGAAAAGGAAAGATTTGTTTTCTTTGTTTGTTGTGATTTAAAAAAACAATACTAAACTGATTTTAATAAGGAACTCAATCACTATCAGAAAGCTACGTTAGGCTTAGGTACTTATCCAGAAGAAACATATATATATAACAAAACAACACTGGTCACAAGAACAGAACAATAGCTTCTAGCTATAAAACTGATTACGAGAGAAACCAGGAAGGACGTCTAGTGAAAAAAAATAGTCGGCAAAACTCACTTTTGTTTAAGAGGTGATAATTTTAAAAATATTTACTGGTTAGCTGTGGGTCTTCATTTATTTCCCGACTACTTCAAAGCCATGGAGGTTAGCAGTCTATGTATGTGTATATGTATGTGTGTATGTATATTTGTTCATCTGTTTCCTCTTATCTCCCAAACTAATTGTCAGCTGGTTATATGCTATATGGTGTCACATTATATTGAATGTGGGGCCCTCTAAACGATATAAAGTAACATATTCAATTTTTTTTGTCGTAGTCTAGTTTTAGTTTATAACTTCGTTTATCTTTTACCTTCTTATTTTACTTTATCTTTTTTTAGTCGTATAACTCAACCATAAGAAACATTATTGTTGATAACACTTTGTTATTTTGTATAAAAACCAAACCTAAAATAGGAATAGAAAACAAAGAAACAGTTTGATGTTGAAAGGACTAGCAATGATCGTTTACAAATCCTTGGTTATAAGTATCTGAGTCAGCCGCTCTATTGCCTTGAGTTCATGATTAGTCGGATTGTCTGAAACGCGAAGCGGGTTCTGCCGCAGAAATTACATCATCGAACAGATGTTGGGTAATTGTCATAGGAATAAGCAACGTAACAGTTGATACGGAACTATTTAATCCAATAAAAAACAAGACAATTGCCTAATCAAAAGATTAATATTCTGGAATCAAATAGAACCGGAAAATGAAAAAAATGTATTTATTTAATTAAGTAATATGAAGTGTTTAATGTACTGAAGAAATTACATTATCGGCTGAGAATGCAACGGATTTTGACAGAGAGCCAATAGTAATAAAATTTCATACACTAAGTATAATGGACGGAATATAATATTTTAAATAATCCATTTCCACCAACTGTGATTAACGATTTCAATGGTCTATAATTTTTATAAATTATTATATACTTTCGGGGTTCGATCCCCGCACACGACAACATTTGTATTGGCCATACAGATGTTTGCCGTGGTCTGGGTGTTTGTGCAGTCCTTGTGGGTCTCCCCACCGTGCCTCGGAGAGCACGTTAAGCCGTCGGTCCCGGATGTTATCATGTACAGCTGAATGCGATCGTTTCTCATAGTAGGGAATATCCGCCAACCCGCATTGGAGCAGCGTGGTGGATTAAGCTCCGATCCTTCTCCTACATAGGGAAGAGGCCTATGCCCAACAGTGGGATATTACAGGCTGAATCGTGATCATGATTATATCCTTTGATAATAATTTCGCATGGTTGAATGAGTATTTTAAGGACATTTTATTTAGTATATACCTTAACAATATGTCAATATAATCTTCATTCAGATTCACAATTAGGTGTATTTTAAAACTTGATTTCATTAGTAACTAGGTAAATTATAGATTCTCAATGATTATTATTTTACAATTATAAAGTTGTGTTTCTCAATATTCTGTGATTTCGACCTCGAACGAATTGTTCTAGACGTGATTGCCAAATGTAATGAACTCATAACCGTTGTGAATTTGGAATCTCACTCAGCTTTTACTTTGGTCAAAACTGATGCAAAGCTTTTTATAGAGTATTCAGAACTGATCAAGAACTTTCTAGTTTTCTATTTCGGACTATGTGAAGGGTGTTTAATTTAATATTCTCATTTAATTGAATACAAAATTTTATAATAAAAAAAGATTATGCCCATTTTACCGGAACATTTCTACGTCGACGTAGATTAACTCATAAAAAAGAAGTGATGCTTCATGTACAACTTTTATAGCATTTTTATGACGGGTTAGGTTCTTACAATTGGTATTATAGATACGGCGTTGGTCATAATATTATTTATTTTATATTCACGACTCGTTAATAAAATATTATTTTTAAACATTTTTGAAAAGTACAAATATTAAAATATTCTTAAGCATAATTTAATCCAGTTATGTATTGGTATTTTAAAACTGACCGTGGAACTTATTATTTCTTGACATTTTATTCTAAATGTGAACCAACCATTGTTTATGAAAAAGTTATTATGATGTCGACAACAAAAACATTATCCTGTACTCACTTGATTGTGAGAGCCAGCAGCACAATTATGAGCCCAACGAGGGCCATGGCAATCACTACACCTCCGATCATGTAATTCGCATCATTCGGGGCATCTGAAACAAAGAAATTGCAGCCTTATTCATTTACCATATGGCATAATATCAAATGTCAACACGAAAACACTAAGGGTGAGTGCAGTAAATATACGTAAATAAGAAAATAAATAATTAACAGCAAGTACTGTGGTTTATATCTGAATGCGTCTAGATAGAATTATATTCAAACCGCAAAAAATAAGTTGTTTAAAAATATTATTACAGAGAAGCACACGTGAGTAAATAATTATGCATATAATAAATTACTCAGTTACTAAGGTTTTTTTTTTCTAAATACAAAAGACAGGGTCTTTGTTGTGAACATTAAATGACGAAAAAGGGTAGGAATGTAGAAAACAATATAGGATATGACTGTGGGCTTGTAGGACCGTCTTTATTTCACAGGAATAATAGGTCCCAGGCACCCAGGTATCACCAGGTAGCACTCAGGTCAGCGTCCGGACGTCGAAAAGATGGTAGCTTTAAAAACTATTAAAAAGAATACGTATTATAAAAAATAATTGTGTTTGCTAGCAAACGAAAAAAAACCGACTTCAATTGCAGTGGCAAATAATAAATAAATTAACAAACGCACTAGTCGTCACTACGATTTTCGAGGGTTCCCCTCGATTTCACTGGGATTTCATCATCAGATCCTGGTTTCCTTATCATGGTACCTAAGTTGGGATATCCTATTTCCAACAAAAAAAGAATTATAAAAATCGGTTCATATAAGACGAAGTTATCCCCGAACATACATAAAAAAAAACATATATACGGTCGAATTGAGTAACCTCCTCCTTTTTTGAAGTCGTATAAAAAATAGAAGTTGATTGCAATACAGGACATCCCCAATACGTTTCTGAGATCATTAAATAAAACGGGTTAATAGATAAAGAGTAGATGCTTTAATTGTCGATAATTTAGTTACTTTAATAAATGAACAGCTTGAGAAAATAAACTCGATAATATGAATAGGATTCGTTCGTTCAAGTGAACAAACCCTTCAGCTTATAAATTTGTTCGTAGAAAAGGGTTTGTTGTTAGTTCTATGTTGTTCTATAATAAACAGCGTACCCAAACCGCTTTATACCAGTTGTTAGTAGTCGTACCACTTTGCACCGATTGTACCGCATTGTATTCTCGAGCCGCATACGAATCGATAATGAGGGAAAACACTGGAATCACAATATCGAACCCGTGGTACACGATAATATACCAATTGAACTGTAATTTGTTACGATTCAGTCAATATATAAAATTTTAGTAATAACCATCTTTTAATTTCTAAAATATTATTTAATTTAATAAAAACAAATTTATTCAGAAGTAGCATTAAATGTCATGCTATGACTCATAGAATAGGAGCAGTAGTGTTAAAATATGTCAGTGAAACCACCAGGGAATTGACGACGTTTATTATTATTTATTTTTATAATTTCTGGACTATCTTCTATAATTATATATAATAATTTTGTGTCACGATGTATGTTCCCGATAAACTCCGAAACTACTGAACCAATTTTTATCAAATTTTGTAAGCATCTGTAATTTGGTCCAACTTGGGAGATAGGGTAGTTTTTATCTCAATTAGACCCGGTAGGTGGCGCTGCTATCGGTTTGTAAGCCATCAAATTTGGTAGCTGTTTTCCGGGCAGGACAACGTCTGCCGGGTCCGCTAGTTTTCCTACTTTTTTATTACATTTACGTTTTCTTATTTTATAAATTACAGTTACAATATTTCAACTCTATTCTTTGCTAATGTGTAGTAACATAGGATTTATTATGATTTATTTGAGACAGAGGACATTTTATTATAGCTATTCGCTTTGCTCCAGCCTTTAATATCCCACTGCTGGGCATAGGCCTCTTTGCCTATGTAGGAGAAGGGTCAGAACTACACCACGCTGCTCAAATGTGGGTTGGTGGATATATTCCCTACTATGAGTAACAATCGCTATCAGGTGTACATTTTATTATACCTATAAAAGTTGTTATTTAAACGGTAAATGAGAAAACATGGTATTATGTTTTTTGTGCACTTACGTTTATAATATTTGAAAATGTATACCTACAATTTAAATATCTGCTATAACAGATTATATTCCGATAAATAGTCGGTATTAGTCTCACTCGTTATTTCTATCATCACTACTTCACACATTACCATATCTAAACATTACTTCCTATCATTTGGTTCTCATCCTGTGTTCTCATCTACAACTCTCGGTATAATTTCATCGACTAGTAATACAACGCAGGTATACAAACAAAGTCTAGTAAATATGCATTGTTAGAGACATAAAAAAAAAGATAATGTAAAAAAAGAGTTAAAATAAATAATTTAAACAGCCTCATGTCATTTGCAACGTATACATAAACTACAATGTCGTATAATTATTCTTAATTTATTAAAAGTCCATTTCACTTCATGAGTAAAATTTAAAATGTTATGTACTAAAGTATGAAAATTATTCTTCATTTTGTAGTATTTCACAAGGTTGACAGTCCAAGCTTATTCAAGAAAGGTTGGCGGGTCTAAGAACTTGCAAGGTGATCTTTGGTAATGTTTTCAATATATTATATTATAACTGGTGAACATAATTGTAAGTTTTTCAATATGTATGTATTTTATGAAAGGTCGAAGCAAAAATTTTATTTTTGTTTTCCTGTTTCCATACTTCAATAATAAATGAATAAAATATGGTTGGATTTGGTTTGAATTTATCATTTTCCTTTTTTAATACAGTTAGGTATTAACATGACATAACAATGAAATAATACAAAATATATTTTATATACAAACTAGCTGACCCCGCAAACGTTGTTTTGTCATATATGTTACTAACTCCCTTAACTCTAACCCCTATGACTTAGGGGTATGAAAAATAGATGTTGACCGATTCTCAGACCTACCCGATATGCACACAAAATTTCATAAAAATCGGTCCAGCCGTTTTGGAGGAGTATTGTAACTAACATTGTGACACGAGAGTTTTATATATAAGATTATGTAGTGTTTGTATAATAAAAAAAATTACTTACTACTCATTCAATTCTAAAATGATACCTATAGCCTAAGTACTTCAAGATTGTAAAGATATGTGATATACTTACTATCTAATAGCGTTGTGGTTTCCTCGGTATTCTACTGTTATACTCGTATAATATAATAAAATTGCCAACATAATTGTCGTATGGTATAATAACATTGAGGACATAGGTAATTATTACAATTACTTATATTATGATTTATCCTTTTTATATATAATATTAGTATAAAATAAAATAATAACACGAACTCAAAATTTTACTGTATTTTTTATTCCTTCTTTATTTTGAAATCACACAAGTAATGAAACTAATCGAATACAGGATATTTAGTTCATATATTAAAAAGTATCTTTTATCATATCTTAAGATACTAAAAGAGTAACTCATAAGCTGTGTCACATAGTAAACTTCTAAATTATCATTGTAATTAATTAACTCCATAATAAATAATTCACAAAACAGTAACTTCAATAGAATTAATTTAATGTGTGAAGTCCACTTGCGTCATGTTTTATAATTTTATTAGGAGGAAAAGAATCGCATAAACATGTATGTAATTATGTATATACATATAAATTGGGTTTTAGGTAATTTCAATCATATTTTATTACTTGTAGGTACGTCTATAACCTCCTATTAAACCCACTCCGGGAGTTTCGAGTGATGTCCGATTAGCTGACATTAAACAATAAACGGTTACTTCTTAATCTATACTAATATATAAAGCTGAAGAGTTTGTTTGTTTGGTTGTTTGTTTGTTTGTTTGTTTGTTTGAACGCGGTAATCTCAAGAACTACTGGGCCGATTTGAAAAATTCTTCCAGTGTTAGATAGCCCATTTATCGAGGAAGGCTATAGGCTATGTGTCATCACGCTAAGACCAATAGGAGCAGGGTCCACGCCGACGAAGTCGCGCGCAGAAGCTAGTAATTTAGATTACCTACTAATAGTGAAAAAAAAATATAAAATCAGTTCAGTACTTTCGAAGTATTTTGACGGTAAAAATATTTTTGTCTCTTTTTGATTAGCAGAGACTTAAAATAGTGAATAAGATGCAACATCCGTTAATAAAGTGAAATTAGAAATATTTGCTTCAAAATGCTTACTGATCAAGACTCTTTTCAACTCAACTTCAAGTTTATCTTTCAGCAATGTAAATTCTGGAAATGTATATAAACAATTAAATATAATAAATAACAAAAATTTTGTTAAGTGAGATAATTTTAAAGATAACATCATTCATAAAAATCACAGATTTGGTTTTCGGTTTTTGCTTTACTCATGTGACTCGTGTGATATAATCTTATAATCTCTCCAGATAAACAGACAATTAAAAACAAACCAGTAGATTTTATGATTAGTACTTTCAAACAAACAATTAAAGAAAGTCTTAATTTTAATTATGGTATGTTGTAAAAATATGTTTACATTTCGGTGAATTCAAATATTTTATGACTTAATATACTGTAAATATGTTATCATTGCCAAATCATCATAAAGAAATAAGATTAAGGTAAATATTTTTCCGTCAATCCGCATTGGAGCAGCGTGGTGGGTTAAGCTCTGATTCTTTTCCGACATGGGGAAAGAGGCCTATGTGAGCTGTGGAATATTACAGGCTGAAGCGAACTATTTTTACTACATTAAATAATATTAAAAGATAATTATATAAAAATATAAAAAAATACGATCTGATCGAAACGATCGATACGATCTGAAATCGAACCGATAAGTTTGGCGCGAATTTTGGGGAGACCTATCATCCTAAGTCCAGAAGTGGACTGCCTGCGAAAGTCTGAAGCACAGCAAGCATAGCATGAAAATATAAGTTATTTTCTCATTCTGATATAAAGTTAATTAACAGTAACTGAAATAAACTTTGTTGCTTATTTGTTTCTGTAATATGCATGGAGTATTTGCCTATATAATGTTTACAAACCTTTAAAAAAAAGGGTCTTGACAGACAGACGGACAACAAAGTGATCCTATAAGGGTTCCGTTTTTTCCTTCTGAGCTACGGAACCTAAAAATCAAAAAATCAAAAAACAAATAAAATAAAATGTATTGAAAATTAAATATATACGTTACTAGCTTCTGCGCGCGACTTCGTCGGCGTGAACTCCGCTCCTATTGGTCTTAGCGTGATGATACATAGCCTATAGCCTTCCTCGATAAATGGGCTATCTAACACCGAAAGAATTTTTCAAATCGGCCCAGTAGTTCCAGAGATTACCGCGTTCAAACAAACAAACAAACAATCAAACAAACAAACTCTTCAGCTTAGTTATATTAGTATAGATAAAATTGATTTACAAGACCTTAAGAATCGACGTAGAATAGACGTAATAATAATGGCTTAGGTAATATATTTGTAATCTATTTTTAGAGCTAAAATATTGAATTCCCACTACTAAACATTTTCTAATCAATAAACACTCAGTAAGCTTTATTGATTTCCGTAACTGTATATTTAAAACCTAAGATAATGTTCGTAGCTTAGTAGGCGATTTTGCGCATGATGTAATTGCTGGGTGACTTCTACACTTGCAATTATTATAAAACAATTATAAAACCATTATAGACGTAATAAAGGCCTTGATCAACGAAAAATTTAATTACTTTTGTTTTTGCTTAAAGTAATGATTGTACTAATGGTATATTCCACGATTACGTATTAGCTTTTAAGCTCAACATGTCGAACTTTTTACATAGTGTTTATAAGAGTGGTTTTATCGTATCACAATAATAGTTATTAATAAGCTTGGTTACTTTATATTGAGTCAATGTATTATGTAATTATTTTATTGTTACATTTCTTGTTACAGATGCAATATTTTTATTAGCTTCATCACAATCGTCAACGCAATAGCGTTGACAATTATTGTGATTTATTTTTAACATGCACACTAGACATTTTATATTTTAAGATATATAAAAAAATATTTGCATAAAAAAAATTAGTTCATATTATATACAAAAGTATATGAAAGTCATGTTAAAAAATCAAATAGAACGTAAGGGTGTATCGCATAAAAAGCATGTTATTTGAATTAAGTCGCAAATAAATAAGTAAAAAAAAAAAAATTATTTTTAGTAGATATTTTTTAAAACAAAGCCTAAGAGTATTCATCTTATATTGATTAGTATGCACATGTGTCACAGCTTTATGATTGGCGCCGTCTAGCCTTTAAATATGCTAGATTAACGTTTTTATCATTCCACGTGTAACCTTTTTCCACAAAAGGCTCAATAGTCTCACCGCGACTACTGACAATGCGGTTTCTACATAAATGTACACTAATACTATAAAATAAAGCGCTTTATTTGAGTTTCAATACTTTATATAGTTGAACGCAATGGAATTGCAGCTTAGAACCTGTCGCGCTATAATGAAACAAGACTATTTGCAGAATTACATTAATTACACGATAACTTGTAACATTTCAGGAAGTAAAGTTGATTAAAGTCGATGTTTGAATAAAATTTAAAATATCTATGTATATGAATAAAAAAAGCATAAAATGAAACCAATATGAATTTAGTTTTTAATCTCAAACAAACATTACAACTAATACTAAATATATTTGCAAAAACTGAATTTTTTTTATAAACATAAGAGTTTATTAGATGGATAATACAATAGAAAGAATAATCTTGTAAAATAAACTTGAAAATTAAATAGTAATGAGAAATCATCTGACTATGTCACACGCTCGTTATCTTGCTATACGTCTGCGCGTGACATTTTTTAGTGTTTTCAAGCAATTAAGCAGCGAAATCCGGTTCGAAGCACGTTTCTATCACGAGCCTCTACCACTTACTGTTGAATGTTATTGCGTCAATGTTACAGATTCTTCACTATCGCAAAACATTCGAGTTCCATAAACAATGTATTACTTTTAACGCTAATTATAGGTACATAAGCATACAGTGTCTGCATGGCAGATAAAAGCCATATAAAAACTACATATGTACGTGAAAATTATTCGAATACGGGATATTTGCCATGTTTATTATTTTCGCTTTGCGGAGCTCGATATTTCGACATTGACTGCGAATGTCTTGATCACGAGTCTCGTTTTCGAATAGCTTTCGTAATAGAAGTACCTAACCGTGTTAATCTAAAATCTTACATACATGAAGTAGAATGATTTATATGTTAACTTTAAAGGGTGACTAATATAAAGGAGAAATAGATATATAAGACAATCGGTTTTTTTTCATAATTATATATAAATGATTAATCTATTTTCGAAAAACTTCTCTTAAAAAGAGATCAATTACTCTTAGAAGTGAAGTGACATCAAATTATAAAGTGCGAAAAACTCTAAATTTGTTGTAGTTAGTTGTTGTTTTGTAAACTTTATTATATAAATGATATATATACATATCTGATTCAGTTATACGCACAACTTGAATGCAAGCGAAAGTGATTTCCTCTCGAGTGAAAGAGATAATTCTTTCGTGTTTAACCATAAAGCGTTGAATTTATATTCTATAACGGAACGAAGATACGAATAAAGGTTACCTAACATTATTAATTTAAAGTAATGGACTTGCGTATTCTGTTCAACACAGAGTGGAAAATAATAATATGTTTAATAACTACAAAAATAGAAACATAAAGGGCGTATCGAATGCAAATGCTTTACGAAAATTTCACAATAAAAATTTTTTTTTAGGGAATAGTATTAAAATACCATAGGTATATAAGATATTCAATGCTGAGTATTTCAAAGCTGTGCCTTCTTTATATACACATTGGATAATTTCACTACCAAGAGTAACCAAGTATGTACGAAGATGTCTACAACGACATAATACCTATACCTAATAACGTCAACACTACACCGAAAGAGTCTTTTAAGAGACTTTAGCACGCACTACGAAATTTCGAGATTAATACATAGCGTAAGATAGCGTGCTTTTATCCCGACAAAACATTAAATGAATTTCAGGACAAAGCTGATAAACTTATCCAAGTATAATCTAATGCTAAGTTGACGTAAAAGAATATATGAGATAAATATTAAACAGCGAGTAAACACCTCACATTCCAAGCACGTCATAGATCTACAAGTAATGATAGATTTACAAGAAATAGGTTTTGTATAAATTTGTCTACTAGAGTAAGTATCTACTTTAGGTTGTTGTTGCATTTGCAATCGGTAGACTTATATAATTTGTGTTTGCTCACAAACTGTAATCACTTTCAATACATATCCTACGGACGGAAATTTCTTATTCAAATTATATAAATACATAAATATTATTTACAACTGTTTGGATCAATAATATTGAAATAGATAAGATGTATTACAAAGTTACGTTGTACTTACTAAGTAAACAGATCTCTAATAGGTAGTTCATTCATAATGTTATTGTGTTATGTTACTTTATATTACATACGTATGTATTTGTCTATAGGAGATAAGACTCGAAGGCGACTCTACTTTGATTTTCTTATTTCCGCACACGTACCTACACAGGTTTTTTTTTAAATATTATTACCTCGAAATTTTTTATTAACTTGTAAATATCATATGTTAAAGTAATTAATACGAGTATGAAATTTTATCAATTATAAGATAGACATAATAATATGACGTAATTTCACTGGTATATCTATACTAATATATAAAGCTGAAGAGTTTGTTTGTTTGTTTGTTTGTTTGAACGCGGTAATCTCTGGTTCTACTGGGCCGATTTGAAAAATTCTTTCAGTGTTAGATAGCCCATTTATCGAGGAAGGCTATAGGCTATGTATCATCACGCTAAGACCAATAGGAGCGGAGTCCACGCCGACGAAGTCGCGCGCAGAAGCTAGTATTTTATAATCTGCCAAATGAAATAAGCTTATTAATCAGTTACTCAATTAAAGGAAAATTCTTTGCAATCAATAAATAATAAATTTATAATTATAGACAGTTGAGTAATTCATTGAGACCAGGGGTCACACGGACCGGATATTACTTGTACCCGCTATACAAACTATTAGTATTGTATATATACTTAATATTATAAAGCTGAAGAGTTTGTTTCGTTGTTTGTTTGTTTGTTTGAATTCGGTAACCTCTGGAACTACTGGTCCGATTTGAAAAATTCTGTCTGTGTTAGATAGCCCATTTATCGAGGAAGGCTATAGGCTATATATCATTACGCTAAGACTAATAGGAGCGGAGTTCACGCCGACGAAGTCGCGCGCAGAAGCTAGAAGTTTATACTTAAATTTGAATATACACGTATCTTTGTTTATGCACGCTTTTACCTATGAAGTTTGACTGACGAGTGGTTAATATTGTTTGTAAAATTACGATACCCTATTAGCGAAGAAATAAGAAAATCATCTAACTATTCAACAAGTGCAAGAATCGCGAAGTTAATAAAAATGTAATTGCACCAAGTACAGACAAGTATGGATTTATACATATATCTATGAATAGAAATATTATAATATTTTGACGTACCTACATAATTATAATAATAATCGCAAGTAACTGCCATTGAGATAGTTATTTAACGAACTAAATAAACTACTTTCACTATTATCCTATCGCGCATGATTTCTTTTGACGGAAGCGTGGTCCCATTAAAGAGAAAGCCACGAACAGTTCTGAGAATCGGGTTGAAATAAAAAACTATCGTAGTCGAAAATTAAAAACAAGTTAAATGACTTCGTTAATTAATTTCTTTGTTTCCATATCTACTTTATTAGGTTATTAGCTTAATATCTGCAAACAGAAAATCTATATATTATCATAAAAAACATATTATGTCCATAATCCATATATATATTTATAATAGCCACACTTATTTAATTATATTATACTAGCGACCCGCCACGGCTTCGCACGGTTTCAATAACTATCAGTGTTCCTTTACTATCTTATGCATGTACTATACAGACATATAAACCTTTATCTGGAATCACTCTATTTACTAAAGAAAACCGCATCAAAATCCGTTGCGTAGTTTTAAAGATCTAAGCATACAGACAGCGGGAAGCGACTTTGTTATATACTATGTAATGATAACTCAAATTTAAATATCTTGTTACAACACGTAGGTACTACGAATAATAATAAAAAAAGCTTTTAAAAATCAATGTACCTATATTTAGTTAGGTTAGTTGACCCGACAGACGTAGTCCTATCTTGTAACTCAAACGCGTGAAGCTCAAATAATTGTTACGTTTTCCGTTCCGTAAGACCTTCTGCGAATTACTGTTAAACTTCAGTCAGTCAGTCAGTTAAGCCTATTGCAGTCCACTGGTGGACATAAGCCTCCCCAAGTTCCGGTTTTTCGCAATCCTCATCCAGCCTACACCGGCATCTTACGTAGATCGTCTGTCCAGCGGGCCGGAGGACGTCCTACACTGAGTTTGCCAAGACGCGGTCTCTACTCGGACACGTGTCCGGTGTCACATCTATCATCTAGATCCAACTCACATCTATGTCCAACTTATTCTCTGCGCTTTGTAATACATTTAGCGATTCATTTTTGTTTAAATAAAAGATTAATTGATTATCACATAATGCCGCCCATTGTGTTCAGAGCAACATGTATTTATTGCTCGACAAACTTAATAACATTATCTATCGGTCTAAGCTTAAATACAAGTGCGATCGGAAGAAATCGGCGTTTCTAAAAGAAATGACCTATTTTACTTTACTTACATTAAAGCTGGTCTGTGACTTTAAATTAACCTCGATTCACGAGCCGGATTTAAAAAGATAAAAACAATGAAAATTTAGTGCACACGAGTACATCAAAAGGCACACTTTGGTAATCTAGTTTTGATCGGCGTTAATAGTTAGATTTTTCTAGATTTGTATTTAATTTTTTCTATAATTTTTTTTAAGATTTATAAATTAGAGTTTTAAACATAGGTATCTCCCAGAAATCAAGTAGTTTAAGATACAATGCAGTTTCATTGCATGCATTAGATATTGTTTTCTAAATAAAGCCAGAAGCAAAATAAGGGAGAGGAACGAACGGCAAGGAACACGTACCCTTTAGGATAAAAATAGATCGTACATTAAACTTGTTAACTGAATCGTATTCAAATAGACACAGAAGAAAACAGCCAAGGATTCCCGGTTGATGTATGAGTAAAACGCTGTTTTAATTTTATCTTGTTTGTTTCCTTGAAACAGTTTACAGCACATTGATCTAGTTACAATTATTAATTTTAAATAGGTATTGTTATAAAATATATAATCAAATTTCCAACTATAAATTAAAAGAAATAAAATAAATAAATCTTTAATTAAATTTGAAATAAAAGTTTTATAAGAATATCGTTGAAATTAAAACCGTTATAAATTACATGACAAATAATAATTAACCGCTAATGTTACTTTCAATAAACAGATGGAAACATAAACTTGTCGAAGTACTTTTTAGAATTTACGAAATTTTATAATAACAAATATTACATAACACAGATGTAACTTTACTTGGATTTATAAAATACAGTACAAGTAATTACAGACATGATAAATCTTATCATAACCTTTCGTTTTATCGTGTGGTATATAAAAAACTAACGTTAATTATTTTAATTTTATCACTGAAATTAATTACATGCATCGCGGTTAAATGACGACAAGTCTGCCTGTATAATGTTGCCTTGTCTTTATATTCCTTGAAGTATTCATTTCAATTTTATACCTATCTAAGTATCTACTGTTTATATTTGAAATTTACATAAATATTAAATATTTATTATACAGGTAATATACTTAGATACGTCAAACTTAATGACAAAATTGCATGACTCCAACTATTATAGGGTAGTTACATGAATAGTTAAAAAAAAAAAATACATCGCCCGTGTATCTATTACAATTCAACGGTCAAGGTTTGCATTTGAAAGTAATTCCAGAACTATTTTAAGCTGGAATACATGTAATATTCAAGAAATCGAATAACGTCCTTATATTAGCTGTTTCTGTGTGCTTGAACGTTGAATGATACATGTAATTTTATAATAGTTAAGCACGTGACATTAAAACGTACCTACAATAAATATTTTACAATTAAAACCATACGTATAGATTTATATTGTTGCCAAATTTTCATCAATCCCTATTTGATATAGGTATCTCTATATTATCAAGATTAGAAACATAGATGTTGTATATTTCTTTAGATAAGAAATAAATTGATAACTATTTAACCGATTTGTCAAGTTGCTTGAAAAAATATCGGTATCTCGGAAAAAATAGTCAATAATAATATAATAATATATTATTATTTACTTCGATTGTTGTACAAAGAAGTAATTATTTATTTATCAATACTTTATGTATTGATAGTATTCGACACTTAGGTACTTATACCTAAATAAAAAATCGGCCAAGTACGAGTCAACTCGCGCACGAAGGGTTCCGTACCATTGACTAAACTAAATATAAGTAAATTTTCTGTAAAATATTTATTCTGTAAAATATTTATTTAATTCTAGAAAACTATTATTAGTCTATCGACGAAGTTTTCCTAATTTCTGATAGATGGCGTTGGAGACTAATAAAAAACAAAAATAATTATCGCCCCCCTTAAATATTTATTTTATTTTATTTTTAGTATTTGTTGTTACAGCGGCAACAGAAATACATAATTTGTGAAAATTTCAACTGTCTAGCTATCGCCGTTCTTGAGATACAGCCTGGTGACAGACGGACGGACGGACGGATGGACGGACAGCGAAGTCTTAGTAATAGGGTCCCGTTTTTACCCTTTGGGTACGGAACCGTAAAAACTAGTAATTTCAGATACACTGAAAATCCCCTTTGACCTATTTAATTGGTGTATTTATAAAACCGTCAATGATGTTCTATAAAAACAATAACATAGAGATAAATACAAAGACTCCATCTACGTCACTCTCATAAAACGAATATAGCACTAGTATCGTAGTATAATCTAAGATTATATTGTGCAACATATTATGTGTAAAGTTTTTCGCGTTTATGAATCATAAAAGACGATGAGCCCACCACCTAACCACCATAATTATATTTATATCGTTATATTCAACATCTGGCGGAAAGAAGTGCGTTTGTGTATTTATAACGTGTCCATACTGTGTCCGCTTCCTTTAAACTAAATTTATATTAATACCTGTATTCATAAGTGTTTGTTGCTTAAACCTTGTCATGGTATTTTTTAATATGTAAATATATAAACAAATTACAAATATTACTATCGACAAACTACTCATATCTGTCAGTCGAACCAAGGTTGTTTGAACGAAACCTTTAGTAGGTACTTATACGATAATAGGAATAGGTTATTTTAATAAATTTGTTACTGGTTTTTAGGCTTACGTTGACGTAAACTTCAATAATAATTAATAAATTTAAATAAAATATATTCTAAAAACACGACCGACGCGATTAAATAGAACATTTTTTTAAATACCCAAAATTCTTCATTTTAAGTACACAATATCGTGACATTTAGTTGCAGCTTGCAATGGCTTGCATATAAATTCCGTTATAAGGTTATATCTGGTTCTTCAATATACTCATTTCGATTTCCGTTACCGTCAAGGGCCCGTCTGGCGCCGTCCTGACGCGTTCGAACTGTAATGAGGACAACTACAGCGGATGTGAAAACTACACCAAGCGTGAAGCTAATGGATAGAAAATTAACCCTCATAGCAATAATAATTATAGTCTAGAGCTAGACCAGACTTCCCAACTCGTATGTAAGAGGTTTTGTAGTATGTTACGAGTAAGGAATGTTCCTTGGTACATTAGTGAACTGTAGTTTTCATTTTGTTAAAAAAATAAGGGTCCTAAAGTAATAAATAATTTTTGCATCTCTAATGATAGTGTAACTACTGCAAAATAAATAGTTATAGTACCTAAAATAAATATTCCTTGCGGATAAAATCATTTGTATCAGCTAATAATAAACAAAGCAGTGCTGAAATTTTATTTATTTTAAAGGTCAATACGTTAGTATAATTTTCCTCAATCAAAAAATTGTCCAACGCAAATAGATTTCTAAAATTGGATAGTAGATCTTTAGAACGGGGCGTTCAAACAAACTCTTCGGCTTTATTATGTTAATATAGATAAAACGACGTAACCGTGTCAGTCTGTATGAATAAGTTTCCATTTCTTGGAACTATCAACCAGTTAGGGTTAGGACTCTTTACACGTTAACCAACCGACCACAGAATGGATTTCCGAACGACATGGATTACTTTCCGATTTGGCGCGACTAAATTTATATTTCGAATAATTCATACAGCCATACCTAATTCAAGTAATGTTTCTTCTTTGTATTTTGGAATTACCAAGTTTATAAGGAAACTTTGTTTTGTTTACAATTTAGAACATCAGACGACGGCGTTTACGTATAGTCACAGATTATTAAATAGTTGGTATAGTATTGTATGTGTGTAGTAGCTACTAATTGATTCCGAAGAATTATTTTCAAAAATGTCTTATTCAATATCTAGAGACAAGCATATTATATATAATGATTGTGATGCGTAAAAAATAATTATTATTAAAGATAGACATACAGAGTATGAATAAAATTATTAAACATTTTTATGTATAATATGTTAAAGTTTTAAATTATTATAGTTATGCACTAGCAAAAAGTCAACTTAAAATAACGCATTAATGTTAATATGATACAAATTTTTATAAATATTTTATATCATATACTTATTTAAGTAAATTAATGCATAATTAATGTAAAATATTCCATTTGTACACATGGTATTTAATTTTATTATTAATTATTTATACTAGAAAACGAAGTAGTAATTACATGATATTATCTGAACGATTTCTATACTTTGTGGTTGACGGAAACAACAAACCAACGTTGCCACGTAAAAACCAAGTTACATTATGTCGAAACGTATCATAATAATACAATATATACCTACATAGCGACATAAATATACAAATATACGATTTATAATAAGAATTTCATAAGCGGTAGACGTATAAAATCAACGTTTAGTTATCTCTTATATTGTTATAATTAAATTAAATACATAATATATTATTTAACTAAAAGGTTTTAAAAGGTTTATTTTGAATAGACACTAATATATAAAACGTTATGACAGCTCTTCAGCTAAGTACAAAGTTAGAGTTAGTCTTGTTTTTATATAAGTTTTTGTTATTATTATTTTTTTTAATAGAATTGCTGTTGTTTTTCTTTGTCATTTTACATTAAGTCCATTTGTACTTCAATTTCTAGATTGATGTAGTATTTACATTTAATGACAACAAAAATACCTTTGATTTATTTAGAAACATAAAATTATAAATATTTAATATTAAAATTTGTCAAAAACTTAACTAAAATTTGTAATTTTAAAAAATAAAAATACTGACATATAGATAATATGCAATTAATTGGCTATGTAATTAATATGTTACCCCAGTTATTGTAAAATATATTGTAATTTTTTTTTAAGGAAAATGTACTCATCTATAAAGTAAAAATTGTCCGCCACTTAGTCCGATCTGGACAATTTTATTTACCTCATAAATAAACAATAATAAATATTAATAAATACTATAGTATTTATTATACCTACTATAATATAGATGAGTACATTTTCCTGAAAAATCTTTTACAATATATTTTACAAGTGTAACATACACCAATTTGCAACGGTACAACTAAATTGTATCGCCGTTACAGCCAATAACCAAAAACTTATAACCTACAATTTCATAATCTGTGTTGACTGTAGGTAACAAATGTAATGTAAGTAAAAATGTATTTGTTACATCCCACATACTGGGTATAGCCCTCTTACTACTCCCTTCTCCCTTCCTCCCTTCCTTCCTCTATATAGGAGAAGGATCGAAGCTTAATCCATCATACTGCTCCACAGCAGGTTGGTGGATATATTCCCTACTCTTAGTAGCGATAGCTATCAGGTGTCTATGATAAAAACTGGGACCGACAGCTTATCGTGCTCTCCGAGGCACAGTAGGACGACCTACAGGGACAGACAACCAGACCGGAAAGATATATTTGTACAAATACAAATATCTATCCCGGGCGGGAATCGATTCCGCAATCGCTGGTGTGTGAGGGCCCTCATGGTGCACGCACCAATACACCAGAACGATGTATACGTGTATAAACATATAAGATATACGAGTACCTACAAGCAAGGAAAATTAAGATTGAACTGAAAAATACAAATACATATAGGTACAGTCATTTACAAAGCAATTATTTTTTTTACGTATCGTAATGAATCCCCTTGTGAAAATAATCGTTTTTAAATTATATAGGTACAATTGACTCTTTTTGTAAGCTCTTATTTGTAATACATCTGATTCAATACCCATGTAAAAACAGACATAAGAAGAACTCTGGGAAAACCAAACAGAAGTTTTATAGACGTGGTATCAAGTATGAATTTTTATTCAAAATAATAACACATAATTTTTAAATTAAAAATATTTCCTAATTTGTATAATATTTATTTGTTTAATTAATGCAATCTTACATAATTTAAACGTAAGATGTAAAGACGTTTATAACCATACTGCAGTTTATGAAGAACGAACCATTTTTTTATATCTGAGTATACTTTAAAAGGTTATTGTTTATAATTTTAAGGCATGATGGTTTCGAAACAAAACGTGTCAAAATAATCAGTGCATGACTTATGCATCCAGAGACGAGTGCATGTCATGATTACGATACGCGACTTACGACAACGTTCAGTCAAGGTTTCCCAATACATGTTATTAGTAAATAAACACTTTTAGGAAACAAACTAGGACATAAATAAAAGACTTGCTAAGTACGTAATGCTGTAACAACTTCATTGCGGATGCTTTTAAAAAAAAAAAACAACTATAAGATTTTTGAAGTAAAACTTCTACGCACGCTTGTCTTGGGGAGTAAGCTGATAAATACGTCACGAGAGAGTTACGAAAAGTGTGATAGCTTGAGGCGAATGGAAGTTGAGAGGGAGATATGTTAGTGAAGATAGAAAGAGAGAGAGTTACGTTTCGTAAGTTTTACTTCAGTCGTGTGGTCTAAACTCTAAAGAACACTCTTATTTAATAATAAAATATTTGGAATTATTTTAAAAATTAAGATATCATATTTCATCACTAACAATAGTTATCTAATCATCATTAAAAATATATATACCTATATTTATATAAATCAGATCTCAGATAACATTCTATCATGCTTTTAAAAACAAGGTTGATAGGAATTCCCCTATTTATCAATGCGTAGTGGGTAATAGATAATGTTTTAAAATAAACTTTGTAGTCATTAGATTCTACATTTTTAGATAATCCACTGAAAATCTATACAAATAAATAAAACGGGAGTGTCTGTTTGTAATATTAAAATAACCGCGTTTTAATGCACATGGATGTATATACAGTCAAACCTGGATAAGCGAGAGTTCAAGGGAGCACAATCTCATTCTCGCTTATAGAGGTTTCTCACTAACCCGAATTTCTCGCTAATGCAGGTACATGGGTAGCGTTTCTCTCTTATAGAGGTAGGTACGCAGCAATAACAAGTCACAGCAAGTACGAATGTAGTATGTAGTAAATATGATAAAATTATGTGCATGATATGCACAACATATATTGTGTACATATATATTTTTGATTTTATAATTTTATAATAGGTGGATTCTGGTAAATTAAACTCCCTCTGAATTTAATTTCACGATTTTCCGGATTCAAACGCATTCACTATTTTAAGTTTATCACTTAATGACAGTACTTTAATTTTCCGTTTTGACATGATGCAGAACAGAACTTTCCTTCGCAACTGATTAACTATAAACTGAGTAAGTCCGACAGACAGGACGGTACACAGGCACACGTGTCCATTCGAAAAGAATGGAAAGAAAGGGAAATAATGCGATAAAATAACGAATAAATAATTATAATCCACGAAATAGAATAGGTACAATATTGACGAGAAAACAATACAAAAACAATGGTAGGAAGTTTCACGAAAGTTAAGAATGAGTCATAAAATAGCAGATGTTAAATTTGTAATTTGTTTTGTCATTTGTTACTCTATTTTTATTGTAGTTATAGTTCCTCCTAAATAATATAAATAAAGATCGACTGTCGCTTATAGAGGTGTAGATAAGTAGCAGTCTCACTTACGGAGGTCCATGAGGGAAAAACGACTCTCTCTTACAGAGGTTTCTGTTTCTCGCTAATAGAGGTTTTGGGAGCTTAAAATGACGGGTCCTGGCTATTACTCTCACTTATAGAGTTTTCTCACTTATCCAGTTCTCACTTATCCAGGTTTGACTGTACACGGTACACATACCAAAGTAACATTTTTTACAATTTTTGACTGTCTGTCTGTCTGTTTGTTCCGGCTAATCTCTGAAACGGCTGGACCGATTTTAACGGGATTTTCACTGGCAGATATCTGATGTAATAAGGAGTAACTTAGGCTACTTTTATTTTAAAAATTTATTAATTTTATAACTCTGCGAACTGAAAAATAATTTTTTTGTTAAATTCCACGCGGATAAAGTCGCGGGCACAGCTAGTAGACAATATGACTTTAAATACACTTTTCAACAGAAAATAGCGCTGACAGGCGATACAATTTCATTTTAAACTAAAATGTGTTAAAAATGATAGCGCTGTTTCATTGCTGCAGTTACTAAATCAAGTGTGCCAAGGTAGGGCCGCGTCACTCAATCACACTGTGGCACACATACATAATATGTACATAAATACTTCATTGCGAGTATTACGAGTTTATTAAGAACTTAAATTAACTCAACCTAGAAATAAGGTTAAAGTTTGTACTTCTTCTTGATTTAGAGTTATGAGGTAACTTTATCGTTTAAAAAAATAAAAATAAACGGCGACACAATATACTAAAGGTTTATATATTCAAAAAATCAAAGAAATATTGCTTTTATTTTAAAAAAATTCAAAGGGTCAAGTGCCAGACACTGAAAAGATCTCCAGTTCGTTTTATATAACTGCGAGCAATATAACAATAAATAGCATTTAAATTATAAATGAACGAAATAACATACGCGTGTTTTTAGTTTAAAGTTTCAGTTGTTACTTGTGCCCTGTTATCAAGAGACAAGAAAGGATAATTATACATACGAGGTATATATTTATTCTTAACCACAAAGAATATACATATGTAGGTACTCATTAGGTAAATGCTCTTTGAGTTATTCAAAATGTTTTAATGTCGGAAGTCAGGGGTAACAAATATTTGCTATTATGTAATAGAAAGCAACGGCAGATTGAAGAACAATCTTATTGTTTGATCACAGCTGTTAAGAGCGTGCATAAGGCGAGCAAAAAATCAGATTTCACCCGCGCACCCGATGAAACAAAATATACACAAAGCCTCGTGTCAGAGTGCGATAGACGATATAGTTTTGAGCGCATTACGAATGTAAAAAACGACAAATATGTTATTTTGTATATAATTCCGAAACTAAAAGTAATTACATTAAATGCCTTGGCATAGCCTTTACTCATATTTAAATGTAATTAATTATCAAATTTTTGTCTTAATGGTCATAACCATATCGGGTATAAATAGAAAAAATATAAAAATTAGAGGTTACTTCGTGATTATATTTTATCGAGGAAATTTCCTTATTTTATGTTTTTGATATGGGTCAACCCTTGCAAATATCACGTAGTTTGTCATATATTTTTATTTTAAGATTTGGTCTGGAACTTTTCATGTCAAAACAAATAGAAGATGGTCATTTTGCATTATGCACACTCTTAAGGACAATTAGTTTTGTGAGTTCTGAAAAAATAACACTACTTTAAATAAATATTATTTTTCAATTCACCTTTATGTACTTAATAAAAGTAACAGAGTCATTAAACTCCATGTTTTACAATTCGTTCTAACCTACCAATTATTAAGAAAACCTGTTAAGCATTTGTACATTGCAAAAATCATTCAAAAAAAGCTAGCGGAGGTCGTTGTTCTTTTTTTAAATAATTGAGTCGTTCTAAGAAATCAACCGTAGTCTCATATCATCTTTTTATACTTGTTTGACTTTAGACATAATCCCAATCATTTTATTTAAATTATATTTGTTTTATTGTTTTGATTTTGTTTCAACTTTCATAGAGGTCGCGTCCATCGTGACCGTCTGTAACGTTGCAACAATTTTATTAGTCATGACCGTATGGAAAGGTCATGAGTTTGTTTCATTTGAATAAAACATACACGAACGACCTATAACTTGTATATATTTCAAAGTTATTATGTATTTATTAATAAAGTAATCATAGGTAAACCTATCAAATCTGACATTTATGGATACATCAATAATATAGAATAATTTTCCCAGTTGCTGTCCTAATTATTTATTCCATACTTCTCAATATTTTAGTCGTATTATTAATGTTACAATTTTACAAACTATAATTTAGATTAGGTACTGTCTGGATTAAAAACCTGTATGTGCTTTGAACAATTAGGTTAGTGACTTTTGATAGGTACTTCGTCAAATAACGTAATACTTATCAGTTTTATATTTGTTACAATAAACGATAATGCCTATCTTCATTGAAAAAGTCTACTGCGCAAAAAAATAAAATTAATACTGACAGTCATTAGAGGCAGATTTTATCAAATATTTACATTATCATAAAGCAAATTAACTGTAGTCTGATTCCTACGGAAATTTATTTATTTTGAATATAGAGTTTTCAAGTATAGTCTGGAATCCTCTTTATAATTCACAATCTGAAAGCATTGAACAAAAAGCCTTTACTAGACTCACACAGCTAACGATACTATTAATGACTGGCTAAGTTTAAAGTGATGACCTTTCACAGAAGGCGGGTCTGACTCGATCTATGTTTCCCTTACAAAATTATGAATCTATATATGTATATAAAATAGATTTCCACCCATTGACTCATCACGATATCTCTGGAACCATAAGGCGTAGAGACTTGAAATTTTGTAGGAATATTACTTTCGCCGAGTAGAGGTCAGCTAAGAACGGTTTTTACGAAATCCCACCCACAAGAGGGAGTTGCGGGGGTTAATTACATATATGGCAAAACAACGTTTGCGGGGTCAGCAAGTATTATGAGAGATTTATAGTCCATGTTATGTACGCTTGTCATTGATATACATATCAGTGATTGTTATACACTTATTGTATTTAATAAATATATATTATAGTTTACAAGTAAACTTTAAGATAATACATTTTTAAATTCATTTATTTATAAGATTTAAATCTTACAAAAATTTTACCTCGAGGAAATCGGTCGTCACTAATGGAGACTTTTATTTAATCTTAAGTAATGGTACTAGCGATGGAAGAAAATAAATGAAAGCTGCCATTAAAAGATAAACCATAAAGATACCGTTTTACTTTTCAAGTGTTTCTAGAATTACAATTAAGGACTATTTATAGACTATTACAAGTATTGGTTGATATCACACAATTAACAGGAAATTATTAAAATTATCTTTACATTAAAATGTTGTGCTACATAATTTTATAAGCGATAGTAAAAATCCCCTGCATTTTTCAAGGGGAAAAACGTAACCAACACACGATAAAATTTAACAATAGATGTAATTATTCAAAATTAAAACGCGCAATCATAATGTAGTTTACGTTTTATATTACACATAATACAATAAACATATAACTAAGAAGAATAGATTCTTAATATTACTCAGTTGGAAACAAAAAAAGTGTGACTGAAACGATACGTCACTACCCATGAATAATTACTAGGAAACACTATAGCGCTTGCACGCGTCTGTGGTGTGACCGTGTGATCGTTCACTCGACACGTGATAACAGCCATTGAGATTGCAGACTCGCCATCGAGGTATAAAGCATGGTGAACCATGAAAGTGACCTTTATTATCAAATGAAATGTAAACCAGCGATGGTATCGTGGCTCAAGACTATCTATGAATGACCTCCTCGTGTCTCGTTTGTGACACCGGCGTTGATATCCGGTTCAATACATTAGTAAAATTTCATATGTCAAGAGTCTAGACTATTAAGATGAGATAAGTTAGAGAAAATAAAATAGTTTTTATAATGACATACTTATGTGACCAATAAAAAAATATTTTAAAGATTAACCTTCATCGATTATACGAAAGGTTATTTATTTATATTAATGTTTAGTTCATTTCAACAATTTGTCTTTTATTAAAAGTTATAATATTTTCCGGATGTGAATAACGTTAAGAGTTGTTTGACTGTGCAAGATTTTTTGAATATTTCCTCTTGGAAGTACCTATTGTTGGAAATAATGTGTTAAAATTATGTGTATGTCTTGTGTATGTGTTAAACCGTATAATCATCGTTTATTAGTTGCACGTTATACTTGTATTGTGTGGTATCAAATCTTAATAATTACAGTCAACGTTTTATAACCAAACAACGTTTTATATTACCAAGTAAAATATTTGCAGATAGGACGATAATAATTTTAAAAAAAAATTGAAGAAAATCAAGCTATTTCTCGAACATTTATACTAGACTTACTGTAAATAATAATATAATATTATATAAGTAGTTATAATAGAAACAGGAACAAAAAATTTAAAGCATTTATTTTAAATTGCTTCGTTAAATGTCAAGGAAAAGCGGTTTTATTAAATTCAAGAATATTTTTTGATTTTTTCGAAGAATAATAATAAATTTAAATAAGGTATAATGCAATAGTTATGAAAACTTCCATTTAACTTACTTTTACACCACTCTATTTTATTTCCCTTTTTTCTACACCGTATTACAAAGCAATGTAGGTATGTTTCGTATAGAGTTACATAGAGATAGGGCACAGCAGGATATACCCTGCTCAATATCAGCTTGTTTGCCAACGTAGTCGTATAAAAAAAAAAGTTTTGTCTTGAGTATATAATTTAGAGATAGGTTATTATGTATTTGACTACCTAAGTAGTTTTAATATCTCGCTACAATGCAAACAAAGACCGAAGGTTTGAAAATTAAGACTAATTTATATAACATATCAATAAGAAGTCAAAAGTAAAGATTAAATTATTGTACTAAATATATAGATATATAATAAGTTTTGAAGGGCTTTATTTATTTATTTCTAATAAATTCAGTGATAATTTAATCAATTTAAATATATTACTCACTAGCTTTTGCGCGCGACTTCGTCGGCGTGGACTCCGCTCCTATTGGTCTTAGCGTGATGATACATAGCCTATAGCCTTCCTCGATAAATGGGCTATCTAACACTGAAAGAATTTTTCAAATCGGCCCAGTAGTTCCAGAGATTACCGCGTTCAAACAAACAAACAAACAACCAAACAAACAAACTCTTCAGCTTTATATATTAAGTATAGATAAAACTTTTGCATAATCTGTACCAGTTGTGGGAAAATTCAGCACTAAAAATTCTCTAGCGGTAGTAGGTATGGGTTTCTACGAACCGGTTATATAAAATTTTTGATCGTTATAATTTGTAATCATATGAATCATAGAGACAAATGACTTGTATCTTATGTAATAGTATAACGTTTATAATAAAATATATCTAATTGAGAGTGACAGAAAATATATTTTTTACCATTGATACCCTTATAGCACGAATGTATCGTTTTTTATTAATTGTATTGTGACGCATTAAGGGCAATCAAAATACAAATAAAAATAATTTGTTGCTAGATCACTTTCAGACACATAACCTCTCTAACCAACTTCTTGTTCATAAGGAAAGTACGTCTATATGGCAGCATATAAAATTCCATCATCATCAAGGTTAAAATACACGAACATCATAAAAACGAAAAATTAGTTAGGTCATTACGTTCACTTTATCGAATTAGTTCATATATATGTTCATGTACTAGTTCTAAAGATAGAAATATTAGATACATTTTAAACCTAATCTTGTCGTTAGACAAAGATATCTAAAATGTCTAAAATGTCTTCACCCATGTGTAAAATATATATACACATGGGTGAAGATAAGTCATGCTATTTTATAATTAGCACGAAACAATAATCTGGATTAATTTTTATATAACGGATCAAAGCTCAGCCTAGTTCCCATATATAGGTAGGTACCGCAAATGATATTTTGTTTAACTTGTACACGTCTTTATAACATGTTTAAAATTTAACGTTCAGTGAACTAAACGAACTTTTTTTTGTAGAAACCAGGTTTTATACTACTTATACCTTATCAGATCATTCATATCAAACAATATCTACAGCTTATAATTCTTAGGTAATGAAAGACATAATGTAAAGTAGGTACTTGTAAGACTAGAAATAGTTAGAGGTTATATTGTTTACTGCATGTGAGCCAGACATCAAAATATAGATTATAACAAAACCATATTTTTTCCAAGAAAAACTATTGGCAAGCTAAGTTTATACTTTATGTAACTACTTACATATTACTGTCATCTACTACTACTGAGTGTTAAGTATACAAATAATGTGGAGATCTTAGTCATATCCGTAAACCGTTTAAATTACATGGTTTTAATGTAAACGGCAAAATTATGTTGTTAAACTATGTGACTGTTAGTGTGACTTAATCATGTGTGTGTGTGAATAAATAACTTATTGAAATTTTGTTGAAAGATTGTTCTAGTCAGTGTTTATATTACCAGAAGGTATGGAAATACCGTTTCAAAAATCTTGACTTACAAATTAATAATACGTTACATCAAAAGAGTGCTGTAAGATATCTTATGCCACTTATTGTTTGTATCTGATATTTTTCAATGTACTTAAAAACTATTAAAATTGGCCTTGAGTAAAAATATACCTATATTTACTAATTTTATAAGGATGTAGAGTTTGAACAAGTTCGTGGAATTTTTAGATTTGATTTTAAAAAATTGTCAGTATAGGATTTTGTTTGTTTATTTAGAAGGATTTTTTTAAAGGGAGTAATAAAAAAAAATTATAATGTTTTTTTTTTTAATGAAAAAGTGATACAAAGTTCGAAAAGAACACTGGAATAAGGCGAAGGAACTTTAAAAGTGAATTCGAACTAAAGAAAACGTTTTAATATTGTTACATAAAATGTTATTGTTTTAAATTTTATGATATGACGTTGTGACACGCCTTTTACGTTATTTACAAATAGAAACTTATCATTTTCCAATACATTGTTATTACTTATATTATAATACGATAAGAAACATTCACATAATAATTTAGCATTTGATTTCAAATATCAGTCATTATTACGACCTCAATTATGTCGAAGAAATTTATCTTAATATGTAGAAATTAATGTATTTATATGATCGTAAAAATTAATGCACAGACTTCGACTGTATTATTCCATTGCAATCACTCGTATTATTTAAATCACTAAAATCTATAAAGTAGGTATATTGGATAAATATTTGTATACCAGACTGATGAATATAAAGTATGTAATCCACATTATGTAATTCATGGTCAATGATAATAATGTTTTTGTACAAATTAAAAAATAATCTTTGTTAAAAAGTATATATTGTGGAGAATTAGCTGCCAATTAAAAATACTCGGAGCACACTTATATATTGCTAATCGTATTTATTGGAACGAAGTTTCATATGGGTCGTTGCGGAGGAGTACCCTAGCCGACAAAAAACGTCCGTAACGTAAAATAAAAGCGTAAGATTCTTATGTATAGTCATGTGTGATGGCTATACAGTGTCTACGACCTACGTGATGCTAATGACTGTTGTTATTATTTCAGTTTGCTATTAATATTATATCATTCGATAATTATTATATATTTTTATAAATCGTTAATAAAATAAAGGTGTTAAGATAATTTTCTAAAGTAAGTACCTAGTTTTTTTTTATCTTTAAAAAAATCATAATAAAAAATGTATACCAGAACAATTATTTATTTTTTTACCACGAATATAATTTGAAATTAATATTTTATAATAAGGAACTTCGTTCATATCTGGTGTCCCACGACACTTTTTTACTTAAAGATATTAATTAAGCTTCTTATTTTTTAATAATTTAGACAAGTAATATATAGGAAAATATAATTCATAAACGGTTTATTCGTACGATAGTAATATTTTTTTAATGTAGTGGTATATTTGTATAAAATTCAAATACAGTATTTTATACCAATTTACAATAGTAGGCATGCGTACAGTAATTAGTATATAATTTTGGAATACAGACATTAAAAGTAGGTAAAAAATTAGTAAGCGCAGCTCGATATAGTCAAAATTTTCCGCATGTCTTTTCTGAATGTACAAAAGAATCACCTCTACTCTATATGACACCAATAATAAACACGTGACACTGACGTTGGTTTAAATGAAAGCAATAGTATTCATTAACATTAAACATTGGTTATGAATTGTGTGGAAAATCGAGTTTGTTCAACTCCAGTCGCCTAGATTTTTCCACACAGATTTACGATGACGTTATCTTAACATGAAACTTAATTAAACTGTATTTTTACAGATATGTTTAAACAAAAAAAAAAAAAAAATAGTTTACCAGAATTTTCCCAAAAAACTAATTGTTACCGAAATCAGCTTTTCCTTATCATATCGGCATCGGGTTTCTCCTTCAGACTGTCCTCATTATAGGAAAAAGAAAACGAGTTATAACTTACGCTTACGAGTTATTAACTTATCTTTAAAATACTAGTTTAAAATAAGTGATAAAAACCCCATAACCAGTAACCACAAATGCATTTAAATTATTATATTTATTGGTTATAAATTTGCATGAACACGAAATGACCAAAGTCAGACTACGAATAATATTTAAACATAAGCGTCTAATTGTATAATTAGTTCATAAAAAAACTCATATATTAGTTTAGAACGAGTTAATTTGAGGTTATACACCTATTTAAATGAACCAAGAGGAAAATTCTTATATGTGTTATAACCAACGACCTATTATGCGGCATACGCCAACATCATTGCATTAAAAATTACCTAATAATATTTTAAAAGGACAGAGAATACTTTTTACTTCGTAAGCGGAGAATGAAAAAGAACATAGGTGTCAACATACGCCTTATCTGTTATTAGAAAGAAATGAATATAGGATCTTAGTTACACCGGTCGAGCGCCAATCAGGTAACGAGGGAGATTGGGCAAACGTGAACAATCGAGTTTAATTCAAAATAGACTAATAAATTTATTAATTTATTTATAGATTAGGTAAAAAAAAAACAATTTTTTTCTTTTTCAAATTTATTAGTGTTATTTATTAATTCGAAAATACTTTTAATTTTAAACTTTTTTTTAACAAATAAAAAAAAACATGTTTGCTATATACCTTCGAATAAACTTAATTTATTCCTTTTTTGTCTTTTATAATCAGTTTTACTGACTGGATTGCTTTTGTATGCGAAATGTATACGAACATTTATAAACTTTTCAATAACAGCGCGAATAAGGTGTAGCCTATGATTTGACGTTGGATGTTGCTGTAAAGAATGTGAGTTTAAAGATGCAAATATGTCATTACAACTTATAAATGATTTAAAATTCGATTTTTGATAAGTTCAATGTCTTTGGGGTCGGGAAGTATAATGTGACCCTTTTCTTTAATGTAATTGTTAATTATTGTCTCTGATCGAATACAAATCTTAAACACATCTTCGCTTGGAAAACATAGTCCTCCCATATTTTTGCCTGTCTTACATATTTGTAGGCAGCGGTAGAATATTAATGGAGAGTGACTGCAAATTTCCTTAACGCTGGTGTATATTTTTTACGATATCCCTTAAACTTGCTTTTTTTAATCAATCTATTTGTAAATTCGACGGCTTCAGCTTTAAGATTTAATTCACTAAATTGGTCTACTGTAAAATATTTTTTCTTTTGGAGTTCTAACACAATTTGCTGTAAGTTATCGCACTTTTCTTTGAGCCTTTTGATTTTTCGAGTCAAATTATAATTTTTAAATTGCAGTCTACGTTTATCTTGACCAATTTTCCTTATTTTGGTCTTTAAGAATGCCTTTCTCGGGGTATCAAAAACAGATTCTTCGTCAGACACATTGACTTGTTCCAAACTTGTTGGTGATGATATAATTTTTTGTTCTTCCTAAAAATATAACAACAATTCTAATTAAAAAAGGGAACATTAAAAATGTGGTAGATTATATATTATTTTAGCTATTAATAAAAATATTTGTACCTAAGAAAAAATCCTATAATAATAAACTTTGTTGTTTTTTTAATAATCGAAATTTGCTTATTATTCTGCCTTTTTTTAATTTAACCGAGTGTCTTTTTGAAAAAAAAAGTGTGGCGATATTTTAAAACAAGTTTGTTTTTTTTATTATAACAATGAACTTTAGATATCAATTTTGAAAGAATTATAATCAATATCAATGTTAATTATTTGAAAGGGCATGGCTGGCTATTTGTATACGTGAGATCCGCCATTTAAAATTTTTTACCATTTTTCAGCCACATACACAAACATCGCAAAATAGTTAAAAAATATCAAAACAAAAAATATTTAAGGTTACACTGTCTTCAGTAATTTTATTTTACGTACCTTAATTATAGGAACCGCTGATTTTTTTAATCTTCTTAATTTATTTTTCGTGAAGTATATATCTCCTTCGTCGAAATGTTCCGAGCAGATTGTTGCATATTTTGTTGGCATCCAATCAATCTCACGCCTTTGAGTCCTAATTACGTGCAACCACTTTTCCTTTAAGCACCCATCTTTAGGTAATCTAAATTGAAACATGTTTTTAAATTAATGAACATTTTAAATGATAAGTAATTAAAATTCAAGCGTTTTTTATTAAAATAAACTATTACAAGTAGGTACCTTTGAATCATCGAATTTATGAATATTTAGTAACATGATTTTAAAACAAACAATTTCAAGTTTTTATATAATTTTGTGAAGGTGAATGAAGACTAGTTCCATTTTACCCAACTTCCCCTAGCAGTGACAATACAGCTGTTCTCTCTTTCACTCTCACGCACGAGTCCTCTACATGTCTCACTCATGTACTTCGTAATAAAAACTGCCGATTAAAATATAAAAAGTTACATTTTCGGTTCGAATAAATAAATTTACAGTACTTACGTATGAAATGAAATGTTTTTATTTCCCCTAACAGTTCCAGTATAATTCCTGCAACGTCTAAAAACACACGAAGGCATTTTGTGAACACTTTTTATGATAATATGCGTTAAACAAAAGGACGTCTAGCTACGACACTGAATGGTGCGTGACTAAGTGAAACTCAGGCAATTACCTTAGTTTTTCCTTGCCAAAATAGACAGCGGGTAACGTATCTACAGTTTTAATATATCATAGGTTATAACTAGGTAGTTTAACAAACCATTTGACGTAAACCGGCATTAATGTGGTTAATCTTTCTGCTAGAGTAACACTAAAGAAAGCAAAGCACTTTAACAGCAACTGTAGTCCAATTTCACCATCGAAGAATTCTCGATTAGTATTTTCACGAACTCGGCCGCTTTCTCGTGCAACGAGGCAATTTTTTAAATCATCTTCCATTCTGAGACAGAGATATGTATGATGTTCTTAGCAACAGACTCGTCGATTTGAGACAAAATATTATTATTTTTTTATCTATTGAGTAATATCAGAACAACGCGCTCGAGTCGTTGACGTACAAAAACGTCAAGGGCAACAGTCGGGTCCAGAATCTTGACCCCTTAACGAACCTCGTTGTTGCTACGCGTTCCGAGTAATTCTCTTTACCTGTTTTTTTATTAATTCTAGAAATTTACACGATTATTTATAAAGAAAATATCTACTAATTTGCTCCTTGTATTCAACAACGTGCGTTCAACGTAACTATGATGTATAATTCGACAGTGGAATAGGCTGACAAACATCTCCTAGCGAGTAATAAATACGAAGCAGTAATCAGCCAATCGAAAGTTTATCAAAATTTACGCGGATGAAGCCACAATGGACTTTTAGTAGTGTTATAGTAGATGATATAGTATGTACGATTATATCTACGACGTTTTAATTAAATTATTTTTACTTCATATTTTCTATATCTATATCTATATCTATATCTATATAATATTATAAAGAGGTAAAGTTTATAACTTTGTATATACGGGGTAATCTTCGCAAATACTGATCCGATCATGAAAATTCTTTCGCTAACAGAAAGCTACACTATTCAGGAGTGACAAGATAAAAGGAAAAAGATAAAAATATATAAAGATTTTAAATCAGCAGGATTTGAACCTGCGCCCTCTGACGTGCCGTGTCAACAATTCAATCTAATCAAGCATTATTATTTGCCTTAGAAATTAATTGGTGATTTTAAAACATTTATATTTATCTGATTTGCTGAAAATAGTGAGAGTGTATTGGAACATATCAAATTTCACCGTACCCTTCTTATGTGAAATGGATTATAACGCCCAACGAAGTGGGCACGGGTCGGCTAGTATCTTATAAAATTATTATTGTTTACTCTATAAAAATTGGATATCTGCCTAAATATATAGTTGTACGTTATCGACTAAACTCACATTTGGAAATATTTCAAGAAATTTTAATACATAAATTCGCCTCTTCATATAAAAACGACAGTTTATCTTTAATTTTTTTTCTGTCTAGACTTAAATAGTCTAATCTAGATCCGATAACACCCATCATAAATTTTTTAAAATTTTGTTAGTCAATGTATCCAATTAATAGATATTTGTAACATTTTCTATAATTCAAAAAATCTATTCATATATTATATGTTTGTATTGCATTTATATACACTAAGTTGGTACTTGACTTCACTGTCTCGTTACTTGTATTTTTAGTAATGGGACTATTCGCTTTATTTCAGTCATGAAATTAAAGAAAAGGATATTTCCAAATAAGTTTATAAGTTCAATACAAAAGCTAATTTACCTTAGTTTGTAAGAAACATTTTTTTTAATTTGCTATCCCGACTGTGATTTTATTTTTGAGGTGTTGTTTTTTACAACGTGGGTACGCTAAGTGCTTATAAATCAGATTTTGGCGAAATAAATAATTTCATTTTATGTACCTACTTAGAAGTTTAATTTAAAAATTTAAAAATTTAATTTTTCAAAGCGTTACCTTTAACCTTACAAACTGCAAAAAATTAGCATTCTAATCATTAAAGAACTGATAAAATCTAGTTAGAAGTTCTACAAGAACAGAATAAAGACAATTCTAACCAGATAATATAAGACAAGGTAACAGAAAATAGAGAGAAAAATAATAAAACGACTAGACGTAATGTGCAAGAATAACTGCTAAAATAAAACCATTTTACTTGTAGTATTTTGCAAAATTTTTGTTAATGCTTTGTCTTCAAAGGTTCTCGCTAGCGAAGTTGTCAAAACTCGTAAAATGATTTTGATGAATTGTAAATATTTAAGACTAGTAATGGATCAAATGTTTCCTTATGTATTTGAGAAATAACGCGTTGTTTACTTTTTAGTTCCAATTTGATAGAATACAGTTGAAACGAAGCCAAATGCATATTTTGCAAAACGGTGTAATAATAACCCAGACATTGCTATACATTCCTACTGATACGTTGTGGTTAGTGTCGCAGCCTGGTCATTAGTTACATTACGAAAACGAGTACTTGCTGAAAGAAAATGCGTTCTCGACATATGTATAATACAAATCAAATTATGTGAAAATCTAAAGAATATGGTAGATCTTTTCCTGTTACATCTTCTTAACGTCCCTCTGCTGGGCAAAATAATTTTTTTACAAGGCTAGTATTACTGCATATTGGTTGATATACTCGTAGATGCTGCAAACTTTCGTTCAGGACAATTTTTTCACGATGTCTTCATTAATGACTGTAATTTATAAGCAGTGCCTGTCAGAATTAGAACATCGTAAGTTGTTTGTTCATGTTATCTATGCAACAGAACACTGCAAGAAATAATCGTATATTCCGTACGTCATACGCGTACATACTCAACGGTTCAATTATAACGTACGCAGTAAATCGTTCAGTACACTCCCTCGAGAACACCATTTATCAATTGGAGTTGTAATTCATGTCATACATTATTTTTATTGCGCAATATTATCTTTATTATAAAGGGAAACCATCATCTATATATCATATTCAAATAGAACTGACGTCAGACCACCGAAGTCTAACCTACAAAGAAATGGGTCAATACATCACTTTCACCAACTTACGTCAAACGTAATCTAAAAAGTACAGTTATACAATACGAAACTAGTTTGTTTTTTATTGTGTCAAAAATCAAAAAGAGATCTTATCGATCAACCTATTGAAGGTTGTCTTAAATTAAACTATATATTTTACTGAAATAATTATTTTGTGTAAAATATTCATTATTGAAATGAAGTTGTAAGATGTATAGAGTGGCGAGTAAAATTAATAATAACCAATATAAATAAATCTGTAAATCTTGAAGAACCGAGCAGCAGAATGATTCTTCGGCGACCTCATTCAAAAATTATATTATTAAAAATAAGTAACTGGATACGGCAGTCGTGTTCCCAAACTAAAATTCTCAGAAAAAGTGAATGAGAACGAATGAAAAGCATATTTATTTTTATTTCTTAAGTGGCAAAATAACTCTGTTCTGGCTCTATGTAGACTACAAAATATAGCGTGATATCTAATAAAATCTTAACATTCGATAAAATTTATGATATACTAGATATGATAAATATTAAATATACAGTAGAATCCGTTTATTATGACTCCGCCTATATTGACCAACCGGTTATTATGACGTAATTACACTACGAAGTTTGGTTTTCATATAAAATTCTTTATAAAAAAGTCGGATATAATGACTTCCCTTATAGTGACATGTCGCTTATTATGACCCATTTTTAAGAAATGATGTCCGGTTATAATGACCGACATGATTCTTTACACCTCCATTGATCCCTGACGACGTTCGACTTGCCGAACGCGTCGCCAAGTGCAAGCCACATGTGGCTCGTTTTTGTTTTGAGTCTCAGTTTGGTCCAAGTAACTTATTGGTCTTCTTAGTGAGTAATTTATGCTTGAAGGTCACGCATTGTTTTTCGTTTGTCGTTTGTGTTTTTCATTGTACATACTGTGAAAAAAAGTCATCTTATCGCCGTAACGCATTTACGATTGAGGAGAAAGGTGCAAATAATATGCAGATTAGAAAATGGAGAATCAAATTTTTTTGTGCATATTTAGACAGTCGATCTGAAGAAGTAAACTCCAGTCGTGCATCGGAGCTGACACACGTTTTTTTTTCACAAAACGCTTTGTATGACGTCCGCTTATTATGACGTGTTTGTCAATTCCTTTCGATGTCATTATAAACGGATTCAACTGTATATGTAAGTATTATAAGTATTCAAAGTTATAAAAAGTACAAATATTGTAAATATAAGTGTTTTGACTTCGGTTTAGCCTATAATATCCCACTGTTGGGTATAGGCCTCTTCCCCATATAGGAGAAGGATCGGAGCTTAATCCACCACGCTGCTCCAATGCGAGTTGGCGGATATATTCCCTACTATAAGTAACGACCGCTATCAGGTGGACGTGATAACAACCGGGACCGACGGCTTAACGTGCTCTCCGAGGCACGGTGGGGAGACCCACAAGGACTGCACAAACCCCCAGACCACGGCAAACATCTGTATGGCCAATAGAAAAATGTTGTCGTGTTCGGGAATCGAACCCGCAACCGCCCCCGCGCAACAGCCAATCGCAATCCAGTGCTCTGACCGCTGCGCCAACGCGATGATGTCGCGTCATGATTTTTAAATTTTTTATCCTCAATATTAATATTAATAACAATGTTAATGCGAAACTATATCATTTTATTTATATTTTTTTTTTGTTTCTAATCTCGGCAGAATCTTCAATTCACTTTAACTAAGTATAATGAGTTTATATAATTGTAAATATAGTAATATGAATATTTAAAAAATGTTGGAGCCTGCTTGTATATAAAATTATGATTTTAAGCAATTTTTAAAATATGCGTTCAAATATTTAGTCGAGTAATAATTTATGATGTTTTTCTTTTTGACACTATTATGATTGAGATAAAAGAAAAAAATATAGTTCATGATAGTGCTAAAATTTTAGATAAGGTCTATCACATGATTTTGAGATTAGCTTTATAATCATTTATCATATATCATGATAGTTATCATAGATACAAAAATTTCCGTTAACATAATAAAATTATAGTGTCTAATTTTCTTTTTCTATACTGTTTTACAGAATTAGTTGTTACTATGTTTTATGTCACTTTATATGATATTGCAAATTCGTTTTAGCATTTTTTTATGAAAGTAGTATTTATATTATTGGTTGGAACGTTACTATATTTTTTTTATTATGTTCTACTACTTCACAAGTATCATTAGTACTTACGATTTTTATATTACGTTAGTTTGAAGGTCCCAAGACCTAAATTGTCATTCTAACGTTATAATTGATTGTAGGATAGGTACGTGGTAGACATCAAAGACCAAGCGGCTCAGACTAAATACTTAAAAATAAAAGTAAATTGTCGTCTCTATTTCTGCATGATTTGACATTTTAAGAATTAATTTACTCTAATAATTTCACACAAAATTTAATCTTATTTCAATATCGATGTCTTGAATAAAATTGTCAAAATTTTAATATTTTAAAGTACTCGGCGGTGTTTAGCAGGCTTCGCCGAGTCTTTACAATACAAAGTTCCGTACAACAGCATACTATAACAAAAAAATCAAGAAGAAAATTCATCTACTATCAGATATATCTACATCTTGAATTAACATGTTAAATGTTGAATAAAAATATGTGAAAACCTTTCTATATACAAAAGTAAATTAAAAAAATATATACTTGAAATATAATGTGTATAAATAAACATAAAAACGTAAATGAATAAATATAAAAATAAAAACAAATTTCCCTTTTTTAAGTCATTACTTATAAAAAAATACTAAAATGCGATATATGCGATCTAACTGTTTGTTACATATTTAATAAAATATATACATATATGTACAATATCTAATTATGCTCATAAGTGAACTGTAATGTTCTTGAGAAAAATAAAGTTCTTTAAACCTTAATAAAGAAAACATTAAGATATACCTATGACATGCATTAAACGTATTAAAAGCTTATAAAATATAATTTAAAAAGTAATATGAATAAACAATAGGAATGTACATATCCACAGAAGAACCTATAAAATTTATAATTTTTCTTAAGAGTTTTGTATTTTTTTTAAAGATACAAAAAGTCTAAGAAGTTTTAATATCTATCGCATATAATAAGTACAGTAAAAAGGATTCCGAAGAAATAATAATTAATTATTTAGATTTTTGTATCGCATAGAAACTGCTAGCGTAGCCTTTTCCAAACAGACATTGTATTTGTATTGAACCTATTATTTGCTTAGCTGTAGTAGTATTGTTTTAATATTTACATTTTTCCCCATTCAACAGTTAAACAAATTTATTCGACGAAAAGACGTAACATAATTGTCTTAAAACGTTTAAACAGCCGGCTTAAAATAAATGGAAGGTCGTACGCTACGTTTAATCAATCATCAGAGTATTAAAGTGAGATATTTATTTCTTTTGACGTAGATTATACTTTAAATGTGAAAATCAATTACATTAAAATTTAATTTGTACAAATGGCGTCATTAATTGTTTCTATTTTAACAATTAGCATTGTAAGATATCACGATTCTGCAGTGTGGTTACCGCAGTAAAGAATTTAGCCACCCACTCTCTTTCTGTGGGTGTCGTAAGAGGCGACTAATGGTAACACAGTTCCACTACCACCTTGGAACTTAAAAAGCCGACAAATGGTAGGATAACCATCAAACTGCTGGCTTTGAAATACACAGGTCGAAGGCGGGCAGCAGCGTCTTCGGTGCGACAAAGCCAGCCCTGCGGTCACCAACCCGCTTGCCCAGCGTGGTAACTATTTGCAACACACATGAGTTCACGCCATTTTTGACGGGAACTTGTGGAGGCTTGTATCCAGCAGTGAACTGCGATAGGCTGAAGTAATTATATCACGATTCGTTCTATACTGAATGTTTAAAGATTACAGTAAATATGAAGCTAATTCGTGACAGTTGACAGTTTGCGTTATAAACAAAAATAGTCTTTATTTCAAGACGTGTAAAGTCTATTAAGCCGTGAAATTAAAAGCTGTTTCATTTACACGTGATGACCATTACAATAATAATACCCACTTGAATAGAAATCCTTGCGAGACGATATGGTCATAACTCTTATAGTACTCATAAAGAAAACTCCTTGGCGCTTACAATGGCATTAGAAACAATAGAAAATTGTTACGGAAAAGGAAAATTATAACAATGTTACGTAATTAAAGCTGTTTTATATGTTTTTAAATAAACATACAATAGGTAATCATGTGCATATAGATATTATACGTAAATTATAGTAAATTTTATTTGCATTACTTAGATGTACCTATTTACTCTTCTATGTAGCCTTAATATAGATATGGTATATTTTACTTTCACTTCTAAGAAAACGTTTTCTAATTTTCCGCTTTTCATACGGAATTTTCCATTAATGTCTATTTTAATTCCATCACGCCGATAAAAGTTTAACGGAAGTATAGTACATCACGTTATTAGAATTAGAAACGTCTTGAAATTTTAAATAATATAACATAAGCATAAGAATAACTTAAGTACTAAGAATAGTTCCAATTTATTAACAAATGTTTTTTACAATAACACGTTTTGTAGTTAGTTTTTACTTAAGCTATTATCAGTCAATTACATTAAAAAGTAGTTTTAGTTCGTAATAATATAATTAACATCTATTTAAATAATCGTAAGACAGGTTTAATTTGCTAAAATCCATACATGAATCGATATACGAATAAAATTGTAGTCTTTCTAATATTAACCTTAAAATTAGTAGTGGTAGTTTTAATGACAAAACATACGTATTGTTTTGTTAACGATGACGTGATAAGACGTTTCTGTCGTATAGTCTCCAAAACATTTAATATCATGCGAGCACGACGTATATAAACGTCAAGTCTATTTGTATGAATTTTTTTTTGTGTCATCTTAAACACTACGTTCTTCACGTTCTGTCCGCGAAAGGGTTAATATAACAGCGAGAGCTTTTGTAAAGGTCTAAAAATCGATAGTGTCTTCACGACAGTTTACTAAAATTTATATAATTGGGGTTTTATTTTTGTCAATCAAGAACCATATGAAAATATAGTCTTGTCTTATTAGATAATCTGCTTCACAAGAAAAGCTTTAAAAGTTTAAAATATACCTAACGCTACAGGAAGAGAGAATAATTTATACATACGTACATAGTGTACGTACATACAATTTGAACTAAAAAGGGGTAAAATTTCTATTTAGTAATAATTACTATGCGTTTATATTATTAAAAATCATGTTATAAAATGACTTCGAAAAATCCTACCATATATACCAAAAAAAAAAAAAAATAATTTTGCTGGGTTCATACGATTTATTGGGTTCATACACGGTGTATGTACTATTTCGAATTCGGATCTTGTTCGTTAAGAGTTTAAAAACGGTCCAGATAATAGTACCTACAAGTGTCAAAGCGAAAGGTTTAACTACTAATGAAAAAGTATATTTATTTTAACTCTTTTTATTTTAAGGTTATAAATGATACAGATACAAGACGTGTAGTTATAATTCATTCCCAAACTATGATTCAGTACCCCATTTTAAAGTGCAAAAATAAAAAACATATTTTATTTACGAGTCTCGTAACAGACAGTCTGGCAACATGTCTGATAGTCTGATAGCTGTTGTTAATACTCGTATAGTAAAGAGGAAGACTTTTTGAACGTGCTAATAAGCTTATGGGATTTGAAATAGGTACTGTTTTAGCGTTAGGAAGCAAAAGTAAGGCGTTTGATAAGGTATATTATTTTATTGTCGTAGGAAGATATTCCATATATAATATGTTAAAAACATAAGTTGAAGACATCACATTGTGTCTGGGTCGGAGCAGTAACTAAAAATATAAAAACAATTTAACAGTTACCGAGAATCAAAGCGGGTGAAATTGCGTGGTACGTTTAGTAATTCTACCTCATATTTAATCATAACTGTCGTCTGCGATCACGCGATCAAAGATATTTTCAGATATTTTTTGCAGTGGCATATTTTGACGGCGATTTCGCAGATGGTGAAACTTATAATTCTTAACCGGCTTCTTTTATAATGTACGTTTATGAAAGAATTTATTCTGATCTTTGCAAAGCGTAATATAAGATTTTTAATGTTCAAGAAAAGAAATTGTTACGCTTTTATGCCAAATACCATAGCTTCAATAAGAAATAGGTTTTGTACTTGTTAATATAATTATAAAAAATAATGATCATTTCAATGAGTCATTATTGTATTAATTATAGAACCAACGCTAGCCAATTTCGTGACAATATTATTATCTGGTTTATAATATTAGTGATGTAACATTATTACCTGTCTATATTATTTACCAACAGCTAACAAAACCCTACTTTATGTACGTTATGTAGGTATTAAATTTAAAATTTTAATGATAGGAGCTGTCGCCTGGCCCTATTGGCCTTGACGGCGTCACCGGGTGGAGCTTTCCCCTTTTCTAATTATGTTATATTTATAAAACGTTCGATACGAATAGAGTGCCTTTTACACCTAAACTAGTTTCACAATAAAACAGTAAACGGATAAATGTGAACCCTGTCAGACCAGGTTCTTGGAAGCTAGTCGAGGATTAGAAAATGCGAATGTAGATTTGTTCCTTTCAATTACACAACCGTCCAATCTTATGCGATTAACTCCTTACTATTTATAAACTTTCGCGGCATTTTGCAGATTAGAATTAGATATTGGCAGGGCTTTATATTGTTTTCTAGAATATTCTGATCGTCTGCATATAAAGTATTTTCAACCTTCATACAGAAATAAAATCAACTGACACTTGCGCTTACGACGTCATAACTTCGTAATAATATTGGATCCACTGCATTATTGTTTAATTATGTATCCTATTACTAAACATGTTAAGTAAAAAATAGTAATACACTATAAGAGTTAATAAGTTAAATTGTTTTTATTTTAAATGGAAGAATTCGAAAATTCTTAGAATAATCTAATACAAAAAAGTTTTACTCATTTTCGTTTACCGTAAAAGTAAGACTATAAACCTTAATATAAAAGAAATTAAGATAAGATAAAAAAAAATTTAGTGAAAATATTAAATTGGCGTGGATTAAATGGCGCTTTCTGGGTACAAAAAACTTTCTTAGTGGAACCTAACGGGCTAAATAAAGTTTAATATAAAATTAATTTGCAATAATAAGTCAAGTGGGTTTGTTCACCTGCATGTTTGTATGTTTCCGTTGGGTTCAACGACTCACAATAAAGCGGTCCTCTCGTTTATACCGTCGTACCGCCTGACGCATTTGGGGCGTCTGGGACACGTCTAAACTTTACTATTTTATTATTTCTTGCACTTCATTCTGTTCCATAATATAAAAGGCATTTTAATATAATTACTAGCTTGAATTATAGATACAATATTTTTTACGAAATTTTAATTAGGTATTATTTATATTATCTCCAAATATAGTATATTATCTTCTAAGTAGTTGTGAAGAAGAGAGTAGAAAAAATGGATGGCTAAATTAGCATTCAGGTAGACAAACGAAAAAATAAATAAATATTTTTTGTATTCTGTTATAATTTTATGAAATTACGTGTATTTGTTATCATTAAATTTTATATTACACTCCTACGATTATATTAATTAATATTTAAATATTATGTTAAATGTAACTATACTTAAATTAATAATTATTGAAATAATTGTATTTTAAATTCTTTCAATGATAGGGCTTAACATTAAGCGGGTTTAATACATTTGTGTGTATCGAAGTATTTAATTATTTTATTAGTCTTAAACATTTATCAAAATTCCAAAAAACCGGTTAAATGTCACCTGATGTTATTACTACGGTATTTGAGTAACGCGGTCTCAAAAATAATTGGCGGAAATTGGCAAAATATGTAAATAGCGGGAGTAAACAATTATACAACAACATTACTAGCATGATAAATACTAGAAAACCTCTTAAAAGTTATAGTTCCAACGATTAATCGTCTCAAAGCTATATTTCATACAAATGTTTAATGGACAATGGACATGGCCTCAATAATCATAATCATAAACATTTATTAATGCAACGATCGGTCACGATTCAGCCTGTAATATCCCACTGTTGGGCATAGGCCTCTTCCCCACGTAGGAGAAGGATTGGAGCTTAATCCACCACGCTGCTCCAATGCGGGTTGGCGGATATATTCCCTACTATGAGTAACGATCGCTATCAGGTGTGCATGATAACAACCGGGACCGACGACTTAACGTGCTCTCCGAGGCACGGTATTAATGCAATAATATATATAGGTATTATTTTATTTTTATTTTCACAAGACTATCTTAAATATACATTTTCAAGACCCTGACCTTATAAGAAGACCTAACCTTAATTAACCGACTTAATTAACCACACGCACTTACGAATTGCATCGTAATAGTACAGTTACACAATCGTAATATTTCACACAAAAGGTTAGACGAGCCCAAATGTCAGCATTGACGTCATAGGGGCGGCACCGGTACTAAAAATACTTTATTATAAGCAAGGGCTAAATGACTGATGATGCGTTACGATAGATAATGCTTACATAAGGTCGACCTCAGTGAACGGTGAACGCACCCAGGCTTATCTAACGATAAAAATATTAGTATTAACGTTATTTTTTAGTTATTGTGACTCATTTTCGGAGAAATAATATGAGCTTATATATACATCTGCGATATAAATAACTAGTGACTACTGTTGCTATTTTTTAACCGACTTCAAAAAAGGAGGAGGTTACTCAATTCAACCGTATATATGTTTTTTTAATGTATGTTCGGGGATAACTTCGTCGTTTATGAACCGATTTTGATCATTCTTTTTTGTTGGAAAGGTGATATCCCAACTTAGGTACCATGATAAGGAAACCAGGATCTGGTGATTGGAGCTCAGTGAAATCGAGGGAAACCCTCGAAAATCGTAGTGACAACTAGTACGTTTGTTAATTAATTTATTATTTACTAGCTGACCCCGCAAACGTTGTTTTGCCATATATGTTATTAACCCCCGCAACCCCCTCTTGTGGGTGGAGTTTCGTAAAATCCGTTCTTAGCTGACCTCTACTTGGCGAAAGGAATATTCCTACCAAATTTCAAGTCTCTACGCCTTATGGTTCCAGAGATATCGTGATCAGTCAATGGGTGGAAATCTCTTTTATATATATAGACTAGCTGTCCCCACAAACGTTGTTTTGCCATATATGTTACTAGCTGAGCCCGCAAACACTGTTTTGCCATATATGTTATTAACCCCCGCAACCCCCTCTTGTGGGTGGAATTTCGTAAAACCCGTTCTTAGCTGACCTCTACTCGTTGCAAGGAATATTCCTACCAAATTTCAAGTCTCTACGCCTTATGGTTCTAGAGATATCGTGATGAGTCAATGGGTGGAAACCTCTTTTATATAATTATATAGATATAGATTACTTTCCGATGCAATTGAAGTCGGTTTTTTTCGTTTGCTAGCAAACACAATTATAAGCGTGAAAGATAGTCATGATATGCCAATCGAAGATCGAACTCTCGAATCGAACTCTTTTTGTGTTACTCTGCTATTTCATAACATTAGAAGTGCTTTATATAAATATCGCATAAATATAATTCACTCGACTCAACTATCGCTTTACCTTAAACATCAAAGAGCATCTAAAACGTATATACAATATCGTAACTGACCTTAATTGCTTTAGTGTTCCACATAATGTCGCAATACGATTAGAATATGCACTTCTATGCGTTCTGAAAGAAATAAGATCAAAATAACCATTGGCAGAGACTAGAGAGGTTTTGACGTCAAACAACCCGATCCTTAACTGCAATTGGGCCCTTCGACGCACGTGTGACCTACTTACATATTTGTTAACGATAAACTCGCAGATTGATGCCAGTACTTTTAATTTAATTCGATTTAGATTTTGTAAGAACACATAATTTATATATTCTTTTTAAGATAAATTATCATAACAAAATCTATACGATAATTATAAAGTTTACTTACTTGTCAGCTGCCAGCATGTTTTTTTGATAGCTAAATATTTGAAAAAGTAAAACAACAATAGTTGATAATCAAATCACAATATTATGAAGGCTGATAAAATTGTTGTTTTAGTTTAGGACATCCATAGGTAAAGAAAAAATGCCTTTAACCATTGTATTTATTTAATGTTACCAAAGTAACCTAAATGATTAAAGCTTTGTGTGTTATTCTACAATGAATATATGGGACTATAAAGTCTACCTTAAAAACGTCTGCGTATTTTGGAAGCAAGCCACGGTTTCCCGCAATTTTCGTTTGAACAATAATTTGTTTTTGATTGTAGTACATTAACATATATTCTAATTCAATGATAGTAAACCTAAATATCAGAGAATAAAGTTTAATTTTAAATACAGCTTGCTTAATGATTCAAGATCGTAGTCATGTTTAATGATTTTGGGAGGATAACATTTGTTTCTATCTTCACAAATCAACTTCAGCGTTTCAAAGAAAACGGCGTCTGCGTTGTGTCTATACCGTCTATGTTGGAATATTGCGCATTTCGATTAGTCATTATTTAATATTTTACTTTGTGTTATGGTTTAATTGGAAGATCTGTGTACAGATTTATCTATTCAACGAATTACTGCACTGTTTGATATATTTTATAAAAAATCGATTTTTTTATGTATGTTTATATTTTTTCTAGGTAAGAAATGAGAAAAAACAAACTAAATTTCTATGAGTATATTGATAAAAAGGATCTATATGTTCCAAAATTAATATCCAAACTTCACCGTTAAAAAATACTTTTTAACGTAATACATAATTATTTTTTAATTATGATTTTTATAAACAATTAAATCATAACAAATAAAAATACACTAATCAGTCGTTATCATAATCATGCAAGTAGGCAGATTATTATCTGTCAAAATAGTAAACAAACAACAAGTTATCATGAATTTTTTATAGTTTGTTTTTATAAATAAACATGTTTTTGTTGTTACGTTGTCACTACGATTTCGAGGTTAGGAATGGATTACGTTTAACTGAAAATTCCATTCATATACTACGATGCTCAAAATAAATAAAAACAATTTGAATATATTTTACCTTGACGTGTATTAACTATGCTAATATTATAAAGCTGAAGTTTATTTGTTTGAACGCAAAAATCTCAGGAACTAGGTACTGGTTGAAATTGAAAAACTATTTTTGAGTTGGATAGTCCATTTACCATTGAAGGCTATAGGCTATAATAATATATAATAGCTATAATATATAGGCTATAGGTTGTAATATCTATATATGAGTTGTAAACTGAATCTCCTAGATATATTTTAATCTTCTGATATATACCTACATATTATTTTTATAAACAGAAACTTATATGAATAGAACATAGAAGATAGAAGTTCATGTAATAAAATATTCAACTGACTACTATATTATTGTTTTTGAGATTGACGATTTAAGCAAATAAAAATTTGTTGTTTAAGATTGGATTACATATTTTGGTTTGCAAAGTTTGACATTTTTAATCTTTTACGTAACAACGGGACAAATAGTCTAAAAGTGGGACGACTCTACCTTGTGGGAATGTTTGATCTTGTTAAACATAAAAACCTACCAAATTGGATATACGTAATCTTATAGTGACGTAAAATAGGTTGTGATAAAACATAAAGATCGTATAATCGACTGGTTTTTACAAAGAAAATACGTAGTAGTGACGGTGTCAAGGTAAGGTGACCAATGACGTTTTGTGACGTCACGGACGATATCGATCGTTCTATAAACATAGGTAGCTAATTTTATAGTGTTTTGTACCTGTGGTTTTGTACATTTTACAATATTATTATATTATTAAGTTGCAAATGTCCTGAAAATTATTTCATTAAAGAAGTATAAATAATCTATATATCTTATTGTTTGTTAGCTTTTACATTCTTATAATATGTTAATAGCTGTTTATTTTACTGATAAATTAACTTGTATTTTTCTTTAATGCTTGTAACAAATTAATTCATGTATAAAATTTAAGTTGATTTTTTACTCTATCACTGAAAACTATTTTAGTTTTAATAGGTATATGTACAATTGTACATAATATTATTTTTGTATAAAAATGTGTTTTGCTGTCGTCCTTAAGTACGTAAACTACTACCATTTGAATCAATTAGTGTTTAGAGCAGGGATATCGTTGTATTATTGAGAAATAGAACAAAACAAAATCGTGCACGTTGAAGTTATCTTTTAAGAAATTGTTTTCTTAATACACAATGAAAAGTGTATACACAGTACCTACACCAGTATGCGAATTACGTCACGAATATTTTGTCGCATGAAATTGCGAATAACACGACGTATTTTGATCAAAATGATTGATTCTTAATGTAAGGGACTAAGTACCATTTTATCTTGGCGTACTGTCAAAGCAATTGCGTCTCAACTCGCTCTCTGTGAATCTTGCTCGTGACAGTCTATGACATTGCTGGTGGTGTGACATCCCACGCATTACGTTTTAACCGTCACCGTACAAAATATCAACAGATTTCATTATCTGAAATTTCTCGTTTTATTTGTCTGACCGTGGATGAAAATAAAATATACGAGAATTTTTCCTCCAATGCTGTTTAGTTTTAACATCTGTTCAATAAGAACATTTAAAACACAGAAACAATCAAGTCTTCTTTCTATTTTAGTGCATAGTAAACAATAATAAATATATTAATTATCTTTGTATAATGAATAAATTATACTTAAAAGTATTTATTTTATTTTACTATGCTGTATTGTACACCACAACTACATGTTACACAATAAACATATTTTATGATAGTTACAGACTGTGAAGTAGAATAGGTCTTATGGCCATTTAGCCATTTCTTCCAGGCAATCCAACTTACTAATAGCTTAAATATCTTATTCATAGTAGGTAAATTTTTTTCTTCGATTGGTAGGATTATAAAAAACGTGCTAGAAGTCCCATTTATTACAGATGCATTGTATTTGTATTGTATTGTTTTTATAGATTTAACAAAATATCCATCTTGTTGCTTACTATAATATCGACGCTAGAAAACAATAAGGTCGTATCCCGTTAAAAAGTCGTAACCACACTGAGTATAAGGTAATTATCAGCTTTTTTTTCTCCATCTTTTGGTATAGGTCTCGTATTTCTACGCCGACATGAAATCTGAAAATCAGAAAATATATTGAAAAGTGTGTGATTTTTTAGGGCGTAACTGCCTCTAAAACAGTAAATTGTAACTTTTTAATAATACGACTATTTAGTAGTTCGCGTTTTTAATACAAAATATACGTTACGACCTTTTTGCGGCCTGCATTTCTAAACTTCATTGCTTACGACTTTCTTGCGGTTTGTATTTTTCTAAGCATATTGAATAACCTATAAGATACTACAGTTTCGTGGGTAACTTTAATAATCACAAGTCACGGTACAACAATATTACCAAACTGAATATTTCATACTTTAGGTGGTTACAGCGAATCATACGTGTTGTGCATACCGGTTTTTCTTAGTTACGCCCGAGGTAAGGTACCTTGGTCGCTGCGCGAACGCCGTGATAAAAGGTTGTTTTTATTTTGCTTCAGTTATTTTATTTCTCTTTAATAAAAAAAATATTATTTATCATAGAACATTAATGTAAATAATCAATAAACTTAACTATATGTAACAATCTATATCTCTCTATATATAAAAGAGATATCCACCCATTGACTCATCACGATATCTCTGGAGCCATAAGGCGTAGAGACATGAAGTTTGGTAGGAACATTCCTTTTGCCGAGTAGAGGTCAGCTAAGAACGGATTTTACGAAATTCCACCCCTAAGGGGGTTAAACGGGGGTTGGAAGTTTGTATGAAAGTCCTATGTTTTTGAAGTAAGAGACTTGAAATTCAAAATGTATGCTCTATAGATGGTGTTGAGGTGTACTAGGTAATAATGTATTTGTGAAATCAACCCCCTTTTGGGGTTAAAACAGGGGATGATAGTTTGTATGAAAGTCCAATGAAAAATACACCTACAAACTTGAAATTAGGAAAGGCTATAGCTATGATTTTCCTCAAATTAACGCGGGGGTAACCGCGGGGCACAGCTAGTAGGTATATAAAAGAAAGTCGTGTAATCGTGTTAGTTACACTATTTATAACTCATGAACGGCTGAACCGATTTGGCTAAAAATTGGTAGGGAGATAGCTTAGAACCAGGAAACGGACATAGGATACTTTTTATCTCAATTTGACCCGCTTGGTGACGATGCTATCGGTATGTAACTCCGAAACTACTGAACCAATTTGTATCTTTTGTAAGCTTCTGTAATTTAGTCCAACTTGGGAGATAGGGTAGTTATTATCTCGATTGCACCCGGTAGGTGGCGCTGTTATCGGTATGTGACTCCGAAACTACTGATCCAATTTTTATCAAATTTTGTAAGCATCTGTAATTTGGCCCAACTTGGGAGACAGGGTAGTTTTTATTTCAATTGGACCCGATAGGTAGCGCTGCTACCGGTATGTAAGCAATCAAATTTGGGAGCTGTTTTCCGGGCAGCACAACGTCTGCCGGGTCCGCTATTTATAATTATAAAAAAATATATACTACAACAATGAAAATAAAACTAAAAACCTTAAAAAATATATAACATAATAACTAAAATATATTATTAAAAGGAGTCCCTTTAGGCAAGGTTCCAAAGATACTGGCAGCGTTCCCCATTAGAATAACTAGACTAATTCTTTGTCCGAGGTAGCTGCCAGCTCTTCGGTCTCCTGTGATGTCGACTAACCTTTTTGCTATTTCCTTAAAAAGCCGTATAGCGCTAGGACCCCACGGACATCACTGCCACAGGGACATTGATGAGGAGCGCAGATTGGAACCCCAAACCGTAGACAGGTTGCAATTCGAAGCATGTCAGGCTCAAGAAATGTTCCTGTATTTGACGAAGTATACATAAGACAGTAGCCAGTCTCATGTGTACCCACAGCCAAAAGCCTAGAACGCGCAGAACCTGTACTACAACTCAAAAGATTGTCAATAGTCAATTTGCAGTTTATGTCGTCCCAGCTCCTCTGTGAATTTGGATAAACTGGAAAATTTTGACCTGGGCATGCAATTAAGAAAGCGTTTCTAGCTTCTTCCAAGCCACCAATCTCAAAGTTTGAAGGGGATGCCCTTAAAATTACTTATGAGATTTGCTGAACTATGGACAGAAGATAATAGGAAGGTTGGTAAAGCGACACTGGAAATTTTGCGAATCCCTAAACCACCATAACGGATGGGTAAGGCTGCTTGGGTCTTGGGTTAGCTTGGATCGGATCTGCCTTTTGAAATCTAACATACGGGTATTATCTAAGAGATTTCCCCTATTTACTCATCACGATATCCCTGGAACCATAACTCGTAGATACTTAAAATTTGGAATATTCCTTTTGCCGAGTAGAGGTCAGCTAAGAACGGATTTTACGAAATTCCACCCACAAGAGGGGGTTGCGGGGGTTAATATCATATATGGCAAAACAACGTTTGGGGTCAGCTAGTATAGGTATAGATTCTGTTGACGTGTATAATTGTACAAGGAGAAATACTATATTATTTTAATTTTAATTATTTTAAACAATGTTATTATTAAATAATAATTAATTATTATAATAATATTAACATAAACAAATTATGTTTCTATGTCCGTTAATATTTCACTTTTTTTATTAATTAAATTACCTTCAAAAAAGCTTGCGACGTTTTATTAAGTCAACCGGATTTTAAAGATTGACATTACGACCAGATTTCTAGACATTGAAAGTATATTGAATGAACTTACACCCTGGTTCATAGAGGAAATTAAAATAATAAGTCGCTACGACCTTCTTAAGGTAAGCTAATTTGTTGTAACTTTGTTACGCAGTACAAACATCATGTCAATTTAAGCAGTTTATGAGGTCCGTAATTTCTGATATTAAATTTTTTTATGGTCGTAACGCAAAAAAATCCTATTTCTAGCAATAGGAGATTAATTATTTGTAGACAAATCAATAAAAGGTGCTATTTTATAGTCATGGTTTAAAAATTACGTACACACGACGTACCGATAAGGAGATATGAATTTATTTCAATTTATTTTTTTGTTTTTTGCCTCTGGTGTAAAGTAACGTTTTCTGCGGTTACGCCCTTACTGTTTTCTGTCGTCGAATTATGTAGGAAGTATCATCGTCCAATACAATTTGTGGATGGGATGATTATTTGAAAAAATGTTACCTTTTAGATATTTGATATGACTATTTTTAGCACATTTTAGATAATATAACTATTCTTAGCACATATTAGATAATATAACTATTTTTAGATAATATAACTATTTTCAGCACATTAGGAGTATATGTATATCTATACTTATTATAAAAATAAGTCCCCCGGCCGCGTCTTTCTGTCCTCCTGTCTGTCTGTCTGTCCTCCTGTCTGAACGCGATAAACTCGAAAACTACGCAACGGATTTTTATACGGTTTTCAAAAATAGAAAGAGTGATTCTTGAGGAAGGTTTAGGTATATAATTAATTATGTTTGAATGTAAATTAGCAGAAATACGGCGATAAATGTTGAAGAGGTCGCAAAAAATCTTGCCAACGGGGAGCTTTCCACGCGAACGCTGCGTAAACTAGCAAAGATATAGTTGTATAATGTACTAGCGAATTCAAAATCTATAAAAATACTACAAAAAAGTCCGCGATAGCATATCTCTATCTCTTAGGGTTGACTTACAATAACCACTTTTATGTTCAAATTTTTAATTAAAAACATTACGTTATTTTTAAAGATATTTTCTTTAGTTCAGTATTAATCCTTATCCAAATGAATATGATATTTAGCTTAGGCATTTAATGCAGATTAAAATTGCCCTTTACACTGTATCAATCAGATAAATAGTTTTTGAGATATCATCGTTAGAAGTAATTAGCAGCGAAACATTTAATGCTCGGCGAGCTAGCGTTCTTTCCTTGAGATGCCTACGGCGCGGGCGACATCCCCTCTGCCCCGCATCGCTCGACCGCCTGCTCATGATAATAAAGGAAATCAAAGAATATCAAAGATCATTTTATCGAACTTTTTTTAACATTTTTGTTAAATTCCACGCGGACGAAGTCGCGGGTACAGCTAGTCTATCTAAATAAAAATCAATTGCTGTTCGTTAGTCTCGCTAAAACTCAAGAATGGCTGGGCCAATTTGGCTAATTTTGATCTTGGAATGATTGTGGAAGTGCAGGGAAGGTTTAAACGTTGAGAAACATAAATAATATGTAACGGAAAATACTAAAAACGACGATTTAATTTTCCAATACAAAATGTTCCTAGCGGAGAAATTTAATGTTTGTTGTCAAAAACGTTGTCAATTGTTTGTCAAATATTTAATTTTATAGGTGCGTTCAGAAAGTGTTTTGTGTATATTTTTCACAAATATATGTAGGTGATACGAAGTTCACCGGGCCATCTAGTTATTAATACAAATAACGTTGTTAGTTAAACCACTGAAAAAAAGGAACTTGCGTAAACCATCTACAAACGCTTTGTTATAATATTCTTTAGAAATGTCTTTAAATACACGATATTTAACATGCAAATACGAGTAGCATTCAATTGTTTCTGAGCCAACTGGGCAATCAGTAAGGATATTCATAGAAAATCCGACGATAAAGCAATTCGTTCCTCTTCGGTAACAACGTGAAATGTATTGATTTGTGTCCAGAATATGTTAATACAAACACATTCGTACATGTTTGTCGTAATAAATTATGAGAAATAAACAATTTGTAAAACAAGTGTGCAGAACACCGAAGAAAACAACAGATAATTTTATATATATGTCGGTACCTGTGATATTGTCGACATTCAACTACCCTCATTTTATTATTCGAGTCATTCAGTCGTGTATAAAAGACCGATGCAACCGCAGCTAAGTCAGTCTTGGCTCTGGCTTGGTACGGTACACTCGTTGTATCCTGCTAGTAGCTTAACCTCGACTCTTCTAATAGTTAGTTTGTGTACACGAATTAATTGTTACTGATTGGGCAACTCGACTGGTGGTGGTGAGTGCCAATGCGCATTGTGAGGCAGCGCTGCCCTAAGCCAACACTCGGGTCACAAGTCCCGGGCACTGCGTCGAGTTGTCTCTCTGCCACGCGATAGACGGTACCCGCTCGGTGAGTCCATTTAATACTTAGTAATTCGGTCATCCGTTCGTTCTTCTCGTACCTACTTCTGATCTGCGACATCAGAAGTGGGATACTGTTCTCGTGCCCACTAAAAGTGTTACTAGTGAATAATTTATTTCACGATGCCACGTGAATCGCGTTCGCGTAGTCCCGTTCAATTATCGTGCGGGTAGATCGAAGCTCAAGTAGAGTCGTCATCATTTAAATAGATTTAGTAATTTTAGTTCATGTAGTAGTTTTAGTTCATGAAAAAAACACCACTGTAAACCTGTCCTCATATTATTTTTGGACAAGATATTACTATTCGCAAATGTGACTCTGATATTTGTAGTTTATTAATTAATTAAGGAGAAACAAGGCCCACACTGACCCATACTGGCCTATTCTTATAATAATTAGTTAATTTTTCGGTTTAATGGAAGTAATCCCAGAATGATTCTGATACTATGACTGTCAACTGATACAATGACTGCCAATTACTGCGATACTGTGTGTGTGTGCCGACTCTAATACTGACTTTGTACAATATCTTTTGACATTATGATACAAGCTAATGCTCACAGAGCTAACGAAAGTACTTAAGAGATGAATAGTAAATGGAGTGAAAAAAAAAGAGATGTTTAAAAAAAAAGATAAAGATATAAACAATGCGGGCCAGTGTGGTCTCTCCTGCTGTTCTGGGAGACGATCCATGTTACGCTGTAGGGGTCTCGCCTGCTTTAGTGGGCGACGATTCCGACCAGCCTGTTTTACATTAGTATGGTCTCTTCTGCTGTTGTGGGAGACGATCCATGATTCACTGTAGGGGTCTCGCCTGCTTTTAGTGGGCGACGACTCAGACCAGACTTTTTGTAATAATGATTGTAACGCTGTAGGAGTCTCGCCTGCTTTTAGTGGGCGACGACTCAGACCAGACTGTTTGTAATGATGAGTGTAACGCTGTAGGAGTCTCGCCTGCTTTTAGTGGGCGACGACTCAGACCAGACTGTTTGTAATGATGAGTGTAACGCTGTAGGAGTCTCGCCTGCTTTTAGTGGGCGACGACTCAGACCAGACTGTTTGTAATGATGAGTGATGCGCTGCAGGAATCTCACCTGTTTGAACTATAGGGGTTTTCATATTTTAAACCTAGATCAGTGATACTTACCATATTGATATGACTGTAATGATTATGATGATAACCATATTAAATGTGACTGGTGTGACTGAGTGACTTACTAACTGAAACCAATTGTTTCTAGTCCAAAGGGTCAGTGTGTACCGAACCAGATATTAAGATGTTGAATAGATTTTTGTCAGGATAGTCGAGCGATATTTTGTTGTTGAATACCCAAGATTTTAATGGATAGCGCGCGAGGACGCACGCGCGTCAGAATGGCCGTGTCGGTACCTGTGATATTGTCGACATTCAACTACCCTCATTTTATTATTCGAGTCATTCAGTCGTGTATAAAAGACCGATGCAACCGCAGCTAAGTCAGTCTTGGCTCTGGCTTGGTACGGTACACTCGTTGTATCCTGCTAGTAGCTTAACCTCGACTCTTCTAATAGTTAGTTTGTGTACACGAATTAATTGTTACTGATTGGGCAACTCGACTGGTGGTGGTGAGTGCCAATGCGCATTGTGAGGCAGCGCTGCCCTAAGCCAACACTCGGGTCACAAGTCCCGGGCACTGCGTCGAGTTGTCTCTCTGCCACGCGATAGACGGTACCCGCTCGGTGAGTCCATTTAATACTTAGTAATTCGGTCATCCGTTCGTTCTTCTCGTACCTACTTCTGATCTGCGACATATATTTTACTCCTGTGGTTTTTTTAGTGATTAATATTTCTCATTTTTACAAGCTTTTATTTAACTTGCAATGTATGTATGTATGTATGTATGTATGTATGTATGTAAATTTAATGAATGTTTGTTCGGGTGAAATCTTGCAACTCAATTTTGAATCAGATATCTTCAACCAATTGAGCTGAAATTTTGTATACAGGTTCAATTTGGGTGACAATGCATGATTTGTATGTATTTATGTATGTATGTATGTTTGTTCGGGTGAAATCTTGCAACTCAATTTTGAATCTTCAAGCAATTGAGCTGAAACTTTGTATACAGATTCAATTTGGATGACAATGCATGGTTTGTATGTATGTATGTTTGTTCGGGTGAAATCTTGCAACTCAATTTTGAAGCAAATATCTTCAAGCAATTGAGCTGAAACTTTCTATACAGGTTCAATTTGGATGACAATGCATGGTTTGTATGTTTGTTCAGGTGAAATCTTTCAACTCAATTTTGAAGCAGATATCTTCAACCAATTGAGCTGAAATTTTGTATATAGGTTCAATTTGGATGCTAATGCATGGTTAACTTTGTGACGTCATTCTAAATCCAATATAGCGGCATATCCAAGAGTGCGGATTAGTTATTTTTAGTGCACTTCTACAATATGGGTATCAAATGAAAGGACTTGCTAAGAATAATTCGAATAAAGTGACGTGATCACCGACTAAAAAGTCAAAAATAAATTAAAAGTAAAAAACCTTTTTAAAAAACAAGCTTTTATTTGAATGCACTAAAACTAAAAAAATAAATTTTTACTTTAAAATTTTTACTATCTACTTATAAAGTCATTACACATAATCTATATGATATAAAAGCTTGTCGCAAGATTTGCTTGTAATCAAGTAAATTAAATAAATTGATGTGATTGATTTTAACTATTAAAATTTTCAAACTAAGGAAATACGAGTACTATCTCGCGACAAGCTTTTATATCATAATAGATTATGTGTAATGACTTTATAAGTAGATAGTAAAAGTTTTAAAGTAAAAATTTATTTTTTTCGTTTTAGTGCATTCAAATAAAAGCTTGTTTTTTAAAAAGGTTTTTTACTTTTAATTTATTATAACACCAATTAAAAAACTATGTGTGTTTTTTTTTTATTTTAAACCGTTTCTAAAAATATGTAAAAGCTTAAAAGCCGCTTTATTATTATTTGAATTATTTATACGTAGTTCAATTTACTTTGGTTAATCTTTATTAATTAGATTCTAGACTATAGAAGTTGTGCAAACGTCATTGAATACACATAGTGTTTACTATTTCAAGTTATTACGTAGGTGATGAAAGATACAAAAACACTGCCATTATCACATTTATACGACAACAATGTATAAAAATAATTATTAGATAGTACGTACATAACAACAAAACACATGAGTTCACGCCGTTTTTGGTGCGAACTTGTGGAGGCCTATGTCCAGCAGTGGACTGCGACAGGCTGAAATTATGATGATGATGATGATGATGACGTACATAACGTCATCTTAGACGTTATTATACTTTTTTCATGGCGTCATTCCTTTCAAGTAGCTACAGAAAATCTTTACACCTGAATTCAAATAAAATAATGAACTTCATTATATATATATAATTATATACGAGTATATTCAGCGAGATCGCTTAGAAATTCATAAAATACATACAACATAGTAATGGACTAAAATTAAAATGATGAAAATATGTTATATCCGTAAGCAATAATTTTAAATTAAAAAATAATTTTGAATGAAACAATTATACATAAATAGGAATAGGTACTTATTTTTATTACTATTATTCATATTTTTCTTATCGTTTATTATGTAGGTAGGGTAAGGTTGCTCAAGTCGTACCCCTTAAGGAAATAATGTTGTAATATTTAACGCCGTTCAATTAAAACAAAATATTTTACATGAATAGAATCTTTATTTAGATAGCTTTTAATAAAAATTCATAGAAACTTAAAAATCACTTATCAACATAGGTATTTCAACGATTTTCACAAATGTACCTTCGGTACGATTAAGGCACCTAGTCGCCTATTTCGTACCACCTATAGCGTAAGTCGTACTTAGAATAAGACTTTAGTGAAGTCATTATAAACAATATAGAAAAATACTTAAGTAATAACAAGAGGTCACATTAAAATAAAAAAAAGGTACAAACAATTCAGTCTTAATTTCTTAAATCAACTTAAAATGTCTTTCTTTGCTTAATATTCACAAAATCAGTCGTAGTGACCTACAAACTAAAATAAACATAGAAAAAAAAATTATAACTTCTCAAACATACAAAATTTAACCTAAGGCAATTATTGTATTTGAACACAGATATCACAAATATATTTTTTATTTTACTTTCGACGGCAGCACATAGGTCATGTACCCAACCTCTATATTTTAGACACTGAATCATATTTTCTTGACGATCTTCCTTACATAGTTGACATAGCCACGATTCTTTTCCCTTTATTTTTTTATTATTCTTAGTCGTTCCATCCGTCTTCCCTCTCTTGGTGGGTTTATTTTCTGTTTTCATTTTTCTTCTTCTTCCTTTTTTTTATTTATATTTTCCTTGGTTTCTATTTCATTTTTGTGGGGACTAAAAGTTAATTCCATTGCTAGTTTAGTACCTTTATTAATTTTTTTAATAAATGTTGTTATGCAAGGAACAGGAGATAATAAATGTTTAAGTGAGACTTTATTTAATATATAATAATATATTATATATTAAATATAATATATTATCTAATATAGTACCTAAGTCGTACCGGTACGAGTAAAGAATTCCGCACCGGTACGACTTAAGCAGTGAGGTATTCTAAATTTCGAAACAAAATTACTGTTATAACCTAAAAAAATTCTAGTGTTTGAGTGTGTCTAAACGACTGCCAGATAATCATTAAAAATAAATTTGAACAAATAAATAAGTTGTAAATTACATTCTTTTTATAAAAAACTTACAAATGAGCTAAAAATTTAAGTGAAAACTGATGAAAAACTTACTTTTTGATTATTATTTTTGCTCCGCAAGACGACCGGCTGTCCGATTGTTTTCAGGTGCTTGCTCGACTATTTAGTTCAGATCTACGTCACTAGATGACACTTTTTACACGCAAAAGCTGGGATATCATTGGGGTACGACTTAGGCGGTAGTACGACTTGAGCAACCTTACCCTACTAGTGAAACATTATGTGTTACGAAACATAATATTACATTAGAAAAAATTAACAAATATTTTTATTATATTGTGGGGTGACGTAATTAGAGTTTCTTACAAACGAATTGCGCAAAATATTACATTAGCATTCAAAATACTGACGATCGCTATTCATTGCGGGTTTTCTTCCTTGTTTTCTTGTACGACCTTGGTCAATGGCTAACTACGTTCGCTGAATATATGATATATACTATATATGTTTAAGATAATAACTGCTAAAGCGTTTTCTACTTAATGACGGGACAGCTAATTTCTATGAAATTGATCTCTGCGTTGCGGGTGCGGTTTTTTTTCCTTCCACGTTAACCGTGCCTTTTTCCTCGTACCTTTCGGTCCTCGTTGCCGATTGTTAGGAAAATGCTAAATTATTTTCGGAATTAGCACCGATTATGAGGATATCTCAATTTTATATTGTAATAAAACATATTGAAAAAGGGGCTTTTAATCATGTAAATAATGTACAGTTTCTTTTACTTCAGGTATCACAGATATAAAATATATCGTGGGATTTTATTTATTCATCCTTTATTGCGCAATACATTATTAACCTATACAAAAGGCAGACTTAATGTTAAAGCTTTTTGTACTAGCCTGCAAGCATGTACAACAGCGAACGTTTATAGGTGTGCAAAATCAAAAAACAAATTTATATTATAAACGTTTTTAATAATACAACTTATTACATAACGTATATTTTAAACTAAACATTTTCTGTATGTTATTTCGTTTAAACAGAGTTAAATTAAAACGTTTCTAGCGAAGTTTGTTTAGTTAACAGTGAAGCAGATATTTTCTTAACAGTGCTGCAGCAATAACGTTAAGCAGCAATAACAGTTCAAAATAACGTTAAACATGAAAAATTGAGAATCGATTTTATCACTGCTCCAAGTAAAAATAGCTCGATAAATACAACAAAATTACCTCTCGTCGAAGCTTATCTGTACGTTACATACATTCTGCTATACGTATGCGCATATATCTCGCTAGTTCTTTTTTCAGCTTGTACAAATAATCAAGACGATTTTAATGATTACATAGTACAATATTTGTGCGTACGGAACATTTCAAGATACCACACGTTTTTTTTACGCAGAATAGATGTTTGAAATTTTCTTTTTTAAAAACAATATCAAAAACTTTGTTTTCCCTGCTCTAGATAATAATTTTAATAACATTGGTTAATGTTATAAATAACTAAATAAATGAAGCCTCAGTTGAGATTTCGAACAAAACAAAAACAAAAATAGATGTTGTGGAATCAGGACAATAGAAACAAAAAGTCACGTTTACATCAGGTTGGTGAACGAATTCATGTGACGCAGTCGATTCAACCAAATTTGTTCCACAAGTGACCTGTTTTTCAACGTTATATAAAAAAAAAAAAAACAATAAGCTACACTGCTCTACAATCGGATTAGATTTTCAGTCTTATTACAGAAGAGAAATATTAGCGACATCATATACAACATTTTGAAAATAAGCAAGAGAAGAGAAAGAAATTTTGTGTAACATTTTTGTTTAGTAAATAGTCTTTAGGTTCCCGATCATCAGCAAGTTCCCATCAGGCTACTCCTACCTTACATCATGTAAGTGCCACGCATATGTGGCTAACTTGTTAGTTATTACTAGAACAATTTAAATGAATCATTTTTAATGCTATTAAATTATGTAACAAATTACAATGCAATTTTATTTTGTGGCATAATTGACGCGTTATTCTACGTAGCCGTTTGAACAAATTTTTGCGCAAGGTGGGCACCAGCATTTAGAGCTGGCGCGCACCACGTTTTTAATCGCGCTATTATTTAATCGCAGAAATGCAACGTATGAGTTAGTAGGACAGTGCGCGCACAGCGACTGAAAAATCGCGGCGATTTTAAAATCGTGATTTGTCACATTTTCTCGCGACTACTCGCGACGCGATTATTGCGAAAATAAAATGCAACGTATGAAATTGTATGATCCCGCGCGCACTGCGATTTTAAAATCGCGCATTCGGGCCTCATTCGTGTTCCATCTTTCCAAGAGTAAGCATGTCAGCACCTGCATATGAAAGCTTGTCGGAAGATTTGCTTGTAAACAAGTAAATTAAATAAATTGATGTGATTGATTTTAACTATTAAAATTTTCAAACTAAGGAAATACGAGTACTCATATCTCGCGACAAGCTTTTAAATCATATAGATTATGTAATGACTTTATAAGTAGATAGTAAAAGTTTCAAAGTAAATTTTTTTAATCGTTTTAGCACATTCAAATAAAAGCTTGTTTTTTAAAGAGGGTTCTTTACTTTTAATTTATTTAAATAATAATTTCGTTGCTGTGAGAGTTGTACTACAGTATATCTACTGTAATAATCTATACTAATATTATAAAAAGGTAAAGTTTATAACTTTGTTTGTAGGGGCTAATCTTCGCAAATACTGAACCGATCATGATAATTCTGTCACTAACAGAAAGCTACATTATTCAGGAGTGACATAGGCTATATTTTATTGTTATTGAACAAAAATCAGCATTTCACCCGTGCGAAGCCGGGGCGGGTAGCCAGTTGTAAATATAATAATTCTCATGTTTCGTACATTCGTCGTGTTATTGTAAATATTGTGTGTTCGTATCTCAGTAATCTGTCGAATGTTTGAATTTTCATTCTATAATAGCCAAATAATTTTTTGGGATACATTCGAAGTTCATGGTGTTTATGATAAAAGAAACCTTTGATAATTCTATCCGCTGTTAAAAGATGAATCCAGTGTTGGCAAATTTTATTATTTTTTCTTCTGATCCTCCGAATTAGTAAATAAAGACAAGCGACTTGTACGAAGTCCACGGTGCAACTGAGCAAAGATCGCGATTTTTTAATCGCAGTGCGCGCACGGTACATTCTGCGATTTTTTATAGCGCGATTTTAAAATCGTGTCGCAAAACTGAAAATCGTGGTGCGCGCCTGCACTTAGGCTATTAAAACCGAACACGGCCAAGCATAACAATCAGAATCGCTGTTTACAATAGTCGGTTGCCGAAAATGCTGTCGAATACAAAATTGACACAATATAAACACCCTATTAGTTTGTTTTCTCTTTACTATAACCATCATTATACAAATTTTTATATATATGTATTTTCATACAACTAGGCCTGCAAAAGAGCGTACGGCTCACCTGGTTGGTGGTGCACCCAATCTCCCCCAGGAGCTCTGGTCACCTTACTCACAGGAACACAACACTCCTCGAAAGCAGTATTATTTAGCTGTAATCTTCTGTAATGTCGAGGTACTTCCCCAGTCGAGCTGCTCTAGATTTTAGCAGGATATTTTCTGCTCTGCCCTACCTCAGTTATTTGATGCAGAGGTTTTGTTTAACCCAAATGTGGAGAAACGTTTGACCATGAACATAGAGAAAACAGTATATTTTTATTTAAAAAATATATATTTTAATACACATTTTGTTCTGCAAAGTATTTGCTGCACCATCCAAACTTGACGCACAAACAACAGCGCGTCTGCTGTCATTTCTTATTTTGATAATATTTTTCTTAATATCTACGAATTAAGCTTTTGACGCATTTTTTAGGTCCGATTAATTGGTTGCGACATCAAAGCAAATTGCGTCGTAACAAAAACCAAAATAACCTGCAAACAAAACACACTGGAAACCATAAATAATAGAAACTACTCTAGTTTTTAATCCGTTAATCATAGAGCTCAAAATGTGGAATCATTAAAACGCTAACGTTTGTTGTACGTCTCTCATTCACGGAATTAATTGCGACCATCAATTTATCGCAGGAACTATTAAATTAAAAACGTTAAATGAAGTAGTTTTATGCCATTGTTCCAACAAAGAGTAATTTTGGAAAATGTAAGTGGAGCATCATTTACGATTGTTTAAGCTGATATGGGCCAGCGAACATGCAGATATTGATCTATCAACTAGTTTAGATATCTAGGCTCTGTCAGCTGAATTTTCCCTAAAAAGTTATTCTATTTCATCTTTTAACGACTAAAAGATATTTACATTCTTTTGCTTAGTGTACACACTAAGTAAAAGAATGTTAAGAGTTCTTTCCTTAAAAAAATACACTTTTTGCAAATCTTCGTTTCTATCGTCAAACCCAAGGTTCTTCAAAGCTTTACTTGATCGTAATTCTGATACTTTAGAGTAACTTTCGCCATTATTTTATGATGTTAAAACTACATTTGTTATTCAAAGAAATTTTGAAGAAAAAAAAACAAACAGAATGACAGTTTAAGTAACATAAAGACTATGTGGCTTTTGATTGACGAATAGTAGATTTTTATGCATAGCAACTAATATCATTTCTTTTTTATTGACGTTAAATAAAGTACCTGGGTGACCGAGCCTAGCTCGGTATTTTCATTTTATTTTTGTGTTTTTTTTTTCTCGGTATTTTTATATTTTAATTTTATTTAAATAATAAATCACGAGTGAAATTAAAAAAAAAGAAAAAAAATTTATCTGGAGACTGAGATTCGAACCTGGGTCAACACGATTTGACACCCGCTGATTTCCTAATTACGCCATTACAGCTATGTTGACGCGAAGTGAAATTAAGCTTCGTATTCTAATGATATTTTTTCATTGCCTAAAAACAGGGATAAAACAAAATCACAATAATCTTATTATATTACATAAAACTAAACTAGTATTTTGAATTTTTTAAATATGAGTGTTCCCCTAAAATCATTAAATTGACGATTTTTTGATAGGTACTGTCGTCATGCCCATTGTCAGCGTAGAGTGCGGGTTCAGGTAGAAACCATTTCGTTATTTCATCATTTAAAAAAAAAGTAAGTAAGGTAGGTGAATGAAAGTAATATTATTTAAAACAGTGTTAACTAGAGTAGTTTTTTAAAATATTTTAAATTGTCTGGAGGCTTTAATTTTTTTTTTTAATTTATACTTAAACTTAAAGGTTTGATTTACTTTTTGTCTCTGTCAAGATTTCTTTGGCCCATATTTTTTTTTGTAGATGCTTTCTAAATTAAATCACATTTATTTTACATGCGCAATGTATTGATGATCAAAACAGAAAAGAAATGGCGTTGATATATCAATAAACAAAAAAGATATGATGGTCAAACCACTAATTTTCGGCACTTTTTTCGAAAAATGAAAAAATAATCATAAAAAAAAATCCGTAACACTTTGCATATAGGTAAGTTAGCCTAAATAGGTTCCAAATGACCCCCCCTACCCAACATACCTCTATGGCTAACCATTCCCCTAACACCCTGTATATATATACAAGAATTGCTCGTTTAATAGTATAAGATTATATGTTTACCTGAGATTAAAACATTTGAGTGGTAAAATATTTATATGATAAGATATATAATAATGAGAGAGATATAATAAAATATTTATTTATTTATTACTACATAACTATAATAACGAGATTTACATTACATGACGTGTAATAATATGCAAGTTCATTGATTTATTCGTTGGAGTAATTTTTTCCTGAACCGCTTAACGTAATTGTGAAACAAAATTTGTAACGATAATTGTATTAATAGTATAAAAATAAATAAGAGTTCGATAATATTCCACTCAGCGTTTTTTCTAAGGAAGCACACAAAAAAAGCATACGTACAAAGTACACGTGTCAGAAGTGAAACTTCTTTGGCAAACTAATTTTACCCCTCATGCGCAAGAAGTTTCACTTCAAAAATTTAAGCAAAATTTACTTGTATCATAAGCTGTTCTAGCCCTGAATCTGTTATTACGCAGTAAGAGTTTCGTGTTCTATCCATTTTGCCATCTCGACTCTCTCTCGAGAAACAAAGCTTAATTATTTCATTCAGTTTGTGTTACTTACGATATGTGTGTTTTTGTGGGTTTAACGAACCAAAACACACGATTCACACGAACCCTTTGTTTACATTACAATAAAAGAATTATTTTCCTTTATATACAGGATAATTTCATGTAGGAACTGGAACCGAGCCAACATTTATTAAGTGTATAAAACATATGGAAATCTTTAACGAAAGTTCCTTTGTATCTATATTTATAATGTACCATATTATGACTTGACTGGGTTGACTGGAAGAGATCTCTTTTAGAGATAAGTTCGCCCTTGCCAACTACCTATATTATTGTAACTATTGTAAAATTATTTAGTGCAATAAAGAATATATATTATTACTTTAAAACATGACTCGTTTTCGGTACGTTATCATCACCCACACAAATTAAAAGAACATTAATTGAAAATAACAAACATGAAAGGTACCTACTTCGTTTTTAAATGTTTGTCAAGTCACGTTTATATCTAACGAGCAATGACAATGTAATACGAACAATATATAAGTTTATACAAAAATCTTTACATTTTAATTAACCTACTTCAATAAAAAATCTTTTCTGTTTTTCTAATACATTTTTATAGAGCTCTCTAGCAAAGAACAAGCGTCAATGTGATTGATTTGGATTGTAGAGTGATCACTATTTCCAATAAATTTTTGCAGAACCAGTGAACCACAAACGCATGGTTAAAGAATAAAGTGTAGTTAGATTAAGTTGAGATTAAGGACACTGTAGCAAAGGAATAAAAGAGTATCAGCTATTACACAATCTTCGTCAACTTTTTATTCTTCAAAATCATCATTTTAATAATGATGTAATAAATCTATATCTTATAGATAGTTACTATTTATTCGATAGCTATTAAATACAAGTATAAATCGAACGTTTAGTCACACCATAAACAGAAATAGGAATATAGCCAAATAAAATATCGATTTTATTGCAATGAATTAGCTAGACGGCAATCAAGAAACGGTTTAACTAATCTCTGATCCAATGCCAAGAGCAATATGAATATAAAGTAACGGTTATTCTATAATGGATTTGAAGTTTCGCGAAGGAAAGTTCAGACATACAGTACAGTAAAGTCAAATAGACCAGTGTTCCGCAAAGGGTGTACCGCGGCACACTGGTGTGCCGTGGTCGTTTATTGGTGTGCCTCGGAAAAATAAAGTTTACGTTTATTGATTAATAATAAATATTGTTTCAATGATTAATAAATAAATGTTGGTTAATGTTCCTTAAAAAATGATTTTTCATTTGTGGTGTACCTCCAAAATACTTTCCTATTCCTAGGTGTACCTTGAACACAAAAAGTTTGCGGAACACTGAAATAGACTATACAGTCAAATACATATATTTAAAAAAAATTACGCTGTTATGCATCAAATTTACACAAGAAGTATAATTGAAGTATTTATGAGAAGCTAAGACTAGTCACAACAACATACAAACAAGTTAGAAAAATATCAAACAGATCAATAGCAATTGAAAATTACTTAACAGTAACTCAATTTAGTTAAAACACAATTCATTAAATTGTTTCAAACACTGAATACATTCACACTAGATACTTGTTAGTCCTTATAAAGCAGTGGTCTTCATTGTCTTATTTATACGAAAACATTGAGTGTTGAAAATATTTTTTCCCGAAAAAGACGATTAAATGACACATTCAGTTGGTTCTATCAATTATGAGTAATTTTTACAATCCTTTTTTAGGAAACATAAGCAATACAAACATTCATTAATAATATTTTTTTTAATTAATAGATACTTAAACGGATATAAACTGCGAGGAAACAAATAGGTATATTTAAAAAATCTTATCGGGATACAAGTGTGTACTACAATTGTGTTTTTGCTCGTCGTTTGAAGGACTATCGTTGCGAGGTCACCGTCACCAATTACCCTTATGAACCTTAATTGAAACGCATGCTAGTAATAATAGCGTGTCATGCATTATAATACCGATCATGATATAATGTCACAGACAGACAATATTATTTAATGTTTTTGCGTATTGTTAAGCTGACACGTCGTTTATATTCAAATCCTCTAAATTATTCAAAATTGTTACTACGCTCTTCGATCAAGTATTTCTACATCAAAATACTCTAAGAAACCATTCTTATAACGAATAAATTCGATGCCCATTATCAAGCAGGCAGTTTCGCGTACATAGTTTCTTATGAATGCAATAATACGACTACATTATTATACATACATGTATATGTATATTACATACTTAATAAAAAATGTCTATCTGGAGATTGACGTATAAATACTAATAAGATCATGGCCGTATTTACTCTAGAGCCAATAGAGCCATGGACCGGGGCAGCAGGCTGCGAGGAGCGGGGCAAGCATACCGACGGTGCCGTAGAATAACGTTACATGTGAATATAGTACGAAATCAATTTTATTTAATAATTTACTTCAGGAGTCGAAGATCTATCTATACATGCAAAAAAAATAATTTTACGACCAATAGTTTCTGAGATTCTGAGGCGAACAACGTCCCATGTGTTTGTGTCTCCGTATTATAATGAACTAGATGCATATGTGACGGAGCTCGCGGCTGGGGGTAGCACGCGTTGGCCGTGCCAAAGTCACTTGTTACGTTGTTGAGTGGAAAACGAGCTTGTGCGCACGAGTTACCGCATTCGCCGATGATAAAGTTATTTTTCTTAAATAGTATTCATAATTAGTACTAAAACATGTCCAAATATAATAACAGATCTAATAAAATCCTTGATTTGGTGAAAAACAACTGTAAAAATTCGGAAGAAGAATTTGATAGTGGAAAGATATCTGGTTATAACAAGAAAATTTCGAATTATCCTGGTAAGTTAATCTTATTCCTTATTAATATGTATAACAAAATTGCATTTTAACGATTGTTTTATATTTTAAGGTGGTTTATTTTAATTTACATAACTAACGCCAAACTTCGCGTTTCATATTCATATGTGACGTTATTTAATGGAGATTAGTCTTTACATTGTTTCTTACAAAAATGCTCTTGCAAATTAAATCAAATTGTAAAAGACATCTTTGACTACTAATGGAAAACTTAATTTGTTGATATTAAAGTATGAGTTACAAGTAGTGATATGTCGTTTTACCACGGACATATTCTGACGTTTTTGAGTTATATGTGAAGATAGAACGTTCTTTTGCGGAAATCTTGATGACATATGTGAAGACAGAACGCTCTTTTGTGGAAATCCTGATGTAATATGTGAAGATAGAACGTTCTTTTGCGGAAAACTGATGTAATATGTAACATTGGTACGTTTTTTCTTCCAGAAAAATACTGTAATTTGGTTTAAATTGCTTTTTTCTTAATTAAATTATCAATTTATTCGTATTCAAATAAAATTGTTTTCTTTTATTTTTGTAATTTTTATATTTTATATTATTTTTTCAGTTTCAAAGACACCTGTAAGCCCATCATCGTCACCATTACATCCAGGTTCAGAAAACATTGCTTTAGAGCTAAAAGACGTATTAGTCAGTCAGTTCAGCCTATTGTAGTTCACTGCTGGACATACCCTCCCCAAGTTCGCGCCAGACATCCCGGTTTTCCGCAATCCTCCATGAAGACTACACCGGCAATTTTACGTAGATCGTCGGTCCAACGGGCCAGAGGACGTCCCACAATGCGTTTGCCAAGACGCGGTCTCCACTCCAGGATCCGTCTGCTCCAACAGCCATCGGTTCTGCGACACAGATAACCAGCCCACTGCCACTTAAATTTGCTAATTCTGTGGGCTATTTCGATTACTTTCGCTCGCGGATAGTCTCATTTATAATCCTATCTTTGAAAGAAACCCCAAGCATAGCCCCTTCCCTTGCACGTTGAGCGACTTTAAACTAGTGGACCAGTCCGTCAGTGTCCATGTCTCGGCTCCGTCTGTCAACACAAACAGGACGCATTGCTCGAAGACTTTTGTCTTCAAGCATTGTGGAATCTTCGAAGGCAAGACTCGACGAAGCCTGCCAAACGCCGCCCAGCCCAACCAAACCATCCTATCAGCCTCCTTCTCGAGTTGTTTCAACCTGGTTGAATGGTATGGCCAAGGTAGACATAAACCTGAACAACTTCGAAAAGGATACCGTCAACCGATACCCGTCTCGGTATCACTTGGTTGTTAAACATAACTTTCGTTTTATCTAAGTTCATACCGAGACCCACTCGTCGGGAGGACTCGTTTAGGCCGGCCAGCAATCGGCCTAGCTCATCCGACGTCTCCACAAAGATTACGAAATCGTCGGTAAAACGAAGGTGCGAGATGAATTCGCCGTTGACGTTGATGCCTCGTTCCTCTCAATCCAAGGTCATAAAGACATCCTCCAGCGCAGTGGTAAACAGTTTCGGTGATATTACATCTCCCTGTCTTACCCCACGCCGCGCCGGAGGAAAATGCACAGCCTGCTTCGGTGGGTGGAATTCGTCGAGTCTTCTGGCGAGACGATTCGTAACAACCCTTGAAAACAGCTTATAGACGTGGCTCAAAAGTGAGATTGGTCTGTAATTCTTCAACAAAGACTTGTCGCCTCTCTTAAAGAAGCACCACCACACTCCTGGACCACACCTCCGGCGTGGTACCTCGGTGGATGACGGCGTTAAAAAGTTTATATTTCTATTCTGCTCAATCAGAGTAGTAATCTCTCTCGTATTTGAGCAGCGGAGGTCTCGGCGTACAAGTTTCCGTATCCTCTTAGACAAAGCCTTCTGTTCTGGCGAAGCTGCTTGGGCAGCGGGCAACTCGCACCTCCGCCGCATCAGATCCAAGGCTTCGGGAGAAAGTTTAGACTGCTTCGTTGACTACCTCGGCGGAAAGTGTTTGCGACCCAGTGTACACACCATCTTCACCATGTTGTCGGTCATCTCGTCCACTTCGCCAGCGAATCGAATCGGTTTTGGAGCTTCAGTTGGAAATGCTCGGAGCCACATAGTAGTTGTAGCAGCGTAGGTCAGAGAGTAGATTTCATCAAGCGCGTATTCAGAGTGCCCCGTAATAGCCGGTGGTCGCTGCTGGTGTAACCGGTTCTAATTATAATAAATACAAAGAAAGAACAAAATGTGATGTTGGAGACTGATAATTTTAGTATTTTATGTGAGTTTAAGAAACGTTGATTGATTTAAAGAAGTGAAGATATTTTTTATGTTTAATTATTATAAATTTGGTACTTAACTACCTTACTACATAAAATAAAGGACTGATTTTGTTTTTAAAATGTTTTATTTTTAATCGATTTTATACAAAAAATAATAAATACTATTTATGACACGCTACTTATGAAAATGACTGCTCAAAATAAATCTGGAATATGCATATAGGACGAAATAACTAGCTTAAGTTTCATAAAAAAACGTTCCATTTGCATCTGGATCCTTAGAGCCTCCGGTGAATAACGTCACATGTGTAAATGTGACAGCAACAAGTCCATTATAAAACGTTATTATATAAACATCGACCCTACTATCTTTTTAAATAAAACTATTTCAAAATAATTAATAATACTGATAGATAATCACAGGCTTAATGTAAATTTTTCCAAAGTATAAAAGCGCCAGGTTTTTCCGTTTCCGAAATATAACAATTGAAAACTTTGAACGGCTCTACTGTAAAACGACTATTTTGCAGATAGTACGTTATTCTACGGCACCGTCGATACGTAGGTACTAGGGATGTGAAAAAATAATCGATTTGTACGTTAAAAAAAGTTCAGCCGAAAAAGGTTGCAAAAATTTTCGTTTAGCTCGGATAATTCTATATATTATTAGAATAAAAAAAGAAGTTTAAATTATTGCCTTTTTCCTTTAATTTATGGGGCGGCAAACTTTATTGGGCCGGGCTGCTTCAAATTTCAAAATATATCACTGAATAAGATTGATTTGAACACTTTACGAAGAAATAACGTCATCAGTTCATAGTTAAAACATGCGACTTAGAATATGGGCTTTGATATGTACTTAATTCTTAATGTCGTAACAACATTGTAGGAATTATATTATAGGAATTTTGTGAGGTCAACAGAGGTGATAACATTGCTGGCCTGTGAGTTGAACATTTTATTTTTAATTGATGTTTATAGTAATTTAACAACTGACTTTTGAGATAGTGAGATTATTAAGGAAATTCGTTTAAAAATTTTAATGACGTAATAAAACTCTACCTTCCTATGAACTTTATAAATTAATAGACATAAAACTGGTAATTTGTCTAATAAGAAAAGGTAGGTACAAAAATACAATCGCCGAAAATGTTTTTGTTGCCATTCTATTTCTTTTCAATGTCATCGATTTTACTTCACTTAAAACTTAGGTTAGACTTAATTTTAAACCTAAAAAACCCTAATGGATTTTTTTATATGTAGAAATCGGTATATTTATGTATAACTAATAAGATATAACTTTTGTTTTCTAATGTTCACGAGAATTTCACTCATTTTATTTAAACAACATTAAACCTTGGTTGCTGTGAAGTACCTACCTACTTATTAGAAACGTCGGGCATTTAAAAAAAACTTAATAAACTGCGATAAAATCCGAAAAAGTAGTTTCAATATAACTTTTACTAAATTAAAAATGATGAATAGGAAAGTAGGTACGTTTTGAAATTTTATTAAAATAAATAAAAAGATCCGAAATAAACCGCGTTACGACATTAATTTCGCAATACTTACAAAACGAGTTCGAAACCCGCTACAAAATAATTTTCTATTTACAATATAGGTGTATGATTGACAGACAGGTTATCTAATGTGTAATGTTCTATCAAAGACTGCTTATATAAGTAGGTTTTTATAGAATATCCGAATAAAATAAACACGTTTCAAAATAATCGGCCAAGTGCGAGTCGGACTCGCGCACGAAGGGTTCCGTACCATTGACTAGGTAAACAACAGTAGGTACATTTATTTTAAACTTATTATTTATTATTAAAGTAAATATAAGTACAATTAAGTATTTTGTGAATATTTCAAGTGCCTACCTGTTACCATTTATTGACATCGAGCAAAAATAGGCAATAAATGGCTATTGTTGTATGGGAGCCCTTAAATATTTATTTTATTTTGTTTTTAGTATTTGTTGTTATAGCGGCAACAGAAATACATAATTTGTGAAAATTTCAACTGTCTAGCTATCGCCGTTCTTGAGATACAGCCTGGTGACAGACGGACGGACGGATGGACGGACGGACGGACGGACGGACGGACAGCGAAGTCTTAGTAATAGGGTTCCGTTTTTACCCTTTGGGAACGGAACCCTAAAAAATAAATAAATAAAAGAAAATGAATTGTCGAAAGATGTGGATGTATATAACATGGATATTACTACGTTCTTATTGTTTTCATATGTTTTGGTAACGATTTCAATGAAAAAATTATTTGTAAAATCCCTAATCCCTAATCTTATCTATATCTATACATCTACACTCTATACAAATAAATAAAATTAGTGTCTGTTTATATTAAAATAACCGTTTATTACTAAATTCATATTATTATGTTTGTATACACGGTACATATAGGTACCAAAATAACATTTTTTATAATTTTTGTCTGTCTGTGTGTTTGTATGTTTGTTCCGGCTAATCTCTAAAACAACTAGACAAATATTTAAATTTGATTTACGCCTAAATTTTTAAAAACAAGATAATTCAAAGTTTATTTACAAATATGTTGTGGTATGAAGTATGACGGCATCTGTACATTATACGTAAGTACCTGGGTGACCGAGCCTAGCTCGGTATTTTCATTTTATTTTTTGTTTTTCTTTTTTTTTCTCGGTATTTTTATATTTTAATTTTATTTAAATAATAAATCACGAGTGAAATTAAAAAAAAAAAGAAAAAAAAATAATCTGGAGACTGCGATTCGAACTCGGGTCAACACGATTTGACACTCCCCGATTTCCTAATTACGCTGTAACAGCTATGTTGGCAGTAGTGAAATTAAGCTTCGTATTCTAATGATATTTTTTCATTGCCTAAAAACAGGGATAAAACGACATTTTTTTAAAATGAATCCTAGCTAGATCAATTTTTTGCCCCCGAAATCCCCTGTATACTGAATTTCACGAAAATCGTTGGAGCCGATTCCGAGATTCAAATTCTATATATATATACAAGAATTGCTCGTTTAATAGTATAAGATAAAGGGGGTGATAGACGTGCGAGTAAGTACGCGAACTTGTGGCTCGACGAGCTTTTTCGCCTGCGTGTCACCCTAAGTACGCGTACTTTAAAACCGCCGAGTAAGTTCGTTGGCGATCCGACAAGTTTGAAATTTTGCTCGTAACCCGCCTCCGCTCGTACGTGTGGCAGCACTGCGAGCCGCGAGCCGCCATTTTTACCGACTTCCAAAAAAGGAGGAGATTTAACTGAGGTAGGGTAGGGTAGGGTAACTGAGGTATTCATCGCCTACAATTTGGTAGGGCACAGCAGGAAATTTCCTGCTCAAAATATGGAGCAGCCCGACTGGGGTAGTACCTCGACCTTACAGAAGACCACAGCTAAATAATACTGTTTTCAAGCAGTATTGTGTTCCTGTTAGTGAGTAAGGTGAAAAGAGCTTCAGGGGGGATTGGGGATAGGGTCGGCAACGCCCTTGCGACGCTTCAGGTGTTGCAGGCGTCTATAGGCTACGGTAGTCACTTACCATCAGGTGAGCCGTACGCTTTTTTGTCGACTTACTTAAAAAAAAAGATTCTCAATTCAATTGTATTTTATTTTTTATTTTTATGTATGTTGTTACCTCATAACTTTTGACTGGGTGGATCGATTTTGATATTTTTTAATTTATTCGAAAGATGGTACGTGTCATGTGGTATCATTTAGATTTAATTTATATCTAACAAGTACTTTTCAAGTCGTATCTAATAATGCGTATTTACTTGACTATTTTTTCGTCGACTAACGTTGTATTATACTAAAAGTTATGCACTTTTCACTGGGTGTACCGACTTTAATGATTCTTATTTTAGTCAAAATAGTATGCTTGTCATGTGGTTCCATTTAAATTTAATCGAGATTTGACAAGTACTTTTTGAGTTATATCTAATAATGCGTTTTTACTTGACTGTGTTTTCGTCACTCTACGTTGTATTGATTATTATACCTTATAACTTATTGCTGGGTGCACCGATTTTGATGTTTGTTGTATAAATCAAAAGCTAATGGAGTAGTAAAATGGTCATGTGGTCCCATTATATAAATATGAATATGATCGAGATAATATAATGAGTAATTTTTTAAGGAAACTTTGATCACGCGTATTTACTTGACTACGAGTATTTTTTCATCTATGTGTTACTTATCGATGTAATTGAAGTCGTTTTTTTTTTCGTTTGCGACAAAACACATTATGTTTCGACAGTCAGTGAAGTTTTTGTTAATTTTGATTGAGAAATTTTTCAAAATGAATGTTTTTAAAATGTAATACGATACAATTTCTTAATAACACAAAGCTTCTTCTGTCGACGACATCGCAATACAGAATGAGTAAGCTTCACGTGTGTCACCGACGTCGAGCCGAGTAAGTTCGCGATCTTAAAATCCGCGTACTTTAAGTTCGTACGTCTATCACCCCCTTAAGATAACTTTATTGTCAAAAATATCTTGACATCAATATACGTAATAAATTTTAATTTTATTTTATCTTATGAATAATGTTACGAAAAGATTTCAAATAGTTGTAAATTTGTAATACAATAAAGATAACTTTACCTTCTAGCAGGCGTATAATTATCATCTCTTGAATAATTTCTAAAATTAATATATTACTCAATTTAACTGAACGAATAGCGTGAAGTAGATGCGTCATGTAAATGCTTCATAGTGTAAACTGTAAATGCAAAAATTGTGTCGAGTTGATAACAAATTCTTCTGGGAAGATATAATTAATAATATGGGTGAATGTGTTACTTGCATTTTTAAACTTACCTATCTTTGTAAACTAAACTTTTTTTACTATCAATTCGTGAAACTATAAATTTGATGTATTTTTTTTATGGTAAATTTACACATTTCAAATATCATAATTATTACGCTATGTTACCTTAGTATTTATTATTATGGAAGTTATATTTGACTATATGGAATGCGTCAATTTTTTCAGCTACCAGACCTGTAACTTAACCTTTGCTAGTAACTATCCCGCGCCTAACGATTCGTGTAGGTAGGTACTTATTAGCTAGTCTGTAGGACTGTAATATTCTTTGAGCATTCCTTTAAAATTACCTTAACCTAAGCTATGTAAGTAGGTAGGTACTCGTATACTTATATTTACTTTTACAAAATAAACACCTACAGTACATAACTCTGCATTATGGAAATAGTTAACACATAGAAATATAAATATATAAAAATAATGTAACTATGAAATTGATATAGATAGACATCTTCAATACTAACATAATATACCGTCACCTTAAACAATAATAAGACATATGAAAATAAATGATGTTCACTTACCAACGTGTGATAGTCCGGTGAGGTCGGATTCTGCAATCAATTAAAAAATGCGTGAAAATAGTGCTAATGAATGCGTGCCCACTATTAAAAACAGCATATATGTATATGTAAAATGATACTTTTTGTACGTAACATTATGGAACGTAAAATCAATACAATGAAAATTGAAGTATTTACATGTAATTAAAATTATATGCCTAAATATAGGTACTACAGATGTAAAGAATAAAATGGATGTGAAACAAAAATACATAATTATTTGGTACGAAGACACTTTTCCAAACACCCAAAGACAAGGACAGAAACTTTCAATAAATATGATTGTACCTGGATACTCTACAAAATACTTATTTAATTTTATGTTCATTTCATCGTAATTTAAGAACGTTTTACACTTTTACTTCAAGCAAATTTTAATAAATTTTACTGCCTTACATAATATAGGTATTCTTATACACATTTGAAGCTAAAAAAGCAAAAAATTTTACTCTACATAAAAATAAATAAAATGTGTATGGACATGTGCATTTACAATAGGATATTTAAAGGACCATTTTAACCATTATTTTACTATTGTGTATGTACATTAGATATTTTTATACAATTAGGTTGGCAAAGAAGCTTACGGTTCACCTGATGGTAAGCAATTACCGTTGCTTATAAGATGCCAGAAACACCAGAAGCATCGCAAGCGCGTTGCCGACCCTACTCTCAATCCCCGAGGAGCTCTGGTCACCTTACTGACCACAGGAATATAACACTGCTTGAGAGCAGTATTATTTAGCTGTGATCTTCTACAAAGTTGAGTTACTTCCCTAGACGGGCAGCTCCAGATTTTGAGCAGGATATTTTCTGCTGTGCCATACCTCAGTTAGATAGATATTAACTATTAACAAAATTTAAAGGTGTTTTTCTATGAGGCAATGTCAAATATCTCTACACTAAAAGCGGATTGACAAGGATAATTAAACGGTTGCGGAAATGTCTATACCGGTAGGAAATTAAGACTACTTTGTATTTTTAAGTGACATTGTTTTCAGACCTTCATAATTCCTTGCGTTTATTTACATTATTTAAGACATTGCGGATCTCCGAGTATTGACTAAAAAGAACTTATCAGAAACTAATATCAAAAATCTCTACAATTTGATAAATGGTATTTTTGTTTTTGTTCATACACGTATTATAGTGGGGTTCTCAAGTACGTGTAGGAATATATAATATGTTAAACCCGGTTTTATAATATATATTTTTTTTTTGTAAACAATATTTTTGCAAAACAGCCAACAATAACAAATTTTAATTAGTTACTTTTGATCTTCTAACAATTATGGAATAAAAAAGCACTTTCGGATATTCTTCACGGCAGAAAAGTAAACAAGGAGTACTCAAATGTACTCCGAAATCTTAAACAAAATCATATAGGTACACAATAATACACGTCATAAACTTCTCTTCGGTCATCGGTGGGACTTTTCAAATTAAAAATGGACATTTCTAAAATTTTCACACCTGGACATAGATAAAAGGTTAAGTGACATAAAAAACCAGTCTTCATCCTTTTTTAAGTTAGTTAAAATACATTTCCTAAAAATGCGAAAAAAAGAAATCTTTTATTGGAACAGAAATAGTTCTTTGATAGACAGAGACAGACAAACGGAAATTTGCGTAACAGTAAAAGTGAATCGATATTCTATTGAGCCTGGAATTAACCTATTTTTACGGATAAATATTTTAAAGATAATAAACTAAATTTACGTAAAATATATCACGAAAACAAAGTAATTATCTTTCTTAAAAATGCAATAACTACTCCCATTCGTCACAAAAGCACAACAAAAGACGTAAATACCGTATCAACAAAGTGATATCGTGTTTTGCAAAACATCACCCCATATTGTTTTTAAAAACATTGCGTTATATACATATGTCACCGAAAACATCTAAATTGAACTCTGATAACTGAAGAGAATTTATAAGTACATTATTTGCTTTCTTATATGGAGTAACAAATGTAGCCAAATTATGACTTCAATATCGATAAGACTGTTCTCCTTGATAGCAAAATATTTGTTCGCACCCAACAACGAAACTTTAGAAAAACATTTTTGCCATTATCGTACCTAAGAAAAAAGTTACAAGAATAAGTAAAACAGGTTTATGGATACAACTACATAGGCTAGCCGTACAATAATGTCTAAATATATTTTTGAACTTTCATTTTATAATGTACTTACTTAAATATACGGCAATTACGTTGTCAATCACTTTAGCACATATTATTTATTACTTATTAATCGCATTCGATAATCAAAAAAGATACATATAGACTTTTATTACCATTTCATATTACCAGACAATAAACAAAATTTATCAATAACACATAATTATGTTTTGATTTAGATTTTAGATTCTAACGAACTTTACTGTAAGTATATTTTAAGCCGAAGAAAAAACGGAGGTGGATATAAAGAATGCTGACTTCGACCCAACCCGAAGAAAGAGTGGGGCTAGCGTAACCCACGCTAGCAGGTAAAACACGTGCAGCGTTAAAAAGTAGCACCACCTTCGAAATATATTCAAAATACAATTACCAACAAAAACCACAAAAATTAACAACAAAAATTAATGCTTTTTTTTAATTAAACTGAATGAAAACGTTCCAAAAGTTCTGCAAACTTGACACATTAATTTTCAATAACAAAAAATGTTCCGTACACTTAGATTGGTTGCAAATTTAATACGTGATATGAAATATTATATCGAAAACTTCCCCAAGTTTGCAGAACTTTTGGAATTTTTTTCACGACCATGCAGCAAAAATTAATTTAATTGCAATTTTAACAATGTTCCGGACAGCAAAACAGGTTGCAAAATTTTATATGTAGTTTGTTTTAATACCATTCCCGACCTTAGATCAAAATTTGAAAACTTTTGGAATTATAATGAATTAATTGTCTTGACTGAGTGGACTATTTGTTTATTAATATGAGGTTGAAGCGTACAAGTTTGTAAGTTCATTTTACCTTGAGTCTTGTTGCGTGTCTTATTTTAGTTTTAAACTTAAATTCGTGAGTTAGCAAATTAATATTAGTTATAGCCGTAACTTCGAGAACATTTAAAAATTAATTATTACCTACCTAGATAAATAGTTTTAAAAATAAATTATAATTTTTACAATAATTCTTGTGACATCTATTTGCTTAATAATGGGGTGATGGATAAAACAAAAAGTAACTAATCAGAATAATTCATGTCAGTTTCTTTCAAATTCACTTCCCTTCATAAACATTCATTTAACTTTGTAGGCATAAGTATAATTATGTTCTTAATGTGACCTCTACGAAATATAATAAATATGTAAATAAACTTGTGTCAATACATACTCAATGGAATTATTTTTAAAACGCTTCAGTAAGTTAATGAGTATATATAATGCAATACATCTCATAATTTCACGTCGTCTCGGTGTCGTTTTGATAACACTACTGTCGGAAGGAGGTTTCCACGTTTTATCACATTTATATTTCTTTGAATGTCAAGGGTCTCAGAGATTACTTGCTGAAAATAGTGCGACATTGCTATTAATTATTATCGTGCCCCCTGTGGATCGCGATTATATAAATATTTGTTTCGTAAAATCATACACAGACTAATTATATTTACTGCTAATATAGTACCTATCTATTTATAAAACGTCCACAGCTTATCACCGCATGAATGATTTAGAGTTTTAGACAATAAATTTGAGTGAAAAATATTTGTTACCTATGTGAAATAATATTCTATTTACTATCTTTTGGAAATAAAACCCTGTCAACGTTATATGTTATTAGTAGTCGTAATAAGATTATTGAAAGTCAAAGGTTAATCCCATTGAGTTCGAAGTGGGTAGTTTATTTTATAGACGGAACAGTGGACTTACAATAACAATAATAATGGGAAATTGAGCATTGTTTCTAAAACATTGTCTACACGTGTTTCAATATTCTGTTACCTATTCGAATGTTAATGTACGATTGGATTTGTTGCATTAGAAGAACATATTACATATATACATATTTAAAAAATCTCTATCTGCTTTTTGTTTTGATGATAAGTTGGCGTAGCGGTCACAGCACTGGCTGTTGCGCTAGCAGTCGCGGTTTCGATATATTTCGATTTCGACCTGACAAACATTTGTATTAGCGATATAGACGTTTGTCGTGGTTTGGGTGTTTGTGCTTTTGTGTTGTGTGTGTTTCCAGCCCCGAAAACCTACTGGGAGCCGTGAAGTTTGAGTGTTTAATTGTTGTTATTATTTACATCCAATACATATGCTTTGAGTTTTGAGACAGTTTTGACTACTATTTTCAGAAAAAGCCCTTCTGTGGTCTTGTTTTATTATTAAGTTTCTTATAGTATTGCCAATGTTGTGAAACATGGAATTTTTGAAGCCTGTAAAGTTCCCGCTGGCTAAAGCATGAGAGTCATTAAAATTATGTATTAAGTAGAGTTTTAGTTCTCAAAAAGCATAAAGAAAAGTCAACGATATAATATGTCCGTTGCCTTGATATATATGTATATGTATATATATATTTTTTTAAATTTAATATTATCTTACCTATATATATATATATATTTTTTTTTATGTAAGTAGGTTGGCAAACAAGCGTACGGCTCACCTGATGGTAAGACCGTAGCCTATAGACGCCTGCAACACCAGAAGCATCGCAAGCGCGTTGCCGACCCTATCCCCAAACCCCCCCAGGAGCTCTGGTCACCTTACTCACCAACAGGAACACAATACTGCTTGAAAACAGTATTATTTAGCTGTGGTCTTCTGTAAGGTCGAGGTACTACCCCAGTCGGGCTGCTCCATATTTTGAGCAGAAAATTTCCTGCTGTGCCCTACCTCAGTTAAAAAATATATATTAAATTATGCTTATCTAACGCACTATATTAAAGTACATTTGGACCGAATTGGTTGTAGTGTGGTTGTAGTAAATCCCTTACTCGGTGTGAATGTGTTGTAACATTTCTATGGGTTTCCAGACACATATTAACGTGGTATTACAAAACACTGAACAATAGGTATAGCAGAGTAGTGTTTACTAGAGCGATAAACCCGAAACCTTTGAAAACCAATGAAATACATATTTATATACATACATATCAATTTTAGTTAAATATATTTGACAAAACTTGAATAAATAGGTACTGAATTCGTTAACATTAAGAAGATATTGGGTCAATATTTCCGCCAATGAATAAATTTTTTGCTAAAGAAAAAACTTCTTTAGCTTCATCTATATGTACGTATATATGAGAGAAAGAGAGAGAAAAAATGTGTGCTCGTACCTCTCTCTCTTGCCCCTACAGTAATTTACGGAACGTAACTCTCTAATCTCTATCTTTCTATTCAACGTTTACTATTATAAGAAGTTTTCCTCCAAAACAACCTTAATAAACATTGCAAGACGTCAGATGACGTAGTAGTGTTAGATGTTACCGTATAAATTAGTTACACTTTGAAGACTATGTACCTACTTAACTCGTCATATAACTGAAATTACAACAATGAATAAGTTATAAGAATTACCTGCCGAACAGTATTATTATGACGGATTGAATACCTATTCCAAATTACAAGTTATAATATTTAACAAATTAGTCAAAAATTTTATAAAAACGGAACTTGTACTAGGTATTAAAAGTTAAAGTGTAGCTGATTTATAACGCGTAATGCCATCTAGCGTCTAATATAAACATTAAAATATTATATCACCGGCATGCAAGTGACATCTATTGTTAACTATTGTAACTACATGTTTGAAGTACTTCAGATTGTAGCGACATCTTGCGTAACATCGTGATACTTCATCATATCCTTGTCGCAAATAACAATATTGTCATAAGATGTTTTTAGTTTCGTTCTTAAGATGGCGGTACTAGTACTGCTTTACTGCTAGCGATGGTTACTGCCATCTATGAAAACGTAAATAGTACAAGAACAAACAGATGGCGCTGAGCGTGTTAAATTTTAATTTACGTTATATTATAATCTAGGATGGTCTATTTTTACCTCTTAATACTAGCAAGCTAATTAATATTCCGAGAGTAGCTTTATTTTGAAGAGCCCCCCAGCTTTTTCACTGATGACGATTCTCGATTGTGATAGCTAGACTAGTAGTTGACGAGTCTCAAAAATTTAATATTGTTTTTTTTTTGTTTTTTTTTTTTTTTTTGTTTAATCTCAAGATATAATTATCTAAATTTATCGAAAAAATATTATTTTACAAAATATGATGTTACTCACCAGTATCGTTGAGTAAGCCATGAATATCAGTCGTCGACCGGTCGGCCGACATTGCTGCAACAAACAAGAAATAAATGTTAAATAAAGCGCTTCGTTAAGTAAACTCGCTTTTTTGTTTTATGAATAGGTTTTTTTTCTAGATTTTTCTTATAATTTGCAATGAAATATTACAAATTCTTTCTACTTAATTGAAAAAGTTCCCAGAAATTTACTAAAAACCGCTTCTAATTGTTACAAAAAAATTAAAAAGTATCTATAGGTATAAATACTATAACATTTAGTAATTAATGTAATTGTTTTGATAATTTCTACGAAAATTATTTATTGTAGTAAAAAGGTAACTGTTTCTTGTCACGTTACTAGAGATTAAAACTAATTATTTTACACAAAGGAAAATGGAGTTGTGAGATTTTTGGGTTCATCATTTCATACTTATTTTTATGTAGTTATTCCATGCTCGTTAATTCGTTATTAGTATTTTTGACGTGAACAACGTATAATAAATCGATGAACGCCGGCGGCATACACGATAAAGTATGACTCATTGTCACGTTACGCTCATTGTCCCGTTACGCTCATTGTACGCTTGCACCGTATCTATCTCTCTTACACTCGATTGGCCTATAGCCCAGTCGCCGCGACCAAAAAAGTATGTTTCTAATGCAATGTACGGGACCTGGTTTTTTTTGGAATATGTTCAGGGGTGTCCCCTGAATGTAAATCCAAGTTGGCGCGGCTATGCCGGGCCCGCTTCAGCCGCCATCTTGGAAAACGCGTTTTATCGAATATCTCGCGAACAGCGCATCGTACGACAAAAATGTAGAGATCATTATTGTAGATAATAATATTTGCCATCTTTTTTATTTGAAACTTCTTTTTGTTTAATGCATAGGTTGTTAATTATACCGTTCCAAACTTGTACAAGTTTGGAGCGCTCCAACTCCAACGCTCCAGCATTTTTTGTCGTACGATGACGTACGGGACGTTGCAAAAAAAAAACCCCGGTTACTGTGCTACTATGCGTGCGAGGAGATGTTTTGTTATGACATTGTCACGTTAAACTATCGTCCGTAAACCAACTTTACAAACAACCAATTTTTATCCGTAGCTAATAGACACAAATTCACACAATGAATAATTATATTATTGAAATAATTAAAATGATTTTTATTTGTAAAACGACGATTCAATAGTGCTTTTAAAGCCTACTTACTTGAATAAAGTAGTTTTGATTTTTATTTTTAGCGGACTTCAAAAAAGGAAAATCTTCTTTATGCACGCTTGACTTGGAGAGTATGCTGGTGGAGAGTATGACGAGAGCGTTACGAAAAGTGTGATCGGGCGAGGCGAAAGGAAGTTGAGAGGGATACATAAGTTAGTGAAGACAGAAAGAGAGATAGAGTTATGTTTCGTATATTACTGTAGGGGCAACTAAGAAGCTTAACTTCAGTCGTGTCGTCTGAAGTACACTGGTTTTTTTTTTTTATTATACATCAGGGGTCACCAACTAGTTTTGCTCGGGGTCCGTTTGAAGAAATAAAATGACCGTCGCGGTCCGCACATCATTTTATAGACAAAAATATTTATTACACAAACGAAATAACAATGGTATTTTTTACACATTAATGAGAAAAATGATATTTTTTTATTGTGGACTATCTGTCTGAAGTTTGAAGTTACGTGGGATATATTTTTATTAAATTATGTACTCTGTAGTGTAAGTTCCTGTGTTCTCGCGGTCCGCACAAAATGGGTCGGCGCACTGTGGGCTGAAATTCGCGTTTCATAGACATTCAAATTTATTTTTTCAAGTGACGCTTTTTTTGCTTGAATGCGATTGAGAATAACTGCTATATGCCTTATATAATGATCTTTCAGGTTTATAATCGTAAACAGCGCACTTAGAATTTTTTTTTAAAAAATTTGTATGGAGTCGACATCATAAATTATGATATCTGCAAGAATTTCAGCCCACTGGCACTGTGCGGCGGTCCGGATACGGACCGCGGTTCGCCAGTTGACAACCTCTGTTATACGTGTATGTAACCTCAGATCTTTTGACTGGGTATTTTTTTTAAATCGAAAGACAGTGCGTGTCTTGTTGTCCTATTTAAATTTAATTGAGTTCTAACGAGTATACTTTTTGAGTTATCGCTGATAATACGTATTTACTTAACTATCTGTTCATTACATACAACGTAGATCACGTTGTATTACCTATTTCATAACTTTTTACTGGGTGTACCGACTTTGATGATTCTCAATTCAATCGAAAGCTAATGCTTGTCAGTTGTCTTGTGGTCCCTTTTAAATTTGATCGAAAATTGATAACTACTTTTTGAGTAATCTTTGATAATGCGTATTTACTTGACTATTTTTTCATCTACCTACTTTGTATTATTTGTAGATGTAATCGAAGTCGGTTTTTTTCCGTTTGCGAGCAAACACAATTAAATTTTGTTACTTTGATTTGGTTACGTGTACATGTTACCCTCCACATCAAGCAGACCCTGTGTTTTATTAAAATAAATAACGACTACCTATTTAGTGATTACTGAGACGAAAAATTGCTCTTTGAAGTAAAAGTAGCTTCTCATACAGAAAAACTAGCTGACCCCGCAAACGTTGTTTTGCCATATATGCTACTAGCTGACCTGGCGAACATCATACCGCCTTTTTTTTCTTAAATATAATAATTACATATACCAAAATAAAATATAGCCCATCTTTCAAGTTGGATCAAACTGCACACGGTGAGCAAATTTGATTAAAATCGGTTAAGTGGTTTAGGAGTCCATTGAGGACAAACATTGTGACACGAGATTTATATATATTAAGATTAACCCCCGCAATCTTGTGGATGGAATTTCGTAAAATGCGTTCTTAGCTGACCTCTACTTGGCGAAAGGAATATTCCTACCAAATTTCAAGTCCAGTTTCAGTCCTTATAGTTCCAGAGATATCGTGATGAGTCAATATAAGGGTGGAAATCTCTTTTTATATAGATTACTGCAATAGAATATACTATACTTAAATTTTTGGCTACAACGACGATAGGTAGAGACAAACTTCTTTGCATTCCATGGATTCACCGTGCGGGTGCCGAGTCCATCGTGTGGCAGAACGAATTGCGACCTAGATGTAGGTTTAAGGAGGCCCCGTTTGAGATGCGCATCAACGCTCACCTTCACTGCTCGAGTTACCCGCCCTGCCTAGCCAAATTTGGTAGGCTCGTTCTAAAATAGAACTTACTGCAGTTCTCGACAGGCCAAGGTCTTTCAGAAGATTGTAGAGAGATTTTACTGGTATACCTCTCGCTCTTACTGCTACCACATAGCTATACTAATACATACTATTTTATCAGATCGTCTGAAAATATTATCATATAAGTGAAGATGTATCATGTCTCAGAAAATTATGACTAAATTATACAATCTCTAGATTCAATTACGCGTGACTGTTTGTCCAATATAATCAATTCCGTCGTAACTGCGGTCGGTTTGCGGACGGCGAAGGCCGGTGTAAACTGAGCGTGACCGCGACTGACACGGCAGTTCTGACAGGGATGATAGTCGCGTGCTCTGTATCTGAGGCTTTACGAGAACTATATTTATGTACATAGGCTTCTACATATCATTAATTTGTATAAATAAAAATTAATCCCCGAATTTTATGCACGCGTTTAACTTTCAAACGACTACTTCAAATTGGATCTTTTCTGCGTTCGATATTGTTAGGATAAGGTTTGTTAATAGAAAATTAACAAATAATGTATACTCACTGACTCACTTCAGCCTATCGCAGTCCACTGCTGGACATAGAGTTCCACAAGTTCGCACCAGAAATGGCGTGAACTCATGTGAAAAAAATGTATCAATACACGAAAAAAATTTTGAAGTGAAAACTTCTTTTGGCGCAACGCACACACATTTTTTCGTAGGTCTGATCCGTCAGCTCCAAAAGCTCGATCGATTGAACTTGGAACCGCTGAGTGTACCCAAAGGAGAAAGATACAGTCAGCTGCTCTTCGCTGCTGAACGGTGAAAGGCTTGATCAGCCGGGCTAGCATGCGCGCCACGACAAAAGTTTGTCTACTCCTTTTCTCGTATTATCTCTTTATGTCTACAGTAGCTAGCATGCGTGCACGTGATACTCTTCTCGTCACGACAATTGAAGAGATAACAAGAAATTTTAGTTATCGTAGTTTTGTCGAATTTTGACGTGATTTTGACGTTTTAAGAAGATAAACTACTCGTTGTCAATATTAGAAAGACTACGATAAACGAAATATATTAAAATTATAAATATTATATATTTTGTATACCATGGCGTTTCCGTTCCGTTTTGTCTTCGGAAGAGAATTATGTCTCTCGTATTGCGCATGTTAGGGTAATCGAGAAAATACTCGATGTAGACATTATCTATCTCTCTCGTCAAGAGATTATCTCGTTGTACGCATGCTAGCCCGGCAGGTAAACTAGGGACCACAGAGTATACCCGAGCGCGAAAGATACAGACAGCTGCTCTTCGCTGTTGTGTCGCTGTGTTGTGTGTTTAGTATATTCAATTAATACCTCATAGTTATTATTATTAATTTAATAGTTATTATTATATTATAAATTAATTGTATTTGCCAATGAAGTTTTCACTTCTGCCGTGCGGTCGCACACACTCTATTTTACGACAATAAAGTTCTGCTGGGATCTTGAACTTGCTAATAATATTACAAATGCCAAAACTACTAATTTGTATGTTAAAATGACAGCGAAACAGCTATTTAAAACAAAAAAAAAAAAAAAAATCATTCGATGATTTTTATAGGGACAAACGAGTGATAAACGAGATTTTCTGAACAATAAAAGTTTATTGAATTTAATAATATTATTTAATTATATTAATAATTATATATTATATTAAATATTTTATAATATTATAACCTGCATTGGAGCAGCGTGGTGGATTATGCTCTGATCCTTCTCCTACATGGGGAAAGAAGCCTATGCCCAGCCGTGGGATTTTACAGGCTGAAGCAAAGCAATATTATTCGTGGATAACCACAAATCCACGCAAACACCTACAGTAGACTATGAGTATTATGTTCAATTTTAATTTGTTTCAATATTGATAATACGGTCAAAGAAACAGTTTTAGACTATTTTAAAAGAAATTAACCAATAAGGCAAGTCAATTAAGGTAAAAAAATATTCTATTATGATGGCATATGGTAAGACTGATGGTATTAATATTTTGAATTAATATATCAAAAAAAATTATTAAGTTATTTTTACACCAACTTAAAAAAAGGGGTTGTATGTTAGAGGCTATTTTTAGAGCAAATTTTACGTTTTGTCAGGTGTCTTATATACAGTGCCAGGAACAACGCGGAAACTTTTTAAAAGTAGGTAATACGTACCTACTTTAAGAATATTTTTGTCTATGAAGATTCAATTTCGCTAAGGTTTTAAGACCGAGTTCTCTTTTTTTGTTTAAAGTGTTTATTTACTTTGGTAGTCACATAAAAATCTGATGATAATCTTATGTCGAATTATGTAGTTGTTAGACAGAACTTCTTTGTGTTTTTTACTAAATCAAATAGAAGACTGTTGCTGCTGGCAGTATTTAGTAGATTACCTTATTTTACATATTTTGTGAAGACAATTTTGGAACTCAAAATTATTTAAAAAAGTATTATTGCAAACACCGACAGATATACACGACAATGACTATTAATAATCTTAAAACGAGACCAAAATAATATTTTGTAAGATATAAGTATATACGAGTATGTATTATTTATTTGCGTTAACCAATACAACTTTATATAATTTATGCCTTGCATTTTGTTCAATTAACACAAGATTAGAGAGAAATTTTAATTTTAAACTAAAACTAGATATTACGACGTCGACAGTCGTCACAGGTAATTATTTCGTATCACTCGACTAGTTAGTGTACCTACGAGTACCTACTTAGTGTTTCGTAACAACTCAGAGTTCATTTATACTAGAACTGTCTCGATCAATAGTATTTATGGCTAATAAAATATTAAACTTCTACACTTTATCCCTGAAAAAATTCAAAGCGATTGTCCTCAAGTGGCTGTCCTTGCTGGACTACCAAAACACTGCAGAGCTCCTCAGGGCATATTGAGGGTAGTATGCACATATTGTACAATTTATTTCACAAACTTAAACACATACACAAACACGCACACATACATAGAACGCACACGCATCCTCCTTATCCTGCATTTATTTTGTTTGTTATGTAAAATTTACTTTCTGGAATAAATAATGGAAGAGCACACTGCTTCAATGTGGTTCAGGCTTTTGCCTATCATAAGAATGAATAAAGCATCATCATTATTATTATTTATATTGTATATCGCAAACTAGGTCTAATTCGGTAAATAAAATATAAATATTAATAATAATGCTTCATTCTAGTGTGCGGTTTTAGCTGCATTTTTACATTGAACTAAATTGAATTAATTAACAAACTACGTCCAATGTCCCACAGGTGGACGAGTTCGAGCTTACTCCACCAGACTACTCCACTGTGGGTTGGAGGATACTTTTCAACAACAGAAAACAAGTAAAAGAGTAATGACCACTACAAGGTGTTTGTTTATTTGCTATTTTTATGCATGACAGCCCTGCGGTCACCAACCCGCCTGCCCAGCGTGGTGACTATGGGTAAAACACATGAGTTCACGGCATTATTGGCGCGAACTTGTGGAGGCCTATGTCCAGCAGTGGACTGCGATAGGCTGAAATGATGATGATGATGAATGATGATGCATGACAGCGTTTTGTTTTAATCCTTTTTTTTATGTTACTAAGTCGGCAAACAAGCGTACGGCTCACCTGATGGTAAGACCGCAGCCTATAGACGTCCGCAACACCAGAAGCATCGCAAGCGCGTTGCCGACCCTATCCCCAGTCTCCCCCAGGAGCTCTGGTCACCTTACTCACCAACAGGAACACAATACTGCTTGAAAACAGTATTATTTAGCTGTGATCTTCTGTAAGGTCGAGGTACTCCCCAGTCGGGCTGCTCCATATTTTGAGCAGGAAATTTCCTGCTGTGCCCTACCTCAGTTAAATACCTTATCCTACAATATTTTAACAATAAAAATTAAAAAAACGTGTCTATAGATAAAACAAACGAATACCTATATATTTTTCAATTCATAGCATTATATAAAAACAATATAATAGATAAGCAAAACCTATAAATAATTATGATGTCATTAATAAACTAGACGTCATCACATAAATATTCTTATATATTGACATTTTTGATTACGGTAAGTAAATATATAAAAATTTATTTTTAAGACAGGGCTACTACAAACTGCGCCAACGGGCTAGTCATAATTATGTATGTATGATATGTTATACATTATAAACCTTACAATAAATAATTATTATTCCGACTACAATAATAAATTGTTTTACATTTTATAAAATGTTCTTCATTTCACAAAACTCATTATTTCTTTCTTTACGCCATTTTCGATTCCATTACCTATCGAAACTCCTCTTTTTCTTTTCTTTTTTTTCTATTAGTTGTAGTCGCACGATAAAATATTTTATACAGCTTAAAAAGAGCAACATTTTAAACATACATTATATTTCTTTCTATTCTTTTTATTTTCGTATTATTAATATTTTCTATTTTTATATTATTACTAGCCGACCCGTGCCCACTTCGTTGGGCGTTATAATCCATTTCACATAAGAAGGGTACGGTGAAATTTGATATGTTCCAATACACTCTCACTATTTTCAGCAAATCAGATAAATATAAATGTTTTAAAATCACCAATTAACTTCTAAGGCAAATAATAATGCTTGATTAGATTGAATTGTTGACACGGCACGTCAGAGGGCGCAGGTTCAAATCCTGCTGATTTAAAATCTTTATATATTTTTATCTTTTTCCTTTTATCTTGTCACTCCTGAGTAGTGTAGCTTTCTGTTAGCGAAAGAATTTTCATGATCGGATCAGTATTTGCGAAGATTACCCCGTATATACAAACAAAGTTATAAACTTTACCTCTTTATAATATTAGTATAGATTGTTAGTCATTAGCAATTGTAATTGCCAATAAATAAATTTTCTTTCTTTCTTTCCTTACTTATAGCTGTATGATTGTATATAATATGTTACAACATTATTTATTTTATTAATCTTCGTCACATAGTATAAAACAAAGTCGCTTCCCGCTGGCTGTCTGCTTAGATCTTTAAAACTACGCTACGGATTTTGATGCGGTTTTCTTTAATAAATAGAGTGATTCTAGAGGAATGTTTATAATTATATATAATAGATGCATAATATAGTAGAGGAACACTGATAGTTTTTACAACCGAGCGAAGCCGGGGCGGGTCGCTAGTATTATATATTTTGTACGCATTTAAAACTATATGAAACGTAAAAAATTTAGACATCTATGGTAAATTATAGTGAACTATATGTTATGTATGTTTTGTCATAACCTTCCTCAATAAAAATAACTATTTAATATGTATGTAACGAGAAATGTTTTTTGTAATCGTTTTACTTTGAACTCAATTTAGAGTAGATTCAAGGTTCAATATAATTATGTTTAAACTGGAAAAATATTTAAACCCAAAGACGAAGTAATATATATTTTTTATAACATAATTTTATTTATAGCGTCTTTTTTATCCACATGTTAACTTTAGCGATGGACTTCAAACTTTGTAAAAAAGCAAGAATGGGTCAAAGTATAATATTTCGGAATAGAATTCTCATCGTCAGTCACGTGCGCGTAGCTCTGGTAAGCGATGTAGAAATGTCAGAAACGCGATTAGAGATTTATAAATTTATAATGCATGGTCCTTGGTAAAGCAGACGATTTGTGTCATGATTCGTTGGCCGTTAAACTTTTAAATAGTTTCTCGATATTTCTTGGATTTTTTAGGTATCTACACAATTTTTGAAGTAAAACTTCTCCTCTTTTTTCGAGTAAGCTGGTGAATGCGTGACGAGAGCGTTACGAAAAGTGTGATCGGGCGAGGCGAACGAAAGTCGAGACGGAGATAATAATAATAAATAAATAAACGCTTCACACTTAACGGCCCCCAGTAGGATTTTCTCCTGTGTCCAGGGTCCGGAAACACCAATACACAGCCACAAATGCCCAGGCTACGACAAATAGATATGTTATGTATGATAAGCTATATGGACCTAAAGAAGTTGTACTTCAGTCGTGTGGCCTAAAGCACATTCGTTTCTTTTATTTGATAAAGGTGGCTGTTTCCAGTACATAACTAAATAAATATTAATATTAGTTTCCAATTTTTGGGTCACAAACATATTTCCTTTTCTTGATTGTAACACATTAAAATAGTTTTATAGATTAAAAAAGGAACTAAGAAACTGCCGCAAATGCATTTTCAATAATATATAATAATTATTTTTCACACAATTGAAACATAATTAAATGTAAATTATTTCATTAAATACATATGATTATTTTGTTTTTTATTATTGTAACAAAGTCTTTTAATTTTAACGCGTCACTGTAAGTAACTTGTCATCCATACAAAGGAAAACAGTTATTTAAAAGATGAACAAAGATGTTCACACGAGGAAGTGATAAATGGCGTATTTTTTTCTCAACACGAGTGTGAAATCTTTTTTCTTGATCTTTGATCTTTTCAATGAATAATAAAAAATAGTATGAGTTGTTAAACATAAATAAAGCGTTGCCCCTTGTGAATGAAAAATTAAATTGTTTTTATTATTTTAAAAAAAATTACTTAATTATTTTAGCATTTCCTTGTTGAAGATAACTTTGTTCGGACCTAGAGTAATGCCGGAAGTAACTTATACTTGCAGATATAAATGATTTATGTATATACAATTACAATTTTTTCAGTATTTAAAAATGCACTATACGAGTATAATGTCGTATTATATCTATACTAATATATAAAGCTGAAGAGTTTGTTTGTTTGGTTGTTTGTTTGTTTGTTTGTTTGTTTGAACGCGGTAATCTCTGGAACTACTGGGCCGATTTGAAAAATTCTTTCAGTGTTAGATAGCCCATTTATCGAGGAAGGCTATAGGCTATGTATCATCACGCTAAGACCAATAGAAGCGGAGTCCACGCCGACGAAGTCGTGCGCAGAAGCTAGTTATTTTAATACCTTGTACCACAGTGTAAACCGCAGAGTAACCGCAGTCATAATAATTTATAAAAATATATATCAATGTCTATGTCATTTTGCAACAAATACACTCGTTAGATAATTATAGACAAGACAGAACTTTGTCTTGTGCAAATGTACGTAAATAACCCATCTGACTAACTAATTGACTAAATTAGTTACTGATTCATTATTTCTTTAATTAAGTTTGTTTAACATATTATATTTTTATCGCAATGTTGAACTATTAAAAATATAATATTTATTTATTATTTTTAGTCATTCGAGATCCATTATATACTGTGTGTAAAATTACAAAATTTTCCATAATAAATCCCCATTGCATGCGATGGTTGAGATATCTTTTACTTTACAATACCTGTTTCGTTCTCATACGAAGTTATAAGGAAATAATGTTGCTGAATACAAAAATGATATAGGTACAAAAAATTTTTCTGAACACCTCTATTTAATATATACTATTAACGAATACTTTTCGAATTTTTGTTCACTATTATTCCATGAACTTTGCTGATAGCTGCACGTATTTATCTCAAAATTATTATACATTAGAATTTACTACGCAGTTTTAAAATTAACTCGTCTCTTTTCAGTTTTTATGTAAAAGATTGTGTATATTATCATTAGTGGTTATCAAACTGTGTCTGTATCGGTTTTTGTCAGACTGCAATATAATCTAAATCAACACACAGCTAAAATATATGTATATATATATATATATATGTTGTAAAAAAGGTAATTATTCCAACTCGGTTTTAGATAAGCGTACAAAAAGTCACGTGTTTTGAATGTTATACTCGTAATAGCCTCTCATCTATTAAGGAGAAGGAAAGCTTGTTAGTCTTACACCTGATTCGAGTTATATTAAACTGATTTTTTTTTTTTTTTTTGTAAACAAAGTCTGGATAATAAATTGTTTAACGAAATAATATAAGCTACTGTTTTAAAATAAATATAAGAGCAAACAAATGAACTTAATTATAACCGATATACAATACTAACTTAACTGAGGTACACACAGCACAGCAGGAAATTTCTTGCTTAAAATATGGAGCAGCCTGACTGGGGTAGTACCTCGACCTTACAGAATACCACAGCTAAATAATACTGTTTTCAAGCAGTATTGTGTTCCTGTTGGTGAGTAAGGTGACCAGAGCTCCTCTCCTGGGGATAGGGTCGGCAACGCGCTTGCGACGCTTCAGGTGTTGCAGGCGTCTATAGGCTACGGTAGTCACTTACCATCAGGTGAGCCGTACGCTTGTTTGTCGACTTACTAACATTAAAAAAAAAAACTATACAGAGATAGTTTTTGAACCAACCCATGGTTTGGCGTAGGTAATAAAGACTGATTGGAAAATTAAAACTCTCAGACTGTGGAAATACAACCCAAAAGCAACACCACATATAATATATTTTTTTAAATCCTACAACCGTCATTCAGGACGGACATTCAAACAGCGCTTATTTTTACATTTAATTTATATATTACACAAATAGGTGAAAATAACTAGGCTCTAAATAGGTACCTGTTTACACCTGACAACCCAGTAGTTATACCGAAAAAATATAGGCTTTAATATAGAGTGGTGTAAAATTTTTTTGTTAAACTTATTAATAGGAGTAGAAAAAAGGCTTTTTTCAATTTTTCATTAATTATAGCTTGGCCAGGATTTTTTCAGCAACCGATTTTTTTTATAATTTTTAACACACTAAATTACATCTATACTAATATATAAAGCTGAAGAGTTTGTTTGTTTGGTTGTTTGTTTGTTTGTTTGTTTGTTTATTTGTTTGAACGCAGTAATCTCTGGAACTACTGGGCCGATTTGAAAAATTCTTTCAGTGTTAGATAGGTTATTTATCGAGGAAGGCTATAGGCTATGTGTCATCACGCTAAGACCAATAGGAGCGGAGTCCACGCCGACGAAGTCGCGCGCAGAAGCTAGTATAAAATAATTTTCATCGCTTAAGCAAATAGGTGATGATCGATTTTACTTCGGATCCTCTAGAATCTAGATATTAGATTGGAATAGTAGATTAGAATAGGGAAATGTAATTTCAATGATTGATTGTTAATTTGTTTGATTCAGCCAGTGTCACGTAGAGTGGAGAATACACGAAGGAGATTGATAATTTCGATGACTGTGAAAATAATTCTGTGTAAGTATTTGTTTGAAGTAATCGGTTATGCGTTTTAAGAATCACATTTCAATTTTCCTGTTATAGAATTTCTCGAAAGTTATAAATCGAAGGAATGTATTGTTCACATTTGGAACTACTTGCGTAATAGATCATTATCACCGTCATCACCATAAACCTTGAACTTGATGGCATAAAAACCGTCCGCCAACATTTCCATGTGGTCATTGTTTGCCAACACAATACACGATGCGTTACAGTGTGGCTTCGATATCATTATCTTGTCACGCATTGTTAATTTTGAATAAAAAAAACGATTATATATATTCTAGTTTTATAGTTTTGTTTAAAAAACGAATGAAGAAAATAATACGTTATTAATAAATAACAAAATTAATAATTTATTTTATAACAATATAATTATTACACATATAGCATTTTATTATTTCCTAAACTGACACATTTTTTTGTATACCTTAATGAACAATCCTTTGGGGTAGAATTATTTTAATGCGTTTGTGTTATTTGAGTTTCTAACTCTATTTAATTCTTTTTAACCGACTTCCAAAAAAGGAGGAGGTTCTCAATTCGACACATATGTTTTTTTTTTTTTTTTTTATGTATGTTAGCTCAGAACTTTTGACTAGGTGGACCGATTTCGATCAAATTTGTTTTAATTGAAAGGTGTTGCGTGTCATGTGGTCCCATTTTAATTTAATTGAGATCTGACAAGTACTTATATCTAATAATGCGTATTTACGTGACTACTTTTTCGTCGACCTACATTGTATTATACCGCATAACTTTTTACTCGGTGTACTGATTTCGATGATTCTTACTTTAATCGAAAGCTAATACATGTCTTGTAGTCTTGTGTAAATCAGATCGAAAATTGATTACAACTTTTTGAGTAATCTTTGATAGCGCGTATTTACTTGACTATTTTTTCGTCTTATTACGTTGTATTACTTGTCGATGTAATTGAAGTCGGTTTTTTTTCGTTTGCGAGCAAACACAATTATTTTTTATAATTATGTAGGAGGTTTAGGTACTAAGAGGTAACATGGGTTTCACAGCTTCAAAAAAAAAAAATTTTTTTACCTTCTTATTAAATTCTAGAACATCTCTAGAATATTGTCTTAAGGTTTCAAGTTGATCCGAGTAATAGTTTCAGAGATACAGTCATACGAAGGTAAAAAGCTGACGAAACGACGACAAAAAATCTGTAAGCAAGACTGGTGAGGCTAGGATCCTTTTGTTCTTGTCTATGACGAGAACAAAATGATGCCCAGCCGGGCTAGCATGCGTACAACGAGATAATCTCTTGACGAGAGAGATAGATGATGTCTACATCGAGTATTTTCTCGATTACCCTAGCATGCGCACTACGAGAGACATAATTCTCTTCCGAAGACTAAACGGAACGGAAACGCCATGATATACAAAAGATATTATAATAATATTTATAATTTTAATATATTTCGTTTATCGTAGTCTTTCTAATATTGACAACGAGTAGTTTATCTTCTTAAAACGTCAAAATCACGTCAAAATTCGACAAAACTACGATAATTAAAATTTCTTGTTATCTCTTCAATTGTCGTGACGAGAAGAGTATCGCGTGCACGCATGCTAGCTACTGTAGACATAAAGAGATAATACGAGAAAAGGGGTAGACAAACTTTTGTCGTGGCGCGCATGCTAGCCCGGCTGGACAGCAGCTACAGCAGGTTCTTTACTTTATGGCCCAGGAATCGACGACTCATAGTAAGTTGCAAAAAAACATTTCAACGTTTTATCGTCACTCAAAACTGCGCTTCTTTCTCAAAACTGTGTTTTCAAAGATGACTGTCAAGATTTCTCGAGAACTACTCAATCGATCTTAATGAAATTTGGCACAAGTCTCCGAGAAACAATTTACAAGGATTTGGACGAAGGATTTGTTTTTTTTTTTCAATTACAACTATTTAAAAAAAATCTCGGACCCATGAGATTTAGTTAACGAACTTTGAAGATAATATTAATTGTGATTGCTCACAAAGGATAAAACCGACTTAAATTACATCGACCAGTATTACAATGTAGTCAAGTCAATGTGCATTTAAAGATAACTCTTAAAATAGTTACGGGATCTCATATAAACAATCAATAGAATTTAAACGGGACCATGAAACAAGCACTACCTTTCGTTAAAAAAAGAATAATCAAACCGGTCCACCTGGTAAAAAGTTATGAGGTATAATACAACAAAGGTTGGCGAAAATTTTAATAAGTAATTACGCATTATTAGAGATCAACAGCTAACTCAAATAGCGCTTGGCAGATCTCAATGAAATTTAATTGACCACCTGACAAGCACCACCTTTAGTTTAAAAAAAGAGTAATCGAAATCAGTCTACCCAGTAAGTATTTACATAAAAATACAGTCGAAATGAGAACCTAGTCTTGTTTTTGTAAAAATAGCAGTACAATGTTTGTTAGTAAATCAGTACCAAGTAATGTTCAAACACGTCCAACTTTGAAGGTTTTTTGTAATGTATGTTTGTTACTCTTTTAGTATTTAACTAGCAGCGAAATCCGGCGTTGCTCGTGTTAAAATACATCGCAGAAAGTTTCTAGACCATTAAAGACATTTGGAGATCTTTTCAGATGTCCTAATGCGTTAGAAAAGGATAGAAATATATGTTCTAACATTTTCACCACCCACCTCCTCCCACTTTCACCAACCGCGACCAAACTCCCTTACTACCACCTGGAGACCAAGGGGTATTTACCACACCAACGGGAAGTTGATTGGGTTTGGTGGTGATAGAGAAAACTGTGTATTTACGTACTAACAAAGCATTTTATATATTAGATAGATTTTTCAAACAAGCGTCAACTAAAACTATAAACTAAAATTTTACTAGGTCCTTTATTATTTATAAACTTTGGTTACGTTCACCAGATTTCAGATGTTTGGAATATCTGGAGGTCAAATTATGTAAAAGAAAAAAGTTTGTACCTAAGAGCAAGTATCAAGAGCGGCACATATTAGTAACAAATATAATTTTTAATCGGACATGACGCTGACAAGGAAGGAATTCGGAAAAAATACAGATCGGAAGTACTTCAAAACAAACAATTCAGAGGTCAATTATGACGATTCGTATTCAAGCCATTTCCCGGGCCGTGTTGCCAAATAGAGAAGTATCACCGACAATAACGCCCTGTGAGGTCAGTACCATTGTATTCAACATATAATATATGCGTTGAAAACTGTGCACTCTTCAATAATTGCGCTTTTTGCCAATCTAATAATTCAAACAAGATCTTTGCTCGTGTAGAATTTATTTTATCAGATCATCATGAGCTGTTTTTAAATGATTTATCAACTTTTTATAATTAAAATTATTTCAATAAACGGAATCTTTAATTTAAGCGTTTTGTAATTAAATTTTATTATAATTTTTGACTGAGGACACCAACCCTGAGAAGAATTGACAAATTTTATTAATATGATACTGTTGAGTGTTGATGCCCTTGTTGATTGACTTAAAACACAGATTATTACGCTTCACACTCAACGGCCCCCAGTAGGATTTTCTCCAGTGTTGAGGGTCCGGAAACACACAAAATGCACAAACACAACACCCATACAACTACAAACATAGATGGCCATAACAAATTTATGTCACGTGCGGGGATCGAGCCGCAAGCGCAAAGGCAGTGCTGCTGCTGTGATCAATTTGTCGTTCAAATAGTATATTAGTGTTAAATGAAAGTTTCGGATGGAATTTTTTTTAACAAAAGTGGACGAGGCTATCTTGAATTTTAATCCTGATATCTGTTATGCAAATGTTATGTTAAATATCAATCCTGATGTGTTAGTACGAACACGCATGACGACATTTACTTATGAAAATGTTTGACGTAACATAAAATGTTTGACGCGGACGACTTTATCGGTATAAACAAACACATTATTTATATGTTTTTTGTTTTAATTAGATAGGTTAGGTAATCTTTTATACCAATTGATACTTGAAAGGGATAATCAAGTCACTAAACTAAATTGACAAATTTTATTGAATTGACTTTCTTATTATTGAATTATGCATTTGACTAATTATTAAATTCTTATATTGACGAAATTTCTCGTAATAAGTGTTAAAATGAACAGTCATAAAGACTTTACCTCTAAAAATTTAGATAGTATTCCACAGATTTTCTAATACTTGACCAAGATAAATACAAAATACATTATAAATCAGTTAGAATAACAATAGAAAGAAGTAGAGTACAAATAATACCATTTTTTGTTTATTTATTTTATTGTTTATTGATCTATATAATTAGAAACAATAATTACAAAAAAATAGTTGGATAAAATAATAAAATACTCACAAGGTTATTCATAGGGAAAATTGCGTACTTACAAGAAATACCTCCTGACACTAAAGGACACTTGTAGCATAAACTCGCAAATGAAACAAGTCCAGGAAAATAGGCAGATTTTGTTCGAATTTAAGTGAAACCTAGTAGGAATGTGTCATACCGAAGGTAAGTGACCACATGACGATGTGACAGTGTGACTGCTAGTAGGTACTACTAACTACTACTAAAGTACTAAGTACTTTATAATTGACTCTACTGATGTGTAGCTAGTGCAATCTTAAAGGTTATAGTATATTATATACAATTTGTAAAATCTGTAGTATATCATATCATAACACGGGCAACAACAAAAAAATTGCGTGCGAACAAAAAGTACACATGTCAGAAGTAACACTTCTTTGGCAAACTAATTTATAAAAAAAACTTATTTAAAAAAACGAATTGAAAAAAAAAACAAAAAGCCAACGTCACGCGGTGTTCCAAGGCGGTCACCCATCCAAGAACTGACCGCGACCGACGTTGCTTAACTTCGGTGATCGGACGAGAACCGGTGTATTCAACGTGGTATGGACGTTTAAAAATTCGTGACTCATGACGCCGTGACGCGTTTGATCCGTAAAAATTTAACCCTTCATGCGCCTAAAGAAGTTTAACTTCAAAAAGTATACGGAGAGTTGCTAGAATATAACATCATCAAGGTATGTAGCAATATTATATTTACGTCTTAGAAACGCACATTCGATTTAGAGAACTAGCAGCCGAATCATTACTGAAGCTAAATATTTCATTAATTTATTTAGTCTTCATTGTACACCAAAATAGAAAATACTGTACGTACAATAATAGAATCGAAAAATATGTACAAAAGCGAAAAATATATGTTATTTATTATATAAAAGCCAAATATATATAAGTTCTTAAACAGTGCTGAGACTTAGAAACTACAAACGTAGAACTAACTGCATTAATACAGTCAAAATATTATGATTATACAAAATTGAAATATTTTCCTGTTTTTAATTAATATGACGCTTCTATGCTAATATTATTTCTAAAACAAATTTATTTCCTAAAAACGTAAAGTATATATGTTTAAATTATTTTTTAAGACTGTTGACCTTCTCAATATTCAAGCTTTCAAACAATATTTCCTAATGCACGTGGCAGTCGGGTCGCAGTGTACAACTATTTTATACAAACACATCTATTATTTTCCTCATGGTACTGATAAATAGAAATCATGATAAACGTGATCAGGTAAAACTATATCTTAAAAATGTATAAATATTAATTGAATTTAACCCACTTTAAGTGTAAATAAAATTCAAAAAAAGGTTTTTTTTTGAGTTTTGTGTTTTTTTTTTTTTGTTGTGAAAAATGTGTTGCACATAATTAAGAAAAAGATCAGTTACAGAAAGAGCGTTAGGAATTTTATACGTTCTTTTGGCGTAGTTAACTGTGACCCTGCTTTCTGCAATATAATCCAATTTAATACGGAACGAAATATGAGAAACAGACTCGATTCAAACCCCAGTAGTCTATGTGTAATATTTATATGTATAAGAATTTATAAGAAAACGTTATCGGTCAGACAATTTTTATTATAAGGCAAGCATACTTTAGGAACGATTGTTTGTGTTTTTTGAGTACAAATAATAAATAACCAATGAAGTTAAGATTCTGAATTCAAAACAAGTGATACCAAGAAAAGAATAGAAGAGTAGATTTAATAAGGTGAATCGGTTATATAAGCTCTAGATCGTGAATCGTGATAACTCATCACAACACGCAACAGTAACAAACTAACAACAGCAGATCTGTTAATAATAGTTTCCACAACATATACACGCTCAAGGGTGACAGACAGTAATTTCGATCAGTTTTTATGTAAATGACACGACTTAATTTACCTTAGTATTATAATGTCTTATCATCATGTCAGTAATATCTGTGTTATAGTATGCAGCATAAAAAATCAGCTATTATTAAAAAGTCTTACATAAGTAATATATCTTAATAAATCACTTCCGCACAATTTTAGGCATATTTTATATTGTGTATTAGGAGTATGATTTGTTACAGCTTGTGATATTACTTAGCCCATATTCATTATTATTATTATGAAACACTGTTAAAATAAACTATGTTAAGTTTTAGGAGTGTATAGTATAGACATTAATGTACCTATTATTTAATAATGTTGGGTTGTCTGGAAGAAATGGCTAAATAGCCATAAGTCCGCCCATTGTACTTCACAGTCTGTAAATGATATTTGTAGTTGTGATGTCCAATAAAGTATAAATAAATAAATAAATGTCTCAATAAATAAACCAATAATTAGCAATTACTTAGAGTGATTCCAGAGACTTAACATATAAGTTGTTTTGTAATAATTTTTTACTAATAGTTTTCGTTATACTTAAATTAATTTAAGTAAAACACAGCCAATATTCGGAGTGGAAACTACTCCGAGCTACATACATTTCTATGAATATATATAACTCTAAAGATATAAATTCTTATTACGGGCAAAGATTACAAACTCTGCCTATTTTATGATATTTAGTTACACAAATATGTTTATCTGATTTGTACGTACTTCATTTAGATTCGTGTCTCTTACTCTATTACTAAAAGTAGGTATTAGAAATTCTTATGCAAGCAAAATACATGGCTCGATAAAGTTTATAAGCATCTTGTATGGATTTCCACTTAACACGAACAACATTTTACAATCAACAGACAGACATATGTATAATCTGTTCTTTAGCAATATTTTCTCAATAATGTACGCGTAGTTTTTTCATTTGTGTACATCCACAGACATTAAAGATGCCGATTTTTATAAAAAAAAAAAATTCAGTTAATTTGTTACAAAAATTGTACACCACTTACCATCACAACATTTCTCTTACATTTTGTTAAGTATATTTTCTTTTACTTATTTTGTCTAAAAACATACTTTTAAATCCGTTCTCGGTACTAATTTGAAACGTTTTTTGGGAATTTATAGACATAAATATACAATTATACAGTCCTTAGTATTATGACGTCGTCTAAAATTCGCTGTAATCGTTTTGTGAGTTTTAATATAGAAATACATTATAGTTTTCGTAAAATATTAAATACACGTATGTATGAAACACTAATTCGACGACGCGTTGGCGTAACGGTCACAGCACTGGTTTGTGGCTGTGGCACTTGCGGTTTCGGGTTCGATCCCCACACATGACAAACGTTTACATTGGCCATACGGATGTTAGCCATGGTCTGGGTGTTTGGGCAGTCCTTGTGGGTCTCCTTACCATGCCTCGGAGAGCACGTTAAACCGACGGTCCCGGTTGTTATCATGTACACCTGATAATGATCGTTACTCATAGTAGGGGATATAGCCGCCAACCCGCTTTGGTTAAGAAGCGTATGAAACACTAATAATGTATATCAAATAAAAATACTGTTAGAAAAACACAAATATCTCTTTGATTTATATCCGTACCCAAGAAGTAATTAAAATGTTCTCAAGTGTATTGTTACAGATTAAACTTTTTTTTTTTTTATATCACTAAGTCGGCAAACAAGCGTACGGCTCGCCTGATGGTAAGCAATTACCGTAGCCTATAGACGCCTGCAACACCAGAAGTATCGCAAGCGCGTTGCCGACTGTACCCCCAATTCCCCCCCAGGAGCTCTGGTCACCTTACTCACCAACAGGAACACAACACTGCTTGTAAGCAGTATTATTTAGCTGTGGTCTTCTGTAAGGTCGAGGTACTAACCTAGTCGGGCTGCTCCATTTTTTGAGCAGAAAATTTCCTGCTGTGCCCTACCTCAGTTATATCCATGTGTATTAATCAAATTATATAGCTTTCATGAAATGTAATTTGCTAATACAATAAAAATATGTGATTAATAGTACACATTCAGCCATATAGTTTATATACTTAATGCTATCTTGTAGGTACTGTGTGACAAAATCTATACTAATATTATAAAGAGGTAAAGTTTATAACTTTGTTTGTATATACGGGGTAATCTTCGCAAATACTGATCCGATCATGAAAATTCTTTCGCTAACAGAAAGCTACACTATTCAGGAGTGACAAGATAAAAGGAAAAAGATAAAAATATATAAAGATTTTAAATCAGCAGGATTTGAACCTGCGCCCTCTGACGTGCCGTGTCAACAATTCAATCTAATCAAGCATTATTATTTGCCTTAGAAATTAATTGGTGATTTTAAAACATATATATTTATCTGATTTGCTGAAAATAGTGAGAGTGTATTGGAACATATCAAATTTCACCGTACCCTTCTTATGTGAAATGGATTATAACGCCCAACGAAGTGGGCACGGGTCGGCTAGTTTATTATAAAGTATATTTTGTTATTACGTAAATATGTCTTTTGTTGCATGCATTAGGTATTAGTTTCTCAGAATTTACAACAACCGAACAGCGGGAAAACCGCTTTAAAAAGCATGTTACAAAAAATCCTTTTATATTTACACATTTTTAACGTAGCTATTGCATAGTTGGACAATGTACATATTTTACGGTGTTCATGTGACTTCATGTTACCTCTTCGAGTCGAAATACCCAAACGTGTTTTAATAATTATGGCGGTGTTAATGTTGAGAAATATTATAAATATTTAGTTAATAACATCTAAAATACAAAATATTTGTTCGTCTATAAATAGCAGATACTAATTACTCGACTACTTTAAATATTACATGTATGAACGATTGTTCATCTTTTTACAAGCTTTTTTATAGCGCAGTTAGTTCAATGAACAATTTATTCATTACGTGTTATTCTATGTAGAGTTTGTTCAATATAAGTCAACACAAGTCTGAACTACAGAACAGTAATTTTATACAAATACAATTACATGTTAAAGTCTTCAATGTCATCTACATAATATTGTAAGTATTTTTTAATATATTAATACGTGAAACAAAAACTTTGTACCCCTTTTTACGAAAATTGCGCGGACGGAGAAGTATGAAATTTCGCACACTTGTAGTGTATGTAGAGGTAAAAGTATTAAATTATTTATTAGATGTAATATTTATTTTTTTAAATTATGCATTAAAATACATTAAATCAATAAGAAAAACAATACACACACTACCATGTGTTTTACACAAACGCATATATATACTCTTTTGTTTATTATTATAGAAGCATAGTCTTCGACAACAGAAGCTTCGACCACTGGGCGACCACTAGTTATTATTAATATGAATACGTTGTTGTTATTTCTTAAAGTTCATTAATTTTATTTTGAATCGTGACTTGAAATCCCCTACTTGTCATGTGTACTGTTATAAGTAATATAATTATATTCTACTTGATATAAATATAATTATTTATATACAATAATTTTTACCAGACTACGTTACGATTTATTATTTTTTATTAATATTTAGTTTAATTTATGCGTAGGCTAAAAATATACTCACGTTTAATCAAATCGTATATTCTTTATCATTATTGCTTTAACCGCAAGCGATTTGGCAGTGTAATAACATTTTTTTTAAATATATTATACTATTATTTTTAAATAGTAAACAAAATTAAAAGATAGGTAGCTATAAGGGTTCCGGTCTATTTTTTATTATTGTTGACATGGTTCAACCGTCATAATTATTGTTACTATAGCAACCGTCTTCCAGGACATGTTATTAACCTCATCACGTGAATACCCAGTTTCTCTCATCTCTAGTTTGCTTTACTATGAATGACACAATTAAAATAAAGTTCCCGAAGGTATTGAAACAACCAGGACTGAAATTTGATTTCCCGGTTCTTTCGGTATCGGGATTTCCCGGTTCTGAATCCTAGTAGGTATGTAAATATACACAATTACACACATACGTGCGATTAAGAAAAATAATATTAGAATTCAATATTATCCTTTTATTTTTATTTGCTAAACGAATTTATTAATATTTAAGGCAGTACATATTTTATTAAATCCTAGGACTCAAAAATATATTTGTCTGCTTTGGAAAGGTGGCTAAAAGATTTATTAGGTACTCAAATATCCTTAACTTTATGAAATACATACACGTGGAAAATGATAAGGTACAAAAATAAAATTAATTATGAGCATCGTTAAATTTTGATTCTGTTAGGTACTTAATAGTTGATACACTTATAATATGTGTGTATACAATACATATGTACATATATACATATGTATATACATACATATACATAATACAATATGTTTCTTATTCTTTGCAATTTTATGTAATGTGGATAAAATAATTACAAAATAATAATTACTGATTTTTTCTACAAATCAGACATCTATTCTTAACATTAAGATGTAAAATAATAAATGATAATGTATTATTACAACAAAAAAAAAACAATGTATTTTACTATAATAACGTCATTGTATCATTAACAGTAATATTATTACAAAAATACGCCATCAATGTAAACATTAATGTAAGTTTGTTACGATTTTTATTCTTAATCCTTCTACAAGTAATTTATTAAACGGTGATGGCCTTGTATAAGAGGTTTTGATTGTCAGAGTGTTGTTGATAAGAGAACAAGGATACCGCGATTGATAAGAAAAACAATAGCTTCTCGTTTAGTGACTTACTTCTACAAGTGAGGCTTACGATACAAAGGATTTGTGTTATTATCATGTACAAAACGCGTAAATATTTTTATTCGCGTCACGTTAAACCCATTTGAAATACACTAAGGTGCTACAAAATAAAGTGAAAGAAATAATAATATATGTTTATAAAGAAACATTAGCTTTTATGCTATAACAGAGCTATAGGTATATGAGATCTGATTTAAAAAATAATTTATCGGTTACAGGTATAAAAGTATATCTCAAGGTTGGCAATACATATTAATAATTAAAAATTTAAGTGGTAGATTATTTACGAGCTTTTAATTATATTTCAAGTCAGTTCAGTCAATAGTTGCAAGTCATTGTTTGTCACACGCGTAACTACACACCACCCCATTCAACGTAGTTGGATTGTCCAATGAACAATTGTGACGATAGCATAATATATGTACGAGTATATTAGTCATGAAATTTTGATTTTTAAATGAAAATAATGTTGAGATGAATATTCACATAAAAATTTGTATATATTCAAGTCTATTTACAAAATTTATTTAACTATCACACATACATACCTATGCTTTTATAAAATAAAAAAGAGAGATTAAATATATTATTTAAAATAGATAAAAAAATTAAAGTAAAATATAGTAATTAAATAAGTGCAAAATGCTTAAATATACGCAGTTTAACTTACATAAAAAAGGTTAGAAGCAGGTGGGTTCTTATCAATTGTATAAAAATTAAAATTATATACAAATTAAATGAATCCCACCATTTCATTTGTAAAGTCTTACTCAAATTTAAATTTTAAATCAGAGAACTCACCAAATACAAGAATATCTGAAATTTAACTTTTTTAACAGTTTAAAAAAAGGAGGAGGTTTCTCAATTCGACCGCATATATCTATTTTTTTTTTGTGTGTTCGCGGATAACTTCGTCGTTTATGAACCGATTTTGCTGATTATTTTTTTGTTGGGAAGGAGATATCCCAAGGGTGGTACCATGTTAAGGAAACCAGGATCTGATGATGGTATCCCAGAGAAACCGAGGGAAATCTTCGAAAATCGTAGTGGCGACTAGTGCGTTTGTTAATTTTTTACGTCTACTTACGTTGTATTAATTGATTCGGTTTATTTCGTTTGCCAGCAAACACAATTATTATAGTTATTTCTACTCAAATACTGATCCTTTATACGGAAAAAAATATTAATCTTACTCTATGTTACAAACAGAAATGTTATTAAGGCTATATTTACTTGTAAACTTAAATAGTTTTACTCAATGCCAACAGCAGATTCTTAAGAAAGCAGAAAATAGATATTTACTGGCGTCACAGCGGGACTTGAATTATTGAGGGGTTGTTCCCTGCAGACGTGGGGGAAATATCAATAGAAAATAATACAGCTACGTTCATGTGCTTAACGTTAAATTGCATTACACGAAAAATTTCATTATTTAAAAAAAAATTTAAACCAATTGAGTTACAAATTTTACTTTCACAATAATTTAAAAGATAGCTTACGTTAAAAAAAATTACTATCACCTCACAATTTTTTATAAGGTTAAGTACTTATATTATATACCTTCTTTATATATACATAGGTACAAATTATGTAAGGTATTATTTTATCCCATTAGTCATTGTATGATGGCGTTTACTCATAATAAACAAAAAAATAAATTGTAAGCTTTTAAAACATATTAACATTTTATATATCTAGTTCTTTTTTATTACCTATGCATTTTTATATTGTGGTGATAGAAACGAAAGATGTAAGTACTAAGTATCCAGTCAACAGAAAATAATGAAAACTATCTTTAATACATAAATAGTTATCTCTAGTTTATTAAATGTTTAGGTATATAACAGTCTTACATAATATGAAAATTGAACTGTCTGTCACAAATCTGTCACTGTAAAATTATAAGTATTTGTAGACATATCTTAAACTTTCCCTGATGAAGATCTGATTATAAAAAGATTATTTATTTTAAGTGTACATTTATATAACAGCATAAAAATGCAAACTGTGCCGTATCACGAAATGTGTTAGGCAGAATACGTATAATTAATAAACTTCAGCGTTTTAAGTGTTTTTATTTCATACAGTATTTTAATACGATACGTATATTGGAGTCGATATATTCGAGTAGAATGTATTTTAACAAATACTAAATTCTTAATTAGTTTTAACAACAGGTGACCAGAGCTCCTGGGAGGAATAGGGGATAGGGTCAACAACGTGTTTGCGATGATTCTGGTGTTGCAGACGTCTATAAGCTACGGTAATCGCTTACCCATACAGGAAAGTACCACGGGGCCAAGCGTGGCCCAGTCTTGGCCCAAGTATGTATAACTCTGGGCCAAGCTTGTAAGCCAGGGTTGGCCCCAGTCTTGGTAGAAGTCTGGGATGATAACGATGGGCCCGGCTTGTTTGCCGGGACTGGGCCAGGCTTGGTTGCCGGGACTGGGCCAAGCTTGTAAGCCAGGCTTGGCCCAGTCTTGGTAGAAGTCTGGAATGATAACGATGGGCCAGGCTTGGTTGCCGGGACTGGGCCAAGCTTGTAAGCCAGGCTTGGCCCAGTCTTGGTAATAGTCTGGAATGATAACGATGGGCCCGGCTTGGTTGTCGGGACTGGGCCAAGCTTGGTTGCCTTGTTTATTTTATGTGTATTTATACTGTAATTTATTTATTATAATTTAGTATAAATACTAATAATGAAAAGGTCACTGCAAAGGAGGCACTGCAATGCCGGTCCCGTGACGGGAGTGGAGCGAGCCCTTAACTTCCCATCGTTTTTCAAAAATCTGATAAAATCTGATCTGAGTGGTCCTGCAGTGCGGTAACTTTCAGATATTAAGTTGTAAAATACTAGTACTACACTTAGATAATATCCAAAATGTCGAAAACCAAAACTGGTATCGAGTATTGACGCATCCGAAGGAGGTCATTATACGCGAGAAAATCTGGTCAGCGCGATTTAGAAAAACAACTTGAGTTGTACAGCGACATCTAGGGAATCATATCTGAACTAGAACAATAATAATAATTGAATGAATTGGCCGGGGCTGGGTTAACCAGTCTTGGCCCACCCTTGGATCTTCATTGAATGGCCAAGGCTGGGTCAGCCAGTCTTGGGCCAAGGTTGGGTGATCATTGGCATGGCCGAGGCTGGGCTAACCAATCTTGGCCCACGCTTGGATCTCAAATGAATGGCCAAGGCTGAGTTAGTCAGTCCTGGCTCAAGGTTGGATAATCATTGGCATGGCCGAGACTGGGTTAACCAGTCTTGGCCCACGCTTGGATCTCCAATGAATGGCCGACGCTGGGTTAACCAGTCTTGGCCCATGCTTGGATCTCCAATGAATGGCCAAGGCAGAGTTAGCCAGTTTTGGTCCAAGGTTGGGTGATCATTGGCATGGCCGAGGCTGGGTTAACCAGTCTTGGCCTATGCTTGGATCTCCAATGAATGGCCAAGGCTGGGTTAGTCAGTCCTGGCTCAAGATTGGATAATCATTGGCATGGCCGAGACTGGATTAACCAGTCTTGGCCCACGCTTGGATCTCCAATGAATGGCTGACGCTGGGTTAACCAGTCTTGGCCCACGCTTGGATCTTCATTGAATGGCCAAGGCTGGGTCAACCAGTCTTGGGCCAAGGTTGGGTGATCATTGGCATGGCTGAGACTGGGTTAACCAGTCTTGGCCCACGCTTGGATTTCCCATGAATGGCCAAGGCTGGATTAGCCAGTCTTGGCCCAAGATTGGATAATCATTGGAATGGCCGACGCTGGGTTAACCAGTCTTGGCCTACGCTTGGATCTCCAATGAATGGCCAAGGTTGGGTTAGCCAGTCTTGATCCAAGGTTGGGTGATCATTGGCACGGCCAAGACTGGGTTAGCCAGTCTTGGTCCAAGGTTGGGTGATCATTGGCATGGCCAAGGCTGGGCCAGCCAGTCTTGGCCCAAGCTTGGATAATCATTGGCATGGCCGAGGCTGGGTTAAGCAGCCTGACCCACGCATGGGCCAATACAGGTACGCCGAAGCTAGGTTTCCCAGTACTGGCCCAAGCCTGGCCCCTTTGTAAACTCTGGGGGTTTCCTGCTTGGGTACTATCAGGTGTGCCGTACGCTTGTTTGCCAACCTAGTTATATAAAAAATCAAAAATATTGTTATTTTCAGGTATACCATAATTTGTTTACGAAAACTTTAATTATATTTTGTCCTACAGTAGAACTAAAACTGAACATTGAATAAAATTAATTGCTAAACATTCTCAGTTTCGAAACATAAGTCTGCGAGTCCCATCCCCGGTGAGATCACGAGGGATGTCTGTTTTTCTACGATCACGATCACGATCACGATTCAGCCTGTAATATCCCACTGTTGGGCATAGGCCTCTTCCCCATGTAGGAGAAGGATCGGAGCTTAATCCACCACGCTGCTTCAATGCGGGTTGGCGGTTATATTCCCTACTATGAGTAACGATCGCTATCAGGTGTACATGATAACAACCGGAACCGACGGCTTAACGTGCTCTCCGAGGCACGGTGGGGAGACCCACAAGGACTACACAAACACCCAGACCACGGCAAACATCTGTATGGCCAATACAAATATTGTCGTGTGCGGGAATCGAACCCGCAACCGTCCGCGCAACAGCCAATCGCAATCCAGTGCTGTGACCGCTGCGCCAACGCGGCGTCAATAAATAAATAAATTGTCAATAATAATTGTAATAGTTGTCAATAAATAAATTGTTTTTCTACATATTTCCTAAATTCCTTAATACTACAACTAGACACAATATTTATAAATATCAATAAAATTAATTTTAAATTATTTATTGAAGTAGCCAACTTATTTTAAATGTTAAGCTGTTACACATTAAGTCAATTAAATATCTACTCTTTCGAGTCTATAAACTTTTCCTTTTGACAATTATCTGAAGGTGAAATGTGTTACATTAAACACTCATATATTTGGTATGTAAGGTTAAGTAATTAAAAACGTATGTTATAATTATTAGATATCAGTCTTTTAATATGGAAAGCTTCAAAATAAGTTATTGATATTGCGTATTTTCATTTAATTAAATATAATGCGATAAAAATCTGGCTCGAAATCTTTAACCGTGAATTGTAATAGAGACGAATCATAACTTTAAAATTAAATTATCTACTTAAAGTTCTAGTACTAGTTGGCTAAAAATAGCCGATTAAAAACGGTTAAGAAGGTAAACACTTTAATGATGAACCGAAGAACCTTTGCGTGTAAATTGGGTATGTTTTTTAACTACTTATATATTTTTCGTCGGTAGATATATATCAAGAATATTATACTTTTCCATAATACTTCGAACTTTTTAATATTAAAAATTACACCATCGTTTTATTCTATAGTAGTATAGTCCATTTCAATGACATGACCTTCGTGTGCTTTTTGCCAAATTGGCTATTTGTTAGCAAAATAGTCGCCTCGCCCCACCTTAACCTCTATTTTTGTAAGCTATGTTTCTAATCTGACCTTCAAAGCGCTTTGCCTATAAAAGCTTTCATTAGCATACTTAATTATGATTTTTCTAATACCTTTTCACCCATAATACCTAATTAATTTCTTCTCTGATGGTTTCGTATAAACGAAGCTATAATTATTGGGTTTCACTTAAAATTGACTAAATAATACTTTACATTTTATATTAATACTAGCTTCTGCGCGCGACTTCGTCGGCGTAGACTCCGCTCCTATTGGTCTTAGCGTCATGATATATAGCCTATAGCCTTCCTCGATAAATGGGCTATCTAACACTGAAAGAATTTTTCAAATCGGACCAGTAGATCCTGAGATTAGCACGTTCAAACAAACAAACAAACAAACAATCAAACAAACAAATTCTTCAGCTTTATTATATTAGTATAGATAAAATATTCAATATCTGTAAGTATGTCATGTAAACGTTTTTGTGATATTCTTATTTTATAAGTAACTAGCCGACCCGTGCCCACTTCGTTGGGCGTTATAATCCATTTCACACAAGAAGGGTACGGTGAAATTTGATATGTTCCAATACACTCTCACTATTTTCAGCAAATCAGATAAATATAAATGTTTTAAAATCACCAATTAATTTCTAAGGCAAATAATAATGCTTGATTAGATTGAATTGTTGACACGGCACGTCAGAGGGCGCAGGTTCAAATCCTGCTGATTTAAAATCTTTATATATTTTTATCTTTTTCCTTTTATCTTGTCACTCCTGAATAGTGTAGCTTTCTGTTAGCGAAAGAATTTTCATGATCAGATCAGTATTTGCGAAGATTACCCCGTATATACAAACAAAGTTATAAACTTTACCTCTTTATAATATTAGTATAGATTAAACAAGTATAATATTCTATTTACAACAATAATTTTAAATGACAAACGCGTACAATTATTTTTACCCCACTACCACTACCACTACAGCCTATCACAGTCCACTGCTGGACATAGGCCTCCACAAGTTCGCGCCCGACATTATGACGCGAACTCATGTGTTTTGCCCATAGTCACCACGCTGGGCAGGCGGGTTGGTGACCGCAGGGCTGGCTTTGTCGCACCGAAGACGCTGCTGCCCGTCTTTGGCCTGTGTATTTCAAAGCCAGCATGGATGGTTATCCCGCCATCCGTCGGCATTTTTAAGTTCCAAGGTGGTAGTAGAACTGTGTTATCCCTTAGTCGCCTCTTACGACACCCACGGGAAGAGAGGGGGTGGCTACATTCTTTTCATTATTTTTATTTCTACATTTTTTTCATTATTTTTACATTGTAATAAAATTACATTTTCGTTAAATATGAAGCAACTATTTTATTTACTTCAGGAATCTTAATGATGAAACACAGCGGTAGATTCTGTTATCGTATGCATTGTTACAACAATCAAATGTCATTAAAGCAGAGATATCTCATTAATACCTCAGATAATAATGAAGCGTGTTTACAGTCACCGCGATATCGTGCTCTCATGATTTTCAACTATTTGCTTAGTTTTTGTGTAGCTATTTCCTTTTCAAAATGTTGAGGTTTTTATGTCATATTTTAGCATATATTAATTTACTTTTACATATATTTTCAATACTATTTTATTATATTAAATTACGTATACCATATAATTTTGTATATATTATACCGTGAAATTCTATCAGCTGTAAAAATAAAAGTATAATATGCGTGCGTACCCATCTTGTCAGCATTTTAAGAACAAGTTCATTTATGTAATTGGCTTACCTGCAAAGATAATAATAATACCAGTTATTTTAATTATATTAATTACGGAATATGCCCCTAAAAGTACATTTTTATTAATTTATAGAAATTATACGATTGTAAAATAAAAAAAGTAAAAATAAACACGAAAGAAGACCAACGAAGAAAATTATAATTTATAGGGAAATCTCCTCAGCCTTAAAAAATTAAAGAAGGATTGAAATAAAATTAAAATACAAAATATTATTTAATTAATATTTTCCAGTATGTATGATAACCTTTTATTTTAATACAACAGCTATTTTTCACACACCTACTTTAAAAACACACGGCTTTTGCTATAATTTTAGTCAAATTAAGGGTCAATGTCCTTAATTATTTCTCATGGCAATGTCATTAATCTTTCACGTAATAAATTTATATATTTGTTTTACTGTAAAAAAAAAGCGAAATCGAATATGTACGAGTATTTCTCTATATCTCTATATATATAAAAATCTCTATATACATGAATCGCTGAATGTGTTGCTAAGCGCAAATCTCGAGAGCAGCTGTACCGATTTCGCTAATTCTTTTTTTATAATATTCCTTGAAGTACGAGGATGGTTCTTACGGAGAGAAAACTTTAAAAAATTGCCTGAAAAAGTTTAAAAACAACACTTTTCCATATTCCCATACAAAAGATTCGTAATAATACTTAAAAGTCAATTTGAACTTTAATACCATACCATAAAGTTTAAGTGTTAGTGGAGGGGTTCCGGGAAGGATAAATATAAAAAATTAAAGAATCGACTGTTAGGCGGTACGAAGTTCACCGGGTCAGCTGGTTAATTATAAAATGCAAGGAATCTGACAGATTTGTTGTAATTGATAAACACTAAAAATGTACCGCGACAGTCTCAATAATGTAACAAATAAGAAGAAGGAAATTTCTAAATGTATAAAAATTAAGGAAAGTAGTCTAATATTATTAGGTAAGACGATTTTTTGTAGTATAACTAAAACACAAGAAGGAAAACTTAGTACCTGTTCTACGTATATATTTCCTAAGGACACAAACCATGATTGCAAAACTTACTTCGCAACTTTATGAAGCCGTTTAAAAATAACTAAAACCTGTACATATCTTTTTATAGAATGCATTGTAACTAAACTTAAATCTAGATTTTAATTCGATGCAAGAGTATTAAGGGCTAGGTTTTGTCACGGTGAAAAATTTGATGCTTGTAGCAAAGCAATGATAAAATTGATTACTAAACTGACTACTACTAATAGTAAGTTATTAAAGGTCATCAAGTTGCTAAACATTTATATATTAATATAATTTAAATATAAAAACGTAAATGTAATATTAAAAATATAAATAAAGCTTCCGGAGCATAGGTAAGTTTTGTACTCTTTTTGTTTTAGTAACAATATAACAAAATTATAAAATATTGTACATTTACCAATACCTAAGAATAGTTAAATCGCGTGTTAATAATTTTGTTTCTTTGATAAGGAAACGTACTTTTACATTGTAAATTCTAATTATGTCTTAAAAACAAAGTATTCGAACTAAATTATATGGATGTATGGAGCTCTACATATTTCAGATAAACTCTTGTCAGTTTATTATATTTTTCAATTGCAAATTACATTTCTAATTAATTATTACCTACAGAGTTCATTAAGCTGTATGCATTGTTTCGCTAACGGTATGTTTTAATTGTATAAAAGGAAAGAAATTAAAATGCCTATTTCTAAAAACAATTTTACTAAAATAATATTTTGTAACGATAAAATCACGATTAATAACGTAGTATAGTCGGAGCCCGCCACATGCTAGAAAGGTCAATGTTAACGGCTTTTGAACTATGTACCTGGTATTTTGTATGTCTATACGTTCTTATATTATATATTATTTGAACACTCTTAACGTTTATGACTTATAAAAATAAAAATAAACATAGCAGTTTTTTTCTTAATCTTTATTATAAATTTTTTTTTTTTGTAATTTTTGTTTCGATATCTAATACTTAGTTAAAAAGTTGCATTTATATTAAGTATGTTGGGCAAGATCTTGTGGATGAAATTTTTACTTAGAGGATATGAAAACGAAACTAAAAAATATTCATCATAATTATCATCTTATAGATGACAATAGATGAGATAGATGATATGAAATAGATGATATGAGATAGATGATAGATGGCTATAAAGCTGTGCTGATATCCTACTTCTGAGCAAAGACCTCTTCTATTACCCAGAAGAATCAGAAAAAATTAATGAATAAGCTTAACTCAATTTTTTTCAAAAGATTTTTGGAGTTTATTGGAGTTTACTCCTTAAGAATCGATTTTCATATAAGGCCCTTGGTATGAAAAAAATATGAGGAGTAAAATGTATTGAACGAATGACCTCGTTACGTTTTTGTGCGCCATCTATCGGAACCCTAATGGGTTACGACGTTAAATAACGCCTATATTTCATTTGTTTGGTATGGTATTAATCTTTATCTTAGACTAGCTTCTGCGCCCGACTTCGTCGGCGTGGACTTCGCTCCTATTGGTCTTAGCGTGATGATACATAGCCTATAGCCTTCCTCGATAAATGGGCTATCTAACAGTGAAAGAATTTTTCAAATCGGCCCAGTAGAACCAGAGATTACCGCGTTCAAACAAACAAACAAACAAACAATCAAACAAACTCTTCAGCTTTATATATTAGTATAGACTAGTAAGCCTTTTTTGTGCCTGTCGATCTGAAGGAGTAAACTCCAGTCGTGCGTCGGAACTGACACACATTTTTTTTTTTCATTTAGGAGAACCGCGACACGACATACTTCAGCCTATCGCAGTCCACTGCTGGACATAGGCCTCCACAAGTTCGCACCAAAAATGGCTTTAACACAGATGTGTTGCCCACAGTCACCACGCTGAGCAAGCGGGTCGGTGACCGCAGGGCTGGCTTTGTCGCACAGAAGACGCTGCTCCCCGTCTTCTGCCTGTGTATTTCAAAGCCAGCTTTTGGATATCGGTCGGCTTTTTAAGTTCCAAGGTGGTAGTGGAACTGTGTTATACTTTTGTCGCCTCTTACGACATCCACGAGAAGAGAGGGGGTGGCTATATTCTTTACTGCCGTAACCACACCACCACGACACGAATTTTAAAAAGAAATTATTACGACCACGAAAACTCTTAAAACTAAAAATTATTCCTATCTCCACTTCTAGAATCGGACTCAACTCATAATTTAAAATTCATGTTTTTTTTTTTATTTATTTTTTATTAAAACATGTTACATACTTACTGCGTACTATGTAATCAAAAGAAGTTGTGCAAAAATATTATTTTTCTAAGAAACAATTTATAAGACTAAGTAATCGATTCACGTAAATTGCAACAGAGAGGTCTATTTGTCATGCATCAGACATTGATGGAAACATATACAATGTATCGTATGTGTACAGTTAATTACATAAATTAATTATTTATAGCGACTACATTTTATACTATGTTTATTTATCTGAATTGAAACCAAACAATTGAAACCGCAGGAGTCATCTTGTATGTGTTAAGGATATCAAATTATCAAGGACCACACGAATAATTGAGACAAAAAATAAAATACGACATTAAAAGTATGTCTTTGGCAGGATTAACAAACTCGTTTAGATGCAACTGAAATAAAAGTATATAAACGTGTTTCATACTAGTTCATACACGCAATTATTGATATATTCACATGGAAGATCAAGAGCAAGGTAATATGTAGTATAAAAATATTAAAATTGAAATTAAGTACGAGACATAAGTCGTAATTTTAGATTACATATATATTTTTGAGTATATAAAATATTTATATATGTATGTGTATATGTATTTCTATAACAGCGCTTTGAGAGGAACTTAAAAATTTGATTTGTGTTGTTTTTTCTTACAACAATGTAGACCAGTCAGTCAACTTAAGAACAAAGTTATTTACGATAATTGAGCTTAATTCTTATACAATAGAGGACTTTTTTGGTCCACAATATTTCTGTAAACATTGATTTTAGATGTGATGATGGAAGGTAAAGTAATTTTACAGTTAATATTATGTTTATTGAGCTATTTTAGGGTTGCTTATTCAAAGACAGTAGTATAAAAATTAACTCTTAGTAACTTTTTCTAAACAAACTAATATAAATAGATAGATAATAAATAGCTAACAGCTAAAATACAATGAAATGAAAGGCGGGCTCTACACGAGATACATATTCAATAACTTTAGCATGTTATTAAACATATACGAGTACTATTGCAAAATATTAAGTAGTACGGTATCCTTTACATGGGATTCATTCATTCTTGACAGTATTTTACTTATTTATTATTTTTATCTTTATTTTTTATTTTTTACGGTCAAATCTCGATTATATTTAAATGGGACCATATGACAAGCATCTTCTTTCGATTAAAAAAAGAATAATCGAAATCGGTCCTCCCAGTAAAAAGTTATGAGGTATAATACAACGTAGGGTGACGAAAAACCTGTCAAGTTACGCAATATTAGATAATAATTAAATAGAAAATAGGTAATTAAAAAATTGAGATCGCACAAAATATATTTTTTAAAATATTTTTATATACTATTAAAAACACATTTTCAAAGTTTATAGGTATAAATATTCATTGACTGGCCCTGGATTCCGAGATTTTACAATTTTCATGCCTTACGGCACTCCACTAATAGTCGATACACAAAACGCTTTGGCATATTGTTTTTACCGACTTCCAAAATTGGAGGAGGTTCTCAAGTCGACTGTATTTTAAACCCCCGACGCAAAAAGAGGGGTGTTATAAGTTTGACGTGTCTGTCTGTCTGTCTGTAATGTGTGATCTTAAAATGTAATCTTTCATAACGCGTATTTACATTACAATTTTTTCGTCTACCTACGTTGTATTACTTGGCGATGTAATTGAAGTCAGGTATTTTTCGTTTGCGAGCAAACTCAATTATTAATACGCAATAATAGAATTTAGGCTAGCCTGCAGGCTTCCGCTTTTAATACTTATCAAAATTCTGACGACATAGTCATAGGGATATACATATAGTTACTCTAAGGAAAAACATAATATTTAGAATATCGCGATATGAGCATAAACCGTGTTTGATGAAATGAAGGAGTTAACAATATATTTCTTATCAAAAAATTTGACAAGTATCGACAAATTTTTCTAAACTAGAGTTATCTACTACATAAACAAATATAATCACAGTATTTTCCATGTTTATTTGTTGAGATATATTATAAAATTCCATAAACGTATAAAATATAATATTAGAATATTCTATAAAGTTTTTATACAAAGCAAAAACGAGAAAGAACGTATATTTTAAACCTTAGTTTACCTTTAAATTTCCAGACCCTCACCCTAACAAATTATCAGGTTTTTAAACAGCGGATTTAATTTGCCACGCTACCTTCGAGTGCCATTCGTACGAGTGTACCCATATCTAGTACCCTCTACTCAGTAATAGGTACCTAAATAATGATTTTGTATACTTGGTAATTCGTACCACTTTGTACATAATGTTTTATTTCTCCAAATAACAAGCTCTGTTCTCTTACATCATAAATAAGTAACAAAGCAAATTAGGTATAAGGAAATACCCATTTTTTTTGGAAGTAAAAATTCGTTATAGTCAAATTAAGTATTGTTTTAAAAGTTAATTATGTATACGACTATACTAGCAAAATAAATTATTCACTTAACTAACTTAAATTCCTAATTCACAAATAAATAATACAATACGACCTACACATTAACAAAGTCGTAGGCAACCTGCCAAAACGCATGCGCTTCAAATTAATATTTCAAAAACGTTCGTTTTTTTTATTGTTATATAATGACGTCAAAGTCGATAGTCTTAACATGCCGTATGTGTTAAACACAATACAATGCCTGGTGGCTCGTCCAAATTCCGTAACAGTTCAATAATCACGCTTATGAGTTTGAATGGTCGTAGACATTATACTTTTACGCTTCGTAAATATTTTTGTTACATATTGTGCATATGTTAAAGTATAGTTGTGAAAATAGTCACTTATTTGCTAACCATTGCAAACCATCCAATTGTGAACAATCTCCTGTTAACAAAAATCCTGACTTAATTAGTTGTCGTCAGTCTTTTCAAGATCAGCTTGTTTTAGAAGAAAATAAATTTATATCGTAGATGCATGGTTTGCGACGTGTGTTACAAGGTGGGTACAAGTATTTGGTAAACAATAACTTCGATAATAACAAAGTAAGATCTATAATTATACTGGACTTACTAATTTAAAACACGAGACGGTAATTTTGAAGCCCCCATTACTTTTTAAGATTATAGTCATGATTTTGAGCAAAATATAAAATGGTATAGAATTTTATTAAAAATTAATGCTGTAGCTGTAAGAATTAATATCAGATCAACAAAGGTGAAAAATATAACTTATGTTTAAAATTCTTAACCAGTTGATATGTTAGGTCCTACACACGATATTTCAGACTATATGTTACTCTACATTGTATACATATACCTATATGTATACAATGTAGAGTAAAAACCGCTCTGGTGTAGTGATGCGAAAAGTCACCTAAAACACCTACGATTGGCGGGTTCGATTCCCACTTGGGATGAATATTTGTACTTGTACAAATATTTCTTTCCAGTTTTGATTCTGTCCTTGTGGGTCTCCCCACCGCGCCTCGGAGAGCACGTTAAGCTGTCGGTCCCGGCTGTTATAATAAATAACTGATAACGACCGTTACTCATAGTAGGGAACATATCCGCCAACCCGCATTGGAGCAGCGTGGTTGATTAAGCTCAAATCTTTCTCCTACATGTAGAAAGAGGCATATGCCCAGCTGTGGGATGTTGCAAAAAAATGTAGAGTAATGCCCATGACTTGTACACGTCTTAGCGCACCTGTTTTTCGACCGACGTTTATATTTGCCACCTTATTATGGGACATGAATCACTGAAAATCACTTCGTTTTGTGGTATAAACAAACAGTGTTATCTATGTAAACACTGAAGTGGTTTGTGATCTATTGCTCGTATCCAAGGTCAAGGGCGCTTATTGAATTAACAGAACCAGTAAACATTAAATATAATACAAATATCCGGATCATAAAAAGATGTTGAATGATTAATTATTGATGATCGAAACGTAGGAGTGTAAACATAAACTATACTCATTTTGGTTTCCTAGTTATTTTAATTTGATTTTTCTATTTCTTGAAATGTATGCAGTTGTGAAAATCTTTGTTTTATATTTCAAGGTTTATTTCATAAGAATTTATAGCACACGCGCGACGCCACGCCACACGCGACGCGCAACGCCTCGCATCTCCGTAAATGAGGCCTCATACTTCAATTAATGTACTTGTACTTGAAATGGAAAAAAAGGCTGTCAGTTTAGTTACTAACGAACATGATAAGGCATTGAACTAAATTCTACGAGATAATTTTTCGCACAGAAAATTTCCACATAAAAATGAGAAAAGACATGAAACGTACCTACTTATTCTAAATACCTAATAAAAAAATGAGATTAATATTTTATTATACTTGACTTCAAAAGCCTGTAAATATCCTATTTAGAGACTAAAATTGTTTAAATTTTGAAGAATTTAATTAAATTTTGAATTTGTAAAAATGTTTGTGCGTTAGGCCGCACAACTGAAGTAAAACTTACGAAACGTAACTCTCTTTCTTTCTATCTTCACTAAATTATGTCTCCCTCTCAACTTCTGTTCGCCTCGCCCGATCACACTTTTTGTAGCGCTCTCGTCACGCATTCACCAGCTTACTTCCCAAGTCAAGCGTGCGTAAAGAAGTTTTACTTCAAAAATATTTGTGAAGCGAATCATAGTAACGCCTTGAAAGTTACACACAATATACCTTTAGGTTAATCAATCGTCATTACATTTACGCTTCTTATTATTTTTTTAAATTACATAATATATACCTAATTTGTCTAACTTTACATAATACACACACTTGTTCCAAACTTTAAAGTATGTTGTTTGTCTTAAAATATTTTTGTATGAGATGCTAACAACGTATTGGACATTGATGTATACATTTCCTTTTGTCATTACAAAGTCGGCTTTAAATATTAAAAATAAAAATTGCGTTTGGACGATTTTGATTTTTATGATGATGATGATAAAATCTTATTTGAGTAGCTACATTTCAGCTGGACATTGGCCTCCTAATTAGTTCCATACCACCGGATCCTACGTTTAGTCGTTTCATGACCGAATAACAAATGAAAAACATTTTTGTATTCTACCACGTATTATCTACCGCTTAGCGGACTAAAATAGCTACTAGCTTCTATATATTCCATATTTATGACAGCTAATCTAGTAAAGTGTTGTAACAGAGCAACTTATTGTTATAAAAGTATGTGAGTGAAATCGTACTAAATGAAGTCTGCAATGTTATATTCTCTATTATAAAACTTTAAGCACCCTTTAGGTCCCTTCCTACACTTTCCATGGCATTATTCCCCAATTTCAAGTCTACAAGCCGAAAGGTTCTCTGGAAGGAATTGATGTTTTAGTAATAAGGATGTCTATTACTACTGATGCAAGTTCGTTATTAAATTACGTTTTTGTTACTTTTAGGTGCAAAAAATATGTATAAATAAATAGCATGTGATACAGCTACTAACCAGCGAAGCAGGTTGGGTTTCGAAATGGCTACAGCACCGTGGACCACATCCATACTTTTTGGCAGATTATACAAAATACTGAAGAGTATAATCAGCCGCTGTGTTATGGCATTTGTTGACTACGAGAAAGCCTTTTGTTCGAAGTCATACCGAGACCGGTATCGGTCGATAGTACCTCTTTCGAAGTTGATTAGGATTAGGTATATCTACCAAGGTCATACAATCCAACTAGGCCGCTGCAACTTAGAGAAGGAAGCCGATAGGAGAATTCGGTGGGGCTGGGCGGCGTTTGGCAGACTTCGTTAAGTTTTCACTTCGAGATTCCGCAATGCTTGAAGACAAAAGTCTTCGAGCAATGCGTCCTGCCTGTGTTAACATACGGAGCCGAGACGTGGAAACTGACGAAGGGACTGGTCCGTAACTTTAATGTCGCTCAACGTGCAGTGCAACGGGCTATACTTAGGGTTTCTCTAAAAGATAGGATTAGAAATTAGACTATCCATGAGAGAACGAAAGTAACCGATATGGCCTAGAGAATTAGCAAGTTGAAGTAAGAGTGGGCTGGTCACCGGTGTCACAGAACCGATGATCGTTAAAGCAGACATATCCTGGAGAGGAGACCGCATGTTGGAACGCAGTGCGAGATATCTTCCGGCCCGATGGACCGATGATCTACGTAAAAATTGACGGTGTAGGCTGGATTAGGATTGCGGAAAACCGGAATGTCTGGCGCGAACTTGTGGAGGCCTATGCCTGCAACGACGACTGACAGCTACTTATCATATCCAAAGTAAACATGTAAGTAAACATAAATGGTAATTCACCTGATTAAGGACAATTAAGAGATCTCGAGAAGATTAAATTTAAAATCACAAATTATTAATTATATAGTCAATTTTTTTAATTTCATATTTAATTAAGGTAAGAAAATATAATTATAAAATCTTTATATTTTAAAGCTAAATAATTGCTAAAAATTTAATACAATTGTAAAAAAAAATTGGTAGCTTTTGTATTATTCCAAAAAAGAAAGCTTTTTTATATAATAAAAAGTTGTTGACTATTATATGTTATTATTGTCTAGTTATCGCTCTCACAGACTATCGCGTGATACTTTTTAAAATTGCATAGTTGATCCTGAGATTAGCTTGCAAACATAAAATATAATCTTGAGCTTATTACTTAAATACAGAATCAACTTTAAATTATAATTTCAATCAGTTTTACGAAAAATGGCACAATGCGTTAATCTTTACTAATATATAAAGCTGAAGAGTTTGTTTGTTTGTTTGTTTGTTTGTATGTTTGTTTGTTTGAACGCGGTAATCTCTGGAACTACTGGGCCGATTTGAAAAATTCTTTCAGTGTTAGATAGCCCATTTATCGAGGAAGGCTATAGACTATGTGTCATCACGCTAAGACGAATAGGAGCGGAGTCCACACCGACGAAGTCGCGCGCAGAAGCTAGTAAATTATAACTAAGTAAATACTTTGACTTTCATTCCTTCTCCATCGGGAACAGTGCCAAATTTTGAGCAAAAGAAGACCTATGTAGCCTAGGTCATAAAATGACCTAGTAACCTTAAAGATATGTACCTACAACAATGATAAGTAATAAGTCCTTGTATCTCTATAATTAAATAATATTTAAAGTAATTAATATTATATTCCGGTCAATGTATTTTTATCAGTAAATTAGATACGTTCAAGATATGGTTATATTTCTATGTAAAAATATATAAAGTATGCAAATACATTAAATGTTACACGTATGTGAGATACATAATATAATAATGACCTTTACACCTGTCGCGTGATTCATAACTGCTGGTTCAAGTTCAACAAATAAGTGGTTCGTTCAATAGAAACCTTCCTGTTTATCCTCACTGACATGGGCTGTAAACTGATGTGTTAAATAACCACACGATTTTGTGACTTAATAACATTAACATTAAAGATAAATATCGAATAAAACCTAGTGTCATCACTTTATAGGACCTTGTTGCATCCTTCCGATGCTAGTCACGTATAGAATTATAGCAATCAACGAATTATTCGATTCAATGTGCAATAATAAATGATCAAATTACTAAGGATTTGAAATATATAATATTATTTTAATTTCAAATCAAAACAGTCATAATTTATATATATATATCAATTTTTTTTTGTATTATTAGAGTAAAATATCACAAAGTAAGCGAGTCCTTTACTAGTTAGTTTAAGGAAGTGATTGGTTTTTTTTAGGTTAGACAAGACATATACTCGAGGAAGGAAAGTCAAAATGATTTAGCAAGGCTCTCTAAAATAATACGGAAGGCAGTGTATGAAATTTTTAAACACATCATGATAAGACTAAATGGAAATTTCCTTATGTTACAATGTCAGTTGAAAAAAAATATAAACATTTTGTAATCCATCACGATTAGTTGACTTGAGTAAATTGGCAAACGCTAATAGTGCAAATAGGGCCGGTGTACATACGCACCACTCTAGATATTAACAAGTAACGGACCAGTTAATGATAAGAAACTTTACTCGTGTTTGCTTGTGTAATTATAATGTAATAGTAATATATATTCTTTATTTTTTTACACTATTGACGTGGCGATAGTATGTGTAAGCATTTATTTAATCCTAGATGTAGTAGAATATCAAATGTTTTCAGCTGTTTATTTTACATTTAATGTAAAGGTTTTTTTACGTTGTTTTTTTTTTCAATCTAGTCGCACAAGAAAGTGATTTACACGTTCATGGCAAGAATACGATAAAAAAAAATTCTGTAACTTGTCTTCATACGTACAATATCACTATGACTATGAAGGTCATGTGTTATTGTCACGACCAATTTAATATCCAGCATAAAAATTGCATGTGACGTGAATAATACGAGTACATATTGGCGCATTACTTTTATAATTTTTGTAACTCGTATGTCGATCATAATTCAGCCTATAACATCCCATTGTTGGGCTTAAGCCTCTTTCTCCATGTAGATATACTCCCCACATTGAGTAACAATTACTATCAGGTCTCTATGATGACAACCAGGACCGACTGCTTAACGTGCTCTCCGAGGCACGGTGTGGAGATTCACAAGGACAGATAACCAGACCGGAAAGAAATATTTTTTGCATAAATACAAATATCCATCCCGGGGAAATAATTCGTCCGAAACATAATAATCCGAGGAATCGAACCCGCAATCGCCGGTGTGTGAGCGTCTATACGGTACCCGCACTACACCAGAACTATGTCAACTAGTATCTAAATGTTTACAATCATAACTACTGAAACTATTTTATTTTTATTTTTTATTTTATTTTATTTTGGAACCAAACAGTACAATAATACAATATAAAAAATTCACACAGACAATACACAGACCAACAAAGATTCCAATATTAAACCATTCATAAAAGAGCAAGACCACATTAACAAGAAACAATCAATAATTACACCTAGAAATAATCGAAAAATTACATTTAGAAATATAAATAATTCAAACAACAAGTAAAATCAATAATAAGACGAAACAAAAACGAATAGGATCAGACAATTATTTATAAATTATATTATGATAAATTATTAAAGTATAAAAAATTAGATTTTATACAATACTACAAAATCAATCGTACCAACTACTGATTGAATAAAATTATAATTGTAATTTAATTCATTTAAAATCTGTAATCAATCATTTATAAATAATGTTATTATAGGTTATCTATATCTATAATAAAATGGTAGAAAAGTCAAAACTGTACATTGAATATTTTTTTAAAAGAATACTTGGGGTGTGATCTACAATCGATACCGAAGCCAAAAATATAGTTTTTAGAATTTTTGTCTGTTTGTCTGTTTGTCTGTTTGTCTGTATGTATGTCCGGGATAAACTCAAAAAGTACTGCATGGATTTACTTCAAATTTGGCACGAATATTGTTAAGAAGTCGGGTCAGAACATAGGCTATATATTATCACGCTATCACCTACGGGGAACGAGCAGTGAACCTTTATTTCTTCAAATGTATGTCCGGGATAAACTCAAAAAGTACTGCATGGATTTACTTCAAATTTGGCACGAATATTATTAAGAAGTCGGGTCAGAACATAGGCTACATATTATCACGCTATCACCTACGGGGAACGAGCAGTGAACGCACGCAGACGACGTCGCGGGCAGCAGCTAGTATGAATATATGAATTGCTATATGAATTACTTATTATTTAATGACAATCGCAATCTTTAGGCTATATTTTCGTATTATGTAACATTTGTTTTCAATTTTTAATACCTATTTAGTGAATTGAAATGCAAAATAAAATTCTATTTTTCATTTTTACAATTATTAACACTACGAAGAAAATCTGCTATACATAAATAAGTTATAATAATGTTTAAGCGAGAATTGTTACACGCGAGATGTACGTTCAATGAAGTTAAATTTATCTTGTTATATTTTGTATAGTTAAAAAAAGATTTTTTTTTAAATTACCAGTACTGTATTTTTAAATGTTAATTATAATCCTTATTATGTACACTGTAACAATTTTTTTATCTATTTAAAATTAATTTGCAACTGGATAATTCCTTACATTGGCATTGGCATTTTTATTAGCTTTTATAATGTAGTAATATATTGTTGGCACTTTTGATTAACATAAAATTTTAAGCTTTCATGGTCTCTTACTCTATGATTTATATGTCAAATATGGCGTCGAGATGGTATATGCGGGATATTTCAATATTTCCCATTAAAAATGATACCGCAAAATTTGTGCAAATAAATATTTTTGAATCCGATAGATAACCCGAAGTAAAAAAAATTTTTTGTGTATGTGCTTATTATTTGAATGACCGCCGATATCTTTATAAATTGTGAAAACAATATTGAAAGATACTTTTCCGTAAACAATTCCACTCACTCGAGAATAATATTTTTGTTTTTTGCATATGTGATAAATGTTATTTTAGATATACTTATTATATTATTACATCTATATATTTTTATTTGCATATAATCTATAACTATATATATAAAAGAGATTTCCACCCATATATTGACTCATCACGATATCTCTGGAACTGACTCTGGTATAGACTTGAAAGGTAGGAACATTCCTTTCGCCGAGTAGAGGTCAGCTATGTGATAAATGTTATTTTAGATATACTTATTATATTATTACATCTATATATTTTTATTTGCATATAATCTATAACTATATATATATAAAAGAGATTTCCACCCATATATTGACTCATCACGATATCTCTGGAACTGACTCTGGTATAGACTTGAAAGGTAGGAACATTCCTTTCGCCGAGTAGAGGTCAGCTAAGACGGACGGATTTACAAAATTCGGGGTTGCGGGGGTTAATATCATATATGGAAAAACAACGTTTGCGGGGTCAGCTAGTACACTTATAAAGCTTCATCCAACCTGGATTTGATAAATTTGAAATACTACATGTACGCACACAAACGAAAACATTATTTTTACTTTTCTAGTACCTATTTAATGATGTCCTTTTTTAAATATTTTTATTACTATATAATTAAAAAGTAGCACATAGATGTTTGTTTTCGTACAGTATATTCACAGCATTATGTGAATACAATAGATTTTTAAATGTATATTTTTTATTGAAACAAATCAATTAATGTCAAAACATACGTAGTTTGCTTCCGCGTGAATCAGAGTTTTATAAATTATACAATTGTATTTTCATAAATTAATGTCGACCTACAGAATTTAATTTAAATAATAGATACATAAGACGTTTGGGTTTCTTCATAATGGATTTCATTTTAATATAAAAAAACTACCGTTACTAGTTTTTACTGCAAAAACGTCGAACACACACATAAACCATATCTCATTTAAAAATAATTATTTATTTATTTATTATATTTTTATTTATTAAAACTTTATTGCACACAAAAAGAAAGATACAATTTAGAAATATTAGATACAAAACTATACATAAATAAAATAATATCGCGGAAGTTATTTTTTGACTTATGTATTTTTGAAAGCCAGCGTCAAAGCGGTGAAATAAGCGATCAGTCTATTTTCTTAGAACTTTATTGATTATTGAGAAGTCAGAGATTGCTCGATAATTCCCTTATATTTAATTAATTATTGTTCTAATTAAAAGTTTATTGTTTAACTTATTTGTTATGTTTTCAATTATTTAAGAATAACAAAATTAGTACAATACCATATTTTACAAGTTATTTCCATTTTTTGAGGGTTATGGGTAAATGGGAGAGGCAGTTAAGTGACGCATATAAAGTCAAGGTTGTTGGTTAAATGGGATCGTGGGTGGTGACAACATTTAGGCTCTGTTTTTAGAACATAAAAATAGATCAGGGTGAAGACATCAAATTTAAATTTGCTTTTTCCAAATAACTTTTAAAAGCATTGCGTTATTGTTGATATGCCACTAGGTATTCGATTTATTAAATAAGTAACAATAAATATCGTAGCTTTGTAAATAAACTTTATAGGAACAAATTTAATCTCTCTCACCGTACTTCTTGAAAAATCTTGGATTTGAACAATATTGATAGTGAGAAAGAAAATTCATTTCACAAGTACATAAGAATATTATAACTATTATTATCATATAAAATATTAATTTAGTAGTCACTGTTACAGCGGTCACAGTAACAATTTATTTGTAACCGTTGGTAACACATACCACCTTCTCAATTTTTTGCTTTCGGTCTAATTTGTACAAATGACAATGTTATAACAATTTATTCGCATTTAGTTACTTTTTTCAGACATCAGACATTTAATTTTAACTTTTTCAGTATAACGTTTGATAAGACATACTTCGTGTTATTTTATTCGACATTATCTTCTCTCGAATGTATTAACAAGGTCACTGAGTTGCTGTCAATTGCGATCGTAAGCATTTAATTCGTACAAGGCTAAAGAAGTCTAACGCCGTTTATAGCAAAAGCCTCTTTCATCTGTATCGAATTATGTAAATCTAAGATCATTATTGCTGTTTAATTCTTAAGATAAAAATGTGCATGTGTAAAATATGGCTTTAAGCCTTTAACGTATAATTTAATTCAATAACCAAATTAATTAAATAAATGTCATTTACCTGTAAAAATTCGCGTGTTGTCCTATTAACATTATAAATGAGAAAGTTGGTAAGGATGGACGTATGAATGGATGTATATGTTTGTTACTCTTTGTCAACAAGATAGACAGAGAGAGACCAATATTTTTAAATTTTGGTAGTGGAAATTCATATACAATAATTGTGTTTGCTCGCAAACGAAAAAGAAACCGACTTCAATTACATCGACAAGTAACACAACGTAGGTAAACAAAAAAAAATAGTCAAGTAAATACGCGTTATTAGATATAGCTCTAAAAGTACTTGTCAGATCTTAATGAAATTTAAATTAGACCACATGACACGCAACACCTTTCAATTAAAACAAAATTCATCGAAATCTGTCCACTCAGTCAAAAATTCTGATCTAACATACATTTAAAAAAAATACAATCGAATTGAGAACCTCCTCCTTTTTTGGAAGTCGGTTAAAAAAACAAATTTGATAAATACTAAAAAGATCAATCATTTTAACAGTAATTTATCAGCTTTAATATATTCTATACTAATGTTCTAGAGTTTAAAGAGTTTGTTTGTTTGTTTGCACGTGCTACCCTCAGGAACAACTGGTTCGAATTGAAAAAAATATTTTTAATTTGGATAGTTCATTTGCCGAGAAAAGGAAGGAAGGGAGGCTTTATAATATTTTAGCACGTATTTTCCTCAAATTAATGCGGGTAAAATCGCGGGACATAATTAGTCCAAATACTTATAATATTTTTGTTCAACAAGTGATGTGAAATTAAATATAATTGTGTTTGCCCGCAAACGAAAAAAAACCGACTTCAATTACATCGACAAGTAATACAACGTAATAAGACGAAAAAATAGTCAAGTAAATACGCGCTATTAAAGATTACTCAAAAAGTTGTAATCAGTTTTCGATCTAATTTAAACAAGACTACAAGACAAGTATTAGCTTTCGATTAAAGTAAGAATCATCGAAATCGGTACACCGAGTAAAAAGTTATGCGGTATAATATAACGTAGGTCGACGAAAAAGTAGTCACGTAAATACGCATTATTAGATATAACTCTAAAAGTACTTGTCAGATCTCAATTAAATTAAAATGGGACCACATGACACGCAACACCTTTCAATTAAAACAAAATTGATCGAAATCGGTCCACCCAGTCAAAAGTTCTGAGCTAACATACATAAAAAAAAAAAAAAACATACGTGTCGAATTGAGAACCTCCTCCTTTTTTGGAAGTCGGTTAAAAATACTCGTAAATGGAACCTAATCATTACATGGTATAAAACAAAATCGCTTCACGCTGTCTGTATGCTTAGATCTAATTACGCAACGGATTTTGATGCAGTTTTCTTTAGTAAATATAGTGATTCCAGAGGAAGGTTTATACTTATGTATAATACATGCATAATATAGTAGAGAAACACTGATAGTTTTAGAGGTTTCTAATGTGATGTAAATAAACACATTTTTTTTTGCGCTTACATTGCAAATATTTATTTTATATTTAATATCAGCATTGCACCCGTGTGAAGCCGCGCGGGTCGCTAGTAGTTAATAATCGTGTTTGCTCGCAAACGAAAAAAAAAAAACAACTTCAATTTACATCAACAATAGGTATAACGTAGGTAGACAAAAAAAATAGTCAATTAAAAAAACATTACTAAAGATGACTCAAAAACTGTTCGTAAGATTTCGATCAAATTTAAATGGAACTACACGACAAGATTCGATAAAGTAAAATCATTAAAATCGGTACACCTAGTTAAAAATACTCCAAAACAACATTCTATATTAAAATATCTTGAAGTGGGCGTGAGATTTGTTAATTGTCGTTAAATTACATATGTTTAGGAGTGCTGTTCAAGATTTTACGTGTGATAATAATGGGCAAAATTCTGTTTATTTATAGTCATCATCATCATCATTTCAGCCTATCGCAGTCCACTGCTGGACATAGGCCTCCACAAGTTCGCACAAATAATGGCGTGAACTTATGTGTTTTACCCATAGTCACCACGCTGGGCAGGCGGGTTGGTGACCGCAGGGCTGGCTTTGTCGCACCAAAGACGCTGCTGCCCGTCAAGTTCCAAGGTGGTAGTGTAACTATGTTATCCCTTAGTCGCCTCTTACGACACCCACGGGAAGAGAGGGGGAGGCTAAATTCTTTGCCGTAGCTACACAGCAACTATACTCTACAACTCTTGTAATTCGAGTTATTTTAAGAGGTTTTCGTCTCATTCACTTAACAATTACGTTTTTTGATAGATTCATAAAATAATATTTTCTCTTTATTAGGTAAGTCTGGCTGTGTCCTTCTGTAATTGAATACTACTTTTGTATAAAGTAAAATTAAAGTTACGAAAGAAAGAGACTAAGGTACGGCACAGCAGGAAATTTCCTGCTCAAAAAATGGACCAGCCCACTGGGGTAGTACGTCGACCTTACAGAAGATCACAGCTAAATAATACTGTTTTCAATCTGTGTCGTATACCTGCTGGTAAGTAATGTGACCAGAACTCCTGGGGGGAATTGGGGGTAGGTTCGGCAAGGTGTTGCAGACGTCAATAAGCTACGGTAATCGCTTACCATCAGGTGAGCCGTACGCTTGTTTGCCGACTTAGTTATAATATATATAAAAAAACTGAATTTGCTCCACAAGGGGTAGTATATATATTCAAAAATTATTTGAGAAAAAAAATTAAACGTCGGCTACGTATAAATTTTTCTTGTAAATAATAATTATTCCTTAAAACGAGTTTAATAGTACGGGATCCCTAGTACATATTTTTCACCTGAGTACTATCAAGCTAATTTTCCGGGAGTAGCTTCATTTTAATGAGACGAACAAAAAGTTCTTTTTCGAAAGTCGAAAACTCTCTATTGTGGTAGATAATAGAGTTAGCAGGAGATAGAGCAACAGTGAACGTAGGACCGGGATAACGTACAACGCAATTTGTAGGACAATATTACCATCAAATTATATAAATATTAACTAACTAAAAGAAAAAAATCAGCTGGTTAGTAATAATTTTTGATGACCTCGTAAGGTCATCAAAATTGATTTTTCTTTCTGATTTTTTTTCTTCGTTATCCCCTATAAGGACGTTATCTACCTATAAGGTTATTACTGTTCTAAGCACTTATTTATCACATTGAGTTCACATATTTGTTATATATATAAGTTAAATCAATTTGATCATAAAAGCAAGGCAGTAAAGACAGTGAGAATAATGTGTTTTATCACGTAGGGACACTCGTGTGGAGTAGCAATTGACTACTTTCCTTTCCACTTGGTTTTAAGAGCATCTCATATGAAAACTTAATATTTTTTATTTGTTGTAGAACGCGGGGTAAATAAATATTAAAATTTAACCAACTTTCTACACCAAATAAAATTTAAAAAAATTAATTAAGTATTTTATAGAATAATTTATTTTCGGTAGTTTTTTCTCTACTCGTTCATATCGTGATCTCTAAATACAACTAAGTTTTATGTTTTAAAATTGTTTTCCCTGTTATCCTAAATCCTAAAAATACACAAATTCTGTCATCTTAATCTATCAGTAACTTATCCAAAATTATAAATTAGGTCGAATCGATCGTCATCTTTTTATAAAGTTCAAAACTATTCCTAGTTAAAATAAAAGATTATTAATACCATTTGTACACGTTATGCACAATCTAGTGTTTTAAGATTCAAACAGTAACATCATAATTCATATTACCATTTCAATTGGGTCGTTATAAGAAGGTTTAACCTCGCAATCCTCACTGGTAACAAGGATGCGTAACTGGCGTATAATCAAGTGTACTCAACAACAATCAATACACAATTGAAATAAATGTAGATTGTCTACTTAAGAAAATCCTTGTGCAAATGACGGATAGATAAAGCCGAATGAATTAACAGTTGCAACTCTGATTTTATACACTAGAGTTCCTCGATTAATTATGGGAAAAGTATTTTTAAATTATTTATATATTCAAAAAATAAATAATGTTAGGGTAAAAACTTTTACATTTGAAAAAAATATAGACATTAAATATGTAGGTACTCATGTACTTAGAATAACAGTTGAAAAAATCGTGTCTTGCCTTTATTTTTCTTTTCACTTAACTTTTAGAAAACACTTTTGTTTTTTAAAATTCGCTTCAGCCTGTAATATCCCACTATTGCCCGTATGCCTCTTTCCCCATATAGGAGAAGGATCAGAGCTTAATCCACCACGCTGCTTCAATGCGGGTTGGCGGATATGTTCCCTACTATGAATAACGATCGCTATGTACATGATATCAACCAGGACCGACGGCTTAACGTGGTCTCCGAGGCACAGTGGGGAGACCCACAAGGACTGCACAAACAACCAGACCACGGCAAACATCTGTATAGTCAATACAAATGTTGTCGAGTGCGGGGATCGAACCCGCAACCGCCAGCGCAACAGCCACAAACCAGTGCTACGGCCGCTGCGCCTACGAGTTGTCTTATAAAATTAGTAACGAACTATTACTAATTGCTAGCCATCTAAATTTGACGACAACTTTACCATCTACGGAAATAATTGTAAGTGACCAAAAACAAAATTTTTAAAATCTATAATACTCCTTAGAACAAAAGCATTTAATGGATTTCTTTGAAAAAAATACAAAGTAAACGTTATAATTATCAAGTTGATGATGACGTTTCTGTTAACAAATCACTTTTCTAATAACACCTTTGACAAACAAACTAATGAAGCTATTAAATATTTAAGTTATACAAACTAGACTTACAATTTCCGCATATAGGTATGTCTCAGTGATAGTGACCATGTAATTAACTAACTAGGTATAGCTATTAAGCTGAATATTTTTATCATTATATGTCTGACAATAATCATATTCCAGTAATACTCGTAGGTACAATAGCATTTTATTTATGTAAAAACTTAAAATAATCTTGTGATGACTTTAAATATTGTTTTAAACTAAGAATTTCTCAGAGTTCCGAGGACGCTTTTTTGGCATAAGTAGGTATTTGTGTGTTATAAAATGTTATTTAGGGTTACAATTATTGGAATGAAATGATTTATTATTATTGCTATATTAAATAATCTTCAACTGATAACATAAAATTTAAAACACTAAAATAATAAGTACCGACACAGTAAATACAGTAATCCCATACAATCTATTTAATATCCCTATTACATTTTTTTTTAATTTCTACATTTTAACGTATTAAACATAAAAAATTAAATGTAAAAAACCTTTTTAAAAAACAAGCTTTTATTTGAATGCACTAAAACGAAAAAAATAAATTTTTACTTTAAAACTTTTACTATCTACTTATAAGGTCATTACACATAATCTATATGATAGAAAAGCTTGTCGCGAGATATGAGTACTCGTATTTCCTTAGTTTGAAAATTTTAATAGTTAAAATCAATCACATCAATTTATTTAATTTACTTGTTTACAAGCAAATCTCGCGACAAGCTTTTATATCATATAGATTATGTGTAATGACTTTATAAGTAGATAGTAAAAGTTTTAAAGTAAAAATTTATTTTTTTCGTTTTAGTGCATTCAAATAAAAGCTTGTTTTTTAAAAAGGTTTTTTACATTTAATTTATTTTTGAGTTTTTAGTCGGTTATCACGTCACTTTATTCGAATTATTCTTAGCAAGCCCTTTCATTTGATACCCATATTGTAGAAGTGCACTAAAAATAACTAGTCCGCACTCTTGGATATGCTGCCATATTGGATTTAGAATGACGTCACAAAGTTAACCATGCATTGTCATCCAAATTGAACCTGCATACAAAATTTCAGCTCAATTGGTTGCTTCAAAATTGAGTTGCAAGGTTTCACCCGAACAAACATACATACATACATGCATAATGCATATATACAAACCATGCATTGTCATCCAAATTGAACCTGTATACAAAATTTCAGCTCAATTGGTTGCTTCAAAATTGAGTTGCAAGATTTCACCCGAACAAACATACATACATACATGCATACATACAAACCATGCATTGTCATCCAAATTGAACCTGTATACAAAATTTCAGTGCCTCTAGTAAAAAAGGGCATAACTCAAAATGAGCTACTTTTCAGGAGAGCGAAAAAACTAAACAATCATTGAATTTTAAAGAAGGGTACATAGTAATGTTTTGATTTTCATATATGTAATTGAGGAATGTTAAGGCTAATATTTTGTAAAAAAAACTAATCGGTTTAGCTATAACTTCTGTGTTTTTTTCATGATTTTGTTGACTTATGACTTTACTTACGAATTTGCTAAGGAAATAACTCATCTTAATCTCGCTGTGTAATCAAAGTAAAAAGTAATAAGTTCATTTATATCCAACATTACTTGTAGAAATTGCTTTGCAATAGGATATAAAATTATAAATCAAAGAAGGAATAGTTTTCAAAGTTTTATTGAGAGTATTTTTATTAACCATTACAATGATATCTTAAAAAAATAAAGCGCTCCTACTTTAGAAAATAAAACAAAAAAAGCTCTCTTGCTCATGAAAATATTATCTCCAGCTAGGCAGAGAAATACCACATTATTATTATACATAAAACTAAATTTAACAAAATTATTTATTTGAACTTGAACAACATAAATCTTAACTTAAATCAATTAGTTTCTTCGAGCCGAAACAATTACTTAAATATTTTAAAACATTATTCTTCTTTGAAAAACATTATGTCTAAGTCCGGATCTTCAGTGGCAGGTATGGAAGAATCAGTTTTTAAATTTATGTAAAAACTATGAAAGGAAGAGTCAATAAAGGTAGTCAATCACTGAGGTAGGGCACAGCTACTGAGGTAGGGCACAGCAGGAAATTTCCTGGTCAAAATATGGAGCAGCCCAACTGGGGTAGTACCTCGACCTTACAGAAGACCACAGCTAAATAATACTGTTTTCAAGCAGTATTGTGTTCCTGTTGGTGAGTAAGGTGACCAGAGCTCCTGGGGGGATTGAGGATAGGGTCGGCAACGCGCTTGCGATGCTTCTGGTGTTGCAGGCGTCTATAGGCTACGGTCTTACCATCAGGTGAGCCGTACGCTTGTTTGCCAACCTACTTACATTAAAAAAAAGGGCAAAAGCATCAAAAGGTCCTGTTTTCTTCGTCACTTATAGGCAGAGGAGTCTCAGAAATAACTTCTAATTCAATACTGAAAGGTTTTTTGCTTATTCTCTTGAAAGAGAACTGTTTGAAGTTTTCCTCACCTTCTAAATCAATTTTATATTTAACAATAAAATCATTTTGTTCATAGCGGAACCAGCGGATATCAGGCCAGTGAACTTTTTCTCTGTCTGTGTTTGTTTTTCGCAAAACTAATGGTCCTTTTAGCAACTTTTCGAAATTGTAAAAATCTTGAAGATTCATTTCTTTTACCGTTAGCTGTCCCTTTCTCCCAGCAGATCGTACCATCTGGTAATAGTCTCTGGGGTGATGGATCGTGGAATGTTTCTTTTTTGCCCGTTCTATTACGGAATGGTCATAGTCACACTCCATGTGTGTGTGACCGGGGACAAGAAACTTTTGTGATCGATGCATATTATATATGGACATTTTTTCATTGCAATCAAAAACATAACAGATACAAACGAGTTCTTGTTTTGACCCTCACAAGTATCAGAATATAATATTATTTTTGAGACAGTTTGCGGCAAATTCACTGTATAATCATACAAACAAGACGCAATGTTGTTTCCGCCTCTTTTTCCAGTTGCTTCGTGCCACATGTAGCACGTTGCCTGTTTCGTTTTACAGTTGTGGATTGTTAAATTAAACGTCCACAAACTTCTTTTGTAAAACGCGCTTCCCGAAGAAAGTAATGGTGTGGGCAAACATTGTTGTAGATCGAAGGTCAGCATCAGTAAAGAGTCGTCATCCAAAGACATATTTTTGTCCTTACTTTTTTCTTCATAGGCATTTTGAGCGTCAGTCTGGTGTTTATCAAGCTTATTTACAAGCTCAGCCTTTATTTACGAAGATGTTTCGTATTTTATCTGCGCTTTTGACTTATCACATGTTGTACAGGTATCAACTTTTGGTGGCTTAAATGATAAATTTAAACTTGAAATTTTTTTTTTTTTTGTATATAGTTTTACAAACACATTCTTCTTTGGGTCGGTTTTTACAGTACAACGAGTACAGCAAATCTAAATTGAGATGGTTAGGAAGAAACTTTTATCAGTTTTGCTGCGTCCATAGTGACTTTCATATTGAGGAAAGGATAAAATGTGTTGACGAACTATTTCCAAATCATTTTCTTTCCATTTAGGGTGCGAATGAAGGCCTCTTATGCTAGTTGGAATAGCGCCAGAGTATGCAAGTTTTTTCTTGTTCGCTTGTGTGGTTACAAACTTGTGTGTTTCGCCAAATATTTGTATAAAACAGTTTTTGCATACTTTTTCATGTAATTCTTTACCCCAATGAATATAATAGCTAAAACTACAAGTACCGTTTTTTTGCATTTACTTTCTCAACCTTCTTTTCTTCTACTACTATCAAAGAACTTATATAATCAACCCTTCTTTCATACGTGCCTAGTTTCCAATAGCTTTTAAATAGGTCCTCCCTTGCTTCTGTGCTAAGTTTTCCTTGACAATTAAACCTGCAAATACTCAATTCTTTCATCTGACGTGCGGGTCTTTGTTTACCTTTTGAAAAATAAAACTAAATAACTAACGGCATAAGTACTTATATATCTTTAGAGCATTAGGGTTAATATAAGTAAAAGGTCATAAGTCGACATATTCCAGTATGCAAAAAAATGACTAACGGCATAAGAAACGTTATATCTTTTTGGCAAACTTTATCTCGAACTGATATGGTTATATTGCCACTTATGCCAATGACAAGAGTTTTTTTTGTCAATAACTTTACTTAAACCGTTATGAACGACCACTTATACCCTTAGGCGCTTCGCAAAAAATGGGTTAGGGTATTGTTAGAGTTATGTCCTTTTGATATGTTAGGTAACTCGATGCGCTGATTCCAATAAAATAAAAAAAAATTTTTGGCATAACTCGAGTTATGCCCTTTTTTACTAGAGGCACTGATTTCAGCTCAATTGGTTGAAGATATCTGCTTCAAAATTGAGTTGCAAGATTTCACCCGAACAAACATTCATTAAAGTTACATACATACCTACATACATACATACATACATTGCAAGTTAAATAAAAGCTTGTAAAAATATAAGAAATAGTTTGTTTACTATTATATCAATTCTACATGATACTTCAATTTAAAGTTTTGATTAAAACCTTTGTTAATAGTAGATTTTCTTAAATTTTATAATAAATAGGTATATATTATCATTGTTACCAAGTATTTCCTGAACTTTATAACTACGACTTAGATTGTTCAGTCGAACTTACCGGTTTCAACGGGAATAACATCTGTTGTCAGCTGGACAGCAACTGACGCCTCATACGTATTGACCTCCAGTTTTTCTTACCACCAACAGAACTATCACAGAACTCACAGGCGCACTGCCATCACGACTTCACTCGTATTTACAATTCGATGTTCGTTTTTATTCACACTTTTTTATCACGACGGTGAACAAAACAGTTTCACGTCGGATCTTAATTTTCCTCTTCCGACACTTTAACCGCTTTTTCACGTCGCAGATGATAGAATTAAGTACTGTAGTATTTTTAGATTTAAGTGTTATTTCAAAGTACGTAACACTATTTATGTGTTTATGGTATGATTTAGGATGCTCTCAATCCGAAATGTTCTAATAACTAAATACAGCTTAGTATGGTCCTATAAAAACAAATAAGTTACTAATTTTAATGATTATTTGTAAATATATAAATATTTAACTATCGATATATTATGCCTTCAAACAAGCAGTTTTAAGCGTTGTTTAGTTAAAAAATAAAAATATTGAAAATAAATTTGTTTAAGGTCAAAAGCTATCACAGCTTCTATTATTTAATTGAATAATATTTGTTTCACCAAAATCACAGAATACTTAAAATTTTAGCCGTTGGCACATAAGTATTTTTTGTTGGAACGTAAATATTGCAACCCGTGCGATGTCACATGATTCCTCGCTTTATCAAATGGGTACATACATTAACACGCCCAATTAACTAATTCGTGGTATGTAATTTGAAAAAGAATAAAGAGAATTATCATATCATCACATTATATCTATCGTCGAATACCGGAACAAACAACAACAGGTTTCAAGTTTTAAGTATGTATTAATTATATATTTGTTTATGGTATGTTATTGTTACTGAGATTCTGGTACGATAATAAACCTACAAATGCCTCCGAGTCTTCATACCTCATAAAACGATATGACTTAACGGCTTATTACGTTCAAGTTCACATCATCAATAACTAATGCAGCGAGCCGCGAACGCACCGACAGCACGTGACCGGCAGAAAATCATTGTCGTTCTCTCCTTGATGTGATAAAAAAATATGAAGTGGACTTCTTTCGAGTAATATGATTCATGGAATATTATCCTCAATAAACGGAGCAAGGGTAAGTTCGTTCCGCTTCAAACTGACATTAGTTTCACATAATTTAACTTGTTCTGTTTTATTCTAGTTGACAGGATAATTAAATCGTTATTTCCGCCAATCTTTTCGAATTTAACACTATTAACGTCTTATGTACTAGCCACTTCACTTGCAGCTTTATAAGAATAATTCTAAAGATAACTTCAGATCACAGTTCTCGCAATGAATATTTATGAAGTCAAAATAAACGGTCAGCGGCACGGAAATCTCAGCTACGAAAAACTGGAAAAACGCTTTGTAAAATTTTTCGCGGGAACGAACTAAGTAATGTCAAGAGCATCCGATACCGAGAGCGCGATAAGGGTTTTGTTTTATCACTTTCTTCGCTATTGCTCGGATTTTACGTCTCATTCTAGAGCGATGTAAAAAGTAAAGCAAACGATAAGACACAAAACGTATTCGATTGCCTATGACGATGAATGTGTACCTGAGCAGGTACGGCCGCGCGTGCGATTGGCGCGGTGTTCGTCACACGAATGCCGACTTGCGTCTCGACTATTGTTTACAACACTAATTACATTTTCATTTCGATCGAATTCACCAGTCTAAGGTTCTATTGGAAAATCTGGTTGGTGTCCATTACGCGTCAGTTATTGCATTGGGGCATCTGATAAATAATAACTATAAAAATACTATACTTTAAAATAAAGCTTTTTTTCTATACACAATAGTTTTGCAAACCGAAATGATAAAATAAATTTGAATTATTTGAATTCTTGAATACTTGCCAGGTAGTCATGCACAGAAATAAGTAGGCGAGCCTACCTAGGCTGCCTAGGCATATTCTGTGTGTTAAAAACTATCAATTGCGATAAAACAAATTCGGTGTTAACAAGAGTGAAGGTGATGAAGAAAATTGATTAAAATTAATTAAATTGAAAATAGCTATGAACACTTCGATAGGTAAGTTATCATAGGCGTATTTGTTTATAAATTATATTCGACAAAAAATAAGTCTCATCGAGTTATCAGATTTGTGAAGGTCGATATCCTCTACTAAGTATAACCAAAGATTAATAAAATAAATTATTACTTGTGCCAACTCAAAATTAAAATATGTAAATATAATGTACAGATATTAAAAATATATATAAATTCATTCCATGCAGAGAATGCACAGTATAATTAAACCTACCTTGTTACCATTTTTTGAATTCATGTCGTGATAACTTAATCATAAAATTTAATTGAAAGTGTGTAATTTAAAAAGCAATTCTCGTTGAGGTTCGGACGTCTGTGTGACTGAAAATTCGAAACGGTAATAAAGTGCTGCGGAACCCTGTGTATTAATTATACAGAAGATAACGTTACAAACCTTACGTTTATCATTGTTTTAACTTCAGCCTATCGCAGTCCACTGCTGGACATGGGCCTCCACAAGTTCGCACCAAAAATGGCGCGCCATTTTTTTAGTTCACGAACTCATGTGTGTTGCCCATAGTCACCACGCTCGGTTGTGGTGGGTTGGTGACCGCAGGGCTGGCTTTGTCGCACCGAAAACGCTGCTGTACGTCTTCGGCCCGTGTATTTCAAAGCCAGCAGTTGGATGGTTAACCCGCCATCGGTCGGCTTTTTGAGTTCCAAGGCGGTATTGGAACTGTGTCATCCCTTAGTCGCCTCTTACAACACCCACGGGAAGAGAGGGGGTGTCTATATTCTTTACTGCAGTAACCACACATCAGATCAATGTTTTACATAGTGAAAATATATAACAAACCAAAACCACACATACCCAAGTATAGGTTCTCTTTTGTTATCGTTGTATCTGATTTTAATTTTATTAATTTTATATAATTTTTTTTGGTTTTGCTTACACGGGACACGTACATAGTCGTATTATTAAATTCTTGGATTCTACGACTTTAGATTCTCATAATAAGATGACGATGAAGATAATCATATGAATTAATCGTCATATAAAGAACCGAAGACTCATAACATGTGAATTTAATTTAATATTAATGTTGGAACCTACCTATATTTCGCTTCTATCGACAATATTCAACCTATAGGTACGTCGTTAATTAAAATAATTGATTTTCAACCTTAGAGTTTAGACTTTTTTGATAGCGTATTTTTAACTTTTAAAAGGTTGAAATTTGCTTAATATAGGTATGTATACAAAGAAATTAATGTTAATTAAAAAACCATCTAAAATCTTAAGATAACAATTAAAAAACAATATAAATATAAAGAAACAGATATTAGATAATATTCTAATTAACTATATTGATAAACCTATTAGGTAGGGATCCCTAGTACATATTTTTCACCTGATTAGTATCAAGCTAATTTTTTGGGAGTAGCTTCATTTTGTTGAGGCGAACAAAAAATTCCTCTTCGAAAACTCTCGATTGTGGTAGATAATAGAATTAGCAGGAGATAGAGCAGCAGTGAGCGTAGGACCAGGATAACGTACCATGCAATTTGTAGGACAATATTACCATCAAATTATATAAATATTAACTAACTAAAAGAAAAAAAAATATCAGAAAAAAAATCAATTTTTGATGACCTTACGAGGTCATCAACTTGATGACCTTGGGAGGTTATTAAGATTAAAATTATTTAAAATTATTACTAACCAGCTGATTTTTTTTTTCTTCTCTTTCATCACGCTGCTCTGATGTAAGTTGGTGGATATTTTTCCTATCAAAATATTGTTATTTGGTGTTTATGATAAAAACCAAACGAAACGTATCTCTTAGGTCTTTCGTGAGACTCAGGAATCAGGAGTGGCTTCACCTATATATAGTTCAAGAGATGTGGTGCACCCGGGCGCCGGGTCTTGAGTTTTAAGGGTCCTAAAGGTCCTAACGCAAGGGCGCATAGTATAGTAGCGATATATTTATGTTAAAAAATAGCCGATTGATATTTTTGTAATCGAAATCTACACTTATTTCCCAGTGTCGTTTCATAATGGTTTTTTTTCTTCGACAGGCCGCCACTGTATATATTGCACCTGGGCGCTACATGAGGTAGAGCCACCTCCCATGAGACCCACAAAAACAAACACCGAAAAAAGACAAATATTTGATAACATACACATATAATATCCGCTCCGAACGGGAATCAAATCTGCGACCGTCGAAGTTCATGGAACTTTTGTTGGTGACAAACCTACAGTAGAAAAGTCACAATATAAAACTAACAATTTACAGAGGTGTTGTGTACATTCTACATTCAGTTATTTTGTTTACTTTTTTCACACTATGTTGCACTTTAAAATAAGTAATAATATGTTGGTTTTTTAAATTAATTTTTCATTTTTATCTATACTAATAAATAAATTTGGAGTGTCTGTTTTTAATATTAAAATAAACGCTTTTTACTAAATGCATATGAGTGTATACACGGTACATATACCAAAATAACATTTTTTATAATTTTTGTCTGTCTGTCTGTTTGTTCCGGGTAATTTCTGAAACGGCTGGACCGATTTTGACGGGACTTTCACTGGCAGATAGCTGATGTAATAAGGGGTAACTTAGGCTACTTTTATTTTAGTTTTTTTTTTATAACTACGAACGGAACGATAACTTTTTTTGTTAAATTCCACGCGGACGAAGTCGCGGGCCCAGCAGCTAGTTTAGTAATAAAATAATAACGTTGACATTACGCGTTCATGTTAACTATTATACTTAGTGAGTAGCATCATTTATATTTGGATCAAATCCCTTCTGACTAATGGTGTAGCCTGAGTCACAGGCATCAACACTCATTTGCTTTTAATACTGCGAGAGTAATTTAGCCGACGGACGCAAAAAGAAATACAGACTATTTACTATAAATATACATATCGTACAAAATGCTCATTATCATTAGTCACTGGTGTTATTTAATCAAATGACAACATAATTTCAACTTTGTTTTTAAACTATACTAACATCATCATTTACGAGATTCTATAAAATGATTAAGTAAGTAATGATTAAGTATTGTTTTATGGATACGACATTTAGGTACGCAATTTTTTCTAGTATTATTGCCAATTGTAAACAGCAAATATATTGTAGTCTATTTGCATTTAGAAAACAGTGATTCATTGATAAATGTGCATAGAAATAATACACATATATATAAATAAATATTAAAGGTACACCCTGATTCTGGCAGGAAACGAACCCGGAACCCGCGGAGCAGAAAGCAGGGCCACTACAAACTGCGCCAACGGGCTAGTCAAATTTATAATACTCGTACTTATAAATTTTACAATATCTGTATAGATGTCACAGAGTTATCGTAAAAATACTTTTGAATTAACTGTATCCAGCGGTTGCCCGCGATAATTTGAAGTACAAAACGTACTGAATTATTTTAAAATCATTACCTTAAGAGTACCTGTCTCGTTGGTGGACTTATATTATTGCTGAATTATTTGAAAAATATGATATCTTCTAAGATATTCAATCAGTCAGTCAGTTCAGCCTATTGCAGTCCATGAGTCCACTGCTGGACATAGGCTACCCTAAGTTCGCGCCAGATATCTCGGTTTTCTGCAATACTTACTCATCCAGGATACACCGGCAATTTTACGTAGATCGTTAAATTTATTCTTATTGCAATTACAAAATTAAGTTTTCTCTCTATTATTAACTTTATATTACTTACTTAAACTAAGTTATTATTGAATATTATCATAAATTTTACAAATCATCGTTTAAACCATTTCTACAACTAACACAGTTCGATCACGATTGATATACATTGATCATGTTCCGTTAATTACGATTACAGTTAAATATAACCTATAACGACACGGCTCACAGCCGTTTTCAATAATCTATCTAGCTCTTGCGTTCCCTACTTCTATCAACAGTGATAGATTTTTGACATAATATAGCGTATGGAGTAAACGTCAAAATTCTAGCTCTAGAAAGCAAATTCAGTGACAGATAGAGTATTGAAACTGGCCGTAAATCAGGTGCCAAACTATATGTATAAATATAGCAATTACTAGCTTCTGCGCGCGACTTCGTCGGCGTGGACTCCGCTCCTATTGGTCTTAGCGTGATGATACATAGCCTATAGCCTTCCTCGATAAATGGGCTATCTAACACTGAAAGAATTTTTCAAATCGGACCAGTAGATCCTGAGATTAGCGCGTTCAAACAAACAAACAAACAATCAAACAAACAAACTCTTCAGCTTTATTATATTAGTATAGATAGTATAGATATAAATCTGAGCAATTTCTATACATTCTATGACTGGACTTTTATTGAAGAATTTTGTATCTAAAGTATCGTCAATCAAATAGAATTATTTCCAAATGTCAATTATTATACATATAATGCAAGTCATTCTTATATAATTTTAGCTATAGAAATATTCCGATGTAATCCGCTACGCTATTTCACAGAGGTTTGATAGGTGTACGGTTGGTATGATTGTGTCTCACATTTGCCCCCGAGGTATGCCAGCGTTTTATGACGCCTAGCAGCATGACGGCGTGTAATAAGAATAATAAATAACAAAAAAAGTCGATTTAAGAACCTCCTTCTTTTTTGAAATCAGTCTAAAACAGCAGAAGCAAATAAATACCATAAAAAATTTACACGCAAAAAAATACATTTTACATAGAAAAAATGTGGAAAATCCACTTTCAGTCCACTGGGGCACTTCCACTCGGTAACTTCAAAAATAACGCGTAGAAAAAAAAACAATACAATTACTCGCATGATATGTCGACCGTGACATATAAACTTACAAATATAGATAAAAAGCAACATATTTACGTTGTTTCATTTAACTTACTAAGCAATACGTTACAGATATTTGCGTTGAATAAATATTTTTAAAGTGCTGAAAAAAAGATGTCCAAACTAACTGATATATGTAATTTTATAGTTATTAGGTGCTAGGTGTAACCATTACGACCTGTACTTAATACTAAGCTCATGAATTATTGTATCGGTGACTCCCCTTCAAATAAACAACTACATACAGTAAACGGTCAACGCGTTTTCCTAACGGCATAATAGTTTTAAAGGTCTTACGTGCTGAACATAATGTTAGATTTATTATTATTGAAGTGGATTGAATTTATTTAGTTATTGGAAGTAACATTATTTACGGATTTCATTAATAAAGTAAGGTTTTGTAATATTAAGTACGTCCTTCAATCTACATATAAAGGTCATTACTCTACTTTTAATTCATCTGTAAAGTTGAACTGTATGCAGCAGCCTTTAAATGATTGTAATTACTTATTCAAAAGAATTTATTCTTAGGACATCCATTACGTTTGCTTATATTTGCTAAACGCAGTCTGAATATTTTAGCATACATTAAATTATTATAGCAATATGGTCTGCATATATCAGCATAACGAAACGTTTGAAAGCTCTTAACTTAAATATTTTAAAGTAATCCAATGTTCAAATATTTTGAGAAATAAATTTATTTAGTTATGGATTATGCTGCTTAGTATTATTAGTAATTTTTACATAATAAACAAAATAATAGTAAATATGGAAGCGGATCTGCTGCTGAAGTAAGAATATCTTTTTCGTCAACATCTTAACATGAGATGTATTTACTTCAATACCGTCAAAAGTTATTTCCATAAAAACGTCAGGCATGTGATTGATATATAATTATAATCTCATACATAGTACTGAAACGTACAACAGATAAATTACATATAATCAGAATCAACCAGTTATATTCAGAGACATGAAACTCTAAGTAGTAAATCACGAATTTTCCATAACACATGACGTAAATTGCTCAGATGAAGATTGAGTATTTACGAACGATTCAAGTCACGCTTCAGATTGCCTGATAAATGATAAATGGATAATGGAGGATAATACGACAATAAACAAAAATGTACTTATGCCTTAAACCAGTTTCAATCGATCAAATCAATTTTTAACCGACTTCCAAAAAAGGAGGAGGTTCTCAATTCAACACGTATGTTTTTTTTTATGTATGTTAGCTCAGAACTTTTGACTGGGTGAACCGATTTCGATCAATTCTGTTTTAATTGAAAGGTGTTGCGTGTCATGTGGTCCCATTTTAATTTAATTGAGATCTGACAAGTACTTTTAGAGTTATATCTAATAATGCGTATTTACGTGACTACTTTTTCGTCGACCTACGTTATATTATACCGCATAACTTTTTACTCGGTGTAACGATTTCGATGATTCTTACTTTAATCGAAAGCTAATACTTGTTTTGTAGTCTTGTTTAAATTAGATCGAAAACTGATTACAACTTTTTGAGTAATCTTTAATAGCGTATTTACTTGACTATTTTTTCGTCTTATTACGTTGTATTACTTGTCGATGCAATTGAAGTCGGTTTTTTTTCGTTTGCGAGCAAACACAATTATATAATAATTTGTTTAAAAAATTAATCAATATCCATACGGATAATTGAACTTTTATGTATCATTTAATCATGCATTGAATATCGCAAAATATGGATGTCAGTTTAAAAATACAATCAAACGACGTGTCCTAGACCACTAAAATTTAATAAACATAATAGAGACGCATAGATATCATGATAGTAAATGATATTCGACGATATTGAACATTGGCGTTCAAAAAAATAAATAATAAGGATTACCCATAGAATGGCAGCAAACAGAGCATTACATTTATACAATAATTCAGTACAACTACTTACATAAGTAAATTCATGGCAACGTCATAGCTGTATGTACCTGAAAAAATATATAATTTTAATACATATTTTTTTAACAAAATACTTAATCTATACTAATATATAAAGCTGAAGAGTTTGTTTGTTTGTTTGTTTGTTTGAACGCGGTAATCTCTCGAACTACTGGGCCGATTTGAAAAATTCTTTCACTGTTAGATAGCCCATTTATCGAGGAAGGCTATAGGCTATGTATCATCACGCTAAGACCAATAAGAGCGGAGTCCACGCCGACGAAGTCGCGCGCAGAAGCTAGTATATTATATACGTAATAAGACTTATGTAGTCGACCAAAGACATTACATGAGACTTGAGAGTCTCTTGTAATGTCTTTAGTCGACGTTATTTAGGTACCGGTTTGTGGTGAGATGAGTCTGCAGACCGGCAATATGTACCTATATTTAAAAAAAATAGGTATGATAGTATTATAGCTACTACAAGTTCTTATTAAGTTTATCTTAGGAACTTTTATTTTAATGCGAAGGTTATTGCGACGCTTTGTAAATCCAGTGTTTATTTACTTAATAAAAGAAATAAATTATACTTTACCAAATATTTACATTATATATTATAACCATACGAAATCGTGATTCACAAATTTTTTTGTTATTTCGTTATCTATACTAATATAATAAAGCTGAAGAGTTTGTTTGATTGTTTGTTTGTTTGTTTGTTTGTTTGTTTGTTTGTTTGTTTGTTTGAACGCGCTAATCTCAGGATCTACTGGGCCGATTTGAAAAATTCTTTCAGTGTTAGATAGCCCATTTATCGAGGAAGGCTATAGGCTATATATTATCACGCTAAGACCAATAGGAGCGGAGTCCACGCCGACGAAGTCGCGCGCAGAAGCTAGTATAATATAAGCGTTGTGTGTAATATTAGCAATGATATGTGATCTACCTAAATTATACTAAAAGATAAGTAAAACCTAATAAAGATTTTTGATGTATCCATGTAAATTTAATACGCAGTTTTATGAATTTACCACCTCTTGAAATAATATCTTTTTAACTACTTTTTTTGTCAGCTTCAGGTTTGTAGGTATTCTTAAGAAATAACCACAGATTAGTAAATAGTCACAGATTAGTAAATAGTACTACGTAAGTGCGCCCTTGGATCCTTATTATATTCCGATTATAGACCCTACAGGCATCTAGAAATGCGAATTAAAATAATATTATTCTAAATCGTTCAATAATTATTCAATTAGATCAATAAAACTAGAATATTGTTTTCAGTGTGCTGTGTGGCTACGGCACTAAAGAATGTAGCCACCCCCTCTCTTCCCGTGGGTGTCGTAAGAGGCGACTAAGGGATAACACAGTTCCACTACCACCTTGGAACTTAAAAAGCCGACGGATGGCGGGATAACCATCCATGCTGGCTTTGAAATACACAGGCCAAAGACGGGCAGCAGCGTCTTCGGTGCGACAAAGCCAGCCCTGCGGTCACCAATCCGCCTGCCCAGCGTGGTGACTATGGGCAAAACACATGAGTTCGGGTCATAATGTCGGCGCGCGAACTTGTGGAGGTCTATGTCCAACAGTGGACTGTGATAGGCTATAGTGGATTGTTTTCAGTAACAAATAAATAGAGCCTTTGACTGTTTTGCCCCAAAAAAAGGTTTCCATTAAGGAAAAGAGTTACCCTTGGATAATTTATAATATTTGTATAATTATGAAACACCGGCCCATCGGGATTCCATTTCTATTGGGCCATTCGGAAAAAGAAGCCTAATTTAAAAAAAATTTGCTCAAACATACAAAATAGGTAGGGATTCATAGTACATTTTTTTCACCTGATTAGTATCAAGCTAATTTTTCGGGAGTAGCTTCATTTTGATGAGACGAACAAAAAATTCCTCTACGAAAACTCTCGATTGTGGTAGCTAACAGAGATAGCAGGGGGTAGAGCAGCAGTGAGCGTAGGACCGGGATAATCCATAATTATGATGGGGATTAATAATAAGATAGGCGTTATTTTATTTGTTTATATACCATTTGATATGGTATTAACCTTTGTCTTAGACTAGCAGATGGATAAAGATTACGTCTAATTCGTATCTTAGACTATTACGAATGAATGACGCGTAATCTAAAATACTAGCTGACCCCGCAAACGTTGTTTTGCCATTTATGTTATTAACCCCCGCAACCCCCTCTTGTGGGTGGAATTTTGTAAAATCCTAATCCGCGCCTAGCTAAGCTTTTTTTGGTCGTACCAACAAATCCGTTCTTAGAGGACCTCTACTCGGCGAAAGGAATATTCCTACCAAATTTCAAGTCTCTAGGCCTTATGGTTCCAGAGATATCGTGATGAGTCAATGGGTGGAAATCTCTTTTTAACCGACTTCCAAAAAAGGAGGAGGTTCTCAATTCGACAGGTATGTTTTTTTATGTATCTTAGCTCAGAACTTTTGACTGGGTGGACCGATTTCGATCAATTTTGTTTTAATTGAAAGGTGTTGCATGTCATGTGGTCCCATTTTAATTTAATTGAGATCTGACAAGTACTTTCAGAGTTATATCTAATAATGCGTATTTACGTGACTACTTTTTCGTCGACCTACGTTATATTATACCGCATAACTTTTTACTCGGTGTACCGATTTCGATGGTTCTTACTTTAATCGAAAGCTAATACTTTTCATGTAGTCTTAGTGAAATTAGATCGAGATCTAATTACAACTTTTTGAGTAATCTTTAATAGCGCGTATTTACTTGACTATTTTTTCGTCTTATTACGTTGTATTATATGTCGATGTAATTGAAGTCGGTTTTTTTTCGTTTGCGAGCAAACACAATTATATATATACAGATATGTAATTTTTTGAAAATTATATTATATTATGTGATTTAGCCAGACCTATACATACATAAAGAATTCACGTTATAAAGATGGTTAGAGTCAAAAATATCGTGATGCAAAATATGTGCAAGGCGTAGTTTGGTTATAATGTTTGTAGTAAACTGATTTAAGATGTCTCATAGATATACGGCTATATATCTAGAGGTATTCGACGTAACTCTTCAATCATTGTTGATACATCAAAAATCATTTAAGGCTGTTACTGATAGTTACTGCTTCGTTACTATTTACACGAAGAGTTATCGGGCTATAAATCGCGACGGGTATTACAAAAATAAATAATAAATACATATTCCTACGTGCTTATACACTTAGAGGCTCAGCTACGTGTAATGTACAAATACATCAGAAAATAGTATAGTAAATAGTATAATAATATATGACTTGAAGCTTCTACAAGCCGGTTTTATTATATATTAGATATATTTTTTAATATATAAAGCTGAAGAGTTTGTTTGTTTGTTTGTTTGTTTGTTTGATCGCGGTAATCTCTGGAACTACTGGGCCGATTTGAAAAATTCTTTCAGTGTTAGATAGCCGAATTATCGAGGAAGGCTATAGGCTATGTGTCATCACGTTAAGACCAATAGAAACGGAGTCCACGCCGACGAAGTCGCGCGCAGAAGCTAGTATTAGATATGGGAAACTTCTTCTAAATCTCTGATTTTTTCTTACTACTTACTAGTACTTATGTCGTTAATTGGTGACTGGTGTGCCTCGGAAAAATAAGGTTATCTTATAAACTTATTTTAAGTAGATTGTTTCGATGATTAATAAATAAATGTTAATTAATATTATTTAAAAAATGATATTTTTTTGGTGGTGTACCTCCAAAAATTTATCTTTTCCTAGGTGTACCTTGAACACAAAAAGTTTGCGGAACACTGCTTTAGAGACCACACGACTTAAGTAAAACTTATGTAGCTCCTTCAGATGTATACTAAACGTGATTTCTCTCTTTCTATATTTACTAACTTATATCTCCCTCTCAACTTCCGTTCGCCTCACCCGATCACACTTTTCGTGACGCCCTCGTCACAAATTAACCAGCTTACTTATTACCACTTGCATCGGTAGGCATAAAGTCGATCAACTTACGTCTTTGTAACATTAAGTGTGCGATACATAGAAGTGAAATCCGATCCGATCCGTGCACTTTTATCTTCAATGGAGCGCAAACGAAATCTAGTAAATTACTTGTATTTCGTTACCTCAGTTGCATAACACCGTTAACCGTTAACTAGTACACGAATACTTAACTGTGGTCACAGCTCAATTGTTACGCTAACAAACACGTATGTGATGTATGAATGCAATAGAAATTATGATAATATTTCTGCGATATATCTATATTACTGATGCGTTACAAACTAGACGCTTCAGCCTGTAATATCTCACTGCTGGGCATAGGTCTCTTTCCGCATATAGGAGAAGGATCAGAGCTTAATCCACCACGCTGCTCCAATGTTGGCGGATATATTCCCTACTTTGAGTAACGATCGTTATCAGGTGTACATGATAGCAACCGGGAGCGACAGCTTAACGTGCTCTCAGAGGCACGGTGGGGAGACCCACAAGGACTAAGAACCAGACCGGAAATAAAGATTTGTATAAACACAATTATCAACTCCGAGCGGGAATCGAATCCGGACCGTCGGTGTTTAAGTTACCATTACACCATTACACCATAGCGGTCGTAAACTAGAATATGATGTATATATATATGATATAAATATCGAATACGAAATGCGGGGACTATATATAACTGACGTTGATCGTATATCAATATATTTCGTCAAAGTATATTAACATACTATAAGGAAATAGAAAAAAATCCAAGACCAAATCCAAAGAGAAGAAATAATTTAAGACCACACTTACTATCGGGTCGTATAAGCTTTTTTTTTTCATAAAAATGAGTGCGTGCTTTATTTTTCCCGGAACCGAACCGAATTATTATTCTGCTACTAAAGTGTCATTGAATAACCAACAAACAAACATTCACACAAGCGACCTGTAACATTTAAAATTAGTTATGTTTTGAATACAGTTTTCCTTAATATTCAGGTTTTAATATTAACCACTTTTAATGAAATGAGTCAAAACAATGTACATTTACTTTTTGTGTCAAAATTAAAAAAATAAATAAATAAATAAATAAATACACAATACACACACGGTCGTCTGTTCCTAAAGTAAGCAACTTAATGCTTGTGTTATAGGTAACAGGCCGACTGGTCTAGCTACATATTTCTTTTTTCGATAAACATACTTATAAATAATACATATATAAATAAATATGTATATAACACCCAGACTCGAAGTGGGAATCGAACCCACAACCCCCGGAACAGAAAGCAGGGTCACTACAAACTGCGCCAACGGGCTAGTCAAGTCAAATAAAAAACAAATGAATACAAAAAAGGCAGACACAAACTTTACAAGCTTTGTAAGACGCTAAGCTTCAAAAGACGCTGAAGCAGACATCACACCTTTATTTATTTTAACATACACACTTGTTTTAGTGTGTGTAATAATGTTATGCCTTTCATTCGCACACCTTGTTTCGTGAACGCGCAAACGTCTTAACGAGATTGACCTAGGATAATGTTCGGAAGTGGTCGATTGTATGTCATTTTCCTCTTGACTCGTTGAAGGCACGAGACGTCGAAATTAATTAACTGGATGAGCGAGGGGCAAAAGTGGTCTAAATTTCAATACAAATGAATTAGTAGAACTACATTCTACTAATTTCTTTAACTTTAGTAATAAATGTAAAAATAAATAACGGGAGAAATTAATTAAAAATTTTAATTCGTAGGAATTATTAAAATATATAAAAAACGCATGTTACGTTTGATTTAATAAATATTTATTGAGATGTATTGTGTGTGAACCACAACTTGTAATAAATAACGCTTATAACTTTAAAAGGATTTCAATTATCATCGTTAATATCAAATAAAACCATTACGATGTCAAGTTTAACACCATTCAAACTAACAAACGGAACAACCTCGTAACATTTCCTTCCGGATATGTATATTTTCTTCTAATTTGCATAACGAGTTTTATATACATACACACTTATTCGATTTGCAATTTAATATAATGCGGGCTTTACACGCTACGATAAATTGTAACAATTTATCGTAACGATCAGATTGTTACTATTTATCGTTGTGTGTAAACAGGAGATTGTAGCGATTTATTGGAGTTGGAGTGAACAACTGAACAGTGCTCTACTCTTTCGATTTGTTGGAGCGATAAATCGTTCAATAAATTGTTACAATTTATCGTAGCGTGTAAAGCCCCCATAATACAATGCAAAACCGTCATACGCTTTTAAGATATGACATGTTAATAATATTAATAAGTATAATTAGCTTGACATGTACTTTATTAAAGATGGGACCATACGTTACGTTATATCAATTTGTCAAAATAAATTATATAATTAATAAAATTGGAGTGTCTGTTTGTAATATTAAAATAACCGTTTTTTTACTAAATGCATATTATGGATCTATACACGGTACATATACCAAAATGACATTTTTTTACAATTTTTGTCTGTCTATCTGTCTGTTTGTCTGTCTGTTTGTTCCGGCTAATCTCTGAAATGGCTGGACCGATTTTGACGGGACTTTTACAGGCAGATAGCTAATGTAATAAGGTGTAACTTAGGCTACTTTTGTCTTTTGGCTACTAAGTCGCGGGCACAGCTAGTTTTAAAATATTATACCTACGTCAAAAGAGTTGTTCGCAATCTCATTAGGTATTATAAATGTATTTAAAAGTCACTAATATATTAGGTATACCTAAGTTCCGCTCAAAAATCTTCATCTTTACCGATCACAACACTTCTAACAACTTTAATCCTTGAACCTTTCGAATGTTCGAGGCAGTTCGTCGTCGGCCGCGCCCAAGGCAAGAACAGCGAACGAATATCAAGTTGCTCTGTGCTTACAAATGTTAAAGGTATAGTAACAATGTAACATACGAATGGGTTAACCTCAAACCAAATCATGTCCTAATAATCATTTCTCTTTGTAATATAGTAATTAACTAGGATTTCGTATTCCGTATAACGCAATATACTCACATATTAAACATCCAAATACGTTCCACATTATTTCTTTTTATCTGATAAAATGTTTTATTAAGAGAATTAATGAGTATGAAAAGCGTAATGAGATACACACATTACCGCCTATCGTACAACCTAGCTTGCCGACGTCAATACGAGGTCATACATAATAGTCGATATAAAATTTATACGTTCCTAGCGAAGTAAAGTAATTGGTGTGCCTAATTATTAAGGAACCTGCACTACTATTTAGGGATCAATAGTAAATAAAAGTAATATACATCTACTAATCATCAATAAAAAGTAAATACGTCAGCGCCATTGTCTCATAAATCTTACGTATATCATTTAACGTCAATCGAACCTGTTACTCATTGTTACTAATACGCAATATAAAAAACTATTATAGCTGACCCATGGACTTCGTACCGCCGTATTTCTTTTCGAGATAATATATATTTTTTAATTTCCACACAAATAATTGTGTTTGCTCGCAAACGAAAAAAACCGACTTCAATTACATCGACAAGTAATACAACGTAATAAGACGAAAAAATAGTCAAGTAAATACGCGCTATTAAAGATTACTCAAAAAGTTGTAATTAGTTTTCGATCTAATTTAAACAAAACTACAAGACAAGTATTAGCTTTCGATTAAAGTAAGAATCATCGAAATAGGTACACCGAGTAAAAAGTTATGCGGTATAATATAACGTAGGTCGACGAAAAAGTAGTCACGTAAATACGCATTATTAGATATAACTCTAAAAGTACTTGTCAGATCTCAATTAAATTAAAATGGGACCACATGACACGCAACACCTTTCAATTAAAACAAAATTGATCGAAATCGGTCCACCCAGTCAAAAGTTCTGAGCTAACTAACATACATAAACAAAAAAAAACAAAAACATACGTGTCGAATTGAGAACCTCCTCCTTTTTTGGAACTCGGTTAAAAAGAGGTATTAGTAGTGCAGTCGTTCGAAAGATATATTCGTACATAAATTCGGCAATACATTTTTATATATAAAGATTACTTATAGTGCTATTCTACACTAGCATAACAATTAACAACACATTTGATAAACGTAGTCTAAACTTACTACTACGTTCTTACTTGTATATTCAATTACGTATATATATGTATATGCATGTTTCATTTCATTTTATAATAATTTTTATAAATGTAAATGTTTGTGAAAATATATGAATGAATAGATTGTGAGTTTGTAACAATTTCACGGAATATTACGGATCCAAATAGCGATGATCAGTGTATAGTATAGACAGCTGTAGATAAATATAGGGATAGAGGTAAGACAGTTTTATAGACTTTATTACAAAAGAGTCCCGTTTCTCATATATGTGATTGAATAGGTAATAATAATTATTAAATTTTAGTCATCGGTAAAATAAACGCGTTACTCCAGTATAATAATAATAACACGTCCTACGCCCTTTATTATATAAAAAATATATTACACTTTGAAAGTCCTTATACGTAAATAATGATGTTACTGAATTCGGTAAAGGATGTCCTGAATTGGGGTACGAATGGAAATGGCCGCAGTATTAGCATCCGCAGATTTCTCTAATTTTTAGCGTCCGGTTCCCGCGACTTTTTGCTAGACAATTTGTGGTTATTGGTGTTGCTCCAGAGTGAGGTCACTAAATGTGTCACTATATTAATAAATTTGGGTTCGATCTTGCTCGAGTCAAATTATTTAATTGGCTATTTATATTAGACTTTTTTTATAAAAATAATGAATGTAACTGACAATTTGAATAGATATAAATTCAATATAAAGTTTGTCCTGATCATTTCATGCTCCACTATTGCGTTTTTATCTTGTATCTGACTGAATTTTTTAAAGAGTACCGAGACATTTTTTCCGCCAGTTTTTTTTTCTCTCGGCCTACACTAGGGACATTTTGTTATTTATTGTAATATTTAATAAAGCCGAGGATAAAATAGGAAGGTAATGTCTACCGAGACATTAGAAATGTTAAGTAATTTAATATTTTAACTAAGTTAAGGTTGCTTATAACACTGGGTACATTACGTACCTAAGTATGTAAATGTAATGTACCTAATGTTCAGATATAAATTTTTAGTTTATTGTTTGATATTTTGCTACCTAACTTTCTTTTATTATTGTTTAGCTTTTTTGTAAATGACTTTTTTATACTTTCGTTAAGTGTGTGTATCACCTTATGGCGAAATAAATGTTTTTACTTTTTACTCTTATTCTTATTCTTAATAAACATTCTACTAAAATCCCTTGTATCCTCTTTTATATATTATAATGGTTTTTATTAAAATATTAAAATACAATAATTGTTAAATATTTTTTTTTATAAATTGTTTAACAAATAATTATTTAATAAGTTCATATTGTTCAATATCACTATTGAACCAGAAATGCGTAGGCGTTATAAAACATAAAAAGACACTGAATAGGCGTATCAAAGAAATTCAATTTGTTTTGAAAGAACTTTAGCTATTGTGTCTATTATATGATTATTAAATTTAATTGATCTAAAAATAATTGTAAATTTGCATCCTACAACATTAGTCAAAGTAACATTTATTTATTGTAATATTATCAAGGTGTTAAGTACAAAAAGATTGTTATCAGGCAAGTTACACAAAAATATACATGTGATAAATATGTATACCGAGATTTTACTCCGTACGTTACAGCAGCTTATTTAAATTAGTTCTTGTCATGTTTTTTTTATTTTTTTATTTTATTCTTACACACAATACACAAGCGCAAATGCCCAGAACTAACTACGTCCAGAAAGCATTTTTGAAAAATATAAGATTAATAATTAATTATTACTAGGACAATCTATGGAGAAAATGATGTGACAAGGAAAAACGGAAAAGGCGGAAGAAAGATTCAATCAAGGTTTTTTTTTAAATATTAATCGAAATTCATGAATAACAAGGTCTCAAGTAGAATATCAGATAGGTGTTTCCATTTTAAAATGAAACTTTATTTATTTTTATCATTTACTAGATGGCCCGGTGAACTTCGTATCACCTACATGTATTTTTACCAATTGACAACGTTTTTGACAAAAGACATTAAATTTCCCCGCTAGGAACATTTTGTATTGGAAAATTAAATCGTCGTTTTTAGTATTTTCCGTTACATGTTATTTATGTTTCTCACCTTTTAAACCTTCCTTAAACTTCCACAAACATTTCAATATCAAAATTTGCTAAATCGGACAAGCCATTCTCGAGTTTTAGCAAGACTAACGAACAGCAATTGATTTATATACTAGTGGTCGCCAAGAAGACGAAATTCGAGCATAATTAAAAAATTTAAATTAAAAAAAATTATAATAATGAAAATAACGAAGCTTTTTTTTTTTAATTTCAATTTGCTGACAATGAGTACGAGTATAATATGCGTGCGTGTGTCAAATACATGGTACTTACTACCATGATGGTAGTGTGTGTAATGTTTTTTTTTATATTTTTATGCATAATTTAAAAAAATAGCATTCTGTACACTTACTTATTACACGCTGTCTGTCTACACTTATAGTTTATATAGAGAAGGCTCTATATAAACTTTAAGTGTACGAAATTTCATACTCCTCCATCCGCGCAATTTTTGTAAAAAGAGGTACAAAGTTTTTGCTCACGTACTAATATATAGGTACTTAGATTCTCAATAAAAGAACTAGCTAGCATAAACATGTTAAATGATAGTAATACTATCATAATCTGAATGTAATAAACACTCTTTGTGCTTTAAATAAAGTAATTTCAGATATAAATAAAAACAATTAAAATTTATTCTAGTGATAAGAAACGGTTAAATTTTAAATATTATTTCATCTACTTACACTAAACTTATATAATCATTGAGAAACGTAGCATAATAATAAAACTTTACTTTAAAAAAAATATATTATTCCTTTCTTCTTTCTAATTAAAATGTATCTTAAGTCATTACAGATCATGAAATATTTAAAATGTTACGTCATCTGTACTTAATTATAAGGCCATTGCACTTTAACTTTTTTTTTATTTTTAACTTTCTTTTATAAATATGTATAACTAGCAGCGAAACCCGGCATTGGTCGGGTTAAAATACATCGCAGAAACTTTCTAGACCATTATAGAAATTTTGAGATCTTTTCAGATGTCCTAATGCGTTAGAAAAGCACAGAAATATATGTTTTAAAATTTTCACCACCCACGACCACCCACTTTAGCCAACCGCAACCAAACTCCCTTACTACCACCTGGAGACCAAGGAGTACTTACCACACCAACGGGAAGTTGATTGGGTTTGGTGGTGATAGAGAAAACTGTGTATTACTTAACAAAGCATTTTATATGAAAACAGTTCATATTTATGTATTTTACTTTGTTGTATTTATGTCAACAATATTCGTTCACAATATGGTCAAAATAGTTGGGAGTCAACCATTAACACGTGGTTCAATAAGTCCCGAGACTAAGTACTAAAAAAGGTCTTTTTTATAAAATTAATTTTTATTCATCAACATAGTCTCCTGCAAGAGCGATACAGTCCCTCCAACGCTTTTCTAACTTTTCTATCCCATATGTGTAGAACGATTTGTCTTTGGCTTCAAAATAAGCCTCCGTTGCTGCGATAACTTCACTATTTGAGTCAAATTTCTTACCCTGAAGCATTTTTTGAGGTCTGCAAACAGCCAGTAATCGCTGGGGGCCAAGTCTGGCGAATAAGGGGGATGAGGAAGCAATTCGAAGCCCAATTCGTTAATTTTTGCCATCGTTCTCACAGACTTGTGACAAGGCGCGTTGTCCTGGTGAAACACCACTTTCTTTTTGTTCATGTGAGGCCGTTTATCCGCAATTTCGTACTTCAATCGCTCCAATAAGCACATGTAATAGTCACTATTTATATTTTGCCCCTTTTCAAGGTAGTCGATGAAAAGTATTCCATGCGCATCCCAAAATATAGACGCCATAACCTTACCGGCCGATTTATGAGTCTTTGGACGCTTCGGGCGGCTTTCACCAGCCGCTCTCCACTCCGCTGCCTGCCAATTGGATTCCGGAGTGAAATGGTATATCCAGGTTTCATCCACTGTTACATACCGACGTAAAAAATCCTTTTTATTATGATTCATCAGCGCCAAACATCGCTCTGAATCATTGATACGTTGTTCCTTTTGATCAGTTGTAAGCAAACGCGGCACCCACTTAGAAAAAAGCTTTTTCATGGCCAAATTTTTATGTAAAATAGTGAAAACACTACCAGCTGAAATCTTCACTATCTCGGCTATCTCTCGCACTTTTACCTTCCGATCTTCCAATACGATTTTGAGGACTTGGTTAATATTTTGTTGAGTCACTGCTTCATTTGGACGACCTGAGCGTTCCCCATCATTGGTGTCCATGTGACCGCGTTTGAAGTCGGCATACCACCGACAAATGGTTGCTTTAGAGGGAGCTGATCCTGCATAACATTTTATAAGCCATTGCTGTGCTTCAACGGTATTTTTTCCCATTAAAAAATAATGTTTTATCAACACGCGAAACTCGTTTTTTTCCATTGTATCGAAATTACAACCGTAGCGTCACTTAAATGTTTCAAAATCAATAATTTTATTGTTCCATTTTTAAAAATTTGACACATATTCTTGTATTGATAGCTAGTACTTTTTAAAAATCAAAAGAGTTTTTAATATATGCGCCATTTCCAGGTTAGTCTCGGGACTTATTGAACGATCTAGTACTTGACGTATTAGTATTAGCATTGGAAATTCGAGAGCGTGCCTAGTTTACATTGAGCAATAGGGTAGGTCAGACATGAGTACTGATTCAATAGGGTATAAATAATATTGCATGTGTAAATTGAATAACAAATGTTACATTTATTTCCAAAACACTACAAGCACTACATTTAAACGCACATGCTATCTATAATAAATTCTATTATCTTAATATTTTAATAAGGCTAACTATAATCTAAGAAACATTTTTATAAACTATATTTTTGAGTTAGAAAATTAACACCAATTTAATACACGTTAAGATAAATATCTACAATATCTATCAATATTATTAATTAATTTTATATAAGTACTAGCTGCCCGGACAGACTTCGTTCTTTGTTTTTTTTTTTAGCCGAATCGGTCGAGCCTTACTCCAGTTATGCGCTTCACGATCACGATTCAGCCTGTAATATCCCACTGTTGGGCATAGGCCTCTTCCCCATGTAGGAGAAGGATCGGAGCTTAATGCACCACGCTGCTCCAATGCGGGTATACCGTACAGTACGGCGTCAAAGCAGCTTGAGGGTTTTGGTTTCGGCGGCGCCGCTCCATACGGATAGCGCCGCCCCCACTTTGCCCTCAATCTTGCTGCCGTCCACTTCGTACCACCTAACACTGTATATCTTTATGCTATGGTATTAAAGTTCAAATTGACTTTTAAGTATTATTACGAATCTTTTGTATGGGAATATAGAAAAGTGTTGTTTTTAGAACTTGTCAGGGCTTTTTTCAAATTTTTCTCTCCGTAAGAACCATCCACGTACTTCAAGGAATATTATAAAAAAAGAATTAGCGAAATCGGTTCAGCCGCTCTCGATATTTGCGCTTAGCAACACATTTAGCGATTCATTTTTTTATATATAGAGATACATTATATCATTCCATAAACACCTGCGAGAAGGAACGTGCAATTTTTGTGGTTTTATCTTATTAAACTTCCCTCATATTATTTAATCTAAATAATATAACAAAAATTATGTAACGGCTTTTGATTAGGTATTAAAAAAATCTGAGCTTAATTCACGACGGTGCTCCACTGCCGGTTGTCGGATAATTTCCTTACCACGAGTAACGTAACGAGTGCACCTGATTTTCGCCTAATTGACCGGAACCGAAACCGAGAGCTTTACTATTCTCTCCCCTTTTATACCAGCCCCGAGCGGTAATCTAACCCACGACCGCAGGAGATTTAGGCGAATAAACGTTTCACTACTAGGTAATGAAAAGTTGTCGAACCGTACATACATTACTACAAGTAGGTACAATTCATTTATATATCTTAATTAATGTTTCCTTTTTTAAACTACCAAATGAACTAAAACAGTGTAATACATTTAATTACTTTCCACTTACAATAAGGACAGTTTAATGTTAAGATGTACATATGTACTAATCGTTAGCATAAAACGAATTACTAAATATCTATCTGTGATATTAAATCAGCATCAAACTAATTTTATAATCGCATTGCAATAATATTGTTATAGGCGCTTACAAGTTATTGGTTCTTCCATTTTTATAAACGTATTAATATTATAAGTTACAATATGAAATTGTAATAATAATGTTCAATTATAAAAACAAACTACAAAATAGATAAAAACAAACTAACGAACAAGGTCAGAGCCGTTTAAATTGTTCGATTATTATTTACTTAAATAAAATTATAATAGATTTATTGAACTTGAATATAAAACAATAGATACCTTTCACGATTTCATTTTGAATAAAGAAAAAACACACACACAGACAACTTACATGTCGGTCAGTTTCAACTAACGACCCAGTGCGTCCAAGTAAGAACATGTGGATTACGAGGACTCGGCAAATTTCACTACAACATGGCCTACATACGGATGGTCGGAACAAGTTCGCAATGCTAAACTCTAAGACGAAATAATTTGTGAGCCGCTGGGGACTCAACCAGCGAAAGTTCTTACATAATACTTGATGACTTGCAACGAGATTCAATAAGTGACTATTTAACTTGTTATAAGACTTACAACTAATAGTGAACAAACATTAGTAATTAAGTGTGATTATATAATAAAGACGTACGTCGTAATTCTGCTTGAATTTTAGGATATGGTTCTTTTTGTTATAAGGAGTGTACACCTTATTTTAGTAGCTTATGTTAACTCTGTATAATCTGTCTAATTAAAAAAGTATCTATTAATATTGAATTAATATCCAATTAAGTATGTAACGTGAGAAATAAAAGATAGATAACGTAAGAAATACTGATTCTCTATTTATTTTTTTATTACTTACCCTAATTGAATTAATCAATGATAGTGATATTAGGACGGATTGAATCAAATGCGGTCCATTTTAAGCTATTGAGGTTGAAATACGTTACCGCCAAATAACAAAATTATTGTATAGATACAGAATACAATAATTTTGTTAACAACAATTTACTTCCTTTTACTTTAGTTACAATAATTTAATTGATGTTATCGAATTTTTATTTCAGAGGGTATCAGATTTAAGGGTCGCCAGAGCGAGGTAAGCGTCTAGATACAATGTGTACAAAGAAGATATTGAAATTATATTGTATCAAGATCATGTACCATACCCGTAATAGTTTTACTACCGTTTTAAATTTGTCAAAATATAACAACAAATACGATTTTTGTGACAAAATAGTGCTTATTACACATTAACAAACACTTGTTTAAAAAATACATTATAGTAGTAGATATATAAATATATGTATGTATTATACCCTACCAGGGATTTTGGGAGTGATTCGAGAAAATAACGTAATGGGTGTAGCTTTGCAGCTTGTGAAGTACTTCAAACATATTTAAATCTATACTAATATATAAAGATGAAGAGTTTGTTTGTTTGGTTGTTTGTTTGTTTGTTTGTTTGTGTGTTTGTTTGTTTGTTTGTTTGTTTGTTTGTTTGTTTGTTTATTTGTTTGAACGCGGTAATCTCTGGAACTACTGGGCCGATTTGAAAAATTCTTTCAGTGTTAGATAGCCCATTTATCGAGGAAGGCTATAGGCTATGTATCATCACGCTAAGACCAATAGGAGCGGAGTCTACGCCGACGAAGTCGCGCGCAGAAGCTAGTCCTTTATATAATGTCAAACGTCTAGGTCTAGGGCAACCGATCAGATTAGCAAAAAATTAGATTTTTAGACAAACTCGAGCGCGTCAGAATATTATGCAATACATACGCTTCATCTTGATGTTCTCTAACAATTATGTTGAGGAAACTCCTTAAGCTGACGCTTTAAAAAATGATCCCTTCGTACGGTCATACCCACCAAACAAACCGGCAGATTTATATTTTTTCGTCATCAAAAACACGTAGAGTGCATATACATATACTATTATATAATATAATGGTACATTCCAAAAAAGAAGGAGGTTCTCAATTCGATTGTACATATTTTGTTACCTCAGAACTTTTGACAGGGTGGACCGAAATCGATGATTTAAATTTCAAACGCTAAAAAGCAAATGATAACTTAATAAAGATTAAAGATATTAAGTTATTATGTATTTGCTTTTTAGTTTTTAGGTCGGTTTTTTAAACATAGTTTTTTATTGGAAATTGAATGTTACGTTTATGTTAGTATCATTTACGATTACGATTCAGCCTGTAATATCCCACTGCTGGGCATAGGCCTCTTTTCCCATGTAGGCGAAGGATCAGAGCTTAATCCACCACGGCGGATATATTCCCTACTATGAGTAACGATCGCTATCAGGTGTACATGATAACAACCGGGATCAACGGCTTAACGTGCTCTCTGAGGCACGGTGGGGAGATCCACAAGGACTGCACAAACACCCACACCACGGCAAACACCTGTATGACCAATACAAATGTTTGTCATGTGCGGGGATCAAAACCGCAACTGCCAGCGCAACAGGCACAAACCAGTGCTGTGACGTTGCGCCAACGCGGTGTCATTATCGGCGTCATATCGTAGTATCATTTGTTAGTATTGTGCTTAAAATACTAGTGTGATCATGTATGAAAAATTTTTATAACGGATCGTAAAGGAAAAATTGCATTGAGGAAAATCCTATTTCATTGTTGTTCTGGATAAAAAATCACACGGTATATTATTAGTTTCCTTTTCCTTTAGGTAGGTACTTTGCTTCAAAATATGATATCAGTTAATAAGTACTGGAATTGTTTTAATCTTCTCATGTCAACTTATACGTTAGAAAAGGTTGATTAGAAGCAATTTATCATAATTTGCATATTTTTTTGTACGAGAAAGTATTGTTCTTTTCAAATAGATTATAATATGTGAAACCATGACTTTATTACCAGTGCAGATAGATATGGTGCTCATCATGAAGTTTTGAACATTCGAAGTTTAAGAAGATACGATTTCTTTTTAAATATATCAACTAAATATATTATATAATTTTATGTTACTTGTTTATTATAATGAAATTTGAAAAATTGAAATTGTACTTCAAATATCCCTTCCGTTCTTTTATACTCTATATTATGTAGAGTACTCTTTACATATTGTGGAAGGGGGAGTCTACAATGTCTTATATTAATATGAAGATTATAGTACAAATAAAAATCTTTTTTTCAAACTACTTCAACTTTTTTGGTATTAAATCATAATATAAGTACCTACTATTATGTCGACTCCTTATATACATTTTTAACAGACTTCAAATAAAGGAGGAAGCTCTCCGTTCGATTATATTTTTTTGTGTTTTAACTTATAACGTTTACGTTTTTATATAGATACCTAACGATTTTGATGATTCTTTTTTTCATCGAAAGCTGATGTTTGTCATGTGATCTCATTTAAATTTAATCGACGATCTGACGAGTACTTTTTGAGTTATTCCTAATAATGCGTATTTAATTGACCGTTTTACAGACTACGTATGTACGTCGTATTTCTTGTCGATGTAATTGACGTCAATTTTGTTTGGTTTGCGAGCAAACACAATTATTAAGTTTTGCAATTTTGACACAAAATGGTTACTTTGCTATGGTATATTGCCACAATAATGTTATCCATTTGTCCAATAAAAGGCGGAGAGAGTAATATATGTATATATTTTGTGTAAACAACTTGAATAGAAAACCCTAATATTTACACAAAGAAGAGGACACTAGTGTAACACAACTAAATAGCTTGAAATTGATTTGTTATTTGTATAAACAATATAACATAAAATGTTCATGTTTTTTCCAGTTTAATGTAATAATGAGTGCAAATTCGCACTAAGTTACGTCTCTTAAATGTAAAAAAATATCTACAGAATATAATTATTCAGGTCAGTCAGTCAGTCATTTCAGCCTATTGCAGTCCACTGCTGGACATAGGCCTCCCCAAGTTCGCGCCAGACATCCCGGTTTTCCGCAATCCTCATCCAGCCTACACTGGCAATCTTACGAAGATCGTCGGTCCAACGGGCCGGAGGACGTCCCACACTGCGTTTGCCAAGACGCGGTCTCCACTCCAAGACACGTCTGCTCCAACGGCCATCGGTCCTGCGACACAGATGACCAGCCCACTGCCACTTCAACTTGCTAATTCTGTGGGCTATGTCGGTTACTTTCGTTCTCTCGCGGATAGTCTCGTTTCTAACTATATCTTTGAGAGAAACCCCAAGCATAGCCCGTTCCATTGCGCGTTGAGCGACTTTGAAGTTGTGGACCAGTCCCTTCGTCAGTGTTCACGTCTCGGCTCCGTATGTCAACACAGGCAGGACGCATTGCTCGAAGACTTTTGTCTTTAAGGATTGCGGAATCTTCGAAGTGAAGACTCGACGTAGCCTGCCAAACGCCGCCCAGCCCAACCGAATCCTCCTATTGGCTTCCTTCTCGAAGTTGTTTCGGCCCAGTTGAATGGTGTGGCCAAGGTAGACATAATCCTGAACAACCTCGAGAAGGATACCGTCAACCGATACCGGTCTCGGTATGACTTGGTTGTTAAACATAACTTTCGTCTTGTCCAAGTTCATACCGAGACCGACCCGTCGGGAGGACTCGTTTAGGCCGGTCAGCATTTGGCCTAGCTCATCCAACGTCTCCGCAATGATGACGATATCGTCGGCAAAACGAAGGTGAGAGATGTATTCGCCGTTGACGTTGATGCCTTGTTCCCCCCAATCCAAGGTCTTAAAGACATTTCAGGTAATGGCAAATTACTGACAGTTACTTGTAAATAAATATTTTTTTAAAGTAATTATTATAGGTATAATCAGTAAATAATAATTTGAGTCACAAAGGGCTCTCCAAGCTTACGCCGAACTTCCCATTTTTAAGCAACCCTCAGCCTCTGTGGCTTGCTACGTGAGTACTGTAAGAGTGAGTGAGATAGTATATAGCCTCCCCCTCTCTTCCTGTGGGTCTTGTAAAAGCAGACTGAAGTTAATTAAAGGATAAGAAATTTGAAAAATTCCAATATCCAGTAAGATCTGTGGAAGCCGACGGCTACTTTGTAAATGCACAGACCAGAGATGAGCAACAATGTCTTCGGTGCACCAAAGCCAACCCTGCGGTCACCAAACCGCTTGCCCAGCGCGGTGACTGAGGATTACCTCTAAAATTATAATTAACAAATATTTATTTACAAAATAAACTAACAATACATCTCACACCGTAATAACTAGAGATGCGCCGAATGTAGTTTTAACCGAATACGAATGTTCGGCCGAATATTCGGTCCAAAATGTACCGAACCGAATGTTCGGCCGAATCATTCGGTTCAATTTTGCGCGGCAAACAGGTTTGTATAATGTATATGTTGGTACGACGCTCTGCAAGAGCCTCAAAGGTGGCATCGCGAGATAAGAGTACACGTATTTCCTTAGTTTGAAAATTTTAATAGTTAAAATCAATCACATCAAGTCATTTAATTAATTGTTTATCTAGACAAGTAAATCTCGCTACAAGCTTTTATATCATAATTATAAATTATGTAATCACTTTATAAGTAGATACTAAAAGTTTTAAAGTAAAAATTTATTTTTTTCGTTTTAGTGCATTCAAATAAAAGCTGGTTTTTTAAAAGGTTTTTTACTGTTAATTTATTTTTGACTTTTTAGTTATCACGTCACTTTATTCGAATTATTCTTAGCAAGGCCATTCATTTGATACCCACATTGTAGAAGTGCACTAAAAATAACTAGTCCGCACTCTTGGGCATGCCGCCATGTTGGATTTAGAATGACGTCACAAAGTTAACAATGCATTGTCATCCATATTGAACTTGTATACAAAATTTTAGTCCATCAATTGGTTCAAGATATCTGCTTCAAAATTGAGTTGCAAGATTTCACCCGAACAAACAAACATACATACATACATTGCAAGTTAAATAAAAGCTTGTAATAAAAAGGAATGTTTCTTTCATTTACCAAAAAACTATGTACAACTTTCGCAATAAACCACACTTAGGTATTTAGTAACCTTACTATTTAATTATTCGGTAATTATTCGGCAAATCAACCGAATATTCGGCCGAATACGAATGTGAGAAAATATGCCGAATGTACCGAATACGAATATTCGGCCGAACTTTCGGCGCATCTCTAGTAATAACAGTACATCTTTTTTCGTTACAAAGTTTATACAACAGCAGTCAGCAACCTTATAGAGTTCAAAAAATTCGGTAAGTACCCAAATCTGTTGAAAAGTCGGAAGAAACCGTTATTTTTGCACAAAAGCCGTAATTTTGGCATAACTAATAATTATAATTTTTAAAAACGAGTTATCCCATACGAATCAAACCTGTTCATAATTTAATGTGAAAGCAGGTTCCAATACCTTATAGTATTCGCCATGACTTTATATTCACGTATTAATTTACTGCTTCTTATTTAAATTTAATTGCATAATCAAAACAACCATACCTTCTTGTACCTATATATTTATTGTAGGACTTATTTCAAGTTTGAACTTTATTTATTTTATGTCATTAGTTTTATTCGTATAAACCTTAATTGTTTTAATAATGTCTTAATTTCCTTTAACAAAGGCAAATAAAACAAAAGGTCATGGCCACTTATGTATGGTTGCGTAAAATAATAAAGGTCGATATTGTAAGTTAAAAAGCTTTTTATTTTACTAGTGATGATTTGGTTTATACTTTATCTAAATTAATAATTGTGTTTGCTCGCAAACGAAAAAAAACCGACTTCAATTACATCAACAAGTAATACAACGTAATAAGACGAAAAAATAGTCAAGTAAATACGCGCTATTAAAGATTACTCAAAAAGTTGCAATCAGTTTTCGATCTTATTTAAACAAGACTACAAGACAAGTATTAGCTTTCGATTAAAGTAAGAATCATCGAAATCGATACACAGAGTAAAAAGTTATGCGGTATAATATAACGTAGGTCGACGAAAAAGTAGTCACGTAAATACGAATTATTAGATATAACTCTAAAAGTACTTGTCAGATCTCAATTAAATTAAAATGGGACCACATGACACGCAACACCTTTCAATTAAAACAAAATTGATCGAAATCGGTCCACCCAGTCAAAAGTTCTGAGCTAACATACATAAAAAAAAAAAAACATACGTGTCGAATTGAGAACCTCCTCCTTTTTTGGAAGTCGGTTAAAAACCAAAATCAATGCTAATAATCCATACTAATATTATAAATGCGAAAGTAACTCTGTCTGTCTGTCTGTCTGTCTGTCTGTCCGGCAATCACGCCAAAACTACTGAACAGATTTAAATGAAATTTGGTATATAGATATTTTAGAGTCTGAGAAAGGACATAGGCTACTTTTTAATGCGGAAAAAAGGGTGTAAGGGGTTGAAAGGTGGGAATGAAAATTTGTATGGAAGTGTGTTCGCGTTTTGTAACTGTCAAACATTTCATGTTCATCCCGTGGATATCGTAAACTCTACCCTAAAATTAAAGAACGTATTATAAAATACACGTTTCGAATCGACAACATATATCCACAATACATATAGTGGCGTATTTTATATTTTAAAAATGTATAATAATGTCAGTAATGAAAACGGATTGACATAATTTATATTGGTTGTCAAATATATGCGTGCGTTCAGAAATTTATTAAGTGTAAACTAAGGAAAATATATCAAGTTACTAAAAGCTATAAAATATTTTTTATATACCTAATGTATTGACTTTAACTGGGTTGACAGAATAATCTGGAATGTTTCAATGAGACCAATCAATTGAACGGTTTTTTTTTTTGTATTTAATTCTTTTGTACATTTATCGTTTATTGTATATTTAAGTAGCTTGATATATTTTTCTTAGTTTACTCTAAATAAATTTCTGAACGCCCCGCACGCATAAATATTTGACAACCAATATTTATTATGTCAATCCGTTTTTATTACTGATATTATTCTACATTTTTAAAATCTAAAATACGCCACTATCTGTATATTGTGGATATATGTTGTCGATTCAAAACCTTTATTTAAATACGTTCTTTATACGTTTTTAGGGGAGATATTACCATATCGATGGGATGAACATGAAATGTTTGACAGTTACGAAACACGAACGTTATACAATCATAATTCCATTATTTTATAATTTTCCTATGGCAGGACTACTGGAAGAGATTCCATCATGGGATAAGTAGTGCCTTTGTATCAGCATTGTTTTTAAGTGCTATTTCCTATTGTTTTCCAATGTACATAAATTGTTAAATAAATAAATACGCTAAACTCAAGAACTGCTGATTCGAATTGAAAAATTCCTCTGAGGTGGATAGCCTATTTAATTTTAAAGAGAAAGGTTATGCTTTAAGAAGAAGGAAGGCTATTTTTTCCCTCAAATCAACGCGGGTGAAACCGCGGGCACAGCTAGTAATATAATATATGGTAATTTTCTATTTTTAACTTATTAAAACTTAGCAGTTAGACAAGAGAACATTTTCTTTTATACGTAATCGTATTTTGAATTTTCTCAACGAACCATGCAAGTCAACTGAAGAAATTCTTTGGACGCGTTAAGTTATGATTTAATTTAAGAAAATTTAAGGGAAACTGCCTTCCAGTACATGTATGTACGTCTACGTTAGCAGGAGAATATTAACCGGATAAGTATCGAAATCGAGTGAAAATAAGTTTACTTTTGTCATGTAAATAGGATCAAAATCTGTCGGGTTTGGTAATTTTATAAAAACATTAATAAATGTAGCTTTATAGTTCATTTTGGCATAATTTCGAGTTTGACTCAATTAAACAATTACACGAAGTCGACACAATCAAGCCGAAATTCGCAAATTATCCAATTTATGTCGAATTGACGGTTCCACTTTTCGGTCGGCTTCTGGAGATGGACGATAAACTGCATTTGATCAAGACTTATAATACGAACTATAATACTAGTACAAGACTTATAATATGAACGATATAATGGTATATAAAGTACTTATCGAAACAACACATGCGTTTGTCATCCTATATGTTTACTAATAACTAGATTCGACTACAAACTGCATTTTAAAATAGAAGCGGGGCTGACTTTCCAATCAGTTGTCTTAAGTTACGCGTTGTATTAGGACTGCATATTTTATAAAAACTCGTTGTAATTTATGATTAAAGAAAAGGTAGGAGGAACTGTTTCCATTAAATATACAAAATATTCATTGAGGTAGGACACATCATGAATTAATATCCTGCTCAAAAACTGGAGCAGGCCGTCTGAGGAAAGGAACAGACAACTTTAAACTTAATAACGGATGTTAATCTATTTTTTTTCTAAATAATTTAAAACATCCCACTTCTGGGCACTTTGCCTCTTTTTCCACGTAGAATAAGACTCTAAATAATTAATATATATATATATATATAGTCTTTATTTCATAAAGCTAGGTCAGGTACTTTTGAAGATATTAATGATTTTCTAACCGACCCTTTTTCTTAGCTGTCCAGTTTATTTTGAATTGGAACAATGAACGTTTCGTTGCATTTGCTGTTATCAGTAAATACCACATAACTGCATGCATTATGAATGAGTAGTTAACAAAATGTTTTATATTTTATACAGCTTCGACTGTTATTTTGAAAATATCGTGAAGGCTTCCAACAACATCTTATTAAAAAAAAATCTATCGACTATGAAAATAATGTCCTGTTAAAATATTCAATTTAATCGTAATTAAACAATAAAAATACCAAGGACCGATAACTACGTTGCAGTCTGCAGATAAAATAGAAAAATTGTAATGTTGTTACAATAAATTATTCTAGCAAAAGATGAGTAATATTAATTATAGATAAAAATAGTATCATTGGACAAAAAGTCGAAGCCAGTGTATTTTTCAAAACATTGTTACTGTTTGTCTTCTTACAATTTAAGCTATTTTTAATATGTGTTGCTAATGAGGTAATAACTTATGTTTTTAATCAGTGTACATGATTCTGGACATAAGTGAAAAGCATGATACATGCATTTACATACGAACACCTGTGACTTTTCTTTGCATTACTAATGTAATATGTACACAAAACATCAGTACGGTTTCACTATAATTGTACCTATATAGAGTGACAATTTCTAAGCAATGTATCAAGATGAAATACCTTTACATTCAATTTTTAATTAGAACTTTAAGATTACAACTATCACTAAACCCAATTTCGTGTACGAGACTTTGCGTGGTAGAAAAGCAATTATAAAAATAATTATATTGGCTCCAATGACAGAGATCAAGAATACAACTTCTATGACAGAAGCTGGCTTCTATGAAACTCTAAAGTGCCCGTATCAATTGTGTTTCTTTTCACCTGTATGCATACCGGGTACAATTTGATCAGGTACATGTATATATTTTAATTTAAACTGTTTTCAGTTTGTGAAATAAAAGTTTTTATTCATATTATTTACATTCAGTACGTCCTCTGATATTGCTATAGCTGATGCCGCGAACACAGCTGCGCATATTTGGACAAGGTACTTAATAAGTAGCAATGAAATCAGCTCATTTAAATATGTATATAATTACCAACATATTGTCTAAACTACATTGTTTGCATTAACTACTTTCAAGCGCATCAGCTTGCCTTGACCCAAAATATAACCACTAACTTGATATGAACGCCTTGAACTAAAGATTTATAAATAATAAACTTATCATACGTAGACCCTGTAAACAAATTGTTTTTGCCGTTACGTGACAAAAATATAAAGTCTTATTTTTAAGTAATAATTAACCTTATCTTATGCCTATATAAGGTGTTCGATTCCTAACTGCGTTCCTTAAAATGTGAGGTTTTCTAGGTGTAATGGATTATACATTGATTGAAAAAAAATCCTTGCCCATTTTTTAAATTTGACTGCTTAAATAGACGAACTACTTTGATAGACTCGTTTAGCATGATACCTTTCATGAGCACGTAAGCACGGCTATAATTTACAATGAAAAACATTCTACAAGAAATATAATTCACTTCCATATGCGGTTCTTTAATTGTACGCGTCATTTAGTATTAACATTTCACTTTATTTAATTGACGTATTTTAGAGCTAAGACAAATAGTATTGGACGGTTATACATAAGTACGTTCCCAGAGTAGCTCGTATAATAAAATTCGTGGAGATTAAAATCTTAAAAAGGGCTAAGAATATTTTTTCAAGTGAAAATTGATCTGTATCACCTACAGAACCTCCGATTTAAAGGAAAGCTGTTAGGAGTCGAACAACCTATATACTTATCTGTAGTCTGTTACACTGCCCGTATATTTTGTTTCATGTGTTTATGTGTAAGTCTCTTATACATATTTTTTTTTTTGGTTTAATAACTGGCAGGCAGTGTGTATTATCTCTCAGTAATTTAAAATAATCAACATTGAATATTTAAATAAAAGAAATAAAAGCTTTACACTCAACGACCCCCAGTAGGATTATCTCCTGCGTCGGGGATCCGAAAACACACACAATACACAAGCACAAACGCCCAGACCACGTCAAACATCTGTATGGCCAATACAAATGTTTGCGATGTGCATGGATCTAACCCGAAACCGCCAGCGCAACAGCCACAAACCAGGGCAGTGACCGTTGCGGCAACGCTTAAACTTACATACATTTGATAGTTTATATTATAATTTAAAATAAAAACTACAATACGTACTTTACAGATACTGCGCAGCTATAAACAAAAAAAGTTGTTCATTATACTATTTGGCCTCATCTTACTATCTGGAAAAATAAAGTTAAAGAAACACTTCAATTACGTAACACTTACATAAAAATAATAATAGCCACTTATAAAGTTTTAAATTGTTTTGTAATCGATACTATAATATTAGATTCAATACCGTGATCCTCAGAAAAAAACCTAAGTTATTATGTTTAACTACAGTCAAAATCAACTTATCGACCAGACTTTAAATTTTAATGATTTAGTAGACAGTGTAAAAAACGAATAGATATAATTATGTTACTAAAGGCTTAAATTCCGTTAATTAGGTACATGTTTTATTATATTTATTTACATTTTAGATATTAATCAACTTTTGAGATTTATAATAAACTAGCTGACCCTGCGAACTTCGTACCGCCTAACAGTCGATTCTTTAATTTTTAATTTTTTTAATACTTATTTCTGCTATTCGTGACACCGGGTTACTGGTTAGCTGTGAAAATTAAAAATATATATTAAAAATATTGACAAATATTGACATTAATATTTATACGATACTAACGTCACTCAATTGCCTTCCCGGAACCCCTCCACTAACTCTAAAACTTATGGTATTAAAGTTCAAATTGACTTTTAAGTATTATTAAGAATCTTTTGTATGGGAATATCGAAAAGCGTTGTTTTTAGACTTTTCAGGCAATTTTTTTAAATTTTTCTCACCGTAAAAACCATCCTCGTACTTCAAGAAATATTAAAAAAAACAATTAGTGAAATAGGTTCAGCTGACCTCGAGATTTGCGCTTAGCAACAAATTCAGCGATTTATTTATATATATATAGGTATATAGAGATAATCTATAATATCTGAAGGATAATTTACTCATTTCAGCTAGTTCAGTTCGCAATTATAAAAAAAATCTAAAATAAAAGTAGCCTACGTTAAATAAATAAAATAAAAATAAAAAATAAAAAAGCCTTTTATTTCCTATACAAATGTTAAAATTTTTTATAAAGTACTTATAATATTTTTTTAAAATTAAATACAATTATTGCTATGGTTAGGTACTTCCTTATTGTAATGCTTACTCTCATATACATATTTATTTTTGATTGCTTAGTTTTAAGTTTACATAATTAATAGTAACTCTGTACTTTATATATGTATTTATTTTTAAATAGCTATTAAGTTAGGAACCCCTTTCAGGTGAAGGCCTCTTCCAAGATATATAAAGTTGATTATGTTCTGTGATTTTTGAGTATTTTGAATGTCTAACCTACGTTACTCCTTATTATATCAGCTATCTGCCAGTGAAATTCTCGTCAAAATCGGTCCAGCCATTTCAGAGATTAGATGGAACAAACAGACAGACAGCCAGAGAGACAGCCAAAAATTATAAAAAATGTTATTTTGATATAATTATGTACCGTGTATATATATATATATATATATATGTCGGAGAGTCAATGCAGATAGTTATTAATGTCGGTACATACGTTATTCGTCTACCCTCACTTATTCTATTATTTGAGTTATTCCGACGTGTATGTCGGTACCTGTGCTATTGTCGATATTCAACTACCCTCATTCTATTATTCGAGTCATTCCTTCGTGCATAAAAGACCGATGCGGCCGCAGCTAGGGCAGTCTTGGCTCTGGCGTGGCACGGTGCTCTTGTGTATCCTGCTAGTAGCTTAACCTCAACTCTTGTAAGGGTTAGTTTGTGTACACGAATTAATTGTTACTTTATATTGTGGGCAACTCGGTCAGTGGAGGCGAGCGTTAATGCGCATTTTAAAGACGGCCGTCTTAAACCTAGACTCGGGTCGCAACTCCCGGGCACTGCTATGAGTTGTCCCTCTGCCACGCGATAGACGGTACCCGCTCGGTGAGTCCATTTAATACTTAGTAGTTCGGTCATCCGTCCGTTCTTCTCCTACCTACTTCTGATCTGCGACATCAGAAGTGGGATACTGTTCTCGTGCCCACTAAAAGTGTTACTAGTGAGTCACTAAGAGTGTTACTATAGTGAGTAATTTATTTCACGATGCCACGAGTATCGCGTTCGCGTAGTCCCGTTAAATTATCGTGCGATCGAAGAGCAAGTCGAGTCGACATCATTTAAACTGATAAGTTAAAATATTCAATGTCACGAGCGTAGTCGTGGTATTTAGGTTGTTTGTTAAGTTTTTGTGGCTACCCACTTGTTTGTGATAACGTTTTAATATCGCCTCAGCTTGAGTATTTCCGATTACCCTCAGTAACGGATATTTTTGTGTTGTTTATTGTAGTGCCGAGGGAGCGTGAAGTTTCTGATAGGACGGTTGTTTTGTTGTATTCTTATCGGTGTACAAGTGATTTTTGTTCAGTGTTCGATTGCGTAATTCGATTTACCGGTTTATTTGTTGAATTTAGTTTTATTGTGATACGTAGGTAGTTGTGTGGTGTTTAATTTTGTTAATAGATTTTGCGATTCAGTTTTTGTTTCGATTCAGTTACAATGTCAGATCGTGAGCGTAATCTTAGTACGAGCCGTCGCGATTTTGTCAGGATAGACGAGCGATATTTTGTTTTTGCTTACAAATTCGATTAAGGAAGACGCCAGAAGGTCGTGTACTAATTGAGTTTAATGTGGATAACGATCATAATGGTGAACATCTTAGTGATGTGACAGAAAACTGATGTAAGCGCTCTAAATACTGTAGTGTGTAGTCATCAAGAGGATGATACACGATTGCTGGTTGGAAGGGTGGCTTACATAGTTGTTAGTGTTGTAGAAAAAGAGTTTGGTTATTGAAAATTGGATTGACGTTGGTACACGACTCTGGACAGTTATATTTGCGTTTTTTGTGGTTACCCACTTGTTGATGATAAAGTGATAAATCGTCTTAGTTTGAGTATTTCCGATTACCCTCTGTAACGAGTATTTTTGTGTTTTACACGATATTTTAACTATTGTTGTGTGTTGAAGTGCTGAGGGAGCGTAAAGTTAGAGACGCAATCTTCCGAATAGTTAATGCTGGTTTTCTGATAGGTCGGTCGCCGCTTTTGGCGCCGTCTTTTGGCGGGATTGTTGTAATTTGTAAGTGAATAGGTGTGATAGCTTATCCAATGTAGTTAAAAACTTAAAAGTGAGTATCGTTAATGGATAACTGTAGGTTTTAAGTGAGAAATAAATGTTTCATTGAGGGTTTTCAGTCTTTTTCTACATTTGATTGATTTATTCAAACTGTTTCAAAGTTTCTTTAGTTGTTCTCTTTAAGGACGTTTAAATTACAGAGAGTTAATTGATAACACCTTGGTACAATCATGGGCCCATTACGGTAGTCGTTTACAACGACTGTTAAAATTTGTTTTATTACAAAATGAGGAGCGTAATCAAATAAAACTTGATCCGAAATATCGAGGCCCTTTTCGCGTAATAGAAGTTCTCGAAGGTAATCGGTATACCCTTAAAGCTTTAAATTGTAAACGTACCTACAAATTTGCTCACGAAAGGTTAAAGAAAATGCTAACACGTCATGTACCAGACGATGTTGATGAAGTTTATGATCTTGTTGATAATGATGATGTTCAAGTTTAAGTCGATGGAAAGACTCGAGTGAATGACTCTATCGACCGTAATGTGTCCAACCGGACCAGTATAGTTATTCGTAGTCGTAGCCCGGTAGAATTGTCTCTTGGGGCAACCCAAGAGTCCAGGGTGCGCGGCGTGCGTTTAACTCTGGCGGAGGTCGTGGTCTGGTCTGTGGAGAGCGTAGCGTGTAGTCGCAGGGGTGACTGACACGGGCGATCCATTCGGTGGATATGTGTACTGAGAAGTACGTGACTGACACATGTACTGTGATTGCTCTTCGTCTAGAGAGCCGTGGTGTTAGAGGTCTTTACTCGAGAATTTTTGGTTGTAACTTGTTGTAGAAGTAGACGTACGGTCTATAGTTTTGGTTGTGATGACGTCGATGGTACATGGCTGTGGTAATTATGTGAAGTGATTAGTTATAATTGGTTTAACGACATTTATGATTCAGATTATTGTAAAGTTCTTGAAATAATAATAGAACCTATAGGTATGTTCACGATCATTTACGAAGGATTCCTCTTACTGATGTAGCTGCTGAATTAGATTTGTTTCATGTTGTTGATGCTAATTTGGTCGTATCACATGAGGTGATGACGATATATGTTGGTCGTATCACATGAGACGATGACAATATGTGTGGCAATAGTAGTTGTCACTATCTGCTGAGGCAGTCGGGCCATGAGCTACTGTCGCTCGATTTAGGTGACAGTAGCGACTCTTTTAGTTGGTTATAGTCACTCGATGGAGGTGACATGAGCTGCTGTCGCTCGATTTAGGTGACAGTGGTGACTCTAGTGGTTATCGTCACTCGACGGAGGTGGCGTGGAAACATGTTTTAGTTGTATTGCTCGATGGAGGCAATATCGTCACTCGATGGAAGTGACATGGAAATATGTTTTGATTGAATTGCTCAATGGAAGCAATATCGTCACTCGATGGAGGTGGCATGAGAAACATGTTTTAGTTGTATTGCTCGATGGAGGCAATATCGTCACTCGATGGAAGTGACATGGAAATATGTTTTGATTGAATTGCTCAATGGAAGCAATATCGTCACTCGATGGAGGTGGCATGAGAAACATGTTTTAGTTGTATTGCTCGATGGAGGCAATATCGTCACTTGATGGAAGTGACATGGAAATATGTTTTGATTGAATTGCTCAACGGAAGCAATATCGTCACTCGATGGAGGTGGCATGAGAAACATGTTTTGGTTGTATTGCTCGATGGAGGCAATATCGTCACTCGATGGAGGTGGCATGGAAACATGTTTTGATTGTATTGCTCAATGGAAGCAATATCGTCACTCGATGGAGGTGGCATGAGAAACATGTTTTGGTTGTATTGCTCGATGGAGGCAATTTCGTCACTCGATGGAGGTGGCATGGAAACATGTTTTGATTGTATTGCTCAATGGAGGCATTATCGTCACTCGATGGAGGTGGCATGAGAAACATGTTTTGATTGTATTGCTCGATGGAGGCAATATCGTCACTCGATGGAGGTGGCATGGAAACATGTTTTGATTGTATTGCTCGATGGAGGCAATACATGTGGTTATCGTCACTCGATGGAGGTGGCATGAGCTACTGTCGCTCGATTTAGGTGACACTAGCGACTCTTTTGGTTGGTTATCGTCACTCGATGGAGGTGGCATGAGCTGCTGTCGCTCGATTTAGGTGACAGTGGCGACTTAGTGGTTATCGTCACTCGATGGAGGTGGCATGAGCTACTGTCGCTCGATTTAGGTGACAGTAGCGACTCTTTTGGTTGGTTATCGTCACTCGATGGAGGTGGCATGAGCTGCTGTCACTCGATTTAGGTGACAGTGGTGACTAATATGTGGAAAGCAATAATGGAGTAATGTTTATACCAAAACGATTGGTCAATTTTGATTTAATGGTAGATTGGCGTATGGTTGTATGGTGTGTCAACAAAAAGTGGTTGTACTATCGCTTTATCCTTGGTTAAGTATGGGTCAGGATAGGCCGAGACGAAACTTTGATATCGCAGTACCTTTTTGCTTTTTACGGCATCACACGGGGACGTGTGACTTGTCAGGATGGCCGTGTCGGAGAGTCAATGCAGATAGTTATTAATGTCGGTACATACGTTATTCGTCTACCCTCACTTATTCTATTATTTGAGTTATTCCGACGTGTATGTCGGTACCTGTGCTATTGTCGATATTCAACTACCCTCATTCTATTATTCGAGTCATTCCTTCGTGCATAAAAGACCGATGCGGCCGCAGCTAGGGCAGTCTTGGCTCTGGCGTGGCACGGTGCTCTTGTGTATCCTGCTAGTAGCTTAACCTCAACTCTTGTAAGGGTTAGTTTGTGTACACGAATTAATTGTTACTTTATATTGTGGGCAACTCGGTCAGTGGAGGCGAGCGTTAATGCGCATTTTAAAGACGGCCGTCTTAAACCTAGACTCGGGTCGCAACTCCCGGGCACTGCTATGAGTTGTCCCTCTGCCACGCGATAGACGGTACCCGCTCGGTGAGTCCATTTAATACTTAGTAGTTCGGTCATCCGTCCGTTCTTCTCCTACCTACTTCTGATCTGCGACATATATATATATATATATATAACTAGCTTCTGCGCGCGACTTCGTCGGCGTGGACTCCGCTCCTATTGGTCTTAGCGTGATGATACATAGCCTATAGCCTTCCTCGATAAATGGGCTATCTAACACTGAAAGAATTTTTCAAATCGGCCCAGTAGAACCAAAGATTACCGCGTTCAAACAAACAAACAAACAAACAAACAAACTCTTCAGCTTTATATATTAGTATAGATATATATATGAATTTAGTTAAAAGCGGTTATTTTAATATTACAAACAGACACTTCAATTTTATTTATTTGTATAGAACTATAGATGAATATACGTTACCGTTGATAAATGTAGGTACTTTTTTTAATATTCCCATACAACGTAACGGTCCACAGCGAACTTCAGAGATTATTGACGACTTTTTTGTAGAAGGACACGTCAAATTGCCACCTGTAATGAGTCTATAAACATTCTGCTTGTACGAGTGTAATATGAATATTTAATAGGTTAATAAACTTTACTTTTTATAATTATATTTTCGCTAACGTCATGCACATAATTTATTTAAAATATATTATGATGTAATAATCATGGGAGCTTTTTAATCGCCATCTGTTGTGCAAAAAATATTATGGAAATTTCCATCTTGAAATATATTTTATATTAATATTTAATAGTAGCGTTGAAACCATAAATATTGTTCTTGGACTATGTTCTCAAAATAATAAAATGTTTATTATTATTTTTTTAGATGGATAAGCCATAGTTTTTTTTTAAATCAAATATTTAACAATCCGCTATCAATTTTACTTTTAGTAATCTAACAACGCAGTTCTAATATATACAAGTATATCTTTATTTCTTTTAAGTACATATAATTATCAATAAATAATTATATTTGTTGCTCAGCGAAATATGCAAAGGCGAAAATTCGTTTTTAGGATGCGGATGGATTACAATTCAATATCATGTGACATAAATTGACTTTACAGGAATTATAATATTTTTAGTACCTTGTGGCATTCTAACTTTTGTTTTAGAGGTGGGCCTTATCGTGTCCAGACTCTAATAACATGCTGTGTCTCTTAAGATTTTTTGAAATGATAATGCTAAATGACTAATATTGATTTTATTGTGATTCTTTAATTTTTGTAGTGATCTATACCTGGTAACTATAAATCAAATAAACTTTAAATCAAAGGTAGGCCTGACTGACTTCTAGTGGTGTCCTTATTTTTTTCAATAAAGTTTATTTCATCAGGTCAAACAAATAAGCCTCGAGTAACTCAGCGTTATTTCTAACTTCGTCAATTGGCAATATATAATTGTGTTTGCTCGCAAACGAAAAAAAACCGACTTCAATTACATCGACAAGTAATACAACGTAATAAGACGAAAAAATAGTCAAGTAAATACGCGCTATTAAAGATTACTCAAAAAGTTGTAATCAGTTTTCGATCTAATTTAAACAAGACTACAAGACAAGTATTAGCTTTCGATTAAAGTAAGAATCATCGAAATCGGTACACCCAGTAAAAAGTTATGCGGTATAATATAACGTAGGTTGACGAAAAAGTAGTCACGTAAATACGCATTATTAGATATAACTCTAAAAGTACTTGTCAGATCTCAATTAAATTAAAATGGGACCACGTGACACGCAACACCTTTCAATTAAAACAAAATTGATCGAAATCGGTCCACCCAGTCAAAAGTTCTGAGCTAACATACATAAAAAAAAAACATAGGTGTCGAATTTTGAGAACCTCCTCTTTTTTTGGAAGTCGGTTAAAGAGAACTCACGTGATTGAAAAGTTTTATACAGGATGTCCCAAAATTCAACGATAAGCCGACACGGGAAGATGGACCTACCCATGACTACTTGGGAAAACAAAAGAAAAACAATATATCTCAATTTTTTTTTAAGATACAAGAAAAAAACGAAATTCTTCAAAAATTTAGACCTCTTATGATCATTTTCACTACCATGACCACAAATTTTAAAATATTTTTGTTTTTTTCTTTTTATATGCAACCTGAATAGCATTGCTATCTACCACAATCCTTAAAAATTCCAGAAGGCCTCTAGTTTTTTCATAAAAATTTGTCGACGTTATTGTTTTCCCTAAATTTTTTTAAGATTTTTACTTTTAGTCAACTTTAACGTGACTTTAACTCATCGTGGTGTAAAAAAAAATTATGAACACTACTATGGCAAGTTTTTTGAAAAGTTGGCGCAACTAACCAAGATTCCAAAATGGTATAATATGCTAGGAATACTAACCACAAAAAATAATATGCGTACTAATTCAAAACAAGAACCAAATTAAATAAATTGTAGTTTACAATAATCACTTTTAATACGTGCCCAAAACGGGTTCTAGGTACAATTTCGTGAAATTTGAATGGGGTAGAGAGAAAGGTAGAGAGTTATTCCAAGAGACAGATGATTTTTTTTTTATTTAATAACAACAAGGAAGGTAGAGAAGCTGTTATTATTCTCAGTAACTCAGTTCAGTTTGCTCTGCTCATTTGTTTACTGCACACCCTTCCATCTTAAACTGACGTGGCACTTGTACGTACACAACCACTTTTGGCTTGGATTTTTGGACTGGAATCGATCTGCAAACTTAACTGATGCAAACCGATTTGATAACTCGATGAGACATATTTTTATCAAATACTAGCTTCTGCGCGCGACTTCGTCCCCGTGGGATAGGACCAATACTGTCATACATGATTTGAGTTCTCAAAAGGAAAAAAATTCCCGATTTTGAAACATTCTTCATTGGTGCTACGCTCCTATTGGTCTTAGCGTGATGGTATATAGCTTATAGCCTTCCTCGATAAATGGGCTATCTAACACTGAAAGAATTTTTCAAATCGGACCAGTAGATCCTGAGATTAGCGCGTTCAAACAAACAAACTCTTCAGCTTTATTATATTCACTAGCTTCTGCGCGCGACTTCGTCGGCGTGGACTCCGCTCCTATTGGTCTTAGCGTGATGATATATAGCTTATAGCCTTCCTCGATAAATGGGCTATCTAACACTGAAAGAATTTTTCAAAACGGACCAGTAGATCCTGAGATTAGCGCGTTCAAACAAACAAACAAACAAACTCTTCAGCTTTATTATATTAGTATAGATTAGTATAGATAATATAGATAATTTATAAACAATGCTTATGATAACTAGCCTATCGAAAAGTGGTCATAGCTATTTTTTTTTTAGTTTTTGCAGGCAAGCCTAAATGATTGTTTTTGTAATTACAATATCTTACCTATGATATCAATTTCGATTCGAACAGATCGTTGTAGTATCGAATATAGGTATATATTGACCTACCTGTTCACATAATCTGTTTTGCCAGGTAGCCATCACCAAAAATAAGTAGGCAAGCCTACCTAGGCATATTCTGTGTGTTAAAAGCTATCAATTGATGTAAAACTCATTTGGTTATCATATGAGTGAAGGTGATGAAAAAAAAATTAATTAAATTAAAAGTAGCTATGACCACTTTTCGATATGCCAGTTATCATAGGCATATTTATTTATAAATTATATTTGATAAAAAATATGTCTCATCGAGTTATCAGATCGGTGAAGGTCACTCTTCCAGACCAGTATATAATTTTGAAATATATAATAATACCACATATACATTCAAAATGCTCTTTGTTAAGGTAATTACTTTTCAACCACCGAGTTCATTACTTTACATAAAAATGAAAGAAATACCGTGAATTCTCTGTGTATATAATTATGACTGTACAAGTATGTGATGGCGTAACAAATAAGTTAAACGAAACGAAACACCTAAAATGTAAATACGTTTTTTTGTTTTGCCATAGCATAATGATTTCGTAAATTGTTGAATATGAACGCAAATAACTTCAAACTGGTATTCCCGGACATTATTTAATTTTATAAAGTGTAAAATAAACATAATGATATTAGAAGAGATATTTAAGATTCTTATAGGTATATAATGTATTGCAATTAACATCACATCGTGGTCATGATTATATCTCTTATTATATAATAGCAAAAAATAAAAAGGATATTTAAGTATCAACGATACTTATACTACTCTATTATTTAAATACTATAAATTACTCTATTATTAAATAGTTTTTCTAGTTATCGCAACTGCTGGGTAATCCCTTCTCCTGTAAAGATTTTAAGTGAGAAAACGAATGTCTTAATATTTATGTTTTCTAAAATAGTAATTAATGTTTTTATGAATAAACTTCAGACGTAGTTTAAGTTGAGTTTGTATCAGTTTATTTACTATCACACACACATACTTACACATACAAACATATTATAATGAATACAAAATCGCATTGTAACTTCAGTAGTCGATTCCATAGGTTTACTCAATATATATAAATTCATATATTAGTTTTCCATATATCAAAGACTAAAGAGGAAATAACTAATAATTAATAAATGTACGGAACTCTCAATGAAAAGAAGGACAGAAAATAATGTACCTAAATATTATACAGTGTCATAAACTCATAACTCAAAATATTAAACGAAGAGAAAATAAAGATCATTGATGATTGGACGCTCACATTTGTATTCTTACGACTTTATTTACCTATTTATTTTTAGTACTATTCATAATTATGTTATATGTAAGTGTGTTATATGTAAGTTCTATGTTTTGCTGTGACATGCCGATTACTAATCAATTTTAGAATTGATCACAAATTTATGAATTTATTATTATTTTTGTTTCTTATCAACATTATTAAACGTTCTGATAAAAATACACATTACGACATAGCACTTGTTATACACAAAATACTTAAACACAATGTGTTATAACTATTTGATTTTCCTATGGCCCAGATTTAGTTACGTACATTAGTAGGTATCACGAGTAAACTTGAAAAAAAGGAAAAAATTTAAAATGACCTTGCATGCAACTAAATGCGTCCAAGCTTGCCTGTGAGCAACTCTTTTAATAACTACATTTTGTACTCGATCTTTTATTGCAAGGTGTAGTAATAATAAAAAGTTCAGTCGGTATAACGTAAAAAATTTGAACGTGTCAAAATTATCCTTCTGACCTTATAACTCGAATATTTTTATCAAGCTCAGATCTCATATTATTAACTACTATAAAATGCAAATTTTTAATTAATACCCATAACCTGTTTTTATATATAAGATTTATTTTATAGGATTTTACAAAAATAAAGACAGGATAATTAAAAAAGCATATACCTATTACATATTTAATGATGTATCTAAAAATTTTAATTACTCGAATACATGCAGAATGTTTAGGTACTAAATCGCTTAATATTTTTCGTAAAATTAAGAAGTATGAGTCAAGTGATTTAGTAGCAATGTTTAAATTGTATTAAACTTTTACGTTTCAAATGTCAAATAAAATAGTTTGTTAGTACAAATTACACTAAATCTTATACTATTAAACGAGCAATTCTTGTATATATATATAGAATCTGAATCTCGGAATCGGCTCCAACGATTTTCGTGAAATTCAGTATACAGGGGATTTCGGGGACAAAAAATTGATCTAGCTAGGATTCATTTAAAAAAAATGTCGTTTTATCCCTGTTTTTAGGCAATGAAAAAATATCATTAGAATACGAAGCTTAATTTCACTACTGTCAACGCAGCTGTAACAGCGTAATTAGGAAATCGGCGGGAGTCAAATCGTGTTGACCCGGGTTCGAATCTCAGTCTCCAGATTAATTTTTTTTCTTTTTTTTTTAAATTTCACTCGTGATTTATTATTTAAATAAAATTAAAATATAAAAATACCGAGAAAAAAAAAAAAAACAAAAAATAAAATGAAAATACCGAGCTGGGCTCGGTCACCCAGGTACTAAAATAATAATAACATAAATCTGTATGTTCTTTCTTATCAAATTTTAAGATTACCTTTAACGTTTTTTTTTTTTGGTTGCTTACTAAATTTATTAGGTATTCGAAACGACTATGATTAATATTAGCAAAAGTGCAGTGGTTAGATTTTTGCTTCAATAAAAACTTATAAGAGTCTATTCCGTTCTCCTGTAGTCCTGTCTACAGTATAACTCACCACCTCAATTATCAATTACATCAAAGGAAACAACAAATATGTTGCATTGACGTAACCAGTGTCATGTGGCTCAGTTGCGTCAACTGCATTTTTAGTTTTTTGTATGCATAGCCCAAATATAAACGATACGTAACACCAATCCAAATAGTTAATACTTTACCAGTGACTGGTATTAAATTCAGAAGTAGGCAAGTATTATCGTATTCCAATCAAATAGGTACCAGACAAAGAATATAATGTTCCAACGTTACTACGTTCTAGTATAAGTTTTTACATTTTAAGTTATTTATTACAAATAATTAAATAAAAAGTTGTTTATATCTAAACTTACTAAAACGTAAGAATATCTCTATATATATAAAAATGAATCGCTGAATGTGTTGCTAAGCGCAAATCTCGAGAGTGGCTGAACCGATTTTGCTAATTCTTTTTTTATAATATTCCTTGAAGTATGAGGATGGTTCTAACGGAGAGAAATTTTTTAAAAATTGCCTGAAAAAGTCTAAAAACAACACTTTTCTATATTCCCATACAAAAGATTCGTAATAATACTTAAAAGTCAATTTGAACTTTAAGGGCGCCTTCAAATTTGTCGCGCGGCGGCAGGGCGGCTGCAGCGCTGCAGCCGCGCTGCCGCCGCGCGACAAATTTGAAGGCCAAATCCAATCAAATATATTTTATATATCAATAAAAATTAATACCAATCGACTGTTAGGCGGTACGAAGTTCGCCGGGTCAGCTAGTTTAGTGATATAGGTAATTCACATTTATATAAAGCGTTGACCTTCATTGGCATATAAAACGGTAACCATGACAACGCTCTGATTACCCAGAAAAGTGTAATTGTTACGTAAATTCTATCTGATATAACTTGTACGTGAGACTGACCCACCGACTTGCACTTTCTAATATACTTTCACAGCTATTGTGAACATCGCCGCCGACTTGACGTAACTACCGAATAGATCCACGGTGATTCCGATTTTGTGTTTACATATGTGTTAATATTTTTATGTTAAGTAAATCGTTCACCACCATTTTCAGTAATTTGTATTTGCTACGCACTTTTAAATAGGTCTCAGTAGGGCTCAATAGGCCTCAGTAATTAGTAGAGTAGTATAATGTTGTCAAACTAAAGTGAATTTTTACTTTATTCATTACTTTTAGGATAGTGTATAGTTAAATAAGAAAATCCGAATGCTCACATGATCAAGTTAGCCTTGTGTTGTGGGCCACTAACTTGGTAGAAAGAAATTTATATGTATCTATTATATGTCTATTAACTGAGGTTAAACAGAGTGAGGGAAATTACCTGCTCATTTGCTCAATATATGGAGCAGTCCGGGGTAGTACCTCGACCTTACAGAAGATCACGGCTAAATAATACTGCTTTCAAGCAGTGTTGTGTTTCTACTGGTGAGTAAGGTGACCGGAGCTCCTGGGAGGAATTGGGAATAAAGTCGGCAACGCGCTTGCGATGCTTCTTTTATTACATACGTTTATATATAACATACAAATCATTCTGTTTACTTAAACTTTCGCTTTGCTACAACTAACTAGAGTCTAGTTACTTACTAGACTTACACCCAGTCGTTTTATATTATCACTAGCTTCTGCGCGCGACTTCGTCGGCGTGGACTCCGCTCCTATTGGTCTTAGCGTGATGATACATAGCCTATAGCCTTCCTCGATAAATGGGCTATCTAACACTGAAAGAATTTTTCAAATCGGCCCAGTAGTTCCAGAGATTACCGCGTTCAAACAAACAAACAAACAAACAAACAAACAAACTCTTCAGCTTTATATATTAGTATAGATAACCGTACCAGCAAAGGCCGTAATTTCAATAATTTATATAGATGTACTTATAACATTCATAATTCTTACAAGATGCACTTACGGCATAGGTATATTTTCTATATTGATGAAAATAATTTTAATTACATTTCTTTTCGCCAAAAAATTAAGTTATCATGTAACGCTTTATGTTTGCAACGACAGTTACTTTTACGCGTAACCAGAAATTATAAATAAAATTACATAAATGTAATTATTTAAATTCATAGTAATAGCAATTTTATAATCGACAAGTTAGAGCAGTTTAAATGAAACATTATTTAATAAATATTTTGTTACTTAATAATTAACAACGATTGCGCGAATATTTTAAGCAGTGTGTTAAAATATGCGGATAATTCTATATAATAAAAATGAATGTTGCTAAACGCATAACTCGAGAATGGCTCGACCGATTCGGCTAATATTTTTTTTGTATGTTCCTTAAAAATCCCACGGAAGATTTGTATACAAAAAAAAAACATAACAGACAGAACGAAGTCTGTCCGGGCAGCTAGTATGAAATAAAAATATTTAAATATCAATATACTAAGATATCCACTAATCCGCAGTGGAGCATCCTAGAGGATTAAGTTCCGATCCTAGACTCCTACACGAAGAAAGGGGCCAGCAAACGGATGTTACAGACTGATCGTGACACTAAGATATTTATATATTATGAGTATAGTTCGCGCCACGTAAAAAGAACGCTGGCCTTCAAGCTGCGCAAAGGCGATTTATCGGTCTATATGGTGGTATGAGGTCTATCTATATTTTAATGTACCTACCAATAACCATTATACGAAGCCGCGAGCGAAAGGTTAATTCAAAGATAAAACAATAGGCCTAGTACTTCAGTGTGCGAGATTACATAAACGCAAACAGTTTCTTTCAGCGTTCTTTTTACACGACGCGCCGCGCGAGGTATAATAAGCTTTAATTGTATATCTTTTAAATTTCATTTATGCTTTATAACTACAATTTTACTGTAAAATAAAATGAAGTCAGATAAATCAAACGTCGGTACAACTATGTGATATTTATATACATATTTTTTTCGGCCAGGTCTATTTGTCTCATGTTATATGTATATCGTTTGTAGTGATGAATAATCAATTATAACATCGGTTTTATCACTGGGACAAATTATTTGATACAAATCTTTAGCTTCCTCATCTTTATACAATGTTTTTTCTATCAACATCATTTCAAGTGTTATGTTTCGTAATGATTTTTTTGCTTGTAAATGATCTGTCATTACTGACACATGTATCTATGTATACATTATCCCTCAAAACTCGTTTGTAGATATTCATCGGAAGTAACGCCGCTAGTTTCTTTTGGCAGAATGATGTCACTGTCTGTTCATTGTTTACATTTTTTTTTTCCCAAATATTTCTTACTCGGACAACAGAGACAAGTAACTCAACCAAGTACAATATTCACAGGTATTGATTGAGATATTTTTTTTTTTTTTTCGAGTAAGTACTATTTGTATGTCGCAGTTTTCACCAAATCGCATCAGCAAATCGGGATGTAATAACACCTTAAGTACGTTATAGTAGTTCTTACGTAGGGTCCCAACTGACGTCAACTTATGTTCACTAAGTAAATGCTGAACAAGTTGTCAAACGTCACCTTAAATAAATAAAAAATAGCTTGTAACTATAAAAAAATGCAGTACTACAAATAACAAGCATAAAAACAACAATAAACACTAAAGTGCGTTTGAAAAAAATGGCGTGAAATAGTTACACGGAATACGGGCATGGGTCATATTTACCTTTTTCACGTTAAAGCCCTTATAGCACTCAACCCGGTTGCTGCCCGAGTCCCGACTGATTTAGCGACACAAACGTGTAGAGGGACTCAATAGCTCCAGCTACTGAGAAATTTGGCAATCGTGATTTGATGATGATCATTTCCTTCCAAACTGTAACTCCATCCCTATAAATTCTTATCCTTTAGAAAGTTTGCGATAAAATGTTCATCAACCTTTCTAGCTTGATACAGTAACAAACATTTGTGTTTACTTTCGCATTACCAATATTAGTAAGAGTTATCTACATTAATGTAAATAGCACTTATTATGACGACATGATTGAAGACTGTTTGTTTAAAGTAATACTAAGAAAAATAAAGTTAAAAACTTATTACAGAGATAATGGATCATTAATCAAAAAGAAAAGATCACATCTATATGCAGTCACAGTATATTAATCAGTTTTAATATATTTGCTTGCTTATTATTTACATATGAGTTATCCATGAATAAACAATAACGTACAAGAATGATTTGTAGCTACTTATAAATTAAACTAATCCTTTTAAAGCAAGTCTCATTCTTATTATGTTAGTAAGCCTTGTGTAGGTTGATAAATAAAATAAGAACCAAAACATTATTGGAATGACAAAAAGAACCTCAAATTTGATATTAATTTTGATCTAATCTACTTTCGTTACATGTTGTTCAGTAGGTATAGACTATTGCGCTAGCGTTCGCGGGTTCGTTACTCACTCATGAGAAATATTTTTAAAAGGCTTACACATTTAAGTCGTATGTGTTTGGTTATTGTAGTATAAAGAGTTTGTGCGTGTTATGTAATTATGGCCATTGTGGGTATTTACGCTAAATGGATAAGACACACTTAAAAAAATATTCAATACAAATTACATACCTAATACTTAGTTCTTAAAGGAAGTCAGTTGTTGTTGCTGTTTATTAAATACGTAAGTTTTTGAGGAAACTATTTCAAAATTTTTTATAGTAAAATGTAGAGAATATGATATAACACCTTACACGATACCATTTTCATTATCTCTAGCCTAAGTTTGACATACATATACTATATTTACATATATGTATTTACACATTTTGTTAATGGTTATATAAACCAACCACTTTCCTTTAAATATACATATACTACACAGACACAAACATATAACATACATGCACGTAAGTTTTTAGTACCTAAATATTGTTTAACCTTTGGGATACTTTGTAAGCAATAAAAATAGTTTGCATTAATTTTTCAAATATTTTATTTTCAAGACTTGTTTTGCAATTAATATTGAAAATGAACTAAAAAAATCTTAAGTATTCCTATGTACACATTGCACACGCAGATTGTGATTACAATGAGGAAGACTATGGCGACGGCTTTGTCTATGATCAAAGTTCCCACGTTCACTCTATAAACATCACTTACCAACATACAAGGAAGCCACCGATATGCAAACAGTTATAAATGACAGTACGTAACTTATTTAAATACATTACTTTTTATAAACGTGGTTATTAATGCGTGTATACCTAGTTACAAACAAGTACAACAATCCTTATCCAGTGTTTTTCAGTAATTTTATATATTAAAATTAATTATATTGATACAGAAATTTATGGAAGATCATAATACCTAATTCACTGAACTCAACAGATCGTACATATTACGTCAGGTACGTATGAATGATAATTATACGCAACAGAACGTGAGGTTAAACTGATTTACGTCAATGCCTTCTTTAAAAAAAAATATAGACCATATAAAATATAGACCATCGCTCTTCTAGCGATAAGACCGCCTTTGTACACTGTTTTGTACTTGTAATATGTTATTGTGTTGATTGATGTTGTGTACAATAAAGAGTATTATTATTATTATTATAGACCACTAAAAAATCAATCGAATCAAAATTATAACTGTTCTAACGTGACTCATTTGGAACGTAATGAAGTTTTTGTCTATAAGGTTTAATAATCTTATTCTGATCTATTTTGATTCGTGTTAAATAATACGAATATATGTACATGCCAACAAGTTTTATTTATACTGTATGACTTAAATCTGCTCATAAACCAACAGTTATAACAATGTTTTGTGTAATTCACGTGTGATTTATACTATGGTCATATTTATGAATTTTTATCTATATATATGTAGATAAATAGAATATTGAACTCAGTTTTTCTTATGTTATGACTGGAAAATAACTGGATCCTTACAGTCTTCTCACGGGAACACGGCAGTACAAAACATTGTTATTCGTCGGCATTACCTCAACTGACCTATATAGAGTACATTCAGTATATTATTTATTTATTTATTAACACTTTATTGCACACAAAAGAAAGATACAGTTTAGAAACATGATACAGAGTAAATAAGTATGCAAAGGCGGCCTTATCGCTTATAGCGATCTCTTCCAGGCAACCTTTAATGAAAGAAGCTTTTAGTAAAAGTGTGCCGGGTAGAGTGCGCAATCAACAATGCAAGTTTTTATACGTACTAAAGACAACTTAAATTACTAACATAGTTTTATAATACTCATACATCAGACAATACATACAAATATATATATATATACATACATACATAAATATATACAAAATATATACATACAAACATTAACTTGGAAACAATATGCTAATAGATCACTTTAAGACAATGTAAGAGATATGTAGTATTTGTACAGACGGTTTTTAAAAATATTTATAGACTCTGCTTGACGGATATTAATGGGCAGAGAATTCCAAAGTTTGATCACTCTACAGGTGAAGGAATTACTATAAGAACTAGAGCGAGAAGGGGGCAATACAAGCAAGTTATTGCTACGGGAACGCAAGTTAAAATCAGTGTCATGTCCTAAAAATTTAAACCTTTCCTTAAGATAAGGGGGTGTGTATGGGTGATAAAGGATATTGAATAATAGAGAAAGAGCATGCATATTTCGTCGCTGTCTTATTGGTAGTCAACCCAACTGTTGACGATGTTGAGAAATATGGTCAAATTTGCGCAAACCGAAAATAAAGCGAATACACATGTTTTGTAATCGTTCCAATTTGTTTAACAATTGTTCAGATAAATCAATATAAACAATGTCGGCATAATCTAATAATGGCAGCAGTAAGGAATTAGCTAAGGCAACTTTAGTTTTAAAGGGAAGAAAGTTCTTCCAACGTTTTAGCGAACTTATTGTTGCAAAGACCTTTCGACTCACCTCCGCAACTTGAGGCGCCCAGGTGAGATTATTGTCAATTAATAACCCAAGGTCCTTAACAACAGGGAGAGGCGAAAGAGCGACAGAATCGAATAAGATGGGAGGCAAGTTAAGTGAATTAATTTTGGATAGCTGATATGAGTTGCCAACAATAGTCACTTGAGATTTATTTGGATTAATTAGTAGACCGTATGAATGACACCAAGTAACGATTTTATTTAATTCAAAGTTTAGAGTAGCGATAGCATTAGCAATATCATCAATAGGTGTAGTTACATATAGTTGCAAATCATCAGCGTAAAAGTGATGCTTTGAAGTGAGAAATGTGGATAAGGAATTGATGAATATTGAAAAGAGCACGGGTGATAAAACTCCTCCTTGAGGGACCCCACAAGAAAGAGTACAAGAAGCAGAAAGTTTATTGCCAAAGCTAACGCACTGCTGTCGATCATGTAAGTAAGCCTGAAACCATTTGGAAGGACAAGAACCGATATTTAGAGTCCGTAGGATTGCGATAAGTAAATCATGGTCAACGTTATTGAAGGCATTACTAAAGTCAAGGAGTGCTACAATTGCCACCTGTTTATCGTCCATTGCAAATCGGATATCATCACAAATTTTAATAAGAGCTGTAACTGTGCTGTGTCCAGTTCGAAATCCAGATTGAAAAGGACTAAGTAAATTATGAGTACATAAGTATAGATTAAGCTGAGAATAGACAATACGTTCAAGAACTTTAGATAGAAAAGGTAATATAGAAATTGGTCGAAAGCTGGTGCCAGACGAAGAAGAAGATTTCGGAATAGGAATGATCAAGGCGTTACGCCAAACACTGGGAAAAGTACAAGAAGAAAGAGAGAAGTTAAAAATATGGCAAACCACAGGTAAGATGCAGTCGAGGGATAGAAGAATCATTTTCCTGCTTATACCATCACTGCCAACGGCTTCAGTTCTTATTGCATTAATATGTTTCTTAACCTCCACCGGAGAGATGGGATCAAATTTAAAGGAAGCATACTCCGGGATTGGTAAAGAGCTAAGGTAGTTTATAGTTGATAATTTAGCTTGTGTATCAATCTTAGAAGTAGAAGAAAAACTTTTGTTAAGAGCGTCAATGTCAAGATGTTTACTGATACAGCCCTTCTGCCGCCCAAAGCCGAGTGTCTTTAGAAACTGCCACGTTTGACGAGGATTATTGTTTTGGAGGGAGGAGTGTATAAATTCACGCTGTGCATCACGGCAAACTCTACTGCAGAGGTTACGCAGTTTTTTGTATTTTAATAGATTTCTATCAGTAGGTTTAATCTTATATTTAAACTTAGCAGCATTGCGTTTAGCCATTAGTGTTTTTATATCTTCAGTAAGCCAAGGAGCTGGGAGATGCTTAAGTTTCACAGGTCTTAAAGGAGCATGTGTATCAAATAACTCTAAGAGATAGTTGTTAAATATTCTTAGTTTATCTTCTATTGTCTCAGCAGTGTAAATAGAACTCCAGTCAATTTCATCTAGATCTTGCAAGAACCTTGTGTTATCGAAATTACCGAAATTGCGACGCATAACTATTGTGGGTTTCTCTTTAGGTGGACGAATTTTATAAGACAAAAATACAAGATCGTGGTAAGAAAAACCTTCGGCCGGCATTTGTCCATATGTCCCAACGTGATTTAAGGAGGAAACCAACATCAAATCCAGTAAAGAGGGAGTGCAATTAGGGAAAAAATGTGTAGCGTTTGTTGGAAGTAAGTTAAGGTTAGCACCACTTACAATATTTTTAAGACGTTTAGAACGTAAATCATTTTTGATAAGATAATATTACTTTAATACGATATAAAAAATTATAGTCACAGAAATTTTTAGAAGTAATAATATATTTTTTTATATTGGTGTCTGTAAATTATATCAAAATAGGTATATAAAAATACTACATTGAAATCACAAACACACATATCTACTTAAGGGCGGATTTTAGAGATAATTAGAAGTAAATTGTACGTTAATAATTTTCTCATCGTAATTGATTAGTTTTTTTTTTTTTGTAAATGATTTTTTTTTTACTTTCGTTAAGTGTGTGTATCACCTTATGGCGAAATAAATGTTTTGATTTTATCTCTGGAATCATAAGGCGTAGAGACTTGAAATTTGGTAGGAATATTCCTTTCGCCGAGTAGAAGTCAGCTAAGAACGGATTTTACGAAATTCCACCCACAAGAGGGGGTTGCGGGGGTTAACAACATATATGGCAAAACAACGTTTGCAGCTAGTATCTACCTAATAAACATAATTTAAAGTACCTACATAGTAATTTATAGTAAATGTAACTACGTCATTTGATAAATACTGTGGTCTGTGATACTAAGCTACTCCGTGATTCGGTTTTTAGAATCACGACTTAGCTTCCAATTAGTTTATTAAATGCATTTACTATTTAATAAATTATTTGAAGTAATCATCATAAGTGGATATTACAATTGTAAATGTTATTATTACATTACGAGTTACCCATTCGTTAAGGTTAAACGCATTTTATTATGAAAATCGTATACGCGGTATAATTATTATATGTAAATAAATTTTAAACTTTATTACAATATAGAAATGTTGCTTCTCGTAAACATCGCAGCAACAACACTAACTATACTAAGATGAAAACATTAAAACACGTTATATGTAATCAACAAGAAATATTAGTATTTGATTGATGGTTTTTTTTACTTGATATATAACTTTAATATGTTTGAATATTTCTAAATGCATATAATATGCAAAACTGAACTGTAAAACTTATTATAGTTTCATATTTGAAGGGATAATTTGTCGTTGAATCCGAGGGTAATTATTTCAACACCATCAAGGGATACTTGGACAACTTGATAATGGTTGGTTTACAGGAATAACTTAAAACAAAAATTAAGTAACCATTCCATGTTTACTACACAATTAACAGGCTTATAAACTTGAAATCAGTGAGACCTGTGAGGGATCTCATTGGTTTTCGTCACTTATATAAGAGCTCAGTCTTTAAACTAATGAAATGCTTAAATTTTATCTGTTATCATAACAAAATTTCGATCCATTGGGGTTCGAACCACATACCGTGTCGGTGCTCTAGCCAATTAAGCTATGGAACGATGTACCCGCCGAATTTTTATATGATTTTATTTCGGTTTTAACATTTTAGAATTTCCTCATATGTGGGAAACACAAAAATAAAAATAATACGAATTAATGAAATGTTTTTTTTAACTTATGTCTAAATGCTCGTAAAAGAGATAGATAACCAATTAAAAATATTTATTACTTTTGATATCGTTGTTGATGATTTGTGTAAAGATATTTGAAGCTACAACAATACAAATATTTTACTTGCGAGCCTCGATAACAGCCTCTCACACTTATTTATTCCATTTATTTAGAACGCAACTTACGTTTATCGAGTTCTTTTGTTGACTCAAGGCTCCTTAGATCATTGGCATTAATGACTCGTAATCTTGCAGTTAAGAGCTATTTACTAAACAATGAGCATTTTAGAAATTTATATTCAAGTAACGTTATAAAGCCTCAACTCCACAGTGATGAAGCGGATAGAAACAAAACAAAACAAGAACAAAATATGGATGTCTACGTTGTAGACAAAACAAGAAAAAATTACAAATCATAAGCAAGTACTATCATCTTCTTAATTTCACCAACACCATATTCATAATAGATTAAGGATATATTCCACGCAGTAGGTAAGGTAAGGAATTTTTTTTTTAATAACATTTACGAAAATGTTTAATGTTATAATTTCATTGCATAAATCTTGCTACAATGCTTAAAACAATCTTCTGTTGCAGTTTTTGAACAAACTAGAAGAAGAATAAAAGGATTTCTCATGATATTGTCGGTGGATTTCACCATTCTGGCGACGAGGGATTAGTCCAAACCTTCATTTACTTTTATTTCGTAAGTCTAGTCTTATTCTGAGACACAAACGAGACTCCGAGGCAATAATCACATTTTCACTTTTTTATTCATTTGTTTCAAACAGTATGTTTTATTATTACCATAGTATATACTTAATTATAAAGCTAAAAATTTTTTTGTTTGTTTAAACGCGCTAATCTCAGGAACTACTGGTTCGAAATGAAAAATTATTTTTGTGTTGGCTAGTCGATTTACCGAGAGATGCTAAGACTATTTTTTCCTCACATAAAAACCGAAAACCCGTGAAACCGTGGGGCACAGCTAATTTTTTATATACGCTCCAGCCTGTAATATCCCACCGCTGGGCATAGGCCTTCTACCCCATGTAAGAGAACGATCAGAGTTATATTCACCTTGCTGCTCCAATGCGGGTTGGCGGATCTAATTATAGAATGAAACTTAAATTAAATTTACATATTACAACAAAAACCGAAAGTATATGACAGCTGTTTACACATTACACCGAGGTATGCGATCCTGAGATCAATACTACAATATTTTTTTACAAGTAAACGATTAATTACAAAAGTGTACTGTAATACTAGTACACGTGTACAAAGTTTAGACTGTTATTGCAAGTTACAAGCAAAATCTTTAAGAATTATTAAAATCAACAAAACAAAGCTTTAAATCAATTGCTAATATTATACAAGACACAAATCCAATGTTCTGATTGATGTATTATTATATCAGAAAATATTAAAATTACATTGTTTATTTGATTAGAGTTCATTAACTTTATTTAATTATAGCGTTAAAGATTATAATAGCTTATCTCTATTGTTACACAATAAGAACTTCGTTTTATAGATGTTTACATCATTAACCAAAGTTAATTATTATTAAATATAAATATAAAATATTACTTAATTACAATAACACATTAATAGAGAGTAAACAGTTGTTTCTACATCAATTCCCTTTTTACATCCAAAGATTAAATATTTTTAATTAATAACGTCAATTAAATAACGAATGTCTTGAATGTATCTGAAAACGTTTTTACAACAAAACAGACCACAAAGATATTCTCGTTGTTTACAGAGTACTTATCGTTCACATAGTTTATGTACTTAATACATTTATTTCTGACATTAAATAAAGTCAACATTGTTAGCGTAAATATTTAATCATCGTTAGGATGTTTCCGTATTCTTGCATAGGCATTTGTATCTTAAATTTTATATATCAGTCAGTGAGTCAGTCAGTTCAGCATATTTCAGTCCACTGCTGGACATAGGCCTCCCCAAGTTCGCACCAGATATCCTGGTTTTCCGCAATACTCATGCATCCTACGCCGGCAATCATACGTAGATCGTCGGTCCAACGGGCCGGAGGACGTCCCACACTGCGTTTGCCAAGACGCGGTCTCCACTCCAGGACACGTTTGCTCCAACGACCATCGGTCCTGCGACACAAGTGACCAGTCCACTGCTACGTCAACTTGCTAATTCTGTGGGCTATGTCGGTTACTTTCGTTCTCTCGCGGATAGTCTCATTAAATTTCTAATCCTATCTTTGAGAGAAACCCTAAGCATAGCCCGATCTATTGCATGTTGAGCGACATTAAATAAAAAAATATGTTATATATATGTGTTTGTCACCTAACTTCTCCTAAACTGCTGGGCCGATTTGGTAGAAATTTCGTGTGTACATTACAATGGGTTCATGGTTGGTTTGAAAATACAATTGAACCCGGTAGGTGGCGCTGCAGTCGGTATGATAAATTTAGTACCAGCTATTTCAGGTAGGACAATGTCTCCCGGGTGCGCTAGTATGTTATATATCTATACTAATGTTTAATAAAAGTTTGTTTGTTTGTTTGGGCGCGCTAATCTCAGAAACTTCTGGTTCGAATTGTTTTTTTTTTTGATAGTCCATTTAATAGGAAGGCTATAAGTATAATTATAATTATTATATTATATTATTATTATAAGGCTATAAGCTATGTGATATTTTTGGAATTATTTATTTTTTCAATTTAAAGCGTATGTGACCGCGAGACTAACGTAATAATTATATTGAATAATCCAAACGAACATTATAGTCACTATAGTGATCGTTTGTGAGTGATAGATCATTATAGTGATTTTACTTTTTCAAATAAAGTAAAATCAATTTTACCAAAGCTGGTTAAAACTCAGAATAATTTTATTAAGACATAGTCGACCGGGTTTTTGAAGGTCACAAGTTAACTAGAAATAAACGCTATAAATAGAAATACCTTTTAACTTACACACTTGACCATAAACATGCTATTTTTTTATTTGGTAAATAATAAAGCAATCAATATCATTTTTTATATGACTTCTGTTCTTTTTTGTCTGCGAACGCTATTCCAAGGTCTACTTATTTGTATAGAGCCTGTTCTGATAACTTAGGTACATGTTTCAACCATCTAATCTGATTTTTGTGATCCTACACACGGAAACCACGATATCATTTATGTACTTTACTGCTGCTATACGTGACGTAAAATTAATTATCATCCATCACTTTGCTCCAAGCGAATTCGAAGAAATGTTCCAGACTTTCTCTCAAGACATGCAAATTTACTCGCGCTATTGGCCTTAACTCTCAAATGAATGATGACTTTAAAATTAAACTAAGACGATTCAAAGCTGCGATCTTTCACGTCAATTTTATGTTTAATGCAATAAACGCTTTAGCTCATACGCATAATGCTTACCTTAGTAACAATACCTGGAACCCACCATCTATCGTGTTTCCCTAAGTATATATAGTTAAAATAAAAAGGACATAGCCGGAAGAATCAATCGATCATATATCCAGTATAAATAACTAGTCTAAGCAGGAACTGATTAACTAATTATCAATTTAAATAAGTGGAGTTTTTCATTCATGCGACAAAACTTCCACGCAACTGTTACATATTCATATATCAACTTGTAGAGTCATTTGGAAAGAAAATGTAAACTAAAAAAGTAACTTTATAAGTATTTCACTGGTCTCTGAAGACAAACACCTTAGACACCTAGTTAACACTCTCCTTACACATTTTCCTTTATTGCATCTCCGAATTTCTTGAATACGTCTAGCATATTGTCGATATAGTGGTATAGATAATTAAGAACACGCGGTGCGTGTTGGTGGTAAGGGTTGTATTAAAGTTTTTACTAATTAGGTATAATACAACTTGTGAGAACGTAAAATTGCTACTGCGTTTCGATTGCATTCGACGTCATCTCGGTCCTCTCTTCTGTACTTTTACGCTATAGATAGGCAGAAAAAATTGAAGTGATTTTGCCGCCAACTTGCATGTGCCACCCGGGGCAATGCCCTGATCACCCCCTCGCTGCGCCACTGGATCTTGGACATTAACAAAAGAACAATTAGGCTTACATAGGCATATATCGAATCTACCGGGGATCGTGGATATACTACACGTACCTAGTTGTTAATTTTTTTATATGTACCTATATACATATATTTTACTTCATTAACTTCATATAGTCGGATAGTTGTAAAACTAAAGTTTAAAAATAAATGTAATAATCAAATACTTCCAAGGATTATAAACATCCATCAATCACAAAACATCTCATCATTATTATTATTATTATCTAATAAACAAACGATAAAATCGTGTAGGTACTTGACGATGCTTCAAAACAAAACTGTTTTTCCGCATTAGGTACTAACATCATTTTACAACTGCTATCGAAATTATGAATAAATAAATAATAATTAATAAATATCTTATAACATACACACACGGTCGTCTGTTCCTATGGTAAGCAACTTAATGCTTGTGTTATAGGAAACAGCCGGCTGATATAGCTAAATACTTTTTGAAGTGAAACGCGACGAAAAGCGACCGCTAACGCGGCAACGTCAGAGATGGTCAGTACTTGGATGGGTGACCGCCTGGGACATCGCGTGACTTTGGTTTTTTGTTTTTTTTTTCAATTACTTTTTTTGTATTTTAAGTTATTGGAGTTTATTGGAGATTACTCCTTAAGAATCGATTTTCATATAAGGCCCCCGGTATGAAAAAAATATGAGGAGTAAAATCTACGGAACGAATGACCTCGTTACGTTTTTGTGCACCATCTATCTGCTACGACGTTTACGACAGTAGCGGCTACGGCCTACGACGTTTACGACGACGGTATCGGTTACGACGTTTTCTAATAATGCCATCTATGGATGGCGTTATTTGATTCGTTTAAATACCATTTGATATGGTATTAATCTTTATCTTAGACTATAAAGCCTTTTTTGTGCATATTTAGACAGTCGATCTGAAGAAGTAAACTCCAGTCGTGCGTCGGAGCTGACACACACACACACATTTTTTTAATTAGTTTTTTTTTATTTATTAGTTTGCCAAAGAAGTGTCACTTCTGACATGTGTACTTTGTACCCAGGAAAATTCTTTTTTGATAAATATACATAGAAATATTACATACACATATAATTATAACTACAAATATTACACCCAGACTTAGGCGGGAATTCAACCCGCGGAGCAGAAAGCAGGGCCACTACAAACTGCACCAACGAGCTAGTATAATATAATAAAATATGTACTATATACTGGTGTTATTTGAGAAAACACAGTTATGAAAATTAGACATGTTCAAAGCCGAAACAAATTACCTATGAGTATTAAATAGCAAGCTTTCTTAAACCCTCAGCTTACCTACACATATCAGTAAGTCACCTTAGATTCTGAATAATCAATGTTAATCTATATATTAATACGTGAAGCAAAAACTTTGTAACCCTTTTTACGGAAATTGCGCGTTCGAACTCAGTGCAGAATGTTAATATTTTTTTTAATTGTGTATAAAAATACATTAAAAAATAAAAATAAAACATTACACACACTACCATTTATTTGACAAACACACGCATATATGCTCTTTTGTTTATTATTATAGAAGTACATATATTCTTTGACAACAGACCCACAGATTAGTAAATAGTACTACGATAGAACCTTAATAATGTTCAAAATTATAATTTAAATTAATTTATGGTCTGGGCGGCACTGGGCGACCACTAGTTAATCTTAATACTCATATTAAAATTCTGCTTTAATTTTAGATGAATGACATGAATATATATTTAATAAATTAAGCAAAACAGTTTGATTTACTACCTGGTTAATGATTCTAATCTCAGGATATTTTTGACTAAATTGATAAGTTCGTATAGAAACAGAAATCGTATTTTTTGCCATAAAAAATAATGTTGCGAAGCCAAGCGGTTCAAACATCGAATTTTCATGTATAAATAGAGTTTTTTTTATTTAAAAAAGTTATCACGTGTCAAATTGAAGTTATTAGAATTTTTTTTTTTTTTTTGTTAATTACAAAGGGATCAAGAAAGCGATACACATCATCCAATTGGTAAAGCAAATGACTGGACAGTGAAGTCGTAACGACAGGGTAATGCCATCACTAATGTGATTTTCGTTACGATAATAGTATCACAATCACAGTATTGGATAGTTAAGTAGTCAAAATCATAAAAACAACTAGCATAATTTTAGTGACGAATCACATGTAAAAAAACTATAATAGTATATTTGGCATCCAACTACAAAAGTAGATTTGGTGTCCAGACCTTTATTACAAAAGATATAGAGTTCGCCTCACTACTGTGTTTATGTTTATTTTTGTTATGCTAGTGTTTTAAAGGTAGCACGTAGTATGTTTAGAATATTGTAATAGTCATTTGTCAAATAAATTAAATTATTATAATGTATAATGTTTCCTCTAATCTACAGTTATATTATCTAGTTCTGATGCAATAATTGTATCACACATAAATGCTTTTAATTTATCTTCTAATTACGTATGCGAAAATTAAAACGATTTCATGCACGTATTTGGTTCATTTTGATATGTGGCATTTAAAATTAGTCGAACAAACAAGTTTAAAGAGTCAACCTTATACAACGAGTGCCATTCCATCATTATACCGAACTGGGCCTTCGATAAACTTACGAAATTCTGCATAAATAAGCATGTACCTAAATTCGCAAGCATTACCCAATCATTCACTTCTTGTTTGTGATGATATAATATTGCATCCAATTTCCATTTTAATATAAGTATGGTATATAATTTTTCACTTAAACAACCTTTAAGCGAAATTAATGTGAAAGTAAGAATTTACGAACTATAAAAATCAAATTTATTATTACAGGAAGAATTTAAATTACAACCATATATCCTTGGATGAATCTCGTTTCCTATAAAAGTGTAAATAGTAACGCTTACGATTCAGCCTGTAATATCCCACTGCTGGGCATAGGCCTCTTTCCCCATGTAGGAGAAGGATCAGAGCTTAATCCCCCATGCTGCTCCAACGCGGGTTAGTGGATATATTCCCTTACTATGAGTAACGATCGCTATCAGGTGTACATGATAACAACCGGGACCGACGGTTTAACGTGCTCTCCGAGGCACGGTGGGGAGACCCACAAGGACTACACCCAGACCACGGCAAACATCTGTATGGCAAATACAAATACTGTCGTGTGCGGGGATCGAACCCGCAACCGCCCGCGCAACAGCCAATCGCAATCCAGTGCTGTGACCACTGCGCCAACGCGGCGCCACTGTCATATAACACTACGAGTAAATGTGACTTCTAGAACAATAATTGTAAAGTTTAAAGTGCTAGAGAGCAGTCTCAACCTGTCGACGCCAAACATTTGATTTTCTTAACTCGAATTATGCATTAAGAGCTCCAATAGTATCCTCGCATTTAAATCATTATTATATATTATACGTATTGACTTTCTTGGTAAATTCGCTTACATCAATTTTCACATCATAAACCCATAATTTTTCATGAATATTGTTTACACTGCACGTAAAATTAATATTTAACCATGTAAGGAAACACAAATAAAAATTAGAAATGCTTACAATAATCATGATGTAAATAAAATTAACTGTGAACCTTAAACGTCAAGGTTCTAAACTTACCAAGCAATTAATTTTATACTTTAAAGTCAATCGAACAGTGTTTCCATGACCTAGTTTAGATACGAAGTCTGTTATTTGGTAACATACACAAACTGCTAGCTGTCTGATCTGATAATATATAAGTTTTTCTAAATCAATGCTATCTTGATCTAATAAGTAAGCTAAAGATAGGTCATTGATCTTTGTCTTTAAGCCTGGTATTTGCCGAAATTTTGTGTTTCCCGTTTGTTAATATTACAAATAGTTTTGAATTCAACAATATCATTTTAATAAGAGCATCTTTATTCAAATTTTAAACAACACAAAACCATCTAAAAAGTGAAATATTTAAAGTATCTCTACAAAGTTAATACCAATTTTAAACTTGGTCATAAATACTGTTTATAAATAAATACATATGTAAATCAGACGCTATCTCTAAACCTTTGATATTTAACCGAAATTAACGCCACACCCTGACCTCGCTACAGATCCTTTTTTCAAATCAAGATAAGCATAACTTTCTAATAGAAAATATCATTAATACTCCAACAACCACGTAATAAATGACGTATAATTAAATTAGACTTGAGTCATTAATACTTATCCCAACAAAAACATAAATGTGAAAAATTACAGCCAAGTTCAATAATAAGAATATGTTGTTTGTGGACTTCGCCGAAAAAAGTATTGAGATCTAAATGAGCGCCAAGTTCTACAGAAAATATTAAATTAAGCTAAAGATTTCACTTTGCCAGTTTTCACTAATAATTCATCTTTAATTTGGCTAATAGCTTTTTAATGTTGTTTTTAAGTAAAAACTAGCCAAGTGAAATCTTTAGCTTAATTTAATATTTTCTGTAGAACTTGGCGCTCATTTAGATCTCAATACTTTTTTCGGCGAAGTCCACAAACAACATATTCTTATTATTGAACTTGGCTGTAATTTTTCACATTTATGTTTTTGTTGGGATATCATTACTTTTTGTAGAGATATTTATTTGAAATTTTTTCATTTTTCTTCTCATTCTGTTAACGGATTCGATGTCGGAGACCAACCGGATCCTCAGATATCGATTTTGAAAGCAATCGGTCGAATAACTAAAAAGTTCAAGATGGCGGCTACTTTTTCTCATTTTGTTATCAGAATCGTTTTCTGATACCAACTATTTCCCCAGATATCGATTTTGAAACCAATCGGATGAATAATTACAAGTTTTTGTATGGGGGCATGGGGACATCCTTTATTTTTTGACTTCATTTTTTTTATACTTTAGATTGACTTCTGAACTATATCTGTGTATTGTGGCGCCACGCGCGCCAGCCGCCGCGCCGACACACGCCGTTGGCCGTTTGTTTAGCGCGTATTACAAGTTTTTTGTATGGGGACACTCTTTATTTTTTTACTTCATTTTATTTTTATACTTGTTTTATATAGCAAATGTATCAATTCATATTTTGTGCAAGTTTCAAATATCCACTTATAACGGTTCAGACGCTACAATTAAAAAACATTTTTTTTTGTATGGGGACCCCCTCTATTTTTTAACTTTCTTTTGTTTTCAGATTTTTTCCTGCGCTTACACGTAATTACCTAGCTAGATGCCAAATTTCGACTTCCTAGGTCATCTAGAAGTGGGTTAGGTTTTTGATGAGTCAGTCAGTCAGTGGAAAATTCGCGACTTTTGAACCTTTATATTTTTGTAACCGTTTCAACTAGGTTAATAAAATTTGGGGTTCTAGTTGTCCTTAGGGATATAAATTAATATATGTAATTTGATCTGTTTTTGTTAAATAGGTTTTGAGTTATGGAGGGGTCAAAAGTCGCTCGAAATGGTTCGTGTAAATATACACACGGCGCTGAGTCGCCAGTTCTTTTGCTTGAACTTGGCTTGACACGCTGCCGCGTGTCTCGATTTGCAATATGTCATAATTAAATTATTATTTGAATTTAAGACAGCTTAATTTGCGATCATGTTGGCAACTTTACCTACTATATTTTTTTTTAAATTTCAACATTCCGCAATTTATTAAACATTTTTAGCAATTTATAAAATTACTTAGTTCTTTAAGCAGCCCAACAACACCAACTCTCCTCAACACCTCTCATATCGCCAATAGGACTAAGGATTCAAATTCAAATTGTAAGTCCCTACAGCATCTGGGTCAAAAATACACCATCTGTTTCTTACTCTTCCTGAACCCTTCAAAAGCATTTCGTTTAGTATTCTCTTTGAATTTATAGCTTGGTTGGAGTCCTTCGAGTAGAAAAATCGCCATTAAAAAATATAGAATAACAGTCTTATTTTTTATTGATAAATTAATTAAAAAAATAAAAATAATACTAACTATAAAGCTAAATATATAACTTTAACCTTTTAAATATCCTACCGGCTGGACAACACCTTCACCGCAAGCGATAAACATTAAATTACATTACACGCAGTTCATACTCCAGGCTGTGTACTAAAAATTAGTCAAATATAAACAAACAGCTGTAAACCTGCATATATCTTATGCGTAAGCTCCTTCTTCTATTTGAATTATAAGGCCGTGTACAATATACCACTCTATGTAGTCTATCGCTACAATAAATCAGAGATTTATGTCACAGTATTTCTCCTGACACAATCCAGTACCGTCAAAATATTTGCCTTTAACACGTGAAGAATTTTAAACATAGCGCTTGGAAACACAGCATTAGTAGCCTGGATTTGAATCCGTGACCGTCGGCTACATAGTATATATTTACTCGGCAGACGTTTTATTGTGGGCGATATCGATTCAAGACGTTTTATAAGCTTTAGCAGTATTTTATTAAATTCGAAGTATGTACAAACATTAAATTCGTTATTTAAATGCCATAATTTTCTTATGGAACCATCAATTTTTAGTAAAATCTGAACTAAAATATATCTTTAACTCTACATAATCATTTTTCCTTTACAATTTGTTCATTAATTTAATTGTGTTACAAGAGCACCTTATTTGGCATAGTGACTGGTATCTTACAGGTGTAAAAGTTTTTAAAAACAGCATGTCATTTGTTGAGCAAATATTTGCCTTTTTTATATAAAATAACAGTTATCTGAAAAGAAATAACATAGGCAAACGGTAAACCTGGTTCAACGGTTCTAAATGTTTAGCTATAAATTAACATCCTCCTGTGAATACAAAATCGTTGCTTCAAATGCAACTAAATTAAAACATACGCACATGAGTGTAGCATTTATAAAGCGCACATACCTATAACTTAGAGATAGATTACATATACACTTAGATCAAAAATGTTCGCACTTTATAAAGAAAACCACAAAAGTTTTGTATTAAACAGCCGAGTTCTATCATAAACAAAAAATAAAAGGCCATTTAAGTGTTAATTCGACCCAAACAGGAAGTTCCACTTTAAATATCACTGTTAAACGTTTAAGACTATTTTTTATTTTTACTTTTTTTTATTTTTATTTTATTTTAAACTAGCTGACCCGGCGAACTTCGTACCACCTAACAGTCGATTCTTTAATTTTTTTAATACTTATCCTTCCCGGAACTCCTCCACTAACGCTTTAACCTTATGGTATGGTATTAAAGTTCAAATTGACTTTTAAGTATTATTACGAATCTTTTGTATGGGAATATAGAAAACTGTTGTTTTTAGACTTATTCAGGAATTTTTTTAAATTTTTCTCTCCGTAACAACTATCCTCGTACTTCAAGGAATATTATAAAAAAAGAATTAGCAAAATCGGTTCAGCCGCTCTCGAGAGAAGAGATACGAGTATACAAAATATATTCAATTAAGTATAGTAAAATTTTAAGGCGAGATCAGAATATCTGGGCTAAACGTCGGTTGATCAGTAGTCGTGCATTGTAGTAATAGGGTTCCGTTTTTTCCATTTAAATACGTAACCCTAAAATATATAATTCGCAGCTCATAAAAATTGTTCAGGCATCTTAGAGACAAATATCATGACAAAATCAGGTTCTAATTTATTCATTTATAATATGAATAGTGATTGTACTTTAAATAACGATTTTAAAAAAAAACTAAATAATATTAGTTGATAAGTAACAATAGTATTGATTATGTTATTACTATTAGTTATGCCTTTGAATTCATACAAAAAGTAAACATTGAAGTCAGGTTGATCTCCGCTCCGCCCACACTGATCGTTAACAATGACTTGATGAATTCATAGACAGGGTCAAGTGCGCGTGAACTGTAATGTAATTTTATACTTTACAATTGAATAGTTCTCGTGCTTTCAAGCAATCTTTGCATTATACGTGGCTATATTTGGCCAATTTGAGTTTGCTCACTTATCGCTTCTATGAGAGCTGAATTTTAACGAACTAGTAAATACACTCAACATTTTGAAGAAAATAGTCTAACTGTAAACAATTTTATCACTTTCCTGGATTGTCACATATCAACTGTTTTGTATGTTATTACTAATTACAGTAAAAATTATACAACGGACCAAGAATTTTGTGCGTACAATGGAAGTTACGCTTAGTGTATAAAAACAGGTGGCACCTTAAAATATATTAAACAGTAAGCGATGCTGTTGCTGACCCGATCTCAAGCACATAATGAAATAAACTTATTGCCATTTGAAATGCTGCCAATCAACCAAACATAAACGTGACGAAGATGTATTTTGCCACAAACGCAATCGAGTCAAGCAACTTCTCATTTGTCTGATCTGCATTTATATAAAACTATTTAGTTTTATTATAGAATTTTTTGGATTTATTTTCAATATACCTACTGTTAATTTTCTGCATTATTTTTGAAATTGCTGACTATTATCTCTTTCTCTTTTATCTTTGTAATCTGTAGAAGAACTGAAGTAATCACATAGCTCAAAGCGAAGCAAAAGAGGAATTTTTGTTTGTTGGTGACTTAATTGAGTTAGGACTCCAGTTAGATTATCAGCAGTAAATAACGACTAGATAAAAATTCGAAGCAGTTTGTCAACAGCTGAGAAAAAATAAACAAAACGAGAGAATATGTATGTCTACTAATACTAGTTATTTAATTCCAAACTGCTATTAAAAACTTTGTATGATAATTTTACATTTTATGTACTTGTATAATGTATCTGTTATCATCATATTATATAAAAATACATTACAAAACAAGAGAAGGGGCAAAAAAACAATTGCTTGTAAAAGGTATTTTATATTTTTTCATAATTAGTGCTGCATACAGCCAGTCATCAGTCAGTCTGTCAGATAATCTTTTTTAACGTGGTTTGAACTTTAAAAAAACTGTGTACATAATATATATGTCACAACTACTTTCTAAAAGCAAAAATTAGTTTGTTAGCAAATACATATATACTTATTAACACCCATAACATCATTATCAGTCTAGCTAGCGCAGTAAACTGTCTCATTAGGTTCGTAAAAAGTCTATATGCAGTGAAAGTACTTTCTAAAATATGAAATTCGGTCTACACATTGAAAATATTATTACTACCTATATAATCAAAGGAACAACAATTAGTGCGAATTGAACTGTAACAGGTGCAAATTGCAATAAGTCAAAACGGGTGTTCAGGAGTATGGATTGTTCGATTATATAAAAATTATTATTAAATATTGAATATTTATTTATTCAATATTTATATTTATCTTTTTATATCAATTGAACATTACATGTGCTTAACAAAACGGTGCGGACTTTACAAAAATCATATAAATCATTAATATATAAAAGAGATATCCACCCATATGGAACCATAAGGCGTAGAGACTTGAAATTTGGTAGGAATATTCCTTTTGCCGAGTAGAAGTCAGCTAAGAACGGGTTTTACGAAATTCCACCCACAAGAGGGGGTTGCGGGGGCGTTAACAAATATATAGCAAAACAACGTTTGCGGGGTCAGCTAGTCATTAATAACAAAAGTACATAATTTCATTACAATTACAAAGTATTTTGTCATTTAAAAGTAAAACGAAAACAAAATATTTCTTTTATTTTTCGATTTGACGCATTTTAGGTTTTACTAAAGACCTTTGACCAAGTTCAGTTGCAAGTTCGATTCACAGTGCCTGAAATTTCTTAAAGATGACTATATATGGTTCATACTCGTATACATGCACCCGAATGTTATAAAATTGCTATGGTTAGTATGGCGGAAAAGTATCAGGTGTGTTGTTACTTGTATTTCCTACGTCTATAAGATTAAATTCATTTAAAGCTAATATAATAGATAATTATGTAATAACAAATAATTTCGTAAAATATACCATAATGTATACATTATGGACAATGCCCATTTTCTATGAAGCCGTGCCCAGGTACGTACTTTGGCGTGTTCAGACAATTCATATATTTAAGTATCCTTTATTAATTGAAAAAAGATTTTTAATAATATTCTAAAAGTGATCAAAGCCGCAGTTTATACTTTAATTAAAAAGGATATTTTATTTGTATTCTGGTTTTGTGCTGTCAAAACATGTTAAATATAAATACCAAATCGGAAACGCAACCATAGAAATAAACGCTTTTTTTAAATTAAATTATAAACGCCACACGAGCAGAAAATTGACATATTAAAGTTTTCTTTATTGATTAAAACTAGATTTTTAATAATAGTCTAAAAGTGATCAAAGCCGTGGTTTATAGTTTAATTTAAAAAAAGCGTTTGTTTGTATGGTTGCTATGACGACTTGCTATTTATATTTAATCTATTTTGACATAACAAACGCGGAATACAACTAAAATATTTTTTTAAATTAAATTATAAACTGCGGCTTTAATCACTTTTAGAATATTATTAAAATTTTAGTTTCAATTAATAAACGATATAATTAATTATATGAATTGTCTGAACACGTCAAGCACGTACACCTGGGCATTGTCCTTTACAAAAATATGGGTACTTTTAAAATTACCAAATATATAAAAATAAATATAGGTATATAAGTTAATAAATAAGATTAGACCGATTTAGACAGTCTTCAATTTTTGTCGTCTCGATTTACATGAATCTTATTAAAATAATGAATAAATATTTAGCAATGAATTCCACTTTTGCTACCAAAAAAACATATTTTTCTCTTCACCAACAATAATTATTGACTTTAAGCATGTCCTACTGTAATTTATAACAAAGTTAAATAAATATTTTAACTCCATTAAACAATCTATATCGAATAAATTAACAAAAGACAAAAAACAAAACAAAAGGTATCAGGAGATACTATCCCAATGAAATCAATTATAGGTAGAGATCCCTAGTACATTTTTTTAACCTGATCAGTATCAAGCTAATTTTCCGTGAGTAGCTTCATTTTGATGAGGCGAACAAAAAGTTTCTCTTCGAAAACTCTCGATTGTGGTAGATAATAGAGTTAGCAGGAGGTAGAGCAGCAGTGAGCGTAGGACCGGGATAACGTACCTCGTAATTTGTAGGACAATATTACCATCAAATTATATAAATATTAAGTAACTAAAAGAAAAAAAAAATCAGCTGGTTAGGGATAATTTTTGATGACCTTACGAGGTCATCAGCTTGATGACCTCGTAAGGTCATCAAAAATTGATTTTTTTTCTATTTTTTTTCTTTTATTTAGTTAATATTTATATAATTTAATAGTAACATTGTCCTACAAATTGCGTGTTACGTTATCCCGGTCCTACGCTCACTGCTGCTCTATCTCCTGCTAACTCTATTATCTACCACAATCGAGAGTTTTCGAAGAGGAACTTTTTGTTCGTCTCATCAAAATGACGCTACTCACGGAAAATTAGCTTGATACTGATCAGGTTAAAAAAATTTACTAGGGATCCCTACCTATTAGTGACGCAATTCGTAAAACTCATTCATAAAACCACGCCAAAAGTACAGTTCAAAAAATGATTCTAAGGGTTTTAACTAAATAGTGTCAAAGTAATAATTTTATGCAGGTTGGCACTAGGTTTTATATCGGTTTTTTGGTGAAAATTTATTGTTCTTGTTGACGTAAGCTATAAGTATTATTGACAAATGAATTTTATTTATTTTTTGGCCTTGCCAAACACAAAATAAAAGATGCTGCAACTGAATAAATTATTCCCACCCATATTAATATGAAAAACAATATTTTTATTGCGAAAAGAGAAAGTCTTAATATTCAACGCAAACGTTCGTGTTAACATATTCGCGAACATTTTTGTGATATTTACAGTAGATAGCTCAGAAAGAATTAAGAGTAAGATAATTTGTTGCATATAGTTTCCTTTTGTTATTTTTTCAACCGACTTCCAAAAAAGAGGAGGTTATCAATTCGACTGTATTTTTTTGTGTTACCTCAGAACTTTTTAATGGGTGCACCGTCACCCAGTAACCACCGCACCGTGGTGCCTGTCATGTGGTATAATTTTAATTTATTCAAGATCTAGCAGGTAATTTTTGAGTTATCGCTAATAATATGTATTCACTTGACTATTTTTTCGTCTACCTATGTTGTATTGCTGGTCCACGTAATTGAATTCGGGTTTTTTCGTTAGCACGTAAACACAACCATTAATGTATCGTGTTCTTGAGCTGTATGGTCATTTTTTACTCTTATATTAGAAAAATGTTTTGTAGTAAGTAAGGACCTTAGCAAACACTAATATTCTAAATATTACAATAACTAGCTGCGCTTCTCAGTTTCAAATGCATAATTTCCGATCCCATATAAAAGGTAGTCTATAAGGTTATTCAGGGTCTCCAGTTATCCTATGAAATCTTTTGTTTAAATTGAATTTCTATTCGTCTATTTTGTTACACTTTTGTTGATTTATCATTTAAAAAATTATTATAATTTTACGTGTCTGCTTTTCACTTAAAATTTCTTCGATTATAATAGTTTTAATTACTTATTACAATATTTTACGAAAATCTTTTTAAATATCGAAATTACAATAATTTTCAATTCGGGTCTCCTAGACCCAACCCTTCTGTTAGTGCTACAGTTTTCTACCGTACTCACGCTAGGTTAAAATGAGAGCTAAGAGCAATAAATTGATTACTATTATGTCTCGGATCTCACGAAGTCACGTTTCTGGGAATTACTTATTAATTGTCAAAACATACATTTAAAAAGTTGGTAAAAAACTAAGTGAGTACATTAAAACAGTTTATATTGCTATGTAAATATAATTTTATTTGCAATAAGAAAATTAGTACATATGAAAAGTTTAATAAACAAAATATAGTGTAAGGTTTAATTTTAGTACTCTGTTTAATTAAGAAAAGATATGTGTAAAAAAATATTTAAATGACATTTAGGTCAACGACAGACGACAGTTGATATCAGTACGCAAGAATTTACAAAAATGTACTGAAAAGGCTTAATCAATTTGTTAGGAAAGTTCTAACACGGAGCAGAAGGCGTAAAATTTTGTAGATAGTATAAACATGTAACAGAATTTTTGTAAGAATATTTCGAGCATGCAAACGATATTGCTTAAGTTTAGTCATTCTCTAGCAAAACTAAAGGTTTTATAATTTGCGTCCAGCCTTAACGTTAACCCAAAATGTTAAATGTGCTTGCTTAAATTTATTGAAGACCTTGACCTTTAAACTAACAAAATTAAGCATTGTCTCATTAATGACGATTTAATATGTTTTAACGTTAGTTATTTACAAATATATGTATTTTATATATAAGTTAATTGTACTGAAAACGTTATCTATACTAATATATAAAGCTGAAGAGTTTGTTTGTTTGTTTGTTTGTTTGTTTGTTTGTTTGAACGCGGTAATCTCTGGAACTACTGGGCCGATTTGAAAAATTCTTTCAGTGTTAGATAGCCCATTTATCGAGGAAGGCTATAGGCTATGTATCATCACGCTAAGACCAATAGGAGCGGAGTCCACGCCGACGAAGTCGCGCGCAGAAGCTAGTAGTTAAATAAAACGAGGCTTTAACAATATTATGTCGTCAAACGCGGATATATCGTTCTAACACAGACATGTCAGTGTAGCTAGAAAAAACAACTTAGTTGCAATATAGCTTATCGCACAAATTTCAAAGACGCACTGAAAACAATTTGAATTATTAGACGTAAACGTTTCTTAACCGAAGCATTTACAATTTCCTTAATTGAACGTTAAAATATTAAACGTTATTATAATTACGTTCTTACATTATTGGTGATTATATATGGTTACAAAATTGTATTATTTATAAAGGATACAAGATATTAAATTAAAAGAGTTAACACTGTTAAAAAACAAAAAAAAAAAATAAGAAACCTTAAATTATTTACATTCCTAGCCCGCGTCCTGTAGCGTCGTAGTCATTTACTATAGGTATTCACTAAAAGGTTCTAAAGTAGTAATTATTTTATATTACAATAATTTAGAACCTCTTTGTATACAATATTGATGGTTCTACTTTCGTGCGTTAGAGTTACCAAACTGCTCGCAGAGCTCAATTTTGATCAGGCTTCATAAAACTGTTGTACAAAAAACAGACTTTCCTTAGATCGACTTCAACCATTTTCAGGTAATTTCAGTGATAGGAACTAATTTTTTGAGATTTGCTAAATAAATGGATGTGATTTATTTTATCTATTAAAATTTTCAAACTAAGGAAATACGAGTACTCATATCTTGCAACAAGCTTATATCATATAGATTATGTGTAATGACTTTATAAGTAGATAGTAAAAGTTTTAAAGTAAAAATTTATTTTAATCTATGTGAGTGCGTTGTCGTCACTCGGTCTACTACTTATTTAGCGATACTTGTTTCTAACCGAACAGTGCTTAATTAGTTTAGGTCAAGTCTAATGGAATATATACTTTGTAAATAAAACCAACTTGTTATTTGTTAATATTATTACTGGTCACAGGAGTCTTCTTGTTTGTGTTATTTTTAGGGTACTTGCAACAAGAAAAAGATCGTTTGAAAACCGAATTAACTTCACTTCAAAATTTAGCAAATCCAATTTTTTTTTGTTATTGTAGGTATATATTTTTTGTTAAACTTACATAGACTAATACACTGAATGAATGAATACATTATTATTATTATTTATACTTTATTGTACATCACGACTACAAATATCATTTACAGACTATGAAGTACAATGGGCGGACTTATGGCTATTTAGCCATTTCTTCCAGACAACCCAAAATTATTAAATTACGTTAATTATTTGAAATGTACCTATATATTTTAACTCAACAATAACTGAACTGATACTACGTAAAACAAATGTTAAATTTATAAAACGACAGATCAAGTTATTATGATGTTTTATGATACCTATAAATAAGAAAATAAGCAAAGTCACGTAAAGTAAGAATAATTGTCCGAAACACAAAGAATTCAAATGCTATTAACCGTTTATTGCGACTTTCTATTTTTAATTTTAATATAATTTATTTAATAAAGCCATTTAAATATTGAGACAATTAAAAATACATTTTATTAATGCATTTAATAATAAAATAGTATTAACATTTATTATCAAATGAGTATGCAAACATTTCGTATTAACATGTAATCTTATATCTGATCTGTTCTTCAATGTTGATAGGATCCAAATGCTTTTGCACGTGACCCGACAAAAAAATTGGACTCATTAAAAATGTGTGATAATAAGTTTCATTCAAACGAGCAGTAGTTGCTATTTTCTTTGTTCAATATTTAATTCCGAACTAATAGTAAGTAAGTTAAATCGAGTTTTTCTGCATTGTCATTGAAGCCCATATTTAATGAGTTGTCTCTTTGATAAGCGCTTTATTTAATACTAGCTTCTGCGCGCGACTTCGTCGGCGTGGACTCCGCTCCTATTGGTCTTAGCGTGATGATATATAGCCTTCCTCGATAAATGGGCTATCTAACACTGAAAGAATTTTTCAAATCGGACCAGTAGATCCTGAGATTAGCGCGTTCAAACAAACAAACAAACAAACAAACAAACAAACAAACAATCAAACAAACTCTTCAGATTTATTATGTTAGTATAGACTAGCGACCTCTGTCCGTCCATATTTTTTATACGATAAGGAATCACCAACATATCATATACAAAAACCTTCTCCGAAACACGCTGCATCCTATGATATGAGTATTATTCCGATCGGTTCAGTGGTTTTTGCAGTATAACCGAACAAAACCGGCTCTCCATTTATTCGTATAGATAGATTTATTCTATATCATCCGATCTTAATAAGTTTTTAAAGATTGATGTATATTGCATAGATGGTTGTCGTTTTGCCACTTCTAAGGGCGCGTTACCACCATGTCGTGACGATTAATTATCGTTTTACGACTGTCGTCTCTAGCTGTTCCCATTATAACGATTGTTTGTCGTCAAAAATTTTTTTCGTTTAGCAACTATCGTATCTAGCCGTTCCCACTGTCACGACAATCTATCGTCACTGCAAAATTTAGTGTCGTAGACGACAGTTAGTCGTGTCGTTTTATATGTGAACACCTCCATTTAAACATATGAGCCACGACACTTAAAACTACACGATTATCTGTCGTCACGACAGAGTGGGAACGCGCCCTTACTCAGTATTTAACCGGAATTTCGTGAAGCTTGCAAAAAAATACTACATTAATTTACAGATCTCTATGTACATAGAGATCTGTAAATTGTTGTTTTTTTTTTTCAAAAATTGTTGGTACCTATGCCTACTGGTAAAACTACATGAGAGACTTGTGTAAAAATTTATTCTTCATTCCTGTCTCATAAAATTTGAACTGGGTTTCGGGTTGTAGTTTATTACAAACTTTCGTATAAATTTACGTTGTAAACATATAAATAAACACTAAAGAAATGTGTTAAGTAGTACACTGACCATATAAAATTGTGAAAGATACAAAATTGTTTTAACATAAACTTTTTATATCTTATTTGTTAATGTTTAAAACATCAAGATTGAAATTATGGTAATGTAAGGAACAGAAAATATCGTCAAAGGTAACAACACCTCTTGCTTTTTCGATTTTACAAATGATCAAGACTTATTTTTAGATTACATCGTTATTTGTCATTGGAATTGTTTAGGAATAACTAATGAAATTTTCCATTTCAAATAATTTAAAGATTAAGGACGATTTTTTTAATTCAAGTTGTTTATGTCAAAACATTTTTGTAAAAGAAAAATACATAATAGAATAACCAAAATTGTTTTTACATCCCTACTTCAATAGCCCATATTTCCCACATCTACAAAATAACGTTAGAAAATAAGGAAAACATTGAACAGTCAATATTTATATGTAGTAAACAGGTATATAGATTCTTCTATCGGCTGCCCATCTTATTTCCTTAAGCGAGACCATATAGATCGATAAAATTAGTTACAATGTTTATACTAAAATTTGAATACTACATTTTTTTCATATGTACATACATTACTAATTAATATTTGAAATAAAAAACTGAATTCTATCATACGTGTATTAATAGATAACATGTATAAATAAATAAGTTCCGTTCAAGCTAATATAGTTTTACGACTACTATTTTTTTGTGTCCGTTATACTTAATTATGTTTTCGACTATATCCCGTTATAATAGACTTGTAGTTTCGTTATTACACACATTCATAATTATATTAAACTACATAATAATTGCAATTTCATTATAGATGTGATGTGTCATGTAATATGAATTAAGTATAATTATACATTTCGAAAAGTTGCTATACCATTTTATCTATACTTAGTTTATAATTATTACATACTAATATTTTATCAAATATTTTACTTATGGTAAATGTTCAATTAGAAACCCCGTTCATCGACACAGTATAATTATATTGAATCATAATATATGGGCTACAATACTTTATGTCGTATATTATAAGATTAAATTTTGTTCGTTAATTACAATGAATCGGTAATTATAATCCTTTCCTATAACGATGTCATCATCATAAATGATAAAACGGAAAAGCGCCATATGATGATAAATGTCTACCTGTAGCAGCGTTGCCAGACGTCCCGATTTCGGCGGGACGTCCCGATTTTTAAATCAAATTTAAATGTCCCGCGCGGGACAGGATTATTCCCGCTTTTCGGAGATAACTCGACCATGATTTCTCGCGCTGTAAAAAACATAACTAGCTATTTCCAGAGATCAGGTAGGTACTTCCACATCTTATCGTATAATATAGATATATCATGAATAAGTAATTCCTATAAATAATTATTCTCTTATTGTAGGTTGCAATTTGTAACACTCACTCCACAGGCTATTATTTGAAACGCCATATTTTTCTAATGAATGAACCTTTTTTTGATTTTGAATACTTTTTTGGAGTTTACTCCTTAAGAATCGATTTTCATATAAGGCCCCCGGTATGAAAAAAATAGGAGTAAAATCTACTGAAGGAATGACCTCGATAAGTTTTTGTGCGCTATCTATCTGCTACGACGTTTACGGCGGTATCGGCTACGACGGTTACGACGGTATCGGTTACGACGTTTTCTAATAATGCCATCGATAGATGGCGTTATTTTGATTCATTTATTTACCATTTGATATGGTATTAATCTTTTCCTTAGACTATAAAGTCTTTTTTGTGCATATTTAGAGAGTCGATCTGAAAAAGTTAACCCCAGTCGTGCGTCGGAGCTGACATACACACTTTTTTTTATATTTTGAAGACGAATAAGACTAAACTATTTAACGATAGGGTAAATCTAGTTTAAAATATTATATTTTTATTGAAATACATTTTCTATGGCTATTTTGGCTATCTATTGGCACGTAAACGTAATTTTAATTCAAATAAAAGATAAATATTTAAAAACTTCTGATTATAAACGTTTTTTTACTATGTCCCGCTTTTGATGAAAAAATCCCGCTGTTTTCACTCAAAAAGCTCCAAAATCCCGACTTAGCAAAAAAAATCTGGCAACGCTGACCTGTAGGCACCTGGAACATAACAGGAGTTGCGGATGCGTTTCTGGACTTTCAGTAAGAGTTGATTGGCTCTTGTAAACAAAATATTATAGTACTTAGAACTTGAACCAAAGTGTTCTGCGGGAAACGATGCGATAGTAAAACCTTTTCTTAATTTTAAAATAAAAACAAATATGTCAAATCGATATTGTTCTTTGGCATATTGAACAAATTAAACAATTTACAATGTGTAATGTAACATTATTCAGAAATACAAAAATTAATATACCGAGTCCAAATATCTTATTTACTCAATTGGCCAAAACAAACGACACGTATGTAGAAACTCACGCAAGTTTGATGCTTGGCAATAAAATAACTCGAAGTGACTTGCGTTAAAGTACCAATAGTTATATTTTCTGTTGCAAAATTTGCGGTTGAATTACAAGAAATATATTCAGCAGTTACCTTACTGCAATTAAGACAGTCACTAACAAGTAATGTTATCGTCACTAATTAGCATCACTGTATTCGTTCCCTATGAATTGCTATACGAAACTTCACAGCTCTATCAAAGACAAGGTGATTTATTTGTATAAATATTTGAAAGTCATAAGAACGACAGGCACTAAAAAGAGAAAACAAATAAAAAATTTGCTTGAGCAAATATAACACGAGTTTCGCATTACCGACACCGGGCCGTTTCCTCGGAACAGCATCGAACGGTGCTCGTTGTTAAATCAGCACCTCGCGAGATGAACTCTAACCTGCTCACCAATTATATCACTTTTCTGTCTTTAGTAATAAAACGATTACGTCCATACTCACTGTTGCATCACGATAAACATAACATTTGATTACAATTACTTCGATCTTTTTATTTTTGAAAAGCCTCTCCTTTAAAAACATAATACGCTCGATATTTACAATTTACAAGGCGATATAAATATTTAACGTATGTAAAAATACATGCTTCATTTTGTTATCAATAGCACTTACTGTTCGATTTTAAACAAACAGTCATTGTTTTATGCCACCATTGTTTATCAAGGATTGTCGTAGAAAATCTGTATAATTTAATAATTTCTTTCACGCATCTTCTTACCTGATTCCTGCGCATTTTGCAAGTGATGTATGTGGTGTAGATGAGCATAATAATGGTGGTGGTGCAGGATGCATTCCAAATCGGTGCAATTCAACATTGTGACGGGGCGCCGGCCGCGCCGGCAGCCGTCTTGTTCACTCACGCTCGCTGCACACTTTCACAAAACTATTCCACTGCCACTTTGATATGTATAGTTGTCACATCACGTTATCTCCTTGGACACTGATATCGGACTAACGCACATGGATCAAGTCTGCCGAAGACGGTGCCGATCAGTCTGTCACTGCGACGATTGTCGCCCACAACACTATAGAGCCATCGTTTTCTGTTTACAAACTATTTACATGTAACGATGAGTATCATCACTTATCTCACATCACTTAGAAATACCGTACTTTGTTCTGAGTATCAGAAAGTATCGATAGGACGATAAATAACAATATACGAGTTGGGTCGGCTGCAGAGAGCTATGCGTGCGCGCAACACTTGTGGCGCGCGACTGTACACTGAATGCGTCGTGCGGACAACTACCACCACTCCCGGTCTCCCAACCTCGACCGCAGTCCACACTTGATGAAAACCTGGCTCCATATCATGCCACCTAAACCCCGTATAAAGGGTAATGGAACGTTCAACGTTCGATATTCATTATCATCTCTACATGGAAGGGGATTTCATTTTACGTCCACGGTCTAATCAGCATGACCTACAATTTAATTCATTGTATTCCGCTGGTACAGTCGAACATCTATTTGTATACCATTTCAAGATAACAAGCGATAAGTAAGAAAACAACGTTGGTATTAATGTCATGAAACAAATCATTTAACACATTAAGATACCTCTGGAAAAAGACGGTTCAACACAATTACATATATTTTTAAAGTCAAATCAAGTTCGAGCTAAATAGTGGAGAAGTAGTTTACAGATAAGTGGAAAAATAACAAATATCCGCAACGCAGGTTCCAAGGTCAAGGTACTTGCTTACCCTGAGTATTGTACCTGCAGACGAACTTTCAAGCGAACGACACTTGTCAACAGCTGCATGCATACTACTATTACCTTATGCACGCGCAGTACTACTACCGTATGTCTCAAAATAATAATTTCTCTATGATTATTATGCAAGGAAAATAACAAAACAGTTGTTATGAAAGATTTTTTTGTTTTGTTAACCGACTTCCAAAAAAGGAGGAGGTTCTCAATTCGACACGTATGTTTTTTTTTATAAGTATTTTCATTTTAATTTTAATTTGTAAAAATAGTTCCAATTCGTACCTTTACAAGGAAATTAAAGTACAATTATTTACCTTAAGGTTATCGTCGGAAACGTTAAATCATGGCCTTACGAATTTCACACTACTTTATTATATTATAGCATACATGCACTCTTTTTGTTAGCCAACTGTGTCATAAAGCCTTTGATTGATGCCACCATTTATGCAAGTGTTGACGGAAATGTAACTAGTGCTGTGGTGTTAATAGGATTCAATACCTTTGTGTGTGCCGCGTATTGTCCTCGTGAACACGATCGTGTACGATTAGTACCCATGAAGCACGATGGTATCTTACGTGGAATGCATCGGCTTCAACTAGACTGCTAACCCGCTACATGATTTTATAATAGAAACCTATATAATAGATAGAAGTAAATATCATTTTTTCAATTACCTGAGAAACTAAATGTTTTGCATTGTGAGAATAATTCGTGCTTTCGATTGAAGAAATTAACTTAGTTTGTCGTTTTACTAGATAGAGCAAAATATTACTAATATCTTATTAGTTAGTCCTAACGTCACGTTAATGGTATACCTATAATATTCTCGAAAAAAAAGGATTTAATGAACATTTTTAAAATGAATTTTTAGTGATACCTTTTTCAGTAAAGAAAATAATAAAAAAGTTTGTTTCTCGTAATAAGTAATTTGCGTTTGTTTAAAAATAATAACTGATAACATATTATACTAGCTGACCCCGCAAACGTTGTTTTGCCATTTATGTTATTAACCCCCGCAACCCCCTCTTGTGGGTAGAATTTTGTAAAATCCGTTCATAGCTGACCTCTACTTGGCGAAAGGAATATTCCTACCAAATTTCAAATCTCTACGCCTTATGGTTCCAGAGATATCGTGATGAGTCAATGGGTGGAAATCTCTTTTATATATATATACTAGCTGACCCCGCAAACGTTGTTTTGCCATTTATGTTGTTAACCCCCGCAACCCCCTCTTGTGGGTGGAATTTCGTAAAATCCGTTCTTAGCTGACCTCTACTCGGCAAAAGGAATATTCCTATCAAATTTCAAGTCTCTACGCCTTATGGTTCCAGAGATATCGTGATGAGTCAATGGGTGGATATCTCTTTTATATATATAGAATAGATGATAATTATGTTTACTAACCGATCTTTTTATTATGCATATATTTGAATTTATTAGATACTATATTTGAAGTATAATGATTAAATTTTTTTTTCATTAATGCTAATTATAAATTTTCTTAATTAATCTTTGAATTCAACTCGTGAAACTCAAGTACAAAAGTGAAGGAGGAAAATTATTAGTGGAAAAATAAAACACATCTATGAACTAATGTTTGTACTTAATTGTTGCTCATTGTAGCATATTTGATACGTCTGGCTTTATGGAAGAGATTTGTTTTTTAATTTGATATAACCAACGCCACATTTCCTTGTAAAAGATTATAATCGGCGAACATCATATCGTATCGCCATACTTATTATCCGGATTTTTTTTTTAATTTTGTGTGATAGAATGAACACAAAAAACTATCCAATTTAGCGCAGTCGGTCGGAAGTCATGTGCGTTGTATGTACACTTTGGTAATTTACTCTTATTTATTTGAATTTACTATTACGAAAGAAGATGGTTTTATAACATTTTTATTGTAAGAAAAGAACCTTTAAACTCAAAGTCAAGATTTCATTAAAAAGTTAATTATGAAAGATGTTGATTACGTAGGTCACAGATATGGGACACATTTAAAAAACACTGTGAGAATTATGGATATATCATATGGTGATCCACAGGATGAAAAGTATTTTTAATAAAGTAAGTGTTTCTCAATTAATGCATTCATTTATTATTACATTAATTGACAAACGGTGTATATTTATAACAATACCATTATTTAAAATAACATTCTCTACCATTGCAACTCGTGTTTGGTGATAGTAGACCAACTACCTAATGTTGGATTTACACGCACGGTTTAATGGAATAACTTTCATCAATGGTAGTTATCTATATTTAAAAAAAAGATTTGTTGCACGTTTGATCGTAACAACAACATAATGATCTGAAATTAAACCAATTTTTAGTTTGCTAGTAATTTGCTGCTGAAGAACTAGATATGTGATGTTACTCTGTCATTCATCACACATTACAAGTAATGTGTGTGATGTAGATAAGCCATATAATGGTAGTGGTGCATAAGGCATTCCAAATCGATGCTTACGTTTGGTAGCAATAACAGTATTCATAAGAAAATCCGATAAACATCAAAATTTATCGCGGTAAAAACGGGGAAGTAGATCTAGTGTACACATATAGTGTGTGTAGTGTATACATATAGTCATGCCATTATGAATCTAATTAATTTAGAACACTTATCGAAAAAATAGTTCTAAACATTGTATTGAAAAGGTTTCAATATTTTATTTCTATTACTAAGTCCAATATGACATGAAATGATAGAGTCTTCTAGCTATATTAAAAATCATAAATAATAGGTTGCGTTTTTTTTTTCTGTTTCTTCTCAATAGAATTTAGGTTCCGAGGCAGTCAACTATAACTCCGTATTAAACTAGACATAAATAAGTAAGTATAATTTAATTTGTGATTTGCAGTTTAAGCTTAGTTATGTTTATAATATTGTCTCTTGAGTATTATTTTTTTATAAAATATAACAGCTGCTGCAGCTCCTTTAAGTTTCTAAATATTTATGTCATCTATTTAAAAAATAGATCAACAAATAAATCATTTCAAAACTTACAAATTAAAATTACCAAAAAGGGGCTAAATTCTTCGAAAAATGGGCAATTCAAAAGAAGCTAAGCATTTTCGTTCCAGACAAAAGACGTTGGTAACCAGTTGAACCGGAGTAGATTCGAGTAATTACGCGATTGTTTCAGTAGTCATTAAATGCGTTGTGGAAATCCTCACGCATCAGCACGCAGGTGCGGCTCGACTCCATTTATGGTGTTTCAATTAAATCGCTTTTGACCGAAGTAGGCGGTCGTTAAACTCGAACACGGCCATAGTTAACTAGAAAGGGTTGTAATCTCAACTGACACATATCAGTATCTGCGGTAAAGATAGTGAATAATGTATTAGGTAAAAAACATAAGCATACAAGTATTTTTATTCTATTGTCTATTCTGTATTTTCTTTAGAAATATTTGTATGAACTATTTTATGTAATAGGAATTATTTAAAACACAATAGTACGAAAAATTTACATTTGACTTAACAAAATCATGTATGTTATATTATATGTTAGTTCAAAATTATGTATTACCTACAAAACTGATATATTTGTAAACTTCTTTGTGCATAATATAGGTATATTATATAGGTAATATTCCTTTGATATAAGTGTCGATAATTTAGAGCTGGTCTGTAGCCTTTTATTACGTGTATGCAAGTTACTTTTTTACTATAGTCTTTATTACTTGAACTTGTACTTAAAGAACGGGCCATTTTCCGCAACTCGACGTCTTTGTGCGTCTATTTTGCGTGACCAAAATAAATAGTTTTTATTATTAAATTAAAATAATTTGTCTATATGTAAATTTTCAATGAATGTTTAAACAACCAAGTAAAAGGTTGTTAGTAAGTCTATAATGAAAATAACTATGGTGAAAATAAATGGCTATATACTTAAAAGAAATACGTAGCTTAAAATTACAGTAACTTACTTAAGTACCTACTTACCCTTACAGTAACAAGCATAAACAATGTTAAAAAATTAACAACGCACGAATTTAGTTTTTTGTTAAGATAGATACTTTTTATTTAATTTCCTTTTAAGATTTACAAGGTGAAGGTTTCAGTTTTAGGTAGATTTGTTATAAATATTACAAAAGTCGATGTATAAACAAATATAAAAATAAACATCACTATAATTCTATACGATATGATTTCTTTATGTAGTATTTTAAACCTTAATTATTAAACAATGACATAAAAGCTGTAAATCTTTACATAACGATGTATTATGCAGCAGTCATAAATTCAATGTTTAAAGTCTATGAGTAAAAAATAATAATTAATATCGCCTCATAGAAGACACCTGGTTTATTCTACAAAATAATAGTTGTAGGTACAACAAAGTCAAACTAGAAATACGCAAAGAAATATTTATATATAAGATAATATGTTTTCTAGTTTAAGACAATAAAACACTGGGTATCGCACATTTCCTTTACTACTTTTCAATAAAATATACCGTAAATTGATTACACATTCACCATCCATTTCATTGTACAGATACACTAACAGTATCAACATATAGCACTAGTTGATTTATGTTTATGAGGGCATCATTACAATAAAAACGAACGACTTTTTAAAAATGTTAGAACATTCAACGGAATCCAAAAAAAGAATCATTTAAAATATAAGCAAATTTCTTGTGCGTCAGCACAAAAACGAGTTTATGAACAGGTTCGTTTGCTATAAAAATTATGTCGATGAAACAACGCCTTAAATCAAAGTAAATTTGCGTTACGGTAAAATAAAAAGCGGGCTATCGTATCACATGATTTATTAGCGTAGAAAAACATAAATTACATGATACCCATACTTGTACACTTTCTTACAATACTTAAATGTATTTAAAATTAGTTGCGAATTTTTCAGATGTCCAAAAACAACGTACAAACGTATTTGCAATTTCAAAATGGTTTTCTTAAAACCGCTGCAGTCAACCTAAAGACATGCCGACTGACTCTTCAAGTTTTTACTAAGCTTTGTGGATGACGACCCAAAATGCCTTTATATTGACGAGACCGACGCGACGGTGCTCGCTCGGATTCTTCTCGTAAAAAGGTACGAGAGATTCTCAAACTGTTTAAACAATTATATTGTTATATGGACTATAGTAATCGTACGTGTGGTTAGTTAAAAAAAATTTCACTATGCTGTATATCCCGCTCCAATCCACAGTAACTCATTATCTATAGTTATCACTACATAAATTTCAACACCACAGTACTGTAAAAACAGATAGACAGACTTTTCTGTTTCATTATCAGTACAGATTAACACAAAATATATTTTTATAAAGATGCCTAAAATAAACTGGACCGCAAAAAAGAGTAGGTTAGAAAATCTTCAATATCATCAAAAGTACCTGACTTAGCTTTATCACATAAAGACTAAATTTTTTTTTTTTTTATGTAATAACAATTTTATTTAAACATTATACATATTTACAAGTCAAAACTTAAGGAATAAATATTTACAGATAGTTTTGATACAAATCATGTCCGCGTGGAATTGTGCCAAGAATGCTAAATAATTATATAATATAATATAATATAATGCTAAATAAGACTAAATTAAAGAATATTTAATGCCACATAAAATAATATCAAAACATTTAATTTATTTTTGATAATATTTAATAATTTTTGATAATTGTATAGAAACTTGAAATATAAAATAATGGTCATTTTTTTATTTTACCAAAAAATTCAAACGAATTGTTACGCGTTTGTTTAAGTTTTACAATAAAAATGGTATCTCTGCTTTATAAATTTTATTATTCTGAAGTCATCATAGCGTTAACACCTGAAGAATGTACCAAGATCCTGACAATGCTTGAAGATGGGCACAGTCAGCGAAATACAGTGTGAACTATTGTTGTGTTTTTTTCTACAGTTCAGCTTTAGTAGTTCAGAAAATTTTCAATATCTACTTTTGATATATTGAAATGTTTCTAACCGACCCTTTTTCTTTGCGGTCCAGTGTATATTAAACAGTTTTTTTAGTACACACATGAACTTTCCAGTTATTATTTATTTTGTCCGGGAGTTCATATATAAATAAAAAATGTTATATAAAGTTTGTTCAAAGTGGTGTTTTACATTTATGTATAAAATTTTCGAGAAATTTCTATAAAGGTATTTCAGTATGTAAATAAATGTTCACAAATAAATCACGCCTTTATAGACATTGACTAAGTTTCTCTAAAATCCGCGCTAACTGATGATGCGTTTGCGAGAATACTAAGGTAAATAGAAAGTGCGACTGCATTAGAAAATTTTAGCGATAAAATATGTATTTTTTTTTTGTTTATAAAAAATAATATAAGGAAATATGAATAATAGAAATATCGACATGTCCTATGTATAAGGGCCAAAGCAACAATTTAAGCATTTTCACTTTTTTGTTTTAAATGCTTCCTTTTAGTCTAGTTTACAAGTTGCATTAAAAAAAAGTACACATTTATGGGTGCAAACACTATTTTTTTCTGCAGTATAAGGGCTTATTTGACATAATTTTTGACGTATAAAGGCCAAACAGTTATTTCGAGACTTGTACGCGGGGGAATCCCGCGTCTAACGGTCTCTCGGATAACGTATAAGTGTCAATGTGAAATAAATAATATGTCATATAAAAATTATATTATTATCATTTATTTAAGTTATTTATTTATGTTAAATATTTGTTATAAAACAAATGTTCTTTTAAAATTAGTTTTTGCCGAGTTTATTGACCAAAATGACTCATTGGCCTTTTTATTATTATTTTTTCAATATAATTAAATTAAAAAAGTTACGTATATAGGCATATCTACATTAGGTAAAAAACTAATAATATACAAATAAGTCAATCTAGCTAGAAAAATGAACATTAGGTGTCATATAGTAACTATGCAAAATTTCAATAACATAAGTTGAAGCATGTAAAAATTATAGCAAATTGAAACTTTGAGAGCCTCTACTGAAAAGTTGTCATTTTTCACATTGGCCCTTATACATAGGACATGTCGATATAAGCAACAATAAAATTTCTTTTTATAATAAAGTGCAAATAACTATGTTTAAAACTTATACTACGTTTATAATGATTGATTGATGATTAACTGATTTACTATGTAACATCCCACTGCTGGGCATAAGCCTCGTTGTAGAAGAAGGTTCGGAAATTAGTTCACCAAGCGGCTCCACAGCGGCGCGTTGGGGGACATAATTCATAAACTTATAAACTTTACAACCTTTGGACACTTTTATACAATGAAAGTTTTACTGGCTGTCAGTTTCCGGTTGGGGGCTCCACAGTGCTTTGAACTCAGATGCGGAAATGAGGTTGATTCTTTCAACAAGAGTTTAGGTAGGTTTTCCCGCCACGGTTTTTTTTTTATGTAACTAGGTTGGCAAACAAGCGTACGGCTCACCTGATGGTAAGACCGTAGCCTATAGACGCCTGCAACACCAGAAGCATCGCAAGCGCGTTGCCGACCCTATCTCCAATCCCCCCCAGGAGCTCTGGTCACCTTACTCACCAACAGGAACACAATACTGCTTGAAAACAGTATTATTTAGCTGTGGTCTTCTGTAAGGTCGAGGTACTACCCCAGTCGGGCTGCTCCATATTTTGAGCAGGAAATTTCCTGCTGTGCCCTACCTCAGTTAAACGGTTTCCTAAATAATACAATTAAAAGAGCTCTTGCACCAACGACGTTCCTGCTCTTATCGAGCCTACTGGAATTGGTTGCAATGATGGCTAGAGAACTGATGGATTGACTTTTGTTACCTAGGAAAGGGGAGGAGCGGTTTTGTGGGACACTAACTGCGTTGACACACTTGCTCCGTTTTATGTCAGAGAAACAGCCGTAAGATCGGGAAATTACATTTTTGTGCCGTTTGCAGTCAATATACATGGACCTTAGAGTAGCAGTACCTACAATTATTTTTTTTAAGAGATAACTCCTCGTCTTATTGCCTCCACTAGTGACAAGAGGGCTGGTGCATGTTTTGCCAAGAGAATCGGCAAAGCGATTCAACGGTGAAATGCTGCCAACATTCTTTGGACCATTCCACGCGGACATGATTTATACCATAACTATCTGTAAATATTTAGTAGTTCTTAAATTGTGAATTGTAAATATGTTTAATTCCTGTAATAAATAATTTTGTCATTCAGACAAAAAAAAATCCTTTTATTATTAACGATCGTTATCAGGTTTTTATGATAATAAAACCGGGACCGACAGCTAAACGAAGCACGATGAGGAGACCCGCAAGAAGAGATATCCAGACCGGGAATACATATTTGTACCACTGCAAACATTCACACTGAGCGGGAGTCAAACCGCGATACAAGAGCTAACAATAACTTTTCAGTGTGAACGATTTTTCACCAATATTGTTGAAATTAAACATCTCTAGTTCTCTACTATAGACATTTTCAGATTTATAACTTGCACATACGATAGAAACTTGTTTCATATTATACATATATTACTCGGGCTCGATCAATTATTCTTAGACTCAAAACTAGTAGGTACTAATGATAGATCTAAAATGAGACAAACAACTATAAAAATATTTTAGCAGGATTGCTACGTCGGCAATGAAGCTTACGATTCACCTGATGGTAAGTGGTTGCTGTAGACGAAAGACGTCTGCAATACCAGAAGCATCGCAAGTGCTTTGCTGACGCTATCCCCAATGCCCCCCAGGATCTCTGGTCACCTTACTCACCAACAGGAACACAATACTGCTTGAAAGCAGTGTTATTTAGCTGAGATCTTATGTAAGGTCGAGGTACTACCCCAGTCGAGCTGCTCCAGATTTTGAGTAGGATATTTCCTGCTCTAACCAACCTCAGTTAATCTTAATTAATTTAATTGTCCCATTCGGTGTCGAGACCCTTGGTCCGTGGGGTCCTAGCGCCTTAAGGCTTTTTAAGGAAATAGCTAAAAGGTTAGTCGACATCACAGGAGACCGAAGAGCTGGCAGCTACCTCGGACAAAGAATTAGTCTGGCTATCCAAAGGGGGAACGCTGCCAGTATCTTCGGAACCTTGCCTAAAGGGACTTCTTTTAATAATATATTTTAGTTATTATATTATATTTTTTAAGGTTTTTAGTTTTAGTTTAATTTTTTTTAGTACAATGTTTTTTTTATAATTAGTTGTAATTCAATTTAATTGAAATAATACCTCAGATATCTATACTAATATTATAAAGAGGTAAGTTTATAACTTTGTTTGTATATACGGGGTAATCTTCGCAAATACTGATCCGATCATGAAAATTCTTTCGCTAACAGAAAGCTACACTATTCAGGAGTGACAAGATAAAAGGAAAAAGATAAAAATATATAAAGATTTTAAATCAGCAGGATTTGAACCTGCGCCCTCTGACGTGCCGTGTCAACAATTCAATCTAATCAAGGATTATTATTTGCCTTAGAAATTAATTGGTGATTTTAAAACATTTATATTTATTTGATTTGCTGAAAATAGTGAGAGTGTATTGGAACATATCAAATTTCACCGTACCCTTCTTATGTGAAATGGATTATAACGCCCAACGAAGTGGGCACGGATCGGCTAGTATAAGATAATCTTAATTTAGACTTGTTACTTTATTACATACAATATAGGCAAATTTCGCTTTTCTGTTCAAACCATATCTTCCAGTCAGTATGTTAATTAATGATATAAATTAATTCGTTATTAGTTTTTTCAAGGACATGTATGTCTGCTCATAGCACTTACACATAGATAAGTACTTAATTAAGTAGCAAATTACACTGACATGCTTATTATATATATTATCTAACACTATTAAACGAGCAATTCTTGTATTCGATCTAGCTAGGATTCATTTTTAGAAAATGTCGTTTTATCCGTGTTTTCAGGAAATGAAAATGTGCTAGAATATCATTTGGAATGCGAAGGTAAATTTCGCCACTATCTACAAGGTTATAATAATTCAGGTGGGAAATCGGGCGGTCAAATCTAGAAAACATCTGTTCGAGCCCATATATATCCATATATAGATCTCCAGTCCGATTTTTTCAATTTTTTTCAAGTTCCATATTTTTTAGGAAAAACTATTATTGGAAGCCCTATATCAACGCATTAATTTAATTTGGATCTGAGTATATTAAAAAATAAACAGTTCATATTTATAACTATTATGTCTCTCAAGCAGTGCTGTATCTCTATGATAAGTAAGACAGACAGAGCTCCTGGGATGAGTCGGGGCTAGGGTCAGCAACGCGCTTGCAATACTCCTGATATAGCAATATCATAAATGGATAAAGGAACCGTATGCTTACAAAAAAACAAGTGCTAAAATTAACGAGATTTCATCTAATATTCCAAAAGTAGATTTTAAGTAGATGAGAACTAACCGAAAATTGACGTGCAGTAGCTGATTAAATAGGCAATAGCATGCTATTACTACTAATAAATTACTACTAATAAATTTAGCAAGGTAAGGTTTTAAGTAAGAGAAGGAAGCGATCGTCCCTGTCTCCTTCCTGCCATCTTCTTTTTTTTTTCCTCTTCATGTCTCCTTCAAACTCTTAGGATGTCCTCAACCTATTAATATAACAACTAAAATAAATAGTAAATTTAAAGAGTGATTAACGATTAATACAACTTGAGACCTTGTTCTGGATTTATTATTCTTATTAGTTAAAGATCAAGATGCTTGTTTATAACGATATGTTGCTAAGCTTGTATTAAGCTGTAAATTACCCTTGACATAAAAACGTCGATAATATTTAAAACGTACTGTACGTAAGTGTGTACTGATAAATAAAGTACATACTTAGTAAATTTTATATAGTGATAATTAAATATTTATTTCAATTCAAATATCATAGTCATAGCGAATAAAAGGCATACATTCAGAGATGTCTCAATGATTAATAGGTTTAACACCGGCAGCGACCACCGGCTATTGCCGGGCAGTCTGAATATATCCGTTCGAAAATAGTGTACCCCCTGATCAAATCTACTCGCTTACCTACAGTTCCAACCGCATTCATCGTTCCAATTCGAAGGGTACCACTAGCAACGTGGATGAGATGACCGATAACGTGGCGAAGACGGTGCACACACTGGGTCGCAGACACTTTCCGCCTACGAAGGAGTTTCTAAGCTACGTTGAGTATTCACTTCGAAGATTCCGCAATACTTGAATACTAAAGTATTCGAGCAATTCGCCTTGCCTGTTTTTTTCATACAGTGCCGAGACGTGGACACTGACAAAGAGACTAGTCCACAAGTTTGAAGTCGCTCATAGTGCAATGGAACGGACCATAATCGTACCAGGGGGGCGTAGTCAGGGAAGAGCAGCTGGAGCCCTGGAATGTATGTTCTACAATATATTATGATGAATTAAACAATTTAAAAGAAATAAAAATGTATGTTTAAATTTACGTTTATTTATTTAACTACCTATAAAGCCTATATATTTACCTTTTTTCGTGTAGGTGTCTTTGTGTAGTGTGTATGACAAAACAAGCGAGGGCGATCCGGTCTAAAAAAATCTGACTTGCCTCCCCCTAGGTCAGAAGCTGGGTAAACTCATGGAACGGACTATGCTTGGGCTCTCTCTAAGATAGGATTAGAAATGAGACTATCCGCGGGAGAACAAAAGTAACCGGCATAGCACACAGAATTAACAAATTGAAGTGGCAGTGGGCTGATCACCTGTTGAGGACCAATGGCTGCTGGAGTAGACGTGACTTGGAGTGGAGACCTCGTATTGGCAAACGCAATGTGGGATGTCCTCCAGCCCACTGGAGAAACGATCTACGTAGGATTGCCGGTGAAACCGGGATGCATGGCTTCAACTTGAAGAGGCCTATATCTAGCAATGGACTGTGATAGACTGAAGTGATCCTAATAATTAAATCAGCTAATATACAGGGTGTCCCGCGATAAAGTGCAACCCCGAAAGAGGGTGAAACTAGACCATAAATTATCGACAAAAAACAGAAAAAAATTAAAAAAATTTCAAAAATTTCAAATTTTTTTTTTATTTTTTTTATTGAAGAATTAAAATTCTTATATAGCTTATAACGTAGCCTCTTTGTACAAAAAATGATGATTTTTGTACGTGTTTTTTGGGATACAGGCGTAAATTTTTTTTTATTTGAATGGCAATATGATAAGAAATAATAATAAATCATAAAATTTCCTGGTATTGGGGGCATAATTCTGAGAAAATTAGAGATCATTGAAAAAAACAGTCATAAAAAATGGATTTTTTTTCACAAGAAGCATAGTTAAAGACATAATGCCACTTTTTTGCGAGCTAATTGTTATTTTATCCTTACCGCCAAGTACGTGGCGTAATATTTTATTTTATTTTAAAGTAATCGACCTACTACATTGGAAGAAATCATCATTTTTTGTACATAGAGTCTACGTAAGATATAAAAATCTTAATTCGTCAATAAGAAATAAAATAATTTTTTTTTTAAATTTTCTTCTATATTTTTTGTCGATAATTTATGGTCTAGTTTCACCCCCATTCGGGGTTGCACTTTATCGCGGGACAACCTGTATATAACAATTCCTTTCAATTGTACCAATCGCAGCCACTTCAATCGGCAAACCCCCAAATAACCTGGTTTCCGAAACCAGCCCGATATATGTTAAAGATTTATTAGCCTTCGTCTTAAAGCGTCAATTTTATTAACCAATCGATTCTTACCAGTTAATAAAATATCAATATAATTATAATATGAGTTTTCATTTCAATGATTCGTACACATATCAAAACCGATTCGAATAAAAATGCAGTTCTGTTTAATTTATAACAAAATCAAATCAATTACATAAATTAATTACACTCTTTTTTATTTTATGTTTTTATTTCACAAATTTTAACTCATTCGTAAGACAACTATAAAAACTTTAAAAACTTAGTAAAATAATACAATACCTATGTAAAAAAAAACATAGGATTCTTGGTTGTAAATTTTTATTCAAATTTCATTTATAATAAATTGATTGAATTTTAAACTGTACACAAGTAGTTTTCTTCTTCTTTTCTTATCAACAAACAGTTCGAAGCTCTGGTTATCTACGTGAGTATTACTGCAAATGCATCGTTGTCTGCACTTTACCACGAATGTAGGATATAAATTGCAATGAGATAACTAATTGATTCACGCAGGCATTTTAGAACACAGCTGTGCGGGCATTTACTTTCTAGAGAAAGTCGAATGGTTTACTGTCAAGTCACTAGAACGCATTAACTGAATCAAAATAATTTTTTATTTTTTTATTTTAACACAAAATATATAATAGTTATTATTAGCCTAAGATCTGGTAATCTAATAATTAAAATTATAATCTAAAATATTGATTAAAACATTGAAATTTAAAACTTTAATAATACGTAGAAACAACTTTGTACCATATTAAAATGTAACCTGACACTTGATTTTTTAATATTAACAAAAATATATAATATATATAATCAACAAACTAACTGAGGGATGCGATCTGAAATACCGCTATATTTTAATATTAATTTGAGAACTTAAATATTGTTTATTTTTATTTATTCCACGATTCCACGAGATTACAAGATTACACAAACATTGATAGTGTGTTTTAAATGTTGTATTGAAAAATAATTTATACTCTACAAATACAATACTCTACTTCTTACAAGAAATAATAGCTATGAAAGTTTAACTAAAAATATAATTTAAAGTATAAAAAATGTTGACTTTTTACTTGTTAAATACAAATCCTCTTTATTACATGAAATGTACATATTTTAATAAATTTTAAACAAAAAATAAATATCTGAATTCACGTTTATTTATAATCTTGTCTGGTTTTAAAACCTCGACGACATTTCAGTCTCTTAATTTAACGTTTTATCCTTCAATATCTTCAAAATAAAAAAAAATCGTTGTCATTTGATTGTACTTATGATGCAGATTACATAAAATAAGACTATCCGACTAAGAAAAGGTTATTTCTTTTTAGCTTGTACTTCTTGCCCTTGTAAGAAAATGTATGAATTTAATAAAATAAAAATTAACGATTGTAATTGATACAGGTAACTATTGTACTTGTAAAATATTCAAATTGAAAACATTGAAGTACATCTTTTTATTACTCTTTATTATAGCTTTCAACAAAATATTTAGCTTCACTAGATTTTTTGCTTTCAACAAAATATTTAGCTTCACTAGATTTTTTGCTTTCAACAAAATATTTAGCTTCACTAGATTTTTTGCTTTCAACAAAATATTTAGCTTCACTAGATTTTTTGCTTTCAACAAAATATTTAGCTTCACTAGATTTTTTGCTTTCAACAAAATATTTAGCTTCACTAGATTTTTTGCTTTCAACAAAATATTTAGCTTCACTAGATTTTTTGCTTTCAACAAAATATTTAGCTTCACTAGATTTTTTCTTTTTGTCCAATAAAATAAAATAAATAAATAAAAAAAACGTTTAGAAAAATCATTGAACTAGAGGAATTAATGAACATAACAGGTTTATGATAACATTTTTAGTTTTGTCAAAGCGTTTATACTTATACACATATATAACATTTTCGTGTGTTACAATATACAGTTTTGCGAGTCTTATATCAATTATTTAGTAGTAGGTACTAACGCTTTAATCATTCTAAATGGGTTGTTACAAAATAATGTAATATATATAAAGCCATATCATTTTTCTTATACATAATATATAATAAAGATAGTTCTTATGTGAAATTGAAATGCATCAATTTTTGTAAAATGTGTCGTTAACAAAGTTTGGATCTAAGGCTTAGAATTTTAATTAGTGTGTACCGGTTCATTAATTAACATATTATAAAACAATTCCACAGGCGTGTTTTTGAGTACGAAACATTTCCTAGAAACTCTGTATCGGTATTGCTCGAGTCGCATTATAGTTAAATCAAAAGTTTAAAAAATAATAAAACTTCTTTTATTATTATTTACCTTTAAAAATAAAGTTTTAAAAGTAAATAAAAATAAAAGAAATAACCTTTTTTACACTAGTAATGCTAGAAAGACGAATGTGATATTAAGAATTTATGCTATAAACTTATAAAGCAATTTAGTGCATGAGACTGTAACGAAATGTGCACAATACAATTTTGCAAAATTGTTACACTTTCTATTCCAATGGAAAGTGTCAATAACGTAAACTCAGTGTTTAATCTATTTAACATATTCTATTAATATCCGTAAAACCTTCGATGAAGTGCTTTATACCACACATTCCACACTTTATACTTATATTATTTTGTAGGTGAAATTATGTTATATAATATAATATTACGTAAGTAAACAAAAATAATGTGAGGTTCTAATTACCTCGAATACATATTACGCTTTACTCAAAATCACTTAAATAATTTAATGGATATGAATTGAAGTGCTGGAGTCTAGAACTCTTATGAAATAATCATTTCATTAAATTATTTAAAATAAAGTATAACAAAATATATTTGATACTAGCTTCTGCTCGCGACGTCGTCTGCGTGAACGCTATACAGCAAATAAAGGTTCTAAATCATAACTCTAAATAATAGGACTTCTTAATAATATTCGTGCCAAAGAAGTAAATCCATGCAGTACTTTTTGAGTTTATCCCGGACATACATACAAACAAACAGACAAACAAAAATTCTAAAAACTATATTTTTGGCTTCGGTATCGATTGTAAATCACACCCCAAGTATTCCTAAAAAAAATAATTCAATGTACAGTTTTGTCCACTTCTGTGGTCTGTGGTTTTGTCTTTCCTACCATTATATTATAATTATGTATCAGACTACTAATTTTATCTAGTCATATTTTGGTTAATTGAAACCATTGTAGGCAAACTATATTTTATTCTAGTCTATTAATGAATTACTTCGGTACACTCAACTGAGTTCCCCCGTTTCGTCAATTGATAAATTATCATACGTAAATAGAGTTGGCGTATCATCCTAGATTAGGACAACGACCTTTTGACATTTGCTCAACAAATTGAAATCATTATCTTATGAATGCTATATTTATACGTGCTTCGCAAATATTAGTATTCAAGTCCTCGAGTAGTACAGGTTGAAATCTTCTTGTACGCACATTGCAGCTAAGTGAATGACCCCTCGTATTAAGACCAGCATTTTATTCAATGTTTGTAATTTAAAATACGATAATCAGGTCAAATATCAATTTATATTAAAATACAATTTGTAAGCCTTCTAAAGCTCTTAACTCTAAAAAAGAATGTGCTTTAGATCATAAGACTGAAGTAAAACTTCTTTAGCTCCATCTAACTTATATCTCCCTCTCAACTTCCGTTGGCCTCGCCCGATCACACTTTTCGTAACGCTCTCTTCACGCGTTCACCAGCTTACTCCCCAAGTCAAGCGTGCGTAAAAAAGTTTTACTTCAAAAAAAATATTTTGCACCAATTTCGTTAGTTAACTGCTGTCTTCTAGTGGAAGTAAAATAGTAGCCTTGACAGTGTCATATTTTTAAGCAAGTAATTCCCAATAGGTACCTGTACGGCCTGTACCTACACGTTATATTTGATAAAAATTACTTTCAACCACTAAACATGTGGGTTTTTTATTTCTGTGTTTGCACTACCTTGTTTTTGTGATTTATGTAAGTATGTATACAGTATATATGTATATGTTAAGCTGTCATCTAATATACACTCAAGTGTTAAATCTTATAATGTCGTCTCTTTTTTTGACTATCATTCATATTTTTCGCGAATTCTTCTCTTACAACTCAATTAAATTGCCAATAATTTTATGTATGATATATTTTTTTACCTATTACTTTATATATATATATACACACTTTAAAAAAATTATCATATCGTGTTTTATATTTTAACTAAAGAAAGTATTGGGTATTTAAAAATAGTCATTTTAAAATTATGAACAACCGAAAATGTTAATAAATAAGAAAAAAAGTTTTGTTCAAAGACGATAAATAGGAAATAATTATTTGTCAGAAAGAACACAATTTAACAAATAAACAGTTTTATGAGCTACATTCATTTTTCCTCATGTCATGATCGGGGATCAAACCGAATAGATGGAAATCGAAGCTATTGTGACCACTGTACCAACTGATCACCAACCCAAGTAATACCCTAGTATCATCCACGAGTCATCTAACATAAACCGGATTCCTGTAAATAGCTCGTTGGAAAACGAAAATTGTTTTACGCTTACAAAGCATTACACGTACGCCAAAAAAGTAAAAATTACTCATTGACATATAAAACTAACTGTTTTTCGTTAAAAATAAAACATAACAGAAACAATTACGGAACATTGTTTTCGTAATTAATTTATAACTTTGGAAAACATCGGTTTTTTGATAAGTGACCCACCCGTGTCTTCGATTTTTTAAGAACGTTTTCCATAACATTAAAATATTTTTGTTGTGTTTTTCTTAGTAAGTTAATTTAAATACACAATAAACGTAATGAGGATCGCGTAGGTCAAAAGTGGATTGCGGCGGTTCGGCCCGCTGACCTTCCGTTTGGTGCAGGTGCTTTCCGGACACGGATGCTTCGGTAAGTATCTGCACCAAATCGCAAGACGGGAGGTGACTCCAGCCTGCCACGAGTGTGGGGCGCCAGAGGATACGGCGCTCCACACGCTGGAGGTGTGCGCCGCGTGGGAATCGCAGCGGCGCGCGCTTTCGGCGGTCATCGGGCTGGATCTCTCGCTGCCGAGCGTCGTAAAAGCCATGCTCGACAGTGAGAGATCGTGGCAGGCGGCGGTCTCCTTCTGCGAAGAGGTAATGACGCAGAAGGAGACCGCGGAGCGAGCCAGGGAGAGTGACGCCTCCGCTGACCCGCTCCGGCGCAGACGTACGGGAGCAAGGAGGAGGCGGTTTGCCCACCTCCTCCCCCCCTCGTAATAGTGGGGTCGCCGGCCGAAAGTCGGGGGACTTCGGCCGGCCGGACGACGTAACCCCACAGGTCTGCGGGGTGGCCTTGTTGTGAGCAAGGCCACCCCAACTTTGTGCCGGGGCCCGGACGTTTACGTTCGGGCCTACCGCCGGGGCGAGGTGGCGACTGCTAGCACGACCCCATCTCGCCCCACTCAGGCGGACGACGGCTCGCACGTGGCGGTTTTTAGTCAGTAGGAGTCTGACATAACCCTCTGGTGCCCCCGCGCCGGAGGGTATCCATGATGGATTTTCCCCACGATAAAAAAAAAAAAAAAAAAAAGGTCAAAAGTGGATTGCATTGAATACGATAGCTTCCAATCTCATTGTCTTGTTTATTTTATACGCAGAGCTTTTCTTTTATTATTCATTGCCACTGGATATGTACGAACACGAGGTTTATCGTAGAAATTATAACAATAATCGGACAAATAAATAATCGGAAAGGGGACAAACTTAACTAGATTTATATTAACTACAAAAGTTTGATGATTTAAAATAACTTTTGACTATGTAAGACTGTAAGTAAGTAGTTTATACAGAGAACAAAAATAGGCGACATAGTCCACAGAACTAGTAATTTGAAGTGGCAGTATGCTGGTCACCTGTGTCTCAGAACCAATGTCCGCTGGAGCAGACGACTGGCAAACGCAGTGTGGCATGTCCTCCGGCCACGTTTTTAGTTTCTACAATAATAAAATATAAATGTGATATGAATGAATCAGAACTATCTGTAATTATCAGCAAGAAACAAATAATACCTGATATATAAAATTAAAATTTTTTAAAATAAAATATTTGTTTCAATTTTCTTATTAAATATCATAAAGCTTTAAACATATACATTAATTTAACATTAATTTTATTTAGTAAATATTGTTGTCGTGGTATATAAATATATGTGGGCGCGTCCGCATTTCGTCACTACAGAACCCGTGTCGGTACCCGCGCTGTTATTGATATTCACCTACCCTCACTCATTCTATTATTAGAGTCATTCTCACCTGTATGGCGGTGCCTGCGCTGTCACGGGTTCGAATCGCCCACATATATTATATTTAATTTTAATTTTTACAACAACAATAACTAAGACGAGTATAAACTTAGAATTTACAAAAATTACTATTGAGTATTGTTATAAGTGTCGAGTTTAGGTAAATAAGAACACTGAAATATCACTGAAGCTATCATATTTACTTGATACTCGAAATTCCTCCCTTTCTCAAGATTACATCGTCTTCATCAACGCCAACAATTACATGATAAGTCACATTTTAACTGCGCAATAGATTATAACCACAATATACTTAATTAGTTAATGAGTTTAAATGAGTGAATGTATGCCTGTCATTATATTATGCTTGCAAGCTTTTTCGCTGTACAAAACTTCTACACTCTACGTGAAATCGCTCTTAAGATTCTTTTTCTCTTGCATGTTTTATGTTAGGTACATGTAGTGTTTTTGGTTGTACAATAAAGTATATTTGTATTGTATTGTATCTTTCTTTGTATGTGTCTGTATTTCGGTGTACATGAAGTATAAATAAATAAATAAATAAATACGTGACATAGATGAAACCATTTGTGCTATCTTAGTACTAGGAGAAGCCATTAAATACAAAAAATAATAAAAAAATTAATGTATTCGACAGCATACCTATATTTATCTATATCTTACTTTTATAAATAAAAAAGACAAAATAACGTAACAAAACTACTTACTATCTTCATTTGTCGCGGTACATCCCAGACGACAAAAGCAAAGTATACAAGGAAAATAAATCAGTAATAAATGATTGTTCATTTTGTAACTATATTACAAAGTGAGGTGAATACTCTATTCACTATCTATTCTTGTAAAGCAATCGATGATGATCACTTATTAGTAACATTTGCATAGGTTGAGCAAGATGTAACATTTCTGCAACTGAAAAGACTAGACCTTTCTTTCTTTTAACTACGGGACGCTACTTTATTGTAGGCAGGGCCGTCTTTACCCGGGGGTGCAAGGGGTGCAGTGCACCCGGGCGCGTGGTCCTAGGGGGCGCCGAATGCTAGAACTTACTTACTTACTTCCTCCTGGACCTTTTCCTATCTACTTGGGGTCGGCCTTCCTTATCCTTTTCTTCCATACGGCACGATTTTGTACCAGGTCTTTATTTAATTGAGCATCTGTCAGGTCTTTTTCGACCGTCGTTAACCAAGTGGCGGGTGGTCTTCCGCGCTTGCGCTTCGTCACTGGTATGTTCAGGGCAAGCTTCACCATATGGTTGTCCGGTCGCCGCTGCACATGGCCGTACCAATGCAATCTCCTCTCTTTAACTTTCTCAGCTATCGGGGCAACTTTGAAGCTTCCCCTTATGTACTCATTTCGGATTTTGTCTAGAATGCTAGAAATTTGAAAAAATTTTGACCTCTAAACTCATTAAATGTCAACGTCATTGCACCGTCTCGTACACTTTGTTACGTCAAATGCACGTACTTAATATAAAATATAGGTAGTCCATTGAAATTTTACATGAGCTTTACATTTATTAGAGGACGCAATTTTATTTTTGAAACATGTGTGGGGGGTCAATAGAAGCTTAAGCCCAAGTTTGTGGGGCGGCAACCCTTGTCCCCCGGCCGCCATCTTGGAAAAAGGAGTGCAAGCACCGTTTTCGTGATATCTCGGAAACTATGCGTCCTACAAATAATTTGTAAAGACATAATTTGTAGCAAATTGCTTTGTCTACAAATATGTTCATATAACTTTTTGCCCTAAATTTAAAATTAAAGAAGTTATGAGCAAAAAAGTGAGAACATTTCTATAAAAAATGTCTTATTTGCTCTATAACTTTTATTTTATCTATTTAAAAAAAATACCTCAGACCATTACCTGGACTCACAAGGTCACGAACGTGGAAGTTCTGCGACGCATCAATCAGAAACGAGAACTTTTGCAGACCGTCAAGATGAGAAAAGTCGCATATCTGGGACACGTGCTTAGGCACGATAGATACGAACTGCTACAACTCATCATGATGGGAAAAGTTGCTGGAAAACGAGGTGTAGGTCGCAGAAAAAAGTCCTGGCTACGCAACATCCGCGAGTGGACAGGCATCGCGAGCGCCGCCGAACTCTTTCGCCTCGCGAAGAATAAATCAGAGTATGCGAAGCTGACTGCCAACCTTCGCTAGTCGGAGAGGCACCGCAAGAAGACCTCAGACCAATCTTATAGACGGTCTTTTGAGGAAAATTTTTCTTATATATATTTTTTTTTAATTTAATTTATTTAAAACGCTGTTAGAGCGGTCCAAAGGGGTTCGTCAATGCTCATGAGAATCCGGTCAAAACGAAATGTTTAACTTCGTTTTATGATCTTTTTTTATTGTAAATACATTCTTAAATTTTTTTATTAAATCCCTACCTACAACTTTACTTATTCATTGCTAACTGTTTTCCCCGCCACCTATGAGGTAGAGTCTGTAGGCGCATTTTTTTTTACGTGGTATTCCCAGTAGGTCTACTCCACAGACATCTTGCCGATGAGGTAATCCTCGGCTAGCTATTCTATTCTACTTTTCTTCGATGGTCCAGGCTGTGGCTCAGAATGTAATTCAACGTCAAATGTGAAGGTTCGGGGAGTGACAGGAGTAAAAATTAGAGTCATAGTTGGAAGTTCACCTTCGAATTAATTTTCTTCCATTAACTTTGATATTTCCATGATGTTACTGCATGTTTTGCCAGAACAATGGAGGCATACTGTAGAGCATTGGAGGCCTGCTTTTCTGCAGCCACACATGCTTCACAATTTCCTTTGCATCTGCAGAAAATTAATTATATGAGATCGGGGGGTGCTGGGGTCTTGGAAGCTTGTATTGGCATCCAAATGTTTGCATTCTTTTTCCAGCCCCAATCTTCAGGATTTTGATATCTTTCGAGTCATGACTAGACCTGGTGATATACTCGGAGACTGTGAAAACGAGCTGCATCTTGTGTTGGAGTCAGCGATGATGAACTAAATGAATTTTTAGTCACTATGTCTTGGCAAATCGTTTGTATCGCATGCCGTCTAGTGAGTTGTCTTTATTACAGCCGTATAAAGCTACGAAAAAACGTTCGCCAACAAGAGTGAGCAAAGAAAAATAGACTTTCTCACTCAGGAATAGCGCGGTATCACCAGCTTATTCAGGATGTTTCTCCATAATTTTTATAAATTTTAGTTTCCCCATATTACAGGCTGCTGATGTTGTATCATATCCTGAGAACTATAGTATAACAGTTAGGAATGTATAAATAACAAGTAAAGTTGTACGAATTTAACAAAAAAAAATTAAGGATATATTTACAATTAAAAAAAAATCATAAAACTAAGTTAAACATTTCGTTTTGACCGGATTCTCATGAGCATTGACGAACCCGGTCAACTTTAGAGCGCTCTAACAGCGTTTTAAGTGAATGAAAATAAAAAGAAATATGAGAAAAATTTTCCTCAAAAGACTATCTACAAGATTGTTTTGAGGTATTTTTTTTGTAAAATGTATTAAAAAAAAGTTAAAGAGCAAATAAGAACAATTTTATAGAAATTTTCTCACTTTTATGCTTATAGGTACTTAACTTCTTTAATTTTAAATTTAGGGCAAAAAGTTATATAAACATATTTGTAGACAAAGCGATTTGCTACAAATTATGTCTTTTCGAATTTTTTGTAGGACGCATAGTTTCCGAGATATCACGAAAACGGCGTTTGCACTCCACAAACTTGGGGTTAGGCTTCTATAAATTAATAACTAAAAGATTAAAATTATATTGCGTTTTATTACAACAGCAGGGGCGCGGGCTGATTATCCGAACCCCGGCGCGGAATATGCTTAAGACGGGCCTGATTGTAGGCGAGTTTTAAACTATGATTTTGTAAGAAACATTGATTTCAATCAGGCAACCATATTGCGAAAGATATAATCACTATAAAGACAGTGTTTAAAATTTGTAGTTAACTTAAATAAATTAAGATTATATTATATTTTTAAGAAATGTTTTATAACATAAATTGTATAAAATTCATGTCAAGCAAATGCATGTATAATATACAAAAAGTGATTCTGATTTATTTTTTCAATTTTTTATATTTATCTGCGTGTTTTCTTCCACTAGTTTGTAAATAAAATAACTTCTAATTTCTCTTTCTTTTAATGTTTTAAGGTACACTTATCTTTAGCTTTTCAATCATACTTATGTCGTAATTTTATTAAAAATGTAACAGATAGAAATACTTCGTATTATTAGTACAGATACAGGCTATTATCAATTAGGTTGCAGTCAAAGATTAAGATAATATACTTTCTGTTACGATGTTATCAATGAATTTATAACATCTGTTTTATCGTTCACTTTCAATTGCAAATGAAAATTACTTATTAAGCAAAATTGCAGCGTGCTTCCTGGTAGGTATCTGGAAACCGGGTTTAAAAAAATTACGATTAACGTAGGTATACCTGTTCTTTTTTATGCAATTTATTTATCTATAAAGATAGAAAAATTTACGACTTGTAAAATTGAATTACCAATTTTAGAAGATATCTTCAAGATAAAAACTGAAAATTATAATATACAACTTAGTAAATAGAATAAGAATTTTATTCATTGTAGAAGAAACCCTCTAAGAATAACATGATGCTTGTATTTTCCCATTCAGGACCTTTATCCACACTACTTTTATCCTTTTTGGTGGAAATTTAGCTTATTATTATTTCAACATCTGAATAAAGAAATTCATTCAAAGTCAATATTAAATATTTGAAAACTAAGCAATAACAAATAAATTTTATTATAAGAAATGTATTTTTATTTAATCACATCATAGTTACATCCCAGTTAATTCCCAAGGAGGGTTGATGTCAGGCAGGCGGCCGGTCGTAAAAATAACATGCCAAATCACTTACAACATGAGTCTGAGGAAGAGGAGAACATGTTGTGCCGACCCTATATAAATAGGATAAGGGCAGGGAGATGATGAGTTACATCCCAGTTAAATAAGGCAATTTCTGAAAAGTATAATAAATAAAAAATCGATAAGTCATCAATAAAATACAATAAATATAAGTTTTCGCCGTACGGTGAGACTCAACTTGGCGTAGATACTTTCATTACATAACTCCTATGTAAATAACAAATAATGATCCGTTCATCATGTGACCCTCAGTCATATGACTTAATAAACCTGTCAATCCATACACGAAACGAAGCTTCGTTGAGATCTATTTTACCTATGTACATATTCATGGTGATTTATTCCATTATTCCTATGCATTTACGCTTCAGCCTGTAATATCCCACTGCTGGGCATAGACCTCTTTCCCCATGTAGAAGTGTATTTACCTACTTATTTAGGAAAAACACATGAATCGAATATTATCGATACTGTTCGAATTGTATAGTGTAATTGTAATTACAACTAAAAAACTACAAAACGAACATAGTCGATCGTCGAGAATTACGCTCTGTTGCTTATGAACTATCATCGAACGTGCTGTATGATAAAATATATCTTATACTTATCATCATGATCACGATTCAGCCTGCAATATCCCACAGTTGGGCATAGGCCTCTTCCCCGTGTAGGAGAAGGAGAAGGAGGAGAAGGATCGGAGCTTAATCCACCACGCTCTTCCAATGCGGGTTGGCGGATATATTCCCTACTATGAGTAACGATCGCTATCAGGTGTACATGATAACAACCGGGACCGAGGCTTATCGTGCTCTCCGAGGCACGGTGGGGAGACCCATAAGGACTACTTATCATCATAACGGTAAAATATTGCCCATTGCCCAAGACTTATTTCCTATTGTGTCCTTTTTTAACACTCGAATCTCGATTACACGTAAATATCACACAAATTCTGTGTTCGACAAGATGACTGAATTAAACAGTGACTACCTAAATCGACGAAACACGATTCCTGGCATTTCGTTGTTTGAATAAATACTCAAATATTGTTCTGTTCGATGATAGAAAGAAACATAGAAAGAAAACTAGACCAGCCAGCATGTCTTTGAAATAATTTTATACATACCAATAGTAGTTTGAACACTGTAGTTAAGTTACGAATTAATCTTCACTTTTATTAGAAAAGAGTAGCCCCACGGTCGTGTGTTAACGATTTTTGCGACTTTATAACGTGTTGATTTTTGTAATATGTTCAGTTGATGCAACAAAACCGGTTGAAAACAAAACTTGTTATCCTAATAAAATTATTACAACATATTAAATTTAAAAAAAAAACTTAAGGCAATTTTGACAACAGACAAGGAAAATACTTAGGTACTTCGTTTTTATAAATCTGTCTGCACAATGATCCACAATAGTCTCAAACCATACAATGTGCATTTATTTCAACATTTTGTTATAATTGTATTTGTTCATAAATAAATAAAAAACTGACTACAATTCAAATGGACGGGTAGGTTGATCAACGTATATAGTTGAAATTAATTAAATAAGCATTATTGGGGCATAATAGCATCAGCTTCCGAATTTAAAAGTAATCATCAAAATCGACACATCAAGCTTACGTTATGAGGTAAAATAAATAAGTACATTTGAATTGGGAACCTCCTCCTTTATTGAAGTTGGTTAAAATTAAATAAAAATTTGATTGTATGAGCTGATCACAAGCTTCATAACTTATTTGTTTTCTCCCTTTGTATAAAATTAAATTTTAACGCAACAAAAGCGAATAATAATAGTATTAAATTTTTAGGCCTCAACAATTAAATAACGAGAATATTCCGCTGGATATCCGTCGTTCTACCTGTGAGAAAGTTAAAAATCGTCTGCCAGGAAGTTGAAATCATCACTTTATTACTGAATTCATTATTTTATATTCTCTAATCTAAAGCCTAATTCAAATAAAAATTTTCATTAACAAAAAAATTGAGCATCATATTTTGTACCTACATCAGATTACTCTCAGTCTAAATGTAACACAGTAGTTGCAGCACAAAAGTATCACACAAGAAGTAGTTACATATACAAAAGTTTAAATAATAAAATAAAAAAGGATTCACAAAATATAGTTAATTAATCACTGTAGAATGCCAATAATTTCTTTCTTAAAAGAAGACAGTGAAAACAGAACACGTCAACTTTTGCGAATCAATCATTATATGATTGCATAAGACGCCACAGAGGTGCACATTATATAATATATTACATCATAATAATGTTTGATTACCTTAAAACATATAAAAAACTGTATAGTAATCAATATATTATATATATAAAAGAGATTTCCACCCATATCTCTCATCACGATATCTCTGGAACCATAAGGCGTAGAGACTTGAAATTTGGAAGGAATATTCCTTTCGCTGAGTAGAGGTCAGCTAAGAACGGATTTTACGAAATTCCACCCACAAGAGGATGTTGCGGGGGTTAAAAAAAATATGGCAAAACAACGTTTGCGGGGTCAGCTAGTAAACTATAAGTGTGCGAAATTTTATACTCCTCCGTCCGCGCAATTTCCGTAAAAAGGGGTACAAAGTTTTGGCTTCACGTATTAATATATAGAGATATGATTGCATAAGACGCCGCAGAGGTGCACGTTATATTTACAATGTTTGATTACCTTAAATAAAACATTCATAACGTAAATAAAGATAAATTGCGCTACAGTAATCTTCCGACACATATGGACAATGAACCTAAGAATATGTTCTCGAACGACCTCACAACCCCTTTTTATCTCAACAAAGGATGTTCAGAATAGCCGTCCTTATTGCTAAATTACTGTCGCAGTAGATAAATAAGAAAAAAACGAATAAGTCGTAGTATTGTTTTTATTATTTCTCTTTGCTACTTCGTTGTGGATTTATTTATCACTCGCTGCTGTACCCGTGACTTCGTCCGCGTGGAATTTAACAAAAAAGATATTGTTCAGTTCGCAGTTATAAAAAAAAATCTAAAATAAAAGTAGCCTTAGTTATACCTTATTACATCAGCTATCTGCCAGTGAAAGTCCCGTCAAAATCAGTCCAGCCGTTTCAGAGATTAGTCGGAAGAAACAGACAGACAGACAAACAAAAATTGTAAAAAACATTTTTTTGGTATATGTACCGTGTATAGATCCATATGCATTTAGTATAAAGGGGTTATTTTAATATTAAAAACAGACACTCCAATTTTGTTTATTTGTATATATAAATAAATTGTTATTTTTGCGCCCTCTATTGTTAATCTACTTGCCACATGATACATACCTACATAAATTCGATATTATACAATAGTTTTTAAACGAAATAGATTAAATAATTTGAATAATCTTACATCAAATTATTTGATCATCAATTGTTCGTCTTCTATATAATTGTATAATATATTATTAAGTGAAGCAAAAACTTTGTACCCCTTTTTATGAAAATTGCGCGGACGGAGGAGTATGAAATTTCGCACACTTATCTATACTAATATAATAAAGCTGAAGAGTTTGTTTGTTTGTTTGTTTGTTTGTTTCTTTGTTTGTTTGTTTGTTTGAACGCGCTAATCTCAGGATCTACTGGTCCGATTTGAAAAATTCTTTCAGTGTTAGATAGCCCATTTATCGAGGAAGGCTATAGGCTATATATCATTACGCTAAGACTAATAGGAGCGGGGTCCACGCCGACGAAGTCGCGCGCAGAAGCTAGTAGTTTATATGAGAAGGAGTGCTGAAGCAGAATGGTAATATTTTTTTAAAATTATGCATAAAAATATATTAAATCATTAAAAAAAACATTACATACACTACCATATATTTGACACACACACGCATATTATATAGTCTTTTGTTTATTGTTTGTCTGTAGTCAAATTGAATTTTTTTTAAAGTTTCTTTAGTTTCATTATTTTTTGTTGTTTATTTATTTAAATTTTTCGTTATATTCAAATTTCGACCACTTAGCGACCTAGTATGTATTCATGTGTCAATCTCTAGTTTGCAGATCACGAAATAGCCGTACCACATTTAACACGTGGATATTGGCTAGTCACGAGTTCAAATCACCAATAAAGTGTTAAATATACACTAATAAAATTAAATTGAGCATACTCACCGCTCAAATGTGAGTCTTAAATCTTCGTCTTGAAAATGTTGTGTCGTGAGAGCTTGTTTATTTATGGTTTAGAACTTTAGACTATAAAACATCGTGCTAGAGTTCATAGAAGAACAACCAAAAAACATAAATAACCCTAGTATTTATTCTCGATCCCAGTAAACCTGTCTGTTGTTATAATAAAATAGCTAATGAAATATGAAATACACATTTGTATCAGACATCTGACAGGTTAAGATTATAACAGGCAATGTGTAATTGTGTAATTGATTCGTAGTTATTTCATCATCATCATCACTTCAGTCTATCACAGTCCACTGCTGGGCATAATATACCTCCATAAGTTTGCGCCAAAAATGGCGTGAACTCATGTGTGTGCCCAGAGTGGTGACTATGTTTAGGTTACATTTTTATTATGTGTGTAAATTATGAACCTACCGGACCGAATAAACCTTTTTTTTAAACATGTAAAAGTAATGGATCACAAAAGTTGAGTAATCAAGTATTCATTGCTATTATGACTGGATAATGTACTGTCTCTATAAAATAGACTATAAGTAATATGCCGTGAAAGTCTTCTCTAAATCATAGCAGACTTTGGAAGAAGAAAAAAATTAGACAGATACAAAATATAATTATATTTTAATATATTTTTATAAATTTTAACTTTACTATACCCATATCAAAAAAAGTCTGACAAATTAATTGTTAAACATTGCTAACATCTAATATAATTATGTATACGATTTTTGTACACTAATATATACAGTGCTTTATATGCTATGCTGACGATATTCGTAACTTACGTCGCATATAACATTATCCATTCAAGTGATGCATTCATTGTGCTTTGTGATTACATAACCATTATGTAATAAGTTCCTCTTCGTTATAATAACTAACCATTGTTATTTCAATTATTATCACTATTAATTTTTTTTAACAAGTGTTATTACCTTTTTTGTTAACAACCAATTTAGTTGTAAAGATTTACTATAGTTACGTATATACATATATACGTAATAAAGATTATAGTATTCAAAGTATTATTCCATTTTAATATTTTTTGCAATCACTACATAGTATAAAGCAAAGTCGCTTCCCGCTGTCTTTTTGTCCCTATATATGCTTAGATCTTCAAAACTACGCAACGGATTTTGATGCGGTTTTCTTTAGTAAATAGAGTGATTCCAGAGGAAGGTTCATATGTATAATACACGCATAATAAAGTAGAGGAACACTGATAGTTTTTGCAACCGTGCGAAGCCGGGGCGGGTCGCTAGTAATTGATAAATCTTATTTAGTAGTAATACTGTTTATAGTAAATGTGGTATTTATTTACATTGAATATTTTAATTATCTTGTTTAGTTATAGTAGAGATATAAATTTTACAAATATTAATAGGTTAATAGAATTATGATTTTATTAGTGTGCTTATTACATTTATAAGATTCATTTGAATTGACTCCGTGCTATTTATGAAAGTCTCAAGGCTTTTCTTTCATTACGATTTTTTTAAAGTGGGTCTTTTGATTTCAATTTGTTTAGAACTGTCTTAATAACTGTCGCCGGGTATATGCCGGATCTTTAGTCGAATTAGTTTGTTAAAAATGTCTAGTTATTCGTACGGAGCTCTTTGTAAAACATAGTAGGTACCTATTTATTTACTGCATTTGATTAAAATTAAGAAATTTAAATATTTCTAATAAACATCCTTATATTCAGTAATTACTACTATTGGCAGTTGGCGCCTATTATTCATACCTAGAAATTAGAATTCATGCCAAATTCGTTTTTATTTTTTATTTTGTGTTACCCACACATGAGGAAATTATAAACATTTAAAAAATAGCATATATGAATATGATAATATGAAATCTTTGAGTAGTCGGGGTCTGTAAAGAACTTTGTTTTGCACAAGAACAAGGTTTGCTTATAAACCAAAGATCATCAATCATCATATCAAGAGCTTCGACCCGGCTAGATTTGGATCCATAGCTCAGTTGGCAGAGCGCTGACACGGCACGTCAGAAGGCACAAGTTCAAGTCCCGCTGGATCGAAAAATATTGATATGATTTAAAATGTGATTAATAATGTTTCGTTTATAAGTACAATTCTAATATTTTTAGGATGATTGTCGCAATAAAGCTAGAATTAATCGTATTCTATTAGAAAACTGTATGTTTCATTCGATTGACCGCTGCGCTCCGATTACAGAACGACTGGGGCGGAACGGTCCCAGCGTCCTAACCCTTACTGATATTACAACCCCATTAACACCGTAATCTTAAGTAGTGTTCGTCTCATAAGGTGAAAATTACCTAAAATGTACCTAGAAGAAGAAAAAAAAACAAGAATAACTGTCTACGCATACGCTAAAAAATAACCGTAACTTTATTATGGGCCATTCTTCTGTCAATAATCGTAGCCATTTTCGTTGTAAAATGATTTAACGCATCAAAAAAACTCAACGTAGATGACAAAATAATGTAAATTATTAAGTTTTAAAACAGGAATGTCTTTAAAAATAACTTTTATAGATTTTTTTAAAATGTAAATCATTAAAAGATGTCCATGATAAAATATTAACAAGTTGTTAAAAAGATGAGAGTACAAACTTGAAAACTCGAATGTTCGTTACTTGACCACGTTTTCAATGATTTTTTAAAAGGATCCGAATGATCTTCGAGATCTCTCTTATGCGCTTGAACAATAGTCTACGTTAAATGTTCTTATTTTTTTAAAAAAAACCGCTACTATTTGTTCTTTTACAAAAGTATGTATACCTATTCGTTGTCACTATTTTCTGATGTTTATTTCGACAATAAAATTTTATTTTTAAACGATGACATTAAAACAAAAATAAAAAGCCAAGGTGTAGGTAGATACTCATATTGGCAAACCAATTTGTCTTTAACAGTCGTTTGAAGGAATTAGTATGTTCAAAACATACACAACAACAACATTACATAAATTCTAAAAATGGCCCAACTTGTTCATACAAAACTTTATTTTTTATGAAACTTGGTATTACTCAATTCATTTAAAATTGGTAAAGAGTCTCATGCGTGACTAGAATGCCCGTAGAAAATTGCTTAATACAGCCCAGTACAGCTTGTTTGCATTTTGTGGTTAAAGCTATGGTTTCTGGAAAGATTTTATCGATCACTACAATATTGGTATACCTTTCAAGATTACATTTTTTAAAGTGTAACTGCAGAATTTCTTGCCGATTCTTCTCTGCAGAATCTACATTCCGAACTGGTGGTAGGTTCACTTTTGAAAATGATTAAAATTTCGACTTGTAAAATGACGATTCAAAGGTGCTTTTGAAGCCTATTTGAATAAAAATATCTTAGTTAGTTAGTTTTTTTTTTTAATTCTGTTCATATTAGTTATAGTTATAAAATAAAAATATAATCTGTAGGGCAGCTACAATTTGAATAATACTAAATATATACAGTAATAAAGTGACATGAATCTGAATTTCTCCACTTATTATTAGGTATGTGATTGCCTTATCAAATTACACAATCGTAATGTAATAATCCTTAAAAATGACATAATAGCATTTAATTTCATTTCCTTATATAAAAATTATTTTGATTTGAACAAATGCAATGAAAAATATGAAATTGGCAGTACTTTATTGAAAGTACAGCATTCTATAACATAACGATTATTTTTGTTTCGAGACACACGAAAGTTGTATACTACAGTTAGCCATATTAAAAATCATAACGAAACGATAAACAAATATAGGTAGGGATCCCTAGTACATTTTTTTAACCTGATCAGTAACAAGCTAATTTTCCGTGAGTAGCTCCATTTTGATGAGACGAACAAAAAGTTCCTCTTCGAAAACTCTCGATTGTGGTAGATAATAGAGTTAGCAGGAGGTAGAGCAACAGTGAGCGTAGGACCGGGATAACGTACCACGCAATTTGTAGGACAATGTTACTATTAAATTATATAAATATTAACTAAATAAAAGATAAAAAAATCAGAAAAAAAAATCAATTTTTGATGACCTTACGAGGTCATCAAGTTGATGACCTCGTAAGGTCATCAAAAATTATTACTAACCAGCTGATTTTTTTTTCTTTTAGTTAATTAATATTTATATAATTTGATGGTACTATTGTCCTCCAAATTGCGTGGTACGTTATCCCGGTCCTACGCTCACTGTTGCTCTATCTCCTGATAACTCTATTATCTACCACAATCGAGAGTTTTCGAAGAGGAACTTTTTGTTCGTCTCATCAAAATGGAGCTACTCACGGAAAATTAGCTTGTTACTGATCAGGTTAAAAAAATGTACTAGGGATCCCTACCTAATAAGATTGTTAATTGAAAAATAAAAATGAATATGACATAATTTTAAATTTTTATTTGAATGTATAACAAGTTCAACGCCTGTCATTTTTATAGATTTGAAAATAAATTAATTACTTGGTCATTGCTCTGTTAATTATACCAGGCGTTTAATAAAAGGTTTGCTTACTTTTTAAGCAACTTCCAAAAAAGGAGGTTCTCAATTCGATTGTATTTTTTTTAATGTATGTAACCTTAACCTCAGAACTTTAGAAATCAAAACAGGCAGGACACATTGCTCGAAGACTTATTTGTCTTCAAGCTAGCTTGAAACCTACCAAACGCCACCTAGCCCAACTGAATCCTCCACTCCACTTCCAATTAGTTAATAATTAAAATTAATAAAGAATAATAAAAAATACGGTTATGGTGAATTTCTTATACTTCTCTACTTTCTGCTTTTACTACCCAACAGACTCATTATCCTATAGAACCTAACGACAACTGTTTTAGTGTCGCGGGTTCAATTTACTTTGATAACGGATATTTGTATTTCTAAAAATATTTGTTTCTGTTTTTTGAGTGTTTGTTCTTTTTATTCTTATTACCGTGCCACGATAAGGCCAGTTCTTATCATTGCCACATAATAACAATTGTTCAAACTCACGCAAAATAGGCGCCTGGTCGTCGACTTGCGGAAACCAGCCCGTGTTACCATACCATACCAACAATTGTTCAACTCGCAAATTAACCGGCAATTTGCAATGGAACATAGTAGTGAATTAAGGTCTCACATATTTATTACGTTCGGTTCAGTTTGGGCTCCACTACATCAAAAAGTTATTATAAAATTTTGTTAAATTTGGCACATTTCACCTCATCGTTATATTTAAGTATAGACAACCTAATTCTGACAAAATTAATGCAAAAACATAGTTCACTAACCGTGACTAAAACATGGTTTTATCTCCGAAGAGATAAGTTATCACAAAATAAATAAATGTATCAAATAAAAGTATCGAGGAATAAATAATAAACAAATATAATACTTGAATAGGAAATGTTATGATTTTATTTTATTTTCCTTATTAATAAAGTGCGTTTCTCTAACGTCACTGAGGATACTGCGGACTACAATATTATATCAACAATTGTATATATAACCTTGTACAATACATATAGGTATACATAAATTACTATCTTGTAATGTATATACATATATTGTGTGTGTTCAATAAAGAGAATGGGAGATGTGTGGATAATAAAATTTACGTTGACGAAAAATAGTAAATATAAATACGCATTATTAGAGATAACAGATAACTCAAAAAGTATTTGTCATATCTCTATTAAATTTAAATGAAATCACATGACTAATTTAAAATTAAAAATAATTTAAAATACAAAAAAAACTAATTGAAAAAAAACAAAAAGCCAACGTCACGTGGTACTCCCACTTCCCAGGCGGTCACTCATCCAAGTACTGACCGTCCCTGACGCTACCGCGTTACTGGTCGCTCAAATTTTACCCCTCATGCCTCTAAAAAAGGTTCACTTCAAAAATCATCGAAATCGGTCCTCTCAGTAAAAAGTTCCTTGGTAACATACATAAAAAATACAGTCGAATTAATAACCTCCTCCTTTTTAGAAGTCGTTTAAAAATGAAGCCTAATTCGTTATATCCGTTTAGCACACAACGACCTCCAATAGAATTAGATTCAGATTAGGAGTAGGCATCTCGTATATAAAACAAAAAAAGGAATAGTATGGCCTTTACAAACTCGTTACGAGCCGGTTTTAAACAAAGTCGAATAACTTTTATTGACTGGCAATTTTTTTTTCTATATCAAGTGCTCAAAAATTTTAACCGAAGTTGGAGTTGACTTCTGAATAAAACGGTTGACGGTGACATAGAGTATGAATTTACAGCGATATTTAGTTAATTAAACGGAGGGTCCTTGGAATTCAATACCTTTTTAAATTAAGATTCAAGTGTTCCTAATAAGAATAACATTTTGTCACCGTCTGATCTGCGGAACCTAAATCAGATACTTTATATAAAATTAAGGTTCTATCGGTTTTATGGCAGACTAGTTGTGCTCACGACTTCGTCCGCGTGGGATAGTGACTTTAGACAACATTTTTTGGATATATCTTTTGGTTTATTTTGGATTCTGAACACCGTTGTTTGGGTATTTACATGTTCAACGTGATTTTTTAAATTGCCATAAATTTTTTATTTATGACCCGTTTGACATGAAACAAACACTAAATGTTAAGTAAAGCTTACCACAATATATTAATGAAAACTGCATCTAAATAAGATAAGCCGTTTCTGAGATTAGCGTGCACAAACATATTACATTTACATTTTTATTATATGTATTGATAGTATACAATAGAGATACAAGCGATGCTTCATAAAACAAAATAACTACAAGCAATAAATTGTTTTATTTTACAAGTTTTCTTTAAAAGGTTCTAAAAGAAGCGATTATCTTTATTTGGTATGGAGTTATCTGAAAGACCTTGTATTTTATCAAATTAGACTGGTTTATTTGTCAGAGTTCCAATTGCATCATTAATTGTTTGTTAAGACAAAAAGTCATATTTTATATAAGATATTTGTTACTGCAATACTTAGACATATAGCGGCACAAATATTTACACGTTTAACACTGAACTGATTTGAAACAGTACCTAAGTAGGTAAATGGAATGAGAATAAAAAAATGTACACGCAATATTTTTTTTATTTTTGGTAGTTAAAGGTAAATACAGATAAGTAAGTCCAAGAGACATTCAAAACCAAATTATTGTACTACATACCATTACTTAAATATAACAAGCAAACTGAAGCTAATTTTGGCTTCATCAGGTCAGTTTATTTAAACTAAAACTAAAAACCTATATATACCTTGTTCCTAAACTACTATTACTATCATTTGACAGATATTGATTTATACTGTTAATTGATAAAAAAAATTTTTTCACTTGCATGCACGACAAAGCAAATTATAGACTAGTAAATATTCTATTTGATTCTAAGATTTAAAATAAAATCCTAATTATATAAGAATTATTTGTACTACATATACTAGTGACTTTAAACAACTCTTCTTTTAATTTAATTCAGATAAATATAAAACAGTTTTAGAAGGCCATAAACCTTGGGGTAGACACATTTTCCAAATTAATAAGATCATTGCGCTTAAACGTATCATATCTTCGTATTATTAATTAATTTTAATTCTCAAGGCCTTCTCGCTAATATTGCAATATAAACAGTAGGGTAAAACCCAGTATGGAAAAGACGTAGTTTCAGTAAACATGGGTATAATTATTATATTGTATAACAATAACAACCGTTTTAGTGTAGTAGTGTGAATGATCTATTAATGCCAACGGTCGCGGGTTTAATTTACGCTCAGAGCAGATGCGTGCAGTAGGTAACACTAATATTTGTGTTTCTTTGTAAGTTTTGCCACCATGCCCTGGAGAGTTCGTCAATAGAGCAACGATAGGAATGTTTTTAAAAAATATGGCCCAATCCTGTATAGGTACTAGAATTATGTGGCAGATTATAGACTCCAACAATTGTCCTCATTAAGGTGATGCTCCGCATTGACAGATATGCAATTTTTTTTTTATGTTACGAGTCCGGCAAACAAGCATACGGCTCACCTGATGGTAACCGACTACCGTAGCCTATAGACGCCTGCAACACCAGAAGTATCGCAAGTTGCGTTAGCGTTGCCGACCCTACCCCTGATTCCGTTTTCGGCGGTAGGCGAGAATAAGTGAACATACGTTTTAAAGTGCTCTTATAATTTAAATGCTATAAGTGTATATACAGTGTATTAAATGCATATTTTATATATGTAATCAGTAGTAAACCCCTACAGCTACAATCTCCTTTATTCAAATCACTCATATACATATTTATCTTAAAATCACTACCACATCGTTTATCACTATGAGCTCCGTGAAGGATACTCTGGCCACAATGAGAGAACTGTTCAAGAGCGGGATGGAAGAGTTCCAGCGTGATCTCCGGAAGACTTCTTCACCTACCTCGACATCATCTTTGGCGGCTGAGTTTTCCTCCTTTAAGACCTTTGTTTTCTCTACGCTGGACATCCTGCAGAGGAGGGCTGCAAGGGAGGCTGATAACCAGGAGATGCGGAGAAGACGTCGGATGCTTCTTCTTCATGGTGTTCCGGAGGAGAAATCAGAAGACACAACAACTCGCGTTACAGGCCTGATTGGTGAACATCTGCTTCTTCCAGATTTTTCCAGCTCTTGTATTAAGTATTCATATCGTCTGGGTCGTACTCTTAACAAGAAGCCAAGACCGATCGTCGTTAAATTCTCTGACGTCAGTACTCGTGACAGGGTCTGGTACGCAAAAACAAAGTTTAAGGGAACCGGTGTCACACAATCGGAGTTCTTGGTGAAAAACAGACATGATGTTTTCTTGGAGGCACGATCACGGTTCGGTATTAGTAACTGCTGGACACGGGATGGGATTGTTTACATTATAGCGGCGGACGGATCTCGGCATAAAGCTGAATGCTTGTCGGATCTTAACGACATACCGACGTCAACGTTAGATAATAAGTCTCCGAGTCAAGCTAAGGCTGATGAAACGAAGTCTACGGACAGGGTAACTAAACCACGCACGAAGAGGGTTATTAAAAAGTAGTTGATATTGTTTGTTTTGATAATTGTCGTCAGAAGATTAAATTACCCTCCTTACTCAACAATTTTTTTTTGTGAGTACCCTCTTTTATGTAATATTATGTTGTGTCATCGTCGGATGTCTATGTAAAGTCTCTTCCATACATAGGTACATTGGTCATATCCATAAATTAATGCTTATTAATTGACTATTAACATTTGCTTATGTAATTTTTATTATTATTTTCTTTTTTTTTTTTGTTTTCTTCTTATAACTTACTGTAATACTTTTTATTTGCAGTTTGTTTTTTGTTTACCTTTTTGGAATAACAGACATCCGACTAATATGTGTGTAAAATAGCAATAACTTTTATTTATTTTTTTATTTTAGATTTTTTTTTTTCTTAAAGCTGGCGGGTAAAAGGATATGATATAAGTAATTTTTGATGACAAAAAATTTAATAATTATTATTTATTCTATTATATTACTTATTTATCTATCTAGTTTTAATTAATTATATTTTTTAATTTATTATTATTATTTATAATTATTTTATATTATTAATATTATATTTTATTATTATATAACATGGCACTATACGACAGCTCAAATGACTCATTTCATTCCATTTCATCCTCCGAATTCAACAGTGACAGTAGCTTTCACAGCATTCCCCCTTCTCTGACTGATTCGCTAGACTCATATTTTAATGACGTTAGGAATAATTTAAATATTATTCACATTAATGCTCAGAGTATTCCAGCACATTTTCCTGACTTGTTATCTTCTTTTCAAAATAAGCATTTACACGCTATTCTTGTATCAGAGACTTGGCTTAAACCTTGCTTACCCTCAATCTCCTACTCTCTCCCGGGATACCACTTAATTCGGAACGATCGTACCAGGAGGCCAGGCGGCGGTGTCGCCATCTACCTCAGATCTCACATTCCTTTTTCCATTATAAGTTTTTCTCAAAATCGTAATGATTGTGACCCAGAGCACCTTTTTGTTGAGGTTACCCTCTCTTGCACAAAAGTGCTTTTAGGCGTATACTATAGTCCTTCAAAAACCGTTGACTACTTTCAATCTTTTGAAAATTTGTTGGACAATTTAACTCCTACATACAGCCACACTGTTATAATGGGTGACTTCAATACTTGTCTACTCAAAAAGGATGTTCGATCAATGCGTTTGACCTCAGCTATTAATGGATCTAATTTAAATATTCTTCCTCTTACTGCAACTCACTGCTTTCCAAACTGTGCTCCCTCCTTGCTAGATTTAATTATTGTTTCATCTATTGATCATGTTGTGAAACATGGACAATGTCCGGCACTTGCTTTCTCCTATCACGATCTTCTTTTCCTCTCATATAAAATTAAACCTCCTAAGCCAAAAGCGAGAATTCTTCTGCAGCGCAATTTTGGTGGAATGAATCTGGATCTCTTACGGGAAGATGCTAATAAAATCGACTGGTTGGGGGCTGTAGATGGTAGGTCAGCTAATGAGCAAATCGATATCTTTAACTCCTTGCTCATTCAGCTGTACGACATTCATGCTCCAATTAGACGGATTCGCATAAAACATCTCCCTGCACCCTGGATTACTACAGAAATCAAAACATTACAAGAGAGAAAAAATTTAGCAAAAGCAAAATACAGGTCAAATCCAACGGATGAAAACAGATCCCGTTACAAAATAATCCGGAATCGTTGCAACAAGCTGTGTAGAGATACACATCGACGGCATATTCACGAATCCGTATCAGAAGACTGCAATACCTCTAGAGTTTGGAAATTCTTAAAAACACTCGGAGTTGGCAAAGTACACAATCAGAACGTAAATTCAAATAATATTGACCTAAATGTACTAAATAGTCACTTCTCCTCTTCAGATGCTATTGATAATGCAATCAAGTCAAATACCATTTCTCATCTTTCTGCCAATGTAACTCCCACTTTTTCCCCATTTTCTTTTTGCCAATTAACCGAATGTGATGTTAAGAGGAATATTTTAGCCATAAAGTCTGATGCTGTTGGTTCTGATAGCATTAGCCGGAAAATGATAATCCCTGTTATTGATTATGTCGCTCCTGTCTTAACATCCATTTTCAATAACTCAATTTCGACTATGACTTTTCCTTCTTCCTGGAAAGATGCCCAAATAATCCCACTCCCAAAAAAAAGAAATCCCTCTTCATACAATGATTACCGTCCTATTTCCATTGTCCCTTTCCTCTCTAAAGTTTTGGAACGAATTTTATATCATCAACTTGAGCGTTTCCTTTGTTCTAACAACCTTCTAAACCCTTTTCAATCTGGCTTCAGAGCGGGTCATAGTACGACTACTGCTTTGGTCAAGATTACTGATGACATCAGACAGGCTATGGACGACCGGAAGGTTACTGTTTTGACGCTACTAGACTTTAGTAACGCTTTCAACACGGTAGACTTTGACATTCTCCTGGCGGTTCTTAATTCCCTTAACATATCTCCATCGGTAATTGGCTGGTTTCATAGTTATTTACACGGTCGCCGTCAGCGGGTACGAGTTCAGGACTCATATTCTGACTGGCTGACTGTCAATGCCGGTGTACCTCAAGGAGGCGTTCTATCGCCTCTGCTTTTTTCAGCTTTTATTAATAACTAGCGACCCGCCCCGGCTTCGCACGGGTGAAATGCCGATACTAAATATATTACAGAATGTCTTTATAAATAACGTTCACAGCTTTTTTGTCATTAGACAATACAAACATGTTTTCTTTAGAGGTTACTCTTGACTTGATAAATTATGGTTTTAGTCTTAGCCTATCCAACCTAATGTAGTTACGTACTATAAATAAGGTTAAAAAAAAATAAATTACGAACATACAATTTCGAAAAAATTGTCGCGCCGGTCGAGGCTCATGGTCGGTACCACTGCAACCGTCATGTCCTTGCATTTTAAATCTGTGCTATCTTTGAAAACATTCATTTACATTACATGCTGTACAGGTCCATATTGATCTATATTAAATGCACAATGTATTTAAGGTACTTAATTGCTGGATTAATGCTGGATTGCTTAAAATCGCTTCGTAAATAAGCCATTATTTCTCGTAAAAGGTAAAGGATAAAAAAAAAGTTATTGTGGGTTATCTCTAAGAGACAGACTTATACTATCTCGGACTTATTTATAAACCTTTTTAAGTTGTATAATACTGTAGTACATTATTTTGATCTATCTCGGTTCAGCCAGCGTTTGTAATGAAAGCGCAAAAAATGTGTTTATTTATGACATCACATTAGAAACCTCTAAAATTATCAGTATGTATCTACTATATTATGTATGTATAATACATATAAACATTCCTCTTGAATCACTCTATCTATTAAAAACCCCACATCAAAATCCATTGTGTAGTTTTAAATATCTAAGCATGTATAGAGACAGACAGACAGCGGGAAGTGACTTTGTTTTATACTATGTACTGTATGTCGTAATATTTTATAGCTATAAGTGATAACAAAATATTACAATACACATCTGCAAACTTTGTTATTTCATTAAGCGTTATTTTGTATTAGCCTCGGAAATTTAAAATTTTTATTATTAACGCCCACCCCGCAATCCTTATTGGGGATGAGTTACCATAAAATCCGCTCATTTGTCATTTCTACATCACATACAGGTGATTCCTACCAAATTTGGAGTAGATAGGAGCTATAGTTTAAAAACGGAAATTTCCCATTATTAACACCTTCTCCGCAACCCCTCTTGTGGGTAAAATTTCGTAGAATCCGTTCATAGCTGACCTCTACTCGGCGAAATGAATATTTCTACCAAATTTCAAGTCTCTACGCCTTATGGTTCAATTTTCCATTGTTGACGCCCCCGCAACCCCCTCTTGTGAGTAGAATTTCGTAATTCCGTTCTTAGCTGACCTCTACTCGGCGAAAGGAATATATCTACCAAATTTCAAGTCTCTACGCCTTATAGTTCAATTTTCCATTGTTAACACCCCCGCAACCCCCTCTTGTGGCTAGAATTTCGTAATTGCGTTCTTAGCTGACCTCTACTCGGCGAAAGGAATATATCTACCAAATTTCAAGTCTCTACGCCTTATAGTTCAATTTTCCATTGTTAACACCCCGGCAACCCCCTCTTGTGGGTAGAATTTCGTAATTCCGTTCTTAGCTGACCTCTACTCGGCGAAAGGAATATATCTACCAAATTTCAAGTCTCTACGCCTTACAGTTCAATTTTCCATTGTTAACACCCCGGCAACCCCCTCTTGTGGGTAGAATTTCGTAATACCGTTCTTAGCTGACCTCTACTCGGCGAAAGGAATATATCTACCAAATTTCAAGTCTCTACGCCTTATAGTTCAATTTTCCATTGTTAACACCCCCGCAACCCCCTCTTGTGGGTAGAATTTCGTAATTCCGTTCTTAGCTGACCTCTACTCGGCGAAAGGAATATATCTACCAAATTTCAAGTATCTACGGCTTATGGTTCAATTTTCCATTCCCGCAACCCCCTCTAGTGGGTGAATTTCCGTTAAAGCCCGTTCTTAGCGGACGTCTACTCTCTATAAGGAACCTATCTGCCAAATTTCAGGTTTTTAGGTGTATTTTTCATTCGACTTTCATACAAACTACAATCCCTGTTTTAACCCCAAAAGGGGGTTGATTTCTCAAAATCCATTATTAGTACACCTCAACACCATCTAAAGAGCATACACTTTGAATTTCAAGTCTCTTACTTCAAAAACATAAGACTTTCATGCAAACTTCCAACCCCCGTTTAACCCCCTTAGGTATGGAATTTCGTTAAACCCGTTTTTAGCGAATATCTACTTCATATAAGGGACCTACTTGCCTACTTTCAAGTTTGTAGGTGTATTTTCCATTGGACTTTCATACAAACTATCATCCCCTGTTTTAACCCCAAGAGGGGGTTGATTTCTTAAAATACATTATTAGTACACCTCAACACCTTCTATAGAGCATACGTTTTGAATTTCAAGTCTCTTACTTCAAAAACATAGGACTTTCATGTAAACTTCCAACCCCCGTTTTACCCCCTTATGGGTTGAGTTTCATAAATCCCGTTCTTAGCGGATGTCTACTCTCTATAAGCAACCTACCTGCTAAATTTCAGGTTTGTAGGTGAATTTTTATTCGACTTTCATACAAACTACCATCCCCTGTTTTAACCCCAAAAGGGGGTTGATTTCTCAAAATTCATTATTAGTACACCTCAACACCATCTAAAGAGCATACACTTTGAATTTCAAGTGTCTTACTTCAAAAACATAGGTTTTTCATGCAAACTTCCAACCCCCGTTTAACCCCTTTAGGTATGGAATTTCGTAAAACCCGTTCTTAGCGGATGTCTACTCCATATAAGGAACGTACCTGCCTAATTTCAAGTTTGTAGGTATGTTTTTCATTGGACTTTCATACTAACTATCAACCCCTGTTTTAACCCCAAAAGGGGGTTGATGTCTTAAAATACATTATTAGTACACCTCAACACCATCTATAGAGCATACATTTTGAATTTCAAGTCTCTTAATTCAAAAACATAGGACTTTAATACACACTTCCAACCCCCGTTTAACCCCCATAGGTATAGAATTTCGTAAAACCCGTTCTTAGCGGATGTCTACTCCCTATAAGGAACCTACCTGCCTAATTTCAAGTTTGTAGGTGTATTTTTCATTGGACTCTCATACAAACTATCATCCCCTGTTTTTACCCCAAAAGGGGGTTGATTTCTCAAAATACATTATTAGTACACCTCAACACCATCTATAGAGCATACATTTTGAATTTCAAGTCTCTTACTTCAAAAACATAGGACTTTCATACAAACTTCCAACCCCTGTTTAACCCCCTTAGGGGTGGAATTTCGTAAAATCCGTTCTTAGCTGACCTCTACTTATCGAAAGGAATATTTCTACCAAATTTCAAGTCTCTACGCCTTATGGTTCCAGAGATATCGTGATGAGTCAATGGGTGGGTTACTCTTTTATATATATAGAAGATATAACTTCCCGTATTACTTCTCTCTACCACTTGTATGCCGACGATCTACAGATTTATGCGCATTCTAAGTTAGATGATATTCACCACACAATTAACTCAATTAACTCCGACCTAAGTGAAATTGTTAATTGGAGTAACTCATTTGGTCTAAAAGTAAATCCTGTGAAAAGTCAAGCTATTATTATTGGCAGCCAGCATCTGATAAGCCGTTTGGATCACTCTCTTTTGCCGTCTGTTATATTTAACAACAACGTTATTCCTTATAGTTCAGAAGTGAAAAATTTAGGTATTATTTTTGACCAAAACATGTCCTGGAATACACAGATTATGGAAGTAAGTCGTAAAATGTTTTCTGCTATTTGTTCCATTCGTAGGTTACGAAATCTTTTGCCAATTCCCACCAAGATTGCGTTGGCACAATCCATCCTTCTACCTATTCTCGACTATGCCGACACCTGTTACCTCGACCTCAGGGAAGATCAATTAAATAAACTCGAGCGTATTCAAAACCTTTCTATTCGGTTCATATTTGGACTTAGAAAATATGACCATATTTCTGAGTTTCGCAAAAATCTCGGGTGGCTCCCTATTCGACTTCGCCGGAATACTCACATCCTATCGCTTCTCTACTGCTTACTGTTTAATCCAAAGACACCTTGCTATTTAAAAGAGCGCTTTGAGTTACTATCAAATAGTCACGACCGGTCTCTTCGATCGGATAGTAATCTTATGCTTAAAATTCCTTCTCATGCTTCTTCTTTTTATACCAACTCTTTTTCGGTGCAAGCTGTCCGTTTGTGGAACGCTTTACCTATATATATAAGGCGTGCACAATCACTAGATACTTTTAAGAGTCACTTAAAGAACCACTATTTAAAATCATTATAAAATCATTTACTGCTAATGTATATTATTGACAATGACTAGCCATTTCTTCCTCTCTTCTGTCGTATGTATATTTGTATTTTATATATTATATTTATATGTATATATATTTGAGTTTATATACATAATATGTATATTTAATATGTATATGTATGTATATTTACGTGTATGTGTATATGTATATATATATGTATGTACACTCCCATGCCGTCTAATTCTTTGTCATGTCCTTTTCATGCTAGAGGTTGTCTGGAAGAGATCGCTCTTTTAGCGATAAGACCGCCTTTTGTACTATATGTTTATATTTTCTATTTGATGTAAAATTTTGCGTTCTTAGTGTACAATAAAGAGTATTTGTATTGTATTGTATTCCCCCCCCAGGAGCTCTGGTCACCTTACTCACCAACAGGAACACAATACTGCTTGAAAACAGTATTATTTAGCTCTGGTCTTCTGTAAGGTCGAGGTACTACCCCAGTCGGGCTGCTCCATTTTTTGAGCAGGAAATTTCCTGCTGTGCCCTACCTCAGTTAATTTTAAAGCAATTTTAAAGGTCTAATTTATACAATTAGTGTAAATCGATTAGCTAAAATTTTATGTAATCTTACTTGTCAAGCAAATGAGCCTTTAAATTATTGAAATGTAAATACATGAAACCTATCAAAGCGATACGTTTGTTACCTACATTAAAAGTAAAAACTGTAGAGCTTGGTCAGGGTAGTACTAAAGGTAATTACTATAGTCACAGGTGTATTTCGGCAAAGTATAATAATAAAAAATATGAATAATTTTCTTTCTCTTTTGACGTCATAAATTTCTGCAAAATCCTTATTAGCATTCCATTTTACAGTGCAGTAGGTAGGTAGATACATTATACAGTACATTGTGGCTCCTAGAACGTGTGTGTGTTTTAACCGACTTCCAAAAAAGAAGTTCTCAATTCGATTGTTTTTTTTTAATGTATGTTACCTCAGAGCCTCAGACCTTTTGACTGGGTGATTTTTTTTTAAATCGAAAGGTGATGCGTGTCATGTGGTGCCGTTTAAATTTAATTGATATCTAACAAGTACTTTTCGTTTTCGAGTTATATCAAATAATGCATATTTACATGACTATTTTTTCGTCGACTTACGTTGTATTATACCGCGTAACTTTTGGGTAACTGTGTAAGTGTGTAAGTATACCGATTTTGATAATTCTTATTTTAATCGAAAGCTAATGCTTGTTTTGTAGTCCCATTTAAATTTAATCGAGATCTGATAACTTCTTTTTCAGTAAGTAATCTTTGATAACGCTTATTGACTATTTTTTCGTCTACTTACGTTGTATCACAGTCATGTCGATGTCTTTGTCGATGTCATGCAAGCAAACACAATTATTACCGCTGTTAGGTAATGAGTACGATATGAATTGCAGCAACAGAATATAAAAACTTAAGGATGTGTCCTCTGACATTTTAAACGACGGCTACTGAAGTTCTATCAAGTAAGAAAGAACAATAGTGATCAATGTTACTACTGTTAATTAATGTTACATTATCTAAGCATGGTATGCATATGAAATTATAATTAACATAATAAATTAATAATTCGGGGAAGCCTTTTCGTATTTTTAACCGACTTCCAAAAAAGGAGGAGGTTCTCAATTCTACTGTATTTTTTTTTAATGTATGTTAGCTCAGAACTTTTGACTGGGTGGACTGATTTCGATCAATTTTGTTTTAATTGAAAGGTGTAGTGTGTCATGTGGTCCCATTTAAATTTAATTGAGATCTGACAAGTACATTTAGAGTTATATCTAATAATGCGTATTTACTTGACTACTTTTTCGTCGACCTACGTTGTATTATGCCGCATAACTTTTTACTCGGTGTACCGATTTTGATGATTCTTACTTTAATCGAAAGCTAATACTTGTCATGTAGTCTTGTTTAAATTAGATCGAGATCTAATTACAACTCTTTGAGTAATCTTTAATAGCGCGTAATTACTTGACTATTTTTTCGTCTTATTACGTTGTATTACTTGTCGATGTAATTGAAGTCGGTTTTTTTTCGTTTGCGAGCAAACACAATTATCTAGTAAAAAGTTGCAATAAATAAATATATCATAAAACTTACACACAAGGTCGTCTGTTCCTATGATAAGCCATAAGCAACTTAATGCTTGTGTTACAGGTAACAGCCGACTGTTATAACTATATATTTTTTTAATATACATAGAAATAATACATATATAAATATATAAATACAAATATTACACCCAGACTCAGGCGGCTCATTTTGATTTTGTATTGTTTGTAACTGGCTGGTTTTTATACCATGAAAAGGTGACATTTTAAAAATGAAATTAAAAAGAAAATAATTTCCCACCACTTTTCATTTGTTTTTATGTCCACCAAAATGGATGGCTTCAGCCAACGAAGAAATTCGACTGGGGTAGTACCTCGACCTTAGAGAAGACTTCAACTAAATAATACTGTTTTCAAGCAGTATTATGTTCCTGTTGGTGAGTAAGGTGACCAGAGCTCCTGGGTCCCTGGTGGATTGGGGATAGGGTCGGCAACGCGTTTGCGACGCTTCATGTGTTGCAGGCGTCTATAGGCTACGGTAGTCACTTACCATCAGGTGAGCCGTATGCTTGTTTGTCGACTTAGTAACATTGAAAAAAAAAATTTTTGATCATAAGAATGTACAAAAAAGATCGTAGTCAAAGGTCGGTCAAGATGCACAGACTATCGTGAGACCCGGGTTTACACGTATAAGGTGATGTTGAGTGTATTATAGGTGAATTGGAAGGGAATCATTTATTATTAGCGTTTACCGTCGGGCAAGCATCGATTTGAATTTCAGCTGTCAACAGCTGAGACTTAAGGGAGAAATTGAGAATAAGCGGCTAGAATTGATCAAAAGAAAATTTGTGATCTTTTATCACGATATTGTTATCTTTAGCCACTCCAGAGAATTTGACTGGGAACTCCTTCAACCATCTTCCTTTCACAGGTCAAGTTTCCATCTGTTTCGGTCTCTTTAGAATTCTCTAGGACTCTAGGTAGTATAAAGTTAACACCTAGAGAGGACTATCAAAATTACTTGCCGCGGTTTTTTAATGAGAAGTCCAAAAATGTCTACAGCAACGGAATCCTGTCACTATCTACGAGATGGAAGAACAAAATAATTTGTATAAAATCTTATCTTAAATTTCTACCTATATAAATTACGAAGAAACTTTTTACCCGAGAAAGAATAATACTTATATAAATGCTCAGATATTGTTAACACCAACCCGCAGTACCTATAGCAGCGTGGTGGATTAAGTTTTTATTTTTAAATATTTTTATATTTTTAGTTAAGATTTCATTCCTTCTCTTACTTAAAGAAAGAGTCCTATGTCCAGCAGTGTATAGGCTGAATCATTCATTCGTTCGTTATTGTTACAAACAAACATACTTAATTACTTATTCGAATTAATTGTTACGGCTATTTTACACTTACTTATTCCTAGTTTTTTTAAGATCTTCTATTACAAAAATTAAACAACTATGAATAATTCATGAAATTTCTTTTATTTGTTAACCAAATATCCTATAAATTAGATAAGATAAGTTAGTTTGTTCAGAATAACAAAGTAAAGAAGGTATTTTGTAAGAGTATCATATAAAAACCATAGATCTTCAGTTCACATTATCATATTGTTAACTGAATTTCTACAAACAAATTAACCATGAAGTTCACGTTTGCGATTTTAGCAGTATTTTTGGTAAGTTTATGAATATTTAAGTGTATCTAATATTTTTACTATGACAATTTCTTCACATTTTACGGTGCCGTAATAGGTAGGTACTTTATCTGAATATTTAATATCGAAAAGATTGATAAAATTATTTATTGTATTGTTTTTAATATTGCGGACAACATTTCTTTTACCTACATAATAGGGATAATTTTTTAAATAATTTGCTCTATTTATTACTTACTATATAATTGTTTTTAACTATTATATATTTATTGATAATTTAGGATAAATTTTTCTTCATAATATTTAGCCGCGAATAAAACTTAGTCACAGTGCAGTGCTCATAAATTTAAAAATCGAATACATTTAATTTATGTATTTTTAATTAAATAGGTTAATTACTATTGTTATTTATTGTATTGCATGTATTTGTCCCTAAATAAATAATTACATGAACTAATATGAGTGATATAACAGCCTTAGGTGTTCGGTACATACTTTACGCGTTAAAGAATCTGTACCTACCTATATGATGTATCTATATCGAGAATGGTCTTTACCATTTTGATCTTTTAGACTCTCTTTACCTGTAATCGTCGGCCATAAAATAAAGTAACAACATTTTTTGAGGGTTTTGATTTTTATTTAATTGTGATAATAATATAAAACTCTTTATTAGATATCTTCATCTTTGGGAAGTCCGTCTGACAACTCGTTGATACGACAACGTCGTGATGTTAACTTCATTGGAAACACAAAGTAAGTTTATAAGTCATAAAGTAATATCTGATTCTTGTTATTTTCTATTCTTGAATATTTAGTTACATTGCTACTACTACAAGCGGCTGAAGTTTCCATTAACCTCTAACGAAACATAGACTTTGAAAGCTTGAAACATTAGAGTCCTAAAAGCACTTTAGACTTTAACATTTAAAATGATCAGCATCTTATTTATTGATATTTTCTTATAAATAAGACACTTAATAAAAATATTCTTAATAATGATTTGTTTAGAATATGAATAAATTTTTAATTGTTTGTTAATCGCTAAAATACTTTTTATAGAGCTCTTGTTGAAGAATTGATTCAGAATCTACGAAGTGCTGCCCAACAAGCTTTTGACGCTATTACAACATTCACAACTGGTATGCGAGATCAGCGAAAACAGTTCACTGAGAAAATAGCAAACGATATACAAAAATTCCGAGAGCGAATCCAGAGTGTTATTAAAAGTACATTTGACAGATTTACAAACGCTGGATCAGCAGTTAGGAATTGTATCGACGTAAGTATCAGGCACATTCATAAACTTAATAAAAAACAACTTTCTTTTCCTACACGTCTATGTAAGAAGTGTTTTATGAAACAACATACCCATTAACAAATAAAACTATAATCACAGGGACACCTTAAGCAAATAGATAACGTATTCAATGACACCGTTGCAAAATCAAAGCAATGTGCCGGCGATCGTATAGCGGAAATTGGAACTATGATTGAGAACCTTCAGGAGCTATCGTCTAACGCCACTAACTTTGCAACAGCTTCTTTGACTGAACTGAAAGAATGTACTGAAACCAATCAGGGGCTTTTATCAACCGGTACTTGCCTCAGTAGTATCGCTATACGAACTGAATTAAAAGGAGCTATTTATTTAACCCAAAGTGGACTTTTGGTAAGCTTTTTTATTATCTTTTTTAAGTATATATTTAGATTTTAACAAGATATTTTTTGAATTAACTCCATCTTAGCTCAATTATATAATTATATACCTACATAAAGAAAACAAATATTTTGTATGAAATCGTTGAATAATGTTTTAATTTCTTTCACAATACAGATATCTCGCATAAATTTGGCATTCTCAACATTGCCGGCATCATTAGAAATATGCGCAGGTACTAAACTCGTTGAAGCCGGTATTAATTCTGCAAAGATAATCATGGAAGCTGGAACTTGCTCGGCATCTTCGGTTTATTCTTCGTTAAATGGAAATATATCTTCATCTTGATAGTTTAAAGGAATGTTTGGCTTTGAAATAAATATATATTATCAACACATATTGTTGTTTAAATAAGCCCTATCTACCTATACACTTTAGTATTTACGTAATATATAGGTAGGGATCCCTAGTACATATTTTTCACCTGATTAGTATCAAATCAAGCTGATTTTTCGGGAGTGGCTTCATTTTGATGAGACGAACAAAAAGTTCCTCTTCGAAAACTCTCGATTGTGGTAGATAATAGAGTTAGAAGGAGATAGAGCAGCACTGAGCGTAGGACCGGGATAACGTTCCATGCAATTTGTAGGACAATATTACCATCAAATTATATAAATATTAACTAACTAAAAGAAAAAAAAATCAGCTGGTTAAGTAATAATTTATGATGAAAATTAATTTTTTTTCTGTTTTTTTTTTTTCTTTTAGTTATTTCATATCGCAAAATAACGTTTGCGGGGTCGAAGAAGTAAGAAAGGTCGAGCTAGTAAGAAATATCGAAAGATAAGATGTACATATTTTAATTATATAGACGAAATAAAAATCATTATTTCTATTGAACTTGTTAATGTTAATAAATACATGTAAAAATTTAGGAATGTCAACAATACCTACGTACTTTTTATTTATTTATTTAACGTGGACACATTGCATGACGACCGCCGTCGACAGGTAAGGTAGCACCAGTAATATTGCTGGCACCTTCGCTTGCCAAAAATACAATGACAGATGACACCTCATGCGCATAACCAGGCCTTCCTATGGCATGGGTTTCGGCACATTTTTTCAAAAACGCTTCATATTGGGCTTCATCCATTCCGCCTTTTTTATGCAAGCCGGTTGCTATTACTCCAGGATTGACAGCATTAACACGAACTCCTTTGGCCGCCAATTCAAGAGCTACGCATCTAGTAAACTGGTCCAAGGCTGATTTAGACATGCAATACGCAAGAACATTAGGAAAAGACCTCATACCAGTAACACTAGAAACATTTACAATACTGCCTTTACTTTCAATTAGATGTGGCACAGTTAACATAGTTAAATAATAAGGACCACGAACATTGACGTTCATAACTCTATCGTACTGTTCTAAAGAAGTAGTTTCTATTGTCCCAGATTCTAAAACACCGGCATTATTAACTAATACATCCAGTTTCTTAAAATGATCGATAGTAGCTTTTACAATATTTTCTATGTCATTTTCTTTGTTCATATCGGCAATTATTGGCAGAGGTTTCAATTTTGTCGGTGAAATTTCCTCACATTGTTTTGCGACATTATTTAATGAGTCTTGGTTTCTTCCGGTTATAACCACACTAGCTCCAAGCTTAGAAAATTCTATAGCAGTTTCTGCGCCTATACCTGAACTTGCGCCGGTAACAAGAACTACTTTACCAGTAAACATGATACCTGATAAAATAAAACACATTATTTTAATCTAATATTCCACCCATTTAAATATAATTATACTACATTTATTAGACAGTGCATGAATATTTTTTTATAACTATGCAGAAACAGGTTATTATCTAGACATTTTTATGGACGATAATAATTGACTTCGATCGCACAAGTACTCGACAAAGTCTCAATTATAGAGGTACTTGTGTGTAACACTAAACAATTAACATAACTTTTTACTTTTTACTGAGTGGGCCGATTCCGATGATTCTTTTTTTAATCAAAATGCTTATCATGTGGTTCCATTTAAATTTAATTGAGTAACCTACTTTAAAGTTTTAAATTTAATAGAAACAACCTAACAGATATAGGTCTGCCGATTTACATAACTATGTGTGATCTTGCATACGTACATAGATTAGAATAAATATTCAGTACTGAATCATTTTCATTAAACACATGAAGGTATAAATATACCATAAGCCGGATTTCGTACAATTAAGAATTAAGTATGTAGCCATTGAGCTATTATTACTATACGCTAGTAATAGTAACTCTAACTCAATATATGTAGCGCAATAAAATGCTGGAGTCAATGATAAAAATTAATATTATTTGGAAAATCATAAACAAATTATAGACGTTATGGTGATAACTGATAAAGAATGAGTAAACCAACCTTTATTTTTAATATTCTACTTCTGAAATACAAGTTCGGAATTTAATATCCGGCACTCGGCTGTAGTCTGTAACGTGTCCGATGTCTGTAACTGAACTGTGTAAGTGTGTAACAGACAGAATATTTTATATTACCTACGCCTACGTCCATGCTGTACAGGGCTGCCAGGTGCAAAAAAATTGTGATTATACGCCAACTACAAAAAAAATAGTATGCTAAAGAGTTTTTGAAATAAAAAGATCGTACAGCCTTATAAGTACTATAATAAGTTCTTTTCTAAATTATCAAAATTCGTTTAGTTTTAGAAAATAAATGCAATAAAACTATTTGTTAGATCAATATAATACTTCTGTAGTCATATTTTTAACATAATAATTTATTGGCTTAAACTTTGTACAATTTTCGTTTCTTCTTATTAATTTGCTCTATCCTTGCTTTGCTGTAGCCAGTCCAGTGCTGCCAACTTTATTTTTCAGAAGATCGTACCATAATAATATAGGTACCTACTGGGAAAGATCGGTATTTTGCCAATATTTCAAGGAAAAAAATAGTACGTAATGAAATTTCGATAAAACCACGTAAATAATTTCAGAACGGAATGTCGTTTTAATTTCGATTCAATATTTGGGTACGGACGTGGTTTTTTGCACTTTTTTTCAATTTCTTGTCTCCCAAATGTACTTGATGTTTATGACATCAGTTAAAGTTTTTATCGGTTTAATCGTATGTAATGTTATGTATCCTTACCAGGGCAAGATATTAATTAATCATACAAATAAAAATTCTACTACAAATATGTAATTGTATCTCATAAAATGTAGCATTTTACATGAAATGACGTTGTCTTTTTACAAGCTTTTATTTAACTTGCAATGTATGTATGTATGTATGTATATATGTATGTATGTATGTAAATTTAATGTTTGTTGGGGTGAAATCTTGCAACTCAATTTTGAAGCAGATATCTTCAACCAATTGAGCTGAAATTTGGTATACAAGTTCAATTTGGACGACAATGCATGGTTTGTATGTATTTATGTATGTATGTATGTTTGTTCGGGTGAAATCTTGCAACTCAATTTTGAAGCAGATATCTTCATCCAATTGAGCTGAAATTTTTTATACAGGTTAAATTTGGATGACAATGCATGGTTTGTATGTACGTATGTTTGTTCGGGTGAAATCTTGCAACTCAATTTTGAAGCTGATAGATATCTTCAACCAATTTAGGTGAAATTTTGTATATGGGTTCAATTTTGATGACAATTATGCAAGGTTAACTTTGTGACGTCATTCTAAATCCAATAGGGTATAATATAATATATCCAAGAGTGCGGACTAGTTATTTTTAGTGCACTTCTACAATATGGGTATCAAATGAAGGGGCTTGCTAAGAATAATTCGAATAAAGGGACGTGATAACCGACTAAAAAGTCAAAAATAAATTAAAAGTAAAATACCTTTTTAAAAAAACAAGCTTTTATTTGAATGCGTTAAAATGAAAAAAATAAATTTTTTACTTTAAAACTTTTACTATCTACTTATATAGTCATTACACATAATCTATATGATATAAAAGCTTGTCGCCAGATTTGTTGTGATTTGTTGATTAAAATTTTCAAACTAAGAAAATACGAGTAGTCGAGTACTCTGAATACTAGAGTATCTGTGGTGAGTGGTCGCTTCACGCTTGACACCTTGACACTTGACAATTGACATCTTGACAACATAATTCATTAATTAATCATTTGCATTTTGCATTTCATATTTTCATAATCTCGCTAACGCTATCTATGTGTTTCAACTTCCAAGCGTTGCTTTATTTGTTGTAAAAATCTAGTAAAAATTTAACAACTGTTGATACATTTGATGTAAATTTAAAATTATCAAACTCGCGTCGGCTATCACGCTCTGATCTGTTGGAATGGTTTTGCTTTAGATATTGAAAATGTCGTCTACTACATCGAGCGGTAAAGAATCATTTGAAGACTTTTATTCAGAGGTAAATGTAACCAAAATTTATATAAGTTTTGTATATTCCTATTGTTATACTTTTAGTTATTTATGTACACATTGATTTTTAGGTTAAAGAAATTGAAAAGAGGGATTCAGTTTTAACTCCAAAGCAACAAATAGAAAGATTGCTCCGGCCAGGATCGACATATTTCAACTTAAACCCATTTGAGGTATTGCAAGTTGATCCAGAGAATAGTTTAGAAGAAATCAAGAAAAAGTATCGACGGCTATCAATACTTGTTCATCCGGATAAAAACATAGTAAGTAACATGGAACTATATTCCTATCTTAAAAGAAATAACCAAATAAATAAATAAATATTCATCATAAGATTTTGTAGTTGTAGATACGTTTTACATGTCTCATTATTTGTACAACAAATTAAAATAATTTAGTAGCTTAAATGCTATTGTTTGAAAATGATAATTAAAATTTTAAAGTGAAAACTGCCATAAACATCTCTTCTCATTTAAAACATGTAGATAGTAGCTTACATTTAGAGGAGATCCTAGATTTTTCGCTGAGACGGTGTATCCGTCAACATTTGGTTTTTATCCACAGATGGGAACGTTTGCATACCCCGAGCCAACCAGCACTGCTTTTACGTAAGTAAGATATGGTTGCCGCAAGAGATGTTTGATTCATTATACCAATATCAAACATCTAACCAAAAAAAATTAATCTATATTCTGAATAATAACAGTTATAATTGAATATAATAGTTAATTGCGTGTAATAGTTATACGTATTTGTATTTAATTATATTATATTGTTAAAATAAAAATAAAATATATATTTCAATATAAAATATTGTCTGGAATTAACATATAATATGTTATTTGAGGAGATGATAGAGCTACCCCAGTGTCATTATGTTCATCTCTATATATATAAAAATGAATCACTGAATGTGTTGCTAAGCGCAAATCTCGAGAACGGCTGAACCGATTTTGCTAATTCTTTTTTTATAATATTCCTTGAAGTACGAGGATGGTTCTTACAGAGAGAAAATTTTTAAAAATTGCGTGAAAAAGTAAAAACAACACTTCTATTTTCCCATACAAAAGATTCGTAATAATACTTAAAAGTCAATTTGAACTTTAATACCATACTATAAAGTTTAAGTGTTAGTGGAGGGGTTTCGGGAAGGATAAGTATTAAAAAAAAAAAAAATTTAAGAATCGGCTGTTAGGAGGTACAAAGTACGCCGGGTCAGCTAGTAACAAATCATTTTATTGATTAAATATTATATGATACTACTTTGACTTTTAGGATGATTCGGAACGAGCCCAACAGGCGTTTGAAATTATAAATAGAGCCTGGAAAACATTAGAAAATGAAGAAACAAGAAAAAAATGTTTGGATATATATGAAGAAGCAAAAGAGCGCACAGATCACATGGTAGGTTTTATTTTAACATGTAAAACTGTGCCTTACAACTTATGCCACCAACACGCAGTATCTGCTAACCCACAGTGGTGCAGTATGGCAGATTAAGATCATAGCTCACTACACCCTAACCGGAACGCCTCGTCGCGTCGTCCGCGCGTGGACAGCTTGCGTGCGAGGCGATCCAGTGACGATACGGCGTTGATGTAGTGAGCGCATATCTATACAAGTCCATAGAAAGAATACTAACCGCTCGAGTCGAGGCGAATTGTGCGATTATGGAGATATCATCATATATGATGTCGACTCGATACAAATTAAAAAAAAAATTCGAAGTGCGCTGTTTACGATTATAAACCTGAAAGATCATTATATAAGGCATATAGCAGTTATTCTCAATCGCATTCAAGCAAAAAAAGCGTCACTTGAAAAAATAAATTTGAATGTCTATGAAACGCGAATTTCAGCCCACTGTGCGAGGCGGTGCTGGTCAGGTGCCGGATAGCTCTAATGAGCTATGACCTTTAACCTCCAGTCCTTATCCTACATGCATAAATATGCCTAAGCCCAGCTGTGGGATGTAACAGGCTGATTCATTACAATTTATGCCTTAATCATAAAATTCACTGTTTGTTTTAATGATATATTCTAATAATTACATGATGTTTAATGTGTATATCAGTTGTTAATTTTTCTATAATGTTGTTTAGTTGTATTTTTGAGTGAGGTTAGGCTTTAAATGATTTGGCCAATGATATGAGTCATCTTTTACCAAAGCTTTTAATATATTTAGCTTACAAATTTTTTTTTTTTTTTTTTTTCAAATTTATTTGTTGAATATGTCTAAGGCAGGGATGTCAAAGATACGGCCCGCGGGCTATATTCGGCCCCCGACCTTATCAATACGGCCTGCAATCGCAATGTGTCACAGAAGAAGGAATCATGACTTCACTCGATTAACGTCTACGGAATTTTTAAAATGCGGAGTAATACATTTTATTTTATTTAAACATTCTAAAGGGGACTGTCCATTTTAGGCCCAGCGTGAACAGAATTCATACAAAAAAACAAATATACCAAAAACTTTCATAAATTAAGTCATGATTATTCGTGAATTTCAGTTGTATCAATATAAACTGATAAAAAGTTTATTTAATAAGTATTTCATTTTACTTCTGGTTTATTTTTGGTTGGTGATTTGATTACCCCACATTGCCAGTCTTAAATAAACAATAATTATTAACGAACAATTTTAAATCGATTATTTGTTAATATCGATTAAAAACATTGTTAGATTGGATTAATAAGAAAAAAGCTATCTACAAAAGTGCGTTTAGTTAAAAAACATTTAACTTTGGTGAAAATAAAATATTTTAGATATATTGTTATTGAATAAATAAAAATCAAAAAATTAAATCGATATCGATTAAATCGATAATCGAAGTTAATATAATTATTATATTAACTTCGATTATCGATTTAGTCAATTTATTTGTTTATTAAAAATGATTATAATTGCAACCCTAAACTACAGCTGACTTTCTTCTCCTTCGTACTCCCGTTTAGGGTTATTATTAGACATGCGCAAAACAGTGCACTGTAATGTAATGTAATATTACATTACATTTCGTACTGAGTAATATGGCATCACACCATCACACCGAACATTACCCGAAATGTGTACTGCTCGGAGTGAGTTATTTCTTATCAAATTTCCTATATCACGTAATTTTCATCACACCAAACATTACATGAGATTTTGTACTTAGTATGTTTAAATGTACTGTTCGGTGTACTACGTAGTATAGATGAAACATCCAGTCACTTTATTATTAAAAAAATTGTAAATGAGTTGGAAACTAGCTGAAAATTCATAATTTTTTTTTTTTGGTTTGATTTTATAGTTTGTTTTAAAATTACCTAGCTTTGATTTGTAAAAAAAGTTGATTTCCTTTCATACATAAGTAACCCCAAGGAAAATTGGGATTTTTTATTCCAGGCTTAGGACAGGCAATACACATGGACAAGTTAATTAATACTAGCTGTGATCCGCGATTTTACCCGTTTAGTTTCGTTTCCCGTGTGATGAAAATAATTTGTGTCGCGCATCGCCGTGTCTCATTCAGTAAAGTGAAGTTAGACATGAGTTAGACAGAGCTGGATATAGCAAACAGATAAGAAATCCGACATTCTGACTAGTGGTGGTTAAAATAACGGAAACGTCAAAGTGTAACACGTTTTTTGTTAAAAACGCGTAACGTTTGTTATTCGTACTCTGACTTCGCGTTATCTCAAAAACGTCTCAACAAACAATTGTCGAAAACGTCTGAAAACGCAAAACGTCTAAAACGTTCCCACAGCGCGCAACGCTCTGCAACGAGGCTAGAGCGAGATAACATTACAGTCGTAGACGCGTCGTCGGCCCGTATTATTCGTTTTTAGGTTATTACTCCGTTACTCGTATTAATTTACCGTAAACGTTGTTCGCGTTGTTTCGTAAACAAACATGGCTCGTTCGTTTTAAATTTTTAATACATAGATTTGGTTGCTGTGCAAGTTGTACTACAGTACTATAATAATTGTAAATAATATAATAATTCTCTTTTCATACATTCGTCGTGCTGTTGTAAATATTGTGTAAATAATATTATAAGTACCTGGGTGACCGAGCCCAGCGCGGTATTTTTATTTTATTTTTTGTTTTTTTTTTCGGTATTTTTATATTTTTATTTTATTTAAATAATAAATCACGAGTGAAATTAAAAAAAAAAGAAAAAATAATAATCTGGAGACTGAGATTCGAACCCGGGTCAAAACGATTTGAAATCCGTCGCTTTCCTAATTACGCTATTACAGCTATATTAATAATGGTGAAATTAAACTTCGTATTATAATGATATTTTTTCATTGTCTAAAAACAGGGATAAAACGACATTTTTTTTAAATGAATAATATAATCCATATATCCATTTCACATAAGAACGGTATGGTGAAATTTGATATGTTCCAATTCCAATACACTCTCACTATTTTCAGCAAATCAGATAAATATAAATGTTTTAAAATCACCAATTAATTTCTAAGGCAAATAATAATGCTTGATTCGATTGAATTGTTGACACGGCACGTCAGAGGGTGCAGGTTTAAATCCTGCTGGGTCAAAAATTTTGATAATTTTTATCTTTTTCCTTTTATCTTGTCACTCCTGAATAGTGTAGCTTTCTGTTAGCGAAAGAATTTTCATGATCGGATCAGTATTTGCGAAGATTACCCCGTATATACAAACAAAGTTATAAACTTTACCTCTTTATAATACCTGTATAGATATAGATATATATACAAGAATTGCTCGTTTAATAGTAAGATAATTCTCGTTTCGTAAATTCGTCGTGCTATTGTAAATATTGTGTTTTTAACCGACTTCTTCGTTTTTAAGAATATTGTAAATAGGTACTTAGGTAGGATATTACTGTGAGTTGAAAAAGTGAAACTGTAATATAGTGTGTGTATAGTGATGTGTAAATAAGTTTTAGACAATTAATTAGGTAGTTAATTAATAAGGACTTGAATTGCAAGGATTTTTAATTGGTAAAATGCCTCGCGGTAGTGATTTACCAATTTGGAACTTTTTTGAGAATTCCAGTGATCACAATTATAAAACAGCTGTGTGCAATTATTGTCGTCGAGAGATCTCATTTAAATTGACGATATCACAACCGTTCAATCATCAATGATAAAAATATAAAATTTAAAATACAAACAAGTTTAAATTTTAAAATGTCTATTTTGACTTGATTTGACAACAAACAATGTTGTTGTTTTAAAATTTATCCCCAATAGGGAAAGGCAAAAGACTATAGTCCATACAGCCTAGTCTGAATTTGTATATTTTTTCAATTCTTGACAACAAACAAGTTTAAAATACCAACCACGAAAAAATGATCCAATTCACACATTTAATTAAATTATATATATTTTACGTGCTGTTTCGATATAAATTTATATCGATTGAAATATTTAATTTGTTACTTAAAGCAAAAAAACAGGATAATTTTTTATGTGACATCATGCTTTTTTTTTTTAAGTATAGGCAAATAGTTATTTTTGTATGCAAATTTAATTGGTATGCGTGTACTGGATTGCTGAATTGACGAGTGCCAACGTAGCGACATCTTTTGATAGGACTTGGTAGTCGCTAATAAATTTAATAGTTTCGGGGCACGATTAATAGATGACACTGCTAATTTTTTACTGTGGCCGATGTTCTAACTTCTAAGTTTCCAGCCCATGGTTGTCAACTTGTCAGATAAAATGACAATTTCTCCGCGTTGAGACTGCGGCCAAGTTTTATAAAAACGTGTTATTATGAAAACGTATAAAAAAACGCGTTAACTTAAGATAGTTAATAGTCGAAAACGCGTTTTTAGTTAATAACGGATTTGAACATCAATAATTCTGACCGAACAGATCGCGTAATGTCAAGTGTGATGTGTAATGCTTCATTTCGTCGAGTAATGTGTGATGCCATATTTCATGTTCGGGTAATATCACGCGTAATGTATCAATTGCATTACTTACACATGTCTAGTTATTATGTTCTGTTTTCGTAGTTTCGTTGTGAATACGTACTCTTTGGTGTATGTTTGCATTTTTCGTTTTTGTTAGTTGTTTGTATTTCTCGACTTTTGCTATTAATAATTTACACCAATGACGCTATTTACGATAACCTTGGCAATCCTACCGGTACTGATCGAAGCCCTAATATTGACCTCGGACTGAACACGGAACCCCCGAATTCCATTGTGGATGTAATTCCAATCATCCAATGGAAGGCACGTTCAATGCGATGGAATTGAGATGTGTCTATTGTGGTGCCAACGTAAATAATAGGAGATGGCATAGCCTTGAACTTGTAGAGGTTATGTCCGTAATACGAAACTGGATTGCAATTTGCACCTCAAGTGGTAAGTATTCAATGTCTAGTCTCGGATATATTGCTGCTTGTTCTTATTATAATTTTTTATAGTAATATAAGATTTTATTTATTAACAGGTGACTGATAGCACTGTAGTATGTCACCCTTGCTGGACACTAGCTCTCAACTGTCCACACCACTCCACTGCGACTAATGATAATAAACCCTCTACTAGTGGCGGTCACCATCGTCGTGTTTGTGTTAGCTGTGGATGCTCTTTGATAGGAACAAGATCTCACAGGCTACACACTGACACAGAACGTGATGCAAGCATACATAATATAATAACGGAGATGATCATGCCTCGTCAAGTAAGAATATTATGTTTGGTTTTTGTCACTTTTAGCTTCTATGTACCTTCTCTATATTGTTAACATAATGTTAATGTTTTCTTATATATTAAATAACTTAAAAAGCATTTGTTATATTTGACCATCTTTGTGTGCTATGGCCAAAAGCTGTCTTGTTCTGAGAAGACATGCTCAGTAGTAAGTGGTGATGAGGTAAAGATAATGATGATGGTCAGTTAACATTGTTAAAAGTCTTTAACTTCATTCTGTTCTCATAATGCATAAATAACCTTAATATATCGCTGTCCCCGGGCAATAAAGCGGTAATATCAAAAATCAAATTTTACAGGAAAAATAAAACAAGCTAATTTGTTTATAGTGCAGCGTACAGTGATCCAAAACAGATGTTTAATATGTCAAATAAAAGCTAATTTTTTACCAATTTAACCTTTTAAAAATAATTTTAATTGTATAAATATCAATTGAAATAATTGAAAAAATGTATAATACAATTTATAGATGATACTATTTTAATTGTAACATCATTAATGACTTTTATAAAAACACCAACCACTGAGATTCAGGAATGTAAGAAACTAATACGACGTAATTTCTACTTTAGATTTCGAGCGTACCAGCCGATTACCACCTTCTTCAAAAAAACTTTAAAGGCGTAATAGCATTGTACAGAATAAAATCTCTTGTGACTACTCAGTATTAAGTGTTTACAGTTTATTGATATAATACGTTTATTTCCAAAAGCGTGGTTAAATTTATTACTGTTACTCTTTGTTTAAAAATTTTGTGTAAAGGTGTTCACCGGTTTTTTGTGTTATGTTTTCTCCATGCAATAAAACTGTTATTGTCATTTATTCCAAAGAAATATTAATACAAAAAATCCGTAAAAAATAAGAGTGATAGATTGATACTCAGAGAAGCCAAAAATCAAATAACATTAAAAAAGGCGTAACTGGCGTTTACCGCTTTATTGCCCGGGGCCAGCGATATTATATGTATTTTAAGCTAATTAAGAACCTGTTCATATAAGTGAACATTGTTTCAGCTGCACAGATCAGATGAAATCTGCCACCCCTGCTGTTCATACAATACAAATAAGTTTCACCAAAGGATAAGGAACAGGGGTGATGCAGGCCAAATCTTGGAAATAATAAATGAAAAGCTGCACATCAACCAACCTACCTGATTGACCTAGCTGATTTTATTACAGAAAATAATGTAAATAGAAGGCGAACACAGTTTTTAAACATTAATGTTAACATAAACAATGTACCCTTTCCCAGACTGGTGTTAAGCGAATTAATCCTCATAGCTTGCGGGACCTACCAATTAAAGCAAGCCCAGTCCTACTATGGGGAGCACATAAGAGGTGATGGTTCTTATACCATCGAAGTATGCACAGACATGGCCAGCAACCTACTGGAAGGTTTTCCGTCAACCGACAATTTATCACTACTGCGGGTAAAATACACAGCAGGCACATAAGTAGGAAAATATATTTTGTGTATATTTTATACGAAAACAATAGGTCAGGCAGAGAAGCCATAAAAAATATTATTGCAACTGCATGGTGGGTCGACGGACGGTAGGTTGTTGTGCGCATGTCATGACAATTATTTGGTTTTTGGGCTGGAAAAGGTACCAAGATTTTAAAAATCCACCGGCCTAGTTTTTAGATAAGATTCTGTTAACATATGAATCTGATTAATAAAACAAATATAACAAAAACAAAGATTTTTTATTTTAGGAACCTTCATATAATTATCTACAAAATAAAAAAATGAAACACCTGGACACAAAACTTTATTGTTTTTCTTATTCCTACTTGTTAGTGCTACTAATTTAATATATAATTATTATTCTCAGTGACTGTCCACTCTGGGCCGAAACCCCCATACAAAGTGGACAGTCCCCTTTAATATATGGCCCTCTGCAATACAGTTTCACATCCCTGGTCAAAGGTGTGTTTAAAAAAATTATTACTTACAATTTTTAACTTAATCATGTTTTAATAATTGCAGATTGAACAGAAACGTAAAAAGCAGAAGAAAGATGGCCGAGTAGCTGAAGGCATACCAGAAGATGATCCAGAAAAGTATAAACATGCAGTTTATGTTATGACTATGAAGGTTTGCATTTTATAATGACTGTAAAGATGGGTGTCACTAAGATTATGGGAATAATTGTGGGTTTTTATTATATATTTATAAAAAATGGGTAATACCTATAATAATGTATTTAAAGAAAAGCCAAAAAAAGTTTTGGAACAAGAAATAATCTAGTTTGATAATGTCATCAATTTAACTACGTAGTAATGTAACTTAGGTTATCGTTAATCTATACTAATATAATAAAGCTGAAGAGTTTGTTTGTTTGATTGTTTGTTTGTTTGTTTGAACGCGCTAATCTCAGGATCTACTGGTCCGATTTGAAAAATTCTTTCAGTGTTAGATAGCCCATTTATCGAGGAAGGCTATAGGCTATATATCATCACGCTAAGACCAATAGGAGCGGAGTCCAAACCGACGAAGTCGCGCGCAGAAGCTAGTTACTTATAAAAATAATTATTTTGAGTTTTAACTATCATTATTGTCACACCACTATGAAATAACAGCATCGAAGATGTACTCACTTTAAGGCCTCTTGTACACACGCGTTTTTTCGGCGTAAAAATCTACGGTTAAATCCGCGTCTACGCAGGGCACGCAGTGTTGTACGGATGACTTTGAGAGCTTGTTGACGTACACGGCGGCGGTGCCGTGACGTTGCGCGTTGCATCGTTGCGTTGACATTGTGATGTTTTAATTACTTACTTACTTACTTCCAGCGGCGCTACAACCCTTTGTGGGTCTTGGCCTCCTCAACGATATTTTCCACTTCGCTCTGTCTCTGGCCTCCTTTCTCCAAGCTGTTTTCTTGCCTATTCTCCTGAGATCTTCCTCCACACAGTCCATCCACCTCTTCCTGGGTCTTCCTCGGGGTATTTTTTGTTGCGGAGTCCACTTGGAGATGGTTTTTACCGCTCTGGTGTCCTCCATTCGTTCCAAGTGGCCTGCCCATCTGAGCATCTGTGACTTGCAGAGTCTGACGATCGTTTCTTTATGAATCAGTGAGTCCAGTTCGTGATTCATCCTTACACGATACGTACCGTCGTCTTCTCGTACTGGCCCGAAAATTTGTCTCAGGACTTTCCGCTCGAACAGTCCCAGCTTAAGTTCGTCTTTTTGTGTCAGAGTCCAGGTCTCACATGCAATAAGTCACAACAGGCCGGACTAGCGTCTTGTAGATGGTGAGTTTCGATTTTGGGGTTAATAGTTTGCTGGCCAACAAACGTTTGCACGCGTAGAAACATCTGTTTCCAGAGGTCAGTCGCGCTTTGATCTCTTCCTCCATCACATTCCGGGAGTTTAAGTTCGACCCTAAATATCGGAAAGCATTGACACCCCTCAATCTTATTACCTCCCACGATGACATCTTGAGCTGGCGCCGGAAGACGACTGCTAGTGAGGTATTTCGTCTTGGATTAGTTGACCTCCAGCACAAACTGCTTCGACTCAGCCTCCAGGGTCACTCCAAGGTTGATCATGCTCTGCTTGGATCGGCTAGTTATCACAATGTCATCTGCGTATGCGGCCAGCTGAGAGGTATTGAAGTCAATGAGTCCTCTAAGATCGAGTTTTCGCGTCACGGCTTCCAACACTAGGTTGAAGATTACTGTCGAAAGAGCATCTCCCTGCTTGAATCCTGAGTTGATCGAGAACGCCTCGGACTGTTCGTTTTGAATGGCCACTATAGACTTAGAGTCTCGGATCGTCATGTCTACCAGTCGAACAATCTTGCTAGGCACTCCCAGTATCAGCATGCTACAGAGAATGCGTTTGCGGTTGACGCTGTCAAAAGCCTGCTTGTAGTCGACGAAGAGATGATGTAGGTTAATGTGATATTTGTAGGCCTTCTCTAACGTTTGTCGCATAAGGTGAATTTGGTCTACAGTGGAGTGGTTTGGTCTAAAACCGCCCTGATATTCCCCGAGGATTTCCTCGGCATATCTCATCAGTCTCATGTAGAGCACCCCCGAGAAAATTTTGTAAGCAGCTGACAAAATGGTGATACCTCTGTAATTGGAGCAGATCGTTTTGTCCCCTTTTTTGAATATTGGCACAATAATGCCCAGGTGCCATTCTTGGGGCATCTCTTCAGCTATCCAGATGTCCTTGATGAGCAGGTGGAGCCTTTCCTCAAGAGCACGACCTCCAGCCTTCAAGAGCTCCGATGTGATGGTGTCCAGACCTGGAGCCCTGTTGCTCTTAAGGTACCTTATGCAGCACTGTAATTCCAGCAAGGTGGGCTCTTGAAGCTCCTCTTCAACATTGTAGTAGACAGGTCCATCAGCGTGGTCGTTATCCTGGCTTGTGGGCTGCAGCAGTTGCTGAAAGTGATCTTTCCATCTATTTACAATGTCGTGCTTTTCTGTAAAGACACTGCCGTTGCTGTCGCGTATGGTACAAGTGCGCGGCTGATAGCCCTTGCGAAGTTCGTCGACTCGTTTGTAGAAAGCTCTAGATCGATTCGCATTCCGCATATGTTCTAGTTCATGGACCCGTTTATTTTCGAGGATGCGCTTTTTCTTCCGTGCTGTTTTCCTGCACACATTACGAGCTCCCCTGTATAATGCCTTGTTTGCCTCAGTGCCATTTTGTAGACAGTAGTCTGGCTTCGTTTTTTTGCTGAAGTAATTTTGCATACTCGTCATCATACCAGTCGCTTCTGCGAATCTTCCGCCTATCTTACAACACGGTCTTAGCAGTATCGACCACTCCTTGCTTTATGACTTGCCATTCCTTTTCAATGTTCTCTTCGGGCGCACTGTTGTCAAGGTTCTTGGTCACTTCACGTGTGTATGTGTTGCGTGTAGTGTCATTATTCAACTGCTCAGTGTCCCAGTTCACCATTCTTTGGCCTTTTCCGTATTGAACTAACGCGGTTTTGTGCTTGAGGGCTACTACTACAAGGAAATGGTCAGAGTCACAATCAGCTCCCCTGTAAGTTTTTACGTCCAATATAATTTGACAGTCTTCTCCTGCAGACAAGAATGTGGTCTATTTGATTGTAGAGATCCCGCCCGGGGACTCGCCAGGTCACTTTATGTATATCCTTGTGGGGAAATTTAGTTCCGGTGAAGTCGTGAGGTGATTGCTTACCAATCACACCGGCAAACACATCTTCTTTACCAACTTTCGCGTTAAAATCCCCCAGGACTACTAGTTCATCATAATTGGGTGTGGCGTCACATACTTTCTGGAGATCTTCATAAAACTGGTTCTTGGCCTCATCGCTTGCATCCTCAATTGGGGAATACGCGCAGATATATGTGGTGTTGTAGAGGTGTCCTTTGACTCTCAGTTTGCAGAGCCGCTCGTTGACCTCCTGAAATCCCAGCACACATTTGTCGAGTCTTTTGCTGACGATGAATCCAGTCCCATAAAGCCCTTGCTTCTTAGCACCACTATAGTATAGCGTATTATCGGGTTTCTTAATAAAGCCAGATCCCTCCCATCTTTTTCCTTGAAGAGCTATAAGGTCTAATTTGTAGCTCATCAGGGTGTTAGCTATCTGGATCATTTTGCCCGCTTGTAACATTGTCTGCACATTCCAAGTTTCAATCCGCATATTAAAACGTTTATCCTTAATTCCATGCCAAGGTTGTCGTGAGTTAAGCGATCCGGTTTTATTTTTCGTTGTGGACTTCTCAACCAGTTGGTTTTTTACCATAATGAGTGGTTAGCACATTGATTAACCCTCCTCTTTTACCCGGGCTTGGGACCGGCAGCGTCGCCGAAACGAGCGCTGGCAGAGATATTTTAATTATTAAACTAATTTTAACCATATTGACTGAGGCCGAGGGGACATCCATTAATTGCGTGAGCTATTTTTCGATCATTTTAGACCCCTCCCCCTCCCCTTACGTGAGATTGACGCTGAATATAATAGAGATTGACGGAAAATAATAACCTGTTCAAGTATAATACCATAGTTAATTTCTTTAAATTAAATAAAATTCAAAGCAAAAACTAAATGATTTTGGAGTTGATGTGAGATTTTCGATTATCCCCCCCTCGGTTTAAATGAGATTTGGTGGAGATTTTATTGGACCCCTCCCCCCAATTCTTAATTGCAACTCACTGTTGTATACTTTGTACACATTAATACTATTCTTTTTATACAGTTGTTTGCTGATATGGAACGTAAGCGTCAACATTTAGAGACTCGTGATATGGAAGAAAGGAAACGAAAACGTGAAGCGGAAATTGAACAGGAGGAACAAATGTCTTTTGAAAAAGAATGGGCTAAGAACTTTGAGGTGATGAGTAAAACTTTCATATAATCTCTAGTAATAGACAGATTTTATCTTATTGTTGGGATAAAATTGAATGAGTGTATTTAATTATAGTGGAATAAAGGCAGCCTTGTAAGCCCCTTTGCTATTGATGATGTATCGTTAATTGATATTCAGTGTGGAGATATTCTTGTGGTTTAAAGCTTTCTCAACTTATTACTGCTTTAATTATATTCAGAGGCTGCTGTAGTTTTACCCAAAGTAATATTTACAAAAGTTTTCAAATACATTAAGTGTGATGTTAATAAAATAACAGTTTTTACAAAATAGTGTTATGTAAGGCTATTTTCTGCGATACTTGTGTAAATGATTGCTTTAATTCCAGGAGTCACGTCAAAACCGCGTTGATAGTTGGAAGAGCTTCCAATCTGGAAGCAAAGAAAAGAAAAAGAAGAAAATAATGGGGTTCAAACCTCCCAAGCCCAAACCGGAGAGTAGATAACTTTAGTCTAAGGTACTTTAAATAACGTAGTTTTGTAAAGTTGTCTCTATGAAAAAATCTATGAAATCTGTTGAACCTAAAATTACCGTACATAGATAACTCATGGATCATATGTATGACATAATACGTATTTCAAAATACACACTTATATCAAACAGGCCTTTTAACAACTTACATGTTGTGATATTTTAGTTATTAATTTTTTTTTACCATATTGACTAAATTAGTAATGTGACTTTTTTATTCAATTTGTATATTCGTGATATATTTATTTCAGATTACAGTTTTCATAGATTATTATTAGTATGTCAAAAAATCTCAATCTCAATAATGTTCTTTGATAGTTTAAAAAAATATACTCTAAGAAAGTGTTAAAAACAGATGAAAATAAATTAATTCGCGATTTTTCATATTGTGAGTCAAAACATTTTAAATTCGTCATACATATCGTACTAATAATACAATAGTACAGTAATTCAAAATAGATTATTTTTAATAATCAACAAAGAACTGGATAATCACTCTTTATTATAGGTACAATAAAAAATCGGCCAAGTGCAAGCCGGACTCGCGCACTAAGGGTTCCGTACCATTGACTAAACTAAAGGCTATATTTTATTGTTTATTAAACAAAATAATTAGTAAATAAGAAAAAGATTATACCATATAAAAATGGAAAATAAACTAGTCAAATACGCCATCTATCTATCGATCCATGCCGCTATTGGAATTCTATTATATTAGTCTATCGACGACGTTTTTTTGGTTTCTGGATAGATGGCATTGGAATTAAATCGCGTTGCGTTAAATATTTATTTTACTTTGTTTTCAGTATTTGTTGTTATAGCGGCAACAGAAATACATACTTTGTGAATATTTCAAGTGTCTAGCTATCGCCGTTCTTGAGATACAGCCTGGTGACACGGACGGACGGACGGACAGCGAAGTCTTAGTAATAGGGTCCAGTTTTTACCCCTTGGGTACGGAACCCTAAAAATTGTGAATGACTTATTTTTTATTTTTAATGAAATTCAAGCACTTGTATTTTTACCGATAATTTAAAAAAAATATTGATACAGAAATTATTTAAAAACTTTGAGTTAAGACTATATATTTCCAAACAAAATGTTCGAAATGAAATATTATCTTTAGGTACATTATTATTTTTTAAATATTTTGTGTTATAGTATTCTATTTCACGATGAAGTTTCCGTCTTGAAAGTAGAGAGAGAGAGAAGTAGAAGTCTTGATTTTAGTAGTGACGTGTACCGACAGGCGCGTTTGTATGTGTAAACTGAAGGAGCGTTAGCAAAGAAATCAGAAACGCGTTTTTACATAAAGTTTTTTTTTAATGATGAATATTTATTTAAAAAATGTATATTTTAAATATGTATATATTATTGTTAAGAACAACTTGCTAGTTGTAAAAAAAGTAAGTAGTTATCATACATTTTTATTCAGTAAAGAAAAAGAAAAAATTTACAAAATTTGATATTGTTAATCACTGTCAGATACATAATTTTCGAATACTGATTCACTGTCGTCGGAATAATTTTGCAAATAAATCACGAACTCAAAATCTACGTCAAAGTATTTCAAGTACCTATTCTTTTTCTATTTTTTCGACATGAGTACATGTTTTATACCACGTTTCGCTGGTAACTTTGTTCAAGCTTTCATTTATAACCTTTGTTCTTGATAAAATGATCAATTTTGTATCTTATGTGTTGATCTTTGTGTTTTTTAATTATGTCATATAATTCCAATTTAATAAGAGATTGTTCAAATGCTATGCCTTTGTCTCTGAACCATTGCTGCATATCTGCTTTATTTGTTGCCGATGTTGGCATTTTTTCAGCCTGTGTATTATGGTACGAAGCATTGTCTAAGACAATGATAGAGCGAGATATTGCTTTAGATATATATATATTATATAAGATATTGCCTTGCTGACGGTATTTTGTGTAGACATCTTGCGCGGACTCAAAACACTAGTGACTCGGACCGCGTCGCGATCGTGACCTGTATACTTACTATACTCTATGAATATGATCGTGACTGACCGCTCCCGAGGCCTACGCACACTAACACAATGTGTATGGGCACGATTAACAACAAGCAAAGTCAAAACTTCATCGTGAAATAGAATAACTATACTACAATTTAATTTATTATTATTTTTTACTTTTTGGACTTACAACAATTTCGATAACTGATTCTCAATATTACGAGCTTATTATTACATTTAATATATCTTTAAATCTTTTCTTTAGGTTCTTAATAAATAAAACCAGATTGCGTACTTATTCTTACTTACGGTTATAAATTGCATAAATTTTCAAAAAAAAAACAGTACTTGTAAGTACCATAAATAAAATAAACGTTCCTGAACCAAAATAATTGTTCCAAATTCTGATAATAAAATAAATTTTCTAAATCAACATCATAACTTATAAGTCATATACAGCAACTATGTATTATAAAATTTATTGTAGCCTTTGTCTTTTGGAGTTTATTGGAGTTTACTACTTAAGAATCGATTTTCATATAAGGCCCCCGGTATGAAAAAAATATGAGGAGTAAAATGTATACTGAACGAGTGACCGTTCGTTACGTTTTTGTGCGCCGTGCGTTATTTGATTCGTTTATTTACCATTTAATATGGTATTAATCTTTTTCTTAGACTAGTAAGCCTTTTTTGTGTCTATGTAGACAGTCGAGCTGAAGGAGTAAACTCCAGTCGTGCGTCGGAGCTGACACACACACTTTTTTCTTTTTCTTTTCTGGACGATTCTCTTTTTTCCAGTGTTTTTCGTATGTCTCAACAATACATGTAATATTCTTTATCAGCATTTTTGAAAGTTTCACAAAGACTGCACGCGGCCTCGCTAAGCTTACATTTTTTTGACTTTTTCTGCAGGTACTTGCTTTTTTTTCTCGTCGATTCATACGCTTTGCCAGTATTGTTAAGTCGTTTGGCTACCTTGTGTTTCCAGGTGTCTACATTACGCATATTATCTACTACTCTATCATTCGAGCTAGTGGAAGAAGAGCTACTTGACAATTTTCTTGTTCGACCCCGAAGCAAACTTAGGGTCATTTTCGGAATCATTAAAGTCGCTCTGGTTTGAGATCATGAGTGAAATGTAATTGTCTTTGGTTGCATTTAGTTATCGGATTAACTTTACTAACCATACTTAGGTAACTGTTTACGCCAATTTATTGAAGTACTCTACTAGTTGTTGATATGATGATTATGACGTCACTGCTATCGATGGGTGCGGTCACATGGTGTGGTGCACAGTGGGCAGTGCGTACGTCTCATTGTAATTGGTTATATTTTAAAACGTAATCTATCGTCATGCCTCTGGCGGCCGTAAATTGAAAAGAAAAGCGCAACCATTAAGCCGACGTACGCCACTACTGTTGTTGCATGACCTGTGTATAAGGCAGTGGTCGTAAGTAAAGATGACGCAATATCGAGGAGGCTTCGACAGTCGGTCAGTGATGAATAATTTCTTTTAACGTCATCTTTTATGAATTTTTACAATATTAATTCAATGATTGTTTTAATGACCTTTGGAATATTGAATTTCACGTTTGGGCATAATGATAAGTCAAATTAGATAATTTTTGAGTTAAAACAATAATATTGTATTATTAGTGCGATATAATTTTTAGGTTTTTATTAATATTTCACATATATTAATGATTTAATGTATTTACATTTATTGCCAATTTGGCTACCGTACTCGTATTGTAATTGTTCATTACAATAAACTGGTAAATTGAATTAAATATTGCCTTTACCATATTAATTCGAATTTTACATTGTTACAATATGTATAAAATATTTTTGCTGTAAACTTTTAATTTTGAGTGATGAATGATATTATAATGAAATTTTCTCTTATATCGAGATGTCTGTTTACACAACTTAGGTATAATGCTACCGTCCAATACGAATTGTTCATTCTTTCCCTTTAATTGTCTTAGTACTTCAAATGTAAAAAATATAAAAGCGTACTTGTCAGTTTTTACAATTTCTGTAATACTTGTACTAGTTCTATAGAAAATATATTGTGACTAATGAATAAATACTATTAGACCATAATTTATACATTATATTTTGTCATTATTGTGAAAAATATTAGAGTGACTGTTAGTCAGCAAAGAAGTAGAAGCTGACCTAATGATGGTATATCCACCACTACTCGTTGCGTAGACTGCCGAAATTACGGCAATAATAATGCCGTAATTTCGGCCCAATGTTATTTTTATTATTATTACCATAAAAATTAATAATTTTGTTGTATTGTCTTTGATATCGGATCGTCATACTATGTCATGTAATAAAATTTTCCCTGCATCAAAATAAAATTCTTAGAGATACAAATATAATAATGTTAAAAAAATATTTGTCTTGTTTACCTACTATTAGGTAAAATACTAATTATAAGCTATTGACATAATTACTGATTTAGATTAGGCAATAAATATAAAAAACTTCCGTTGTTGTTTTTTTTTATCTTTTTCTCTTTCAACAATCGTTTTACTCACGATTCAGCCTGTACTATCCCACTGTTGGGCATAGGCCTCTTCCCCATGTAGGAGAAGGATCGGAGCTTAATCCACCACGCTGCTCCAATGCGGGTTGGCGGATATATTACCTACTATGAGTAACGATCGCTATCAGGTGTACATGATAACAACCGGGACCGACGGCTTAACGTGCTCTCCGAGGCACGGTGGGGAGACCCACAAGGACTGCACAAACACCCAGACCACGGCAAACATCTGTATGGCCAATACAAATGTTGGCGTGTGCGGGGATCGAACCCGCAACCGCCCGCGCAACAGCCATCGCATTCCAATGCTATGACCGCTGCGCCAACGCGGCGTTTTACTCAGCACAAGACTTATTAATGTGCCGTATAATAGAAATAAAACAGCTTATTAAATTCGGTGTTAGCAATAGACTAAGATAGTAATTGTAATTGTTTTTTGTTCTAAATTGACATCATAACAGATCGTATAAGCCGTCCTCCAGATATTGACGATATAATTATGCGAAGTGGTTGGAAGAAGTTAGGAATCGAGAACTGATAACCGAGCTTAGTTGCGTGTCATTGGAGTCCCACATTTTCGCGTTAAATCATGTCCTTCCTGTAAAATGACACCGAATTTTAAAATTGATACAAATTAGACGACAGAAAACAGTAGCTCATGTACACTCCCTTTTCCCTTTTTTATATCAAATATCATTACCCTAATTTTAGCTATCAAATCTTGCCATCGATACTGCAACACAGGTTAAGTATAATTAAGTCGTGAATTGTAAATATGTATAATGTTTTATTTCATAGTAGGTAAAAAGACTCTCCAACTCACATATTTTGCATTTTTACATCTATAAATTAGTAGATATTATATATAATAAATTAAACCATCTATTTATAAAAATATAGGTATATATTTTAATTTATACATACTAGTGGTCGCCTAGATGTCGAAATTCCACCGTCGTCAAAAATTTAAATTAAAGGAAACCAAAAAATAATGAAAATAAAGAACCTTTTTAAAAAAAATTTAAATTTAACTACAGACTGATAATCAACAAAATAGTATAATATGTGTGTGTGTGTCAAATACATGATAGTGTGTGTAATGTATTTTTTATTAATTTAATGTATGTTACATGTATAATTTAAAAAAATATTAGCATTCTGTACTCCTGTACATAAACTATACCTAAGTGTGCGAAATTTCATACTCCTCCGTCCGCGCAATTTCCGTAAAAACGGGTACAAAGTTTTTGCTTCACGTATTAATATATAGATTATATTTTATGATGTCCACCTCTCATCACACAATATCACACTTCGGGGACCCCCTACCTCTCCCCAAGGTGTGACTTAATTTATGGGTGGCCCTGGCCCCTTATCCTTACAAAATATTTTAGCAACTTTACGAACAAAAATATTACGGCATTAAGATAGATATTCAATTAAATTAACATATTTAAAACTTAATATAGGTAAGCTTAATGCTTTTGCATACTTAGATAGTTGTCGGTTTATGAACGAATCCAGTCATAAAATACCTAGTCCCCTAAAGGATAAGTATCATAAGGAGAAAAAGGCAGTGATATATACTTTAAATACCGAAAACACAAACTTACAGTCTCAACTCTCAATTTTCTGTACAATATTTATTTACGATTATTACTTATTATTGATTTTTGTTCCTGATGTAATTTATTAGGTACCTAGTCCTACACCATTAGCTTTACAATTTTTACACGGTGTTGCAAAATTAGTATATGCAGTGATACATTAAATTGACGTAGGTACTAGGTACTTATACGTACGCTTATTGATTTTATATGACACTAGCAAACCCGGCGAACTCCGTTTCGCCACCAGATGGCTTCATGGGTAGCTGTAAAAAAAGATTTTCCCGCTTTTCTGTTGAAATTTTTCCTGAATTTTCTTTGCTATAAACCTCACGGAGCCCGAGACCTTTCCAACGAATGCAAAACCGTGGAAATCGGTTAGTGCGTTCTGGAGTTATAGCGTCCGGAAGGAAAACCCGACTTATTTTTATATAGTAGACTACTGTAGCACTAAGACCCTTTTATTCTTATATAGCCCAGTCGAATTAGCTATTAAACGGGAAAATATCAATCCTAAAAAAATTGATAAGAACCAAAATTGTAGGAAATTTAATTTTGAACAACTTTAATAACTGTTCTATTTTTCGTGTGAAATTAAAAATAAACGAGTTATTCAAGACAAAAAATAAACCATTAAATCAAGATGGCGGATGAAGCAACAAGTCTGGAATCCCTACTTTTTGAATTTAGACTACCAGTGACCCCCTCCAACGAATTCCGAAGGAAAATTGCTACTTACTAATTCGACTGGGCTAATAATAGTTTGAGTTAAAAATGGGATATTTTAAAATATAAAAAAGGATAAACTGTAGAATGAATGTAATTTTGAGTTTTTTTTTACTTTTTTATTAACTTATAGCTACCAAAAAGATTTATAATGTTAAAATTTCCTTTGCACACTTGATACTTCCTCGAGTTCAAAATAAATGCGCTATAAAATATGACAAAAACAATCCAGTAGCTGGCACATAACAAAACGACTTCATTCAAAAATTAATAATTTTCAAAGATGTCTTGACTTAATGATTGACACAAAAACAGCATTATGTTATCAAGATTATTAACTATTCGAAAAGAATTTTCCATATTAATACACAGTAGAAAATTAGCAAATAAACCACGTAAGTAACTTTTTAAACGGTTTTATTTAGCTCACCCCGTTTTTTTTCTTAAAAGAAAACCTTCTTATATGAAAGTATTACTGTTAACTTATAATATAATTATGATGTCTATGAACATACAAGTTTTATTCCATACTAGCGACACGCCCCGACTTCACACGGTTGCAAAAACTATCAGTGTTCCTCTACTATATTATGCATGTATTATACATATAAACCTTCCTCTGGAATCACTCTATTTACTATAGAAAACCGCATCAAAATCCGTTGCGTAGTTTTCAAGATCTAAGCATACAGACAGAGGGAACCGACTTTGTTATATAGGTACTATGCAATGATACTTACAACTACATAATTATATTAAAGCAAAAATTTTCCGTATCATTAATGATTTCTATTCTATATTATCCAGAAGCTTAAATACTTAATACTGTTTTGAACATTTTTATGTGTACAATTTATTTTGCAAGTGTAGGTATGTACTAGGTACTCATAAATAAATAATTATTTGTATCAGGCAGTTATTATTACCTAACAATAAATCACCAAATTCACGATTTGTTTGTTAAATCTAATTTTATTTACCAGCTCGATGTCCACCTCACATGAATGAGTTACCCGTGCCCTGCGGACCATGGGATCCTTGGTACAGACAGAAACAAAGCTTTTACATGAAGCATTTCTTATTTGGATTGGCATGGTATGAAATTATTATTTATTAAGACATGTCTAGGAATTAACGATTCAGGCTGTAACATTCCCACTCCTTGGCATAGGTCTCTTTATCCATGTAGGAGAAGGGTAGGAGTTTAATCCACCACGCTGCTCCACTGCGGGTAGGCGGATATATTCCCTATTATGAGTAACGATCGATATCAGATGTCTATGATAATGTTTGTAACTCGTATGTCGATCACAATTTAGCCCTTAACATCCATCTGTTGGGCATAGGCCTCTTTCTCCTTTTACATATTATATTCCTCACTTTGAGTAACAATCACACCAGGTGACTATGATGACAAACGGGACCGACTGCTTACCGTAGTCTCCGAGGCAAGGTGGGGAGACCGACAAGGACAGACAACCAGACCAGAAAGAAATATTTGTACAAATACAAATATCCATCCAGAGCGAGAATCGAACCTGCAATCGTCGGTGTGTGACCAGAGCGATGTCAGATATCTAGGAATTAACATAATTTTACAGTATGTTTTCACCAGTGTCGGACAAAAATATTTTGTAAAACGCCACATCTATACTAATATAATAAAGCTGAAGAGTTTGTTTGTTTGTTTGTTTGAACGCGCTAATCTCAGGATCTACTGGTCCGATTTGAAAAATTCTTTCAGTGTTAGATAGCCCATTTATCGAGGAAGGCTATAGGCTATATATCATCACGCTAAGACCAATAGGAGCGTAGCACCAATGAAGAATGTTTCAAAATCGGGCTTTTTTCCTTTTGAGAGCTTCCGCTGCGTAAACGGCAGAATTGGTCCCATTCCACGCAGGCGATGTCGCGCGCAGAAGCTAGTCTGTTATATTTAGTTATTTTCAAAATGTTGTTGTTTACTTATTATTGTTTAAAATTAATTATTTTGCAATTGAGTTCTTTGATCTTACTTCTTATTATCTATACTAGCTTCTGCGCGCGACTTCGTCCCCGTGGTATTGGACCAATTCTGTCATACATGATTTGTGCGAAACTTTAACCGTTTACGCAGCGGAAGCTCTCAAAAGGAAAAAAAACCCCGATTTTGAAACATTTTTCATTGGTGCTACTCTCCTATTGGTCTTAGCGTGATGGTATATAGCCTATAGCCTTCCTCGATAAATGGGCTATCTAACACTGAAAGAATTTTTCAAATCGGTCCAGTAGATCCTGAGATTAGCGCGTTCAAACAAACAAACAAACAAACAATCAAACAAACTCTTCAGCTTTATTATATTAGTATAGATAAAAGAAAATATGTTATAGCGGGATAGTTAAGTGAAAGAAGTAAATGAAACAACTTTTTCGGATTTTATCGCAGTTTATTAAGTTTTTTCGATGCAAGATGTTTCAGATACTTTAGCAACCATGGTCACGGAGTAGTCCTTAATAAACCGCGATAAAATCCGGAAAAGGTTTTTCATTATAATGAGTGAAATTCGCGTAAGCATTAGAAAACAATAGTTAAGTATAATTGTATCTAAAGCATTTTATTTTATTTAGGTTACTTTTCTCATTTGGTATGGCTGTTTACACGGATAGCTTATACCTTAATTGGGGACCGCCTGATTTCCCGTCACCTCCAAGCGATATGGTCGAAGAATGTGAAGACCCGTAACCTTTTTTTGCAGCAATCTTAAATGTTTATATGTTTTACACATTTAAACATTATTTTAATTGTACATTTATATAGGAAAACATACTTAAGACAATGGTTTCATCTGAGACAAAACTGTATCTTTATGACAATTATGTGTAACATGTCCGTTTATTTACTTGTTTTATTATGGTGTATGAGGATCTAATAGATAATAGTTAGACCTTAAGTTCGACAGGCGAAATGTGACTGTTTGAAATTAATTGATTTATAGTTTTTTTTTTATTTTTAGCTGGTCTATTTGACCTTATAGTAACGCAACTGTTTGTATTATGTAATTTTAGACAATGGAGTGCAAGTTTGTGAAAATAATAATAAATTAAAAGTTTCTATCCATTTGACCATGTCTTAGAATAATTGTTAATTGACACTTTATCACTAAAGTTTTAACTAACTCTAATCTAGTTTGAAGTCGATGCTACGAAATACATTAATAGGTAGCCAGGTGTATTCTCATAATTAAGCTGTAGGTACGGAATTTTTACGTACAATTTTTTTTAATTTAAATTATGACTAATATTGATAGTCATTGGATGGGGTGGAGTGTCATTCGTATAGTGGACCATATAGTATCAATCCGATTTATCAGTTGGTCACGAAATAAATATTTTTTATTAAGTATATTTTTTTATTACATATAAGCCCATTGCCCCAGATTTAAGTTCTAAAATAACAGGGTTTCTATACATTGTCATTATCAAAAGTACTAAGTAATTTCTCTGTATTTACCTTTTGTGAAGTTTTGGTATTGTGAAGTAATAAAAATTAAAATAAATAATACACTCAATGAAATTTTGAAAACAATATCAAATTTAATACATAAACAAGAATTATGTATTTCTGCATACAAGTTTTCATCTATATATTTACATTTAAACACATATTTTGCCTAACTTATTTCTTTGACAGTTTGTCTTAAAATTGATACATTAAAAATAAGCAACCAAAATAAAAACAATTTGTTACGTCATAAACATAATAAAGGCAGAAATTATATATTTGTAACGAAGTTGTTTTTACATAATAAATTATACATTGCGGTGTGTGCCCCGATCTTAAAATAAAAAAAAACAATGCCTTCTTCGATATAAAAATATAACATTTCAATGACACTTTTACTAGCGCATTACGTACCTACGGTACAAAAGCGTCGCACATAACACGGAGCATAATGCGCAATTGATTATAATCATTACTACAATCTACATGTTCTTATAAGCACTGCAGATCAATCAAGGCTCTAACGTCTACTATTTTAAAAATTAATGTATAAAAGCCTTACAATTATTGAAATAACGGATGAACTTATTACATCAAAGAACTTCTAAGTTAATTAACTTAAAATATATACAATAAAATAACGATAAAATTTCATTAATAATAATAATAATAATAAATCATGGGTCATTAAAGTAAATAATGTTGAACAAATGGTACTGGACATTATTTGTACATTTCTTTTTAAATTATACATTTATTGAGCGCGTTTAAAACATATACACATATATGTATTATATCATGCTGGATGTATCCCTATATAGCCTTTTCAACTCGTCGTAGCATATATGTATAGCATACATTTACAAATTGTCTACAAAAATACTAATAACATATTGAATTTTATTTACCTTTACGATAAGTTTTAAGTTATATGAATTTTAGGCGCTATGAAAATCATGAAATCTTTTAAAAATGTATACAAATGATTTTTTTCTCACTATCTTAATATTAAAAGCACATTACAACCATAACGCATTGTTTCACGTTAGAATAAGAACGTGAAACATTTAAATTCTGTCCATCCTTAATTGACCACATGGATTGACATAGACACAACTTACGTTATATCTAAATTAATATTAGACATATCAACAACCATATGATATACATTAATAATTAACTAACGTTCTACGTTTATGAGATACCGCCAAAATCGGCAAGTCATCCTTCATATTAATTTCAGAATCTTCTTATAAGAAGTTTCCTTGTTCATTTAATATAAGAATAATTATGGTTACACATTGGTTCACATAAATATTTTTGTTTTGGCAATGGTTACTACAAATATACAAAAAAAAAAAAAAAATTTAAAACAAATATTACGTAAAAAATAAGTGACTTTAAGTCGAATAAAAGCATATTAATAAAAACTAAAAATTCCCTATCTATTTTAAGACTCTATATTAAAATGAATTTTAACGATTCTATAACGTCCGTTGTCCCAAGTTTTTTAAGTCAAAGTATAAATATACCTACATAATTATAGCGTTTGAGTATAACATACTGTATTAACTATTTTATAATTTATTAATTCGTCGATTCGAATTAAACAGAACAACTAAAGAATAAAAAGAAGCATTCAAATAGGCATCCTCTAAAACATTAAATGTAGCACCAATGTCAGCTGTATTGTACATATTATTTGCTATCGAAAGAAAAGCGGTACGGGTAGCGAGAACACAAAATGTACCTTACTTTTTGGTTACTGGATAATTAATACAGAACTGAATTACACATTATAAATAAGCAAAAATAAGTTCCTAACAGACGTTAATTTGTGCACCAATATTCATATATATGGACGTCAAATATTACCGGAATTGACTTACATTAAATTTACTAAATTGAACACTTACTTATTTGATAAATCTATCACAAACAGTCCACTGAGGTATTTTACAAAGTGAACTCGCTTTGCTCGAGTAATTTAACGCAATAGCCTTCGCAACTAGTATCTACTGCACTTAGTTGAAGTAGCTTATTCAAAACATTTATTATCTGGGACTAGAGATCTGACTATAATGGCCTTTGTTTGTGCATTTTATTAACATGTTCCACACATCCTCATCGCTCCTCTAAACCGTTCAATATAGGTACCTTTGAATGTCACATTCGTACACGATTTTTGAACACATTCGTCCAAATAAATTCAATAAATCTAATAGAATGTTATTAGTTATATAAAGGTGCATTCTATAAATGTTGATGTTGATTTCATATTGAGCAATTTAAGGATACATGTAGCTTGTTTAATAAGCCATTGATACGCGATATGTTTAAAATTAAGATACTGGAATTACATAAACTTACTTGAACATTTTAATTTTAGCTTTACATTCTTGTATTAGTTCATTAAAGTTGCTTATTCGCAGTTCGCATAATTGTCATAATAATTAAATCACAAGAAATGGTAAACCAAATGTTTATTATTTTACAAATTTGTTTTAATTTTAAATACTGAAACACCTCAGTTAATTTTGCCAACGCAAGTTGTACTCGATTGTATTTTAAAATACAAATAACATTCATATATACTATAAATTACTTCTATCTTAATTTAATAAAATTGGCCCGCTCGAAAATATTTAAAAGAATTGGAGTACGTATTGTAATATTTGAACTGAATCAGCCTGCAATTGACCCAGAGCTGGGCAAAGGTTTCCATTCCTATATATAGAAGAGTTAAGAGCCTTACTATCATTATCATAAAAATAAAAAATAATATATTATCATATAACTTTTCTGTCCCTTACTTATGGATAATAATTAATAACATATATGTACATAGGTGCGCGAGGTCACAAGCACTTTTTGAGGTTCACTTTAGTCCTTTTTAAATTCCTCGCATTTTATTTTATTTTTTGTTAAAAAATAAATAAAATTATCGTCATTTTTACACAGACGCACGATTTTGGTCTGAAAAACAATTTGTTCAATCTTGAGTGTAGAATTTCTTTATAAAGAGTCAGACCACTATTGTTGAAGACGTTTAAGAATCTGAAACAAAAACATATTAAACTTATTAAAAATTTAGTAAAGAATTATAAGTTTGACGAGAAGTTATTAATAGTTTAATTTAAATTATATTTTATTGAAATTTCGATAAAGTAGAGTCAATCCAGACCAGTATGTCATTAGGTCACACTTGTACGGTATAAGTACAAAATTGTTTCTTGTAATTAATTCTATTACATGACTGATGACACAAACTTTACAATATCACACTATTTATTACAAGCTACTGAATTTTTATTAATGTGCTCCATTAGTAACACTTCCGTGGTTGTTCTATTTATAATAATACTGTCGTACTGCGTAATAAGTACATATTATAAGTTTTTATAATACTATTTTTACTTCAGGAGGAATAATAAAAAGTAGAAAATAATCATGTTTTTAAATTTTCTTCAAATATAATTATTATTGAATATAACACATAACGGAAAATTAAAAATAAATAAAATGACCGTTGTATTTAACGAAAACAACGAAGAAAATTATTATGTTTAATACAACTAACTTCTTCGTAACGTAACTTATGCAAAATAGCTATTAAAGTTCTTTCGAGTAATTTTTTTTCTGTGTCCTTATACATTTTGTATAAATCCCAAATAAGTAAAAATACAGATAATAATTTAATATAATTAATAGGAAGACGTAGCTATGTTACATCACCGACGTCATAGTAATCTCGATTTAATTCTCACGCAGCGACTGTGGATGTGGATTATCAGCGTTTCTCTCAGCCTGAGTTTCTGCTGAGTTGGTTGAGAGTAAATCGTAACCTGCCCGCCGCTCTGACGCCAGTCTGCGCGCCCCGCGTCCCGCGTCCCAGGTGACGACCTCATAGTGTTGTATTGTGTGCGTTTAGCCCGCGTATCGATATTGATTATATTTTTATTAAATTTGTATAATAACCCCTTACTTAGCAAATTCTGTAAGGTCTTCAAAGACACAATTCTACAATATAAGTAGATTATTCGTGGAATAATTTGTTAAGTAATTTTTGAAGTAAAACTTCTTTACGCACGCTTGACTTGGGGAATAAGCTGGTGAATGCGTGACGAGAGTGTTATATACATATATGTATAGGTATATTATATTCATAAAATAATTTTAATCAAGAAATTCGTAAGAAGTGTAAACCGAAATAATATTTAAGGAAAATTATTACGTTCCGTCATAAATCATAATACATATATCGATATAATGTAATTATGTAACATCACCTCAAGCCGCGATAAATCTGTCGCATATTCAGCAATGTAACGGACTTTCTCTCCGTTCATTGCTCAGAATAAAGTGCGCGGCTCTTAATATGTTATGTAGATAATTGGCTTTTCCCGAAATAAAACCAACGTAAAACATGTCTGTGCGGAGGCTTTATATATGACATGAATCTTCAAAAAGGAAATAAAATATCTTCGCTTCGTCCAAGTTCTATTACTAATGTTGTAACTTATTATAACCATAAACGCGAACGAATTAATTTTTGTTAATTTTGAAATAAACTTTATGAAGTAAAGCTTTACACACGCTTGAGCTGGGGAGTAAGCTGCTGAATGCGTGACGAGGGCGTTAGGAAAAATGAGATCGGGCGAGGCGAACGGAAGTTGAGAGGGAGATATATGGTCTAAGATCCGGAATATAACAAAATCTTCCCTCATCTGTTAATTAGATGAAACAATTTTTTATAGGCTGATTTCAATATTGTGAATTTATAAAAACAACCTCTGCCACCATAAGCCTGCTGCAAATAATAATACTTAAAAAAAAATTTTTTTTCTTCTAAAAAATCTTTTCCCTCTCATGTTAATTACATGTAGTAAGCTAAAACCGTCAATATTTTACATTATATACCTGACTATAGTAGGCACCCATCTCTATGATTGCTATACTTACCTGCAGCCAGGTTACTCTGACTGAGGTTACTGACCTGGCTGCAGGTAAGTGTAGCAATCATAGCGATGGCTGCCTACTACAGTCAGGTATATAATGTAAAATATTAACGGTTTTAGCTTACTACATGTAATTAAAATGAGAGGGAAAAGATTAAAAAAAAAAAAAATTTCAGCAGGCTTATGGTGGCAGAGGTTGTTTTTATAAATTCACAATATTGAAATAAGCCTATAAAAAATTGTTTCATCTAATTAACAGATGAGGGAAGATTTACCTTCTCGGATCTTAGACCAATAAGTTAGATGAATGAAGCTAATGAAGTTTTACTTCAGTCGTATGGTCTAAAGCAGTGTTCCGCAAAGGGTGTACCGCGGCACACTGGTGTGCCGTGGTCGCTTATTGGTGTGCCTCGGAAAAATAAAGTTTACGTTTATTGATTAATAATAAATATTGTTTCGGTGATTAATAAATAAATGTTGGTTAATGTTACTTAAAAATGATTTTTTATTTGTGGTGTACCTCCAAAATATTTTCCTATTCCCAGGTGTACCTACCTTGAACACAAAAAGTTTGCGGAACACTGGTCTAAAGCACACTCGTTTTTATATAAAAATTTTTTTAGCTTTATAAAGACAATAAGTAACTGACAACAAGTAATACAACGTAATTTTTTGGAAGTCGGTTAAAAATCGCGACGACGCGTTGGTCGGTCGTCACAGCAATGGTTTGTGGCTGTTGCGCTGGCGGTTGCGGGTTCGATCTCCGCACATGACAAATATTTGTATTGGCCATACAGATGTTTGGCATGGTCTGGGTGTTTTTGCAGTCCTTGTGGGTCGTTAAGCCGTCGATCTCAGTTGTTATCATGTACACCTGATAGCGATCTTTACTCATAGTATATAGGGAATATATACGCCAAGCCGCATTAGAGCAGCGTGGTGGATTAAGCTCTTATCCTTCTCCTACATGGGGAAAGAGGCCAATATCAAGCAGTAGAATATTGCAGGCAAAAGCGGAGAAACTGAAAATATTTAAGTACTAAATAACTTTTTTTTAATCTTTAAGTCGTCCGTATGTAAAGTGAAATAATAATGCAATTATTTTTATTTATGACTCTTTTCAATACTAACTTATTTCATAATTTTTGGTAGTGTAGTGTTGGATTTTTATGTCGTTTATTTATAGTTCTTTTATTTGGTGAATTAGAATTTTTTTCGAGATAGTTTTGCTCAATACTTATGTTAGGTATATACCAAGATCGTGTGACAATAAATCTATTTTCGGATGTCACGGATTATAAAGCATAGGCGCCGTTGGTTATCGAGTAATTCCGGTGTGGGCGTGGGGTGGTGGCGTAAATTTATTCATATTGAAACCAGCCTCTTAACTTTTATGTTATTTAGGGCGCATTTCCTTCACAGTCCGATAATTGCAAAAGGATTTATATTTTTTCTTATGTAGGTCAAATTAAAAAGTACCGTCTTAGATTATTGAAACGATTTTGAAAGGACTAATTATTTATAGGTATTATGTTTATGGTTACAAATGTTGCTAAGTACCCGCGGAAATTGGTGATGCGCATTATTTTTGCAAACAATTCATCACTTACTTATTATAAGACTACACAATACCTTATTTTACGTATCATTAAGTTTATGTGTATTTATAATGATATTAGGTACAACAAGTTGATATTTTTTACTGAAATTTTCGGTACCTACTATTTTACTTATAAACTGATAGACGTGATGAAACGACAGTGGACACGGTATGCAAGTAGCTCTTTACTCTATACTCTTTATATTAAAACATGGTTCTAACTAAATAGCTAGGTACCTATTATAACAATCCAGTCCATAAATGAATTATATTATATTTGTCAAAATAAATAAATTACGCGCTTGCATCTCTTTAATATTGTGTCACTTTAAAATATAATTTCTTTCTTCGCAATATATTGGAAAGCTAATCACAAGAGCGTTTTAACCGCCTTCAAAAAAAAAAGGAGAAGGTTCTCGACTCGATTGTATTTATTATATGTGCTCCCTCACAAATTTTTACTGGGTATATCGATTTTGATGATTTATTTTTTAATCGAAAGTTTGTGATTGTCATGTACGATTACGATTCAGCCTGTAATATCCCACTGTTGGGCATAGGCCTCTTCCCCATGTAGGGAAAGGATCGGAGCTTAATCCACCTGTGATCTTCTTAAATTTGATCGAGGTCTGACGAGTACTTAAATTACCTCTTATTCTTCTTTAGAATTAATAGCTTTCAATCGTGCTAATTTACCCCCAATAATGCGTATTTAATTGATTATTTTTTCGAATACCGACGTTGTAGGTACTACTTGTCGATGTTAATTCAAGTCGGTTTTTTTTTTCGTTTGCGAGCAAATTCGAATATATTTATTCATTTTACGATAACGAGAACATTAACTCACCCCCAATTTTTTGAGCGACACCAATATTCTCATTGCGTTTTATTCGTTATCGACACGGTAGGTACTGGTTCCGGAGATTTTTCATTTTTGAGTTAAAGTTGTGATAAAGTTATTTTCACAGTGACATTATAGTGCCATACAGGTTCTTATCTATATGGTTTTTTACTGACAGGATTAAATGGAGCAGAAAAAAACGTGGATACATTTATTTACTTTTCCAATAATTTATTATTCCACCATAAAGCTTCGGAGAAATCGCGGTGTAAGAGTCAGATAAACGTATCTACATTTTCTCAATTTTACAGGAAAGCAAAAATACTGTGAAAATTCGGCTCTTTAAACTTTACCAGCTTTTTAATACAGATAAAATAATAGTATGGTAAAAAAAATTTTTTTCTATGTATTGCCATACTCTTAGAGCTTTGAAAAAAATAGAAATTATTTATTTATATGTGCTTACGCAGACGTAATATATATATTTTTAAAATTTGGTTGACATACGTTAGTGTGACCCTTAATTATTTTCAAACAATAGTACTGCCACATAAACGTAAATCGTAATACATCGTTTTGGCCATTGATTTGTATTATTTATCTAACAAAAATGTTTGTGCCAATAAAACGTAAATACACAAACGTTACACTGGCTCTTTAAACTAAGCATCAAAACAAAATTTTGTAACGACCAAAACAACGTATAAGCTTTTACGTTCTTCTGGTTTTTATAATATTGCCAAACAAACTATATTCTAATCGAATAAAAATATTGTTTTTAGAAATACGTTCTTATAGCTCTAAAGAGGTAGGAAGATAATTAGAACTATTTAAACGGTATTCATAATACGTTTTTCTGGTTCAATTGAAAATGGTTCTTAAGCTAATTCGTTTTTTTGGAATTTGATAAATATTGACTTTACCGTTACGTCGTTTTGGCAATTCATAAAGGACTATATTGTGAACCGTTTTACGAAAAAAAACTTTTTTTGATTTTTTTGTAGATACGTTCATCTGGTTCTTATACCGCGAAATATAAATTGCAAGTAGGCGTTAAATATCTTTTCACAACCACCATATATACATATATCCATTCACCGATTTTTCGAGTAAATAAATATGTCGTTTTTTTTATAAACTATTCTTAACGTTTGATTATTAATTATTTGACCTAGTATTGTTTTAACAGTTTTTTGGCTTGATTAAAATTTTTAACGATATACCTTATATTCCGTGACGATCCCTATTTTTACCCGACTGCCAAGGAAGGGTTATGTTTTTCGCGCGTATCTTGTATGTATGTATGTATGTATGTAATATTCTTAATTACCTGATTTCTCTAGAACCGCTGAACGGATTTGCATATTTGAGATATCGTTAGATTTGTATTAGCAGCCCAAGTGTTCTTAGATAGGTGACATTAAAAAAAACAAACATGGCGGCTGTGCGAAGCCATTGTAGTTAATGAAGAAATAATTTTTTTTTTAGAATACTATAGTATGAGTATCAAATTAAAGGGCTTAATACAAGGATTTCAAAAATGTATATTATGATTATTATTACCGTAATAATAATAAAGAAATACAATAAGAAAGTTTAAAAAATGTTGACTTTGCTCTTTCCGTTTTTTTCGCAGGTGGGTTTTTTGTTTTCTTTTAATTATATTACTTGTTTAAATATAAAACACTTTTAATGCTTGCAATGTTTACAGGAACTTTAGAAATGTATATAGGTATATAAAAAAAAAACAATATTTAACACTAACCACAATAGCATCAAACTTTAAACTGAGATTTAAAGACATAACAGAAAGTAATACATGCATCACGTCATACGCGACAAAGTAGCCTTTAATTATTATAATTAAATAATTGGTTCAATAAACGTATTAATTAAATATACTATAGATTATGAATATACTCATTCGATAAGATTGTCACTATACGGAGCGTAAGCTACATGCGAAGAAGAGCTTTGGGATAGTTATAGTTAATGTTTTTGACAAAACAAAATTTTCTAAAGTTAGTATCTAATCATTAAATTTAAAACATCTCGAGTTACAGCAGTTATGAGCAGTTTACTTAATTATATGTAAATGTTTAGGAACACTACTTTGAAACGTTTTCTTTATTACGAGATAATTTAAATATTTAGTACAGTTAGTACTTTCATGAGCGTCTGTGGACTAGAGAGGCGGGTAACAGTACCTGTTGCACGAAGGCGGGGCGGCTACGCCCAACGCCCAGCGCGCCACGTTGCACACTTGCTGAATGAATCAGAAAGGATGCACAATTTGTGAACGATCACGGAAAACTTCTTTGTTTATAAAGAAACTTGCGCGTATTGAAAGTACACTAAAATGTGGCTAGGTTAAGTTTACAACTTATTATAGTATAAAGTTTTGAATACATTCAGATACTTTACTTAGTTTGGTATTTCGACATATTTTAGCATTATTAGGTAAAAAATACAATGTTTTCAAAATAACATGTGATATAATAACATACAATTATAACGGAGAGCAATATACGAGTAGGCAGTGGGCGTCTAAGGAGTATTAATTACGTTTTGGTAGTATTACATTCCGAAAAACAAAATAAATATTATGTACCTATGTTTATATTATTTTTGTGAATACCTATACATTGAATAGAAATGAACACAAATTACTCTCAACATTTAATTTCCAACATTTTATACAGTTTTGAATAATATATCTTCTTGACCTCGAGGTTTTTGTTATTACATATATTTTTTTTTATAAATGTATTATACACATATGTACAAAACGGTGAAATTCTGTGTGATGTATTTTGTGGACGACCCCAATTGACCCCATATATATAAATTAAATCTTCTTTATATTATTAAGTTAGGAATATATACCTATATATTTATATAATAAACATTTTAAACTTTTCAAAAGACAACATATATTTTGATATAATAGAGTTAGTGTTTACAATATTCTTAAGATAATATTTACTGCTATAGATATAAGCGCGTGGGCGGCTAATATACCGAACTACGCACTACACAGTTTTCATTTCACAATCTGGGCTGAAAGTTTCGTTCCATTTTTTGCCAAAACAGAAACTAGGGTCGAAACTAGATTTTTGACTGAAACTGATCGACACCGAAATTTCGGTCTGTCCTTAACTATAAATAAATCGACTCAAAGACTAAGATCAAAGGAACTTCAGATATTGATTAATGTTTTATAGTACCTAATAATAATAAAATAATAATAATAATAGCTTTATTTCATTCCACAATAGTTATACAGAAGTAATAATTATATTGACAAATTTAGTTATATAGAAAAAATAATTATATTGATAAATGAAAATTATATTGCTAAGTAATCGTAATGAAATTATGAATCTATTTATGAATTTAACTCATGCAATTTAATTCCCTTCTAATGTGGACCCCCTTAGGGTAAAAGCCTCCTCCAAAGAATTCCATTTTTCCTTATCTTTAGCCATGGTCATCCAGTAATATAAAAGCGTAATAAAGACCTTACGCATGGCATACAGCTTTAAAACAAATTATGGTCTAAGATCCGGGATATAACAAAATATTCCCTCATCTGTTAATTAGATGAAACAATTTTTTAATAGGCTGATTTCAATATTGTCAATTTATAAAAACAACCTCTGCCACCATAAGCCTGCTGCAAATAATAATACTTCAAAATTTTTTTTTAAATCTTTTCCCTCTCATGTTAATGACATGTAGTAAGCTAAAACTGTCAATATTTTACATTATATACCTGACTATAGTAGGCACCCATCTCTATGACTGCTATACTTACCTGCAGCCAGGTTACTGCTGACTGAGGTTAGTGACCTGGCTGCAGGTTAGTGTAGCAATCACAGAGATGGGTGCCTACTACAGTCAGGTATATAATGTAAAATATTAACGGTTTTAGCTTACTACATGTAATTAATATGTGGGGGAAAAGATTAAAAAAAAAAAAGTTGCAGCAGACTTATGGTGGCAGAGGTTGTTTTTATAAATTCACAATATTGATATCAGCTTATAAAAATTTGTTTCATCTAATTAACAGATGAGGGAATATTTAGCTATCTCGGATCTTAGACTGTTAATAGGCAAGTCTACTAAAAACTACGACATTTAATTAAATGTTTAGGTTCTTTACTTTGGTAAATGCGGCATTCATATAACATAAAAGTAAAAGTTTGACTCATTTTTTTAACCGGCTTCCAAAAAAGGAGGAGGTTCTCAATTGGACTGTATTTTTTATGATGTTACCTCAGAACTTTTTACTGGGTGGACCGATTTCGATGATTCTTTTTTTAATCGAAAGATGGTGCATGTCACGTAGTCCCATTTAAATTTAATTGAGAACTAACAACTGTTTTTGAGTTATATCTATAATGCGTATTTGTTTGACTATTTTTTCGTCGACCTACGTTGTATTATACCGCATAATTTTTCACTGAGTATACCGATTTTGATGATTATTTTTTTTAATTGAACGCTGATGCTTGTCTTGTAGTCCTATTTAAATTTGATCGCGATATAATGAGTACTTTTTGAGTAATCTTTTATGACGCGTGTTTATGAGACTGTATACTTTCTCGAAACGCCATCTATCAGAGTCCAGTAAAACTACTTCGGTGACTATCAATTAAATGATGTTACATAGCCTAATGTAACGTAGTGAGCTTTATTTTTTTGCGTGTACTTACGTTGTATTACTTATCGATATAATTTAAGTAGTTTTTTTTTTGATTCGCGAGCAAACACAATTATTATCATAATGATTTTCGAAGAGAAAACCGTAATACGATTTATGGCCCATTTTATTCGTCCAGCGGTTGCGCCACTTGAGCCGGCCGCACTCCTCGCGCACTCAGTGAAAGAGCACGTAAACGTAACTCGTAAACGGTAAGTTTTACAAAAAAGTTTACCGGAAATAAAAGATGCGAACTTTTATTCTCTACAAAAGAGGTCTGAATAACTTTTGCCCTAAAGTAGATAGTTTTCGAGATATCGGCCAAAAAATTTTCTTTAAGATTGCGATCGAAGCTCCACCTGGATCTGTCAGCATTTTGTGTTTTTATGGTCAGTAAGTCACCCTTAACCTAAAAAAAAATTAAAATCGGATCGGAAATTTAGTGCGAGGTTAAATGCTTTATTTAAGACGACTAGAAGAGCTAAGTAACCTTCAAGAACGCACGCACACATTTACAATATCGACGTGAACGCCATTTAACTATGGCGCTTATGAAAATTAACTCGACAGCCGTTTAGCGAGATTATGCCCGACCATGCTAATAGATGGCGCGAAAGAATTTTGGAGTTTGACGGACGGCTGTCAGTTCGCATACATTTAGTTTTTTCGATCGCAATTATTATAGTCCGGGATTCCTAGTACATTTTTTTCACTTGATTACTATCAAGCTAATTTTCCGAGAGTAGCTTTATTTTGATGAGACGAACAAAAATTTCCTCTACGAAAACTCTCGATTGTGGTGGGTAATAGAGTTAGCAGGGGATAGAGCAGCAGTGAGCGTAGGACCGGGATTACGTACCACCAGTGGCGTAGCGTAGGGGGGGCGGGGAGGGGGCGTCCCACCCCGGGCGGCACTTTTTAGGGGGCGGCTAAATTTAACAATAAATAATAACAATATTTTGAAAATATTTGAACCATTTTATATCATTTTTATCGGAACTATACATTCGGACCGATTGAAAGGATCACGGAATTTCTCTTTACTTATTTTGTGGCGAAGTCGGTGAATCCCTTTTATTTTGTAGCGACTGGCAACGTCTATACTTGTGGGAATTTCCCGTTTGTGACTTACTTAGTCATAAACGGGAGTTAGTCTTACCTATGGATGAACAAGCTTAGCTCGGTTTATATCGTGTTTATTGGAAATTTTATTTACATCCCAATTACATACTTATGGAATATCAATAATATTTTTCGATCTTACCTACATAATAATAAAAAGAAATGAACTGGTTATTCAGATAAAAAAACACGAGTGCGATTAGAAAAAAAAGGGAAAAAGAAAATCGATCTGGTGACATGTGGATTTGAACCGGGGTCATATAGTTTCATGACCACCCGATTTTCCACCTGATAATTTAATAGATTATGGCAAAATTTACTTTCCTATTCTAATAATGTTGTATTTTTTCATTATCTGAAAACACGGGTAAAACGAAATTTTCTAAAAATTAATCCTAGCTAGATCATCATACAGATGTTTGCCGTGGTCTGGGTGTTTGTGCAGTCCTTGTGGGTCTCCCCAACGTGCCTCGGAGAGCACGTTAAGCAGTCGCTCCCGTTTGTTATCATGTACGCCTGGTAGCGATCGTTACTCATAGTAGGGAACATATCCGCCAACCCGGATTGGAGCAGCGTGGTGGATTAAGCTTTGATCCTTCTCCTAAATGGGTTAATGGCTTAAGAAACGTGGAAGAGCGACCTTCACCGATCTGATAACTCGATGAGACATATTTTTATCAAATATAATTTATGAACAAATATGCCTATGATAACTTGCCTATCGAAAAGTGGTCATAGCTACTTTTAATTTAATTAATTTTAATTAAATTTTTTTTCATCACCTTCACTCATATGATAACCGAATGTGTTTTATCTCAATTGATAGTTTTTAATACACAGAATATGTCTAGGTAGGCTTGTCTACTTATTTTTGGTCATGGCTACCTGGCAAGTAGATGTGAACAGGTAGGTCAATATATACCTATATTCGATACTACATCTACCTGTAAGATATTGTAATTACAAAACCAATCATATAGGCTTGCCTGCAAAAAAAAATAAAAAAATAGCATTGACCACTTTTCGATAGGCAAGTTATCATAGGCATATTGTTATAAATTATATTTGATAAAAAATATGCCTCATCGAGAGATCAGATCGGTGAAGGTCGATGTTCCACGTCTCCTCTACTATAAGAGGCCTATGCCCAGCAGTAGAATATTACAGACTGAAGCGTAATCGTGAGTTTTTTTTCTAAAAAGGGAGGCAAACATCTTAACCTTAGTGTATTAATATACCGGGTGAGTAAAAATATGGAAACCCCGAAAAATTTGGGAAACCGCACAGGTTGGTCGTGAAACAAAGGTCAAACCTAGGTAACTTTTAACGAGGAATCCAACGGTGACCTTTTTGTTTTTGATTTTTATTTCTTTTAGTTAGTTAATATTTATATAATTTAATAGTACTATTGTCCTACAAATTGCGTGGTACGTTAGGTATCCCGTTATCCCGTGAGCATAGGCTCACTGCTGCTCTATCTCCTGCTATCTCTGTTAGCTACCACAATTGAGAGTTTTCGAAGAGGATTTTTTTGTTCGTCTCATCAAAATGAAGCTACTCCCGGAAAATTAGCTTGATACTAATCAGGTGAAAAAAATGTACTAGGGATCCCTACCTATTACTTTTTCCGATCAAAAAAAAATAAACGTATTCGAACTGACATCCGTCCGTCAAACATCTAAAACGCCAAAATTCATTGTTATCATTGTTATCATTGTTATGACAATCAATATTTAGTAATAATAAAATATTCTTACCTTTTAATATCGTTCATATTTTGGGCATTTGTTTTATATGAACGTTTTTTACTTTTCGTGACGGGTTTCGCTTTATTTCCCATATTGAAAATAATTAAAAACAGTAAATAATCTTATGCGAATAATGCGGAAAAAAGAGCAACACGTCCGTTTAGCATCAGGCCTTGGCCGAGACTGTCTGTACACGGGCATTACGCACCCATGCGCACGTATTATGATTATTTATGCTCAAAAATAAGGAAACGTGTATTTATAAAAATCTATTGATCAAACAAAATAATTAAAACACTATCACGATAGTATGTTGCTTAAAGAATAATTTGACAAAATATCAGAATTATAGCCTGTATATTAACATGGTTTTTACCCGTTAAAAGATATTTTTAGAGGTATCTTTGTGATTTTTTTCTATCGTATCAAATTTAAAGAATCATGTTTTCAACACACTATCTATCTAGCATATATCCTGCAGAATATCATATATTTTTCTGTTATTTTTCACTGCAGTGGATCATATACTTTTAGGCGTTATAAAACATCGTTTTAGCTCTTCTAGTCGCCTTAATGTCCTAACTGTCACTGCACAAGTCGTAATCCTATTTGCCATCGACCTAACGGAAGAATTTTAAAAGCTTTCTATATTACGAGTAAGTAGGTACTACAAACACCCTTCGGCGTATTATCATTTGTTCCGAGGAAACATAAATTGCTGAAGTTGAAAACATCTGTCTTTTTGTTATTATTTCGTCAATTATCAATTATCCTTTTTTATTTAAATATTAAGGTTTTTTTTCAGGAAGAATAGGTAATGGATATTTTAATGTTTTTTTTAGAAAATTAACTTCGAAGAATTAAAAAAAAAAACATACAAGAAATATTTAATTTACTAATTTAGTTTTTAGAATACATTAGACGCGAAGTATTATATGCAAACTCAAAGAGATTGACAGCCATAACTGGGTTCGCTTCATTTAAATAACCTATCAAAGTCGACTAAGCTGTCAAACAATAAAGAGCCATCTTGTTGGATATGCTACTTTCATCCACCAGACTTGGGTTGAATGCGAAACATGAAACGCAACTTTTAAAATTGACAGCGCAAGGACATCAACATGTAAATTGAGTAGGTATAGAAGACAGCGTCATAAACTGAATTAAGATATTCTTTTAGATTTGAATTATTAAACTTTTGATAAGTTCGATATTAAAGATAATAAGTAGCAAGGGGATCGTATCGAGGAAAATCTGCGATATTATGAGCGATGACAATAACGTGATTTACGGTAGAGACACTTAATCAAAGCAAAGCCGTTTTTCGTTATTGTGCTTTGTTGTTTTATTTTAGCTGACACGGAACCCGAAACAGAGAATATTTCTTATATGGCTATAATTTATATTGCTATTCTTTCTAGACGATCTATCTAATTCATAATAGTGGGGTAGGTAATACTGCGGCATACAATTTAGTTTGGGCGATTATTTTATCCGACTTCTTTCAGGGTTTAATTTTTAAGGAAATTATCGACAACATTAATAGTTTCACGGAAAGAAAGGTAATAAAAATGGAATGATAATTTTGAAATTAATGTATAATTCATGACTAATTTCAGGGGCCATGCGGCAAATATTTAAAATTACTTAAGTATTGTACAAGGGGACACCAAGGGATGAGGAAATAAAAAGAGAGCAAAGGCGCGTTTTATTAAGTAGAGGGTGGTGCGGGGGACGAGAATATAATGAATAAATTCCGTGTAAAGGCCCCCTCGTAACGCAATTGAAAACTTTTAACAAGTACCGTGAAATCGTGTGTAAAGGTGGGCCCGTACCTAATTACGTCGCTAGCCGACCGGAATGCGGGATGAGTTCAGAAATTTAAACGACTCTTTATGAAAATCAGCTTGTTAATATAAAAGTCGTGTTGACCGATGTCACCATTCTTTTACGTCTTAACGGTTGATTATAACTTTTTTAGACTTTATTTATTTCACAAACAAACTAGGAAACTGTAGATGGATGCTGATAAGTAAATTTAGATAATATTGTTATAGATACATATTCTGAAAAGGTGTCACGTATTTAAGGTTACACAATACTGTTTCGAGTACCTATCTTAAATTAAAAAAGTACCAGAAAAGTGTATTTTTATCACAAAACAAATGAAAAAATCATCACCATCATCACTTCAGTCTATTGCAGTCCACTGCTGGACATAGCCCTCCCCAAGTTCGCGCCAGACCGCGACCATCCCGGTTTTCCGCAATCCTCATCCAGCCTACACCGGCAATCCTCATCCAGCCTACACCGGCAATCTTACGAAGATCGTCGGTCCAACGGGCCGGAGGACGTCCCACACTGCGTTTGCCAAGACGCGGTCTCCACTCCAAGACACGTCTGCTCCAACGGCCATCGGTCCTGCGACACAGATGACCAGCCCACTGCCACTTGCTAATTCTGTGGGCTACTTTTGCTAATTCTGTGGGCTACTTTCGTTCTCTCGCGGATAGTTTCATTTCTAATCTTATCTTTGAGAGAAACCCCAAGCATAGCCCGTTCCAATGCACGTTGAGCGACTTTAAACTTGTGGACCAGTCTCTTCGTCAGTGTCCATGTTTCGGCTCCGCATGTCAACACAGGCAGGACGCACATTGCTCGAAGACCTTTGTCTTCAAGAATTGCGGAATCTTCGAAGTGAAGGCTCGACGAAATCAACTAGTTGGATATATTTCATACATTTTATTTATGTTTATTGTGAGATCTTTAAACGCTTTTTTTTTTTCAAAATTAAGTCTATATGATACGCAATTGTGGTCACACTATTTCTTATTAGCATCTAGATATGGATTTAGGATTTTTTATGATACATATTTTTATAAATATCAATTACTTGAGTATCAATGGATAGTTGAACGAGACGAATTTCAGTAAAGATCTTATCCACCATTAACTTTTAACATTAAAAAAATTAACAAAACCTCGCCGCCTGGCGAAGACGTATTCTTTGCAACCCTAAAAAACAAGTCATTACCGAAGCGGGTTTAATCTAGCGTCGTATTCAGCGGATTTTTTCGTGCTATTCCATTATTTGAAGGCGATCGCTCGACTCTAAGCGGCGAGCACCGTTTACGCTAAAAATGATATGATTAATTACTGGCTCCGGTCTCCCTCATTAGCGCACAAATAGGACCATTCAGTGGTGAAATTGAATCACGGGTGCTCGCGAGCCACGTTCAATCGCTATCTAATTATAAGTAATTATTATTCGTACCAGACCGCAAATGACAAAATATGATTTTCACAAAACTAGGAGAAGGTATTGTTTTATTATTTCACGTGCTTTTATTTTTTATCGTGCTTTTATTTCTTTAATTACTTTATTAAACTAGACAACTTATATTTGTCAATCATGATTAATCATTTTATTATTTTCAAATTATTTTTATTTTTTTGCCACGAAACAAAAAATATTTGCTTATATTTCTATTCATGTCACTTATCAGTATATGTATTACGCCTACGAATTTTTTGCATGCCTTCTTCAACTTAGTGTTATTTATTCATAACCCAATATAATTTGCACACAAACGCTACGAGACCTAAAGGTCAGGACTGACAAGCGTAGTCGCTGGGAACATGCAAACGTAAGAAATAAATTCAAAAAGCCGTTAGATATATCCTTTTGTTAGAAATAGAAACGGATAATTTTAAAAGTCATTTTCATAAACAAGTTAATAACAAAAATTAAAATGTTTTATTTTTTGCTTAATATCGCAGGAACTTGTAATGATAATTTCCTAGACGCAATCTAACTATAAATATATAATATACGTACAGATAAACTTAATTTAAAAACAAAAATGTATTTTTCATGTGTTCTAAGCTTTCTTTTAATATTATATTGGCCGGCTCATCACACGCAGCTAAAATTTGTGTCCCGTCAATCTCATTTTTTCTTGCTTACATCCTTTCATAAATAAAGGAGATCACGTGTCATAATCTTCGTACAAAGAGCTGGAGCACAAAATGCCGTAATATTCGCTCTCGTAAAAAGGAATGTTTGTAAGAACTGCCTTTAATTTTTTACGTCTAATATACATTTTTTTATCCTTTTCACACAATATAGAGTGAATTAATAAGACTAAACGAAGATACATATATTTTATACAACTGTAAGAAATATAATTATATGAATATGTATAATGCGCAGTTTTACCATGTAATTTCTGATTCCGTGGGAACGTTTTTTTCCGATAAAAAGTAGCATTTCTGGACCTCCAGCCATTTACGTATCGAGTTTCATTACAATCAGTTCAGTAATGTTTGAAAGAGTAGCAAACATAGATTTTTATCCATCCGTCCTCCTCACAAAAATTCGCATTTATAATATTTGTACGATAGATTTGAAACTTATAATATACGTAGACTCATATATACTATATTATTAAGACTAATAAAAATTATCGTTGTTGAGGTATTTTATTTATTTATAGCTATTAATTTGAAATGAACAAGAGCGCGATCCAACTGTATGAAAAGCGCAAAAGAAGCGTTAAAACTTCCGAGTCTCCTATCTTTCTTAAATACTTGAAAATGAGGTCAGATTGCCGTTCGCTGTTTTCACGAAACAATAAAGTTATAGTTTTGTAAGGAGCGATACCGTCGAGACTGAGTTATTGGACATTCAACAGAAAACTTTAGGAGGATTAACGCTGATATTCGGAGGATTTATTGCATCCCTACTGTCTGTTTATAGGTACATAAGTAGGTACTAAACGCCTCTAGATTTTATTTTATAATAAACACAATACATATACTAAAAACTGTAATAGTACACTATTTTAGTATTAAGTTAACAGTTGGAATGTTTCGCGGGATCAAATCCTTTTCTTACATAACTGGGTTTTTTCCTCGCAAACGAAAAAAAAACCGACTTCAATTAGATCGAATAGTAATACGACGTGGTAGACGAAAACATAGTCAACTTAATACGCGTTTTCAAAGATTACTCAAAAAGTAGTCATAAGATCTCTATCAAATTACAAGGGACCACAAAACCATCAGCTTTCAATTGGAACAAGAATCATCAAAATCGGTATACCCAGTAAAAAGTTATGCGGTAGGTATATTATTATATTATAATACAACGTAGGTCGACGAAAAAATAGTCAAGTAAATACACATTGATAGATACAACTCGAAAAGTGCTTGTCAAATGTCGATTAAGGGCCAATGCAAACCACGTTTTTTAAACGCGCCGTCGACGCGCGTTTGTATCGATACAAACGCGATACACACGCGAGTCAGACGCAGCCTGTAGACCTTTGCACACCTGAATACGCGTTTGAATTGATGCAAACGCGCGTGTGTCGCGATACAAACGCGATGCAAACGCGCGTGTGTATCGATACAGACGCGCCGTCGACGCGCGTTTGAATCGATACAAACGCCAACAAACTGCTCTGTAGGATAAAAACGCGCCGTCGACGCGCGTTTCACGCGATACAGACGCGATGCAAACGCGCGTGTGTCGCGATACAGACGCGATGCAAACGCGCGTGTGTATCGATACAGACGCGCCGTCGACGCGCGTTTGAATCGATACAAACGCCAACAAAATGCTCTGTAGGATAAAAACGCGCCGTCGACGCGCGTTTTAGAAACGCGCGTCGACGGCGCGCTTAAAAACGTGGTTTGCGTAGGCCCTAAATTAAAATGAAACCACATGACAAGCACCACCTTTCGATTAAAAACAGAATCATTGAAATCGGTCCACCCAGTAAAAGCTTCAGACATAACATACCTCCATAAAAAAGAACAAAAACAAGTCGAATTGGGAACGTCCTCCATTTTTTGAACTCTGTTAGAAAAAAATAAACAGAAAGAATAGTTATGACGGAGAATATTATTTCTAAAAACGATGTTTCTTAAACGATGCTTTTGTTTGAAGCTATATAAATCACTTTAAAAATAGATTTCTGACAAATCGATATTACAATAAGTTTTTTTTTAAACCGACTTTCAAAAAAGGAGGAGGTTCTCAATTCGGTTGTATTTTTTTAATGTATGTTAGCTCAGAACTTTTGACTGGGTGGACCGATTTCGATGAATTTTGTTTTAATTGAAAGGTGTTGCGTGTCATGTGGTCCCATTTAAATTATTACTTTTACAGTTATATCTAATAATGCGTATTTACTTGACTAATTTTTCGTCGACCTACGTTGTATTAAACCGCATAACTTTTCACTGGGTTTATCGATTTTGATGATTCTTACTTTAATCAAAAGCCATTACATGTCATGTAGTCTCGTTTAATTGATCGAGATCTGATTACTACTTTTTGAGTAATCTTTGATAACACGTATTTACTTGACTGTTTTGTTGATCTTATTACGTTGTATTACCTTGTCGATGTAATTGAAGTCGGTTTTTTTTAGGTTTGCGAGCAAACACAATTATTGTTTCATGCAATTATAGTGAAATGTTTTTTTTGAAGTAAAACTTCTTTAGGCGCATGAGGGGTAAAATTTGAGCGACCGCTAAAGCAGCAACGTGTCACGCGGTCAGTACTTGGGTGACCGCCTGGGAACACCGCGTGACCCAATTGTTTTTTTTAATTAGTTTTTTTCAATTATTTATTGTATATATTTTAAATTCGTTTTTTTAAATTAGTTTTTTCTATTATTAGTTTGCCAAAGAAGTTTCACTTCTGACATGATGTGTACTTTGTGCGCAATTTTATTCGACTAGGGTGGCAAACAACCACCTGATGATAAACAGATACCATAGCTTATAGGACTAGGTAGGCGTCTGTAACACCAGAAGCATCGCAAGCGCGTTGCTGATCCTACCTCTGACCCTCCCCCGGGGCTCTCATATAATATACTCTTTATTTAGCTGTGATATTCTGCAAGGTTTAAAGGCACTTTCCCAAACGGGCTGCTCCAAAATTATTTGTAGAATTTTTCCTGATTTGGCCTACCTCAATGATGTGTGTAGATGTTGTGCAACATAATTATGTGAAAAATATATAAATAAAAAGTTTTTAATATTAAGAAATATATTTATAATTACCTTCATCGACAATCGCATCTTAAGACCCCCCCTCCTCGGTCCTCTACTTATCAATAAACTACGCATATCACAAGCTTCCACCTAGCTTAAGACTAAAACCTACGCTAACACAATTGACAACGATCGGTAACGGCCCGCTTAACTTTAACACTAAATAAAATTCTAACATTATTTAACACGATAAACAAAAAAACATCTCGACTACCACGCAAGGGTGACGACCGGAACATACGTCGTATTTACAGACGTCGAATATGGCATTTATATAAGGTAAGTAGGTAACTCGTCTCAGTGGACCCAGGAGGGGGCGACGGAGTAGGGGGGGTGGGTGCCACCACCCGACAGGGTGGTGGGGACGGGCGGCGCAGGAGTTGCGAACTGGCTCTCCGCCTCGGCCGCCGTATTCGTGCCCTGCTGGGGAAAGTTGAAGTCCAGGGACCCGTCCATGCTGAGCTCGTGCCTTATCACCTGCGAACAACAATTTCATTGTATTGCTACTTTTGAGTTTTATTCAAAAATATCTTGCGAAAAACTGTTCTTGAGATATCTATATTCAAAAACGATTACTTTGGTTACGGACGTTAAATTTCGAACTCGACATTTTCAAAAATCAACATTAAACATCTATAAGAAATACGAGAAAGTATAATTTTATAATATACTAGATGACCCAGTGAACTTCGTATCACCTACCTATGTTGGTGAACAATATGGACAAAACAGTTTCTGAACGCATCTATAAATATTTGACAACCAAGTGACAATTTTTTTGACAAAATACATCAAATGTTTCAGTTAGGAACATTTTGTATTGCAAAATTAAATTGTCGTTTTTACTATTTTTCGTTGCTTATTATTTATGCTTCTCACCGTTAAAACCTTCCCTGAACTTCCACAAATATTTCAAGATCAAAATTAGCCAAATCGGTCCAGCCATTCTCGAGTTTTAGCGAGACTAACCACAGCAATTGATTTTTATAGATCAATATATTTTTATAGAGTAATAAGAAATAAAAAGCAGTTGCATCATCAAGTAAGATATTTTTATTTAAAATATAACTATTTAATAAATAAAAAAATAAGATGAAGATTATTAACGGTAAGAATAACCGTATAATTAATTTTGCACAGTAATATAAAAAGTAATTTAACGTAACATAAACATTAAAAATTTTACCTCATCCACGTTACAATCAAAGTTGTGTTCTAGTGTTTCAATATTTAAGTCTTCCGAGATCCCGGTGTAGAGGGCTCCCATGATTTGTCCCATGACGGTTGTGGGCCCCGCAGCGCCAGTTTGTACCATAACGCCCCCATTCATGAGTGTGGCATCAGACGTCGTTACCATTTGTGTCTGGCTGTTTTCTGATGTAAAGAAACAGATAGTTTAAATGTACACAACACACATTTATATAAATCGAGTACAGGTACGGGTAAATGTTTATCTAAATATCTCTTGTTAGATTTCTTAGATTCAAGTTTTTAGAATTAAATACTAGACTTGTGCCGAAGATTTTAATATAGAAATAACGATCTCCCAAACAACATATCAATTTAACGTTACAGCGGCTTTTAAGTCAGACGTAATATTACATGTTTTAACCGTAGTGACGAACCAGAAACCAGAACAAGGTTGTATTATTTTTCCGATCAATTGATTTTTTTAAAAATACAACTAGGTCGCCAGACAAGCCGGCTCACCTGGTAGTAAGTGATTACCGTAGCTTATTGAGGCATGGAACCCCCAACCCCCTAGGAACTGTGATCAGCTTACTCACCACGGGAACACAACACTGCTTGAGAGCAGTATTATTTAGCTGTCATCTTTTGTAAGATCGAGTTACTTCCCCAGTCGAGCTGATGGGCGTTTGTACCCTTGGGCCAAAAGTGCCATGGCTCGGGGCAGGGCAAGCTGAGCGTATACTGTACTAGAGATGTGAAAATGAATCGATTTTTACAACAATGTATAAGTGAAAAAAATTGGTCAGCCAAAATATATTCTTGATAGGTGTTCTTATAGGTCAGCACCTACCGTACCGTACGTACTTTAATAAATGGATTACAATAATAAAAGAATTGCGCAACGTATGCTAAGTTCTTACCCGTTTGCATGATATCAGCGGGATCAGCGGGTGGAGGTGGTCTGACGAAGTGGTCGAGCGCGTGTTGGTGCGGGTGTGCGGGTTGCGCGGGGTACAGCGATGCGCACGCGCAGCCGCCGTGCGAGTGTCGTGGACACGCGTACGAGTAGCGATAGTTCCCCGCTGACGACGACGACGTCGTTGGAACGTACCTGACATTTTAAATCAAATTTAATTTTCTTTCGAGTAATGTTAACAATCACTTGTAGGTACTCAAACAATAATCCCAACTTCAATTTATAAGGATATTATAATATATATTATTAGGACTTACTCAAAAACTACTCAGATATCGGTAAAATTTAAATGGGGCCACAAAAGTAACAGATTTTGGATTTAAAAAAAGAATAATCATAGTCGTTACACCCAGTAAAAAGTTATGAGGTAACACAAAAAATACTAATCTAACTAAGTTTACCCTTTTTTAAAAGTCGGTTAAAATTAAAGTAATGAATAGGTACTTCATTTCCTTACATAAATCTAGAAAAGCATCTAAATAGCATGTCGTTTTGTTCAAATTAAACTACTTAATATATTGGCATCTATTTGAAAATAAATTTAACCTAGCTCAAGCTCATAAATTTCAAAATCTTACGTATTGAGATAGGGGTCTGTTCCGTGAAGTTTCATCGAGTCGGCGAGAGTTCCCGCTAGATCTTGATCTTGAGAATAATCAGCTGTAGAATAATCACTGGTCGAAGCAAAATCGCCTGCAGGGATATAATCTGATGGCCATTCTGGTTCCGAGGGTATTAAGGAAGGTATCGGAGACATCCGACCGCAGGACGACGCGTTGGATGAGGCCCGCTGGCGAAAGTCCGGCGATAACTGAAAACTGTTGCTACGCAAAGCGAACAAGCGGTAAAAAAAAATGTATTCCACAAATATCGATACGAAAAGGCCTTAAAATGTTTATATTTTGATTAAAAAACGTTACTATAAAGGGGCAAATGATATATCGATGCTTGTGTAGCAAATAATTAAAATTTGTAGCAGGAAAAGTAACTGTTCTAAGACCTAGTTGTATCTAAAAAATAATACGTATAAAATACAGTAGACAGCATGCAAACCTAATGCCTTCATCGAGGTCCGCTAACATGAATGTCAAATGAAGCGATCATCATAACGTAATGGTCAGAAAGGAAACATTTTATTAGTGTAAAATATGACAGAATATAGTTTTATTAAAGCTTTACGGACTACTTCTTCCAACAAGGACATTGAGCAAAAAAACGTCCGATATAAATATCGATAACGTTCCTAATTTTGACATATATTCGGCAATAAAAATGTTTAATATTGGAAAGAATGACGAGATTAAGACTCCATATAACTCATCATCTAATGGTTGTGAATGATTTAAAACCTTTTATCACAAAGTAGCAGTAGTTCCTATAACTCAATTTTATGAGCGTGGTCAACGCTACGTTATGTCAAGCGGTAGTTTTTATTGTGTGTAAAAACAACCGCTGGTTTAAGTGAATTCTGTACGCGAGCCATAAATTGTTTGGATCACTGTACATGCTAAAGGCAATGAAATTTTTTGACAAAATGCACAATATTACTTGTATAGAAAAGTTATTATATCTTTAATGTTGAATAAGTACGATGGTCAAGTCCTTTAACATAATTGGCATAGTGCCATATTTCACCCCTTTATTTTTACACATCTGTATAAACACTCTTGAAGCAACTAGTCTAGGCTTTTAAAATTACTATCATTTTAAAAAATATATTCTATTGAATGGTGTTAGTACATAACGTATGTTTTTTATTATTTACCTGTGCATCGGAGAATTAGGAAAAATGTCGAGACTTTCGGATATTGAACTACTAGGGCTTGGTGTGGTGTCTGCTGCAACTCCATTTTTTAATGCATCAGGCTGTACAGAAACAAAATTGGCAAATTTTTTATGGTTGTTATTTTTATTTCTAATTTATAAACAATATAAAATCCCTAATAGTAAAAATGTGTATGTAGCCATTAGTAAACGCACCTTCTTTTTAATTCTGCCTCGTCTTTTCTCTGCCTTAGACGTCTCCATTGACGAGGTACGCCTCCTCATTGCCTTACCAGGCTTCGCATCCGGGTTGATCATCCACCACGATGACTTGCCCGTGCCCTCGTTCTGGACCCGCATAAACCGGTTGTGGAGAGACAGGTTATGCCGGATCGAGTTCTGCAATAGAGTAAAAATCATTGTTATACTTGTTCCAAAATACGGACTTCAAAATCGTCGGAAACTAATATTAACTGTCCAATAAAAAGTTTCAAGGTTAAAACTCATATATGGATATCGCTTTTATTGACCACAAAAAATCTATTTTAATTCCAACTCAAAGTTAGTGCAATAACGTGTCCTATCTCACACCGGTAATAAAATCTCACAACTTTTTCCGTTGAAGGAATAAAAGCAACCACAGCAACGAATGAAGTTTAGCAATAAAAGAGCCCATAAATAATTTTTGCGTGCCCTGTAAGAACTGCCACTTTCTCTTGTTTCTCTCACACCGATGTAAATAGATGGAATTTTCCACTAAATCATAAAACCACTAAAAAGTGGTTTGTAAAATGACGAATATTTTACCGTTTTTACGGGCAATTTAACAAGAACGTTATCTAGTCGAAGCTCTCAGTGGATTATTGGTATGCATAAATTATATTACATACGCATACACCCGCACTATATATTCTTGTAAAAATCTTTGTAAAACAGTTTCACTTAACTCATAGCATTATATATTCATGGAAATCTAATCTTTGCTGCGTACATTCATATTTTACATATTATTTCAAAACTAGATCCGTAGCTTATTATTTATACTGTTTTCTTTGTCTAAGGAAAATTTCATATTCAACGAAACCATGATCCGACTTTTAAACGAGCCGTATCAATAGTATGGGGCCGTGGCTTTTCGAATAATAACGACAGTTATAACTTGCATCACGCAATCGACTATATTTAAGCGTTGACCGTTATACTGATAAGACAAAATGTATTTCTGCATTCAATTACGAGTACAAATAATGTACAACAATTGGACTCGTACATAAATCCACTAAATGTGGACAAGTCGAGCGATTTATCAAGCGTAAAAACGCGCGCAACAAATGGCCTGTCGAGTCTCTGATGGATTTGTCGCCAGAAGCCCTTACCAAGAATTCCACTACTATAATTGGGACGTTTGAATAAAAGTTTTCGCAAAACTTGTAACAAGGGTGACTGATTTGTACGGACATGCTAACAACGCACTAATATATTTTCGTCTTGGCTATTGAACGAAATTCTACTAATAATACTTATCTAAAACATAATAAGTTAACTATTAAAATTTGATATTTTGCAGTAAACGGTGGTTACATAATCTAAATATATACCTATTTTTTTAATTATTGAATTTCGTGATAGTTATAATTTACAATTAAAAGCTTTTGATTAAATTTTCGCTTATATAATTTGTTAAAGGTGTTTATTAAGATAAAACCACAGAATAAAAATTCGTTCAATGATATATTTAGCGACATTCATCTAAAGACGCAGACAAGATTCGTGCGAAATCGTACTTAGAATTTCGTGTACGATAGGATCTTTGGCGCCACAGCGACCCTTATGGGGTGAATTAACCGTCTCCGTCGACGTCCCCTTTAATGCTCCAGCAACTTAAATTTTGTCGAATTTCCATGCTATAATATCGTGTTACGCAATCTTCAAAATCAATGGCTTATGATTTCCGTGGTTTACGGCTTCAGTGCATTAGCAAAGTCGATTCCTATAGTAATAATTTCCGAAAGTCGACGAGTCCTTATGTGTTATAAAACTTTATCAGTGCCGTATTTATTGTATACATTTGTTTCAAATACATATTAGATTTATAGCTGAATTTTTTACATAAATTATTGTATAAATTCTTCAGATATAAACCCAGCAAATAACCTTTAAGATTCGTGCATTGTTTTTTTTTTTGTGTGTTTTGTTGTGCTTTTCGGTCTAATATAACTTACAAAAGTGATAACACATATTTTATGTTTGTCGCTTGTCAATCGAAGTAAAGGCATTTATATGCAGATGATTGCTTTTAAATGCGATTTAAAGCTATAAGCTACGTAGTACATGACTGTCATCTATACATATAATAAAATGGTAGAAAAGTCAAAACTGTACATTGAATATTTTTTTAAAAGAATACTTGGGGTGTGATCTACAATCGATACCGAAGCCAAAAATATAGTTTTTAGAATTTTTGTCTGTTTGTCTGTTTGTCTGTATGTATGTCCGGGATAAACTCAGAAAGTACTGCATGGATTTACTTCAAATTTGGCACGAATATTGTTAAGAAGTCGGGTCAGAACATAGGCTATATATTATCACGCTATCACCTACGGGGAACGAGCAGTGAACCTTTATTTCTTCAAATGTATGTCCGGGATAAACTCAAAAAGTACTGCATGGATTTACTTCAAATTTGGCACGAATATTATTAAGAAGTCGGGTCAGAATATAGGCTACATATTATCACGCTATCACCTACGGGGAACGAGCAGTGAACGCACGCAGACGACGTCGCGGGCAGCAGCTAGTATACAATGTTTTATTGTAAACTAGCTTTCCACCGCGATTACGCAGTATCTAACAGTATTATTATATGACGCTTAGCTGGTTGTCTGAATATCACATTTAACATATGGAGCAGCCCGACTGGGGTAGTAGGTACCTCGACCTTACAGAAGACCACAGCTAAATAATACTGTTTTCAAGCAGTATTATGTTCCTGTTGGTGAGTAAGATGACCAGAGCTCCTGGGGGGATTAGGGATAAGGTCGGCAACGCGCTTGTTATGCTTCTGGTCACAGAAATCTAAATAAGACTTATTATTTAGATTTCTGTGCTTCTGGTATTGCAAGCGTCTATAGGCTTCGGTAATCGCTTACCATCAGGTAAACCGTACGCTTGTTTGCCTACTAATTATATTTAAAAAAAAACATACTGATTAAATAAATACTAAAAAATACAATATCACTTATCAAAGAAAATCATTTAGATTAGAAATTAAAAGTGCGTTCTAACAAACTTTACTAATGGTCTAAGATCCGGAATATAACAAAATCTTCCCTCATCTGTTAATAAGATGAAACAATTTTTTATAGGCTGATTTCGATATTGTGAATTTATAAAAACAACCTCTGCCACCATAAGCCTGCTGCAATTTTTTTAAATCTTTTCCCTCTCATGTTAATTACACGTAGTAAGCTAAAACCGTTAATATTTTACATTATATACCTGACTGTAGTAGGCAGCCATTTAGCTTCTCGGATCTTAGACCATAGGATCTTTTGTTTGACATGACAAATGTCGTTATAAATTAAATGAACATTTTAAAAAACCTAAAAAAAATATATTTCAAGGTTCTTTATTCATAACAAGTGGTACATATATTGATATATCTAACCTTGGAGCGGGGAATATTTTATTAAAGATACGTGGAAACAGAATGGACTAAACGATTGTGTATGTATTGAATTATTCAATACTACGCCACACTATGGCTGCACGGATTACAGACTTTCATAATACATTTTACGTTTTAATGTATGTATTTTTTATATATATAACTAGGTCGGCAAACAAGCGTAGTTACGGCTCACCTGATGGTAAGTGATGTCTACAACACCAGAAGCATCTCAAGCGCGTTGCTGACCCTATCCCCAATCCCCCCCTCCCCAGGAGATTTGGTCACCTTACTCACCAGCAGGAACACAACACTGCTTGAAAACAGGTTTATTTAACTGCGATCTTCTGTAAGGTCGAGGTCCTACCCCAGTCGGGCTGCTTCTGATATTTCCTGCTGTGCCCTACCTCAGTTGTGTATGTCCCAGATAAATTTTTATTCTTTTTGTCTTAAATAATATAAATTTATCTAAAAAGTAGTCCATAATAAAAAAAACATGTTTATTTTTTTATTACTAATATTTTTGGTACTACACTAGGCAGTAGAAAATTGTTATATAAATAAATATATAAGTAGGATGTATGCGTTGTATCTGAAAATGCGTCAGATCTAAATGAATGCGCATACAAAAGTTGAATATATTCATAAAATGAATAGAATATAGAACGTGCAATGTGATTTACTTCGTTTTATGTAGGATGAGTGTCTAACGTCTAACTGTTTTATAAAGAACAATAACCAAATAGTGAAAGTATGTAATAGGTAAAATATTTGATGAATGCTAGCCAACTCCAGCTCACTATATCATCTCTCTTGAATGAATAAATGTATAATATATGAATAAAGTTATTTCTTTAATAACCGCTCTGTTCGATTCCCGCTCGTTTTGTATTTGTTTCCGGTTAGGATGTCTGTACTTGTGGGTCTCCCCACCGTGCCTCGGAGAGCACGTTAAGCTGTCGGTCCCGGTTGCTATCATAGACACTTGAAAGCGATCTTTACTCATAGTAGGGAATATCGCCAACTCGCAGTGGAGCAGGGTGGTGGATTAAGTTCTAATCGTTGTCCTACATGGAGAAAGAGGTCTATGCCCAGCAATGGATGTTACAGGCTGAATCGTAAGTTAATTTTTGAATTGTAATTTTGCACTGAATAAATTTAAATTTAAGGAAAATCAAGACTATTCTTATAATTTTAGAGTGTGAAGTGAAACAATAAATAATTCAAATCAGAGAATCACGATAACACAATAGAAGGGAGCAAAGAGGAGGCAGTCAGTCGTGACACCATTGAAAATTCGGATGAAAATCCACCGGCGTGTCAACCGACACTGACAAATTTAATTATTCAACTTACCGAAACGTTAGCAAGATGACTTTTCTAAGAGACGATAACTAAGTATAAATAAATTCACTTAGATCTACCACCGCAGGAAAGTTTAACTTAATAAAACATTGAAATTTTCGTAATTTGATTGAATTGAGGTCGGAATCTGTGGCGGCATGATTTGAATACGTCATTTCGAATCATTTCACAATATATTTTTTCTCCAAAACACTTGCCGTACCGTGGTGATAACTAATTTTCTGAGTGAATTAAAAATGTATATCTTTTATTTTAAACAGAAATTAATACACGCTTTTTATAAACTAACTAGCTTGTGCGCGCGAATTCGTCCCCGTGGAATAGGACCACCCGATTTTGAAACATTCTTCATCAGTGCTACGCTCCTATTGCTCTTAGCGTGATGATATATAGCCTATAGCCTTCCTCGATAAATGGGCTATCTAACACTGAAAGAATTTTTCAAATCGGACCAGTAGATCCTGAGATTAGCGCGTTCAAACAAACAAACAAACAAACTCTTCAGCTTTATTATATATATTAGTATAGATGTATAGGAACATTATTTGTAATCTCCGAAAGTTTAATACTAGTATAAAAAGATTCCATAGATTATAAAAGTTTGGGTTTTTTTAGACAGGAAATATTAGAATACATAGTTAATTCTGATATTAAATTTTTATCCAATATTAATTCAATATAATTATGATGTATAAATAATCTATATATTATATAAAAATCAATTGCTGTTCGTTAGTCTCGCTAAAACTCGAGAATGGCTTGACCGATTTAGCTAAATTTGATCTTGAAATGTTTGTGGAAGTTCAGGGAAGGTTTAAACGGTGAGAAACATAAATAATATGTAACTAAAAAATACTAAAAACGACGATTTAATTTTCCAATACAAAATGTTCCTAGCGGGATTTAATGTCTTTTGTCAAAAACGTTGTCAAATATTTATAGGTGCGTTCAGAAAGTGTTTTGTGTAGGTATATTTTTCACAAACATACGAAGTTCACCGGGCCTTCTAGTAACAAATGAAACCTAATCCTTTATAATTTTATTCATTTATTTTAAATGCAAAATACTGAACTGAGTTTGATATTAAAATAAACGTTTAAGATTTACTAAACGAGCAATACTAATTGCTAAAGCAATAAAAAGAAAATTAAGTCTATGAGCTGAGGAGGAACGGTCGGGTTGTTGGCGAGTGCCCAGATCTAAATCTGACAGTCGCCGCTCTTGACCCCACCTAAGATATTTCGCAGTGTGCCAATACGTTTTATGATTAAAATTATAGAATCCTTAATTGGTTTCCTCAAATTTTATATAATAGCCCTTTCTATATATTTACTTCATTTATATTCTCACTTTGAACTATTCAGTACCAGATTTTTAAGGTGATGTTTAATTTTAAGTTTTAATGAACTATAAATTCCTTTTTAACATTTTATTTTAAGTTCACACTAATTTTGCGTTTTTAAAATATTAAAATAGCATACATTAAATTGCATTTAAGAAAAGCTTTTTAGAACGTTCTTTCTATTGAATGAACAAAGAATGACTGAATAAAATTCTTTAGTAAGATTCATCGTTACTGAATGACGATGGAGAATTAAAACATTTCATTTTCGTCCTAATAACTATCGAAGCCTAAGTGATGACGAAAAATTTTTAAAACGGAGGGGAGTCCTATTTTTTGTGAAGCGAAACGCAAACACCTTTTCAATCCTTCAATGGGCTCGAAGAAATGGTGGGAAGAGCGCGACCAACTAGCGGTAGCAGTTTCTTAATGGTATTGTATAAGACAGAAAAAATATCGGGATCTTAGTACAATGCCAGTGCGAACGGTGTTTGCATGGAACAAGATTAATCGTCCGTTCAGACGAAGTATTTGCGGCCGCCACCTTCGCCGGTTCCACAAAAATTAATCATTTTAATACGGCATTGTAGGTCCTTCTGATACGCGAAAACTGCTCGCTTATAAAATTACAATTAGTCCACCAATAGATTTGACAGATTATGCATAAAATTTTTAAAAGATTTGCAATCTGCTTTTTCTACATTTTTTTCAATTTTTCATTCAAATTTAGATGATTTAATCAAATTATTATATCACGACTATAGCTATGGCCTATGAGACATAGCAGGGCATAGAAAAGAATTACACAAAGCTCTCAGAAAGTGCGATGTTATCTCGGCTGTCGTTTCCATAAACTTAATGGCGAAGTATCACAAAACTTACATATCGCCGTTATAACAACCTAACTTGGCATATTTGTTACTCCCTCAGTCAGCATATTCGCGTCGAATGACCGCCAATTTATGTGAAAACTTCCACACCGGTCGGAACATGACCTATCTATAAGTTTTTACTCGTCAAATAAGTCGTGCTATCTGTACTGAGAAATTTCTAAGGTAAATATGCCAGGTTAAAGTTTTCGCGTGAAAGTTTATGGTTTCGAAAAGCTATGTGTCAATTCAACGATTGAAATATGGCGACAGATTTTTGTGGAATGGGTGGCAGGCGACGCCAATGTTTCCGCATTCGGTGACGTGATGCATCGTGTGAGTTCGCATTTAAATTCAGGAGTGTTCGTATTTCAAACGTCACTTTTGTAGTATATTCTAAAACGTTCGGTAAATTTTATCTGGACAAGATTGTAGAACCTGACAAGTAATTGACGTGCTGCATGATAGAGTTAAGGTCGATCACCTCGTTATTCGTTCGTCACGTGTTCGAACTCCCCATTGATCTCATATTGTGCCTATGGAAACAAAAAGGAATATGGGCAATGAATGAAGTACATTAGTCTTAATAAATTAAGTAAGGTAGTCGTGCTTTCAAGAACGACGAGAGGATAAGTAAAATGTTCCACTTAGAGAAATGCGACCTATAAATTAATAAGTGTAACGTTATACACTATAACACTACTAGTAAAGTTCTATTTGTAAAAACTAAAAAAAAAACCTGAACAAGCGTCGTAATCTTACTGACACTAATTCGTATTACCAATTTAAGTCTCAAGTAAGTCGTTTCCGTTCCTCAATAGCTTAATTTTAACATATTAGAAACGTTTATATTAAATCAATCATTTAGGAATTTATTTAGTTCCAAATATATTCTAAGAAAATAATGAGCACTAAAAACCCATATTTACATGAAGTCGTGTCTGAAGTAAGATGTGGGGAAAACCTTAATTGATGTCATTTACCTCTTACGCTTTACACTAGAGTAACCACATTAAGTAAATACAAATAAGAACACGTGCTACTAATATATGTATATAATAATAATAATAATAATACTATATACATAACGACTGTCTCTAGAATGAAAATCCTGCCCCAAAGTCCGGAAACACTCAGCATAAGCACAACATCACTACACCCTATACAAGCATTTGTCATGGGAATCAAATCTGCGACCACGAGCGCATCCACCAGTTACTCTGACTAGTGCGCCACCTCGTGGTCACTCCATAAATTTTATACTCATTCTGCTTTTTTTCTCTACACAAATCACGTGTGTTTTAGTCATAGGTAACTATAAAACTATCGCAGTCACAGTAACTCATAAACACCATCGGAGTAAGAATAATATATATGCTTTGTCGACTTGTGAACTTAATAATTTTATACATATTTGCACATGTTGAAATGTACGATCTGTGTCGTTAGGTAGGCGTCCGCGCGTCGCGTCGGCAGGTATGTCGGTGGCGCCACATGGGCTTCTGCCAGATTAATGGATCATTGCCCCCCCACCCCACCACCCGGAGATGCGAAACTACTGTTCGACGACATACCTCCTTCCTCCGTGAAATATATATGGTCTCCCACTTAACACTCTACAAACGCGAAATCTACATTCAGAGCGAATTGATAATAAAACATTGACCCACTAAAGCGATAACAAATCGGACGACCCGACCTTCAATCTCAACAAGTAGCAAACTTACATTTATGCTCGATAAAACACTTGGAAATGACGCCTCGTAAATCACGAAGACATCGAAAGTTAGCCGCCGAGCACTTAAAGTTTAACGGACAATAATAACTGACGATGAAAAAAAGATACGGGCTTCGACTGAGAATAAAAAGTAATGTGGCTATAGTGTTCGAGAAGGGCTATGTTAGCGAGCGCGTAAGTTTTGAGGGATGCCGTAATGAGGCTCGCGGGACAATCGATAAATTTGAATGTTCTCCGGCGCCGCCCAGCAACTTGCAACTTTTTTCGGTAGCGGGGAAAGCGCGCCACCGCGACGCCACTCCGTAATGCCAGCTCAGTACTTGAAGCGGACAGACGCTATGTCTCGTTAGTCAGGTATTAAAATTAAATAATTTATTGATAAATTATAGTTGAAAATGTTAATTGTGTCCACAATTTAAGTACCTACCCTTGAAATGTAAGTAATACAGAACCCCTATATATATTAATTCACAGCATTGTAATATAATATCTAATGAGCAATAAAATTACAAACTATATCAAAATAAACATTACTTAAAGGCTTTACATATATTAATGTGAGAGTATATCGTTGTTATATTTTTTATTAGTTTTAAAAAACGAAATAATATCTGAATACGATATTGAGCTATATTTTAGTACGCAATATCCTTAGCTCTAAGCAGGTAAGGTAGTAGAACGCGGAAGTGATAATCTTAAAAGTTAGATTGACATAGTTCTGTCATATAAAACGGTCACAAAGTTACAATGTCAAGCAGGAATGTAGCGACTGATTTATTGGTATTGATAATAATATAACTGAGTATATGCGGTAATGGTAATCTCTATACTACTTTTTTAATTTTTATTTTCTTAATTAAAAAACAATTGCGCGCGTACAAAGTAGGTACACATGTCAGAAGTGAAACTTCTTTGGCAAACTAATTAAAAAAAAACTAATGAAAAAATAACGAATTTAATTAAAATATAAAAAAAAAAAAACAAATTGAAAAATAGGCCAACGTCACGCAGTGTTCCCAGGCGGTCACCCATCCAAGTACCTACTGATCGTCATGATGCTGCCGCGTTACCGGTCGCTCAAATTTTAATCCTCATGCGCCTAAATAGTTTTAGTTCAAAAAAAAAAACCTCACACTACATTAATACGAGTATTTCACCGAATGCTATTATATGTTTTCAATACGTAGTTACCACGTTCAGTAGGTAGGTACCTATATATATACCTTTTGTTTTTGCATTTAGGTATCATTTTCTTTATTATTTCCTCAAGACAGAAGATTTATAAAGGTCACGATTCAGCCTGTAACATCCACCGCAGAGCGTAGGCCTCTTTCTCCATGTAGAAGGATTGGAACTTACTCCACCACGCTACACCACTACGAGTTGGTAGATATATGAGTATGGAATTAGGTACCTACTATAAGTAACGATCGCTATTAGGTCTATATGTTAAAAACTGGGACCGACTTAACGTGCTCTCCTAGGGACGTCGGGGAGATTCACAAAGACATACATCTAATCCGGAAAGACATATGTGTACAAATTAATACAAATAACCATTCGGAACGGGAATCGAAATCGCAAACCGTCGGTGTTTAGACGCCTACAGGCTACACGCCACATGCACCTATACCTACTAGTACACCAGAGCGGTTTTTATATATAAAGATAGAGTAGGTAAATTTATTGCTAATGGAAATCTTGGTCCAAGATCCGGGATATAACAAAATATTCCCTCATCTGTTAATTAGATGAAACAATTTTTTTATAGGCTGATTTCAATATTGTGAATTTATAAAAACAACCTCTGCCACCATAAGCCTGCTGCGAATAATAATACTTAAAAAACTACTGGTTACTGCTGACTGAGGTTACTGACCTGGCTGCAGGTAAGTGTAGCAATCATAGAGATGGGTGCCTACTACAGTCTGGTATATAATGTAAAATATTAACGGTTTTAGCTTACTACATGTAATTAACATGAGAGGGAAAAGATAAAAAAAAAATTTCAGCAGGCTTATGGTGGCAGAGGTTGTTTTTATAAATTCACAATATTGAAATCAGCCTATAAAAAATTGTTTCATCTAATAAACAGATGAGGGAAGATTTAGCTTCTCGGATTTTAGACCATTACAAGATTTTAAAAATCCTTTCTGAGTTCTTTCCAGTTTAAACGAAACAAATTTTATGACTTTTAACCGCAACACGAATTTGAAGTAACTCGATTTTGAACTTGACTACTATTATTTAAGATTTATTGCTGAATGCAGTTTTTGTGAATGTCTGTTATATATTATGTATCAAATCAGTTTCACATTTCACTTCTTGATACTGAGTTGGCGACAGTAATTTAGTTATTTTTTTTTTTGCAAGAAAAAAAGTACCACAGATGCCTACGGGCCCTTTCAGCTTTTATTCCAGTCTAGTGATTCCAAGTTTCCGTTTACCTTTCTCTTTAGTAAGCATCACTTAACACCAATTAGTACTTTAATTATAAACAGCTTTTTAACTTAACTTGGCTTTCGCTAATTCTTTTATATTTCGACTCCCAATGTTCAAAATGATTAGGTAAGTAGGTAACCATATAAAAAAAAAATTAACGGAAGCAATGCTTTTAAACAATGTGTGGACATTAAAATTGATCATTCTAAATATGCAAGATTTTGCGACTAAATAACAGAAAGCAATATTTCTATTACTAAAAGATTACATCAATTTAGATGAACAAGGGTAAACTTAGAAGTACGATCTTAAATAGACGTAGAAAACTTAGCACTCACAATAAATTAAAACTTCCCTTCAAAGAAGAATGGATTAAAAGTAGTTCGTAAAGTGTGGCCCTGGGAGCGAGGAAACTTTCAATTTTTATGACAAATTCAATTAGGAAAATATGTGCGTCTCTGTCGCGCTTACAATAAAGCTCCGTGTTAGAAAGAGTACCGACATGTCTGTAGTTGTCGAAGGTAAGCCTTTTATAGGAAACTTTCGGCTGTAATTTATAAATGCATCTGACTACTCACTAAAGTCACATTAGCTTCCACTGAAATTATAATTTATAACAATTTAGTAAATTGTTAGTTCGAATTATTACTTACTGAATATTAGAATATTTGTCCTTATTACAAGACTATAGATTACTATTAAATGTAACTACATATTAAATTTATTGAGATATTAATAGATATATACAATATCACTCTGATGACTAGGAATTATTTTTTTAATAAAGCGAGAATATGAGTGAGTTTGACGAAAATAGTTAGATTGAAGAGTTAAATAAAAATGATTACATTGTTACTAAAAAACAATATTTAAGAAAATATTAAGAGATACATTGTTCATTAAATTGTATTTTTATCAATACTTGAGTATCACTAGTACAGCTCCATTGCTATACCTACTTAAGTATAATATTCCATTACTATACTTTATATAGTATTGAAATGGAGCTTTTTATGTCGTTTTGATAAATAAAATTGATTTATTACTGGATTAAATTAAAGAAAAATGTTTTAAAAATGTTTTCAGATATTGTTTAAAAAAAGTATATACCTACTGTCACCATTCGATCTTAAAACAGTTTCAAAAAAACTTTAAAATACAATTGAAAATTACTAACATTGTATAGGTAGGTGTGCGTTGTCTACAAATCTAAAAAGAACGAAGGACGGCGAGTCCAGTACTGAAATACCAAATCCCATTATCGATAGAGATCTCGCGACATCGGTGGACAATAAAACGGTACCATCATATCTAAAACTTTGTTCCATAATGAAGCGTATGGGGCGAATGGTTTACGACAGACGCCGGCGAATCTTTATTGGTAGCGCACCAATTTAGATAAAAGGAAAGAGCTTTCTCTCTGAAACATCAGAGATAGCAGTCTTAACTATCGCCAAGTTAGCGGTAGTTAATCCGGTGGGTTCGCAGATAAATCAACAGTCGAGAGCGATAAATTCGGACCGCTCACGGTAATAGGTGAAAACTATTAGGTCCGAGGGTAATTTAGGTGCTGCGCCGAAAAAATATGAAGGCAACCATGGGTAAGGTGCGAACTGGGTTCATTAGCTGAGTAATTGGAGAGCTCGAGCAGGAATCGAAATAGTTTTTCTTTTTTTATTGATCGTTTATATATACTATTGTGAAAACGAAAGAAATATATTCTATAGATGAATATAAGAAAGAAGTAGGTATGTTTGAACTACATCTGAACATGTCCTGAAATATCGAAGGTGATACGAGTGTATTTAATGATTTTATGGATATACAATAGTCTCTACGCAAATGATTACTTGACCTAATTAAACTACTTTTTTTTCTTACTTTAATTTTTTTAAAACACTTTGCGTTCGAAAACATGCCATTAGACGAACACATTTTTTTTATGTAACTAGGTTGACAAACAAGCGTACGGCTCACCTGATGGTAAGACCGTAGCCTATAGACGCCTGCAACACCAGAAGCGTCGCAAGCGCGTTGCCGACCCTATTCCCCCCCCCCCCCCCCAGGAGCTCTGGTCACCTTACTCACCAACTGACCAACATGAACACAATCTGCTTGAAAACAGTATTATTTAGCTGTGGTCTTCTGTAAGGTCGAGGTACTACCCCAGTCGGGCTGCTCCATATTTTGAGCAGGAAGTTTCCTGCTGTGCCCTACCTCAGTTAACAAGTAACATTTACAAGTAATAAGAAAAAACTGTCCCAATAATAATTCTCAGAAGTTTTTTATTCACAATCCAACGAGAAATAGGCTAAAAACATCGATAAATTCAATTGCCCGAATTGAAATACGGAGAAATCATGAAAATTAACTTGTCCAAGGCGATACTAAGAAGGGAAGATAGAATATAACAATACAGGGATGAAAAAAAATGTTACAGAATAGAACACTTTCCTAAAACAATTACAGAAACTGAATGAATATTTTTAATTCGAATTCATAATTTTTTTATGTTAGCTCTGTTATTTCAGATATGTTAGTAGTAGTAGTTATCTAAAATTAAAAATACGACGATATAAATAGGTAGGTATACTAAATATAAACTCAAATCTGAATTTGCTAGTACCTACATATTTTGATAGATATTCATACATGCATTTCATATATAAAGATATTCATACAAATTTAAAACTGCAGAAATGTTACATAATTACGAAATACATTTAACGTTAATACCTAATCATTGTCAAACAGTCGCTTCACTACCGGTAATGAGTTGTAATTACCACTCGCCGATTCAAAAGAAAACAAAGAATCAAATATATGTGTAGTCGGCAATTTTCGGACGCTATCGATATAAAGGAGAGTCTTGCCAGATTCGAGTAAATTCCATTCATTCGGTTCATAAGTTCAGTCGGTGTTTGGCGCGGCCTCGATGACGGACGTGGACGTCAATTTGTTGTTGTAGAGACGTAAAAAATTTCCATTTCCTACAAATATTATCATTTATTATTATGAATGATATTCGATTAAATTTAGATTTTATAATTAAGTATTACGAATGTACTCATAACAGTGTAGCGTCGAATAAAGCGTTTGCATTAAATTTACGTAACAAGTACGTTTTCAATATATATGACCTTGTTAATATGACTTAATTTAAAGCGAAATAAATTTATTGTCAGATAGGTTCTGTTGTTGAAACAATGTATGTATTATTAATTGTCTTCACTTCATTACATTACATGATCCAAAATAACATTTGTATTTAAGAATAAAAAGATTATAAGAAGCAACATCGTGTAATGAAATTGCATAATCCAGTTAGATCAAAGTGGACTTAGCCAAATCGACGTCTCCTTTCTTAGCTTGTTATCTCATATCCTAAAAGTTTAAAACGCAGGAGCCATCGAAACTGGAACTTATTAACTCGATGTGATTGCCGCGTGGAAAATGCTCCACGGTAAAATGTTACAGGGAGGTAAAACTTCGACAAACTACAAAAAGAAACCGAATAAAGTTTAAAAAGAACGCTAAATGCAGACAGTACTTTAATAACGATAAAGGTTAAATCACGCGAATTTGCGACGCTCATTTTAAATTTTAAATCTTTTAAGTTACGGTACGGTATATTCGATTTTAGTTTTTAAGTAAGTTTGTCTTAAATATTTCTCTTAAACTTTTCATTTTATTCGTTTATAATAAATTTTTTAGAATGTCAGTCTATCTTGTAAGGTTGTCTCTCAGATTAATAAACAAAAGGGGTTGTCTGGTAGAAATCGCTTACTTAGCGATAAGACCGCCTTTGTGCATATTATTATTTTGTAAGTTTTATTTTTTTGTATACCTTATATTATGTTAACTTGTATGCACAATAAAGTATATTTATCTTATTTATCTTTATCTTGTAAATACATCACAGAACTTATTTTAAATGAGTACAGATACTTTTTATCCTATTATGAAACACCATTTTACAGATTATCTATAATATATTATTATTAATACGTTAAGCAAAAACTTTGTACCTCTTTTTACTAAAATTGCGCAGACGGAGGAGTATGAAATTCCGCACACTTATAGTTTATATAGAGAAGGAGCGCAGAATGCTAATATTTTTTTTTTATTATGCATAAAAAGTACATAAGTAAAATAAGTTTTAAAAAAAGGTGTGTCTGCGATTCACACACGATAGAAGTGAAACTTCTATGGCAAACTAATTAAAAAAAAAACTAATTTAAATTTAGCGGCTTGCAGCGCGGCGGCGCGGCTCGTCCTTCCCTGTCTTTTTGCCGTTGCATCCGGTTTGAAATCACAACGATTCTAAAGAAGTTTCACTTCAAAAAAACATTACACACACTACCATGTATTTGACACAGCACTCATATGAACATAATATTATGTATATTACTGATATACTTTTTTGTTTACTATTACAAATATAGTCTTTGACAACAGAACCTTAATAATGTTTAAAGTTATAATTTAAATTAATTATGGTCGAACTTCGACCACTGGTTGACCAATAGTTTAAAGAATTAAACATGAGGGACGAATATATTTTATACACACTGATATAGGTATACATAATGCTAAATAAGCTCATATAAAAAGTGGATTACAGTATTAACTTCTTCTAGTTTCAGTTCAATAGGTAGAAAGAATCCAATGTCGGGGATCTGGCGATACATGACATAATTAAATTAAAGCGCCCAAACTATGATATACGCTTGTACCTATATGCCTCTTGTATCTGTCCCAACAACCAGTGACAATGACCAAAGCTCAAACCGACGTTTCTATAACATTAGATGTTGCAAAAAAATGAAAACATTTTAATATATAATTATATAGTTGATTACTTTGTTTTCATAAGCATTATAACATCAAATATTATATTATATATTTTGTATTTAAAAAGATTTTGTACATAACATGCTTTATACCTATAGATGATAAGCGTGATTATTTCATATTAATTAATACTTACACTAAAAAATTGAGGACGGTAAATAAAAAATAAATTTAGAAAATGGTAAATAGTTTATTGACAATTTTCGATGGACCCAGGTAATTTATACAACATATAAACTTTAAAAAAAGCATATTGGCTTATATTATTATGCCTTTTTAAATTAACATTCTTAAATTTTTAGTTTTCTTATATACATTTCATACGAATTATTTCGTGTCAGATAGTATAATAAACTGAAAAAAAAAACTCCCAAATACCGTAATTTTTTATGCAAATTGCGCTCGTTCCGCACACTGCATGATGCATGAATGCATCAGTAACGTCTTTATGTTAATTGTTAAAATTATCCGTATTCGTCGGTAGATCTCAAAGCTTACCGTCGCATTCACCGCATTCACTATGAATTATTTACTTATTAAATTGCCACTAGATTTGACACATCTTAAATTTTAAAGAGGTGTTATGTATAAACTACATACTTCTATATTTTAAAATTTGCGTATTGTCCATAGGATTGTCGATAACGTTTAATATTATGACAGAAAAGCTGCTTGATTAAAAGGCAAGTGTGTTGTCAATATCTACATACGTGTAATATTCCAATGTTTCTAGATGAAGATAACACCTATAACTAGCAAGTAAAATATGTGTACATATGTTTAGCATTATGCTATAATTTGATCATAAATTGATTTCCACAGATTTTTATATCATTATGTATATGAAAATCTCGTGTCACGATGTTTGTCCATGCTAATCTCCGAAACTACTGGGCCAATTTTAATGAAATATTGCACAGACATGTAACTATCTCCAACTTCAAGTATAGGCAATAATTTATTTCGATATATATAATATATAATTATTGTACTAAAAAAATAAGGCGGAGCGAAGTTCGCCAGATCAGCTAGTATGAATATATAATTGCAACTTATTTATTTATTCCATACGTACAAGTTTACGTAGCTTTGCTCCTGACACAAGTAAGCCATACAAAATTGATAGCTAAATTCATCGAGCTGGTTTGAATTGAGAACGAACGACCTTGACTTGTCTAATGTGTGCTCACTCACGAAAATGAAGAGACTTTGTTTTATAATATGTAGTGAAGTGCCTGTTTCACAAATTGTGGATAAAGTGTATCTTGCAAATAAGTAACGAATAGATTTTCACAGCAGGAGGTAGAATACCTCATACCTCATTCCATAGCATTAGGATCTGTGTCACCTCAGTAACTAGTTAACTACAGCTTTTAGATTCATTTTGCGAATAAAAATATCTCAAATACAATGGAATTCGATACGTTAAAAACTTTTATCTGTTGGATATCACCATCCGTCAAATACGTTATCCACAACTGGTGAAACAGGCACTAGTCGATATTTTATACCACTTTTAAATCACATATACCTATTACCTCAAGTTAACTTTAGATTGAAGTTGGTCATATTTTTAGTTTAGGTATAATTATGTATTTTAACACTTTAGTACAAATACGTAATAGGAATCATTATACAATTACTATTTATAAAATTATCCTTCGTTTTCTAAATTTACAGTTATAATTTACAAGAAAATATTTTGAATATGTAATGAGCGATAGATAGAATTAACGTTATTTTATGTAACGGTAAAAAGGACCATTTTATAGTTGAAATACTTAGCAATTTATCGTGAAGGCGAATGCTTCTATGAAACCTGTTCGACAACCAGTCTCATAATTGACCAATAATTCTTTCAAGGTAACTTGAGGCGCCTAATCCGACCTCTCTTATTAATATAAAAACGGAACTGAAGTATGTCGTTCGCTTTTTAATAGTTATTATAATTTGTCATTAAAGATAACATATTTAGTAGGATTCGGTTCTTTGGTCAGTCAAAGGCAAAGGCCAAAAGAACCAGGCAACCAAATTTCAGTCCCGATTCTTTCTTTAGTTTCGGGAATTTTATTTCAATAACGCAATTCATACTAATGCGAACAATAAATGCAAACTAGTGGGCGATGAGATTAATAACGTGTCCTGAAGAGAAGGCTGCTATAGTAACAACATGACGGTGGAATTATGTCAACGAGCTCTTCAGAAATCTCCACATTGTATAGCTGGTAAATGTAGAATCAACGTCTCTACGGAGGGATTTAAGAATACCTAAATGTCATAAACGACATTACGAACGGAGTCTACGAGTAGGAGTTGGAGTTTATATTGGAGGACTGTTGCAAACAAAATGCCACATAGGGATGAATCTGCGAAGAAGAAGCTAATGTCCTAATACGAAACATCGTCTGGCTCTGTTCAATACCCTGAGCTTTGTAGCAGCGAGTTTCGGATTACCACCACACCTAGGATTACGATCTCATTCGTAATGTAAGCCTCAATGATCTTAATGTTCAGGGCATCACCATCATCATCATCACATCAGCCTATCGCAGTCCACTGCTGGACATAGGCCTCCCCAAGTTCGCGCCAGAAGAGAAGTTCAGGGCTCACTGCCCAAGAAATTCAGAGCTACAATAAAATAGAATTTGTAAGCGATAAGTGCTCAAACTTGATGATGAAATTAAAAACACAGCCGGCGAAGACTGGATGACGAAGGCAGCAAAACGAAAACTATGGAAACAGTTGGAGGAGGCCTATATCCGGAGAGGAGCCATGCCCTGATCACACTTTTTTTATTTATAGTATTATGTTAGTTTAGATTCAATGTAATGTGCATGGAAATAAAAGGCTTTATTATTATTATTATTATGTTGGTTGTCACTCCACCCGTTTAATAAATAATATATACATATAATATAATAAATACTTATATAAATAATATAATAAATTTACATACACTTACATATATAAATATAAGCGGGTAGAGGATGACACCCCGGCAGGGAGATCAAACGGCCGGGGGTTAGGGTTGTAGGCTGAGAAACCGGCGGACAATCCTAGCCGAGTCAAGTAACACCGCCTTCTGCATCCTGGCTGCGAGCGAAGCGTCCCGGATCCCCAGTTGCCTCAGATGGTGAGCGAGGCCAACCGGGATCAAACCGTTGGCAGATATTACGATAGGGATGATTTCAGCGGACCCCACACCCCACAAGTCGACAATCTCGTGCGCCAGATCCAGATATTTACGTTTCTTTTCAGTTTCGGCTTTCACGAGGTTCTCGTCATGCGGGATGGTGATGTCCACCAAAAACACCCTCGACCGTGCCCTGTCCATCACCACGATATCAGGCTTGTTCGCCAGTATCGTCCTGTCTTATTATTATTATTATTATAAGTGCTAAAACTTGTGTCTTCTCTTCCCTTTTCACCCTAGAGATAATAGGCCTGCCAGTATAAAAACATTTTCTGTGTAATAAAAAAATGGTAAAACTCCAGTATTAATGGGGGTTCCGAGCATAGGCTTTCGACAACAACTATATTCTCGATAAAAAAACTGGTTACCAGAGTGTATAATACGAAGAAATTATATGATAGTTTTTCAAAAGTGTTTTGCCAGACCCGATCGGAGGCCTGTCAGATATCAATGCCGATTGCCATATCTTCTCCGTTACCTTTATAATAGCGATTGCTCAACGGCGTCAATTACAGTTAAACCGTACGGTACTACATCTCTTTATCAAGACACCAAAATGCACAGGTTTCACTGGGTAGGCTTCACGACATATGATATATAAAATTTATCTGAGTAGTTTACTTTTTGCAAAACCTAAAGGTAAAATTACTTCTCTTTCTAGAAACCTATCTTCAGGATAAATAGATCCCTTGTATAACCATTGCCACTGCCCTAAAATAATGATGCACTTGGTGCACATGGAAAATTCAAGATGATTCAGATGATGCTTACTAATTTTTGACTAATTTATTACTACTAAACACGAGAATAGAAAAATAAGAAAGTGTCGATGAGAAGTTTGAGTGATTGAAGTCTTTTTAATTCAATTGTTTTTTTCGCAAAGTAACTTAAAATTCAACGACAACTATTTAAATAGTTAATTGGTGTAACCGGAAAATCCCAATTCCATTAAGACTAAGTATTGAAAATCCCGTTTCTCAAAAACAGACCGGTCGACGGTCCTGGGAACCCTAGTATATTTAACATTTCATTTAATATAGATAGGTTACCGTACCTATTATAATTCATGATATTATCAAGTTCTCAAATATTTTAAGCATTTGAAACGTGACTGCAAAATTCCACCAATACGTAAACAAAGCAGAGTTATGAATAAACAGGTTCCGCCGACGCCGACGGTTAAATTTAATCTACGACTCTATAAAAATTATATTATTATATTGATGATATCTAACAATTCTCAATGTAGATGTACTATACATTGTTTTATACTGAATCATTAAAACCGTTTTAGTTTTTTTACCAGTAAAAAAAAGTTTACCTTTAAATTTGGGGGGCTATGTCGGGGGGTATGTGTGTAGATCTTTGGTCAATAACCTCAAAATAGTCAACGCGACAACTTCAACGTGACTAATGGCAGTACTGTGCAGGCGACGTGTCGACGTAATAACAATTATGTAGGTGCGAATAAAATAACTTATATCATGCGGCCTTAAATATTTCTAGTTATATACTCAGAATGTTTTTTGTATTTAAACCACGGAACAACCACACACACGAGGACACATGCATACAATTATTAAATATTTGAAACATCTACTTATTGTTAGTAAAAATTGTTCAAGTTGTGAATGATCGTTATGTTTCTGACGACGCGTTGGAGCAACGGTCACAACTAGTGGTCACAGCATTGGTTTGTGGCTGCACGTTAAGCCGTCGGTCCCGGTTGTTATCATGAACACCTGATAGCGATCGTTACTCATAGTAGGGAATATATCCGCCAACCCGCTTTGGAGCTGCGCAGCGTGGTGGATTAAGCTCTGATTCTTCTCCTACACAGGGAAAGAGGCCTATGTCCAGCAGTGGGATATTACAGGCTAAAGCGGTTATGTTTCTACTTGCAAAAATATTTAACAGCTCAATAATACAATAGAATTAAAAAAAATGTTTTAAATATATTTCAATTATTGTTATTCTTAGTCTTTAGTACTTACTACTTTCGATGAGTTTAAAAAAAGGAAATACCCACTAGAAATCTAATAAAAGTAAGATGTCATAAAAAAAACTAAAATAAAAACTTTTTACCATTGTATCTATTTCAATTTATGACTTACGATTTAAGTTATGTTTATTTGTACTTATATCGTAAATATGGAAATAGCAAGAGAAAGAAAGATGCAAAATTTCCATAAATTGTGGGGTAAGTCAGAATGTGATATAAATACCTACTCTAAAGCGATAAACAGTAGGTTACGGGGCTGGTTTAATATGAGTCGCTGACTGTAAAAATCCTTCGAATATCAAAGGATTGGTTTTATGGCTTTTTTCGTATAATATACGAGCACATTACTCGAGTTAACATTCAGAGACATTGTCCTAGAATCGTACATTAGCAAATCAATCTTTGATTCTTATTTCTTTACAGAATTCAACGATTGTTATTTGATAAGCATATCTATGTAATACTCTTATATCGAAGTGGCAACGTTTTTAAAATAATGATGTCTGATGATTATTGCTTATGTACAAAATTTTAGCGTTTTGGATAATAAATAAGTACAAAAAATGAATATTTTTTCAAATATGTTACATTTTCTTTTTATTGCAAAAGGGTACATGGAAACAGCTCATGCACATTGGACACTCGTATCATACATATATATAAAACCTACCTATGACTTCTGTAATGAATTATAGGTACACATAAATTTTTTACTTTAATCTTCCTTTTTAATAATTAACTGCCTTGAAAAAATTAAAAAATAAATCTTTTAAATATTTCGACCTAACTAATAAGATTCAAATACCGATCGTCGATCGATTCGTCCACGTGTAACGTAATTCACGTCAGTAATTGAAACGATTTCAATTAATGAAACAGAAACACATCATGGTTCAAATTCACTTCAGCCTATCGCAGTCCACTGTTGGACATAGGATTCCCCAAGTTTGCGCCAAACACCATGGCGCGAACTCATGTGTTTTGCCCATAGTCACTATACGCTGGGCATGCGGGTTAGTGACCGCAAGGCTGGCTTTGTCGCACCGAAGACGCTGCTGCCCGTCTTCGGCCTGTGTATTTAATAAATCCATCGGTCGGCTTTATAAGTTCCAAGGTGGTAGTGGAACTATGTTATCTCTTAGTCGCCTCTTACGACACCCACGTGAAGAGAGGGGGCGGCTATATTCTTTAGTGCCGTAACCACACAGCACAAACATGGTACAAATTAAAACAAATAAATTATCAGGCACGACGGTATTTCTCTTACCATATCAAAAATAAATCACTATTGAGCATTTATTCATAAATAAGTTTACTTATCTACAAAACATACGAAAGTCAGATATTTTAACTTAGTTCGAAGGTAAATTGTCAACCTTCATAATAGGTACAAAGAATTTTCGATTATTCAAAGTGAAGAATAGCGTTAAAGTATAATATACAGTATGTCCCGCGATAAAGTGCAACCCCAAAAGGGGGTGAAACTAGTTCATAAATTATCGACAAAAAACAGAAAAAAATAAAAAAAAATATATTTTATTTTTTATTGACGAATTAAGATTTTTATATATCTTAGGTAGACTCTATGTACAAAAAATGATGATTTCTGTGCGTGTTTTTTTTGCGAGCTAATTGTTATTTTATCCTTACCGCCAAGTACGTGGCGTAATATTTTATTTTATTTTAAAGTAATCGACCCACTACTTTGGAAGAAATCATCATTTTTTGTACATAGAGTCTACGTAAGATATAAAAATCTTAATTCGTTCATAAAAAATAAAAATTTTTTTTTAATCTTTCTATGTTTTTTGTCGATAATTTATGGTTTAGTTTCACCCCCTTTCGGGGTTGCACTTTATCGCGGGACATCCTGTAATATAAGTTTAATTGTTCTTATATCACACTAAAAGCATATATACATGCGTATAACGCAGACTTAATTACGTCGGACCAGTCTGTGATTAAATATTGTAGTTGGATTTCCTCATCCGTAAATAGCTCTTAATTTTGCAATTTATTAGATAATTATTGAGTAATGAGGCTCAACGAAACCGGTTTAGGGCCTTACGTGCTAGTAGATAACCTTCATAGGTTTTTGTCTGCATCAAAAAGGTTCCCGCTTTTGCCATTCCTAAAATCTTGTGACGGTAATTCCGTTAATTTTCTTCTAAAATAAGCGATTTATAACAATAAAACGCTAATACGTCTTTGTCGTCGTCGTCTTTGTGGGTATCCCCACATCTGCCAACCCGCATTGTAGCAGCGCGGAAGATTAAGCTCTGATCCTTCTCCTACATGGGGAAAAAGGCATATGCCCAGCAGTGGGATATTACAGGCTGAAGCGACGAAGCGACGACATAATTCACAAAAGAAAAATTTTCAAGAAATTATTATTATGCTACCTCAATAGCAGTAAACGATTTCCTATAATCGATGTAGTTAATCTGATTTTCTAGATTCGCCGGCTTACGTGTAACGCTCAGACTTAATTCCGGAAAAAATGAATATAACTTTTCCGTACAACGTCTTTTTTTCTACAAGCGAACGTTCAAGGCAAATTGAATTTTTTACTACCTCACTGCACTAATTCGACTAATGCATTTAGAAATATGCATGCTCCCGGCATCGAAGGGTGAAGAGGAACATTTAGTATAAGGCTTAAATTATAAAATACGTGCATCGACAATTCATTGACCACAATTATACAAAGATTAAAATGAGTTTTCTTGTTACTTTTTCAATACAATAATGAATAAACTGCCCTTTAGCATAACCTTTTTTATTGCTAAGCATTTGCGTTTGAATTCCTTGGTATTAAATCGTTATTTCATCACTTCATTCTATCACAGTCCACAGCTGGACATAGGCCTCATAGGCACACAAATCTTTATTTAATACCAAGGAATTCAAATATTTTACAAAAGTGAAAAAAAAATAAACGTGTAGCAGATACTAAGGGCCACGAGTTCGATAAACAACTCGTGATAAAAGATAATCGTTCTTAATAACGGGTTCAATAATGTTCTTATCGTAGATAACGTGCCTTTCTGTTATAGCCACCTGCTAAAATCACACGTTTTCATTGAACAAAATGGGGATGATTGGACAAAAAGGAAATTATTTTCCATTTATGCAGTTCTACGTAACGTTTGGGAATAAAAGCCAGCGATCACCTAATTATTTTACTATATTATTTGATTAGTAATAAAAATTCAGAATAAAATAGGTTACAACTATGTTTAATTCGTCAAAAATATTATGAAAATCATAATATATTTCCTGTCTCTGATTGTTAATAACAAAAATTATATTATACTATATATATTCCTAGTCTTACCAATATTTATAATAATGTATCCATTACTTAAAATCTTGAGCATTTACCTGAAACAAAAAAAAAAAAATTATTTAAAAATTGCTTAAAAAATAAATTACCAGTAGGTATACATAGTATACTAACTACTAAGATCTGACTCTAAATTTCTTCTAATTGTATGAAAATATTCTCACTTTATAGTGAAGAAAGATAAAATCTTAACTTAAACGTGTAACACTGCTGTAGAGACATACCTACGCGTGTTTCACTTATCAAAATAACTCTACTTTTTAGACCAAAAATGAGATAATATCAAGTTTTGTTTAAGTCTCCTTAAAAATAGAATTTGTATGAAAAAATAACATTATTGTTTGACGTGTTAGAGGGATACCTATTTTTTAAAGTACTTTTTTATTTATTAATAATTATATTATGAAACAGAAGATGGGCATTTCAGGAGCGAATTTAGTTCACGCAGCGAATAGCGCTATAACAAAACTAGGGAAAACTTAAGTTTATAATCCATTAATAATAAAATCATATCGTGTTTGTAAATATGTAAAAATAGTAACGAAATATAGTAATTAATAAATATAAGATTAGATTGTCCTGGAAAAATAAGGCTTTAGCACGGCGTCCTATTGTTACTTAAGGCCACAAAACACTAATGACTTCCGTGTCGAATAACATCTACATACTCAATGCACACAATGATTCCGTGTCAGACATATAAGAACTTAAACCGTATCTTTACGATGTAACGCACTTTTTCGCAGAATTCAAGTTTAAATTTAAATAAGATACCAAAAAATAGTGCTGCAGTGGCAAAAAAATACTAAATAATTTTAATTGACAAATTGAAGATACTATATAACTCCGACAGCAACATTCGATCATTGTAATATTAAACTTCGCTATAATATACACGGTTTGCAGATAATAATAATAATTGTCTTTAGGCAAAAAGGCAAAGCAATATGAAAAAAAAATACTTTAGATATTTGAAGGAACCTTGAAATTGTCGTCCATTTGTCTATCCACGATACTCTATCACCGTTCACCACGCTGCTATGCCAAACCAAATCGATAGAGTTGATTATATGTACCTACAGATGTACGCATAGCAGGACTGAAGTTGATAACAATTTATTAACTCAAACGCATCAGGGCAAAATAATTATAAAATAATATAATTTGAAAATAATTACCTATAATATGTTTTAATACCTTTTAGGCCTGTTCTACTAATATTTTTTTTAAATAGGTAGATATATTAAGTAATGTAACACGATAGAGATAAAACAATTTATATCGTACGATACTTTATTATCTTTATTCTTAAATTATAATAATGATATTTAAAATGCTATTTATTATTCAGATTATTATTAATCAATACAGTTTTCTCAATAAACGAAAAAACAGCGGAAAATTTTGAAAAAATGTTGAAATAACCACTTGTACGGATAAAATTTATTATACTTAATACTACTCGTAGTTGTGCCCACGATCCGCTACAGCCTGTAATGTCCCACTGTTGGGCATAAGTCTCTTTCCCTATGTAGAAGAAGGATCAGAGCTTAATCCACCACGCTGCTCCAATGCGGGTTGGCGGATATATTCCCTACTACCTATGAGTAAGGTAACGATCGCTATCAGGTGTACATGATAACAACCGGGACAGACAGCTTAACGTGCTCTCCGAGGCACGATGGGTAGACCCACAAGGACTGCACAAACACCCAGACCACGGCAAACATCTGTAGGTACGGCCAATACAGATGTTGTCGTGTGTGGGGATCGAACCCGCAACCGCCCGCGCAACAGCCACAAACCTGTGAACGCTGCGCCATCGCGGCGTCAGCCCACGATTCATCCGCGTAGAATAGTGACTTTGGACAGCATTTTTTGGATATAATATCTTAGTTTATTTTGGATTACAAACACCGTTTGGGTACCTACATGTTCAGCGTGATTCTTTAAATTGGCATAACTTTTTTATTTATGAACCGATTGACATGAAACAAACACTAAATGTTAAGTGAAGCTTACCACAATATAGATATAATATAATATAGATATATATAGAAAACCGCATATAAATTAGATAAACCGTTTCTGAGATTAGCGTGCACAAACATATTACATTTACATTTTTATTATATGTATTGATTAAAAATATTTTTACGAAAATTAAACTGATTTACAAAATTTTTGTTTCTTTTCCTTCTACATGGGAAAGACGCCTATGCCCAACAGTGGGATATTACAGGCTGAATCCTGACAAAAATTTTACTTGGAAAAAATGATTACTTACTAAGAATCATCTTTAATTAAATTTCATATAAAACGCATTGGGTCCTTGTAATGTTGCAAATCGTCTTTAAAATAAGTCGTTGGCATTCATGCCATGATGCTACTGAATGCAAATTTGGTAGTGATGGGAAAATCATTATCGACAAGGATAAGAAAATCTAATTACTTTTAAATATCTGGCATAATTTGGTTACATCTAATATATAAAAACCTCCTGTCACAGTGTTTATTATTAAACTCCTCCAGAAAGACAAGACCTATTTTAATAATGGTGTACTATTTAGTTGGCAGCACACACGCGTTTGCCGGTTCAGCTAGTATAAGTATAAAAAAGAGAGCTAGCTAAACTCCGATCTATGTACGACTCTAAAACTACGACCTGTTTCTTAGTAAAAACCTGTTGACGGAGCTTTGATCGACGTTTTGGATCATTGTCTTTTTGCAAGGTCGTGGCATGTTTTGATGAGAATAAGGTAGCATTTCTTTTCTTTTCCATAAATTATCTTTGGCCGAACACTTTTGCATGCAACTGTACCTTGTGTGCGCAAGGTTTTTAATGTGTATATGTATCTAAAAATTATGTTTATTTAACAAACAGGTTCTGTCGAGAACTAAACATTTGACAATCTAATAATGCCTATCAAGCACTATTATTTATAAAAATCAAATCATGTAGAATAATATGAATATGGTGATTTTTTTTTCGTTGATTCTAGTATGTTCTGGGCAAGGATGTAAACTCGACGATATTTAGGATTGATTATTTACCAATTTGCTTTTACTATTTTCATTTATTTCCAAGAAACGTTATAGACGTTTGTGTAGTCGAAACTCGAATAGCATTAGAACAATCAAGTGATACACAGTTATTGCAACTACTTCTACAAAGTTGCATTTTTAACTCAACAACTTTTTTTTTATTACAAAGAAGTTTATATGGCGTATTTAATTCCATACTATAGTATTGTATATATATATATATATATATATATATATATATATATATATATATATATATATATATATATATACTTATTGACAATCTCTGTTTTCATGATTTTAGTTAGTTACTAATTATAATTCGAGAAATGTACGAGAAATATAATTTATGTGTCAAACATATTAAGTGATAGGTATGGATTTTCTGATAAGGATGTACAATACGAGATTGATATAGTAGAGCTAGAATAAAAGTTACATAACGATTTGGTGCTTGTGATTGGAGTCAACTATGTAATAATCGTGTTTGGTCGCAAGCAAAAAAAACCGACTAAATCGACCAGTAATACAACGTAGGTAGACGAAAAAGTAGTCAAGTAAATACGCATTATTAGATATAACTCAAAAAGTACTTGACAGATCTTTACTAAATTTAAATTGGATCACATGACAAGTACCACTTTTTGATTAAAGAAAGAATCATCGAATTCGGTTCATGCAGTAAAAAGTTTTGAGGTAACACACAAAAATACAGTCAAATTGAGAACCTCCTCTTTTTTTGAAGTTGTTTAAAAAGGCGCGAAGTGCGAACAGTGGCAAGGCCACGAACCACGTGGAGGCGCCTGTTGCTAGCTGTACCCCGCGCGGATCCCCTCGGCCCCGCGGCCTCACGTAGATGGCAGTGCGACGTTGCCGTACTTACATACCGCGCATTACATTCAAATATCATACATAGTTATAAACTTATATTCCAATCATTAAAGTTATGTGCGTTTAAAAATTATAATATTTTGCTTGAGATGTACAAATAAAATGACTCTTGTCTTATCTTCTATATATAGTATAAAAGAGATTTCCATCCATTGACTCATCACGATATCTCTAGAAGTCTGGAACCATAAGGCGTAGAGACTTGAAATTTGGTAGGAATATTCCTTTCGTCGAGTAGAGGTCAGCTAAGAACGGATTTTACAAAATTCCACCCACAAGAGGGGGTTGCGGGGGTTAATAACATATATGATAAAACAACGTTTGCGGGGTCAACTAGTAATATCTATATTGAACTATAAAAGCAAATAATACTTACAAAGATTATCAGTTTATTAATCAATTAATGAGTATTATTGTACACAACATTATTGCAGTACGTAGAAAAAGAATCACCTAAATTTAAAAGGACATACTTTTAAATTAAAATGACCATAATGACTTACAAATATTTTTAAATTTATTTTGCATGTAGATACCTATATTTTAAGCGTAAATTCACCGTATATCAAACTATTTAAAAACAAGAACCTACCTATTTTTTTCCCTATAGATGGCAGATGGATGTTTTAATTTTATATGACGGAATTTATGATGCATAAATTGTTAATTTCTATTTTCTTTCTTTACTGTAGGAAAACAACTTACAATATTTCATATTATAATAAAAAAATAAAGTTAAGTCACAAGTCTAAAAAGTTTACATGGAAGGTAGGTACTTGTTATAATGCGTGTGCATTTAAAAACATTTATACAAATCAATAACAAAAACAAGACAGTACACTAGATCAGGACAAGAAAAAGTGTGTGTGTCAGCTCCGACGCAGACTGGAGTTTACTTCTTCAGATCGACTGTCTAAATATGCGCAAAAAAGAATTTACAGTCTAAGAATTTAATTGAATTAATACCATATCAAATGGTAAATAAATGAATCAAATAATGCCATCAACAGATGATATTATAAGATGATATTAGAAAACGTCGTAACCGATACTGTCGTAACCGTCGTAGCCGGTACCGTCGTAAACGTCGTAGCGTCGACGTGATCTACAGCTCGAGTCCGATCATCCACTCCCTGCGCATGGAAGGATTCACCGGCTCACGAACCCCAGCAAAACAGGACCGGACCCTGTACCTGACTTTCACGCAAGAGGAGAAGAAGGCGTTGTTGAGTCAGGGATACGGTGCCGGGGAGGGTTCAAGAATCATGACCATCCACGAGGCGCAGGGACAGACAAGTGAAAATGTCATTGTCGTCCAGACAAGGGCAGAGAGGCTCAGTATCCACGATAGTGTCTCGCATGCGGTGGTCGCTGTGACTAGCACTAGACACACAAACACCTGTGTCTATTACAGTGACAACAAGGACGACGCGATCGGTCACTTTGTCAGAACTCAGAAGGGCGGTGGAGGCAAACAGTAAGCAGATCCTCGAGCACAGCCTCAAAATGGCAATCTATAATATGGATGCCGACGTTATTGAGGATGTGCTCGCGAAGCTGGCAGCGGATGCTGTTTTGGACAAGTGAGTGTGGACGTCGACACACCGCATTGGTGAAATGAGATTAAAAATAATTTAATTTATAGAGCATAAAAAATTGAAATAATATTAAGAAAATGTATATAGCATGTAAGCATTATTAAAAAAAAAAGTAAAAAAAAGTAAAAAAAAATTTAAAAAAAATTAAAAAAATTGTAAAAAATATGAAAAAAGAAAAAAAAATGATATATGGTGTATAAGTTGCATGTATTGGCATACTTTTATATACGTTTTATGTATATACCTATTGATATATAATTTCATCATATAATTTTTATTTATAATTATATTCATACGTGTATGTCTGTTTTTAAATATAAATTATATGCATGTATATATGTTAATTAAAAAAAAAACTGTCAGCGTCGGACCACGTCCTAGTTTTACTAGACAGTCACCGGACTGTCGATTTGTAGCTTAAACGCCTGTAATATTATAATTATAATGCATGTTTAACAAAAAGCATGGGCATTTTGAGCTCGTGGAAGTTCATTAAAAAAAAAGGTGTGTTTGCGATTCACACACGATAGAAGTGAAACTTCTTTGGAAAACTAATTAAAAAAAACTAATTTAAAATTAGCGGCTTGCAGCACGGCCCGACCGCAATGCGGCCGCGAAGCGGCGCGCTCTTCCCTGTCGTTTTTCCGTTGCATCCGGTTTGAAATCACAACGATTCTAAAGAAGTTTCACTTCAAAAAAAAACGTCGTAGCGCACAAAAAATCTGTCGCTGAATGAAAAATATCACACCTATAATATCTGCCAGTTTCGTTTTAATCCTACGCGTTACGCGATCGCGGTTCGTTCATGCATTTATTTTGATACTAGCTGCTGCAAATAAAGGTTCACTGCTCGTTTGATAATATAGCCTATATGTTGACCCGACTTCTTAATAATATTCGTGCCAAATTTGAAGTAAATCCATGCAGTACTTTTTGAGTTTATCCCGGACATACATACACACAAACAGACAAAAATTCCAAAAACTATATTTTCGGCTTCGGTATCGATTGTAGATCACATCCCAAGTATTCTTTAAAAAAATATATTCAATGTATAGTTTTGACTTTCCTACCATTTTATTACCTATAATTATGTATAGATTTATAACTTATTTACAAAACATTCGCGAGCCGCAAGTAAGACCTCCTAAGGGCCGCAGTCCGCACACGGCCCGCGGGCCACGTGTTGCCGACCGCTGATCTAGATGAAAACATCGATAAGCTGTAAACTGCAGCTCTCTGTTCGTTGGCCCTGATTCAGTGTTAATTAACCCATGCAATGAACTTTATTCGAACGAATGAAAGGAAAATTTCAATATGATGTACGAACGTTGAAGGCCTTCAATCCTCATAATTATCTACCTAAGAATGAAAGGAGCATTAATTTATGAAGTTTTTTCGTATCGATTAATTCATTAAGTGCTTCTATTTATTTGGTTATTTCTTCTATTTATTTGGTTAATTCTATAACTATGGCTAAAACAATGAATATATATTTAGGTCATTAATATCCAGGCGACTCGTAAAATTCGTAATTTCGATCAAAGTAGGAACTTGAAACTCAAAAATCATGTGTATGTAACACTGCAGGATTAAATTTAAAATTAAGTTATATCTCACGTAAATAGTAACACAATATCTACAAAATGAAGTTTTATTAAAACTAACTTCTGAGGTATTCAGATTTACGAGAAGAGATTTAAAGATTCTGAGCTCTAGATTAAAAATCATTTGAACAGAATGACCGATAAAAAATATTTTACATCTTCAAACCACTTAAAGTACATGTAAATAAAATTAAAGCACAAACAGTAATGTTCGCAGTGTCTCATCTATGTACGTACCTTTATATGATGGTAGGCAAAACTTAATTATGATATGTTGTTTATGTGTTAATTAGATTTCGTAGAGACCTATAACGTAATCGATTAGGCCTGTTAAGAAAACATAGACAACATTTGTAATTAGTTTTCTGTCATCCTTATACATATGTATATAATTATGTAACGAGTTAAGTGAACCCATGTCAACGAAGTACCTTTAATTTGATGAGCGATCGTCTGTTAATCAAGTGATGTTTTTAGTAATTTTTAGCTCTTACAAAGCTGTTGATATGCGGTAAGGTTTTAGACTAACCCATCCTTTATAAGTATATACATATATGTATAAATCACGTGTATGTTTTTTTGGTACAAAGTAATTTGAAATTTTCAAAATATAATCACTCATCATCGTCACTTCAGGCTATCGCAGTCCACTGCTGGACATAGGCCTCCACAAGTTCGCGCCAAAAATGGCATGAACTCATGTGTGTTGCCCATAGTCACCACGCTGGGTAGGCGGGTTGGTGACCGCAGGGCTGGCTTTGTCGCACCGAAGACGCTGCTGCCCGTCTTCGGCCTGTGTATTTCAAAGCCAGCAGTTGGATGGTTATCACGCCATCGATCGGCTTTATAAGTTCCAAGGTGGGGTGGAACTGTGTTAGTAGCCGCTTACGACACCCACGGGAAGAGGGGGTGGCTATATTCTTTACTGCCGTAATCACACAGCATGGACAAATGGTGTATACATATTATATGCATTAGTGTGTAGAGTGAACGTATTTTTTTTGTATATATAGAAAAGTGGGCAAACGGACAGTTGGCTTACCTGGTGGTAATTGAAAACAACATCCATAGACACCCGCTACATCAGAGGATTAGCGGGCGCGTTGCCGGCCTTTCAAGTGGTATGCTCTTTTTTTGAAGGTCCTTAAATCGTATCGGTTCGGAAATACCGTAGGTGGCAGCTGGTTCTATATAGTGGTCGTGCGATGCAGGACGTATTCATACGGTCATACCCACTAGCTGAGACCGATGGCCAATTCAGATTTCATATTCAGATATCACCTACTAAAGTAGTACCTACGTAAAAATTGAACGTAATAAACTTTTATCCTTATAAAACATTTTAACTTTTTTTTGCCCGTAAAATTATTACTTTATTATGACAGGTATTAAATTTAATGAAATAATTTAAACTTAATATAAGCTTAATGCTTCTACTTATATAGTTGTCGATTTACGAACAAATCCAGTCCTAAAATAGTCCCCTAAATATCGTAGAAAATATGTAATAGGTCTCAGAGTGTTGTGCAATAAGTTTGTGTTTTCGACATTTCAGTGTCATATATATGTCATATGTTTTTTAATTTTTCTTTCTTCTATGATTAAAGACTGGGTTCGTTCGTAAGTCAACACATTGTAAAAGCATGAAGCTGATATTACATTTTAAATCAGTTCATAAATTTTTGCACCTGTAGCAGTAGCACATAATAAAGTAAAAAATTTACTCGTATAAGAAATTACTAAAATATTTTGTCAGAATTTTAAAATATAATCAAATTATTGTCTGGCAATAAGTACTGCCAACAAAACGTGTCTGGCAGTATCAATTTTATATTTTTTACAATATTCCCTACAACATACGTAAGAATCAGCCATCAAAAATACCTAAACTTAGTACAATTTTAATGTACTTTTCGCAGCTAATATCTACAAATCATTATCATTAGCCTATGCTAGCGGACATACTAATACACACATACACACTAATACTACTCCATCGTATATACTTTGTCCATCAGAAAATAAGAAAAGCCTGGCGGGCCTGGCATCTTACTATGACATAAAATTCAACTCTACATCACTTTATTCATTCAACTATGTTTGCAGAAAGAAATATGCGACGTAATTAATCCTTATTCAATATAAATTTATCTTAATAAAATTAGTGGGAAATAAAGTGCATGAGATTTTGTTGTATATTATATTGTGATTTGTATATAATATACATACATATTTACTGTATATTATTCAAAAGATTATAAGATTTTATGAGGTGTTTTTAAAATATAACAAGTACCTACAGTCCTACATAGTTCCATTTAATTGTTGCTTACTTTTTGATTAAATCTTTATCGAGAAGTGCCATAAAAAGGATGAAATATGGCTGGTTCGTTTTATTTTTAATTAAAAATATGTCCGCCTATATGATGAATGTTATAGACGACATGTAGCAAAAATATCACTCAACAGTTATGAAAATCTTACAAGTATCGATCTAGTCCTCAAATAAAAGTATCCAGTAATAACAATGGCAGGATATTTACTAGATATCCATTACACCTCAACCAAATTCATAACGTGATTCACTCATTACCAAGACTACGATGGATCTTACACGTGGAGTCGGAAAATATATATACGTTTACGTCACGTTATTATTTTCGTCTCTGAAATTAGGTGATACCAAGAGTCAAATTTTATCTACGCAAATTCTTGCGTCTGTATATCGTTAACACTTTAGTGAGAGTCAGTCAGCGAAACTGTAAGCATAATTGCTAAACCTTATATAATTATTTATACCACAATTTTTAAAGTAAATACTTTACAAATCTTAAATTATCAAACATTCATTTTCTAACAACGTAGGTCGTCGAAAAACCATCAGTTAAGTACAATATAGGGATGGGTCAAACGTAGCTACTCGTCAGAACTCGACCTAAATGAGACCCACACGAACAGTACCGGCTTTCGATTAAAATATCATCATCAGAAAAGAATCATCAAAATCGATACATCCACAAAAAAGTTATGACATAACACGCATTATAATATAATGCAGCAGAATTGAGAACATCCTACTTGTTTGAAGTCGGTTAAAATGATTTAGCTTACTACTAGTGTTTATGTTCAAATTACAGTAACGGTAATTAGCTTATCTTGATTTACTTATTTTCGTGTTAAATTTTGAGATTTTTGAATAACTAACGTATAAGTTGCTTCTAAGTTACTGAAAACTATTTTTTTATAGTTACGTTGCATAAAAGCTGTGCACGTTTTAAAGGGCTTAGGGTTGAATAATGCGGCTTATCTGATTGATATTTTATATACTGTGATAGTGATTTAGGGCCTGTTTCACCGATTGTGAATAACGCTATTTCACCGATGACAGTATCCAAGAGATAAAACTTTATGATAAAATATTCTTTTTATGAGATAATAGCTTTTGCCCGCGACTTTGTCTGCGTGGAATAGGAACAATTCTGCCATACATCGTCGCTGAATAGGCAAAACTACTAAAGCGCCATTTTGGTCAAAATGAGTTATATATATGGTTCGACTGCATTTTTTTTTCTCTGTCTATTGGTCCGGGTCTCATGGCGATCGGAGCATTTTTTTGGCGCTTTAGCACTCAAAATGGGGTTAAAATCTCAACAGATTTCTTGCGACTTTTTACTAATGTGTGGCTTACTTTGACACATTTTCTTATAATTGTCGGTTTAGTATTATGCTGCTGCAACTATCCCTATTCGGGTTTGTTAGTAATTTTCGAAAGTATACTTTTGTAAACCGATGGTATTTACATAACTTTTGCTTGAATCTTTTTTTTAACCACGGGTCCTTTAAGTCAAATGAGCTTAAGAAAAAACCACAATATATGGTGATTTAGTAGTTTCTGCTGATTGAAATCACGTATACTCAAGCTTATAAGTAAATAATTTTTCAGCAAGAATCATCAACCATGGCGCTTTAGTATTTTTGCTTTACTCAGTAATTTAAGTAACAGGATATTAGCATTTTTGAATGACTTGAAGATTATTATTTCTCAATCAATATTTTATTAGAATTAGAAGTTAATAATGTTCAGTTTTGATCTCTTACTTAAATTACAATAAGTATACTGATTATTGTTAAAATGGAGTCTTGTAATTGTAACTAACTTAAGTAACTCCGTCTAGGATCACTGTTTTGAACGACAGGCGTGATATTGTTATTTTAAACTAAGCTTAGTGTAAAATAACAATATAGCGCCTGAACTGAACAGTGATTCCAGAGGGAGTTATTTGTGTTAGTTGCAATAGTGAAACTCCACATTATATTTTTATTTAGTACGTTTTTATAAACAAATGTGGAAAATTACGGAGGAAGGTGATTTCTTCTTCTTCTTTTACTTTGGCTCCCTGAAGGATTTGCCAGTGTCTGAGTGAAGCTTAGTTTATGTTATAAGGATTGTTATGTTAGGACGGGAAACTTTGCTTTGTGTAAGGCTTTGTGGGAGAGCAAGTTGTACGAGAAGAAATAAAGACTAAAAAAAGAATCAGAACAAATGTCGGTGTTGTTGCCAGTTTATCATAAATCATAATTATATGTACCGAGTTAGTATCTGAAACAAAAGACAAACAAACATGTATAAACATAGGTTAGTAGGGTTAATCAAGACAGACAGTGCTACAATCTAATGTTATTTTGATTAATATATGTACATAAAATGTCAATAAACTGAGAGTGAACTAATGATAAAGGAGACCTCAGGTTAGTTGGGCGAGGTATATCAAGGGGAAGAACATCATAAAGAGAAAACTGGAGTTTTGGACAGTTAAAAAATATGTGTTCAAGGGTGCCTCCCTCAAGACCACATTCGCAAAGTGAAGAGTCCTTTACTCTAATTTTGTGAAGGAAGACCGGGGTACAAGAATGGCTTAACCTTATGCGGCAGACAGTTGAGATTACCCATTTACTGGCCTTTCTATACTTGAAAAACCATGGTTTGACAAGGATGGATCCCTGTACACTAGCATAAAACTTTCCTTTTGTTGCACTTGAGTGAGACCAGAATTCAGACCAATCACGCATCATTCGTGTCTTCGCTAATGAAATCAAGTCATGGCTATAAACTTTGTATTGGCTGAGGCCACCAGATGTTGTCGCTTTATTTGCGAAAAAATCTACTTTCTCATTCCCTATTATACCGCTGTGAGCCGGAATCCAAGCCATCTCGACACGGATGTTTTGTGCCAGACACCTAAGGAGGAGATGTCTAATTTTGAAAATAAAAGAGAACTTAAATTTAGTCTTGAATGGATTATTTATAATACTCTGTAAGCAACTTTTGGAGTCCGAGAATATAATGGAGTTGTTTAATTGGTGTGACTCAATAAACGAAAGAGCCTCCAAGATAGCCAAAGCTTCCCCAGTAAAAACTGAGGAGGCGGAAGGCATTTTGCAGTTCAGTACTACATTAACTCTCGGAATCCAGACAGCTGATCCTATACATCCCTGTTCAGTAAGTTTAGAGGAGTCATCATCTCCCTGTCCTTATCCTATTTATATAGGGTCGGCACAACATGTTCTTCTCTTCCTCAGACTCATGTTGTAAGTGATTTGGCATAATATTATTTTTTACGACCGGCCGCCTGCCTGGCATCAACCCTCCTTGGGAATCAATAATGAGATATGTTAATAACATTATTATGATAATTCGTCAAGTTGCAATGTGTTTCCCATTTCACATTGATTATCTTCATTTTGTAGTAAATTTTAATCTTCATCAAGACATTTTTAAATTTAGATTTTTTTAAGCTCAGTGACAATATGTTTGCATTTCCGACCTCTGCTCAATTGCTTTATGGTTCTTTCTTTTGTGTTTACTAATCGCTTCTGGATCAATTGAACGTGTCTCACTTTTTCTTATAGTGTTTATTTGGTGATAAAACTGTTCCTGAATTTGATCCAATGTCCAGTAACATTTCAAATCTGCCATTGTCATTAATAATAACGTAATATACCAACACGTTAACACAATAGCGAACTAAACTAGCTTGGATCGGAAGTCGAAAAGAAAAGACAGTCTTCATTAAGTTTTATGCAGCTCCAAAAATAAGAAGGCGTATAATACCAGTCATAAGCCGATTTCATGACTTCTTTATTAATTTTAGTTAAAGAAACTGAAGTAATTTTGATTCATTTGACAAGACGTTTGTCTTGAAATCATCTGGAAGGTACAAATTATCGGACAACAACCGCGTATAACACATTTTTTTAAAAACGTTCACTTTTTTTATTATTTATTAACATTTTATTTTTATTTTACAATTTTTATTGGGTTACATTAAGTCCAATTTTATTTAATTTTGTTTTATAATGTATTATCGTATTTTACATTTTAATTTTGACATTACATTATTTTACATTTTAATTATAAGTAAGTTTAGAGGAGTCTGTGAGTAAATGATACCAATCTTTGTAATGTGTGTTTATGGCGTAGTTAAATTGCTGATTTGCTACAGGAGATCCTTTATCTCTACCAAGGTTGAAAGAAATGTTGGGAAGCAGAACTAAAGCATCAATGGAACCTCATAAATAGGTAAGATTCTACACTGATGGACAGGGTAAGGAAGGCCAATAAATTTATTATAGCTTTTAATTAGACATGTGGGAGACTTGTGAGACCAGTAGGATGAAGAAAGAACTAATTGAGAGAGTAGGTGTAGTCTAGCCGAAAGAGGATGGGAAGAGAGTTGGAGGATTTTAAAGAGAAATCGGTCTGAGAGGTATTGGCGTCGCAATTGTAGAGGAGGTTCCACATATTCCACCTGTAGAGCGTTAATAGGAGAGGACTTCATGGCACCTATTATTATGCGGAGCGCTTTTGATTGAATTTTGTCCAGATCGCTTATAATAGTTCTGTGACATGGCTCGAGGATAAAAGATCCGTAGTCAAGATGGCTACGTATCAGAGCGTTTTATCTAAGTTTTTGTGTATAAGGATGGGAGCCCCACCAGACTCCAGAAAGACACCTCATAATGTTTAAGTTTTTTTCACACTTTCTTAGGACAATTTTTGTTTTATTTTCAATCTAAGAAAATGTTAATTTTGTTTGAACAGTTTTTTTAATTGAATAAAGATGTATGTTAAATTGGTGTTATTTATTTATTATACGGGTTAGCATTTCATAATAAACATTTTTGTTGCTCACATTAGTAATAATATTTAGGCTGGAACGAGATAAAAAGTGATGAAAGTATAATCATCCCATTATTTAATTGGCAATCCGATGCTGAATGTCTTTTTGCTATATGTCTTTCTGTAGTAGATTTATCTCTTAGTAATTTTCGTTTACGACTATTATATTTTTTAAATAATGTTAGTATGTTTTTCCGAAGAGAATGTTAACACAATCGAGTCTTTAGTAGTTGGCGACTCCCTAACCGTGAACTTAATGTGGAGGTTAGTAATTTTCCCTTGCTGGTTTTTATTCAGAACTCAGAGGATTTATCCTAAAGTGACAGCTAACTTCGTAAATAGTTAAAATACGAACAATGTAATAGATTAATTACGTAGATAAAATTAAATCATGATTATGTTTCCTTAACAGTTCTTACTTTCACCCAAAAGAAAAAAAGTTGTGACAGGTTAAAGCAAAAAAAAAACTTTAAATTGATTTTTCTCGAAACAGCACTTTTGGAGGTTAGTAGTTTTGCCTATTCAGCGACGACATGATGTTTGCGAAACTTTCACTGTATACGCAGCGCACGCAGCAGAAGCCCTCAAAAGGCAAAAATCGATTTGGAAACATTCTTCACTGGTGCTCCGCTCCTACTGTTCTTAGCGTGATGATATATATAGCCTATAGCCTTCCTCGATAAATGGGCTATCTAACACTGAAATAATTTTTCAAATCGTACCAGTAGTTCCTGAGATTAGCGCGTTCAAGCAAACAAACAAAAAACAAACAAACTTTTCAGCTTTCCAATATTAGTATAGATTTCTATTTGCAAATGTGTAACTATAAGCTTTAGTTTAATAATTGAGCAGAAACAGGTCCTAATGACCTATTCTACCTTCTGCCGTTTATTTATTTATTTTATTTTTTATTTTTTGCTTAAGTCTATTCGTAACTTACGTGAAGGATAAACTTTATACAGAACCGTTGAAACCGGCCCATAATATATTTTTAAAGGTAAACGTTAAGGAAATACACAAAACGAGTATTATTAAAGTTTGAAATTTATATTATACCAGAATACTTTTGAATGCAACCTAGATCTACTCTTACAAACTTTATAAGGCAGTAAGGTCGGTAAGGTAAAAATAAGATCAATGAAACAATTTCATGATTCCGTAAAACTGTAGGCGGCTACTGACGCAACAGATATAATTATTACATTTAATTTCAAAGACATCAAACTGTACAATAAGAGCCCTTTCACTAAAGAATATTAATGAATTATGTTTTGTATATGTTACCTACTGTAAAAGCAATGTAATGCAATGTAATCTAATGGACATCGCTCTAGTGTAGTGGTGCCGTGGTGCGTGTACACCGACCGACGATTGCGGGTTCAATTCCTACTCGGGATGGATAATTGTATTTGTACAAATATTTCTTTCCTGTCTAGTTTGTGTGTTTGTTCGTCCTTGTGTGTGAACATGGATAAACAGGCTTACGCCCTTGTTGGCTCTCTTGAAGAAGTAATACATCCAGAACTAATCGAAGGTAGCTCCAGTGAAGATGATGTACCACTGTCAAATCTTGCTATTTCTATCGAAATGGGCTATATGAGTTGTTTGCTTAGAATTAAAATGTGACTGATAGTTAAGACTTGGAGATCAACAATAGCCAACTGAATGATGAAACTGTTTCATCAAACTTCGTATGGTTCGGGTTTCATTCTCAATGCTTTAGTACCTATGTAAGAAGTACTTAAACCAAATTTTCGTGATTAAAAAACTCTGTATGTACTCTCCAGTCTCCATATGGTGTAATCCTTTAGATGTCTTTTTATATTAAGGTAAAGGCGGCAATTTTGCCTGAAGACCAAGGAGGACATAAACATAGGCAAAAAAGTTGTTTGAACATTCGCCAACAAGTTACCTGAAGCCCTTTGTTTTAGAATTTAGCCTATTTTTTGCTTTTCTATTATAGTTAGACCGAGAGTCCCCTTTTAGGGACACCTAATTAAAATTAAGTGTTTTAAATGGGGTTTATAAAAATAATACATTTTTTCATCTTTGTAAAAGTCCCAAAGACGATCTAAAAATATTTTTTATTCTTTTAACAGACTGAACTATATCTCAGGACTGAGGAGAATATGCTATATGGATAGAAGTGTTCGGTTGCAGACCATAGGCAAATGTCTGACTAAGATATTCTCGATATTCATTAGCACTTTTGACCGAAATATTAAATATTATTAATGGTAGGGAATGGTGAAAAACCGTGGATTTTCGGAATAACTCGAGCGCGTCTCGAGCGAGGAGGAAATTTCTTGATCTGACGGTTTGAAAAAAAAATAATTTAATGCACCCACCACGCAAACGAATAGATTAATATTTTTTCACTATCAGAAAAATTTAGAATATAAGACGTATTAAATATTAATATTTGACGCGCTCGAGTACCTATCTGTTTGTGACTGACTACACGCTCTCTGTATCGCTGAAAGGGCAAAAAAATCATAATATTATATTCTGCGAGGTCTACTAAAGCGCAGCCTCTATCAGGCGTAGTTAGAATCTTACTTTTACTGTATTTAAGATCGCTACTCGGGAAAATGAAAGTTATACATTAAAAGACAAAAATTACCGATGAAAGCAAACTATTATGGAACAAACTAACTTTCAGGCAGTACCTAACATTTAATTGACTTCATTCTACCTACTTACGTAACATATAAAAAGCATATTTTTGTATATTGTTTTGCTTCGACACATATTTTGTAAAAATAAATCCCAATGCCGTGGCAAATATGGTATAAAGTCTGTTATCTTATAGATAAGACCATTAACTTGTAAATATCTTAATATATATAAATTATGCGTCACGTTGTTTGTCCGCGATGGACTCCTAAACTACTTAACCGATTTTAATCAAATTTGCACACCGTGTGCAGTTTGATCCAAATAGAAAGATAGGCTATATTTTATTTTAACAATACACTTTATTGTCTACCAAAACAGAAATAATACATATCAAATTGATTTGAACAAAGTATCATAAAGTACAATTTTACAAAGGGCGGCCTTATCGCTGAAAAGCGATCTCTTCCAGGCAACCTAGAGGGCAGAGATGGTATTGTGTCGATGTAGGTGTACAAATTGTGACATAAACGTGTACATTTATTTACTTAGACACATATACACATATAAATACATACATACATCCATACATACATAATTGTAATCATTATATTTAAGAAAATAAAATAAGGTACGAAGTTCGCGAGGTCAGCTAGTACATATATATATATATTTACTGCATCTTTTCTTTAAAAATGTTTTGCGACCCACATAATTATTAGCATCTTGTAAATATATTTCTACATAGCACCAACCATGTTATTACGAAAAAATAGTTGAGTTGTAATAAAAAGAGTAATATTTTTTTAAGGGGCTGCTGATGTTTTTATTTAGTAAAAATGATAATTATGTTTGATTAGCTTGTTCATTATTTGATTGTAAAATCTATGTATGTTACTAAATAACAATACAAAATAGTTAAAATATTATTCAACATATTAAAAAAAATTAAAACTAGTAAAGCACGTATAGTCTATGACATATAAAATGGTGAATTGATAGTGGAAAAGTACGGAGCTGTTTGGTTTTCCAAGACGGGAAGAGCGCGGGGTACGCGCATGCGTAGATAGAACACTTGTTGATCTCACGTGGGGGTATTACTTCGCTATAATGAAACAATAACCTTTCTCGACTATTCATAGTTCAATATTATCTCAACAAATCAAACTTTGGATTTTCTTAATCAAATAATCGAAATCGTGAAAGCCTCATAAACCTTATTAATAAATACATATTAAATGTAATTTTATAGCTTCACAATAATGTATATAAAGCATCAAATATAGTATTTATACCTATGTAACTACCTAATTACTACGTTGAACTGAAATAAGCTATAGTAGTCATAAACGTACCAAGTAATGTTTTACGCAGCTGTTCAGTTCAACGACCTCTCCTTGTCAGTGCGTCAGCTAGCTTTTTATAAAGAGCAAAAAGACCAAAGCGAGAAAATAGCGAGCGATAACCGCATCCCTGCTCTTCACCAACTACGTAACGGTGAACGAACCACACTAAATAGATTATAAACCGGTCAGCGGTGTTAGTTTTCAAGGGCACCGTCATGACATAAGGTGAGCTATCAATCTCTATTGTAACAACATAGGGAATTTAGAAAATCAAAAGGGTACACAAACACAACACGCAAAATAGGCGCACAGAGACGTCGAGTTGCGGAAAATGGCCCGTTCTTCAGTCAAGGGTACACAACATACATACTATGTAAAAATTTATAGAGAAGTTTTTTGTGCTAAAGCATAGTCGTTAGTTACAAGATTTTTCACGTATCAAATGTCAAACGAGTAAGGCGAGAAATGTCTGTAAATTGTCAAGTTTACGACAAAATATTCTTGTGCAGGGTTCATGGTCGGCGTTACGAGCGTTCAAGTGGGCTTTAAATCGAGAAGAAAATACCACAAGAGTCCTATCGTCACATTAACCACACAACCTAAATAATCGTCATTTATTACTTATCAAGTAGTCAATAAATGTTTCGCTGCTGAACTTATACTTCTTCTATTAGGACGAAAAATTAATGCGCAGTTAACTAATAAAAAAAGTTCCTACTCCAAATTAATTTATACAAAAAAACGAGTGTGCTTTAGACCACACGACTGAAGTAAAACTTACATAACGTAACTCTCTCTCTTTCTATCTTCACTAACTTATCTCCCTCTCAACTTCCGTTCGCCTCGCCAGATAACACTTTTCGTAACGCTCTCGTCACGCATTCACCAGCTTACTGCCTAAGTCAAGCGTTCATAAAGAAGTTTTGCTTTAAAAACATTAAATCGATAAGCAATTTATTCTCCGACTCCTTATTTGTAGTGGTATAGGTTTATCGCTGTCTGTCTAAACTCTTCCGTTTACAAAAAATGATTTAAGCCATACTTCTGAATTACTACGTGAAAACTCGAGGGGTTTTATCAAATACTACAGATGGTCACCAAGGGGGCGAGGGGATTAAAAATTGTAAAAACACGTAGTTCACGTAGTTCCCTTACTTTCATTGAGTAACTATCGCTATCACGTGTTTGTACAAACAATGGAGCTGACAGCTGCTTTACATGCTCTCTGAGGCACGGTGGAAAGACCTCCAAGGACATAAACCAAGATCAAAAGGATATTTGTTTAATCTATTGAATTTTGTCAAAACTGTTCGCCTACGTAAGCTACAAAAGCAGCTAAGTTAAGTCACGTGACGCGACGCGACGTACCATATACAATGTAATTATCATATTATATCGTTAGGTTAATTCACCTTACGCGGAGTAATGGTCGCGATATGTTGGTTTTTTTTTAGCTTCATGTCGAATCACATACCTGAAAAATCGCCAGTACTTATAGGCTGTATTCAAAATACTTTTCCAGATATTACAATACATTTGGTATGGTCTGGATGTAACTCCAACCGTTTACTATATACATAGATACATATAAGGGAATAACGTAGTTTATAATACTTATATACATATGTATCTTTTATAAAAAAATATTTATAACTACAAATATACATATAAGTGGGTGGAAGATTACGTACGTCCAGGCAGGGAGATCAAACGGCCGGGCGTTAGGGCTGTAGGCTGAAAAATTGACGGACAATCCTAGCAGAGTCACCTTGTCGACAATCTCGTGCGTTACATATCATCGTCAGATATTTACTTTTTTTTTCGTTCGTCCTATCCGTGGCGATAGACAGGTCCTAGTACTCCTAGTAGAGCCGGACTCCGTCGCTTTCGAGTACTGGCACTGATGTGTAGTGATAAAACGTCATGCTCTGTTCCAGAAGACCATACATAAGATTAAGCAACAGTAGTCGAGAGTAAACTTCCTTCAGAATGTGCTTCCTGTAGTTATTTGTCTTAACTACATTGTCTTGTTTTAAGCAGACAAACTCTTTGGTTTCCCCAAAAGAGGTCCTTGAATCGCAGTTACTGCACAGATGCCTTTTAGTATTATTATTAATAAACGTCATTATTTTCTATATAACAATATTTATTTTTAAGTGCAGTAGATAGAACGTGTAATTTTATTATTATCATAATTATTGTTATATACTAATAAAATATACTAATAATATAGTATAATGATACTAACTGCAAATAATACAAGATAGTTATTATTCTGATTTAATAAAATATGGGTCTGAGAATAAACATCACTAGTTAAATTAAAATTTATTAAAATGGAACTAATTTATCTACTTTCTAAATATTTTGTTAAGACATTATTAGAGAGAGAGATTATATTAAAAGTATTTTGCACTATGCAAATCTTGGGGCCTTAAATTTCACCGGGTATAGATAAAATGTATCCTACAAATAATTATAAACTTTAGCGGCAGGAGGTAGGGGGAAGATTAAGACTTCTCTCTTCTCAATTAACGAACTGCAACTTTTAGATTAATATTTGCGAATAGAAATATTTCATAAATATATTGGGATTCGACTGTAAAACAAATGAAAATATTTAAAAAAAACAAATTTAAAATATAAAAAAAACTAGTTTTTTTAATATTTTAAATTAAATAAAAAAAACTAGTTTTTATTATTTTAGTATTAAATAATTTAAAAAAAATATTTGTTGGAAACCGTCATCCGTTAAATAGCGTTATCCACAATTGGTGAAACAGGCCCTCATTTTATTTTAAATCTATGACGTCGGTTTTCTACGTACACTATACGAGTATTCAATACTAGCAGCTCGCCCCGGCTTCGCTCGGGTAAAAGATTTATAAAAACACAAACACCCATTATTTTATTAAATTTTAAATATTAAAACGCTTTTTTAGCTAAGCTGTTATAGATAGGTATACACCCTCGCGAACTTTTTTGTTGATCTTTTTTAGTCCTATAATTCAGTCGTACATCATTTTGTCTTATCTTTAACCATTTAAATATCTCACGCGAAGGAAAGAAATATTTGAGACGATTTTTTACACCTTTGTAAAGTAGTGTAATTGTAACATAACCCTTTTTTTGCACATGTCTAATTTATTAAGAAATAAAATATAGCCCATGTTACTTCCTAATAATGTAGCTTTCTATTGGTGAAAAAATCATTAAAATCGGTCCAGGTCGGTTTTGGAGCCTATTCAATACAAACAAACAAACAAAAAAAAATCTTTCCTCTTTATAATATTAGAGTGTAGATAATTACTTACTGTTATATTATAAAAGCTGCATACATTTGGAATATGATTAAGAAATAATCCTTCTATTGATGGATTTATAAACAAATATTTAGTACAAAATATGTCGTTAAAAATATTTAATCATATACCTACCTATACGTACGAGAGCTATTGTAGGAGATAAAATAATACAAATTAAGATTTATTTATGTTGTACACTAGACATCCCCATTTTTCAACTATATCGACATGCTGTGATAGTTTTATGAGTCGTAATGTAATGTTTTATACCCGTGTTATTTCTGGTTAGTGTATAATTGTAATATTTGTGAATTGTGAGAGAAATCGTTTTAGTGGTGTCGAAGTTTGTCGAACACAAATAAGCGATTGCTCCTTATAATAATAATACATGCGTATTTAATAACAGAACGAACCGTTTAAAGAATATTAACGCCAATTACTTAATATCTTCAGGAAACGTAAGTGTTACCTATACTATATAAAGCAAACCGAAGTGAGCACTTATATTCACGTCGATAAGTAACTCGCCTGGGACAAGCGGTGTCTTCCAAGGCCAGCAGCCTTTCGATTCGTAGTTAATTTAAACATAAAATAAAAAAATTATGCATACTTACTCGTCCATTCTACATACAAAATACTATAATGCGTAAGGTTTTCTATGGTAACGTTTTCCTTTTTTCTATATATATAAATCAATTGCTGTTCGTTAGTCTCGCTAAAACTCGAGAACGGCTTAACCGATTTAGCTAATTTTGATCTTGAAATGTTTGTGGAAGTTTAGGGAAGGTTTAAACGGTGAGAAACATAAATAATATGTAACGGAAAATACTAAAAACGACGATTTAATTTTCCAATACAAAATGTTCCTAGTGGGGAATTTTAATGTATTTTGTCAAAAACATTGTCAATTGGTTGTCAAATATTTATAGATGCGTTCAGAAAGTGTTTTGTGTATATTTTCACAAATATACGTAGGTGATACGAAGTTCACCGGGCCATCTAGTATTAAATAATTATCCAAATAGTTAAAAAGCAATATATAATATTCAAGTTATAGTTTTGTCATACTTTTTTTATATTTAAATCGTACATATAAAAAGATCATTTTCGATGAAGATAAGGACAAACCACCTTTTAATTACTGAATCATAAAAGGTTGTTACTTTAATATTAATTTACACTCGTGCTTGTTATATAATTATAAGTGTCTGCACTTACGCTGAAGTTGAAAACTGATAAAATATATCAATACAAATTACGTTACATCACCGATTACCGAAACATTTTGATTTTCTTTTTTCAATTAATTGTAAGTTATTTAACTTTTCAAAACTTGATCTTTTTTCATAATCTTGATGTTGAGTAGACATTCGTGAAGCTACATGACTCTCTCTCACTCTCGTACTCGTATTAGGCAGTGTCATATATGTCTATGTACATCAAAATTATTTTAATTTTCCTCGTAGTTTCCTACAGGACTGATTTATTGTATGACGCAACGATTTGCGGTCTTAAGATTGAAGAAAAAATCCCATTTGAACATATTTGCGTAATTAAGAACACTTCTATATATTGTTACAAAATAAGAATTGATTTACAATTATTACTACTATATAACTATTATATATATTATATATTTGCGGTTAAGCTTTAACAGAATAAATGTTTGTGATATTTATGGTATTTTACCGCTACACATAAATGTAATGACGTTCTTGTTCATGTGTTAGATCAGTGTATTTTTCATGTCGTTATGTGATTAGAATTTACAGCTTTGTATCTTATACTATTAAACGAGCAATTCTTGTATATATATATATATATTTTCTGAATCTCGGAATCGGCTCCAACGATTTTCGTGAAATTTAGTATGCAGGGGATTTCGGGGGCGAAAAATTGATCTAGCTAGGATTCATTTAAAAAAAATGTCGTTTTATCCCTGTTTTTAGGCAATGAAAAAATATCATTAGAATACGAAGCTTAATTTCACCATTACTAATATAGCTATTACAGCGTAATTAGGAAAGCGACGGATTTCTAATCGTTTTGACCCGGGTTCGAATCTCAGTCTCCAGATTACTTTTTTTTTCTTTTTTTTTTAATTTCACTCGTGATTTATTATTTAAATAAAATTAAAATATAAAAATACCGAGAAAAAAAAAGCAAAAAATAAAATGAAAATACCGAGCAGGGCTCGGTCACCCAGGTACTGTTTATCTATACATATAATAAAATGGTAGAAAAGTCAAAACTGTACATTGAATATTTTTTTAAAAGAATACTTGGGGTGTGATCTACAATCGATACCGAAGCCAAAAATATAGTTTTTAGAATTTTTGTCTGTTTGTCTGTTTGTCTGTTTGTCTGTTTGTCTGTTTGTCTGTATGTATGTCCGGGATAAACTCAAAAAGTACTTCATGGATTTACTTCAAATTTGGCACGAATATTGTTAAGAAGTCGGGTCAGAACATAGGCTATATATTATCACGCTATCACCTACGGGGAACGAGCAGTGAACCTTTATTTCTTCAAATGTATGTCCGGGATAAACTCAAAAAGTACTGCATGGATTTACTTCAAATTTGGCACGAATATTATTAAGAAGTCGGGTCAGAACATAGGCTACATATTATCACGCTATCACCTACGGGGAACGAGCAGTGAACGCACGCAGACGACGTCGCGGGCAGCAGCTAGTTATATTATACAAGTCTAAAACGTATCACTGTGTTCTAAGATTCTCCGGAAGAAAACAAACAAATTTTATTTTAAGAAGGCAAGACAGCAAATATCTTGGTTCAACTAATTAAATATATTTTAAACAATATTCTGTCTTGTTTGTGTAAACATGGAGAAACAAATACTGGAAACATATGAAGATGGACGCTAGTATCAAATAGTTTAATAATTGTAATTTTTTTTTCTGACAGACTAAAAAATAAATTGACACAAGCCTACCGCTGACATAGACCTTCCCAAGGTTGTACCAAACACCCCGATTTTCCGTAATCTGAATTAAAAGTCGTAATTCATCCATTCTTAAAGAAAGCCCGTATTGACGAAAACTTACTTTTTGAAGTGAAACTTCTTTAGGAGCATGAGGGGTAAAATTTGAGCGACCGGTAACGCGGCAGCGTCATGACGGTCAGTACTTGGATGGGTGACCTCCTGGGAACACCGCGACGTTGGCTTTTTGTTTTTTTTTTCAACTAGTTTTTTTTTATATTTTAAATTTGTTTTTTTTTAATTAGCTTCTTTTTTGAATTAGTTTTTTTTTAATAAGTTTGCCAAAGAAGTTTCACTTCTGACATGTGTACTTTGTATTTTTCTTATTGTTACATTTTATTATTGGTAGCGCCGATCAGTATTTTTATCTGGATTGAGTTTTGGTTTTGAAGTCATAGACACGTTTAGCCAAAGATTTCCTAATCCCGATATCATATTTTGAAGTTTTTACTTTATTAGAATACGGATCTCACCTTTCTGCCTGAAATAACGTAAAACTGTTAGTAATAAGTTAATTTTATTATAACCCTTTTTATAATAAAAAATTGAGTTGCTCGCAAACGAAAAAAACTCCTTTAATTACATCGACAAGAATAATGAGTAAGTAGGTAGACGAAAATATAACCACCCTTTGATACAAAAGGCATTATCGAAATCGGTCTACCCAGTAAAAAGTTATCTATTTAATTTACTTAATACCTTTAAACGGGAACTTCTTCAATATATATACATATGAGTATTTCTTTAAAAAAAGTGTACATCTTAGAAAAAAAGGTGTGCCTCGAAATAGTCGATAAAAATTACATGTTTTGTAATGAATCAAATAAAAAAGCAACACAATTTGGTAGGATGATTATTAATCTTTAAGATAACGAAGAATTAGCAGTATAATCGTTTTTATTACCAAATATTTAGATATTTAAAAAAAAGTATTTTTTTACCTTTCATACAAAAACTATTTGGCACCCTACCTATCTCAAGTGTTTAATTTACTTTATAAAATGCGATACGCAACGTAATTATTGTTAACTTTCTTGTATTATCGGTCTACATTAATAGTAGTTTCTGTATTTAAGTGATTTTCTATAAGGTTCCATAATGAATTAACAATTTAATGCAAAAAAATAAAATGTCTCTCATTCATTTACTTTTTAGTTACTACTCTTTAGTTACGTTTTATTTCTACTTTCTCATAATTTCTGAATGAAACCATTATTTTTTTACACGGATAAAACTAGCTTCATTCTGATTTGTTGCTGGTCTGACGTCTTCACCATTACATTTATTGTGAAAATCAGTAAAACGTGCAGTGTCTAGTGGGACTACTTTTTCGTTACAGAAAATATTAACAGCCTTTTTTCATAAAACGGTAAGTCTTCAATTACTCATCTTTATTTAACACGTGTGGTACGAACATTAGATAAGCTTACATATTTACAATAATTGATTAATTACAATGAAAACGTGTAATTTTTATCGACTATTTCGAGGCACACCTTTTTTTTCAAGATGTACACTGTTTTTAGCAAATACTCATATTATAAGCTTTTATAAAACCATTGATTTTTGATGACCTCGTTTTGTCGAATATTTATTCCAAACGAAACAGTACAAAATAAAGGTGAGCGTATACAGTTACATCCTGATTATGAGTATGTAGTGATATTCTCAAATTAATTAATAAAAAAAATATATAACAAGCCTCTTGCTTACAATATTTCGTTACGTACATTTATTTTGAGAAATACTTAGATATTGAATTTGAATCTCGGAAACGGCTCCAACGATTTTCATGAAATTTCGTATGCAGAGGGTTAAGGGGGCGATAAATCGATCTAGCTAGGATTCATTTTTAGAAAATGTCGTTTTGTCCGTGTTTTCAGGCAATGAAAAACTGCTACAATATCATTAAAATACGAAGGTAAATTTCTTCTCTATCTACAAGATTATAATAGCTCAGATTGGAAATCGGACCGATTTTTTCCCCTTTTTTTAAGTTCCTTCTTTTGTGAGAAAAACTATCATCAACCTATTATCAACGCATCTAATTCGAATCTAAGTATATATTTTTTAAAAGCAGTTAATTTTTTTATTATTATGTCGGTAAGATCGAAAAATATTATTCATATTTCATCAGTATGTAATTCGTATTTAAATATGATATCAAAAAAACATGATTTAGGTACTAAATAAAACACCGAGCTAAGCTCGGTCACCCATGTACTGAGGTATAATACTAACAAGAAATCAAGTTTTTTATCTCAATCATAATTCATAATGTTCTTACACTTTTCGGATTGTTTTTATTGGTTCTAGAGCGTAGAAATTAATATTTATATTTTGAAAATAATATTTATTTATTTATTTATACTTTATTGTACATCACAACTACAAATATCATTTACAGACTGTGAAGTACAATGGGCGGACTTATGGCTATTTAGCCATTTCTTCCAGACAACCCAAATATAATATATTTCCTACTATGAGTAACGATCGCTATCAGGTGTACATGATAACAACCGGGACCGACGGCTTAACGTGCTCTCCGAGGCACGGTGGGGAGACCCACAAGGACTGCACAAACACCCAGACCACGGCAAACATCTGTATGGCCAATACAAATGTTGTCGTGTGCGGGGATCGAACCCGCAACCGCTCGCGCAACAGCCAATCGCAATCCATTGCTGTGACCGCTGCGCCAACGCGGCGTCATAATATTTCTTTGCTGGATATTATAATGATCATGATCAGATAAAAATAAAGCATAATTACGAATATGACATCCACATGTGCAATCCATGTGCATAATACAAAATGCTGCATTTATACCTAAAGTGCTGATGGATTGAAATTACAGCGATAGCTATCTATACTAATATAATAAAGCTGAAGAGTTTGTTTGTTTGTTTGTTTGTTTGTTTGTTTGTTTGAACGCGCTAATCTCAGGATCTACTGGTCCGATTTGAAAAATTCTTTCAGTGTTAGATAGCCCATTTATCGAGGAAGGCTATAGGCTATATATCATCACGCTAAGACCAATAGGAGCGGAGTCCACGCCGACGAAGTCGCGCGCAGAAGCTAGTCAGATTATAAGCAAAGAGACTTTTGAATTTATTGATTTCACTGAAAAGATTTCAATGTGTATAATAGACATTCTGAAATAACTCAATTGATTTTCACACTTCACATAATATCATATCCTGCTGTTTTATCTTTTGCCAACACATAACATCGAAGAATAGCTAGGAATGTGAACACAGGTGAAACCACAACGGCCTTTAGTGTATAACACAAATCAGGAACATGTAGCTTACTAGACAAATTATTAAGTCCCAAGCACCCATTTTAATGTGCATGTAGTTCCATAACGTACATTATTATTATCAGTCTTCTATATCAATATGTTGTCTCGCAATTATTAATCGCAATGTTTTATAAGACGCAATAGAACAGGATTGGGCGGTGGCTCCGAGCGAGAAGGTGGCGGTCGTGACGCAACTGTGACGATGCGTGACGCCGTTTGCACTGCGCTGTCAGTCGAGTAAACAATTTACTGTTTGTAAACACAGTGCCCGGTCACAACGTAAACACTGCCATGCTGCCTAGATGTCAATGGTAATGCGAATGCAACCACGGATACCTTTGCGATTTTAGCGTTTGGAGATAATAAAATCTTTCACACTAAGACATATTACACAATTTATAATCATCTTGCAAAGCTTTATCAAATGCATTATAATACTCGTATGTATATTATCGACAGGTATTGTGACTGCGACATCGTGACCGGTTTTTATTATTTGTACAAGATCACAGATCTGTAATAACGAATGACTTGGCATGATATAAATGAAGTATAGCACATTGTTGATTCGCGCTAAGAGTACTTATTTATAACACTAGATTTGACGTATGTATTTCTTAAGATATGTTAAAGTAATTATTACCTCCACCCAAAATTATTGGCTTTATTTCACCTATTTTATAGGTGTGCAACTTTGACGTTGCTCGTGCGCCTTCGAAGAGCATGGATGTACCTCATTACCTTGTTATGTTAATTATCTTATCTATGAGTAAACGTCAATGGTATTGAGAAGTAGCCTTTAATCCAGTTATTTATTTACCTTGGCAAATTTTAAATCAGGAAACGAAGAAACGACAACAATTTATCTATTTTTTACGGCGATGATCGTTCTTAACCGATTTAAAAAAATAGAGTTTTTTAGTTCGAGTATACTTTTTTATGTGTGCGAGCGACCTCATAACTTTTTTCTTGGTCCCGATTTTGATGATTATTTTTTAATCGAAAGATGGAGCTTGTCATGTGGTCCGACTTAAATTGAATCGAAATCTGACGAGTACTTTTATAATTATCCCTAATAATGTCTATTTAATTGACTAATTTTTCGTCTACCTACGTTTTGATGATGTTCTAATTTCATTATTTCCCGATGTGAATTGAAGTCGATTTTTTATCGCTTATTACTTTAAAATTGTCGGTACCTATTTCGTTGGTTGTTGTTTGTGGGTTATTTTTAAATATTTCATCATTACAACTACTGAAAGAAGTGTAAAAAAATGTCACACAAGAGATTTATATTTTAACTTTTAAAAAAAGTACCTGAATAATACATATTTTTAAATATCTTATACATACACACGGTCGTCTGTTCCTATGGTAAGCAACTTAATGCTTGTTATAGGTAACAGCTAACTATTATAGCTAAATATAAGTATAGATTTTATTTATAAACATACATAGAAATATATAAATACAGATATTACACCCAGCTTGAATCGAACCACTAACAACTTTTTATTGTTTTTGTCCTATACGTAAAAATATAAAATAAAAAAGTGTACGATAGTCTCCTCCGATGTAAAGTTTAAATTGGTTGTATAATAGTACCAAAAAGATGAAACAAATCGTTAATTTTTTATTCTTTAATTATTAAAAAATGTAAAATATGTAATTCTATAAAAAATAATAATAATATAAGATACTATCTTTGCCCCCGTATAAAATTACGTAAATACAATTAGCTCAATAAAAAAAAACTTACTAAAACTTTAATAACACTACACACACACACACACACAACACAAACATTATCTATCGCAGCCCACCGCTGGACATAGGCCTCCCCAAGTTCGCGCCAGACATTCCGGTTCTCCGCAATCCTCACCCAGCCTACACCGACAACGATTTTCAAACAAATAGACATTTGTTAAAAATAATAAGGGATATACATAATTATTTTTTAATACAGTTGCTCAAAAAGTGGCGTATTGCAGGGACGTATAGCGTTCGGGAAGTGGGCTATTACACACTCGTGCGTTCTCTTTCCCAACTGTCAAAATAATGTCTAAAGAAAAACCAACCATGAAGTTTTTACTAAAAAAATTCATAGAAGTTTTTATGATTCATGCAAATACCGCAAATACGTATATTTCTTAAAAGAAGCTACTAATTTGTTTCAATATCAGATTTCATGATTTGATCGAATGAGTTTGGTTAGGTTTCATTTCATTTCATTTCATCTCATTAAATTTCATTTTCATTTCATATCAATAAAAAACTTCTACTGAAGACTTGGCTGTATGGGCATAGTTTCCCTTTGCCTACCAGAATGTGTGAAGAAAAAAAAACTCTGCTTATATTTTACGGTTGGCGCCATTTTTCAGAAATTTTCTTTGCGAGTTTATTTTATTAAATTGTTTCATTTTTTCGCAACAGTATTAAAAATAGTCGTTCAGTACACGTGCGGAACCGTCATTGCAACTTGTTCCGACTGTCAACCCTCGCCTTCGGCCGCGCCTCGGCTCGGGTAGACATTTGTCGGATCTCTTTGCAATGACAGCCTTTCCGCACTTGTAATGAAATATACTATTAATTCCACGTAATATTTTTATTACAAAATACAATACACGAGTAGATAATAATGTAGATCAAAATTGAGTGAATGTATTTATGTATTATATGGACTTTATCTCAGATAAGTAGGTAATGGCCGATCTTCATATTAATAATTTTATAATTAAGACAATTACAATCCTTCTCGATAGATCGAGGTCGAGGCGCAACAATTACAGTTCATAATATGTATTGACACAATTTGTATGACGATGCGTTAGCGCAACGGTTACGGCTTTTACGCGATCGGTTGCGGGTTCAATCCCCGCACATGATATACATTTGTATTTTCCATACAAATGTTTACTGCGGTCTGGGTGTTTGTGCTTGTGTGTTGTTTGTGTTTCCTGACCCCGACACAATAAATCCTAGTGGGGGGGTGGACCTAGGGGGACCCTAGGACCCTGGGACCGAGACCTTTAAGTATAAGCTGTTTATTTATTTACTTATTCACGCTTATTATTATTATTACACTGTCATGGTCCTTAAAACTTGTCCATTTGCTATGAGACCTACTATCTAATGTATTTAATATATCTATACACCAGTGGGATCGATTTATAATTATTTAATATGAAAAAATAATTAGGAACTAATGTAGTTCTTCCTTTTTTTTCTGTAGAAAGGAACCTAAAAACACGCTAGCAAATTCTAGGTAAAATTTAGTAAATGAGCACTAGATTACGGATATCTTGATATTATGTTATCTTCAATTAAGTTTTGATAAGATTTGGTAATTACTTTATTTAATATACATAGGTAGATACATGTTTACAGAATTAGAAAGAAGTGTTTTTTTATGAAGTTACTTTAATGTGATAAATTATGCTAATAATAATAAATCCAAAGAACGCTAAAACAGTCAGTTTAATAGTCATTCAGATATCGATTAAATTTAAATGGGACAACACTGCAAGCACCACCTTTCAATTTAAAAATAGAATCATCTAAAATCTAAATCGTCTTACTCAGAAAAAAAGTTATAAGGTATACAAAAGAAAACCTCCTTCTTTTTGAAGTCGGTAAAAATAAATTTGTCAACTGAAATTAATAAAAGGAGCACGTTGATACTGTGCTATATTAATGTAACAATACAAATTAACTAATAAATTGTTTGTAGATTTTTGTTAAAGTTTTTCGTACCAGCTATTTTGAAACAGAAATACTGATTACAGAATGACGATGCATTTTGTAGGCTGGTCAACACTCGTTCTTTGATTAGATTTCCGATTTCGATACTCCGAATATTTATAGACGATGGAAAGTTTTCCATGCTGAGAAACGTAAAACAAACGAACAAGAAATTGTTGATGTCTTTCGTTTAGAATTTCTCTATCAATATATATGTATATCAAAACTTAGATATACAGACTGTATAAAAATATTAGCACAGATAAGCAATAATTCGCAATATCTCGCTGGTATTTTTGCTGGTTTTTTTCCACGTTTTCGTCTACAAAATTAAACATTAAATTTTAAGACGAAACAAACGTAGAAATTTTTCAATTGAACTATAATATATCTACTATCTACATAAATTATATTAATTACCTCGTATCAGAAACAATTAAAAGCGTGTTTGTAAAAAAACAACTACGGTCTTTCTAACAAATGATGAATAATAATTGGAGAATAATTAGAATTATACGTCCCAATTAGGTTGTCTCAAGAGAATGAACGCAATTCAAAACTTGTTTATTTAATTAGCAGGGTCTCTATTTGATATATTTTTTTCTCATTTAGTGTATATTTTTGATCAACTGATAATTTTTGTATTTTACAATCTACTCCAAAGTTTACCGTCATTAAACTACGACATGCTTTATTAAAAGAGCTATGTAATTTTTCAAACCGGTTTAGCTAGCTTCAATAGACTGAACTCTAGTGGAATTTTTTGACTTGACGCTTCTACGAGCATATTAAGTAAAATAAAGTACCGGTGAGTTCACGCAAATATTATGGCCAATTTTAAACCTTCGTGTTATATTAATAAAGATAATATGTTTAGTAGTAAAGAAATGTAATATTATATATATTTACTATTCATTTTAAATGCCTTACAGGTTTTTATAACTTGCTTTAATGAAAATATAGCACCCACCTTTTTTTTGTTGTATTTATAAATTATGTCATTAAGCGTTTTGATACCAATTAAATTCACGACGTATTAAATAATACAAAAGTATTCGAAAGCGTAGCTCTTACTTTTTATGACGCAATCCTCGGATACGTCGCGTAAATACAGTGGTAGGTACTCTACATCAGTAAATGTGCAACATTTTCATATTTCCGCTATAGCCTTTCCCTAATACCCCCGATCGCAGAATCGTGGTGATCGCGCTAGTCATTTCACTAAATCCAATACATTTTTTATTCATGAAACGATTGACGTTTGTATGTTAATTCAGAGTAGGTCCCGGCCCGATGGATGAAATATTGAATTATTGCTCGAAGTAGAGATGGATATAGAGGAGGTCTGGTTGATATTAATCCGGTCGCTACAGGCTGGCTGGCAGGAATTCAAATAAATCGGCCCTGTGACAAACAAGACATATAAATCAATCTGGGCAAGGTGGCGTAACTTGCAGCCTATATTGCAGTCGCCCCTTCAAATATTCCTCCTGTATATCAAAAGTAGAACAAATTTGTATCAGCAAATTTATGGCTAAGGTTACTAAACTCGTTACAAATTCCAGGTGGCACGATATTTTATTTGAAAGACTCTTTTGACATATACTTTTTCGATTTCGTACTAAACGACTGTTGAAGCGCCAGTCACGAGCCATTTCTGTACCTATTACAATTATTATAAATACGGTTATTTCATATTAGAAATATATTTATCAATATATTAAACTTGTCTTTATAACTTAATTTATTTACTTATAATCAATGATTTAAAAACATGTTAATTAAGTTTGATATAAAACGTATATTAAAACAAAATCTTACTTCTTTTGCTTTAAAAATGTCAACAATTGATAATATTTTATATTTATAAGAAGGTAACTCATCGGGTTATCATAAGTGACATTTTCTCGAGGAGATATACAAAAAAATGATAAGTGACTGTATTTATCGCCTAAAAACTTTTAAAGTGCGTATGTTTCCTTTTGTTGTTCAAATAAACATGTAATGTTATTCTAAAAAAATATCTAGAGTAGTCGACAATACGCTGTAACTGGATCAAAATGTTGATACAAACAAATTGTACTGTCACGCGTACATGGCATTGACATATATGTTTAATATATAAACTGCGAATGTCTGATGATGACGACGGTGATGATTTAATAAAAAATAAAGAGACCTCATGTCAATAAAATTCATATTTTATAATTCTCAGTAAATAAATTTGAATATTAATTTTTGTTTATATAACCTATTCGTCATAGGTAGGTATATACATATAAGAAATTCAAATAAATATTTATTCTTTCAATATATCTTTAATGCTAAACCACATTACATTGTTTCTTTATCAATCAAACTAGAAATTTAATAACATTACTTTATATTTTGTAGTTATAACACCAAGTCAAAAAAAAAACAATAACAAACTAACAATTATTATATGCATTATTATTATTGGATAAATACAATATTTTAAACGGATCATATTCATATACAATTTACAATACCATTTAATCCATTTGCAGTTTTATTGCAATAATTATTTATTTATTGAATAACAAGACTTCTTCTAGTAGACCGGGCGCTGGATGGAGTTGAGTATGCAAAATGTGAGGACCGCATTCGGTGATTGGTTTTGAACTCAGAAAAGCATGCAGATTATGATTCTGAATGTTGCCAGGAGCCATATTGGTCCAATTTTTTTTTACACCCCACCCCCTTAGACATGTAGTAAATGGACTGAACACATGCTTTGATATCATTATAACGATTGTTTTAGTGAGAATATGCAATTGATTTTTATGATTACAGATACTTACAGCCTGTCAAGTGAAAAAACAACAGGAAAATTAAAAATAAAAACAATCATTATTGATTAAAAAAAATTATTTAATTCAAAAAAGCGAATTTTAATTAATTATAAATGAAAAAATGATAATTATCAATCTTTTTTATTCTGACAATCGTTATTTATGCATTTGCATAAAGAAATACAATCAATATGCAATTTCTTATAAAAGCAAGCCATTGTTTTACGATTGGATGCACATTTACACGGTTGATTCAACAATTCCGGCAGTGGTTGCTTGGTCATTTGTCGTGGGTACAAATTACCATCCTTCCTTTCATAGCCTAAGAACGTGTAATCAATTTTCTGTAGTTGAGTTTGGTCAGCATTTACCCATACATATGTTTGTGCTGAGAAATTTTGAATTACTGCAAGTATCTTTTTGACGCTGACGGTTTTTACAGGAAATCTCCAAAATCATAATTCGCTCTTGAAATTGAAAATTACAAGTGTGGCACAAACACGCGGCAGTATATTTCAAATCTACCTATTTCAAAAATTTACGTTCTTGATTACAATAAATACAATTTGACAGATATGATGATATATCAATAAAATACTTGGAATCAACTTAACGGAGTAAAGGTCGAATGGTGAAAAATTTTATCATGTCAAATAAGCACACCAAAATCCCAACTGATTGTACCTAATAATTTCTTTTCAAGCACTGAAAATAAGTTACAGCTAGTTCGATTTCTATGTAATGCTGCCCGTAGATATGCACTAATAAATGAAGATTGCGAGTTATATATTTGTGGAGGATTTGATGATCCCCAAAATGTTTCAAATTACATGGTTCTTTATTTTTTTTTTAGAACCTGACCTGAATTCTTACTATTTAAAAACGGATTCAAGGATGTTTTGTCACATATTTCACGCAGTGAAAATCAAACTTGGCATATCATAATCATTAGCGCTGATACAGATGTTTTCATTCTCGGATATTACCTCTGGAACAAGCTTGCACGTCTAGGCTGTTTAGGTTTATGGTTCGACGGTTCCTATAAGAAGAAATACATTTCAGGCTGTCATTTGGCTGCTCAATCCCTTGGAGAAAATATTTGTGGTTTTATTTGCTAGCATTATATGCTCTGAATGGTTGCGATTCGACTAGCAGATTTGGTTCGAAAAAAAAAATGCTTAAAAAGCTGCTTCGTTGGATTTTGTACAAGAAGCTCTAAAACATCTCTAAAATACATACCTAAATGTCGAACAGCTAAAAGAATTGGAAAACATTTGCACCTATCTTTTTAAAAAAAAAAAAACTCAACGGCTGATAAACTTCGGTATAAGTTATCTTCCCAAAATATCGGTTTTGCCTTAAATTTATTAAAAGTTATTTATTTGCACATCAGATGCTCTACATTTACATCTATTTACATATGTATGAGTAAATACTGACCAAACTCAACTACAGACAATTGATTACACCTTCTTAGGCTATAAAAGGAAGGATGGTAATTTGTACCCACGACAAATGACCAAGCAACCACTGCCGGAATTGTTGAATCAACCGTGTAAATGTGCATCCAATCGTAAAACAATGGCTTGCTCTTATAAGAAATTACATATTGATTGTATTTCTTTATGCAAATGCATAAATAACGATTGTCAGAATAAAAAAGATTGATAATTATCATTTTTTCATTTGTAATATATTCAAATTCCCTTTTTTTGAATTAAATAATTTTTTTTATCAATAATTATTGTTTTTATTTCTAATTTTTCTGTTGTTTTTTCACTTGACAGGCTGTAAGTATCTGTAATCATAAAAATCAATTGGATATTCTAACTAAAACAATCGTTATAATGATATCAAATCATGTGTTCAGTCCATTTACTACATGTCTAAGGGGGGGTGGGGTGTAAAAAAAAAATGGACCAATATGGCTCCTGGCAACATTCAGAATCATAATCTGCATGCTTTTCCGAGTTCAAAACCACTCACCGAATGCGGTCCTCACATTTTGCACACTCAACTCCATACAGCGCCTGGACTATAGTCGATAATTGCTTAGTTACAAGAAACGATGAACGAGTTTTGTGAATTTTCTTACTTACGTACGTTAGCTCACCTGACTCTATTTTTTTATTAGTAATCGGGACAATGTCAAGATTCAAACTTATAATTATATCCTTCTTTTTTCGTGACGGGTAAAGATGGAATCGGAAACCATATTTAAGCAAGTAACAGATATACATTTCAGCTTAATTCTTCTACTTATATAAACAAAATACAAAATATGAACATTACGTGTTAATTTTATTGCAAAATTATTTTTATTTGGGGAACGGACAGACAGGTGGTAATAGAGCGTCATTGGCCCATATTAGGTCTACAATTACATACATACAGACCTACTTGAATAAGAATTAAAAAAAACATTTGTAACGACGTCCATGACCGTACTGAACTACTGACTAGTTTCCAAAAACGAAAAAATAAAACGAAGTGTAAATAGTTTTTTCTTAAAAGAAAATCGATACCGTCTTAGGTCTATTATACATAAGCAATATAAACGAAAAGCCAAAAATTTCCAAAGCCCTAGAGTCAATTGGGTCGACGTCGTTTAAGCGATACCAAGGCTAGTGATTCACGCGGCGATCGCACCGCCTACTATAATATCTAATCAATTTATTATGCACGATTCTTTGGTTCAAATCTGACGAACAATGTCCATTGCTTCAATCGAACAACTCAATAGTAATTTACGCGAAATAAGTGTACCATTTATAGATAACACCGGAAAGAAATCAATTGAGTCGTGCGTACACTATCACAGTAGAACCAGTCTGTACCAAGACTCCGATAAGATAATGATGTACTAACAGCCGTCATTGAAACATCGTGGAGTCGTTATAATATGTATTCTAATAAGGTTTAATAAGTTAAGAATCGAAAGACCACTCCAAATAAGTTTAAATCTTTACATTTCGCAAAATACAAAAAATGAATATATAAAAATGTTATGAAGTGAATTCATGATAAGAATAATTATACAAATAATATATTGTTTATTGTGAAGTAAAAAAATCAATTTACCTAATCGCGATCTAAGTAGGTATTATTTACGCCGCTTTATCAAAATATAAGGTGCGCATTGTGACAAATTAGTTACAATTAGAAATATACAAATTCATCATCACTACATATTATAAAACAGTCTCTTCCCGCTGTCTGTCTGTCTGTCTGTATGTACCTATGCTTAGATCTTTAAAACTACGCAACGGATTTTGATGCGGTTTTCTTTAATAAATAGAGTGATTTCAGAGGAAGGTTTATATATATAATACATGCATAACATAGTAGAGGAACACTGATAGTTGTATAGTTTTCTAATGTGATGTCGTAAATAAACACATTATTGCAAATATTTATATTTAGTATCAGCATTGCACCCGTGCGAAGCCGGAGCGGGTTGCTAGTATTGTATAAGAGTAACACAAGTTTATGAAACGAAACGTCGATGTACAACCGTAAACTTACAAAGTTTGTCGTCTATTGCATCCGTTTCTGTAACAAGATCCTCGCTTTTAAGTCAAGGGAAAATTTAGAAAAATAAAAGCATACCTAAATATAGACAGTATGCATGGTGTACAATTAAACGCTATCTCAATAGAGTTTAGAAAGAAAAATAATTGGCACACATTACTGATTTATATTAATTAAAAGATAAATCATTTTATTATCGATTATTACAATATAATAAAAAATATGGAACCATTAAAGTGAATTACAACTAATTAAAAAAAAATATACTAAAAAAAAATGAAACTAAAACTAAAAACCTTAAAAAATATAATAAAAGATAAATAGTATTTCATATACAAAAATCTTAGTTTTATTTTAGTTTCTACTTTAAATATACCTACCCAATAACTTCGTGCCCACGTTCGTCACGCTAAAGAATATATTCGAATACTGAAAATGACAAAATGATACCTAATCACCTAACATTATTCTAACAGTACATGTTCTAAAATTAATTTTATTTTACGAAATAACATTGTTAGACGATATTTTTCTAAGTACTAGTGGTCGCCCAGAGGTCGAAATTCAACCATAATTAAAAATTTTAATTCAAGAAAACCAAATAATTATGAAAATAAAGAACCTTTTAAAAAAAATTTCTAGTACTGTCTGACTACAGACTGACAATCAACAAATAGTATAAATATGCGTGTGTGAGTGCTGTAGTATGTGTAATGCTTTTTTTATTAATTTAATGTATATTTCATATAATTATAATTTTAGGAAAATATTAGCATTCCGCACTCCTTCTCTATATAAACTATAAGTGTGCGAAATTTGATATTCCTACGTACGAACAATTTCCGTAAAAAGGGATACAAAGTTTTTGCTTCACGTATTAATATATAGATTTATAGAGTAATAAGAAGACAATGTAATATTCATAAATAAATAAATAAATAAATAAATAAACAAACGCCTCACACTTAACGGCGGCCACTAGCATTAACTTTGTGTGGAGGGTCCGGAAACACACAAGCACAAACATCCAAACCATGGCAAACATCTGTATGGCTCAAACATCTGTATGGCCAATATAAATGTGACCATATTTATGATAATTATTTAGAGTTAAGACAGCAAGGACCTAACGATGATGTATGATGACGTGTAAAATGTAATCCTGATCAGGTAGTGTTATACCGCGACATTAAAGGGAACGTTTAAGTTACTTTAGGTATTACAAGTTTTTCTATAATTTATTATTTAGTATATATTTCTATTATATATATATGCATTTTTTACTTTTATAATATTCACCTGATTTAATAAATCATTTATGTAATGTCGGATAGGCTATAGAATCATTCCACGTCAAACCAACCAATAAAAAAATGTTATTTTTAACATATCTCCCGATCCCATCATGGTCCCACTCTGAAATTTTTATGGTGTACTCACAAAATTATACATAAAAACATATATAAATTTGAAAAAAATTAAAAAACACCAACACAAAGATTTTTCAAAAACGATTTTTGAGTTTTACTCAAAAATATTTTGTACATTAATGTATTCAAATTGGGTATCACATTAAATCCCATTAAACCCTCTTTAAAATGAGCTATCATTCAGCTCTCTATCTCTAATAGAACCAAAGTTATTGCAGATTTTAGATTTTAGTGCACGTCAAAAAACGCGGATTTTGTGATTTTTAAAAATTTATATCTAAAAAACTATCAGGGATTAAATTTTTTGAAAACTATATTTGAGTTCAGGATGTCAGAGAGTATAAATAAACAAAGTTTCAGCCAAATCTGAAAGGGTCAGGTTGAGTGCCTTGTTGGTTTGACATGGAATGACTCTATAATATAACATCACGTTACTAATCACAATAGCAGAACAGAAGCCATAAATGTCAGGCCAGCGCAGGTAAATAACAATCTTTAGAAAAAATATTATTTACTAAATTGATGAAATATTTTTGTTTTACATGACCTCATTTCTATTTACAGTAGGAATTATATACAGTTATTTTTGTATTTATGAAAGCGTTTAATGTAACGTACTTTGGACTTAATTACTTATCTTAATTTGTTTTAGGTTATGGCTTAATCAAAAATACCTAATATTTCTGCAGTCTTCAAAATTGTATTGAGGTTGTAACGTCTAATTCACCGCCCAATCTCCTTCGTTTTTTCTTCATTCTACACGTGACATTGGCGAAATCATCAGTGCTATCTTGGCACTAGTGAAAGCCATTAAATAACTTATGTTAATATTATTTCTATAAATTCTTACACCAATTTATTTTATTATTTTCATTGTAAGAATTATTTTTAATTTTATTAACTAGTATATATTGCATTTTTTTATGTTTATTACAAGAGAAGTAATAAATAAAACATTTTAATATATTAACAGTTAAATAATTATTGAACAGTGCTGCGCTGTAACAAGACAGTAAGCGCTCTGATAATATTTATTTTGTTATCACACAAGTAATGTGCCTGTAAATACGACATAAATGTTATCAATAAACACAGAACTAGATATAAGGCGCATGTACATCAATGTAACCTCAATTAAATATTAAGAAAGGTCTCGGTTGGAATTTTCCTCTAATTATATGTACATTTCAATGTCCTTGCTACTATTAGGTCAGTTATAATTATACAATCTTATTATGATGTATGAATAGGTATATTACTATTTATGAATACACTTCTTCTTCTTAAGTTAGTCAGGACTTTTAAATGAAAACTGAAACTGAGGTACGGCACAGCAGGACCTGCTCAAAAAATGAGCATCCCGACTGGGGTAGTACGTCGACCTTACAGAAAATCACAGCTAAATAATACTGCTTTCAAACAGTGTTGTGTTCCTGTTGGTGAGTAAGGTGACTAAAGCACCTGGGGGAATTAGGGGTAAGGTCGGCAACGCGCTTTCAATGCTTCTTGTGTTTCAGGTTCAGGTGAGCCTAGTGGGTGAGCCGTACGCTTGTTTGCCGACTTAGTTACAAATAAATAAAAAGAATTGATAACATGTTACCATTAATGGGCACGGGTCAAAGTTACAGACAATAGTTGGTAGAATTGAAAAAAAAAAAGTGTAAAAAAATAAACATATCTAATTATCTCCTATAGCCATATTTAGTTCAAAATAAATATACGATATAAAACTTGGACGCTGTACCATCCACATTGACAATCCACATTTTTAGCTAATTTTCTAATATGATAGTCTAGAAAATGAAAAGTACTTACCTATTTGAAAATACGTTTAAAATTCTCATACTTTTACAATGTGTAAGCAAAAGGATTCGAGATTTTGCGAAGGTGGATAACGGGACAGTTTAACGGTAGTACATTCATTTACTATTCAATGGGATCAGATGCGATAACCAATCTGAGAATACAAATTATGCATTGTGATTGCAAGGAGAAATATTAAAAATATTAAAATTTTTTTTACTATGTATTGTTTTTCTTAAGTTTCTCAGTTATTGTACATACTAATTGGTTTTTATTTGTAAAATACTGAAAACTAATTGTTTTTGTTTACAGTTTAACTACATTTAAAGATTTAAAGTGAAATACAAATTAAAAATAAACAAATGTGTCATAATTTTACGCTATTTTTAACCCTTCACACTTGTAACAAATTACCATGACGTTTTAAGACAGTCCCATCCAAATGTGAATTAATCTAATTTTCAGCGAACAATAGCAAGTTTTTAATTTATGCTTATAAAAATGAAACACGGGAGAGCACGTGTATTATGTATCATTCATTCACCTTATGAGACTACATATTTCCGTCTCTCTCGTTGAATATAAAATTGACAGATGTCAGAACGTGATACACGACGCTAACACGTCGCTAATTACTTAAGCATACCATGACACGGATTGTGGCCGATGAATTTTAAACGCTATTACAAAGATTGTAATTGTTAGAGTCGGATAACAGAACTAAGGCACCGTAATGGGCTGATGGGTATTGTATGCCTAAACATTAATCAATGCCACGGATACCTATCCGAAGGTCGTCAACTTGAAGATCATATTTATCAATTCGCGAGACATAATATCGCAAAAATGAATCTAAAAGCTATAGTTTATTAATTGATAAAATGATAAAATTGATATTGATTGATAAAATAATGATTTCTTTCTTTTCTGATGCAGAAGAAATGGCTCATAGCCAATGAATTCTTTGCAATACCTTTATAGGTTTCAAACCATTTCACTTAGTTTCATGGAAAAATACAGATGACGTAATAGTTTAAGGCGTATTTAGGTTTCAAGGCGTTAGCTTTTGTCGGTAGTGTATTTTTGTCCGATTTTTTTTCTGTTTGTTTACAGCCTGTCATTTATTATATTTCTAAAGAGAATGAAATATAAGAATGAACTACACATTTAATAAACATATTATAATTATGTTAAGTTATTAAAATAGATCTTACCTTCCATCCGGCCGAGGAATTGCTGTCGCCTTTATCCTTAAAATATGGCACGTTTTGGACCATCCACTCATATATTTGAGACAATGTTAACCTATTGTCTTGAGAGGAAGTTATGGCTTGTGTGATGAGATCAGCGTAGGAGAGATTGCCCCAAGCATTTCGCCGAGATGAGTTTTTTTTTGTTGCTATAGAAGCTGGAAGAGGTGGAGCACCTGTAAGAAGACATTCGGTTCATTGATGGTTATTAGTCGAACAATGTCATAAATGAATCAGTAATTTTTAACCAACATTCAAAATATTCATAATTACGAACAAAATGCTTTTGATAACTACCTAGTAACTGGTGGAAATATTTATGAAGTGTTAAGTTTATGTTATTTCATGATCAGCCTTTGCTGAAAACAGGCATGATGGATTAAGCTTCATAATTGCACTTTCTTTTGTATAATAGATGATCCTATTGCCCATCAGTGGACATTTATAAGGCTGTGGCTGATTAAAATTTGTATTCAAGATTGTTTAAGCTTTTAACGAGTAATTGTGTGTATCTTTTTGATTATCTTATGGGGAATTAATGTATTTAAAATTTATATATGTTGTAGCTATAAATTATTCTTACATTATTCTTTTTGTATAATTATCTTATAAAATGATTTAGAAAATAACGTTAAATATTATAATTAATAACCGATTTTTTTTTTGAAATTTCATTTTAAAAAAACTAAATATATATGTTACAGTCAAAGCTCTTAATCAGTCAAAAGTACTATTGACTAGCGAAATCAGTCAAAAGTACTTTTCACTAGACAAGTTGGTCAAAAGTGGTTTCGACGGAAAATTATTGGTTATTAGTACTTTTGACTGCAAATTTGCGGTTAAAAGTACTTTTGACTGACGCTCTCCGTCAAAAGTTGTTTTAACTGCAAAAAAGCGTCAGTCAAAAGCTCTAATAACTCGTTAGATGTGAATAAAAAAGATATTTATTAAATTTTTGTTTTCTTTCATTATGTAAATTTCGCGTCTTCCACATCCATTGCAAACTTTTCAAATTTTTCTTTTGTCATCACATTGAAATGACTATCTTTCATATCTTCCATCGCTAAAATTCTTTGCAAAAAGCCGTCTTTCTTTTCGTAGTCACTCATTTTTGTTCTAATATCAGCACGTTCTCCACTAATAATGAGGAATATAAAAATTTAGGCTAGTCTTTAGATTAAGAACGGCGTCGGTCGGTCGGTCGGTCGGAAATTAGATTAGGTTAGGGTTATTTTTTTTTTGTTTCTGTGACAAAAATATTCCGATAAACAGTCTAATATTGAAATTAGATAGGTTAGGGTTATTTTTTGTTTGTTTCTGTGACAAAAATATGCCGATAAACAGTCTAATATTGAAATTAGATAGGTTAGGGTTATTTTTTTATTGTTTCTGTGACAAAAATATGCCGATAAACAGTCAACCGTTCTTAATCTAAAGACTTACCAAAGTTTATATGTTCGTTTGTCGTTATTTTTATCGACCACCTTACTTTTTAAGAGTTTTGACTGATACAACCAGTCAAAACCACTTTTGACGGAATCATTTAGTCAAAAGTACTTTTAACCAGCTCCATTGGGCAAAAGTACTTTTAACTGTTATTTTAGTCAAAAGTATTATTGACTAAAGCAAACGGACAAAACTACTTTTGACTGATTTTGCTAGTCAATAGTGCTTTTGACTGGTTAAGAGTTTTGACTGTAACATATATAAAAAGCATCTTTAAAGCTTGAATTTGTGACATTTTTTTACAAATTTCTATAAACTAGTGGTCGCCCAGAAGTCGAAATTCAACCATATTAAAAATTTAAATTAATGAAAACCAAAAAATAATAAAAATAAAAAACATTTTTTTTTTAAATTTATAAAGACTGACAATCAACAAATAGTGTATAATATGCATGTATGTATCAAATACATGGTAGTGTGTGTAATGTTTTTTTAATTGATTTAATATATTTTTACTTATGCATAATCTATATCTATATCTATACTAATAAATAAAATTGGAGTGCCTGTTTTTAATATTAAAATAACCACTTTTTACTAAATGCATATGGATCTATACACGGAACATATACCAAAACAACATTTTTTTACAATTTTTGTCTGCCTGTTTGTTTGTTCCGGCTAATCTCTGAAACGGCTGGACCGATTTTGACGGGACTTTCACTGGCAGATAGCTGATAATATAATAAGGAGTAACTTAGGCTACTTTTAATTTCGATTTTTTTATTTATAACTGCGAACTGAACAATAACTTTATTAAATTCCACGCGGACGAAGTCGCGGGCTCAGCAGCTAGTTTTAAATAAATAGTAGCATTCTGCACTCCTCTTCATATCTATACTAATATATAAAGCTGAAGAGTTTGTTTGATTGTTTGTTTGTTTGTTTGTTTGTTTGTTTGTTTGAACGCGGTAATCTCTGGTTCTACTGGGCCGATTCGAAAAATTCTTTCAGTGTTAGATAGCCCATTTATCGAGGAAGGCTATAGGCTATGTATCATCACGCTAAGACCAATAGGAGCGGAGTCCACGCCGACGAAGTCGCGCGCAGTAGCTAGTAAACTATAAGTGTACGAAATTTTATACTTCTCCGTCCGCGCAATTTTCGTAAAAAGGGTTTTTGCTTCACGTATTAATATATAGAAGATACCAATTTACAACATACATCACAAAGTACTACTTGAATATTCTAAACTTGTGATTATTTATTAGAGGTCATTTAAATATAAAATTTTCCACTTGTGAGTTTCATGCAAGTTTAATTATATGAAGTATTTATACATGTAGTTTGATAACGTAATTTTATAGTAGTAACTTAGCAGCTTTAATATAAATACCTAGTAGCACTTTTATACAGGAATAAAATGAAAATATTCATGTCAGTATTGTTGTTGATTATAACTTTTGACACTATTGCATTATCTATCTATACTAATATATAAAGCTGAAGAGTTTGTTTGTTTGGTTGGTTGGTTGGTTGTTTGTTTGTTTGTTTGTTTGTTTGTTTGTTTGTTTGAACGCGGTAATCTCTGAAACTACTGGTCCGATTTGAAAAATTCTTTCACTGTTAGATAGCCCGTTTATCGAGGAAGGCTATAGGCTATATATCATCACGCTAAGACCAATAGGAGCGGACTCCACGCCGACGAAGTCGCGCGCAGAAGCTAGTATATTATAAAAGAGATTTCCACCCATTGACTCATCACGACATCTCTGGAACCATAAGGCGTAGACTTGTGGTAGGAATATTCCTTTCGCCGAGTAGAGGTCAGCTACAGGTACAGCAACGGATTTTATGAAATTCCACTCACAAGAGGGTGTTGCGGGGTTAATAACATATTTCAAAACAACGTTTGCGGGGTCAGCTGGTAATGTATAAATGTATAGGTTTTCACATCAAATCACATTTGCAAGTTTTTGTATCGTAAAATTAACCTAGCAATATTTGTTTATGATATTAACTTTTATTATTAAGTAAGAATGCTCAGTAAGCTTAAATTATATCTTATATACATGAATATTAATGGACGTACTCCTATGGTTCGTAAATACTTTATACTAACAATAGGTTTCAAATTGATTTTTGGCATATTAAAAGCCTGTCTTAAAGACTTTTTAAAAATCTTAGCATAATGTAATTAGCGCAAATACCTATTTATTTAACCGATTAAAAAAAATGAGGAGATTCTCAATTCGACTATTTTTATGTAGGTATGTTGTTACCCTCAGAACTTTTGACTAGACCGATGACGACGATTTTTTTGTTTAAATCTAATGGTGGTGAGTATCATTGTGGTCCAAATAAAATTTAGTTAAGATCTGCCAATTAGTTTTTAGTTACCTACTTGACTTTTTTTTTCGGTGATTATACCTCATAACTTACTGACGCCCGGTTTCCCGAAGGCTGATCAACGCAAAAATTAACTAATAATCTGTCAAATGGTCCGGGCTCCCTAGTACATTTTTTTCACTTGATTACTATCAAGCTAATTTTTCGGGAGTAGCTTCATTTTGATGAGACGAACAAAAATTTCCTCTACGAAAACTCTCGATTGTGGTAGCTAACAGAGGTAGCAGGGGATAGAGCAGCAGTTAGCGTAGGACCGACGACGACAAGACGACTCATCGCGAGGTCATCAAAAATTGATTTTTTCTGTTTTTTTTTCCTTTTAGTTAGTTAATATTTATATAATTTATTAGTAATATTGTCCAACAAAATGCGTGGTACGTTATCCCGGTCCTACGCTCACTACTGCTCTATCCCCTGCTACCTCTGTTAGCTACCACAATCGGGAGTTTTCGTAGAGGAAATTTTTGTTCGTCTCATCAAAATGAAGCTACTCCCGGAAAATAAGCTTGATAGTAATCAAGCGAAAAAAATGTACTTACTAGGGAGCCCGGACCATTTGACAGATGATTAGTTAATTTTTGCGTTGATCAGCCTTCGGGAAACCGGGCCTGAGTGGAGCGATTTCGATAATTCTTATTTATCGAAGGGTGGTGCTTGTCATGTGGTTTCATTTTTTGATAGAGATCTGATGAGTACTTTTTGTGTCATCTTTGATAACGCGCGTATTGATTAGACTATTTTTTCGTCTTTCTACGTTGTATTACTTGTCGATGTAATTAAAGTCGGTTTGTTTTCGTTTGCGACCAACCACAATTATGTAAATTTATTAGTTCCTAAACGAATTAATATTCGCATTAATTGTAATAATTTCTTAATATTAGTAGGTAATAATTTCTTATTCACATGTAAGAAGTCTTTTTCAGTTTATTGACAATTTGTACCAGTTATGTTATGATTTGATAACGTTAGAGTCTAATTTATTTATTTTTAATATTTTCTTCATTTGGGTGTCTTTTGTTTATGAATATTCTAATTTGTGAGCGTAGAATCGACAAAAAATAATGAGGAAAGATTCTTCTAAAAGGAAAGTAAAAATTGCTTATAAACTGAAGTAAATTACAATTAATTATTTTTAGTTGAAATAAATACCTAATATACATAAATAGAACCAAACAAAAAATACGAGTCAAGCTGTTTACATCATCACTATCTACTTATATTTAGTAGTTGATGTTGAAATTATGTAACTAAAACTACCTATGTTTTAATAGTAAAATATACCAAAACAACAACATTACATATTATTCTTTCAAAGTAAATATGTGATTCTGGAACGTTAGATGTAAATAAATGAATAATTTACCGCTTAAATTTTGATTGGAGTTCTTTTTGGAGCTAGGATCTTCAGGTTCAATGTAATTTTCTGGCCTGGGCAAAGGCCACGTGTTCGAACGAGCACGCGTTTGTGGTTCAAAGCCAACCTCGGCTAATTCTCCTAAAGGTTCTAATTCACCCATAGCTCCATCAAGTTCAGAAAGCCCTGTCTGTGAAGACCATGGACTCTGGTAACTGTTTCCTCTTTGCGAAGACATTTTAATGCGCGTTATTTATTTCTAGGCTGTGGAATTTTTGGTGGGTGTATCGTACGCGGCGCTCATTGGCGCGAATTTGCTTTGGTTGTTACCATCACAGCTGAATCGAAAAATCGAATTATTTATATTTCCAGAACGTGATCAGTCAGACTCAGTCCGCAAAGGTTATCTAACTTCTTATCGCCTTGTTACACGAAGCCGATAACATGTGGCGTCGTGTTAACGTTCATAAACAGAGATGAACGTTTACGAATCTGCCATCGGGCCGCTCCCTAGAGGCGATTTTCGCTAAATATAAGCGCGGAACGAGGCGGGGGCGGGGCGTGCACCACGTGAGCGACTACGCGCCGATTTTCCAACTCATCTCTGGGCTAGAAGAGTTGACCTTGTAAGACGACTAAAATTCGTATTAGTCCGTCATTATTACATACTAACACTAAAAAAAGTATTAGATTACGAAAAATCAAGTCCTTTTTGAAATAGTTCTTCGAGCATACTGATTTTTTTATTATATTAATTACAGTTATCACTGGTTATTGCACTTTGGTATATTTTGTAAAACGATCACGTAAAACGGCAAGAATACCTTGCAAATGTCCACGCGGTCAACAAATCTCGCAACTGCGTAATAAATACCGCTCACGAGAAACAACGATTCGTCCTCGAGTTTGAGCGGTCGGTAGTACACTGTGTGAGTGACGGCGCCGTGAGGCACGAGGCGGCGGCGGCCGTGCGAATTCCGTTCGCGGGCGCCGCGCTGGCCGCGGGAGGCGCGGAGGGACGGAGGAGGGCGCTGATAGAGAAGTAGCATCGCGTCGTGTGACCGCTTGCCGCTCGGGTCGCCATCTCGGCCGTACTTGCTTTCTTCGCTAGTTCGCTAGTAAAAAAGTGATAACTCGCTAACCCGCATTAATATGTACCGTTTATGTTAAAATTAGAGATTCAAAAACCATAAATAGCCACGATTTTGTGGCTATTTATGGTTTTGAATTCCACACTTACTAATTAAATATTTTTAAACAACTTCAAAAAAAGAGGAGGTCCTCAATTCGACTGTATTTGATTATATGACTGTGTTATCTCATAACTTTTTACTGGTACCGACTTTTATGACTCTTTTTAAATTAGATCAAAATCTATATATAAGGTGGCACAATAGAACGTAAGTATATATTTAAAAATAGATACAAAAGGTATTTATACAAACATAAGGTATGTATGTATATGTCGGTACCTGCGCTGTTGTCGATATTCACCTACCCTCTAACAGCGAACGGAAATTATTGAAAACTTTCTTCAGTAATGCTTATGTAATTACTGCTATTTCACCACGGATATTCTCCTTGAACTGATCGATGTTTCTCGGATTATTACTGTAGACCATAGATCTATTAAAAAAAGGTAGATAACGCACGTAGAACTAAAAACTGAAGCCACTTTTTCAAGCGTTTTTAAGTATGTGTGAGTGAGTGAAGTGTTGACACCTGTTAAAAAAAACTCCCTGAAAATTTTATTAAGTAATTGGAATTAAACACAATTAATTTAATATGGGTAAAATGGGTATGCGAAAATAAATCTGTTCATGGTTTTAAATAAATTTATTAAAAATAAAATATAAAATCGTATCACTACATAGTATAAAACAAAGTCGCTTTCTCTGTCCCTATGTCCCTTTATTTTGATGCGGTTTTTTTAATAGCTAGAGGGATTCTTGAGGAAGGTTTATGTATATAATTTAGTATACTTTTATGTAAATTAGCAGAAACACGGCGATAAATGTTGAAGAAGTCGTAAAAAATCGCGCCAACTGGGAGCTTTCCACGCAAACGCCGCGTAAACTAGCAAAGATACAGTTTAGTAATGTACTAGCGAATTCAAAATCTATAAAAATTCTACAAAAAAGTCCGCGAGAGCATATCTCTATCTCTTACGGTTGACTTACAATAACCACTTTTATGTTCAAATTTTTAATTAAAAACATTACGTTATTTTCATAGCTATTTTCTTTAGTTCAGTATTAATCCTTATCCATATAAGTATGTTAGTTAGCTTAGACATTTAATGCAAATTAAAATTGCCCTTCACACTATATCAATCAGATGAATAGTTTTTGAGATATCGTCGTTAGAAGCAATTAGCAGCGAAACATTTAAAAGTTCCTAAAGCGCCTACTATGCCTACTGCGCGGCGAGTCCATCCCCTCTTCCCCGCATGACGCATCGCTCGACCACCAGTACATCTTTATCTTTATACATAGTACCTATAAAATTAAGTCACTTCCCGCTGTCTGTATGTTTAGATCTCTAAAACTACGCAACGAATTTTGATGCGGTTTTTTTAAATAGATAGAGTAATTCAAGAAGAAAGTTTATATGTATAATACATGCATAACATGGTAGAAAAATACTGATAATCTTAGACTAGAGGTTTCTTACGTATCTTTTATTGTTGATAGTATTTAGTATCATCATTGCACCCGTGCGAAGCGGGGGCGGGTCACTACTGAATAATAATAAAAAAACCCTTTTCAGTTTGAAGTCGGGTTTTTTTTAAAACTGTTTTTATTAAACGTAAAATCCCTTAAGTTGTATAAGTTTCTTAAATTTTTGTCGCTTAGAACTCAGAGTCATCGTAGTCATCGTAGTAGTCTTATAGCAGCTACCTATTCATCTCTTATTAAAATATTCGTTGGAAGGCTAAAACCATGATATTTGATAGTAAAATATGAGCAGTTAACTCAAAAATTTTATTAGAAAAAAAAACGAGTTAAAAATTCACATTTAACGTGACTTTAATTTATGTAACATAAAATCGCACGATAAAAAACAATAATGATGTCTACTTTGTACTTAATTATTTTTTATGATTGCCTACAATTTACTTACCCACATTTTGGGGTATTAGAAATATGAAATTACTGGCAACACTCCCCCAGTACGTCCTTTCGTGACATTGAAATTCTTCTTCTTCTTCTTCTTTTATAATTGGACTCCCAAAGGAATTGCCAGAGTCAGAGTGTTTTTGCTCAATGACTTCTGAGGACTCTGCTCATAAGATTAGCTTTGTGATACTACAAGGTTATGTACGGTTTGCTGCACACCAATTATTCGTCTAAAGAAAAACAAACACATAAATGTTAGTGTGTTAGAAAATGACATCACAATTTAATATTGTTAGTTAAGATAAATGTACTTAGAATATCTACTAAAGGAGTATTTACATGCAGTAGAATAGATTTAAAATCGATAGGTCGGGGAGACATTGAAATTATAAGTTTCGAATAACCTCATAATTATTTTGGAATAACAATAAATTTAAAGTTTTGTGTGTGAAACGATATTAACTGAGGTAGGGCACAGCAGGAAATTTCCTGCTCAAAATATGGAGCAGCCCGACTGGGGTAGTACCTCGACCTTACAGAAGACCACAGCTAAATAATACTGTTTTCAAGCAGTGTTGTGTTCCTGTTGGTGAGTAAGGTGACCGGAGCTCCTGGGGGGGATTGGGGATAGGGTCGGCAACGCGCTTGCGACGCTTCTGGTGTTGTAGGCGTCTATAGGCTACGGTAGTCACTTACCATCAGGTGAGCCGTACGTTTGTTTGTCGACTTAGTAACATAAAAAAAAAAAAAAAAAAAAATTCCTTTAGACTTTTTATTCACTATGGTATTGTTTTTGCACTATTTAATTACACAAGACGGCATTTTGTAGGCAAAATTACTGTACGAAGCACCGTTAGATACTAACGAAAATGAGCGTAGTTTGATGCATATGTGTGCGTGAGCGCGTGTATTTACTTGAAGGAGCCGAGTTTTGTGGCTTCACTAACAACAAAGGCCGCGCATTATCTACCTTTTCTTACTAGATCTATGCTGTAGACTTTATGTTTGAGGCATCTACACAAAAAAGTCAGGAGGCGTCAAATCTGGACTACAAGAGGGCAATGGGATATAACTTCTTTTCGTAACCAGTCTGCCTGAAAAATCTGTTTCACAACCACCGTCTTGTTGAAACCAAGTCAAGTTCACTATTTTTTAAATTTCAAGTTTTGCGGTTATAAAACCTTCCAACATGTCAACATAGCGTTTCGTATTAAGAGATGTTTTGCCCCCGCGCATATTCAAAGAAAAAAGGACCAATTATTCCTCTGTCCGAGATTACCTAGCCATAATGTCTCCTTAGGACTACGCAATGGTTACTGGACTACTGGTGTTTGAGTTTGGGATTATCAATGTCCCAGTAACGACAATTTTGAGGGTTCACAAACTTTTGGTATGGAAATGGGCCTCATCAGAGAAAAGGAAATTGTCACAATTGTAAAATCGATTAAGCATTTCATTAGCAAATGCGAGTTTTTTTTTAGTTGCAGCTTGTATGGATGCAGTTTAAGATCCAAGTTTAAAAGTTGCAAACTTCGTCGCGATAAGTGTTACACGTAAATTAGCAAACGATGCTTCTAATTCACTGTAGTCCATAATTATTTAGAATAGTATTTCTTAGTCTGGTAATCTCAGCAAATCTTTTCATTTGATACCTATAATGTAGAAAGACATAAAAACTTAGTCCGCCATCTTTAGAAGTCTGTCATATTGGAGTTGGAGTTACTCTAAGCAAGCCCTTTCTTTTGATACCCATATTGTAGGGGTGCAAAAAATTACTACTCTGCCATATTCAAAGAAAAAAGTACCACCCCGTTGGGTGTACCGCCCTGTTGGATTTAGAATGACGTCACACATCTAACCATGCATTGTTATCTAAACTAAAAGTGTATAAAAAATTTGAAATTCCACATTATAATTTTTTATAAGATGTTTCTACTAGCAGAAACATCTTATAAAAAATTATAATTCGAATTAAAAATTATAATTTAATTTTAAAAATAATAATTCGTGACAAAGAAAAATAGCTACTTCATAAACTTTTATCTGTAGTATATACCATTATATTATGTCAAAATTAAATAGCGTTAACGGCAACCGGTGAAACAGGTCCTAAGACTTATTCGTTTAACTCTCTTTATGCACGTTGAATGTATTAACATTCGTAACACCTGCTTGTTTTGTTCCCTAGTAAAATAAATACGTCCTCCGGTCGAAGCTTGTATGTCATCGAAAGTTACTACTTAAGAAATAAAGTATTGAGTCGTTGCTACTGCTTAATTACCTAATTAACATGAATTATTTAGTGATTGTCTTAACGTGAAATTGTTAAATCAAATTAAATATTTATAAATTAAACTAGCGGATCCGGCAGACATTGTCCTCCCCGGAATAGCAGTTTCACATTAAATTTCTATTGTTTCTAATTTGAAAATAAAAAGAACCGCTCAAAATATTCTCGTCAGCAAATCAAATTTGGTGTTATACCGAAGCAGTACCACTACTACTTACCGGGCCCAATTGTATTTTCAAACTATCCAAGAATTTCTCTCGGTGCTTATTTTTATAAAAGTTTTCTTTTCTTAATTTTGTTTTTAAATTCATCTATGTTTCTTAGTTAAGTTAGGTTAGTTTAGAGTTTTAGACTATTTGTACCTAATTGAATTGTTAGGTTTGGAGCGGTCCCCCAACGCGATGTATTTTTTAGGGTTCCGTACCCAAAGGGTAAAAACGGGACCCTATTACTAAGACTTCGCTGTCCGTCCGTCTGTCACCAGGCTGTATCTCAAGAACGGCTATAGCTAGAGAGTTGAAATTTTCACAAATTATGTATTTCTGTTGCCGCTATAACAACGGGGGTTTTTTTTAATTTTTAATTTAATTTATATTTCATACTTTTTATAGGTACCTACCATTCTTTTTTTTTTTATTAATTTTATAAAGTGCATGTGATGCTATTTCATTTGCGACCCTACTTGGGTAAATTTGCTGGCATTCGGATTTCCATCCTCATTTTCTCCCCACCACATATATATTTGCAGATATTGGGTATTTTCCCCACTTTTACCCCCAGAATTTTTCCAGGGCCCAACCGATTTTCATCGAACATATTATTTTGTAATGTGCACGTAATGCGCTTTCATTTAAGACCAAACTCGATTATATTTGCAGACATTCGGTTATCCTTCCCCACTTTCAACCCCACAACTTTTAAACGACTCAACCGATTTTCATAAAACATGTCTAAAAACACTCGCCCGTAACTTACCTTTCATACAAAAAATAAATAAATTGAAATCGCTTCATCCGTTCGCGAGCTACGGAGCCACAGACAGACAGACAGACAGACCGACAGACAGACAGACAGGTAAAACTTATAACACACCTCTTTTTGCGTCAGGGGTTAAAAAAACACATGAATTCACGCCATTTTTGACGCCAACTTGGGGAGACCTTTGTCCAGCAGTGCAATGCGATAGGCTGAACTGGTGTCAATGACTATCTATACTTCTATAATAATAAACAAAAGAGTATGTATGCGTGTTTGTCAAATACATGATTGTGTAGTGTGTGTAATGTTTTTTTATTGATTTAATGTATTTTTATGCATAATTAAAAAAAAAATATTAGCATTCTGCACTTATTATCTATATCTACTTATAATACGTATTAACGTGAAGCAAAAACTTTGTACCCCTTTTCACGAAAATTGCGCGGACGGAGGAGTATGACATATATATATAAAAATCGGCCAAGTGCGAGTCGGACTCGCGCACTAAGGGTTCCGTACCATTGACTAAACTAAAGGCTATATTTTATTGTTATTAAACAAAATACTTAGTAAATAAGAAAAAAATTAGTAGGTAGAGGTACCATATAAAATGTTAATAAACTAGTCAAATACATCCACATATCATCTATCGATCCATGCCGCTATTGGAAAGCTATTATATTAGTCTATCGACGACGATTTCTTGATTTTTGATAGATGGCGTAGGAGACTACTTATAATTTTACATCACAAAAATAATTATCGCCCCCCTTAAAAATTTATTTTACTTTGTTTTTAGTATTTGTTGTTATAGCGGCAACAGAAATCCATAATTTGTGAAAATTTCAACTGTCTAGCTATCGCCGTTCTTGAGATACAGCCTGATGACAGACGGACGGACGGATGGACGGACAGCGAAATCTTATTAATTAATAGGGTCAAGTTTTTACCCTTTGGGTACGGAACCCTAAAAATCAATGCCACTTTTCGTTAATTTTATAACTCAAGAACGGGCTCACCTATCCAAACCAAATGTTTTGGCTTTGTTCGGACTATACAGTAGATGGTTTATGTGAAGTTTGCACAAAATCGGTCGAGCGGTTCTTCATTTATCACATTTTTTGTAACAAATGAATTCAATAAATGACGGATCATTTTATTAATGGGGAGTTTGCTGTCAAATTGAAACTTTTTTTAGATGGAGATTGTGCTTTCAAATTGAAACTTTTTTCAGTGTTAAATTAATTTAATGTTCCATTTTTTATTAATATTTCACTTTATACGTAGCGAAGCACGTACCGGGCCGCTAGTACACTTAAGATTATATTGTTCTTTTGCAGAAATATTTGGATGAACAACGTGGAGGAGACAAGCAGTAGGCGACTTGGAAGTATCGTCGTCATAATATATACATAATTATAAATATATATTTATACTAGCGGTCGCCCGCGACTTCGTACTCGTGGATTTAGTTATTTCCTAATAATTTTCAATTATATTCGAAAAAGCTAAATACCTAATTTATTTTATTCTTTATTATAGCCATATAGCCTTAAAGACTAAGCCGGCTCATAAATCTTAAAAACTAGGTCTGTGTACAATGATTTACATAGCTTAGGTCATCTGAGTCTGATTGTCTGAGAAACATAGAGTGAATTATGAAACTGAGGGTTCTATCACTGAAAGTTGTTGTAAATTTAGAGCCAAAAACGTTATGGAAAAAGAAAAATAGGTTTTCCCTGCCACAATCAATTTCTGTTAAGATTGTTTTCTTTTTCTTATGCGTAAAGCCAATAGTCCAAACTGTACCGTCTGTGGCTCACGGGAGGATCTATACCATGTACTCATGGAATGTACCAGAAATGAACCCTTGAGACAGCTAAATACCTAATGAAAGGAAAAATAAAAGAAAGATAAAAACAATCTATATCAATATCATTGATTCTAATAATTCGTCTAGACGAATTTTTAGAATCAATGAGATCGATGGATATTATTTTTCATTGGACTTTCATACAAACTACCATCCAATGTTTTAACCCAAAAAGGGGGTTGATTTCAAAAGATACATTATTAGTACACCTCAACACTTTAGAGCATACATTTTGAATTTCAAGTCTCTTACTTCAAAAACATAGGACTTTCATATAAACTTTCAAACCCCGTTTTACCCCCTTAGGGGTGGAGTTTCGTAAAACCCGTTCTTAGCGGATGTCAACTCCCTATAAGGAACCTACCTGCCAAATTTCAAGTTTGTAGGTGTTATAGTTTCTGAGATTTCGTGATGAGTGCGTCAGTGTCCTTTCTCTTTTACCTATATATATTGTATGTATATTTATTTATATTACTTTTACTGTTATATATTGTTTATCTACTGCATAGTTAAATCTTGCGAAAATGCTTATAAAATAAAAGCTTGTTTTTAAAGTCTTTACTTTTAATTTATTTTTTACTTTTTAGTTATCGCTGGACAGTTTTCTTAGTCTAGTATTCTCAGCAAATCCTTTTATCTAAAACCCATAATGTAGGAAAACATAAATTCCGCAATTTTTACAAGTCTGCCATATTGGATTTAGAGTATCGTACTATTTTTCCGACTTATTATATTTTTATAGATCTATCTATCTAGATTCTATAGATTGAAGAAAATTCCTATAGATCAGTCTGGCAATTTAAAATAAAATATAGGAATAAGAATTTTTCTTTTGGTACCTAAAAAGTAAGACTAAAAGAGAAGACTAGAAGTTAAAAAAAAATAATTGTGTTTGCTCAAAAACGAAAAAAAAACCGACTTCAATTGACTACGACAAGTAATAATGGGTGTTTTTTTAGAATCTAGAGGTTCACAACTTTAAGTTGGCAACACTGCTTTTTTGGAAAATTTAACAGCTGATAGTGATAGTTGCTTTTTGTTTAGTTTGTTTTGACATTTCATTATGGATACACCAGAGCAACGGTTGCAAATTCTTGAAGTTTTCAAAATATCGGTTCTGTCTGTTCGCCAAACGTGCACTTCGTCCATTTTACGGCGTAGGTAGGTACATAATCGTCCTTCAGAGCGGCTAATTCGAATAACAATGGATCGTTTTCGATCGTTTGTGTGGAAGTTATAAACAATTTTTTTTAAGTTGATCAAAATAGAAAAGTTATAACATGAATTTCTAGTCTTTTAAGTCTGAGAATGCATGAAGAATTATTAATTTTGAAATCACAATAAGGGATATGTAAGTAAAAATATGTAAAAAACTGACATGTATATTACAAGCTTTTATTTAACTTGCAATGCATGTATGTATGACGCCGCGTTGGCGCAGCGGTCACAATACTGGTTTGTGGCTGTTGCGCTGGCGGTTGCGGTTTCGATCCCCGCACACGACAACATTTGTATTGGCCATACAGATGTTTGCCGTGGTCTGGGTGTTTGTGCAGGTGATGTAGGTCTCCCCACCGTGCCTCGGAGAGCACGTTAAGCCGTCGGTCGTAGTTGTTATCATGTACACCTGATAGCGATCGTTAGGTACTCATAGTAGGGAATATATCCGCTAACCCGCATTGGAGTAACGTGGTGGATTAAGCTCCGATCCTTCTCCTACATGGGGAAGAGGCCTATGCCCAACAGTGGGATATTACAGGCTGAATCATGATCGTTATATTATGTTGATAGTAAAAGTTTTAAAAGAAAAGTTTATTTTATTCTCTTTTAGCGCATTTAAAATAAAAGCTTATCTTTTTAAAAATTGAGAAGAGAATATGTAACGGAAAATACTAAAAACAACAATAATAATATTTATATTTGCGTTCAGAAATAAACATCTGTAGGTGATACGAAGTTCACCGGGCCATCTAGTATGACATGAAATCTTGTCGCGAGATTTATGCACTCGTGTTTATTTAGTTTGAATATTCTAAAAACTAATCAGATCAAAGTTTTTTAATTTCCTTGTTTATGTAAAAAGGTATAAATCTCATGTTCATATCACATGTAATCATCATCATATCAGGTTATCTCACATTAATGTCTTTTAAAAAGTTTTAAAAGTTAGAAGTTAATTTTAAAAAGTTTTTAAAAAGTTTCAAAAGTTAGAAACTTCTTTAGGCGTATGAGGGGTAAAATTTGAGAGAAAGTGTGACGTGGCAACATCGGGCGCAGTCAGTACTTGGATGGGTACCGCCTGGGAACACCGCGTGACATTGGCTTTTTGTTTTTTTTTTTTATTATTTTTTTTTTCAATTAGTTTGCCAAAGAAGTTTCACTTCTAACATGACTGTGTACTTTGTACGCACGCAATTTTTTTTATTTTTATTTATCGGTGGATAGATTTTTAAGTCTGGTATTCTCAGCAAGTCCTTTCATTTGATACACATAATGTATGGTCTAAGAGACTTGGAAGAGCGACCTTCACCGATCTGATAACTCGATGAGACATATTTTTTTAATCAAATATAATTTATGAACAAATATGCCTATGATAACTTGCCTATCGAAAAGTGGTCATAGCAATTATTATTTTTTTGTAATTACAAAACCAATCAAGGTTATATAATCAAGGTTATTTCATAGGTTTGCCTGCAAAAATTAAAAAAAAAAAATTTGCTATGACCACTTTTCGACTTTTGTACAAAATACCACTAAGCCGTCTGAAGTGTCGGTAGCAGGACACTATAAATAGCGGAGCCTCAGCAAGTCCGAGCTATCCACGTCCTCGTCGTCCACCCTGGGACCAGCTGCAGCTGCGCCTCGCCGCGTGACTGCTACCTTGAGCTGTAGTTGCTAACGGATGCAGGGCGAAAGGCGAGTGTTCTGCACCTTAAAACAGAACCTTATCACTAGGGAGGACACCCGAATAAAACCGGGTTGGTCTGTGAACCCAAAGACGGCAGCCCCGTCAGCAGACTAGGACACAGAGGGTTAATTACTCACTTGTCTGAAGAAAAAACGATTAAAAAAACGAACAATGCGAGACTTGGAAGGTTACTAAATCCATCACACAGCCTATCCAGGTCTTCATCAACCGTTGCCTACGACATATCATTGGCATCTGGCGGCCCGAAAAAATATCAAACGACAACCTGATGAAACTCTGCAAAGAGACCCCAATCGGCCACCAGATAAAGCGGCGCAAATGGGTATGGATCGGTCACACCCTCCGAAGGGATCCCTCTCACATACCGAGACAGGCCTTAGAGTGGACTCCGCAAGGGAAAAGGAAACGTGGCCGCCCCAAGCAAACGTGGCGTCGTTCCGTCACCGCGGAGATGAAGAAGGCTTTCCTGGCCCGAGATTAAGCTGATAGCCCAAGACCGAGCGAGATGGCAGCGCACTGTGGATGCCCTCTGCCCCATCCAGGGGATGCATCCATAGGTCTACAAAGAAGCTTCCAGTGTTGCAGACTTCTGTAGGCTACGGTAACCACTTCCTATCAGGTGGGCCATACGCTTGTTTACCGTACTACTCGTATAAAAAAAAACATGATATTAAATCTACTATGAACATTAACAATATTTTAATTTGTCTATTCTCAAAGTAGGATTTGAAAAACAATTTAAGAGTACCTTGCATTTAAAAAGAAAAACTTTTTGCTGACAGAAGTATCACCTCAGTTTATTATGCACATAAATGAATAAGTACATCATACATTTCAGAACTAATTAGTTAAAACTTATTTTGCTTTCGCATTAAACAATTTTTTGATATAGTGCAATGCAACTAATTCAGCATGTATGTATAAAAAAATGTTGCATAAAGTATTCTGTATTATCTATATTTTGAATTCAATGTAGGAATTTCATGCCCCCTTTCCATTACATATTATATTGTTAGTGTATTCAAGGGTTCCACATCCAAAGGTTGCTGACGAATTTTACTATGAATGTTGATTGATAGATTCATGACTAGCCCGTTGGCGCAATTTGTAGTGACCCTGCCTTTTGTTCCGCGTGTTGCGGGTTCGATTCCCACCTTAAGCTGGATGTAATATTTGTATTTATATATGTAATATTTGTATTTATATATGTATTATATCTATGTATATTTTATTACTTATTAGTTTGTCAATTTTTTACAGTTTTGTTATAGCTAATTCTGTAATAAACATCACTTAGACACATAGTGGTTTTCTATGTATTGTTCGTTTATCCTTTGATCCGTCGTCATTCGTTGAACAGCATTGTATTTCTTCTTATTGATTTTATTGTTTATTATTATTATATTGTTTATTCCTATTTTTATGATGAATTGATGTTTTCATGCTATAATAAAAAATAAAAAACCGTTTAACTAGGTTGCCTATATAAAAATGGTGACTTAAATTTTTTACTAAACATGTTTCAAAATATTTGTTTGTTTCTTGATTCTTAACTAATTGAAAATAGAATTACGTTTCGTACTTCGCAAAAACATTGCAAATGTTAACTATTGATTTAATTGAATCCAGCAATCGCTTTCTCTTTTTAAAAATTAATACTGTGATGAAACATTTTCTTGATATTCAACTTGAATAAAATTATATTTATGTAGATATGTATGTATGGATGTAATGCATGTATGTATCTATGAATGTATATATGTATGTATCTACGACTATATGTATGTATTTATATGTGTAGGTATATGTAAGTATTTTTACACATTTATGTCTCACTTCAAATGTTTACCTATATTATAATTTGTACACCTACACCGACACAGTACCATCTCCTCTGCTCTTAGTTTGACTGGAAGAGATCGCTTTTCACCGATTAGGCCGCCCTTTTTACCTTAAGATACTTTGTCAGCATCAGTTTGATATGTAAAATTTCCGTTTTGGTGTAGACTAAAGTGTATTTTTATGTTGTTATGTTATTCAGCCTATAGTATCCCACTGTTGGGCATAGGCCTCTTCCCCATGTGGGAGAAGGATCGGAATCCACCACGCTGTTCCAGTGCGGGTTGGTGGATATATCCGGGCCTACTATATGAGTAACGATCGCTATCAGGTGTACATGATAACAACCGGGACCGACGGCTTAATATGCTCTCCGAGGTACGGTGGGGAGACCCACAAGGACTGCACAAACACCCGGTCCACGGCAAACATCTGTATGGCCAATACAAATGTTGTCGTATGCGGGGATCGAACCCGGAACCGCCCGGGCAACAGCCAATCGCAATCCAGCGCTGTGACCGCTGCGCAAACGCGGCGCAGCTGTAATATTTCACTGAGCCTTTTTCTCAATGTAGAAGAATCGGAGTTTAATCCACCGCGCTTCTCCACTGCAGGTTGACGGATATACGAGTGTGTGAGTATCCTACTGTGAGTAGATCTTCCATCGGTATCAGGTGTCTATGATAATAACCGGGACCGAGAGCATAACGAGCTCCCCGAAACCCGGTGGGGAGACCCACAGGAACAGACGACCAGACCGTAAACAAACATTTAATTATTGTTTGTGTTATGTAATTACATTTCAAAAATGTTTTACACTAAAGTTAAAAGTACGTTTATAAGTCATTTTAGTAGGTACACTCGAACCAACAAGTTTAAGGGTCTGTTCCATCGATTGCGGATAAGGCTATTTGATAGACAATGGTTTCCAATTAAAAAAAAAAATTATTAAATAATTTTTCTTTTCACCATCGAATCCCAGTTTATTTATGCGACATTTCTATTTGCTATTGTGAATCCAATCCGCAACCAACCAATGCGTGCCAACCCGTAGTGGAACAGTGCGGTATATAAGGATCTAACCTTAACCTTTTCCTACACGGAGGCCTATGCCCAGCATATTCACAGAGCAGTTAAATGCTACACGCTACAGGCTGAATCGTTATTATGAATCTTAAAGTTATATTTTCAAATTTCATTATTGAGATGAAACTGGCCTTAATTAGCTGTTTTATCTTCAGGTGTTAGTCTATTCGTAAGTTGTGAGCAGAATAGACTTTTTTCGCAACCGGTAAAACATTCTCTCAAACTGTTATATATATATATGTATATATACATATATAGGTAGAAGGCAAATATAACGCTGGCATCTATTGATCGTGTGGGAAATTTGTTTGAGAGTACCTATGTAAACTGAATTCTGAAACCATAATTTGCTCACTACCGCCATCTGTACTTATTATGAACTAGGTTATGAACAGATAAAATAATGTACCTTTTTTCTGCGCTACTTATTGCCATAACAAATACACAGATGGCGTTGTTAGGAGAAAAGGAAATCTAAAAGGGGTATGCTAATGGCAAATAGTCGGGCGAAAATCAGAAAATCCACCCCGGATAAGGTTCAGTCGTTTCGGGATACTCACAGGGTGAACTTCCTTCGAAATTTCGGAGTTTCCATTGTCCCTTTGTCTAACGCCTTATAAACAAGATACATCTATATCAGTCTGATTCTGTTTATTTTTGTTCAAGAAAACCTTAAATAAATTTATAATTATTATAATTATATTAATTTTTACTCTATTCGAAGTGATAAAACTTTTCAAACTATTATATAACTGGTTATATTTCGAAGTCACTTGTCGGATAGAATGATTGGTGAGTGAAAACTTTTTATGTAGATAGATTTAGTAAAAGGTTATAATTTTTTTTTTTTACTAATGTTACCTTTAAACGGTTGATATGGTGAATAATTTTATGCATCGAAACAATATAACAATGGGCAATTTCAGCTTTTAAGTTTAGTAACAAAAACATAAGGAGGAATATAATTATCACTACATAATTATTATAAAACAAAGTCGCTTCCCGTTGTCTGTCTGTCTGTATGTATGCTTACTTGCTTAGATCTTAAAAACTACGCAACGGATTTTGATGCAGTTTTTTTAATAGATAGAGTGATTCAAGGGGAAGGTTTATATGTATAATACATGCATAATATAGTAAACTACATGCATAATAAAAGAGAAACACTGATCATTTTTGCAACCGTGCAAAGCCGGGGCGGGTCGCGAGTTTCTTATAAAAGAGATGATTTTTTCAGCGAAATTGTTTGTAATAATATATAAATATATTAAATTTTAGGGAGGTAAAGTTTGTAGGTTTGTAGAGGCAAATCTCGGGAACAATGAATCCGATTTCGAAAATTCTAGTATTTCAGTGAAAAACTACATTATTTTTGAGTGCTATATTTTATTTCAGTAGGTAAGAATATTTTTAAGCATGTTTTATTATGCGAATTGTTGTACTGAGTATTGTTTATTATAAGTAGTTGTAGAAGATTTGCCGTGTAATATTTACATTATAAAGCTATTTCATAAAATTTAGTATGGCAGGGGGTTTACGGGGCGATAAACGATCTAGCTAGGATTCATTTTTAGAAAACGTCGTTACTGAGGTAGGGCACAGCAGGAAATTTCCTGCTCAAAATTGGAGCAGCCCGACTGGGGTAGTACCTCGACCTTACAGAAGACCACAGCTAAATAATACTGTTTTCAAGCAGTATTGTGTTCCTGTTGGTGAGTAAGGTGACCAGAGCTCCTGGGGGGGGGGGATAGGGTCGGCAACGCGCTTGCGATGCTTCTGGTGTTGCAGGCGTCTATAGGCTACGGTCTTACCATCAGGTGAGCCGTACGCTTGTTTGCCAACCTAGTTACATAAAAAAAAAAAAAAAAAAAAAAACGTCGTTTTATCCGTGTTTTCAGGCAATGAAAAACTTCTACAACATCATTAGAATGCGAAGGTAAATTTCGCCACTATATACTACAGCCTCAGCCTGTATTATCCCACAGATGGGCATAGGTCTCTTACCCCGTGTAGGAGAAGGGTCAAAGCTTAATCCACCACGCTGCTCCAATGCGGGTTGGCAGATATATTCCCTACTATGAGTAACGATCGCTATCAGGTGTACACGATAACAACCGGGACCGACGCCTTAACGTGATCTCTGAGGCACGGGGGGGAGACCGACAAGGACTGCAAAAACACCCAGACCACGGCAAACATCTTTATGGCCAATACAAACGTTTGTCATGTGCGGCAATCGAACCCGCAACCGCCAGCGCAACAGCCACAAACCAGTGCTGTGACCGTTGCGCCAACGCGTCGTCAACACGTCGTCGCCACTACATACATAAGGTTATAATAGCTCAGGTTCCAACGGTCCTACCTGGTCGGTATATCAATCGGGTGTCCCCGAAACGAGAAGACCAAGAGAAGAGATAAGTTTGAGCACCTGTGGTGTAAAAAAAATGTATCGGAGTTGTAGCCAACCACATAAAAATAGCCTACTTCATAAGGATTCTAAAACAGTACCATACTATCTACTTTTTACAGTAAAATTATTGAGCTATAGCCATTAATATGTAAAAGTAGGCATTTCATTGCAAAATTGCTAAATTATTTGCAGATATTTTTTTGAGTTTTTATTAAGTAAGTAGAGCTGTCGACCCTAAAAATTAGACTTTACTACCTGCTTGGCTTATTCATATATGAATTCTAAACTGTGTGAGGGAGACAAACAGTGCTTGGGAAATTTTTCTGAAATTTTTTTGATCTTCTTAACATTTATCTGCAGAAAACCATTCGTGCTCGGCAGTCGCGTTGTTGCAGCTTTTGTACACGTGTAACGTGATACGGATGAAGTCCAAATTTTTTGACAATGCGATGTGCTGTAGATATGGATATTGTACTGGATTCCCAATTTGTGCATTTTGATTGAATTTTGTTTATTTGGTAATAGTTGCGACGACTTGGCATTCTATTGGACATTTGTTTTGTGCTTATCATCAGGACTGTGTGATGTCACGAGAAATTTAAATATACCCCAAGAGTATCCTAACTTGCATTTTATTTACGGAAAATGCGATCGTCGAATCGTCGACCTTTAAGCTCGAAATCGTCTTGATAATAATTAAACAATTCAACTATCATACAAAAGGTACAGAAACTTTTTAAAAAAATTGGAAATCTAACAAGATAAAGTTTTGTCCCTCAATCATTGCAATGATCATTTTGTCAATATTGGAAAAGCCTTAACGCAATTTCCATTACCAAACTTGTTGCCATTCAAGACTCACTTGCGATGAAATTATAAAAATCAATTATCCAGTTAATTCTTTCTTTATGACTCCTGCCGATGAAGTTGAAGTAAACAGTCTCATATCTTAAGTCAGATATAATGAAACAACTTTTTCTGATTTTATCGCGGCTTATTAAGTTCCGTAAAATCTGAAAAAGTTGTTTCATTATAATGACTGAAATTTGCCTAAAAATAAGAAAACATTGAGTCTCACAGTTAACAGATAGTTCTCTTAGAATTGACGGGTATCCACCATCACTCATCAAAAAGCTTAAGAATTTCATAGCTAAGCCATTAACTAACTTATTTAATTTTAGCCGGTATTTTTCATACAATTTGAAAAACAACAATGGTGAATGGTCCAATATACTTGGACACAGTTTTTTGCTAGAGAAATTAGTTAACAGGAAACTTGTCTCATATCTACAAGCTAATGACTTTAATCACTGATAGAAAGTATGGATTTCGGTGAGGGCAATCTACAGAGGATACAGTAACAATACAAGTGTCCACTTCCTTAGACAATATTATAGTGTCCACTTCCTTAGATCAAAATAAGTGTTTTCTGGGTGTGGTCCTTTCGACACTGTTTCGGTACATATTCTAGTCAAAAAACTTGACGGACTGAGAATAAGAGGATTAGCATTATAATGGTTTAATAGCTACTTGTCAGCGCTATATGGTATAGTATAGGGTATAAATACATTGAAAGTATTTAATATGTACATATATTTATTTAATAGTATTTTCGTAAAAGCTTTACATAAAGTGAGTCCGATTTCGCGTGCGTGTTAAAGCTAAAGGAAGCGCATGACGGGACAGGCAATTTGTGTAGTGATTGGGTTAATTGCTCTTCAACTTCAGAGCTGTAACTTTGAACGTTAAGTAAATGTAGATTAAAATAATTGTACGCTCTTTGTTATGGCTTAAAATAGTATTAAATATATTGCACTTGTAATGAAATGCCGTTGACGCAGTCTTGCTTTCGGATCCGCGGGTTGTGGAGTTGATTCCCGCCTGAGTCTGGGAGTAATATTTGAATAATAGTCGGCTGTTATCTATAAGACCAAGCATCAAGTTGCTTACCTTAGGAACAGACCGTGTGTGAATGTTATAAGATATTTATTTATTTATTTCATACTTAGAAACGGTCTAGAGCAGTAACTTTGTCTCCAAATTACGACTAGCATTATCATCTAGAGGTTTCATAAGAGTAGTTCTGTGGATTCAAATATAACTTAGTAGTTATAGGAAGTACCTACTACATCGCCCGGGGCCGATATTCAAGTATTCCCTGGGAAGAGAATGGTTATAATCTATCAGGTCATGACAGCTTATTACAATCGGATTATAGTTTAAGCGCGGATCTCTGTTTAATTTATTTTTAGGCCTCAAGTTTTATTTTTATTTATATTCTTTATTGTATACTATAACTACACTACGGACTTAACTCTAATGCATTTTCTACCAGCCAACCTTGGTATGTGCAAGAAAGTATAGTTTTCTATTTCCTATTTTACGTTCCCCTTTATTCTATGTAGATATTATCTACTTATAAATAAAAAAGGTAAATTGTTCTTATATCAGTGATGACATGTAGGAAGTTACTTTTAACATAAGCATATCAAAAGATATCATTTTAGCTCCAATTTATACTAATAAATGTTGTTAGCGAATGTAGGGTTTTTTCTATGCTAGGTCAGCGACTCCTGACCTCTTTTTTGTCGCGGCACTTTTAATGATTTAAAAATTTGGCAGCACTCAATAAAATATAATATGAATTTAAAAGTTGTTTACTTACCTATAAAATGCCAATGACTTCTATTTCCAATTTCCTTTTAATAATATATTTTAGTTATTATATTTTTTGAGGTTTTTAGTTTTAGGTTCATTGTTCTAGTATATATTTTTACAATAATTACCTTCATTATTATGTGTAAATAAGTAAGCCATTTTGTAAATATATTAATCTAATATTATTTGGCATATTTTAAGTAGGATATTTATTACACAGAGCTTGCAATAGCTGTTTAGAATATTTTTATGTTTTCAAATATACTTACGAGCAATTTGTACTTAGAATATTGTTTATAAATTATGTTATAATCCATGATAATATGATAATTATGTACTATGAAAATTACAATTTAACAATAAAAATGCTATCAATAAGAAATTTTTTATACGTTTCCAAAATTTAAGAGAAAACAGAGGTTGAGAAATACAGTACTAGGGTATCTCGGATGATATTTAATATTAAACGGATATTCGTTTTACGGAAAATACTTTCGTTTAATACATACTATACATTAGAAGCGGATGCTACATAATTTAAAAAGGGTAAGGCGCTTTTGAGATTAACAATATACGGTTTTGTAAAGCCTTCTAGTATAGATAAATACGAGTAGGTACAATCCTTTAATTCGAAAAATCAATTATAAATAAAAACATTATTGCAGTCAATGTCAGAAAAGGTTTTGTAGTAAAAGTGTACGTGCTTTCATTAACCGACTTCAAAAAAGGAGGAGGTTACTCAATTCGACCGTATATATGTTTTTTTTATGTATGTTCGGGGATAACTTCGTCGTTTAGGAACCGATTTTGATAATTCTTTTTTTGTTGGAAAGGGGATATCCCAACTTAGGTACCATGATAAGGAAACCAGGATCTGATAATGGGATCCCAGTGAAATCGAGGGGAACCCTCGAAGATCGTAGTGACGACTAGTGCGTTTGTTAATTTATTTATTATTTATTACTTGCCAATGCAATTGAAGTCCGTTTTTTTTTTCGTTTGCTAGCAAAAACAATTATTTATCTTTTATAAACTTATAATTTTAATAAAAATAAAAAAAGGATAAATTATGTTTATATCTATAGTTACAATTTTGTTTTTAAAAACTTACTCACTTTTAAACGCATTTTTAGAGCATATCTTTGATCAGTTAATATTTTATTTTAATCACCTATTTTAATACAATAATAATTGTATTATTTATGAAAGTCAATATATACTTGTATATATACAAATATAATGGTTTAAATTTTATCAAAGACTATTTGTATTCCTTTGGTAGTTTCATATTAATTCGTTTGACTGATAATCGTGTTCTGTTTAGGTATATATTAATACGAGTATACGCGAATACACGATGACGAAGAATACAGGTTCACCAAACCTCTGTAGGTTTAATTTTTTATTAGTCTCTTTGTCTGTTTATTTGCATTGGTAGCCTATAAGACCTTTAATAAAGTCTTCAATCATTATTCATATGCATTTCGAGGTCATCACTATCATCGCCATAATTATCAACATGACACCTTAGTTGTTATGTTTGATCAATACTTTAATTATTCTTACCATATTGAGGCACTGAAGCGGAATCAAGCATTGTATGACGTAGGTACATTTAGATTACAATGTTCTATTAATTAATTTAAAACAATCCTATTGAAAAAGGATTTAAATCGCACGGATCAATTAATTTTTGTTTGACATCGTAACACGTTTAATATATTTTATTGTGATGTGAATTATAATTAATCAGTCGTTAAATTATAGCTGTTTAACATTTAAATTTTAACAAGAATAAAAAAGTGTTTAATTATCGTGCTACCGAATCAGGATTAACAACGGAAACCGAAATTGAAGCCGAAAAATAGGAATAGCGCTGATGTAGTGGTGCGCGAAAAGCACCCCTAAGCCCTGGCAGTCACGGGTTCGATTACCGTTTGGGGCTGGTATTGGTTTCTGGTCCTCAGACCAGAGAGATTCTCCCGTGCCTCGGAGAGCACATAAAGCCTTCGATTTTGGTTGTTATTATAGAAACCGATAGCAATTATTGCTCGTAGTAGGAAAACTTATCCGCCAACCCGCAGTAGAACATTAAGCTACACTTTTTTTTTTCAATATTGAGAAAGAGACCTTCGCTTAGCAGACCTTATTTTATGACAATATAAGTATCGTTTCGCGTGTTTACTTGCGTACAGTGTCTAGTCCTTGCGATTGTTCCTGTTTATAACGCGTACGTGGGTCGTGTGTGTGTACGTAGTGGTGCCGTCGTGTATGTGTATCTAATGTGTATATACTGACGTAATGTAATCTATGTTTAATCTAATTTCATTCTTTGCAAATAAATTAAAATCTACTGTCAGATTCCGTAATGGGCATGACGACAGTATCAAAAACTCGTCAATTTAATGATTTCAGGGGAACACTCATGTTATAAAAATTCAAAATACTGGTTTAGTTTTATGTAAAATAATAAGATTATTGTGATTTTCAATAAAATAAAACATCAAAATACTGCAATCGGCCATTTTGAATGAAACACAAATTACAGCGCAGACGTCACAACATAACATAATACGTCAGGCGCGCTCCAAAGAGTAAAGTAAAAAGTAAGGCCCAGATTATTTTGTGACGTCAAGCCGACGCCATGACACCTGCAGCCGTTTTGCCGCTCTCATTGCAAACATATTAGAAAAATAGTTTTAATCTTCCTTAAACTTAAGTTTATTACCGAAATATACGTATTTTCGTAAATAGTAAATGTGTAGCCACATTACGGAAGAGATTTTGAAAATCTTTCGTCATGCCCATTATGCTTATTTTTAGTGTGCTGAAAGAATAAAAAAATATGACTGCTGCAATAAATCCTTTTTAATTCGTAGAATTGTGTGGTTACGGCAGTAAAGAATATAGCCACCCCCTCTCTTCCCGTGGATATCGTAAGAGGCGACTAAGGGATAATACAGTTCCACTACCACCTTGGAACTTAAAAAGCGGAACGATGGCGGGATAACCAATATAACCATCCAACTGCTGGCTTTGAAATACACTGGCCGAAGACGGGCAGCAGCGTCTTCGGTGCGACAAAGCCAGCCCTGCGGTCACCATCCCAACAGCCCAGCGTGATGACTATGAGCAACACACAGTTCACGCCATTTTTGGCGCGAACTTGTGGAGGCTTATGTCCAGCAGTGGACTGCGATAGGCTGTTAAAAAATAAATAAACAAGCTACATGTTAACGTGTGAATATGTAGCTAACGTCGTATCATCTAAAGGGGTATCAGAAAATAAAAATTCATAGGGCCCCAAGATATACTCGACCCGAGATACCATAAATAAACACAAATTGTACATATAAAATGTAGCTCACAGTCACAGTATATAATTTAGAATACCAAAAATGATTCGAAATGATTCGCAATGAACAGAACAAGTTTTAGATAACGATAGTTAAAAAAAAACACCCAAATTTAATTTAAAATACAAGGTGTATTGTTGTATTTAGCACGGTTAAAATTTTGGCTGCTTTTGATTGTACCCGAAACAATGATGAAGGTAAATTATCGGCTGAAACGAGCGAAGACTGAAACTGAAAATTTTCACTTGATTTTTATTTTTTTACTTTATTGATCAGAGCTGAGACTGAAAATATTTTTTTTATATAACTAGATCGGCAAACAAGCGTCCGGCTCATCTGATGGTAAGCGATTACCGTAGCTTATAGACGTCTGCAACACTAGAAGCATCGCAAGGGCTTTGCCGACCCTATCCACAGTTTCCCCCAGCAGCTCTGGTCACCTTACTCGCCAACAGGAACACAACACTGCCTGAAAACAGTGTTATTTAGCTGTGATCTTCTATAAGGTCGAGGTACTACCCCAGTTAGCCCCTGCATATTTTGAGCAGGAAGTTTCCTGCTGTGCCCTAACTCAGATAAATTTTATTTGAAAAGGGCTTGATTAGTTTCAAGATTTATCTCTTGAAATATAATATAGATTATAAATAGTTATTCTGACATCAACTGCATTAGACAAATAATTGTGTTTGCTCGCAAACGAAAAAAACCGACTTAAAAAAAATTAGTCAAGTAAATACGCGCTATTAAAGATTACTCAAAAAGTTGTAATCAGTTTTCGGTGTAATTTAAACAAGACTACAAGACAAGTATTAGCTTTCGATTAAAGTAAGAATCAGTGATGCAACGGATAGCAGTTTGGCCGGATACCGGATAGCCGGATATCCGGCAAACCATGTGGCCGGATAGCCGGATATCCGGCCGCCGGATATCCGGCGGGACTTAGCTGTTTGGTGAAAATTAACAAAGTTTGCCAAAATCTATCTTTCAGCACCTTGCAGCAGTGTGTACAGCGAAAGACTTTTTTCTGAAGCTGGCCTTTATAACACCGCTTGCTACCTCTCAATGCAGAGAAATTAGTATTTATTTACCATAATTTGCCCTTAGTGCAGTATGAGTACCTACTAATTAATTCATTTTATTTCTATTACATTCATTTACTATTGTGTGATTAAAAATTTAGAACTAAAACTAATTATATTTCTTAAGTGATACTAAGACTAACTAAATAAAGCAAATAATTACTTAAAAATATATATTTTTTTGTCCAGGTTACAGGTATCGGATATTCGTTTCATCTTTACTTAAAATATATGTGACGTATACTGAACGACGCCGCGTTGGCGCAACGGTTACAGCACTGGATTGTGCTTGTTGCGCTGGCGGTTCCGGGTTGGATCCCCACACATGACAAACATTTGTATTGGCCATGCAAATGCTTGCCGTGGTCTGGGCGTTTGTGCAGTCCTTGTGGGTCTCCCCACCGTGCCTCGGAGAGCACGTTAAGCCGTCGGTCCCGGACCCCGGTTGTTAACATGTATAGTTCGCGTCATGTAAAAAGAACGCTGGCCTTCAAGTTGCGCAGAAACGATTTATGGGTCTAACCGATGGTATGAGGTAGGGGAGGGGCGTGTGTATCACTCGCCGCATGCTTGCCGATGTGCTATTGGTTGGACAGTTCGACGTCGACACAAAATCGCTCGCGCACAAAAGTCTTAAATTACGAAATAGTTTTACATAGGGAAGTGAGAAAAATGATTTATAATGTATAGTGTTTTATGAAGAGAGAGGCTGCTAATAATGCAGTTAAGAATTTAAAATAATGTATGAACGACACCCACGGGAGTTTCATAACATTACTTGAATTTTTGTCATTATATTAAACATTCTACACTGAATCAAACATGTTTATAATTCTATTGAATGAAATTCTATCTATATTTTTTATTTTACCTACCAATAACGATTATACGAAGCCGTGAGCGAAATAGGCCAGTCAAATTGTACATTAAAATCGCAAATGGTCTGCTAGTTCTGCTTTTTTCATATGTTGTTAGGATCAGTATCAGTAGTGTAAATCCAGTTTTGAAAACCACCGAAATTTGGGTCCAAAGTTGGTCAAAACTGTAAACTTCACTTTTTTGGAAAAAAACGATCAACTTTTGAAGAGCTGTATCTCGGCTTCTATTTGGCCTACAGAGCTGGTTTTGGGCTCAAATTGTAGTTAATTTAAACAACTTTAAAAATGTATCCTACATGTATTCTCTAAAAATGCATACTTTGGAAGATACAGTGAAAAAACCGAAACAAGTGCGAAAATTTCGTGGTTTTTCGAGCGCCCCAAAGTTAGCACAGGTCTTTCGAAGTTGCAAAACTGGATTTACACTACTGGTACTGATCCTAACAACATATGAAAAAAGCAGAACTAGCAGACCATTTGCGATTTTAATGTACAATTTGACTGGCCTATTTTCCCGACTTTTGGTTTTTTTGAACATTGTACAAAACTATTGGGCCTATAGACGCCGTTTTGTGCTTAAATTAAAGGTAAATAAATTTACTACAACCTCTCTTGATTCGACGTTCGTCGTAGGATGAGTATTTCCCACCGAAATTTGGGTCCAAAGTTGGTCAAAACTGTAAACTTCACTTTTTTGGAAAAAACGATCAACTTTTGAAGAGCTGTATCTCGGCTTCTATTTGACCTATAGAGCTGGTTTTAGGATTTAATTGTAGCTAATATAAACTACTTTAAAAATGTATCCTACATGTATTCTCTAAAAATGCATACTTTAGAAGATATAGTGAAAAAACCGAAACAAGTGCGAAAATTTCGTGGTTTTTCGAGCACCCCAAAGTTAGCACAGGTCTTTCGAAGTTGCAAAACTGGATTTACACTACTGGTACTGATCCTAACAATATATCAAAAAAGCAGAACTAGCAGACCATTTGCGATTTTAGCCCTTTTTTGTGTACGATTTGACTGGCCTAAAAGGCTAATTCAAAAATAAAACAATAGGCCTTGTACTTTCGTGCGCGATGCGACCCATGCGCAAACTTACCCCCTCCAGTTTCTTTCAGCGTTCTTTTTAGATGACGCAAGTTATACACCTGATAGCGATCGTTACTCATAGTAGGGAATATATCTGCCAGCCCGCATTGGAGCAGCATGGTGGATTAAGCTCTGATCCTTCTCCTACATAAGAAGAGGCCTATGCCCAACAGTGGGATATTACAGGCTGAAAAAAAAATGAATTACTATCCGGTATCCGGCCGGATACTGAAGTACTATCCGGTATCCGGCCGGATAGTGAAAACAAGGCCGGATAGGCCGGATACCGGATAGTTGCCGGATATCCGTTTCATCTCTAGTAAGAATCATCGAAATCGGTACACCGAGTAAAAAGTTATGCGGTATAATATAACGTAGGTCGACGAAAAAGTAGTCACGTAAATACGCATTATTAGATATAACTCTAAAAGTACTTGTCAGATCTCAATTAAATTAAAATGGGACCACATGACACGCAACACCTTTCAATTAAAACAAAATTGATCGAAATCGGTCCACCCAGTCAAAAGTTCTGAGCTAACATACATAAAAAAAAACATACGTGTCGAATTGAGAACCTCCTCCTTTTTTTGAAGTCGGTTAACAACAACAAAATACGTTCTGAGATGTTTATAGTACAAATCCACGCTAGTCAGTAAATAATATTCTAATCGTTTAAATTAAAATGAAATTGGGTCTGGTTTTGTAGAATTAAATAACAAGCAAAATGAGATATTATAAAAATATAAAATATATATGTCGCAGATCAGAAGTAGGTAGGAGAAGAACGGACGGATGACCGAACTACTAAGTATTAAATGGACTCACCGAGCGGGTACCGGATCTATCGCGTGGCGGAGAGACAATTCGACGCAGTGCCCGGGAGTTGCGACCCGAGTCTAGGTTTAAGACGGCAGTCTTTATAATGCGCATTAACGCTCGCCTCCACTGCCCGAGTTGCCCACAATATAATGTAACAATTAATTCGTGTACACAAACTAACCCTTACAAGAGTCGAGGTTAAACTACTAGCAGGATACACAAGTGCACCGCGCCACGCCAGAGCCAAGACTGCCTGAGCTGCGGTTGCATCGGTCTTTTATGCACGAAGGAATGACTCGAATAATAGAATGAGTGAGGGTAGATGAATAATAATAACAACACAGGTACCGTCATTAATAACTATCTGTATTGACTCTCCGACACGGCCATCCTGACAAGTCACACGTCCCCGTGTGATGCCGTAAAAAGCAAAAAGGTACTGCGATATCAAAGTTTCGTCTCGGCCTATCCTGACCCACACTTAACCAAGGATAAAGCGATAGTACAACCACTTTTTGTTGACACACCATACAGCCATACGCCAATCTACCATTAAATCAAAATTGACCAATCGTTTTGGTATAAACATTACTCCATTATTGCTTTCCACATATTAGTCACCACTGTCACCTAAATCGAGTGACAGCAGCTCATGCCACCTCCATCGAGTGACGATAACCAACCAAAAGAGTCGCTACTGTCACCTAAATCGAGCGACAGTAGCTCATGCCACCTCCATCGAGTGACGATAACCACTAAGTCGCCACTGTCACCTAAATCGAGCGACAGCAGCTCATGCCACCTCCATCGAGTGACGATAACCAACCAAAAGAGTCGCTAGTGTCACCTAAATCGAGTGACAGTAGCTCATGCCACCTCCATCGAGTGACGAGAACCACATGTATTGCCTCCATCGAGCAATACAATCAAAACATGTTTCCATGCCACCTCCATCGAGTGACGAGATTGCCTCCATCGAGCAATACAACCAAAACATGTTTCTCATGCCACCTCCATCGAGTGACGATATTGCCTCCATTGAGCAATACAATCAAAACATGTTTCTCATGCCACCTCCATCGAGTGACGATAATGCCTCCATTGAGCAATACAATCAAAACATGTTTCCATGCCACCTCCATCGAGTGACGATATTGCCTCCATCGAGCAATACAACCAAAACATGTTTCTCATGCCACCTCCATCGAGTGACGATATTGCTTCCATTGAGCAATTCAATCAAAACATATTTCCACGTCACTTCCATCGAGTGACGATATTGCCTCCATCGAGCAATACAACTAAAACATGTTTCTCATGCCACCTCCATCGAGTGACGATATTGCTTCCATTGAGCAATTCAATCAAAACACATTTCCATGTCACTTCCATCGAGTGACGATATTGCCTCCACCGAGCAATACAACTAAAACATGTTTCCACGCCACCTCCATCGAGTGACGATAACCACTAGAGTCGCCACTGTCACCTCAATCGAGAGACAGCAGCTCATGTCACCTCCATCGAGTGACTATAACCAACTAAAAGAGTCGCTACTGTCACCTAAATCGAGCGACAGTAGCTCATGGCCCGACTGCCTCAGCAGCTAGTGACAACTACTATTGCCACACATATTGTCATCACCTCATGTGATACGACCAACATATATCGTCATCACCTCATGTGATACGACCAAATTAGCATCAACAACATTAAACAAATCTAATTCAGCAGCTACATCAGTAAGAGGAATCCTTCGTAAACGATCGTGAACATACCTATAGGTTCTATTATTATTTCAAGAACTTTACAATAATCTGAATCATAAATGTCGTTAAACCAATTATAACTAATCACTTCACATAATTACCACAGCCATGTACCATCGACGTCATCACAACCAAAACTATAGACCGTACGTCTACTTCTACAACAAGTTACAACCAAAAATCCTCGAGTAAAGACCTCTAACACCACGGCTCTCTAGACGAAGAGCAATCACAGTACATGTGTCAGTCACGTACTTCTCAGTACACATATCCACCGAATGGATCGCCCGTGTCAGTCACTTCTGCGACTACACGCTACGCTCTCAACAGACCAGACCACGACTTCCGCCAGAGTTAAACGCACGCCGCGCACCCTGGACTCTTGGGTTGCCCCAAGAGACAATTCTACCGGGCTACGACTACGCATAACTATACTGGTACGGTTGAACACATTACGGTCGATAGAGTCATTCACTCGAGTCTTTCCATCTACTTAAACTTGAACATCATCATTATCAACAAGATCATAAACTTCATCAACATCGTCTGGTAAATGACATGCTAGCATTTTCCTTAACCACTCGTGAGCAAAATAGGTACGTTTACAATTTAGAGCCTTAAGGGTATACCGATTACCTTCGAGAACTTCTATTACGCGAAAAGGGCCTCGATACTTCGGATCAAGATTCGTTTGATTACGCTCCTCATTTTGTAACAAAACAAACTTTAACAGTTACCTACAACGACTACCATAATGGGCCCATGATTGTACCAAGGTGTTATAAATTAACCTTCTTTATTTAAACTTTTTTAAACAGAAAAACTAAATAACTTTTAAACAGTTTAAACAAATCAATCAAAGGTAGAGAAAGACCGAAAACCCTCGATACTACAAAAAAATACTCGTTACAGAGGGTAATCGGAAATACTCAAGCTAAGACTATATTAACACTTTATCACAAATAAGTGGGTAATCACAAAAACTTAAAACTTTCAATAACCAAACTCTTTTTCTACAACACTACAAAACTTATCCAACGAGCAATTACAATTGCTCCACAATGACTGAATCGAAACAAAAACTGAATCTCCAAATCTGTCATTACTACCTACGTATCACAATAAAACTAAATTCAACAAATAAACCGGTGAATCGAATTACGTAATCGAACACTGAACAAAAACCACTTGTACACCGATAAGAATAAAACAGAACGACCGAAAAGAACTAAATTATCGATGTACCCACTAATCGCCACCAAATGTTGCAATTTACTTGCACACTCGCTAAAATAGAACTTAAAGTTCAAAGAAACCAAAAACTCTGAACTAAAAAAATAAAACGATTAACAACAGCAAACAACAAATTAAGTGGGCGTAGTGAGATCTTTATCCCACTTCTGATGTCGCAAATCAGAAGTAGGTAGGAGAAGAACGGACGGATGACCGAACTACTAAGTATTAAATGGACTCACCGAGCGGGTACCGGATCTATCGCGTGGCGGAGAGACAATTCGACGCAGTGCCCGGGAGTTGCGACCCGAGTCTAGGTTTAAGACGGCCGTCTTTATAATGCGCATTAACGCTCGCCTCCACTGCCCGAGTTGCCCACAATATAATGTAACAATTAATTCGTGTACACAAACTAACCCTTACAAGAGTCGAGGTTAAACTACTAGCAGGATACACAAGTGCACCGCGCCACGCCAGAGCCAAGACTGCCTGAGCTGCGGTTGCATCGGTCTTTTATGCACGAAGGAATGACTCGAATAATAGAATGAGTGAGGGTAGATGAATAATAATAACAACACAGGTACCGTCATTAATAACTATCTGTATTGACTCTCCGACATATAAAAGTACTATAGTTTATTCCAATTGTTTCCCGCAAACTCTAATAGAGAGCGTGTCTGACTCGTAATTGCATATTGCGGAACTGTCACAACAGTTTACCGCGTCGCTCTTTGTTCCTACTTTACAGAGGTGTTACTAGTCCTAGTTCATACGGGGCGGTCTACGTAATGATAAACATTACACTGGATTTGTTTTAGATGCGACTGCTGTCTTTTGTTTATCATACATATCATATTGTACATAATAAACTTTTGTTTGACACGTCATATTCTATAATCATTTAATAATTGTAATTTGTTTCCTAACAAAATAATAGATAAGCATAATCAAGTAGGTGCAAGTAATCATAGCTGGCGACCCCCCGTGGGAACTCGTGGCAGAGGTTCTTGCCGAGACCTACTCATACGTCTCGGGTAGGAGGGCTCTCGGTGAGAACCCCGCGTTGGACGGGATCCTACAGGTGTGCCGGATAGGGCAGGAAGCGCTAATGCGGAGGTGGGGGGAGGACCTGGCGGAGGAGCCGTATGGCACACGCGTAACGGCTGCCCTGCGCCCGGTCCTTAAGCGGTGGATGCGTCGAAAACGCAAGCCCCTCACCTTCCGTATGACGCAGGTTCTCACCGGGCACGGATGCTTTGGTGACTACCTGTGTCGGACGGCCCAAAGGGAGCCGACGACTGAATGTCACGATTGTGGCGCGGCGGTGGACTCTGCCCAGCACACTCTCGAGGTGTGCCCGAGATGGGCGGCACTGCGTCAGTGTCTGACGTCAGTCCTCGAAGGGGACCTGTCGCTCCCGAGCGTCATCACCGCGATGCTCGGCGATGACGAGTCCTGGAAGGCGATGGTCTCCTTCTGTTATGTCCCAGAAGGAGGCCGACGAGCGGGTAAGAGAGGAGGCCGCCGACGTGCCTTCCACCCGCGGGCGACGAATAGGGGTGCGTAGGAGGCGCTACTTAATGCGCTTCCAGTAACGGCCGGGATGGGAACCCGGTCCTGCTAGACACGGCGTCGTCGGGGCTGTCCAGAGGTGAGCCGGACAGTGCCCATGGAGGATAAATCTGGCCTTTTCGCCGAGGCCAGCCTGTCGCTGCAGGGATCCTGTTGCCTGCAGATCCGGGACCCTCCAATTAAAGCGGCTGAAGGCGCCCGCTGGGGTTTAGTGCGGTAGTGGCACCCCCAAGTGCTGAGTCCGACATACGGTCTAGGACTGCCTACCCGGGCGTCCTGGATATCACCCGTAAATGGGTTACCCTGCGATATCAAAAAAAAGTGCAAGTAATCATAGTTTTTAGGCCAACCAGGTAAATTACTTCTCAATCGGAATATTATTAATATTAACTATTGCAATATTATTAACAGAATATTATTATTACAACTATCGGAATATGTATTACTAGCTGCTGCCCGCGACGTCGTCTGCGTGCGTTCACTGCTCGTTCCCCGTAGGTGATAGCGTGATAATATGTAGCCTATGTTCTGACCCGACTTCTTAGTAATATTCGTGCCAAATTTGAAGTAAATCCATGCAGTACTTTTTGAGTTTATCCCGGACATACATACAGACAAACAGACAAAAATTCTAAAAACTATATTTTTGGCTTCGATATCGATTGTAGATCACACCCCAAGTATTCTTTTAAAAAAATATTCAATGTACAGTTTTGACTTTATAGATTACTATTAACTTTATTTGGTACAATTTTGTTTTAATGAGCTGTATTTTACGCCACATAAAAATAATCTGAGCTCGACAGATTTTTAAACGGACACCTATAATAAAAATCTCAGATCTTTCCTACAAATTAGAACAGAAATGTTCATAATATAATACGTATCTAAAAGTTGATTAGAAACGTAGGAAACGTTGAGTCTGAATTAGGTCTGAGAAGAGCTAAACGCAATTGTGAGAACCTTCAATAAATTAAAAATGCATCTACTGAGTGGAAAAGGAGTCGTTTGCATTTTAATAACCTTAAACGCAATTTGCAGTCATTATCATGCGCTTCTGCTTTTACTCGTATAATATAACTAGCGTATAATGTTTATTTCATTTACGATTATTTATAGACTTTGCTAATGTTACGACTTAAGAGATCACTATTAGTGATAAGGCCGTGTTTTCACCTTTTATGTTATAATATTGTGATTCCTTATGTAATAATTCAAATGTGCAATAAAGTGTTAAATAAATAAATAAACTTAATTAAATCTTTATAAATTGACGACGCGTTGGCGCATCGGTCACAGCACTGGTTTGTGGCTGTTGCTGCGCTGGCAGTTGCGGGTTCGACTTCGACCCCTAATCGGGTTTCCTCGTACATGACAATCATTTGTATTTGCCATACAGATGATTGCCGTGCTCTGGGTTTTTGTGCAGTCCTTGTGGGGTCTCCCCATCGTGCCTCGGAGAGCATAATTATTAAGCCGTCGGTCCCTGTTGTTATCATGTACACGCGATAAATAGCGATCGCTACTCATAGTAGGGAATACATCCGCCAACCCGCGTCGAAGTAGCGTGGTGGATTAAGCTCTGATTCTTCTTCTACGTGGTGAAAGAGGCCTATGCCCAGCGGTGGGATATTACAGGCTGAAGCGAGATGTAGTACGTTTGCCTAACATATTTCATTTAGAAAGTGAATAGTTTCACTGTAACTTATACGAGTCGGCAGTTATTTATTGTTGGAACGAAAATGCTGGCGTACCACATGCAAACTTTATAGTTTCCTTTTCTATTCTCCTCTTATATTCGATTTTATTAAATTGTATGACTTTTTTTGTGCTTCTTTAAATTTACTCACATTTAAAACGGATTGACTAAGAAACGTCTATGAATTGATAAAGTAATAAGTGATTACAGTAGTTCATGCATATTAGGGTAAAACCCGGATAGTTGCCCCACTTTTCGAAAAAGCTTTATTTAAGAAAAGTATGAACTTGCTGAAAATTATTCAGTATGTATCTTAAAACATAGGTCTTTTATCTTCTATAATAGCCTATTTTTGTATAGATAATTAACAATGGTTTTGAATAAATACTGTTTTATTTCACCTCTCAAAAAAGGGATAGTTGCCTACTATGGCGGATAGTAGCCTAGCGTGGAAAATGCTTCGGGGGATACTTGCCTCGTACGGGGATAGTAGCCTCGGTATGATTTTTATTTTGGATAGAAATAAATTTATAGCCATTAAAGTAATCTTTTTTATATATTTAACAGTCCTTAAAATTAATTCGTATTATGTATTTTTATTTTTGTGTTTCCCACACATGAGGAAATTCTAAAATGTTTTTTATGATAATATCAAAATTTCGATCCAGCGGGATTCGAACCCACGCCCCCGACATACCGTGTCAGTGCTCTAGCCATTAAGCTATAGAACGATGTAATCGCCGAATCGAAATTTTTTGTATGATTTTATTCGGTTTTAAGTTTTTTTTCTTTTAATCAACTCTGGTATTAACATTGCTTTTTAACAGAAGCTAACGTTAATTTTATCGTTGGAGTTTATAATTTCTGCTGATTGTTTAGATTTTTTAGTTATGCTCAGTGTTATTCTTGACTAGCTCCTGCGCGCGACTTCGTCGGCGTGGACTCCGCTCCTGTTGGTCTTAGCGTGATGATATATAGCCTATAGCCTTCCTCGATAAATGGGCTATCTAACACTGAAAGAATTTTTCAAATCGGCCCAGTAGTTCCAGAGATTACCGCGTTCAAACAAACAAACAAACAAACAAACAAACAAACAAACAAACAAACAAACAAACAAACAAACAAACAAACAAACAAACAAACAAACTCTTCAGCTTTATTATATTAGTATAGATATAGGAGATGCTTGAAGATTTTTGTTCTGAGATTGTTTTTGTTTTGAGATTTATTTAAAGATATCAGCGATGGCAATGATAGCTCAGTATTATCAAAGATGTACTCTTCAATGTCACTATCTTAGGGTTCGAGAGGATATTCCGTATGATCGAGAAATTTCATTGATACTTTTTTTTGTCTTAATTCTTCCAATGCAAGTACTTAGTTATCTTCTGTCCAGTTGATGTTGCGTGGCACCACGACTGCTTTTCGCTTATATTTGCGAGCCATTTTGCTCATCTAGAATAAATATATAAAACAGTTAATTAGATATTTATTTTATTTACAATAAGCAAGTCATATTAAATTCGTAAAAACAACAAAAAAGTAAAATCAGTCTTTGCTTGTAAAATTTTTTTTACTAACTTAAGGGGCAACTATCCGCAAAAGTAAGTAGGGCAACTATCCTTTTTGATGCGGATACTTGCCCTTTTCATTTAGAAAATAAATAAAAAACATTTAGCAATAAAGCATAATAAACAATGTAGTTTAAACACTAATGCATGCAAAGAAATAAAAATTTGACTAAAACTACGATCAGTAAAAAAAATATACAACATAAATTACTTACCAATATAATTATAACGCCCGTCAAAGTTTCGACGCGGAAGATTTTTGCTCACTTGGACAAAATAAGTGCACATATTCCGATGGCTTACGTGGCACTGAGGCCTGAGGAAGGTCACTACTTATTGTAGTAAAGCGTGAACACAACTCATATTCCTAACATAGTGTATTAAGAACCGCGGCAAGTATCCCCCCGCGGCAACTATCCGGGTTTTACCCTAAACGTTTATTTTAAAAAAAAATGACGTATTTTATTTTTATGAAATTTAATATAATACTAGCAGTTGACTTTCGTACGCTACAACTACCAGACTTCTTACAAATCTCAGTCTTATACAGACTTCATATAACAGTCGTGAGAAAAACAAGGGTAGACTTCCTTAGGTCTGCTCAAGCCTTTTTAGATAAATTTGATAATAAGAGTTAATATCCTACTTTCGCTATCCAGAATTTTTGTAAAACGCTAGAATAATAAAATTTATTTATTAAGCAATCAATAGTCTTAAAATTTCACGCTTCTAACTTCCGCTATGACTATAATTATGACAAACAAACTTTTAAGATATGAAGCGTAAAAATTCAATTTTTACAAAATTAAAAACACATGTTTACTCATGTTTAATCCCAAAAAAAGAAAAGTTTTATTCCCGTAACTCGTATAAAAACTTTTAGAATTTTATATAATCGTGTAGTAAAGAATATTATTTTCTTTGACTTGAATGTGCCTAACACTAGCTCCGTGTATGAATGCGATAAGAGAACGCTAGTTTAAGATTAAAAAATAAACAGGCACTTTATACACAAGCACATTTTAATCTAGATCTTTCTTTCTGTCACGCAAAATTATTACATTATTCTTGAATTCTACGGATAGTAAAAAATCAGATAAAATTCATCTCAAATATGTCTTAGTCATTTTTCAACGAGACCTGATGGACTGACGTTGGTTCCCTGGGAAAGGGGACGGGCGCTTTTGTGGGACGCAACCTGCGTTGACACACTTGCTCCGTCTCATGTCAGGGAAACAGCCTTAAAAGCGGGAGCCGCGGCGGAGAAAGCTGAAACGACTAAACGGCACAAATATTCGTCACTAATTCCAAATTACATCTTTGTGCCGTTTGCAGTCGAAACACTTGGACCTTGGAGTAGCAGTGCAAAAAAATTCTTAAATGAGATAACTCCTCGCCTTATTGCCTCCACTGGTGACAAGAGGGCTGGTGCATTTTTTGCCCAGAGAATCGGCATAGCGATTCAACGGGGAAATGCTGCCAGCATTCTTGGCACAATTCCACGCGGACATGATTTGTACCATAACTATCTGTAAATATTTAGTTCTTAAGTTGTGATTTGTAAATATGTATAATGTTTAATAAACTATTAAATTTTTTCAACGTCAAATATTTTATTTTGGGATATCGAAAATATATGGTTAGGTTTGATATGAGATATGTGGACTAGATATCCAGTATATAGCTACTCAATTTTGTGCACGTCTTTGAACACCTAGGTACTACGCACCCGTTACGTTGGGATGTAAGTCACATTTATTAAAATTGTTGGTTCCTCAATAATTTAATTATTTAAAGTAGCAAAAACAATCTTATTAATGTTACGAGTACAAAAGTTTTTTCGGTTAAAATTTTTTTATGAAATTCGTCAGAGAATAAGATTGATTAATAAAGATAATCTCTAAGATTATTTTGATTGCCAGGTATGTATTAGGTACTGTAGAATTAATTTATTGTCATAGTAACTGTAGTTTGGTGCGGGTTTTATAAGAGATAGAACATTTAAAAACTTGTTTAAGAAAATTGTGAATCCATAAAATTTTCTTATCTCGGTGTCATGTAATTGCCTCACGAAGTTTCAGTAAAATTAAATTTCTTGATTGCGGCCCGTCTGTCCAATTTCGTCTCGGCACCTCTTAGCACCGACAAATTATTTTTATCATTTATTTGGCGGCATTGAGAGAAGATTATTCCTAAATAAGAGATACTAATACGTAATTAAGAGAGACAAAGATATTTTAATACGTAATAAGAAAGATGCGCAAATTAATCAAACATAAACATTAAAAAAATTGTTAGAAAACATTAAAAAATGAAGGTTTCAAGTTATCGATTTAAGACGAGACTTAATAATAAGCGCATGGTTATGTGATGAACCAGTACCTACTTAACAAAGGGGTTTTAGAGACTTAACTTGATGTAATTTACCATTCACGAAGAACCGTAGGCTGTGGTCATTGCCATGACCCATACGTTTGTTTTTTTTTTTAAATAATTAGTCAGCAAACAAGCGTACAGCTCACCTAATGGTAATCAATTACCGTAGCTTATAGACGCCTGTAGCACCAGAAGCATCGCAAGCGCGTTGCCGACCCAATCCCTAATCCCCCCAGGAGCTCTGGTCTCCTTACTCACCAACAGGAATACAATACTGCTTGAAAACAGTATTATTTAGCTATGGTCTTTTGTAAGGTCGAGATACTACCCCCGTCGGGCTGATCCATATTCCAAATTTCCTGCTGTGCCCTACCTCGGTTGCTTACTACTGTAAGATAAAATTCTGACCGAAAATTAATTAAAGCAGGTGTACGTTTATCTGATGCAAAATATTAAGATAAGTAACAAAGACCTTCGTTTTGTACATTAACATTTATACAATGTTGTTTTTCTTTTTAAGAGTAAGTATGTCATACTAGACACGGTCACTCTCTGTGTTCACTGTCACTTTTTACGTTTAAAACATCTTAAATCGCTAAATGACTCTCTTTTAACCCTTTCATAGCTAAAATAGTGACCTCTTTTCACAATAAAACCGTTATATAAGCGCACTAGTGACCCGTGTCGTCTTTTCTGGACGGCGATCTTCTAAAATTTAAATAATTATTTCTTAAAATACATTTTTGTGGAGAAAAAATGGTGTATATAAAAGAAATTGTATCCAAAAATGAACTTGGAATCTTCCCACATAAAATACATACATACGTATATAATTATTAATTTGTCCATACTTAAAAGATTATCAACGCAATCGGTTAAAAACTAGTTAATTCCTAGATTTGCAGACTAAAATTAAAACAAGAGGCACCTACGTTTGAATTGCTATCCAAGTGTTTAAAACATGTAGACTGTAGAGTGTTTTGTGAAACCATACGAGTATGTGTAGCTCCTTCTTCATCCAAACGCTCTCCACGTCAATGGTGCGAAGAACAACCGGTTTTTGCAACTTCTTTAGGTTGACAAAGGTGCATTGATTCACTATACCCTATTCGTCTAAAATAAGGTTATATATTTGTTTATAGTTTGGTATGTTCTCGGTCGTTAGTACGTCGTGGCAACAATATTGCCGAGAGATGGACAGTCAGACTCATAATCTCTGGGAGTGGAACTGTTCTGTTCAAGGTTCACTGTACTTTAAATGGCACATAATAAAAATCTTTTAGTATATAATTTTCAGTAATTTGTATATCAGGTTTTCATAAAAGGACTCATGTCACTTATTACTGTTTTTACTATCAATAAACTGTCAGCAGTTTGTAAACTAAAATATCTATACAAATAGTTTGTTAGTAGTTAACCAGTTATACACCTTTGCTATGAAATATAAAAAGTGATAAAGAGTTGAACACAATAAATGTCTCCCGTAAATACAGATAAACCACTCGGTGTTAGATGAAGTTTATTGCTATTGTTATGTACTGGTATGTACATATCCATATGTTTATGTTTTATCTTTTAGTTTGCTATTGTTACGACATCTGTCAGGAAGTAACAGATGAGTCTATTGTTTTACTCTTACAATTGCTCGCCCATAACTCAGCCTCCATTGTCAAATTAAAGTAAAGAACCCATTGAACTAGCTACTAAATAACTTTACGCACATGTTAATCTATTCAACTTATTGTCTTATTAGTTTGTTATTGTGTTCGATGTAGCCATTGTACTTGCGTCAAATCACACTGTCACAGCTTGAAGTATCGACTCGTATTTGTCGCACATGCTTAAATTTATAGATCATAAACAATACTAACAATACTCCAACGAACGTTCCCATGGTCATTGTTTTGTCATTACCTCATAAATTGTAATCGTTCTGCGAATGCAAGGGAACCGAGAAAAGTGGGAGCTGTGTAATTCAATAATAAATACCGAACATCCATCGGTAAGCGTCAGACTAGATTCAGTATCCATCCGATACAGACTGAACATATCAGTCCTCAATATCAAAACGCCTCTGTAACCTATAGTGTAACGCTCTCTTCAATGTTAATTGTAACGTGAACATATTTGAATAAACAGTAAATTCAAACAACGTTACTTTCATTATCCTGACAAGAAGTCCATCAAGAGAAATCAATATACCAGCATTCCGCCGGTATATAACAAAATTTTGGTGTCAGAAGTGGGATTCCACTCGACACTTCTCAAGAAAGAAAACAGAAGGTAGTCTCCAGGCTTTTAGTCAAGGAAGAATCCCAAGCTCTGGTGGCACATCCCTTGCGACGGTTTTGGCCTAAGAAAAGCGACAACGCAAGACAGGCGACGACGGCAAAGGAAGCTCTATTCGCGACGGTTTTGGCCTAAAGAAAAGCGATAACGCAAGACAGGCGACGACGGCGACGAGCATCAGGTTCAACACGACGGTTTTGGTCTGGCCTCGACGTACGACGGTGTTTTTCCTGAAAAGAAGAGGAGCAGCTACAGGCGACACTACACAAAGGCTACAGAGAGCAACTCAACCATCCCTCAGCAGAGCAGCTTCAGGCGTGGCCCCGATGAAACTATCGACTACGACCATGATACTACTGTAAGTTCTATAAATTCACTGTTTCACTATTTCATCTGCCAATCTGCTAGTCTCATTATCATTATTATTATATTTTTTTTTCTCGATAAATACCTAACGTAACGAATTAAATTATATAATTTTCATAATTTTTTTTTTATAATCACTATTATTAAATAAATTGAAGTAACGAATTAAATAAAGACAAATCATTAGTATATAAATAAATAAAAAAATATATATAAATAATTTACCGATATGAATAATACTCTATATACATTGAACGCGCGAACGGAAACGTTGATAAAGGCTAATGTTTTAAACCCCGGAATAAAAGAGGGTTATATGGAAAATAAAAGAATCATAGACGGAGTATATTTATCCAGTTGCGTCACTAAAGTTGATGAAAATAACCAGGCTTTCGTATCGATTTTAAATTGTTTAGATAAAAAGGTTGATATTAAAGAAATAAAAATAAAATTAGAATCGTTAAGTTATATAGGCGATGAAAGTTCCGCCAAGTGTTTTAATTATATAAGCGATGAAAATACCGCGAAATGTTTTAATTATATACGCGATGAAAATATCGCGAGTTGTTTTAATTGTACAGGCGATGTTAATGCCGCCAATCGTTTAAGTATTATGGGAGATAATAATAATCTCGCCACTTTGTTTAATGATAACTATTCTAAGCTAACATGTAATTATAATTCTAATATTAATGAAAACAGTAAACTCTCACGATATAAAAGGATATGTAATGAACTTAGAAATGACCATAGACCTTTATCTTGGCTTTTTAACGTAAAAGACCCAGGTAGTAAACTTGTTAGATGGCGTCTACAATTAGAAGAGTTTGATTATGAAATTATCCATAAACCCGGAAGAGTAAACTCAAACGCAGATTGTTTATCGCGTATTCAAATAAATACCGTTAATAGTACTTTACAAAATTTAGAAACATATACAGACTTCCAGAATTTTTTCTTACAGAATAATGAATTTACAATAAAAGACTTTCTTGAAATAAATAAACGACTTCTCGATAATAAACATAGACATATTGCCTACTTTACAAACATAAACCTTGATGAGGAAGACCCTTATGTAATTGAAACTTTTTCCCGAGGAAATGATATTGATATTTTACTTTCAGAACCTAGAGAAATATATAAAATTTATAAAACCTCATCCGACAAACAAGTCATATATCATTGTATTGCTAAACATAATCATTACGATACTTTAACCCCGAAAGACTTATTCTATACTTTACGAAATCTACGCGAAGAACTCATTAAAGATCAAATTAAACTCATATACTTACCGAACTTCAAAGATTCTTATAGTTCTCTTCACCCAGATAAAGTAAAACAAATTATCTTTTATATATTTAGAAATTTAGACATTTGCATTAGAATGTGTCATAATAAAATAATAAACCCGAATACCGACGAAATACCTATCATATTGAAGGAAAATCATAATAGTACATCATCCGGTCATAACGGAATAATTAAAATGTATTCACGAATAAAAACCCAATACAATTGGCCTAATATGAAATCAGATATAATTAATTATGTAAGAAATTGTAAGCAATGTCAAATAAATAAAACTGTGAGGAAAAAGATTAAAGCACCGATGATCATAACAACGACTTCGACATACGCGTTCGAACGAGTAGCTTTGGATATTGTAGGTCCATTACCTGAAACCTCTAAAGGAAATAAATATATATTAACATTACAAGACGATTTAACAAAGTTCTCGCAATCTTTTAGTATGCCTTCACACGATGCAGAAACAGTAGCCGGAAAATTAATATTGTTTATGACTTATTTCGGTATACCTAAGACAATATTGACTGATCAAGGTACAGAATTTATGTCGAATTTATTAAAAGATATTGCAAATATATTTAAGATCAAAAAATTAACTTCAACAGCCTATCACCCCCAAACGAATGGAGCCTTAGAAAGAAGCCATTCCACATTGAAAGATTATTTAAAACAATACGTTTCAAGCGATAAAAACGATTGGGATGACTATGTTCCCCTAGCAATGTTTGCTTATAATACAAGTATACACAGTAGCAGTAAATTTACCCCACATGAATTAGTTTTTGGACAAAACCCTAACTTACCTAGCTCAATAGAAAATGTTAATGAACCTAATTATAATGATTACATACAGAATCTTAAGTACAAATTGAATAAAACTTTGAAAATAGCGAGAGATAATTTAATAATTAGTAAGGAAAAATCTAAGGTTAGATATGACGAAAAACATAACGTTCATAAATATAAATTAATGACGAAGTATATTTAAATTATAAAAGCCCTAATAAGCTCATACCAAATTGGAAAGGCCCTTACACTATAATTGCAATTAAACCTAACGCGAATGTTATAATAAAAACCGAAAAAGGAAAACATGTCAGAGTTCACGTGAATCGTATTAAATTAGCTAATAAGAATAACATAGAAAAAGTAAAACGGTAATAAAAAGAAAACCCACAATTAAAAGATCATTAAACCTCCTGTAGGTTATTCATTGCGATCGCGACGATATTGAAGAATACACAACGTTAATAATGCTATGTTTATAACGATGCAATCGATAAATAATAATAATCGAATAAATAAAATAAAATAAAGTTTTAACAGACGATAAAGAGATATATATATAGTTTAATAAAAAACCAGATTCAAGTCACACAATCAGCAATACAAAACTTTAATTCTACGACAAAAAAAAATTAAATGAAAATGAAAAATTAATATGTATAAAAAAAAAAAAAACTTTAAGATCATTGATACATTTATAAATAATACTGATGCAAGTTTACCACTTATAAATTTAAAATCAACGGTTAATACTCATTTCATTACATTAAGTTCATTAAGTGAAGAAATTTATGAAAACATCGAAATGTTATTAAATTCAATTTTATTTGCCAAACAAAATGTTTTACTTCCATATATAATAACTCCAAGACAAGTATATACTGAATAATGAATAATCAGCATTACCTGAAACAGATGATGAGGATAGCATAGTAAGACAACCACTTAGAATAACTAGATCCCCAAGCGTAGAGTCTCATTCTAGATTTAAGTATACTTATAATTTAAATAATTAAGCACTTGTGTTAAATTTAAGGTAGACATGTATTTTATTTTAAAGGAAAATATTAAATAAAATGTCGTATTAAACAAAAGAAGAAAAGATTTTTATGTTAACCAATAAATAAAAAAAAAAAAATCATGAAATTGTTGTTAAAACATTGTAATGAAACAAAATAAAGAAAATTGTTATGTTAACTAATAAATAACGAATTATGAAATTTATTGTTACTAATGTGTTTAAGAATAAGAAATAATTGTAAGCCAACATTTAATAGAATTTGTGTAATCTTGTTAGAATAAGGAATACTTACTGTAAGACACACTGTTTATGAGAACATTAAGTTCAGAGACAAGAACTATGTCATAACAAATTGTGTAAGTTTAATTAGTTGTTATTTTATATTAATGAGAGCGTAACTTTCAATATTTCAGTTTATGTAAACAAACTTTTGTAAACAACTTGTAAACCCCGTTGTTCACTTTAAGTGGGGAGGTGTTATGTACTGGTATGTACATATCCATATGTTTATGTTTTATCTTTTAGTTTGCTATTGTTACGACATCTGTCAGGAAGTAACAGATGAGTCTATTGTTTTACTCTTACAATTGCTCGCCCATAACTCAGCCTCCATTGTCAAATTAAAGTAAAGAACCCATTGAACTAGCTACTAAATAACTTTACGCACATGTTAATCTATTCAACTTATTGTCTTATTAGTTTGTTATTGTGTTCGATGTAGCCATTGTACTTGCGTCAAATCACACTGTCACAGCTTGAAGTATCGACTCGTATTTGTCGCACATGCTTAAATTTATAGATCATAAACAATACTAACAATACTCCAACGAACGTTCCCATGGTCATTGTTTTGTCATTACCTCATAAATTGTAATCGTTCTGCGAATGCAAGGGAACCGAGAAAAGTGGGAGCTGTGTAATTCAATAATAAATACCGAACATCCATCGGTAAGCGTCAGACTAGATTCAGTATCCATCCGATACAGACTGAACATATCAGTCCTCAATATCAAAACGCCTCTGTAACCTATAGTGTAACGCTCTCTTCAATGTTAATTGTAACGTGAACATATTTGAATAAACAGTAAATTCAAACAACGTTACTTTCATTATCCTGACAAGAAGTCCATCAAGAGAAATCAATATACCAGCATTCCGCCGGTATATAACACTATTTATCGTGGTGAAAGCTTTGCCTTTTCAATATATGTGCAGACATAAATAATATTTCAAGGCGTCCTTACAATTATCTATTAATTAAAGTTTACATATCTATAACGTCAACTCTTAGATAATTATTTAATCTGTCTTAAATATACACATATTACAATACGGTAATTTGGTGGTTTAGGATTTTATATGCGTTCTATATACAATGCCGAAGTTCTAATTGTTGATTGAGATAAAAGTAAAAACATAAGGCTTTTTATTGAGCAACACAGCAAAAATTGTAGTTCTATTACTTTTTTCTGTAATAACAAAGAGAATCACATATTCCACGTGGTCTAAGACTCTAAGTGTACTCGTTAACAAGTTCACAAACGTGTTAAGTAGAGATCAAGCTGATAAAAATATGAACCATAGCTAATTTCGTTTTTTGTTAATAATTCCAAAACTATTAACGTTTAAGTAATTTCACCAAAGCGAGAACGTCTGACATTTTTCTTTTTTTAGTATTAAATATTCATTGAAAAATAAAAAGGTGTTTTTCAACAAATATTATTAATAATCGGGCTATTGTTAATTAACAAAAAAAATTAAGTTAACAAAAAATAAAGGGCAATCGGGGGGCACGGCAGTGCCCCCGCCAAGTCGAGCTAATTTTTACAAAACAATATTAACGACCCTATTTTTTTTTTTTTTTTTTTTTTTTTTTTTCTCGCCCCCGCAAGTAATGCGAGTCGGTTTTTACTAGTTCCTCTTTCATACCAGTTCTCGCTTTCATGCCTCTCGTACTTTCATGCCGCATACTAATTTCTTCATTCATTCATCACCTTTCGCCGATCAGGGTGGGTTCCCTCTACTTTTGGGCCTAACGGTTGTTATCGCTACCTTACTTTATTTTATTTTACACAGGGTAAATAATTTTAACACATGTACTTTTTATATAGTTTTTGTTTTACAGGGATTTACATTTTGTTGTAAGCTATACAATTTTGTCTTGGTGATAGTTACCATCACCTTTACAAATTATTTTATTTCAGCTTATACTATCAGATGTTTTTGATCTATTTAGAGCAATAGGGTTCTTACAATTACTTTTAGCAACTTTTATCTTATTAATTAACTTATAGACTAATGTCTTACACTTTTATTGTTCTGTGTTGTACTTGTACTTCATTTTGAATACATTTTAATATCTGTAACTTCAATGATATTTAACTTTAATTTGCGACAGTAAATAATGTTCTGTGATTTGTGCATTTACTACTTCTATTTGTATAATCTCCTTTTTAACAATTTATTTATAGTTTTACATCTATTTTACACTTTCTAATCCAGCTTCTATTTTAATAGTGTGACAAAATTTCTTATACAATAATTGTTATAATCACACGAGTTGTGTCTTATTACTAATCATATTTACACCTTAATCTATGCTATCTACTTATATACTAATTATATAATAATAGCATATTTGCCTGCCTTATTGTTGAAGAGCGATTTCTTTATTTGCTACCCCGTTTTTTATGAGTAATAACTCGTCACGGACATCGTGGTCGACCCTATGTAGCTCAGAGTTCCCTGTTTGTATGTGTACAGAAGTACTGTGTGTAGTCGGTGGCCGTGCGTTCCCCTCTTGCTCTGCTGGAGTCTTGTCCCGTAACAAACATACAAGTTTCCTCCGAAGCCAAGACCCCCGCAAAGTGTCTCGCGCGTGTTTCGCCAGGGGATGGAGACTTCTCGTTCGCAACGACCCTATGGGGCCCTATTTTCAGCACTTTGAACTTGTTGACTAGACTGTAACCTCTGAGACCTATTTAAATATTTGCTATGAACGCTGACCGAGCTTGTGGCTGATGTACAGATTACAGAACACTGTTTGTAAAGGTTTCTTACTTTTAAAGAACTTCCTTTTACATTACATCTTTGTGGTGTATCAGAATATATTTAAGAAATAGTTATAGAAAGTTATTTTGAAATCATTCAATTTCTAATATTAATTACCACCAATAATTGGCAAAATGGAAAAACAAGAGTAACTTAGTACAGGCGTGTAGGACAAGTACAGTGACACACACAAATATAAGTAATTTTGAACGCAATTCCTATTTTACTCTTTAGAAATATGGTTATCTCTATATAACACCATCACGCAAGTCGACGGTTATTTGCAGTTAATAATCAAAATTTATAGGATAGAGTGGATTCGCCGGAGCTCCTGTCTCGATAAGATAACATTGATCGATGCTTCGCACTAAAGCTCTAGCAAACAACTTAAAATTAATCGTTTCAGGAAAAGGAGATCCTTTTGTTTATTTAATATATTCTAAGTCTTGTACAGTATATCTGTACTCTATGAACGTTGTCATAATCGAGCCTTTGTAGAGCGTAAGGATAGAGATTTTAAATAAAAGTTTTGAGTTTCCTCTTTACATATTTTAATAAAACACATAATAAACACCTACAACCATGTCATACAATGTGGAACTAAAAATAAATTCCATTGAAAAATTACTAAAATATAGTTCCTTTGTTTATAAAAAAGTATAAACATACGAGTACGTATATATATATACATATTCTAGTACGTTTGTAGAAAGTATTTTCGAAAAACCTTAGTACACTTTTTAAAAATGTTTAAAATATTTATTTGCATTACTTTTCTTGATAGCATCTAAATTAAGTTTAAATACAAAAAGTTATTTATTTAGATATACAGTCTTTAGGAAAAGAGGACTGCTTTTCAGTAACTACGGTTATACTTAGGTGTTTGTAATATAAACCCAAAGACTATCGATTTTAAGGTAATCCTTAAAATCGCTGTCTCCTGGACCACAGCCAAGCTACCGTAGCTGCCTTTTCCTAACCAAGCATTTACAATTTTAAGCACTAAAAGATTGTTTGCCTTTAATTTGATATATATATATATAACAAAAGTAAAACTCTCTCCCATAAAAAAATAAATGCTAAACTAAAATTAAACTTAAACAATTCATGAAATATTTTTGAAGTTAAGGTAATGTATTTACCATATTATAAACTTAAGGCTAATTTATATAAGTATATTTAATTAATGTATACGATGTATATTTCTTGGCACCTATTATTGTGTAAATTAATTACACGAAGGGAATTGTGCTGATAGCCGAAATACAGGCTCTGCCTAGTTCGGTTACAGATGCTAATCTCACCACTTCTGATATTGTTGCCACATTATCATTGTAATATAGTAATAAGATTGTTAAATAAAAATATTATTAATATTATTATTAAATCTTTTTGGAGATAATCTTAATCGTTTGAAGTTTCGAAATAAATGTCAAAACACCTGATACCACATTTAATCAACATTGAATTAGCAATCTAATGTTGATTAAACGCGACTCATAATAATAATTACACTACACGATAAAACAAGTAACACCATTTACCTCATTGATATTGCTGTCCCTTACACCCACAATATCCAGTCAACAATTTCTGAAAAACTAACCAAGTATCAAGACTTAGGGCCACTTGCAGCTTGTGTTAAATCTAGATTTAAAACTCGATTTTGTGTTAAATCAGATTCAATGTCTTGTACGTCATCGATTTAGCTTAAATCTCGATTCAAATAAACGTCAAAGTTAAATCGGCAACAGAGTCGGTTTAGCGTTATTAAATCTCGATTTTGTGAACCATTATTTGTGAATACTTACGTTATTGTTTATATCTTTGTTTCTTTCTGTTGTATTATGAAAATAGATTTTCGTTAGGAGCATGAGCACGATTTGTTATGACCGAAGAAATCCTGCAGTATTTGGAAACGCGGTTTTTCTTTCGAAGAGTCTTTGTTCAAAGTGATTTGTTCAACTCATTACAGAAAACTCGAAAAACACAAAATCAACTGTGACAAAAATACTATACGAAACAAAAACAAAATTGTGCTAAAACATAACCAAGAACATAACAATAATAACATTGTTGTTTTAAAATTTATCCCCAATAGGGAAAGGCAAAGGACTATATAGTCCATACAGCCTAGTCTGAATTTGTATTTTTCATTTAATTGATACTGACTAATATATATTAATAATATATTATTTTTTGTACGCAATATTGCTTTGGGGTACATATTTTATCTAAAACTGAACGTTAAGAACGAATGGTGACTGAATGATACGCAAAATCTCGATTTAGTTAAACCGGACACAATTTTATGATGAGCAACGCAACTTCCATGAGACTTAAGTTAAATCGAGTTTAGAGTAAAATCTAGTTTTAATAAAATCGAGATTTATGTAATTTTGCTGCAAGTGGCCCTTAGCCATAGAACTTAAACGCAGTTGGAAAGCAGACACAGTACATATAGTACCAATAGTCATATCGGCAACGGGTATAATACCGAAAAGCCTAAAACTCAGTTTAGATATCCTGCAGCTCCCGAAGTACACACTCGACAGTCTCCAAAAGGCGACTATCCTAAACACTTGTAGAATCACCCGCAAATTTCTCACCACATCATCGATCTCATCAGCCTGTGTAACTATATAACCAAATGTAACTTTATCACGCCTTGGTCATGGCCCGTGTGATAAAATAAAATCCCCTTAATTTGGGAGAAATTATGAAAGAAAAATAAATAATAATAATATTAATTAAACTCTAAGATGGCAGATCGATCTATACAAATGATCTACAGGAACTTGCTTGATTTATGCAATTCCTTCTGAAAAAGATTTACGTATATTCTTTTCCTTTTTGGACAAAATAACTAGATTGACTTCGAATACCAACATTTGCCATTGCCAGACGCTTTTCATTCGTCTTAACTTCTGCCAGATGCTTTAAAACTCAATAAAAGTAAACTATCATAAAACGCATTGGTTTTATTAGTTCAAGAAATATAGGCGACGACGGGCGAAATGAGAAAAAGAAAAATACTCACTTCTTTCAATTATACCGTACGTACACGTAAGTACGTATACGTACTGTACCGTATCGTATAAAAATACGTTATTATTACGTTACATTTATTAAATACGTGTGACATTTTGACAGAGTGGTTCGCCTATGATTGATTTCTAATTTATATAATTTACTAATGTAGCAACCTTTACATATATTTATCTTAATTCGGCAACAGCATCAGCGATTAGTCGGCCCTCGGCACAGCGACATCAACGTAATGGGTTCTAAATTGCTTTGATCGTTTTTCCGGAAGGTTAATGAATTTTCTCCGCTCCAATAAACATTCCAGTTCAACGATGTGACGAACTCTGTTACTTTTATGATATTAGGTCACGTTTTATAAGATTACAGGATAATTAATTTGTTTATAAGTTTATTTGATTTTAGTGGCAAAAGTCTCATCAACGCTAATAGTTGTGTGTCGGTTTTTCTTTGTACAAATATTTGTTTTGTGTGTAAAATATTTGCTCTTGTGGCTCAGCAAAGTGAACCTCAGATAACTTTACCGTCGTTAGTCGTCCCACCCGGACTTTAACATAAACAGCTTACTGTAATGGAAAATATAAATAAACTAGTTGTGCCCGCGACTTCGTTCGCGTAGAATTTAACAAAAAAAAAGTTATTTTTCAGTTCGCAGAGTTATTAAATAAATAAATTTTGAAAATAAAAGTAGCCTAAGTACTCCTTATTATATTAGCTATCTGCCAACGAAAGTCCCGTGAAAATTGGTCCAGCCGTTATTTCAGAGATTAGTCGGAACAAACAGACAGACAAAAATTGTTAAAAATGTTATTTTGTATATATGTTACCGTGTATACATCCATTTGTATTTAGTAAAAAGCGGTTTATTTTAATTTTTTTTTTATGTTACTAAGTCGACAAACAAGCGTACGGCTCACCTGAAGGTAAGTGACTACCGTAGCCTATAGACGCCTGCAACACCAGAAGCGTCGCAAGCGCGTTGCCGACCCTATCCCCAATCCCCCCCAGGAGCTTTGGTCACCTTACTCACCAACAGGAACACAATACTGCTTGAAAACAGTATTATTTAGCTGTGGTCTTCTGTGAGGTCGAGGTACTACCCCAGTCGGGCTGCTCCATATTTTAAGCAGGAAATTTCCTGCTGTGCCCTACCTCAGTTATTACAAATAGACACTCCAATTTTATTTATTTGTATAGATACCGTTAAGTAAAACGATTATCTACCAAACCGTAATAAAGTAGCGTGGGGGATTAGACTCCAACACTTCTTCTACAATCACTTCAGCCTGTTTCAGTCCACACCGAAGTTCGCGCCGAAAACGGCGTGAACTCATGTGGCAGGCGGGTTGGTGACCGCAGGGCTGGCTTGTCGCACCGAAGACGCTACTGCCCGTCTTCGGCCTGTGTATTTCAAAGCCAGCAGTTGGATGATTATCCTGCCATCGGTCGGCTTTTTAAGTTCCAAGGTGGTAGTAGAACTGTGTTATCCCTTAGTCGCCTCTTACGACACTCACGGGAAGGGAGGGGGTGGCTATATTCTTTACTGCCGTAACCACACAGCAGGCGTATAAAGGCAGGGCTATAAAGGCAGCTCCTATAAAGGAGAATACAATATATTGTATAATACAAGGTATACCTTGTATTGAAATAATTGTAACTTATATAATTAAGTGAGTGGAGCTATTACAAGAATTTAGTCACAAATAAAAGTAAAAAGCTTTTACCGGATTATTTTACCTTACGTATGTATTAACCAAACGGTTGAGGAGCCTTAATTGGCTTTTGTGCGTGGTTCACGCTTATCTCAGAATAAAAGATATAACACATGTTAGTTTTATTCCCTTTTTGTTTTAGCGAATAATAAAATTCTTATATCTACATATTTACGTAGCCCACGTAGCAAACGAAGAGGAATTATAGTTTCTAATACGTAGTTTACTTCTTTACTATTTCATTTTATATTACGAGTAAAGGATTTTAAGAATCTATAAGTGAAGTGTCTATTATTGAACGTCTTATTAAATAATCTTATTTCTGTTTGTATGACCATCATTCTTAGCTTTACAAACTCGTAACTAAATAATATGTGCATTATAATTATTATTGTAATTGTTTATGCGACTAAGATCACAACTACATAACACTGCTTGTAAGCAGTCATGTTGTGTTTCTGTGGTGACTAAGGTGTCCAGAGCTTTTCAAGCGTTGATTGGGGGTTTGGGGGTAGGGTAGGGTCGGCAACGCGCTTGCGACGCTTCTGGTGTTGCAAGCGTCTATAAGCTATCACTTACCATCAGGTGAGCCGTACGCTTGTTTGCCGACCTAGTTGTAGGTATATAAAAAAGAATAAGTAGTAAACATAAAAGTGGTAGATGCTTCATAAATTAGAAAATATTCGTTGGTACAAAACAAACTGTGAGAAATGACGATGTTTTAATTTACCTTCGAGCGTGAAATGAGATACAAAAGCACTTACAAATTCAGTGATGCCCGTATTTAACCATGCTAGTGAAGACGCGACGGTTTCCATCCACGTCTCTACACACTAGGCTATTTTGAATCATTATGAATTTTTTATTCACAGCGTTTACGTTGTATATAACTTATAATGTGCTCTTATTTTCATGAAATATTTACATTATGTTAGTACCTAATTGTTATTTATTATTAACTTGATGATCGTTCTAGCGTAGTAGTGATTTGGATCTTGGTGACACTGTCTTTCGCGAGTTCGGTTCTCGATCAGATATTTTTGATTTGCTCCAATAGTTGTTAGTCGTTTGGGTTGTTGTGTTGTGGTTTATATAAGTCTATGTATTGTCTTCAAAAGAGCACGTGAAGCTGTCGCTCATGGTTACCATCACAAATTCTTGATAATTATCTTATACTCTTGCTAAGAAATTATTAGACCAAACCGCAGCTACGAATTAAGCTTCATCCCTTTATGTGTTTTCCGTTTCCAGTTACGTGTTCCCAGTATGTCCCAGTTCATGCTGAGCGACGAGTGGTTATTTCATTTCAATTTAATAATTTATAATATTGTTCGCTTAGTGGTTCCATTGTAAAAGTCTACTTTTACGTATTTTGCGTATGAATACTTGTTTTCTTCATAATTTAGAGTAATGAATATGAAATTTCACGTGAAAGTTTTTACAATACTCTGAGCGAAATTGTCAAATAACATATTCAATGTTTTTTTTTTTTTAATAAGTGTTACATACATTCATTACAAGACATCTTAAATAAAAGTCACATATTTTAAAAGCTGTTTATTCCAGGTATCTGGCACAATCATGAGAACACAGTGGCTATGAGCGGGGGCTCGCGACGTGGCCGATAGTACAGTGCTAGCCCGCGTCGGCTCCCGGCACCTCAGGCTCGGCCGCGCAACCCCGTAGCAACAATGGTACGCGACAAGAAATCGCCGCATAAGACTGACTCGCAAAAATGTAAGTTTAAATCCTAAATAAACGCTACATAATGTTAGAATATAATATAAATAAAAAAAATATATTTTTTGTGGATCGGGTTTTGTGTGGGTAGGATTATGAAGCAGATAATTAATTAGGTGTATTAAATTTTATGAACATTTTGCTGGTTCATTCAGCTGGTTACGTATGATACGGCGTCTATAGTCTGGGACGTATCATCATCTCCCTGCCCTTATCCTATTTATATAGGGTCGGCACAACATGTTCTCCTCTTCCATTCCTCTCTATTATTCGTAACTTCAGCGCATACTCCTTTCTTTCTCATGTCCTCACTCACACAATCCATCCATCGCTTTCTTGACCTGCCGATCGCTCTTCGTCCTTCGACATTCATCCCTAACATTCTTTTACCAATATAGCTTTCATCCCTCCTCATTACATGCCCATACCACGCTAACCTTCTGCTCCTTACTTTCTCCGTCACGGGTGCTACTTTCAAACTTCCCCTTATATACTCATTTCTAATTCGATCTCTCCTTGTCACTCCACAGTCTGGGACGTATGTACTATATATTGTTAATTATGAAAAAAAATTATGAAAAATGAAATGTTCGCCACATATTTTTTCATTTTCGTATGGCGAAATCCCCAGCATTTGAAATAAGCCATTGGGATAGATGATGATCAGAAATAAAGTGTCAACAATGTTTTGTATCGGCGAATTCGAAAAATAAGGACTTTTTTGCGTGTATGGATTGTTTGGAGATAGATGTATTCCATCTATGTAACGCTGAAGCCTGAAATTTTCCATCACGTCAGAGGGAATCATCAAATTTACATACCTTTTATTCATACTTACGAAGCCTTGGTCATATATACAGTTGTATAACATATAAAATAAAAAATGAGGTACATATTTGGATGCTATTTTATACGTTAATTTTAAAGCATACGATACGTGAGGTCAAATAAATAAATATGTGTTTTCTATGTACATTAAACTTTGCAAAAGTAAATATATATACATATATGCCGTTTCAAATTTTCTACCGAAATTTCGTTCCACATACCATTATAGTATCTTGATGGCATTTCTTCAACGTCGTCGCCGCTATTGTAAAAGTCTAATGTTATGTTCAGTAAACATTATGTCATGATTTACATAATTATATTATGTTTTAAAACATTTATTAAGTATGAACAATATGAGCTGATACTGGAGCGGACAATACATTTCTGTAGGCGTTAGGTAATTACATGTTAGTAATTCGCACTTAGGCCGTAATCCCTAAGTTTGTTGAAATTGAGGTGTCAGCCGATACAATTGACTCAATTTGGCTGGAGCGGCGTTGGGAATTGAGTCCGATCGCCAAGTGCTGCGAGCAATATGCCCAATGTTTCTCCTCAATTACATTACATATGTATACTATACAAACATAGTATACGTTTGTGTCTACAATTATGAACTACAAACTTTGAACAATTATGAACTTTGTATCTACGATATGAACTTCATTACACAAAAGATCTACAGTACTTAAATAGTGCTTAAATATGTTAAATAAGTAATGATAATAATGATAGGATAAGACTTACTTAACTGTAACATTTTTCAAGTTTTGGAGTTTATTGGAGTTTACTCCTTAAGAACCGATTTTCATTAAAGGTCCCCGGCGAATGACCTCGTAACGTTTCTCGTAACGCCATCTATATCTATCTATACCTATCGGGTTCCGCTTCCGATAGACGACGACGTTTTCTAATAATGCCACCACGCCGATAGATAGCGTTATCTGATTCGTTTATTTACCATTTGATATGGTATTAATCTTTTTCTTAGACTAGTAAGTCTTTTTTGAGCCTATTTAGACAGTTGATCTGAAGGAGTAAACTTTAGTCGTGCGTCGGAGCTGACACACACTATTTTTTACCAAAAATATTGTTGATAATTTGTTATATTCGTATATACGATTGATATGAAAAATGTATAATTCTCGTTAATACTTGTTAGCGAACTTTCCAAGTCTTTATTGGACTATATTTTTGTTAAAGACGTAAAATCTTATAACGTCGAAGTATGAGCTAACTTACGAGTACCTTTGAGCCAAGGTTTGCTTAAAAACCAAAAATACAAATCATCATATCAAGAATTTCGACCCAGCTAGATGTGGATCCATAGCTCAGTTGGCAGAGCGCTGACACGGCACGTCAGAAGACGTGGATTCAAATCCCGCTGGATCGAAAATTTTTGATGTTATTTATAATGTTTATAACTTACGAGTACCTCAGTCGCAATTTAGAGTTCGGAGATAAAAGGCCGATTTTCTTGTTTATATTATTTAATTCACATAAAACTCCTTTAAAATTTAATAACAAAAGCGCAGTTTGTTTCTGTTCTAAAAATTAGTCATATAAATGAAAATAGATTTGGTTTTAGTATTCTCTTTAAAATTTAATAACAAAAGCGCAGTTTGTTTCTGTTCTAAAAATTAGTCATATAAATGAAAATAGATTTGGTTTTAGTATTCTCTTTAAAATTTAATAACAAAAGCGCAGTTTGTTTCTGTTCTAAAAATTAGTCATATAAATGAAAATAGATTTGGTTTTAGTATTCTCTTTAAAATTTAATAACAAAAGCGCAGTTTGTTTCTGTTCTAAAAATTAGTCATATAAATGAAAATAGATTTGGTTTTAGTATTCTCTTTAAAATTTAATAACAAAAGCGCAGTTTGTTTCTGTTCTAAAAATTAGTCATATAAATGAAAATAGATTTGGTTTTAGTATTCTCTTTAAAATTTAATAACAAAAGCGCAGTTTGTTTCTGTTCTAAAAATTAGTCATATAAATGAAAATAGATTTGGTTTTAGTATTCTCTTTAAAATTTAATAACAAAAGCGCAGTTTGTTTCTGTTCTAAAAATTAGTCATATAAATGAAAATAGATTTGGTTTTAGTATTCTCTTTAAAATTTAATAACAAAAGCGCAGTTTGTTTCTGTTCTAAAAATTAGTCATATAAATGAAAATAGATTTGGTTTTACTTGAAAACGCAATAAGTACCTAGTGACTAGGGTTATTTTTCAATTGCTTTTAGTTTTTTTTTTCATTTGGTTATGTTTAACGTTTATTTCAAGCATTTACACATATTGAAAACAATTTCACAGTTCGTTATATTCGAAAAGTTAGAATGGTTTGGGACAGAGTGACACATCGACGACATTTGTGAAAATCAGATAGGTAGTCACGTACGATGGAAATCCGAATCTAGCGATAAAAGGGCAGTAATTGACGCGCTTTATCTTGTAAACTGCAAGCGAACAGGAACATCAAAGCGGTGTTAATGCTGAGAAATATTCTATCTACCGCTTATACACAAAACGCTTTCACCCTCAGATGCTTACATGATATAATTTCAGACTTTAACGAAAAAGAAATTACTTTTACGTAATCAGTTTAATTTGTATAATTTTAAATCTATACTAATATATAAAGCTGAAGAGTTTGTTTGTTTGTTTGTTTGTTTGTTTGTTTGTTTGTTTGTTTGTTTGAACGCGGTAATCTCTGGAACTACTGGGCCGATTTGAAAAATTCTTTCAGTGTTAGATAGCCCATTTATCGAGGAAGGCTATAGGCTATGTGTCATCACGCTAAGACCAATAGGAGCGGAGTCCACGCCGACGAAGTCGCGCGCAGAAGCTAGTAATTTATATTTTTCGGTATTGCTCTTTTCGTTTGTTCTACACAAAAATAATTATATACTATTTATTTAACAATTTATTATACGAACAGCTTCTGTATAGCTTCTGTATGGCAGGATAATCATCCAACTGCTGGCTTTGAAATACACAGGCCGAAGACGGGCAGCAGCGTCTTCGGTGCGACAAAGCCAGCCCTGCGGTCACCAACCCGCCTATTCAACGTGGTGACTATGGGCAAAACACATGAGTTCGGGCCATTTTTAGCGCGAAATTGTGGAGGCCTATGTTCAGCAGCGGATTGCGATAGGCTGAAGTGTGTATATGAAAACAATTTTACAGATATATTCGTCATAGAAACTCAGGAACAAAAGCTGAGCTTATCCCTAGAAGAGATTTCTTTCGGGAAGGAATAGGTACAGACAGAAATTAAAGGTGATAAACGTACAATAAAAATCATGTAATAGGAGGATTATAAAAATGACTAAAACTAACAAAATAATACACGAACCTATATACTAAATTTTTATTATAATACTATAAACATATTATTACATTATAAAAGTTATCATCATCATCATGTGACGGCAGCATGTTACGTAAATAACATTACGCACAAACAATTTAATGTTTAAGCACTATTGTTTTCTGTTATGGTCATATGTGGCATAGTATGACGTTCACAGACAGAGAGATAGAAAAGCATCGTATTTTTATTGTAAAATGGATTTCTATATTCGTATGTATTAAAGATAGCGTAAGTCGATGTCAAACAATATAACCCATAACAGCTTATGGAGTATTATGTTGGTACATTTGATTCTACTACAATAGGTTATAGAGTAACTAAACTCTTATGGATGGTCTGTAAATGTGGACCTACACTAAATTCCAACTACGGTTAAGAACCACCAATGTAATTCGCATCCAAATTCAAGTAACAAATTCGAGTGATGCGGAAGTAAATATACAGAATATACAAACATTTTTAGAATAATGCACAATTGATAAACTCGAATGGTTTAAATATTTCCTGGTAAGTGCTTATTCTATTATACTAGTCAGTACAAGACAGAAGTAACTTTTATAAATTTTTGGTATCTATTACAACTTTGGGACCAGACTCAGGCGTATGTAAAGGAAATCAATGCAAGTCGCGATGCTCTGCGCTGCTTTTCGATTGTGGTAGATAGTGTCGTTCACTTTGTGTTCGCTTCGCGTCGAAGTTGAAACTATTGTATTCGACTTTGGTCGATAAACTGTGTGTATTTTGCTATATCTAGTCTAGAGTAGTGTATACATATATATGTTTTTGGAAGACATTTTGGTGTTGTCGTTGTTTACTTTTGTTGGTTTACTTTGTTCCCACCGTGACTGTATGTTTGTTGCAGAGCTTTCGAAAGGCTTTTACAATGGTCTTGACTTAACTGTATCCGTTCAGTTTACTTAAATTATTTATATGATAGAGACAATTTAGAAGTGTTCTAAATCAATTACTAATTAGCTTATAACGAAATAATAATCTTATTTCCTATCAATCAACTGAAGTTATTAATGTAAATATAAACAGGAAAAAATGGGTTCTAAGTATATAAAGTCAGGAGCAAAAATAGTTACATTTTAGTATCAATATTCTCATTTAATGAAGATATAACAGTAATAAGCAGATATTTGAGGTCAATCTATATGCGACATGTTATCCCCGTTTTAAATTAAATAATTAATTATACTGTAGAAATATATAATTTTCCGTAAACGAGTACAGCGATTACCCGTTTTGCTATTTCGTTCTTGTTGTATTTATAATCGACTAAGCTTGCTTATCCCCGCAAGGTCGTGAATGTTTGTGGACTATATCTATACTAATATAATAAAGCTGAAGAGTTTGTTTGTTTGATTGTTTGTTCGTTTGTTTGAACGCGCTAATCTCAGGATCTACTGGACCGATTTGAAAAATTCTTTCAATGTTAGATAGCCCATTTATCGAGGAAGGCTATAGGCTATATATCATCACGCTAAGACCAATAGGAGCGTAGCACTAATGAAGAATGTTTCAAAATCGGGTGGTCCTATTCCACGGGGACGAAGTCGCGCGCACAAGCTAGTATGAAATAAACGTGACTTATTTGGTTTTAACATATACTTTACATTACATTTAAATAAGTGTGAAAATGTATAAAAATGTATGAAAATGTATAAAACAAATTCAATATGTTTGATTGTTGACCTATCTATCTATTATGGTTGTCAAATTATTTTTTGTTAGAGATGAATATTTGCAAAGTATAACATAAATCTGTGAATATAAATGAACGTATTTTTGTCGTATGCTTTTTTCCCGACTGCAGAAGGAGAGTAATGTTTTTCGAGCGTATGTATGTTTATATCAATTTTTTCCACCACAGCCAAAACGGCTTGAAGGATATTAGCATTTGAGAAGCCGTTAGATTCTTCTTGATGCCCCAAGTGACACTGGATCCATTAAAAAAATCAAAATAGCGAATTTTGGAAGCCATTATTCAAAAAATTTAAAAAATACTAAACTTGTCGAGTGGGGTATCGTATTATAGGGGTTAATTAGCTGATTTCTGAAATATATATATACATATATCGTTACCCTTAAATCTAACGTGGCGCTCAAGAGCTCCAAGTTCCAACGTCTACGTAAACTTAACTCAGTAAGCATCTGAATTCTCGGCATTGCTTTGCTTAGAAAAGAAAGTTAGGCTCAGGAAAGGATCTTATTTTTTATGATAAACTAAAAAGTCTGAAATAAAAATTAATTTAAAAAAACCGACTGCGACAAATGACCGAGCTTTACTCAAAATAGTGTGAAATGTATTCGGTGCACAGTGTATTAAATTCCATTCCATTACGTTGTTAGTTAATTATTTGATAGTTTTAAAAAGTGCTATATATTTCTAGGAATAAATACCTTTTTAAAAATGATTAACCACAGAAAATTTTGACCTACCAGTAACCTAAAGTATCTCTTTTCCGAGAAATCTAGTAATGTATCCTAATTCAATCCAAATCGCAAATTAATTACCACCTTAGCAATGGATATTATGTACGAGTACATAATGATCTTGTTGTAGGTACTGCAAGAGTGTATAACTGTACTAACATTTGTGTATGGTTATGTTTGTAGTGGCTTTGTCTCGTAGCAACCTAACCGTTACGAACATTGTATGGTAGACAGGGGAACATCTTCGAAGGTCTCGTTAGATAGGTCTGCACGGGATGTTGCGAGATTAGTTTCCGTAAATTTATTGATAATCTGTGAGAAAAAAATAAGGGTGAATGGAAAATAATTGTAATACGTTTCGAATATTACTTACTAACTGAGGTAGGGCACAGCAGGAAATTTCCTGCTCAAAAATTGGAGCAGCCCGACTGGGGTAGTACCTCGACCTTACAGAAAACCACAGCTAAATAATACTGTTTTCAAGCAGTATTGTGTTCCTGTTGGTGAGTAAGGTGACCAGAGCTCCTGGGGGGATTGGGGATAGAGTCGGCAACGCGCTTGCGATGCTTCTGGTGTTGCAGGCGTCTATAGGCTACGGTCTTACCATCAGGTGAGCCGTACGCTTGTTTGCCAACCTAGTTACATTAAAAAAAAAAAATGAATTGAATGATTTTAATAATTGTCTGTAGACATTTATCGGTATAAAAATGTGTTTTATAATCAGGGTAAGAAACTAAGAACCCTAAATAATTTCTTTTATAAATTGGTACAAAATGTACGTAATATGAAACAAGATTTGACATAGATATATTACCACGGCCGTAAACACAATAACTTTACTTAAAAAAAAATTAAGCTTAAATCAAATGTGTACAAACAAGTGGGCTATATTCAAATAGCAAGTGTGAAGTGGTTTATAATGACAAAAGCCGAGAGGGAGCTACACTCATTAATGCAACGCCATTCGTGTACTCATTCGCTTACATAACGACATATTACCATGTTCCAGATTCAAATCAAATTTTGCGATAACATTTTAAAATACAACAGTGTGTTGCAAACAAATATGTTTTCATTCATTGCTTTTTATTTAATTATTTATTATATTACGTTGATTAATCGTTTTATTTTCCTATTTTTTGTTAGTGCTTTTAGCTTTTGAAAACAAAGAAATAGTAGTAGTATTTATAGTAGAATGAAACACATTGCAAAAGAAAGAGAATACAACGAAAATGATAGGAAAAATAAATTACGGTCGATCTGAGGTCGGGAAGTGGTAGGGAGGGGGGGGGTTTAAGGGTAAAAAACTGTTTATCTTGAGTTCTGGCTAAACTACAAGTCCTGTAGAGAAAAGTTCAATGGCAAAGTTGTAGGTAATAAAAAGATCTACAACTTTTGGATTTACACTTTTTTCGTAGTAGATCAATTTTCTGACAAGATTTTTTAAAGTAATGTATATATTTTTTTACATCATAAGAAACTAGAGATTTTAACGAACAAAAAACCGACCAACTTTTTTAAAGAAGCTGATATTTTGACTTTAGAATTTTCGATTGAAAATGAGGTTACTTTTTCGATATTGTGGTCAAAATAAGATAAAAAAATAAATATTTTAAATCAAAACAATTACAGTATGTTTGGGACACAAAAAGGTAAGTTTTCACCAAATTTCGTAAAAAAACAAAAATAAATTGTAAAAGTTAAAAATAAAAAACCAAAAACATAGTTTTTTGAATTTTTCACATAAATCTTGAGGTTTTGTGCCCCTCCCTACCATTTCCCGACCTCAGATCGACCGTAATTTATTTTTCCAATCATTTTCGTTGTATTCTCTTTCTTTTGCAATTTCTTTCATTCTACTATAAATTTCTTTTGTTTTTACCATAACGCTAAAATCTATATAGATATATAATTCCTTAATGTAGTGACAAAAATAAATTTATTGTGCGAAATGTGGTTAAATAACAATACCCATACGTAATTACCTCTTCAATATGGTTTCCCCTAAACTAACTAAAACATTCGTTATATTTATTATAACTTATACAATTACAATAAGTCTTTCAATTTATGAAAAAAAAAAAAGAATAGCGATTTCATTAGACTAATTTTTACAAAAGTTTTGAGAATGTTGTAAATTATAGCTTATACATTATGAGATAACTATCTTTTATGTATATTCTCTAATTTAAAACAAATTTGATTTTACGTAACAAACGCCTGTCATGACATAATAAAAGGCCCGTAGTAACGTAATTGCTTGCAATAAATGTGGGTTAGTGAGCGAACGTTGTAGGCATCTTCGTTTTTATTTATATTTATAATGTTATAGCGAACGATTTTAGTTTTTACATTTCATTTAAATACTAGCTAATATTAGAACTATATATATATATATATATATTAAAAAGAAGCTTTTATTATATAACTACTTACTAACCTTTAATGAATCCACATTGTAAGTCTAATCAAATGATCTTGGTTTCTACGACTATAATATTCATAATTTACGTAAATAAATCATAAATAATTACAAAAATAAATCCTTCTCCTACATGAGGAAGAGGCCTATGCCCAACTGTGGGATATTACCTACAGGCTGAATCGTGATCGTGACATTAATAAAATTCTATTGGATTCAAATAGAATGGAAAGTTTTTCTTTTCAAAATAATGTATAAATTGAGTCACTTCTAGTTTTTTAGCAATACCCAATAGGAAAACATTTTTAATTTTTTATACAATTGAACAATTTTAGAGTGGTAGATAGTGTAGGTGTTGTTTGTAAGTGTAGGTTATTTTAACTTGTAATACTTTTTTTATTAAGATTGATTTAAAAACTTCAGTTATCTAAGAGACGATTGTTGAAACAATTTCATTTTCTGAAGTTTCATCACATCAGCAACGAAATAATTTTATTTTATGTTATATATAGTTGTATTGTATACATCTGAATATGTTAAGAACTCTGAAGATTAATTTAATAAAGCTTAACGTCTGAAATTCAGATAGCTAATGTGTCAAGTTTGTTGTATGTATGTTCTAATAAGTTCTACGGGATTCTACGGAACTTTGTCACGATCACTGTTGATATTACGTTAACATTTGCTAGAATAATAATGGTAGGTATTTTGTTGTGCTCCGATTAAAAGAAGGTCTTCTTGAATATTATGTGGGTTTTATTGATCAAACACTACAGTTACGAAAAACGCATCACTAAGCTACGTCAATATTCAAATCCTATAAAAGTTATTCCTCCTACTTGTTTATGCCTACTTTTTAAATAAGAAAGAGATTTATAGGACAAGCCTTTAGTCATTTCGAGCTGCTCTGATTTTTTGTTTTATTAAATAATAAATTGGTATAATTGATGGAGTTTTCTAAAATGTTTTACTGTATTAGAATTTTTATAAATTACTAAATGGCCCGGTGAACTTCGTATCACCTACGTATATTTGTGAAAAATATACACAAAACACTTTCTGAACGCACCTATATATATTTGACAACCAATTATTGACAACGTATTTGACAAAAGACATTAAATTTCCCCGCTAGGAACATTTTGTATTGGAAAATTAAATCGTCGTTTTTAGTATTTTCCGTTACTTATTATTTATGTTTCTCACCGTTTAAAGTTTCCCTGAAGTGCCACCAATATTTCAAGATCATAATCAGCCAAATCGGTCCAGCCATTCTCGAGTTTTAGCGAGACTAACGAACAGCAATTGATTTTTATATATGTATAGATTTAGAATACATATATTATTAAATTATATTGATTTGATTACTCACTGACCACGAAACCATGACGGCTGTTATTACAAAATCAGCCATGGAATTTCATTACGAGTATTTGTAAACTATCACTCACAACCTGCGTTAGGTAATCGTATCACATAACGTACATTTAAATTTGCTAGTAGAAGATTTATTTAAAAAAAAAACTTCAATGTATCTTTTATTTACCAGATTTTATAATTTAAATGTATGAATATCGTTATACAATACAATTTTTTTAATTTTTTTACTATTTTATTAAAGTAAGTAACTGAGGTAGAGCACAGCAGGAAATTTCCTGCTTAAACCTTACAGAAGGCCACAGATAAATAGCACTGTTTTCAAGCAGTAGGCACTGTGTTCCTGTTGGTAAATAAGGTGACCAGAGCTCCCGGGGGGGGGGGGGGTAGGGTCGGCAACGTGTTTGCGATGCTTCTAGTGTTGCAGGCGTCTATAAGCTACGGTAATCGCTTACCATCAGATGAGCCGTACGCTTATTTGCCGACCGAGTCACATTTAAAAAAAATTGGCAAATATGGTACCCTTATACGGTATGGTTGTAGGTTGCTTTAGTATGTCTATTCATTTGTTTCTGCTGATTTACTGGCAATTACGAAATTAGTTTTTCGAATGATAACCTCAATATAGAAAAACTCCATACAAGGTGGAAGGAGACTCAGAGTGTGCATGTCAATCATAGATAGAAGTTGAGTGACACCTCTGTCAGAAGAAATAGGATATGAATTCCTGACACTTGAAAAACTACATGCATAGTCGTCTTAATTTTTATTTTATTGCATTTAGTTATTTACGCTATTATGTAAATGTACGTGCTGACATTTGAAAATTCTGATTTACTTAAAAATTAAAAAATACAAATTTTTGCATACATTTGCATAGAATCGAGACGATACATATATACCTATTGGGTGTTCGAAATATACCTTTTAGTCTTCTTTATATATCACTGATAATCTTCAGTAGGTATTAGTTGTTTATGAAAACGTTCGAGGCCGACGGCTTTGCCTCCCCTACGAGAAAAAAAAGATAATACTCGTGCCACTACACCAAAGAGGTTTCCAAAAAAAGATACGGGAGTCGGGAGGTGAAAGTTACAGTACGCTTAGGCACCTTTTTATACCTACTACACAGGTGGCAAACAAGCGTACGGTCCGCCTGATGGTAAACGGATCTATAATCTATAAACGCCTGCAACACCAGGAGCATTGCAAGCACTTTACCAAAAACCCCTTACCCTTCCCCGGAGCTCTGGCTACCATACTCACTACAGGAATAAAACACTACATTAATTAGCTGTGATCTTCTGTAAGGTTGAGGTACTTCCCCAGTCACCTTCCCCAAATTTTGAGCAAGATAATTATGTTCTGTGTGCCCTACCTCAATAAATCTACCTAATTGTATAGTCTAAAAAGACCTAAGCAAAGATCTCGATGGTTCTAAAATCTAACAATACGTTTTCTGATAATAATTTGAAGCAAGTGTCTATTATAAAGAATAAATAAATGTTTTAATATAAAAGAAATGTGTACATTGTGCAGTGGACATAGACAACGACGCTATATCTATTTCTAATTATATAAACTTTCTAATAACTCCTTTTACATTCTCTTTTGTCGACAGGTGACCACAGTGGTAGTAACTTGCTGTTGCTGATAGTTCCTATTGCTAGTGGCAATGCCGATGGTTTTGTCGTTCGATGTGTCGTTGAACTTTTCCACAGGATTTTGTTTCATATGGAGGTCACCACGTGTGTCACAATTATTATTATTTCTCATATTAATTTACTGGATGACAATAAGAAAAGTGGTATCTTAAATAAACATTTCCTATCCTTAATTTTTAACTATTTACATTTATCTGTGGTAGAGATTATACGTTTGTACATTTTATTCCCTACTAACTGTACCCGCGACTTAGTTTGGGTGGGACATTCTATCTGGATTCTCATTATTTTTTTAACAGTGTTAACTTGATCCCGTGGTGAACTATGGGATAAAAAGTATATGTTATTTCAGGCGTTTTAGAGACAGATGTGAAGATAGATAGACAAAGATTCAAAAACCTTTTTAATTGATCATGTTAATAAAAAAATAACGATAAAAACTTTACAAAATACAGTGAATTTTTTGATACATTTTTCCCAAATCCCAATTTCGGAGAAATTACGGGATGTAAAAGCTAATTATATGTATGTGGCTCCAAAACATCATCTATCTTCCAGTGCGAGGTTCTATAAAAATCGTTCAGCTGTTACGGAGATTAGCCCGAGCAAACAGACAGATAGACAAACATTTTAAAATCGTTTAATTTAATCGTTCTTAAAAAGACACAGCTATTTTGAAATCACAGACAGACATCGCAATTTTGTTTATATCGATAGATGTAAATAAATTAACAATTTTTTTTATTCTAAAATTTGGAGAAGTGCTCAGATTAACTGGAAACCAAAAAGTATAGTTTATTTACGTTTTTACGACCATCGGTCAATTTTCATTTTCACATTTACTTAAACTACTTTTTTTATTAATTAAATGCACATACTCGCCATAAATTTTATTCTATACCTAATTAATCGTTGTAGATCCTTCTTGTGGTCCAGTACTGATTGTTCGTTGTTTTAAGTCGCCAATGATATTAAAAGGAATATGACTTAAAAGCAAGTTACGCGTACTTACAATTTAGCTTCACCAATGTACTGTTTTATTTCATAAAAAATAGTCTAAAGTACCTATAATACTACAAAGAGTATGTAACTACGTTGTTTATCTACTTGTCTAACTCTTTGTGAAGTGTCATGGAAAATCCCAGTATAAAATCCTGAGCATTACCCTCAGAGATTTGTCACACGATGTGAAATACGAGTATGTACTTGAATCATATATGACTAGCTCATCAGCGCAATGTTCAGTGACCTTGCTCTGCGATGGGGATTGATTCCCGCCCCGAGTCTGGGTGTTATTTATGTATTTAATTAATGTAGCTATATCAGTGGGCTGTTATGTATAACACAAGCATTAAGCTCCTTATCTTAGGGGGAGACGCTCTTGTGTATGTAAAAGATTTTTACTTATTATAGTTTTACTGAAATAACTTACATTAAAATGTAAGAGATAAACCTTTTATACAAATTAACGTACAATATGGATTGTAATTTTTATCAAATTATTAAAATACTTAATGTTTAAATTTACTTTAAGTAGATATTAATGAATTTTCTATACTTTTTCCAAATAAGTGGCCATCCATATATTACGTCATGTTAAGGATGGTCGAGGAAGTGTCACACTGTGTGACAAGGGGTTGTGAGGGGTCCAAAATTTTGTGACATCATATTTCAAAATATAATATATCTAATTGTAATAAACATTAAATTTGACGCTAAATCTTACAAGTGACAAAAACCGTGCCAGGCTTCTAGCTTTATCAAATAAAGAGTCAGGTCACTGGTTACATGCAATGCCGTCAAAAAACCTTGGGACACTTTTAGACAATGAAAGTTTTAGAATTGCTGTCGGTCTCCGGTTGGGCACTCCACTGTGCTTTGAACACAGATGTCCGTGCGGAAAGGAGGTTGATTCTTTCGGACTACACGGCCTTTCCTGCAACAAGAGTTCAGGTAGGTTTTCCCGCCACGGTTCCCTAAATGATACCATAAAAAGAGCTCTTGCCACCATCGACGTTCCTGCTCTTATCGAGCCTACTGGAATTAGTCGCGATGATGGCAAGAGACCTGATGGATTGACGTTGGTTCCCTGGGAAAGGGGACGGGCGCTTTTGTGGGACGCAACCTGCGTTGACACACTTGCTCCGTCTCATGTCAGAGAAACAGCCTTAAAAGCGGGAGCCGCGGCGGAGAAAGCTGAATCGACTAAACGGCACAAGTATTCGTCACTAATTCCAAATTACATCTTTGTGCCGTTTGCAGTCGAAACACTTGGACCTTGGAGTAGCAGTGCTAAAAAATTCTTAATTGACATAACTCCTCGCCTTATTGCCTCCACTGGTGACAAGAGGGCTGGGGCATTTTTTGCCCAGAGAATCGGCATAGCGATTCAACGGGGAAATGCTGCCAGCATTCTTGGCACAATTCCACGCGGACATGATTTGTATCAAAACTATCTGTAAATATTTATTTCTTAAGTTTTGATTTGTAAATATGTATAATGTTTTTATTTTTATATTTTTGTATGTAAAGTTTAGTATACTTAACATTTTAATTAACCTCTGCCACCATTATAATAAGTGAAATTCATAAACATGAAAATTGAATACATACCTATTAAAAACTTGACATTTTTAAATTGTTTTCTTGGCGAATTGACACTCGCTGTACTTGTGTAGCCAACCTTATATTTTGATAATATTTTATAAATTTCCATACACATATTTAATTGACGATGATTTTATTGAAAAATATTTTAAATGGAAATAAAAATAATATTGGAGCTGATGTTTGAATTTGCAAAATGTGTGACAACACACTAGGTAGAGGGGGAGCTTTTTCATAAGACCAGCTGTGACAAGTATGGGAAGGGGTCAAAAAATCGTTAAATTAGTGTGACGTAAAAAGAAAAAAAAAGATAGAATTTTGTCAAAAGTACAAATAATTTATCTTGATCGTTTTGGTAAAAGGCAGCGTCCGTATAAACTTAAGTTAGTTTTAAATAGAAATATTAGTTCACTTGTTGCCATGATCTGGCACTGAGCCATTGGCTGAGAGCAATATTAACTCAACTTGTATAATAGTACTAGCTGTGCCCCGCGGTTACCCCCGCGTTAATTTGAGAAAAATCCAATGATTTTCCTATTCCTATAGCCTTCCTATAGCCTTTCCTAATTTCAAGTTTGTAGGTGTATTTTTCATTGGACTTTCATACAAACAACCATCCCCTGTTGTAACCCCAAAAGGGGGTTGATTTCTCAAAATACATTATTAGTAGAACTCAACACCGTAAAACATAGGACTTTCATACAAATTTCCAACCCCCATTTTACCCCCTTAAGGGTGGAATTTCGATGAGTCAATGGGTGGAAATCTCTTTTATATATATAGATTATAGATTCTTATGTTTACGTAATAGATGTTTATTATTTGTAAATTTTAAGTAATTATTAGGTATTTTTAGTTTTATAAAATATTTAGTTATACATTAAAATGCAGTTATATAGTCAAAAAAAAGCTCGTTCATTCGCGTTTGGAGATAGATTTAATGTGAAAAAAACATTTTTTCATAAGATCTTTATATTTATGGCTTATTGTAACGTAATTATATATCAATTATTCTTTTGCTACAAAGAGTTTACTGTGCACTCATTTTTCCTAAATTTGTTTAACCTTTATTTTATGTTACGGCCTTATTCCAAAGCAACACAGCAGCTAATTTTTCTTATCCTTATCCTGTATAATTTTCATAGACAATTCCAATTATTTTATTTTTAATGTTTAAGTCTCTTCTCTCCTCTTGTTCCTTAATGGTAGCCTTGCTGACTAGATTACCTTGGAACCTTTGATTTCTGCGTATAATACAATTATTATTCTTATTTAAGACTCTAAAACGTTAAATTGTTCGTAAAACTTTTTGGCTGCTTCTAAGGCTTCTAAAATAAATCTGTCTTCGCATGGATTGTCATCAAAGAAATAGGCTCCACATTTAAGAGATTCCGAGCAACTTTCATTCATTACGCTATTGTTACAGCATCCTAAGATTGCTCGAGCACAAGGTGTTATATGTTTTGGTCGTGGAACGACTTCTCCGTGCCTAGACTTTAGGATGTAATACAATTCGTCGTAAGACATGTATGGTGAATAGTTCTTAGTCAAATCGTAGCTGACTGGAGTAGATTTCACGTTACGAGCCTCGTTCATTTTTAATATGATTGTGACGAAAACTACTAAGAATGTATACTTCGCCATTTCTGCAAACAAAAAAGAAACTATTATCACATAACGGTCTCATAGGTCTAACGCTCATTATTATAATAGTAAAGTGTAAAATCGTCGCATGCAACACTTATGACTATTCCAGAATAGTTACGTCTAATGTACACAATTGTCTTACTCGATTTGATGGTCTAAGATCCGGAATATAACAAAATCTTCCCTCATCTGTTAATTAAATGAAACAATTTTTTATAGGCTTATTTCAATATTGTGAATTTATAAAAAAAAACCTCTGCCACCCTACGCCTGCTACAATTGATAATACTTAATAAGTTAATCAGTATTTTTTTATGATCTTTTCCCTCTCATGTTAATTACATGTAGTAAGCTAAAACCGGCAATATTTTATATTATATACCTTACTGTAGTAGGCACCCATCTCTATGATTGCTATACTTACCTGCAGCCAGGTCAGAAAAGGTAGATAAATGTAGATTATTTCCCTCACATGTTAATTAAAAAATCCAAGTACAATAATAAACGGCGGCGAATTCTAAACATAATAATGTTTGGCTGCCATATTAAAAGCTGATGCAGCCAAAGATAAATAGTAAAAAGAAAAAATTTATGATGACTATGGGAGCTCATTGCAAAGAGAGAGACAGAATAATACTAATTCCTTCAACGAAAAGAGACAGCGTAAAATTCATGCGCGCGCATCACAGGCTCATTTAAAGTTTAAACATACTAGAAAATTCGAAATTTCGAAATTTTCGAAATCCCTAGTACATTTTTTTCACCTGATTAGTATCAAGCTAATTTTCCGGGAGTACATTCATTTTGATGAGACGAACAAAAAATTCCTCTACGAAAACTCTCGATTGTGGTAGGTAATAGAGTTAGCAGGAGATAGAGCAGCAGTGACCGTAGGACCGGGATAACGTGCCACGCAATTCGTAGGACAATATTAAATTATATAAATATTAACTAACTACAAGAAAAAAAAATCAGCTGGTTATCAGAGGTCATCTAATTGATCGAGGTCGAACGAGGTCATCAAATTATTTTTTTTGTCATCAATTCAACGATCAAAAATTTATTTATTTTTTGATTTTTTTTGTCATCAAATCAAATTTTATGATGACTATCATAAATGTTATCTTTTTACTATTTATCTTTGGCTGCACCAGCTTTTAATACGGCAGCCAAACATTATTATGTTTAGAATTCGCCGCCGTTTATTATTGTACTTGGATTTTTTAATTAACATGTGAGGGAAATAATCTACATTTATCTACCTTTTCTGACCTGGCTGCAGGTAAGTATAGCAATCATAGAGATGGGTGCCTACTACAGTAAGGTATATAATATAAAATATTGCCGGTTTTAGCTTACTACATGTAATTAACATGAGAGGGAAAAGATCATAAAAAAATACTGATTAACTTATTAAGTATTATCAATTGTAGCAGGCGTAGGGTGGCAGCGGTTTTTTTTATAAATTCACAATATTGAAATCTGCCTATAAAAAATTGTTTCATCTAATTAACAGATGAGGGAAGATTTACCTTCTCGGATCTTAGACCATGAGGACATGTCATTAAAAAGACGTGCAATTGGCCTAGAATACTCTCCTACATCTATCTTAATATATATAAATCTCGTGTCACAATGTTTGTCCTCAATGGACTCCTAAACCACTTAACCGATTTTAATCAAATTTGCACACCGTGTGCAGTTTGATCCAACTTGAAAGATAGGCTATATTTTATTTTGGTATATGTAATTATTATATTTAAGGAAAAAAGGCGGTACGAAGTTCGCCAGGTCAGCTAGTATCTTCTTAATATATATATATAAATCTTGTGTCACAATGTTTGTCCTCAATGGACTCCTAAACCACTTAACCGATTTTAATCAAATTTGCACACCGTGTGCAGTTTGATCCAACTTGAAAGATAGGCTATATTTTATTTTGGTATATGTAATTATTATATTTAAGAAAAAAAGGCGGTACGAAGTTCGCCAGGTCAGCTAGTAATATATATAAATCTCGTGTCACAATGTTTGTCCTCAATGGACTCCTAAACCACTTAACCGATTTTAATCAAATTTGCACACCGTGTGCAGTTTGATCCAACTTGAAAGATAGGCTATATTTTATTTTGGTATATGTAATTATTATATTTAAGAAAAAAAAAGGCGGTACGAAGTTCGCCAGGTCAGCTAGTATAATTATATATTATATTCTTTATTGCACTTTAAAATACAAATTACACATCATGATATATGTATATAATGTACTAAACTAAAAATGTTACATATATATTTATACGAGTATATAATATGCGAAAGTTTCAGTTACAAGCAAGCTTAAAATTATTACTAGTGCCTGTTTCAAAGGTTGTGGATAACGCGATTTGACGGATGACGTAAATAATTTTTTTTGATATATTATTGTTTTTTACCTGTGAACTCCACTATATTTATGAGATTTCTAGTTTAGTCTAGATTTATAGTTTACTAGCCGACCCGTGCCCACTTTGTTGATTTTTGTGATTCAAATATAGGTATAGTAAAGTTCTCATCTCGTGCGTATTTCTCCGACTTGATTTACATATAATATACCTATTATTTTTCACTGAATTTTTTTGATTAATAATAATAAAATATAGCTTATATCACTCCTGAATAGTGTAGCTTTCTGTTAGTGAAAGAATTTTCATGATCGGATCAGTATTTGCGAAGATTAGCCCCTACAAACAAACAATGTTAGAAACTTTACCTCTTTATAATATTAGTAAAGATTTATTGAGGATAATCAGTTCCAATAGCCTACATTACCTCCTGCTGTTAAACACTATAGGTAACTGATTTGTAGGATAAATTTTATCCCCAACTGGTGAAGCAAGTTTTAAGATTATAAATAATAGTGGTCGTTAACGGAAACTATACAGTATTGAAGGCCATGTAATTGTTATTGGACTGTTTAAGAAATATCAGCTGTTGAATCGTAATCGAAAACATTATAATATTAATAATTTTTACACTATGTTTTTGTACTAGTACTTTAATTCAAAAAGTAATTATTGTCAAGGACAAAAGAAGAGAAAATAATAAAATTTATCACAAAATAAATAGGAGAAGACCGAAAATAAGATTTTTCTTTACATAAATTATACCTACAGTGGGATGGAAATCTTGTCACGAAATTTTATTCACGTTTGGCCAGTGTTTCAATTTAACGTTCAATTTGATTCAAATGTAATTCGATAAACGAATTAAGATAATTATGTAGACATACAATGCTGTACTAATATGTACTGTAACAAAGATTAAAGAAGATAGATAAAAGAAGACATTTATTTATTGAGTACGTCATAGATTTTCCTAAATCTTTAATAACAAGCTTAATGTTCTTTGAATTTAATTAATTCAAAGAATAAAAAGCTAGTATGATACTAACGGAGTTTGATGACAAGAGCATCAATAATCGTTTCATTTTGCTTACAAGGTATAACATAAAATTTCAAAATTTGTGTTTTTAACGTTGAAGTAAAATGTCAAAGTAACATAAACACGTTTCTAGCTAGCGTGTCTGCGTTTTGCAGATATTTAAATTTTAAATATCCCATCTGTAAATAAAATTAATTAGTTGGAAGTATCAGTAGCGAAAAAAAATGTAGGATTATTGTAAACGTTGAGGTTCGTTTTTAACCGACTTCCAAAAAAGGAGGAGGTTCTCAATTCGATTTTGTTTTAATTGAAAGGTGTTGCGTGTCATGTGGTTCTATTTAAATTTAATGGAGATCAGACAAGTACTTTTAGAGCTATATCTAATAATGCGTATTTACGTGCCTACTTTTTCGCCGACCTACGTTGTATTAAACCGCATAATTCATTTTCACTGGGTTTATCGATTTTGATGATTCTTACTTTAGTCGAAAGCTAATACTTGTAATGTAGTCTTGTTTAAATTAGGTCGAGATCTGATTAAAACTTTTTGAGTAATCTTTAATAGCGCGTATTTACTTGACTATTTTTTCGTCTTTTACTTGTCGATGTAATTGAAGTCGGTTATTTTTCGTTTGCGAGCAAACACAATTATATACACAGAGTTATATAACTGTTAAGAATGTTAGTAGACAAGCAGATTTATTATCAAAAAAAAATATATATCAATTACGTAAAGTACCTATGGTTAGGGGCTGTCTCCACGAGCGAGTGAATCGCGGCGATATTATCGTCGTGCCACCTATTTCTATAATTATACTCTCCACACGGCGATTCTATCGCGGCGATGTGACGAGTGGCAATAAGGCGCGTATGTGTCCTGCCTGGAAATTTTCGGGCAGCGGGGCGGCAGCAGCAGCGGGGCGGGAGCGGCGCGGGCAACGACGGCCCGTTCTCGAAACCCCTCATCTTTTGTCTTTGTCACTCGCGTATAAGCATATTGCCGTTGCGCTCACACAACAACACTGCAATGCTGACGCGCGGGCGGTCACCGCTTGACTGGAGTCACCGCTTGTTGCACGCCACCGCGCCGTTGCTACGCCGCTGTTTTCGAGGGTCGGTACATTTGATTGTAGGCATAAGATCCGGCCACTCCCGCGCCGCCGCTGCCGCCACGCTGGCCGCAAATTTCGAGGCAGCAGTCTAACGTCGATATATCGTCGCGGTATCGTCGCGCTATCGGCGCGCTGTTAAACGCAGCGTCATTTCAGCGTTGCCTCTCGCCTATCGTCGCGGACACGCTGCGATTCCTTGGTTTGATTGGAATAATCGCTCGTTCGTGGAGACTACCCGACGATAGAAGGGCGGACTCGTCGCGATTCTCTCGCTCCGGGAAGATTTTATAGATAATTATGTTGCCTAAGAGCATACTTTTGTTGGTGTTATCCCCATCAAATTATACGCAAAGGTACTAAACCATATGAAATTGTAAAGTATTTGGTCCAATATATAATTTATTATTATTATTATTATTATATAGTCTCGTATGACTATAATTATTATTATGTTGCAATATAATTATAGTATACGAGATTTAGTTGTCTCCTAAACGATGCAGCCTCGTATAGCGTTTATATATACCTATTTATGTTGCAAGTTATTTTTATACTTTTTTTAACTTAACACGTTTTGTATCTGTTGAATGTTCAGTTGTTCACAGTAGGTAGCTTAAATTTATGCGACATCCTAATTTAATAAATGTTAAGATAGATATCTATTAGACGTATTACGTAATTATAAATAAAGTATTTTTATAATATATAAGAACGGCATTGATAGCCACGTGAGTCAGATTTGTTAAGGTTGGGTTTTCCCATTTATGATAAAACAGAATACGTAAATACGTTTCAATGACGCAAAGTGAATGTTATAATTTTAAAGAAGTTAATATTAAGTCAATATCTAAATAACGCACAAAAAATTCAACTTAAATTATTTTATTAAACTGTAATGTATTTTACATTACAATTTTTAATTAGATTATGAAGTAAGATCGTACGAATATGTAACAATCGCAACTGTGTCCAGCTTACTTATCTTCTGAATGAGATTATAATCAATGAACAAACAAAGAACTGACCTTGTTTTAACTTCCAAAATAAATGTGAATTTCACTATTATTCATAAATAACACTTTTAATCCACAATTGAATTTCAAAAGTAAAGTGTTGTTCAGTGACAATACTTTTGATTCGTTTATATTATATTTATATCTTGTAATGTTGATGTTGCAGGTTATCGAAAAAACTTGTTTAAGTAAGCGTCCGCTCACTAATAACAACGGCTAATGTCTGAGATTCTGTCTGAGACTATACACTATACGTAACAGTCGAGATATTATAACGTCTCATGTTTGGCTGTCGAGATTTTAAAATTGAGGGCATACGCGTTTTGTCGACGTTAACGTTATCCCCCGTTTTGATTCATACTCGTATTTCAGAGAAACCCAACTCCTAAATAATATTGTTGTCATCACACAAAACTTTATTATTTTATTTAAGTTAGTAATACGAAAGTTTTAAGTAAAACAAAATAAACGCGTTATTATTTTCATAATTTACATTTGACAGTTTAGTAGTTTTAAAGTGACTCTTTTAGGGCTCAATTTTTTTGAAGTGAAACTTCTTTTGAATCGTTGTGATTTCAAACCGGATGCAATGGAAAACCGACAGGGAAGGGCGCGCAGCGCTGCACGCCACTAATTTTAAATTAGTTTTTTTTTATTAGTTTGCCAAAGAAGTTTCACTTCTATCGTGTGTGAATCGCACACACACCTTTTTTGTTTTTGGTTTTTTAAATTCATGCTTTTCTTTTCTTAATAAGAAATAATTTATATTAATTATTACGATTATTGCGTTTTGATTAATAACTGTTAACTATGAGATACCGAATTCGTTTCATAGCAGTCAAAACTTCAGTTACCTACATATAGTATACTAGCTTCTGCGCGCGACTTCGTCGGCGTGGACTCCGCTCCTATTGGTCTTAGCGTGATGATACATAGCCTATAGCCTTCCTCGATAAATGGGCTATCTAACACTGAAAGAATTTTTCAAATCGGCCCAGTAGAACCTGAGATTACCGCGTTCAAACAAACAAACAAACAAACTCTTCAGCTTTATATATTTATATTAGTTACACACAGTTTTGCATTATTAGGGCCTGTTTCACAATGTCCAAGTAAAGTACCCTATAGCTATTTGACAAATTAATTATGTGACACATAAAACTTCTAGTTAGTCCTCATTGCGTTTCACCATCATCTTACCTATAAATTTATTTGACATATAGCTATTTGCCAGTTACATGGTATGAGGTTTGGCAACCTCGCATTTAATAGTTCCGTTTTTCGAAATACATGTTTTAGGATATTATTCTGTGTTGTAAGTACACATGAAAATATGTTTTAATAATTTCAATGCATGGTTTATACTATTTTTTATACATTTTATGTACATACAGTTTGAAATATGTTATTACTTAATTTTTTTTTATTGATCAAAACAGAATATACATTACCTATTTTGTGTATTACTGTGACCGGAACGTCGCGCGTCGAACTGATGAACAAACGTGAAAGTTGACCAAGTTTGAAATATCGTAGGTACTGTTATAACTTTTAAAAAAAAATTACCTTTCTGTGGTGGAAGAAATTGGGTTTACAATTAATAAATATACGTAATTTACCGCATGTTTAGTAAGTCGAAATCTTATCCTAAAGTCCGTATCATCCGAGGCTCGCATATAATTAATGCGTTGTCGAAATACAGGATTCCTTCTCGGTCCATTTAAACTATACATAAAATCATCTATTTCGTCTTCAATTATATCAAATATTTCCATATCCATTTTTTTAAATTATCTTGCACAAATAAACAAACGTTACAACTAAAATTAATTGTATCAACTACGTATTATGGCTTTCAAGTAATTTATTAGACAGATAAATATGCTATTGGCCAGTTGATCTGACATATAGTTTACTGGGTACTTTATTTGTCAGTTAGTGCTATTTGTCAATTGTGAAACGCAAACGTTGTCGTTATTTGATAAATAAGTTGCAAGTAGCTTATTGGGAACTTTATTTGGACATTGTGAAACAGGCCCTAAGAATAACGAAGATGTTACATCTTCATCCCGCTTATTCTAACGATTGATCAATTGATGTCATCAGAAAGTTTCACAATAAATTCACATCTTCTTAACATAATTATCAGAAAACAAAGTCCCCCGCGGTGTTTGTCCATCTGTCATCAGTCCTCATCACAATAAACTAAAACACCATCATATTATCATCATCATATCAGACTATTGCAGTCCACTGCTGGACATAGGCCTCCCCAAGTTCGCGCCAGACATCCCGGTTTTCCGCAATCCTCATCCAGCCTACACCGGCAATCTTACGTATCTACGTAGCTACATCGTACAGAGCAGTTTGTTGTCCTTTGTATCGATACAAACGCGCGGCACCAGCGCGGCGCGTCGGTATCGATTAAAACGCGTAGTGTGCAATTAATGTCTACAGGCTGCGTCTGACTTGCGTGCGTAACGCGTTTGTATCGCTACAAACGCGCGTCAACGGCGCGTTTAAAAACTTGATGTGCCCTAAAGTGCTTATTAGGCCCTAAGAAAATACAAAAATGATTTTTAATGTCAAATATAGTAATTAGAAATTAATTGTCAGTAACGATAATATTATACTATTGCTAAAAGCAACGTCTTTGATCGATCATAATATCTTTTATACAACCAGCTCGACAAACAAGCATACGGCTCACCTGATGGTAAGCGATTAGGTACTCATTACTGTAGCTTATAGATGCCTGCAACACCAGGAGTATAGCAGACGCGTTTCCGATACTATCCCCAATTCCCCCCAGGAGCTCTGGTTACTTTACTCACCAACAGGAACACAACACTGCTTGAAAGCAGTATTATTTAGCTGTAGTCTTCTGTAAGGTCGAAGTACTACCCCAGTCGGGCTGCTCCATATTTTGAGCAGAATATTTCTGCAATGCCTACGTTAATTAATGTATGTGATCGTAGTGTCTTAAAATTGATCTACTTAGTACTTACAGTTGTAATGAGCATCGATTAATATAACAATTTTACTAGATTTATGACTTTGAAAGAATTAATTTATCCTAGACATATGTATCTTTACTGAATAAGTTGACGTCCGGTATACATTCCAATGCAGCATTTCGCGTTCTAAACTTGCAGAAGATAAAATTAAAAATCAAAATCAAAATTTACTTCATCAAAGTAGGATTTAAAAGCACGTTTGAGTGGTCATTTTATAAATTTAAATTATATTTGTTTTAAATATTTAATTATAATTTAAAGTGAAGTTCAGTTCAGTTCTTTGCTTTGGCTTTCAGGTGTGTCAGTTTGACTTGACACAATTCATTTCGCCAATGTCACGTGGGATGATTCATGGAGAACACACGAAGGAGATTGTTCGGTATTTAAGAGAATAAAAGTTAAAAATGTAATTAAATTTTTGAAAATATATGAAAATAGTATGAATTTATTCACAAAATCCTCAACTAGGAAAAGTATAAAAATATAAAAATATTTATATGTATATAACTACTAACTAAATTAAATATCTAACTAAACTATAAAGTAACTAAATATAGATATATAGTAATACTAGCTGTGCCCCGCGGTTACCCCCGCGCTAATTTGTGGAAAATCATAGCTATAGCCTTTCCTAATTTCAAGTTTGTAGGTGTATTTTTCATTCGACTTTCATACAAACTACCATCCCCTGTTTTAACCCCAAAAGGGGGTTGATTTCTCAAAATACATTATTAGTACACCTCAACACCGTCTATAGAGAATACATTTTGAATTTCAAGTCTCTTACTTCAAAAGCATAGGACTTTCATACAAACTTCCAACCCCCGTTTAACCCCCTTAGGGGTGGAATATCGTAAAACCCGTTCTTAGCTGACCTCTACTCGGCGAAAGGAATATTCCTACCAAAATTCAAGTCTCTACGCCTTATGGTTTCAGAGATATCATGATGAGTCAATGGGTGGGTAACTCTTTTATATATATAGATTTACAATTTAATTTTATTATATTTGATATATTTACATAAAAACATACACAGAGGGCTAAACACAAACATTAATAAAGATTCAACATTTAAAGGACGGGGGACTTCGGGGGGGAGTACGTCATATAAGGGATGAATGAGATTGGGGCAATTAAACAGGATATGAGATGTGGACCCTTCGTCTAAGCCGCATTCACAGAGTGAATGGTCCCGAACTCTAATTTTAGCGAGATGAGTGGGAGTGCACGCGTGTCCTAAACGCAACCTGCATATAGTCGAAGTGACCCAACGATCGGCGTGTCTAAAACGGAAAAACCATGGTCGTTTTGGGATTTCAGGTTGAAGGCTAGCATAGTATTTACCTTTGATCAATCTGGATGATATCCAATATGATGTCCACGATTTGACCAACCGAGTATTCGCTGCATTACATAGATCGTGACATGAATTTTTAAAGTGGTCATGGGAGCCGAGTTGAATGGCAGATTTGGCACATGAATCTACAGACTCGTTGCCAGGGATACCGGAGTGACTGGGAATCCAAACTAGAGTGATTTGCAACCCCTTTTGATGACAAAAAAACAAAACTTCCCTGATCTTCAAAATAATGAAAAATCTCTTCCTACTACGAAACGGGTTTTCCTTAATTGCTAATAGGCAACTTAAGGAGTCAGTCAAAATAACGGTCTGTCTAATCTCATGGGAGTGGGCATATAAAATAGCTTCCAAAATAGCGACTGCTTCACCAGTGAATATAGATGATTCAGGTGGACATTTAAATCTATACTTATTATAAAAATAAGTCCCCCGGCCGCGTCTTTCTGTCCTCCTGTCTGTCTGTCTGAACGCGATAAACTCGAAAACTACTGAACAGATTTTTACACGGTTTTCAACAATAGAAAGAGTGATTCTTGAGGAAGGTTTAGGTATATAATTTAGTATGCTTTTATGTAAATTAGCAGAAATACGGCGATAAATGTTGAAGAGATCGCAAAAAATCTCGCCAACGGGGACCTTTCCTTGCGAACGCCGCGTAAACTAGCAAAGATATAGTTAAGTAATGTACTAGCGAATTCAAAATCTATAAAAATGCTACAAAAAAGTCCGCGACAGCATATCTCTATCTCTTACGGTTGACTTACAATAACCACTTTTATATTCAAATTTTTAATTAAAAACATTACGTTATTTTCAAAGCTATTTTCTTTAGTTCAGTATTAATCCTTATCCAAATAAATATGTTAGTTAGCTTAAGAATTTAATGCAGATTAAAGTTGCCCTGTACACTATATCAATCAGATGAATAGTTTTTGAGATATCGTCGTTAGAAGTAATTATTAAAAATAATTAATGCGCAACGAAGTGGGCACGGGTCGGCTAGTTGTAAAATAATTTTGAATTTTGGAATCCAGCAAGCTGCGCCAACACAACTATCTGCGGAGAGTTTGGACGCATCGGTATAAATAAGTAGATGATCGGACCAATTTTGATGAACAACATAGTTAAAGAGAGTCTTAGTGTTCGGGGAACCTTTGACAAAACCAAGGTTCGTAACGATGTTAGGTCGGTATACGAGGGCTTTATAGGGGATAGAAAAAAGAGGATTTAGAGGCAGTTGAATATATGGATTTGGAAGTTTAGTAAAGAACAGGAAACTATTTAAAAGACATGATTCGGGTTTGTTGGGATTGTGAATTTGTGAGAGTTCGTTTAAACGACTCCAAAGGGGATGTGAAGATAGCTGTAACATTTTACCGACAAACCGGTCACAGAGGAATTGTCTCCTTATTTGCAACAGAGGATCAACGCATTCAACCTGTAGAGCATTCGTATGTGTAGATTTCATGGCACCCAGAATGATTCTAAGGCATTTGTATTGTATTTTATTTAGTTTTTCTGAAGCTGATTTAATAATGGGGTCTAAAACGAATAAACCATAGTCTATATGGCTACGAACTATGGCATTGTAAAGGAGTTTTTGAGAATATTGGTGAGAACCCCACCAAACGCCTGAAACTGCCCGAAGTGCATATATACTTTTTTTCACATTTTTTTAAAATATACTCTGTATGAGAAACTCCATTTAGTCGGTTATCGAGAATAACTCCCAGAAATTTAGCCTTATCTACGAGGTCAATGCGCCGATTCCCATAATGCAAATCGAAGATAGGAACCACTCTTTTTCTGGAGAAAGCGACTGCCTGGCTTTTGGTTATCGATAAAGATAAGCCATGATCAGACAGCCACTGGCCTAGATAATGCAAAGCAGAGTTAACCCGGAATGTGATATCATCGACTGAATTTGATCGATAATAAATGGCAATGTCATCAGCGTATTGTAAAATGTTGCAAAAATTGTTGACAGATAGTTCGAGATCGAAGGTGTAGATGCTGTAAAGCAAAGGACTAAGGACAGAGCCTTGAGGGAGACCTTTCCAGACAAGTCTGGGGGGAAGAGAGACGTTTTGATATCTTATAGATATTGATCTGCAGAAAAGTAGATTGCATATGAAATGTACCATCCTCGGCGGAATACTGAGCTGGTGCAGTTTTCGCCTGAGAACCGAGAGAAGAACATTGTCATACGCAGAATTTATATCTAAGAAAACACCCACAAGGTACTCGCCTTTTGCAAAGGCTATTCGAATATCTGTGGAGAGAATGCTGAAGTGTTATTTAAAGTGAATCTACCACTCATAAAACTCAACATTGACAATGACAATAAATTAATAGTGTGGGCCTCGCAACACAAGAAGTTCGAAAAAAAATCTCTATGGCATCAAAGATAGTTTTAGTTTCTTAAAATCTACTAAAAGCAAAAAAAAACCTTGATAATAATCCAGAACAAGTTTACTTTGTAGTTGAAAATTATATTCTCTCATATATCGTAACGACAAATTAAAATGTGTACTGTACTTATATTATAGAATTTTGCTATTTTTAGGGTTCCGAACCCAAAGGGTAAAAACGGAACCCTATTACTAAGACTTCGCTTCCCATACAACAAACGCAATTTTTTTGCCCTTTTTTGCTCGATATCAATAATGGCAACAGGTAGGCACTTGAAATATTCACAGAATACTCAGTTGTAATTTTACTTTAAAAATAAATAATTAAATTTAAATAAAATAAATATTTAAGGGGGGCTCCCATACAAAATACGCTATTTATTGCCTATTTTTGCTCGATGTTAATAAATGGTAACAGGTAGGCGCTTGAAAAATTCACAAAATACGTAATTTTACTTTAATTATAAATAATAAAATTTAAATTAAAAAATATGTAGGGGGCTCATACAACGAAAGTGACTTTTTGCCGCTTTTCGCCCGATATTAAAATCAATGTACCTCCTGTTGTTTACCTAGTCAATGGTACGGAACCCTTCGTGCGCGAGTCCAACTCGCACTTGGCCGATTTTTTATATATAATTTTTTATTTTTATTTTAAGACCATTGACTGCTTACATGTTTAATAGAATAGAAGTTAAGAATTATTTTCTGCACTTTTTCTTACATTAAAATTTTTAAACACAGTACCTTTATTCGAAGATAGGATCGGTCGCTTTAAATAATCTATACTAATATAATAAAGCTGAAGAGTTTGTTTGATTGTTTGTTTGTTTGTTTGTTTGTTTGTTTGTTTGTTTGTTTGAACGCGCTAATCTCAGGATCTACTGGTCCGATTTGAAAAATTCTTTCAGTGTTGGATAGCCCATTTATCGAGGAAGGCTATAGGCTATATATCATCATGCTAAGACCAATAGGAGGGGAGTCCACGCCGACGAAGTCGCGCGCAGAAGCTAGTTTATTATATAACTTGTTATAAGGTTGCCTGGAAGAGATCGCTTTTTAGCGATAAGGCCGCCTTTTGTACCTAATGATATATTGTTAAAAATTTCTTTGTTTGCTATGTATTATTTCTGTCTTTGGTGTACAATAAAGTGTATTATTATTATTATTATTATTGTTAATGTATATACTATTGAATGTTATAAGGAAAATATTAACGTTATAAACAGTTATAGACAAACAAGTAGGAAAGTTATTACGATTTATAATAGGTTTAAATACAATAGACTGAGTTTTTTATAATAATTAAATATTATACTTATACTTATTTCATTTGAAAAATTACAGCATCTATCAATTTCTAAATTACTTTTTTATTATTTCATTTCCAATAAATTACGAGTATTTAATGTTAATTAAATTAAAAATGTCTGTAAAAGTGATTTTATTCCAAATGTGTTGTATTAAAACTATCACCATTACGAAAAATCACATGAAATTTAAAGTATATTATATGATATTGCATTATTTTATATATGATATATTACATACAATTAAAAGTAAATATAATCTAAAATAATATATTATAGTAATTAAAGCTAAATAAGCAATACTGTAGTAGGACTATGTCCCGGCTAGAACAAAAATTTGGTACAAATAAATAACTTATTAAACATAGTAGTCAATTTACTGTAGTAAACTGTAATACTCGCTAACTTTTTGTAAAGCGGTAAACATTTCATTTTTATAGCAAACATTTCCAGGAATAATTTGTCTAAAACACTCTTGTCCCCGAAAACATTGCTCTATGTTTGAATTTCTCATACAACAAACAATGAGGGCTACATCACAAGACGTGGGTTTTGCTATAGTTTTCTTAACTTCAGATGCAACGGTTAATTTTTTGTTTCCATTTTGTACGGCTGGAGACGTTTTCTCTGACAATGGTTTAGTTTGTAATTCTCTGAATGATGTTTGAATTGTCGGTTCGACTCGATCGTCTGAAGTTGGCATTGGTATATTTATCGGTCTCCTGTAACTTTCTTCATCCTCGTCTTCTAAATTCGTTTGGTTCACCAGTATTCCCCAATTTTGTCTAATATCATCCAAAAATGGAAGACTGTTTAAAGGTTTGCTACTTTTGTCGATTGAAGTTAATCTAGCATACCTATTTATCTCTGCTGGTGGATTTTGAGCAAAACTGTTAAGTAAATTTTGAATATTACTTAATGATTTAAAACTACGATTGTTGCTGTCGTCAAAATTAAGAACATTTGCATTATTTTTATCGTTACTTCTTATACTTTTTGGAGCGGTTTGAACGCTTACCATGTGAAATATAAAAAGTGTCAAACATGAGATATAAAGTGACGCCATCTGAAAATAAAAACAAACTTCTTACAACTATAAAATACATGTACGTATTCTGAATATTTTCAATTTAATGTCTAACACCATCATGAAGTATTTATTCATTGGCATGGTAACTTATATATGTAAGTATATTCAATTATTCATAGATTCGTTTTAATTGACACTTATATAGCAACAACACGCTTCTAAATTTAACATTTTTAATTGTTTCATGTTTTAAAACTCATCGTTGTATAAATTTAAAAAAATAAATAAAATAAAATTAAAACTTACATTATTACAACTTAATCCTTATGTTTAAAATAAAGCAAAGTAAACGAGTGTAGCTGTCTGCGACGTCCGGATGAACTGACACTTTTTATATATATGCGTCATTGTACTTGGCCTTATAACTAAAATAGCCACTTTTCCGTGCGTCATTATACAATATACGCCTACATTTATCGTAAGTGCAACTTGCTCGAAGGAGTTATTGGAAATAAGTTATTCCACGCGTTCATACAAATTCGAAGAAATTTTTTTTGGAAAATCCAAAACTGCACGCCTCCACGCACTCAAAACTATTGTTTTCAGCTGATACCTAGCAGCCCTGTCTAGTAGCTTGTTTAGGAACTAATGATCGACCATACAATGATAAATCAGTTCGATTAGTTGATTTGGTTCTTGCAAATAATTACAGATGGCTCTGATTTATTCTATAATTCTATATTATATAGAAACGTAAAAATGTTTATTGTAAAAAAAATCTAAGAATTTATTAGACTTCATATTCAATAGGCTTCTTAGTTAATAGTTCCCCGACATAATAAAAAACCGTTTTTTTTCGTCTAGTGGTTCTCGTGTTATTTTGTTATCATTCATACAAACAAAAAGTTGACGTACAACAAAATATTTTTTTTACAATAATAGCATACAAAAAGACTTCAAATGATATTTAATTTATAGCTTGATGTGTATTCTGTATTAAAAGTGTCTATTTTATAGCATACTAAATACTAATGCATTGTTATAAAAATATACAGGTTTAAGAGTCGCTTCTCGTATTTTAAATTTTGTGAGAGTAAAGCACAACCTCCTTCGGAGGCGTGCAATAGTGTATTTTTGTTATTTAAACCAATTCAAAAGTGAAAACACCATTTTTTATTTTAGTGTTCTTAAAAGTAGTGACGTAAGAGCTTCAGAAAATGCGTCATTTATAGCATGTAGCAGTGTACAATTTTATTGAAACTGTGATGTCATAAACGCCATGACGCGTTGATGGTATAGGTTTGTTGGTAATGGTAGCGGGTCCGACACCCGCTCACAACAAGTTGTACTATAGCTATACGAATGGTTAGTGAATATCTATCTGGCTTGTGTCTTGGTATTATTTATGTTTTCAGACGCCTAACACAGGAGTCGTTATGAATGATGCATTTGTTTATTGCATGAATAAGACAACAATACTATTTATAAGCTCCAATTCTTCACATCTATACTAATATATGTCGGGGAATCAATACAGATAGTTATTAATGTCGGTACCTGCGATATTCACCTACCCTACATCATTTTATTATTCGAGTCATTCTGTCATGCATAAAACGAACGGTGCAACCGCGGCTCAGGCAGTCTTGGCTCTGGCTTGGCGCGGTGCACTTGTGTATCCTGCTAGTAGCTTAACCTCGACTCTTCTAATAGTTAGTTTGTGTACACGAATTAATTGTTACTGATTGGGCAACTCGACCGGTGGTGGTGAGTGCCAATGCGCATTGTTAGGCGGCGCCGCCGTAAACCAACACTCGGGTCACAAGTCCCGGGCACTGCGTCGAGTTGTCTCTCTGCCACGCGATAGACGGTACCCGCTCGGTGAGTCCATTGAATACTAAGTAGTGTAATTATCTTGTTTTAAATTACATTGTGAATTAACCAGGCCATCCGTCCTACTCCTCACTTCTGATTCCTACATCAGAAGTGGGATACTGTTCTCGTGCCCACTAAGAGTGTTACTAGTGAGTAATTTATTTCACGATGCCACGAGAATCGCGTTCGCGTAGTCCCGTGTAGATCGAAGCGCAAGTCGAGTCGTCATCATTTAAACCGATTTAGTAGTAATAGTAACCTGTCTCTTCATAAACTTTTACTTAGTATGACTGAGGAATAGACTAAGCTCAAAATTAAAAAAAAATATTTAATATCGCGAGCGTAGTCGTGTACTTAAAGTTAATTCGGAGTTTGAGTTTCTTTGTTTAAGTTCTATTTTTAGCAAGTGTGCAAGGTAGTTGCAACATTTGGTGATGAAAATATCGATGTACTGTATTTTACTGTATTTTAGTTCTTTTCGGTCGTTCTGTTTTATTCTTACCGGTGTACAAGTGGTTTTTGTTCAGTGTTCGATTACGTAATTCGAGTTACCGGTTATTTGTTGAATTTAGTTTTATTGTGATACGTAAGGTAGTTGTGTAGTGATTAATTTTGCTAATAGATTTTGCGATTCAGTTTTTGTTTCGATTCAGTCACAATGTCAGACCGTAAGCGTAATCGTAGTGCGAGCCGTCGCGGTAGTCGCAGCGACAGTCGTTTAAGGAAGATGCCAGAAGGTCATGTACCAATTGAGTTTATAGATGACGATCATAATGGTGAACATTTTAGTGATGTGACAGAAAACTGATGTAAGCGCTCTAAAGACTGTAGTGTGTAGTCATCAAGAGGATGATACACTGTGATGAATGTGTGATCCAGGAGGGACACACTGTGACGTGATCCAAGAGGGATACGCGTGGATTGTGGAGCAATTGTAATTGCTGGTTGGAAGGGTGGCTTACATAGTTGTTAGTGTTGTAGAAAATGAATTGGTTATTGAAAGTTTGATTTACGTTGGTACATGACTCTGCGTAGCTATATTTTCGTTAAGTTTTTGTGGTTACCCACTTGTTTGTGATAAAGTGTTAATATCGTCTTAGCTTAAGTATTTCCGATTACCCTCTGTAACGGATATTTTTGTCTTTACGTCTACACGATATCTTACACGATATTTTAACTAATATTATTTGTCGAAGTACCGAGAGAGCGTAAAGTTAGAGACACCATCTTCCGAATAGTTAATATTAATTTTCTGAGTACCTGGGTGACCGAGCCTTGCTCGGTATTTTCATTTTATTTTTTGTTTTTTTTTCTCGGTATTTTTATATTTTAATTTTATTTAAATAATAAATCACGAGTGAAATTAAAAAAAAAAAGAAAAAAAATATATCTGGAGACTGAGATTCGAACCCGGGTCAACACGATTTGACACCCGCCGATTTCCTAATTACGCCATTAAAGCTATGTTGACGCGTAGTGAAATTAAGCTTCGTATTCTAATGATATTTTTTCATTGCTTAAAAACAGGGATAAAACGACATTTTTTTTAAATGAATCCTAGCTAGATCAATTTTTCGCCTCCGAAATCCCCTGCATACTAAATTTCACAAAAATCGTTGGAGCCGATTCCGAGATTCAGAAAATATATATATATATATATACAAGAATTGCTCGTTTAATAGTATAAGATTAGTCAGTCACCATTTTTATCATCTATTGATGGGATTATTGTAATTTGTAATTGTATGAGCAGCTATTGTTTAGTTACGTAGTTTTAATTACGTGGCGTATAAGTGATTACTGTGATAATAATTAATTCGATATAGTTAAAACACACACGTATCGTGAACTATAGATTAGAAGTGAGAAATGAGTGTTTCATTGAGGGTTTTAGTCTTTTTCTACCTTTGATTGATTTTTTTAAAACTGTTTAAAAGTTGTTTTAGTTGTTCTGTTTAAGAACGTTTAAATTACAGAGAGTTAAACACCTAATTGGTGCAATCGTAAACTTGTTACAACAATAGTTGTAGGTAGGTAACCTCAGATTAATAATTTTGTTTATGAGTAGGTGACCATTAAAAATTCTTACTATATTCTGTCCATTCGTTTGTTTTCTGTTAACAGTTCAAGAAAGTTTTAAATTAGAGACTCCCTCACACGATACCAATTTGATTTGAAATAATAATCGATTTTGTATATAAGAAGAATTTTCAATCGACTCAATGAAATATTTTCAGTTTAAGAATATTAATTATTCCTTTAGATACTAGTTATTTTAGTTAATTACGTAGCTAGTTTGTTAAATAGGTAGACAGGTATGTCATTTTCTAAGTATATTTACTCATACCTCTTGATGTAGAATTGATTTAGACTTTGTTAACCACGCGTTTTAAAGTTAAATGTCACTAACGCGTGAGCAGTTACATTTTAAGGCAGTCGTTGTATGTAACTGTTAAAAGTCTTGATACGAGTATGTTTCCATCTGATCTAATAATTATTGTGTAACTTTGGGAAGCAAGGGTTGTAAATGGAGCTATATGATTTCGCTACTTCCTTCATAGGGACAGTTAGGCTTTTTAATATCCTATTGGCGATTTTGTTCTGTTACAAGATGAGGACCGTCATCAAACGAAACTTGATCCGAAATATTGAGGCCCTTTTCGCGTATTAGAAGTTCTCGAAGGTAATCGGTATACCCTTAAAGCTTAAATTGTCAACGTACCTACAAATTTGCTCACGAAAAGTTAAGAGAAATGCCAGCACGTCATGTACCAGACGATATTGATGTAATTTATGATCTTGTTGATAATGATGATGTTCAAGTTTAAGTAGAGGGAGAGACTCGAGTGAACGACTCTATCGACCGTAATGTGTTCAAACGTACCAGTGTAGTTATTTAGTAGTCGTAGCCCTGTAGAAGGTGTCTCTTGGGGCAACCCAAGAGTTCATGGGTGCGCGGTGTGCGTTTAACTCTGGCGGAGGTCGTGGTGTTTGATACCGTAGCGTGTAGTCACAAGAGGTGACTGACACGGGTGATCCATTTGATGGATATGTGTACTGAGATGTATGTGACTGACACATGTACTGTGATTGCTCTTCGTCTAAAGAGCCGTAGTGTTAGAGGTCTTTACTCGAGGACTGTGCAAGCTTGGTTGTAACTTGTTGTAGAAGTAAACGTGCGTGTATAGTTTTGGTTGTGATGACGTCGATGGTACATGGCTGTGGTATTTGTGTAAAGTGATTAGTTATAATTGGTTTAACGACATTTATGATTCAGATTAAAGTTCTTGAAACATTTAAAATAGTTGTCTGGTAATAGAACCTATAGGTATGTTCACGTATTCACGATCAATTACGAAAGATTCCTCTTACTTATGTACGTTGTTAGATTTTTTAAATGTTGATGAGTAAATAGAGCACATACTATGGCTATTTGGTCGTATCACATGAGGTGATGACGATATGTATTGGTCGTATCATAAGAGGTGATGACGATATGTGTTGGTCGTATCACAAGAGGTGATGACGATATAGGTGGTAATAGTAGTTGTCGTTTGTTGAGCGTTGTATGTGATCTTAATGTGTCAATAATAAAACTTTATTTTTTTAATTACGGCTAGAGGAACCTTTCGTCTTTTAAGGGATAAGATCGATTGGTAGTTTTTTTTTAAATTAAAGATTGACTGATGAAGCAAAGAATGTAATTTCACGTTAAGGACAGGTAGGCCGAGATTCTAAAGATGCTTTAAATTTGATCGTCTTGTTTACATTCACACGAGGGCGTGTGCTATCAGGATGGTCGTGACTTGCCCTTTATTACTTATATAGTTTATTAATTGAGGTGAAACAGGTTCACACTGACCTATACTGGCCTATTCTGATAATAATTAGTTAATTCTTCGGTCTAATGGCTTTCAGTTGTGCCAACAAAGAGCATTGTCGATTTTGCTAATAAGTAATCACATATGATACTATGACTGTCAACTGATACTATGACTGCCAACTGATACTATGACTGTCAACTGTGATACTATATACTATGTCTGCCCTCTCATACTGAGTCGGATCTAACGACGGTACTTAAGAGATGAATAGTAAATTGAGTGAAAAAAAAAGTGAGGTGGTTAAACATTTGATGGACAAACAATCCGGGCTAGTAAAGTCTCTCCTGCTGTTCTGGGAGACGATCCATGTTACGCTGTAGGGGTCTCGCCTGCTTTAGTGGGCGACGATTCCGACCAGTCTGTTTTACATTAGTATGGTCTCTTCTGCTTACTTTGCTGTTGTGGGAGACGATCCATGATTCACTGTAGGGGTCTCGCCTGCTTTTAGTGGGCGACGACTCGGACCAGACTTTTTGTAATGATGAGTGTAACGCTGTAGGAGTCTCGCCTGCTTTTAGTGGGCGACGACTCAGACTGCTTGTAATGATGAGTGTAACGCTGTAGGAGTCTCGCCTGCTTTTAGTGGGCGACGACTCAGACCAGACTGTTTGTAATGATGAGTGATGCGCTGCAGGAATCTCACCTTTTTGAACTATAGGGGTTTTCATATTTTAAACCTAGATCAGTGCTACTTACCATATTGATATGACTGTAATGATAATGATGTTAACCATATTAAATGTGACTGGTGTGACTGATTGACTTACTAACTGAAACCAATTGTTTCTAGTCCAAAGGGTCAGTGTGTACCGGACCAGATATTAAGATGTTGAATAGATTTTTGTCAGGATAGTCGAGCGATATTTTGTTTTTTTGATTAAAAATACCTAAGGTTGTAATAAATAGCGCGCGAGGACGCGCGCACGTCAGAATGGCCGTGTCGGGGAATCAATACAGATAGTTATTAATGTCGGTACCTGCGATATTCACCTACCCTACATCATTTTATTATTCGAGTCATTCTGTCATGCATAAAACGAACGGTGCAACCGCGGCTCAGGCAGTCTTGGCTCTGGCTTGGCGCGGTGCACTTGTGTATCCTGCTAGTAGCTTAACCTCGACTCTTCTAATAGTTAGTTTGTGTACACGAATTAATTGTTACTGATTGGGCAACTCGACCGGTGGTGGTGAGTGCCAATGCGCATTGTTAGGCGGCGCCGCCGTAAACCAACACTCGGGTCACAAGTCCCGGGCACTGCGTCGAGTTGTCTCTCTGCCACGCGATAGACGGTACCCGCTCGGTGAGTCCATTGAATACTAAGTAGTGTAATTATCTTGTTTTAAATTACATTGTGAATTAACCAGGCCATCCGTCCTACTCCTCACTTCTGATTCCTACATATAATAAAGCGGAAGAGTTTGTTTGTTTGATTGTTTGTTTGTTTGTTTGTTTGTTTGTTTGTTTGTTTGAACGCGCTAATCTCAGGATCTACTGGTCCGATTTGAAAAATTCTTTCAGTGTTAGACAGCCCATTTATCGAGGAAGGCTATAGGCTATATATCATCACGCTAAGACCAATAGAAGCGGAGTCCACGCCGACGAAGTCGCGCGCAGAAGCTAGTAAAATAATAAAGTCAATGCTCTTTATTTCATTTTAAGTACAGTGATCTTTGTATTTATTTGTCGAAGACTGGCTGATTTGGTGGAGGGAGAAGGAAGACAAAATGTTATGTGTTTAAATTAACTTTTTGCCGTATCACATTATCAATTATATATAATGTTATTTAATTATAATTTTAAGTATAAAAATGCATACGTTTTAATTTAAGCTAAGAGTTTGTAGAGGGAATTTTGCACCAAATTCCTACGGGATGACTGAATATCTATACACGACGGACGGACGGACAGACAGCGAAGTCTTAGTAATAGAGTCTCGTTTTTACCCTTTGAGTACGGAACCCTAAAACCCGACTTCAATTACATCAACATGTAATACAACGTAAGTAGACGCAAAACAGTCAAGTAAATCCGCGTTATCGAAGATTACTCAAAAATTATTCAATAGATCTCGATTAAATTTAAATGAGACTACATAATAAGCATTAGTTTAATTTAGTTTTCGATTATAGCAAGAGTCATCAAAATCAGTAGCCCCAGTGAAAAGATATGCGGTATAATACAACGTAGGTCGACGAAAAATTAATCAAGTAAATACGCATTATTAGATATTACTCGAAAAATACTTGTCACATCTCAATTGAATGTCTCTCTTTTGTTCTATTATCTATATTTTGTAATTCAGAAAGGAGCTAAGCGATAGTTTTTTTATAAATTAAATTTATATAGTAAATCTTCTCTGTATATTTATTTGTATTGTAAGCCTTATGAAATTATTATTACACTAGCTTCTGCGCGCGACTTCGTTGGCATGGACTCCGCTCCTATTGGTCTTAGCATGATGATACATAGCCTATAGCCTTCCTCGATAAATGGGCTATCTAACACTGAAAGAATTTTTCAAATCGGCCCAGTAGAACCAGAGATTACCGCGTTCAAACAAACAAACAAACAAACAAACAAACAAACAAACAAACAAACAATCAAACAAACAAACTCTTCAGCTTTATATATTAGTATAGATATGTACTTGATGCCAGTGTCAGTGCTCTTAAAACTCTGTTTCTTAAACTAATAACTAATCGTGATGACCTGTAATTGGATTTATTTGTTCTAAGCTGTTAACCTATAACTTTTTGTATACCATTAGTTGTCCTTTTATAAATAAATAAAATAAATTTTAAATGGAACCACATGACATGCAACACCTTTCGATTAAAAAAATTAATCGAAATCGGTCCACCCAGTCAAAAGTTCTGAAGTAACATTACATTACAAAAAATTCAATCTAATTGGGATCCTCCTCCTTCTTGAGAAGTCAGTTTAAAAAAATCTCAATGTATTTTAATTATTGTACAACGAATACATGTGTGGCATTTGCTAAATACGATTGATTGATTCAGTCAATAACATTCCACTGCTGGCTCTAGGCATCTTTCTCCATGTAGGAGAAGGATAAAGAAAAAGCTAAACATTATAACTATTATCACCATCATCATCATCACTTCAACTTATCGCAGTCCACTGCAGACATAGGCCTCCACAAGTTCTCGCCAAAAATGGCGTGATCTCATGTGTGTTGCCCATAGTCACCACGCTGGGTAGGCGGGTTGGTTACCTCAGGGCTGGCTTTGTCGCATCGAAGAAGCTGCTGCCCGTCTTCGGCCTGTGTATTTCAAAGCCAGCAGTTGGATGGTTATCCCCCTATTATAACATGCAAGGATGCTTGGGGAAAACCACAAAGCTATCCGAATAATTTTTCATATATCTAAACCGTTTCATTGTGTTCAATATGAAAAGCTTTATGCAAATTGAAATATTACGGAATTAAGGTGAAGCTTTTGATCTTATGGTTCCATACTCCTCTTTGAGAATTCAGCATGTTTCTATAAATGAATATAATAAAGTCCTTTGAATTTGTGCCAATAATGGATGTTCCACAGGGTTCTTATATATTCTTTCTTTTTATATCAAAATCTTAAATAATGTTGTATGTTGACAGACATGTTAATAATGCTTATTTATATATTTAAGAGGATTACAACATTTGTATTAGTTAAAGTTTTATTAGGCTGTATTGGCTTAAATCATAGTATTAGAGTAAATCAGCTCTCAGGTAGTCGTAAAATATTTAAGAAGTTTTTTAAAATCAGCCAAAGTAATTCCGCGTGTTTTGACAATTTTAATGTTTGTGACCAGTGTATACCGTATAGTGTAAATGAGCCTTAGATCTGTATAGTGTACTCTGTATAAGGTTATCAAAGATCCAAAATGCTGATTATAAGATCGAAAATACTTAAATTTTATCTTTAGATGAACTGGGTTAATTGTACGGTACAATCTGGCGAATACGAATTAGTAACCACTTGAGCCGATATTGAAATTGAGGCACGTAATCATGTTTATATAAACCAAATAGGTACGTACATACAAAGCAGCAACGTTTGTAAGTATTTGAAGTATTTTCAGATAATCTTCAGTAAAGCCAATTAATCTTGCATCAGCGCTATCAAGAATAAAAAGAAGTAGAAATTGCGCTAAAACAAGTGTGTTAGATATAAAAAGAAAGTAGAATGTTCCAGTTTAAAACTGTTTACCAAACCGTGAGATCTAATTTGTCTTTAAAATATTACATATTTATTCTCGTTTTATATTATTAACCCGTTTCATTAATATTTTTTAAAGTATACAAAAATGTTACTTACTGATTTATTGCTAGACCATACGTCTGCAACGTCGCCGGTGTATGGGGTATCTCAAAATGATAAACGTGGTATCGGTAAGTCCCGTTCACCTATGTGAAATTCTATACATTGAATGTCTATACATTCTCAATACGCAGAATCTCCAACGCGCAAAATATTTTTAAAATGATATGTAAATTTTTTATTATAATTTTAAAACCTGTTTGATGAAGCGTTAGTGCAATAGTCTTAAAACTAGTTTGTAAGCGACTTCAAAAAAGGAGGAGGTTCTCAATTCGACTGCGTTTTTTATGTGTGGTTTAACATTTCACTTGCACTAAATACTCTCAAGACGCCGCGTTGGCGCAGCGGTCACAGCACTGGATTGCGATTGGCTGTTGCGGGGGCGGTTGCGGGTTCGATCCCCGCACACGACAACATTTTGTATTGGCCATACAGATTTTTGCCGTTTTCTGGGTGTTTGTGCAGTCCTTGTGGGTCTCCCCACCCTGCCTCGGAGGCACGTTAAGCCGTCGCGCGTCGGTCCCGGTTGTTATCATGTACACCTGATAGCGATCGTTACTCGGGAATATATCCGCCAAACCGCATTGGAGCAGCGTTGTGGATTAAGCTCCGATCCTTCTCCTACATGGGGAAGAGGCCTATGCCCAACAGTGGGATATTACAGGCTGAATCGTGAATCGTGAAATAGCCTCATAACTTTTACTTACACACCCGTACCGACTTGGATAGTTCTTTTTTAATTGAGAGCTAGTGCTTGTCCTGTGGTGCTATTTAATTAAATAGATCGCGATCTAACGAGTAAGTTTTGATTTATCTCTAACTAGCTGTTCCCGCGACTTCGTCCGCGTGGAATTTAACAAAAAAGTAAAAAAAAAGTTCGATAAAATGATCTTTGATATTCTTTGATTTCCTTTAATAGCATGGTCGAGCGATGCGGGGCAGAGGGGATCAGAGGGGATGGACTCGCCCGCGCCGTTATAGGCAACCAAGGAATAGAGAGAACGCTCAACGCTGACTCGCCGAGCATTAAATGTTTCGCTGCTACTTACTTCTAACGACGATATCTCAAAAACTATTTATCTGATTAATATAGTGTAAAGAGCAATTATAATCTGCATTAAACGCCTAAGATAAATAACATATTCATTTGGATAAGGATTAATACTGAACTAAAGAAAATATCTTTAAAAATAACGTAATGTTTTTAATTAAAAATTTGAACATAAAAGTGGTTATTGTAAGTCAACCCTAAGAGATAGAGATATGCTATCGCGGACTTTTTTGTAGCATTTTTATAGATTTTGAATTCGCTAGTACATTATACAACTATATCTTTGCTAGTTTACGCAGCGTTCGCGTGGAAAGCTCCCCGTTGGCGAGATTTTTTGCGACCTCTTCAACATTTATCGCCGTATTTCTGCTAATTTACATTAAAACATAATAAATTATATACCTAAACCTTCCTCAAGAATCACTCTTTCTATTGTTAAAAACCGTATAAAAATCCGTTGCGTAGTTTTCGAGTTTATCGCGTTCAGACAGACAGGAGGACAGACAGACAGGAGGACAGAAAGACGCGGCCGGGGCACTTATTTTTATAATACGAGTAAGTATAGATAGATAATGCGTATTTACTATGCTACGTATATTATTAATTTCTCGTCTACCTACGTTATACCTATTGTTTGTCTATGTAATGAAAGCCGGTTTTGATTTTCGTCGGCAGGTAAACACTTAATATGTGTTACCTCATAACTTTCTACTGGGTGTACCGATTTTGATTATTCTTTGCTTTACTCGAAAACTGGTGCTTGTCATGTGGACCTATTTAAATTTGATTGAGGTCTAACAAGTACTTTATGAGTTATCTCAAATAATGCTTACGTGACTATTAATTGTTGATGTGATCGAAGTCGGTTGCTGTGTGGTATTTCGTTTGCGAGCAAACATAATGAATGTACAAGCGGTCACGAGTACGATTCCTGCTCCTAACAAACATTTGTATAGGACATAAACATATTTGTCTTGGTCTGTATGTTTATCATTGTATCGATCGGTCGGTAGGAAACACACACTGTGTTCCCCAACCACAAGTGTAAGTGTATATTCTACTAAGGACCGTTGAATGTGGGATATTTATTTATTTCTTTTATAGAAGGTAATGAAACGTATCATATACCTCAAAAAAATTAATGTCTTTCTTAAGATTTTGTCTAATGATTGACCACAAAATTAGTTGTAAGCGTTTTTTGAAAGTTTTTTCGCCTTTGCTATCATCATTCCAACCATCTCTCATTGGGCTTTTACGTGCTCTCTTTAGGGAGTCAAACGACATTTAATGGCTTCTTAGAAATAGTTTAAGTTAGCAAAAGATAAGTTGCGACTTACGACGATAAAGATGCTATTTGTTGCTTACTCATATTAGCCGATACCGAAAAACCGTTTATGACGTCAAACATGTTCATTTAGAAGACACCTGTGTATATAAATATTCTATATCAGTTTTAACAGTTTTTAACAAAATTCCGTTCTAAACGTCCTTGACAGGAATAGCTGTAGGAACGTTGAGTGTTCTCATTAGCCCAACTATTGGGTTTGAAAGAAAAAAAACGTTGAATTTTTATCATATAATTAGCTGACCCGGCGAACTTCGTACCGCCTAACAGTCGATTGGTATTAAAGTTCAAATTGACTTTTAAGTATTATTACGAATCTTTTGTATGGGAATATAGAAAAGTGTTGTTTTTAGACTTTGTCAGGCAATTTTTTAAATTTTTCACTCCGTAATAACAATCCTCGTACTTCAAGGAATATTATAAAAAAATAATTAAGAAAATCGGTTCAGCCACTCTCGAGATTTGCGCTTAGCAACACATTTAGCGATTCATTTTTATATATATAGAGATAGAGATATAGAGAAGAGATATATAGAGATAGCGCACCGGGCAGATGTTGTACCTACTGCCCGGAATAGCAGTTACCAAATTTGATTACTGATATAACAACAGCAGCCATCTACCGTTCCAATTGTAGGGTATTAGCAACCCGTCTATGAACTTGCACACGGAATTTCAACCAATACGAGAAGTTAGGTGACAAACACACGTATAGAAGAACTAGCTTCTGCGCGCGACTTCGTCGGCGTGGACTCCGCTCCTATTGGTCTTAGCGTGATGACACATAGCCTATAGCCTTCCTCGATAAATGGGCTATCTAACACTGAAAGAATTTTTCAAATCGGCCCAGTAGTTCCAGAGATTACCCCGTTCAAACAAACAAACAAACCAACTCTTCAGCTTTATATAGTAGTATAGATTAAGATGTTTATTTTATTATACTTATATTTAATGTCAAAAAAATTGTTATGAAATATTTTTAGATCGTTTCTAATGAGTTATCTTATTTTCGTTGTAAATAAAAATCCTCGTTCATAAGCCCTGGCGTGGAACAGCGACCTTCACCGATCTGATAACTCGATGAGACATATTTTTTATCAACTATAATTTATGAACAAATATGCCTATGATAACTTGCCTATCCAAAAGTGGTCATAGCTAGTTTTTTGATTTTTTCTGTGCGTGGGATAAAAGAGCATAATAGAACACGCTGGAGTGATCGTCTGATCAAATGAATTGATCCGAAGATAATCGATGACGCTCAAGATTGACAAGTTCGACGGCCAGTCGCGGTCGGTGCGGTCGGCGGGAATGATGGATGACGTATCTATAGATGACTTTGGTGATATGTTCAAATGTCAGAATATTCATTTAAGCTATATACCACTAACATTTTATGATTTTATTAGCTGCGCTCAACGGTTACACAAGCGTTAATTTAAAGAAAAAAATAGACTAAATGGGCTATCTAACACAAAGAGACTTTTTCAATTCCATCCAGTAGTTCCTGAGATTAGTGTGTTTAAACGAGCAAACAAACAAGTAAATAAACTTTTCAGCTTTATAATATTAGTATAGATTATTATTATTCTAAACTATCAGACCTGTGTGGTTTTATCCGTGTTTACTTTAGTAGTTATTGCTCTGCTTATATGTGTTTATGTCATAGCACAATGTTCAGTCACAAAATTTTAACCGACTTAACTTTTTACTGGGTGGACCGATTAGGATGATTCGTTATTCAATCAAAAGCTAATACTTGTCATATGGTCTCATAAATGTGGTCTTTGAAGACGCGTATTTACTTGACGGTGCGAGAGCGTCCCTGTGCTCATGTTAACATCGGCTCTACTATAGTCTATATAGCTGTGTTTTTTAATATAAAGGATTTAAATTGAAGTATAAAAAAGACAAATACATGAAATAAGCCGTAAATTAACTAGACAAATGTGAAGTTCTTCAGAAATTCGATGTTCACGAAGAAATATCCGAAATACCGGCAACAACTAATTTCAATGTTTGAAGCTTATATCAAAGAAATATTGAAGAAGCTGTTAAGGTAACATCAATACCAGATATTTAATATTTTGGAAAGGAAAAGGTGCATAAAAAAACCGTTTTTGGAAAATTCCTGTTCACATTATAATCTCAAAGGATGCTAAAGAAAAAGTATGTCCCCCTTTTAAAAATAGTAACAACAGCGCCATCTATAAGCGAATAGCAAAACTACCTACAAGCTACAAACCAAATCCCGCGCAAGCATTTTTGAGTTGTGGTTAATAATGGTTATTTACTTAACAATTTTTTCGTCGACCTAAGTTGTAGTATATATACCTCATAACTTTTTACCGGATGTACCGATTCTGATGATTTTGATCGAGATCTTTATATAACAAGTTTTTGAGTTATCTTTGATAACGTGTACTTACTTGACTATTGTTTTGTCTACCTACGTTGTGTTAATGGTCCATCTAATAAAATTTAAGTCAGTTTTTTTGGTTCCAAGCAAACACGATTATTTGATTTGAAAGTTTTGCTAAAATTGGTCGTAATCATTTTAAGACGGTGGAAATTTCTTTTTTAGGATTTTTAAGTGAGACCTCCAGGATTGCAAGTGTGGAAACTGTTTCTAATTTTATTCAGAAAAATAAAAACTCTCAACACGGTTGTTTTGGCTTCAAAGGGTCTAAAGGTCATAAGCACACCTACCGTTTTCATAAATATACTCATGTACAGCATCAACCGCTTGCAAATTTATTTTATTGTAATTATAAAGACTTATTAAACCTAAATATTTGCATAAAATTGTAAGGCTACTTATAGTTTATTTGGGATGAGTAGATAAGTCAGATTGATCTAATATATGATATATTGATTTTCATTATTAAGTTCATAACCACGACTTATTTTACAAAATCATTGCTTTGATTAAACTACGATTTATTATTATTAAAAAAATTTTTTTGGTCAATGAAGACATCGGTTTTTTAGAAGATACCTTTTTTAAAATATCAACAATGGATAGATTAGACTGAAATTATTAAGCTAGGGCAACGCAAAAAATATTCTGTTCAAAATTTGGAGCAGCCCGACTGGGGAAGTAATTCAACCTTACAGAAGCACACTGCCAATACTGCTCTCAACTTGTGTTTTTTCCTGTGGTGCGTCGGTGGCCACTGGCCAGACTCCTGAGAAGGTTCGGAGATAGGTCAAGCAAAGTACCTACTAGCGATGCTTCTGGTATTGCAGGCGTCTATAGGCTACGGTAACCGCTTATCATCAAGTTTGCCGAAGGATATTAATATACGGGTGATAGATAGTTTCTTCTTAAATTTCAAAAGAAAGGATTAAAATGGAAAGGCAGTGAAAATTCAATAAATAATATTTTTATTTATTTATAAACTTAAAAACTAGGCTGACTAACACAAAGAATTATTTACTCAACTCAAGCGTCCTGTAAAATTTCCACAGATCGATCCATCAAATAATGTATTATGTAACAAGTTATATCTGTCTTCTACTATTTTATCAATCGAATTAAACATATGTAAGTAAATATTATTTTGTTATAGGAAATTGTTGTATAATATTTACTTTCTTAAATTTTTTTTATAAATAAACTAGCTTCTGCGCGCGTCTTCGTCGGCGTGGACTCCGCTCCTATTGGTCTTAGCGTGATGACACATAGCCTATAGCCTTCCTCGATAAATGGGCTATCTAACACTGAAAGAATTTTTCAAATCGGCCCAGTAGTTCCAGAGATTACCGCGTTCAAACAAACAAACAAACAAACAAACAAACAAACAAACAAACAAACAAACTCTTCAGCTTTATATATTAGTATAGATGAATTACATTTTATTTTAACGAGTATATTATTTCTCCACATAAGTTAGGAGTTTAAGTCGAATTCAAAACTTAAAAGATTCACTGTTTTTTATTTTTAGGTGCCTTTGCAAGATAGCTAAAAAGAAATAAAACAAGTATATCACATTATAATAGGCATTTGTAATTGTAATTAAATGTGTAATTTGTATCAAGGTGGAATATCTGGACGAGTATTTTGTCATTTATTCTTTTAACTACGCACACAACCAAATAAGTGGTATTACTTAAACATAATTTCCCAGTTCTTTTAAAGAAAAAAGAAAAGAGACCAAGATCAACAGTGCGGTTTTTGCTTAAATATTATTATTCCTGATAACTTTGTAGTGCATGATTTCGTTTAAAGTATAGGAACATAATATAACACATTGTTTTCATAACTTTATGTAATAAAATACAATACTTAGCTCATATTTGATTACAATTGAGTATATTCTTACGATTATGGTAGTTATTTAACTGACTATCGCGCTGGCGAACGCGGGTTCGATCCCCGCTCACGACAAATATTTGTATTAGTCATATGTATATAGATGTTTGTCTCGTGGTCTGGGCGTTTGTGCTTGTGTATTGTGTGTGTTTCCGGACCCCGTCTCAGAAGAAAATCCTACTGTGGGCCGTAGAGTGTGAAGCGTTTTTTTTTTAAATGACAACAATGCAGGTTTACTTACTTTTAACCAATATCATTATTTATTGTCACTTGTTGTTGAAGTTTTTCGTCAGACAGAATTTTATATGGTAAGATGATTACGATTAAGAACTAAAACTTAATTTAAGCTTTAAATTCTCAATTCTCAATTTCAATTTTTTAACGTCGACAATCATTTTACTTCAAAGTTGTAATTGCTGATAATAATGCCTTACTTTATTTAGTACGTTCTTTATTACGTCCAGGTCGCACGGTTTGCCATATCTAGAAGGATCCGGACAACCAGATTGTGAAAAACAATCAGGTGTAGGTTTAAGTGCTACGCAACATTTAATAACTGCCGCGTCACAATCACTGGGTGCAATAGATGGAATTCGGCTAACAATGGATGGTCGTTTTACTCCAGATTGTGTGATTGCAGGGCTATTTAAAATTGTTCTGAAAGTAGTAGTAGAAATTAGTTCAGGCTGCGCACCCGATTGGACACTTCCATGTTCAACGGGAGGTACAGGTATATCTATTGGCGATTCAGGAATAACAGGATCGAAGGAAATTGGCCTGTTTCCATTATCTTCAAGTTGTCCATTTGACTCAGTATCATTTATGCCGTTAAATCTGTTAAACAGGCCTGGCGTATTTGATTCTATTGGTGTAGTCGATTCTGTTGGTGTATTTGTTTGAGGTTTGTTATTATTATTGGACGGTTGTGTTGTTAGTGGGTTTTCATTCTTGGTACTGCACCCGCAACCAAATTGTGGTACGACAAGCAATGGAATAAATGTTGGAATAGGTATATGTTGTGGTACGGGATATGCGTGCTGTCTAGTATTACTTAGAATTTGTTCCAAGCGTTCGTATATTAGGGATAGTACATCTCCACTTCCGTATGTACCTGTATTTTGGCCTTCATCTCTCTTTGAAAATTGAGAATGAAATGGCTGAGGAGGAGGAAAATTTGTAGGGTATCCTGGTGGTGAATAGGCAAATGGATTATAATTATAAAATCTCTTTTGTCGTTGACTACTTTCGTTTTCAATATTACTTTGATCACCTTTGCCAGGAGTTAGACTATCTAGTTTAGAGCCTTCTTCGGTATATTTGTGCGCAATTAAGGCGTCGTCACTTGGAGCTGCCATCGAAGCAGCTTGTAGAATAAATATCCCGACAAGTGCAGGTAGAATGCTCGCCATCTGAAATTATACAACATAATAATGTTTTTACAATGTTCATAAGAAGGAAATAAAAGTTTTAGGGATCTATTGGTTTAAATGAAAAACTAAACCCTTATAATAACACTCGTATCAGTCTGTCTGACTAACATCAATTTATACCATTTAGAAAATATTCAAATGGTTTAGAATTTCAATTGTATGTAAATGTAACAACCGCTTGTTAGAACTCATGTATAGTGGTGCATGTGCTGTGTCTGCGCCTGCACACCGGCGCGGGCGGTTAGCGGGTTCGATTACTGCTTGGAGCGGATATTTGTATATATATCTCCTACAAGAAGAAAGAGGCCTATGCCCAGCAGTCGGAATTTACAGGATGAATCGTTATCGATGAAAATGTAAAGGTGAATAAAGTTTTTTGTGGACCATATTGTGTGTAAGAATGTGTGATTAGAATTATTATAAAAGTTTGCTTAACTTTTAGTTTGAGTTCATTATTCAAACGTTTTGTATGTTTTATAGTTCGGTTTAGGTTGTCGTGTTCTTTTAATTCTACAAAATTATTAATTACAGAATGTGTTGATTATAGATTGTCTTAATATTTAACTTTTTATCGAAATATCGACATCGAAATTCAAAGAGAAGAAAAAGTAGAGTAGGTATTTATGGAAGTTTTTAGTTTTTGTTTGCTTTTAAATGGCCCTTCGTCACAATTGGAACAAAAGGGAGTGTTGTTGAAACTAGTGTTTAAAATTTGAAAGAACTTTCAGATGAATAACTTGAAAATTCTACGTAAAATGCTAATTTTGCTTATCTTATTTATTCTGCCATTTTAAAACAGGAAGATATAAAATTTTATACTAACTATAACTTTATAATTTAATCACAATGATTTCATAAGAGTTGTGCATGTAGTACACGACATCGTTTCAAACTTAACTTCTGACACTCGTAAGTTATAAAATAAAACAATATTTTTTTAATGAAAAAAATCTGTTTTTCTTTAAAATTATGAGAAACATTAATATTTTCATACGTATTACGTATACATATATACATATACGGATGCGTATTAAAATATTACCAAGAATTTCCTTTTTATTCCAACAATATATAAAAATTGTCCAATTTGTTCCTATATATGTAAATATAAAGGAACAAATTAGGCAATTACGAATTCGACAACTTTTTCGCTACAGTAAATTTTTTATTTCTCACTTTAGCCTATCGCAGTCCACTGCTGCACATAGTCACTTCCTCCACAAGTTCGCGCCAAAAATGGCGTGAACTCATGTGTGTTGCCCATAGTCACCACGCTGGGCAGACGGGTTGGTGACCGCAGGGCTGGCTTTGTCGCACCGGAGACGCTGCTGCCCGTCTTCAGCCTGTGTATTTCAAAGCCAGCACTTGGATGGTTATTCCGCCATCGGTCGGCTTTTTAAGTTCCAAGGTGGTATAAAACTGTGTTATCCTTTAGTCGCCTCTTACGACAACCGTGGGAAGAGAGGGGGTGGCTATATTCTTTACTGCTATAACTATATATAATTATGATTGTCACAATTTTTTTCTAAATAGATTAACGAAAATTCTTAGATTATTGGCATTAAATACATAGATTATATGAGTATAGATCAAGGGCCCGGGAGGGCCAGACTTTCGTAATTTCATAAGAACTGATAATTTCTCAGCGCATGTTCCTAACCATTAGAAGCAATTGCCAAATATGAAGTTTTACTCATAGTAGCTTTGGCAGATATCAGGTATCAAAGGCGTACAAAGTCCCAGCTAACTTCCGGCATTTCATAAAGTGTAATTTTTTTAATATTTTTTTAATATGTTCGAAGTTATATAAAACGTACCTATGTTGGGAGCATGCGCTGAGAAACTTTCAGCTTTTATAAAATGACGAAGGCCCTCGCCGGTTCTTAGGTTAGTAGTTTAATATCATAAATCCAATCTATGGACATTTGTTCGACGTGATAAAGTTCAAGGCGAAACATTTATGTACTAATTAATTAGTTCCCTCTATGATGCAGCCGGATTTCAATCAAATCTTGAAGCCATATATTATAATTCCACTCCTTAGTGGTCTGAGGCTTATTTAAAATTCGTAGTAAGTAAACAAAAATTAAACTAGTAGAAAGGCTATACTTTCAGTAATTACAGGGGACCGTGCAACCTGCAACTGCCTTTGTCGCACATTGTGCTAATCAAACTACTGAAAGAAATGGCTCTTCTGCCTTTAGTCTCAATTATAGAATGTACTACAAACATATTTACAATATATAGAATTAGGTTTGTACCTACTTGTGTACATTAGGAATTACTCTTCGAATCCGCATACGATGACGTTAAAAAGGCATTATTTATTGAAGCAAAGAGATATGTGTATAGTTATATATGTATATGTAAACATGTATAAATAGATCACTGATCCACTTCATTTACGAATTCATTGTATTTATTATACTCGTATTAGTAGGTATTAACTCAATAAGTTATCGTTTAAAATAATTCGGGTGCTAATTAATTTGTAATTTAAATAACGGTCGACTAATTGACGGTGTTTATATATAAATAGATCGTATGTAATTTAATTGAAAGTATGTACTTTCAAATTTATTGCTACAGTTAACATTACATAGCTTTATTGGTTACATAATCTACAGATTAACAATTTAAAATAAACGGGGTGTTTAAAGAATATTTTTTCAGAAATATTGCTAGTAAAACGTGAAAACTTGTACTGAAAATTGAAAACAATAAATAGATATCTTTGAAAAGAGATGAGATGACAATTTTTAAAATGACAACTGCCATTGTTTAAAAGATAGACAGCGTTTCAGCGTTCGCGTTTCATATCGTTAAATTGACACGATACTTTTAATTAATTCCAATAAAAACTAAACTGAAGCGAACTTTAAACGGCCCACTGCTATCGGGCATCTAAAAAACTTAAAAAACCGCGATAAAATCCGTAAAAGTTGATAATCGTGTTTTTAAAAAGAGAACTAAAATTTGACCTTTCCACAAATGTATTATAATTAATATGTAGAATAGATTCAAAATATTTTATACAATTTAGCATTTTGTTTTATTTTGTAATCTTGTATAAAACCTGTCAATAAATTTTAAGGTCTGATTGATAAATATTCTGAAGAGAATGAAATGGAAAAATCAATTTATTTTCATCACGGATACAATTTTGTGTATCAAATGTAATTTAATCTCAATAGTAAAAAAACAAACCAGAAAATTAAAGCGTTACTATATCTTATCAATTTATATTTACAAAAATAGTACATGTTTTCGCTTATTTCTAATATTTCCACAGCAACTATAAAAATTAAGTGTACTACAAAAATTAAGTGTAATACATAATATTATTTTACATCAAACAATGGTTGTACACTTTACTTGCTCGATCTTAAAATTGTGTTTACTTTTCCATGAAGCCAATATCCGATGCGTTATGTTGCCAGTTTAACTACCTCCAAATTTGAACATTTGATGTTGACAAATTTAGCACATTTACGATGTCATTGAACTGAAATATCTTCTATATCAATGTACAGATGCATCAATTACGCCTTCGTTTCGATCTGGTATTTTGTATATTCGAAAGTGGAATGCTATGTCCATTTGGAATTGGAAAATATACTTCTTTATTTTATGATGCAAGTTTATTACTTCAATTCTACTTTGCAATCTCAGAGAAAAAGTAAATACATTACAAGCTTAGAGGATGCAGGAGAGAGGGATGTTATGGACATCAGTATAGTAAAGACTTTTCTAATATGCCGCTATTGTAACTGATTCATAAAGCTTAACTTGTAATAATTGTGTTTTCTCGCATACGAAAAAAACTGACTTCAATTATATTGACAAATAATACAACGTAAATAATAGAAGAATAAATAAAGAATTATCAAAATCGGACTACTCCGTTAAAAGTTATGCGTGGTCATACCTAATTACAGTCAGTGAGTTAATAATCAATCAATTCCTGTTTTCCTTCCCTTAGGGTTGGATTTTTATTTTTAAATTGATATGGGACCAATTTCGGGGTATACTCTATCCAATAAAAAAAGAATTATCAAAATCGGAATTATAAAAGAATTATAAAAATACTTAAAAAAATATACGCGTCGAATACATAACCTCCTCCATTTTTTCGTCGGTTGAAAATATGATTAGAATGTGTGACAATATTTTTAAATAACAGTCTAACAAAATCTATGATTATTTAAAATAGTTAGTTAAAGAAAGAATTCTAAAGAAAGAAAGAAAAGTTATTTATTGGCTTCATAATAGTAATAATAATTGTTTTTGCTCGCAAACGAAAAAAATACCGACTTCAATTACATCGACAAGTAATAGCAACGTAATAAGACCAAAAAACAGTCAAGTAAATACGCGTTATCAAAGATTACTCAAAAAGTAGTAATCCAATCCCGATCAAATTTAAACAAGACTACATGAAAAGTATTAGCTTTTGATTAAAGTAAGAATAATCAAAATCGATAAACCCAGTGAAAAGTTATGCGGTTTAATACAACTTAGGTCGACGAAAAAGTAGTCAAGTAAATACGCATTATTAGATATATGTAACTGTAAAAGTACTTGTCAGATTTCAATTAAATTTAAATGGGACCACATGACACGCAACACCTTTTAAATTAAAACAAAATTCATCGAAATCGGTCCACCCAGTCAAAAGTTCTGAGTTAACATACTTAAAAAATATATATACAGGTATATGTATATAACCGAATTGAGAACCTCCTCCTTTTTTGGAAGTCGGTTAATAAAACAATAAAAATGTTAAGGGTATACAGCGGCAAAGTTAGAAACTTAAGAACATAAAAAAAATTAAAAACAAATTCATGAATGCCAACTAGGTCTGCCTCAGCATTGCTTAGCAGCAAATATTTACTGCTAAGGCGCTGAAGAACAGCGCCTTAGCAGTTTAAACAAAATCATTTTGTAAATAATGAATTTTGCTTCCAATTTTTGTAATAAGATTAAACTAACGTACTTTAATGAACTTAGCTTTTTCTTTAACTAAAAATAATAAAGAAGTCATGAAATCAGCTTATGACTGGTATTATACGCCTTCTTATTTCTGGAGCTGCATAAAACTTAATGAAGACTGTCTTTTCTTTTCGACTTCCGATCCAAGCTAGTTTAGTTAGCTATTGTGTTAACGTGTTGGTATATTACGTTATTATTAATGACAATGGCAGATTTGAAACTTTACTGGACATTGGATCAAATTCAGCAACAGTTTTATTACAAAATAAACACTATAAGAAAAAAAAAGACACGTTCAATTGAACCAGAAGCGATTAGTAAACACAAAAGAAAGAACCATAAAGCAATTGAACAGAAGTCAGGAATGCAAAAATATTGTCACTGAGCTTAGAAAAATCTAAATATTAAAATATCCTGATGAAGATAAAAATTTACTAGAAAATGAAGATAATCAATATGAAATAGGAAACACATTGCAACTTGACGAATTATCATAATAATGTTATTAACATATCTCATTATTGATTTTCTGTATTATACTGTGCATTCCCAAGGAGGGTTGACGTCAGGCAGGCGGCCGGTCGTAAAAAATAACATGCCAAATCACTTACAACATGAGTCTGAGGAAGAGGAGAACATGTTGTGCCGACCCTATATAAATAGGATAAGGGCAGGGAGATGATGATGACTTTAATGAACTTAGCTGGCTTAATTTGAAAACACGTAGTAATGTATTATGGTAAGATCAGTTTCGTGTGATGCCAACTAAGTTACTGCGAAAAACTTGGTTCTGATACATTTACGGACAGGTCATTGAACTGAAGCGTCTGATAAAAACAGGTAGCCCAAAAATGGGTTTTGGTGTATCATTACATGCGGGCGAAATGTAAGTCTTACTCACGAAACATAATATTCAAAAGCGAGCTTAATATTATATTAAAAAGAATTTCATATTCCTTTATTTCTTATTCTTTTTAATTAAAACTTCGTGATATTTCTAATAACATTATATAATGAAACACTGTTTACATACTTATTTTTTCTTCAATCTGCCTTATTTAAATGTTAATGCATCACAACCTTCATACGAAGCTCAATATATCTAACACCTGCTATACCTACATCTAAATTACAATGTGGGCTTAATTAATAATCTATACTAATATTATAAAGAGGTAAAGTTTATAACTTTGTATATACGGGGTAATCTTCGCAAATACTGATCCGATCATGAAAATTCTTTCGCTAACAGAAAGCTACACTATTCAGGAGTGACAAGATTAAAGGAAAAAGATAAAAATATATAAAGATTTTAAATCAGCAGGATTTGAACCTGCGCCCTCTGACGTGCCGTGTCAACAATTCAATCTAATCAAGCATTATTATTTGCCTTAGAAATTAATTGGTGATTTTAAAACATTTATATTTATCTGATTTGCTGAAAATAGTGAGAGTGTATTGGAACATATCAAATTTCACTGTACCCTTCTTATGTGAAATGGATTATAACGCCCAACGAAGTGGGCACGGGTCGGCTAGTTTGAATATATTATTAAATCATGCTAATTATATTTTTTTATGCTCTAAAGTTTTTAATATTACAGAATTTAACATGTTTTACTATATCATAACTAATAATAAGATCAATAATATATATGATTACATTTTAAAATATTTTTGTTTGTCTTTTTATATAATATATTTATGAATGTACCAATAAGGAAATATATTGAATAAAAGATAAATAAAAACATTATAAGAGTGACAAAAACATATTACGAAGATAATTAAGATAAAAATTAATTTATACTAATAGTTGCAATTACTTTATGAAACTAAAAGCACTTAAATAACCGAAACCGGTAAAAATACCGAATTGAAATGAGAATGTATGCTTTATAAGAATGCGAAAATATGTGTAAGACTTTAAAACACATTTATCAATAAAATACTATTTTACAAACACCTGAATAGCATATAGACCTAAAGCTGAAACGAAATGAAAATGGGCCGAAAATTATTGCAAAATAGATGGAAAAAATGGGCAAATAAACGATAAAAATTGCTATCAAGAGAAAAGGTAAGGAAACGAGGAAGAGGAAAGAAGAGATTGAACGATATATTTTATGAAATACTAGGAGCAAGTTAAATACAAGTAACACGGACAACTTAGGTATGACCTGAATAAAGATTTCTTTGGACTAATTACGTCACACCTGTTCATTTTATTTTTTGTGTACAGAAATATGCAATGAAAAAAGTTATATATACCTATCTACCCTATATATATATATAGTTAAAGTTATTAATAGATATTTTTAAATTAAGAGCACTGTAACAACGTTTTGACTGTTTATATTCAACGTTTATCAAAAGGTAGCCAAATATACAGATAAATTCGACAGTCTTTATATGTTATGTATATAACCTCGTTAGTAGAAAATAATATGGAGACACTTAATTTATTTATTTATTATTTATTAATACTCGATTGTACACCATAAGTACAATTTTAACATTAAACACATTTAAAGACAGTTACGAAGTTCAATGGGCGGACTCATGGCTATTTAGCCATTTCTTCCAGACAACCCAATTAAAGGAACGATAAATCTATACTAATATATAAAGCTGAAGAGTTTGTTTGTTTGTTTGTTTGTTTGTTTGAACGCGGTAATCTTTGGAACTACTGGGCCGATTTGAAAAATTCTTTCAGTGTTAGATAGCCCATTTATCGAGGAAGGCTATAGGCTATGTGTCATCACGCTAAAACCAATGGGAGCGGAGTCCACGCCGACGAAGTCGCGCGCAGAAGCTAGTTTTAATATAAGCTCAAGACAGGTGCAGTTATATATATGATCACAATATCCAAGAAATCACAATATACAATACAAAGCGAGTAAACGTGACCTTATTTTTTCTAAAATAGTTCTCTCAAACAATATAATATTATAACAACTCTTGTTAAAAACTCGAAGGAATGTTTATTGTGTATCTTCCTTGAGATAGTAAGATACAGTGTATTTATTACTTAGATATCGAACATCTGTAATACTATATTATGATCCTAGAGTTTACGTATTTATAATGTTATCAAAGCCTATTTATTTATTTTTCATAATATTGTGATCGCTTGTTATTTTTTTCTAGTTTTTTTTGCATTTCATAGTACATTTAGTCTATCGTTAACTTTTACATTGTTAGTTTATAATACGAATATGGAACTTATTCATTAATATTTACATAAGAAGATAATAATAAACGAGTTTGAAATTTATTATACATATTTATATACATATTTATATATGAGAGAAATGAGTTCATTCATTTTGCTTTCACGTTTAATACTGTAGGTATTATACTTACGTAAATTTCATGAATTATCCTGCTTGTATATTATCCTGTTTAAGGAACAAATAATTCATGAATGTATCAGATATGTAATTACCATCTAATAAATTGCGAAGCCTGATCCAGTTTGGGTTTGAAGGACTTAATCTACTGACCGTAATGTTATCACGGTTGATTCAACCATGTAATTAGAATTGGAGTGAGTGCTTGGCCTTAGGATGTTATAATTGAAGTATCACAAGCAGAGAGTAACTAGTCCAATGTAAGGATTGATATTAATAAATGTATTTACATCCGAAAATAAAAAAGGTAAAGCTTTATTTTCAAATTTCTTTAGCAATCAAAATACTCTCAAACAACTCAATTGTTTTATTAATTCTTTCAGCATTCGAAAGCTTTTGTTAGAATGTTTTCGAAGTTTTCAAAACGTTTAATTGATTTACCTTATTCAATATTCAGCCTGGTGCTTGGCATAGGCCATTCCCCCATGTTGGAGAAGGATTGGAGCCGCTGTTCCACTGCGGGTTGGCGGATATTTTGTGTTACAATAGCTACCCGGTATTTATGATAACAACTGAGACCGACAGCTTAACGTGCTCTCCGACTCACGATGGGGAAATATTTGTACAAATATAATCCCGAGCCCATCCCGAGCGGAAATCGAACCCTCAAACCGTCGGTGAAAATGTTAATTAATCATCTCGTTATTAAAGTTCATCATCATTGACGGAATTAGTTTTGATGTGGAAGGGTGATGCTTTTTAGCGCTTTTTTTGCTGTAGCGAGTATTTTTTTACATAACTAGGTCGGCAAACAATCGTACGGCTCACCAGATGGTAAGCGATTACCGTAGCTTATAGACGTCTGCAAAACCAGAAGCATCGCAAGCGCGTTGCCGAACCTATCCCAGATTCCCCCTACTCACCAGCAGGAACACAACACTGCTTGAAAGCAGGATTATTTAGCTGTGATCTTCTGTAAGTTCGAGGTACTTTCCCAGTCGGGCTGCTCCATATTTGAGCAGGAATAATCTGCTGTACCCTACCTCAGTTAAATAGTATGCCTGCATTTGTTGTACCGATACGAATAGCAAGGGTCAATTTATGTTTCGATTTTAGAGTTCTGTTGTTTTAATTGTTTATAATTTGATTAATTTAGTAGAATATTTGAAATTTTAAATATTACGATAATCGTTCGTAGCAAGTTTCAGTCGCGTGTTCAACCTGAAACACACACTTTTTTTTAATATTTCGCTATTTTAATATTACAATCACTGCACATTAATCTATAGATTACGATTGTTACCGACTAAATACAATTCGCACCTTTACTTTAACTGATTGGTTAATAATTAAACTTTTGTGTACTTAAATAGTAAGTTTATGTTTTAAGTTATTACGACAGAAATAATAAAGGCCAAAAAAATTATTTCTGTTACAATTATACGAAAGATTTAAATATTGTTGTAAAGTAGATAAATAGTATTGTTTATTAAATTTATAGTGTGACTATTTCTTTATTTTTATATCTATATACAAATTAATATATCCACTAGAGTTCAATCTTATGTTTTAATTATTACGTTTCGTTTCCGTATATTTTTATTTCCTACCATTTAGAATTACTACGTGTACAATTTTACAATTTTGTTTATGGTATATATAATATATATAACATAAAAACTTCAATCAGTGTTTATTACGATGTCGAATTTTCCAAGGTTGATTGCACTCACACAAGCAAGTTTTGTTTTTTAAACATTCATTTCATGGGTTACTAGCGTTAAAATTGATAACATGATTGTATGTAGTTTAAACTGTGTGAAAGAAGCTAAACATGTATATAATCCTACGTGCCTTAAGTTTAACGTGCTCAACGAGATTAGACAAAAATATACTGGTTGGTATACTTTATTTACAGATGGATCTAAGAATAATAATTGTTCTGGAGGTGGTGCAGCCTTTTATGATCCCCAATATGTTAATTATACAGAGAGTTGCTTTAAAATTGCATTGCAATTTCGGAATCACTTTCATATGCCATTACCTTATCACGAGACAAGATTCTCATATGTTCTGACAATAGGTACACCGATAGCATATGTTATACTCTCTAAGATACTAGATTTTGGGAAGAAAAAAAATGATTCCAAATTGCAATGGGTCCCATCGCATATTGGATTAGTGGTAATGAGAAGGCTGACATAATTGCTAAGAAAGGTATTACAGACGGTAAGGTATTAAATTTTAAGGCAGATTATTCGGATTTTTTACCATCTTATAAAAGAAAGTGTCACAATCTGTGGAAAGAATATTTCAACGAAATATCGTTGGTAAAAGGAATTTGTTACAAAACATTACAGAGTGAGCCTCATCATATACCCTGGTTTTTAAATATTAAATTATGTAGAAAATTAATTGTGATTGCTCACAGATTGAAATCGGGGCATATTCCTTTAAATAAATTTAAATTTTTAATGAAAAAATCAAGCTCTCCCAACTGTGAGTCGTCTCAGATTGTCGAAGATGTACATCATTTGCTAATTGAATTCAGACGATTTCAATCTGGCAGAGATACCATTATGAGACTTATGAATTTGAATAGATTAGATTCTGGAATGTTCCATGGTATACTCGCGCGCCCAACTTCTAATGAGGCTTTAATACTGTTCAGGCTCATAAGTCTCATCTGATGGTATAGTTAGTATAAGGTTACGATGGGACTGACATGTACTTGCGTATAAAAGTGTTGGAAGGGGCAGACCTAAGCGGACGTTTCGAGATCAAATTAGGGACGTCCTGAAAAAAGGCCAGGTCAAGAGTACCCTAAGCCGAAGAGCATGTATGAAAGGAATAATGAAAGTGGACGAAGCGAAACAAGTATGTAAGGATCGTAGCAAGTGAAAAGAAGTGGTCTCTCCCTACCCCTACGGGAAAGAGGCCTGATTATATGTATGTATGTATGTGTCAAACGCATGGTAGTGTGTGTAATGTTTTTTTTTTCATAGATTTAACGAATTTTATGCATAATTTCAAAAATTTATTAGTATTCTGAACTTCTTATCTATATAAAATATAAGTGTGTGAAATTCTATACTCTTCCATCCGCACAATTTTCGTAAAAAGGGGTACAAAGTTTTTGCTTCACGTGTTAATATATAGAAATAATAAATGTAGACAATTATGATGATGTAAAAAATATACAATGAATGTATGACATCTATACTGTCATTAAGAAGGACATCATCAAGTTTATTTGAAAGTCATACGATATCTAGGTGAAGCTGATTATACACATGATAAAAAATGTCAAAATCGTGCTTGCTTGATGCCTTCATCTGTATTGGAGACTGAAATTATTATTATTGTATTTATAAATGACTATAAAACTGTTGCACAGACGATAGTATTTGTAGGTACACAACTTCATAGGAGAACAAAATGTTTTTTTTTTTTTTTTAAGTAAAACATCTTTACGCATGCTTGGCGTGGGGAGTGAGCTGGTGAATACGTTTTAGCGTTTAGCGGTTTATAGCGTTTTCAATTTTTATATTTTAGTTTATCTCTTAATTTTCTTAATATCCCTTATTTTTATAATAACAAATATATATACATTTCAGTAAAACAAATCAAAATCTAAAATAGCTATGTTCAAATAGGCTTTAAAAGCACCTTCGAATCGTCATTTTACAAATTAAAATTTTAATTATATTTTTAAAAGAGAAGCTAGAACCCGTTCGGAATGCAAATTCTGCAAAGAAGAACCGGAAAGAAACTCCGCAGTTACACTTTTAAAAAAAATATGCATGAAATACAGTCATTAAGTTCACACACTTTATCATTTAAATAATCCTGCACCGAATAATAAGCTTTAGCTATTTTTTTTTAATTTAAATTTATTCTCAGATAATTTAATAACCGTTTGTGGGATTTTATATACATGCGAATACCATAACCCAAAAAGTAGAAGTTTACTATGGTGCAGTCGGAAACTGGAGTTATAATTTTGTTATTCCTTCTCATGTTTATACTGCGATTATTACTATTTATATTAAAATAATCAATATTTTTGTGAACATACATAGTATTGCTATAAATATATTGTGACGCAATCGTTAATATCTCTATTTTATGAAAAACATCCCGCGGGGAGATTTGAGCTTCAAGATCATAAAATTAAATTAAATCGTCAAAAGATACAAAAAAGTTCTTTTACGCAATATTTGCGTATCTCAAAAATTTGGTCAAATCAAGTGGTCGTTTGTTTGGTATATACCTATGTTACTGTAAAAGCTCGTACTACGGTAAATCCTAAGATTTAAGAGTAAGTTTTAGGATTTACCGACATGAGTTGGTAAATGTAAGGATTTTTTCGGGCTTTTACTATTAGAATTTAGTACATGCTAGGTTTTACCACTGTCAGTTAGTAAAAGTTGGTTATGGGAATAAAACAAAGATTCATTCTTATTCATTTATTTCAGTCATAAACTTTAATTGGTAAGCCTTTAGATTAAGACCCGTAGACCGTTTATCAGCATAATTTCATTACAAAAAATATCCTAACCTATCTAACTTCAAAAATAGACCGTTTATCGGCATAATTTCGTTACTAAAAAAAAAATAACCCTAACCTATCAAACTTCAAAATTAGACCGACGCGGGTCTTAATCTAGACTAGCCACGTTATAAAACGTCTTTTTCAACATTTACCGTGCCTTAATGTAAATCCTAAGAGTTACCAAGTGAATGGTGGTGAAAGTGCGAATCGCAAAATCGTTCGTGCTTTTACCATTAAGAGTTGGTAAATCTTAGGTTTTACTGTTAAATCTTAGGATTTACCATAATTCGTGCATTTACAGTAACATAAATAAAATGTCGCGGAAAAATCGTCGTGTTCGTATATTATTTGAAATCTAATTTTTTAAACAATTTTGGGTAGTCAGTTTATGTATTTAAAACACAAAAAAGTATTGTGTGCTTTTTGAAACTTAATCCAAACTTCTCTATTTAGTGTTAGAATTGAAACATGTGTCAATTTTAAAGTATTGGTTAATTTATATAAATTTTATTGTACTTATATAATCATGAAGGTTATATGTAGCTAGTATATTATAAGATTACAGGTTTGATACAATATTATATTTGGACAATTTTATATAATACGAACCTAGGATTTTTCTAAATTTTTATAACAAAAATGCAGATTGAATATCATCATCTGTTATTACTTTGTCCGTTAATAAGAAATATAGCACACCCATTTATTTCAATGACTTGTTTCTTTGTATAATATTGCTGTGAGTATCATTAAGAAATAAATAAACAAGTAGGTACGTAGCATATCAAACGGAGCCCTTTTGTTATAAACACTTTTAGCGAAGATTTACATGTAGATTTTCCTTGTTGAGAAAACATTAAAGTGATAGATTTTTAATAAATGTCGACTTTAAATTAAGTAGATGACTCTTATCCAGATTTAAACCTTGATTTTTGCAAAATTAGTTAATGCATCTCTAAACTATAATGTCTATAATTATTATGATCACGTCATTAACCTTTATTATGATTTCGTCATTTTCCATTGAGTTGTTGTCCGTTAATTTATTTATTTACCTATTATTTAACCCACTTAAAATGGAGGAGGCTCTCATCTCAATGCGACTGTATTTTGTATGTGTGTCACCTTATAACTTTTTACTGAGTTTACCGATTTTGTTGATTTTTATAATAGAAAGCTGGTGTTTGTAATGTGTCATTTAAATTGTTCGAGATCTGACGGGTATGTAAGTTCTTTTTGAGTTATCACTAATAATGCGTATTAAATTAATTGTTTTATCGTGTTTTCGTATCATTTATTAAAGTGACAAACAGGTATAATGGCTTTAACTGACTGAGTAATTGAATTTTGACAACATTGTGTGAATGAATTTTAACAATATATTATTGTAAGAGAGAAAGGCAAATAATAAAAATAGACCTTATAATGAGACAGTTAAATAAGATATCCATCTATTATTCTTTGATTTTTATCGTTAAATTACGTTAATGATTAATTAATACTGAGCAACTATTATTAATTTTTAAAATAATGAGATGAGAATATTGATAATAGATAATATATAAGCCTGTTCTATAGGTCAAAGTAAGCATTATATTACATGGGGCAATCTATTGTTTTAATTTGTTCTTTTGTATTTTATTCGGTTCTCCTCAATGAAGTGATCGTTGAGGTATCAGTGCTAGTATATATGTATATAATACCACAAGTATAAAAAAGTACATTAGTTTTCTCTAATTGTAAAAACATTTTTTTTATTCTTGTTTTTTCGGTCTATCATGAGGGTTTTATTTATACGACTAGGTCGGCAAATAAGGATACGGGCATACGGCCCACCTCTGGTAAGCGGTTACATAGAGACGTATGCAGCACCAGATGCATTGAAACCGCGATGCGACCATCCCCAGGAGCTCTGGTAATCTTACTCACCACAGGAACATAACTACTTGAGAGGTGTAATCTTCTGTTAACCAAACCAACGCAAAATGGAAAAATATTTTGCTTTTTCGGATAACATTGTCACACTAATTTAATTAATTTAATACCTTTATTAAGAAGGTATACAACTGTGACTTACATTGTGGAATTTTATAAAATCTTAAATCTGTCAAATTTTACTTTTGTTGTTTTTTTTTTACTTTTTGTTATAGTCATTTGTTTATATCCTTAAGTTACTTTTGTAGAACATATTAATAAGAAAATTAATCGAAGTTTATATTTAACAAATTTTAATTTAGTCGTAAACAATCAATTACAATAGTGGTTAAAAATCGTTTTCTAAATTACATATAGTGATTTCATAATGAGACAAACGTGTAAATCATATTTTAATTTTAATCAATACATATAATAAAAATTTATCGTAATCGCTGTCTTTACATGGAAGATATATTTGAAAAAATATTATTGGGACCTTTATCAACACAAATAGCACCCAAATCGATGACTGTTAGAATTTTTGTCTGTTCTTCTGTGCATTTGTGCACGGAAATCTCAAAAATTACTTATCTGATTTAGATGTAGTTTTCACTGATATATTGTGGTAAATTTCACTTAACATTTAGTTTTTGTTTCATATCAATCGGTTCATAAATAAAAATGTTATGAAAACTTAAAGAATCCCGTTGAACACGTAGTTACTATCCACGCAGACGAAGTCGCGAGCGCGGCTAGTTATTTAATAAATTTGATTTTAATATGTTTAAAAGGTGTTCGAAATCGATGGAATAGTATATAACCTTAATCGTAGATGTAAAAAATATTTAAATGTTTTGAACGTCCTCGTGTGACCTAATTTTGTACCTCATTAATAAAATAATACTTATATAAAACAATTTAAGTTATAAAGTAGTAGAAGTAGAGGTTACGGTTGATTGTCTCAAAAATCTAATCTCTTATCAGATGCAGAAGGTCACATTACAGCAAGGACATCCAGTTGTTTAGTTAAGCATCATTTACAACCGGTATATATGTTGCAGTCAAAACTCTTAATCAGTCAAAAGTAGTTTTGACTGCAAAAAATCAGTCAAAAGTACTTTTGACTAGACAAGTTGGTCAAAAGTGGTTTTGACTAAAATAACAGTTAAAAGTACTTTTACCCAATGGAGCTGGTTAAAAGTACTTTTGACTAAATGATTCCGTCAAAAGTGGTTTTGACTGGTTGTATCAGTCAAAACTCTTAAAAAGTAAGGTGGTCGCGGCATATTTTTGTCACAGAAACAATAAAAAAAAATAACCCTAACCTATCTAATTTCAATATTAGACTGTTTATCGGCATATTTTTGTCACAGAAACAAAAAAAAAATAACCCTAACCTATCTAATTTCAATATTAGACTGTTTATCGGCATATTTTTGTCACAGAAACAAAAAAAATAACCCTAACCTATCTAATTTGCAGTTAAAACTAAACTAGTTAAGAGTTAATAGAGTTTAAGAGTTAATAGTGCTTTTGACTGACGCTTTTTTGCAGTCAAAACTACTTTTGACCGAGAGCGTCAGTCAAAAGTACTTTTAACCGCAAATTTGCAGTCAAAAGTACTAATAACCAATAATTTTCAGTCAAAACCACTTTTGACCAACTTGTCTAGTCAAAAGTACTTTTGACTGATTTCGCTAGTCAATAGTACTTTTGACTGATTAAGAGTTTTGACTGTGACATATATATTAGTCGGTTTTACCCACTTTGGCAAACCATAAATTCTTGTTCAAAATACATTAAATAATTCTACTATTATATCTGTATGTACCTGGAATGTTTCCTAAAATTATGTTTAATTTTAATAATTTCTAAAAACTTCTATTTCTTTTAGGTTCTATTTTCCACTGTGTATTTTCAATTGTGTCTAGTAACTAATATTCTTGAATTCTTGATAGATATAATATAAAGTGATCGCCTAATTTGACTCAAGCCCAGTTATAATAAATATTTAATTAATTATATCTTAGTGTTTGAGGCAATAAAACTATATATATAAGTGCTCTTATTTTTATTAATAAACATTGATTCTTGTAAATCATTCCGGTTCTACTCATTATGTAGTGGCTAATGTGGGTGTAGATGTCAAATTGTTATACTGCCAAAATTTATACTTTGTCATCTGTGTGTGTGTGTGTGATTGTTTTAGTTTTAAAGGTGAGTGATCTGATACACAACAGGCACAAGGGCTGCCTAAATTTCAAGGTTAATTGCACATTTAAATTATTGTGTTTGCTCGCAAACGAAAATAAAACCGACTTTAATTATATCGACAAGTAATACAACGTAATAAGATGAAAAAATAGTCAAGTAAATACGCGCTATTAAAGATTACTCAAAAAGTTGTAAGTTAAGTAAAAGTTAAAGTAAGAATCATCTTATCATCAAAATCGGTTCACCGAGTAAAAAGTTATGCGGTACCTACCTATAATACAACGTACTTCGACGAAAAAGTAGTCAAGTAAATACGCATTATTAGATATAACTCTAAAAGTCCTACTTGTCAGATCTCAATTAAATTTAAATGGGACCACATGACACGCAACACCTTTCAATTAAAACAAAATTGATCGAAATCGGTCCACCCAGTCAAAAGTTCTGAGCTAACATACATTAAAAAAAATACAGTTGGATTGAGAACCTCCTCCTTTTTTGGAAGTCGGTTAAAAAGATCCTGTTCTACCGGTTGTTTCAGTAGATGTATTGGTATGATGTATGTATGTATATTGTATGATGGTATATGTATTAAAATAACGTAAAAGACGGCACCGTAAGCTTTTGTGTATCCAATTATGCATCTTAGACGAGTTACTTACAACTTCAGTATTTCTTCTCACAGATGACGATAATATATTTTAACATAACTGTGGGAGATGTTAGCCAATATCGTCTTTTTATTAACGTTATTCAAGGTGACTGTGATTTGCTAATATTTGTAAACGAGATATATGCTTATCGAAATATTAAAATTTATCATTTAACAGTCATAAAAATTGTACTCATAGTCATAAATTTGACATTAATATTTAAAACTAGTGTCAATAACACTTTGATATTGGGATTTAAAGGTTAGGACAAGCCAAAAAAGCCTATAAAATGACTAGAATGCATTTTTATATTAAAATGGAGTACCGTAATATGTAGGTAGTATCATTTCGACGCTAGAAAGTTTCCACCGAGAATGACATACAAGCATCACGTTTCGATTAATGTGAGCGGTTATTACTAAATATCAATCAATTTGCCTGGTATGAAAAATAAACACGCATGAAATGGTTAAATAAAACTCGTAATGAAGTAATATCCCTCTGCTGGGCATAAAATCCCCATGTAGGACAAGGATCAGAGCTTGATAGAGAGCTTAGAGGTTGGCGGATTAAAAACTTTAAATTATTTTTAAAAATGTATCGATATATTATAAATACAGCTTTTAAAATTTTAAGATAGCGTCTTCATTTTTATTACACGTGTATAGGTATTTACATTCAGGATACCGGTGCATATCAACTGGTTTATATACTTTTAATTGCAACAGTTTTCATCTTTGCTTTTTAAACTATTTTAAATACCTAAATTTATATTTAATAAACACAAATAAGTTTAGACAAATAATTTTTGAAATATAAATTAAGCTAATATTTTATGTACTTATAAAATAGTAGATATCTACTCAAAATATATAAATAGGTGCGTTATTTAAAAAAATATGTATGTGTTTGACTTACAAATGTCGCCTATGGTAATGTTATTGAATGATGAGGATTTTATTATTATTATTACATTTTATTTAAAAAAATATGTATGTGTTTGACTTACAAATGTCGCCTATGGTAATGTTATTGAATGATGAGGATTTTATTATTATTAATGAAGTATAATTAAATAGATAGATACTTATATATCTATAAACCTAAATATTTCTTAAACTGGTTGTGATTTGCGTCTAAATTTATATTTATAATAAGGATACAAACAACTGATTGATACTAATTTTCTGTTATATTTATGGTCATGGAAATCCCTAATGATAGCAATTATTAACATATTTTTGTATTGTTTTTGTTTAGTTAAAGTTATAAAAATCAAGTATCATAGAGACCAAAAATATTTTTTTACTACTAAAAACCTTGTTTTAGTAGACTCGGTAGTCATGTAATTATTTCAAACTTTTTACCTTTTATAAAGTAGTTAAAAATCTTCAAATTGACGAAAGTAAACAGTAATAAATACAGAATAATACTGAGCACATTCACTAAATCCAACACGTTTTATTCTTCAATTATTGACGCTTGGTATTTGTCATTGTTTACGTGGAGAAGAAGGCAGGACAAAAACACTCGTTTCAATCGAGATTAGACACACAACTGAATGCGCGAGGCCGTGTGTAAAGCCAGACGTTTATACGAACTGTCTGATGAGTTTTCTTAGTGTTTATAACAGCACCGATATTACTACACACATTGAAATGAATTGATGTTCGTTGAAAAGCATTTGAATTAGTGACGTCTTCGTTTATAATGGAACAAAAAGATTCCCTATAAGAGTCTTTATTATGAAGTAAATTCTTCATTGAGACAGATAAATCCGTTCACATCGGAGATAAATAAGAAATTAAGAATTGATGAGTTACATAAAAATATAATTATATAAAGCTTCAGCCTATCGCAGTCTACTGCTGGACATAGGCCTCCCCAAGTTCGCGCCAGATATTATGGCGCGTAGAAACGGTGGTAGCGGTTGTAGTGTGGAATGATAAATGTATGTTCAAATTCAGGTTCAACTGCAGATTTGTTTGCCGTACCCAATATTTACGAATCACTACTAAAGCTTTTTAATAGCTAAACGAGAGGATTTCAAGTATTCAACAAGGTATTTTGTATCATAAGATTTAGAAACTGACTTAGTTCTGTCGGTTGTACACTTTCAATGCTAATTTTCCAGAAACCAGAATCTGGATCGTTAGAAAATCTATCTTCGTTTCTGGGAAAATAAAATTTGTAGGTCGTTTAGCCAAACTTAGGTATTTTTATATTCGTATTATTTTTATTTTTTGTGTTACCCACACATGAGGAAATTATAAATATTTTAAATCATATCAAAATTTTTCGATCCAGCGGGGTTTGAACCCGCGTCTCCGACATACCGTCAGCGCTCTGTCAATTGAGCTATGGATCCACATCCAGCTGAGTCGAAATTCCTAATATGATTATTTTTATTTGGTTTTAAGCAACCCTTGGCTATTAGATATATTTCTTCATATGTCTCTATGCACATCAGCCACCAACCCATCAACTGTTCGGGTAAGAGAAGATTTTTTTTTGCTTGAATTGGGAAAAAAATTATGTATGGTCTTCTAAATCTAAACATATTCTAGCTCTTATTTCAATAGAATCAGAATTAATGAGAAAGATTTTAGACTATGATATAATTGGTGATATTACGGATTTAAAATCTCACATAAAACTAACATAAATTAATGTGCAAGATAAAATTTATTGGTAACCAGTGAAATATAAAGTACAGAATGGCGTCGGTGTTGGTATGCTAGTGGTGGGTCGGTGTGTCTGGAGTCTGTCTCGATACAATCTTGCGACTGTCTCGGTACAGTCAGACGTCTGTCTTAATACAGTCTGGCGTCTGTCTCAATACAGTCTGGCGTCTGTCTCGGTACAATCTAGCGACTGTCTCGGTTCAGTCTGACGTCTGTCTCAATGAAGTCTAAAAGTACAGAATCGCGTCGGTGTTGGTGCGCTAGTCGGTGTGTCTGGCAACTAAGAGCCCGTGGATGTTATTAATATCATTAAAAAAATCCTAGTACAGTCAGTCGCGGATCGAGGTCCACAAAAGGATGTGATCAGAGTCACCCGAAAAACGGCCAAGTTGCGATTATATCGGCTGACCATGTGGGTATGGCCCTCTCCATTCATTTTCTAGATTTATATTATAACGTTTCAAAAATAAAATAGCCGCCCCTAGAATTTGCCGCCCAAGGCTCCAGCCTACTCAGCCTATTGGTAAATCCGCCACTGGATAGGGTAGCTAACATAATAAATCATTATGAATTTATTTGTGATACTCGTATCTGTTGATTGGTGTACTTTTTTTAGTCAATTACTACAACGTTGAATATGTATCTTAATGGAACTATTAGTGGAACAGACAAGATAGCCTTGTTTCGATAATTATATCAGGAATTGGAATTACACTCTAACTTAAAATTCCTTCCACTGGGTTCCTTTCTAACACGTATGGAAAGTAATTTTACGGCAATTGTTTATGGATTTAAAGCAGAATTGATTTTACGGCAAAGTATTCAACTAAATCAGTTTGGGAAGTGAGTAAAATCTTGAGAGAATTTGTATGTAAGTGGGTGTGTATTCAACCATAGCATTAAAATGTCTTAAAGGATAGACGTTGCACTCTAACCGACATGCCAGTCTGTTTGTGTTATTAAGATAATAGTGTTGTGTTAATCAAAAATAGTCCCAAAAAATATTACGTATACGTTTGATATTTTGGTTTATTTATTATGACTTTTGGAAAAATGAGTAAAAACACAAAGTATCTTGTTTATTAATACTCTAATTTCTAATAAACCTAAACGTTATTAAAGAAAAAGAGCAAACAGGTTTTTACATTCTTATCTTTACATTTTTTACCATATTAACTAGTTTGTTGACAAATTTCAAAAATTGCATTTCTATTTTAAAACATCGATGTCAAAATTTGAATAAATTTACGAAGTGTAGAATTTATCCAAGGTTACCAATAAATTTACTAAATTAATACTATGGTTAACAACGCCTTGTCAGGTTTTAGAAAATAAACAAAACAGGTTGAAAATAAACAAAAAACGTCCATCAATTGAGTGGTCTCGTCTATAGGTAACACACTTCTCGTGATTGCGGTCTAGCGCGGTCAAAGTGATTCTTATTATTATAATTATGGTTGGAAAACCGTTTTGCTTTGTAATATTGGTTGATTATTATAATTGTCTTTGAAAATTTCGTAAAAATATCTCCTTAACTATAGCTATTTTACTATGATATATAACTATAGCTATTTTTTTATATTTGTTCTTGAAAGTTTATGGAAAGGTACATAACCTAAAATGTCACTGAGTTCTGTTTTCCTTTGAATTGTGTTATTCATTTTTGTAACTTTTGAATATGAAATATCCATAATATTTGATGTCGTCAATAGAATTCAAATGTCCTCATTTTAAACTATGTCAGCGCGGTTTTACAAAGAAATACTCTCATGTAAAGACGACAAGAGAAGGTTGCTTAAACTTTCGCCAATACCAGTTTCCCGTTAAAACTACTTTCTTAAGCAATTAGGCTTTAAATTGGATTTCTATAGATTTTAAACAAATGTAGAGCATTTTAACAAATTATTTGAAAAAGATTATTAAATAGTTCATAAAACTTTGTTTTTATTGAGTTTAATAATGTCAGTACAATCTGTATTGCACTTATTAATTTTTAAATTATATTTCTTTACTAGCTTCTGCGCGCGACTTCGTCCCCGTGGAATAGGACCAATTCTGTCATACATGATTTGTAAGATTTGTTGCGAAACCTTAACCGTTTACGCAGCGGAAGCTCTCAAAAGAAAAAAAACCGATTTTGAAACATTCTTCATTGATGCTACGCTCCTATTGGTCTTAGCGTGATGATATATAGCCTATAGCCTTCCTCGATAAATGGGCTATCTAACACTGAAATAATTTTTCAAATCATGAGATTAGCGCGTTCAAACAAACAAACAAACTCTTCAGCTTTATTATATTAGTATAGATGTAAAAGCACCGACTGCTTTAAACCTATCAGTAGCCACCACGTACAAATAATAATATTTTATTATGGTAGTAAGTAGATTTGCATAAAAAGACATGTTACAAATTAAATCTTTATCAAGTTATTTTTTGCTTTTTAGTTTTTGAAGGCGGTTTTTTTATTTTACTTTTGTATCTATAACAGGTTGTTTTGTAAACTACGGTAGGACTTTTCTAGATTGCATCAGGTATTAAACTGTAGTACATTTTGTTGTTTTTCCTAAAAAAATTCATACACACAGTATCGTGAAAATTTCATAGTCAATGTGACTGTGAGCAAAAATGCTTATAAAATGATAATTACTGGGCCAAACTAAATAGCAACTATTTTGCATCGAAACAAAAAGGAATCACGCAAATCGGATCAAAGATCTTTAAGTAATCGGTGTACATATTAACAAAGTATCATGAAAATGACATTGTCCTAGTTGACAAAAACTACTGAGCTAAACTGAATTAAATTTTTATGGGACGAAATGGCAACTATTCCTCTCCTTTTTAAAGTCGGTTAAGTAACAATTTTTTATTACGTTTATTTTAATTTGATTACAAAAAAACTCTTAATACATAATATTACACATCTATAAAATCTGAATACGAAACTTCTCGCGAAGTATGTATGTAGGTTATCTCCCATTTTCCTATACTACCTAACACAAAAAAAAATAATTAACATAACTCGACTCTAGGTAAATTTTACGTGCGAAAGTTTTGTTTCTATCTTGTCTCTTGTTGACGTATCGTTTTATCTTGTTGACGGTTGACCAATGCCTATCTCGGCTCAGGATAAAGTATCTGGGATGATTTTGCGTGGTCCTACACTCTAATATTACAAATAACACACTCTAATTTTAAAAGCTGTTATCGTCATTCTTGTAGTTACGTAAATGAAAATTACTTTTCTTAATTAGTAAATCGCACTATTAAACTATTAGAGAACAAGAGTAGTCTATAATAATACCTTACAATTATACAATTTAAATGTATTCTTATAAATTACACTGACCTATGCATAATCTTATACTATTAAACGAGCAATTCTTGTATATATATATATTTTCTGAATCTCGGAATCGGCTCCAACGATTTTCGTGAAATTTAGTATGCAGGGGATTTCGGGGGCGAAAAATTGATCTAGCTAGGATTCATTTAAAAAAAATGTCGTTTTATCCCTGTTTTTAGGCAATGAAAAAATATCATTAGAATACGAAGCTTAATTTCACTACGCGTCAACATAGCTGTAATGGCGTAATTAGGAAATCGGCGGGTGTCAAATCGTGTTGACCCGGGTTCGAATCTCAGTCTCCAGATATTTTTTTTTCTTTTTTTTTTTAATTTCACTCGTGATTTATTATTTAAATAAAATTAAAATATAAAAATACCGAGAAAAAAAAACAAAAAATAAAATGAAAATACCGAGCTAGGCTCGGTCACCCAGGTACTTATGACATTAATCTTTTAATTGGGTGACCCGCGCTATTCTAGATTATGAACAGATATTCGCGTTGTAGCGTGTTTATAATGTAACCTGACCAACAGACTTTCTAACGGAAAACTGTAGTACTTACTAGTAATTTAAGCTGTAGTACCAGTAATTAAGGCTGATTCGCTATCATTCGCGGGTTTGATCTGAAAACGTAATAAATATTTGACTATATACACATGTATGTAATAGCCCGGGCGTTTGTCGTTGTGTGATGTGTTTCTGGGACCTTTTTCTTTGCTGTGCAATATTATTTATAAATATTCTTAGCATGTTAATACTTCAAAAGTTAAAGATAAAACTACACAAGTACCTATTCAATTTATATACCCGCAATAAACATTTTATTATCATCATTTCAAATCAATCTGTAATTTGATCCACTAGAACTAATGTTAAATATTTATTTGATATTATTTAATGGAGATACAATAGGTTAATTAAAATATTTTTGTAATGAAGTATTTTATTTATTTCCTCTTACGTTCTATAAGAAAAATTGTTACTTCCGAGACGATATATTAATAGTTATTTGACTCTAAAAATATATATTTGATTGTAAAGAAATTACCTGTAAAAAGATATGTGTAGTTTTTAATTATATTAATTTAGGTGATTTTTACTCTTTGAACCAAATAAATAGGCTTTGTTCGTATTTATATTATCATGTAGCGTCGAGCATAATGACCTTTGAAAATTTTAGATTTTTTTTAATGTACATAATATACATTATCTATACATATAATAAAATGGTAGGAAAGTCAAAACTGTACATTGAATATTTTTTTAAAAGAATACTTGGGGTGTGATCTACAATCGATACTAAAGCCAAAAATATAGTTTTTAGAATTTTTGTCTGTTTGTCTGTTTGTCTGTATGTATGTCCGGGATAAACTCAAAAAGTACTGCATGGATTTACTTCAAATTTGGCACGAATATTATTAAGAAGTCGGGTCAGAACATAGGCTACATATTATCACGCTATCACCTACGGGGAACGAGCAGTGAACGCACGCAGACGACGTCGCGGGCAGCAGCTAGTATAACCTAAAATCACACCGTCCTAATGCAAATAAAATAAAAAGAAAACCTAATAAATACATTCTCGTGAACACGACATTCGTAGCTAATGTCGAAATAACGAGCTCCGCTAAATGAAAATTTAAAAAAAAAACATGGTAACTATCCCGTTTTTGAATAATTTTTCTCTTAAATGATACCCACACAACAAGACGTATAAAATATAAAGGTACCGTTAATAGCGGTATCTCCATTTACGGCAGATCGTGTTACAAAGATTCATCGAAAACTGTTATACTTTTTGTATTTATAATGCCGTTTACGTTACTGTAATTTTTGTAAGAAGTTATACAACATGTGTTACTATTGAATTACTTACCAATCTCTTACATCTCTGCATCATAATTACTATTAACGTAACAAAACATTTTTAACGTAACGACGTAACAAAATTAACTACGGATACGTTACATACCGCTAAAACTTTTTTATGGTATAAATGAAGCTTAATGGCATAGCAGTTCATGATTATATTGCCTAAACAAAATGTATTCAATGAATTGTAATAGTATTGAAATTTTTATCCATATAAATAAAAACGAATCGCCGAATTGAATAACTGCAACAAATCGGGTAATTTTTTCTTATTGTGTTCGTTAGTTTAGTAGTAAAATTAAACCAAAAAAAAAAATTATAATTCACAAAAATATGGCGGTGCGAAGTTTGCTAGGATCAGCTGGTTTCAAATAAAATATAAAAATGTTATATTATACGTTTATACCTATCTACAATAAAAATTGTACTAAATAATTATTAATTACAAATAGTTACTGTATAAATAACGATCGAATGAAATGGTTGCAAAAATACTATCACTGGCATGCTATTTCGCTTTGAACCGCAATTCCGAATTTCGAAACAAAAAATGTACTAGATTTCCTGTCCTGTTTTCCTGTGAGATAAATCTTTAAGTAATAATTTTGAGCTGCTACTCCAAGGTCTACATACATTAAATTTATTTGGCGGATACTTCTTATCTTCTAACTCGACCGTTATTTTATAAAAAAAACTTAAGTAATTTTTTCATAGTACTTAATAGACGCCGAATTGGCTGGTTTCGCCAGTGTAGCACAATATTTTACTTGTAGTCACACTCTACATTAAAGTCTAAGATTATATGTTTTAAAATATTTACATGATCTTGTTTTATTACAATGACGTACAAACTACATACCTATCTACTTTTTATAAGCAAATCAATAAATCCAAACGAAAACAAATGAATAGCGCATCTTAGCAAATTAACCAAAAACAAGCACGATTCACCAACTTTCGTTGTAAATCATGATTCCATACAGTCCTCATTTATGTTGCTTACGATTAGTACAAAAATATTTGTGGCCATGTTCTTATAAAAATTCTACGTCGCTAAGTGCTTCCGACTAAAGACTTGTTCATATTTTTAACGAAAAATATTGAACGCGTTAGCATACGCACCATTATATGCTTAACCTAGCATTAATGGTTAAAAAATGTTATTACAAAAACACACACACGTAGCGGGTCTATGCTTAGTCGTAGGTTGTTGGCCTTAAATGTTATCGCGGTATCATCAGATGTTTGCTTCCGCAACCTTATTAACATATCAAAACATTTCACTTTTCGAATGACCTGTTGACGCATTTGGCCGTGCATTTCAAGCCAGTACTGTGGGGGGTTGGGTTCCCGTGTCGTGTTTAATATAATGATATGATATTACATAATTATATTAAACACAGTATATAGTATGATATTACAACTGAAAACACAGGCAAAAACTCGCCTACATTAGGAACTCATCTAGGTTGTTGTATATAATAATATATTTTGAGAGTTTCAAATGTCTACCGCGTTATAATTCTAAAAACACACCCTAGTGACAGATTAATGAACAAAGATCTGAGTTTACTAATTGGATCCCCTTTGATACGGAAACCCCATGGTTTACCTCCTTTATAATTTATGGCATAATGTAGTAAATATATAAAGCCTTGATATAGGACCTCGAAAATATCAATAATTTTGGAATAATCAATTGATTCATGCAGGAAGTAATTTTAACGTGATAAATAATAAGCGTTCAATTTCAACTGAAATATTCTGTGAAGTTATTAATTCTTTTTTATATGAATACGATATTTTTACCTTTAGACCGAGTAATTTATACTAGTATACGAGTACTCTTGTTTGCTTAATATCAAAATCGATGAGGCGAACTTTAAAAAATATTTTTAAGCCAGAAGGCGTAGATCTTGCAACTTATAATCCATTTTACATAAGATGGGTACGATGACAAATGCAGTATAAAATATGCTTTTAAAGTCCGTGTCTTGTATTAAGTTGTTTAGAAAGCTTAGTACAGTAAAAACAGTTTAATTTCTCTACTAGCCAGGACTACTGGGTATTTTAACACCGCATATAGCAGAAAATCAAAGCTAAAAATAATAATTAATTACGGAATTCTAGTAAACTGCGCTATGATTGAATGTTAATATTTGTTTTAACCGATGAACTCATTTTTACCAGCCTCTCATAAGCAAGACTTGTACGTGCGATTTTAAAAATAAATTGAAAGTTTTCTTAGAAAGCATTGTTAGAGGTAAGATCTAAGATCATCAATGTTAGTCAAATAAAATAGAGTTCGTAACGTATCTTTTTGTAGCAAGAAAGATATTTCTATATCTATATTCATTTTTCTATATATTTGTATCGTAGGTATATAATTTTCCAAGATAAATTTCCTCATTCATAATACTATTGTTTCGGAAATGCTGTGAATAATATAGGAATGACTAAACGATTTCTCACAATATATTTCAAGTGTACGTTTCGATATTCTAAAAATGCTGAGTAAGCTACACATACTACATTCGAAGCATACGGCAAATCATTGTTATACATTATCAGTTCCTGATTTTCATAATACTCGCATTACTTACTCAATATCATAAATTGTCATACTTCTTGCTAGATTTTGTTTATCAATTTATTTTGAAACCTTTTGTAAATAATCGTAGTACGTTTGAAATATTGTTCAATACGCAAAAATATCATTCGTCTTGTTCACGAAATCTTATAAATAAGATTTCACAATATGTAGCAACAAAATATATTTTATGTTATTTAATAATAAAAGTTTAGTTATTTATACAGTTAGATTATATTAGTTAGATTTTACTAATATCCTTATAATACCAGTTCCTTCCTCTTGATCTCATCCATCTTAATCATCCATTTCCGTCGAATCAAGGACTCAATATTAGCAGACAGCTTAGACCAATGAAAACTCGGGAGAGATGTTGGCTCTCTGTGTGTTTATTATACATATGTACAAAAGAAGTATTCCGAGGAATTGTTTGAGAAAATACCGTCATATTTTCTCTATCATATTCTTTGCTATAGTGAAGTTAATAACAGGTCGGGGAAAAAGTATTTCCGTATTTTCTAGTAAAAAGTTGCAATAAAATCTTTGTGATTGTATTGTTTGTAACTAGCTGGTTTTGATACCATGAAAAGGTGACATTTGAAAAATGAAATAAAAAAAACAGTTTCCCGCCACTTTTCATTTGTTTTTTTTTTATTGTTTGCCAAAAAGGGTGAATCCAACGAAGATATTCGGTATATTTTAAAGTTTTGCTTTAAAAAAGGGAAATATTCGACTCAAGCCGCGAGAAAATGTTTTGATGTTTATTGCTTAATGCAGTGTCAGTAAGAGTAGCACGAAATTGGTTTAAGCGTTTTTAGTCAGAAAATTTTGATGTCAGTGATGCATTTCGCTCTGGTTGCCCAGTTACGGCTAAGCGTTACGACATTTTGAAAAAGTAGAGCTAGATCGACATTTGAGTAGTTACAATGTAGCTGAAGATCTGAAACATTTTTAACCCATTTGAAAAAGGCTGACTATACAAAAAAGTCATAAAGGCATCCACCATATAGCCCCAATCTTGTACCCTCAGTTTTCTATCTGTTTTGGTCTCTTCAGAATTCTTTATGTAGAGTACCTAAAATTAATATCAAAAGAGAATTGTCAAAACTACTTGTCGCGGTTTTTTAATGAAAAGTCGAAAAATTTCTACAGCAACAGAATACTGTCAGTACCTACGAAAAATGTTTCATTAATATTAATATTAATGTAATTAAATTATGTAAAATTGTACATTAAATTTCTATATAAAATACGAGTACGAAGAAACTTTTTCCCCGACTTAATATCACCTAATTATGTAGATCTTTCATACCAGAGTAAGTGCATGAAATCATTTCCTTAATGCACATAAAATTTTAGAAGAAGAAGGTTCAAACGATATATATATTCAACACTGGCAACATACAATCACCTTTACGGCACAAATGTTCATGGTGATGGTGACCATTTACTTTATGTAATCACTATAAACAATTCAATGATAAAAAATGGACTGTTTGTCAATTGTTAGTCCACACTCGTACTTGAGAGATTTAAAAAAAAACCTTATGTCATATTTTTGTGTTTGTGTTTTCTATTTACTATAAGAATATAAGAGGATTGTCAATCAACTCGAATACTAAAATATTTATCAGTAATACAAAGTAAAGTACACATACTTTACGAGCTTTTATAAAATATTTTTCAACCTTGTCAACGTTAAATTTATTGGAGTTAGATTGCTTCAACTTACCTTTTACGTATCCCACACCAGACATCTATGAAACAAAGGTATCTTTATAGCCTTTATTTTATTTAATACAATTTTAGATTCAGTAAACAGCTTTTATAATAAAGATAGAAAAAACTAATTTAATTCTATTTATGCAGTATTTATAGTATTCCAGACTTAAAGCTAAGGCATGTTAGTGACTATCCTAATTTTCCTCACGTTAATAGTCAAGCAAAGGTTTTTACCACTACATGCAATCTCAGAACTTATAAAAAGATCTAGGAATAAAAAAGAAATATAGAACCAGATGATTTTGGATTTTCTAATTGAATCATCAATGATAATGATTCATTCATTCAGTTCTCATCATTCATATCTTATACATAAACCTATATACACATTCACCGGTCAATGTCCAGAATGGGCACAAAATTACAGAAATCGGCTAAAAACTTGATGGAGTTGGTTTTTTATTTATTTATCATGATCGTTAAAAATACTTAATCGAATTATTAAATAGTGTCTAACAAATCTTGTGTATGCGTATCAAGCATGATGTCAGTTTTTATTCTTAATTGCTATTAAAAGGGCCTGGAATATTTTAAATTATTCAGATGGCTCGTGCACTCGTCTATTAAGTACATAAAAATATAGAACGTCACGCTCTAAAGGTTTTTCCGATACGCTAAGCTTCCTGATGTCACGTTGTGGTGATATGCAAATATTCATATTATTTCATTTACTCATCGTTCATATGAATAGGTAGGGATCCCTAGTACATTTTTTTAACCTGATCAGTATCAAGCTAATTTTCCGTGAGTAGCTTCATTTTGATGAGGCGAACAAAAAGTTCCTCTTCGAAAACTCTCGATTGTGGTAGATAATAGAGTTAGCAGGAGATAGAGCAGCAGTGAACGTAGGACCGGGATAACGTACCACGCAATTTGGAGGACAATATTACCATCAAATTATATAAATATTAAGTAACTAAAAGAAAAAAAAATCAGCTGGTTAGTAATAATTTTTGATGACCTTACGAGGTCATCAAGTTGATGACCTCGTAAGGTCATCAAAAATTGATTTTTTTTTCTGATTTTTTTTCTTTTATTTAGGTAATATTTATATAATTTAATAGTAACATTGTCCTACAAATTGCGTATTACGTTATCCCGGTCCTACGCTCACTATTGCTCTATCTCCTGCTAACTCTATTATCTACCACAATCGAGAGTTTTCGAAGAGGAACTTTTTGTTCGTCTCATCAAAATGAAGCTACTCACGGAAAATTAGCTTGATACTGATCAGGTTAAAAAAATGTACTAGGGATCCCTACCTAGAATGTGTATATGATAATGATTACACCATTTTATTAGACTTCTAGATACATATGTAACTTATGTAATCATATAAATGATTGTAATAAAAAAAAACCATTATTTTGTGTTTGCTAAGAAGCAATCTTTAATAAAATGGACGATAAATTAACTGAAATCCTGTCACTAAATCAACATATATGAAACGATTAATACATTTGTAGTGTGGGGTACGTTTGTGTTGTTATCACAATTAAAATCACGTTACATATTTTAAATAAATACTTTCGAAGATATTACAAATTGCACTTTACCATTAACTTATTTACAGCGAAATTATTCAGTATCATATCGAAACCGCGACCGAATATTAAGTAAATCATATTAATCTATATCAAATTTAAGCCTTTCATAAATTGGTTCATTTAACGAATATACCAACAGAATATCTTTCTTGGACTGATGATAATTCAAGCTTTGTATCTGTCTATTTATTAATTTTAATAAATATATATGTTGTGATTAAAATTCGTAAGTGTCATTGGACTATATTAAAAATTCATAGATCTAACGTTGGAGAATGTCTTAGGTATTTCATGAATATTTGTTTGTTCTTACCTAAATTAGTAGAATACCAACAATCAACCATGCATTACGAAGTAAATGATTCCTTTGAATCAGGAATGTTATAGTAGACTTTAAGAATTTCCGGCTTAATGTTAATTAATAAACGCCAGGTATCTACACTAATCCTGTTCTTCGCAGTTATGATTCTACTTTGATTAAAATCTTACGAAAAACTGTACGTGGACAGAATTTAATGCAAAGAATTTAATAGAAAGAAGTCATTGCTAGGAGGACAAATTTGATATTATTCTCGATTTCAGACACGAAAACACTTATGAACCCTCGTTTTTAGCAAATGGTATGGTACTTTATGACGTAACTGACAACTTTGGAATATATTATGGATTGGATGTTTGTATCTACAGGTTTTTTGCACTTTTTAAAATGCGAAAAAATAATAAACTAGATTAGACTTTCGAGAAGTACTAAATAAACACGTTTTCGGAAATATTTTTAGAAGAGATTATTGGGTACTGGAAAATCTTACAGATAAGCAATGTAAGTAAAATCTTACATTACTTACATTAAGTTAGAAATAAATATTAATTTTTTTTGGGCTTTTGATATACCTGCTACTACTATCTTATTTTAAGAAGCTAGATTTACGAGTACAATTACCTATAATGAATTAGTCAAAATTGACTGACGATCAATATCGGCACAGTTTGAATATTTTTTGAATAAAACTCTTGAATGTAATTTTTTTTTTTTTTGAAATTTTACGATATTTTGTACATACCTATTTACAAAACACAATTTAAGAACTAATTATTTACAGATAAATGCGGTATAAATGTTAGTCCCCTCATGAAAGGGTGCCATAAATGTAAGCGGCATTTCCCCTTTGAATCGCAACACCGATTCTCTGGGCAAAATGAGAATATGATGAATGAGACATGGAGCTAATTCTTTTCGAAACGTTACTGTGCTGCCATTTCAATGTGTACATTTTATTCAATTGATAACAGTTAATGTCAGGACCATTAAAAATGTTTTACACATTTGGCACGACATTCATCGTTCTTGAAACATTATTAAAAACCCGGTGATAACAAATACGATTATGATTCCAAAAGCTACATCACTAATGCAAATACATTAACTAAAATATGCCCTTTATAATATGGCAAAATGCAATATGGTAATTTGTTTTTTAAATGTCCTTTTAAATATTTATAAAAATAAATAAGAAAAAATCACATGACTCGCGGTGAAGAACATCATATCTAATGTAATTAATTGTAAGAATATGGAATTCGTTGTCGATTTTTTACTGTACTGAGTCATTCCACGTCAAACCAACAAGGCACTCAACCTGATCCTTTCAGATTTGGCTGAAACTTTGTTTATTTATACTCTCTGACATCCTGAACTCAAATATAGTTTTCAAAAAATTTAATCCCTGATAGTTTTTTAGTAATAAATTTTTAAAAATCACAAAATCCGCGTTTTTTGACGTGCACTAAGATCTAAAATCTGCAATATCTTTGGTTCTATTACAGATAGAGAGCTGAATGATAGCTCATTTTAAAGAGGGTTTCATGGGCTTTAATGTGATATCCAATTTGAATACATCAATGTACAAAATATTTTTTGAGTGAAACTCAAAAATCGTTTTTGAAAAATCTTTGTGTTGGTGTTTTTTAATTTTTTTCAAATTTATATATGTTTTTATGTATAATTTTATGAGTACACTATAAAAATTTCAGAGTGGGACCATGATGGGATCGGGAGATATATTAAAAATACATCACTGAAGTATCACAATTTCTTTTTTTTCAATTTAATGTTGAATAATTTAAGTTATGCAGGCCTAATTATTATGTTTTAAATATAAAAATAATGTGTTTAAAATATATTACACATTATATTCATTGAAAAGTAATACAACGTAGGGAGACGAAAAAATATTCAAGTAATTACGCGATATCAACGATTACTCAAAAAGTTGTAATAAGATCTCGATGAAATTTAAATGTGACCACATGATAAGCATCAACTTTCGATTAAATCAAAAATCATCAAAATCGGTACAGCCAGTAAAAAGTTATACGGTATAATACAACGCAGCTCGGCGAAAAAATAGTCAAGTAAAAACGTATTATTAGATATAACTCGAGATGTAATTCTTAGATCTCAAATAAATTTAAATTGGATCAAATGACACGATCCACCTATCTATTAAAATACTTGTTATCGAAATCGGTTCACCCAGTCAAGTTCTGAAGTAACATACATTAAAAAAAAATACAATCGAACTGAGAACCTCCTCCTTTCTTGGAAGTCGGTTAAAAATAAATAAAAATCTTTGTATTTCATTTCCAAAGTTATGTTTTATATAGCCTATGTATCAGAACCAGGCTATTAGCACTAAAAATTTTGTGAAAGGTACTTCATTGATGTATTTTTAACATATCTCCCGATCCCATCATGGTCCCACTCTGAAATTTTTATGGTGTACTCACAAAATTATACATAAAAACATATATAAATTTGAAAAAAATTAAAAAACACCAACACAAAGATTTTTCAAAAACGATTTTTGAGTTTTACTCAAAAAATATTTTGTACATTAATGTTTTCAAGTTGGGAATCACATTAAAGCCCATTAAATCCTCTTTAAAGTGAGCTATTACTCAACTCACTAGCACTAAAATAACCAAAGTTATTGAAGATTTTATATTTTAGTGCACGTTAAAAAACACGGATTTTGTGATTTTTAAAAATTTATAACTAAAAAACTATCAGTAATTAAATTTTTTGAAAACTATATTTGAGTTCAGGATGTCAGAGAGTATAAATAAACAAAGTTTCAGCCAAATCTGAAAGGGTCAGGTTGAAAACATTTTTTTATTGGTTGATTTGACGTGGAATGACTCTACTGTGTACGAGTATTTACAAACAATTGTGTTCAAGAATATAAAGTTAGACAGATAGTTTTCTTAACTAAACCAAAACATAATTATAATACTTTTCATTTAAAATTAATCTGTAGCAATTATATAAACAAAATGTACACTTCATTCTACATAATTTTTACAGATGGTTCTAAAAATAGCAATAATAACATTGGCGCAGCATTTTATGATCAACAAAATGGACTTTGTATAAAATTGAAAATTGACTTTCAAGTCTCTATTATGGAAGCTGAACTGCTTGCTATTGCAGAGGCACTGTCCTATAGTAAAACTTTAAATACTAACAATATTTTAATATTAACTGACTCCAAGACCTCGTTGCAGCACTTGGCTCGTTGCACCTCGACATTTCGAGGTACAACGATAGCCTACTCCATTCTAGATACAATTACACAAATCAAAGAGAGTGGGAAAACTGTTATCTTACAATGGATCCCATCTCACATTGGTCTAGCGGGCAACGAGATAGTCGATGCTTTAGCTAAAGAAGCTTCCACTGAGGGTATCCCTATTAACCTTTTACCTTCTTTTACCACTTATATATATACGCTTAGAATTCAATGTGATGACCTATTTAAAGAATATTTTAACCAAAGATCTAAGGAGAAAGGTATATGGTATCGCACGATCCAACCATACCCTGCACGACCCCCGTGGATAGAAAAATCATGTTTAAGTAGAACAGAAACTGTAACAGCACTGAGGCTTCGTTCCGGACACATTCCATGCAATAAATTTTCATTTCAAATGCGGAAAATTACATCTCCAAATTGCCCCGTCTGTAATGTTGTTGATGACTTCTACCACATATTGATGGAATGTGCCCGGAACAAGGATATCAGAGATAGATGTTCTATTATTAATGAGTTGGGAAGATGTAATAGTATTCTGGCTGACCCACTCTCAGATTTGGCCCGAATGTTATATAAGTTAGTGGATAAGCGAACTTAGTTAAGTATATGTAATAATTAATCTTAGTCTCCTAACCAGGGCGACATAATCGCTCTTGCGACAAAGCCCTTAAATTTGATTAAAAAAAAAAAAAAAAAAGATAAAACTGACTCGCGGTGAAGAACATCATATCTAATGTAATTAATTATAAGAATATGGAATTCGTTGTCGATTTTTTATTGTACTGTGTACGAGTATTTACAAACAATTGTGTTCAAGAATATAAAGTTAGACAGATAGTTTTCTACACTGTACTGTTGCAATCTATAAATAATTATACATATCCAATAGTGATAGACAATTGTATTCTCGCCACGCTTTATTATTGCAGTATAGCGTTTGCATTTGTCTAATAATTTCATTTGAGTCAGTCTGATTATCTCATAATGATACATTCTCTACAAATGCATCCTCCACCAACCATGAGATAAATTGTAAACTTGTTGTAAAGTTTAATAATAATAACAATTTAAAATGTAGTTTTAGAAAATTGAAATACGGATTTAAATCCACGGCACATTTGCCATGATCCACCTATTATAACAAATTCACAAGATCATGTTACTATCTACTTATCTTATGTAGTAAATGAAACTTTAAATAGTTTCTATTTATCAAAAATTTATAATTAAAAACTTTATATTAATTACAAATGAAACTTTAGTAAATGCCTTTAGTAAATTACTAAAGGCGTTTATTAAAAATATTAAGTAACTTCCCGATTACACTTTTAAATAAGAATGTGTCTATCACAAGCCTGAACATTAGGAAATAAATTAAATTTCGAATCTTCGGGAAAAGTTTTTGGAATAGCTACGTTTACGTTTGAAGACTGACAGCGAATGACATGTTACAGAAACATTAGTTTTATTAAAATGTACGTCAATCTTTAATGTATAATTTTTCTTCTAAAAAGTTTTTATATAAAAAGAATCAGAGTTTCAAAAAAAATAAAACTTAATAAGTCGTGAACTGAATACGATTCAATGGTCAATATGACGCATAAATGCTTTGAAAATTAGTTTACCTTTTATAAATTGCGTCAGCGAGTTTTTGATAAAGTCAAAGGGATTATTGTATTTCAAACAGGATGTTAAATTAATCTATTCTTTAATTTAATTTTTTATTTTGCATAAGTCTGACTTTAAACCACTTAACCTTTAAAGAAGACAGCGATACAGATTAAAACTTATCCATTAGGTACTGTTAAAGTCAAGGCTGATCAAAAATTGACAGCGATAATTAGATATTATTTATTTCAATGAAACAGTTAAATAAAAAAACAAAATATATTTTGAATTTTAAAACAGTCGTTAAATAATGCGCATATACGCATGTAGTACCTACATAATAAGTATATTATGTTTTCAATTCTTATCCATATTTCCAATTAGACCTTAATTACTTAGATGTTACTGAATAAAAAACCCAGTAAATGATTAATTTTTTTCATCAAGTATTATATTATTATTTCATAAGTTTTAAAGCACTATTATTTAAGGTTTAAAGGTTTGGAGTCGATCTGTTGATAGACCTGAAAGACAGTCAAGGGAACTCCTCATGGATTTACAGCAATTACCTGGTGTTTGGACTTAATTCATTTCTATTGATGAGAACTTTGTACACATATTGGTTATAGTTGCCATTACAGGTCTAATGATGGAGACAATAGAAAGTCGAAGGAATTCATTTTCTTACTTCATACGGTTCAATATGCCAAAATGTTCACTCATACACACACACATACACACACACACACACATCAGCCTATTGCAGTCTACTGCTGGACGTAAGACTCCACAAGATCGCGCCAAACATTCCGGCTCTACCGGTAATCAAAATAGCCGGGAATAGTGGGGTTGCCGGGAACTAAGAGTCAAAATCTTTGGCGCGTTCTCATGAGTTTTGTCCGTAGTCACCACGCTGGGCAGGCGGGTTGGTGACCGCAGTTCTGACTTTAACGCACCGAAGACGCTGCTGTCCATCTTCGGCCTGTGCATTTGAAAGCCAGCAGTTCGATGTGTATCCAGCCATCTGTCGGCTTCACCAGTTTCAAGATGGTAATGAAATTTTGTTATCCCTTAGTAGTCGCCTCTTACAACAGAAGAGAGCGGGAAAAGAGGGGGGGGGAGATCAGTTCGTACAAAAATAATACTTATTTAAGGTGATGCGTCAATTTGACACCGAATTTAAGTTGCGTGATCGCGTCATTTCTAACAATGCTCTTTAGTCGTATACTTTAGTAAAATTTAAACTTACTATTTATTAATTATAATGCTGGCAAAAAAATTAAAATCTATTTTGTGTTAGAATTTGTGTTCCGAGTTCCGACAGTTACTACACACTACAATATTAAGTCAGATCTCTATCTAGCTAGATATATACAATTACAGGAAACAATGCGACACTATTGAAGTAAAATTGAATTAAAGGTCGTCCTGTCAATTTATAACTACTCAGCAAAGATGACTTTCCTTTTAAAAGAAAAGAATTTGAACAAATCCGGCACGCTGCTCCAGTGTGGAGCAGTCCACAGCGAATCACTCTATAAACAATGTTTTAGATATTATTTCATCGCATATAGGTTCCCTAACAATATTTTCCTACATCACATAATTATATAAACGCGATAATACAATACCTAGGGTCACCCCCAACTCTTGTCAGGTATTAAATCGAAAAATATCGATTCTACAAAAAAAATTGATAAGAACCAAAATTGTAGAAAATTTAATTTTAAACAACTTTTGTAATAACTATTTTTCGTGTAAACTTGCAAAGAAACGAGTCATTCAAGAGACAAAAAATAACCCTTTTAATTAAGATGGCGGATGAAGCAACAAGTCTGGGAAACCTACTTTTTGAATTTAGACTACCAGTGACCCCCCCCCCCCCCCCAACGAATTCCGAAGGAAAATTGCTGTTTCCAATTTTTGTAAATCTCAGCCCGTTTTACCTATAGCTAATTCGACTGAGCTATTCGTCGTGTTTGGGACTTAACACTGCCTCTAAACATGGTGATAATATTTCCGCGGTATGAAATATGAACACAAAATTTATGAACACAAATATTAACACAAAAATTAAAAATTATGAGCTAAAATTTAACTTTACTTTACTTACTACTTATTCTAGTGTGAATGAGTTGATTTAATTTATAAAATATCATTTAATAAAATAAAACGTAATAAGAAATATACCTATGTATCTGTAAAAGTAAACTTATTTATTGAAACGATTTTAAAAATATATTGAAACCTTAAAAATAAAAATTTGGTAGGAGACAAATATAATTATATATGTACAGTGGCGTATTTTAAGATTCAGCGCCCCGGGCCTATAAAGTTTGCCGCCTCATAACTCTCATAAGTTAAGGAAAAAAAGGTAAAAGCAGCGTATCTATGTATTAGGGATGTGACTCTTCGAAAAAAAAACGATTAATAACCTTATTATTAACAATTGATTATAGTTTTTCACGTCCCTAAGAAGAGTTCAGTACGTATGCTCGGCTTGGGCCGCCCTTCGCAGGGTGCAGTCCCGGGCCCTTTTGGACTTAGGATAAATAATTTATATTTATGTGTATGTACAGAACATATGTATGTTCTATAAATATTAACACAATAACGACGGATACTTTATTAATGAATGTATGATTATAATTTACTACTGAAATTACTTTTTTCCATGATGTAATTGTTTTCTTTCGTAAATGCCTCACAATTTACAACTGCAACATGTCTTTATAAATGACGCCTATTTTACACTCAAAAGTTTTTTTTTCTCGACTATTTTCTAATTTATTTTTAAAAAGTAGTTTTTAAAAGGTAAGGAGACATCAGACATTTAACTGTCTGTGAGAACCTAGATTTGTACGTCGTGCCAATTATTATTAGGAAACTCAGTAATTCCTCTTTCTAACAATAGTGATGTTTCTTAATTCGTGACTGAATCCGAGTTTGCTTAAATCGCAAAACGACCTTCTAGATCATAAAGCACAAGGTAAGGTAATTCTATACAAACACAATCACTTTTCTTATTGTTAACTATTTTCAAGCATAGTGTTATAACTAACGAAGTTAGAATACTTTACTTAATTAAAAGTTTTCACAAAAGGTCTCTTGCAAACTGAGAGCTTCGATTATTGTTTTATTGTGGTTACTGAAATTAATTTAATTATTCAAAGCCGTTTTATACATAGCAAAACAATCAAATCTTAGACTTTGTAGCATGACTCAGTACCTGGATGTGACTGAAATCTCATTGCCATTTAGGTAAACTTGAAAACAATTAACCGTATAACTTATTTAATGAAATCTTATTCTTCCAAACCTAAACGATCAGATTCAAGCTTAAGTCTGTATTCAATTATTATTATTTTTTAACGTTCACATTTAAATATCAGCACATAACCTTTTAATTTTTATTGTTCGAATATCAAGTATATTAATTAAATCTCTAAAGACGTGACTTCCTTGTAAATGCATATATAGAATAGGTAGGGATCCCTAGTACATTTTTTTCACCTGATTAGTATCAAGCTAATTTTTCGAGAGTAGCTTCATTTTGATGAGACGAACAAAAAATTCCTCTACGAAAACTCTCGATTGTGGTAGCTAATAGAGTTAGCAGGAGATAGAGCAGCAGTGAGCGTAGGACCGGGATAACGTACCACGCAATTTGTAGGACAATATTACTATTAAATTATATAAATATTTACTAACTAAAAGAAAAAAAATCAGAAAAAAAAATTAATTTTTGATGACCTCGTAAGGTCATCAAAAATTATTACTAACCAGTTGATTTTTTTTTCTTTTAGTTAGTAAATATTTATATAATTTAATAGTAATATTGTCTCACTGCTGCTCTATCTCCTGCTAACTCTATTAGCTACCACAATCGAGAGTTTTCGTAGAGAAATTTTTTGTTCGTCTCATCAAAATGAAGCTACTCCCGAAGAAATTAGCTTGATACTAATCAGGTGAAAAAAATGTACTAGGGATCCCTACCTAGAAAGATATAGAGGTATTATAATATATACCTCAGTTTCAGTATCAGTCAAATTTTGGGACAAAGTAAAATGTTGGAAAGTAAGTACCTAAATAAGCGACAAGTAGTTTTGACAGTCCTTTCTAGATGTTAACTTTACACTACCGAAAGAATCCTGAAGAGACCGAAATAGAAAGAAATCTGAGGGTGCAAGATCGGGGCTGGTGGACTATGGTGGATGCATTAAGACTTCCCAGTTAAACTCTCTCAATTTCTATTGAGTGGATAAAGAACGTTTGTGTTCGGGCGTTGTCGTGATGAAAGACCACACCTTGATCCTGTTGGTTAATATCGGCCGCTTATTCTCAATTTCTTGCTTAAGTCTCATCAGCTGTTGACAGCAGAAATTCGATTCGATGGTTTTGCCCTTCGGTAAAAACACATAATAAATGATGCCCTTCCAATCCCACCATACGCTCAAAATCACCTTATTGCGCTGTCAACCCGGGTTTCGCGATAGTCTGTGCAGCTTGAACGACCTTTGGCCACGATCTCTTTCTTACATTCTTATCGTCGATGATCAACTTTTCGTCACTTAGTGCTCAATCTGTTCAAATATGGTTTAATATTATTACGTCTTAAGAAAGTAGTAAATGAGTATTACGGACCTAGGTTTCTTTCAGTGAGTTCATGTGGCACCCCTATATCGAGATTTTTTAAAGTAAAACTTTAAAGAAGTCTTACTTCAAAAGAATCTATCACACAAACATTCGTATTTACACACAACACACTTCTTTAAATTCGGGTTGTCTGGAAGAAATGGCTAAATAGCCATAAGTCCGGCCATTGTACTTCACAGTCTGTAAATGTCTTTAAATGTGTTTAATGTTTAAAATGTAATTGTGGTGTACAATAAAGTATAAATAAATAAATAAATTCCACATCATACATCCCCCTTCCCTTTTGTATTATCATTTTTCTATCATTTTTGTTTTATTATTGTTCGGTCTTTTTCCTACTGATAATATTGTGTTTGTGTTTATATTTGTTACTTTTGGTCAACTTTGTGATACGACGGTTTGTGAGGCAGGCGTTAATGATTGCTACACAGTTTTATACTAATGTATATAGTAATTATCGTTACAAATTGTTTTTGCTAAGTACAAAATATTTGAAATAAATAACTATATTATACTTTTTTTTATTATATGTGTATCACTTGACGAAATAATCATTACCTTAATGTCTAGATTTATATAGTTACTAGCTTCTGCGCGCTACTTCGTCGGCGTGGACTCCGCTCCTATTAGTCTTAGCGTAATTATATATAGCCTATAGCCTATAGCCTTCCTCGATAAATGGGCTATCTAACACTGAAAGAATTTTTCAAATCGGTCCAGTAGATCCAGAGATTACCGCGTTCAAACAAACAAACAAACAACCAAACAAACAAACTCTTCAGCTTTATATATTATAGTATAGATATATTATTGAGTAATTTCACATTTTCCATGCTCGATTAAATTGTAATTTATTTACAACTATTGTACTCAATTCTATAGCTAAGTTAACTTTTAATAGTTTTCATTTTACAATAGAATACAATGTAACGTCATAAAGAATAATTACGAGCATCTATAGAGATACTAGAGATACTAGATGTTTTACTGTTTTATTGCCGGGACTCTTGAAGTTTGAAGATGATGAAGATTAATTTTATACCTAAGAGGTCTAGGCTATAAACCTTTTATAGAGATTTGGGTTAGTAAGTTAATAAAAAAGACATTTATATTTTTCCAAACATTTTATTTAAGTAAAATGTTAAATCTTATGGTAGAGCTTTGTTTTACTTGCCTGATTTTAACGTATTGAGATTTGGCTTGGGCTATTGTAATACACAAAGTTCACTACAGTTTCGTGCAGTTACGTCTGATTTCGAAGAGTCTTTTGTTAATATTTAAAACTAGCTGTACCCGCGACTTCATTCACTTGCAAGATTCTATCTGGATAGTCATTATTTTGAACTTGAACCTGAATTATGGGATAAAAAGTGTATGTTGCCATGTGACCTCATTTATCTTATTTTACCTCTTTCAGAGATAGATGTACAGATATAAAGGCAAATACTTAAACACGTTTTTAATTAATCATGTTAATAAAAAAATAACTATTAAGATTTGACAAAACAAAGTACATTTTTTTTTGGTTTGCAGAATGTGATGTTTTAATTTTATTTGTTTATTTAGTGTTTATATATTTTATTTTACATATTTTTTGATTTATAAAAAAGCGCGGCTTTTCCTGCGTAAATTCAGATTTAGCGGGAAATCTGAAATAAAAGTAGTATGTTGCTCCACAACCTCTTCTATCTTTCAATAAAAGTCTCATAAAAATCGGTTCAGCCGTTCCTAAAATTAGTCCTAACAAAAAGAAAGACAGTCAGACAGACAGAATTTTTTTTTAAACCCGTTTGTTTGTGTTTTAGTATCGTGTAAATCACTATATGCACTTTAAAAAAAAACAGAGTTATTTTGAAATCACAGACAGACTACAATTTTATTTATATGTAAGTATAGATAGATGGCTGACAAGAGATTGTGGTTATTATCTATCCAGTTGAAAAACGTTTTTAAGCTATAAATAAATAAGTGTACATTTACAAGTTAGTGTTACTAATTTATTGATGATTAATATATTTAGCATCCTGTGAAATTTATATTAAAGTATTCAACAGCCTAAACTTAAAACTCACATTACCAAATTTTTGCCAAACAATCATCAAGTCTGATGTAAGTGATTAGCGCCATTAGAATCGAGTATACGAAAATCAAAACAAAACAAAGAGATGAGAAGTAACAAATTAGAAAACGGTGCAGAAAAATGTAGCCGAGAATTCCCAACTGCCTGATAAACATTACTGTTCATCTGTTCCCAATTTGTTCTAAACAAAATTTGGCATCACGAACTACAATACTTTCAAAATGAAGTTTAAATCCAATTTGTAAGTGAAATCATTCATTATGAACGTTCATTTTTACATTACAAAATTAAAATATGGAATTGAAAATTTTAACCATTTTAATGTGGTTTTGGTCATATTCAATAAATATTTTTTTCCAAGTTTATTTTTAACACTATTATTGTTAAAATCTGCAAAACACAATTTTTTTTCTTTACTTTTGGTACATTCGTACGTGCAACACTACACACATATGTACGATACGATACGATTCAGCCTGTATTATCCCACTACTGGGCATAGGCCTCTTCCTCGTGTAGGAGAATAATCGGAGCTTAATCCACCACGCCGCTCCAATACGGGTTGGCGGATATATTCCCTTCTATGAGTAACGATCGCTATCAGGGGTACATGATAACAACCGGGACCGACGCGACGCCTTAACGTGCTCTCCGAGGCACGGTGGGCAGACCCACAAGGACTGCACAAACACCCAGACCAAGGCAAACATCTGTATGGCCAATACAAATGCTGTCGTGTGCGGGAATCGAACCCGCAAGCGCCCGCGCAAAAGCCAATCGCAATCCAGTGCTGTGACCGCTAAGCCAATGCGGCGTTACACACATATGTAATGCTTAGTAATTACTCAATAATATTTCCTTTTTCCAAACTTCGAGTTGGAATTTTCGATTGCCACCAAACCCTAAAATAGCATATTTAACAAATAATTACCTTCCTTATACCAATTTACAGCCGAGTATATTTCAACATTTGTTCAAAAATAAAGCCTAATTTTCCCGCTTCAAGCACTTTACAATTTCACAAGATACTGTAAAAATTAAATATACGTAAAGTGAAAATATTGAGAAGAAAAGTGAGAAAATTGAGCCATTTTAAAGGGTACAGATAAAGTCTCGGTTTTGAAAATAATAGGTACATATATGTACATATATTTGAAGAATAACGAAGTGTAACTAGTTTATTAGGCCTATGACCAAAAATCCTAGTATGGATGAAAGATGTAAATTGAAAAAAGAAATTGAAATTGTTTTTGAAATATCGATAATGTTTAAACTGTGCAATACGAATATTTCCTATCTATACTAATATAATAAAGCTGAAGAGTTTGTTTGTTTGATTGTTTGTTTGTTTGTTTGAACGCGCTAATCTCAGGATCTACTGGTCCGATTTGAAAAATTCTTTCAGTGTTAGATAGCCCATTTATCGAGGAAGGCTATAGGCTATATATCATCACGCTAAGACCAATAGGAGCGGGGTCCACGCCGACGAAGTCGCGCGCAGAAGCTAGTCACATATACATATAATGAGTCAGAGCTAACATACGCATATTAAAAAAATACCGGAAGTATTAATGTGTGTAGGTACGTGAACAACAACTGCGATAACAATGGCGTTCTGTTTGTGACTCAGTCCCATTTTCCAAAATGTATCATCACATTAAATTGTCACAAGTGCCACATTTTAAAGTGGTAAAGATAATTTTTTAAGAGACGAATCCTATTGAATATTTGTCTCTATAAGAACATGAATAAATGGAGGAGGTGTCAGATTACCGCAGTGATTTTCGTAAAAGAGAAAATAAAGTTCTCGGTAAAATTAATATGTATAAAGTTTAACGTTATTTATACAGGAATAAAGCTCTCAAAACTTATGTGTTTTATAAATTTAAATGGTACAGTTACGAGTACTTAACTCATTTTTATTAAATCTATCACTTGATAACTCTATTATTCTATAATATTATACATATAATAAAACTAGCTTCTGCGCGCGACTTCGTCGGCGTGGACTCCGCTCCTATTGGCCTTAGCGTGACAATACATAGCCTATAGCCTTCCTCGATAAATGGGCTATCTAACACTGAAAGAATTTTTCAAATCGGCCCAGTAGTTCCAGAGATTACCGCGTTCAAACAAACAAACAAACAAACAACCAAACAAACAAACTATTCAGCTTTATATGTTAGTATAGATCTATACTATAGATGATAGGAAATTCAATGTATGTCCGGGATAAACTCAAAAAGTACTGCATGGATTTACTTCAAATTTGGCACGAATATTATTAAGAAGTCGGGTCAGAACATAGGCTACATATTATCACGTTATCTACCTACGGGGAACGAGCAGTGAACGCACGCAGACGACGTCGCGGGCAGCAGCTAGTTATATCATATAATTGGCCTGTACCAGTGAAATTAGAAGCATCAGACATTTATTTTAAATTCCTCAATTATGTACTTCAAAGCATTTATGTTACTTTTTGTTTAGATTAGTTTGAACTAGTTATTCAACTATTAAGAATTTATCTGTATGTTTATTCAACATTTTCAGCTTTTACCGTAACTAATAACTGACGTTGATGCCGAAATAACGCAAAACTATAGGAACACATTGAAACCTTTATGAATAATATGCAAATTATCAAATTATGATGTAAGTAATAATGACTAATATAAGTACGAATGTTAATTACACATAATAGATGATATTTATTTATAAACTTTGTTCCTGGGTTCAATGTCCGAATAAAGTCTGTTTGTGACTAATACCCAACCTTTGTCAAGACTAAATATCTTAATGTTTAATAATATAATCGAGTAAGCAATTCAGTTATTAATGCGTGCATTTTATAATGATGATGATAAATAGTAATTATATTGCCAACAACAACTGAACAATCGTAAGTTTCTTTATATTCCTATTACTGAAATGTATTTCTGCTGAGTCTAATTCGATCCTTTCTCATGAGGAATATTTTACATGCTACACATGTACTAAATCTTAATGTAGGTAAAAATAAATTTATTTAAAACTACAATGTAGCTCTAGAACCGATGTTTGATGGAGTAAGAAGGGTTTCTAATGGAGACCATGGCTTCTCAAACGTAGTGTTGGACGCCCTCTAACCAGATGGACCGAAGAGTTGAAGAGGGTAGCTGGTAACTGGATGGCGAAATCGAGAGGTCGGGTCTTGTGGTGGTACGCTGTGGAAGGCTTACGTCCAGCAGTGGACTGTAATAGGCTGATAATAAATGGAAGCTGAAGACTTCTTTATTCATTTGAACTTCTGTTACCGATTTTTTTTTACTACATTCACAGTATTCACACTCACTCGTCTGTTAAGGTAAGCAACTAAATGCATGACTGTGTTAGAGGTAACATACGCCTGCTATAGCTAAATATTTATTTACTTATTTCTACTTAACACACACAACTACATTTTAAACATTAAACATATTTTAAGACAACACACAAAAAAAAACTATTTTTTTTAGATTCAGGCAGGAATCGAAGCCACAACTCGTGGAGCAGAAAGCAGGAGCTAGTACAAACTGCGCCAACGGACTGAACTTTGAGTTATTGCTTTTGGATTAAGTACCAAGTTTCTTTAAATCTATTATAACTATTAATTATAACGTACACGAAAGCGACACGTAACAAAGATCCAATAGATACAAATTTCAACTGATTCACACGAGTATGTATCAGAATTTACCGTAGGTAAAAACACGTTGATTGTGTAGTATATACGCAATGATTTCATTGGATAATCCAAAGGGCTTTAATGTATGTAATAGACCTTCGATTATGAACGCTAAAAGCTGGTGATAATTGCTAAATTTGATAAAACTATGGAATAGCAATAGTTAATAATTAAATGTTGTCTATTATTGATGAATTGTATAGATTAAATGACAATAATTTTATCAGACAATTGTTTACGTTCGTTGCAATCACTTCATTAACGAGTATGTTGTGAAATCAACACAAAACAAATACTTATTATCTTTTTTTTTTTATTGTTCCATGTGCCATTTACGTGCAACTATAATTTTTTTATTTGTGTTGTTTTCGGGAACTAATGAGAAAATTACCCCTAGGAATGTTACCTAATTCTATTTTAAGACAATATGGAAAGTAGATCGAATGCTAACGCTCATTAACATTAACAAAATTTTACCTATCGTCAATGTCCTTGACTGAATTAGTGACTCATTATTTGTAATTTATCTTTATTACTTGTATAACTGAATACCGTATTCTGCAACAAAACTAACAATCCGTAATTATGTATCCATAAAAACGTATGTAATTCTTTAATAACTAGAGTTCCGACTAATTATGTAATTAGAGTAAGGTGAAATGACTTGTTACTATTGTATGGCGTTAACGTAACTTGTAGTATGATGTATTGTAATTAAACGTAACTAACTATCTCATCACATCTTCAGAATCATATTCGGTAAGAAATTTTACTCGGAAACCATGAACCAGGCTTCGTTGTAACTTGTAATTGCACGACTCCTTGGAGGCTGTGCTTTGATCAAATAAAAATCTCTAATATATTTTTTTTATAACAATTTATTGAAAATGCTATAAAATTTACACTTTTATACAGAATACACATCAAACTATAAATTAAATAATATTAAAAGTTTTTTTTTAAATACTATTATAGTAAAAAATTGATTAATTAAATATTATGTGGTACGTCAACATTTTGTGTGTACTAATGATAGCAAAATAACGCGACAACCACTTGACGAAATAAGCTGTTTTTTATGTCAGGAAACTATCAACTAAAAAGCCTATTGAGTATGAAGACTGGAAAATTCTTTAATTTTTTACATTAAATACTTTTAGCTTCTACCATGATATATTATCATGTGACGTGAATGAATCAGAGCTATCTGTGACAATAATTTTAAAGGAGTGCGTGGAGGCGTGCAGTTTCGTATGTTGCAAATTTTTTTTTTTAATATTTATTGGTGCGCTACGCTTTGGTACAACATAGACATCCACTCATAAAAACTAGTTCTAGCTTCTAACTGACAATATTTTGTCAGGTAATTTTAAAAATAGCTTAATTAGCTGGTGAATTTTATCTCTTTCAGAACATAATTATTACACCTATTTATCATCATCATTAATTTTATTTAGCTTCTAACTTCAGCGCTATAGACCTATTCACACCATTACCCAAATCCTCTACTGCTCACCATCATTTCTCCTCATATCCTTTCAGTTTTGTCTTCAAGTTTCCTAAGATCATCTAACCATTAGGAAGACAGTCATGCCGCAGGATAAGCTAAGTGTCAATTTTTAAATTTATATAGTATTTCAAATTCAAAACAAGACAGTTCTAGGTATAAAAGTGTTAGGCCAGTCTACGGTGAGGCTAAAGGCAGGTCAGACACGATCTTCAATTGTTTTTCACATTATTTGTTTTTATTATAACTAACATATTATACAATATCGCTACATTTTTTTCTTGCATATTTCTATGTTACATGTATTGTTTCTGGTTGTACAATAAAAGTATATAATAATAGAATACAAATCTATTTGTATCGCTAAAGCGCAAGCAAATTCAGTTGTCTTTGTAAAAATTTTGACAATTTTGGTACTCAGTTTTTGAACAACGTTATAAATATGTATTAACACATACATTGAGTTTATGTAAGAATTCTTGTGAAATAAACATTTAATCCATCTAATTTGTGATTCCATTAAAGATATAAACGAAGACTTCGTAGAACGGAGCTTCGGAATCTGCATAAAAAAGCAAAATCAAAGCAACGACGAAGCTGATTGTTCTTTTATTGTTTCTGTTCGGTCTGTCTAGATTAACAGCTCTGTCAATGGTTGCAATGGAAATGCCAGTTTAATTACAACCCTTTATTTTCACATCGATTTTTGCTCTACATAAAAATGTAGGTATATCTCGTTAGATGTCAGCGTTTGTTGCGCTCCATTTCTTATTCAATCTTACAATTATTTTCTTCAGCAAACGTGTTTATCAAGACTGGAATCAGCTGCAAGCAACAGGCTAACGCCCTAAATCTACTATCTTTGAGAAGTATATATGTACGTGCTTACGTACTTCTCGGCTCTTAAACTGCGGCTTTGATGAGGGCCGGATCTACCAAATGGCTTTTTGGGCTTCAGCCCAGGGCCCCGTGGATTCAAGGGGCCCCCAGCTAAGTCAATTCAAAGTCAAAAATAGACGACAAAGCGAATGAATCAATAATTTTATTAAATTCTTTATTCTTATATTACTTCGAACTGACAGTTAAAATGTTCGTCTGCCATTACACATTCATCTCAATCGTGGTCAAAGGTGGGCCCCTAATTAGTATTAGCCCAGGGCCCCCTGACCTCATGGTCTGGCCCTGGCTTTGATACTTAAATATATGAATTGTCTGAACACGTCAAAGCACGTACCAAGGCACGGCTTCATAGGAAAATAGGCATTATCCTTTGTATACTTCATAATTTACAGAAACTTTCCTTTGAAGGATTTTCAAACGACTTCAAAAAAAGGATGAGGTTCTCTTTTCGGCTATATCTTTTAAATGTGTTACCTCATAACTTTTTATTGGGTTTGCCGATCTTGATGGTTTTTTTTTTAATCAAAAGGTCGTGCGTGTCGTGTCTAGGTTAGGTATTATTTAAACGAAATTCGTAAGCTCGTGCGTGTCTTGTCTAGATTATTTTAAAAAATCTTCGTATTATTCTCGTTGATCAATTCAGTTTTGTTCCGGCAATGACACGTTCATTAAAATGTGTTAAAATGTAAGTAAATAAATAAATAATATCTTATAACATACACACATGGTCGTCTATTCCTATTGTAAGCAACTTAATGGTTGTGTTATAATTATATGTAATAGCTGACTGGTATAGCTAGATTTTTTTATAAATAAACATAGAAATGATACATGTATAAATAAATAAATAAAAATATTACACCCAGGCTCAGGCGGCAATCGAATCCGCAACGGGCGGAGCAGAAAGCAGGGTCACTACAAGACCAAAAAGATACAAATGGGCTAGTCAAATAATTATGTACTTGTGTATTTATCTTATCAACTTAAGTATGACTAATTCGGAACATTTATAGCAACCTATTAAGGAAATTTTAAGTATTATATACGTGTATACTGATAACAAAGTTTACAAAAAACACAACAACAACCGCTTATGTGTGGCACAGATTAAATATGTATATGTAAATAGTAGGTATTGTGTAATAGTATGTATATGTAAATAGTACTAGTAGTGGTGCGTATGCCATGTACACGCCCAAACAGCGACGGTATGAGAGTTCGATTCGGGATAGATATTTGTATTTGTTAAAATATTTCTTTTCGATTTGGATGTCTGTCCTTATGGACCTCTCGACCGTGCCTCGGAGAGCACATCAAGCTGTTGGTCCTGGTTGCTATCATATACTCCTGATAGCGATCGTTACTCATAGTGGCAAATACGAGTATATCCGCCAATCCGCAATGGAGCAACGAGGTGGATGAAGCTCTGATCGTTCTCCTACATCGAGGAAGAGGCATGCCCAGCAGTAAGATATTACAGGCTATATCGTTACAAAAGACACAAATTTACGGTGCATAGACTACGGTACAAAGAGCAGCTAATGTAGGTATACAACATACATAACATATAAGTCACCCACTTACTTATGTTTAGGAAATATTTTTATTAAAACAGTAATAACAATATATGATGTGATTTTTGTTATTTAAGATGAACGCAACTAGAGGAAAATGACATTGCATGTTTTTTAAAAGTGTGTAAAAACCCCACTCGATAAGTATTTTATAACTATCAAACATATATTATTTACAAATTATAAACTACCAATATTGGGATGACAAAGTAGGTAGCTAGTACATACCAAACAATACGAATTAGTATATTACACATAACTAAGCATTTATAATTTAATATCAAATGCACATGATGCTTTATGAAAAATAGCTTCTAAGAGATGAAAGAATCTTGTAAATTATTATTATTATTTATATAAGTACCTACAAGTAGTTTTTTATCTTTTTATAAACTTGCACTAACACAAAACAGGTAAAACCTTCATTTTGCAATTTATTTTTATCTAAATGACGCTGCTATGTTAATTTCGTAATGGTGTTGTTTGATTATTTGCACGTAGAAAATGTTTTAATTGAGTCATATTTTTTTTGCCATGAAGTAAAAAGATATGTGATAATAAAAAATATAATATATTGTGCATTAGAGTTTATCCTTATTTATTTATCTATTTATTTATTTGCTAGGGTAGGTACACAGCATAGAATAAGTAATAAAAGATGTTTAAAAAAAACGAGTCAAATGACCAATAAAATTCTTTATCGTAACTTAGTATTGTTTATTAATTTTGAATTTTATCTTGTAAATACATTTAAAACGTAACGTAAGTAAATAAAAAAAATATTGTTAATAAACATAGCACATAGAAATAATAACAACTTAGTGATAAAACCTATAAACTAGGAACATTAATAGCTGCCTTCCATGTTGTCATTAAATTTAATATTCAAATTATAATCCTTTAAAGTCATATGAAAACAAATATACACTTAATATTGTATAACAAAAATTAAACAACGTTAAATAAGTTTTAGTTGACAATAAAGCTAAGAAGCTTATTAATTATAATTACAACATTTTAAAATTTTATTTTTTTCTTCAAAAGTTTAATCGAAATGAATTTAAAAAAAAAACCATAATCAGATATACTATTCACTCAATAACAGCAACCTTAATAATTTTAATCTATCGATAGATTTCGGACTCTATTCGTATTGAAGTATTACCAACATTTTATCTTATAAACAAAACATAAAATAAATATTGTCAACATGCCGGCGACATTCACGAATCTTTAGGTTTAGACTAATATTCATTCTGTAGTCGTTTGTCGTTTTCTTGTAAGAAAATTTTTGCTGATGTTTAAAACGTAGCTCTAAATTATGTTTACAAGAATTAAGGAATCGCGTAAATAGCATTTTCTAATTTAAAAATATTATATGAAGATGAATAAAATTATAATAACAATCAACATCTTGTTTTTCAATATGTAAAATGTGACTCAACCTTGTCAATCTCAACATTACCAATTGTCAAACTTTATCATCAATATTATTCTTTAAAATCTTATTACAGAACAGTCTAAAATTACGTTAATTGTATATGTAATAAAAATAAAAAAATAAAAGGAACGCTCATTTCAGGTATCAAAATAAATAACATGTAAGAAATAGTTGACACACATTTAAAACTACATAATTATTATGTTGCAGACGTCGTATTTTGTTTCTTGGGCTTAATTTTGTTTTTATGTTATGTTATTTGTTATTTTGTAAAAACGTCAAAGCAGTATCTTCTTCTTTGCGCTGTATTGTACCTACTTATTATATATATACTATATTATAATATATATTATATTATACTTACTACACAAAAAATATTATTTAATATTATTCATTTTGAAGCCAATCATTTACGTTTGTTAAATAAATCGGATATTAGAATCAAAATTTATGCCTATCCTTTATTTATTCAATTAAGTAAATAAAAAAATCTTGTTTTTGATGCATGAAATCAGAAAGGAGTATAAATTTTTAAGATATAATGAGGATTGTCAACTACGTCCCTACATGGAAAATAAACATTTTTCGTGTAAACAAAATTATAATCTAAATACTAATTGAAGAATACTGATAAGTGACTAATTTCGAATCGACTCGAATTTTATCATACAATAATAATTAACAATTGTTAATTTTTTACCGCGTAAGCGTCTGCAAATTCGTCTAAGACTTGTTTTATCACTTTAGGTTTACATGCAACGCCCGTCCCATATGTCTTAAGGCAACCATAATTTGAGAAACAATTTTGTTGCTCTCGTTTGGTACGTAGGTCGCAGCACACAATAATGGCAGCCTTACAAATTCCTGGCTTTGGTTTTGGTGCTTGAGTCGTCACGTCCACCTATAACAAAATATTTTAATCATATATTTGTACGGTCCATAATTAAGCAAAATATTGAAATGAAGCTGTACTTCACATAACTATAAAAAGCAATTATTTTATTACTTGATATTAGTAAATAAAAAAAAGAAATTACCACAACGTAAAAATTATTTAGCTACCTATTATAAGGACAGTAATTAAAAAGCAAGGTGATTTGAGACAGTTGTTTATTTTATAATTTTTTAACAACTCTGAGAAATTGAGTATTTTTTTTTATTTCTTTTTCACAACATTTTATGTGAATCTTGATTGTATTCTAGTCCTTTTTATCCTCATTCTCTTGCAAGAAGCCTTTTTGCACTGTTAAAAGAATTTTAAAGTAAACAAAAGACATTATCTTTTAAAATAGGGTTCCTACAATATCATCATTCTAACCATTTAGGTCTATCGACTATATTACAAACACAATCATATCAATTCCAATGTTTTTATAAAGAATGTTCTGTAATATTCTAGTATCATTAAGTTATTTTATATTTGCACCAATCAATCCATGACGATAATTATAACAATTCCAAAAAAAAAGTTGTAATAAATCGGAAACATCTTTTAAAAGCGTCCGCGAAGTTTGAGAGGACAATATTAAATTTTATTCTTACACTCATGTGAAACACGAGAATAAACCTAATAGATTTTAAATTATGATTTAGCTTATCAAATGGGGCATATTGATAAACCTATTTGTTTAGTAAAGTCATACGTAAAAAGTCATTTCATAGGAGATCTCTTAAATTCTTTATTCTTTATCTGCTGAAAGACTTAAATTCAAATGTGTATAATATTAATTTTAACAGAAAAATTTGCGCACATTTACGACTGTATTTACTAAATAGTTTCACTTGGTATTTTTACCGCTTAAGTCAACACTAAAATTTTATACAGTTAGTTTTAACACTTGCAAACTAAATAGATTATTTTAAAAAAGACTTGATACGATTAGGAAACACAAATAATAAGCAATAATATTTTTGTTAATCATTTATGCCCTATTTTATGTTTTTTTCGTAACATAATTAGGAAAAACAAAAAACACGACTTCGATTAATAACCACTAAAAAGGGAAAAACAAGCTTTACAATTTAGTGAGAAATGTATTCAGTGCGTCGTGTATTACTCTCCATTCGATTCTTTCATAAACTAACTACAGATATTTCAATTTTCAGTTTTGCTTTATTTATGTTTTTCAATTTTGCTTTTAAGGAGGGTATGAGTTATGAGTTAATAATGAACATTAAAATAAGAGCTACATAGGAAAGAACTTTTGAACAATAGTTTTAAAAGTCTCTTACCCCGGCTTGCTGGCTCCCGTGTTCAACAGGCGGCGGAGCCGGCACTGGTTCGTCTGTTTTAACTGGATCAAATGAAACCGGTCTAGTGCCGTCATTACCGTCATCATCATCTTCCACCTCAACAGGCACTAGACCCCAATTCATGTTAGGATCTTCAAGGTCTGGTAATCTATCTGTAAAATTTACTTTAGACGGTGTTTGAAGACATTTACGGTATTGTGGCACAGGGTAGGGCATTGGGTATGGAATGTAAACTATTTGAGGCTGCGGTGGAGGTGCTGGAGGCCTTCTTGAATAAATGACAAGTTCATCTAGTAACCTAACTATACGATTAAGCATTTCATCCTGATTGTGGAGGTAGTCTCGTACCGTATTATCGTAATAATAAGGAGAGTTCCCATAAAATGATTGTCTCGATTTTCTTCGATGTCTCATTAGATTACTTGAAGAGTCTTTAATGTTCTTTAATAAATTGTGTTCATCCGTTCCTTCCACGTCTTGATCCTCGCTTAAATCATGTAAATTTCGGGCACTGACTAGGTATAATAATGGGAGTAGAAATACTAAGGTCTTCATCTAAAAAAAAAATACATTAATAGCAATGATTATTTTTAAACACCTAATTCTTATCATATACCTAAATGTAAGCATAGTGAGATGAGGTTATGGCCAGTAATCTATAGATCTATTACAAATAAATAAAATTGGAGTGTCTGTTTGTAATATTAAAATAACCACTTTTTACTAAATGCATATGGATCTATACACGGTACATATACCAAAATAACATTTTTTACCATTTTTGTCTGTCTGTCTGTTTGTTCCGGCTAATCTCTAAAAAGGCTGGGCCCATTTTGACGGAACTTTCACTGGCAGTAGCTGGTGCAATAAGGAGTAACTTAAGCTACTTTTATTTTAGAAATTTATTAATTTTATAACTCTGCGAACTGAACAATAACTTTTTGTCCAATTCCACGCGGACAAAGTCGCGGGCACAGCTAGTTAGCGCATATGATTTTAGCTAGAATGTCATTGATACTTCTATCGTATGATAAAACAAAGAAACTAAATCAAAACATGATCACGTATTTAACGTTTACACGACGTACATAACGTTAGCGTATATTGAAATCATTAAATATTTACATATTTAAACATCACTTAATTTATTAGCATGTTTGACATTTTTTTTAGGAATTTTATAACCTCGAAATAAGAACATTTTTATATTACCTTGAAATCCAACGAACTCAATGAACTTGTACTGTAATTCTTATTACTCTGATTATTTAGAAACTTATTTAACTTTTTTTCCTATAATAAACCGTTACTTCACTCATATATCAGTCAATGATTTATCGTATAAAGCACGGGCACGAGTTGTTTCAACAACGATGAACGACCGACTGCTGTATAGGTACACCGTACACTTAATAATACAAAACACATCTCAACGACTAAATATATTCCATCGTGCTAACATTTTTAGCGTTCGACTGACTGTGACGTAACTAAAATAAAAACGTAGATATGTGTGTGTAGTCACACAAAGTCGTAGTAGATGCGATGTACACTATTCTACGTTATTTTGTTTTGGTTTTAAAAATAGTTACATTACATAATTATGTAAATTCTGGGAACTATTTAAATACCTTCACTATTTACATTTTTGTAGGTAAAGAAAAAACAGTTAGGTAGTTTTAGGTTATATGAATTTATATGTATGATTCACAAAATTTATTTTACAACGACTATACAAGTAGGTACTAAAACAATTTCTTACAGATCTGAAATTATTATTAGGGCTTAAACAAACCAGCATGAGTTGGGGGTGAACCTTGGTATTGTATTATCGCGTTTATTATTGATGTAAAATAAAACAAAAAAAAATATCGATCGTACGAAATAAATTATGAGAATCAAAATTGTACAAAATTTTATTTTAAACAACTTTGTTCAATACAATTTTTCTCGTAAAATTGACAATTAACGTGATAATACAATAATGAGATTTCATCTCCTCCCCTATTCTCGGGTATAAATCGAAAAATATAGATCCTGATAGATATAAAATTTATGATTTGTAAAGCTGTTGGTTTTTTAAATAAATAAATAAATAAATAAATCCTATAAAAAATTGATAAGACCGAAATTGTAGGGAATTTAATTCTAAACAACTTTTGTAATAACTATTTTTCGTGTAAAATTGAAAATAAACGAGTTATTCAAGAGACAAAAAATAACCCTTTAAATCAATATGGCGGATGAAGCAACAAGTCTGGTACCCCTACTTTTTGAATTTAGACTACCAGACGTGACCTCCTAAAATGAATTCCGAAGAAAAGTTGCTGCTTCCAATTTTTGTAAATCTCAGCCCATTTTTGAGCTAATTCGACTGGGCTATTTAAATACTGAATGACATAAACTTACGATTTTCATTCATTTCCTCTCAGTTTTTAATCTAAGTAGGCGAGTCAAGTTCATAAATAAGACATTGATAGGAAGTATAACAATAAAATTAATACAATCAACAGTATTTTAGTCTTTGCAAGTGTATTTGTGTTTTCTCGCAAACGAAAAAAACTGACTTCCATTTATATAAACAGTACTACAACAACGTAGGTAGTTGAAGAAATAATCAATTAAATACGTAATAATAACTCGACAAGTAGAGTTAGATCTAGATCAAATTAAATAGGACCACATGACAAGAATTAGCTTTCGATAAAGAAAAATAATCATCATAATTAGTACACCGATTGCAAAGTTACGAGGTAACACATGAAAAATATGGTCGAATTGAAAAAAAACTCGTCCTTTTTGAAGTCGTTTAAAAAGTATCAAAATTCATATTCATATTTTATCATTATTATATTAATTTATATATGACCAGAAAGGATAGTTTTATTAATAGTAATAAAATTATTCCTCACTGCTATATTGAACCTTTTATCAAAAATGAACAGTACAATTTTCCTCATATTTTCAATATTAATATCTAATTATGTGGCAATGGTATTCCACAAAAATATTTTTTATATATTTAAACATAACTATATCCTTGATGATTTATTTGCTTTGAATTCATTACAAATATTATTACACACCAAAATCAACGTACACAAAAATGTACCTGATATCTTTCACGTACATGGGTACTCGCATATATGCAGCCGCATATACCTATGCATATACCTACCACAACACCTACACCTTCAATGTATCATCTCCTTTGCCCTAAGGTTGCCTGGAAGAAATTGCTTAAATCGTTGTATGGAATAATAAGAACGTTAATATATGTGTTAATAATTAAAATTAGGCTTTTTCTGTTTTGAAAAGGTTTAAAATTAGTATATATAATTTTAAACCTATACCTAATTATCATCAGGAAGGAAAGAGGTATTACAGTAAATACATAAAGAGCATTATACGAGATCACTAGTCAACTATATATGTAATATGTAATTATAAATAACTAGCTTCTGCGCGCGACTTCGTCGGCGTGGACTCCGCTCCTATTTGTCTTAGCGTGATGATACATAGCCTATAGCCTTTCTCGATAAATGGGCTATCTAACACTGAAAGAATTTTTCAAATCGGCCCAGTAGTTCCAGAGATTACCGCGTTAAAACAAACAAACAAACAAACAAACAAACAACCAAACAAACAAACTCTTCAGCTTTATATATTAGTATAGATAATTTAATAAGTAGGTATTATCAAAAATAACAATATTTGTAATAAATTCAGACGATCACTGAGAATGTTAAAAAAAGCTTCGAATGAAGCGTTGAATGAGTAATAAGACAACACATTTGATTGGTAACATAATAGATAATACATATAAATTAAAATAATAATTCTAGCTCCATATTTCATGCATAAAATAATAATTATTAATTGTGATCAAAAGTCCTGGCCTTTACCTGGCACTGACACTCGAATAGTTGCTAAACAACATTCTTGTTTATTATTATATTCGATATAAAGACATATAAATACCTCAAAGGTATGTTATCATGTTATGTACATATTATGTATGTTATTTAGTAATTAATAAACAACTGTTCTTAGAGTTGTCTGTTTTATGATTAAAATAACTTTAACCTCCTTCTAAAGGATGCCAATATTATTAGAAACTAAACCTTTAATTCTTCATTTTTTCATACACTTGGTTTAATAGATATTTTTAAATTAGCCAAATCAGGTAAATTTTGAGACCAGTGCTAAAAAAATACAACATCTGCTGGCTTTATGTTTCTTTGTATCTCATTTGAACCATTCGTCCATTCATTCACTCTTTTGTAAATGTTTCATTCTTTTCTAATATCTTTGAAAATTGAAATCATTTGAAAGAACATTGATTGGACAGCAATATGGTATAATTATTTATTAATTTATTTATATCCTTGCAGCGAACTTTTGCTTAATTTATTATTTTAATCATATAATGTCCTATATGACCTTTTGGTGACATTCTAGGGTCCATTCTTTTCATTTTGATTGTTGTAAAATTGAACAATAACAAAATGAAGTATTTGCGTTAGCATGTAAATCTGAGCATATCTATACTAATATATAAAGCTGAAGAGTTTGTTTGTTTGGTTGTTTGTTTGTTTGTTTGTTTGTTTGTTTGAACGCGGTAATCTCTGGAACTACTGGGCCGATTTGAGAAATTATTTCAGTCTTAGATAGCCCATTTATCGAGGAAGGCTATAGGCTATGTATCATCACGCTAAGACCAATAGGAGCGGAGTCAACGCCGACGAAGTCGCGCGCAGAAGCTAGTGTATTATATACCTATATAGTATCGTTTATTTTTGGCTGAACTAGTCAGCCCATTTTTCACGCATAATGGACCAATATTGGGTCTAACTATATGTACATAAATAGCTTTCCAATGTACTAAGCACTGTAAGTATCCACTTTTTAAATTTATAATAGGTATAGTAACCTATCCTTAAAAGATTGATGCATGCCTTCACAAACTTACTGAAGAAGAATGACGTTACCATACATCGTTTAGTTATCATTTCATAAGGATTAAAGGCAGTGTTTTCGGGAAAATCTCCCAAGGATCTTGATTTATACAAATTTTAATCAATGTACATAAAACCTTAACAAATTAGATACTGACGTCTTCTAATCAATTTCTCTACGGATTTCCGTAGAGAAATTAGCTTAGTAGTTTTTGAATTTATCGTGAACAATAAGGCAAGGTGAAGTACTTTGTTTTGTAATATACTAAGACGCAGTAATAGGGATGAATTAATTTTATATCTATACAACAAGTTCAAAGGCACCTATAATATAAATAAATAATTTTGAATTGTCAATAGATGGATTTATAACACATGCTTTGGATCGTATTAATTTTAGTTTTCGTATTAGGTTAACAGTTCACACTATCAAACTTAGGAACGTAAGCTATTACTGGCAAAAAGCACATATTTTATATTCATTAAAAACTGCATTGATCTTTGAAAGTTTTAAAAATTTAACTGAGGTAGGTCACAGCAGGAAATTACCGGCTCAAAATATGCAGCATTTTTTATTTATTTATTTGTTCAAAAATAAAAAAACACATACTTAACACTTATTCATAAGCCTTTTTTTTGTTGACCCAGAGGAAACTCCTTGCCCGCGGCCCAGGGGTGCCGTAGGGTATGTCCGACTCGCACAGACTAAAACCTCTGGGGTGTTTCGCCGACGCGCCTAAGGCGGGATCGCGGGGACGCTATAACACTTTGCAACCCCGCCAGTGCTTGCCCTTGCGTGCCCTCCGTGGTGCAGAGCACCTCCGTAGGCGCACTTTAACACATAAAGTGCGCCTTTCTCCTCGGGGCGCCCCAGGGGCGCAACCCCCGCGTGCCGCCCTGGCACCCCATGCGTAGCCCGGGGCGGATAGTGCCAACCTGAGTCGGCAAAGTCCAGGGCGGCCACGGCCCTTTACTCCGGCGGACGGCGGCCTCGACGCAAGAGAGAACGCGCTTTCACTCGCCTTAGGGCAGCACCCACCCATCCCTTCAATCGTGTGGGGGAAGGAAACCCGACCCCCACGTCTCTGCGCCGTCACAGCGCCACGCCTATCTCCGCACCACCTCGCCTGCGCTCACAGGTCCACTCTGAGAACCAGAGCAGTACTCGGAGTGCACCCACCTCTGCTAGTTTTGAGCCGCGGGGATCCAAAGACCCCTACCGACCACAAGCGGGCGGCGTTACCCTATCCGTTACCTGGGGACGCGCCCAGGAGATCCAGCAACTCCCGTGGGTAATTCATAAGCCTACAGCGAAAACTCACAAGAGCTTACAAGCTGCTGCGTTGCATACCATATTATCATATATTTTATACTGTACCGTTCCATATTATACCAATAACCAAAGCTTTGTGATTATTATTACGCTTAAAGATTTTAATAAATGTTCTTTTAGCGTTTTTCTATATATCTATCTATATCTAGTTAGTTTTATATATATCTCTATTATATATCTTGTTAAATAAAAATATATATTTTAGAATGAAGTATAAATTAATTATAGAAAAAAGTTTATCAATTAAAATAATATGTCATATGATATAAAATAGCCTTAACCTTTTGAATTTGCATTTGTAATCATATAATTTACACAAAATTATGTATTTAGATTATAGGGGAAATAAATTGATGTTTCTTATATCTCTTCTCTATATATATATATAAAAATGAATCGCTGAATGTGTTGCTAAGCGCAAATCTCGAGAGCAGCTGAACCGATTTCGCGAATTCTTTTTTTATAATATTCCTTGAAGTACGAGGATGGTTGTTACGGAGAGAAAATTTTTAAAAATTGCCTGAAAAAGTCTAAAAACAACACTTTTCTATATTCCCATACAAGAGATTCGTATTAATAGTTAAAAGTCAATTTGAACTTTAATACCATACTATAAAGTTTAGTATTAGTGGAGGGGTTCTGGGAAGGATAAGTATTAAAAAAATAAAAAATTAAAGAATCGACTGTTAGGTGGTACGAAGTTCGCCGGGTCAGCTAGTTTAGAATAATTTTAAAAGCAAATTTTAAATAACAGAATAAATTAATAGAGTAGTATACTTACAATATTATACTTATAGTTGGATGAGCTAGGTCAAATGCTGGCCGACCTAAACGAGTCCTCCCGACGAGTCGGTCTCGGTATGAACTTGGACAAAACGAAAGTTATGTTTAACAACCAAGTCATACCGAGACCGGTATCGGTTGACGGTATCCTTCTTGAAGTTGTTCAGGATTATGTCTACCTTGGCCACACCATTCAGCTGGGCCGAAACAACTTCGAGAAGGAAGCTGATAGGAGGATTCGGTTGGGCTGGGCGGCATTTGGCAGGCTTCCTCGAGTCTTCACTTCGAAAATTCCGCAATGCTTGAAGACAAAAGTCTTCGAGCAATGCGTCCTGCCTGTGTTGACATATGGAGCCGAGACGTGGACACTGACGAAGGGACTGGTCCACAAGTTTAAAGTCGCTCAACGTGCTATGGAACGGGCTATGCTTGGGGTTTCTCTCAAGGACAGAATAAGAAATGAGACTATCCGTAAGAGAACGAAAGTAACCGACATAGCCCACAGAATCAGCAAGTTGAAGTGGCAGTGGGCTGGTCATCTGTGTCGCAGGACCGATGGCCGTTGGAGCAGACGTGTCCTGGAGTGGAGACCGCGTATTGGCAAACGCAGTGTAGGACGCCCTCTGGCCCGCTGGACCGACGATCTACGTAAGATTGCTGGTGTAGGCTGGATGGAGATTGCGGAAAACCGGGATGTCTGGCGCGAGCTTGGGGAGGACTATGTCCAGCAGTGGACTGCAACAGGCTGATATGATGATGATGATGATGATGAATTTGTATTCAAGATTCGTCAACAAATTTGTCGATGATAATCATTCATAATTTTTACTATGCTGCTTTTTCGAGTTAGAGAGACTATTGTATTGTTTCTGGAATGCAACGAACATTTGTTACTGGAACGAAGTGCTTTTTCTATTGGTAAAGCTTTGAAATATTTATTGGCATACATTAATAACACATAACAGTCTGATGACTCCCTAATATCAGATATGGCAATACAAGACCGTGCCCGCATTTCTGTGGTCTGTGGTGCTCGCGTTGGGAATTTTGCAGTCACGGTACTACCACAACTATTTTAATGTCGCCGTTCAACTTGGTAGCGATTCTGTGATAATTGTGCTTTCCAGTGCGAAAACAAAATTTGATAATTTTAGGTACCGAATTGTACCTACGTTTTTCGAAATGTGTACCCAGAGCACTCCTACTTATATAAAAATTAATAATTAAAAAAAAATATCAAGAATACTACTTAACATAATTTACGACCATAAATAATTAAATATAATATAAATTTTTGACACGTTTCTTAAATGTCTTTAGCGATTGACGCTTCTTGTGGAAAAAGGTGAGTCCCAAAGACGACAATTTTCGACAATAGAGGATCAGAGGATCTCGAGTAAAAGGATGATAAATGGGAAACGGTACTTTGGATGAGGTTATCATTCGAGTGCGGAGACCGTTCATAAGTATCACAAAGAAACATAAACCGCTTTTTAATATGAAAAATTGTATGTATTATACAGAACGGGATAGATATCGTTGTTTTTTGTATGTAGGTATTTACACACACAGATGTACATTTATCAATAATATTGAAAAAATAACTAACAAATATCTTGGACTTCTGAAGAATACAAATATGAACGTGTAATTTTTATGTCTTCTTTGTATATATTTATATTTACATATCATATTTTTATTTCATCAAAGAAGTTAAAAAAATCAACATCCTGTGCGGGTCTAATCTAGAAAATAAATTAACTAAGAAAATCTTAATATACTCCATATTAATCTACTATACATATATTAATCTACTATTTATTTATTTTCGTTGGAGGTAATCGCTAACAAACTTAATATCTTTTACTGAGTCTTTAATTTACTGGCACACTAAAAAAATAGTAGGTATATAAATCTCTTATTACAAAGGAAAATATTACAGTCTGGTTTATTAACTGAACTGTAACCTATAAGAATAGAAGAATTCTTGAATCGTTTGACTTTTTTTGTCTTAATATTTACATAAACATAAAAAAGATCTAGACACGCGGCAGCGTGTCAAGCCAAGTTCAAGCAAAAGAACTGGCGACTCAGCGCCGTGTGTATATTTACACGAACCATTTCGAGCGACTTTTGACCCCTCCATAACTCAAAACCTATTCAACAGAAACAGATCAAATTACGTATATTTATTTATATCCATAAGGACAACTAGAACCCCAAATTTCATTAACCTAGTTGAAACGGTTACAAAAATATGAAGGTTCAAAAGTCGCCAATTTTCCACTGACTGACTGACTCATCAAAAACCTAACCCACTTCCAGATGACCTAGGAAGTCGAAATTTGGCATCTAGCTAGGTAATTACGTGTAAGCGCAGGAAAAAATCTGAAAACAAAAGAAAGTTAAAAAATAGAGGGGGTCACCATACAAAAAAAAAAACGTTTTTTAATTGTAGCGTCTGAACCGTTATAAGTGGATACTTGAAACTTGCACAAAATATGTATTGTTACATTTGATATATAAAACAACTATAAAAATAAAATGAAGTCAAAAAATAAAGGCTGTCCCCATACACAAAACTTGTAATACGCGCTAAACAAACGGCTAACGGAGTGTGTCGGCGCGGCGGCTGGCACGCGTGGCGCTACAATACACAGATATAGTACAGAAGTCAATCTAAAGTATAAACGCAAGAAAAAAGAATAAATTTCAAATAAATATCTCTACAAAAAGTAATGATATCCCACCAAAAACATAAATGTGAAAAATGACAGCCTAGTTCAATAATAAGAATATGTTCTTTGTGGACTTCGCTGAAAAAAGTATTGAGATCTAAATGAGCGCCAAGTAGATATCACTTCGATTAAATTAAGCTAAAGATTTGACTTGGCTAGTTTTTACTTAAAAACAACATTAAAAGCTATTAGCCAAATAAAAGATGAATTATTAGTGAAAACTGGCAAAGTGAAATCTTTCGCTTAATTTAATCGAAGTGATATCTACTTGGCGCTCATTTAGATCTCAATACTTTTTTCAGCGAAGTCCACAAAGAACATATTCTTATTATTGAACTAGGCTGTCATTTTTCACATTTATGTTTTTGGTGGGATTGTTATAACTCCATCCAACCGTTTATCTTTTTGACAGCTGACACCTATAACTTACAGTTATTTTTTTTCGCAATAACATATACCTACAAAAAATACAACAGTAATGTCATACTTTATTGACGATTTGATTGATTCAGTGAAGTGTCCTGTGCACAAACAACCGCAGACTATGAACCAGTTCTTGAAATAATAAATCGATAATAAATCGATCATATTATGATAAAAATAATTTTACGTCATGTAATTATTGTTTCTATAAATTTAATAAAAAAAGGAAATAAAAATAGTATCTATTACTCCAAGATTGATTATTTGCAAGCAATTAAGTCGAAATCTTGGAATTTAATTTTAAACCAAGAGTAAAGAGCAATAACTCTGTTCATTCATTTATTTATTTTTTGACGGTTGCCTTAAAATGTAACTATGCACGCGTTAGGTAGGTAGTGAAATTTAACGTTAAAACGCGTGGTTAATTAAGTCTAAATCAACTTTATAACAAAAGTTATGAGCAAATGTACTTGGAAAATCACATACCTACCTACTTATTTATTTAACAAACTAACTAATAAACGAATAATTAATATTTTTAAAATAAAAATATTTCATTAAATCGATTTAAAGTTCTTCTTAAATGATATCGATTATTAGGTATTTCAAATCGAATCAATAACGTGTGAGGCAGTCACCAATTTCGAAATTTCGTGAACTGTCAAAAAGATAATAAATGGTTGGATGGGGTATAGTCCTATTTTAAGCTTTTAAATATTCCCGCGACTGGACTTAATGAATGACGCAAAAGAATGGGGATTTATAAAAGAACCCTACAGCCTACTCCGCTACTCGTAAAAAATGGTATGGTACGGTTATAACAATCTTGCGTCAATGTGTTGCCTCAGTAACTTCGCAAAATCACAACAAGGAGCGGTTATTGTATTAAACCTGTTCCTTTACACGCCTTGAGCTTAAAATAGCCACGCAGGTTAACAACAACCCGACACTTGGCAGCTTTTAAGCTGAACCAGTAAATACTTAAAATACTTATTTTTACGTTGCTTTACCAAAGTTTAGTTTTTTAAATAAAATCAGAGTTCGTATTTATAATCAAACTCAAGATATATTTATATCAAGTGTAATTTAGAAATAAATTTGCAAAAATGTTTATAACTGGAGTTTGAATTCTTTGAAGGCGTGATAGCAAGTAACTGAATATTTACTCCTTTGAGATGAATGATACTTTGTAACTGTATTATATATTTAGAGCAAATCCTGCTTAAAAACAAACAACGTAGGTACGTCCTGTAATCAATAATTATGTATATACAAATTATGATTAATAGGCGATTTACACAGATTCAGCGATGTCGTGGGACTCACTACTCGACGTTATAACCACAATACATGTATTGAGTATATTAACATGAGATAAATATATGCATTGATATTCCCAGTACACAATACAAATATTTATCTGTCTATTAATTTATACTGTACAAAATTTAAGACAATATATTTTTTATTCTTCTGAAACATTTCTGTTATCATTAAATGGGTAGCATAATAACATTTTTAGAACTATACATAATTATATTTATCAATTAAAACTCTAAATGCAAAGATAAGCCTTGTGAAAATCAATTAGACGACAAAAGGATGGTTGAGTTGAGCCTGATTTAGTCAACGTCGTCGTAAGAAGAAAAAAGTCCGAAACTTGTTTTAATTTTTCAGGCAAAACTTTACGGCTTGCCTGAAAAATTGTGAAAGTGATGTTAAAAACACTGATAGCCGTTAAACCGTCAATCAATTGCTTAAGATGATCGAATACATTTTATCAATCCTTCTAAAATATAAAATTTCGAAAAAAAATATTGAGTAAAATCTTTTATCACTAATTTGCAAGAAGCATACAGCTAACTGTAATTCAAAAATACATTTTAGTACTATAAAATTGAGAGAAATAATATAAGACAAAAAGCTAAATTATTTAGTAGTTATTATACAAACGTACAATAAAATTAGGCTCACTTGTGCCTATTACATAAATATGAACAAACATTTACGGAAACACTGTTATTCATAAATTACAAACAGACACTTTAGCCCTATTTTTTTATATTTCACACTGCATAATGCTAAAATCATTTTGTTATCAGTACAAGAAAGCTGTGGAAATCCACGCTGTTACATTTGTAAATTGTATTTCGGAAAATATATTTTTTTCTGTCTAATATTTTTTTTAATAATATAATCATATGACTCACGGTGTATTAAAAAAACCGTGACAAAATTCTTCTTAACAGAATGAAAATTCTAGATCACGACTTATTCTGATTTGCATATAATAAAAGATAAGTAGGTAATACTCAACGATGTTTCTCAGTAATCCGTCAAGCTTACAATGCTACATCATAAGTCACTACAATTTTTTTATTTAATTCAATATATGTGAAATATCTATACATATAATAAAATGGTAGGAGAGTCAAAACTGTACATTGAATATTTTTTTAAAAGAATACTTGGGGTGTGATCTACAATCGATACCGAAGCCAAAAATATAGTTTTTAGAATATTTGTCTGTTTGTCTGTTTGTCTGTATGTATGTCCGGGATAAACTCAGAAAGTACTGCATGGATTTACTTCAAATTTGGCACGAATATTATTAAGAAGTCGGGTCAGAACATAGGCTACATATTATCACGCTATCACCTACGGGGAACGAGCAGTGAACCTTTATTTCTTCAAACGTACGTCCGGGATAAACTCAAAAAGTACTGCATGGATTTACTTCAAATTTGGCAAGAATATTATTAAGAAGTTGGGTCAGAATATAGGCTACATATTATTATCACGCTATCACCTACGGGGAACGAACAGTGAACGCACGCAGACGACGTCGCGGGCAGCAGCTAGTATACCTATAAAAATATCAACTATGCATATGTTTAGAATACTTGAAGATAAGATTCGGGAAAAAATACTTATCGTGAATTCGTGACAAATATTTGTGCAAGGTTTGGTCACACTGGTATGTGCGAATGTCGTAAGCCGTTCCCTGTATTTAAATACAATATTTGGACGTCGTCGATGGTAATATGGTAATTTAAAGTTTTTTTAAGGTTGCCTAAAGTCACATACTACACATTAAACATACCAATAAGTCATTTATAGTTTATACCTAGCTGACCCGGCTAACTTCGTACCGCCTAACAGTCGATTCTTTATTTTATTACTTATCCTTGCCGTAACCCCTCCACTGACACTTAATCTTTATGGTATGATAATAAAGTTCAAATTGACTTTTAAGTATTATTACGAAATTTTTGTATGAGAATATAGAAAAAGTATTGTTTTTTAGAATTCTTTTTCCTTTTCTTTTTAATGTAACTAGGTCGGCAAACAAGCGTACGGCTCACCCGATGGTAAGACCGTTGCCTATAGACGCCTACAACACCAGAAGCATCGCAAGCGCGTTGCCGGCCCTAACCCCAATCCCCCCCAGGAGCTTCATGCAATTTTTTAAATGTTTCTCTCCGTAATAACCATCCTCGTACTTCAGGGAACATTATAAAAAAAGAATTAGCGAAATCGGTTCAGTAGCTCTCGAGATTTGCGCTTAGCAACACATTCAGCGATTCATTTTTATATATATAGAGAAGAGATATAAAAAGATATGTAGGTACGAGGTATACATATATTATGTCGTAATGCCACACTCCGACAAATTTTGGAGACATTTGGACACTATGACATCATCTGATTATTTACGTACACCAAGAAATCATCATTTGACAATTTAAGGGAAGGTTTAGATTTTTTTGTCAGAGTCTGCAATAAAATACTTTTCACTACGGGCCTTTAGGTATAGGTCTTGTAGATATAATATGTACTCTTCCATTGATATAAGTCGTAGAGTAACGCTTGTCATTTCGGCATATATAGGTAGCTTTATAATGGTTAGAGATTCAGATTCATGAAAATTTGTTTCTCCAGTTTTACTGTTTTTGAATATAACAAGTAAATAAATATTTATTTTTTAATTTTGACGTAACAATAGAATATTTGAATACGCCCAAAAACACTTGCACAAATATCTTAATTATTTTCGTCAGATATTTTTGTCGCCCATTTGTTCTTACTGATGTAGTGAATTCGTGAATGATAAAGACTGATCCAAGCTGCTTGACAAGTTAATGTTACTGTTAAATGCTTCAATCTATGTTCTAATAAAGACATACTTGAATAAAAATACTTTACTGTGTGACGTCAAAGGTTTTCAAAATCTTTTGTAACGTGATAAAAATTACAAATAAACGAACGATAAACGAAAATACGATTTTCAGTTTCATTTTTTACACGACTTTACGATCACGATTCAGCCTGTAATATCCCACTACTGGGCATAGGACTCTTTCTCCATGTAGGAGAAGGATTAAAGCTTATTCCACCACGCTGCTCAACTGCGGGTTGGCGGACAAATAACGGATTTTTACAAGAAAAATAAATTCCTGTAATCGTGATATATAAACGAATTGATTGTTACTTATCAGATTCGATATAGCCATGATTCATATAATATTTGCATGCTAAACTTTGCAATGTGTTTACTAAGTAACCAATGGGTTTATATACTGACGTAATCGTGGGCGTGGCGTATGGAGAACTAATACTATTAATTCGTTCATCGTTATACTAATGACTGTGTTATTCGTCATGGTTGTCGTCACTAATACAAAAGGAGAATTTTCTGTTCTCTTCTAGACATTACATTTATTATTTTAAATATGTATAAAAAATAAATAAACGCTTCACACTCAACGGTCTCCTATGTTGAGGCTCTAGAAACACACATAATGCACAAGCACAAACCGCCAGACTACGACATACACATATATGGGCTATACAAATGTTGGGCCCATACAAATGTTTGCTATGTGTGGGGATCGAATCCACGACTGTCCAACAGCCAATGCTGTAACCGCTGCTCTAACGCGTCATAGAATGTCATTTTATACATAATTATGTAATAAAAAAAATAGAAAATATACTAAATGTATACAGTTCATGATTAAAATACATTTAACAAGTATTGATTCTAATTTTTATCTTTAACGATATACTCAGTTATATCGTTGTGGTTCAGTGGAGACCTTAATTAAAATCGCTGGTGCTACTGCATGGTTTGACAAAATTGATGAACTATTTATAACTGCGTACAACTGCATATTGAAGAATTTAATCAATATATTCTTTTAAAGTTTTTTTTTTTATGGCTAATAGACAGGCATTTGACCGCAATCTCACCTGATGTTAAGTGACGATGCAGTCGAAGGTGGAGCATGCCTGCCTAATAACAGCCTATTCACTCATTACGTATAAAAATCGGTTGTTTTTATATAAATTTCATTACCCATATTGATGATAATACTTATGAGACCACAAAAAGTACGATACATACGTAAAATTTATAGTAAAGTAAAACCGTTCTTATATTCCAATTATTAACCTAATAAAACATAATAGTTTAATTTGTTTAAAACAGAAGTTTATTTCGTAACGAGCTGATAAATCGTTTAAAAAGGACGTGAAAACAGTTTGATACAATTACTAAGAAATTACAAATGGAAAATAAATTAAACTACATCAATAGATCAATCTAGGTCTGACGTAATATTCCACAGAATCCATTTCCATTCTATAGAACGTTTAAGCACTAAGAACTATTTATCGTTACTTTGAACTTCCGCAGATTGAAGGTAAAGAATTTAAACATTGCTCATTGCTCTAATCGTCGAGTACGCTGATTTATTAGCTTCTATTAGCTATGGCATGCTCGTATATCGCAATACTGCAATATTTACTGATAAATACTATCAAGTGTATTCAGTAACATTTCAAATTTATAACACTTAGATCAAAATGTACGAATCGAATTCATTTAAATTATTATAATATAATCTTGATATTAAAGAAAATTTGTGCCATAGGATAACACAGAAAATCTGGTTTTCACACAATACAGTTGCTACATTCCCTCATAAAACATTTACTTTTTCGATAGGCTAGATCAAAAGGCCATATTTAATTTTATGTACTTTAAATATATAACATGTAATCCTATATTTTATTGTAGCAACATTTTAGCAAATAAGTTTTTATTTAAATTTCTTTTAGTTTGCTTTACTACAATGAGCCGTTAAAGATGGCTTGACTGTTAAAAACATGTCTGGAACTTTCCTCCGAGTGTTTGTCATTCATATTTAAATATCATATAAATTATGTGATCTAAAGTAATATTTATACAATTGGCATATGAAGTATGAGATCATTTCAATAAAATGTGTCTCACTCTTAATGTACCTATGTATTTGCTACGTAGTTATAACGGGCAAAGCATAATACAATCAAAATCAAAAATAACTTAATTCAAATAGGCTTCAAGAGCACCTACGAATCGTCATTTTACAAATAAAGTTATTGATTATGTTTAAAAGTGAAGCTACCACCGATTCGAAATACAATATTCCGCAGAAAAGAATCGGCAAGAATCTCTGCAGTTACATTTTAAAAAAACTTTTAAAATAATATTGCTAATATCTTGCACGAAACACAGCGTCACTAAATCCATCCAACTTTAGCTATTAATTTTTTTAATACAAACTTATATCTATTCTCTGTCAATTTTAATATTTCTAGTGGGATTTTATTATACATACGAATACCGCAATCTAGAAAAGAGACCATTACTTGGCGCAGTCGGAAACTTGGAATTAGAACTTTGTCATTTCTTTCTCGTGTTGATATCAACATACTGCAATTATTACTATTTATGTCAAAACATTCGATATTTTTGTGAATATATTATATATTATATAGTACATAATATTGTTATAAATATAATGTGACGTAATTGTTGATATGTCTACCTTCACCACCACCACTCGAGCTTCAAGATTATAAATGCCGCGAATCGCCCTTTTTGTAAAATAAATACAGTCTCAATATTTGTAGCATTACCCCACACGGTAGTGAAAGACCGTAAGACATAAAACTATGGAAATACTTAGCTAAAGTATACTAAATGCGCAGTAGCAACGTGTGTCAGTTGACGAATTTTTCTAACTGCGAATGCTGAGTCTACCAGTTAAGGAAAACAAATGGGGTTTCCAATAAAGTTTTTAATCCAAATTTAACCCTAAGGAAACTGTAAGTAGCGCAACTAACAATGAGGCTCACGTTATTTATTTCGAAATTTTAATTCGGCTGCTTAACATCGGACCACACAAACACAACGCACTTGGTTTTGTTGGCGTTCCAAATAAAGTTGTTTGTTAAAAAACAATCTTGAATTTGCGATAAAGAACTATAGACGTCAGCAAAATTTACTATTTTTCTATCAACTATAAACAATAAGCGAAGTATCATCAGCAAAAAAAAACTATATCACAAATATCCTTAACATAATATGGCAGATAAGTTACATACATATATTGAAAAAGAAAAGGACCTAGAATTGATCCCTGTGGAACGCTCATTTTTAGCATAGATCCAGAAGACGTCGTTCGGTATATAGACATGTTGAATTCTATTAGTAAGATATGATGCAATGAGATTAAGAGCTTTTGCCATTAACACCGTAATACTAATCATCATCATCATCATTTCAGCCTATATCAGTCCACTGCTGGACATAGACCTCCACAAATTCGCGCCGAAAATGGCGTGAGCTCATGTGTTTTGCCCATAGTCACCACGCTGGGCAGGCTAGGCGGGTTGGTGACCGCAGGGCTTGCTTTGTCGCGCCGAAGACGCTGCTGCCCGTCTTGGGCCTGTGTATTTCAAAGCCAGCATTTGGATGGTTATCCCGCCATCGGTCGGCTTTTTAAGTTCCAAGGTGGTAGTGGAACTATGTTATTCCTTAGTCTCCTCTTACGAAACCCACGGGAAGAGAGGGGGAGGCTATATTCTTGCCGTAGTCACACAGCAAATAAGCCGTAATACTCAAGTTTACTCAATATAATTACCTATACTCCGTTTTTTTTCGGTACGGACTAAATTGACATAAGCTGTGTTGCTAGTTTTTTGCGAATCATTAATAGTGATGTGCCACTACCGTAACTTTACGTAATTTACAATCTAGTATCGTTTTTCAGTAATAATTACAAAAATCATTGTCTTTAAAATTTTAGAATGTGGCGATAACCGTAATGTACCTATAGGCATACCTATATAATGTAGGTACCTGTATGGCTAATGTATAGATTTATGATAAATGAAAAACACTTATTTTTTAAGTATTTATTAATCTTAATAATCACAATATGCAAATTGAAATGAAATGAAAACATTTATTTCGCCTTAAGGTGATACACACACTTAACGAAAGTTAAAAAAAATGTTATTTATAAAAAAAAACTAATCAATAATTAAAGAAAGTTAAGTTAGCAAAATATCAAACAATAAAATAAAATAAAAATAAAATTTATGATTTATTTATTTATTTATTTTTTGAGCTATATTCAATCCCATGTCCTTTCATCTATAAGATTATTATTATATATCATTACCATAATTTTTAAAAGATTCGTCTATTGTCAAATAATAATAAAATTATGTGGTAAAAGTAAAAAGTTACGATTCATAAAACCGGTATCGTATTCATATAATCGGTATACAACACTATTTCTAAAAAGCTGGTATCATTATTTCTTGATTATTTCGAAAGTTGACATTTGCATGTGTCAATTTAGTCCGCACCGAAAAAAAACAGGGTATATATAATATCAATATATCAATCATTAATCAATACATATAATAAAAATGTAACGGGTTGCTGTCTGTGCATTTAAGATATATGAGAAAAAATATTATTGTGACTTTTATCAACGCAAATAGCACCCAAAACAATGATTATCAGAATTTTTCTCTGTTTGTCTGTGCGTTTGTGCACGCTAATCTCAGAAGCGGCTTATCCGATTTAAATTTGGTTTTTACTAATATACTGTGGCAAGCTTAGCTTAACATTCAGTGTATGTTTCATGTCAATCGGCTTATAAATAAAAAAGTTATGCCAATTTCAAGAATCACGTTGAACATGTAAAGTCACTATTCCACGCGGACGAAGTCGCGAGCACAACTAGTATATAATAAAATTCAGGCATTTTATGGAAAGCCAAATTTTCAGCTGGAAATTTATAGAATACGCGTTAAAGTGTCCTAAGAGAATTTTTCGTTAGCAACTAGCATAAAATAGCGATTAGCTTTTAATTTCCTTCAATAAACTATTCAAGAGTTTTTGTTATTATTTTAACAAGTAAACAGTCAGAGAGACTGAATCTGAAGCTTTTATGTTTTTCCAGTGTAACTTAATAATTTATTGATTTGAAAATATCAAGATTTAAAGTATTAATTGAATATCTTCCTCGTTTTTCTTACTTTTTTCTGAATAGAATTTTATTCACCCAAAAGATTGGTGCGGCCTCACAATGTAGACAGCTCCATGGCGTCACTGAAACAACCTTGGGCTAATTCTGTACTATCAGTGTCAATCACCTTGCCATTGATGCTGCCATGTTTACCATGCTATGTCAATTAAATCGTGTTAAGATTGCCTAATCATATGGAATATCAAAACTACGCCTGCTGTTTTGATATTCCACAGTAATTATGTATTGTTTATGTGTATATACTGTTGTTAAAAAATTACCTATGAATTCATCACTAAGTAGTGCCAAAACTTAATCTATATATATAAAAGAGTAACCCACCCATTGACTCATCACGATATCTCTGGAACCATAAGGCGTAGAGACTTGAATTTTGGTAGGAATATTCCTTTCGCCGAGTAGAGGTCAGCTAAAAACGGGTTTTACGATATTCCACCCCTAAGGGGGTTAAACGGGGGTTGGAAGTTTGTATGAAAGTCCCATGTTTTTGAAGTAAAAGACTTGAAATTCAAAATGTATGCTCTATAGATGGTGTTGAGGTGTACTTGTAATGTATTTTGAGAAATCAACCCCCTTTTGGGGTTAAAACAGGAGATGGTAGTTTTATGAAAGTCCAATGAAAAATACACCTACAAACTTGAAATTAGGAAAGGCTATAGCTATGATTTTCCTCAAATTAACGCGGGTGTAACCGCGGGGCACAGCTAGTAAAAAATATATTGAACACAGTTAAATGTCTAATAATTGTAAAGAAATAAAAGGTGCTTAAAATTTCTAACTAATTTATAGGTATATTTCGTCCAAAAACTATTTATGAATTAATTTTCCTTTTTTTCAATAGACGTTGTCAAATAGAGTAGATACACTAAATTTAAACTACATATGACAGTATTGTTTAATTAGTAGAGGTACTAAAAACACAAAGTACCCATAGACGAGAATTAGGGTTCCGATATAAAATTACCTCTTTACGTCTGTAGTAACTGCACTTTTTATTTTCATCAAAACATCACTAACCAATTACAAATAGTAAAAAGCCTGAAATCACAATATTCTGTATTCTGTATCTGTTGCTAATGTATTTTTATTCATTTTCACCAGTTTTGCTAACATCGTTAATTGTCGTCCCCAGATTTTCACCGGTTGCAGTTAAAACTATGTTATTGGTGACGATATCTAACAATTAAAAGTTAGTGACATATTAATGTCTTCACTATTGAGTTCCAATTTATTTATAGGATATTTTTATTTACTACCTATGAATCAAAAAATTGAGGTTAACCCTGTAGTATGGCCTCTTTTACCACCTGCCGTTAAAGTCTATTCTGTGCAAAATAAACTTTATCATCAACTAGTAAAACAGGCCCTTAATGTTATAAATTTAAAAATACATAGATCTAATTTTATGAGGAAGATTTATTGACTATAAAAACATCTCTATGGTTCATAGAAGCGGAACAGTAGCCATAAACGTCAACTCGTTTAGAACCGAGACGTAGGTACTCGTACATCTAGTTAACTATTAGACGCTCTCCGAGGTAAGCGACGTGAAGTTTTGATATGCAACATAACGCAACCGATTAATACTTCACGTGACATAAATTTAAGTAACAATATTAGTAATTTGTTTACGTGAATAGTTGAGTCAGCGAACTTCGAACTTTTTTTCGTGCATATTTCGATTTTCTTTAATTTATATGACGACGTGTTAACGCAACAGCCACAATGATCATATGATGGCTAGCTATACTGGTGGTTACGGGGTCGATCGATCGATAGGCCTGTAAAATCCCACTACTGCACATAGGCCTATTTCCCCATGTAGGAGAAAGGATAAAAGATTAATAGGGTTGGCGAATAAATTCCCTATTATGAGTAACAATCGCTATTAGGTTTTATGATAACAACTGGGACCGACTGCTTAACGTGCTCTCCGAGGCACAGTGGGGAGACCCACAAGGACAGACAACTAGACCGGAAAGAAATATTTGTACCAATACAAATAACAATCCGGAGTGAAAATCAAACCAACAATCACTGTTGTGTGAGCGCCGATACCCCTAGACATATACAGAAGCGATGATTTGTACAGGTCATACAAGTGTTTACCCTAGTCTGGGCTTTTGCGCTTGTGTGTTGTGTGTTTATCCCTAAAACAAGAGTAAATCCTAGTGGGAGCTTTGAGTGTAAGGGTAGATTGGAGAATATTTTTAAAATTTCTTTTATACAAACTGTCCTAACAATAACAAATACAAAAATCGGCCAAGTGCGAGTTGGACTCGCGCACGAAGGGTTCCGTACCATTGACTAGGTACATTGATTGTAATAACGGGCAAAAAGCGGCTAAAAATCACTTTTATTGTATGAGAGCAAAAATAGGCAAAAATGACGTTTTTTGTATGGGAGCCCCCCTTAAATATTAGTTTTATTTTAATTTTATTATTTATTGTTAAAGTAAAAATACAACTGAGTATTTTGTGAATATATCAAGTGCCTACCTGTTGCCATTATTGATATCGAGCAAAAGAGGGCAAGAAAATCGCGTTTGTTGTATGGGAGCCCCCCTTAAATATTTATTTTATTTTGTTTTTAGTATTTGTTGTTATAGCGGCAACAGAAATACATAATTTGTGAAAATTTTAACTCTCTAGCTATAGCCGTTCTTGAGATACAGCCTGGTGACAGACGGACGGACGGACAGCGAAGTCTTAGTAATAGGGTCCCGTTTTTACCCTTTGTACCCAAAGGGTAAAAACGGGACCCTATTACTACGGAACCCTAAAAAAAGACTTTTTCAATTTGGTCCAGTCAAACGGAAGCTTGCGTACATATACTTCAGTGATTCATTATATAAATTTTGACCTTTTTTTTGTCATATACTAATGTGCTTAAGAAAATTCAACAAATTAAAAATATCTTATTTTCTTATTAACAATAATAAACAAAATCATCCGCACGTGTTGAATTCGTAAACGTAATCAAGTATGAGGAAAACATTAAACAGATATAGAGCCTAAAATAAATATTACTAGTTTCAAACGTAATATAATATTTTTTGGCATAAATCATTATTGTTTTTAAGAAAAAATCTTTAAGATACTATAATTATATTGTGATGTTTAGTGTTTGTTAATAGAATGATTTAGTGATATAACTAATCCACTATTTATAAATTCTTTAGAGCGATGTACCTAATTTTATTACGTGTATCATCTATACAAGATCGCAACACATTAATGGCCTGTGATAAATAAATATTTGTAACAAGTTGTTCAAAATATATATCTACACATATATAGCAACTTTCTCATCATTTGTAATATAACTGCTAACTAGTGATAAGCTCTTCCGCCTTCTTTTCTTTTTCAGAACACTAAAATGTAGAGTTATTAAACTGAAATATTTTTAAACCATACCCGACTGCATATTAAAGTTTAATCGTGCATTCTTATTCGCTTTCGTCATTCAATATTAATTATTGTAAGCAAAATAATTTCAAACACTCTACTACTAGGTTGTTAGCAACTGTTCAATTATATAGTGAGGAGATTTATATAACTTTCCATTCTTAAGATTTTTATATGTTCAATTGTATATGTATGATGTGAATAATAAAAAGTACCAACTTTAAGAGTTCGAACTGCAATAATTTCATTTTTTGCATAAAATAAGTAATTATGAAATTGTTATATGTGTAAACTTAAGTCTTCTAAAACTATTACAAATACACAATAACTTAACGTATTATGAACGTAAATTCTTTCTCCGTAAACTGTTTTAAGACAACATTTGTATCATGAAAAAGTATATACTATATTTTATAGCAGTAGCAATATACCAAATTTCAAATCAATCAGAGTTATGGCAATGGCGTACATTCCTTTGGGATCAATAAGAATGACCCGGTCCCTGTTGAAAGGAGATAAAGGAATTCTTGTAATATTTTTGACTTATCTTCGCCGTTTTTAATTTTTATTTTTCACTGTTGAGGTAAAGTAACATAACTAAATAAATAATTATAATGAGAGATTTATAAAAAAATAGCTCTTTATTTTATAATTCCATAAACAAATATTTTTAAACAGTTCAAGAAATATAGGTAGGGATCCCTAGTACATTTTTTACACCTGATTAGTATCAAGCTAATTTTCCGGGAGTAGCTTCATTTTGATGAGACAAACAAACTGCTGCTCTATCCCCTGCTATCTCTGTTAGCTACCACAATCGAGAGTTTTCGAAGAGGAATTTTTTGTTTGTCTCATCAAAATGAAGCTACTCCCGGAAAATTAGCTTGATACTAATCAGGTGAAAAAATGTACCAGGAATCCCTACCTAAGATATTTCAATTTTATAGAACCCGTTTGTCAATATAATGTAGAGATTGCACTGGAGAACTTAAATCTATGTAATAAAAATGAATGTTGCTAAGCACATAACTGGAGAATGGCTCGACCAATTCGGCATTTTTTTGTATGTTTATTAAATCCCACGGAAGGGTTTTATAAAAAAAAAATAAAAAAATAAAAAAAAATAATAAAAAACATAACAGACAGAACGAAGTCTGTCCGGGCAGCTATAGTTGTCACAAAATAAGAGGCCCGTTTGGACGTTTAACAAATACCCTAGAACGTAACTTGGTACGAAACTGTAAGAAACAATAAAGGAATTATTAATAACATAAACTGATTTTAAAACATACTTAAATTTTTTGGCGTGTTAAATAATATGATAGAATATATTGGAAGTGTTATTTTCGCGCTTACTTTATAGTAGCATGCAATTTCTAATTATTACGAAACGTCTCAAAAACAGTTACGTTCTAAGTCTTTTTGTTTTTAAATACTAGTGTTGTAACTAGTTAATTACTGCGAACTTCACCAGCATCATTCGATTTTAATAGTAAATCGATATTGTGTAGTGATCTCTACTGAAAATAATTTGATTGTATTTGTTCGCAAACGAAAAAAAAACGACTTCAATTACATTAAACAAAATTACAAGTAACACAACGTAGATAGACGAAAAAATAATCAACTAAATACGCGTTATCAAAGATTAAAGTCTTTACAGGTACCATGGTCTCGGGAGAACGATGTCCTTGTGTAGAGAACCTAATAAAACGCGATAAAACCAGAAAAAGTTGTATCATTATAATAAGAGAAATTGACGTAAACATTAGAAAACAATAAAAAAATTGATTAAAGACAAATTGATCTTTTGTACCATTCTATTATTTCAATTTACCTACAATATTAAAGTTTAAGTTAAATTTTCTAATCAGAAATTTAATTCAATATACTTTACACTAGATAATTAAATCGATCAAATAGTCATACAAACTTGAATCGATTTATCGTGAGTATCGAATAACGAGTCGTATGGTTACTTCCCTATTTACGTCTCGATGACATATGTCCAAACGGGCCTATTATTTTGCGATGACTATAATTTAAAATAAAAATGTTATATTTTAAAAGCAATCTATAATGCAGCTCATTTTTAACAATTTGTGATTGGCTGGAAAATTTACATCTCTATGCGAAAAAAGTTTATAGTGTCAAGAGGACAAACTCCAATAAGGTAGGTAGTCTACAGCTAAAAATTTCATGTAAATATATTCTCAACCACTATGTAAAACAGCTACAATGACACACAGACAGCCGTGAATGACGAATTCTTTATATTTTTATAGAACATCAGTTGCTAACCTTGTAATTGTTGTTGGACTTTTTGGCCCCTATAAGGGAAAACATTAAGATCGACGACGAGCTAAAACTTACTTTAAAGTGATAAACATCATATACGCATACGATAATTATTTACTAACAACCGCAGTGCTAAAACACATCTTAATTTATATAGGTATAAATTACGCGTCACGTTGTTTGTCCGCGATGGACTTCTAAACTACTTAACTGATTTTAATCAAATTTACACACCGTGTGCAGCTTGATCCAACTTGAAAGATAGACTATATTTTATTTCGATATATGTAATTATTATATTCAAGAAAAAAATAAGCCGGTACGAAGTTCACCAGGTCGGCTACTATTCGTATATAAAATATAATTATTTTACCACTATAATTGCAAACAGAGGTAAGTTGTAGAATAGAATAAAAAAAACAATAACCATTGGTGGGTTAAAACATACATATATTTTAGACGTTCGTTGTAAATAATGTAAGTATATCAATGTATTTTATCATAGACCTATATAAATATACCCTATCCTAGTACCCTATAACCTAGTTCAAAGTGATTAAATATTATTTATTATTAGTTATTATATATCGTCGGTTGTCCAGAACTGAAAGACACATACCTATCTTTGGTTGTCCAGAACTGAAAGACACATATCGTTAACAATATAAGATAAACAGCAAGTTATAGAGAACAAAACCTCAATATGTAATCCTGGTAAACATTTACGATAGCAGATAAGTTTGGAGATAAAAAGTAACTTGCTATCACGCTTAGACTTTAATAACAAATTTTAGTGCATATAGAAGTTCTTGACACTGCAGAACTAAATTTACAAGTCTTGGCCTAAAGCGCACTAGTGCAGACTAAAATCCACAAAGATGAAAATCGGTGACAGAAGTCAATGAAAAAGTTATGGACTTTTTGAATTTTCTTTTTTAGCAGACAATTCGTAACCTAATCCCTAAAAATTCAAAAGTAATTTGAATATTGGTAAGATGTATATTATTTCAGTGATAAATGATAAGTATAGCGTAGCACTCAAGGAAATCTTAATTAGACGTGACACCACTTTTTCAACTAGCCATAAAGTAATGTGTGAAAACTAACCAGTAACATACATCGTCAGTATAGCTACACAGGGTAAGGGAAACTATTTATTGACATAGGTTAAATCGTTTTATGTCTTATCGACTTCTGTACTGGTAATAGTAAGAAGTACTACGGCTTAAGTACTACTCTGAAATATCGGCCACAAAACTGTATAACTGAAGGAATTCATACTCAGATCGTCGACATCAGTATCAACACAGTGACTTTCTTGGCTTTGGGAAATGGATTTAAGCATCCCGCCGAAATGCTGCGAGTATGTGGGAAACACAGGCAAGGGAGAACCTGCCATAATACTCACTAAAACCAAGCGATACCCTTGATCGTAAACGCTTGCGCACACAACTATAACGACACGACCAATCGACCATTCAATGTCAATTAAAAACCACATTTTACAAACTCTGTCTCAATAAATCATGCATTTAAATCTATTGCCAAATATATAATTTTTTTAATACAACTAGGTCGGCAAATAAGTGTACGGCTCACCTGAATATGGTAAGTAGTTACCGTGCCTAATAGACGCCTGCGCCTTATAGACCTCCCCAGGAGCTCTGGCTAACTTAAAATATTTTTTATCAATTTTTTCCAGATATAATTTTAAAGAGCTTAATATTAGTGTTAACTTAATTTTAGTGTTTTGAAGGCGGTTTTTTATTTGAAATATAACTTAAACAATCAAAAGTTGCGATAATTGTAGATATGACAAACAAACAGACAAAAACCTTTCAATGAGATGAACAATAAATCACTAGATAAGAAGGTAAAATTTTGTAGTTTTTCTGTTTATTTTAATGAATTTTGTTCGATGTTATATATCAAATTAAAAATCAATCTTATTATATATATAAACATCAATTGCTGTTCGTTAGTCTCGCTAAAACTCGAGAATGGCTTGAACGATTTAGCTAATTTTGATCTTGAAATGTTTGTGGCAGTTTAGGGAAGGTTTGAACGGTGAGAAACATAAATAATATGTAACGGAAAATACTAAAAACGACGATTTAATTTTCCAATACAATATGTTCCCAGCGGGGAAATTTAATGTCTTTTGTCAAAAACACACCACGACGTTGTCAATTGGTGGTCAAATATTTATAGGTGCGTTCAGAAAGTTTTTTGTGTATATTTTTCACAAATATAATTATGTAGGTGATACGAAGTTCACCGGGCCATCTAGTTAAAAATAAAATTGAAATCAAAATTGTCATAAAACTAATTTGAAATTAATTGTCACTATTAAGAATTTTAAGCAATTCTTTACTCTTTAATATAACTAAAATATCACACGGAATAATTATTCACAAAGTCGTTGTAATAAAACACTATTGTTGGTTCATTAAGAAAGTTAGCTTCTGTATAACTGTGAGACAATTGAGTACATGCATTAATTACAGAAGAGGGTCGCAATAACATTTCTGCCCTTAATTTACGTAATTTTGTGACATTTAAATGTTACCTACGTTTCATTCAAATAAATTTCCAGAAAATATCATCAAATAACTATTGCTAAATTTTTTATTATTATTATTAATTGTTAAAAATAAACATGTATGAAGATGTATATTTTTAAACTATAAAGGACTACACGGTTCCCGGTCCCCGGCTACCCGGTCGGCTACTATTAACAGATAAAATAATAAATATAAGTAATAGATATTACATGGCTACACTAACGACATAATATAATACATATGCGTATTCTTATCACACTAAACACATTGTATGGTCATCTCAATGGTATTTGAGGCGTGAAGGTAAAAATACGAAGACAAAAAAAAAACATTGAATTGGTCCTTAACAGGGCTTGTACATATATTTATTTAAATATCTTATAATTAACTAGTGATCCGCCCTGACTTCGCACGGGTGCAATCCTGTTACTTAATATAAAATATAAAATAAATATTTGCAATGTAAACGCAAAAAAATGTATTAATTTACGACATCACATTAGAAACCTATAAAACTATCAGTGCTCCTCTACTATATTATGCATGTATTATACATATAAACCTACCTCTGGAATCACTCTATTTACTAAAGAAAACTGCATCAAAATCCGTGGCGTAATTTTAAAGATCTAAGAATACAGACAGCGGGAGGCGACTTTGTTTTATACTATGTAGTGATTACAAATAACTTAAAAAAAGCAGACTATTGCAGAAAATGGAAATTTATATTTTAAAAATTAGATATTTTTAAATAAAAGTAAAAATAAAGGTTCGTATAGAAATTTTCATTCTGCGTGGTTCGTTGAAGTTCAATCACAAAATATTACCTATTGTTTTCTATGAGAATCATCATCATCAGCTCATTTTTGTAAAAATACATTACAAAAAACAAATTTTATGTAACACTAGGTACCAGTGAGTTAGTTTGTGATATCTATTCCATTACTTCAACTCATAAGTTTCAAGTTATTTGGACGTCCTGTCGAGGGTTTCGTCTGTAACATTCGTTCGCAGACAGTCAAAAAATTTGAAATATTTACGATATTATCATTTATCCGTCTTCTTTCTTTCAGTTATCTTAATTAAAAAAAAAAACATTTGATGTGTTTGGACTACCTGTTGATGTATAATTAATTAAATACATGTTTTTAATTATATCTTTATAAACTAAGGTAAATAACACTTCTCTCAAGTAGAGTTGTGTTCCTGTAGTGAGTAAGGTGGCCAGAGCTACTGGGAAGGATAGAACGCGTTTTCCCAACCTGTATAAAAAAAGTCCATCTTTGTTAACTGTGCCGAATTTTGTATAAAAAGTACCAAGTACCCCTAGCGCAGTATATGATCTAAAATGGTGCCTAATTTACTAACTAAGCATGGAGCAAATAATAAACATTTATAAAAATCAAACATATATTTAATGTAAACTTATTACATTCCTCATTGTAATATCAAACAAAACACATGAGTTCGCGTCATAATGTCGGGCGCGAACTTTAGGAGGCCTATGTCCAACAGTGGACTGTGATAGGCTGTAGTGGTGGTGGTGGTGGTGGAAAAAAAATGTATATTTATATATGTGAACAAAATTATACCAAACACGTATTTAAAACGTTATAAAACTTATTTAGTTAAGTGAGTGAAATAGTTATGAAATAGTCCAGTCACTTAAGCTTAAATTAGGTAAGAATCTCGGAATTCGAGATACCCAGCTGTAAGTCTGTAAATACTTGTATATTAACACTTTAAAAGTTGTCTCAAAAAACCTACATATGGTAGGGTGTACGCAACTATTAAATTTCAAGGTCAAAAATATTTCATTTGCTATGGGTTTTTTGCTATTTGTATTTATTATTAATATTGTAGAATACAAAATTCTCTACAAATTTTGTTTAAAATTTTTTTTTCATACGGTGAACCGTTTTCGAGATAGAGGGTGGAGAGCGCCCGGTCAAAGCATCACTTCAAGTGAACCGGTGCGTCCGGTCGAAAACGCGACATATACAATAGTTGATGAACTATCGATAAATCAATGATTATAAATATTTGTCAATTTTTATTAACTATTATTGTATTATATTTTATCATTTACGTAAAATTATATCTATTTACGTATTATTTTTATGTATATTTATCTAAAAAAATATTTAGTTATTACCTATAACAAGCAAGCTCAAAAATGTAAACAAAGATTCAGTAAAAATAAACAGTACCAAAACGATAACCAAGCACGATTTTAAGTCACGACTCTACAAAATAATATAGAATCAATTGTTGTATCTTGTCATTTGCTCTGTTGTGGCTTGTGATGAATTATAGTAGGATTATCTACATACTAGCTTCTGCGCGCGACTTCGTCGGCGTGGACTCCGCTCCTATTGGTCTTAGCGTGATGATACATAGCCTATAGCCTTCCTCGATAAATGGGCTATCTAACAGTGAAAGAATTTTTGAAATCGGCCTAGTAGTTCCAGAGATTACCGCGTTCAAACAAACAAACAAACAAACAAACAACCAAACAAACAAACTCTTCAGCTTTATATATTAGTATAGATATTTACAGAACTAAATTTTAAGGTACAATATTTCTGAATAATTGATGTACAAACCAACTGTTGTAGCATTTTCAATGTAATGCTAAATATTTGATCGTCAACATTGATTAGGATTAATAATTTAGAACGTTGACTGAAACATAAGTAGGTACATATTAATACATATTTAATGTGTAAATCTTTGATATGCCCGAATACTAAAATTGCTTGAATTCGCATTGCTCAAAATTGTCAAGTCTTCTCAATAAGTTAAGATTATTGACTTCTTCGAGCAGTTGTGGGTTAGGTAAATAAAGCACACTTGTAGGTACATAGTTTTTGAGCCGAGTTAATATTTTTCTGGCTATTTTTTTCAATTGGAATTTGTTGTCGGTGTTTATCATATCCGTACTAAGCTTGTCAGTTATTGTTATCATGTTATATTCTTTAATTGTTTTAATTTAAAATCAAATGATCTAGCGTAGGTACACACAATAAGCGATGACATCATCACATGATCAAAACATCCTTGAAACCTGATTGAATTTTTTAAATGCCTAATTGATTTTTAGCTGTCGCGTAGGTAGGAACAAAGCTATTCAGTGCATTCGAGGAGATATGCAAATTCTTCAGTATACAAAGATAACATCAAGAGAGTTTTGGCTTCGAATGGGCTAAAAAATATAATGAAACAGGAATAAAAATGCTATTTGTCGATTCTTTAGCTGATCTCATCGCAAACCTTTTAGAGTTATGTTATTGTGCCAGGTAAATGGAATACTTTCGCGGTTTGTCATTAATTATTATTTGACTGACTGATATCACTGAATTTATTAAGAAATTAAAATGGAGATGGGCAGGGCATATAATTCGAAACAAGAAAGAAAAATGGTCGAGAGATATAACAGAGTGGTGTCCAAGACAGTTTAAAAGAAGGAAAGGAAGACAATGTCGCAGGTGGGAAGACGATTTTAAAAGTATTGCCGGATCTGTTTGGAGACAAAAAGCACATAACCGCACACTGTGGAAAGCTCTAGGGGAGGCCTATGCTAATAAGCAAGATAATCTTAACGTACCGGTGTCAACTTATAAATAATTAACTAAACTGTAAAAAATTAATAGAAAAAAAATGTTAAAAATATTGTAAGATTGTTTAAATAAAGGCTATTATTACTATTATTATTATTATTATTATTGTGCCAGGCCTGGGATGGCATTTGTACTAAAAGAGGAAGAGGATATAATTTTTAACAAAAACAAATAAACAAAAACAATACATACATATATTTTATAAAATTATTTGCTAGTTTTTACATTTTAGATACTAATATACATAATTTCAATTTTTTCGTTATATATTTGTCTTTACGTTGTCGTGACTTCTCAGAAATATTGTGGTAATATATACAAAAAGCCCTACGGTTATATAAAATACAAAGATCCGTTATTTGAAGAATTTAACGATTTCCTTTTTTTATTGATTGAAAGTAGTTTACGTTTGAGTCAATGGGTTTTTCAGAATTAATTCAAGTGTTATTAGGAAGGAAATCATTGTCGTTTTACGCCCATAGTTTATTTTAGCAACCCTAATCGATTGAATACTGCGAATTGTTCTTTAACTAATTTTGAAATATGCATATATAATTTTTGCTTTATATTATATTAAGCACCCCACTTTGAGTAATCTTATTTAAGAGGTAAAAGACCGTCGTCGGCATACCGTCGGCGTCGTCGGCATACCGTCGTTCGCATGTAAATTCATGCAAATTAAAATCCTAATTTTCAGGAGTTGTTTGAACAATTCTCTATTCCGTTTGCATTCGCATAGCTCAACTAGAAAACTGATTTTATTTATTTCATAAAATTACTTCACGTTGAATACTTTTAGTTACTTATTAAATACGTTAAACACATTTGGTTTTACAAAACCAGGTAGATTTGAAACAATTATAAATTTTAAGTTTTCACAAATTTCACATATGAATGCAAATCTAATAATGTTATTCATTTCTTTAATTTTTTCCATGGAGTTTCATCTGTGACTACCGCAATAGCATATTAGTGATTTTATAGCGATTAAATCCTTGACTATGTCCCAGGACACTAAACAACCAACATCAAAGTCTCGGTATATTCCAGTACTTTGACGATTTGATTAAATTTCTCAGTAGTATTTGATACTGAATATTTAAAGTAAAATTTATATTGTATTTTTTAATATCAAGAACTCAAAATTAGGTATGATTACCCAGTTGAAAATAAAACTTTCTAGTTTTTTATTTATTTGTCCTTCCATTTATACATACAAGAATACAACAAAACAGAAAAATGTGTCACAATTATTAAGAATAACACGAACTCATATCAATATTATAAGGCCCTTTCAAATAAACCTTTAATTGGAAATATAAATTAAATTTATGAAATAAAGATATCTAACGAAATTTATTATAGATTTTAGAGGTATAAATATTCGATCTAGACTATTTTAGATCTACCAACAAAGAACTAGAATAAGTACATATAAGTAAAATCTACAATTGTGTGTATTCCTCTTGTATGCGTTTGTGTGTTTTTAATCGAAAGCTGATGCTTGTCTTGTCTCATTTACAATTGATCGTGATCTGATGACTTCTTTTTGAGTCATATTCGATAAAGCGTAATTACTTAATTATTTTTTCATCTACCTTCGTTGTATTCCTTGCCGAAGTAATTGGAGTCGGTTTTTTGTTCGTTTGCTAACACAATTATTCAATAACAGGAAGTTTTGCTCCTTATATTGTCATCTAGCACGATATGAACACTTAGGTACCTACACAAACTTGAAAATTCATGCGTCAAACAGCCAACGTCGGCCTAAGACTTCTACGATATTCTGACATAAATTGTTTTGTGGTTTTTATGAATGTTATACTCAAAATGAAATAGGTATTAGAGCTCTCTTTAAAAAAAACCAAGTTTTCGTCAAAATGCTCTAATATCAACAATTTTTATGTAGCAGAAAAAATACAACTTCATTTTATGACCTTTTGAACAACCCGTACAACTAACACACAAAAATTAAAGAAACAGAACTATGTAACTGCGCTGCATATATTTATTAAATAAATATAAAAAGTAATAAGCTCGATATATACTGAAAAAAGCTACGTTGAAAGTAATAATAAATGTTATGAAGCAGTGACCGCGACGGATTTGTCAATATTGCGGACCACAGTCCCGGCAAAACCAATTACGTGCTACAGCTCAAAGCAATTCGTTCAATTCGGTGCGTTGATTGTATCAATATCTTAGTCAAACTCAACTAGAGTTTTCCTTGTATCCACAAAAAAAAGCAAAGAAATATGAGAACAGAGAACAAAGAAGCTTTTTAATTTTAAATCCCGGATTTTTTTTTACTTGCCCTTTCGAAGCTCTCAAAGTGGATGCTAATATCATTTACGACATACCAGCCTTAGATGATAATAATAATAATAATAATAAAACATCTTTTTTGCAACTAAAACTAGCTTACATATCAAACCTTAATATTAAATACATTTAGTGCAATGTATTTAATATTAAGAAGAATATTTAAGACTACCCAAATGATACTTGTATGTTTAAAAATAAACGCTTCACAACTTTATTTAAAAATTAGCAATAGAGTTAAATCCCTGTGTCAAAAGTCTGAAAACACAAAACAAAAACAAACTGTTCTATAAAAACATTTGTATAAGCAGATATTAAAACCGAAACAGTCAGTTCCTATGACCATTATATGCTTACATGTTATTAAGATATTTCATTGAAAATACAAAGAGTTAAAATTAGAGCTAGTGCCGTTTTGTTTTAAAATGTTAAATGCTTATTATTCGACGTGCGTTAGTTCGATGTGTATCATAAAAAAACCAGTCGACGTGCTACACAACTGTAACGCATTCAAATAGTTAAAAGAACAAAAGTTCTTTGTTAGCGTACCGTACACATATTGTTACTATTAGAATTGTTATGTTCAGTGTCACTTTTTAATATCTTTTGTATATAATCAGCGAATAATCCCGCTTTGCAGAGATGTAAAAAGTAAAATACATCAGATATTATTAATGGGTTGCGGTAGTTCCGTGTCAGCTAATCATTATTTTATTAAAGGTTTCCTTTCCAGGATAAAGAAAGGTAACAGTACTAATCGAATCCCATACCTGATACTCCCTGTTCGTCCTTCCTTATATTTCTATGACACTGGACTTATATTTTTTTAAATGCAGTAATGTACTAAGTCTTCATCACGATCACGATTCAGCCTGTAATATCCCACTGTTGGGCATAGGCCTCTTCCCCATGTAGGAGAAGGATCGGAGCTGAATCCACCACGCTGCTCCAATGCGGGTTGGCGGATATATTCCCTACTATGAATGAGTAACGATCGCTATCAGGTGTACATGATAACAACCGGGACCGACGGCTGAACGTCCTCTCCGAGGCATGGTGGGGAGACCCACAAGGACTACATAAGCACCCAGACCACGACAAGCATCTATATGGCCAATACAAATGTTGTCGTGTGCGGGAATCGAACCCGCAACCGCCCGCGCAACAGCCAATCGCAATCCAGTGCTGTGACCGCTGCGCCAACGCGGCAACTAAGAGTTCGACAGAGAGGAGACTAAGTCTTCATTAAATTATTATTTTTCTAACTTAACCCTTATCATACCATATTTTTACAATGCTTGATAATAAAGATTCATATTTAGGAACACTTCGAAGCACCACCAATAATATAAGACAAAGTTGAAGTTGTATTTTGCTGCAAAATTCTATATGCAGACGACGTATTGATTCTATTGAGCACTCTCAACTTTGATATACAAGATCCGGATAGAATAGGCTTCCTCACTGAGAGGCTTCACCTACAATACTACTTACCTTTTTGATACTTGGAAGTACTAGTTTTATAGCTATATATTTTTACTTAACGTAATAAAGTGCAAATTGAAACAACAAACCTCGATTAAATCACAAATATCTTGAGCTTAAATACTCGTACAAGAATACAGAGATGCAAAGGCTTGAAATAGCAATTAACATTTATCCTAAGTAAGCCCGAACAAACATTTCTTCAGTAATTTGTAAAACAACAAACACTAATCAGGGGAGCGCTAAACGTAGTTACAGTTAAAGTCACGTTTCGGTTCGCTAACTTTTAAGGCTAACTACAAGACGTATATCCCTAATAGAAACTCTATTTAACACAAGTTCAATCGAACTTTACGTGAACAGCGACCTAATCAATTTCTGATCTATATTTTAGTTTTATAAACTAAAAATCTATGGTTATAGCTATTTTATCATAAAATATCTAATCATAATATTAGATGAGTACGATATATATCGTAGCTCATTAGCTCATAAAGAATAAATAGCTATTTAAGAGAACTACGAACTCTGTTTACGTTACTTTTGTATTTTATGTTTTCTTCAGCAAAAAAAAATTTTGTTTGCTTTATTCTTCTAGTAGACATCATTTGAATTGAAATCGTAGTCAAAAAGACGACATGTTTTATCATCATACATATCAAATTTCGTTCATTGAAATTCAGAGCATAGCGACACGCTATTTTAGCATACGTATTGAATAGAATGACCTCATGTTTCAAACAACTTCCAGATTTTAGAGGCTACTACGACTCTTTGTATAGTTTGTAACGACAATTATTATTTGCAATTTATACGCGTACGTAGTTAAACGTAATTTATTAACCATTCTTTTAAAAATAAAGCCATTAATATTTTTTTAAGAATAACAATCAGATGACAAAACGGTGTCCCAGTAATCGACATCGAAAACTTTCCAACAGAAAGTAGAGTGTCCTCTTTAAAAAGAAATGAATTGTAAAAGATTCTTGATCGCAAAATAGCTCTCTCAAAGTATTCAACACCGACGATACAGAACCGGTCTCACAACATACCTGTCTACGGTGTTTCCACCTACATAGTACTTAACATGCAGAAGAAATATATGTCCCCTAACACTGAGTCCGCTTTTCCAACTATATAGCATTGAACTGTAAATTTCAAAATCTACCTTCGAAAACCTTAATCTCACATTTTAAGTCTTTAATTATATTAGGTACTCGTCTGCTAAATAGATTTAATTGAGGCCGTTACCTAAAAGTTATTCCATAAAGTTTTATCTCACGGATTAGACGGATACAACTCACAATAACATTTGGAAGAACCTTTGTAAAGCATTACAGAATAAAGATTAGATTTCGAGGTTAATGTTCATTGTTTCCACCCCATTCACGTGAGACGGTCGAGATGAAAATAGACCTTGCTTCATGCGATCGAGATAATCAGATTGTTTTACATTGTCTAGACGATTATGATGAATGAAAGGCTTTTTCATAATTATATAATAGCAATACGAATACACTTGATACATTTAAAAGTAAGAATTATATTTTTTGAAGTAAAATTAAAAGATTTTATACATCCAGTATTTGTACGTTAAAACGTTAAAATTAATGATAGTAAAATTGTGTGGACAGTAGAATAATCCCATTTAATGTTTCATTAATTACTGTAACTATCCGCGTTCAAATATAAATGTTACCTATTCTAGAAATTATTGTAATAATAATTATGTAAAATAGTGACTTAAATTGCATTTTACACAAATAAATATAATTAAATATACAAAGCTTTTATGTATATCCTTTTTTAATTATATCGTTCGTTTTTTTAATTATATCAGTCGTTAGCGTCCCCGATGAATCGAAGTAAATAATAACATAACGTTTTTAAAGATTGTGGTACTCAGTAAGAATACTACATTTAAAGCTAATGAAATACCTTTAAAAGGAATCTCCTAAGTTTTGGTGATGTCTGACACAATTTGACAAATTTAGAATACGCACTCATAAATGTACGTAATACGGAGTAAAACACTGAAATGTACTTATTGTATATGACTGTATTCTGTTAATTATTCTTTGTTTACCCATTATTTTATGATGAGCATATTTCCTCGTTTTCCATGCGAAGAACATCTCCGACCTTATGTGCAAAACAATAGCTCTTTATACCTTTATTAAGAGCAGCTGCTTTATTATAAAAAACCTAAAGAGTCGGACTATATGTATACAAAGCACAAAATGTCGAAAATACACGTTTTTATTCAGACCACGTTATTTATTAATTTTTTGGAGTATATCTAAACTCAAAAAACACGAGAGGGAAGGACGAAAAGCCCTAGAATAAAAAGTGACTCTCGACTTTGTTTGCTTGCATATAGCCAGGTTAGGACCACACTGCGAGCCTAACGCGGTGGCGGCAGCGGGCGCGAAATATCGAACATATGAAACGCGTCTTTGCGTCCACACTGCAGTGGCTAAAGCGGAAGCGACTGAGCGATACAACGAGCGTAGTTTTCAAACATTCCTATCCGCGCGTTCTGTCCACACTACGGGCCTAGTCAGCAAGCGATCTAATGCGCGGGTGGCAGGGGTATCAAACCATTTCGGTCTTGTCGCTATATATGTATTCGCTTTCTGTAGTTTATAGTTTTTTTTTTTACATGGGGAAATTAAAATTAAAATTAGAATTAAAATTCTGTCCCCTAAATTGAGACGATTCGTTCAACATTACGTCCGGACTCTTTGTATCTATACTTCGTGGTCACTAATTTAAAATTTTCTTGAACTGTCAAAAAGAAAATAATCGAATGGACGAGTATAAGTTGTATTATTATTGCTTGTGGTAAAATAGCAGTATACACTATACGAATTTTGTAGGGTATAATCTCAATTCTTCATATAAATTAAAAAATTCACTACTTATTTCTGTTATTATTTATTTCGTGCACACCATCTCTAATCTTCAACACCTCCCATCTCAAGATTGGACTGTCTAGTAAAAATAATAAATCCTCGTTCATAGTTTGCAACCCCTGATATACGTCAAATCGCTACATGAGCTCGCGCGTCACTGTGGCCACCATTCGCCTCCGCCGCCGCAACCGCCTCCGCGCCCGCCACCGCGCATGCAGTGTGGACGCACGCATAGCTACTGGCTACTGCCTTTTCAATAGTAAATGACAATTGCACCGTACTCTAAGCAAACGTCAAATGTTATTACTCTTATTATTTCTTGAGAATGGACTTGGAATATGATAACTGTTTTGAAAATTGTGGTTTTAGCAACTTCATTGTTAAAAGTGCTTACTGATATAATACGCAAATTTTTACTTTTGTTTGAACCGAAATTTGAAATAATACTTAAAATAGAAAAAAAAAACTAAAAACTAAACTTGAAATATTTCTACTAACTAATTTATTAAAAAAAAACATTTATTAGATTTAGTAAAATAATATAAAATTAAATCAATCCAATATATAAAATCAAATCAAATCCTAGTATATTCAGTCGAATGTAAGTAAAAATAAATTCATAGAAAAATAACTAAAACGACTTTGAAAATACTTTAAAAAGTAAATCCGATATCGAATTCACAACGACTTCTTCAACGCTCGGTTCCCAGATTCTCTTAAAACATCATGTTGGCCAAGCACTTGGCGCTCGCTCAGCAAAAATGCATTCACTCGTCTTTACCGTTACCGCGTCACTATCTATCTCATCTACTACATCACTGCAATGTTTTATAGGAATTGAAATGATTTAATCTTACAGAAACAAGGTTTTAAGATTAGTCATCACAGTTTTATGGAAGCGTTATTTTTATATAAGTAATTTTACTTTAAATGCATCTAATGTTGGCATAAACCTGTGTGGTTTTTAGTCCTGTTTTATAATAAGTTGCATAATTGTTTATTTTATAAATAAAGTGAAAAAAAATTTGAAAAATACAAAACTGCACGCCTCCTTTTAATTATTGTTTGCTCTTATATGTAGCAGCGCCCTCTAGTAGTTAGTAATGATCGACCATATAACGATAAGAAGTTCGATTAGTTGATTTGGTTCTTGCAGATAATCACAAATGGCTCTGATACTTTATTTTTATAATAGAAACGTATAATAGGTAGGGATCCCTAGTACAAATTTTTCATCTGATTAGTATCAAGCTAATTTTCCGGGAGTAGCTTCATTTTGATGAGACGAACAAAAAGTTCCTCTTCGAAAACTCTCGATTGTGGTAGATAATAGAGTTAGCAGGAGATAAAGCAGCAGTGAGCGTAGTACCGGGATAACGTACCACGCAATCTGGAGGACAATATTGCCATCAAATTATATAAATATTAATTAACCAAAAAAAAATTCAGCTGGTTAGTAATAATTTTTGATGACCTCGTAAGGTCATCAAAAATTGATTTTTTTCTGATTTTTTTTTTTTCGTTTAGATTGTATAATTTGATGATAATATAGTCCTACAAATTGCGTGGTACGTTATCTCGGTCCTACGCTTACTGCTGCTCTATCTCCTGCTAACTGTATTATCTACCACAATCGAGAGTTTTCGAAGAGGAACTTTTTGTTCGTCTCATTAGAATGAAGCTACTCCCGGAAAATTAGCTTGATTCTAATCAGATGAAAAATTTGTACTAGGGATCCCTACCTATAAATATTTATTGAAAAAAAAATTGAAGAATTTTTCAGCCTTCATATTTAATAGGTTTTTAGTTAATAGCTTACTGACTTAATAAAAAATCCTCTATAATATCCGGCTATTATCCGACGTCCAACATAATATTTTTTAACCGATTCATATTATAGTACGGGATCCCTAGTACATATTTTTCACCTGATTTACTATCAAGCTAATTTTCCGCGAGTAGCTTCATTTTGATGAGACGAACAAAAAGTTCCTCTTCGAAAACTCTCGATTGTGGTAGATAATAGAGTTAGCAGGAGATAGAGCAGCAGTGACCGTAAGACCGGGATAACGTACCACGCAATTTGTAGGACAATATTACCATCAAATTATATAAATAAATATTAAGTAACTAAAAGAAAAAAAATCAGAAAAAATCAATTTTTGATGACCTTACGAGGACATCAAGTTAACAATTATTACTACCCAGCTGATTTTTGTTGGTTTTGTTGTTGAGTCTTTTTTTAGTATAAAAACCTTCCGTGGGATTTAAGGAACATATAAAAAAATTTAGCCGAATTGGTAGAGCCATTCTCTAGTTACGCTTAGCAACATTCATTTTTATTTTATAGATTTTTTATGCTAATTTTGTGATAAATACATAAAGGCCTCACACTCAACAGTATACTACATATTATTTTTCACTGAATTTTTTGTTGAATCACATTAAAATATAGCCTATTTCACTCCTAAATAGTGTAGATTTCTGTTATTGAAAGAATTTTCATGATCGGATCAGTATTTGCGAAGATTACCCCGTATATACGAGTACAAACAAACTAGAAACTTTACCTCTTTATAATATTACTAGCCGACCCGTGCCCACTTCGTTGGGCGTTATAATCCATTTCACATAAGAAGGGTACGGTGAAATTTGATATGTTCCAATACACTCTCACTATTTCAGCAAATCAGTTAAATATAAATGTTTTAAAATCACCAATTAATTTCTAAGGCAAATAATAATGCTTGATTAGATTGAATTGTTGACACGGCACGTCAGAGGGCGCAGGTTCAAATCCTGCTGATTTAAAATCTTTATATATTTTGATCTTTTTCCTTTTATCTTGTCACTCCTGAATAGTGTAGCTTTCTGTTAGCGAAAGAATTTTCATGATCGGATCAGTATTTGCGAAGATTACCCCGTATATACAAACAAAGTTATAAACTTTACTTCTTTATAATATTAGTATAGATAATATATAGGTACTTACGTAATTATAAATTATTAAGTCAAAAAAATATGACAATACGAATACTTAATAACAGTTCGTACGTACGGACGTAGATGTTTTCGTACACTTTATAATTTCAAACAACTAGCTTGTTAAATTTATACCAACGTATGAATACACTTTTTTTTCAAACGCCTACAACCTTAAATGCTTTAATGATAACGTAAGTACAAACGTCTGGCGGATCAAATAATGTTCTCGTATAAACATTACTGTGTTAAAAACTAACAACACACTGCCTTTGTTTTAAAATACTCTTGAATATTTTACTTATAACATTACTTATCTTTAGTTTTGAATTCGCTTTCAGATACGAAATAAATTCATTACTTTTAAGTAAATATTGTAGAGCTTCCTTCCTTATCCACTTCCTGTACTGTACTGTTGCTTACGTTTTTGTTAATGACTAAACAAAAGAAGTCCTTTTACAAATAAGTACAATTTTTTATTTAATGATAAAGAATTAAAATAACATTTTATTATCTTCATTAGTTTTCCGCCAAGGTCGTCGGTACCTACATTAGAAGTTAGTACAAAGTAATAATGTACTTAACAGTAGCAAACTATATAATCTATTATTTATCTATTATAACGTAAATATATTTTAATAAAACCAATTTTATACGTATTGTTTTATTATGAGGCGTTGATGAAATTATAATACTATCAGATGACCCCTACGATTTTTATTTGCGATAAACTTTTATACTCTTCGTATACCTTTATTAGATATAATTCATATAATTGACTTTTACTGTCACTAAATACACTCTGGTGATTTTGATTTATAGCCTGAACACTATAACCCTTCCTTGAAACAGATTTTTGAGGGCAAATATTATTTTTAAAATGGAACCAGCAGAAGCTGAAATTCGCTTGCTCGAAAGAACAAAATCTTCACCTTTATTATATTACGTTTGTTTTATTCAATGTATATCAATATTACATTGTTACATTACATTGAAATATTGTGCATATTTTATAATAATATAAGTTTATAAGATAAGTTCAATTTATATAGTAAAACTAGCTGACCCGGCGAACTTCGTACCGCCGAACAGTCGATTCTTTAATTTTTTTATTTTTTTAAATACTTATCCTTGCCGGAACCCCTCCATCACTACACTTAAACTTTATGATTCAAACTAGCTTCTGCACGCGACTTCGTCGGCGTTGACTCCGCTCCTATTGGTCTTAGCGTGACGATCCATAGCCTATATATAGCCTTCCTCGATAAATGGGCTATCTGACAGTGAAAGAAATTTTTAAATCGGCCCAGTAGTTCCAGAGATTACCGCGTTCAAACAAACAAACAAACAAACAAACAAACAACCAAACAAACAAACTCTTCAGCTTTATATATTAGTATAGATTGACTTTTAAGTAGATATTATTACGTATCTTTCGTATGGGAATATAGAAAAGTGTTGTTTTTAGACTTTTTCAGGCAATTTTTTAAATTTTTCTCTCCGTAACGACCATCCTCGTGCTTCAAGGAATATTATAAAAAAAGAAATACTTAGGAAAATAAAATAATGTAAAATAAAATTCAGGAATATCAAAACCTTTTAAACAATTTGTTTGATCACGGCTTAAAATTAGTCACTTGTTTTAGAGTAGAACTTTTATTACCTACTAAAGATAAGATTACATTTTTAAAGTATACAATTTATAATCTACTTTAATTTGTAACAAGGATTAGGACAAAGTACTTAAACCCGTTATTAATATTCACTCCGCAATAACCTACTCTTTACGTTTTGGGATTTTTATATAACTACAGTAGACCCCCGGTAATCCGGCCCCCGGCTAATCGGGCACCCCCTGTAATCGGACATGGTCTGTTTGAATATTTTGCTAATGCATGATTGAACGAGTTATAACTTGTACGCACTAGTAGGTACTATTGTGCTCGACGCGTAGGGTATTCATTTGTTTGTACACAATTATTTCCTAATGTAAAGTTATTACATATTTTTTGTAAGTTCTATAGCATTAATGACGTTAGTTTTATAATAAAACGTAAGCTCTCTATTGAGTTGTTTAATTTACTAAAGACATACATAATGAAGTATCATTTTTACTCCTGAATACATATATAATCCTATCATTGAACCTGTAATTTGTCGGATTACAAGGTACTCTTTTAAAAAAATTCCGGACTATAGGGGGTCTTAGGCAGGGTACTCTATAATCCGACAAATTCGGTAATCCGACACTGCCCTGCAAAACGTTTGTCCGATTACCGCGAGTCCACTGTATAGTGTTTTTAAAACTTAATAGTTTTAATTAAAAATATGTAGACATGTATAATGTACTTAAGAACACTATCTTGAGTACTAACAAAAATAGAACAATAGCATACAAGTAGATATGAATCGATAAATTATAAAATAAATAAATATTATTAATAAAAAAATAAAGACAACTAACGGATTAACTGAAACCGCAATAATGTTTTTTTTTTTCATAAAATGTACTAATAATGAAACATGAAACATGTGTTATTTTAACCCTTGGCTTCATCCGTAGATCTAAAAAAAAATAACTGTTGAATTTAAGATGGACGGTAGAGAAGTTCCATATTATGAAATTCAAGTAAATTAAATCTACATAAATAATTTGTATGTTTTTCTTTTGTATGTGAATAATTAACAAGCTTGAAAGTATATTTTTGAACGTAAAACTTCATTCAAGTACTAAATAATGGTCTAAGATCCGAGAAGCTAAATCTTCCCTCATCTGTTAATTAGATGAAACAATTTTTTATAGGCTGATTTCAATATTGTGAATTTGTATATACAACCTCTTAGCCTGCTGCAATTTTTTTTTTATCTTTTCCCTCTCATGTTAATTACATGTAGTAAGCTAAAACCTAATAATTTAAAGTTAATATTTTACTTTATATACCTGACTGTATTAGGCACCCATCTCTATGATTGCTACACTTAACTGCAGCCAGGTCAGTAAACTCAGTCAGCAGTAACCAGAAAAAAAAATTGTTTTAGTATTATTATTTCCAGCAGGCTTATGGTGGCAGAGGTTGTTTTTATAAATTCACAATATTGAAATCAGCCTATAAAAAATTGTTTCATCTAATTAACAGATGAGGGAACATTTTGTTATATCCCGGATCTTAGACCATAAGCATTACAGTTTCTTGGGAAGATATTGTTAAGCCGTATGTTTTATCTACTGATTGGTACTCGAATATTAATAACAGGTAGATAATATGTATAATATATCAAGGTTGATAGGCACTTTCAAATCATAGGCCTTGGCTGATAGAAGTGAAACAGAAGTTGTTATTTTTTATTAATGAGAATGAATGTTTAATCAATCCATCAATATATTCCTGGGCTACGATAGTTCCTTTTCTATCTGAATCATACTGAAAACTCATGTATGTGGAAGGTGCGAATGACTTTTTCTGGTCCTTTGGGATGTTTTTTCCATTAAATTCAGTTGACAAACTCGTTTTATTGTAGGTACATATTTGGCCAACATTTCTTAAATTCCAAAACACCTTAATTTTTTACCCTATGACTGTAAATGTTGAGCTGGAGTTAAAACCAAATCAATGTATTCTTCTGGGACGTAGATACGATCGTGGTTTCGAACATTTTTTATTATTATCAATAAGTGATTGAAGAAATATATCCTGTTCATTTTTTGTTGAAAACAAGTTCATTTTTGAAATACAAAAGTCCATAATATCACCTTGTTGGAATATCGCAAAACATTCCTTCTTACATCTGCAATAAATAAGTTTTGTTTATAAATAAATTAGGTTTATATAGACCCCGATAAAAAAAAACTAAACTGATTAAAGTTTTATGATAAACTTGCCTGCAATTTTCACGGGTAGATCTCGGGGCTATTTGTTTACCTCGATAATTAGTATATGCTTGTCCTTTAACTTTAGAATTTTTTACAACATTCCTTTTATACTTTGCGGAATTACACGTCCTCTTCTTTTTCGGCTCCCTATCACTCTCAGTTTCACTTGAAGACATTTTTCAAGCTAAAATTACGTTTGAGTAAAAGACAAGTGAAGTTCAAATATGATATTAACGGCGATGGTTGACAAATTTAAAGATTGGAATATTGTTGAAACAATCAAAACAAAGCAAATTTAAAACGTTCAACTTAGTCATAAACAACTCCTGCATATAGTAGTGCATTCAAAAACCTCTTAAGTCACTGACTTATGTTGTTTATGCAATGAACCTCTTTCACACGGTAAAAAATGAACGGTTCGAAAAAAATGTGACTTAAGAGGTTTTTGAAATGACCGATTCATATATATTTAAAGCCTGAAGCAAAAATGTTATAAACTTGACGCCAATGTAAGTCTGCATGTCTGTGGCATCCACAGGTGGCATCGGAGGACTCAACTCCTATGCATTTTTTCTACGTGAAAGTGAGTTTTCTTTTAGTAGTTCTAAGCTATGTTTGGAAGAAATCGATCCAGCAGTTTAAAGAACATCAGCTCTTTTCCAAAACGATGTACCTAAGTAAGGTAAGGATGTAATTTGTTTGTTATTTGTTTTAATTGTTTTTACTTATATATTAAACTTATACGATTCTTCGTATAAAACACTAATAGGTACCCTTACTACCCCAAAACTTGAAAACATTGAACTAACTAAAATTAACTAACTTTGCTCAGCTCATTGGGGCAGTTTGCAATTACTCTGCTTTCTACTCCGGGGATTGTGGGATCGATTCCCACCCTGACATGGTATGTCAGGGTGTAGTATATGTATGTATTATTCATATTTATCAAAAATAAAAATAATATGTAGATATCAGTCGGCTGTTACCTACAACACAGGCATTGTCTATCTTAGACTGACGACCGTGTATGTTATATATATTCATTTATTTAGCTAGAAGAGCCTTCATTTGCACGCAATAAAAAATCAAACTTCAAAAACATACGATGAAGTTGTATAAAACATATAAAAATATGAATAAAAAATCATAAACTTCGTTAATATCATATCAAATGTTTATAATTTCCTTATGTGTGGGTATTACACAAAAATGAATCAAAAAGTTCAGTCATGGGGGTTTTTATAATTATGATTTAACACTTAGTCTCCCAATTAGCTTATTGTCTCAATCAAGTACCGGCACGGCAATATACTATTAATTAAACCATTAGACATAGTTAATCATAGTCGTCCATAGGTGAATTGAGTTAAATGACGCAATCTATACTAATATATAAAGCTGAAGAGTTTGTTTGTTTGGTTGTTTGTTTGTTTGTTTGTTTGAACGCGGTAATCTCTGGAACTACTGGGCCGATTTGAAAAATTCTTTCAGTGTTAGATAGCCCAAGTATCGAGGAAAGCTATAGGCTATGTATCATCACGCTAAGACCAATAGGAGCGGAGTCCACGCCGACGAAGTCGCGCGCAGAAGCTAGTTCTTAAATAAAGACTTGATATGAATATTATTAAATTACTTGATTTAAAATAATTAAAAATACTACTTCGTATCATTAAAAATACAAGCATAGGGATGCATATGGAGGGCCATAACGACCCAGTTGGAAGACGCTAGGTTATTCGACCTATATAATATGTATTTACTATTTCATATAATTTATATCATACATATAATTTAATTCTAACTAGGCAATTTCTGAATCACTTATACGAAAATTTTGAATAGTATAAATAAAACTTTTAACAATCATAATACAAAAGAGTTCAGCACAGTTTACAAACTGACGCAATTACCAGAAAGCGCTATAAAAGACGATTCACGAGTTTTAGCGACATTGGGATATTATTTGTTGCGAGCAAGTGGACTAAATATTTTATTACGTGAAAATTATTGCAAATATTTACTTTGAAATATATTTTTTGTTAATAACACATTATGGAGTCAAATGTTTCAAAGTTTTTTCGAAAGTTAACTGCAACCTTGAGATTTCTTTTTGTCACTTGTATGTAAATTTAAACACACCAATGACTTGCTGTCTATTAGAGACTAAACAAAACGGCCGCTACGAAGTAAACAAAAACAATTAACAAAACTAAACTCCAGCTAAGAAACGTCGAATAAATTGTTACTCTTATAAATAATAATGTATTGTTAAATCCGTGTCTGATGTTGGTCACGACAACGTTTAGTTTTCGATCCATAAGATAAGGTAACCCACGATCCAAATAGTCATGATCGAATGTTTTTAAGATACCTACATCATCAAACATGAAATAATCATAAATTATTATAATATTAAAAACACTGAAGAATTTTTTTAATGATCAAAGATTTTTATCGGGGACGATTAAAGGATATAACATAACTATGATACATAAAAAGTAGAAAAGGAAACATAGTCGCTATGAATGACATTTGAGTTTCATACCAAATTTCATCTTAGATGAGAATTATAACATTATATGTGTATTATTTTTAATTTAAATTACCAAATAAAGTAAGCAATTAAAGTTATAGATTAAAGAAAACTTCCAGATGTTATAAAGCGACTAATAAACTAAAATTTTCTAGTAGGTAATTATAATATAAAATGAACAAATAAAGTTTAAACAGATGGCTGAAATTATATTCAATGTTAAATCAAACAACGGCAATTTGTTAAATAATTATTATATTTTGTTTTATTACAATAACAGTTTAGACTCTTGATTGAAATTCTTATTGGGAGTTCACAAAATAATTTCTTTGAATAAATGTGAAAATTGTATTTGTTTCAACTTATGTAATGTTTAAAATTTGACGTCTTATACCACTCTATAGGTTCATTAGCTCGTGAAAGGAATGGTTTGCTTTCAAACGATGTAATTTATTATAGACAGTCGTAATTGATATTCAAATAATGTGTGACAATTAAAAGAAAATTGATTGATAATAAATACTCGTATGTGTATATTATATAGTAGCTTGTTTTAACTTTATTATAACACTAAGAAACACTTGAAAACTATTATTATACAAGCAGTTGCTTGCGGCTTCGCTCGCGTATTAATTGATAATATTTACATAGAAGAGCTAAAGTAATGTTCAATCATTATATTACAACAATTCATGACCTTTTTATACTACATTTATAGGTCAGACTGCTTGCACAGCTCGCTCTCAATCACGCTTCATGGAACATTCGGTCTTCCCTTAGGTTTCTCAAGTCATTGTTAGGTAATTTTAGTAATACTAACTATAACTAATCTCCTATTTTACTATTAAGAATTTCCGTAAACGCTGGGATACTTATTTAAGTTATATGCAATCAAAACCTTAAAAATAAAATTTCGTGCTTGTAAAATTTCTGCACCGATATGACAGGAACACGCTTGAGATAATATATTGAGCCGTACAAATACAGCAAGGGTAAAGAAATTACATTTCATTATTTATTTATTTTTAACCAATTGACGACGCGTTGGCGCAGCGGTCACAGCGCTGGCTGTTGCGCTGGCGGTCGCGGGTTTGATCCCCGCTCGCGACAGACATTTGTATTGACCATAATTATGTTTGTCGTGGTCTGAGTGTTTGTGCTTGTATATTGTGTGTGTTTCCGGACCCCCGACATAGGTGTTATAGCTAAATTTCTTTTGATAAATAACCATAGAAAATTAGAAATAATACATGTATAAATATATAAATACAAATATAGCACCTAGATTCAGGCGGGAATCGAACCCGCAACCCACGGAGCACAAACCACTACAAACTGCCCCAAATGGGCTGATCCTTAGTTTGTGCTTAGTTTTTGTCGTTAATATGGTATCTATTGACATAATTTTAAACAAACAATAATAAAACAGGAACGCAATAAAGAAGTCATTCAATATTAAAGACTACCTATTACATAGTTGGAGAAAAGTTGCAAGTTTTCAATTAAAAAATAAATGAAATATCTTTTATATTGCCAGTACAATAAACCTGCCATCACTTATAACGAGACTAAAAATAGGCCAACATTATTGTTTATTTTGTCCTCGAAGAAGCAGTAAACCTGTAACGACTCACTCGAATTCAATGACATCGTTAGGACTATAAATAAGTTACCATTAAGCTTTAATTGCGTTTCCGACGTTTACATATTGATGAATTTATCATTGAGTTTCTCCGTCTATGACAATGTGATTTTCATTATACCCTTCTAATCGATAAATCTATATGTAGCAAACGGTTTCCTACCAGACTATTTATTAATTCGATAATCTATACTAATGCCTCTTACATAAAAAATTAATATGTAAACAAAAGGTGTTTTTTTTTGTTTCTTTGTATTGGATAAGCTCCAACAGTACCTCCTAAGAAATCGCCAACATCGCGTAATACACGCGGGCGGAAGGCTAGATTTAATAATATAATTATGTATACCTATAAATGTGAATATCCCCCACTGGCATCTCAACGCCCAGCCTAAGCAGCTAATATGATAGGATATTAATTTAATATTCTAAAGATGAAACCAGGGGGTGAAAATGGTATGAATGTTTATATAAAACTACGATATTTTTAATTTGAAATTAATGAAGTGTGGCACTAAGCCTGCAAATATAAAATAATAAAACACATATTTAGGGTCCTTTTTAATTTCATTCCTAAAAGGTGTAAATAGTTTGCACAAAAATGTGAAATCCCAGCCAAAATCAAAAATAAGATAAAAGGTTACAAGTCTTTGATAATGTTATAATAGAAGCACAACCAAAAAAAAATTACTTATTAACTGAGCTCATTATGGAACGTAATCTATACTATAATATAATAAAGCTGAAGAGTTTGTTTGTTTGGTTGATTGTTTGTTTGTTTGTTTGTTTGAACGCGCTAATCTCAGGATCTACTGGTCCGATTTGAAAAATTCTTTCAGTGTTAGATAGTCCATTTATCGAGGAAGGCTATAGGCTATATATCATCACGCTAAGACCAATAGGAGCGTAGCACCAATGAAGAATGTTTCAAAATCGGGTTTTTTTTCCTTTTGAGAGCTTCCGCGGCGTAAACGGTTAAAGTTTCGCTCAAATCATGTTTGACAGAATTAGTCCTATTCCACGGGGACGAAGTCGCGCGCAGAAGCTAGTATTAATATATGTATAAATTTCTGCTACGAATACCTTTCTTATATCGTCGTAAAGTTATTATTTTTACTTTTTTTGCATTTACCATTTATTGTATTGTTGTATATATTTTTTGTACATCTGTGTTGAAAAAAACGTTGCTCACATGTTTTAAAAAAAGACTTATGTTCCCATAACACCAATGTCAAGTCAAGTGATTAATAACCAGTCTTGCAGTCGAAATCACGCCCATAAAAATAAACAAGCAAAGTTTTAAGGGGTTGATAGACGTGCGAGTAAGTTCGCGATCTTTAAAACCGTACTTTAAGTTCGTACGTCTATCACCCCCTTTACTCTTATGATCTACGCTTATATTATAAAGTTCCTTTTTATAATATTAGTGTAGATCAAAAGAGTTTTTGTTTTTTTGTTTGTTTGTATTGAATAGGCTCCAAAAGTACTGGCCCGATTATAATAATTTTTTCACTAATAGAAAGCTACATTATTAGGAAGCAACATAAGTTATATTTTATTTCTTAAAAACTTAGACATGTGCAAAAAGACTGGTTATGTTCACCAAGGTGTAAAAAATCGTCTCGAATATTTCTTTCCTTCGCGTGCGCTACTAAAATGCTAAAAGATAAGACAAAATGATGTACGACTAAATTATAGGACTAAAAAAGATGTACAAAAAAGTTCACGAAATAATTATTTTACCCGAGCGAAGCCGGGTCGGACTGCTAGTCTTATATAAGTTGCAGTTTTAGCTTGAAAATTAATTGAAGGCAAGACTAGGTACTCTACTTGCCTTAATAAAACTTTCTCGAAAGTGTATTACAAGCTAGGCACACTTTGCAAACTATTTTCGTGTCCAGACTTAAGTCTAAACAACCTGGGCTAATAAAATTTATCATTATTATGTTTTTAACAATAATAGGTTCATTGCTATTTTAAGATTTATAATAGACCAAAAAATAGTTTAATATGTATTAATATCTAATGTTTTTTTTTAATAATAATTGTAATTATGTAAACATATTATACTAAATATACCGTGGTGTTTTTGCCCATTATGAATGTCAGTACTTACTAGTCAGACTGATTGCTATAGTAAGCTCTCTCTTTAGATCTGTGTATCCTTACGTGATGAGTTATGGTCTATAACCAAATTCAGCAAAAAAGCTATAGCTATTATCGATAATACAAATATCACGGATTAAAAATACACTTGTATATGAAAATTATTCGAAAACGGGATATTTACCATGTTTATAATTTTTTTCGCTTCGCGGAGCTCGTAATCAAGCTTTGATCAAGATATTCGCAGTCAATTTCGAAATATCGAGCTCCGCAAAGCGAAAATAATAGTAGACATGGCAAATATATCGTTTTCGAATAATTTTCGTAATAGAAGTAACCATGTTAATCTAAAATCTTATACACTTGTAAATGTATTAATAGAGCAATGTTTAGCGAGTTAGTTGATGAATGAGGTGTTCTTTCTTCATTCAACAAACACTTGTCTGTTCTCAAATGACCGGATTTAGTCGAGCGTCTGAGTGCACATCCATGTTACAAACTTGCAAGATGGCCGACAAACTTGGCCACATCTACGTAACGGACAGTATACTTAAGTCCAAACATGTTACACAAGCGAATATTATGTTGTGTATAAATAATTGTTACAATAAGATATTACAAAATATTTCAGTTTGTTTATTTCTATTTTTTCTTTGTTGCAGCTAGTACCAATTTAGTCGGTAAATTTACACAGAGCGTACGCCGGATTGTTCAAGATGTTAAAGACGAGGGCACTTCCAGTAAGTCAATAAATTTATTAATTAATGTTTAAGTAACCATCCTAAGTTAAACAATGTTCACAATAGATTGTGTACAGTTCTGATCGCTAAAAATAAAAACAATGCATAATTCACACCAGTATCTAATTTAAAGCTATAATTTGGCATTTAACAAACTAGGTGTTAAAGCTAATTTTTAAACAAAATAGGAAAACAGTAATTAAAAGATACAACTTTTAAATTACCAATGATATATTTTGATATTAATAGGCGGGCAGACTAAAGAAGAGGTAATAGAAACAAACGAAAGACTTCGCATGGTAAGAGTTCGTCTCGATGAGAACTACGACACGGCAAAGAAAGCTCTCGTCACCCTCATGACGCGATACAATGAGTCCAAGGCTGAGAGGAATGTGTTTACGCGGTACGCCCTACTTAAAGCAATGATCAAGGTTAGTTGAAAATTGTTTTGATTAATATTAATAACCCCGTTTTTCACAAGCCGTAGATTTTTTGGAATAATAGTAGTTAAGGTGTAAACAGTTTTCACAGCGCAGATTGAGATTTACCAGACATCGGTGTTAGATGTGTTGTTAATTTTTTTTTTTGTCTTCATGTAAGTATAAATCACTGTTTTACATAATAACTACATTTATCATTTCTATACATAATTACATATATTAAGTGTTCGACTTCTAACTGCGTTCTTTCAAATGGCGAGTTCAGTAGGTGTGTAGATGTGAAAAAATCTAGCACCTTTTTTAATTTAACTATGTTTAAATGGACGAGCTGCTATGATAGACTCGTTCCGCATTTTTACATTTCGTGAGCGCGTAATCACGGCTATAATTTACGGCGAAAAACATCGTTTCCATAGGCAAAAAGAAATCATTTCCATAGGCAGTTCTTTAGTTGTGTGTGGCAGTTAGTATCAATGTTGCACTTTATCGACGTTTTTAGGGCTGAGAAAAATAGTATTGGATGGTTATGCAGAAGTACGTTGCCAGAGTAATCCATAATTTAAGACATAATAAAATTTAAAAAAGAGCTAGGAACCCCCATTTAAATGAAACGCAGTTAAGAATCGAACAACTTGTATAAGTATATTTTGACCAACTAGAATTATCCGAAAATCGACCACAGTGGATTACGTAGATATCTATGATATTATTTTGTTTTCGTCCCTCTTAAAATTAGAACATTTTAGGTAAAAAATAAAACAAAAAGGACAAAATTAAATAGTCAAAAAATTTACGAAATCAAAATTAGAAGTTTTTTGTAGAAATTGCCGAGTTTCAATCAAGTTTGGTAGAAAGAAATTTAACCAGTAATTTGAGAATTGAAGAAAATTTAAAAGGTCTCTGACATTTTCTTCAGGCGGTATAAAAATACAACAAATTAAATTTCCCGAAAGAAATCACACGTATTCAATAGCGAACACTTCCGTAAACGCTATTCATCAACAGAAATGCAAAACAAGGAGAACGGAAAATGTGAAAATCATGAATATACAACTAGGTCGTGCATTTGCGTATTGTTCACAGTTGAAACCAAAATTCATGTTTACTAAACAGGTTTGATTAAACCACCTTCGTAGACTGAGAAACTACAAAATTGAGACTTACTTTCATACTATTTAAATGATATAAATCGATTTCTATAATTATATTCAAAGATATGTGCTCGTAACATATTTCTTTTACTGTCAAAAATAATTCTTTAATTTTTTTTTATTTACATATTTAGAATCCCATTATTTTCCTGTTTAAATATTTTTTTCGTAACAGGATACTTTAGCAGTTAATCCTGAAACCCCTTTAATATTCCGAATGGTTCTAATTAACGCTGTTAATATCTTCAGTGACTTTTAATTAAAACGAACGAGAGTTCAGATTCCGACTTACACTTCAATTTTAGCAATTAATTTACTAAAATACATACTCGTATATTTAGGTACCTACGTATATTTTGATTTCAACCATGTAGTGTGTAATGTTAAGTATTTGTTTAACATAATTGAATAAATCTTTTCGAGAGAATTTTATTATTTATTTATACATAGGTGTATATGTATATACTTAACTCCTTTTGAAGGGGTTGAATTAAAATCCGCCGGCTTTCTTCTGCTTAATTTTACATATAACAGTAACGTAATATAACTGAGGTAGGGCACAGCAGGAAATTTCCTACTCAAAATATGGAGCAGTCCGACTGGGTAAATGCTGTTTGAAAGCAGTATTGTGTTCCTGTTGGTGAGTAAGGTAAGCAGAGCTCCTGAGGGGGGGAATTGGAGGTGGGCTCGGCAACGCGCATGCGATCCTTCTTGTGTTGCAGACGTCTATACCCTTACCCTATGAGCTACGGTAATCGCTTACCATCAGGTGCGCCGTATGCTTGTTTGCCGATCTAGTTATACATATATGTAAGGTCGGCAACACTGACTCGGATTTTTTCGGGTGTTGAAATGACGAAGAAAAACTTAAAGTAACGAGCTGAAATTGACACACAACATACTTTAGTTACTCATCTTTCTCCTTGCAATATCGTTTTTCCAATAAAGACAATATTAAAGTGGTCAGATTATGTTTTTCACAAAATGGGAAATGAGCCACTCTGTACCGGTACTGGTCTACTGTGACTCGGCCCTATAGTACACAGTGACTCTAACAGTACACAGTGGCTCCGTAATATAATATTCTATTAAAACTATTATTTATATTCAGTTATGTGCATTTATTTTAGTCAAAATCTAATATTCACCAACTTCTGCCCAATATTCATCAACATCAGTTACATTAAAGTTATAATATCAAATCACTTAAAATCAACCTAAACACTTGATATCAATGTCTTTTTAAGATAGTTTCTTTGATTTTTTAGATCTGAAATCTTTAAAATAGTTAAATTTTTACTCATAGTCATATAATTACCAAGCAAGTAACATACTAGACATCATAATGTCGCTTAGCAACAAAAAATAAAAATAAACAAGTAAGTACAATCGAGTGCAAAAGTTTTCATTCATAGTATCTAGCCTAGGTTTCAAAGTGGTTTTTACTAATTAGGAAAAGTGTATTATTTTTTGCAAGACTAATGCTAAAAATCAGCAGAAAACAGAGATATAGCTAGATATTAATTCAAACAATCAAAATAAGATTCTCCAATAGAACCACTATTCTCCAAAAGGTACACAGTGACTCATGAGTCACTGTGTACCTTTTAAATTTGAGCCACTGAACACGTCGTTGCCATTTATGAATTCAATGGCTCACAAATATCATCTAGTTTGCCTTAAGGTAAATGAATCTATGCCACTGTCTAGAGTATCAACGTCACTTTCCATCAAAATAATAACAATCGATCAATCTTTAAATATAAATGAATAAAAACTAATGAAATTTACCTTGGAAAGTAATTTTTCATTCACGAAAACACATTAATACATATTTCACTTCCAAGCAGCGTCAAAGATGACGGAAAATTGGTTTATACATGTTTGCGTGGTTAACGCTACCTATTAGTGTAACAGACAGGTGGATATTACTGTTCTGTATAGGAAATATAGGCGTGAGTCAGTGTACCCGACTGAGCCACCGTTACCGACCTTACCCTATAATAAAAAAATTATCAATAAAAATTAAATGATTAAGAAAGTATGCACATAGAATGAGTGAGAGTGGATTAATATTGTATATAGAAACTAACTCAAGTAATTTCGTACATCTTAGCAACAGAATTAGTTTAAGCAATTATTATTTTTTTTGTACTTTCAGAAAAAAAAACTGTAAGCCTCAAAGATAGTTTAGCAAATTTATTCCAAATCAGTAATTTTATTCATCGAAAGAAATATCTAGAGCCTGCAGAGAAATGTTTAGTATTAGGTTAGACAAATGGATACACAAAAATTATTATTAAAATAATAACATGATCTTCGGTGTTGTTCTATAGTAACGATCGTTTTGATTGTAGATGTTATAAAGCTTTATATGAATATAATGAGTAAATAATTGTTCATATCTATGAATTGTTGCATCTGCATTTTGATGCTTATAAAAAATCAATTTATGTTTTTAGCAAATCGTGGAGCTATAGCCACGAGATGATCGACCTCGAAATAATTGAGTAACCTTTTCAGTTCAGATATGACTGGATGAGAACGTGCGTGGCATGCCCATTTATTTTATACGTACATATAGCGTGAGAGAGGTCAAAATAATAAAAATAATTTTAATTTATTTCTACTTTATTAAGCAAAACATTATTTTTACCAATACCGGATGTGAACACGTAAGCTATTTTTTTATATACCTAGTTTTGCTGTCGATATGAAAAACATAATGATCATTATCAGTTCTTTGTCGCGAATTCAAGATTCGTTTAGAACAAACAACTTCGTTTTGAATTCCAAAAAAACCAAGTGCGTTGTGTTTTCGTTGCCTAATATCTAGCATCCAAATTATAATTTAGAAATAAATACGAACGATCCATCGCACGAACGATTCAGCCTGTAGTATCCCACTGTTGGGCATAGGCCTCTTCCCCATGTAGGAGAAGGATCGGAGCTTAATCCACCACGCTGCTCCAATGCGGGTTGGCGGATATATTCCCTACTATGAGTAACGATCGATATCAGGTGTACATGGATAACAACCGGGACCGACGACTTAACGTGCTCTCCGAGGCACGGTGGGGAGACCCACAAGGACTGCACAAACACCCAGACCATGGTAAACATCTGTATGGCCAATTCAAACGTTGTCGTGTGCGGAGATCGAACCCGCAACGGCCCGCGCAACAGCCAATTGCAATCCAGTGCTGTGACCGCTGCGCCAACGCGGCCGCTCGGCGTCGTCGTCGCGGCGAGAAATAAATAAAGAGAGGCTTATTGTCAATGATACGACAGTTTTCTTAGGGATAAATTTGGACTCCAAACTTCAGTGGAATTTCCATTTGTAATCCTTGAATGGTAGACTCAGCTCCGCAGCATTCGCAGTTACAAAAGTACGACAACTAAGCGACGTTGCTACTGCAATGTTTAATATATTTTAGCTATTTCCATAGTGTTATGTCTTACGGTCTGGTACTGTGGGGTAATGAACTAATGATACAGATATTGAGACTGTATTTATTTTGCAAAAAAGGGCTATTCGCGTCATTCACCGATCTTGGAGCTCGAGTCCCCTACGGGATGTTTTTCCAAAGGTAGACATATTAACAATTGCGTTCCAATATATTTATAACAATAATATGTATATTCACGAGAATATTCATTGTTTTGAAATAAATAGTATTAATCGCAGTTTAAACACTAGAAGGAATAACAAAATTGTAACTTCAAGTTTCCGACTGCGCAAAGACATCCCACAAACAATTTTGGAATCGTCTCAACATAAAGTTTTTATTTCAAAGAAATTAATAGATAAAGCGTATTATTCTGTGAAGGATTACTTAGTTGATAAAGATGTGTGGACTTAGTGACGCTGTATTTCATGCAAGATATTACTCATTTTGTACTAAAACACGGTTTACATATTATTTTCAAAAGAGTAACTGCGGAGTTTCTTGCCGATCTTCTCTGCTGAATCTAAATTCCGAATCGGTGGTAGCTTTACTTTTATAAAGTAATTAATCACTATAAAATTTAATTTTTGTAAAATGACGATTCGATAGTGCTCTTGGGGCCTATTTGTGTAAAGTTATTTTTGATTTTGATACAAAAATGACAAAGAAAAGTTATTTCCTGAAAATATTTGAAAAGACCGACTGGATGAGTTAGCCAAATCGCCTTACACACAGGACACAGTTTTCGAATTTTTGTGGAAAAAATCTCGTAAAATTCTTGTTCATTGTTATATATCTATGTTTTGCATACCAGACAAATAAAAATTTTTACTCACATCTTATCCTAAAACTGAATCCCGTTTATCCTAAAAATTATATAATATTCTTCTATAAAGTAACTTAAATACTTAATATTTTATTAGTAGATATGTATGTTACATTTTATTCTAGTTATTTAGTTATTGTTATTCTATCGCTCTTTTTAACCAACTTCCAAAATAAGGAGGAGGTCCTCAATTCGATTGTATTTTTTTTAATGTATGATGCCTCAGAACTTTTGCCTGGGTGAACAATATAAATATTTAAAATACAAATAGTATGACTTAAAGTAACGTAAAAATATAAATTAACTTCTTAGGTTAGAAGTTATCTCCAGATTACATTTTCACTTTTGCCCAGTTTTCTTAAACTACAAACATGTCTTTCTTAATTGTAGAGTTTAAAAGTTTTATTTCGACAAGTCCTTTAAAATTTAACCCTAATGAACTTAAACTTAGACAAACATTGAATACGTTTTAATTTAATAATTTTACGTGTATATGAGCCGGTATTATGTACATTTTCAATTACATAATAACAATTTTGAGATACATAGAATTTGAATGGGTAAAATCAGTCTTATAAACTTTTGTTAACTTAAATACATACAAAGAAAAATGTAACATAATTTCCGCCAAGGAAGAACTCTTATTTTCATGTTATTACATAATTTTTCCTGGACGGAAATTTATTTCAGGAATCAAACGCTGAAAGGTGTGCACGAAATACACGTACCTATGTAGACCTCAGCGTCTTCGGTCAAATCGATCCCTCAGTCACAGAATATGAAAACGTGACTGGTTTTATTTTATTCATCCCTCTGACATAAATATGAAATATGGATGTATTTAAATTAAATACTTTAGCATTAACAGAAAATATATGCGTAAACGTAATGCTATTAGGCTGGAATATTCTAAAATGAAATTACATTTTATAAATGACTTCAAATCAGGAACAGAGGCTCAACTCGTTTGTAATTTTTGTGTGTACGTTACGTGACTTCTTTACCCTATTAAAATATAAATCATTGAAGTCGATTCTTAGTGTATTTTTTTAAACTGATTTATTGATATTTTGCGTAATAGAAAAATTTGTCTAACGAAATTAATATATAAATAGATACAATTTTAACATTAAACTAAAAAGTGATATTAGGTAAAATATTTTTGTTGACAAGATAATCTTAAAGACTCAGTTGACATTATTTTACTATAATACTTTCCTTACATTAGAGATAATATTTTGATGAGATCTAAAAGTAATTACATGATCGTCGCGAGTATAGATTGCAATCCGGCACCATTTTACATTTACCGGATCCGGTGATAGCATTTTTTAATATAGTCATATAATAAATATAGCGCGTGGTTCTTAAGTGTACGAGTCTTTCGACGGTGATACAACAGACTTTATTGATACTTTTCAATCATTTAAATTAGCTATAGATGCGTTATCGTGCAGGTATTCAACAATATTTACAGCTGAAATAACACTGAAGCTACTTGATTTATGAATGAAAAAAAATCAATGAAATTTGCAATATAGTTACAGAATACCTACCAAAAAAAATTAGGATTATTATTTATCATTATTAAGATAAACTAGGGATGTTAATACGGTTAGTCGGTTACGGTTGCTATGCTCCAGCCTAACTTAAACTTAACATAAAAGTTTCGGATAATTTCGCAGGGATCTATCGCAGAGGGAATTTTAATAATTCACGTTATGCTATGTTTTTACATTTTCTCTATAATATAACACAAACCGTGCGCGTCCTTTACTAACCAATTTCCAAAAAAGGAGGAGGCCCACAATTCGATTGTATTTTTTTATGTATGTTATTTCAGAATTTGATTGAGTGGACTGATTTGGTATAAAAAAAAACGAACTCGCACCATACATGTCATGTCCCCATAAAATGTCATGTCATGGTCCCATTTAAATTTAATTGAGATCTGACAAGTACGTTTCGAGTTATATTTAATAATGCGTATTTAGTTGTCAATTTTGTCGTCGACCTACGTTATATTACTTGTCGACGTGATTGAGTTCCGTTTTATTTCACACACACACACACACACACACACACACACACACACACACACACACACACACACACACACACACACACACACTTTAGCCTATTCCAGTCCACTGCTGGACATAGGCCTCCTCAAGTTCGTGCCAGACATCCCGTTTTTCCGTTCCACAATACTCGTCCAGCCTACACCGGCTATCTTACGTAGATCGTCGGTCCAACGGACCGGAGAACGTCCCACGCTGCGTTTACCTAGACGCGGTCTCCACTCCAGTACACGTCTGCTCCAGCGGCTTATTTTTATTTATTACTAGGTGCCCGGACAGACTTCGTTCCGTCTGTTATGTCTTTTTTTTTAGTATAAAAACCTTCCGTAGAATTTAAGGAACATACGAAAAAAATTAGCCGAATTGGTCTAGCCATTCTCCAGTTATGCGCTTAGCAACATTCATTTTTATTATATAGATTTATTTATTTATTTTACTCGGTTTTATTTCGTTTGCGAGCAAATAAGTATTTTCATAAAGTCAGTCAATTTTGCAACCAAATCATTGTGGGATTCGTCGATGTTTTACATAGAGTACTTATAATTCGAAATGATTTTTTATCTGAAACCATATTATCATATCCATAAACATTTGTATCCATATCCGTATCCGAAGCTTCACATCCGTACTATCTCTGATTTAAACCGCGATGCTAATACATTTACTATGCCATAGAAAACTACTACATTAACTCGCGCTTACGTGAAACTTATGAAAGAAAAAGTAGAGAAGAAGATATAGAGCGGCTAAAAAATTTAACATTACTGGAAATAATTTACCTAAATATAAATTTTATGCTACCTTAATGGTCTACTTATGTTGAAGTGAAGAAAAGTTAGGATATTATGGTTTGATCAATCCTAGATTGACTGGATCCAGCCGGATTGAAAACGACACCGAATTGCAATCCCTAGTCGCGAGCTTAAGAGGAAAGGATACCAGCTCTTTCTCCATACAAACGTATTCGACTGTTTTCTCCCTGGATAATGATACTAGATCAAATATTTTTGTAAAATAAAACTTTTACCTGCCATGACCATGCCCCTACGTTTTGTTTTTTTTCATATTCTTATTATATTAGGTAGTAGGAGTCTTCAAAAACTAGAAATAGTGCCTAATTTTTTGTACATTTTCAGACACTCATAAAAAAATAATAATTCATATTTACAAAAAAAAGAAAACGGAGCGGCATAGCTGAAGGCTTTGTTTATTTACCTAAAAAAAAATAAAAAAAAAGTTGGCATGTTTCGAGGAGAAAACAGGCGACTACGAAATGATGTTTTGGTCAATAATTATCTACCTAAAACGGTCTGAGCTGCAGTTGTCCCTTTCTTGCTGTTTGTGGGATAGGTCTGGGGGAGGGAAGGGTCAAAGCAGTACGTATACACGCCAGCGAAGTGATGCCTCATAGTCGATAATTATATAGATACACTAGTGATGTATTATTTTGTCGATATTTTCAAAAATTCGTATTAACAAAATTAAATAATCTCTCTTTTCATAAACTACAATAAAACCTTATTTGGATGCGGTTTTCATTGTAACATTGTGCAAACCTGGGCTAAAGGTAGGGGTAGAGTAGGGCTAGGGTTTCTCTAACAAATAAAAATGATAATTATGGTAAATAGTTTAAATAATTATGTTGTTTATGTTTTTGCTTTGACTATAATTTTGGCTAACGGTAGTCTTATTACTGAGGCAAACGAAGGATACTGTAGAACGACTGACGGACAGACACTAGGAAGAGTAGGTTAACTAAATAAAGCTACAAAATTTCAAAATAAGAAGCATTATTTTATTCAGTTCAAGTAGGTAAAGAGTTATTTAATTATTTCCTTTCCTTTCCCTTAAGGCAATCATAGTAAAATTTTTCTAATATTGGTTCTATTAAATTCCAGAAAGCATCTTTCATTTTAACCGACTTTTAAAAAAGGAGGAGGTTCTCAATTTGACTGTATTTTTTTTAATGTATGTTCTCAGAACTTTTGACTGGGTGGACCGATTTCAATCAATTTTGTTTTAATTGAAAGGTGTTGCGTGTCATATGGTCCCATTTTAATTTAATTGAGATCTCACAAGTACTTTTAGAGTTATCTATTGGCTAGGTGCGAAGTCATGGTGGAGGTAAGCCGAATCGACACAAGCGTACGCAGTGGTGAATTTTTGAACTAAACGGAGATGTTTTATGACTGTCGTATAAAATACACGTAAACATTTTAATTTTTTATCAATAATAACATTTTAATAAAATGAGCAACCGGAGTTACTGTGTCGTTAATTGTAGAAATACTAGTAGAAAGAGTGAGTGTAAATTTTATACATTTCCAACTGCGAATTGGAAAAAAAATCAAAGAAAAAAGTGGATAGTAGCAGTAAGACGGCGAAAGTATGTAGTATCATAACCTTAATTTCAGTATTAATAATAAAAGAGTATAACGGGCATTTGGAAAATGGTAAATGTTGTTGACACAATAATATATTATCTAAATTAGTAATTTGAAATATAAATGTTTTTACTTGTGGAATTTATCAAAATTTAATAAACTATTGTATGTATTTTATTAAGAATTTCATATAAATAATGAAAAATATTTTGCTACTCTTTAGATTAAACAACGTGTTTATTAAATTTAAAAAATTTAGGTACTAATTTGGAACTCAATTCGATGATTTACTGCTTGAAACCCAGTTTGATGATGACTTCCATGTTTTCGTAACGACTTAAATAAAAAAATATTAAATTAAAAAAATTTATATTTTACGTTATCTTCAAGATTCAGCTATTACATTATCTTTTTATTTTTATTCTTTACTTTTACCTTTACAATTATAATTTAATTAATTATACTCTTTGTTTCCAAAGTTTGTTTCCTTTTAGTTTTGTTAAAATTAATTTTACAACTCATATGTACTCAGCTATGCTTTAGAAATTAGAATTGACCACAGATTACACACAGATAGTATAAAACTATAAAGCTAGCTAGAATTGACTTAATCTAATCATGAACATATTAAATAATTTGTTTATCAATGATACTTAAGTTTTTTTTTAAGATATTTAATTCAATATAACATAGCACGTAATTTCGTCAGTTCGTCACTACATTTTTTTCACATATTGATAGTTATTTTTTAACAATAAAAAATATAGTTATTGTCAAATATCATTAATATACTGCCAATCACATATTGTATCTGCCAATACTGTCCCCTTTTAGTTCATAATCGAGTGGCGCTACCGTCACGCACCTAGCCAATACATATAATAAAATGGTAGGAAAGTCAAAACTGTACATTGAATATTTTTTTAAAAGAATACTTGGAGTGTGATCTACAATCGATACCGAAGCCAAAAATATAGTTTTTAGAATTTTTGTCTGTTTGTCTGTTTGTCTGTATGTATGTCCGGGATAAACTCAAAAAGTACTGCATGGATTTACTTCAAATTTGGCACGAATATTATTAAGAAGTCGGGTCAGAACATAGGCTACATATTATCACGCTATCACCTACGGGGAACGAGCAGTGAACGCACGCAGACGACGTCGCGAGCAGCAGCTAGTATCTAATAATGCGTATTTACTTGACTACTTTTTCGTCGACCTACGTTGTATTATACCGCATAACTTTTTACTCGGTGTACCGATTTTGATGATTCTTATTTTAATCGAAAGCTAATACTTGTCATTTAGTCTTGTTTAAATTAGATCGAGATCTGATTACAACTTTTTGAGTAATCTTTAATAGCGCGTATTTACTTGACTATTGTTTCGTCTTATTACGTTCTATTACTTGTCGATGTAATTGAAGTCGGTTTTGTTTCGTTTGCGAGCAAACACAATTACCAATTTTTTGGTAAATGATTCCTTTAGGGCTCCACAAAATAAAATAGCAGTAACTTCGTTATAGCCTTTCCAATATTTTTTTAAATTAAATTCGGACTACTCTGTAATGAGTTATGCATGGTCAAACATATAAAAAAATATACGTGGCGACTTTAGAACCTCCTCTGTTTTTCTTCATCGGTTAAAAATTCTTTATCAACCACAAAATAATTAAATAAAAAATGAATAGGTGGTCCTGAAAATCTGTGTTAGGGTTTATCCCTAACTGAAGCCAAGGACTTATCTTTTTGTGAGACACACTGCCACCTTTATTAGTGACTAGCTTCTGCGCGCGACTTCGTCGGCGTGGACTCCCCTCCTATTGGTCTTAGCGTGATGATATATAGCCTATAGCCTTCCTCGATAAATGGGCTATCTAACACTGAAAGAATTTTTCAAATCGGACCAGTAGATCCTGAGATTAGCGCGTTCAAACAAACAAACAAACAAACAATCAAACAAACAAACTCTTCAGCTTTATTATATTAGTATAGACTATTATTTTTAATGTCTTTATTGTTAGTTCTGAGTTCAGTTGTTTCAATTTTTTTTTTATTATTATTATTTCTTTTTATTTATAGTTTGTTCTTCCACATTTAGTTTGATGTTTTTTTTGTAATAAGTATACTAATTTTTATCTTATGTTCATCATTTGTATTTCAGTGTGTTTCGCAAATAAAGCGCTTATTATTAGGTATTATTACGTAATTTGCCTAACTAAAAAGACATCAATAAAATAATCTATACTAATATAATAAAGTGGAAGAGTTTGTTTGTTTGTTTGTTTGAACGCGCTAATCTCAGGATCTACTGGTCCGATTTGAAAAATTCTTTCAGTGTTAGATAGCCCATTTATCGAGGAAGGCTATAGGCTATGTATCATCATGCTTAGACCAATAGAAGCGGAGTCCACGCCGACGAAGTCGTGCGCAGAAGCTAGTAATTTATAATATGTATATGTCACCAGCATCTCATTTGTTTTTTTTATTACTATTTTTAAACATTTTTATATCGTCCCAATGCATGTGTTACGTATAACCGCGACAAACATGAGACATTACAACTTATATGTATACTATTATTATTATTATACTTATTTTGTTGCGTACGTATGTGTGTATGTACCTATGTATGATTGTTATGTATTCTTTTTTTGCTTATGTATTTATATTTATATACCACCTGCCCATCTGAAAAGCGATATCCATTTCATTATCAGGTTGTCTGGAAGAGATTGCTTTTTAGCAATAAGATCGCCTGGTTGTACAATTTGCGACTATAATTGCTTGTAATGTAAATTTTGTTCTTTATCTAAATGTACAACAAAGTATATTATTATTATTATACTAAGACAAACATATTAATTACTATGTATGTTGGCTACAATACATTTATCATGTACACTATATGTATGTATCTCAACACCCATTCTTACATACACCTCAACCATGTAATTACATACCTAATTCATAAATAAAATACCTAAGTATTTCAATAATTACTTACCAAAATACAGTTATGTAGATAACAATCCAATGAATTAACAAACAATAATTCAAAATAATAAGTACTAAGTAGTTTACGAAATCCAATAAAAGTAAGCCGAGTAACAGAAGAACGAAGCAGAAAAAATTAAATAAATAAAAATAAATAAATATGTAAAAATGCGGTCGTCTGTTCCTATGGTAAGCAACTTAATGCTTGTGTTACAGGTAATAGCCGACTGTTATAACTATATGTATATATGTATATTTTTATAAATATACATACAAATAATACACATAAATGTGTATATAAATACAAATATTACACCCAGACTCGGGCAGGAAATGAACCCGCAACCCGCGGAACAGAAAGCAGGGCCACCACAAACTGCGCCAACGGGCTAATCAAATGAAACAAGTAAAATACAGAAAAATAGCATGACGCGAAGCGCGGGTGAAATGCACACGCACACTAACACCACGCCACTCACACATAGACAAAGCAGTGCGGGGCTTGCGGGAGGCGCGGTAGCGGCTAACAGCAATAGTCAGTGAAACAGGAATATTTTATTCAAATACCTATTTTTCAAAAGTCTATTCAGTATCCTTTCCTCTTAACCGCTAAACTCAGCGGGAGTTTCATAACGTTAATGACTTCAAAAGTTATCTCGTGCTCCGCAATGATCAAAAACGTCCTTTGAACACATTCAGAAAAAATTTTAAAAGCTGAATAGCCAACAATGCGTAGAGCAAGTGAGTGGTGGAAGAGTCTTTACTTGAAATCGTCATTAATTGCACAACATTTTACCCTAGAAATGGAATGTTTACATTTTGATAAACTAAAAAAGGGAAAAATGCTACTCTACAATCCCATTCCACTGAATCTTGGAACATAGGTATGTACATTCCAATTGGTTAGAAAGTTACATAAGTAAAACCACGAGGCCTAGCTAGTAATATTATAAGTACGAATGTCAGAGCGGCTTACCGTAGAGATAGAGTTAGGAGTAGAACAATACTACTTTTCACTCCAGAAAAGATGTGGTTCCTATGGGATAGAATAATATATGGGATACTAATAAAGTTAGTGGCTAGTCTATAAGTGTAATAACATAATGGGCAATTGAAATTACTGAGAAACTGTTAATATATAACAAAAAATTTCAGAAGACAGCAGAAAAAGCTATATTCTATTGTATTCTATCGTAAAAACCACTGTTACGTCACTAGAATATTAACACAAAATAAAATTCTAAACCAAACGAGTAATTTCCCTTAGGAACAGAATTCTATTTTATGTGCTAACATTGTTGGCTCTTGAAATACCTGAAGATGTTGTGTAAAACAATATCTAGGTAAGTATATACAGATAGAAGTTTAAAACTTTTTGCTTTAGTATTTAATCTATATATATAAAAATCAATGCCACTTTTCGTTGTAATTTTATAACTCAAGAACGGGCTCACATATCCAAACCAAATATTTAGGCTTTGTTTGGACTATTTTGTTGATGGTTTATGCGAAGTTTGCACAAAATCGGTCGAGCGGTTCTTCATTTATCACATTTTTTATAACAAAGGAGGATCATTTTGTTAATGGGGATTTTGCTGTCAAATTGAAACTTTTTTCAGTGTTGACAGTACAAGCATGTTGTTATGTAATTCATTTCTGACATTTCATTTTGTACGTGCACAAAAAACCAGGCAACGAGTATATAACCACTAAACCAGGGATATAGTACGAGTACATCACAAAAATAATTAACGCCCAACGAAGTGGGCACGGGACGGCTAGTGAACTATAAATATTCGTAATCTTATCTTTTAATTAAATATAATTTATTACCAAAAAAAAATTATATCCATGATTGAATTTGACTGAAGATTCTTATTACAACACTGGCTGTACCCGCGACTTCGTCCGCGTGGAAATTAACAAAAAATTTATTTTTTCAGTTCGCAGATTTATAAAATAAATAAATTTCTAAAATGAAAGCAGCCTAAGTTAATCCTTATTACATTAGCTATCTGCCAGTGAAAGTCCCGTGAAAATCGTTCCAGCCGTTTCAGAGATTAGCTGGACCAAACAGACAGTCAGACAGATAAAAATTATAAAAAATGTTATTTTGATACCAAATTAACATTTTTTACAATACAATTTTTTACGGTAGTAAATTGTAGCGGTTATTTTAATATTACAAACAGACACTCCATTTTCATTTATTTATATAGATAACCACATTCTAATAAATAATCACTAATCTAACAGACAATTAACTCCATATAAAATCTACTTTTTACGTCGCTAACGTACAGTGGGTACGTGAAAAATGACTTGTGTGATGTTGTTCAGTCTCGTAGAAAAGTAATTGTAATCCCTTTTCCACTATCCACTACAGCCTATCACAGTCCACTGTTGGACATAGGCCTCCACAAGTTCGCGCCCGACATTACGACGCGAACTCATGTGTTTTGCCCATAGTCACCACGCTGGACAGGCGGGTTGGTGACCACCGGGCTGGCTTTGTCGCACCGAAGACGCTGCTGCCCATCTTTGGCCTGTGTATTTCAAAGCCAGCATGGATGGTTATCCCGCCATCCGTCGGCTTTTTAAGTTCCAAGGTGATAGTGAAACTGTGTTATCCCTTAGTCGCCTCTTACGACACCCACGGGAAGAAAGGGGGTGGCTACATTCTTTAGTGCCGTAACCACACAGCACCCCCACCAGGTAATCCCTTTTATAAAAATGTATTAACAACATACATATTAAATTAAATTAGATAAACAATTTGACACTTCTGTTTTCTCTTTCCGGTTGATCCACGGTCAAAGTCCAAAAAGCAAAAACAAGACAAAGTAGAAAACCATACTCTTAAGTTTAAGATATTGTTACGAATACACAAAGTAAAGGAGCTTGCGCCATCTAGCGTGGACCGGTAAAACCACTTTGTGTGCTGTACAAACCACTTTATTACAAAGATAACGTGAAACCTCCACTCAATACTAGATGGCGCTAGAGGAGCTATATAGAGGGATAGACTCGAAAACCGAGTACACGCGCGAACATTCCAGAATGGTCTGGGAGTAGACACGGCCGGTATAAAAAGGCCGCGGGTGGCCGAGCGGGTTCAGTTCAGTTTGAGCTAACGACGAAGCGACTTCGAAGTGAAGACTAGTGATCAAGAGTGATACCAGCGGAAACCTACGACATTGGCTACGACCTCGGACATCGTTAGTGCTTAGTGAGTGTACCTAGTGCTTATTGAGTGTACCTAGTGCTTAGTGTTTGTACCTAGTACTTAGTGTTTGTACCCAGTGTTTGTACCTAGTGCTTTGTGTCGGACCGAGTGCTAGTGAATAAAGTCTCTAAAAGAGTCAGCAGGTCTTTCTCTCCAAATCGTTCGAACCCTAACACGTAACAATATTGAGCACAGAACGAAGTAGAATTTTGACATAAATCATTATTGATACATTTTTAGGGTACATATATTATTTTTCATTTTATTTTTGCAGAGAGTACAGTAACGAGTCTTTTGCTAAACTTTCATCTGCTTTTTTTAATTACAATTATTGTTTGCTATTGATCAATTAAAAATTAACAAACAAACAATACGATAAAATATTTGCTAAACTGAACTGTATTTAATCAGCTTACGAAACCCATTACTTGGCACAGGTGTCTTCTCTACATAAAAGGAGGGTTTGACTTTTACTCACCACGCTATTCCACTGCTATTTGACAGATAACTCCTCTGCTATACATCAATCGCTATCATATTTCTGCGTATATACTCGTAACAACCGGGAACGGCCCCGCCCGTACCCGACGTGCCCTACGTGCTTTCTGCTGCACGACACAAAGACTTGCAAGGATATAAACTCAGACCGGAAACAAATTACTATACTTTAAAACTCTTTTTTATTAGGAACCTTTTTTGTTCCTTTTTTCAATAGTTAATTGCTTTTTTAACCGACTTCAAAAGGAATGGGTTCTCAATTCGAATGTATTTTTTTTACCTATTTTATTTTATTTATTCAGAAAAACTTACAGCTATATATAACAAATGAGATATATAATTAAAAACAAAAAGCCATTTATAAGTTTTTACAATTAATGACTAAAGAGTGCTATAGTAACTAACTAAACTAAACTAACTATAAAATTAAGGATGGTTTGAGAACTTAACTGGATCATTAAACTGGTTAGACATTACAAGTTAAAGAAGAGAAATATTCCGTGGTCACCAGCTGTTTAATGGAATAAGGTTTGATCAGCAAAACATCAACATCACTGTGATCGCGCAAAAAGTTATTAAATTGTGTTGAAGATCTGCAAATATAGGAGTTTCTACGATAATTAGTATTACATGGTGGGACATAAAATGGAGTAAAATTACGAAAGAACCTAGTGGGTACATTAAATTTAATTTTGTTATGTAAGTCTGGGCTATCTACAATATTATTGACAATTTTATGAAGGTATACTAAATCAGAGACATTTCGACGAAGACTCAGGGGAAGGAAATGGTATTTTTTACATCTGCTGTTGTAGTCAACCAAATTATCACCACATTTATACTGCAAGTATCTTAAAAACCGTTTCTGGATACACTCAATTCTATTTATATACGTATTATATGCTGGGTTCCAGATTTCAGAACAATACTCAAGTATACTACGTACGTATGAGCAGTATAGTATTTTTATAGGCTTAAGCGTTCTAAAGTATTTGCAAGACCTGATGACAAAACCCAAAGCCCTCGAGGCCTTTTTCACTATATAGTCAACATGCTCATCGAATAACAATTTACAGTCCACAACTACACCCAGGTCTTTAATTTTATTTACATGTACCATTGTTTGATTTTTAATGGTGTAATTGTACCTGAGGGTGTTCAATTTGCGAGTAAAATTCATAATGTGGCATTTCGAGACATTAAGGTCTAACTTATTAATTTGGCAATAATATATATATATTCTATATGTCGATGATTCTTTTTTTAATCGAAAGGTGGTGCTTGTCATGTGGTATTATTTAAATTTAATCATGATCAGACGAGAACTTTATGAGTTATTTCTAATGATGCATATTTACTTGACTATTTTTAAGCGACTTCCAAAAAAGGAGGAGGTTCTCAATTCGACACGTATGTTTTTTTTTTTTTTTTTTATGTATGTTAGCTCAGAACTTTTGACTGGGTGGACCGATTTCGATCAATTTTGTTTTAATTGAAAGGTGTTGCGTGTCATGTGGTCCCATTTTAATTTAATTGAGATCTGACAAGTACTTTTAGAGTTATATCTAATAATGCGTATTTACGTGACTACTTTTTCGTCGACCTACGTTATATTATACCGCATAACTTTTTACTCGGTGTACCGAATTCGATGATTCTTACTTTAGTCGAAAGCTAATACTTGTCTTGTAGTCTTGTTTAAATTAGATCGAAAACTGATTACAACTTTTTAAGTAATCTTTAATAGCGCGTATTTACTTGACTATTTTTTCGTCTTATTACGTTGTATTACTTGTCGATGTAATTGAAGTCGCTTTTTTTTCGTTTGCGAGCAAACACAATTATTTCATCTACCTACATTATAATACTTGTCGATGTAATTGTAGTCGGTTTTTTTCATTAGCGAACAAACAATTTTTGTTAAGAGTTTTTTAAAATAAATTTTTAAGTTTATGTATTATAAGCTAAGAAATCTTTCTCGTTTTGGATATTAGGAAATAAATTGATTCACTTCAGCCTATCGCAGTCCACTGCTGGACATAGGCATCCACAAGTTCGCGCCAAAAACGGCGCGATGTGTTTTGCCCATAGTCACCACACTTGGCAGACGGATTGGTGACCGCAGGGCTGGCTTTGTCGCACCGAAGATGCTGCTGCCCGTCTTCGGCCTATGTATTTCAAAGCCAGCAGTTGAATGGTTATCCCGCCATCGGTCGGCTTTTTAAGTTCCAAAGTGGTAGTGGAACTGTGCTATCCCTTAGTCGCCTCGTACGACACCCACGGTAATAGAGGGGGAGGCAAGAATATATTCTTGCAGTTTGATTCGAATATTTTAATATGCATAGTGACTAACAAAACTGTTACGCGGAGAAGCTTTTGACTTCAGTCTCAATTACAAGTCGCTCTTGTTCTTGCATCCGTTTAATTGAACACGTCTTGTTCATATTATGTGATATCATATCGCTGTTAGTGTGAGCCAGTCTATTAAGAAAAATTTCCGGAGTCGCCACTTAAAATCTGGAATAACAATTGAGTTTTCTACCTTTTACTTGCCATAAGAAAAAATAAATTACAATTACAGTACCTCGTGTTTTTTAAATCTTGTTTTAAATTGAAAACAACTTTCGATTCGGTTTGGATATTAGTTTCTGATTGCGTATTCGCAAGATGATGTATTTCAGATTGTTGCAAAAAAAAATGTACCTTGAGGTACGTTCGTGAAAATATTTTTTGTAAGTCGAACTTGGTATGAAAATGTTAATTTTATTTCAAATTAAATATAAATTTATAATTCAAAGTTGATTTTATAGTGTGTACGGATTTCAGCGTAATACTTTTGGTCACCCTACTACTGAGCTTTATCATCTCTGTTAAACAAAATTATGACGTCATAAACCTATTCTGGGATGTGTGTTAATATATTTCCATATTTCTTTGAGTCTTTGTTTGATATTTTAATACGTCCAAATTAAACAGCACAAAGCTAGTTAAGAAATCGAAAATTGCTTCACCATTATGTTGTATTGTATATGCTTACTATTTCATAATTTACTTAAATTGCATTATAATTTACTTTTAATAGCAGATGCAATAATCATTACCATTCTATGAATTATAATTTGTTTTTATCTAGAGGCGTAGAGAGCTTAAAATATCAAAAGTAAACATGAATTCCCTAAAATAAATCCTTAACGTGTATGTAGAGCAAACAAAGTACATTCTTTTTTAATTTCTATATCACAAACAAACCGAAAAAATAAAATAATTGTTATAAAATGATCAACTTCTTTTGTATGTACAAAAAGAGTTTATGAGTCAACTGAGGTAGGGCACAGCAGGAAATTTCCTGCTCAAAATATGGAGCAGCCCGACTGGGGTAGTACCTCGACCTTACAGAAGACCACAGCTAAATAATACTGTTTTCAAGCAGTATTGTGGTAAACACTGCCAGTGGGGGTAAGGTGGCCAGAGCTCCTGGGGGGATTGGGGATAGGGTCGGCAACGCGCTTGCGATGCTTCTGGTGTTGCAGGCGTCTATAGGCTACGGTCTTACCATCAGGTAAGCCGTACGCTTGTTTGCCAACCTAGTAACATAAAAAAAAGAGTGAGTATATACAGATAAGAGTGAATTTTTGTCTGTCTGTGTAAGGGCCTATGCAAACCACGTTTTTTAAACGCGCCGTCGACGCGCGTTTGCAGCGATACAGACGCGAGTCAGACGCAGCCTGTAGACCTTTGCACATCTGTATAATAAAAGCGCGCCGTCGACGCGCGTTTTTAAAATGCGCGTCGACGGCGCGTTTAAAAAACGTGGTTTGCATTGGCCCTAAGGTTTTAAGTAAAGAATACTCGAAATTATTATTAACTCATACGAACAACATTTTACGTAAATTGTAATTCCTATACTTTATAGTCAAAATATTTATGTAAACCTATTAAACATAAAGTGCGAGTAAAATAGGGTAATTTATTTTATTACTAAATTTCATGATGTAATCAAAGTGTCATTAAAATATACAATCTATGAAACATATAAAATTTATGCACACTAAGTGGATAAATCAAAGCTATAAATCAGTATATATAATAAATTAAGAATAGTACAGTAGGCTTATAACTAAGATATAGTCTTATGAATTCAATCGTGAGTAGGTACAATGGAATTCCTATCGATGCAGTTTATTTGCTAGTCATAGTCGGAGGTCGCGGCGACGACGGTGAATTAAAATTCATTATGTTTCATTACTCCGACGATAACTGCACGCTCCACTGTAACAATGGATGTTCAAAATAGAAGTTGATTTATTTAAGACTTATCTTATACATTCTTTGATTACATATATCTTGATTTTTAGTCCGCGCGCCGTCGACGTGCTACCGTATAAGATAGGCACATTAAAATTAATGGCGTTTCGCTTAATGTAATTCAAAAGAAACGTCAATTTACCTATAAACAATTAATGACCGTCCCTAGCTTCGCACCTATAACAGAGTAATAATTCCACCATACATTCTTTTGTTACATCTTAAGTGGGTCAGGCAGCGCTTTCGATGAAAACTTTCAGGCAGTTTGATTTATTTCAACTTTTTAATAATTATGTCGTATTTCCATCAATATACAAAGAACATTAACAAATTGTACTTTTAAAAGTTTCTAATGAATCACCCTGTCTAATAGTAATAGCCGCATGAATTCTAATTAATTAATTTTTGTGTCAATGACTTTCAGTTGTGCCAGGCATTAATTCTATTTCGTAGTTTTTGAGACTGACCTGACATACTGATAGATAGACGCGGCGGGGATCTTTATTTTTTAATAATGTTTAAAACATGTAGTGGAATAAAAATTTTTATTAATTACCAATCTCATCACAATACGTGCTGTATATTTAGGTGTTCAAATACATTTCCTTCGAGTGTAACTACCAGAATTTTCCAACACTTAATGTTGTGGTTACGAAGCAAGATTGTCTTTATCGGCTTAAGCTGGAAGCGTTCCAGTACAAACTTATCCACTTTAAGCCCTGATTGCACTCCGCCCAGTAATAGTCATTCTTTTACTGCTACAAGGAAAATTCACAAGATTTCTATCTTAAAACTTTGAAACTATTGCACTCGAAGATTCTTCTTAAACTATGTTACGTTATGTTATTCATAGTATTTCCAACTATGTCATGAATTTGTGCCCGCAATATCGAGTAGTTCATAAGCTCACTAAATAAAATCGAAACTTAATATTGTTAATATGAGAAGTTTGTTATTAATGCATTTACAACAAATATTATTTAAACGTGAAAATCAAGTTTTTATCACCTTTTAGTATTTATTCATTTTTAATCAGTAGGTACTCCAAAACTATTTTTTTATATTCCTTACTTCAAAAATGATGAACTTTCCATACAAACTTTGAACCCCTATTTCACCCCTACAAAAGCAGAATATCCATAAGGGCTAAAATACAGATTTACTTATTTTAATACGTTATCAAAAAAAATAAAGTTTCATGCTCCTAAAACTTATAAATCACAACTTTAAAAATTACTTTTAACCCCTTCTTCAACCCCTTAGAGTATAATTCTTAAAAATCTTAGCGAACCCACTAAGTATAAAATTGTAACGTTTGTAGCACAACATTTTTTTTCAATGAAACTAAAATTTCAAAATTAATGACTCGTAAGAACTTGCGAGAGCCCTTGACATCCTGAATGGGGCCCTGCCACAAAACTCGTTCTTGGTATCTACTAACTAAATGTAAACTACCTCATTGAAATTTTGAGTCTGTAGGACAAACAATGAAGAACTTTTATAAAAATTGACTGCTCTTAGACCTCTTTAATTCGACCCTAGACGCAAAATTAATTTTTGAGGATATGTCGCTTCGTATCGAAAAATCTGTTCTTAATGTTTTATATCTACTAACTGTAAACTACCTCCCTGACAAATTTCATCTTTATGCGTCCAATGGTTTTTGAGATTTCGTGATGAGTGAATGACTTCATCATTTTATATATGTACGAGTATATAGACTAGCTGACCCGCCAACGTTGTTTTTCCATGGCAATCCATGGCAAATGGAATCTATTCGAAGATACGATTCGCAAAAATACACTGTGTACGCTCTCTAATCGGCTAGAATATACTGTATGACCATATTACAGAATTAAATTCCACGCTTTGGTAAATATGAATCGCACTAGAAGCTTTTTTTAAATGTATCGTCGATCTAAAAATGAATCCTACTAGTCGATCTATTATATACGTGTAGTGTTCTCTGAATGTCAATTTATCGTCAAATATAAAACATCCAGGTTCCTAGCTAGACCAATGCTTTTAGCCTTTAAAAATGGAAAAAAACCAAAAAAAATTATAGTAGGATGAAACACATTGGAAAAGAAAGAGAATACAACAAAAATGAAAGGAAAAATAAATTACGGTCGATCTGAGGTCGGGAAGTAGTGGGGAGGGGGGTTTTAAGGGTAAAAAATAGTTTATCCCGATTGCTGGCTGAACTAAAAGTCCTATGGAAGAAAAACAATAGCAAAGTTGTCGGTAATGAAAAGATCTACAAATTGTGTATTTACACTTTTTTCACATAGCCTCAAAATCTATGTGAAAAATTCAAAAAACCAAGTTTTTGCTTTTTTTATTTTCATCTTTTACATTTTTTTTTTTGTTTTTTTACGAAATTTGGTGACAACCCACCTTTTTATGTCCCAAACATACTGTAATTGTTTTATTTTTATCTTTTACATTTTTTTTTTTTGTTTTTTACGAAATTTGGTGACAACTCACCTTTTTATGTCCCAAACATACTGTAATTGTTTTTATTTGAACTATTTATTCTTTCACCTTATTTTGACCTCAATATCGAAAAAGCACCTTCATTTTCAATCAAAAATTCTCACGTCAAAATATAAGCTTTTTTTAAAAAAGTCGGTCGGTTTTTTATTCGTTGAAACCTCTAATTTCTGATGATGTCAAAAAATATACATTACAAAGAAAAATCTACTCAGAAAATGCAAAGAATTGCTCAGAAACTGAAAACAATATTTAATAAGACATCTACAATATGAGAAAGTTGTAGAATCTTTTTTAAATTATACACGTAGATGCTTATTTTTTGCTATTTTAAGATAACTTATATACTTGAGTGACCTGCCTGTGTGACTTGGAAAATTTAGCCCATCAAAAGCTATTTCAGCTGGGCCTTACTACCTGTTATTTCTTTGCATTTTCTGAAAACATTTACCATTATTTTTTATCTTTCATTTAGCATTTTTTATATTTTAATTTTATTATGTACGTGCTGATTTTAAAGCCTTTAATGAAAGGAACTAATCTTTATATAAAAAATTTCGTGCACGATGTATGTTCGCGATAAACTCCGAAACTATTTAACCCTTTTTTATCAAATTTTGTAAGTATCTGTAATTTGGTCCAACTTGAAAGATAGGGTAGTTTTTATTACAATTGGACCCGGTAGATGAGCTGCTATCGGTATGTAAGCAATCAAATTTGGTAGCTCTTTTCCGGGCAGGATAACGTCTATCGGGTCCGCTAGTAATATATATATATATATATATATATATATATATATGTGTGTGTGTAAGGGCAGTGTAAATATATAAAAGAAATACATTTTGCACTCTCCAGAACTCTATTTGTGCATTGCGGTGTGTCATAATTTCCAACTTGCGTGGAGCAGCGTATCTTTAATTAAAACAGGCACCCAACACATAGTTAGTATTGCGGTTAAATTAATTATGTAACTTAATATTTTATGATTTCAGTCCCATAAATTCCTCTTTTTAGATTTATCTTCGTACAAAGTATATGTCAATTGACGACGTATACACATACAACTGTTCGCATAGGTCTTGTTTTTTGCGCTCTCACGATTTTTTTTTTAATCAAAATTAAAAAAAAGAATTCTTTATCCTAAAGCACAGTTGAACGGTCATTTAACAAATTATTATTGAAATAAAATTTCTTTGCTCGACTTGGGGAGTAAGCTGGTAAATGCGTGACGAGAGCTTTACAAAAAGTGTGATTGGGCGAGGCGAACGGAACTTGAGAGAGAGATATAAGTTATATGGAGCTAAAGAAGTTTTACTTCAGTTGTGTGGTCACTAAAGCACACTAGTTTTTTTCTAATTAGTCTTTGTGAAATTAATTATGGTCAATATGTAGCTGCCACCGATTCAAAATGATGGTGATTACCGATACAATACAGTGAAGAATCAGGGAAAAATACCATAATAACTCTTTAAATAATATAGCCACCTTCTCTCTTCCCATGGTTGTCGTAAGAGGCGACTAAAGTATAAAACAGTTCCACTACCACCTTGAAACTTAAAATGCTGACCGATCGTGGGATAGCTGCTGGCTTTGAAATACACAGGCTAAAGACGGGCAGCAGCGTCTTCGGTGGGCAAAACACATCTTCCACAAGTTCGCGCCAAAAATGGCGCGAACTTGTGGAAGTCCATAGACTGGACATAGTCCAGCAGTAGACTGCGGTAGGCTGAAGTGATGAACTCTTTAAATAAAAATTATTATTATAAATTTAGACATGGAATAGAAATCCATTAAGCCAACACATATTTATCATTAATATTCAACTAAAAAGTATTATAAATAAACCAAACATATTATAAAATATTAAAATTTAAAATTAAATGTTAAAATTTGCGTGTTACTAATATTACATACGGGCTTAAAATATACATAGGTAAAACATAACGTTTCTCAAATATGCAAATATAACTCTAAGTCACCCGACAAGCTATTAGTACAAAATAATGTATTCATATTTTCTATTAACTGAAATACTAAGAAATGTGTTATTAATATTAATAACGTACATTGTTAAAAATAAAATATTTTTGGAAAACAAAACAAAGAACTTGCATGAAGAACATATTGTGGGGATATTTTGTGCAAATATTATGGTGAAAATATCGTTACTATTTAATGCTACGCAGCTTATACACAAATAAGAACTATTTATTGTTTATATAAAAAACTTATATAAAAATCATAAATTCGCGACCTATCAAGCATTTTTATTTTATTTTATATATATTTAAATATTTCAGGATGTTATCCGCCTCGAGACTCAGTACTGGTCTCTCGTCGAAATTCCCAAGCAGGAGAAGGCAGAAACGGTGCCAGCGTTCGTACTACGAGCATGCGCTATCATGGAGAAGACACAGAAATCAGGAGAGGGTGTCAAAACATCTTCAAAACTCGCTGAAGAAGCAGCCGATAGACGAGAGCGGATAGAACGACTCAATGGTAAAATACATTAACCAATCCTTACTGTAACACACTTTTACTGTTTATCATTTATTTATCCCACAAATATTACAAAAAGCGTCCTTTGCCAAAAACTTGGCTTCGAGCATCCATATAATTTTTGGCCTTTAAAGACACAGATACTGGAGGGGGTAAGCGGCGTGACAACAATCAATTGATAATGTTATACATACATAATCATAAAATGTGTTAACACAACACTAGATCACTTTAACATTTATTAAAAATTGAGAAAGGTATGCTGAGATGGTTTGGCCATGACGACAGAATGAATGAAGAACGATTGACGAAAGAAGTGTATAAGGCGAGTGTGAATGGAAGTGTTGAAAGGGGTAGACCTATAGGCGGACGTTTCTAGACCAGATCAGAGACGTCTTGAAAAAAGGCCTGATCAAAAGCCCTAAACCCCACCCTAAACCGAAGAGCATGTATGAAAGTAATAATGAAAGTGGACGAAGCAAAACAAGTATGTAAGGATCGTGGCAAGTGGAAAGAAGTGGTCTCTGCCTACAACTACGGGAAACAGGCGTGATTATATGTAATTTTAATACCGAACTCGTAATAAATGGTTATTACCAGCAATACCCTTGCAATAGTTTAATAATTTTGTCGTATTTTAAAATAGTACTGTTTTTTAAAATACTACAAAATTGATACTGCAATATTAATAAGACTTATTGTAAGGACAACAGTAAGTAACCTGTATATATGTAGTACGTACCATGTAAATATGATTTACCTGTTTAGAAAAAGGTATTTTTAACACTCGTGTAACGAAAATTAGTTCAAGTAATAAAGTTACACAATGCCTGAAATAAAACTGAAATCATACCTACTACACTGGACCGCAAAGAAAAAGAGTCGGTTAGAAAATCTTCAATATAATATATGTATCTTCAAAAGTACCTGACCTAGCTTTATGAAATAAAGTTAGGCTAAGATTCATTAAAGAATATTTAATGGCACATAAAATAATACATTAAAACTTTTTATTTATTTTTGATGATTGTTTAAAAATCTTTGATAAAAAATATGTTTTAAAATTATTTAAATTGATAAAAATTTAAAATACCAAACGTATCTACGTGTCTACAATAAGCGATGATGATCACATATCAATAGGTGGACCATCATTGATATACCTTTAATATTTTCTTTAATATTTTGATATTTTCAAATTCTGAAAAAAAATATTAAAGGTTTTTAAAAATTAACATGATAAAATTGCAAAAAATTTTGTGCTAATATTTTTAAAGCATTTCCTAGTATTCGCTACGAGTCATTTCTTATTTTCGTTCATTGGCAATTTAAAAACTAACCTATAAATAAGAGTTGGCTGTAACCCAATTCGTTAGGCGTCTATTGACATAGGAATTCCCCAAGCGCGTCATGAATAAGTCGACAAGAGATGTCTTCCTAATTATACTCCAAATCAGCACAATTTCGACTATCTTTTGTTTTTTTCCCTCACAATACGTCACGGTGAAGTCAATGTATGTAATAAATGTACAAAGTCTATGTACAAAATCGAAATCGAAACTTAATTTAGTTTCGAAAATAAGTGAGGTTAACTACTTTAATGCTTCTTTTTATTTAAAATTTTTAACCAGTCAATTTGAAGTTAATTTATATAATATTGTAAGAAAATATTTCTGTTAGCATAGTACGGCCAGTTTTGGAAAAGACCTTTAAATGTTTAAACACAGAACAACTCTATCAACTATTATAAACTAGTGATAAAATTTTGATTTGGTCGTTTCTTATTCAATTACCTATGTCACTCTAACACAGAGCTTTCTCACAAGTTCTCATTATACCTACATACGTCAAACAATTAATTCTGAGTTCGTGTTTTACTATGACATCCTCATATAGAGAAGGATCATCTTTAAAACACTTTCAGGTTGCTTTATTAACATTTATGATGATTTTTTAAACAAAAAACATGTCATTGATATGCAGTTGTATAATTAATTTAATCGTTCTGATATGTATGATTCAAGAAAACTTTGTTTTTAGAGAAGAAAACATTTAATTTGTTATTAAATCTGCAATTTGTTAATTTTTACGGCAATTCAAAAACATAAAAATTAACAAGTTAAAATGAGAATTTCGTTATAAAAGGTATAATATTTGTAGCAAAAGATATATTTGCCTGTTTCAAATAATCTATGTAGATTGTAGTTCTGTACTTGAATTGATTGGTAGACTCGTGTACAAAATGTAATATAGAAATGATGTCATTTCATACCAGACACTTAAGTGTATGGGTCACTATCGTAAATCACTAAAGTTTTCATTATATTTTTAGAGGTTACTAAATGGTTTGCATACAATAAAGTTCAAATTAATATTTTGATTTTTCTTGCTAAGCTAAATGTTTATAAGTCCCTAAAACATTCTATACGATTGGCAGTGAATAAATTTTCCCATGAAAAAGGGCGTGCTTCTATTGAGAACTGCCCTCAAAGTTTAAAGGACTGTATTGCAGCCAATGGAGACCACTTTGAATAAGCTTTATAAATATTTTTAATGGTTTTATATTAATGTACTAAAGTTTAAACTAACAAACACACTGTAATAGTAATAAATTTTACGTACAGTACAGCAAATGTTTTTTTTTTTCCTTTGTAAAACAATATTTAAGACAAGACTGTATATATTAATTAAATCACCGTAAAAATATCGTATAAACAATAGTTTCATAAAATTATGAGCATCAAATTTAGTAGACTGTGCCATATTAAATTGGGAGCAAGTGTTTGAAATAGGTTTTGGGATCTACCTAAACATCTGGGGTTTTACGCCGTGAATACGCATGCGTCCCGAAAACCCAACTAAGTAAGCGAGACTTGCTGGGACAAAACAGATGTTGTACGAGAAGACACATTAAAACCCAGCGCTACCGTCAATATGTTGAGAACGTCACGAGATATTTTCGGGACTCGTGACGTATTGTGACGTACTGATGAACAAAGATTTAAATCTTTGCTGATGAAGGCTATAAATTATAATTTTGAAACTCATTTGTTGTAATACTTAAAATATAAGACTTCATAAGGTGACATTAAACTAACGCAGCGCAATTATAATTATATGTATGATAAACTTAATTTAGAATTAGACATTAATAAGTAGTGTGATTTAGATTGTCTGTGAACAAATTAATACAGAAAGCTTTTCTAGGTAGAGATACATATATACCTACATACCTATAGAGTGCTCTCAGTGTATAAATATTTAATAAAACAACTTTTTCAAATTTTAGCGCGGCTTTAAATTTTTTAGATGCCCTCCCGGGACCATGGTTGCTGTAAATTATTCGAAACGTCGGGCATCTAAAAAACTTAACAAACCGCGATAAAGTTGTTTCATTATAATGAATGACATTCGTGTAAACATTAGAAAATAATACATAAATATTGAATTTATATACACATTACTCAATAAGCATTTACGGTTATGATGGACTTCAAGGAATAACAAAATTGTAACTCCAATAGGGTAGTTCTTCCAATAGGCTCCAATCTGGGTTATAGTATTCGCATGTATAATAACATCATACGAACAATTTTGAAAATGTCTCTACGTACATTTAAAGTTTTTATTAAACAGAAATTAATATATAATGCGTATAATTTGGTGCAGGATTACATACGAGTTGTTGATAAAGATGTATGGACTTAGTGAGCATGCAAGATATTACTAATTTTGTACTAAAACGGAGTTTATCTATCTATATCTATATAAAAAGCGAAAGGTCACTGACTCATCACGAAATCTCAGAAACTATAACACCTACAAACTTGAAATTTGGCAAGTAGGTTTCTTATAGGGAGCAGACATCCGCTAAGAACGGGTTTTACGAAATTCCACCCCTAAGAGGGTAAAACGAGGTTTGGAAGTTTGTATGAAAGTCCTATGTTTTTGAAGTAAGAGACTTAAAATTCAAAAATTCAAAATGTATGTTCTATAGATGGTGTGGAGGACTACTAATAATGTATTTTTAGAAATTAACCCCTTTTGGGGTTGAAACACGGAGTGGTAGTTATATGTGAACGAGATGAAAACTTAAGTATAAGTATATTATTTGCATCACAAAAATAATTAACGCCCAACGAAGTGGGCACGGGTCGGCTAGTCTATATATATAAAAGAGTAACCCACCCATTGACTCATCACGATATCTCTGGAACCATAAGGCGTAGAGACTTGAATTTTGGTAGGAATATTCCTTTCGCCGAGTAGAGGTCAGCTAAGAACGAGTTTTACGATATTCCACCCCTAAGGGGGTTAAACGGGGGTTGGAAGTTTGTATGAAAGTCCCATGTTTTTGAAGTAAAAGACTTGAAATTCAAAATGTATGCTCTATAGATGGTGTTGAGGTGTACTAATAATGTTTTTTGAGAAATCAACCCCATTTTGGGGCTGAAACGGGGGGTGGTAGTTTTATGTGAGCGAGATGAAAACTTAAGTATATGTAAGTATATTATTTGCATCACAAAAATAATTAACGCCCAACGAAGTGGGCACGGGTCGGCTAATATTATATATTTTCAAAAGAGTAACAGTGGGGTTTCTTGCAGATTGTTCTCTGCACTTTAAATACTTAATTAATAATTTGTAAAATAACAATTTCAAAGTGCTTTTGAAGCCTGTTTGAATAAAGTTGTTGTTGATTTTGATTTTAAATTTTGATTTCGTGCCTATATGGATAATATTTAATACTTTTGTATTTTTGTTAATAAAGAAATGTCCTTTTTATCAAAGCTTACATTTTGTACTCCGACAACTTAAGTTTCTTACGACATTATTTTCTCTGAAATATTTTATAGAAGACAGTACGCCTTGGGAATGATGTGATCGCCTCCAGGCTATTTCAACCTATGAAATTATTGTAAATTTCAATCTTCTTTGGAAAAAAAAACATGATAATTATTATAATTCGCTGCGACCGCACGGATGGGCGAAAACAAGGAGGCACGTGTCTCGTGGCCACACCGCGCTTAGAGCTGCGGCAAGTGTCGACCACGAGTGATGTCAACATCAACGACAAAAATTTTGAACTGGTCAATGCCACGGTTTACTTGCATAACAGACTTTTATTTTTATTGTGCGTTGTCTACATTCCGCCGAACAGTTGTGAGGATGATTATATGTTACTGTTTAGGATAATAGAACAATTGTGTAGTAAATATAGTAATGTTGTCGTGATTGGTGACTTCAATATGCATTCATGTTCTATAAATGTATGTAATTATTTTGAATACTTTTTATCTTACTGTGGATTTACTCAGTGTAACACGATTGTTAATTGTAATGATCGGTGTTTAGATTTAGTGTTAAGTACGCTTAGAAAGGGAGAGAGTGTGATTGTGCGCGAGGCAGGGGCGCACCTCGTACCTGTGGATGCGTACCATCCGCCACTGGAGGTGTTAGTGCAACTATGGCCATGCCGGGTTGCAGGTTCATTCCAGTACGGATCGAGTACTATACCCACATCTTGGAATTTTAACAAAGCTAATTTCTTATCTTTGTACGCGTCAATAGCAACAATAGATTGGACTGATATTTACAACCTTGATCTAGAAATGAGTTTATATTATTTTTATGAAACAATCAATTCAATAATAGATAACTGTGTTCCTAGAAAACAGCGATGTCGTGTAAGCTCGAAGTATATTTACCCCGAGTTTTACACGATTGAAATAATTCGCAACATACGCCGGAAGGCTATTCTCCACAAACAGTATAAGTCAAGTAAAACCAAAAATGATTACGAAGCGTTCGCTCTATGCAGGAGTAAAGTAAAACGGTTAATAAAATTAGCACAAGAGCAATATAGTAACAGGGTTCAAAATCAGCTACAAAAAGATCCAAAATCTTTCTGGAATTATGTAAAGTCCAGAAGAGGTAGTCGAAATACACAAAAGATATTAAAGGACGGGGCAGTGTTGTCTGATAAACAATGTGTAAAAGAGTTCGCTCAATACTTTCACTCGGTTTATAGTACGACACGGCCTGAGTTGAACGTTCATACTGCGATAGAAGGAGCGGGTGGCGAGAATGGTATGGCGCGAGTTCACCTAGAGAATTTACAGTTAGGGGATGTACAGAATGCTCTTAAAAAACTTAAGCCAAAGAGGTCCGCAGGTCCGGATGGCATTCCGGCGTACATCTTCAAAGACTGTGGATCTGTGCTGGCTGAACCGTTACTCCATATCTTCAATAAATGTCTGAGCGCGGCTGTGTTTCCCGAGAGATGGAAAACTACTCGTGTCGTACCAATACCGAAAGGTATAGACAACGACAACGTTAGTGGGTACAGACCCATTGCGGTACTATCGTCACCGGCTAAAGTGTTGGAGTGCGCTATTCATAATATCATTTTTATGCAGGTAAAAGCGCAACTTTCAGATGCCCAACACGGGTTTCAACCAATGAGAAGCACTACAAGTAACTTGCTCAGCTACATGGGTCACTTGCTGCCGACGGTGGATAGCGGAGAGCAGATTGACGCTGCTTACTTCGACTACAAAAAAGCATTTGACCTAATCGATAATGACGTATTGCTAAAGAAGTTAGCAGGTGTTGGTTTCACACCGCATCTACTTAACTTTTTTGCCAGTTATATGAGGGATAGGCAGCAGTATGTAGAATACGCGGGACACAGATCGGAGCCGTACTTTACATGGTCTGGCGTAAGTCAGGGAAGTAATCTCGGTCCTCTGCAATTTATAATCATGATGAACGATTTGCCCAAAGTTGTTAGAGATGCAAATTGTTTAATGTTTGCAGATGACCTTAAGTTATCTCTGGCTGTGAAGGAATATGACGACTGTGGACGGTTACAAAATGCCATTGATAGCGTAGCTACTTGGAGCAAGGAAAATCTTCTACAATTCAACATCAAAAAATGTGTCACAATCACTTTTTCGCGTGCGCACAGGCCTATTATGCATAGTTACAAAATTGATGGAATGCCAATGGTCAGGGTCACAGAAGTTAAGGATTTAGGAGTCACTCTCAACGCAAAGCTAACGTTTCGTGATCACATTATTAAGTGCTGTAAAAAGGCTTATAGAAATTTAGGGTTCCTTTTACGAACTGTTCGTAATTTTAATAATATAGCAGCGATTATCGCTTTATATAACGCTCTAGTGAGAAGCCAATTGGAATGCAACGCAGTCATCTGGGCTCCGCATGAGAACAAATATAGTCTCATGTTAGAGCGGATACAAAACAAATTTACTAGGTTTTTATATTTTAGGCTTTATGGAGTATATCCTTTTTATCCTCTTATGTATCCAACTTTGTTTGTGTTGGGCATGGTGGGATACAACGAGCTACGAGTCAGGCGGGAGTTCGCACTTGTATTATATTTATTTAGGTTAATTAGGGGTGAGATACATCACGCAGATATATTAAGTTCACTGTGTTTCTGTGTGCCGGACAGATATGTGTGGCGACGACGTCGGCCTCACCTACTGGCTGTACCTCGTGGTCGCACTAATTTACTGAACAAGGCGCCACTGACGCGGGCGCTTCGCACTCTCAACCTTATAGCAGAGGAGACGGATATTTTTACTTGTACACTGAGTGAATTCACAAGGATAGCGTTATATGTTATTTGTTATATATGTATAAGTTAAATTATGTGTGCTTTACTATCGAATTAGGTTATACCACCTGTAATGATAGTAGTAAGCTATGATTGAAAAAATAAATAAATAAATAAATAAATGATTAAAAAATTATATTAGTCCCGCTGAGTTTCTTTCGCCAGTTCTTCTCAGGTCAGAGGCTTTTTCTTTCCGAACTGGTAGTAGACTCATGACGTTCAGTAAGAAATTGTAATAATTTTATGCTGAATAAAATATTTTGAATTTTGAATTTTTGAATTTTGAATAGATTGGGTGATCAAATCGAGATTTATTTTTCAATTCACATTCTTTTTGATCGTAATTTCAGACATGACGACATCTCAGATAGAGACCGAAAATACACAGATGACAAATGATTTATATCGTTTACTTAAGAAGTATACAGGCCTGCGGAATCTTATCAGAGAACTTAAGGTGAGTATAAAGTTAATGTTAAAATTATAATTCAATAAAAATATGAAAACTATAGTGTATTTTTGTATATCTTTTATTCTTATCTTTGCTAGGTACCTACTCTTTATATTATTCAAGTATAAACAGTGAGCTGCTCCTTTGCGGTTTGGCATCTCTCTCAGAGTTTCATCTCAAAAATACAAGAGTTTTTTGTTACCGCCACTTTAAACAAAATTTAGCACTCTATATCAGTAGTGGTATTCGATGTAAATGAACAACACAGCCACAGTCACAGACTACACAAATCTTTATTGTTTAATGTTCACTATAATATAACGTAAAACAATGGACACGATTAAGTACTTAATACATTATTTATTGTCTCGATAATTCTTACTTCACTTCTCAACTACGCATTTCATTAATAATATTAACATTTCAACGCATATAAATATGCACAATTTACATAACTCCAATGCTTTGCTTTTTATCATCAATATAAAATATATACACAATATTATAAAATTACTACTATAAATCTTATCTTTAGTATTAGTATCTTTTATAAAATATTATTACATTTTTATACGACCAGGACGACAAACAAGCGTACAGCTAAGCGGTTACCTAGGTTAGCCTATAGACGCCTGCAACACTAGAAGCATCGCAAACGCATTGCATTACCCCTTACTCTCCCCAGGTGCTCTTGCCACCTTACTACAGAAACACACTACTGCTGGAGAATAGTAATACATAGTTAGCTGTGATTTTCTGTAAGATGGAGGTATCTACTTCCGCAGACGAAGTGCTCTAGATTTTGAGCAGAATATTCGTTGATGTGCCCTTAACCTCAAAGAAACCCCGCCTGCTCATTATTAATGAAACCTCAATGATTGCAAAAAATTTAAAGGTTTTTGAACTTATACAAACATAATTATTTAAAAGTGTTATTTTAAGAAACGGCAGTGAGCAATGGGGTTTAGGAAGTTTATACCACTTGAGCACTTAACGTGATTATGTAGTTAAAACGTGCCTTACCGCTTTTGAATGTTGATTTAGAAGTGATGATTAGCTTGCAAAAAACCTTTTAATTCATTAAGTTCTAACTAATATTTAACGAGGCCTTGGGTTATTAATTTTGCAAAAGTCAGTACATAAAACTACAATTTTTTTAATGAATGTAACTGAATTTCTAATTGAATCTAATTGAACTTTATAGTCGGAGTACGTCAGTTCGAAGATATATCCGATGTTCCCGAGGTATACGATGCTGAAAGACATGATTAAGGATATAATGCACGACCCTGACTACATGGAGGTATGCCACGAGGTGGACCCTTAGCGTGGAGTGCGCAAATAGATGAGGGCCTCCTTCACCGACCGCTCGCGGTCGAGACGTCGCTAGCTGAGTTGTCTTCGGACTCTCTGAGGATACAGGTTGAAATTCTATTGCCACTTTCGAGATTATACGAATAGTCCGTCTAGCTCTATGTTTGTCAGCTTTATCGCGGAAATTTTCATAATTTTTTAAATCGTTCTTAAATTAAAATTTACGAAGTGTGCACATAGCCCAAACACTATGTTTGCGCCGCTTTTAGTATTCCGAGAACCTGTCTGAGCGTAATATCGTGTATGTAAATCTTGATAGCATAATTTAATAATGCACATGTATTTTGTTAGTTTGTACTATACAAGTCTCACATTTTTTTTTATTAGGCGTCTAAAACTGAATGCAGTAAAATTGATTACATATCTTATTGTTAGTCTGATCGCTTAAAAATTATAATAGATAAATGGATAAAAATATGTTTTCCTTCCTAAAACTGACGTAAGAGGTAGGTGTTTAATACCATCGGCTTACTTAATGTACTAATAAAAATATTTTTGAGATTATAAAGACTATGTTTTAAATTTAAAAAAAAACATTATTATTTTTTTAAATTTCCTTAGTTCGAGCTGACTGCTTAGATAAATCATCGATAAGGAAAAGTGGTGAAAGTCGGAAAATCATATTGTGTTGCTAGCGTCGTGTAGTGTGACGAGTACTCGTTTATTTTGCGCTACTTTAATGATTGGACTTTATTGTTTAATAATGTGATAAACGTTAACTAGTTAGTAATATTGTAGTATGTAAGTACTCGTCCTTCTATTTCGTTCCTTTTTTCTTTTTTCTTATTTCCATCAATTTCCAAGACATTAAACCTTACCTGATTATTGTCAACAAGACACATATCCGACTGGGACAAAATAATAAATCTTAGAATAAGAGCATGCTAGATATCACTGTAGTACAGTTATATGTATAGGTACATATTTATTTATACAACATAATAATTAATGTATTGTTATGTTAAACTTTGGGTTTTACATAAATACACAAGGATATACATTCTGGAAGATGGTTTTGCAATTGTGTATACGAGTAAAGTAATTTTTAATTAGCTGCATCATTCGCCATAATCGTATCACTTAATCTGTGAATAATTTTTTTATTCGAAAAATAGCGGAGTGATTTTGCTATCCTAAATATTTATACAGACTTCGGAACGAATTACACAGACATATCTAAATACTAAAATTACTAATTATATCACTTACACTTTTATACCACACTTATACTCATTAATGAAGTATTTTACGTGTATGTGTAAAAGCCAAATTTTAATTAAGTATGTATTTACATTTATATCATTGTCAACACCAAAAATAAAAATCACAAAGTAAACAAAAATCGTATAAACGTTAGTCATAGTATTAAATAATTTTTAAGGACCTTAACTGTTAAATGATGTACTTGTTTGTTGTTAATGTGTCTTTGTCAGACAAAAAATTAAGCAAAAAGGTACAATACCATGTTCAGTTGTTCACCTTGAAGATTAAATTTATGCAAACAAATTGATTTACAGATGGGGGTTACCTAACGCTCCTAATAGTGATAAAGATGATATACATATATTAAGCAATATCTGTGCCCGCGACTTCGTTCGCGAAGAATTTTAAAAAAATATTGTTCAGTTCGCAGAGTTACAAAATACGAAGAGTATATGGTTTAGCAACAATTAAATTTATTAATTAAATTTATTAATGCTATTGCAATATCACAACTTATTTTATACTAGCTGCTGCCCGCGACGTCGTCTGCGTGCGTTCACTGCTCGTTCCCCGTAGGTGATAGCGTGATAATATGTAGCCTATGTTCTGACCCGACTTCTTAATAATATTCGTGCCAAATTTGAAGTAAATCCATGCAGTACTTTTTGAGTTTATCCCGGACATACATTTGAAGAAATAAAGGTTCACTGCTCTTTCCCCGTAGGTGATAGCGTGATAATATATAGCCTATGTTCTGACCCGACTTCTTAACAATATTCGTGCCAAATTTGAAGTAAATCCATGCAGTACTTTTTGAGTTTATCCCGGACATACATACAGACAAACAGACAAACAGACAAAAATTCTAAAAACTATATTTTTGGCTTCGGTATCGATTGTAGATCACACCCCAAGTATTCTTTTAAAAAAATATTCAATGTACAGTTTTGACTTTTCTACCATCTATACTAATATAATAAAGCTGAAGAGTTTGTTTGATTGTTTGTTTGTTTGTTTGTTTGTTTGAACGCGCTAATCTCAGGATCTACTGGACCGATTTGAAAAATTCTTTCAGTGTTAGATAGCCCATTTATCGAGGAAGGCTATAGGCTATATATCATCACGCTAAGACCAATAGGAGCGTAGCACTAATGAAGAATGTTTCAAAATCGGGTGGTCCTATTCCACGGGGACGAAGTCGCGCGCACAAGCTAGTTTTATTATATGTATAGATACATAAAGTGACAAGAATCAACGATTCTAAAAATTCAATCCATTTATAAGTTTTTGTATGTGTTTGGGTAAAGTAAATATTTGGTACATCAGTTTTCTTTAGCTACATTTATGTTGATGATACAATAAAAATACTCAAATATCTATACATATAATAAAATGGTAGGAAAGTCAAAACTGTACATTGAATATTTTTTTAAAATAATACTTGGGGTGTGATCTACAATCGATACCGAAGCCAAAAATATAGTTTTTAGAATTTTTGTCTGTTTGTCTGTTTGTCTGTTTGTCTGTATGTATGTCCGGGATAAACTCAAAAAGTACTGCATGGATTTACTTCAAATTTGGCACGAATATTGTTAAGAAGTCGGGTCAGAACATAGGCTATATATTATCACGCTATCACCTACGGGGAACGAGCAGTGAGCCTTTATTTCTTCAAATGTATGTCCGGGATAAACTCAAAAAGTACTGCATGGATTTACTTCAAATTTGGCACGAATATTATTAAGAAGTCGGGTCAGAACATAGGCTACATATTATCACGCTATCACCTACGGGGAACGAGCAGTGAATGCACGCAGACGACGTCGCGGGCAGCAGCTAGTTGCACATAAATATATTAATAAGTAGTATATATAGTTTCGGTTGACTAACAATATTTTAAATTTAATGTTACAAGTGAACGTGGTATAAAATTTGTGTCATGGAGTAAGTTTTTAAAGAAATCTATTATACTCGTGTAACGTACTGTAATCTTATTCTTCTTAGTGCTTCTAGTTATCATATATCTACATATCTTTACATGCCTACCTATATAGACACCCTTACGAAACGTGAAATAGTAGGTACCTATTCAAACTTTTTTTAAACAGAAAATTTTTCGCTTCGTCTGTCAATGTAAACCAAAATAGCTTCTTTTAGTACGCTTACATGAAATATTCTGTACCATGTTACGAATGTAGAGTAGAAAGGACATGTATGAATGTGTATAAATATATATATATTCAATGTTTGAATAGTGTGTAAAGTAACATAAACTCACAGATAAAACATTTTATAACTTTTGTTCGTTTACAAAAATTCATAGTCGTACTTCAGATGGATTATTAGGTTTTTATTCCTCCTGAATCATTAATATAAAATCTCTTCAAAACTATTAAATATATAATATTTAATCAGCTTAAATGGTTTAAAGCTATTTAAAATATATGATAAATTTAATAAAATATGAAAGCATATAGTGAGCTAAAAATAGTTGAGTAAAAACCCTCAAAAGCGGATTTTATTATCTCTCATATATTAAATTAGGTAGGTTTTATTCGTACATAGTTTACAAGAACTAAACAATAATAATTAATATTATGAGGTATACATTTATTTTTTAGAAAAATATTTTTGTGAATTTAGCTGTAAGTCGTGTTACTGCCATTAATTAAGACAATCGTAATTCAACATAATTATATTACTCCATAGAATTTAGGTTATTTGTTTATAAACTAAAATATGTATACGGATTATTATTGCGTATCATTTACTTATATCGATATTATATCGGAACTCTTTTAGAACCTTGAGAAAATGCGACTAAAGAAAGATATCGATAAAAGTTTGTAGTTAGCTGTACTAAATATGGTCTTTATATTATCTTTAGCTTATTTCAGTCTGTAGTCATCAATCCTGCTATATTCGGCAATTTAATATAATGATATGCTCTTTTGCGGTCGTCTAGAAAGAGGTTCGTGACCTTACGTGGATAACACAATGTGTACACTGGTCTGGGTCGTTTTGCGGTTATTCCACTAAAAAAATAGTTTTTTGTTTCTTAGGTTTTTGTGACATTAATTGCTCGTAGTATTGTTCAATGGGTTTTGAAGACTATGTAATGACTATGTATCACGAAATTAAGATATTGTTTAAATTATTATTCATTCACATTTAATTTATTGTCAAAAAAATTCATTACATCAAATGTTAAAGTTAATACATTTAATTATTTTTATTGTATTGTTATCTTTTATTATTTAAAAAAAAGGATTAAAAATACATATTTGTAGTAAATTTAATTAATCGCTTACGCTTCTATTTGTAGCTTCTATAGCTTTTTTATTTTAGCATTTGCAAGAAAATCGCAAACAGTAACAAATGTAATCTAATTGTAAATTAAGTAAATTAACACCTTATTTATGTAGGTGTATTTATAAATTTGACTCAAGTTAAAGTGTAAAATTATTTTATTTTTAAGACTTTTGATATTAAAGTAATTAATATAATACTAGAATAGTATTCTCTAATGAAATAAGTAGGTACTGGTTATTAGTTTATTTTTTATTTTAATCATTTTAATGTATGAGTTATAGCTTATAATGTGTATTTTATTAAGTATTTTTGTTTCGACACATAATTAGATAGAAGTAATAGGTAATTATTTACATTTAAAATTCTCTTAGTTTTCCTAAGTACTCGTACTTATAAATAACTATATAATAATTAGTAACTTCCAGGCCTGTTTTTTGTTGTATTTGCACACATTCCATTCTTCTCTCTCTAGTATAATATATCACTATTCCATCATATTATTATTGATGTCATAGAAAATATGTAATCAGATACAAGTTACTATGGTAATTATGACTAAATAGTCAAAATATTTGTTGCTAATTGTTGTTGGACGCTAGACAAGTTTTAACATTAATAGACTATTTTATGTATTATGTAGCAAAATCATTATTATATACCTAGAATATTACCTAGGATGTGGAAAGCGCTTTGTTATAAAATAAAATACATTATTTTTTGGGCTAGAAGTTTTTTTCATTGTAGTTAATTCTCATGTAGCAGTAACTATCCCTATATACCTACTAGATGTTTCTTTTAATGTTTACAAGTAATTAAAAAAAAATTATTTACTCGTTAAAAACTATATTAGACATTGTTAGCATAGGTAAGTTAGATTTTAGCTTACAAAAGGCACAAAGGTATGTATAAATTTTTACCTTTGTACCTAAAAATTATATTTATAAATGCAGCAAAAATTTCTAATCTGTCATGTAGGTACCTAGTAGTGTCTATTAAGAAATACTACCCTAGTCACGTTCTAAAAACTAATTTTACAGAAATCGACCAATGACCGCAAGAGATCATTCGAAGCTTGTAGAGTTGAAGAACTCATTTGAATTTTAATTCTATAGCTTTAGCAGATTTTGAACTGACACAAAGTAAAACAAATTTATTTGTTAATATTATTCTTAATAAAATTAATTTACTAGTATTTTATTTTAAAAACTTTAAACATAAATATACAATTCTCGTGTCACAACCCAGATAACAATATAAACTTGTTTCAGACTTGCAACAAGTTTGATACATCAAATATGAAAGCTTGCTTCAAGTTTGCCATGGCAACTTTGTAAACTTGCAGCAAGTTTAAATCAAACTTGCTAGTTTCACAGTGACAAACTTGCATGAAGTTTGTTTTTTCAAAGAATATGCAAACTTGATATAACAAACTTGCTTGAGGTTTGTCAAAACAAACCTTAAGCAAGTTTGTCATATCAAAACATACTATAATTTGCCCTATACCTTTGTTATGGGGGTAAAAAAAAATTCAATACAATTTTTAATCATAATATGACTATTTATTTATTAATCACATAATTTAAAATCATTGTCTAAAATGATTCATTAGAACCCAGATTATATCCGCTAGATTCCGATGCTTTATTTTGTCTATCAGCTCTGAAACAAATAAAAGAAATTGTTATAAGCTCTTGAAAGAAATTGTTATAAACTCTTATTGTATGAACAAAATTAAACTATTCTAATAAAAGGGGTAAAAAGATGTTAAAGTAACAATCTTGCAATAAAACCTAAAACTATGTTGTCATGTACACATGGTGCATGGACATGGAAAGTCATAGAAAGCAATTTGATATATGGTTCAAATTAAAAAATCAATGCCTACATAGAATAATATAAAATATTATGTTTATTATATTTCAAAACCTTACCTCCGTCTTATTCTAACTTTTGCTTGATTCAGCCACTCACTAGTAATTTCCTTAAGATGTTCATCCGTTACATCATTAAAAATTGTATTGAAAACTGCTTGCTCAGAATACAGCCTGTAATAAAAAGCAAGTTACGTCTGAATGGCCCATGTAAAAGAAAATGTTTTTATTACCTAGTTAAAATCTTTACCAGATGGACAATTTATTGTACAATTTGGACCAGTATTGGTGCTGTTTGTTAAATCTGAAATTTCAATAACATCTTCAACATCTCCAGTAAATAAGGTGTTGTTTCTTGTAAAAGTATATTCAGGAACTGCGTTTGTTAAATTTGGCTGTGATTCGCTTTAAATTAAATTAAGTTTGAAAGAAGACGTAATGAAACCCACAAGTTTCTAAAATTCTTAAATAGCTTATATAGAAAAATAAAAGATATATACTCTTTTTAATTGTCCTTGTTTGGACATTAGTAAAAAGAGTTTTCGAGACATCTTTACTCCTTCCTGAAGAAAATAAATTAAAAACATAAGTAAATATTGTTAAAAACTGACGCCATTACATGACTGCATTCAGAGTTGTTAGAAAATTAATAATAACATTATCATTCTTTGTTTTGGCTTACTTAGCGCTATATAGCGTAAATCGTTTTTAATAAAATATGAAGAAAAGACAGAGTGGCAGTAATTGAATTGAATTTTTGACTGTGTACAATATCACTGTGACAGCAAATTGTTGAGGTTATGCAACAACGAATAACATTAAACATGGACTTTATGTATTTACAGCTAGAAGCTACAAAAAATATAAAAGAGACTTACCTACTTCAATTTCACCAAAACAAAAACAATACCTAATAATCGAATGTGATCGCTTGGCTAGTCTCGCGCGCGCGTTAGTGAAATTGATATTTGATACAGAGTATAAAATTATACGTCAGTGCTGAGTGGTAGCGGTAAGGTTGCAGCAAAGTTGCCACAAACTTGACGCATCATACTTGTCACAACAATATTCGAGCAATATTGTCGCAAACTTGAAACTTCATATTTGACTTAACAATATTGCAGCAATATTGTCACAAACTTGCCTCGTCATATTTGACGCAGCAATTTAGAATCAAAGAAAAATCAAACTTGCCCCAAGTTTGCATGCTATCTGGGAATGTTAGTTAAAATACTCCTTCGCTGGACCAATTTTTATGAAATTTTGTGTGCATATCGGGTAGGTCTGAGAATCGGCCAACATCTATTTTTCATACCCCTAAGTTATAAAGGGGGGGAATTAACGGGTTAATCTATATATCTATATATATAAAAGAGATTTCCACCCATATATTGACTCATCACGATATCTCTGGAACCATAACACGTAGAGACTTGAAATTTAGTAGAAATATTCCTTTCGCCGAGTAGAGGTCAGCTAAGAATGGATTTTACGAAATTCCACCCACAAGAGGGGGTTGCGGGGGTTAATAACATATATGGCAAAACAACGTTTGCGGGGTCAGCTAGTAATACCTACCTACCCAGAAAAACGAGTGTGCCTTAGACCACACAAGACTGAAGTAAAACTTAAAGGCCTGCACTGAGTCTTAGATATAGGAAATGTAACTAACTTACTATGAGAGAAAGAGAGAAAGATGACTATGTTTGTTAGCAAACGAAAAAAACCGACTTTAATTACATCGACAAGTAGGTAATACCTACAACATAAGTAGACGAAAAAAAATATTAACAATTGCACTAGTCGTCACAACAATTTTCGAGGGTTCCCTCCATTTTTCTGGAATTCCATCATCAGATCCTGGTTTCCTTATCAAGGTACCAAACTGGGGATGTTTCCTTTAAAATAAAAAAAGAGTTATGTATAAAAATCGGTTCATAAACGACGAAGTTATGCCCGAACATACTTACATAAAAAAAATATAGGTATATATACCTACCGTTCAACCGTTTACCCATTGTTATCGGCGAATTTATTACGCTAATTTTAAAATATTTGTAAATATCATATATATAGGTACTATGATCTCATTATTATTTTATAAAAACCTTTTGGAACAAATATAATTTTGTAGAGTTAAATTTTAATTTATTATTATAATATGTATAAATTATATTTAGATTATTAGTCAACATTATCAACATAAAATTGGTTTTTGTAAACTTTTACTTACTTACTAATTATTAGTTATTACTTGTAAATGTTACATTCACATTCAGTCTATGTCACATTCAGTCAGCTAGTCATATATAGAATTATAGATATATATATGACTAGCTGACTGAAATGTTTATATGTACCTACTTATACCTAAAGCTAGTACTTGTCATGTAGTCCCACTTAAATAAAGTCGACACCTGACTAGTAGGTACTTTTTGAGTTGTCTTTCATAATTATTATATATTTACTCAACATTTTTTTTCTGTCTACGCTGTTTTACTTGTTGATTTAATTGAAGTCTGTTTTATTTCGTTTGCGAGCAAACACAATTAAAAATGTTAAAGTCAACACACGATTTTTAATCATGTTTTAAATCGTCTACAAAAACTAAGAAAAGTGCTACAACACCATCTGTTATTTAGTACTAGAACTTATATGACATTAATTGTATTGTACTGCCATCTATATGAAAAGGTATGAACTATGTAAAGAAAATATATTATTTCCCACTACTTTTCAAATGTTTGAATTTATGAAAAATCTGTAAATAAAATATAATATTAGAAATCAAAGGGTATTTATATTCTAAATCTTACTTGTACTTTTTCACAGTTTCCAAACAACTAGTAGTGTCATCTATATTTTAGATATTTAAGGCTTTCATTTCAAATTGTTCACACTAGATGGCGGACTGTGACGTTGTGGGTATTGCCATAAGCTTAAAATGTACCCAATGAAAGCATTTTATTTATTTATTTACGTGCTACTTATTTGAATTTTAAATTGTAACAAAAATTAACCATATTTCAAATTTATGTTTCATACTTCTTAACTGAATTATTGTGCTTATTAATTAATATAGTATCGAAGATACAATAATTTACTACTATCCTTTTAAACTAATGTTAAACACTATACTTTTCAAATATTTAGTGTTGTTATTATAATTTTACATAATTTTATTAAATAATATGTTTAACAATATTGTAAATAAATACGGGAGATTTAAAATTATTATGGTAGCACAGCACGCCGTTTTCATTCATCTTCAATCTTCATTCGACCGGCAGCTTCGGTTGCAAGGTGATGTCAGTGTGTTTCGAAAAAAATGGCGGGATATCGTCAATATGAAAAGTTTTTAACAAACTTTCTTACATCAGTGTTATGAACGAAGAACACATTATAAATATTATTTCAGCTTATAAACTGAATGTAACTTACAAGATTATGTAGAGTTAGTGAAAGTTTGTCGTTGAGGATGTCGGTTGATTCAAAGTGGCAGTTACCTGACATTTTTTGTGTGGTGTGTTGAATGGATGACGGAATAACGTTTAATTTGCGGCGCGGGAATGGATAAATAAAGTTTTAAAGTGTTTACGGACCTTCAGAAATGCCTTTCGTGCAACGGGTGGTGGACCCAAAGTTTCTCTCACGAACAAGTTTGCGAGATGAGAACGGAAAGCCGAAGGTCACGGATGAAGAACTCCAAGCGGTGACCAACTGCACCTTGAGTAATGCACTTCGGCAGCTTGCCTCTCTAGTTCTTCTAGCTGAAGACATCTTCAGTGAACTCACGTCGCAGCTTGAAGGAATAACTGAGAGGTCGAAAGTAGCGCGAACAAAGATCGAAAAAATTCATGAGATTGTCGAAAAATATGACCCTAAGAAAGTACCAGTCCGTAAGTAATATTTGCAATATACTAATGTAACTTTAGATAGCATATTTGATACGAACAAAACATTAATAAAAATGATTTCTAGAATTTTTGCTTACCTGTGATTTCCGTTTATTTACGACGCCAATAATCTCTAGCAACGAAAGAAACTTAATTTGTACTAAACAATCGAAAACAACATGAATAATTAAATATATGTCTTTAAACTGTAATTATTTCGAGGATAACATTATAGAAATCTACGTAAACGTCGTGACGAACATATTTCTGTACCTACATATTGCATAATCTAATTAGATAGTTGAAAATTTGAAATCCTAACGAACGAGACGCTTTGAAATGATTGTTATTATCGGATTCGATTAACACTTTTATTGTTTTTAATATTACTTTTATCTTTATTTACATTGACATTAATTATTATTATAAAATGGAGATTTGGAAATCTCATTACATCGTACGTACTCCAGCATGCCGCCTTTACAAAAAGTTCCAGCTTGATGCATTATTGAGCGCTATCTAAAAACCTGTTTCGGCGTTCGAGCGGCCCGCAATGGGAAAAAACATCCAGATTCCAATGCAGACCATAAAAACTTTTGAGATAATTTCAAGACCATTCAATGATGATGCCGCACCGCACACGATCTTGACCGTTTACCTATTTATATAACACATCAAAGAAATTATTAGTTTGTGCGATCATGCCCGAGAATATTATTATAAACGTAAACGTTTTATGCGGTTACCATTAATAAGTTTCAGTACTTATTCAGTAGTTTATTAAATGATTTAAACTTTTAAACACAACTTGATGTAAAAAAGTTAACCCTTAGGTGTAACAACCGCTGTGGTGTAGTGGTGCGAGTAGTCGCCTAAAACACCAATGGTGTACGGGTTCGAATCCCGCTCGGGATGGATAAAGAGGCATATTCAGCCTCTGAGGCATGCCCAGCAGTGGGTAGACACAGGCTGAACACAACGCATGTAGGTGTAATTTATCATTATAATAATATTATATGTTTACACAACGTCACTCCTCAGCATTTCTTTCAACTATTTTACATCTGTTGTGACAGCTAAGGCGACTCTGAACTTGAAACTGAACAGATGAGGGAGTGCTTTGTAAGATAAACAGTAATTGTAAACACTTGACTAAGTAAATTTTACCTCTAAGATTGTATAGGGTGAAGTGGGGTAATTGGAATCACGGGGCTATTGAAATCATGGAAGCTACTGAGTTTATACAAAAAGATATAAATCCAAATTCACGGGTTCCTTGTAGCCCAACTCTTGTTCTATCTTCTGGTATAATTGTAATCTAAATGGATCATCAACTTTTTTTTTTATGATTTTTCTAAAAAATCTTGACATTTTAACTTTTACACCAAATTCATTCCAACGTTTTCTCTTTTTTTTTCAAATTGACTCATGATTGTGTAGACAGCGAATACATGACTGATTATGAAAAAAATGTATGGAGAACACAAAAAACATAGTGAAATATCTCTAGGACGAAGGACAAAATAATTACAGCTGTGATCCCAATTGCCCCTAATAATTTCAAAGTGGGGAAATTGGAATCACAGCTGTTGGGGTAATTGGAATACGTCTGATTCCAATTGCCCCACATTAATAATAATTATTATTAAGTGTCTAAAGAGGATGAAACCAAGTAAAATTAAGGGAAGGGACTGCTGTGACTCAAGATCCAGACCAGTGTTCAAAAAGAAAGTAATCTCAGACGTACTCATAGTAGGTCGGAGAGAGGAACTAATTTTTAAAGTTTCTTTCGCCTCCTACAACATTCAGTCAAGAAAAGTAAAGAAAGACATTCTTGTAAATATGTAAATAGTCTACATTAGTACTGAATTACATTTATGGGCCTTATATAAAAAAAATACATTAATTTACTTTGTAAAAACAAAATAAACAAGAAGAAAAATTATATAATTTCTGTTCAATCATCTTATTTCTACTGCAATTTAACTTGGGTAAGTTGAAAAAATTGTTACTGCTTTAAATACAAGGTTATTTCAGTTTTGTTCTTATTATTTTAAAATTACATATTACAGGACACCCGGTTAGGATTTACAACAAATTTTATATCTCTGGAGCCATTAGAGATAAAATATAACAAAAATAAGCCCTTGAAAACAGAAATTTACAGCTATATTTCAACTGCCCCATCAACTCAAACCATTGGATCATATGGGTTGAAGAGGCCCTGATTCCATTTACCCCAGTGTGCTGGGGTAATTGGGATCACGTGTTAACATTTATTGTACATATTAAATAAACTACTTACATTGTTAATAAAAAGTTGTAAAAAATACTATACATAGAAAAACATACAAATAAAATTGTGACAAAGTTTCAAATTCATAGAATATTTCATATAGAAATTATACACCTCATAAGTCAAATTATATTATTTTCTGATCCCAATTGCCCCACTTCACCCTACATTATTCTAAATGAAATATTTCGTAGATGGTTTACCATTATTTTATCTTCTCTTTACGATTTAAGTTTCTGTTCAAAACTATATACGTGAACACGTAAGTTTACACAAAATAATATTTCTCTTTTCGTAAAAGTATTCATGTATCCTACTCGTATATAATTGTGTATGTACTAGACTTAAACATAAAACGCTGAGAAAAGCAAATATTTCCTACCTACTGATCAAAGGTCGGTCAATAATTTTTTGATTAAAAAAAACATTAATGTTATAATACCTATCTATACTAATATAATAAAGCTGAAGAGTTTGTTTGTTTGATTGTTTGTTTGTTTGTTTGAACGCGCTAATCTCAGGATCTACTGGTCAGATTTGAAAAATTCTTTCAGTGTTAGATAGCCCGTTTATCGAGGAAGGCTATAGGCTATATATCATCACGCTAAGACCAATAGGAGCGGAGTCCACGCCGACGAAGTCGCGCGCAGAAGCTAGTTTTGTATAACAGCATAATTAATATTTTAATGTACTGTGTCACCCATCATCATTGTGTTTATTCCAAAACCTCGTAGCAGCCTGGCGAATTAGGTTCTAATTCTTACTTCAAATAATGCCTATGCTTTTTAGGGCACTACATAGCAAAATAATTAAATAGATATAAATAATGTAAAAAGTAGGTATAATAAAATCGTTACGCACGAGTTCAATGTACGATAAAGCCCTTATCAACTTTCTTTATAACTAGGAAACAAGTCATAGCGTAAGAATTAATTCAGTACAAGCATAATCAGGTATGCATAAAAGGAAATGAGAACAAATGCAAAAAAATTATATGTGTAATTGTACTGCGTTTGCGATAGACGAGGTACGATATACATAATGTGCTTAGTCGCGAGAATAACCTTGATTTAGTTTATGTTGCATAATTTTTTTAAATAATTAATATAACAATTATTTCATTATTTATCTGACTATTAATTTGTAATATGATTCAAATTATTTAAATTGAGCTACGCATCGTTTTATTCTAATAAACCTATGTGAAATAGGCAAGCCAAGTGAGGATTTTTTCAAATAAGCTTGGCTCCTCAACGCACTCGATTTCGATCGAACACACAAAAAACGTAAACTTGAGTGACAAATTTTAAAATCTCAATTTAATATTGAGTTAATTTAGTTATCTTAAACACGTTTAAATTGGGCAAGAAATATCTTTGCAATTGACAACCTGATACTGATCTATAGATAAGAGGATATGACCGTGTCATATAAATTGTAGATGTCCTACTTTGTTTGGAGTAAATTATAGTCCCCGTGGCGGGCGTTTTATATGACATTGGCTTAGAAAGAGTTATGAATAAAGCATACACACACAAATAATGTAGATAGGTACTTAAAAAAAAGTGTTTTTAAAATATTTTAAGCAAATTAGAATCTATTTTGTTTCTGGTAACAAAAAATACTGTGACAACGTTGTATATATTAAGCATTACCATGTTTAGATCTAATAATTGATATATATGAAAATTGACAAATATTACATTTTTATTCACATATATTATAAACTTATGTATGGTCATGCTCTCATGGGTAAATCATATCAAAACGGTCTATCATAATCAGACACTTAGCAATGATACGGGTTTATAAAGTAACGAGATTGAAGAGGGCGAGAAGTAAAGAACGTAACTTGAATACCTTACTACTTTTAGTTTGACGAAATTATAATGGTAAGTTCAAATCCCCAATAAGTATAATCTAAACTAAACTAACTAGTATAATATATTTTAAAGTATGTTTATTAAATGAGCATTTTCTCTTTTGTAATAAATCAATTTAATAAGCCAACCCGCAGTAGAGCAGCGTGGTAGATTAATCTCCGATCTTGACATGAAGAAAGAGGCCTATGACCACCATTGGGATGTTTCATGTTACAGATTGAATCATATCGTAATCATAATAAGTCATTTAGAAAATATTTAATGATTTTATAAAAAAATCATTAAAAAATCTAATCGAATTCTGCAGTTTAAAATCAAAATATATTTACTTTACATGTAGTAACTAAAACATATCCAAAATTAATTAATACGTAAATTAATACTAATAAATTAATACATACATATTTTATTGAATTCTACTATGGTAACTGTGATTGTAGGTGAAGTATATTACGTATACTTTTGACTATTACGTATCACTTCCAAATTAAATTAGTATTTTTTATCATGTTCGCGATCGAAACCAAATGACTGATCACCTAATAATGCCACAGTGGACGGTGTCACCTTACGCCCCCAATAGTACCTTTCCTCGTAGCGGTATAGTTTTGCAAGCTATTGAATGACTGCTGTCAGTACGTATTGAGCAAGTCTTCGTCGCGTAATCTGAAACCCAGCTTAAGTCTAACGGCTTTATACCTACTCAAAGACTTTCGTACCCGAGTAAGTTACACTACAAAAGCTTACGATTGTTTATTTATTCAAAATGCACAATGAAACAATATATAATATTTGTGGATGCTAATTTCTTAAACTTAAGTTTAAAATTAACGTCGTAAAATTTGTTTAATAATAGTTTTCAAGAGGCGTTTGCTCATGGGTTTTGTTATCGGGCACTAGAAATACAAGAGGCGGCAAAAACTACTCTTGAGATGCTCACCCCTCTCATCCGTCTCATAGGGGAAGAGGAGTTTTTATTGAGAAGTTTTGAGAATGCTGCCTGCCAGGTACCCGGGACTATTGCATTATTGTATTCATAATAATTTGGCAATGAAGGAGTCATTAAATTAAATCAATGTAAGAACATTTTCTTATGAAATACCTATAGACATAAGACCAGTAACTTTGTACCTTAACGTTATAATGATTTTAATAAATGGACGTCATTAGAATCATTTTTCTAATAAATACTCTATAAAAGGTACACAATAATTTTAGATATATGATATGTATATGCCATTCGGTATTCCAAAGGGACCAACAATTGTCATAAATGTCGGCATCGTTTAAACACTTTATACATTATCTGCAGCAGTTAACATGACTAATTGCTTCAGTTAAGTTTGATTTATTAATAATTATTCCCGTAGAGTTCGGTGAGAATAATATACCTAAGACTATTTTGCTCGAACGATAAATTATTATCTAATAAGTGCTGGCTTTTACAATCGATCTCGGTTTCATAAACACTGGCCTTAACTATCCACTTACCAGTTCGTATGCCATAAAAGACAAAAATATTATTTAGTATACTGTTTATTTTATGTACGTAGGTAGCTAATAGCTATATGTAATAGGGATTTATGAGAGTATTTGGTGTTTAAGTTTTTTCTTTTTTTTTTGAAAATTTTATTTAATTAATATTTTAAAATAACGTAAAAATATGAGTTAACGTAATAGGATCAAATATAATTAAATAAATGAAGGTTGGCATTAGGCCATTAGGATTCCTTACCCAAAAGATGCCAATAGGGTTCTATTAGGTTTAATTTCTTACTAGCTAGCTGTCTCATTAAAACTTAATTAAGTCGATACTTGAAATTTTCACTGAGTACGAAATACTAGGGCCGCTATAAATAGAAAATAAAAACTAAATTATACGACGTCTTGGATGCTTGATCTTAAGTAGTATTCAAATACCTATATGTGAAAATTTTGAATATTATACGTTGGACCAGAAGTCTTTATGTGCTAGTTTGGATCACACGGCCTATTTTTTGCTCTATCGATGAGTTACTTAGCATAAATTCATGATGGCAAAAAATTCCTAATAATAAAAAAGTGTTATTAATACTGTTGAGTCTTAGTTTTTTACATAATATAAATTAGAATATAATTAAAAATTCATGAACTGTATGGTTTCAACCTCGTTGACGTTTGATTAGTGAATTCCCCCAAACGCTAAATAATTTATTAATTTGAAATATAAACAATAGAAATAGTGCCATTGTAAATTGTTAAAGATGTTTTGTTGTTGTTCCAAATGCAATATTTACCATGTCCGTTTGTCATCAAAAACTCACTGAATGTCACTAAGAAAAATAATTGTCCTCTACGACCAGAAGTTATGGCTACGCGTAGGTGAATCATTTACAAACTCTTATCTAACTTTATAATACATATCCTCGTTCGAGACATGAATTGAATCAAGTTTTTAATGTATGAGTACTTATTTAAGACATAACTCATGTCAACAATAGATCTGAGAAGTAAAGAACAATAGGCCGACTTAAATTTTGATCGGTCTATGCAGCGAGGCTGTGACAATGACCTTTAAAAACCCACGCTAATTATACACTAGCGCTGAAACGACGAGACAGACTGGTTGCTGGTATGTCTCAGCTCTCAACATACCGAACTGATTCTTGAAATACATAAAAGACACTAACTTTCCTTTGGGGAACATGGAATTAAGTTTACGATTTTCGTAAATCGTGTTACTTCTTCGAGTGTATATTCTAAAAAGGGTACAAATTTTGTCAAAGGGCTATAACAATTAACGTAATAATTAATTATAAATAATTATTACATTTTTTGTTCATATATAGGTACCTACTTTTAAATTATTTTTAAACTAGCTGTCCGGAAAGACTTCGTTCTGTCTGTTATGTTTTTTTTTTTTTTTTTTTTTTTTGTATAAAAACCTTCCGTGGGATTTAAGGAACATACAAAAAAAATTAGCCGAATCGGTCGATCCATTCTCCAGTTATGCGCTTAGCAACATTCATTTTTATTATATAGACCCTAGCTTCCCAAACTGTGCGTCGCGACGCCCTGGGGCGTCGCGGCGTTGTCCCAGGGGCGTTGCGTGTCGATGCGACTGAGTCGAGTGAGCACCGGGTGCAAGAAAGAAAAATTAGTAAGAAATATTTTCCCAAAAATCTGGAGCAATATGACTGGGTCAGAAACCATTTCCAGTCACCCACACCATCGATACTTTCAACAGATGAAGAAGAACTACTAATTTGTGAATTTTGGAGATCAGTTTCTCAATAATATCCTGTCAACTCTACGGCGCTGCTGCATTAAAGGTTTTAAAACCATTTGCGACTTCGTACTTGTGCGAAACGGGCTTTTCTGCAGTTGCAGTAATTAAGAACAAGTATAGGTCAAACATAGACGTAGAAAAATAAATGAGTGTGGCAATTTCCAAACTGGAGCCCTGGTTTCATAAGCTATGCCCAGAAAATCAAGCACACCCATCACATTAACCAGTCAGTTACATAAATATCTCTTTTTATTTTTGTGCTTGTTTCGATTTTTTTTCTTATTTTCTACAAAAAATTATAAATGTTCAAATAGTGTTTTTCTGATAACTTGTTACAAGGCTAGTACTCGTATTAAAATTGGTAAGTATTTTTGGAGGCTGGGGCGTCGCAAAAAAATAGCTAAGTCCGTCACAGTGCGAATAAGTTTGGGAAGCCCTGATATAGACTATTTTAGCTCTTATTTGAAATTGTGATAAGATTAATGAATGAATGTTATAATAAGTACTTAAATATATTACACGAGGTATTATTTCTTAACGAAATTAAAGAAAATGATTTACATAATTTGAGATAAAGTCGTATCTTTCACAATGCTCACAAATTTGTAAAATAGCTCAAGTAGGTATTTAAATTTACGTAATTAACATGCCGAAAAAATCACCTGATTACAACTAGGTCACAGATTAGTAAATAGTATCTTAACTAGGTACTTTTTCTGTAATAAGTGATAGAAAAAGTCGGGCTTATTCTGATTTCGCCTTGAGATAGTGATTTTAATGTTAACACCATAGACAATTATATCTCATTTCTGCCTTTACTAACAACACAACTGATAGACAAACGAACTGTGTGGTGACACAAAACGCTATCAAATCCATTTTTGGATTTTTAATTGAGCTGAACCACGTTTTCTACTGTAGTGTGTTATGCAATACACCTTCTCTGAGATATTTGAAGGAAAATTCAAAATATACATAATCTTGGCACTTAAAACAGACACATTAATGATCTTGTAATCACAGTCCTACCTTCTACAAAGTTTATGGATTGTACAGTTACGGAGTGGATTTCTTTAAAAATATAATTGAAGAAATTTGTAACTTCTCTCTGATTACTATAAATACTATTTCAAAATTCTAAAATACATTTCCAAAATACATTTTAAAAATTTTGTATTACTTTTACTATACCTATGCAATGTGATTTATTTCAAAACTTGTAATGTCGCGTGGAAGAGATCACTACTTAGTGATAAAACCGCCTAACTGTACATTTTATGTTCATTTCTAACTCTTAGTTATTAATATTGCTAAAGTATGTTATGTCGATTACGATAAATTAATTAGATGACTATAAAGTGTCAAATTTAAGGTGTTCGTATGTTATAGATTTCTTTTTTCTATTTGATAAATGAAACCGTTAATGTAGTTTAAGAGAAAGTATGTAGGTATATATCAAGACGTATATAAAAAAAGTATGAAAAATACGTAAATGCGTTAGGAATCCATTTAAGTGTGCAACAGGGCTTATGATGCAATAATTCGGCGATTCGCTGGCAATAAATTTAGCGTACCCTCCTGTTTACACCATATGGTGCAGACGCTAATCCACTTACATTCTGACGTTCACGTTGTTCCCTGTGTCATATTTTATCTAAAAAGTGAATAAGACTTTTACTTTTTAACGATTTATTGTAAACCGATAAAGTTAAATATTTTTTTTATTAATTTACGCACTGGCGCCGATATCACATGTTAAAGTAATATAGTCTTCGATATAAAATGATTGTAATAACATCCTAAAGATTAAAAAAAATTTATTACCCTTAGTTGGTTTAAAATTGTCTCTACTTTTGATGAACTGTCTCATATTATATATATTAGCAGGAAATTTTGAGATCTTTTAACTTTTTTACAAACACTGTTATTTGTATTAAATCAATGATGTACTAGTTTCGAAGCGTTTCCTTAGTGACATTGTGACTAACAAACTTGTTAATGTTAGATGAAGCCACATAAAAATTGGGGTGCGTGGCAGCTGATCGGAAGTCCTGTCTTTTGTTAAATGTCTAACCACAATTTACCGTTATGGAAGGAAGTAGTGATAGGGTGTTACTTAAATAATCTCGAAAAATATGCGTTTATCACCTGCGCTGTACAATCGTGTTTTATTTTAGCGGTGCTTGTACACTTGGTTCTAATGCTTACTTAATCCACACTTTGTCCAACGTCTAGCCGATTTGTGGACTGAAAGTTTTCCATGCTTTCGATTTGATTCCACATCCACACACTGCATTTTTATTTATTACATAGAGTAGTCACGAAATTTTATCATGCTCCATTGTCCCTTACGTAAATTTCGTATTTTTATTGGAACAAAAGCAGGAAAGCACCATTATTCAGATTTTTAGGCACAATGGTCGGCGCAACGGTGCACGCGCAGCGTGTGACTGTCAAAGATTACACAAGCAATTGTTCAGCACATAGCTTTTGTCATATAGAATAAACGTTCGAATCGATTGAACCACACGACTCCTGAGGTATGGCTGTCTAGCGTATATTAATTATTTCCCGACCCACCCCTAACTATTTCCGTAGTCGTCTTCAAAGATACGACTTTTTGTTAGCACTAAATTCTCTTTTATTTGTAAAATAAAATGCCCGTTTCCTAAAAAAAATAGGAAGACTTTTTGGCATCCTGTTATAAATAGATTTAAAAAAAATGTGCTAAAATACCTTACTTGAGGAATATGAAAGCGGTCTTTTAGAAAAACAACAAAATAATGATCTCGATATTTTGAAATCTTAGAACTAGCTATACATTACGGTCATAACAAATTACATTAAGTAAGATTATATCATTCATATCACATTAGTCACGTTATATTCTCAATTACTAACTTGTATTGGCTTGTAATGTAAGATAGAACACAAGCTATAATATATCAGTAAATAAGAAAGGATCAATTAGGTATATGATTTTATATACGATTCCGACAGAAATAGCTTTTCCTTTTGTTGAGCAAATATTTTCTTTACGAAGTCCACAAATATTAGTAGAAATAAATAAGAAAAACTATGACATAAAATAGTTTTCCTTATCATTTGAAGTAAACATATCTAAAAAAGAATAAAAGGCTGTTTAAAATTTAGATGCTATCTATGTAGTTTTAGTTTTGAAAACTGTATATTTGTCAATAATAATTTCATTAAATATTATTATTTAATACTGTGTTATTAATATAGACCTACTTCCATTGGAATCTCAGTATATTAGTATACATATAATAATTTGTGCTCAATATACAACATTTAAGTAATTAGCATAATTGCGGTGCTTTATTTTCTGTATAATAATTTACAACTTTTTTATGTAAAAATCTATCATTAATTAAAGATAACATTCTCACTAAAATATTAATGTGCGCTTCATCATACTCGTCTACATTAAATCCGTTTGAATAGACGTTTTTTTTCAACATCCTTGAGAACATGACGCTATTTGACATGGGAATGTGATTCAAATAGACGAACAGGATATCAGACTCATACATACGTAGTTACTGTGTCCTGGCTGCTTAGAATATTCTTATACATATTAGTGTGGATACTATATAAAAGTACCTATCGTTTAAAAAAATAATATTTTCAGTTATTTTCGAACACAAAAGCTACAAAGAATGAGAACATATACAGAATTAAAATACAAGTAAACATAAATTTATTTATTTTATATAAGTATTTTCTAACAAGATCTTCCGCAGACATAATAAAACAGATCTCGGTTATTAAATAATGTTTTATTGTACCATGCTGAGATGAATCGAATTGAAATTAGAAGTATTCTGAAACGAATGTTCGTTTCTATTACATAGCGTGACTTGCCTGTTGGGTGGGTTAGGAAGTTAACCTTGATCGTAGATATACCATGACACAAAATATTAATAAAATAATGTAGGTACAATATGTCTGTCCTCATTACGACAGCTACGTATATGTTATCTAATCTAACATCGGATTAAACCAAATATAAGCTTTATTTGTAATAAATAAAAAGTGCATGCACGTCAAAAATTATTGCGTGCGCCATGGTAGATAGGTGATAAAATTGCTCGCATGACTGTTGCACATCATAATTCACTTTATTTTTTTAAGCGATAATTTTACCCTGCATTTATAGTGAATCATTGTAAGTCCGCTAACAACAACATAAAGGTGAAAATTCCGATTGCAAATGTATGTTCTAGATAACAGTCGATGCACGTCGCTGTAATGGCGGTCGTAAATAGCAAAATAAGTTTAGTTATACTTAGAGCTGTGAGATCTTGAAGGCCGTACAAAATGTCGGTACGTATGTTTATGCTTTCTAGGTATTTCAAATATTTATTTTGTGTACAAGTGGACTGTGGTATCAAATGTATATCGACGCTTGAAAGGCAATAATTCCTAAGCGACATGTTGGCAACTTTACACTAGAGCATTTTAAAGTTTTTTTTTTCGAAAAAAAATTCATTAAAAATCGCCTATTAGTCATAGCTACTCGATTCTAACGAATTTTAAATCCAATTTGATAGCTTTATAAACTGGTATTTAAAGATTATTCATTTTCTCAATATTTTAAGAAATAGTGTCGGTTAGTAAAATTTTAATCAAAATCACAAACAAGTAAAAATTACTTAACGACGACAAAGTTTTATCATAAACCATGTAAAATTAACTAAGCCCCAGTTTTTCATAATGGTGTTTGAAGCAAAATGACGCATCCAGAAATAACAGATGTTTGATCCATAGGTAAAATGATCGAAATAAAAATCGAAAAACTTTTTTGTCAGGCAATTTTAACCATAGTACAAATTAAATAAGGTAAGTGTAGGGCTTTTTAGTACAAGTACCTAACTAAGAATTTAGGTTTTAGTACACAACATTAGAAACTTTTGGATAAAGGTTTTCGATGGATAATTTTATCGTCTTCATCAATACCTAAACAGCCGTTGTAGTGATCTACAATCACTCACTACTGAGTATGGATCTCCATCTGACAAGGGACGAATTAGAGCATACTCCGCCACACTGTCGTATTGCATGTTGGTGGAGTTTTTAGGCCTGTGACTAATCAAACATCTTAACAAAGGTTAATGGACGTCTATCTAAGCCTCTAACACATGAATGTTGCAGTTAAATCTCTCAAAGAAGAAAATTGCTGTCAAAAACTATTGTTACAAAAATTAAAATTGGAATGGGTTTCTGGTTACCTACCTTACTATTCATTAGATATGTGATCAAAACAAAAAATCATCCACGTCAAGTATGTGTTTCAGATCAGTTTTTTTTACAAAATATATCTTTTTAGGCAGGTAAATATTAACTACTTTACGTTTTTAAAAACAATTGCATTTAGGTAAAAAATTACTAAGCGACAATGAGTACATAATTAAGGTGTGTTAAAAAGTCTTAAACTACGAGAGAGAAAAAAAAATTATCAGGTAAAATTTCTTAAGCAATGTTTTATACCCTAGGTATGCAAGGCAGAAAATACTTTATGTTTAAACGCATTATTTCGAATCTAGGCAAAAATTACTAAGTGTAAACTGTAAAAATAGAATACATACTAAGTGAAAGTTATTGATAAATCGGTAAAATTATTGTCGCTTGGACGCCGAAAACTGTGAAAATGTGTTTTTTTTTAAGTTACCAAGCGACAACAAACTTCGTCCTAGCGCCATGAGAGTAAGAGCAATCGACGCAAAAAAAATTTCTGATTTCAACGGTATATATAACTCAATATCGCCCAAAATGTCGCTTGGTAATTATTGCCTTTCAAGCGTCGATATTATCTTTGATAATAGGCATGATACGACAGTATCAAAAAATCAGCAATTTAATGATTTTAGGGGAACACTCATATTAAAAACATTAAGACATTTAACAATTATTTTTATTTGTCGGTGTCCAAAATAAATATATCGAAATATTTAATATAAAAAATGTGTTATAGAAAATCTTAACATTTTAATAGAAATTAAAAAAAAATATATATCTTCTACGAGTTCTACGTGTATGTAAGCTATTTGTCTGTCTTTCCCAATTAAGTTACGTCAGCATTTCCCAGTTCAGGTAACATGATTTATTCGTGGTAGTCGCCTGCCTACTGCGGTGAACGAACCCTGTCACTTGCAAGTTGCCGTTACTGGTTTCGGCAGACGATTTAAATCCCAGCGCTTTATTGGCCATTTATGGGCGTGAAACTTACCATTTCATTTAGAAAATCAAAACATTTGGACACACTTGTAAACTGTAACATTATTCTATGCACATAAAAAATAATACACACTGGTAATAACAAGCTTACAATTAAAAATAATATTAAGTACCTATGTACAAAAAATTATCTAAAATTCATGTACCTCAGTAAACCATAAAAAAGCTGTTTTATTGTCGTTAATCTTAATGCGAACAGCTGCAAGCCAACAATCAGTGCAGCTTATACCAAATTATTAAAAGCCGTAAAACGAGTCCCGCACAGAAGGGTGAGCCCCCTATGATTGACTTTATTTCTAAAACTTGCATTATCTTCGTAATTGTTATATCAACGATCTTTGTGAATTTAGCTTTACTTGATGTAAAATTAATTTTAACCGCAAATTAAGTATTTTTAAGTATTAGAATTTCTTGAAAGCGAGGCTTTTGCGAATTATCTTAGGTACTTATGTTAGACAAAAAATATACAAATAATACTAACAATAGGTATTCTTGCTTTGTAACACAATATACAAAAGTTAAATTGCAAGTCATGAATTTTCGTGATTTGATATAATCTTAAGTTCTGCCAACTTTTGATCACGTGCAAAGCACGAAAATAACATACAATTACGAGATTCCTTAACCAAAAAATTTAATCTCTAAAACGTTCGTATTATTCATACACCTACCTAATATGTACTTGAAAATAGTATTCTGCAAACTGATTTAATACATCTATATTTGTTCATAAATCAAATATTCAGGATAAGAAAAAATATGGAATGTATCGTAATTTATTTTTACACACGGTCCATTTTTGTAAATATGTGTAATATTTTCGAAAAAGTTTTTGTCTTTTGATTTAATTTCCAACGTGGTTACAACAGCAACGTTATTTATTCATACGACCGTAATGTATGTATTAGAGCCTATTTCCCCAGCGTAATACAAGATGCCATAAGACCGTTAAGACTGCAGTCGCAAATGTCCCTGTCCCCTGGCCACAAGCAACCGGCTTCATTGTGAAGCGAGGACCGACCGTTAGCCCGCCACCTGCGCTATGCCACTGCCCACTGAACCGAAAGCGACGCGGATCCAGACACGCGTGCTTCATAGTTTTTGCGAAGTCCTATAAACCCTGCTATAGCAGTGTCCTATTACACGATTAAAACAATAATCGAGAAATTCGCACATAATAAACGAAAAATTTCAAATTAATTTAAAATATTCGAATCAAATTAATTTTAATAATTATCATATAATTACGTTTTATCTAAACATGCATTCTGTATTAAATATTGTATTTCAAGTTTAAATCTTATAATTCATTAATAAATAATAAAATATTTCTTATTTATATTCTTAGATATTAATTTCTTCTTGTATGTAAAATACAGCTGTTTTTATATCAACATGTCTTGTGTGCAATCAAATGCTTAGAATAAATTTAACACTTTTTCGATAATAATCAAGTCCCAATTAAAATAACTAACTAAATCTTCCAATCTATTTAATAAGTAGGCATCAACTTAACAAATTAATGTTCTAGTTACTTTTGATATAATATATAAATTAATTGCTAAAATACCTAATAAAAGATTAAAAGGTTATCTATACTAATACTAATATAATAAAGCTGAAGAGTTTGTTTGTTTGTTTGTTTGTTTGTTTGTTTGTTTGTTTGTTTGTACGCGGTAATCTCTGGAACTACTGGGCCGATTTGAAAAATTCTTTCAGTGTTAGATAGCCCATTTATCGAGGAAGGCTATAGGCTATGTATCATCACGCTAAGACCAATAGGAGTGGAGTCCACGCCGACGAAGTCGCGCGCAGAAGCTAGTTAGGTAAATAAAGGTTTATAACCTTTTAATCTTTTAAACAATTACTTTCCAAAAATCACACATTAACTTAATAAATGGAATATACCTAAATAAGTCGTAGACACTTCGTTATTATTGATATTAAAAAACACCATATCACAAAACACAATAATCACCGGAAGTAAATTGCTCAATAACCGAAAGTCGAGAAGTAAATATTCCACTGTCATTATAAAATATCGGTATGTTGTGTAACATTGATAGTGTAATTAAATATATGACATGTATGCGAATGCATATAGACGTCGATCATTTATCGTAAAGACAAACAGCTAGCAAGATAACTGATATCGATTTGTGTCGAGCAATCGCATTGCGACATACGTTACTCGATACTATATGCTTTCGTTTAAGGTAAATCATAATTATAAAAAATAGTTTCTTACCCGCTGTTACACAAGAAAATATGTCGATTTGTTACCTAATTATTATTTGTTTCAATCACTTTATACTATAAATAATAATCTTATATTTATGTCTTACACGAAGTATAGATGTCTTATATAAAGTAGGAAATGAAATAAAAATTAATGTCATAATTGTGTTTGCTCGCAAACGAAAAAAAACCGACTTCGATTACATCGACAAGTAATACAACGTAATAAGACGAAAAAATAGTCAAGTAAATACGCGCTATTAAAGATTACTCTAAAAGTTGTAATCAGTTTTCGATCTTATTTAAACAAGACTACAAGACAAGTATTAGCTTTCGATTAAATTATTTAATAATGCGTATTTACGTGACTACTTTTTCGTCGACCTACGTTATATTATACCGCATAACTTTTTACTCGGTGTACCGATTTCGATGATTCTTACTTTAATCGAAAGCTAATACTTGTCTTGTAGTCTTGTTTAAATAAGATCGAAAACTGATTATATTTATTATTAATTATTCTATTCACGAATTTGCGAAGTGATCTCTCAGTTCTCACACACATATTAGATATAACTCTAAAAGTACTTGTCAGATCTCAATTTAATTAAAATGGGACCACATGACACGCAACACCTTTCAATTAAAATAAAATTGATCGAAATCGGTTCACCCAGTCAAAAGTTCTGAGCTAACATACATAAAAAAAAAAAAAAAAAAAAAAAAAAAAAAGCACGTGTCGAATTGAGAACCTCCTCCTTTTTTGGAAGTCGGTTGAAAATATTCTTTAAAACGTTATTTTTGAAACAGTCAGCGAGTTATACCTTCGTTTTAAATTTTATGCAATAACTTATATTTCACTTTCGACCATTTATTTTTGAAGTTATACTTCTTTTAGCGCGTTAGGGAATTACAACAACTTAATTATTACAACATTAGATAAACGAGAGTTATTTTGTTGTTAAACAAATCTGACGAAATTTATCACAATAATGTCAGTCATCTAATTTATGAGAAATTTAGATTTTGAAGTACCTACTTATTTATTTCGAATTCAAAATTTGTGGCTCTCCCCACCGTGCCTCCGAGAGCACGTTAAGCCGTCGGTCCCGGTTGTTATCATGTACCTACCTACACCTGATAGCGGTCGATAATCATAGTAGAGAATATATCCGCTAACCCGCATTGGAGCAGCGTGGTGGAATAAGCTCTGATCCTTCTCCTACATGAGGAAAGAGGCCTATGCCCAGTAGTGGGATTTTTTTTTTTATTTTTTTTTTTTATATTACTAAGTGGACAAACAAGCGTACGGCTCACCTGATGGTAAGTGACTACCGTAGCCTATAGACGCCTGCAACACCAGAAGCGTCGCAAACGCGTTGCCGACCCTATCCCCAATCCCCCCCAGGAGCTCTGGTCACCTTACTCACCAACAGGAACACAATACTGCTTGAAAACAGTATTATTTAGCTGTGGTCTCCTGTAAGGTCGAGGTACTACCCCAGTCGGGCTGCCCCATATTTTGAGCAGGAAATTTCCTGCTGTGCCCTACCTCAGTTACAGGCTGAAGCGATATATTATTTACTTATTTTTGTGTATATTCTTATCCCTTACCTACAGGTTAGTTTACTTCCTATGTACATCACACCCTCCACTGGTTTCACTCTATTTCTTAAGCCTGAACCCCACGCCTGCTCTTAGCATCTTGAGCAAAGCCCTTACCCGTGCAGATGGTTCTTTTCAGGTTGTGCTCCAAGATGGTCTCCGTCGAGGCGCCCTTCGCTCTGCTATCGAACCTGCCGATTGCGTCATCACCGTCGTCAGTGTAGTAGACGCAGGTGTATCTTGTCACCGCTACTGTGTCACCGCTACTACCGCATGAGGCACACTTTCGAGGATTTGGAGCCTCTCGGTCTTTGTCTTGGCGATGAATTCCTCCCCATCGGTTTTCCCTTGTGCTTCATGAATGGTCATGACGCGCGATTCTTCGCCGGTGCCGTATCTCTGATCTATTAGGATTTTTTTCTCTTCCTGCGTATAGACCAAGTACTGTGGGGTAATGCTACAGATATTGAGACTGTATTTATTTTGAAAATTTCGCGGCATTTATGATCTTGGAGCTCGAGTCTCCCTGCGGGATGTTTTTCATGGATGATTGTTTCATCGATAGACAAGAATTGTGTCACAAACTCACAATATATTTATAACAAAATTATGTATATTCACAAGAATATCGAAATTTTTTAATATAAATAGTCGGTAATAATCGCAGTATAAGCACGAGAAGGATATAACAAAATTGTAACTCCCAAGTTTCCGACTGCGAAAAGTAAACGTCTCCTTTTTGGGTTATGGTATTCGCATGTATAATAAAATTCCATAAACGATTTTGAAATAGTCTGAAAATAAATTTCAAGTTTGTATCTAGTATATATTTAATATATAAAGACGAAGAGTTTGTTTGTTTGTTTGGTTGTTTGTTTGTTTGAACACGGTAATCTCTGGAACTACTGGGCCAATTTGAAAAATTCTTTCAGTGTTAGATACTCCATTTATCGAGGAAGGCTATAGGCTATGTGTCATCACGCTAAAACCAATAGGAGCGGAGCTTCTTCCTGGTCCTTCTCTGTAGAATCTGCATTCCGCACCGAAGGTAGCTTCACTTTTAAAAATAATTAAAAAATTTAATTTGTAAAATGACGATTCGAATGTGCTTTTGAAACTTGTTCGGATTAAGTTATTTTTGATTTTATTATTACCTCCAAATTACCTCTAAAGGTGGACGTAAAAAAACTCCAGGCAATGCTTAGCTATAAAGGATTTAAATATTATCAGTTATACGGCTATTTGAGTACATGACATACATACTAGTACAACATTGTAATTATCAGTAATAGAAATTTCATATGTACACGTTTCATATGTAAATCTTTATCATACATCATTTTATTATCTAATCTATTAAATGTAAATAGGGAAGGTTATTTAAAATATTTTAACTATATTTTTATGTAGTAAGTAAAGGGGTAATACAAAAAATGTTTTCATGGCGATATTTTATTTGATAAATAACAATTATATGGTGTTTTATTTTATTTCAATGTGTTAGCTATTTGATTCGCAATACTTTTCTATTTTTGCTAGTAGTATCTCCATCATTAGACTTCGTTTCATATGCTTAATTTAGCCTCGTTGTATATTGCAAAGCGACTGGAAAGGAAATCTTATGATGGATTACTTTTAGAATGCCGCAGCAAATGTAAACGACCCTCGAATATTAATTTTCTTTATATATATATTTTTTCTAAATATACAATTATGGGTGACATAAAAACTTAAAAAATATAAAACCAATATTCTATAATTCTATATTGCAAGTAGTGCAATGTATACACTTCAATTAATAAATTTTGTTACCAAAAGTTAATACTTGATAATGTAAATTAATTTTAATGTTAAAGCATAATTGCATTTACATCTTATTATGTATATTATAATATAATCCTGAATGGTCTTATAATACTCTAAATCTTCATTATTAACTTAAAGATAAACTAAACGAAATTCGTGATAATCGAGATCGTTTCAATAAGTTTGACATCGATTCTGTTATTGCGATTCAATTTAATATTAATTTTGTTCTAGTAATCTTATGAGTACAGAGCATTTCCAGTACTTTATTGCTTCATAAAATGCATAAATGGGAAATTCATAGCCGAGTTATTAAAAGATGCAATATTCTTTCAGGAGTAGGAATTGATAAGTACTTTTGGTAAAGCATTGAGGGCATGGCGCTAAGCCAAACCGACTATTGTAATGGAAATAAGGTTTTGATCACGTACAATGGAACGTAGGAGGGAGGGAGTGGGCAGGGCGTTTACTGCAATGTAAACAACCCCAACTTACTCTACCACACTCTTCGACTTGTTGATGTGATGAATAAAAATATTTATATATTTTTTCCTACAACAATATTACTTACGAGTTGACGCAGCAACAAATGTTTCATACAGTTTTTATTACAATATTCGTCAATAGATTGTTTTATTTTAACTTCTATACTATTAAATAATATAAAACTTGTCACGTGACGTCATTGGCGGGAATCTAAATAAAAGCATTAAGGCCTGTTCGCTATATTTGTTTTTATTTCCCATCGTATGCAATCGACCTAATTCATTGCATGTTTATCCCGGCCACAGACGTAGGTGTACTGTTTCGAGCATTCACACACATAAGCAGTGAAAGCAAACAGTCAGCGTTCTGTATAATGCTTTGTATGGACCGCCACTTGACACCTCGGCCTTCGATACGATTCTCGTACATTACATTCTTACAATATCTCCAATATACAATATCTAAATACGGTTAGTAAAAAATACTAGAACATTACTCATTACAAGATTACAAGAAGATGTAATAATAATTTTAAAGAAACACTAGCATCTGCGCGCGACTTCGTCGGCGTGGACTCCGCTCCTATTGGTCTTAGCGTGACGATACATAGCCTATAGCCTTCCTCGATAAATGGGCTATCTAACAGTGAAAGAATTTTTCAAATCGGCCCAGTAGTTCCAGAGATTACCGCGTTCAAACAAACAAACAAACAAACAAACAAACTCTTCAGCTTTATATATTAGTATAGATTAATTTTATTATTTTTATTTTCGAATGAATACTTTCTTAATAATTATTTTTGTCATTAATTTCAACTACTATTCACAATTATTTCGTCGTTAAATTTTACAACGAATAATATTTTCCGTTTGTACATTCCATTGAAACGATTAAGACGCATCGTTTCAATCAATCTTGAAAATAAAAAATAACATCCATTCAATCAAGTTGTTGATAACTATAAGGTCCGAACAAGACATTGAAAGATATTAAATGGAAGAACTGAGAAACAAAAGAAACTGCCGTTGGTACATCTTTCATCTTTAAATCAATAAACAGGAATATCATAAATCGGACTTGTCTGTAGCATCACAGCTCGCACAAGTCAATAATCAGATAAAACGATCCAAGATCAGTTTTTTTTTTTTTTGTGTTTGAGCTACAATGCCACGTTCTTAGTATCTCTTACAAGTATGTTTACTGAACGTTTTAAAAATATAGGTGAACATAAGGATATCTTATCAAAACGTATCGCACATACTCGTACAGTACAAACTCGTATGTGATTAGATAATAATTACGTAGATAAATTCCTTTGAAAAAGAATTGTCATATACTTATTTTTTTCGTATTGTAGTCAATAGTCATACATCTTTCAATTTTTCTTCCTTAAGGGAAATTGTCTAAAATATGAATGCATACATTTATCATTACAAAACAATGATATTATTTTAAATATTAATTAGGTATATAAATATTTATCATAAGTTCGAAAGCGTGCTTCCTTTATGTAATTACAATACTTTCGTTTATTAGCATTATTAAAAAGTGCTACAGTAATTTAGTGTGGCTATAATAGTAGCGAGCCTTTTATTTTAATAGCTGATGAGTACCACTTCTCTACAACAGTCACGTTCCTAACGAAGCGTAAGCTTGCATCCAAAAAACGTTAACCGTGTCGTGTTTTCATACAGGTTCACATGTTGGCTACGTTCTAATTACATATAATTTAAAAAGCTTTTCTGTCCACATTCACGTAAAATGCCCTCTACATTTAAATATGACACCAAAATTATCCCTATTCTTATCATAAAAATCCAAAGTACATTTTAAGCATGCTAGTTAACTTCTCTATGTTTTGCAGTTGTTAGTGTAATTTTTTCTACTCTGATACTGGCAATTCCGCAAGGGAGCTAAAGCCAAAGAAGTAGTAGTAGTAGTGTAATTTTTGTTCATGTAAATGCATGTATTTAAAAAAAGATTTCAAACTTCAAATTATAATTATATAGCCACTGGCAAGTAATAATTCGAGGCTGGTGACAAGGACATGCTTATATTAAAGTGGCATTGAGGACTGTTTCTGTTCTGCCTGTGCTCGCAACTGACTACTGAACCAATTGAAATTAAATTGCGTGTGAAAATTAAATATATGCAGTTGTAGATAAATTATTCCACAGAAATTTTACCTAACAGGTTGATGATATCAAAGGTTTAAATCGTCGATCGAATTAAATCTTTGGACGATATATGATAATTGATAATAATCTATACTAATATATAAAGCTGAAGAGTTTGTTTGGTTGGATGTTTGTTTGTTTGTTTGAACGCGGTAATCTCTGGAACTACTGGGCCGATTTGAAAAATTCTTTCAGTGTTAGATAGCCCATTTATCGAGGCTATGTGTCATCACGCTAAGACCAATAGGAGCGGAGTCCACGCCGACGAAGTCACGCGCAGAAGCTAGTTAAGTATTATAAATAACCATTGTTTAAGTTAATTCAAACTTATATTTTAAGTCAGATTCGTGGACGCTTTATCTCAGTACATTGATGTGAAGAATGGTAGGTACTTATTTTAATACCTTCTTCAGAATTACATATTATGAAGTCGCAAGCAAAGACTAGTCGATAAATATAATTATATTCATACAGTTATTATACCCAAATTTATTCTACGAAGAAAAAGAGAATAATTATTATCATACGAAATATGAAATTTTGTAGTCTTTTAAGTATTTTCATTGCCCTGATATCCGAGTTATATATTTTATTATCATTAATGAGGATTTTTATTTGTTTATTATGTTATGTTTAGGTCTCTCATTGAGATTATTTTCAATAAATATATTGTATAATATACAGTACCTATCAGCTTAGTTCACTGAAGCACAGAACCAGTCGCATTCTTTTCAATTTCGTAACGCTTACTAAAGTTGTTTTTAAATATTACTGTTAGGTGTGTGGGCGATCATCACAGCATTCATTCATTCATTCATTCATTCATTACAAGTTTTGGTCTTCCATTGGTAAATTTTTTAAAGTGTTTTCGATTTCTTCAGAAGAATATAACATAAATAAACGCATATATTGTTAAAATTGCATGACTTATATAATAAATATAAGGTACAAACCGTAAATAGACTTACTAAAGTATCGTAAACATGTTTTTCATTATACATAACATAGCTTGTGAATTACACAACAGACTTCAGACTTTAAATAGAGATGAAGCGATAAACCAGTATACGTAAGGAATTTAAGGCAGTTTTTTTTTTCTTTTTTTTTTCATAAGACAACACCGTCAGTTAATAAACTTGCTGTCTTCACATCATGTTGTTAAAGGTAACTAAACTGCATGACATTACACGTGCTAGGTGTGAAGTGAAGTGAAACACGCTTCTCGCCCTACATTATTTTATTTTACGCCGTAACCTATAAAGGTAACAACAAATACGTCTGCACTTACTAATGATGTGTCCCAAACATGAACATGAAGCATGCCTCTTCCCTTATAATATACTAATATATACTCGCACACGATTTTACGTAATATTTAAATTAAGTATTACTTACTGCTCTTGGTGTAATCTTCGTTTAAGTAGAATATAATTGTGTTTGCTCGCAAACGAAAAAAAAACCGACTTCAATTACATCGACAAGTAATACAACGTAATAAGACGAAAAAATAGTCAAGTAAATACGCGCTATTAAAGATTACTCAAAAAGTTGTAATCAGATCTGGATCTAATTTTAACAGGACTACCTGACAAGTATTAGCTTTCGAATAAAGTAAGAATCATCAAAATCGGTACACCGAATAAAAAGTTATGCGGTATAATACAACGTAGGTCGACGAAAAAGTAGTCTAGTAAATACGCATCATTAGATATAACTCTAAAAGTACTTGTCAGATCTCAATTAAATTTAAGTGGGACCACATGACACGCAAAACCTTTCATATAAAACAAAATTGATCGAAATCGGTGCACCCAGTCAAAAGTTCTGAGCTAACATACATTAAAAAAAATACAGTCGAATTGAGAACCCCCTCCTTTTTTGGAATTCGGTTAAAAATGAAGTTTACTTTTCATTTATTTACACCACACATCCAATACAGCAATGTTTTTTGTTGAATATTTTAGTGTAGATATTTACTAAAACCACCTTTTAAGCAGTTAATTTAAAAGTGGTAAAAATTGTTTAAGCATTTTTTTCCTGTTTTTCTAATGCTTTCATGAAAGGTTAATGGTTTCATAATTTCTGACTTAGCTGTCCTTTTAATAAAAACATTTAAAAAATCTCATAATCAAACGATTGAAGAAGCCTTTGATTACAAGTAGCTAAAACAGTGAACAGGTTTCCATTCCATAGTATCCCTATTTTTACATTTTACTAAGTACAGTTTTCTATTTGTAGAAAATTTCACATTAAACATGTGTAACTAATTTGTTGCACGAATATTTGTGCTTAGAATTGTTGTTTCACAAACTTCTCTACGTGTGATATATGATATGCGTTCAGACGGATATTTTTCCTTCACAATAACAATCCTCAAGTATTAAAGAAATTTTAATCGCCTAGGTTATACGACTAGCGTCATCTATTATATAAATAAAAAAGTCGTGCTAGTTACACCACTTGGACCAATTTTTATGATATTTGATTTTTTTGATTTCTCTCAGTCCGGAATAGGATAATAAGTATTAAAGACATTGGAAAATTGACGAAAAATAAAACTTTTCGACTATAAAATGTTCATGGGTTTCGTAACTATCAAACATTTAATGTTCATCCCTTCGATACGGTAAACTTTTCCCTCAAATTAAAGAACGTATTTAAATAAAGGTTTCGAATCGACAAGTTATATCTACAATATTCGGATGGCGGAGTAGTTTAGATTTAAAAAATGTAGGTACAATAATGTCAGTAATGAAAAAGTATTGACATATGTATTATGTATTGGTTGTCAAATATTTATGCGTGCGTTTAGAAAATTTTGTGTAATCAGTTTTCTTCCATATACTACTGATGCATTTTTAACAGCGAAAAAGATAATATATAAAAGATAATTATGATATTTCATAATATAATCTTGAAATTTTTCAATAAAATTTCAAGAACTAATGGTTCGAATTGAAAAAATTCTATTTGTGTTGGATAGTCCACTTTACTATCTATATAACATTTTTTGTACCTTTTCCTCTCTAATTATCGCAGGTGAAACCGCGGGGCACAGCTAGCTGATATTATAGTTATTAAAAAGTATTTATGTTTTTTTTTGACAATTTTTGTTGTGTATTAACATGTTTGTAAATATTATGTTACAAATAACACATATTACGAAAGCTAGATGCCAAATTACCAGTGAAAATTTTCTCATCTTATACTGGTTGAAATTTAGCAAAGAAATACTCATTCTATCAAAATTCCATCAATCAATATCTGTACAAATAAATAAAATTGGAGTGTCTGTTTGTAATATTAAAATAACCACTTTTTACTAAATGGATGTATACACGGTACATATACCAAAATAACATTTTTAACAATTTTTGTCTGTCTGTCTGTTTGTTCCGGTTAATCTCTGAAATGGCTTACGTTATATATATTTGTTGTATAGCCAGCCTTTTTCAAATAGGTCAAAACTGATTTATTGTCAATTATAAGATCTTCAGCTATATCGGAACTACTCAAATGTCGATCTAGCTCCACTTTATCAAAAATGTCGTCACGTTGATCCGTAACTAGGCGACCAGAGCGAAATGCATCTTTGACATCATAATTTACTGACTGAAATTTTGATGTCAAAGACGAAAAAATTATTGAAACCAATTTTGTGCTACACTTACTGACACTGCATTAGGTCCATAAACGTCACAAATTTTTTTCGCGGCTTGGGTCGAATTTTTACCTTATTTAAAGTAAAACTTTTAAATGTACCGACTGAAAAAAAAAACATTTTGGCGGACAGAAAAACAAAAGAAAAATGGCGGGAAACTGTTTTTACTTTTTATTTCCATTTTTAAAATGTCACCTTTCATTTATCAAAACCAGCCATTTACTAACATTACTTTGACTGCTTATACCTCCGGCATTGCTGCGATCGACACCTTCCTGTACAAATGCCGGAGCGAAAGCTGTAATGGGCTGTATTAGTATTCGTATTAATTATTTATTTATTTATTTATAAAATAGTATTAGTATTAATGGACATGAATTACTGTTAATTGTTTATTGGTTTATTGCTATTATTTATTATTATTATTATTTTGATTACTGGATATTTTGTAAAATTGTAAAATAATTGTGACATTTAAATATATTTTTTTTCTACTTGTATTTATTTTAGTTACTTTTATAAATTGTAAAAATTGTGCTTTTTATGGGTCATTTGATACCCGAAATAAAGAATTATTAATTACAACAAAAAAGATTTTATTACAACTTTTTACTAGAAAATTCGAAAGGACCTTTTCCCCGACCTATTACTAATAATTACCTTTATTGCATTAATGAGCTATTTTATTAATAACTAGCTTCTGCGCGCGACTTCGTCGGCGTGGACTCCACTCCTATTAGTCTTAGCGTAATGATATATAGCCTATAGCCTTCCTCGATAAATGGGCTATCTAACACTGAAAGAATTTTTCAAATCGAACCAGTAGATCCTGAGATTAGCGCGTTCAAACAAACAAACAAACAAATAAACAAACAAACAAACAATCAAACAAACAAACTCTTCAGCTTTATTATATTAGTATAGATTTGTTTTGACATTGGTTAAATATAGTTAGTGTAGAAAATTAACTTACGTATTTTTTTTTCCTTACGATATATTTTTATATTATTTTGTTATAACGAATTCACAGTTAAATGTTATTATGAAGTATACCCACTCAAAGCACAATATTATTTGAGTAAACAATATGATACAAACTTTAACGTTATGCATATATTAAATGAGCGATAATCATCCATATTTTTAATCAAACTTATTGTGGTAAGGTTTTCATAATAAATAACTTCACGGGCGTCAAATTTCAACCAGTGCAGCTGGCCAACCGCCATGTATGTAGCTATCTTAGCACGGTCATTAACCTCGCAAATCCTAGAATAAACAGCACATTACGATATTACACCCATATAACTCTTCCGCACTTCCTCATTTTCTAGCAAAACTATTAAGATAATGACTTGTGAAGACATCACTTGACTTTATTTAGTACATCTTGCTTGATGTTACGACGGTTAAGTTAATTTATTTGTTTTTCTCTCATGCGATAATGGCTCATCTATTTCGGTCATATAAAAGATATGTGATAACGTAGTAAAATGTTATTGCCGCTTTTATTGTTCTAAGTAGCTTTTTTGAAATAGATTAATTTTATTCGATAGCTTAAACATCAAAATACAGGCTAATGGGAAAAGAATAATAAAATCAAAGAAGATCAAGGGTACACAAAAGTTAAGTGTAATAGAAAGTTTCTATATATAACCCGAAGGGTACCCAAGCGAAAAATAAACATGCGTTAAGCTTTGAGCAAGGCGACGTTTGATCGAATTGCGAAGATTTGACGCTTCCGGCTAAATTTTCCGAATAAGTCATACCTACTTATGAAATTTTCGTTCCACTTAAGTCTCGGAAAAATAACGAAGAAATTATGAAAAATGTAACTCACGCCGCATTTTATTAGTATGTACTGCATACGTTATAGTTATTTGGTAATGTACTGACAGTTGCACGATTTTTAGTAATCAAAAAAGAACTATTGGTCTAAGATCCGGAATATAACAAAATCTTCCCTCATCTGTTAATAAGATGAAACAATTTTTTATAGGCTGATTTCAATATTGTGAATTTATAAAAACAACCTCTGCCACCATAAGCCTGCTGCAAATAATAACACTTAAAAAAAATTTTTTTTTTCTTCTAAAAAATCTTTACCCTCTCATGTTAATTACACGTAGTAAGCTAAAACCGTCAATATTTTACATTATATACCTGACTATAGTAGGCACGCATCTCTATGATTGCTATACTTACCTGCAGCCAGGTTACTCTGACTGAGGTTACTGACCTGGCTGCAGATAAGTGTAGCAATCATAGAGATGGCTGCCTACTACAGTCAGGTATATAATGTAAAATATTAACGGTTTTAGCTTACTACATGTAATTAACATGAGATTGAAAAGCTAAAAAAAAAAAAAAAATTTGCAGCAGGCTTATGGTGGCAGAGGTTGTTTTTATAAACTCACAATATTTAAATAAGCCTATAAAAAATTGTTTCATCTAATAAACAGATGAGGGAAGATTTACCTTCTCGGATCTTAGACCATATACCACGTACCTTCATGTCAATTGCGGTTCATGCTTAACGCTCACCCATGGCTTTTATTTTGTACATAATTATCTCGAGCTCGTATTTTAAGACAACAACACAATACAAACAGTACGGATATGACGAAAAATCATCGCAATTACTTTTAATAAAGCAGTGTGTATTGTTTGTTGTTATTAATTAATAAATTTTAGGAGTAAATATTTTCGTAGAATTCGTGTCGTTACTTACTGTATAATATCACGATGATACGATTAATAAAAACAAAATACTAATTCAAAATCTTATTTATTTTTTCAAATAATTTTTTAAACAAACTATTTTAAATTATTTTTTAATTCATTCATTAAAACACGAATTCTAAGCTATTCACATGTCATCCAACAATGAATCGTAGCGTATGAATTGCCAAAAGTATCTTTTCAATAAAAGAGCCATGTGTTTGAGAGCGGATGGTGATCGCGTCCCTATAGAAAGTAAATAATAGATGATAGAATATGTGCATGAATAATAATAGGTGTATCAGCCGCTACAGTATCGTCTGTGATCTGTCGTTTTTTACCGCAACAGCTGGGCGGGCACGTGTCCAGACTATAAACGCTTTGCGGAAAAATTTGTAAGTACTTAAAGGGCATCATTTAATGAAAAATAAACATTTAAACCTTCATTTTATACGACGCGAAGCAATAAAAAAGGTCCTTATGCTAATTAACGTCACTAAATGTTCCGAATGACGGCCTTTTAAACAAAACGTAATGCATTTATAATGCGCAACCACATCATCGTTCTACTTCGGTGGTCAAGATCAGTAGGCATTTGGGTCTCTATATTTAACGTTATTTGAGTTGATGTTTATTGAATAACTTTTACTTCTTTTTTATTATTGGTAGGTAGTTATTTAATTATCACTTAGAATTTTTTTATTTTTATTTACAGCATCGATCTTTTATTACTGCTTTATTGACCGTGTACGCCAGTCGCCAACATACGGGTTGTTACAAGGCAATCGTTACCATTATATTGTTAAAACGGGACTTTATCGCTATAGGAACGGCTTTTTTCTCCAGTACATGACCGTATAAAAGCAAACTCTTAAGTGATGTTGATAATTTGCTTCCTCTGATCGCAATTAAATCGCGTTCTTTTATTAACGTGTTTTGCTTTGAACACGTGCCGCTTCAACTACAGCCGAACGGTACAAAAGACATGTCAAGATTTTAATGATTATTTTATAGAATGAACCCTCCAGTTGAAAATAGTAATGAATGCACGCAGTCATCATAATCTCAATATAATGACTTTAATGTAATTTAATATACAGGGCGGTGCATTAATGACCAAATTATCACGCTTATCAATTTGGAAGAGCATAGTGATATATGCCAGATGTTATTATTAAACCGTAATGGGCCGCGATTTCCAGTCTACCAAATAGGTAGGTATATGTAGTATTTTGTAATCGATTAGTTTCTTCCTGAGCAGACAGGTAGATTGTAGGTACTTATAGACAAGATATGATTTATTTAAAAAAAAAACTTAAACATGTAATGAATAATGAGAATGTAAATCAAATCTGTCTGGTGTATCAATTTACAAATTTGCAAACATCTGCCTGCAGCATGTGACTAAACATCTGTGAGTCAACAATTCGAGTGCCCTAGAGTCGTGACCGATACAGTTTATCTGGCCCCTCCATGGCCCCTCCGATTTTAATTAGACTCTATTCAGTTATCATTCGTGTTCCAATCGTTTAAGTATTTTTTCACGGTCGACCACGCATGCGTCGACAACAACCACAAAGGCTCATTGAAATATGATTATAAATTTCTTTGTGCATTGTTTGGAAGAGAAAGCTTCAATGTTTAGTTAATAAAAATTGTCTCATTTTAAATTTTAAGCAATGATAAAGAAAAATAATTATCGTTATTTCTTGTTTGTAGTGTAATTATTTTCTCATTTCTTCGTTAATAAACAATGCAACGAAGTAAGATTTTATGCAAATGTATTTATTGATCGTAAAAATTATGAAGCCCGTATAATTTACTCGTTCGAGAGTAAACGAAAAAGGTAATATCGCAGGTAATATTTTATTTTCTGTATCAGCTCAACATACGACGGTATTTTAACCTCAGGCTTTCATAAATCATTCCAAGTATTCTCGCCTGGCTCAACAATTGAATTTGTGAGAATTTTTCAATTACCGATTATTGACCGCAATGGCCGTAGCTATTGGTCTTTTCATAGTCGTAAACAATTTGAAATTGATTGAAACATTCGATGTTTCTATTCCAATGTGGCTTTAAAGTTGAATATTAATTTTTATATAATCTTATAAATGTGAATGCAACAAATATTTTTTGTCCGATGTTAATATATTATGTAATTATACATATAGCATTATAATTGTGTATATTGTATTGTTACTCGTTACTGTAGGTATATTATGTCATTATTTAATGTTTAGTGTTAGGATTATTTTAAAGTAGGTATTCAAATTATGGATAAAATATCAATTCTAAGAAATAATTTTATCGTATTCAACGTATTACACACGATTATTTTATTTTTTTTATTTTTTGATATCGCAGCGTAACCCATTTACGGGTGGGGTGATACACACGATTGCTAGAATATGAACCGATAAATAATTCCTTAAATTCGTCATAATATTATTACTACTACATAAAAATCGTAATTATCAAAAATATATTTGTCAACTTCGTAGACATATTAAGAATTGTGTCACAATACAGGGTGTTTGGTGGGTAAGTAGCAATAGGAAAATGGTGGATAGGTGATGGTGTTGGCTACTTATTGCGCCTAATTAAATAACATTTTGCCCCAAGTTTAATGAGTAATCCTCTTTTCGCTTTTTTTCTAGAAAATCCCCATTTTTTTGATAAAATCTTTAATATTTTTGTTATTAATAATTGAAATGTCAAAAAAATGGTTAATGATTAACTTGTTAGTCTAGTCTTGTCTTATTCATGTTTAATCATAATTTCATACTTACAAACAATTTACAAATAAATAACAATGACGTCTTAAACTTCCAGAAATCGAAAAAAAAAATGTAACTTCAACTTTAGATGGCAAAAGTAATAAAAAAATATAATGCTTGGCATTTTAAAACGTTTTTATAAACTTCTCTAATTAATACTCTTTTGATCGATATGTAGCATTTACCATAAATAATCAAGGTAACTTAGCAAAAAAAAAACTCTTTTGACTTCAAGGATGCATTAAAAAGGTGAGGAGTAAATTCAATTGAGCAGGTCAAATCTTTTGTTTAACAAAAAAGTGCAATAGGTTTAGCTGTGGCTGTGTTGAATTAACTAATACAGCTAAATCTATTGCACTTTTTTGTCTTTTTGTAATAAAAAAAATACAGTTAGTTTTTTAAATCATTTATTGTAAATCTTGTTCAATTTGATGTCCATTATTTCTAATACATGTGTAACATTTCTTTCTTATTTCTGTTGTGATTAGTCTGATTTAGTCTTAATTCTTGCTTCATTATGACAAATACATTAATCTATTTTTTCTATTAAATTCTCACATGTTTTTGTGTGCACTGATGAGGTATATTAGTATGGTTACGATGTGGTACTTTCCTTTTTGATCAAGTATTTTTCATTCGTAAGGTAAGTAACTCATATGCTTGGCTAATAATAATGCAATAAAATCATCTTTTTTTTTGTGTTCATTAATTATATATTAGCAGAATTATCTTCAAACTCTGATAATTATATTCTAAGATATTTATTTATTTTTATTTATTGGTTTACCAGCAGTTATTACACTAAAACATTCATTACAAAACGGAACATACATTATGCTTAAACTAAGTGCACAACTCATGTAGGTAAACACCACATGCATATAATTAAATACAGTTCAGTAGACAAACAGAAAATATGATATGCAATACAGTGACTAAACAAATGCTAAACAAATGCTACAAAACCTACACCAAGTACATCTATATATCTAAAAAGCACGGCGACTAGCAGGTGGTAAATCGAAAGTAAGATTATGGACTTGGCTCCTAAAATGCGGAAATGTTGTGCCAAATATATCAATCTGTTCGCTGTAGTGATTGTATAACTTACTTAGGCGTGAAACTGGCGAGTTAGTGCCCAAAACTGATCTTCGAAAAGGAGGATAAAGATTGACACCAATATATTTATTGAAATATATTGGTGTCAAAGACAATTTTGTTGATAAAGAAATACTTTTGATGCATTACGTATTTATTTAGATAAGAATTTATATCATGTCGATAAAACACCTTCGCAAATAGTACAATATTTTTAGAACAAACTTGATTACCATACAATAGGTTATAATTAGTTAACCTTAAAAAATATACATATGCTGTCGCGGACTTTTTTATAAGTATTGATAGCGATCAATCCCGCCACACATACTTTTTGGGTAGCTTTTCCGCAGTTTTCCAGCGTTCGCAGCGCGCGCAACAGAAGCTCTCGAAAAAGCTTTTTTTTTTCGTTTGCGTATCATTTCTTATTCATGCTCAGCTCCTATTGGTCGCAGTTTTATGTTATATAGCCTATAAGCCTTACTCAGTAAATAAATTATGCAACACAGAAATAATTTTTCTATTCGAACTACTAGTTCCTGAGATTAGCGTGTTTAAACAAAAAGGAAAAAAAAAACTTTTCAGCTTTATTTAGTCTAATAGATTCGTTTTATGATTTTATCGAAATAATAGGAGCCGGCTGTCATTCAAAATAACCTATAAGAATGAGACACGTAATGCCCAGATTTTTTAAATAAAATCTTTTTAAGCGTAATCTAATTAAATTGTTGATCGGAATAAAAGATAGTCTACTGGGGATATTGGTAATTGGGATTCACATTACTACATGTTTTACTTCTTGAAATAATTACAAATCCTACCCTGTTCTGGCTACCTTAACCGCTTAAAATGACGTCATATACAATATTATTTACATTTTATCACTTTAGAAACTGGTGTTTGCTTACATTTGCTCAGCTACTTCAATTTACATTATTTTATAGATTATTGAAAATATTGTTTTGCTTTAAATTACATAAAACTTGGAATTCATAGAAAACTCTTTATAAACATTTTTGTTTAGTTGTGCTTAAAAATACCGAAGTATTTAAAATCAATTCCATCAATAAGTATCCAATAAAATTTCTTGACGTGCCCTCCCTTTATCGAATAAGTTCGACAAGATAACGAATTTGCTAGGTTTAATTAAGGTCTTTCTACTGACCCTTCATTTGTGTCGATGGGGCACGACGGCCCTATTGCGAAACACATTACTCTCAGCCGCTTCCTAGTCGAAAATAAAAGGCTCTTTAAATGATTGTTTTACCCCTACAAACCGACACCTGATAAAATGTCAATTACCAATTATTGTCTTCATTAAACGAAAATTTACATTATTTGAAAAAGAAACGATTCCTTATCTGTTGATTGAATTGTGGTAAGAATTAATTAAGGGGGTAAATTGTGTATAGCCCTCAAACTAATGACAAACAAGCGGCGTATTTTTTCTTGCCATGAATTTTAATTAATTGTTTACAATTATATGTTCTCCTTAACGGAGCTGTCACACTTATCCCATTGAGTTATCAGTTAAACTTATAGACAATGCGAACTGTAAATCAACACTATCTCCGTGGAGTCTGGGCGGGACCGTTTTCTTTTAAACATTTATTTGAGCGGTCAAAGAATAACGATTCAACGTGTAAATAATATTGCTTGCTTATCTTAAAGCTACATCGATGTTAGTCACGAGTGGCGGCGAGACAGAAAGGGCACGAAGGAAGCGTTCGTTTGTCTGTTTGTATGCATAAAAGTGCCACGTAAATAACAACTTTCTTGTCTTACTAAACAGGGAGATATGAATCGATTGCAGTTTATTCACATAGATAAATATCTTACTGCTCTAATGGTTAGTTGAATATTTTACTTACTGCATGAACATTTATTAAATGCAACTATAACCACTTTCTAGTCTTGCTACGTCTTGTAAAGTCTGCATAATTATGGTCTATTATTTAAACTTCTAATTGAAAAGTAAAACTTTGATACATCTATACTTGTAGTATCACGTATGCTCATATTATGTCTTATGACGAGAAGAAAAGAGGTTCACATTGACCTAAATTGACGTTTTATTGTGTGTATCAAAAAGAAAAAAACGTTAAGTAATTTTATAATATAATTATAAATATTGGTCTAAGATCCGAGATAGCTAAATATTCCCTCATCTGTTAATTAGATGAAACAATTTTTTATAGACTGATTTCAATATTGTGAATTTATAAAAACAACCTCTGCCACAGAGGTCAGTAACCTCAGTCAGCAGTAACCTGGCTGCAGGTTAGCAATCATAGAGATGGGTGCCTGCCTACTACAGTCAGGTATATAATGTAAAATATTAACGGTTTTAGCTTATTACATGTAATTAACATGAGAGGGAAAAGATAAAAAAAAAATATATATTTGCAGCAGGCTTATGGTGGCAGAAGTTGTTTTTATAAATTCACAATATTGAAATCAGCCTATAAAAAATTGTTTCATCTAATTAACAGATGAGGGAATATTTTGTTATATCCTGGATCTTAGACTATATTAAGATAATAAAAAGTGAGTATGTCTATAGGCTTTTTTTAATGAAATAACGACACGTAAGCAGGCATAAATTGTAACTTAAAACAGAAATTATAAATAACCTGGAGCACTACTACACAGGATATATTCACTATTCAGTTTCATTTTTAACTTACGCTACGTTTAAAGAAATAAACACTCAAGAGGTCACGTTTATTTCTAGAGCTACTGTTCAAATTACTTGTTTGTTCTATTTATGTAAAGTTCCAGACAGTCGAAAAAAGTTTTAACGATCAAATGTTGTACGTTATATAAATAACTAAAATTAAAACCTATCTAACCAACCTTGACTTTTTTGTAAAATTAAGGAACCTTGAATTATATTATTACGTATTTTAAAACTTACGTACACACAAGGGTTTGTATACTGTGTATTTAATTAAAGATGTAAAAAATGCAAAGATCAATTTACTTCGAACATTAAGGATTATAGACCGGTAAGATGTAAGGGGATAAAGCTAATAGTTTCTGCAATAATTATAATGTGCATATGACGTCGTTAAGGAAAGTTGTAGCGTAGATTATAGCATGTATACTTACATTTACCTAACTGTGTTTGATAATTCGATTAAGGCTACAGCCTACAACAGCTTTACTATATATTTAATGTCTTTAGGTATATCACTAATACAAACACAAAATTCATTTTCGGTATTAGCAATGAAACCCGTATAACGTCAATTACATATATAAATAATTAAATATGCTCTTGGTTTACACTCGATTGCCCTGAAATTACCCGATTTCAACAAGTAGGTAGTGTATGATATTAAATGATTGATATAGCAAATAATGTTTTTACTGAATGTATGTGTGAATCAGTTTCACTATACAAAAATTATACTTTTAATGGCACTAACATGTTATTAAGGTAAGAAATATGTACGAAAATAGTTTTTTTATTCGTACAAATAAAAGGTATGCGAATATTGCAATGATAAACTTGTTTCGAGGTCTCAACTTCTAAGAACGCGTCGCAATATTTACTTAATTTATGCATAGATAATTAAAAAATAACTTTGAACAACTGTGTATCTATAGACACTAAACCACGCTTCAAAAACATTCCACACCACTCATCATCTCCGTTCGTATAGATTTCAAATAAATGCAGTGGTTGAAATATTATACTTCACAAAACATTCGTTTATTTATGTAAGCGCAGAACAAACATAGCCTTAATGTTTGTATATGGAGTCATGAATAACGTGACTCAGTAAACCGTAAGCAAAATTCGTGAAACATTTTCAGTAGGTGAACTTTCTAACACATTTCCTTTATTATTAATAACTTCAGATTTTTATAAACAGATAACACAAATAAATGCGTGCGTAGAAAGTACACATGTCAGAAGTGAAACTTCTTTAGCAAACTAATTTTAAAAAAACTAATTCAAAAAAACGAATTCAGAATACAAAAAAAAACTAATTGAAAAAAAAGCCAACGTCACGCGGTGTTCCCAGGCGGTCACCCATCCAAGTACTGACCGTTCCTGACGCTGCCGCGTTACCGGTCACACAAATTTTACCCCTCATGCGCCTAAGGAAGTTTCACTTCAAAAAAAACGAATTCAGCCTGAAACATGCCACTGCTGGGCAAAGGCCTCTTTCTCCATGCAGGAGAAGGATTGGAGCTTAATCCACCATGCTGTTCCACTGCGCTTTGGCGGATATGTTCCCTTCTATGAGTAAAGTCGCTATCAGGTATTTATGATAGCAACCGGGACCGACGGCTTAACGTGCTCTCCGAGGCACGGTGGGGTGACCCACAAGAACAGACGTCCATACCGGAAAGAAATATTTGTACAAATCAAATATCAATCCCGAGCAGGAATCGAACCCGCAAACCGTCGGTGTTTTAGGCGACTACTAGCGCCACAACACCAGAGCGGTTGTATCCACAAAAAACATTTCCTGCTAAATAAGCTATCTAATTGTATTTATTAGCTAAGTAGTAAAAGTGCGAAATAAATAGCATTCCGACTATGTCTTTTCAATCACGATATTTCATTAAGGAAAGTAATTTTTGGGGCATTTTCCTTTTCAGCTTCGGACAGAGTAAAGTTATCGTTCTATTGTACGAGTACTCGACTAAAACGTCAGTAATGTCAGCGTATCTCTTTCGTTGAGTGCTACGCTCAGCAGTTATCGCAAATCACTGTCTCGTACAACATTAATTGCTGGTTGTTAGCATACCGCTTCTCCGTCACACGACTATAATACTCTCTACTTATTAATCAGCTTAATTCTAGAATCATTTATCAAAATGACAAATTTCGTTGCTATTGTGGCGAAAACTAGTTCCGTTATTGTCATAACTGTCTAACTTATAACGGAGCAGTTTTGAACTTCGTGCATACAATTACATAACTTAGTTTCCTTTATATGTTTCTTCATTGAAATAACGTTATCTAATTTTCAATAAAAATTAATCACAATTAAGCGTCGCTCTATAACTAACTTTTATGCAAATGTCATGGCGTGGGTCAACGAGCTTTCTGCGGGATTTGGCAAGAGAGGTAATTTAAACGTTCCACAATTTGCATAAACTTACTAAGGTTCCGCTCTTCCACATTCTATTGGTCGTATGATTTACATTTAAATCTTTTAGGAGGGAAATTTAATGTGTGCTATTGAAAGTCCTACAATTAAATACTTTAATCACTTCAAATACGCCAAAAATAATATATTTGATATTTTCTTTACTGTCATAAATATTATCAAAGATTCTTCGTATGTATGATTTGCAAAACAGTCAGTGAGTGAATAACCAGAAAATATAAAGAACAATCACAAAGAAAATTTTACAATAACACTAAATGATTAATTCTTGTCTTATATAATTCTTAATAATATTCAAAGTATTAATAATAATAATCTTACAAGAATGGATATCATAACACGACGGAAATGAGATCTAATTGAAGGCGGAGCTAAATCAGGTTTCCTTGTAGTCGTACACTTTAGTGGATTGACCTTGCTATAACTACGTAAATGTTGCTGGAGTGGCCTTGTTTTAGGCGGTTATGGATTTAGTCATGCTACTTGTACGATCAGACATGGTTACCATTATCATGTGATGTAGTTTATGCTAATATAATGTATTTTAACGAAAACGTATCGGTGTCTTATATAATTTACAATTAATTCGTTCAATCCAGATAACGATTATTTCAGATTATGAATCCATTCCATGTAAACGCCATCGCCAGTGTGCCAGTGTTCATATTTGCTAAGCATTATTTAATGCTTTTTTTGAAAGACATGTTGAATATTTAAAACATTTTGAAAGTGTAGGTACGATTCAATCATCTAGATTTAATGGTTGTTTTTTTCATATTAGATGTTCATAAAAAGTAATTTTCAAAAAAATAATAATAATATTGTACCCTGTCCGTTAGCTAATATTACACAACTAACCACATCACGTAACCAGGAATTTTATAAATTTTGATGTTTTAAGTTTTAATTTTACCTCTATGATCTCTCCGCTTTACATACCATCGAAGCAATTTGCTCACAGAATCACTGTAATCATGAACCTTTTCATTTGCAGTAAGCAAGCTTCATTATCTTAAACTGATGCCGCCGCGCACCGAAGCAAAGATCGCTTTGATCTTAGCAAAAATTATGATATGAAATACAATAAATAATAAACTTTAATTACATATGTACACATGGTCGTCTGTTCCTAAGGTAAGCAACTTAATGCTTGGGTTATAGGTAACAGTTGTTTTATATAGCTACATTTTTTTAAAAGATACATATAAATACAAATAAATAAATATATATATATATATATATATATATATATACATATAATACTCAGACTCGAGGTGGGGATTCGAACCAATAACTCCCGGTGCAGAAACCAGGTCAGTAGAAACTGCGCCCACGGGTAACTCAAACCCTAGAAAGAACGTATTCTATGATATTCAGTCTCAACTCTCAGTATGATCGCAAAAAAATAATTAGTAAAGCAAATTTTCAAAAATTGTCAATACGTTATTATTAAAGATTTTTTTTGTTGATTATTGATTGTGTTGCACCAATTTTGAGTTTAAACAAAAATGAAACTTATTACGTTGCAATAAATTTTCTTATAATATAAGGTTTCTAATAAAAGGTTATACCTAGTAGATAATGATATAATATGTCAACGTGTCTCTTAGAAGCTTTAATGAATTGCTAATTGAAGGGCTTCAAATAGGTTGGAACATGAAATATAATTATTTAAACCGCCGTCCGTCGGTGCGCGGGCGTGCGCCTGTTACGCCCATGCGCGTGAGTCACTCACGTGTCACAGACGCAGTGCAGACAAACAAACAAGAAGATTTCACTTGTGTTTATAAATGTTTGCACGTCAAAATAGTAACATTAACTCAAAAACTTATGTACTCTAGATTAAATTAATAATTACCGAATGTTTTGGAAAATATATGACTAATTAGGTAGGGATCCCCAGTACATTTTTTTCAGCTGATTAGTATCAAGCTAATTTTCCGGGAGAAGCTTCATTTTGATGAGACGAACAAAAAATTCCTCTACGAAAACTCTCGATTGTGGTAGCTAATAGAGATAGCAGGAGATAGAGCAGCAGTGAGCGTAGGACCAGGATAACGTACCACGCAATTTGTAGGATAATATTAGGTACTATTAACTCATATAGGTATTAACTAACTAAAAAAAAATCAGCTGGTTAGTAATAATTTTAAAATATTTTTTTAATTTTTAAATTGATGACCTCGTAAGGTCATCAATTTCATGACCTCGTATAAAGGTAATTTAAAATAGATTTTTTATTTCTGATTTTTTTTCTTTTAGTTAGTTAATATTTATATACTTAATTTAATAGTAATGTTGTCCTACAAATTGCGTGGTACGTTATCCCGGTCCTACGCTCACTGCTGCTCTAAATGTACTAGGGATCCCTACCTAAATCTTTTTTTTTTACGAAACTTATGGTTCAACGATTTTTCTTAAATAATTCAATCAATAGTTACAAAATTAATAATGGATCCACGTATCCGTATTTCTCTCGCAATATAATTCCAAACGTGCCACTATTATGCAACCAGCCGTCTTCCCGCACGCTAAATGTTACAACCTCACCTTTGCAATCTAAGATCGACGAACTTCCGCGATTAAGAAACAATTAAAATGTCTTGCAAACCGGACTTTAAAATATTTAAAAGTACGAGATCCGAACTAGAGACGAACTTCAACCATCTGCTTAATGGATGAAAATAATTTTATATTTATTTGTAGCATTTTTAGTATTAAAAATACATCGTCTTGACTGAAAAAAATCCTCGCTAGGCTATATTTAATTCAATTTTTTTTTTGTATATGCACCGATGAGTTGAAGGATTAGGTATAACTTTAGTACCAACCGACAGTATGAAGCCTGTTTAAAATGCAAACGTTGGGTTGTTTTTTTTTATTTTTCTACTGAATTGGCAGGTATAAACAGGTATATTGATAAAATATATTGATACTGGTTATTTTCAAGCACATGTCTAATAAATAAAACTTACATCAAAATGAGCGCTGTTTCATTGCGAATTACGATCACATAGGGTTGTCTACTAAAAATCTGGTTTGAATGGCGGTTAGCGAATATAATATAGCCTGGCCAGGAATATTTCAGCCAACCCTTTCGCGATATAAATTTAAAATACTAAAGTAGATATAAAATAATTTTTATCTGTTAAGCAGATGGGTGAATATCCTTTCTAGTTCGGATCTTAGACTGTCTTATAAATAAAGTATGGTCAAGTTTGTTCTGTCTTAATATTTTTGATTCGATGTTTCGTGTCAATATACCATTAAGACAAATAAATATTTTATAATATTATTTAATCAAACCTGCAACCGCTAGCACAACAGACTTTTTCTGTGACTACTACGCTAACTCGTTAATATTGTTCAGTATATTTAATATGTCTAAAAAACATTTTAAAAAATTCGTATAGCCCGTTGGCTAATGTCAATTGTCATAAACCGAGAACGTGGTAGATTGCTCCAGTTGCGTAATGCTTTTAATTTCCTGTTCAAACAATTATCTCCTTGACTTTTGACCGCTTTCACTGTATGAGAGTTCGTAAGACGAATTTACGCGTTGCTCAATACTCCTGTTTAGTATTTCCTTCATCAATAAACGCATAAAATTCGTTGAGTACGTTTATTTCCTTATGAAATGTTTTGCGTAATATGAAAGCAAATTTATATTGAAACTAAATGGATTAAAAGGATAATTTTATTGATATCGCATAACATACTGTATACGTATAATCTAATTTCGAAAACTTAATTCTTTATTTAATTATATCCATCTGCCTCTGTTCTTACACAAAAATGTCTAATGAGGTTCATAATTACATATACTTATTTGCTCATATCCGGTAGAGTAACTAGTTTTACTTATAAGTAGGTACGTTATAATTTACGATAAAAAAAAATATGTCATACATTAGTTTTTATCTGAAATTAAAACTTAAAAACGAGTTTTATATTTTAAATAGAATATTCTTATCAAAGCTTTTTGCGATATACATAATACTTAATTCATTTTTTGAAATAAATTCATTCATAGAGTAGTATATATCCGATATAAAGGTAATTGAATAAGGGAGTGTTGAGAAATAATAATAAATGTCGTTCCATGCTTGCAAATCATGCAATGGGTTAAGAATAAAATCATAGCAAAACTTTGTTGGCTTTGTTAGTAGTCACTGCCGCAAGATTGCATTGAATTTCTCGATTAAAGGAGGTGCAAAAAACGTACTGCCACACTGCCTTGTGCTGTTCCTTTATACACGCGTCCAAGCAGGAACAATAGTGCTTTCGTATCGACAGTTCTTGACATGAAAAAGCTTTTTTCTTTCGCGATAAAGAATAAGAGAAACGACTATAACCACCATAAGATTTAGACCGTAAAAGCGTTCAGTTTCCATTTGTGAACTGTGTGAACTCCTTGTAAGTTATCAAACGCTCAAAAAACGTTGAACTGAAGTAGGTACACATCTAAATAATTTAAAAGTGAATTAGTATTTTGGTAATATTCAATGCGTCAAATCAGTTAAAACCATGTGAAGTACAGCGTTTTAAAATATTCTTTGTGTATAATTTAAGGCCATGTCTTGATATACATATATAATCATGCAGACTAAGTGCCTTTAGTGCAATTTAACTCTTTTATGCTATATAACAATTAAACAGGTTATTATGAAAATATCTAAAAGACGTGAGTTACAGTCACCTGTCTCGTGCTTCATTTGTGGCACAGCGCCGTAATTGCTCGAGTTCAGGTCAAGAGGTCTCAACTTTTTTTTTAGGTTGAACAAAGTTTTGAGGCAATTAAAGCTAATTCACCTGCTTCTTTTTTTTTAATTACACGATATTATTCTCATTTGTTTCGAAAAATCTAAAGTTGAAGTAAAATAAAGTTCTATTCTCTTACACAAAAAAATAAGTAAACTTTATGTATTACAAATATTCTGGCGGACCACTCAGATGATTCCCGGTGCCTGAAGCTAATCGTGAACTTATAAGCAATCGCCCAGTCCACGTCAATTAAGACAGTTTGCAGAGAAACCAATATTGTACGAATATGAAGCCGTATACTAATTTCATTCATTTTCGCTGTTATAACATTTTTTAAATCTTATAAATGTAATCATAAATCAGTCGTGACTTTATATCACTTTTATTGTCTTGTTGGTGACTAAATATTAAATAACAGTGGTATAAACCTGCGTGGTATCTTAATGCTGTCTGTAATAAGTTTCATTATTGTTTGTTTGATAAAGTAAAAGTCATAAAATTTGCATAACCGTTTTTGTTTATGTATTTAACTTTTTCTGAATTTGTATTTAAATAACTTGTTTAGTTGGATTTTGACTAAAATCTTTACAATCATGATAATATATTTATTGTCTATTCCATGATATATTTCTATACCTTCTTATTATAATAATATTTTAAAGCTTTATTACTGTATATTGTCATCTTTATTGTACGACTTTTGGTTATTGTAAGTAAAAAATAAAATATATGATATTCAAACGTTTTATAGTTTTGTAACTGTTAAAATTCGTAGCCATAGATTCGTATTCGTAGAGACAGACAATCCTCAAGGGTTCATCGGTAATCTCGACAACAACACAATTCGAAAGTTATTCTCCAGTGAATATCACTCGTATTGCTTCACGCTTTTGTGCTAAGACAAAACAGTAAATCTTTAAAGGGAATAGGAAATTCAAAAACAAAAATGACTTAACTTTGTAAAGAAATACTTGTGAGTGTTATCTTATCTGCGATGTAATGAAAAATTTAATGAAGCGGTCCTAAGTTTTATTAACCCATATAAAGTAAAAGCTTAATGATATTACCTTTTCGTCGTGATAATAAACTTAAAGTTCAACGTAAGTACAGTGGTATTTCCTCCGCTTTTTTTATTGTTTTTAAACAAGTTTAATATTACTTATGGCTGAATAACTTTATGTCGCTATAAATATCGTAATTATAAACTTGTTATTAGCAAATAACTAAGTAACAGTCTATAAAAATACTACTGATTCTATAATATAGAGCAATTTTGTAGGCGGCGACATGAATCGACTCTTAGGATTCGGCCCTAAAACGTACATAAATTACACGAAACACTGACACGGAGATATAGTATCATCGTGGTGAAAAATAATAGCTTGTTACTTTTCACACAAATGGCTCCGTACAAAACACATAAGACGTAATAATCATTTATAATAATCCTGTTCCATTTCGTTTATTGCGTACATGGGAACGGGAGCTTTGCGATGTCTTCCAAAGAAATAAATCGCTCCTCATTCCTCCGTCCCGATTTGGTGAAACGACTTCTGTACCTCTGCGTACTGATTTATTTAACACCGTACTTGGAACTATCGGTCGTAAGAATGTAAGCTACCGTTGTAGAGCCTATCTGTTCCGTTGTATATAGGTAACCATTTTATCCTTTTTTTTGTTATATTCTTAAGAACCTTTATTGTTTGTTCAATTCAAATCATAAGTATTTATAACACAAATTATTTTAAGAAAAACCTTCAGTAACCTTTACATAGTCATGTAAACATTTTAGTTACTTAACTGAGGTAGGGCATGGCTATGCTTGTATTCTTCTATTACAAAGAGCAAAGAATTTTTCGTTTATTTGTAATCGATTAATTCTAAATATTACTGTAATCAACATATTAGTTTTATCAAGGTTGGAAAGCTACGTTATTCATAAAAACATTACGTTTAAGATTTTAGATTAACATGGTTACTTCTATTACGAAAATTATTCGAAAACGGGATATTTACCATGTTTATTACCATGTATTACCATGTATATTTAATTTTTCTTCGCGGAGCTCGATATTTCGACATTAACTGCGAATGTCTTGTCTGTGTTGAGACGAGAGTCAGTCTCGTGAACAAGACATTCGATTCAAAATTAATAAACATGGTAAATATCCCGTTTTCGAATAATTTTCGTAACATTAAGTACGTTTGTTATAATTTGTTTTAGCAAAGCAATAACTACGGATATCATCGGATGTAACAGTTATAAACGCGAATGGAACCGCAATGGACATTTAGTATCTATGTAACATGAAAGCGTATCGAAAATGATTTCCAAATATATATAATTGGAAAGCGTAAGGAGGTAATGAGTAACTATTACGTAATTACCATTCACTCCCCTAATTACTGCGAACATACAAACCCATATGAATGCTTCGTTAACATTCACTGACTTTTTCGGTACTATTCCGAAATACATCTCATGTATTGGTAATATAGATATAAATTAGTTTATATGTATGTTGTATGTATATTGAAACAACTAAGAAAAAAAGGCGAAATCCTGTATCATAAATGCATCTAGAACTAAAAAAGAGACAAAAATATATTATTTAAAATTACATATTGAGAGATTAATAAATATATGTAATAAAAGAATAAAAATTATTACAAAGAGACAATAGGTAGTTTAGGCATTACATATTTTGAAAGTAACTGCGCATAAAACATAGCATGTTACTAGTCTGGTCTGCCAAACGGCTCCTAACTTTATATGCCAGATAGCCAGCAGCAGAAAACGCTCGTTCTGCTTCAACGCTTGTGGGTACAACTGTTGATATAGCGTTGTAGGGGAATTGAAGATTCGCCTTTTAATCCACTAGACTCAAACAAATTCATTTATTTCTCGAGAGAATTAACTCCGGAATGAGTACGACAAGCAGTTTTAAAACTCGACAGAGTTTAAAATGTTATTTATTATCATATCAAAATTTCGATCCAGCGGGATTTCAACCCGCACCCCCGACATACCATGTCGGTGCTCTAGCCAATTAAGCTATGGAACGATGTCCAGCCGAATCGAAATTTGTGATAATTATGATTTTACTCGATTTTAAGCAACCGTGGATGGAAGTGGTGAAGAAACCAGATAGGAATCCCGCTGGATCGAAATTTTGATATAATAATAAATAACATTTTATAATTTCCTCATGTGTGGGAAATACAAAAATAAAAATAATACGAATCGATAGAGTTTGTTCAAGTTCATCTCGAAGAGACATCGGTTCAGGCTCCACAGTTTCAGCTTGCATCATTGCGGCCACTGCAAGAGGTAAATCATCATGATCTTCGTCATGAGCCGAATCAGTTCGCGCGCTTTCGCGTGCCGAACAACACAAGGCGTTTACCGTTGCGCAGTCCCGCTAATCCCGCGGGATCCCGCTCGATTTATGTGCGGGACTGGTCCCGCAAAAATAGCGCGGGATCTCGGTATTTCGGGATCCCGGTTTCCCGGTATTGCAATCCCTAGTTTAAATAGACCACAGTCATGACAAGCACCACCTTTCGATTAAAAAAAGAATCATCGAAATCGATCCATATGAGGTAACAACACACGTAAAAAAAAATACTTTTTTAAAGTATATAATACAACTAATATTTTTTAATACCCTTGAAATAAGTACCACACATTGACGTGACATATTTTTCCTTTTCACACTCGTTATTAGATATTCGTTTAAATATCTTAAATGAGAAAAATCATATCAGTAATTCAGAATTAACACGAAACTGAGGTTCGAAATTCATCAACTTTCTCTTATATTTTACTGGCTTGAAATAATTTTCCATATTAGTAATATCAGGAAGTGGTAACTTTCGCGTCACATCACAGACCGACTTTATATCAACTCGTTAGCCCTCAGGGGCCTCAGGGCATATAAAACGATTAGCAGACTATTATGTAAAAAAAATTGGCAGTTCTAAAAGACTGCTGATAGAAGTAAAAACTTAGAACTTTTAGTATTAAAATTTGAAATTTTATAATGATTTACAATTAAACAATTCAAATAATAATCAAACAAAAACACTATTTCAACAATGCACAGTATATTATACGCATTGAACTTTTCACTAAATCCATTCAATTTCACTTATAAGAGTACCTGGTTGACCGAGCCTAGCTCGGTATTTTTTTTTCTCGGTATTTTTATATTCTTTTTTATTTAAATAAAAAATTAAGAGTGAAATTAGAAAAAAAAAGAAAAAACAATAGGTTGGAGACGGATTTGAACCGTGATCTCATCGGTTGACCCAGCGACCGATGTTCCACCGAGCTATTAAAACTTAATTAAGAAGCGCGAAATTAACCTTCCTATTCTAACGATATTTTAGCCTTTTTTTCATTGCCTAAAAACAGGAATAAAACGACTTTTTCTAAAAATGAATCCTAGCTACATCAATTTTTCGCCCCCGAAATCCCCTGTATACTAAATTTCACGTAAATCGTTTGGAGCCGATTCCGAGATTCAGATTCTATATATATATATGTATGTATATATATATATATATATATATATATATATATATATATATATATATGTATGTATATACAAGAATTGCTCGTTTAATAGTATAAGATTTACACAGCACTAATGTTGCACAATACGTCAGCTGTATATCAGCTACAGATATACTGCTATAAGCATGTCGGTGACGCGAACCCATAAGATTTTCAACTACAGAGTAAAATGCCCAACGCGTCTAAAGACGTTTTCACTTCAAAAATTAATCTATACAAATATAATAAAGCTGAAGAGTTTGTTTGTTTGTTTGATTGTTTGTTTGTTTGAACGCGCTAATCTCAGGATCTACTGGTCCTATTTGAAAAATTCTTTCAGTGTTATATAGCTCATTTATCGAGGAAGGCTATAGTATATATCATCACGCTAAGGCCAACAGGAGCGGAGTCCATGCCGACGAAGTCGCGCGCAGAAGCTAGTTGTATAATAAGACTCTACTGTTGTATAAGACATGCATAACAAATCCCTTAAGTAGTGTTCATTAATTTTAAATAAAGTAATTAAAATGAAGGGCTTAAGCTTGGCTTAAGTAAGGCTTAAATAGGAGACTACAGCACTAATAGCACAATACAGTATTTCGATGAGTTCAAGACAATGGAAACTTTAAAAACATAACACAATAAAATAAATTTTTATTATTTTTGATAGTTTCTATACCTAATCGACCCCTTACGGTTTGTTATCGTATTGGGCAACGTTTTAGCGCAACGAATATTTCCCACAAACGGTTGCAAATTACTAAAATACGAACAACAGAGCGAAGTCAAACGGAATTGGTATCAGACCGTAACCGTAAAACGAATAGGTTAATAACCTTTATTCCCCTTTGATGAATCGTTATTGTTATATAGAAATGAAAAAAAAATGTTATTGTCAATATATAAAATTGTAGCTATTATACCATTATATTATTGTCTATTATAATTATCATTTTAAATAGATAAGAGTTCTTTAGTTAATGTTTAGAAAAGTTAAAATTATTAAGGCTTGAGATTGTAAATTTTCTTGTATTTTTTATTTTATATACTCGTAGTTGTATGAGTTGTATCTCTATAATTTTATTATTGCATAAAAATAGCTTATAAAAGATATCAAAGTATACCAAGCTACCTATTAAGATATAAAATTTTATAACTAATTTCTATAATTATCTTTAAACACCTTTGGAAAAATTATTACATTTAGTATTACATATAAAATGCATACTTTATTTTATGTACTCGTAATTTTATTTTTAGGTAACGATTTTTTTAATTACCTACTAAAACAAGCCAATCGGACGTGATTAGGTCAATGGTGTCGATCGGACATTATTCATGTGGTTTATTTTAAGAGTTCCTTATAGATTTTGTGTAATCTCCCATCTGGAATTCCATAAATTTTGTTACGATTCTTACTATATTTTGCTCATTTATAAATACTAGTGGTCGCCCAGAGGTCGAAATTCGACCATAATTAAAATTTTATTTCAAGATAACCAAATAATTATGAATATAAAGAACCTTTTAAAAAAAAATTCAACTTGACTACAGACTTTGACAATCAACAAATACATAGTACAATATGCGCGTGTGAGTGCTGTAGTGTGTGTAATGCTTTTTTTTATTGATTTAATGTATATTTCGTGTATGATTTTACGAAAATATTAGCATTCCGCACTCCTTCTCTATATAAACTATAGGTGTGCTAAATTTCATACTCCTACGTACGCGCAATTCCCGTAAAAAGGGATACAAAGTTTTTGCTTCACGTATTAATATTACTATTAGCAATTTAAGTTAGTTTTGAATTACTCATAGTCATTAGCCTGTATAAAGACAAGGCTAGATTGTAATAATCATGTACGAAAAAAAAAAGTATTAATATATAGATTTGTTGAGTTTAGATGATTAATTAATGTTTATATTATTCATAGTTAAATTAAATGTACATAGACTCTAAAAATTTTATCTTTGAAAGAATTATTTTTAATCAGAATTTATGTGGCAATTTTTAACAGAAGCCGTTTTACAGAAACTTACTTAGGCCTTATTGGTCATAGAAAAAATAATCTCTACTCTAAAAATGATATAGAATACAAAGTAGGTAATAAATTGTAAGCTCTACAAATCAGCTGGATCTTAAAGATTGGTATCTGGAAATTTTACTATGTAAATTACCTTCAAATACTCACATTTTCAATATTTACCAGGTTAAAAATCGTTTTGTATACTACATGGTGGACTTCATGAAGCGAGATGTGTAAAATCGCGGAAGATGTAAACAGGCGAAGGTGTTGACTAAATGAAGGTTGAATTGTATGAATTAACGTCAAACAACCACGGTCATCGGCACTTCAAAGCGTCTGTTTGATCCGTGTTTAAACATTGAATACCGCTAATGCAGCGCTCTGGCCCTGTTTCGTTTCCTGCACTATTTACTACGAGCAAATGAAGTATTTGAGTTTACACGTAAGACTCTGTTCTGGTCATATAGAAGGTACCTTGTTCACAATCAACGTAAGGAATATTATTTATATTTATAGCTTTAGAACATTTTTGCTTCATAATTTAGTACCTAGTATCATTATCTAAAGCTTAAATTATTAAGAACGTGCTATAATTTACGATTAAATTACTTAGAACGTTATATTCATATCAATGGTCAACTTGTACAATAAAAAAATATGTACTCAAATTTATTTGAAAATATATAAAGCTAGAGTCAATTTAAAAGAAACGAAATAGGTAGTTATCAATTATGTAAAATCAAAATGTCCTTACAGTTAAAAAATTGTGTAAATAAATTACTCGTAAAAAGTTTATAAATACAATTCGTATAAGATTAAAACCAAAAAAAAATACCAGAACACACCTCAACAATTAGGTAGGTACTTCAATAATTTACTTACATTAATCTCTAAGAAAAATTATGTGACAGACAGAGAAGTAACGAAGCGATCCCATTAACGTTCCCTTTTTGCTTCGAGACACTTAAAAGTTGAAAGGTAAAGAACAAATGGAAGTTAGCATTAATCTGTTGGCGTAATATATTACAATACCTGTCCCTATTTATAACCCATACAGCATATTATAGGTATTTAATGTTCATGTCAAGCCGTGGCTAGTATCTACTTTTATTATACACTAAACTTCCTACATTCTTCTCAGTTTTCACTCACGTTAACGTTTCTGGTTCTTCTGTTGCCATAGGCTGTAGCGTAAGATAGTTCCGGTTTATTCTGAATGATGTTGTTAACATTATTAAAATCTTTCAAGCTTATAATAATAGTACAATACCAAAGTAACTACGGTGTCCCTACGGTAAGCAACTTAATGCTTGTGTTATACGTAACAATCGACTGTTATAGAAATTTTTTTTTATAAATATACATAGAAATAATGCTTATATAAATAAATAGAAATATTTTCATCCAGTCTCAAGCAGGAGTCTAACCTACACGCGAAGCAGAAAACTGGGCCACTACAAACTGCCCCAACGGGCTAGTCAAATATCAATGAAAATTTAATTTGTTGAGTGCCTCAAATAAACGTCAATAGGTTAATAGTATCAACATAAATAGTTCATACGTGTAATAAAAATGTCGAATAGAACGTCGAGCTAAGTGTGAAATTTTGAAATTGTTCGCACGTTGTGAAACTAGCCATTAAACTCGCATGTTAGTTACACAAGCAAATTTCGATATATTTAGTGCTATGCGAAGAAAAGAAACAAAAATTAAAATATTAAATGTGTATTTTTTATCATGATTGTTTAAAAACGCTCATATAAAACTACTCACACATTTTATGAGTATTAGGTTTAAAACAAAGTACATATTTATAAACTTCGTACGGATGTGATATTTGAAAAAAAAAAAATTCTCTTTTTATATAGATTTCTTTTTATATTTAGATAATACTAGCTTCTGCGCGCGACTTCGTCGGCGTGGACTCCGCTCCTATTGGTCTTAGCGTGATGATACATAGCCTATCGCGCCTTCCTCGATAAATGGGCTATCTAACACTGAAAGAATTTTTCAAATCGGCCCAGTAGAACCAGAGATTACCGCGTTCAAACAAACAAACAAACAAACAAACAATCAAACAAACAAACTCTTCAGCTTTATATATTAGTATAGATTGAGAAATTTTAAATCGATTTATTTTAAAAATATTCGACTGATCTTTTTTAGGTTCCCCTTTCCCCATAAAGTTATCGCTTAATGAAAAAACAAATAATATTTCGGATGAACTTTTTTTAGGTCGAAATCTAATAAAAAATGAATGCCATATTCTGCAAAAAAATCGGATTATTATTTTTGTTTCCAAAAAAAAAAAATACGATGAATAAAATCTTTCATGATTCAATAATCTATTATTAAAAAAAGATTGTAAGAATAAAATAATCGATTATTTTTTCACACCTATGTTGTCCGGTCGTAAAACAATTGTTTTTAGATTGAGATACTTTCGAGAAAGAGTGGCGCTCTTATTAGAAACCTATTTCACATGGGTACATATTAATTAAAGAACGTTCACAGAAGCGTTCCGTTTTTTTTATTTTTTATTATTTTACCCATTTTACCCTATAATACCCCTTTTAATATTACAAACAGACACTTCAATTTTATTTATTTGTATAGATGATGATAAAAGTAATGTCATATCTTTATATCTTTTTCGCTATTCAAAATGCATCATTAGAATGAATTGAATTCGAATTAGTTATTATCCACGCAATTTTTTTTTAGTTATTTAAATATTTTTTTAGTATTTTAGCTAATAAAAAAATATAGCCGAATTGGTCGAGCCATTCTCGAGTTATGCGCTTAACAACTTTTTTTTATAGAATAAGATACAATGTTCGAATTTAAAATCCTACTTTAAATAGAATTCGATATCAACTATCAAGATTATTAGAAATAATAATATTTTTTGCTGACCGGTGCAATTTTCTCAAAAGTGCAGTTAATCGTGGTTATTGATGTTCAAATCCGTTATTAACTAAAAACGCGTTTTCGACTATTAACTATCTTAAGTTAACGCGTTTTTTTATACGTTTTCATAATAACACGTTTTTATAAAACTTGGCCGCAGTCTCAACGCGGAGAAATTGTCATTTTATCTGACAACCATGGGCTGGAAACTTAGAAGTTAGAACATCGGCCACAGTAAAAAATTAGCAGTGTCATCTATTAATCGTGCCCCGAAACTATTAAATTTATTAGCGACTACCAAGTCCTATCAAAAGATGTCGCTACGTTGGCACTCGTCAATTCAGCAATCCAGTACACGCATACCAATTAAATTTGCATACAAAAATAACTATTTACCTATACTTAAAAAAAAGCATGATGTCACAAAAAATTATCCTGTTTTTTTGCTTTAAGTAACAAATTAAATATTTCAATCGATATAAATTTATATCGAAACAGCACGTAAAATATATATTATAATTTAATTAAATGTGTGAATTGGATCATTTTTTCGTGGTTGGTATTTTAAACTTGTTTGTTGTCAAGAATTGAAAAAATATACAAATTCAGACTATACTCCGTTTTTTTTCGGTACGGACTAAATTGACATAAGCTGTGTTGCTAGTTTTTGGCAAATCATTAATAGTGATGTGCCACTATCGTAACTTTACGTAATTTACAATCTAGTATCGTTTTTTAGTAATAATTACAAAAATCTTTGTCTTTAAAATTTTAGAATGTGGCGACAACCGTAATGTACCTATAGGCATACCTATATAATATATGTACCTGTATGGCTAATGTATAGATTTATGATAAATGAAAAACACTTATTTTTTAAATTATTTATTAATCTTAGTAATCACATGCAATTTAAAATGAAATGAAATGAAATGAAAACATTTACTTCGCCTTAAGGTGATACACACAAAACTGTGTGTAAAAAAACTGTCATTTACAAAAAAAAAAAACTAAACAATAATAAAAGAAAGTTAAGGTAGCAAAACATCAAATACTCAAACAATAAAATAAAATAAAAATATATATTTTTTTATCTTAACATTCGGTACATTACAAACTTAATTAATGTACCTAGTGTTATATAAGCAGTTAAGTTATAGGTAGGGAATTAGGAATCCCTAGTACATATTTTTCACCTGATTAGTATCAAGCTAATTTTCCGGAAGTAGCTTCATTTTGATGAGACGAACAAAAAGTTCCTCTTCGAAAACTCTCGATTGTGGTAGATATTAGAGTTAGCAGGAGATAGAACAACAGTGAGCGTGGGACCAGGATAACGTACCACGCAATTTGTAGAACAATATTACCATCAAATTATAATATAAATATTAACTAACTAAAAGAAAAAAAATCAGCTGGTTAGTAATAATTTTTGATGACCTTACGAGGTCATCAAGTTGATGACCTTGTAAGGTCATCAAAAATTGTTTTTTTTCTGATTTTTTTCTTTTAGTTCTAGTTAGTAATTATTAATTATATAATTTGATGGTAATATTGTCCTACAAATTGCGTGGTGCGTTATCCCGGTCCTACGCTCACTGCTGCTCTATCTCCTGATAACTCTATTATCTACCAACAATCGAGAGTTTTCGAAGAGGAACTTTTTGTTCGTCTCATCAAAATGAAGCTACTCCCGGAAAATTAGCTTGATACTAATCAGGTGAAAAATATGTACTACGGATTCCGTACTATTAGTCAAAATGTTAAAATATTAAATAACTCAAAATTTCTGTCTCGGTAGACATTACCTATCTATTTTATCCTCGGCTTTATTAAATATTAATAAATATTTTTTTATCTGTGATGCTCCATAGTTACCATGATTTTTAAAAGATTCATCTATTGTCAAATAATAATAAAATTATGTGATAAAAGTAAAAAGTTACGATTCATAAAACCGGTATTGTATTCACAAAATCGGTATACAACACTATTACAAAAAAGCTGGTATCATTATTTCGAAAATTGACATTTGCATGTGTCAATTTAGTCCGTACCGAAAAAAAACAGGGTATAGGCTGTATGGACTATAGTCTTTTGCCTTTCCCTATTGGGGATAAATTTTAAAACAACAACATTGTTTGTTGTCAAATCAAGTCAAAATAGACATTTTAAAATTTAAACTTGTTTGTATTTTAAATTTTATATTTTATCATTGATGATTGAACGGTTGTGATATCGTCGATTTAAATGAGATCTCTCGACGACAATAATTGCACACAGCTGTTTTATTGTGATCACTGGACTTCTCAAAAAAGTTCCAAATTGGTAAATCACTACCGCGAGGCATTTTACCAATTAAAAGTCCTTGCAATTCAAGTCCTTATTAATTAACTACCTAATTAATGGTCTAAAACTTATTTACACATCACTATACACACACTATATTACAGTTTCACTTTTTCAACTCACACAGTAATATCCTACCTAAGTACCTATTTACAATATTCTTAAAAACGAAGAAGTCGGTTAAAAACACAATATTTACAATAGCACGATGAATTTACGAAACGAGAATTATCTTACTATTAAACGAGCAATTCTTGTATATAATATATCTATATCTATACTAGTATTACATAGAGGTAAAGTTTATAACTTTGTTTGTATAAACGGGGTAATCTTCGCAAATACTGATCCGATCATGAAAATTCTTTCGCTAACAGAAAGCTACACTATTCAGGAGTGACAAGATAAAAAGAAAAAGATAAAAATTATCAAAATTTTCGACCCAGCAGGATTTGAACCTGCACCCTCTGACGTGCCGTGTCAACAATTCAATCTAATCAAGCATTATTATTTGCCGTAGAAATTAATTGGTGATTTTAAAACATTTATATTTATCTGATTTGCTGAAAATAGTGAGAGTGTATTGGAATAGGAACATATCCAATTTCACCGTACCGTTCTTATGTGAAATGGATATATGGATTATATTATTCATTTTAAAACAAGTAATATAATTAAAAGAAAACAAAAAACCCGCCTGCGTAAAAACGGAAAGAGCAAAGTCAACATTTTTTAAACTTTCTTATTGTTTTTCTTTATTATTATTACGGTAATAATAATCATAATATACATTTTGGAAATCCTTTTATTGAGCCCTTTAATTTGATACCCATACTATAGTATTCTAAAAAAAAAATTATTTCTTCATTAACTACAATGGCTTCTTACAGCCGCCATGTTTGTTTTTATTTAATGTCACCTATCTAAGAACACTTGGGCTGCTAAGGCAAATCTAACGATATCTCAATTATGCAAATCCGTTCAGCGGTTCTAGAGAAATGAGGTAATTAAGAATATTACATACATACATACATACATACATACAAGATACGCGCGAAAAACATAACCCTTCCTTGGCAGTCGGGTAAAAATGTCGTTTTATCTCCTTTTAGGCAATGAAAAAATATCATTATAATACGAAGTTTAATTTTACCATTATTAATATAGCTGTAATAGCGTAATTAGGAAAGCGACGGATTTCAAATCGTTTTGACCCGGGTTCGAATCTCAGTCTCCAGATTATTATTTTTTTTCTTTTTTTTTTTAATTTCACTCGTGATTTATTATTTAAATAAAATAAAAATATAAAAATACCGAAAAAAAAAACAAAAAATAAAATAAAAATACCGAGCTGGGCTCGGTCACCCAGGTACTTATAATATTATTTACACAATATTTTCAACAACACGACGAATGTATGAAAAGAGAATTATTATATTATTTACAATTATTATAGTACTGTAGTACAACTTGCACAGCAACCAAATTATTTTATTAAAAATTTAAAACGAACGCCATGTTTGTTTACGAAACAACGCGAACAACGTTTACGGTAAATTAATACGAGTAACGGAGTAATAACCTAAAAACGAATAATACGGGCCGACGACGCGTCTACGACTGTAATGTTATCTCGCTCTAGCCTCGTTGCAGAGCGTTGCGCGCTGTGGGAACGTTTTAGACGTTTTGCGTTTTCAGACGTTTTCGACAATTGTTTGTTGAGACGTTTTTGAGATAACGCGAAGTCAGAGTACGAATAACAAACGTTACGCGTTTTTAACAAAAAACGTGTTACACTTTGACGTTTCCGTTATTTTAACCACCACTAATCGTGGTATTAACTTTTTCTTGTATCAAACGACATTCTACCGCGAGACGTGATGCTCGAACTTGTCTGTACGCTTCCTGCTATATCCCTTAAACGGAAGTATAGGTGATCGTTGTGGATAATTTTCCCTGTACCACTTTTTATTGGTTATCGTAAATGGCGCTCAAATGCGACTGATTGCTATGACCTGAACATCTTTGGTCATTGAACCTATATAACCGAGATCTATCAACATGTATACATTACGGTTCTTACAAGAAAGGTACCTATACCTTACCATAAAATCTATGGTCTCGGTATGATCTACTTGATTTTAAAAAGTATATTTTGGCTATTCTGTTTTTAAAGTGAAACTTTTATTACATCTTCTCAAACTTTTTCGTCTGCGTATTGCATGTCGCGTGACGGTCGGACGCGCGGTAATATCGATAAAGCGATTTTTTTACCCTTAATGGAATATTATTCCAAATTTTTTTAGTTAGTTTAGTTAAATGTCTATAATGCGAAAAAAAGTTTCACTTAAAAGTGGTTTCATAAAACCACACAGGTTTTTAACCGACTTCTTTTTTACTAAGTTATTTTCTGAGTACGCCTATAAAAAATAAATTAAGTATTAATTACTTACGCAGAAACATTAAATTTAATTTAGATATCAATTTCAGTTTTCAGCACTATTATATGGAATTCAATAGATACTTAAGTAATACAACCTCTTGGCGAATTTATTAGACAAGTAACAAATGTGTGTATTGTGGTGTGTTTTAAATTATTGGTTTATGCAAGAGATGTGCCAGTTTTGTTCAAAATTTAACCGACCCGCTTTAACTATCCAGAGATTTAAATACATGTGACCCTCCTACAATAACATTTTAGCCACAATGTTGAACCTATACCTTTTATTATATGTTTTAGTTGCGTTATTGCAGCTCTTTGCATTAATTAAAATTTAGTACTATTTGTACTTCAATACTATTATACAAGAAATATTTCAATTAAAAGTTGTTACGACAGAATAGTAAAGTTTTGACAAGTAAAGTAAATGTAAATAGTGTATCCATACACGAATAGCTTTTAGAATGAACGTCATTAAATTCATCATTACTAGGAAACTGTGCAAGAAAGTATAAACGGTAAATATAAAAAATACAATTATTCTTTGAAATCTGATTATCGCTTAAATCCGATTTATTGACTTGTGTAGCCTCACTACGAACCAACTATATGTATAGACAAACACAGAGGTTAAACTAAAAAAAGCCTTGCTAGAATATGGTGTAAATAAAATTATATAAAAAATGTAATGGTTTATTGCTTTGCTATAATTGTAATTTAAAACATAAATTATTGTAGAAGCATATATGGTCAAATAAACCATGAAAAAGTAAACGGTGTGAAGCACAAAACGGACTTTGCCACCGCAGTTTAAAATTCTAAACATTAAACGTAGTTAGCGTTAACGTTTAACGAAAGTAACCGACATAGCCCGCAGAATTAGCAAGTTGAAGTGGCAGTGGGCTGGTCACTTGTGTCGCAGGACCGATGGCCGTTGGAGCAGACGTGTCCTGGGGTGGAGACCGCGTCTTGGAAAACGCAGTGTGGGACGTCCTCCGGCCCGTTGGACCGACGATCTACGTAAGATTGCCGGCGTAGGCTAGATGAGGATTGCGGAAAACCGGGATGTCTGGCGCGAACTTAGGGAGGCCTATGTCCAGCAGTGGACGGCTATAGGCTGATATGTATGTATGTATGTAAACGTAGTTAAGATAATAATCTTAACGAATATTAATATATTTTGATTGCGAAAGCTAACGAGTAAATCTCTACTTTCAGCTTCGTTGCAGGCGTGGTAGATTAAGCTCCGATCCTTCTCCTACATGGGGAAAAGGCGTATGGCCAACAGTGGGATATTACAGGCTGAATCGTGATCGTGATCTTCATATACCTAAATTACCCAATAACGATCTTAGTGTTAAAGTTTATTTTAAAAAATATATAAAGTTAGCAATATAAAAAATGGCCCTGTAAAACTGCATGAACACGGCGTAAAATGGGGTTGAAACAGAAAAACATTTTGTACAATACCACACGTAACTAGGACACGTAGCAAAGCTTACTTCTTATTATGCTTTGTTATAATGTTGCAGTGGTTGAATCTTGGCCAAGGAGAGCTAATATGTGAAAAATGTTCAGTGAATGCTTTACCACTCTTGTTAAGAGAATATCTAATAAGTAGGTACATTCGGTTGTTGGTTTCGTTATAATGATAGTTATTGATAAAATTAAGTTAAATATTCTTCTTACTTCGACGGGAATATTTTCATCAATCTTGAAATGCTTCTCAACTGAGAACTCTTAACTATTTCATGGTTCTAAAAGTGTTGTGCTACTTCTCAATCTAATTAGCAATAAAAATCATGCTTTTACTGTACCGGGATTTGTACACATCTAAACCACTTTATTGTTTCTTAAGAAAATTTTACTTATACATACTATTTAATTTGTTTATTTGAGTCAACCTTCATAATTTTCTTTACCACTTATCTTTTTTACGACTAATATTATTTAAAAACATATAGACGTGTGTCTACGTCGAAGAGATGGGGAGAACATCCTTAGTGCTATAAAGCCCAGAACTTGTCGTGGCAAATGTTGTTTATATATTCAACCCAAACGCATAACAAACAACTTGACCCGAGCCGCGGTACACTATTATCTACAGAACATTTTTGTTTTCAAGATAAATATTTGTTTCGATATTCTGACACCGGAAAGTAGAATTTGAAAAGCGGTGCTCTGTATTGTTTCCTTAAATACATCGCCACACCTACTTCTAACACGGAAAGTTAAGTCACAATGACATTTATTTTCAAATTTGTGTTTAATTTGTAAAATAAACCAATCAATCAATCAATTTGTAAAATATATTGTATCTACGTTAAACAAGCAATAATTTTGTAATCACTGAACGATGTTGTTATATTGTAGTCTAATAGTATTTTTTACACGAATAAACAGTTAATTTAATATTTATATATATGTAGGTAAGGTACACTAATGAGAAAGTATTCTCAAATTGCAAAATGTTAGTCTAAGATTTACGCGTCATGTAAAAAAATATACTTACTCATTTATTTAAAATAAAAAACATAACTTATCATTATATCTCTTATATACAAAAAATTATCTTTTTTTGAAAGATTAAATAATAATTAGTAAGTACGTACATATTACCTTTTCAAAATTCACACCTTCACGTTACTTAAGATTCGTTTAGTTTTTGTTTTAATTTTTTAGTTTAATACCTTTTATTTGATTGAGTTAGGATTAAATGATGGATAAGATATCTTGTACCGCTTAGGCTTGTCTGTTACATTAAGCCACAAGAATTCCGCTTTAAGAAGCCTTCCAGATTGCAGCGGTAAAATCTGATATGCGTTGAAATTTTGTGGTTACAATTCTTAAAACTTGGCCATGTTTATATTTTAACAAATTTTTTTAACATTGTTTATATAATATATGTATATTCATTAAGAACTTTAAAATTTTTAAGATGATGTCGTCCACACCGTATCCGGTGACGGCGACTCCTATAAATTACGCTGGTGGGCTCTAATATGGCTTTTTAAGATACTAAAGACTAGTCCAATGTTATTACGAATTACCAAAATAAATTATATAAAACAAAGAGTGACTAATTTTTAAATTTTATGATAATTTAACATTTCAAAACTTTAACTTTAAAATATTGTTATGAATTTGATAAAAATACATATTATTTTCAACGCATTCGTGTTTAGTTGTTTAATATAGCACATATTATTGTGTCTACATTTTGTTTGTAGTGTATTTAGAAACCGGTTCGTACAGTAAATACTAACTTATAAGGGCTGCGCCCTTGGAAGTCCTTCTCGGAGTCGTGACCACATGAACCTGGCCTACGGCTATGAACATTAGTTGTTATCTCTACATTAAACGGATAGAATTGTTTCAAATGGCTTTTGAATTTCTGGTATATTTGTACAATGGTAAACATTGCTGCAATAAGAACTTAGCGTTAAAATAAAACGATAAAATTAATAAAAATTAATGAAGTTGATTTGAGACTAAGTTCTGCATAAATATTGTTGTAGTTATAAAAACAACATTTATTATGCTGAAAGAAAACATAAGGGTATTGAGCAGTTAAAAGACATTTTAAATGAATCGAATGAACTTGAGTCATGAGAGCTAAAGAAGCTCAATGCATTTTATTGCATTGCTTACATTCTTGTGAATTTCTACTACAATTCATTCAATCTACATTCCTTTCCTCTTTACCTCTATTGAATTTTAATGAAGTATTCATTCTTATATACATGTACCTAATACGTAAATGCTATATGATATTTACTAAATAAATCATTAAAAACTGTGCCAAAGTATTCGTTTTAAAAAGAAAATTTCGTGTCTTTCCGTCTTTCTTTTCTATATTCCGGTTATTGTACGTCTAATAATGAGTTGGTTAATTTTTAAAACCTTTTATAATTACATACCGTAAGTTGTCATGATATAGGTACCACCCAAGACGCGGCGAGCATCGTGCTGGACCGCTGGGAACCAAGGCCGCTTGACAATCGGTTTCACTCGTACATTTCTTATTGCGATCCAATACTATTCAATCTTACCATTCGTTTATATAGAACTAGTTTCCTGTGGCTATTTTATGCTTCAAAGAGTTCATTCTTTAGAGAATTCTTATTTTGATGGTTCTTTAACACAAAAACGTTAAAATTTTATGCAAAAGCTACTTATATTTTAATGTTAAGTATCATGAACTGTAATTAAAGTCGACTGATTAATAAAAATATATGTATTGCAAGGTTATATTTAAATTGGCGTTGTAATAAATGAGGAGTGTTTAACTACTAGGTAGTCCATTCAATTACATTCGATACTGTAGACAACTTATTATTATTATTTCGAATTGCTATTTAATGTAAATAAAATAATTTAAACTTTTAATTTTTACAGCTGAGGGTAGCCTGTCTGATTTTGCAGCTCGCAAAGTTCATTTCACGGCTGATAATCCTCTCAAAAAGGAACTGTTTACTCCAGATACAAGGTATATTTTCGCACCTACAAAGTTATGGCTCATATTTTAGTTATACATATATGTATTACTTATTTAATTAATCAAACAAATTTAAACCATTTCAGGCCTACAAGCTTGCGAAACTTGTATGAGAAAGCTACTACCGACCGCCTCTCCACTTCTCTTCTTGATCAGCTTAGAAGAGACTCGCAACATTCCCCGTATCTCCTTTGTACACCCGTCTTAAGTTCAAAGAGAAGAAAAATATATCAAAAAGTAGATGTTGACATCGAAACTCACATTGTAAGTGTTATTGATATTACTAAAATCGTGTTGTTGACCATTGTTATAACAATAATCTTATTAACAATTATCTTGCGCAGCCGTCAGTAGTAGAACATTTAAGAAAATGGACTTCGAGAGAGGCTATGGGAGATGTTACGGCACTGCCAGACTCATCTATGCGCATAGTGAGCAGTGTCACTCTAACGCCCGATGAGCTCTCAGATTGTGGCTCTGGAGACGACGAGCCCATCGACCACCGACTACCTAGCCCGGAAGAACAGTTACGAATTATTGCCTCCAAGTAAGTAATAAATAAATAAATATTTAGTTAGGGGAGATGAGATAGGGCACAGCAGGAAATTTCCTGCTCAAAAAATGGAGCAGCCCGACTGGGGTAGTACCTCGACCTTACAAAAGATCACAGCAAAATAATACTGCTTTCAAGCTGTGTTGTGTTCCTGTTGGTAAGTAAGGTATTTTTTTTTTATGTTACTAAGTCGACAAACAAGCGTACGGCTCACCTGATGGTAAGTGACTACCGTAGCCTATAGACGCCTGCAACACCTGAAGCATCGCAAGCGCGTTGCTGACCCTATACCCAATCCCCCCCAGGAGCTCTGCCCCCTTAGACAAGTGGCATAAACGCTAAACGAATAGAATAGAATAGAATTCTCAATGTATGGGAATGACACTAGCTTATTCGATATATGTCGAAAGCTAGTGTCATTCCCATACATTGAGAATTCTATTCTATTCGTTTAGCTTTTATGCCACTTGTCTACGGGAGCAGGTCACCTTACTCAGGTAACCAGAGCTCTAGGGGGGAAAATTGGGAGTAGGATTGGCAACGCGCTTGCGATGCTTCTGGTGTTGCAGACATCAATAAGATACGGTAATCGCTTATCATCAGGTGAGCCGTACGCTTGTTTGCCGACTTAGTTATATATAAAAAAATCTTATACAACAACGTGCAACGGTCGTCTGCTCCTATGGTAAGCAACTTAATGCTTGTGTTATTGGTAACAGCTGACTTTTATAACTATTTTTATATATATACATTATACATAGAAATAATACAAATATATTACACGCATCGAACTCGAAACCCGCGGAGGAAAAAAGCAGGGCCACTTCAAACTGCCCCAATGGGCTAGTCAATAATTAATTATCTAAGTTACAACAACAGTCATTATATTACTGTCTTTTGAATTCATCATCTGGCATTCTAAAACCTAATAATATATTCAATATTACGGTTTGTGATGGATGTATTGTAAACTGTAAATGTCAAAATATTACGGTGAACTGAACTGCTGAACTTGAAATGAAAATGTGTAATGCAACGTATAATTTTTTACTATTTATATGGTAAACGTTTTGAATTGCTTGTTTATTTGAACGAGCCATTTTAAAAATTATCTGCACTGCATCTTACGTGCAGATAAATATATTTTTTATAGTTTATGTCACAATGAGAGTAATTTTTACAGCTTATGTAAGAATGTAATATGTTACGCTGTCATAAAAGCAAAACAGTTACGATTAACACTAACGGTAAAACAACTTGGATTAGCTTTTTCATAAACTTATTTCAACATTTCTAGGTTCCCACCCGAAGTAGTAGCGATAGACACGTCGGGCAAGTTCTTTGACAGAATGTGCAGTTCACGGAAATCTCTCCACGTAGACATGAGCACCGGCGAAACGGACACGGTGAAGCGGCGGACACGAACGAGAAAACCTCGGGGTAAAAGACGAAACACCATTTCGGGCACTGATCAGAAAGAGCTTAGAGAGGCTATAGCTGGGTAAGCTTCTAGTACGCACTGTACACTCCAGACTACATTATTTACAGAAACTTTACCACAGTATTCCTAAATTGAATGTGGATAATGTAATCTTGAGTAAATCAATTAACTTTAGTAACCTAAAGCACAGTATCGTGTGGGCTTAAAAATTGTTTAAATTTTGGCACATTTTAACACATCGATAAGATCTTGTGCTTTTGTGAATAAATTACATTTTTGTTACTGGTTGTCGTAATTCACTTATGCTTCCTTAATACTAAACTAAGTAAAGATAAAACAATTAAAACATTTTGCACCTTAAACACTAATAGTGTCATTCTCTCATTAGCTTTAAAATTAAAGAAATCTTTGAAAAATGTCGCTGAAACAAGACTAAGCGAGATAGTTCAAAGTTTTTATTCCTAGGCATCTAGCGTGTGACTAATGCTTTGCTTGGTTTGTTTTATCATAGTGATACACCAAATGCTGTGGCTTCTGAAGAAATTGAAGATAGCACTGTCATCCGATCGCGATCAAGTGACTTACTCAAGAAGAGTCCAACAGATCCTAATACTAAGAAAAGTCATTTTAATAGTTTGAAACAATGGGGTAAAAGTAGGTTAAAAATGATTGGTAGATCTCCTAGTGCAAGCAGAGACAATTTTAAAGACTCCAAATTAGAGAAAACAAAAGATATTAAAATATCAACCAAAACTGAAGAAGAGGAAGTTCCAGAAAAAATTACATTGCGTATAAAACGACCAGATGAAGAACAAAGGCGCACAAACATAAGATGTGCCTCGTACTCATCTTCAGAAAAGAGTATCGGAGTTCCATCAAATATCCAAACTACCGCAACAGTTAACTGTGGAGTACGATTAAGGGGGACTGCGACTCAGAGAAGGTCTAGAAGAACTGGCATTGGGAAAGATGAACCTCATTCATCTAGTGGTAATTGGTCAGCAAGTTCCGAATCAGGAAGAACTAGCATAGGTTCTGAAATCACTACAACAACTGTGCCGCCAAAAAGCACATCGGCTACAACATCTAACAATTCTCTTAACTACCATAATTATCCACCCAGTTCTATTATAAGTAGAAGAAAATTCCTTAACACTTCAGGTTCAGGAAGTGTTACAAGTGAAGGTACTCTAACGCCGGATATTATTCATGATTTACACGAGGACTTGGAAACAAGTTCTGAATTTTCTTGTGATACAGAGGGTTATTACACATCTTTCCACATGGATTCGGGTCTCAAAACACTTAAAGAGGAGGAAATATCTCCGAGTACACCCTTACATACAACAACTGCTCTTTCGAATTCATCTAATAGTCAAAACTTAACAGCTGAAAATGAATATGAACTATTCGGTAAAGGATCCACAAGTACAACTACAAGTTCTGCGGGAACTGTATGTACCACACTTATGGCTGCTGATAGTGATAAGTCTTTAATTATAGGACCAACCGTACCTGAGCGCAAGAGCTCATTAACGAAAATGAACCGTGGTAGAGTAAATAATAATATCAGCTCAAGTTTAGAACGAAGTACTAGTTCTTCTTTTTCAAAATCTCCATACAGTACTTTAAGATACAACACAATGCGTCCGTACTCGGAAAAACCAATGTCTAACCATACAACACCTGATGCATGTTCACAACCTTCTACAGTGACAATTACTAAAAATATTGGCATGCAAAGAGGAATCACAGCAGTTGCAGAAGTCCATACTGAAACAGATCCTGAAAGCACAAAAAAAAGCACTGGCACAAGTTCACCAGACTCTGGGCATAATACTTCTAGTTCACCGATTGAAGATTCTATTTCAAGTGCACAAGGGAAAAATAGCCTTTCCGAACAAGATTACTCTGAATCGTCTGATCTTGAAGGAACGGATAGAATAGAAAGAATAAGATACAAAACTACTATTAACAGTTCTAGGATTCCATCAATGTGTGTTATTACGCCTACTAATTCAGATGATGAAAGTGAAACTAGTACAAAAAATGCAGATAAAAATAGGAAACATGATATGAACGATAAATATGATCGTGAGCTGTCAAAGTCATCAAGCAGACCGAAATTAGATCTACCCAATGAAGAAAAGCCAAAAGACATTCGATCTGTTGATGCAGGAAAGCCGTTTAAATCACAAAATCAAACAAAATCTTTACATACATTTAATAATTTTATGTGCAAATTAAAAGGAGTATTGCCAACTAAACTGTCCAATAAGAAGTCTCCAATATCTAAGGACGCTGATGTTCTAGAAGATTTTTACGATTCCGGTGATTACGTAACCATAGCAGACGTTAAAAATAACAATCAAAAGGTTAGCTTAAATAGAGGTTCATATGCTAATAATGATATTGTTAAAAAGAATTTGCAAGCCGTCCTGTCTGGAAAATTGCCAGAAACGGAATATGTGTCGTTAAATGAACTACCTAATTGTCTAAATGAAACTAAAGATTATTTGGATCATGGCTTAGAGGAAAAACAAACACAAGTAATAAATGAAATACAAAATAAAGGTGCAAAAGTAACTCTTGATTCTCAAGGTCAAGTAATTTACTCATCAGATACTTTAAAGAGGAGACACGGAGCGCACACAACATTTGAACCAGGTCCATTTGTTCAAGAAATATGTCCTACAACAACAATTATTCAAAGAGAAAGCGCAGATATAATAAAAATTACTGACGAAACAGATTTTCCATATCAACCACCACCTTCGTCTAGCAAACCAACATCGCCACAATTAGGAAAAATGATTATAAAAGCGCCAGCAGATCCTCATGGTGTGGTAACGACGGAATTCGTAACTTTACCTCCTCCTAAACCAAGCACAATAATTGCTGCCACGCCTGTAACGGCTACACGTGTTTTAGATAATAACAAATTATATACAGATAATAGAAGCAGTAAGGATTTACCGCGAGTAGTAGAGGCTATAACAAGAACAGGTGCATATATAAATATTCATGACGCAGAGGGTGTCAGCTTATCTCCAACGAAAGATGATACCACAGGTAAGACTCAAATTTCTTCAACGTCGTCTATGATAGATACTAATGTTTCAAAATTAGATAGTTTTTTTGAAAATGAGGAAATAATTCCTTTTGTACCTAACTTTCAAACATCAGTCATTTTAAAAAATAAATGCAATAATGATTTTAGTAAAACGGGCAGTAAAAAAGTTGCTGAAGTTATGAAAATGTTTATAAATAGAAATAATGTTGACGAAAATGCTAACGCAAGCGTTTTTAGCACTGACACTTGTGACAAGACTCTTAACAGTAAAATAAAACGGAGCGATAGCTATAAACTTGCAAATTCACCGTTGATGCCTATTAAAAAGTTACTTAAACTCGATAGTTTTAGCAATAACGCTAAGAAAGTAAACTCGTTTGAAATGATTCAAGCTGAAATAGCAGCTGATTTACTCCGCGAACAGATCAACTACCCTTCTACCGTTTCGCCAAAACTACCCCATAGATGTAGCAAAATAGATAATTGTCAATGTGCCAATAATAATGATGCCAATTTTGATAAAAAATTAGAAACAGAACTGTCAGCTCTAACATTGAGTCCTTTAAGTACACCACTACGTAAAAGACATACTGTTGCCTTAGTCCCGGATACGAGTGATAGGGCTATAGATATGTTAACTGCCATATTAGATTCTGACCCTGATAATGTATGCTTATTACATTCACCACCGACATGTCCTCTTAGTCCCAGTAAAGTAACAGTTCCATATGATGGCTCAATGCATAGAGCTCGGATATTATCAATTTCAGAATCTGATTATGGTACTGAAATTTGGTAATCGATACTTTTTATTAATAATCATCGACGTAATATTTTACTTTTATTGTATTTGGCTGTTACCTGTCTTGTTTGTTACGCTTAAATATACCCTTAAATGAATTGGAGATATAAAGTATTTTTTTCAAACTAAGTTTAAGTTGTTTATGTTATAAATATCTAAAGCTAAATTATTTTAAGGACTGTTAATAAATAGAATATAAATTTTAGTAGAATACTTAATTCAATGTAGTTGATTCCGTCCATTAAGATTTAAATCGTCTTCCTTGCCTAATTTAGATAAATTCTCTCTGTGATAGAATATAATATGTTAATGATATAAATTCTCTCTCTATATATCTTTATAATTTAAATGTCCAAAATTAGTGTCATTTTTTTTAATGTATACAATTTTGTATAATTTGCATGGTGGCTTACTTCACCCGTGTGTGCACAGCTTACAAAGAAATAATTTTTGTATCAAGTGCATGGTGTGATTTTCTTTTTGTCTATATGTGTTTTGTAAATAATATTATACAATTATTGTGAATTAACGCACTTATTTCATTTAATTTCACTCCTCTTGCTCTCACCCGCACTTTACCTCATCTCATTTACAATCCGCCGCACTCTAATTTAACAATTTCGAGAATTAAGTTCCGTTATGTGATGTTTTACGGTTCCATGTTTTTTTTTTTATGAATTTGATATAAACGCACAAATAACTTGTACATCCATAAATCTCTTTTTAAAAAAATCACCCAATGGAACTTAATTCATACTTCAAATAAAAAATGGTAACAATGTTCACAATCACGGCGGCCAAGTTTTACTTAATAATACAATTTTATGAACAAGGTTGTTAAAAGAAATTTGTAATAATAACATTAACACACACTCATTATAAACACATAAAATAAGTAGAAAATTAAAATAAAATCAATTTAAGATAACAAAGGATGAAATAAATTTGCAGTTTCATTTACGATAGTAATCTAATGTTTTTATTAAAATTACTGATCATAACATGGCTTGTCGAAACGAACGAGATTGCTTCCACAATGGTTGCAAGTTTGTTAAGGCCAAGTTCTTCGAAGGTAAAGTTATTATTGCTTTAAGCATGTTTTTCTTTGCATGTATGTATATTGTACTAATAAAATTAAATGCTTCCTGCCACTCAAGTATGACTATTTTTACCCAAACACAAGCGACAGATAACATCCAAATAAATATTATTTTTAAACTGCTATTGTATTTCATACAGCATGAATGTTTATTTATTTTAATTTTATGTATATGTTTTTATAACACAAGTACCTAATACCTATAGACTTGATGTTGATTAAAATAATAATTACTGCGGCATTGGAAGCATAAATATGTTTTATTAGTAATTTTAGTATAATATTGAATTAAAATTCAAATACTTTATTTAGCTCTATTTTATTATAGATTTTAACTAATAAATAAGAATACCATGCACTTTTACAAACATTATTCTATATAATACTTGAAAATATTTGATTACACAATTCACTTATGAAGAGGCACTGGAGACTCATTCTTGCATGCAAATCTAATTATGAATTATTAATAATTATAAATCTGAAAATTTGGCGTAACATTATTTATATTAACTCGGTATATGGATATATAGACTTAAAAAATTATGGGTATTGAATTACGAACAAATTACAACTGCTTGCTTGTAAAAATAGTTTGAAAATTTACAATGCTACGTAGTTGCATATCTTTTTCAAAGTGTTTTGCACTTTTATATTATACAAACCTATTTTTTTTTTTCAGACTATCGAAAACCTAATGCTGACAAACCTTTACCTAATTATCAATTTCGAGATCAAGAAGATTCTTCTGTGGTCGACTTAAACCCTATTTATCCAACCATACATCGATATCACACTGCACATCTCCGCGGCAGACATGGCGTTGTAGATTACGAAAATGATACTGATCACGTTCAAATGAAGTTTTGGACGTTGCCAAAGAGTAAATCCACTGCTAATGCAGATCGACTACACGTTATAGATCAAAAACCACTGCATAGTCCAAATAATGAGTCCCAAGTCTTAAAAGTCGATAACAAACCAATGTTCGCAACGCAAGCCGAACAATCTATAAAAATATCACCGATAGATCCTCGCACATCGGCAACATTTAAATCATCTACTCCAACGAATAAGGAAAATGTAGTCAATCTAAGCTCCAAACTACTTTCTCCAGTCAAATCGACCATGACAAATGAAGAACTTTATGCAGTTATACACAAAAGTAAAAAGAAACTTAATATTAAAGAAACACGAGAAAGAGCTGATTCTCCAGCATTAAGTACCATAAATTTATCACCAGTGAGCTCAGAAGCATCTTCACTGCATCAAAGCAATCAGCGCTATCCAGAAACTGGTTATTTAGGAGATGTTAAAAATCGATCTGGTATAACTTTAGAAAAACAAAGCACGGGGCCATATTCTTTGGGCACTTATAATACACAAAGGCAAGAAACTTGTGCTGACAGATATGGACCGCGACAACAAACTTCAAGGTTAGATTTTAAGAAATTACTTTTACAACATAGTGTCAAACTGAATACACATAATGTACAAAATAAATCAAATAAGTTGTCCGCCGTAGAACAACTTAAACTTTCAAAAGAAAAACCACAACTTCCTTCGACGCCGCCGGGAAACAGGTCACAAATTAATATACTGGATCTGAGCGGATCCCCTAAGACTTATAGCCATAGAAAGATGCTAAAATCTTCAAATCAACCGCTTTCACCAGGAAGGACAAACAGTTTACTAAAGGAACACAAAAATACATCCAAAATTCTTTTATCACCGAAATCACAATGGAGGTTTGCTAGTCCCAGATCTGATGTTCTTTCTACGCCTATACCTGAAGCAAATAATGAAGATGAGAATTCGAATAGTTCAGGAGAGAAATCTGAAACGCCTCCTATAAACCCACCGTCAAAAACAGTTCCTATTATAACTAATCACCATTTCGGGGCTAGAAGATCCTTAATACCAATAAATGAGTATAACTTAAATGAAGAATTTAACCTAAATGCTTCTATAAACCAAGGTGTTTTTCCCATCGACAATGATTACTCGAATTCACATTCTTTATCTAGAGCAGAAATAATGCAAGCAAAACGAGCGGAGTTCTTTAAAAGTTCTCCGGAGTCACCTATGCCATCGTTGTCATCTTTCAAGAGTCCGAATTCCGGTACAAGTCCAAAAAGTGATACTTCTCCTGAAAGAGAAAAGACGTCGCCTTCAACGTTGGAAACAGCCTTATGATAGACTATAAGTGGCGGTAATGAAGAGGTGCTTAATGCGTTTGTTCATTTGTAAATAGAAGTATGAAATTGAAGAAGCTTTAATCTAGTCTTGTCTTGCTTAGCGTGCCATTAAACTGGCATTATTAATGTACATCCAGTGTTCAATCTACTTATCGATTATATTTTTGTTTTATATCTTTTTTTTATTCTTTTCAACTGCTCTAATGGGGCCAATGTTAGTTTATAAAATTGAGATATTATTGTAGACGTAGTTACAAAATATTTTGTAAGTATTTATTATGTAAACATTCTTTGTAATTATGAGTTTTGGGTTTTTAAGTTATTAAAAAATTTAATTAAACGTTTTGAACAATTTTAACAGTTTTTTTAATGATTTTGTATGAATGTTTAGTATTAGAGAAATTATTTATCTCGAGTTGCATTATACGTCCCACAGGCAGACGAAGGCTTCTTCTCCGTAAAGAAGAAGAGAAGGGTTCGTTTTTAGTTTATCTTGCTGTTCAACTGCGCATAGGCAGATAATTCTCATAACATTAATAACGGCAATCATTTATGCATGACAACAACCTAGATAGACAAGAGACAAAATTATTAATATTAATTTTTACCTGATCGAAACCATAAACGCAAATGGCTCTGATTCATTATTTTACTAACCGACTTCAAAAAAGGAGGAGGTTACTCAATTCGACCGTCTATTCTAATTCGTTTTTATTTTTGTGTTACCCACACATGAGGAAATTATAAACATTTTAAATCATATCAAAATTTTTCGACCCAGCGGGATTTGAACCCGCGCCCTCTGACGTGCTGTGTCAGATATGCATATGCGTGCCGTATATGTTTTTTTTTTATGTATGTTCGGGGATAACTTCGTCGCTTATGAACCGATTTTGATAATTCTTTTTTTTTTTGTTGGAAAGGGGATATCCCATCTTAGGTACCATGATAAGGAAACCAGGATCTGATGATGGGATCCCAGTGAAATCGAGGGAAACCCTCGAAAATCGTAGTGACGACTAGTGCGTTTGTTAATTTATTTATTACTTGCCGATGCAATTGAATTCGGGTTTTTTTTTCGTTTGCTAGCAAACACAATTATTATGGTATAAACTAAAAATACTTATTGTAAAAAGTTTAAGAATTTTTTAGGCTTCTTATTTAATATTTCCTGACATACCTAATTAAAGAAAAACCAACCATTTCGTCAAGTGGTTCTCAAGTTAATCAAACTTTCTATTTGTCACATTGACTTATAATATCTATGGATGACGGTTTTATTTAAGTCATTTAGAGCAAATGAGAGCAGTATAGATTTATTTTTATTAATTTTATTACATTAAACTGTTGGAATTGAACAAATATAACTTAAATTAATTATTATATTTAAATACTATTCTACAACCGATGAAGTGCGACTCATATGCAAGTTCAGACAGTACAATGAGTGCTGAAAATTGTTCACTAAAACTTCGATTTCTTATTTTGATAATTAATACAGCAAACCTTATTAACGAAAGAGCAACGCCAAGTTTCGGAATCTCCCATGCGTTAACTGCTCCTACAACTTTTTTTACGACATATATTTTTATAGGAGTTTTTGTTTTTGGAGCTTTACGCAAACATTATGCATCTTGGTTTTTACAAATATATGCTCTAGTAGCATGTTGTAGTATTCAAATATCTTTATCTTTCGTCGTATTTAACGAGTTGAAAGCGACTCCAATTAGCCAGCATCATGCTTCTTTTGTGCTAAATGGAGTGTTACCAATGATAAATGCTGTGTTGTTGTTGGTTGATCTAACAGGAATTATATTTTCAAATCGACAAGAAATAGGACCCCCATCTATACCTACAACCTCAACGTCATCACAACCAGAATTACTACAGTGAGATTTGTGAAACATTTTTATTAGAAATAAATAAGACTTTTTAAAAATAAATAATTTATTTTTTGGGGTTGTAAGAATTATAGACTTTTTTGTATTCACTGAAGTAAATACCAATTTCTATCTCAATGTAATTATGCCATGTGATTGCTGCATCCGGTAAACACTTATAACTAGGGCTCGGATAAATATGTATTATAAAATTCAAAATATGTACATATAATATGGACTAAAAAATGTAAAATATGGAAAAAATATGGAGTATAAAATAAAAATATCTTTCATATTAAACATTGTTTATTGTGAAAAGTTACTGCAGTAACAGTTACATTAAAAAAATTATAAAAAGATAGCGATATGTTTAGGAAATTCAAAAAAAAAAGAAGTTTATGCATCTTCCACTAAATCTGTCTTATCAAATTGATTGCAGTACACAATCACACGCTTTTTTAAATTATCATAATTAAAACTGTCGATTAGGTCTAAATATAGCCTTATATTGGCTGTAAGATCTTTCCACGTCACAATAAAGGCAAATAAGTAAGGTAGGGCACAGAAGGAAATATCCTGCTCAAAAACTGGAGCCGCCCGACTGGGGAAGTACCTCAAACATGCAGCAGATCACTGCTAAAATGCTGCTTTCAACCAGTGTTGTATTCCTGTGGTGAATAAGGTGACCAGAGCTCCTGGGGGGGATTGGGAGTATGGTCGGCAACGCGCTTTCAATGCATCTGGTGTTGAAGCTACGGTAATCGCTTACCATCAGGTGAGCCGTATGCTTTTTTTACCTCCTTAAATATAAAAAAAAAACATGATACAATGGGAGCGTACTTAAAGACGCCTAGTTCCGTAATTGGGTAAGGCACGTCTGCAGTACCCTCAAAACTCAGTACGCACTTAAGGTGAGGTAATTGATGTATTCCTGCAAAACACGTTTCTATGAATTCAGTTTTGAAATAGTAAACAGTGAAATTTTTATCTGATAAATTTAATTGGTATTGTTGAGGGTATATTCTAGGTAAAAACACCGATGGAAACATGATTCGATAAATTTGGCTCGATAGAATAAATTCACAAAGTTACCTCTTTTCGGGTCATTTTATCTACTATTATTGGGTTTTATTTTTAAAATAACTGATTTGATATTATGAGTAACTTACCAAAATAAAGTACATATATAACTGTAAGGCGTGGCAGCGAGTTTTTTTTTTTTATTACATCTATTTTTTTTTTAATCGATTATTCAAGTGATTTTCGAAGCGCTGGGCGCTCTCGCGGCACTCACACTGTCCCGTTGGACGTTACAGAGGCAAGACGTGTGCAAAATTTTTCAAAAAAGCGTTCCGTCTTTTGTATTTTTAATATTACGTAGTATGCATTCAATATCCATACACCTATAACTGCCCACAGTAGTAATAAAATTTAAATTCGCTATTTATTTTAAATTTATTCTATATATATAAAATCTTATACTATTAAACGAGCAATTCTTGTATATATATATATATATATATTTTCTGAATCTCGGAATCGGCTCCAACGATTTTCGTGAAATTTAGTATGTAGGGGATTTCGGGGGCGAAAAATTGATCTAGCTATGATTCATTTAAAAAAAATTCGTTTTATCCCTGTTTTTTAGGCAATTAAAAAATAGCATTAGAATACGAAGCTAAATTTCACAATTGGTATCATAGTTCAAATAGCTCAGGTAGGAAATTGACCGGTACCGAATCGAGAGGTCCCGAGTTCAAATCCCACACCTTTCAATCGTTTTTTTATCCTTTTTTTTTCTATTTGCACTCGTGATTTTTTATTTAAATAACGAGTTCATATTTTTTATTATTATGTCGGTAAGATAGAAAAATATTATTCATATTTTATCAATTATAATAGATAACCTATTTAGTAATACACTAGCCGACCCGCGCCCACTTCGTTGGGCGTTAATTATCTTTGTGATGCAATTATATTGTGTAGCTCTTAGTACTGTTTTATTAGGTTCATTGTTTAGAATTTGACTTATAAAATCGTAATAATATCGTGTATTTATTATTTTAAATCACAGAACCAAATAACATACTTTATAAATAAAATGTTGCTCCAACGCCATCTATCAAAAAGCGAAAAAACTTCGTCGTCGATTGACGTTGGTTAACTGAAATAAGAGTAAATAAAATAAGTAGACTAATAAATAGCGATAGATGGCAATCGTTTCTTTGTCATTTTGATAATATATTTTAATATTTTTCTTTTTTACTGAATTTTTTGTACAATTACAATAAAATATAGTCTATGTCACTCCTGAATAGTGTAGCTTTTTGTTAGTGAAAGAATTTTCATGATCGGATCAGTATTTGCGAAGATTATCCCCGATATACAAACAAAGTTATAAACTTTTCCTCTTTATAATATTAGTATAGATTAGTATAGGTAGATATTGAAATTTACGATAAAAATGAACTTCCGATCACTGCGGTCAAAATTTTCTCTTGATGAGAAAATTAAAATAAATTCTCGAAGAATTACATGTAGACCAATAACGGTAAAGAAAACAAATTGTTTTAGGGATATAGTAGCGCACAAAATATGTAAAGTAAATAATTATGATGGCGCAAGATCCAGATGTAGGTCTATAATTTAGTTTTCAAATTAATCTTAGAGGATATAACATTTTTAAAATTAAAACTGTAGATATAAATGTAAATTGTACATTTAGTGAATGGGCCTCTGAAGGTATTTGTAAGAGTAGAAATAGGTTTTACGACCTGTACCTACCTACAGTAAGAAACAATGGCATCAGGAGACTAGATTTTTGGCTTACGTAAAACAATATTCTAAAACTTTTGAAGCTGTTCTGCTGTATGTATGGCTGCTAAATCAAAATATATCAAAGATTACCTAATAGTATCTGTGGGAAACGTAATAAGCAAACTATAGATACCAATATAATATAATAATCAAACAACAGCAGCTCATCTGATGACAAGTTGGCATACGCCTTTGAAGCCTTTTTCGATAAAATACCCATTGACTTCTTTTCGACTGAATTCATCTTCAACTAATTCTACCCAACTTCTTAAAAATAACGTTAGCAAATGTAATGTTCATTTTTCATTCTCGCGGGTTGATTCTTTAGATATTTTAAAAGCGTTTAAGTCATAATTAAAAAAAAATTGCGTGCGTACAAAGTACGAAGTGAAACTTCTTTGGCAGACTAATTTAAAAAAAAAACTAATTGACAAAAAAAAACAAAAAGCCACCATCACGCGGAGTTCCCAGGCGGTCACCCATCCAAGTACTGACCGTGCCCGACGTTGCTTAACTTCGGTGATCGGACGAGATCCGGTGTATTTAACGTGACGCGTTTGATCCGTCAAAAACCTTTCATGCGCTTATGAGAAGTTTCACTTCAAAAACAATGCACAATGATCTGTGGAGCATTTCATTAAATTAATTAGTACTATCATTGATTACCTCGCTCCGTACTTATCTTTAACACTTAACAATGCTATTAAGGTGGGTTCTTTTTCAGATTTGGTTAAATATAGTAAAGTTTTACCAATTTTAACCGACTTAAACCGAAAGGAAGAGGTTCTCAATTGGATTGTATTTTTTTATGTATGTTACTTCAGAACTTTTGACTGGGTGGACCGATTTTGTTAAATTTTTTCTTTAATCGAAAGGTGGTGTGTGTCATTTGGTCCCATTTAAATTTATTTGAGATCTAACAAGTACTTTTCGGGTTATATCTATTAATGCATTTTTACTTGACTATTTTTTTGTCGACTTACGTTGTATTATACCGCATAACTTTTTACTGGGTGTACCGATTTTGATGATTTTTAATTTAGTCGAAAGCTGATGCTTACCATGTTGTCAAATTTAAATTTCATCGAGATCTGATAACAACTTTTTGTGAAATCTTTGATAACGCGTATTTACTTGACTACTTTTTCGTCTACCTCAGTTGTCTTGTCGATGTAATTGAAGTCGGTTTTTTTTTCGTTTGCAAGCAAAGACAATTATTAAAAAGGCACATCGTAGTGATCCCAGTAATTGTAGACCCTTTTCAACCCTACCGTGCTTAAGTAAAACTTTTGAAAAAAATATACTAAATCAACTTCTTTTCCATTTTAAAGTTAATGGAATTTTTCATAGTGAACAATGTGGTTTCACTAGAGCTCTCTCAGTGCTCTTTGGTCCTATTTGAATAAAGTTTTTTTTTATTTTAATTCATATTTGAATATGATTTTTGACAAAATTGTATAGATAATTAAAAAAAATAGGTTTGTTTGCCTGAAAGTAATAATAATTGAATTAAGAATCCACCATAGTATTTGCGTAAATTATATTATTATAATTGATGGCAGGCTGGGTGCATGATGTCTGCATCTCCTCGTTTTAGATTTATTAGAGCTTATTATTCGTTGTAAATCGGTGGTTGCACATGTGTCGTAATTTCCGTAACATTCAGCTTTCGCTGTTCCTCGCTTTTTCCACCACCGCAGAACTGTCTGCAGTGGTAAAAACTTACCCTAAGCCAAACCAACCAACGATTTAGCACTATGACTGGCGTGGCAGGGGTAGGGCTAAAACACAGAGGGGTCATTGTAATAGCACAGCCGCAATACTTGGAGTGATTTTGGATATCTTATTGTCGCCCGAAAGAAATGTTTGTTTTTGAATAAGATACATTTTAAAAATTTCATTTTAGGAGATGGAGTGTATTCACGAAAGTGACGAAGAGGACGATAAATTCGAATTTTTCATAGTGAACAATGTGGTTTCACTAGAGCTCTCTCAGTGCTCTTTGGTCCTATTTGAATAAAGTTTTTTTTTATTTTAATTCATATTTGAATATGATTTCCAAAAAACATGATTTACTAAAAATACCGAGCAAAGCTCGGTCACCCAGGTACTATAATATAAAAGAAAGTCGTGTAATCGTGTTAGTTACACTATTTATAACTCAAGAACGGCTGAAGCAATTTGGCTGAAAATTGGTGGGGAGGTAGCTTAGAACCAGGAAACGGACATAGGATACTTTTTATCTCAATTGTACCCGGTAGGTGGCGCTACTATAGGTATCTAACTCCGAAACTACTGAACCAATTTGTATCAAATTTTGTAAGCTTCTGTAGTTTGGTCAAACTTGAGAGATAGGGTAGTTTTTATCTCAATTGGACCCGGTAGGTGGCGCTGCTATCGGTATGTAACTCCGAAACTACTGAACCAATTTGTATCAAATTTTGTAAGCATCTGTAATTTGGTCCAACTTGGGAGATAGGGTACTTTTTTCTCAATTAGACCCGGTAGGTGGCGCTGCTATAGGTATGTAACTCCGAAACTACTGAACCAATTTGTATCAAATTTTGTAAGCTTCTGTAATTTGGTCTAACTTGAGAGATAGGGTAGTTTTTATCTCAATTGGACCCGGTAGGTGGCGCTGCTATCGCTATGTAACTCCGAAAGTACTGAACCAATTTTTATCACATTTCGTAAGCATCTGTAATTTGGTCCAACTCGAGAGATAGGGAATTTTTTATCTCAATTTGACCCGAGAGGTGGCGCTGCTATCGGTATGTAAGCAATCAAATTTGGTAGCTGTTTTCCGGGCAGGACAACGTCTGCCGGGTCCGCTAGTTTAATATAATTATTTTGTTGCTGTTTAAGTTTTTGTAAACACTATTTATCTATATAAAAATTAATAAAAATGGAGTGTCTGTTTGTAATATTACGTCTTTTAACTAAATTCATATGTATGTATAAATACACGGTACATATTACACCAAATTAACATTTTTGAAGTGAAACTTCTTTAGGCGCATGAGGGGTAAAATCTGAGCGACCGGTAACGCGTCAGTGTCACGACGAGTACTTGGATGGGTGACCTCTTTTTTTTTCAATTAGATTTTTGAAGTGAAACTTCTTTAGAATCGTTGTGATTTCAAACCAGATGCAACGGAAAAACGACAGGGAAGGGCGCGCGGCGCAGCGACTTGCATGAAAAAGGATGACACATTGTAGCGTTACGCTCATTGTAGCGTTACGCTATTTATATCGTTACGCTCATTGTAGCGTTACGATATTTGTAGTTACGCTATTTGTAGCGTTACGCTCATTGTAGCGTCAGTACTTGGATGGGTGACCGCTTTCTTTTTCAACTAGTTTTTTTTAAAGTGAAACTTCTTTAGGCGCACTTAACTTGGAGAGTAAGCAGGCGTGACGAGAGCGTTACGAAAAGTGTGATTGGTCGAGGCGAACGGAAGTTGAGAGGGAGATATTTTGGTTAAGATAAAATTTGATCGACCGGAAACGCGGCAGCGTCACGACGGTCAGTTCTTGGATGGGTCACCGCTTTTTTTTCAAATAGTTTTTTTGAAGTTTAACTTCTATAGGCGCGCTTAACTTGGGGAGTAAGCAGGTGCGTTACGAGAGTGTTAAGAAAAGTGTGATCGGTTGAGCCGAACGGAAGTTGAGAGTGAGATATGTTAGTAAAGATAAAATTTAACTGACCAGAAACGCGGCAGCGTCACGACGGTCAGTACTTGGATGGGTGACCGCTTTTTTTTCAACTAGTTTTTTTGAAGTGAAACTTCTTAAGGCGCATTTCATCACATGAGGTACATTTGAGCGACCGGTAACGCGGCAGCATCAGGTACTTGGATGGGTGACCACTTGGGAACACCACGTGACGTTGCCATTTTTTTTCTTTGTTATAATATATTATATTTAATTAATATTAAAATAAGAATTATTAAATATAAAAACCTACTGTGGAATTTTTAAGGAACATACAAAAATAAATTAGCCGAATCGGTCGAGCCATTCTCGAGTTATGCGCTTAGCAACATTCTTTTTTATTATATACATAGATTATAATAATAATACATAACAACAAAATAGAGTTTTCAAAATAGAGGTAACCCATTTTTAATATAATATTATCTAATATATATACTAAATTTATTACAAAGTATGTTTCACTATATTATCAGCTCGGTGAAGATCGATTTAGATTCGGATCTTAGACCACTAGTACTAAGCAGCGCTTCATGACAAACTTTACATTCGTATGTTACACAGCTCAAAATGAATAATTTAAATTATATTTTTATTTCGAGTTAATACAATTAGGTACAAAATTCAAAAGTATAAGTGTGTCTGTTACATTTTTACGCCTATCGCGATGTAGCAAATTAGCAATTTTAAAATTCATCAACATCGGAGAGCTAATACTGCCTACTGTACCTATACAGATAAATTTTATTTAATAATTATTATTTTAAATTTAATATGTAATTTGTTTCATTTAATAGCTCTTATTCCATTTATGTCCAACAGTATTTATACTAAATAACCCTGAAATCCTTTACTTATTTTATTTATTTACGAAAGTATTATTATTTTATCACTACTATAAAAAATGATCATTATAAATGCATTTCTATTTTAAAGCCAAATAAAATTTCATGACGGTCAGTACTGAGATGGGTGACCGCTTTTTTTTTCAACTAGTTTTTTTGAAGTGAAACTTTTTTAGGCGCATGAGGGGTAAAATTTGAGCGTCCGGTAACGCGGGACCGTCACGACGGTCAGTACTTGGATGCGTGACGCTTTTTTTTTCAACTAGTTTTTTTGAAGTGAAACTTCTTTAGGCGCGCTTAAATTGGGTAGTAAGCAGGTTAATGCGTGACGAGAGCGTTACGAAAAGTGTGATCGGTCGAGGAGAACGGAAGTTGAGGGAGATATAAGTTACTTAAGATAAAATTTGAGCGACCGGTAACGCGGCAGCGTCACGACGGTCAGTACTTGGATGGGTGACCGCTTTTTTTTCCAACTAGTTTTTTTAAATATTGTAATTGTATTGTGGAATTTATTGAGATACGTTTTATTGAATAATAATTATTTTAAACTACCTATGCCCGCGACTTCGTCCGCGTGGAATTTAACAAAATAATTACTGTTCAGTTCGCAGTTATAAAATAATAATAAAAAATCTAAAATAAAAGTAGCCTACGTTACTCCTTATTACATCAGCAACTATCTGCCAATGAAAGTCCTGTCAAAAACGATCCAGCCGTTTCAGAGATTAGCCGGAACAGACAGACAGACAGACAAATTATAAAAAATGTTATTTTGGTATTTGCACCATGTATATTATATAATATGTAATTTAGTTAAAAGCGGGTATTACAATATTACAAACAGACACTTCAATTTTATTTATTTGTATAGATTTAATATGTAATTTGTTTTATTTTATATAGCTTATTCTATTTATGTCCAACAGTCTTTATAATAAATAACCCTGAAATCATTTACTTATTTCATTTATTTACGAAAGTATTACATATTTATCACTACTTTAAAAAATGATCATAATAAATGCATTTCTATTTTAAAGTCAAATCAAATTAGTTCGCTTTACAGCCACTGACGCTTTCAGGTCACGGACTGAGTTCAACAGCAACGAGTTCGCGCGACGTGTGTCCAAGGGGGACGGGGTAGACGTTAAATGCCTACTTTTGTCATGCGACGGAGCCTTAACTTTATTAATTGTTTTTAGTGTAACGAATCCTTTATTTTTGTCTAAAGTCTATTATTTATTTATTTATTTTTATATGTTACTAAGTCGACAAACAAGCGTACGGCTCACCTGATAGTAAGGGACTACCGTAGCCTATAGACGCCTGCAACACCAGAAGCGTCGCAAGCGCGTTGCCGACCCTATCCCCAATCCCCCAGGAGCTCTGCTCTCACTAACAGGAACAAAATACTGCTTGAAAACAGTATTATTTAGCTGTGGTCTTCTGTAAGGTCGAGGTACTACCCCAGTCGGGCTGCTCCATATTTTGAGCAGGAAATTTCCTGCTGTGCCCTACCTCAGTTATATATAGTTGTAGTGTTAGTAGAATATTAGTTCTTGTTTAGCTATTTCAGCAACACCGCCTTCTGCTTCAGAAACTTTTTTTTTTCTATTTCTTTAATAATCTTCAGGTTTTCATTTGATTGATTTGATCGGCGGCGCGGGGGCAGATAATGTGGAATAAATGAAGTTAGAGTATTAAAAATAAAATTACGACGAATAATACGCGAGAGAAATGCAACTCGCGCGTCCGTGTGGTGGCGAGAATGCAAATACGTAAAATTATATCAATTTTTGTGAACTAATTCATGTTCTATGATATAAAAATCGAAAATATGGATGATTGTGATATTTTTTTGTAAAATATGGACTTACCCATGAAATATGGCAAAATATGGAAAAATATGGAAAATAAAAATTAGTTTTTCCGAGTCTATATGTAATAATCAATGTATAGAAGACATTCAAAACCGAAAATCGTTTAAATTAAAAATATGTATTTACATATTAATCCGAGCCCTACTTATAACATAGGAGTAACCAGGTCCACCGTAAACAGGCGTGCAAGGCGTGCACCGCTCGCGTGCGGCACGTCCAAGGGGACGACAAATCGAACGACTCATCATCAATCTATTGCAAACCACTGCTAGTTGCTAGACATTAATTATAGTAAGTTGGCACAAAACATCTATTTATCTCTATATTATATATAAAAATGAATCGCTGAATTTGTTGCTAAGCGCAAATCTCGAGAGCGGCTGAACCGATTTCGCTAATTCTTTTTTTATAATATTCCTTGAACTACGAGGATGGTTCTTACGGAGAGAAAAATTTAAAAAAATGCCTGAAAAAATCTAAAACCAACACTTTTCTATATTCTCCAACAAAAGATTCGTAATAATACTTAAAATCAATTTGAACTTTAATACCATACCATAAAGTTTAAGTGTTAGTGGAGGGGTTCCGGGAAGACAAGTATTAAAAAAAATTATTAAAGAACCGACTGTTAGGCGGTACGAAGTTCGCCGGGTCAGCTAGTTTAGGTATAAAAATTTCACATTATTTTTCATTTGTTATACATTTTTACATTTCATTTGTTATACATTTAAGTTTTACATAATAATTTATACAAGATTCATGTCTGAATTTTTTGTTTTTTATCTTACTGTGTACTTGATAAAAATTACACCAATATACATTTTTTAACCCCGGAAAATTAGCTTGATAATAATCAAATGAAAAAAAATGTACTAGGGATCCTGGGCTATTAATGCAAAATGAAATTAAAATAATCAACTACAGCTTATAACAAAACCTTACTTCAAGGCTGGGTGACTTTATTCAAACATGTATAACAGTATAACATTTAAAGAGTGAGTATATCAAATCAATATTTCAAGGTTGAACAGGTTAATTGACATTTATGGTTACTGCATTCAGCCTGTAACATCCCACTGCAGGGCATAGGCCTCTTTCTCCACGTAGGAAAAGAATTGGAGCTTAATCCACATAAGAAAAGGATTGGAGCTTAATGAACCACGCTGCTCCATTACGGGTTGGTGAACATGTTCCGTACTATGAGTAACGATTGCTATCAAGTATTAATGACAAGAACTGGTGATGCAACGGAAGTGTCTTAATGGAACCAGACACGGAAACAGATGTCAAAAGTAAATTTTAGCAGAAACGGAAACGGATGCAGAAACGAAAGTGTAAATAATATGAAAAAAAATTAATAAATTTACAAATATATTTCTTTATTAAGTATTAAATACACACCAAGCCTATATAAGAAATAGATATATTAGAAATCTACAATAGAAAACAATATTGCAACTTAAAATTATTTTAATAATAGCTTCTGCCCTACCTTCTGCCTGGAATAGAGTTACTTTGGGCTAATCATTGATATAGCCTCATGAATTTTGTACTAAAGTATGCTCTAAATTCAAGGGACTTAGATAAGTTTTAGCAGCGTACGCCAGAATAGCTCGCAGATGGCAGATTTTTTATAACTCAAGCGCGTCTTTTGTTTCTTTTAACTACACATGTTCCTTAACCGAGGCGCAAGCAAAACAGATAATTATGTCGCTGTATCTTGCTGTATCTTGTTTTAATCCTAAAATTATAATAATTATAAAAGTATAAATATATTTGTTTAGAACACATAGTATAATTATATACATTTTAAAAACTTAAAATACGAAGTTAATGTATAAAAAATAAAAGTTTAAAAATATATTCGACTCAACCGGCATACTTCGGTCAAAAAATTTTTGATTTTTGTACACTGCTTTGTAAATACAACTTTAAACTATGCACGTAAGGTTGAATTTCCAAAAAAGTGTGTCTATATCATGAACATAAGTCCTTATGTTTGTTTGAAGCATATTCATCAATGTAAAGTTAATTTAAATTCAATAGACTTAGATCAGTTTTTGCAGCGCACGCCAGACTATTCTGATGATGGATATGACTCGCAGAGGCAGATTTTTTTCTGACTAACTTGACAATTATCGTTATATTTTCGACAATTCAAACACTATCTTTAAAAATTGTAGACTGTGTTATTCTAATGTATAACCTATATTATTGTAAACTTTCATTATAATCCATTCGGTAGTTTTTGCGTGACAGAGTAACGTAACTTAACTAACAAACATCCATCCATCCATTCAAACAAACTTTCGCGTTTATAATATTAGTAGGATTCAAAATTTAGAAGTGGTAAGTGAAACTTTCAACTCTCAACCGTCGTAAACTTCCATAATGTGCTCTCCGAGGCATTGTGGGAAGACCCACAAGGACAAACATCCAGAGTGAAGAAATATTATTTGTACAGGTATAATTATCCATCCCAACCGGGAATATAAGCAGCAAATCATCAGTGTTTTAGGTGACTACTCTCACCACTACACCAGAGCGGTTATGGTTACTGATATCTTGTAATCTTGTATGATGTTATAATACTTACTACCAGCATAAATACTGTACACTGTGACACAAAAATAATTTTTCGATCTGGCTGGTAGATTCCAAATATGTATAACTATTTTCACGTTTTCATGTGTCTTAATTTGAACAAAAGGTTTCATTTGATGGATTTTTATTCTTTTAGTATTTATGGTAGGTATGGCTGGCAGGAGTAGTGTCCTCAGCCGGCCACCCAGGCAGAATAGGCGCATCAGTCGTCGAGCTGCCGTAATAGCCCGTGATAGAAGTAAGTAAGAAGTAAGTATGGTAGGTATAGAAAACTAATTTTGCTCTAAACAAAAATAAGAACACTATTTAATTCTTAGAAATACTTTATTAATTTGTTATAATTAATTGCTTATAACTTACAAAATATTTTACCTATAGAAGTCCTTTCCTGCATTCACTCACTGACACAGTTTTTATACTTCTTGTTATTTATTCATAGGAGGTCCATTCATTAATGGTGGTCGCATTTGACCCATATGACCCATAGGGCCCATAGGACCCATAAGTGGTCCCATCATTGGAGGTCTCATACCCATCATGGGTGGCATAGGGCCATGTGGTCCCATCATCATAGGGGGCGCCATAGGCCCACCAGGGCCCATCGATGGAGGTGGTATCATACCAGGCGGACCACCGGTTGCAGGTACTGGCGGTCTCGGGCCTCCTGGCCCCATAACAGAAGGATCCCAAGGAGGTGGAATAGCTGCGCCTTTATTACCAAATGGGTTTTGTGCAATTTTTCCTGCTTTAAACGCTGCTGTAGTGGCATCAATGAGGTGTTGTGCTTGTTCTTCCATCCATTTTTGATAGTAAAATTTTACGTTATCCTTGTGTTTTCTTCCAGTACAATGTGTCTTTCTTACGCTTGGAGAATCGTGCGTCAAATAAGTATCACAGTAATCACAATAATACTTCGGCATGTTTGTGTATTTCAATAAAACTCAGAGATGCAGATGCTATTAGTCTCGAAATTTCACGAAAGAAACGTCTTACGTCAGTCAACACTTGTTGTCGTTGTCATTTACAATGGTGATTGGTGAATGGTGTAAAACGTAGTGGTTATATACTCTTTGGAATGGTGATTGGTGAATGAGCGGCGGGCGCATTCCACTAAGGCCCACATGGGCCCACAACGCTATCGACCAGTGCTGCCAACTCTTGAAAAAACTTTTCCCTAAATCTTTTAACAAAAGTCCCTAAATTAAAAACAAAACCCCCTAAAACTAAAATTGAAATTATTTAAAAATCAATCATTATTTTTTATATTAGTTTTTATTTTTAAAAGGGTTTTAAATAGTAAATTATTTTGTATACTTTTTTTTATATTACTAAGCCGACAAACAAGCGTACGGCTCATATTATTTAGCTCTGGTCTTCTGTAAGGTCGAGGTACTACCCCAGTCGGGCTGCTCCATTTTTTGAGCAGGAAATTTCCTGCTGTGCCCTACCTCAGTTAATACTTTGCGTTAGTATATTCATTGAACATGTTCTTTTAAAAATTGATAATTGAGAAATTGTTATTTTTTATTAGTTTAGTATTTAAAAATATATTACGTTCTCAAGAATTAAAAATTCCCAAAACATACCCTAAAAAAATGTATCCTCAAGTCTAAAATGTTCCCGCTATTTGCAAAATATCCCTAAATTTAAGGGAAAATCCCCAAAGTTGGCAATACTGCTATCGACCACGACAACTTGTTCTCAGTAGTCTGTGACCACGACCGAAGAAACCGTTCCAGTTCCACGAAAACGTAAATAACGCCGTGGGCGTTGTACTTGTAGGCTAATTTTATAAGTGGAACGCATATTTGGGCGCTATCAGGTGTCACTGTCAGCTGTGTGCCTATCACAGAGTACAATAACTATACGGGAAAAGAGAGCCAACTCCGCTATTTTTTTTGCAAGTATGGAAAGTAGCGCCTCTGGTGGATGTTTGGTGCAAACTACGATGCCATAACCTATATATAGGTATATATAAGTACCTACCTATTATACGTACCTTAGTTATTTTATTTAATTAGTTTTCCTGTATCAAATCAGGTTTGTTAAAGTAATAAAATCTATTACAAATCAGTCCCGCAAAAGGAGTGATTTATGTAATGGATTTTATGTTTAGCAAACCTGATGATAGATATGATATTTACATAATAAAGAAAAAGTAAGAACAGTTTAAAATAAAACAATTGATTAAAACTTAATATCATTTATTTTTATAGTTCATACAAGGTGTGGATGACAATAGAACGATAATTGAAAACACCGTTAGTACTAGTATAAAGAAGTATTTCAAAACCATCAGATAAGTCCTAACATCAAAATCAAAAAAAAAGATTTTTTCATACAAACTAATTCAATATAATTTAATAAAATTTTATAACATCATTTTTGTAACTACAGGATCACTGACCTGTTACACGCGTCATCGCCCCGCCTTCGCGCGTGGCCTTCTTTCTACGCGGCAGAATCGCGTGGAAATGCTATGTGCTTGTACCTACAAAACTTCATTATTTTGATTGAATAAAAAATAGTAAGTTAGAAAAGTAAATTAAAATAAATTGTTACGCATTTAAAATTAAATTGAATAAAAAACTATTTGATTTAAATTTTCTCAAACCATCAATTTTTTTTTTAAATATGCAGAACTGATCAGTAGCCGATACTGAATAAGTTATTTTTTTTTTAAACATTAGTTATTATAATATTATTTGGTCTGCGAACTGTCACTAAATGGAAATGATTAAAAATTTTGCCTTTTTTTGTGGCAGTCGATCCCATATCCATTATTTTTATGCTCTATCTTTTTAAAAATAATAATAGCTGTCCTTGAGTCGTTAACCGCCGGTTTTAGGGTAGGTCAGGTCTTTAGTATGATACTTACGTAGAAATTTTAAAAAATGAAAAATCATAATTTGTGACTAAACTACTGGATGTATTTTATTGATTTTTTGTATGTGGGCTTGGAATGTCATTACATATACGCTGTCCAAGTTATCGTTGTATTATAATCCCCACCCTGTATAAAACACAAACGCACCAAAAACACAAAAACAACCTAAAACTCAACAATATCAAACAAAAACTTATATGAATTTAAATTCAAAACGAGAGCTCATCGGATTACACACTTGAAAATCGTTTTCACTTTTGAAAATTTGCAGTCATCAAATCACTTAAAAGTACAATACTTTATTAATAAACATTCTACATAGTTATTTACAATAAAATATAATTACAAATAGTTTTGGTACAAAAATAACCTATCTTATTCTTTTTTCACATATTAAATGTCAAAATTCAAAAACTTCGTGTTCGTTTTAGTTTTATAATGTTGCTAGATTATTATTTTCATTTCCCACATATTTTGTATTTATTTAGTTGAAAGAACCGCCAATTACATTTATATAGGATATATAATTGATTTTTTGAACTTCAATTCATTTCAAATGTATTTAAAAGTGATTAAATTTTTAATTTGTATCTGTAGGCCCAGTAAAGGTAGTTTTATAAACACCCTTAAGCGCAATATACTATAACAAGTGGCAACATCCATATTTATCAACAATTTGATACGAGTAGAAGCGACATCTATAAAAATAATGCTTAATTACAGAACTGCTTTACCACAAATCGACACCAAACAATCACCAGATGCCGCATTGATCGATTACTTAGAGTGTACCATAGAGAATAGTGAGTGTACCCCCCCTGGTGCCTATGGTGCCTATGCTGTGTGCTCGCAATATGGCGGCATGGTGAAAACATGGAGCTGTGGGGGTTTAGAGTAAATATCTCGCATGAATGGGAGTGAAATTTAATTCAACATGGATTCCTGAATCTATCGTTGCGTTTTTGCTGAATCGAATGAGAGATAACATTCACAATTTGTTTTTTTTTAATTCGCGCCACGTTTTGATGAAAACCAACTGAACCACCTATATGTTGTAGGTGAAGTGGGTGCGATGTGGTCGCGAACAGTGCAGAAAGATAGAAAGAGCGATGTGGTCGTTACGGTCGCTTAGTAGAACGCACTGATTATTTCCAGTTAAAAAATAATAAATAATTAAGAATTTAATTGTTTTTATGATCGAACAATCATCAATAGTAGTCGAACAAATGATAATTAATCAAAATTAATTAATCTGCGCGACAAAAATCAAAATATCTAGTAAGGGCCAACTTAAGGGTGAAGATTTGTATAATTAATTATAAATAAATAAAAAACAAACAAACAATTTTACGTTCGAACAAACGACGAACAAAAAATTAAAATTCAAAAATCGAAAGGCTTCCGTAGAAGCCCGGCTGTGACATGTGTACATACATAGTATGTCGCCTATCTTTTAACTAAATATTTAAGTAGTTATCTTTGTTTTTTGGAATAAATATACATCGCAATTGTTAGTTAATAATTGTATCAGACTACTAGTACTATAGTAAAAAAAATGTTCATCTCTTCTTCGTTATAATCTTAAAGAAAAAATAACGAAGCCTGGTTGTGACATGTGTATGGTACATACATAGTATGTCAACTATCTTTTAATTAAATATTTAAGTAGTTATGTTTTATTATTTAGAATAAATATACATCGTAATTGTTTAGTTAGTAATTGTATCAGACTACTAGTACAATAGTAAAAAAAAATGTTCATCTCTTCTTCGTTATATTCTTAAAGAAAATATAACGATATAATAAACAATTACTTCAATGATATTCTCATTAGATCTTATCCATTAAGATAAACATCATCTTAAAGTTAGCTGACAAAGATAACTACCACAGAGTACAATAACTATACGGATAACTACTTAAATATTTAATTAAAAGATAGTTGACATACTAGGATGAAGGATACTATCCTTCATCTATGTTGACATACTATGTATGTACACATGTCTGATGTCACAACCGGGCTTTCGTAGTAGTCCATGGTAGGACCTGTGTGAACCTAGCATCAACAAATTAATTTTAATTAATCGGGTATAAACAAATCGTTTGTTCGTCGTTTGTTCTTAATTGTTCGTTAAAAAAATTCATTTGTTCGGTTATTGTTTATTTATAAAAAATTAAACAATTTTTTTTTGTGAAGTTAGCATTTTCATTAATTTTAATTAATCGGGTATAGACAAATCGTTTGTTCGTCGTTTGTTCTTATTTGTTCGTTAAAAATATTGATTTGTTCGGTTATTGTTTATTTATAAAAAATTAAACAATTTATTTTTTTGTGAAGTTAGCATTTTCATTAATTTTTATTAATCGGGTATAGACAAATCGTTTGTTCGTCGTTTGTTCTTAATTGTTCGTTAAAAAAATTCATTTGTTCGGTTATTGTTTATTTATAAAAAATTAAACAATTTTTTTTGTGAAGTTAGCATTTTCATTAATTTTAATTAATCGGGTATAGACAAATCGTTTGTTCGTCGTTTGTTCTTATTTGTTCGTTAAAAATATTCATTTGTTCATTTATTGTTTATTTATAAAAAATTAAACAATTTTTTTTTTTTTTTGTGAAGTTAGCATTTTCATTAATTTTTATTAATCGGGTATAGACAAATCGTTTGTTCGTCGTTTGTTCTTATTTGTTCATTAAAAATATTCATTTGTTCGGTTATTGTTTATTTATAAAAAGTTAAACAATTTTTTTTGTGAAGTTAGCGTTTTATGGCTCTAATTTGATTTTTTTCATAGGATTTTTTTTTATTGTTTGTTCGAATTATTTGATTGTTTATTTGATCGTTTTTTTATTTGAATTTAATTTTTTTTAAACAATATTTTTAGTTTTTTTAGTTAGTTAGGTGCATGCCGCATGTGCAGTCGTAAAACTGTTAAGCGACTCTTGACCCCGTCGCGCAGAGACCCCGTTATCAGCGTTAAATTAAAATTATAAATAATGGAGATAGGGTTGCGAGAGCTAGGAGATTTTTATTGGAAATTTTCTTCTCTCAGAATCTTTTTTTTTTGAAATTTCTTGAATGATATTAATAGTTTATGAAATATTAGCAAAAAACAAAGAAGCATTTTTTTCATCTTAAATCTATATAATTATGTATTATATATATAAAATGCTAATGTTCGTTTGAAAATACAAGGTTTTCTCTATCACCATCAACTTGAATTAACTTCCCGTTGGGGTGGTAAACATACCTCTTGGTCTCACGGTGAAAGTAAGGGAGTTTGGTCGCAGTGGGTGGAAGTGGGTGGTTGTGGGGGGTGAAAATGTGAAATAATATATCTGTCCTTCTCTAACTAATGTAAACATCTGTATATCTGTCCTTCTCTTACTAATGTAAACATCTGTTAAATTCTCAACATCTCGGGAATGATCTAGAAAGTTCCAGAATGTGTGCAACTGATGTAATCAATCTAGAAAGTTCTAAGACTTTCTGGAATGATCGAGAAAGATTCGAAATGTATAGAACTGTTTGAATCAATGTAATGAATATTCTACAGTGCGTTCAACAAGCCGATATACTAAATGTAAACAAACCAAATGCGACGTCAATTTTTAAAATGTAAAATATATTTATATTTTAATAATAACTTAATAAAATATAATTATGTATATACGATATTATTATTATTATTAAGATTTTATAATTCTTAAATAATAATTATCAAAATATAAATTTATTTTAAATTTTACCTTTCAAGTTTAATTTTAGTTTAATATAACATTAATTTATAAGTTTAATTAATAATAAATTTAAACAATTAAATAACAAAAACAACAACTAATACTACAAAAATAGCCCGGACAATAAAACCATGAATGTAGTTTTTAAACAAGTAATATAAAAAGAAGTAAAAAATGTAAATAAAATAAAAGGTTTAAATACATAATAACCTCCAGGTACGTTTGATACCTATAATGATAATGGAGACTTGATAAGGTCTGGTACTTGGAGAAATGTAGTAGTTCAGTAAGAAATTGTAATAATTTTATGCTGAATAAAATATTTTGAATTTGAATTTGAATGATAATATTACCGTTTTCCTACCCTTACAAAATCAACCACGTAGAATCTACGTCGTAGATCAACTAGTGATGCTATTCAAATAAGAGTACATTTCATGAACTACATTGTATAATAATAGAGAAAAAAATATCGTGATGAATTAAGCTATTTTATTTTATTTATTTACTCCATCTTCGGTGTTTATAACACTGTTGATTGGTATAGGTACATCTTTTAAAAAAATTTCCATGGTATCAAAAAATGGCCATGATGACGTATAGATTTCGTCAAACCCAGCCCCAGATCTCATGAAATCTTTTTTCTTTTTTAAATTAGTACGGAAAGCTGTCATTAAAGTTTCCTTTTTCTTTTTTAACTCGCTTATTGGAATACCCCTCGCATTAATATTTTATGGTTCTTCTACATAATGGCCCATCATAGTGGTCCACTACAATGAGCCAGCGTATGGAGGGCGTAGTGGTGTCGAATGGCTCATTTAAGAATTTTTCATTATTAAAGAAATTCTAGCTCACGCAACTCTATCTCCATTATTTATAATTTTAATTTAACGCTGATAACGGAGTCTCCGCGCAACGGGGTCAAGAGTCGCTTAACAGTTTCACGACTGCGCATGCGGCATGCACCTAACTAACTAAAAAAACAAAAAATATTGTTAAAAAAATTAAATTCAAATAAAAAAAGATCGAACAAACAATCAAATTAATCGAACAAACAATAAAAAAAAATTCCTATGAAAAAAAAATCAAATTAGAGCCATAAAACGCTAACTACACAAAAAAAAATTGTTTAACTTTTTATAAATAAACAATAACCGAACAAATGAATATTTTTAACGAACAAATAAGAACAAACGACGAACAAACGATTTGTCTATACCCGATTAATTAAAATTAATTAAAACGCTAACTTCACAAAAAAAAATTGTTTAATTTTTTATAAATAAACAATAAACGAACAAATGAATATTTTTAACGAACAAATAAGAACAAACGACGAACAAACGATTTGTCTATACCCGATTAATTAAAATTAATGAAAATGCTAACTTCACAAAAAAAATTGTTTAATTTTTTATAAATAAACAATAACCGAACAAATGATTTTTTAACGACGAACAAACGATTTGTTTATACCCGATTAATTAAAATCAATTTGTTGATGCTAGGTTCACACAGGTCATGGTAGGAGGTATCTACAGATTGTCAAATCTCTATACCTACTTCGTGGTCAAATCATAGATCGGCCATTCTCCAATTCGGCGTTATTTGCCTAATTACCGTGACGTTTTTTATTTTTCACTGATTTGACTTAAACACATTAAAATATGAAACAAATCAAAGATACGAATTCAATAATTAATTTGGCATGTAACAATTAATTGTAGTTTTCTAGATAATGAGACTTAAAAATTTTATGAGTACGGTAATTAGAAATGTTTTTATATTTAATGTAACGGTAATTAGAAAATAACATAAAGTCTATGTAAAATATGATAAATGATAATAACACACATTAATAATTCGTTCACATATAATTATAATTAAATCGAAAGAATTAACGATGTCCCTCATAACCATAACCTACAAATAGTGAAAAAGAGATTTTATCATTGCTCTAATTTAATAAAAATTAGAACACTCAATCAATTTCTTGTTGTCTCTTCTATTGACGTAACGAGAAGAGTATCACGTGCACGCATGTTAGCTACTGTAGACATAGAGAGATAATACGAGTAAAGGGGTAGACAAAATTTTGTTTTGGCGCGCATGCTAGGCCTACTGAGCAACGATACTATTTGCAGTTCTTTTTATCGTTGCTCCTACGCCATCATTAGCATTTTCATTCATTCAACATTTTTTTTATTTCGATATTGGCCAGTCGGAGAATCTGATATAAAATGAAAGACATTTACATGAGGAGCTTCATTTTCAATGAAATTTAAGACAGGTATGCAATGACCTTCTATAAGGTCATTGCACGTATGAGATGACTCCATACTGCAACTGCGTCATGTCTATGAGTGAAGGACTCAAAGTGCAAGACTCTGGAATCACGACCCAAAATGGTCGCATCTTGGAAAATGTCCAGTTGCTGATTTTATAAGAGTGAGTAAGTTTATCAGTGTGTGACGTGTGTGTGAGTAATTTTATAAGTATGTGTGAGTTTTCTTCCGGTTTTTTGGTGACATTTCGCAGACAGGTAGTATTTTTTTATCTCGTTTACTTTTATAAAGTCAGTCTGACAGTTCAGCCTATTGCGGTCCACTGCTTGGTCATAGGCCTCCCCATGTTCGCGCCAGACATCCTGAATTTCCACAATCCTCATCTCCAGCCTACACCGGCAATCTTACGTAGATCGTCGGTCCAACGTGCCGGAGGACGTCCCACACTGCGTTTGCCAAGACCCGGTCTCCCCTCCATGACCCGTCTGCTCCAATGGCCATCGGTCCTGCGACACAGATGACCAGCCCACTGCCACTTCAACTTGCTTATTCTGTGGGCTATGTCGGTTACTTTTGTCTCTCACGGATAGTCTCATTTCTAATTCTAACTTTGAGAGAAACCCCAAGCATAGCCCGTTCCATTGCACTTTGAGCGATTTTAAGCTTGTGGACCAGTCCCTTCGTCAGTGTTCATGTCTTGGCTCCGTATGTCAACACAGGCAGGACGCATTGCTCGAAGATTTTGGTCTTCAAGCATTGCGGATTTTCTTTTATTGTACAATACACTTTACACATACGTACTTTCTTTCTCCTTTTATTTTGACTGCTGATACAAAAAGGGTCATTTTCAATTCGTTGCCGGCGTTGATTGCGGTTCAAGTATTATTTTTTCATACAACGGTAATTATAAACATATGGTAATTGGTATACGGTAATTAGAAAACGATAGATTTTCTTAAAAATGTCGAAAACCAACACAGTATGCAAATACTTGCGTATTACAACGTACGGAGGCCAAAGTACTGTCTTCATTTACATGATCAACTTGGGTCTATCTTAAAAATCAAGTATTAAACTAAGAACAACGGTAATTAGAAAAGTTTTTAACCAAGGCTACGGTAATTATATACTCACGTGCTTCATTGGAGGTACACTAAACATAGAGACATTCAGATGCTGATGGGCCTTGACACACACTGAGGAGACGCGACGCGTACGGTAGTGATGGTCCAAATACTTTTATTTAGGGATGTGCACCCGAGAACAGCAAATGTTACGGGAATTATAACTTTCCATTGGACATGCGATTACTTAATTATAATTATTTGTAGACTGGTTCTATTGAGTCGATATTTTGTTGTGCGATACACGTTACTTAATATCATTTAAAACATTGAATGAATCAAAGTAAATCTTTACGTTATAAAAATTACAAGCAATTTTTAAGATTAAGTTGGTGTGCGGACACGCCACGGTAATTAGAGAACAGAGGTTCTTTGAACATAAGTTAAATTAATTTAGTCTTAATTACTTACAACAGAAGCCAATATTTTTTTTACAGCTAGATACGGATGCTTTCTAATATATATAAAAAAATTATGATTGAATATGATAACATTACGGATTAAACAAGCCCGGACACCTAAAATTTGCTTCTCGGAGAATGGCCGAGATATGGTCAAATCGATCAATAGCTTATAGCTCTCTATGCTCCATGATCATATCTATGTCCATGATCAATGTTATTCGCATTTTGACAGTTTGTCAAACTGAATTAACTGAAATTGCGGTTCGCAATTTGCATGTTTTGTTTTGCGCGTGTTCATTTGTGGTTATATATTAAAGGTGTGTAAAAGTTAACTTTTTATATTTGGAACTGCTACTGTATTGATAAAGTATAATAAAAATCTTTAATTTTAAATAAAAGATGCCGGATATGAAGTACATTTTAGTAACTGGTGGAGTTATTAGTGGCGTTGGAAAAGGTGTCATCGCAAGTTCTTTTGGCACGATTCTGAAAAGTTGTGGAATCGATGTGACTTCAATAAAAATTGATCCATACATAAACATCGACGCAGGAACGTTTTCTCCCTACGAACATGGTTGGTTTGAATATTTTTGTTAAATTTCTGTAAAAAAAATTCATTTGTGAATTTCGCATTTAAATGCATCTATTTATATTTCCTAGGTGAAGTTTACGTACTCGATGACGGTGGTGAAGTTGACCTTGATCTTGGCAACTATGAGCGTTTTTTAGATATAACATTACATAGGGATAATAACATTACAACAGGCAAGATATACCAACAGGTTATAGAGCGTGAGCGACGAGGAGACTATCTTGGAAAAACCGTACAAGGTACTGCCCAACGTGTATTACTCAAATATTATTTGCAGTTTTCAGTCAATAAGAAATATAGAAATTTGTGGTGTTAAAATAAATTTGTAATTTAGAACCCTCTCGTTTTTCATTGTAATGTATATACATTGAGAATTTTATGTATTCAATCTTTTGATTATTAGAAAACAATTCATATTTTTTGATGTTAATCTTAAGGCCTCAAGTTATAACAGATCTTTTACATTATTTGATAACTTCAATCATAGTGCTTTATATAAATATCATTTTTAAAATGTAGCAATAAAGCCCGTCATTTTTTCTAACATAGTTCTTCTTTAACCAGTCATTCCACACATAACTGACGCTATACAAGAATGGGTTCAAAGAGTGGCTCACATACCTGTAACACCAGAAAACACACCACCAAGAGTGTGTATAGTGGAATTAGGAGGAACCATCGGTGACATAGAAGGAATGTCATTTGTTGAAGCTTTTAGACAATTTCAGTTTAGAGTTAAGCGAGAAAATTTCTGCTGTGCTCACGTGTCTTTGGTACCTGTGGTGAGTAACAAAATATATTAAAATTTAAGCAACTAATAACCTAGACTTGTAATACAATTATTAATGTCATGTTTTCTGTAATTTTTAGCCAAAATCAACAGGTGAACCTAAAACTAAACCAACGCAATCGTCTGTGCGTGAACTGCGTGGTCTTGGATTATCACCTGATTTGATTCTATGTAGATCTGAAAAACCTATCAATCACAATGTAAAAGAAAAAATATCCAACTTCTGCCATGTGGCACCGGAACAGGTAAGGGATATCTAAATATAAGTTTTAAATTTAATATGCTTTATTTTTTAGACATAAATGGATTTTTTTTGGGGACTGAGTCGCCTTCGTCTGTAGGTGTAAACCCCGTTGTGAATCCCTACACGTGGTCCCCGGGTGGTGCTAACCAGGTGACATACTGGTGGTAGGCTCTGGCCGACGGCTTGCGACCACCCACCGAACAAAGTCGTACCGTCAAGCGACTGTCGTGTTTCGGTACGTTGATCGGTGTAGCTGACTGAGAAGTTGGGTCGAAATAGTTGCTCCGCGTGAATTGATCAGTCTGACTTGCACTGGCACCACTGCGCTGTGGTGATTGGTTCTGGAGGGTAGCGGGATCCGAGGCACGGTGCACCGCTGGCCGACCGCAGGTAGTTGGGGGCCCAATTAATGTGCCAGCCACACACGAAAGGCTGCCCCGCCAACTGTCGAAAAATCCCGGGATGCGCCATCGTGCCGGTTGGCGACCGGACGAGAGGGCCCGGTGGACATCTCCGGGGGGGCTCGGGCGTCCCCGCGGTCTCCAACCCAATCCCTCTCTCCAGCGCAGCAAGTCGGTGAGAGTCTAGAGGTTAGTAGCGTGGAGCCTCGTTTCACTGCCTTCTTCTCGCCTTCCTTCACTCGCCAATTTTACTATATGACTAAGAGGAACAAAAACAAGGCAGCACAGCGGTTGCACTCCCTCTCACTCTCAGTGCACCTCTGCAACATCCGAGGTTTGCACTCCAATCTCGTTGCAGTCCACCACCATCTCGAGACTGAGAAGCCGGCCCTATTGTTCCTCTCGGAGACGCAGATTGGCAGTCCATCTGACACAGCATACTTGTGTTACCCGGGTTATACCTTAGAGCATAATTTTAAACCACGCGCAGGCGTTTGCTTATAATTATACCCGTGACGACATATGCTGCCGGCGTCTCCGCAATCTTGAAGACCCCAGCTTCTCCAACCTTTGGGTTTTGGTGGACACAGGAGTGGAGAAAATTCTTTATGTCTGTGTCTACCGTTCACACAACGGGGATCAGGAGACAACCAGGCTTATGCAACAGCATCGGTATCCTACTGCTCAATTGGTAATGCTGGGGGACTTTAATGCCCACCACCAAGAGTGGCTGTTCCCATACCAGCACACTGACCACGCTGGTAGAGAGATTCGTAAACTCGCTTCAGCGCACAATCTCACCCAGCTGGTCCGGGAAGCAACTAGGGTACCCGATGTTGACTCGCATACTGCCAACTGTTTGGACCTTCTGCTGACAACAGATCCAGACCGCTATTCGGTATCGGTCTCATCACCTTTAGGCAGCTCCGACCATTGTCTGGTGAAGTCTGTATCTGTCTATTCGCCGCCCGTTCCCTGCCCCAAAGGCACCCGGCGAATATGGCGATACAAGTCAGCAGACTGGGATGAGATGCGATCTTTCTTTGCATCGTACCCGTGGCGGCAGATTTGCTTCTCCTCTGATGATCCCTCCACTTGTGCGAATGCTGTGGCTGATGTGCTGCGTCAGGGGATGGAGTACTACATCCCATTCACTGACGCATCAGTCTCCGTGGCAGCTCGACCCTGGTTTAATTCAGACTGTTCTCGTGCTGAAGCAAAAAAGAACATTGCCTACCTGGCCTGGGTCGATGCTCGTTACCACAAAACAACAGACGTGGGTCAGAGGAAGAAAGCCTATAACAGAGCCGCTAAGTCTTGCAAGAAAGCTCTACGGAAGGCTCGATTTGATCACATAGGCAGGATTGGGACTAGACTTGCGTCATACCCACCTGGTAGTAAAGCCTTTTGGTCCCTTGCTAAGGCGGTCGAATCGAACTTCTGTCGCCCCTCACTACCTCCACTGCTGAAACCCGATGGATCACTAGCCCACACCGCTGAGGAAAAGGCAAACTTGTTTGCAAATCTCTTTGCAGAATCCTCACGTTTGGATACAGGCAGCGCCACACCTCCAACCTCTTCGATTCGATGCGAGACGTCTATGTCTGAAGTCCGAATTCGTCAAAAAGAGGTCCTCAAAACCTTGCGCAATCTAGACGTGAACAAAGCTAGTGGTCCTGACGGAATACCAGCCATAGTACTGAAAACTTGTGCACCTGAGTTGTCTCCAATCCTGACACGCCTGTTTCGTCTCTCTCTAGCGACAGGGCATGTGCCGAAAGCCTGGAAGCAAGCTAACGTGCAGCCTGTGCCCAAAAAGGGCAGTCGAGCAGACCCTGTCAATTATAGACCCATTTCCGTAACCTCCATACTCTGCAAGAGTATGGAACGTATACTGAACAACCGGCTCCTGGCATACCTAGAGGAGCACGACCTCCTTAGCGACCGACAATTAGGTTTTCGCCGCAATCGGTCCACGGGTGATCTTCTAGCGTATGCCACACACATATGGAGTGAGGCTATCGAGAAACACGGGGAAGCCATTGCGGTCTCGCTCGATATCTTGAAGGCATTTGACAGGGTCTGGCATGACGGCCTTATTAGCAAGCTTCCTTCATTCGGCCTACCCACTTCGCTTTGTGTTTGGATATCTGACTTCCTGAGGGATCGATCGATCCGCGTAGTCATAGACGGCTGCGAGTCTGATCAATTGGCCATCAATGCCGGGGTCCCTCAGGGGTCTGTACTCTCGGCAACGCTATTCTTGCTGCACATCAACGACCTGCTCAAACCCGGGATCTTTGGGTATGCAGATGACAGCACCGTTGTTGAGCGTTACGTGTCCGACGCACGAGCGAGTGGGTCTGAGACCCAGTCGCTGAGGGAAGCCATGATCCAGCGTCTGAACTTGTCCCTTAAAGCTGTCTCTGACTGGGGTGACGCTAACCTGGTCAAGTTCAACGCCTCTAAGACCCAGGCGTGTCTCTTCTCTGCAAAGCGGAGTCCTTTCCACCTGACTCCCTCTTTCCGAGGTGTACCCGTGCCTATAGCCGGCCATCTGGAGCTTCTTGGCATTACTTTAACACCTACCCTCAATTTTGGCTCAAATATAGAAGCAAAGGCCCAGACAGCTGCCAAAAAACTAGGCGTCCTCTCGAAGGTGAGACAGTACTTCACTCCGGAACAGCTTTTAAAGCTATACCAAGCTCAAGTTCGATCATGCATGGAGTACTGCTCTCATCTCTGGGATGGCTCAGCCAAGTACCAGCTGGAGCTTCTCGAGTCAATTGAGAGGCGAGCCAAGAGGCTTATCGGTGATGATAGACTGGTCGCTGCTAAGCTACAAAGCTTAGATCATCGGCGCAGGGTGGCCGGCCTGTCGGTTTTTTATCGGATACACTTCGGAGAGTGTGCGCAGGAACTCCACGACCTTGTTCCCCCCTGCCCCTTCCATCTCCGTACAACCAGACAGTCGGCGTTACGCCACCCTTATACGGTCGACATTCCCAACATACGCACTAAGCGATTCGCTAGTACTTTCTTGATGCGTACGGCCAAGGAGTGGAACTCTCTGCCGGCATCTGTTTTTCCGGAAAGTTACAATCTGGGTATCTTCAAGACGCGAGTGAATAGGCTACTTCTAGGCAAGCGTGCTCCATCCTAGACCGCATTCTCACTTAAGATCAGGTGGAATAGTGGTCAAACGCAAGCCTATCTATTATTATTATTATTATTATTTATAACAGGCAGGCAGTTGAGACAACTGATAAAAGCCTGTATCTGACTGCAAACGACAAATTATTTTTGTAGCATATATGCATCCAGTCTATTTTTGAACTGGTTGGTGGATTGTGCAGATATCACATCTGGTGGCAACCTGTTCCAAGCCTCCACAACCCTGTTAGCAAAAAAATGCTTATGCGAGTTATTGTATGATACGGCCTTTGACAATTTAAGGTGATGTCCTCTTAAATGGGTATTTTGTGAGTACTGAAATAAGGATTTATCAAAGTTCACTAGATCGTAATGCCCATGCAGTATTTTAAATGTTTCAATCAAGTCCCCTCGCTCTCTGCGTTCCTTCAGAGTCGTCAATCTTAGTATGCTTAATCTTTCTTCATAAGATTTATTCTAGTTCTTGGGACTTTTGTGAATCTACGTTGAACCTTTTCCAGTATCTCAATATCTTTTTTGAAATAGGGACTCCAGATTTGAAAGGCGTACTCCAAGATAGGCATCACAAATGATTTGTATATTTTTAACATCATTTCAGGTGTAAGATATCCAAAAGCTTTCCTTATTATGTAAATGAAGCTATTTGCCTTTTTAGTTATAGCTGCGATCTAACTATAAAAAAAAAAAAAAATTATATTGTCATTAATTTTGTGAACTATGTTTTCATACATGCATTTCATTACTACAATTCATAGATTTTATTATATAATTTTTTTGTACAAATTGCTTTTTATATTAATATAGTTTTTTTATTGTTCAGGTTATATGCATCCATGATCTGACATCAGTCTACCACGTCCCACTGCTAATGGAGGCTCAGGGTGTTGTTCAATACTTAAATGAAAGATTACAATTGAATATTGCTATGCCGCGACCATCAAGGTATATATATCTTAACAATTCTTTATTATTAATTGATATATGTATATTGAGCAGTATGTTTGTTTGGCACCCTAGTTGTACACAAAAAAAAACATGCTATTCTATTTGTACCGTATCTTGCTTTTACATGTTCTTATTGTAGTGTTCATGTATTTGATTTGTTAATATAGATTTAAATAAATAATATAATATCGGCCAACCCGCATTGGAGCAGCGTGGTGGATTAAGCTCCGATCCTTCTACATGGGAAAGAGGCCTATGCCCAACTGTGGGATATTACAGGCTGAATCGTGATCATGAAGTAATATAATGTATAATATTATTTTTTATTTACTAGATTCATGCAAAAATGGCGCAATCTCGCTAAAAGGGTTGATCACCTTCGTAAAGAAGTTAACATTGCGCTTGTTGGAAAGTATACGAAACTAGAAGATAGCTACGCTAGTGTCACTAAGGCATTGCAACATGCTTCTATTGCTGCTGGCTGCAAACTCAACTTGACTTATATTGAAGCTGTCAATTTGGAAAAAATAACAAAACTTGAAGATCCAGTTGGTTACCATAAAGCATGGCAAGATTTATGTAAGAGCGAGTGAGTAGAATTTTTACTTTTTACCAACAATAAAAAACAATGAAGTCCTATCATAAACTGTATTTTTTGTATATTCTCCTGTATTTTTGTCAATTATTATCAAACCGATTTGGAAAAATATTTTTGTATTTGATATAATTTCAAATGGATAAAATCGCACTAAAACATGGTATGAATTAATTATTTAAAAAAAATAACAAGTGTTCACATTTTTTTTAATTTATGTTATTCTTTATTCATAGTAAAATTACTGTGAGACGATCCAAAAACATTTTATTCAACGTTTGGTTTGTTGATATTTATTTAACTTTTTGTGTAATGCCTACTCAATTTAAAAAAAAAATACGTATTTTATTTTAGTGGAGTAATAGTTCCTGGTGGATTTGGTCAACGAGGTATTGAAGGAAAGATAGAAGCTTGCCAATGGTGCAGAGAAACTCAAAAACCTTTGCTTGGGATATGTTTAGGCTTACAAGCAGTTGTTATAGAATATGCAAGAAATGTACTAGGGTTACTGTGTGCTAACAGTACGGAAGTAAATCCTAATTGTGAAGATAAATTGGTTATTGACATGCCAGAACATCACCCGGGTAATCTCGGAGGTACGATGAGATTAGGAAAGAGGAAGACATATCTAGAACCGAGTATTGTCTGTAAGTTGATTTATTTATATTGTACCCTTATATCATCATCATCTCCCTGCCCTTATCCTATTTATATAGGGTCGGCACAACATGTTCTCCTCTTCCTCAGACTCATGTTGTAAGTGATTTGGCATGTTATTTTTACGACCGGCCGCCTGCCTGACATCAACCCTCCTTGGGAATGCATAGTATAATACAGAGAATCAATAATGAGATATGTTAATAACATTATTATGATAATTCGTCAAGTTGCAATGTGTTTCCCATTTCATATTGATTATCTTCATTTTCTAGTAAATTTTTATCTTCATCAGGATATTTTATATTTAGATTTTTCTAAGCCCAGTGACAATATGTTTGCATTCCTGACTTCTGTTCAATTTCTTTATGGTTCTTTCTTTTGTGTTTACTAATCGCTTCTGGTTCAATTGAACGTGTCTCATTTTTTCTTATAGTGTTTATTTGGTAATAAAACTGTTGCTGAATTTGATCCAATGTCCAGTAAAATTTCAAATCTGCCATTGTCATTAATAATAACGTAATATACCAACACGTTATCACAATAGCGAACTAAACTAGCTTGGATCGGAAGTCGAAAAGAAATAACAGTCTTTATTAAGATTTATGCAGCTCCAGAAATAAGAAGGCGTATAATACCAGTCATATGCTGATTTCATAACTTCTTTATTATTTTTAGTTAAAGAAACTGAAGTAATTTTGATTCATTTGACAAGACTTGTCTTGAAATCATCTGCAAGATGCAAATTAATGGACTACCACGTACATAAAACATTTTTTTTTTAACTTTCACTTTTTTATTATTTATTAACATTTTATTATTATATTGTACCCTTATAAAGAATCTATAAGTTGACACATTTGCGGTTGTTATTTCTCCTGCGGTGACATTGCTTCAGCCTGTACGGATAGTACAGGCTGAAGCAATGTCCTACGACCAGCAGCAGGATACGCCGCTGGTCGTAGGCCTCTTTCCCCATGTAGGAGAAAGATCAGAGCTTAATCCACCACGCTGCTCCAATGCGGATTGGCATTCATATTCCCTACTGTGATTAACGATAGCTATCAGGTGTACATGATAACCGGGACCGACGGCTTAACGTGCTTTCTGAGGCACGGTGGGAAGACCCACAAAGACTGCACAAGACCCAGACCACGGCAAACATCTGTATGGCCAATACAAACGTTTGTCATGTGTGGGGATCTAACCCCCAACCGTCAGCTAAACAGCCACAAACCAGTACTGTAACCGTTGCACCAACGCGGTTGTTAAGCGTGTTTGTTATGTTTGATTCCATAAGATTCTTGCTCACCAGTTGGATGTTGCACAACAGATTACGATGTCAATTTCTTTTGTGAAATAGGGGGCTGAATGTTACATTTTTTTTTTTGAGGAAAAGAAGTTTATAAAAATATGAATTGGAAGCTAATTGATTAAATTATTGTAATCAATCCTCACTGAATGCATTTTTTCATGTGCCAATGGATTTGATGTTACTGCAATAACAAATAAATTTATCATGCCATTATGCCATATCTTGTGCAGTCAAATATTTACTATCATTTCTTATTATCAGTTCTTTTAAAGTCATTGCCAAAAATGTGTAATACTGATTTTTATATTAAGTGTATACTAAGTAAGGGGGCGTTCAAGTATTACGTAACGCAAAATTTGAAGATTTTTGACCCCCCCTCCCCCCATGTAACGCGCCGTAACGTTCTCCTGTACCCCCCCCCCCCTCTACCCCAAAAACGTTACGTAACACCAAACTGACCATTTATACCCAAATATCACAAGTATGTTGCACAAACTGACCGGAAAGTCGATAAATAAGTTTTGTTATTGTTTTAATCGCGTTTGCGGTAGTAATTACTAAATAAAACAATAGATTTTAATACCCTGGTTTTTTTAATAAAATAAAAAACAATGTTACGTAACGCGTTGTTCGAACCTCCCCTCCCCCCCTTGTAACGCATCGTAACGTTTTACAAGACCCCCCTCCCCCCTTGTTAGCGTTACGTAATACTTGAACGCCCCCTAACAGCACATAACCATTTTATTCCCGTGAAGTTGTAATGTAATGAAAACTATTTGCATGCATTACGATACTAAAAACAAAATAGTATCACACGAATATATCACTTTATATTCGTAATGAAAGTAAATCATGTTTACGTGAAATCGTATCGAAAATTAAGCTAATAATAAAGCAGTAATGTACGTTTACCGACCAACACTTACCGAACACTTGCTGTAACGTGTGTTACGGAAATTAGTTATCCATTTTTTTTTTTACGTGAATAAGATGGTATAACGTCTTGCCAACTTACTAAGACAAAATAGATGTTCGTTCCATATTATATGACTACAATATTATTGTGAAAAAATCAGAAGACGTATTACCTATAGATGGCGAAAATGCAAAAACATTAAAACAGTGGTAAAGTGATAACTTTACGACTTTATTCCCCGGAGGCGTCGATATATTGTACTATATATCCATATGTACCTAAAGTAGTAGTAAGTTATAGACTGAATATGAAAAGTGAAAACTTTCCTATGGATTCATTAGACTGATAATAATTTATCAAACTTATAGTATGTCAAACAGCTTACACGCATAAGAGCAGTAAATTTTATCCAATCTTATTAAGTTTTTACTCATTGCTCTCTTGACGTCGCGAGGTTAAAACAGATTTGATTCGTCATGTGTTGTAAACATTTCCTTATACTTAAAAAGTTTTAAAAACTAATTACTTTTATCTACACTAATGTTGTAACATTCTACTTATGTTTCCAATACTTGACTTATAATTACTACTGTTATAGCACAGACAACAAAACACTCAATTTAAGCAATTTCACATGATGGTATAATATCCACATCGATATCGTAAAATCTCATTATAACATCGCGCGCATGCGCGCAGCTGCGCTCTCATTGGTTAGATTTTAATGGCGGCAAAATCACTGTGACAATACACGTACGCGTGAATTTCATTTAATAAATTAAAAGCTAAAAATGGATAGCGACGATGATATTTGTACGCCTCCGGATATTATATTATATATTGGATCAATAATTAACATTAACTTTCAAAATTGTACCATCCAAAATTTGAACAATTTATTCATAAACTCACACTCGTGTTTTAATACCCTTCATTATATGACAGTTGCATAAACTACTATTACATAATTGATTATGATCTCTTAAAAACTTTATAATTTATCGAATTAGTTTATAATGTTAATGTTCACTTTTTAGCAAAACTATACAAGAAGGAAATTATAGAAGAGCGTCACCGTCACCGCTACGAGGTTAACCCCGACTACATAGAGCGCTTACAGGCCGCGGGGCTCAGATTCATTGGTCGTGACTCGACAGGCAAACGTATGGAGGTGGCAACAATAGATTCTCATCCTTACTACGTGTCCGTCCAGTTCCACCCAGAATACCTTTCGCGGCCGCTGTCGCCAAGCCCACCATTTTTAGGGTAATTCTTTTTATGTTTTTCATACTACTGGTTCACAAACAGTGCTGTACACTACCTCAGTGAATTCAATTTTAAACCAACCTAAAAAAAATAGGACATTCCCAATTAAGACATTTTTATGTATTATTATAATTATGTAGGTATGTTACTTGATATCTTTGGCAATTGTGAGCTTGTTTGATAATTATTTTTTATTTATCATGAATGAATAATTCAAACTACATTTTAAAATTTTGGTGGATTGAGTCACTTGTCCACTGGGTGCCTTAGTTATGTCCTTAATAAAAATAATAATTATATTATATCAAAGTCAACATTGGAGACTCTATTTCTTTATGTATGTGCTATGTTTTCAGACTAATTCTGGCTTCGCTTGGAAAACTGAAAAGTTATTTATCTAAAGGATGTCGTTTTAGCCCAAGAAATCAGTCAGATGTCAGCTCAGGTATGTTTTATAACTACCTGTTCTAAAAAATTATAATTTTTAATTGTTGGCTGTTATGAGTCATAACTACTCATTAAATCCTGTGTTATCTTAAAACGTTTTTTTCGTATACACTACCATAGAAATGTAACTTTTTTGTTGTCATAAATAGTGTTTAATATGATACTTATAAATTACTTACTGTTAAGTGTTAACCATTTTAAACATTATATTTAATCAATCAATAGTAATTTTATAAGTTATAAATAGTTCGTTTGAAGGTTTTTTTATTTGCTATAAATAATAAAAATAAATAAAATATCACCGAAGACATAGAAGAGACAGATATAATCACAAATATGGGTGAAATAGGCTTGGTCTCTGTGATAAAAGAGGCATAAAGAATATTCTTTTTTTAATTTTCAGATGATGATGACTTGTCAGAAGAAGTTTCATCGTTGACTTTAATAGAAGAAAATACAATTTTAGAAAATAGGAAGGATGTTCCAAATGGAGTACATTAATTTTACAATAAGTATTACTTTATTAGCTTTTCTTTAAAAAAAATCGAAACGGTTATAAATTCAGAAATTATAGACGTTCGTCTGTTATTAGTACCTAATTGATTTAAAATACTTAAGTCTATAGTCATAATAAATTGTTTTAAATGAATGAACATTTCAATGCCTGTTTGTGTTCTTTAGCCCAGAAGTGTGCAAATTTCATTGTGACATAATTTTTATCTTTATTATCAATCTATTTTAATTTAGATTTTAAGGTCCTAATTATGTTTCTAAATACTTTCATGCATATCAGTGTTTTTGTGTTATGTTTGTTGTATAAAATTTGATCTTCAGTTTATGAACAAATGTTTTTGGTTATTACGAATTTTTATAAGAAAAGTTTTTGAAGTGAAACTTCTTTAGAATCGTTGTGATTTCAAACCGGAAGGCAACAACAGGGAAGTTCGCGCCGCGCTGCGGCCGGGCCGCAATGCAAGCCGCTAATTTTAAATTAGTTTTTTTTATTTTTATTAGTTTGACAAAGAAGTTTCACTTCTATTGTGTGTGAATCGCACACACACCTTTTTTTCAATTTTTTAACAATGAATATAATTCGATAAAAAATATTATTGTAACCAAAATCTAATAATAATTTAAAAAAAACCATGAATATATACTCGTGATTGGTGGTTTAATGTAAAAATAACATTAAGATAAGCTTAAAATGTTTCTTGATATATTCAGGCAATCATAGTTTAAGATGAGTGTACAAGACATTCTTTATCTCTTATAATTATGTAAGAAAATTCTAAAGTTTAACGATAAACATCCTTAATTGTAATTATTATTTGGTGTTATTATAATCTATATATGACACACATTACTAAATAAGTAATTTTGTGTAAAATTATATGTAATTGGTACTTATAGCCTAAAAGGTTTTTATCTTTTCAAATATTCCACTTGTTTGTGCGTTTAATATGAGAGTATAAAATTAAATTACATGACACACATATAATTTCGATATTGTTTATGAATGTGTTTTGTATTTTAATTGTAAGTGAATGTTGTATTACAACTGTGACTGGTCTGGTGTGACTGTTAGTGTGAAAGTGTCCTTATAGTTTGTACTTTTATAATTTGTAATAAATGATAATTGCTTTATTTTTCTGACAGCTTTTAAAGTGAAATATTGCTTTTCTTTTGCTACATCTAGTTGTAGTTTTATACTAGTTTATTTCTTAGCTATGAGTCTCTTAGAATTCGTTTTTAAGACATTCGAATATAAAGTATGTGCCAATTAGATAAGTATAAATTAATTTCCATTAAAACTACATTCATCATAGCTTGTGTTCAGATGAATGGATCTCATTAATGTGTGGAAAATGTCCAAATAAACAGCAGTTTTTTAAGCTTATTGAATAGGCGTAATATATGTTTAATAAACTTATTTTTTATATTTTATAGAATATATATTTTAATTTTAAGTGAAAAAATTGTTTATAGTCTATTTGGGTAAGACCGGCTTAGAGATAAGATAACATAGTTTTTCATATAAATCTAAATATGAGCATAATGTTTTTTTTGTTCTTGTTTTATTAGTTATATTCACCTTTATTAAAATTAAGTAACTGTTTTTAAAAATGATTATTTGATTAATGAATTACATAGACATCTTCCCGGGACCCTTCATGTTGTCCATACACGTGGCTGGGGCCTACTTACCTATCCTTTTGACCTTAACTTTTATTAAACATTGTTTTATTTTTTTAACTATATTCTTAGCTCATTACCATTTAACTAAAAATTTTACGAGGTCCATATTTAATAATCATGCTTAGAAACTAAGTTGCCACTAGGCAAAAAAGTGCCATTCCAAGTTTACTATAACTGGGAATGGCACTTTTTTGGACTTTTTTACTGGAGAAACTAGCCAGGTTCGCAAAGATTCTCATAGGCTGCTTGTTGCCTAGCTGGATTATTTGAATGTAACGTTTGCTGATTTAGAATCTCTATAGTGACCTTAACACAGCACAATGTACCACCAGATCGAAAGCTTTCTTGTAGTTCTTAGTGCCTGTTAAACCGGGTCCCGTTAACATTAATAATTGACGGATGACAGTATCACACAATATGATATGATATTCTTTTTCATCATCGAATTCCACTTAATTTATGGGATATTTCTATTCATAATTATTGTGAATTTGAAAGTTGTAGTTTATTAATTGAGACAAAACAGGTTGTTATGGCCTATTCTACCTCCTGCTGTGAAAGTCTACTCGTAACGTATGTGCATTACGAGCTTTATCTGTAACAAGTGAAAACAGCCCTTAGTTTTAGTATTTTAGTTGGCAAATTACACTCAATAATACTCCTTTGAAATCTTGCCGATCTTACCCCAATACATCCAACTTCCCTTAATATCATAAAATAGGTATATAAATAAAATTAATATTACCATAAGAATGTTATGTAAATGTTATATTCTTTAAAAAAAAACTAAATATTATAGCTTGTATAAATTTACATTATATTCATTCCAATCACAAACTAATACAAATGTAGAAGAAAACTTTTTTTATTGATTAACAAGTATACGAGTATAAATATTAGCAGCCAGTAATATTATATTGTGTTAATAAGTAATATTTTACTTGTATTATGTTTATGATATGAAAAATGTTTTCTTGTTTTAAAATTATATTCTCCTTACAGTATGTTGATTGTGCAGGCACTAAATTTAAACTTGATGTTTGATACAGCGATTTTGTATTATTTAAAAGACACATTAATATGCTCAACATTTATTTTCTTATATAAAACTATAGGTACTTGTTTTGCACACAATTTATCGTTGACGATCACAACACAGCAACCCAAGATGAGTCGAAACATTTAATAATAAGAGAATTTTGTGTAATTGTTTATAATTGTGTTAATAATTGTTTTATTCATTATAGCAGCTTTGAGAATCTGGTCTATTCATAATATTTATTTACATAAAAAAAAACGTTTTAAAACTTAATATTAATCGAGTAAATAGCGTTATTTATTACTTCTAATAAATAAAGAAACAAACGAAACTTGAATATCAACCGTTAGCGATTTAATAGATTACCAAAACTGTCCAGTACAACTATAATTTTGTACATTACGATTTTATGTTATAGATAGTAATTAATGATGTGGGTAATGTTACAAATGTCATAATAAATTATAATCAGTATTAATGTATTTTTATTTTATAATATCTTATTCGTGGCTTCATTCATAGATTATACACTTAAACTAGGCTTCATTTCTTTTATTAAAAAGAGGTTTTCAATTCGACATTTTTTACGTCCGTTTCTCACCTTGTGCCCTTTAATTTTTTGTTACTTACGCATTTCTCTCACCATTCTCGTACCCAGAGTGGGGCATATTTACACCACCCAGACTCGAAGCTAATAAATATTTTAGATTTTATTAAGGATTTTTTAAGTAGATTTAGTCAAAACCTCCGTAAGCTATTACTTAGGTAGTATCATAGAGAATAGTAATATAACTGAAAGGTAGGTGCTGGGTAGTATGCATAGTAAAGGTAATCATGGATAGGTATAGTAAATCTATTTCCACCTCAATGAGGTAAATGACAAGTCGTCGTAAAGGGACCATCCATAAATTACGTCACACGTTAAGAGGGTCGACGAAGTGTGACATTGTGTGACAAGGGGTTGGGAGTCCAAAATCCTGTGACGTCACATTTCCAAATATAATAATATCAAAACGTAAGTACAAAAACATGATATTTCAACTACCTATCAATAACTAACTTAAAAAATTAAAGTTTTATTTGTTTTGTTGGCGAATTGACTTTTATTAAAATGAAAATAAAAAATGTCGAAACCGTCATCAGTTTGCTCATGCAAAATTGCAAATTATGTGACGTGATGACGTCACACTAGTTAGGTCTTATAAATGTGACCATCTGTGACAAAGACGGGGGAGGGGTCAAAAATCGAGAAATTTATGGAATGGTCCCAAATAAGCATTATTTTATTTCTACTACTTATTGAGTTTTTTTACATTTGTTTGTTATTGCCCCACCCTTACAAAATTCTGTGTACGCCAATGTCTATCACAGATGATCTAGTGAAAAAAACAAAATTGTTACTGTTTCAATTTTCAAATATTTTCATAAATCATATTTCAATATTTCATCAGTTGTTTTTTGTTATTTATGTTTGTTAGTTTTCAATACATGGTACTTAGAACTGCAAATTTACATTAAGAAAACTAATTGGCTTACTACACTAAGCTTATTATCTCTAAATCAGACCGTGACAGTGAGTCCACCGACCATAAATTAAGATTTACGCTAACTTAAGTTACCTAAATAATTTTTTTTGCCTTAGGTACAATGATCGTTTGTAGAAACTGTATACATATATTTTTAGGTTTTGAAAATACTGAGGCTATTATTATCTAAGTTTATATTTACACTTATATGCTAGTTATCATATATGTACACTTATTTCCTAGTTACCGTATCATGTACACTTATGGCCTACTGGCCTACTTACAATATACACATATCCTAAGTTACTGTTAGTAAGGTATTTTTTTTTTGTAATGTTTTTTATATATATATGGCGTGGGTGAGCCCCAGGCTATAGCAAACCTTTTCAAGGATCATTTTGCTATACAGCCTCCACGGAAATCTTCGGTGAGGGTGCCTGATGCTGAGATTAACTTTAAACATATTAACACCTCGGTAAATGCTAAAACCGTTGCTAAAATTATACAGTCAATGACAAGAGGCAAGTCTCGCCTGGCCACGATAGTCTCAGCATCGAGCACCTTCAGCATGCGGGGCCTCACCTGGCTGAGGTGATGGCTATTCTTTTCAACTTGTGTATAGTACATTCATATTACTTACCGCCGAACTTGATGAGAACGGTCGTGGTACCGATTGTCAAGAACAAAACAGGTGATTCTGCAAATAGTTCGAATTATATAGGCCTATCTCATTGGCAACAATCATAGCCAAGGTACTTGACAGTGTGCTCAACGCTAATAGTCAGTTAGATTGTTATCTCCACATTCACGAACTCCAGTTTGGATTCAGGTCTCAATTATCCACGGAAAGTGCAATTCTGAGTTTAAAGCATGCTGTCAGGTATTACACAGACAGAAGCACTCCTGTTTATGCCTGCTTCTTGGATCTATCGAAGGCTTTTGATCTGGTCATGTACAACATCCTGTGGAACAAGCTATCACGATTCAGCCTGTAATATCCCACTGTTGGGCATAGGCCTCTTCTCCATGTAGGAGAAGGATCGGAGCTTAATCCACCACGCTGCTCCAATGCGGGTTGGCGGATATATTCCCTAGCTACTATGAGTAACGATCGCTATCAGGTGTACATGATAACAACCGGGACCGACGGCATAACGTGCTCTAGTCCGAGGCACGGTGGGGTAACCCCAACAAATCTGAACAAGAACAAGCTATAGCAGGTGGGAATGCCTGCAGAATTGATTTCCTTGCTTAAATGTTGGTATAGCAATCAATTGAATACTATAAAGTGGGCAAACGAGTACTCGGAGCCATATAGGTTGGAATGTGGGGTGAGGCAGGAGGGGTTGAGCTCACCTAACCTTTTCAACCTGTATGTCAATGCGCTGATTGAGGGGCTCAGCAGCATGAGGGTTGCATGCCATATTGGTGGCGTATGTTTCAATAATATCAGCTACGCGGATGACATGGTGCTGCTGGCCCCCTCTGTCAGCGCAATTAGGAGGATGCTGACTTTTATGGGCCCCGTAAACGATCAAACTTGTTTGTCAAACATGTTTGATCAAAGTTCATGTTTCATATAACAAACATATTAAAAAACCCGCAGCCCCGCACACGATCAAATAATTTGACAAACACGTTTGTCAAACAGAAATTTAATATGAAGTTTGATCAAATATTTGATCGTCTACGGGGCCCTTTAGTGAGTCATACGCTGAGGCGCATGGATTGGTGTACAATAACAAGAAAAGTGTATACCTAGTCTTCAAGGCTGGCAACAGACTACCAGAAAATATACCCTCAATAAAACTAAACGGTTAACACATCTTGTTAGAGTACACCAATTCAAATAGGACAATGTTGATATTGAGCGAGAACGCAGGGCGTTGTCGATCAGGGCGAACATGTTGGCCCGCAGATTTGCTCGTTGCTCAACACCAGTTAAGATCACGCTTTTTAAAGCTTACTGCACTTCTTTTTATACGAGCAGTCTGTGGGTCAGCTATACTCAGAAGTCGTATAACGCCTTGCGTGTACAGTACAATAACGCCTTCAGGGCATTGTTGGGGCTGCCTCGGTACTGCAGTGCCTCAAGTATGTTCGCGCACGCGGGGGTCGACAGTTTCCCGGCCATTCTACGTAAAAAAGCAAGCTCACTTTTAAGGCGAGTGCGCGACAGCCGCAACAAAGTCTTGAGGGTCATCGCCGATAGCGGGGACTGTCCGCTAGTCGAGCATACGCGCGCCCGTGAGGCTCTCCACTCGCAAAGATCGGATATTTGTGTTTGAGCTGTACACGGTCTTATAAACTTCGCTGATGGCAGGGGCGACGTCTTTGGGGTTACGATGCGTGCAGACAACTCGCACGAGATGGTTGTTATCAGGGTTGGTCTGCAGTACCGCGCATTTCGAACAGGTTGTCCCTGTCGATGTACGGCAGCTGGTTTATGTCACCGATGAGGACTACCTTCTGAGCTCCCGAAAGTCGGGCGGCCATTACTATGGCTCCGAAATGGTTCATGAGGGCCTCGTCCACCGTTAGGCGGTTGATTTTTGAGCCCTCGCGGAAACCATTAACTAGAACGGATGGCCATAGTGCGCACCTTTTGCTTGGCTTTGTTGCCGTTGCGGTGCGCCAGTTTTTCTTTAACGTCTTTGGCCACCTCGATTGTGGTCGTGATCACAATTTCCGTGTCCTCATCGAAGTCTCCGACTATGCGAGTTGTCTTGCCGCATCCCGGTACCCCATTTATCCACTCCAGCGATGGTAGTCCCCAGGGCACGGTCTGTGAGCATTCCCGGTCGCCTGAGACAGTTTTGGAATTGCCGGTTTCCACAATCCTCGTCGGCATTTATGGCTGATTTACACGGAGTCAGTAACTGCCGTGAGTTTCCTACGGAGTCAGTGCTGACCTGTCACTGCCATCGTGTAAATTGTTTTCAAGCCAGTACAGCACTGTCGCGTCAGTACTGACTTCTAAATTCCCGCTCCATATTTTTCGGCGTCAATCCGCTACCCCCACCACCCACGCTAGCGCAACTGTCACCGTGTAAATGCCGAAGTCACTAAGTCAGTCGCTGCCGCGTCAGTGTAGGGTGACCACGCTGCATCATAACAAAATTATATAAAATAAAAATTAATATTTTTTTAAAATTATGTAAAATAAAAATTAATATTTTTTTTAAAGTAAATAGTCAAATAAAAATTTAAAAAATGTTCCATATCTGCAATGACCCGAATATAAAATTATTTATATCATTTTAAAAAGATAGAAAAGTTTTAGTATCATGCCACAATCCATCAAACTATTTACCATTGTTTTATTTTTTCGTAGATCTTACTCGGTATATTTAAATGTTTTTTTTTTTTACAGTATGCTTAAAACTTGTTATACCTACTATTAAAAACAGTCAATATGGTGTGTAAATCAAATAAAAAAAATAACTACATTGCCATATTAAAAAAAAATAACTAAAAGATGGAAATTGGAAAATAATAAGTTGTAATAGCTATGCATTCCAATTCAACAAAACAAAAATCTTTTAATTAAAATTAATTTATAACTCTGATTTTTTGCTGTTTTCGAGAATTCATTTATCCGCACTGACTTTACAGACGTGTGTTCACCATAAGACTACTGACGTTACTACTGCCATCGTGTAAATTGTACGAGTCAGTCTTCGGCGCCAGCACTCGTGAGCACTGCCGGCAGGTACTGACCCCGTCTAAATCAGCCATTACTTGAAAACAATTTACACGATGGCAGTGACAGGTCAGCACTGACTCCGTAGGCAACTGACGGCAGTTACTGACTCCGTGTAAATCAGCCATGATGGTAAGCGATAATTGTAACTCGAGTCACGGAGTCAGACCGAAGCCGAAGTCAACTCGAGTGAATTCGAGCGAAGTCTATAGCTGTACCGCGATAAAGTCGACCCTAGCGATAACCGCGGGACGCGGGGGCGGGTAGCACTCAACCAATCAGACAGTCTGAATTCTGACGTCGGCCGTTGACTAGGGATGGGACTGCGTGAAAAAAATCGACTTGACCTTGGAATCGACTTGGAATTTTTTGATTCTCAAAGTCGATTAATCACAGTTGAAAGTCGATTCTCAAATCCACTTTTTGAAATTATATATTAATATAATATATATATAATTGTAATTATATATTAAAACTAAACACGACATGCAGAGTTATTCTGTTAATGTATGTTACATTAATATAAGAAAACTTATGCAAATACTCAGAAAAAAATATAAAGCATAAAATTGAAAAATGATTATAAATTTTTTTAATTTTGAAGTACCAAACAATAACATACTAAGAATAAAATATTATCAAGATCAATGTGCACAAATGTAATTAAGCTAGTATTATACAATACATAGTAAAAATTAAATCCGTAAAATTTACTTAAATATTCATCAATGGAACTTAATTCATAAAATGAACTATATTTTACAAACCAATAGGTACTATCTTAAATTACAAATTATTATACTGTCTTTTTCATACATTGTACGAGCGTAATAATTTTGTTACATATAAAGTTAACGATAGCAATTAACGGTAACGGTATTGTATTGATAAGTAACGTTAAATATTACGTTAATTGAGTAAATACCGGTAAAACATATAACAGTAAAATCGTTCCAAAATAATGTTACTTAAGATATCGTTACTCCATAAATAACGTTGTCACCCGAGATAAGTTAACGTTACCGAATTTTTAAACGGTATTCCAATCCCTGGTACAAACTATATAATTATATAAACTGCCGTCCGTGTGTTTGTGACAGTTGTGTTGCTTACAAAAGTCAAAGTCATCGAATGAGAATTGATTCCAATCGACTCGAGACAGGTTCAAGTGGATTCCAAAAAGTCGATTATTTTTATGAAAAGATCGATTCTTGACTAAAGTCAGAGTCGACTTTGCCATCCCTACGGCATTGACATCGAATGACGTACGCACTACACACGAGATTATTTTACTTAGTTACATCCAACAATAAATATAAAATTACCAAGACGAAAAATGACGAAATGAATGATGATAATGTTAATCATAAGCAACTTTTTTACATATTAATGTTAGTTTTAGTGCTCAGTATTTAGTATTTTATTTTCTAACGTATTTACTTAATTAATTATATATATATATACATAGAAAAACATATAATAAAAATAAATATAGAATCAGTCTATTATTTGCCACACTCACATGACTCAAATAATTATAATCATTCACCTAAATAATAACTCAGAGAGATATTATTTATTAAGACGATCCAATACTGACGAGCGATATTGAGCCCTTAAGTCTAAGAAGAGATCTTGCATCCCTATGCGTGCTCTATCGTTTGTACAATGGGTTGTGTTCCGAAGAATTGTTCGAGATGATGCCCACGGCCACTTTTTACCATCGCACCGCTCGCCATCGACAGGGAATTCATGCTCACACATTGCAGCCCAAATGGTCCCGTACAGTTCGGTTTCAGAGGAACTTCCTCCCACGGACCATTCGGCTGTGGAATGAACTCCCTGCCGAGGTTTTCCCACAATGCTACAGTATGGGGTCCTTCAAGAGGGGAGTAAATAGGTTTTTGAAGGGTCGGCAACGCGCATGTGATGCCCCTGGTGTTGCAGGCGTCCATAGGCTACGGTAGCCGCTTACCATCAGGCGGGCCGTATGCTTGATTGCTACCGTCGTGGTATAAAAAAAAAAAAAAAAAAGATATACTTGAGATATCTCAAGATAAATCTCTGGCGACATTGCCGTGTGTACCCGTGCATACCCCCCGCCCGCCTCCCATTTGTCATCGCAAGGGTCGACTTTACAGCGGTTTACCTATAGCTCGAGTCAATTCGAGTTAGTAAATCGAGTTGATATGATACATTACTAGTCGAATGACGAATCGAATCAACAAAAGCTTTTTAAGTTTTTATCGATATTTACGAAACATCACTATACGTTACCCTGCGTTCCTGAATTGCTTTTGCACAAAATAAAATTTATTTTAAATTAGTGTGTTGTGCGAAGTTGCGAACTGTAATATTTTTCCCAGTGAATATTCTTGTAATAGAAAAATTAAATAATTAGATCTTAAATAATTAATTTTCTTCAGTGTTTAAATAATGTTTTCTTTTTAATGACATATGATTTCAAAATGTGCACTCAAAATAATGTTTATTTTCGCTAATATTTAATAAAGGATATCACAATGGTTTTTGAATCAATTGTCGTAGATGTGCTTAATAGATTTCTTGGTGATTACGTCGAAAATTTAAACAGGTCACAATTAAAACTCGGAATTTGGGGCGGTAAGATTTACTTCAGTGTATGATGTCATATACTTAGCCCATATATAACATGCTTATTTACATTTTAATATTATTTTCCAGGTGATGTTGTTCTTGAAAATTTAATACTTAAACAAAATGCATTGGAAGAGCTCAATATTCCTGTTCAAACTGTTTATGGCCATTTAGGTTTGTTATGTCTATTTTATTTATTTTCTATTTATGTTTAATGTATTTAACACATTTTTACGGTTTAAAAATATTATTCTTAATTTATTATAAAACAAAATTTTTGTGAAAAAATATTAAAAACTTTTGTTAGAGACAAATAATGATCTTATTTGTTTTATTGAAATTAAAATATCTTGAAATGAATTAAAAGCCAACCAATTCAAAAATTAAATCATATTAATAACCTGAAGGATAATCAGTAGAATAACTACTGATACCTACTACCTAATACCTTCTTCCCCACCACCACCACTACAGCCTATCACAGTTCCACACACAGGTCCACTGTTGGACATAGGCCTCCACAAGTTCGCGCCCGACATTATTATTTACATTATTATTATTACATAGCAACAAAAATAATTAAGTAACGTTTTATTGAAATAAGTAAAAATAAATTCTTTTAATTTTTTTAGGTAAGCCTATAGGACATGGGGCATTGATTTATGGGGTTTTGGGGGAGAGGGGGGGGGGAGGGAGGTGCGTGGGTTACCCTCTGGTACCACTCCCAGCTGTAGAACTGGGCATAGATTTTTGGGGTTTTGTCAATGGGCATGACGAAAGATTTTGAAAACCTCTTCCATAATGTGGGTACACATTTACTATTTACAAAAATACCTATATTTCGGTAATAAACTTAAGTTCAAGGAATTTTAAAACTATTTTTCTAATATGTTTTCAATGAGAGCGGCAAAACGGCTGCAGGTGTCATGGCGTCGGCTTGACGTCACAGAATAATGTGGGCCTTACTTTTTACTTTACTCTTTGGAGCGCGCCTGACGTATTATGTTATGTTGTGACGTCGTGCCCTGTAATTTGTGTTTCAATCAAAATGGCCGATTGCAGTATTTTACTGTTTTATTTTATTGAAAATCACAATAATCTTATTATATTACATAAAACTAAACCAGTATTTTAAATTTTTTAAATATGAATGTTCCCCTAAAATCATTAAATTGACGATTTTTTGATACTGTCGTCATGCCCATTAAAACAAAATTGATTGAAATCAGTCCACCCAGTCAAAAGTTATGAGTTAACACACATAAAAAATACAGTGGAATTGAGAACCTCCTCCTTTTTTGGAAGGCGGTTAAAAATATATTCTACACCGTTTAGGTTAAAAGATAAGGAAACAATAGTTTAAAACATACTCCATAAAACTAGGTTCTAATACTTAGCATGCAACATAGAGTGTCCGTTAATTACTACAGAGCTGCTCAAGTGACATCATGCCTTCAAATCAGAATCACTCTTTGATAGCGATGATTCATTTGGCAGGTTTCAAGGTCAGAAGGCAGATTGTGCTTATTTAATTTGATAAAATTAGATTTTTTGCATAATTTTTTTATACCTTTTTGGATCTAATAATACCTTTTAACATAATTAATTATGTTTTCATAACATATTTATTAACATTAGTAATCTTTTATTTATATACTGATTATCTATTCTGGTTATCAATTAATATTTTGTATAGTTTACAGATAAAATCTAAAGTATATAAAATGAAAATAGAAATAATAACATAATAAATTAAAGTCTGCCGTCTAGTAAGGGGCCGTTCAAGTATTACGTTACGCAATTAGGGGGGAGGGGGGGTCTTGTAAAACGTTACGATGCGTTACAGGGGGGGAGGGGGGGTCTCGAACAACGCGTTACGTAACGTTGTTTTTTATTTAAATAGAAAAAAGTAGTGTACTTACTAAAATCTCCCAAATTGGCAACCCTTTTCGTTTATATCCCTTTTTGTATATATATATTTATACTTACCGCAAACGCGATTTTTTTAAGCGACTTTTCGGTAGTTTTCGCAACAAAGTTGTGATATTTGGGTAAAAATGGTCAGTTGGGGTGTTACGTAACGTTTATGGGCTGGGGGGGTACAGGAAAACGTTACGGCGCGTTACATGGGGGGGGGAGGGGGGTCAAAAATCTTCAAAATTTGCGTTACGTAATACTTGAACGACCCCTAAGATGTCTTAATATATTATTATAATCTTTTAATTACACACCACTTACATACATATAGTATACAGTTCAGCTTTAGTTTAGTTATAAAATTTAAAAATGAAATTGAATGCCATATGTATCTACCTAAAAATAATTTTTGAAATATTGATAACAAAATTATTAAAAGTTATTTAATGTTATCAAATTAATTTAATATTTTTGTAACAGGAAAACTCGTACTAAAAATACCATGGAAAAATTTGTATGGTGCATCAGTAGAAGCGACTATAGAGAGATTGTTTCTAATTGTAAATCCTACTGCTGAAATCAAATATGACCCAGAAAAGGAAGAAAAAATGGCACTGGCTGCCAAGCAAGCCGAACTTGCTAGAGTTGAAGAGGCCAAGAAAAAAGAGGCAGAAAAAGGTTATTATTCATTATCTTGATTTCTTTAATGAAATCTATCATTAAAATTCAATAGCTGTGTCCTTGTTAGCAAAATATCTTCCATTTAATTTACATACTCGTGTGATATAACAACATAATATATTTCTATGTTGTTTGTTTGTGAATATATTCATTTATTATTGGATTAATGAAACAAACATAAAATATTGTTAGATTATATTATTGTGTATTATGTACAACATATTAATTTTTTGAATCAATTTTGCAGATCAAAACAAGTTAGATGAAACATTTGTTGAGAAACTGGTGACTCAAATAATCAAGAATGTGCAACTTAAAATAACTGACATTCATGTTAGATATGAAGATAGTATTACAAATCCTAAAGCCCCTTTTTCTTTCGGAATTACTCTTCATAATCTCTCCGTCCATACAACAGATGAAAATTGGAAGCAGACAGTAATACAGGAAGCTGTGACTAAAATTTTCAAAGTATGTAAATTTTTCCTGTTTTATTAATAACAAACTCTTCTTAAATGTTGTATAATAAATACATATTTAATGGTTCATTTAGTATAAAATTTTTAATTTTTTTTAATGCATATCAATTATATGAAAAAAATTTTAATTTCTTGACAGATTCTCAGCTTAGAAGGTTTGGCTATATATTGGAATCCTGCAACTGAATTATATTCAAAATCTGATGCACAAAATATTAAAACAAAACTACATACAGAAATAGCAACAAAATCGTCCCAACCTTCATTCTATAAATATGGTAACTACCAATTTTCTTTAAATCATAATTAAATTTTCTTGAAACAAAACATTTAACTGACATTAAATTTTGAAAACATTGTTAAAGTTAAATATTCTGGTTTTACAGCTTTGGGTCCAATTAATGCCACCGCTAAATTAAAAATAAATCCTAAACCAGAAGGGGACACACCTAAATTTAGCATTCCAAAAGTGGTACTAGATTTGCATATGGAGCAATTGTCAGTCAGTATGACTAAATCCCAATATCAAGACATGATGCTCTTGGCTGATTCCATGGACAGAATGAGCAAAGGAGCTCCTTACAGGTTGCTTTACTAAATTAATAAATGAAATATATTTTTCCCATAGAATAATATAAGTATTAAAACAATTACTATGTATTTGTAATTGAATGAAAACATACAATATTTTTTTAACAATACAATATTTTAACAAAAATTTGGTCATCTGGTTTCAATGATATCCATGAAATTTATTAATAACGTCAAAAGCAGTAACAAAATTTACTATTAAGGTTGTGAGACGACGCGTTGGCGCAATGGTCACAGCACTAGTTTGTGGCTGTTGCACTGGCGGTTGCGGGTTCGATCCCCACACATGACAAACATTATTTGTATTGGCCATAGAGATGTTTACCATGGTCTGGGTGTTTGTGCAGTTCTTGTGGGTCACCCCACCGTGCCTCGGAGAGCACTTTAAGCCGTCGGTCCCGGCAGCCGTAGCCTTATGCCCAGCAGCTGGATATAACAGGCTGAAGCGTAGTTATATGAACAGTACAAGTACATTAATTGTATTAAATTAGTCCCAATTCATACTTACTACGAGTATATTTAATTAATATAATTTAGAAAACATATGTAATATTATGCAATAAATTTATTTCAGAAAGTATCGTCCAGACTTGAAGAAATACAAAGGTCACTATAAAGATTGGTGGCGCTTTGCGTACAAATGTATTTTAGAGGAAGAAGTGCGCAGGCGTAGAAAGAATTGGAATTGGGATCACATGGTGGCTCACCGACAACTCTGTAAAGATTACGCCTCAGCGTATCAGAACAAGTTAAGCTGTAAAGGCAAAGTACCCTCAGAGAGTCAATGCATCATAGATAAGGCCGAAAAATCGTTAGATCTTTTTAACTTGGTTGTTATCAGACAACGCATTGAGATGGAGGTAAATAGAACTTGCTATATATTGCTATCGAAAACTCTTACTGTACCAATTTTAAATATATGAATTTAACAAAAACAAAACCAGTTCATTGTCTGAATTAACACATTCTTCTCAAGATATATAAATAGTCTTCTTAGTACTTTGCAATATAAATTTAAATTGCATTGATAAGCTTTTATTGTTACTTTGTATCAATCTAAAAACTTAAATATAGTTAATGATATAAGATATACATCATATTTTCAAATAGTTATTAGTTTTGGTTTTAAAAATAGAAACTATTATCATGTGCGGTAAGATTTTAAAAATAAAAAATAAAAATGTTTCTCTTGTATGTATGTATTCTCTCATAGTGTGTAAGTCGTTTTATAAAACATAATGTAGGAAAATGTAAATATGCTTGGATGTAATATGTAATATTTTGTCATATTGGTTATTTTGCTGGAAGTATTTAAATAAAAAAATAAAAACATCATTAGGTCGCTCCTGACATTCAACTGACATATTTAAAAAAAGGCAAAACACGAATATTTTTAGCGACTAGTATTTAGACCATTCATCTCATTTGGACCAATAAAATAAAATTGTTTGAGCCTGTGTTCAATTAGTAGGTTTAGTTATTAAGTATGAACTGAGTGAAACAATGCTAATAGGTGGAAAGATTGGGCAAGCTGGAGGCGGAAGCGAAGAAATCTCGCGGCTGGTTCAGCGGCTGGTGGTCTGGAAATGTTTCGAAGGATGATGACCTCTCAGAAGGCGTTGCGATCAGTGAGTCTATGATGAAATTATTTAGCTTTATAAAAATTATATTAAGTTATAATTAACGTAAAAGTAAAATTAAACTGAATTCTAATTAAGTTTAGAATATTTAATTACAGGTAGGAACTTCTTTCAATTTAATTTGAAATGTATTGATGATATTGTTAAAGAACATATTAAATCTGTTAAAAAGTGACCTAATTTGAATTTTTAAAAGTTGGTCTGTTGCGAACGCAATGTTATTATAGTGTTCTGGGTGGTGTGGCAGCGAAGTCCATTTTTATGCATAAAAAATCACGTTTGAATATGTCCCAACTTCAACTAATGCTACATCTCTCTACATAAAAATATCGTCTTATTTTTTTATTGGCTATATTCGCGCAACAAAACGATAATCGTCGCTCGAAAGAAGACTACTGCACTACTGTCGCAAAAATAGAAGTTATATATTTCGTATTTCAAGCATATGGGTCAATCAACTTTTAAGTGTACATCGATGATAAATTTTAATTTTTTAATTTTATTTTCCAATTTTTATATTTTAACATTTTTGCTGTAGATAATTAATTATACTTTAAGAATTTACATAGAGCAGAACGATTTATTTAAGGGGATCTCTAGTTTCTCGGGTCGAAAAAAATCGTTTCTTTTTTTCTTTCATAAATCACATCTACAACATGTGTAGAAAATGTGTGCCAAAGGATTTTTCGATATTCAAAGTGGTTCACAAGTTACGGACCTGGAACGGAGCAGGTACCTGTATAGGTACTCCGTATGTTGCGCGCGCCGGGCTGACAACAACCACAGACTATGAAACAGTTCTTGAAGTACGATAAATGATATATCGATCATATTATAAAAATAATTTTACGTCATTTAATTATTGTTTCAATAAATTTAATTCCTCTGCTCTATGTGAATTCTTAAAATATAAATAACTAGCGGACCTGGCAGACGTTGTCCTGCCCGGAAAACAGCTACCAAATTTGATTGCTTACATACCGATAGCAGCGCCACCTACCGGGTCCAATTGAGATAAAAAATACCCTGTCTCTCAAGTTAGACCAAATTACGGATGCTTAAAAAATTTGATACAAATCGGTTCAGTAGTTTCGGAGTTACATAATGATAGCAGCGCCACCTACCGTGTCTAATTGAAAGAAAAACTAACCTATCTCCTAAGTTGGACCAAATTACGGATGCTTACAAAATTTGATACAAATTGGTTCAGTAGTTTCGGAGTTACATACTGATAGCAGCGCCACCTACCGGGTCCAATTGAAATAAAAACTGATCTATCTCCCAAGTTGGACCAAATTACGGATGCTTACAAAATTTGATACAAATTGGTTTAGTAGTTTCGGAGTTACATACCAAAAGCAGCGCCACCTACTGGGTCCGATTGAGATAAAAACTAATCTATCTCCCAAGTTGGAGCAAATTACTGATGCTTACAAAATTTGATAAAAATTGGTTAAGTAGTTTCAGAGTTACATACCGATAGCAGCGCCACCTACCGGGTCCAATTGATATAAAAACTACCCTATCTCCCAAGTTGGACCAAATCACGGATGCTTACAAAATTTGATAAAAATTGGTTAAGTAGTTTCGAAGTTACATACCGATAGCAGCGCCACCTACCGGGTCCAATTGATATAAAAACTACCCTATCTCCCAAGTGGGACCAAATCACGGATGCTTACAAAATTTGATACAAATTGGTTAAGTAGTTTTAGAGTTACATACCGATAGCAGCGCCACCTACCGGGTCCAATTGCGATAAAAAACTACCCTATCTCCCAAGTTGGACCAAATTACGGATGCTTACAAAATTTGATACAAATTGGTTCAGTAGTTTCGGAGTTACATACCGATAGCAGCGCCACCTACCGGGTCTAATTGAGATAAAAACTAATCTATCGGCCAAGTTGAACCAAATTACAGATGCTCACAAAATTTGATACAAATTGGTTCAGTAGTTTCGGAGTTACATACCGATAGCAGCGCCACCTACCGGGTCCAATTGCGATAAAAACTACCCTATCTCCCAAGTTGGACCAAATTACTGATGCTTACAAAATTTGATACAAATGGGTTCCGTAGTTTCGGAGTTACATACCGATAGCAGCGCCGCCTACCGGGTCCAATTGCGATAAAAAACTACCCTATCTCCCAAGTTGGACCAAATTACGGATGCTTACAAAATTTGATAAAAATTGGTTAACTAGTTTCGGAGTTACATACCGATAGCAGCGCCACCTACCGGGTCCAGTTGCGATAAAAAACTACCCTATCTCCCAAGTTAGACCAAATTACGGATGCTTACAAAATTTGATACAAATTGGTTAAGTAGTTTCGGAGTTACATACCGATAGCAGCGCCACCTACCGGGTCCAATTGCGATAAAAACTACTCTATCTCCCAAGTTGGACCAAATTACGGATGCTTACAAAATTTGATACAAATTGGTTCAGTAGTTTCGGAGTTACATACCGATAGCAGTGCCACCTACCGGAAATATATATATAATTTTAGTTAGTAATTTATATTAAACAATAATAAATGCTCTAGCCTTTACAAGAGGCTCTTCAGTGACTAATTATTGAAAGAAAAAGTATTGCTTTATGCCGATTCTATCATTATTGTCTCTCGGACAACCAAAATATCTCCTGGACAACGGTTGTCCGAGAGACATTTATCAATATTTGTGCTTCCTGGTAATAAATAATTATATTTTGAATTGGGTCTTACGCGCAGTGAAAAATATAGATTAAATAGAATATATTTCACTTCAATTTACTACGATACATCAAATAGTTACGTTTTTGTGCTGGTTGTCCGGAGGACACACAAAAAAGCCACGCACTTTCTCAAAACACACTCGGCCAAATAACGCCGCAGCAAAGATGAAATCAGAATGGCGGCTGCATGAATTTTGTCACCAAATCCATCGACTTGTTCTCCAAGGCACTAATCTCCATGTATGTTTTGGTTTCGGAACTTTTTTACCGTTTCCCGGTGTAAGTCAGGATAATAAAATATAATAGGGACAAAAATGAACATCCAAAAAAGTCGTTAAAATTATGAAGCAAACAAAAATCTATATGCTAGCATCATAGTAGACATTGTAATGAATAATTATGTACAAGCGAAAGTAATTGCCATATAGTATTTTTTTTGTATAAAGTAATGTTTCATTGTAATAGGCTACTGGGGGACAAACAAAAAAAGACTAATTCAGATGTTTTGACACCTAGACAGCCTTAAAAATTCCAGTTTAATAGTGATTTACTTAAAATAATTTACTTGTATGTTTGCTTAATAATAAGATAAATGCGACATATGCCAACAAACCACTTAATTTTCTTTAGAACTGCGATTATTGGTCAGGGACAAAGCATAGAACTCACAGGACAAACAAAAGTTGATTGAGCCATATACACACATAAGCGCGAGTCAAAATGTGTTTAACAATGATTTTACTTATTTTTCAGTGAAACAGTTCGAGAAAGCGATGACACCAGAAGAAAAGGACAAACTGTTCCGTGCGATCGATTATCAGGAGAACACAGCGCCATTGCACCTGCCAGCCGAGTACGTGGCCGTGGAGGGACACTTCCGCCTCGACCGCCTCGCGCTGGCCGTCACCGACGCGAGCGAGGTGCTGCGCGCCTGCCTCGAGACCGTCGCGCTCGACCTGCAGCAGCGGCCCAGCGCCAACGCGCTCAGGTACACACTTCCGCCTCGACCGCCTCGCGCTGGCCGTCACCGACGCGAGCGAGGTGCTGCGCGCCTGCCTCGAGACCGTCGCGCTCGACCTGCAGCAGCGGCCCAGCGCCAACGCGCTCAGGTACACACTTCCGCCTCGACCGCCTCGCGCTGGCCGTCACCGACGCGAGCGAGGTGCTGCGCGCCTGCCTCGAGACCGTCGCGCTCGATCTGCAGCAGCGGCCCATTTTTTTTTAACGTGGGGAAAATCTATCATGGATACCCTCCAGCGCGGGGGCACCAGAGGGTTATGTCAGACTCCTACTGACCAAAAACCATCCACGTGTGAGCAAACATCCGCCTGAGTGGGGCGAGATGGGGTCGCGTTAGCAGTCTCCACCCAGCCCAGGCGGTTGGCCCGAATGTAAACATCCGGGCCCCGGCCCCCAGAGGGGCGGCACCCACAAGACCACCCCTCCCGACGACGCGTGGGATCTCAAGCCAGCCGAAGATCCCACGACCCCCAGCCGGCCACCCCACTTAGGGGACGCTTAACCGGACCAGTCTACCGTCTGCAGAATGGGGACACATGTCCAGGAGCGTCCCCCCCCCTCCAAGTCAGGCAGGCCTGACCTCCAACGCCCGGCATCATGGCGTTGGGGGTCAGGCCCGCCCGACCTCGAATGCCGGATCGCACCGAGCAACCGAGTAAAGCTCCAGGGGGCCCAGCACGACCCGGCAACTACCCCACGGGTCCGCCGGACTGCACCAACAACCGAGCTAAAAGCTCCAGGGAGCCAGCACAACCCGGCCGGCTAACCAAGCAAGCGACCCACCCACCCCGTCCCTCTAGTGCGCTCACGGGTCGAGCAGTACCCGGAGCGCACCCCGCGAGTCAGTCGTTAGCCGCGACGAGCAACAGTACTGCGACTGCGATACTGCTGCCCAGCGCCAACGCGCTCAAAAATAACTGATGAATTAGTCTTTGCATCACAAAAACCTGTAGCTTTATATACAAATAATGTATAATGCGCAGTTTTTTTTTCATCTCTAATAATTATTTTCCTTTTTAGAGTCGATGTTCAAATGCGTGCGTTTACGGTGACGGGAAAATGTCAAGATAGTTTCGAACCTCAATTAGTCACATCTAAGGAAGTCTCAAAAGACGTTAATTTGTTAAACGTTCTTTTCGAAACAAATCCTCTAGGTAAGAATGTAAAGATATCAAACGCATTGATAACTTTAATTTTGTAATATAATTTGTTTCTATAAAATTTTTAAATGTAAATGAGGCTAAAAAAAATTATGATGACTGATGAAATTTGGTATGTTTCACGTCTAAAGTTCCAACGGGTCTGTTTTCGTTAGAGGAGTAATATGCTTTTCTTTTTTTTATTAGATGGCACCTGCGATCAAAGAGTAAAAGTGCGGGCACGTCCTCTCCAAATAGTTTATGACGCTCAAACCGTCATAGATATTGTCAACGTCTTCAAACCTCCGAGCGAATCTACCGCCTTAACTACGTATGTTGAATATAATTGTCAGCCTTAAAATTATTTGCTTTAATTTTTTTATATCCTTAAATACCTAAATAAATAATTAATTGTTTTTACAGTTTACAAGCGGCAGCTGAAAACAAGTTGTCAGACTTGAAAGAAAAATCAGCTTTGGGAATGCAGTACGCAGTTCACCAGCATACGTTTATCGATTTAGATATTGATATCGCTTCGTCTTTTATCATTGTTCCACAAACTGGGATATACAAGGGGTGAGTAAAATCTATAAGTATCATATTTTTTTAAAACAATTAATTGGAAGATATTTTTTTTAATAAATAACTTATTGGCACTGGTTTGTGGCTGTTGGACTGGCGGTTGCGGGTTCGATCCCCGCACACGACAACATTTTTATTGGCCATACAGATGTTTGCCGTGGTCTGGGTGTTTGTGTAGTTCTTGTGGGTCTCCCCACTGTGCCTCGGAGAGCACGTTAAGTCGTCGGTCCCCGTTGTTATCATGTACACCTGATAACGTTCGTTTCCTACTCATAGTAGGGAATACTCGCATTTGAGCAGCATGGTGGATTAAGCTCTGATCCTTCTCCTACATGGGGAAAGATGCCTATGCCCAACAGTGGGATATTACAGGCTGAAGCGTAATAACGTATTAACATCCATGAGCTCTAAATTGACTGTGCCTTTGTCAATTAATCAATTTCTGTAACGTCGAGGGACTTCAGAATGGCGACTCCAGATTTTGAGCAGGATTTATCCAGGCGTGCCTGTTCCTGGTGTTAGTCAATAAGTAGCGAGTGTCGGGGCCAGGTCGGAGGCGTGCGCGGTGGTGAAGCTGGGCGCCATCAGCGTGCGGTCGGAGCCGCGCGCCGCGCCGCTGGACGTGCACGCGCTGCACCGCGCCGGCCTGCCCGACCGCGACATCCTGCGCGAGATCGCCGCGCACAGCTACGACCGCATGGCGCTGCGCCTCGCCGAGATGCAGGTCACTCGACTCACTCAACTCACTGACGACTTGCTCACACCTGTTAATTTGTTTGTCAAACTTCATGTTTTCATGTAACAAACACATCAAACAAGCTCGCACACGATCAAATAATTTGACAAACACGTAAAATTTGACAATTTTTTATTTTTTTTTAATGTAACTAGGTTGGCAAACAAGCGTACGGCTCACCTGATGGTAAGACCGTACCCTATAGACGCCTGCAACACCAGAAGCATCGCAAGCGCGTTGCCGACCCTATCCCCAATCCCCCCCAGGAGCTATGGTCACCTTACTCACCAACTGGAACACAATACTGCTTGAAAGCAGTATTATTTAGCTGTGGTCTTCTGTAAGCTCGAGGTACTACCCCAGTCGGGCTGCTCCATATTTTGAGCAGGATATTTCCTGCTGTGCCCTACCTCAGTTATTTTTTGATCGTTTCGAAATTATCGTTCGATCGGGGCCCTTTACACACGAACGGCATGTTGCCAACGGCAGAGGTAACTGCTGCCGCCGACGTGAGCACTGACAACTCGACAGAGCAACAAGAGCTCTGACACTCATCGCTGGCGGCTGGTGACTGCTGACCGTTTATTAATTTTTACCCGACCACTAAGAAGATTTATGGTTTTTCCTCGGAGGTCTCTAACCACCGAAACGCAATCCTGCTTGATAGTAGTATTATTTAGCTGTTCTTCTGTAAGGTTGAGATACTTCCCCAAATGGGCTTATCCAAATTTTGGCCAAGACATTTCCTGTTGTGCCCTACCTCAAATGGTATTTTCATTTCTTCTATATCGATTATTAGTTATCTCAACACAATAATGTAACTCATATTTCGATCTATATTCTATTTTTTTTAAAGTGTCCCAATTGGTAAACAAATATGGCGTACTTACGACCATAGACAATTAGAGTAATGCTAGAGTAATGTATAGTTTAGTGAAGTGACACAAAGAACAAATGAATGAACAATATTTATAAGCCATAGATAAGTAAAGTTCATTTTACATAAAAATATTTAACGATACCATATTGCTGATATTATTTCAAAAACTGATAATATATTGAATAATTTTGTTAATAATTAGTAAAGGTACAGAATAAAAAACAATTGCATTGACTGGAATAGATAAATAACATATTGTCACTGGTTTATTCATGAAAATATTAAAGGAAAATATTTGAATACAAAAAAAAAAAAACGCCAATAAGGTACTTTATTTTCTAATCACTGTCCATAATACTTTCTAATGAATCGCCTTGAATGAACTTTTCCTCCACGACACTGCACTTATTTGATTTAAGACTTCTTTTAAGAGCTCCTTGACTTCTGCCATTTTCAAACTTTTATTATTTTTGCATATGTAACCTTTTACTTGTGCCCAAATGAGTTCAATAGGATTTAATTCGTAATGGTAAAGACAGAAGAAAAAAAGATGGGAAGACGTAAAACAATTATGTTTTTGCGGGCTGCCATTTCGTCAATTACTTTTTTGTTATAGCCATCTTTATTTTTAAAAGTTCAGCAATGTGCTACAATTATAAAAAAACAATATGTCACACAATATCATGCGCACTCGCTCTAACATCTAAACAAAAGGACTGATAACATTTTTTTTGCCAGTGCTATGTGCTAACTTTTATATTATATGTAATAGATAAAAAAATGTTCAGGGTGAAAACGATATTCAGAAATATTCATAATATAAAATAAAACCTTTACAATAAACACTTTAAAATATTAAAGAATGATATTTCTTATATTTTATTAGCATATTTTGCAGTCAACAAAAAAAGAAAAAAGAAAAAAGAAAACAAAATATATATCAACTTAATAACCAATCGCTTTACGGTAACATTGTTTTATAGTTTATTAACAAATTATAGTTCGTGAAAATTTAAAATATAGGTAAAGAATACGGCCTAGTTTATCACTCATTTTATTAATTCCTTATACTCATTCGCCTCTAAAAATGTAAATACCACATCCCTATTCGCCTTATAAAAAAAGAAATTGATATGTCATATTCAAAAATATTGATTATCTGTACTGTCAATATTCGTATTTTAGTTATGTGTTTAAAATGATAAATGGATATTTGTTTTTAGTGAAATCTATACTAATATAATAAAGCTGAAGAGTTTGTTTGTTTGTTTGTTTGTTTGTTTGTTTGTTTGTTTGTTTGAACGCGCTAATCTCAGGATCTACAGGTCCGATTTGAAAAATTCTTTCAGCGTTAGATAGCCCATTTATCGAGGAAGGCTATAGGCTATATATCATCACGCTAAGACCAATAGGAGCGGAGTCCACGCCGACGAAGTCGCGCGCAGAAGCTAGTAAATATTATATGGAGTTTTACAAATATCCGTAAGCTAATATGTTGTGAAAGTGAGTCATAAATGCGGAAAAAACGTGAATTACGTGTTGACAGGGATTTGTTTACCAAAAGGGACTGATCCAAAAAAATGGATTATAGTCTTGATGTTTTTGTTTCATTTGTGATGTATATTTTCTTGTTATTGTTGTCAAAAGTATTTTTTACTTTTCTTTGTAATTTCAAATGTGTAATAAAGTGTTAATCTATACTAATATAATAAAGCTGAAGAGTTTGTTTGTTTGATTGTTTGTTTGAACGCGCTAATCTCAGGATCTACTGGTCCGATTTGAAAAATTCTTTCAGTGTTATATAGCTCATTTATCGAGGAAGGCTATAGGCTATATATCATCACGCTAAGACCAACAGCGCGCGCAGAAGCTAGTAAATTAATAAAGTCAGTCTTAGCCAAGTTCCTTTTAACTTACCTTAAACTTAATGTAAATACAAGACAGTTTACAAATGTAGAATTTTTAAGTCTCCATTTAACATAAATTAAGAAAGAATAAAGTAAATTAATGCATTTTTTAATTATAGGTTGTCGTTGCATCTCCAAATGAAGATTGGCATTCGGCTATCGCTTCCAATGAAGCGACTTCACTACACTTGCTGCAGCCTACAAACTTGCTCATACAAATACACAAGTGTTTAATTACCGACGACCCCCGGTTGCCCAAAATTAAAGTTATGGGCGAACTGGAAAAAATTGCGATCGACGTATCGGAGGATCGGTATTTTTTTATTATTTTTATCTGCATTTTTGTGTATTTTTGTTTACATTTATAATTTATTATATGAAAAACAATATTTTTTTCCAGGCTATTGACTTTGTGCGAAATATTAGTAAGCATGCCGTTACCGCAATCTGAAGAAGCGACACAGCTTAAGGTGAACTATTAATTTAATTTTTTTATTACATCATTAAACACAAGATTTATTTCTTATTTATTTCTATTTATTTCAAAGATATTTTGCCACAAATTTGCTTTCACAATATCTGGTCGAGTCATTGAAAGCTCCGTAATAATTCAAGAGGGCGGTGCTGCGGTAACTTATTGTCATTTTATGACTCTTGTTGTTAGAGTGTCTAACATCATTCTGTTGATCACAGTATAGTACTTGTAATTTTACCAAATAGTTAAAATCTGTGTAATTTAAGTTGATAATTGTTTTAACGACTGTGTATAATTTTGTGGTAATAAGTAGAACTACTATAATGTTATAGTTAAAAGTTCACAATATATTAAGGGTTAAGCTTAGGGTATGTAAAGCATATAATTAGAGCACAGTCTTTAGTTTTAGTTCTTAGTTTATTTTTCTGTTATTATTTTTGTTAGTTTTTTTTTTGTTTTTACTCTTTCATGGTTAGTATAAAATGTATTACGTCAATTTAACTTTTAGGCAAGTGATTCCAGAGCGTCAAGCTTGTCGCTTTTGAAATATCTTGATCCAGTAGAAAAACAAAAAAGGGACAAAGCACGCTCTAAGCAATATAAAGGAGACGAACACTCGGTCCAATTGACAGAAGTGGAGGCTTTCTTTATTATGAAAGGTATTTTTATACCAGTTTATTAGTAAACAAGTCAGCTGGCTCGGTTCCACATAGACATTAATGAAAATACTCTGTTTCGTGTTTACAGAATTAATAGTAAGTGTCAACCGAAAGACAAAATTAGAAGCGAGCGAGGGTTACGAAAAGTTTTTGGTGTTTTCTTTGAACTTGCTAGAATTAACAGCAACTCAAAAGACATTCACACTCGAAGCTACAGTCCGTCTGGGCTCTGTTAATATGCAACATCATAGAGCTGGCCACAACATTATTAGTATGATAGAAACACCGGAAGTTCTTAACACAGGAACAGAAATAACAGATGAAGATAATGTCAATCAGTATTTGTTTACTGTTACTTATAGCAATGTAAGTCCTTTCAGAATAGTTATGATTAAAAATGAAGTTTTTTTTTTGTATAACGAGCGATCGCTTGACGTTGACGTTGTTGACGTGAACCTTTAGTGGAACGCGTTCTTTATCTTAGGAATTTTCGATCAAGGTCACGTGTCCTGACGCGAGTTTAAATTTTTTTACCGCGCCGCTAAAGGGCGCTCCCACTTTGTCGTGACGACAGATAATCGTGTAGTTTTAAGTGTCGTGGCTCATATGTTTAAATGGAGGTGTTCACATATAGAACGACACGATTTACTATCGTCTACGACATTCTTTGCAGTGACGCAAGATTGTCATGACAGTGGGAACCGCTAGCACGACAGTCGTAAAACGATAAAAAATCGTTACGACTAAAACGTGACGGTAAATCTATCGTAGCCACGTATAACGTAGAGGCGACTGTAGATAGTAGAAGAGACTTGCTAATGATGTGTAAACGACAAAGCGACTGCCTTGTAACTATAAAATGTCGTCGCGATCCAATGGGAACAGCTAGATACGATAGTCGCTAAACGATAAAAAAATTTGTCGACAAATAATCGTTATAATGGGAACAGCTAGAGACGACAGTCGTCCAATGATAAATTAATCGTTACGACATAGTGGGAACGCGCCCAAAGAAGTTTTCACTTCAAAAATATGTAATATCCAATTCTTAATTTCTAGGTGGACAAGAAATGCCCAGAATTCAGAAGCCATTATGGTTCTGTAGAACAAATGATTGAGCTCGATTTTACAACGCTAAAAGTTTTATTACATCTTCAAGGTCTTCAAGAAATTTTGGTGATTGTTAATGAATATCAGGTAAAATTTTAGTAATGTAGACATTAAATTGCACAATTTTAGTGTTTGCTAGAATCACTTCTGTTTACTGTTATTTTGTGTAAATTTTAGACAAGATTACAAGCAATTCAGAGCTCTGTAGACAGATATGCGAATGCTGGGCCTTTAGAGACAATAATGGAAGATGAAGAGCTTTCTGTCGCTAAACTGAAAGGTAACATTAATTGAAGAAATGCTACTTATCACTGTTTCAATTATAATTGGTCCATCAAAAGGTGTCAACAGACATTATTACTGACTTGACCCGTTTACTCAATTTAAATTGGACTGTAATACACTATCCATTAAGCGCAAGTTACAACTTTTTTCTGATAATTTCAGTAAACGTAGCAAAAGCTTCTCATCGCAAGCAAGTGGAGAGCATTCAGTTGAAAGTGAACGTCAAGATCGGAGCGATAGAGATTGGTTTCGAGACGGATACTAGACCGTTGTCGATCATGAAGCTGCAAGGTGCCGCCGCCGGTCTTATATTAAAGAGCTCGTACACACAAGTCGATTGTACAATCGCTTCCATCAAAGTGGAAGATTTGAATCCTGAAACATTACATAAAGAGGTAACGACATTAAATTTTTAATTTTTTGAAGTTTTTAGAGAGGAAAATATATAAGAAATCTTTTTCTCAATTTCTTCCCCTTAAGAGTTATTAATAACATTGAAACCTATTTTTATTTCTTTCTTATCAAAATTCAAAAAGTAATATTTTATGCCTCTAGTTAACAATTGACAGTACTTTCATACAAATTTTTATTTCCTATTACACTCCACTAAGGAGTATTATTTTCAGGACTCGTGGATCGGTTTCTGAAATTAATGACGGGGTTGTTCAGTCAGTTAAGTCTTAATAACCAATTTAGAACTTAATTACTAAATTTACAGTTTTAGTTCTCCAATAAAGTTAATCAGATGTGTTTTATTGCTAGTATGGTGTAAATATTGACATAATTTTGTTTTCAGATACTAAAAGTTCTCGGAGGTGATGTAATAAACGTGCAAATCGTAATGTACAATATAGAACAATATCCCAGCGTCAGTGACGTGAACATGTCTATCGATGCACAGATTAACTGTCTTCGCATAGTATTCCTCAATTGGTTCGTCTCTTCAATGCTGGTTAGTAAAAAGTACAAAAAATAACTTAAAATTATAATTAAAAATGCACACCGAAAAAAAGTCTACTAAAAGTATTATTTCTTAGAAAATAATGTTACAATAATATGATATTTTATGTTTTAGGTTAAGACTAAATGTTTTGGATTTGTGAGTTAAGTTTTGTAGCATAAACGGGTCAGTTTTGAGCACAAATAATAATGCTTTCAAGCAGTGTGGGGAGTAAGGTGACCAGAGCTCCTAGGGGATGGGGGTAGGGTCGGCAACACCCTTGTAATGCTTCTGGTGTTGCAGGCGCCTTTAAGCTACGCTAGCATACGCTCTCGCTAATGTTTGCCGAGCTAGTTGTATAAAAAGCACACAAAGTGTAGTCGAGTGCCCCAGTGACGTGTCGTTAACGGTGTGGTCTCCCGCAGGAGTTCCTGAACAACTTCCAGGCGGCGCAGGCGGCGCTGCTGTCGGCGTCGTCGCAGGCGGCGGACGCGGCGCGCGCCAACGTGCAGAGCGCGTACGCCAACTCCACCAAGCTGGCGCTGCGCGTGCGCCTCGCCGCGCCGCTCATCCTCGTGCCCGAGAGCTGCGCCTCGCGCCGCGCGCTGCTGCTCGACCTCGGCCGCATGACGCTCAACAACCGCTTCGTCGACCTGCCCGTCGCGGTAAGTGTGCGGCCAGGAAATTTGCGGGCAGCGGGGTGACAGCGGTGGCGGCGCGGGAGCGGCCGGATCGTATGCGTACAATCAAATGGACCGACCGTCAAAACAAGCGGCGTAGCAGCGGCGCGGTGGCGGGCAACGAGCGGTGACTCCAGTCAAGCGGTGACCGCCCGCGCGTCAGCATTGCAGTGTTGTTGTGTGAACGCAAAGGCAATATGTTTATACGCGAGCGACAAAGACAAAAGATGAGGGGCCGGTGCGCGAAATTCTTCTTCGTAAGCCGCCGGACTATAGCTAGCCACGCTATCTGCCGCTGGTTTCGAGAACGGATCGGCGTTGCCCGCGCCGCTCCCACCCCGGCGCCACTGCCGCCCCGCTGCCCGCAAATTTCCAGGCAGCGGCCTAACGGACACTTCACACGTCTCGCCCCTCTCGCCCATCTCGCCCCTGAATATAGCAATAGGCTGAACTGACTGACTGACTGACAATAAAATAGGATTTGTACACACTTAACGAATGTCAAGGGAAAGAAAAGTATAAATGTATATTAGGACCTGTACACATTGGCGGCACAGTAAAGCTAAGGACTGTTTGTCCTCCATAAAACAGTGCACAATATGTAGGGTGTCCGTGCGTCGTCCTTAATACCGTCCAAGCGTGCCGTAAAGACATCGATTCGTGTTTGTTTGTGTCTTAGATTTTTTTTAGTCTTTGGGAATGTCGTTGTTAGGACTGTGATGCATAATAATTTCATGTCTCTGGTTATACTACATTTTAAATTATTGTCGCCCTTCCACGGTAAATTAATAGAAGACTGTGTACAAAATACCAAGATCCACAGTCCTCCTTACCATTGAATAATTTGACTGAAATTGACTTTTTTTTTTAAATTTAACTTGTGTCATATTGTAAAACTGCTGAAATTGCTTCTAAGCTGCTTCTACTTCTTTCTAAATTGCATAATTTAATATAAATTATGATTAATCAACTGTTCTTATTCATATTGTTATTATTACCATCGTATTTTATGTTTTAAATAACCAGGATGTAAACAACAAGGTCACAGTAGACGAATTGATGCTCGAATTGGAAGATATGAAAGTGTCCTGTGTGTCCTTAAAAGAAGATTATCAAGAGACACAGCATGAACGTAAACTGCTGCGACCGACTAGTTTCAGGCTTTATGTGAAGCGAAGTCTCTCTTCTTGGTACGAAGCACTACCCGACTTAGACATATCTGGGAGAATGAAAACTATTGCGGTACGTATTTATACGAAAAATATTTTTTTTAATTCTTAACTTACTATTTGATTCAAATTTTAATATATTGAGTTTTGTAATAAATTGCTAAAAAGATATTAGTAATAGTAATAACATGTTTTTGTTTTAATAAAATAATGTGTTTTAATTTTTTTTTCTAAAATTAGATTACAGTAGGCCACAGCGATTACAAAAGTATAATGAAAATTCTGAATCAAAATCTTCAAGAGGGTCAATCGAAAACGGAAGAAATAAAACCTCATTCGAACGTTTCTAAAGTGACATCTAAAGCTACAGTCAAGAGTCAAACCAGTAAAGTACAAACGAAATCAACGGTGGCAGTTGTTACACCCACTGATACCAAAATGCCACGAACAACTATTAAGTTTTCATTCACTATGGACAGTTTTGTTATTGACCTTATGAATACAAATGGCGTAAGTATAATTTGTTGCACGTTAAGCCGTCGGTCCCGGTTGTTATCATGTACACCTGATAGAGATCGTTACTAGTAGTAGGGAGTATATCCGCCAACCCGCATTGGAGCAGCGTGGTGGATTAAGCTCTGATCCTTCTCCTACATGGGGAAGAGGCCTATGCCCAATAGTGGGATGTTACAGGCTGAATCGTGATCGAAGTATAATTTGTATGATTATTTATAACATGAACAGTGTATTTTGTGTAAGCGTTATAATTATATATAAAAAATTAACCTTTTTTGTATTGTTATGTTTAAGTAATTGAAATTTTCTACAGACTTTAATATTTTTAATTACTGTACTGTATAATAAAATTGTAGGATTGGTTTGGTGATATAAAAGAGTTATATTTTTTATTACCGTTTTTTAGTCGGAGGATTCGATGTTTGTAAAGGACGTAGAGTTAGCCCGGTTTTGTTTGGCGCTGCTGTCTGTGAAGGGCCGAATGTTCTCTGATAGTTCCATACATACATCTGTCTTACTAGTTGACTGCACACTGGACGATACTCGACCTGGACGTGGAGCTAAAATAACGAGGTAATCTTTTATTCGTTTCAAGATAAAGATTGTTAAATATTACGTTTAAAGGCCGATGCATACGTAACGTGGACGGGACAGGGACGTGAAGTTTTAGAAATATCGTTTCAAACAAAATGTATAGAACAATGCATACGCAACGGAATCAGGTATGGGACGGGGCATGTGATTTTGTATGAAACGAACTTCACGTCCCGTCCCGTACGGGAAAAAACACGTTACGTATGCATCAGCCTTTAGTCGTTATGTTAAAGTCCCCCAGCTTTGTAGAAGCTCTTCTCTTAGTGAGCTTCTATTTTCTATTAATTTTAAGTATGTAATGGTAGAGTTTTTGTTGTTCGAAATTAATAGGTCATAAAAAGTTTTAATTTTTTTTTAACTTTAGATATTTAGAAAGGCGTCGCGATCAACAAGAAGGAAAACTAAGTCAGTCAGATGACGGTTCAGTTACCATCATGGAAACACACGAGAAAATACGAAGCATGATTGACGTAACTTACACAATGAAGAATGGCGATACATTCAGTAAGTTAAATAATATATTTCTTACGTAGATTATGCCAATGTTTTAAAAGTGACATTGTATGAAGTTAATACTAAGTTTTTGAGATTAAAGAGTTTTTTTTTTTGTTTTTCAGTTGATATGAGAATTTTTAGCTTCAATCTAATCTTAGCAATGGATTTCCTGAACAAGATAGGTGAATTTATGACAACAGGCTTGACTGATGATACTCCAACCACTCCCAAGGAAGAAATTAAACTTATTAAATCACAGACCGAAAAATCTGCTGATAGTATATATGTAAGTACAATAGATTTTTCCTTTCCTCTAAAATGCAAAATGACTTTAGCGTTAAATTTTGAATGTTACAGAGCTACAGGTTAGATATACCCTACTCTTATCATTGTAATAATTAGCAAATGTTTTCCTCAAGTTACTGACATAGAAATAAAGTCAAATTGAGATCCTTTAAAGTTTTTTTATATTAGTTCTCATTATACAAATATAATTTTTTTTTGTATTTTGTAGAAGAAGAAAGTCTCAGTCGTGTCAGCGCCGTCGTCAATGGAGCAGCCTCAACAACTGTCTATGATGACTGTCAACATTAAGATCGAGCAACCGGATATTATATTAGTGGAGTCCTTGGAGCAGAAGGAGTGTGATGCTCTAGTGTTAAATGTTAGTATTTTTAAACCCTTTTTGTAATTTACATTGTTTTTTTTCCTAAAAAGACTAGTTTTATTTTTCTGTAGACTAAATCGTCTTAAAATATAATGTATTTCTTAATTTTAATTTGCATTTTTGTGATATTTCCTCTGAGGAATTTAATAGCCTGAATGCCTGTGACTTTTCTGCCACTTTCATATTATAAGCAAATACAGTTACAGGCTTCTGCCTGTTCTTCTTTCTCCTTTGCTTGTTTGTAGTATATTATAGCTGTAACTATATATAAAGGTTTTGTAGAGTTTGCGCATTTCTCCTTTGCTTGATAACAACAAATTTTCTTCCATTTTAAGTGTCAATATGAATTTGTATGCATATATTTCGATTGTATCGAGAAAACACACTCACGCAGTTTCCGTGTCTATACGGGCTTGACGTGATATGTACTGCCAAGAGGACCTTAAAATTTGAGCAGCCTAATAATTAGGGAATATTTGCTAATCATGCCGACTTGACTCGCTAAGTACTGCCGAGATGATATAAAAACTTCAGCAAGCTGATAATAACAGTCATTATTGCATGTTGACAATGCAATAATTTTTGGCTGTAGCGCTAGCGGTTAGGGGTTTGATCCCCGCATATGCCATAAATTTGTATTGGTCATCCCCCGATTCCCCGACACAGGAATAATAATAGGTTTTATTACTCAAGGTCCATACAATAAAAAACAGAAATAAACCTTGTAGAACAATAGAACATAAGAAATTGTACAGATTAAATTAAATAAATTATATTACGTATAATATTCAAAAATACTATGTCAATGAGTCTAACTAAATAATTAAGCAAATAAAAGTCCATATTTAGGAATAAAACGTAGTAGTGTGGGACGTTATTGATTAGTGAACGCGCGGTCGTTGGTCAGATGGAGGCGCGGCTGAAGCTGCGCAAGACGGAGGAGCGCACGGTGGCGGAGGGCGGCGTGTCGGGGCTGCAGGTGGCGGCGCGGCGGCTGGGCGCGGGCGCGGGCGGCGCGGTGGGCGGAGCGCCGCGCTGGCTGCTGGCGCCCGCCACGCTGTCGCTGGCGCTGGCGCAGCCGCCGGGCCGGGGCATGCACGTCGAGGTCGCGCTCACCGACATCAAGATCACCGTGTCGCCAGGTACCGCCCCGCGCCCTCTACTGCACACCTCTTCACTCACTTAACTAACCTACACCATGCCGGAAATATTCCGCTCAAAATCTGGACCAGCCCGTCTGGGTGGTCTGTGGTCTCTTGTGTTCCCATGGTGAGTGAGTATAAAAAAAGAGTACAGTTCCACCAGTAGCGAGTAGAGAGAGTCTCGGAAGGGACTGTGCGCATGCGCAGGCGATCGGCAGCTCCTTCGAATTTGTGTCCAGGACAGTTAGTGTTAAAGACTTTAGTGGCTCGAAAGCTCTTGAACATTTTCAGCTTACACATGCAATTTTTTTTAACTCCGTCAAATTACGATATCCCATGTCATAATTTGATAGAATTTATTCCTTTCCTCAAAATGATCGTCGAATATAACCGATCGAATCATTGTCGAAAGTTCTGATGATGCGGCAAGCTATCGAACAAGATAGTAATGTAAATAAACGTTGTAACCGATGCGCAAGACCGCCCTTTGCACTCTATATATTTAATATTAAGGTTTGCTATGTTAGCTAATTTATATGTTCTATAAAGTTATTTATTATTATTACTTTATTATAGAATGATCTAAGTATTATTATTTCTTTTTAATTATTATTAATCTATTATTAACAGATATAATAGCTTTGCTGAACCGTGTGCTGGCGACAATGACGAGTCGCGAAGAAGATAATGTAGAACAAGAGAACAAGCCCATTTTCTATAACGATTTGTGGGAACTGCAACCTTTAAAACCTAGTAAATACTGGTTCCTAAAAGCAGGTGAGAATATATTATCAGACACTTATGTTATATGTATAGTAAGTTCAACTCATCTTTGCGCGCGGCTCTATGTGTAGGTAAACCTTGTATATATACAGTGACTTTGTTGCGTGACAAGGGGTACAGTGAGGTGAAAAATATAAATAAAGTTATTAAAAAAAATTTAAAATAAAAAATTATATCTCGGTGACAAATAGTATACATACATAAACTCACGCCTGTATCCCGGAGGGGTAGGCAGAGACAAGATAATGACACTTGCCACGATCCTGACAAACCTAAGCGAAAACGCTTCATCAACATTCATTAGTCGTTGCATATTCTTTAATACTAAACTTGGAATAGTAACTACAGTCACAGTTTTTGTGTGCTTTAGCAGTCCATACTTGCACGTGACTGATAAAGTAAAGAAGTCATTATAGCCATTGCACGGATAACCTTCTATAAATCGGTTGAAAAGTTAATGCATTGAAATTGTGAATTCCAAAATGTCTGAAACTAAGAAGAAATGTCGGCAGTAGGAATGAATATTCGAAATATGGATTTAAGCAATCTCCAACAAATGAATTATTTAAAGTATTTATTAAAAAGAACTTATTAGATAAAAGTTATTATTCGGTGCAGCGTCTATGTATAGATTGTTAAGGATGTGCGTACTTAGTAACGCAGTACGAGGGCGGGGTGAAAAGTTTCCGGCCTGATAAAGAAACTTTCAAAAAAGAAGGAGGTCCTCAATTCGTCTGTATTTTTTTTATATTATATGGTTTAAAAAAATAATAATAGTTTGTTAATACATGTTTATTGAACATATTAATCTGTATCGCTACTAGAAGAATAAAATGCTGAATTTTCGGATTCGCTGCTTTCACCAAGTTTAATTATTATTATTTCAGATTCCATATCAAAAATTCTTCTTCTTTTTTTAAGTGTTGACAAGTATTACGCCACATCTCTTCATTAATTTGACTAAACGATCATTTATTAATTTCGTTATTCCAGTCACACTTTGTTCGATATTATGCGGAGCAATATAATTTTTTAAAATTCCCCATACATTTTCTATCGGGTTTAGTTCAGGATAATACGGCGGTAGTCGAAGAACTTTTGTCATATGGCTGAAGTATGTCATCAAGCTTAAGACAAATATGGTCTTCTTTTTTTATCAAGTCATACAGTTTAATTTTTTTTATATGTGCATTATAAGTAATGTTTTTTTTTCTGTCAACCATCTATGCATTTCTGTTTTGCGGTCTTTATACGGAGATTTAAATTTGAAGTCAGTTTTTTTCCCTTCAGCCAATATATTTATTATTGTTCTCTCTGATGCTCCACTGCCATTGCTGTTCTCTTTCGCACACTGTTTAAATATTCATTCAATTTTGATATTAATTTGGACCTGCACTGCAAATTGGATCACTTATACTAGCTGCAATATAACTATGTTTTCCTTTTTAGAAATTCGAACACCTTGGCAATAGTTTCACGAGTCTAAAACAATCATAATACGTTCACTTTAAATAATATAGTTTTTAAAGTAAGTTAGTAATGCAGGTATACATTATTTAATCATAATAAATATTAATAATGTCGAAATTAGCACATTGAAAATATTTACCTGACTCCTTAAAAAAATTTCCGTGAAGAACTAGACATTTTCTTTAACGACTGTACCGGTGGAAAAATGACCAATAAGAAGACGTGTTTTTTTGAAATTTCGAATGACGGCGGTCGCGTCACTGCTACACAAATTAAGGCTAAGCGCGCACTAGTGACTTTTGTCACCGTGACAATAAATTCTTTAAACAAAAGTCACTAGTGCGCGCAAAGTGTTATAATTACAAGCGCACGCACACATAGAGCCCCGCGCAAAGATGACTTGAACTAACTATACTAGTGTATACTTTTATGTAATTTAGTACCTGAAAAGAATGTTTGTTTTAACGTGCTGATCTCAGGATGGAAGAGGCTGTTCATAGATTTTTATAAGGTGTTACGACACGTAGCATATCATTAATTTAAAACTAAATAGAAAATAATTTTATATGCGAACAGAAGAAGGCGTAGAAGCTATTGATGTTGAAGAAGCGACCGCACAAGAAGTGGTTAAGCCTCCAGCTGGCGAGATCTGTCTCCTCTCGAGCCCGTCTATTGTATTAGCATTGGAGATGGAGATTGGTAACGAGACCATCCCTGTACTTGTGATGCAGGCGTCGCTTACTGGAAAATTGAAGGATTGGAGTTCTGATGTGAGTGCTGCAACAAATTCATAGTCCCAATCTTTGAAACTCTTGTTTTCATGTTGTCCTGTTAGCGCTTGTAATCAGATTTCGTGGTATACTTAACATAATTCATACATTTTCCCCTATTTCTCTTTGCCTATACTTTGAAACTCTTGTTTTCATGTTGTCCTGTTAGCGCTTGTAATCAGATTTCGTGGTATACTTAACATAATTCATACATTTTCCCCTATTTCTCTTTGCCTATACTTTTATGCCATTTGAAAAGGTGTAGCATAAAGGTACGGCCTCATGCAGCCGCTCGACGCTCGTTTCCAGCGACAAATCTGGTCACGTGACCCCATTTTAAATTTCCCGCGACTCAAAAAGGTTCTACGTCATGCAGCCGCTCGTCGCTCGTCGCTCGTTTAATCCCGGTACGGCCTCATGCAGCCGCTCGACGCTCGTTTCCAGCGACAAATCTGGTCACGTGACCCCATTTTAAATTTCCCGCGATTTGAAAAGGTACTACGTCATGCAGCCGCTCGTCGCTCGTTTGCAGCGGCAATCTGGTCAAGTGACCTCATTTTAAATTTCCCCGCGACTCAAAAAGTTGCTACCTCATGCAGTCGCTTGTCGCTCGTTTGCAGCGATAAATCTGGACACGAGACCCTGTGTTGCTGATTTCCTAACCTTCTTCATAGCTCGTGGCAGTAGGGTTGGCAACTTTTTTTGACAAAAATAAAATAAAATTGTTTGGATAGGAAAAAATAAAGTATTTTTCAAATTTTATGTTTTTATTGCTTTAAAAACGTATTTTTGTGTGCTTTTAGCACATGCTAACATTTTTTTGTTATATTTTAATGTTTCAAAGCTTGTTTGGAACCAAATTTTAATTTAAATAATCAATTCGTTTTAATTTATATTGACGCTCTATTTCTCTCTTCTCACCACTTTATATTTATTACTGAAAAAAAAAAACCTCTTTTAGTGAAAACTGAAGTGACGGGAACGGAGAGTAAATAAGAAATATTTTTTTGATATTTGGTAAGCTATCAGATGCACTTTTACGTATGTATATTGCAATTTTTCAACTGTAATTTTCACTTAAAAGTGTTTATCTCTCTCCGTTTATCATCATTAGTGAATTTTCTTTGGATCTCTTTAAGTCTTATAGATTCGGAATACATATCGTCCATCTTAATATTTAATCTGTCTTGTAATTTGGCCTTTGTAATTACCATTTCAAACATATTTCAAAATTTTCAAATTTAACCTCATTTTTCAGGCATGTAAGGAAGTATTGAAAATAAAGTATTTTCACATACTTTATTTGTATGCAAAAGTATAAACTATAAACCAAAAATAAAGTACAAGTTATTATAAAGTATGGTTGGCAACCCTACGTGGCAGTGATACAAAGTGAAAGAAATAGGAGTGCATAAAATAATAACTTAATTTAGTGTTTGGGCCGTCATATACATAAAAGTTAAATCTCAGTTGTTAATTAATAATAATATTATTTTGATAAATTAGAGACATGAGAAATCTGTTGTTTTTTTGGGCGAATGGATACGTCTCAGGTATGAATAGCAACGAAAGCGGGGTTAAACGGGATGAAACTGAGATCAATAGGGACGACTTATGTATGAATAGGTACAGCTATGTAAGGTTGACACTGAGCAGTTAAACGTTTTTTTAAGCTATTTTATAATAAATTGATATATTATAAGTTTGTTGACTTTGAAATGTTTAAATACTTCAATAATAATTTACAAAATGTTCGTTCATTACGATTTTTCAATAAAAATAAATCATGGAACACATATAGGTTAAGATCCCACTGCAAACCGAGTACATGGACAAATTTGCGGTGGGATCTTAGTTTAATAAGTGCATTTTATTTCAGCGTCTACATTTTTAGGTATTGCATTACTAATCATTTACATTTACTAGTATCATACTAAAATGCAAAAGTTAGTGGCTTGCTTAGTACATTAATTAATTAGATAAAACAAAATAAATAGGTAGCTAGAAATTGTTATATATTACACAAGAGCCAGCCCTGGTGAATTTCTCTATTGACCCTATTTTTCGTCTCTATTAACCCCAATTTCCGGGTGAATAGGGAATGCATATATTTTAACGTTTTTTTCATAAATTGAAATGCTAATTGCATAGTTTTATATTTTATGACCAAGATACCATAAAGACGTCATCACGTCGATCACCATTCAGCAATATATCCGCAAAAAATGGCTTTAATTTTGTCTAAGGGGCCGTCTCCACGAGCGAGCGTATCGCCGGCGATAGTATCGTCGAGCCACCTATTTCTATACACTCTCTATGGAGCCGTCCAGAGCCGTCTCCACGAGCGAGCGTATCGCCGGCGATGCGACGAGTGGCAATAAGCGAGCGTATCGCCGGCGTATCGCCGCGCTAGCGTCGCGACTCGCCGCGCTCTCGCAGCGACACGCCGGCGTATCGCCGCGAGCGCGCTCTCAAACACAGCGTTTTTAACCAATTTCAAAAAAGGAAGAGGTTACTCAATTCAACCGTATATATTCTTTTTTAATGTATGTTCGGGGATAACTTCGTCGTTTATGAACCGATTTTGATAATTCTTTTTTTGTTGGAAAGGTGATATCCCCAGGGTGGTACCATGATAAGGAAACCAGGATCTGATGACGGGATCCCAGAGAAATCGAGTAGAACTTTCGAAAATCGTAGTGACGACTAGTGCGTTTGTTAATTTTTTTCATCTACTTCCATTGTATTACTTGTCGATGTAATTGAAGTCGTTTTTTTTTCGTTTGCTAGCAAACACAATTATTTTAAATATCAGATTCTCAATATATCGATATTTATAAATATATCAATATCGGAGTTTGATGTATTTTTTTATTTTATTTTTATTTTTTATTATTAAGAAATTCGTATCGTATCGAAAAAAAATCGATATTTTTGAAGTGAAACTTCTTTAGGCGCATGAGGGGTAAAATTTGAGCGACCGGTAACGCGGCAGCGTCATGACGATCAGTACTTGGATGGGTGACCGCCTGGGAACACCTCGTGACGTTGACTTTTTGTTTCTTTTTTCAATTAGTTTTTTTTTGTCTTAAATTCGTTTCTTAAATTATTATTTTTTGTCTAATTACGTTTTATTACTTGTCGATGGAATGGAAGTCCGTTTTTTTCGTTTGTTAGCAAACACAATTATATTTCATCAGCTTTAAACATAATTTACACAGTTTATTGTTAATATAAAGTTATTCAATAAACAACGCATTGTCAAATCCGTCGCGGACACGCTGCGATACGCTGGCGATACGCGACGATACGCTGGCGATACGCTCGCTCGTGGAGACGGCTCCGACGAGTCGCTGCGGACGCGCCGCGATTCCGTCGCGAGACGCGACGATACGCTGGCGATACGCTCGCTCGCTCGTGGAGACGACCGGACGATAGTTGGGCGTATCGCCGGCGATACGCTCGCTCGTGGAGACGGCCCCTAAGAAGTTCGGATTTTTCCCTATTCACCCCATTTTACGGAACTCAATTCAAGAAAATTTTAGTTCAGTAACGGTTTTACTTTATAAGTGCGATATTATCAATCTAGTCAACATGAATAGTTTTTGTCGCTTTAGATCTTTTAATGAACACATAAATATTTATTTTAAACTAGGAACAATAGGGATGAATGCCAAAAATAACGGCAATGATCATTCTGCTTTATTTCAGTATCAACCTGTTTTCTTTATTGATTTAACAATTATATTATTATTATATATTATGATTTTTTCTTAAATAATGTCCTTACATATAAAAAATTGGAAAAACGAAAAAAGAACCAGTTAACGTCTTAAGTGTCCGACGTAAACCTCAGACATTTTTGGTGGACCAGATTCAAAATCTCGATGACCGTTGCCACCCGTTCCGACAGTGGTAAACGTCTCAAATTAACACCCACGCCCAGTAGGAATCCATCAACATCTTCCATTTGTGGTGGCGGAGGTAGTGTGGTTCCTCTCTGACATTGCATCGGCAATACAGTTACAAAACTACAATGAAGAAACAAAATTATCGTTTAAACGTATATGTCCATACTTTACTAATATTAATTAAATGTTTTAAAGTATTTACCTTGTCTGAATCCATTATTTAGAGCGATTAATTAAATAATCGTTCCAGCACCACACTTATGTCGACTTATCTATCTCGCTTACTGACTCACGATCCTTTCCCAGCGACAAAGCTCAACATTTTCAGCTTTATCGCTACATGTCACGTGACTAGATTTGTCGCTGCAAACGAGCGACGAGCGACTGCAAAGGCCGTAGCTCAACATTTTCAGCTTTGTCGCTACATTTCCTGCGATCACATTATCCACAGAGTACAATACTAATTATCGCTGGAAACGAGCGTCGAGCGGCTCCATGAGGCCGTACCTTAAAAGATTTGATATACTTTACGTGTTGTTTCGCAATTAATTTTAAATCAATTAATACAGTGTGAAAATATTTACTATGTAAATCAAAAGAAGGTAGGGTAATATTTTGGTATAATCATTTTAAATTTTTTTTTAAATCGAAATAAGTATGTTAAAAAACTTAATATGTTTAATAATAATTAATAACAATATTTAAATGCAGTTTTACATGGAGTCGACGTGGGCGATGCAAGTGTCGTACTACAACATCGGGCGCGCCATGTGGGAGCCTCTCATAGAGCCCATAGAAATACTCAAAGATTCACAATACAAACATGTACCATGGGAGCTTAAAATGGAGGTTAGTTTTATAATTTAGTAAAAATAAGAAAAAGATCCTAAAGTTAATGCAGGAAACTACAGAAATATGAATCATAATTGAAATTGAGAGAAATTTGACTAGCCCGTTGGCGCAGTTTGTAGTGACCCTGCTTTCTGCTCCGGGGGTTGTGGGTTCGATTCCCACCTCGAGTCTGGATGTTATATACATATTTATTTATATATATATGACATATATATATAAATACAGTCGAAACCGTTTATAGCGACATCGTTTACAACGACCTATTGGTTATTACGTCCAGATTGTAAGGTCCCGGCCGAATCTCTAGTAAACTATTCAGTAAACATACTGGCTATAACGACATCGGATATAGCGAAATATCGCTTATAACGACGAAACTTATCGATATTCAACGACTATAACGACCAACCGCTTTTTGTCCCAGCAAAACAAAACAATACGCACGATTTTAGTACTTATTGATAAGCACTGAAGGAATATTTATATATATATTTTTTTTTTGACGCTGGATGTTATATTAACAACCACTACTCACAGCGTCACAGCGCGTCGGGGCACTCGGGCGAAGTCCGAAGTCGTGTGAACTCGGGCGGCAGTCGTGAGTCGGCCCGCGGTGTTTGTTATTATTACGTACGCGTTGTTTTGTAACAACGTGTTATAATTATAGCGAATATAACACGTCTTTAGTATATAGCGGATTTGAACATCAGTAGCTGTGAGAGACTATCAGACTATAAAAGTTATAAAACTATAATGCAATCCCGCTCTAGCCTCACTGTGTACGTTTAGAATTATTTGAGACGCCTAGTTTGTTGAGACGTTATATTTCAAGCGCGAAGTCAAACTCTAAAAACGAATACATAATATAACTACTGTACTTGTGTATATGCATCGCTTATGACGACTATCGGATATAACGTCGGCAACTATACGGTCCCTTCAATGTCGCTATATCCGGTTTTGACTGTATATAAATAAATATAAATAATTTTTTTCGATAAACATACATATATTATATGTATGTTTATCGAAAAAAAAATGTACGTAGCTATACCAGTCGGCTGTTACCTATAACACAAGCATTAAGTTGCTTACTTTAGGAACAGACGACCGTGTGTGTATTGTCTATTGTGTAGATATTTATTTATTATCTATACTAATATATAAAGCTGAAGAGTTTGTTTGTTTGGTTGTTTGTTTGTTTGTTTGAACGCGGTAATCTCTGGAACTACTGGGCTGATTTGAAAAATTCTTTCAGTGTTAGATAGCCCATTTATCGAGGAAGGCTATAGGCTATGTGTCATCACGCTAAGACCAATAGGAGCGGAGTCCACGCACGACGAAGTCGCGCGCAGAAGCTAGTGAATCATAAGTTACAAGATAATAATCTTGTCATTTATTGGAGGTGTACGATGTGTAACGGTGCCATGCAACGTATGCAATAGTAATACGACGTGTGCGCAGGTGGTGATGCGTCCGCCAGAGGGCGCGCAGCTGATCGACACGACGGACGAGGCGGCCAACATGGCGGCCGTGGCCACGCGCCACGCCGCGCGCTCCGTCACCGTCTCCAGCAGCGAGCCGCTCGAGATCACGTTCTCCCGCAGCGGCATGGAGGTATGATGATACGATGGTACCGCCTCGGTGATGCGTCCGCAAGAGGGCGCGCAGCTGATCGACACGACGGACGAGGCGGCCAACATGGCGGCCGTGGCCACGCGCCACGCCGCGCGCTCCGTCACCGTCTCCAGCAGCGAGCCGCTCGAGATCACGTTCTCCCGCAGCGGCATGGAGGTATGATGATACGATGGTACCGCCTCGGTGATGCGTCCGCAAGAGGGCGCGCAGCTGATCGACACGACGGACGAGGCGGCCAACATGGCGGCCGTGGCCACGCGCCACGCCGCGCGCTCCGTCACCGTCTCCAGCAGCGAGCCGCTCGAGATCACGTTCTCCCGCAGCGGCATGGAGGTATGATGATACGATGGTACCGCCTCGGTGATGCGTCCGCCAGAGGGCGCGCAGCTGATCGACACGACGGACGAGGCGGCCAACATGGCGGCCGTGGCCACGCGCCACGCCGCGCGCTCCGTCACCGTCTCCAGCAGCGAGCCGCTCGAGATCACGTTCTCCCGCAGCGGCATGGAGGTATGATGATACGATGGTACCGCCTCGGTGATGCGTCCGCCAGAGGGCGCGCAGCTGATCGACACGACGGACGAGGCGGCCAACATGGCGGCCGTGGCCACGCGCCACGCCGCGCGCTCCGTCACCGTCTCCAGCAGCGAGCCGCTCGAGATCACGTTCTCCCGCAGCGGCATGGAGGTATGATGATACGATGGTACCGCCTCGGTGATGCGTCCGCCAGAGGGCGCGCAGCTGATCGACACGACGGACGAGGCGGCCAACATGGCGGCCGTGGCCACGCGCCACGCCGCGCGCTCCGTCACCGTCTCCAGCAGCGAGCCGCTTGAGATCACGTTCTCCCGCAGCGGCATGGAGGTATGATGATACGATGGTACCGCCTCGGTGATGCGTCCGCCAGAGGGCGCGCAGCTGATCGACACGACGGACGAGGCGGCCAACATGGCGGCCGTGGCCACGCGCCACGCCGCGCGCTCCGTCACCGTCTCCAGCAGCGAGCCGCTTGAGATCACGTTCTCCCGCAGCGGCATGGAGGTACCATCGTACTAAAACTGTCAGAATCAGAGGTTCAATAGTGTATACTAAGTTCAACTCATCTTTGCGCGCGGGTATATGTGTGGGTAAACGTTGTATATTGGTCTAAGATTCGAATGACGGCGGTCGCGTCACTGCTACACAAATTAAAGTTGTATAATTACAAGCGCACGCACACATAGACACACACACATGATAGAAGTGAAACTTCTTAGGCAAACTAATTTAAAAAAAAAACTAAGTGAAAAAACTTATTGAAAACACAAAAAAAAACTGATGAAAAAAAAAAACAAAAAGCCAACGTCACGCGGTATTCCCAGGCGGTCACCCATTCAACTACTGACCGCGTGACGCGTTGCCGCGTTAGCGGTCGCTCAAATTTTACCCCCTCATGTGCCTAAAGAAGTTTCACTTCAAAAATATGACACATCTTTCCCCTTTATGATGTCAATGATAGACGATAGATCATTAGTAGATCATGAGTAATCGAGATAAAAACTATCGCCCTAATATTTATTTTTTCAAAAAACAGTTCTTTTATAATAAAAATAATTTTGTTAAATGAGTGTAACAACATTATATACTTTGTATTGTTATATGTTGTAGCATTTGGTAATGCGAAATAGCAATATGATTATCTTGTGTGTGTATGATTGGTTTTGCAGTGTAAATAAAGTGAATGTAACAGTAGTTATAAAATGTTGAAGAATACATACCTATTTAATTTCAGGTGCTAACTCAATTGGGCAATTCGTTTTCGGCTGCGGTCGGGGAAACCGACACGTCGATTATTGCTAAAGCAAAAAATGGAGATAATGTAAAAATCTTAATTTTTATCATTTTATATTAAACTAAGTAGTGCTTTGAAGAAAAATAATAATAAAAATATTTTTTTTTCACCAGACTTCGAATAAAAAATACTTGGGTGCTCCTTACGTGCTACACAACTGTACTGGACTGACAGCTAAACTCACCTTACAAAACAACGATGACTTCTCTGTATTTCTCACTGAAGAGTACACTGCTTCGGATTACAGGTACACAATGTTTTATACAATTTTGTGTATGTATCAGATTAGCTATCTCATTAACCTTTTTAAAAACGGCAGATACAAAAGGCAAAAGCAAAATGCAATTAAAGAAAGATTCAATAGAGGTATTTACAATAATGAATTGTAGATCATGTTGGTAAATCAGTAATTTAGTTTTAAACTACTGTCACTTAAAAAGAGCTGACTAAAATAGTATGAAAATGAAATCTCAGATTGCTTAAATTTAATTTTTAATAAGAAATTCACAAATCATTTCACAAATCAAAATATACGGCAGAAATTGGACAGCTTTCCCTACGAGACAAAGGCTATCTTTTACTAGCTAATACCAAAAGGAATCTCTGATCTCTTTACCGATCCAAACACGCTTACGTCAACTCGATTTCCGATATTGGCGAATATACATTGCAAGACGACATTGTCATACTGCGTTCCTATTGGTCGAGGGACGTATTAGGATCGTTACAATATTAAATTTTATTAAATCAAAGTTGAAATGTATAGAATTAACTTCTAAAATTACAATAATATTTTAACGTTAATTCATTACATAAAAAGAAACACTAACTAAACAGGTACTTACTTCAAGAATTAAAAAACATTCAAACGTTAAAAAAGTTATAAACAAAAGTAAGTAAAAAGTTATCTCATACAATATCGTTATAGGGAGGTTGTATTGGAGCCTGGTGCTTGCGTTCCACTTCAGTTGAAACATGGGGGTCTTAATGTTATGAAGTTAAACGAGCCGCCGCCACCGCTGAAATTAAATGTTAAGGTAAGCTTTTTCTTAATAAAAAAAATAACTACGGTATATATCTTTGTATATTTACAAGAAATTGATAACAAATTTCTAAATACAAATACGGTCTAAAATCAAATGACTTTCTTTTTAAGTATCAAACATAGTGAGTACAACCAGCAGTGGTGATTTTGGAATACCATACGGAGATTTTATTTTAATGCTCTATTCTTGCTAAATACCTATATATGAAGTGTAAATAGATAAACGAACACAGGTACGTTCGACTTAACAAATTGATTCGTTCCAGATAGTAGAGATGGAGGAGGAGATCGTGATACCGGTGGAGCGCGCAGACAAGCGCTACTTCTCGCTGGGCAGGCGCTTGACGGCCGACCGCGCCGCCGCGCCCGCCGCGCCCGCCGCCGCCGCGGAGCCGCGCGGGCTCATCTCTGACGTCGTCATGCAGGACGCGGCCATGCATGTCTACCTGCGCAGCATTGTGCAGGTGCGCACACACGCTGCGTGCACACATGTGTTCATTATTTTATTTACCACATAGACAAGCATAAATTATACACTCGAAGTGTACTATTGACAGACGGATGCGAAAGACGTTATCTGTATTTATAATAAATAGTGGAAATAAGAAAAAAACTTACATCACAGAAACCACATAGCATTCGTCATTTAGTTCTGGTATAGGTTCTGCTTTTCTTTCCTGCTGTCTCAAAACGGTCAGTATCGTCCTGATGGCCTATACAGACATGGATTTCAATTTAGGGGCTATCTATACAAAAGTAAGACAGCCATTGAGAGCTTATGGTAAGATATTGCTGACTGACCGTCCGTCTTAAAGTTGTATATTTGTCATTATAAACTTGAAATTTTGTCTGAGTTCGTTTTACTATACTCATTACGGCGTTCTTTACCTTATACTGTAGTGGCGACTCTGACAAGTGACGTCACGTACGGCAGAGATAAAATTTAAATGATACAGTAGTAGTGATGCTAAGAAGTGACGTCACCGGGCACAGGTAACGAACTCGCTCGCGGTGAACGTGTGCGTGTACTACATGACGGAGAGCGGCAACGAGGTGCGGCTGCTGGGCGACGTGCCGCCCGGCGACACGCTGCGCCTGCCGCTGCGGGCCGTCCACACGCCCACCGCTGAGATATTCTTCTCCGTCGAAGGTGTGAACCAAGCCTAAATTTACGACGACAATTCAGCCTGTAACATCCCACTGTTAGACATAGACCTTTCTACATATAGGAGAAGGATCGGAGCTTAATCCACCACGCTACTCCACTGGGTTGGTGGATATATTCCCTACTATGAGTAACGATCGCTATCAGATTCATATGATAACAACCGCGACCGACGACGGCTTAATGTGCTTTCCGAGGATCAGAACAGACAACCAGACCGGAAAGAAATATTTGTACAAACACAAATGTCCATTCCGAACGGGAATCGAACCTGCAATCGAGCGATGTCATAAATTTAGGCACATGTGTACTGAGCCTAAATTTATATCTGACTATCTGACCCGACAGTCGTTGTTATGTCTTAACTATGAATATTCAATACAAACTTAAACGTATCTATTATCTATTTACGGCACGCGAACTATCAACCGCAAGAACTGTTATCATAAGCGCGAAGTTTAAATAGTCGTAAATTTTTCTTGTTAATCTTCTTGTTTCTCGTTAAATATTCATTTTCCGAGAACTTTATACAAAGTATTTGAAATATATTTAAAAAAAGATAAAGGAAATCAGTAAAATCGTTCTCAAGTTATGGTTACGCGATTACAACCGCATAATTTCCGATCCCATGGGAATGTCGGGATAAAAATTAACCTACGTGTAATTCTAGATCTCCAGCATATCAATGTACCAACTTCATTTACAATCAGTTTAAGTAATTTTGCGTTAAATAGTACCAACACTCATTTATCCTAAAAAAAAAAACAATTTATAATATAAGTAAAGTAATACAATTTTGTGACACTTTGGGACATTTATGACACGCAATTTTATTCTGAAATTAATATCATCCAACTAACCTCACTGCGTAACGTTGCGATGTGTGTTTAAGTGAATAAATAGGTATATATTTTTAAGTAATTGATCTTAATATTTACAATGTATGTTTTTAGGTTTCACAGTATCTGTGTCGCCCTTCATATGGCGTGAGCTGCAACAGGAAGTTAACTTATCGAAATTATTACAATGTGATTCTAAAGATAAGAACAGTGGAGAAAAATTCTACCTGCGGGTAATTTATTCTAAATATTAAATTAAGGATCTATGACAGCATTATCATGTTTACACATATTTTACCATTTTTAAATTATTTTGTAATGTTTTTATTAACTCGCAGGCTGTAGGAACCATGGAGCAAGTATTCTTCGAACACACGAATCGTCACACGTTCGCGTCGTCATGCTACGACATTGTATTAAAGCCGGCCGTGAAGTTACAAAACTGTCTGCCAGTGCCTATATTAGTGTCGCAATTAGGCTTACGTCGAACTCAAGTCTTCAGTCCCGGCGAAATGTTCCACTTGTCACATTTGGCTCCTAATAGGGCTTCCATCGTCATTATGGTAAATAATTTTTTTTTATTTAATAAAAAATTGTGCAAAAATCTTAAGTTACATTTAAACTATCGCTCAATATGATAGAGCCATAAATAAGTATTATAAATGGCTCACACTTACTAGGATTTATTCCCTTGTCGGGCATCCGAAAACATAATACAGAAGCGCAAACGCTCAGACCGCGACAAACATCTGTATAGTTTATAACAAATCTTTGCCATGAGCGATGATCGAACTCATGAGTCAGGGCAGTAGTCAGTTCGTGACAAACGAAAAAAAAAAAACAAAAAGGAAACCAAAAGTAGTAATAAGGGTCAGTTTGGTTCTCATAAAGATATGTAGAGACACTAAGGCCGCGGGCACAAAACTTGCGACAGCCGAGCGATGGCAACAGCGTGCAGCGGGGCGACGCACAGTGGGCGGAAACGATCAAAACTACGCGCGAGGCAGTAATCATTTAGATTAGATTTTGGATGAAGTTTCGTGCCCGCGGCCTAGACATAAGAATGAGTTTCCGTGTAATGTACGCTAATAGTGCGTATAAAACGAACAAAGGCACGGACGGTAGAGAGCGTATGGACTGACATGTGACAGATCCAGAGCTACCTGGACAAGTGCTGGGTGTGCACGCGCAGCCTGCCGGGCGCGGACGCGGAGCTGTCGGTGTGGTCGTTCGAGTCGCACGACAGCCCGGCGCTCATGACGCTGGAGCTGGGCCTGCACAGCGCCGACCTGGAGGGCACGCAGATGCTCTCGCTCTACTGCCCCTTCTGGATGCTCAACAAGACCGGCTTCACGCTCTGCTACCGGGTACGTTCACACTCCGTTACTTAGAATGTTTCACGCTCTGCTACCGGGTACGTTCACACTCCGTTACTTAGAATTAATAGAAGGGATTTTATTATCGTCAGATTTTTAAAGTTGTTTTTTTTTTCTCTGCTAAATACTTAGTTAAAAAAAAACAAAAACTCGAATGTTTGTTTAAACTTTTTGAACATCAAAATTTTAGTTTTAAATGAAATATTTTTTTGACGTTACTCTAAAATTATCAATATTTCGAATTAGTGGGACATACACGTTCATAATTATGTACAGTGTAGGACTGTAATCCGAATTTCCACATCCTACACGATCCTTCTGTACATATGTACAGAAGGATTGTATATATTAAAAACAAGACTTACACTCAACTTGTAGATTTATCTTTGAAGTAGTATATAGTCTATCTTAAGAGTAAATAGTATTAGTACACTAAAAACAATTATTTACTCTTAAGATAGAAAAAGAAAGAGAGAAAAGAAAAGGCAGAGATGTAAGTCTTTCGATTAAGATTCGTGTTTTCTTACTATTGCACTACACTATTGACTCCAGCTAGTCTGCTCTATTCTATTATATGTAGACTATTATTACAATTAAGCTCGCATAATTCGTATGATTGTTAAAAGGACAACTTTTATGGAAAGAAATAAAATTTTATTATTGCGAACTACAACCTATTGTTAAGAATATTTTAAGGCAGTATGTGTAAACGATTTTGTAATGTTATTACAATGTTCATCGTGAAATTGTGCCTTAAAAAGTCCATATTGAAAAAAAGAAAATTGATCAAAGTTGAAGTTCGGAAGTTTGCATGTTTATTTGATTTTTCTCTACAGTGTTAGTCAACGTTCTAGAATGAAAGAATGATAACAAATTTTATAACTGTCTTTCAAAATCGAGTAAAGTATTCGTACGTAGGTTTTATTTAACTATACATTTTTATTCTTAAATTGTAGTGAAATGTACTATAAAAATGAAGATTTGTTGAAGTAATATATAATACAAATTAAAAAAGTTTTAAGAGTAGTTTAGAAATTACAGCTGTCCGTAAACAAAACGCTTAACAAAACTTAAGTTGAAACTTAACTTTAAAGTGGGTAAAATAATTATGTTTTTATAGCATATTTTAATTCGGTATCTGATGAACTTTCGTAATAAAATCTTGAACAATAGCTAGATTAAAAGTAGTTAGTGTTGTTGTATCAAATGCAAAGTTACATTAACAAATATTAAAATGTATATACTTCCTATATATGATATGTATATAAAACCAGTCGCATGAATATTCCATTTATTTTTATTACAAAAACTCAATACTGAATACGTCATTTTGAGATATCTCAACTCCCCTTCATATTCTCAGAGGTAAATAGGAGTTTTTTAGATTTTTGCGACCTATACTACAACAGGTCAAATTAATTAATGCTTGCAGAAGTCAAAGAAACAAGAAAAAGAATCCAGCTCACCTAACAAGGTACCTTAAGAAATGGTTTAAAGTATTCTGCAATTTTTTTAATTTTTTTTTTAAATTTTTTGCTTTGACTTTTCAACAATATTAATTTATTAATCTGTATGCTTATAACTTATAACGGATCTGTATTATTTTGAATCAATTTTATTTAAATATATCTCTAATATCGTTATCAAAATTAAACGGTTTCGTTTCAATAACGCATGATACATTGAGAATTCATCTAACTAACTTCTTCGATGTCTTTCATCTCATTGAAACTTGTCATCATATCAGCAAAGAGTTGTTCCTATATGCATGGTCAGTAGGGTGATAGTTCACTGATTGTCCGGCTGTTATTTATAGCCCTAAATCATTGTATAGCTTAGTATATTTTTTGTAGAATATTTCCATATCTAAATTACAGATTAAACATTCTCGTTGCAGTAGATTTATTAGACGCTCTTCATGTTTGCCGGTGAGTGCAAACTAGTTTAAAATTATAATAAATATACACAAAAATTTTAAAAATATACACAAACGAAATGTTTTGTATATAACCAATACACAATACACATACTATACTTACGTTTGTCTATACAGATACAATTTCTGATTTTCTTTAATTTCAGAATAAGAGAAGATGACCTTACCATTATATAATTACAATATATGTGTATTATTTTCAGAGCATATTATTTAACTGCACGTTTTGCATGCTCATCATATATATAATTATATTAATATTTTTTTAATTTAATTGTAGGAACTTATTTTTCTATATATATATATTTTTTCAAATACAAATCAAACCTTCTTCATAACCTGATAATATTTTGAGCTTACAATAGAACACGCATATAACGATACCAGTAGCATAAAAATTGTAATAAATTTCAATTTGTTCCTGCACAATAAGCTTTTATGTTTAGATTGACACGGTAATGGAGTTAATTTAAATTATATCTTTTTTAAATGATATTATACCTTATAATTCTAGAACGCCGACGAAACAAACAACGTAATCTTTCACCCGAAAGACTATAAGGAGCCAATACTATTTTCGTTCCGAGCGAAAAACTTCTTTGGTAAAAAGAAGGCGGCGATACGAGTGGAATTTGGGGAATGGTCAGATAAGTTCTCATTGGATGTGCCCGGAAGTTCTGGTGTTGTAACTTGTAAGAATGAAGGCAGAACCTACCAGGTTTGTTTGTTGTTGACATTTATGTTAACTTTTTTTAAATTGTTATAGGAAAATATAATGATTAATTATTATTGTTATCGTTTCAGGTGGCCGTAACCAACCAACTGACATTTAACAGCTTAACAAAAATGGTTATATTTACGCCATTCTTCCTTATAATTAACGAGTGTCCATTCCCGATACAATACCAAGAGTTTAATAGATCGGCAGATCCTTGGCAAGAGGTAAACATATTTTGTAATGACGTAACAACGATGTAGTTCTTTTAGTATATTTTTTGTATAATATTCCTTTTAATCTGACTTTTTTAAGGTGGAAGAAAACTCCAGTGCGCCCATATGGCCAGTAATAGAACGAGAGGACAAACTACTTTTGTTGCGAGTGTCCGGCTCCACAGAGCACGCCGCGCCCTTCATGTACACCGAGCAACTTAGCATCTGCTTAAAACTGAAGAATCAGGTGAGTTTAAGCCGTAAAACACACTATACACTAACCATACTATAGAGTACAACTTACACTGTTTGTGTACACTTATTTTAGACTTTTATAGTAACTCGCCCAATAGAAAATTAAGTAATGTTAAGTTTTTTTCTAGATTCGATGGCATAGTAATTACTAAGATCATCAAAACTTTTTGATGTATACCTCTAATTTAAAGACGTGTTGAAATATTTTTCTTTTTTGCAATTGTCATCGTTTTAATAACCCTCCAGAAGTTTATAAGTAAGTCAGAGTTCGGCTTCCGCGTGTCAGTGTAAGTCGTGTATAAAACAGCTTCGGTGCTATTTCCAGTACGGGGGGCTGCACGTGGAGGTGCAGCTGAGCGAGGGCGGCTCGTACGTGACGGTGCGCCAGTACCGCGCCGGACACGCGCCCGCGCTGCTCGTCAACTTCTCGCCCTACGACATCAACGTGCTCGAGAAGGACAACGTCAACGCGCGGTGAGCCTCTCCACTACATCACATAAATGATACACACTCAACGACACACCCACCAGGATTTACCCCTGTGTCGGCGGTCCGGAAACACACACAATACACGAGCACAAACGATAGACCACGGCAAATATTCGTATTACCCTTACAAATGTATGTCATTTGCGGGATTCAAACCCGCAACAGCTTTAAGTTAGTGCTGTGACCGTTGCGCTAACGCATCATCTTATAAGTCAGTCGACTAATCTTGGCGAGCGGGTATAGACGCTCACATAGTAGGGTAAGGTCGGTAACGGTGGCTCAGTCGGGTACACTGACTCACGCCTATTTTTCCTATACAGAACAGTAATATCCATCTGTCTGTTACACTAATCGGTAGCGTTAGACACGCAAACATGTATAAACCAATTTTCTGTCACAAGATGACTTGGAAGTGAAATATGTATTAATGTGTTTTCGTGAATGAAAACTTACTTTCCAAGGTAAATTTCATTAGTTTTTATTCATTTATATTTAAAGATTGATCGATTGTTATTATTTTGATGGAAAGTGACGTTGATACTCTAGAGTCTAGACAGTGGCATAGATTCATTTACCTTAAGGCAAACTAGATGATATTTGTGAGCCATTGAATTCATAAATGGCAACGACGTGTTCAGTGGCTCAAATTTAAAAGGTACACAGTGACTCATGAGTCACTGTGTACCTTTTGGAGAATAGTGGTTCTATTGGAGAACTTATTTTGATTGTTTGAATTAATAACTAGCTATATCTCTGTTTTCTGCTGATTTTAGCATTAGTCTTGCAAAAAATAATACACTTTTCCTAATTAGTAAAAACCACTTTGAAACCTAGGCTAGATACTATGAATGAAAACTTTTGCACTCGATTGTACTTACTTGTTTATTTTTATTTTTTGTTGCTAAACGACATTATGATGTCTAGTATGTTACTTGCTTGGTAAGTATATGACTATGAGTAAAAATTTTACTATTTTAAAGATTTCAGATCTAAAAAATCAAAGAAACTATCTTAAAAAGACATTGATATCAAGTGATTGATTTTAAGTGATTTGATATTATAACTTTAATGTAACTGATGTTGATGAATATTGGGCTTAAGAAGTTGGTGAATATTAGATTTTGACTAAAATAAATGCACATAACTGAATATAAATAATAGTTTTAATAGAATATTATACTACGGAGCCACTGTGTACTGTTAGAGTCACTGTGTACTATAGGGCCGAGTCACAGTAGACCAGTACCGGTACAGAGTGGCTCATTTCCCATTTTGTGAAAAACATAATCTGACCACTTTAATATTGTCTTTATTGGAAAAACGATATTGCAAAGAGAAAGATGAGTAACTAAAGTATGTTGTGTGTCAATTTCAGCTCGTTACTTTAAGGTTATGTTCGTCATTTCAACACCCGAAAAAATCCGAGTCAGTGTTGCCGACCTTACCCTACTCGTGGGCTTATTATGCGTATATACTTCTTTTTGTTATTGCAGCCATAGTCGTTCAAGCAATACGTGTCCTTATCGTTTTGTATTGTAAATGAAAATAAAAATCCACTAAAGCTGGGTTAGCTACTATGAATTAGAAAAATCTTTAATAAGTTTTTAAATTGATAACGTGCTTTTGCTGGTCATTTGTTTGTTTGTGTCAGTTTTTTTTTGTGTTGCACTGTACAGATATATTTTTTACAGTAATAATAATTAAACATTTTGATGTCATATCACATTAGCATACAATATTATTATTTATGTGTTTTTTAGAAATATACCTACCATGCATGAAATGCTATACACATGGGAGAATCCAGCCGGACCGCGTATACTCACATTCCAAGCGCATAAAAAGAAGGAAATTGAAAACGACTTACGAAAAGATGGCATTGGAGACTTTATGTAAGTAAATAACTTTTAACATTTTTTCTAGTAAAATAGATTCCCACAATATTATTTTTATTTTATTTATTAAACTTTATTACACAACACAGAAAAAAAAAATAAAAAAAACAACATAACAACACTTCGAGATAACAGGTTGCGCAAAAGGCGGACTTAAGGCCGTACAGCCTTATCTACCAGTCAACCTTAAGGCGTAAAGAAAGTAAAAAGTAAGTGTTAAGGTAGGACTAGCTATACAACAGTAAAAAAACAAATATTATGTGTGTGTATTTTGATTATTAATATGGTCGAAGTAATTCTTCCATTACATTACCTTTATAATCGTGATTCGTGTAGACGAATGTTGAAATACAATAAAAATCAGAGCCTGTGATTATTTTTTACTGTATTTGATTCACTTGTAGTATTTCGTTTTTGTCCATTAACTAGATCATCCGTCGGATATTTTGTTTATTTAATATTAATTTATATTACTGACCTAGCAATAACTAATATTGACGTCGAACGATTTATTTAATTTAATATGTATTCTTATATGTATTTACTATTTACTTCATTCTCTTAGTGTTTAATTATGTCGAGTGTCTATTTTGCTCGTTTCTACGCTGATTACTTTGAATACTGTTTCATTGTATGCTGATTGTCAAGAAAAAAACATTTTTTATAATAAGTGATGAGGGCAAGGGCATGTGTCGCAGGATAACGGAGACGCAGCACGTGTGGTGGGTGTCGTTCCTGGACGGGCTGCAGCGCGTGGTGCTGTTCACGGAGGACCCGATCCTGGCCAGCGGAGCGCACACCATCGGCGAGGCCGAGCCCGTGCACACGGAGCTGGTGCTGGCCGTGCAGGGCCTCGGCCTGTCGCTCGTGGACGACCGCGGCCTCGTCGAGATCCTCTACGTCAGCATCTCCAAGTGAGCGCCTTTGCTCAATTTTTTATTTTCTTACTAGCTGACCCGGCAGACGTTGTTTTGACGCTAAACGATATTAAAAATAGGAGTTGGTGTTAGAAGGGTGAAAATTTAGGGTTATATGTATTTTTCAATGCCGTCATAATAAAAAAAAAATTGACAAAAAAAAATGAAAAAAAAAATTTAGACTGGGCCACCCTTATAATTTTGGGGTTTAAAAAATAGTTTACGACCGATTATCAGACCTACACAAGTACACATCTTTAACCTTTTGAACGCCAAAGACACATATACGTGACAAGCACTTGCGAGCTCTGTGCGCCAACGACGTCTATATGTGACAAAAAACCCGGACCACCAAAATATTAAATAAAATTATTAAAAAAATATTTTTAGTATTTTAATTCAACATCTCTCAAAATAGAATATCCCAGCAACATTTGAGTATAAACAACCAGTCTTTTAGAGCTACACGTACTGAGAAACATTGAAATAAAAACATGCATTCTTATTCCACGTAAATGATATGTCCTGTACGCCGTTGTCGTCTATAGCAGACCGCTAGTAATGTGACTGTTAAGATATGAATTTATATAATTATTATAAATCTAGTTTAACCTCTATAAGACAAAAGTTGTTTAAAATCGTACTAGACTAAAAAACATAGATTTACAACAATCTTTCCATTACAAAGGATTTTTTAAATATATTCTATTTTAATAACAACTTCAATATTTCATTGAACGAATTTCACGTGAATTACATTATTTTAAACTAATATTATTAGGATTTTTACGACACTTCTAAAAACGATAGCAAAAAAGAAACGAAATTTTAAAACGCAATATTTGCATAAACTTTTTAAAAACATTCCCACGATTGCAAAAAACATTTTTTTCTATAACTTTTGAGAATTCCATATAATTTATGGTCTCAAAAAAGATTTTTAATGTAATTCTCACCTTTATCGCTGTACATCAAGAGCCATTATTGTTTGAAAGTAAGGAGTTCTGTCAAAATGCAGTATAGTACCCGGCCATAAATATTGCACATCGACCTTTGGAAAGAGACAATCGGCTAATTTCGACTTCGTAGAGCGTTATAGTCCAAGATCCCAGACCCCAGACTTCCTTGTTTCTGATTGACAAAACATTACAGTATACATCGTAGTATAAAGAGTTGCTAAAATATTTTCTACATGTTTTAAAATATAGTAATATAATTAGTGTCTGGCGATAAATACGAAAATAGCTGGTTAATAACATTTTTACGTATATAAAGCAGCCAAATTTAAAAAAATTGTGAAAGAACGTTTGTGTACTAAAGGATATTATTCGATTAACGATTTTATAGAAGACAGTACGCCTTGGGAATGATGTGATCGCCGCCAGGCTATTTCAACCTATAAAATTATTGTAAATTTCAATCTGCTTTGGAAAAAAAACATGATTAAAAAATGATATTAGTCCCGCTGAGTTTCTTTCGCCAGTTCTTCTCAGGTCAGAGGCTTTTTCTTTCCGAACTGGTAGTAGACTCATGACGTTCAGTAAGAAATTGTAATAATTTTATGCTGAATAAAATATTTTGAATTTGAATTTAATATATTTTGTCCTTCAAAAAAATATGACAGGTGATCTGGGAACTGGGTTCTTACACTATTAGATCTGTCATATGAAATACTGACAGTCCGATACGTCTCATAGGTAATGTGCGTCAGAGATAACGCTCTACAAAGTTCAAATTAGCTGATTGTCTCTTTCTAAAAGTCGATGTGCATTATTTACGGCCGTGTACTATACAAAATGTTTTATGACCGGTGCGTCTATTGTATTTTTCTTAAATGAGTAACAATAATGCGCAAATAGCCGTTATTGCGAGATGTTAAGGAACATTATGACATATTAAATATTTTTATTATAATATTGTATGGTATTGTTATTTTTACTTTGTTAAAGCTGGATTTAATAAATAGTAGGCATATTTAGGTACGTAATTTACATTTTTTAAAATATTGCACTTTTATTACTCCCTTTTCAATTATTATATAATAAAAAAAATTACAAATTTGAATTCGGTTATTTTTTTTAAATTACTTTTCATTTATATGTATATAGATTCGATTCGAAATCGATATACAGCGTGCGGCACACACAGCACATCTCTAACATGTCTCTATGAAAGTATTAAAACCGTAGGTCAGCTGCGCCGTAGTCTTCCAGTTGTGACAATGACGTCATGACGATAGAGAATGGTGTTGTGCTTTACTATGATTTTTTTTGTAAAGTTTGTTTTTTATTTATGTTATTGTAAGTATATAATAACGAGTGTAAGATAATACAAGAAAAATATTGAAAGAATAAACCATCCTAGATTATATAAGTAGTCATTTATTGCATAAAAATCAACATAAACAAGTCACTTTGTGGTACTCGATAACGACTCTTGGCAGCACTATTTTTTTCGTAGGTAATTTTGTTTAATTTATGCCTTGGCGTACAGGGCACGGGAATGGATTTGAGGCGTGGCGCTCAAAAGGTTAAATATGCACAAACATTTTCATAAGAATCGCACAAGTCGTTTTGGAGGAGTTTGGTCCCTAAAGGGCCCCGTAGACGATCAAATATTTGATCAAACTTCATATTAAATTTCTGTTTGACAAACGTGTTTGTCAAATTATTTGATCGTGTGCGGGGCTGCGGGCTTTTTTTATATGTTTGTTATATGAAAACATGAAGTTTGATCAAACAAGTTTGACAAACAAGTTTGATCGTTTACGGGGCTCATAACACTGTTACATGAGAATTTTATATATTGGATTAATGAGCTTTTGCCGCTAAGGTGGCTGTGTCGCTCTGTTATTATACATACATATTAAGACGTTTACATAATAACATCTTAAGGCATTATTGATAAAATTTCATCAACCAATTTATACAATTTTTTCGCAGAACTAGATTCTGGTGTTGTCAAGGTTATATCTTGTACTAGTTAGACTGATTGTATATCGCGTCACATATAATCGGTCATAATTATTTTAAATCAATTTTATACAATATCAATCGTTTCAATGTATGTGTGTATAATGATTCTGTGTATTCTTTTCAATGACTAATGCGTTTATAAAGATTTGTAGGTTGTCAATTTATTACAAATTAAAAAAAAAGTACAAAAGAGAAGGCTATGCGTCTCTCTGATGACATTGTTGTTACCACGAAGTATAGATAGGAAGGAGTCCGAACGTAATGTTAAACGAATAGTCTCAATTTAGACGACTATTACAATTGACAATTTAGTTATAATTTTGCCAGTAGAGCGCGCCATTTTCAAGAAGTTACTCATTTAATGTTTCCACTTTAATAATTTCATTTTCCCACGCCGCAATTGAGATTTCGCCTTCTCAGGATTTTTTTTAGTGATTTAAAAAAAATATATTAAAACAGATATACGTAATAAGCTCGATAATGAAACAGTTGGATCAATCCTGTGCGTAAAATCTGGATTGAAGATAACAGGAATAACCTTTGTACAATCTGATTTCCCCTCAAAAAGGAAATTTCCGCTCATTGTGGAAACGCTGTCGGTACAAAAAGCCTATACCGTTCGAACTCCTTCCTATCTATACTTCGTGTTTGTAACACTGACTCCAGTATCAATTGTGCGTGTATATGATTATTAAATAAAATTTTAATTAATATCCTTCAATATCACAATAATTACAATGTAATTTTTGTTTATTATCTTTAAGGATATCATAATTAACATTTTAATGCTGAGAATTCCAATATATTGTGTCGAGGCGTATTAATCGTGACGAAGCACATGCTATGTGCGTACGGACCTCAGACAAGACATTTGTATGAAATGTTACATCATAATTATGTATATGATTATTAAAAAATTTACACTTTACTTTTTTACTTTACTTTATAATTTGCAATGAAATCAAGACGTCATTTTAATTATAGTTCAGGTATAATATGGGAGCAGTGTAAAATCGGCGCACGACGTTATAAGAAGATCGAAGCCTCTAAAGTCATGCAATTCGAAGAGGCGTATCAACATTATCTGATGACGAAGTCTGTTGGCGATAAAGAGATATCGCCACGTGTTAAAATTGACGACAAAACTGAGGTAGGTTAAAGTCATATTAAGTACTAGCGACCCGCCCCGGCTTCGCACGGGTGAAATGCCGATACTAAATATACTACACACTTTGAATTTCAAGTCTCTTACTTCAAAAACATAGGACTTTCATATAAACTTCCAACCCCCGTTTTACCCCCTTAGGGGTGGAGTTTCGCAAAACCCGTTCTTAGCGGATGTCTACTCACTATAAGAAACCTACCTGCCAAATTTTAAGTTTGTAAGTGTAATTTTCATTGGACTTCATACAAACTATCATCCCCTGTTTTAACCCCAAAAGGGGGTTGATTTCTCAAAATACATTATTAGTACACCTCAACACCATCTATAGAGCATACATTTTGAATTTCAAGTCTCTTACTTCAAAAACATAGGACTTTCATACAAACTTCCAACCCCCGTTTAACCCCCTTAGGGGTCGAATATCGTAAAACCCGTTCTTAGCTGACCTCTACTCGGCGAAAGGAATATTCCTACCAAAATTCAAGTCTCTACGCCTTATGGTTTCAGAGATATCGTGATGAGTCAATGGGTGGGTTACTCTTTTATATATATAGATTATTACGTTTATTGTAAGCATAATCCGAAAAGTCTTGGAAATCGGCCAAGTAAGAAGTACGCATAATTGCCGACAGTGTATGAGAAAGATGTATGACTGTAGATGAGGCACGAGAGGTTTGTCAGAATCGTGGCAGGTGGAGTGACGTAATCTCTGCCTACCTCTCTGGGATACAGGCGTGAATATAATTATGTTATGTTATGTTATGTTATAATGCGTAGAACATTACTTTTAACCTCTCGTCTACCGGACTTGCCCGAACCATAGAGCATATTTAGAGAAGAGGTGTCACTTCATAGTCAAGACAAGACTTCAAATTTTACTATACCCTGGGGTACCAACTTTGCGGTTGAACTCTATTTTTTTCGTTAAATTGGTAATAATGAAGCATAGTGTTGTCATACTGCTATCGTACCGGATATCGATAATAGTGTGGAAAAAGGTCGACAAATTAGTCGATAAAATTATCAATATTTTTCCGCGTAGCCGCTGCTTGCTAGTTTTTTTTTGTTTTATAAATAAAACAAACTTTTTTTTAATAATTTATATTTTAAACTCTTCTAAAATATTAATTATCCTCTGTTTAATTTATTTTAATTATTACAAATTAACTTAATCCTAGTATACCAAAATAAATAAAATTATGGCAAAAATCTTAGTACATCATAATTAAATATTTGAAATAAATTTCTTTTTAATATTATACATCTATACATATAATAAAATGGTAGGAAAGTCAAAACTGTACACTGAATATTTTTTTTAAAGAATACTTGGGCTGTGATCTACAATCGATACCGAAGCCAAAAATATATTTTTTAGAATTTTAGTCTGTTTGTCTGTTTGTCTGTATGTATGTCCGGGATAAACTCAAAAAGTACTGCATGGATTTACTTCAAATCCGCTCCCTACGCATTCGTTCATGCGCTTTCGCACAGCGGGAGAGGTCTGTCCTCCTTCCGCGCCGGAGCCGTGTTATACTAATTTCAATGGTGGTAGGTTAAATTTTTTTTCGTAACGTAATTATGTGGATAAACCGTCTAATTTTGAAGTTAGATAGGTTATGGTTATTTATTTATTTTTTATAACGAAATTATGTCGATAATCTAATTTATCTAAGCTCAAAATTAAAAAGATTTACGATTAAATAGGTTTTGCCTTCATATAAAAAAATGTATTGAAAAGAATCCCGACTGAGTAGGCTGTATGGTCTTAGACTTTTGCCTGTTTGATAGATAGAACAAAAACATCTACAATCTACATCGATATGTCAGTTCATATTAATCTGTTCTTCGTATCGTATATTACTCTTGTCAATCAAGAGATATTTTTAACGTGAATACGAATAATATTATGTATAAAAGTGTTACAAATAGTTTCTACGTACATACGTGTATTATTACAATGTGTGTTTTAAAAGCCACGGAACGGAGTATGAATGCACTTCTACTTCTTGCAGCATCGGAGCTAAAATACGTATAATTAAAATTAGGTATTCGGTAAGTATTTAAATAATTTTTAACTTAAAATTTTTTGCCGTGATATCGTTATAATCATGAGATTGCTGGAGATGGGAGAGGCACCAGAGGATAATCCACCACACCCCCTCCCCCCAATTTTTCAAAAAACCCCATAAATCGAAATACTATTGTCTAAAGGCTTACCGAAATAAAATACATATCATACATAAATAACCTCTTTCTTAGAGTAAGTGACATTTGGAAAAAAAAATTATATACTTGACGTTTATGACGTTTCACACACTACATTACTGCCAATTTATACAAAAATTCAAGTTTGGTATACAAAGTATAGTAAATGAGTGTCACCAAATTGATGCGTCAGATAAATAATGACAGGTTAGATCTAACCTCACGGGAGACAACCTATTAATAAATAACTGAGACGACGTTGATTATGTTGTTTACTAATACAATACAATATGTAAGTATTCGTGTAACAAAGATAAATCAGGGAAAACAGCTATTTATTTGGGTTTTCTAGAGACATCGAATTCCCGGACGTATTCTGAATTCGGACATTTTTGACAAGACATGACGCGGAAACTCAGACTACGGATGGCCCCAGTGACTTTTTAACCGAATCTTTTCAAAATAAGAGTAGGTTCTCAATTCAACTGTACCTTTTTGTTTTTATTTTTTATGTGTTATGTGTTCCTCAAGTTATTACTGAGTGGACGGATTTCGACGGATTCGGTGATGATTCTTTTTAACCGACTTCCAAAAAAGGAGGAGGTTCTCAATTCGACACGTATGTTTTTTTTTATGAACTTTTGACTGTGTGGACCGATTTCGATCAATTTTGTTTTAATTGAAAGGTGTTGCGTGTCATGTGGTCCCATTTTAATATAATTGAGATCTGACAAGTACTTTTAGAGTTATATCTAATAATGCGTATTTACGTGACTACTTTTTCGTCGACCTACGTTATATTATACCGCATAACTTTTTACTCGGTGTACCGATTTCGATGATTCTTACTTTAATCGAAAGCTAATACTTGTCTTGTACTCTTCTTTAAATTAGATCGAAAACTGATTACAACTTTTTGAGTAATCTTTAATAGCGCGTATTTACTTGACTATTTTTTCGTCTTATTACGTTGTATTACTCGTCGATGTAATTGAAGTCGGTTTTTTTTCGTTTGCGAGCAAACATAATTATTTAATATTCATGTCGTGCTTGTAAGATCTGATGAGTACTTCTTAGTTGTATCTAATAATGCGTATTTATTTGCCCGTTTCTTCGTATATCTATGTTGTACTGGTCGATGTAATTGAAGTCGATTTTTTTTCGTTTACAAGCAAACACAAAAAACGCCAACCGGGAGAACCTCGGCATTGTTTTGGCAGCAAAAGTTTGCTGTAAAAACGCTGTTCTGCAGAAGCAGAAGCCGTAGTTAGTTTCCGTGTGTAGATCGACTTCGAGGAGATGCGGCTGGTGCGGCCGCACGCGCGGCTGGTGCGGCGCACGCAGGAGCCGGGCGTGTGGGCGGCGCTGGGGCTGACGGCGCACTCGCGGCGGCTGCACGCGCGCCTGCACCGCCTGCAGGTGGACCAGCAGCTGCCGCTGCCCACCTTCCCCGTGCTGCTGGCGCCCGTGCCGCCGCCCAAGTCCGTCGCCAACGACGACCCCTCCGGTACATACCGACTCTACTACTTTTTAAACTCTAACTTTTATTATATCGCCCCAAAATTTGTCGTTAATCTATCGCATGTCGCGTTACAGCTGGTTGCGGAGTAGGGATAAAGTGAAACGCGCATGGCAGAGCGGCCAAGGTTAATATGGCGGCGCCCATAGCTCGCATCAGTTGACTGTGTAGCATTTCTATTCTCACTTATTTGTGCAAGTGTTCTGCGGTATTTAAATGCCCACAAACTGAAAAAAAGTTTCATTTGCATCATGGTTTCACAAAACCACACAATTATTTTTTTTATTTAATATTTACAATATTAGGTCTACAAACAAACTAGCGAAACTCACTAACTTGTTTTCACGGACCAGTTTGGGTGCTTTCATGAACTACCAGTTGTTCACGTAGTACTGATTAAGAATCACTGTTCTAGGAGAAAGTTTATAGAGTAATCTGCCACTATGCTTCACTGCGGAATGCAGGTCTCAGAATTACCAACGAATCGTGCGGGTTTGCTCAGGATATATTTTTCATTCCCAAATAACATATGGATTATGAAGACAAATTTTGAACTTGAGAACTCAGCGGTAACTGAGGCGAACCTTTACAACCAGATGGTCAATAAACAATGAATCAAAATGTGATTCCCCTATTAAATGAACTAAATTGCGATGAAATGTTGCAAAAACCGCTCTAAATAGAATTTTCTTAATCAGTATTTTTTTTCCCTAGGTACAAAACCGTTTATCGAAGTGTCGATAGTGGAACGTATAATGGAGCACACTAGTGTGCGGCAGTACAAGTACTATAAAGTGTTGATACAAGAATTCCACGTCAAAGTCGACATGGGACTTATTAACGCTCTCATGGGAATGTTTCCACAGAGAGTGCCCACAGAACAGGAAGCTGTAAGTTATATTTCAATTTTGTTATCATTATGCTTACAGTAAATAATCATTTGGGCCCTCATACACCGGTGATTGCGGGCTCGATTCCCGCTCGGGATGAATATTTGTTTGTTTTGTACAAATATTTATTTCCGGTCTGGCTATCTGTCCTTACAGGTCTTCCCACCGTGTCTCGGAGAGCACGTTAAGCAGTCGGTTCCGATTGTTATCATAGACACCTGATAGCAATCGTTACTCATAGTAGGGAATATATATCCCAACCCGCAGTGAAGACTCATGGTGCCTATGTGGAGGAAGAGGCCTATGCCCAGCAGTACACGTGATATTTCATTACAGCCCCTTCCCTTGTGATAATTTTGTGATTTTTTTCCGATCTTTTCTTCGACCTTTATTTCAAGGATCCACAGGTGATTAATGGACGATTCCAAAGACACCGTTTGGTTACGGTAGAAAAAAAGTTAAATGTAATGTAAACATCACATGATATTATATAATGAAAGTCATTTCTTTGTAGTTGGATGCCTTCCAATTGGACATTGAAAAAGCGAGACAACCGCTAGAGGCGCTAGCTGCGATAGGTGCTGCTTCCGATCTGAAGAACTTTTATGATAATTTACATTTATCTCCACTTAAGGTATTTGTTGCAGTGTACTTTATTTTTTCTTAAATCAATTAAATTTTTCAATTTTAAAGCTACTTTCGTTTCTACTTCGTAAATATATTATTAGAAATAAAATATCTTAATATTTTTATAATTAATGTAGTAATTTTAATTTACCATTTTTATAGGTGCATGTATCGTTTTCGTTGGGTGGAGCGACGCAGCTGCCTACATTTGTAGGGACGCTACTTCAAAGTATTGGTGTCACGTTGACGGACATGAATGATGTAGTTTTCAAGTAAGTTAATGGTGTTAATTTAAATACCATTTTTATTTTTACTAAAATGTGTTAAGTTAGTTTAGTTTTCCTTATCGTGTCTTCTAAATAGAGTGTATGTTAAGAAAGTTATGTAGAAAAAAATAGCAATCATACAACGTAACAACGAGTACATCATAACAGAAATAAATTTGTTTATGTTAACGTACTTTTTAGTTTGTAAAATATTGAACATGAAATAAAGACGGTAATTTATTTTCTAGATTGTCGTATTACGAGAGGAATTATGAATTTTTATCGCAAAAGGAGTTGATCAGTCAAGTACAGAGTCATTACACCGGGCAGGCGCTGAAACAGCTTTACGTTCTTGTTCTCGGACTTGATGTCATCGGTAATCCGTACGGACTAGTCATTGGATTAAAGAAAGGTGTGGAAGATTTGTTCTACGAACCCTTCCAGGTGAGTGACTTCTATTAGTATCTATGTTAACTCTTATCAGCAAATAAAATCATTTATCACGAATTCCTCCAGCCATTTAATTAACACAATTTTGGAGTATGGTCCCGAAATTTTGGAGTTTGGTCCCCTTTATAATAAAATGAAAATTTTAATAATTAATAATATATCATATTTTTATAAAATATGTACAAAATTGAAAAAAAAAAATACTGTCTCGTGGAACTTTTTTTTTATACAACAAGGCCAGCAAACAAGCTTAATCATCTGAAGGTAAGCATTTACCGTTGCAACACCAGAAGCGTCGCATGCGCGTCGCTGACCCTACCCCCGACCCTCCCCAAGAGCTCTGGCTACCTTACACACCACGGAACACTGCTTGAGAGCAGTATTATTTAGCTATGATCTTCTGTAAGGTCGACGTACTTCCCCGGTCTGGTTGCTCTAGATTTGGAGCAGGATATTTCCTGCTTTGCCCTACTTCAATATCAGCTACCTCAATAATGAACGTAAATAATAATTGTATGTCGGTGTGGTATGCAGGGCGCGATCCAGGGCCCGGGCGAGTTCGCGGAGGGGCTGATGCTGGGCGTGCGGTCGCTGGTGGGGCACACGGTGGGCGGCGCGGCGGGCGCCGTGTCGCGCATCACCGGCGCCATGGGCCACGGGCTGGCCGCGCTGTCGCTCGACAAGGTCGCAGAACACACTTTATTTCTCTATACTCACTTTCTCATTCACGACGTCGCTTTTGAACCCCGATTTTGAAACATTCTTCATTGATGCTCCGCTCCTATTGACCATAGCGTGATGATACATAGCCTATTAGCCTTCCTCGATAAATGGGCTATCTAATACTGAAAGAATTTTTCAAATCGGACCAGTAGTTCCTGAGATTAGCGCGTTCAAACAAACAAACAAACTCTTCAGCTTTTATTAGTATAGATTAGGAAACTAGAGAAATTAATTAAATACTTTTCTAACTATAATCAACAAAATTCTATAAGTTTCGCATTATGTAAAAAGGTATAAAAAAATATTAATAAAAATAAGATGTAAATTAAGGAGTAAAAATGAATTTATCTTTTACTTGTGTTAATGTACAGGATTATCAACGACGTCGTAGAGACAATATAAATAAACCGCCTGCCAACTTACAAGAGGGACTCGCTAGAAGCGGAAAAGGACTGGTCATGGTATAAATGAAATATATATTCAAATTTCAACATTTCTTTTAAAAACTTACTATTTGTATAATAAATGCTTACAACGCCGCGCTGGCACAATGGTCACAGCACTGATTTGTGACTGTTGCGCTGGCGGTTGCGGGTTCGATCCCGCACATGACAAACATTTGTATTGGCCATACGATGTCCGTGGTCTGGGTGTTTGTGCAGTCTTTGTGGGTCTCCTCATCTTGCCTCGGACAGCACGTTAAGCCGTCGGTCCCGATTGTTATCATGTACACCTGATAGCGATCGTTACTCATAGTAGGGAATATATCTGCCAACCCGCATTGGAGCAGCGTGGTGGATTAAGCTCTGATCCTTCTCCTACATGGGGAAAGATGCCTATGCCCAGCAGTGAGATATTACAGACTTAAGCGTAATAAAAGCTACGGAAAAAAATACGCTATAACATTTAAATAAAAATATATTTTACAGTTTGTAATTCAAACTAAATACGGTACAATCTGTCACCACATTGTACGTGCGGGTACAGATCGATACTGCACACATGCACGTACCGCTCGGGCGTGCACGCGTTTCGTGCGGAGTGTGTGTGTGTGTGCGTTCACACGTGTGACACTGACACTCAGGGCTTGGTGGACGGCGTGACGGGCGTGTTCACGAAGCCGTACGAGGGCGCGCGCGACCAGGGCGTGGAGGGGTTTTTTAAGGGGCTGGGCGTGGGCGCCGTGGGGCTCGTGGCGCGCCCCACCGCCGGTGTCGTCGATTTCGCTTCCGGCTCCTTCGATGCCGTTAAGAGGTTGTCGCCTCAGTCCTAGCATGCTTTGTGCATGACGCCTTCGCTTCGCTGTTCGGTGTTTAGTGGGTTAACTAGTTCGTGCATTTTAGAGCAGCTTATTTTGTATCAATTAAATAGCATGGTGGTCTGGTCTCGTTCATACTAATACAGCTTATTTAGGATAAGATATTTAACTAACTACCACATTAGTCTGACACACAACTTGTATAAATTATCGAGTATTTCATGTTTATAAGAAATTAAAACCATATTACAGTATCCGGCCATAAATAGTGCACATCGACCATTAGAAAGAGACAATCGGCTAATTGCAACTTCGTATATCGTTTTAGTCCAAGATCCCAGAACCCAAACCTTCCTTATTTTATAAATGACAAAATATATACATTGTAGTAGCATAGAGTTACTAAAATATTTTGTACGGATTTCAAAATATAATCTATGTAGTGTAAATTCTGCCTACAGAAGGTGTCTGGCAATAAATTCTGCCTACAGAAGGTGTCTGAAAGTATGAATTTGATATTTATTTACAATATTCCATTAATGTAATAAGTAATGTTAAATAGCTAGTTAATAATATTTTTACGTACAGCTAATATAATAATACGTTTATTGTATACACAAATACTACTTTATCGTATATATATTTTTTTTTTCAAAAAATAAGAAAGGTCTGCAGCTGCCTGAGATCTTACACTATTAGATCTGTCATACAAAATACTGACAGTCTGATACGTCACAAGGTAGTATAATAAAGGTTTAAAGGTGCTGTTTTTTAGACAGTATTGTTCTATCTAGTTTTACGAGGAATAATGACATGATTTCATGGGAATATAAAATTATTAGATAAACTGATGTAACTATGATAAACATCGGTTCATGGCGAGGAAGTCGGGCGGGGTGTAATGCAGTTATATATATAAGAATGATTATCCCTTTTACGGGTAAACAAAACTGATAGAGATTTATATACAGGACGTATGACGTGTAGGCTGTGTGGCTTAGGCAAAGAATATAGTCTCCCCGTTCCCGTGCGTGTCGTAAGAGGCGACTAAGGGATAACATAGTTCCACTACCACCTTGGAACTTAAAAAGCCGATCGATGGCATGGGCAAAACACATGAGTTCAGGTCATTTTTGGCGCGAACTTGCGTAGGCCTATGTCCAGCAGTGGACTGCGATAGGCTGAAATGATGAATGATGATGATGATGATGATGATGATGATGATGAATACAGGATGTAAAGTTTGATATTACATTAGTGCATAGTTTCGTGTGGGGTACAGACATACAGTGTAGGTCCGTGTAGCATTATGAAGCACAGCGTAGCGCATTGTAGCGGGCCATACCACGGTATAGCGCAGTGTAGGGTGCTGTCGTACGGCGTAGCACGTTGTAGCGTGCTTTACCACGGTGTAGCGCAGTGCAGGGTGCTGTCCTACGGCGTAGCACGTTGTAGCGTAGTGTAGCGTGGTGTAGCGTGGTCGATTGCGGTAGGGCGTGGTGGAGGGCGTGCGCGGCGTGGTGGCGCGGCCGCTGGAGGGCGCGGCGGCGGGCGGCGCGGGCGGCTTCGTGCGCGGGCTCGGCCGGGGCGCCGTGGGGCTGCTGGTGCGCCCCGTGGGCGGCCTCGTCGACTTCACCTCCGGCCTGCTCACCTCGGTCAAAAGGTCGCGACACCGTAGCCGTGCTAGCGGGACTAGTTCGACTACTCTTAGCGTCTAGTCTATATAAAGTGCTACAAAAGATGTATCTTGTAAGCCATTTCTTAGACATCTTGCTGTATTTGAGCCTTATACTTTCCGTATGTACGAATTGAGCATGTATCCGTATTAGTAATTATGTAATTGGGGAAAATCGGGTACTTGAACGTAACTTTTACAATACAGGTCTAAATTGTAATATCAGAGTGTTTAAATTTAAAGAAAATTTTAGCATTATCGTGATGCTATGTATGAGTAATTTATGGCTTTAAATATAAGTCGTAATAATATTGTTATTCTGATAGCGCAATTCATCATATAGTCGGTTGTATTAGATAAACCTTGGAATGACAATAACATAAAAAATATGCCTATAATAAAATAAGTTATGAGCCAAATGTTTGCCCTTGCATTTGCAATGGATTCTTGTTTATATTGGTCTTACAGAAAACGACCAGAAGCTCAATTGCACAGAAAAGAAAACGTTATTAGAAAGAAGAAAATATTAAATAAAACCAAATTATACTGAAACATTTGGAAAATAAAAATAAATGCTTTAAATTCTTTAACAATATTTTAACGAAACATAAAGTGTAAAGGAATATGGTTTTATACTTTTATAATAGTTGTTTTATGACCGATAAAGTCTAGTACTTGACGCGTTATTCTCATTCATTTAATTGTGGTCGACTGTGCCTGGAACGAAAAAAGGGGGTAAAAAATTTAATAAAATAATGTAAATAAAATGCCTGAGGGAGCCAAGATCAACGAAATTATAAGACTGAGGCTCGCTATTTTAAGGTTATACTATTTTTCGTAAAACACATCTGTCCGCTAAGAAGTTTATTTATTGCAGGACTAAATATGCTACATGTTTCATTTTTTAGTACCATCTCAATAACAAAATCTATAGTGTTGGTTTTTGATTCTCATTGGTAGAATGCAGTGTTGTGTTAAGTACCTAAATTTATTTGGAGTCAATGTCGTAGAATTGATAGCATTTTTATTTAGTACATACTCAGTTAGAGCATTTTGAAATATCATTTAGTCTATGTGTCTCGTCTGTATTAATGTTCATGTATGCTAATTGCTGTAATAATATAAACATTGTTGCTATAGCTAATTAACCTGAAGTGTGCTTTTGTGCATATTAACTATTAAGTCTCATTATTTTATGTTACATACAAAATGTTGGTATCAAATTAAAAAAAATAATTTTTGTATGGTTTTCAAATGCAAGCGGACTTCAACCTAGATCTTAATTCTGCTTTTTATAGTCCATGATTGTGATTAAGTTTAAAACTTAGTCTATTGTGTATAAAAATGTTATTTGTTTGTAAAGGTACCTAAAGTATTTGTTATAATGTTATATGTATGTAATAACAGAGCGGCTGATTTGTCTGAGGAAGTGACAAAGCGAAGAGCGGCGCGATACTTAGGACCCGACACTGGCGTCAGACCTTACTCTAGACTGCAAGCAGAAGGCTACAAAATGTTATCCGAACTTGAAAAGGTATGCATAGAAATAATAATATGTATAGAATATATAAAAACAACTGAAAAATAGAATCGAAATATTTACAAATCCTAAAATATTTTATTAATTATTAGAATATTAAAACATTTGTATAAATAAAATAAAAAGTACTTGTTCTAATTTTTTTTTGTTACAGGGTAAATTTGTAAGCACGGACACATACGAAGCCCACGTGTGGGTGATTGCCGGTAAAGAGGTGGTCATGTGCACAGACAAGCGATTGCTTTATTTGGAAAAGAACAACGTATTCGGTGGTTGGCAGGTTAGTATACAGATTATATTCATAAATAATCAAGTTACTCAAACTACGTAGTCTAGAACATTAAGTACATTAGTATGTCTTACTTATGTATTTTTTGTTAAGAAATCGTTGTAATTAATACGCATATACAGGGTGTTAGGGGAATGGTTAGCCATAGAGGTATGTTGGGTAGGGGGGGTCATTTGGAACCTATTTAGGCTAACTTACCTATATGCAAAGTGTTACGGATTTTTTTTTATGATTATTTTTTCATTTTTCGAAAAAAGTGCCGAAAATTAGTGATTTGACCATCATATCTTTTTTGTTTATTGATATATCAACGCCATTTCTTTTTTGTTTTGATCATCAATACATTGCGCATGTAAAATGAATGTGATTTAATTTAGAAAACATCTACAAAAAAAATTATGGGCCAAAGAAATCTTGACAGAGACAAAAAGTAAATCAAACCTTCAAGTTTAGGTATAAATTAAAAAAAAAATTAAAGCCTCCAGACAATTTAAAATAATTTAAAAAACTACTCAAGTTAACACTGTTTTAAATAATATTACTTTCATTCACCTACCTTACTTACTTTTTTTTTAAATGATGAAATAACGAAATGGTTTCTACCTGAACCCGCACTCTACGCTGACAATTATAACAATAATTGTTATTACGCAGGGCGGTATATCCCTGTATAGCACATGGTAAACTACCATCTTGACTTTGGCGACATGTTGACGCAGCGGTCAGAGCACTGGCTGATGCGCTGGCGGTCGCGCGTTCGATTCCCGCTCACGGCAGATATTTGTATTGATCATATAGATGTTTGTCGTGGTCTGGGCGTTTGTGCTTGTGTATTGTGTGTGTTTCCAGACCCCCGACACAGGAGAAAATCCTACTGGGGGCCGTCGAGTGTGAAGCGTTTATTATTTAAAAAAAAATCTTGACTGCTCTCATCAGGCGAGGATTTACATCCTTATTTGAAGATCATCCTTATTTCCAGTAATGTAGATTGTGTAAATTCACGACCGAATGCACTGTATTTATAAAAATAAAATAAATTTGTTACTCGAATTTATGATTTGTTTTATTTTGATACCTACCGGCATTAATTTCACCCTATGAGATACATTTGTGGTGCCCGTGGAAACTCATACCCCAAATTCCAAGATAAGAGACAGCACATAGTTTACCATGTGCTGTACAGGGACATACCGCCCTGCGTAATAACAATTATTGTAGAAATAAGGATGATCTTCAAATAAGGATGTAAATCCTCGCCTGATGAGAGCAGTCAAGATTTTTTTTTTAAATAATTAACGCTTCACACTCGACGGCCCCCAGTAGGATTTTCTCCTGTGTCGGGGGTCCGGAAACACACACAATACACAAGCACAAACGCCCAGACCACGACAAACATCTATATGACCAATACAAATATCTGCCGTGAGCGGGAATCGAACGCACGACCGCCAGCGCATCAGCGAGTGCTCTGACCGCTGCGCCAACATGTCGCCAAAGTCAAGATGGTAGTTTACCATGTGCTATACAGGGATATACCGCCCTGCGTAATAACAATTATTGTTATAATTGTCAGCGTAGAGTGCGGGTTCAGGTAGAAACCATTTCGTTATTTCATCATTTAAAAAAAAAGTAAGTAAGGTAGGTGAATGAAAGTAATATTATTTAAAACAGTGTTAACTAGAGTAGTTTTTTAAATTATTTTAAATTGTCTGGAGGCTTTAATTTTTTTTTTAATTTATACCTAAACTTGAAGGTTTGATTTACTTTTTGTCTCTGTCAAGATTTCTTTGGCTCATAATTTTTTTTGTAGATGTTTTCTAAATTAAATCACATTTATTTTACATGCGCAATGTATTGATGATCAAAACAAAAAAAGAATGGCGTTGTTATATCAATAAACAAAAAAGATATGATGGTCAAATCACTAATTTTCGGCACTTTTTTCGAAAAATGAAAAAATAATCATAAAAAAAAATCCGTAACACTTTGCATATAGGTAAGTTAGCCTAAATAGGTTCCAAATGACCCCCCCTACCCAACATACCTCTATGGCTAACCATTCCCCTAACACCCTGTATAAAATATTTTCGTTATTTTTTTTTGTACTATAAGTATATAGAAAAAAAGCAAACTATACCCCGCCCGGCCACATATTATCTTTTTGACAGCTCACGCCTATAAATTACAGTTATTTTTTTTCGGAATAACGTACTAAAAATTCTACTGTAATGTCATACTTTATTGACGATTTTATTGATTGAGTGAAGTACCCTGTGCATAACAAACAACCACAGACTATGAAACAGTTCTTGAAATAATAAATCGATAATAAATCTATCATATGATAAAAATAATTTTACGTCATGTGATTATTGTTTCTATAAATTTAATATAAAAAAAGGAAATAAAAATAGTATCTATGACCCCAAGATTGATTACTTGCAAGGAATTAAGTTGAAATCTTGAAATTTAATTGCAAACCAAGAATAAAGAGCAATAACTCTGTTTACATTTAATTTATTATTTATATATTTCATTTATAATTAAAAAACTAATAAACGCATAAATAAGTAATATTTTTAAACTAAATGTATTTAATTAAATCGATTGAAAGTTCTTCTTAAAATCGATTATTATTTCAAATCGAACAAATAACGTGTGAGGCAGTCACTAATGTCAAAATTTCTTGAAGTGTCAAAAAGATAAAATTAGTGGCCGGACGGGGTATAGTGAATAGTGTTGCAATATAAACCTGTTTGAAAATGAATGAAGTAAGACCTAACTATCGGCAGATCGTGTGGACGTACCTGTGGTCGGAGATCCCGGACGTGCCGACGTCGGTGGCGAAGGGCGTGTACGTGCCGACCGCCAAGCGGAAGGTGCTGGGCATGTTCCACAGCGCGGCCTCGGGCAAGGTCGTCTTCCTCTACGACGAGCAGCAGAAGCAGTACCTGCTGGCGCAGTGCCGCCGGCTCATGGCCCGTTGACATGAGGCCGTGGGAGGAACCTCGCCCGACCGCTTCAGAGAATTCTTTCTACTTATATTCGATTATCGCACCGCGTTGCTTACTCTCGCCTATTACTTTAATCTGCACCATCTGACTCCGGGAGGTTTTCGCTGACTGTTTAAATGTGTTTATGTTTATGACGTCTATGTATATGCTTAGTGACATTGTTGAAATAAGCTCCCTTATATGTATCTGTAAATCCTTGTATTTGTATAATTACATTGATATTTAAATCTGCGAGTATGGTGTCTAGGAATAAATAATTCCTTTATATAGATACTTATAATGTTTCATCGACCCGCCGTTACCTCTCTTTTTAATTGTATTCTTTCTAATATTAACAATTGTTTGTCTACGTTATGTAATGAAGAAAACATTTTGTATGTGTAACATAAACGCTTCTTATAAAAATGTTTTAAACATTGTACAAGTACTTCGGAATATTGTTGTCTGTTTTACTCTTGTAAATTTCGCTAAATCGAATTATTTTTTGACTGTATTGACTGTATTTAGTTGAAATTAAGAGAAAATGCTATAAATATACTACAAAGTTACGTTGTAATTTCAGTTAAGTTTAAAGATTTTTTTAAATGATTAAAGATAAATTGCTAAATATGCTCCACGCCTGTTTTCAGCATGACATTGTATTTGATAATATTCATGTAATTTTTTTTGTTATCGTTAGTCATAAAAGTTTAAAGTGAGTACAAAGAACACCAAATTCATTTAACATTACTTATGTACCGGTATCAGTGCCTTATTCCAAGTGCGTACAAGTATTGTATATTGTTGAGTAGCAGCATAATGGAATTTCAGTTTTTATAAATCTGTTCGTTATTTGAAAATTCTATATTATGTTACATAATATATAGAGCTAGGAGTAATAAATGTTGATTATATAATAGGTCCAATTAATTTGGAGATATATCAAACCTTGTGTGAAAATTATAGTGGTGTGACATTTCCTTCATTTTTGTAATGTTTATATTTTTTGAAATATTTACTACTTAACGAAGAAGGCAAACTCGGGAGATTAACGAAACTGCCTTTTATAAGCACAACGTAATCTGTTTGCCTTCGCGTACCCTTTGAACGTATTCATACTAAAGGTCTGATTTAATTTTTGTACTCTGCTTAGAGCACTATACTATTTACTTATATTTTAATCGTATATCAGCTTATGTATTACTCTTTTTTGATTTATATAAATGATTAAAAAAATGTGGTTTCCTTTCAATATACCTATTTCTTATTCGGACAAATTATTAGTAATGAAAAAAAAAAAACTTTTTGATCTGTTATATGCATAATAAAGCTAACGATTTTTTTTCGTTAACGGTACAGTACCCGGCCATAAATAATGCACAACGACCATTGGAAAGACACAATCGGGTAATTGCGACTTCGTAAAGCGTTGTCTCTGACGCACATTACCTATGGACTGTCAGCATTTCGTATGATAGATCGAATAGTGTAAGATCCCAGGCACTCCAGGCCTTTCTTATTTTTTGAAGGACAAAATATATATCATAAAGTATTATTAGTGTATACAATACGGTCACAGCACTGGTATGTGGCTGTTGCGGGTTCGATTCCCACACATGACAAACATGGGTGACACAATGGTTGATATGCATTATTTATGATCGGGTGCTGTAACATGCTCTCCGAGGCACAGTGGAGAGACCCACAAGAACATCAGTAACTCGGACGTGAAATGAATAAATATTAATACATATATTCAACCCGAGCTGACATCGAACCTGTAACCGCCGGTGTTAAGGTGTCGCAAACGCACACGTGCTATTATAGTTGTCACAAAATAAGAGACCCGTTTGGACGTTTGACAAATACCCTAGAACAATAGAATATATTGGGAGTATTCTTTTCACGCTTTACTTTTTAGTAGCATGCAATTTCTAATTATTACGAAACGTCTCATAAACAGTTGCGTTCTAAGGCCTCGTTTACGGAGACGCGGAGCGTAGCGCGTAGCGTGTGGCGTGGCGGAACGCACTAAATTCAAAGGTAAGGCGCGGTTGTATGAGTGCGTTTACGGAGAAGCGCTTTTACACGCATTCATTTTCATACATTTTGACACACGCGAGAAGCTACGCCACACGCTACGCACTACGCTCCGCGTCTCCGTAAACGAGGCCTAAGTCTTTTTTTTCTTAAATAGGTACTAGTGTTGTAACTAGTTAATTACTGAATTTCACCAGCATCATTCAATTTTGATAGTAAATCGATATTGTGTACTGATCTCTACTGAAAATAATTTTATTGTAAGTATTTGTGCGCAAACGAAAAAAACCGACTTCAATTACATCAACAAGTAACACAACGTAAGTAGACGAAAAAATTATCAACAAAGTACTTATACTACACTGCAACTAAATTATCAAAGATTACCTACTACGAACTATTATTTGTTACAAAAAAAAGTTTGTACGTCTGACATCCCTTCTGACGCAGTCTTTACAGCTACCATAATATATGGTCACGGAAGGACAATGTCCTCAAGTCCAGAACCTAATAAACCGCGATAAAATCTGAAAAATTGGCGTAAACATTAGAAAACAATTTAAAAAAATTAGATTAAAGAAAAATGGATCTTTTGTACCATTGTATCATTTCAATTTACCTACAATATTAAAAAGTTATTATAATTATTAAGTTAAATTTTGTGATCAGAAATTTAATCCAATACACTTTACACTACATAATCAAATCGATCAAATACTCATACAAACTTGAATTGATTTATGTTTATCGTGAGTATCGTATGTCAATCGAGTCGTACGTTACTTCACTATTTACGTCCCGATGACATATGTCCAAACGGGCCTATTATTTTGTGATGATTATACAAGTACAGACAGACAGAGTGTCTAAATTAATGTAATATAATATAATATTGTATTGTAATGTTACAAAACTTTTAATAAGCTTGTGTGGCGTATAAAGATGTATCTGAGCATTTTCAAAAAAAAGTCCCTCCTTGTGAAAAAACATGGTTTTTGGAAAAACATTGTTTATTAGCCAAATTATTGTTTCATTGTGTAATTGAATGAAAATACTACCTAAATTTTAATTGTTTCACGAAAATAATTAAATACTTTTGAATAAATTACAAACAAAGGTGACTTATGACAAAATATTGTCAACTGAGTGACTACTTTAAAATCTATTTTTCTGAAATAATTGTTCAACTACGTAGTATTTTTTTTTAATTTAAATTAAAGATAATTTGAAATCTTACATAAAATACAATTTGCACACTGAACATTGAGGCAATATTTTACAAAAAATGTCTCTGCTGAGCAATTTTGTGACGTTTGATGCGTTCGCAACCCTATCTTTTCAGATATTTTGTAAAGTGGCAAATATTCCCGTTCCTATTATTTATCACGCGGTGCAGAAATTTGTTTATAAGAGATTAAAATGCAAATAATTGACTATTTTCTAACATTTACAATAAAAAACACGCATTTTTTATGCACTTTACACAGTACAGTTACAGTGGGACAGTCAAACAGCTGACAGACAAAATATTCAAAAGCTGGGTTTACATGATGGTCACATGTTATGAATGTTACAGTCGGGTAAAAAACATGTAGCCTCATTAGAAAACAATATGTAGCCTCAGCTTTTGGAGTCAATTTTGTGACTATTGGTAGTCAAAGTATATGTGACGAGACTTGTTCGTCACAAGCTGACGTCACATTTTCATCGTTAATCCAGTAAAACAATAATTTTGATTAGAAATAAAACAATCGAATCAAATATTTTAACTACCGATTGGTCACCTTAATATTGTCTATCATTTTCTAATAATATATATTTAGAAGTATCACTAGTGTAAGAAATATCATGTCACTTACCTGACTGAAAAAATCTAACCGTCGTCGATGAACACACAAAACATGAATCGACAAGCCTGACGCGTTACACTGTAGTAAACTTTCTAGTTACTAAGGCTGCTGGTTTCTTTTTTAACAATCTTGCGGTTGCAAAATAATATTTAAGGTATTATGAAATAGGATTTTGGCCGTCACAAAATTGAGATGTCAGCAGACTTCAAATTTTTATGTTTTATTTAAATTATATTTAAATAGATAAAATATTAATATCGGTGTAATTTTTTTTAATAATATGAAAGAAAAATAGTCAAACCCAATGTTATCGTAAAAAAATTAGTAGCTAACCATATGAATATATTTCAGAAAATCAACTTACTTGTACAAACATAAGGGTCGGACACGTTAAAAACTTATACATTTTAAGTTTAAAATGCCTTTATTTCATTGTATGAATCAGAATAAGATGTTTAGTAAGGCTTAAAGTAAAATAAAATATATGTTTCAGCATATCTATACATTAATATAATTACATTGAAGCCTAATTTTAAGTGAGCCTAGAAACAAGTCAAGGGACAGCCAAAAACCAAGGGTGGGATATTTTTTTGAAAATGCTCATCTACTAATACGGATATTTATATAATTATGACGCCGCGTTGGCGCAGCGGTTACAGCACTGGATTGCGATTGGCTGTTGCGTGGGTGGCTGCGGGTTCGATTCCCGCACACGACAACATTTGTATTGGCCATACAGATGTTTGCCGTGGTCTGGGTGTTTGTGCAGTCCTTGTGGGTTACCCCACCGTGCCTCGGAGAGCACGTTAAGCCGTCGGTCCCGGTTGTTATCATGTACACCTGATAGCGATCGTTACTCATAGTAGGAAATATATCCGCCAACCCGCATTGGAGCAGCGTGGTGGATTAAGCTCCGATCCCTCTTCTACATGGAGAAGAGGCCTATGCCCAACAGTGGGATATTACAGGCTGTATCGTGATCGTGATCGTGATATAATTATGAATTGTCTGTCAGTAACCTTGTGTGCCGCGTTGGCGCAGCGGTCACAGCACTGGTTTGTGTATGGCTGTTGCGCTGGCGGTTGCGGGTTCGATCCCCGCACACGACAACAGTTGTATTGGCCACACAGATGTTTGCCGTGGTCTGGGTGTTTGTTCAGTCCTCGTGGGACTCCTCACTGTGCCTCGGAGAGCACGTTAAGCCGTCGGTCCCGGTTGTTATCATGTACACCTGATAGCGGTCGTTACTCATAGTAGGAATACATCCGCCAACCCGCATTAGAGCAGCGTGGTGGATTAAGCTCTGATCCTTCTCCTACATGAGGAAAGAGGCCTATGCCCAACAGTGGGATATTACAGGCTGAAGCAGCAACCTTTTATGCAGGCTTAACCTAAATTTAAGAACCTTTCATAGGTTACCTTTTATACGGCCTAGCGTACTGAAATTGGTTTGAGTATAGTTGCGGGCCAATAATAATCCCTCTTCCGCAGTCGTCTGCCACTGTCAACGCAACGATTTTTGGTTTGAAAATGTCAAGTTGATATTTTTAAAAAGAAAGATTTTTTCAAATAAAAAAAGTAGGTTTACAACTTGTGTCACAATATTAAGCCTTTGGGCCGTCCCGTCCCCGTCTAAGCCCGCAACGTCTAAATGTTTTTGTCCATAAATTAGGTTTTTAGGCCAGGTTAATGGTGAAAAGATTTATTTTATGGAAAAAAGTTGGTGAATGTTTCAGAAATATAAATAATCAATAGCTTTGTAATATTTGGTTTCAGTACCTATAATTGATCAGAGCTTCTTCACTTTGTATTCACATGAGACACGTTACATTTGAAATCTACAATAAATAGATAAAGACATAAACCGAATTCGTATAAACTTGTCAGTGTTACAATCAAAGCAAGTTATAAAGGGCTTTATATCCAAACAATAAAATGGATAGGTATTCTGGAAGATGGCTTACGTCTTTAATGTTACGATTATTTTAAGGACGTTAAAATTTAAGAGATGCTCATTTAACATTGAATTTGAAGCAAACCAAATTGTGACTTGTAATATATAATTACCTATTACAGTAAATTCATTTTAGGATTTATAATCTTTTTAATGTCCTTAAAATCTGCAAGGACAAATGTGTACAACATAGGTATAGGTATTTTTTTCTCCACTTTTTGTCACTAACTTGATATAATATATCTAGATAATATTACAATAATAATGTCTATTATTAGAATAACATACCACCTACTCAAAATTGAAATCAGCCGTTTGTGTAACACGCAAACGGCTGTCATCCCAATAGTAATAGGAGCAACAGAAGCAGTAGCTAAAAGCATAAAAAGTACTTAGAATAGGCTAGATTTAACTAAGTCGGCAAACAAGCGTACGGCTCACGCTATTACCGTAGCTTATAGACGTCTGCAACACCAGAAGCATCGCAAGAGCGTAGCCGGCCGTAGCTCGCTCCCCATATACCTACTTAAATATGTAAAATCTCTTATGTACGTTTTTCAATATTCTTTTAAGTATAGTATTTGAACAGGTATTTCTTTACGGTCTGGGCGTTGTCGTCTATCCTTGCGTGTTTTCCTACTGTGCCTCGGAGAGCACGTTAAGCCGTTGGTCCCGGATGTTATCTCAGAAACCTGAAAACGATTGTTACTCATAGTGGGGAATATATCCGCTAGCCCGCAGTGGAGCAGCGTGGTGAATTAAGCTCCTACTTGTCTCCGTTATGGAGAAAGTGGTCTACGCCAAGCAGAGTGATGTTGCAGGCTGAATCATCAATCAGCATAAGGTACATAAATATGTAACATTTTAACTCACATTTAGTGGGTTTTTTGAAGTAAAACTTCTTTACGGACGGGGAGTAAGCTGACGAATGCGTGACGAGAGCGTTACGAAAAGTGTGATCGGGCGAGGGAAGGAAGTTGAGAGGGACATATAAGTTAGTGAAGATAGAAAGAGAGAGAGTCGTGTGGTCTATCACACTCGTTTATTTTGCATTCCTTCCACATTTGTTACAAGGAGTCTTCAGCTTAAAGTATACATTAATACACACACACACACACACTCACTCACTAGGTATGTGCACCTTTATACGGTTTTATTCTTAACTTTGTCGGTACCTGTATGCTGTTTACGTTTTGGTTGACAAAGCAAACATGAATTAAACGTTTAATATCAAGTAAAATGAACTGTTTAGATGTTAATTAATATATTCGTCATATTAGTTAACAATTATTACGATATAAATGAAACAAGTTACAAGGTACTCGGCCATAAATAATGCACATCGATCTTTGGAAAAAGACAATCGGCTAATTTCTACTTCGTAGAGCGATGTCTGACGCACATTACTTTATATGGACTTTCAGTATTTCATATGATAGATCTAATAGCGTAAGATTCCACACACTCCAGACCTTTTTTTTCGAAGGATAAAATATAATATACATATAATAAAGTATTATTAGTGTATACAATCACACGATCACGATTCAGCCTGTAATATCCCACTGTTGGGCATAGGCCTCTTCCCCATGTAGGAGAAGGAGGAAGTGTATAAAATAAATATTGGTTAATGTAATAAATTGGCAATAATATTGGTTGCTGTGTGTATGATAAAAATTGTATTAACTAGCTCTTTTACATTATTTATTACATTAATAGAATATTGTAAAAAATATGAAATTCATGCTGCCAGACACCTTCTGTCGGCAGTATTTATTGCCAGACAATAGCTAGATTATATTATAAAATCTGTATAAAACTTTATTATTATAATCTTTATAATACTATTTTGTACCTATATATTTTGTTGATAAGAAAATAAGGAAGGTCTAGGGTCTGGAATCTTGAACTACAATGCGCTACGAAGTCAAAGTTAGCCGATTATCTCTGTCCAAATTATTATTTATTGCTGAGTACTCTACTGACTTACTCCACTTAAAAAAAAGATTAAAATTAAGAATCATATTTACAAAGAAAGTTGGCAAGAGCGAACTTATTCTATAAAAGATCTCTACCAGTCTACCCATATGGCGGTGAGAATTGATGTTAAATCTTAAAATGATCATAAATCTATAAACTTATTCAAAATTAATAATATAAAATACATGTAAATTATTTAACATTGAAATCAGTCAATTAACTTAAAATTCTACAAAAATGGTATAATGACATAAAGTACACCTAGCTATAAAAGACGATAAAATTACGTAAGTATATAGCTGTTACTGATTTTACGTCAAGTGTAACATTCAAGTTATATAAAGTTTACCATTATATTTATACATTTTCAATTTAACAATATTACAAAAATGAATTCATTGATCTGAAAGGGACCTCGCTATGAATAAAGTTAACGAGCTTGAAGCATTTACGACATCTGCGTTTCTTATCTAATAAAAAGCGTTGACTTAACATCGTGATTGAGAGGTGTTCGTTATTGTGCCCCAGAAGCGTAGGCGTAAAAGCAAGCAAATATGATATTCGTTACACTTTTTTTGTATATATTTTTGTATAATATCTAAAAATACTAGTGCACTTTTATATTTAAAACTAGCTTCTGCGCGCGACTTCGTCGGCGTGGACTCCGCTCCTTATTGGTCTTAGCGTGATGATACATAGCCTATAGCCTTCCTCGATAAATGGGCTATCTAACACTGAAAGAATTTTTCAAATCGGCCCAGTAGTTCCAGAGATTACCGCGTTCAAACAAACAAACAAACAAACAAACAAACTCTGAACAAGGTGGAATGAAGTATGAAATATATTTTAAATGAAAATCATTTTGATGCAGATCAATACTTTGTCTGCTATGTAAGAAAATCGCAGTAATGGTTAATAACATTGCATTGAGATAATGCGTCAAAAGTAGCGTGAAAACTATAATATCTATAGTTACGAGTACACCCCTATCGGAAAACGCTTCCGTTCGAAGGTACACATAAAAGTTAAATAAAGCATTGTGCTATTAGAATGAATTGAATGACGAAATACAGGTTTGCTACATGCCAGAAGTAGTTTAGAATTTACCAAGCGCCTGCCCAATAACAAAATCTTAATAAATACCGCTACTCAGCTTTTTTGAGAGTATCGATGAAGCCAAAATCAGATCTGGATACTCTTCCTCCTACCAGAGGAGCTTCGAAGCAGCACTCGTTGAGAGTGTACCTACAGGTGTCATTAATCACAGAAGTTGTCAAATACTGTAATATAAATATATTTAATTATCTACTTCTTTTACAGATACAACAATGGATCGGCAACCCCCTACCACGTAGGTACTCAATAGGGCTGGGCCAGAGGAGACGATAGCATCCTAAAGCCGGTGACAACCAATGATCCAGTGGCACCTGACTCCATTCTCAACACCATATTTCCCCGATGCACGACTGGGTCTGGGTTGCGATGCGGCTGCCGGAAAGCAGGAATTGCCTGCTCCAGTGTCTGCGATGTATGCTCCGGCTCATGCATTAACGGAGCATCAAGCTATCGAAAACACCGTCGACGATGTTATTGATGATATTTTAGATTTCGACGATAATTCGATTTTTTTAAATATATACCATACCTACTTAAAGAAATATGTTTATTTTAATTTTTTTTGCTATGAGCCACCGCTTACGAATTGTTTAAGAAAAACTAAAAAACGTTACCTTTAACCCCCCGCCACCTACCATAGCCCCTACCCATTAGCTTCACCCCCATCGAACAGTACTTTGAGTATGTTGCTTTAAACACCATTCCCTACAACTATGCCAAAAATCGCTTTTACACGAATTGTTTCCCTTATTTTTTTTTCGTTGAGTAGGGATAATAGTTACCTAAATTAATGTTACCTTTCAAAGTTTCAATAACGTAACTTAGTAACATTTAGGTATTATCGTTAATTTATTTTGATCTTAAAGGAAATCATTTCCTTTGGAGAAAGAGATTCTGAGATTTTTATTACCTAATTAAAATCGTGCTTAATTTGTCGGGTTTGTATTTGACTACTTAAACTACAAAGTAAATTTAGATTTTCATGTCTGTAATTACTCACTTTCCACATAATTTAATTTCTCCCCTAGAACATTTTAAATTATTTAAATTTAAACTGTTTTAATTTATTATAAAGAGTTTTACTTCGTCTTCATCGAGTGTTCACTTCTCGGAGAGCACGTTAAGCCGTCGTCGGTCCCGGTTGTTATCATGTAGGTACACCTGATAGCGAACGTTACCTACTCATAGTAGGGAATATATCCGCCAACCCGCATTGGAGCAGCGTGGTGGATTAAGCTCTGATCCTTCTCCTACATGAGGAAAGAGGCCTATGCCCAACAGTGGGATATTACAGGCTGAAGCGAGTCTTCACTTCGAAGATTCCGTAATGCTTGAAAACAAACGTCTTCGAGCAATGTGTCCTGCCTGTGATAATACGGAGCCGAGACGTGGAAACTGACGAAGGTACTGGTCCACAAATTCAAAGTAGCTCATCGTGCAATGGAACGGGCCCTGCTTGGGATTTCTATCAAAGATAGGATTAGAAATGAGACTATCCACGAGAGAACGAAAGTAACCGATATAGCCCACAGAATTAACAGTTAGCTGGTCATTTGAGTCACAACCGATGGCCGTTGGAGCAGACGTGTCCTGGAGTAGAGAGTGCGTCTTGGCAAACGCAGTGTGGGACGTCCTCTGGCCCGCTAGACCGACGATCTACGTAAGATTGCTGGTGTAGGCTGGATGAGATCTGGCGCGAACTTGCCGGCCGGACGACGTGACCCCACAGGTCTGCGGGGGGGCCTTGTTGTGAGCGAGGCCAACCCAACTTTATAACGCCGCACAGTGGAGGGAAACGATCAAAACTACGTGCGAGGCAGTAAATCTAATCCATATTAAATCATTTTTTTAATCAAAATCAAAATCAAAAATAACTTTATTCAAATAGGCCCCATGAGCACTTTCGAATCGTCAATTTACAAAATTTTAATTTAAGGTTATTATTAAGTTTTTTTAAGAAGCTACCACCGATTCGGAATGTAGATTCTGCAGAGAAGAATCGACAAGAAACTCCGCAGTTACTCTTTTGAAAAAAAAAATGTACAAACTGTAATTTAGTACAAAATTAGTAATGTCGTGCATGAAATACAGCGTCACTAAGTCCACACATCTTTATCAACCATGTAATCCCGCACCGAATTATTATTCGGTGAAAAAATTTTTTTTTATTTTTATCTATTAATTTTTATCTATTAATCTCTTTTTAATAAAAACTTTAAATTTATTTTTAGACAATTCCAAAATTGTTTGTGGGATTTTATTATACATGCGAATACCATTACCCAGAAAGGAGACGTTTACTTTGCGCAGTCGGAAACTTGGAGTTACAATTTTGTTATTCCTTCTCGTGCTTACACTGCGATTATTACCATTTATTTCAAAACAATGAATATTCTGTTTTTTATTATCATATCAAAATTTTCGACCCAGCGGGATTTGAACCCGCACCTTCCGACAATCCGTGTCCGGTGCTCTTAGCCGTTAAGCTATGGGCCCATACCCCGAGGAATCGAAATTCTTGATATGATTTTATTCGGTTTAAGCAACCGTGCAACCAATTCCTCGGGGTATGGGCCCATAGCTTAACGGCTAAGAGCACCGGACACGGATTGTCGGAAGGTGCGGGTTCAAATCCCGCTGGGTCGAAAAAATTTTGATATGATAATAAAAAACATTTTCGAATTCCCTGATGTGTGGGTAAACACAAAAATAAAAATAATAGGAAATGAATATTCTGGTGAATATACATAATATTGTTATAAATGTATTGCGACGCAATTGTTAATATGTCTCACACACTACAGCCTATCACAGTCCACTGTTGGACATAGGCCTCCACAAGTTCGCGCCCGACATTATGACGCGAACTCACGTGTTTTGCCCATAGTCACCACGCTGGGCAGGCGGGTTGGTGACCGCAGGGCTGGCTTTGTCGCACCGAAGACGCTGCTGCCCGTCTTCGGTCTGTGTATTTCAAAGCCAGCAGTTGGATGGTTATCCCGCCATCTAACTGCTAATTCCAACTGTTAATATGTCTACCTTTGGAAAAACATCCCGCAGGGTGACTCGAGCTGAAAGGTCGTAAATGCCGCGAATAGCCCTTTTTTGCAAAATGAATACTGTCTCAATATCTGTAGCATTACCCCACAGCAACAGACCGTAAGACATAACACTGTGGAAAGAGCTAAAATATATTAAACGTGCAGTAGCAACGTCGGTCATTTGTCGTACTTTCCTAACTGCGAATGCTGCGGAGCTGAGTCTACCGTTCAAGGATGACAAATGGGCGTTCCACTGAAGTTTTGAATCTAAATTTATCGGAGAGTTTGTTCCGTTTATTGATACGTGTTGAATTCTGTTAGATAGATATGAAGCAATGAGATCAAGAGCTTTACCATTAACACCGTAATATTTAAGTTTACTTAACAAAATCCCAAAATCCTCGTAATTATGTCTGCTTTCTTGTAGCACTGTGGAAATTCACTTTTTAGGGGTAGAAACCACCCTTATCAACCCTTAAAATTTCTCAATTTTCTTCTAGAAAAGAGTTGATTAGACTAGCTCGCTCTATCCAGAGCTAGGTGTGTTAGCCTGCTTGGGGGTTGTTAGGGGTAGTTTATGAGGTTGTAAGGGCATGTGGGAATAAGGTGTATCGGGGTTTAGGTTATAAATATGTAGTTGATCGAACTCGTTTAACCAGAATCTGGTGGTTTAGCCTGCTTAGGGGTTGATAGGGGTGGTTTCTACCCCTAAAAAGCGAATTTCCGCAGTGCAACAAGAAAGCAGACATAATTACGAGTATTAAAAAAAATGATTTAATTTGGATTAGATTTACTGCCTCGCACGTACCTACTTTTGATCGTTTCCTCCCACTGTGCGCCGCGCCGGGGCGAGGTGACGACTGCTAGCGCGATCCCATCTCGCCCCACCCAGGCGGACGACGGCTCACACGTGGTGGTTTTTAGTCAGTAGGAGTCTGACATAAGCTATGTCACATTACCCTCTGATGCCCCCGCGCCGGAGGGTATCCATGATGGATGTTCCCTGCGTAAAAAAAAGGTTTGGCGCGAACTTGGGGACGCCTATGTCCAGCAGTGGACTGCGACAGACTGAAGTGATTATTTAATTGCTTTATCGTGCTCGTTTTCAGATATACCTACTATACATTTTAGAATTCAATTTCCTTTAGAAAGTCTGCTTACTAAGAAATGTTATCTATCTATCTATACGTATAAAAATCAATTGCTGTTCGTTAGTCTCGCTAAAACTCGAGGATGGCTTGACCGATTTAGCTAATTTTGATCATGAAATGTTTGTGGAAGTTCAGGGAAGGTTTAAATGGTGAGAAACATAAATAATATGTAACGGAAAATACCAAAAACGACGATTTAATTTTCCAATACAAAATGTTCCCAGCGGAGAAATTTAATGTCCTTTGTCAAAAACGTTGTTAATTGGTTGTCAAATGTTTATAGGTGCGTTCAGAAAGTGTTTTGTGTATATTTTTCACAAATATATGTAGGTGATAAGAAGTTCACCGGGCCATCTAGTAGGTAATGGAATTTCACGATACAGCTTATGGCATACCCGAGCAGTAACTATAATAGTAATAAAGTAGGTATACTTTTAGAAGATCAAAAAATATAGTAAGTATAATTAAAATATTTATATATCTAAGATTGAATTTTAAGATACCATAAATAAGTATAAGGTTTGATAAGAATCTGAAATTACATCGCATAACATTGAAGATCAGAATACAAAAAAATTACTAGAAACTTTTGTCTACAACTTGACACCTTCCTTAAATCTTATGTTTAATTTTTAATTAATAAAGATCATTTTCTTTGTTGCTTCATAAGATGTCAAGAAAAAAAAAAACAAGGAGCCTAATTGTGAATTTAATTAACTATTCATTCACTTAATATTATTAAGACGGAGACTGTCGTCTCGTATATAAACGATTTTTCAAGTGAAGCTGGCACAAGAGGTCGAGAGGTCCTGGACACTCCTGTTTAGTAGAAGACTCACGCGGATCAATTTTTCATAATGTCAACGGTCAACGCTTACTACGATATTGTATCGTCCAGGTAGCGGAGGTGTGAAATGATGCGTAACAAACTTATTTTTAATATCTATTAATATTGCCTCTTGGAAAGTACCTAGGTACCTAATATATAATTTAGTTGTCAAGTGGATTTCCCTTTTATTTAACTAAAAATTTATAACAATTAAAAGTTTAAAAATAGTCATAATATTTTACTAAATTCGATAACTATAATATGTTAAATTAAATATATGAAATATTAGCGTTTATTAAATTAATTTCATAAATTATGGCTGGTTACTCCGATATGTTGCGGTGTGAATTTGTGTATATGTAAATATACGCGCCGAGTACCCTGGTTCAGATTAAAACAATTCTAGCTCGACAGAAAACTATCTTATTAAGCTGCTCTTGGTAATTGGTTAATTTCAAACTGTATACTAGTGTTTTGAATGTTTTTGGTAGAATTACTGAATGGCAAGATTTGTTTGGCTACTTAATATTTTTATTAGTAGGTATATAACATCTATAGGTAGGTACATGGACATCTATGTGTAATAATAATAAAATACGTAGTAATAGATGAATGGAATCTAAAAATCCCAGTATTTATAACACATCAATCGATACCAGATTTTACAAATTTGAATACAGGATGGTGCAATTTGGCATTGAATTATATCTCGTGCTTGGTAATGACGAAATTCTTTGTGAAAAAAAACCTATATGTTGCGGCAGAAATTTCACTAAACATAATATACTCGAGTATAGTAGTGAGCAGAATAACGGAGGGTTTGTTTTTAAAAACTTTTTATATACATAGGAAAGTATGTAGGTACTTAAGAATAGCCTCGACAAGTTTTTTTAGGTAAGTTTTTACAGTACATATATATTTATATATATGTTACCGGAAATGTATGAAATCTAGGAATTGTACAATTCCTAGGAAATGTATACAATTCCGAAGCTATTTAGGAAATGTATAAAATACTAGCTGCTGCCCGCGACGTCGTCTGCGTGCGTTCACTGCTCGTTCCCCGTAGGTGATAGCGTGATAATATGTAGCCTATGTTCTGACCCGACTTTTTAATAATATTCGTGCCAAATTTGAAGTAAATCCATGCAGTACTTTTTGAGTTTATCCCGGACATACATTTGAAGAAATAAAGGTTCACTGCTCTTTCCCCGTAGGTGATAGCGTGATAATATATAGCCTATGTTCTGACCCGACTTCTTAACAATATTCGTGCGAAATTTGAAGTAAATCCATGCAGTACTTTTTGAGTTTATCCCGGACATACATACAGACAAACAGACAAACAGACAAAAATTCTAAAAACTATATTTTTGGCTTCGGTATCGATTGTAGATCACACCCCAAGTATTCTTTTAAAAAAACATTCAATGTACAGTTTTGACTTTTCTACCATTTTATTATATGTATAGATTGTTTCAAAAACTATTTAATACATAAATTTCCTAGGAAATGCACACAATTCCTAGGAATTGTATACAATTCCAATATCGTATTAGGAAATGTATAAAAATAATAGTGTCCGACCGTAAGTCGGTTTCCGGCCGAAACCGAAACCGAAACCGAATATTCGGCCGTGGCTACAGTTTCGGCCGAAACCGAAACCGAAACCGAAACTCACGTGGTCAAGTATAAAATTTGCATTTTACCCATTTACATGCATTTTTTTGGAAATGGAAACACAGTATATTAATTTTGTTCTTTAATCATTTATTTAATACTAGCTGTGCCCCGCGGTTTCATACGCGTCAATTGAAGGAAAAATTAGCCTTCCTCGTTAAATTGACTATCAAAAACAAAAAGATTTTTTTAAATTCCAACCAGTAGTTCCAGAAATTAGCGTGTTTAAACAAACAAACTTTTCAGCTTTATAATATTTTTGCTGCGATGTTTTTTAAAAACTGCGATATCTCCTAAGATATTTATTGAAATCGAATGGTGTTTGGGGCAATTTTGTTTTAAATTAAATATTTAAATACTTGTGATGAAAAAAGTATTTATTTGCATAAGGATTTATATCATGTTTATAAAACACCTTCGCAAATATTTTATTACTATAGAATAAATTTGTTTAGCATAAAAGATAAAAAGATAGACATATGCTGTCGCGGACTTTATTTTAGAACTTTTAAAGTGAAGCAATTCTGTCATACATGATTTTTGCGAAACTTTTACTGTTTACGCAGTGCTCGCAGCGAAAGCTCTCAAAATGGAAAAAAAACCTCCTAATTTTGAAATATTCTTCATTGGTGCTCCGCTCCTATTGGTTTTAACCTGACGATGATGATAGCCTATAGCTTTCCTAGATAAATGGGCTATCCAACGTTGAAGGAATTTTTCAAATCGGACCAGTACTTCCTGAAATTAGCGCGTTCAAACAAACAAACTCTTCAGCTTTATAATATTAGTATAGTATAGATGATATAAGAAAAAAAACTGCGTGCGTACAAAGTACACATGTCAGAAGTGAATCTTCTTTGGCAAACTAATTTTAGAAAAACTAATCGTTAACGCTGCAACTTACAATTATTTAAGTTTTTTTTTGTTTAAGCTTTTGTTCGAAGTTTAACACGTCTACGACTAGATGGTGCTAGTAGTATAAGGCCACTATAGATTTGTGTAATTATTGAACAGTCCAATATATTAAGTTGAAGCATCTCTAGTACGTGTTTTATTTGTGCTCCTGGTTGTGTTGGACAGGGTTTTGGGAATTAACACTAATTGAAAAAAACGAATTAAAATACAAAACAAACTATGTAGTTGAAAAAAAAGACAACGTTTTGCGGTGTTCCCAGGCGGTCACCCATCCAAGTACTGAACGTCATGACGCTGCCGCGTTACTGGTCGCTCAAATTTTACCCCTCAACCTCATGCGCCTAAAGAAGTTTCACTTCAAAAATATATTAATAATATTTTGATTATTTTTTCAAATTAAGTTCTCATAGCAAAATAATTATCAGTTATCATTATTTATCAATAACCAAATCACTAATTGTCACTGTTTCATTAAATTTCTTTGGTTTGTATTTGTACTTGGAAGAATCATCAATCTCTTTTAGGAACCTCTTATATAAAAATAATAATTACTAAAATTACTATTACACTCTTAGTTCCAGTCTCGACAAAGATAATAATCAAATCACACATTTAGAATTAACAAAGATACCTAGTAACCCACTACTAAGCTACAGTAAACATTTGAATTGAAAACAGTTAGGCGAGCATGCACGACAAGTTCCGAAATCAGTTTCGGTTTCGGCAAAAGTTTCGGCCAATTTTGGCCGAAACCGAAACTGCCGCCGAAACTTGATTTTTGGCCGAAACTCGGCCGAAACCGAAACCGAAACCGAAACTTCGGTCGGACACTAAAAAATAATGCTTTCTGTAATAAAACACTAAATCTTTTCTTTGTAATAATTATATTAGAATAAATATAAGATTTATGTTTTAACCCTATAAAATTAACTACTTTAATGGCTAGTCTTTAGATTAAGACCTGCGTCGGTCTAATTTTGAAGTTAGATGTATAGGTTAAGGTTATTTGGTAAGTCTTTAGATTAAGACCCGTAGACTGTTTAACGGCATGATTTTGTGAAATAAACAAAAAAAATAACCCTAACCTTAGATAGAGATTCAAAATTAGACCTCCCCCGCTATCCCCGCATACCCATTGAAATCTCAAATATTTACATTTCCGATTGCTATTTAGGCAATGTATAGATTTCCTAGGAAATGTGTCTAATATAATTTATATTACACATTTCCGTGCGATTTTAGGAATTTCATACATTTCCTAGGAATTGTATACAATGCCGGATTACATATATTTCCTGTAACATATACAAGTTGAAATCATACCTGAAATTTCGCAATATTATTCTTGCACATAAAACTAATATTTTTTATTTATTATAATCATAATGGAAAGACTATTTCTAAAGACGGTTATAATACAGTATAAGACGCAAATAAAGACGCTAGTGTCGTATTTTATTTTGAAAAGTGTCTAAAATTTCATACTGTAAGATTGTTTATATTTACGTGAATAACGTACGTTTGTATTTGTATTACGAAATAATTCACTTAACTGAACTACATAATGTAAGCTATTTATACTTACCAGTTTCAAATTGACAGCATCACGTGCAGCGACGTTTTACTATAAAGCTAATTACCTTCTAAAATAATCTGAAGGCGAGGTGGTCGAGATAGCTAGCGGCGTGTCCACGTCAGATCGATGCAGGAATCACCGCTTGGATGAACACGTTCTATTAATAGGGAAAAGCCGTTAAGTAAACGATACTGTGTTTTATTAATATTAAAAATGGAAATTTGAACTCACCTTGGGGAATCCGTGTAAAAATTTGAATTGAAATAATTTTCTTAAACATCTAATGTGGTATAACGTTTAATGGTTTTACTTTTAATACTTTTATAGTTTTTGTTATAATTCAAATATAAATTGAGCTTTTTATTAGACAAATGGCACGATTTTCAATCCTAATAAAAGTGGATTCTGATTGATATTCAGAAGATGAATGAGAAGAGTTTTACTAGTTCAGTACTTGTAGTTTTATATTTTTTGCTACTGAAAGTTCAAATTACTTGTTTTTTTTTAAATGTATGCCTACATTTAAAAAAAACACCACCATACAAATTACATGATATATTATGTAAAACAATTCGAAGTTGATGGAAGTATACAATATATTGATGCGAATCCTACCTAGCATAAAATGTACACATTACTTTTAATTTTTGTATACGAAAATATATGTAGTTCAAGAAAATTTTAATCCTTAATCCTTTTTTTAATCTTTATCAACTTAAATACATTAGTTACTTTAAATTTACAATAGTTTATTAAACATTATACATATTTACAAGTCACAACTTAAGAACTAAATATTTACAGATAATTTTGATACAAATCATGTCCGCGTGGAATTGTGCCACGAATGCTGGCTGCATTTCCCCGTTGAATCGCTATGCCGATTCTCTGGGCAAAAAATGCACCAGCTCTCTTGTCACCAGTGGAGGCAATAAGGCGAGGAGTTATTTTAATAATTTCATGCACATTTTTATAATACCTACTTTATCTGTTCTATATTCTTTGAAGATTGATATTTTGCCTTCAAATATGTAATTTCAATGTAATCACTACATTGTATAAAATAGAGTCGTTTCCCGTCTGTCTGTCCCTATGTATGCGTTCTTACTACGCAACGGATCGAGATCTTTAAAACTACGCAACAGATTTTGATGCGGTTGTTTTAAATAGATAAAGTGATTCAAGAAGAAGGTTTATATGTATAATCATTATTACGATATAAAAAGAAAAAAAGTGTGTGTGCAATTCACACACGACAGAAGTGAAACGACTTCTGAAAAGTAGTATACGAGAGATTTTTTTTTACTGAGAATATAAAATACTGTGTAATGTATTCTATCTCATTTTCTCCTATACATTTATGTGTTTGTTTCTTTATCGTGACGCATTTTCATTTAATCGAGTTTCAAATCACAACGATTCTAAAGAAGTTTCACTTCAAAAAGTGTGTAAAATAAAGCAAATAATAATAATTGTAACAAACACACCTTTATACGACCCTATTAGCTCATACTTGCTTTTAAGACCCATTATGATTCACTAACGTTTATTTATTGCCCTATATTAATTTGGGATTTTTGCTCCATGCCGAGCCTTTCATGACGCTCTCATTAGGAATTGACGTCGAAAAGAAACCTTTAGTAGAAGTAACTGCGCGAGTCACTTTCTTTCAGAGATCGGATAACGTTACCTGGATACATTAGCCATTACTTATGAAAATAATATCATTATTATTGAATTTGAAAAGCAATGGATTGTTAGTGTATTTCTATTATACAACGTCAACTCAGCAGTCAAGGGGTTACTAAATGTTTTATGTCCTTAACAAAATAGTCCAACGCCTGTAAAATCAAAGTTTTACGAGTCAGATTTACATAGTTTATGATAGTGGAGTAAGGACATTCTCATTCATGTTTTTGTTTTCTTCATCTCTAAAAGTGTAAAATACATACCTACCTACTTTATGACTGGTTTTTGTTTCATTAAAAATTCCTCTTCGGTTATTTTTTAGAAAAATACGTTAGCACCAAATATCAATTTTACATGTTTCGGAGTAACGATATTGATAGCGTCGATATAACGTCTCTTGTAATTATATGTTTAACAATGTATGATAACTGAATTAATTTGCTTTTACAAAATTATTAGAAAAATACTACTATAATGACAAGGACTAGATCACAATATTTTGAACAACATTTTGAATGATCTTAATAATTAGCCGCTATGGGTTATTGGATTGATATTATAAGCCAGAACTTAATGGAATATTATAAAACCTTTATTACGTATTATCCTCTAAAAAAATTAAATTGAGATTATTACATATATATGTACCTAATGTACCTACTTATGTTACCATAAAAAAAATCTCAGTAAAAATATAACGAACAATTTACGCTTACAAAACTAGTATGTACTGATTTTATGATATGATATACCATTCGTTTTTAATCTTTACATGTATTATAAACTTCAGAATGAATTTCGTACATATATGTGTAAATAAAATGAACTTCTACTTTTTTATATATAACCTATTATGTTATTTATTTTTTATTTAAATTCTGCTGTTTTATCGTGGCACCGTCAAAACACTTTTTCATGTTTTTTTTTGCATCGAACGAATGCTGCCAGTTTTTATTTTTTATGTTTGACATACGTGGTCTCCCACAAAAGCAAACGATCTGTCGTACCAACGCAAGTACATGGATAACTTTTCATTTAAATTTCTTTATATTTAACACACACTTCTACACTTTTGTTCTAAAAAAATCATGTGATAAAACTGTTTCCTTCTGGGTTTTCTATAAGTAATAGTCCGTGATCCGTAGTACATTTTTTGTCACTTGATTACTACGAGTATCAAGCTAATTTTCCGGGAGTAGCTTCATTTGATGAGACGAACAAAGATTTCCTCTACGAAAACTCTCGATTGTGGTAGATAATAGAGTTAGCAGGGGATAGAGCAGCAGTGAGCGTAGGACCGGGATAGCGTACCACGCAATTTGTAGAACAATATTACTATTAAATTAAATAAATATTAACTAACTAGAAGGAAACAAAAATCAGCTGGTTAGTAATCAATTTGATGACCTCGTAAGGTCACCAAAATTATTACAAAATTCTCAAAAATCTCAAAATTATTAAAAATTGATTTTTTTTCTGTTTTTTTTTGCGCGGTACGTTATCCCGGTCCCTACGCTCACTGCTGCTCTATCCCCTTCTAGTTAGTAGGGGATATTGGGGCTATTACAATCGAGAGTTTTCGTAGAGGAAATTTTTGTTCGTCTCATCAAAATGAAGCTACTCCCGGAAAATTAGCTTGATACTATACTAATCAGGTGAAAAAAATGTACTAGGGATCCCGGACTATAATATAATATTAGCTTTTATAAATCTTTTTTATTGAAAGCTTTTTTACAATTCACTAACAAAATAGTTGATAGTCGAATTATAATACTTTAAAAGACGAATAATATTTTTTGTGGACCAACACTATTTGTTAATATGAAGAAACAGAAAATCGAGAGAGGATTTTGTTTTAAAGACGAAGACAATAGTGACGATGAACGTGAGTACGAGCATAGTTTAAAGTGCTTCTAGATGCTGGAAAATTAAATTGATGTTTTCTTACTTTTCCATGCATTTGCTACTTAAAAAAATTGCTATTAAGATGGAAGACTTTCGTTGTAGTAGATAAATTGAGGTGATTGAGACTAGAAATCATGACTGTGCGTAATTTTGAATAAGGATAAGATAGCATACTCGTATACCTAATGTTATGCAAAATAATGTGAAAAACTTCTAAATCAATACTTAGAAGTTTTTTCAAATATTTTAGAATTCGTTTTTTGTTTCTTGAGACACAATAAAAAAGTTTTTCCTTGGATCTTAGTTGTCTCAAACACCGATATAAAACAGCAAACACTATTACTTATTATAATAAGTAGTATGTTGCTAAAAATTTTTATTTTATTTTATATTTTAAGAAAATTTTTCTATATTTATAGGACATGTTTATCGATTATAATTATTCACGATAGTTCATAGATTCACGTGAGCAGGTTTCAAACTGCAAGTAGTAATTTTTTGCAGCATTATTTTGTCGTATAAATGAGTGGTATTGTATATGTGACCTATGGTACTAGATCCATTTCAGAATCTTCATTGATTGGGATCTTCGGATTTCTATCGAATACCTACGTCCTGAATTCATCGTCAGTTCATCACTATATCTCTATAGTTGCGACTAAACCTTCTTCATACGTGTTATTTTTGCAGTTCAATTTCCCTGAGTTTCAAATCATGATATTCTGTTTTGATCACGATTCACGATCACGATTCAGCCTGTAATATCCCACTGTTGGGCATAGGCCTCTTCCCCATGTAGGAGAAGGATCGGAGCTTAATCCACCACGCTGCTCCAATGCGGGTTGGCGGATATATTTCCTACTATGAGTAACGATCGCTATCAGGTGTACATGATAACAACCGGGACCGACGGCTTAACGTGCTCTCCGAGGCACGGTGGGGAGACCCACAAGGACTACACAAACACCCAGACCACGGCAAACATCTGTATGGCCAATACAAATATTGTCGTGTGCGGGAATCGAACCCACAACCGCCCACGCAACAGCGAATCGCAATCTTGTGCTGTGACCGCTGCGCCAACGCGGCGTCGGCGTCGGCTGTTTTGATCACCTCTTGTATTAAAAATACAGATAAACACAACATCAGAACCCCTTTTTAGAGGACGGTTAGAAAATAAAGTGTCCTTATTACATTAGATCATGATTGACTGAATTATTTTTGCCGAGACTTCATTATGGAAGTTACAATTTTTTTAGAAGGTGTACAAGGTATACAAGGTTAAACAAATAGGGCGAAATTTTTGGAAATTAACGAAATGAGGAGAAATTTTCGGACTTCACATTCGAATGAAACTTGCAACTTTGCATAAACTATCAGTGTTCCTCTACTATGTTATGCATATATTATACATAGAAATATTCCTCTGGAATCACTCTATTTACTAAAGAAAACCGCATCAAAATCCGTTGTTTTAAAGATCTAAGTATACAGACAGCGAGAACCGACTTGTTTTATACTATGTAATGATTATTAGTTTATTAATAAATTATTATTAATTTTTACAATTAAGATTATATCTAATACTAGCCGACCCCGCAAACGTTGTCTTGCCATATATGTTATTAAACCCCGCAACCCCCTCTTGTGGGTGGAATTTCGTAAAACCCGTTCTTAGCTGACCTCTACTCGGCGAAAGGATTATTCCTACGAAATTTCAGGTCTCTACGCCTTATGGTTCCAGAGATATCGTGATGAGTCAATGGGTGGATATCTCTTTTATATATATATATATATATATATATATATATATATATATAGAAGATTTGATTGATTAATTGATTGATTTAATGGAACAAATATTTAAAATTATCCTGAAATTGGACACAAATTTGACGGCATAAATATTACGTAATGCTATCTGTGTAATCTATCTGGCAGCTAGTAAGAAATATAAACAATTTCGCATTTTTAGAATATGTGTGATTCCTATGTAGAGCTATTATTAGGTGCAACCTGTGGGTGCAACCATCTTTTAACATTTCAACATATATTTTAAATATATAAATTCAGTTTTAAAGTACATATAAGAACTTGTTTGTTATAATGTTGCCATGTTGGTAACTTAGATTACTACAGCCTACAAAATTTTATCATTTAAAAAGCAAGTTCTCACATCTAAATTTATAGGATTTAACAATTATGCGATATAGGAGAATTGTGTGTTTGCCTACATATTATGTTATAAACTATGCTGCAATACAGAGAAGTTATGAAAACAAAATCAATTAGTGTTCTGGTATTGTTTGTAGCGAAATATTGTAGCAATAGCAAGGATAATAGCATTGCATTAGATAATATCGTTTTACGTATGCATTTTTATTATTTATAGTATACCAATACTTGCCAAGATATCTATGAAAAAGGTTTAAAAAAAAAACTTAGGTGAGTAAAAATACGAAAAAATACTTACATATTCAATAATTTTAGTGGACATCTCAAGACCCTCACAATTTTATTTCAACTAACCATAATTTTTTCATCACCATATGAAGTCATAAATATTGCTATATCCTACTGGAATAAAAATGTTCGATAGATACATCTTCCTCAGGCAGCACTTTATATGGAAGATGGAGAAATATATTTCTCACTTCCTATCTATGCCATGGCATAGACCAATAAAGTATAAAAAATGAAAAAGTAGTTGTGACATATACTTATTTCAATAAAGGATGATTGATCATTTTTTCCTTTTATACGAATAGAGCTACTCTGATACAACTACGTTATAATTTGTACAAAAGTAGTCCTTTTCATTTAAGATTCATTTGAAATAATCGCCCGATGTATTTAAGGTTAACAAAAATATAATCTATTTAGTAGGTATAATATTTAAAAAATATAATTATTATTAGTATATACATATACTCATCGACTATAGACCACGAAGTATTTATATCGATGAGAAATATTTAACAAGTACGGAATGGCAAATTAATTTATGCGTTTAATTAGATTTTGAATTCCAAATAAAAGTTTATAGTCGAATAGACGTAGTTAATTAAAAACTTTATGTAGTTAATATTCGTGATTGTTTACAAATGTAATGATCAGTAAGCGATAATTAATTGCCTTTTACTGTAAACAATTGTGTGATTGCACTGGCCTGTCATCACGTTTGATTGATGAGCATCTGTGACGTACTGTCTCTGCTACGAATCTGACAATCGTTTATAAAAAATGAACTTTGTTAAACATTGTCATCGAGAGGTTGATAAATGTTTTATTTTTAAAACCTCGTTTATTAGTTGTAAACTAAAAAGGACACAAAATAATTTTGAAAAGCTTTTAGATCCATTTTAGAGTCTCCCTTAGTTCCTTAATTCTAGCCTCACTTTTTTACTCTTCCCGATTTGTCTATGTGCATGTATTATTATATTATACCCCGTCCGGCGACTAATGATCTTTTTGACAGCTCACGCCTATAAATTACAGTTTTTTTTTCGGAATAACGTACTAAAAATTTTACAGTAAAATGTCATAATTTATTGATGATTTGATTGATTGAGTGAAGTACCCTGTGCATAACAAACAACCACAGACTATGAAACAGTTCTTGAAATAATAAATCGATAATAAATCGATCATATGATAAAAATAATTTTACGTCATGTGATTATTTTTTCGATAAATTTAATACAAAAAAGGAAACAAAAATAGTATCTATGACCCCAAGATTGATTACTTGCACGGAATTAAGTCGAAATCTTGAAATTTAATTGCAAACCAAGAATAAAGAGCAATAACTCTGTTAATTCATTTATTTATTATTTATATATTTCATTTATAATTAAAAAAACTAATAAACGCATAAATAAATAATATTTTTAAACTAAATGTATTTAATTAAATCGATTGAAAGTTCTTCATAAATAAAATCGATTATTATTTCGAATCGAATAAATAACGTGTGAGGCAGTCACTAATGTCAAAATTTCTTGAAGTGTCAAAAAGATCATTAGTCGCCGGACGGGGTATAGTAATGTTCTTGTTTTCTGTCTGTACCTTCTTATGAACTGGTTTATTTTTTACGTATTTCTGATATTATTAATCTGTTATTTTTCTTATCTTTAAACATTTTTTTTTCTTTGTACGATCAACTCTCTTGCGTCTGGTCCTATTTTGTCTTTTATTTCCTTTTTAGTTGTAACCTTTATTTCAGTATCATATAGTTCCTTTTCCAGGCATCATATTTGTTTTTAATTTGAATAATTTTATTTATCTCCTTCAAATTACCATGTATCGGATGTAAATAACAAAATATATTAATAAAATATTGTAGGTACATATTTAACTTATTTGACATCTAGTTATTAAAAATGTTGAATTCGGATGAAGTTAAAGTTTTGAATTACAACTATTTCACGAAAAAGATCTTGTTTGTTCAATGACTAAGCTCGTGTTTTTATAAAGTGAGACCTTTTATCGACGAGGTCGAATTCGTTATAGTTCTTTAGTTTGATCCTTAAAAATACAAACTTATAACTCATTGACTTTATGATTCATTTAACATTCTATCATGTTCGACTCTTAGAAATACAGCGGTTCCGTGAACTGAATAATACACTTGAATTGAGTTTTTGAAGTAGAAATTCTTTACGGATGCTTGACTTGGGGAATAAGCCGGTTAATGCGTGACGAGAGCGTTACGAAAAGTGTGATTAGGCGAGGCGAATGGAAGTTGAGAGGGAGATATAAGATAGTGAAGATAGAAAGAGAGAGTTACGTTTCGTAAGTTTTCTTCAGTCGTGTGGTCTAAGGCACACTCGTTTTTTTGTTCGTAAGTCGCAGCCAACTGGTTATAATAGCTGTTTAATTGAAAGTTTAGTCCTATCAACAATGTCATTAAAAAAAACGCCTAAATAGAGAGAACTGTTTATAAGCTAATAACTGTACCAAAAACTAATAATAATAATTGCAGGTTTGAGCTTTATTTGATAAAAAATTATATAAAATGCTGTCTTTATACATTTTATAAAATATAATTTGTCAAACACAAACTTTTGTAAAAAATTTAATATTATGCTTTTTAAGACAGCAAAATTTTAGACCAGTGACGGATATTTCAGATAAAACTTAAAATTAAAATAATCAAAACACAACAGGATATTATGATACCTAATTTTTTTTAAGTTAAGTTTTAAAGAATATTAGAGTTGTAATCACTTAATAATATAAACTAGTGGTCGCCCAGAGGTCGAAATTCGACCATAATTAAAAATTTAAATTAAAGAAAACCAAAAACTTATGAAAATAAAGAACCTTTTTAAAAAAAATTCAATTTGACTACAGACTTTGACAATCAAGAAAATAATATAATATGCGTGTGTATTAAATACATGGTAGTGTGTGTAATGTTTTTTTATTGATTTAATATATTTTTATGCATAATTAAAAAAAATGGCATTCTGTTGTACTCCTTTTAAATATAAGTGTATTCTCCTTATAAACTGTAAGTATACGAAATTTCATACTCCTCCGTCCGTGCAATTTTCTTAAAAAGGGGTACAAAGTTTTTGCTTCACGTATAATATATAGATAACGGTCACTTTTAAGTATGTTCAGGTATTGAATGGCCAGCTACGTACATAATAAATATATATTCTTTACATATTGTTTTAAAAAACATACCATTTAGTTTCAACAACCCAAAATGGCGTTTGCCCGACTGTGGTAGTACCTCGACCTTACAGAAGACCATAGCTAAATAATACTGTTTTCAAGCAGTGTTGTGTTCCTGTTGGTGAGTAAGGTGACCAGAGCTCCTGGGGGGGATTGGGGATAGGGTCGGCTACGCGCTTGCGATGCTTCTGGTGTTGCAGGCGTCTATAGGCTACGGTCTTACCCTCAGGTGAGCCGTACGCTTGTTTGCCAACCTAGTTACATTTTAAAAAAAAAACCCACCTTCTACGCTATTATGAATTTGTGGACAGATATCATAGAGCTACTACGGATTGAATAGGTCGGGAGAAATCTTTTTGATGTTTTACTAACAGCTGAGTTGGGTTAACTCGTCGTTAAGCAATTTTAGTTTTATTTCTTATTTTTATATGCAAGTATTTATTTAGATTATATTTAAAACAACTTATTTATTTTATTTTTATTCGCAATGTACAAACATTAACATAAAGCGATCTATATTTAAATTTTAAACACGAAAACTACTAAAATTTACCGTTTATTGCGAACCTTGAAAATGATTACTGTCAAATTAATGTTACTAAGCAAGCAAGGAAAATATTAATTGTTTAATAATCGCTCATTATGTTTAGGTAACCGCTAACTAAGAATTATTAAAATTCATTCCGTATTAAGGTAAAATAAGGGTCAAAGATTTACGTAGCAATTAGTATCTGGGTTTTCGGAAACCCTTTGGATACACAGCAAGATTATAAATATAACTATCTTACATATGAATATGTTTTCATTTTACAGTTAATATAAATTAAGGTGCATTAATTTAATTTATTTTAAATTTATTCTAAACTAGCTAAATACACAACATAGCGATTATTATTCCTTTCAATGTATCAATTAGTCTTCAAATATTACAATAGGGTAAAGCCTTTGTAATATTATTCTACTTATATTTTTTGTTTTGAAATCGGACTAATTGTTAATGAAATTCGTATTTTCTATATTTTGGGACCAAAATTATCATATGTAATATGACCCAAATGATGATATAAAGTCCTCATAAAATCTTGTTAATAGTTTCGACTATTGCGATGACAAAATATAACACACTGACTATATATATTTTTGTTTTTTGAATAGATTTTAATAGAGTTTGTATAGTTCTAACAAAAGTTATCAAAATATTTTCAATGCACAAAATAATTTCTTTACATAATAGCCAAACAACAACTCGCTTCATTTGAGGGTTAGTGGATTATGTCAGTATAGAATTTTATATGTATGTATTAGTATAATTTTGCTTCTGGATCCCTACTTTTCGTACAAAATGTTACTATCGTTACTAACAATGGAACACAACTCTTTTTTGAATGTTTTTACCATTTCTACTTAATCAACATTCTTTGAAAAATAATTTTAACCAGATAACTTATTAAAGCATTTACAAAAATAATAAAGAAGTAAAGTAACACTTGGTTTTCGCGAAAACTGACCGCGTCAAGGTAACATACAGGACCGCCCCGAGGCGGGAATGGGCGGAGCGCTGTCCTATATAAGCCTTGCAAGCTCGAAGGTTTGTTATTAGAAGCGCGATCATATCGGCAGAGTAACACCGCTACCCCAGTGTCATTCCCCACGTTCCGCATCTTCACGCAGGTAAGTTCTAACCAGATAAAAGTTTTGTTACACGACGCGGAAAAATTATTCATGAAAAGTGTCAGCTAGGACCCGTGAAAATGAAAATATGAGTATAGAATATGAGCCAATTATAGTAGTTTTTTTTTAATAATAATTAAATAAATATTTAAACAATACACACACAATTATAGTAGTTATATGCAACGAATCACTTGTACCCCCGATATTAAACGGAGACAATTTACTAATGAAGAAAGTGAGACATTCACGTAGCAAAATAATAAAATTAATTTTATTTTACAACTTTGTCTCAAGTCTAACCTTTCTACAGAAAAATTTTATTTTTCAGATACTTTTTTTGTAATTATAGTAACATATTTACGATTTTTATGCGTTTGTCATACAATAATTTAAAAAGATATTCCGATATTTTCATTAGGTTTTTCAACACTACAAAATTTTGAAAGTTAAATAATACTTATTAATTAAAGTATCATATATTTTCTTCTACACACCAATATCATACCCTGACATTAATCGGGTAGGAAAGAAGTAACAAAGTTAGAATAATAACTTAATTTGTATAAATAAATATTTAAAAAAAACATATCCAGAGATCAATTTCGTGTGTGAGTAGTCACAAGGTTCAGAGATTAAGATAGTTTTAACACAGGGAAAGTCCAACTGTGTAAACTGTTTGAGGGTTTAAAATTATAGATTCGTTTTCATTTATTTGTGTCTTTACTACGTTGGCATTAAAATTCAAACAGAAATTTTAATAAAGGCTATAACGCTTTCTCATTGTTCTTTTTTTTAAAGGGGAATATTCACTCACATATAAAAACAAACTGTAGGTGATTATTAAGATAAAAGATAATACTAACGATATAAATTTTAATTCACTAGCTTAATTTAGTTCAATTTAATTTCTTGTTGCTATTTATGTTTGAAGGCGTCTCTCAGTAATTAAGTGATAAAATATTGATGTTCTGCCGTATCGTGGCATATGTTAAAAATAGTGGTAAAAAATAACGCAAAGCTGTGATACGATAAGAATACATATAAATACAGATCTGTATGTTTGGTACTTTTGTCATACATTACATATATGGCCAGTAGGTACATTAGCCATCTATGAGCGAGTTCAGAGACGTGGAGTGTTAAGTCGCTCACCGCGTTTGTTGACGCATGGTTTCCTAACTTTAGTTATATGCCTTTGAATAGTTGGCAAATAGGACAATGTTATCTTCACTGTTATGAGTTTCTAAGTATATCCATATGTACAGTAAACCATATACATAATAACAGGCATTTTTGTATTTAATATGAAAATGAATTTTATTTTGTAGAAAAATGAGAGTAAAAAAATTAAACAGAAAACTTTATCTTTTTAAATATTCTTTTCCATCAATAACCGTATTATTTAGATAAGATGTTTAGAATAACCTGTTAGTTATGATTATGTTCAATATCTTGATAGACATAAGCCTATATAGCATTACATTAAAACTCTATTAGCAATAAATAAAGCTGACATCTAGAAATAAAATATTAAAATTAGAAATACAGATAGTAAAATAAAAGTTATATTCTTTTTTACTACCAAAAATTATAACTAAAATATTACTATACGCCCGTAACTATATAGTATAATCTTTATTTCGAATTTCTTTTCCATGTCATATTTACCACATTTATATGATAAATAAAACTTATAAAAGCGGTTTCAAAGATTTTTTTTCTTAAAGCCTAAAATGTAGTCTTCAGTTTTGTGGTCATGATTTACTATGACCTACAAACTGATATCACTCGAATTTTCGAGAATTAACTTTTAAAAAGAAGGAAAAAAATAAACAAACAGAAACTGAGATGACTTTCTATGACGGAAAACAAAACAACGAATCACACTTAAAGGAGTAGAGTACCTATACTATTATGTAATGTAATACTTAGAGCGTCAGATTTAAAAAAATAAAAGGATACATACATGTACAAAATACTGGACCACAAAATTGACATGCTTTTTTATATTATAACAATTAAATTTTTTTATACATTCCAAATTATTTATTTTGTATAATTTACGTACAATGTCAAAGAATTGGTCACGGTCATTCTCATTAGCTTATCCAAATATATTTAGCCCTATCTATAATAATCCTGACCTTTATTTTAAGTACCTACCTTTAGAGAAAAATATTTAATATAAAATCTTTACCTCTACTACAACGAATCAACGAAGTGTTTAATTAATACATAGTTATAGTAACATAGAATCAAAATTTATTTAAAATTAACAATGACCTTTATTTTTTGTAATGTTTATTTCAGTTAAATTGTTCGAAAAAAAAAAACTTTTGTAGATATACTTATATTATTCTATCTCATTTAAAAAGTTCTAACGCAATAACGTAACGTAATTGTGCATTACAAAAATATTTTGGAATCTCAAATCTAACTATGGAACAGATTTAAAAATTAAATGCCCATCTCCCACGTCTTGGTAACGTAAATTGGATTTTCGACTTATTTTATTATTAGCTGTCGTATCTAATTTCTTTTTGATTCATAGGTAGAACATGACCTCTTTCAAATATGAACATGTTTTCGACTTATTTGAGGGGGTCAGGTCATCCCATGTGACGGCCTGTTTTTTAGGGATTTTATTAAATATATTTTTGTAAATAGATAGAGCTTTTAAGTTTATCATCATTTATTAACATATATTTTGACAGCATAAATATAAATTTTAAGCTAAAAACATTGTGTAGAACATGAGTTAGAGAGTTCTGAACCACCCCGCCTCGAAAAAATGGGCTCGCACTTCCTTCACGATTCCGGCTGATTGGCTAAAATCTGAAACAAAAAAACAAATAGCAACGTTTTAATCTGTAAGCCTAAATGCACGGAATGGATAATTATGAAATGAATATACCTAAAATTGGACTTTTGGTTGACATTTGATAAAAAAGTTGCGAATTTTGCGTTTTTGTTTTTGTTAAAAAAAATATTGAAATTGTGGTAATTTTTGATTGAGTTCATTCTATGCGCCTACGTGTTGAGTGTACCCTACAAATTTCAAGTCATTCGGTCAAGCCGTTTTTGAGATACGATGAAGGAAAGTTTGAAAACACAGTTTTGAGAAAAACCCGTTTGAAGTTTCAAATCCGCTAAATCTCAACTTACCCTCAATCGGCGATGCCTGGTCCATAGAGTATTCCTTCTTCTTCCTCTTGAAACTCTTTCAAAGTATATTGTTCAGCTATTGATTTTTTTTTGGCGCGTACAATCGTACAATCGTACATGGTACATACATCACTACACCAGAGCGGTTGTTGTGTATGTATGTATACCCTGCAGGCATTTAATGTTGAAATGATTACCAGGTGCATGTATATCGTGTAAACACCTATTGTTTTGAATGTAATTTGTTTGTTTTCATTCTAATACGATTATTAAATGTTTTATGAAACATATCAATGTCAATTTTCGTGTGTTATATATACAGACTCATACTAATGTCTTTTTTATAATATATACTTAACACAACATTATAATTTACATCCAAAGTTCAAGTAGCAAATAATTTAAGTCTCCGGGTCCTCACTTAATGTCTCTAAAGCAATAGTGAGCATTTAATACACAAACATTATTCATTTCGAACAATTAATCCCCTTTACAAATTAAATGTGACCCAAAGCTAATACGAGTCTCTAAGCTCTTTGCTTGGGTTTATTACTATTTGGACGTACTTGTTTTATTTTACTGTCGAACTCTTTTAAACATTTTTATACGGTTTAGTAAGCAACCTGTGCCAACAGGATACTTTCACTATAACTCTGCTATTCGTTTGTTAGAGTACTGTATCTCTGCAGTCTTATTAGGTAGACATTATATAAAAAAAATTAATTAAAAATTATATTAAAAAAAAAATCATTTTCGAATTCCCTGATGTGTGGGTAAACACAAAAATAAAAATAATAGACATTATATTTTGGTTACAAGCGTACTTTAAATAAATAAACAAATTTATAATTATTCCATAGCCTTTTTCTAACATTACATTGCTGTCTGAAATACACCAACGAATTATTGTGTTAAAAATATATGTGTTATAATTATTCATGATAACTACGCCATGCAAATGAGTAAGTACAATAATCTGTTTAAACATCGGTATTTATTAAATATTTTTGCTATACGAAACAGTAGAGTTTATTCCGAACACCGTTTTTCTGAACATTACATGAAAATCACTATTTGAAGCCGTTGTCAATTAAATTTACAGCAATGAAGGACGCTTATGAAAATTTGATTGACGCTCATTTACGGTGAGGATTGAAGGTGTTAATTGATATTGAAATAATAATAAAAAAAAGTGAACGAAAAGCCATTTGAAACAAACAACGCGCGGCTATTGAAACTGCATTATTAACAAACAATGTTGGGTTCTTGAGATTTCAACTACTGTTCACACTATTAATATATTATATGAAATTTAATATGTATGTAGCTTAATTTCAAATGCGCAATGAAATACAAAACAGAATGCTTTTTTAACGAAAAAAAATTCAATTATATGATCAAAGAAAAAATACGAGACTAACTATTCTATAAAAATCATCTTTGAACATGATTTTTTGACTAATTTAATAATATCTTAGTTCAAAAAATTAGTGGTCAGATATAAACATGCAAATATATTTTACACCGTTGAAATTGGTGTTAAGTTGGTTCAACTAATGAGATCCCTCTGGATCAAAATACTGCGGATGCATTAAATAATTATCAAACGACTCTAAGTATAGCATTGAAAGTAAAACATTAAAAATTGAAATAAAATTTACTATTCACAATTTTTTTTATATTTATTTTTTGTAATTGTAAAAACAGATTTGTATAGTCTGAAAGAAATAGCTAATAGCCAAAAGATATTCCTTTGTACTACACAGTCTGTAACTCTCTTTTTTGGAGTACCATTAAGTGTAAATAATAATAACATTTTATGTAACAAATAACTTGTTTAGACGTGTTTTAGTAAACGGTTCACCGAACTTTTGAAGGCAGTTTTAATTTTGTCGTGTTAAATTATTATCGTTATTATTTATAGAAGTGATGATATGCTCTACGAGCCACGTGTCTACGAGTCTACGCCGTAGCTTGTAGATATAAATGTGAAATAATATTTATGTTTTTTCAAATACATTCAAAAACAATGATTTTTATTTTAATCGTTTCGACAACATTTTCGATAAAATCTATGTGTATATCTATACTAATATATAAAGCTGAAGAGTTTGTTTGTTTGTTTGTTTGTTTGTTTGTTTGTTTGTTTGTTTGAACGCGGTAATCTCTGGTTCTACTGGGCCGATTTGAAAAATTCTTTCAGTGTTAGATAGCCCATTTATCGAGGAAGGCTATAGGCTATGTATCATCACGCTACGACCAATAGGAGTGGAGTCCACGCCGACGAAGTCGCGCGCAGAAGCTAGTGTAAAATATTTATTAAAATTTACTTCAAAAATACTTACAAAAATTATATTTGACCGTAGAGGTTATAATTTTTACATTAAATATATCTACATTAATATAGTTTATTAATTAATAATATTATAATATGTATATATATACACATATATATATATAATATAATATTTACATATACATAATTTATTTAACATTTAATATTTCTTCTATGTATAAAACAAACTTTACTCAACAACGTGTCTAACGATGGAAATTTGATTTCTCATAACAGATTTAATTTTAGGGCTAAATGTGTTTCCTCGCAGGTTGCGGTTCTATCGACAAATCAAATAAGGGCCACGCATAATTTAAAGTAATCAAATCACTTCTAATATTTAGAAATTTGATGTTCTGATAAGTTTTAACTACGCAGATATTAATTAATAAACAGATTGACCATAAAATAAAAAAATTAATAAATTATAGTTTAAAAAAAAAAACTAAAAAACACGATTTTATAAATAAACCAATCTAAAAAGTAGAAAATTGAATAATTTTATCAAATTAGTGTAATGTTAACGGTCCTCAATAAGTGCACCAAGTTTAAATGAAATCTGAACGTTAGAAGTGGGTCAAAATGAAGCCCAAAGGATAGAGAGAAAGGCCTTGATTATTGTGCCAAGCTGTTAGAATGATGGAATAATTTTATCAAATTAGTGTATTGTCATTGGTCCTCGATAATTCTACCAAGTTTGAATGAAATCTGAACGTTAGAAGTGGGTCAAAATGAAGTCCAAAGGAGTCGGTTACAAACAAATATTTATATTAACAATCATACAGGTGAAGCTAATAAAAAGCGTGTAAAAAAGACATTTGTATGTCAAAAATTTCAATAAAAAGGTTAAGGTTTTATCAAATCATATTGTAATGTAATGAGCCCAGGAAGCTCGAGTAATAAATAATACGAGTAGGTACGTGTTGTCTTATCGCAATATCATTCATTTAAACTTAAGTCAGACTAGCTGAATTTTACATTCTCACTAATACGTGTCTAAAATAATGTAGTATCTATACAACGAGAGACTTCTTGTAATTCATGTAGATTAAAGATAGATGCAAAGCGTTGTTTTCGTTCATACTTTGTTTACGGCCTAATAAACTTAATAGGCCTTAACTGACCTTTCACATTCTAGAAAAATTGCGTAAAGATCAAACCATTTTATAAATGATGTTGAGATATTATTATCTCATGTCTTTATTTCTTTGCTATTACTAACATGTTTAGTAATACTTAATAATTATGTAATAAGGATACATGTAGCTGTATTTTATATGCATCTGTAAAAACTAATTTTATCAATGGACTGTTTAAAATTATTTTTGCTAAGAATAAATTAAAATATTTATGCTATCGTAATTGTTAATCTTTTATAGTGTTGAGATTTTTTTCATTTTTGGGTATTATTATATAAACTATTAGTTATTGTTCCAATTTAAATAGTGATAGTAAGATTTTAATTGATGATCGTCCCTCTGTTATTAAGATAACTTGATAAACAGCCATTATGTGTGTCCCAAACCATATTGCAAGTATTATAAAAACTTGTTACTGAAAATAGACATGAGTTTTATGGTTAAAATATATGTCTTGTCTCCTACTGGACGATCATAAACTTATTTTACTGTTTCAGTGAGGTACACGTTCGCGCTGTATATGAATATGCACTTAGAAAGCTTCTATGCTAAAATAAATAAATATTTTTACATGTTTTATTATTTCTGTACAGTGTACACAATATAACGACTATGAATTTTAATTAAGAACATATGTCAAAGACACAGTATTTGATATTAACTGTAAAATTTCTTATCATGTGGTTCATGTGGTTCAAGTGGGCAATTACTTACGCTTGCTGAAGTGACTTTATGTAACCTACGAAGTAAAAGTACAATGATTTCTTAGGAATATTTTTACGCAATATAATTTTTAATAAAAAAATAATCAAAGTAGTTCGAAAGCAGATTGTTTTGTAATTAAAACTTATCCAATTAGTAAACTGCACCATAAATTTGAAAAACTAATAATTACATTCTTTAAGAAATAACATTTGTTTGGCTTAATTCGTCGATCATTTATTACAATTTAATAAAATAAAATGTTTTCTTACAAGTATGAGATATGTGTATAACTCGAATGAAAAAATAAAGTATACGAGTAGTATATAATAATATGTATGTGTTGCAATGTCATAATTCTAAAGGATATGCTTTAAAACAAAATTACAATAATGAAGGAGTTAGGGTATTTGAATTATGCACAATATTTTAATGTCTCTATAAAATTTTCTTAACTTTTTCGAACGAGACTGTTTTGTGTTAAACTTGTCTAAACACTAATCTTTATTCTTTTTTTTTAACATTGTATTTATATAGTAAACTGGATGTGCCCGGCGGTTTTACCCACGTTAATTTAAGAAAAAAGAGATACTAAAATATTATATAGCCTATAGCCTTCCTCGATAAATGGGCTACCTAACACTGAAATAATTTTTCAAATCGGACCAGTGGTTCCTAAGATTAGCGAGTTCAAGCAAACAAACAAACAAACTCTTCAGCTTTATAATATTAAGTACAGATTTTCATTTATTTATTTTTTATTTATTTATTTATACTTTATTGTACACCAGAAAAATATTAAAATACAAATAATAAGGATAATTACAGACAGTGAAGTACAATGGGCGGACTTATGGCTATTTAGCCATTTCTTCCAGTCAACCCAAAGACATATATGTATTCATCTAAGACATATATGTATTTATTTATTTCATCCACCAGTAGCAACTACATCGATACAGAGAAATTAATTTAAATACAAAAGAAACTTAAAACTAAATGTGCTACTTTTTAAGGTGGATACAGCATGCAATAAGTGGAAATAAAAATTAACAATAATTCAAATTAGTTATATCACATTAAAAATGTTTTTGTTTTTTATTTTTAACTTTTGTTATACAAAAGTAAATAGATGATAATAACAATAATATACATAAAATGTAAGTTATAAATAAAGTATCATTAGATTTATGTATAATATTAGGTTTATCATTTATAAATAATAATTAAAAATATACTTGTACCTTGAATACTTATTTTGAAGCCACGGCTGATTCTCAACGCAGATTCTGCTGAGAAGCTTTATAATGACTTTACAAAATAAAAGACAAAATTTATATTATATCATTATAATCATAATGATATATGTTGACCATTTAAATAAGCTGTTTGAGCTATCTATTCGAATTATAAAATCAAATGTAAATTAAAATTATTCTACTATACAGATCACTTTATTTATTTATTATTATTAAGAATCACCAACGGTAAGAAAGTACACCACAACTCTACCAATAATCCTATAATTAGAAAACGTCTTAAGTTAGCAAATCTTTGCTGAAATAATGTAGATTTCTGTCTATGGTTAACGATAACGTATTTAACGTTACATCTGTTGAATGTCATTGTGGGGCTGGTGTGAGGCGGTCAGTGATCGATTTGTGGTGTTCTGAATGTATTGCATGTGGGCCGCTGTGGCTTTCATATGCTGCTATTGTATGATGACATGTAACAAACTGGAAAGACGGTTCACTAATAGTACTTGCTACACATAATGAGTTATATATTTTAATTTATCATTTTCTCTTAACAAATATTGTATTGTAACAAATATTTAAAAAGAATTTCTTGGACTCAGTCAGATCAGTCAGAAAGTAAGACTACATAAGTAATTTGCTTAGTTATGAATTCTAAAAATATTGTCATTAACATTCTTAATTAAATTGCATACTCTTTGTTTTAATGGTTCTGTTAATACTCGATATATTGATATAATTATAAGATCCATATTTAGAAAGTCAAGACGTGACTTGTGGAAAATTCAGGGGCTATCTCTTTTCACCAAGTTTCCCTTACCAACATCCATAACAAAAACAATTTAATTCAAACTGAATCTATATTTATGAGTTTTGGAAATTAGTTCATGTTCCACAAACGAAATGAATCACGTACAGAATTTTCTACATACTCGTACTCTATTGAAATAAATACTAATTGTTATACAGGCACAAAGTGAAGTTTTCGTTGATGAGGAGCTCATTTGACTTTAATTGCTGTTCATTCAGAGTTATGAGAAAAGGGCATAACTATCTGTTTATAGCGAATTTTATATAATAATACAAGCGTATAAAATAAAGTGTTGTAATTATGATTCAAAATATTGACATTTCATTCATTGTTTTTATTAATATAACTGAGTTTTGTACAGTGACATTTTAGCTACAAGAAAGCGTGAAGCCGCTTTTTAGGGAAAAATTCATACAGTAGAACTTGCTATGCACTCTTGCATGACTGAGCAATTGCACTTTATGCTCCTAAGAAATTGTACTGTGTAGGAGCGCAACTCATTAGGAGTGTTGAATAATGAATGAGAATGAAACAAAATGTCTGTAAATTTATTTTTATAAATTACAAAAATTAGCCCAAAGCTAAATTATCATTATTAAAACGCGTTTCATAAAAGAAACACATTTAAAGATATTAAAGTAATATTAACTGATAAGAGCTGTGTGAGTGACAGTTCCAATTACCTACATGAAAAAAAAATATAATAATAATATAAAAATATTATACAACTAGCTGTGCCCCGCGGTTTCACCCGCATTGATTTGAGGAAAATTATAGCCTTCCTTCTTCTTAAAGCATAACCTTTCTCTTTAAATTGGCTATCCACCTCAGAGGAATTTTTCAATTCGAATCAGTAGTTTTTGAGATTAGCGCGTTTAAACAAACAAACAAAACAACTTTCAGGTTTACTCGTATAATATTAGTATAGATTAGTGCAGATTAAGATATATAAAACATATCTTTTACAATTTCGCGACAAAAATATTTATATATTAAACTGACTTTGACTGGACTGACAGAATAATCTGGAATGTTTCAATGAGACCAATCAATTTAACGTTTTTTTTTAAACTATTTAATTCATTTGTACATTTGTCATTTTATTGTATATTTCATTAGCGTTATATATTTTCCTTAGATTACACTAAATAAATTTCTGAACGTACGCATAAATATTTGACAACCAATATATTATATTATGTCAATCCGTTTTCATTGCTGACATTATTCTACATTTTTTAAATCTAAAATACGCCACTATCCGTGTATTGTGGATATATATTGTCGATTCGAAACCTTTATTTAAATACGTTCTTCAATTATTTTAGGGGAGAGTTTACCGTATCGACGGGATGAACATTAAATGTTTGACAGTTACGAAACATGAACATTATACATCATACTTCCATACAAATTTTCATCCTCACCTTTCAACCCTTTACACCCTTTTTTCGCATTAAAAAGTAGCCTATGTCCTTTCTCAGACCATGCGCCATGGTCACGGAAGAACTCCTTCTTCCGTGTTCCGTCGTTCTTCCGTGATCATGGCGCATGTAACTGCGCCGAAATATCGGAGCCTCAAATATAAACAGGTACATGGTGTAAATCCCGAAAAAGTGAATTCAAATAATTATTTATACTAGAAACAATTTTTACTATATCAAAATACGGAAGAAAAAATGTAATATAAAATTTTCTAAGGTATTTAGTATTTCGTAATAATACAAATTGTTTTCATTATTATCTTTAAGTCATCAATCTACGTCAGTGTAATATTTATTTTTTTATTTTTTATAAATGATATCGGTTTTTTACAGTCATCAGGTAGGTACAAAGGGACTGGCCGAAATGAGGGTAAACCTGGTCAAAAACGTGTATAATATAGGAAGTAAGATGAAAAATACTACATGTAAATATATTCATATTATTCAAATTTAACAATTCAATCAAAGTCAGTTAATCGTTTTACATTTTAGAAAGATTGCAAATGCGTTAAAAATAAGATACACACGAAACAGTTTCATTTTATATCAATTTGCGAGATAAGGATAATACCATTTTATCATAACTCCATTACATATCAGTTAACCTTAAGCTGAACTAAAAATAAATAATATAATGTAATATTTAAATATTTGTAATATTTATTTTACAAAAAATATGACTTGAAAATATGACAAAAATGAGAAAATCTTGTTTTATCGTAAACAATTCTAAAAAAAATGTTACGATGAGTAAATATCGTTATTTTGAACATATATGTTTGACTTTGTTTAGATACAAATAATAGAAAACTTATCTGTACTCCAGCAAATAATCTTCAATCTCATAAACAAATATTTATACAAAAAAGCTATTAACGTTACGAGATGGTTTTAAGACTTGTAATGGAATATTCGTAGAATATCGTATAAACAAAGAAAAGTAAGATAATTGCAGTAATAAAACGGACGTCCTCATAAAACGTCGCAGTTTCAATAAATTGACTCATTATAATTACTAATCAAAGAAATCACACGTAGCACGTTCAGTTAATTACATACTACGGACTATTTATAAAAAATAAAGTTTTGTGTTTTTCTTTATTATTTGCAATAACGTTTGAAATAGTAATCTTTTTCAATTAAATAAATCTAATTTATTTTCTAACAAGGTAAAAGAAACATAAGACAACGTAAAACATTTTATTAATTTTCTTTAGAAAATAGTCATTTAATTAAAATACGTGAGATCTGAGAAAAAGGAATATAAGAATATTTGTTTTCTATTAAAACCTTAACATTATTCGGTACCACAAATAGACAAACAGTTTTTTATGATGATTATATTTTAACAGTAGTACAAATAGTGGAAAACTTAGAGATTTATAAACAAATATTCCATAACAATAGAAACATTGAAAGAACATTCTTTAGCAGCTTTCATAAAGGATACAATTTAAATCCACAACTTTGGCATCTAGCATCGGAATTATCATCAAAATGCATAATATTGTTAATTTTACCGTCCAATTGTAGTAAAAGAAATGTATTTTTTTCATAATTATCTATATTCATAATTATTTATACATTTTAATAATAATATAGACTGATCGTAGTTGATAATATGTAGATTTCTTTACAAAGTTGTCTTATACGAGAATTTTCCACCTTCAGTAAAAAGATGTCTCTTTTAATGCAAGTAAATTCGTACTTTCGTAGCAATATCATTGCACTGATAAAGTTAGTTTCGAGTATTCATATATATGCCTTTCTGTAATTTACGTTAGTGAAAAGTACAAAGTATTTTCTTCGGAAAATATGTACAGGTAGGTTATTAATAAAGAAGCAAAATACATTTAAAATAAAATTCTAGATCGATTTTTACATATTCTGTGTAAATATACTTAGATATTTTACATCAATTATTCACCTTATTTATAACGTCTTGCATTAACTACTCTGTCCTGCTTAAACGTTATTTTTCAATATCAGGTTTGACTAGCTAGATATCGATCTTAGATAAGTACGCCCTTGTCTTTTTTATATTATATATATATATATATATATATATAACTAGATCGGCAAACAAGCGTACGGCTCACCTGATGGTAAGCGATTACCGTAGCGTATAGACGTCTGCAACACCAGAAGCATCGCAAGCACAAAAAAAAGCATTTAAAACAGTAGTTGGTCACATTGAAGGCTCCTTTGCAATAGGGCAAAAGTGAACAATGGCGTAGAAAGAAAGCTGAAGTGTGCTGTTATGAATGTTTAGCTAAGGCCCGCTCAGTAAACACTTGTGCCGGGCGCACAATGGTCCTATTCACAGTTGTAAGAGCACAATGTATATGCTGTTAAGCCCTATCTATTACGAGCCTGACAGTCTAAATTGCCAAGATACCGTAGCTTCAAAATGTCATAATACAATTCTTTATTTGATTTGAATTAAGCTCAATAAAATATTTAATTTGTTTGTTTTAAAGTTTTAGTTTAGTTAGTTTCAAAGCCGCATAGATTTAGTATTACATAATTCACCATGATTAACTCAGTGAACAAAAAAACCTCGACTCTCTGTTTAACGTAAGAATAAAATGATAGGTATGATTTATCATACAGATTCTCACATCATGCTTTAGCATGGAATCTATGAATCTATGTTATAAAACTAATAACGATTAGTAATAGTTAGTTAGCAATAAAATACTATATAAATAAAATGCACCATGAAGCTTATTACTGCTGTAATCCCTTCAAGACGGTGTACCATTGATTTTATGGTTTAATGAGATTAAGGACTGATTGGTATAACGATATAATATGTAACGTGTATATACCTACGTACGTGAATTACATACTAACAATAATATGGTCATTTCTATATTAGTTCTAGTTATTAGTTTAATTTTTAAAATAATACATAATGTTTGTGCTTGTAAAGTAACAATATAATTAAACATTTTATTAATCAATGTCCATCAACCAGTTCAGTTAAAGCTTTTACATCTCTCATGTTCGGTAAGTAGGTTCTTATTACCTCCAAATGGGGCTTGTAAGTGACTAATTAGCGCTCTAGGGTAATAATGTAGCTAGAAAAGCTCTAGGGCGGTAAGTAATTTAAAAAAAACACTTCTTTCTTTCAAAAAGTTCGCGTACATCTAACCATCATACTGGCAATAGACATCATGCATTCAGCCCAATGACCAAAGAGGTCGCTTTGCTATTCAGCCTTGTCTTCGTGTAAGTATACCTAATAGTCATCAATTTTTGAATAGAAAACTTTTACTTTAAATATTGTTGTTTTTGGGATTTTTTTATAATTACGTGCTAATTATTATTCTTGTAATGCCGGTTTTTTTCTACTTACCTCACAATCGAGATGTAAAGCAGAATACTTAGCTCGGGTGTAAGCATCAATTGCACCCTCGAATAGGGTTGTCAACTTTTTTTACAAGAAATAAAGTATATTCAGATCTATAAGAAATATTAAACAGTATTTTGCAAAATGAACAGTATTTTATTTATTTATTGTTTTAAGTACATATTTTTTCGAGCTTCTCGCACAACTTACTAATTTACAATCTTTTTTAAAAACTTCATACGCCTCATCACAATTATTATAACTGAAATTAAAATAAAGGAAGAGTTCATTTATAATTAAAATAATAGATGCTCTACTTCTATCCTCCCGCCACTTAGCATTCACTATTGAAAAAACTCTTTCAGTAAAATAATTTTGATGCTGAAAACAGTATTTTGTATACTTTATTTTTGTTTAACAGTAAAAAGTATAATTTAGTGAAAAACAGCATAATACTGTTTAAAACAGTATAGTTGGCAACCCTACCCTCGAACTATACTACTATAAATATCTCGGGCTGCAATTGATGCCTTACAGCCCTTGGCTACTAATCTACTATTATTTGTTTCGATATGAACTGGAAAAGGTAAGTAACTTGATGCCAAAAACACAAGCATAAAGTGATAAGCTACATTTATTTCGATAAAATAATATAGGTACCTACTTATAAATAAATATTATTATATACTTTATTGCACTCAAATAAAATACATTTAGAAAAAACATAATAATAAAGTTTATGGCAAAGGTGGACTTATCTCTGAAAGAGATTTCTTCCAGTCAACCCATGGTCATGAGTAAGTGCGAATATAGCGAGGCAAACAGTGCAAGAAGTATTTATTTAAGAACAAGAAAAAGAACACAAAACAATAAATAAAAAATAAAATAGAAGATGATAAATACGACAAATTTATATATACATATATATTAAAAATATAACATACTACATACTAACTAATAGGTACATATAAAAATACAAAAATACACTTGTACATATACATACTCACTATAATATATAAACGAATACATACATATTCTATACAGATGATTACACATTATCTAGTGAAAGCAAGTGTTTCTTTAATTTATATTTAAAGGAAACTAGGGAAGGACTAGTTTGGATGTCTCTTGGGAGTTTGTTCCATAGTATGGAGGCGCGTACCGAAAATGAATTTAACTTAAATTTTGTGTTAGATTTCGGTATATCTAGCATAGCTGTTTTGCCAGGGCGCCTGGAACGAGTAGGAGAGGGCAGGAGGTGAAACCGCGATTTAAGATACGATGGAGCATTTGGATCATGAAGGATATTGAAGAGAGTGGACAGGATGTGCATATCACGCTGAAGACGAATAGGGAGCCATTTTAACTGAGCACGAAAGTGAGAGATGCGATCAAATTTACGCAAGCCAAAAATGAATCTTATGGCAAGATTTTGGAGTCGCTCTAAGATTCTTAGTAGCTCCTCAGTCACATCCAGATAGCATACATCAGCATAATCAAGGATAGGTAGCAGAAGGGTTTGCGCAAGCATAATTTTGGTTTGAAAAGGAACAAAATATTGGAGATTTATATTACATTCAAATCGAACCCACAAGATCTCCGAATCAGAAAGCAGTGTCACTGCAAACTGCTCCAACGGGCTAGTCAAAAAATAGCTATGTACATTACATAGTTTAGTCAATTAGAGTTTCGTAAAGTTAGGCTTTAACTATAATACAAGAACATTGTGACTTCTATCCTAAACTTGATTTTACAAACAAATCGGTTATCCCTTTTAAATATGCAAGGTCTTGCACCAAGTCTTCAACTTTCGATCGACTTGACATATTCGCATATGATGTCGTGAAAACTTAGGAAATATACTTGTATATGATTTACATATTATATAGTTGACGTATTAATATTGTTATTTAATATTTATATTTATTAAATAGGATTATTGTTTATTGATTTCAATGATTTCATACATTTGTATAACATTTCTCTGCGTTGACGTTCCACAAATTAATGTTTTATAGGTTGTATTCAGTAGTTTTCTAATGTTATTTTTTATGTAATAATAATTTGTTTTCTTTGTAAACATCAGATATTGAAATTATTTATTTTTGTGAAAATTAATAATGTTAGAAGTTTATTAAACCTTATTAAAAGAAGATACGTTTAACGAGTATTACAATTGCAAACTGTTGCCTGTTGATAGGAGCCAGTTTGTGTAAGGCTACAGTGATTACGCTACGGAAGCGCTCTCAGCCGCAAACATTTGAAGCCTGGCTTTTGCTTTCCTCACAACAATTTATGTTTACATTTCTACTTTAATCTGCGGTTATCGACTAAGATTTAATCAGAATCTTTGCAAACACATCATGATAAATGTTGCATGAAAATAGTTCATTATTTATGTTACTTTATCATACATTAAAAATGTATCTCTGGTATATTTTTTAGAAATGTGGATGTAAACGCTCGAGGTAATCCGTCATAATAAATTATTTTTGATTCAATAATTTAAATTTTTACTCAGATGTAAGCCAATTAATATTATATTCATTGACATTCATTGAATCATTTATATTTCAAAAACGCGTATTAGCCGACTTAAATAAAATGTACTTAATACAAATTTAGAAATAATAAAATTAATTATAAAAATATAACATGAGAAATAATCAGACCTACTATAAATCGCAGTTTATAGTGACCATGTTTTTCCGGGGTTTGTGGGTCCGACTTTCGTCTGACTCTGGGATAATTGTATTTATCAATATAATTATGTATTATTTCTATGTATATTTATCAAAAACATATTTAGCTATTGCAGTCAGCTGTTACTTATAACATAAGCTTTAAAGACGCTTACCGTAGGAACAGACGACCGTGTATGTATGTTATAAGATAAAAAAGTAAGCATAAAAGTTATTAATTAAAATGATATTAAATTTTAATTATGTAAAACCTAACCACATGTGTGAGTGGTCGCAAAACAGTCTTTTGAATATTCATGACGTCCTTCGAATTTTCAACTATCTTGAATATTGAGCTAAATGAATGAAACTGTATGGACTCTAACATACGAAGGTTTCAATAAAACAATAATCCTTTTCTAATCTTATACATATATAAAATTCTCGTGTCACAATGTTAGTTACAATAGGTACTCCTACGAAACGGCAGGACCGATTTTTATGAAATTTTGTGTGCATATCAGGTAGGTCTGAGAATCGGCCAACATCTAGGTATTTTTCATACCCCTAAGTTATAAGGGGGGAGGATAAAGGGGGTTAATAACATATATGGCCAAACAACGTTTGTGAGGTCAGTTAGTAAATAATTAAAAATCTATCACATTACATACCTCATTAGTAAGCAATAAAATTTAGTCATTGCACAGAAAAAGTAACGTGTGTCAAATTATGTGGTATATTCTTCTTGTTAGCTATTGACTAAAACTCATTTTACAATTAAAAATATGTATAAGCTTTTGAAAAGTAACACATCTTTCATGGAAACATATTTAGCATCACTGTTAAATTTAAATTAACAAACTTCTGAAAGGAAAATTTAAATTAACTATTATAAAAAAACGAGACCACACAACTGAAGTAAAACTAACGAAACATAACTCTCTCTCTTTCTATCTTCACTAACTTATATATCCCTTTCAACTTCCGTTCGCCTCGCCTGATCGCACTTTTCGTAACGCTCTCGTCACGCATTCACCAGCTTACTCCCAGGTCAAGCTTGCGTACAGAAGTTTTGCTTAAATCTCTTTTTTCACATGTTCCTACTTGTTTAACACCACTGTGGAATTACAACCTGTGTAATGTGTATAGTACTTATAAAATATCAATATTTTTGAAAAACAAGATTCATACTTAGTTAAATGAAGTAATTTTACGTAGCATCGTTCGTAACCTCATCATTAGCTTAAGTTCTATTCAATTTTAATTTGTCGTAAAAGGACCTAAGAATTCCATAATTTTAAATTTTAAGCTAGATCCTTAAATTAAGAAATTGAAGAATTAGTTATCGTTTTGTAAAAACAAATAATCTTACAACATGATTAAGTGTTATGTTCAACTTGTTTACAGAGATCGTTAACTATGTTCTCGTAATAAAAAAAAAGATAGAATTTCTCACTACAGAAAAGCTTTGCAGAAATGTTCGAAATATATCAAAAGTTTTAACAAGGTAATTAAGTTTTTACAAATTGTGAATTCACATATTTTTGTTCATGATTTTTAGTACTTTGGTTTCATTTCTAAATAAGTTTTTTTTACAACTTTAATGTTCTATTTACGTATTTATATAAATACGTAAATTTCTATTTATTTTCTATTATACATTAAAGTTGTACAATACAAATGACATTATTGTAGTTAGTACAATGTATGGCATAAGCAAAAGTTAGGAGAGGGTATGGTAAGTAAATTTACCTTAAATATGCGTTATTCATACTCGTAAGTCGTAACAAGCGGTCCACCGGATACTAACAGGAAACGAGTCCAGTATTAATGAGCATGTGGATGTTGTTCGGTTAATTTTTATTTTTCTATAAAATTTGTTGTAAGCTTATACCTGAATATCAAACCTGACGTTTTGAAAACCAATATGAGTGAAAATGTAAGCAATAATTTTTTTATTTGCAAATAAAATTCTGTACTCCGTTTTGATACAGAATCGTTGAAGCTATTGAATTACAAATTTGTATAAGAAGGCACCGTTATGGACGCAAAGGCGCGTTTCATAATTATGTTCGTTATTTCGCGCCTGTAGTCGCAATCGCGCCAGGCTTGCAATGTCAACGCACCCTATATGTTTTAAAAGTCACCATCATTATTTATCTCCAAAGAAATTATATAATACTAACGACCTGCCCCGGCTTCGCACGGTTGCAAAAACTATCAGTGTTTCTACTATATTATGCGTATATTATACATGTAAACTTTCCTCTGGAATCACTCTATTTACTAAAGAAAACCGCATCAAAATCCGTTGCGTAGTTTCAAAGATCTAAGCATACAGACAGCGGGAAGCGACTTTGTTTTATACTATGCACCTAATGATCAATATATCGATAAATCGTAACTATGTTATCAAACTGTTAATCATTTTACATACATAATGTAAATTATAATATGGAAAATTACAATTTATAAATATAGCTTAAATAGTAAAACAGATATCAATAAACATATCTTAATATAATATGTATATAAATTACGCGTCACGTTGTTTGTCCGCGATGGACTCCTGAACTACTTAACCGATTTTAACAAAATTTGCACACCGTATGCAGTTTGATCCAACTTGGAAGATATGCTATATTTTATTTTGATATATGTACTTAATTATAATATTTAAGAGAAAAAAATAAGGTGGTACGAAGTTCGCCAGGTCAGCTAGTTTAATATAAAATAAATTAAATTTTGTGAGAACGAGACGTCAAAATATAATACTTATTGGCAATGTTGAAACCGTTTAATAAAATGAACTTAACGAGACCATAAATTACATTAACGAAACCCTCATCTGAATTACTATCCCCAAAATCAGCCCTTAGAGGACTTGCGTATCCCCTGATACTTTAATTAAAGAATACGGTGGATATAGCTAACGTATAGCTGGATTATAAATTCAACTATCGCTGACTATTATGTGATAACGATTTGGTTTCTTTATTGTGATGAATATATGTTTTTTATCAGTGAGAAATATCTTTTTTACCATTAATTTATTTTATTGTGTCAGTTAATTTTCAAATGTGTTAAGTATTTCTTTTAAAATGATAAAAAAATAAGGTTGCTTGGCAGAAATCCAAATTGAACGAATAGGCGCCTCATAGTAAAATTAGCTTTATACTTGACAATTTTGTACTATATTATTTTGTGCTGTTCAATAAAGAATATATGTATAAATGTTTAATACATATTATATGATATACAAATATGACTGACAGTGAAAAAATTTTTTATAATTAATGAAATTCTTGGAAAAAAGAAAGGTGCAATTTGTAGTTCGCATCCCTTATATTTCAAACGTGTAATTGAAGTCTGCTTAAGTACTTGCTGAGATTTGTTATAAGGTTGTTAAGAAGACTTCATCTCAGTTGCTTCTAACATGTAAGATCCATACTGCGATACAACTGAATAAATCTTTTTAAGCTCTGCAATTGCTGGATCAAATTTCATAATATTAACATTTTTCGAACATTTTTGGTTTCAATATTTTTTATGTCAGAAGAATTTAGACGAAAGATCATTAAATACATGTTAGTAAACGTTATGTAGTTTTGACATTGTAATTCAATTAACATTACAATAGATTTTGCTTAACTTGTTTAGCAAGAACTCTCGTGCAAAGCAGTAATCTATATATATAAAAGAGTTACCCACCCACCACTCATCACGATATCTCTGGAACCATAAGGCGTAGATACTTGAATTTTGGTAGGAATATTCCTTTCGCCGAGTAGAGGTCAGCTAAGAACGGATTTTACGATATTCCACCCCTAAGGGGGTTAAACGGGGGTTGGAAGTTTGTATGAAAGTCCTATGTTTTTGAAGTAAGAGACTTGAAATTCAAAATGTATGCTCTATAGATGGTGTGGAGGTGTACTAATAATGTATTTTTAGAAATCAACCCTTTTTGGGGCTGAAACGGGGGGTGGTAGTTTTATGTGAGCGAGATGAAAACTTAAGTATGTATATGTAAGTATATTATTTACATCACAAAAATAATTAACGCCCAACGAAGTGGGCACGGGTCGGCTAGTCTATATCTATACTAATAAATGAAATTGGAGTGTCTGTTTTTAATATTAAAATAAACGCTTTTTACTAAATGCATATACCTAGATGTATACACGGTAACCGAACCAAAATAACATTTTTTACAATTTTTGTCTGTCTGTCTGTCTGTTTGTTCCGGCTAATTTCTGAAACAGCTGGATCGATTTTGACGGGACTTTCACTGGCAGATAGCTGATGTAATAAGGTGTAACTTAGGCTGCTTTTATTTCAATTTTTTTTATAACTGCGAACTGAACAATAATTTTTTTGGTAAATTCCACGCGGACGAAGTCGCGGGCACAGCAGCTAGTTTTAAATAAATCCTTTATAACCATGTTTCTTCTTCTCTCGGTAATATTATTATTGAAACATCAATTCTCATTCGCGAGAAGATTACCGACGGCTACATTTCCTATAAAATGACAAATCCTATCAAGAATCGACTTACCGAGGTATTAAAAATACTTTTACCTCTTGGTGGAAGTAATGGTTTATATTGTATTAGTATAAGTCAACATTTCATTCGATTTCCTATTTAAAGTAATGATATTGATAAATATTAAATGCTTAGAATATAAAAGGCATATTGCGTAAGTTTGAAAGTTCACAAATATTAACACCATTTAAAAGTTCAAACCAATCAAAAAGTTTATTCATACAATATTTCATAATAATTAATCTTCATCACTTTACTTCACAATATATTTATTAGAGAAACTTTACCCTTTATGTACCTATATCAAAGCAAAGTAGTCTCAAATTAAAGCCTCTATAGAAAAGTTACTAATGATGTAGGTAAATTATTTATTTCGATTAAGATCACCGAATAAAATAGTTGAAGTGTTTACAACTCGAAATATAATTTTATAAACATCAATTAACATAAGACTTTATTTCAATTTTAACAAACGAAAAATGTTTATTGCCGTTACGTCTACGTTAGATGATCATAATGTTTATATAATAATCATTTTCATCAAAATGTTATGTGCCTTTAAATCTTAAATAATTCAACTGGTCGAGTTTTAATTATTATATAAATAAAACATTTTAAAAGAGAGAATACTAGTTTGAATTTAAAAATAATTTTGGCAAGAAAATGATTACTAATTAATTCAAAGATATTCTGAAACAGACAATTTAAATTTGCAGTCACAGATATAATCATAATTATTATGTTTACACGTTTCGGCTCTAGGTGAAAGTGAAACATTTCCGTGCAACCGTTCTCCAATAATATTCGATCGACTGCTCTGAGTTTTTTCAATTGCTTCTTAAGGGCTCGATATGGAGTGTTTTCCGGCACCATGATTGCCCTATTCGTTGTATCTTTGAAGAGTATAATATTATGTATGTATGTATTTAGCTACTTGGTATGTTTAATCGTGTTATTGTTGCCAAAATTAACTGTTGCTTACTACTTATATGTATATTAGTTTATCATAGGTAGCTAAGGTAGCATTATTATTACTTTTATTAAGTAGGTATAATGCAATTTCATTTAAAATGGTAATAATTAATTTCCTATTATTATTGTTATATGAAAATTTATATGGACATTTATTAAGTTTTAATTGACGAATAGAAGATGGGTATAGAATTGTCGTTATTATAACTGATTGTCACAGAACATGTCTGAAGTTAGCTAAGGAAAAATGAAATTCGTTCTAACTCTTAAGCCCGCCAAAACCTGTCGGTTTGAAACCAATTAAACTTAACTGAGCCGCGCTTCGAACTCAATGCCAGACTCTTCTAATAGGGATGGAACCAATTCATAAAATATTTCAATACAAAGTTATCTCTGAAACTGCATTATAGAGGTACAACATTAAGAATGAATTGAACGATCTCACATAACGTCCGTCTATTATATTGTATAATATGAGCGTAAATTTTTTATCTGTACTAATATATAAAGCTGAAGAGTTTGTTTGTTTGTTTGTTTGTTTGTTTGAACGCGGTAATCTCTGGAACTACTGGGCCGATTTGAAAAATTCTTTCAGTGTTAGATAGCCCATTTATCGAGGAAGGCTATATACTATGTATCATCACGCTAAGACCAATAGGAGCGGAGTCCACGCCGACGAAGTCGCGCGCAGAAGCTAGTCTTTACATAAAACATACTATTTGTGCTCACTTACGTACAGGTTTATTTGGTAGGTACAGATCGTTCGGTAACGTGATCGGTAAGGTATCGTACGTAAACTTTAATATCAATTAGATAACATAATTAGACGTGGATTAGTTACTATTGTTGTCCTTCTTGATTTTATCGCGACTGTTTTCCAATAATACCTAAGTATATTCCATATATCTATTTGTATTATTTTTTAATTACATTCCCAATAATATTGACATGTTGCTACAGGTAAAAGAATAAAAACAAACATTCCATTACACAAAATTAATAAGCTTATTTTCTACGACATACGAAAATAACCTGTGTTTTTCTACACAATATCTCTTGAAAACTGATATACCTAATTATTAGACGATATTTGTTTATTTCTTGTAATAATAACCTAAGGGCGATAAATGTTCTTGTTACATGTTATTTCTGCATTAAAAAAATACTAAAATAGTATTACAAGAAGACCTCTATAACGTCATGTAAATATGATGAAGAATTTTGCTAATATATTTTACCGACGAGAGCACCCTTGGACTGGCAACGACTTATGTTTCTTATTTAACTTAGTAATATTTTGTAGTCATAAGAAAATCATTTGGTATCACAATAACTTATGAGACATGTCTAGTATTATGAAGAGCATTAGACGCATTACCATTTTATGAACTATTTATGTCAAATACTTTAACATCAATATAAGCATATATATATTTGTATTCAGCTTGTAACAAAGGCCTCTTTCTTCATGTAGGAGAAGGATTGGAGCTTAATCCACCACGCTGCTCCACTGTGGGTTGGCGGATATGTATAGTATATATACTATGAGTAACGATCGCTATCAGGTATTTATGATAACAATCGAGACGGACAGCTTAATGTGCTCTCCGAGGCACGGTGAGGAGACCCACAAGGATAGACATCCAAAGCGGAAATACAAATATCCATCCCGAGCGAGAATCGAACCTGCAAACCACTAGTATATAATATTAGTGACTTCTAAATTTAATTTAGACGAATAATTATATTAACAAGCTTAAAATTTAGCCTTAAGTATAGTTTACACAGTACAGGTGTCACGGGTGGTGTTGAGTCGCGTGATCGACTAATTAGTCGGTTGGCGGATCAAAGACAGGTCTCAGTTCACCCCGCACTGACCGTCCATTCACGTACTCGTAGCTAGTGCGACGACGATGTATGAAATACAACAACATACAATATTTATGAATATTTACAAACTTTATTAAAAATTTAGATATTCAATTCATTTCATAAATTCAGTCAATAGTAGCGTAAATAATAAAATAACTCCCTTAATTATGAAATAAACACAAATATAAGTACATATTCACATATTTATGTACATATTCGAGAAGAAAATTCGAAATTCGAAAATTAACTTCTTACATTAAAATATATACGACTACCTTGATGTTATATGAACTATTGTTATGTAATCGATAATTAAGATAAAGGTTAAGCTTAACTTAACATTATCCTTTAGTGAGAATGCAACTATTAGAATTTTCAATGTTAGTTTCAAACTTAAAGTCAGCCAAATAAAAGTTAAAGGATCTAAGAATTTGGATACTTTTAATTTTTTATTGTAAATGTTTGCTTATACATTTGTGGCTTTTAATATTTATTTAGTATTTTTTTTAAATTACTGTTTTTGAATTTTTATTGAAATATATAATCTAAATACTTACAATGCCTAAATGTTGTAGATATAAACGTGATGACCCAATGTAAATTACTTTTTACGCTTTCGGAAATAGGTTTATTCAAGTGAGATTGATACAACAAACGAACTTCCGGGAAATGTTTTATTTTGTATCGATAAACAGTGCAAAACAATCATATGAAAATCAATCTTCGAGCAAATACTGAGATGTTTGTGCTCTCCGATAGCATTGCGGTGGCTTTTAGCTGGGTCACAAAGGTCAACACCTCTACGATTTTGTTTAGAGTACGTCTGGAGAAATCAATTTTATTTACGATATAACTCGATTGAAGTAATTAAATTGTAGGGTAAGATGTAAAAAATGCTACAAAGATAGAAACTACTTAATATTATTCTTTTAATTAGACTCCTTTTATCTTTGAGATATAATTAACAATTACATTTATTTATATAAGTTTATCCACAGTCTCAACTTAGCTATGACTAAAATTGTATATATCCACCAACCCGCAATTGAACAGTGTGGTAAGCTTCGAACCTTCTCCTATAGGGAGAAAGAGGCCTACGTCCAGCAGTGGGATGTTACAAGTTGAATCGTGACAATGAATCGTGATTCAGAAATTGAAATACCAAAGGACTGATGTAAATAGATAGCACGTTAACTACCTACTGAATAAAAATTTGAGTCACAATCAACCACATATGTAGGTACGCTTTAATCACGAGTTAGGACCTTTTATATATGGTAGTCTAATAAAAGGTCTCTTGATGCTACATGTATGATGATGAATGTTAAAATAAAGCAACGTATCGCTAAGTTTTATTTAAATGATTTTGTCACAAATTATTTTTAATCAATAATCTATACATATAATAAAATGATAGGAAAGTCAATGTATGTCCGGGATAAACTCAAAAAGTACTGCATGGATTTACTTCAAATTTGGCACGAATATTATTAAGAAGTCGGGTCAGAACATAGGCTACATATTATCACGCTATCACCTACGGGGAACGAGCAGTGAATGCACGCAGACGACGTCGCGGGCAGCAGCTAGTTAAAATAATAAAGCTTTATTCGTGAGAATTATTAGAAACGTAAATGAGTTTCATGATTCTTGTGATAGGTAGCCTGACCCCCAATGAACCAGTGTTTATTTTGAACCAGTTGTTATTAGGCAAGTGAAAATTTATTTCAGAGATCACATATATACGTATATGTACATTTTTTTAAAGTAAACTTTAAATTCATTTTAAAATATTTTAATCACTCGATGCTGATAATTTAGAACATTGTCTTAACACAAACAAAACATGCATAGAATTTACAAATGATATTGCTGCATGAAAAGCATTCAACAACTAACTACTAAGTAATATAACTGAAGGATTAATATGTAGAACTAGATGTCTGAGTCGGTGTTCTACTCCTGTGTAACTTACAGTCTATCACAAGTTTCAAAAGTTATTGTATCGTTAATTTAGTTTATAGATCAAACCTTATCGAAATCCATTTATTGATGACACACCGGTTGTGGATAAAATTTATCCTACAAATAGTTTACGAATAGGCCTTAACAGCAGCAGGTAGAATAGGCAATTAGGACTTGTTTCTCCTCAATTAATAAACTACAACTTTTCGATTCATATTTCCAAATAGATATATCTCATAAATATTGTGGAATTCAGTAGATACTAAAACAGAATAATATATCAAAAACTTTTATGTTTTGCGTACGCCGTACTGGCATCCGTCAAATAATGTTCTACAACCGGTGAAACTGGCCCTTTTTGTTAATTCTTCTGAATAAATATTGATAATATACCTACTACTTTTAAAGCGACGGCAGCTGTTTTTATACCCAAAAAATAACAAAGCCTTACAGAACGTATAAACAAAATTATCGATTTTTAAATAAGATATGATTTGAGTAATATATAAATAGTGATGCTCATAATTACCAATTACTATATCTTTATATACAGACATACCCAATAATTGTGTCTGTTCGCAAACGAAAAAAACCGACTTCAATTACATCGACCAGTAATAGTTACAACTTAGACGAAAAAATAGTTAAGTAAATACGCATTATAAGAGATAACTCAAAAAGTACTTGTCAGATCTCAATCAAATTTAAATAGGTTCACATGACAAGCAATGGACAATTGGACATACACCTATATCGTATGAGAATTAATAAACAAAATCCGTATATCTTTTCGGAAACCAATTTTCGTTCTGCGAATAGCAAAATGTCATACATTCCAATAAATAGGCAACGGAGCGTGTGAATAATATAAAAAAATGCTGCGAGTGTAATACGGGTATGACAGTGAAAGTGATAAGCGTGATTGATGACGACACAAGCGCCACGTCTGCGCGAAGGGCTGTTATGACTACCGCACATAGCTCTCGCCCTACTTGTTGAACGCGCTTTCTACACTTACACTGTTCGTATGTTATATTCCCTAAACCTAACCCTTTACATTGAAAATATATTTTTTCAATATAAACAACTGTGTAAATTAAATAATAATTTTAAATTATTTAATATTATTCTGATGACTATATTTTAGTTATATATCGTAAATATTATTACATCACGATTTAGAAAAATATCTTTGTTAGTTTAATTACTTTTAAATAATAATTGTTATCATTAATTTAATTTCAAAATCAATTCAGAAATCTATTAAATTGATTTTTTTTTAAATAAAGTTAATTAATTTTTACTTTTAATTACGTATCATTTTAAGAAAAGAAATCTTTATGAAAATAGTGACATTTAAGCCAATTAGACGTCTATCTGCACTAGTTATAGGTAAAAGTAGGGACTATTAAGGCTATCTTTTATGGTAAAAAAGAACATTATTCGTAACTACTCATAATAAGTACATACACATAATCGAATTATTAATCACTCAGGTGTGAAATTGCGCATTTTAGTAATGTTATAGTAACCTAAATGTTTGTTGCAGCCCAAAAATGACCAGGAACACAATCTTAGTCCTGGCGATTTACGGCATCACGGTGGTCTGCATGTTGCCAGCATCATCCGCGCAGGATCTCTCGCAGTATGACGGTGAGCTCAACTAGTAATATTAAAAATTTCTTTATGAATACATCTTATTCTATGTACATATTGATAGGTCAATTTTATGACAATCATAACGCTTCAGCCTGTAATATCCCACTACTTGGAATAGGCCTATTTCCCCATCTGTGCTGGCTCCCTGGAGCTTTAAGCTCGGTTGTTGGTGCAGTCCGGTGGACCCGTGGGGTGGGTTTCCTGGTCGTGCTGGGCTCCCTGCAGCTTTGCTCGGTTGTTTGGTGCGATCCGGCGTTAGAGGTCGGGCGGGCCTGACCCCCAACGCCATGATGCCGGGCGTTGGAGGTCAGGCCTGCCTGACTTGGAGGGGCGGACGCTCCTGGACATGTGCCCCCATTCTGCAGACGGTAGACTGGTCCGGTTGAGCGTCCCCTAAGTGGGGTGGCCGGCTGGGGGTCGGGGGATCCTCGGCTGGCTTGAGATCTCACGTCGTCGGGAGGGGTGGTCTTGTGGGTGTCGCCCCTCTGGGTGCCGGGGCCTGGATGTTTACATTCGGGCCAACCGCCGGGGCGGGGTGGAGATTGTTAACGCGACCCCATCTCGCCCCACTTAGGCGGATGTCTGCTCACACGTGGATGGTTTTTGGTCAGTAGTAGTCTGACATAACCCTCTGGTACCCCCGCGCCAGAGTGTATCCATGATGGATTTTCCCCATGTAAAAAAAGGCCTATTTCCCCATGTAGGAGAAGGATCAAAGCTTAGTCGACCACGCTGCTCCAATACGGGTTGGCGACAATCATAAACAATACAATTCTTCTACTAAAAAGATACAATTAAGTTTGAATTGAAATGAAATATAGAAAAAAACTTAATTACACTCAGAATTGTATTTTAATTATAGCTATAGTATAACATTTAATGCTTTAGAACTAGAAGACAGCATATCCGTCTATTTCTCTTGATGTTAAAACCAATCACATTCGACGCGACAGCGGAAAATACTAATGTTTATTCATGATAATGCCGTCACAAATCAAAGCGATAAAATGTAGCGATTTCGCTTCACTCTAAAACAACCTTAACCAATACACATCTAAAAGCTGACGAGTTTGTTTGTTTGTTTGAACGCGCTAATCTCAGGATCTACTGGTCCGATTTGAAAAATTATTTCAGTGTTAGATAGCCCATTTATCGAGGAAGGCGATTCGATTTATCGCGGAGGTTATGGCTATATATCACCACGCTAAGACCAATAGGAGCGTAGCACCAATGAAGAATGTTTCAAAATCGGGGTTTTTTCCTTTTGAGTGCTTCCGCTGCGTAAACGGTTAAAGTTTCCCACAAATCGTGTATGACAGAATTGGTCCTATTCCACGCGGACAAATTCGCACGCAGAAAGCTAGTACAATATATAGTATCAAAAAACATATTCGAAAATAATATAGATAAGGTTACACGTCAGTTTGATGAAGTGCAGAAATTCAATGCAAAACGCACTAAAATTGAACAGCGTAGCATCGACCGTAGCTCGTAATGAATGTGACAACAACGAGTCCGCAGCAGCTACCCGTCCTAAATTGACATTACCATTATTCTAAAATCACTCCACAAACAATTCAAATTATCCATGTCAAGCTTTCCATCACACAGGGTGCGTGTTGCCGCGTTAATCTTTACTACTAGCCGGAGTCACGTTTACTATTATGTATTAAATTTAATGGCATTGTAAGTTTATCGTAGCGTTAATATTTCTATAAAATGGTCGCTTATTACTCCGTCAATAATAATAACTAAGCGTTTCTTAGTATTCTATAAATTTTATATCTTATACTAGCGACCCGCCCCTGCTTCGCACAGTTGCAATGCTGATACTAAATATACTACAGAATGTATTTACAGTTGTCCCTGCATTTGAAATCTGTAATATCTTCGGAAATATTCATTTAAATCACATACTGTAAGGGGCCGTATTGATCTATATTAAATGTACAATGTATTTATGCTGTATTGCTTAAAATCGCTTTCTAAATAAGCCATTATTTATCGCAAAAATTAAAGGATAAAAAATGATAACATATACCATCGCGGACTTTTTGTAGACCTTTTTAATGTGTACAATAACTAGTACATTATGTTGATCTATCTCGTAGGGTTCAGCCAGCGTTTGCAAGTAAGCAAAAAAATGTGTTTATTTACGACATCACATTAGAAACCTCTAAAACTATCAGTGTTCTTCTTCTTTATTATGCATGTATTATACATGTAAACCTTCCTCTGAAATCACTATTTAAAAAAGAAAATCGCATCGAAATTCGTTGCATAGTTTTAAAGATCTAAGCATACAGACAACGGGAAGTGATATTATGTATTGATATAAAATTCTCGTGTCACAATGTTAGTTACAATACTTCTCCGAAACGACTGGACCAATTTTTATGAAATTTTGTGTGCATATCGGGTAGATCTGAGAATCAGCCAACAACTAATTTTTATACCCCTAAGTTATAAGGGGGAAGGGTTTTAGGGGGTTAATAAAATATATGGCAAAATAACGTTTGCAGGGTCAGGTAGTACCTATATTTCTAAGGTTTGAATAATGAAAACACTTTTGTTTGCGTCTGTCTACCTGTATATAGGTATATTTTTACTGAACATTATGCAGCGAATCATAACTGTACACTAATCGTCAAGCAATGGAATAACTACAAAAAACTAAATCCGTAAGTAACTTCTAGTATTGACATAGACCTAAGTAATAGGTACCTACTAAAACTAAATAACAATTTTTATTTTGTTATTTCATTAATATAAATTTTGAAAATACTTGAGAGCACATATAAAGATAGAAAGGTGCAACACCAGCACCTGTGAAATGGACCGGCGGGAATTCCAATAACATGAAATTTATACATGTGTTTAGAGCTCTTTGAAGTGTGTTGGATAAGGTATTTCATCAATAGTACGTAGGTATACTATATTAGACAAGGAGTACGGAACAGTGATTACGCATGAACAACTTACAGTTGTACATATAGTCATATACCTATACTTGAAGAGATTGTTGTAAAGGCAATGTCGATTATTACATAATGTTTTTTTGTATATGATTATTTCAGTAGCGGATAGAAAAAGTTATCAAATATATCAATAGATACTAGTTACGCCAGATAGAGACCAGGTCATACAAGACTCAACTAGTTCCATTTGAAAAATACTTTTAACGTCACATTAATGTTAATGAAGTCTTTAGACGTGAGTAACAGTATTGAAAGAGAACGTTTTATATAAGCAAAAAACATATAGTCTGAGTTCTTGTAAAGGGTAGTTAATATTGTAGTATAAAATACTGTTTCAGAACTTAGTTACTGTTAGGTTTTACAAACAAAACTTAGGATTTACCAATATAACGGCTTTTGTTGTAACGTATAACATACCCATCGAGTGACATTTTACATTGGTAAAAGCAAAATTTAGCTTTACATTGTCTAATTCAATCAGGTGGCTTAACGAAGTATTTGCATAATTTATTGTGTTAATATAATATAAACGAATAAAACGTCTTGTATTTTCAATTCAAAATTACTTTGTTTCAATAATTTACCCATTGTTAATTTTTCGTCTTTTCGTTACAAACGTAAACAAATTTTAGGCAAAAAAAAGCTTATTTAAAAGAAAATCATGATTTTATAAATATAATATTTACAATATTGTCCATTCGACGGTAAATTATTCATTCTTTGAAAAAGCCGGGACGGCGGATGTACAAATTGAACGTCTTATGAAATAAAATTTTTACATTGAAAGCAAGTTTTCAATATTCTTGCTAAATTATCACATTCTCATTTGAATCAAAATCCCCGAGGAATGACAGTAATTACTATCGAAGTCAATGGAGATACAAATCATAACTTGCTACAACCCAACAAGAGTTAGTTTAATACAAACAGATTTTCGAGTAAAGTTATTAGTTACTTATTAGCAAATACTATTGACTGATTTTCCATTAAAATAAAAACTATTTTAATGTTCACCAATGCTTCATCCTAGGTCACGTTGATCTACGTCTAAGCTGACGTGGTTAATTATATTTTTTACTAGCTGACCCCGCAAATGTTGTTTTGCCATATATGTTATCAACCCCCACAACCCCCTCTTGTGGTTGGAATTTCGTAAAATCCATTCTTAGCTGACCTCTACTCGCCGAAAGGAATATTCCTACCAAATTTCAAGTCTCTACGCCTTATGGTTCCAGAGATATCGTGATGAGTCAATAGGTATATACGTGGAAATCTCTTTTATATATATAGATTTGAAATAAATGTAACGATCAATTTATGCTGACAATTTGAAATATACTGTAAAATAACAATTGGTTTTAAAATATTTTTAATTTTAATCAATGATCGTTTTTCATAATACTGTCTTTAAATAGGTACATTTTTAAGGCATCATCACAAAAAAATAAAAATAAAACCAGTAAGACACACAGACATAATATTTATGTATGTATATAAGATGGGTTTGATATCTACAGGAGGCGACAAGTTGACTTAACTCTGTAATAGTCACTGATTGTGCCGAGCTATAACGGAAATACAATTATGTAGATTTGTAAATAGTTTAAGATCTTCATAATATTATTGTAATCCTGTGGTATCTTATTATATAAACTTATAATGATATTCCAAATCTATAAACTCTGTTTAAAAGAAAAAAGAAAACGTAAGATTTTTATTTATTTATTCATTTGACAAATTATAATGTTTGTATGTACACAATTTAATGGTATAACATACGTTTATATAACTTTACCTTGTACAATTTTTGTAAGAATATAATATAAGTATCTCAAATAATCGTATGTATGTATTCTTTATAAATCTGTAATGAAAATCAATAATTGATTGAAAGCTACATTTAACACAAAATTGTTGTAAAAAAGAAAACTGTATTTCTAATGGTATCGATGTTTTCTAGGCGCTGCAGTCTCTGATAGTCGAAGCGGCTGGGATGCTCTCGGTGGCTTATATGCGCTCCTCGCCCAACACGACGCCCTAGGAGGCCACGCACTTGCACGCAAATCGGTTCGCTCGCCTTCTCGCCGCCTACGTTTTGGACGTCGCTCTGATCCTGATATGCCTCCTCAGGCACCTGTAAGTTGCAATTTTGCTCAATTTGAAGTTTTATGGATATGTCGATGTATAGTTTAGTTTTTGTATTTTTATTTTTATCGTAAATTTTGTGTAACTTAAAACAATGTATAATTAATAAACTAAATAGAAATCCATCTCAACTAAAATAATTAAAATAAATTATAAGAAAGAATAAAATAAAATTTTCATTAAATCATCGACTACCGGGTTTTTAACGCAACTGTTCTTTTAAGGAAAAATTGACTATAAATGGATAACGCATAGTAAATCTCAAACAAAACGGATAATGTTTATATCAGTTGTCTACAACGATTATTTTGCTACATTTACCAAAAGTTGAGTATAAAGGATAAGAATTTTCTGTTACAGTCAAATGAGATTTTAGGGATTTTATTTGGGCTGTTGGGTTTTATCTTTTGACATAAATGTGAATTGTATAGAATAAGCAAAAGTCGTAAGGAATATCGAAAAAATGTACATACAGCTTACAATCATTGGTATTATTAATATTATAGGGATATTTTTTGCAGTCTGTATTCTAATAAATTTACCGTAAAATATATGAGAGAACATATTAATTAAAACAAAAGAAAATAACATTACATCATTGTGATATGATCATAGTTTCAAAATAGAAACTCTATTTTTTCCAAGCAAATCCAGGAAGTATTCAAGTATGATTATTAAAATGCTAAGCTTTTAGTCATTTGATGAAAATAATAAAGTGAAAGAATTAGCAAAATTTATAATAATATATTTAATATACTTAGGTACTCCTAATTAAGAGATACTATATACTATATAGAAATACTATATATAGATAATACTCAAAATTAAGAGATTTGGAAATCTGGAGAATTTAAGATTTTCATAAGCCACTGATCTTAATATGTTGATACTTATTAAAAATTAACTACCTCTGATATGAAATAAATTAAATTTGTATTTCTACTCGTAATAAGGAAATCAGTCAGTGTAATAAGTATTAATTAATGGAAATTTTCTTAATTTTGTATGATCTCAATATTTGAATCGTTTCGTGAACCTAAAATTATAATATTAATTTCATTTATTATTATAGCTTCAATTTTATTAATATGCTATATTTAGTTTTAAAATCGTAAGAGACGATATATTAATATATTTATAGAGTTAATTTTATGTAATGCGAGTCATCAAAATTTGATTATTATACATAGGTATCCAGTTTTAATCATACTTAATTTAAATATATCTAGTGAAAAATAACTTTTACGATTTCAATACTACGTCGGCACAGCGTTGTTAGTTGATTGTTTCTGAGCCTTTGTTTTTTATTTAAAAATGCAAAAGCAACTACGTAATTAAAATTCAAAAGTATATTCCTACAGGAAGGTTTAATTCCTGTGCCTATTATTAACGATTAATTCAGTGTTTCTTGATGTTATATTGTTCTAAAACATTTAAATTGTTAATTTTGAATTTACGACTTAACTTGTAGCATCCCACTGCTGGGCATAAGCCTCTTTTATTATGTAAGAGTAAGATAAAAGCTTAATTCACCACGCTGCTGCACTGCTGGTTGCTGGATATTATGAGTAACGATCCCTATCAGGTTTATATGATAACAACCGGGACCGACAGCTTAGCGTGGTCTCCGAGACACAGTGGGGATTCCCACAAGGATATACAACCAGACCGGAAATAAATATTTGTATAAATACAAATATCCACTTCGAGCAGGAATCGAACCCGCGGCTGCCGGTGTTTAAGAGCTGCCGACACGTCACACGCACCATTACACCAGAGCGGTTGTTAATTTTGTATTTACTTCGTTATTAAAAAAGGACATCATTTAATACTTTATTTGTTATAGCTTGACGAATTGGACGAACTTCTGTCTCTGCGCGAAGTCCGGACGCCTGTTCGTCTGCGCTTCGGACGTCGTTCTGACGAACGAGCTGTACCACACATCTTCCCTCAGGAGGTTTCTATATAACTTTAATTATTTTGTTTATATATCACTTGTAAAGTACTTGTTTTTTAACTTTGTTTATTTATAGAGGTTTTTAGACTGTTTGTTAATCGTAATTTCGTCTGCGTGTAAATTGAATTATTGACTGGTGATATACATAATCATGGGGTCATTTTCAAATCTTTTAGTAACATTATTTTGACTTTTTCACATACATATGTATATTTATGATACAACATGTATTACAATTTCGATAAAACGTTAATTTGACCTTATGGTATGAGAAGATTAGATAGCAAGATAAACATAAGACATAAAAGAGCAACCAATTACCTATGTTTTTTATTTGTAAAAAAACTAGATCTTGGGAAAATATAAAGTTGTAAAAAATGTACACCTATAGGTGTTATATAGAAAGTGGTGCACGTACGGAGTGTCCGCAAGGTAATATCAGAACACTATAAAATCTCTAACGCGGTGAAAAGGCGTGAAACGAGCTCATTCACCCTAACAAACCACCAATTCTTGTTGTTACGACAATGGAGCTATTTTATGGCGAATAGTTCCAATTTTACACTTCCGAGAACAGAATGACGAGGTGTTCGTGGATGATGTTTAATGGAATATTTTATTTGAAACTTCCACTCATAAATGTAGTTCGATACAATAACTTTGAAGCTATGTCGTTAAACTGTTTCCACTATCAGTGAAACGTGCAGAACAATTTCATTACCTAGTTAGGATTATACGGAACATCATTCATTTTTATGAGTGTTTTCACGAGTTTCTCTACGCAGGACCAGGACCGATCCGTGCGAGCTCCGTCAATGCGTCTCCGGTTTGGCCGCCGCTCCGACAATAATATGTTCTTATTGCCTTATGAGGTGAAATTTTATTTTATTTATTGAGAAAGTCTTGTCAGGTCTTTTTATTTAGGAATTTTAAAATATATATTAATAACATTACATCGGGCTCGATCCCCACACACAACAACATTTGTATTGGCCATACAGGTGTTTGCCATGGTCAGGGTGTTTATGCAGTCCTTGTGGGTCTCCCCACCGTGCCTCGGGGAGTACGTTAAGCTGTCGGTCCCGGTTGTTATCTTGTACACCCGATAGCGATCGTTACTCATAGTAGGTAATATATCCGCCAACCCGCATAGGAACAGCGTGGTGGATTAAGCTCTGATACTTCTTCTACATGGGGAAGAGGCCTATGCCCAACAGTGCGATATTACAGGCTGAATAATGATCGTGATCGAACATTACATTTTCAATTTCTTACAATAGTTTAGTTAGATAAAATATCAATTTTTTTACTAGTCTTGTGATCAATAATTAACAATAAGTTAATTTTTAAAGTAAGTTAATTTGTTTTACTAAAATAAAATCTACATAGCAATCAATCAACAATATATAGTAGCTAAGAATTAAATTAAATTCATTAGCTTGAACAATTATTCAACAAATAATAATTTAAACTTAATCTGTCAAGACGTAGTAAACTTGGCCATTGTAAGAAAACTTTTGTAAAATTTCGGATTTGCAATGATATACTCGTATACATTTAATAGTTTCATTTCCATTTCGTTACTATTAAATTACTTAATTTTCTAACATTAAATTATATTTAAAAAGGACGCTCACAACATGCATTTATTATTTAATAAAAGGCATATACTTATTGCATTTTAACTTTCAGTCGGCGCTACCTAAAGAAGTGAAGGCGGGAAGCTCAGAAGACGACAGGCAACAAAACTAAACGATTACAAACGCACGCCGTAGGTAAATTAATATTTCTCCGCTCCATAAGTAATATCCAGCAAGTCTAATTCTAAGCATAGTCACAGAATGGCGTTATGTGTCAAATTTTAAATATCATCTTTAGATGTTACTCAATTTAAACAATTATAAACTATGTGTACATAATCATATACTATATTAATACTGTATGTTGTTAAATGTTATCCTAAAGCTAAATTTAACACTTTTGTTAAAAAATGTATTTATTCGTTTGTAGTTGTATCTCTACATTTTTTGTTGATCAATTGTAGCGAATAATTATACATTTTTAGAGCTGGGTAAATGTAAAATTACTTCGCTATATTTTATCGGACTATTTATTGTACTGAACAGCTTTCGAAATAATGTAATAGATAATTTTGTAACTCTTGTAGTAATAAATGTTTATTTTTAGGTTGATATAGTGCAATTAATAAGTTGAAATATAAAAAGCTAATGACTTAACGGAAGTTTTAATTGACCTCCTACATTTACATTTTCAATACATTTGATTGTTTTTCAAATAGACAGAATCCTTATTACCTCGTTACATCATAGTTGTTATCTATACTAATATATAAAGCTGAACAGTTTGTTTGTTTGGTTGTTTGTTTGTTTGTTTGTTTGTTTGTTTGTTTGTTTGTTTGAACGCGGTAATCTCTGGAACTACTGGGCCGATTTGAAAAATTATTTCACTGTTAGATAGCCCATTTATCGAGAAAGGCTATGTATCATCACGCTAAGACCAATAGGAGCGGAGTCCACGCCGACGAAGTCGCGCGCAGAAGCTAGTTTAAGATATATAAAAAACAACACTAGCTAAATAAATAAATAAAGAAGCAGCATGAATAAAATCTACCTTTCGTAGAAACCAATGACAGTGAGAACTAAAATGCAAGCATTCGAATTTTGTTTGAACTTAGTAGGTGGTTTTAAAGATTAAAAAAAATATATATACCTGACACGGTTTTCTGGAGTAAGGAGATACGCGCATTTAACGAATAACAAGACTCTCAAAATTAAGCCACCATTTAATTAAAGTTCATGAATATTATTATTACTTACTTTCTGTCTAACTAGGAAGGTTTGAAATTAAAAGTTACCTTTGTATTGTTTTGATGTATAGGTACCTACATACATTTTCTATCTTACATAATATAATTACTTAAATGCGCTGTAAAGAAAGAATAAGCACTATAATTTGTGTATAAGGTATATTATATTGGTATAGCTTCATAACATTTAAATTCATTTCATATGATATATATCTGATACGACGTCTGATAAGACGTTAGTCTATAATATCAAAGGTATGCCGATAACAATAATGTTTTTGTCTTTTTGATCGCGTTATGAACGAATTCTGAACGAACTCTGACATATTAGTACAACAACTCTGGTGCGTAGGTTTTGTAACACACATACTTTCATAAAACAAAGATATACCTAGGTCATTAAAATGTCATAAAGTTTTAGTTATTAACATGTCATATGTACAGACAATTATAAATCTTTTAAAATATTTTAGCTAAGACCAAAAACAGTTCGAGATAAAGAACTTATTACGAAAAAAGTATAAAAAGTAGAGAATATACAAAGATATGATAAAGTTTTAGTAGTAGATACATTGTTTATTCTACCACAAGCTAAACCTTTGGGAAAATAGAGCTAAGCATGTATACGGTTTTCTTTGTATTGTTTTCCAATTTCGCTCCGTTGATTTCTTTTTGTCTTTTTTATTTATAATACTGTATGAATTATGTAACGAACATTACAATTGTGTACAAAAATATATTATACTAGATCTGCCATAACTTCAATATAAGTTATTGAAACAGATACAAATGTCTCTAACATAAATTATATAATATACTTTTTCGAATAAATCAAAATTTTATAAAGTAATTTCAGCCATGAACTTATTACGTGTATACACATATATACAGTGAATTATTTGTAGTATGACATAATGCTCAATTAGATAACGGCAACGATAGAATATCTATAATTTTGACATTTGTAAACAGCGGGAAACATTAATGCGTCGTCTGCAGGTTATAGTTTCGCTGGAAGAAATTGAGGATGTCAATATGTCATAAACAGGCGCCTTCTTATAATCCATTTATAAGACTAAAGGTGCTTTGCATATTTATTTTTCGAGTAAAATTTTTATGACAACTAAAGATCGTTCATAGTTTTGTGACTAAATTTTTTTAATACTGGGTAAAAATGTTAAATTAAAAAAATATATTAATAACTATTTAAAACGTTACTCTTTACCATCATTATTCATTTTCCACCCAAAAGGGGTTGTCAATCGCGACTATAAAACAATTAGAGAAATCAGATCATTTAGACATTTTATCGATAGGATAGATATGAATTGTCCACAGATTACATAACAGGGATTTGGCAACCGCCAAAAAGACTGGTAACAAATTTTCTATAATTACAACTAGCAGTTGCGCGCATCTTCACTCGCGTAAAAAATGATAATACATATTTACAAAGAGCTAAAGTAGAGTTCATTTCAGGACGACACGTTGGCGCAGCGGTCACAGCACTGGCTGTTGCGCTGGCGGTCGCGGGTTCGATCCCCGCTCAAGACAGACATTTGTATTGGCCATATAGATGTTTGTCGTGGTCTGGGCGTTTGCGTTTGTGTACCTATTGTGTGTGTTTTCACACACAGGAGAAAATTCTACTGGGGGCCCTTGAGTGTAAAGCGTTTATTTAATTACATTAACAACAATTTAGGACCTTTTTGTATAACCACGTTAAGTTTACTAGGCTGTCACCGGATTGTCGATCTGTAATTGATAATATTGATAAATCAAAGGCATGGGCATTTTGAGCCCGTGGATGTTAATTTTAATTTTAAAAAATCCATCAAAAGCCTAAAAATCAAATTATATGCTTCTAAAATTTCTACTTCCGATATGACAAACCTTTAAATATACGATTCAACCTGTAACATCCCACTGCTGGGCATAAGCCTCTTTCTCCGTGTAGGCGAAGGGTCGGAGCTTATTCTCCTAAGTTTAGTTATATTGAAGCGTAAAAATTATATTAAGACTAGACTACTATTATTTTATTTTTAATTAATACCTAACTTTTTTTTTTTTTTTTTGATATCGCAGGGTAACCCATTTACGGGTGATATCCAGGACGCCCGGGTAGGCAGTCCTAGACCGTATGTCGGACTCAGCACTTGGGGGTGCCACTACCGCACTAAACCCCCTGCGGGAGCCTTCAGCCGCTTTAATTGGAGGGTCCCGGATCTGCAGGCAACAGGATCCCTCCAGCGACAGGCTGGCCTCGGCGAAAAGGCCAGAATTCTCCTCCATGGGGACTGTCCGGCTCACCTCTGAACAGTCCCGACGACGCCGTGTCTAGCAGGACCGGGTTCCCATCCCGGCCCGACACGGGCACAGGGGCGTTACTGGAAGCGCATTAAGTAGCGCCTCCTACGCACCCCCATTCGTCGCCCGCGGGTGGAAGCCACGTCAGCGGCCTCCTCTCTCACCCGCTCGTCAGCCTCCTTCTGGTACATAACTGTCTCGCAGAAGGAGACCATCGCCTTCCAGGACTCGTCGTTGCCGAGCATCGCGGTGATGACGCTCGGGAGTGACAAGTCCCCTCCGAGGACTGTCGTCAGATCGCGACGCAGCGCCGCCCATCTCGGGCACACCTCGAGGGTATGCTGGGCAGAGTCCACCGCCGCACCACAATCGTGACATTCAGTCGTCGGCTCCCTTTGGGCCGTCCGACACAGGTAGTCACCAAAGCAACCGTGCCCGGTGAGAACCTGCGTCAGACGGAAGGTGAGGGGCTTGCGTTTTCGACGCATCCACCGCTCAAGGACCGGGCGCAGGGCAGCCGTTACGCGTGTGCCATACGGCTCCTGCGCCAGGTCCTCCCCCCACCTCTGCATTAACGCTTCCTGCCCTATCCGGCGCACCCGTAGGATCCCGTCCAACGTGGGGTTCTCACCAAGAGCCCTCCTACCCGAGACGTATGAGTAGGTCTCGGCAAGAACCTCCGCCACGAGTTCCCACGGGGGGTCGCCGGCTAGAGCAGTAGCTGCAGCCCACGATACCGTACGGTACCCCCGAATCACCCTCACCGCGATGGTCCTCTGCGCAGAGCGCAGTGCGGCCTTATTCCTCGCAGTGAGGCGATCCGCCCAAACCGGGGCACCGTACGTCGCCATACTCCGGCAGACACCGGAGTACAGCTGCCTGCAGGCGGCGCTGGGTCCTCCGAGGTTCGGGAGGAGTCTGCCCAGTGCACTCGCCACCTTCACGACCTTCGGTCCCACCATGGCGAAGTGTGGGCCAAAGGTCCACCCTCCATCGAGGATGAGCCCCAGATATTTGATTTGGGGCTCATCCTGACCCTCCCCTCTCCGATCTGCAGGGTAGCCCCCGGTGGGGGTCCTTTGCGTCCGGTCCCGCGGAATAGGAGGGCTTCGGTCTTGTCAATTCTGACACGAAGCCCTAAACTCTTTATGCGGCTGATCACGAGGTCGACTCCGACCTCGGCCAACCGCGCCGCCTCCTTGAAGTCACGCCCCGGGAGTACACGAGGGTGTCATCCGCGTAGCAGATGACACCCATCCCGGGGAGGAGACGGCCTCGCAGGACCCAGTCGTACCCGATGTCCCACAGGATCGGTCCCAGAACCGATCCCTGCGGGACACCGCAGCCGACTTGCCGCCATTCCACGGACCCCAACCGGTTCTCGTAGCCTACCCTCCGATCGGAGAGGTACGCCTCCAAGAGCCTCCTTAGATACGGGGGCACTCCAAAGTATTTCAGTGCCTCCCGTATCACTGCGTGAGGCAGACTATTAAAGGCGTTCGCGATGTCCAGGGACACCGCGACAACCACCTCCCTCCTGTGTTCCGCCTCACCCGTCACTGCCCTTAGGCGTTTGAGGGCATCGATGGTCGACCGGCGTGCTCGGAACCCGAATTGGGACTCTGAGAGTCCGGGTCCCGAGCCCCCATCTAGGTGCCGAGCGAGCCGGGAGGCTACTACTCTCTCCAAGGCCTTCCCAGATTCGCTCAGCAGCACCACCGGTCGCACCGCCGAAGCCGAGTCCGGGGTCCGCCCTGCTTTGGGAAGTAGGCAGAGCCGACCCTCCTTCCAGGCCCCCGGAAACTGGCCAGACCGTAGGCAGCGGTCAAACAGCTCCCGGAGGCTGTCGCCGAGGTGCCTGAGAGCGATCGCGAGTACCCTCCCGTGCACCCCGTCCGGACCCGGCGCCCTCTTCTTACTCTGAAGGCGAAACAGAGCCGCCTCCATTTCAGCCTCTGTGACGGGTGGCGGAACACCCTCCTCCTCGTCCGGCGTCTGCCGAGCCATCTTGGGGGGCGTGAAGCCCTCGGGTTCGTCGGGGAAGAGTTCCTCAACGATCCTCCCCAGTTGGTCCGGCTGAAGAGTTTCGCTGATGGGGGCCGACTGAGCGCGGAGCCTGTTCCGCGCCCAAATATACGGTCGACCCCAGGGGTCTCTCTCCAGACCCCCAACTAACTCCAGCCAGGCCTCCTCCTTGGCTCGGTATATGGCCTCCCGCAGGATCTTCGTTTTCTCCACGTAGATCCTGCGCAGCCTGTCGTCCCTGTCCACGTCCTGGGGGCGCCTCCGCCTGCTCCGGGTATATTGTCTCCTGGCCCCGTTGCAGGCGGCCCGAAGACCGGCGATCTCAGCCGACCACCAGTAAAGCGCCCGCCGCGGGGATGAACGCTTCGCGGGCGGCATGGCCGCTCTGCAGACAGCAGTGAATGCGTCGCTGAGCCGGCTAGCCGCCTCATCCACCCCAAACTCCGACAGCGGCGGGAGACTCCAGCGGCCAACAATTGCGGCCTCCTCTGCCAGTTCCCGGTAGAGCTTGGAGAGTGCCCAACGCGGAAACCGGGTATGCCCCCTGGACGACGTTGACGATGACGACGACGCCGGACGGACGTGAGCTGGAGACACCTCGAACCTTATGTATCGATGGTCCGAGAGAGTCTCCACCTCCGTTTCCACCCTCCACCCTTCCACTCTGCGTGCGATGGCTGGCGTGGCGAACGTGACGTCCACCACGGAACCTCCCGACCAACGCACGCACGTCTCGACTGACCCCACATTGAGCAGGCACAGTCCGGCAGCTAGCGCCCACTCCTCCACCTCCCTCCCTTTAGGGTTCGTAACAGGGTTGCCCCAAGCCGTGGACTTGGCGTTGAGGTCACCGGCCACAAACACCTGGAGAGGAGCTAGCTGCCCCACCAGTGGCCCCAGAACGTCGAGAAACCGTTCCAGGGCCGCCAGGTCACGGTTCGGGGAGAAGTAGACTCCAATGAAAGCCACCTCTCCCCGAACCGCTGCCACGTACCCGTGTCCCCTCGCCTTGACAACGAGGGGGGGCCGGCTCCAGGCCTCACCACGATCACCACCAAGCCCTCGGTGTCTCCCGCCCAGTGTGGGCCAAGAGGCACAGCATATGGCTCGGCAACGATCGCGACGTCAACACACCACTCCGCCATGGACTGCAGGAAAAGGTCCTGGGCCCCTGCGGAGTGGTTGACGTTCGCCTGGAGGACGCTGAGATGTCTGGGCATTATTCGGTCATCTCAGCGTCTGCTGACACCACTCGGTTCCCCCCTTGGGATGGGAACTTCCCGCGAGTTGATGGGGGCTTGCATGACATGCCCCCCATCACGTGGCCCGCCGGCCTACCGGCGTCCGCGCACACCGCGCAACGAGCGGCGGCCGAACACCCGGCAGCTTTGTGGCCAGGCTGACCGCAGCGATAGCACAGCGTGCTGCGGTCAGTGCCAGCTGGGCACGCGGAACCGACGTGCCCTAGTCCCAGGCAACGGAAACAGTGCCTGGGACGTGCCTGCAGGAGGTGGACGTTCCCTCTGCTCCACCCCACCGCTATGCTCCCGGCTTGCAGCAGCTTTTTCCCTGCTGCCACCGGGAGCTCAATGTGGGCTGATCCCGAGCCCACTTGCCCCACGCGCAAGTTTCGCACGTGAACCTGCCCGGGGGAACAGCCCCCCTCCTTCGCCACCGCGGTAGCCAAACGCTCCGCGTTGACTGCGTCGCTCAGGCCTGAAATTCTTATCTCCGCCTTCTTCTCAGGCCTGAGTACCTCCGCTTCCTCGGCCAATGCCAATTAATACCTAACTGGCTTTAAGAATATAGGTTGAAAACTTGAAATAATATTTACGTGCATATGTACAATTTCAAAAGCAGTCCAAGAAAGGTTTATGCAAAAATAAGACGCACTTTCATACACAATGTTAATGATTATGACATAAGTAGATTTCCCTCAATTTTAAACATCCTGAAATATATAGATAATATATTAGAAACAAAAATAGATAAATATATAGTATATGTTACCAAAGAAGAATTTTTAAAATCGGTTTTTTTTCCTTTTGAGAGCTTCCGCTGCGTAAAAGGTTAAAGTTTCACACAAATCATGTATGACAGAATTGGCCCTATTCCACGCGGATGAAGTCGCGCGCAGAAGCTAGTTAAAAAATAAATTGTGAACTTGTCATACAAACTTTCAGATAAAATTTTTCCAAATTAACCTATCAGCCAAATTTAAAGCTTGTTACACAAAAAAAGTGAGGACTTGCATGCAAACTTGCGTGAGCCCTTAGACCACCTTAATCCAGTCTTGTTGCGATATCCCTTCCTTACGTTCGTCTACTACGAATAAACTACCTATTTATTTAATTAGAAGTTTTCAGCACAAACAATTAAGACCTTTTATGAAATATATTCTCTTAAGTCGGTTCTGTCTTGAAATACTACCTCTACGTGATATGTCAAGTATATTCTATCTTTCTACCAATTTTCACGTACAAAAAGTCAAGGATTTTATATAAATCTGCGCAAACACTTAGTCACTGTCACAAAATTAGTTCTAACTAAACTCTTATAATTATGTTTGCTCACAAACGAAAAAAAAAAATCAATTACCTACATCGGCAAGTAATACAACGTGAGTAGACGAAACAATAGACAAGTAAAAACGCGTTATCAAAGATTACTCAAAAAGTATTCATCAGATCTCGATTGATTTAAATGGGACTACAAGACCAGCATCAGCTTTCGATTAAGGGCGCCTTCAAATTAGCCGCGCGGCGGCAGCGCGGCTGCAGCGCTGCTGACGCGCGACGTTGTAAATGTATGTAAATAACAACGCGCGACAGCAGCGCGACAAATTTGAAGGCGCCCTAAAATACGAATCATCAAAGTCGGTTAACCTAGTGAAAAGTTATGCGGTATAATGCAACGTAGGTCGACGAAAAAATAGTCAAGCAAACACGCTTTATTAGATATAACCCAAAGGAATTAGTTAGATCTCAATTAAATTTAAATTGGACCAAATGACACGCATCACCTTTCGATAAAAAAAATAATAATCATCTAAAGGTCCACCCAGTAAAAAATTCTGAGGTAACATACATTTAAAAAAAGACGGTCGAATTGATCCCTTTTTTTAAATGTATCTCCTTCTTTTTTTGGAACTCGGTTAAAAATACTTATTAATTTAAATTCGGTAGTACAAAAAAAATCAGAACTTTCATAAATACTAATTGTAAGAGTTCTTAGCCCTCCTTAATCCGGCCTTGTCGCAAAATTCGTTCTTTGCCGAAGTCTACTAACTGTTAACTTCGGTTTTGCTAAATTCGAAGTTTTAGCGCCTTTTATAAGGACTAGTAAAAAAGTAGAGAATATATCCGCCAACCCGCATTGGAGCAGCGTGGTGGATTAAGCTCTGATCCTTCTCCTGCATCGGGAAAGAGGTCTAAGCCCAGCTGTGGGATATTACAGACTGAAGCGAAGGGACATTACACAAATAGTAGATGATTCATTTTGGTTTAATTTTCTATTCTAACATAAATATACAGGCTATATTTAATTACAGCCTTGACCGTGAGTCTCATTATGATATATTACGTGCATACATTTTTGTCTAAGATGCTATAGGTGTATATTTTTCAAACGCGGTTACACACACACCGCGTTGCACCTGTTGGTCTATTTTTATCGAACTATAAATAAAATAATATTTCATCCTTTGTCTTTGTCATTGAAACATTTTTGAAGTAAAACATTTTTACGCACTCTTGAATTGGGGAATAAGCTGGTGAATGCGTGACGAGAGTGTTACGAAAAGTGTGATCGGCAGAGGCGAACGGAATTTGAGAGTGAAGTATAAGTTAGTGAAGATAGAAAGTTTTACTTCAGTCGTGTGGTCTAAAGCTCACTTGCTGCAAAGATTTGATATAAAGCTTTCATAATTTAGTAATTTTTCCAGACAACCTTGGCTTTCCTGTAAGTCTAGGCAACGTGATGAGTGCGTTACTTATTTTTACACCGTGTTTGTCATCTGAGTCTATACAATACCTACTATCAGTCTATAATCTTTTTCGATCATTATCATCATAAACATTAGGGATGAATACTTTTTAACAACTAATTTCTCAGTCAGTCTCAGTCTGTTACATCTACTTTTACGTAGGTATATAGTAGACTAGCTGCTGTGCCCACAACTTCGTCCGCGTGGAATTTAACAAAAAAGTTATTGTTCAGTTCGCAGTTATAAAATATAGAAAAAAATTAAAATAAAAGTACTCTACGTTACTCCTTATTACATCAGCTTACTGCCAGTGAAAGTCCCGTCAAAATCGGTCCAGCCGTTTCAGAAATTAGCCGGAACAAACAGACAGACAGACAAAAATTGTAAAAAATGTTATTTTGGTCCATATGCATTTAGTAAAAAGTGGTTATTTCAATATTAAAAACAGACACTCCAATTTTATTTATTAGTATAAAAGTATACATGCCTGAACCTGAAGAAATATTTTAAAATTAGATGCACAGAATTAGAGGTACATAAGTTTCTAATCTATCGCCAACATTATGTTATGCGATATTAATATAATTCACTTAATCAAAGAAAAGAAGCATTTCTTTTCATTATTTTTCATCTAATTCATTTCACAATAAAAATAAAATACATAATAGGTATAGGTATAGATAGTATAGGTATTGTATTACATTTTCAATACAATAATAAATTGTTACTTAAAAGTACAGATTTATAGGTAATAGATTTATATGTGTATGTCTGTAAGGTTTTTTTTTGAGTATAAAAACCTTCCGTGGTATTTAAGGAACATACAAAAAAAATTAGCCGAATTGGTCGTGCCATTCTCCAGTTATGCGCTTAGTAACATACATTTTAATTATATAGATTAGTAAGTATTTCTAGTATTTTATTTGGATCTTGTGTTAAATTTACCGGAACTGATTAAAATTAAATTTCATTTCGAAAAAGTATAAATAGATATAGATTATGTGAAATATTATGTTAAACAATTTGTCATACTAAAATAAATGTTAATTACACAAATCGAAATAGCTCTTTGCAAAACTTCCGTTAAACCGAAAACAAAATAAAGTCCAACAACCCTAATGTTTATTTCGGCACATTTAAAATGGAATTTATAACTACGTCACTTCATGTACTTTGCTTGTTTAAAAATAGAAAATAAAATTGTATCATATTCTGTGATAGAAGGTGCTAGTTCATTCGCAGACTAGAAGCCGTCTTTACCAGAGTAGTTTGCTTATCACAGCTCATTAGTGCAAGGCAGTTGAAGTTCAAGGAAAATATTGTGAAACGTAACGTTTTGTTTTTCACGGGTAATTGTTTCACTTGACTTTAAACTTTGTAACACTTAAATTAAGGGTGTATTCTTTAAATTAAGTTGATCAATATGTTAAATATTGATACGATACGGAAATTAGTTCCTGTTTCATGGTTTTCAGGTACAATGTTTCGATAATGTACAATTTCATTGTGTATTACAATATTATTTAGAAAAAAAAGAAAAACCGTAATTCGTGAAATGTTTAAGTTACTGAAAAATGAATTAGATGTTATAAATGGAATAATGAAGAGAATATTCGGTATGTGCATACTATGGATTTAATGAAACATTACAGGTGAGGTCGCAAGCTCCCGCGCCGCAGTGTGGGCGCGCCGCCTACCCGAGCTCAGTTAGAGTCCGGCACCGCCGTCGCTCGCACGAACCTCTCCGCCGCACAAGGTACTATTGATTCATAAAGCTCAACGCTTCATGTAACATTTGCACTAATAAATGCTTTAGACGTATGTGTTTTTTATTCGTTTGTAACCTGACGACCTCGAAATCCATGACTAACTCTACACCAGAATATTCCGTTACAAAAATAATCAACATTACTCCATGTTTCTGAAAATAGCGCGTCTCATTTTCACGAATACGTAGAATGCGCTTCGTCAGCGTGGAGAGAACTTAGGCGTGCATATTAAAATTCTCTTAAGTATATGGTTATTTAATAGCTTTAGCTGTACATGTTACACACGAGCACGTTTGCCTAATGTTACACATCTCACACGAAATTACTTTGGAAAAGTAAAAGGCTATTGTTAAGAAAAGTATTAAAAAACTATTTCTGTACATTTAACAGTCTGGACGATATAACCGAAATATTATTAACCTTGATGACGGTACTGTTAACCTTGTCTCTACCAACAGTTGTGTCGGCATTTAAATTGTTCCAGACATAAAATATTTCATATAAAATAAAGTTTCAAATATCCTATCCAATCTTAATAATTACAGTAACATAAACACAGTGTAATAAAAATAATGGACAAAACTTTGTATAATATAATTTTGAAATATTAATATAATATAATAATATAAAAATAACTTTAACCGTGAAATTAAAATTAAAAGAACAAAAAATCCAAAGCATTTTCCATGCTAGGACTTTTGATATTTTCAGTAAATACGAGTTCGTTGTTTTTCTACATCCTAATCATGTCAAAGCCCTTGATAATGTTAATCCAAATCGTTGCTATATTATATAAAATCAAATCATTTGGAAACAGTATTCTTTAAATAACGTATCTTTCAAGCAGTGATGAGAACTTTTTTAGTCGCGCCTACACGTTTTCCGCCACACTCGTTGAATTATTATCTGAATAGACGTGCAAGTATGAAAGCATTTATGATAATAAGTTTTTTCGTTGGTTGAACAAATATTAACAAAAAATTATACACGTAAATATAAATTTTAATGAAATTCAAATTTTCAATACATACTCGTATATAATGCGTTATAATAAAATTATAACTAAATATAATTTGTAATGATTTTATAAATATATCTACAACGATAATAACAATTAGTACGATAGTTAACACAAAATTAAATTATTCAAACACACACATATCATATTACGAGTATACTTATTTACTTTTATTTTATTTTATTTTACTTAATATTTGGGAAACAAACAGATGTACATAATAAAATACATTAACACAAATTAATTTTACAAAATCCAGCAAAGTTTCCACCAATTACTATTACATAAAAGCACTCTAAAGCAATAAAATGATAATCTATAATAAATTTATCAACATTATAAATTCAAAATAAATACAAATCACTAATAAAATCCATTCAACATTAAATCGTTTGTATGGAATATATTATTTTTATAGTAACAACTAATTTTTACTGACTTCAAAATGGGAGAAGGTTCTCAATTCAACTGTATTTTTTAAATGTGTATGTGTCTTAGTATTTCTGTGGTCTGTGGTGTGTCTTAACTTTTTACTTGGTATGCCGATTTAGGTGATTATTTATTTAATCGAAAGCTGGTGCTTAATTTGTGGTTACATTTACATATGATCGATGACGAGTAGTTTTTGAATTATCCCTAATAATTTGAATTAAATGACCGTTTTACGGACCTATATCGTATTATTTGTCGATGTAATTGAATTTGGTTTTGTTTACTTTTGGAGCAAACAAGATTATGTTTCCTAGAGTCGAAGGTCATTTCTTAAAATTTAAATAATAATAATTGTAATTACTTTTCAATTGTTTAAAATTTTATTGTTATGTTTAGACAATTGTAATAACAATCCTCAAAAGACAAGCTTGCCATTCATTTGTCAGCACATAGTTCGATCTCCGTCCGTGAAAAATGTATTATGAAGAAAATATGTTATAAGTCATTAAATAGTAGTAAAAGTTTAAATACTGTAAAAAAAGCACACTGTATATTAACAAATATTTTATGTATATAAAAATGGCATGGGCAACTAAGAGCCCGTGGATGTTGTTTATATAAATAAATAAAACCATAAATATGTTATAAGTCATTGAGTGTGAAGCATTTATTTCATTACATTTTAAATGAGAATGACGACGATACAATATAACAGTGGGTTGTAATTATTATTTAAAAAAATAACTATATTATTATGTAATAAAATATGACTTAAAATTAGTTTTATTATGTAAAATGTTCTAGTACTCGCTTCTAAACTACCTGTCTCACACGTGTTTAGTAAAAAATATTATAGCCGTCGTCGTCGGTGGCAGGGCTAATAAAATCGTAATAAGACGGGGAGCTTCGTCTCTAACCCGAGGCATGAATCTTACGAGAGTATAATAAAATTACCTCATGAGGAGGATAAAAATTGACAATCCAATTTTTCTTATGTCTAAAGCGTAAACACATCTTTCCAATTAAGCACCATAATATCTTCAAAATGTTCACATTATATTTTTGTCACGTATCTATAACAGAAACAACGAAAACGTATTTGTGAATTCACATTACCATTTTTCTTCAAAAACTTTTACCTATCCGTTTCTTGTATTTACTAATTATGTTTCACCGTCGACATTGCATAGCGCAATGAATATTCAAATTTTAAATTAAAGGTCACGCACGGGCTTAAATTCAAGCTTGTATCGCAACATTAAAAAAAGTCACATATATTTCTCTAAAAATCTGAGACATGTTTTTCCAGTTTCAATCCGTCTCAAAGAAGAAGAGGACATTTCCCCACAGATAAATATTTAAAGGTTTCAGGTCAGGTCAGAGTTCAGTAGCACATATCATTAGTAGTTTATTTTATTGATTTCGATACAAATATAAATCAATATCTTTTTGTAGTAGTACCTAACTAAAATTCTTTGTTAGTGACTTTATTAGAAGTAGTAATAAGATTAAGCGAGCAGTGGTAAAAATAAAAATCAAAAATAACTTTATTCAAATAGACTGAACCTACAGAGGTAGGGGCTAGCAGGAAAATATTTTGTACAAAATCTGGAGCAGCCCAACCGGGGAAGTGCCTCGACTTTATATGTAGAAGATCACAGCTAAATTGCTAAAAAATTGCCAACCCAGTTAGGTACATAAAAATGGCTTCAAAAGTATCTTGGAGTCATCATTTTACAAATTAAAATTTTAGTTGTCGTTAAAAGTAAAGTTAATTAGATTAGTTAATTAGTGAGTTAATCAATCATATCTATACAGATAATAAAAGATTTATGTAGACAGACAATTGAAGTTGAAAGTCAGCCTTTAAAAGTAAAACAGAAAATTAAATAGGTACACATTATTACACCCGTACATTAGTACACCCTGGCTCACTGAAAATATCAGAGCGTCAATGACCAAACGTAATGCTGCGAAATGCAAATATAAAACAAAACCAACTGAAGAAAATCTAAATAACTACAGGCGCTTACGTAATAAATGTAATAGGATGTGCAGGGACGCTCAAAGACAATATGTACACTCGTCTGTAGATAATAAGAGCTCATCAGAGGTGTGGCGATTCCTTCAGTCTCTTGGGATCGGACGCTCTAAAACTGAAACTTCTCCAAACATAGATCTGAACGTCCTCAACAACCACTTTTCCAACTCTATTATTCCGAACCCTGATAAAGCACAAACTGTATCTCTCCTCAAAGCTCGTACCAAACCCAATCATGCTTCATTTAAGTTCGAAGAAATAACGTCGTCTGACATTAAAAGACATGCATCAGCCATCTCATCGGATGCCATTGGCTCTGACGGCATAAGTAGAAAAATGGCTATGTTGGTATTGGAAGAGATTATGCCTATAATATGTCATATCCTTAACTTCTCTCTTACTTCAAAGACTTTCCCTGACGTATGGCGTCTTGCTAAAGTCATACCAATCCCTAAGCTCTCCAATCCTTCATTACCTTCACACTACAGACCTATTTCTATACTTCCTTTCTTATCTAAAATCCTTGAACGCATCATTCATTTCCAACTTACCTTGTTTTTAACTAAACATAACATCCTGAGCCCGTTCCAGTCCGGTTTCCGACCTGGCCATAGCACTGTGACGGCACTTACAAAGGTTCTTGACGACATTCGGTTTGGAATGGATAACCAGGAAGTAACCATCTTAGCTTTACTGGATTTCAGCAACGCATTTAACACCGTTGATTACGACATACTCCTAGCTATCTTAGAGTCAATTAATGTATCAGCTGAAGTCATAGAGTGGTTCCATTCTTATCTGTCTGGGCGTCGACAGCGTGTATGTGCTGGTGATAGTCATTCCTCGTATTGCCGCCTCAGTGCTGGGGTTCCCCAGGGTAGCGTGCTCTCTCCACTCCTATTCTCTATCTTTATAAATACTGTTACTGAAATTCTTACCATCTCTTTCCATCTTTACGCTGATGACTTGCAAGTTTATTTGACAACACCGGTTGAGAACATTGTAGAAGCTATAAACACCCTAAATTCTAACCTGAGCGCTATCACCAACTGGAGTCGGTCGTTTGGATTATCTGTCAATTCCGGCAAGTCACAATTCTCTATTTTAGGCACCTCTAAACAACTAGCAAAGTTAGCTTGCTATAACCTTCCTAACGTTATATTCGATGGCTCCGTTATATGTTACTCCAACGTGTTAAAAAATCTAGGGGTTATTGTTGACAGCTCTCTTTCCTGGCGTCCGCAAATCGCTGAAATTAGTCGCAAAATTTTTGCAACTTTTCATTCTCTCAAAAGATGGAAACATTTTCTACCGATTAAGACTAAAATATCGCTAGTCAACAGTCTTATGTTGCCAATCTTGGACTATGCAGATGCATGCTATCCAGACTTATCGGAGGAATTGATTAACAAACTCAACCGTCTGCAAAACCTCGGCATAAGATTTATATTCAATTTGAAGAAGTTTGACCATGTATCACAGTATCGCTCAAGGCTCGGATGGCTTCCAATAAAACATCGACGTAACCTACATATTCTGTCCCTCCTCTACGCAACCCTTTTCTGTCCTACTTCACCGCTATACCTGAAAGAACGTTTCTCTTTCCTTGGCAACCCTTCTCTTCACATGTGCCTTCGCTCTCAAAACGACAACAAATTGAGTGTGCCAATTCGTAACTCGAGTTCGTATGCTAAATCTTTCACGTCAAAGGCTGTTGAATTATGGAATGCACTACCTTTGGTAATTCGTCAATCTCCTTCTATCTTTGTCTTTAAAAACCGCGTAAAGCACTTCTACCTAACTATGACTTAAATAGCATATCTTTTGCGTACGTTTATTCATTCGCTTTTGTATGTGTATTTATATGTGTATGTATGTATTTGTTTATATATATATGTATATATATATATATATTTATATATAATATATTTATTATATATTTGTATGTATGTATGAATTTGAATAATATGCTTATTATTTTTTTGTGAACTTTATTACCGATGCGCAAGCCCGTTACAATGCTAGCTCCTTTCTGTTGGGTAGTCTGGAAGAGATCGCTATTTAGTGATAAGACCGCCCATTGCACTAAATGTATTATTTTAATATTAAGGTTTGCTATGTAAACTAGTTTTAGTTGCAATAAAGATGTTTATTATTATTATTATTATTATTAAAAATAGCTCAAAAAGTACTCGCCAGATTTCGATAAAATTTAAATGGGACTATATGACAAGTATAAGCTTTATGCTATCAGTAAAAAGTTATGAGGCAACACACATAAAACAATACAGTCGAATTGAGATCCTCCTCCTTTTTTGAATTCAGTTTACAATACTATCTCAACTCAGTATCAACAACTCAGTTTTTGTGACACTATGTTTTTTTACAGCGCAACGAACGACTTCAAAATGGCCACCGGTCCGAAGATAGTGCACAAGCAATTCAATTCACCCATCGGCTTGTATTCCCAGCAAAATATCAAGGAAACACTCAACAAGCATCTGCAGAACCTCGACAATGGCACTGTAGGGTTCGTAACACAAACAATACCTGGTTTCTCACCTTCAACTAACGTAGTGTTAGCTTGCTACGGTCCAACCTAAATAAATAAAACCTTTGAAGGTCGTACAAATTCTAAACTTTAAATATGACAAACAATGTAAAGTCCACACGAGATAAAGTACCGTGATTAAATAGTGGAGTAGGGCACAGTATTCTAACGTTATTATATTTGAATATTCCGTTTTATTACCCTAATTAAATATAATTATGTTTATTTACTAAAAAATATTTTTATTATTATACTTAAGAATTTATAGAGTTTTAAGTACTTAGATAGTGGTTTGCAAATATCTAAAATGAAGTATTGTTATTGAATAAATATGGCCGCACCTGACACACATCCTACAAAACATCATAAAATTATACCCTATATAGATACAATTCAAAGACATTCCTTAAATCGCCAAAGCACTGTCATCCATTGCATCTAAGTCGTTGAATCAGATATACCTGCCTACACATACTGACACTTCGCACTGAAACACTGAAGTACAAAGCATTTCCACATGTTAGTTCAATTATTGGTGAATTATTATTGATATCTACTTAAACAGGCTAAAGACTGCCACAGAAACGAAAACTGCATCCAGAATCTGTTTGTCATAGAATAAAAATAGAAAAACAATGCTAAAGCGTCGTAACAAAAGCGGTGACATAAATAATTAAAGAAACAATGACTCAAATCCACGCCATATTGACGCATCTTTTTTGGCACATTAAATACATATATTACGAAACAAGAAATAATAATTAAGATACATTTAGATCCAAATATGTTGCGTTGATAACATTATAACAATTTGTACATAAATAAAACTTACATGTAACTACATATTATACTTTTAGAAAAACTAGTAGATATTAAATATTTAACTACCTATTGCCTATAAAACTTAACTGTTATTTTAAGAAATCTAGATGCAATATAAAATTAAATGATAATACATAAATAAAAGGAATAGAGTGTCATTACGCAATTGTAACAGTTTTTATAAATATTTACCACTATATATATAAATTACGTATTAGGTTTAATAGCTTGCCTAATTAATGTCTTATAAAATGTATATTATATCTCCGAAATGTATGTACAACCACGATTGCACCAAATTGGATAACTCTTTTTTGTTCTGTTCGATGGGTCAGCTATATGCTATAATAAATAGTAAACATATTACTAAAGGTCTCCGATTGGTAGAAACGTTGCAGTTTTATCACAGTTATGCGTACAGACGTGTATACAGAGGACATTGATTGTTCTGGACTTCTAGACTACAGTTATACTTATCAGCGAGACAGCCTTAAGTGTTGAAACTGCACCAAAAAGCTTATATCACTTACGTACATATTTTTAGTTATCTCAAAATAATTATATCTTCGAACTCCTAAATTTGTGTTCTAACGGAAGCTTGAGTCCTAAGGATATCTTGCATTAGCAGCTCTGAAAAAAGTAAAAAAATTGGATTCACAAAATCCTAACAGTATTTTTGCCAACAATCTTTAAAGATATATATAACAACTTTTTTGTAATAAAATCAGTATTTTTCAACCCGTGGGTCGCAACCCCCTGGGGAGTCGCAAAGCTTCTGTAAGGAGGTCGTCAGAGGTCGAGAGAACTTTAGTAAAAAACAATAACGAATAAAACGATTAATTTATTAAGTAAGAGAATTTTAACAAAATAATATACTTATTCATAAACATTTTTAAGTTAATAAAAACAAATTAACGATAGCGATCGCGAATGATAGCGATCGTTACTCATAGTAGGAAATATATCCGCCAACCCGCATTGGAGCAGCGTGGTGGATTAAGCTCCGATCCTTCTCCTACATGGGGAAGAGGCCTATGCCCGACAGTGGGATATCACAGGCTGAATCGTGAAACAAATTAACAAAAAATAAAATTCTAAGACTCATGTAAATGCGAAGGATGTGCTTATTTTTGATAAACCAATTTCTCCCATCGTGGATCTGTATTGCGTTAGTTAGTTATCTCTTGGCGACGTATTCGATGTATGTAATTATTGTCAAATGATGTGTTTATTACATAATTAAATAATTTAAAAAAGGCGTATTGAATGAATATTTGTAACACTATAACATACACATACCATACATGATAAAAAAGCAAAGGGTCGGGGGGTCGCGAAATATTTTTTCATACCAGATATGCTGCCATAGTGGATTTAGAATGACGTCACAAAGTTAACCATGCATTGTCATCCAAATTGAACCTGCATACAAAATTTCAGCTCAATTGGTTGCTTCAAAATTGAGTTGCAAGATTTCACCCGAACAAACATACATACATACAAACCATGCATTGTCATCCAAATTGGACTTGTATACAAAATTTCAGCTCAATTGGTTGAAGATATCTGCTTCAAAATTGAGTTGCAAGATTTCACCCAAACAAACATTCATTAAAGTTACATACATAATTACATACATACATACATACATTGCAAGTTAAATAAAAGCTTGTAAAAAGGTTGAAAAACACTGAGGTAAATGATATAACTAACTACAAAGATAAATAATGTCTAATTATCTATACTAAACAAAAGTTTATTTCCATTCGATTATTAGGCTTACGTAAGCTTTTTTTATGATAAAAAAATCGATGGTACTTGTATATTACTAATATACACATATGATTCAAAATTCATACACATTTCACAAACGACGTGCATCTTCGGGGCACTGACATTTGCGTAGACGCATCGCTTCCCGCTTGCATTACATGCATTCCCGTATAACGTCAGGTAGTTCCAAAATAAGGATCGAATAATAAAAGCTTAGTATAAACTTAGAGCAGTAAAAATAATTGCATATACTGGATACATAATACTTTTATCCACTTAGTTATTGAATATTTAGAATCAAAATTTGAACTGTTTTATTTAGCTATTTCCGGAATAGCCTATTATTTCCAAATCAGTAATGTGCAGTCATCGCTCGTAAAATAAGCACGAGTAGTCGAGACTTCAAAGCGGCTGGCGAGTACGCTTGCGCAGTACGAAACGACCTGTCGTCGCATAGCAATGCGTTTACGCGGAAAATCATAAATTCAATACCTATCAGTCGAAATAAAGAGTGAACACGCGAAAAAAAAAACTAAAATATTGCAAAAGAAATTGAAGTGTTTTATAGGATTAATAGAAGTAAAAAAGTATTCTTACAAACGATAATATTCTAAATTATCAACAAATAGTGGTAATCTAATTGTACAAAGATAATTTATAAATATTAATTATTAACACGCGGTATACTTGAATCTTCGCAGTATGAATTAAGTTTGGCAAAAAAACAAAACATATAAATCTATATTTAAATCATTGAAAGAAACTGGTAAGAAACTTTTAATTTTATCAGTAACTAGCTGACCCGGCGAACTTCGTACCGCCTAACAGTCGATTCTTTAATATTTATCCTTCCCGGAACCCCTCCACTAACACTTAAACTTTATCATATGGTATTAAAGTTCAAGTTGACTTTTAAGTATTATTACGAATCTTTTGTATAGGAATATAGAAAAGTGTTGTTTTTAGACTTTTCAGGCAATTTTTTAAATTTTTCTCTCCGTAACAACTATCCTCGTACTTCAAGGTATATATTATAAAAAAAGAATTAGCGAAATCGGTTCAGCCGCTCTCGAGATTTGCGCTTAGCAACACATTTAGCGATTCATTTTTATATATATAGAGAAGAGATTATTTACTTATTTTTATTCTAGGTATACAAAAAATAAACATTTTTTATTTAATGACACGACATCCACGGGTTCGTGTCATGACGGACAACTTTCCGTACTTTTTTATTCATCTTGCAATTTAAGTATTATTTACTTTTTTGCGTGTGTGTTTTTTTATTATTATTATGGCACTTCGGATCAGCAGTCCTCAGACTGCCTAGAAAGTGAAATTATGTTAAACAGCCATTATTTTAATTTTAAGGTGAGCCTTGGTAATAAAAAGGTAAATAAATACTTCTTAGTAAGGGGAAGTGAAAACTAGGTTTTTATACAAACTAAATTCGACTACTTCTTTTATATATTATACGAACAAAACTAATGTTGAAGCAACTGCTATGAAAAATATTACAATTTTCTCTAACAAAACACATTGAAACGCTACTTATGTTTCTGTAAATCCCTTTTGATTGCTTTTTGTAACGTCTTGAATGGGCACAGTGTACCTAACGTTGAACTATAAGAAAAACGTTACGAACATCAAACATGAGAGTTCAGAAAATGAAAATGTATATAATTATAATATATTTTCACAATATATTCTGAAGAAGACTTCAAAATATATTGTGAAATCAATTTTTGCTTGTCATACTTACATAAATAAAAAAATGAAAAATATGTTGCGTAGAACATGAATAAAAAATAATAATAGATGTTTGTTTATTTTATACGGTTGCACATGACTTAAATGACACTGATACACGATCTCGTTACAAATAAATGTATGAGGTGAACGCAAACCTGATTCTTTATATGGCCCGGCCCTACTTGTTAATATTATGTGAGAAAAAATCGATTGTAGTCCACGTGGTTAACATTCAAAAACTTTTTTAATATTAATATCTTTATTATTATGATTTTATTTCTACATCTCACAACCTAAGATATATATATTAATACTAGCTTCTGCGCGCGACTTCGTCGCCTTGGACTCCGCTCCTATTGGTCTTAGCGTGATGATACATAGCCTATAGCCTTCCTCGATAAATGGGCTATCTAACACTGAAAGAATGTTTCAAATCGGCCCAGTAGTTCCAGAGATTACCGCGTTCAAACAAACAAACAAACAACCAAACAAACAAACTCTTCAGCTTTATATATTAGTATAGATAAATCATGAGTCGCTAATTTTAGCATGAATAAATTCTTGAGCATTTTAAACTTTTAATACAAGTTCAAATGCTTTAATTATATTTTCACATTCCTACACTGAACAGTAATCCGGTACTATAGAAATAGTTAAAGGCCTCGATTAAAAGTTTATTTAAAACATCTATCCTATCGCCAGATTGATATAATTAGAAACTACGAAATACAATCAACTCGGAGTTAGCTCTTACGCTTTGTCACAACTTTTTGCGTTTCTCACGACAAGTTTCCTGTATCACCTATAAAGCAACTTTTTTGTAATCGACTTTCTCAATGTGATTGGAAATTTATTCATTGTATACAAAGAACAATTCATCAGTTTTACTTCTACTACTTTTACACAAAAAAGGTTTTATACATTTTTATTTTATTTTATTGATTTGTTGTCTACAATTTCGTAAACTGCGGTTACAATTTGTGGAGATATTTTTAAATATTTTAGATGGGATTGATGATGATAATTATAGAGATTCAAACAATTCATGATACTATTATAAACATCTATATCAAATTCTATTTGATAAATCAATAAACATGATTTTTTTTGCAGTATCGATTTTCAAAATCCGGTTACCGATAAACCGGCAAATCTTGCAAATTCAGCCGTTCTGCGCATGCTTGAGGAAGAAGAACGAAACAGAAAAGGTTTACCAAGTAAGTATTTTTATTATTTATAAAAAAACCTGAAGTTTATATAATGCATGTGTAACAAATAAATTAGTAAAAAGATATCGGTGTTACAAAAATTTCTTTCAAGAAAACAGAAATGATTTTATTAATTACAGTTACCTACTGTATTTAAATTTAAATTTATATTTGTACTAGCTGACCCCGCAAACATTGTTTTGCCAAATATGTTACTAAGCCCCTTAACCCCCCCTTATAACTTAGGGGTATGAAAAATAGATGTTGGCCGATTGTCAGACCTACCCGATATGCACACAAAATTTCATAAAAATCGGTCCAGCCGTTTCGGAGGAGTCTTGTAACTAGCATTGGGACACGAGAATTTTATATATAAGATTTATACAAAACTTGTTAACTCTTAACCGAATTTTTCACTTCCAAAAAAAATACAACCTTCAAAAAAATTCTTTAAAACTTAACTGAAAATATATAACTAAATTAATTTCTTACTCGAAAGAAATTGACCAGTACACGTACCTTACTAACAATTTTAAATCAATGCTTTATCAGAACTAGACCCTACCCAAATCCAGGCGATATTGGAAAATCTTGTTTACACCAAGCGAAGATTTGAAAGTATGTGGCCACCTAAAAAAACGAAAGCTGACCGTAGTTGGAACGGTCACATCAACTCTACGTCCTATATTCATTCCGAACTTATGAAGGCTACTAAAGGTATTCTTAGTGGTGTAGAATCAATTTAATGTACTCGTACCACTCGCATTTAGAACATGTAACAGTTGAACACGTAACGATAATTCGATTAGTTGCATGGAATCCATGTAGTCTAGCACATATTTTTCATGTCTGAGTCACAACTATATATCTTCTGAAGTGCAATGAGATATAAAAATAAACATGATATTTGCAAGGTAAACCTTCAAGTCTTGTTAATAATAACAGGTAGTAACAATTGCGAACTTGTAACTTTGAGGTAAATAATATAACACTCTTAAACTGTTTTCGATAAAATTATTTCTGTAAAGGTAAATGTCAGAATAATAATAATTATAGGTCACAAACAAAACCTTCTCTTGTCACAACATGTCATCGCTTGACACCTGTTTCTTGTGGAAATTGGTCATTGGCATAAAAATATTGGCAAGAGTTTTAAAGTATTTTGTATGTGATGACTGTGCATTACTTTGTAGTGTTAGTATATATTTGAGTGCGAACGAAAATGCCTCAAACCGTATTTGTTGGTAACTTTAAAATAAAATCATTACAACCATAGCTTATTCGGTGCAAATTATTTAAAACTACAATGCAGCTAAGCTACGGTCCTACGTGCATCTGAAATTGTATTTTCATAGAGCTGCATTTTGGGGCTTTTATAGGCTGCATTTCAAATATAAAATGCACTTTTTCTGATTTTGAATTTTTTATGCCATAAAATATTACCTTGTTATATGACTAGAAGCTTACAATAACAATTTATCCAACAATGTGATAGTAATTAGTACGAATTTGACGATAGCAGTTCATTAATAGATAGGTAATACCAATTTCGTTGAATACTTTTTTTATTAAATAAAATAAGTTAAAGAAATTTAAACTTAATAGAACTCACTTTTATCATGTCATTTATGTTAGTCTATAATAAGCATTCTTTGACGCAACGTGTAACTATTTTTGATGACTCTGTCTTTGCGAGCGTTCTATGAATCAATGGCTAATATTAAAACGTGCTGAAAAGATGCAACGCTGAATATTTGCTGTCGTTCTCAAGACGAAAACACTCACACCGCAAAATTAAATTACACCTTGACAAAACAATGATTTCTTCGTTATCATTTGATATTGACATCATAATACAAATATATCCAGATTCAAGTCTTCCAGTTGGTAACACATTCAATAATATACAATTCTAATACTTATGTTTCAAACACGATAAAATAATTATTATTATCTAACGAACAAAATTTTATAACAGTATCACATATAATTTTTGCTATATAATGTTATTTACTGCTAACCACTAACTAAACACGAAACCCTAAATAGATTAAAAATAATTTTATAAGCTCAAATAATTTTATCAACGTAAATAATGTCATTATAAATATTGCATGATATGTTTTAGTTGCCAATTAACCTTGTAAATGGTCTGATACCTTGATACCAGGCAATAATTATGACAATGTTCAATTTTATAATTTATTAACAATTTTTTTTCAACTTAAAACTAAAAATATGCTTAATAGCACATAGCACAACAAGGTTTTCAGAGATTTAGGTGTTCTTTTCTCTTAACATTGAAATTTGTTCAGGACATCATTTTAATATAGGTAGGGATCCCTAGTACATATTTTTCACCTGATTAGTATCAAGCTAATTTTCCGGGAGTAGCTTCATTTTGATGAGACGAACAAAAAGTTCCTCTTCGAAAACTCTCGATTGTGGTAGATAATAGAGTTAGCAGGAGATAGAGCAGCAGTAAGCGTAGGACCGGGATAACGAACCACGCAATTTGTAGGACAATATTACCATCAAATTATATAAATATGTATTTACTAACTAAAAGAAAAAAAATCAGAAAAAAAATCAATTTTTGATGACCTTACGAGGTCATCAACTTAATGACCTCGTAAGGTCATAAAAAATTATTACTAACCAGCTGATTTTTTTTTCTTTTAATTAGTTAATATTTATATAATTTGATGGTAATATTGTCCTACAAATTGCGTGGTTCGTTATCCCGGTCCTACGCTTACTGCTGCTCTATCTCCTGCTAACTCTATTATCTACCACAATCGAGAGTTTTCGAAGAGGAACTTTTACATTACCTACTATTTCTCGATCATCGCTACTAAAATCTATTGATGATTCAACGACACGTGTCATTCGTTTTTATGCCAAATATAATGCCAAATGAGTCAAGAGTTTACGACTTCTCCGTTCTACGTGACATTGGCAAAATAATCTGCGGTAATCTGGGACAACTGCATGCTATACAAGATAAGAATTAAGGAATTAAGAGTAAAGGAGAAGCTAAGAATATTACGTTACGACAGAATATTGCTTTCAATCGTTTTGTGCTTTGTTAAGATATGTACCGTGATTATTTAATGTAAGATTAAGCATTGTTACGCCAATGTTCGAAATGTTATTACATCGTTCCTATTTGTCATTCTATAAGCATGTTAATTAATTGTAGCGATCGTGTATTATGGTGATCTAAACACAATAAATCAGTCAATACCTACCAATTAAGGTCTACGATTTCAATCTATTCAAAATATACCAATACAGAAATCTTAAAGGTAGTACAAGATTTACAATTTACGTTATTATCAACTAGATACAACTTACACAATTATGAAACTTATAAATAATTCTATAAGGAAACATTTATTTATGAAGTTTTAATATTTAATAAAGGACAAGTGTAAAAGAGACACGAATTGTATCAAAGAGGTGTGGTATCTCAAAATACATGTATTAGTTATTTCCGCGCCTACACACCTGGCAAGAGTCGAGAAATCAGTAGTCCTGATCTGCCAGCGGCAACACTGACACGCTTCATAATCTTGTGAGTCTTACCCTTATCAAAAATTATTTGCGGCTTCCAACTCCGATTTTTAACCGACTTCAAAAAAAGGAGGAGATTTCTCAATTCGGCCGTACATATATATATTTATGTGTGTTTGCGGATAACTTCGTCGTTTATGAACCCATTTTACTGATTCTTTTTTGTTGGAAAGGAGATATCCCGAGGGTAGTGCCATGATAAGGAAACCAGGATCTGATGATGGTACCCCAGAGAAATCGAAGGGAACCTTCGAAAATCGTAGTGGCAACTAGAGCGTTTATAAATTTTTATCGTCTACTTACGTTGTAAATATTACTTGTCGATGTAATTAAAGTCGTTTTTTTAGTTTGCGAGCAAACACAATTATAGTTACTATAATTAAAAATTTTCACATTGTACCTACAACCTACATGAGGCAAAAAGACTAATCCTTAAAAAAAACTTCGTGACTACCTTATTCGATTAGTGACTTTATTAACAAATTGTATGTTGACACTTAAACAAATCTTTATTACATTTTATTATAACACACCGTTTTGCTCACGTATATGCATATATCAATGTGGAAATAAAATAGTTTACTTACGATGCACTAAAATAATGCTTAAACCTTAACCAGGAAAAAAATCAAAACGTAAAAGTGTGATATATACTCGTACATTACTACATAAATCAAATAGAAGTGCAAACTTTACAAATAATTTTCTATCATGAATTAATTTAAGAGTACTTCGAAATAAAATAAAAACACATTTTTACATTGAAACTATAATTTTGCTTTTTCCAGTTCCACATCAAATAAATATTTAGTACCTGGGTGACCGAGCCTGGCTCGGTAATTTTATTTTTATTTTATTTATTTTTTATTTTGTTATTTTCTCGGTATTTTTATATTTTATTTTTATTTAAATAAAAAATCACGAGTGAAATTTAAAAACAAAAGAAAAAAGAATAAATCTGTAGACTGAGATTTGAACCATGATCTTCTCGGTTACTCTCGACCGATTTCCCACCTGAGCTATTAATACTTTAATGTCAATTGCGAAATTAACCTTCCTATTCTAACAATATTTTAGCAATTTCTTCATTGCCTAAAACAGGGATAAAACAACATTTTCTAAAAATGAATCCTAGTTAGATCAATTTTTCGCCCCCGAAATCCCTTGTATACTAAGTTTCACGAAAATCGTTGGAGGCGATTCCGAGATTCAGATTCTATATATATAGATATATAGATATATACAAGAATTGCTCGTTTAATAGTATAAGATACAAAACCAGTGAGCTACTGTAGAGGTTTTGTATAAATTAATATAGAGGAACACGTAGACAGAAAAGTCTTGCTATTTCTCGCTTTTAATCGCGTTTCAATGAGATAAATTAAATAGAAGTTTCTTTACCTCTTCCTGTATAATATCGCTTTGTAAAAATATAAATTGCTTAACATAAATAAAAAAACAGTTATTTTTTTTCTTTAATCCTCTGGCGCAATTCCAGAAATACTTTCGACCAAGCTAATTTAGCACTGATGTGTCATAATAAGTAACTCAGTATACTGAGTGTGTGGTCTCCAGATAACATCGTAACAATCCAGATCATCTCATTAAAGTGTTTATACGAGTACATAACCTTGACTATTTTTACGGGTCCAATTTATGCACTATTAAATAACGCAATCACTTTCTCAGTCAGAGACGTTTTGCACAATATGTTCATTATCAATTTCATTAACAAATGATTTTTAACATTGTTCCAGGCCAAAAAAAAGTTGTGTGGCCTCCAGCGCCCGAAACAAACGGATACCACCAATCCCAGCAGGTAATTAATTTAGAAATTGAACCGACTATTAGTATACCTTGTACATAGAAATAAGTTTAGTAAATATAGCTGCACAAAAGTCGCTTTTACTCAGCACAATAATAGCATGAAGTATACGTAAAAGCTGGTTAAGTTTTATGTAAATACATGAATCAACTCCTATTCGAAAATAATAATAATATATTTTTTCTCCAATAATTAATTATAATGATAGTTATATTAAATTTGTTCTTTAACTTATTTTTCGATATTATCTATACTTTAATGTATCCTTGAAGTTTACACGTGTACAATCCTCATCAGTTAAAATTTTTAATCACATTAATTTAATGGAATCATTTTTATTTTAGTAGGTTTTAAGTTCTTATTTCGTAAAAAGATAGATTCAATTTTTATATTTTTTTAATCTCTTATACTTATAGTTAAGTAAACAAAAAAAATATTGGTCCATATTTGTTACATTTATGCTCTACAGCAGAGTCCTGCATACAACAACAACGCACAGCATTCTCCATCTCAGCAACAATTTTCCCCACAATCACAGCAACAATATTCCCCGCAACCTCAGCAACAATATTCCCCGCAACCCCAGCAACAGTACTCCCCTCAACCACATCAACAACCTCAATATCAACCACAATACCAAGTACCCCAAGCCCAATCTCCGCACTCCTACCAGCAGTCTTACCAACCGCCTCAGTCGCAACCTGCCTATTGTGAAGGACGGCGTCAAGAACCCACAGGGCTAAGTAAGCTGATCCCTGTGGGGCCAGGTGTCACCGCTTCCCCAGTCGCCCCTTCCTATCGCCAGGGCCCGCTATCGCCTAGCGCGCAACCCTACCGCCAACAACAAAGCCGATGGGCTCCTGTTCCGGCCCCCACTTCCCCCCAGGTAGAGTGGCAATCTCTGCTTCGTCGCTGGAGATATACATACGCATGATTTCGTGACGGTGCTATCATTAATATCTTTCAACTCAAATTGTAAATCCTAAAATATTAATACCTTTTGAACAAAACGCTCCAAACGTCTTTGTTCGTTTTATGTTAAAACTAGAATGACGAGCTTGCGTTGCAACTTCTATTTGTATTGTAATTGTGTTATGTTGTAGTCTAGTTACTAGTGAATGCCTTTACAACAGTGAGTTCTGTGTAATACAATCGAAAGCTGACAAAATGGAAAGTTGTAGGTATTAATAAAGAATCAGATTGAATTGAATAGGTGATCATTTTGTTTGTTTGGAGATCACAACATTCCATTATCGTATTGGCTTCTAAATGTTTATATTTGTTCTCTTAAATGTTTCTTTTATTTTTGAAGTAAAACTTTTTTACGCACGTTTGACTTGGGGAGTAAGCTGGTGAATGCGTGACAGGTTACGAAAAGCGTGATCGGGCGAGATGAACGGAGCAAGAAAGAGAGATGCGAGCACACATTTTCTTTCTCTCTTTCTCTCATAGCCAGTTACGTTTCGTATATCTAAGACACAGTGTAGGCCTATTGTGTAGGTCTATTGCTAAAGAAGCTTTACTTCAGTCGTGTGGTTTAAAGCACACTCGTTTTTTATGCTAAGTCTTTTGCTACTAAGAATTATAATTCTTCATAAATAAACTATTGTTAAGCGAACTCATACTAATCGGCTTGTTATTAAAGACATGCAACAAAGGTTTTTAAGTAGTAGAAATAGAACTATAAAAGGAATAAATTAAACACACAAATATACTGTTATTATACTACGAAGCCTTGGTCGTTGAGATAATTGTACTTGTGTCGTCTTCTCTTCTGCAGTATAAAACACGTCTCTATTTCACTCTGTTTGTTAATTCTTACTACTTTTTCTAAACCGAGAAACAGTTTCTAACCACAGTGTGTAACAAAGAATATTTAATTATCGATATAATTTCATACATCTACAACTTCATACAATGAAGTGTGTTTTTTAAATAAACTTTTTGTACCCTTTATATCTAACATTGATTAAGCTTTAGAAGCAAAACTACTTGAAAATATAAATCTTAAAAAATCTTTTAAAAGATCGCAATAGCACGTGACCATCCTCAATGATACAGTCATTGTATAACTCTATCTCTACTCTATCTGTGCTCCGCGCTTTGATATGTTTGTTTTTTTAATGTAGTTGAATACTGTCTTATACAGTTTATAAGGCTTAAAACTGTAATAATCACTGTACTTTAAAATATTTTACTCGGACGAAGTCAGATATACAAAATGTATATACTGTGTCTATACTAGTCTACGATTCCACATATTTATCTTTCATTAAATACAAAGCTCTACTCTACTGTGACCTACGCAAACGTACATTTCATTCACCGAGTAATTTCATTTTATTGTATTGTACTAACACTCAAAGAAAGTTTTAACGCTTTGTACTAATTAATAAACAAATAGCTAAAGGGTATATTTACCTACTATCTGCATACCTGGTAACATTAACCAGGATTCTATCTACAGTTTCGAGAAGTCAGAAAAAAATGAAAAATGTATTAGACGAGTAGGTAATACTAAAATAATTTTGTTATTTTGTAAGAAATAATACAGAATTCCTTACTCTGTTTGGCTCTGCCTGTGGTTATTAGTAAACAAAAAGTAATATTATATAAAATATAATGTAACTTCGATTACATCATGTGGCAAACATCGGACAATGCTTTTTCTAGCTGCCATTAAAGAAGATAATTTAGACTTCGATTTATCCTATTATTAAAATATCTTTCACCAAATATTATTATTTTGACTTTTGTATCCACATATTTCTATTACTTATAGCACGTTATAACAAATTGGATCTAGATGACAACCGCAAAGATTTTTTTATTTATTCTTATTATTTTTTATTATTTGCTTTGAAAATGTAATTTTTACTCTATAACGCCACTTATACCACAATTTACTTTCAATTATTAACAATAAATGTAATTGCAGCCTCAATACAATCAACCTCAATACAACCAACCGCAATACTCACCGCAGCCGCACTACTCTGAGCCCGTGTACCAACCGCCACAAAAACCTTTCGAGCCACCCCCGACTACCATAACACTGCGCCAGCAAACCCCCGTACATCAGCAACCTCAAGCGGTATACTCTAGCCAGCCCGCTACATCTTCGTACAAAGGTAAATTTACAGAATAAATTATAACATATTATGTTGATTTTTAAAATAGAAAGATCACGATTCTAACTGTAATATTCCACTGCTGGGCATAGGCCTCTTTCCCCATGTGGGAAAAGAATCGGAGCTTAATCTACCACGCTTTCTCACTGCAAGTTGGTGGATATATTCCTTAATATGAGTACCTAACGATCGCTATCTGGTGTATATGATAACAACCAGGACCGACAGCTTAACGTGCTCTCCGAGGTACGGTGGGCACTGACAATCAGGCCGGAAATAAATATTTGTATAAACACAAATATCCACTATATGAGGGGGAATCGACCGTCGACACGGCACATGCACCATTACACCAGATCGGTCGTCATAAAAATATAAATGCTTTTTAAAATATTTAATAATAAAAATATCTTCATACGACGTACACTAATTTTAACTTTTACTTACATAATTTTAATACTTTCGTGACACAATTTATGTTGTCTACTTTATTCGAGTCTTATAAACCAAACGTAATAAAGTTTACAGAAAATATATAGTTAAAAGCTTGTAATTTTCATGGAAACAACATTGCACATAGCACTTCGCCGATGCAGGTATATTGTTTTTAAAACTGCTTTTTATGTCTCTGCGATGCTTTTGAAAAGTGTCTCGTAACACGTAAAAGCTTTCATATTACAGCAAGGGAATATTGTTCCTAGACTTTACGGAACACCTACTGAACTTTATAAAATCAACGATAAATAGGTATTCTTATTTGCTATGGTAAAAACTAATCTGATTAAAATTTCATAATTTCTTATAATATTCATCAGGACATACTGCTAAATAAGATATATTTAATAAACCTAGTATATATCTAAAATAGAATGGCTTCTATTTTGTCTAGGAGGCGTAAACATGCGTGGGGATCAGAAGTGGCCTCCACAGTCTGTGAAGGAGGCAGTGGCTGCAGAAAATGAAGCGAGGAGGCAACTCGCAAAAGGACCTGCTTGCAGACCTCGCAAGGTTTGTTTTATTTTCATATAGGTACTTCAGTTTTAAATTCTGTTTTTTTTTTCTTAAGCATGAGAGAGAATCAAGAAATTGTACCATAAATTTTCTTATTTTATACCTATACACGTTGTACACAAACATGTACACACACCTGTGTAAAATAATGTTTTCGTATTCATATTTCGTATAAACATAGATGCTCATACGCAAGTACAAATTTGTATAAAAAATTAAAAATATGTCGATAAATTAAGGAGTAAAAAAACGACACCGCATAGTTACCTACTTTTTCATTTCTAAACGAAAATCAGAAGACGTTAACATACCTACTTTATTTAAACTTGTTTTAATATCACACATACATATGTACAAGCAGTAGGTATATTAATTACTATGAAACATAAGGTAGCACGAAGTATTAAAATTTGATTGTTGTGTCGTCTCTAATTTTTTTTAATATCATACGAATACATTAAACCTATACATATTTGAACGCTATAATCTTAACCCTAACTTCCCTGGACTATTAAGGAACTCATATTAGCTGAAAATTTGAATTGTATTATTTAAGTAAAATTGAATACAAATTTTTTATATGTTTGAATTTAGATCAATACATCATGTATTTAGTAATGAATAAATAATGAATACGCCGTTATCTGTTTTAGCTGCGGCAATATTCGCTTGCCGAATTACTAGCCATGAACGAGGTTTAAGCGTCCGTCCGACCGTTCCGACTTGCTTGTCGGTATATGTCGTACATGCCGCACTTTAATATACTATTAGTAAGTGATGCTACCGACATGTGTGACTGTTTTGTCGAAACACTTCTATTAACTCAAGCACTTCCTAAAAGCAATCGGTAGTACGTAGTCGTAACAATCTAACGCGTTTAGACGAGGCAAAATTATGGCAAAATAATTTAGATTTACGTATTCGGCTCTGTACATCGAATCGTATAAACATTCATATTATCTCTTTCTATTTCTCTATTAGGCTTGACATTATAAAAACTCACTCGGATCAGTCACCTGCATGTACGCTAAAATTAGTTATTCGGCAGCGGCATAAATATACCTGGAAATCTACTGATAACAATAATACCTATTTCACATATATCTAATTATCTGTTTATTATGAGTGAAAAAAGTAAGAAACGAAATAATGAAAATTCGTAAAATGATTTTATTTTTATAGAACAGCTTTCATTTCATTTTAAAATTGCAGGTAAAAAAGGACTACACTTCCTTCTTCCAGCAGCACGCCTTAAACCACAGTTACACCAGCTACCGTGTTCCACCAGGCACACAACACTTTGATTATCACTCGGGCCAATCCTCTTATTAAAGTAGAATGCCAAGGGTATATACATTTATTCTTACAGCTTAACATCCCAAAATAGTGTCAATGTTAATTCTTTAAAAAATCATACTTCGAATTTCATTTGATTTCAAATAAAAGGGTTTGACCCTTAAAAGTTAACGTAATACAGAGAGCAGAAAAATTAAAAAAAAAAATACCATTACTACCATTTTCATGTCTTATAATTATAGGCCGTCCCATAGTGGACTGAAAGTGTAAGTACTTGTGAAGGCTTTTGTGTATTAAAGTCTTCGTGCATGTGCTTGATTGACGTAACAATCAGTACATCATAAACTTAGGAATTATTTATTTTATATGTATTAATCATTATTATCTAGGTTTTAAGGTAATTATAAAATATCATATTGCATAAATTTTTTATCATTGTACGTACAACTTTAATTTTTACATCTATCGCAACGAATAATAGGTATACATAATTATATACCTAATGTATGTGCGGCTTTAAAAATGCGAACACACGCGAATCGCTTTAAGCTTTTTAACATTTTTTTTAAAATAAAAACTTCTGTAATAATATGTGAAATTAAAAAAATTTAAATTATTGATTTTTATATTTTTATTTTTATTGTTATATTTGCGGCCATTAATTTGCTTAAAGTACCTATAACAAATCATCTTTAGCTCCGCTTGTGTATGCACCTAGTCAGCATAAAAACGTCCGAATTATTTTGTAAATAAAATGTTTAAATAAATGTATTTTTAATGAAAAGTTTCATTTATATTTTATTTAAATAAATGTTATAAAATCTAGTGTTTTATTTTTAATTGACTTCAAAAAAAGATGGATATTCAATTCGCCTCATTTTTTGTTTGTGTCACCTTATAACTTTTTACTGGGTGTACCTACTACACTGATTTTGATGTTTCTTTTTTAATTGAAAACTCATACTTGTCATTTAATTTGGTGTAGTGGAATGGGACTTTCAGATCAAGAAGAGTACTTTTTAAGTTATATTTAATTTTAAATTAATTTTACCTACTTGACTATTTTTTCATCTGTATTCTACTTCATAACTTTTTACTGAGTAGGTATACCGATTTTGAAGATTCTTTGTTTTAATCGAAAGCTGGTGTTTGTCCATGCAGCCATTATAAATAAATTACCCTCTGATTCTTGTGGTCAATTAGTCACTTTTATTCATACTTAATAATAGAAAAGCAGGCCAGTAAGAGTAGTGGTCGTTCCTGTGAACGTTAAACATTTGGAGCAACATAAAAACACTTTTAAAAATCAAACAGATAATACCGCTAGTAGGTAGTGTAAATGAGAAATATAAAACTTTGTATTTACTCCAAAAAAATCTCTCCTAAGTATTTTTAATCTATCAATGACTGGGCGACTCCGGCAATATATAGAAGTAGGCAAAAGTGATATGATCTGTTAGGCAAACTTTTCTCGTAGACTAAAGTGATTGATGAAAAATCATATACATATATGTATCACAAAAATTCCGTTTTTTGTAATTACATTAGAAATGATTCTAAAATATAATTATAAGCTTATTTGTGCCGCGGCTAAGTCAATATTCATTAGAAATAACATTAAAAGTAAAAATAAGAATAAAATGATTTGGATACGTCATATATGACGAAACTGGAATAGTTAAAGATAGTATTGGTATCAGTGAATTAATCATTGACAACCACTCTATTATATCAGAGAAGCAGGTGACAACGGCTTTGGAAAAATACTTTGCCAACATTCAACTTTCGACAACGAAATAAGGTACCTATTTTATCTTCCCCTGAAGTCACTGAATCTTTGGTTAAACAAAATTTAAATGTATGGAAAGGTAATTTTACGTTCAGACCCGTAGAGGCTAAAGAAATAATTAAAATATTTAAAACAGTAGATATTAAAAACACCACAGATCTCTGGAGTATCGGTGTTAAAATTATTGAAACTATTATTGCGGACGTTACGACGGACCCCACTTAGCAATTATAGGTATTTAACGAATGTGTGGTGTGTTTTTGATAGTTGTCAAAGAATTTGATTTTCAATTCTGGTGACCTCGCTAAAAATGTATTGTGAGTGCTGACTTTCCTGATCTTATGAAACAGTAATTGTTAGGTATACCTTTATTTAAGTTCAGTTATCATACAGCTCCAACGAATTTTCAGGCTTAGTTCTAGTTTACCTGCCTGTAGTAAATTATTTGAAAAGGTAGGTAATTCTCTATCACCTACTAAATCATGTTACAGTAAATAAGCTTTTACATAATAAACAATTCGGTTTTACCTACTAGAGAACGGTCTGTAACTAAACTATAACTATAACTAAATCCGACCCGAGCTTTTTACACCAATAGTCGATGTCTGGGGAGTCGTGGGATGCTTTGGGTGTGTTTTGTGATTTATCCAAGGCATTTGACTGTGTCCATAATGACATTAAAAATACACTATACCCTGTTTTTTTTCAGTACGGACTAAATTGACATAAGCTGTGTTGCTGGTTTTTTGCGAATCATTAATAGTGATGTGCCACTACCGTAACTTTACGTAATTTACAATCTAGTATCGTTTTTCAGTAATAATTACAAAAATCTTTGTCTTTAAAATTTTAGAGTATCGCGACAAGCGTAATGTACCTATAAGCATACCTATATAGGTATTACATTATATAATGTACCTGTATGGCTAATGTATCGACTTATGATAAATGAAAAACACTTATTTTCTTAAGTATTTATTAATCTTAGTAATCACATGTAAATTGAAATGAAATGAAAACATTTATTTCGCCTTAAGGTGATACAAACACTTAACGAAAGTAAAAAAATGTCATTTACAAAAAACTAAATAATATTAGAAGAAAAAAGGTAGCAAAATATCAAACAATAAAATAAAATAAAAATATTTTTTTTTTATGTCTTAACATTAGGCACATTACAAACTTAGATAATGTACCCAGTGCTATGAGCAACCTTAAGTTGGTCAAATTGTTAAAATATTAAATTACTCAAAATTTCTAATGTCTCGGTAGACATTACCTATCTATTTTATCCTCGGCTTTATTAAATATTACAATTAATAACATAAAGTAATGTCCCTAGTGTAGGCCGAGAGAAAAAAAAAGCCAGAGGAAAAAGACTCTCGGTATTCTTTTAAATTTTTTAAAATCATATACAAGGTAAAAACGCAATAGTAGACCATAAAATGATCAGGACAAACACGAGACAGCCAATCATGCATCTAACTATTTACAAGGCGGGTCATAGACATAGCCTGGTCGAGCTATATTCAATCCCATGCCTTTTCATCATTGAGGTATTCATTAATGTCCAAATTTAAATTAAAGTTAAAAAAATTAATAATCAGAATCAGGCAATGACTCCGTACCTGAATATGCCGATTCGTCAGAGTCATCACCTACTTCAATAATAAATCTGTCGGTGATGTCGTCAACTATATGGCCTAGAGTACACATTTTGTTCTCAACAGCTCCAATTACATGTTTAATACAATCTTTTCAGCCCTGGGCAGTCACTAGGTGAAGCCCTTCCTCGAAAAGACTTCGCACTTCGTTCATTTTAAACGTTTTAAGGGAAATTTCCCCTCATTGTGGAAACACTGTCGGTACGTCCTAAATTCTAATGCAGCCAGTGGCAGAAAAGAGAACTAAGATCTGGTTTTATTATTGTGTACTATATTATTTTGACCCCGGAGGCAACGTGCCCCGTGATGAAAGCCCCGGTAAGGAGGGTGTCCTCAAGGCCCGTACCCGGACAGGCCTTCGGGCCTGCCAGGACGACCCACTACTATTGTGTACCATGAATACTATGGAAAAGCCTATAATGTTCGGATTCTTTATATCTATACTTCGTGCTACAGTCCATCAACCAATTTCTAGTGTAGTTCCTCTTAAAAACTTGTTATTGCGTACCTATTCTTCAATAACAAATAAATAATTATTGTATTTACTTAGTTTAATAAGTAATTAAAATTAATATTTTTTTTAATCTGTGACGCTCCATAGTTACCATGATTTTTAAAATATTCATTGTCAAATAATAATAAAATTATGTGGTAAAAGTAAAAAGTTACGATTCATAAAACCGGTATCGTATTCATAAAATCGGTATACAACACTATCACTAAAAAGCTGGTATCATTATTTCGAAAATTGACATTTGCATGTGTCAATTTAGTCCGTACCGAAAAAAAACAGGGTATAGTCACGAGTCGTAGTCACTAAAACTTCTGAGTTCTTATAATTATATTAGTCATAGAACTCAGAGGATTGAAGTATATTACGTCGTCTAGGTCTCTTGTACAGATAGGAATTCCTCAAGGGTCAATTTTGGGTCCATTATTGTTTTTAATTTACATAAACGAGCTACTATATTCAGTTAAGAAGAATCATGATATTGAATTGTTTGCTGGTGATACCTCATTATCATTAATTTTTAAATTGTACAGACAAGAAACAAACTATGACGATGTAAACAATGATCTCTCTTAAGTGGTGCACTGGTTTAGTCTGAATAATTTACTTCTTGACATTTGAAATGTTAATCCTTTGAATTTTTCAGCACCAAATGTAATACAAGTTGATAAGCAGCCAGAACTCAGGGATAATAAATTAAATTTTGTTAATTCAACCGTTTTTCTTGGACTCACCATTGATTCTAAGAAAAAAGTGCAGTGGGGACCCCATATCTGTCAACTGACGGATAGACTGAAGGGTAGACTGAATTCTGTAGCTTACGCGGTAAAGAAAATACGATTATTAACAGATGTTAATACAGCTAGATTAGTGTGTTTCAGCTACTTCCAAAGTGTAATGTTCTATAGCATTTGGCTATAGGGCAATGCGGCTGATATTAACGTTATCTTCATTCTGCATCAGAAAAGTGTTATCCCTTTTAAATTTATACATATTAAGTATATAAAATAGGATGTAAAGAATCTCTGAGAGCGAAGTTCAAATCCTGACCATTGCATCGATATTATGACTTACGTTAGTTATTGGCACTTTGTACGTCTTATATCTGCCAAAGTCATTACCAGTTCAACTTCGATTTGTTTCAAATTTTCAGGAAAGTTGGTTTATTCTGTCCCCATGGGGGCCCCGAAAATTTGAATTTGGGAATCGAGCTTGTATTTGAGTTATACATTTTTTTTATATTGTCAAAATTGTATTGAACGTGATAAGAAATTCCTTTAATAGTAACCGCTTTATAACATTGTTTATAAAGTGGTATTTATGACGGTGAGTAGTAAATTAATAATTCAATTTTGTAGTTTAATTCCATATTCTTAAAAATATTTCGATAATTGTAACTATATTTTAATAACGCACAATATTCAATTTGTAGCGGTAATGTAAGGTAATTTTTTAAACCAGTGGTGAAATGAAGAAAACACAAGAATATTATATTATAAAAATATTTTATTTTACATACACAGATTACAAACCGGACCACAGCATCTTAGAGAATGAGGTGCTTTAATAAATGCTTCCAAATTATAAGAATAAAGAATCTAGTTCAGCTAAATACACTCAGAACTCTGAACAATTGTATACAATTTGTAACAAATATAGCATCTTCAAAGTAATATTGTCACCAAAAGTAAAACAATTTAGAGCTATATCACAGAGGTAACCATTTACATAGTATTAGTAGCTACAGCAACTGATTTTTTAATGCACACTGAGTTGCAGTATTATGGTTTAATTTTATATTCAAGTATCAGTTAATATAATATTAAGGTATCACTTATGATCTTACTAGGCCGAACAAAATAAGCCCTTAGAAATAATATGTGTACAAAAAAAAAAATTTCAAATTGAAGAAATAAAAAATTATATGAAAAAGAATACCTGATAAAATAATAATTATAGGGACGATTTTTTTATTAATTTTCCAATTTATGGTCCTAGAAATTTCAAGTCCAAGGATTCATGTGTCCAAAAACGTCATGTGAATTTTTTTGATAATACATTAAAAATTACTTTAGATTTTGTGGCTCTTGAAACTAATTTGTTACTTATTTTATTTTATAGTATTTACAGTTTTTCTGTTTAAAAAAATTTCCTCTAACTGTAGGTATTTTATTCACAGTGTCAAATTCTTTTTCTTTTATAACCCCTTTTTAAAAATTTACACGAGTCTTAAGTCATTAGTACAATCTAAGTCTTGAGATTACTGATTCTGCCAGAGTCACCTCCATGCCATATTGGTATAGGAATATTGGTAACATTTTGGACTAGAATGATCTGTTACTCACACACGCAATCGTCGTGTTTGCAATTTCTACGATCTCCGAGATACGAGCGATGCGATTAATTATCACGTATAAAACACGTTTTTTTCCGACATTCAATTTTAACAAGAACAAGATTGTAGGCCGCTCGTTCCTTAAGGTAAAAAGAATTAATTTTAAAATGTCTTCATGAAATACAATTATGGAAAATTTTAATGAGTAATGTCGATAAAACCTACAAAATAATTTGTAACCAATAATCTACAATATATTTATATCATAATTATGCAACATTCTGCAAGTTTGTAATAAAAGTTGTTTGTAATAAAGTTGCATTTCAGGAGACATCTTAAACTTTGATATAGGGATAATAATTTACATCCAAAAATATATACTATGCTATATAAGCAATATAAAACAATAAGTTATTTTTTTTAAAGAATATTATTGAATATGAGCATTTATACAGATAGTCTCACAAATTTTAATGTACTTTAAGATATTAATATTATTATTAATACAAATGCATTGTCTTTCAAGTGTTAAAAATACACAACAATATAAAGATTATAAAGCAAATAATATTTTAATTAAAAAACAACCGTAACAATTAATGTTAAATTATTACAACAGATTGTTCTTATAGATTCGCTAGTTAACGAGTCGATACTTTTACAAAAATACTTTACGTCGATACTTTTAAAAAAGTTTTCTGCATGAAAACATTTTTAACAAAGTTACATAATATGTTTTTGATCAAAACAACGTAAGCTACAAAAAGTACGCTATTATGTAATTTTGCCCTTAAATTTTTTAAACACATTATTTTTAATTACTTAATAAATTCTTATTATTTTCATTATTATTTTATATTATTACAGACATTCAAGTTGAAAACACCAACTAGTAATTAGTAATTACCGAAGACACATATAACATTTTATATGTTTGTAATATAGCTAGCACATTCTTTATATTTAACAATTATTTTGCTTCATTCATCATAAATAACTCTTAAGTTAGCATAACGAAAGTTAAAATCGACTACGAATAATTCAAGATTCAAGTCCAAAAGAAAAACATTTGATTGAAAGATATCTAATTTTAAACAACAATAATGGAATCGCAGCAATAATAATCAATCGAATATTCAAGTGGTTTAATTTATAATTACTGTTTTAGTAACACTATTTACGCATTAATATTAAACACAGTTAAGCATGAGATGGGTATCATTGAAGTACCCGGCTTAAAAAAATAATCCTGTCATGAAATTTAGAATTTAAACAAAGTAGTTTAAAGTAAATTTCAATGTTGACGATTATTCAAAAGTTAAGTACAACGCACAAACTAAAACGATGAGACAATTGCAAAGTTCAAAACAGACAAACTAAAGATTACATTCTATGTCCTCAAGTGACGGTCAAAGGAACCTAATAAAAAAATTTTTGAAGTTTTGGAAACGCTGAAAAATTTGTTTGTTCGTTTGTTTGTTTAAACGCTAATCTCAGGAATTATTGGTTCGAATTAAAAAAAATCTTTTGATAGCCCATTTATTGACACCAACTATATAAGAAAGAGCCCACTATATGAGAAAGGCTATGGGCCATTTTTTCCTCAAATTAACGCGTGTGAAACCACGGGACATAGCTAATATATAATACTAGTTGTTCCCGCGACTTTGTCCGCAAATTTAAATAAAAACCTAAAATAAAAGTTGCCTAAGTTACTTCTTATTACATCAGCTATGTGCCAGTGAAAGTCCCGTCAAAATCGGTCCAGCCGTTTCAGAGACTAGCCGGAACAAACAGACAGACAGACAAAAATTGTACAAAATGTTATTTTGGTATATGTACCGCGGATACATCCATATGCATTTAGTAAAATGCGGTTATTTTAATATTACAAACAGACACTCCAATTTTATTTATTTGTATAGATGTATTAATAAAAATGTTGTTACTAGAGATCCCTTTGCGGTTTAACGCGCCTTGATTTCCGATATTTTTCGGATCGGGTAGTGTTTACAGTCTGTGACAGTACTTATTACAGAGCAGTTAACTGCTCTTCTACTAAAAGAGCGGGCCAGTCTTTAGACAATAGTATTTCGATTTATGGGGTTTTTTGAAAAAGTGGGGGGAGGGGTGTGTGGTGGATTATCCTCTGGTGCCTCTCCCATCCCTAGAAATCTCATGATTATAACGATATCACGGCAAAAAAATTTAAGGTAAAAATTATTTAAATAGTTACCGAATCCCTAATTTTAATTGTGCGTATTTTAGCTCCGATGCTGCAAGAAGTGCATTCATACTCCGTTCCGTAGCTTTTAAAACACTTACACATTATAATAATACACGTATGTACGTAGAAACTATTTGTAACACTTTTATACATAATATTATTCGTATTTACGTTAAAACTATCTCTTGATTGACAAGAGTAATATACGATACGAAGAACAGATTAATATGAACTGACATAATTATTGATGTAGATGTTTTCGTTCTATCTATCAAACAGGCAAAAGTCTAAGACCATACAGCCTATTCAGTCGGGATTCTTTTCAATACATTTTTTTATATGAAGGCAAAACCTATTTAATCGTAAATCTTTTTAATTTTGAGCTTAGATAAATTAGATTATCTACATAATTTCGTTATAAAAAATAAATAAATAACCCTAACCTATCTAACTCATAGTTTTTATATATTAAATTAAATTAATACTTGTGCATTGTAGGACAAATTAGAACGACATAATATTCTAATAAAATTAGTAAAATTGTGTGTTAGAATATATATACAGAAATCCGAAAAATACCCAGAACCCAATCCGAGCACCCCACTATCCACGTGGTCTTGGTCTGTCTTACCCCTAGAGTGTTCTGTTGAGAGCCCGGAGCGGATAAGGCTGGTCGCCGAAGGCGACCAGCCTCATCCGCTCCCAACGCATTCGTTCATGCGCTTTCGCACAGCGGGAGAGGTCTGTCCTCCTTTCGCGCCGGAGCCGTGTTATACTAATTTCAATGGTGGTAGGTTAAATTTTTTTCGTAACGTACTCGTAATTATGTGGATAAACCGTCTAATTTTGAAGTTAGATAGGTTTTGCCTTCATATAAAAAAATGTATTGAAATGAATCCCGACTGAATAGGCTGTATGGTCTTAGACTTTTGCCTGTTTGATAGATAGAACGAAAACATCTACATCGATATGTCAGTTCATAACTTCATAATTCATATTAATCTGTTCTTCGTATCGTATATTACTCTTGTCAATCAAGAGATAGTTTTAACGTAAATACGAATAATATTATGTATAAAAGTGTTACAAATAGTTTCTACGTACATACGTGTATTATTATAATGTGTAAGTGTTTTAAAAGCTACGGAACGGAGTATGAATGCACTTCTTGCAGCATCGGAGCTAAAATACGCACAATTAAAATTAGGTATTCGGTAACTATTTAAATAATTTTTACCTTAAAATTTTTTGCCGTGATATCGTTACAATCATGAGATTTCTAGGGATGGGAGAGGCACCAGAGGATAATCCACCACACCCCCTCCCCCCACTTTTTCAAAAAACCCCATAAATCGAAATACTATTGTCTAAAGGCTTACCAAAGAGCGTTTTAGTGTTTACTCTCGGAAACAATAAACGTTATTTAAATAATAATATTAAAGAAAATATTACAAAACCAGATTGCAGCGTCACATACAATTGCAAATCTTAAACAATTCAAAAACCAATATAAACATAAACAAAAAACTGGATGTTATCAAAATCAGTTCAGCCGTTGAAATTTTCAATGAAATTACATGTACATAAGAACTATATTATATTTTAAGATATGAAATAACCTTTTTTTAATTTTTTGTCGTACTTTTAGGTATTTTGTTTATGAGCCACTAAATTTAAATATTTATTGTATTAATAGGATGGTTCAAACTTTAGACCAGAACGAACGTTGTTAAAATATTTAAATGATACATTTTTATTAGTAAAAATCGTAACATATTTTTTTAACAACCGTTAATCCTAATGCCCTTTTGTAGTAATAAGATCCCATAATATTTAAAAACAAATGTATGTATCATACACAAATACACAATGACGTTTTTATATTTATTATGTATACCTGCTTATAATTTTATACTACTTTAATTACAGATTACAGTAACGCAACGTTATTAATTAATATCTAAATAATAATTTACTATATTTGTTCTAAGTGTATTTATTACATGTACAAAAAAAAACTGAATAAGTTTAATTCGTTAAGACCTTTCAGTTGTTTCGTCATTTTTAGACGATAACTTTTAACTCCGAAACCTCCCAAAACATTAATTTGCGACACATATATCACGCGTTTATATTTATATTATAAAATAGTAACCATACATTAATTTTTAAATAAAACATTAAAATACAGAACAAGATTGAATCATCAGATGCATATTAAATTAAAATCAAAGTAGTTATTAAGGTAAAATATATTGAGGAAGTTGAATTATTTACTAAAATACAAAGTATCAGTCTGATCATCCGTGAGCTCTGTCTTACGTAACACTTACCCATTACTAGTTACGAAAATTAATTTAACATTCGTCAAACGTCAAACGTCAAAAACAAAAATTCAACTATTAAAGAAGATTTAAGAATAAAATAACATCAAGCTTATTACTTTACAATATAAGTTAAACAAGTGAGAAACCCTGTGTCTGTTGTATGGCCTGCAAGAGATGATACTTCAAACGCTCTTTAGTTTTATAACGAGGGAGGTCTAAAAGATTGAAACACGTGTGAGCTACTGGAAAGAATCTGTCATCTGCTACTGGTTGTATTTTAATCTGAAAAAATAAAAATCGAAATTAATTTAACCGCAAGTATGAAGTAATCGAACACTTTTTAAAGTGAAACTTTTATTACATCGTCTCAAACTTTTTCGTTTTTGTGTTGCATGTCGCGTGACGGTCGGCAGCGCGGTAAGATTGGTAAAGCGATTTTCATACCCTTAATGGAATATTATTCCAAAAAATTTTAGTTAAATGTCTATAATGTGAAAAAAAGTTTCACTTTTACCGTGGTTTCATAAAACCACACAGGTTTTTTTTTTAATTTAATAGTTCTAATTAAATTTTTTATAGTTTTGTTAAGCGTTGAATTAAAATATTTTACCTTTATATCTTTCATTCCTTGTATAGGAACGCGATCACTACCCGTAAGGAACAATAGGAACTTTTTCTTATCTTCAATTGATAGTTCGTGAAACACTTCCCAAAACCATCTGCAATAAAACAAATAATAAACCATAAAAAAAGAAAAAAAGAAAACGGAGCATTGTCGTTTTTACAAGTAATTCAAATACATTTTAAAGATATATAATACAAGAAAGTCTATTATATATTCCTAGTACCTGACTTGTTGATCGTTAGCTGAATAACCATTTTCATATTCGCAATTGCTTTCAAACAATTCCCAGTCGTATTCTTCATTTCCTATTACGACTGACATCAGTTCATGAGATCTGAACAACTTTATTATTCTGCCGCCACACACCTACAAATTGTAATAATTTAAACATCAAATAAAGTATTTAACATCTACATGTACAAAGGATTTAGTATGGTCTAAGATCCGGCATAAGGGATATATACAATCATGTGTTTAATGATCCAGTACATATGCAAGGTAATACAATCCTTTCGTTGTAAATTATAACAGTGCTTACACGCTCATTGGACGGTTTATGCAGAATTAACATAATATAATAGAATAGAATTGAATAGAATAATTAATATTTACACCTTCTTAATTTTTTTTATTTCATTAATTAATTAACAATATCAGATATTTGTCGATTATATGTAGTATCGTGAATATGTACTGGATCATTTTCATTAAACACACGAGGGTATATACTCCTTATGCAAGATCTCCTACTACTACGGAATAATTTCAGTGATTTTTATAGATCCACAAATATTTATAATAATACTAGGTATATTTCTCTCATCGAAATTGTTTTTAAAGCAGAAATTAACTTTTGAAACGTATAGGTTACATCGTAACCAACTGATTAATATAAAATAATACATTACACTTTCATAGCAAATAAAGACATTAAAAATAATTTAATTAGATAGTAATTAGACAAAACGTAAAATTAACAACAAGCATACCTTTTGAAATCCTTGATTAAATGCTTCGAACTGTTTTTCTACAGATTTGTTGAGAAGAAAGTCTACGTACAAGTCAACATATTCAGACTTGTTCTCCGAGGTCACAGGAATGTTCTCACCGTCCTCCTTCAGAAGGTGTACTTGAATCTGATCGAACACCTCTGTGTTCACGGCGAAGCATAAACTGAATACCTAAGAATTATGATTTATTCGTTTACAATTTAAAATCAAATACTTCTTCATTTAAGTACACTATAAAAACACTTTTGAATCGTTATTTTCCGAGGTTGAACCTTTTCAATATTAATTATACTTATTTTTAAGCCACGGCTGATTTTCAACGCAGATTCTGCTGAGAAGATACGGCAAGAAGCTCTATTAAATTACTTTAAAAAATAAAAGACAATGTAAGATATAAATACGTATATAATATAGTCCCATGTATATAGTCATATAATCGCTTAAATAATCTAGTCCACAGTAAAATGCGTTGGCTATTATTTACATTAACCTTTTTTATCAACTAGAATGATATGACAAATAGGAAACAAAGAAACACAGAGATTTGTAAGTAAATAAATTGTATCCTTTCAATTTTAATACTATACCGGATGTCCCGCTATAAAGTGCAACCCTGAAAGGGTGTGAAACTAGACCATAAATTATTGACAAAAAACATAGAAAAAACACAACGTCTTTGTCATTTAGCTATAATCGATGAAAAGTTGCGTGTTAAGCGTTTATTTATAATTTTTCAAAAAATAAGCAAAAAAAAAAAAAACCAACGCTAACGCGTCGTAAACTTAAAGCAATAAGAAATGGTGTGCATTTTATGTTAATGTACATTAAATAATAATGTTGGCTGTTAGGATTCTCAATTCTCCGGTGCTGACATGTAAAACCTGCATCGAGAAAAGTCGTGTCGATACACACCATATGGAGAGATGTTTTTAAGAATGTCATGCATTTGTTGGTTCACATCAACGAAATACCGCGGGAATTGTAGATTCGTTCTAGGTTACCACATCCAGCAGTGGATGACTACATTTATATATCACAGAATATTCTTATACGCGATCGTCGAGATCGTACAAAGTATACGTAAGTAAACATGTGTGCTTAAGTAACGAAGTGTACATGTAACATAGTAAGTGTAAATATGAGGAAAGGCAAAGGAAGATATAAGTCGCACAAAGTGGAGTAGCCCGACTGGTAAGCTCCTTAACCTTACAGAAGACCACAGCCCAGTAATATGTTCTGTATGGGCAACGCGCTTGCGATGCTTTTGGTGTTGCAGGCATTTGTACTCTATAGACTACGGTAACGGCTTACCATTACTTTAAAACTTTACACCAACTAAAAAAAAAAAGACGTGTGGCACTCGGGGACTGCCGCGGTAAAGCTATTGCATAGCATTTTGTATCAACTTATGCAATAATTATAATATTTATTTATTTTATTTATGCAGTATTTCTTTTTCTTTGATATTAATTCAAGTTACACTTTTTGAGCGTGGTGACCGATAAGAAAACAAATTTTTTTCTTTTATTAAAAAAATTAAATGCCAAATTTTATCCGGAAATAGTAACATTATAGGCAATATCATATTTGCATCAATGAGTAATACGCTCAACTAGATAATAGTACTAACGCCGGTGCTATCCCATTCATGTAGGTCATATTTTTTATTTCATCACGCATTCATTGATAAATGCCGGCAAACTCGCGTCGAAGCTCGACGTCAAGCGCACCGCCTAGCCGCGCCGACCTAGACGTCTAATCGCACGCACACAACGCCGTGTCGAAGACTGCCGAACTGAAACGACGTTAGACGATGCACGGCCTTCAAGCCACACCTCCGTGCCCGTCGGAGTGGGGAGCGTGAGGTTTTTTCGTTACTGGGGGAGCGTGAGGTTTTTTCGTTACTGATATTCTCAAAATTGTCCCCGCGCTCAAGGCCCGCGAAAGAAGCTATGCAATAGCTTAAAAAAAACTTTAAACTTTAACTAAACTTTAAACACCACTCTTTTAAATTTTTTCATTATATTAGATAATTTATTATAGTTATGTTAGATAAAATGTTATATGTATAGTAAAAAAATAAAAAACAAATAATAAATAAATAATAATTGAATATTGTGTAATATAAGTTAATAAGCATTAATTCCGCCGATAAACTGTCACTCAGTTTGGCGGGTTTATAAATTGTAAAATATTTATTTATCCAATAAAGAATTTATTATTATTATTATTATATTAGGCGGGCGTACGCTTGTTGACACACTAGTGGTATAAAAACATTGGTAGGTAGTGGCAGTGGGTAGTTGAACCGACCTCCTCCACGTCTTCATCCGGGTAGTCCAGCAGGTGTCGCAGGCTGCTGGCCAGGGTGGGGAACAGGTCGAACAGGTCGTCCAGCATCACCGACTCGCCGAGGATCTTCTTGTACAGCACCAGGGGAAACGGCACATAGATGATGATCGAGTTGTATATGGCCAGCCCGTATATGGCACCTGTTCGAGAAAGTTTCTTTTAAAAAATTTCGTATTGTCACAGAATTCCTGTAAAATCATGGTAAAGCTGTCGTTTAATTTCGTGGTGAAACCAAAAACAGTTGGGACAACGAATATCCTATGTATAAACTCAACGTCTAGAACTAGTCAGCGAATAAAAAAAAAAATATTTTTTCAATCAACAAGGCTACTTAATAAAGATCACATTTACTCGTCACTCTACTCCTGTATAGCAGAAATAAAAATGTAAATTTTGGAAAAATATTAGAATACTTAGAATGGAAATAGCTTGGACCTGGCTAGGACCCGGCAGACGTTGTCGTGTTCAGAATACGACATTTTACTGCTGACATAACGACCGCAGCGCCACATACCGGGTCCAATTATGTTTTCGAACCATCTATGAATCCATTGAAATTTACACACAAAATTTCAACCAAGTCGGTCCAGCCGTATAGGATTAGTTAGGTGACAAACACACGTACAGCAGAATTAAATTTAATAACATTACCTATTAAATAGTACATGACTTCGTCCTCGAAAGGATTGTTAGAAAACCAAATCATGTTGGTCTCCTCCGATTGCTTGAACATGCCGTACACGGGGTTGAAGATTTCTTTTAGAAGCAACATGAAGAACTCTTTCTTAACACCGCCAGCATCTTCTGCTTCTTCGCCCACAAATTCTACCTGTAATGAACAATGTTTCATTTGAAAATCAATAGTCTGTATACGAGGCCTCCACCTATAATAACCGTTTACAAAATTACAGTATTTATGTATGTAATAATTTTTTTAACCTTAATTAAGACTAGTTTTAGCTTTAGCCATATTGCGACTATTACTCCAGAGGAAGATGTTTTCATGTTTCTATTTTAAAAATGTATTTAATGTTTAAAAAATTCTTATTAACTTACTTAACCACAAATATAAATATAAAGTATGGTTTCTAAATTTTAATACTTTTCATTTTTTTTTGGAACTGTTTTGAGGTGACGCGATTTTTGCCAATTATAAGCTAAAATTAAAGTAGCCGATGAGTCACCTCACGATTCCTTATTTGTTATAAGAACATATTTTAATATTTAAAACACGACGTACCCTGAGTGGTTTTTTCAACTGCGATGTATCATGATTACTGATCTGCAGCATCGTATCCCTCACTATTTGGTTTCTGGACACCGTCAGTATGAGGAACTGGTCTCGCTGGTACTCGTACGAGGGGTCTATGAAGAGTCGCGTGAATATCTGCGTGGCGACTCGATTGACGGCCATTTGCATTTGTAGCTGTTGGTCTATTTTCAACAGTAACGATTTGCAATGTACGTCGAACAGGAACGCGTAGTTACACAGATGAGGCTTTGTTGACTGTAAATATATATAAATGTATGAAAAGCCACATAGAATAAAATCATCTAGATTTTTACTACTTTTTTTTTTCAATAAATACATATAAATAATACTTATATATAAATAAATATATACATCAAACCCAGACTCGAGGCGGAAATCCAATCCACAACCTTCGGAGCAGAAAGCAGTGTCACCGCAAACTGCGCTAACGGGCTAGTCTACTTCAGTCATTTGAATCTATTACTTACTTTTCGTTGTTTTTTATGCTATAAATAATATGTACGTAAAATATAAGTACTTACATCCTGATCTGAAAGCCAGTTTATGTAATCCGAAGCAATATTAACATGACTAGATAAGTCTTCCACGTAAAAACATTCAGCAGGTATTTTAGGCTTCTTGGGGTTTGAAAAGTTAATTCTATTAAGATATGTCAACGTGTTTAAAACTTGGATTATACTTTTAGATAAGTTTAATTTCTGTAATTAAAAAATGTTATTCAGTACATTCACAATCGTGGAAAGTACTCGACTTTCTGCACGTAATTAATACCATTTTTAAATTATTTTTTTACAATCAAAGCAAACAACAATTTAGTTATCATTTGTATAAAGTACAATTTTAATATAATTTAATCTTAATAAGGGCCATACAATAGATATATACATCAAAAAGAATATGTATACATATAACTGTCTAGAAAGACTTTAATTATTATTTTACTTTTCTTACTACTTCTCTGACTTATTGTACAAGAGGTCAATACGTACACCGTACGTTAACTTATATAGATGTTGGATGAGTTACCTTATTGGCTTTCACGACGGGCTGCATCATCTCGTAGACGAAGACGCTCTTGAAGATATCTACGAGCATCTCGAAGTACTCAGCCGATTGTGCCTCCCACCACATTTGTACGATACGCTGCGGTGGGCTCGACAGCTTGTTGAATGCTTCCGCGAACGGACCCTGTAAATGACGTCACATGTCACACTTTTTTATACCATTAGCAAACAAGCTTACGGCCTAATGGTAAGCGGTTACTGTAGCTTATACACGCTTGCAACAACAGTAGCGTCGCAATCGCGTTCGGTAGACCCAAAGGAGGTAGGGGACCCTCCCCAGAAGCTCTGGCCACCTTACTCAGTACAAGAACACAATATGAACACGATATTTAGCTGTGATCTTCTGTAGGTCTGATCTGACTTTAAGGTAGAGGTACTTCCCCATTTGGACTGTTCCAGATTTTTAACAAGATATATCCTGTCTGCATCGAGGCAATAGCATAGTGAAGCCCAAGCTTAAGTTGAGCGGTACAATCAAAGATTTCTCTCTTTGTATTCAAAATTTCAAATATTTTGTACCTATTACTGAGGGTTGTAATATCTGTAATATTTGATACACACACATTTTTTTTTGCTTCAGCTGCTCTCCAAGACAACCATGGTGAATTTGAGGATAAAAAAATGCAATGTCATAACTAGTAGTATTAACTCGAAATAAATTTAGTTTTGTTTAAATGTATCTAGTAGTTTTATCGTAAATTAATCGAGATACAGATGGACAAAAACTTAAAAGGCTACAAGTTTTAGTTTCAATATTGACTGCTATAGTAACCATTTATTTTTTAACATAAAAACAGTTTATTATTAATAACAAATTTTTTAAATTACCACTAGTGATATAGAGAAGACTCAGAATCATTCGATTACCATCTATACTAATATAATAAAGCTGAAGAGTTTGTTTGTTTGTTTGAACGCGCTAAACTCAGGATCTACTGGTCCGATTTGAAAAATTCTTTCAGTGTTAGATAGCCCATTTATCGATGAAGACTAGAGGCTATATATCATCACGCTAAAACTAATAGGAGCGTAGCACCAATGAAGAATGTTTCAAAATCGGGGTTTTTTCCTGTTGAGAGCTTCCGCTGCTTAAACGGTTTAAGTTTCGCACAAATCATGTATGACAGAATTGATCCTATTCCATGCGGACGAAGTCGCGCGCAGAAGGTAGTCTCTAATAAAACTCCTTTTTTGTTTTTACTTATGCAAGTAGTAGCAGAGCTTTTTTTATACCTACACAATAAAGTAGTTATCTTATTTTTTTTACTACATTAGAAAATTAATAACGTAATAATAAATACCTGTAACTCCGGATGTCTACGCGGATTCCTCATTTCATGGTAAAGTGGAAGCACCAAGAAAACTCTTAACGCTTCGGCGTCTGGTGGCGACACTTTAACTTTTTTTATTATTTGCTCAGTTAGAAGACTAAATATCTGTAGCAACAGACCAATTTAAAAAATATATTATTTTTTAAGTATTATAAAGAACTTCCAGAGTGTAGATAAAGATATTACTTACAAGTTCCTGTAATGTTGTGTTTTCAAATCGACTTATTAAAGTAAAAGCCTCTTCCGCTTTCTTCAAATCAACTCCCGGTATTTTTGTATTGCAACCGAAGTGCGCGTTTTGATCTAGTAAAAATGAACCATTGATGCAAGCTAGTGATCCAAACACTGTCTCCAAGTAAGCCATAAGATCCTAAAATTGATAACAAATATTCATTCAGATTTAATAAATTGACCAAATTTATTATATTTCGCACACTAGTAACTAGTCTTGTTTATTTTAATATATATTATTATTTTTAGAAATATATAGCATATTGCGTTTTGGTTAGTTCTAATATGTGGTAGCTTGTCATTTAGCTTTTTAGTTTCGTATTTATATCATATACATATGTCTTCCATTAATCACCAGAGACTCGAAAGGCGACATGTTCGGACAAAAATCACGAAATATCTAGAGAAGGCAGTAATGAGATATCACAAACATCCTTGCAACCTAATGTCTGTCTGAATATTGTTATCACTAGCTGCTACCCGCGACGTCGTCTGCGTGCGTTCACTGCTCGTTCCCCGTAGGTGATAGCGTGATAATATGTAGCCTATGTTCTGACCCGACTTCTTAATAATATTCGTGCCAAATTTGAAGTAAATCCATGCAGTACTTTTTGAGTTTATCGAGGACATACATTGACATTCCTATCATTTTATTATATGTATATAGATAGATAATACCAAATTTTTCAAAAATTTATTCAGTTTATAATTATGTATTTAAAGATAATATTCAAAAAATTCAATTTACTTTGTACAAAAAAATCATGTTTTTGTAGGGTAGTCGAAAACCTCGCCACATATCACCAAGGGGGTTAGAGGGTTAAAAATATGCTGAAAACATCAAGTGATCAATGGACGACACCTTATCGTAAGCTGTAAACTATCCAAAATAAAAACATTCGAACCTGGTTGACAACGTCGTTATCTTTGAAGAACTGACAAGCATTTAGTTTAGCCATATTAAGTGTGAGTATTTGCATCTTAGTGTCCGGCACTCTCAAATCTACAGGTGCATTTTTGTCGCTGCTAACGACTAAAAAACTGTGATCACCACCCGCGAATACTCTAATTGGACCAATGAATCCATCTGTTGTGAACTGCCAACAAAAAAATACACTGCTAAAGAACTGGCGTTACACTTAAAGGGTATCTGTAAATTAGTAGTAATAAGTAGTCATATTCTAACATATTCGTATAATCCAATTATTTGATGAGTTGGAACAAAACTGTCACCCAAATTAATAGACCAAAGTACATGGCAACTTCTTAAATATAATACTTGTTTTATTCATTGTTTTGGGATAATCTAGTCTTACTTTGAAAAAGATATACAACTCAGTTTTATAATTGTGCAGCTATTTATAGCAAGCTATAACATTTAGTAATTAAAAAAATATATAAATAACAAAAATAATAATGTAAGATTCATATTTAAGGACAAGAGATTTTGTTTTTTGATAAGAATAAAAATGTAAGTTTTATATGTGCTATAATTGATCAATGAATGCTAAAAACAACTACAACTGCTAAAATACTACATTAAGACTATTACAAAGACGGTCTACAACACAAAGTAACTTTTTCTTCAAATTTCTATATAAGTGGGTGTTTGGTTAATTTGGAAAAATCAATATGTAATATAAGTCTAATAAGGGGATAACTCAACGTTAACTTTGGAAGGGCCGGCACCGGAGTGTTTAAGGAAAGGCGCGGAACTCTCCACCTTCAATTTCTTCCTTGGCTAAGAAAATATTCAATTATTAAATTAATAATATGCTTTTTTATAAATACAGGTACATTAGCTAAAGCTGGCACGTATACATTACACATACATTCACATATCACGCGTGTGTAGTCTCTGTGGGTAAGGGTGCTGCGTGACGCCACACGACGAGAGCGTTACGAAAAGTGTGATCGGGCGAGGCGAACGGAGCAAGAGAGAGAGGTGCGAGCACACATTTTCTTTCTCTCATCGCGTTTCTTATATCTAATACACAGTGCAGGCCTATTGTGCAGAAGTTTTACTTCAGCCGTGTGGTCTAAAGCACACTTGTTTTTTTATTTGACTGTTCAAGTCAAATTCAAATCATAAGTCAACAACTTGATATAAGACATTTAGGGTGAGGTCAGACGAGCGTAACTTTGTGAGTTGTGAGTTGCGTAATTTCGGTCGCAGAAATATTGCCTAACAGAAATTCTGTTGGGCTGCCCAGACGAGCGTAGTTTTGTGTTGTGAGTTTCGCTAGCAAAATACTTTACCTGACTGACGGCTGAGTCAGCGAGCTGCGCTGCGAGCGATTCGGTTGGATTTTATGCGTGTGAGTCGGCGCACAGCTCATTTTGCGTCGCCGTGTGGCACGAACTGGCCTTTTATATGAAACCGAATGCAAACGAAATTACGCGACTCACATGACTCACAAAATTACGTTCGTCTGGCCTCACCCTTAGTGCTACCTAAATGATTTCATATAACTACTTAATGATGATGATTAACCCTGTAAAATCCCACTGCTGGGTATAAGCATTGTTCTTCATGTAGGAGAAGGGTTGGAGTTTAATCCACCACGCTGCTCCACTGCGGGTTGGAGGATATATTCAATACTATGAGTAACGTTCGCTATCGGTTGTTTACGATAATAACCCGGACCAATAGCTTAACGTGCCCTACGAGGCACGATGGGGAAATCCACAAGGACAGACACCAAGACCGGAGAAAATATTTGTACTAATACAAATATCCATTCCGAGCGGAAATCGAATCCGCTCCATAGGTGTTTGGGTTACACAGCACACCCTGACAACGTCGAGGTCTACACCAGAGCGGTTATCATCTTCGTCGTCGAAACTTTAATTATAAAATTACATCAGTGTGAATACTGTAGACGTGCATGCTTTCCATTACCGACCTGCAGTCGATTACATCGATGCTATATCAAACATAAATTATATAAAATACACAAGAATAGTTATTTCAAATTTTAAAAATATATCAAAAAACATAAGGACAGAATATTAATAAAATACAAAATACGGCAACTATACATACCAATTAGATACCGACAATTTTTCTATAAGAAAGTGAAAAACGCACAAAAATACTATGGGTAGCGTAAAATAAAGCTACTTTTAAGCTATAACTTATGATACAGCTACAAAATCAAAATTATCACTTAAATTTTCAAGTATATACCTTATGATGTCCACGTTCGTATGTCTGCGTAAAAGACAAACAGGAAATCAACTTTATTAATAAAAGGTCGAAATATTCAATTGTACTATTACTATTATTATTATTAAAAACGTTAAAAAACGGTGGATGATTAAATGTGCCGCTGAGTAGGTATATTCAAAATATAATCAGCGCGAGACAGCTGACATAGTTGCTTCTACATCAGCATTTCTAAATTGTATCAACGCGCTATTACATATTTATTAAAGAGACCATTATTATATTGAAGATAATTACGTCGTATTGCAGACGTCACTTTATTAAGAAAGCTACTCGTTTTATTTTATTGATCATATGACTTTACTCAAACTGAACAAACTATGCTACCACTGCACGATGCGCAAAGCCCTCACTCTAGACTCATGCTCAATATCCGTACCACTATAAGATATGAATGACCTATTACGATATGCAGTAACGTAGCGAGCTTAACTGGTGCCTGGGCACAACACTTTGTTAGCACCCCCCCCCCTCCCATTCGAAAACCATATAATCTGTTCAGCAAATTTTTTGTTTTGCGGACCGTTTGGCGCCCCTTTGTGAGTAGCGCCCGGGGCACGATGCCCCCCTGCCCAGCTACGCCACTGCCGATGTGGGTGAGGCGTGAGGAGGCTCACCGGCGAGTCGTCGCGCGGCGGCAGCGGCACGGGCGTGGGCACGAGCGCGGCGGCGGAGGGGCAGCCCAGCTGGCCGCGCGCGCCGTGCCCGCACGCCAGCACGCGCTCGCCCACGCGCACCAGCAGGTGCCGCCGCCCGCACGCCACCTGCGTCACCGTGCTGCCCATCAGCTCCATCACCTGCGGACCGGCACACGCACTTACGTCGTTTATTGTACACTAGCCATGGCCATAAAATTTTTCTTTTGAAGCAGTAAGTACTGATATTTCCAGCTTCATATTAGTATAAATTAACGTGAAAAAAAATTCACGTGAAAAAGCAGAAAAATTAAGAAATTCTGAATAATTACATAGCTCAATCATTGAAAGAGCAGGAAGCTATCGCCCAAGTCTTTTCCTACCCTGACTTTGTCTTATTCATCATCCCTGGATGCATTTATGATCATGAGCTGCTATGATCACTTAAAATTTGGTGAACTGGTTACTCATTTGCTGTTTTCGAAATATCTAATGCATCAATGATATCATAATTTTACGCCTATTCAGAAAAATAAGCATATATACATTACACATATTTGAAACTATATTTAGTCAAAGACATATTCAAATATAAGCTCTACATTTAGTCTCTGTTAACTTATAACATCTTTACTAAGTGAAAAACATTAAAGCAGGAATTTAAACAGTATAAATTTTATTTTAATAGGATATCATGCAGTTCCAATTGCATTTGATAATCCCAAAGCAATCTGTCAATACATTACAATTGATAAGCAACAATACGTCATATATTATGATATCAGATAAGGTAGTAGTTTATCTAATCTATCTACATCAAATTTATTGTAATGCTTTGTCTTAAGCTAGAACAAGTATTAGATAAAACATACATATGGTTCTGAATATTATGGTCAATTAAGTTTACCATTGGGAAATCATATCACATTTCCTTTGCTAAATAATATATATCACGATTCAGCTTGTAACATCCCACTACTGGGCATAGGCCTCTTTTTCCATGTAGAAGGGTCGGAGCTTAATCCACCACAATGCTCCACTACAATTTGGCAGATATATTCCCTACTATAATTAACTATTGCTATCAGGTGTATATGAAAACAAGCAGGACTGACAGCTTGAAGTGCTCTATGAGGCACGGTGGGAATACCCACAACAACAGACGTCCAAACCGGAAACCAAACTTGTATAAATACAAATATCCATTCCAAGCAGGTCGTGAACACGCAAACTGCCAGTGTTTTAGGCGCCTACACGGCACAGGCACCACTACACCAGATAGTGGTTGTTATATAGAATAGCATATATAGAAAGCACAAAACTAATAAAATTAATTTGATAGGTGATAATAAGTCAATAGCATAAAAATTAGTCAACCACTAAGGTTCAAAAAATTAATTTTATAAAGAAAAGACCTACCTTCCTTGGAACTAGTTCATCTTTTGTAGTACCATGCCCAGTCTGTCCATGCAATCCAGACCCACATGTGAATACGCCTCCATCAAGAGTGAGAAATGCAGTAAAATCTTCACCACAGGAAATATGACAAACCTTAAACATTTCACTTTATGTAAAATCTAAAACAAATACATTCTTAAATTTTTTAATTTAAAATAAAATTTATTTACCTTTACATTTCTTAAAGTTTTTAAATGAGTTGGGTAATACCTATCTTCAACATCCTGTAGTCCTAATTGACCATACATGTTTTTTCCCCAGCCAAATACAGCACCGGACCTAGTAAATTCAATTTTTACATTTAATTTACCTTTAAGATTGCACATTCTTTAAAATATTGTTGAGACTGAGTTAGATTAATTTACACATAAGATAAAAAAATAATAATATAAAAACTGAATTTATGCAAAAATTATTATAAAATTAGAATAATGTATGATTATGTCTAATTAATTAAAGAGTCATATATTGTAAACATACTTTGATAAGACAAAAGTGTGGTTACTACCACAAGCTATCATTGAGATAGGTATGCCAAGAAGGGAAGTAATTTGTTGTGGTGTGGTTTCCTTATTTGATTTTGTGCCTAGACCACATTGGCCATGTGTGTTTGCACCCCAAGTGTATAGTTCGCCATCTAAAGTACAATTACAAAAATATTATATTTTTACATAAATAACATGTGAAACATACCACATGTTTTGCAATCTAAAAGTGCTATAATCTAAGTTAGTAAAAACATAGATAGAATGTAATAATTAAAGTTATACGCACATAGAACACAAAGCTTACATACGTTTTTTAAAAAAATAAAAAATAAACACTTACTATTTGTCAACGCAATTGAATGATAAGATCCACAAGCAATTTGAATTACATTCTTTGTAGCAAGAAATTTTACTATTTTAGGTTTATCTTGAGCATAAGAGCCAAGGTTGCTGCCGAGCTGTCCCATACTATCAGAACCCCAACTAAAAATTTGTCCCCATTCATCCAATGCCATTGAATGTTGTAAGCCACATGCTATTGCTGATATTGAGCAGCCTTTGAAAGTTTCAACTACAGCTGAAATAACATATTCACTTTACATAAATTCACAGCAAAAACAATTACTTTATAAAATATTTTATTGCAATAGAGGTAAATAACAGCAACCGAACCACCCAGTGCTAAAGTAGCCCAAGTGATTTACTTTTTTGTTCACTATTTGTTAGTAGAACTAGATTTTAACAATCTACAAATACTAGTTGAACATATAAATGCGAAAATTTTACTAGGTAGGTCTTGGAATAATAAATAAAAAATTGAGGAATGGGCCAGTGCTACTCCATCAAATATCCAACAATAAAGCCTTGTTCCAAAATGTAGTTTTCCACTATTTTGATAAGCATGCAAGACATGAAAGCTAAACATGTAGTTTATTTGTGAAATTAAGTAGGTACATCAATGTACAGAATTTCATAATAAAGAAAATTTTAAACTATAGTTTAATGTAGTCAAACAATACACGTATATTTTAAATTGAAGACATAAATTATATAAAAACATTTAATTTATGAACAAAATACTTGTATCCAGGGGCGTAGCGAGGGGTGGGCAAGGGGGGACACCAAGCCCCGGGCGCTACTCACAAAGTGTCGCCAAATGGTCCGCAAAACTATAAATTGCTGGACATATTATTTGGTTTTCGAATGAGAGGAGCGCTAAAAAGGTATTCTGCCCCGGGCGCGAGGAAGGGGGGGGTGCTAAAAAAGTAGGTTCTCGCTACGCCACTGCTTGTATCATAGTATTTTTATAAAAACTTTCTTTTTTTTCATTGATACTGAAGAAAACTTAGTAGAGAATGCTTGTGACATCAAACTTACCTTTTAAACATTGTTTATCTTTTGTGCAATAAAGCACTGAAATATAAATACGTGCATATTAATTTTAACTTATGCCATGACATATTATGAAAACGTGAACATAGTCTAAATTCAAATTATAATATTATTTATTATCATAATTAATTAGAAGTTACATTAAACACTGTTAAACTTTCTCAATCACAAATTAAGCAGGTTAAAATTATTTAAGATGAGAAAGACAACTTACCTGGAGATTTATCTTCATTGTTTTCAGTTGACCTACCAAGTTGACCAACTTCATTACTACCGCTAGAGTAGAGTTGACCCAAGTTAGTCAAGTAAAGTGTATGGAATTCCCCAGCTGCCACATGCTTTATGTGGCTACTCTCTTTCCATTTTGAAAGTGTAGGCTTAATTACCTGTTTTAAAATAATTATAAACAAATAATACTCCTCATAATTAAATGCATCTTAAATTTGTAAAATAATTTATTACTAAGTTGGTCAAGAAAACAAAAACAAAAACTCTTACCAAACCAAGTGAATCAGAGTCTTCAACACATAGTTCGTGATGAGTAGTATTTCCCCAACAAAACATTTTGATTTTATTAACAATTGCTTTCCATATGCCAGGAAAATATCTGATATATTTAAGCCTAGCACAGTAATATGTATTTAATGCATGCATGCATGCTAGTAGTATGAATCTTAATGAATACAGCAGTACCAGCTTACTGAAACAAGAAACGATAAATGTTACTGATGAACGAGTTCGGATTGATGGTAACTTACAAATAGAAGTACATAGCATGCTATACAATTCAGCCTTAACATCCCACTGCTGGGCATAGACCTTTTTCTCCATGTAGGAGAAAGATTGGAGCTTAATCCACCACGCTGCTCCACTGCGGATTGGCGGAAGCATGCTAGTGATCCTTATTATTACGAGAAGCACATAACAGACAAATAACACACTTGCAATTATTTATTTTTGCATGTTTAAATACATTTTTTAACTATCTAATCATTTTATTTGTACTATTTTTTTTAATTTTCTTCGATCACTGAGATGATTTAAAGAACTTGCGTACAATATTTATAGATCTTCAGGTAATATAAATTTAAAGATTTTCTACGGCATTCTTTAAAATAAAATATATATTTAAAATGATTTTTGTAAATCCAGAACAATCTTCGTCTGAGCCACAGTTTATATACACATAATTGGTATTTTTTTGTCAAATGTCACTGTCACAAAAGGTTTTTTTTATGCCCACACAAGTTATCATAGATATAATAAAAAGCAAGTTATGGATATAAATATTAAAGATGATAAATTTAAGTCAAGCAGTTTTTAAAAGAAATTCGTTGATCTATGTAACTGATGAGAACATACTTTCGCAAGTACTCGCAGGAAGCGCTTAACAAACTGTCGCGACAGCACTTGCTACGGGGTTTACACTTGCAAGCTGCTGTCAGACAGACTGTCGGACATTTCTCGCGGAAGTTATCTTGCAGGTGGAAACGCGGCCTAACATATAATTTTATGCATAGATAAAAAATATGGAGTTGAATTCAACTCCTCGGTAAACAAGGTATTAAGCATTGGCGGATTTACCACAAGGCTGAGTAGGCTGGAGCCTAGGGCGGTAAATTCTATGGGGTGGCAATTTTATTTGAAATGTTATAATGTAGGTAGATCCAGAAAACGAATGGAGAGGGCCATGCCCACAAGGTCAGCCGAAATAATTGAAACTTGGTCATTTTTCGGGTGACTGTGACCACCAAAGAGCAACACTCCGTGTTGCTCTTTGGTGACCACAAACTCTTTGGGACATGGATCCGCGACTGCCTGTACTATGATTTTTTTTATTTATTTACTAAGAACATGCACGGGCTCTTAGTTGCCCATGCCATTTTACCATAAAATTAGAGATGTGCCGACTACCACTTTGACCGACTAGCCGACTAGCCGACTAGTCGGCTGTAAAGAGGCCGACTAGTCGGCCGACTAGTCGGCTAGGCCGATCTCGGTTTCGGGGATTTCAGTACGACTTTGTTCTCAGCTTGTTCGCGCGCTAGTTGCAACCGCCGCCGCCCGTGAGCAGGTCGGAACCTGTTTATGCGTGTTGTGTTTACTTCGCTAAAGTCGCTGATAAGTTCGCTAATAAAATAAGTTCATCTTTGCTTACGTGCCAGTCATAGTGCTGTTTAAGTGTAAAAAATAAAGTTTTTGTGAATAATGTGAATATACTACTGCGTGAATATTGTTGTTGTTCATTGAAGAAAAAAAAAATTCAATCATGTCCAAACGCGAATCCAGCGTATGGATGTTATTTGACGAGGTGAACAATGATTTTCGTAAAGTTAAGTGTAACCAATGTCAAACAATTATTTCTCGTGGTGGGCAAGGTAAAGCGGCAAACACTTCAAGCATGTATAACCATATATTTTAAAACACCGACACCCAACGCTGGTACCTCAACTAGGTTCTATGATCAAAAGTTTAGGTACAGAGGATTCTTGCGAGTCGCAAACCCAAGCCAAAGAAAGTTCCTATGTTTCTTTTTTACAAGCTTTTATTTAACTTGCAATGTATGTATGTATGTATGAATGAATGTTTGTTCGGGTGAAATCTTGCAACTCAATTTTGAAGCAGATATCTTCAACCGATTGAGCTGAAATTTTGTATACAGGTTCCATTTAGATGACAATGCATGATTTGTATGTATTTATGTATGTATGTATGTTTGTTCGGGTGAAATCTTGCAACTCAATTTTGAAGCAAATATCTTCAAGCAATTGAGCTGAAACTTTGTATACAGGTTCAATTTGGATGACAATGCATGGTTTGTATGTATGTATGTTTGTTCGGGTGAAATCTTACAACTCAATTTTGAAGCAAATATCTTCAAGCAATTGAGCTGAAACTTTGTATACACGTTCAATTTGGATAACAATGCATGGTTTGTATGTATGTTTGTTTGTTCAGGTGAAATCTTGCAACTCAATTTTGAAGCAGATATCTTCAACCAATTGAGCTGAAATTTTGTATATAGGTTCAATTTGGATGCCAATGCCTTTGTGACGTCATTCTAAATCCAATATGGCGGCATATCCAAGAGTGCGGACTAGTTATTTTTAGTGCACTTCTAGAATATGGGTATCAAATGAAAGGGCTTGCTAAGAATAATTCGAATAAAGTGACGTGATAACCGACTAAAAAGTCAAAAATAAATTAAAAGTAAAAAACCTTTTTAAAAAACAAACTTTTATTTGAATGCACTAAAACGAAAAAAATAAATTTTTAATTTTTTAAAACTTTTACTATCTATCATTACACATAATCTATATGATATAAAAGCTTGTCGCAAGATTTGCTTGTAAACAAGTAAATAAAATAAATTGATGTGATTGATTTTAACTATTAAAATTTTCAAACTAAGGAAATACGAGTGTCTCGCGACAAGCTTTTATATCATATAGATTATGTGTAATGATAGATAGTAAAAGTTTTAAAGTAAAAATTTATTTTTTTCGTTTTAGTGCATTCAAATAAAAGCTTGTTTTTTAAAAAGGTTTTTTACTTTTAATTTATTATTTTCTTGAAACAAAAAGTTCGTGTTTAAAATATTGAATGTTTATTTTTTAATTTGTTGGTAATTAAAAAATACCTACTTTTTTATTTGAGTAAGAATTAATAAATGTTTATTTAAGTTAAGAAGATAATATTTTGCTTTTTAATTAATACCAATTTTAAGAAGGTACCAATTTTGTTTTGTTGATGTTATAAATAATTATGTACCGAATTATGTATGTCTTTTTTTTAAACCAGTATTTTTTAGAAAATTATTACTGAACAAAAGACTGGTTTGCTTTACTTGTCGAAATGTGTAAGATTGGTTATAAAATCCAAATAATAATGAATCAAGGTTTTATTTCATTTCAGTTCCCCTGATATAGTACATATTAATGAGAAATACATACAAAGTAAAAAGCCGACTAGTCGGTGTTTTTTGCCGACTAGTCGCCGACTACTCGCCGACTACAAAAGCGGCCGAATAGTCGGCTTAACCGACTAGTCGGCAACTAGTCGGCACATCTAAACATAAAATATTTATTTTATTATCGACGTTCGTTTTTTTACAATAGTTTAACTTCAGGCCAGCAATGTCTAGAATTTCTAGACATTGCTGGATAGTCTGACACTAACAGCTTATTGCTGTTATAAATATATAATATTACATGTTTGTTTTGTATTTTTTTAAAGTGAAACTTTTATTACATCGTCTCAAACTTTGCAGTCTGTGTGTTGCATGTCGCGTGACAGTCGGCCGCACGGTAAGATTATTTAAGCGATTTTTATACACTTAATTTGTGGATGCTCTCGCTGTTAGTAGTGAAAGATTACAGTAATTGTTTAACATTACCCGTTATTAGAATCGCTTATCATCTTTAATTAGTTTTTTTTTTGTATAAGATTAGGGATACGTAGCTTTGTGCTTTATTAATGTAGACTCTACTGAGACAGACGCCAGACTGTATTGAGATAGACGTTAGACTATACCAAGACAGTCGCTAGATTGTACCGAGACAGACGCCAGCCTGTATTGAGACAGACGTCAGACTGTACCGAGACAGTCACTAGATTGTATAGAGACAGACTCCAGACACACCGACCCACCACTAGCGCACCAACACCGACGCCATTCTGTACTTTTCAGACTGTATTGAGACAGACGTCAGACTGTACCGAGATAGTTGCTAGATTGTACTGTATTGAGATAGACTTCAAACTATACCGAGACAGTCACTAGATTGTATCGAGCAGTATCGAGACAGACTCCAGACACACCAACCCACCACTAGCATACCAACACCTACGCCATTCTGTACTTTATATTTCACAGGTTACCAATAAATGTTAACTAATAAAAGGCTGTGTCAGAGGAAGTAAACCAGATCTTTAGAGCATGTAACACTTCAAACTTTAAAAAAAATTGCTTGCGTACGAAGTACACATGTCAGAAGTAAAACTTCTTTGGCAAAAAAAAACTAATTTAAAAAATTAAAGTGAAACTTTTATTACATCGTCTCAAACTTTGCAGTCTGTGTGTTGCATGTCGCGTGACGGTCGGCCGCACGGTAAAATTGTTAAAGCGATTTTTTTTTTATACCTATAATAGAATATTATTCCAAATTTTTTTAGTTAACTGAGGTAGGGCACAGCAGGAAATTTCCTGCTCAAAATATGGAGCAGCCCGACTGGGGAAGTACCTCGACCTTACAGAAGACCACAGCTAAATAATACTGTTTTCAAGCAGTATTGTGTTCCTGTTGGTGAGTAAGGTGACCAGAGCTCCTGGGGGGATTGGGGATAGGGTCGGCAACGCGCTTGCGACGCTTCTGGTGTTGCAGGCGTCTATAGGCTACGGTAGTCACTTACCATCAGGTGAGCCGTACGCTTGTTTGTCGACTTAGTAACATAAAAAAAAAAAAAAAAAAAAAGTTAAATGTATATGATGTGAAAAAAAGTTTCTTTAAGCCTATAGAATATGGCCATCGATTTATGGGGTTTCAAGGGGAGAGGGGAGGAGGAGGTGGGTGGGTTACCCTCTGGTACCACTCCCAACCCTAGAACTGGGCATAGATTTATGGGGTTTGGGGGTGAGGGGGAAGGGGTTCAATTCCCACTCCCAGCACTGGGCATCGATTTTTGGGGTTATAGGGGGAGGGTGGGGTTATATGAAGAGCAAAGGCTATTCAGCGTACGTAGCATACGTAGCGCGTTATACGAGGTAGTAAAAACGCGTTATACCGGAATATCCCTATAACGCGTTTTCCTATAACGCGGAACCAATCTACCGCGTTATAGGGGGGATAACTGTATTTTGAAGTAAATTGGAAAAAAAAATTTCGGTGTTAGCACGAATGCGAAAAATGACAAAGCAGCTGCATTAGTACAAAAGGAAATATAAGTAAATTTCGATATGATTTTCTTTAATCACCCAGCTTTTTCGAGAAAAAAAAATTAATCAAAAAGAACCTCCCAAACTGTACTATATCTATATATATTACATAGTTCAGTTTCTAAACTGAACTATGTAATATATAGAACTAGTGACCCGCTCCAGCATCGCACGGTTGCAATGCTGATAATAAATACTATCTACAACAAAAGATACGTTACAAACTTCTAAAATTATCAGTGTTTCTCTAACATCATAAACATGTATTATACATAATAGGGTATTCCACTATGTTTGAAAAAGTACTTCAAAATGTTGATTTTCTAATAAAAAGCCACAAAAAAATATATTTCGGCAAAATAAACACGCTTTCATGCCATAAAATTAAATTAAATTTTAAACCTTTTTTATTACCGCGAAAACGCTACAGCCATTTTGGTGACGTAATATGTGCAATAACAAAAGTGTTTGACGTATGTAAGAGAGTAACATAACCTACAATTACTATGACAACCATCAACAAATTAGTAATGAATGCATATTATTTCAGTTGGAATAAGATATGAAGAGTTATTATACGAAAGAACACAACTATTACTCCTTGTAGTTAAAATTAATAGATATTATTGATATATAGTTTGTCTATAAAGTCGTGACATTAATGTTTGAGGAACTAACATTAATCATGTGTCTGGCAACACCAAACATAAGTACTTTCGCTGTCAATACTATCATCGAGTTAGCAGTTTTCCTTTATTATTCTTTATTCATTTGATAAAACTGCAAAAAATTAAGACCAATCTTCGCAGAAGAGTTTCAAAAATGAGTAAAGTAAATCGGAGTGGCACGCGGGAAGTGATTTTTAAAGTTTTCCAGCGATGTTTGGCGGAGTTCGAAGCTGGACGAATTTTGTGTGATTTGGACGATGTTTATGGGCGAACAGCATCTATGACGGTATGTAATCGTGTTATTGTTTGTGTTTAACCTGCCCGAATTTAAAAATTTACATAATTTACGTTTTGGAGACCAAAAAAGGCATTGTTTACATTGCAAATTTTTAGGTTAGATGAGACAGAGTATATAGGTCACATTATAGTACGACGAATTTTTTGATACTTAATAGGTTGTCTCCCGTGAGGTTAGATCTAACCTGTCATTATTTATCTGACGCATCAATTTGGTGACACTCATTTACTATACTTTGTATACCAAACTTGAATTTTTGTATAAATTGGCAGTAATGTAGTGTGTGAAACGTCATAAACGTCATGTATATAATTTTTTTTTTCCAAATGTCACTTACTCTAAGAAAGAGGTTATTTATGTATGATATGTATTTTATTTCGGTAAGCCTTTAGACAATAGTATTTCGATTTATGGGGTTTTTTGAAAAATTGGGGGGAGGGGGTGTGGTGGATTATCCTCTGGTGCCTCTCCCATCCCCAGCAATCTCATGATTATAACGATATCACGGCAAAAAAATTTAAGGTAAAAATTATTTAAATACTTACCGAATACCTAATTTTAATTATACGTATTTTAGCTCCGATGCTGCAAGAAGTGCATTCATACTCCGTTCCGTGGCTTTTAAAACACACATTGTAATAATACACGTATGTACGTAGAAACTATTTGTAACACTTTTATACATAATATTATTCGTATTCACGTTAAAAATATCTCTTGATTGACAAGAGTAATATACGATACGAAGAACAGATTAATATGAACTGACATATCGATGTAGATGTTTTCGTTCTATCTATCAAACAGGCAAAAGTCTAAGACCATACAGCCTACTCAGTCGGGATTCTTTTCAATACATTTTTTTATATGAAGGCAAAACCTATTTAATCGTAAATCTTTTTAATTTTGAGCTTAGATAAATTAGATTATCGACATAATTTCGTTATAAAAAATAAATAAATAACCCTAACCTACCTAACTTCAAAATTAGACGGTTTATCCACATAATTACGTTACGAAAAAAATTTAACCTACCACCATTGAAATTAGTATAACACGGCTCCGGCGCGGAAGGAGGACAGACCTCTCCCGCTGTGCGAAAGCGCATGAACGAATGCGTAGGGAGCGGATGAGGCTTACGCAGCCTTATCCGCTCCGGGCTCTCAACAGAACACTCTAGGGGTAAGACAGACCAAGACCACGTGGATAGTGGGGTGCTCGGATTGGGTTCTGGGTATTTTTCGGATTTCTGTATATATATTCTAACACATAATTTTACTAATTTTATTAGAATATTATGTCGTTCTAATTAGTTTATCCATATCCATCCATATTGTTTTGAGCTTGTTCATTTGAGTTTTCAATTTAGTTTTAAGAACAACATTTACATTTTTATTTCTTGCATTAGAAAGCCAAAAAATTGACTGTAAATATATAATTCTGGAGTCTTACATTGTAAATACTAGCTGCTGCCCGCGACGTCGTCTGCGTGCGTTCACTGCTCGTTCCCCGTAGGTGATAGCGTGATAATATGTAGCCTATGTTCTGACCCGACTTCTTAATAATATTCGTGCCAAATTTGAAGTAAGTCCATGCAGTACTTTTTGAGTTTATCCCGGACATACATACAGACAAACAGACAAAAATTCAAAAAAATATATTTTTGGCTTCGGTATCGATTGTAGATCACAGCCTAAGTATTCTTTAAAAAAAATATTCAATGTACAGTTTTGACTTTCCTACCATTTTATTATATGTATAGATGTATAATATTAAAAAGAAATTTATTTCAAATATTGTCCAGACAAGTTAGACGTATAATGTCAATGTAGATTTGTGCTACAGGTGGTATCTTAAAATAAATAAGTTTGCAAATTGTTGAGAATGTGAAATAGTGAACATTTGTTGTTTTAGAAATTTACTAGCAGACCCGGCAGACGTTGTCCTGCCCGGAAAACAGCTACCAAATTTGATTACTTACATACCGATAGCAGTGCCACCTACCGGATCCAACTGGGATAAAAACTACCCTATCTCCTAAGTTGGATCAAATTACAGATGCTTACAAATTTTGATAAAAATTAGTTCAGTAGTTTTGGAGTTTATTGGCAACATACATCGTGACACAAGATTTTTATATAATTATATAATTATGATGTACTAAGATTTTTGCTATAATTTTATTTATTTTGGTATACTAGGATTAAGTTAATTTGTAATAATTAAAATAAATTAAACAGAGGATAATTAATATTTTAGAAGAGTTTAAAATATAAATAATTAAAAAAAAGTTTGTTTTATTTATAAAACAAAAAAAAACCTAGCAAGCAGCGGCTACGCGGAAAAATATTGATAATTTTATCGACTAATTTATCGACCTTTTTCCACACTATTATCGATATCCGGTACGATAGTAGTATGACAACACTATGCTTCATTATTACCAATTTAACGAAAAAAATAGAGCTCAACCGCAAAGTTGGTACCCCAGGGTATAGTAAAATTTGAAGTCTTGTCTTGACTATGAAGTGACACCTCTTCTCTAAATATGCTCTATGGTTCGGGCAAGTCCGGTAGACGAGAGGTTAAGGATATAATATAACTTAGTCTTAAGTTTTCCAATTTTAAATTTGAATCAATTGCTTCATGTCAGTAACTTATATTTCCATTCTATTAACATTTTTTAAACTTATCTTTTTCAGGAAAATCAAAGAGTACAGTTAGACGGATAGTCAACGAAGGCTTTAAAAATGATGGAAAGTTTGAAACTCCTGGGAAATATAGGAAAGACCGGCCAAAGAAAGAAATGGATAATTTTAGATTTTAGAATCCGATGATGAGTGAAAGAAGTGCTGCTGTTGTCGCTTCTTACTTGAAATATTAATTCGTCTACATCTTTGTATAATGTTCTGCCTCGTTCATAATAATCCTTTTCTATTTTTTTTTAATAGTAAAAAGTTATTATTTCTATTATTTTAGTAGTAATAAAATAGTATTTATCTCATAATTATATAGGATTTGGTTTTTTATTTTTTACTCAAGTTAATACATTCCTTAGCGATGAATCAAATGGAATATTATTTTCTAATAACCATAATTTTATATCATCGACACGAGTACTGGTGTTTGGTGTTTTGTTTGTAATTACTGAATGGTAAGGAGCATTGTCAAAAATAAAATAGATGCCTTGTGTAGTGTGTAGGTTGGGAATAAGTTTTTCCTTAATCCTTTTAGTGAATTTATTCGCATTCATTTCAGAGTGATCTATACTTACTAATATATAAAGCTGAAGAGTTTGTTTGTTTGTTTGAACGCGGTAATCTCTGGAACTACTGGGCCGATTTAAAAAATTCTTTCAGTGTTAGATAGCCCATTTATCGAGGAAGGCTATAGGCTATGCATCATCACGCTAAGACCAATATGAGCGGAGTCCACGCCGACGAAGTCGCGCGCAGAAGCTAGTAATCTTCTATTTTATTTTTTCCACTAAATAAGAGTAGGCAGTTTTGTACAAAGCCTTTTTCACTTCCAGCATGTACAGTATGAGTCGTGAATATAACTCATCAATTTAACTAATATTTTTTTGCAATTCTTCTTTTAAATTTCTGTTTTATACGATAATATTTAGATAATCCTCTCTTTTTGCTGTAATGTGTACTTTTTCATTCATAGCAGATCTATTTCATTGATATTTCTTTATAAATAAAACAAACAAAATATGACATGTGTCTTATTTATTTACTCATTTTACTGACATTTTCGCATCTATTCACTCTCAGACTCATGTTTTTAATAGTAGGTAAATAAAATATTGCAAGTATCAAAGTCATTTATGTCATACTATACAGTGTTGCTATGTGTTTGCTACGTGTTATTAACAGCGCCCTCATTAAATTTCACGACTTTATAGACAGACTATAGATAGCTATTGACAGCACTGACAGAACTTTGTTATTGCCCGTATGACGTCACACCATGGCGGCTCGTGTTTTAGGTCACGTGATATACAGATTAAAATATATGACTTTTAATTTCAATATAATAAATCAATAATGTACTTTTATGATTCCAAATCAGAATATTTAGGTGTATTTCTATATTAATTTTGATTTTTATCAAATGTTATAATTTATTTTTCACTACGGAAAGTACCCTAAAACCTTCCTCTTGAATCACTCTACCTATTAAAAAAAACTGCATCAAAATCCGTTAGATAGTTTTAAAGATCTAAGCATACATAGAGACAGACAGACGGGAAGCGACTTTGTTTTATAATATGTAGTGAAGTAAAGGAATTTATGAAACGCACAGTTGCCTTGGGCAGTCAGCTGGTGAATGCGTGACGAGAGCGTTACAAAAAGGGTGATCGGGTGTGGTGAACGGAAGTTGAGAGGGAGATATAAGTTAGATATGGAGCTAAAGAAGTTTAACTTCAGTCGTGTGGTCTAAACTCTAAAGTACCTACACTTGTTTTTTTTATGTAAATATCAACATTACCAATAGAAACATATTTTAATATTTGAAAGCAACTTAATAACACAATGTTATAATACAATATATTTCTTTACTGTTTAGAAAATGTCCTCTACTAGTTCTAGTCTCTAGTACAAGTCTAGTACTATTGTAATGAAAGCTCATAAAAGCTTTTAAGCTTTTAACCTTACAGATTACAGACAATCTGCTCACTGCTGTCCATGAAAACTATATATCTATGGTGACTATGGCTATGGTCGGTAGTCGGTTCGGGACGTTGAACGGCCATATTTGTTATTGTGCTCCTTATGATTTTATTTGGTTCACTGAAATTCTGACTAGGAAGTGAAAACATTTTGCAAGATTGTGATGTATTTTATTTCTGTGTATGCTGATAGCAAGTATTTTACCCAGTCACATAAATTCTGTATTGCATAAAGGGAGCATGCATGTTTAGCATTGTGAAGACCCCCAAGAAGTAATTCGCTGAAATTATCCAGCGAATTCGTTCTTCTAATTTTGTAATTAGCAGCGATAAAGTGGCGGGGGCATCAAATAGCAATGGGAAAGGGGGACGACCAGCTGCCCCAGTTGACGTGGGATCTCCTTTACTCGACTGGGAGGAAGGAGATCATTTCAGTTTTGAAGACTCTGAGCGTTTCGAAGAAGATTCTCTGTGTAGTTGGAGTTCGGAACCTGAGAGTCTGTGCAACAATTGGCGAGGATGGAGACGACCCAATCTTCAAAGTACTTTCGGTATTCGAACCACAAAAAAAACTATTCAAGGTAATTAAGCAGCTGATCCTTTGTTTCGAAATACAGTTACACGGAGATATATCTTTATTTTTGTGATTTAAGTCTGATTTTATTATATCGTACACTGAATAATTGGAAATAAATCCCATTTATCATACTTCTCACATTTATCAAGATTTAAAATACAAAAGGTCGAACTTTTCTTTGTGTGTGTAGCATGGAGACAGGTGCTAAAATGTCATTTACCTCTGACTGAGCTAAGCAATTAGTATTAATAATTGACAATCCCTGCTTTAAGCTATACTATTTCTTTGTTCCTTGGGTTATTTTTATTCTTATTATTTTAGTAATTTGTTTGCTACTTTGTAATTAAATTAGGAAACTTTCACAAACTTTCACTGTTGATGTATAAAAGTCAATTCACTTGTTTATTTGCCTGTGAATTACTATGAAAATTGTAAAAAACAAAGTATCTGATTTATTTCACATTTTTAGCTTTAAAAATAAATGTTAGATAATATATTTCATTAAAATATGTACTTTCAAAACATTCCTATTTGACAATTACTGCAAAAATTTGTTATTATTATTTATTACTAGCTGCTGTGCCCGCGACTTCGTCCGCGTGGAATTTACCAAAAAAGTTATTGCTCGCTTTGCAGTTATAAAAAAAAAATTAAAATAAAAGTAGCCTAAGTTACGCCTTATTACATCAGCTATCTGCCAGTGAAAGTCCCGTCAAAATCGATCTAGCCGTTTCAGAAATTAGCCGGAACAAACAGACAGACAGACAAAAATTTAAAAAAAATGTTATTTTGGTATATGTACCGTGTATACATCCATATGCATTTAGTAAAAAGCGTTTATTTTAATATTAAAAACAGACACTCCAATTTTATTTATTATTAGTATAGAGTATAGATTACTGGTTATATATTTAATATAAAAAATAATAATAATAAAATTAAAACTTAATTTTTTTTTAGATAAAACTGTATCAAGCCTAAGTGAATTAGCAGCAAAGTGTGTTGCTTCTCACATCCCTTTTGAACTAGTTGAACATGTCTATCCACCTGTGCCTGAACAACTGCAACTGCAAATTGCTTTCTGGAGTTTCCCCGATAGTGAAGATGATATACGCTTATATTCATGTCTTGCAAATGGATCAGCGGATGAATTTCAGAGGGGTGAACATTTATTCAGGGATAGAGCTGTTAAAGATGTCTTACAAATTGGTAAGTATTAATAAATATTTTACATTTCTTGTCCTTTCATTCTTTATTTTTTTCATATTATTTTTACGTATAAAAAATACCTGTTAAAAGCTGTTCTGAACAGTATGGTTTTCTCTTTTTAAATATCGATACTTTAGTCTGTTTTTTAACCAATTTCGAAAAAACGAGAGGATTATAATTTGATTGTATTTTTTTTTTGTTATTATGTATGTTACCTCAGAACTTTGGAATGGGTAGACCAATTTTGATGATTTCTTTTTACTTCTATAGTATAAAGTCGTATGGCATTTTGCTATGGGGCAATGGGTATATAATGGGAATGGGCAACTGATATTAATGTAATTTTTATTCTGCTGAAAAGGGCTATTCATTATATTTACAAAATGGGAAGTAAAGAATCTCTGAAAGAGAAGTTTAAAGAGATCAACATCCTGACCTTTGCATCGCAGTATATTTATGACAATATAATAACAACCACAAATTAATATTTCCTAAATGCTGGCTCACGAAAAAAAGTAGTTGCTATAGGAATGTCATTCTTAATATTTAATAAGATTCCAGCTGCGATTCAATCTCTGCCTTTACTGCAGTTTAAAAAAATTATTGAGCGAGCTTTATGTAATAACTAGCTTCTGCGCGCGACTTCGTCGGCGTGGACTCCGCTCCTATTGGTCTTAGCGTGATGATACATAGCCTATAGCCTTCCTCGATAGATGGGCTATCTAACACTGAAAGAATTTTTCAAATCGGCCCAGTAGTTCCAGAGATTACCGCGTTCAAACAAACAAACAAACAAACAAACAAACAAACAAACAAACAAACAAACAAACAAACAAACAAACTCTTCAGCTTTATTATATTAGTATAGATAGTAGTTTATGCAACTGTCATATAATGAAGGGTATTAAAACACGAGTGTGAGTTTATGAAACGAGCTGCGCTCGTTTCATAATAGTAACGAGTGTTTTAATACCCGTGTTATATGCAGTTGCATACACTACTTTATCTTCACTAATGCAATTAATCAAACAACAAGAGTAAAAGCTGACAATAGTTTATTTTTCATATAATTTTCTAGATTTTTCTGGCAAAAGATTGTGAGTTAATTTTGTTGCCAATTCTAGAATATCCGGAGGCGTACAAATATCATCGTCGCTATCCATTTTTAACTTTTAATTTATTAAATTAAGTTCACGCGTACGTGTATTGTCACAGTGATTTTGCCGCCATTAAAATCTAACCAATGAGAGCGCAGCTGCGCGCATGCGCGCGATGTTATAATGAGATTTTACGATATCAATGTGGATATTATACCATCATGTGAAATTGCTTAAAGAGTGTTTTGTTGTCTGTGCTATAACAGTAGTAATTATAAGTCAAGTATTGGAAACATAAGTAGAATGTTACAACATTAGTGTAGATAAAGCCTTTTATAACATCAATGAATACCTTAATGATGAAAAGGCATGGGATTGAATAAAGCTCGACCAGGCTATGTCTATGATCCGCCCTGTAAATAGATACAGTTACAAATATTGTGAACAGGTTGCATGTGATGGTTTCGGCACACACGATTTGCCGTCTCATATTTGTCCTGATAATTTCATGGTCATACTGTTGCGTTTTGGTCTTGTATATGACTTTAAAATTTTAAAAGAGTACCAAGAGTTTTTTACCTTCGGCTTTTTGTTTTCTTGGCCTACACTAGGGACGTTTCTTTTTCTAATTTATTGTAATATATATACATATATATATATTACAATAAATTATATATATATAACAGATTTCCACGTATATATTGACTCATCACAATATCTCTGGAACCATAAGGCGTAGAGACTTGAAATTTGGTAGGAATATTCCTTTTGCCGATATTTAAGAGGTCAGCTAAGAACAGATTTTATGAAATTCCACCCCCTCTTGTGGGTGGATTTCCCGCCGCCGGCCGTGGTTAATAACATATATGGCAAAAACAATGTTTGCGGGGTCAGCTAGTATTTAATAAAGCCGAGGATATAATAGGAAGGTAATGTTTACTGAGCCATAAGAAATTATGAATAACTTAATATTTTGATTATTTTGACAAAGTTAAGGTTGCTTATAACATTGAGTACATTACCTACCTAAGTTTGTAATGTACATAATGTTAAGATGTAAATTTTTATTTTATTGCTTGGTATTTTTGCTACCTAACTTTCTTTTGTTATTTTTGAGTTGTTTTTTTTGTGTGTGTATCACCTTGTGGCGAAATAAATGTTTTCATTTCTGGTTGTGGGCTCGATTTTCCGCATTTAGACTCGATATTGGTCCATTATGTGTAATGTTTTCATTTCATTACCCGAAAGGTGTTGCGTGCCGTGTGGTCCCATTTAAATTATTAAATTTAATTGAGATCTGATAAGTATTTTTCGAGTTATATCTAATGATTTAACTCGAAAAATACTTATCTCTCGTTTACTTAACTATTTGTTCGTCAACCTACGTTGTATTATACCGCAAAACTTTTTACTGGGTACCGATTTTGATAATTCTAGGATGCTGGAGCTGATGCTTATCTTGTGGTATCATTTAAATTTGATTGAAATCTGATGACTACTTTTTGATTAATCTTTGATAACACATATTTACTTAACAATTTTTTCATCTACCTATGTTGTATTACTCGTCGATGTAATTGAAGTCGGTTTTTTTTAATTTCGTTTACAAGCAAACACTTATTTGACAAACGAGTACTGAATATGTCTCTCACACATTTCCTATATTGACAGAGTGAGATGGGTCTTTGGGGTAGGACTAATGCCTTTGTTCTTGTTTTGAAATTGTAAAGTTTCTTTCATCTCCTACTTCTAAAATTTATTTTAGAGGAAATTAAATTATTTTTATATACCTATAAATAATTTCATTAATAAATAATAAAACAATCTATACTAATATATAAAGCTGAAGAGTTTGTTTGTTTGTTTGTTTGTTTGTTTGAACGCGGTAATCTCTGGAACTACTGGGACGATTTGAAAAATTCTTTCACTGTTAGATAGCCCATTTATCGAGGAAGGCTATAGGCTATGTATCGTCACGCTAAGACCAATAGGAGCGGAGTCCACGCCGACGAAGTCGCGCGCAGAAGCTAGTATTGAATATAGTACAAATATAATTATGCACAAGAACTTTTAAATAAAATAATTATCATAAAAAACTATCGTTATTACTTCCTTCTGATAAAATTTCAGGAGACAATTGCATTAATTTTAGAACTTTTGGTATTTGCTGCCACATAGCCCTTCACTTGAGCCCAAACAATTTCGAATGGTTTTTGAGCTCACAATGATACTGTGGCAAACGTATGACGCGACCATTTGTGGACTTATAGCCATCTCATCTAATTTCTCAAAGCGATCTTAGTTTTGCTTAACTAAATCCAAAAATTTCAACTTTAACATTGACACGTCACAAGCAATATTTTTCGACTGTAGCCATTCAATAATGTCTCGTTTGCGAGGTGAAGTTGTAGGTGCTTTGTCAAGTTTTCGGGAATAATACGATGCATTACCTAAAAAAATAACTGATCCAGGACTGCTCTGCAAAATCAAAAAGTTATTACCTCACTCAGTATTCCACATCATGGAGTCCTATCTTGCTGATAGAATGTTTCAAGTCAAACAGGGGATTCCAGATCCTCCCTGTTTCCAATTGCAGCTGGTGTTCCCCAAGGTTCGGTTCTTGGCTCAGTTTCATACAATATTTACACATCAGATCTGCCGATCTCAAACTATGTTACGGTTGCCACATACGCCGATGATATCGCATTCTTAGCTGTGGATGATAACCCTATAACTCAGCAAGCATTAAGTTGCAACGACTTCTCGACTCTACCTCAGACTGGCTTGATAAATGGCGAATCAGGGCCAGCGCTCAGAAATCCAATCACATAACATTCACCCTAAGAAAAGGAATTCGTGCTCCGGTTCACTTAACATCTCTTGCCGCAAACTGACTGTGTGAAATACCTAGGCTTCCACTTAGATAGACGCTTAACATGGAAAAACCACATAAAAACAAAAAGAGACCAAGTTAACCACAAGTTCAGAAACCTGTACTAGATGCTAGGTAGAAACTCTGTTCTCTCCCTGGACAACAAACTTCTAATTTACAATTCAATCCTGAAGCCCATCTGGACTTATGGCATACAGATATGGGGAGTTGCCAGTAAGAGTAATGTCATGTGCCTGCAGAGGGTGCAGAATAACATTCTGAGAAACATCGCTAATGCCCCCTGGTTCGCAAGGCACGATGAGATACACGAGTATTTGAACATTACAACAGTGGCCGAAGAAATTGAGCGCTATAAAAAACAACACATTGAACGTCTTACCTGCCACCCAAATCCACTTGCCTCTGGATTACTTGAATACGCCAACGTGGTAAAGAGGCTAAAAAGAAACCATGTGCTTTGAGTGAGCGAGGCATTGGCTGCTGCTAATTTTTAATAACTATCGCACAAGTCACCTGCTTATAGTCTGGCGACTGATTGCAGATTATTACCGGAAAAAAAACCTTGTATATAAAATTGAACTTGATATTGTATAGGCAATTTCATTATGTTACCTATTACAATCAAAGTCTTCAAATAATTGAAACAAATTGTATATAATTTGTTTTTCTGTAGATTGAAAAGGGCTAAGTCTTATAAAGTCTTACTAGTTGCTGCCCGCGACGTCGTCTGCGTGCGTTCACTGCTCGTTCCCCGTAGGTGATAGCGTGATAATATGTAGCCTATGTTCTGACTCGACTTCTTAATAATATTCGTGCCAAATTTGAAGTAAATCCATGCAGTACTTTTTGAGTTTATCCCGGACATACATTTGAAGAAATAAAGGTTCACTGCTCGTTCCCCGTAGGTGATAGCGTGATAATATATAGCCTATGTTCTGACCTCACTTCTTAACAATATTCGTGCCAAATTTGAAGTAAGTCCATGCAGTACTTTTTGAGTTTATCCCGGACATACATACAGACAAACAGACAAACAGACAAACAGACAAAAATTCTAAAAACTATATTTTTGGCTTCGGTATCGATTGTAGATCACACCCCAAGTATTCTTTTAAAAAAATATTCAATGTACAGTTTTGACTTTTCTACCATTTTATTATATGTATAGATTACGCTTAACTACAGGAAAAGTGTCCGCCATGACTCAGTCACAAACAATTTCATCTGGTTCACTCATTCTCTTCTGTCGCTTTTGAGTCAACTGAGTATACAAATTACAGCGTTTGTGTGAAATGGACTCTATGTTGATTAAGTGGACCAATAACACCGCAGTCAAAATTTTCGTGTTTATTTTTCTACTGATATATGATTTTGCTGTCAGAATTTCGGTATTTCTGTTGTTGAGAAGCTTCTTGCTCTAGACATTTCGCCGTCTGCGGACTTTGCTAACTTTTGGAATTGGTGAATACACTGCGTTTGGAGATTTTGATGTCATTCTTTTTCTTTTCTCCTTTTCTCTGCATGTATTATTTCCTTTCTGTTTTTATCTCACCTGTTTTTATTTCTTTTATTACTATTTAGTCGTAACGGATGTATGAATGATAGATTTCCTTTTGCCTTTTCCTCTTCTACTGTTTTCTTCAAGTCTTTTCTTTTAATTAAAACCTCTTTCGGCAAATCTTGCGATGCATAGGTATTTCCAGGAAAACTTTTATTATTTTTGAGTATTTCGAATTTGCGCCAATTGAGTGTTAGGGTTTAATATAGTAAATTTAATGGAAAAAATGAATGTAACTCAAAAATGCAACTTTTCTTTATAGGTTTCCATTTGTCAGCGACTGTTACACTCAGCATGACTAGAGCCCAATACAATGTAGCAGTTACATTTGACAGACAAAAGATATCTTCTTGCAATTGCACTTGCTCATCATCAGCTCATTGGTGTTCTCATATTGTTGCTGTATGCCTTTACAGAATACATTTGGTAAGTATAATCAATTAATTCGTAATTTAACGTTTGAAAATTTCTATGTCAATAAAGCAATTTTAATATAATTTACAGCTTTAATAGCTCACAGTTGTAGTAGAAATGTGTGTGTATGTAAACAACAACAACAACAGTCACATTATATGTGATACAAATTGGTATATTATTTCTCAAGGGCCCTGGACACGATCGAATTTTTTTGTCAAATTTGTTTGTCATGTTTTAAAAAAAATACATCGTTCAAAAAATTGAAAAATTATTTTATCGTTTACAGGGCCTTTAAGAGATATCAATATATTCTTGTCTCACATGCAGCCGCTTCAGCCTGTAATATCCCACTGCTGGGCATAGGCCTCTTTGCCCATGTAGGAGAAGGATCAGAGGTTGGCGTGGTGTGGCGAATATATTCCCTACTATGAGTAACGATCCCTATCAGGTGTACCTAATAACAACTGGGACCAACGGCTTAACGTGCTCTCCGAGGCACGGTGGGGAGACCCACAAAGACTACATAAACACCCAGACAATGGCAAACATCTCCGGGGATCGAACCCGCAACCACCAGCGCAACAGCCACAAACCAGTGCTATGACCGTTGCGCCAACGCGGCGTCTTGTTTCACATGAAGCAAAAACTAAAAAAAAAAAAATAGTTTACAAAACAGTTTTTAGTGTCTTATGGTACAAGGGAAGTCTTGTTTTTATTTTTACATACAGTATTAAAATGTCTCGCTAAGGAAATGCTTACTTCCAGTGGCGCCACAACCCTTTGTGGGTCTTGGCCTCCTCCACGTTTTTCCTCCACATGTCACAATCTCTGGCGACCCTCCTCCAGTTCGTAAACTTGCCCATCGCCCTCAGATCCTCCTCTATGCAATCCTTCCATCTTTTCAATTCGCTAAAGAAATAGTGTTTCAATATTTATTTAATGTGACATCAGATAAAGTTATGGAAATCCAAGTTGATGTAACAACTTACTATTAATATTATAAAGTTTTAATATTAAACTAGTTAAATATTACTAGTTTAATATTAATAAATTAAAAGTAAAAAAACCTTTTTAAAAAACAAGCTTTTATTTGAATGCACTAAAACGAAAAAAATAAATTTTTACTTTAAAACTTTTACTATCTACTTATAAAGTCATTACACATAATCTATATGATAGAAAAGCTTGTCGCGAGATAGTACTCGTATTTCCTTAGTTTGAAAATTTTAATAGCTAAAATCAATCACATCAATTTATTTAATTTACTTGTTTACAAGCAAATCTTGCGACAAGCTTTTATATCATATAGATTATGTGTAATGACTTTATAAGTAGATAGTAAAAGTTTTAAAGTAAAAATTTATTTTTTTCATTTTAGTGCATTCAAATAAAAGCTTGTTTTTTAAAAAGGTTTTTTTTACTTTTAATTTATTTTTGACTTTTTAGTCGGTTATCACGTCACTTTATTCGAATTTTTCTTAGCAAGCCCTTTCATTTGATACCCATATTGTAGAAGTGCACTAAAAATAACTAGTCCGCACTCTTGGATATGCCGCCATATTGGATTTAGAATGACGTCACAAAGGTAATCATGCATTGGCATCCAAATCGAACCTTTATACAAAATATCAACTCAATTGGTTGAAGATATCTGCTTCAAAATTGAGTTGCAAGATTTCACCTGAACAAACATACATACAAACCATGCATTGTCATCCAAATTGAACCTGTATACAAAGTTTCAGCTCAATTGCTTGAAGATATTTGCTTCAAAATTGAGTTGCAAGATTTCACCCGAACAAACATACATACAAACCATGCATTGTCATCCAAATTGAACCTGTATACAAAGTTTCAGCTCAATTGCTTGAAGATATTTGCTTCAAAATTGAGTTGCAAGATTTCACCCGAACAAACATACATACATACAAACCATGCATTGTCATCCAAATTGAACCTGTATACAAAGTTTCAGCTCAATTGCTTGAAGATATTTGCTTCAAAATTGAGTTGCAAGATTTCACCCGAACAAACATACATACATACAAACCATGCATTGTCATCCAAATTGAACCTGTATACAAAGTTTCAGCTCAATTGCTTGAAGATATTTGCTTCAAAATTGAGTTGCAAGATTTCACCCGAACAAACATACATACATACATAAATACATACAAATCATGCATTGTCATCTAAATTGAACCTGTATACAAAATTTCAGCTCAATCGGTTGAAGATATCTGCTTCAAAATTGAGTTGCAAGATTTCACCCGAACAAACATTCATTAAATTTACATACATACATACATACATACATACATACATTGCAAGTTAAATAAAAGCTTGTAAAAAAGTTTTTGTTATGTATTAAAAAGATGGTTTTTCCTTGAAATATATAGTGAAATAAATAGTAGGCTGTGTGGGTATATACACTTTAAAATAGTTATTCATAGGTATTTAAGTTATGTACTTACAGAAACTATTCCATTATAAAGTTTTTATGCAAATATCACTTTTAGACTAACTGATTTCGAAAATTCTTTCACCAGTACAATTACTTACTTAAAAAGTATGTAATAAAATCTTTTTACTTTTTAAATACTTTTAGATAAAGTAATTGTTTTAAGTGTAAAATCCTTTTGAGCCCAACAGTTTAATGAGTCAGTTATCATTACCGTGTTTAATATGTAATATTTAAATGTAATAATAAATTTATTTTTTAATATATAGCCAACACAAGTATGTCTACGAGCACCCGTATCAGAGTCGCTACAGAGATTACGAAGAGACCAGCTTCAGAAATTTGCGCAATACCTCATATCGGAGTTACCGCGTCAAGTTTTACCTACTGCTCAAAGGATTTTAGACGAGCTGCTTTCGGCACAACCTAATCAAATTAATACTACATGCGGGGCGCCAGATCCTACTGCTGGTGCATCTGCCTATGAATATACATCTTGGTTCCTCGATGAAAAGACCTTACATAATAACATCAACAAGATATTAGTCAAGTTTTGCGTTCCAGCGCCAATTGTATTTAGGTGAGTTATAGTTTCAAATAATTCAAATTATTGATTTTTTTATACAACTAGGTCGGCAAACAAGCGGCTCACCTGATGGTAAGCGATTAACGTAGCCTGTTGATGCCTGCAATACTACAAGCATCGCAACGTGTTGCCGACCCTACCTCTAATCCTCCAGGAGCTCTGGTCACCTTAATCACCAAGGAACACAACACTGCTAGCAGTATTATCAAGCTGTGATCTTCTGTAAGTTCGAGGTACTTCCCCAGTCGGGCTGCTCCAGATTTTGAGCAGGATATTTCCTGCTGTAGGTTCATCCTTAGTTAAATTTTACAATATTCACGATGAATATAAATATCAATAATATCAATAAGCCTCAATGAAAACCTTCATCAGTGTTCTTGAACGATATAAATGCATTTACTATAGTCATCGCAAAATAATAGGCCTGTTTGGACATATGACATCGAGACGTAAATAGGGAAGTAACCATACGACTCGGTATTCGATTCTCAAGATAAATCGATTCAAGTTTGTATGAGTATTTGATCGATTTGATTATGTAGTGTAAAGTATATTGAATTAAATTTCTGATTAGAAAATTTACCTTAAACTTTAATATTGTAGGTAAATTGAAATGATACAATGGTACAAAAGATCAATTTGTCTTTAATCTAATTTTTTTTTATTGTTTTCTAATGTTTTTTACGCCAATTTCTCTCATTATAATGAAACAAATTTTTCAGGTTTTCTCGCGTTTTATTAGGTTCTCTACATGAGGACATTGTTCTCCCGTGACCATGGTAGCTATAAAGACTGTAATCTTTGATAACGCGTATTTAGTTGATTATTTTTTCGTCTACCTACGTTGTGTTACTTGTCAATGTAATTGAAGTCGTTTTTTTTTTCGTTTGCGAGCAAATACAATAAAATTATTTTCAGTAGAGATCACTACACAATATCGATTTACTATTAAAATCGAATGATGCTGCTGAAATTCAGTAATTAACTTGTTACAACACTAGTATTTAAAAACAAAAAGACTTAGAACGTAACTGTTTTTGAGACGTTTCGTAATAATTAGAAATTGCATGCTACTATAAAGTAAGCGCGAAAAGAACACTCCCAATATATTCTATCATAATATTTAACGCACCAGTAAATTCACGTATGTTTTAAAAACTTTTTATGTTATTAATAATTCCTTTATTGTTTCTTACAGTTTCGTAATAAGTTACGTTCTAGGGTATTTGTTAAACGTCCAAACGGGCCTCTTATTTTGTGACAACTATTAAAGCTTAAATAGTTCTTTAATACTATCAATTGCAATAGTCACTTTCGTGGCAATGTCTATTATTGATCGCCTCCGAATTTTTTAAATCGTCTAAAAACAATTTTAATGGTAGGTACATTGAAATAATTTTAAAATAAAATATTGATTCCATTCACCCATAAATCTTTCTTTAGTTTGAATAACAGTTTTAAATGTTTTTAGCGATGTGAATTATCTTAGTACGAGTGCCCCTCCAGCCGCTGCAGAATGGTCATCACTACTGCGACCACTCCGTGGAAGAGAGCCTGAAGGAATGTGGAATTTACTGTCTATTGTGCGAGAAATGTTTAAACGAAGCGACCGGAATGCTATACCACTGCTTGAAATTATTACCGAAGAAGTGATGGCTTGTGAGCAGGTAACAATAAATATGTGTATTGGGGTTGAGACCCTGCACGCTTTATCCAAATGTGATCCCAAGTATAGTAACGAAACTCTGTTAGACGCCGCCGTTCGCTTAAAAAACGATAAATAAAATAAAGTTAGAAATGAAATCCTGTACATAACCATATTTTTAAATAAAAGATTTTAGTTATCTATATCTTAACAAATAGTCCAGAACTTGAACAAATGGCAGTATTCCAACATTAGTGTTGGAATTCTGTTATCCAGTTCAGTTTTGGTTTTAGTTTGTGGTTTCTTAACAGTATTACTCGCCGTTCATCGTATACATTCATCATTCATTTGATTATTCATTAATCAATATTGGATGATAGATACTTATAATTCCTCGTTTTTCAAGTTTTTACTTATAGAATGATTAACAAATTAAACTTACATACTTAAATCGATCATAATAGACGCTTCATAAATAATATATTATTAATAATAATGGTTTATTCCACCGTTCCGGTGTAATAGTAAGAGTAATCGTCTTAACGCCAGCGGCCGCAGGTTCGATTTCAGTTCCAGGCAGTTAGTTGTACAATTATTTGCTTGTGTATATTCCTCTTACCCTCAGTTGAACAGAACGACGGATTAAACTCACAACACTACATAAATATGTAGAATATCCAGCTGTGAGTCCTTCTCCTAGATGGGAAAGAGGTCTATGCCCAACAGTGGGATATTACAGGCTGAATCGTGAATCGTGATCGTGATCCAGCTGTGGGATGTTTACAGAATGATTCAGTTCACTTAATGTATGTATTCAATGGGCAGTAAGAATTGATATGGTATTGTTGCGAACAGATAATAGTGTGGTGGTACGGCACGAAGGCGGCGCTGGTGGCGTGGGGCGGCGGCGGCAAGCACGGCGCCGCGGGCAACTCCGCCGCGCAGCACGCCTGCTCCTCGCTCTGCGACGAGGTACTCGTACTCGTTTATTTGGAAAGTACTAGAGTGCACACCTAATAAACAAACTTATAAATTGTAGTATTAGTTGTTGTTTTTGTTATTAATTTGTTGCTGTTAAATCTAGTTAATTATTTATTATTTAAGAAGTATCAAATTATATACTGTATACATAATTATCTTTAATTATATTTAGTTAAACATTTTTAAATCATATCAAAATTTTAATTTATTTTTTATAACACAAGCATTAAGTTGCTTAGCTTAGGAAAAGAAGAGTCGACCATGTTTTGTATGTTAAAGATATTTATCTGTATTTATATATACATACTTTATTATACATGTTATAACTGTATCAAGTGATCTAGGTGAAACTGCCTAATGAAAGGCTATTTTAATAAGCTATAATATGTATAATATCTTTTTTCATAAATACAGAATTAAGTACATAAAAACAAAATATTGTATGATAAAATAATTAAGATTTTTATTTTGTTCAGGTGGTAGTATTGTGGCGTCTGGCTGCATTAAATCCGGGTCTGGCGCCACATGAACGTGACACATTACACGAACAATTTGCCCAATGGCACACCAAAGTGCTTGAAAAGGTAAAATAATACATGTGGTTATATTTTTTATATATGATTGTTTTATAGCTTCTTAAGGTCTAACCTAAATTTACGTACTTACGAATTATGACCCAACGTACTAAAATTAGTCGAGTGTAGTTGCGGCCCAAGGCCTTAATCTCTCTTCCACAGTGACTCGCCTGCCTCAGTGACAGCAACAATTTTTAATTTTAAAATGACAAGTTGACATTATTAAAATAAAAGATGTGTTCACGGTTGACAATATTTTGATAGAAGTTATACATTTTTAGATTTCTTTTAATAAAATAAAATAAAAAGGTTTGTATCTTTTCATAATTTTAGGTCACAGTCATTGATTGGAACTGTATTGGACCACAAGATCTAAATGTTCTCGTCCTTAGATTAGATCTAGGATTAGTAATTAAAATTATGCGAGGTTCTCGCTAAGCGATGTAATATGCATAAGGAACTTCATTTATGTAACTAATTTTTATTTTATTTTAATGTTTTACCCGTACAAAGCTATTGTCGGAGTTAAAAATCATCGACTTTAGAGCCATCGAATCCATAGTATTAAAAAGAACCCGTGATTAGGCCATTATTCCACCGAGGTAATCTTACAAGTGTACTTACGGTACTTGCAGGTGGCGAAAAACCGCAGCAACCACATCAACACGTCGTCGCACCCGCGCCATTCTCGAGCCCACTCGCACCCTCCCTATATCAACGGCATCAGCGAGAACGAGGTGTTCCCCGGCTTCCAACCCGCTATAGAAGCCTGCTTCCTTGAATGGGACGACTACCAAGTACCCGGAGTCACGTATACTAAGGACCTTAACCCGCTCTACCACAGTCCTTTCACCATATTCCGTCACACGGATAAGAATGACAGTGTTCATCAGGTTTTAATGTTTTCGATATGTACCATTATTTTTAGTCTACATTATAAACATTTTATTTATATTAAAACATTTTGTTTTTAGGTCAACTCCTCAAAAGCTGTGTTAAATAATGAGATGTCTTTGAGTTATCGTTTAACAAATCCAGATCCGTCGCATATAGGTCATCGCAAATTGCTTCATAGAAACAACCGTGTGACCGTTGATATTGCCATCCCTGGACCTTCCAGTCAGGTATGAAAAGTTTAAAATGCCTAAAAATATAGTATATTGATACAATTAAATATATATATATATTTTTTTATTTTAGCCTTGTGGATCTGGCGAGGGGCCTAGCAATGTATTGGTACGCGATTCTGGTCCAAGTGATGGAAATCATTCCAGTGTATCATCTGAAGGTAAATTATTACTTTTATTCTACAGCTTTAAATTTACTCGCTAATAATATCTGTATAATAATTAATATATTGTATCTTTGTACAATGTACTATTTAAAATGAATTAAAAAAAAATATTTAACATTAACTTTAGATCTGATTATGGATTAAATGATTTGTGGAAAAGTAAGCCAATCAAAAAAATATTTTAAGGGTGTATATTTCATTAACACAATAAATCCATGAGCTTATCGTGGTTTAAATCGAATTCTATGAATCAGTATTTTGATTTTGAGTCGTGGTTTAAATCGAATTCTATGAATCAGTATTTTGATCTTGAGCTGAAGTCGAAAAAAATATTTACAAAATGGTCTTTTTACATGTGGCTCGCCTTCTCTTCCGCCGACCACATTTCTATTTTCGTCTTTTTTAAAAAAAAATATATAACAAAGTCGGCAAACAAGCGTACGGCTCTGCCTGCAACACCAGAAGCATCGCAAGCGCAATTCCCCCCAGGAATTTCCTGCTGTGCCCTACCTCAGTTTCAGTTTTTCAGAAACGGCTTATCCGATTTAGATGCGGCTTTCAGGAATATATTGTGGTAATCTACACTTAACATTTAGGATTTGTTTCATGTCAATCGGTTCATAAATAAAAAGGTATGCCAATTTAAAGAATCACGTTTAACATGTAAATACCCAAACGACGGTGTTCATAATCCAAAATAAACCAAAAGATATATTCAAAAAATGCTGTCCAAAGTCACTATCCCATGCGGACGAAGTCGTGGGCACAACTAGTTTGATATAATAATAAACAACAATTTTTATTTGGTTTAAAAATAAAATAAAAATGTATCAGTAAACGTAACGTTCAGGTTTCTGTGAAAACGAAGAGGAGATCCTGCAGCAGAGCGGAGGCGACACGGACTCGCAGGAGTCGAGCTCGGCGGGCGCGTCCTCGGACGAGGTGCGGCGCGTCTCCCACGACGACTCGGTGTCCGACGACGACTGCAACCTCTACTACTACGACGCGAGCGCCGCCCGCCGCGTCGCCGTCGACGGCGGCTCCAACCAGAACCTACATGCGGTATGCTTATTGTGTACAGACTCGACAGACGTTCCTATTGTGCTTTAATTCTTTTTGACTAGACGAAGACCGCAATGGCTATAGGCCCCCTGGCCCACTATGGGCCAAAAATTACTTGACCCCAGAGGCAACGTGCCCTGGTTGATGAAAGCTCAGGTAAGGAGGGTAACAGGCTCAAGGGCCCGTACCCGGACAGGCCCTTGAGCCTGCCAGGACGATCCACTACTATTGTGCAAGCTGTCACATACATGTACTTTAAAGAATCGTAACGTGTTATATAATATATTTTTAATTTTCAGTGTAATTTTCTATATTTTTCATCTCTACAAAGTATTAGGAACAACTTTTTTGTAGGGATGGTACATAAAGCAGTTAATTAAGAACAAAAAGCAAAATATAATATAATCTATAAACTAATTACGACCATACTTTTAAAATTCAATTAAGTACAATAAATATGTAAAAAAAAACATTATAATATTCTTAAAATAGGTGTTCTTGCGTTGTTGTCTCCTACATGGGGAAGAGGCCTATGCCCAACAGTGGGATATTACAGGCTGAATCGTGAGGTGTTCTTGCATCTATTATCAAGTTTTGCACTTATTGTTAGTAAAATTTAGCACCGGTTTATTCTTAGTATTATTTATTTATTCTTATTTATATATTTTACTAGCTGACCTGGCGAACTTCGTACCGCCTTTTTTTTCCTTAAATATAATAATTACATATACCAAAATAAAATATAGCCTATCTTTCAAGTTGGATCAAACTGCACACGGTGTGCAAATTTGATTAAAATCGGTTAAGTGGTTTAGGAGTCCATTGAGGACAAACATTGTGACACGAGATTTATATATATTAAGATTGTGCCTACTATCTGCTTATGTATTACTGCTTATATATTATTCTATAAATTGGTCATTAGTTTATCTGTAACTTCTATACTTATGATATTATGGGCCCCGTAAACGATCAAACTTGTTTGTCAAACATGTTTGATCAAACTTCATGTTTCATATAACAAACATATCAAAAAAAACCGCAGCCCCGCACACGATCAAATAATTTGACAAACACGTTTGTCAAACAGAAATTTAATATGAAGTTTGATCAAATATTTGATCGTCTACGGGGCCCTTTAATGTTGAAGCTATTCACTTAGTATTAAATAATGATATAACAGAGTGGCAGCGGCAGTGGAGGTCGCGGCGGTTCCAGCTCGTTCGCCAACTGGGGCTGTGGTTGGGAGGTGTCGTTCGCTCGCGCGGAGGGGCTCCACGCGCACGGGCACGCTCGCGAGGCGTGCGCGCTCGGGGCTCGCCTCGCCGCCGAACTGCTCGCTAGCCCGCCCGCGCTCGGTAAGTGCCATTTTACTGCTAGAGAGACAAGGTGCTAGCACAGCATAAAAAGAACCAGTGGGACAACGCGTTTGAAGTCACGCGAAATGCCGCTTTTGTGTAGACATTCGTCATTGTTGCAGGGTTGTCAAAATATAATATATGTATATTTTATATCATCCGTTCTACAATTATTGTGTATTCGTATTTGCGTGTAGAGTACGAGGAATAAAATGAAAAAAATATTGAAGTAAATACTTGTAGCAAGAGCTCGTTTCGGCAACTCGACGTTCTGGTGCGCCTTTTCTGCCTGGGTGGCTGGCTGTGGACACTACAAGAATACATTGAAGTACATAATATGACAAGGTTTATTATAAATAAATACAAAAAATAAACAAAAAATAGATAGACTAGTACAACTAATACCTAATATAATTATTATTATTATAAGCAGATGTCCTTTTAATAATATTCTCAAGAATGACTCATTCATTGATTCATGATGAAAATTTAAATTCTTATTTATACGAGATGGTGACGTGCAGTCTCTCACAGCACATGTAGTATGAACCATTATAATTTATAAATACGCACAACTCAAACAAAACACTAAAAACAATGAAATTAAAAAGCATCAACCCCGACTGACTTGTCCCAAACGAGTGTATAGCAGCTTGGGCTCGCTGCCGCGCCTCTCTCACCCCGCAAACCCCGCACGACTGCTCTGTCTAGACGTGTCCGTTGGTCGACTGTATGTTTCATAGGCTGCGGTAAAGCGGCAGCCCGAGAGTATATTGCTTAAAGTGTTCAAAAAACTGGTATTCAAATTCGGGTAAAAAAAATAAATTAAACAATGAATGCTAAAGTAATATTTTTATTTTATAAATTAAAAATCAAAGATTCATTTTATTAATTATTGTATCTACTTGTGTTATTTTTAGAAAAGATAGCGATTGAAAAAAAAAATGAGTTCCGTATTTAGCTATCGATACATAGTTACATAGCGCATACATCGCAGTAGTGTCCCGGGCGGGCGCGGGCGCGGCGCTGAGCGCGGCGGCGGAGGCGCGGCGCGCGCGGCGCCGACACGCGCCGTCGCCGCGCCTGTGCGCCGCCAGCCACCGCCTGTCCTGCCTCGCCTCCGCCACGCTCGCCAAGTGCGCCTTCCTCTGCACCGTCAGTACACTTTGACACTTTTTTATACGACTAGGCCGGAAAACAAGCTTACGGCTCACCTGATGGTAAGCGATTACCGCAGCTTATAGATGCTTGGTGTTGCATATAAAAACATTTTACATACAAAGTGCATAGTAAATAAACTTTAAACAGTAAAATATGATTTTTTTAAATAATAAATATTTTTACTAGTAAACATATTTGCCACCTGTTGAAACTAATGCAACTGATTATTTTTGTTTACTTAATTCAATTTTCGTTACCTTTTGTGTTGGTGTGGAAAAAGTGTTAATAACTAAATAATTATAGTATTTGTTAATAGTTCTTTAAAAGTTTTAAACAAAATATTCAATAATTATTTTACTAAATATGATTTCCAGGTGCTAGCAGAATTCAACGAACATCATGAACTGGCTTTCCGAGTTGGACTTTACGCCTTAGAAATGGCGCGACCTCCTGCCAGTACTAAAGCTCTTGAAGTGAAGCTTAATAACCAGGAAACGGAACTCGTTGCTTTACTGAAAAAGCTCCCGACTGGTGTAGAACAGTTAGTTCTAGCCAGAGAAAAGGCTGAACAGTTGCGGGATGGCACTCTAAGGTAACATCTTACAAGTTTTGTAATTTTATTGTTAAAAAGTGATAGCATAAATAGTATTGTCTTTTCAGAAATCGTGGCCCAGCCTTGCTACCTATTGCATTAGCAAGCTTCTTGTTTGATGTACTTGTTTTATCAGCTACTGATAAGGAAAATAAACACCCTGTAAGTTATCCCAAATATTTTTCATTATTTATTACACGTAAATGTATTTTTGTGAAAGTAAGACAAATTTTGATAATAATAAAATCTGAGGCCTATATAGATACACAAATTTCTTGAGTTTGAATTAGATTACAATTTAGTCAACAAATAATAATTGTCTTTTGATTGATACTTAACAATAAAAGTTTCTAATTATATTATTTCATAATTATATTATTTCATATTTAAATTTGTTTAGTAAAAATAATATTACGTTGTATTGTTGAACGGTTCTCAGGAACTTGGACGTGAGGTGCCAATCAAACCACTAATTGTAAATTCATGCAACGTTTCAATCCTTTATTGGACCATCATCAGGCGTCTACAAAATGTTATACAAAAGTCAAGAAAGCTGTACAAACAATATTAATTCCACAAGAAGTAAAGAAACCAAACTGTACTGCTTCGAGTAAAGGTAGTTTGGTTTCTTTACTTCTTGTGGAATTAATATTGTTTGTACAGCTTTCTTGACTTTTGTATAACATTTTGTAGACGCCTGATGATGGTCCAATAAAGGATTGAAACGTTGCATGAATTTACAATTAGTGGTTTGATTGGCACCTCACGTCCACGTTCCTGAGAACCGTTCAACAATACTTATAAACAATGGACACAATGTTAAATAATATTACGTTGTATTTTTGTTGTTATTAGGCAAGATTGCCATCAGATGAAATGTTAGGTTTTGAAGCTGCTGTGGCAGCTTTAGGACTAAAGGCGAATGTTTCCGAAGCGGACCACCCATTGCTTTGTGAGGGAACACGAAGACAACGTGGGGAATTGGCAATTACTTTGTTATCATTCTACAAAGACGATCCGGTGAAATTAGCTCGAATTATGAACAAGGTACTTGAAAAAGGTTTTATTAACCATAATTTGTAATAGATACCCTACAAAATTTGCTCACATATTTATGTAACTCTAATTTTTAGTTATTTTATCTTTTAATTTCTGTTGGCAAAGTGTATGTATCTAGACACGCGGCAGCGTGTCAAGCCAAGTTCAAGCAAAAGAACTGGCGACTCAGCGCCGTGTGTATATTTACACGAACCATTTCGAGCGACTTTTGACCTCTCCATAACTCAAAACCTATTCAACAGAAACAGATCAAATTACGTATATTTATTTATATCTATAAGGACAACTAGAACCCCAAATTTCATTAACCTAGTTGAAACGGTTACAAAAATATGAAGGTTCAAAGTCGCCAATTTTCCACTGACTGACTGACAGATCAAAAACCTAACCCACTTCCAGATGACCTAGGAAGTCGATAATTGGCATCTAGCTAGGTAATTACGTGTAAGCGCAGGAAAAAATCTGAAAACAAAAGAAAGTTAAAAAATAGAGGGGGTCCCCTTACAAAAAAAAAAAAAACGTTTTTTAATTGTAGCGTCTGAACCGTTATAAGTGGATATTTGAAACTTGCACAAAATATGTATTGTTACATTTGCTATATAAAACAAGTATAAAAATAAAATGAAGTCAAAAAATAAAGGATGTCCCCATATAAACCCTTTACATCAATAACATACGATAAAACAATAAAATTTGTGAGAGTTAATTTATGTTCTAGAATAAGGGGAAATAATTAATACAACATTATTTATTTTTTTCAGCTATTGGACCGTGAAATTCATCAACTAACAAAAAGCCCGATGGTTAGCATGTACTACACGAACAATCCGCGTCTTGCTGCATATCGGTCGGACGCCGCTACATACAATCACCAAGCCCATCCAGTCCATGCACAGCATTCTGCGCCAGTTATACAACAATCTGTAAGCATTTGTGTAAATTATTCTGCGAGTGTCAACTCTAGTGACAAATTCTGGTCTGTATATGGATATAAGTATTTCAGTCGCAAAATTTTCTTGAAAAATATTTTGTTATAAATTTTTGCATTGATAAAACTAGTTAATTATATTTAATAGTACCTATATAGTATATTTTGATCTAGTATTTTTTTTTTAAATAATGAAGCAGGATAATCTCATCATATAGGATGAAAGGGTATAAATTGAGATGTAGTTATAACTGCCTGCTTTCTGCTCCGGGGGTTGTGGGTTCAATTCCCACCCCGAGTCTGGGTGTAATATACATATTTATTTATATATTTATATATGTATTATTTATAAGTATGTTTATCGAAAACAAAATATGTAGCTAGACCAGTCGGCTGTTACGTATAACACAAGCATTAAGTTGCTTACTTTAGGAACAGACGACCGTGTGTGTAATGTGTAGATATTTATTTAAAAAAAAAAACGATTGTACACGTTTGTATGCAGGTCCCAGCGTGTCCACTAGTAGCGGATATGGAGCGGCTGGCGGTGGCGGAGGGCGGCCCGTCCCCGCCCGCGCCGCATACTGCGCACGCGCCGCACGCCCCGCACACCCCGCACACTCCGCACGTGTCGCACACTCCACACGCACCGCACGCGTCGCACCAGGCGCACGCTCCTGCCCACCAGACGCTACCCAGGCTTAAGGACTCTAGGTAATTGTTGTATATATAAATATACAACTGACCCAGCAGACGTTGACTGCCCGAATATTTTAGACATATGTGACATACCTACCAGTCACACAAAATTTCACCAAATCGGTCCAACCATTTAGGAGAAGTTAGGTGGACAAAACGCATGTGCAGAAGAATTATAATTGTTAAGATACATTTTTTACATTTGTGAAAAAGTTCTCAAGGATAAAAAATATTTAGATATTTTAAGCATTAAATTTAGCAATAGAAATTTTATAATTGCTAAATTATTAAATTATTTTATTGATTTTGAATAAGGGGCTCGAATCTACATATATGTTAGAAACATGCGAGTATAGCTTCTTACTTAATAAATATTTGCTCCTATAATTGTTTTATTTTGATGTTATTATGTTATTTAACAGATATAAGGGCAAGCGTTTGTACCCGTCGGTGCCCAATCAACCTTCAGAAGCATCAGCGCACTTCATGTTTGAGTTGGCTAAATCTGTGCTTTTCAAGGCCGGCGGTTCGTCCAGTACAAGTCTTTTTACACAAACTTCGTGTGCAAGAGAACATCATGGTCCACACAGGTAAACCCAAGATCTACGTATCATGGAACATATTTTATGAGTAGTAATAATAATTTAAGTATGTTGAATTATGATTATCTAATCTCTTAATATCTATTCAGTGTATTAAAATTGCGTATAGTTTGTCTATAAAGTCGTGACATTAATGTTTGAGGAACTAACATTAATCATGTGTCTGGCAACACCAAACATAAGTACTTTCGCTGTCAATACTATCATCGAGTTAACAGTTTTCCTTTATTATTCTTTATTCATTTGATTAAACTGCAAAAAATTAAGACCAATCTTCGCAGAAGAGTTTCAAAAATGAGTAAAGTAAATCGGAGTGGCACGCGGGAAGTGATTTTTAAAGTTTTCCAGCGATGTTTGGCGGAGTTCGAAGCTGGACGAATTTTGTGGGATTTGGACGATGTTTATGGGCGAACAGCATCTATGACGGTACGTAATCGTGTTATTGTTTGTGTTTAACCTGCCTGAATTTAAAAATTTACATAATTTACGTTTTGGAGACCAAAAAAGGCATTGTTTACATTGTAAATTTTTAGGTTAGATGAGACAGAGTATATAGGTCACATTATAGTACGACGAATTTTTTGGTACTTAAGGATATAATATAACTTAGTCTCAAGTTTTCCAATTTTAAGTTTGAAACAATTGCTTCATGTCAATAACTTATATTTCCATTCCATTAACATTTTTTAAACTTATCTTTTTCAGGAAAATCAAAGAGTACAGTTAGACGGATAGTCAACGAAGGCTTTAAAAATGATGGAAAGTTTGAAACTCCTGGGAAACATAGGAAAGGCCGGCCAAAGAAAGAAAGGGATAATTTTAGATTTTAGAATCCGATGATAAGTGAAAGAAGTGCTGCTGTTGTCGCTTCTTACTTGAAATATTAATTCGTCTCTATATTTTTGTATAATGTTCTGTCTCGTTCATAATAATCCTTTTTTATTTTTTTTACAAGTTCGCAACAATTTTTCCAGTTTTCAACTGTGATGTTATTAAATGCTTCTTCTGTCAATTGTTTCACGTCACGAGACCCAATATTACTTGCAGCTACCTTTTTTTGTGCCCAAATTAGCTCTATTGGGTTAAGATCACAGTGGTATTGTGGAAGCCGAACTACTGTATGCCCATGTTCTCCCAAAATAGTATTTATCTCATATATAGGATTTGGTTTTTTATTTTTTACTCAAGTTAATACATTCCTCAGCGATGAATCAAATGGAATATTATTTTCTAATAACCATAATTTTATATCATCGACACGAGTACTGGTGTTTGGTGTTTTGTTTGTAATTACTAAATGGTAAGGAGCATTGTCAAAAACAATATAAATAGATGGCTCGTGTAGGTTGGGAATAAGTTTTTCCGTAATCCTTTTAGTGAATTTATTCGCATTCATTTCAGAGCGATAATCTTCTATTTTATTTTTTCCACTAAATAAGAGTAGACAGTTTGGTACAAAGCCTTTTTCACTTCCAGCATGTACAGTATGAGTCGTGAATATAACTCTCATCAATATAACTAATATTTTTTGCAATTCTTTTAAATTTCTGTTTTATACGATAATATTTAGATAATCCTCTCTTTTTGCTGTAATGTGTACTTTTTCATTCAAAGCAGATCTATTTCATTGATATTTCTTTATAAATAAAACAAACAAAATATGATGTGTCTTATTTATTTACTCATTTTACCTAAACTAACTGACATTTTCGCATCTATTCACACTCACACTCATGTTTTTAATAGTAGGTAAATAAAATATTGCAAGTATCAAAGTCATTTATGTCATACTATACAGTGTTGCTATGTGTTTGCTACATGTTATTAACAGCGCCCTCATTAAATTTCACGACTTTATAGACAGACTATAACTAATCTATATTTCTTATTTTTTTCTTTAGAGGATTACATATGGCTGCTTTCCAGTTGGGTCTTTATGCTTTAGGGCTTCACAACTGTGTCAGCGCAAATTGGCTCAGTCGCACATACTCTTCACATGTCAGCTGGATCACAGGTATGAATTTTTTTTTGTATAGTTAGTATAAATAAAATATTACACAATACAAAAATGTAGACAGACATGTATCTTGTTGATACCTTTGATTTCAGGGCAAGCAATGGATATTGGAGCACCTGCAATTTTGTTCCTGATAGATGCCTGGGAGGGTCATCTCACACCCCCAGAAGCCGCCGGTATAGCAGATAAGGTGATATGTCGTATTATGATATTTGTACTGCTTAAATTCGATAAGAAATAACTTCGGTAATTTTTACATTCTAAAGATGTGTAATCGCGATTTTATTATAAGATACTTACATGTTTTAAAGGTTTTTTTTTGTTTTAAAGGTTGTTTTTTTATGTTTTAAATGTTTTTGGTTTAAAGGGATCCCAAAAAAATTTTGCCGCTTTCATGTACTATAAAGTATACCTTAAAGTTACATTAAAAATATCAAATAAATATATGTTGTAACTCGGATTCAGTTTATTAATGTGACTGTAAGATTATTGTATAAAACTCTCTAAATAAAGAGAAATAATTATTTATCTGGACCTCTCGTACAAAAATCAGCAAAGTGAGGTTATTTCATGAACTCTCAAACATCAGCGAAATAAACACACTCCATATTATGTTATTAGCGATGTCCTTTAATGTGACTCATAATGTGAAATAAATTATGACAATAACTATGTCTATCACATTATGACCAACTAGAGGAAAAGTCCATGTGTATGACCATATCAATAGTATCACATTCGCATTCAGCCTGTAAGATCCGACTGTTGGCCATAGGCCTCTTTCTCAGTGTAGGAGAAGGATTGGAGTTTAATCCACCACGTTGCTCCACTACAGATTGGTGGATATGGTCCCTTCTATGAGTAACGATCGCTATCAGGTATTTATGATAACAAGCGGGATTGACAGCTTAACGTTCTCTCCGAGGCAGTTGGGGAGACAAGAACAGACATCCAAACCGGAAATAAATATTTTTTGTACAAAGACAAATATCCATCCCGAGCGGGAATCGAACTCGCAAACCATCGGTGTTTTAGGCGACTCCTCGCCCCCACTACACCAGAGCGGTTGTACCAGTAGTAGTGCGAAGTGATTGTGGCAATCGTGTGCGCGTCGGCAGGCGTCGTCGGGCTGCGACGTGGCGATGGTGCGCGCGGCGGCCGAGCTGGCGCTGTCGGTGCTGCCGCACGCGCACGCGCTCAACTACAACGAGATCCAGCGCGCCGTGCTGCAGTGCAAGGAGCAGAGCGACGCCATGCTGGAGCGCGCCTGCCTCACCGTCGAGGCGGCCGCCAAAGGTGACACACTCGTTCATTCTACATTTACGTGCTTAACTTATTATTTTGTTTCACGTTACTTTGCACTTTCCGACTTACCGAATTGACAACATTTTTATATAAACAGTACTGTTCCGTTGTATACATTTTAAGGTGAAAAAAGGTGATATAGATAGTTTTAACATACTTTCAAGCCTGTCTTCATTATTCAACAGAAGCTGTAATAAGCCCCTATTCAATATTGTAATCGTTATTGTTAACACCCACAGGCGGCGGCGTGTATCCAGAAGTACTGTACACGGTGGCTCGCTACTGGCACGAGCTGTACCTGCGGCAGGCCAGCGAGGAGGACACGCTGGACGAGCCGGCCTACCGCGCCCCGCCTCCGCTCGCCGTGCCGCTGCCCTACCCGCTGGCTTACCCTTTCGCGTACCACCCCTACCCTCCCCCCATCTACCAGCTGCAAGTTACTCACCCTCCTCAGGTACGATATCGAACTGTTAGTCAACATAAAAGTCTCATGGCTGCGGCAATGATATAAATTGGCGTTTTTCTGTCATTACGAACTTGTGATTAAGGCACAACTGCAACATTACATACGAGTATATAACAATACACGTAATTAAATAAATTTTTAGAAAAAAATAATAGTGGAATAAATTTAAATGAATGAAAATGAAACTACAGTGTACCTTTTTGAGTAGAAATTGACAGTGAAGTAGCTTTTTTTTAAAAATTGGTATCAATTGTACCAAACTAATATTTATATTCAATAGTATGATGGTTTCGACTATAAAATTGTTACGTAGTGACATGAATAACCTTATTATTTTTACATTCATATTCAAAGACTAGCTGTACCCGCGACTTCGTTCGCGTGGCAGATTGTGTATCAGGACACTTATTATTTTTTACCCGACTGCCAAGGAAGGGTTATGTTTTTCGCGCGTATCTTGTATGTATGTATGTAATATTCTTAACTACCTGATTCCTCTAGAACCGCTGAACAGATTTGTATAATTGAGATATCGTTAGATTCGTCTTAGCAGCCCAAGTGTTCTTACATATGTGACATTTAAAAAAAAACAAACATGGCGGCTGTGCGAAGCCATTGTAGCTAATGAAGAAATATATATTTTTTTAGAATACTATAATATGTGTATCAAATTAAAGGGCTCAATACAAGGATTTCAAAAATGTATATTATAGTTATTATTACTGTAATAATAATAAAGAAATACAATAAGAAAGTTTAAAAAATGTTGAATTTGCTCTTTCCCATGCCTAAGGCAAGCAAGATGCGAGCCGAGCTTCTTCCTCGCCTCCTAGGCAACGTCCGACGGTCAATTTCGGGGTCTAGCCTTTCCCATAAAAAAAGAATTATCAACTTCGGACAACTCTGTAAAAAGTTATGCTTGGTCAAACATAAAAATAATATAGGTACCTATATGCGGCAACTTTAGAACGGCCGCATTTTTTTCGTCGTTAATAAATTACTTAATCAACCACATAATGTAAACTATTTTAATGAATTGAACCGATTACATAATTTGTCTAACTAAAAAGACATAAATAAAATAATTATTAAAAGAAAACAAAAAACCCGCCTGCATAAAAAACAACTAATAGAAAATGAACTGAAAAGACTGGAACAAGTTAAAAATTCAAAATTACACAAAGCTAGCGAAACAAATCGAAACAATATCAAACATTATGTACTATACACTTAAAAATATCAATACGGTAGTCCTTTAAATATTTATGCAACATCGTACATAATGTGCAGTCGGAGACATGCACAAAGAGAGAATGATTTGACTTATCCTTCAATTTCATGTCTCCGACGGAAATGGGATGACCACCCCGAAGAACCTAGTATATTGCTGTCTGAGGTGGAAGACGCTGTTGCTAAACTAAAGCATAAAGCTCTGGGTCTTGACGGCGTTTCCGCTTTTATGCTTCAAAACCTGGGCATCGAAGGGACCAAGATTCTGCATAGCATCTGCAGTAAAGTATGGAAAACTGGTCAAGGGCCGGTTGACTGGACCCAATCTGCTGTCATCCCTCTCCACAAGAAAGGCTCTACGAAGAAGTGCGAAAACTACCGTACCCTCTCTCTCATGGCTCATGCGAGCAAAGTTATGTTACGCATAATAAACGCTAGACTATCATCTTACACCGCACACCAGATACCGAGTGAACAAGCTGGTTTTGTAGCCGGTAAGGGAACTCGTGATCAAATATTGAATGTCCGGATTCTCATTGAGAAGTGCCGTGAGTTTAACAAACCACTGGTTATGTGTTTTATAGATTATGCAAAGGCATTTGACTGTGTACAGTGGGAGCGTATGTTTGATGTGCTCATAGAAATGGGTGTTCCGCCTCATCTCACTTTCTTGATACAGAATCTGTACCTTGACGGAAGCAGTTTCGTGAAATTGGAAAACCATTTGTCGAAGTCTTTCCATACTGAACGTGGCGTGCGTCAGGGCTGTATTCTGTCCCCGGGGCTATTCAATCTGTATGGCGAGTACATAATGAGGATAGCGTTGGATGGCTGGGATGGGGGCGTCACAATAGGTGGTCAGAAGTTAACGAACCTGAGATATGCTGACGATACGACCATACTAGCTTCAAATGAGGAGGAGATGGCAGTACTGCTCAAGAAAATTGAAGTTGAAAGTGCCAAGCTCGGTCTTAAAATTAACCATACAAAGACCAAAATTATGGTTGTAGATAGAGCTCAAATCCTACTTCACTCGAATGCACTTAATACCTACGAAAAAGTAAATGAGTTTGTATATCTTGGGTCGTTAATAAATAATGTGGGTAGCTGCACTGAAGAAATTCGCCGACGTGCTGGAATGGCTAAAAGTGCAATGACCAGCTTAAACAAGATATGGAGGAGTCGTGGTATCCATCGCAAAACCAAGGTCCGCCTGGTCCGAGCTCTTGTGTTCTCTATATTCTTGTATGGCTCGGAAACTTGGTTTTTTTTTTTTTTTTTATGTTACTAAGTCGACAAACAAGCGTACGGCTCACCTGATGGTAAGTGACTACCGCAGCCTATAGACGCCTGCAACACCAGAAGCGTCGCAAGCGCGTTGCCGACCCTATCCCCAATCCCCCCCAGGAGCTCTGGTCACCTTACTCACCAACAGGAACACAATACTGCTTGAAAACAGTATTATTTAGCTGTGGTCTTCTGTAAGGTCGAGGTACTACCCCAGTCGGGCTGCTCCATGTTTTGAGCAGGAAATTTCCTGCTGTGCCCTACCTCAGTTAACTTACTTGGTGCCTCAGAAGTCGCGATTGCAACAGGATCAATTCCTTTGAAATGTGGTGTTGGCGTAGACTGCTCCGAGTCCCTTGGACTGCCATGCGGACGAACGAGTCAATTTTAAAAGAGCTGAATATTACCAAGAGGCTCTCAACGATCTGCAGGGAGCGGGCCCTTACCTTCTTCGGGCACATTATGCGGTCTCCCAAGCATAGTCTCGAGAAGCTGATACTACTGGGTCAAGTCGAAGGGAAACGCGCCATAGGGAGAACACCAACAAGATGGTCCGACGTCATCGGGAATTCAGTGGGGGGCAGCTTGCACCGGACAACACACGCTGCATACGATCGCATTAAATGGAGAGAAGTCATTGGTGGTCGCGATCCTCATCATTGAGGGAACGAGGAAGAAGAAGAAGAAGAGAAGATTGTTTCGATTTGTTTCGCTAGCTTTGTGTAATTTTGAATTTTTAACTTGTTCCAGTCTTTTCAGTTCATTTTCTATTAGTTGTTTTTTATGCAGGCGGGTTTTTTGTTTTCTTTTAATAATTATTTTATTTAATAGCGTGATCCTGTTCCCGTAGGAACTATGGGATAAAAAGTATATGTTACCATGTCTGACCTCTTTTATTTAGTTGCTTTTGCTATCAAAAATTGTCGTAACTTGCGTGCGGTAAATGCGATTTTTCCCGCGAAAATCGCAATTTCGTGGGAATTTCGGGATTAAAATTAGGCCATATGTTGTTCCGCAATCTCTTCTATCACACGTTGAAAGTTTCATAAAAATCGGCTTAGCCATATCGGAAATTAGCCCAGACAAACAGAAAGAGAGACAGACAAATTTTTTAAAATTGTTTGGTTTGGTATCTTGTAAATAACTATAATTATGCATTCCAAAAAATGCAGAACTTATTTTGAAGCACAGACCAGACTCTTGAATGTTATTGATACAGATAATTTAGTATAAAGTTGTCGCTGTACAGTTCGGGGGCGCGGCCGCAGCGCACCCGGGCGCGCAGTACGCCTTGCAGCCGTACTTCGTGCGCGGGATCGTGGCGCCGGCGCACGCGCACCCGCCGCACGCGCACCCGCCGCACCACGTCCAACACTCGCCGCACGCGCAGCACTCGGCGCACGCGCAAGCGATAGCCGTCACTGTAAGTATACAATAATGTTCGTTTCTTTTTATTTAGTTAAGGCAACAAACACTTATTTATAAATATATAGGTACATCGTTAATATGAGCTTAATTAAAGATCTTATAGTTCCTATAGCTCTAATTTACTACAATAATTGTTATTATTGAGCCACTTTAAGTTCTTCAGATTGTTTTGATATTGATTAGATCTTCAGGTTATCGGCATATATTTAGAGAAGTGTATATTTTATGAGCTAGATTGATTTTGAGCGATTGTGAGTTACTGTTGAAGATATAACTATTATGTGTGCATTTATCAAATATTAGAATATAATCGTGTAGGTGTAAAGTAAGCAATATAATTTATTGAAATTTTCGTATAAACATGACAAAATACATCATCCCATAATACAAATCAACATCCTACCGAGTGTGTTGCATTCCTTCAACATATCACCTTCGGTGACAAATTGGTTCTTGAGTTACCTCAAAGGGCCTCGTTTACGCGTATGCCTTAATGAGGCTTTCTCATCATGATGTGACATCCAGTCTGGGGTACCTCATGCAGCGTTTTGCTCCATTGCTTTTTCGATTTTTATTAATTCAATAACTCTTTGTATTTGTTCTATCTATCATATGTATGCAGACGATATTCAGATATATCGCCATTCTACACTCGAGGAATGATGTAAGTGCAATCAACATAATCCAACACGAACCTTCAAAAACTTTTGAATATAGAAAGCGACATGGACTTGGTATCAACCAGAGGCGGCTCGTGACATTTTTTGATTAAGATTAACAAAAAAGTAAACAAAAAACTAGAGCTTACCATTTATTTTATTTGTACAGAAAATCCCTTCCGTCCATGCAGATTTACCAACACTGCAGGTGCCAGCTCCAAACGCCAGACACAGAAAACAATAAAGTTTATTACTTTCTTCACATCCACACAACCCAGGTGTTTTGAAATAATGTTCAGATTAAAAAACACGCGTAAAAGATTTAGTTTTCTTACTACATTTTTGAGTAAGTACAATTACAGGATGTAGCCCTTAGCTTTCAGTTCGAGGCGCATTTCGAGAGTCTTTTCACGCTGTATATTAAAAGATACACTGTATTGTTTCATATTTAACATAAAATCTCGTGCATTTTGTGTTAAAAATGGAATATTTTTTAATACTTATTTAAAAGAAAAACTGCAAAATATCTGACGAAGCCGACCTGTTTGTTTGTATACATAAGAAGGGCAACAGCGCATAGGCAGGTTATTCTTGTGCGCGGTGCGGTGTGAGCGGCGCTCCAAATTAGGCTAATTTTTAATTTGAAATCTTTTGTTTCGCACTCATTGAATACAGTGCTAGGAATTGTAGTAAACTAAGTTTCATAGAAGTGCAATCACTGGCGCTCCGCTCATTACAACTTAATGCCAAATGAACGTATAATAGAGTCTATTACCTATACAAGTCTATTAACCTCTGGTATACCGTACTTGCCCGAACCATAGAGCATATAAAGAGAAGAGGTGTCACTTCATATACAAGGTTGAGCTCCGGGTTCAAAGTTTTACTATACCCTGGGGTACCAACTTTGCGGTTGAGCTCTATTTTTTTCGTTAATTTGGTAATGTTGGTAATAATGAAGCATAGTGTTGTCATACTGCTATCCTACCGGATATCGATAATAGTGTGGAAAAAGGTCGATAAATTAGTCGATAAAATTATCGATACTTTTTATCGATTTTTTTTTGACAACAAACTTATTTTAATTATTTATATTTTAAAAATGAAAATGAAAAATTGTAGTTTTTAGACTTTTTCAAGGAATTTTTTAAATTTTTCTCTCCGTAAGAACCATCCTCGTACTTCAAGGAATATTATAGAAAAAGAATTAGCGAAATCGGTTCAGCCGCTCTCGAGTTTTGCGCTTAACAACACATTCAGCGATTCATTTATACGTTTATAATAAACTAGCCGACCCGTGCCCACTTCGTTGCGCATTATTTATTTTTAATAATTACTTCTGACGACGATATCTCAAAAGTATTCAGCCGATTGATATAGTGTAAAGGGCAATTTTAATCTGCATTAAATGCCTAATCTAAATAACATATTCATTTGGATAAGGATTAATACTGAACCAAAGAAAATAGCTTTGAAAATAACGTAATGTTTTTAATAAAAAAAATCGATACATAATATAAAAATAAGTCCCCCGGCGTATTTCTGTCCTCCTGTCTGTCCTCCTGTCTGTCTGAACGCGATAAACTCGAAAACTACCAAACGGATTTTTATAGGGTTTTCAACAACAGAAAGAGTGATTCTTGAGGAAGGGTTAGGTATATAATTTATTATGCTTTTATGTAAATTAGCTGAAGTACGGCGATAAATGTTGAAAAGGTCGCAAAAAATCTCGCCAACTGGGAGCTTTCCACGCGAACGTTGCGTAAACTAGCAAAGATAATAAGATTAAGTAATGTACTAGCTAGCTATTCAAAATCTATAAAAATGCTACAAAAAAGTCCGCGATAGCATATCTCTATCTCTAACGGTTGACTTACAATAACCACTTTTATGTTCAATTCCGTTTGGTAGTTTTCGAGTTTATCGCGTTCAGACAGACAGGAGGACAGAAAGACGCCGGGGGACTTATTTTTATAATATTATGTATAGATAGTAAACATTAAAGTACGATGTTTGTTATTTTACAGGAAAACGTTGTATTCCAGCAACACCCAGCACCCATTCCTCCGTCGATGCCGGCGGGTCACGCGATGGCCGCGCCGGGCGTCACAGTGGGCAGTGTGGGCGCAGTGGGGACGGTGACGACCGTCAGCGGAGTGAGCGCGGTGAGCGGAGTGAGCGCGACCGTGGGGCCGCCCGCCCTGCCGCCGGCGCAGCTGCGGAGACTGCTGGCCGCCTACCGCGTGGGCATGTTGGCGCTCGAGACTCAGGCCAGGCGCGTGCACGATGACCGTCCTCAAAATAAATTCGGAAGGTATGAATAAGAAAGCTCTATTATAATATTTTAGTATGTATTAGTTCATCGATACTTACATAACTTTTACACCATATTACTGGTTTAGCAATATTATATTATTTTTTATTTTTTAGTTTATATATTATATTCATTTCTGATTATAACATATTCTGTACGTGATTAAATAAATAAATAAGAAACGTGGTGACAGAAACCCGCCGTACGGCGAGCACGTGAAGTGGCTGCTGCGCATATCGAAGCGGCTGGGCGCGCAGTACCTGCACCAGTTCTGCGTGTGCGCGGTGAACTCGGTGGTGTCGCCCTTCGTGCTGTACGAGCTGTGCGTGGAGTCCGCCCACTGGCTGGCGCGCGGCGGGCCGCACCACCTGGTCATGCAGCACCTGAGGGGCACGCTAGCGCCTCTCGTGCACAAGTGCCAGCAGATGTGAGTACTGTCTTGCTTACTCAAACTGACTTCACCAAGCTGTAGGCAGCTTATCTATATATATACTCACGTTTCAGCCTGTAATATCCCACTGTTGGGCATAGGCCTCTTCCCCATGTAGGAGAAGGATTGGAGCCTAATCCACCACGCTACTTCAATGCTGGTTGGCGGATATATTTCCTACTATGAGTAACGATCGCTATCAGGTGTACATGATAACAACCGAGACCGACGGCTAAGGTGCTCTCCGAGGCACGGTGGGGAGACCCACAAGGACTGCACAAACACCCAGACCACGGCAAACATCTGTATGGCCAATACGAATCCTGCCGTGTGCGGGGATCGAACCCGCAACCGGCCGCAAAACAGCCAATCGCAATCCAGTGCTGTGACCGCTGCGCCAACGCGGCGTCACAGTTAATTATTGTAATACTTAAATTGTATTTCTGCAGGTCAATTTTATTGACATTTTTCTTATTCAGGTACATTCAATGCATACATCAGAAGTTGTACCACTTGACGTCGGTGGAATATGAAGAGTTTGTGGGCATCGTACTGTCTGCGCGCACTGCCTTTCAACTCACACCCGAGGGCAACACACAGTTCAAGGAGTGGCTCTCTACTCTACGCAGGTAAAATTTAATCTTATTCCTCTTATTAGCGTTTAAGTAGTCACAATAAGTATGGGATATTTCAAAATGATATACATATACGGAATTTAACCATATCATTGTCATAGTTATAATCCTCTCACTCGCCCATAACTCCTGTAGCATCCGCTAGGCATACGCTCTTTTTTCCCATGTAATAGAAGGATAAGAGCATCCACGATGCAGCTCTACTGCGGGTTGGCGGATATATTTCCTATCATGAGTAACGATCACTAACAGGTGTATATGATAAATAACGGGACCAACAGCTTAACGTTCTCTCCGAGGCACGGTGGCGTCAACACACAAGAACAGTCATCTAAACCGGAAAGAAATATTTGTACCAATACAAATATCAATCCCGTGCGGCAATTGAAGCCGCAAATCGCCGATGTTAAGGCGCGTAAATGGCCCACGCACCTCTACACCAGAGCGGTTGTTATTAAATATTATAAAATTAAAAACGCATAGAAATGTCTAAATCTTATTCATCAATTAAAAAGAATAATAATTATTAACCATATAGTGGAAAAGATCTTAACATCCATAGAAAATTTTTATACTCATACAACCTTACTACTCCAGTGTAGGGTACTATAGAAACGAAAAATTCAAAAAGTCGAATTTTCCCGTGAAATACTTAAAGGTTGAGGAAGATCTCGAAGTGTCCCAAATGGGCCGATCCACATTTTTAGAAGGATATATTCTGCTATGTCCTACCTCAATAAAAAAGATGAACGATTTATGGAGCGATGTATATTTTGAACAGATCCAAGTCGTGCAAGAAGGACCTGTGGACGCAGCTGAACGTGGCGCTGCAGACGAACGGCAAATGACGCCGGCAGCCGATAGTTTGTAGGATGCGGTGCGCCGCGCGCAAACTGTCGCACTCCCGCCGCTGGCAGCGCTGCCGGCTCGTCTACCAGCTGCACACTCTCTAACCGACTCGCCGACTCGCAGGCTCACCGACTTGCCGACTCACTGACTCGCCGACTCACGGACTCACCGACGGCAGTCGTACGCTAGAACATACGAAGTTGCATCCTCGAAAGTGGACCTGATATTCAAATGTGTACCCTCGTGAATTTTAACGTACGCCTTTAGGCTCGCTTTACATTGACGCAAACCGAGATGGAAACGTATTGTCGTACCGATACCGTACAAAAGTTTAGGAATCATGATGATGAAGAATTATTCGAGACACACGATTTTTTTATAAATTTCGTACGATAAAATAATAATACAAAGTTGATTATAGTACGTACTGTTTCGTTATGACATTTCGCATCCGTATTGTTAAGTGGCAATGTAAATTGGGCTTCACCGACTTACTGACTTGCCCTTTGTTCGTAATCTAAATCTACTCCCCATCTTTCTATTCGACTAGTGACATTAAATTTTTAAGTATTTTCTCTCTCTCTTGAAGTAAGTTTTATTTGAGTTAAATATGTCACTTATTCTGTGTAACCGTCAACCCATTGTAATAAGATATCTACGATAGAAATACCGTGAATTAAACTTAGTTTTGAGGTTGAGGTAAATTATTTATATAAAAAATATGGGGTTGATTGAGAAAAAATAAGGTTTAGATTACAAATGATGTTGGAGGTCATGCTGAAATAATTATTGATGCAACGATACGTGATTCTGTCGATGCGAATCCGAAATCTTGAATAATGTGGCAAAAAAAGACACGTCGAAGAAACTAAAAAAACGAAGTTGTAAAAATTGGGATTATGTCGACTATCTAAGAGAGTTGAATCGGTGTTGTGTCGGTGTAATTTCAAATAAGTATTGGCGAAAAAATTATTCGTGTGTGAGTAAAAGAATCGCTTTTATATCGGTATCGTTTGCATCCATTATTTAATACCTCTGTTTGTTTAATTTGAATTTAAACGATAAGAGAATCTATCTCAATTTAATGAATCAAAAATATAGGGCTTATTGAAAAGTAAAATGTTGCTAGCTCCGAGAGGCGTTTTTAGGGCAACTTACATTTTATAACAAGTTAAGAATGCGAGTTTGCTTAAGATCTATTAGATTTTCCTAAGACAGTTCGCGCGGTGCATGACACTAAGCTTTGTTTTTTGCTATGTTCTCCTTATAAACAATTCTTTTCTTAAAATAAGTACCTCGTAAAACCTGCACTAGTTTTGTTTTAAAGTTACTGAGAGCTTTAATACAAACCGTTTTGCTCCCCATATACTTTCCACTCAAGAAAAATAAAGCTCATATAAAGGTTGTGTATAAAGGTAATGGTAAGTAAGACATTTCGTTGTCAATCGAATATTTTTTTGATGAATGGATAAGCGAATTAGTTGTTTGAAAAAGGAGCTCGCAACATTTCTCGCTTCGCTTCACTTCACTTATTAATTATTTCATTAAATCTATTTCAGTTGTTAAATGCCAGTTTGTTAGTCGTTAAGGTTTATGTTTGCGTGTGTTTTGTTTCTGGTCTGAAAGAGCACAAAATGTTTACATGACGTTTTGATCGCTTCAACATTCGTCCCTATAATTATGTTAACACACTTTACTAGTCACTTAGAGCGCGTCGGTTAACCCGTAAAGTGGCTTTTTTAGTTAATTGTTTTATTGAAACTCAACATTTCGATAACTCGTAACAAAAGATCTCTTATTTGCTATTTGTACTTTACGAGAGGTATCGAAGTGTAATAAATTTTATTAGTTACAAAAATGTCATTCTAAATCATTAAATGCTATGGCAAAATATTAGCTGAATTATATTATTTGTATTTTGATTTAAATGTATCAATTTTGTTTAATCTTGAAATTTCACAAGGAAATTATTTAATATTGCTCAAAGTTTTTATTTAAATTAAAATCTTTTTAAAGAATGAAGCGCGACTTATATGTCCGTTTCAGTAATTGAGTATTGCTTAATTTATCTTCGCGTATTGTGGTCGCATCAAACTCTTATTATTTAATTTTTATCTGACTGGTAACGTTAGTGATGATGATAATGTTATATTGGGTGTTGTGTGAGCAGTGACAGTGACCCGTAGAAATTCAAAAATATAAATGTACTACATGAGGCGACTCGGTAAACGCCTGAAATGTATAAACGGGATAAAAAAAACTAACGTGTTTATACTCTTCACGTCCTGTTCTAAATTCGTGTTCCATGGTTAGGATTCGATAAATGACAATCTCGTTTGACAAACGGGAAAGAAATTAAATTCAAAATTTGCAATAGTCCATTTTGTATTGGAGATTGGCTAAGGCGTTTCAAGTGACCTAAAATAGTCGTTAGACTACAGATTTATTAGGCAGATTGTAGATGACAACCGTCGATTCACTATTTTTGATATAATCTTGTCGAAATTTGCAGTTTGATGGATGTTTAATAAATAAGGAGTTGCGTTAACACTATATTAATACACGTAACGTGCGTTCGTTTAGCTAGAGTAACATTATTTACAAATTTCTATTATATATATTATTATATTATTGTCGTAATGCAATGTAGAATCTTGAGAGCCTTTTGAGATATAATTATATTACAAGGCGGGGAGCAGTCGGCGACGACACCGTGACGTCACAGTAATGTCTAGCAAGTTTGTAACCGTTTAGCATTCGATGTCGCTAGTTCGTGTTTTATACGATGTGTTCGGATATAAATTGTAATACGATAGTTATAATAGAAGGTATGTTAAGACCACCTTTCGAGAGCAATACTTAATAATATCATATTAAATTTAATACGAGTAAAGAGTATAAATACGATTTATATAAAAAAAAATGTTAAACATAAAATAAAATAATAATTATATCAATAATTTTGTTTTTACCGCCTATGTAAAAGGTTTCTGACTAAAAGTTACGGCATATTTACGTACATAGGTTTTATGACTATACCCCGTCCGGCCATTTATTATCTTTTTGACACTTCAAGAAATTTTTGACATTAGTGACTGCCTCACACGTTATTTATTCGATTTGAAATAATAATCGATTTTATTTAACCCTTAAATTCATAATGTAGGATGCAGACTACATAATATTCTGATGGTTGAATGTCATGCGCCTCTGCCTTAAAATAAATAAATACGTCACCTGACAATAGAGAACAGACTTATTTTTTAGATTCGTATGTTGTCAGTACTGGAATTTTATTTAAACATTTCGTTTGACAGTTAAAACTTTTCGGCGTATTGTAATTTGTGAAAGTTGTGGTTGAGTTGATTTCGTGAACACATTTTTTTGGATTTTTCAAGGTAAGTTGTGCTGTTTTATTAGTATTTCGTTTTTATAAATGATAAATATTCGGTAGAGTTAGTATAAACTAGAATTGTATTAGGAATAACCATAAATCTTCGAAATTCCTTTATGTAGGCTTTATCCTACACTATGCATTCAGTACTAAAGTAGATTATTGTATGAGATTTTTGTAAAAAAGGTACAACATTTATTTTTCAGATGGCTAATAGAAGATGGACTGGTTCTGATGATCAAATAAGTCTCTACTTAGCTGCCTTAGATGGAAATGAATCAGAAGATGGAGCTGAAGAACACGAAAATGAGGAAAATGATGAAAAGGCGCAGGTTTATAGGGACCGAGCTGAACTTGTTCGAGTTTTGGAGTCGGAATCTGAGGAGGCTAAAATTGACCATATTTTGGAAGATGAATCTCTTCGTGCGAATGTAGACCCCAGCGAAGAGGATCCTCCAATAATAGAAGACCCAGAAATTGAACAGGAACCTGCTGTTCGTAGCGGGCAAACTCGGCGTCAAATGACGAGAAGATTACTTTGGAAAAAGCAAGGTATGAGGATGTCTGAAGATGACATAGCCTTTTTGGGCAATTTGGATTATGGTGAGCTGGGGTCTTTAGACACAATGTATGGTTTCTTTTCGTTTTTCCTATCTGATGACATCTTAGAGAAAATTGTTCAAGAAACTAATTTGTATGCCATCCAGAAATACCCTAATTCCACTTTTTCAACGTCACATTGTTATCGACCTATGTGGGAGCTGAGCTAGTTCAAAAAATAAATAGATTTGACAAATCAAAAAAAGAAAAAATTCAGATTGACTGCCCAAAGATCGTCAAAGACTACAACTCCCACATGGGTGGAGTAGATCTCCTGGACAGTTATATAGGAAGATACCACATATCCATAAAAAAACAGAAAATGGTATATGCGATTGTTCCATCATTTATTGGACCTAGCCATGATAAATTCATGGTTAGCTTACAAGAAACTTATGTCGCAAAAACCTGGATTTAGTGGGAAACTTTGTAACTTGGGTACCTTTCGCCTAGAAGTAGCTGAATCTCTTTGCCTTCTAGGAAAAAAAATGAAGTGAAAAGGGGTAGACCAAGTTCAGCTCTAGAACGTGAAATACAGGCGAAAAGGAAGAAAGGTGTGTCCCAGGTTGCACCAATAAAAGATGTTACACTAGATCAAGTAGCCCACTGGCCAGTTTTTTGTGACAAAAGTAACAGGTGTAAAATGCCTAACTGTACTGGTTTTACCCAAACCATATGTGAAAAATGTAATGTGTCACTTTGTTATAATAAAAGAAACAATTGTTTTAGAGAATATCATCTATACTTATTATAAAAATAAGTCCCCCGGCCGCGTCTTTCTGTCCTCCTGTCTGTCTGTCTGAACGCGATAAACTCTAAAACTACGCAACGGATTTTTATACGGTTTTCAACAATAGAAAGAGTGATTCTTGAGGAAGGTTTAGGTATATAATTTATTATGTTTGAATGTAAATTAGCAGAAATACGGCGATAAATGTTGAAGAGGTCGCAAAAAATCTCGCCAACGGGGAGCTTTCCACGCGAACGCTGCGTAAACTAGCAAAGATATAGTTGTATAATGTACTAGCGAATTCAAAATCTATAAAAATTCTACAAAAAAGTCCGCGATAGCATATCTCTATCTCTTAGGGTTGACTTACAATAACCACTTTTATGTTCAAATTTTTAATTAAAAACATTACGTTATTTTCAAAGATATTTTCTTTAGTTCAGTATTAATCCTTATCCAAATGAATATGATATTTAGCTTAGGCATTTAATGGAGATTAAAATTACCCTTCACACTATATTAATCAGATAAATAGTTTTTGAGATATCATCGTTAGAAGTAATTAACGGCGAAACATTTAATGCTCGGCGAGCTAGCGTTCTTTCCTTGAGATGCCTATGGCGCGGGCGAGTCCATCCCCTCTGCCCCGCATCGCTCGACCGCCTGCTCATGCTAATCAAGGAAATCAAAGAATATCAAAGATCGTTTTATCGAACTTTTTTTAACTTTTTTGTTCAATTCCACGCGGACGAAGTCGCGGGTACAGCTAGTAATAAATAAATTAAACACTTAATCGGATTTCTTTTTCAATTATGAGTAAAACCATACTGCATACACCGACACACACACAGGCATACACACACGTACCCTCACACACACGTACCCTCACACACACACACGCACGCACGCTCACACGCGCACACACATACACACACGCATAGATACACTTACCTACATACAACAAATAAAATAAAAATAAAATACGTACAATTTTTACATGGAGTGCATAGTGTAGGCTGAATCCTACAGAGACAAAATGATGAATTTAATGGACTAAACCTTCTCAGATATTTTTTTTATTATTTTTCCAGTAATTCCCATACCCTCAGACATCATACACATATTTTTTTAATAAAAAATAGAAAATCATGCATTTAAGGGTTAAGAAGAACTTTAAATCGATTTAATTAAATACATTTAGTTTAAAAATATTATTTATTTATTCGTTTATTAGTTTTTTTAATTATAAATGAAATATATAAATAATAAATAAATGAATGAACAGAGTTATTGCTCTTTACTCTTGGTTTGAAATTCAATTTCAAGATTTCGACTTACAAATAATCTCCTTGCAAATAATCAATTTTGGAGTCATAGATACCATTTTTATTTCCTTTTTTTATTAAATTTATAGAAACAATAATCACATGACGTAAAATTATTTTTATCATATGATCGATTTATTATCGATTTATTATTTCAAGAACTGTTTCATAGTCTGTGGTTGTTTGTTATGCACAGGGTACTTCACTCAATCAATCAAATCGTCAATAAAATATGACATTATTGTAGAATTTTTACTGCGTTATTCCGAAAAAAAAAAACAACTGTAATATATAGGCGTGAACTGTCAAAAAGATAATAAATGGGCAGACGGGGTATAATAAATAAATTTTTCTTTGTTTACACTGATGCTAGATAAAATTTGGTAGATAAATGTTGTTAAGGTTGGTAGTTTTTTTTTTAATTAAAATATGTAAATATTATTTTGAAATTATAAACAACGAAGTGGCGGTAAAAACTTCTGAAATTAAGTCATCCGTACATCGATACGGATTACGTTCTGCTTAGAATTTGTGAAGTATTATGTCTAAGAGTAACATCGTACATCCATTACGTAAGTCTTGTAATTACCTAATAGTTAATTGCTTAGACACTTGAGTTTAGTTGTATTTTATAAGACACTGAAGTGACGCGGTTCGTCGTCGGCCTCGGCCTCGAATAGAATTAGTTCAATATTTTTATTAATTAGGTGTTCATGCATTCATAAGCGTGGATGTTTTTCGCATTCAGTAGTTAGTAAATTTTAGAATGCTAGTTAGTATAAATTCACTTTCGTAATCGTTGGACGGATTTTATAGTGATCCTTTGAATCGGCCTTCACATTGAACGACTTAGTTCGATGGAATCTTGTATCGTTTTCAGTCGACCGGTGGCAGTTTAGCTGCTGTAATGTACTTATTGATCCCAATTAGATTTCATTACCGACTCGTTAATAATGCACCTTGAGATTTAAGTTAACCGAATCACTACCGTAACTTAAAATTCAGTAAAGCCAAGTAAGATAAGAAATTTTAGAATTATAGAACAAATTTAAAGATCTCTTGAATATAGTGTTAGTTGCTATTTGAAAATAAACAAATTAAAAATACTTCATAGTAACTTGCCGTCCATGATTATTTTGCAGCCTTTTCTCAAGTTACACGTAAGAATACATAAGACAATTTGCCATATATTTACATTTGCATATTTCCGAACTATATTTTACGGACGAAATCTAAAGATTCACGTTTGTGTCTTCACGCTTCAGAAGTGTCAATAAGGATTTTGTTTTCAACACGTTTTCATGTTCAGTTATGTCAGGGTCTACTTTGGAGAACTAAATTACACATTTACGACCCTTGTTATTTCGAGACAATCCCGTCTTTAGTAGAGGAAAAAACTATGGGTATATTATTGTAGACTTGCAGAAGCTATTATAATGTCACAAACGTAACAAATCTTATAGGTTTCGCGGGTAAAATATAAGTTACTGTGCTCGATGGGCATTATTAACATTTTAGGTACCATTAATATCGCAAAAACATGTTTTGAACTTCAGCATAAATAGTGCTTGAAGCTAATTCGTCGCAAAAACTATTTTTACACTATATTACTAATATTATATCATATTGAAAAAGATGAAAGGTATATCGTAGTTTCATAATTAATAAGACGTTGGATCGGAGCATATTTTAATTAGAAGTTTAATGCATGTCATAGTTGTAATCTGCCCAGTAACTGGAAAAATTGCAAAATGCGAATTTGTAGGCGTTGTAGTACTTTTATTTGCAGAATATTGATATTTTACATATCAGTTGATTGCAAATTAACATTCACTTAAAAAAAAATCGTTTATATATTGTTAAAAATTCAGTTTGTTCCAGTGTTCAAAGGCTAGATTATTATCACAATTGTTAGAAGACGTAACTTTAGAAACATAGCTTATCTTAAGCATAATCGACATCAACATGGACAGGACATACGGTAATCGATTTACATGATTGAATTGAGGATTTACTACCTTAAAAGGTGTTACTAATTAAGAGTGCCTAAAACTAGATAACTAGGTTCCTGAGACGAGATCCAATATTACTTGTATGTCTTTTCCACATGTTGTCTTTCTGTGTATGGTAAACATGGGCCTCTCAATTTATCATATTATAATTTAGATGTCATTAAAGCACTACTACTCTGGTTACATAGTCATACCCAGATGTATAAAATATTTAGTCGGCACGTAATTCTACTCGAGAATCTTAACACAAAAACTACGTTGTTACATCACAGTCATCGATAAACTGTAGAACGTATGTACTAAATGACTACGAATCGTTTTATACATCTGGAATGTAGTTTAATTATACACTTTGTAAGTGTGTTGTCCGCCTATTAAAAATGTAACCATTACGATTGGAATGGCTACTTATTAGTGTACGTAATACGTTTATGATATATATAATATTGTATCGTCCATATCGCATATTTATTTTCGCAACCGAGACAGAGGTACAGTGACTTCAAAAATATGTCCCTAATTTTCAAATATAATAATTAAGTAAATGAATAATGTTTTTGTTATTCTTGCTCATTATCCTAAGAAGATACATCGGTTTAGTGAATACTGGCCTCCATGTCATTGTTGCTGGAATAAAGACTGACAAACACGCTCTGCGAAATAGTCAAATCAAGTCTTAAGTACTGTCGACGGGATGTCTGTAAACAATGTTTTCTGAGTATTAAAATTAGTGCAGTGTTGTTTTGGTATTATCCCTACTTGTTTTATGACATCCTGCGTATATATAGGAGTGCCCATACATTTTATAAGATGATTTAATATTAAATTATAATCACTAGTGCTCCGTTGTCGCAAATGGTTGTAATAATAAAGTTATTAGTAAATTGATAGACTGTTATGCACTATTTCTGGTTTAACAGTGTCGACTCTTACCACGCATGTTGTCGATTTATATGCAAACAATGTTTTCTCGCTCGGAACACTTTGTGATGACAAGTTCGCGTCGAGTGGCTTGCGGTTGCATGTGGAAACACAACGTGTGCATTAACAATTTATATATTTCCTATTTGCAATATCTTACATTTACTGTATGTTTTTACTCGAACTAAAATATTTTGACCTCTAGATAATTTTAATGATTACTTTTATGGATACACCTAAGTCTTTTTTGGCATAATTACATTATTTAATTATTCAATATACTTATTCTATATTTAAGAGCAAAGTGTTTTATTTCCCATTGGATTAAACGTTATTTATGATGTTTTCTTCAGTACCTACAATAATGTATCTCCAAATATGAAGTAATAGGGTTAATATCTTTGTTCTGGATACTATCAGAAGAAATGGTGATTTTTAGTAATATATCACAGTCATGTTATATTCTTAAAAATTCATTTTATGTTGTGATCTCGAGCACACAGATTAATCTCCTTTGTACTGTCTGAAATCTACGTGACATTGCAGAAATCATCCGTAGTATTTTGGCATTATGGAAAGCTATTATTCAATTAAGTTCGGTGAAATTCCACTGTCTATCTCCTTTATCTTAAGTTTATCTTCACTGTGTAAAAAAGACGACTGTACTGACGCAGTGGTGCGAAAAGTCCCATTAAAGCCGACGGTTGCGTATTTGATTTCCGCCCCGAATGGATATAGTATATTAGTGTTTGTTCTTGTTTGTGTCTTTACAGTTTTGTTTACAAGATATCGCTACCGGGTGTTATCACAACCCAGTAACGATGATCACTCACTGCTCAATGTGGCAGATAACACGCATAACCAACGAAGCTTATCTTCTATACAGAGAAAATTCCTTAGCCCTGCAATGGATCACTAGGTTCAGCGTACCTACGATGAAGATGTTTTTTGAAAAAAAAAATTAATTAAAAATTAAAAAAAAATTAAACAATTGTATGTGACTGATGAGTACCGAGGTTAGGTAAGGTTATTGTGCACCATTAATGCACGATCACGATCACGATTCAGCCTGTAATATCCCACTGTTGGGCATAGGCCTCTTCCCGATGTAGGAGAAGGATCGGAGCTTAATCCACCACGCTGCTCCAATGCGGGTTGGCGGATATAATTATTTCCTACTATGAGTAACGATCGCTATCAGGTGTACATGATAACAACCGGGACCGACGGCTTAACGTGCTCTCCGAGGCACGATGGGGAGACCCACAAGGACTGCACAAACACCCAGACCACGGCAAACATTTGTATGGCCAATGCAAATGTACACATACATTAATGCACACCTGTGCATAAATAAGAACAAAAAATGTCGTACTTTATTATAATAGTTGTTTTTGAATTTTATACAATATATAATATTCTTTCTGTTTTCTTCTACTTACATTAATAAATAAACAGATCAGCCTATAATACACGATTGTTATCTATTAGGAGTACCTAGATTTTAAAATCACTTTTAAATCGTAGTTTCACGGAGTAGGTATACATTTTACGTCTTAATTATCTTTATAGTTAATGTTTCTCACATAAGCCATAATTAATTTTATTACCATTGTCGACGATTCAGAAACAAAAAGTTATTCGATTGTATTTTTTTTAAATGTATATTACCTCAGAGCTTTTGACTGGGTGGACTGATTTTGATGAGTTTTTTTATATATCGAAAGGTGTTCAGGGCCGTAGCTAGGGGGGGGGGGGGCATTGAGGGGCAATGCCCTACCTTGAAATCACAATGCCCTACCTTAAAATTGCCAAAAACTAAAATAAAATATTATAAATTGTTTGTTCATAGCTTGAGATAAAAAAAATTGTAGCCAAAAAAAAAGCTAGAGATTGATTATGATTGTTTGTAGTTTGGTTAAGTGAAGTGTACGGTTAAAGAGTGTTTCGTAATAATGTCAGCTATGGTATTCCTTCTCATCACATCATTATCATCACTTCAGCCTATCGCAGTCCACTGCTGGACATAGGCCTCCACAAGTTCGCGCCAAAAATGGCGTGAACTCATGTGTTTTGCCCATAGTCACCACGCTGGGCAGGCGGGTTGGTGACCGCAGGGCTGGCTTTGTCGCACCGAAGACGTTGCTGCCCGTCTTCGGCCTGTGTATTTCGAAGTCAGAAGTTGGATGGTTATCCCGCCATTGGTCGGCTTTTTAAGTTCCAAGGTGGTAGTGGAACTGTGTTATCCCTTAGTCGCCTCGTATGACACCCACGGGAAGAGAGGGGGAGGCTATATTCTTTGCCGTAGACACACAGCTAATATATTCTAATATTCACAGCTTATGATTCTAAGGTATTCCTTCTGCTATTGCAAAAATCAGAGAACCAATAAAACAAGTTGTTTTAAACACATATCCAAAACAACGGTCAGCGGTCACGGTCACGGCGGGGCAGGGGGTGCTAAGAATCTCCGGCAGAGATTCGGCTGTCACAGACTCAAACGACCTCTGCACCTGGCAACATACAACACCAGGACACTGAGAACCGACGAGAAGATACACGAGCTGGAAGAAGAGATAGACAAGTTAAAGTGGAGCATTATAGGATTATCCGAAGTGCGAAGACAGGGGGAGGACACGGTAATCCTCAAATCCGGTAACTTGCTCTATCACCAAATCAAATCAAATCAAATCAAAATCATTTATTTCGTCATAAGGTGCATGTCACACACTTAACGAAAGTCAAAAAATAAAATAATATCATTTATATAAACTAAACAAAAATAACAAAAGTTAAGGCAGCAAAAAATCAAACAATAAAAAATAAAATTTATATCTTAACACTAGGTACATTACAAGCTTACGTAATGTACCCAGTGTTATAAGCAGCCTTAACTTAGTCAAAATATTAAGTTATAATGTCTCGGTAGACATTACCTACCTACTTTATCCTCGGCTTTATTAAATGTTACAATAAATAACAATTTCCCTAATGTAGGCCGAGAGAAAAAAAGCCGGAGGAAAAAAAACTCTCGGTACTCTTTTAAAAAAATGCAGTCAGATACAAGATAAAAACGCAGTAGTGGACCATGAAATAATCAGGACAAACACGAGACAGCCAATCGTGCGTGCCGAGACCACCACATGCCACCTGCTCACAATATATGTAACTATCTATTTACAGCGGGTCATAGACATAGCCTGGTCGAGCTTTATTCAATCCCATGCCTTTTTATCATTGAGATAATCATTAATGGTATAGTAGGCTTTACTACATAAAACTCGCTTAATAACTTTTTTAAACTTCAAAAAAGGCAGAGATTGAAGCGCAGCCGGAATCTTATTATATATAAGGATAGACATTCCTATAAAGGAACTACTTTTTTTCTTGAGCCGGCATTTAGGAAATATTAATTTGTGGTCGTTCCTGAGTGTTACATCATTTGAGGCATTTCGATCACTACGACTAACAAACAAATGCCTATTTTTCCGTATATACATTATATTTTCATAAATATACTGCGATGCAAAGGTCAGGATGTTGATCTCTTTAAACTTCTCTCTCAGAGATTCTTTACATCCCATTTTGTAAATATAGCGGATAGCCCTTTTCTGCAGAATAAAAATGACACTAATATCAGCCGCATTGCCCCATAGCAAAATGCCATAGGACATTATGCTATGGAAGTAGCTGAAATAAACTAATCGGGCTGTATCGATATCCGTTAATAATCGTATCTTTTTAACCGCGTACGCTGCAGAACTCAGTCTATCCGCCAATCTACAGATATGGGGTCCCCACTGTAACTTTGAATCAATGGTGATTCCAAGGAAAACGGTTGAGTTAACTAAGTTGAGTTTATCACCATTGAGTTCTGGTTGCACATCAACTTGTTTTACATTTCGAGCAAAAAATTTAATACAATTCTTTTTTTTACTATTAAGAAGCAAGTTATTTGCGCTAAACCAATGAACCAGTTCAGAGAGAGCATTGTTTACATCGTCATAGTTAATTTCTTGTCTACGCAATTTAAATATTAAAGAAGTATCATCAGCAAACAATACAATCTCATGCCTCTTCTCTACTAAAAATGGTAGATCGTTAATATATATTAAAAATAAAAATGGACCAAGAATTGAGCCTTGTGGGACCCCCATCTGTATATGAGACCCAGATGACTTAGTACCATCTACTTCAACCCTCAGAGTTCTATCACTAAGATAAGAACTCAGAAGTTTTAGTGCGGTATTTTTAATGCCATAGTGACTGAGTTTCCTGATCAAGGTGTCATGATGAACACAGTCAAATGCCTTGGATAAATAGTCAAATTGACGCTTTTTAAAGCATATTGTCAGTCATTTTACACCTGCAGTCTTTGGGCTGACTACACGCAGCGGGCATACAGCGATCTACGGGTCCAGTACAACAACGCATTCAGGGTTCTGATGGGGCTGCCGCGGCAGTGCAGTGCCTCAGGCATGTTTGCGGAGGCGCATACGGATGACTTTTATGCTGTTATGAGAAAACGGTGCGCCTCCATGTTAGCCCGCCTACGCGGCTCTTCCAACGGAATGCTGAGTGTGTTTGTTGATCGGTGGGACTCACCACTAATGTATCGGTGGGTGCAGATTCATAAGAAACCAAATTGTGTTACAGTGTGTCGTACTAACATTAGTTTCTAAGTTTTCATATGTTACTAACAATTTAATGAATGTAAAAAATGTGTCGTAGGTACTAACATTAATTTCTAAGTTTTCATATGTTACTAACAATTTAATGGATTTAAAATCTGAAATAAATAAATATTATTATTATTATTATTATTAAATCACAGAATACACCTAGAGCATCGCGTGACTCCTCCCAAGCATTGACAATCGATGTAAAAAGCTCAACACCGGCATCAGTTGTGGAGCGTCCTCTAGTGAAACCGAATTGCTTGTTATGTAAAAGTTTATTTCTTGTGAAATGATTTAAAAGTAGACTGAGAATCACTTTTTCAAATAGTTTACTACAGGCAGGTAGAATTGAAATAGGCCTGTAATTAGTTGGATCTGTATGACAACCGGACTTAAACAAAGGAATAACTTTACTATGCTTCATAAGATCAGGAAATTCACCACTCATTATACATTCATTAAATATAATCGCTAAGTGGGGTGCTATGATATCTACAATTGAACCTAAAATTTTTACAGATATACCCCATACCCGTCCCCATACCCCACCGGGAGGGCGAACATCTGTCCCAAGGTGGTGTTGGGTTTTTCGTTCACAAATCCCTCGTCAACAACGTGACGCAAGTCGAAAGTGTGTCAGCAAGGGTAGCGTACCTTATACTCAGAATATCGAAACGGTATTCGTTGAAGGTCATACAGATATATGCACCGACCTCGACACACTCAGACGAGGAGGTTGAGGCTATGTATGAGGACGTCAGTAGAGCCATTCATACCTCAAAGACTCATTTCACGGTGGTGATGGGGGATTTCAATGCAAGACTGGGTACGCGAGACGGTGACGAGCGGAAGTTGGGCCCCTTTGGGTTCGGACAACGGAACCACCGAGGCCACTTGCTTGCTAACTTCTTGGAGAAGGAGAACTTATTTATGATGAACTCCTTCTTCAAGAAGAAGCCACACCGCAAGTGGACTTGGATAAGCCCTAACGGTTCCACGAAAAGCGAGATTGACTTCATACTGGCAGACAAACGGCACATATTTAATGATGTCTCTGTGATCAACAGGCTCAAAACCGGAAGTGATCACCGAATGGTAAGAGGCACATTAAATATAAATGTCAAGCTGGAACGGTCCCGCCTAATGAAGTCTACACTCCGACCAACATCTTTCCAAATCCAGGGCTCCGAGAACTTTCAGATGGAGTTGCGAAATCGTTTTGCGGGCCTAGAAGATTGCGAGTCTGTGGACGAAATTAACACTAGGATCATACAAACCGTCCACGAGGTAGGGTCTAAGTTCTTTAAGACTCCCTCCAATGGTAAACCCCAAGTTCTCTCTGAACATACCCTCGGTCTCATGAAGGAAAGGCGCGAACTGTGTGTCCGGTCCCCGTCTTCAATGTCGAAATACAGGCGGCTCAATAAACAGATCTCTCGCAGTAGACGCCGTGATCTGCGTGCTCATAACACGGAGCGTATCAAAAACGCAATTGAGCGAAACCAAGGCTCCAAAGTGTTCTCGGGGGATCTGAGTATTGGGCAAATCCAATTGACGGGGTTGAAGACGGGGTCTGGCTCTGGCTCTGGCTCTATGGTCACATCTAAGCCAGAAGTTCAGCGAGAAATTGAGAGGTACTACGGACGGTTATATACATCCTCTAAATCTCCCGTTAATATGGAGAACGACAAGAGAGCCAAATTAACCCGACACTATACCGAAGATATCCCGGACGTCAGCCTGTACGAAATCAGGAGAGCCCTTAGTCAGCTCAAAAACAATAAAGCACCGGGAGATGATGGTATCACATCAGAGCTGCCTAAAGCTGGAGGCAAACCCCTCCTAGTGGCGCTACAAAAGCTTTTTGATACCATCATCAGTAACGGAACTACCCCGGAGGCGTGGAGCAGAAGCGTGGTGGTTTTGTTCTTTAAGAAGGGCGATAGAGCCTTATTGAAGAACTATAGACCCATCGCGCTTCTGAGCCACGTCTATAAGCTGTTTTCGAGGGTCCTTACCAATCGCATTTCTCGCAGGTTAGACGACTTTCAGCCTCCCGAACAAGCTGGATTCCGAAAAGGCTACAGTACCATGGATCACATACATACGCTGCGGCAGGTTATACAGAAGACCGAGGAGTATAATCTGCCGCTGTGTATTGCGTATGTGGACTATGAAAAAGCCTTCGATTCTATCGAGACCTGGGCGGTGCTAGAGTCTCTCCAGCGGTGCCAGATTGACTACCGGTATATCGAGGTGTTAAAGTGTATATACAAAGCCGCAACCATGACAGTCCGAGTACACGATGGAAGCACTGAACCTATTCCACTGCAGCGCGGAGTTCGACAGGGTGATGTTATATCCCCGAAACTGTTTACCGCTGCACTGGAAGACGTGTTTAAGCTGATGGAGTGGAAAGGGCTTGGTATAAACATCAATGGCGAACACCTCACACACCTTCGATTTGCCGATGATATAGTAATCCTGGCAGAGTCCCTGGAAGAGCTCAACACTATGCTAGGTGACCTCCATAGCGCCTCACAACGGGTGGGTCTTAAAATGAATATGGAAAATACGAAGATTATGTCTAATGCCCATGTCACACCCATACCCGTCGTTGTTGACGGCGCTACTCTCGAAGTTGTCGACGAGTACATCTACCTGGGACAAGTGATCCGTATGGGTAAGTCCAACTTCGAGAGAGAGGTAACTCGTAGAATCCAACTCGGTTGGGCAGCGTTCGGGAAATTACAAAATATCTTCTCGTCCAACATACCTCAGTGCCTGAAGTCAAAGGTATTTGAGCAGTGTGTGTTGCCAGTGATGACCTACGGCGCTGAGACGTGGTCTTTTACTGTTAGCCTTTTCCATCGGCTCAAGGTCACTCAGCGAGCGATGGAGAGAGCTATGCTTGGTATTTCGCTACGCGACAGAATTCGAAATGATGAAATTCGTAGACGAACGAAGGTCACCGACATAGCTCTCAGAATCTGCAAGCTGAAGTGGCAATGGGCAGGCCATATTGTAAGAAGAACCGACAACCGATGGGGAAGAAAGGTTCTTGAATGGCGATCACGTCTCGGCAAAAGAAGTACAGGCTACCCTCCGACCAGGTGGACTGACGACCTACGGAAAACAGCGGGAAACCGCTGGATTCAGAGGGCACAATACCGAATGGAGTGGCGAGCATTAGGGGAGGCCTACGTCCAGCAGTGGACTTGTAAGGGCTGATGGATGGATGGATGGATCCAAAACAACATAACAGAGGGCCTTTGTTTTCGATTGGTACAAGCGTTAAAAATGGTTGCAGTATTCTGTCGAGAAAGATGGTGCTTTTTGCTATCTATCCAGCCATTTTACCTCGTGGAAGCAAAGAGAAGCGTACACTTCCACAGGATTGAGAAACTGAAAAAATGCCATTGATTCTAAAACTGGTTTTCCAAAACATGGAAATAAAATGGTTCTACTGAAAAATTTGGATACGTTTGAAAAAATTTAATAATTAAAATAATTGGTCATGTTTCATTTACAATTTTAATTTTTCAAGTCGGAAAATTCCATCAAGAGAAGAAGCTAGTGTTGTTAAAGCGTACTTAACGGGGATAAAATGGAAATACATTGTAAGTTTTGTACAAGCAACGAGAGGCGCTCAAAGATACATAATTATGAACTTTTTGCATTTGTGGCGACCATAGGATGTAGCACTGCAATGTGCGAATCTGTTTTCAACTTTAAATGCAATCAATAGGCCTCAAACTCAAAGGCTGTCAATGATTCACGAGAGAATGGCTGGTATGGTATTTCGGGCGTTTGAATAAAAAGGGACAAAATCAGTTGATCTGAACGAAGTTCTTTGCATATAACATATGGCAAATCGTAGATGCAGCTGTTTTAAAGATTTTTATATTATTATGCCAATTACCTACTATAATAAGTTTGCAAAAACAATATGATTTAAAATTCTAAGTGGTATTTTTAGTCGTATCTATTTATTCGTATCACCCCACCCAACAATTAATTTTATTACCTCAGTCTCACTCAGACGTGGATCTCTACATCCAAAGCAATGTAGTTCATGGAAGTTCAACCATCTTGTTCGCTTGTTGTTCATCATTGAGGATTTAATAGTTCTTAGACCATGCTCATTGCTCATGTTCTATCACAGAAATTATTTGTCTACGAATAACTACTGAATGTACAACTCTGACCTAGCTTAGTCTAGTTAACAAATTCAAAAACGTGTTAAAAAGAGATAAAGCTCCTAAAAATAGGGTGATAGCTCATTCGATTCGGAATGATGTCTAGAAAAATGTTTTTTAAGGGTTTATTAGCACATAAAAAATTGCGATTGTTATTAATAAAGTAAGAAAAAGAGAAGGTATTTAGTTTTTCGTTAGTAATTTCTAAAATAATGAAATTGAAGGAATTTTAAAAAAAGATCCTGAAAGAAGAGGAAATTTCCAATTAAATAATCCCAACTCCAAGAACTTTATCTCTATTTGTAATCATTTATTTTAACGCTGAAAATAGTATTTCGCGAGGTCGTTACGCCATAGGCGTGCCGTCTTAAAAGCCGGTATATCACCTAAAATAATTTTTTTATAGTATTAAATAACAATTTAAAAATTTCAATAAATTATAGTGTAAACTAGATACTTGAAGGAAAAAAACCTTGGTGAAAAAAAAGTTTATGTCCATTTTTAAAAAACTTACACCATTGTTAATTAACTACTTATTTTCCAATCTCTGTTTTCATAAATTACGGCATAAAAGTTTAAATAATTGGTCTAAAATTTTTCTCGCTTCGTGGAGCTCTTCTCATTTAGATACCTAATAAAGTTATGCAATAAAAATTTATTAAAGTTTATTATTTTGCTAATTATAATTTTTTTAAAGTAACAAAAAATTAAATTTCTAAAAATTGTTATCAAAAAATGTTTTTTTTTAGTAATATTTTATTACTGCTGTTTTTGCATTTTGAACTTGTTGACTAGACTATAGAGGTCAGTGATATAAGTGCATTTAATAGCTATTCATGGTGATTGATTTAGGAGCCCATGCTTCGGAGCAGATTAAATCTGATAATTTTTTTACCGCCCTACCTCTAACCAATGCTGCCCTACCTTAAATTCGACTCTACCTACAGCCCTGAAGGTGTTGCTTGTCGTGTGGTCCCATTAAAACTTAATTGAGATCTGACAAGTACTTTTAGATCTATATATATGTAATAATGCGTATTTACTTGAGTATTTTTTTCTTCGACCTACGTTAAATATAACGTACCGCATAACTTTTCACTGGGTTTACCGATTTTGATGATTTTTACTTTAATCTAAAGCTATTGCTTGTCATGTACGTAGTCTCATTTATATTTCATCGAGATCTGATGACTCTCTTCAGCCTTTCATGCCCCAGTGCTGGGCATAGGCCTCTTTCCCCATGTAGGAGAAGGATCAGAGCTTAATCCACTACGCTGCTCCAATGCGGGTTGGCATATATAGGTATATTCCCTACTATGATTAACGATCGCTATCAAGTGTACATGGTAACAAGCGGGACCAACGGCTTAACATGCTCTCCGAGGCACGGTGGGGAGACCCACAAGGACTTCACAAACACCCAGACCACGGCAAAGATTAGTATGGCCATTATAAATGTTTGTCATGTGCGGGGATCGAACCCGCAACCGCCAGCGCAACAGTCACAAACCAGAACTGTGACCGTTGCGCCAACGCGTCACAGCTGCACTGGTGTTCTTATGACTATTTTTTGAGTAATCTTTGATAGCACGTAACAGTTAAAAAAAGGATCAGCCGAAATATATTCCGGATATTTTCCCTTTACTCGATTATATTAAGGAGCGGGCGGCCTCAAAGAAAGGTCAGCCGAAAAATTTCAAAATCTAATGATAATATAATAGATTATTTAATATTCAATTTTTTCTCGAATGTCACATTCCATAAACATACACTGCCTTGTGCCGTTTTCCCTTTATGGGGTGGCAAACTCTTGGCCTGGGGTTTTGAATTTTAAAATACGCCACTGCTGACAACTACTAACAGTTCGTGTCGAGACAGATAATGACTTTTATATAGTTAACCTTTTAACTGTCTTATTAAATATTTCAATATATCTCTGGTAATGACGAGTTAAGTGAAGCGTTTTTACCGGGTTACGCAAAGATTCAGAGGTCAGACGACGATATTAGTTTCTAAGCCGTCGGTTTGATAACAATGCTTAAACAATTAGGTAGGTGCTTTATGTATAGTAATAAGTAGGTACCTACTGGCTGATATACATTTTAAAATACAAGTACGAACTTTTATGATATTGTAAAGTAGGAAATTTTTTGTTTGCCTCCTCTTAAATTAAGATTTAGTTACTGATCCAACACTAAATTTTGTTTTTTTTTTTTGTGTTAGGAAGCCCACGGGCACCCACGAGCGGAGCATAAACTGGACAAAACCGCACGTTATGCCTAGTTAAAATGTTTTATAAAATATTTATAACAGTATTAACTATTATTACAGCTTTGGGATAACATTTGGCCTTGCTTTGACGTCAAAATGCTGTTATTTACGAAATAGTTCGTTGCAGATTACGATTTCATTCCTTGGCTTTATACAAATAACTTCAAACACCCAATGCATAACGACGTTTAATAGAAGACTAATCTGCGCCCGCGGCTTCACTCAAACATAGGTTTTCTATAAGAACTTGGTCGTGTAGATAACTGATTGAAATTATGAACTACATTAACTAACCGCGATTCAGTAAGCAACCTTTTTATTTATTACTAGCTTCTGCGCGCGACTTCGTCCCCGGAGAATAGGACCAATTCTGTCATACATGATTTGTGCGAAACTTTAACCGTTTACGCAGCGGAAGTTCTCAAAAGCAAAAAAAAAACTCGATTTTGAAACATTCTTCCTTGGTGCAACGCTCCTATTGGTCTTAGCGTGATGGTATATAGCCTATAGCCTTCTTCGATAAATGGGCTATCTAACAAAGAAAGAATTTTTCAAATCGGACCAGTAGATCCTGAGATTAGCGCGTTCAAACAAACAAACAATGTAGTAGGTATATAGATAGTGTCCAAGGTGAATGATAGCTAAAGATGTCTTGAAGGTTAATGTGCTTGTTACTTCTTGAATAAATATAGAGAAAAATTTATTTATCTATTGCACGCGTCACACGCTTAAGCGTGTGGGTGTGCTTTACTATCGAAAGACGGCTCTGTGTCCATTTTCCAAGATAAAATCGTTCTTATACGTTAAGTTAGGCACTGAATTTTAAAAAAAAAGGTTGTTTCGGAAACTAGACATGTTAATCTATAAAGTCAGCGTATTTTCTTTTCATTTTGTTTAATATTTATAACAAAAAAAACGTAATTAAAAAGTGATATGTCAGCTGTCCGTTGGTCTGTGCCCTTTTGTTGTCTTCACGTTTTAGAAAAATATAAACAATTAATTGTAATAATTTCTTTTGAATAATACTTAATTCACTCTAAGGATGAACTGTATATCTTTTTATGATTGAACTCTTAACCGTTTTAAAGATATTAACGAAATTCGAAAGATTTTCTGGGTTTCTTTCATAAATATTTTTTCTTTTTTAAACCCCGGCGCAAAACGAGGGGTGATATAAGTTTAACGTGTCTGTGTATCTATGTAACTGTCTGTGGTACTTTTTTCTAGTTGATGAGGGGATCTGATTACCTTCCTTATGTCCTATCGATTCGAAATTTGGTACCGTGTTACTTTAATGATATTGAAAGTATATGGTAGGGTAACCATGACCTGATCAGCCGTTCGAAGATCATCAGCTCTTTAATAGTTGATGAGGGAATCTAATTACCTTCCATATGTCCTATCGATTCGAAATTTGGTACCGTATTACTTCAATGATATTGAAAGTGTATGGTAAGGTATCGTATTATGTATAGTAAGGCATCCGCCAACCCGCATTGGAGCAGCGTGGTGGATTAAGCCCTTTAATATATATAACAAAAAAATGTAATCAAATAATATATCTACAGCTGTCCGTTGGTATGTGCACTTTTAGTTGTCTTCTCGTTTTAGAAAAATATAAACAATTTTAGCGAAATGTATAAGCTATTGAACGATCGGATAAATAATAAGATGTTATCTATCTTCGCTGACTCTTTATTGAAGAATAATAATGATAGAAAAACAATATTCAAGTAGCAAAATATAAAAAAGTAGCAAAATACAAAATATAATTATAAGATAATAGAAAAACAATATATTCAAGTAGCAAAATATAAAATATAATTATAAGATAACGTGCTACGGGTACGTACATAATTTTACTTACTAAATTGAAAAACAAATTATCAAGAAGAATTTAAAATCAAACAAATTCTTTGACGACTATCAAAAACAGGCCACATTACTCTCCTCCGAGATCGAAGGTCAATAGCCGGTTGGCGGGCCAGTGGAACCAGATGCTGCATAGCTCTCAGTGAGTTGGAACTGTCTGCGGTGATGCTTGCGAAGCCTGCGTTGCCGTTCAAGCTCGAGGTTATCAGCTTAGCGAATGACCACCAGTTTAGCAAATGAGCTCGGTTTAGCGAATGGATGAGCGGATGATAAAATATTCGCTAACTCCGCAGACTTTTTATTAATGAATTGTTATTTTGTTATAATATAAAAATGAATCAAGTAGCAAAATGTAAAATATTAACAAGAAGAGCTTAAAATCAAATTCTTTGACAACTATCAAAAATATTTTTATTAAAATGATAAAAAGAGGTTTTTATTATTATTTATATAAAAAGTCTATATATGTAGAGACGCCAATTAATTGTAATTATTCCTTTTGAATAATACTCCAGTCACTCTAAGGATGAACTCTTTTTCTTATTATGACTGAACTCTTAACTGTTTTAAAGATATTAACGAAATTCGAAAGATTTTCTGGGTTTCTTTCATAAAAATTATCACCGTCTATTTTTTTTCCTCTTCTTTTTCATGAATTATTTATTTTTTAAATAACTTCTGCTGCATCTAGCGACATTCTTGATATTTTTGGCAGTGAAGTTAAAATTGTATCTATGTTTCGTGACGTGTCGACAGATTTTCGATAATATAAAATGCCAAAAGAAAATGAAAACTCTGCAAGAAAACGTGATTATAAAAGAGAACGTCGTAAAAATTATGAGTCTTTCGAAAAATTATAAAGATGATTTTATGATTGAGCTGAATAAACCTGAAAGCTGCTGTCTTGGAAATAAACATGGTGGAATCTATTCTGCTCAAATTCCTAATAAGGATGATGTAAACCTTGCTCAAAAAAAATGTCGAATGTCTCAAGTTCGTCAAAACTATGATTTTAGACAAAGCGAACGAGAAAAAGATAGGTTAGCTAAGCAGGCTCAGCGATAATTTAGTGCCTACCTTAACATACCTATAAGAACGATTTTATCTTGCAAAATCGACACAAAAAATAATAATATTTTATTCAATTGATTTCTCTTTTAGGCAATTATTATTAATTTCAATTCGTAACACAATGAGCGTGTGAGGCGTGCACTTTTGGATTTTCCAAATTATTTAAATTAAATGCTTTTTGAATTAGATTACATGTGAACGTTAATTTTGTCATCATTTAAGGGGACCCGGTGGTCTAGAAATTTCAATTTTTTTTTCATATTTCAAAAGCATAGTATTTCAAAAGTAGGTATACAGTTAAAATTTGGTGACGATATTTTCAGTATTTCATGTTGTAAAACCTATTTAAAAGGTTAGCACCCAAGCAATCGGTCGTTGCCTCGGTTTCTTTACTTGAGTTGTAATAAAGGGAAATATTTTTGTTTTGAGAGCTTTTTTTATATCACTATGTCGGCTCACCTGATGGTAAGCAATTACCGTATAGACGCATGCAACACCAGAAGTATCGCAAGCGCGTTGCCGACTCTACCCCCCAATTCCCCCCCAGGAGCTCTGGTCACCTTACCAACAGGAACACAATAGGTACTGCTTGAAAACAGTTTTATTTAGCTGTAAAAACTGAAGAAATTGAAGAGTTTGAAAGGACTAAGGATATACTAATGCTGCTGGAATATCTGATTAATCGTAAGTATACGTTCAAATGTAATTTTCTTGAGACTACTTTTTTCCGCCTGACACGTGGCAAAAAAAAGCTGCTCAGTTAATTCCTTTTAAATTTAAATAATTATGTTATTGAATACACTAACCGTTATCGCAGGACGAAAAATAAAAATTATGCGTTGAATATTTTTATTTTTTTACATGCAAAACGTCATTAAAAATAGAAATTTTCGAACTACAAATTTCATACTCGTAACGCGCCATTGTATACTTTAATAGTAATAAAATAGTCCTTTCAAAGTTTCAAAAGTTTTGGTTGTTGTTTAGAAATATATAATTATATTAAAAAAAAAATGTAAAAACTCATGAAATTCTGAGCTGCTAGAATCTAGACCATCGAGTACCCTTGGGCCAGACAGTTTCCTTCAAGGTACACATTGATCGTATTGATTTATATTTTAGTATAAATTTTGCTTTTATATAAAATTATTTTAATTTTGCTTTCATACAAAACTAGTTTTATTGATTTTATATAGAATCATATAAATAATAATAAAACTAGCTTTAGAAGGTACGACTGTGATTCAATAAACATCTTATTTACGCAATATTACTTAGTTTTAGCTTTTATTAGCAAGAATAACAGGGGTGGTGAATGGTGATGCTCCTTGATAGTGTGAAGCCATTTTTCAAAATTTAAAATTTTTCGTGAGCCGCAAGGTACGTGGGAGGATCACTATAAGTAGAATGGGCAAACAATTTTGAGAAATCGCTTTCTTACAGCTATTGAAGTCTTAAAGAATCGTCATTTACGAGCCTGAGGAAACAATCTGAGTACAGATACAGTAAGGCGGCGTCTGGCTGAAGCAAATTTAAAGCCATTAATACCTGCGAATGGCCCAAAACTAAAAAGACACAGGCACAGAAACTCGACGTTGAGTTATGTTAGAGAACACGAGAATAGGACTCTGAATGACTGGTCAACATCTATGCTTTCAGTTCGTTTATACAAGCACGACGGGAGGAAAAAAGAGAACAGAGGACCGGCAGTGTGCTGTGACCAACCCTATATGGAAGAAAATTACCATACGGAGGAGGCGTTCTGTTCACGTGTGAGCTGGGATTTATTCCGAAAGGCACATTGAGCTAGTAGTGATAGAAAATGGAACTTTAACTGCAGAAAGATATGTTACTGAAATTCTGAGTGACTACTTTGGTCCATTTTTTGTGAACATGGGCAAGAATGACGTTTTTATGTAAGAGAATGCCCGCCCATATACACTTCAGATAGTGTTTGGCTATTTTCAAGAAGTCGGTATCACACAAATAGAATGGCCAGCGCGTATCCCAACTTAAACCCCATTAAGCATACATGGGACTAACTGGGACGACGTGTGCATCAGCGGAATCCGCCGCCAATCACGCTACGTGAAAAGAATGGCAGAATATTACGCGGTATCGCCTCAAAAACCTAGTATAAAATATGTCAAAGGCATAACAACAGTATTACGAGCTCACGGACGCAACGCTTCAGCCTGTAATATCCTACTGCTGGTCATAGGCCTCTTTCCCCAGGTAGGAGAAGGATCATAGCTTAATTCACCACGCTGCTCCAATGCGGGTTGGCGGATATATTCTCTACTATGAGTAACGATCGCTATTAGGTGTACATGATAAAAACCGGGTCCGACGGCTTACGTGCTCTCCGAGGCACGGTGGGGGAGACCCAAAAGGACTACACAAAAACCTAGACCACGACAAACATCTGTATGGCCAATACAAATGTTTGTCATGTGCGGGGATCGAACCCGTAACCGCCAGCGCAACACTCACAAACCAGTGTTGTGACCGTTACGCCAACACTCGCGGACGTAACACAAAGTACTAAAATGCGTGAAAATGGCACCACATCTGTAGCAAATCTACATTTACGAAAATACTAAAAAAAACTCCGCATTTTCATTTATTTTACATTTATCAAAAATAAAAAGCTTGAATTCATTTTTTTATTTTCATTTAAGCACATTAAAATATTCTTTAATTTAGCCTTTATTTTTTAAAGCTATTTCACTTTTGAAGATATTGAAGATTTTCTTCCCTTTTCTTTGCGGTTTAGTTTATTTTAAAATAGTCTTCAAATGTATTTAAAATTTCTCCCGATCTTCATCATGCCTATCACCCCTGGCATCAAACAGTTATGTAAACGATTCCGCCACGTGTTGGACGTTTTCTATATATTTCTATTTTAGTTGCTATTAATATTTAGATATACTCGTAGTAATTAGTAAGTAGTTGTAAAATAAGTATTTTGTTTATTATAAAAAACAATAGCCCAATTTGACACATTGTCTTTGTAGCAGTGGCACAGTAACTTTGTGAGGCTTTAACGAACTCTAGCTCGAGATGGGCTATAGGTATGATATTCAGATGTTTGCTCTTTTATGGGCGTTTGTGATTTTGTTTTCTCTGTTTTCGAACCCACGACAAAATTCATCCTACACTCACTGAGGGCTATTAAGAGTGAAACTCTGTTTATGATTTGTTTGTTTTATTAGGGTTCCGTAACCAAAGGGTAAAAACGGGAACCTATTACTAAGACTTCGCTGTCCGTCCGTCCGTCCGTCCGTCCGTCCGTCCGTCCGTCTGTCACCAGGCTGTATCTCAAGAACGGCGATAGCTAGACAGTTGAAATTTTCACAAATTATGTATTTCTGTTGCCGCTATAACAACAAATACTAAAAACAAAATAAAATAAATATTTAAGGGGGGCTCCAATACAACAAACGCGATTTTCTTGACTTTTTTTGCTCGATATCAATAATGGCAACAGGTAGACACTTGAAATATTCACAAAATACTCAGTTGTATTTTTACTTTAATAATAAATAATAAAATTAAAATAAAATTAATATTTAAGGGGGGCCCTCCTTTACAAAAGTCCTTTCCCATACAAAAAACGTCATTTTTGCCTATTTTTGCTCTCATACAACAAAAGTGATTACTTTTTACCGCTTTTTGCCCGATATTAAAATCAATGTACCTAGTCAATGGTACGGAACCCTTCGTGCGCGAGTCCGACTCGCACTTGGCCGATTTTTTAAATTGCGAAAAAAAGTGGTACCTACATTACTTTTAATAAATAATTTTGTACAAGTCAACGTTTTTGTCATCATCATCATCATCATCATCATCATCATCATCATCATCATTATTTCAGCCTATCGCAGTCCACTGCTGGACATAGGCCTCCACAAGTTCGCGCCAATAATGGCGTGAACTCATGTGTTTTACCCATAGTCACCACGCTGGGCAGGCGGGTTGGTAACCGCAGGGCTGGCTTTGTCGCACCGAAGACGCTGCTGCCTGTCTTCGGCCTGTGTATAAAGCCAGCAGTTGGATGGTTATCCCGCCATCGGTCGGCTTTTTAAGTTCCAAGGTGGTAGTGAACCTATGTTATCCCTTAGTCGCCTCTTACGACACCCACGGGAAGAGAGGGGGAGGCTAAATTCTATGCCGTAGCCACACAGCAAACAACGTTTTTGTACGGTATATTATTTTTTTATAATTTATTTTATAATTATCGGTATATTCTACCTAAAAGGTATATTAAGGTTTTAAGGTGAGTTAAATTGATTTGACGATAGACAGTTTCACCAAAATAAAATGATAAAAATGTAATCTTGCTAGCAGATAGGTACTCGCGACTTTGCTCCCGTATAAATTGATAATATTTACAAAGAGGGGCTAAAATAGTGTATAATCATAATATTACAACAATTTAGGATCGCTGTGTATGTCATGACGTTCTCGATCACGTTTCATGAAACAGCCGTGTGAAGAACAGCCTTCCCATGGGTTTTCTTAAGCTATTTTTTATATTTAGGTACTTTAAGTAATTTTGTAACTTATTTCCTATTTTACCACACAATTTCCGCAAATGCTTAAATACTTACTTATTTGTGTTATATATATGCAATCAAAAGCATAATGCAACTGTCATATAATGAAGGGTATTAAAACACGAGTGTGAGATAGTAACGAGTGTTTTAATACCCGTGTTATATGCAGTTGCATACACTACTTTATCTTCACTAATGCAATTAATCAAACAACAAGAGTAAAAGCTAACAATAGTTTATTTTTCATATAATTTTGTAGATTTTTCTGGCAAAAGATTGTGAGTTAATTTTGTTGCCAATTATCGTGGTCAAATATCATCGTCGCTATCCATTTTTAACTTTTAATTTATTAAATTAAATTTACGCGTACGTGTATTGTCACAGTGATTTTGCCGCCATTAAAATCTAACCAATGAGAGCGCAGCTGCGCGCATGCGCGCGATGTTATAATGAGATTTTACGATATCGATGTGGATATTATACCATCATGTGAAATTTGCTTAAAATTGAGTGTTTTGTTGTCTGTGCTATAACAGTAGTAATTATAAGTCAAGTATTGGAAACATAAGTAGAATGTTACAACATTAGTGTATATAGATAAACAAAATTTCATGCTTCTAAAATTTGTTTCTTATTATAAAATTTATTTGATTCTGATATACAGGAAAACATTTAAGATTATTGGGGCGTAAAAAATTACATTAAGGCTGAATTAAAAAAATATTTATTTTCAATCAATTGCTATACTCCGGGTCCAAGAATAAAGTAATAATAAAATAAAATATGTGAATAATTTCAAAAGTAATCCAGAAATAGGTAAAGATTAAAATTTTGATGTAAATGATTTTTCAGTTTAAAAAATGCTTATGTTATGCTTAAAATGCTTATATTCCAGAAATGACAAACGCGTATTTTACCACTATTTCACCCTTTTAAGGTTAGAATTTCTACAAAAGCTGGAACAATTACCTATTTTACCCCTTTAAGGGTAGATTTTCCACAAATGCTGAAATACGTATTTTTCATTTTTAAACAGTACCTAACCCAGAAACTAAATTTCCTGCTTCTAATTAAAAAAAAAACAAAGATCATACAAACTTTCTGCGAAATTATTTTTAGAAGTCATCTATAAACTATCAACTATCTCTCTGGCGAATTGCAAGCTTGTAGCATAAAAATTAAGGACTATTGTAAAATATTTCAAGAGCACTTAGACCTCCTTAATGAGGCCCTAGTCGTGAAATTCGTTCTTAGAAGCCGTATAACTATTAACTATCTCTATATCTGTTGTTTCAACAACGTTTTCGTATTTCGTCGCGGTTTATTAAGTTTTTTAAATGACCGACGTTGCGGATACTTTACAGCAACCATGATCACGGTCAGCCCTCCCGTAAACCGCGATACAATCTGAAAAAGTTGTTTCATTTTAAAGAGTGAAATTCTCGTAAATATTAACTATCTTTCTGCAAAATTTCAAACTTGCAGCACAAAAAATGGAGGACTTTCATATAAATTTGTAAGAGCCCTTCGACCCTTTTAATTCGACCCTATCAAAAAAATTCATTCTTAGCGGACGTCTACTAACTATAAACTACCTCCCTGCCTTTTATCTGTAGACGTCCAGCGGTTTTTGAGATTTCGTGATGAGTGAAAGAGTCAACGATTATTATATATATTGAATATAGATTACAACAAATGTGTTTTTTAAAGTTTTAGTACATTTTTATCTTTTAGTTGTTTAGTAGTTTGGTCTAGCACCACTAATTTGGCTGTTGAATTACGACATTCCAATTGGTTACTAAAATGCTTCTGTCCGGAATTACCAAGTGCCTAAGAGCACGCTGAAACATTCATATTTCTGAAGATTCCCAGTTCTCCGGCTAGTCACGTACGCGAGGGTCGCCAGAAGCGGATGTGCCATTAGGTAGGTATGCGGAGTTGCGGACTAACTGACAACTGCGGCACATCCTCCACCGCATTTTCATTACTTTTTTTTTTAATAAATAAAAAAAAGGGTTCAATAAGAATAAATTATTATCTCTATATATGTTACTGTAAATGCACGAATGATGGTAAATCCTAAGATTTAAGCGTGAAACCTAAGATTTACCAACTCTTAATGGTAAAAGCGCGAACGATTTTGAGATTCGCACTTTTACCACCATTCACTTGGTAAGTCTTAGGATTTACATTAAAGGCACGGTAAATGTTGTAAGACATTTTATGACGTGGCTAATCTAGATTAAGACCCGCGTCGGTCTAATTTTGAAGTTAGATAGGTTAGGGTTATTTTTTTTTAAACGAAATTATGCCGATAAACGGTCTAATCTTGAAGTTAGATAGGTTAGGTAGGGTTATTATATTTTTTTTTAAGGAAATTATGCCGATAAACTGTCTACGGGTTCGAAAGACTTACCAATTTAAGTTTTTACTGAAATAAATGAATAAGAATTAATCTTTGTTTAATAACATATACCCAAAACCAACTTTTACTATAGTCGGACTTTTAATTCGATTCCAGATTTGACAATTTCAGTGTTGCAGCGTTATGACAAGTAATAAATAGTGACGTTGCGAAATTATTCGATACAGAAATCGAATATTTCCGGATCGATTCTTCTCGTTTATAATTTTATTCTCGTAAACTAAGTATCAGTAGCGTCTTCGGTGCGACAAAGCCAGCCCTGCGGTCACCAACCCGCCTGCCCAGCGTGGTGACTATGGGTAAAACACATGAGTTCACGCCATTATTGGCGCGAACTTGTGGAGGCCTATGTCCAGCAGTGGACTGCGATAGGCTGAAATGATGAAACTAAGTATATCAGGAAATTAAATATTTCTGAACGGATAATTTAGTTATGACGATTAATTTTATTAAGGATCTGAGAGTTTTCTTAATAATTGTGTGTGAAATAAATAAATAAATGTGATCATGAAGGAACATGAGAAATAAAACAAATATAGTCGTATTTTTAATTAGACGAAGCCAACTGACAGTAGCTAATGTCACTTTGTAAAATAATGATAGCATATTTAAACTAATAGTGATGCGTTCAGTTCTCGTTCAATCAGATGAATGAGCAATGAGTGTGCATAGTTAATCACTTCAAACTATAAATGAATATGTTGTTACGTGTTAGGGTTCGAACGATTTGGAGAGAAAGACCTGCTGACTCTTTTAGAGACTTTATTCACTAGCACTAGGTCCGACACAAAGCACTAGGTACAAACACTAAGTACTAGGTACAAACACTAAGCACTAGGTACACTCATCATTACTTTTTCAGTAACAGTGAAAGCTTTTCGTGGACGCTTTTTTCTTGGGGACAAGAAAACATCCACGTCTTTTTGTGATGTACTTGGCTGAGGATCCATTTTGATGGAAAACCAAAACAAATAGATTCACTCAAAGTTCACAAAAAACTATAAACGTAACAACAAACACAACGTAACAAAACTTTAACAAAAGCCAACAAACTAACAAAATATCGATTCGCAATGAAACAAGATATTCGTGCAGTCAGACTGGGAGAATGAAGCCGAATGACAAGATAAACAAAATGGCGATAGAATACTAAGAGCAAATAGAAAACTATCTAGGCTCTTTTATTATAAGTTTTGTATTTAATATAAAAAACAAAAATATTAACTTTTTATAAAATAAAGCTAATACTAATTAATAAATAATTATTATGAATAATTATGTATTTATTTAAATAAAAATCAATAATTTAGTATTTAATTGGCACACCAATATTATGATTACGTAAACATAAATCGCGATTGTTTATCGATTTTTGTGTTCATCACTACACTATTAAATGTGGTATCATTATTTTACAAAATGACAGTAGCTAATGTCAAATCTGGAATCGAATTAAAAGTCCGACTATAACTGTCAGTGGTAAAACCTAGCATGTACTAAATTTTAATAGTAAAACCCAGAAAAAAATGTCCAATGTTCATAAATCCCTTACATTTACCAACTCATGTCGGTAAATCCTAAGACTTACTCTAAATCTTAGGATTTACCGTAGTTCGAGCTTTTACAGTAACATATACATATATTATATGTATATCAATCAACAAGTTCATTCTCTTATTTTTTTTTATAAAATTAAGGGAAAATGTAATATTTTTTCATTATATACCTAGTACCTAACACACATAAATATATAAAGTTGTATATGAGAACGTGTTGATTCATTTAATATGTACTATTTACGTTAACGCTTTCCTGATAATTGAGTTTATTTGGCAAACAGATACAATTACACGTAGAGGCAAAGATAAGGAAAATTTCGTAAAACAAGTTTGCCAAACAAATATATTTACCCTCGGCGATCTATTTTGAGCTTGGTAAAGATATATAGGAATAAAATGAAAAGATTTATTGACAGTGAAACTGCTTTTACCAGCTAAGAATATTGCTTGTTTTTATCTGTTAATTATACAACTTGTTGGTGCAGCGATCATAACAACTGACTGTTAAGATACGGTCGCGGTTTCTATTTCCGTTTATATGAAAATGTGTCATGTGCGTAGAAACTTGTCATGATTTGGCAATTTACCATTTCGAATAAAACAAGAATCATCAAAATCGGTACACCCAGTATAAAGTTAGATATGAGGTGACACACATAACACATGTAAAAAGAACAGTCGAATTAAGAACCTCTTCTTTTTTTGAAGTTAATAAGAGGAAAATAGAAAATAATATGATCTTTTTTAAATTTTCAAAAAAGTTTTTGTGCACAAATCACAACGAAGATAAATTGTATCCATTAATTCTGAACCCAAATTTAATATGAATATATGTATAAAAAATAGCATAAACTATTTAATATCTAATAATCTAATATCATACCTATGCAAAACTGTTTAAAAATTGGTAGAAAAAGAATTGAAAATCGTTGTCGTACAAAAAATCGAGAACAATGTTGTTTTCGCTTTGGATTCGAGCCAAATATGCTTTGAACAACATACCTAGGTGTTGCAAAGCGTGAATTGTGTAGAATGACCACAGCACAGTTCTGGAACACTACACGCTATGAACATTTTTTAACATGTGTTGCCAGCAATATCACGGAACGCACTTATAGCAGTCCTTGATCATGTATCTACACAATAAAAACGTTTTAACATTTTTAAATTTCAAATCAAGTATATATGTAATATGTAGGTATATACTTTTGTTTAATCAGAATATGGTCGTCCATAAATCACCAGAGGCTCGGAAAAGGGGAGGGAGGAATTCGAAAAAAAAAACACGGCCTAGGTGGGGCCTATAATGAGATATCACATATATTTATTTGAGTATTTATTAAAAAAAGTGTACGTTTTTGAAAAAAAAAGGTGTCCCTCGAAATAGTCGATAAAATATAGGTACGTTGTTTTAATTAATCAAACAAAAAAGCAACACAATTTGGTAAGATGATTATTATTAATCTTTAAGATAACGAAGGATTAGCAGTACCTATATAATAATCGTTTTTATTACCAAATATTTAGATATTTAAAAAAAAGTGTTTTTTTTACCTTTCATACAAAAACAATTTGGCACCCTACCTTAAGCGTTTATACTTAATAAAATGTGATAAGCAACGTAATTATTGTTAACTTTCTTGTATTATCGATCTACATTAATGGTAGTTTCTGTATTTAAGTCATTTTATATAGGGTTCCATAATGAATTAACAATTTAACGCTAAAAAATGTCTCGCATTCGTTTACTTTTTAGTTACTACTCTTTAGTTACGTTTTATTTCTACTTTCTCATAATTTCTAAATGAATTCATTATTTTTTTACACGGACAAAACTAGCTTCATTCTGATTTGTTGCTGGTCTGACGTCTTCGCTATTACATTTATTGTGAAAATCAGTAAAACGTGTATAAGTGTCTTGTGGGACTACTTTTTCGTTACAGAAAATATTAATAGCCTTTTTTCACAAAACGGTAAGTCTTCATTTACTCATCTTCATGTAACACGTGTGGTACGAATATTAGATAAGCTTACATATTTACAATATAAGCTTTTATATAACCATTGATTTTTTATGACCTCGTTTTGTCTAGTATTTATTACGATTTCGTAACGTTTTTGATGAATTTCAAAAATTTAAAAATTCCAAACGACAAAGTACCTACAATATAAAGGTGAGTGTATACAGTTACATCCTGATTAATAGTAGAAATATTAACTAATTAATTAGTTTAAAAAATTATTTGCCATTGTATAACAATGTATTTGGGTTGTCTGGAAGAAATGGCTAATCAGCCATAAGTCCGCCCATTGTACTTCACTGTTAGTACTTATCTGTAAGCTTTGTTTGTTTATATTTGTGGTGTGCAATAAAGTATAAAATAAATAAAATAAAAATAATATTTATATATTATGTATCTATATTTAAAGATAATTTTCAGAAATATCATTCACCCCTAACACCAATTACTATTTGAAGGGGGTTTAAAAGTAAAAGGCATATTAATTTGTAACTAAGTCCGTGTCGGCTTTGTTTTGCTACTAATTTGATATAGGCCGATAAAATAAAAATAAGTGTGATAAGATAAGTACACGATTCTACAGAAAAAACTACCAGTCAATAATTTGCTAGAATGTTCGCTATAAGCGTTCGTCATAACATTCACTTTTTTAATACGAGCACGAATCAGTCTGTAACATCCCACGGCTGGGAGAAGGATCGGAGCTTAATCCACCACGCTGCCGGTTGGCTAAGAATATACTGAGAGATAATTTCTCACTTTTACAAAAAACATAATTAATTTTTTTTTATTTGGAACCATTATCTGTTTATTTCATCTGGTTGGCAATATAAAACAGTAGAAGAAACTACAAATGTAATATTTAATTTTAGTCAAAGTATTGTCTATACCTACTTATTTTATATGTACCTACCTAATATTCAATGTAACGTTTCAAGTAATAAGTTCATGTTTTAAATATAAGTGGAAACTTTGTTGTCTTAAATTGTTATTGTTTTGTGAAATACTGTATCTGTATTGTTGTGCGCTGTTTATTTCCCAATAAAGAGAAAAATAAAATAATTATCTAGGTGAGGCGTTTTGTAAAATAAGCCTTAGGGCTTAAGGTCATATGCCTCGCATCTTTTACAAAATGCCTCACAGTATAATTTTTTTTAAATACAATAACTTAATAATCAGTTATCAGTTATCACAAATAAAAAATACCTATATAATTTTTTTATTAAAAACGCATTTTTTTATTACATGGTTAAAAAGATTATAATAATCAGCACGAACAGTTTAAACTAACTAATGGATTTATTTTGATAAGCATCAATTAAGTATCCATCTAAATAGTACCTAATCCAATTACCGCGTTGTAGGTACGTGACCAACTTTTTTGGAGTTAGAGTTGGTATAAGTACATACAACTTAACATACAGATTTTTCAGTTATTATCAGCTCGACTGTACAATATTCCGTAATAAGTATTCTCTTATGGAAATTATGGAACCCTTTGCTAGAGAATTAACTTGTATTTGGTACTCTCAACTCGAAAAAAAAAATTGTCACACGTCTTTTATCAGATTTTGTTCAACAATAAACAAAATACCGTCGTAAGTATAATCTACCTTGACAATATGAAAAACAAAATATTTTATGAAAAGGATGGATATACAAAGAAAGCTAAACGAAATTCTCTCCATTTATTGAATTGAAAAAACGTTAATTTTATGTGATTTACGTTTAATTAGTAAGTTATTTCCGTGAAGATGATTCACCTTTGGTATAATTTAACAAGTGTATACTGATGTCTAGTATGTGTGTATGTGTACACACATACTAGACATCAGTATATGTTCAGTACATGTTCGCAGAAAAATGGAACATAGTGAAACAATAATTTTTCCTTAATTTGTCCTCCACTTATTTATGCTTTTAATTTTGGTAACGTTGTTTATAAATGAGGTTAAGGTGACATTTGAAAGTACTACGAGTAACTAATCCGTAAATTTAAACAAAAATAATAGCTCTATGGAAAAATCTTATAAACTCCATAAAAACATAAACAAATGCAGATCAAATATGTAGATCCTATGTAAACGGGTTTTGGTGTAGAACAAAATAAACAAATGACACATACCTATTTATACAAAAAGTGTCTCAATAAAAACAAATTGAAATATAATTTGGTATTTCTTTATAAAAGTAGTAGTTATTATCTACGTATACCATATACTATGCGAACTAATGCGAACAATCAAGGTCGTTTTCTATAACCATTTAATGTAACGCCAAGTAGATAAATAAAGGATGCTAGCATAAAATAGATCCGGAAGATAATAATTGAATAAACTAGTCTATCTACTAGTGTCATGGGTGTGTAACGTAGGTCGTGAATACTTTAGCAAGATATAATATCATTTATTACTGGAACCATTGTATCGACTGGAAACATTGTAATATAATCATTTACAATTTGAAAGTAGCTTTGTCAGTATTTCCATTAAATTGACGAGACAAAGTGTTACAGTTAGCCATCTAAACTTCTGTACATTCTGATTAGGTATAATTTGTTTGTCTCTTTTTAACCGACTTCCAAAAAAGGAGGAGGTTCTCAATTCGATTGTATTTTTTAATGTATGTTAGATCAGAACTTTTGACTGGGTGGACCAATTTCGATGAATTTGGTTTTAATTGAACTGGCATTGCGTGTCATGTGGTCCCATTTTAATTTAATTGAGATCTGACAAGTAGGCACTTTTAAAGTTATATCTAATAATACGTATTTACTTGACTATTTTTTCGTCGACCTACGGACCTACGTTGTTTTAAACCGCATAAAAATGTTCACTGGGTTTATCGATTTTGATGATTCTTACTTTAATCGAAAGGTAATACTTGTCATGTAGTCTTGTTTAAATTTGATCGAGATTTGATGACTACTTTTTGAGTAATCTTTGATAAAGCGTATTTACTCGACTATGTTTTTGTCTTATTACGTTGTATTACTTGTCGATGTAATTGAAGTCGGCTTTTTTTGGTTTGCGAGCAAACATAATTATTTGCAAGACTTACCTACAATTTCTTAAACAAAATAAAGATTTTAAAATGTTTACAGAACAATATTTAAAGGATCTCCTTCCTAATAATAAATATTACTACTAAACTAAAAATTATTAAAATTAACTACGTTTTTATGAATTACAACCCAAAACATATTTTGATTTTCATCCCCTGTGTCAAAGAGCAAAGGGAGATATCGAGTAAGTGGCAGTAGTAGAAGTTTTTACTTGACGCATGGCGAAGGTACAGGCAGACAAACAGACACAGAGATAAAATAATATACTGTTGGTTTTAAATAAAAAATAGAGAGCTTTTAAAATTATATAAAAAAAATATTACCAACCTAAGGAATTCGACCTTAACAGGTTTATTACAACTGCACCTCAAATGGGTTCAAGCATCTAATGAGATTTATCATTCTTATGTGATATATATTATAAAAAATTCTATTAGTATATTTCTTAAAGTTTATATTACTTGCAAGATAAAACAAAGAAAAAAAAAGACAGAAGCAGGCCTTATCAGTGTATCGTTTTATCGCGGACATTATTAAATATAGAGCTGTCAATTTTATCATCACTACTACCTACCTACTTGTTTACTGTTCTTTTATATTTTTTAAATTATAAGCTGTCTGTAAATTATAATGATTAAAATGTTTACACAAGATATTTTTGTGATAAAGAAATATGTACCTAACACGTATTAGATCGGCGGTCACAGTTCATTAGCGGACCTATTAAGTAGCATTGAAGTATTATTATCATAGATAAAGGTTGTTTTAATTTTACAAAACATTGTTTTTAAATTACATGTTCATGGTATGATAAATTAATTTTCTTCACAGCGAAAACTAGTCTCATCAATATTTAATGAGCATGGAGTGTTTCGATATATATTCGACATAATATTAAACACGTAAGTAGGTTCAATATCTTAGTTTTACCAGTTGCTGATAAAGTTTATCTCCCACCTAAGCTACTACTAAGCATTATCAGCAGAAGGTAAAACAGGCACTTATGACTTGATATACATATTTAACTGAGGTAGGGCACAGCATGAAATTACCTGCTCAAAATATGGAGCAGCCCGACTGGGGTAGTACATACCTCGACCTTACAGAAGATCACAGCTAAAACACTGTTTTCAAGCAGTGTTGTGTTCCTGTTGGTGAGTAAGGTGACCAGAGCTCCTGGGGGGAATTGGGGATGGAGTCGGCAACGCGCTTGCGATGCTTCTGGTGTTGCGGACGTCTATAAGCTACGGTAATCGCTTACCATCCAGGAGAGCCGTACGTTTGTGTGCTGATCTAGTTCTGTAAAAAAAAAAAAACAAAACAAAACATACAACAAATAACTTAAGCATTTCGGTTTCACAAAATGGGAACAGAAATTTACTACAGTGTAAACTGTAAGTTTGATGGTCAAAAAGAAAAATATATTGTAAACTTTTATAAGTTGGGCTACTTTATGAGCAAATAACGCTGAAACATATTCTTAACATTTTAGCTAAAACAACGTACGAATGTACTGTTTTCAGCTAGTCCTAAATAGTAATAGTCGTTGTTTTCTTTAATTTGGTCTAGTAAATTAATGGACCATTAATTTTCCATTAATTATATTTGTTCACTTGTGACGTCGATAAATGAGCTTCCCCTTAACGAGCATGCGTCGCAGTCATGGCGGCGTGGCATCACTCGCGTGGCCGGTGACTTCTATAACGTGCGCTTATCAAGTACACTTGCGCTGATAGTACGAATACATTTGTTTTCATTGGCCGCATTGAAGGCGTGCTCGCACCCGCCCGCAACTATAATATAAGTTGTCTTGAAATATATTTTAGCATTGCTTGCTCAGGCGCAGCACGTGACGCATTCATATTATCTCTTTCAGAATATAGTTCAGTTCACGACCCATACTATAATTATTTGATTTTCTAATAATATTTATTCAAGGTAAGAACTTCTATTTTAAGATTTATTTAATATTTTTTTTTATTGTAAAATATTTTAGGTTTATTAAATAAAAGTTTTTGAAGTGAAACTTCTTTAGGCGCATAAGGGGTAAAATTTGAGAGAGAGTGTGACGCGGCAATGGCGGGCGCGGTCAGTACTTGGATGGGTAACCGTTTGGGAACACCGCGTGACGTTAGCTTTTTGTTTTTTTCTTATTATTTTTTTTTCATTAAGTTTGTCATTCAATAAGTTTGCCGAAGAAGTTTCACTTCTGACATGTATAGTGTATACTTAGTACGCACGCAATTTTTTTTTTTTACCTAGTCTTACTTCAAATTTTACTTTAAAATTTTAATTCCCTTATTTACTTATTTTAATTTTTTTTTTTACAAAATTCACAGCTATACGTTTATAGTTTCTTCCTAATAAAAATCTTAATAAATTATTATTTAGAACTCTCTGCATTTAATTAATGGCATGGTATTGGCATGGGTTAAATTAGTTTCATTTCATCATTTTTACTTACATAATATATTTGAAAATTTGCCTATCATCAATCAACTATATTTTAAACTAGCTTCTGCGCGTGACTTCGTCGGCGTGGACTCTGCTCCTATTGGTCTTAGCGTGATGACACATATCCTATAGCCTTCCTCGATAAATGGGCTATCTAACACTGAAAGAATTTTTCAAATCGGCCCAGTAGTTCCAGAGATTACCGCATTCAAACAAACAAACAAACAACCAAACAAACTCTTCAGCTTTATAATATTAGTATAGATAAATGTAATATTTGTCTAATTAACCGTTTTTAATTTTATTTTTTTTAGATACTTTTAAAAAGATGGCTTTTCTGCAGTCAATGCCTAAATCAGAGACAATTAAATTGCGAGAAAAACATGTCGGGTAAGTAATTAGGTGTTTGAATAAGGTTTATTTAATAAAACAACTGCTCTGGTGTAATGGTACGTATGCCGCACACCTACGCACCAGGGGTTGTGGGTTCGATTTACAAACTACAAAAAGCATAACGCAGTTATTGCGATTATATAATACAAGCTTGGCGTCAAAATAGCACCATGTTCAATTATGACGAGAAACATCTCTTAACAAACTCGTAATTGGGTCGGTACAATGAAGACGTAGAAGTTTTTAAATGTTCATTGTTCATGAAATAACCCAAATTGAAATAACATTTTTACAAACGATATAACATTACGATAAATAAAGTACCTATTCCGCGCCTAAAATTTATCAACGCCGTTCTATCAGTATTAATTGCTTGCTCCTCTGGGGTACAGAAACTGGGTGGAGATTTGAAACAGTAAATTTACTCTACAGATCCGCCTGCCAGTTGTTTTTCCGTTCATCTCCATTAAAAATAGTGCGAGGTATCGCCCAATTTATGTATGACGAGACGGGCGAGAGGTATCTGGACTGCATCAACAATGTCGCTCACGGTAAGTTTTATTCTAGATATTGATACAAAAATACTTCTTTTAATAGGTACGTTAAAATTCTATTAGCTATGTCAAATGAAGTATTTTATACATACATGTTTTTTTTTTAATTTTATAACTAGCGGCCTGTACAGACTTCGTTCTCTCAAAAGTGAATAGTAAAAATTTAAATTAAAAAAAAAAAAAAAACATAGCCGAATTGGTCGAGCAATTCTCGATTTATGCGCTTAGTAACATGCATTTTTATTTAGATAGATATACTATAAGTGTGGATATTATGTACCACTCATGTTTAACGTTGAAATGTTTTATTTTTATCTTTCTATTTCAAATTCTGTTAAAAACGAGAATAATTATTCTCATGTTTTGTACTTACAATTATTTTTAATATAGGTACCTAATGGAAATTTATATTGGAAATTACCGTTCTCTAATGACATAGACATTATGCTTTTTTGATGTTGTAAGTAGTATTACTGATAGCCTTGTAAAATAATTACTGTCATTTGTACATTTGAGTTTACCTACTTATTTACGAATGGTTGTAATTACTTATAAACGGTTTTAGATAGTATATTAAAATAATGATGCTATAATATTATAAAGCATTTAAATGATGTTTATTTACATTAAAAAATGTTTTCTAGTTGGACATTGTCATCCCCATGTGGTTGAAGCTGGTCGCAACCAAATGTCTTTAATTTCAACCAATAACCGTTACCTTCACGACGAACTAGTAATCCTCGCTGAAAGACTTGTGAAGACTATGCCCGAGTCACTATCCGTCTGCTTCTTTGTCAACTCAGGCTCCGAAGCCAACGATCTTGCCTTAAGGTTGGCTCGAATTCATACCAAAAAGGAAGACGTCATCACGCTTGACCAGTAAGTATCTTTCATGTGTTTGTGTATAAAAGTAAATCGTTGTGTGATCGAAATGTTAGGTGCAGGTAGAAGTAAAGCACATCGATTAGTTATCAAATGAAATCTTTCAAAAGTAATAAAAAAGGCGAATCAGTAGTCAGTAAATTTAATCTAGGTATATTATATAATAATAATTATTTATTTTTAAAAAGTCAAATAATTTTTTTATATTATGCCTAAGATAAAATATCGTTGGGACGTAAAATAATAAGTTGAATTTTAAGAACTTTAAAAAAATATTTAAGTACGAGTAAGACCTTGAGACTTGAGTTGATTTTATTAGGGATCTGTTTATTTGAGTATTAAAATTGCCTATTGGCCAGCACAAACAAAAAAGAGCAGGAGTTAGAAGAATGAATGGTTTCGAGGTAGTAGGAGTGTTTTAGGGTGCTACTAGCGCCTGTTTGTTACAGCGCATATCATGGACATCTTACGTCTATGATTGATGTGTCACCGTACAAATTTAACCTACCAGGAGGGCCTGAGAAGCCAGAGTGGGTTCACGTGGTGAGTTCGCCATGTACAAAGATAGCTTAAATTTCTCTCGCAGATGAAATTAACCTTTCATATACCTATATATATAGGTAGCGATAGTAAATAATTTAATATTTTAATGATTTATTATTGTCTTATTAAGATGTTATTGCATCGAGGGCGCGATAGTAGATTTTTGAGTTCAACTAAAGTAAAAAATGTTTTTCTGCTTGTTTATAATATTGGTTAGTACGTTATTATAGTCAATATAGGTATGCTGCGTATTTATTAAAGACGAAATTTCATATTCTCGTATTAAATAATAAAAGTATATATTTGATAAGAATTTATTTGCTAAACACGCGTTACATCTAACATTATTATTGTTGTCGTATAACTATACATGCTCTATACATCTACTTTTTAGGGTTCCGTACCCAAAGGGTAAAAACGGTACCTTATTACTAAGACTTCGTTGTCTGTCCGTCCGTTCGTCCATCTGTTATCGAGCTGTCTCAAAAACGGCGATAGCTAGACAGTTGAAATTTTTTACAAATTATGTATTTCTGTTGTCGCTATAATAACAAATACTAAAAACAAAATAAAATAAATATTTAAGGGGGGCTCCCATACAACTAACGCGATTTTTTACCTATTTTTGCTCGATATCAATAAATGGTTACAGGTAGGCACTTGAAATATTTACAAAATACTTAATTGTATATTTATTTTAATAATAAATAATAAAATTATAATTAAAAAATGTTTAGGGGCTCATACAACAAAAGTGACTTTTTTGCCGCTTTTTGCCCGATATTAAAATCAATGTACCTACTGTTGTTTACCTAGACAATGGTACGGAACCCTTCGTGCGCGAGTCCGACTCGCACTTAGCCGATTTTTTTATACGTTAGATAATTGCGTTTTAGAAGTGAGGATATTTATATATTACTTTTTTTAAAAGTCTATTTAACTTAATAATAAATAAATAAATAAAATAATCGCAATATTCATATTCAGGCCCCAGTTCCTGATGTGTACAGAGGAAAATACAGACACCCAAGAGACTCGCAGTCCGAAGAGGAGTTAGGAAACCTATATGCGAATGAAGTAGGAGAAATATGTAAACAAGTCAAAGAAACAAAGGGTGGTGTCTGCGCTTTTATAGCTGAGAGCCTGCAAAGCTGTGGTGGACAAATAATTCCCCCAGACGGTTATCTGAAGAAAGTCTATGAGTAAGACTAAGTTTCTAAAATAATGTATTTGTTCATTCTACTTAGTTTATTCTACATAAATATGTAGAAGTTCACTAATACACTCTTTTTTCATAGATACGTTCGAGAAGCAAATGGAGTATGTATTGCAGATGAAGTGCAAGTAGGATTCGGCCGTTCGGGAACCCATATGTGGGCATTTGAAACCCAAGATGTAGTTCCCGATATCGTGACGATGGGGAAACCGATGGGCAATGGTCATCCAGTTGCTGCGGTCATAACAACACCGGAAATCGCAAAAAGTTTCTCAGATACTGGCGTAGAGTATTTTAATACGGTAATTTCTTAGTCATTCATACAATTAATTTTCCACCATATTTTGTTTTTGAATTTTAGTTTTTTGATTGAACACTTTATAATATACCTACTAATAATAAGTGTACTCCTCCTTTTTGAAGTCGATGAATAAAAGTAATATTTATTTAGAAGAGCGCTGAATATTGTAGATAAGCTTCAATATCACATTCGGTACTCTTATCGTTATCTACTTTCAGGTAGTTTGCCAAAAAAGTTTTATATAATATTGCAAGAGCTATACGAAAATTAAAAAAAAAAAAAACTACTTCAGAATCCAAACAAAAAAGCAATGTTTATTTAATTAGTTTTTCATACTCGGCAAACAACGAACAAGCATTTGCTTGAGAGATAAAGGTAGCCTTTGTTTTTAAAGAAATTTAGCAAAAATAAACATGGATTAATCCTATCTCCTTAGGATATACTTCCATACAAAGAAAGCTTATTTTTAGGCGTGTTTATGTCGAGTGTTTCTATCTCATGTTGTTGTAAAAATGCTAAATTGTACGGAGTACGGATGGAACTCTTCAATAAAATCCAACATGCATTTAATTAGTTTTTCGCTTATACTAATTAAACATTTTCCATAAAACATTCCTATTAAATATTCACTATATACTTTTTTACATTTTAGTACGGCGGCAATCCAGTCTCCTGTGCAATTGCAAATGCAGTTCTAGATGTGATTGAGGAGGAGCGACTTATGGAGCGCGCGGCTCGTGTCGGAAACCACCTTCTAACTCGTTGTGAGGGACTTAAGCACAAACATCGATTAGTTGGCGACGTCCGTGGCAGAGGACTATTCGTAGGTGTTGAACTTGTCACTGACAAGGAAACCAGGACCCCAGCCACGGCAGAGGCTAAGCACGTTGTTAACAGGTACAATATAAATGTGGCATATTATTTTTGTAGTATTTTTAAATATATAATAATATATCGATCTCATAGTTCAATTTAAATCAATTTTTGTTTAAAAAGTTTTTCATTTTGTCAGGTAAGGTAAAGTAAATTTTGCCAATTTCATAGTTACTACTTCTTGGTTGATTGATTGATAGGATTATAATGGCTTTCAGTTGTGCCAGTGGAGTTTACTACTTCTTAAGTTATAAAAACTAATTTAAACTTTAAAGTTTGTTGAAAAACCTCATTATTACGTGTAGGAGCTGTACCTTAATATGTTACGTACCATTGTATAGATAATTATTTCATTTAAGGATGAGAGAAGAAAAGATTTTAATCAGCCGAGACGGACCGGACAGTAATGTATTGAAGTTTAAACCACCTATGGTTTTCACAATGCAGGATGCCGAACGACTTGTAGACACATTAGATCGAATACTTTCAGAACTGGAAGAAAATATGAAGTCTGTGCAAATTAAGCTAGAGGTATGTTACATTCACTATTCATTTTATTCCTAAATGTAGTAGTAAATGTCTAGCAATAAAGCAATTAGCAATAAATGCAAAATAATCTTAACAGAAATATGAGTCTACTACCTACAACTTATCTTACTATAGTCTATAGCATCTAAATCAAGTAAAAGCCAGTAGCTACTTAATTGTCGTTGTAATTATAATAATAATGAAAACAATAAATCTAATTACATACATTAAGTATGCAGTAACATACCTACACACAGATAAAAAAAAAAACATAAACGAGTTAAAGATGTGCCTGAAATTTAATTTTCTATACGATTAATTATTGATTAAATATTTTGCAGGTCCTTGTTTCACCCATTAGAGAAGATGCAGAAAGTGGGGACGTATCGCTGAAATCTAGTATACAAAAATATGTAAAAGCAGTGTAAATTATTAAGAATAATCTCTAAAGTATTATTTTCTCAATAGCGTAAGATTGTATATATTGTGATAATTAATTTAATATTAAGGAATATTTTATAAAATGTATATTTACATAGTTTAAAATGGATTAGTAAATAATATTTTTACATTTACAAAGTTTTGTTTCTTTTTAATAATATTGTGAAAATCCATTTATTTCTGAATTGGAGTAACGACAAAATTCAATGAAGATTGAAGAGTATAACGACCGACATTGTAATGATCTCATCATTAGACAGTTTAAAGCTTTTTATTTACGTTTTATAATTCTTGTGCATTATTGTCACGCTAATCGAGTCAGAGATCTTAAAATTGTCGGTGTACATATAAAAAAAGTATCTAATATAAGAAATATGAAACAGAAGATAACTTGAATTTGTCTTGCAGATCAAAATAACCCTTCGCTTAACATTTAGACGAATGCCTATTATTGAATTTATTAATGTAAATGTCATCGCTAGGTATAAGGTATCTACATAAAATCAGTATTTAGGAGTTCAACTAAAATACAAATAAACGAAAACTGTTTCTTATTTATGACATGAGTAAGGATATATAATAACTTTTATTTCAATACTAATGTGTATATTTATTAGGTAAGAAATAAAAGACAAATATGAATTTACGTCTGCGTATTTATAACAAACGCAATTTCATATACTCGTATTACACAAGAAAAGGAGGTATATTTGATAAGAATTTATTTGCTAAACTCGCGCTACATGTTACTTCTAACATATTTGTTGACATATTTATACTCTTTATACATTCGCTTTTTATCCAACAACCAACTAATTATCAGAGACGAGGTTGTTTGTTATAATACTAAATATTACTTTTATTACAAAAATCCCTTTAACGTAAAGAAATATATAAATTAATTGGTATACTCATATTCTTTGTCTCCTTTATAATATTTTGTTTAATTTTTGTCACGTAATTACCACCTCGAGCGTTTTGTATTTTTTGACATCCTCCTGATTCCTCGTGCTGCCCGGTCCAACGTCCAACTTCTATTACGTATTCCTTCACACTCCAATATTTATTATAATTACTATACCGTCCACGCAGCTAGGCAAGTGTAATTCTAGTGGAATTCATTGCCGTCATCCATTCGCACTTGTATATAAATTTGATATATATATTTTTTACATAACTAAGTCGGCAAACAAGCGTACGGCTCACCTGATTGTAAGCAAATACCGTAGCCTATAGACGTCTGCAACACCAGAAGCATCGCAAGCACGTTGCTGACCCCAATTCCCCCCCCAGGAGCTCTGGTCACCTTACTCACCAACAGGAACACAACACTGCTTGAAAGCAGTATTATTTAGCTATGGTCTTCTGTACGGTCGAGGTACTACCCCAGTCGGGCTGCTCCATTTTTTGAGCAGGAAATTTCCTGCTTTGCCCTACCTCAGTTAAATTATTTTTTACTAGCTTCTGCGCGCGACTTCGTCCGCGTGGAATAGGACCAATTCTGTCATACATGATTTGTGTGAAACTTTAATTGTTTACGCAGCGGAAGCTCTCAAAAGGAAAAAACCCCGATTTTAAAACATTCTTCATTGGTGCTACGCTCCTATTGGTCTTAGCGTGATGATATATAGATAGTCTAAAGCCTTCCTCGATAAATGGGCTATCTAACACTAAAATAATTTTTCAAATCGGACCAGTAGATCCTGAGATTAGCGCGTTCAAACAAACAAACAAACAAACAATCAAACAAACAAACTCTTCAGCTTTATTATATTACTAGCTTCTGCGCGCGACTTCGTCGGCGTGGACTCCGCTCCTTTTGGTCTTAGCGTGATGATACATAGCATATAGCCTTCCTCGAGAAATGGGCTATCTAACACTGAAAGAATTTTTCAAATCGGCCCAGTAGTTCCAGAGATTACCGCGTTCAAACAAACAAACAAACAACCAAACAAACTCTTCAGCTTTATATATTAAGTATAGATAACTTGACTAAGTTAAAAGTGCATTATCTTTCTTTAACATAACTTTTATTATGTAGGTATATGTATATTTTTATATTATTACTAGCTGACCCGGCGAACTTCGTACCGCCTAACAGTCGATTCTTTAAAATACTTATCCTTCCCAGAACCCCTCCTATTAAAGTTCAAATTGACTTAAGTATTATTACAAATCTTTTGTATGGGAATATAGAAAAGTGTTGTTTTTAGACTTTTTCAGGGAATTTTTCAAATTTTTCTCTCCGTAACAACCATCCTCGTACTTCAAGGAATACTATAAAAAAAGAATTAGCGAAATCGGTTCAGCTGCTCTCGAGATTTGCGCTTAGCAACACATTCAGCGATTCATTTTTATATATATATAGAGATTTTGTGTGTCAGTAGTTTTCTATGTACATATACATAATTCAATTATTTAATCTTTCCTTATTGTACGTCTACCACCTCTTTCTTTTTCTATCTGTAACCGTTTCTTTTCGGATGTGTTGGAAATTAAAATTATTTTTATTTCAAAATCAAAATCAAAAATAACTTTATTCAAATAGGCCTCATGAGCACTTTCGAATCGTCAATTTACAAAATTTTAATTTAAGGTTATTATTAAGTTTTTTAAGAAGCTACCACCGATCAGTGTGACCGTTTCAAATTTTATAATTCAGCTAACTGAATCTATGAAATCGACTAAAAAATACTAAAAAGAAAATTCAATTTTACAAAAATAATACTAAAATTTTTGTGTTGCATGTCGCGTGACGGTCGGCCACGCGGTAAGATTGATAAAGCGATTTTTGTACCCTTAATGGAGTATTATTCCAAAAATTTTTAGTTAAATGTCTATAACGTGAAAAAATGTTTCACTTTTACTGTGGTTTTATAAAACCACACAGGTTTTTTTATATTTTAGATTTTTTTGACTTTTAAAAATATTACCAACCTTGCTTCAAAATTGCTCACAATTAACTGTACCTACTGGTACTAGTACCACACATCAAATTTTGAACATTTTGGTCATACTTCATTTGACGGTATTCTTCATCAATTTATTGTTTTTGTGTATCGTGAACCTTTCAATTACATTTATTATCAATATATTTATCTTTGTTTAACCAAGATGAGAATCCCGGGTTTAGTTCCCATTCCACTCTATATTTTTGTTCCTATTTGCGCTTCATAGTGAAAAAATCGCCATAAACCGACCGAAGTAATTGAAACACAAATAGGTACAAAATAATAAGGCAAAATCTTCGGCCAGAGAGCATACCTAGCAAATTTAACACTAATGAGGGGAAGCCCCTGAAATAAAACTGACAATTTGACAAACATTTATTAATTTCATTTACTCAGTGTCTAAAAGAGAAAGATTGCTACAAAGAACTCAGTGCGTGACAAAGACAGCGTAATTAAGAAACGATCTTGACTTATGTATTTTCCTTAATTTCAGTTTTGCCAGGTAAATAACTAAATATACCAAAAAAACACAATGAAAGTGGAAATTGTACCAATATTATACCGATACATATTTAGTAATACACTAAAAATATGCTATCTTCATTCTTAAGAGCCTAAAATATACCAATTTAGTACTGAAAATACCAAAAACGGTCACACTGCCACCAATTCGGAATGTAGATTCTGCAGAGAAGAATCGGCAAGAAACTCCACAGTTACTCTTTTGAAAAAAAAATGTACAAACTGTAATTTAGTACAAAATTAGTAATGTCGTGCATAAAATACAGCGTCACTAAGTCCACACATATTATCATATCATTATCAACCATGTAATCTCGCACCGAATAATACGCTTTATCTATTAATCTCTTTTTAATAAAAACTTTAAATTTATGTTGAGACAATTCCAAAATTGTTTGTGGGATTTTATTATACATGCGAATACCATTACCCAGAAAGGAGACGTTTACTTTGCGCAGTCGGAAACTTGAAGTTACAATTAATTTTGTTATTCCTTCTCGTGTTTACACTGCGATTATTACCATTTATTTCAAAACAATGAATATTCTGATGAATATACATAATATTGTTATAAATGTATTGCGAAGCAATTGTTAATATGTCTACCTTTAGAAAAACATCCCGCAGGGAGACTCGAGCTCCAAGGTCGTAAATTCCGCGAATAGCCCTTTTTTGCAAAATGAATACTGTCTCAATATCTGTAGCATTACCCCACAGCAACAGACCGTAAGACATAACACTGTGGAAATAGCTAAAATATATTAAACGTGCAGTATTTGACATGAATTAGCTATTCTATCTACATTCAAGTAGCTAAACAAATCTTTCTTAATATATAGCAAGTTCTACGAAAGGTTTCGTAAATAATTATGCTCTTAAGTAGTGTTATGTTCTTGTAGTGAGTAAGGGGCCAGAGCTCCTGAGGAAAGCCAGGGGTAGGGTTGGCAAAGCGTTTGCGATGCTTCTGGTTGCAGGCATCTAAAGGCTGTGCTAACCGCTTAAATCAGGTGACCCGTAAGCTTCTTTGCTTACCTAGTTGTATAAAAATGACTATATTCCATAATTCAAACGAAACTGTTACTTCAAATTTCATTAACTTTTGTTATTCAACAACAAAACAAAGAAGCATTTGCTTGAGAGAAAGGTAGACTTTCTTTTTTGCGAATTCAAATCTACACAGGACTTTATATAGATCGCGCGTCTCGTGTCCTTCACATCTCTAGTCTAGTATAATAGTAGAAGTCACCTTCGTCGTCATTGTGAGGGTATTAACTAGGTGTCGAACTTGTCAAGGACTTCAGGATGCCAGCGACGGCGGAGTATCAGGACGTTGTTACAAGCTATGATAATTATACCTAATCGTGTGTTTTTATTTTTAATTCCATATCTATATTTTAATTTTTAATACTGTATACTGTATGAATCTCATATTTCCATTCAATTCAGTGTTTGGTTATCAATTCATTTTAAATTTTGCCAGTAGGGCACAAACAATTTTTTCTGCGTTGGCGCAGCGGTCACAGCACTGGTTTGTAGCTGTTGCGCGGGCGGTTGCGGGTTCGATCCCCGCACACGACAGCATTTGTATTGGCCATACAGAAGTTTGGCGTGGTCTGGGTGTTTGTATAGTCCTTGTGGGTCTCCCCACCGTGCCTCGTAGAGCACGTTAAGCCGTCGGTCTCGGTTATTATCATGTACTCCTGATAGCGATCGTTACTCATAGTAGGGAATATATCCGCCAACTCGCACTGGAGCAGCGTGGTGGATTAAGTTTCGATCCTTCTCCTACATGGGGAAAGAGGGCTAAGCCCAACAGTGAAATATTACAAGCTATTATCATGCTAGTTATAGGTTATGACAAAGGGTAGTTTAAAAAAAACAACTCGTTGAAGTTTGTCAAAAACGTCGTTATTACATGAAGAGAAGTCTTACAATATTTTATTACATACTCGTACCTACAATGATTAATTATTTCGTTTAAGGATGCAAGAAGACGGAATTTTAACCAGCCGGGACGGATCGGACAGGAATACTTTAAAGTTTAAACGACCTACGGTTTTTTCAGCATAGTATGCTCGTCGTCTGGTTGATACATTATAAAGAGTAATTTCCGTACTGGAGGGAAATAGGAAGTTTTACAAATGAATATATTGGTATATTTGATTACTCTTTTAATGTTCTTTATAATTACAAGCTTTTATTTCACTTGCAATGTATGTATGTATGTATGTTTGTACGTTCGGGTGAAATTTTGCAACTCATATTTGAAGCAGATATCTTCAACCAATTGAGCTGAAATTTTGTATACAAGTTCAATTTGGATGACAATGCATGGTTAACTAGCGCATTCAAATAAAAACTTGTTTTTTAAAAAGTTTTTTACTTTTAATTTTATATATTCCTTCATCTTTAGAAATTTTTTAATACATTCCTGTTTTGGTAAAAGTTGAAGTTAACCGAAATATAGGTACATAGTTAACCCAATCCTACAAATCTTATTGCATTTAAATCGAAATATAAGTGAAACGCAAAACTGTAAATGTAGAAACTAACTGATACTAATTGTTGTTCTAACAAAATGAAAAAAAAAGGTTTAAAAACACTGGCACAAATTACAAACACAATTAATTAGAACTTACAAAATAAACATAAACAATTACAAAAGGATTTTTTTAAATATTTTACAGGTCCTGGTCTCTAACGTCAGAGATGATGTAGACAATGGGGCCTTGCAACAACTAACGACTGCTATGTAAATTAAGTTTGTATATTTAGATAATTAATTTGACATTGAGGAACATTTTATGCTACGTATATTTACGAGTTTGTAATGTAATATGGACTAGTAAATAAGATTTTTAGTTTGATGAAATTTTGTTTCTTTTTAATAATATTGCAAGAACCCTATAATTTCTACGTTTGAGTATTTAATCACTCATGTAATCATTAAATGAAGAGCTCGTTGGCCAACATTGAAATGACTCATTTCTAGTCAGTTTGAAATTATTACAAATTAATTATTATTTGTGTCCCTTCTCTTACAGATTATCATAATTTTCCAAAGTATCATAATCTTTTCGTCTATACAGGACTTGCATTCTGTTGTGCTTAATTTTTTGGCTTTGTTGGTGTCTGGATGAATCTGGACAACAAGGGCATTGCCTATAATTAGCGGTGTGCTTACCCCCACAATTAGCACATTTTGGCGGTTCTTTGCTTGCATCTCTCATACATTTCTTGGATAAGTGATCACCGGCACATTTAACACATTTCACTTGCCCATGACAGTATCTTTGGGTATGACCCCACAATTGACATCGATGACACTGTTTTGTTTTTGGTTTAGGTGTCTCTAATTTTATGTGATGACCTAAAATTTTTTCTACCCTCAAAAGTTTTATACCTTCATCACTACAAGGTACTACAGCTAATATAAGAGAACTATTGTCATTTTCTGTTTCACGTTTTTTCAGTTTCATTTTATGCACTCTTATAATTGGTATATTTACTGATTCTAACTCAGATTTTATTTTATAAAGGTCTATATCTTTTGGAAATCCTCTAATAACAACTTTAATTTTGCGTTTGAATGGATCGCAAAATGTATGATACGGCAATTTTTTCTTTTGAAAATACTGGATTATAGCCTTCTTATCATCGTATGTAGGACATTTTATTTTAGTATAATAAATACTTGTGTAAGGTTGTTTAAAATTTATGCCCATTGATGACAGTTCTTGAATATGCTGAGCTAAATTAGCAGGTTGGTGTAAAAAAATATCGGGTACTTTACCTTTTACACTAACAAATTTGGAGTATATAACAGGATCGACGACATTCTTAACAATTGTACCTGAGGGAGTACTAACATCAATAGAGGTGATATTTTCTGTAGACAATTTTGAGCATGTAGCTGAATCGTCGGCATTTTTAACAGTTGTATCTGAACATGTACTAATATCAGCAGATAAGGTGCTTTCTGTAAGTGACTTTGATAACAGGTCTGCATCGTCGACCTTCTTACCAGTTGGACTTGTACTAGTTTCAGTACATGTAATATTTTCTGTAGAAAATTTAGAGCATGCAGTTGGATCGTCGATATTCTTAACAGTTGTATCTAAGCTGCTAACATCAAATGAAATATTTTCCAGAGGTAAATTTGAGCACAGAGTTGTGTCTTTGACATACATAATAGAAGAATCTGAAATTGTAACCGCTTTTGTAGGTGAGATTTTTCCCGTCGGCAATTTTGAGCCTAGAGCTGGGTCGTTGGTACTTGGTACAGGTTGTATCTGTTGTTGGTACTGGTTGCTTGTAGGCGTTTTATCAGACGTTGTACTAGGTTCAGCAGAGGAAGTATTTACTACGGGCAATTTCGAGCGCAGAAGTGGATCGGCCTCAACGGTTTTTTTTGATGCAGTACTAGCCTCAACAGATAAGGCACTAGCGGTGGGCAATTTCGAACATTGTATTGGATCGTTGATACTCTCAACTGTTGTTTCCGAATTAGAATCAGTTTTAATAGGTGAAGTAGGGCGTTTTTTACCTGTCACGCGTTTTTTATTCTTTTTCCGCTCTTTTGGAGACATTTTTTAAATCTGTAAAAATAATTTACATTGAGATTGTTTTGTAAGATGTACAGACACATTTATATTTAACTAATAAGTTGTAAGTTAATAATTAAAAATATTCCGTCATACATGTAGGTATTTGAAAATTTAATCATACGTACCTTTAAACAAAACATCAAATGAATTTTTGCACAATTTGAAGCTATTACAATAAATGAATCAACATCAAATTAAATAGTTTTATTACATATGCCACTGTTATATATACGATATCTGTAGTAGTTTACTAGTATTTAGTTATTATTTTTTATTTGGTATACGTGAACAACATCTGTTTACTAGCGCTACTGAGAAGTAACAGGTTAAACTATAGTATTGCTATATGAAAATATTAATAGTATATAACAAGATTACCGTTATAGCATAGAAATATTGATTAAATTACATATAATATGTAAAATAATAAACTAAACATGAGGAAAAATTATATTTAAAAATAAGTAATGTGTATATCATACTATACTCGGAATAACTAATTTGATAGTTAAAAATAATGGAACCGTAATACTATTATTTGAACCGAAGGTCGACGTATATAAAAATAAATGAAACTGAAATCACACAATATAAGACAATATATTTTACGTGAATTAATATTTTGCTGATTAAGTTATAGTTAAGAGCTACATTAGCGTGTGTGTAGTAAAAAATATTAGTTTATTTTATTTATTACTAGCTTAATATTATTTTGGTATATGTACCATGTATAGATCCACATGCATTTAGTAAAATGCGGTTATTTCAATATTACAAACAGACACTCCAATTTTATTTATTTGTATAGAATATGATTATAATATATATGAAAATAATTTAAATAAGAAGGTAAACGAATTGTATGATTTAAAAAAAAGTTTATTTTAAAAATCAGTGAAATATATGTAGGTACATATTTACATAACGCAGAATGTAATACAAAACATAATAATAGGTACAAGTTCTTAAAATCAATATCATAACATAATCATTATAATATGTACCTACATATCATCTAAATTCTTTGAAAAAAAAAATCAGCTTGAATATAATATATCAAGATACGATGTTATGACAATACTTTGCAAGTATCAAAATGTGTTTGTATTAGGTATAATAAGTAATGTAATCATCACTTTATTTATAACGGGTTATTTTATTTTTGTATTAATAATCTGTAAAGAGTTAGTAGTAATCTTAGGTTGAAAGAAAAAATACTCAAATATATCAATAATTGATGTAAATGTATGTATAATAAAATGTAATTATTACATTCCGTTGTTGATTATTATTATGTACATACATTCATATTAATTTTTAACAAGCTTGTCATAATTGTACATTTTTTATAACATCCGAGGAATTTGAACAATGATAAATATATATTAGTTACCTTGTATATGATTTATAGTGTTATGTTGAGATTTGTATAATTATTGAGGTCCACTTAATCACGTTTTAGCTAGGCTGCTTAAATTTCTTCGCAAATATTTTTTTTTAATATACCGAAATTAGTTGTTTAGTTAATGATTCTCGTAGTAAATTGTTAATTATATAACTTTTTAAAGCCTTTTAAATTATTATTAGTAAGGTTCTATTTGTGGTAATGATATCTACATAATCACTTTCAGCGCCTCCTAGTCTTACCAGTAACCCCTCCGATCCCGTAAAAATTAATATACCTATGTGTTCAATGTTAATTGACAGATTTTCCATATTTTCGAGGACGTTACACCGTTTTTCCTTAAGCCTTGTTTCTTGTTGTAGTATTATTTATTTAATTATTTTTAATTTTGTATCATTACTCTTTAATTTTTAATGGTTTGTTTCTTGTTTGGTATTTTTAAATTCGTGTGTAGCATACATGTTGTTTATCACAAGATTTTTTTACTGTTAATACTTCGAATAAAACGGTACGAAAAAAAAAACTTAATAAAGTCTAAAGAAACTTAACAAAGAAATAAATAAAATATACAAAGACAGTAATTGTTTTTTGAAAATATTATAGACCAACGTCATCAATAGGCAGCTAACTTCTTATGAGACGTACTGAAAAAAAGTTTAAGCTGTAGGTATAAGTATATTTTTACATAAAGGTAGGACAATTTTTTTTAATACCTACCGTGCCGCCGCGCAGCCGGTCTTAGCACGTGCGCCGACTTACCCACGACCGTTACATCAATCTTGTCTACTTTAACAATTTTGTTAACCTTATATTTTATTTTTGTTTTTCAATAATATTTCTTATGTCTATCTTAATATAGTTGAAAGTGGTATAATCATAAAATTTCTTGAGTCGTATAACTATAGAATACTCCACTGTCTACTGTAGACAATGAAGGCATTCAATGTCTGGACAATACGAGGATCCCGGTGGTGCGATTAGCTGAATTTATTTAACGGTTCCGATTTCGAGCAAGGCGCAAACATCGTCGTATTTTAACGATTCATAACGGACGAAGATTGTTCTTGTTATATTCTTGAATAACTTTTTAAATGAATCTTTACGACAGTTCCGTTATACATTGTTGTTTTGATAAATTCATTTTTATACTATTATTAAAGTGAAACTTTTATTACATCGTCTCAAACTTTTTCGTCTGTATGTTGCATGTCGCGTGATGGTCGGCCGCACGTTAAGATCGATAAAGCGATTTTTATACCCTTAATGAAATATTATTCCAAAATAGGTATGTGCGCTATATAGCACAGATAGTTGTAAAACTATCTATTCGCTGCGACAACGATAGCTAGTTATGTAGCGAAGCAAAACTATCTATTTTCCACAACGTGAACAACGACCGCTGTCTCCGTTTTGTCGCTACCAGTCGCTGCGACAACGAAGCAAAACTATCTATTTTTCACAACGTGAACAACGACCGCTGTCTCCGTTTTGTCGCTACCAGTCGCTGCGACAACGAAGCAAAACTATCTATTTTTCACAACGTGAACAACGACCGCTGTCTCCATTTTGTTTTGAACACTGTATTCGTTGCGACAACGATAGTTAATTATTTAGTGCTATTTAGAAATATCAATATTTACTATTAATTTATTATTTATTACTAACAACAACAAATCTTGGTAACGTCTAAGTTTTATTTTTTGTTTTATATTGTTTCGTAATATTTCTTCGTTTGCTTGTAATTGTAGCTAGAATTTACTTTTTAATTGTTAATGTTTAGTTTTTTAAACAAATGTATTTTTCCTTTAGTTTTAGCGAAATCTGATTGTGTTAAATTTATTTGTGAGCACAGTTTTGGTTTATGTTTTATGTTTGTAAATTTAATTTAATTTTGTTAATTTTAACTGTTTGTGTTCCTTAACAATAAAATAAATAAATACTTTTTTGGAAGATAATAATATATCGATAGTTCGATATTGAAATGTAGATATCGACAATTCGACACTCGATATTTTGAAGTAAAACTTCTTTACGTATGCTTGACTTGGGAAGTAAGCTGGTGAGTGCATAACGAGAGCGTTACGAAAAGTGTGATCGGGCGAGGCAAAAGGAAGTTTCGTAACACTTCAGTCGTGTGGTCTAAAGTCTTAGAGTATACATTACAGTACTACTGTAATTTATACTGTAGTCTAAAGCACAATCGGTTTTTTAAGTAACTTTTTATTTTTGAAGTGAAACTTCTTTAGGCGCATGAGGAGCAAATTTTAAGTACGCCTGTATAAAAATTTAAATATTTTTATAAATATAAAAAATTTAATCATTATCACAAGACTGTAAAAGTACGAAGGGAAGTTCTTTGTAAACGTTTTGTAACGTCAAATGATATCAATCAATTATAGTCTTTATACCAATACAAATAAGAGCCATATTTGATTGACGGTATGGAAATAGATAGTTTTCAAAATAGATAGTTTTTACAACGTTGTTCGCGGGCTCATAGCGGTTACGTTTCGTTATTTGAAAAAGGCATAACGACACATCACTATTCCAAAAATGTTTATTTAAATGTCTGTAAGGTGAAAAAAAGTTTCACTTTTACCGTGGTTTCATAAAACCACACAGGTTTTTTTTAACTGTAATAAACTATAATTATTAGTTAAATATTGTCATTATAGTTTAAAACTTTCGTTCAGTTGTTTCTGTTTGATTTCGATTTAAAATTATTGCATTAAAGGTGTGCTACTATTATTACTAAAGCTAGGTATTTACTATTTAGTACACTCATTATTGTCGGTCAAGTGCTTGTTGTTGATAACAATAAAATTGTAGCATAGCTTAGGAAAAAATTTGGTTCTTAGTCTTTCTGTTAGTACCTACTCCAAAAAAGCTGTCAAAAGATCTTGTCAATATAAGTACGTACGTAAGTACAGCAACTTTATTTAAGTTTACCAAACTTTAAGTTTTTGAATAGTTTACTTTTATTTTGTTTAATTTCGCAATTTCTTCACCACTTCGTACCTCAATGTCTTTCACGTGAAATGAATTTTTAAAAACGCAAACTTAAAGTTTGTGTTCTACAAAAAAAAAAAAAAACTAACTTTATAAGTTTATAGTTAAGATTATGCCTTTCATTGTCTATTTTAGGCCCTTAGGGATAAAAAAATAAAAAATAAATTTCTAAGTATAAAATTCGTGCAATTTTGACCAACAGATTTACCCTTGTCTTTTGTATTTTTAAAGAGTTGACATGTACTTGATAAATACGTGTACAAATATTACAATTAATTTTAATTGTATACGTAGGTAAGCTGTAAAATAATAATAGCGTAAGATAAAAGAAGTTTAACTGTTTAATCTTCCATTTGTAGATGCTGATTAGAACACATATATTTGGTAATGTGAATTTGCTGTGGGTATGTAGATACTTATGCAGCATGCGGGTGGCACGCGACATAGCGAATTTAGTACATTTGCCCCTATTAGTAAATTAATGTAAATTTGTGGAGCTATAGTGCTATCATTAAATATTACAGACCGTGGGATTATCTAACCCTTATTAATGAACAAACGTTGAAATTACCTCATATTTTATTCCATCCAGTCTCCTATTGTAATTCTGTATTCATGAATAAAGTTTTATTTTATAATAATATACCGTTTTAAATGTCTGTATTTATATTACAAATTATAAGCACCCGTGTTTAATTACTGCTCAAAATATTTAGAATACCTATTTCATAAATACCTGAAATACGCAATGTGTTCATTACTAATATACAAAACTGTTATAATGACGAAACGTAACCCTCTCTCTTTCTATCTTCACTAACATATTATATACTTATAACTTCCGTTTGCCTCACCAGATCACACTTTTCGTAACACTCCCGCCATGCATTCACCAGCTTACCCCCAAGTCAATCATGCCTAAAGAAGTTTTTCTTCGATAAATAAATAAACAATGTTTTAATTTTTTTCCTTAAGCTCGTCATCAAAAATCGTCGTCATCGTCTATTTAAGCCTTTCGTGAACAATCTCTGTGATAGAACATCTACACAACTAAAGTATAAAATATAATTGTATGAAAGCATTCAAAATGTATGATTACGCTTGCAGGATTTAATTCAGCTTAAATCACAGTAACTGTTTCTGCATGTCTAGCAGTTAGTTATATTATGTATCGACAACGAGAAGGCCGGGAAGGAGCGAGGCACCATCCGTCGTTTGACATATTGCTCTAAGCGACCATCCCTTGCGCCGACATTTATATTCCGGACTCGAAGAACAGATTTGAGATAATTCTTTTGCAATATCTCTTATTATGACGTCGAATTCGATTGCAATCGATCTCCCTCCTATTATTATATTTATTAAATTATATGAAAATAGACAATTTAGACTTTACAATGATTTTATATTAATTGTATTACAAAATAAACATCTTGTAACTTTTTATCTTAAAAACAATCTAGTTTCTTGTTTTATTGTCGAAAATATTACGTAACAAGGTGAATTAGTAATTTTTATGGGAAAAAATTATTTGATAAAAATACAATATGAAAATATTTACTGAAATATTACCTAATATAATAAAGACCCATGCCAAAAACCGAGGATTCTTTACTTGAACACGTAAAAGTATTATAAGTGGCAGGTACATATAAGTAACTAGCTTCTGCGCGCGACTTCGTCGGCGTGGACTCCGCTCCTATTGGTCTTAGCGTGATGATACATAGCCTATAGCCTTCCTCGATAAATGGGCTATCTAACACTGAAAGAATTTTTCAAATCGGCCCAGTAGAACCAGAGATTACCGCGTTCAAACAAACAAACAAACAAACAAACAAACAAACAAACAAACAATCAAACAAACTCTTCAGCTTTATATATTAGTATAGATATAGTTTTTTCTTTGATTCTTGTATCTAAGTAGACGTTAACTATTAAGTTAAAGGCCTGTTTCACCAGTTGTGGATAAAGTTTATCCTGAGCATATGTTACGAATAGACTATAACCGCAGAAGGTACAATAAATATAGTGAAATTCGATGGTGAATGGTATCATTAGGTTTTAGTCTTGTGGATTCCGTGATCTGTCAAATAATGTTAACGGCAACAAGCGAAGCAGGCCCTAAATAATACTTTAAACTCAAAAGATAATATACAATAAAGCTATTGAGATATTATAATTTTCAACATCGTTTTCTTTAACTTTGCTACTTTTATAAAGTGAAAATATTTGTATGTTGGTTTTTAATTAATAAAATCATAATCCAGAAATAAAAGGTCTATTTAAACAGCAGTTATTAACGTCAATACGGGTGAAACAGCAAGGGATATTTAATTATATTAAAAAGTTAGAAACAACTGTAATATTTTTTGTATAAAACAATCTTTATACTTTTTATAAAGGGGAACTTTTTTCTCGGTTACAATGAAGTACCAAAATCATGCGATTGCACTATCTGGCGCCGGCAGATGGTGAATAAAGGCAAATTGCAGCTCACCTTGCGTCTTCGTTCCCACGATATCAGCCAAACCGGGAACTAGTTTCCTTGTAAAATTCTAGATTCATTGTAAATGCGGACGAAAAAACGTCTTTACGAACACGTTATTATGTCGTTCGAATCTTTTTGAATATTTCAACTTATTTTGTCTATAATAATTGAGTTTGATCGCACGTAGTACGATACAGGTAGTCGATAAAACAGTCAGTGAAATATGTGTTTTTAGAGATAACTCAAAAAGTACTCGTCAGATCTCAATTAAATTTAAATAGGACAATGATAAGCACTGGCTGTCGAATAAAAACAGAATAATTAGAATCGGTACACACAGTAAAAAGTGATGAGGTAACAGTAATAAAAAAATTCATACGAATTGAGAACCTCCTCTTTTTTCTTAAAGTCGGTTAAAACACGAGGTTTTCGAACGAAAAATTGAATTCATATTTTGTTTAATCTAGAGAATATTATATAACTAAGCTAGCATTAAGCCTTTGCAGGTTATCCTTTTGGATACTACATCGATAACAATAGACTCAAAGAAATAAGTAAAACTGAAATGATTTAAAGCTTAACCATCGTTATATTATATTACGGTTCGGGTAATATATCACAGGAATGTAATGTAGTACGTCTCAATATGTAATAAAACCGGAAAACGTATGCGACCTCAGATATGAGAGGATTTTCGGGAACACCTGAACTAGATTACTGTATCCGAACTCTAAAAATCTATATTCAACCGTAGCCGTGGGATAAAAGAATTTGAAAGGGACCCTTCGCTTTGCTATCGTTTAGCAGATGTGGGTGATAACAGGATTCTAATATAATTTGCATGAATATTTTCGATTGAAAAACGTTGGAGTGATATATAGTATTTAGCGAGCTTTGTCTGCTGTTGGAAATGCAAAGGTTTTGTACAAAAGTTTGTGCTGTTTACTTAAACTCCGATTTAAAAGAAAATCTTTTATGTATTAGAAAGAATTCTAGTCAAAAATCTTCTTCTTGTTAATTATCATCAGTAAACAATTTAAATATGATACTTATTGATGAGGATTGCGGAAAACCAGGATGTTTGCCGTGAACTTGGGGAGGCCTATGTCCAGCTGTGGACTGCGATAGGTTTACATATTTTAAGTCAAATAACAAATTTTCTAGGTAGGGAATATTACTAGATACGTACTTAAAGTAAATCTTATTTAAGCATAGGATTTACAGGTAAGTTGAGCAGCTGTTTCGAAAATGTCACTATGACTCCCTCGGGCAATACCAGAGAAGTTTTAAGCCTCCAACAACTTATCTGCCTTCTTAATACAGTCGGTCTTCTTAGATATTCTTAATGATACACATTTTGAAATTGATATAGGTACATAAAAAATATAAACATCTGATACTGTTATGATAAATATCTGCATTTATTAAATATTTCTGACGAATATAAAGAATAAAATACCCTCGTAAAACGAAACTCTGAGAGCGGATTGTCGCAGCAATAAAACAATATTTTGTTTATGTTTGTAAGTAACTTGTACGACTTTTCTATTACGGCATTCTTGATATTACAGGTGGCGTGACGCGATGTCAGCGCTATTTATAAAGTATAAACATGTTCAACGTTTGCATGTGACGGTATCGCGTAATAAAGTTGCCCCGGCCTCGTTCTGGGCGCTTAATATTAAAAGCTCACCTCATATCCTTACCTACACATAACGTACGTCCTTTGCAATTTTTCCGTTGTTACCGCGACCTGAATCTACTTTTGTTCCTTATGAAAAGATCCGGGGGCACTAAGTGAATGTGTGCGTTAATAATTGAGAAGCGGCGTTCCGTCTTGACGTAAAATCTTAAGGAAAGGCCTCTTGAAATAGTCCGGAATTCGGTGAGGTCCTTGCTTAAATAGATATAAAATTGTAAAGTAGACTATATCGATGGGTTCGAAGTATAAAATGGTATCGAAGAAATTATCTTATTCCAATACGGAGATTAAGTCCTGTAAAACCAATCATCAACTGTTTACTCAAATACAGACAACGTAAAACGATTATATATATCTTTTTAGAAACTAGTTACATTCTATCTACTATATAAAAATAAGTCGGGTTTTCCTTCCTGACGCTATAACTTCAGAACGCACGAACCGATTTTGCATTCGTTGGAAAGGTCTCGGGCTCCGTGAGGTTTATAGCAAAGAAAATTCAGGAAAAATTTCAACAGAAAAGCGGGAAAATCTTTCAAATTTGGTATTATATTCCGGGCAGGACAACGTCTGCCGGGTCCGCTATTTATATATAAATATAAATACAAATTTGTAACAAAATCAATTTCATCACAATAATTGAGTAAGGTAGTTAAAAGCTTACTTTTTACATTTATATAAATACTAGCTTCTGCGCGCGACTTCGTCGGCGTGGACTCCGCTCCTATTGGTCTTAGCATGATGATACATAGCCTATAGCCTTCCTCGATAAATGGGCTATCTAACAGTGAAAGAATTTTTCAAATCGGCCCAGTAGTTCCAGAGATTACCGCGTTCAAACAAACAAACAAACAAACAAACAATCAAACAAACAAACTCTTCAGCTTTATATATTAGTATAGATAGAAATCAATTCTAATAATATTAATAATAACTTCTAACATAGTTTCAAGACATTTCTATTTATTCTACCTTGTTATACAAAAGTTATGTATTAAGTTATCATCGATTTTCCGTTATGGGTAAATATTTTTAGGAGGAAGCCATTGGAATAATTCAGTTATACCTACAAGAACGTTACGTATATGTTTTTCTTAAAAGAACTGTGAGGGTTCATTCTCAAACCTAACTATACTCGTATCTTCAAAACAAGAAAATATAAATAACACACTTATGGCTTAGTGTTTACAATGAAGAATATGAATGTATTAGGAACACGATTAAATAGTTAGGTATTTTACACACACACACACACACACACACACACACACACATCAGCCTATCGCAGTCCACTGCTGGACATAGTCCTCCCGAACTTGGGGAGGCCTATGTTAGGTATTTTATTTAAAAAAAATCCTAACAAAATCAAATTAAAATATATTTATTTAAAATTTAGTGACTTTAAATTTGAAAATTACTTTTAAAATATTATTTTTACATCATCGCCAGGTACGAAATTTTACAATATTGCAATACAACCAATTAATGTTCATTGGAAGAAGCGATAATAGTATCAATAACAATTAACTGGAATAATTACTTAGTAATTTATAGCTTTGCTTACTCTTTTACCCTTTGCACATGTGTTGTTGTATCCTTAGAAATTATAACATGCTCTGGCTGATTAGTTGATCACTGTCGGGATCAAAGCGAAAAACTATTTTTTTTTAAATTAGTACGTCGGGAACGTCGCATGTCGCAGCTAGTTAGTTAATAGTTGTGACTGCAAAAGTTATTGATTATACTATTACCTGCAAAATAATGTTTAATAATGTTTGAAAGTATATATCGTTTGAAAATAAACCGTTTCGAAAAAGTACTCATGATCAAATGATTTTCGTTTCGACGGAAACCTCATAACTAAAGTGCATTTAACTTAGTAGAATTACTCTGGTATCTTCTATGCCACCTTCGGTTGTATTGGTCTTGTATTGGATACGAGTGAATATCTTATTTGAAATGTGCTCATAATTATGTAGAATGCTCGGCGTTAAATACGATTGCAATCTGAATAGTTCAGTTGTATGCATGTCCCGTGGGAATCGAAAAGCATTTGATTTTGGAGCGAACATGATACGTACATAAGCAGTTCGTGTCTGTTATTATTGCTACAATATACAAAACATAATGTCAAAATAATTGGTCCATATATCTTCTATATATATAAAAGAGTTACCCACCCATTGACTCATCACGATATCTCTGGAACCATAAGGCGTAGAGACTTGAATTTTGGTAGGAATATTCCTTTCGCCGAGTAGAGGTCAGCTAAGAACGGGTTTTACGATATTTCACCCCTAAGGGGGTTAAACGGGGGTTGGAAGTTTGTATGAAAGTCCTATGTTTTTGAAGTAAGAGACTTGAAATTCAAAATGTATGCTCTATAGATGGTGTTGAGGTGTACTAATAATGTATTTTGAGAAATCAACCCCCTTTTGGGGTTAAAACAGGAGATGATAGTTTGTATGAAAGTCGAATGAAAAATACACCTACAAACTTGAAAATAGGCAGGTAGGTCCCTTATAGGGAGTAGATATCCGCTAAGAACGGGTTTTACGAAATTCCATACCTAAGGGGGTTAAACGGGGGTTGGAAGTTTGCATGAAAGTCCTATGTTTTTGAAGTAAGAGATTTGAAATTCAAAGTGTGTAGTATATTTAGTATCGTCATTTCACCCGTGCGAAGCCGGGGCGGGTCGCTAGTATATATATATATAATGTTTTTATGATAATAATCAGGTACATTCTAAATACCTACAATTGCGTATAAAGCGCTGTACATCGATCGAGATCTCTTAGTTAATGACATGGATAAGATCTCTGTTTTATATTTAACCGTTTACCGAATGGAGGTTTATGTTCATATATTACTTTTTTAATTCCAAACGATATTGTATTAAATAATACAATTCATCTAAGAGTAGACGTTTAACACAACATTAAAATAATAGGTTGAAATACAAAGAATACGATGCCTTTGACATAACTAAGGTAAGCGTTAGCTACATAATTTTTAGTTATAAAGAAGAAATGATCCGATAATAATTTCTATAGAAACCGAGGTTGAAGAAATGTTGTGGGTAGGGGAGGTGCATAGCCGCAGTGCGATAGCTTAGATTATCTGGGTTATCGATAAAACTTAATAAATAAGATAAAGTAGGTCTTACATGAACATGATTATTTTTTTTTGCATAAGCTATTACGCTTGTATTTATACCGTTGTTAATATTAAAATTTAAAATACGAAACAAGAAAACTGCTTACTAAGCAAGATATAAAACCTGAAGCTCAAAAATTTTACAAGTTTTTAACGTCACTTTTAAGTTTTCTTCTTGCATTTATTATAGGTACTTATAAATCACTATAGGATTATTTTTTTAAGTGAGAAATAAAAAATAAGCAGTTGCTGTAAAAAAGCACGATGGTTGAACTATTGTGCTTAAAACTGTTGGAAATTTGAAAGACGAAAGGCAATATGTGCACTTGTACATGTTTATATAAATGGCCTAAATTGAAATACAACTTGTATAAAATTGAGACTGGCTGTACGGCTTGTACGGCTAGTACAAAAATAATCTTTGGTTTGAAATTAATATTTAATTCTGTGGATTTAGTTGTACTGAAAAATATTTTGTCACTTTAAACGTCGAGAAAAAAAAAACTAACACAACCTTACTTTACCTCTGAGACTTATTTTTTTGATATTTAAGGGCTTATTTTAATACATTTTGTAAGCTTTCAGGCTATGTAGTAGCATCAAGTTTATATTAAGTTTTTTAAATACGTTCATTAATTTTAATTTTGTAGTACTTTCTATGGAGCTTAAAGTGTAACTAAATTAGTGCCTGGCAATAAATACTCAACAGTATCAATTTCATATTGGTAACAAAATTCAATACAATATACGTAAGAATCAGCCATTAGAAATTTAGAATATAATTTAAGTGAAGGCAATTGCCTTCACTTATATATTTAAAAATTGTTATTTATACCTGAAAGCCGTCAGCCTAAGCTAGCCGCTAGGGCATATATACACTGTACACACTAATATTATTGTATATATTTTGTCCATCAGAAAATAAGTAAGATCTGGAGGGGCATGGGATCTTAGACTATAACCTTGTCGTCATTATATACACTTTTTTATAATGAAATATTGCAATATTTTTATGAAAAAAATCCGTATTTATTATTTTACACTTTAGTAATCTAACACGAGGAATCAAGTATATCCAACTCGTTTTAAGATATAATATGTAGATACACCACATATTGTCTCATTCTAGGATTAAAGGTGTTAATAGGTTTAGACGAAAAGAAAACTCAATGTTCAAAATTTTTAAACTTTTTTTAGATTTGTTATTCTATATAAGTTTTTTATCAGAATAATTTATTTATAATATTATTTTGTTTCGTTTCATTTATTTCAAATCGATAACAACACAGGTAGGTACTTACCTATACTCCGTCATCTTACTGAAGGGTCAAAACAATACGAACTGGTTTTTGACTTAGTAAATTAAAGACCTCATTATTTCAAGCAAAGCACGTTCTCTATCGTTGAAAGGATCTTTTGTTGCTGCAAAACACTTGGTGCAAGTCAATCGGGCTCCGTTAAGCTTTGAGCGCTCGCAAATTAATGAGTGAACGCGGAGGTAGTGTTATGTTTCAGGTTCCTTTTTAGTTCTTTGATTTCTATATCGAACGAGTGCTCGCATACACACAGAAAAGTTTTGGAACAAACAGTCATGAATCACTTTCAGATTTTTTGATTCAAATGTTGTTTGTATTTATTCGACAATTGAAATAAATATTCAATTAGCAGAAACAGCAGTACTGTAACAGAGCAATGTTTATACCTAAATAATTATTTTGTATAAATGCATTTAGGGTTCGTATATGTATATGCCAAATACAACTACAGACAAAGCTATATGTTACATATATGTTAAATAATGTAGAGTAAATTTATTAAAAGTATATTATTCAAATCTGATGAGATTAGGAAATAAATTCACGTATTATATAATATAATTATTATTATTACTTTTACAAAAAAATATTTCCACGTTCCAAGCAGGCAAAGTTTTGATTAATAATAATGCCGCATATTATATCGTGTGAAATTCGTAGTGGTATCGACCCTCCTAAATAAGTTTACTTGTGATGCATATACAATAATTTAATTTCAGTTACGATTACGTGCTTTCCCACCGCGCGAGATTTCTCCCTTTGCACAAGTACAAGCAAATCGGATAGGTAAGACGCACAAGGGGTCGAAATCAATGGACAAAGAAAAGGGAGCCATTGTGTTCGTTTACGCAAGGAGCACACGTGTGCAGGCAATCCCACGGTCTCGCGGGTAGGGTGTTTATGGTCTATATATATAGGGGTGCAATGTTTTCGAAATATTACTACTGATTTTGGAGTGCAACAGTAAACAACAACGGGGACCCGCCGGGTCCCCGGGCCATCTAAATGCAAAACACGAACGTCTTTTGCGAAGTTGTTATCACTAGTTTGTCAATTGAAACTGAATTGAAAGTTGAAGTGAAGTTAACTAATGTTTAAGTAATTGAAAAGTGTTTGTTTTGTAAAAAAAAACTAATTTTCAAAAACATTACGTTGCGATTTAAGCTCTATCGAGTATCCACTGGTAAGTATATAGCTAATAAGTCCTACGATTTTTACTATTCATAACTTTCTCGTTATATTTTCATTAACTCTTCTTTTTATTATTGCAGATTATATGAACTTTATCTCATAATAAGAACAGATGAAATCAACCAAAGCTTACATCACTTCAGATTTTGAAGAGTAACTTTTGAATTTAAGAATCATGTTCACGAATCAGTTCAGCCAGAAAGAAAGAAGACAATGTTATTAACATGTTCAAATGCCTAAAGATACTTTGACAAGGAGGTAAATAAATAATATTTGGAATTAATTAATAGTCTCTCGTTAAAAACAGCAATCAATATAGTACAAAGTCAATAAATATATTGTTGTGTAAACTTTAATAACGAATGAAGCGTGTGGTTTTTAAACTCTTTTCTATTTTCATACAGCCTTAATGTGCGGTTTTGTTTTAAATGCAGTTCAAGTTTTTGTTTTGGTACTCTTTGTTTTCTGTACTTTGTTATTGTTTCGAACGTTAACTGTTACGTTTAATTAACAAGTTGTTAGGTTCAATTTTCAAGTATGATTAATCTTATCCTTTAAAACTCCTCTTTTTAATAGTTTCCGTTGAAGAGTAACATTTTTGTTGTTCCACATTAAGTTTCATAATTAAAAGTTTTCGTTATTTTTTTTTGTAAATATTGTTTTTGTTAAAAAAAACCGTTACGTTTCAATTTGTTACCAGTTATTGATTTAGTTTCAAATCGTTAAGTTTTTCCTTTCAAGTTTCGTTACAATAGCTGTTCTGGGAATCTTTCTCTTTAAAACGTTTGTTAAATGCTGTTGAATTTCTGTTTTGTTATTTAATTTGATGATTCAAGATTTCGTTACTTTTTGTTTAAAATTATTTCCTTTCTTAGATTTTCAGTTACTCTGAAATTGTTTCGTTGTAATTACTGTTGAAGTTTACGTTATTAATTTCGTTAATTTTCACGTTTTCGTTTTAGTAAATACGTTAAGTTTTGTTATAATAGTACCAACCAAAAATCAACAAAAATAATGTTAACGTTCATAATTGAGTTTATTTCGTCGTTTTCAACAAAAGTAATTAAGAAGTGCCTTAATACCCAATGTGCCTACTTAGTTATTGTTACTTACATTTGTAAGAGTTAATAGATTATGTGCAAATTTACTCTAAAATTACCACGTTCGGAGCATGTATAATATTTTTTGAACATTTCTTAATGAAATTCCATAAAAAATATAAAAGCTCTTGACGTGGTAATTTGTTTTTCCTAGTGATTATTTTTTCCCCGGTTGTACTGAAAAGGAACACAGAATAATATTAATGTATTCAATATTAATGTTGCCATTTAAATTTGTAGTGAAAATCATCACGTTGGAATATTAACGCTGATTTTAAATACACACTGCTTTAATATTTATCAAATAAAGTATATTAATACACCGCCCAAGGGGATAAAATACTCATTACGCATCCATTGTTGCGCGTTCCACAACTCTTTGGTTATTCAATTTGGTTCATGTTAAGTAATTTTAAGCGTTGAATTGTTGTTAAGTTTACTGTTATTACGTTGTTGTACATTGAAATGGCTGTGTTTGTTAGTTTTATGTTAAGTTTACGTTTTAACTATTCGATTTGTTTGTTCTTACCCGACATTAAGGCTTGTCGAAACAAAATTGATTCTCATTTATATCTTACAAGTGTGTATTATTTTCAGATAAGTTTAATTTAAGTATTGCTCTAAGAATAATTAAGGTTAAAACTAAAGCTTGTGTAAAATTAACAAATAGGTTTAATTATTTATTAGGGATGTAAGAAAGAAAATGTGTGTGTGTTGTGTGTAGTAAAAATAAAACAACGGACTACCTTGTTTTTTTTTCTTTTCATTATATTTAATTTATAACGCTGTCGGATTAAATAAAAATTTAATCTAGTCACAAACACTTGGAGATTGTCCAACTGAATTGCTACCAACTATTTTGTAATAAATGAGGTCGTCTTCGCAGTGGTCTAATCCCAGTATAATCAATTTAACCCGTAGCTATTCTTACGAAAAAGCTAGTCTTAAAAATTCTTATTCACAAAATAATAAAGAGTAATAAACGTATCATGATAATTTATAAGAGCTTTAGATCCTATGAATTAATCTTTAAACTGATTTAAGGTGTAAGGTTTATGCGTGCGACGTGCGGTTCGGGAGACGTTACTTACACAGTACTCGGTGTACACAGTAGCTGTAATGAAGATAGTTTTAGGAACGGAAAACATAAGTTCGCTTCATGCAATCTCGCCGCTAAAACTCTTCTTAAGAGCGTGCATAAGGCGAGCAAAAAATCAGATTTCACCCGCGCGCCCGATGAAACAAAATATACACAAAGCCTCGTGTCAGAGTGCGATAGACGATATAGTTTTGAGCGCATTACGAATGTAAAAAACGACAAATATGTTATTTTGTATATAATTCCGAAACTAAAAGTAATTACATTAAATGCCTAAGCATAGCCTTTACTCATATTTAAATGTAATTAATTATCAAATTTTTGTCTTAATGGTCATAACCATATCGAGTATAAATAGAAAAAATATAAAAATTAGAGGTTACTTCGTGATTATATTTTATCGAGGAAATTTCCTTATTTTATGTTTTTGATAAAGGTCAACCCTTGCAAATATCGTGTAGTTTGTCATATATTTTTATTTTAAGATTTGGTCTGGAACTTTTCATGTCAAAACAAATAGAAGATGGTAATTTTGCATTATGCGCACTCTTAATTGCTTAACTTTAACCAGTGCCTCTTCTTGCTGTCCCTGGATTCGTTTAACTTCACGCATACTTTAGTCAACAACGGAATTACATGCTATTTACTAGCTAGTTTTAATGCAGTTTTTAACAAAGTTGCTATAGTAGGACGTCCATAATTGTTTCTGTAGTGTAGACTAAATATAAAAAATAGTTGTTTCTCATTATAGAACAGAGCTTTCTCAATTTTAATTAATTTTTGCTACTAATCTATACTAATATAATAAAGCTGAAGAGTTTGTTTGTTTGTTTGTTTGAACGCGCTAATCTCAGGATCTACTGGACCGATTTGAAAAATTCTTTCAGTGTTAGATAGCCCATTTAGCGGGGAAGGCTATAGGCTATACCTATATCATCACGCTAAGACCAATAGGAGCGGAGTCCACGCCGACGAAGTCGCGCGCAGAAGCTAGTTATGTAATAATACTAAAAATGTGGAACTTGATCAACTTTGATTAAATTTTGATAAGATTTGATATACATAGATTAGACCTTGACAAATAAATGTAAAATAATAAGCCATTCCTAAACATGGTTTCTTATGAGTTAAATTTGAACTGAACTGAATCAGATGCCTTAGCTCATCATTGCTGAGCAAAGGCATCTCTCCTTAAAGGAGAATGTTGGAACATAATCTACCTTTTGTTCCATTGTTTTATACTACGAAGGTGTGAAGGGTGTCTACTTGATAGTAATTAGATACGGTAGCCTATGAATTCCAGCAATATCAGAATTTAACTGAGGTAGGGCACAGCAGGAAATTTCCTGCTCAAAATATGGAGCAGCCCGACTGGGGTAGTAACCTCAAACTTACAGAAGATCACAGCTAAATAGTGTTTTAAGTGTTTTAATTGTGTTTCTGTTGGTAAGTAAGGTGACCAGAGCTCCTGGAGGGAATTGGGGATAGGGTCGGCAACGCGCTTGCGATGCTTCTGGTGTTGCAAACATCTATAAGCTACGGTAATCGCTTACAATCAGGCGAGCCGTACGCTTAGTTGCCGATCATGGCTACGACCCACCCCCAGTAGCTTTGGCTGTACTCAACACAGGAGCACAAGACTACTTGAGAGCAGTACTATTTAGTTTACTTACCCAGGTGGGTTGGTGGAAATTTTGAGCAAGATATTTCCAGCTGTGAGCTATCCCCATTGCGTCTTGATGGATAATTGCACTACCATAAGTAACAAGTGCTAGTAGGTTTCTTATCATAGTGACTAAGACTGACGGCTTTACGTGCTCTTCGAGTCATACTGGGAGACTCAAGGGAACGTACACTCATATCAGAAACAAATATTTCTACAAATACAAATTATCTGCCCTGTCCTGGATTCGAACCCAATACCATACATGCATTAATGCGACTATTTGCCTTCCTACACTTGAACGATTGTAAAAATATTTAAGTAGTTTTTGAAGTAATACAATATATCTGCGTTTTTTACTTTTGTTTACGGTATTTCAATAAAATTGTGTATTAATTTATAGGAGAAAGAAATAAACTACTCATAAATGATTATTCTACGTTCAAGAAGTCGCGAGCTGAATTTTTTGGTTTGGTATATTTTTTATTCTCGTGTCTTTAATTTATTTCAAGACTTATATAAATCTAAATGAAAAAAAGTATTGTACAGCAAATCTTAAGGAAATTACTTGTTTTATAATTTAGAAATTCTAAAATTCATTCCTAAACATGATGACATAATATTATACGAATGTTTTTGATCAATTTGATTATACTCATCAATAAATTCTCCAATAATGTGATATGTTAATAGCATTATTATGATAATTCGTCAAATTGCGATGTGTTTCCCATTTCATATTGTTTATCTCCATTTGATTGTAAATTTTTATCTTCATAAGGATAGATATTTAGATTTTTTCTAAGCTCAGTGACAATATGTTTGCATTCCTGACTTCTGTTCAATTGCTTTATGGTCCTTTCTTTTGTGCTTACTAATCGCTTCTGGTTTAATTGAACGTTTCTTATTTTTTTTCTTATAATGTTTATTTGATAGTAAAACTTTTGCTGAATTTGATCCAATGTCCAGTAAAATTTTAAGTCTGCCATTGTCATTAATAATAACGCAATATACAAACACGTTAACACAATAGCGAAGTAAACTAGCTTTGGATCGGAAGTCGAGAAATAAGGACAGTCTTCATCAAGCTTTATGCAGCTCCAGAAATAAGAAGGCGATAAATAATAATCATAAGCAGATTTCATGACTTCTTTAGTATTTGTTTTTAGTTGAAGAAAACTGAAAAATATATTGTTACGACTAATTTAGAAATTGATTGAATAATGTCACATTTACAGTCAATTTTGTATGTCAAAAATATCTGAATTTGTAACGTAAATATCCATGACACACACCTAACGGCCAGAACGTTTAAAACCGACTCTATTCTTCAAACGAATTTTATGATGACAAATAAGTAATAATAAGAGATTGATTTTTAATACTTTAATGGGTAAGCCTTTAGACAATAGTATTTCGATTTATGGGGTTTTTTAAAAAAGTGGGGGGAGGGGGTGTGGTGGATTATCCTCTGGTGCCTCTCCCATCCCTAGAAATCTCATGATTATAACGATATCATGGCAAAAAATTTTAAGGTAAAAATTATTTAAATACTTACCGAATACCTAATTATACGTATTTTAGCTCCGATGCTGCAAGAAGTGCATTCATACTCCGTTCCGTAGCTTTTAAAACACTTACACATTATAATAATACACGTATGTACGTAGAAACTATTTGTAACACTTTTATACATAATATTATTCGTATTTACGTTAAAACTATCTCTTGAATTCTTGATTGACATTTGACAAGAGTAATTTATACGATACGAAGAACAGATTAATATGAACTGACATATCGATGTAGATGTTTTCGTTCTATCTATCAAACAGGCAAAAGTCTAAGACCATACAGCCTATTCAGTCGGGATTATTTTCAATACATTTTTTATATGAAGGCAAAACCTATTTAATCGTAAATCTTTTTAATTTTGAGCTTAGATAAATTAGATTATCGACATAATTTCGTTATAAAAAATAAATAAATAACCCTAACCTATCTAACTTCAAAATTAGACGGTTTATCCACATAATTACGTTACGAAAAAAATTTAACCTACCACCATTGAAATTAGTATAACACGGCTCCGGCGCGGAAGGAGGACATACCTCTCCCGCTGTGCGAAAGCGCATGAACGAATGCGTAGGGAGCGGATGAGGCTGGTCGCCTTCGGCGACCAGCCTTATCCGCTCCGGGCTCTCAACAGAACACTCTAGAGGTAAGACAGACCAAGACCACGTGGATAGTGGGGTGCTCGGATTGGGTTCTGGGTATTTTTCGGATTTCTGTATATATATTCTAACACACAATTTTACTAATTTTATTAGAATATTATGTCGTTCTAATTTTTCCTACAATGCACAAGTATTAATTTAATATACAGGGTGTCCCGCGATAAAGTGCAACCCCGAAAGAGGGTGAAACTAGACCATAAATTATCGACAAAAACCAGAAAAAAATTTAAAAAAATTAAAAAAAAAATTTATTTTTTTTATTGACGAATTAAGATTTTTGTATAGCTTACGTAGCCTCTTTGTACAAAAAATGATGATTTTTGTACGTGTTTTTTGGGATACAGGCGTAAATTTTTTTTTATTTGAATGGCAATATGGTAAGAAATAATAATAAATCATAAAATTTCCTGGTATTGGGGGCATAATTCTGAGAAAATTAGAGATCATTGAAAAAAACAGTCATAAAAAATGGATTTTTTTTCACAAGAAACATAGTTAAAGACATAATGCCACTTTTTTGCGAGCTAATTTTTATTTTATCCTTACCGCCAAGTACGTGGCGTAATATTTTATTTTATTTTAAAGTAATCGACCCACTACTTTGGAAGAAATCATCATTTTTTGTACATAGAGTCTACGTAAGATATAAAAATCTTAATTCGTCAATAAGAAATAAAATATTTTTTTAAAAAGTTTTTTCTATGTTTTTTGTCGATAATTTATGGTCTAGTTTCACCCCCTTTCGGGGTTGCACTTTATCGCGGGACAGCCTGTATAAAAACTGAGTTAGATTAACGAAATTATGTCGATAATCTAATTTATCTAAGCTCAAAATTAAAAAGATTTACGATTAAATAGGTTTTGCCTTCAAATAAAAAAATGTATTGAAAAGAATCCTGACTGAATAGGCTGTATAGTCTTAGACTTTTGCCTGTTTGATAGATAGAACGAAAACATCTACATCGATATGTCAGTTCATATTAATCTGTTCTTCGTATCGTATAAATTACTCTTGTCAATTGACTTAGTATAACACGGCTCCGGCGCGGAAGGGGGACATACCTCTCCCGCTTTGCGAAAGCGCATGAACGAATGCGTAGGGAGCGGATGAGGCTGGTCGCCGAAGGCTTATCCGCTCCGGGCTCTCAACAGAACACTCTAGGGGTAAGACAGACCAAGACCACGTGGATAGTAGGGTGCTCGGATTGGGTTCTGGGTATTTTTCGGATTTCTGTATATATATATTCTAACACAAAATTTTACTAATTTTATTAGAATATTATGTCGTTCTAATTTTTCCTACAATGCACAAGTATTAATTTAATATATAAAAACTGAGTTAGATAGGTTAGGGTTATTTATTTATTTTTTATAACGAAATTATGTCGATAATCTAATTTATTTAAGCTCAAAATTAAAAAGATTTACGATTAAATAGGTTTTGCCTTCATATAAAAAAATGTATTGAAAAGAATCCTGACTGAATAGGCTGTATGGTCTTAGACTTTTGCCTGTTTGATAGATAGAACGAAAACATCTACATCGATATGTCAGTTCATATTAATCTGTTCTTCGTATCGTATAAATTACTCTTGTCAAATGTCAATCAAGAATTCAAGAGATAGTTTTAACGTAAATACGAATAATATTATGTATAAAAGTGTTACAAATAGTTTCTACGTACATACGTGTATTATTATAATGTGTAAGTGTTTTAAAAGCTACGGAACGGAGTATGAATGCACTTCTTGCAGCATCGGAGCTAAAATACGTATAATTAAAATTAGGTATTTGGTAAGTATTTAAATAATTTTTATCTTAAAAATTTTTGCCGTGATATCGTTATAATCATGAGATTTCTAGGGATGGGAGAGGCACCAGAGGATAATCCACCACACCCCCTCCCCCCACTTTTTCAAAAAACCCCATAAATCGAAATACTATTGTCTAAAGACTGGCCCTTTAATGATCCTTTGTACTTATTTTTAGTGTTACTACGAACATTAAAGTTTAAAAACTAAAACAATAAAATAACAGTGTTAAAATTTTTAAATAAGATATTGGATAGTGATTACTACTATAAATTGAGTTTTGTTCAAATAGGCCAGTAAAACGGCCATTCTCCGAGTAGCAAATTTTAGGTGTCCGGGCTTGTATAATTCGTCATATTATCATATTCAATCATAATTTTTTTTATATATATTAGAAAGCATCCGTATCTAGCTGTAAAAAAAATATTGGCTTCTGTTTTAAGTAATTAAGACTAAATTAATTTAACTTATGTTCAAAGAACCTCTGTTCTCTAATTACCGTGGCGTGTCCGCACACCAACTTAATCTTAAAAATTGCTTGTAATTTTTATAACGTAAAGATTTACTTTGATTCATTCAACGTTTTAAATGATATTAAGTAACGTGTATCGCACAAAAAAAATATCGACTCAATAGAACCAGTCTACAAATAATTATCATTAAGTAATCGCATGTCCATTGGAAAGTTATAATTCCCGTAACATTTGCTGTTCTCGGGTGTACATCCCTAAATAAAAGTATTTGGACCATCACTACCGTACGCGTCGCGTCTCCCCAGTGTGGGTCAAGGCCCATCAGCATCTGAATGTCTATAAACTCTATAAGGTTAGTGTACCTCCAATGAAGCACGTGAGTATATAATTACCGTAGCCTTGGTTAAAAACTTTTCTAATTACCGTTGTTCTTAGTTTAATACTTGATTTTTAAGATAGACCCAAGTTGATAATGTAAATGAAGACAGTACTTTGGCCTCCGTACGTTGTAATAAGCTAGTATTTGCATACTGTGTCGGTTTTCGACATTTTTAAGAAAATCTATCGTTTTCTAATTACCGTATACTAATTACCACATGTTTATAATTACCGTTGTATGAAAAAATAATACTTGTTTACTAACTGGAACCGCAACCAACGCCGACAACGAATTAAAAATGACCCTTTTTGTATCAGCAATCAAAATAAAAGGAGAAAGAAAGGTACAATAAAGACAAAAGTCTTCAAGCAATGCGTCCTGCCTGTGTTGACATACGGAGCAGAGACATGGACACTGACGAAGGGACTGGTCCACAAGCTTAAAGTCGCTCAACGTGCAATGGGAACGGGCTATGCTTGAGGTTTCTCTCGAAAGTTAGAATTAGAAATGAGACTATCCGTGAGAGACAAAAGTAACCGACATAGGCCACAGAATAAGCAAGTTGAAGTGGTAGTGGGCTGGTCATCTGTATCGCAGGACCGATGGCCGTTGGAGCAGACGGGTCCTGGAGGGAAGACCGCGTCTTGGCAAACGCAGTGTGGGACGTCCTCCGGCACGTTGGACCGACGATCTACGTAAGATTGCCGGTGTAGGCTGGAGATGAGGATTGCGGAAATTCAGGATGTCTGGCGCGAACATGGGGAGGCCTATGACCAAGCAGTGGACTGCAATAGGCTGAACTGTCTGACTGACTGCATAAAAGTAAAAGAGATAAAAAAATAGTACCTGTCTGCGAAATGTCACCAAACAACCGGAAGAAAACTCACACATACTTATAAAATTACTCAAACACACGTCACACACTGATAAACTTACTCACTCTTATAAAATCAGCAACTGGTTATTTTCCAAGATGCAACCATTTTGGGTCGTGATTCCAGAGTCTTGCACTTTGAGTCCTTCACTCATAGACATGACGCAGTTGCAGTATGGAGTCATCTCATACGTGCAATGACCTTATAGAAGGTCATTGCATACCTGTCTTAAATTTCATTGAAAATGAAGCTCCTCATGTAAATGTCATCCATTTTCTATCAGATTCTCCGACTGGCCAATATCGAAATAAAAAAATGTTTTATATCTATCATCTCATAACTTCAGTGGCACTTTCCTAATCTAAGAGTGGTTGAATGGAACTATACAGAGAGTGGTCATGGCAAAAGCTCAGCAGATGGCGTAGGAGCAACGATAAAAAGAACTGCAAATAGTATCGTTGGTCAGTAGGCCTAGCATGCGCGCCAAAACAAAATTTTGTCTACCCCTTTACTCGTATTATCTCTCTATGTCTACAGTAGCTAACATGCGTGCACGTGATACCCTTCTCGTTATGTCAATAGAAGAGATACCTAACAAGAAATTCATCAAAACTGTTCTAATTTTTTTTTTTATTATAGCAATGATAAAATGTCTTTTTTCACTATTGGTAGGTTATGGTTATGAGGGACATCGTTAATTCTTTCGCTTTAATTATAGTTATATGTGAACGAATTATTAATATGTGTTATTATCATTTATCATATTTTACATAGACTTTATGTTTTTTTGTAATTACCGTTACATTAAATATAAAAAAAATTCTAATTACCGTACTCATAAATTTTTTAAGTCTCATTATCTAGAAAACTACAATTAATTGTTACATGCCTAATTAATTATTGAATTCGTATCTTTGATTTGTTTCATATTTTAATGTGTTTAAGTCAAATCAGTGAAAAATAAAAAACGTCACGGTAATTAGGCAAATAACGCCGAATTGGAGAATGGCCGAAAAATAGAATTTAACCTCGCGCTAAATTTCGCATCTTTTCTTTCCTGTAAACTTTTTTGTGAAACTTACCGTTTACGATTTATGGCCCATTTAATGAACTGGTTTTTCTATCTCGGCAGTAACTAAAAATATTGGATTAATAATAGTATAATTGGTTCATTAAGTGGGCTAAGTTCCACACGAATCTGCAAAATGCTGGACACATTTTGTGACTTTATACTTAGTACCTAAGTGATCCTAAACTTTATAAAAAAATTGGATCAGAAATTTAGCGCGAGGTTGACAAAAAAACAGCTATTTTTATTACCCTAAAATGAGTTCTGTTTTAAAATAATTAAAAAATATTTTTTTATTCCAGCAAGTGATTTCTCAAGAAATGACATTACAATTATCTGCGCACAACGAAGTGGTATCTCGTTCAACAATAGAGAAAATAGGTCGTGCCTCCAGTGGGTTTTTGCCCCATAACTTCTATTATGGAGACGTAAGAACCAAAGTCCCTTAAACGTATTTGCGGCGAAAAGTCTGTAAAAGTGCACAATGCTGCAACGCTCCACTTGAGGCAATATCAAATTCCCGGAGACCGCGCCGCACCGCTTTCTATCCGACATATAGGTGTACTATACAAACCTGTCTTATAACCAAAATGCTCAGCATTTTAAGCTGCTTTAGTATTCTATCACAAAACCCTTTAACTTTAAATTTAACTTTCAAATTCTTGAACAATGGAAAAGCGCTATGAATGCCATTTTGTATTACGTGTTACATACTTAATTTTCTTACTTAAAAATGCTAAATTTAAATTTAAATTTAGGGCAAAATGTTAACAATTAATATTATGCGCTGATTTTACTTGAAAATAATTAACAAAAAGAAAGCATTTTAAGATTTGGTAAAAAGAAGTGTAGTTGCGACACGCCTAGCTTGTACAAAAAGCCGAAGAGTTTTATTATTTCATCTCCTCATATTGTAAGTTGATGTACTCATACTTATTTTAAATCTATACTAATATTATAAAGCTGATGAGTTTGTTTGTTTGTTTGTTTGCTTGAACGCGCTAAACTCAGAAACTACTGCTACGATTGGAAAAATTCTTTCAGTATTAGATAGCCCATTTAGCTTAAGATACAAGTTGCCAGACGGAAAAAAGCCCGTAATAAAACAGATGCAAATAAATGAAAAAACAAGCTCCTGGTTTTAAAAATACTGTCATATATCATGAATCACGAAGCCCATTTAGGAGCTAATTATTCGTCCTCATGAGGCCTCTTATTGTTTTACGTTTCATTTTTCCGTAGTACAAAAAACTGATAATACATATTAATATGTCTATTATACATACTATAAAAAGAAGTCCCGCGGCCGCGTCTTTTTGTCTGTCTGTCTGAACGCGATAAACTCGAAAACAACCAAACGGATTTTTATACGGTTTTCAACAATAGAAATCGTGATTCTTGAGGAAGGTTTAAGTATATAATTTATTAAATGTTGAAGTGGTCGCAAAAAATCTCGCCAACTGGGAGCTTTTCACGTGAACGCCGTGTAAACTAGCAAAGATATAGTTGAGTAATGTACTAGCATAATATTCAAAATCTATAAAAATGCTACAAAAAAGTCCGCGATAGCATATCTCTATCTCTTACGGTTGACTTACAATAACCACTACATGTTAAAATTTATGTAGCCACCCCCACTCTTCCCGTGGGTGTCGTAAGAGGCGACTAAGGGATAACACAGTTCCACTACCACCTTGGAACTTAAAAAGCCGACGGATGGCGGGATAACCATCCATGCTGGCTTTGAAATACACATGCCGAAGACGGGCAGCAGCGTCTTCGGTGCGACAAAGCCAGCCCTGCGGTCACCAACCCGCCTGACCAGCGTGGTGACTATGGGCAAAACACATGAGTTCGCGTCATAATATCGGGCGCGAACTTGTTGAGGCCTATGTCCAACAGTGGACTGTGATAGGCTGAAGTGGTTCAAATTTTAAATTAAAAACATTACGTTATTTTCAAAGCTATTTTCTATAGTTCAGTATTAATTCTTATCCAAATGAATACATTAGTTAGCTTAGGCATTTAATGCATATTAAACTGCCTACGGCGATTCCATACCCTCTGCCCCGCTTCGCTCGACCGCCTGCTCATCATGCTAATAAAGGAAATCAAAAAACATCAAAGATCATTTTATCGAACTTTTTTAAATATTCTCACATCGAACACGATGCGCTTATTTTGAAGTAATTTTATAAAAGTTTTCTTTTCTTAATTTTGTTTTTAAATTCATCTATGTTGCTTAGTTAAGTTAGGTTAGTTTAGACTGGGGTGCATGTCGGTCACCTGCTCGTGGTGCACCCTGAGCAACGGGACGGGCAGCAGTAGCGCAGTCGCGGTACTGCTGCTCGTCGCGTCTAACGACTGACTCGCGGGGTGCGCTCCGGGTACTGGTCGGCCCGTGAGTGCACTAGAGGGACGGGGTGGGTGGGTTCGCTTGCCCGCCCTGTAGCGCGAAGGCGCGGTTTTCCGGCCGGGTTGTGCTGGCTCCCTGGAGCTTTGCTCGGTTGCTGGTGCAATCCGGCAGACGTGATGTGTGAGGGCCGGGCTGTGCTGGCTCCCTGGAGCTTTAAGCTCGGTTGTTGGTGCAGTCCGGCGGACCCGTGGGGTAGTTGCCGGGTCGTGCTGGGCTCCCTGGAGCTTTGCTCGGTTGCTCGGTGCGATCCGGCGTTGTAGGTCGGGCGGGCCTGACCCTCAACGTCATGATGCCGGGCGTTGCAGGTCAGGTCTGCCTGACTTGGAGGGGGGGGGGACGCTCCTGGACATGTCCCCATTCTGCAGACGGTAGACTGGTCCGGTTGAGCGTCCCCTAAGTGGGTGGTTAGTTTAGACTATTTAAAATTGAATTGTTAGGTTTCGAGCGTTGTAGTTTTTTTAGAATTATCAATACTCGTACATACTTAGGTACTTTAAGATTGAGTTTCTTTCATTATTTTTTACTTTTTAAAGGGAACTCGGGTTATTGTGTCGGTGGTTTTTTTTAATTTTTAATTTAATTTTTATTTTATTCTTTTTATAGGTACCTACTATTCATTTATTTTTGTTATTAATTTTATAAAGTGCATGTGATGCTATTTCATTTGCGACCCTACTTGGGTTTTTTTTCAACTTCGTTCCTATCTGGTGTCCCACGGCACTACATGTTTCTTTTGCAACTTGCTGCCAGACTGAATTTATGATATAACACAACCCGCTGTTTTGCTTACAAGGTCACACACAACGGAAATAAAAACTATTTTGCAGTGTTGTTAGTTTAAATATTTCAAATAATAGCACAAATTATTTATACATTACTTTAATTTACGTATTTATTTTTTTTTCTACATTTTTTTACTTTGTATTGTGTAATATTTGTAATTGAAATACAACATCCATTTGATGAAACATAGATTAACGACTTTATTACGTTGTAATACAAGTAATACAACGTAAGTAGACGAAAAAAATTAACAAACGCACTAGTCTTGTTCGCTTCAGCCTGTAATATCCCAATTCCCACTGCTGGGCATAGGCTCTTTCCCCATGTAGGAGAAGGATCAAAGCTTAATCCACCACACTGTTTCAATGCGAGTTGGTGGATATATTCCCTACTATGTGTAACGATCGCTATTCATCATTAATATGATAGCGCAATAGCCACAAACCAGTGCTGTGACCGTTGCGCTAACGCGACGTCTAGTCGCCACTACGACTTTCGAAGATTCCCCTCGATATATCTGAGTACCATTATCAGATCCTGACTTCCTCATCATGGTACCACCCTTGGGATATCTTCTTTCCAACAAAAAAAGAATTAGCAAAATCGGTTCATAAATCATAAACGACGGAGTTATCCGCGAACACACGTAAAAATATATACGGTCGAATTGAGAAACCTCCTCCTTTTTTGAAGTCGGTTAAAAAGTAATTACTAATAAGTTTATTTTCGTTGTCAATACATATAAACTTATCTTATACTATTAAACGAGCAATTCTTGTATATATATATATATATATATATATATATATATATATATATATATATATATATATATATATATATATATAGAATTTGAATCTCGGAATCGGCTCCAACGATTTTCGTGTAATTCAGTATACAGGGGATTTCAGGGGCAAAAAATTGATCTAGCTAGGATTCATTTAAAAAAAAATGTCGTTTTATCCCTGTTTTTAGGCAATGAAAAAATATCATTAGAATACGAAGCTTAATTTCACTACTGTTAACATAGCTGTAACAGCGTAATTAGGAAATCGGCGGGTGTCAAATCGTGTTGACCCGAGTTCGAATCTCAGTCTCCAGATTAATTTATTTTTATTTTTTTTTTATTTCACTCGTGATTTATTATTTAAATATAATCTTTTGATAATTGACACAGTTACAATAATATAAAAAAAGGTGTGTGTGCGATTCACACACGATAGAAGTGAAACTTCTATGGCAAACTAATTTAAAATTAGCGGCTTGCAACGCGGCCTGACGACCGCGTCCTTCCCTGTCGTTTTGCCGTTGCATCCGGTTTGTAATCACAACGATTCTAAAGAAGTTTCACTTCAAAAAAAAAAAAAAATAATTTGGAAAATCCAACAGTGCACGCCTTACACGCTCATTGTGTTACGAATTGAATCTAATAATAATTGCCTAAAAGAAAGATAAATCAATTGAAAAAATTAATTTTCGAAAACGAATGGTAAAAAAATGATTTTTGATTTTATTCAAATAAAAGCTTGTTTTTTAAAAAGGTTTTTTACTTTTAATTTATTTTTGACTTTTTAGTCGGTTAACACGTCACTATTCGAATTATTCTTAGCAAGTCCTACCCATATTGTTGAAGTGCACTAAAAATAACTAGTCCGCACTCTTAGATATGCCGCCATATTGGATTTAGAATGACGTCACAAAGTTAACCATGCATTGGCATCCAAATTGAACCTACATACAAAATTTCAGCTCAATTGGTTGAAGATATCTGCTTCAAAATTGAGTTGCAAGATTTCACCTGAACAAACATACATACATACAAACCATGCATTGTCATCCAAATTGAACCTGTATACAAAGTATCAGCTCAATTGCTTGAAGATATTTGCTTCAAAATTGAGTTGCAAGATTTCACCCGAACAAACATACAATAAATTTACATACATACATTGTAAGTTAAATAAAAGCTTGTAAAAAAATACGCTGACTTTATAATTTATTAATAAATTAATAATAAAATTAAAATAAAAAATATTTAAGGGGTCATACAACATAATTATGACTTTTTTGCCGCTTTTTGCCCGATATTAAAATCAATGTACCTACTGTTGTTTACTTAGCCAATGGTACGGAACCCTTCGTAAGCGAGTCCGACTCGCACTTGGCCGATTTTTATATATTATAAATAAGTCAACGCCTCACACTCAACAGCCCCCATTAGATTTAATTCGTGTACTGGGTGTCCGGAAACACACACAACAACTCAAGCACAAACACCCAGACCACGATATACATCCGTATGTCCAATACCAATGTATGCCATATGCGCATACCCGCAACAGCCGTACAGCCACTAGCTAGTCGGTACTGTGATAGTCCCGCTAATGCGTCGTTATTATCTTATTTTATTTAGGAAACAAACAGTACAATAATACAAAAAAAATTAAACTTATACAGCTAATACACAAACTAATAAAGTTTCCAATAGTAAACAATACATTTTAAATGAGCTAAAAAGCACACATGAATAAGATCGATAAATTACGTACAGAGATATAAACTCAAGCAATACTAAAATCAGTAATTAGATTTAAAAAAAAAAAAACGAATTGTAAAATTTCATTCAAATATCAATTAAATAATAAATAATTAAAAGATAAGTCCTCCCATGACCATGGTTGCTGTAAAGTATCCTAAACGTCGGGCATCTAAAAAACTTAATGAACCGCGATAAAATCCGAAAAAGTTGTTTCATTATAATAAAAAATAACAAATAAAATTGTATATAACACTAGATGACCCGGTGAACTTAGTAGCACCTACATATTATGTATGTTTGTGAAAAATTTGGACAAAACACTTCTGAACGCACATATAAATATTTGACAACTATACTGACAATTGACAACGTTTTTGACAAAAGACTTCAAATGTTTCACAGCTAGGAACATTTTGTATTGGAAAATTAAATCATCGTTTTTAGTATTTTCCGTTACATATTATTATTTATGTTTCTCACCGTTTAAACCTTCCCTGAACTTCCACAAACATTTTAAGATGAAAATTAGCCAAATTGGCCCAGCCATTCTCGAGTTTTAGCGACACTACGACTAACGAACAGAAATTGATTTATATATATATATATATATATATATATATATATATATAAAAGAAAATAATAATAAAGATTATAAAAATTAATCATACCAACTACTGATTGAATACATTTATAATTATAATTAATTTAATTAAAAATGAAATCAAACCAAGCTATTAAAATTCCTGAATTATGTACATATGTAAATAAGTAATAATAATTTACATAAAGAATTTCGTTCCCTCTTATAAGATTGCACTGCACAAGTAGCCAAATCAATGTGATGAAAACATTAATTATCAGCTTCGTAGTTTGACTGTTTAAATTCCTTACTTTTTAAAAAGGACCTTATTTTTATTTCTTTTATAGTATTTGTATTCGTAAGATAACTTTTATAAATAAAATAAACTTTATCCATGTTCACATATACATTTATTATTTTATTTTAATTTTACAAGTTTTTCCGATATATTCCATACCTTCTTAGCTTCTTTTAAATTTTGAGCCTTAGATGTAAGATTTGCTACACGACAATCTTCGAAATAATGTCCACTTATATCTTTAACATCAGGCGAAACACTTAAATATATAGTCGTTTGGGCGCCTTCCCATGAATTCTTATAGAATGATTTAAGAATTTTTAGAATTATTTTATAAAACTTTATATCAATATTGTCAATCATGTTCGTGTCAACCACTCCAGGATGTAAACAATTTACTGTTACTCCAGTTCCTTGAAGTTGACGATCTAATTCAATTGTCATAAACATTATAAATAGTTTCGCAGTGGAATAAACTGTAAAGTTTCTAAACCTTCTCATACTTTCAAAATTAAAAAAATTGGTTGTGCCAAATCTGTAAACTGTTGAAGAAACATTGATTATGCGACTCGGAGCAGATGATTTTAGTATTGGAAGAAGAAGTGAAGTTAATAGAAATGGTCCCAAATAATTGACTTGCATTCCTACCAAAAAGCCATCTTCAGTCTTTTCATTTGTTGTTGCATATACGCCAGCATTATTTATGAGAACATCCACATGTGAAACCATTCCCATAACCTCTTCTACGAACTTTTTAATTGATGCGAATGATGCCAGATCCAATTGTATAAAGCGAACATTATTATTACGCGATGATTCAATAATTTGGTAAACTGCATTCTTGCCTTTTTCTTCATTTCTACAGGCTGCAATAACAAGTGCACCCCTTTGCGCTAAATCTTTCGCTGTTTCAAAACCTATTCCTGTATTAGCACCAGTTACTATAACAACTTTTCCAACCATATGTCCGCTGAATTTACATATACCTTTATTTAACTGGCAAAAAGTCCACAAAATTAATAACAAAAGGGCAAAAACTAACAACACTATTACAGTTACCATTATTACCATTATTATCATAGCACATGACCGCACTGAAACAACTTAACGCACGTAATGTGAGTATATATAGACTTGATATAATGTATATTGTAATCAGAGTTTATTATCTAACTTATTGATGAATTGTATATATTTATTTTGGTTAAACTTTGATTACAATATAATGTATATTTTATATAATACTTATTATGTAATACTTTTTTTAGTTTATATAATACTTATTATAGTAATGAAGCATGTCTGGTTTTCTTGCTTTTATTTTTTAATAAAAACGAAATCGAAGATTAATTTTGAATCTACAAATACCATGCCTTTTATGCATACAATTCTAGTTATTATTTAAATTATATTTCAATAATAAAAAAAACAATGTATTTACACTATTTACATAACATAAGTATCTGACCTCTCATAGTAGACTAAGATAACAGTTTTTTTTTGTCTTGAATTTTTTTCATCTGTACACTTTTAAATATTTTTACGTACCTATAGCCTGTGATTTGATGTAAAATTTTTTTGATCTTTGTGATTGTTTATAAATAGTATAGCGTTGTCGTAGGTTTATGGAAAAAGTATATTTTATTTTTATTTGAATTTAAGATAAAACTTGTTTTTTTTTAAAGTTTTTTACTTTTAATTTATTAATAATGAAAATGGGTGGATTTAGTGGAACTGTACTTCATGCAAGATATTACCAAATTTAAATTAAAATACAATTTTTTTATAAGAGTAAGTGCGGAGTTTCTTGCCGATTCTTCTCTACAATCCGAATCGGTGGTAGCTTATCTTTTTACTATACTTATATTCATTAATTAAATGAAATATAGAATAAACGATAGAAAATTATAGCCAAATCACATAATTTGTAAATTTACATTTACGCTCTAATATATTATCGAAGTTCAAGCTATCTCCTTTCCTGATTAAAATAAGAACAGTAACTATGACTTATCGTTCGATTACTCTTGCTTAAAGTAAGTTTCACATTCACATAATTAACGTAATGTTCACTTATTAGTGAAATGATAAAATTAAATAATTGTCTGGAAGAAATGGCTAAATAGCCATAAGTCCGCCCATTGTACTTCACAGTCTGTAAAATGATATTTGTAGTTGTGATGTACAATAAAGTATAAATAAATAAATAAATAGACAACTCATATTGTGATATTTTAATTCGGTACTACTTGAGCACCTCGTCGTATATATAATGAATTTTTACGCGGGCAAAGCCGCGGGCAACTGCTAGGTAGTGATAAAACTAAACTGAAGATATACCTACCTTTAAAAAATTGTACTTAAAGTTTTTACTTTTAATATTGCTCTTACTATTTGTCCAGGAGTACCTACTCTCAATTTAAGGAACATTAAAAATACAATCATAGCAAAAACATGAAGATTAGAACAATTACTTTATTTTATATCAAAGACTTATAACAAAATATATTTTAACCGAAATCCTACGGTATTTTGCATACTGTAGGTATGTAGAAATATTGGTATATGTCTTGATAAAAGAATTTAAAAATACTTGTATATAATTGTATAACGAACACCTTTAGCATGTGGATATACAAGACTTAACAAGATCGTAATGTAAGGTCCTTACTTTTTTCATCAGTAATTTACTATTGCTTTATTACTAGTGTACCAAAATATATTTTTTAAAAGTATCTATTTCACTCTCAACGTAACTGCACTCAAACGTAAGATTGAGACTGCGCGACTGGCAGCGCGGTTACATGACGATGAATGTTGAAAATAACTTTAACTGAGGTAGGGCACAGCAGGAAATTTCCTGCTCAAAATATGGAGCAGCCCGACTGGGGTAGTACCTCGACCTTACAGAAGACCACAGCTAAATAATACTGTTTTCAAGCAGTATTGTGTTCCTGTTGGTGAGTAAGGTGACCAGAGCTCCTGGGGGGGATTGGGGATAGGGTCGACAACGCGCTTGCGATGCTTCTAGTGTTGCAGGTGTCTATAGGCTATGGTAGTTAGTCACTTACCATCAGGTGAGCCGTACGCTTGTTTGTCGACTTAATAACATAAAAAAAAAAATAAATAAATAAAATGTGTTTGTTTGCAAATGAAAAAAACTAACTTCAATTACATCGCTCAGTAATACAATGCAGATAGACGAAAAAATAGTCGAGAAAATACTCTTTATTAGAGATCGACTCAAAAGTACTCGTCGGATTTCGATCAAATAGAGACCATTGACAAGCACCAGCTTTCGATTAAAAAATATTTTTTATATGTATAATTAGGTTGGCAAACAACCGTACGGCTCACCTGACGGCAAGCGAGTACCGTAACTTATAGACGCCTGCAACACCAGAAGCATGGCAAGCGCGGAGTTACCAACCCTATCGCCAATCCCCCCAGGAACTCATCACCTTACTCACCAACAGGAACACAACACTGCTTGAAAACAGTATTATTTAGCTGTAGTTTTGAAAACAGTATTATTTAGTGTGGTATATGGTATTGTTCTGTAAGGTCAAGGTACTACCCTGTCGGGCTGCTCCATATTTTGTGCCAGAAATTTCCTGTTGTGCCCTACCTCAGTAATATACTATAATAAAACGTATAGGTCAACGAAAAAATGTAAAAGTGAATACACTTTGTTAGCGATAACTCAAAAATTATCACCAGATCTCTCTGTATTTAATTCAAAAGATCCAAAAATTTTTCTGCATTGAAATTTTATGAAGTTATTGCCCTATTTTATCTCGTATTGTCTTCCTGAAAATAACAAAATAATTTACTCGGAACTCTTTAGTAACGTTATAAAGTATTTGCATAAAAATTATTTTATGTCTCGTAAACATAAAAATAATATAGCAATCAAATTATTAAAAGTGTGTTTCATAAATCAATATAGTGTAACACGTGGTTCAATAAGTCCCAAGACTAAGTACTAAAAAAAGGTCTTTTTTATAAAATTAATTTTTATTCATCAACATAGTCTCCTCCAAGAGCGATACAGTCCCTCCAACGCTTTTCTAACTTTTCTATCCCATGTGTGTAGAACGATTTGTCTTTGGCTTCAAAATAAGCCTCCGTTGCTGCGATAACTTCACTATTTGAGTCAAATTTCTTACCCTGAAGCATTTTTTTGAGGTCTGCATACAGCCAGTAATCGCTGGGGGCCAAGTCTGGCGAATAAGGGGAATGAGGAAGCAATTCGAAGTCCAATTCGTTAATTTTGGCCATCGTTCTCACGGACTTGTGACAAGGCGCGTTGTCCTGGTGAAACACCACTTTCTTTTTGTTCATGTGAGGCCGTTTATCCGCAATTTCGTACTTCAATCGCTCCAATAAGCACATGTAATAGTCACTATTTATATTTTGCCCCTTTTCAAGGTAGTCGATGAAAAGTATTCCATGCGCATCCCAAAATATAGACGCCATAACCTTACCGGCCGATTTCTGAGTCTTTGGACGCTTCGGGCGGCTTTCACCAGCCGCTCTCCACTCCGCTGCCTGCCGATTGGATTCCGGAGTGAAATGGTATATCCAGGTTTTATCCATTGTTACATACCGACGTAAAAAATCCTTTTTATTATGATTCATCAGCGCCAAACATCGCTCTGAATCATTGACACGTTGTTCCTTTTGATCAGTTGTAAGCAAACGCGGCACCCACTTAGAAAAAAGCTTTTTCATGGCCAAATTATTATGTAAAATAGTGAAAACACTACCAACTGAAATCTTCACTATCTCGGCTATCTCTCGCACTTTTACCTTCCGATCTTCCAATACGATTTTGAGGACTTGGTTAATATTTTGTTGAGTCACTGCTTCATTTGGACGACCTGAGCGTTCCCCATCATTGGTGTCCATGCGACCGCGTTTGAAGTCGGCATACCACCGACAAATGGTTGCTTTAGAGGGAGCTGATCCTGCATAACATTTTATAAGCCATTGCTGTGCTTCAACGGTATTTCTTCCCATTAAAAAACAATGTTTTATCAACACGCGAAACTCGTTTTTTTCCATTGTATCGAAATTACAACCGTAGCGTCACTTAAATGTTTCAAAATCAATAATTTTATTGTTCCATTTTTAAAAATTTGACACATATTCTTGTATTAATAGCCAGTACTTTTTAAAAATCAAAAGAGTTTTTAATATATGCGCCATTTCCAGGTTAGTCTCGGGACTTATTGAACGATCTAGTAGACTTTTCTATCATGTTTTTTTCTTCTTAATACTAAAATAGTGAACAAATATGCATGATTTTAAAAGTCGATATTAGTTGGTCAATTGTTCAATGTTTAAAAATTTAAATTCAAGGTGATTTCTATATACAACGTTAAACAATTCGGACACGTTACACAACAGTTAACAGCGACGCGTAGGTACGCTTGCTTGTCGCTTTATTTGGTATCCTAAAAAACCTGACGCAAGAAGTTTAATCACCTTCATATCCGATAAGCGACATTTATTTCTAACATTGTATTTACAGATATAAATGATTATTGCGGTATCTACTAGCACTCTTGTTCGTAATATGATAACGAACTTCATGATTTCTTTATTGCTCGCATTGGCGTGACCTCCAACATTGATAACGGTAATTTCATTTTACGAGTAACGTGTAGTTTTCGTATATATTTCTTAACTCTTTTATGAAAAGTGACTTAAATAGTAGAAAAATAAAAGAAATCTAAGTCTCCCGATATGATTTTGTTGATGATTTTTTTAATAATTATTATTTTCTTTTTATTAGTGAAATTATATCAAAGGTTAACGTGTCGCGTGTGTCATTCAAGTGCTCATATGGTAGGAAAAACTGTGATAATAACCGGGGGAAATAGTGGATTGGGCTTGGAGACAGCAAAAAATTTAGCAGACCGTGGAGCACGTGTTATTATTGCTTGCCGTAGTCTCAAGCGAGGGAGTGAGGCTGCTGAACAAATTACAAAGGCAACTGGAAATAAAAACGTTGAATATCGCCACCTTGACTTGGCATCTTTTCGTTCGGTGCGGGAATTCTGTGAAAACACATTGAAAATAGAAAAACGGTTAGACGTTCTAATAAATAATGCTGCAGCCGGTGGTCTTGGAAACTACAAGACAGAAGATGGTAACCATGTGGGAATGCAAGTAAATTATTTTGGAACTTTCCTATTGACAAATCTTCTGCTGCCTCTTTTAAAGTCTTCCGCGCCGAGCCGAATTATAAATGTATCATCTGTTCTTCATAAGTATGGTGAAATGGATTTTGAAAATTTGAACATGGAAAAGTACTGGAGTGATTATTTGGTATATTCTAATAGTAAATTATATTTAAATCTAATGACCTTGGAACTCAGCCGCAGATTAAAGGGTACGGGTGTCACTGTGAATGCTTTGCATCCAGGTGTGGCGGCCACAAATATATTCAGAAATATTAAGAGTGATATTATTCGCAACGTTGTTCTGTTACTCTTAAATTTTCTGTATAAAAGTGTTTGGGAAGCAGCACAAACATCTATTCATCTTGCTGTATCGCCAGAAGTTCAAAATGTGAGTGGGTGTTATTTCAGCAACTGTCAAGAGGAAACACCATCTAAGTTATCACGGGATCCACAAGTTGCAGAAAGACTTTGGAAGGAATCAGAAAAAATAGTGAAGTGCAGTTTTGATAGTGGCTAATGGTTAAATATAAGCAATTATACATACATAAATAAGTAGATCTATGTGATCGTTTGAGTAATTCATATTGGTATTTTAATTTTTCATTTCTTCAACAACCTTTTTTTACTTACTTATTTTTACATACTGAAATTTTATACATGATGTAAACATTATTTATTAAAAGTATGCTTATGACATAACATGATGATGAAGTATGCGTTTGAAGTTTACTCTTTATGGACGATTATATTGACATTTAAAAATATGTTTATTTTTTCTCGCAAGAGACGTTGCGCGGTAAAACGTAACTCTTGGTCTAAGATCCGGAATATAACAAAATCTTCCCTCATCTGTTAATTAGATGAAACAATTTTTATAGGCTGATTTCAATATTGTTAATTTATAAAAACAACCTCTGCCACCATAAGCCTGCTGCAAATGATAATACTTAAAAAAAATTTTTTTCTTCGAAAAATCTTTTCCCTCTCATGTTAATTACATGTAGCTAAGCTAAAACCTAAAGCTAAAACCTAAGCTAAAACCTAAAACCTAGCTAACCTAAAAGCTAAAATCTAAGCTAAAACCGTCAATATTTTACATTATATACCTGACTATAGTAGGCACCCATCTCTATGATTGCTATACTTACCTGCAGCCAGGTTACTGCTGACTGAGGTTACTGACTGATGCTATCGAATACTGTTCTCTATTTATGAGTGGTAAAATATTCATCAGTAAAGTTATGACTGACTTACTTATGAGTCATTAAAAATAAACACTTACTTTTTGTGTGAATGTGACTTGATGTTGTATCAGCATAGATTTTTATGAAGTTTGATTAGTCAGACATTTGCTTTTGCTCTTAGCTACTTGCTGTAAAATTTAGACTCAGAAATTACTTTTTGAAATTGTATTTCGTACATTATAACTTTTTATTTTTGTTTTACTAATAACCATACGGTTTTTTTTTATTTTTTTTATTAATTATTATTACAGAAAAAATACATTGTTATGTGATAAACAGTGTAAAAAAACAATTTTCAGTTTACCAGTGTGTTTCTATAGTAATAATATCTATTAAATTACAAATTATATTAGAAAATAATATTAAAATATGCCATTACATTATACAAATAATATGATACACCTACATTTTAATCCAATTGGAAAAAAAAGAAAATGAACATAAATTGGTTAAAATAATAATAATATCTAATAGTCGTAATAATAAAATGATTAATGCGGCCATTTCACTCTCTATCTATGTTGTTCTAGAAAGAATTTTTTCAGTATGTTTTTATAGTTATTATTTTTTATTTCGTAGTATCGTATAGTATTCGTAGTATAGTATTCGTAGTATCGTTTGTATAAAATCGGCCTGTTTGATGTCTTTATAAAAGTTGTTAAATATTTTAATTGTAGTATAGTAGTGTAAGCATTATTTTATTAATATTTAAAATGGACACCATTTTCTATATCAGTAGATGTAGAGTAACTAAGTGACTATCAGTCTTAAGGATATCTAGCGTTATGCTCGCCTAGTCGTATAAATAATTTCATTATGGGATTGGATCGTTATTGATGACGCTACTGATGGATTCATAATGTTCTGTAATAAATGATCAAGCTGACAAACGTTTATTCGGACAAATGAAATGCTCGTAAACTATTATGATAATACACGTCTAAATCCCTGTTTCACTTATTTTATGTATCCATATACAATACTACTTTCAGAAAACTATATTTGTTATTTCTAAAACTTTGTACAATAAAACAAAACTTGTCGTTTTTTTATAATCTTTTAAATGTATGACAATGTATATATATAGCCATATAGGTCTTTATATTGTAATTTGGTTATACAAAGAGTAGCGTAGGTAATAGTATTAAACTACATTGTAAGGTTTGAGTTTATAATGGTGTATAAAATGTAATGTTAGATTGTTGTTTTAATTTATTAAAAGTGAATTTGGTACATTGAAACAGTAGTTTTATGTTTATCACATATTTTCTTTTGGAAAAATTATTTAAATCCAATTCATTTTATGTTTCCCACAATTTTTATCATTTGTTCTAGACTGGTATTTGTAGGTGTAGCTATGTCAGTTATAGTTTTACTTTCTATAAATGACTAAATGAAAGCTTCACATGCAATGCCCCCCAGCAGAATTTTCTCCTGTGTCGGTGGTCCGGAAACGCACACAATACACTAGCACAAACGTTTAGACCACGATAAATCGATCAGTGTGGGGATCGAACCCGCGACCGCAAGAGCTATAGCCTGTACTGTGACCACTGCGCCAACTTGTCCTCATAAATATTCAGTTCCGATCAAAACAATAAATATAATACAAAAAAATCTTTCGTATCAATATTAGTTTAGATTATCTCTCTATTTCTTTCTAGTACACTTACCAGATGAACAATGCTTAAAATTGGATACTGTCCTCCAAAGCCAGGGTAGGTTATCGAGTTATGTACTGATACCCCACTAGTCAGTCGCAGGGGTTGTTATATTTGCATTTATTAATATTTATAATATTTTAATTACGACAATGAAACCATAGTTCAGTTTTATATCTGACGTTTATTCTTCCTTTTTCTTACATTCGTCACTAGGCAAATCTAATGCAAATAGTTTAAATATGAATTATACAACATCTTCCCTTTTTACTCCTGACCATACCTGACAGGAGGTCTAACTACCCGACCATATGATGTTGTATAGTATGATGTTGATGGTGATGATGGTTGTTGTTGTGATGGTTGAATTGCGTCACTTTCTTGATTATCGGCATCGGGAATGTAAAAAGGAACCATATTTAGAGGCTTTATGTGAAATCTATTTCTAATAAATATCCTCCCATTTTCATTTTCTATCTTGTACGTCCTATCATTTGTCTTTCCTTTAATAATTCCTTTCTTCCAAAATCTCCCTATCCTAAATAACACGCCTTCTCCTGTTTCTATTGGTCTTAGATCTTTTTTATTCCTATTATAAAAATATTTGTCTTTATTTTGCTTTTCTATTAATTTCTCTCTTATATTTTGGTTGACTTTTGGGAAAAAAGATTTCTGATTAATGGGAACAATACCCCTTATTTTCCTATTAAATAAGTTTTCTGCAGGAGATGCAATTGTATTAGAAATTGGTGTATTACGGAATTCTAATAATACTAGGTATGGGTCTTTTTTCTCATGTATAGCCTTTTTAAACAAATTTTTAATGGTCTGTATTTCTCTTTCCACCATGCCATTTGATTGTGGATATTCTGGACTAGACATAATATGCTCAAAGTTGTATTGATTAGCAAACGCTTTAAAACTCATGCTGGAAAACTGTGGCCCCCCGTCACTAAATATTTTTCGTGGAATGCCGTGTCTACTAAATATTTGTTTTAACTTATCAATGATATCTTCACTTTTTATCTCTTTTAACGCAGTAATCTCTGGATATTTGGAATAATAATCTATAACAATTAAATAATCAGTACCATATAAATGAAATAAATCAATACCCACTTTTTCCCACGGTAACTCTGGTACCGCATGTGGAATTAAAGTCTCTTTTTTATTATTGTTACTAAAAATCTTACATGTTTCACACCGCAATACTAAATCTGTGATTTCGTGTACCATTCTGGGCCAATACATAGCCTCATTTGCTCGCAACAACGTTTTTGTTATGCCTAAATGTGGAAAATGCGCCCGATGTAACATCTCCTTTCTTAATTCAGGCGGCACTACCAAAGAATTGCCTTTGAATATCAAGTTTGACTTATATGTCAAGCTGTCTCTTACATGCCAGTATGATCTTATTGTCTCCGGCACAGATATTTTATGGCTTGGCCAACTTTAAGGATAAATTCCTTTAACAACTTCATTTCTTCATTATTTCTCGTAAAGTTTTGAACATTATTTAATTGCTTTTCACTTATGTTTAATGTTTCTATCACTAGGTTAATGTTAGCCTCAATATTACTCTCTTCTAGGTCAATTTGCATACTGTCATCCGTATCGAATGATCTAGATAAAGCATCTGCTATATATAATTCCTTGCCACACTTATAGACTAAATTAAATTCATATTTTTGCAACTTGATTAACATACGTTGTATACGTGGCGAAGTGGAATTCAATGGTTTTTTCATTATACCTATTAATGGATTGTGATCGGTTTCAATAGTTATATGTCTACCAAATATGAATTGATTAAATCTTTCACAGCCAAACAAAATTGCCAACAATTCTTTCTCAATCTGCGCGTAGCGCTGCTGACATTCGCTTAAAGCTTTTGATGCATAAGCCACTGGTAATCCATTTTGTAATAATACAGCGCCTAATCCATCTTTAGAACTATCAACGGAAAGAACTACCGGTAACTTTTCATCAAAAAATTGTAATACGGGTTTCTCAGTTAGTATCTTTTTTAACTCATTAAATACTCTTTCATGTTGCTCTAACCAGATAAAATTTACATCTTTTTTTAACAAACTTCTCAATGGTGAAAATAAATTTTGAAAATTTAGAATAAACTTAGAAACATAATTAATTACTCCAAGAAATCTTTCTAGTTCCTTTCTGTCCTTTGGACTTTTCATAGATACGATTGCTTTTATCCTACTGTCATCAAGTGTAATACCATCCTTGCTTATAATATGTCCTAAATATTTTAACTGCTGTACGTCAATCTTACATTTATCCTTATTTAGTTTTACATTCTCTTGTCTCAATCTATCGAGTACATTTTTAAGACGTTTATCATGCTCTTGTTTCGTTTTACCCCAAATCAAAATGTCGTCAATATATACATCAACCCCATCTAAATCATCTAGTATTTGACGCATTCGGTGTTGATAAACTTCAGACGCACTGCAAATTCCAAAAGGCATTCTTAGAAATTTGTATCTACCAAACGGAGTATTAAAACAACATAAAATCAGAGCTTGCTGCAGATAACTTTATATTCCAAAATCCATTTTTTACATCTAGAGTGCTAAAATATTTAGCACCTGAAAGTTTACTAGTGATCTCCTCAAGAGTGGGTAGTTCTAAGTGTTGCCTTTTGATAACTTCATTTAAGTCCTTAGGGTCTAAGCACAACCTCAAATCTCCGTTAGGCTTGTGAACAATTACTAAAGAATTGACCCACTCTGTAGGATGTGATACTTTAGATATCACTCCTATTTTTTCCAGTTCATCAAGTTTTCTCTTTAAAATTGGTTGAATCGCTATAGGAACTCGTCTACTCGCATGAACAACTGGAGTGGCATTTTGTTTTAATTTAATATCATATTCCTGTTTCATACATCCTAAGCCTTCAAATAAATCCCTATACTCAGATAATGTATTAATTTCATTGATTTCTAAATTTTGATTTTTTAAAGGATTAATTAAATTCATTTTAATCGCTGAATGTAGTCCTAATATGTTGCATGCTTTATCTGAGTTTACTACATAGAAATCTAATACGTAGTTTTTGCCATCATACTTAATAGGCAAAGAACACTTTCCAAGACAGTTAATTACTTGACCTGTATATGTTGTTAGCCTGGCCTTACACTCTAAAAGATTATTTTTGTCTAATCCTAAACTTGACAAGTTTCTTCCAGATAATAAATTCGCCTGAGCACCAGTATCGACTTTTAAATCAAGAGGCACATTATTAGATCCAACGACAATTATCCAATCCTTCGTATCTTCCTTTAGAGCATTTATGAAGACTGATCCAAAAAATATAGTCTTAATATTCTCCTCCATATTTTCACATCTTCTCTCATCATTATTATCTTCCACATTATGAATAAAACGATTTTTGCATTTATTTGCAAAATGATTGTAGCCATTGCAACGAACACAACGCTTACCAAAAGCTAAACATCTCTTCACTGGATGAATATAGCCACATCTTTGACATTCACGTGTATAATGTGTAGATCTGTCTTCCTTCGTATTCTTTCCGGCATTATCTACTGTGTTTGATTTCTTATTAATCTTATGTATGTTATAGTCTACATCGTTTAAATTATCTATAATGTTCGAATAACAAATTTTCTCAAGTTGCCTTTGTGTTTCTTGCGATGTACGACATATATCAATAGCTTTAGCTAGGGTCAAATCTTTTGTGCGTAATAATCTATCCTTTACTGTTTTGTCAGAAATTCCACACACTAGTCTATCTCTTATCAAGCTATCTGTTAAAAAATCAAAGTTACACGTACTCGAAAGATCTCTCAGAGCCACTGAATAGTCCTCATAAGATTCCCCTTCATTTTGATTCCTTGTAAAGAATTTATATCTTTCGTAAATCTCATTCTTTTCAGGATTAAAATGTTCTTCGAATTTTTCAATTACTTTTTCAAACTCAAATCGATGTTCCGGTTTCTCAAAATTAAATCCATTATATAATTTTATTGCCCTGTCTCCTATGGCGTTTAGTAACAAAGCTGTTTTTGTTCTTCCGTCCTTTGCTTCATTTCCAGATGCAATAATAAAGATTTCATACCTTTGTTTGAAAAATCTCCAGTTTTCAGACATTGACCCCTGCCAACTAATTTCTGTTGGCAGATTTATCGATCCATTTGCCGTGACAACTTTTTTCTCCATTTTATAATATTTATGTAATTTTCTATTAAATATTAATATTATTCACAATTAAATACGCTTTTCCGACTGCGCCATGTTATATTTGCATTTATTAATATTTATAATATTTTAATTACGACAATGAAACCATAGTTCAGTTTTATATCTGACGTTTATTCTTCCTTTTTCTTACATTCGTCACTAGGCAAATCTAATGCAAATAGTTTAAATATGAATTATACAACAGGGGTTTAGGATGTAATACACTGAGGCTGTTCTTTACGTATTACTGCTCTATAAGTATTAATGATGTACTTAAAACATGTACTTTACTTTGCAATTTTAGTTTGTTGTACCTAAGTGTTGTAACCAACCAAGGTTCCTTGTATTATTAGTGAAACCGTATCAAAGGTTTTCTCTATCGGTCTGATTTTCATTTAAAAAATAATAAAAAAGCTAAATACTTTGAATGATTACAGTTGAAATTCTCTTGGGATAGTTAACATACGTATATTTGTCATGTTATCAAGTTCAATAGTTAAATCAAGCCACTTCTTTTTTTTCTTTTTTTTTTTTAAATTAATTAAAACTCATATTACATCACAATTTACGATTAATGCACTCCAAAAATCGCAGGGATTTGTCCGTTGTGTTGTTTTTCAATACAGTTCAGGCACATTTAGGCAATCAACTAACAATAACAGCAAAAAATCAACAAATAAATTAGTGGGTAATTCTATAACTTAAGTAAAAAATCTTTTAAATTGGTGTAAATGCGTACTTGAGAGAGAATTAAGAGACATTTTTACTCTACTATGTTAGTCATACTCATATTATTAAGGAAATTACATTTTTTTTAAATCGACAGCCGAATTTGAAGTCATATCATAGAAATAATCTCAATTATTATTTTCCCCGATATAAAACTATTCAGAAGCTACATGTTTTATATCCAATCATGTTGCGCCTAATAGTAACGAAGCGGTAGTCATAATTGTGTCGACGTGGACAAAATTGTTAGTGATAACGATTATTACACGACGTGAGGATAACATGATATAAAGATTATTTTTTTATAAGTATTTAAGCCTGAAATAATTATGCGCATGAAACTATTAGGTAGGTACGTTATGATTTTTTTAGGTCATGTAATATAATTCATAATTACACTTTTGTTTGATTAAAATAATGTATAAAATATTACAATGTCATGTATCTAGTAACAAAATCTAAATATATACATCTAAACATATATATGTCTGTTTATATACCTACCTAATTATCTATGCAAATAAATAAAATTGGAGTGTCTGTTTTTAATATTAAAATAACCGCTTTTTACTAAATGCATATGGATGTATACACGGTACACATACCAAAATAACATTTTTTTACAATTTTTGTCTGTCTGTCTGTCAGTTTGTTCCGACTAATCTCTAAAACGGCTCGACTGACTTTGACGGGACTTTCACTGGCTGATAGCTAATGTAATAAGGCGTAACTTATGCTACTTTTATTTTAGAAATTTTAAATAACTTTTTTGTTAAATTCCACGTGGACGAGTAGTCCCTAGTATACCTAATATGTATACGTCATGTGATATTTTTTCTTTTTTGTATCACAAACCAGTGCTGTGACCGTTGCGCCAACGCGTCGTCCAGTTAGTAATAAAAAAGTTACCGAAAAAATAAATAAAGACCACCGAAATTCAATTCTCTTGCAAAATTTAATCAAAAATCCTATAAATATTGGAAGCAAAGATGTCTTTTATAATTTTGTTTTGAGCACTATTCTAAAATAAATTATTAGAGAAATTCTGAGATATTATATACAATATACACAAGTTTATAAAGAGTAACAAAATTAAGCGCCAATAAAATAGAAACAGAATATAATTTAGAATTTTAGTCGATTGTCGATTTCCATTATATCGCTTTGTTTGCTATAAGCAAATTATAGACAAAATTACGAAAACAATCATATTATAAGTCGCATATTTTAGTCTACAACAATTCTGCATGATATTGCTGCTCTTTATTATTGCCGACATAGTAGTAACAATAAAGAGCATTGTACTCCAAAAGATTTGTAAGATAATATAATTTTGAGTTTCAAAGGTATTGTCGATTTTCATTACATTGCATTGTTTGATTACAGATAAAATTATAAGAAAAACCACAAAGTTTATCGCGTATTTTCAACCGACTTCCAAAAAAGGAGGAGGTTCTCAATTCGACACGTATGTTTTTTTTTTTTTTTTTTATGTATGTTAGCTCAGAACTTTTGACTGGGTTTACCGATTTCGATCAATTTTGTTTTAATTGAAAGGTGTTGCGTGTCATGTGGCCCCATTTTAATTTAATTTAGATCTGACAAGTACTTTTAGAGTTATATCTAATAATGCGTATTTACGTGACTACTTTTTCGTCGACCTACGTTATATTATACCGCATAACTTTTTACTCGGTGTACCTATTTCGATGATTCTTACTTTAATCGAAAGCTAATACTTGTCTTGTAGTTTTGTTTAATTTAGATCGAAAACTGATTACAACTTTTTGAGTAATCTTTAATAGCGCGTATTTACTTGACTATTTTTTCGTCTTATTACGTTGTATTACTTGTCGATGTAATTGAAGTCGGTTTTTTTTCGTTTGCGAGCAAACACAACTATTGTTGACTTTAAAGAGCGTTGAACTCCAAGTCAATTAGAAGATAATATAATTTTTAATATAAGAGGTACTGTCGATTCTAATTATGTTGCTTTGTATGTTATAAGATACCTAACTGCCGATAAAAGTAGAAGGCAGAAAGTTTTATAAACTAGAATATAATCTTCATAGAAGTTCAAGCTGTCTCCGTTCATGATTTTAATAAAATCAATACTACGGCTTGGCCTCGACAAGGTACTTTATAGAAGAAGTTTCACATTCATAACGTCAAAATGGATTAACACAATTAATATAAATTTATATTTTGCTTACTAATGTAATCATTATAAATAGCAACTATTTAGTGTAAAATTAAAGTTGAAGTACTTAATACTAGCTGTTACCCACTTCGTTCGCGTGGAAGATTCTATCTGGATACTCATGGCGATAACGCCGATCAGGATAATCGTGATCGCGTGCGAATTATGGGATAAAAAATACATATTGCCATGTGATCTCCTTTATCTTATTTTAGAAGTTCCAGCGAGTGTTGTACACACATATAGACAAACATTTTAACGTTAAATCTTTAGTGGTAGGAGGCCTAGAGCTACCAGACTGCTTGCATACCTCGCTCTCAATCACGCTTCATGAAACAGTAGTGCGAAAAATAGTCTTCCCTTAGGTCTCCTCAAGCCATTTTATGTAGGTAATTTCAGTAATACGAACTAATTTCCTATTTTACCATACATAATTTCCACAAACCCTGGAATATTATATAACACTAGCTGACCCAGCAAACGTTGTTTTGCCATATAAATTATTAACCCGCTAAATCCCCCCACGTGGAACTTAGGGGTATAAAAAATAGATGTTGGCCTATTCTCAGACCTACCCGATATGCACAAACAATTTCATCAAAATCGGTCAAGCCGTTTCGGAGGAGTATGGCAACGAAAACTGTGACACGAGAATTTTATATATTAGATGTGATTAATTAGATTTTGCTAATTCTTTTATTATAATATTCCTTGAAGTACGAGGATGGTTCTTACGTAGCGAAAAATTTAAAAAAATTACCTGGAAAAGTCTAAAAACAACAATTTTCTATATTCCCATACAAAAGATTCGTAATAATACTTAAAAGTCAATTTGAACTTTAATACTATACTATAAAGTTTAAGAGTTAGTGGAGGGGTTTCAAAAAAAAAATAATTAAAGAATCTGCTGTTAGGCGGTACGAAGTTCGCCGGGTCAGCTAGTAAATAATAAAATAAAATGTCATGCTTATAAAATTTATACTTCAGAAATGACAGTAAAGTGTGTGTTTAAAATATGTAACTTGAAGCGTAAAAATTACATTAAGGGCGCGTTTCCACTATGTCGTAACGATTAATTTATCATTGGACGACTGTCGTTCCTAGCTGTTCCCATTCTAACGATTGTTTGTCGTCAATTTTTTTATCTTTTAGCGACTACCGTATTTAGCTGTTCCCATTGGATCGCGACGACATTTTATAGTTTCACGGCAGTCGCTTTGTCGTTTACACATCACTAGCAAGCTACAAATCTACGGTCGCCTCTACGTTCTACGTGGCTACGATAGAGTTGCCGTCACGTTTTAGTCGTCACTCCAAAAAATACCGTAGACGATAGTAAATCGTGTCGTTCTACATGTGAACACCTCCATTTAAACATATTATGAGCCACGACACTTAAAACTACACGATTATCTGTCGTCACGACAAAATGGGAACGCGCCCTTACTACCAATTATAATTATATTAAATTTATTTACTACCTGACCCCGCAAACGTTGTTTTGCCAAATATGCAATTATTGTTTTTAATTTATTTTTTTGGTGGAATTTTGTAAAACCCGTTCTTAGCTGACCTTTACTCGGCAAAAGGAATATTCCTACCAAATTTAAAATCTCTACGCCTTATGGTTCCAGAGATGTCGTGATGAGTCAATATATGGGTGGAAATCTCTTTTATATATATAGATTTGAACCAATGCTTGCCAGGTTTAAGAATAAAGGTTTAAATAGTATATATACCTACTCGTATTTTCAAAAGAAGTCCAGAAATAAAGGTTTATGCAAAAGTAAGACGCGTTTTCATACAAAAAATCAATGATTCTGATTTCATTTCCTCTTTATTTCAAATAAGCTAAAATGCATATTTATAATATATTTGTGATCAAAAAACTAAGGTAAATTTTTAAAGCTTCTAACTCCAATGACGGACCTCCATACGAATTTCATTACCTATTTTACAAATTTAAAGTTATTCATAATTACGCTAATCATAATTTATAATCATAATTACAAATGGGTGGGTCATTAATATAAAATGGGATGTGATGTTGAGTGTTTAGCTTCAAAAACGTACCAATCAATACCTAATTATTTGAATAGTTTTAGGTAGCTTTCGATTATAATGTAATTTTAAGTCTATTTTATTCTGTAAGTTACACTTATAGAAATCATTTTTACTGATTGCTCATTTCAATATAGAAACCAATATACTGTCTCGCAGTTGTCGAAGTTCAGGACTGGTGGCAGAGAAAAGCGTATAGACAATACTAGCAAGTATTGTATATACAACATCTATTCATTATGAATAGGCATTCATAACTGTTGTAAAGCTCAATGTCTACCTAATTCTGTAAATGTTACAATGCTGGCATAGTTTCATAGCGGACTTGAATGTAGATAATCAAATTGCTATTCATTTGTAGGATCATACCTCTAAATTCATTATAATTAGCTTTTAGTATAAATGGATTAAGGGATAGTATTGGTATTAGTTTTAGTTTTTGTATCTGATATTCCTCATCATATCATTTGATACTCAGAGTATTAGCTTATATCAAGGATCAGGAAATACTAGAAAATTGTAGCTTTTGTATCACAAAAAATGATTGCGAGAACTTAAAACTTGAAGAGCCCTTGGACCTCCTCAATGCGGCCTTTTCGAACAATCCGTTCTTCGAAGTCTCGATTCATCCTGTAACATCCCACTGCTAAGCATAATATACTTCTTACTCCATGCAGGAGAAGGATCGGAGCTTATTCCGCCACGCTGCTCCAATTAATATATTTAATGCATCGATTTTTAATTTACCTTTCTTTCTGAAAGCCAATCAAATCTGCAAGTGCGAATAAGAAAGCAATAAAATTATTAACAAGTGAGTAAAAAAGGCTCTAATGAAAAACATAATTATATCCAATTGTTATACAAAGTACAAGCTATTTGTTCATTTGTCGTACTTATTGCGTCAGTTAAGATAATTTAACTTTGAATGACCAGTTAATTAGCGAACACTAACAAGGTAATCGTTAATATGCTGGATTTACGTTAATTTATAGTGTACATGCGTACGTAGCGTTAAATTGAAATAACTTTGCGGGATGAGCAGCGAAGCGCTGTGGTCGTTTTATTTGCCCATAAATCTACAAGCTGATTTACAGGACTGCTCTTTCCTTTGAACTCGCAGCGCGGAGCTTTACACTTATAAATCCCACTATTTTATTTCGACTCTCTTTCAAACCATTAATAACACGGACATGACACAGTGTTAGGGTTGTTTCATATCTGATCTGGTTGAATGCATTTTATCATTTCAATATTTGATATTATTTTACAAAATAGTCTTACTTTTTAGAATATTTTCCTAAACATGCATATTTACTTACGAAGTTACGAGTTCTATGATCTACTATGACACAATGAAAGATGTACCTAAAGGTTTAAAGTAAAAATAACACATGTAAATATTAAAATTGGATTGCGATTGGCTGCTGCGCGGGCGGTTGCGGGTTCGATCCCCGCACACGACAACATTTGTATTGGCCATACAGATGTTTGCCGTGGTCTGGGTGTTTGTGCAGTCCTTGTGGGTCTCCCCACCGTGCCTCGGAGAGCACGTTAAGCCGTCGGTCCCGGTTGTTATCATGTACACCTGATAGCGATCGTTACTCATTGTAGGGAATATATCCGCCAACCCGCATTGGAGCAGCGTGGTGGATTAAGTTCCGATCCTTCTCCTACATGGGGAAGAGGCTTATGCCCAACAGTGGGATATTACAGGCTGAATCGTGATCGTGATCGAATATTTAAATGTTTTTAAATATTCATATAGGATTTTGTGGTGTTGTAAAGTGCTATGGAAAAAAAGCAAAGTGATGTACACATTACAGAACAAATACACACTGTTAACGCAGCGGTCACAGCAGTGATTGTTAGGCTGTCGCGCGTCCGATCCTCATGATTCGTATAAGCCTTACAGCTTGTATATTAAGTGTGTTGCTGGTCCCCGACAGAGAAATAAATAAAACAAAGGACTACTCGTAAAAGTAAAGCCTTTATTTATTGTTTATTTAACTATTTATTCCACAATACGCAATTTCATATATGTTTATATACTTAGTAAGCGTAACAAACGTGACACGATTAATATGCCCAAAAGGGCAAATGACGCTTTATATCCCCAAACGTGTAAGACCGAACAGGAAATACATTGAGTTAGAGTAATTATATAAATGATTATATTGATTGGTGTCAGAATCAATGAAGCAAAACAGTTTTTCAAAGTCTGAACTAAATAAAGAATAGGTACATATTGTTATCCACGTATCTAAAGAAATAGTTTAAAGTTTAATATATACTATAGATAACATTTTTTATCAAATAAAGTAGCACGATTCAGCCTGTAACATCCCACTGCTGGGCATAAGCATCTTTCTCCGTGTAGGAGAAAGTTCGGAGCTTAATCCACCATGCTGCTCCAGTACGCGTTGGTATATACATATAAGTATATCTACTACCTGTTATGAGCTACGATTGCTATCAAGTGTCTATGAAAACAACCGGGACCGATAGCTTAATATGCTCTCCAAGGCATGATGGGGCAACCCACAAGGACAGACACCCAAACCAGAAAAAAAATTGCACAAATACATCATAATAATCCATCCCGAGCGGGAATAGAACCCAGAATCACCAGTGTTTGAGAGAATGCACGGTACACACATCACTACACCAGAACGATGTCAGGGAAATAAAGTAGGCAGTCATTATAAAAGAGCTGTTTTATCAATATACCCTATTGTCACAAATATATAGGTACTTCTCATATTTTGGGCGACTGCGATAGCTAATTTTGACGGCCGAAAAACAATATTTCGTTCTATGTTTGTGCACATTATAAATTAGTGTTTTCGCAGTATCACAATATCACAGTATTATTTATTGATTGTTTATTCAAACCATTATTTAAACAAAATTATGCTCTAATAAATACCGCTGATGATTCGCTATTGATGATTTGGTACTTAAAAGTGTGAATAATCCTCGCTAAAAGATGCAATAAAAATTAAATGGCGATCAATATAATTAATCCTTTAAGCCACTAATTTCAATCACTCAATGCATTTTTTGTTACTATGTTTTTAATTAAATATTAAAATACTTAATTTTGCGCTTATCATTACGTTTTTATCAAATAGCAGGTCAAGTTAGATTAGGCAAACATGACACATAATATGACAGACACAGACAAATATTTTGTTTTCTCGATACTTCGAACGAAATTATCTTTGACAAATACTGCAGCTAGTAAGTCTTAAGTTAAACGAATTTTTCATCAAACGTGTACACTGAGACTCTTATACAAACACCCAAACAAAGCTGCACACTATAAAATGTTTTATAGACACCGTAAAATTTAATAATCTGTTTAATCGTTTATAGGTAGGGATCCCTAGTACATATTTTTCACCTTTTTTTTTTTGGTATCGCAGGGTAACCCATTTACGGGTGATATCCAGGACGCCCGAGTAGGCAGTCCTAGACCGTATGTCGGACTCAGCATTTGGGGTGCCACTACCGCACTAAACCCCCTGCGGGAGCCTTCAGCCGCTATACTTGGAGGGTCCCGGATCTGCAGGCAACAGGATCCCTCCAGCGACAGGCTGGCCTCGGCGAAAAGGCCAGACTTCTCCTCCATGGGGACTGTCCGGCTCACCTCTGAACAGTCCCGACGACGCCGTGTCTAGCAGGACCGGGTTCCCATCCCGGCCCGACACGGGCACAGGGGCGTTACTGGAAGCGCATTAAGTAGCGCCTCCTACGCACCCCCATTCGTCGCCCGCGGGTGGAAGCCACGTCGGCGGCCTCCTCTCTCACCCGCTCGTCGGCCTCCTTCTGGGACATTACTGTCTCGCAGAAGAAGACCATCGCCTTCCACATTTTTTTTTTTTTACTATATTATACTTAAGTAAGTAGGTAGGGATCCATAGTACATTTTTTTCACCTGATCAGTATCAAGCTAATTTTTTGGGAGTGGCTACATTTTGATGAGGCGAACAAAAAATTCCTCTTCGAAAAACCTCGATTGTGGTAGCTAACAGAGATAGTAGGGGGTAGAGCAGCAGTGAGCGTAGGACCGGGATAACGTACCACGCAATTTGTAGGACATTATTACTATTAAATTATATAGATAATCACTAACTAAAAGAAAAAAAAATCAGCTGGTTAGTAATAATTTTTGATTGACTTTTGATTGATTTTTGGTTTTTGATTTTTGATTTGTTTTGACCTTACGAGGTCATCAACTTGATGACCTCGTAAGGTCATCAAAAATTAATTTTTTTTCTGATTTTTTTTTTGCTTTTAGTTAGTTAATATCTATATAATTTAATAGTAATAATGTCCTACAAATTGCGTGGTACGTTATCCTGGTCCTACGCTCACTGCTGCTCTATCTCCTGCTAACTCTATTATCTACCACAATCGAGAGTTTTCGAAGAGGAACTTTTTGTTCGCCTCATCAAAATGTAGCCACTCCCAAAAAATTAGCTTGATACTGATCAGGTGAAAAAAATATACTAGGGATCCCTACCTATTACTGAACACTTACTTCATCGATTATTAATTTCGATTCAATCAACATTTTGTTTTTATGTCAAGTGCAATTTTGACAACCTTTTATAAATATAGTATTTCATAACTTTTTATGGTATTAAAAACATACTCGTAAAATGTTTGTTATTAAATTGTGTGAAGTATTGTAAAAAGTCTATGTAAACTCAATTGCAGTCGATTATTTGACATATATTTACTAAAAATTCACCACATTTTTTGTACTGAATATTAATTTAATTGCATCTACACTTTTGTTCCCGTATATGATAGTACAAAAGAGTAGATATTATTTTTAATTTATTACTATTTACAATATCGTCTAAAACGGTTTTACTATTAAGCAATACAGTCTCCATGATCTAGTATTGTAAAATGCAAGTCTCATTTCTAACTAACATTCAATTTATATACTGAGTAAGTCTAGCCACCATATTGTCTGTCCTGTGTAAACAGTGCCGCCCGTTGCTGACAGAATGCAATTTCTCGCCACTCGCGCTAGTTCCAAGTTAACATTTACATTTTAAAGCATTTTATTTCATTTGCAATTCCCTCGATTTCTTTCCCATGCAATGTAATTGTAGCTGATTATGTTACTTGTTCGGATTGCACCGAGTGTGTCTTTTTTGTTTCATTTGGTTTAAATAAAATTGCGCTATAAAATTCAAGTAGCTGGAAACTAGTGTTGTTAGGGATAATATAAAAATTTAATACAGTAAATATTACACACATAATAAATAATTGTATTATAATACAATTTCATTTCATTTTCATTTTGATAATCCTAGAGCAATACATTATCAAGTAAAGATTAAATTGTTTTGAACAGTTGTAAAATTATTTCTGCTGTTTCAAGACGGTGCGACCGTGATAAAATGGCATATTATATATCAAGTTTCATAGGTTTTCGATTTACTATAGAACAGAGGCATTGAAATAACTTAGTTTTCACTGAGGTAAGGCACAGCAGAAAATATCCTGCTCAAAATCTGGAGCAGCCAGACTGGGGAAGTACCTCGACCTTACAGAAGGTAACCGCTAAATAATACTGCTTTCAAGCAGTGTTGTCTTCCTGTGTTGAGTAAGTTGACCAGAGCTTCTGAGGGGGATTGGGCTAGGGTCGGCAACGTGTTTGGGATTCTTGTGAAAAAAACTTACTTTGTTTGCCAGAAGGTTATTAACGACACCAGTTGATCTAAATAAGATTTCAAGAGATACTGAATGTAAACTGGTTTCAAAAAAGTTTTGACGTGATAACTTTTTTTAAATCGATGAACACCGGCTGTAATTTTCAATTAACTCCTTCTTTGTATTACACAAAATAATGATAGTTCAGTAATAATAATTCAATTGAATTCATAAATGTAAGCAATTTTTCATCAATGTTTCTTTATGACGTATCACGTAAAACTGTCGTCCGTAAACAAACTTTACAGACAACTAATTTTTGTATTTTTTTTTAAACTAATTAATTTTTGATGATGATGATGATGGTGAAGTGATGTTATATCCTGAAACAAATGCAATATTATATAGACTTTGTCTTACATACTCAAAACGTACATAGTTATAGAAATATATATTTGATGTGTAAATTAGAAACAAAAAAAAAGATAAACAAAATACACTAAAAATCAGCACTTTTTTACAAACAGAAATTTTATCATTGTTGTAAATCATAATACGGGTGAGTGGCAGGGCCGACAGATGCTCAGCCTATATTAAAACGGTATTCATAAATGATTTTAACATTTATTCGAGTAAGTATCTCAAATTAAAATATAGATACCTATAGTTTTTTAATTTTTTGCTATCGCTGGACAGGTTTCTCAGACCGGTATTCTCAGCAAGTCCTTTCATTTGAAGCCTTATTGAAGGAAAACATAAAAAAAAACTTAGTCCACCGTCTTTAGAAGTCCACCATATTAGATTTTGAGTGACGTCACTTTATTTTGTGAGTTATTCTCAGAAAAACTTTTCATTTTATACCCATATTATAGGAGTCCATTAAAAATAAACTAATCCGACATCTTGGGTGATCCGCCTTGTTGGATTTAAAATTAATAACGTCACACAGCTAACCGTCTATTGTTATCCAAAATAATCATATACACCAAATTTCAGCTCAATCAGGGTTAAAATAATGATATGCTTCAAAATTAAGTTGTAACATGTCACCTTAACAAACATACGTTCATACACATATTTACTGTTTTTAGTTAAACCTGTTTTACTAGATGAGACAAATTTATAGGGGAAACGTACATTATAACTAGAACATTTAAAAAGTTTCTAGAGGATGTTTAGATTCGATATAAAACAAAATAAATATAGTTTTGGAACAATGGGGAGACCAGCAAGGACATACATTTCTGAAACAAATATTTTTTACGTATACAAATATCAGACCGTACTCAAACGTTTGTTACCTACACCGAAAAAATATGAATTGGAATATAAATCCGGAAATCTGGTATAAAGTACCATAATTATAACTACAAGCAAAGAAGAATATTTTGAGAGTTACAAGAAACGCAACAAGTATTGAGTAATCCTATGTCATAAAGTATAATGGTTTACGATTTCAAATAACTGATCCATTGTTATAATTTTGTTGTTATTGGTCACTGCTAAAATTAGAACATTGGCACAATTAACCGGTGTGATAGTGCTATCATTTAGAACAGGCAATATAATGTAGTAGTACAAACAGTTAAGTTCTAGTTTGCAAAATTCTAATATTTCTTTTAAGTTTAAGAATAAGTAAAAATTATAAACATTTTTTTTTTAAATCAAATCATTTTGATATGATAATGATTTAAAAAAATGTTTATAATTACCTCATGTGTGGGTAACACAAAAAGTAAAAATAAGTAGAAAGCATTCATTAAACTTCTATAAAGGATGCGTGTCCGATAGATAGCTATTCGCCATCTTACGTCACGGAAGTGAAATTTCGTACTCCTCTGGTCGCAAGCATTAGGTATTAATAATAATTAATTATTTGATGGATAATAATTTGTGCATTACATTTGTTTGTAATTGAATTTTACCATTTACTTAATTATGTAGGTATATAAACATGATATCATTTAACTTGATTCGGCAAAAAAAATAAAATAAATACGAGATCATAATATCACTTTATTCCCTCGGGGCGTCGATATTTACCCAAAAAAATAGAAGTATCATTTGGTAGTAATTACGTGAATTTTGAATAACTCAGTCAATTATAGTCGTGCCGTCTATTTATAAGCAAATTCAATTGAAGTCTATATTAGATTATGTTTTTAAGTAGTTCACTTATTGTAAAATAATAGGTATATAGAAAACTTCCCTTGATGATAATTATATTTATTTATCCCAAAATTACTCACCACGCGACTTTACCATTAAAGCTTATAATAGTGCTAAGCTAGTAAGCTTATATACGCTCGAAAATAATGAGGTAAGTAAATTAATATTACGTTGTAATTAAGTCTATAGTTCTGCCTCTGATCTGATAATAAAATATATTTTTTGTTGTATAAAACGCCCGATTGCGAGGTAATAATTTAATCATTATTATTTATTTGATTACTAGCTGTGTCCCGCGGTTTCACCCGCGTTGATTTGAGGAAAAAAAAGCCTTCCTTCTTCTTAAAGCATAACCTTTCCCTTTAAATAAGCCATCTAGCTCAGAGCAATTTTTCGATTTGTCGGAATTTTTCGATTCGAATCAGCAGTTTTTGAAATTAGCTCGCTTCAACAAACAAACAAACCAACTTTCGGGTTTATAATATTAGTACAGATTAAGAAATTATAAAACATATCTTTGACACTTTCGTGACGAAAATATTTATATAATATATAATATACCGCCTAACAGTCGATTGGTATTAAAGTTCAAATTGACGTTTAAGTATTACCTATAACGAATCTTTTGTATTCGAATACAGAATTTTTTTGATACTTTTTTTAGTGATTTTTTTTAAATTTTTCTCTCCGTAATAACCATCCTTATACTTCAAGAAATATTATAAAAAAAGAATTAGCGAAATCGGTTCAGCCACTCTCGAGATTTGTGCTTAGCAACAAATTCAGCGATTCATTTATATATATATATAGAGATTATTGATCTACTAAGTTCGACTGATAACAATCGATTATTCGGTTTACATTATGACGTATAGTACAAGCTCGTGCAACTTACGTTGATGCGTCGATATAATCATAGGTTTCTCAGTAAAATTTAAGGTATGCTATTCTGAAGGACTTATATATGTAAGAGTAAACGACGACCGCATTCCAGTGCGTTATTGCTGTTCTAGAAACTATTGGGTTACATCTTGGTGTAGTATGAAACGCTCGGGAAACTGATTTGAATGTGAATCAGAGAATCCAGCATTCTCAGTTGTAATCGCGCTGTAGGTCAAAATGTTTGTCAAGGGTTATCAATTCAGATATAGAGGGTTAGATTATAGAGGCCGGTGTTATGAAGACGAGTATTAACCTTTGGTTACAAAACATAATAATGTGAAAGACTGATAGTACTTGTGCACTACTATATGTATGTGATCATAATACATAATACGTACAATACTGTACTGATCTTGAAAATGAATCTAATTCTCCTTTTGTTGAAATTTAAGTCAAATTAACAAATATAAATATATACGCAACATACGAAGCGTATGCTGCAAGCTTTGCATCGTAATGTATAGAAAAGGTTCTCGTTTACATTTTTCAAGAGTTGTGTTGAAGTAGCGAATACATTATATCTTAATCAAATGGAAAGAAAGTGGAAAGAATAGGGTCCGACATTATCCACGAAAATATAAGGCGAAGGAATATTAATTGAATAATGGATGTTAAGCTGATTCATGTACAGAGAGAGACATAGATAATTTAGTAGTAAAGTAATAAAAATAGCAAATGTGCGCACATTAACCTTACAGACGCGTTGTTATACTTACATATGTAAATGTAATGTACAATAGTACATACGCCTACATATATAAATACGCCTTTTTAATTCATGTTAGCGTTATTAATTAATGAATTTACAAATTGAATTTTAAATAATAATGTACCTAAAACTATTGTAAACAATAGACACAAAACTTTTTTATTAGTTTGGAAAATCAAAAATCAATTCAATCACAATTTAGTAAACTGACTATTCCACGATTAATTTAATATACGAAACAATTAACGTTGCGTTGCTTATACCTTACCTAATTGAGTTTAATAGTGCACTGAGTCGATTTTTAGTTTTAGATTAGTAAAAAGGTGTAGCTAAATTATATAATGGGCTAAAATATGTTAATGGTTTATTAGATGTAGAAATTTACTGTTATTTCGTTGATGCTAATCAATTTGTTATTTGTTATGTTATCACATTGTACATACAAGGTACATAATACATATTGGTTTAATTTATTGTAGAATAATGTTTACGATATATATTAAATTACCTTTTATACCTAATCTATAGGCTTACTCTTATTTTAGGAAACATGCAGCGTTTCATGTCCGCAAAACGTCAGAGATTCAGATGCAGTCAAGTGACAACGCCGACGGGCAGACACGAACATGTTACCGGGGGTGGCGACATAAACGTAACCTGGTGGCACAAATTCTATAAAATGTTTAACACCAAGCGAGAGCACACAAGTTTTGTAACCGCACAACCGAAAGAATGTATTACTCGAGAAAGGATGATATAAAATTTTTGCTATCGTATTTTTCAATCAAATTAGTCTATTGTTACGCACACGTGATCTGTGGTTACGCAATACCAAAACCAAAGATGTTTAAAAATACGACATCGAAGATGGAATTTATATATTCTGACTTTTCCTGCAAATGATTATAAGTTCATTGGTTACATATATAAGTCTAATTTTTACAAAGTAAGTCGCAGATTGATATTAATTTAATTACAAGAGAAAAAAATTACAGGCAGCATAATTAAGATTTCTTTTGATCCAGATGTTTTAAATGATTCTGCTACTTAGCGGTTTGGAGAGCGGCCTTAGGCTGGTAAATAGTCGGTTAGCGAGAGGAAGTGCGGACAATATTAATGTTGTCCATAACTCACAGTCCGCCGACGTATTTTTCTCGAGCCGGCTAAGGATGGCAGACACTAATTAACAGGATTAGCATATTTCCCTAAAATACAATTTTAGAAGAGAATATTTTTTACCGTAAATAATTAATTTTAATATTTTTTACTTTAATCTCCTATCGGATATCCTTTTAATGTGCTTTTTGAAAGTCGTTATAAAGTGAGTTAGTTCGATGTTTTGCTCCCATCGTTTTATGATAATTAGATGGTTGGTTTAAAAGTAAACTTCGTTTATTGGTACCAGGCTATATAATTATTTGATGTCATATTATTTGTTTACTGGTTTTGTTTATTTTGAAAAGTGAGGTTTTATTAGAAGCGTTGTTTGAAAATGTATGCTGTTGCAGGTCAGATCAGTTGTCAGGATAGACCAGTCGTGGAGATAAATCTTAATATATTAAGGATTATATATATATAAATCTCGTGTCACAATGTTTGTCCTCAATGGACTCCTAAACCACTTAACCGATTTTAATCAAATTTGCACACCGTGTGCAGTTTGATCCAACTTGAAAGATAGGCTATATTTTATTTTGGTATATGTAATTATTATATTTAAGAAAAAAAAGGTGGTACGAAGTTCGCCAGGTCAGCTAGTCTTTTATAAATTGGTGGAGCATTCTCATGTATAATGCGAAAGTTATTTAGTTAAAAATATATCTTTATTTTATATTATTACAAAGAGCCGAGGGTGGAAGATTTCATAGCAATTACACGAATTGAGATAAGACGCCGCGGCGCGCCACGCTAAGGTACCGAATCGAAAATATTGTAGACGTGATTTGACGGTTATGTTCCAGACTATGAGTAACGATTGTTATCAGGTGTATAATATGATAACAACCGGGATCGACAGATTAAAGTGCTCTCTGAGGCACGGTGGGGAGACCCACAAGGACTGTACAAACACCCAGACCACGTCAAACATCTGTATGGCGAATACAAATGTTGTCGTGTGCGGGGATCGAACCCGCAACCGCCAGCGCAACAGCCACACACAAACCAGTGCTGTGACCGCTGCGCCAATATATCATATTTTACAAATAAAGTAGATACATAAATAAAAGAATAATTATAATTGTGTTTGCTAGCAAACGAAAAAAAAACCGAATTCAATTACATCTTACTACAACGTAAGTAGACGAAAAAAATTAACAAACGCACTAGTTGTCACTACGATTTTCAAGGGGTTTCCCTCGATTTCTCTGAGATTCCATCATCAGATCCTGATTTCCTTATCATGGTACCTAAGTTTAGATATCTCCTTTCCAACAAAAAAAGAATTTTCGAAATCAGTTCATAAACGACGAAGTTATCCCCGAACATAAAAAAAAAAACGAAGTCGGTTAAAAAGTTTTATAATTTTTGAATCTTGTACAAGTGGGGTTGATTCGTGTCAGTAAGTAGTCATAGATACTCATCAGAGAAAGCCACTTGGGGAATAACTCTCTACTTCCTTTTTTAACACTGATATAGAAACTCATAATGGTGTTACATAAAATAAAAGAATTTATAGCATAATGAAACTATTTAAAGCCGTTGAAAATAAAATCGTACTCAGACTTAACTATGTTGGAAGTACGCAATGTAAAATCAATACTTATGCAAAAACAAGATACAAATAAGATCAGAAGCATATAGTGTTCGAATGAAAATGTTTCTAGTTTTCTTTTTCTACAACAATTAGTTTGCTGTTTTTTCTTAGTGACATTCGTTTTATTTCTCTTTATATTGTAACATTAAATGAAGTAGGTATTAAATTGTAATTAAATGTGCCTTTTTTACTATTAATAAAACATTATCGTCAGGTCACATCAATAATGGAACAGTTTGACAGTAGAAATAACTCAACCTTAAAAAAAGATCATAATCTTACAATACAATTTTTTTTCAAGTCGTGCTTTATTTCTTTTGTAAGTAAGGCAGCAAGCAAGCGTGCAACTGCTTCATGCTGCTTCTGTTCTATGTGTCTTCGTATCAACTTTACTAACATAATATCACCAGACTAGCCCTACACGGATTTCCCATCCTTGTGATTTAAAAACGACATAAACAAATAGTCTCTCTGTAAACAAGAATGAGTATTAGATTAGATTTAATATTTAGATCATAGGGGGATTTGTGATAGTGTACGTTCAGCTACAATACCGTACATTTTTTACTTACTTTACTTTTTTTTATACAACTAGGCCGGCAAACAAGCGTACGGCTCACCTGATGGTAAGCGATTACCGTAGCATATAGACGCCTGCAACCCCAGAAGCCTTGCAAGCGCGTTGCCGTCTCTACCCCCAATTCCCCCCAGGAGCTAAGTCACCTTACTCGCCAACAGGAACACAACACTGCTTGAAAACAGTATTATATAGCTGTGATCTTCTGTAAGGTTGAGGTCAGGTCTCCATATTTTGAGCAGGAAATTTTCTGCTGTGCCCTACCTCAGTTAAACTTTACATGTTACATACGAAAGTACATTTACTACGTACTCTTTTCTTACAACTAGGTTGGCAAGCAAGCGTACGGCTCACCTGATGTTAATCGATTACCGCAGCCTATAGACTTATTACTTACTTGTTACCAATAAAAGCTCAACGTGAAATATAATTATAACAAAGTTTTTTGTTTTAATGAAGTAAAAAATTTTTACGCCCGCAAGTCAAGCGACTTGGGTAGTAAGCTGGCTGCGTGACGAGAGGGTTACGAAAAGTGCGATCGGGCGAGGCGAACGGAAGTTGAGATAGAGATATAAGTTAGTGAAGATAGAAAGAGAGAGAGAGTTACGTTTCGTAAGTTTTAATTCAGTCGTGTGGTCCAAAGCTCACTCGTTTTTTATTACATTTCGTAAGAAAAAAGCAGTACTTAGGTACTTTGTATGTCGATATTTTTATCATTTTCGTTCTTTCTCACCACGCATGAACGAGTCATAAAGAGCCCTCGAGAATCTTTGAGGATGTACGATTTTCCTTTGTTACAATAGAATCTGGAAAGCGAGTAGTTACTTACAAAGAAAATTTTAGCAATACATGACTGTATATAACTTTTACAACGAACGGATTTAATGTTCATTTAAATGAATAACTAAATGATAAAGTGCTAATTTTATCTATTGAATCTAAACGTTTTATCATAATATCACTGAAAATATTTACAACGGCATTATGACTAATTCTAAAAGAGCACGAATCGAGGGTAAGAAGATGGCCTATATTTATAAAAAAAATATTCCTTTTAATGGTGCTAAAAATTTTCTATGTGCATAACATAATTTTTTATAATTTTACTATTAAGTGATAAAGTTCAATCAACTTATTGGCATACTGTTATTCCACACGTCATAAATTTTTTTCACATAGATCGTATATTTTATATCACATCATATATTTTAGTTTATTTGTTATATAAAAAAAAATTCAAGCTACAAACATTCATTGTAAAATTTGTTTGCATCAAAAGTATATTTTGAATATGTTGTGTAAAATAGCTTATATTATAGTTATAGGTAAATACCTTTCGACATTTATTTTTAAGAACTTAAATATATTATAAGATAATCTTTAGGTTGAAACGATTTTTAACGTAAATTTTCAATAAAATCGTTTCAAATACTGAACTGCACCATTTTGAAATACCATTCTATTAAAAAATTCATATCAAAAGTTGTTGACGAACATTCATATTGTGGGACTAACTTCGCTCTCTCATCACAGATTTACAAACTTTCTAGCGATATGCGCCATTTTTCCCGTGTGCTTTTAGTGTTCCGGAACTGCGACAGAAAACAAAATAAAAGAGTAACAAAAACAACGACAAAGTTTTTATACTTAGTAAGCATTATTTTTTATGTTCGTTTTATTTTTGAATACTTTATTTACTACGGATTTGTTCATCTGTAGGATACTAAAAAGTTAACTTGTAACGTTTAGCTAAAACAATTTATTTTTGACTGAATCTATAGATTCTTAGATAAAAATTGTATATACATAATGTTATTAAACTCATGTCCTTCCGTTTAGGGTCATATAGACATAGATACGTGTAGGCATACATACCCACAGCTGAAACTATAAGTAAAAAAATTAAAAAAAAGTATATATCCAAAATTGCTGAACTCTAGTTGTTGCTTCGAATATAAAATAAACAATTCTATCCAAATATAAATATGTATATACCAATTAATTCTTTGATAAAAGCAAATAAAATTAAAAAAAATAAACCTATTTAACTTATGGATGGATTATTACGCGTAAAAAAAAACAAAGATAGTAAATAATTACCCTTCTCTGATATATTTAATATTTTTTTAAATATTGTAACACATAATTATGTCTAATTTTAGAGTTAACGAACAAATAATCACCTTGTTAGGAACTTTGTAGTAAAACATTGGTTTCTATAGATTCAGCTTTTGCACATTAACTTCAAAGGTAAATTGGATGGCAACCGCAAGGATCGTTAGGTAACTACTTCCATTGACGTGGTTTAAGTAAAGTAATATGAAATATATATTTTTTAAATATCAATTTAAATATTGGTAAAGTGAAAGTAGGATTTTCTCAATTTCAAAAATAAGAAAATATAACAATTAAGGTCGCTTTTACGAGAATTTGATATTATTAATACAAAATAATTCATGCTTATAAAAATATGTTTTACAAAAATAATGTTTTACAAAAACAAATTATTTTTATGACTGTAAACTTGTCTCGTTATATTCATACAACATTCATAATATGCTTCCCATATAGTTAGACATCATGCTATCTTTTTTTCGTTATACAATACTTGTGTTTTAACGAACTTTAAATGATATGGAGCGACAAAAGTATCTTTTTATGATTTAAAAAAAATATTAGAGAAAAAGATCAAATGAGTTACCTACCCAAGTACCCAGCAAGCCTTGGAAGTCCTCAAACATAACAATATTAAGTTTGATTTTGGTCGCTTTTAACATTACTCTTGTAGGTTGATTACGTTACATAGTTGTTTTGTTTATATGAGTCAAAATAATAAAACTATCATAAATATTTACTGTAGGAAACTAAATCAGTAGCACTAAAATTGTTTTCTTTTTATAAACAAAAAAGGTTTCATTTTATAGTATTCGTTTTTTCGGTAGCGGTAAAAAATTGATTCAATCCTATTTTTCGACATTCGTGCGACCTGAAAACGTGAGGCACGCAATTGTGGCAAGCACACATCAACGTAACGTAACGTGCTATGGTTCGAGAATTTTGGACGCTCTTGGGTAGCGATTGGTTACAACTCTTTTAGGGTAAAAGGGACAGAAATTGCGGCTACAAAATTGCTGGCTATTGTGGTGTTTTGTATATTCATTCGATTTACTTATTTAAAACAAATTAAATGTCACGTCTAATCAAAAGTGAAAATTATTTTTCTTAGTCTTTTTATAGTTTTTTACTTTCTCATGATTTTCTTAGAAAATCTGTTGTAAAGCTAGTTGTTTCATTATGGTCTGCTTTGTTTATTAAGAATTTTTTATGTTTAAAATACATACCGTGGTGGTCCGTAGTGGTACGTAGGCAACGTAGTGCTCGTATGTAAGTGTCGTAGATAACTACGAACTATTTAACTTTTATAAGTGTAATATTTATACTTATTTGTTTGTTTTAAAAAATAGAGTTAGTTGCAACTACGCAAGCAGGCTAGTATATTTTTACTAAAACTTATTTAATAAATAATATCCTATTAAATAAAGTGCAATATTTAATTTAGGTTCAGTTACATATGTATATCATATAATAAATATTTATACTGTAATATATAATTAAATTTTTGTTGAACTGTAATTACAAATTTTATTAAAAAAAAAAAAAAACAACATGGATATCAATTTAAAAATTACCATACTCGATTAACAGTTATCAAAGCGTTTATGCAGACTAGCAGTAATTACGAGGTTTGTGGTGGATTCGGGAATACCAGATTAGAGGTAATTAAGTCCTGGAAGTGTAACCCGACGGAGATCATTATACGGGATAATGAGGTGTCCACTCAGCTTCGCTTGGAATATGTAAATTGAATTCGAATATTTTACATGTGCCTGTTTTCATCAGTGCGTACAATTCGTTCAGTACATTTTTATACATAGGTATTGTCGATTACTTTGGTTGCTATATAAAAAAAAAAAATAGTTTATACAACTAAATTAAGCACGTCGATAATATTTATTTACATTATATTAACAGTTCACTTCTTCTCTATAAATCATTCATTAAATTATTTCAGTCTTTGAACATAGGAATTGAGAAATAGTAATAAGTAGGTAAACATAAAGATGACGAAAATCCAATTAAGAACTCAATTTGATCTTGATTTACAACGCCTGTAATTGTTTATTTAGTAAGCGTTTACTTTGGAATCTGTGACCAATAATGTAAAATTTATTAGCATTGCTCTCGAAAATTAATTTACTACGCGACAAAATCAAACACCGCTTATTTATATTTATAAAACAATATAGCAAAGGTTCTTACAGAAAAATATATCAAACGATAAAATTTGGCAAGAAAATTTTGTGTTGATTCAGAATACAAAGAGACCGAAAAATAATACGATACACGTTTTTTTAGTATAAGGATATTTATATTGCATAACATTTATATTCTTCACTAGCTTCTGCGCGCGACTTTGTCGGCGTGGACTCCGCTCCTATTGGTCTTAGCGTGATGACACATAGCCTACAGCCTTCCTCGATAAATGGGCTATCTAACACTGAAAGAATTTTTCGAATCGGCCCAGTACCTAGTTCCAGAGATTACCACGTTCAAACAAACAAACAAACTCTTCAGCTTTATATATTAGTATAGATGAGAGACCCATTAAAACAAGTATAATAGAACTAACTGCTTAGGGTTTGTTCTTATAATTTAGTTCGTACAATTAGTGTCAAAATTGGCGCAAGATTAATATATTTAGGTTTAATTCAGACCTCGTAGAAGATGTTCACAAATGCGTGGTCTGGTCTGTTAGCTAACATTGGATGGTGCCGAGGCTTCGGTAATCCAAATGGCTTTCCAACAACAACGTATATCCATGTAGGAGAAGGATCAGAGCTTTATCTGCCACCCTGCTCCACTGCGGGTTACACACATTATTACACAGTAGTATATAATTTAGAAATCAATACTGGAACTAAATATCAATAATTTTTTACCGTCGTTAATCTCAAATTCTTATTACATCTACGTCATTAGTCTACATAGCGCACCTTTTTATGAATACTTCAATGTAAAATAGCTAGACCTGTTTAACTTAGGTCGCATAATGAGCAAGGGGAACATTAGCCTCTTAGTCATGTGTGTGAGGGTTGATTTTTGTTTGCTTGTGTCCAGGATTGCGTGCTAGCCACTCCAATTAAGGGGCAAGCAAAGTGCGACGACTGCACGTAAGCAGGTCGGCCGATATAACGTTAACACACGACTTTTAAACGAGGCTGCCTACATTTTTACGAGGTTTTTAAATTTTATATTTGATGTTACACACGACACGCGAACTACATAAAAATAAGCATTACCATAAAATTATATGAAATATGTTCTGTATTTTCTGCTTTTAGAATATTAATATTTTATTTAAAATATCAACTTATATTTTTTATCTTGTAAACGCATTTTATTATTTATTTATTTATTTCTTAAAGCATTATACATTATTTATTTCTTAAAGCAAATAATACACAAGTAAACTTAAGTAAATACCTATATACCTTATTAAACCTTTAAGTAAATTATAGATAATTTAAAAAATAAAACAATGCATCATAAATATACGATTTAGAGGCACCCCACCAACCACGCAATAGCTTAAAATAGATTGTCCTAAAGCATAATAAATGCTACGCAAAATATCGAGATCAACTACATATCTGAGTTTCTTGAAAATCCAAATAATGAGCTTTGTGCGTACGCGTTATTAACAATTCTATAAGTTGCCAAGCTTATCATCTAATAGAACACCCAAGTATTTGACCGTAGAGGATCTCAAGATAGACAAGCACGTACAAGAATCGGCCATAGACGGATGGCATGTATGGACCTGAAGTTCCACGTTAGGGGTACTCATAGTAGCAGTAGTAAATTGCAAAATCGTTGTCTTTTCAATATTCAATGTTAAGCGATTTGTCTGTAGCCAACCTGTTATCCTAAGTAACCCTTCATGAGCCCTACCCCTTAGATGCTCCCAGTCTCTCCATGAAATACAACAGCTGTGTCATCAGCATAAGTAAAAAAAAAATTAGCTATTAGGGTCGTCTGACACAAATCGTTAATCTTATACTATTAAACGAGCAATTCTTGTATATATATATATATATATATATATATATATATATATATATATATATATATATATATATTTTCTGAATCTCGGAATCGGCTCCAACGATTTTAGTGAAATTTAGTATGCAGAGGATTTCGGGGGCGAAAAATTGATCTAGCTAGGATTCATTTAAAAAAAATGTCGTTTTATCCCTGTTTTTAGGCAATGAAAAAATATCATTAGAATACGAAGCTTCATTTCACCATTATTAATATAGCGGTAATAGCGTAATTAGGAAAGCGACGGAATTCAAATCGTTTTGACCCGGGTTCGAATCTCAGTCTCCAGATTAATTTTTTTTTTCTTTTTTTTTAATTTCGCTCGTGATTTATTATTTAAATAAAAATAAAATATAAAAATAACGAGAAAAAACAAAAAAACAAAAAATAAAATGAAAATACCGAGCAAGGCTCGGTCACCCAGGTACTCTTATACTATTAAACGAGCAATTCTTGTATATATATATATTTTCTGAATCTCGGAATCGGCTCCAACGATTTTCGTGAAATTTAGTATGCAGGGGATTTCGGGGGCGAAAAATTGATCTAGCTAGGATTCATTTAAAAAAAATGTCGTTTTATCCCTGTTTTTAGGCAATGAAAAAATATCATTAGAATACGAAGCTTAAATTCACTACTGTCAACATAGCTGTAATAGCGTAATTAGGAAATCGGTGGGTGTCAAATCGTGTTGACCCGGGTTCGAATCTCAGTCTCCAGATTACTTTTTTTTTCTTTTTTTTTTTAATTTCACTCGTGATTTATTATTTAAATAAAATTAAAATATAAAAATACCGAAAAAAAAAACAAAAAATAAAATAAAAATACCGAGCTGGGCTCGGTCACCCAGGTACTATAATTTAAAAACATAGTCGGGCGCAGAACGCTACCAGAACGCAAACGGTCACAGCACTGGTTTGTGGCTGTTGCGCTGGCGGTTGCGGGTTCGATCACCGCACATGACAAACATTTGTATTGGCCATACAAATGTTTGCCGTGCTCTAAGTGTTTGTACTGTTCTTGTGGGTCTCTCCACCGTACCTCGGAGAGCATGTTAAGCCGTCGGTCTCAGTTGTTATCGTGTATACTTGATAGCGATCATTACTCATAGTAGAGAATATATCCGCCAACCCGCATTGGAGCGGCGTGGTGGATTAAGTTCTGATCCTTCTCCTACATGAGGAAAGAGGCCTAGCAGTGGGATATAGGCACATTATACAGGCTAAATCGTGCGAATCATGCATGTCAATACGTAAAATGCGTACATCACATAAATAACTAAAGTCCTGAGTCAGTTAATAAAAGTTTTCGAAGCATGTTCCAGGGGAGCAATTAAATAAAACAAGTTTACGAAATCAATTAGTTGCAATGTTGGCTTTTACACAAGTTGTTATTGGGTTTTGTAACTTGTAATAAGAATGGTATAGCTTTTTGCGGTAGCTAATCTCGTAAACATATTGTTATTGTTTGTTGAAATATACTGTTATTACTTCGAGGCTTTAATCTACTTTTAAATTAATATGTCTAACTATTGTTCAAAATTGTTTAAAATGGTCCGTCGGTTGCAAATTCATGTCTTACTGACAAGTGACATTTATATTTATGCTCATAGCCAGAACATGTCGTGCCTTTAGAAACGAAAAAGCACTTATTATTAAGATTATGTGTTAATTTCCTTTTTTCATCAATCAGTGTATTCTGTTAAACTAAATAAACAAATAATAATAAATAAATATCTACAACACACACACACACACACGGTCGTAACTCGTACGTATGTTCCTAAAGTAAGCAACTTAATGCTTGTGTTATAGGTAACAGCCGACTGGTATACATATTTTTTATCTACATATTTTTTTTCGATAAACATACATATAAATACTACATATATAAAGAAATATATATTAGGGGAAGACCGGGAGAGTTGAACCGCTTTTTGTTTAAAGTATCGTATTTTCTTATAAATGAGGCTTAGTGATTCAATTGTAATAATAAACAGTATCTTATTTATTTAGGTTTACTTATGCATAGTTACTTTTTCGATATTATAGTACTGAAATATGTTATATATGTTTGAATGAAAAATGGGATTTGAGTCAACTCTCCCCACCCTTAGGGACACATGAACCGGGGTCTGGGGAGAGTTGAACATTGCTTTTTAAAGGGGAAAATAAAAACATTTAGCAGCTTAAACCACAAATATTTTACAAAGACAAGCTAGTATCTTCAGGTGTTCTTAAACTCACTTCTGGATTTCTGGATAGAAAACCACGAAACCAATCTTTTCCAGCAGCTTTGTTTTTTGCCTTGCTAGCAGGATACTTTTTAATTCGCCTCTGTGAATTGAAAAGCCAATTGCAATGCTTGCTTTCTAGTCAGACCGTAATGCATTTTACTGCATAATAATAAATATTCAACTAGAAGTTTTTCTTCAAAGAGTAAATATTTGTGACTTTTTATACTGACTGTTTTTTTTTCGTTCAACTTATAACGTCTTAGTGTATTTCTATCGATTATATAGTTAATAGATTGTTTTCTTAAATATACACCACCCTCCTTTACCTAACGGATAGCGTTTTCTAATTCTGTGATTGTATGTTCTTTTCTTTTGCATGTTTTTTCAGAAGACTTGTATCGAAAAGGCATTTTTCATAAAATTAACCCGTGAGAGAAAATAAGATTAAACATTAAAAAAAAAACAAACCAAATACAAATAGGACTCGCGTATTAAGGTTTCCGAATTGTTTTTAAATTTGTCAAAAAGTTTAAATCTTTACATCTATACAATAAAACTCCAAATATCCTCATACAAACTATAGAGGGAGACATGAACCACTGAGCATATCTCCCGCACCCGCGGTGGCGCAAGTCTCCCGCATATACTACTTTGACATAAAATTTTACTGACAGAAAAAACAATCAATCTCAGCGAAAAAACACTTAGCACACGTTAAACTGCAATAATCAGGCAGTACAATACTAATAACCTACAATACGTACCTCTATAAACACGGCCGCAATCTTAAAACTACATAAATTAATAAAATTTACTCCGCCGTACCAAAAACAACTTTCCGAATCTGAGAGCCAAACAAACCGGCCATTGTAAAAAATGACAGTGTGCTGGTTATTGGCCACCAGCGCTCTATCAATGACTGTCTTGGCGTTATGTTAGTGCGTAATTTAAGTTGAGTTTTAAAAGATGGTTCAACTCTCCCACCTGAGCAAGTCTCCCGGTTTTCCCCTACACCCAGACTCGGGGTGGGAATCGATCCCACAACCCCCGGAGCAGAAAGCAGGGTCACTACAAACTGCGCCAACGGGCTAGTCAAGTATACTTTTTAAAAGTCAAATATATTGCAACTTTTTAAAAGCTTTTATTTAACTTACGTACTACTTTACGTATGTTCGTATGTACGTATGTATGTATGTATGTGTATATGTATTTGTGTACCTATTTATGTTTGTAAGGTTGAAACTCAATTTTTAAGCATAGATATATGTTTAACCGATTGAGCTGAAATTTTGTATACTAATTTAGTTTGGTTCGCTTCAGCCTGTAATATCCCACTTGTGGGCATAGGCCTTTCCCCCATGTAGGAGAAGGATCAGAGCCTAATTCACCACGCTGCTCCAATGCAGTTTGGTGGATATATTCCCTACTATAAGTAACGATCGCTATCAGGTGTACATGATAACAACCGGGACCGTCGGTTTAACGTGCTCTCCGAGACACGGTGGGGAGACTCACAAGGGCTACACAAACACCCAGACCACGGCAAACATCTATATAGCCAATACAAATATTTGTTATGAGCGGGGATCGAATCCGCACCTGTCAGCGCAACAGCCACAAACCAGTGCTGTGACCGTCGCGCTGACGCGTAGTTTGGTTAACAATGCATTTTAGGTATGTGACGTTAACGTTGTTACGAGAAATTAGATGAAAGCTATTAGAACAAGAATGACATATTTAATACTGGTTACCAACTTTACTTGTATTACAAGAGCGAGCTTAAGGCAGTGTTAAACTCTATAGGAAAATCTTAGTCTACAAGTCGGGAATTTATGTTTGCCTTTCAGGCTTATTCCGATTTAACTCCGGAAGGTTTTTAATTGTTATTTTTAAATAGTTAGTTTTAAGTTATATTTTTTATTTACTTTTGGGAGAGATTTTAAATTAATTTTAACTCACAAACTACTCACCGACACTCACAATACTTTTATTAAAATAAATAAACTGTAACACGTATAATGAGAGTTGTTGTTATATTTTTAAAATATTTTGTAGTATAAATTTTGAGTTTTATATTTTATGTGTATTATTTATTAGGTTCATTACTGGGTTACAAGAGAAACGAAATCCAAAAATATTATAAATTGCTTTCGTTAAGGTTATTTATCGTTCATTATCGGTCTATCGGGTTTTTAATGACAAAGTAAATATTACTTTTTATGGAACGAGATATATCACTATATATACGTATGTATACCTATATTGTAATTAAATTATTCATTTCCGTATTTTAAAAAATATGAATATTTATAAAATGCCTCATAAACAGAAGTTAGTTTTTATTCATGAACTAGCTGTGCCCGCGAATTCGTCCGCGTAGAATTTAACAAAATAGTTATTTTTCAGTTCGCAGAGTTATAAAATAAAATAAAAAATGTCTAAAATAAAAGCAGTCTAAATTACTCCTTATTACATTAGCTATCTGCCAGTGAAAGTCCAGTCAAAATCGGTCCAGCCGTTTCAGAGATTAGCCAGAACAAACAGACAGACAGATATAAATTATAAAAAAAATATTTTGGTATAACATACATATGAATTTAGTAAAAAGCGGTTATTTTAATATTACAAACAGACACTCTAATTTTATTTATTTGTATAGATATAGATGTATAGATTACCTTTAAATAAATTTAGAACGCTTTCTAAATTAGAGTGTTTATTATATATAATATATATAAAATACATAGATATTAATTAGTTATCAATAAACTAAACTTAAAGTTAATCCTAATATGAAAGCATTCTAAACATTCTAAACGTATACTTCATTCGTTAATAGCAACAGAGAAAAAAAATTAAAGCGCTACCTCTCTTTTTGGTAAAGCGACGAAAGCAAACAAACATTAAATTGATCCCATGCGGATTATAATGAAACTCAGCCAAAATTGTCATGCTTTTATATTTTAGCCATTGAACTTGACTTTGACAATGTGTTGACAACTTGACACGCCAGATAACATTTTTGGGTAAGGGGATGTTAATCATAACCACTTTCTTCTCCTTAGTTCCATAAAAGCTTAATATCCCGTTAGCAAAAGATAAGCTTATTATTTTCCAAATTAATCCTTTGTCTTGTAACCGACGTTATACATTATAGTACACATGTTTATGTACCCAGAAATGTTTTTCGTGAGTCCGTTCTTTTGCTAAGATTCTGCTCTTTCAAAAGAGATAATTAGTATACAAACAAAGCCAAAAATGTCAGTCCATTTACATTATATAATATAATCTAAATTAAAATGAAACAGTGAAAGATGTATAGTGTTTTAGAAATATAATATTTATAAGTAGAAAACAAGTTGCTTTTAATTTAGTAGCTAAATATTTTCGTTTACTAACTGCTACATCAGTGTTAAGGCTTGAGATTTACTGTTGTGATAACTAACAGCTCTACACAGTGAATGCACCCGTAAACATATGCTAACGCTTTCTAAGCTCTTTGAAGCTTTAATTGTACGTTGATTGTAATAATTTTAATATATGATGAAATAAATATTGTACTTTGAAACTTTTATAAGAAGAAAGTTTTAATTGTACCTAATTGAAATAATTTAAAATTAGTGAAATGGTTTTAATAGTCTTTTCAATTATAATAGCACGTTATTAATATAAGAGCTACATAACTTATAAGTAAAATGGTATAGGCTATAAAATACCCCATTAGTGGTAATATCAGACTAATTATAGATGTTAACGGGAGTAAAACCACTAGGTCCGTTTAGTTTTAACATAAAACAAACATGTAACACTTACAATACTCCAACGCAAATTGGGAACGTTGAGTTCGAACTGTTATTTATTTAATCTCCGATTTATGTACTAGAATAATAAAGATAAACATAATGTTTTATTTAACGATATTTTTGAATGTATATGAGAATAAATGGACCTCACATATTTGCATGGAGAAATATATTTTATCAGATCTCTAGAAACTTAACATACGTTAAGTAAAAAAATTAAATTTCGGAGAATTTTTATTTTCGATACCAAGTTTACCTTATAAACTATACAACAAAAACTATTCTAGATAGGATAATCAATTAAAATCATTAAAATATAACAATCGTGACCGATAGCATTTGAAATACCATGATTTGACATGATGAACAATGCGGTTGATTTTAGTTTTTTTAGATCTTTATTACTAGGCGATAAGTTTAAAAATAATGAAAAATCTACCAGGAAGTCCTAAACTTATACTAATCTGAACAAAAATTTGAGAGATTAAAATATATTGTAAAAATAGCTAAATAATTTTTAATTTAAATATTTTATTGTGGTAAGAAAAAGATTTATAAAATTTATAATACTTACATAATGAGCACTTGAAATATTATATTTTTAAGCAGCAATATAATAAGGCAAACTGATATTTCTTGCAATGAGGTCACTGAAGTATGAGCGTTCAGAATTAAATTATCTATCTATTTATCTGTCTAATGGAATGTCTCAATAGGAAGTGTCTAACAAGAACAGGAAATATTACTTTTACAATTCTAAATAAAACAAAAATAAAACTGAACTGGAGTCAATGGCGTTGTAAAGAATTTATTGAATATACGCGATTATAAATTCTCATAAGATCAGAGAAGCATACTTGTATTTAAGAAAATCACTAAATTTTTTTTATATACATAAAAAAATATTAAGGCTTTTTTAATATTCTACTTAACAATGGAAGTTATTTATACGCATACAAGTATTGTTACTGTATTCCATCCTTAAAAATGTTGCTTTTGGTATTGCTTTTAGGTTAGAATATATTTTTCATTGCTTGATCACTTTATTTATAAAGTATTATTATTGTTGATTTTCCAATTGAGCTAACGGTCCTTAGGCTAAATAAGAATTCGACTTTTAATTTTCCATTGTTGAGCTACGTAATGGAATCAAGCAGCCGGGTCACGTCTTGGCCCCTCAAAAGGCTGACGGCGAAAGATAAACTTTACCTTCATTGTCAATTTCCTGAGTCTTAAGAGCCCATCGTACGCCGAGAAACAATGAAAGAAAGGTACCTCTATCTTCAATAATTTAATGTTGACTTTTTAAATAACGCGTTAGCTTAACGCACTTTTAATAACAATTTATTTTTACCTACTTTTGTAGTCACTTAGCTAGCGAAACGTTGAGATACTAAATCTGTAGCGAGGTAGTGCCGGTTCCATAAAATATTGCAGAATTGCTTATTTTTTAGAAAGCAGAAGGGCGGTAGTTTTTATACGGTACATTTAACAGAGAGATATTTTTTAGAAAGCCATCTGTATGGTCTGGATGGTTTTCTATTCAAATGTTATTTTCTTTTTTACTATCATGGATTTTTATTATACCTGTTTTTTTTGTAGAGATAACCGTAGGTAATTAGTACTAAAATATTATTATAATCGGTATAATTAAATATGAATACTATAACGAACAAAATCCAAGTCTAGATCATTCTTTATACTATGTAAAATTTTAAAGCATATTTGTTTCACAGCATATTATTTTAAAAGTATTACTGTCGTTAGTAAATCGGAACTTTAATTTCTAGATTTTTTTTTTTAAAATCTTGACGTTATAACTTATAAGTAGATAAACACACCCAAATTGACGTTTCATGTATAAGAAAAAACATAACGCTAATTTCAAATATAAATTAAACTTGACTAATCTATAGTGATAAAATTTACAAATTACGTTTTCAATTGCCGTGTAATTTACCAAACGATCTGTAATCTCGATCGTTTATGGCTCGCACGTGGCAGATGTACGTTTCTGAAGCGAACGGACGAGACGTTCATTACGCACATATGTCAGCAATAGCTTTAGAGCGACAAAAAGCAGCCCTACTACAGCGCGCACGTCCTGTTATGTTAAACTACGAATTGATTTTCAGCAGAAGTTTCTTTGAAATATAGGTCTGTTTTTTCACCGCATCGCAAACACACCCTCTACGACATATTGCTTTTTTCATTCCTTTTATGTATCCACTATTAGATGTTCTTGATGTACTGTGCTTTTTTTTCATTTAAATTACATTTTACCTTTGTATCTATATAATGATTATAATCATGTGACGTACAATTAAATTTGCTATTATTAGAGGTTTAAATTATTTATAACCTTACCAATAAAAAATATCACTATGGGATTATTTTACTTTAGGTTAAGTTTTATTTAATTTAGCTACATATTATATTAGATTATGTTTAATCACATTGATATTTAATACTATTTTGCTATGGAATGGAAAAAATAAAACAACATATTTCACAACGTTCATGTTCGAACGAGAACTTTTGAAATCAATTTCCGTAGTTTGTAGCAAATCCGATATCGACGACTGTTTGGATCAGAATGCCGCTAGCTACTTCCAGTATCACACATCCTTAAAATAGTTTTTAGATGTGTTGAGGTAAATCTTTACAAGATTATTGATAAGATGTATTATTGATAAGATGTACCTACATATTTTAGGTACCTCGAGTAGAGCTATTCGTTTAGTTTTTGTATGTTTCATGTTTATATTATTTACGTGTTAGATTTCAAAAATGTATAATTATTATGTACCCGATAGTTTATAAATAGCCTTGCCATAGCGTAGCAATTTCTTCCTGAAGATAACATTATGCTTACAAAATAAAGTCGTAATTATTAATTACCATATTAAGCTTACCATAATAAAGTTAAGCAGAATTGTTTGTTATATTGTCTTTGTATATTAGTTGGGCTGAAAAGTTCGTATCGTTTCTATGAGATGGCGCCACTAGAATAAAATTCATATCATTTTTAGTTAGTACCAACCTTCAGAAGAAACATGTATAAATTTGACAGCGGTCTCGTAATTAGTTCGTGAGATACAGCATTTCGAGTGAAGCAACTTTTGTTATTTTGAAAAAATGCAGAAAAAGGAATTTCGTGTTTTAATAAAACACTATTTTTTGATGAAAAAAAGTGTTGCTGATACCAAAAAGTGGCCTGATGAGTGTTATCCAGACTCTGCGTCGGGTGAAGCAACCATTCCTAAGTGGTTTTCTAAATTCCGTAAAGGCCATATGAGCACCGAAGACGATGAACGCAGTGGACATCCAAAAGAAGCTGTTACGGATGAAAACATCAAAAAAATCCACAAAATAATTTTGGAAGATCGTAAATTGAGGTTGATGTGTATAGCTGACACTCTAAAGATATCAAAGGAACATGTTGGACATATTGTTCATGAATATTTAGTTATGCGAAAGCTATGTGCAAAGTGGGTGCCGCACGAGCTCACAATCGACCAAAAACAAGAACGTGTCGATGCTTCAGAGCAATGTTTGGAGCTGTTCAACCGCAACGGAAGTGAATTTTTGCATCGATATGTGACAATCGACGAGACATGGATCCACCACTACACTCCGGTGTCCAGTCGGCAGTCATCTGAGTGGACTGCACGCGATTAAACGAATCCAAAGCGTGGAAAAACTCAACAGTCGGCCGGTAAGGTTATGGCGTCCGTATTTTGGGATGCACATGGAATAATTTTCATCGACTATCTTGGAAAGGGAAAAACCATCAACAGCTACTATTATATAGCGTTATTGGAGCGTTTGAAGAACAAAATCGCGAAAAAACGGCCCCACTTGAAGAAGAAGAAAATGTTGTTTCATCAAGACAATACGCCGTGTCACAAATCGTTAAAAACGATGGCAAAATTGCATGAATTGGGCTTTGAATTGCTTCCGCATCCACCGTATTCTCCAGATTTGGCCCCCAGTGACTTTTTCCTGTTCTCAGATCTCAAAAGAATGCTCTCTGGAAAGAAATTTAAAGCCAATGAGGAAGTAATCGCCGAAACAGAGGCCTATTTTGAGGCTAAACACAAATCGTACTACAAAAATGGTATTGAAAAGTTGGAAGATCGCTATAATCGGTGTATCGCCCTCGATGGCTACTATGTTGAATAATAAAATCGAATTTTGGCAAAAAAATGTGTTTTTCTATAAAACGATACGAACTTTTCAGCCCAACTGTTAGCTAGCTAATCAAAGGTTTATTAGGATAGATGGTGTATATAATTATAATATATAATCACGCCTCTTTCCCTTTATTTTTGTGTTGGATAGCCCATTTACCGAGAATATAGGATATTTTTTTCCTCAAATTAACGCATGTGAAACCGCGGAGGGCAGATAGTTGTACGTAAATATATCTTGCTGTGTGCTGTGTGGTTACGGCACTAAAGAATGTAGCCACCCCCTCTCTTCCCGTGGGTGTCGTAAGAGGCGACTAAGGGATAACACAGTTCCACTACCACCTTACTTAAAAAGCCGACGAATGGCGGGATAACCATCCATGCTGGCTTTGAAATACACAGGCCAAAGACGGGCAGCAGCGTCTTCGGTGCGCCGTGCGACAAAGCCAGCCCTGCGGTCACCAACCCGCCTGCCCAGCGTGGTGACTATTGGCAAAACACATGAGTTCGCGTCATAATGTCGGGCGCGAACTTGTGGAGGCCTATGTCCAACAGTGGACTGTGATAGGCTGTAGTGAAAATATATCTTAACCTGTTTATGTACCTACTGTCTTCGATTTATGTACATGCAATTGTATAAACAAAAAAAATGTATATTTTCAGCCGCAGATTTTGATTAGAAAGAAAACGTGTGGGTGAAAGCAAGGGTGCTTGTCGCTTGAGTTTTATTATGTTAAAGCGGAAAGGTTGCTCTACCCACAGGGCCGAGTACCTTAAAAATTAAGTTACAAAGATTATCAAAACTACTATGGTGTATTCTGTTAGTATACTCATTCTATGATAATCTTTTTTGTGTATATCTGATTTTATTAAATTATTATGAATGAACATAAACTTATAACAATTAATCAAACATCTCATTTTTAAGCATGTATACCAAATAAATAGCTATAATATAATTTTATGATCCATATCAGGATTTGTAATAAATAGGTGAATACGTTACGATCGTCTTCTATATTGAAATAAAATTTACGAGTGCAAGAAATCATATTTGTAAATTTACTATTTATGAAACGTAGATCAGATTATAATGATGAAAATATTTACGCATAACGCTACGTGTATTCACGTGTTTTTCCGTTGCTTGGTAATTTTAAAAATAATTTTTTATCTATGTTACTAAATTTTTGTAGAAATAGCAATATAATAAAATAGTTTATACCTTAGCCAACGAAATTAAGGGAATGTTTCCTGAAAATCCTGAAAGAAAGAAAAAAGATTTAATACATATTTAGTGGTTCATCCATAAACCTTTGAGAAACAGAACAAGCTGACGTCTCGTCTACGCTAAGCGTCGCAAATAAACAAGCAACGCTCACTATGGCAGCTACAAATTGCCTCTTTATGTTTACAACAACGATATTTCTCCGATTTCCTATTGGCTGGGTAATAATCTATTTCCTGCTGGCATATTTTTGATATATTACAATTTTTTTTGTTTATTTTTTTATCAACAACATTTCCATAATACTTAATTGAAAGAATCTTTAGTTAATATCTTATTTACGTTAGATAAATTCATTAAATTACAATAGAAACAGTTTAATTATAGTATGATGAAACGCATTGGAAAAGGAGAAAATACAACAAAAATGAAAGGAAAAATAAATTACGACTGATCTGAGGTCGGTAAGTGGTAGGGAGGAGGGTTTAAGGGTAAAAAACTGTTTATCTCGATTTCCGGCTAAACTACAAAACCTATGAAAAAAAAAGTTAAAAGGCAAAGTTATAGGTAATAAAAAGATCTAAAACTTTTGTATTTACATTTTTTTTCACATAACCTCAAAATTCATGTGAAAAATCCAACTTATTAAATTAGAATTATTTTTCTTTTACAATTTTTTTTTACGAAATTGGACGGAAACGTACTATTTTGTGTCCCCAAATACACGGTAATTCTTTTGATTTAAAATATTTATTTTTTCACCTTATTTTGACATCAATATCGAAAAAGGACCCTAATTTTCAATCGAAAATTCTCACGTCAAAATATCAGCTTTTTTAAAAAAGTCGGTGGGTTTTTTGTTTGTTGAAATCTCTATTTTCTGATATTGTCATAAAAATATACATTACTATGGTAAATGTTTTGAGAAAATCTAAAGAAATGCTGAAAAAATGATTATTTAATGACATTTACAATTTTATTACTTTTTATCATTTTCAAAGGCTAAAAGCACTGGTCTAGTTGAAGTTGGTGATAAATACAATATTTTTACATTTTTATTCAACAATTTTTATATTGGCATTTAATCGCATTTTAATAGCTCTAAAATTAGAAAGTTTAATTTATTAATATAATGTAATCATTATTATTTATTAACGTAATTAATAATATTAGACTAAACAATCTGTAACTTCTACAGAACCTACCGCTACAAAGCTGATGGGTATTTGACTTGTAATTTATTTGATTGGCAATTACTTTGTTTTCATATTTTCTAGTGAATTAACAGAGGTTGCTTTTAAATTATTACGAACTCCAGTCATCACTCGGTCAATTTGCTTGATTGTCAATATATATATACATATATATATATATATATAATAAAGTAGAATTTAATTTGAGAGTATCACTTTATCTTTATATGAGAGCATTTCGAATAAAATTCAATATTGAAATCGAAAGAAAGAAATTACACAAAGTTGAGCGAGTCAATCAAAATCAACTGCATAGTTTGTTCAGTTGAGCGCCATATTTGTTGGTGGATGGACTGTTAAAAATTCACCGTAAACAAATGTTTACCTTTTTGTTGCGGTGATATGCACTGTGTTCAAGTCAAATTTTGCAGTTTTCGCGGCGTACCTGCTTGTCAAGTATTGTGTGCGTTGGTTGTATTTTTTGATAGTTCACAATCGTTTTGCCTTTTTTTTTGTAGCGACTGGAAACACAATTTTTTTTGCGATGACTGGACTTTGCAATACATAACCGTCACAAAGATTTTCTATGAACTTTGAATATCGTAGGAGACGATGATTTCTAAAACAATCAAGCACATGTTATTACAAGGTAAAACTTAGTCCTTATTGTAGTCTTTCAAATATAATTTGATGTTCTCAATATGACAAGCATCACCTTTCGATTAAAAATGAATTATCGAAATCGGTCCACTCAGTAAAAAGTTCTGAAGTAAAAAAAAACGGTCGAATTGAGAACATCTTCCTTTTTTGGATGTCAGTTAATAAAATAGATGACACAATTTCATAATATTATAAATAGATACGTTGCACACGGAATGTTAAAAACTTTAAATATTATATCGAATAAAGCATTTCCTTTAAAGTTTAAACCAACGATGGGCAACTTGCGGCCCGTTAAACATGTTTATGCGGCAATACAGTGCCAAATTTCTCATTAAAAATTTCAAGTAAATTCGTTTTCTGTTCTTTTCTTGTTTTTTTTTGTTATCTTTCATTAAAATTTGTAATATTAATTTTTTACTTTTTTTTTAATTTTTTTATTCTAATATTTATTATAAATAAGGATTCGTAAATTCTTAATAAGAGTTAATCTATGTGCGGCCCGACAAAAAAATAAATAAATCGACCCTTTTATTAAAAAGGTTGCACACCCTTGCTTTAAACAGCGGTCGTTTGTCGTTTGTTATAAATAAATTAAGAAAATGTGGGACTTTGAACAGTAAAACCTTTTTATAGCGAAAATTGTATGCTGAAAAATTGGTGCAATCTGTCGCTTTGGGTTCTTCTTTTAACTTTATCGACTATCACTAAATTCACAGCTGATATTTTTGCTTAGTAAAATTTTTCATTTATATTAAATTTAATATTATAGACAAAGATTCTGGGTTGTATTTATAATTAAATTTAAAAATCCGAAGAATTTTTCAGTAAATATATTTAAATACAATTTTAAAAAAACTTTGCGTATATTAAAAAAAAACATAAATAATTGGGTTGGCTCGCAAACGAAAAAAACCGACTTTAATTACATCTACCAGTAATACAACATAAGTAGACGAAAAAATAGTCAAGTAAATACCCAAAGATTCCTCAAAAAGTATATCTACATCAAATCTCGATCAAATTTAAATGAAACTACATGATAAGCTTTAGCTTTCGATTAGAGTAAGAATCATCAAAATCGGTAAACCCAGTATAAAAGTTATACGGTTCAATATAACGTAAGTCGAAGAAAAAATAGTCAAATAAAAACGCATTATTAGATATAACTCGAAAAGTACTTGTCAGATCTCAATTAAATTTAAATGGGACCAAATGACACAACGCCTTTCGATAAAAAAAATAATTGAAAGCGGTCCAACTAGTCAAAAGTTCTAAAGTAACATACATAAAAACGATACAATAGAATTGAGAACCTCCTCCTTTTTGGAAGTCGGTTAAAAATACTTTTTCTGCTTGAGACATTCATTATAAAGTACGATTATATTTTTTACGTTTTCTCTTCTTCGATAGAAATACAAGTAAACCCTCAGGACTGAGGTGATTCATGAAGGAAATGAATGCTGTAAGTGGTTAAGCTCAGCTATCATTCAAAATAAGTGAGTTCCATAAAACTCGTTATAATACTTTATTTAAGCTTAAACTTCCTGCCTTTTAAGTTATTTGTTCGTGAAGGCTGGAGTCGGTCCAAATTAAATTACACGCAGAAAACGTTGAGTTTCATTTGTAAATACAAAAATTATTTCGGTTTCAATTTTTGTCTAACAAAATTATGTTTTACTCATGAACGATAGTGATATTAGTTTCTTTTTGTACGCAAAAGTTATAATTATAAAAAAAAAAACCGTTTGGTGTCGTGGGACACTAGAGAGGAACGAAGTTTCTTATTATAAAATACTAGCTTCTGCGCGCGACTTCGTCGGCGTGGACTGCGCTCCTATTGGTCTTAGTGTGATGACATATAGCCTATAACCTTCCTCGATAAATGGGCTAATACACTGAAATAAATTTTCAAATCGGACCAGTAGATCCTGAGATTAGCGCGTTCAAACAAACAAACAAACAATCAAACAAACAAACAAACTCTTCAGCTTTATTATATTAGTATAAATTAGTTTCAAGCTTTATTCAAAGTAAAAAGAAAGTAATTATTCGAGTATACATTTTTTATTATCATTTTTTATCGACTTGAATTAAAAAAAACTACTTTCCAATTATCTTAATACTTTTGATTTATTTACAATGATTTATGCATTTCAATATCTTAAATTATGCCCTAGTCGAATAGTATTTTAGATTTACAAAAATTGGAAGTAGCAATTTTCTTTCGGAATTCGTTGGAGGAGGTCACTGGTAGTCTAAATTCAAAAAGTAGGGGTACCAGACTTGTTGCTTCATCCGCCATCTTGATTTAAAGGGCTATTTTTTGTCTCTCGAATAACTCATTTATTTACAATTTTACACGAAAAATAGTTACCTATTACAAAAGTTGTTTAAAATTAAATTTCCTACAATTTTGGTTCCTATCAATTTTTTTGGAGGATTGATATTTTTCTCTGTCTGGTTTTTCTAAGTCTGGAATCCCTACTTTTTGAATTAAGACTACCAGTGATCCCCCCCCTCCCCAACGAATTCCGAAGGAAAATTGTTGCTTCCAATTCTTGTAAATATCAGCCCGTTTTAGAGCTAATTCGACTGGGTACGTTTTTACTCGGACCGCTGCGTGCTGTCATATTGGCATCTTTTTGTTGCGTATGTTAGCATTGGCTTTTCACGGTGGGAAGACTGATGCCATACAACAAAGTACGGCGCTGCCTTAGCGTTAGAATAATAAGCACGCTTGAGAAACGCTCGAGAAAAAACCGACTTCAATTACATTGACAAGTAATACAACGTATGTAAGTTAATACGCGTTTTCAAAGATTACTCAAAAAGTTGTAATCAGATCTCGATGAAAATAAAATTTGACAACACGGTAAGCATCAGCTTTCGATTAAGTTTAAAATCATCAAAATCGGTTTACCCAGTAAAAAGTTATGCGGTATAATATAACGTAAGTCGATGAAAAAATAGTCAAGTAAAAACGCATTATTAGATGTAACTCAAAAAGTACTTGTTAGATCTCAAATAAATTTAAATGGAATCAAATGACATACATCACCTTTCGATTAAAGAAAAAATTATCGAAATCGGTTCACCCAGTCAAAAGTTCTGAAGTAACATACATAAAAAAAAACAATCGAATTGTAAATGTACACCTGATAGCGATCGTTACCTAGGTACTCATAGTAGGGAATATATCTGCCAACCAGCATTGGAGCAGAGTGGTGAATTAAGCTCTGATCCTTCTCCTACATGGGGAAAGAGGCCTATGCCCAACAGTGGGATTTTACAGGCTGACGCGTAATATAAATATATATTTTTTTCTTATTTGCATGCCAAAATTCCTATTGAAAATTACTGATATGTACCTATGTCACATTATACCTAAACAATTATCGTTCTTCATACAAATACTGCATAAAAGTTATTAGAGCTTATTTTTCAATAACATTTATGTTAATTAAAAAAAATAAATAAATAAATACTAAAAATTGTTGTGTGTAACAGGAATAAACTCTCATTTTAATGAAAACCATTATTTCAGTATCGTATTTATTTTGTTTCAATACAATCGCAGCTGCGGTTCACTCGCTTTTGTGGTTAAAATAGACAACACTATTGAAGCGATCGACAACAAAATCAGCCTCGAAATATACGAATGTTGTTCCTAATGAATCTGGTTTTGAAGTTGTATTAATATCTGAAATAGTACCTTTCAAATATTAATACAAACCAAAAACAGGTGCAGCACCTATCAAGGGAAATAACACCTGTACATTCATATTCCATTCCACGAATATTGAATAAACAAAGATAAAGACGTTATTGGTATTTTAATAACTGTAGTTAATACCTTTCGGTAGGGATATTATTTATCATTATTAACCTCAAATACGGAATGTTACAATAATTTTGTAATTTAAATAATGTTACAATAATTCGTTGGTTGGTTATTTATAACCCGGTTTTCTTTTATTATAGATTCTCTTAAAATATAGTTGTCCAGTAGAAATAAACCAAGCGTAGCAAAGATATAAAATAAAATGCATATGTCTTTAAAGAAATCACGCGCCAGTGTTATATAAAAAGTGTTTGGGACTGGAAACGTAACCGCTTAACTTTTAAACCGTATACGTGATTCAATTTCGAAGTTATATCTCTCGTTGTGAGCCTGAAAACTGTCTCCGAACCATTCAACTTTCTTCCATATTTTAAAACGATCGCTTCTTAGTAGCTGCCATTTGACAATACTTTTAATATAAATCTCTCAATGTTATCTGTTCCGTATCACCCTATAATTTTGATGTTCCTCAACAAATTTTTCATTTACGGTTGAAATATTAAAAGTGTCCTTCTCGTAATTTTAAACATGAAAGTAGAATATTATAACGATTTGTAAAAGAAAAAAAATAGTTAACGTTTATTTTACAAAACATATTATACACTCTTTGGCTTTATTTTATATATCATTTCTGTTAGTTTTACGGATGCTATTTCTTAAACCTAATATCTTAAATTAATATTAAAACTAAAACTAATTAATTATGTGAAAAAAAAGAAAAAAATAATAAATCCCATTTTGTAGTGAAATTGTTATTCATAAATCCATAAGAAACATTAAAAATGTAGTATACATCATGACTGAGAGTTTGCGAACTAATTTAATAAACCATTAAAGCAATCTGGGCCAGGGGTAACCATGGTGATTTATAGAAACATGAGAACATTAAAAACGCATTACGAAAACATGACTTTGGGCGGAAAATTTACCAGCGTCGTATATAAACCTCAAGACCATGTTCCGAGCTCTTGTTAGCGATTAACATAATTGAATTGTTTCAATAAATCTGACATTCATTTAAAACTGAATATACTCTTTGTAAATTCTATGTGTAATCTACATAAATTACACACGTAGACAGACTTGCGGTTTTCCTTTAAGCTTTGGAAAATATATTTTAAATGGTAGATATACGTAAAGTATATGTCATCCTACGGCGTTTTCCGCTTTTACTGTTATTCTTATTTATTTGTACACTGTTGTTAACTTAAATTTTCCACGTAGTAATATTCATTATTAAAATGGCTAAGTATGTACATTTATCATAACTGTAACTGTGGATTGGTTAATTTCAGTTAGTAACGTTCCACTGCTGAGTGTTGTCCGCTATTTGTGTAGGAGAAAAGTCGAAGTTTATTCCAACCCACTGCAGCTCTGACTGCTCTACGAAATGACGGAAAATTTTTCTCACGAGTAACGAGCTATCTCGATAGGGAATCGTACTCGCTTCATCCAGTGTTTAGGCGACCATGCGCAACATTACACCAAAACAGTTGTGTATGACAATTGCTAGAAAAATATTTGCATTCTAAAGAATAATTAAAAAAATATGGAATATTAATATGTAATATAGACTAAATATTTAGTGGGGATAGCTTGGTGGGTTTTTACTTCAAGTGTATACTGCTAGCACTTCAAGGGCGTGTCACTTTATTGACCACTAGTGTGAAGCTATAAATACATTATGTGGACCGTCTACTTAATTGAAAGTTTATTGTGTGATGAATATTGTATTGCAACCGCTTTTCATGAACTAGGTTATACTGTAAGCGCTCTCACATACGTGCTACTTTTGTAACCTACTGTTTTGACGTTGTTTTACAGAAGTGATAAGAAAATGTAACCTATAAAATAAGTCCGCGAGTATTTTGGGAGGTAATTTATACATGATTTTATAAATGCATCACGCCGCCGTTGTATAATTTCGCATTTTCCTATACATTGCTATGCATTGTAAAGAATGTGTCTTTTACACAAAAAATATGTACTAATTTAACAATAGACACTACATATACATATACATATATATATTAGTAGATGTATTATTTTATTATAAAATATGTTGACGAGGCTTACACGGCAGAAAAGGTAACTATGGAAAGAAATCGAAATGTAAACGTTATAATTTCTTACTAGAAGAATAAAGTTACATAGCGTGTTAGAATGTGATTTACAGGGGAACATAAAATACGTTTGTACAGACTTACTACAAAACAGAAATAAAATTACAATACTGCATGTAAATGAAAAATAAAAAGATTGACGTAAATGATATGAATGATTAAAACTGATTAAATAGAATGAGCGTTACCATCATACTTGAGAATAACACATAGAGAAAACATACAGAGTTGCGACGTCAGAAATTTCCAGCTCTCCTACTCTCAAGTATTCCCGATACGAAGTTGAAAGTCTATCGAGGCGTGAGAGGCTGCAATTTTGGCAATCCTTATATCCCGCTACTCAAACCGAGAATTCTATTGACTACAACACTTGTTTACGTACATGTAGAGAAGCAGAAGTGGTCATATACTGTTTTTTAGGGTTCCGTACCCAAAGGGTAAAAACGGGACCCTATTACTAAGACTTCGCTGTCTGTCCGTCCGTCCGTCTCTCACCAGGCTATATCTCAAGAACGGCGATAGCTAGACAATTGAAATTTTTACTAATTATGTATTTCTGTTGCCGCTATAACAACAAATACTAAAAACAAAATAAAATAAATATTTAAGGGGGCTCCCATACAACAAACGCGTTATTTGCTCGATACAATATGAAATTTGTGTTCCTACTGCAAGCTGTTTACCTGGTCAATGGTACGGAACCCTTCGTGCGCCAGTCTTACTCGCACTTGGCCGATTTTATTTTAAATTACTGCCTAAGGCCTCGTTTACGGAGACGCGGAGCGTAGTGCGTAGCGTGTGGCGTGGCGGAACGCACTAAATTCAAACGTAGGGCGTGGTATGAGTGCGTTTACGGAAAAGCGATTTTACACGCGTTCATTTTCATACATTTTGACACACGCGAGAAGCTACGCCACACGCTACGCACTACGCTCCGCGTCTCCGTAAACGAGTCCTAAACTGCGATTTCATGGTTCTTAGTAGTTCTTAGTAGTCAGGCAGTTGCCACGTGGACAAGTGTTACTTTATTATTGTTATCACTCTTTGTGATGTAGGTGAAAAAGATGTTATTTTTATAGGTACTTTAGCATTGTTTCCTTTTTAAATGGTAAATTTAATATAATTAATTATTTTATTTTAATGGCTCTTCAATTTAAGTACTCCATTATACCGAATCATTTGTACCTTATTCTTTTTTCAAGTTAAACTTCTTTTAGCTCTTTAGGAGAAAATGATGAGAGTAAATTTTTACGATGGGCGCGCACACCGTCACAAAAAACCCACACCCTGTAGTTAGCTAGTCAACGAAGAAGAAGTTAGCATCGTCAAGTTAGCTAGCCAACGAAGTATAACTTCTTACGTGCGTACATAACTACACACACACTTTTTTTGAAAGGTTTTATTTAAATTGCAATGTATATAAGTGTGTAAGTACGAGTATAAATGTATGTTTGTTTGTTAGGGTGGAATCTTGCAACACAATTTTGAAACACCTATCTTTAACCGATTGAGATGAAATTTTCTATACACATGTATATTGTAATATGGATGACAATGCATGTTTAGCTAAGTGATATGTGACCTCATTCTAAATTCAACATGGTGGAGAAGTTATTTTTAATTCACTTCTACAATGTGGGTATCAAATGAAAGGCCTCGCTGAGAATAGCAGAGCTCTAAACACGCTACTCTAAACGCTACTCTCAATCCAATATGGCGGACTACTTAGGATGATGGACTAAGTATTTTATGCTTCTATACATTATGGGTATCAAATACTTGCCAAAAATACCAGACTAAGAAACCTGTCCAGCAATAACTAAAAAGTAAAAAACTTTTTAAAAATAGGCTTTTATTTAAATGCCCTAAAAAGAATAAAACAAAAAATTTCCCTTAAAACTTTTACTATCACCTATGAAGTCATTATATAATTTATATGATATAAGAGTTTGTCGCGAGATTTATCCAAGTTTTAAAATTTTAAAAGTAAGTATATACGAGTACTTTGATCTCGCGAATCTTTTTTATAGACTTGAAGAATTTAAGGTATCTAGTCGTAATACCGGTAACGTAATTGGTAGCATAAGTAACGTCTTCTGTGGTCTTTGGTAACGTGTGACATGTTATTTTTTTTTAAATATATTTACGGAAACAAACTAAATCTAACATCATTACAATCTTAGCTATCTATTTCTTTAAAATATTTAGCTCTGAGTATTTTGGTTTTTAAATAATGTGGATTTTAATCTGTTATGATACTTTTTTAAATAAAATTATTGGAAAATTTCACAATTGCTGTGAAATATTGTCATAAAACTGTATAATTATTTTCACTACAGTTTGCACATCCACTGTATTATCGTACATTAGTACCAAATTTTCCTGAATTGTGAGGGTGAGCGACCCTATCCCTATGTATCTCCCTATATAGTCCCTCGCCTTAAAGCTATCCTTATCTGCTTGAATATGCACAAGGTATAGCGGTTTGTGAATTTGTGCACCCGTGTATTTTCTTATCTCTAGAGAACGTTCTTTAAGAGTATATGCTTCCGTATTCTTTACTGACGGTATATTATGTAATATTTATGGTGCTACTTTGTTATTTATACTATGTCACGTGTAATTAATTTATTATAAAACATAACACTAATAATTTCACGCTTAGAAAGTATACAATGTACTTTTACCAGGTATCTCGCTTTATCAGCAATTGGCTTGGTTTGGGATGATGAGCTTTCGGAACAGGCGCTCACTTCTCGAGCAGGGCCTTTATAAATAAAATTCTGCATTATGATGTACATAACTTGGTCGAGAGTATATTTTTTTCAGTCTCACGTAGGTACCCAAGAAATAAAACCTATAATATCTTTCATATTCTACAAAAACTTTCAAAAACTCAGGGAAATCAGGCGTCCGTAATTAAATTGTTAACCAGACGTCCTAATTAAACTGTGTAATTATAACAGGATTGCAAAATATTTACCTAGCATTGACATATTTAGTGACCCTTTTAATATGTTTAAAAGAAAATTTATTACCTACTCTAAAACTTTCTTTCTTTTTACATAATTTCTTTTTTTTTAACAATAATTAATGGTTTTGTTTTGTTCTATATAAGCTGAAAAAAATTGTTATGCATGATACTTATCGACATAGGTATGTATGTATTAAGGATCTTACTGTATTATGTGTTTATATTTATATATTATTTATTTATCATTGTAAAAATATCTATAGGTATCGTTAGTATGTTTAAATAATAATATAATAGAAATAAAATAAACAGTATTAATTAATCACGAAGCCAATTATACTTATTTATTTTTTCGAAGTTATATGAAACAATAGCTGTGTTAGACCCCTGGCACTTGGCACTTGTTATCTCTAAGTAACAAAATGTAAATGTTCTATTGATAAGTAAAGTCCTATTTTTCTATTCAAGAGGAAAATTGCAACTTAATCCGCCAAGTTGCTCTTCTGAGGTTTCACTAAAATATACGTAAATATTTCGGGATTTCACTCCAAACATGCAGATTTATTCAGGATGTTTTTCTTTAGCGCGCCGAGTGAGAAATAAATTTTTAAGCAATTTTAGCGCTTGGAATTTTTGCATGCTTGCCCAGATTTAGCCGATAAGCTTTAGTTACAGTGCATGTAAGTAATAAATAAATAAATATAAATATCTTTAACACACACACACACACACACACACACACACACACACACACACACACACACACACACACACACACACACACACACACACACGGTCGTCTGTTCCTAAAGTACGCAAATTAATGCTTGTGTTATAGGTAACAGGACTTTTAGACCTAAATATATTTTTATAATATAGAAATAATACGTTTATAAATGTATAAATACAAATATAACACAAAGACTCAGGCGTGTCAAACTGCACCAACGGGCTAGTCGTCATGTATTTACTTTATAATTTAATACAAAACAGTACAAAATCAAAATATATGATGTCTCGAAATAAAGTCTAACTAACAAGAGTTAGTATAGTATATACAGTTATATATTTAGTATATACAGTTATCTATTCCATACAACATCCACTTAAAGTTTCGGATTCACCTTGTAAACTTAGACTGTTGAGCATAGGCCTCTTTCTCCATGTAGGAGAAGGATTGGAGGTTAATCCACCACGCTGCTCCCTACTATGAGTAACGATTGCTACCAGATATTTATAATAACAACCGGGACCGACAGCTTAACGTGCTCTCTGAGACATCGTGGGGAGATCCACAAGGACAGACATCCAAACCGGAAAGAAATATTTGTACAAATACAAATGTCCACCTCGAGCGGGAATCGAACCCGCAAACCGTCGGTGTTTTAGGCGACTACCCGCACCACTACACCAGAGCGGAGCTACTAGATTACCACTTAAAGTTAGATTACTTTAAAATATCTGCAGTAATGTTTTAATAGATTTATAACTTATGTTTTATTTCTTGCCTGTGGCTGTGGCTCCAAGGACACTTCTAAATAAATCCGTGATAGATCATATTCGTTCAGTTTCATTAATCTCTTTCATCAGCTGTTATGACGATCCTTATTCGTAGAACCCTCAATTTGATTATTTTGATGCTTAAGAAACATTAATACATTGTATACGAAACAATAATAAATCAGTTTATGAAAAAAATCTTACTATTTAATGAAAGGTCTTATTCAAAATAAAGAAGAAAAAAAACAAGTTTTGTTCCCTAAAGAGCAAGTAAATATTTCCTTTTTTTGTGTATAATCTACATATATAAATGTTTAAGAATAGGTTTCTATTTCGATTCAAACTACAGAATTGATGACATCTTGATGAGGGTACTCCTAAAGGGATAGAACAGTATTTTTAATCCCAGTGGAGTGTAGACATAGAGGTACATTTAACTTTCGTTGTGTCATTAACGTTAACATTTTATTTTGATCTTGTTATTTTAATGTATGCTATATAAATGACTTGCTGAAATGTATGTATGCGCATAGCTTTCTCTTGTGATTTTTATTGCACTTAACAAACGAATGAACCAAATTAGATTATTCTTTTTTATCTTTAAAGACGCCGCGTTGGCGCAGCGGTTACAGCACTGGATTGCGATTGGCTGTTGCGCGGGCGGTTGTGGGTTCGATTCCCGCACACGGCAACATTTGTATTGGCCATACAGATGTTTGCCGTGGTCTGGGTGTTTGTACAGTCCTTGTGGGTCTCCCCACCGTGCCTCGGAGAGCACGTTAAGCCGCTGATCCCGGTTGTTATCATGTACACCTGATAGCGATCGTTACTCATAGTAGGGAATATATCCGCCAACCCGCATTGGAGCAGCGTGGTGGATTAAGCTCCGATCCTTCTCCTACATGGGGAAGAGGCCTATGCCCAACAGTGGGATATTACAGGCTGAATCGATCGATCGATCTTTAAATAATTTGTGTAGACTGGTCGATTTTGATATATTCAATTCGGGTGTGGCAGTGGCGAGGCGAGTATTGAGCTAGAATTTTTTTTTGCACTGTTTTGTTGATATGTATGTATTGCTTAAAAAAGGTTTTGTAATATATCGACGTGCAAGTTTTGTATCGACGTGCAATCTGTCCACATGACTTGTGTTATATTATATACTAGTTCTTATACGTGAAGACCAAATGCTGTTTACTATTATTGCTATGTATTATTATTTGTGCTGTTGGTTTTCGGAATATTAAATAAATAAATGTGTTCGTTATTGTCAGGACAAGACTTTTGAGTTAGAAAAAAAAACGATATATTCACAAAAAAATGGTAGTAAGTACGAAATTCGCTGGTTTATAATATAAATGTACAACAAGATTTTTCGAAATACCAACGTAGTGTAATAATGCAAAAGTTCCGTTGCTTACAACGGTCACAGGTTCGATATCTTCTCGAAGGATATATTAGTACATTGTCAAGTACTTGTCTCTGGTATCTAGACGTTTATTCTAACCTTTTTTCTTACTTCTTAATTCTCGAAGGAAAAAGTAGAACTCTTTTTCTGCACCTGAAAGAAGGTCTATAGTCAACAGAGTAACATCTGTAGTCCTTAGTTTGCCGTTTAATTTAGGTTCTAAGAACGAGACAATAAAGTAGATACAATTAAAATTAATGTCGAAAATTGTTTAAAATTACAAATAACTTACTAAGGCATAAATCGTGCGTAGTGTCTTGTTTCTTTTTTGACCAAATTTAAATGTAACATAATAATTGTTTCTGTGCCTCCTGTGATAAGTAATATAAGTTGAATTATACCCTTTTTGTAATGTGATCATAGGCATTATTAAATAATTAACGATTTTTTTTGGTCTCACTCACGTAACTCTATCTGCTGTAGGTACAAAAACATTTTTTGTACAAAGTGATGTAACTGTGTTAAAAATCCGTGAGTATCGATATTTGTCAATTTGTACACCTTTCTTAGTAATTTATCAGTCGTAATTATATAATACTATTTTGTGCTTTGTGATTTTAATGTAAATATTTAATTTCGTATTTATTTTACAGTACATTTTTCGTGATGCATAACCCTTTGAACTTAACACTTTTGTAAACTGGTAAAATTCAATTAGAGATAACAATAAATCTTTATCTTTTGTTTGAGGAACATTGCGTAAGAAACATTATCCTAGAATTTAGACAAAGACAAGCTATAGGTGTAAATAAGTAATTTAACTGTACAAGTATCCTTTGTCACATCATTGTAGTACCTACTTAATAAATTAATGTGGAAAAAGGTATGTATAACCCAAAATATTTTTTAAATTTAGTTTTAATATTAAATATTTACCAAAAAAATAAAATATATATTGAAAGATACATTTTTACACTACAAAACAAGATATTTAAACTGAATCTAGCCCACTTCGATCACGAACGAGTATTTTTAAATCTTGTTATTGCTCTCCCCTAAAATGATGATTTTTAATTTGCATTATTGTGATTGGAGGCATAGAACTATAACTGGGTTCAATTTATTTTTTCAGTATATGTACACACACGTGTATATCTCGAGATGAGATCAAACTGCTTAAAACTTTTGGATAGCAACTACGAAGGCTTCAGTCTTTGTCACTTTTAAAACGTCATAAAAATGTAGCTTTTTTTTTCTTTTTCCTTTTTATATTTGACGTGTCTAAAACTTACTGAAATAAAATAACACAAAGTTTTGTTTATGATAAGGCGACTACAAGTCTTTTTAAAGTATATTTATTTTATTTTTTATTTTATTAATAATCTCGCGACACAAGTAATGAGCTAACAATTTTAGCAATAGCGAATAATTATACGCATTTATTAATATTAGCTTACCCAGCTTGATGTAGATTATTAAGCACATAGTCTATACCTATTACTTGTTTAATACAGTAGTTAGTAAGGCCCTGAAATAAATAACATAACTACAAATATAGTAGCTATAATGTTCTATGATATAATGATAAATAAAAAGTTTACACCAACGGCAAGTAGGAAGTGAATCTTATGTCGGAGGGTCGAAACGACAGACATCTGAATGACGTATATGAATTTTTGTCATATAAGAGGATCAAACTTGCGATCCGACGGGTACTTCCTCCACACGTCAAGAGCTTCAAGACCTTCGTTTTATCTGAACATTTTGCAAGTCTCTGAAAGAAAATAAAAATTGTTTACATGTCTTATTTCCGATCACGGATTTATCACAAAGTAAATTTAATAATTATTCTCAACAATTGATTTCGCTCGTCTTATTTTAACTAATAACTTTACAGTAAGGGCAGGCAAGATAAACCTATAGAAAATGTTACATTGTTTCATAGTAAATGTTTATCTATCTCTCTTACCGCCTTGGAAATCGGAATGTGTAATCTGTTAAAAAAATATGATAAAGAACTCTCACAATAAATTTTGCGAATTTCTTACAAAAACTGATCTGCCATACACATAAATTCATAACTAATTTTTTTTTATATTTTTTATATTTTTAAAGTAAACACAAGCTCTATACGCTGAAATATCTAATCTTAATCGTATATAATTAACCTTTTACATAATAATTAAAAATGCAATACGGTTACGTGGTAAACTGAAATAAATACTTATATTATATTGCATTATATATATATTTATTATTTACTAGCCCGTTGGCACAGTTTGTAGTGGCCCCGCTTTGTGCTCCGTGGGATGCGGGTTCTATACCACCTGATTCTGGGTGTAATATTTGTATTATATAGCAGACGACCGTATGTGCAAACTACTGAGCCTTAACTAGAACATACAGTATAACGAAGGTGATTTACTTTGTGTATAAATGAAACATTATCGCGTTTTATGGACTAACACATGTCACTCAAAATGGAAACGAATATCGATTTTCACGACAAATTGTGATCAAAGCTGTAATATAATTTGTCGTTCGTACTGCACAAAACGTAATGAGGTAACTTTAAGCTAACATTACCTATTCAAATTATTTCGAGTAGGCTGTCGATCAATTAGTTAGCACGCGGTTACATTTAATTTGCGGAATGGGTGTCGTCAGTCTATAATGTATAACAAGTATTCAATTAATGTCTGTTTAATTATCTTAATCATTTTCCTAAAGCGGAAAGAGACCTTACCACAGCTAAGGGTAAATTGAAAGGCTGAAATTATGAAATATCTGTTTGATTAAAATATTTATATTATTTCTAAATAACGTGTTTCAAGTTAGTTTTGTATATTTTCATAATGTCATTAAAATTCAAATTTGATTTTAGTGATTCTGTCTGATATTTAACGGCAATAATATGAAATAATGATTAGCTATCAAAGTAGACGCGAGTGAAATAAAAGAAAACGTCAATTATTTATACACTAGATTTCCATATCAATAAAAGTTCCGCTATGGTAAATGAGTGAATAAAACTAAAAATATAATTTATTTCTACAATAAAAATTAAAATCATCGAAAACAATGTTTGAAAACGTCTTACTATAGGAACAAAAGAATTTAATATTCATAGCGGCATTTAATTGATTCTCCTTGACAGCGACTCGCGAGGAAAGGTCTGCGAGGAACGCGATGTCTTCCGAGGTATTTGAAGAATGCGGCATATTGAAATCTTCCTTTCATTTTGTACGAAAATGACCTATGGTTCCGTTATGATCAAAGAAAGAAAAATGACTATGCCACGTACTCATGTATTTAAATTCATATAACCAATACGAAATTATGTATTTATTGCCTATTAGAGTAGTAACTATTATCATGTTACATATTTTGTATTTAATATAACTTAATCCTACAATATACAACTTTAAGAGGATTGGGATGGGTGAGGACATGATAAGACTTGTAAATTACTATGCTATCGAGTTGAGTGTGTTACTTGCTAAGTTTCTTAGTTAAGTGAACTTTGTTACGGAACCAAAACAAACAGATCCGATGCAATCGTGACCAATGCAACTTGAAAACATGAAATTACTACTTGCTAGCAGCACTACAGTAAATAATATATGTCGAAGTAAATAATTCATTTGTTATTTAATCAATTATATTGATACTTTTAATTTTTTTTGTATACGCAATAATTGTTTTTGCTTGCAAACGGAAAAAAACCGACTTCATGACGAAAAAAATAGTCAAATACCTAATTAAAAAATATTCGATATTATTAAGAATAACTCAAAAACTTTCATATCCCAATCAATTTAAAATTAGACTACATGTCAAGTCAAAGTAATTCTTTTTCTAATTAAAAACTGATTTTAATTAAAAAAATAATCATCAAAATCAGTACACTTAATAAAAAGTTCTGAAGTTATACAACGTAGATCGGCGAAAAACTAATAAAGTAAACACGTATTTTAGAGATAACTCAAAAAGTACTCGATATAATATCTCGATGAAAATTAAATGGGTGGTCCCATGATAAGCACAACCTTTCGATTAAAAAAGAATTATCGAAATCGGTCCACCCATTAAAAAGTTTTGTGGTAACATCCCTACTAATATTATAAATGTGAATGTAAGTTTGTTTGTTACGCTTTCACGCGAAAACTACTAAACCGATCATCATGAAACTTTGTACTTGTTCTTGTAGGTCTTAGTAGTAACATAGGATACTTAAAAAAAAAAATTCAATGCAAGTGAAGCCGCGGGTAAAAGCTAGTACATAACAAAAATTCAGTTTAATTGAGAACTTCCTTCTTTTGTAAAGTTGGGTAAAGAAGTTATGTTATGAAGGACGTAGCTTATATTTGAATGACTTGACTTACTTGACTTATGTTCCTGTGTCCCCTAGCTGGGGCAGAGGGCGTCCACAGTGCATCTCCATCCCGAGCGGTCCTGAGCATCTCGCTTGATCTCCCTCCAGGTTTTTCCGATGGCCTTCGCTTCGTCAATTATTGTCCGCCGCCAGGTTTGTTTTGGACGGCCACGTTTGCGCTTTCCTTGGGGGTTCCAGTCTAGGGCTTGCCTTGGTATATTTGAATGAATGTCATGAATATTTGAATGGCAATAAGAAAAGGAGGCGTTTATTCTCTTGTGGAATAGATAATATTTAATATGTACTGATGGAATTTTTTTTAAAGAAATCCTACTGAGGTTTGTTAGTCCATTTTAGCTGAAAAGTGGATAATAATAAAACATATTTGGATTTTAAAATGACGATCCAATTGATGTGGCTGTTAACGAAACACTTTGTTAACTTTATTATTATTATTTCATCATCCATACTGTGGACTTTGTAATTACTGGTAACAGTTATAATATAATATATTATTATTCTGAGGTCTATACTCAGTTTATTCTCTAGAAAAAATATATCCTAACGGCTCTACAAATATTGTCATAGAAAGGTCGAAGTTTTAATAAAAATATAAATCTTATATCTTACTAAAACATCCTTGCTTATAATAATATAATCTACTTCAAAATAACTAAAGCTCAGCACAGCATTTGAAGTCGGTTAAATAAAACAAAACATTAATTTGTGTGACAGGGAAATATAAAAACAGTTATATCGATGATAAAATAAGTGTGTTTGTGTGTTTTAATAGCTTTTATATTAATGAAAAAGATTATTATATTATTTTGTTAATTGTATTTATAGTTTTATCGCGGTAGCTGTAACTAATAAAATCTCTTGTATGGTTTGTAAGATGGGGGTTAGTAACACGACAGCACAGAAAATCTTTGGTGTGTTAAATTATGTTGAATAAAAACTCTGTTTTATCTTCTTTATTTATTGTACATCTGGGATCACACATATAGAAGATACAAACACAAGATCAAATAAACATACATTTACACATTGTAACAACCGCTCTGGTGTAGTGTGTGTAGGCACACGGCACACGCATCACTACACCTAACAAACCGCCTAAACAAGTAAACACCGTAGGTTTGCGGGTTCGATTCCCACTCGAAATAGATATTTGTATTTGTACAATTATTTTTTTCCGGTTTGGATGTCTGTCCTCGTGGGTCTCCCCACCGTGCCCCGTGGAGCACGTTAAGCTGCCGGTTGCAGTTGTTATCATATACATCTGAAAGCGATCATTACTCATAGTAGAAAATATATTATCCGCCAACCCGCAGTGGAGCAGCGTGATGGATTAAACCCCGATCCTTCGTCTATACGGAGATACAGGCTTAGCAGTATGATGTTAGAGGCTGAATCTTTTATACATCATAACGGAATTAAACTCTTGACATTTATACATGAGTCAGATATTAAGACATTCTCAAAATTATCATGAAACTGTGGAAACAAAGATAACTAAGACGTATAATTTTAAATTTTTGATGTTCAGGATAAAGGCAAACAAATGTCTCTTCTTCGTACTTTATATCTGTATTGCTAGATATTTACTATAGCAAATAGAACTTGCACAATAAAATACCGTTTACATTTCAGCTCAGCTGTTTACTAAGTTTCCAAGTGTAACTTTGGGAGGGAATTAATAAAGGAATCCCCGAGATATCTGAAATGTTGTTTCTGTATTCGAATTTACTATAATGGAATTTAACTAAACGAGTGAATAGCAATTAATTCAATTAAATTATTTACAATACCATAAGTTATACAACAAATGATTGAAAGTTGAATTAAATACTATTACGAAATATTTATCATACTTTTTAGTATTGTTTTGTAATTTAAATGTTGATTGCATTTTTATTTTATTAACCTGAAAAATGAACGTGCTTCATTATTGAGCGTATTGTTCTTCACGAGTCGAACTCTAGCGTAGAGTGTTTTATATTAATTATAATTAAAAAAAGCGAATTTGTTTTTATTGAATTTTTTGGAATAATCTTTATTGCACAGATCATATTTGGTAATTACTTATTTGTAAAGCAGAAATGTGTCACAACGTCTAAGAAATTAACCAGTAAATAAAAATCAGAAAATAGGGAATATTTTTTTACATCGCATGTATTTTTTATTGGTACGAATAACAAGTAGTTTATTAGTAGCTGTAAATATTTGTTCCATCCTTTTATCTATACATATAATAAAATGGTAGAAAAGTCAAAACTGTACATTGAATATTTTTTTAAAAGAATACTTGGGGTGTGATCTACAATCGATACCGAAGCCAAAAATATAGTTTTTAGAATTTTTGTCTGTTTGTCTGTTTATCTGTTTGTCTGTTTGTCTGTTTGTCTGTATGTATGTCCGGGATAAACTCAGAAAGTACTGCATGGATTTACTTCAAATTTGGCACGAATATTGTTAAGAAGTCGGGTCAGAACATAGGCTATATATTATCACGCTATCACCTACGGGGAACGAGCAGTGAACCTTTATTTCTTCAAATGTATGTCCGGGATAAACTCAAAAAGTACTGCATGGATTTACTTCAAATTTGGCACGAATATTATTAAGAAGTCGGGTCAGAATATAGGCTACATATTATCACGCTATCACCTACGGGGAACGAGCAGTGAACGCACGCAGACGACGTCGCGGGCAGCAGCTAGTCTATACTAATATTATAAAGTGGTAAAGTTTATAACTTTGTATATACGGGGTAATCTTCGCAAATTCTGATCCGATCATGAAAATTCTTTCGCTAACAGAAAGCTACACTATTCAGGAGTGACAAGATAAAAGGAAAAAGATAAAAATATATAAAGATTTTAAATCAGCAGGATTTGAACCTGCGCCCTCTGACGTGCCGTGTCAACAATTCAATCTAATCAAGCATTATTATTTGCCTTAGAAATTAATTGGTGATTTTAAAACATTTATATTTATCTGATTTGCTGAAAATAGTGAGAGTGTATTGGAACATATCAAATTTCACCGTACCCTTCTTATGTGAAATGGATTATAACGCCCAACGAAGTGGGCACGGGTCGGCTAGTAAGTAATACACTCATAAATACCGACCGATAAACTTCAATGTCTCTTGTCACTAATCGTGTTGTAGGCGTGTCACAAAAAATTTGTAATGAGTTAGGTAATTTACACACAAAATGAAGCCAGTAAGAAACGAATCATAATGAAAATGAAAATGAAACTAAACATGAAATCTTCATTAAATTTTAATGAAAATAGTAGTTGTGAAAATTTTAATTTCACATAAGAGTGTCCAAATTTAAGTTATTACCTCTATTGACTAGTTAATTGTTTCAGCTCTACCAAACAAGTCAAGCCGTTATAGTAGGAGACGCGAGCAGTTTAGAGACGCCTTGTATCACCGCTTTGTACAGCATATCAGCGTTGCTCCGCATAACGGCTATATTGACTTATTATTGCAATTTATTACACTATAACCTAGTATATTTTATATTTTATGTAGTAGCTCGAAATATGATCAACAAACTTATTAAAAAATTGCCGAAGACCTGTTTTTTATATATTATTAGTCGAAGATTTTTTTTTGTTTATTTTGAAACAAATTAATGTGAATTTACTGACTTTGTCGCGAATTCTATATTTGAAGGTAACCGGTTGGACGCCGTGTACACAGATTAGGTGATGTCTTGCATTTGCTTGAATCCTATATGTCTAATAGAAGCCAAGCAGAAACAATCAAGGGTTTCTGCTTATCTTTCATTCCCGTATCACCCGGGATACCACAAGAATTACACTTGGGTCCGTTACTTTTTAATATTTATATTAATGATATCAATTTAGTTTTCAAACACTTAAAGTTTTTATTAATTTAACCCTCTTTCTGTAATCTAAATTATTAAAAAAAAAAAATTACTTATCTGTAAAGTTGTTTTAGGCTTTAAATTAAAATATACTTGTAAAAATTATAGAACTATTGAACAAACATCAAGTAGCTTAAGTTAGACGATGGATAAACATAAAAACGTTCAACGCAATTAAATTTTAAATCATTTCTTTATATATAAACCTTATTCTTTCCTATGCTCATAACTTTAGTCGGACTGGACACTTCATTACTAAAAGATGTCACTAATTGTGAGAAACTCTCCATTCATTTTGTACCAGTTAAACTATTCATAGCAGAAAAATTTCTAGATTACAAATACTTTACTATTAAATTCTTAATGAATTAAGTTTTTTATTTTCAATTCAGCATTTTGAAATAATAAAGTGGTTCTATAATCTATACTAATATAATAAAGCTGAAGAGTTTGTTTGATTGTTTGTTTGTTTGTTTGTTTGTTTGTTTGAACGCGCTAATCTCAGGATCTACTGGACCGATTTGAAAAATTCTTTCAGTGTTAGATAGCCCATTTATCGAGGAAGGCTATAGGCTATATAACATCACGCTAAGACCAATAGGAGCGTAGCACTAATGAAGAATGTTTCAAAATCGGGTGGTCCTATTCCACGGGGACGAAGTCGCGCGCACAAGCTAGTTAAACATAAGGCTCCATCGTTTACTTGCAAGTTAAATAAATAATTATATTATGTTATTTTAATTGCTTACTGTATTATTAGGAATACGTTTGAGAATCTATTATTTGTGTTAAATTGTTATTAAAGGAGACATAACTTAGATAATAATTAACTAAGTAAACGGGTGGACTTGAACTTAAAATAAAGAAATAATTAAAAATTTATGAAAAGGCTTGTTTTTTCTTATATATTATACGAACAGTTTTTCTTTTTAATTAAGTTTAATTTTTTAACGTCACCCAAGTCAAGTCCTGGGGAATCGTGACCGGGAAACAAAGTAGACATTGAAAATAGGTTTTTTTTCGATCTACAAAATAATTACGAAAACAACGTCTTACCTTCTTTGAATACTTAATTAAATTAATTTTGTTAGGTACATACTATGATGTTTCAGTCAAAGGTGTAATTTTTTGTCTTACCTATAACGTTTCACGCGTTACCTTATGCAATACATTTTTTATCAAGTTACTTTTATTTTATTTCAGTTTATATTTTTACTTTACTTAAGTGTTATAGAGGTGGCTGAGGTTTAATTAAGTATTATAGAACAACCGCTCTAGTGTCGTGGTGTGTGTGTCATGTACACGTCTAAACACCGGCGGTTTGGGCATTCGATTCCCACGCGGGATGGTTATTATTTGCATTTGTACAGATATTTCTTTCCGGTTTGGATGTCTATCCTTGTGTGTTCCCACCATGCATCGGGGAGCACATTAAGCTGTCGGTCTCAGTTGTTATCATGTACACATGATAGCGATCGTCACTCATAGTAGGGAATAAATGTCCGCCTACTCGCAATGGAGCAGAGTGGTGGATTAAACTCGAATCTTTCTCCTACAAGGAGACAGAGGCCTGCATCCAGCAGTGGGATGTTATAGGCCGAATCGTGATCGTGAATCGTATATATCCTGCTTAGACTCTGCAGCAGCCCTACTGAAGAAGTACCTCGACTTTATCCAATTGTGAAGGTGTTAAAGTCCTATTTTTAGGACGAGTATTTTTAGTCGAGAGATGAGACGAGGAGTAGATACTTATATAGAAAATCGTATGATAAGTAGTATTTTCTTAAAATTTTATCGAATTTTCCTATTTTCATTTGTGAGACCAATGTGGGCTCACGGACTTGTGAGCTTGAAATTACGTGAGCCACGGACTTGTGAATTTAATTTCAATAAAACAATTTGAGGGTAGTTCAGTAAAAATGAGATGATAGACTGTGTTTTATTGTTTTCCTACTAGTTTGTTTCACTGAGCGTTTAGAAGTGCTGCACAAAAATGTCTGGCTACGTATTCGATGAAGATATATGACGAATCTATCAGCAATGTAAACAGTGTAAGAAAGGATATTGTCATTCTCATTCGTGTTTTGAAACTTCCCTTAAGTAAATTATTTGAAATTGTTACTTCCATTAATACAAATCTGAATAAATAATAACTGGGTCTAATTTTTTTGCTTCCTGTTTCAGTGCATTTCTTATAGAGTTCCCTTTAGAAAATTATGTATTGTTTTGATGGTTTTCACACAACAAATACCTTGGTCACAAGTCCTAAAACTAAAAACGGCCTAACTCGTACATACGTCCGCGAAAAAAAATTCAGAACAAGTTACTCAATAAGCGTGAGCCCAATGTGGGCTCACGGACTTCGAGCCATACGCATGATGTGAGTCCACATTTGGCTCATTTTCACAAAAATAGGGTAACATGAATAGCATTTACTTAGTAAATTTTCTGCAAATAAGTATGAATTACTTGAATATTAGTGACTGTTGTTATTATTTTATTTTTAAGTATATTTGTTTAAAATTAGTAGTATAAATTCCTATCGTTAGGGTTGAGTTCTTAGAATTTTTATTTAAAAGAGGCTATCGCATGACATTATCTTGTCTGGTAAATATAATAAGTACATGAGTTTTAGGTTGGACTGTGCTTGGCTAAATGTCTACTTATTCTTGTTTTGAAGGTTCTCAAGTTACATGTGGTAGACAAAATACCGATGCGGGAAGGCAGTTTTTTACAAAAAGGAAGGAATACGTAAACTTAGCGTGTTAAGTGTCAATCGCAAAATACATTATTGCTTTTATTTTCTATATATTCTGCCATAAATAAAGAAAGCTGTGTGTGTGCTTCTGAGCCTATTACAAAGTTGTATTATTTAGGAAATTGGTAAAGCTTAAATAAAAAAGGAGGAACTACTGTTTTGTATTTCATATTTTAAAATGTTTTAATCATTCTCTTTTGATAATTCTACCCAGGGTTCAAACAAATCGAGTGCATCAAGCAAAATCATAAGTATTATACATATGTATTGCATTACATATTTGTTTTATTAATGTATTTTATATTGGTAACCCCACTTTACTTTTCATTTAATTTTATCTTGTGCTTATCGACGAAATAGTACATCAAGGGGAAACTTACATATATGTTGAGTTAAAGTCAAAAATACATAGCAGTATAAGGTTAATTCAAAGAGGATCAACATGCCGGCTTAAGATGTAGCACAATCCTCCTTCTAGATATGAGAATAGGTAAACTTTACCCAAGAAAAGCCTTCCGACAAAAAAGTAACTTAAGATAGTTTATTTAATATTTCTAGATAATTAATTTGTTAAATGTAAAGCTTATAAATATTTCACTCCTGGGCTAAAATTATTTTAAAATTAACAAACATTGTGTTTTCTAGCGAACGAAAAAAACCGACTTCAATTATATCGAAAAGTAATACAACGTAAGTAGACGAAAAAAATAACAAACGCCCTAGTTGCCATTACGATTTTTGAAGATTCCCTTTGATTTCTCTGAGATACCATCATCAGATCCTGGTTTCCTTATCATGGTACCCTTGGGATACCTCCTTTCTAACAAAAAAAATATCACAAAATCGGTTCATAAACGACGAAGTTATCCGCGAAATATATGTATATATATATAGGTATATATATATATACGGTCGAATTGAGCAACCTCCTCCTTTTTTGAAGTCGGTTAAAACCATCCTAATATTTACAGAATGTTTGCTGTTGTATAGATTATAATAAGAAATATAAAAATAACTTTATCCGTTTATTACATTTAATTGCAAGAGAGATGAGAAATGGGTTAAAATGAATACCTATACTGTATCATTTTTAAAAATGGAAGAAAAAAAAGTAGTTTTGACGTTTCCAAAGCGGTACAATTGTTTATTATTTTATCTGTAAAATGGATTTAAAGTTAAACTTAATTAAAATAATAACGTCTAATAAATTAGCTAAATCGATTTTATATAAACTTCGAGAAAGCAGGAACATATTGCTACCGTTAAGTTATAATATGTTAGGTATTGCTAACTTAATGTAAAATGAAATGGACACTGTTATGTGACTTGGCTATTTTATTATTTAAAGTACAAGCCGGCAAATTCTAAAACTGGCAATATTCCAAATTGAATTAAACGTGAGAGTATTGCCGACCAGTGCTGAACTTTGAACACATGCCGATATGTCGCCTCAACCTTATCTCGAGAAACATATCAAACTTTAAAAGCGAATATATTCGGAAAGTAACGAAATATTCTTAGTCTTTTTACTTGCCAGCTTACCCGAATTGAAAATATTTTGATGTATACTGTGAGTGTTGTAAAAGTTACGATAGATCTAGAGACGATGATTTTAAGAAACTTATTATAGGGTATTTGATTCACGTAACTTTTACGAAATATATTATTTGACTGATAATACTTAATATGCATCGACTAAAACTCAGAACGAACCATGCTTTTACAAAATTATCTTAAAAGTTTTCCGTAGCCGGCTGTTGTTTGGTAGTTGTTATGGCTTACAACTTTATTAACAAAGTTTTGAATATAATTTTATAGTGGTATACAACAAAATTGTTTGATCTTATGAATGCTATTTAATGAATTAAAATTCACAATTTTGATATAAAAATTAATACTTAAGTGCTTGAAAAAATTATATATGTATTTTATATTGCGAGTTATTACATACTCGCTATATAAAATACAGACCACAACGCTGTCCTCCAAACCTTTTGATAAAGATGAAAAATTGTTTCTTCCAGCTTAAGGGGCATCTTTGGACGATTAATCTTTCTACGAACCTATTGTTGATCTCGTTGTTGGGTAGAACTTTTGTGTCCAAACTCCAGCTGAGATCAAAAGGTTTTTCCACTGTTGCAATGATTTTTACAAACCTTAGGCTAAACGGCCAAAAGTGGAGTGCACGATTATTGTACAACTGTTTAGTATTTAAAACACTCGCATAGCCATGCTATTGTTTTTGGGAGATATTAAATGACATTTGTTACGAAATTGTACTATGTTTATAATTAACAACATAAGAACTAAATATTTACAGATAGCTGCGGTATAAATCATGTTCCAAATCTATACTAATATAGCTGAAGAGTTTGTTTGTTTGTTTGTTTGAACGCGGTAATCTCTGGAACTACTGGGCCGATTTGAAAAAAATTTTCAGTGTTAGATAGCCCATTTATCGAGGAAGGCTATAGGCTATGTGTCATCTCGCTAAGACCAATAGGAGCGGAGTCCACGCCGACGAAGTCGCGTGCAGAAGCTAGTAAATAATAAACTTATTAAATTACATTGTTATATTCATAACAGCAGAACTTTAGTTAGAACTTTGTAATATGATTCATAATATTTAATTAATTAATCCCAAAAACCGTCACTTGAAACCTTTACTTAAATAAAACAGAACAGTATCGGTATCATCGTTAAATATTTTTAAATCATATCAAAATTTTCGATCCAGCGGGGTTCGAACCCGCACCTCCGACATACCGTGTCGTGCTCTAGCCAAATAAACTTTGGAACGACGTACCTGCTAGATCGAAGTTTTTGATATGATGATTTTTATTCGGTTTTAACGCAACTGAGGCGTCGTCTATAGCGAGTCATTTACAGCACCCAACTATTCAAAGATTCATATTACAATGAATTCTTTGACAACAGACGACACCATGCTATTTTTAATTCATATCATTTTTTTTGTTTTTTTTTGTCTTCCCCACACATGAGGAAATTTAAAGGAGGAAACACATGAGGTATATAATGCACCACATGGTGAAGCAGATGGTGCAGTGCACAAAAGATAGCTAAGCTCGAATCAGCAGTTAGCTGTTTGCATGTGACATTATACTAAACATTATATAGACAGTAGGAAAGTATAATACAACTTCCCTCCTGGAGACTTGTACTACCGGAATTCCGTTCAGCAATACTGACTGTCTTGTGTTGACCTCGGTTTGATCCTAGTTCGAAGTGGGTTTTATTGTTATGGTATAGATGTTTGTTCCAAAAAAGTGATTGAAAATGAGATGATTATTTATTGCAGAATAAAACGTCGATCATCTTAACGTATGCGCTCAGCGTTGTTGTAACTCATGTTTCCGGAATTCCTATATCAGTTTGAAATAATGTGAAAAAAAAAAATACAAAAATTATAAAAATGTAGTATGTTTACAAGGTCGCCGCGTTGACGAAACGGTCACAGCGCTGGTTTGTGGCTGTTGCGCTGGCGGTTGCGGGTTCGATCCCCGCACAGGACAGACATTTGTATTGGCCATACAGATGTTTGCCGTGGTCTAGCGATCGTTACTCATAGTAGGGAATATATCCGCCAACCCGCATTGAAGCAGCATGGTAGATTAAGCTCTGATCCTTCTCCTACATGGGGAAAGAGGCCTATAGCGGGATATTACAGGCTGAAGCTATGTTGCAAGGTCTAAATTTTTTATTGAATATAAATATTTGCAAATTTCATTATTTAACATTTCTCTCGGAACGATAAAGAATATTACTGGCATGAAACGAGTTCATTCGCCACTGCAGCTGTGCGCGATATTTCACTGCTCTACAATTTCCGTCGTGACACTTTCGCTGCATATGAAATTAAAAAAAAAATTACGGTGTGTTTTGATATATTTAAAATTAATACCTTTTCAAACACATAATAATAATTATACATATACGTTTAATGTATGTACGAATAAATATAAATCCACAACTACTCGTACAATGTCGTACGATTCACTTACTTTAAGTGTAATATGAATATGTTAAATTTATATTTATACGGTATAATTAAGCACTATATACAAAATTTAATACTACATTAGTATTTCAATCAGTGATCCTACACAAAATGGCAAATGGTAATTGATACCTATTTTAACCAAGTTGTCCAAAATAATCAATAGACAGTATAAATTAATCAAATTGAAATAGTTCAGTTCAAATCAATTTAATTCATACACCTACAATACCTACAGTATTTCAGAATATATTATGTAGGTTAGTTTTTGAGTATATTGTACTTTATTTATTTAAAAGGCAAAACGTGATTTTCGGTAATTATGTTTTAAAATAGGATTAGCGTCCGGACATTTTAAAGTAGCTTAGTATAAATGAAGAAATATGACTGGGATATCACAGCCATACTTTGTATATTTCTGTATAATACCTTAACGAGATTCGCATATTGAAATTTATGACCCCAATAAGTGACAAACATTACGTGTGCCATTGTGATTCATTGAATTCCATGTAATTTATGTATGTATTATGTGTCTTTTAATTGCACATTTTTTATTAGATTAGAAACTGTTAGATATATTAGGTACTTAATAAATTTTGTGTTGTATTCAAATGAAATATTGGCGTTCAGATTCCGGAATTTTCTGTTTCCAGCAATGCAGCGACAGAAGAATCGCTGCGCTAGCGTAACCTGCCAACCAGCGATACATCTGGCAAGAATATCATCGACTATATCAAAGCTGGGCTACACAATTTTACGCAGAAATTAGAAAAACGGTTCTATTTTTGGCTAACATAATTACACTTATATTTAGTTTGTACATCTTGACACCGAGAAAATTTTTCACACTAAAGGCAATTATAATGTTGTATAGTACAAGTGAGAAGAAGCTGACAGACAGATTCCAAATATCTTGGATCAACAAAACCGTAATACATGGCTGAGGAGCAAATTAAAATGTACTAATCAAGCAGTATCAGAGTCGGTCAGTTAACATTTTGCCAAGACATGGACCTTGATGATCAGACTAATTCAGAAATAAAAAAACACACGTTATTTGTAACGCGCTAATACTTGGCTTTCCTCTTAAGGATCAAATTAGACATATATAAGCCTGTACATTTGACTAGACCGATCTAAGGTTATGTGTTTCAATGCGCTGTGAAAAAACTAGAAAATTGAGGTGGTTAGTCCTGTTTGTCGCGAGACCTATGGCTGCCGATGCAGACGTTTCCTGATGTGCAGATTACGTTCCGGCAGTCACGGTAGCTGATGTTCTTCTGTCTGTTGGAGTGGTGTTCTTGCGATATTAGTCATAAGCACAAAGTGTTCCGTGAAGTCTAGTTGGCTTTAATTTTGAGAGACCTTAGTCAAACTGTGTGGTTACGGCTGTAAAGAATATAACGACCCTCTCTCTTCCCGTGGGTGTCAAAAGAGGCGACTAAGGGATAACAAAGTTCCACTACCACCTTGGAACTTACCAAGCCGACCGATCGATGGCGGGATAACCATCCAACTTCGAACGCTCATACTACTACCAATAATTTGTCATATTTGAATTGGGGAAAGTTATATATTATTCCAGTTGTTAGACAGGAAAATGTTAAAGCTAATACAGTTTCTATGTTTACACGTATTATTTTGAAAAAATAACAAAACGTATGAAACTAAATTTAAATTCGTTATTATAATAAACATAATTGTGTACGTACTAATATGAAACACCGTCCAATGTCTGCAAACTATCCGGTCCTAAAACTTATAATAGTTTATATATGAAAAGCAATATCATTGCTATTGAATACAAATCTTATCAAATTGCTTAGTAACCTTAATATGAATAAAGATTTAATATTACTATATAATTAATATACTATATTATACACAACGGTCGAAAAACAGACATATATAATATGTCTATACAATTTAGTAGGTATTATTATTAATATATATAAACTTTTCTTCAATATGTTTCCATATTATTACATTTTTAAATATATTTATTAATTAGTATTAGTGTCTCGGAGCTTGATGTAACCTTTGGTCTTGTATTTGCGTGTCGTGTGGCTTTATTCGTTTTATTGTCTCGTTATTTGTCATTTTTGTGACGTTAATTGTATTTTCGTGCTTAAACACATTTTAAAATCTTATACTATTAAACGAGCAATTCTTGTATATATATATATATATATATATATATATTTTCTGAATCTCGGAATCGGCTCCAACGATTTTCCTGAAATTTAGTACGCAGTGGATTTCGGGGGTGAAAAATTGATCTAGCTAGGATTCATTTAAAAAAAATGTCGTTTTATCCCTGTTTTTAGGCAATGAAAAAATATCATTAGAATACGAAGCTTAATTTCACCATGATTAATATAGCTGTAACAGCGTAATTAGGAAAGCGACGGATTTCAAATCGTTTTGACCCGGGTTCGAATCTCAGTCTCCAGATTACTTTTTTTTTCTTTTTTTTTTAAATTTCACTCGTGATTTATTATTTAAATAAAATTAAAATAAAAAAATACCGAAAAAAAAAACAAAAAAAAAAATGAAAATACCGAGCTGGGCTCCGTCACCCAGGTACTAATAAATTAAATTACAAGATTTAAAATGCGTGATTTCAGTTGACAGCTGCCAGGTTATTTTTTTTTTTTAGGTATTTAGTTATAATTAGTTTATATTGAAAAAAAAATACACTGTAAATCGATTATCTGAGTAAATATTAAATATAAATTCAAAAAAATGAAATTATTATGTAAAATATTTAAGTACCAATTTACATATCATTATACGAAGAAGGATATTGCGAAGCATCCTTTCTTTGGCCAAAAATACCTACTTAGTAATATCCGTCGAACGATGTCGTATAATAATCCATCACTTTACCGAGAGATCCGCAGTCAGCGGAAGTTGTATGTCTGATACAATATAATACGAATGGAATTGAATGAAATAACGTGTAATATTAAAATTATACATTAAATTCTAAGTTTAAATTATGACATGATTACGAACGAAATAGCCCTCTCTTTCTTTTCGTCATAGCTTCCGTTCAATTCTAAAACTCTAAAGTAAGTTAACGTACGTAACTAATGTACGAGTATTTTAATGTTCAAGGTTAGTGAATTTTAAGTTATTTAAATTATGCTAACTATAACCAATTTCGATATTGTAAACGACTTTGGTGAAACTTTGTATTTAGAACTTTTGAGAGGCTATTGACGTAATAATAGATGTATTATAGATGCTATTTTAAGTAATAACGGCTACTCTTTAAACCCACACTCGAGCTTATATAATTGTGTTTGCTAGCAAACGAAAAAAACCGACTTCAATTACATCGACAAGTAAATACAACGTAAGTAGACGAAAAAAAATTAACAAACACTCTAGTTGTCACTACGATTTTCGAGGGTTTCCTTCGATGTATCTGGGATGCCATCATCAGATCCTGGTATCCTTATCATGGTACCTAAGTTGGAATATCTCCTTTCCGACAAAAAAAGAATTATCAAAATCGGTTAATAAACGACGAAGTTATCCCCGAGCATACATAAAAAAAAAAACAAATTGTGCAGTTGGCAGTGACCCTAGTTTGAACCAATGGTTGTGATATATTATTATGTATTTGTTTATTATACACCTCTGTATTATAGAAAATTAGATATGTTCATTTCATTCATCAGTCGGCTTGTACCTAAAACACTGACACTAAATTGCCCTAAGGATACGCGACCGTATGTGTAAGTTTTTATTTTATTTTTTTCACAATGTATTTTCACAACTTCTTCGATCGTCTAAAAATCATTCAAAAATCGAATGACTGAAATATACATACATATATCCTTAAATGAATTATTCAATTAATTGTAGTAATATAAAATTATACATGTACAAATTTGAATATTTCTGAAATCGAAATGTATTTTTCGTTTTATTTTTTACCTACGATTGCTATATTGAAAGTTAAATTCGTATAAAAGTTGATGAATAAAAGTATTTAAGGTTATATTCAACGCACCTGTTAAAATTGCAATTTTAATTACATTTTTACTTTTTTCCGTAAGCTATTATGCTCACGGAAACGGTTCGTGAGATTCACACGCAACTGACCAGTTTTATTTGCATACAAATTAAAAAAAAAAAACGACATGAAAACATTGAAATAGTTAAAAATACATTTCAAAACTGATAAATTGCTTTACGTTAAGACATTTAACTGCCGTTTTATATTTCACCGACACTCAACTAAAATAAACATTTTGAAGAAATTTAATTACACGTTAACGTGCTCATACTCGTTACGAAAGATTTTTATATTCGACAAAAACTTTTCATTTCAGATGCCATTACTCAAACGTGTAGGTTCGCTCTCAAATGAGATTTCATAATTAACGTAAGCCAGGTCGACCCGTCAAGTGCATGTGAATATTTAACGAGAGGGGCGAGGTGCTCTAGACCTATCTCAGTGTCATACCGTTGAAATATTACGAAGTCTTAGTAATTAATGTTAGGAAAGTACTCTTTTACTGACGATTTAATTAAAATGTTAAGAAGTTATCATTGATTCAGTATGTGTGATCGATAATTTTTTATTGTTTAAAATTCCGATACATCACATTTTGAGATCACTGTTTTTAAAAATTTATTTCTGTTTAAGTTATATACATAATTATATATATTTATACAAGAGAGTAGATACAAAAAGAGTATTGATAATATATATGTTACTTTAAAAGCTCGAACTACGGTAAATCCTAAGATTTAAGAGTAAGTCGATTTACCGACATGAGTTTTTATTATTATTATTTTTATGTTACTAAGTTGACAAACAAGCGTACGGCTCACTTGATGGTAAGTGACTACCGTAGCCTATAGACGCCTGCAACACCAGAAGCGACGCAAGCGCGTTGCCGACCCCATCCCCAATCCCCCCAAGAGCTCTGGTCACCTTACTCACCAACAGGAACACAATACTGCTTGAAAACATTATTATATAGCTGTAGTCTTCTGTAAGGTCGAGGTACTACCCCAGTCGGGCTGCTCCATATTTTGAGCAGGAAATTTCCTGCTGTGCCCTACCTCAGTTAAAAGTTGGTAAATGTAAGGATTTATGAAAATGGGACATTTTTTTCGCGCTTTTACTATTAGAATTTAGTACATGCTACTTTATCTACTTTACCACTGACAGCTACTAAAAATTGGTTTTGGAAATAAAACAAAGATTAATTCTTATTCATTTATTTCAGTCAAAAACATAAATTCGAAAGTCTTTAGATTAGGACCCGTAGACAGTGTATTGGTATAACGTCGTTACAAAAAAAAAACCCTAACCTATCTAACTTCAAAATTAGACCGACGCGGGTCTTAATCTAGACTAGCCACGTTATAAAATGTCTTTTTCAACATTTACCGTGCCTTTAATGTAAATCCTAAGACTTACCATGTGAATGGTGGTAAAAATGCGAAATACCAAATCGTTCGGGCTTTTACCATTAAGAGTTGGTAAATTTTAGGTTTTACTCTTAAATCTTAGGATTTACAATAATTCGTGCATTTACAGTAACATATAATATATGTACAAATGTACATCTTAAATAGCGTTTAGAGTTGATAATATAACAAATAAGCACTGAAAACGCCTCTCATATTTTGTTTTAAACTTATATTGATTTTATTTATGAACACACATCTAATATGAATATATATTATATAATCAAAAGCCGCCATTACTATAATATAATACAATGAAATCGCTTTATTTTAGAGTTCTTATACAATTATTTATCAATAACAATTCTTATTAAATTTTACATTTGATACGACGGTTTTCCTAGTGTACATCACGATCACGATTCAGCCTGTAATATCCCACTGTTGGGCATAGGCCTCTTCCCCATGTAGGAGAAGGATCGGAGCTTAATCCATCACGCTGCTCCAATGCGGGTTGGCGGATATGTTCCCTACTATGAGTAACGATCGCTATCAGGTGTACATGATAACAACCGGGACCGACGGCTTAACGTGCTCTCCGAGGCACGGTGGGGAGACCCACAAGGACTGCACAAACACCCAGACCATGGCAAACATCTGTATGGCCAATACAAATGTTGTCCCGCAACTGCTCGCGCAACAGCCAATCGCAATCCATTGCTGTGACCGCTGCGCCAACGCGGCGTCAGTTTACATAATTATATGAATGTATATGTTTGCCCGGCAACCATCTACATACACATCTACGCACTAGGTATAGTTTCATCTTGTAAATACTTCTTATTATATCATTCGATGGCGAATTCATTGATGTCGTCTTGTCCGTTGCACCCGTTATTCCCAAATATTGACTACGCCATGTATATAATTACTGTACAAAGTCTTCATTATGATTGGGTGTGCTGGAAGAAATCTCTTATAGGGATAAGCACACCCATTATACGTGAGTCTCCATGACAAATTTATTATTTATGTTTTGTACGTATAATAAATTGTTAAATAAATAAATAAATAAATAAGTTATATCTATATATTGTAAACATCAGAGATAATGTATATCATAAACATCAATATTTTTCTAGGACATGTTAAAACATTCATCACAGTGACCGGCTGTTGTTAGCGTTCTCGGAGTTGTTCTCTGCTCATAACAAAATAATGTATGTTTGTACAAATACAAATTTCACTGAATCTTGTGTTTTAATTACATTAAATAATAAAATAAAAATAATATATCATAAGTTATCTTTAATCCATACTAATATTATAAATGCGAAAGTATCTCTGTCTGTCTGTCTGTCGCGCAATCACGCCAAAACTACTAAACAGATTTAAATAAAATTTGGGATACAGATAGTCTAGAGTCTGAGAAAGGACATAGGCTACTTTTTAATGCGAATAAAAGGATGTAAGGGGTTGAAAGGTGGGAATGAAAATTTGTATGGAACTATGTTCGTGTTTCGTAACTGTCAAACATTTAATGTTCATCCCGTCGATATGGGAAACTCTCCGATAAAATTAAAGAACGTATTAAAATAAAGGTTTCGAATCGACAACATATATCCACAATATACGGATAGTGGCGTATTTTACATTTTAAAAATGTATAATAATGTCAGTAATGAAAACTGATTGACATAATATATATATTGGTTGTCAAATATAAAACGTAGTGGTTATATACTCTTTGGTCAAATATTTATACGTGCGTTCAGAAATTTATTTATCGTAAACTAAGGAAAATATATCAAGCTAATTAAATCTTATACTATTAAAAAAAAGGAAAGCATTTTTTCCCTCAAATCAACGCAGGTGAAACCGCGGGGCACAGCTAGTAAATCATAAGTGAATGCGTAAATAGTTATGAGAGTCAGATATCTGACGTTTTCTGAAAAATTTAAATACAGTTAAAGTTACAACATATCGTTGGTGAGTTGTCGCGCTGAAGTTGTATTTAAAGAGCGATGGCGAAACTGTCCCCCCCGTATCCGAACCAGAAAAACCAAAAAAAATTGTATGGAATCATCTAAGTAGCAATAAATGGCATCATAAACTTTCAATTTTGATTTGATTTTGACTTTATAATAGATCATTTAAATTTTCGATAAAAGTGTATTATTGAACTTAATTCTTTATATATTTATCTATATAACAGACGCAAAAGCAACCAAAATTTTTAGCTGAATATATCCTGACATTCTTAGCATTAAGATGTGGACGTGGACTATTTAACAAATTACTTTAATTTTCGCAAACGTGATTACGGTGTGACAACTCTTACGTCATATAAAAAAAGCTGGAGTATAAATGTGATTTAATTTATTATTTCAAACTTTCACAAAATGTTTTAAAAAATTAAGGAATTTCTTCATTTTTATTTTATTCATTATTTTAATTTTAATACATAAATAAAGTTAAAATGATTTATTTTATTTTGCATTTTATAAAAGTGTGTAATTGTATAATACGTACCTACTTGACTATCATGTTTCACGGGGTATGTGTCATATCTCCTGTATTTCAGGTGTCAAGCTATACATATATTATTATTTTTACTTTTACCTATTTTTAGCCCACCAGTATGTACCTACATACAAAACTTAATATAGTCTAAAAAATTAGAACTCGTGATAAAGTTTATACTTTTAAAGTTTATATTAATTAATGTTTAACAAAAGACATAGGCATTTAGAGCCCGTGGATGTTAACTTTAAATAAAGTTAATTTTAAAATTACAATTTCAATTAAGTTTTTGCTAATCATTTAATCTCCTCTAACATCGAAAGTCCTTCTCCAATGAACTAAAAGATTTCTTGCTTATGGAAGAAATAAATTTTATTATCATTATAATTTATATGTAAATCACATTAACTGTTTATAATTCCTAAAGTTAAAATAATAATATTCATCCTCTATATTGCATCGAAATACATTTACGATGTGTTTATTCAGTCTACATTGTCGTGCGTACTATGAGATATGTTAGTCCAATAAGTATAGACCTGTTTAGTCAGACGGGTAGGTGTATTATGTAACACCTATAATGTGTTTCGGATTAGGGACACGGCTTTAGGTAGTCCGTATCAATATTTATAAATGTTTATTTCAATTAAATGCAGTTATGTAGAGAGTGTATGAGACATATTTTATATAATTCCTATTTGCTTTGTTTCATCTTTCGTTTTCGATTCGTGTATAGCACATATGAAAAAAAGGAAACATTAATTTATTTTTGGAATTACCTATAAAATAATTTAATTCAATTGGCAAAAAAATAAAAAAATAAGATAATTCAATAAAGTAAAAAATAAGATTTGTTAAAAATGCACGCTATTCACTATTACTGTTATTTTATCTTTGTTATTGAATGTGTTTAATTAGAAGGTCCAAATATCTATTCTAAATTAATGATTATGACATCAATGCTTTGATTATTTTATAATCTGTCTAAATATTATAAAATAAAATCGGCCAAGTGCGAGTCGGACTCGCGCACGAAGGGTTCCGTACCATTGACTAAACTAAATATAAGTAAATTTTCTGTAAAACATTTATTTAATTGTAACGCCATCTATGCCGCTATTAGAAAACTTATTAGTCTATCGACGAAGTTTTTCAGATTTCTAATAGATGGCGTTGGAGAGTAATAAATAATTAAATAATTATCGCCCCCCTTAAATATTTATTTTATTTTGTTTTTAGTATTTGTTGTTATAGCGGCAACAGAAATACATAATTTGTGAAAATTTCACCTGTCTAGCTATCGCCGTTCTTGAGATACAGCCTGGTGACAGACGGACGGACGGACGGACAGCGAAGTCTTAGTAATAGGGTCCCGTTTTTACCCCTTGGGTACGGAACCCTAAAAAAGCATGCGGATGAATGGATAGACAAATATATGAAATTTTCGACTAAATTTGTATACTTAAATCAAAATTGTATTAATACATAGGCCATTTTTATCTCATAAATCCCGTGGGTCCGTATAAATGAGAATAAAAAAAGAGCACAGATAATATCATAACATACGTCTTAAAAAACCGTAGGAAAGAAACATAAAGAAGTTAGGAATTATTTTTAAATAAGGAACTATTGCTATTTAACGATTTTTTTCAGTCTTATCCAGGCTGTTCATTAAACCATAAAAATAAAAACAATACAATAACGATTCGAGGTCGTATACTGAATAGAACAAGTAAGTCGAAAATGGTGATTGTCAGATCAAATGCATTCTAACGTCACTGAACTTTTAAATAATTTTTTACTCAGTAATTTCCGTACTCAATGAATAAGTCAAATGGCGTAAGTTAATCTGCCTTGTTGAATCCTCTATACGAAGGTAAAAAGCATGGAACATGTACAGGGGCTTACATAAGCGAAATAGTTATTTTTAAGTAAGTACCGCATTTTATAGCGCCCTGGAAACGTCAATAACTGTCTCTAGTTTTATTGCCTACTACAGGAGAGGAAGCGTTAACAACTGGTTAATTCTCCGACACACTCGCCATAAAAATAAATATGAATCATTCCAATAATTGAAATCAATATTTTATATATTCATTTTCTTTTTTTTATGTTCATTTTCTTTTCTTTTTCCAATTAGATTAAAATATAGGTATATCATATTATTTGTATAATGTTTTATATGCTCATTTTCTTTTTTTTTATCTAATTAGATTAAAATGTAGGTATATCATATTATTTGTATAAAGTAATGGCATATTTTAATATTATTTTCTAATATAATTTGTACTTTAATAGATATTATTACTATAGAAACACAGTTCACTGGTAAACTGAAAATTGTTTTTTTTGCAGTGTTTATCACTTATCACATAACTTAATATTTTTTTTTCTGTAATAAATAAATAAAATAAATAAATATAATCACCAAATCCACCAAAACCAAAAATAAAACCACATTAGCAATAAGCGGAATGAGGAAATGATTTGTAAAGTATCATTTCGTAAAATGTATTGACAAAACATTTTACGGAACATTCAAATAATTTTATCATTTAATTCTTTATCTTTCAAAATATTATACGCTAAATTTTCTGTATTATTTATTTTAAAATAAAAAACTTTTAGAAATTAAAATAATAAATATAGATAGGTACTTAATATTTTTCTGCATGCAACGTGTTTTTTCTATTACCACCTTACAATCAAATAAAATAAAAATATGTAGCGAATGTATGGTAAAATATATAACTTAATCGAAATAAAAAGAAAAAAAGGACAAAAGCGTTTATATAATGACATAAAATTCAAAATAGAAACTTTAGCGAAATAAATAATAGATTTATATGTGTATGGGATATAAACAGTAAAAATGTAATACGAGTATTGGAGGCAAGTTATTTTACGTGTGTTGCTGCCGGGTAAACTTTAAATGCTAGAGCTTGGCTTGTGCCCAATTTTTTTACGGCCCATGTCCTTCGCATAGCGCTCAGCTATGTATTGTATCAGAATACAATGCAGCAATAATTTACGAGACACGAGGATTTAAGCAATCGCTTTTTCTGTATATGAATAATATATCAATAATATAATATATCAATTTGAGATATTTTATTTAAGTGTCGTACTTTAGCAATAATTATACAACTAGTTAGGGAAACAAAAGTACGGCTCACCTTATGTTAAGTGATTACTATTTACCGTAGCTTAAAGACGCCTGCAACACCAGAACCATTGCAAGCGAGTTTCCGACTTTACGTACAATCCCCGTAAGGAGCTCTTGTCACCTTAATCACCACAGTAACACAAAACTGCTTGAAAGCAGTATTATTTTGCTGTGATCGAAGGTAAGGTAAGGTCAAAGTACTTCCCCAGTCGGACTGCTCCAGATATTGTACTGGATATTTACTGCTGAGGCCTACCTGTGTTGCAACTATAAAGAAGATTCCGCAATGCTTGAAGACAAGAGTCTTCGAGCAATGCGTCCTGCCTGTTTAACATACGGTGCCGAGATGAGAGAGGTGCCGACACTGACAAGGAGACTAGTTCACAAGTTTAAAGTCGCTTAACGTGCAATGGAACGGGCTAAGCTTGGGATCTCTCTCAAAGATAGGATCAGAAATGAGACTATCTACAAGATAACGAAAGTAACTGACATAGCCCACAGAATTGTCAAGTTGAAGTGTGTAGTGGGAACCGGGATGTTTGGCGCGAACTTGGGGAAGTCTATGTCCAGCAGTGGACGGCGATAGGCTGAAGTGATTGAGATACATAAATACAAACGAACGAAACGAATAAACGCGAAACAACGAACGAACACAATAATACCACATGTCAATAATGATGACATATATTATTGATATTAATGACGTAATTATCCGTTCGACGTGTTTGATACGATTTGGATATTACGACGTCCACTGTTATTGAATTTTTCGGTAGCGTTGTAATAAGACTAGTTCTAATTAATTTTATCGTTCACTTGTGTTAATAATAATACACAGGTTCAAGTCCTATAAAAAAAGTTTTATTTACCAATAAGTTCTGTAACACGGTGTTGTTGATATTGTTTTGATAAAAAGTAAAGTTTATTTGAATAAAGCAGCGTCAATGTTAGGAAAAAAAAATTCCGTTTTTATTTGTTCAATAATTCTTATTAAATCAAGTAAAAAGATTTTTCCCTCATTAGTTTACCTTTGTAATGGTACATATTTCTAAGAGAAAGATTAATTTACTTAGCATGTTTTCGTACTTTCTAATGTGCCAGCACAATTCAACAAGTACCATCTTGTTATAGTTAATAAGCTAATTTCTCTGAACGTCTTGTAGTACACAAAACGGTTGAAGGTGACGTTACGCTGCAGACGTAGCAATTAGTCGTTGGCGTCAGCTGGTAAATATTAACACTGGTAATTGTATCCTGAACGTCAGCTCCCTCGATGTTCATTACAGTACCACTTGCAACCTGAATACAAATGAATCTATTAGCAAAAAGAGCCGAGATAGTGGATCGGCACCGATATCACGTCTCCACTCTCATGTGTGCTGGAGTTCTGTTATTTGAACAAACATCAAAACGGATATTAGGATCCGTATAATTGTTAGTGAGAATTTTGAGCGTTTTGTATTATTACTTTGTGCACATTTATAAAACTTAAAATAAATGTTTGTTCCTCGGTAACTTTATGTAGCAGTCCTATTTGTTTTCCGTTTCGTTACATGTTAAATTGGTATAAGGATACTGTGGACTTATTATGTAATACAATTTACCGCACGGAAACGTTGATAGCTATTCGGACCCGACCCATACACAGTTTCACCCATAGTAAATTATTTTGAAAGCATAATCTATTTGTGGAAGCGATTCGACCCTCACAATTCAAAGGTTTTGCTGACTATAATCAAAATATACTATACTGCTTATATTTCCAGTTACTTTGTTATCTTACTCAAATAATAAATATAAGTACAATTTTTAGTATGAGTATGGGTACTTTTCTAATATTTTATACACTGATGTGTGTCACTGTGATACACAAATATGTATAAAATACCGCAGATCTGACTACTTTTTTATTGTAAACTATAGTAGCAATTTTTGACTATTTTTTTATTATAAACAGTTCATATATTTTCATTTTCTTAAATTTTTGACAAAGTACCTATCATAAGTGGTTTGTTGCCCTTAAGTTTTTTGTTGCTCTATTTTTACGTCTTAGTTAAATATGAACTATAATTGTGGTTATTACCAATTTTCAAGCTGTGTTGTTTCAAATGTATGACTTAATAAAAATGTCAAATTAATAAAACTAATGAGAAGCATCTAAAATAGCGACATAAACAAACATGAATCAGAATATACGCTAGACATAAATTGACGATCATATTGAAAGCAGGAATGAATGGGATTCTGACATGTTCAGTACTAGAGGTATTTCGCTTATTTCGTTTTCATTCGGTTGAGTACCTCATTATATTGCAAAACAGGCACTGGCCAAAGATGGTATTTTACAATCTCGTAACGACTGATATTTATGGTGTCATACTGTTTCATGAAAACCTAGTCTGAATAAATTACGTCAGATAAAATTTGATATTTGCACATTTGTGAAAATGAAAATTCCAATAAAGTAAGTAAATATCCCCGTCTCACATTGTACTTCATATGTTCTAAGATCAATGAACCTAGGGGTGCATTAATGTATATGCATTTTATTTATGTTTTAAGCACTTTTTCTATAAGAAACGCTGTATAATAGCATAAGTGGCATGTTTGGATTATGAAATTTTGTTTTCAAATATAGCTAGCCAAATTGTTATATTTCCAAGAAGTTATTGTAAAAAATTAAAATGTATTTTAAATTATTTTGTTTGGTTTTAATTCGTTGAACTGGTAAATAAATCTGTTATGATAAAATTCTTTTTAAAAAATATTATTAAGTATTGAACCCAAAAATTGTATAATATTATCTACTAATAGGTACTATCATAACTACAATAATTAAAATATAGAAAGTAACGAAAACTTGTTACTAAGAGTCAATTTTCGGATGTTCCTACCATGCAACTGCAAGTATGTAATGCAGTCTTTTTCGTTACACTCCCGCCGTGTTAAAAGTTTTACAATCGTAATGCACATCTCACATCTCTCATTATTGAAATTCATTGGAAAATGTCACCAGTTAAAGTCCGTAAATCTTTGGTTTCACTGTAAATCTTATAGTAGAGAATATTCAATAAAATATTTCTTTAAAAAATAATGAATGAAATCAAATTATTTAAGATAAGTATAGTTCTGATATAAAATGACGATTCAAAGGTGCTTTTGCAGCTAATTTGAATAAGGTATTTTTTTATTCTGATTTTGAACTAAGCGTTTTTTTATCATTTAAAATTAAAACTCACAGGATCTAAAATGCCTAATCATTATATTAAAGATCATACATTATGCTTATCCTACAGGCGATTTATTACTTAAGACTACAGATCGTCAATTCTGTGACTGCCTAGTAGTGTACATAAGTAAGTGAACATTAATATATTATGTATATTAAACTAATTATATTTACAATTAGTAAATAAGAAACTCTTGTTTTTAATTTAAAACTGATAGAGCAAATAAATTAACAAATTTTGTCGTAGTAAATAGGTAAAATGATTTTATTTAATATCATTTTGTCACGGTATATTTTAATAGCTAAGAGCCACGAGAAACGACTGTATTTCTAAGTTATTAATTAATTTTTATTATTTGTATTATATATTACATTAGAACTGGCTACATTGAACTTTTTTTACGCGATTCCTATTCCTTCCAAAAGTAACACTACTATGTACATTACCTATATTCAAAGGTTTCCTAACATTTCAGGTTTCAAGTTACTTTGTTGCAGTATTATAGCTTGGAATATAAATGTGCTTAAGTCATGCGCAGTTTTATTTAAGCTCATTCCGAAGTTTTGGTGTAAAGCTTGGTCAAGATACAGGCGGAAAAAGTATCACGATCACGGCCCATTTTTATACAAAAAATTAATGAGTTTTTCTTAATTAAGTATTTTTTCATGATATATCTTCGATTGTAAAAAAATATATGTGTATAATGTGTAGATATTTATTTATTTATTATTTATTTATATAGTTCAGTAGTTTTGGATGAAAGAGTAATAAACATCCATCTACCCATCCTCATAAATATTTACATTTATAATAAATATCAATATGATCAATGAATTTAATATATATATTATATTCTAATATTCATCGAAAATTAACGGTGCCTAACCGTAAGATGTGTCAGGAATTTCATAATTATGCAGTATGTTGTCACTTACCCTCACTTAAATAAATTGCAAAAAAATTCTAAGCTGTGAAATAAACTGTTGAATAATATGTATATGTAAAGAGCCTTCTCGGTAGACATTTTACAAGAAAGGTAACAGAGGCTAAGATTTTAAAATAGGTTAAGCGTCTCTTTTTTAAGTCAAGAGTTAAATCTGATTCAGTTCACGAGAATATCTACGGTTCGTGTGCATATTAAATTTTTTGTTTACATCATAATTTTATTAAATCCCTATACTTTTTATTAAGAACTTAATACTTTGTTGCATAACTGCTGTACACAGCTGAACACAGCAGGGAAACTTCTGCTTAAAATCTGGAGCTGCCTGATGGTGTAAGTACCTTACAGAAGATCACAGCTAAATAATACTGCTTGTCAGCAGTGTTGTTTTCCTTTAGTGAGTAAGGTGACAAGAGCTCCAAGGGGGATCGGAGTTAGGGTCGGCAAGACGCTTGCAATGCTTCTGGTGTTGCCGGCGTCTATAAGCCATGGTAATCTATTACCATCAAGTGAGCAGTACGCTTGTTTGCTGACCTAGTTGTATAATATACATGTAAATGTGTAAAATATAGGATATACATGAAATATTGGAATTTCAGGAATTAATTTTAAAATCTCTATTTTTGAAAGAAAATTTGTTTGTAATAGGCCATTTAAAAATTATGTTTTTGAAATTTATTTTATAACAGACTTGATTTGAAAGTAATTTCATTGATTCCAGTACTTAATAGACGAATCTGAAAAGTTTACTTCAAAAATTTACTACTTACTTGAGAATTTACATATAACTTACTTGAGAATTCGAATATTGTTAGGCAATCTTTTTTGTTGTTGAGTGTAAGTGTACAGAATAGTTTGATATTATAATAATGATTTATTCATAGGAGATTAGGAGATATTGAATATACTACATAATCGTTCTCTTACTTGATACAATACTTCCATTATCGGCTTAGTGTCATGTTCATAATCCAAGGCGTCAATAGTAAATGCGTACATTAGCTCATTTCCCAGGATGTAAGCCTTTAAGTGTCAATTAGGATAAGTGTCTCGAACACCTACAGAGCCTTCACCTAAATCATGTTTTATTCAATGTTATATAATATGATGAAAGTAATTAATAACTAATCCCGTTCATCAGTAGCTATACGTAATATTTAATATCAAAAGGTTTATCTACTTTGTTCACTATAATCCAAAATACAATATAATTATATTAGAAGAATAATGGTGGAGGAACTATTTGCCTTTGTTTTGTTTTTATACTCAGAGTACCTACCTATTGTAGTTGCATTAAGAACAACTTTGTGTAAGAAGGCGAATATAGGCTATTAAACAATGGATGGTATTTAATTGCAAATCAAAAAAGAAACGTTCATGTGATACTAAGAACAAATCCCAACTCTAATCAAAAGTACTGACTGCATTACAAAATTACTACATCAAAACACTTTACCCATTTACCCTTACGCTTCAGCCTGCAATATCCCAATGCTGGGCATTGGCCTCTTCCCCCATGTAGAAGAAGGATCAGAGCTTAATCCACCACGCTGCTCCCTACTATAAGTAATATAATTATATTCCCTACTATAAGTAACGATCGCTATCAGGTGTACATGATAACAACCGAGACCGACGGCTTAACGTGCTCTCCAAGGTAAGGTGGGGAGACCGACAAGGACTGCACAAACACCCAGACCACGGTAAAAATCTGTATGGTCAATGCAAATTAATGTTTGTCATGTGCGAGAATCGAACCTGCAACCACAGGCGCAACAGCCGTTGCACCAACGCTTAATAACAATTCATATTAATTTCATTAATTAATTTTAAGATTATTTTTTCCAATAAAATGCTGTTTCACAAATAAATGTTGTAAGGTTTTTTAAGTAAAACTTCTTTAAACACGCTTGACTTGGGGAGTAAGCTGGTGAATGCGTGATGAGAGCGTTACGAAAAGTGTGATGGGGTGAGGTGAACGGAAGTTGAGAGGGAGATATAAGTAAGTAATAGATGAAGCTAAAGAAATTTCACTTCAGTCGTGTGGTCTAAAACACACTCGTTTTGTCCAAAATATTATACTACGAGTATAAGCAAACACATTTACAAATAATTTAGCACTACGAAATTCATCGATAATAATTTCATTAATATTTAAACCGCAAAAGTTAATTACGTAAAATGTTGTTCATTAAATGGTTCCAGATATTTATTAATACACAGATATAATAAAGAAAACAAAATATACGGGGCAACAATTTAATAAATATTTCCATCTACTAATCTACTAATTTTATAAACTGTTCTAATCTATATTTATAACCATAACTTTTCTATTTATACATTCTATTATTCACCTACAAAATATAATCTAAGCTTTACTAATAACTATAGGCCCAAAGTAATAAATATTTAGCATCTATTGTTATAAAATTTAATATCTTCCTATAACAAGTATACCAAACAATAATTTCAAGATGAAATTTAATTACTCTGAGCTACTATTCTCATAATTCATTTAACTTTATCTTTCGAAAGATATATTGCGATTTTTTGTCATCCCAAGTAAAATATTATCCGTGGATGCCGTCGTTGAACTTTGTAAAATGTCTTCTTTGCTCTGTAGCGAATGATAGTCATTCATCTCTGACCACGCTGGATCGGATTTGGCTATTCGTTTTCTTTCTTTAAACTTAGTGTATAAGAGAACCGTGACCATAACAAAAAATACTACAAAACCTAGACAACATCCTACAATTAATCCAGTACGCCTATTTAAGATAGAAGATACGTTAAATTCTTTGTGTGGTTTTGTTTTGATTGTTGCAGGTTTTCTGTACGTGTCAAAAGACAAGCACTCGCTAGCCGGTGATTGCGCAATGAGTGACGACGCGATATTCCGTCCCATTTTTGACGTAGCGTTGGTAAATCTATAATCAGTTTCATTACTATTTAACATATTCTCTTCATCAATATTTATCATCGTATTCTCGTACATTGTTAAAACACAAACAATGTAATTCATATTTGGTAGAAGATTAGTTATTAATGTTGACATATAATTTATATCCACTTCCTTCAGCTTGACCTGTAAATTAAAAATTAAGTTTAAAAATAGTCACATCACATCATCACATCAGCCTATCGCAGTCCACTGCTGGACATAGGCCTCCCCAAGTTCGCGCCAGACATCCCGGTTTTCTGTAATCCTCATCCAGCCTACGCCGGCAATCTTACGTAGATCGTCGGTTAAAAATAGTAGAATAATAAAATAATATCCATATAAGTATTACTCTAACTTGCAAAATTCTTCTTATAATATTTTATTTCACTGCAGTGTCCAGTTTTTCAACCTGATTAAAAATCGATTTAATTATATTTAACTTACGTCAGAATCTATATTTTCGTTGTAGTATAAAATTTTTAGAGACTTTATAGCAGTACGATTTCTTATTACCCACGTTACTAATACAGAATTGTCACTATGTTTGTCAACGGATAATTGGACAATTAAAGGAAAGTCGCATTTTGCTTTAGGATAATCTTCATTATAACAAACTGATCCAAATGATTTTATTATTTTTGGGTGATCCTGAATCCACGTCCACGTATTATTCTTCTGACAACGACATACTATAACATTATCTGAAATCATATAAAAACAATAAATTAATAAAAGACCTATTATACGAGTATATCCTAGGAACACTTCAAAATATACCTTTTACTGATATATCCTGTATGTGAGTTTCTATAGATGTAAGTAGTTCCAGAGGTATGGTTTGAAGTTTATTATGTTCTAAGTCAATTTGTATTATTTTGTTTAAGTTATTGAATGCGGTAGCTGACAAATACTTGAGATTATTATAAGAAAGATTCAATACTGTTAGTTCTTTTAAATGAATCAAATGTTCGTTTATAATGTTTTGTAATTTATTATGAGACAAATCTAAAAGTTTTAAATTACTTAAATCTTCATCAAAGGATTCCATTGATTCAACATTATTGTTAGACAGACACAAAGAGTTTAATTTAATTAGACCACGAAAGTTGCTTGTTTTCAGATGAGTAATTCTGTTAAATCCCAAATCTAAACTCTCTAAAAAAATTAATTTTGAAAATGGACTTATTGATAGACGTCGAATCTTATTGAATTGTAAAAATAGGTGTTGTAAATTGGTAAATAAGTCAAACGTTATATCTTCTATATTTGTCAGATTAGTTAGACTGATGTGTAATTCATATAAGCTGTCTACAAGAGTACTATTTTCTTTTTTTTTTGCAGTTGTCCAACTTACTGCTGGATTTTTACTTAGATCTATATTAATCAGTGACACACCTACTCTTTTATATGACATTAAAAAACTAAAGTGCAGTATGTTATTATGTGAAATATTAATGTTTTGAATATTTGGAAAATTATCAAATATAAATTCAGGCAACATATTTAATCTGTTGAAGCTAATGTCAAATAAAATTAAATCATTCAATATAATTTTTTTACTACAAGTAATGGTGGTTATTTCATTTTTGCGTAATATTAAATTTTTTAATTTAGTAAGTTTTTCAAAGCCGCTTATTTCTATTTTTGGTATTAGGTTATCGGCTATGTCAAGAGTTTCTATCAAAGTAAAATTGTCTAATAAACCATATGGTACGTAATCCAGAAAATTATTACTTATGTTGAATTCAGTAATTGAATTAAATGAACCAAATAGTTTTTCAGGCATGTTACTAATTATATTTTGTGCAATGTTTATTTTAAAAAGGTTCTTGTTATTAATGAAACTCGCTTCTATAATTTTTTCTATATTACAATGTTCTAGTAGAAGAACTTCTAACAGCGGAAGGTTCAAGAAGGTTTCAATAGGTAATTGATCCAGTATGTTATAAGATAAAGATAAAAATTTTAGGCCTGGAATATCGAGACACATCAAATCGCTCGATTTTAAGGAATTGTTTCTAAGTGAAAGATATTTCAAATTGTTTAAACCATGAAAGGTACCATTTTCTATTAGTTCTATTTCACAATTATCTAACAACAAAGAACTTAACGGTAAACCTTGCTGAAAGAGATTTTTGTTCAAAATTTTTAAAGGATTAAACGACAAGTTTATGCTTCTCAATTTTTTTAAAGTATTAAAGGCCATTTCAAAAATATATACTATTTTATTATTTGAAAGGTCTAAATCTTCCAATTCACTTAAACCAAAAAAAGTATATGAAGATATATTTTTTATTTTATTGTACTGTAAGTCTAAATATCGGGCTGAATTCAATCGTTGAAAAGAAAAGTCGTCTATTATCAAAAGTTCATTATGACTTACTTCTAAACGCGTTAGATAGGTGAGATTACTGAATGTCATTTTCGATATAAATTTTAACCGGTTATTCTTCAAGTTTAGTTGATGTAGTCTCCTTTGTGGTCCCAGAACTACATAATTTATAGAGGTTAATTGATTGAATTCAAGAAATAGTAAAATTAATTTGGAATTTATTTTAGGCAAAATGTCATCAATATCTGTAAGTTTATTATTATGTAACGAAATGAACTTAAGGTTTGACATTTTTTCAAAAGTACCAGACTCTATGACAGTTATTTTATTATGGTTTAAGTAAATTTCTTCTAAATCAATTAAATCAATGAAAATATCTTTTGAAATAGATTTGAGCTCATTGTTATTTATTCTTAAATCTTTTAGATTTACTAGAGAAACGAACGTGTTATTATTTAAATCACTAAATTTATTATTGTCTAATCTTAATTTTGTTAAGTTTTTATTATTTGATAAAATACTATGTGGCACTTGATTTAAATAGTTAAAATCTATTTGCAGTTCTTCTAAAATTTTTAAATCCCTAAAACTCTCACTGTTTATAGTATGTATGCAATTTTTATCTAAGTGTAACACACTAATTTTACTAGAATTAAAAAAGGAATCTATTGGCACTTCAAGTATATTATTATGGCTTAAAAATATTTTACTAAGAGACGGCATATTGCAGAGTAAGCCATGAATATGATGCAAATGGTTGTGACTTAAATCTATAATCTCTATGTTTTTATTGTTTTGAAAAATATTTGTGTGTAATATTTTAATTCGGTTGTGACTCAAATCTAAAGATTTCAAATAAACAAGGGAGTAAAATGCACGGTGATGAATATTAGCTATGAAATTAAAATGAAATGATAACACTTTTAGGGACGGACTAAATTTAAGACAGTCTTCAGAAATAAATTCAAAATTATTGGAGTTTAAGTCTAAATTTTCTAATGACAACAGATTGGAATTTTCTAGATTTTCAATTGCATATATCTCATTCCAAGCTAATTTCAATGTTTGCAGATATTTTAAATTCGCTAAAGAAATTATTGGAAATGTGGTGAGATTATTTTCACTAAGGTCTATTTCCAAAAGTGTTGACTCTAAAGTTGTGAATGCAGTATCAGACACACGTCGAATAATATTTCCTCTAATGTTTATTTTCTTTAATGGAAGTCCATAAAAACTGTAGCTTGGTATTTCTTCGATGTAATTTGATACTAGTTCAAGAGACATTAGCTTGAGCATACCAGAAAGTGCTTTTTGAGGTATAAACTTAATCTTGCTCGATACAATGCTTAATGTTTCAAGGCACTTTCTCAGTGGCATAAAAGTTTCATCATCGATGTCTCCTATGTTAGTTCGCGATATGTGTATATATTTGATACAAGCGCCTTGCGGTATAAAATGTGGTCCCAAAGCTTGTTCGCTGGCGTCGAGATCATAAATAGAAAAAGAGTAGACGTTTGTTACTCTTTTGAGAGCATTTTTAATATTCTTTATGGTTGTGTCTTGGCAATCAAGATAAATAGCTGTAAAATAAATAAAGATAAACATAATTTGTATTTAAAACGATCAGATGATTAAAATTAAAATTACTTTTACCATCTTCAAAAGTATAACATGAGCATTTATTATTCCTTATCATTTCAGTGCACTCCAGGGTATTTTGAGCTCGGTAAATCGGAAGTAAAAAAATCAACAACGAAATAAATTGGATAATGCCATTTTCATTTCCTTTTGCCTCACAATGAAAAATTCTTTTCATAGTTACATTATTATTTCGATGTTTTTTTCATATCGTCGTTGTCCTCATTCTATATCAAAAATCTGAAATGTATAATAGCTGTATATTATGTATAATAATTATATAACATAGTACATGTCATAAACTTCTATTATTAATATAATAGAAGTTTATTTTATAATATAATTATTATTATCACAATTCTTGATTTTGCCTATTCAATTTACATATTAAAATATTTTGAATTTCTTACTAAAGGCACTGTTATTGTTATTAACATTAAACACAAAACAAAAGTCAAAGAATACATTTAAGATCACGTACATATATGTACACATTTCATAAAGAAAAAAACTGTATTAAGAAAAACACTTGCATAATGTTTTATTGAAAGTTCGTTTAAGTTAAAATTTGTCACGGAACTTACTATTAATAATTGCGTTTGCTTATAATATAAACGAAAAAAAACTCACTTCAATTATATTGACAAGTAATATAACAACTATAATAGTATATAACGTAAGTAAACGAAAAAATAGTCTACTAAATAGGCATTATCAAAAATTACTTTAAAACTGCTCATCAGATCTCAGTCAAATTTCAAGGAGACCACAAAACAAGCAAAAATACTCAGTAATAAGTTATGAAGCATAATACAATGTAGGTGGACAAAAAAATAGCCAACCAAATACGCATTATCAGATATAGCTTAAATAGTAGGTACCTACTTGGCAGATCTCGATTACATTTAAATGGCACCACATGACAAGCACCATCTTTTGATTATAATAAGAATCATCGAAATCATCGAATCGGTTCACCCAGTAAAATGTTCAGAGATAACAAACATAAATTAAAAAAAAAAGACCCAGTCGAATGGAGAACCTCCTCCTTTTTTGAAATCGGATGATAAAATAAAAATTTCATATCATATTGTTTTTGCTTTATGGAACCGGTATGTTTAGTTTAATAATATTTACGTAGTTAAGAAAAGCTTACCTACAGATCCTGCATCGTTTTGCGCTTCGCAACCAATTAAAAACAAAGTTATCCTTTAGTAGTTAGAGTTCATTTTCCCGACGCAACATCCGGAGGATCCGAGTGCGCCTGCCCTTGAAGGTTCACCACACGTAACAAGCTGAATTTCAATAGCGGTTAAGTTTTTATCAGTTACAGAGTGGCTGGATGTTTTATCGCGCAACACAGAACGCCTGAGGTCATTAGAAAGCTCGACAGAAGACTGCCGCGGCGGCGCGCGCTGTGTAGGTCAACGCTGTTGTTGCGGCAACCCCGACCCACTATTATTATACTTTTATGACGAATCGGATTTTACCCGTACCTATTTTCGTACAAGCATGTAAGATTCATCTTGCGGATGTAGCACCTTTGTGCTAGCCGTGCGTTATAGCCTATAAAATGTTACGTGGGAAAGAAATTGTAGCGATAAAATATACGTTATATTTTTACATAATAGCGATACTGTCTGTCATATGAAATCGTTTCTGTCGCTTGATGTTTTTGAATAATTCGACTTGAAATTTTATTTGGAAAATCTTACTTTAAATTGTATTTTTTGCTATACGCATTATTGCTACACAATTATACAATTTCATAAATTTAAACTGAGATTATAATTATTATACCTTACGTCTAAAGGCCTATGCAAACCACATTTTTTAAACGCGCTGTCGACGCGCGTTTGTAGCGATACAAACGCGAGTTAGACGCAGCCTGTAGACCTTTGCACACCTGTATAATAAAAGCGCGCCGTCGACGCGCGTTTTTAAAACGTGCCGTTGACGCGCGTATGTCGTATATAGACGCGATGCAAACGCGCGTGTCACGCGATGAAAACGCGCGTGTCACGCGCTGCAAACGCGATACAAACGCGATGCAAACGCGCGTGTGTATCGATACAAACGCCAACAAACTGCTCTGTAGGATAAAAACGCGCCGTCGAAGCGCGCTTTTAAAACGAGCGTCGACGGCGCGTTTAAAAAACGTGGTATGCATAGGCCCTAAGAGTCGTTTCAAGTGTAATTGTAATGTCACATATTGACTTCAATATCAGATAGACTTGCTTAATTTTGGTCTTTTGGTTGGATATAATAAATAAATAATAATTTGGCTCTTAAATATATTTATATTTCAGATATACAATATTTTTGTGGTACAATTGATTGCTTTAAAAAAAATAAAATTAAAATTTTAACGGTTCTCAGGAACGTGGACGTGAGGTGCCAATCAAACCACCAATAAAATTAATATTAAAATATACTTATAAGATATCATTTAACGTTGTGTCCATTGGGACACAACGTTAAATGATAAAATTGAAATATTTATAAAAACCTACTTTGAAACTACATTGTGTATAGTTTTACGAAATATGTACAATAATGAAATCTCTTTCTGTTATTTATCACTATAACATAAAACAATACGGCATTTAAGTTATTTTGTATGCAATTTAGTAACATTGAAAATTTAGTATTAAGAATTCCTTGTGCCAGCAGAAGTGACGCAACGAACTGGAACGCCAACAAAGTGGCACTTGTCGATTCCATTCGGGTCCGAATGTTAGTCTACATTTAAGAATTCATAACCCAAACACATTCACTTATGAATTAAGAAAACACAATTATTACATATAGGTTTTTAGAAAACAATAAAACGAAATTTTTTTAACATTCCTTTTATGATATTTTAGCTGAATAATGGCCTTTTAATATTACATTATCTAGGTACATTAGTATATTCTATAAACGTTGTCGCTAATATAGATAAAATAATTATTTTACAGTTTTATAATATATAATATTACCGTTTACTTTTCATTATTTACTTAGACACTTTGTTATCTAATCTACATTTTCTAATCTTCCGTTTATTTAGTTCTCTACATTTCCTAATTGAAACATGCATGGATCGTTATGACAGAGAAAAGAGAGCTTATACAGCATTCATGTTTTCACAGTTTAAGTCTGACGCCGCATCCGTGCAAGCAGTAAATCCGGCCAGACATTTCATCCACGCTTTTAGACTACAAATCTAGGTCACAGAAACGCTAGCATTTCATTACCACCTGATAGATAGATTTGAAGCTCTTATAAATCTTTTGGTCTAACCGTATAACTTCTTAGAATAAAGCAACTTTTTAACATATAAAAAAGTTGTTTTTTTATTAATATTTTTTACTTTTTAGCGTCTGTAATAAGTTGTTTTGTAAACTACAAAAATCACTACTGCGTTTGGGATGTTTCATCGTGGACGAAGTAACCGCAAGTTTTATTTATCTTGACGTGTTTCAAATTAAATCTTTATTAAAATTCTTTTTGTCTTTGTAGTTTTTGAAGTCGGTTTTTTAAACGTTGTTTTTATTTTAATTTTTTTTTACTTTTTAGCGTCTATAACAAGTTGTTTTGTAAACTACTCTAGGACTTTTCTAGATTAGATCAGATATACTACAGTAGGGTTCGTTGTTTTCCCCTAATAAAAACAATACACAAAATATCGTGAAAATTACATTGTCCAAGCGAAAAAGACTGCTCATAAAATGAAAATGACGGGGTCAAACTTAATCAAATTCTTATAACATCAAATGAAAACTACTCACTCACTCCACTTCGTACAAAAAATAAAATTAAAAAAAAAAAGAATCACGCGAATTTGATCGGAAATCTTTAAGTAATCGGTGTAAATATAAACAAAGTATCGTGAAAATTACATCGCACAAGTTAACAAAAATGCTCATAAAATAAAATAAAAAAACTATCAAACTGAAGTGAATTTGTATGGACAATTATTTCACATCGAACAAAAAACGAATCACGTATGTAACTAAATAGGATCAGAAGTCTCGTTGTAATCAATATCCATACATAAAAAAATACCAACCTAATTGATAATTTCCTCCTTTTTGAAGTCGGTTAATCAAAAGTTATACCAAAAGTCAATAAACGATTAAAGAAATGTAAGCTGTATAAGATAGAAAATACGTTTTGAAATCTTATTACTGAATTAACGTGTAAACTTTTTAAAACTAAATTTAGTAAAGTTTTAACATAAGGTATTATTATATTATGTGTTACACACCATCGTAGAATGACAATACATTTTTGCGTTCAAATTAACTGGATATATATATATATATACCTATATTATCTCCAAAATCTGCTGAATTTTTGGTAATATTTTTTTACGAAAATCCGAGAAGGTTTACCATTGAAACCCTTGTTAGATGGAAATTGTTGCTGACCTAAGAGACGTCTTTTTTATAAAATATTTTCGTAACATGCCATGTTTCATTTTGTATAGCTTTTAAGTCAGTATATTTGACATAGCGTATTTTATTCATACAAAAATAATTCTGTAATAATAGTGAAATAAGGAATACCCGGTTCACTATCGGAATTCGTATAAATTATTATCAAATTATCGAGTAATTTTCATGCCAATTAAAGTAAATATTATTACTGGGCAGATAACTTTAAATACATAATTTATTATGATGATTAATTTAAATTAAATTTTTACGTATTCAATAGCTTCACCTAAAAACATAAGAAATTTAGCTTCAAAATAAAATAAAATATTTCAGTCTTTAATTTTAAGCTTTAAAATGTATTTCAGTTATAATAATTACGGTGTCATTTCTTGTTCGACAATTTATATTCCTATTCAGAAACCGATGGTCTATCTGCACACGTACTATCATTTTAGTTATAATGATATGAAACTAGAACAAAATGTATCGTGAAAATAAATTAATCCACGTACACGACTTATTATACCAACAAAGTTCACCGAAGTAGGATGCTTAAATGGCTCATCCGGATGGAACATTTACTCGTGAATATTTCCTATAAATTATTGTTATCGATGTAATTATTAGGAAATGTCACTAATGATTAAATATTATTGTAAACAGTGTGATATACAATATAACATGTAATTGTTTAACATTAACACGTTCACAGTCCTATGAGCCCAATGTGGGCTCACGTCAGGGTCAGGCGTATGGCTCCAAGTCCGTGAGCCCACATTGGGCTCACACCTATTGAGTAACTTGTTCTGAACTTTTTTCGCGGACGTACGAGTTAGGCCGTTAACAGTATCAGGACTTATGACCAAGGTATTTGTTATGTGAAAACCATCAAAACAATACATAATTTTCTAAAGGTAAATCTATAAGAGGTGCACTGAAACAGGAAGCAAAAACTTAGACCCAGTTATTATTTATTCAAATTTTTATTAATGGAAGTAACCAAATAATATACTTAGGAAATTTCAAAACACGAATGGCAATATCCTTTCTTGCATTGTTTACATTGCTGATTCTTCGTTTATCGTCGTCGAATAGGTAGGCAGACATTTTTACTGAACTACCCTCATATTGTTTTATTGTAATTACATTCACAAGTCCATGAGTCCCGCTAATGGGCTCACGTAATTTCAAGCTTGCTTGTGTTCATTGCTTCATATAACTGTGCCAGAAATAATAGCTTAAAATATGGAGCAGCCCGACTGGGGTAGTACCTCGACCTTACAGAAGACCACAGCTAAATAATACTACTTTCAAGGGGTGTTGTGTTTCTGTTGGTGAGTGAGGTGACCAGAGCTCATGGGGGGAATTGGGGATAGGGTTGGCAACGCGCTTGCGATGCTTCTGGTGTTGCAGACGTCTATAAACTACGGTAATCGCTTACAAGAGCCGTGAGCCGTATGCTTGTTTGCTGTACTAGTTATATAAAAAAAAAGTCGAATTGAAAACCTAACCTTCTTTTAATGTCGATTAATAGTACCAATTAATAAATGCGTATGACCAGTTTTCAATATGAAAATTAAGCATTCTGATATTGATTGGATTGATAGGCTTTTGTTCATAAGAAAGTTGCACCATTGTCAGATATGTTTTCGAGACATCAACGTTAATATAGATTTCAAAATAATACGCTATAATTTGCATTGAGACAGTAGTCTTATTTACCAACGTCTCTTATAATTTAAGCTCGTTCTTACCAAAAGCACTATATATAGCATCTAGGTCAATGGGCTTTCTTTGCAAAGTTTATTAACATAGATTTTATTAGACCATTTCTGCTGGTTTCATTTATTATGCATTTCAGATTAATTAAAATAATTACATTTTTTAAATGTACTTTTATTATAAACTTAATTGGATTGTATTTTATATGTAAGTTACTTTCGTTTCGTATAAGCTGTTTCAAAATAAATGAAATCAAATAATTTCGTTAAAACCTTAAAATTAATAAGCTTGCTTCAAAAAATAAATTTGAAATAGAATTTCAAAATCCGTATGTAATTGTAAGTGTACAAACGTTTTATGAATATCACAAAAATAATAGCAGAAAATCTCAGGAATTTCATTAAAACAAAAAATTTATCCACAAAACAATAACTCTTTCCGTATAGTTAAACAAATATTGTAAATAAATCTATTACAGTGGATTTTCAATTTATTGACCCTCTTAACCCTATTATAATAGTTTGTTGATTGTTGAAGTTGACGAGAGTTCTGCTCGGGTGAGCAAAAGTTGATATGTAAGCACTGTCACGGCCTCGGTATTAGGGCTGTACTACGTGGCATAAATTTCCCTGAAGGATTTGTGTATTAAGTGGGGTTTTATTTGTTATGACACGCGCTAAAGGCCTCCCCTTTCAGTCTTTGTCTATTTATGCCAGAATACATTTTCGGGTAATCCTTTTCGATTCGTCATCGAATACGGGGAGATCAGATTACAAAAAATCTACAGTGTACGTGTGAAAGCATTTATACAGGTTTGCGTGTTCTTCCCAGTAAACATTAGAAAAGCAACTTTATTTTATTCTGTAAAATAAGGAACCTAAATAATTTATTAATTTTATAAATATAATTCGTATAGTTAAAATAAATAAAATTGACTTTTAACAAATTCAGTTCACATTTCTCATAGCAAGGGTAACAGCAAACTATTTATTAAATGTATGTTTATAATATCGAAAACGGGAATGTATCAAAAGAAAATACAAACAGTAATTAAACGTACAGAAAACATTAGGTACAGTAATTACATAATACAAATTGATGAAGTTACGTGTTTAACATTTTTTAAATGCAATCCTAATTCTCAGAAAAACGCATTATCTTTGAACAACAGTAAACATTATTAGATATTCTTAGAGTATTTAAAAAAAAATCTACTTATTCAAAAATTCAACTTTTTCAAAATAACGTTTTTACAAGTTGATTTGTGTTGATGATGCATGTGTGTGTAAAGTTTATATGGTTTAAATGCATACGAATGATGTAAAAACAGACACCGCCTTAGTACGTCAATTCTAATAGTAGTTTATGCAACTGTCATAATATAATGAAGGGTATTAAAACACGAGTGTGAGTTTATGAAACGAGCGCAGCGAGTTTCATAATAGTAACGAGTGTTTTAATACCCGTGTTATATGCAGTTGCATACACTACTTTATCTTCACTAATGCAATTAATCAAACAACAAGAGTAAAAGCTGACAATAGTTTATTTATAAAAATTGTTCAAATTTTGGATGGTACAATTTTGAAAGTTAATGTTAATTATTGATCCAATATATAATATAATATCCGGAGGCGTACAAATATCATCGTCGCTATCCATTTTTAACTTTTAATTTATTAAATTAAATTCACGCGTACGTGTATTGTCACAGTGATTTTGCCGCCATTAAAATCTAACCAATCAACCGCGCCGTGCGCTCGCTGGAGGTGGCGCTGGCGGGCGCGCGGCGCGCGTGCAGGCGCTGGGCGCGGCGCGCGCCCGTCGCCTGCGCGCTCGACCTGGACGCGATGTTATAATGAGATTTTACGATATCGAAGTGGATATTATACCATCATGTGAAATTGCTTAAATTGAGTGTTTTGTTGTCTGTGCTATATCTAACAGTAGTAATTATAAGTCAAGTATTGGAAACAAGTAGAATGTTACAACATTAGTGTAGATACAATTCTTTTTTGTATTAAAAAAAAAAAATGTTTGTTAGACGTTTAAAACATTATTACGACGAAATTGTAATCTAAGTACTTTTAAATATTTTTTAATTAAATATTCTTACTAAAGTAATTTTAAATTCTGAGTCAGTATCAAAATGCTTATAATATTAAGTTGTTTCTTTAATTTCGGCAAGTATTACTATTTTATAATAAATTTTAGAAGTCTAACGCGAATTACTCTTAGTTTGTACGTTAATTTTCGTAAAAGGTATGCAATAATAATTCAATTATTTTTACTGTTTGAATTTTAAAATTCTGTATACTATTTTACTGTAATTTTTTTCCAGCATTTTTATTACAAGCATCAATCCTTTTAACTTAATACATTTGGTATTTAAGAAAAAATATTTTCTTAACGTTTTATTTTATCGTACCTATCTGTTTTATTTATATAAGGTCCTTTACCTATGAAATTGGCGTTTTGTCGTACTGGCCACTTTTATTAAACCTACTATTATTATATTATATCGTAGTTTTAAAGAGAATGCGATCTATATCTTTAAAATATTTTATTTATTTTATGTAGTAATATTAATAAAAACTTCTCGTGTACGTGTTAACATAGCTATGCCTACGTGTATTTTTATTTATACTATTATTATACCAAAGCTGTTTAATTAATATTAAGTTCAGACGGGTATCATGAGATCGTTAAAAATAATTTTTTTAACAACTTCTAATCATTAAAATATTGGACAGAGCACTAATTAATTTAAACAAAGCTAGATGCTGAAAGTGTAGAAAGTATAACCTTTATTTTCCAATATTATAATTTAAGGAAAAAATTAAATATTTCCTGTACTTATATTTCGTAAACGAAATTTGCAATAAAGTTCCTATTACAAGACACGCACGTCTGAAATTAACTGTTTGCTATTAAGGTATAATAACAATAAGCATTATAAAGCTAATTCCGCACCGATTGCGCTTGCGTTAAGTCGAGTCACGTTAGAGGTATAATTCTGGATGGGGTTATATTCTAAGCCTTGAAAATTCGGCCTGACTTGTCCGTTGCGATGCTCCACTAAATGAGTTAACTTTGCTCATTAATACTCACGTTATTGCCATTGACATCATTACCGAAGTATGTATCCACTTACGAGTCTGATAATGGCCACTTGCATTACGATCTCGTTACTTGTGAAACAGTAGAAATAATGAATTATTTTTGTAGAAAGAATTTATTGTTGTGATTGTTGTGTTACGGTTTTGTGTTGCAAAATGAAAATACGGTAGTAGTTATATAATTCTATAATTTTATTTCTAGTTTCTTAACTGTCTGATTTAAAATAAAGCCCTTTTACTTAATATTTTAGGTTTTGGTAGTTGTGTTCTAGTTCTAGGTATATTTTTCTCTTTCATCATTTTATCTTCTTAGGGATGGAATGAAATTGGTTGATACTTGATTATTTATCAAACTTAAGCCTTGCAGCAATTTAATATTCGATAATATTCTGTTTTAACATAATTTTATTCACTGAATTCGAACGTTATTTTTATTGAATATCTTAAATGTTCGACATAAACAATATATTGTTACAAACATATTATATTTTCTGAGTTCTTGCACCTGTGTTACCGATTTACACTAATTATTATTTTCGGTTTTTTGCTGTAAGTAGTAGGTACGGGTTGTATAATCGTTTCATTATAATATGTAGTATTTATTGATTTATCTGTATTGTAATTTGATATTCATGTTTTAAAATTATTAAAATTATATTATAGCTTTATTACTGTAAGATGCCACAATACTAAAAGTGTGTACCTATGAATAATTTTTTTAAGTATGAAAGAAAATATGTCAATAACATTATTTCAGTTCCACTGCTAAAAGAAGGGATAGAATGAACAACTTTCTGAAACAGACGTTTGTGCTAAATTGAATCGATGACCCGCTCACCAACTTGTCTATTTGTTTTAGACAAAAGCTTTTTACATAACATTGAAAGCAAACTATTCTCTTGTTCTCGTAAAGTCACTCTGCCAAGGGTAATTTTATTGCAAATCGATTACGGGTAACTAAATTGAGAATTGTGATTCTAATGACAAAATTGTTATTTATCTTAATAATCTTTATAAATTAGTAGTTTATCTGTTTAAGCGTAACATTTTTTTTGCTTGAATAAAAAATGGCTAGACATGGCTAGACATGGTTTGTACCATTTTAGCTATGTGGGTGAACAAATATCTTCTATAAACAAGTTGCAAGAAGCATCACGTGTAGGTAATAAGTATTCCAGCTTTGACGGAAATTTTGTGATGTAATAAAGAAGATAGGTATGTTCGTGTTAATGAAATTATCTAAAAATGACTAGAAGAGACTTAGCGCACGAAAGGTGAACCAGAAATATGGTACAAAGAGGTCATAAATTGTTGTAATATCATGATTATAAACTACTTTAGCCCCTCTTTGTAAATATTATCCATTTCTACGCGAACGAAGCCGTGCTAAGAAGCTAGTCGATAATATCTAATTGTGTGCGCTATGTGAACTATGTTATTTTTGTAAATTGTAATTTATTTAACAATATAAAATGGATTAAATATATTAAAATAACATAAAATTGAAAGAACATACAATAGAATTACCTACATATAAATAGACTTTCTACGTGCTTAGTGAAATTATAAGAAGAAATAGACTTTCTACTTCTTCTACTTTCACTAGTGGCCTTATTTTATGAAATCGTTATTCTAAAAATCTTTTTATTTTTTGAGATCTGACAAGGACTTTTTTTAGTTATCCTATACGTTTATTTATAATGCGTACCTATTTAATTGACTGTTTTAACGACTACTTACTCGTCTTACTTCTCGATGTAATTTAAGTATTTTTTTTTCGCTTATTATTATATATTATGTTATAATAATTACATATATGTATATATGGGCTTGTAATATTGTAAACAGATATAAAATATAAACAATTTTATTACTGCTCGGGTTTTATTAACCGTGCTTTATTAGGAACATATAAATTTCAACATCTATAAACTTCAGAATAAATTTATTAAAATGAAAATAAAAAATTTTACGCACCATTTTTATTTTTCTTTACCTTATACCGGACACGAAAGGAGAGTTTTTTTTCAACCGTTGCGAAGGCTTTGAATACAACCAAGTAAATCTAGCGAAAAATTTTACTGCAGTAGCACTGTACTCGTTGGTTGTTTTATTCTACAGTTTTCATAGACTTTTTCTATCATGTCGTTGAACAGAAAAACAACCGTTTATCTTTTTTTTTAAATTTTTACAGATATCGACTTCGCGGTGTTTAATAAAGATAATGGTTAGTGATTAATGTATATTCTGCTAGCTGCCCGTTTTAGCTTTTTACGAGAGCAATTTTCTAAAGACAAATAATCGTCTATTTTGCACGCTTAGACGTGTATACTGAAAAATGATAAGACAAGTGTCTGTTGTTTAATAATATTGTAAAAAATTCTTTGTGTTCTCTGGTGTAGCTCTAATACGAAGCTCTAAAAGAACAACCAAATCTACACTTTTACTCAGCCTACGTTTAGATAACTAGCCAGATATTAATTTACATAATTTTAATCTGCTTTTGGGATATCCTGTTTAAACCGTAGTGTTAATTATCTAAGTATTATGTGACAACTAGCCAATGTATATTTTGGATGACAGTTTCATTGACAACGTTTAATCTGTTGGTCTGGGGTATATAAGGGGCAACTCAGCTGAGCTTTTAACTGCTCCCAACTTTATGCCGAAGTTACATATTATAATATATTTATTTATCTTGTTGGTTGAAACGTTGTTTCTTATTGTTAGTTTTCTTATGTTTCAGCCTGTAATATCCCACTGCTGGGCATATTCCTCTTTCCCCATGTAGGAGAAGGATCAAAGTTTAAGCCACCACGCTGCTCCAATGCGGGTTGACGGATATATTCCCTACTTTAAATAACGATAGCTATCATAATTATATATATCATAATAATTATGTGTATACACATGATGATGACAAACGGGTCTCCCGGCTTAACGTGCTCTCCGAGACACGGTGGGGAGACCCACAAGGACTACAATATCTAGTTTCAAAGGACGAGAAATCTTATACTAGAATTGAATTTATTAAATGAAGGTTCTATAAAGTGAACGAATTACAACTACTAAATGTATCAGAAAATTTTAAATAAATATATCATTTTAGTTAAACTTTATATTAAAGTAACATTCTGTAAATTAATGTCTTACTGCTACTTGAACCCCTTTTTTGTGTTAAGTAGTTGGATAAAGAGCTTTATCTCCCACATCGCGTGTTGGCGGATTTACATTTCTTGATTTCTCCCGACACATGAAGTTCTCTCACGATGTTTTTTTTTACCATAAAGGAAACAAGAGACGAATTTAAAATATTTTATTTACAGTACATAAATGACAATTTTATTTTTCCATCAACCACAAAATTGTTAATCTATACTAATATAATAAAGCTGAAGAGTTTGTTTGTTTGATTGTTTGTTTGTTTGTTTGTTTGTTTGAACGCGCTAATCTCAGGATCTACTGGTCCGATTTGAAAAATTCTTTCAGCGTTAGATAGCTCATTTATCGAGGAAGGCTATAGGCTTTATATAACTGAGGTAGGGCACAGCAGGAAATTTCCTGCTCAAAATATGGAGCAGCCCGACTGGGGAAGTACCTCGACCTTACAGAAGACCACAGCTAAATAATACTGTTTTCAAGCAGTATTGTGTTCCTGTTGGTGAGTAAGGTGACCAGAGCTCCTGGGGGGATTGGGGATAGGGTCGGCAACGCGCTTGCGACGCTTCTGGTGTTGCAGGCGTCTATAGGCTACGGTAGTCACTTACCATCAGGTGAGCCGTACGCTTGTTTGTCGACTTAGTAACATAAAAAAAAAATATATCATCACGCTAAGATCAATAGGAGCGGAGTCCACGCCGACAAAGTCGCGCGCAGAAGCTAGTTTATATTAAAGAAGTAGTAATTTTGTTTCCAAAATAAACCATATTCATAAAATATGATAATGTATATTTCATCTTTATTGATATTCACATAATTGATTGCTTTACATTATTTTATTTTATTTAACTCTTGAAGTAATTGTTCTCCTAACCTACATGAATTATACACATCTATACTAATATAATAAAGCTGAAGAGTTTGTTTGATTGATTGTTTGTTTGTTTGTTTGTTTGTTTGAACGCGCTAATCTCAGGATCTACTGGTCCGATTTGAAAAATTCTTTCAGTGTTAGATAGCCCATTTATCGAGGAAGGCTATAGGCTATATATCATCACGCTAAGACCAATAGGAGCGGAGTCCACGCCGACGAAGTCGCGCGCAGAAGCTAGTAATACATAAAAGTCTCGTGTCACAATGCTAGTTACAATATTCCTCCGAAACGACTAGACCGATATTTATGAAATTTTGAGCGCATATCGGGTAGGTCTGAGCATCGGCCAACGTCTATTTTCCATCCCGCTAAGTTATAAGGGGGCGATTAAGGGGGTTAATAACATATATGGCAAAATAATGTTTGTGGGGTCAGCTAGTAATAAATAAAATAACAAATTTTTTAAAAGAAAACATTCTAAAATATTACTTTCTTATTATAACAGGTGTTTTAAAAGAATTTTCAATTTAGATCTTATATGGATATTTTAAAATTCTCGTCTGAAATCCAGTCTGCTTTAGTCCATATGTCTCATGAATTATTCAAGTACGGCGGCGGCTTGTCCCTCCCGCTGACATATATGTGTGTTATGTCGGTCTCATTCACCAGGGACAACAAGAGCATGCCACCTATCTATACATATTTCATAATCTACCTAATTTACCAAAACGGCTTGTGTAAAAATTCGACTGACATGTAGGATTTTTATATGTAATTCTTTACGATTTCGAGAGGTTTTATATACACTTTTATAGCTCTTAATAAATATCGTGGAATATAAAACTCCGTCGTTTCAACAAGATTTTGTTATTTGTTAAATTTTTTAATGTTCATATTTATGTTTGTCTGTATTTATCGACTTACGGAGCTAACGTTTATACTTATGGTCTCTACGTGAATTTTCACACTTAAAAATATCACTGAAATTAGTTATATATAGGCTTTTAAATTTTGTGTGCAAAGTGATGACTGTTTTATTTTCCACCACACTACAAACAAAGGTCTATTCTTTTGAAAATATAAAATTCAGTATATGTACAACCTACTTATCATGCCAGAAATATAAAACCATAATAATCTTATTTTTATTTTTTGAAGACAAGTGTTCTCGGTAGTATTAAACTTATCGCTGTTATGTTAGTACTAAATTACTATCATATTATAATATAACATACTATTTGAAATAAATAATTAACTATATACATATATGAGATCAAGTTATAAATTTAATAAAAAGAAAAATTGCGTGCGTACAAAGTACACATTTCAAAGTGAAACTTCTTTGGAAAAATAATAAAAAAAAACGATTTTAAAATACAAAAAAAGAACTGATCGAAAAAAAAAAAACAAAAAGCCAACGTCACACGGTGTTCCCAGGCGGTCACCCATTCAAGTACTGCCCGTCATGACGCTGCCGCGTTAACGGTCGCTCAAATTTTACCCCTCATGTACCTAAAGAAGTTTCACTTCAAAAAGTCTAACGTTATCTAAATGTTTGATATGAACCTACGAATATATAACAATATGCCACGCCTGGCGGTTGCGGGTTCGATCCCCGCTCACGATAAACATTTGTATTTGCCATACAAATGTCTGTCGTGGTCTGGGTGTTTGTGCTTGTGCATTGTGTGTTTCCCGACCCCCGGCACAGGAGTAAATCTTACTGGGGGCCGTTGAGTGTGAAGCGTTTTAAATAAATCATATTAAAATTAAACATGTTTTTATCTTCGTGGTGTTGTTTCTATATTACAATACAATTATTATTTTAAGCTACTAAACTCAAAACGATTGTCTACAATAACAAAATAAAAATAAAATAATATTATATTTACTTATTCTAATAAAAAATATGAGTTCGTTTTCTTTCATAAATTGTGTTCGTCTCCTCAGATCGTATATTTTAGCACGACAAGTCTGATATTATACATAAATCACTAAGACCTTGATAGTGTCTTTTCATCCCTTTAACATCTTGATTCCGTTAACCTTGATCTTAATTTTAGTCTCTCAAACTTTTTATAAAACAATCCAGGTGTGTATTATAATTGTAGTTAACTTTTCTTGACTAATGTCATAAAATAGGCGGTTTAGTAAATTTCATTCATTATTTCACAGTGTTTGTTATGAATAAAAATTTAAACGTCATTTTTGAGACTGGAACAGTGCTGTTAAAACTTTTTGAAGTGAATATTTTTTTATTACTTTTCTTATGTTCGTAATAAAAAGACTCAGATATATTATATACTAGCCGCCCGGACAGACTTCGTTCTGTATGTTATGTTTTTTTTTTTTGTATAAAAACCTTCCATGGGATTTAAGGAACATACAAAAAAAAAATTGCCGAATTGGTCGAGCTATTCTCCAGTTATGCGCTTAGCAAGATTCATTTTTATTATATAGATATTAAATATTATTATATATTCTTTATTGCACTTAAAATTTGTACAGTTATTGGTATACAAATTTAGTTAGGAACGTGTGATCGGTATATCAGAAAAATAGAAGAAAAAAAAAGTAGAAAAAGAGTAGTTGAAAGTATTATCAGCTTTTGGCAATAATATATTTGACAAAACCAAGCTTCTCGTGAAGTAGTGAATGCAATGCCGCAAAGTTGTACAACGACGTCGTTTAGTTAGATGTCGTTTTAGTTTGGAAACTAGATATACAGGGTGTCCCGTAATGAATGGATAATCTTGAACTTGCGTGTGCGGAGGGAGAGGTGGGTTACAAAACCAAAAATTTTTTTTAAATCTCAAACAGTTCGCGGTCTATGCCATTTTTTGTAAAATTTAGAAAAATCCCAGTTTTTGTCACATTTGTGGGCACCACGTCCACTATTTGAGATTTTTTTTCTTTAAAGTGTTTCCTAATAATGCTGTTCCTTAATTATGTTTCAAAAAACTCAACTACTATGAATAGTAGTTTACAAGAAGTCGCTAAACTTAAATTTTAATTTTGAAATTTACTTAACTGCTAAGTTTGAGCACCTGTGGTATTAAAAAAATGTATCGGAGTTGTCGCGACCAACTACTTAAAAAAATAGCCTACTTCATAAGGATTCTAAAACAGTACCATACTATCTACTTTATATTGTAAAATTATTGAGCTATAGCCATTAACATGTAAAAATAGGCATTTCATCACAAAATTGCAAAATTATTTGCAGATATTTTTTTTTGTTTTTTTAAGTAAGTAAAGCTGTCGATCCTAAAAATTAGATTTTACTACCTGCTCGGCTTATTCAGATGAATCCTGTGTGAGAGAGACAAACAGTGCTTGGTAATTTTTTCTGAAAAAATTTTGATCTTCGATTCTTCTTAACATTTCTTTGCAGAAAACTATTCATGCTCAGCAGTCGCGTTGTTGCAGTGTTTGTACACGTGTAAGGTGATACAGATGAAGTTCAAACTTTTTACAATGCGATGCTATTCTCTACTATGATGATATTCTCGTATGGCGTTCGATATCTGGCATCGAATATCGATAGTGGGATCTTCGTCCAACATATCAAGGACGATTTCTTCAAAAACAGGATTTTGGGGTCTTCCTCTACTACTTGAGCCACCAACGCCAGTACCAAGTCTTCTGCCCTCTGAGTAAGCTTGGTGCACTCTAGTAAATACGTGATAATCGGGGTGCCGCGCGTTCAGGTATCTCTCCCGATATCAGCACTTGCATTGCCTTCACATTTTCCGTAAATAAAATGCAAGTTAGCATACTCTTAGGGTGTATTTAAATTTCTCGTGACATCACACAGTCCTGATGATAAGCACAAGACAAATTTCCAATAGAATGGCAAATCGTCGCAACTATCACTAAATAAACAAAATTCGATCAAAATGCACAAATCGGGAATCCAGAACAATATCCATATCTACAGCACATCGCATTGTCAAAAAATTTGGACTTTATCCGTATCACCTTACACGTGTACAAACGCTGCAACAACGTGACTGCTGAGCATGAATAGTTTTCCGCAGAGAAATGTTAAGAAGAATCGAAGATCAAACTAACTTTAATTTTAATACTATTATCAAATTTTCAAAATCCCTAATTTTGACATACAATTGCATTAAAACAGTTTACCGTTGCAAACCTTTTTTCCGACCGATTAAGCTGAAAATTTCTACACAAGTTTAGTTTGGATGACAATGTGAGATTTCTATATTGAATAATGTGTAAATGAATAAAAATAAGGGAGCGGGGAGTAAGTGGCCAGTGAAGGTTCCACACTGCTGTAGCGTATCACTTCTATTTCTTAAGTTTTTCTTCTACTTGTGTTCTTCTATTTGTTAAGCAGGTGCTTCTGTTAAAAATACTTACGCAAATACTAAATTTAATGGCAAACTGTAGTATGTACTGAAACTCCGAATTTGTCAAAATTATCGGCTGCATGTATACTCCCGATTTCTCTTGTCAGATTACCAGGACCACAACTATGAAAACTTCATTCAGTTAAGTGCAACAAATTTACGTTATCTGGTTTAACGTTGAATTGTCAACAAATGCCGATCCCGGTTGTTATTGTATATCTACCAAATAGCGATCGTTACTTATAGTAGAGTATATTCACCAATCCGCAGTGGAGCACCGTGCTGGATTAAGTTCCAACCCTTCTCCTATATGGAGAAAAAGAGGCAAATGCCCAGCAATGGGATGTTACAGCCTGAATCAATCAATTAATTAATCAATCGTTCAATCAATTGATGCTAATATAAGCTTAAAATAAATAGGCTTAAAATCTGTTTTACCAATTAGATATAGTATGTACCAGCTATGGTAAAATAAAATACATCGTTCTTACATTTTTTTCTAGAGTTTACTGTAGATTTTATATTTTGTTCATTAAACATTAATGCGGTAATTTTAATATTTTGGTAAAATAGCTATAACAACTGTGCTAACCCATTATAATCTATGTAGTCGGGTAAAAATTTAATGAAAGGTAACTAGACTTAGAGTAAGTATACATTACATTAGTAAATATATACTCTAAGTAACTAGAATACTTCCGCGTCGAGAAAGCAAGACTGACTGAATAATTTTAATTCCAAGTAAGATCAACTTTAGAAGATTAAGAAAAAAGTTAATCTTCTCATAATAAGTTGTTAAGACAAGAGCAAGGGTTTCGTAAAAAATCTTATAAATCTTATTAAAGAGATTCTTTTTCAAGTACGAATTTAATCCACTGAACCCACGCTACAAGAAAGGGAGTCATCTTTGATCTTACGATGTTTAATAACTTACATAAAGGAAAATGACAGCCTCCCCACGCATATAATAACTAGCTGATTAATATTAAAAGCTGAAATTATCATAATAATGTTGTATTAGGGACTTTCTGAATTAGCGCGAATATGTGACATAGAAAAAATAAGAATGACCAATGACATTTCCAAATAATTGGCCACACTAATTGCACTTACTTCTGCAGGACAGGAAGTCGGAAACTATCAAGAGATTTAATACGATTCTATCGAGACTTCGTGTAAACATAGTACTTCTTTAGTATGTTGAATCTTCCATGTTACTTACTCTTAAAACTTTTCACACTTTTGTGAAATAGGCTGACAAAATAGGCTGATCGATAGAGTATATATGCGGTGTAATATTAATTATTTATATTAATTTGATAGTAGCTGTACCCGAGACTTCAATCGCCGTTGTCATCCTTTATAGTTTACATGAAGTTTAAAAAATATTGTATTGAAGTCAGCTTCAGACGAAAAATACTGTCAAAAGATTCTATATATTTCGAATTTCAAGTTATTTTGAGCTAATACTTACGATATCATTAAATTTTTAACTTAACATACATACATATATAAATATAATTAAAATTGCAAGTAACCTTCGCTACGAAAAAAGAACTTCTAGAAAGTAAAAATTCATTAGCCTAAAATTGATGGGCTTACTATTTTACTATTAGTAAATAAGCGAACCAGCGTTTCGTTTCCTAACTTCGAGTTACTTGGAGAAATTTAGTATTATTAAATACTAGCTATACCCTGCGGTTTCGCTCGCGCTACGTTAAGGAAAAAATAGAATATAGACTTCCTCGGTAATAGGTAGGGATCCCTAGTACATATTTTTCACCTGATTACTATCAAGCTAATTTTACGGGAGTAGCTTCATTTTGATGAAACGAACAAAAAGTTCCTCTTCGAAAACTCTCGATTGTGGTAGATAATAGAGTTAGCAGGAGATAGAGCAGCAGTGAGCGTAGGACCGGGATAACGTACCGTTACCGTACCCACCGTACCGTTTTAAGGAAAAAAAATATGCTGGTTAGTAATAATTTTTGATGACCTTACGAGGTCATTAACTTGATGACCTCGTAAGGTCATCAAATATTGATTTTTTTTCTGTTTTTTTTTTCTTTTAGTTAGTTAATATTTATATAATTTGATGTACTACTGACCTACAAATTGCGTGGTACGTTATCCCGCTCCTATGCTCACTGCTGCTCTATCTCCTGCTAACTCTATTATCTACCACAATAGAAAGTTTTCGAAGAGGAACTTTTTGCTCGTCTCATAAAAATAAAGCTACTCCCGGAAAATTAGCTTGGTAGTAATCAGGTGAAAAATATGTACTAGGGATCCCGTACTATAAATGAAATATATATACAACAAAAAATAATTGTTCAATTCAAACCCTGATTCCTGAGATTAGCGCGTTAAACAAACAAATAAACTTTTCAGCTTTATAATATTAATATAGTGAATCGTAAGAAATAAAGATAAACATAATATTTAAAACAATGTAACAAAAATTGTAGTGTCGGTAAAAACTTTCAGCAAAATATTGAAATGAATAGACTCTAATTAGAGGTAGGTGAGAATATTCCGTTGATCAAGACGCTTTAATTTTATCTATTTGGTTATCTTACTACTTGAAAGGGTTCTGGTCAGTGGAGTGTTAAGATTACGACTAGAATCGTTAATAATTTATAATCAAATTAATTGAAATGAATATCTTAGTAAGTCGGTATTCAAATAACTTTAGATTTAATAAACTTGTACATTTGTGTCGAAGTGCTAGCGTGTTGTGATTTGTGTCAGTATAGTAGTGTTTTTAAGATATAAGTTAAAATGTACAAAGATAGACAAGTATTCGAGTGAGCTTCGTTAGTGAGTAATATTTTTTTAAATGTTGTCAATAAATGCTTGTCAATTCTTCTTTTGAGCGGCAATAATCTATTTGTTCAGATATTCATAGACACATTTAACACTTTCACGCGAACATACCAATATTGTAGGTCTATGCGATATTGCACATCATTTTTTCATAGAAATTCAAGCGGCGTCTAATGACGTTGTAGTCCAGTCATTTCATCCGAAAAAAAGGCAAATAAAAGAGGATGAATTTGCGGATCTAATTTTTTGATATGTTGTAGGGGATACATAGAAAAGCTTAACTTGAGTTTTTCGACCAAGCTTTCCTATGAGCTTTCGCCGCCATCTTGAAAAAAGGGGTAAAATTGGTTTCTCGGCAATAACTCGGCTATCCGATGAAATTCGAAAATTTTTGTAAGACACTTTTTGTAGCTTTTTTGTGCTCTACAATAAAGTCCTGACCATTTTTAGCGTATCATGCATCGTTATCGAGATATCGATCGATAAAGTCAATAGGACACAATTTTTGTTTTTGCTATTTTTTTTGTTTGGGTCATAATAAATATCAAAAATTGTAGAATTCAAACTTGTAGAGCATATTCAGACCTACAATTTCCTTCTTGGATTTTTTTATGTTGGACAAAAATTACGATGTCCAGCGCACCGCAAAGTCGGTGAATCAAGCTCGCGTCAACGCTCAGCGTCGAGCTAGTTAGTATTTTTGTATACAGTATAAGTTTCTACGTTATATTACTTTTTAACCGACTTCCAAAAAAGGAGGAGGTTCTCAATTCGACTGTATTTTTTTATGTATGTTAGCTCAGAACTTTTGACTGGGTGGACGATTTCGATCAATTTTGTTTTATATGAAAGGTTTTGCGTGTCATGTGGTCCCATTTAAATTTAATTGAGATCTGACAAGTACTTTTAGAGTTATATCTAATAATGCGTATTTACTTGACTACTTTTTCGTCGACCTACGTTGTATTATACCGCATAACTTTTTACTCGGTGTATCCATTCCGATGATTTTTATTCTAATCGAAAGAATAAACATACAACAATAAACCGACACTTTTTAGTAAATACTTCAATGCGAGACAATAACATTAATCGTTAATAATCACTCGTCAACTGTCTTAATTAATACTAAACAGTAAATTCCAAGATAAGCGGGAATTAGTTGCTCCGCTATTTGCATGCACTGCAGTGGGCAAACATGCAGTAACGTCGCCAGAGTCGACATTTTGCTTGACAACGACGATGTTTGTAACGATGATGATGACGATGCTCTCAACGAATCAGCATCATTTCCAACGTTTCAACAGACACAACAACTCGAAGAGTTTACAGAGGACGAAGACCTTCAGCCTGGACCATGTAACGTAACAAATAAACGCAATTCAGTTCTAATTTATTAGTGCCATAAATTTTAAGATAACAAACGCATAAATTGAAATGTGAGTTGACACGTAAAAATAAAACAGTCAAGTTAATGTACAAAAATTGCCCTAATCCATTAAGGGACTCAAATTTTAAGTTGTACTTAAGAATAGGAATTTATTGCCTGGGAACTCAAACAGTTTGACTAACCTGTTGAAATATTAGGTAATAAATATTATATTCGAGACAGGCTTAAAATTTTGTGTTGACAGATGCGAGGGAATGTTCTAAGGGCCAGTTTCCACTGATTAATATAATCGCGATTAGTTCGACATAAAGTCGGTTTACGCATTTAACAAAGTTTAGAGCTGGAAATTGCATTTCACTAACATAAACTAAACGCAGTTAGAGAATAACGGCTGAACCGATTGCACTAATTCTTTTTTTTTTTGTGTTCCTTGAAGTATGAGGATGTTTGTTACGGAGAGGAATTTTAAAGGGATTGCCTGAAAAAAAAGTCTTAAAACAGCACTTTGCTGTGTGCCCGTACGAATGATTCATAATAATAATTAAACGAAAACCAATATTAGAATCGAACTATAAATTCGATTAAGCGAAACATAGCTTTATTAAATGGTGGAACCCGGTCCTAAGCATTGGGTATCCATTGGATACAGTTTTTTGTTGGACTCACATTACGCCAGGGTTGCCATCGCAAGATTTTCAATTACCGTGTTTGGATTAAAAACTACAAAATTGACGTGTATTTACTTTACATTAACACATAAGGTTAAAAATGACAATGATCGGTTAAATAATTTCCCTTTCGAAATCGGTTGAATAATACATTATTCTCCACAACCGTCATACAAATTTATCGTAACTAACAATTTTTTTTCTTCAGCTTTATTCAATGTGTATTTGTTTTTCCCTTTTATTGTTTATCTTTTATTGTGGTTTTGTTTAATTGATTTATGCAATTTCCTTTGGATCGGATAAAAGTGGTTACAGCCAGTAAAGCTCAATTTATTGAGGAAGTAATAATTTTATTCCTTGTTTTGTGTTGCACTATAATGACTTATAAATTATCGATTAAATTATTAGGAAAAACAATTACACATTGGATTGTCGTATTTTGAACACAGCAATGAACGTACTGCTGTGTACCGCGGTTATCACCGAATTTCCTTGTGACACGGGTATTGCTGAGTGTATGGTATCACTGCAGAGCGCATTGGTAAACGTGTTAGGGTGGGGGAAAAACAGACGCGAGATTTTTAAATAAATACGATGGCAGTCAATTTCAGGGAGAGTCAGAATTTGATTTTGAATTCGAAGTACAGTACGTAGGCCTCCGCGGCCGCCGCGGCCTCTTGGCCGGCGAAGCTATGGAACTCTGACTTAAATTAAAGATAGAAATACCTAAAAAGTATTTTTTAGATTTGATTCAGAGATTTCATTAGCATAAGCCGGCTGAGTGTGGTTATGTAGCCTCAGTTTAGTCCGCGAAATAGTTTTAATTTAATTTTACTGATTAATATTAAGTGCAATTCGTTATTATAAAATTTTAATTGTAATCCGCTAAATAAATTCAGTGAAAGACCTGATGAAGCGCTCCTGATTGGTTCGAATGCATTAATTTTTTATTTATTTGCATGGGTGTTTTTCTGCATGTTGGGGTTATGTTACTAAATTTTATAACTTTTTACGGAGATTTTTAAAAAAGATATCTAATGAATTATTAGTTAGGTTTACATCGAAACTATTAATTATTGATTGATTATTGAATAAAATAATTATGAAAAGGTTTACATTGATACTATTAATTATTGATTGAATACTGAAAGGAATTATTATCTAGGTTTACATTGAAATTATTAATTATCGATTAATTACTAAATGAAATTATTATGAAAAGGTTACATTGATACTATGAATTATTGATTGATTAATGAATAGAATTATTATGAAATAAGCCTTATGACCATAATTATATTGAATTTAACTAATAAAATAAAATCTAACTTAAGTACATAACCACAATATGATGTTGTTAGAATAAAATGAAATTACATCCGATAGATTTTAAAGTACATATATAAATTGAATGAATCTTGGTTAAAACTATCATATTAGATATTAAAAGGTTAAATAGAATTTCGTAGGGTGTATTTGAATAATGAAATGAAATTTTACTGTTGTTTAATGAAGTCATTACTTTGGAAGTAGATAGAGTGGTGGATATTTCTATAATTTGACCTATAAACAAACTAATGATTAGTTGTCGTATCTTAGTGAATATTCTCTACATATAAATATACTTCTAATGAAAGTATATGTATGTATGTATATGTATATATATATATATATGTATATTTGGCTTCATTTTGACATTACACAAACTTTTGTAGTTCAAACATTAATTTAAGGACTTGTAGTTGTTAAATATATGTTGGAACGAGGTAACAAAGTGGTTGTAGTCTTGAATGAGTTCAAGGATACTTTTAGCTCTTGAATACATTCTAAGATGAGGTATTATACACTGATCTATGACATTACACAACTATTGTAGTTTTGAACATTGATTTAAGAATTTATGTTCTTAAATAGGTGTCGAAACGAGGTATCTGGTAGACTGGAGTGTCTCATTCTCACGATGACTTTAATTGAACTAAATAAACTATGTTAAGGTGAATCCATAAATGTTTGTATTCGCCAGTGTTTTATTATAGGTTTCCCTATAAGGCAAGGCCTGTCTAAGCCACAGTTCTTCGCGTCATCGATGCTAGGTAGTTCCTAATCTAGGTCTATCTAGTAAAGAAAGTTGCGAGTACTTCCTACCAACCTCTGCGTTTGTGTTTGCCTAACTGAACTATGTTCTTGGTAAATACTATACGTACGTTTACTTATCTTTGATAAGAATTCCTCATCTTTGATGAGAGACATGGACAAGCTTCATCATACACTTAGTGTATGGTAGTTGTTTGAACTGCAACAAGAGTTAGTGATTTATATTTGGTCAGTGGTATGTAGTTCTATTTATACTAATAGAGAAACATATTCACTTTTCCAATTAATTTATTGCTAATTTTTGTGGACAGTCTCTGTTAAGTCCCAAGGCGGATTTACTGAGATTTAAGCCAAGCCTTAATCAAGTCCTCTTGTGTTTTTCAAACATACAAACATTGATGGATCATAAAACCTATTAAATATACATTCTCTTTTCATTGTGAAAATGAGATACTCTCAGAAATTCTGATTGAGTAAATGAATATGTTATATTTTAATTGTTTTATTTATCTCTCGACACTACCATGTCCTTTGATAAATCCATTCAGTTCCTAAGAGAGCCTGATATAATCAAATGTTTAACAACTTAATTACTGGTTCAATGTTTCAATTGAACAACCTATTCTGGTTAATGAATGCTGTTTCATTGAATGCTGTGAGTCATGCAAGGACAAACCTACACAATTCACCTACTCTACACGTTGGTCTTATACCTTTAATTATTTTTTACTTCCTTATAGGACACTCGAAAGGTTGCGCTGTCGCCTGTCGCTAGTCGCCGACGACCCATCTCACAATGGTGGCGAGGCTTGACAATATAGCTGACTATAGACCCGTAACTTAGTAGGACTTTCCTATGGGAAATTACACTACACAATCCAATTGTGGCAAAAGTAGTAGGTTTCGTGATCGAATTTCAAAGTAGTTGTGTGACCGAAGTTCCCGTATGGGCTAGTAAGCACACAATGAAAAGATCAGTAGACACGATCTCCTTTTGTTCACGTGGAACACATCTTAATACCATGTCTGATTACAGCTTGGTAATTACATCAACTCTAGTAATTCACTGGTTATGTCTATATGACGTCCCAAGGGATTACTCAAATACAGTCAATGCATGATTTTGCTGCAGCGGTATGAAACAAGCATTTGTTAGACAGGATATATTTCCGTCTAACTTACTGTAGAAAATTGGGACCTCTCATTTCCTACCTGCTACCTTTCTTTTTGATTTGATAGCACCAACGTTGTGCCTAATTTAATTTAGAGCCTTCAGCACGGTGTGGATCGGTTGGGGTCGGAGGGGCTTGGTGGAAGCGACCCCCCGGGTTCAGTTGAACCCGGCCTTTTAATTCCCTAATACCTATAAACCCTATCCTAACAGATTAACACATACAAACAAACACTACACATTATTTTTCACAATTGTCTGAGATAATTTATTAACTGAATAAATTATTTCAAGATAATTAATAACTATATAATATGTATTTAATCATTATTTCATTTACTTATATATTTTTAATTATTTTATTTGTTTAGAGTTATTAGAATCTATCTATTATATCAGGTTTGAGCTAAAAATACATGTAAAAGAAACTTAGACACTATTCAATTAATCAATGTCAATATAGGATATCCTGAATATAATTATTTAACTTTATTTCTATTCTAGCTATCTAGATTCACTAAAAATATTAGAAATTATAATTTACACATTCTTAAGGAGATATCAGATCTTTTAGTTAAACAGTAGGTGATAGTTATTCCTAAATAAATTAGTTTATTCCTATTTATTCTTAACGGTTCTAATTTACTAAATTTTATTAATTCTTAATTAATTTTAAATAAGGTGTTATAAAGTTTAATATCCTTCTTTCCTTTTCATAATAATTTTCCAGAAGTTAGTTATCTATAGTGTTTATATCACTGGTAAGTGTAAATATCTCTATAATTAAATTTTAGGATACTAAATCTTATTAATTCTAAATAAGTTAATTATATGGTGTTATATCTTTCTTTCCTTTTAACAGCATTCCAGAAGTTAGCTATCTTTAGTATTTATATCACTGGTAAGTGTAATTTACTAAGTCTTATTAATTCTAAATAAGTTAATTATAAGGTGTTATATCTTTCTTTCCTTTTAATAGTATTCCAGAAGTTAGTTATCTATAGTATTTATATCACTGGTAAGTGTGAATATCTTTCAATTAAATCTTAGGATAAATTAAATTCAGTAATTTAATGTCATTGTACAGGGATGTTATTTTAAATTAGTGGCTAGATAGGATGTTAGTTAAGAGTTTATATAGAAATCAAGGCTTCTAATAACATATACTATGTCTTTCCTTCGGCATACCATAGAAAGAACTGAAGTTACTCTGAAACAAAAATCAAACACAACGTAGAGTCCTTCATTATAATAGACGATCACAATTATAAGGCCAAAGATAATTGATGTCCTCTTAAGCTTAATATTAGCTTGTAACGCCACTACCATGATAGTGTTACAAATTGGTCTTCGTGACCAGGATGTTATAAATTTATATATGTTGGGGTTTTCTCATCACACCCCATAGTATAGTATCATTACAAAATGGAGCCGTGACCAGGATTATCATAAGCATGATGATTAGTCACCAGTCATTCCATAGGTATAGTTACAATTGCTGCCGCGATGATAAGGATATCTAAATATATCCAATATAGTGTATCGTTTCAAATTGGTGCCGTGACCAGGATATTTATGGTTGCACAAATGCCGGAGTAAGCGAGTATCTTAGAAGCTTTAAAGTAACTTTTCAAATCATTTATAGTGAATAAATGTAATGCCAGTGATAAAATGTTAATAGTTACACAACTATACTGATACATAATAAGGATAAACATGTACCTATTGATTGCATCTTAAAGAAGACACAAAACGTATTACTTAACAACTCTTTAAAGTTCATTTTACACAAAATAAGTTAAACCTATTAAATTTATATTATGTAAACACATTAACTTGTTTTAGACAATCTAAGAATGGACCTATATATATATATAGCATCTTGGTGCAGTTAGAATTACAGTTAGGTACATAAATCTAAATAAGTCTGTTTTAAGAGTAATATTGAAGAGAAGTCTTTAATACTTAAAAGTTGCATTAAGTTTCCCAGTAATAAGTTTTAAAAGGTCAGACCATAACAGCCTACTGTCTCATGTATTATTACTAATGATGGATAGTTACATATTTAAATAATTATTTATTCATGAATTACATGAAAGTATCTACCTACACAACATTACTAAATTGCCTAGTAGTATATTGAAGTATGTTTTAAGCATATCTAATTATTATCTGATTATTATTATATTATCATCAATCAGTAGACATTGCTAGGAAAGTTAATAAAATTTAGATTATATTAATTAAATATTGTTAGGGAATTTTTAAATAAAAGCCTGTAGTAAATTTTAATATTACTTACAGATACAAATTATTCTAGGTTATGTACAATTTAAACTTATTTTGTCACATTTGGTCACTGACGCTGAAGTAATTTCCTTCCTTGTTGGAATTGGTCCCAATAGTTATGCGTTGAACATCATGTTAGGCTGAAATGGTAGTATTCAATAGTATTAAAAATATGCGGACATAATGTGAAGATAGAATGTATTAATATTATAGTTAGTGCAAATTGGAAGTTAATTATAATATTAACTAACTGTGGAATTAACTTTTATTCATTTATTTACAGAGACTGTACAGGAAAGACTATGTATTTTAGTATATTTATTCATTTTAATGTTAGATTTAGAAATAATTAAGCGTAGTCATTGCCGTCATAGCAAATTATATTTAGTAAATAACAGATTTTAAAGTATAGAAAATTCAGTGCATTTTAGTCATGTGTGTGAGAATGTACTGGTTAAATAAAGTTGAATTAGGTTATGAAGGTAACAGGGTTATTTTGACCTTGAATTTTAGGAATTGACTGGAACTGTTTAAGAAAATTTATTTATAAAAAGAGTATAGCTTACCGAATGACATAGCATTCATAAGATCTATGAAACCATCCATGAATGGCTAGTTATTGGATCCTTGGAGCATGGTACATATAATTTGTTGTTAATGATGTAGCATTTGTCTTTTATTCAAAGACTTAAATCTTTGCTTTTATTTCAATAAGCGTTCTTCGTATCTTTTAGTCACAATAGCTCAATATACTTACTTAAATTCTAATCTAATATACTAAACGAACCAATATACTTGTTTATGAATAATTAATTGTCAGTTCACAGTTGTCTAAAAAGGAATCATACCACAGAGTACAATAACTATACGGGATCATACAGAATTACAGATCTACTTAAAATCAAAAATGTGTGACAGCTACGATAAATTCTTTTGAAAAAGTTCTTGTTTTAAATATTAATAAGACATTATTGGGAAAAATATAGAACATTTTATGAACAATTTATGACATTATATTTATTTTAATTTATTTTGTTAGCTTTCTTCGTATTTTTGAACTGTCAGTTGTCAAAGTGAAGGAAACTTATTTCAAATTTGAATTGAAAGGAATTGAATAATGAATAGAATTTTATATTAACCTTGTTAATTATTAGTATTTATATCAGAGGATGTGTGGTTTTAAATGTATTGAACAAGCGTGAATTAATAGCGACAGTAAAATTGTAGTAGGGTTGGTAGCGACATCTGGTGGACAAACGTGAATTAATATCGAGTTGCTTACGGAAGTTATGGATGGTTGTGCTATGTGTTCGTAGATGGCGCTGAAAGAATTTCAAAATGTTTCATATCAGTAACGCCATCTGTTGAGAGTGAGTGGTATTGAAAGGTAGGCTTTGAAATAGGAGGGGCGCAGTATTCAATAATGATGTGGAAGTGTTTACTGTGAAACAAAGATGGCGTGGTTGTGATTTTATAAATTGTATACAATGGTTCAGTGGATAAGGGTATTGAATGTCATATGCAAGGTAGTGAGTTCAATCCGAGTGAATTGAATTTCAATTAAAAATATATACTGTAGTAGTTATTATAATAAAGACGATTAGGGATAGTATGAATTTGGCAGTTAACATTTATGAGGATTTGAGATATTTTCTAATTATTATGATTTCACTGTGATAGTTTTATTATTCTTTTGTTGATGGATGTATAGTTTGGTGTGAATGGAATGGAATTGATGTTTGTTAAGAATGTTATCAATGAATACTAGAGAAGAAATGAAGTTGTCATATTTCATTTGAAGTATGATAGTTGAATTTTAATTAAACTTGTAAACATTTAATATTTTAAAATTAAAACTAAGTTTTAACATTTGCAGAATCCGGTCGACTTGATAAAATTTCAATAAAATATTAGAAGTTTAAAAGGTGATTAGAAAGAGATAGTTTTTGTGTGAACATTTGGAAAGGTTATTTAAATTAAACTCAAATTAAATAAGAGTGCAGTGAATCTTTTTTTTGAATTAGAATAAATTAATTAAAATTTAGATAAACATTATCAGTGTTACATTTGAAGCAAATTAAATCTATAACAATGCCTAGGCGTCAATCTAAAGCTAGTCCTGTTGGAACCAAGGCGACTAATTCTAATAACAAGCGAGTGTCTGCAGTTAGACCTGCTACTAAAGTAAGGAAGATTAATTCTTTACAATACATATCTCGAATGATGGAAAAGGCAATGAATAACATCAATGATAGAATCTCGGAGTTGGAAAATAGAATGTCTACTCCTAGTGGATCATCGGACAATGTTATGCCGAGAGAAAATTTTATTCAACCTATCATACAGCCGGGAACATCAACGGTATACTATCCAGTGGCGCAGATGCCTACGGAAAGACCTAAGTTTCCATTTAAGGGAAAACATCCTGTGACGTTCATCGAAGACCTGACTGCTTATTTAAGAAGGTCTGCACCAGAGGCGAGAGATATAATAGACATTGTCATGGATTGTCTTGAAAATGAATCGCGAAATTGGGCGCGTATTTATAGAGATAGATGGACAGTGTTTGAAGACTTCAAAAGGGATTTTTTAGACACATATTGGGGCGAGGCTGAGCAGAATGAATTAAGAAGACGAATCAGTCAGAATTCGTGGGACGGAGTCCAGTCTATGTTAAGCCATTTCATTACTTTATGTGGACAAGCGAAGATGTTGACGTATCCTATTCAAGAGAGACAATTAATAAACGACATTATGAATCATTTTCCTAAAGATGTTCAATATGCTTGGTCAACAAGTAATTACACATCGATTCTTCAAGCTACGGAGTTTCTACGAAAGTTAGATAACATTAATAAGCAAAATAACTTCAGTAGTGGCATTAATGCCCATTCTAGCAGCGTTCAAAGACCTGAGATGGCAGCTCAACAGCAGAATGGCAGAGGCGGTCTCAACCGGAAGCGAATTATGAACACTAGATCAATGAGTAAGGTGATACCAAACAAGAAGAATAGCATTAATGGTACAAATAGAGTAGATAATGATAACAATGTTTCTATAGAAAACTCTGTATCAACAGAGAATTTAAACTAATAAGTGTTGATGTGACAGACCCCGGTACATCAACGTTAGTAGGGGCGAACAGTACATCAGTAGCTTTAAGAATTATGCTTAAACTCGGGTGGGAACCTGGACAGACATTAGGTAGACATAATAATGGTATACGTAAACCAATCATAGCTAAGGGACAATATTGTAAATCAGGGTTAGGCTCAGGATTAAATAAAATTAATTCAACAGATTTCAAGTATAAAATCATACAAACATTAAAAAATCAATCGGAAATAGATAATGAGTCGTTAGTGCAAACCGAAGCAGTCTTTTCATTATTTGACGAGGAAGATAATATTACCGCGGATAAATTAGAAATAATTAAATCTGAGATTGAAGTGATAGTATCTGGTAAACGAGTCATATGTTTAGTCGATACAGGGAGTGACATAACCTGCATTTCAGAATCATTTTGGGAATCTTTAAAATCATTAACTGGGAACAAATTAGACATGTTACCTGTTAAGCCGATTCAGATACGTGGAGCAGTAGGACAAAAGAGTGCTAAAATACAACAAATGGTTTTATTGCCTGTAAGATTTGGGGTAATTGATTTAGAGATTAGATTTTTTATAGTACCCAAATTAGTTCATTCAATGATACTAGGATTTGACTGGCTTATGGCAAATAATGTTAATATTAAATTACAAGAGCCATCCATAGGGTTAGTTATCGAACATAGAGATCAACGAGTATTAATTCCGTTTATTAAATATAATTTTGAGGAAAGGAGAATTTGTGATATTACAAAGGTAGATAATAGCTTTGATTTCAATAAATATTTACAAGAAATAAAGACGGGTACACCTCTTAAAGGAACTCAATTAAATAAATTAAAACAGATTCTAATTAAATATAGCGAAGTATTTGTTAAAAGGTTAGGTAGAGCTAATTGTTATCAACATATTATCAAAATGATGGACCATAGTCCAATAATTAAACGGTCTTATCCCGTTCCGTACGCATATAGACAAAAAATGGAAGAAAAATTAGCCGAAATGGTCGATATGGGAATAATATCTAGAGGTTCAACACCGTATTGTAGTCCGTTAACTTACACTTTAAAAACTGATGGTTCAATTAGAGTTTTACTAGATGCACGTGAAATCAATAAATACATGATAGCTGAGTCGGAAGCACCTCCGATGCAAATAGATGTTTTAAATTCATTTCATGGGGTTAATTATATTAGTATAATAGATTTGAATAATGCATATTTTCAAATTGCCATTTCTGAGGATAGTAAAAAGTATACCGGGTTCACATTTAATGGAAAATCTTATATGTACAATGTTTTACCACAAGGACTTAAGACTTCAGTAGGTAGTTTCAGTAGAGCTATGGACTTAATATTAGGGCCTGAAGTTAGACATTTTTGCGTGAATTATCTAGATGACCTTGCTATCTTAACTCAAGGAACGTTAAATGAACATTTAGAACATATCGATATAATACTAAACAAATTAAAGTCAGCGGGGTTAACATGTAATCTTGAAAAATGTAAATTCATATGTAAAGAAGTTAAGATGTTAGGACATATTATTTCTACCGAGGGAATCAAAACTGACCCAGAAAAAATAGAGTCAATTAAGAATTTCCCAGTTCCCAAGAAAATAAAACATTTAAGAGCATTTTTAGGACTTTGTAATTATTATAGGCGGTTCATTCCTGATTATAATAGTATAATTCAACCTTTATGCCAATTATTAAAAAAGAGTAAAGGATGGACATGGACTTCAGAAGCACAAGTAGCCTTTGAAAAATTGAAAAACAGTTTTTTAAAGACAATAATGTTGCATCATCCGGATATGTCTAAACCTTTTTATTTACAAACAGATAGTTCGGGAGTAGGTCTAGCGGGGGTTTTATTTCAGTACGATGAACAAAGGGAAATGAAAATATTAGGCTATTGTAGCAGATCTCTTAGGGGCGCCGAATTAAGATGGACTGTTACTGAACAAGAGTTTTGGGCTATAATCTATTGTTTAAGGAAGTTTGAAACCTATTTGAGGGGCGCAAAGCTTATAATTAGAACTGATCACAAAGCATTGACGTTTGTTAGGACATGGAAATTGTATAATAGTCGAATAATTAGGTGGATATTGTTTCTTGAACAATTCGATTATAGTATCGAACATATAAAAGGTAGAGATAATGTCGCTGTTGATGTGTTATCTAGGTTCCCACCTGATTCATCAATGATACAAGAAGATAGAATCTATTGTCCTGAAATACATTATATGGAAATTAAAAGGAATAAAACATTAATAACAAACTTAAAAAATATATCTAGTTTTCAATCTAACGATAATGAAGTACAGTTGATAATGGATATTATAAATAATATTAGTAATAATCATAGTGGTAGAATAAATAATATTGCTAAGCGCTGTTATATCAAGAATGGAGTGTTATATTTTAAAATTGATTCAGATAAACATGTAATTTATTTACCCTCTCAGTTACGAGAGGAAGTAATTTCTCAAATTCATAAAGAAATGGGACATCAAGGGGTTTTTAAGGTACTCAAATATCTTAAGGATAGATTTTATTTTCCTAATATGCATAGAACAGTTAAAGTATTATTAAAGACTTGTCATCTCTGTCAAGTTTCTAAAAGTGATAATATAAAATATGTAGGCAAATGTAAATCTATTGTGACAGAAGAAATAGGTGACTTAGTTATGGCAGACTTATATGGACCATTGCCGAAAGGACGGTTTGGTTCTGCTTATATATTTGTAATTCAGGATTCATTTAGTAAATTTATTAAATTATATGATTTGTCTAAAGCCACTTCTCGTTCAGTTATTACAAAATTAAAACAATTTGTTAAAATAATTAAGCCTAAAGTACTTATGACTGATAATGGTAGTCAATTTTCATCTGAAAGTTGGAAACAAACTTTAAAAGATATGGGTATAAAACCTATATTTACAACTGTAAGAAATCCTCGACCTAATACGACAGAGAGGGTTAACAGAGAGCTAGGACGTTTATTTCGAACATATTGCCATAGAAATCATAAAAGTTGGGTAACGATATTAAATAAAATCGAAACATTATATAACAACACATTTCATGAAAGTACGGGATTTACTCCTAATGAAATATTATATGGATTGAGTAATGACATGTCATTTGATAGTTGTTTGCCTCAATTAAATAAGTCTAAAGATATTAATCAAATTAGAATTCAAGTTAGGAAAAATTTAAAAGATAACAGTATTAAACGACAAACTAAATTTAATAGGTCCCATCGTTTAATTGAATTTCAGATTGGAGATTATGTAAAGATTCGTAAGGTAAATAAGTCAGAGGCTCAAAAGAAACTTATAAAAAAGTTTCAATTGCTGTATGAAGGACCTTATGTAGTTAGTGCAATTCCATTTGCAAATGTTTACACATTAATGGACCCTATAACTAAAGAAATTAGAGGAAACTTTAATACAATACATTTAAATAGATATTATCAATAATAAATTGATCACGATCAATTATAGATGTTATCAATGTTTAACTGTTGATACAAACATTAGAATTAATAATGTAGAATTGAAAAGGAGAGATTTTAAAATTTAGAATATCAATAAACTTTATTGAAGATTTATTATATTTTCACAATAATTTAATGTCAAAACTATAGTTGACTTTATAAGGAAATGAATTGCACTTAAATGTTTAACCATTGATATAAATATTTGAATTAATAATGTGGAATTGAAAAGGATAGATTTTAAACTAGAATATCAATAAACTTTATCGAAGATTTATTATATTTCACAATAATTTAATGTCGAAACTATAGATGATTTTATAAAATGAATTGCACTTAAATAAGTTAGATATATAAGTAAAAGATTAGGTTATTAAGATAGTAATTAAATGATTAAAATAGATAGTAATAAGTTAGATAAGTGAAATTGTAATTAGGTTTAGTTATGAATAAAAATAAAAATTAAGGTAATGATGGGTCAGGGAAATGACTCAACTAATTTTATTGGAGCGCTTAAAAGTTCTCACATAATTATATAACAATTTAATTTTCAATTGACTATTAAGTCATATATTAATTTTTTTTTCATCATTTCTTAACCTATTAAGCGCTAGCTTAATAGAAATAACAATTTAATATTCAACTGACTACTAAGTCATATATAAATTTTCTCTCTTTCATCAAATACTTATTAAGCGCTAGCTTAATAAAAATAGTTGGTGGGGAGTAGGGCGGTCATTTCTTCACAAAATTAACTGAACATTTTAAGTTATATTCAATCTAAATTGAATTGCAAAAATATAGGTCAGACCTTAAAGTTTGACTGTTTGCAATACGAGTTGTCCAAGTACTGCAATATACTAAACAACATATCACCAATTCATATTAGTATTAGATATGAATTGTGCAACTGTATTCAAATATTTTAATTTATTCATTCTGAAAGGAAACGGATACGATTCCATACATTCTTGGGCCGAAATGCAATGTAAAATATAACGTAATGAAATAGTACCAATTAATGTATTTACGCTTATTGATTCCTTGCTGAAATTCTGTACATTTTGGCTATTTAAGAGCGGAGTTATTAGACGTTTTGTAAAATTGAGGTTAAGTTACAATGTCTATGAAAAACCCAATCACTAGTTCCTGAAGCACTAATGTTTATCATATTATATCATTACAAATATCAATCACTTGAAACCATAAATAAATATCAGGAATGGACTCAGGATGCATTTGAATACACTGAAAGCATTAAACAATTATAAACATGATTACATGAAACGAGTGACAGTGACGGGACCATGACGGGGCACACAGTTTCAATATCAGTCAGCTGTCAAAGCTGTTATTAAAAATAATTATGATTTATTTTCAATCGATACGAAATCGATAATAATTTGGGTTTATCAGACATTAATTTTTATTTTCGATATTAATGTAACTTTATTTAAATACACTTTATTGTATATAACTTCAATTGTGTTTCTGGATACTTTGAGTTAATTAACTAGTGCAAACTTTTTTAAATTCTATAATCGATTATAGTTAAATCGATATGATTTATTTTCAATCGATACGAAATCGATAATAATTTGGGTTTATCAGACATTAATTTTTATTTTCGATATTAATGTAACTTTATTTAAATACACCTTATTGTTTATAACTTCAATTGTGTATCTGGATACTTTGAGTTAATTAACTAGTGCAAACTTTTTTTAAATTCTATAATCGATTATAGTTAAATCGATACCCAATTAATTTGACGAAAACTATCTTTTCATTTTTCTCAGCTTCCAGATTCAAAATTGAGCTGATATTTTATATTTAAAAAAAAAAAAAAAAAAAAAAAAAAAAAAAAAAAAAAAAAAAAAAAAAAAAAAAAAAAAAAAAAAAAAAAAAAAAAAAAAAAATATATATGACCAATCTTTAAACCATATCTGTATTTAATACATTTTAGCCTAAAAGTCTCCATCTCCTTTAAAATAAGATGAACTGCACTCTGTTAAGTTGTATATTTAACATTGAGAGCCGGATTTTATATTTTAAAAACAATATGTGTATTGTTATAAGATAAAATTGAGCCTAGATGTAGGAATTCAAATCAAATTGGATCTATGTGAGTGTGAGAGTGGGTGAAGGAGCTGGAATGGTTGGTTGAAATTGATTATTTTGATTTTAACCATTGAATATAACGCTAGTAGTATGATTGATGAGAGGTTGGATGTTTGGGAGAAGAGTATGCTTCTAAGTGCTGTTGATTGAAGTTGAATGTAAAGATTCATGAGTGTCCTTTCAATTGAGAAGTAACATGATACAGAATTGTGTTATTTGGTTACGTTGTTGTGATTAATTAATAATTACGATAAACTACATTATATAATTAAGGGGCGATTGTAACGTAACAAATAAACGCAATTCAGTTCTAATTTATTAGTGCCATAAATTTTAAGATAACAAACGCATAAATTGAAATGTGAGTTGACACGTAAAAATAAAACAGTCAAGTTAATGTACAAAAATTGCCCTAATCCATTAAGGGACTCAAATTTTAAGTTGTACTTAAGAATAGGAATTTATTGCCTGGGAACTCAAACAGTTTGACTAACCTGTTGAAATATTAGGTAATAAATATTATATTCGAGACAGGCTTAAAATTTTGTGTTGACAGATGCGAGGGAATGTTCTAAGGGCCAGTTTCCACTGATTAATATAATCGCGATTAGTTCGACATAAAGTCGGTTTACGCATTTAACAAAGTTTAGAGCTGGAAATTGCATTTCACTAACATAAACTAAACGCAGTTAGAGAATAACGGCTGAACCGATTGCACTAATTCTTTTTTTTTTTGTGTTCCTTGAAGTATGAGGATGTTTGTTACGGAGAGGAATTTTAAAGGGATTGCCTGAAAAAAAAGTCTTAAAACAGCACTTTGCTGTGTGCCCGTACGAATGATTCATAATAATAATTAAACGAAAACCAATATTAGAATCGAACTATAAATTCGATTAAGCGAAACATAGCTTTATTAAATGGTGGAACCCGGTCCTAAGCATTGGGTATCCATTGGATACAGTTTTTTGTTGGACTCACATTACGCCAGGGTTGCCATCGCAAGATTTTCAATTACCGTGTTTGGATTAAAAACTACAAAATTGACGTGTATTTACTTTACATTAACACATAAGGTTAAAAATGACAATGATCGGTTAAATAATTTCCCTTTCGAAATCGGTTGAATAATACATTATTCTCCACAACCGTCATACAAATTTATCGTAACTAACAATTTTTTTTCTTCAGCTTTATTCAATGTGTATTTGTTTTTCCCTTTTATTGTTTATCTTTTATTGTGGTTTTGTTTAATTGATTTATGCAATTTCCTTTGGATCGGATAAAAGTGGTTACAGCCAGTAAAGCTCAATTTATTGAGGAAGTAATAATTTTATTCCTTGTTTTGTGTTGCACTATAATGACTTATAAATTATCGATTAAATTATTAGGAAAAACAATTACACATTGGATTGTCGTATTTTGAACACAGCAATGAACGTACTGCTGTGTACCGCGGTTATCACCGAATTTCCTTGTGACACGGGTATTGCTGAGTGTATGGTATCACTGCAGAGCGCATTGGTAAACGTGTTAGGGTGGGGGAAAAACAGACGCGAGATTTTTAAATAAATACGATGGCAGTCAATTTCAGGGAGAGTCAGAATTTGATTTTGAATTCGAAGTACAGTACGTAGGCCTCCGCGGCCGCCGCGGCCTCTTGGCCGGCGAAGCTATGGAACTCTGACTTAAATTAAAGATAGAAATACCTAAAAAGTATTTTTTAGATTTGATTCAGAGATTTCATTAGCATAAGCCGGCTGAGTGTGGTTATGTAGCCTCAGTTTAGTCCGCGAAATAGTTTTAATTTAATTTTACTGATTAATATTAAGTGCAATTCGTTATTATAAAATTTTAATTGTAATCCGCTAAATAAATTCAGTGAAAGACCTGATGAAGCGCTCCTGATTGGTTCGAATGCATTAATTTTTTATTTATTTGCATGGGTGTTTTTCTGCATGTTGGGGTTATGTTACTAAATTTTATAACTTTTTACGGAGATTTTTAAAAAAGATATCTAATGAATTATTAGTTAGGTTTACATCGAAACTATTAATTATTGATTGATTATTGAATAAAATAATTATGAAAAGGTTTACATTGATACTATTAATTATTGATTGAATACTGAAAGGAATTATTATCTAGGTTTACATTGAAATTATTAATTATCGATTAATTACTAAATGAAATTATTATGAAAAGGTTACATTGATACTATGAATTATTGATTGATTAATGAATAGAATTATTATGAAATAAGCCTTATGACCATAATTATATTGAATTTAACTAATAAAATAAAATCTAACTTAAGTACATAACCACAATATGATGTTGTTAGAATAAAATGAAATTACATCCGATAGATTTTAAAGTACATATATAAATTGAATGAATCTTGGTTAAAACTATCATATTAGATATTAAAAGGTTAAATAGAATTTCGTAGGGTGTATTTGAATAATGAAATGAAATTTTACTGTTGTTTAATGAAGTCATTACTTTGGAAGTAGATAGAGTGGTGGATATTTCTATAATTTGACCTATAAACAAACTAATGATTAGTTGTCGTATCTTAGTGAATATTCTCTACATATAAATATACTTCTAATGAAAGTATATGTATGTATGTATATGTATATATATATATATATGTATATTTGGCTTCATTTTGACATTACACAAACTTTTGTAGTTCAAACATTAATTTAAGGACTTGTAGTTGTTAAATATATGTTGGAACGAGGTAACAAAGTGGTTGTAGTCTTGAATGAGTTCAAGGATACTTTTAGCTCTTGAATACATTCTAAGATGAGGTATTATACACTGATCTATGACATTACACAACTATTGTAGTTTTGAACATTGATTTAAGAATTTATGTTCTTAAATAGGTGTCGAAACGAGGTATCTGGTAGACTGGAGTGTCTCATTCTCACGATGACTTTAATTGAACTAAATAAACTATGTTAAGGTGAATCCATAAATGTTTGTATTCGCCAGTGTTTTATTATAGGTTTCCCTATAAGGCAAGGCCTGTCTAAGCCACAGTTCTTCGCGTCATCGATGCTAGGTAGTTCCTAATCTAGGTCTATCTAGTAAAGAAAGTTGCGAGTACTTCCTACCAACCTCTGCGTTTGTGTTTGCCTAACTGAACTATGTTCTTGGTAAATACTATACGTACGTTTACTTATCTTTGATAAGAATTCCTCATCTTTGATGAGAGACATGGACAAGCTTCATCATACACTTAGTGTATGGTAGTTGTTTGAACTGCAACAAGAGTTAGTGATTTATATTTGGTCAGTGGTATGTAGTTCTATTTATACTAATAGAGAAACATATTCACTTTTCCAATTAATTTATTGCTAATTTTTGTGGACAGTCTCTGTTAAGTCCCAAGGCGGATTTACTGAGATTTAAGCCAAGCCTTAATCAAGTCCTCTTGTGTTTTTCAAACATACAAACATTGATGGATCATAAAACCTATTAAATATACATTCTCTTTTCATTGTGAAAATGAGATACTCTCAGAAATTCTGATTGAGTAAATGAATATGTTATATTTTAATTGTTTTATTTATCTCTCGACACTACCATGTCCTTTGATAAATCCATTCAGTTCCTAAGAGAGCCTGATATAATCAAATGTTTAACAACTTAATTACTGGTTCAATGTTTCAATTGAACAACCTATTCTGGTTAATGAATGCTGTTTCATTGAATGCTGTGAGTCATGCAAGGACAAACCTACACAATTCACCTACTCTACACGTTGGTCTTATACCTTTAATTATTTTTTACTTCCTTATAGGACACTCGAAAGGTTGCGCTGTCGCCTGTCGCTAGTCGCCGACGACCCATCTCACAATGGTGGCGAGGCTTGACAATATAGCTGACTATAGACCCGTAACTTAGTAGGACTTTCCTATGGGAAATTACACTACACAATCCAATTGTGGCAAAAGTAGTAGGTTTCGTGATCGAATTTCAAAGTAGTTGTGTGACCGAAGTTCCCGTATGGGCTAGTAAGCACACAATGAAAAGATCAGTAGACACGATCTCCTTTTGTTCACGTGGAACACATCTTAATACCATGTCTGATTACAGCTTGGTAATTACATCAACTCTAGTAATTCACTGGTTATGTCTATATGACGTCCCAAGGGATTACTCAAATACAGTCAATGCATGATTTTGCTGCAGCGGTATGAAACAAGCATTTGTTAGACAGGATATATTTCCGTCTAACTTACTGTAGAAAATTGGGACCTCTCATTTCCTACCTGCTACCTTTCTTTTTGATTTGATAGCACCAACGTTGTGCCTAATTTAATTTAGAGCCTTCAGCACGGTGTGGATCGGTTGGGGTCGGAGGGGCTTGGTGGAAGCGACCCCCCGGGTTCAGTTGAACCCGGCCTTTTAATTCCCTAATACCTATAAACCCTATCCTAACAGATTAACACATACAAACAAACACTACACATTATTTTTCACAATTGTCTGAGATAATTTATTAACTGAATAAATTATTTCAAGATAATTAATAACTATATAATATGTATTTAATCATTATTTCATTTACTTATATATTTTTAATTATTTTATTTGTTTAGAGTTATTAGAATCTATCTATTATATCAGGTTTGAGCTAAAAATACATGTAAAAGAAACTTAGACACTATTCAATTAATCAATGTCAATATAGGATATCCTGAATATAATTATTTAACTTTATTTCTATTCTAGCTATCTAGATTCACTAAAAATATTAGAAATTATAATTTACACATTCTTAAGGAGATATCAGATCTTTTAGTTAAACAGTAGGTGATAGTTATTCCTAAATAAATTAGTTTATTCCTATTTATTCTTAACGGTTCTAATTTACTAAATTTTATTAATTCTTAATTAATTTTAAATAAGGTGTTATAAAGTTTAATATCCTTCTTTCCTTTTCATAATAATTTTCCAGAAGTTAGTTATCTATAGTGTTTATATCACTGGTAAGTGTAAATATCTCTATAATTAAATTTTAGGATACTAAATCTTATTAATTCTAAATAAGTTAATTATATGGTGTTATATCTTTCTTTCCTTTTAACAGCATTCCAGAAGTTAGCTATCTTTAGTATTTATATCACTGGTAAGTGTAATTTACTAAGTCTTATTAATTCTAAATAAGTTAATTATAAGGTGTTATATCTTTCTTTCCTTTTAATAGTATTCCAGAAGTTAGTTATCTATAGTATTTATATCACTGGTAAGTGTGAATATCTTTCAATTAAATCTTAGGATAAATTAAATTCAGTAATTTAATGTCATTGTACAGGGATGTTATTTTAAATTAGTGGCTAGATAGGATGTTAGTTAAGAGTTTATATAGAAATCAAGGCTTCTAATAACATATACTATGTCTTTCCTTCGGCATACCATAGAAAGAACTGAAGTTACTCTGAAACAAAAATCAAACACAACGTAGAGTCCTTCATTATAATAGACGATCACAATTATAAGGCCAAAGATAATTGATGTCCTCTTAAGCTTAATATTAGCTTGTAACGCCACTACCATGATAGTGTTACAAATTGGTCTTCGTGACCAGGATGTTATAAATTTATATATGTTGGGGTTTTCTCATCACACCCCATAGTATAGTATCATTACAAAATGGAGCCGTGACCAGGATTATCATAAGCATGATGATTAGTCACCAGTCATTCCATAGGTATAGTTACAATTGCTGCCGCGATGATAAGGATATCTAAATATATCCAATATAGTGTATCGTTTCAACCATCCAAACGAAAAAAGACATGAAAAAAGTCCATTGTTCCCGTCTCGAGTGCACAAAAAAATATTTTTCTTTCCATATACCTTTATTTTGTATTAAAAAAAAATTTAAAAACCTGGCATCCGTTTTGACGAGAGTGTTTGCATTTTTTTTAATTACAAAAGTTTCTTGAGACAATCTTTTATTCATTTTAACGTGTGTTTTGTACTGTTATTCGCTCAAATGTACTGTACAACATTTTTTTACTGCACAAACAAATTATTTGTTTAATAAATTACTTTTGTGTGATCCTTAATTTGTTGCTCTATGTACTTATTTTTTATCCCATCAATTTCCTGAACAATTTCCCATTCGATTCGACATGCAGATACAACCGAGCGAGCAGCTCGCTCTACGCTGAGCGTGGATTCACTGACTTTGCGGCGCGCTGGACATCGTAATTTTTGTCCAACATAAAAAAATCCAAGAGGGAAATTGTAGGTCTGAATATGCTCTACAAGTTTGAATTCTACAATTTTTGATATTTATTATGACCCAAACAAAAAAAATAGCAAAAACAAAAATTGTGTCCTAAATTTTTGACTTTATCGATCGATATCTCGATAACGATACATGATACGCTAAAAATGGTCAGGACTTTATTGTAGAGCACAAAAAAGCTACAAAAAGTGTCTTACAAAAATTTTCGAATTTCATCGGATAGCCGAGTTATTGCCGAGAAACCAATTTTACCCCTTTTTTCAAGATGGCGGCGAAAGCTCATAGGAAAGCTTGGTCGAAAAACTCAAGTTAAGCTTTTCTATGTATCCCCTACAACATATCAAAAAATTAGATCCGCAAATTCATCCTCTTTTTTGAATGTACGTAATGACTGGACTATTGTGCAAATAGCTTATGACATTAGTATTTAAATATATTGCTCTGACGTTCTAAGACGTCGACGTTAAGATACGCTATGCTACAATGGTCACTTTTTTGGTCCAATTTACATATCAAAAACAAACAAAAAATACAAAATATGTATTTTGAACACATTCAGATTTATTTCAATAAAGTAAAATAAATTGATATAACACATATAAGGTAGTAAGATAATAAAAATATTTACGTTTTATGTCAATATTCCACGTGAACACAGAATCGACGCACGCACACCCCCGCGACGCGGCACAAGTCGATTAATGTAATAAAACTTCTTAGGCGAAACGACGTATAGTGACGTTGTGCGCTACTAGTAGGTACTTAGTATCAGGACGGAATGCCATCAAAGAAGGCAAAATAAAATCGGTGTGGTGTAGCACTACAATTTTTAGAATTCGATATGTTGTGGCACAGCAACCGAACTTTTAAACATTAGTATGGCCAGACACCGTACCATTACGTTGTGCTCAATAAATCGAGTTTTTGTTGAACGTAATAGTACGTTGTGCCATATCATATCTACCAATATATGACGTACATATACGTTGTTCGCATGAAAGTGTTAAGACAAGCTGCTTCTTTTACTACTTAGAAAAGACTAGATAATAAGTAGAATCTTTAACAGGTGTTTTGAAGTAATTAAAAATAAATTAAGTAATTACATTACAACGATTTTAGCATAAAATGCTGCTACAAAAATGTCCGTTTAGTATACATGCTATAATGTACGAAAAGCATAGAACTTCTCATAGCTGAAATGAGTTTCATCACGTACATTTTTCAAGTTTTAAAACGAGAGTGCATAAGGTAATATTTTTTCGAGAGTCGATGAAAGCAATTCATGTCGCGCTAAGCGTGTTTGGTAGTTATAACCGGCACGGGCAATCTTTAGACGCGAAAAACTGTCAAGTTAAAAAGGCTTTAGTCAGAAATTCGGAATGTATTATATGACATACTTTTGCTTTTTTTTTTTGTTTATTTTTGTTCTTGTACATTACAGTGGTATGAAGTAATTTTCTAAGTGGTTTTAGGTCAGAACGATAAAATTATCTTATTTAAGTAAATTTTAGTCTTTATTTTCTATACATATATTTGACGATTATTTCAAATAGATTTCAAAACATTGCAAATGTGTATTAAAATTAAAACGTGAATGTTCCGCATACTTCAAATTTGTTTTTTTTCGTGGTCGTGAAAGTTAATACAAAATAATATATTGATAACATTGAATTAATCTGAAGAAGACAAACGAAACTTTGACCTGGATATTTCATCTTAAATTCACAATAAACAACTTCTGAAGTATTTATTGATTTTGTAAGTATTATATGAGTATAATAATAACCCATTCTGTTCATAATAAATAATTCTTGTGTTTAGTACTTAGTTAAATGGTAAGTGGGTACTACTACCCTTACAGTCGGGCCTACACAATTTTTGGATGAAGAGCCTATTAGTAACATTGTATACCTACTCTCGTTTATAATATACTTATACAATAGTTTACCGATGCTTGATCTTTTGAAAACAGAATTAACAATACTAACAATAATAGTCGTACAAATAATATCACTATTTTACTTTAAAAGTAAATTTAAGTTATTCAATTATTTTAAAATTTTGTCATTACACAGCAGCGGCGTAGCTTCATTAAATAAATAAAAAATAATAAAAATGTAATTAAATATTTATAAAATGTAAACTTGGAAGATTAATTTCACTAAGAGATATAAATGTATTTAAACATCGATAACTCCAATATCGATATCGATCATTAGTTATTATTTAGTCGGTTAGTATAAAAACCATTCCAAGCGATATTATAAAAATAGTTCACATCATTTTATTTAATGCTTTTTGCTCACGCTATTTTATAAAAGATTAAGGTTGTTGGAAAAAAATGAATAAACCGAATTAAGTAGAGATTGTTATAATGTTTTTTAGGAAAATATATGAGACAAGGTTAAATGAACGGGTTTCTGTACAAAGTATAAATTTATTTTATTAAATGAGTATACGTCAATTAATTTATAGATAACAAACATACAAAAATATGTTTTCTTTTTTTTTAGTTTTCAACTCGACTGTATTTTTTACGTGTGTATAGGTAAATTTTAGTGGGTGTATTTTGATTATTCCTTTTTTATTTGAAAGCTGGTACTTGTCCTGTGGCCTGCTTAAATTTGAGCAAATAGTGTTTGAGCTATTTCTAAATAATACGTATTTAATTGGCTAAGTCTTTGACCACCTACTTCGATGATGTTTTCATTTTATTACTTGTCGATATAAATTGAAATTGGTTTTTTGTTTGATAACAAACTCAATTATTGCGTTATATTATTATATTATAATACTTTGTATTAGTAATATAGCTTGAGGATAGGAATCCAATCAAAATAGGGAATTAATGTAATGTATTGAAATTGTTATCTTTAATACTAATCATAATATAGCTGCTATAAAATGTCCTTTGTGCCATATTTCAATCGTGCTAGAGTCCGAACTTCCACAAGTCATGTACTCGGTCTTCTTCAAATAAACTTAAGGCCGCCGTTTCCAAGCATCCCCTTCCACGGTTCACCCTACGTTTCAGCTCCAACGATCTCACACCAACGAAGACTATATCGGCATAAAACATTAGCAATATAGGTTAGTCCTGGATATATTGAACAAGAATGGGCTAAGAGCTGATCTATTGGGTACCCCAACAGTAACCACAAAGGAATAGGTTTTGCCATCATTAGTTCGAACCACGGAAGCGGAATTGCGGCACATGTTTCTAATTATACCAATTTAGGCACGCCTTTGATTTTCGATTCTCGGTTGTCGTTTCTCGGCTAGTTTCTTTTTCAGTTTTACTTTATTGATTGTATGTAAATAAGTTATTCTAAATAGGTATCTACTTATATAGACATCTATTGAAAGTATTAGTAAACAATGAATATTGTGTGCATTGTGTCTCAGTCTGTAGAAATAAGAACTACTGGTTATTTTAATTGATATACTCTATAGTCCAAAACAAGGGGAAGATGTTAGTCAGTTAGGCTTTCACCTAGAATGTCTTTACTTTACTTTACGGTTAATAAATAGCCGTAACAACATGTAACCATCTGGTCGCCAGATGGTCAATTTAAGTTTATTTGGACCCACTCTCATACTATATTAAAGGCTAAGTATTTTTTTGGAAAAAGGTATTCAAGATGGTCAGATTAGATACAATACAGGTTTTTAGAATGCTGTTACCTATGCTGTTACCTATAACATAAGCATTAAGTTGCTTACTTTAGGAACAGATGACCGTGTGTGTATGTTGTAAATATTTATTTATTTAGAATATTTTCTCCAAAGTCTAAAAAATAAAAATCAGAAAGTGAGATGGTTGAGGTGGAAAGGTAGCAAATGAAGGAGGGAAAAGGGAGAAAATGAAATCGAGACGAAAAAAACACCACTAACACGGACTTGATGGCTGACATTTTCTCGTCGCGTTAACTTCAATTTTAGTTTTTATTTTTCGTTAAGGCTTAAAGGCGCTGTTTAAAAGACATTCAAACTGAGATATTTAACACATTTCTTTCTACTAATATTTATATTTCATAATCTTCTATTGTAAAAGTGCATTAAATTTAAAATTAATCATGTAAGTTGTATTCGTAATAAAATATAATTAGAATTTAATTTAAACACAAATGAATACTGACATGACTTTTTGAAAGACTGTTTATTATCTACATATAACTATACTACATAAGCCATTAAGTTTCTCTTTAATGATTTTTGTAACCTTATACGGAATCTTGGCTATTTTCGGAAACTTATAGTACCCAATTGGTAGCACTGCGAAGTGGCCTAATACTAAATCTATGTAAATTAAAAGTTGATAGAATATAGTAAAAAATATATTAACATACAACACACATTTCTTATCATCAATCATTATAGTAGATGACAAAGAATTTAGATGTAGAACTATGTTTAATTCATTTAATATCCCTGTAAAATCGGCAGAACTAGACGCAAACATTCATGATTAACTTTAACTCTTAGGGCTTCTTTATTTCATTTTTTTTTGTTTAAAGGGATGCATTGAGAATTTAGTCTAAGCTCTATTTATTTGGTAAAATAGTGTTATTTCTTGATTTTCTCAATTATGAAGAGTCTGAATATGACAAACGTTTTTTAACCGGTACAGAGAATTTGGCACGTTTTCGTATGTCGGAATATTCACGGAATATTTGAAATTCAACCTGTTGCTGTTACTTGTTAAAAATAAACCTTTATTGCTTCTTTACAGTGTTTATTAAACGAGGGGATGATAATTATGTCTTTAAATACTACTGATATTAAAGCATGTGTTATTTTTAGAGTCCTGTATTTCTTTGAAATACCTTGGCAGTACCGCAGTCGTTGTTTCTCTTTTTATGTAAGACATTATTGACCCACGTGTGGAACAGTTTAAAGTAAACTTTTTCAATAATAAAATAATCGTGTTCTACGATTCTTTCATTGAATAAGTGATGAAGAAATATTTTTTATTGCCCATTTTTGTACAGTTATTCGTTAATACCATAAATAATAATTTATATAGAAATAGTCGACTATGAAAATGCAATTAATTGTGATATTTGTTTTAACACTCACATTATTATTTTTTTATATGTCCATCAATAGCAAAAAGTAGTAGGTAGCTAATTTTTTGTATATGTTTTAGAGGAATACTTACCCTATGAAACAACACTAAATTGAAAGCAAAGGAAAACGATGAAAAGTACTAAACTTCGACGAAGTTCAAATATACTTTTGTTAGTATTTTTTTTTGTTTAACACTTTCATACACATAAATATGTTCAACCCCTCATGATGAATTTACTTAATTTTGTTCCTTTTTATTTTTTTAAGAGTGCGCATAATGCAAAATTACCATCTTCTATTTGTTTTGACATGAAAAATTCCAGACCAAATCTTAAAATAAAAATATATGACAAACTACGTGATATTTACAAGGGTTGACCCATATCAAAAACATAAAATAAGGAAATTTCCTCGATAAAATATAATCACGAAGTAACCTCTAATTTTTATATTTTTTCTATTTATACTCGATATGGTTATGACCATTAAGACAAAAATTTGATAATTAATTACATTTAAATATGAGTAAAGGCTATGCCAAGACATTTAATGTAATTACTTTTAGTTTCGGAATTATATACAAAATAACATATTTGTCGTTTTTTACATTCGTAATGCGCTCAAAACTATATCGTCTATCGCACTCTGACACGAGGCTTTGTGTATATTTTGTTTCATCGGGCGCGCGGGTGAAATCTGATTTTTTGCTCGCCTTATGCACGCTCTTAAGTAAGACTTTTTAATAATTTATTTAGACTTAGGCTTAGTGCGACTTTGGGATGATTTAATAACAACCTTAAGAATTGTAGTAACTTCGTTTTTTTTTAGAAGTATAAACAAACGAAACAAAACTTATAATATTATATGATAATAGTATAACTATTATTACCCCGTTAAAACAGAAAACAAAGAAAATCTTATTTAAGTTTGATTATAAAAGTGCATGAACAACGATGAAAAGATCTTCGTTAAAGGTAAATTTTCACGTTTTCCCAGAACACTTGTTTGTATAAAAGCAACGAATTTTCGCGATTTCAATAGGAAATGGTTTAGTTTGTATCTCAGAGATATATGGTTGGATAATCTCGGTCGGCGTGTTAGGATTACAGTGTTATATATGAGAGCGTTCAATGGTAAATTTATGTACTTCCAAAAGGCACTCTCATTATTTTAAAGTGATAATTTAGTTAACAGTAATTTATTTTCTCTGTTGTTTTTATAAAATTATTAAGTAGTAAGTTTCTAATATAAGCTACATTTGAAACTTACCTACTACTTGTATATATAATTTTTACAACATTTAGCTAATGGTGATCGATTAAGCTAGCTATTAAGTTTTATATTTTGGCTAGCCCGTTGGCGCAGTTTGTAGTGACCCTGCTTTCTGCTCCGCGGGTTGTGGGTTCGATTCCCGCCTGAGTCTGGGTGTAATAAACATATTCATTTATATATGTATTATTTATAAGTATGTTTATCGAAAAAAAATAATGTAGCTAGACCAGTCGGCTGTTAGTAAGTAGCATTAAGTTGCTTACTTTAGGAACAGACGACCGTGTGTGTATTGTGTAGATATTTATTTATTATTATTTATTTATGTGTACTGTTAGTCACGCGTCATGTAGTAAGTACTAAATATTGGAGATCTGGATGGTTTTTGAAATAAAATATTATAATACGAAATATGTACTGTACGTCAAATACCATAAATATTTTATGGTAATATTCTGAATGTAAGTCAACTAGCCGGTTAAATACACTACACGTTCCATTGGTATAATGTACGTTTATTTTGAGCATCAACGACAACTTTATGAAGTAGTCTTGATTTACGAAAGCAGGTTGTAGATTTGACCTACACATAATAGTTACATATTTGTTTTTAAAATCTACATAATAAACAAAAAAGTATAATATAAGTTTCTATCTGTATAAATATTTCTCAAAAGATTAATTACTAAAATTTACCTAAACTTATAGTTTCTTCATGATCGTGGAAAATAAAATATATAATATGTTTAATATTATTTCTATCAAGTTTGCTCCAATGTCACGAATAAAACCTTGTTTATTTAATACAGTACGATTTAAACGTAAAAAAATAAACAGTTATATTCATTTCAATACAATAAAAGATATATTCTTTTTAAGAGATTAAATGTACTGTGTATTTTCAATTGAATCGATGTATATTTTTTGATTCTGTTTAACCCGGCGTGCGTAAGGTTAAAAGTTGTAACACGGAGCATAGGGTGGGTGTGACAAACCCATATGATTGATTGATCATTTCAACACTTTAATATAGATTATTATTATTTTCTGTCTTACATAATTATTTTGCATATTTAAAAGAAAATAAATGGATAAAATAAAAACATTTAACTATGGTTCCTTAATATTTATTTACGTTTTTAACAAATCATTTTTTTTAGCTTATATTTTAAGATAATGTGGCACATAGTGCTCTTTCTTATTAAAATATTAAAAAAATAAAACGAAATGTATTTTTTATTGTAATTAAACAATTAAGAAAACAAATAAAATCATCTTTTTTAAAATAATAACTAGTTAGACTTCAGTTATTCATGTTGAGATCTGGTGCACTTTTCGCATGTGAAAAAAGCATGTTCCATACGTAGATAACTACATACATTTGTAACAGGCGTATTTGGTCTTGCGATCTTTTTAGTGGAACATATTTCACATCTTGTGATAGATTTTGCTACCTTCTTTGGAGGTTCTTTTGAAGATTAACCGAGATGATAAACATGGCATATTTCTTCGCGTGACTAGTTTGACACTGTACTTGCCCAAAATTTATTTAACTATTTGTGTGAATCACAATTTCATGCAACATGTCATCAGTAAAGAATAATTGCCAACACTCAATATCAGTCTTTACATTTTGTCCCATTTTTTTACGCCTTGCCTTTCCCGTATATTTTTTTTCTGACCTAGTACGCGCGTTCGACCTTTCCGGTATAATAGCCTACTTAGTGCCATCCTTCCCTGTCAAATATTGTCTGTTACCTTCGCTCTTATACTAGATAGTATTCAGCCGATTCTGCAGACTCTTCTACTACTTCATCATGTGCATCTATCTCCTGTTCTGTTTAACTTTCATAGTTTCTTTGGCTTACATTGTCAGTTTCAATGTCGCTGTCAGATTGGACAGAAGAATCACTTTCTGCTTCATCAAAAAGACGTATTAACCTTATTTGCCCTTCTTCATAAGAGATGTTCAATATTCAGACTGTAATTACAAAAAAATATATACGAAAATAGAACAAACACGAAAAGTATTCAGTTCAAATTACTAACACGGAGCGTAAGGTGGGTGTAACTCACCCAGCAGCAACTTTGACTCCATCTAAACAACTCACCGGTCAGCGGTCGTCTGTGTGGTGACACTCATCGCTTAGTTGCCTTCTCCCGCGCAGCTACTCACACGCACAATGCATTTCAATAACTCGCATTTGAAATATTGAACGATTTATTATGGTCTGGGTGTAATACACCCAACCTTATGCACGCCGGGTTAAAATTCAGTTGAGAAACCACTAAATGGATTTTTGGTTACAGCGCTATCACATAAATCCAATGATCTGAATCACTAGGTACGATAACATGTTGCATGCTAAATAACGTACCTACCTGTTCAAAAAACCAGAACACTAATAAATAAAATATATTTTGATATAGATATTTTATAATAGTGCACACAGGTTTTTTATAACAGTGTCAAAAGGTAGTAATTGTTTAAATAATAATTGTGTTTGCTCGCAAACGAAAAAAAAGCGACTTCAATTACATCGACAAGTAATACAACGTAATAAGACGAAAAAATAGTCAAGTAAATACGCGCTATTAAAGATTATTCAAAAAGTTGTAATCAGTTTTCGATCTAATTTAAACAAAACTACAAGACAAGTATTAGCTTTCGATTAAAGTAAGAATCATCGAAATCGGTACAACGAGTAAAAAGTTATGCGGTATAATATAACGTAGGTCGACGAAAAAGTAGTCACGTAAATACGCATTATTAGATATAACTATAAAAGTACTTGTCAGATCTCAATTAAATTAAAATGGGACCACATGACACGCAACACCTTTCAATTAAAACAAAATTGATCGAAATCGGTCCACCCAGTCAAAAGTTCTGAGCTAACATACATAAAAAAAAAAAAAAAAACATACGTGTCGAATTGAGAACCTCCTCCTTTTTTGGAAGTCGCTTAAAAATTATAGGATTGTTTTTCAAGTGAAACTTCTTTAGGCGCATGAGGGGTAAAATTTGAGCGACCGGTAACGCGGCAGCGTCATGATGGTCAGTACTGGGATGGGTGACCGCCTGGGAAACACCGTGTGACGTTGGCTTTTTGTTTTTTTTTTCAACCAGTTTTTTTTGTATTTTAAATTCGTTTTTTTGATATTGGTTTTTTAATTAGTGTTAATTCCCAAAACCTTGTCCAACAGAACCAGGAGCACAAATAAAACCAGTACTAGAGATGCTTCAACTTAATATATTGTCTCGAACAAAAAACTTAAACAAAAAAAAAAAAAACTTAAATATTTGTAAGTTGGAGCGTTAGCGATTAGTTTTTTTTTTAACTCGTTTGCCAAAGATATTTCACTTCTGACATGTGTACTTTGTACGCACGCAATTTTTTTATATTAATCTTATTTAGAAAACTGCGCTGGTGTAGTGGTAGATGGATATTTGTATTTGTACAAATATTCTTTCCGGTCCGGGTGTGAGTGCACCCGCAGATATACAATTTCAAGTTGGCCAACTAAATTGGAGAGTATACTAATAGGTATGGTGACATATGCTAGCCCGCACATCTTCTCCAACTAAATTGTACAACTATCTAATTGGATACCGATCGCATCAGAATCGAAATTCCCTTCCGATTACGCACAATTTCAAAGTTGTACAACTAAATTGTAAAAGTACCCAATTTAGTTGTTCGATAGTTGGCCAATTCACAATTGTATGTCTGCGGGGTCTCTGAGTCCTTGTGTGTCTCCCCACCGTGTCTTAGAGAGCACGTTAAGCTTTCGGTCGCGGTCGTTATCATAGACACCTGATAGCGATCGTTACTCATAGTAGGGAATATATCCGCTAAACCGCATTGGAGCAGTGTGGTGGATTAAACTCCTACCCTTCTCCTACATGCCAAAATAAGTTTATGCCTAGCAGTGAGGTGTTATAGATTCAATCAATTAAATAATCGATCATGCATCTTATTTAAAATTTGATAGTTATAACAAACAATTCGAGCCTCGAGCCACAGATATTGCTCCCTTTTCTATCTCTTTCTAAAACTACTTCAAGTATTAAAAGAATTTCAATTATAATTTTTTTTTAACAATTTAATTGGATTTGTTGTTCATTGTTACTTGTACTCGTTTAATCTGCAACTACGTGAAGAAGACACTGGCAAACCGGGCTGCAGGCATCCGTTAGGAATTTCCTCTGGGTCAACAAAAAAAGTGTTCTTACTGTAGGTATTACGTGGGCTTCCTAATAAATAAATAAATGAAATTATTATTTATTGAGATATCTCATGGGGGTTTTTAAACTAGGGCCGAAAGGGCCATGTCCTGGGGCATCTTGTGAGGGGCGGCGTAAGCCGAGCATATGTATTAGGAAAGTGAAAAAATAATCGATTCAGCCGAAATATGCTCCGGACAGGTTCCCTTGATTCGATTATTGCGGAATTGGCGGCCTAAACAAAAAAGGTCAGCCGAATTCAATTGATAACATCACATTCCTAATACATAAGTTGCTTTTGCCTTTTTCCCTTAATTTATAGGGCGGCAAATTAAAATGGCTCGGGGCGCTGAGTCTTGCAAATACGCCACTGAATTATCTTTTTAATTCACTAGATGTTTAATGTTTGTGTAGCCTGGTTTTCGTAGGTGTAATTTTATTTTGTTTTAACATTTATGTCGAAGTAGTTTAAAAGTTTTTTTTTAACTCTTCTGTGGTTACGTGGATAACATGTGTTATCTACCCATCCAAAATCGATAACTTCTAAAGCTTCTAAAATTCGGTTAGCGTTTAGCTTCGTGCACTTCCAGGTACTTTCAAATGAATGTTTGAGCACGTACTTCTTACAGGACGAGACCAAGATGTATTTGGTTGTGTCACAGGATCTCATCATTACATAATTATTCAATCCACGCGACCACTCGTGTAACTTTTTGGTACGCGACTACTGCAAGGTTAAGTTAAAAATATGTCATTTGAGAATATTTGCGTAGAGGTTTTTTTTATGACTATTTTGCCTTTTCTAGAACGATATTTATAATTTCCTCGTTTATTTGTATTACTTGAGTGCACTTTATGACTTCTCTTAGCAATTATTCGCGTCAACTCACAGCATTTTCCAGTTGCCTGAATGACATCTCTTTAATAATAAACATTTATTATAAGGGACAATATTTCCTCATATAAATAAGTTCTCGTGTAAAACTACGTTTTGGCTATAATTTCTATTTTTATTGTTTGTAATATATAACAGTAAGTTATATTATAATAGACAAAATTTTTTCGAGTTTAATCTTCTTCTAATATACATCCAGTTTGTTTTGTATAAAAATCCATCAATTTTGTATAAAAATCCATGGGTAAACTGGTAGAAATCTCTTTTAGAGATAAGTTCGCCCTTGCAAACTGCCATTGTAGTCAGTTAGAGTTTTGTGTATATATGAAGAGATATTTGGCAAAACATATAAATGGAGTCTATAATCTAAAATTTAGATTATAGACTCCATTTAGATTCTAAATCACTAAAATCCTACTGCCGGCCAATGCGTCTTTCTCGATGTAGGAGAAGGATCTTAGCTTGATGCACTAAGCTGCTCTCCTGTGGGTTGGCGGATATATTTCCTACTATGAGTAACAATTACTACCAGGTATCTATGGAAATAACCGGTAACGTACACGCCCTAACTACCGCTCTAGGAAAACTTGCAGAGGTCAATACTGTCCGCTACTCGTTTACATCCTAATGGGCAAGTCTCGCTCTGTGGAAACCACCTTCCTGATCACGGTATCCTCGACACGAGTAATAAAACTCAATTTTTATTTGTCTTCATTTATTTGTCTATGTGTATGTAAATGCACAATCAACCATATATTCTTTAATTTGACCACTAAAATTAATGTATGTATGCTGTATTCAGAGATTTAATATAGAAAACATCTTCTATTTCCTAGCAGTGTGTAGAATGAATCTGATCATATTTCCTTACGGAATATTGTAACTTGGCATTTATTTATAAAAATCTCTAAAAACAATATCATTATATAAATTTTTGATGACCGCTGTTGTGTAGTGGTACGTGTATAGTGTAGATTGCGGGTTTGATTCCTGCTCGGGATGGATATTTGTATTTGTACAAATAAATCTTTCTGGTATGGGTGTTTGACCTTGTGGGTCACCCCATTGCGCTTCGAAGAGCACGTAAATCCGCCAGCCTCGGTTATCATTAGATACCTGCAACCTGATGAGGAATATATCCGCCAATCCGCTGTGAAGAAACGTGGTGGATTAAGCTACGATTCTTCTCCTACATTGAGAAAGAGGAAGGGAGGTCTCTTGAAATTATTTAGTATTATGGACGACTAATTCGAACAATCACTTAGAGATATACTGTATACGCATACCTAATGACATATATCAATAAGTGAATATTCTTAAATTAAAAGGGTTTTTTTTTTATTCATACAGCTTTTAATTTAAAGTAAAATTATAGATTGTGTTTACGTAACTAAAAGTCGTTATTTATGTTTTGTTATTAAAATTATTTGTTTATCTTAATTAAATGTAGTTTTAACATAATAATAAATGTGGCCCTTTCAAACTGATATCATCAATACAAGCTATGTGTTTTCCCGACCAGGTTTAGGGTTGTAATTTATCTCTTCTAATAAATTACAACGCGCCTACGTTCGACCTTGCTTAGGCAAACACGATGTTCGCACCACATTTTTCATTTCGACGCTCGCGTTTGAGATACTGCATAATATACTACTATCGTGAAAAAGGACAATGCCTATTTGTGCCCGGTACGTGCTTTGACTAGTTTAGACAATTCATATATTTAAGTATCGTTTATTAATTGAAACTAGATTTTTAATAATATTCTAATAGTGATCAAAGCCGTGGTTTATAATTTAATTTTAAAAAATATTTTAGTTGTATTCCGCGTTTGTCATGTCAAAATAGTTTAAATATAAATAGCAAGTCGTCATAGCAACCACACAAACAAACGCTTTTTTTAAATTAAAATATAAACCACGGCTTTGATTACTTTTAGACTATTATTAAAAATCTAGTTTTAATTAATAAAGAAAACTTTAATATGTCAATTTTCTGGTCGTGTTGGGGTTTATAATTTAATTAAAAAAAGCGTTTATTTATATAGTTGCGTTTCCGACTTGGTATTTATATTTAATATGTTTTGACAGCACAAACCCGGAATACAAATAAAATATCTTTTTTAATTAAAGTATAAACTACGGTTTTAATCACTTTTAGAATATTATTAAAAATCTATTTTCGATTAATAAAGGATACTTAAATATATGAATTGTCTGAACACGTACCCGGGCACGGCTTCATAGAAAATAGGCATTGTCCTTTATGCAATAATGATATAAATATTATATGTATGAGTGTTAAGTTAGATTATTATCGGATTTTTATTTATTAAATATATATTAATCCTTAAAATTAAAAGTAAAGATGAAAAATGTTTAAAAGTATATAAATCTAATTTCAATGTTATGAATGTTATAAGTCAAAAAAGGTCAGGAAGTAATTTTTCACTTGATATGACTGACGCAAAATTGTCAACTCTAAGTTGTTTTGGTATTTTCTGATATTATTCCCAATAGTGATATACTAAAAAGTAATTTATTTACGTTACACTTTTACGTTTGTGCCTCGCTGAATTTTATATACGTACAAAACTATCAAAATTTCAAGTAAAGATTTTTGGTTGATTCCAAGTAAATCATTTTTGACAGATGGGTAGACGTGGTAACCATTTAAGTCTATCTCAGTAGGTTGGTGGTCAATTTAAGTGATTGTTAAGTGATTATATATGTGATTTCCGTTTCTAAATATTTTAGTACAGATCCCTATAATAACAAAATAGACGTCTTGTTACTATTTTATCATATAAAACCTTTTTATAATATTTTTCTTTAATTAATGTAATATCAAGATATTATGCACAAATGTGGAAAAGGAATATATGACACAGATGCATCTAAATGAATGTAATATCGTTGAGGAAAACGAGTTACTTCACTTAGGCACATCAGTTGGTAATACGAATAATTAAACAACACATGACTTGCTCTACATCTCTCGGTTATTTATTATAAAAGGTTTTTCTCAGTAGCTTCAACTGTGATATTCTGACAATAATCGGTTGTGAAAAACATAGCAATTGACTTTTTCCAAATTCAATGAACGTTTGTTAACTCTGTTATTTTTTCTGTGTACATCAAAAAAAAAAAAAAAACTAATCGAATAACTGTTTGAGCTTTGTATCCAAATATTTGAATAAAAATGAATAAAAGCTAACTCTATGTCAATTCTACTTGATTAATACAATACAATCTATTTGTTCTTTATCATAAAGTCATAATGTTCAAAATTATATAGTAATACACTCTTCGAATCTCAATAACAAAGGATATTATATTATATGTAGTGTATACATATAAGTACAGTAAATTAATTTAATTTTGATCATAATGCTCAGATAATATCTAAAATAAGCTTCATCCAAACAAAGCTCATCAATGATACGGGATTTAATTAATTATGTAATATGTTGCGAACGTGAAACGTTATTTAACTCGTATTATTTATATTCTAATTTTAATCTTGGTTACCTATCGGTTAAAATTTAATAACAATTAAGGTTGGTCTACCACAAACAGGCCAAACCTCCAGGCTAACTTAACTAAATGTGCCACTGGTCTTTGTAAAAGCAAATATAATTACGGTAAATACGATTTATATAAAATAAAGCAAATACTTAATGCGACGTGCTCAACTGCAGCTATATGGCGAATAAAAATAAGCGTAAGCGTTTCAAATAGAAAACAGTAACAATATCGTCTGCTACATAGTTGTGAATTGTAATTGTCCAGTACTGCAAACATCGCTTAAAAATCAGAAGATAGATTCGAACACAATTACTGCAGATGAACCAGAAACGAACAGTATTATTTTTGAAACAATAGTATCGATTATGGGTTTTATTGATTTAGGGACTTTATGCGACAGCATTGGTTATATTGGCATAAATGATCCCCTGCAGTTATCGACAAGATGTTTAGAAATTTACTATTTTAATGATACATACAGCAATCAACTAAATACGAAACAAACGCATGTTCACGCGGTAATGTGACTTATTATTTCAGGGTATCATCCATTATTATTTTGATTCACAAAAGACGATTATACCAATAGCTAAAATCGATATCAATTTGATATCAAATGCTGTTGTTATAACTGTTTGCTTCTAAGTATTTTATTATTTAGTAACTGACCCCGTAAACGTTGTTTTGCCATATATGTTATTAACCCCCTAAATCCCCCCCTTATAACTAAGGGGTATGAAAAATAGATGTTGACTGACTCTTAGACCTATCCGATATGCACACAAAATTTTATAAAAATTGGTCCAGCCGTTTCGGAGGAGTATAGTAACTAACATTGTGAAACGAGAATTCTATATCTCTTCTCTATAATACATATAAAAATGAATCGCTGAATTTGTTGCTAAGCGCAAATCTCGAGATCAGCTGAACCGATTTCACTAATTCTTTTTTTATAATACTCCTTGAAGTACGAGGATGGTTGTTACGGTGAGAAAAATTTAAAAAAATTGCCTGAAAAGTCTAAAAACAACACTTTTCTATATTCCCATACAAAAGATTCGTAATAATACTTAAAAGTCAATTTGAACTTTAATACCATACAATAAAGTTTAAGAGTTAGTGGAGGGGTTCCGGGAAGGCAATTGAGTGACGTTAGTATCGTATAAATATTAATGTCAATATTTTTAATATATATTTTTAATTTTTACAGCTAACCAGTAACCCGGTGTCACGAATAGCAGAAATAAGTATTTAAAAAATTAAAAATTAAATAATCGACGGTTAGGCGGTACGAAGTTCGCAGGGTCAGCTAGTATAAAATAAAGGTTGGTATCATATTTTAACTTGGAAAAACAATGAGACATTATTCTGAATATTATTAAATGAATTATGAAGATAGTACAATTTTGAAGAATTTCACACTATTATTTTCTATTCATTTTTTTCTCATTAAAACTTTTTTAATTAAAATACTCGAATGTAATTAATTGAAGACCTTACGTATTTAATATTACAACAATCTCATTTCTATTTTGATGGTAGTATTAAAACATTCGGTATAATTTTTTTTAAACTTAAACCGTAATGAAATACAAGTCTGGAATACTTAATGTTATAAAGAAATTTTTAATTATCATTCTATTCATTTTATCTACAGTAGAAACATTCTGATGGTCTGGGATTTCAAAAGGGTCACCTTTTTAATTCTTAGATTAAAATTTCTGCACAGTAATTATTATACTTTATAAAGAAATACTTGTTAAAAATTAAATACAATCTAATAGACGGGAATTTATAAAATATTTGTATATTAAAACATAAAATTTAAATACTAGCAACATTTACATTGTTTAACGAAAAAATATTTTGATCTTTGGTGATGTTTATCTACTTCTATTTTATAAATATTACGTGTCGAATATTATATTTGAAAGATCAGAACATGACGACGACTGGTCAAAACATAGCAACTTATTTTAATTTGTTCGAAATTGTCAAAATTATGAAATCTTTATTTGAGAAAACTTCTGGAAAAATCTACAGAATGTATTGTAGCATACTCATATACTAGTATGAAAGCTGAAGGTAGACTGATGAAAACAACGACGCCGCGTTAGCGCAACGGTCACAGCACTGGTTTGTGGCTGTTGCGGTGGTGGTTGTGGGTTCGATCCCCGCACATGACAGATATTTGTATTGGCTATACAGAAATTTGCCATGGTCTGGGTGTTTGTGAAGTCCTTGTGGGTCTCCCAACCGTGCCTCGGAGAGCACGTTAAGCCGTCGGTCCCGGTTGTTATCATGTACACCTGATAGCGATAGTTACTCATAGTAGGGAATATATCCACAAACGCGCATTGGAGCAGCGTGGTGGATTAAGCTCTGATCCTCCTCCTACACGGGGAAAGAGGCCTATGCCTAACAGTGGGATATTAAAGGCTGAATCGATTAAAAATAAATTAATAGCTAAACCCTATTATTCAGTGCTAGATTATATCTATACTAATATAATAAAGCTGAAGAGTTTGTTTGTTTGTTTGTTTGTTTGTTTGTTTGAACGCGCTAATCTCAGGATCTACTGGTCCTATTTGAAAAATTCTTTCAGTGTTAGATAGCCCATTTATCGAGGAAGGCTATAGGCTATATATAATCACGCTAAGACCAATAAGAGCGGAGTCCACGCCGACGAAGTCGCGCGCAGAAGCTAGTTAAAGATAAAGATGATGGATTTTATATGTTTTTTTTTTAAAGTAACCGCGGAGTTTTTTGGTGATTCTTCTCTGCATAATCTCTGCAAATCGGTGGTAGCTTCACTTTTAACGATAGTCAAAATTCGATTCACAGGTAATTTTAATTGATTTTGGTAGAAACTACAAAATTTTTCATTGATTGTAAAGGACAATAGCATAAGGTTTAGATAAAACAATAAAAATTATACTCATTTAAATATTCACTTTCGTTTACCAAAACAAAATTGTTACAATAATGAAATAAGGAAAATTCAAGTTGCTCTAATACAGACATCACAATCTTTTCCAGGTAACCCTTAATCAAATACTTATATATTATTTATAAGATTAAAAGAAAGTTTTTAAAAATTTTAAATAAAATTATTCACTAATAATAATAACATTTAACAGTAAAATAAATAAATAAATATTTATCTATAACATACTTACCCTGTATATAATTATAACTTATATTGCAACTTAATGCCTGTGTTATAGTAACAGCCGGCTGATATAACTATATATGTATATATACGAGTATATGTTTTAGATGAATACATATAAATAATGCTTATATATAAACTAGTGGACCCGGCAGACGTTATCCTGCCTAGAAAACAGCTACCAAATTTGATTGCTTGCATACTAATAGGAGCATCGCCACCACCTACCGGGTCCAAATGAGATTAAAACTTTCCTATCTCCTGAGTTGGACCAAATTACAGATGTTTACAAAATTTGATAAAAAATTCGTATAGAAGTTTCGGAGTTTATCACCCACATACATCGTGACACGAAATTTTTATATATATAGATAAATATATACAAATATCACACCCAGAGTCAAGGGAATCGAATGCACAGCCCCGGATCAGATATCAGGTTCACTGCAAACCGCACCAACGGGCTAGTCAAAGTTTAATTTTATTAGATCCACTGAATAGATTACGTAAAATTTGTAGTACTTTTAAGTTACATACGCTTAAAAACACTAAATCAGCTTAAGTTTCATGACACAGTATTTTCTGATTAGCCGAGAGTTAGATTAAGAGGGCGCATAACGCGAGCAAAAAATCAGATTTCAACCGCGCGCCCGTGAGTAATTGATGAAACAAAATATACACAAAGCCTCGTGTCAGAGTGCGATAGACGATATAGTTTTGAGCGCATTACGAATGTAAAAAACGACAAATATCTTATTTTATATATAATTCCGAAACCAAAAGTAATTACATTAAATGCCTAGGCATAGCCTTTACTCATATTTAAATGTAATTAATTATCAAATTTTTGTCTTAATGGTCATAACCATATCGAGTATAAATAGAAAAAATATAAAAATTAGAGGTTACTTCGTGATTATATTTTATCGAAGAAATTTCCTTATTTTATGTTTTTGATATGGGTTAACCCTTGCAAATATCACGTAGTTTGTCATATATTTTTATTTTAAGATTTGGTCTGGAATTTTTCATGTCAAAACAAATAGAAGGTTGGTAATTTTGCACTATGCGCGCTCTTAACTAGGTGAACCGAGACTTCCTCAGACTGTACTAGATCGTTCAATAAGTCCCGAGACTAACCTGGAAATGGCGCATATATTAAAAACTCTTTTGATTTTTAAAAAGTACTGGCTATCAATACAAGAATATGTGTCAAATTTTTAAAAATGGAACAATAAAATTATTGATTTTGAAACATTTAAGTGACGCTACGGTTGTAATTTCGATACAATGGAAAAAACGAGTTTCGCGTGTTGATAAAACATTGTTTTTTAATGGGAAAAAATACCGTTGAAGCACAGCAATGGCTTATAAAATGTTATGCAGGATCAGCTCCCTCTAAAGCAACCATTTGTCGGTGGTATGCCGACTTCAAACGCGGTCGCATGGACACCAATGATGGGGAACGCTCAGGTCGTCCAAATGAAGCAGTGACTCAACAAAATATTAACCAAGTCCTCAAAATCGTATTGGAAGATCGGAAGGTAAAAGTGCGAGAGATAGCCGAGATAGTGAAGATTTCAGCTTTTTCACTATTTTACATAAAAATTTGGCCATGAAAAAGCTTTTTTCTAAGTGGGTGCCGCGTTTGCTTACAACTGATCAAAAGGAACAACGTATCAATGATTCAGAGCGATGTTTGGCGCTGATGAATCATAATAAAAAGGATTTTTTACGTCGGTATGTAACAATGGATGAAACTTGGATATACCATTTCACTCCGGAATCCAATCGGCAGGCAGCGAAGTGGAGAGCGGCCGGTGAAAGCCGCCCGAAGCGTCCAAAGACTCAGAAATCGGCCGGTAAGGTTATGGCGTCTATATTTTGGGATGCGCATGGAATACTTTTCATCGACTACCTTGAAAAGGGGCAAAATATAAATAGTGACTATTACATGTGCTTATTGGAGCGATTGAAGTACGAAATTGCGGATAAACGGCCTCACATGAACAAAAAGATTGTGGTGTTTCACCAGGACAACGCGCCTTGTCACAAGTCCGTGAGAACGATGGCCAAAATTAACGAATTGGGCTTCGAATTGCTTCCTCATCCCCCTTATTCGCCAGACTTGGCCCCCAGCGATTACTGGCTGTTTGCAGATCTCAAAAAAATGCTTGAGGGTAAGAAATTTGACTCAAATAGTGAAGTTATCGCAGCAACGGAGGCTTATTTTGAAGCCAAAGACAAATCGTTCTACACACATGGGATAGAAAAGTTAGAAAAGCGTTGGAGGGACTGTATCGCTCTTGGAGAAGACTATGTTGATGAATAAAAATTAATTTTATAAAAAAGACCTTTTTTAGTACTTAGTCTCGGGACTTATTGAACCACGTGTTAAATTATCTGTATACCAAATTTTGTTTAAATCTGTTCATTAGTTTTGGCGTGAAAGCGCGACAGACAGACAGACAGACAGACAGAGTTACTTTCGCATTTATAATATTAGTATGGATTATTTAAAAAATAATAACGAAAGCTATATTTTATCTATCTGTGTAAAGTTATTAAAAAACATTTCTAGTATTTATTTCATATAGCTCTGTTTCCTTTTTGATTTTATATCCATTAATTTAATTATTCCAGTCGTCCGATTGTAAAGTAGGAAAGCACTTTGTGTTCAATGTGACCCTTTCAATATAAAGTAAAGCATGCGAAAATGTAATTAAGTACAATGAGTTAATTCCCTTTTTACGTGTCTATAAATTAGTGAGGTTATAAAACTTCTAGTAAAACAAGCTTGAGAACATTTTGTAAACGAAAAATCCTTAAAAATCCAGTTAACAGAATACCTACTTGTATTCAATATGTTTTTTTCAGGTACAATATTGAATATTTTTGTAATAATGGAAATTTCATTCATAACAAAACACAATGACAATAATTTTTATTGCGACTAATATTAAATTTTTCGAAACGATTCAGTATTTTCAGATTGAACTGTTTTCAATAAGGCAAATTGACGTTTCATTTGACAGATAGCTCGCTGATTGATTCGAACTGTGTGGATATTTATAGCAGGACCGTGATTACTTATAAATCAAACTGAACAGACATTTTGTGCCCTTCATGAAATAATTCAGCAACATTTTATGAACAGAAAAGCCTTTTTAAAGGCTTAAACGTATTGCGTTGCATAATCTAAAATTGTTAAGAGTGATGTTGTGATAAGATGTATGACACCGCGTTGGCGCAAATGTCACAGCACTCCTTTGTGGCTGTTGCGTTGGCGGTTGTGGGTTCGATCCTCGGGATCGTTAGGACACCTATTTAACTGTAAATTTTTCGGAAGTCCTTGTCCAAAAAATAGCGTATACTGAAAGAAGATGTTGTTACATAAATTTTTTAATAATTTTAAAACTTATTTGCAAGCTGGTTCAATACTTACTTGGTTTGGCGGGCGGTGGGTCGGGGGAACCGTCGTAGTAATAGGCCTCGAGGAGGAAGGCGCACTTTATGTGTTCAAGTGCGCCTTCGGAGGTGCTCTGCACCACGGAGGACCCGCAAGGGCAAGCACTGGCGGGATTGCAGAAGTCCCCGCGATCCCGCCATAGGCGCGTCATCAGAACACCCCAGAGGTTTTAGCCTGTGCGAGTCGGACATACCCTGCAGCACCTCAGGCCGCGGGCATCCCATAAGGTGTATCTTCTGGGTCAACAAAAAAAATGGTTTGGTACCCACTTTACTTTTAATTCAAGTAGAAATTAAGTCAGTAATGCATAAATTTTGTTGAGAAGGACTTTTAAAACGTATCAATTTACTAGTATCACCAGCATACTCTCTCTAGTTTAAGCTCACTAAAAATTAATGGCGATATAGGTATAAATATGAGTGATTTTAAATGGTAAATATTTGATAATGTGGTATAGAAATATTTACAAATAACTAATCTTATTATGAAAAAGTAACTTTATCGTGTAAACTCATAACGTAGTGTTATCTATATAAATAACAGTAAAATAACAACATAGCTTAAAAATGTACGCACTGATTTTATATCGAGAGCAAGACGAAGCACGGTACACTTTCCTTATAAAAATATTCTCAGCAAATGGAAGAGCGGGTTTTCTTTATTCACGGTGCGCGCACCTGTCACCGTTGCGAGATGCAATGAAAATTTGTCGTCCTCTTGCCAAATTTAAACTTATTCTTTGCAAAGCGTCGACGTTTTAGTTTCTTTTCTTTCATACTTCGATATTAAAAGTTTCAAAAGTGCCATTTCATAAAGTTCGCTGTATATCTAATGAAACTACCAGCAGATAACGACGAAGCTGTCTTTTGACAAGGAAATTACTCTTCCTTTCCTTTTATAAGTTTGGAAATAAATATACAAGATTTAAATTATACGACGATTCGTAATTGGTGACAATTATTAAAATATGTGTCTTTGTTGTAATATTTATATCTATATTAATAATATATATAAACCTGAAGAGTTTGTTTGTTTGTTTGAACGCGGTAATCTCTGGAACTACTGGGTCGATTTGAAAAATTCTTTCAGTGTTAGATAGCCTATTTATCGAGGAAGGCTATAGGCTATGTGTCATCACCCTAAGACCAATAGGAGCGGAGTCCACGCCGACGAAGTCGCGCGCAGAAGCTAGTAAGTTATAATACTTATAGTTTGATTTTGCATATCCAGTTACTAAATTTTTTGCGTAAGACATTACAGCACTCACCATATTAAAATTGATTAAAGTAACTTTAAGTCAGCCAGTGACAATGATTTACAATTATTACCTACTAGTAACGCAATGTACCACATTTAAAGGTCGTAGCCTCGTAGGTTGTTTTTCAAAACATTTTTTTTAAATTGTTTTACGGAACAGAATACTTATCTATTTCGTTAGTTATTAGCAACGGTTAAAAATTAAAATAAATAAATTAAGTATAGTTCATTCATTTCATTTCATCCATTCATCAATTAAATGTAGTATTAATATAGAAGTAAAATATCAAGTTATCTGTGAACAACTGCCAAAGGAACAGGATCTTAATCACGTCGCTTCAATATCTGAGCGTTCCAAGAATCTAGATATTAGTGAAAATCCTGGACTAATTGGAATGTCCATTTTATCTTGAGTACTGCAGACTGAAACTGATTATAAAATAGCAAAAGGGACTCTTTTGTTGTAGCAAAATTTTAGATTTAATATTAAAATTTGATTGGTAAGAATATTGTAATAGATACAGGTATTTGAACAAATCTATCTCATAAATATTTTAAACGAGACAAAAAAGCTTTAAAAATAACTAAGATACGATGGATCTGGCTTTATAAAAAATACTGAAATAATTTAATAAGTAAACATTTCACTGATCCATAAGAAACTATCTAGTATATTGTTCAAAGATATAATGGCCAACAAAGCGGAACGTCAACGGCGCCGGCATCAATCACTTACGACGCTCGGGATTACTAAAACTGGGCGTCATCCTTGCCGAGGCAACGCAAATTTACATAAATAAGCTAATCTGTATTCAGCATGCAGTAGAGAGGAGCCCATGCAACAACATGTGGCATTCTACAGACTCATATTATTAATAGTAAACAAGTGACGCGAGGGAACAGTGCTTGTTTCAATTTAACGAAATCGGTCTAACTTCACTTTATAAAGGTTTATATTTATTCGCACGGCGTTTTTATGGTTATCATCGCTATATCACACACATGTTGCAAAACAAACGGGAGTGGTCGTTTGTAGCGATAACAAGCTATATTGAATGGTATTGTATTCTGTTCAAAAGCCTGCATTTTTTAGGACGATTGAACGTTATATATCTATTAAAAAGAGAGGTCACAATTAATTTTGATGAGTTTAGTTCAGTAATAAATTCTGTAATTTATTTTCATTTTCTGTCATTAAACACTTATGACATAGTTTACGAGTTTATGTATTTCTTAGTTCACATGGTGTTTAAAGTAGCAACACAGCGTATAAAGCGAAATTTAGTTTGAACAATGATAACGTATGCACTTGGTTCTAGAATACAAAAATTATAAAGCAATTCCAAGAATTTTATATTCCCGAGGGATCTCTATCAAATTTTAAACTTTGAAATCCAAAGTGCTTCCGCAGTCCGGAGACCTCAAGCGGAAATGTGTTATGAAATTTTCAAAAACTTTTAACAGTTGCGGAGCTTTTAAATTACCTTTTATTTAAGTATTCATATTCTTTTATAGTCTCATTAAAATTTTTTTTTAAAAGAAAGCTACCCTAAAGAATCCAAAATTGTGACTACAATAAAATATACTGTATTGTTTAATTGTATATTAGCAATAATATATTGTTACGTCTTTTAAATATCCCAGCGTTCGGCAAAGTTTTCTAGCATTTTCTTCTACAACGGAAATTATTTATTGAAGCTTTATCAGTCACGCTCTAATGTAGATTGGTGAATATAATTATAAGCTGAATTGAACTGAAATATTTTGCAAGCATCACGCTTCTGGACATAAGAATTTTGTCTATATACAATACTGGAGCATAAACATGATACTCTACTGTGGTTTGGTGGGTTAGCATGATAACATAGGCCTTAAACTTTTTTCGCGTTTTTATTTACTAGCGATTGATGTCAGAGTAAGTTTAGCATTTGAGTAGCTCAGCGGTGTTTGCCCAAATTTAAAACCGTAAACGTCTTTTTTTTGACCTCTCGGTTCTTATGTTACCTATTATTTAAAATGTTATGTACACCTTTGTTAAGTCTTGAAATTTAGATTATTAAGCCAGCTACAAGTAATTCGTATATTTTAAAACGAAACAAACATAATATTTGAGTCTAAATAACTTCGGATGAGAAGTATTCCAGAGGTGCCTTAAATTATACAATAATTTTATACTTGACCGGCTTTTATTTTCACAGTGTCAACCTAAAAAGAAAGGTAGTCTTCAAAATGGGGAAGAAAAGAACATTACTAAGATAACATCATTTAATTCCGCAACAAAATGTTGCAAGAAGGAACTTTTTCTTGTTAAAATTTTGTAAAAAAATTTCCCTACGGAGTATTTGAAATGACTCCACGGCTACTGTCAGTATAAGTAAACTCATAAGGGCTCATAACAATACAGTTTAACAACACAATTAACCCCGCAGCTAGCATTAGGCAAGTTGGTCGTAGATTTAAATTTTAAGCTCGTAAATTAACCCTTCATCCTTTTGAAATAGCAAAGGGATTGGGGCCTAATGGTCTATTTGTAAAACGAAATGGGCCGGTCAGGGCAAGCGTATTAGACAATTTTGCCATATTCTCAGTTTACTCTATTCATAGACGGAATGTGTATATAAAATAGAGGTCCATTTTGGTAAAACTAACTTTACAGATTTATCAGAACCTACGTCGAATTTGGAATACTTTTATGATTGTTTCACGCTTTTATCGTATAATATTTAAAAGTTATTGAATTTATTATATAAAGATTAGTGGTAGTTTATTTAATTCATATTTAATAATAATTCTGTTCATGTACCAGTGCTGTAATCGTGACGCCGCGTTGGCGCAACGCTTACAGCACTGGTTTGTGGCTGTTGCGCTGGCGGTTGCGAGTTCGATCCCCGCACATGACAAACATTTGTGTTGGCCATACAGATGTTTGCCGTCATCTGGATGTTTGTGCAGTCCTTGTGGGTCTCCCCACCATGCCTCGGAGAGTACGTTAAGCTGTCGGTCCCGGTTGTTATCATGTAGGTACACCTGATAGGGATCGTTACTTATAGTAGGGAATATATCCGCCAACCCGCATTGAAGCAGCGTGGTGGATTAAGCTCTGATCCTTCTCCTACATGGGGAAAGAGGCCTATGCCCAACAGTGGGATATTACAGGCTGAAGCGAATCATTCTGTTATTTAAATTTAAAATTATAAAAATGTAACTTATCTATAACTAATATTCGGAGCTATTAGCGTATTTAGCATACAAGTTGTTAAATAATTAGTTTAGTAAAAATCTACGAGTTCGAGAAAATTGTTGTTTTGTGTACCCATATTATATCCTGGGGATCTTCCTGGGGGGAATTGGGGATAGGGTCGGCAACGCGCTTGCGATGCTTCTGGTGTTGCAGGCGTCTATAGGCTACGGTCTTACCATCAGGTGAGCCGTACGCTTGTTTGCCAACCTAGTTACATTAAAAAAAATATATATATTCTGTCCTATTTTATTTCTTACTGGCTGTGTGTGTTAATTTGAAAAGTGGACTCTCAAAAAGAATTTTTTCAACAAACAAAATATACAAATAAATTCTTTAACTTCATAATACATATTAGTATACATTAAAATATTAGTAGTGTAGACGACGAAATCTTCTACTTGAAAAATGTGCATAGCTTTTTCCTGAGGGACTAATACTAACTCTATTATTTTCTAATGTTTACACGAATTTCACTCATTATAATGAAACAACTTTTTCCGATTTTATCGAGGTTTATTAAGTTTTTTAGATGCCCGACGTTTCGGATACTTTACAAGTTTACAGCAACCACGGTCACGGGAGGACTGACTGACTGACCGACTGTCTAGAAAGCTTAATAAACCGCGATAAAATCCGAAAAAGTAGTTTCATTATAATACTAACTCTAGTTATTATTACTTTTAAGAATAGATCAGAACGGTTTTATAAGAGACTACGAAAAGTGTAACCTTTCTCGAGTTTCATTCACACACATAATTTGATTATAGCTAAAATATTCATATCCAACCGGCCATTTTTAGAACTAGTTCAAGTCGTGATCAATTGTCGAGTAAAACAGGTTGAGTTGAAACGTGGGTGCGACACGTGAAATTGAAACAGGTGTATGGTCGCCTTTTAACCACATTGTAATAACTAACTTCGGTAGATCACAATATCACACACGTTTCTCAGAAATACCAGAGTAGTGTAAATACAATTGCTGTTATTTGGTAAGTAACATAAATAATAATGTATTCATGTGTATGAAACTATTGCAAAATTAGCGGTTGCTCACGGCTTCACTGGCGTAGTAATTTTTTACAATTATAAAAAGGGGCAAAATAGTACCTTTTATTGTATTACAATAATTTAGGACGTTTTTTTTACACCACATTTATGACTCGACTTTCGAACGCTAGAGCCACCAGACTGTTTGCAGAGCTCGCTTCCAATCTGGATTCTTAGTACATTCGTCTGAAAAACAGTCTCCCCATAGGTCTACTTAAGTCACTTTAAAGTAATTTCAGTAATACTAACTAGCCTCTTATTTTACTCTGGAATACAAATTTATTTAATATGCATAAGACCGCTCTGGTGTTGCAGCAGTAACATGGGCGGTTGCAGGTTTGATCCCCGCTATGAATGAATAATTGTATTTGTACAAATATTTATTAACCGACTTCCAAAAAAGGAGGAGGTTCTCAATTCGACACGTATGTTTTTTTTTATGTATGTTAGCTCAGAACTTTTGACTGGGTGGACCGATTTCGATCAATTTTGTTTTCATTGAAAGGTGTTGCGTGTCATGTGGTCCCATTTTAATTTAATTGAGATCTGACAAGTACTTTTAGAGTTATATCTAATAATGCGTATTTACGTGACTACTTTTTCGTCGACCTACGTTATATTATACCGCATAACTTTTTACTCGGTGTACCGATTTCGATGATTCTTACTTTAATCGAAAGCTGATACTTTTCTTGTAGTCTTGTTCAAATTTATATAATCGTATTTAATAGATCGAAAACTGATTACAACTTTATGAGTAATCTTTAATAGCGCGTATTTACTTGACTATTTTTTCGTCTTATTACGTTGTATTACTTATCGATGTAATTGAAGTCGGTTTTTTGTCGTTTGCGAGCAAACACAATTATTTCTAGTCTGGTTGTCTGTATATAAGTCTTTTCTCCGTGTAGGAGAAGTATCAGAGCTTAATCCACCACGTTGCTTCATCATATGTGCTTACATCACCTTTAAACTAAATAAAACTCAATAATAGACCATCTTAATTGTCACGTGCCAATCGAAAACATTTTGTGATAAACGTAAAGAATTTTTCGAAAGTTTGATAATAATCTTACATGTTTTTCGCTGTGCTCTAAGTTATTTAGTAATATTTGTAAAATAATTTCATGACAAATATAAAGGTGAAAGAATAATTTAACGCAATGGATTTAAATAGTATGCAATCTATTTAAGTTGTGTAGTTTCCGAATAAATAGACTACGGTGGATGGACAATTGGACAAGATCGATTCTAAAAGTGTCTTTTTTACTATTTTTGCTTCCGAATCCTGAAATTGATAGAATTTGGTATTTAAAAGTTTAACAAAATGCTGATCTACTATTCATTGATGTTACGAGAAAATACCGTTTACCTACTGTAAAACATGCGAACAATGTCTGGGAGCTGCGTTTTTAAATTATATTCAGAGGCGCTCGGGCGTCCCCCATTCAATGATCGAAGTTCGCTCATATTTCTTCTCTAACGCAATTCAAGTTTGTTAATGAAAGACCCTTGTAACTTTAATCCTTGTAACTTAGAAAATTAATTCTTAACAATTTGGAGAGCCGTCAAAAAGCTTCGATTAGTGTTTGTACCTTAGAAACGAATCACCTTTCAAAGGAGGAGAAAAAATAGATTATAACAATGATCTTATTCTGAATGTTCACAAAAGGTTTAATTAATAAGTGCAAATATAAAATATGTAATCTATTAGAAAAAAAAGAAAAAAAAGTGGTAAAAATAGTTTTTACTAAGTTGTCTTTATAAATAACGTTTACTTTGTCATATCGCGTAACTGTGTTCAAAAATTGATCTGCTTTGTATATAATTATTATAATTACAACGAAGAGAAACTACTAAGAATATTTAACATACATAAATGTGTTTGCTATTTGCATTTTTTTAGAGAACATTTTTCATTATTGTGGAGTAAAATAATTCTAAAGAAATTAATTACACTTTACGTGTTGATACACTTTTAAAAATAATCAATTTATGTAAAAATATAAAGAAATGTAGTTCGCTATAGGTAAAGCGATAAGACTGCTAGCTGTACTAGGTTTATATATAATTATTTTAATGTAAATTGTTGAACAGTATTTTTTTTAACAAAGAATTACTTTTTTATAAAATTGTCTTAGTACAGAACTATTTTTTTCTTTTGGAATAATAATCAACATATTTTATCACCGCTTTTGTTTAATGTAAAAAAATATTTTTACAAGATTTTATTATTTTTTTCTTGCAATCTTATGTACGTATGTTTGTTAGGAAGGAATTTTGCCACCCAATTTAAAAGCGTATATGTATCTTCAACCGATTGAGCTGAAATTTTGTATACACGTTTACTTTGCATGAAAGAGCTGAAATGATGATGAAATGAAGATGAAAGGTTAACTGTGTAACGTCATTCTAAATCCAATATGTCTAAACACCCAAGATGACGGACTAGTTATTTTTAATACATTCATATCATATTTGTATTAAATGAAAAGGCTTGTTGAGAGTAACTCGAAAAATAAAGTGACGTCATTCTTAATCCAATATGGTGGACTTGTAAAGATGGCTGACTTAGTTTTTTTTATGCTTTCCTATAACATGAGTATCAAATGAAAGGACTTGCTGAAAATAGCGGACTGAGAAACCTGTCCAGCGTTAAGTGTAAATAAATTAGACAAATTAAAAGTAAAAAAATAAATAAAAACAAGCTTTTATTTAATGCGCTAAGAAAGTAAGTTAAATAACTGATTTTTAAATATTGAAATTTTCAAACTAAGTAAATACAAGTACTTAAATCTCAATTTAGTGCATGAGATTTTATGTCATATAAATTGTATAATGATATTGATAGTATGAGTTTTAAGGAAAAGTTTATCTTATTCTTTTTAACGCATTTGAACATAAACTCGTTTTTAGAGGTTTTTAGTTTTGATTTATTTATTTTATAATTTATAACAATATGCGACCTACAACTTTTTCGATTTTGTTCGAATATACAGGGTGTGTCGTAAATCGTGGATAATCCGTTAACTGGGAGTAGCCCTGATGTCGACCTCCAAGAAAATGTACTTTTTATTTCAGGGTTGCCAACACTGTAAAAATTGTGAATATTTTTGTGTTTTTTCAAAAAATTCCTACCGCGACTAGTAATTTGGTCATAATTTTTACAAATTAAGGTATTTTAATGTAATTTTTATTTTATTTTACTCGGGAATACTTGTACTATCGACGAAATCACTATTTTAGGCATAATTTATTCTAAACTTATGAAAATTAGCGTTAGAAGTTTATTTTTATTTTTATTCGTAACTTTTTGTCAATATTTAACCATTGATTGTGAAAAAAAAATGTATGGCACTAGAATTGCCCAGTATTTATAAAGAATGCTTAGTTTGTGTAGTTTCTAAAAAGGTATAACAATTAGTGCTTGACAAGTAAAATTATTTTGTAGGAGCGAAAGTACTTATCACGGTCGGTAAGTTCGTTTTGTATCATTAGCATTTGTGTCACTTAAATGTTAGGATAAAGATAAAAAACAAAGATTTTTTTAGTAGAAATGCATTTATTACATCAAACTAAATGTTCGAAATGTCCTCCATTGGCAGCAATGCAGGTTCGGCATCGCCTTATAAAAGATCTTTTGATACGGCGTGCATAGCCTGATACTTCAATTTCACGAGTGGCTAATTGCACACATGTGCGCAATTCTTCGATTGTCGACACTGCTTTAGTATAAACTTTTTCTTTAATGCATCTCCCAATAAAAAAAGTCCAGGGGGTTCAGGTCAGGCGATCCTGGTGGCCATAAAATTAGACCCAAGTGCCCAAACCTAGGTGGATTGGGCTCTGGGTATGTGTCGTTTAAATATTCCCGCACCCGAACAGCAAAATGCGCGGGACACCCGTCATTTTGCAGCCTTATTCCTTCTCTTGTCACCAGTGATAAATGCAGCAGTTTGGTGAGAAAATAATAGGCCCATATGAGTTGCCAGCTACATTAAAAGCTGAAAACTCTTTAAATTTTTTACAAAATAATTTACCTGAGCTGCTGCAAAATTTATCACTGGAGACAAGAGAAGGAACGAGGCTGCAAAATGACGGGTGTCCCGCGCGTTTTGCTGTTCGGGTGCGGGAATATTTAAACGACACATACCCAGAGCCCAATCCATCTAGGTTTGGGCGTTTGGGTCTAATTTTATGGCCACCAGGATCGCCTGACCTGAACCCCCTGGACTTTTTTTATTGGGGGATGCATTAAAGAAAAAGTTTATACTAAAGCAGTGTCGGCAATCGAAGAATTGCGCACATGTGTGCAATTAGCCACTCGTGAAATTGAAGTATCAGGCTATGCACGCCGTATCAAATGATCTTTTATAAGGCGATGCCGAACCTGCATTGCTGCCAATGGAGGACATTTCGAACATTTAGTTTGATGTAATAAATGCATTTCTACTAAAAAAATCTTTGTTTTTTATCTTTATCCTAACATTTAAGTGACTCAAATGCTAATGATACAAAACGAACTTACCGACCGTGATAAGTACTTTCGCTCCTACAAAATAATTTTGCTTGTCAAGCACTAATTGTTATACCTTTTTTGAAACTACACAAACTAAGCATTCTTTTGAAATGCTGGGCAATTCTAGTGCCATACATTTTTTTTTCACAATCAATGGTTAAATATTGACAAAAAGTTACGAATAAAAATAAAAATAACTTCTAACGCTAATTTTCATAAGTTTAGAATAAATTATGCCTGAAATAGTAATTTCGTTAGATAGTACAAGTATTCCCGAGTAAAATAAAATAAAATTTACATTAAAATACCTTTATTTGTAAAAATTATGACCAAATTACTAGTCGCGGTAGGAATTTTTTGAAAAAACACAAAAATATTCACAATTTTCACAGTGTTGGCAACCCTGAAATAAAAAGTACATTTTCTTGGAGGTCGACATCAGGGCTACTCCCAGTTAACGGATTATCCACGATTTACGACACACCCTGTATATTATAGGTACCTACTTAAATAGTATATTAAGTATGAAATAATTTTTTAACGATGGTGTAGAAACATTTTATTATTTAAATAAAAAATAAAAAGAAACTGTTTCTGTAAAAGATGGTTAATCTTTATTTTAATCTGCGTAAAAAATGTAGTGATATTACGTGAATACAAAATAACAAAAAATAAAAATAAAAAAATTCAATAGTATAATTTTAATAGTTTCGGATTTATAAAACAGTATTTAAATGAACGCATGTAAAAATGCCAACCCGAGCAAAGTTGGCGCCCCAGGCGAAGAATTTTAATGAACATTCTTTACGACAATAACTTAATTTAAAAAAAAACGCTTATTTTTCAAAAAAGGATTAACATTCATCAAATTAAGTCTAATTCGTAATCAATTTGAGTAAAATTCTATTTGTACTACTGTATACTTATTTTTTGATACATACAATGGCTTCGTATTCGTTGATATTTATTTAAGACAAATGTCAGGTAATATACAGTAATGGTAAACATTCCTATGTAGTTTTGGCAACGGTCAAGGGTGATATATCACGGGACATTGACAAACACGACGGCGCGCTCCAATCACGGATGTTGCTGTCTACACTTCCGCGCCGCTATGAGTAATATCGTCGTGCACGGCAAAACATTTTAACATGCACTTACTGAGCATAATATATCAACACCTTAGCTAGCAATTTTTATAATTATGTATTAATCGAATTTATTAAATAGTTCAAAGTATTTTTAGATTAATTTATGTTCAAAAATTACTATAACAAGTTTTAAACTTGTTATAAAAATATTTCGTAATTTTACACCTATACTTTATTTACATCGATAATTTTCAATGTCATAAAATCACAATCATCATTTCAGACTATTGCAATCCACTGCTGGACATAGGCCTCCACAAGTTCGCGCCAAAAATGGCGTGAACTCATGTTTTTTGCCCATAGTCACCACGCTGGGCAGGCAGGTTGGTGACCGCAGGGCTGGCTTTGTCGCACCGAATAAGCTGCTGCCCGTCGTCGGCCTGTGTATTTCAAAGCTAGCGGTTGGATGGTTATCCCACCATCGGTCGGCTTTTTAAATTCCAAGGTGGTAGTGAAACTGTGTTATCCCCTAGTCGCCTCTTACGACACCCACGGAAAGAGAGGGGGAGGCTATATTCTTTGCCGTAGCCACGCAGCAAAAAAAATCACAATAGGTGGGTTATTTAAATACTTTTGAAGTAAAACTTCTTTACGCACCCTTCACTTTCGGAGTAAGCTGGTGAATGCGTGACGAGAGTGTTATGAAAGGTGTGATCGGGCGAGGCAATCGGAGCAAGAGAGAGAGAGGTGCGAGCACACATTTTCTTTCCCTCTTTCTCTCATAGCCAGTTAACGTTTCGTCTATCTAAGACATTTCACATTGTGCAGGTCTATTGCTAAAAAAGTTTTCTTCTTCTTCTTGTTCAGTTTTGTGGTCTAAGGCACACTCGTTTTATTTTTATTTTAAGGGTTTTAGACACTCGCAAGAAAATCAAAACCTACAGGTTACTTTACGAAAAGCATAAATTATTAGTTACATCATTTAATAAAAATTATTTTAGTTATATTGTTTAGCCACAGATTAGTAAATAGTACTACGTAGTTTAGCTTGAAATGTTAAAACATTTCAGGCTAAACAAACATTTTAAACAAACATAATTATAATGAAGAAAAAAAAAACTTTATCGCTTTGAGTAGGTGAGATAACTGACTTTATATGCTTATCTTGAAACCAGTTCTATTGTACTGATTTTTAATCCACACAAAAGATTCTTTCGTCCGCCATTTTGTTAGGGTATCCCATTACGCATGCCAGGAAGTATAAGCACAAAGAAAGGGAAGCAACGGTGTAGGACGGCCTTCATTTTATTTATTCGGGAACTCTCAGAACGCAGTGAAAGTTATTCATGTATGCTTATTAAAATTATTTACTTTACCAACCAAAACAGATAAAAAGTAGATATGCTTAAGAGTAGACATGGCTTATTTTAAAAACTTAAAGATTTCTATGAAGATCCTCTTTGTATTGATTTCTTATTGTGAGTTATCTTTTTACGATTTCAGTAGCAAATGTGAGATACAGCACCTAAGATAGTGTCTCTACTTGCTCAAAACTATTTATGTAGTAAAGTAGGTACATTTTTATTTTAATAATATTTTTATATTTTACTAGCTGACCCGGCGAACTTCGTACCACCTAACAGTCGATTTTTTAATACTTATCCTTCCCGGAACCCCTCCACTAACACTTAAAATTTATTGTATGGCATTAAAGTTCAAATTGACTTTTAAGTATTATTACGAACCTTTTGTATGGGAATATAGAAAAGTGTTGTTTTTAGACTTTTTAAGGCAATTTTTCGAATTTTTCTCTCCGTAAGAACCATCCTTGTATTTCAAGGAATATTATAAAAAAAGAATTAGCAAAATCGGTTCAGCCACTCTCGAGATTTGCGCTTAGCAACAGATTTAGCGATTCATTTTTATACACACATATAATTATATAGAGATAATAGATTTTGACGAAGCCTTGGGGCAGTGCTCACAGCCCGGGCTGATTTACGAGCGATAACGAGTTCGATATCAACTCATGGCAAACATTCGTATAGTCTGAGCTTTTGCTTATTTGTATTGTGTGTTTATCCTTGATATACAAGTAAATTCTGTGTTTGCCGTTTATTTTATTCTATTAATTATTATTAATCAATTTAAATCTTATCATCAAGTAGGTTTTGCTGCAGCCGTAGTAATCACAGTCAAACGAACGATTTTACAATTGCCTATAAAAAACTTAAAAAATTAATAGTTAACAGTTTATTTTTGAGCTTTGATATAGCCATCCAAGTGGTCTGATTTATATACCATTTCAATCAATTTGATTTCTTTTGATAGTTAATCATATAAAAGGCCTTTTAAGTTAAATTGACTTTTCAATTACTTTGAAAATAATCGTATTTCTTAAAACTTTGATCGAATCCTTCTTTTTAGAAATTTTAAAAACTTCTCTTTACATCAAATTATTGTCGTTTATTTAAAATTTTCGTTAATACCGGTGCATCCAAAGCTCATTTAAATGTAAAAATATTTCTTTTAATGTGTATTATAAATAAATGTTAAGTATTGATTTTAAATAAAATATTATGTTATTTCAAATACACGTTTCCATGTAGTGTATGTATAGTAATTCACTTGAGAATAGGATTAAGCCGTTAAACGAGTAATGAGTATCCAGATATAATCTTCCACGCGGACGAAGTCGCTGGTATAGCCAATATGAAAATAATTTTCAAAATGGATCCCGATTCCGAGGATTAGCGCGTCCAAACATACTCTTCCGCTTTATAATTTTTTTATACAATTTTTAGCCGAGCTAAACAAGGAGCAAATTCTGCTTAAGGCTAAAGGTATTCCCCTTCGTGTGTTTGTCCACTAATTATTTTTATTTTTTTAAATTAGGATCTAAGGAAAATCAAGGACCAAACGTAAAATTAACACCAATCAATGTTGGGGGATTGTTTTTATATGTACACACCGTTTCGAAGTTCTGAGATTATTCAGTTCCACGAGAGAACGAACTTAGATAGTCTGTAGAATAAGCAAGTTGAAGTGGTAGTTGGTCATCTCTGTCGCAGGACTGATGGCCGTTGGAGCAGATGTGTCCTGGAGTGGAGATCGCGTGTTGGCAAATGCAGTGTAGGACGCTAAACAATTTGAAGTATTTATTATTGGGTCACTCGTGCTCTCTGTGCTGTCATGTGGAGTCAGACGGTTACACTGGGTAAATATAATTATTATAACATAACTAAATTATACAATCATATTGTTTGTAAAATCATTATCAAATTGATTTAAGCAATCTGTGTTTTAAGATGTAGTCGATATACCATGTTACAAACAGACTAAAACTTACAACACACATACACATACGTTACATAGTACACATTTACTTAAAGACATAACATAATTAAAATTAAAAGTAGTTTTTTACTAAGTGTCGTAATTTTAGAGGTTTATTATTACTGCGTGGGTCAATATTATGTTTGCATTAATATGTGTTGTTATTTATTTTTATTTTTTTTATTGTTTCAATTTCCTGTTGTCATGCTTCATCAATTTTTAGCCAGCGTTTGACTTGCCAATTAAACACATATTTGATTTGGTTTCTGTAACATTAAATAAAACACTTTTATTATTATTCACACCAACAATAATATTGTCTAGTCTAGAATAAAGCGTACATATAATAACTGGCATTGTATAGGTGTAAACAATTAGTAAACGTTAAATAGGTAATAATAATATATAACCTGTGATGTAGTGAGACAGTATTTGTTTTAGGAAATCGAATATACACGATTTCAATCTAACGAGACTTAGTTAAACAAAGATTAAGCTGCTTAAGCTATTGTATGTTGAGCACACCATGTTATTTGAATGTATTCTATTAAATACTAGCTGCCCGGACAGACTTCGTTCTGTCTGTTGTGTTTTTTTGTTTTTGTTTTTTTTTTTTTTTAGTTTAAAAACGTTCCGTAGAATTTAAGGAACATACAAAAAAAATTAGCTGAATTGGTCGAGCAATTCTCCAGTTATGCGCTTAGCAACATTCAATTTTATTAAATAGATTACATACTATATCTATATATATAAAAGACATTTCCACCCATTGACTCATCACGATATCTCTGGAACCATAAGGCCTAGAGACTTGTTTGGAAGGAATATTCCTTTCGCCGAGTAGAGGTCAGCTAAGAACGGATTTTACGTACATACAGCCTTATCTCCCAGTCAACCCTGAAGATGTACAAAAACAAAAAAAAAAGCGTTGAGGTAGGCTTATACAATAACTAGCTTCTGCGCGCGACTTCGTCGGCGTGGACTCCACTCCTATTGGTCGAAGCGTGATGATACATAGCCTATAGCCTTCCTCGATAAATGGGCTATCTAACAGTGAAAGAATTTTTCAAATCGGCCCAGTAGTTCCAGAGATTACCGCGTTCAAACAAACAAACAACCAAACAAACAAACTCTTCAGCTTTATATATTAGTATAGATAATAATCACAAAATAAACAAAAAAAAGTAACAACAAAAAAAAAAACAATAAAAAAATAACAAAGATAGGTTTGAAACATAGTACACATTATATTTTACACACATACGTCAAAAAAATTAAAAAATGTATTTTATATTCGTAACAACATGATAAATATTTACTTATATTTCAGATGTAAAAGTGTAAAGTGTAGAACATTAAAAACACCAGCAAAACAAAGCTTACACTAACATTACAAATGCAAAAGCAGTTTTTCCGGGTATCTATTACACTTCCACAATCAGACCGCTGGGCCGCTTGTGATTAAATTTAATACGAGATAGTTTGTAGTTCGCACATGAACATAATTAAGATACAATGTATATGCGAAGTAGAAATGTAAATTTAATCTCATTTAACTAGTAATCTGCTATACAGGTCTTTAGCTTTTCTATTTTCTAAAGAATAATACTATTATAGCACATTATGCCACCGAAAGTGTACAAATACTAATATTGCACATATTATTTTATAACATAAAGATTGAAAACAGCTAATTTTTTTGTGTCTCGTTAAGTTCTGGTTACTTTTAGACGAGTAGGTAAAGCCATTAGCAATGCCTAGTGAGACGTAAACATAGTTAAACTGCTGAAGTACTTACGATTCTGATTATACGAAGTTACTAATTGAAAGCAAGAATAACATTTCGTTTACAAGTTTCTCAAAATTATCATAGATGGTTCAAATATCACATGGCGAACTTAATGTTTAATTTATGTATCAAACGAAATAAATTTATTCCAGCTGAAGTTTCAAATAACATCCGCTTAATTAAAGTTAATCTGGAATGTAGCGCGAGACACGATTCCATTAGCAGCCGACATCGACTATACCTCATAACTAGAATGTATAGGGCTTGAGCCAAATATTGACCTAATTTAATGCTACACTGGAGCTGCAAATATATTCGTTCAAAATTCGCATTCTTTAAGTTTTATATAGTTGTTTTTCTGTTATTTACTTTAAACTTCATTATTTTAGTCTGTTACGTCTGTAGATTGTTAACTTTGATTTCGTTTGTTATGAATTGTAATATGAGTACCTCATTCTTTTTTGATGTCAGTTAAAAATATGATTAATTAATAATTTTACAACTAGCCAATATCGTGAAAAATAGTTTTTTGCTTTAATACAAATATGAGGATATTCATCCTCTATAAAATCACAACAAATAAAAATATTAAAAGACATAACTAATATTAACATGTTGTTTTCCAGTTTTGTGAAAATATAGTTTATTGTTGATTTCTTCAAGTCACTGTTAAATTATTTAATTACATTTTTATTATATTGTACTGTATTATTACTTATAATTATTTAAAACTAGCTGACCCAGCGAACTTCGTACCGCCTAACAGTCGATTCTTTAATTTTTTACTTTTTTTTTAATACTTATCCTTCTCGGAACTCCTCCACTAACACTAAAACCTTATGTTATGGTATTAAAGTTCAAATTGACTTTTAATTATTATTTCGAATATTTTGTATGGGAATATAGAAAAGTGTTGTTTTTAGACTTTTTCAGGGAATTTTTCAAATTTTTCTCTCCGTAACAACCATCATCGTACTTCAAGGAATATTATAAAAAAAGAATTAGCAAAATCGGTTCAGCCGCTCTCGAGATTTGCGCTTAGCAACACATTCAACGATTCATTTTTAAATATATAGAGATTTACATTTAATGAAGCTAATCAAAATGATAAATTATGTTTAACACCACGAATTGCTCCAGGTTTAAAGCAGATACAAAAAGTACCCTTGATAAGTTAAAAGCAATTTAATTTATTGGGTAAATACAAAAAAAAAGTTTTTAATTAAAATTCATATACTTACATACGTTTGCAGGATGTACTAAATGTATGAGGTAAACGACCAACACGTCAAACTTATCTCACCCTGCAAATTCACTTTGGCTCGGCCCATAAAAATGATACATAACGGCACTTAAAGCTCGCAACGCCTCGAGGTTTACAGGCGTTAGGGGCTGGTAAGGAATGTTAGTCTCGTAAACATAGTCGCTCTCATCAGCTGTTTGTATATCGATGGAGAATCTTGTCACATTGCTTTTAACTTAACGTGTATACTATCTAATTTGTATATTTCAGAATTCATAAATAAATAATATTACTGTTCTTATTAAGAAAAAAAAAGATAAATATTTTATATCATACAATACTAAAATATAACAATCAGATGATCTTTTTGGCAACACACAAACAACTAAAATAATATAATATTTTGTATATTATAATGCTGCTCAATAATGCACGCTACGATATGCTTAAAGTATTCAAACTTGACAACTAACTTCAAAGGTAAGCGTGTTTAATACTTTAACACGTAAACTATTCAGCTTTATAATAATAGTATTAAGAATCTGGTAAACATTATGCTATTTAATAATATTTACCACATGAACACGCACACACACGCATCCTCCTTTTTATATGTCTGCATTCACCTTATAAAACATCAAAGTCCATTAACGAGCACCGAATAAATATATTAAATATCTTATCTTATATCTTTAAATATTCACAAACAGTTGTCTGTTCCTAAGGTAAGCAATTTAATGCTTGTGTTATAGGTAAGATCCGACTGATATAGCTATATACTTATAATAATTATGTAGTGTTCGACTCATAACTGCGTTCCTTCAAATATTTAAACAAAGCCAAATTTAAAAAGGGCTAGGATTTTTTTCCCGAAACATGATTAATTACACCTGCAGAACCCCCCATTTGAAGGAACGCAGTTAGGTGTCGAACACTATTTTTTTTTTCGATAAATACATACAAATAATACTTATATAAAAATTCATATACCGCAGCAGAAAGCACACCTGATAGGGACACTGCACACTGCGCCAACGGGTTAGTCGTGGAATACTGGCTATGTATACACATTATATATGCTGTGTGGTTACGGCACTAAATAATGTAGCCACCCTCTCTCTTCCCGTGGGTGTCGTAAGAGGCGACTAAGGGATGACGCAATTCCACTACCACCTTGGAACTTAAAAAGCCGACGGATGGCGGGATAACCATCCATGCTGGTTTTGAAATACACAGGCCAAAGACGGGCAGCAGCGTCTTCGGTGCGACAAAGCCAGCCCTGCGGTCACCAGCCTGCCCAGCGTGGTGACTATGGGCAAAACACATGAGTTCGCATCATAATGTCGGGCGCGAACTTGTGGAGGCCTATGTCCAACAGTGGACTGTGATAGGCTGTAGTGGTGGATACACATTATAAAAATGACAGAGAAGAGTGAAGGTTGAGGAAGGGCTCACGCAACCATGTATTGGGTAAACGTTATAAATATAGTGAATAGAAAATGTCAAACAATACAGATGACAGACGAAAGATTTTATATCCATATCTATAAAAATGAATCACCGAAATATATGTGGTATGTGCATAAGTTCCGAACGACTGTGCCGAATTGGATAAGTCCTTTACTGTTGTTTTCGATACTGTCCGGACTAAATTTAAAGAAGAAATCGTTATATTCACGACAGTATATTTTTCTTCATTCGAAATTCGCTGGGTTGTTTAACATATATACATAATATAACAATATAGCAAAGAAACTAAATATATTTATTATTATTACGAAGTTTTCGTATTCGTTCGTAATTATTTGAACGTTGCACATCGTTGAACAAAACAAACATTTATATTACTACTAGCTGACCCCATAAACGTTGTTTTGCCATATACGTTATTAACCCCCGCAACCCCCTCTTTTGAAATTTCGTAAAATCCGTTCTTAGCTCACCTCTACTCGGCGAAAGGAATATTCCTACCAAATTTCGACTCTTTACGCCTTATGGTTCCAGAGATATCGTGATGAGTCAATATATGGGTGGAAATCTCTTTTATATATATAGATAATAAAAGAAAAGCTGCAACCATTGTTTTTCATACATGAATATCATAATAGGTACTAATATAATACTAATAATACATCACAATACATGAGACCGGATATTAAATTAATTCGAAATAAAGCTCATAGTTGTTAATAGGAATGTTACAATCTAAGCTAGAAAGGTTTCATTTTGGTATCACTTGGCTAATAAAATAATTATAATGCAATGTTTACGGTGTTGACAAATCTGGCAAACATTTCATTCACGTGTTTGTTTGAAAGATCTTCCCGCATTGAAAAAAATTCATTGACGTGGCGGAAACAATTTTGTTTTCTTCTTTCTCAAATAAATTGACACGACACCGAATATTATCGAAATCTCAGATTTCAATCACGCCTTTATAAACAAATATTAAAAATAAAAATTACTTTTTAACAAATATTTCCTAGTTGTATTTTTATAGCAAAAATTTTGTTACGTAAACATAAGTTTTGAATACATTTTCTAAGAATTTGACTTTTTACCGTTACTTGAAATGTAATCAAGATAAAACACCGTCTTAACATCAATTTTATTTATATTATACAGGTTGATCGCCTTAGTAGATTGAAATGATTTGAAAATAAATACGCATATTTTATGACTTTTTATACATTAACAACTATCAAACAATATAAATTTATAAGTAAGTTGGAAATACAACAGGTACGATTTCATCCACGAATACTAGTTGATCTAGATCAAGTATCTAACTAGAGATAAAACGGACAATCTTACCTGGCTCCGACTTAATATGTTATGCAATACGTGTGCAAATATTAACTGAAATTACATAATATTATAGAAAGCGAGCAATGGAGTGTTAGACTAGGCCTCTTTACTAAACAAATATTAACTTGTAGCATTAAACGCGAGTGTGCGTAAAATAAATAACTCGTTACATTGTGTAAAAAGTAGTTTTTAATTTCTAAGCATGAGTAAAGTATATTTTTCGGAAAAATCAGCGCAAACTTTCAGAAATTCGGCTTCTCGTGCGTACAACATATTATGTCTATAAATTTGACCGACGTGTCCAATATTTCAGTCGTTTTCACCGACCTGACCTGTTTTAATAAATCTCTAGGCCTTTGCTGAATTGGTTGCTTTGGGACATAATTTTATTACCTCAATGAATGATTTATACAATGAATGGCTTTATTATTGCATATATTTTTTATTTTCATAACTGTGCAAATTATATTATGAATATACAAGATTATATCTTACAAAATTTTGTCACTTTTTTAGAGTCACATTAATTATCCTTCTCCTACATGGGGAAGAGGACTATGCATAACAGTGGGCAACGACAACGCGAAAAAGCAAAAACTATGTAAATAACTTTTAAAGCGAATAAAATAAATAATTATGATGATTTGGGGTGTTTTTATACACTCAAAAATAATATAACTAGAATTAACCTTTTGTTACCAAATTAAAGCCATGCCTCTACTTTTCCAGACTATCAATTTTTTCCGAATTACCTTGAAATCATTTAAATTAATTTAATCAAAATAAAAAAATTTCATTCTGTAATACAGTTATCGATATGATATTGTTGATGCGCTAGCTAAAATTTTAATCTTATAATAGACTGTTTAAACGTAAATTATTACATTTTAATTGGATCGAAATAAGAAGGGTTACTACAATCCAAGACATCAGTCAGTCCACCTTTTTAGCCGCGGGCGTAATGATTAATCTTAGTGGGGAGTCTAACGGAAAATAACTATTACTCCTGTTTTCTCGCACGACTGCCACTAACATTCGCGTTACCCCTAACTTAGATTCGCTATGACTTGACTGTCGATTCCGGTATGAAATTGGCAAGTCTCTTATAAAAAATGTATCATCAGTAGTTTCAAATGTATTATTATTTTGGTACAATTCTTATTTACCTTTTTTATTCCGCCTTTTATATAATCGATTAAAAAATCTACGTTCATGTTTACTACCTGTATAATTTAGCACAAGTTAAAATGAAAGTATCATTTATTTTTCTAATGATAATAACTCTAATCATTTATTCATTATATAAATGAAAAGAAAAACACTTGTTAAGTAATGGCCTAATATTTTTGCGAAAGAAGTAATGAATTAATACCAATCAACGGTTATTAAGTTACTCCTCTTTGTTTTTTTTTTAATTAATTAAAGTTTCTCGTTGAAGGCGTTTACTGTGGAATTTAAATCAACTTTAAAAGTTGTTCAAGGGTCAGCCTTATAAATTTATGTGCATACATGCCAAGGCGAGTGTAGGGCGTCCGAACCCATATAAATAAAGAGACAGAGTTCCAGAAGATCTACAAAGTTTCCTGTAGCTTGCACTGAAACCAGTTTCAACACAATACTAGCTACCATAGATATTTACGAGTATATATATTACATATATACCAATGACCCCGTAAACGTTGTTTTGCCATAAGCTCCCTTGATCCCCCCTCGCTTTATAACTTAGGGGTATGAAAAAAAGATGTTGGCCAACTCTCATAACTACCCGATATGCACACAAAATTTCATAAAAATCGGTCCAGCCGTTTCGGAGGAGTATTGTAACTAACATTGTGACACGAGAATTTTATATATAGCCTATATTATATAAGATAATGCCATGCATATGATACTGTCACTGGTTCAAGTTGGTTATAGTCGTTTAGTTTATGGAACTTTTTTATTAGAAAAATATGTAAAACTGCTGCTTAAATGGGATTGAGTGTAAATGTCTCAGAATAGTTTAAGAAGCGTTGTAATCTACATCTTACAAAACATGAGATGTGTTCACGTAAAGGTTTAGTTACAAAGTCATTAAAAGTTTTTGTAGTCATCGATATCGTTTTAAGAAGCTTTCGTAAATTTGCCCTCTTCGCAATTATGTTCTTAAAACAAAATTGTACTTCCAATACACAATATCATCACATGTATATATGTAGTGAGGCAAATAGAGATTTATATTATTTGAAGAAAGAAGAAGACAAAAAATTACTAAGTAACTACCACATTTACGTACAAAAATACAACCAAATATATACCTATATGTTATAATGATGTCACTGTGCCCGTTAATAAAATCTTAATTATTTTAGTAAAATAAAAAACGCATGAATCTAAAGTACTAGTAATTTTGAATTTAAACTACAGTTCGTCATATGGCTGGCGTTTGAGCTTAAAATTTAAATTCCATTTATAGCCATTTATAAAACATATAAAACTCGTCAGTTGCCGCTGAATGGGGATTAAACTTCTTTAGTAGTCGGCTCGTTGTGTTATTGCTTAATCTTGTTCAACTTAGAAACTTTTCCTAGGTAAGAATTCAAGGCACTAAATGGAAGGATGTCACGTTTCCAGCACTTGTCCTCAAGTTCGCTAGTAGAGCCACATCGTGTCTACAAGTTTTCACATAAACTGTACGACTTTACAAACTGTCTAGAAACGAACGCCAATTTTCTAGTCAACATATTGGTCGTCTTTTCAATATGTAGATACATATTTTACACAAAAAATATTGTCATCGTCGACACTTGATTTATTTTGTAAGCGTTGACAATGTCCTAAACAACACACAACAAACAACATTAACAATTTATAGTAATATTTTAATGAGTAAGGAAATTCTTTCAAGTATAGTAGGGTATCTCTGTGAATTAGGCAACTTTAAGCATATTTTTTGTCTCAACAAACAGTCTCCTGGTTAGTTTTTTCATAGGTTAATGTATATTTATTTTTCAATTATTGTCATTAGGAAAACCTAATAAGTAAACAAAGCTCAACGTAGAATGAAGAATACTTATATTAAATATTACTAAGTCAGTTTTAAATAAGAAATGATCAACAAGCGACCGCTAGTACGTTAGCCATTTTATGTGTTCTTTCAAAAGTCTTTCAAAGTTCTTTCAAGCGTCATCATGTTAGATTATAATTTTACGAGGTAGGTAAGCCACCTCAAGAGTGTAGTGTCTGTAAAACAAATAACTCAATAATCCCAAAAAGCTACGGGCTCAATTATAATTATGATGAAGTAATAAAAAGTTATTAAAATGAGTATTTAAAGAAAAAAGAAAATTAGAACCAAATCTGATTTACAAAGTCTGTTTATCAATGCTGGAGAAGGATAAATACGATTCTCCACTGCATGTTGACTGATAATTACCCTACCGAGATCTATCTTTATCGTGTGTTTATAATATCAACAGAGACCGACGGTTATCCTATTAAAAGTAGAGGCTGAAATCACTGGCTCGTTCTGGACTAAAATCTGCCTAGATTCTCAGCCATGATAGAGAGTGTAGGGCGAATCGATTAGTGAATTCGAATGCATATCACGCTCGTTTTGTTAGTAATGTTGGTATCAGGAACTGTAATTTGAAGTCCGCGAGGACTGCAACGAATTCTCGATTGTGATTTGTTACTTTTTGGTGCAGGATAGCCATTTTTTTATTTATTTTTGCTGTACATTGATTTAACTAGGATTTAAAATAATTTCAATAAATTTATTTTCTTCAGTAGAGTAATTCAATAACTATTTATTAACTTACTCGTAATTATTAAATTTGAGAACTTTATGGACAATGACAATCTATAAAGTATAGTATAAAGTACTTATATAGTTTACATGTATTTATTATCAGTAGCTATTATTGTAGAGAGAAAAAAAAACAGTTTTCATTTCATTAATTTATTTTATGGTTATTATACAAAACTCTATAACGTTTTTGTTTAATTTAAAATTGTAGCAACATTAGTTTTTTTTAACATTGTCTCCAACAAAGATGTAAATCGGTCTCGGTTTCGGACAAGAATCAGTTTTTATCTTAGTCGTCTGACTTATCTTAGTCGAGAGTGGTTGCTTTTAGTCGGACCTAAAAGATCATCATCGTATATCCTTATAAACTATTTAAAAAAATTGCGCAAGTATTAGTATCGGATCCAAAGAAAAATTAAAACGGCGACCGTCGATGCTAATGATATTTTCATAAGATAATTACTAAATTAATATTTATTAAATCAGTTGTTTCAAATTCAATGAAAGTCTTAGTCTAGTCTCTTCTAGAAAAATAATTTCGGATAAGAGTGTGTATTAACCAGAACAATGATACATTGTATATGATAGACAATTAATTTTATATAAACCCGGTTTTTTGTCATAAAATATTCTGTTTTTTGAGCACTATTGAATCAACTTGTTAATTGTAAAACTATAGTTAGTTAAAATATTTTATACTTTTAACAAATACAATATTATACCTGAGTTTTTTTTCACTTGAGAGTTTTATTATTTTAATTAATTATAATTTGTTTCATTTAGTAGAACATTGTAATTTTGAAATATCTTGGTAATCGTCCTTAATAAGTGAACTCTAGTTGCGTGTCCAAGCTGACACAAAGAAATTTTTTTGTTTATTTAAATTTCTGAAAGATAATAATAATGGTTATAAAGTTAATATGAATCATAATTATTGTAAAAATTAAATGATTTAAGAGGTCTACACTAAAAAACATTTTTAATTTTACCATATTATAACAAAATTCACTACGACACAAAGGAGTTGAGTATTATCATTATCATTATCACTACATAGTATAAAACAAAGTCGCTTTCTCTGTCCCTATGTCCCTATGTCCCTATGTATGCTTAGATCTTTAAAACTACGCAACGGATTTTAATGCGGTTTTTTTTAAAAGATAGAGTGATTCAAGAGGAAGGTTTATGTATATAATTTAGTATAGTTTTATGTAAATTAGCAGAAATACGGCGATAAATGTTGAAGAAGTCGCACAAAATCGGGCCAACTGGGAGCTTTCCACGCAAACGCCGCGTAAACTAGCAAAGATACAGTAGAGTAATGTACTAGCGAATTCTAAATCTATAAAAATGCTACAAAAAAATCCGCGATAGCATATCTCTATCTCTCACGGTTGACTTACAATAACCACTTTTATGTTCAAATTTTTAATTAAAAACATTACGTTATTTTCCAAGCTATTTTCGTTAGTTCAGTATTAATCCTTATCCAAACAAATATTTTAGTTAGCTTAGGAATTTAATGCAGATTAAAATTGCCCTTTACACTATATCAATCAGATGAATAGGTTTTCAGATATCGTCGTTAGAAGTAATTAACAGCGAAACATTTAACCCTTTAACCGCCATCGCCGTAATATTACGTGTTGTAAGAGTAGTACCTCAGCCGCCACGTCGGAATATTACGTAAAGATCCTGTCATTTAAAAATGTCATCATTGCACCCGTGCGAAGCCGGGGCGGGTCGCTAGTATATAATAAAAGTAAGTTGATAAAATGTGCGTGCCCATAAAACTTAAAAAGGAGTCCCGGCACGATATAGAGACTTATATAGTGTGATAGCCCCTTAACCCCCCTCGAACACGAAAGTTCCCGTTTTAACGTAAAAGGCGTGTTTTTAAAGATATAAGGGCTTTTTTCAACCATTCAACTTGAAAATTAAGTGTAGTGTCGCCATCTGTTGTCGAGTATTTGAACTTCATTCAGAACAACGATTATTATTTGGGTTGCATTTCGAAAGGCGCTGCGAGCAATTACAACATGTGTACTGTGTAGTAATGGTGCGAAATTTAAAATTCCAATTTCAATAAAGTCTTAAATTACATTTGTCTACACTAATATTATAAAGAGGAAAGATTTTTTTTGTTTGTTTGTATTGAATAGGCTCCAAAAGTAGTGGACCGATTTTAATAATTTATTCACTAATAGAAAGCTACATTATTAGGAAGTAATATGGGCTATATTTTATTTCTTAAAAACTTAGACGTGTTAAAAATGGTTATGTTCACCAAGGTGTAAAAAATCGTCTCAAATATTTCTTTCCTTCGCGTACGCTACATGGTTAAAGATAAAACAAAATGATGTACGACTGAATTATAGGACTAAAAAAGATCTACAAAAAAGTTCGCGAAGGTCTATCGCTCGGTTCGATATGGTTCGGGAAGGTTATATCTATCTATAACAGCTTAGCTAAAAAAGCGTTTTAATATTTTAAAATTTAATAAATGGGTGTTTGTGTTAAATTTATAACTCTTGTACCCGAACGAAGAAGGGGCGAGCTGCTAGTACAAATATATATACAAAAGCGGATTAAAATACAATAGGTGTATAATCATTAATACATGTTACAATGACAGTGATGATGACATTAATAATATGTATTGAAATATACTTAAGCTCTTTATCCAGTTCCAAACAAATTAATGAACCCACCGGTGGTTTGTTTGTTTCGATCTATTCATCAATAACAAGTTTTTCATGAAAATCGAAATGTGATACGAAATTTATGACCATTGTGTTTATGATTGTCGTTTTTGTTTCGAATTTAACGAAACAAATAAATACAAAACATAAAAAATATTTTATAATTAGATTGTAGTTTAAATACGACTAGCGACCCGCCCCGGCTTCGCACGGTTGCAATGCCGAAACTAAATATTATCTACAATAAAAGATACGTTCGAAATCTCTAAAATTACCAGTGTTCCTCTACTATAATATGCATGTATTATACATAAAAACCTTCCTCTTAATCACTCTATGTACTAAAGAAAACCATATCAAAACCCGTTGCGTAGTTTAAAAAATTTTAGCATACATACAGACAGACAGCGGGAAGCGACTTTGTTTTATAATATGTAGTGATACTGTCTATTTAAGTAATACGTGATATTTTATTTTACAAGCTTTTATTTAACTTGCAATGTATGTATGTATGTAAATTTAATGAATGTTTGTTCGGGTGAAATCTTGCAACTCAATTTTGAAGCAGATATCTTCAACCGATTGAGCTGAAATTTTGTATACAGGTTTAATTTAGATGACAATGCATGATTTGTATGTATTTATGTATGTATGTTTGTTTGTTCGGGTGAAATCTTGCAACTCAATTTTGAAGCAAATATCTTCAAGCAATTGAGCTGAAACTTTGTATACAGGTTCAATTTGGATGACAATGCATGGTTTGTATGTATGTATGTTTGTTCGGGTGAAATCTTGGAACTCAATTTTGAAGCAAATATCTTCAATCAATTGAGCTGAAACTTTGTATACAGGTTCAATTTGGATGACAATGCGTGGTTTGTATGTATGTATGTTTGTTCAGGTGAAATCTTGCAACTCAATTTTGAAGCAGATATCTTCAACCAATTGAGCTGAAATTTTGTATATAGGTTCAATTTGGATGCCAATGCATGGTTACCTTTGTGACGTCATTCTAAATCCAATATGGCGGCATATCCAAGAGTGCGGACTAGTTATTTTTAGTGCACTTCTACAATATGGGTATCAAATGAAAGGGCTTGCTAAGAAAAATTCGAATAAAGTGACGTGATAACCGACTAAAAAGTCAAAAATAAATTAAAAGTAAAAAACCTTTTTAAAAAACAAGCTTTTATTTGAATGCACTAAAACGAAAAAAATAAATTTTTACCTTAAAACTTTTACTATCTACTTATAAAGTCATTACACATAATCTATATGATATAAAACTTGTCGCAAGATTTGCTTGTAAACAAGTAAATTAAATAAATTGATGTGATTGATTTTAACTATTAAAATTTTCAAACTAAGGAAATACGAGTACTATCTCGCGACAAGCTTTTCTATCATATAGATTATGTGTAATGACTTTATAAGTAGATAGTAAAAGTTTTAAGGTAAAAATTTATTTTTTTCGTTTTAGTGCATTCAAATAAAAGCTTGTTTTTTAAAAAGGTTTTTTACTTTTAATTTATTTATAGTTATGCTTCTACCCAGTTTGTATTCGAATTTTCAACGCTGGAATTTTACCATAACAGTATCATAATTTTTTATGTTTTTGTAGGTAGGGGCATTGTTGTAATTTGTAACCTCATCAATTTTTGAATATTTTTATCACGTTATTTTAAAACTAATCTTACTGGTATGAGTTCTATTTATTCATATTGAGTTTCTAGCACATAAAAATAATATATACGTGTAATAAAAATATAAATAAAAAATGCTAAATAATGTTATTTAAATATAGGAAATAATAGAAAATTTACAACTTATTCTGGTTTGGTCTAGTGGCGAACCTGTCTCAGTTTCATGAGCTTATAATCTTGGCAAGTAATCGTAAAATGCTAAACAAAAACATCAAGCGCGTTTAGTTGTTCCGGTAGACTTGTAACATACTTTTCTGAATAAGTCGGACTTATTTGATTATACTGAAACAGCCAGTTATTGGCTCATTGTTGGGCAAAAGCTTTTCTCCTATATAATAGAGTTGAAGCTTGTTCCACGACTGTTTGAAGAATAATATTTTTCTATCTATCTGTTATTACGTTTTTGACGGGACAACGTCTAATAAATCGATGAACGCCGGCTGCATGCACGAAAAAGGATGACTCATTGTATCGATACGCTCATTGTAGCGTTACGTTTGTTGTTCCGTTACGCTCATTGTACGCTTGCGCTGTATCTATCTTTCTTCCACTCTATTGGCCTATGCGTCCGAGGACATGTTTTGTTATAACGTTGTCACGTTAAACTATCGTCCGTAAACCAACTTTACAGACAACCAATGTTTATGATAAGAATTGTAACCGATGGCTTTATGTGCTCCTAGATATGGGGCACAAGATTAGTACTTGTACTAAAATCAAACTTTGTACGAATATAAATATCCAATGTAAGGGCGAACCAGATACACAACTACCGGCGTTATTGGAACTCTTATTACCACTGACTGCACTATGTTGGGAATCGTTTTTATTAATTTCGGATTTTACTGAACAAGATTCATAAAAGTGAAAAACAGAATTCGGTGTGACTAATTCAAGAGTAGTTATAAATCCTCCTTAAAACCAACTCGTATAAGTCACTTCTGTCCACCTACTGACTACATCATTAATTCAAACAAAAAAAAAAAATAATGATGTTGTATGGTCACACTAGCTAAAGATGTATAGAAAAGTTTCATAAAAATCAGCTAAGTAGAAGTAATCGAAATAGTCATCGGAAGGCTTGAAGCAGAGATAATAATAGAAAGAACATACGAGTTGAATTTATTAGATACGTAAAACCGTTTATAAAACGGAAATATAATGAACGTATATTATTATATAACAAAAACATTTTCGATTTGTATTATCACATAAACATGTTGACTGTAATGGAATTGAACTAGCTTTCATTTTTTGACAAACGTTGTGACATGGATGACAAGTTCCTAACAAACATTTTGTAAGTTATTGTAACAGTTCGAAATTATTGTTTCTGACAACATGTTTTGGAACCGGCCACTAAAGGGTAGGTATCGCTCAATATATCGCCAACGTCACTCTCGTCAAAGCTTGATTGAAGCGTGAAAGCTAACATGGAACCGATCGAATAATTTATGAATCTCATCTGCTTGTAATTAACTTTGAAATACTATTACTGTTTTAATAAAAATGTCTTTTATTAACTATGGCTACACTTTTTTAAACTTATAATACACAGTTTTCATATTATTTATTAATAACATTATTAATTTAACCTTCTGCAACAGAGGTGGTAGTCTGTCAGACACCACTGACTAAACCAATCGTCAACATTTCTAAATGTGGCATCGTATACTGTCTCGCTCAGTACCTTCCTAAAACGGTTTGCGCTTCTCGACTCTCACGGCCAGAAGACCTCACTGTACTGACTTTTGGTGTTATAAGGTATCGATGTCTCAGAGATGAGAGACGTAAGTACATAAATAATTACTGACTTATAATAGACGTCATATAAACAAAACCATGTAAATCCCTTTGTGTCTTTGGTACACAACAAATATCATTTATATTTGGTTTGTATCTATTAAACATAACCTCGTATTTTTCATTTTACAATGATATTTCAAAAACAAATTGCATACATACTATGAGTAAGGATTGCTATCAGGTGTCTATGATAACAACCGGGACCGACAGCTTAACGTGCTTTCTGAGGTACGGTTTGGAGACCTACAAAGACATACATCTAGACCGGAAATAAATATTTGTACAAATACAAATATCTATCCCGAGCGAGAATCGAACCAAGTATGTAAGCTTTTACGCGGTTCACGCACAACTACAACAGGGATATGTCAACCGTATAACAAAGATAATTAATACACATAATTATGTAAGATTTCAAGAATAATATTTAATTTTATTGTGTATTCCCATTAAAAACATTTTTGTTTATCTGAACAAAAACGACCTAATTATTCTATACTGTCAAATTTAAGTCCTAGAAATAACTAAGTAACTATACTACTATCCAGGCATATAAATATTCGTGTACATACATAATATATATATTTAAATTTTTAAATATTTATAATAATTTATGTCAAAATAATTACCCATTTATACATCTTATTTTCAATTCATCTCGTTTTGTAATCCAGATGTCAGAGGGCTGATTCTACTGAACTGTGAACAGGCTTACTTATCCTCGGAATCCCTAGCTTTTGTTAAACCATTGCTATTTTTTAAAGTAGGTATATTTTGATGCTATTCCGTACTGTGAAACGAGTATCGATTTTACTTACTTACTTAACTTTATTTATTTTAGTAAATGTATTAATTAATCAAGTTGATTACTGTTCTGAAAAAATAATGCAAATTTTAAAATAAATTATTGTTATAAATTGCATTATCTTTGAAATATAATTTGAAATTACAACTCGTAAGAAACTACTGAGTTTATATAAAATGAATAACAATTATTTCGATGAATACGCAGTAAATATGTAGTTCAAGACAATACAAGTTCAAAGCAAAGGCAAATTTTACAGTAGAACAATTTCAATATTCTAATGTCTTTTACTTTGATATTACGCACTATAAATATTTGTTATTATATTCATTCTTCAAGTCAATAACTAATAACTAATACATAATTAAATAGTTCTATATACATGTTTATAATTCGAATGAATATAAACAAAAATTATCACATCTAAGAATGTTTTTGCGCCAAGTATTTCTAATAAAAGGTATATTAATGTACTAGCGGCCCGCCCCGGCTTCGCACGGTTGTAAAATCTATCAGTGTTCCTCTGCTATATTATGCATTTATTATACATATAAACCTTCCTCTCGAATCACTCTATCTACTAAAGAAAACCGCATTAAAATTCGTTGCGTAGTTTTAAAGATCTAAGCATACATAGGGACAGACAGACAGCGGGAAGCGACTTTGTTTTATACTATGTAAAGTATTTCTAATATTTGGTATATTCCTGTACTAGCGGCCCGCCCCGGCTTCGCACGGTTGTAAAATCTATCAGTGTTCCTCTGCTATATTATGCATTTATTATACATATAAGCCTTCCTCTGGAATCACTCTATCTACTAAAGAAAACCGCATTAAAATTCGTTGCGTAGTTTTAAAGATCTAAGCATACATAGGGACAGACAGACAGCGGGAAGCGACTTTGTTTTATACTATGTAAAGTATTTCTAATATTTGGTATATTCCTGTACTAGCGGCCCGCCCCGGCTTCGCACGGTTGTAAAATCTATCAGTGTTCCTCTGCTATATTATGCATTTATTATACATATAAGCCTTCCTCTGGAATCACTCTATCTACTAAAGAAAACCGCATTAAAATTCGTTGCGTAGTTTTAAAGATCTAAGCATACATAGGGACAGACAGACAGCGGGAAGCGACTTTCGTTTTATACTATGTAATGATAACGAGTGTGATGAATAAAGTGATCTACATCTATATAACTGTGGAGAACACACAGTTTGATGGAATAAAAGAGAAGAGCGCTATAATGTTATAAGTGGAAAAGGTTGAAAGGGGACGTCCATTAATCACGAGATATTTTTTATCAAATTTTTATTCCCTACGTGGTTCTTAAACATTTACCTGGTAATATGTGATGAGGTTTTAAACTCAACCCCGCCACTAAAAATTTACGTTACCAGAAATTTACGGAATATTATCATATTAAATTTTGAAAAATTAGGAATTGTGATTAAAATCTCCAGACAGACATTAAGGTTGCAGGGTGTTTGTTGGTTGTTTGTTTGGATTGAAAATCACGCATCAGCGAACAATAAATACACGTTATATCTGATTAAAGCCGCCCCCGCCGGTTTTATTATAAATGTTAATACTGAGAGCTAAGAACGAAATGCACATAGAATCCAAACGGTATTATTTAAATCAATAAAAATCGACTACCAGCTTTTAAGCATAAATGGTTTAATTTTTACGCAAAAATCTTGCAGTTGACAGCACAATAGTTACTAAAGCAACGTTAATAGCTAATAATTGAAAGTTTTGTATTTCCCCACTAATAAATTATTAAATTGTTGTATTCAGTCTTAATTCTAAAATTTCTCAATATCGTTTATACAATACGTTTTAAAAAAATATTTTTAAATTAAAATGATAAATTCAAATTAATATTAAAAATATTTATTTTTAAATCATGTACAATGTATATGAGAAAAAAACTTTTCGCCACATCTGAAACTAAAAAGTAAAGAACGAAAATGTCGTACGTGATGAACGTCGATGTATGAAATCGGGAAAAGTGTACCTTTTTACAACAAGGAGGCAAACGAGCTCATCTGATACTCAATGATAACCGTCGCCTGTGGTCATCTGCAACGTTAGAGGAGTTGATGATAATGTTGTTTATTTACTCAGATAATTCATCGGCATCCCGCAGCGTACATTTCATTCATCAATACACAAATACGTTTTCGAAAATACCAAAGTCCAGTTGTAAAAAATTCTATGATGTACATAGATATAAATATAACAACAAAGTAAAAATGCGGCTACGAAAAGGCCGGGACTTTAGACGTTAGGTTTTTTTCATACAATATTCTTGGAATTCGATTAAGTCGAGGGCGTAGTCAAAAACTTCAATCTTGCTGGGGAAAAATCCTTTTTATAGAACTGGTATTATGAAGACGGCGTATGAAAGGAGTAAATGGTGCGAAATAATCTGAGCTCTTAGTTCTACGTAGCTGAAAACGAATTTATTGCTCCTCGATACTCATAGCGACCCATTTTATTGACACCTTAATACCGCACAGAATACCAGCGCAGCTATAACACACAAACTTTTTCTTATATTTTCTATTAAATATTGGGAGCGTAATGTTTTGGTTCAATATGATTTGTACCGACGCACATTACACGGAACACTGTAAAAGGCATCCTAGATTTTCAACTCAATCGAATATCCAGAAAAAGTCATCAAAAAGTCGCTCTCTGTTGTTAAAACCAGCACGTAAAGCTGAACAAACTTTTATGCATTCGCTGACCGGTTAGGAATGAACATCGTGTTCGCTCTATTCAGAGATTTTTATTTACTTTTTGCTTTGTATATAAACCTTGTAGCTATAGTTTTAGTTTAGATTTAATATTTTAATATGTTTTATCATCATTAATTTATATTTCTTTATCAACCATAATATTTATATTCGTAAATTGTTTTTGCAATAACATTCTGTGAATTATCCTCAAGAATATTTTTAAAGGATCTGGGCAATAACTATGCCATGGGCGTAATTTAATTTTAATAACACATGTACCTATAACAAAAAAAAAGTAATTTAATGTCACACACCATAGGATTACCAAGAAAAATGTACTCGGATTTTAATTGTCTAGAGACATATTTTCAAGATTTTAATTATACTTTTGGACGTAGCAAATATGTATATTATGATTATCTAAGGCAAGGGTGAGCAAGCAAATCAATGGGAAAATTTTAATTTTAATTTTTTTTTTGGCGGGCCTCACATATATTAATTCGTATTAATAGTTTACGAAACTTTTTTATAATAGAGTTAGAATAAAAAAATATAAAATTAAAAAAAGTAAAAATTAAATTTTAATGCAAAATATAAAGAAACAAGAAAAGAACAAAAAACGAATTTACTTGAAATTTTTAATGAGGAATTGGCACTATTTTGACGCATAAACATGTTTAACGGGCCGCTTGCAGACCGCAGGTTGCTTATCCTCCAATCTCCATCTAAGGTAATATTGGACGACCATCAAATCTGCCTGGGTTGGTGCGCGCGGTGCCTCCGCGCGCCACCTATAAGGGAAGGGTCCGTATTTTCCAGCGTAAAAAAAAAGGTAATATCTAAGTAGAATGTAGTGGCTTAGTAGACACTATAGACAATTTGTTTACTTTTGAAATAAATAAAACTGCATCTCATTACGGTATACCATATACTAAAGAAACGGCCGTGTCCGAGGATGCGTAAGGTATAAAGGGAAGAAGGTTTTTGTCACACCGTAAAGCTCTTCGTCCACGTTATTAACCTCAGACTGTGTCAGAAATCTACTATTTTTAAATGTTATTAGGTTCCAGTTAGGGTCGTCTACCGTAGACGCCAATTTGGCCTTAGAATTTTGATGAAGGCAAAAAGGACAAAAGACCGCTCTGCATTTGATCTCATTGGATCTGCAAAAGTTAATATAATAAGCCCGTTGGAAACTTTATGCGAGCCTGTTTAAACAAAAATATACGCGTGGGCGCACGTTGATCTCCTGAAAAATAAAATTATAAGTATAACAAAAACAAAAAAAAAGTGTTCAGGGAACACAAGATCAGTAAATTGCAAAATAATAAAGGGAAAAAGGTTCTGGTCGCTATAAAACTTGGTTCAAAATCATTATCGTCATCGTAACTTACATAAAACTCATCAAGTTACTTCCTGGTAACTTATCTCATCCCGTTGACCTATAGACATTCCCTTAGGTTTACACTACGTCCCTTTTTATGACCTTGGTTTATCGTGTTAGACGGTACGCTTTCCCACTCATTCCGGAACTTGCTTTTCGCTTACTACTTTTAGATTCGAAAAGCAACCGTCACTGCGACACATCCTTGTCGTAGTGACTACAGATTGACACTTTTTTGCATACATAATATATATATGTTATATTTCCTTGCTGCTTTTTTTTCTTTTCTTTATTTTGGGATTTTTATACACAAGTACATGTCAGTCCCATTGCTGCTTTTCTTAATTAATAAATGGTATTGTTATGAAAAACCAAAATCGAAAGTTTATTAATGACTTTATAAAAAGCAATTTAAAAATTAATACGGCTCATTATAACAATTATTGTTATCGTGGCCTAAAATAAGTGACGTTCCGTTTTAGTTGTCGAAAATACAAAAAGCAGTAACATGTGATTTACTGATTTTAAACTCTGTAAAACAAAATTACCTTCTGGAAGCTTTTCCAATAAATTTTTATTATGATGTCACAGCCAAAATGTGGTAAGTAATGCAAATAAATAAAGTTTATTGCCTTTTACCTAAGTAAGTGGAATAAGTAAGTAACTTGAATATTTCCTTTGGTATAATCGACACGAACGTTAGTTTTTGTAGAAAAGAATGAACATATCAAGGTTACATTTTAATATTACTAACATTTTGATCACTTTCAATTTCTATTTAGAAGGCGTTCCCGTAGTAGAGTAGTAATAGTAATAATAGTTTAGAGTAGAAAACAAACAATGTCATAGTAAAATTATCTATTTATAGCACATTTATTGACAAGGATTAAATATATATATATCAAACATTATTTTACGTACCGTTAGCATAAGATATCAATTTCATGTAGGGTATATCCAGGCGAGTGATTTTCCATGCCGTTGAGTATATTTGAAGGAACTCAAAATATGTACTTCAATGACCATATTAGAAGTAGTAAATTTTCTTTATGAAGTCTATTTCTATACAATATATTGTATCTTTAAGTTTTATTTTGTTAGAGTCCTAACTTTTTTGATATTTAATTTTAATAATTTCAATCTTTCTTTTTTTTCTTTTTGATTACTTGTGCAGTAAACTAGGAGAAATTTATCAAAAAACAGCATTATAATAAAAAATAAAGTTTTAGAATGTAAAAAGTGGGTTTTGCAGAGACAGCTGAAAATAGCCAATTTGCAATTCGAGTTTGAGACCGAACGGTTGGTCTGAAAAAAAAATATTGATATTTATAGAAAATTTTAAGTACCTACTTTAATTTCTGTAAACAAACCATTTTCTAAAATTTAATAGTTTTTTAATTTTAAGTAAAAACCGGAAGAAAGCAGATTTTTTCCTTTTTTGCGATTTTTTTCAATGTTGCGTCACGAAATTTCGTCCAAAAACCTTAGATTCGAATTCAGCCCTCTAAAATAGATATAGAATGAAAGAAATCCGAACTACCTCAAAACTTTCCTAGTAAAACACAATTTAACTGAACTAATAGGTAGTCTTTTAAATGTTTCGATATATATGTTTAGTAATGTCAAAGTTACAATTTTAAAACATTGTTTATTTACTTTTGTACGGCTTCACTTGTAATACTATATGAATACCCTTTGAAATATTATTTAAACGGTAGTTGGATTTTCTAAAGGCAGTACTTATCTCATGTGTCATGAAACACGATTCTATGAAAAAGTAGGTATACTCGTGTGGCACAGAATATTTATTAACACAAAGAGAACTTCACTTGTTAGTCACCGCTTATCACATCTATTATCTATAAACAAAAGTATAGATAAAATTAAATATAATTATCATGTTCATAAACTTGGTCCTTAGACACCATACATTTACTGGTCTGTGAGAATTCGTTTTGTCAAAATAGGGGTATCAAATTTATTTCCAAATTTTACAGACATATTTACAATTCACAACGTAAGAACAAACTCTTAACACAAAATGCACCAGCCTTCAAGTACTTTTTGTGTGTAGATATCACAAAAGTCCCATGATTCTATTCTCCCATTGCTTATCCCCATTTTCATCATTCTTTAATAGGTATCCAATATATTTAATATCTTATACATCCACAGATAATTCAATGCTTGTACTAACTCTCGCCACGTCACATGAACGTAATATATATATATATATATATATATATTTACGTAATAATAAAAACAAGTATACTGTCGGGTGTTGGGTGTAGTAGTGTAGCTGCCATTTACTCGAGCCTTTGTTACTCATAGTTTGTAATATATCCGCCAACCCGGACTAACCTCCGAACATTCTCCTACATGGAGAAAGAAGCCTATGCCTAGCAGTGAGATATTACAGGCTGAATCAAAAAATAAACAAAAAGTAAATGTTTCATTAGTCCAAATTGAAACTTTTTTAAATAAGGTGTATATACGATTACTGCTATAGTATATGTAAATTCCTTTTAATTCTCACACTCTTGCAAGGAAGACGTAAAATTAATATTTTGTATATTTGTTTTAATGTAGGTATTTTATTCAAAAGGTAAGGGTTGCAAGGCGGCAAACGTTTCATTATTCTAATGTTTGTGGTGGGCGGCATCTAGCTAGGCCAGGTGTTGCGAAGTAAATGTAAATATTTTATTGTGGAGGCACAAACAACGCCTGGGAGATCAATAAAATTTGTTTGTTCTGTAAAATGCTCTCCGTTGTCTGGTTTATAGATTGTGTACATGAATTATTCAAATATTACAATGGAAATACCTTACCAGTCCATTTATTTTAATGTTCCGCTTGATGAAACGTGCCATTTGTAATATTTTTTTTGTGTTGAATGAGACAATAATAGTTGGAAATTTACGTACCTTTGGCAGTATATAATTATGTTACTGTTAAAAATGGTGTGAAGTTCAAACTTATTTCTTAAGCAAGTATGTATAGAACACCTATATTATATAGAATTGGCTTCTTATCCTAAGTATCCATCTAATGGAACTAACAACATCATTACAATTATATTAGTTTGTGGATTACATTGAATTCCATGCATTGATACTCAATATCGCAACTAACATTACCCGTAACGATAACTATGTCGGTATAATTATATTGTAACAGAGGTTGTATAATTATATTTTATATTGGTAGATTAAAGATTCTAGGTAAGATGCCGATGCTAGCAACGGAGAACCTTATAGAATAAAGGTCGATATAATATTTTATGATTATAATTATTGTATTTTACATAATATTCGTTCTAACCATTTTTAATTAAATACACCCATGGGAATCAAGAAATAATATTATTACCATATACATACATACATACATATGTGTTTTATATAAGTAATGCCTGTAGATTTCTATCACAGACATAAACTGTTGAAATTCATATAATACCAGTATGTGCGACAATGTGCGTTTATAAAATTAACTTTGAAAATACCTACACAAATTAAATAAAACGTAATGACGTACGCTGTTAGAAAATTAAAAAAAAAATTATGTCTAAATATTCATCCTTAGTTGGCTAAATGTATCACTTATTTTATAATAGGTCAAAACCTATTCACTTGTAGCTAGGCCAAGATAATTGGTGGCTTATATTTTGTGTAAGGCGTAATTAAAAACTCTACATCGTTCTTAATTTTTGTTTATTTAGTTATCATATTTAGCTCAGAATGCTAAATGTGTAGTCACACGAGCGTTTTGAAGACCTATTAGATGCTAAAAAGAAAAAAACTTCATATGACGTTTACTCTTTTAGTGGTGGGGGAAGCGTGTACGTATTTTCAAAAATGTAAAAAAAAGAGTTAAAAAAATTGTCAAACTTCTGTTTACAGAGAGATAATAATCTGACGGATTACTCGGTGGGGAAAGCTGTATAAAGAGTATTATTTTTATTTCTGTGTTACCCACACATGAGGAAATTCGAAAATGTTTTTAATTATCATATCTAAATTTTTTTTTTTTTTTTATCATATCAAAATTTTTTCGATTCCGCGGAGTATAGGCCCATAGCTTAACGGCTAGAGCACCGGACACGGATTGTCGGGAAGGTGCGGGTTCGAATCCCGCTGGGTCGAAAATTTTGATATGATAATTAAAAACATTTTCGAATTTCCTCATGTGTGGGTAACACAGAAATAAAAATAATACGAATTAAAAATAGCTTAGTGTCGTCTCTTGTCAAAAGATTTTCATTGTAATATGAAACTTTGAATAGTGAAGTACTGTAAAGGTCTCGCTATAGATGGCACCACGGTTGCTTAAAACCGAATAAAATCATATCAAGATTTTCGATTCCGCGGAGTATAGGCCCATAGCTTAACGGCTAGAGCACCGGACACGGATTGTCGGGAAGGTGCGGGTTCGAATCCCGCTGGGTCGAAAATTTTGATATGATAATTAAAAACATTTCTGTATAAAGAGGTAAAAATCATGTAAAAAAAAAAAAATATCCGGCGTGTCAGATTTTGAAGAGAAGTGTTAATTGTGCCCTAAAAAGTATCCTATTGTAGGAGAAGTGTTAATTGAGCCCTAAAATGTATCCTATTTGACGTGACCAAAAGTACCAAGTTGATTTTTGAAAATGCAAAAAAAAAATCGTTACAATAAAATGCTCAAGCAAACAAAACAAATTACAAACGAAATTCGTTTATTGTCGGTAATTGTTTAAAATTAGATGTTTCTTCAAGCTTTCTTTGTTAATTTTTAATTTTTTAGCTACATCAGAGCCTATCTTTACATTTTACGGTGAATATTTGAGCAGTAAGCTAATAGAGGGGTTATTAGTTAGTTATACCCTTTTTTCCAGTCAAGGAAACATTTGTGGCCAAAAATTTGGTACAATAAATGTTTATGGGACAAGTAAATTCATTCCTACACCCTCGCTGTTTCTGTTCAAACCTTTCTCCATATAATTCTAACTTTCTTATTATCTATATATAGTGTTACGTTTTTGAAATTTTTATTTTTTTCCCTTTTAGTTTAATTTTTTTTTAATAATTTGATTTTATAATAGAATAAGATGAAAAGATGCTGTTTTAGGGAAGATTTAAATAATATTATAACGACTCGACGAGTAAACCTGACTGCGAATCATGATAGCGATCGTTACTCATAGTAGGGAATATATTCGCCAACCCGCATTGGAGCAGCGTGGTGGATTAAGCTCTGATCCTTCTACTACATGGGGAAAGAGGCCTATGCCCAACAGTGGGATATTACAGGCTGAAGCGAGCGACACACACGCATATATTATACTCTTTTGTCTAATGTTCTAACTTATAATTTAAATTAATTATTGTCGAATTTCGACCACTGGGCGACCACTAGTTAACTAGTGATAAATGATTGACAATTTATTTACATACCACTCTATTGCTCGGGATGGATATTTATATTTGTACAAAAAAAAACCAGTCTAAGCATCTGTCCACCACGCAACACGTTAAGCTACCGACCTACGTCCTGGTTGTTATCATAAGCAACTGATAGCAATCGTTACTCATAGTATAAAATAATATATCACCATTTCGGATTGTGGCATGCATGGTGGATTAAGCTTCGACCCTTCCCCTATATGCAAAAAGAGGTGTGTGCCCAACAGTGGGATGTTACAGACTGAATTAATCAAATTGTAAATAATCAGTCGACCTTCGACTAGTACCCATTATATTAGACATTTTATTATTTTGTTTATATTCAATTATCTATACGAATAAATAAAATTGGAGTGTCTGTTTTCAATATTAAAATAAACGCTTTTTACTAAATGCATAAGGATGTATACACGGTACATATACCAAAATAACATTCTTTACAATTTTTGTCTGTCTGTCTGCTTGTTCCGGCTAATTTCTGAAACGACTGGATCGATTTTGACGGGGATTTCACTGGCAGATAGCTGATGTAATAAGGCGTAACTTAGGCTACTTTTTTTTATAACTGCGAACTAAACAATAACTTTTTTGGTAAATTCCACGCGGACGAAGTCGCGGGCACAGCAGCTATTCATCAATAATATAGTAGAACTACTAGTTGAGGAGGATAAAAATTATATCTACTCGAATAGTCTTTTAAAAGCTTAATATTGTCACAGATTGTTCGGCTTTTAGTTGCTACGAGATGGTGATTACAAATACAAGATTAAGTACAATTTTAAAGTGAGGTCGGAACGAAACAGATTTTCGAAAGAAGTAAAAAGTAGGAAAGACTAGTACAGTAAAAGTAAGCACGTGCAAGTTCGTAGGCAGCCGGTAATGAAATAATATAAATCATTGGGGCAGTGGGGAGAGCAGCCGCGGCGTGGCAGCGACGGTGCGGCAACGGCGCGGCGCGGTGGCGTCTCGTATACAGCGCAGTGGTGCGGCGGCGGTACGGAGGCGGCTTCGTGTACACGAGCTCTCTGCTCAATGATATACTAATATATAATATTATAGCTATAAGGACTATGTATTTTTTTTGTAAAAAAATAATAATTAAATAATGATCACATATCCTGATATTTGTTTCTTTAACTTTACATGTGTTTTTGTAAATGATTTACTTTTTTAAAGTTCACGTTACATATTTATAAGTAACAAAATTTTATTTCCAATGCAACTGAACTTTACTCTCTAGTGGCTTTTCTTTGATTTGCTAAACTACTACGTCACGTACCTACAGCATTGTACATATTCAACTTGCAGATTTCATCTATCAAAAATATTTTTATGTACCACAAAAGGATTTTGACTAATTTGCCATTTCCTTTATTTTTAATCGACGATACGATTAAGCCTTTAATATCCCACTGTTGGGCGTGGGCCTCTTTCCCGTGTATGAGAAGGATCGGACCTTAATCCACCACGCTGCTCCAATGCGGGTTGACGGATACCTATATTCCCTACTATGAGTAACGATCGCTATCAGGTGTACATGATAACAACCGGGACCGATGGCTTAACGTGCTCTCTGAGGCACGGTAGGGAGACCCACAAGGACTGCACAAACACCCAGACCACGGAAAACATCTCTATGGCCAATACAAATGTTGTCGTGTGCGGGGATCGAACCCGCAACCACCCGCGCAACAGTCAATCGCAATCCAGTGCTGTGATCGCTATATTTTTACTCAGACTGAAAATAATTGTGTTTGCTCGCAAAGAAAAACCGATTTCAACCGATACACGAAAAAATACTCAAATAAATACGCGTTATCAAAGATTACTTAAAAAGTAGTCATCAGAAGTCGATCAAATTTAAATGGGACCACACTACAAGCATTAACTATTGATTTAAATAAGAAACATCAAAATAGGTCCACCCAGTGAAAAGTTAAACGGTATAATACAACGTACGTCGACGACAAAATAATCAAGTAAATACGCATTATTAGTTATAACTCTAAAAGTACTTGTCAGATCTCAATTAAATTTAAATGGAACCACATGACACGCAACACCTTTCAATTAAATTAAAATTCATCTAAATCGGTCCAGCCAGTAAAAAGTTCTGATCTAACATACATAAAAAAATACAATCGAATTGAGAACCTCCTCCTTTTTTGGAAGAAAAATTGACTGAGTGTAATAATATAAAACTTTCTTGATTCCTCAAAACTCACTAAACTTATTTACCAGCATTACAAGTTTTTCGATTCACAATATAATTAAAGTGTTTGCAAGAAGTAGTTAGCGTTTCTTTAGATGTACCCTAAAAGTTAAAAGTAAGAGACCCTTGATAAAACAACGTAACACAATTTACCTTTGCCAACTAAAAACACCTTTATAAGGAACAACTTTCGTCTATTCGGGTTGAAAATTACGTAGTATGCTGTAGTTATTTCATATTTTACACGAGTTTACTGCATCAGCTTAACTTCTAACCATTATATCGTTTTGGTTTAATGCTCTATGTGTTTTGTCATATTATGTGTATTAATTTATGATTTATGTGTGATCATAGGTGGTGTAGGCTGGACGAGGATTGGGGAAAACCAGGATGTCTGGCGCGAACTTGAGGAGGCCTATATCCAGCAGTGGACTGCAATGGGCTGAACTGACTGACTCACTGATAGCTGGTGTAAATGTTTATCTAAAATTTGATTAACAGTGATTCTGGTACAGTGATAAGAAAACTTTGAGGAATACTGATGATGTCAACTTCGGTTACCAATCGTTGCAAACATTTTTATTTATAAATGCAAATATCTGTTTCTGCTCATAGTGCTTCTCTGTTGAGGCCTTCCAACCGAAGCACACAGGCACAAGGCAGGTAAAGTAGATTCCGATTTTTATTATAAATTTCTGATAATAAATTGTCACTACAAGGAAAATTTTCCACAATCACGCATAGAGCAGCGTGGTAGATTAAGATACAACTCAATTTTTTATTAAACAATACCTTTGCTCAGATGTAATCAGTAAATTCATATCAAAGAGGTCGTTATAGTTTGCTTTAGTTCACCTAGAGTTGATATTTTGATGTTTGTTTATCCTTTCATTTACGGATCATATTATGTTCATGTATAGACGTACAAAACCTATTGTTTAGTTTACTTAACGATATAAAACAGAAGGTTATACCATGAGGGCATCTATCAGTATTTCAAGAAGCGTCAATAGAACCCTTCACGTTCTGTCTTTAAATTCTAAACAAAATAGTGACATTGTAAAAGAAATAACATTTTACCTTACAAGAACTTCATGAAAGTTAAAAACGGTCTCTTTGACAAGGTAAAGCAAACTTTTTAACCTTTGTATTTTTCCCTTGAGAGAAAACATTAAAAGCTAGAATGGATAACGTTGGCATGATTTGGGAAAAAAAACTTTTTCGCTGACATGTTTTTACATATCAATTTTATACTTCAAAGTAAACTCAATATCAGTAAAATATTCTTCCTTAATTTAAATATAAACGTACCTATATAAATTTACATAGGGTAAAACCCGGATAGTTGCCCCACTTTTCGAAAAAGCTTTATTTTAAAAAAATATGAACTTGCTGAAAATTATTCAGTATGTATCTCAAAACATAGGTCTTTTATCTTCTATAATAGCCTATTTTCGTATACATAATTAACAAGGGTTTTGAATAAATACTGTTTTATTTCACCTCTCAAAAAAGGGATAGTTGCCTACTATGGCGGATAGTAGCCTAGCGTGGAAAATGCTTCGGGGGATACTTGCCTCGTACGAGGATAGTAGCCTCGGTATGAATTTTATTTTGGATAGAAAGAAATTTATAGCAATTAAAGTAATTTTATTATTTATTTAAATTGATGTAACCGCCGAATCGAAATTTTTGATATAATTTTATTCGGTTTTAAGTTTTTTTTTGTTTTAATCAACTTTGGTATTAACATTGCTTTTTCCAGAAGCTAACGTTAATTTTATCGTTGGGGTTCAAAATTTCTGTAGATTTTTTAGATCTTTTAGTTCTGCTTAGCGGTTTTCTTGGTATAGGAGATGCTTGATGTAAAAAATTTAGGCGGCGTTTCTTTTTTAAGATTTTTGTTCTGGGGTTCATTTAAAGATATCAGCGATGGCAATTATAGCTCAGTATTATCAAAGATGTAATCTTCAATGTCGCTATCTTCTCTAAAAAATCTAAAATGGCCTCGGTTGCGTATGATTTTGGTCCACGCTATTCTGCTCAGACTCATGTAAGATAATTTCCAGATTATTAGCATTACTTGGATCTTGATACCCTGAGGGAAGCAGTTCATTTTGATGATGTAGACCGTGATTAGACTCAGATTCCGGTACAATACAAATATCTGGTACTTGTTTGCTTAGGGATGACACTTGGTCTCTTTCATTTGACGCAAGACTTTGCTCAGAATCTTGTGAGTGCTTTTCTAACGCAGACACTCCAGAAACCTATATGTATGATCGAGAAATTTCATTGATACTTTTTTTTTGTTAATTCTTCCAAGGCAAGTACTAAGCTATCTTCTGTCCAGATGATGTAGCGTGGCACCACGCCTGGTTTTCGCTTATATTTGCGAGGCATTTTGCTCGATCACGATCACGATTCAGCCTGTAATATCCCACTGTTGGGCATAGGCCTCTTTCCCATGTAGGAGAAGGACCGGAGCTTAATCCTCCACACTGCTCCAATGCGGGTTGGCGGATATATTCCCTACTCTGAGTAACGATTGCTATCAGGTGTACATGATAACAACCGGGACCGACGGCTTAACGTGCTCTCCGAGGCACGGTGGGGAGATCCACGAGGACTGCACAAACACCCAGACAGTCCATCGCAATCCAGTGCTGTGACCGCTGCGCCAACGCGGCGTCATTTTGGCATCATTTGGCGGCATTTTGCTCATCTAGAATAAATATATAAAACAGTTAATTAGATATTTATTTTATTTACAATAAGCTAGTCACATTAAATTCGAAAAAAACAACAAAAACGTAAAATCAGTCTTTGCTTGTTAAAATTATTTTACTTACTTTAGGGGCAACTATCCGCGAAAGTAAGTAGGGCAACTATCCTTTTTGATGCGGATACTTGCCCTTTTCATTTACAAAATAAATAAAAAGCATTTAGCAATAAAGCATAATAAACAATGTAGTTTAAACTCTAATGCATGCAAAGAAGCAAAAAGTTGACTAAAACTACGATCAGTAAAAAAAATATTCAATAGAAATTACTTACCAATATAATTATAACGCCCGTCAAAGTTTCGACGTGGAAGATTTTTGCTCACACGGACGAAATAAGTGGACCTATTCCGATGGCTTACTTGGCACTGGGGCCTGTGAGAGGTCACTACTTATTGTAGTAAAGCGCGAACACAACTCATATTCCTAACATAGTGTATTAAGAACCGGGGCAAGTATCCCCCCGCGGCAACTATCCGGGTTTTACCCTAATAAATAAATAAAACTCTTATTCAAAATCTGATCACAATTTGTATAAAATCGGAGTCAAAACTTTAAAGTAACATTGACATTAATGAGACCTCAGAGACTTCTGAATCAGTTGTGTGTTGAAATATTGTACTTAGGATGTTGTAAAAATATTTATATGTATATTTCATATAAAATAAAATAATATAATATATTTTTATAATTTCATATAAAAATATATACATATAAAATATAAATAAAATTGAAGTGTCTGTCTGTGATTTAAAAATAATTGTATTTTTTTCAAGTGCATATAGCTATTTATACGATACTAAAACACAAACGAACGATTTTTTGATCGAACGATGTTTTTGTCTATCTGTCTATCTGTTTTTCCGTTTCTCCGATCTAATCTTCGGAAGATAGATGAGGTTTAGAAGCAACATACTAGTATAGGCTATTTTTTTAACTGGAATTGCCGCAAAATAGGAAATCCGTGTTTAACGCGCTCGAGCACCCACCGTCCAGTTAAATATGAAATAACCAAACATTTTCTATTAAACACAATCACAATGTTACTTTCACAGTTCTACAGTGTCAAAAATGTAACAAGTATTGTAGAACGTAACAAGTAAGTAAGAACGAGCTAAAATAATTTTGCAAATTCTAAATCTGTCTTAAATTAACGCATGTTATATATATACTAAGAGAAGTTAATGTTATTATTAAAACATCTATACTTGTGCATGCTACAATAACCCTAAGTAGTCGAATAATGTATAATTTCAGATTAAGCCTGTAACATCCTACTGTTGGGCATAGGCCTCTTCTTCATACAGGAGAATGATCGGATCTTAATCCACCACGCTGCTAAACTGCGGATTTCCGGATATATTCCCTACTATGAGTAATGTTCACTATCAGGTCCATATGATAACCATTGGGACCGATGGCTTAACGTGCTCTCCGAGGCACGGTTTTGAGACCCAAAAAGATAGGAATCCAAATCGGAAAGAAATATTTGTATAAATACAAATATCCATCTCGAGCGAGAATCGAATCCACAAACCTTTGGTGTTTCGGCACGCACATGGCGCAAATACCATTATACCAGAATGGTTGGTGGAAACTATATACTACTATAGGCGAAATATAAGTCGAAAATTTCAAAAATTAATATATTCATCTATTAGCAGCAAAAGTACGGATTAATTTGAAGTTTGGCTATAAAACTTACAAATAAACCCAAATACATACTAAACTTGATAATAAACCCAACGAAACACTTTTAGGACAATTATGTAAAACTAGAACAAAACTAATAACGCGTAATCTGGAGCATTTTATCACTGGTAACATTGTATTTTGTTTTGTATTGTTTAATCAATTTTAAGGAAAATACGCAAATACATTTTATGTATTGTGTAACCCTTCAGTTGGAACGAAATTCTGTCGCGCAATTCGGCACTCGCCCTAAAATTATTTACCTTTCATTCCGTTCACTAAATGAGTAGGTTTATTGGATTAAGTCCAGAAAGCTTTGCCCTTAATTGGGGCTTTCCGACAAATAACTTTTCTGTTTTCTCAAACTCGTATTGCTCTTAAATAACGCTCTTAATTAAATTTGTAAACAAAAATGATTTAGGCAATTTATAATTTTCTTTAAAAAATAAGCTGTACGATGTAATCCATTTTTGAAGAGGTTTTTTTGGTCCTTGTTAAACTGACATTGAAACAAATTACAGCTATATAAATAATGTTTCATTTGCAAACAGAAATGTTTACGTCTTTTATTTGATCAGGAGTGACGTCAATGTTACGGAAAAAATATAAACTGGAAGTGCTTTTCCTTCTATTATTACACTTTTAGGCATGTTAACGGTAATAATTACTATTTATATGATTGGAATTATTATATTATTTGAGCCTACATTTATACAAATAGATAATAATGAGAAAAACATTAATATAATTATTATTTCTACCATAGGAGCTTAACCCAGCGTCGATGTGGCGTCAAAATACAACTTAACATACCAACTTAATATAACATGTTACGCAAAAGGCGGACTTAAAACCTTACAGCCTTATTTACAAGTCAGAGTTAAGATTTACAAAATCAAGAAATAACAACGTTGAGGTAGGTTTATATAAAAATAATAAAAAATAATAAACAAACTTAGGTAATTACAAAAAAAAAAGGAATAGTTCAAGAAATTTTTGTTTAAAAAAGGTCTGTTTGAAATATTGAAAATAAGTTTGAAATATCCGCATTTACTTACATACACGCACAAATATACAAACAAATATATATACATATATATATAAAGCTGAAGAGTTTGTTTGTTTGGTTGTTTGGTTGTTTGTTTGTTTGTTTGTTTGAACGCGGTAATCTCTGGAACTACTGGGCCGATTTGAAAAATTCTTTCACTGTTAGATAGCCCATTTATCGAGGAAGGCTATAGGTTATGTGTCATCACGCTAAGACCAATAGGAGCGGAGTCCACGCCGACGAAGTCGCGCGCAGAAGCTAGTATACATATATACAGTCATACATACATCAAAACCAAATTAAAAACATCCATACAAGAATGAACGTAATTATTTACATGTTTCATAATCTGACCAGTTTTAATTGTGATCACAAACAAGTTAAGCCTAAGACTGTTTAATCGCAAAATGAGAAGAAGAGAGAAAAAAGAGGTTAAAGAAGGGCCATGATTTTTTTTTAAATTATATTATGGGCTCATCCCAGAATGGAGCAAGCTCGCCCAGAAGAAGCCTGTAGGTCTACCATGAGTTTTTGTTACAAGCGCACATGACGTAACTACAGTAGTAAACGTAGAAACGCAACTGGAATATTTAACTATACCATACCTATTATGAGTATTTCTAAATTTTACTATAGAGTCTATCGAGCACTCGATAAGACTTAAGTTTTAAATGCGTTATATTGCGTATTAGTTACTAATATCTTTATCTTTCTTCCGTATAACTACACTCTCTAACGTGTATCGTCTCTGGAAACTCATGGTAGACGTACTGTTATATGTACCTACTCGGAAATACAGACGCCGGTATATATGTGTATGTTCACAACTCACTTTATTTTTTGCTTCGAACTTGTTTATATTATTTTGAAGCAATATTTGTGTCATGTGAAAACATGCGACAGTCAACAATGCTCAAATATGTACTAGGTTTAATTACTGAGTTCGTTTGTATTTGCACAGAATTTTGAAACGCTTCTGAGGTTAATAGGTAGGGATCCCTAGTACATTTTTTTCACCTGATTAGTATCAAGCTAATTTTCCGGGAGTAGCTTCATTTTGATGAGACGAACAAAAAATTCCTCTACGAAAACTCTCGATTGTGGTAGCTAACAGAGATAGCAGGAGATAGAGCAGCAGAGAGCGTAGGACCGGGATAACGCACTACGCAATTTGTAGGGCAATATTACTATTAAATTGTATAAATATTAACTAACTAAAAGAAAAAAATCAGCTGGTTAGTAATAATTTTTGATGACCAAATTGGTGACCTCGTAAGGTCATCACACCTTGCTTTTTTTCTGATTTTTTTTTCTTTTAGTTAGTTAATATCTATATAATTTAATAGTAATATTGTCCTACAAATTGCGTGGTAAGTTATCCCGGTCCTACGCTCACTGCTTCTTTATCTCCTGCTATCTCTGTTAGCTACCACAATAGAGAGTTTTCGTAGAGGAATTTTTTGTTCGTCTCATCAAAATGAAGCTACTCCCGGAAAATTAGCTTGATACTAATCAGGTGAAAAAAATGTACTAGGTATCCCTACCTATAAAATTCTTCATAGACAAAAATATTACAGCCTTATTATTAAAGTTATTTATTAAAATATCATATAACTATAATGGCTGATTTTTTTTATTACTTTGTATATTTTAGCACTTCATTAATTTTTCACATTAAATACATACCTACGTACCTTTACCTTTCAATATTTTATCAATATTCTAAATATTACATAATTTAAACTTTAAACGACACTGAGCGCCAGTCGTTGCTGTTTAATGTTCTCTCGGCTATACAAACATCTTCCCAGCGCACTCAATTACCGGCGGGCTTTTTCTACTTTATATCGAGAAAATTATTACATTTTTTTCTTTTAATTTTACTCCGTTGAATTTTATTTTATGTCTATTATATAACGTTTCAATATTATCGACGTTTCCTTATTTACAAAAATTATTATTCCTCATTCGTCGTGGTCTATGGAACGATTTGTTTGATGCTGTTAGGAAGACTCTCTCTTGGGATTCGCAAAAGCCTCAGGAAATTTTTTATTTCAAGAGAATCTCGGCCTATTACATTCGCCGTACTTCAAATGTACAAACTCATATTTATTCAAAGTATACGTTAATGTTGTTATTATTATATATTTCGTAAATATAAAATCGTACCTTATTCCGTATTAGCTTGACTTGGTCATCGTTATATAACAGTATGCAAATGCAACGAAATCTTAACAAATCTTTCACACGTACTATACTCATTGAGTTTCTTTTATGCATAAAATATATTAAATAATTTATTTAATGGTATTAACTTCTAAGATATTTCATAACAAAAACCTTAGAGTTAGTATCAAAAGAGTGTTACAACTAATTTTGTATTATTACGATTCAAAAAAATATTTTTATAGGAATTAGGAAGAAAGAAATATTGCTCTTCTGAAATACAAGGCTGAAAGGTAGTGCACGCCGCGGCATATGTATTGCATTGGATTACGAGTACGTACCTACCGTAAAAATAAATGTAACCGTTGCTTCTTCAATACGCTGTTAAAATAAACTAAACGACATATAACAAATTTACTTTTTAATTTTTAATAAGCCAATGATTCCTTTGCAGGAATAATTTTCAGTACGAGTGATAACTCTATACCTATAACAGTAAAGAGTATTTTGCTAAAACATTAATAGATGTTTAAATAGATTCAATTAAATTCATTTAGAACCTAATTTAGATCGTAATCAATAAACTAAAGACATTTTACCAATGAAAAATATATTTAAAAAAAAAAAACATACATTTATTAATTTTATATTAATTATTTTAAGGTTGTTTAATATAATTATTTTAACTGAGGTAGGGCTCGACAGTAAATTTCCAGTACTGGAGTAGTTACTCTATCTTACATAAGATCACAACTAAATAATACTGTTTTAAAGCAGTGTTTATTATTATTGTGAATAAGGTGACCAGAGCTCCTAGGGAAAATTGGGGATATTGTTGGCAACGCGCGTGTGGTGCTTCTGGTATTGCTGACATCTATATGCTACGATAATAATCGCTAACCATCAGGTGAGCCGTACACTTGTTAGCCGACCTAGTTATATATAAAAAAAAGAAAATAAAAAAAAAAACGAATAACTCGTCATGTACGTATACATAATTATGCATGCTGCCAGCATTCTTGGCACAATTCCACGCGGACATGATTTGTATCAAAACTATCTGTAAATATTTAGTTGTTAAGTTGTGACACGTAAATATGTATAATGTTTAATAAACTATTGAAAAAAAAATTATGACAAAATATTAATATTTTTATGGGTATTTCGAAACATGTCGAAAGGATATTTATGTTTTTGAGTTTTACGACTCTGCGCGGAATAATACTTAAAGACATATTTGCGTGAGATCTCCAGCACACTTCCCGCTTTTCCTTATTTCCCTAGGGATAAGTCATCTCATATATAGAATAAGTCGTAGCGATGTCTTGTAGGATAAAAAGCATAGACGAAAGTAACTTAATATATATTCTTTTATTCTTAAGCTATCACGTAAAAGGTAAATCGGTTATGTTTTATTAATATTTGTAAAAGAAATATCTTTTATAAATTATTTTTCAAGCCGTTTAATTTTTGTAAATATTAGTACACGACTTCAGGTTTGAACGCTGATATTTTTAATTTTAAGTCATATTAATGTTGTGCAGAGGTGGAAAGTATATATCGTATTTTATTTGAGAATGTAGGTACGAACCGGAAATAAGTTCCTTTTCTATAAGCGCTTCACAGAACTATCAAACACATCAAGTGTATTGCTTATATGTATTTATAGTTGGATAATCACAGGAATGTCTTGTTATAAGTATGTTTATGTTATTACATAGTACTTATTTGTCAAATGGAAATCTTGTTTATAAAATTCTTCATAATTTAAATATTGTTTATAAGGCTAATGACTATGAGACTATACCTTATTAACGTATCATTACATAGTATAATCCTTCTCCTCCTTCTCCTATATGGATCCTTCTTCTATATGGAGAAAGAGGCATATGCCCAGCTGTGAGATATTGCAGGCTGAAGCTGCATAGTATAAAACAAAGTCGCTACCCGCTGTCTGTATGCTTAGATCTTTAAAACTACGCAAGGGATTTTGATGCGGTTTGCTTTAGTACCTAAATAGAGTGATTCCTGAGAAAGGTTTATATGTATAATACATCCATAATATAGTAAATGAACACTGATAGTTTTTGCAACCGTGCGAAGTCGGGGTGGGTTGCTAGTTTAAAATAAATTGTTCAACTTCACATCTAAACAATTATATTTCTTTTTCTCTCTAGATGGTAATGTACCGTAAAAAAATTAATCACTTGTTTTAGTTGATAGACTGAGATAAGCTTCAAAATTAATTTAAAAGCATGTTTTGATAATAATGAAATAGTCACATTTTGTACTTTATAATAAACAATAACGCGGATAGACGATGTACATAAATATATTTCAGGTTTTTTTTTATCATTACATATATATTTTCATTTTGCATCTTTCTCGTAGATATTGTAATACTGAATTATTGTATTTTACTTTGCATTTATGAATTAATTATAACTTAACTATTTCTAACCCAGCATGTATGTAGTACAAACGCTATGAAATGCCTTATATAAGTTACCTTAAATGTAACAAAACTGAAAAATAAACAAATTTTCAATTAAGTCTCCCTAATGCTCCAAATTTTAATTTAAACGCCACAAAATAAAAGGAAATGGAACATTAAATGTTTCTTAAACAAATATATGTAGTTATAATTAAAACGCGTGTATTTGTAATTACTTCTTTTCATTTTTTTTTTTTTTTTTTTGATATTGCAGGGGAACCCATTTACGGGTAATATCCAGGACGCCTGGGTAGGCAGTCCTAGACCGTATGTCGGAAAGGCCAGACTTCTTCTCCATGGGGACTGTCCGGCTCACCTCTGAACAGTCCCGACGAGCGACGCCGTGTCTAGCCCACGCCTAGGGTTCCCATCCCGGCCCGACACGGGCAAAGGGGCGTTACTGGAGGCGCATTAAGTAGCGCCTCCAATTATACATGATCCTTGAGGAATCCCAATTATACATGATTAAAAAAAAATAACATACTAACATTAAGATAGGTTAAGTGTACATTGTAAGTAGCAAATAAGTGCACATATATTGTAGCTAGGAAATAAGTGTACATATATTGTAGGTAGCAAATAAGTGCACATATATTATAGCTAGGAAATAAGTGTACATATAGTATATGTAGTTAGCAAGTAAGTGTAAATATAACAAAATTATACTATAGAATAGTTTTGGTCAGTGGACTCACGTTGATTCTATGTCTAGTTATTAGGTTTTCTTAAGTTGCAGTACAGTACCGATGCATGTTTTAACATACTAAAAATTGGAATAACAAAAGCACGGGCACTATAAGTCTTTGGATATATCTTTTATTAAAATAAAAAAAGTAGCGGCTCCTACGCACCCCCATTCGTCGCCCGCGGGTGGAAGCCACGTGGGCGGTCTCCTCTCTCACCCACTCGTCGGTCTCCTTCGGAGACATTACTGCCTCGCAGAATCAGACCTTCGGGAATTGCCTTCCAGGACTCATCGTCGCCGAGCATCGCGGTGACGACGCTCGAAAGCGAGAGGTCCCCTCCGAGGACCGAGGTCAGACCCCGACGCAGTGACGTCCATCTCGGACACACCTCGAGGGTGTACTGGACAGAGTCCACCGCCGCGCCACAATCGTGACTTTCAGATTTATAATTACATATATTCTATCCTATGTTTGTGTGGCACAGGCTTTTGCCTATCACAGGAACCAGGGCACTCATTATTCTATGTAAAATATTTTTATGAATAAAGCATTATTATTATTATTATGTTTTCTTCAAATATATTTCGGTATAATGTATTGGTACATTAACAGGCAGATTTATGCCAATATGAATTTTAAAAAAAGTAAGCATAGGCTTACTTAATTTTACTGTGATGCTAGATGGATAGGATGCATAAATATGTAATGACTATCACCCAGATATTGACAATTCTGAAAACCATTGTAGACTAATATTATGTACGCGAGAGCTAGATATCCTTATTTTAGTATGAGTTAATTATTTAATGAAGGTTCGCAATAAGATGTACAAAATTTGTTTTTTACTCAGACTTCATAAATGAATGAACCTTTTTTTATTAACATTTTATAAACAGACTCCTTCATAAGAAACGTCAAAACGAGTATTCCATGAAGCAGAAAAAATATTTCGGTTGTAATATTTTAGTCCTCTATGAATATAATTATGTTTTGGGAAATAACCAACATCAAGCATCGTAAATATGTATTACATTATTAAAATTAGTATTTAATATTATTTGTTATTCTATTGCTGTGCTGCTGTGTGGTTACGGCAGTAACGAATATAGCCACCCCCTCTCTTCCGAGGGTGTCGTAAAAGGCGACTAAGGGATAACGCAGTTCCACTACCACCTTGGAACTTAAAAATCCGACCGATGATGGTTGGATAACCATACAACTGCTGGCTTTGAACTACACATGCCGAAGACGGGCAGCGGCATCTTCAGTGCGACAAAGCCAGCCCTGCGGTCAACAACCCACCTGCCCAGCGTGGTGACTGTGGGCAACACACATGAGCTTACGCCATTTTTGGCACGAACTTGTGGAGGCCTATGTTCAGCAGTGGGCTTCGATAGGCTGAAGTGAGGATAACGTTAATCCATTATTATTTTTGTTATCAAATATCGAAATTTCAAATAGATTCCGTGAAAATGTTATCTTGCGTAGAATGTAAATTCATTCACTTTAGCTCGATATTAAAAATCGTAAACCTACGGTATTTTTATTACGAAGTCAAAATCATCAATTACGAGGCATTTTAATAACGAACGCTTTCACATGTGATTGCTACGATCGCATTATTACGATGTTTCCATTAATATCGTAAAAAGACGTCTGGGTATTTATTATACATAGACAAGTAATTATAACTTTTAATTATCCTGTTGTTTCTTAAGTGTAAATGATAAATTTAAGGTTGAAATTTTCAAAACCTTTTTCAAGCGTCAGTTCTAACCGTCTACAATTTTATTAAATCCATTCTAAAATATCATTATAACATTAAATACGAAAGTAACTCTGTCAGTCTATCTGCCTCTGTGGCTCGATTTCAAGTCTAAACTATAATAACTGAATTAAAAAAAATTGCGTGCGTGCAAAGTACACATGTCAGAAGTGAAACTTCTTTGGCAAACTAATAAATAAACTAATTAAAAATATAACGAAAAGCCAACGTCACGCGGTGTTCCTAGGCGGTCACCCATCCAAGTACTAACCGCGCCCGACGTTTTTTAACTTCAGTGATCGGACGAGAACCGGTGTATTCAACGTGATATGGACGTTTAAAATTCGTGACGCCGTGACGCGTTTGATTCGTAAAAATTTTACCGCTCATGCTCCTAAAGAAGATTCACTTCAATAACTTGTAAAAAAAACATTGTAACTTGGTATTTAGATACTGATTAATAAGTAAATGTAGGTAATATTTAAAAAATAAGTATCGTAAAAATGATGCTCAAAATTACTGTTCCAAGGAGACGAGGGCGCTAGTAAAAGCTAGTGGTAAATAGTTGGTTGGTAAATTTTGACAGTTTTGAGTTTGGAACATATTGAATAGTGTCAAAATGACGCAATAACGATTTTATGGTGACATTATAAAGTACCTACCTAGAAGTTATTCTAGTTAGGTAGGTACTTTTGAAGACTCATTGACATCAGTTCCTAATAATTGTTCTCTATTAAGCATTTTGCAATTTTGTTGCATTGAAATTTAGCGCCACATTATTATTAGTTATTCAGAAGCGTATACATTTTCTGACGCTTAACCAGCGTTTAAGTAGTGCGGGTGTTGCGTTTGCGTAATGCCGATATTTTTTCCCGTCGTAAAATAGGAGCGCAACCATCGAGTGCACTCACCATTAAATGCTAGAAATGCAATTCAGGAAAGTTGCGCGCATCAAATACGCTAATGTATGAACTCCATCAACTAGAATAACTAAGATGTTTTCTTCGTCGATTGTTATTAACGTATTAACTCATTGTATTGACCTTTTGAGTATTTTGTATTACCCTTTTCTCCATGTAGGATCGTCCACTAGCTCTCGGTGCCTAGGTCACCACGGTGATTATCAAAGAATAATAGTGATCGTCGACCATTTATTCTTTTACGGTTGATCTCAAAACCTACCTTAATTTAAATTCCGTTACCTACCAGAATTTTTCTGTGAACTATTTATTGATTGTCACAGAAAAACTCTAGTAGGTAACGCAGTATAACTTTAGATGTGTTGTTGGGATCTGCCTTTAGTAAATTATTGTCTTTTATATTTTTTTGAATTAACGGCTTTCAATAAAGCCTAAAAAAGGATGGATGATTTCACTCATCTTCAGTCGGTGCGCATAGTGTTAATAATAATTATTAATTGTCTTGCATTGTCAACGTCATTTCGCTATGTTTTTGTATCATGTCATATCATATCTTTTTTTTACAAGCTTTTATATTTATATTTTTTGATTTTTATAATTTTATTTTTATCTTACTAGCTGACCCGGTGTCCCGAATAGCAGAATAAGTATTAAAAAACATTAACAATTAAAGAATCGACTGTTAGGCGGTACGAAGTTCGCCGGGTCATCTAGTATTATATAAAATATTTTCTTCCTTCCGACCACAATAGACAAGAATTCTCGATCAAATGAATAAATAAATAAGAAATGTCTACAGAAAACTAATAAACAAAATGTACCTATCGACTTAATAATAATTGTATACTGGCAATGGAAAAAAATCGACTTCAAATTACTTCAAAAAAGGCAGTCGAAAATTAATTACAAAATATGCAATATTGGGGATAACTCAAAAAGTCCTAATGAGTAAAAAAGTTAGAAGGTAACACATATAAAAAATAGAGTTGGATTGAGTACCTCCTTCTTTTTAATTGTTTAAAAATATGTGATTTTATGACTTTACAAAGAAATAAGAATTTATGACAGGCAAGACACGTAACTGGAATAGACAACTCATGGCATACTGGAATAACAATAATTGATGTCTAAACCAATCGAGCTTTAAAGAAATGAATTGACATATGATTTTTTCTTTTAGTTAGTTAATATTTATATAATTTGATGGTAATATTGTCCTACAAATTGCGTGGTACGTTATCTCGGTCCTATGCCCACTACTGCTCTATCTCCTGCTAACTCTATTATCTACCACAATCGAGAGTTTTCGAAGAGGAGCTTTTTATTTGTCTCATCAAAATGAAGCTACTCCCAGAAAATTAGCTTGATACTAATCAGGTGAAAAATATGTACTAGGGATCCCTACCTATAGTTTATTATAAATTAACAGGCAGTTAAAAAAATAGAAGTCGTAATTCGGTGCGCTAAAACTGTCTTGTGTGGCGTACCCCTCGTCGTTATCCAGGAAGAGCTCCGCAAATAGCTTCTTTTGCATCCAAACAGAAGTAACACAACATGAAACTAAATGCGAGTGAGCTACTCTCCAAACTATCTCAGAGTGCTTAAAACTTTAATGAACACAAAAACTTTAAAAATAAGTTACTTATGTATATCATCGTTTTGATAGAACTTTAATATAATTTTATTTATTCATACTTTTTAATTAGTGTCAACTACATATTTCGAAAAATTATAACATTCACTTTTTCTTTAAAACATAATCGAAATAAGAACATTTCAATGTTTTATTAATAATATTTTTTTAATATATCTAATGTTAACGTTGACCTAAAACTGCAAATGTCTAATTTAAATTTAAATGTTTCGTACTTTAAGTTAAGCATTTATTTAGGCCATTGTGATCCAAACGTCGGCGTAGAGCACATTAGCGGAGACTTCAAACTAATCAAGAATACAGGCTCGTTCGAGTTAGCGTTACGCGTGTACGATGTTGATAATTTATTAGCGTTTATGCGCTTATTAGACCTTCCTAAGTTCAGAAGTGCTGAATCCAGAAATTTCGCATTTAGGAAGGTGTAATCGCATTCAGTCAGTTAGTGTTCTGAATTCAGAAGCAAGGATGGTTTCTGAAAGTCAGTGTTGCCAATGTAATATTGTGATTGCCAATGTAATTGCCAGTGTTAATAATGTAATATATTTTAATATAAAAAACTTTTAAAAATTAACATATTCAATTAACATACTAAAGCAAAGTATTCAAAATAATTTATTTTCTATTTTAAAAACCTTTGAAAAATAATAATTATTTTTTTTCAAGACTCTATTCTCTGTTGATATCTTTCCTCGACAGATGGCACTATAATAGTAACAGATCAATTGTATTATAAAGCCTGTGGTAGTAATGGACTTTGAAAAAATACATCGATGTTTTACGGAAGCCCGGTCGTGACATGTGTACTGCAGACATACATAGTATGTCAACTATCTTTTTGTTATTAAAGTTAAAATCATAAATAATTAAATTATAAATTATTATCAGTAGAGAATGATGAGAATGAGAAATGATTTAATCGTCTGATAACATATATTTATATTATGTTATTCTAAATAATTAAAAAATCTGTTTCTTAAAAAAAATAACCCTAACCTATCTAACTTCAAAATTTATATAATGTGACAGTAAATATTAAATAAGTAAGTAAAAATATATTTAAGTAAAAAAAAATCTAAAATCTGCGAAATTCCCAAAAAGCTTTCTATATAATTATGAGTAGGTACTATATACTGAAAAAATATGAACATCTAAATCGACGGTAGATAAAGTACATTTTAGCCTTATTTTATTAATCTTAAAAGGTTATCTGGTAATCCGAGTAATCGGACGATAAAATTAATTTATTCATCCGATAATCGGACAACTAATTTATTTTATTCATTCGTTTAGCGGACAACTAGCAATAGCCAAAATATTTAGTATATAAATGGATAATTAAAATAGAACATTTATTTCTCATTGTTTTTACAATATAAATAAGTACCTAAGAATAGTTTTATTTTTTTTAATACAACAGTTACTTGAAATTCATTTTTTGCCACCAAGGTATTTGATTTTTGAGTCACCATATCAACAAATACTAATTAAGTGTTTAATTCTTAATGAAAAGTTATCGCCCTACTGATAATAATTTATAATTTAATCATTTATGATTTTAACTTTAAAAACAAAAAGATAGTTGACATACTATGTATGTCTGCAGTAAACATGTTACGACCGGGCTTCCGTAATGTTTTTTTCGATTCAATGCATCAGATAGTGGCATCGATGTAATATCGATATATCAAAAAATACATCCATGTTTTCCATACATCGTTTCCAACAAAGTTTTAGGGAATACATTTTTAGGGTATTTTTTAGGAATTTTTAATTCATCGGAACGTAATATATTATTTTTATTTAAAAAATTATTAAAAAATAACAATTCCTAAATTATCAATTTTTAAAAGAACATGTTCAATAAACATACTAAAGCAAAGTATACAAAATAATTTATTTTTTATTTTAAAACACTGAAAAATAAAAAATAAAACTATAAAACTTCCACTTATTTTTAAATAATTTCGATTTTAGGTTTAGGCCTTGTTTAGGCCTTTAGGAGGTTTTGTTTTTAATTTAGGGAATTTTGTTAAAAAATTTAGAGCAAATGTTTTTTTAAGAGTTGGCAACACTGGTGGCCGCATTGTTCTATATTTTATTAATCTCTTTTTAATAAAAACTCATAAAAAACATTTTTCTAGATGTCATTCCGAATCGAATGAGCTATCGCACATATTTTTAGGAGCTTTATTTCTATTTAACACGTTTTTGAACTCGTTGACTATACTACCTAATTGATAATTCGATAGATACACATACGTCCGACTTCGTCGCTCTCTCGTAACTGACTGATTCAGCAACTGAAATTAGGAAGGTGTGATCAGAAGCTTCTAACTAGCGTCCTAACTGGCTTTCTGAATTCAGTGACTACATTCAGGATGGTCTAATAAGCGCATTATTCCTATATAGCAATCTGTAGGAATGCCGTTCTATTACGCAGACTCCGTTGAGATCTCTCCTCCAGTGAGCTGCGGGAGTGGGGAAGCGACGGTCGCTCCAGACTGTTCCAAATACAGTTCCGGAACTATATCGCCGAGATATCGCCGAACGCGCCATTTAAAGAGGACAGTGTGTTTACGAACAAAAGTTTATAGTTCTTTCTTGGATATTTAAATTTATCGCTGTGGTATGGTGGCACTATGGAATTCTATATAAAAATTGACTGTTTAATGGAATTGGTAAGTTAAATTTATGTGAGTCGATGATTTGTTTTATACGTTCTTTTATTTATAGTAACTTTTTATTAGTTAGAGTTTATGAAACGAATCTATTTTTAATACTAACGAAGCGTTACATTAACTGTTATGTCTAAAAAGTTTCATGTCTTTATGTTATTAATAATATAATTTTAATGAAAATGCCTCTTGGTTCAAATTTTACTTTTTAATGATTAATTAATAACTACTAAATATGTTGTTATATGCATCTAATGTTTAAAAAAAAAGTTATTTGTACACTCGTGATCACTAAAATAATACGCACACTTCTAGATATGAAAAATGTATATTTAAATGTAGGTATAATAACGATTTTTATTTATTTATAATTACGATAAAATCAGTTGATAAATTCTCATACGAGGCGTGTATTTGAAAATCGACAACCCGTCGCTCACCACTTCTCAGCGGTCGTTTATTTCCGGGGAAAGGATAAGCGTCATTTGTTAGATTTAAGCGAAAACACGACTATACTTTATTTCAATTTTTTCTCAAACCTGATAAATAAATATTTGAATGTTATTATGAATTAACTTACTTTATTTATGTAAATGATTTATAGTAATAGAATATAATTTAGGTATTAAAACCTAAGTGAAACTAATCAACTTTTAATCCAACCTTAAAATATTAAAGAAAAAAGTTGTAGACACGGACTGCTCAAGCTAACGCGATTATAATAACGAATTAGATAAGAAATATACATTCTATTCCATACATTTAATTATAAATAATTAAAAAGACTAACGTTTTATTTAGAAGATTAACTTATTAAGTAATTAAATTGTGTTTCAAAACTAACAATACAAGCTATTGAAAAAACATTCCAATTAGGCTCAGTGCGATAATTTTATAAGCGTACAAACTTTTTATTTTTACTACCGTCCTACAAATAAATACAAAACTGACCTAGCCTTATGCCTGCTAATTAGCTATGGATTACTTTTATTTGATTTACACAACGTAAATAATTAAATTTTAGTTAAAATAATCCAAATCTTGAGCTTGAAACTGAGTTCCAGTAATAATTGAACTATCCTTATCATTTCTCAATGTGAAAAACTAGGTAAATAGTAAATTTCATAATAATTGACACAATTAATCGACAACGTTCGAAAAGTATAAAACACACAAAAAGTTTGCATTTACAAACATTTCGTAACCTTTGAAACTTTTGACGACACTCTTAAGCGCTGAAACAAAATAATATACACTTTGAAAGCATTAAGCTTTCAGTAGAGCTAGTATATGACACAATAGATTTCAGCAATGAGTAGAATGGAGAAATCGCAGTGGATAGCGATCAGTGCGGTCAAAGGAGCTGTGTTGAATTTCGAAATAAAACGTATTTACTGTCCGAGCAGTATGAAGTATGAAGTCAAATCGTGCTCAGTTTCATTAATGCAGACAAAAATATTATTTTTGGTTTTAGTAACGATTAAAGAGTGTATTGAAATTAAAAATAAATTATAAGATATCTTCAGTCTACAAGCTCGTATAAAACTATAGTTTTTAATTAAAGTTTAAATAAATAAAAATAAATAAACACCTCACACTCAACGGATATCTCTATATTATCTAGGATTATCTCCTGTGTCACACACAATAGACAAGCACAAACGCCCAGACCACGGCAAACATCTGTATGGCCAATAAAAACGTTTTCCATGTGCGGGTATCGAACCCGCAACCGCCAGCGCAATAGCCACAAACGAGTGCTGTGACCATTGCGCCATCGCGTCGTAAATATACATTGATTTTGTCGAAATGTCATACTCTCTCATCTATCTTATACGTATATGTACAGCTAAATCTAATTCCCTGGACTATGTTTAATCTGCAACACGATTGCTTGTTAGGGATTGGCTCTCAGTTATAAAAATAATAGTACATGTTGCGAAGTACAGTATATCTCAACCTCAATTATACTTACATGGAATAAATGGAATATCATTTTCGAAATTCTTTTTCTTTAAGTAATATTTTAATTAAATAGAATTTTATTGAATATACTAAGATATTTTACGATCTAAGATTAGATTAGATATTATCGAAGAGAGACAGAAAATTGTTTCATCCCATGTTTTGTTTCATAACAACATAAAATTTAATTCTCCTGTTGCGCAAAGAAAAATTAAATATTTATCATACGGTTCAGGTTAATATAGGCAAGCTTAATTGATATTATTAGATATTTAAAAAAATATTAGAAAATCTGCGCTGTGAGTGCCGTTAAACGTATTCCCGCTGGGTAATCTGAATAGAGCATTGGGCTGCCAGAGTGCTTGACGTCAGATTATGACGTTTGATTAAAACGTGTAAATACACGTAATACACTTATTAACATGTACGAAGTGACGCTAAATATATGTACCTACCTGGAATATTAACATCAAAACAGACTAAATGCGTTTATTGTAAATATTAACGATAAATCGAAAAGCAATTATAATCAGCATATAAGCGACAATACCTATTGTAGTAACATTAGAGACATGTTATATTGTTTACAATAAAAATATTACAATATCTACCAAACTATTAATTTCACGCTGTATTTAATTTAGTGCGAATATAATTTAATTGTATAATTAACATAATGTCGCAATTAATAATTATTCGATTGTGAGTGATGCTAGATGGGGTATGGCTGCATCATAATTATGGATTTATTGATATTGTTTTATGGTACATACTTTTAAGCTCGTGGGAGCGTGATGCTTAAACTGCATTTTTTTTTAAATAAACAAGCTGTTTAATTTCTAAAACACACATTTAATGGAAATGATACTTTATCAAATAAATGTATGCAAACAAACTAAACTACTGTTTGGTTACGGCAGTTACGAATATAGACCCCCTCTCTTCCCGTAGGTGTTGTAAAAGGTGACTAAGCGATAACACAGTTCCACTACTACCTTGAAACTTAAAAAGCTGACCGATGGCGGGATAACCATCCAACTGCTTTTAAACACACAGGCCAAAGTCGGGCAGCAGCGTCTTCGGTGCGACAAAGCCAGCCCTGCGGTCACCAACCCGCCTTCCCAGCGTGGTGACTATGGGCAAAACACATGAGTTCAGGTCATTTTTGGCGCGAACTTGGGGAGGCTTATGTTCAACAGTGAACTGTGATAAGATGATGTGATGAAACTTAAACGCTCTTCAAAGTTGTAGTACTAGTTTACTAGTATTACAACTTTTATATTATTATATATTATTATGATTTATACTTGTATCACACCATTAACTATTCTATGACATTTTAATATTCATATAGTATAAGATGTTTTATAATAATTAATATTATTATAAAAAAAAAATATAAAGATAAAATTATTTTTTGCTGTTTTACGGATATTACTATCAAGTCTTTATCGATTTTGCCCAAACTTCTTAAATATTTATGATTTGGAATACTTTCGTTGTGACTATATTTTGTATAATTTTTAATCCTCCTCAAAAGCAGGAGAAGTTTCACAGTTTTATTGTTTGTTTGTACATATAATTTAACTTTGACACCGTAACAAAAGTTGTGCGGCTCTCATATCGACGTGGACTTTCGACAGTTTCATTGAAACAACAACAGGAAGTCATACACCAAATTCTTAAATTTATCTAACTTTTACGCCTCCAGAGTATTGTGACGAATCTTAGAGGCACTAATATTATTATTTTAAGAAATAGTACAATTAGTTTAATCGTGCCTTTTTAGTTTGAGTTAGTATTCCGAAACGAAAAATAATTTTTAAATAAAATTTGTCCATCGTAATAAATAAAACTCTACTAATCATAATTTTACAAGTTCACTATGACAGGTTACAACTACTTTATTCAGAGTAAACATTAATTGTGTTTGCTGGCAAACGAAAAAAAAAAACCGACGTATATAGTCGGTAAAACCATCAAATAAATAAGCATTAGATATTAGCGATAACTAAAAAACTTTCGCCAAAAAGTTATCACGTACACAATAATAATAATTATTATTATAAGACATAAAAAATACCGTCGAATTGAACTTCCTCCGTTTTTTGAAGTCGGTTAAAATATATAATAATAATATTAAAAAAATATGTATAAGTTATAGGTATAAAGTATATTAATTTTTGGTAAGTATTACGAGTACTGAAAAGAAATTATCATTCGTACGGAAAGTTAATAGTAGTGTTTGAAATTTAATATGATATTACTTTGTTGTACTTTTGCAGTCCTTGTGGGTCTCCCTTCCGTGCCTCGGAGAGCAGGTTAAGCTGTCGGTCCCTGCTGTTATCATGTACAACATAGCGATCGTTACTCATAGTAGGGAACATATCCGCCAACCCGCATTGGAGCAGCGTGGTAGATTAAGCTCTGATCCTTCTCCTACATGGGAAAAGAAGCATATGTATATTAGTTTGTTAATTTTTATGTACAAACTATGATGAGTATTTTAGAGTAGGTACTGGACTAATATTTAGAACGTTTCAACCAAGCATGCGATATGATAAGTCTCTAAACATTCATATAAAACATATGTTACTTAATTGCATTTAAGATGAACACTATTAAGATTTTACTATTGGTCTTAGCTAAATATTACTAAAAAATAATACAAATAGAAGAAAAATAAAAAGATCATTTACTCTTCATTAACTGTACCTAAACAAATTTTCAAAGATTTAAGAAAAATTTATATATTCACGACAAGAAAAATATGGCGGTACTTTGACTAGCCCGTTGGCGCAGTTTGTTGTGGTCCCTGCTTTCTGCTTCGCGGATTTCAGATTCGATTTCCACCTGAGTCTGGGTGTTTTATTTCTATTTATTTAATTATAATTATATGTAATTATATACATATTATTTCTGTGTATATTTATCAAAAAATATTTAGCTATAACAGTCGACTAGTATCTATAAGTCCTATAACAAGCATTAAGTTGCTTACCGTAGGAACAGTCGACTGTGCGTGTATGTTATACGATATTTATTTATTTATTTGTTTATTTACTCAATACAAAAATTATGTAAGTAATATGATAAATTTAACGTGGGAATAAGAAAAATATAATAGCTTAACTTCTATTGCTCAAATTAACATGATTTTATTAAAAAATTGACAACAATAATGTCGGTTCACAAAATAAAGCGTCACTTCAAACTAACAACTTGGATTTATCAGAGTTAGATTTAAACTAGCATCGACTATATCAATCAACTTTGGGACAGATCTGGCAATCAACTGATTTACCAACGCAGATAATTAGATATATTGAAAATGAACCACGTAGACAGTTAAATTAGTTCATCGTAAAACACCAACCTAACACTAGCTACCGCTTTGCAACCTTATTATAATTATATCTGCAAGTATCTTTTAAGATTTAAGCGATTACATACCTACCAACCTAGATATCATCTTCGCTTTCCATCGGGAAAAATTATCGTCAATAGCATGACCATTTTGATTAAAAACACAGAATGAGTTATACTATCTATAATATAATAATACGAGTACCTATAATGAGGATGACGTAATAATTCCTTCAAGTATAGGCGACAATTAATTGGTCTACATTTGCAAGTAGATTACCAACCTAAAGGCTCAAGGGTTGCCCATTTGTCAATGTAATCATCTTTTCATGGCTCTCTGGGTAGGTACTATCGTAGGTAGGCAGTTAAGATATTAATGTCTATCGAATTATAGAAAGGATCTCTATTTTATGTTGCATCTAGATATAGAATATAGATAATAGAAAGTACTTGCTTTGACTAAGATATGGACAGTAAAAGGGACAAGAGTAATCCCAGCTAAATATATGCTTTTGGTTTTTGACACATAATTCGACACAGTAATTTAGGAACAATGATTTATATCTAAATTTTAAAACTTTTTTAATAACAATTTCTGTTAGATTAATAGGTCGGGCCCATATATTTTTTTTTCCTGAAATAGCTGAGACTGCGTCAGGAGCTACAAATCCTTGTCGCCGTCAACATATACTTGATTGAGCTTTATTAAAATATGGCACAGCTAGTGCCTGTGACTTCGTCCGCGTGGAATTTAACAAAGTAGTTATCGTACAGTTTGCAGTTATAAAATAAAAATAAAAATATGAAATAAAAGTAGCCTAAGTTACTGCTTATTACATCAGCTATCTGCCAGTGAAAGTCCGTCAAAATTGGTCCAGCCATTTCAGAGATTAGCCGGAACAAACAGACAGACAGACAGACAAAATTTATAAAAAAGTTATTTTGGTATATGTACCGTGTACATAATATGAATATAGTAAAAAGCGGTTATTTTAATATTACAAACAGACACTCCAATTTTATTTATTTGTATAGATAAGCCCATCGCCTACATTAATCCAAGTTTTTGATAAATGTAAATTACGCATTGTTTTGAACATTTTGTTGTGTAAAATTGTATGCCACAAAAGTATCATCAACTTGTCCGATTTGATTGACAGCGACATCTCGCTAAACAGAACAAAAAGCGGTTTTAACAAATATATAACGTTGTTATTTAATTTAAGCGTTGTCGTCTATTTAAGATTTATAATATTGCTGGAATGAATAATTTAAATTTTACAAAATTATTAATAAGTTAGTAATTTTAACAACGAAATCACGGCTGCCTAATTTCTAAACACAGTAAGGACATTTTTTTTTGAAGTTATAATCGAATCACCACCGAGAATCGATACCATTGGAACGAAAAATGCTAAAAAATCGATTTCTATAAATTTGTCCCTTAATGTGTTTTGAAATTGGGCAGCAGAGTAGCGTCAATATTAATGGGTAGCTGCTTACACTGATTTTACAATAATAAGTGATTAAAAGAACACGGATGACATTTAATCAAATGTACCTAATTATATAGATCAAATCAATTAGTACGATTCAATCATATTGAGTTAACTAAATTTAATTATTTAAATCCGCATTTGTAAATTACGCGTAATCATCATGTTAATATTACGTACTGGAAGCCGCAGCGTTGGCAGGCCCCCCACGAGGTGGACCGACGATCTGATCAGGGTCCCGGGTAGCCACTGGATGCGTGCTGCGCAGGACCGATCGTCGTGGAAAGCATTAGAGGACGCTTATGCCCAGCAGTAGGCGTCCGTGACTAGTAAAAGAACTGTTTTTTGAGAACAAAACAAAGCAGTAACCAAAAACTAATATCGAGTAGTCATTTAATGTTATGTGACATTATTGTATTACGCTTCGCTTCAGCCTGTATGTATGTATGTGTGTGTGTGTATAGGCCTCTTTCCCCATGTAGGAGAAGGATTGGAGCTTAATCCACCACGCTGCTCTACTGCGGGTTGGCGGGTATATTCAATACTATGAGTAACGATCGTTATCAGGTGTACATGATAACAACCGGGACCGACAGCTTAAAGTGCTCTCCGAGGCACGGTGGGGAGACCCACGTGGACTAACAACCAGACCGGAAATAAACATTTGTAAACAAATATAATTGTAAACAAATATAATATTTGTAAACAATTGTAAACAAATATAATACCTATGAAATGAGACTTTTAGTTGAGTTACGTAACTCGAGTTGAACTCGAGTTACGTAACTCGAGTTAACTAGATGAAACAGAGAAAATGATTTTTGAAATTTTTTACCAATTTATTCCTCAGCTTCGCAATAATAATAAAAAAAAATTGCGAGCGTACAAAGTACACATGTCAGAAGTGAAACTTCTTTGGCAAATTAATAAAAAAAAACGAATTAAAAAATAATAATTAAAAAAAAAACGAATTAAAAATACAAAAAAAAACTAATTGAAAAAAAAAATTGTGTGTGTCAGCTACGACGCACGACTGGAGTTTACCCCTTCAGATCTACTGTCTAAATAGGTACAAAAAAGACTTACTAGTCTTAAGAAAAAGGTTAATACTACCCGTGTATTCAATGTACTCTGTGGTTAATATCGTATCAAATGGTAAATAAACGAATAATGTAACGCCTTTACTATATCTACCGCGCTATACTTTATATACCGCGCGATGCTGCTATTAGAAAACTATTTTATTAGTCTACCGACGACGTATTCGTGGTTTCCGACATTCAATCGCCACCAGTCAATCGTTCAACAGATTTTACACCTCATATTTTTTTCATACCGGGGGCCTTATATGAAAATCGATTCTTAAGGAGTAAACTCAAAAAAAAAAAACTAAAGCCAACGTCACGGGGTGTTCCCAGGCCCGGGGTCACCCATCCAACTACTGAACGTCATAACGCTGCCGCGTTACCGGTAACGAAAATTTTACCCCTCATGCGCCTAAAGAAGTTTCAGTTCAAAAATTGGAACGGACAAATTAAATTTTTATCTGTTTCAATTCTTTCATTTTTAAACGGTTTTATTTAGCTTGACTTGAGTCTTGTTTGGGTCAAATTTGGTAATTGGTGGTAATTGTGGATTACTTTTCCACAAATACCTCAATATGGGATTCTAATGAAATGGTTTGGTAGAATACAGCTTATTAGACAGTGTAGGTATATTTGTTACTAATCTAAAAACTACTCAACAAAACTAAAAATTGGAAAATAAAATAAACAAAAAAATATTTTATGTTAAACGGTTTTATTACAATAAAAATGATGTAGTTAGGTTATATACTAAAAGCTTAAAAATAATTCGGTAAATCCTAGCTGACAAATCGCACCAATCTTCTCACCAATCTGGGGTATTGATCCAAGTATTGATCAGACAAATATAAAATCATCATCACTCACTGATGGTTCAAATATATCCCAAACCAAATTATCAAAGATTTCCTTTTAGGATCCGGCATTTTGTCAAAAACAGAACACTAAAAATTTAAAATTAACTCTTAAACTTGTTTGTTATGAATGAATATTATAGTCTCAAATGATCGGCAAACTTCGCTCCATGTCGGTTTCATTCGGTTTTCAAACTCGAGTTGGAGAGAATTCAACTCGAGTTGATTCGAGTTAAGCCCAACTCGAGTTAACTCGAGTTAGTAGCTCGAGTTGACCATCACTAGGTTTTCACTTATCCAGTTTTCCAATTAGACAGGTTTAAAATTTAGTTGTCTCATTTACAGAGGCCCCCGCTTATAGAAGTCGAAATGTACCGTCATTCCATTTTAAAAAGGTGAAAATGTCAATAAAAATGCGTGTATGGAACACCGCGTACCCGTACAATGCGTATTTTCGGTGTTATGAATTAAGTGTAGATATACATATATTTATTATTAAAAAAAAACAATAACTTCATAGGTACCTACAATACAGTAAAAATGACTTAAAGTAATCGGTTATGTTTGTTTGTATTTGATTGCTAGTTGCTTGAACCTGTTTCTCGATAGAATAAATTTGATAAAAAAATAGGTCTAAATTTGAGATAGTACTGACAAACAAAGCACGTGTTAAGAAATTGAAATGTTTATAAACAATCGTGTTGAAACATGTCCCAACTTGGTAAATTGTCTCACTTATAAAGGGAATTGAGCTCCAGAGTCCCAGTTATAGAGGTAAACGTCGAAAAAATCCTAGACATGAAATCTCATTTAACCAGGTTCGAAAAGTCCCATTAACAGAGGTAATTCGATGAAAAAGTGCCGGGACCTCATTGTAGTTCTCAATAATAGAGGTTTCTCATTTATCCAGGTCCCACTTAACCAGGTTTCACTGTATTATCATGCTATCACCTATGGGGTAGGTATTTTTGGTGCTGTATCGCTATACAGTTCACGCAGTTCACGCAAACGACGTTACGGGCATCAGCTAGTTTTCAATAAAATTAGACTTTGTCATGAAACAAAATATTCCAATTGACAATAACTTCTAATCAAACCCGACACTGAATGGTAAACGGAAAACTTCAATATTAATAGGTTTTGAGATTGTAATTAAAAAGAATAATTGTTACTTGATACTGATTTTATTGTGAGTGGGTTTTCGTTTGAGATTTTAATTTGATATTTCCCCTAGTTATAAAGCTCACAATCAGTGTAATTAACGAATTACTTACTTTCAAAAGATATTTACATAGAACGAAAATATATAGACCAACTGTGCTTTAAGCTTTTGAAAACAAAGAAATTTATAGTAGAATGAAACACATAGAAAAAGAAAGAGAATACAACGAAAATGATAGGAAAAATAAATTACGGTCGATCTGAGGCCGGGAAGTGGTAGGGAGGGGGGGGTTTAAGGGTAAAAAAGGTTTATCTCGATTTTTGGCTAAACTACAAGTCCTATAGAAAAAAGTTCAATGGTAAAGTTGTAGCTAATAAAAAGATCTACAACTTTTGTATTTACACTTTTTTCACAAAACCAAAAAATTTATGTGAAAAGTTCAAAAAACCAAGTTTTTTTTTATCTTTTACAATTTATTTTTGTTTTCTTTTGCAATGTGTTTCATTCTACTCTAAACTTTGGTTTTTACCATTTTTAAACGCTAAAAGCACTAGTCTAATAGCTTTGATACAAATTGAAAACAATATGATATACAATATACGAGTACATAGTTATTAATATACAATATGATCTAGTTCGTTTGTGAAATTATATTTGTATTATAAAACTTGTTCATAAAACATTATACTTTAATACAACTTCTTACGATTTAAAAGATAAACATCCTAGGTAGGGATCCCTAGTACATTTTTTTAACCTGATCAGTATCAAGCTAATTTTCCGTGAGTAACTTCATTCTGATGACACGAACAAAAAGTTCCTCTTCGAAAACTCTCGATTGTGGTAGATAATAGAGTTAGCGGGAGATAGAGCAGCAGTGAGCGTAGGATCGGGATAACGTACCACGCAATTTGTAGGACAATAATTATTATACCATCAAATTATATAAATATTACTTAACGAAAAGAAAAAAAAATCAGCTGGTTAGTAATAATTTTTGATGACCTTACGAGGTCATAAACTTGATGACCTCGTAAGGTCATCAAAAATTGATTTTTTTTATGATTTTTTTTTTCTTTTATTCAGTTAATATTTATTTAATTTAATGGTAACATTGTCCTACAAATTGCGTGGTACGTTATCCCGATCCTACGCTCACTGCTGCTCTACCTCCTGCTAACTCTATTATCTACCACAATCGAGAGTTTTCGAAGAGGAACATTTTGTTCGTCTCATCAAAATTAAGCTACTCACGGAAAATTAGCTTGATACTGATCAGGTTAAAAAAATGTACTAGGGATCCCTACCTATCCCTGTCTCTGGCTTATTATTAACTATTGAAGTGAAAACATAGTGTTGTCAACCATGTGATCACGATCACGATCACGATTCAGCCTGTAATATCCCACTGTTGGGCATAGGCCTCATCTCCACGTAGGAGAAGGATCGGAGCTTAATCCACCACGCTGCTCCAATGCGGGTTGGCGGATGGCGGAACCATGTAATAGGCTTAGAGAAATCTTAGCTAAATTCTCTTCAATCGAATATAGTAGCTCCATATTTTATTGGTGCTAGTTCGTATTTTATGGTACGTACTTATTATGTGTGTCAGACAAAAATAACTTTATTATTATGTGTGAATTTTAGTCAACACGTGCTTACACTCTAACCATTTTAGTAACATTGTATAGAACGCTTGTCAACGTACAAAACGGTAACACTTTCGTTAGTTGGGTGTCAAAACATTTAATTCTAAGCTTCACTCCACTCTTTTTATGTTTGTTTCACAGCGCTAATGAATAATTATGTATTTTAATATAATTGAAGTAGGTATAGTGAATAATGTAAAAAATTTTCTTTATTATTTTTTCAACTTTTACGTAAAATTCTATTACTTTAGGAGTAATGTATATTTTTTAATAAAAGAAAAAAAATGTTAAAAAGGTCTATTCTATGTACAAAGCATTTTATAGGCCACTTATGTTGGCAAACTATTTATTTTACTTTATAAAATATATAAGTAGGCTATAGCCTATTCTTGTAGTCGTTAATATCTGTTCACCTCCTTAAGGCTTGTCTCGTCATTTCGTGCTTTTTATCTATAGATGTCGTGGAAGATTACATTTTCCTATGAATAAAACCACATTTTTATATGTTTTATTTTAACATCTATAAGTTTTCAACGTATAAATATTGATTTAAATAATGAACCCGTGCAAAGGAACTCTACTAAGAAGGCTTTACTGTTCGACCGCCCATCCCTAATAGTTATTTCTTTGTGTTTGAAATAGTAATAAATAAGCAAAAAAATTTTCTGAGCGTGAGTGACAGTTTGAAAAGATAAAACAGAACTAGTACATAGTTAAATGTATCTATTACATTTTTTAGAGAGCTGAAGTAGTAGATAATAGTAGTCAATTATAATTATCAAAAATTGTACTAACTAATAGCTATGTCGACACTGTGCCTTTTTTCGTTCATCAAGGGCATGCGTCACAGCGCAGTCAACAGCGCACGTGAGGCATGCCCTTGACGCATGCGTTTTTGACAGTTGAAAGCATAGCGCTACGAAACGTGTTACCCGCGTCTAGTGGATTTCTGTGCAACAAAGCGTTCAACATCAAGATTGCGGACGAAGAAAAATAATATTACTTTGAGATTTATAGAGGAATACAGAAGCTTTCCACAACTTTGGGATCAGAATAGTAAGCTGTACACTAATAAAATAAAAAGGAACGATGCATTACAAGTTTTAGCTACAAAAATTATTTTGAAAAAAATGTTTTTGTAGCTAAATATATATATAATTAAAAATATATTATATCATAAAAAAAATATATATATAAATAAATGTTCTCGTCGCTCATGTTTTGAACACTGACAGAATCGAAATGACTACGTTAGCGTCGCGTTCGTTGACGCATTCAATATTGAATGTGTCAACGAAAGTTGAATAGAAAGGTTACGACGAAAGTTGAAGATGAAAAGGCACAGTATGGACATAGCTATTAGCTATGTCCACACTGTGCCTTTTAGCTATGCTAACATTTTGCTTGGTGGAATATATGCGGCTTACTTAGTCATAAGAAAATCCAGAAAAAAAGAACAAAGCGAAAGTTTTGGATACGAAGCTATTATAATAATAAAAGTTGTGGAAAGCTTCTGTAATCCTCTATAAATCTCAAAGTAATATTTTTTTCTTCGTCACAGAAATCCACTAGACGCGGGTAACACGTTTCGTAGCGCTATGCTTTCAACTGTCAAAAACGCATGCGTCAAGGGCATGCCTCACGTGCGCTGTTGACTGCGCTGTGACGCATGCCCTTGATGAACGAAAAAAGGCACAGTGTGGACATAGCTAATTATCACAGTTCTTAACATATGTATGAAGAAATGTAATAAAATGTATATAAGATAAACTTTGTGTTACTACAATGAAAAAAAGCTTTACAAAAAAATTCGTGTTTTAGGTGTGAAAATATGTCATTCATCTATATAATATGTTTGTAATGAGACACAACAAGTCGTAATGGGAATATTAATAACTGGAGCAGTAGTCTAAACTTTAGTCGACAAGTTGAAAGTGGTCGAAAATAGAGAACTTGGCGGGGGCACTGCCGTGCCCCCCGATACAGCTCTTAAAATTGTGTGTGATAGCTCATTGGATCCGGAATGATGTCTAGAAAAATGTTCTAAAAGCGTGTATTAGCACATAAAAAATAGCAAAAGTTATAAACAATTAAAAAATTATCTCTATTTTATTTTATTTTATATATTTTCAACTTGTCGACTAGACTACAGTATTAGGTACACGACCTTTTACGAAGCAGTAAACTCAGGCTTACTTTGTTTCTTTTTTTTTTTGTTAGTCATGATAAAAAGTATTTTTTTTTCATATGACACAATTCTATTACTCTATAGAAAAAACTAGGGTGAAGTTACAATAGCCAATGCGAAACTTGGAAAAGAAGGAGCAGAGCTTAATCCACCACGCTGCTCCAATGCGGGTTGGCGGATATATTCTCTACTATGAGTAACGATCGCTATCAGGTGTACATGATAACAACCGGGACCGACGGTTTAACGGGCTCTTCGAGGCACGGTGGGGAGACCCACAAGGACTGCACAAACTCTCGTGTGCGGGGATCGAACCCGGAACCACCCGCGCAACAGCCATAAACCAGTGCTGTGACCGCTGCGCCAACGCAAAATCCATATTTGATAATATGTAATAATTAATGTTGTAGTCATGGTTTGCTTAATAAGAATACTTACAAAATAGTAGATCAACACCAAAATGTTCGATCAATACTTGAGCTAATTAAGAAGACGGGTTTTACTTATCTTCGAAGAAATAATTGGCAGCTAACATTATAAAGCAAATAATTGTGCATATCTACTGAAACGACGATTAATTAATCCTTTTCGTTTTACTTTAATTAGAGAGCAACATCAATTTCTCCGTGTAATTACAAAAGTTTTATAAACGTCTTCTGTGTTTATAACATTTTAAATTTAAAATTTTAAGCAATGGAAATTATTATTTAAATCCTTGGATTAAAAAAAGTATTATAACACTAAAAAACAAAAAATATATTATTTTTAACATTATTTATTTAAAGTTTAAAATTTTTCTTTTTAGCATTATGAAAAGTTCATACGATAAAATATATTTTTATATTCATCACTTACGGACATAGGCTTAGGCTAGGACTCCATTTTTGGCTCGAACTTGTGGAGATTGTGTGGTGTGTATGTTGCCCATAGTCACCACGCTGGGCAGGTGGGTTGGTGACCGCAGGGATGGCTTTGTCGCACCGATGACGCTGCTGCCCGTCTTCGGCCTGTGTATTTCAAAGCCAGCAGTTGGATGGTTATCCCGCTATCGGTCAGCTTTTTAAGTTCTAAGGTGGTAGTGGAACTGTGTTATCCCTTAGTTGCCTCTTACGACACCTACGTGAAAAGAGGGGGTGGCTACATTCTTTACGGCCGTAACCACACAGCAGACGATGAATATTTTTGCATTAATTATTTTCTTTATAAAACAAGTAATAGACAATTGCGTTGTCTCAAAGGATGGAATTAATGAACAAAAATTTTAAATCTTTGTAACTGGAAAAGAAACTAAATGCTTGGAATGCTTGGAAAGGTTTGGAATGGCTTGGATGGAAAAGGCTTGTATAAAAGAAATATAAAAAAGATAAATTCACCAAAAAAAAAAAGTAATATGGGATGAAGTCCGCTGCGTCGGAGTTTATAATAAAAGATAGTGAAAAAAGTGCTAAATAAACTATCTTACTTTAGTTAGGTTCTTATTTTTTTATAGAAAGAATTGCGCTGGCGGTTGTGGGTTCGATCCCCGCACATGACTAACATTTGTATTGGCCATACAGATGTTTGCCATGGTCTGGGTGTTTGTGCAGTACTTGTGTTTCTCCCCACCATTATTATCATACTGTACACCTGATAGCGATCGTCACTCATAGTAGGAAATATATCCGCCAACATGCATTGGAGCAACGTGGTGGATTAAGCTTTGATCCTTCTCCTACATGGGGCAAGACTTCTTAAATAAATACTTCAAGCACTGTTTGCCTAGCTATATTAGCACTTACTCATGACCATGGGTTGACTGGAAGAAATCTCTTTCAGAGATAAGATGTTTCTACATGTATTTTTTTTTTGAGTGCAATAAAGTATATATAAAGAGGTCTATGACGAGAATTTGAATAGGATATAATATTATTCGAAAATTAGGCCTGGAAAACGGTACTCCTTCTGTATATAACAAAAGTTCCAAACTTAATCTGTCACGCTGCTCTACTGAAGATAGTGACGGATAATTTTCATACTATAAATAAGGAATCAGAGAAACTTAAACGACGACAGATGCGATTAAGCACTTTGTTTTGTAATAATTACTGTACTAAACGAAAATCCTATACCATCATCACCAGATAGATAACCACGGATATTTACTGCGTTACGTCATTATTAGATACTCAGAAAACACGGAGAATGTTTATACACATACCTACGTTTAGAGACACAAAAGAGTCTAATCAAATTGATTTAAAATTCCACAAAAAACATGAGAATAACGTTTTTTTATTATTTTTCATTTGACGAGTTATGGGAAAAACTTGGTTGACCATTAAATCAACAGCATTGTTTTGTTTACCAATGTACGTAATACATTTTCGAAAATAAATAAATAAATAAAATGGTATATGAGCCGCGAAGAAATCGATGTACATAATATAATAGAAGAGATATTGCAACCAATAGAAATGTTAATTGTGACGAGTTCAATTGAATTTTTATGAGATTGCATAATTTTAATCTGATTTAGCGAGTAGATGAGCACTCCAAATAAACGATAAAGTCGCTCAACTACCAAAGGTATGGACGAATATACCAAAAAAAAAATGAGTGTGCTTTAGACCACACGAATGAAGTAAAACTTCTTTAGCTCTATGTGCTCGCACTTCTCTCTCTTGCCCCTACAGTAATATACGAAACGTAACTCTCTCTTTATATGTTCACTAACTTACACCTCCCTCTCAACTTTCCTTTTTCTCGCCCGATCACACTTTTCGTAACGTTCTCGTCACGCATTCACTAGATTACTCCCCAAGTCATGCGAGCGTAAAGAAGTTTTACTTCAAAAAGCTATATACGCAACACAGTATTTCCTATTTTTAAGTCAGGGTATATCAGCGTCGAACAGAAATCAAATCGGATCGGATTTTTTTTTACCAGGGTGGTCGCCAATTTTGTCTGTTGTTGTTATAATGTTATGTTTTTCTAAAATGTAATAAATATCTTGTTTCTTTGTTTAATATGTCGTTATATTATATTATTTTACATGTATTACATATCACAGTACCTGGGTGACCGAGCCTTGCTCGGTATTTTCATTTTTTTTTTGTTTTTTTTTCTCGGTTTTTTTATATTTTAATTTTATTTAAATAATAAATCACGAGTGAAATTAAAAAAAAAAAAGAAAAAAAGTTAATGGAGACTGAGATTCGAACCCGGGTCAACACGATTTGACACACGCCGATTTCCTAATTACGCTATTACCGCTATGATGGCAGTAGTGAAATTAAGCTTCGTATTCTAATGATATTTTTTCATTGCCTAAAAACAGGGATAAAACGACATTTTTTTTAAATGAATCCTAGCTAGATCAATTTTTTGCCCCCGAAATCCCCTGTATACTGAATTTCACGAAAATCGTTGGAGCCGATTCCGAGATTCAAATTCTATATATATATATATATATATATATATATATATATATATATATATATATATATACAAGAATTGCTCGTTTAATAGTATAAGATATATTATCTATTAATATTTAATTTACCAAATAAATTAAACTAAAAAACCTACATATTATAATATTTACCAAATATTATAATATGTAGGTATATTTATTGAACAAGCATATCCGCACGATACCCGTAGTATACGGCCGATTTGACATTAGCTCTTTCTCTAGCGATTTTTATATTGACATTTTTACAAAGGAACGATCTAGAAAGTCTTCATCACGCATGTTGTTATTTTAAAAAAGAAGAAACACATTTTGATTAAATTTATCACTTTCGTTATGCATAATATTCTATTTCAATGAGTGTTTTTAAATACTCATGATTCTCTCTGAAGGCATTTTCATTAAAATAATTATCTTTGAAACTAAGTAGTTATTATACTCATCTGTAATTCATGTTTTACTAAAAAAGTAATACAATTTTGTATTTGTTGTAGATTTACGACGTCCAAGTATTTGATGTTTTTAATGCAAAATGTTCTTGAAATAATGGTTATTGAATATGGGTATGTTTATTCGATCAAAAATTATAAGATGTGGTATTTATACCCTTTTTGTAATCGTCCATATTCCGATACTGCAAGGAGAAGAACATTCACAGTGTCCGAGCCTAGCAGAGAATCCTATTTGCCCTTGTTACAAATTTAAGGAAGGTATGTTTTAAATATCGTTATTATTAAGTTTTGTAGTTAACTATAATTATTCCAACATTAATTTGTTGTTTCAGGTTTATTTTTGGAGTGTCCCAGTGCTACACCTACAGTTGTTAAAAATGTATTGTCAAAGATAAAAGGAACTATTAATTCATTATCGCTATATGATTTGGAACGTTCAACGACGGAATTGAGTGCGGATTTTTTCCCCACTAATGTTAAAATAAACCACTTACAAATTACCCAGTCTGGTATAAATAAGATAAACCCAGATGCTTTCATATCAATACGCGATTCTTTGGGATCTTTGAGCATAATTGCCAGTAAATTAAACAAAATTCCAAATGAATCATTCTTTGAACTGTTTAACATTGAGGCGTTTGACTTTCAACTTAATGATATCAATTATATTCCAGCAAAAGCTTTTAAAGACCTCAAATTAAAAAAAGTAAATTTGAGAGGAAATAAAATTGCTAATTTATCAGATAATGCATTCCAAAACTTAGATGAGACATTAAACGAGTTGGATATGACTGAAAATTATCTGGAAATATTTCCATTAAGATCACTTGGAAATTTAAACAAATTAACAAATTTAAGATTAGCCTGGAATAAAATTAATGCGATCCCAGAAAACATAAATGTTACTATACCAAATGTATTAAATTTAGACTTAAGTTCAAACTTATTTACCAAAATAGGAAAGAACTGGTTTAAAAGTATGCCTAATATAAAGATGTTAATTTTTTTTAGTAACGAAATTCAGTATATTGACGAGGAAGGGTTTTATTTTCTAAAAAATTTAGAAATATTAGATTTAAGTAGAAATAAAATTGTAAATATAAGAAAAAGTACATTTAGTAAAAATGTAAATATACGTTCAATAGACTTAAGTCATAATCATCTACACTATATAAATGGTGTATTTAGTAATCTAAGACATCTTTCAGAGATATTTTTATCTGAAAATAATATTCTAGAAATACCCAATGATGCATTCAACAATACAACGGGACTAAAAGTTCTTAATATAGAACATAATGCAATACAATTTTTAAGTCCGAGCTGTTTTGACTCATTGAATAATCTAACACAACTTCATATGGGAACAAATTTTTTAAAAACATTACCACGACATATATTTAGTTTCAATCGCAATCTTGAAATAATAAGTTTAGATAATAATAAAATACAAGAACTAGGTGACTCAATATTCGAAAATTTAGACTTTTTACGTGAAATTAGATTGCAAAATAATAAATTAACTCATGTTAAAAGAAATGTATTTACCCCACTCCCAGAACTCTTAGAGTTACACTTGCAAAACAATGTTATTAAAAATATAGACTCTCATGCCTTCATAACCTTACGAAAACTACAGCATATTAATTTACAGGGGAACAATTTGACCACCATAGGTGATGTATTCCCTAATCGTAATTCTTCACTAGTATCCATACAACTGAGTGCTAATTATTTATCCTTGTTAAAGAATAGCTCTCTCAGAAGCCAAACGAACGTACAGATCATGTGGCTTACTCAAAATAATTTAAAAGTTTTAACATCTAATTTATTTTGTGATTTAGTTAATATACAAAGATTGTATTTAAAAAATAATAGTATCACCGATATTGAAAATAAAACCTTTATGTATTTGAAAAAAATTAAATACTTAGATATAAGTAATAACAAAATCACTAGCATTACTAATGAGACATTTTATAAACTTGTAACGTTGGAAGAACTGTTGCTAAAGAACAATGACATAAAAAGCGTGTCGAAGGATGCTTTTAAGTATTTGACGAAATTAAAGACACTAGATTTATCAGAGAACAAGATTGTTTTTCTCAATTTTAATATTTCTACTTTACCTATCAAAGTAATTCGTCTTAATCTTAATTTGATATCTAATATTGATGAAAAATCGTTAAAAGAACTACCAAATCTAAATGAAGTCGAAATAAAGAATAATATACTAACATGGGAAGATATTCTTTGTATTCAGCTACCAGGACTAAAATCACTGGTTATTTCTAATAATAATTTTACTAGCTTAGAAAATGAAACTTTTTCTCATCTACTTTCACTACAATCATTAACTTTAGAAATGTCAAACATATCTCAACTACCTTCTGCAGTGTTTTTTAAAAATCAGAATTTACTTAGAGTTAATTTGGCATATAATAATTTAAAGGATTTAAACAAAGACGTATTTGCCTATACGACAATATTACAGGAATTGAATTTGAGAGGTAATCGCTTTACTGACTTCCCGCATGTAGCATTATTCAATATTACTTCACTTGAAGTTTTAGATTTATGTCACAACGAATTGCAAAGCATTGATTTTTTTAAGTTAGTAGGTCTCCACAATTTACGTACTTTAAACGTATGTAATAATCGTATTTCCAGTTTAAGTGGTTTTAAATCTCCTTTACTTAAAAGTTTAATGTCTATAAACTTAAGTCACAATATGATAACAGTTCTTCCACCGAATTTCTTACAGCATTCGATAGGTTTGAAAGAAATCGATTTATCTCACAATTTTTTTAAACACATTCCTAGTAACAGTATGCCAGAATCAACTTTTCCCAGCGTGACGGTTTTAAATATGTCTTCAAATTATATAGAACAATTATTACAAACATATCCTATTAAACAGTTTCCACTTTTAGAAGAACTAATAGTAACAAAAACTAATATAACCATTATAACTAGTAAAGATTTTGAAAACTTTAATTCCTTAAAGAAATTGGTATTAGCGGAAAATTTCATAACGAGGCTGTCACCCAGTGCATTTTTAAATCTTCACAATTTGGAATTATTGGATATAAGTAGAAATAAGTTAGAAAATATTCCCAGAGAACGCTTGCAAGGATTATATTCGGCTAGACAGATAAATATTTCTCGGAATACAATCCGGGAGCTGGAAGAGTTTGCTTCAGACTTACAGAATTTACAAATTTTGGACCTATCTTTTAATCATATCACAAAAATAACCAAAGATGTTTTCCAAAATTTGCCAAGTCTAAGCGAAATTTACTTAAGTGACAATTGGCTCTCCACAATAGCATCGGATATATTTTCTAAATCAAGAAAAATTTCCTTCATTGACTTAAGTAGAAATTACTTTGAAAAAATACCATTGAAACTGCTCAATGCTTTGGAAACACAAATTAAAACAATATCTTTTGATGGTAAGCAACATTTTTTTTAGCTACAACGTAGTACAGACAATAAAAATACAATTTATTAATATTTTAACATAATATGCACCAAATTTTTAATTGAAACAGAACTAGTTGTAAATTATAGGGATTTTTTTAACAAAAATAAAATACCAGTCATTTTATTATACTGAACATTAGTGGTTTATGTGTTTACTACAAACCGTCAAATTAAAAACTAAAATAAAAGTTACACATTTTTTATTAAATGGTTTTGCATAATTTATTAAAACCATTATACATTTTCAGATAATCCAATGACGTGTAATTGCGAATCACAAGATCTTTGGGTATGGATGAAGGATCATTATAAAATTGTTTTACAAAGGAATACGCAATTACGTTGTGAATACCCAGAAAATATTCGTGGGTACAGATTTTTAGACCTTTCGCCTCAGAAACTATGTGATGTGCCTGTCGTAATCCGAATCGCCATACAAGACATCCAGACCTATTCGGTTGTAGTTTCTTGGCAAAGTCGCAATCAAAGTGGCTTAAATGGATATCAAGTAGCATACTTCAGGGAACAAATGCCAACAATTGTAAGTCAAAGCATATAACAAGCATTCTGATTTTAAGTTATTTTAATTATAAGGTCCACTATAATTTTTGCAAGTGATTGATAGTAAAAAATTATAAAAAATATATGTAATTTTCTGTTTTGTTGATAATTACTATTGATTTAATTTATACCGTATTAGTAAAGTATAACAATCGCTCTGGTGTAAAGCCTAAGCAGCGGTGACTTGTGGGTTCGATTCCCGTTTGGTTTGGATATTTTTATTTCTACAAATATCTGTTTCCGATTTGAATGTCTGTCCTTATGGGTTTCTTTACCGTGCCTCGAAGAGCACGTTAAACTGTTGGTACCGGTTGTTGTCATAGACACCCAATAGCGATGGTTACTCATAGTAAGGAATTACCTTACCGATATATTCCCTACTATGTTAACGATAGTTACTCCTAGTATTGAATACCAACCCACAGTGGAGCAGCGTGGTGGATTAAGCTCCTAACTTTCTTCGATATGGAGAAAAAGTCCTATGCCCAGCAGTGAGCTGTATTAGTTTATGGTCGTAATATTTTGTATTATAAAAAGGATCGAGTGCAAACCATCTTATCGTCGAGAGGTCATCTTTAATTAAAACATATGAAAAAATTATTTAAAGTAGGTAGACCAAACATTACACCAAATATTTGAATACAAGGGCTTTGCATCACTTCAATGGACCATAAAAAATATTTATGACCTACGCTCGAGGTTATTGTGTTTGTACTGTGAATCCATTTAAATCTTCTACCAACAATGCTTTATATGACCTACAAACTTTTCTAAAGACTTAAACGTACATATATGCGACTAAAAATACGATTTCTTGCTTGTCACAGATAAGAGGAAAATTTTTGAATTCGACTGCCAGAACGACGAGATTAAATCATCTGACACCGGGAGCTCGATATGTAATCTGTGTAATCGCTATTGGGGATTTCGGAAACACCGCAAGATCACAGACGCCTAATGCAAGGATAGCAAATCCAACATCGATAGGTAATTCAGGGATTAGTTTATATGGAGATGAACAAATTTTTAATAATGTAAGACCTTTTATGAACGATTCTTACATAAGTAAATGCACAAGGGTTAGCACGATCGAAATATTTAGTGCGGCACTGGATAGTCCATTTTCAAATACTTATAAGGGTATTGCTGAAATGTTACAAAGAAGACTTAGTTTGGTTGTGGGTTGTTGTATAGGCATTTTAGTTTTTATTGTATTAGTGTCAGCATTAGGATATATGAAGACAAAGAAACGACCAGTGATACCCAAAGATGTCGTTCAACAAACTCCTCAATATATATCTTATGATAATTTTACCGCAACGAATGTAGAGGTTCAGTCAACTGATATAGATATAAATACTATTTCTAGTAAAACATCTACACAATTTAAACCATGTGAGTAGAAAAATTAGAATAAGACGTGTAATATATTTTTGTTCAATTTGAAAAAATATTATTCGGAACAAAAGAAAATCGATTTCTGACACTAGGCATGGCTATTTGTTCGCCGTAAATGTTTTATAGTACTTTTACCTTCCGTATAAAAACTTTTCAGTCTGACCTTCACAGAGCTGTGAAAAATAGAAAAAAATTATTATAATAAATTGAAATAATAATTTAAAAGACAATTTTCAAATGAAAAGTTATACAGTTTCAAATTTTAGAATTAGTTAACAAAAATGTAGAAATATTTGTAAAAAAAATAAATTGACCAAACAAATCATTATAATTTATTGTATTATATTTAATTTTACCTTAATTGATGATGTTCAACATACTTGTCCAGTAATCGGTATTATTAAAGTTTAAAAATATATAATTATAAGTGTAAATTGGAAGCATTAATGTAGTTATAATGTAATTAATATTTATTTTAACTTTACAATGAAAATTTTGTAATATTGCTAACATTTTATAGCAATAGTATAATTTTAAGGCGTAAAACGCTTCATGTTTTTATATTTCAGTATTTAAAGGTACCAAATTGTAAACTATTTTTAATTCTAGTTTATATTTATATATATAGATAATGTATATAAATGCGCCAAATTAGTATACAATTATTTACGATTTAATATTAACCATTCGAATATCTGTTGCGATTTTGAATAATAAAACTAAGGTAAAAGTAAGCGTAAACAAAGATATCATACTCTAGTGTAATAAGAATGTAATAAAAACCATAATTAGAATAGCATACCGTTTTTAAAAAAAGGCTATCTGTTTAAAATAATAATTGTAGAGTTGATAATAAAATTATTTAAAATAAAAATCTGTGTTTATGTGGTAGTAGTAGTGCAGTACTCTAAATCTATATAACTCAGTTACAAAGATATGGGCAATGCACATATAAAGTAATAATTAAATATAATAACGTTTACGATTCTAAACACGTATAAATATACATTGTTATCCGCCAATTTCTTTTGTACATCAGCTTACAACAGCTTACATCAGCTTTCCGTTGCTATTAAGCGAATGAAATGAATTATTCAATTCTTGAAGTCGCACATGCTCATTTCTCAAGTTGCACTTTCTTTGGCGTAGAAAAATAAATAAATAATTGTTTATATATCTGTGAATTAAAAATAGTTAACAAATAAATTAAATCGTGATATTTAAATAATTAATTCAATATCGTTATTAAATGATAAAATAATTTATATTCACTCGACCACATATTAAAAGATGTATTAAGCTTGCTATTGTTACTTTTAAAATATTATAACGTGAGTTATAAACAACTGTAATCTTACAAGAATACATTTACAACTGGTATTCGTTGCCTTAAAATTAAATGTTCTAGTTCACATTCTGTAAGAGAATGAAGCCCGTATTAAGTCGTAAAATAGAGTTGAAAGATAGGAAAGTCAATATCAATGCGAATAGAATGTCAAACAAGCCGTCAATGAAAGTGATCTACACGAGGAAGCAGTACACGTTAAAAGGAACGGTTGTTTTCAGTCATTAATATCTATTCGGAAACTCGTCCGACAAACCGCATGTTGTGAAACAGGGTCAGACTGTTACTGGACGAGTCTATGGCGCTTCCTTTCTTACGCATCATTGTGAAATAGCAATATCTCTTTGAAGTTCACTGACGTATTACGCTTTTTTATCACTGTAAAGGAGATGAAACAAATATTTAAACTATTTTGTAGGAAAGTATGTAATATCATGTAATAATACGCTATAATATGAAAATACAATCGAAATCATTTAATGCATACAAATTTTATCGTCATTTAAATGAAAAAGATGAAAGCTGAAAAGATGAAGAAGAAATAAGATGAGATTAAAAATTAATCATGAACCATATTTTTTTATTATATTTAAAATATTATCTACTGATTAGTTCACTACTTTTTAATATGTAGGTACTCCAGTATCGTCCATTTGCGTTAAGAAAATTGTGATCGTATTCACTCGAATTTACTCGTAAATTAGTAATCCGTATTAATGGGCTCTTTTGACAGGCGTTCTAATTAGCTACGATTTAATTGATCAGGGGTGGTCACTAAATCACATCGATGAGTCACTATTTTTAACGCAAATATATTATAGTGATACTGGCAATCTATACAAATAAATAAAATTGAAGTGTCTGTTTGTTATATTAAAATAACCGCTTTTTACTAAATGCATCTATACACGGTACATATACCAAATAAGATTTTTTTAAATTTTTGTCTGTCTGTCTGTGTGTCTGTTTGTTCCGGCTATTCTCTGAAACGGCTGGACCGATTTAGACGGGACTTTCACTGGCAGATAGCTGATCTGATAAGGTGTAACTTAGGCTACTTTTATTTTAGTTTTTATATTTTTATAACTGCGAACTGAACAATAACTTTTTTGTTAAATAAATTTTTGTTGAAGTAGCGGGCACAACAGCTAGTTTAAAATAAACGCGTTTTTAATTTCACGTAAACTGCAGAAAAGTTTTTCTATCATCGTGATAGGTACAAAGTCTAAATGGTTATTTCAAAGGCTGTTAAAGAATTTTACGTGAAACTTATTCAGCCACATTGTCTACTTGGGATAGAAAGATAGTAAGGTAGATTGAATTACTCGGGTTTTAGAATTTTGCTTCAAACTTCGGCTTTCATAACACTTCTCTTGTTACAAAGCAAATAAGTATATCGTACTGCACTTAATAAACTTGCGAGCTTGTAATAAGTATTTTATTACTACCCAAAGGCTTTTTAATTGTTAAAGAGTAGAGTAAGATTTTACTGCGTTGTGCTGCACAACTCTGGATTGGTGGACATACATTCATGACATAATTCAAGGTTTAGCTCATTAATGGCGTAAATCATTATATAAATGAAAATAATAATCTAAGGTTTTTATACTAATAATTAAAAATAAAAGCAACCTGCGAACAAATAAAATATTTGTTTAGACATAATTCTAATATCCATTTGTAAGAAAATTGTTAAAAAACCCGTAATACTAAACTTCGTTGTTAAATAAAATACATTCGAAGTAGTAGTTAAAGATATAGTGGACAGTTTCTTTTAATGTTTGTCGTATTTTTGAAAATGTTTTGCTTTTGTTCATTTCATTATATAAGTTCACTTTTTCCTTGGGTTTTCAAAAGTAATTTAAATTGTAAGTGTTGTTTGCACGTTGTTGGTAAAAAAAAAAAAATCTAAGAAGTCGATATTTAATTTCCCTACCACGTCTCTTTGATAAGCGCGTCCTACGCTTCCGTTCATTCGTAATAAGGCGAGAGTCCACGACGCGACGGTCAGACCTTCGTCCTTTAGTAAAACCTAAAGGTTTGTGTATGTCCTTACGACAGGTAAAACGATCCTATAGTATACAGTTTCTTATCTAGGCAGTGGTGTTCATATTTTATAACAAAATTTAAAAAGCGATTACGCGATATAATTGTGAGAAAATAAATTTAGTTCTATTAAAAAAAAAAACTTTAATATCTAAAGCATTATTCTGTACGAGATTAAAATAATGACAAAGATATGTATTGTAGGTCTGTATTTAATGCAGGTAAGGCTGTAATGACTGGCGGTTTTTTTAAATAGGAACTGTTTCTTGTACAGCTCCACATGGACTCAAATTAATTTTGAATAGAATTTTACACTGTAAAATAATGGTTCTAAAGGGCCGTTAAAGCTATTTTTGTTAAATAAACGTCGAACCGGCGAACTTCGTACCGCCTCAAATTTAAGTAACGTATATTAACTTAAATATTTTCTTTTATTTCTCATTTCAAAAAATGTTAAATGTTCGCTTTTAAAAGACATTAAATAAGTGCCTTTCAGTTTTTTGTGACAACAATTATTAGCGTCAATTATGCTGGGTTGAATGCACACTGACACTGTACGAACAGTTTGTATTGAAAAATACCCCCTGATAGATATAGTCAGGGGGTAATCATCTCAATTGGCCTGCCCGGCAGTTGCGGTATGTTATACGGGTATGCGACCCCGGCTCCCCGAGCTGCTGCTGTCTCAACCGCATCCATCCGAGGCAGTAGTATCCCTTCCCTTATCCACTCCCAAGATCTAAACCGTTCCTTTCCCGATTTCCTTACAGCGGCTCTCTCCCGTTCAACACACAAAGTCTATTTCGGTGGGGAAGGCAACTTACAGCAGATATGCAACAAGACAGGCGGACCCGGCGGGATAGCAAAGCCTGGTGGACGGCTTAGGGCGATGGTAGAGGGCGTAGAGTTACCATCGGCCAGACACATCATCGGAACCCTTCTCCGGTCGTATCGGTCCCTCCGTTCCACCGGATCAAGAAGGGGGAAGACGAGTGTGTGCACCTGCGTTTGCGCACACGTTTGTGCACCTAAATATCTCCTGCGTACTTGACTGCTTCCAGAAAAAAGGACTCCGATTTTCGTAAAGTCCCATGGCGATAGGTCGAGGTAGAGAGGTTCGGTTTGATGCAGACCGGGCTTTGTCTGAGACCTGCACACGGGCGGCTCCAGGGGTGTTTCTAAAACATCGTGGTCGCTTTGCTTCTGATTTGGGGAGACAGAGGGAGTTCGGCAGCACCTGGAGTGACAAAGCAGCCCTATTAAGGGAAGCACTGCTTTCCCTGCTTAGCCTGAGAGGGGGCTAGAAAAGGTGCCCCAAAAATTGCTCTCCCTATCACTTTAGGGATGGTAGCAACCGCGGCTGCCTCCGCATCGATAAATTCGCGGTCGACGACACAACCAGAAAACAAAAACATCGAATATGACTTTTGGCGCGTGGAACGTGCGTACACTCCTTGATCGCGATATAAATATCTGTCCAGAACGGAAAACCGCCATTGTCGCTCGAGAACTTCTTCGCTACGATATAGATGTGGCTGCTCTCAGCGAAACACATTTAGCGGAAGAAGGGGAACTGGTGGAACACGGTGGCGGTTACACTTTCTTTTGGAAAGGACTCGCTGCCTCAGAACCGCGACGGTCAGGTGTTGGATTTGCGATCAAAAATAGGCTTGCCAAGCAACTCCAAGAGTGTCCGATTCACATCTCGGATCGCATTACCACACTGCGCCTGCACCTTGACAATAATAAATATCTTAATGTCATCGGCGTCTATGCGCCTACCTTAGACAAGTCTGATGACATTAAAGATGAATTCTACGAGGAACTTGGAAAGTGCATCAAAAGCGTAAGGCCTATAGAGCAAATTCTTCTGCTGGGCGATTTTAATGCCAGAGTTGGACGAGATTATGATGCATGGCCCAAGGTCTTGGGTAGGCACGGGATCGGAGGCATGAACAGCAGCGGACAGCTATTACTGAGTTTTTGCGCACAATTTCAACTTGCCATCACGAGTACAATGTTCAGGCTTCCCGCTAAGTATAAGAACACCTGGATGCACCCAAGGTCCAAACACTGGCATTTGATTGATTACGCTATCGTGCGGCAGCGAGATGTTTCCCAGGTCCTAGTCACCCGCGCAATGCGTGGTGCCCACTGTTGGACTGATCACAGGCTAGTTGTTACTAAGCTGTGTCTCCGACTTCAGCGTCCCCGTCGGTTTGGAAAACCTAAGCCTTATGCGAGCTTTAACGTGGATGGGCTAAAGGATCCTGTGACGAGGGAGAAGTATGCTCGCACTTTGGCCACTGGATTACCACCCCTCAACAAAGATGTTGGCCGAGTCGATTGTGACTGGGGTACTCTGTCTTCTCATATTCTAGACACCGCTGCATCTACTTTAGGCCAAAAAGTCCGAAAGTCCGAGGACTGGTTCGACGAGAATGATGGAGTCCTAATGGCGGCGATCGGTAAACACCGACGTCTTCTCCGACAACACCGTGGAGCAAACCCAGGTGCGAGCGCTGCGGAGATCAGACAAAGTGACCTGGAGCTTAGGCGGCTATCTCGGGAAACAAAAGATAAATGGTGGCGGGAGAAGGCTTATCACATTCAGTGGCTTGCTGACACCAACCAGGTGGGAGAGTTCTATGGCGAGGTTCGAAAGTTAATAAGTACGACTTCTTTTGCAAAAGTACCCATTAAGCCTGCTAGTGGCGAAGGTCTTCTCAAAAGCAAAGAGGAAATACTCGAGCGTTGGGCGGTACACTTTAGTACTCTGCTGAATGTAGACAGGGCTGCTGACTTGGAACACATTCGTTTGATACCTCAACTCCCAATATTTACTGAGCTGGATAAGCCACTATCGTGTGGGGAGATTTCTCTCGCCATCAATCAACAGCATAATAAGCGTGCAGTGGGCATTGACTTTATACCAGGAGAACTGCTTAAACACGGTGGTGATGAGTTGCAATTGGCTATTTTTGAACATTTTGACCGTATGTGGAAAGAAGAACAAGTCCCATCTACTTTTAAAGTATCGCGCATAAGGGCCATATATAAGAACAAGGGTGACAGATCCGATTGCGATTCGTACCGCGGTGTTTCACTTCTGTCGGTCCCCGGAAAAGTTTTTGCCCGTGTACTACTTAACCGTCTTATGAAGCTTTCTGAACAGCTTTTGCCCGAGACCCAGTTTGGCTTCCGACCTGAACGAGGTACGTGTGAAGCCATTTTCTCTGTCCGTCAACTGCAAGAGAAAAGCAGAGAGCAAGGTCGTAATTTATATCTCTGCTTCGTTGACCTTGAGAAGGCCTTTGACAGTGTGCCTCGAGAAGCCCTCTGGATTGTACTTGCGAAGATCGGGTGTACAGAGAAGTTTGTGAGGCTCCTGAGACTCCTGCACGACGACATGGAGTGCTGTGTCACTGTCAACTATGAACAGTCAGAATTTTTCGCAATTACCTGTGGGGTGAAACAGGGATGCGTCCTAGCACCCACATTGTTCGCGTTGTACTTTGCAGTTGTAGTACAGGAAGTCTTACAATTAACCTCTGAAGGCGTCCGCATCCGTTTCCGCACGGACGGCGGTGTATTTAATCTGGCAAGACTGAGGGCCCGCACCAAAGTGTCGCATGCTCTGATCACCGAAATGATGTACGCCGATGACTTATGCTTTGTTACAGAGTCCCCAGACGGCCTGCAGCAGCTGATGTCAGTTTTCGACGAATCATGTCGAAAATTCGGCTTAAAAATCAGTGTCAAAAAGACGGAAGTAATGTCTTTAGACATACAAGGTCAGGAGGCACTGGTCATAAAACTCAGCGGGAAGGAGCTAAAGCAGGTCGACAAGTTCCGTTATCTGGGGAGCACAATATCATCTAAATGTGACCTAGACGCGGAAATCAACAGCAGGATCGGCGCTGCTGCTGCATCATTCGGCAGGTTGGATGCGAAGGTCTTCAGCTCTCATGACCTGAGGCTGGCGACTAAGGTCTCCGTCTACATGGCTGTTGTGCTGCCCAATATTCTTTACTCTGCCGAAACGTGGACCGTGTACCGCCGTCATATACATACACTCGACCGATTCCACCTCAAATGTCTCCGCAAAATACTTAATATTCGATGGTCTGATCGTGTACGGAATACCGAAGTGCTGCGAAGAGCCAATGTAGATGGCATTGAGGCTTACCTTATGCGGCGTCAGCTTCGGTGGTGCGGACACGTGTCGCGCATGGCGGAGCAAAGAGTCGCTAAGCGCATCTTCTACTCGGAACTTGAGGAAGGCAAGCGTAAGCATGGCGGTCAACTCCTCAGGTACAAAGATGTGCTTAAGCGGCACATGAAGAGGTGCAGCATCGACCCGCTGCTATGGGAGCAGCAGGCAGCCGGACGGCCTAAGTGGAGGGCGCTAGTTAAAACTAGCGTCAAAAACTTTGAGGATAGGCGGCTCTATGAGCTGGACGCCAAGCGAGATGAACTAAAGGTTCGACCACCAGCGACCTTTAGCTATAATTATGTAAACGGTGTGCTAACGTGCCCGCAGTGTGCGAGGATTTTTACACACAAAATTGGCTACATAAGCCACGCGCGAGTACACGAAAGACAAAACCGGAGTTGAATGCAGTCGCCGTGGCCGTAATCGGCCGGGAGGTTATTATTATGAAAAAATAAAATTGATGATTTTACTACTATCCTTACAATTTCTTTATATATATTTTATCACCTTTTAAACCTTACTTGGTCTACTGCAAATATTGTCAAACTAAAATTAGCCAATGTCGAGATGTTCCCAAATTTTAGGACGAATAACCAACGTAAGTCAACAGAACGAAGATTTTTGAGTTTCATTTATTTTGTTTGATTAATAGGAAATGTGGTCGTTTCAGTGAAATAATAAGGGTCAAGTATGCTTGATACTATCAGATATGCTCTTCCAATCTACATTTCTTTATTCCATTTTTGGCATTTTCTTTTCAATCAATTAAATTCATTGTTTCATACCGTGCTCTCTTAGAGTGATGTTGTTGAAAAAATAATTGAATTCGAAAGTTTTTTACGTAAATATATAATTTTTTAACTTTATTTTTATTGGCATATAAAAATTTACAATTAAAAATAACTAAGTTGCAGCAAACTTTCTAAATTTTATACAAATAAATATTTTAGTACAGCATTTAATAGGAAAATATGAAATTATTTGCTGTATTTATGTCAGATGTATATGACTCGACATAGGTATTCTTAACCGGAAGCACGTTTTTATTAGACAAAATAACATGTTTAAAGTGATCTTGATGTGTTATTTTTTTTAAAATTAAATTTACTTTTATTCATACAATTATGATTGTCAACAATATATTTTATTAAATGGAGAAGCTTTCTCCAGCTATAGCATACAGATTGATTCAATCAAGCAAACTACAAAAAAAAATCGCAATAGGTTAATCTATATTGTCGTGTATGTAATAAAACATTTCTTATTTATTTTATTATCTTGTTTTGTCCTTTTTAACAAAAAATTGCTCAGTTTTCCTGTACTTCCAGTACTTTCCAGTACTTCTTTTGTACGTAGAATTTTACAGGCGTACTCAAATAAATAACGTCTTCGTTTTGTGGTAGGTAAATTTTAACATTGGGTTAAGCAATGACAAAAGTAAATAAAATCCAGTCATGTTTGATCTGTTTACTAGTAACAAATTTTTACTTAATATAAATTGGGATACGGTTAGTATACCTAATAAAGTTTTTGGTTAGCTTTTGATATCAACAATTTCGGAATCATTGAAGTACTACGTCAGGTACGTCGTATACACGGTCAGTTCTCAAATATTAAGAAGAAAAATATCACAAATATTTTTTTAAGTGAATGGGAATAAAAGTTCACAATATGAAACGATACTTATTCAGTGATAATATTATACATCATTTTTAGCTATGTGGCCGTCGACACTAATATCAATCATTTTGTACGTAGTCGTGACCCGCGCTTTACGCGAGCATACGTGTCACTTCTACCGTTCTACCAAAAAAAGAATCAATATCATAATGGGGAACTGTGGACATTGAGTTTTATTTGCTTGAATTTTTCTGCTTATTTTTCTTTATTATTGTAGCTAATGGACGCCTACATCACCAGAACTATCCCAAGCACGTTGCCGACCATACTCCTCCCATGAGCTCTGGTCACTTTAGGCTAGGCGCGCACTAGTGACTTTTTGTCACCGTGACTTTTTGTCACTGTCACCGCGTCCATCATCCCTAATGAAGGTGAGCGCATTTGGATGCGTGACGATTCGGTGACTTTTTGTCCGCGGAGGACGCCAACATGCCCGTGACGCAACAAAATGTCACTTGTCATATGTACGTAGGTTGGCAAACATACGGACGGTACGGATATTGAATGCATACTAATATTAAAAATACCAAAAAATTCGACAAACGTCCAACGTCTATAAGGCCCCGCGGCACACTGCCAGGTCTGCGATTGCAACGCGAGTGCCCAAGCGCTTCGAAAATCACCTTGAATAATCGATTAAAAAAAAATTATGGAATTAAAAAAAAAACACTCGATCAAATTATTCCAGTTATATATGAACTTTATTTTGGTAATTTATTTATAATATCAAATCAGTTATTTTAAGAATAAAACCCAATCATAGTAAATAAAATGACCCGAAAAGAGGTAACTTTGTGAATTTATTCTATCGAGCCAAATTTATCAAATCATGTTTCCGACAAAAGCTTGAACTAGAATATACCCTCAACAATATCAATTAAATTTATTACATTAAAATTTCACTGTTTACTATTTCAAACCTGAATTCATAGAAACGTGTTTTGCACGAATCACGACCCACCCGCTCTTAAATAAACATGGTAACGTTCGAAGTTTATTAAAAAATACTTAAGATGTTTTAAGATATAATTTAGTAATGGATCTAAGTTTAAACTATCTTAAGCCTCTCTTATCCATATAGCCATAGTCGTCATAGCAATGTTATAATGTTTATTTAAGAAGATTTGTTACGAAACCGAGTTTGAATTCTTTTATTAACCATTAGAAATTACCTCATCCAGAAGTAACACAATCTATAAAATTTCACGCTATGACTCGTAATAGCAGAACTGTAGCGATAAATGCCGACGCGGATGAAAACGCAAAGAAATAAATAAATATTGCAAGGGAACAATTCCGTTATACATATATGAAAGACAAAATAAACCAACGCAAATACAAACAAGTACAACGTTAAATAAATAAATAAACGATAATATTCTGTATTGCGTTTCTACGGTGAAGTGACGAAGCCGGAACTTCTGAAAATGCTCTCACAGCTCATCAAACTCGCTAGCTTGTGATGCTTATAAGGCTTTCATAGGCTGCGGTAATCGAAGCCATTGGACCGTACGCTTCCTTCTCACTCACGCGGTAAAAATACATAAGCACGAACCTATTTCGTATGAATAAAACAAAAGTTTTTTATTGTATTATTGGTTACTTAATTAATTTATTTTTGACATGTTCTGTATTCGAGTTAAGGCTTAACCAAATAAATACACATGACTAGATTAAATTATATTCACTCAATAAAAATATCTTAATTTCCAAAAGATAGATGATGTAAATGTGTAAGAAACAAAGTTATGAAGTTTTAATTTAATTTGTAGTCAATTACTCATAATTAAAATTTAAAACTTAATGAAGATTAATTTCTGAGTAATAAAGTAAGCAAAGAAAATAAATGTCAAAAAAATAATAGAAATTAAAATGCTATGTTCATGGTCAACAATATTACTAACTGTATATTAATTAATCCTTAACTTTTACCAACCGCCATAATTTCTTGTGATGTGGTTGCAGACGTGAAGTCACAGAGACCGCTGTATTATTTTGATCTTTTTGTTCATCAATACGTAGCTCTGACACGGAAAATCTCTTACTACTCAGATTTTTTGTGTGAAATCTTTTTTTTTTTTTTTTGATCCAATTTAAATAGAAACTCACACACACGTCAAGTACCAAATTTCGATTTAAAAACGAATCATCAAAGTCGGTTTGCCTAGTAAATAGTTTTAGGCTACGTAACTTTTTACACATAACCTTTTTTTAAAGTCAGTTAAACATACCCGTCGTGCGGTAACAGAGACCGCCAGACGACTTTGATCCAAATTACTCGTATAAACTGCATATCACAAGTTGTATCCTTTACGACATCGATGCTACTAACCTCGAAGGTACTGAGAGGCTCAGGGCGGCCAATATTGGAAAAAAATGTAGCAGGTACGAAGATCACAGCGATCTGTGAGACCGCATGGTGGTAATAAAAGTTAAAAGTAAAGTTACATTATAATCAAGACTGTATTATAAAACTAATTGCTGAATAATTATTATAGACGGATTAATTCCTTTGGGTACCTACTACGAGTAATTACTTTCATACATAAGCACAGTTCATAGTAGTCCGCGAGGTGGGAGGTAAGTGTAGTGACAGTAAAATTCAATTTTTTTACTTCTGTAAAACGTTTTGATATTTGCTACATATTTTGTACATAAATGTCACTTTTATAATTTATATTTTACTTTTTATTTTTTATGTTGGTGGTTCCAAGGCTTATTGTTCCGTTTATCCTGCACATCGATAAATCGATTGTAGAATGGTAGTTGGGTTGGGTTTTAGATGCCCATTAGAATTCGTATATCAAAATGTTTTTCTTAGTATACATCAAGTTTATGAACACACATTGTACTCACCTGTATTGTATTGTGTGATACATTTTTTTTCTTTTTTTATATAAAACTAGATCGGCAAACAAGCGTTACGGCTCACCTGATGGTAAGCGATTACCGTAGCTTATAGACACCTGCAACACCAGAAGCGCGTTGCTGACCCTATCCCCAATCCCCCCTAAGAGCTCTGGTCACCTTACTCACCAACAGGAACACAATACTGCTTGAAAACAGTATAATTTAGCTGTGTGTGTTACTAATCTGTGGTACTACCACAGTCGGGCTGTTCTATATTTTGTGCAGGAAATTTGCTGCTGTGCCCTACCTCAGTTACAGTCATATGTTTTATAGTAGTAATTTCTAGTTTTTATTTTGCTATAAACGAATTTGATTTTATATTTGTCAATCAAAATATTGAATATAATACAATAATTTTTCGATTCAGACCTCTTTCTCATTAGGAAACCGTTGGAGCTTAAAATGATACATAATATTACAAGTGAATAATAAATCAGTACCATCTTGAAGCTGTAATAATAAAACTGGTTGAAAAAAGTTCCAAACGAGAAGAAACATTATTTGAACGGAAAGCGAAAGTTTCCTTCACGGTAGCTATTCCCTAGATATTCTACTTTTCAGAGTCGGCAACCAACCGTCAAGCAAGTTTGAGATTAAGGTTATAGATAAAAAAATATTTATTTACTATTGTTATTATCGTTTTAAAATTCACCAAAAATACTACATTATTAAATAGGTTAAAACGTTATTTCGAAGTGTTTTTACTTTAAACGGGTGGAGTGACATCCAGTATAATATAATAATAATATATTCTTTATTGTAATCCAGAAAAAATTAAAATAAATTAGGTACAAACAAATATAAAGTAAAAAGGCGGCCTTATCCCATAAAGCTATTTTCTCCAGGCAACCTTTGGATGAAAACTGAAAAATAAATATTATTATTACATTTAGAATGTTTTAAGTTTTATTCGGAGCATTTCAACTGGGAAAGTACCTCAAATTTATCGCGGTTATCGGTCGCACTTAAATAACACTGCTCTCAATTGCTCTCAAGTAGTGTTATGTTCATGGGGTGACTAAGGTATTCAGAGCTCAAAGCTTCCATAGACTACGGTATACTCAATACTCATACCATCCGGTGGACCGTACCTTTTTTGCACCTTTTTTGTATAAAAGAAAATATAAATAGTATCTAATGTTATGCGTAAAAACAAGAATGTATTTAATAAAATAGATATACAAATTTACTATATGTATAGATTACTAATAAAAATATAGGATGTGAATTGAATTTAATTACTTGCTAAGCAGTCAGCCATTAATGAATCGTTATAATAGGATCATCATTGTGTAATGACAGGCATATAATTACGCTGATGTAAAACAATAACCTTTCGTAACAACGTTCCTATCTAGGAGCACAATTTTGTTTGACAGTACCTATATATCACAAATACGCATTATTTATAGTTTAAGTATAAATATGATTGGCCAATTTTTCGACTACAGTTGGTACTATAATTAAACTGTTATACCTGTTATACCTATAGGAACTATATGTTATACCTGTTTATTTTAATGACAATATATGAAACAACACGTCTTATTACACGAATATGTTAATTGCGGACTATGTTATTAATTTACAAATGAATGAAATCGGTAGAGTCAGAGAGAGTAAGTTAGAATATCGAGGTAATTTAAGCTTGGATCGATGTGTCGAGTTATGCCACGTATCGCTCTGTGTTCGATAGGAGAAGAAGCCGTTCTCAAGCCTCGAGATATTTACAGGCTGTTACAATATCATCACAATGATGCAATGTAGGTATTCGGCGTGCAATTGAGACGCTATAGGTATTTAGGTTCCTTTGTTTCAAATGAATATTTCGTTTATTTTACTAATACACACAGCATAATTATGCGACATCGATTATTATTAAGTACAAATATCGTTTATATATATTGAGAATAATTATTGTATACAAGATTTATAATTACTGCTTAATCAAATTATAATATTTACCGATTGTGATATAGGGCATTATGGGACTGACATTTTCAGCCTAGCTATAAAAAGCCCCAAAAACAAAATAGAAAAAAAAATCCTGCTTTTGAGTTAATAACGTGTACTTGGTTTATAACGTTCGAAATTGCAATTTTTGTAATCAACTGTGTAAGTTTATCTTATTAAGCTAGTTTTAGGAGAAAAACTCACGAATTACTTTTAAAAAGTAATCAGAAGACTTAATAGTACGGTTTCATAAAATTATTACATAAATAATAATGAGTAGCAGAATCTTCAGATAAATAAACGAAACAACGGTTATTTAAGCAGAATCCTGTTTTTTTTTTTTTGTTCTTAATAATATGGTTCGAAAAGCACTTAATCTATGGAAGTCAATTTATTGGAAAAATTACATATTAACTTGTCATTGTACGTAAATCATTACAGCATAATTGTTTCATGGTTGGTATGTTAGGATTACGGATAATAGATAATTGTTCTTCGTGTACACATACAGTCTTATCTATTTCACATGATATACATGGAAAAGTTTTTTGTTTTTTGTGAAACATAGGTCACAAATAATATACGTTAATAACAAACAATATTTCTAAATACTTATAATAAAACTGTAAGAAGTCCAATAAAATTCTGTGCATTGGAATTTTTTTTTTCCTTAGACAGGCGATATTGAAAAGATTGTTCCATAAATATTTTATGGTTTAAATTGTTACTTCAGACTTCAAATATTAGAGACATTATTACCCAAAGTAAAGTATATTATGCTAAATAATGTGTAATTCATCCACAAGGCACAGCTAGTAGGTATTAGATGTATGGTTTTTATCAAATGTAAGACATACAGTCACGATCTAAAACTTTTAAAAAGTCGAGTATTATTGACATTCTTCAAAAAAGGATGAGGTTTTCAATTCGACTGTAATATTTACGTCTGTTACCTCATGACTTTTTACTCGTTGTACCGATTTTGATGATGTTTTTTTATTCGACAGCTTGTTAGCTTGCATTTAAATTTGATCGACATTTAACGAGTACTTTTTACTTTTTGTCTATTTATGTCTTTGAGCATGAATCACATTTGGATTTGAACCACGGTGTTGATTTCAATGAAATTGAGCGTGATAATAGCTTATAAGCCGCTACAACATTAAGGACCCTTTATATCCCGAAGGACTGACAGGTCCCGTCGAAAGGTCGAAAAACTCAAGTCGCTGGATTAATCAATTACACCGCACATTTTCACAGAACTGTTCTCAGATAAGCCTCCTCCAAGATCGTCTGTATCACCTATAAATTATTCGTATCATTATCAAATATTCTCTCACAATTTTCTGTACATAGAAGATTATGTTGTCTCTGATAATAATTGCTTGTAAATAGGATAAATTAATGTTGCGACCCATAACTAAACCTATAAAAGTAAAACACTATTTTTATTTATTTAAGTCCAGGGTATTTTAATTTCAATAAAAAAGGTTTCATTGGGAATATTAATAAGTTAATTATTATTGTGCTGTGTGGCTACGGCACTAAAGAATGTAGCCACCCCCTCTCTTCCCGTGGGTGTCGTAAGAGGCGACTAAGGGATAAAACAGTTCCACTACCACCTTGGAACTTAAAAAGCCGAGGGATGGCGGGATAACCATCCATGCTGGCTTTGAAATACACAGACCAAAGACGGGCAGCAGCGTCTTCGGTGCGACAAAGCCAGCCCAGCGGTCACCAACCCGCCTGCCCAGCGTGGTGACTATGAGCAAAACACATGAGTTCGCGTCATAATGTCGGGCGTGAACTTGTGGAGGCCTATGTCCAACAGTGGACTGTGATAGGCTGTAGTGTAGTGTAGTGTAATTATTAAATACCAAATAAATATTGCGTAATTCTTTACAAAAATATTCATAAATTTTGTTTTTATATTATAAATAATAAATATATGATGGTTGTTCTCTTTTTGTACCATTAGTCGTAGTCTGCAAACGTGTAGGCGGTCTTATCGGCAATAACTTATTTACATCCTCCCATGGACCGAGTACGGCACAAAAGGAGTACAAATGCGTTAAATAGTATAACAAGGTGAAGAATGGTAGGTACTAGAATACGACAAAAATAGTATTGCTATCTTCAGATACGAAACACGCTTTATTACGAAATGTGTTTACTATTTTATTTTCCTTAACAGTGTGGTATATACGTGGTCAAGTTGATAATTTTGTGAATAAGGTCTATATACACAGATCTATAGATGCAATATATATAATATACTTCGAGTGTGCTGCATGCGCATCAATTTAGAGGCGTGCTTGTAACACCCTGCATTACGATTGCGGCGATACACAATAACAGCTTTGAAAACGTAGTAACATACGATTGCAGATAAATAGGAACCGATTGTTGTGTTCGATAAAACTAGATGCAAGTGCATTTCTGCAACAAGTAACATAATTTCTCATCTTACTTTGTGACCCAGATTTACGAATATAAGAATTATTTTGAAAATGTCTAATGGACAAAGAAAAATTATTACTAGTATTTAAACATTATCATTAAATATTATAATTATAATAAATTATAAACTGTATCACTTTACAATGCGCGACGTGTTTAGCCAATTTTGTATTTCGAACAAAAATAATTTTAATTTGATTTTATTGTTAGAGTTAAATGCTTTTTGTGTTATTCCTAAGCCTTTATTTTATATTGATTTGATTTTAAAAATTAATAAATCTGTTAAATTATCCACATAAATTTACAATGATATTCGTATAATAATTAAGCAAATCGTACTAGGAACAAAAGCAGTAAATAATATTATTTAACATTTCAAATACTAAATTCAAAAGTGACAAATAATATTCGCTCGTGAGCTTCATTACTCTTTAGATATAATATGAAATACTTTTTAATATAAATACGATGTTACCAGTGCTTCAGTAATTGAGTTATTAGGAAAGATAGGAAAGATAGAAGTACGACTAGGCTATTCTTCTTTGTAGACATTTCTTTCAGACAATTTGTCCTATTTTAAAATATCGTCAAAATAGATGTGACAGTCCTAAATAAAATGCAAGGAAATATCGTATTATGATAAATATCTTAGTTCTATTTATAAACATTTTATAATTTAATAATATCTAATTTTACAAATATCCACCGACCCGTATTTGAGCAGTGTGGTGGATTAAGCTCTGATTCTTCTCCTATATTCAGGGGAAAGAGGCCTATGCCAACAGTGAGATATTACAGACTGAAGCGTAATTTTACAAAACTTTTCACATTTATTTCAAATTAAAATAAGGAATTTTAAGTTATACTTGTAGTAAGCAAGTTTTGGCCCGCTGAGCCCTACCTCTATAAAACATAGTTAAATTTTTTTTTCGATATCTATACTAATATATAAAGCTGAAGAGTTTGTTTGTTTGGTTGTTTGTTTGTTTGTTTGTTTGAACGCGGTAATCGCGATTTGAAAAATTCTTTCAGTGTTAGATAGCCCATTTATCGAGGAAGGCTATAGGCTATGTATCATCACGCTAAGACCAATAGGAGCGGAGTCCACGCCGATGAAGTCGCGCGCAGAAGCTAGTATATTATATATTACAATCTTACATCGAAATAAATAATCGATATAAATAAAAATCACTCTCAAATGCGTTGCTAAACTTTTTTAATATTTTGTGGAGAGTTCCGTGGAATATATTTAAAAAAAAATATTTATATAACTGAAGTAGGGCACAGCAGGAAACCTGCTCAAAATATGGAGCAGCCCGACTGGGGAAGTACCTCGACCTTACAGAAGACCACAGCTAAATAATACTGTTTTCAAGCAGTATTATGTTCCTGTTGGTGAGTAAGGTGACCAGAGCTCCTGGGGGGAATTGGGGATAGGGTCGGCAACGCGCTTGCGATGCTTCTGGTGTTGCAGGCGTCTATAGGCTACGGTCTTACCATCAGGTGAGCCGTACGCTTGTTTGCCGACCTAGTTACATAAAAAAAAAGCCATTAAATGTGGAATATTTCAAAAATTGCAATACTTATTTCGATTTCATGCGTTTGACAATTCATGAGACAACACAATGTCTCTCAGGTCATCTAGTACATATATAAATGAATAAATAAATATATTACACCCATATTCGGGGTGGAAATCGAACCCACAACCCCTGAAGCTGACATCTGGGACACTACAGACTGCGCCTGCTGAAACAGGCTTAAAAACAGATTAACGAAATAGACTTATTGTTGTTTTATAGTTAATTTTAATAAGAGTCAAAATGAATAAGTATAAAAATCATAGCTAAATCCGTTTTGTCATGAATGGAAAATGAAAGAAAACTACGTAACGTACAAAATTATACCTATACATACTGTTTGAATTGACTTAAATTCACCTTTGTTGGTATTAATACCCATTAAATCTTGTGAACTCTCAATGGTTTAGAACTGCAGCTACTTCTACAGTGCATAGCTCAGAAATACGCTCTAATAATCCTGGCAAGCACAACAAAACAACTTTCCATACAATAGAAATTTTCCACCACAAAGACTTTAAAATATGAATGTATAAGTGGCACCTGCTATTTGAATAAAATTAAAAAATATTGCACGGCTGAAACAATACATAATTAAACATGAAATAATACTTTAAGACAAATTGACGATATACTAAGATACTTTGCTCGTCATGTTTTATAATAATTATTTGTATAAGCATTTTTGTATCTACATTTTATAATTGTGTTTGCTCGCAAACGAAAAAAAAACGACTTCAATTCAATACTTATATATACTTCAAGTAATACAACGTAATAAGACGAAAAAATAGTCAAGTAAATACGCGCTATTAAAGATTACTCAAAGAGTTGTAATCAGTTTTCGATCTAATTTAAACAAGACTACAAGACAAGTATTAGCTTTTGATTAAAGTAAGAATCATCGAAATCGGTTCACCGAGTAAAAAGTTATGCGGTATAATATAACGTAGGTCGACGAAAAAGTAGTCAAGTAAATACGCATTATTACATATAACTCTAAAAGTACTTGTCAGATCTCAATTAAATTAAAATGGGACCACATAACACGCAACACCTTTCAATTAAAACAAAATTGATCGAAATCGGTCCACCCAGTCAAAAGTTCTGAGCTAACATACATAAAAAAAAACATACAGTCGGATTGAGAACCTCCTCCTTTTTTGGAAGTCGGTTAACAAGTATATGTAGTGTGAGTTCTTCGTTAAGTTACCACAAATTTAAATACAATTTTAATTACACATATTTTATGTGAAATAGGTACATTGTATATATTACTTTCTTATACTTTTTGTTACAGATAAACCTAACTTATACTCGTATTTTACTTTTACTAAGTCGTAAGAAACTAAGTACCTATATTTTTTTTATTTCGTATTTTTTTTTTTAAATAGAAGCGCCACCTTTAAAACTATTTATGTCTTTGTATGTACAATATACTCCCAATACGTACAATACACACACATACTGTTATAAAATGTGATGCCACTAAAATCACATTTGTTTTATATATTTATTTCAAATAGACTTAGAGCCTAGGACATATTATATGCTTATGACTATTTCAAAAGATTTTTTGGATAACAGAAATGGAGCCTACGTCGATATGCTTATTTGACACGTTGATGTAATAATAGCTAAAATAGACAACTCCAACTTTGCTAATATTGATCGATTGCCTCACTTTTCTAATTGGAAATATTGCGGAGCTGAGTATTTTTGCAAGTGATGATAAATATGTTTTCTATTGGAACCTATAATCGAAAAGTTATTCCGAGGAATAGATCATACGTCAGGTGGATGAAGAAATATTTAACTGCCACCCTAATCTTATATATATTTTATGTACAATGTTTACATCAGGTGATTTTAGATTAAGTTCAACCTTTGATTTATAATTATTTGTAACATAACATTCGGGTCCAAGGCATGTTTCATCTATTTAAAAATTTGTTAACGTTTTATTTTCTCGAAATTTTTAATTCCGCAGAAACTAACAGATACCAAACAATAGACATGGGATCGTGGAGTATTAAAGACGCTATAAGAATGACGCTTGATAGAAGTCACAAAATGCTATTGGTGTATTTCGTGACTTATAAAAGGCGTTTAATTGAGTGTACCACGGGATTCTATGCTAAAAAATGGGCGTTCCCCAGAAATCGATTCTAGGTCCTTTTCTTTTTTATATATATATTAATGATCTGCCATTTAATGTTAAGGATAATTGTTATATAATGTTATTCGTGGATGATACAATGCTTATTTTTAAAGTTGGTAAAAAAAAGTGAATTATGACGACGCAAACGTCTTTATCGTGAAGTCAAGATTGGTTTAGAACAAATAACTTGGTTTCGCTAAGAAAACCAAGTCCGTTTTGTTTGCATAGCCCAATGTTAAGCATCCGAATTATAGTTTGAAAGTAAATAACGAGACTTTTAGTGTCAGTGATACTACAGTTTTCTTAGCAATAAATTTAAATTTGAAACATTAGTGGAATTCCCTTTTGTCATCCTTGAATATTAGACTCAGCCCAGCAGCATTTGTAGTTAGAAAAGTTCGACAGTTGACCGACGTTACTACTGCACGTTTAAAATATTTGAGCTATTTCCTTAGTATTATGTCTTACCGCCTTATCTTGTGGGGTAGTGTAGAAATAATGTAGATATTTACGAACGTAGAAATTTACGTTCGTAGATAGATATACGAACTTTTGCATGCTATTGGTTTACGTGTTCCATATTCTTGTAGACGACCAGCCACACTTTATATACCTGAAGCTAAAACCAATTATAGGCAAAATAAAAAAAATAGCTACCTGATGCGAGCGAGTAGGTGTTTCAACGACGTTTCTACGCAGTTCGATGTTGACCTATTCTGTACATCACCTAGACAACTAAAACAAATTTTTAGTAACAACTTTTTAAGAGGGCGCATAACGCGAGCAAAAAATCAGATTTCAACCGCGCGCCCGTGAGTAATTGATGAAACAAAATATACACAAAGCCTCGTGTCAGAGCGCGATAGACGATATAGTTTTGAGCGCATTACGAATGTAAAAAACGACAAATATCTTATTTTATATATAATTCCGAAACTAAAAGTAATTACATTAAATGCATAGACATAGCCTTTACTCATATTTAAATGTAATTAATTATCAAATTTTTGTCATAATGGTCATAACCATATCGAGTATAAAAGAAAAAATATAAAAATTAGAGGTTACTTCGTGATTATATTTTATCGAGGAAATTTCATTATTTTATGTTTTTGATTAGGCTGTAGTCTTGAAAATATCAAGTAGTTTGTCATATATTTTTATTTTAAGATTTGGTCCGGAATTTTTCATGTAAAATCAAATAGCAGATTGATAATTTTGCTTTATGCGCCCTCTTAATGAAGTTTAGTTTTAGTTTTAGATTCTTATGTTAAATTAATATATATTTTAATATATATTTGGGTTGTCTGGAAGAAATGGCTAAATAGCCATAAGTCCGCCCATTGTACTTCACAGTCTGTAAATGGTATTTGTAGTAGTGATGTACAATAAAGTATAAATAAATAAATAAATTTAATAATACATATTAATTTTTTGTTAAAAAAGTTCATTAATATTTTATTGTCTATTTTAAGTTTGATACTGTTACAAAATTTTTTTTTCCAAGTAATACTTATTCCTTTACTTTAAGTTTACACTTTATTAATGTCTACCTAACAGTGAAAACTTGTAATTGTCCTTTTAGTAGTAATTCCAAAACTATGTTATAATTGTCTAGCTGTAAGTTTTCCTAAAATAATAAAATAAAATATTAAGACTGTATTTATTTTGCAAAAAATGACTGTTCCCAGCATTTATGATCTTGGAGCTTGAGTCTCCCTGCGTGATGTTTCATGAAATAGACATATTAACAATTACGTCATAATTTATTTATAACAATATTATGTATACTAAAAAGGATATCGATTGTTTGATATAAATGTGTGTATAATGTATAAACACAAGAAAGAATAACAAAATTGTAACTCCAAGTTTCCAATTGCACAATGTAAACGACTCTTTTTAGGGTTATGGTATTCGCTTGTACAACAAAATCCCACATGTCTGAGAATAAATTTAAAGCTTGTATAAAAAGTAATTAATAGCTTATTATTCGGTGCAGGATTACATAAATGATAAAGATCTGTGGATAACGATAATAATGCTGAATATCATGCAAGATGTTATCTTTGTATAAAACACAGTTTATAAAATATTTTTTTAAAAAGTAACTGCGGAGTTTCTTGCCTTCTTAAAAACTAAAAATCTTATTGTGTTATTTTTTATAACAAATGTATTTTATATATGATCCTATATGATCTCATTTGGGCCTTAAAGACAATGAGTTTTATTGAAATACAAACAAAAACTTTAAGAATTAAAATAGCAAAACTAACCTAACAAAAAAGAGAGGAAAACATTAAAAAGAAACAATGCAATAATGAAAACTTCACTTAAACAATATAAAATATAATCAACCTTGTAAACACATAGCAATTGAAATTGAAACCACTTCCGTATTTATAATATCAATATACTTAGCAAAGTGAGATATTGATGTAAAGTAACTTAATACCGATCAAGTACGAGATAATCCTGTAAAAGGTTGAGTCAGTAAAATCCTGTAGGATTACACCGTATTAGCAACTTGGGATGGATACTCATGCTGTATATAGACATCCGCAACATTCTGAGGATCATTGGCGGATTACAATAACATCTACACATATTGTCAATTAATAATTGGTATCACGTTTTAGAAAATGTTTCAAAAATGTAATTATTTTTTTTTTCACTAATAATATCATAAAGGTATCACAAAAAGGTAAAATACATAATAAACGGTATAATATACAACCGTTCTGGTTAGTGGTGCGCGTGCCGTGTTGTCTCTCCATTTTTTGCATTATTGCTCGGAGTGAATGTTTGTATTTGTACAAATATTAAGATCCTGTCTGGGTGTGTCTGGTTGGTTCCCACCGTGCCTCGCAGAGCACGTTAGCTATCGGTCCCGGTTGTCATCATAGACTCCGTATAATGGTCGTTATTCATAGTAAGGAATATAATTATATATCCACTAACTCGCAGTGGAGCAGCGTGGTATAGATTAAGCTCTGATCCTTCTCTTGCACAGAGAAGGAGATCTATGCCCAGCAGTAGGATGTTACAGGCTGAATCAAATCTATCACATAGAAAATCAATTCCGATATCTGTACTAACAAAACAACTGAGGTATGGCACAGCAATATCGTGGATATATCGTGCTCAAAATCTGGAGCAGGCTGACTGAAGAAATACCTCAACCTTAGATCACAATTAAAATAATATTGTTTTCAAGTAGTATTGTGCTTCTGTGGTGAGTAAGATGACCGGAGCTCCTGGGGGTAGGGTTGGTATCTGGTGTTAGTGGTATACTATTTTAATTATAATATGTCAATTATTGTTTTGAATATTATAAAAGGTATATTTGTCATTATAAATATTTTAGAATGGAAATCAACTACATTCAGTGCCTTATTATTAATATTTTCCAAGTTTTTTCTAGGACCTACTAATATGAATCTGACAAGTTACTTATAATTTTCTAAACTAATGCAGACCATAAGGACAAGCCCTTAAAGCTAATCACCCTAGTAAAAATAACGGTAATTATCAGGTAGGTACTTATGATAAATAAATACTAGCTGCTTCGGTACCTTATGAGGTTATGGATTATTTACATTATTACAGTTGACTTACATAACCAAGTACCAAGATCTGAAGCAAATGTTTGTACAGATGCAATATCCGTCTTGAGTCTAAGACTACCTTTGACCATTGTCCGTTTATTAACACATAACTAAGATAACCGTGTAAATATATCATGGAGAATTTCAATATAAACTTATTATCAGTGTAAAACTCTACATGTATGCAATGGAAGGAAAATGTAATAACACTTTGAACTGAAAGCTTAAAGTATTTTTAGGTTGAGATTTCCACAAAGACGGTTTCAATACTGAAACAAACATCAGTTATAAACCGATTTTAAACATTTGCCACCAGTGAAAATTCGCGAGAGGACACTTTCGCATCGACCGCTGTAAAAATAAATTCAGCTATAAAATAAACTTACTTTTCTGTTGGCGACTAATCTACCTTCTTATTAATTCACGTCTCTCTCCATTGGCATTCCGAACACAAGCAGATTTTTTATGAATTCAAAGTACCATCAGGGTCACTATTAAAAGAAAAAAGGCTTTTTAACTCTCACTCTGATGCCTAAAAAAATAATTGTCGTCCATTACACAATTATTTGGACTTACTCGTAGGATACTTAAAATGTACAAAGCCAAAAATCACAGTTTTGGTCTTTAATAAATAATCTTACGCAAAACACAGAAATAAAGAAGAATAATTGAAAAATAATACATTAAACAAATTCTATTATATTTCTTTATTAATTTTGGTCTAAGATCCGGGATATAACAAAATATTCCCTCAGCTGTTAATTAGATGAAACAATTTTTTATAGGCTGATTTCAATATTGTGAATTTATAAAAACAACCTCTGCCACCATAAGCCTGCTGCAAATAATATTACTTAAAAAAATATTTTTTTTTCTTCCAAAAAATCTTTTCCCTCTCATTTTAATTACATGTAGTAAGCTTAAACCGTCAATATTTTACATTATATACCTGACTATAGTAGTCAGCCATCTCTATGATTGCTATACTTACCTGCAGCCAGGTTACTGCTGACTGAGGTTACTGACCTGGCTGCAGGTAAGTGTAGCAATCATAGAGATGGCTGCTGACATATAATTAACATGAGAGGAATGTTTGAGGAATGGATGAGGGAAGATTTAGCTTCTCGGATCTTAGACCATTTAATCTATAAATTATACGATTCAGTTTTTCATTTTCTCATTATTCTAATAATTATTTAAAAAATGCGTGTTGTGGATTATCTTCAAAAATAAATACGATTCAAATTTTAAAATCTATTCTTATTTTCGTATATTGTAATTTCTGTTGGCAATCGTAATTTTAGAAATAAATTAATAAATAAAACGTCTAAAAATCTACTCAACCAATTTTTATCAAATTTTGTAAGTGTAAGGTGTAGGTGTAACAAGTGTAGGTCCAACTTGGGAGATAGGGTCGTTTTTATCTCAATTATTGAGCTCAATATTTATTATTGCATAATACATGTTTACTATATGACTTAAGTGTGTATTTATCGGTTAGTTCTTTAAAATCCTAATAAATGGCGGCTTGGCATCTAAGTAGCACAGATATCCGGTAGATGGCGCCGTATTTCTATTTCTAGATTATAGATAGCGCGTTTAAATATAGAATTTACATATTATATTTTAAAAAATTATTTACTGAGCCACAGCAGCAGCCTGCAGCCTGTGTCAGTGGTATAATTATATAATTCTTGTACATGTTTTTGCGACCTAGCTTCTCCTACAGAGATATACCTACATTTCAATGGGTTCATGGATATGGCGCTGTGGTCGGTATGTCACCAAATTTGATTTGCTTGTAATTTAGACATAGAAACAAAAATAAACATAGAGTTGTCAAAAAATATGACTGAACCGTAGATTCCTTAGAAGTAGATATGTAAACGCAAAATTAAAATATTAAATTTTTAATAACTAATTGTGTTTGCTCGCAAACGAAAAAAACTGACTTCAATTACATTGACAAGTAGGTAATACAACGCAAGTAGACGAAAAAATAGTCAAGTAAATACGCGTTATCAAAGATTACTCAAAAGTAGTGAACAGATCTCAATCAAATTTAAATGGGTCCACATGACACATGCTTGACAATGCTTGAAGATAAAAGTCTCCGAGCAATGCGTCCTAGGCCTGTGTTAACATACGGAGCCGAAACGTGGACACTGACTAAGAAACTAATCCACAAGTTTAAAGTCGCTCAACGTGCAATGGAACGGGCTATGCTTGAGGTTTCTCTTAAAGATAGGATTAGAAATTAGATTATTAAAAATATTTAACGCTAGTAGGTAACTACGTTACTTTTGATTTTAAGTTATGATGTTGGTCGATTCGGTTTACAACGTTGTTCCAAATATGTGGTTTAACTATGAGATCACTTGCATAAATATACCCCATATGTTGCCTCGTGCGAGTGCTGTTAATTTTATCCTTCCATACATTTTTGTTGTTCCGAAAGCGTAAAAGTGCAAGCCAACGGCTTTTTGAACACCAAATTGTATTTATTTGAAAAATAAGAACATATTATAGAAAGAATTATTTATATGGTCGCCTTATGTTATACTTACGACGCGTTGGCGCAGTGGTCATAGCACTGGCTGTTGCGCTGGCGGTCGTGGTTTCGATCTCCGCTCCCTACAGACATTTGTATATTTACCATGTAGATGTTTGTCGTGCTCTGGGCGTTTGTGATTGTGTAATGTGTGTGATTCCGGACTTCCGGTAAAGGAGAAAATCTTACTAGGGGCCGTTGAGTGTAAAACGTTTATTTATTTATCTATTCATTTATACATGCATAAACGAGGCGATACTATAACAACATACATATATCTTTCACAAATACATATTTCTATACGTTTTTTTAAATATGTATTTTGTATAATTTAAGAAATATTTATTTTTATTGTATTGAAAAACTCAATAAAGTTAGTATCTAAAAAATATTTCTATACTTTTCAAATATACTTCAATTTAAAAAAATTAAAAAGACTTCAATTCGCATCGACATATTTTGTTTATATTATTGTGTATTAAATTTTATTAAGTATTTAATATTATAATATTTGGATTTTATAATTATGAATATATATTTAATAACAAACACAATATATTCATTCAGTAACTACTTTTTAGGTAGTTAGTACAATATCCTTGAGATCTTAAATTGAATAGCTAAATTTGCATCCAAATCATCTTCTATGCTAATATCAAATAGTCCCGCCCCCGTATTTCCCTAATGGTTTGCGCTTATGAGCGGAACATCTGTGATCCAGTTAGACTTATACATAGTTATAACAAGATCTAATAGATTCTTTTTGACAGTCTAGGTATTATAATTGTTAGAAGTTTAATTACATTATAATTCACTATTACATTTACAGGGTACCTTGATTAATTGTGTTTTGATTTTCGTCTCGAAGTCAACTTAATATGAATTATTAGAAATGGCTAAGAAAGTACTCAACAGAGCGTGATCAAATTGAAACGGGACAACAAGACAAGCATTATCTTTTATTTAAAGAAGAATTATTAAAATTGCTAAATCCAGTGATAAGTTATGAGGTAACAGAGATAAAAAATACAATCGAATTAAGGAGCTTCTCTTTTTTTTAAATTGCTTAAAAACAGAGGAATAATAATAATAATCTTACGATTATAGATGTCATGCTTATACGGTGTAAGTAGGCATATAATAAATGACACACACACACATATACAGGGTGTCCCGCGATAAAGTGCAACCCCGAAAGGGGGTGAAACTAGACCATAAATTATCGACAAAAAACGTAGAAAAAACTTTTTAAAAAAAAAATATTTTATTTCTTATTGACGAATTAAGATTTTTATATCTTACGTAGACTCTATGTACAAAAAATGATGATTTCTTCCAAAGTAGTGGGTCGATTACTTTAAAATAAAATAAAATATTACGCCACGTACTTGGCGGTAAGGATAAAATAAACATAAGCTCGCAAATGGCATTATGTCTTTAACTATGCTTCTTGTGAAAAAAAATCCATTTTTTATGACTGTTTTTTTCAATGATCTCTAATTTTCTCAGAATTATGCCCCCAATACCAGGAAATTTTATGATTTATTATTATTTCTTACCATATTGCCATTCAAATAAAAAAATTTTTACGCCTGTATCCCAAAAAACACGTACAAAAATCATCATTTTTTGTCCAAAGAGGCTACGTAAGCTATATAAAAATCTCAATTCGTCAATAAAAAAAGAAAAAAATTTTTTTTAATTTTTTTCTGTTTTTTGACGATAATTTATGGTCTAGTTTCACCCCCTTTCGGGGTTGCACTTTATCGCGGGACACCCTGTATATAATATATATATATATATATATATATATATATATATATATATATACTAGCTGTGCCCCGCGGTTACCCCCGCGTTAATTTGAGGACAATCATAGCTATAGCCTTTCCTAATTTCAAGTTTGTAGGTGTATTTTTCATTGGACTTTCATACAAACTATCATCCCCTGTTTTAACCCCAAAAGGGGGTTGATTTCTCAAAATACATTATTAGTACACCTCAACACCATCTATAGAGCATACATTTTGAATTTCAAGTCTCTTACTTCAAAAACATAGGACTTTCAAAGAAACTTCCAACCCCCGTTTAACCCCCTTAGGGGTGGAATATCGTAAAACCCGTTCTTAGCTGACCTCTACTCGGCAAAAGGAATATTCCTACCGAAATTCAAGTCTCTACGCCTTATGGTTCCAGAGATATCGTGATGAGTCAATGGGTGTGTAACTCTTTTATATATATATATATATAATTGCAAATGTCAAAAACTACCGTCGGTATTAATACTCAACTTAAAGATTATAGCAAACAACTATATTACGTTAAATAACTTAACAATATAGCGCTTTCTTCCTGTGTGCAATATCTTAAATATCGAATCAACAGACTATCAACGATGGCATGTCGCTTGTCGCTACCACGAATAATTTCCTAATAGAATTGTATGATACTAAGTCTAACTACGGATCTGTGTTGCCAGACTTTGTTATCCGAAGTAGCCTGGCCTTAGTGCGAATGTAGCCGATTGTAGCTCCGAGATAGCCCGCCCCATCATGGTGCTGAGATAGCCGAAGCGGGAAATTTTAAATATATCTTTTTTTATTCATAAAAATAGCAGGTAATTTAATATTTTCGACGAAAAAAAATTATAGATATGATATTTTGTCCGTTGGCTACCTGTAGCCAAAATATAATCGCCGCTCGGTAAGAAAGATAGCCATTTTGGCGCTTAATAGCCCCATCTGACAACACTGCTAAGAATGCGCAACGCGTACCATTCGTACACCACCTAATTCATTTATTAATTATTATTATTATTTTTTATTTTTTGTAAATTCAAAGAAGGTAAAGAAATTACAGACCAAAATTTTAGACCAAAATTTCAAAAATATTTAAAAATATCGTTGAATTATTTTCTGGTCGTAGTGGCTCTGTTAGAGTAGTTAGAGTTATTTCAATTATAACAATAACTTGAAATTCTCTTATCTCCAAAACAGTAACTAACCGTCAAAATAATAAGAACACAATGACGATATTGGCTTCGCTTCATTGAATCGGGGATTCGCTTGTCGTTTATCGTTAAATGAAAAAACGCTTGAGGTTAATAAAATAGAAGAAGATTGATTGCTCACCCACTAAACCTGCAACTGATGATCGAACTTTGAACAAGCTTATTCTATCTATAAGATTATTTTTTATTGGAATAGATTATCGTAATATATAAGTTAAAAAAGCCACTTTTAAGTAATTAGGGATATAAAATAGAATTTAAAGCTGTACTTACGCCTCTGATTTACCAATAGCTCGTAACACCAAAAGTCCAAAAGTCAGCACGGTGAGTTGTTCCGGCTGGGAGTTTCAGGTAACGGAAACCATTTTAGGAAGGTAATGGGCGAGACAGCACTACATGATGCCAGATCTAGACATAGTAGCAATTGTTTTTGATAAGCGGTGTCAGAGAGACTACCACCTCAGTTACGGAAGCTGAATAAAAATAATAACCTCAATATCTTAGAAGAATATTGAAATAATGAAATTATATTCAATAGAAAGCTTTAACTAATTCTATTTAATTTAATTAAGACACTTCTGAAAGTACAAAACAGACGATATTGGTTTTTTTACCAAATGAAATATTATTGTTGATTAAAGTATCATTAGTTTAAAATAATCGTTGAAAATTACAAAAGATACATTTTAATGGTTAGGTACCTATATTTAGTCATAAATATTTCTGTTTAAGTTTTTGATCGTTTTTTTTTGTCACAAAATGTAAAAAATAAATAAAAAATAAAATACTTCAAATAAAAACAAGGCCAAAAAAACACTTTTTATTATTTTACATTACTTGTTGATGAATATATTAGTAGATTTTTTTAGTTTAATATACATAATATATAAACACAATAATTGTAAATGTAATGTGATGTTATAATTAATTAAAAATAAAATATAATATCTCGAAGTCTAATGAGGATCAGTAAAGTTCTAGCAAATTCAATAGAACTAGTATCCACGTTATTCTCTATGACATAAGAATGATATTTCTTTTTGAATTATCCAAATCGGACCATTACTTACGAAGATATTAAGTTATAAACATTATGCCGTCGTGACGCTAAAGTCAGTGTACGCGGGATGCGTGTGACGTCACTCCGACGTTCCATGCCAGTTAGCCCTTAGCAGCGACAAGATGCGATGGTGTTTTCTTTTAAACTATGTGTCCTACAAAAAATTTGTAAGGACATAATTTGTAGCAAATTGCTTTGCCTACAAATATGTTCATATAACTTTGCCGAAATTTAAAAATTAAAGAAGTTATAAGCAAAAAAGTGAGAAAATTTTTATAGAAATTTTCTTTATTGCTCTATAACTTTTTTTTTATACATTTCACAAAAAAATACCTCAGACCAATCTTGTAGATGGTTTTTTGAGGAAAATTTTTCTCTACAATTTTTTGAATTTCATTCATTTCAAACGCTGTTACAGCGCTCCAAAGTAGACCGGGTTCGTCAATGCTCATGAGAATCCGGTCAAAACGAAATGCTTAACTTAGAACTAAGTTAAGCATTTCGTTTTGATTTAAGAATATATTTACTTATATATATTCTTAAAATTTTTTTGTTAAATTCCTGCCTACAACTTTACTTATTCATTGGCATAAGCTGTCTGTGGGGTAGGCCTACTGGGAATACCACGTTAAAAAAATATGATTTATGAGATATTTGATTACCTAAGTAGATACATTCGAAGAAGATTAAGAGAAGTCAACGCATTTTTGGAAAACATCAGTATTTCCGAAACTGGTTGAGACTCAAAAGTACTCTTCTACACATATGTATAATGAGGATCAATAAAGTTATAGCAAATTCAATAAAACTAGTATCCACGTTATTCTCTATGTTCTATGACATAAGAAAGATATTTCTTTTTGAATTATCCAAATCGGACCATTACTTACGAAGATATTTAGTTATAAACATTATGCCGTTTCTGCCGCTACGTCAGTAATAATAATAATAAATAATAAACGTTTCACACTCAACGGCCCCCAGTAGTTTTCTCCTGTGTCGGGGGTCCGGAAACACACACAATACACAACCACAAACGCCCAGACCATGACAAACATCTGTATGGCCAATACAAATTTTTGTCATGTGCGCGGATCGAACCCGCGACTGCTAGCGCAACAGCTAGTGCTGTGACCGCTGCGCCAACGCGTCGTTATGTAAGCGGGATCAGTGTATGCGGGAAGCGTGCGGCATCACTCCGACTCATAAAACTCACTCTGGATCATAATACTAAGTTAAACATTTCGTTTTCACCGGATTCTCATGAGCATTGACGAACCCAGTCAACTTTGGAGCGCTGTAACAGCGTTTTAAATGAATGAAATTCAAAAAATTGTAGAGAAAAATTTTCCTCAAAAAACCATCTACAAGACTGGTTAGAGGTATTTTTTTGTGAAATGTATAAAAAAAGTTATAGAGCAAAAAAGAAAATCTTTATAGAAATTTTCTCACTTTTTTGCTTATAACTTCTTTAATTTTTAAATTTCGGCAAAAAGTTATACGAATATATTTGTAGGCAAAGCAATTTGCTACAAATTATGTCCTTACAAATTTTTTGTAGGACAGATAGTTTAAATGAAAACACCATCGCAGCTTGTCGCTGCTATGGGCTAACTGGCATGGACCGTCGGAGTGACGTCACAGCCTTCCGCGCCGGCCGGTTAGTAAACTCCACTAGTAATTTGATCATATCTTCGTCAATTTTTGTCGTAGAACAAAAATTTTTGCACTGTATGTTAAGGATTTCTTAGTTCTATAAATCTGCATTCTCAACTAAAAACGTTACGGATCCTCATTGATTATTAGGTTATATTTTGTTTTATTATAACGTAAAACCAACAGACACATAGAAAACATCATTTTTCCTCAATATAAGATTTCTGAGGAATTAATTAAAGACGAAACAGAACAATATTGGTTTGAAATAATAACCAAAATCAAAATTGTTTTGTAAAACAATCTTGCCTTATACATAATAGGGTAAGATGGGGGAATGGCGGTCACTTAAGCGGTAATTCATTTTTTATTTTATTCCTGGGACTTACGGTATAGGTAACTGACTTATTACATAGGTTATATAGTGGCTATAGATATATATGAGGCACATTATCAATCTATTACGGATTTCTTATTTTTTAATCATTTTGTAAAACCCTTCGTTGACCGCTATTACCCGCACCTGCGGGGTATTACCGGTCATATAAAGTTAACACAGATTTGCTTCTAAAATGTACCAAAACTAAATAAAACGAAATTTTATTCATAATTATCTTTATTTTTTATATTTTAATCAAAATGAACCAAAACATTTTTATATTTTAGCAAAAATAACTGGTGTTTTTGCATAACATCTTGCAAGTTTTGAAAGAACAAGTTAACCTCGTCTATGTTAAATGCTGTCATACGATTCGTAGTGGTTGTCTCTAGTTGGCGAATGGTTATTGAAGGATCAGGTGCTGGTCGGCCGTGACCTCCTTCTGCGAGGAGGTCATGGTGTTAAAGGAGGCTGCGGAGCGACAGCACGAGACCAACGCTCACGCTAACCCGCTCCGCTGAAGACGACCAGGGGGAAAGAGACGCCGATATGCGCTCCTTCTCCCTTCGCAATAGAGTGGGAGAAGGGCACCTTTCTTCCCACTTGTCAACTTTTTTTTTCATTTTCTTTCATTGTGGTTCTTTCCATGTGTCGCGGCATCTATTTAACTATAAAAATAAGTAAATACTTACCTAAACAAACAAACAAATAATAAATAGTCTTATAATTCCATACGGCGTAATACTGGTCACTGACCGGTATTGCCCGCCTAGAATGATTGCCATTACCCCAAAAGACGGAAACGGTTTCTTTGGTTATTTACGAAAAACGTAAATAAATTTCAAAATATCCAACAAGCACATGGGATACACTTGTAAACGTATAGTAATTAACTTTAAGAAAGATAATGATTGGTATAAATAACTTTAAGCGTACTTTTTTTCGAATTTTCGATTTTATTACAACAAAACACGTCCGAACCTATACACAGCTGTCAAACTCACTGTGCGCGATGGAAAATAGCGCCGCTTAGTAAATAAGTTTACTTGGCCGCATACTAAAAGGCGACACTAGCAGCGAGTGCATAATGTTTTTGGAAGTTTTAGATTTTGACGTGACCGGCATTGCCCACTGACCGCCATTCCCCCATCTTACCCTAATAATATTTGCTCGCAAATGAGAAAAAAAACAAATTAACTTCCATCGACAAGTAATACGACATAGGTAGTCAGTATAACAGTCAATTAAATACGCATTATTAGGGATAACTCAAAAATTTCTTGTCCGATCTCAATCAAGTTTAAATGGGACTATTCTAAAAGTACCGACTTTTGAGTAAAAAAGAATCATCAAAATCGGTACACCCAAAAAACAGGTACGGGTAAATGGGGTCTGGAATACAGGCCATCAATTCATCACTGGCCACACTACATCTAAATTGTTCCCAATCACAGTGTACCTTATCCTGAGTGAAAAAATCAAAAAAAAAAAAAATTATTTATATATTAAAATTTATTTATATTATTACTAACCAGCTGATTTTTTTTTCTTTTAGTTAGTGATTATCTATATAATTTAATAGTAATAATGTCCTACAAATTGCGTGGTACGTTATCCCAGTCCTACGCTCACTGCTGCTCTACCCCCTACTATCTCTGTTAGCTACCACAATCGAGAGTTTTCGAAGAGGAATTTTTTGTTCGCCTCATCAAAATGTAGCCACTCCCAAAAAATTAGCTTGATACTGATCAGGTGAAAAAAATGTACTAGGGATCCCTACCTATAAGTCTGAAAGACATGAAAATGTCAATGAGGTTCATATTTTGTTAGCGCGTATATTTCAAATTCAATATCAACTCATTGTAAACTACTCGATCTCATCTGAATATACATATGGTTTCTGTGTGTATACATATATGTAAATTTATTTATTTAATAACTTTATTGCACCCTTGAAATAACATAAGGAAAATAACAATATTTTAACTTAAAAAAGTGCAATGGCGGTATTATCGCTAATAGTGACACATACGAATATACACCATGTAACCGTATATTTGTAGATACACAAAAATCATCTAAAGGTTTTAACTTTTAACTTTAAAGGTTTGTTAGTATATTCATATCATAAAATAGTGAGTAATTTTTAGTTTTAGTTAATTTTAGTCTCTGCACAGTAAAGAGAAAGTTACTACTTTATTATATTCGCTTGTAGATGCTGAAGAGATAGCAACGACATCAGAACTGTTAATACAATAATAAAATACAAGATGGAAGACAACAAGTAAAGTTAAGTTTCTCGCATCAGTGGGTGTCCCTTTAGTAACTGAATAACAACAATAACAGAAGGTAGTCTCTCAGTGAGAGAGGGCCTAACTCCCCGACAATCTAATAAGAAATCAGACGATAAGGAAAATGTTTCATTCACAAAGACTGTATAGACAGTTATACTTTGTTTCGTTATAACAATGAGCCATAAATATTTACCTGAATCTTGATCTTGCGTCTGTTTTGTTCATGAAGATTTGTTCTCTTTATATAATACGAGTACCTATACATTCTTACTTACAAAACACTTAAAATAACTAAGAAGGTAAAACAATAGCATTTTTTTAATGTAAGGTAATTGTATATTAAAAGCTAACAACCACTCAGATGTAGTGGTGGTGGTGGATGTGTGAATTTATTTATTTATTTTATGTAGTTTCGATTCAGCCTATAACATCTCAATACTGGGCATAGACTTCTTCCTCTTTGTAGGAGGAAGGATAGGAGCTTAATCCATTGAGCTGCTCCTCTGCGAGTTGACAATACATTTTTCCATATTATCAATCGCTATCTGGTGTCTATCATAACAACCATTGCCGACTGTTTAAAGTGCTCTCCGAGGCACGATGATGTACATGTGCAAAATACAAATGTGTATGTGTATGTGTTCGTACAAATCCATACCGAGCGGGAATCGAACCCGCAATCGCCGCTGTTTGAGTCGAGTTATCAGAGTGATGTCATGTAGGTTCGTAAACTTTCAAACGGAGCACTGTTACGCTGATTATTATTATTAAATTTAGTCTAAGAAAATATTTTCATAAAATGTAAAATATGAATTGGTCTCGTAATTTGCCCTATTCAACATATAACATTTGTTCTGTTGAAGTATCTACCTAATAATTTTTTACACAAAATATTTTTGTTGCAAGTAACATTGAAAACAACAGCAGTTGTTTCTCAAGCCTTCGCTAATTAAGAGTTGTAACCAACTTTACAATTTCGAAACATCATAAAATATTATAATATTTCAGTTTTAAAAATTAAAGGTATTTCAACTTTAGGTAATATTTAAAATGTAATAAAACTGAAAAACCGACAGGATACCTTTATAACTCTTACGTACCTTTTTAATATTCCATAAAATACAAAATATGATACAAATCAGAAAACTATCGGTAATCGGTAACTTACAAAACCACTTTCCGTTATAGGACTTTTTAATTTCTATCAGCGGTGTCTATAATCGATAGCAACGGTCTAAGAACTAGAAATCAGTACCTTCTATCATGTTCTCTGGCACATCAATTCCCTACTGTGACAAAATCATAAACTTAGGCTTGATTTTGGATAAAACTTGTCTTAGCTCATGTCAGCAGTCAGCAGGGGAATGCACTACACCAGAAAGTGAGCTTTCTCCAGCACCTTCAAAACTTTCTCTCATTTAAAACCAAAATTGTGTAAGTATGTTATAAGATATTTATTTATGAGTAGCCTGGTAGAGATCACTTTTTGAGATGTTTAGATGATGTTTTAAAGTGCACTAATAATATATCACCTTAGAATATATCACTATATTACAAAATGGCATTTCTTAACGGAAGACATAGCAGAAATGTAAATATGTATAAACAATTTTGTGTCATACACTACAAGTAAAAAAGCATATCGACACAAATAAATCCTACAACGAGTTCTGTGACGTCATTTTTCCACTCAACCACGGTGTTTATCCAATTTCATTACACACAAACACAGCAGTGACTGTTGCACTAGCGGTCGCGGGTTCGATCCCCACATATGACAAACATTTGTATTGACCATATACATAGATGTTTGTCGTGGTCTAGGCGTTTATGCTTGTGTGTCTGGACATAGGAGCAAATCCTACTGGGGGCCGTTGAGTGTGAAGCGTTCTATTATTATTATTCCACTCGTTTTTTTTTTTTTTAAATTAGATTACGTTTTTTATTCAATTAAGTACAAACAAAATATAAAAAATAAGACTCTAGGTGTAATATCAAAACTGTGAAGTACCTACTAGACTAAATTAAACAAATAAATTTACACGTGTATTCCATATAATTCAACTTTAATATAAATTTCATGTAAACTTCTCATTTGATGAATTTGTATCAAAATTTATTTTTTAAATAGTGTAAAAATAAAAATGTTATTAAAATAACTCTACTTTTTCATTATAAACTCAATATCTATCCACTCGAACTATGTATTCTATGTGACCAACGTTACTGTGGTTACAAACTACTAATACTACTACAGTTCCCATGAGTAGAGTAGAGTATATTATAAATAACCAAAATTATGAAAATTCAGTAAATTTTTAGCTGTTGAATTATCTAAACAGTACTCAATGAACACGAAGTTGATAAAGATAGAAGAAGTAGCATTTAATCATTTTATTTCCTCGAATTCTAGTATCACATGACAATTGTCCTTTTGGATTGCCGAGCAGGTGGCGAATTTCGGTCTTTATCGACTTGCGTCCATTGTCACTCGTAACAATAGAACCGTTGAATCCATCCGAATATTTGTAGCTCCTCGAGCAATAAAGTTCAGAATATTAATTACATGGATACAAATTGTTATGTAAATGCACGGACTATCCGTTTCTCACACACATTTTAAACAGGTCAAATATTATTTGAGATTTTTAGACACAAAACCTATACTGTACAAAAATACATTGTAAATTGTTATAAACAAACAAATCAATAAAAATATAGCTCTATCTATAATCCGTAAGTCATAATTATATTATAAAAATACATTTAATTTGTAGGGTCTCTATATTAAAATCGATACCCTATAGGTATTAACTTTTGTCTAACCTAAAGCTACTTGCTCTCAATTACAGGAATTGATGTCATTATTGTTACTAATTGCCAGCTAATCGTTAACGAACGAATTAGCCTCTTCCAATGCGAGAACTTTACCGTTTTCATCCCTTAATGCCACTTACCACTGCCCTAGTAATTAGATTTGCTTAAAAGAAAGATTTAATTTGTTACGAGATAAATACGACAGTGATTATATTCAGCTGTAATCAAATTTTACTAAATTGCCAAAATCATTATTTTCTACATAACCAAATACCAGAGCAAAATAAAGGATTTACAAATTGAAACAACTTTTTTTATTTATCCTAAATATAATTTAACCTTAACGGTAAAAAAAAATATACTATTAAATAAGTGTATTTTAATCTAAACTTTTCGTATAAACATTAAAACAAAGTAACCGATAAATCAGACATTAAAATTGAGGCAAGTGAGCATATTTTACTATTAAGTAAAAAAGACAGATTATGAACTTTGCCTAATTTGTGTGTGTGTTAGTTCTTCTAATTCTATCTCCTACAACAGACATTCGTAATATTCTATTAGTAATTTAGCATCAGTATTTACTAACCTAATATTGAGACGTTTACGGTGACTCTTATTTTTTCTCACATGTATATTTCGAAAAATAAAAAATAAAAATAATAAACTGTAATTTAATATTTCCAAGATTCTTATTTTAAATACTGTACAAAAATATTATTAGATTTTCGTTATTTGAGAACGCCTCATTAAATTTTTCCAAAGAGCAACGCTGGTGGATTTACGAGATAAATTTGTTGGGAGACCGTGCCTCAGGACACAAGAAGCCGTTTTGACGTTCTTTTGATAACAATATAATTTAAAAAATCGGTAATAAAAACTTTTTTAGTAATTCTTTAATAAAATGGTCTTTATATTTTGTTATTACGCTTGAACATTTTATTCCTAGAACTAGCGACCCGCCTGGCTTCGCACGGTTGCAAAAACTATCAGTGTTCCTCTACTATATTATGCATGTATTAAATATATAAAAGCCGCATATGACGCCGAGTTGGCGCAGCGGTCACAGCACTGTATTGCTATTAGCTGTTGCGCGGGCAGTAGCGGGTTCGATTCCCGCACACGACAACATTTCTATTGGCCATACAGATGTTTGCCGTAGTCTGGATGTTTGTGCAGTCCTTGTGGGTCTCCCCACCGTGCCTCGGAGAGCACGTTAAGCTGTCGGTCCCGGTTGTTGTGTACACTTGATAGCGATCGTTACTCATACTAGGGAACATATCCACCAACCCGCATTGAAGCAGCGTGGTGGATTAAGCTCTGATCCTTTGCCTAAATGGAGAAAAAGGCCTATGTTCAGCAGTGGGATATTACAGGCTGAAGCATTGTCGAAATATCATACTCTCTCATATATCTTAAACGTATACAGCCAAATCCTAATTGCCGGGTCTAAGTATGTTTAATCTGCAACACGACTGCTTAATTGAGATTAGCACTTAGTTATAAAACAATATTACATGTTGTGAAGGATGGATATGCCCAACAGTGGGATATTACAGGCTGAATCGTGAAGATATATCGAAAATATACTAAAATATTATTTATTATTTGAAGATATTTGCAAAACCTGTGGTAACCTGTACATCCAATGTGATTTCATATTTATGTGTACTACTTCTCGCCTTTAAACGACTGTATGATAAATATTCACAATCATTCAATTTAAAAAGGTATGTTACTTAAAGAGATATTGCATACACATGTAACTTACATTAGAAAGCGATCATCGGAATTTAATATTAAGTAAGTTAATGTTTATATATATATATAACTTTTTCGATGTGACGTATACGTAGCTACTAGTAATTTTTTTTTAAATTGACGAAACTATGATAGTTACGCCAAAGTTTGTGAATCGATACCTCGAAAATATTGTGTGTCTGCCTCAAAAAATATTGAATTTTTATCAAATTAAAAAAAAAACTTTCCTTTGATTCTTTTTCTTTATAAATACATCTTGTAATATTATTTATCCCTTAGAAACAACATCTAAATACGTATTGTGCAGTATGTAGTTATTCGTAATCATGTACCACTTATAATAATCTATAATTGACCTTAAAGTCAAATTTTTTGTATACATATTCTTATTTCCATTTTTACTCTCAAAAGCATTTAAGCAGTAAGCATGTTTTTTATCGGCAACCTAAATTTAAAATTTTTGTACTTGTTAGTACAGAAAAAAAAACAGAATTCCTTTTAAACTTTAACTCCCCATTTTCTTTTACTGAGGGAATTTAATAAAAAGATTTTGTAATTGATGTCACCTACTCATAATCTTAGGCAGATTAGGTAGTTAGGCAGATCTTAGGTTGATCATTAGTTGATGACGTCATCGTGTCAAGTAGAGTCACTGAACTCTTGTGTCCATTTTCAATAGCCCAAAGATCAGGAAAAGTTTTATGATTTGAACTTCAATTAAAATATCGAATTAATTAAAAAAAATGTTACAGCCTCGTACTCTTATATGTTTATAATAAATTTCATTCTCAACACGCTAAAAGTGTGGGCTTTAAATAATATTTAATTTAGTATTCAACCGCTCTGGTGTCACTACACGAGCGTATTGAGAGTAGAACTGCGAGTAGTCGCCTAAAACACCGACACGGTTCGCGAGTTTCATTCCCGCTTGGTATGGATATTTGTATTTGTACAAATATTTCTCTCCGGTTTGAATGTCTGTCCTTGTGAGTCTCCCCACCGTACCTCAGAGAGCATGTTAAGCCAGCGGTCCCGGTTGTTATCATAAATACCTGATAGCGATTGTTAATCATAGTAGGGACTACATTCGCCAACCTCAGTGGAAGGTTACAGAGTAAATTATGATTGTGATCGTTTTACTCTCATAAATGTGAAAATTCCAATATGTAAAGCGTGTCATGATTAATTTCGATTACTATATAATATATAAATAGGCACATATCTAAAAAAATAATAATACTCTTTCAAGCAGTCGGGTAAAACTTTTCATCAACATTTTTCTATTAATAAAAATAGTCGCTTGTTAAAAAAAAATTAAGAAAATAAAAACAAATGTGTTTTAAATGCATTTAAAATGTTTTTACTAGCACACTTTTTTTGTTAATATAATGCTCAACAAACAGAAGACAAAAATAATGGATTAAATGCTGTATGTGGAGAAAGCATATTATCTACTTTTCAACATTTGATCACCCAAACGCATCAAAGGTCCACAACACAATGTGAAAAGAGGTCAAAGATATTGTAATATATTAACATACATAGATAAGTAATACACATAGAAATATACATAGACAATTTTAAAAGTTGTTATTCATTTTGACTTCTTATTAGAAAGATAAATGTTGATTTTATTTCCTACATTATTTTGCTAACCTTTCCTTCACCATTTCAGTACTTACTACTTCTATTTAAATAGTCACTAATACTTTACCTATATTACATACGAAATGATTAAATAATTTTAAGCTGAGCGAGACACGTAGTTACATAAAACGTGAAATATAAATTGACACTACAAGTCTCTTGATAGTCGTCAAAAAGGTAAATGTAAACTTTTTATGTCATGTGTATAAATTGAATATAAATAAAACTAATACGTTGTAACAGGTCCCTTGAGGCTATTCTTGAACCAGACCGATGTTAAATTGGATCGATATTCTTTAGCGGACGTACCGGGCCTGGGCGGAGTTGTGACAGAGCCCGCGCAGTCAGCGAGAAATGGAGTAACCCATTTTAAGCTAGAATGAATTGCACGTCGTGGACTGCAGGTTTACTGGAAAGCTGCCCACTGAAATTTCTTACAGACATAACAGAAGAACAATGAACTAACAATATAATTCGTCTTGTTTTAGTCAACGTTTATTTTACTGAAAATGTTACAAGTAACATTCAAATTTTAACTTAAAGTGAACCGACATAAGTGGTCAAGATATTTGTAATTTCTGAAGTACCGAATGCCTTGGAATATTTACGAAACCATCCTTAAAATATCAGTTATGAACGATAAAAGAGAAGAAGTTTAATAGAAATGGACATTAATAAATTACAACAACATACACATTTTAACTTTCACTCCCTCTCCTAAGAGAATTGTAATCGAAACACAACCCGAACAAGCGATAAACGTAAAAAAAAATATATGTAAAACACAATCATAAAATTTGCTTTAAATTTTTTTCTTTATCCATCTTACAACCATGTACCATGTATTGCAGAAAAATATTGATAAAATAATGATGTACCTACTACCAAGAGAAATATGCTCTTTGATTATTGTACCCATACTATTGGTATTTGTTGCTTTGAAATATTATTATCTTTACATTTCTATCTTTATTACAGACATCAAATAAAATACATATTATGAATAAAGAACAAACTCAAACAAAATAGACAATAATAATAAAAAAATTGTTTCTTTTTATAAAATAAAATATTAACTCTACTAAGATTATAAAAATATATTTAGTTTTAGATAATATACGTAAGAATAAACCCATTATACTTGATTTCAAAACAAAATATAATGACAAAGATGCTGTTCTAGCTCAACAGCCGTGTGTATAATCCGAAACAGTAGACTCAACGACTACGCGTTCAACATCGCACAGGATAATGTTGCTGCCATCTTAAGTTTTTTCTGCAATATTTTAATATCATAAGTAATGAAACATACATCTGTATCATATTATGATTACATTAGAAAATATTTAATAAAAGCGTCGCTTTTCAAAATATTCTAATTTCCGATTTTAACCGCTTTGACTTTCTTGGACACTTAGAAAGTAAATTTTATCGAACATAAACAGTAGGTACATATGCTCATTTTTCTAACTATATTGGCTTAGTAATAAGTTCCTGCAATATATATAAGTATATACGAATAACATATAAACTTAATACTTCTGCCACAAATAGTTTCGGCTGCACAAAGATAAGTCAATCAAAAAAATCCCTAATCCTTACATTGTTAGAGGATTCTACTGTCATGACTAATTTATAAAAAAAATTTACTTTCGTTACTTTTACACAGCATTGCATACGTTAGATTCAACCGTTCAATTTCCACAATCAATATCTGGATTATATATTTGCATTAATTGGGAGCCAGTGTACAGTAAACGAACCTACGGACCATGTAAGTTATCAAACTAAGTTTACACATGCATGTTGAACCATGTCGGTTAATTACGAGTATATCTCAGTTTCGACTTATCATTTTCTCAAATATACCAGTTATGGTAAGAAAACATTTCTACAATTTGGATTTTTTTTATATTGATCTTAGATTTGCATCTTTTTTATATTATAACATCTTAATAACATTTAATATTTATTGAACCATAGGATTTTACTTACATCTTTGATGTGGCTTTAATAATAATGTGACTACAAATTAATAGTATAGAGCATCCGCCAGCTATTTAATAATGTGTTCAATTAATTTCAGATTTTTTTTTACTAAAAAAGTAGTACCCCGAGTATAATTTTATGATATATTCGGTGAATGACTTTTTATAATAGTAAACAACATTTAAAAACTTAAATATCGTAATTCTGAGATCAACTTTACATAAATGTATATACTAATGTACACCAGTGAACTTTGAATTTTAAAACTTTATAAACGAATTGTTCATATTTTATAGCCTTGTTTATAGAAAAACATAGCCAGACCATTCTAATGTGAGAAGCGGCCTTAACGCCAATGGTCGCGGAGTTTGGAGTACCCACGTTGGGTAATATAATAACTGGTCTAGCGGTATATCCTTGTGGGTCTTCTCACCGTGTCCCAAAGTTGAAATTAAGCTTGCTCTCCTTTTTTATCACTAAAATCTAATAGCAATCGTCACATATGGTATATATGGTAAGGGAATAATCTACTAAACCGAAGTGGAGAATCGTAGCAGACTAATCGTAAGCTTAGAAAAGAAATCTGAACCTCTTTCGTCTACCTACACCACTGTTTCCGTAGTGATAAAAAATAACATTAAACATATCTTCATAACTAATGAGAATTAAGAGTTTATTTTACATGAATGAATTAACTTTGATTTACATATTGTATTTGAATTGAATACATAAGATAATGTCTCGGATCTTATTAAATTTAATGAAGAAAGAGCAAACATTTTATTATTTACTATTAGCCTTCAAAGTGATCTGAATTGGTTTCAAATATACTGTAAAAAAAATGGACCTGAACGTCTTCAAATGTTTTGTTTTTGTCTGTACTTTAATATTGCAAACCTAACCCCGTAACTTACCAAAACACATTGTCGAGTACAGTAAAAACTAGTGTTCATATTATCAGAGATCTTGGGATAATATTCGAATCAAAGCTTTTATTTATTATTTTGATGCACACATTTCAAACGTACTTTGTAAGGCTCATTACTTTGTAAGGCATTAAAATTCATTTTTAGGGCATCGAAAGATGTTAATAACATAGAAACGATCAAAGTTTTGTATTCCGCTTTTGTCCATAGTCACCTTGTTATATCAATAAAATATGCTTCTCAAGTGTGGAACTCCAATTATGATATCTATATATCACGTTTAGAAAACATTTTAAGAAAAGTTCTTAAGGTTTTACAGTATCGTTCCAGAACTTATTTACCGGGTTATTTTAGAAAATGCCTAAGGTTACACTTGCTCCAACTGCAACAGCAAATAATAATAGCAGATATTTCCTTTTTATTTAAAATTGTAAATGGGTTGACGAATGTAGCCGAGGTTGTGAACCCAATTGGACTGCGCGTACCATCTGATCTACTTATTACGAAGACATAATCTTCTTTACCCTCCTGTCACCCGTATCATCTATAGGCAAAATTCATATATATGATCAGAGCTTATCGTTTGTTCAATACTGCGTGCCGTAGGGTCGATATTGATCTCTTAAATATGAATGTAACAGGACTGAAAAGGGCGATGTGTAACGATTTTTTCGCACATCAAAGGTAGAATATTTTATTTAAAAATGGCGTGTTTTTGTCTATTTTATAAAATTACTAGCTTCTGCGCGCGACTTCGTCGGCGTGGACTCCGCTCCTATTGGTTTTAGCGTGATGATATATACCCTATAGCCTTCCTCGATAAATGGGCTATCTAACACTGAAAGAATTTTTCAAATCGGACCAGTAGATCCTGAGATTAGCGCGTTCAAACAAACAAACAAACAAACAATCAAACAAACTCTTCAGCTTTATTATATTAGTATAGATTTGCATATTGTTTTCATTTTTTATTGTGCAATGCAAATTTACTCATTATATATATCTAATTCTGGTTTTACTCTCAATGTAACTCTCATCCATTAACACTAATTATGGAAGCTTGTAATTGGCCGTAACTTAATCATTAATTTTATTTTTCCAATTGTTAACTGGTGGTAAGTTTTCGAAATTTGAAAATAAATAAATAAATAACCACGCACATATTATAATTATAATGATGGCAAAAAATGTTCATCTTGCTCAATTAATAAATAAGTAGTAAGTGTATTGTCGATATACAATTTTCTGAAGTGAAATAGCACATACACGACATACGTCGATATACGTCCAATTGCTAGTTAACGACCTTTTCTCCACAAAGGAGAAGAGCTACCGATAGTAGGTGACTGAATTCAGAACTGGCTGCTTCATGTGCTCTCCGAAGTACGATGGGCACACCTACGATAAAAGATACCCAATCAAAACCACTGTCGTTACGGTTAATGGAACTTTTGGACCACTATTCCCAAAAGGATTGTCATAAATTTTATGTGCTAGGTGCCATAAAGTACAACGAGCTTTAAGACGTCTTAAAAAACTGAACTCATACCTCCTCTGAGGACTTTTGTATGGTACTTGAGAATAGTTAGGTTAGTCATAAATATTACCGAATCTTTGATGTCATGTCATCGTCCATCATAAAAATCCTACCAATGGCAATCAATACATACTTCAGTGGTAAGTATACATAATTATAGTATTGTCATGACAGTTATTATCTATGTACAATTACACACAATAGCTAGAAATATATTATACCAATAATATAAGTGTTAGGAACACTTCAGAATTATTTTATTGCTTTTCAGAATTACCAAACAAACAAGAGCATTTGGAGAGCTTCGTTACTGTTTTTCTTCCTTACTGTGTTTGAGAGGTTCGTTTACTATTTACTGTCTAGCTGTTAAGCCACAAGTAATATCAGATACGTGATAATAGAAGAAATACGCAGTAAATGGGATGAGTGACGATAATAAGTAATGAATAAATATATCGTTTCGAAGGCAGAAAACCGATCGTACGAACGCGTCACTCTGTAATAGTAAATAACAGTCACTTCCCCAGTCCACTCGATTGATCCCCGCAGAATTGCTATCCAGCTTCAAGCAATAAATATGTTTTCCCCAATTGGATAAAATTAGGATTCAACCAAAAAATGTCGCAGATTAACACTGGTTCTAAACTTAATAATTTATGACACTAACATTCTGTATTTATGATATTCTGCACTATTTTCTAAAATAATTTTAAACTTTAAAACAGTAACCATTAAACAAAACAAAGAACATTTGTTGCATAAAAGTACATCACTCAAAATACCTGATTATTTAAAAAGATTCTTTTATTCATAACTAGCTGCTGCCCGCGACGTCGTCTGCGTGCGTTCACTGCTCGTTCCCCGTAGGTGATAGCGTGATAATATGTACCCTATATTCTGACCCAACTTCTTAATAATATTCGTGCCAAATTTGAAGTAAATCCATGCAGTACTTTTTGAGTTTATCCCGGACATACATTTGAAGAAATAAAGGTTCACTGCTCGTTCCCCGTAGGTGATAGCGTGATAATATATAGCCTATGTTCTGACCCGACTTCATAACAATATTCGTGCCAAATTTGAAGTAAATCCATGCAGTACTTTTTGAGTTTATCCCGGACATACATACAGACAAACAGACAAACAGACAAACAGACAAAAATTCTAAAAACTATATTTTTGGCTTCGGTATCGATTGTAGATCACACCCCAAGTATTCTTTTAAAAAAATATTCAATGTACAGTTTTGACTTTTCTACCATTTTATTATATGTATAGATTATTAATAGTTAGAACGCATTCATAAGATTTAAGTCTCTAATGAAAATTTCCAGGATTTCTAGCATATTGTGATTTGCCTTTACGCTTTTGATAGTGTTACAACAATGGGCTTTAAACTTATGAGAACAAAGCGGGACCTACGCAAACATTGGGCGCGGGTCCGTCAGCCATAATCTAAAAGCGATAGTTTTGCACGGATAATTGTTTGTTACTCAATCGCACCAGAATCGTTTAATGCATCTAGATGTTATAATACCCGGCGATAACTAAGGGATGAAATAACCATAAGGCTACACATTGAAATTAAGAAAAATACTGCCAATTAAGTCACGGGTAGCTAAATTATTATTGTTTTTTTAAACTTTATTTTTATTACCGGTATTCGATATGATAAAAATGTTTGTATTTTGATTCGTAAAGAAATTTTGTTCCATGATAAATAAAATGATACTGGCTATATTATTGTGGAGAAATTATTTATGATGGAATGCCTAAACACACAAGTTATGATTCGTTATATTGTTGTCGTAATTTCTATAAAGGAGATTGAGAAAGGTCTTTAAAATATTGCTGTTTTCTCACCGCAACTCCTTTTTCTTCTTCTTCTTCTTCGTGGATTTCGATGTTGAGTCTGTTTTTTCTTTTTTTATGAGCTTTCTAAGTGAGGGTACCATATAAATATTAAAATGTAATAGCCGAGTGTGATAAAGTATTAAATTGTATTTATTATCTTAACAAAAGAACGTTAGTATTATAATTTGTATATTCTCAATTAATTATATTTAAATATACCTACTTCTTATATATAAAAGAGTCTCACAACCATGGATAGACCATACATTAAAAAATATGCTAATGCGTCGAGACCAGTTATTTAGGGAATGGAAACAAACACCCAATAATAACACGAAGAGACTTATATACACACGATTTAGAAATAGAGTTAATAAGTTAATTTATAAATCAAAAAATAAATTTAAACAGGAGGAAATACATAATTGTAATGGTGATCCTAAAAAAATCTGGGGAAAAATAAATAACTGGTTAGGTAAGAAAAAGCCCAATATTGATGATACAATTAAAAGACATTTCGGGAGTAAAGATACAATCTATAATATTTGTAGTAATTTTTCAGACACGTTTACAAAAGAAATTATAAGCATTAAACATAACTGCAATGTAAAATTTTTAGATAGAAGTGAATATGTAAAAGTAAGTAATGTATCGTTTCGATTTATACCAGTTTCTAATTTTACTGTTTCTAAAATTATTGATCGGCTCAGCAATTACAAGGCACCGGGTATTGATGGAGTTCGAGCTATTGACTTAAAAACAATCAAAAAAGAAATTTCGCCGGTGTTGGCGCACTTTGTCAACTTGTGTCTGCGTAGGGGTGAGTACCCAGACTTACTCAAAAAATCTATTATTAGGCCTATTTATAAACAGGGTATACACTCAGATTACGGAAACTATAGACCAATCGCGATACTGTCGATGATAAATAAAATAGTTGAAAAGGTTGTCATAGGTCAGGTTAGCGAATTCTTGGAGAACAATTGTTTACTATCAGATGCGCAGCATGGGTTTAGACATGGTAGGAGTACCGCGACGATACTATCACAATTCTCAGAAGACATCAATAATAGCCTAGACCAAGGTCACCAGGTCTTGGCACTTTTTATTGATTACAAAAAAGCGTTCGACACTCTGGATCATGAAGTATTACTTCAGGCCATGGATGAGTGCGGGATCAGGGGTCCGACAAGCAAATGGTTTCGAAATTATTTAAATAACAGAACCTTACAGACCTGTATTGCTGGGGTGTCTGGGCCAGAGGCGAAAGTTAAACTTGGTGTACCAACCGGTTCGGTGTTTGGACCCGTCGGTTACATCATGCATGTTAATAGCGTCTGTAATGTAGTATCTAAGTGTAGGGTATATATCTACGCTGATGATATGTGCTTAATATACTCCTCAAAAAATATAAGGCATGCCAGAGCTGTGTTGCAAACAGACTTTAATAATGTAACAAAATGGGCCCACGACAACGGAATAATAATAAACATTAATAAAACAAAAGCTATGCATATACATTCACCGAACAACTTAAGAGTAAAGAATGTTAGTAGTTCAGATATTAACATCGTGGGTCACACTTATGAGTGTCTGCATGCAGGGATGATCAATTGTTGTTGCTGTGATCTAGAGTATGTCGAAAAATTTAAATATTTAGGACTATGGGTGGACCGCAACGTGAACTGGAGGTTGCAAGTTGATACGGTGTGCACGAAACTCAGGGCAGTTCTGTCTAAATTTCATATGTTAGGTACAATATTAAATAGAAAAACTATGCGTATGGTCTACTTTGCCCTTGCTGAGTCATTGCTGAGCTATGGACTGTGTACTTATGGTCGTACTTTTAAAACATATTTAGATAATATTAAGCTATTACAAGTTCGTTTTATGAAATATCTGGTTGACAAGAAAACAAAATTTCAGTGTAAACATAATTATGAAAAATTATTTATAATTTATAAATTACTTCCTGTTCATGAAAAAGTTAAATATTTGTTGGTTTTAGAACACTTTAATGATGAAACGCATAAAGTACTGGTGCACAACCGTTATAATACAAAAAGAGTAAGAGAACGAAAATTTGTTGAAACAACTGTAAATAATTATTATGGCAAAAGAACAAATCGGTATTTAGTACCTAAAATATTTAATAACGTATTAGGGCTAAGACAAGTAAATTTTGATAAAAAAATGAGTAAATTGAGTTTAAAAAATAAATTAAAAACTATGTTGCTTTCAGAGTTCACTAAAAGTATTGATTTTTAAGTTTTTTTCTTTTTTTTTAAGGTTGTAAGTTTAATTAAGTTTTCCTCTTTAAAAATTTTTCATTATTTTAAATAATTCATTATAGTTATGTTAGATAAAATGTTATATGTATAGTAAAAAATTAAAAAATAATAATAATTGAATATTGTGTAATATAAGTTACTAAGCATTAATTCCGCCGATAAACTGTCACTCAGTTTGGCGGGTTTAGAAATTGTAAAATAATAATTTGATCCAATAAAGAATTTATTATTATTATTATTATTATCTACTTTTTTAGTTTACATTTAATGATTAAATGCTGAAACAATAATTAACTGTAAAATGTGCACTGTTCTTAGCTTCAACATGAACACTAAGAAATGGAAATTCCAAAATTACTTCGTTAACAACTAAACTTTATTCATTAGCGTGTATTGTCTAACGAATTTATTCGTCAGGTCAGACGTTGCCAAACATTCCGCTTCTTCACTAAATATTTTCGTCGAATTTTGTTTATCTTAAGGAGACAGCTCTCCAACTTCTCTCATATTTAACAAAAGTTCACAAGTTCCTCTTTTACTGTCATAATCTTGTCTAATATGAAAATAATAAGGATCTTATGACAAACCTTGGTATAAAGAAGTTTTTTACAACATTACCTTCATATTTCTTATAAACTCATAAACCGCCATGGTTTATTTGAGTTTGTTTTTACATACTTATATAGTATTCGTATATTATCATATTATTTTAATTAAAAACATTTTGTTGTCTTTTCTTTTTCCGTTGATGGTTAAAAAATTATAGTCAAAGAAACACCAATAAACGAATATAACTTTTTATTCATTTCTTTTCAGTAGATGACGACGAACAACTTGGAATTTAATTTGTTGTACCGATCATGTTTTATGATTTGGTCATTAGATACCACTTACCCAAGTGGTATCTAATGTTGGTGAGTGTCGGTACGCCCATTTAGATCGATATTTTACCGACGTCACTCAAATATATTTGGTTATTTTGTACAATGTATTACATTAAATAATAACGTATGATTATTGATGTAGCATAAATATAAAAGTTGCGTTAATAATTGTCCGTCATTTGTAATTGATCATCATCATCGACTTGCAAGGAGATATGACAACATAATTATAAAATTAATCAAGCAACACAACCAACAACCGCAAGCACAGTTAGACGAGAAATTAGGTCAAAGTGTTACTAATATTTAATCTTTAATGTGTATCCATCTATGTCGCTATTAGTGTATCCTTTAGAAAAAAACTAGCGTTGATATTTTAATTATTTGCCGAGTTAATTAGTACTTTCGTTTCGAACACTTTGTGCATGAGTTAGACTCGATTTTTGATCAATAATATGTAACTATACATTTAAATATTACTTATAATTTAAGTTATACGCTAAATCTATACTTATATATAAAGCTGAAGAGTTTGTTTGTTTGTTTATTTGTTTGTATGTTTGTTTGTTTGTTTGAACGCGGTAATCTCTGGAACTACTGGGCCGATTTGAAAAATTCTTTCAGCGTTAGATAGCCCATTTATCGAGGAAAGCTATAGGCTATGTGTCATCATGCTAAGACCAATAGGAGCGGAGTCTACGCCGACGAAGTCGCGCGCAGAAGCTAGTTTATTTTAAAATTGCAGCAAACAAATTAGATACGTGAGAGTCAGGGATAACAGTCGGAAAAGCGCGTTTAAGCGCAACGGCAAAACGCGCAACGCGACATACTTTAGTGACTGCTCGCGTAAAGAATCCAGAAACAATCCATATTCTGCACGTAGACTCATATCTGAAAGAAAAATATTATTCATCAGTAAAAACCGATAGAATCATTTAGCTAACGAGTAACCACGCAAATATTGCTAAATGTATCTAACCAATTTTACTAACTAGCACTAGCTAATGTTGAACTAACTAAGAATTATTCTATTGTAATGTATTTATTTTTTCATAACTGTATTTATTACAATAGAGAACAAGAATATATATATATAGCTATATAAATACAAATGAGTCACCGAAATGTATGTACGCTCACAACTTTCAAAAGACTGCGTTGAATTGGATTTTTTTTTTGTGGTCGTTATCGTCAGGACAAAGTTTGCATAAATATTTTTTATTTAATAAAAAATAAATATAATCACGAAAATAAAAATATGGCAGTACGAAGTTAGCCCGATACCTAACTAAATGTAACAATGATTTTTGAGTTGTCTGCACAGAATAACAGACAATATTAAAAAGCGTTAAATTTGACCGTAAAATAAACTAGCGTAAAGTAATACCAGAAACTGCGAGCATTCTGTTGACCACATATATCTTGAGTCGATCTAATTCCACTGCTGACATTTCCATTATTATTATCGGCACGGACAAAATAGTAATTTTTGGAAGAATAGAAATCACACTAGTTACCATTACCTTTAATTTCAAATCTGAGAACTGAAAAATATTGAAACAATAATAATTAGTAAGTGACATATGATTATATAATATCATATATGATTATATAATATCATATATGATATATGATTATATATTATTTATATTTACTATTTCTTCGTCAGGTTTCTTAAAGTTTATAGTATTTCAACTACATTAAACTCTTACCGTTTGGTATTGTAAACGTACAATTTCCACAAGAGAAACAGTGATCTGTGCAAAAACCTGTAATTTTATTTAAAAAAATCCTTATTAGACAGCAATATAGCCAAGCATACATTAAGACTTAATTAGTATATTTTTCTTACCAACAATTTTACAGGATAGTCTGTTTTCTTAAGTGAATTCAAGTAGTGATTGTAAATACTCATAAACTTTTTCCATTCCAAAACATTAGGATTTAAGGAAATCTCACTTCGTACTTTATTACAAAACAGTTTAGTTCGACAATATAAGAGTCCGAATATCATTATTATCGGCATTCTACCTAAACTTTTACCTATATATATGAGAATATGAAAAATCCACATTACAGGATACATTTCGAAAACAGATTCATAAAGAATTGTATGAACAATAATGTCAACAAATATATTGATAAAACTAAAGAGCAACAAAAATATCCTCAATTTGTTATATAGTTTAAGCTGCTTTTTATCATCAAGTAAAACATCAAACTTGTAATAATTAAGTAAGTAATTTTCTTCTGTGTAAAGAGATGATACGATGAAAACACAGTACTGAACTATTTTCGTAAGAATTCCATAGTAGCTTTGCCTTGATTGGTAGGAAAAAATATTTGAAATAAGAATTATTAAGCTCATTGTTATGGTGCACATTTTTACTAAGTATCGTTTGCATGTTGTAGAGGAAAAATTATAGTAAAAACCGAATAAACATCGAAACATTAATATCGGCTTTATATTGCACACGTCACCGTCGGTATTCATTGCGCCGCCACTTGAAATGGTACAATAAAAAAAAAGTTTTCAATCAGTCTGAAAGCAATAAAATATATTGTTTTATCAAAATGTCATCTTAGATAAACAATCTTTTGTTTTTACAACTAAGTTTTGATACAAAATAAGTCTTACTTTTTATATTGTTGACTAAAATAATGTTTTATAAAACTATTTTCATATTTAATATCCATTATAACTTTAAGCTCTTTTTAACCGACTTCCAAGAAAGGAGGAGATTCTCAATTCGATTGTATTTTAATTATGAATGTTACCTCAGAACTTTTGACTGGGTGGACCGATTTCGATATTTTTAACACGCTTTTATTAGCTTGAGTACCTATCTAATTATCTATGTATGTAACGGAATCTTTGAACTTATTTTCACCTATTTCTAGGAGTCTGATTAACTTGGAAATTTGCACAGCGGTCAAGGGCCGATGACAATACAATAATCTCATAACTTTATGTTAAAGTCCTGATCATCAGGATATAAAAAAAATATATTTAGATTAATGAGCAAGTTGCAGAACACCAATGAAAATGTTATTCTCTTTCTCTTGCTGACGATTGGCCCTCTGCTGCCTACGGCCTGTTCTTCTTTCTTGTTTCCCCCAAAAGACCAAAAGACATTTATTTATTGGTGGCTGCTACCAATTGCTGCTCGCGCGTCCGCTCTCAATCGTCGAATATTATAACTGGTCGCTGCTACCGAAATATTGCGCGCGCATCCGCGCTTGCGTATTTATTTATTTATTTATTTATTTTACTCTTTTTGCACACCAATACACAAAAGAGCAATACATAGAACTTATAACAATCAACTTGCATCAGTTGCAACAGGCGGCCTTATCGCTAATACAGCGATCTCTTCCAGGCAACCTTTGGGCAGAGGACTTGCATATAAACTAGAGGAAGGGCGCAAAATTTTGTAAAAAAAAGGAAAAATATAAAATAAAAATCAGATATAAATAAATAACTGTATAATAATAGATATTATATTTAATGATATATATATACATATAAGTGTACTTATATATATACATAAATATATAAATACATACATACATACCTACACACACACATAAATACAGACATATATACACTATAAGCAACTTGATAGATTAAGACGAATGACAACAACATAATATAACTTCATGACAAATAATAAATAACAAAATAAAGTTACTTAGCATAATTTAATATGATAAGTATATTTTCTTAATAAGTTTTTTAAATGTCATTAAAGATTGAGCGCGTTTTATAAACAGTGGCAATGAGTTCCAAAGACGACATGCAGTGACAGTGAAAGATTTAGAATAAAAGGAAGAAGAATGTGAAGGTATCTTTAAAGTTAGGTTATCCTTTGAGTGTAGAAGCCGTTCGTGAGTATCACAAAGAAACTCAAATTGGTTTTTTAGATATACCGGAGTAGTTGGATTGAAGAGAATAGAATAAAGGAGAGATAATATGTGAGTTCGTATAGGAAGCCACTTGAGTTTTTTTACGAAATTCGGAAACATGGTCATATTTGCGTAGTGCAAATATAAAGCGAATTTAAATTTCTTTAATATTTTAATATTTCGACGATTTTTATTTTTAGTGTCGTCTTGACACTAAAAATTCAGAAAATAAATTATAGTTTTGAAAAACTAAAAAAAAACACACTTTAAAAGCAATCGAACTAAAAATTGTCGTCTGGACACTAAAAATTCAGAAAATAAATTATAGTTTAAAAAAACAAAAAAAAACACGCTTTAATAGCAATCGAACTATAAAGTAGAAAATAATTTTTGTTTAAGAGAGTTTGTGTTACTGCAATATAAAATACAACAATCAATTATCAGAATTAATTCATAATAATTATGATTAATATGAAAATTAAGATATTAACAAAAATTCAAATAAAGTGAAAAAGCGTGGAGTGCTTAGTAATAATAATAATAACATAGGGACCTGCCTATCACCACAGACAGTACGATACTCAGATACTGGCGAACAAGCCTGATATCGTGGTGATGGACAGGGCACAGTCGACGTTGTTTTTGGCGGACATCACCATCCCGCATGACGAGAACCTCGTGAAAGCCGAAACTAAAAAGAGACGTAAATATCTGGATCTGGCGCACGAGATTGTCGACATGTGGGGTGTGGGGTCCGCTGAAATCATCCCTATCGTAATATCTGCCAACGGTTTGATCCCGGTTAGCCTCGCTCACCATCTGAGGCAACTGGGGATCCGGGACGGTTCGCTCGCAGCCAGGATGCAGAAGGCGATGTTACTTGACTCGGCTAGGATTGTCCGCCGGTTTCTCAGCCTACTGCCCTAACCCCCGGCCGTTTGATCTCCCTGCCGGGGCGTAATCCTCCACCCGCTTATATTTATATATGTAAGTGTATGTAAATTTATTATATTATTTATATAAGTATTTATTATATTATATGTATATATTATATATTAAACGGGTGGAGTGACAACCAACATAATAATAATATAAGTTTATTTCAGACGATGGTCCATACAATGAATAGCATACAAAATAATTTACGTAAAACAAAGAAAATACAACAAAATAAATCAATTTCAAACACAGACAAAGAATTATTATAAAGATTACATTATATTAGATATACCCAACATTCATCCACATCCATTTAGTATACCTACATTCATTCATTCATCATCACAAATTAGTTACAGCATGAGCAAAATTTTATAATAATATAGAGAAAGCTAACTATAAGACAAAGTAACAAACATATAATTAAATATTAAATTAAATAATATCTTATAATGTAAATATTAAGTTATGTCAATTTTACATTATATCATTGTCACAATATGTCATGACTGGAAAAAGAAAAGAAAATAATAATACCATAACATCTATACTATAATATAATAAAGCTGAAGAGTTTGTTTGTTTGATTGTTTGTTTGTTTGTTTGAACGCGCTAATCTCAGGATCTACTGGTCCGATTTGAAAAATTCTTTCAGTGTTAGATAGCCCATTTATCGAGGAAGGCTATAGGCTATATATCATCACGCTAAGACCAATAGGAGCGGAGTCCACGCCGACGAAGTCGCGCGCAGAAGCTAGTAATAAATAAAATAGTACAATATACGTCACTAAAATTGTCCTACAGCCATTGCTGTAGGCATTGAGCTATTATTCGTTAGTAATAATAGCTCAATGCCTACAGCAAAAGTCATCGTTGACCTATTACTGTACCTACACATTATTTTGTATTGGATCGGACAATCCGTGCGTAAAGCAATCATCCTGAGGATGCCATTGCTGCTGTCTCTCAAGCGTCTTAATAATGACCCAACCTTTTTACGAATAAGTGCTTGATATCCATCCGTATGAGCCTCGGCAAACATAAGCGACGCGGAGCAATGTGGAGGCAGCCGCAGTAGCATCCTAAAGATGCTAATACAATACAATGTTATGCTTAATCATATTATTATAATAATTCTAATATTGCAAACAGTAACTAATAAAATGATCCTCACATTCGATATCAAGCAAATTCATCCAAGCGAATTCATGAAATCACCCTGTTCGCAATTACAACTTACTTGCGTGTTATGACTTTCATTCTTTCTCCCAAAAAAAAATTTGCGATTTCCGAGATAAAAAGTACCCATTGTACTACTATGCAGTTAGTAGCATGAACTGAAAACAGGTTTTGTCTCCGTTTTAGTAGTTTTGGCGTGACACTAGGTTAAATACAGAAATATTATACTAAAACGAAAGTATATAAGCATAGATTATGTATTACTAGCAGTTGCCCACGGCTTAACACACGCGGACGCGCACGGCACGGATAATATTTACAAAGAGGGCCTGAAGCATGGTAAAATCATTACATTACAACAACTACAACGACACGTTAGTTCAACGGTCAGACTAGTCTAGTGATTGTAGCTCTGTTGGTCACGGGTCCGAACCCCGCGCACTTGTATTTGCCGTACAAATGTTTACCGTGGTCTGGTCATTTGTGCTTGCGTATTGTGTGGATTTCCGGGGTCCCGACGCAGAAGTACACCCTAATAAGGGGGCAGTTGAATGTGAGGACTTAGCGGACGCCTAATAACTAAAACTTGGGTTGTCTGGAAGAAATGGCTAAATACCCATAAGTCCGCCCATTGTACTTCACAGTCTGTAAATGATATTTGTAGTTGTGATGTATTTTACAATAAAGTATAAATAAATAAATAAAAATAAATAAAACGCCGAATTTTCATTTTCGATGAAATGATTCATTTCGATGAAAAAATGGCTACAATATCGTTAGAATAAGAATGTAAATTTCGAATTTGTCAATAAAGTTGTAATAGCTCAGGTGGTAAATCGGCCGGTCGAGGAGTATAAAATTTCGCACACTTATAGTTTTTTATTGAGAATGAGTGCAGAATCCAATTTTTTTTTAATTATACATAAAAAATACATTAAATCAATAAAAAAAACATTACACACCTACCATGTATTTGACACACACAAGCTCTTTTGTTTCTTATTATAGACCTATTCTTTGATGACAGAACCTTTATAATGTTCAAACTTATAATTTAAATTAATTATGGTCGAAAATCGACCATTGGGCAACCACTAGTTAAGTTAATAGCTTAAATCTCTTAAATTATAAATCAAATATCAAATATAATATATGAAATAAACTCAACTATTAAAGAGCATACGAATACCAAAAATATTTAGCTGAATTATGGATCTCTTCTTTTATTAAAGTGAAGCGATGTACCAGATGAATAATACGAGCTTTTACATAAAGATGGTCTTCAGGCGTTGTAGAAGATAAGTTGTGAAAGTTCATACGGTATTACATAAGTAGGTAGTCAACGTTCATTGTTCCATTTATTGCAATATTTGTTTTGTTTTCATACTCATTGTTACCGAAAAGACGTTTAATGCGAAGTTTTTTGCTAATAATATATTATACCCGTATATGATTATATACGGGTTAATCCTTCCCCTACATGAGGAAGAGGCCTATGCCCAACAGAGGGATATTACAGGCTGAATCGTGATCGTGATCGTGATATAATTATAATTATTATTGTACCTCATGATCCGACTTCTAAAAGCAACAATACTATATATGTAGGTATCGCTTGCAAGTATGTAATATATTACAGTTATTTAGCTATTTTCTTTACGCTGTTATTTCTTGCACTGTCTCCCCCGCTATATGACACTCTCTCTCTCATTTGTTTAACTGGAAGAGATCTCTTCTAGGGATAAGCCCACCTTTGCCATCAACTACCTATACATATAATTTGCTGTATATTATTTTATTTTACTGCAATAAAGTATATAATATCATAATCTGACCATATAGAACTCCAATGAAAGGATTACATAATTATTATAATGAGCATATAAAACATACATTTATAAACATATATACATAAGTATTTAATTATATATAGTATATTTAATTATGTATAGTATTATATACGAGTATAGTACATATAATTACGAGTAAATATTATGTAGTAGTAGTTAAGTCTCTGTGTAAAGAATCAGTCACAATGCCAAACTTCTAACTATTAATTATTATCGACAATAGTTTCATGTTTATGTCAGCAACTAAGGTAGATTGTCATAACTAAGTATAACTAGTTTGTTTTACTAATCAGTTCTATCAGCCATTAAATAAATTTCAGATTAAAATGACTAAATCAAACTTTTTAGTATATAAAATGGAAAATGAAATAAATATCAGACAACCGTTTTAGTGTAGTGGTGCATATAGTCGCCAAAACACTAACGACCGCGGCCCGCGGGTTTGATTTCAGTTCGGGGATTTATTTATTTATTTAGTTGTACCAACAAAATAAACACCAATACACAACACACATACACAAATAAAAATAGATTGAATATAAAATGTTGATTGTTGAGTGTCAGCTCAATTACAGGTGCAAACCACAATACGAATTAGACAATTCTTACTTCAATTGAAAATAACAAGTAAATACCAAGTAACTAACATATTCAATTAAATTATAAGTATTAGAATATATCTATACTAATATATAAAGCTGAAGAGTTTATTTGTTTGGTTGTTTGTTTGAACGCGGTAATCTCTGGAACTACTGGGCCGATTTGAAAAATTCTTTCAGTGTTAGATAGCCCGTTTATCGGGGAAGGCTATAGGCTATGTATCATCACGCTAAGACCAATAGGAGCTGAGTCCACGCCGACGAAGTCGCGCGCAGTAGCTAGTGTTATATATAATAAAACAAATTATTAGAATAACATTGATTAATACTACACTTCAGCCTATCGCAGTCCAATGCTGGACATAGACCTCAAAAAGTTCGCGTCAAACATCATGGCACGAAATCATGTGTTTTGCCCATAGTCACCATGCTGGGCAGGCGGGTTGGTGACCGCATGTCTTCGGTCTGTGTATTTAAAGGCCAGCAGTTGGATGGTTATCCCGCCATCGGTCGGCTTTATAAGTTCCAAAGTGGTAGTGGAACTGTGTTATCCCTTATTCGCCTCTTACGACACCCACTAATATAATTATTGTTATATATATAAATATACTATCTTCTGCGCGCGACTTCGTCGGCGTGGACTCCGCTCCTATTGGTCTTAGCGTGATGATATATAGCCTATAGCCTTCCTCGATAAATGGGCTATCTAACACTGAAAGAATTTTTCAAATCGGACCAGTAGATCCTGAGATTAGCGCGTTCAAACAAACAAAGAAACAAACAAACAAACAAACTCTTCAGCTTTATTATATTAGTATAGATATATATATATATTATTAAGTATATATTAATACTTAATTTTTAGAAATAAATGAGAATATAAATATAAATAGCCGGTATAAGCTATACATTGAATTAAAAGTTAATTACGTGTACAATTTTGCCAATAGACGTTAATACGTGTAGAAATATTAGCACATTAAATACATAAGTACATCAAGAATTTTAAGTACAAACCATTTCTCACAATTCATAATATTTAAGCCTATAATATGTTTTCTAAATAAATGCAGACTATTAAAGAAAATATTAATTTCATGGCTTGAGTGATTGACGGAAACAGGGATCGATTATTATTTTTTTTGCAATTGTAAGGAAAACAATAATAATAATTGTTTGTGGTTTAGACGTGAGTGCGGATGCGGAGAGCATGTAATGCTATCTGTCCCGGTTGTTGTCTTATATACCTGATGATATTTATATCGAAAGAGAGAAATATTATTGGGTGTAGATGTATCTGCAAAATATAAAGACAAAGATACCATTACATGAATCATGCCCGCGAAGAATTGTGGTAAGCGTATAGCATAATTGCAATCGCAATTTCGCTTCACTGAGCGAAAAATTTGCCAACACTCCCTTTGAATTGTTCAGCTTTTTTTATCTTCCAATATTACTCCAAATGTTTTCTGACATCAAACGACGCAATTCAGTTAATTTAGCATTTTTCACTAAAGTTTCATTCGTGGTCCTTTTTCCAGTCAGTAAACAAGATCAATGTTTTGACGTATAAATGTCTCACACAAAAGCGGAAAACCAATTTCCTAAAATTCATTAAAGCTCAGCGTTAGAGCATTGAGCAAAGGTATCACGTTGCAACAAATGTATGAAATGTATTAATTACTATTCGAACGTATGAAAATTAACTTAAAATATAAGATAATGTACATTACATGTTATACATGCATACTAATATTATAAAGCTGAAAAGTTAGTTTGTTTGTTTGTCTAAACGCGCTTATCTCAGGAACTGTTAGTTTGAACTGAAAAATTATTTTTGTGTTGAATAATCCATTTACCCAGAAAAGTTACCTATATACTATATAACATCACGCTACGACCAGTAGGAGCTGAGCGTTCATAAGAAATATTATGAAAACGGGAAAAAATATTCTTTTTTGAGAGCTTCCGTTTAGGACGCTTCGTAAACAGTTAAATATAGGTACCCAAAAACTATGTATGATGGAATTGATCGCTATTAAAAGTTCTAAAAAAAATCCGCGATGGCATAGTCTATCTCTTAAGATTAGCTTAATATAAGCCTTTTTTATGGTAATCAAGTTTGTTCTAAAATAATATAGTATTTACTATTTACAAAGGTGGTTTAATAGATATGATATAAATCCTTATTCAAATAAATACGTATAACAAAATTGTCGGTAACAGAATTTGATTTCAATGAATATCTTAGAAGATATTATACTTTTCAAACTTAACGTTAACTCTGCAACGAACTAAATTGATGACAAAAAATGAAAAGGTGATTTTATCGCAATGCTCTTTGCCAGGAACATGAATCCTTATGAATAAAAAGATTTCGATCGATAAGTCAATTTTATGGAGATAAACTTTGTTTTTCATACATAATTATTCAATAATAAATTCTCGTTTAATTTGGATGCATTATTTAAGAGATAATGTAAAATCAAATGAAACGTCGCCGCTTCGCGCCGCGCATTATAGTCGCCTGAGTTGTACAGTGATGGTTAAAAAATTAGTTTAGTACGTTTTTCTTCAAATCAACGTGAGTGATACTGCGGGACAGGTTTAAAATATTGGAGAAACATTACTTATTTTAGAGTTATTTAATAAAATAACAATAATATTAACACACGAAGTTGAAAATAAACAATTCGTTCGGATTACGTAATTTACAAAATTTCCGATTTTGTATAACCTCATAGCCTTCATTTTATTTACATTTATAATCATTTAATTTATCTATGATATAAAGTATTTATTGCCTGTATAAACGGTCATGCCATTTATCATTGGTTGCAGTAGCAACAAGGCTTTAATTTGTGGATCGAAAAATCAGCGAATTCTTTTTAAATAAAAATTTAAAGTGAATATATCATAAACATATAATTAGTTTTTCAGATATCCAAGTAAAATTCTAATAATCATTCAGTGAAATATACAATTATGCATTTTATCGACTATAATATCTATCAATACATATATATGTTTTTTACACGTTAATACGGAACATTGCCAACGTAGGTTGAATTTACAATGGAATATCTGTTATGAGACCGCTAAATCTATTTATGCGCTATAGGTGCTTTAGATACATTTAGATCTACATTTCCAGTAATGAAATAAAAGAATTATTTTTTCTATTTAAATACAATTTTGAGAATAATAATTACTATTTTATTATTTAATTATTTAAGTTTTATTTAGCTCTAAAGTTGTGAACTTTGTGTAATATTATAAAATTTTAAGAATGCAAGACTCGAAAAATTTCAGTCACTTTTTTATTTCAATTTGAGATTACATCGTATATTGTAGTAAGTTTCACTAAAAATATTTTCAGTAAAAGCCTCTGATAAGATATTCGCATCACATTTACACGCAAATTCGAGCGATCAGCCGACTGTGAAATAATGCAAACACGATAAAGTTATGACATCTTCAAGGGGATTGGTGTCAGTCGTGCAATTTATTTTGTTTCATCCATTTTATCCATTAGCTTAAGTCTTAAAAATGACGGGATGTTGACACGAAAAAAAACGCATGTCGTAAATTATAGTTAATTATTATCTATATGTATCTCTAAATAAACTAATTTATAAAACACTAGCCGACCCGTGCCCACTTCGTTGGGCGTTATAATCCATTTCACATAAGAAGGGTACGGTGAAATTTGATATGTTCCAATACACTCTCACTATTTTCAGCAAATCAGATAAATATAAATGTTTTAAAATCACCAATTAATTTCTAAGGCAAATAATAATGCTTGATTAGATCGAATTGTTGACACGGCACGTCAGAGGGCACAGGTTCAAATCCTGCTGATTTAAAATCTTTATATATTTTTATCTTTTTCCTTTTATCTTGTCACTCCTGAATAGTGTAGCTTTCTGTTAGCGAAAGAATTTTCATGATCGGATCAGTATTTGCGAAGATTACCCCGTATATACAAAGTTATAAACTTTACCTCTTTATAATATTAGTATAGATAGACATTTTGGAAAAAACACAAATTAGACTTTAATTTTACAATTAAAAAATCAATCAATTAATAATGGGAATGAATCATAATTAAAAAAAAACCAATGCAATTAAAAAAATAATTAAGGAACTTTGTTTGTTTTGTTTTGTTGTTGTTAACATATTTGTTTCCGATTCAAATTAAAATGTAACAGTTTATAAAAGTTTACGAATTCACAAAACCAATAAAAAAGTTAGATCGGGTGTCAGATTAAATAAGTATTTTGAATTCGTGCCTTAATGTAATGTAAACTTTTGTTTAGCTACATATTTTTTTAGTTTTATTTTTCTCCATCACTAGACCCTTAGGAGATTCTGTATACCTCCTATTCGTATAAAAATAGTTCGAATTGTTGTAAAGCTATTCACTTTCACAACTTTGACAACTTCGACAACAACAACAGCAAACGCACAAACAACTCTTACTCTATATGCATTCGCCTATCACGTTACGCTGTGGATAAATATGGTGTATAAAACTCGTCGAAACTCATTCCATACTAAAAGTTTCAACTGAAAAATGCACAAAGGTTGAAATACGGATCTAAAAATACATTTCAATGAATTATAAATCACTCGTTTCCGGAAACTCTCCTTTAATTTGGATATTAAACAGCATGTAGCATAATTTTAATCATAGATCTTTTTAAGCGTGTAATTGTTGTACGTGTACTATATTAGACTGGTATTAACAATTTCTAAAATACTTTTGCTTAGTCAAATACTTTTAAAATTTTATTTTTAACCATCGGGTGTTCTAACACTATTTATTATTTTACGTAACAGAGTAACGATGCAATCTAAATTATCGCTTAGTTTCGGAGCTAACTAATTAGCTTTAGTGCCCGTAACTTCGTACCCTCCATCGAGTGTAACGACTCCGGTAATTTAATTTTTGCCAGCTAGCATCTACTTAAATCGCCGTACTAATAACGATAAAAAGTTTCGAAGCTTTTTATTTAATATGACAAACTAGGACATTTCAAATATTATGCTTATTTCTGATATTTACATGAATGTTTGTTTGTTAATAAGACAACGCTTTTATTCACTCGTTTGTCTCAGAGTGTTTGAAAAGCAATGGGGTTTATGTTTTATTCATAGTTATTCGTAGCGTATAAGAACCGTATAAATTAATTATTCTTAGGAATTAGAGTAATGGACGTTGTTAATACGACATTCGCATGCAGGTTGTGATTCTCTAGCTACTTGGTAATTTTCCACGTTTCCTTTAATAGCAAAGTAACACACAAAGTTCCCTCACGAATCAAAGACTTACACATTGATTGGCCAAATTAACTCTGGATTCATTACGAATCTAAATAAGGTGAAAGTATCTTTGAAAATTTCAGACAAGGTTTCTATGTATATGATATTTAACATTGTGTATTACAAGGCCTAGTTTTACAAAATTGTATGTACTTGACAACATCAAACGAGTGACGAATAATTTATTTTTTATATTTTTCAGAGCAAAACGAAAGTGGGTCTTACTCATTGCAGCAATGAACGCAGATTTCACCTAGTTCCTGAATATATTTGTTTCACGTCAAACTTGTAATAAATTTTCGGAATAAATGTACCATAGGATAAGGCCAACATGACCCACACCAAAAAATTTTTTATTAAAAACTAGCTGACCCGGCGTACTTCGTACCGCCTCACAGTCGATTCTTAAATTTTTTTTAAATACTTATCCTTCCCGAAACCATTCCACTAACACTTAAACTTTATGGTATGGTATTAAAGTTCAATTTGACTTTTAAGTATTATTACGAACCTTTTGTATGGGAATATAGAAAATTGTTGTTTTTAGACTTTTTCAGCAATTTTTAAAATTTTTCTCTCCTTAAAAACCATCCTCGTACTTCAAGGAATATTATAAAAAAAGAATTAGCGAAATCGGTTCAACCGTTCTCGAGATTTGCGCTTAGCAACACATTCAGCAATTCATTTATATATATATATATATAGAAGAGATCATATTGGCTATTTTGAATTATTTAGGGTTAGTCAAAATAACTTGTGGTTGATGTAATGAAAGGCAATTGAGTGTAGATAGGTATATGTATTGTAATATTATAATTTACAATATTTAATTATTGCGATGATATTATATTTATCAGATCGATAGAGATGTGCTAGAATTGCTATCGCAGTGAATAAAATTATGGTGTTGTTTTCATTGTTCCATTGTCTATATCCTAAATAATCTTTTTTTAATTTTCTTTGCATGTAAAAAAGGTCGCAGGTTATGAACCGAAAAAAAAAACAGTTTTAGTTTTAACGAACTAAATTTGTTTACAAATGCTTCTGGGGAGGAAACCAGGCAATCCTGACATAGAGTCTGTAAAATCTTGAAACACGTATCTGCCAATCAGCAGTAAAACGGAATGGTGGATGAGTTCCAAATCTCATCCTTTGTAGCCTTGTCGTAAAAATAAAAGAGTTGATTATGGAAAAGAACGTAATACCGGTAATAGTTGTGAAAAGTCGTTTGTCAGTGTTAAATAGTTATGTGGCTTTACACTTTTCTACATAGCACTCAGCATAAATTGTGTGACAATATATTCTAAAGTCAATTGAAATAAAATAAATTAATCCTTTTGAATTAGGTACTTAACGTATTAATTACAGGCTTGTCTACGCCACTGTATTAATACCAATGAAAATTGTGCAAATTGGTTGCCTATGTACATATCGTCAATCAATAATTTTATGATTAACCATACATCCCTAGAGATTTTACCCGCATTGTTTTGATATTTCGCTGATGTTAACGTTACGTGTTACGGCTCTAATGCTTAATTATCAAATCAGAATAATTACTTCCGAATTTTTTTTGTTTAAATATTCACACAGTACACACACGGTCGTCTGTTCCTAAAGTAAGCAACTTAATGCTTGTGTTATAGGTAACAGCCGACTGGTCTAGCTACATTTTTTTTTTCGATAAACATACTTATAAATAATACATATATAAATAAATATGTATATTACACCCAGACTCGGGGTGGGAATCGAACCCACAACCCCCGGAGCAGAAAGCAGGGTCACTACAAACTGCGCCAACGGGCTAGTCCAAATTAGGACGTTGACGCAGTCAAACAAACTCTTTACCTTTATTAGAATTACACAATTAGGTTATAATGCTTAAAAACTGTGATTAAGGTATATGTATGTATATGTCAATTAATTATAATAACAATAAGTTAACGATGCCCTGTTTGGTATATAATTCGTTACCCTGTGTAAGTAATCTCTACTCATATCGAGAGAATACATATAATAATTGTGTTTACTCGCAAACGAAAGAGAAACCGACTTCAATTACATCGACAAGTAACACAACGTAGGTAGACGAAAAAAATGCTCAAGTAAATACGCTATCTATACTAATATATAAAGCTGAAGAGTTTGTTTGTTTGTTTGTTTGTTTGTTTGTTTGTTTGTTTGTTTGTTTGTTTGAACGCGGTAATCTCTGGAACTACTGGGCCGATTTGAAAAATTCTTTCAGTGTTAGATAGCCCATTTATCGAGGAAGGCTATAGGCTATGTGTCATCACGCTAAGACCAATAGGAGCGGAGTCCACGCCGACGAAGTCGCGCGCAGAAGCTAGTATTAGATAAAACTCTAAAAGTACTTGTCAGATCTCAATGAAATTTAAATAGGACCACATGACACGCAACACCTTTCAATTAAAACTTCAAATTCATCAAAATCGGACCACTAAGTCAAAAGTTCTGATCTAACATACATAAAAAAAAAATACAATCGAATTGAGAACATCCTCCTTTTTTGGAAGTCGGTTAAAATATTATTTATTTGGCTCGTAATATCGTCTACTTAGTTACGGCCATTTTACGTTGTTTTAGTAATAACCATCTTCTTTTAGAGCGACAGTTATAATAGCTAATTAATGAGTTACTGAAATCGACACATAGTAGATAATTATATCTGTGGCGACCGGATCCAGCTACAGCGTCTTGTCTCAGTATCAAATCTCGTACCCCATTTTTTTGATAATTTTTTTTTCATTGCTTAAAAAGTAACGTAGAACCACGGAAACTAATTAAACAATCTATCTATCCGATTGATCTATCGTTGCGAACATAATTAATTAGTGTTGATAAGTTTCTCAGAGATCGAAATAAATCGAAACGAAGACACAATTATTTGTTTTTTTTTCTTATCAAAATGTTGCTTATTATTCTTATTGAAAAAAAATGAAAATAGTATTTACAAATAATGTTGTTCATCGAAACCATAGAGGATAAGACTCAATATAATATATATGTATGTATATATATATATTTATGTTACTTCCTCAAAACAATTAAGTTTATTCTGTTTTATTGTATTATAAAGTCCTTAAGTCACTTGATTGATATTAATACTTAAATTTCGAAGAATCTTGTTTATCAAGCCCACCCATTTTAGATTGTTTTACTGTGCGAGTAATTAAGAACCGCTTACATTTTGTATATTTGAAAACTTCGTGTGGGGTACATCAAGGAATGGAGTTTATTTGAATATCTACTGTAAGCAATCATTTTGAAATAGCTATCTGCTTCTAACAAGACAGTGTCTTAAATATTATATTTTGTACTGACAAGGGATTCTCACGGTATTTTGTGATATCTATTTATATTTAGAGGGCTGTTTTATATCGTAGCAAAATTTTCCTTTTACAACATATTTCAGTAACTATATTAATATTAAACTTGTGTGATATAAAACACAAAACTGAGATTTAATTTTATTTAATCCTAATTATAGTAAATTCTTCAATTTTGTATTCGAATTAGTTTAAACTATTTTTATATAGATAGTTGTTAGTAGTCACATCTAAGAATAGGAAGTAGCTGTAAAATTTATGTCTTACAAAAAACTCACGGTCCTAATATTCGAGTAATTCGAGTAAGTACCAAACAAAATAATAATTAGCATGCATGTGCGATTCCGGGTAAAATAAGAAGAAAGAAAGTAATGCACTAGATCTGACATCCAGGTATCACACGTCATTTCTATTGGGTTTGACTGCTAATGACAACTATTTTAATTTTTTATTTATCATTTTTATAATGTTTTAGGATCGCATTTTGTACTATTTAAAAGTAAAACGTTAAAATGTACCGAATTTCTTCGTTCGATTCACACATTTTGGCGGACAGAAAAATAAATGCAAAGTGGCGCGAAACAGTTACTGATTGATTTCATTTTTTAAATGTCACCTTTACATGGGATCAAAACCAGCCAATTAACTTTTTACTATAAATTATTTTTATTTTTAATAAGTGTATATGTACAAACAATGTATCATAATCTAATTGATAACAATTTTTTTTTTACGAATTATGTATTAAATTGCTTAAAACATCTAACTCAAAAAGACAGGAATGTTCCTAATTCTAAGTATTTGGCAATATAACCGATTTCAATTTTAGATAACGCAGAGAATACTTGTAATTGCCCATGAAATTGAGCAAACGAAATCTGGCATAGCCCACTAATGGGTTCATACAGGACGCTTTGCCAACATTCTGTTAATTAGTGAATGAAATTAGACAATATAAATATATATATGACTATTAGACACATCTAGTTGTGTTATTATAAATAATCGACAAACTTGTTTGTAATGTAAAAAGGTGTCTAACTATTATACTATATCGTGTATATGAATTTATTATTAAAGTAAACGAAACGACGATTATTGTAAGACTTGTAAGCATTCCGCATGTTTGTTAACCTAACACAAACGATAATGTAGTATTTATATTATCGCAGATATTTGATGAACTTAAAATAATATATAAAGCCACCAACCCGCTGTGAAGCAGCGTGATCGATTAAGCACTAGCCCTTCTCTGGCTTGAAACAAGAGGGCTTTGGTAAACATTGGGATATTAGACTGAATCAATCTGTCAATCAAATAAGTGTGCATGTTAGAGCTGAATCATACACTTTAGTCCATTGAAAAGTTACATTTGGGGTTGCGTTTGTCAGAGGACGCAATTTTATTTTTTAGATATGAAGGGGGGGCTAGTCTAATGTTAAATCCAAGTTTGTGGGTTTGTAGTCCTTGTGCAACGGCCACCATCTTGGAAAAAGAGGTTCAAATGGTTTTTATGGTTTATCTGCCAAATTATAAGTCTCACAAAAAAAAATTATTTAACATTTTTTGTTGAAAATAAAATTATCTACAACTTATGTTCAGTAACTTTTAGTCGTAGAATCACAAATAAAAAAGTTATAAGTGAAAAACCATAAAAATTTAAGAGAAAGAAATCTATTTGTCGATAAAACTTTTTTTCTAATCATTTTACAATAAAATAATATTAGACCATTTTTATAGATAATATTTTAAGAAACAATTTTTATCAGAAACATTTTTAAATTTATTTATTATTTAAGGTTTTACAACGCTGCGAAACGAATACTATTCATCAGTATTTGTAACTATACATGAATTCTCGTATATTTTGCCATAATTTTTAATCACCTTGTTATTTTTTTTTATGATGATCTTTTTAATTATTGATAGTAAAATATTGTTATTATATAAATAATTCTTGATTTGACACTCTACCTACGAGGTGGAGTCTGGAGGCGCGTTTTTTTACGCGCGTGATTTTCTAAATCACAACTATTCTGTCCTCGGTCTTTTTGATGGATCAAGGCTCAGCGGCTGGTTGGCTTACTATATTAAATACTTGAGGGGGAACCGGAGAAGGAAGTTAGCAAGAAGTGTGAAGTGGTTTTATGTATGGAGACCTTATTGCGTATAACTTGCTGTTACTCCATGCTTTTTCAGGATGTGACACAATTTCAGGTGCTTACAATATGGGTAAACTCAAATTTCTGAAAACCCTGGAGAAACATCTAGAGTTAGCAAGTGGAACGGCGTTGTTTCTCAACAAGAGAGTTGACCTTGCACTGCTCACTATCATTGGTGAAAGTTTTTTTATCATTATTTATGGGGAGACTTGCAGCAAAATAATGAAGCTCTCGAAATTAATTGAAGAAAATTATTTACACACATTTTGACATTTACGCCACTTTCTTCTTCGGTTCTCTCTCAAGTATTTAACATGGAAAGCCAACCAGCCACTCGCCGCAAGATCGAGGACAGTAGTTGTGATTTATAAAATCACCGTGGATTATGCCTACTGCGGATAACACGTAAAAAAAAACGCGCCTCCAGACTCCACCTCGTAGGTAGAGTGTCAAATCAAGAATTATTTATATATTAACAATATTTTACTATCAATAATTAAAAAGATCATATTAAAAAAGTAACAAGGTGATTAAAAATTAGGGCAAATCATGAATATATATATTTATATTCACGTATTGTTATGAATACTGAAGAATAGTATTCGTTTCGCAGCGCTGTAAAACCTTAAATAATAAATAAATTTAAAAATGTTTCTGATAAAAATTGTTCCTTAAAACACCGTCTAAAAAAATGGTCTGATATTATTTTTATGTAAAATGATTTTAAAAAAAGTTTTATCAACAAATAGATTTTTTTCTCTCAAATTTTTATGGATTTTCGCTTATAACTTTTTTACTTATGATTCTACGACTAAAAGTTACTGAACATAAGTTGTAGATAATTTTATTTGCAACAAAAAACGTTAAATAATTTTTTTTGTGAGACTTATACTTTGGCAGATAAACCATATAAACCATTTGAACCTCTTTTTCCAAGATGGTGGCCGTTGCACAAGGACTACAAACCCACAAACTTGGATTTAACATTAGACTAGCCCCCCCTTCATATCTAAAAAATAAAATTGCGTCCTCTGACAAACGCAAGGTAAGCCCAAAAAAATGTAACATTTCAATGGACTACTTATTCTATAATAGAGCTAAGACGCCGGAAAATCATAAACAACTATTATGTGAATTATCTCTTATTTTTAAATTTATTTCATTTGTATAACTTGTAAAAATAGTATATAGTGGGTAAAGAGTAGTAGGTAACGTCAATCTACTCTAGTGATTCTTAGCTATTTCATTTTTTATCGTCCTAGTAATAAGGTCCGGTTTCCACTCATTGTGTAGGGCACCATCAACAGAAACTATAAACGAACAAGTTACAGTTTATTATTTATTTATTAAACTTCCTTTCCAGTTGAAATTGGGAATAGCAGAGGCCAACTGGTCTTTATTATATATTTCCATACAACTTGCACATCATTCTGTCATAAGATCATTAGTGGTTCGTATATAGTATGATTATAGACCATAAATTTTGTGTACCTATTATTACCCTAATAGGTGAACAAAAATTATGTTCTACAATCTTGACATTTGCTTTAAGAAGGAGTATTAAATTTTACATCACATTTCAACCCTGTATTTCCTACTTTTTCCTTGTAATGTAGTACTTGCCGACTTTTAAGTAAATTTAAGAAAGACAATTTAATAGAAATTGTATTCTGACAATAAAAATACGACCAATAAAAATCAAACAATTCGATCAAGATCAATGTTTTTGTAACCTTTTATGGTCTAAGATCCGAACTAGACATTAGATTATAGACATTTTCACCCATCTGCTAAGTCGACAAAAATTAAATAATTATTTTTAGTATGTTGAAGCTAAATCGCGAAAGGGTTGGCTGGAAAATTCCTGGTCATGTTATTTAATTAATATATTCGGCAACAGCCAAACCAAACTTTCAACAAGCAACCCTATGTCTTATTCGCAATAAAACAGCGCTGATTTTTATATAATATATACCTTCCAACCCAGTAGTTATGCTAGAAAAATAATAGACAACCCAACGCTTCTTTAAACTCGTGGGTGAATTTTTAAATATACTATTTTAATTTTTTTATTAAATATAGGCTGGTCAGGAATTCTTTAGCCAAGCCTGTCATGATTTTTTTAAAACTAAATTAATATTTAAAAAAATTTCATGCATTAAGCTGATGGGTGAAGTTCGTCTCTATTTTGGATCTCCTACTATTGTCTAAACTCGTTTCTTATATCATAATAACATCGTCATAGATTTATTTCTTATTACTAAAACAGAAATTTGCTATTTGTAATTTATTATTTGTCTGCAGAGGTATTTTTATACTTCTCTTTTGTTTAATATATCGTATTTGAGCTTCGGTGGTGACTAAGCGTTGTATACGTTGACAAGAGGTTGACAATAATATGAAGACGTCTATTCACCAGCGTCTTTACTTAATACTAGCAGTTACCTGCGATTTCGCTCGCATACAAATTAATAATATTCACAAAGAGAGGCTGAAATAGTGTATTATAATTTTATTACAACTATTTACAACCTCTTTGTATACGACATTTATGGTTTACCTTTTGTGCGCTAGACCTCCCAGACTGCTTGAAGAGCTCCTTCTCGATCACGTTTCGTGGAACAGTCCTGCGAAAAACAGTCTTCCCCTAATGTCTTCTCAAGCCATTTTTAGATTTTTTTCAGTAATATGAACTCTTATTTTACGAAACAGAACTGTCACAAACGCTTGAATACTTTTTTGAGTTATATGCAATCAATTGCCTAAATATAAAACTTCAAGCTTTAATTTTTTTTTACTTATTATAAAATTTATATTACTTTCGGATAATAAATGACATGAAAACATTGAACACATTACAAATTTATTTAACAAATTTATTTAACAAATTTATTTAAGACTGCACTACTTACTTACTTCACCCCCTTAGGGGTACGTATAAAATCATAGAATAAAATTTAGGTTTGTGACTTATTGCACACTATATATGTACCTGTAAATGTTAAATTGATACTTACTTATTGATTATATTTATCCATCATATAACAACTATGAAAATAAGAGTCCAACTATGAGCTCTGGCCAAGACAACCCATATACGAGTTTTGGTATTGTAGCACTGCGCACTACAAAGTAGCGCGATAAATATGTGTCTAAACTTTCTGTTTAAGGAAGAAAAGGCTTTTGCTTGACTGACAAAGTTAAGCCTAATTCATCTGTTACCATCTTATAAACACTTCTATTTGCAACCGCGCACTCCACATGCATTCATTTCATACAACTTTATTGCTCTTAATTATATTCTTGAGCTTTTCAGTAGTTCTTACCTTTTACTTTCAAATATATGTAACGGGAGTAATATAGATAGTATTTGTCATAACCTTAAGAGCTTTATTCTTCCGTAACTGTTTAAAAAGTACATGATTAAAAAATCTGATATGTATTATTTCTGTTTTGGTGTACAAAAAAGTGTATTGTTATGTTATGTTGTTATGTTATTATATGCTAACATTTTTATTTGTGTTGAATCATGAACATCAAATTTTGAGTCCAGTATGTTTTGATTTTTGAAAAAATAATGCTTTAAAATTTATAATTTTTATTTTTAATTAAATAAAGTGCATAGTTTAAAAAATACATATATATTCATATAATTATGTATTTTATTTTCGCACAACGACACCCTTTTAATTTTATATGATACGAAATAATCCAAAATTGACCCATATCTTCTTAAATTATTTAGTTAAGCTATACGTCCATATGTGGCTTAAATGATTTTATGTGAATGTCAAATTTAAATAACTTTCCAGTATATTCCGACAAATTAGACACAATATTACAATTCCTGTCACGACTTTTGGTTTGGAATTCGTAAAAATAAATTCTACTTATTCATTTTTGAATGGTAAATTATTTTATTTTATTTAAAGACCAACATAGTAAAAATGTTTAGTCAAATAAACTTAAAACGCAGTGTTCGTATTATGTAAATATCCCATAATATATTTATTGAATATGATATGAGATGAAACAAAATAAGCTTGTTTTAAAACTATGACTTTTTTCTTACCACATTTTCAGTTTTAGATATTTACACCGATGCTGATTCTCAAGTTGTTAGTTTTAACTTAAAAAAAGAGAGTTACAAAAATACATAGATAAAAATAATAATATTCGTAACAAAAATCTGAAGCCATCCAATATTAAATACAATATGAAACGTAATGAATTACTTGTAAGCTATGAAATAAAAATATGTCGGTGTATGCACATCATAATCAGTTATTGGCAATACCATTTTTTTTTTTGCTTTTTACCATTTTCAAAGGCTTAAAGCACTGGTCTACTCTGTAAATGTTATCTTAAAGATGACTAGTTATTTTCAAAGAGGACAGTAACACAATATTTATTAGATTAGCTCTTAAGGTATCCGTATAAATCAGTCGCTAATTATTATTTAAAAAAAAATTAAATAGTATGCAAAGCATTGCCTTTTTTATATTTCTTCAAATCAAATTATTTTTAAATTAGCATCTAGCAGACACTTTTATTTACTCAACTTGAATAGATTTTTTCTCTTTTAGCCAACTTGTGATACAGTATAACAATTAATTACTGTTAGCTATTTTAGTGGGAAAAGCCCCTTATATCCATTATATAGATAATGTTGTATGTCCGGATGTTGTTAGCCTCAGTTTCTAGTTGGCTTGACGATTTGTGAACGTTGTAACTGTAAATCAGAGTGAGACATTAAACATGATAGTAACATTAGGCGTAACCGAATTTTGGTTATAAGTAAATGTTACACTTAATATTCACGAGTATACTCTTACTATCACTTGCTATAGTTTCATTATTTCATGAAGTGAAATTTTGATTGTAATAAGGTAATAAGGTTGAACATTAATTATCGAGCAAAAATAGGTAAAAAATTGCGCTTTTTGTATAGGAGCCCCCCTTAAATATTTATTTTATTTCATTTTTAGTATTTGTTGTTATAGCGGCAACAAAAATACATAATCTGTGAAAATTTCAACTGTCTAGCTATAGCCGTTCTCGAGATACAGCCTGGTGACAGACGGACGGACGGACGGACGGACGGACGGACGGACAGCGAAGTCTTAGTAATAGGGTTCCGTTTTTACCCTTTGGGTACGGAACCCTAAAAAGCAATATTGGTTGTCTCTAGATGTATATAGTTCCCTTTTTCTCTATATTAAGATTTACTAAAGACTAGCTTCTGCGCGCGACTTCGTCGGCGTGGACTCCGCTCCTATTGGTCTTAGCGTGATAATACATAGCCTACAGCCTTTCTCGATATATAGGCTATCTAACACTGAAAGAATTTTTCAAATCAGCCCAGTAGTTCCAGAGATTACCGCGTTCAAACAAACAAACAAACAACCAAACAAACAAACTCTTCAGATTTATATGTTAGTACAGATTAGTGACTACAAACTCTGTTTTTTGAAATAAAATTTAGAATTCCTTTACTATTTCTATGAATTTCAAAATACAGTATCACAAATCGTTTTGTTACGCAAGGATGCACCACAACATTGTGTTGGTAAAGTGCCAGGATTGTGGCCACAGTAATGGAGTGATTTTTCTAAGCATTATAAGCATTATTACTGTTTTGAAATATCGTTTTGGAGTTAAACATTTTAAACAATATATCCAGGTGAAACGCCAAAATAGTTTGTAATTTCCGGTCCCAAAATTCAAACTTACGCTGATACTGACTGATAGAGGAGCTCATGTAAGTTCCAGTAAATATGAGCAAAAATATAAAGTGACTTGATTAAATGTTAATAACTAATTCATGACCTTATGAAACTTGATTGAGACTAAAGTGTCTCAGTTTATTAAAAGTCACTTCTAGAGATATTTACCGTCCAGAATGAGTTGAAAGGAACTCTACTCAGAGTCAATATCCATGCTTTTACCGGATAACAAAAAACAAATATGCGCACAGATTATTGATATAGGCTCGTATTTACGATAATGTACTCATTCAAAAGACATTTGTTCAATAATTTACTACCAATCCATCTATCGGTTTTTTTTTTTGAAGTTTTTTAATACTTTGTCACATGTTCTTACGAAATTGAGGTAAGGCACAGTATGATATATCCTGCACAAAAAGTGGAGTAGCTAGGAGAAGTATCCCAACTTTAAAGAAAATCACAGGTACCTTATATTGCTCTCAAGTAGTTATTGTGTTTCTGTGAGTAAGGTGACCAGATCTTCTGAGGCGGGTCGGGAGTAGAGTCGACAACGCGTTCGCAATATTTTTGATGTTTCAAGCGTCTATATACCACACGTCTATATACCCCTTATGATGGCCCAAAAGCTTGATCGCCGACCTAGTCGTATAAAAAAATGAAAAGTTAGTAAAATTGCGCAAGAAATTTAGAAAAAAATCAGAAATCATTAGCATTATTTAAACTTCATTCGTTTGACAGATCAAAAGATAGAGCAACGTATACCAGATTAGCTACATAAATACCAAAAATTAATTTGAATATAATTATTCAATGTATTTATGAGTATAAATTTGTGCTGTTTATATAAATAATTCTCAGTAATATTACATTTATATTCGTAACATTTGTGGACAACAACTAAAAAGCAAATATGCATGTAATCGAGTTTCTCTCGAGTATCTTAGCATTAAAACGTTGAGTGGTTCAACGCCCTTTAAGTTTCACAAAACACCACTTGAAGTCGTTAGGAAGATTAATAAATGTGACTTATTCTTATTTTAATGCCTTTGCGATTGGATATGTCTTCTGGATTTGAAAAACATACAATAAATCAGTTTATCAAACAAAGAATTACATTACTAATAGAATCTACATATATTTAACATATTTTTCAAATTCCAGAATAAATCTTGTTAAGCAATGTGACGCTCAATTTCCTAAGTCACTCAACTGTCATTGAGGTGTCCCTACCGAGGTTTTTTTTTAATATTAAAGAGCTCTTGCGGGGCGGCACTGATTAACTAATAAAAATGAAATCATTTTAAAAACCAGTCCATTAAACATAAAATCTTTATACCTCATGTGTCTAAAATATATTGCGTACAATTTATTCATTTACGGTTCGTATTTTAGGTGGGCTTAGTTTAAATTTATCGGATTGCTGTTAATCCCTGGCCGTTCTACGAACACCAATCAGATTATTTTAATACGTACGAGTCTATTGATTGCATTTCCTCTTTATTACTGAATGAATAATTGTTATTAGCTATGCGGCACTTGTATTTTATGTCAGTACTACGATGGACCAGAATAACATATTTAAATTCTCAATATAAAAAATATAATCAAATGATTTATTATATTTTATAACTTTTCAGGCTTCTAACAATAACTAGTAATTTAAATCTGATAAAAATGTTGTTTGATTTAATTAAAAGCTACATTTTTAACTACGTTTGACGCTGTTTATTAAACTAAAAAAAATTGCTTGCGTACAAAGTACACATGTCATAAGTAAAAAATCCAACGTCACGTGGTGTTCCCAGGCGGTTACCCATCCAAGTACTGACGTTGCCGCGTTAGCGGTCGCCCAAATTTTACCCCGCCTAAAGTAGTTTCACTTTAAAAAAAGAATTTGTTTAAATATAATGAAGTCTAATAACCTACATGTTATAAATTTTAATGACATAGGTATATATAAATTATCAAGCCTGAATTATTAATAATGAGGTAAAAACTTTTGTTAATTAAACTAAAATATTTAAGCTTCAATTTCCCATAGCATCTCGGTCAACGCTTTGAGTTACCAATAGAATATAGTGAGCGCACAATAAGTACGATATGACGCCGGTTTTACCGGAACACGCTACCGCTTTATGGTGAACATGCGATATGAACGATGTTAACGACACTTTACTTAGTATGTACCTTCTATGTTAGCAGTTTCTGTAATACGCTTAGCGCTAACAGCGTGCACATGGTATTTACAGCTTATGATAACCACTAATAGGTTCAATAATCTAAAAAAAATCAATATTCACTTACCAAGGCGACGAAACTTTCAATTTAGGACCAAGCCTTACTATGTAAAAACATCATTTTTACAATATTGTATCAAATTACCTCATAGTATCTATATATTAATACGTGAAGCAAAAACTTTGTACCCCTTATTAAGGAAATTGCGCGTACGGATGAGTATGAAATTTTGCACACTTATAGTTTATATATATATATATATATATATATATATATATATATATATATATATATATATATATATATATATATATATATATATAAGGAGTGCAGAATTCTAATATTTTCATAAAATTATACATATTATAATATACATTAAATTAATTAAAAAAAGCATTACACACACTACCGCACTCACACACGCATATTATACTATTCAAATTTTGTTGATTGTCAAAGTCTGTAGTCAAATTGAAAAAATTAAAAAAAAGGTTCTTTATTTTCATTATTTTTAATTATGGTCGAATTTCGACCTCTCGGCGACCACTAGTAACTATTATAATATGACAGATATTTCATATAAGGGTTAGGGCGCCTTCAAATTAGCCGCGCGGCGGCAGCGCGTCTGCAGCGCTGCTGACGCGTGACGTTGTAAATGTATGTAAATAACAACCCGCGACAGCAGCGCGGCGCCTTCAAATTTGTCGCTGCTGCGCTGCAGACGCGCTGCCGCCGCGCGGCTAATTTGAAGGCGCCCTTATACCAAATATCTGTCATAAATTTCGCAAATTATATTTTACAAGAAACTAAAATATAGATATCGAGCAGTATTACCGTCAGGCAGTTGACGAGCTTTACTTACCGAAAACGCTGCAAAGTTGAGTCTCCCCGTCAGGGATGACAAATGGGAATTCCACTGAAGTTTGGAATTTAAATTTATCCCTAATAAAACTGTAGTGTCATTAACAGCTAGACTTTCTTAAAGCGACCCAATATCCGCTGTTTACCAATTTCTTCAAACACAGATGTACTTTCAGGTGGATATACGGGTGAACGTATGATCCGCCTAAAATATTTGTATAGATCTCTGTTTTATTGAAAGCCTTAGCTATAATAACTTAAACATACTATTATGCTAAGTTGTCAGAATTACTTGAAAGTAGGTCATTGTCAAACTTTACAATATAAAATTATATTTATAGCCATTTTGCTTCCCATGATTATTCTATCACTGAAATCACGGGTCTATAGGTAGTTATATCTTTTTTTCAATGTAGTCACCGATAAAAAGTGGTATTCCTGTGTCTTGTCAAGTTGCTACCGCTACTCCCGTGTGAAGCACATTATCGTGAACATGAAGCCTCTTTTGGACAATGATAATCTCACCGTAGATACCTATACATCGTGAATGGTCATGATGCTCGACCATTTTATTTTTTCCTATGGGTATACCAAGTTTAGCTCGTGGCTCTAAAAGAGGCCGCGGAGCAACAGCGCGAGGCGAGGGTAGCTTGTTAACGTCTGCAATGCCAGAAACATCACAAACGCTTTCCCAACCCTACCCCCAACCCTCCCCAGGATCTCTGTCTACCTTACCCATCACATAAATACAACACTACTAGAAAGCAGTACTATTTAGCTTTTATCAACAGTAAGTTTGACACATCATCAGTAAGGCTAAGGTACCTACTTTCTTGTTTGTGGGCTGCTCCAGATTTCGTGCAGGATATTTCCTACTACGCCCTATCTCAATAAATAATAATTTAATTTCCTTTTAATATTAATGTTACAAAAACTATATAAAATTTCATTCAAGGTAATCGTTATTGTGAATAATACCTACGTATTTTTTATAAGATATTTTAATGTTGACTATCAATGTTTCTATGTACCTGTAAAAGATATCTGTACATGTCAGATGAAGGCTCTCATGATATGGGTCGGCGTTTATGGTACAATATAACTTGTTACGCCTGTTCCTAGCAAAGACTTGCGGTGAGTTTGCGTGCAGCTAATCACTTGTGGCGCTGTTACGTGATACATAAGCTACAACAGTGACACTATTAATAGTGTGGTTATTACCGTTTTACACAGGGGACTATTTGTAGCACATATTGTAAACGAGCTTTTGTTTCGTTAAAATCGTTGTATTAAAAAAAAAGATTTAAAAAAATTGTACGGATGAATTATAAATTCTCTCATAGTAACAACGATCTCGTAAAAGCAATAAATATAGGATATTTATATTCACAGATAAAAAACTACTTTCGTATCGTAGATTATTGTGTAGGTGAAAGAAATTTATCATAAACCAAAAAAGAAATAACTCGACAAAAGGTTTTTAGCTCTTGGTTACATGGATTTAGAACATTTTATACAAAAAATATATTTATTGTATATTATTATGTCTAATAATGTATACTCACTTGGGTTTTTTTTCGCCTTCCTACGTTGTATTACTTATTGGCCGATGTAATTGAGGCCGTTTTTATCGTTACATACGTACTTTTTTATGAGACATGAAAACTAATATACTTAACTAATTTTTCTATATTAAATGAAATTCCATAGTTTGAAGAAGCAATACATTTAAGTGTTATATGTAGGAAACTAAAATAATTTTTATATGCAGTATTTACTTCAAATCAAAATTCTCGCTATTTACATTAAACATCCAAGAGTCTCAACATATTTGTGAGCTGAAACAAACATGCAATAAAGCTAATCCTAATTGCTAATGCAAGACTTAATCTACCAATATACAACATAACAAGTACTAAACAAACTATCCAAGTTGAATGAAGCGTTAATTGCTCACAAAATATTAAATGGTATATGTAACAAGTATACAGTATAACAATAGCATTTTGTTTTGTACATATACCAAAATAACATTTTTTACCATTTTTGTCTGTCTGTCTGTCTGTTTGTTCTGGCTAATTTATAAAACGGCTGGACCGATTTTGACGGGACTTTCACTGGCTGATGTAATAAGATGTAACTTAGACTACTTTTGTTTTAGATTTTTTTTTATAACTGCGAACTGAACAATAACTTTTTTTGTTTAATTCCACGCGGACAAAGTCGCGGGCACAGCAGCTAATTTAGAATAATAATTTTAAACTGACGACGCCTTAGTGCAACGGTCACAGCACTGGTTTGTAGCTGTTGCGCTGGCGGTTGCGGGTTCGATCCCCGCACATGACGAACATTTGTATTGGCCATACAGATGTTTGCCGTGGTCTGGGTGTTTGTGCAGTACTTGTGGGTCTCCCCACCGTGTCTCGGAGTATATCTTGTAAAAGATTTCATCTTTATAAACTACCTAGTTTTACTTACATACTCTATAAAAATGTAATGTAACAAAATCATTTGGTACATACATACACAATTACACAGCCACAAGCTAATAACTTGACGATACTTTTAACATCTACTTTTAGAAGTTAAAAGTATCGTCAAGTTATTAGAAGTCTGTTATCTATATATATATATATATATATATATATATAAATCAATTGCTGTTCGTTAGTCTCGCTAAAACTTGAGAATGGCTTGACCGATTTAGATAATTTTGATCTTGAAATGTTTGTGGAAGTTCAGGGAAGGTTTAAACGGTGAGAAACATAAAAAACATGTAGCGGAAAATACTAAAAACGACGATCTAATTTTCCAATACAAAATGTTCCAAGCGGGAAAATTTAATGTATTTTGTCAAAAACGTTGTCAATTGGTTGTCAAATATTTATAGGTGCGTTCAGAAATTGTTTTGTGTATATTTTTCACAAATATACGTAGGTGATACGAAGTTCACCGGGCCATCTAGTTACAAATAAATTTATTACCCAACTAGCTGTGGCCGCAAGTTCTTCCGCGTGGAATTTAACAAAAAAGTTATGGCAGATATATAAAATAAATAAACTTCCAAAATAAAAGTAGCCTATTATACTCCTTATTACATCAGCTAAGAGCCAGTAAAAGTTTCGTCAAAATCGGTATAGCCGTTTCAGAGATTAGCCGGAACAAACAGACAGATGGACCGACACAAAAATTTTAAAAATGTTATTTTGGTATATGAACCGTGTATACATCCATATGCATTTAGTAAAAAAAAGAGGTTATTTTAATATTACAAACAGACACTCGAATTTTATATATTTGTAATAATAGGCTAGCGTCAACAAGCATTACATACATTGGAACACATTATACTCGTATAACACAGAAATTGGAATTGGGTTTTTCTTTCTGTTGATTTTTTTGGGTTTTAGTATTCCTTTGATGTAATCAAGTCTTCCCTTTTTACATCTACATAAATGCTATCAAAGTGAAACAAACTTGTTAATATTTACCAAAATAATTTTCAAACATGATATACTTTTTAGTATTTAGATCAGCATAATTTACATTAATAAATAGAATAGAATACCCAAGTCTAATACATAAAAATAAGCTCTTGATGCTTGTCGATGGTATTTATTATACGTTTCTTCGCATTTGATTTAAATTTTTTTTTAATCTACATATGTATGTCACCATAATCTATACAAATAAATAAAATTGGAGTGTCTGTTTGTAATACTAAAATATACGCTTTTTACTAAATGCATATGGATACACGGTACACATACCAAAATAACATTTTTTTTTCAATTTTTGTCTGTCTGTCTGTCTGTCTGGCTGTTTGTTCCGGCTAATTTCTGAAACGGCTGGACCGATTTTGACGAGACTTTCACTGCCAGATAGCTGATGTAATAAGGAGTAACTTAGAGCACTTTTATTTTAGATTTTTTTTTACAAGTGCAAACTGAAAAATAACTTTTTTGTTAAATTCCACGCGGTCAAAGTCGCGGGCACAGCAGCTAGTATAAAATAAAAACCACTCTGATGTAGTAACAACCGACCTGGTGTAGTGGTGCGTCCGCCATATTTGTACTTACACCGGTAGTTTGCGGATTCGATTCCTGCTCGGGATAGATATTTGTATTTGCACAAATATTTCTACCCGGTTTGGATGTCTGCCATTGTGGGTCTTCCCACCGTTCCTCCAAGCTTCTTATATGGAGAAAGAGGCCTATGCCCAGCAGTGGGCAGCTACAGAGTGAATCATGACCATCTAAAATTGCGCGCTACTTTAAATATTCTTTTATATAGGATAAATAAAAGAAGGTTAAATTAAATTGTAGGATATTCAAATATGTATATGAAAGCTTGTTATAACTAAATTAACCGAGCCTGTAGTGGTGAACACTTTACATTAGAATAACATGTCTTCGGCCACTATTTTTAAACATCTCTACTCCTGTGCTAACTTTTTTTCATATGAACATTTGCTGTCTTAAATTCCTACACAACGATTTGTTATGAATAGTGATAATTAATAATATAAAGCCAATCAAGCTATAAAAAGTTTATTTTTTACGGCCTCCCTCTTTTCCTAACAACTTTAAAACCATGACTTCGCAAATGCGGGATGAGTTCGCAAAAAGATTTTACAAAGGTTGTTAGATTAAAGTAGGGATTAATTTCAACGTGAAAGTTTCATATCTCGAGACAAGATGAAGTTCATGACTTGAAGGAGTAGTCAGATAATAGTTCAGTAGCAAGTTTAATTACTTCCTGTTTTCAGGGGAGCTAAAGCTGACATGGTCCAATGCCGGAGACGCTCCTGCTAAGTTATGGCAGATATTATATCGGAGTATTTAATGAGGTAATACACAATAATTACAAATATGTTTAGCAAAAGATTTGACTGGTTCCAGACAGTAAATCGATAAATAAAAATTAATTATAATAGCTATGCTATTTTTATGGATTAAAATAACATAATTTTCCCAAAATTAATTTGTCCTTATAATAAAATATCTAAACCTTTAACAAAGTGTAATTGGAGGGACGCCAGTGATGTAGGAACGGCAAGATGACATTTTATTGTAGCTAGTTAAATACAGAGACGTATTGAACCTGAGACTTTCTAAGGGCAACCGGTCAAGAGACACAGCAAGGACACTCAACGAATAGTGCGCTTTGGTGCACTAGAGAGTAGTTTACGAACCACCAGAAGTGCATTATACAGTAGTACCTTATAAGTATACTTTTCGCACCGTTTTCATTGACAATTTGTTAGCCGGGAAGGTATATTTACTCTTTCATATAGTACTATAATAGCGTGATGTCGTAAAAGTCAGCGCCATCTAGTGATGAGTGTACTTATCACTATCATACTCATAATACTAGCTACGCTGCGCGTGTTGCTACGTTTTTTTTCTGATCTGATCAAATGCATAGTTTACGATTCTATAAAGGATGTACAGACAAACATTCACTTTTATATACGTATATAGATTGATCGAAGTTCACTTGAGAAGTTCGTTTGATTGTATATTATATTTCGTTGTTTCATTTAGATATAATTTACTATATACCATATACATAAACCAATGAAGCTCGAGGTTCTGAATTATATCCTCTTCTTCTGCTCGTCAAAATTAATCCCAGCTTTTATTGCTTTCCTTCCAACTAAAACTTCTCCACTTAGCGCGATTTTTAGCATCTTTCCGAGTTAGACCATTGGCTCTCGTGTGTGCTCTGCTTCATGACATCTAACCATCGCTTTCTTGGACGTCCAGGAGATCTAGTTTTAGGGACAGACATGTTAAGGCACCTTCTCCCTACGTAATCCTCAGACCAACGCACCCCATGGCCATACCACCCCAGCGCCGCTTTTGGAGTTTATCAGCTATATGAAAGACTCTGAGACTGTCTCGGATAAAGTAGTTGCGTATGCTATACACCACCGAAAAATAGAGATTTCAACGAACAAAAATCCCACCGAAAAAAAACTGACATTTTGACGTGAGAATTTTCGATTGAAAACGAGGCTGCTTTTTCGATATTGAGGTCAAAATAAGGTGAAAAAATAAATATTTTAAATCAAAAAATTATAGTGTATTTGGGACATAAAAAGTAGGTTTTCACATTTCATAAAAAAAATCAAACTTTTTTGGAATAAGATAAAAATAAAAAACCAATAAACTTGGTTTTTTGAATTTTTCACATGAATTTTGAGGTTAAGTGAAAAAGTGTAAATATACAAAACTTGTAGATCTTTTTAGTACCTATACTTTGCTATGGGTTTTTTCCATAGGGCTTGTAGTTTAGCCGGAAATCTAGATAAACCGTTTTTACCCTTAAATAATCCCCCCCGCCTTCCTACCACTTCTCGACCTCAGATCACCTATAATATATTTTTTCTTTCATTTTCGTTGAAGTCTCTTTCTTTTAAAATGGGTTTCATTGTACTAAAAATTTTATCACTTTTTACTATTTTCTGAGGCTAAAAGCACTGGTCTAGTATTAATTACAGTTAGTGCGTTAGTGGCACCCCCAAGTGCTGAGTCCGACATACGGTCTAGGACTGCCTACCCGAGGGTTCTGGATATCACCCGTAAATGGGTTACCCTGCGACATAAAAAAAAAGTATTAAATACAAAGCCTAAGCAATTGCAACTTCGTTTTGATATAACTTCTTTGTTTTTAATCATAGTTTGTACTTATACGTAATGTACCGTATAAATAAATCAACTAATTCGTAAGTTACTGTACGAAATTTTTATTTTAAGAAACTTTTTACGAAAACTAATTTATGGTTCAAATAAAAGATTTCGATTAAATATTATTTCACACAAATTGGTCCGCTGTCTTAAATTTAAAGTGAAAGTATCTCTGAAACCAGTCTGCAATTGAATGGCATATTTTACTGCGTCTGGCAAGTAGCCATTTACGACGATACCCACGACATTTTCCTGTTTCCCCCTAATGGGCCTACTTAACGAACTAAACTTTCTTATCGGTCGAACTTAAAACTCATTTCTAAGTCCAAACATAATATTCGCTCATTTATTCCTGATTTATTTTATTTTAACGTCACTTAACAAGCAACTTTTTACACATGAAATCAGGAAAATGCATACAACCCTGACAATCTACTAGTTTAGCGATAACCTACAATACAAACTGGTGCAGCGTGTAAGATTGACATGTACGGGCAATTTGTAATAACACAATATAGATAATTATGTAGGAATTTATTCTTTACATCAATAGAAACATTTTTTTTTAAATCTATATTTACTTGTTTTAATAATGTAAGTATATATTAATACTAAAATAAAAAAGGTATTTCTAATTTTAAAAATTTCTTAAATTCTTACTTTAACCTTTAATTTTACTTATGCTTACTAGCTATTTTATAAAAATTATATATCATTTTAATAATTTACTAACCATCATTATAACATTCGAAGATATCATATGTATTTGGCAAACCTTTGTAATTTTTGTGATGTTTATTATTCGTACGTGTAAATTGTTTATTTATATGAATAAAAATAAAAATAAATAATTGCTTGTTAATACAAAATTCATTTTTTTTTACCTATTAATATGAGAAACGTCATCTCTTATGTACAAACGGACTTAGTAAAGTTATACACAATTGCATTAAGCGCGTTATGAACGAGTTATCACAGCTATATTGTGCCAGGCAATTTTCTGAACAGCTTATATTACTGAGTTACGAGTGTGTTATTCAGCAATATATGGATTTCATTTGCTTAAAAGCTTTTATTCACTTGCTGCCCTCAACTAATTTTTGGTGAATCTGGCGCCATAATTAATTGTTTCAAGATAATCTTCATTCGGATCTTCTTTATGTCATTGCAAAAAAAAAAACGTAAACTTAATTTGAGAAATATTTTAGTAAAGAGCTATCAATTTACACTGATTTGGCCATTTTTGTATGATTATGTATCAATCAATCAATTATTTATTTTAGATTAATTGATTTATCCTGTAAAACCCCACTGCTGGGCACAGGCTTCTTTCTTCATGTAGGAGAATTCCTTCAAGTTGGAGTTTATGTATTTAAATAAGTATTTTACTGTGAAGTTTATAAATTAGCTTTCTTATGAAATTGGATTTTATATCACATTCATTTTCATCAGTAGCTTTGTTTTTAACGGACTTCCAAAAAAGGAGGAGGTTCTTAGTTCGATTGTATTTTATTATGTATGTTACTTCAGAACTTGTGACTGGTTGGACCAATTTCGATGTTTTTTTTTTTTAAATCAGAAGGTGTTGTGTGTCATTTGGACTCATTTAAATTTAATTGAGATCGGACAATAAGGAGTATTTACTTTACTATTTTTTCGTCGACCTACGTTATATTAAACCGTTAAACTTTTTACTGGGTTTACCGATTTTGATGATACTTACATTTATCGACAGCTAATGCTTGTCATGTAGACTCTCAAATTTGATCGATATCTGATTAGTATCTTTTGAGTAATCTTTGATAAAGCGTATTTACTTGGCTTATTTTTGTATTATAATTCATAATTTTTTCGCGGGTGCACCGATTTTGATGTTTTTTTATATAAATCAAAAGCTTTTAATACTTGTCATGTGGTCCCATTTAAATATAATGAAGATATAATGAGTACTTTTTGAGTAATCTTTGATGACACGTATTCGTAAGACGGTGCGTGATTTATCGTAACGGCAGATGTCAACGCCACCTATCTGAATTAGGTAAAACTACTTCAGTGAATATCGTACAAAGTATGTCTAGGGTACCAGTTTATTATTTATAAATAATTTTTATGAGTCTTGCTTTAGTCGAAAGCGTACCATGATAAGGAAACCAGGATCTAATGATGGCATCCCAGAGAAATCGAAGGGAACCTTTGAAAATCGTAGTGGTGACTAGTGCGTTTGTTAATTTTTTTCGTCTACATACGTTGTATTTGTATATTATCGATAACATGACATAACATAACAATACACTTTATTGTACACCAAAACAGAAATAATACATATCATATTGATTTTAACAAAGATTCATAAGGTACCAAGAGCGGCCTTATCGCTGAAAAGCGAACACTTCCAGGCAACCAGGTCGATGTTATTGAAATAGGTTTTTTTTTTTTTCATTTGCTAGCAAACACAATTATCTTTTTATATGATTGTGGATTGTCACACTTATTTTTATTTGCCTAAACCTTGTATTTTGGTATCAGGAACATTTAGAAAAGAAAAACACTTTTGCTCTGTAATCGGATATTCCTATTCCTTGAATACGACGAACACGCAGCGAGTGTTACGCGCGATGTGTAACATCGTAACAGTCGCTGCGTGTTAATTCTGGCTGTAAGCGTCTTCGTGTAATTACATTACGTGACTGTGTTTTTTTTGGTATCGAGATGAAAAAAACATGATATGTTTCTCTGTAGACTCCAATACTATTATTAAAGTACTAGAGACACTGTTACTTTCATTGTTTTCTAGTTATATCTATCAATAATATAGACCGCCTCGATTTTCTGAAATATCTTGTAAATAAAATTCTTAGAAAAAACGATTATTCTAAGACAAATATCAGAATATTACTTTTATCACCATAAACTCATTTATTAAAAATGCTTTAAGGGAATCTTCGGATTTTGAAGAAATAAAACAGGCAATAACAATCAATTATCTCACCCCCTAATGGATATCAACTTTCCCTGATATCTGATACTTATTAACATTAAATGCAAGAACTTGTATAAGTCGATACATAAAAAAAGAAATTTACAATACGAAAACATCAAACGAACGTTTTAATCCTATACTTGGTATTTCCATCAATTGAATTCGAATATTGATAAGCGACTCGTGAAGCTTCAGTACACAATAAAATATAGCGAATGTACAATAAAAATACCCTCATTTAATGTTTCTCTCTGATCTCCCAACAATTTTGACTGTGTCGCCCGCATATGCTGCCTGATTGACGCATGGTAGACGATGAACGCAGCAATATGTACGAAATGAACCAATTTATACTGGGCATTATTCAATACGATACAAATACGATCGATTCATCACAATACTCTACGACATGAATAACTAATGAAATATGTTACAAAAATCCACACATTCTTAACTTTATTATAATTATATATTCAGTTCTTATTTGATTATAAAATAAATGAAATAGAAAATTAATGTTGGTATTTGTTGTTTTTTAAAGTGTCTAAAATGAATGTATGATGCAAGGAACATTTCGTTATGGAACGATTTAAGTTAAATGGTAATTTAACCCTAGATAACTAAACATATTTCGTTGTTACTTTGTAACTAAACATTCGACTGACAGACTAACAAATAAAACTACAAATATTTGTTTCATTTATTATATTTCTGAAAAAAAATCAATATGGCACGGATGAGTTATTAATATATATTAAGTTTTAACAAATAAACATGTTTTTTAACTACTCCTTACAGTCATTACAGGTCGGTACCGTGTGCTGCCCGCAAATGGCTTTCTCACACATGTAGCTCGAGTATTTGGTCATTCTGCGTTTTTTATATGGGCAAAATCCTCAAATTTATTGCTTGTTTATCTGTTTTTGAGTTGAACTAGATGCAACTTCATCAATTTTCAAAATATCTTTCATGGTTGCTTTAATATCCCTTCTTAAAGTTAATGTACCGTAGCGTTCGTGCAGCAAGGTTCAGTAAGGCCATCAGCTAGATTTTTTGATGAGAGCTCTACGCTTCAAGGGCTTTTGACCTAGTTTAACCGTATTAGGCACACAAATGACATATAATTTGACCATGATCAAATTTAAAATGTTATAAAATACTGCTTGAGGCCACCTGTTAGTCTTACGATTAGCACTCATACCCGAACACATTTAATCGATGGTATCGACGGCACCTTTGGTACTGTTATAGAAATGAATTATTTCTGGTTTACTTGTCACGCCATTAATATTCAGTTGATCGTGAGCAGTGCACAGAACATGTACCATCTTGTTAGACTTAGGTTTGAATGATACTAGAGTTTTTTCAGAATTAAAAACAAACATAGAAGTGCCAACATGCCTATCTTTTAGGTTTTTCATTTCTAATGGAATCTTCTTCTTATTACTGCAAACAGTACCAACAATAATCAATTTATTGGGATCACGCAGCAGTTCCGAAGCTAGAGGAACAGAAGTAAACCAATTATCCATAGTAATGTTTCTATTACTTCCATATAAAGGTTTACACAAATTCTTTACAAAGGACGTTCCAAGAGGCAAATTTATTATTATTATACAAACAACGAACAATATTGTATAACGTTTGATCTTTATTAAGCATTACAAAACAATAAAAATATTTTTTTTTTTTAAATAAACCGAAAATTTTTTCACACGGTGTTACTAAACATTCGTCTGTGGGTCGAATAATTCGCAATATCTCAGGAACTGTTATGGGTGCAACCACGTCGCTTCCGCATGCGACACTAATTAACCAATCAGGAAGGTACTCAAGCAGACAGCGTAGTGACGCGTCGGGAACATACCTGAACACCGAATGCGGAGGGGGTCTGTCGACTGTGAGACGAATGATTAGTTATCTAGGGTTAAAAAATATTTTCTGAGTACATAATGCAAGCCACCGCAGATCCGCAAATGCAATTTCCATTCGAAATGGCCGGGAATCGAAGCTAGACGTCGATTGCGGCCAGGTACTCCGGGTACGACCGAGTTAAACCGGATTTTCACTTTGCCTACATTATTTCGTACTCAATAAATTATAAAATCTACTTAATACATCTGGTAGTAAAAGTAGGAGTAATTTTTTCTTTTATAAATTATTGTCTCTGGCTAATATAGACTTGATGATTACAAAACGAACGAGTATATTAAAATAAATATTAAATCTATATATAAAACTAGCCGACCCGTGCCCACTTCGTTGGGCGTTAATTATTTTTGTGATGCAAATAATATACTTACATATACTTAAGTTTTCATCTCGCTCACATAAAACTACCACCCCCCGTTTCAGCCCCAAAAAGGGTTGATTTCTAAAAATACATTGTTAGTACACCTCCACACCATCTATAGAGCATACATTTTGAATTTCAAGTCTCTTACTTCAAAAACATAGGACTTTCATACAAACTTCCAACCCCCGTTTAACCCCCTTAGGGGTGGAATATCGTAAAACTTAGTTAACGTTCTTAGCTGACCTCTACTCGGCGAAAGGAATATTCCTACCAAAATTCAAGTCTCTACGCCTTGTGGTTCCAGAGATATCGTGATGAGTCAATGGGTGGGTAACTCTTTTATATATATAGATTTGTTCTTTCACATTTGACTCATGTTTTCTTATACCTATAATTATTTGATACAATTGTAGTTTAATGTATTATATTTACAGTAGGTAAAAGCTTAAAGAGTATGAATAATACAATAGTTAATACTAATATTATAAAGAGGTAAAGTTTATAACTTTGTTTGTATATACGGGGTAATCTTCGCAAATACTGATCCGATCATGAAAATTCTTTCGCTAACAGAAAGCTACACTATTCAGGAGTGACAAGATAAAGGGAAAAAGATAAAAATTATTAAAATTTTCGACCCAGCAGGATTTGAACCTGCGTCCTCTGACGTGCCGTGTCAACAATTCAATCTAATCAAGCATTATTATTTGCCTTAGAAATTAATTGGTGATTTTAAAACATTTATATTTATCTGATTTTAAAACATTTATATTTATCTGATTTGCTGAAAATAGTAAGAGTGTATTGGAACATATCCAATTTCACCGTACCCTTCTTATGTGAAATGGATTATAACGCCCAACGAAGTGGGCACAGGTCGGCTAGTAGTTAATAAAGTTTTTAAATCTTCTTTAAAACGTTATAAAAGGGTTATTTTTATAATAAATAATCTAAAAGCGTTTTATAGTCCAATAAAAATAGATATATCAAAGTTCAAAAACCTACTACACACAGTTTTTTTTTAATTTATTTTGTATACACACTCACACTCATACAAGCACACAGATATACACACATACTTACATTACATTAAATTACATACTTATACGCTTACACATACGCTTCAGCCTGTATTATTCCACTGTTGGGCATAGGCCTCTTTCCCCATTTAGAAGAAGGATCAGAGCTTAATCCACCACGCTGCTCCAATGCGGGTTGGCGGATATATTCCCTACTATGAGTAACGATCGCAGGCTATCAGGTGTACTTGTACATGATAACAACCGGGACCGACGGCTTAACGTGCTTTCCGAGGCACGGTGGGGAGACCCACAAAGACTGTACAAGCATCCAGACCATGACAAACATCTGTATGGCCAATACAAATGTTTGTTATGTGCGGGGATCGAACCCGCAACCGCCAGCGCAACAGCTATAAGCCAGTGCTGTAACCACTGCGCCAACAATCGTCACAGGAAACACAGAAATTTTCATAGACTAATCATCATCACTACATATTTTTACATATTATAAAACAAAGTCTCTTCCCGCTGTCTGTCTGTCAGTCTGTCTGTCTGTATATATGCTTAGATCTTTAAAACTACGCAACGGATTTTGATGCGGTTTTCTTTAGTAAATAGAGTGATTCCAGAGGAAGGTTTATATGTATAATACATGCATAATATAGTAGAGGAACACTGATAGTTTTAAAGTTTTCTAATGTGATGTCGTAAATAAACACATTTTTTGCGCTTAGGTTGCAAATATTTATTTTATATTTTATATTTAGTATCAGCATTGCACCCGTGCGAAGCCGGAGCGGGTCGCTAGTATACATTTAATCAATGTGAAATTAAATACTAATAAAAATAATGTGTTCAAGTAATATGGTAAACTGAGGTAGGGGACAATAATTGTGGTAGGGCACAGTAGGAAATATCCTGTTTAAAACTTAGAGTAGCCCGTCTGGGGATACTTTTCCTTTACCTTACAGAAGATCACAGCTAAATAATACTGCTTTCAAGCAGTTTTATGTTCCTGTGGAGAGTAAGGTGCATCAGAACTCCTGGGCGGGATTAGGGGTAGGGTTGACAATGCGCTTGCGATGCTTCTGGTGTTGCAGGCATCTATAAGCTACGGTAATCGCTTACGATGGTTAGGTTAGCCGTACGCTTGTTTGCCGACCTACGAGTAGCTATATAAATAAACGGTGTTTTTAATTACGGGAATATTTAATATGATGTAAATTTATTCACCGGCTATATTATCCGATGTTGATGAGAAAAAATTTACATGTTTATAAAATAAACCCTTCTTGCTTTTATGCGTATATAGCACCTACCTACCTAATAAAAATAATGGCCTGAAACGGTGTACATATTTATATTTATTATTTAACTAGCTGACCCGGCGTACTTCGTACCGCCTAACAGTGGATTCTTTACTAATTTATTTATTTTTAATACTTATCCTTTCCGAAACCCCTACACTATAACTTAAACTTTATAGTATGGTATTAAAATTCAAATTGAATTTTAAGTATTATTACGAATCTTTTGTATGAGAATATAGAAAATTGTTGTTTTAAGACTTTTTCAGGGAATTTTTTAAAATTTTCTCTCCATAAAAACCATCTTCGTACTTAAAGGAATATTATTAAAAAAGAATTAGCGAAATCGGTTCAGCCGCTCTCGAGATTTGCGCTTAGCAACACATTCAGCGATTCATTTATATATATATATATATATCGACTGTATATACACTATATTCGACTGTATATATATATATATATATATATATACAGTCGAAACCGTTTATAACGACATCGTTTACAACGACCTATCGGTTATTACGTCCAGATTGTAAGGTCCCGGCCGAATCTCTAGTAAACTATTCAGTAAACATACTGGCTATAACGACATCGGATATAGCGAAATATCGCTTATAACGACGAAACTTATCGATATTCATCGACTATAATGACCAATACGAACGATTTTAGATCTTATTGATAAGCACTGAAGGAATATTTATATTATATATATTTTTTTGACACTGGACGTTATAATAACCACCACTACTCACAGCGTCACAGCGCGTCGGGGCACTCGGGTGAAGTCGTGTGAACTCGGGCGGCAGTCGTGAGTCGGCCCGCAGTATTTGTTATTATTACGTAGGTACCTTTGCGTTGTTTTGTAACATCATGTTATAATTATAGCGAATAAAACAACGTGCTAGAAAAATATAGTTAATAGTCGTCTTTAGTATATAGCGGATTTGAACATCAATAGCTGTGAGAGACTATCAGACTATAAAAGTTATAAAACTATAATGCTATCCCGCTCTAGCCTCACTGTGTACGTTTATTTAGAATTATGTGAGACGCCTAGTTTGTTGAGACGTTATATTTCTAGCGCGAAGTCAAAGTCTAAAAACTAATACATATAACTACTGTACTTGTGTGTATGTATCGCTTATAACGAATATCGGATATAACATCGGCAACTATACGGTCCCTTCGATGTCGCTATATCCGGTTTTGACTGTATATATATTATATATATATATATATATATATATATATATATATATATATATATATATATATAGATGTCAATTAAGATTTACAAGTATAATTATGTTTGCTCGAAAAACGAAAAAAAATTTTTTCAATTAATAAATGGGACCACATGTGCTGGAAGAAATCTCTTGTAGGGATAAACACAGATATGTTATGTATAAGTATTATTTATATAGTTTTGTACGTATAATAAATTGTTTAATAAATAAACAAACAAGTACCGCCTTAAAAATTTCTGAGATAATCTTCGTAAAAAATACAGTCGAATTAATAACCTCCTCTTTTTCTTGAAGTCGGTTAAAAATAACCATAATATATCGAATTATTTTAAATATCAATTCTTTTGAGATTTATTTCTTAATTATTAATCGTGTAACTTAAGTAATATTTTGTTTTCGACGTAAATTACTATTTCCAATAGTAATGACATGTTAAGGTCCCTTTCGGCATGATTGTATCAGTTACTTCCAAATAAAAAACTATTTCATATTTTTTATACAATCATATTCGTTTTACTTCATGTCGCTTTTGTGAACTTCTTTAAACAACAGCGCAATTGACATTTTCTTCTCTCAGAAACAATATAAATATTTAAAAGAATGCTACTGACTAATAGGTTGTTTTCTCAACTCTCGTTGGACACAAAAGTAACGACCTTGCTCTTTATTTATTTGTTACTAAAATTCACCTTCTTTTGTGTGTACACGATAATTTATATTGCAAATGTGATTATTTTCCACGAAAAAGATGATTCTATCAATCAGCAATTCTACCGTTGCGCGTTGTATTGAAAGTATTGAAATACTTATTCTATCTCGTGATGAATGTTTTTTTTTAATGTAACTAGGTTGGCAAACAAGCGTACGGCTCACCTGATGGTAAGACCGTAGCCTATAGACGCCTGCAACACCAGAAGCATCGCAAGCGCGTTGCCGACCCTATCCCCAATCCCCCTCAGGAGCTCTGGTCACCTTACTAACCAACAGGAACACAATACTGATTGAAAACAGTATTATTTAGCTGTGGTCTTCTGTAAGGTCGAGGTACTACCCCAGTCGGGCTGCTCCATAATATATAGATATCCTTAATATAGATACTTTTTGTTTTATTTATCTCTGTCTTGAAATGTAATGGTTTCCTGTAAACAACCATTAATGCCATATTCTAAAGTAGGTACGTTCATCTTCTGTAGGTATATATATATATATATATACAGGATGGGGATGATAATACAACGATAACTTGGACAGCGTATATGTAATGACATTCCAAGCCCACATACAAAAAATCAATAAAATACATCCAGTAGTTTAGTCACAAATTATGATTTTTCATTTTTTAAAATTTCTACGTATGTATCATACTAAAGACCTGACCTACCCTAAAACCGGCGGTTAACGACTCAAGGACAGCTATTATTATTTTTAAAAAGATTGAGCATAAAAATAATGGATATGGGATCGACTGCCACAAAAAAGGCAAAATTTTTAATCATTTCCATTTAGTGACAGTTCGCAGACCAAATAATATTATAATAACTAATGTTTAAAAAAAAATAACTTATTCAGTATCGGCTACTGATCAGTTCTGCATAATTATTTAAAAAAAAAATGATGGTTTGAAAAAATTTAAATCAAATAGTTTTTTATTCAATTTAATTTTAAATGCGTAACAATTTATTTTAATTTACTTTTCTAACTTACTATTTTTTATTCAATCAAAATAATGAAGTTTTGTAGGTACAAGCACATAGCACTTCCACGCGATTCTGCCGCGTAGAAAGAAGGACACGCGCGAAGGCGGCGCGATGACGCGTGTAACAGGTCAGTGATCCTGTAGTTACAAAAATGATGTTATAAAATTTTATTAAATTATATTGAATTAGTTTGTATGAAAAAATCTTTTTTTTTGATTTTGATGTTAGGACTTATCTGATGGTTTTGAAATACTTCTTTATACTATGTAGTACTAACGGTGTTTTCAATTATCGTTCTATTGTCATCCACACCTTGTATATATATATATATATCTACAGAATATATATATATAATATATATATATATATATATATATATATATATATATACCTACAGAAGATGAACGTACCTACTTTAGAATATGGCATTAATGGTTGTTTACAGGAAACCATTACATTTCAAGACAGAGATAAATAAAACAAAAAGTATATATATATATATACATATATATATATATACCTATATATAAGAGATTTATATATATATACCTGTATATAAGAGATTTCCACCTATATGTTGATTAATCACGATATCTCTGGAACTCAAGAGGGGGTTGCGGGGGCCAATAACATATATGGCAAAACAACGTTTGCGGGGTCAGCTAGACGTGTATAAATCAATACGTACATAAATAATATTCATACTTATTTACAATCAAATAAGATTTCTGTAACGTTTTTACACATTAAATAATTGTGTTTGCTCGCAAACGAAAAAAAACCGACTTCAATTACATCGACAAGTAATACAACGTAATAAGACGAAAAAATAGTCAAGTAAATACGCGCTATTAAAGATAACTCAAAAAGATGTAATCAGTTTTCGATCTAATTTAAACAAGACTACAAGATAAGTATTAGCTTTCGATTAAAGTAAGAATCATCGAAATCGGTACACCGAGTAAAAAGTTATGCGGTATAATATAACGTAGGTCGACGAAAAAGTAGTCACGTAAATACGCATTATTAGATATAACTCTAAAAGTACTTGTAAGATCTCAATTAAATTAAAATGGGACCACATGACACGCAACACCTTTCAATTAAAACAAAATTGATCGAAATCGGTCCACCCAGTCAAAAGTTCTGAGTAAGTAATATTTATCTTCGCTTTTGACAAAATTAATAAAAAAACAAACCTTAGTTAAAGATAAGATAAAATTTAATTAAAATTTAAACTTTTTTCTTTATATTAAAAAAACAATTATTTATGAACTGACTTCCTGTGTTCTGTGTTGGGTGAAATAAAATTGATTCACTATATACAAAACGCAGAAAAAGCAACTCACTTTTATCCAGCAAGAAAATATTTCAGGGTCCTTTTACGACCGGAGTAGTAAACTAGATATAAGTAATACAAGCGTCTGCGCTTGGGGCTCGAAAGGGTTTAATCAAAGCGAGGTTGCCCCGCTGCCTGGGATGTAGTAAATAGTCTACACGAGCACCGTCAGTTGAGCTTGGATTTTAGCTTCAATTTCCAACAGCTCTTTTAGTTTACATAAAGTATTCCAGCCTAGTATTTAAGTAATAAAATTCCACGCGGATGAAGTCGCGGGCACAGCTACTTAATTCTGTATAAAAATAGTTCATTTCACTCATGCGTAAAGACGCATGATTTTGTACCAGAAATAAAAAAGTGAAAGTAAAGACTTTCACTTTTTTTATTTCTGGTTCAAAATCAGTGTAAAAAGTTATTTTGTATATTCAAATACGATCGACAAACCATTATTTAAAAAAGGCAGAATATAGAAGTAAGCAGAAATTATCGTCAATTTTATTTCGTTATCAAAAAGCGAACATTGCATTGTTCTGACAAAAATGATATTATCTAAAAACACAACAATAAATTTTTATACACATTATTAAGCACGTAAAGTAAAACAGCGTATCACAATTGTTTTTTTTTTCTGGTTGGTTAGATCTATATCTATATTATTTTCCTGATCTGTATCAAGTTCTTGCTCAAACATAATTGTGTTTGCTCGGAAACGTAAACGGATAACGTTGGTAGACGAAAAAAAGTCAAGTAAGTATATACATATTATTAGAGATAACTCAAAAAGTACTTAGCAGATCTCAATAAATTTTAAATGGCACTATGTGATAAGCACCAGCTTTCTATTTAAAAAAATTATCAAAATCGGTCAACCTAGTAAATAGTTATAAGGTACAATACAATCGACAGTCAACGAAAAAATAGTCAAGTAAATATGCATTATTATAGATAACTCAAAAAGTTCTTGGCAGATCTCTATTAAATTTTAATGGGACCACATGATAAGCTTTTGATTAAAAAAAAAACCATTGAAACCGGTCCACTCTATATCAAGTTCTCAGATAACTCACATAAAAATAAATACAGTCAAATTGATAACCTCCTCCTTTTTTGAAGGCAGTTAATAAAAATCTGACTGTATCAAACAAAACGGGAAAACATAATATATCTAAATAAATGTAACTTCAATTATCTATACATATAATAAAATGGTAGAAAAGTCAAAACTGTACATTGAATATTTTTTTAAAAGAATACTTGGGGTGTGATCTACAATCGATACCGAAGCCAAAAATATAGTTTTTAGAATTTTTGTCTGTTTGTCTGTTTGTCTGTTTGTCTGTATGTATGTCCGGGATAAACTCAAAAAGTACTGCATGGATTTACTTCAAATTTGGCACGAATATTGTTAAGAAGTCGGGTCAGAACATAGGCTATATATTATCACGCTATCACCTACGGGGAACGAGCAGTGAACCTTTATTTCTTCAAATGTATGTCCGGGATAAACTCAAAAAGTACTGCATGGATTTACTTCAAATTTGGCACGAATATTATTAAGAAGTCGGGTCAGAACATAGGCTACATATTATCACGCTATCACCTACGGGGAACGAGCAGTGAACGCACGCAGACGACGTCGCGGGCAGCAGCTAGTATGTATATATATATGTAATTAACGACGTGTTGGCGCAGTGGTCACATCGCTAGTTGTTGCGCTAGCGGTCGCGAGTTCGATCCCTACACATGACTATCATTATTTTGTATTGGCCATAAAGATGTTTGCCGTGGTCTGAGCGTTTGTGCTTGTGTGTTGTGTGTGTTTCCGGACCCCGACACAGGAGATAATCCTACTGGAGGCCGTTGACTGTGAAGTGTTTATTTATTTATATATTTTTTCTATTGTTAATTAAACCTCATATGGACTAAATGTCAATCCTTCAAAATGTCAAGTAATCGTAATTGGCAATCCAAAGCTAGCCTGTCGAATACATTATATTGTCGATAGATGACGGTCACTTGTTCCACCAGTCATCTTTAACAACACTGTTATTTACTTCTGAGATCTCACAGTACTTTTTGTTAACTGTCTCTCCTGGTCACCTCTGCTGAGCGAGTTGAGTCGTAAGTTATTTGGTATTATCAATTAATTTTGTCGGCTACAATATTTTCTTCAATTGCCCACTAAAATTGCGTTAGTACAATCACTTATTCTTCCGATTCTTGACTATGCTGATACTCGCTTTCTTTAGGGCGCCTTCAAATTTGTCGCGCGGCGGCAGCGCGGCCGCAGCGCTGCTGCCGCGCGACCTTGTAAATCTATGTAAATAACAACGCGCGGTTGCAGCGCGACAGCAGCGCGGCGGCATCCGGCAAATTTGAAGGCGCCCTAAGTAGGAGCAATTAAATAAGTCCTGTCAAAGTTGTCAGTGGACTAAATGGTGATTTATCTCAATTAAATTTCAAATAAAAAATCATGGTAAAAGTTTTTAGGCGTTATCAAAACAATAACTCCTAACCACCAATGTAAGTAAATTAATAGTTGCGTGGTACATGCCAATATTTTTAAGGTATCTCATATATAGGGATCGTCCATTAATCACGTGAAGCTTTGAAGGGGGAAACCCATAATCGTTCCCTTCGATCCGACACCAATTTAATCCTTAAAACTCCGTCTCATACATGTTCCTATTACTTTAATCTTATTAAAAATCTTATTAGATAAGACCCATCTATCCGAAAAAATATCTTAAAATACACACTATTTGTCAATAAACACATCATGATCGCCTTTATATGATACTAGCTGACCCGGCGAACTTCGTACCGCCTAACAGTGGATTGGTATTAAAGTTCAAATTAACTTTTAAGTATTATTACGAATCTTTTGTATGGGAATATAGAAAAGTGTTGTTTTTAGACTTTTTCAGGCAATTTTTTTAATTTTTCTCTCCGTAAGAACCATCCTTATAAAAAAAGAATTAGCAAAATCGGTTCAGCCACTCTCGAGATTTGCGCTTAGCAACACATTCAGCGATTCATTTTTATATTTATTTATTTATTTATTTATTTATCAGGAATGGTACACAGCACAGAAAAAGTTATAAATAAAAATAAGAATTAAATATAATCATAAAGGCCAATTACGACCATCCATCCGTTTAAAATTAAACTAAAAAACGTGAAAATTAGAGAAGAAAAAACTAAACAAATAAGACTTAATACATTAAAACTTATTTACATATTAAACTAATAAAACCCATGGGAAGTACAAATTACAAGCAATTAACTATTTATTAATTAATTTTTTTTAATTTTTATATTTGAAAGGAAATATAACACATATAAAAAAAAATGATAATAATAATAGTAGTAAAGATTATACAGAGTGGGGATGACAATAGAACGATAATTGAAATCACCGTTAGTACTAGTATAAAGAAGTATTTCAAAACCATCAGATAAGTCCTAACATCAAAATCAAAAAAAAAGATTTTTTCATACAAACTAATTCAATTTAATTTAATAAAATTTTATAACATCATTTTTGTAAGTATAGGATCACTGACCACTGTTACACGCGTCATCGCGCGTAACCTTCTTTCTACGCGGCAAAGTCGCGTGGAAGTGGTTTGTGCTTGTACCTACAAAACTTCATTATTTTGATTGAATAAAAAATAGTAAGTTAGAAAAGTAAATTAAAATAAATTGTTACGCATTTAAAATTAAATTGAATAAAAAACTATTTGATTTAAATTTTCTCAAACCATCAATTTTTTTTTAAATATGCAGAACTGATCAGTAGCCGATACTGAATAAGTTATTTTTTTTTAAACATTAGTTATTATAATATTATTTGGTCTGCGAACTGTCACTAAATGGCAATGATTAAAAATTGTGCCTTTTTGTGGCAGTCGATGCCATATCCATTTCTTAATCTATGATTTTAAAAATAATAATAGCTGTCCTTGAGTCGTTAACCGCCGGTTTTAGGGTAGGTCAGGTCTTTAGTATAATACATACGTAGAAATTTTAAAAAATGAAAAATCATAATTTGTGACTAAACTACTGGATGTATTTTATTGATTTTTTGTATGTGGGCTTGGAATGTCATTACATATACGCTGTCCAAGTTATCGTTGTATTATAATCCCCACCCTGTATAAATATCTATGAAACATATACAAATACTATTGATTTTATTTGTTAGTTTGATTATTTTCCTTAAATAATTGTCGTTTGATTTTATTTTGAAATATATTTTTGGAACCATTTAAAATATCTACGTCTTGAAATTTCAAATTGTAGGTGTTAGGTAATCTTGTAAGTGTAGAATTCTGTACATAGTTGGTGGAGCAGTTCGGGACATAAAATAAGGGAGTGTGTCTTGTACGCCGTGAAGGGTTGTTCAGCATAATGCGTTCAGTGAGTTCTGGGCAGTCTAGGCGCCCACGAATTATATCATATAATAGCCCCATGTCTAATACCTCTTTGCGTTCCCTTAACGTCAGAAGGTTATAAGCTCGGCAGACATCTATGTAGTCATCGCCTATATCAACTTTTCTACACTTAAATTTAAGGTGATGAACAAATTTCTTCTGTACACTTTCGATGCTTTTTATATAAATATCGTATCGTGGGGACCATACAGGAGCAGCATATTCTAAGATGCTTCTAACGTATGTGTAATAAACTATTTTGAAGGTAAGAGGATCTTTAAAAGGACTACAGGTTCGTATGACAAAACCAAGATTTCTTAGTGCTTTGGATTTAATTATGTCAATATGAGTAGACATCAACATTTTGCTGTCAAAGTATACACCTAAATCACGGACCATCTTTGTTCTGCCAATTTCAATGCCATTAAAATTATATTTAAAAATAATAGGATTATTTTTACGAGTAAAACTAATACATTGACATTTCTGAATATTAACATTTATATTGTTCTTAGTATAGTAATCAAATAAGTTGCCAAGATCATGTTGTAACCGCTTACAATCATCAACCGTGCGTACGCTAATGTATACTTTTTTGTCGTCAGCATAGAGTAAGTGTTTTGAGTTTACAAGAACCGTACTTATGTCAAAAATATACGCGCTATAGAAGAGAGGGCCGAGATGAGAACCCTGGGGTATCCCAGACGTTACATGGATATAGTCAGACCTATAACCTCCAAGAACAACAGTCTGCGTGCGGTTAGTAAGATAAGACCGCACCCAACGTAACAAATCACCATGAATTCCGAGATTGTGTAACTTTTGAAGAAGGATGTCATGGTCGACACGGTCGAAAGCTTTTTCAAAATCCGTATAGATTACGTCAACCTGTCCACCTTTCTCCATTGCTTTCAAGACAAAATCAGAAAACAAAGTTAAATTAAATAAGGTGGACCTACCGCGTAGGAATCCGTGTTGTGTCTGTGGGATGCCCTTAGCAATAATTGAGTAGATATCTTCATATACCACTTTTTCGAACAACTTAGCGATAGTATTTAGGATGGAAATTGGACGATAGTTTGCAATTAAAGACTTAGAACCCTTTTTATGGATGGGAACAATTTGGGCTTTTTTCCAAGCATCAGGAAAAATTCCTTCTTGTAGTGACCTATTAAATAATATAGAAATAGGATAACAGAGGCTATCAGCACAAGAAACAAAAAATAAAGGCGGGATACCGTCACAACCTGCACCTTTACTTATGTCTATAGATCGTAAAATTTTAAATACATTATGTTTGTTAACATTAATTTTAGACAAACAATCATTACTAGAGTTAGTGAATGTAAAAGTTGTTGTGGGGCTTGCTCCCTGAGGTCTTAAAAAAACACTTTCGAAGAACATGTTAAATGCGTTACATATATCATTGCCCTTGGTATAGTCAATATTATTATGTGTGAATTTAGAAGGATAGCTTGTAGATCCCATTTTGTTTTTAACATATTTCCAAAAGTATTTAGGTGAAGTTTTAATTAGTTTTTCAGAAGAGCTAGTAAATAAATCGAAACAGGCTTTTTGAATTCGGTGCTGTCTTTCTCTTAGTATACTAAATTCATCATAGTCTCTAGGGTTACCGTATTTTTTCCACCGCTTATGAATTTTATTTTTTTCTTTTATAATTTTTATTAGGGCACGGCTATACCACAAAGGATATGAATTTTTATAAGAGGTTTTTACGGGTACTAATAAAGAAATACATGATCCAATTATATTATATATAGAGATATGTATTTTATAAATTCTTTATGTATGTATTATGTATATATTGTATCCATGTAATGTACTGTTTTTACACATATAGAATGTTTATTATCATTATATACTATCTATATGTATTTTACTGTAAAAGAAATTATTATTAGAAAGAGGGGGTTGATTTTGTGGGACGCAAAAAGGGCTGGTGCATTTTTTGCCCAGAGAATCGGCATAGCGATTCAAAGGGGAAATGCTGCCAACATCCTTGGCACTATTCCACATGGATATGATTTATACCGTAAATCAGTAAATATTTATTTCTTATATTGTGAATTGTAAATGTATAAAAATGTAATGTGTTAAAATATTCTAATTCGCAGACCAATTTTTATTTGTTCATATCCTAACCGTGAGCTTTTTCTATGTCATGTCCTATACCTAAAGGTTGTCTGAAAGAGATCGCTCTTACAGCGATAGGGACAACTTGGTCATAAGCTGACAATGATTTTTACTTGTAGTTGTATTTTATTCGCCACGTCTAAACAGTTACTTGTCTATTTGTTTGGAGCGCATTTTAAAGAAACTACCTTTTAGGAGGTGTCTAGTTCTTAAGTAATTGAAAATTATTTACTGCTATGATTACCGGGTATTTTATTTTGTTTATAAATTTAAGATAAATTTGTGATGGAAAGTGACCTTACATAATTTATTAAGTCAAAGTCATTTTTCAATTTGACGACTCTGTATGAAATATGACAGGGAGAAAAAAATAGCCCTTGACGAGTTTCTTGCCGGTTCTTCTCGTTACAAGGTCTCCCGCCGTAGGATTTGCGAACCGATGGCGTAGCTTCATTGACGTTCACAAGTGCTGTATCAGCCTAAAATGAATAAATTATTTGAATTTGAATTTGAATTTGAATTTGAATTTGAAAGAACATCTTTCATGTTATATTACGTTTCATGTACATCTTTCATTATATGGTATTTATTGTCTTTTTTTGTGCACAACGAAGAGTTTTATTGATAAATATCATACTTTTTGACAAATATTTCACCAAATTGTTATTTTATAAGCTAAGTATATAATATACATAATAGTCTCATTAAATGCTGTTTAAATACATTTACCAAAATAGACAGCTTTTATACTGTATAAAACCTTTTTCAAATGTAGTATACTTCTGTAAAAGGAATTCAATACATTCGAGATACACATAAATCTCGAACGTTAAGTGCCGCCCATCTTGTTCTATCACTTTCAAGACATAAGTTCGCCATTTTATAGGCTACGTTTAATGTGCGGACGCGAGACACAGTTATTGGATTACGTCGCACCCTCTGAATTTGTTACAAATAGGCTTTCAAAATGCCGTCACTTGTGCAAATCTTGTCACTTTCTTCTGCCGACCACATTTTTATTTATTAATTTTTTTAAAGGTAGATTTTTGTAAATCTTTTCTACGATAAACCAACATTTTATATAATTTAAAAGATATACTAAAGTGTTCTTATATGTAACTATCTAAATGATTATTTCAAGGTTCCGTACCCAAAATATTAAGAAGAAGCACTCATACGACTTCGTCGTAGTTCGTTCTTTATAAATGTATAATATAAATTTCTTGAAATATAGGTACATCAAGAAATAATAGCAGTTTCAAAAACCAAATTATTAAATTAAAAAAAAAAATAGTGACTGACGACTGTGTTACCGTGAATAATAATGAGTAATATATTATTAAATGTGTCAATATTTTTATGTTAGTATTTAAAACTTTATGGTGCAGAAATTTAACTTCAGTCGTGTGGTCTAAAGCACACTCGTTTTTTTTAAAAGTGTACATGTAAATTATACGTGTATAAATATATACAATACATAATTATATTACACCTAGCAATGGAACGGGTATCGAATCACAATCTCCGGAGCAGAAACCGGGGTTACTGCAAACTACGCTAACGGGATACTCAAACTTTATTGACATTACTCATCCAAAACGTAAGCGGTTACGTATTTTTATTTCCATCGCCGATCGAAACTTTATAGCTTGGGACACAAATTTAAACTGCAACATTCATAATAATTACACGTTATTACACATCCAGAAAAGGAACGATCGAAGAAGCGATCTCTTCCAGCCAACCTTAGAACAGAGTAAATACAGTACAACGATAGTAAGGGTGAATGTTTTTTAAATAAGTATAACCGATATTGAAATCTTCTTTAAATTGTACAAAGACACCAAGAAAAGATTTAACTTGTGACAAGATGAGCCAGCCATTTGATCCAAATGGTTTTCTATTTTTGAAAATATTACGGACGTAAAACGTGATGTCTTAAGCTACAAGCAAAATTTTCTGAACATTTCACTAAAGTAAACGTAACTTTTTGTACCTACGGTATTTAAACTTCAAAACTAGCTTAAGTAGAAAATCGCTCGAAGATATCACACTTTTATCAGCGAACGTTCAATTCAATATTATTATTTTAACATTTTGATTAAAAAATCTATGTAAATGACATACAACACTATTTCCATCTCTTTTCTACCGTAGTGAGATTTATTACATGAAAACCTTTTTTGTGGCTTATAAAAAGCTACTTTCCTTTATACTATTTAGAGAAATGGTGGTACGGAAATTGTCGTATCGAACCGAGTCGAGCTCCTTCTACTAGGCCAGCTATTTTATTTATCATATTTTACACTAGGTTCTTGTATGTTTTTGAATATTTTTTTAAATATTTATTTCCAGTCTGGGTGTATGTCTTTGTGGGTCTCTCCGCCGTGTCTCGGGCGCAAGTTAAGCTGTCGGTTACGGATGTTACCATATACACCTGATAGAGATCTTTACTCGTTGTAGGGATAAATATTATAGACTATTTATTTATAGCAGCTAAATTCTAATATTATCCATACACGAGATTGTATTCAAAGAAAGGGAATGAATGTATGTTAGCTTCGACACACAACTGGAGTTTACTCTAAGGTGATATTTAAAAATTGAAAAGTACATGTGTCAATACTTTTATATGAGTAAATTTATATTAAATTAAAGTGATAAAACAATAAAACAAAACAAAAATTGTCGCTCAGTATTCGTATCGGTACAGTAAATGCTGGTATACTGTTTATGCCGATATCTTCCAAAACAGCTCAAAGTGGTATATAACGTCACTCTCAGCGTCACTAATTAAAAAGCAAGCTTCATTGTGAAATGTATACAGTATGTAAATAAATTTTTAAAAATATTATCTACACTTCTTTCCTACATTGTAATTGTGTTTTCAAGTCAAATTAAAATTTAACTCTATCGCCTATAGTTTATTTAAAATAATTTGGAAAATCCAAAAGTGCACGCCTCACACGCTCATTGTGTTACGAATTGAAATTAATAATAATTGCCTAAAAGAGAAATCAATTGAATAATATATTATTATTTTTTGTGTCGATTTTGCAAGATAAAATCGTTCTTATATGTTAAGGTAGGCACTAAATTATCGGTGAGCCTGCTTAGCTAACCTATCTTTTTCTCATTCGCTTTGTCTAAAATCATCGTTTTGACGAACTTGAGACATTCGACATTTTTTTGAGCAAGGTTTACATCATCCTTATTAGGAATTTGAGCAGAATAGATTCCACTATATTTATTTCCAAGACAGCAGCTTTCAGGTTTATTCAGCTCAATCATAACATCATCTTTATAATTTTTCGAAAGACTCATAATTTTTACGACGTTCTCTTTTATTATCACGTTGTAATTGATCACGTTTTCTTGCAGAGTTTTTATTTTCTTTTGGCATTTTATACTATCGAAAATCTGTCGACACGTCACGAAACATTAAATAGTTCATGAAAAAGAAGAGAGGAAAAAAAATAGACGGTGATAATTTTTATGAAAGAAACCCAGAAAATCTTTCGAATTTCGTTAATATCTTTAAAACAGTTAAGAGTTCGGTCATAATAAGAAAAAGAGCTCATCCTTAGAGTGACTGGAGTATTATTCAAAAGGAATAATCTTATACTATTAAACGAGCAATTCTTGTATATATATATATATATTTTCTGAATCTCGGAATCGGCTCCAACGATTTTCGTGAAATTTAGTATGCAGGGGATTTCGGGGGCGAAAAATTGATCTAGCTAGGATTCATTTAAAAAAAATGTCGTTTTATCCCTGTTTTTAGGCAATGAAAAAATATCATTACAATACGAAGCCTTATTTCACCATTTATTAATATATCTGTATTAGCGTAATTAGGAAAGCGACGGATTTCAAATCCTTTTGACCTGGGTTCGAATCTCAGTCTCCAGATTATTTTTTTTTCTTGTTTTTTTTTTAAATTTCACTCGTGATTTATTATTTAAATAAAATTAAAATATAAAAATACCGAAAAAAAAAAAACAAAAAAAAAATACCGAGCTGGGCTCGGTCAACCAGGTACTTACAATTAATTGGCGTCTCTACATATATAGACTTTTTACATAAATAATAATAAAAACCTCTTTTTATCATTTTAATAAAAATATTTTTTGATAGTTGTCAAAGAATTTGATTTTAAGCTCTTCTTGTTAATATTTACATTTTGCTACTTGATTCTTTTTTATATTATAACAAAATAACAATTTATTAATAAAAAGTCTGCGGAGTTAGCGAATATTTTATCATCCGCTCATCCATTCGCTAAACCGAGCTCATTTGCTAAGCTGGTGGTCATTCGCTAAGCTGGTAACCTCGAGCTTGAACGGCAACGCAGGCTTCGCAAGCATCACCACAGACAGTTCCAACTCACCGAGAGCTATGCAGCATCTGGTTCCACTGGCCCGCCAACCGGCTATTGACTTTCGGTCTCGAAGGAGAGTAATGTGGCGTGTTTTTGATAGTCGTCAAAGAATTTGATTTTAAATTCTTGATAATTTGTTTTTCAATTTAGTAAGTAAAATTATGTACGTACCCGTAGCACGTTATCTTATAATTATATTTTATATTTTGCTACTTGAATATATTGTTTTTCTATTATTTTATAATTATATTTTGTATTTTGCTACTTTTTTATATTTTGCTACTTGAATATTGTTTTTCTATCATTATTATTCTTCAATAAAGAGTCAGCAAAGATAGATAACATCTTATTATTTATCCGCTCGTTCAATAGCTTATACATTTGGCTAAAGTTGTTTATATTTTTCTAAAACGAGAAGACAACTAAAAGTGCACATACCAACGGACAGCTGTAGATATATTATTTGATTACATTTTTTTGTTATATATATTAAAGGGCTTAATCCACCACGCTGCTCCAATGCGGGTTGGCGGATGCCTTACTATACATAATACGATACCTTACCATACACTTTCAATATCATTGAAGTAATACGGTACCAAATTTCGAATCGATAGGACATATGGAAGGTAATTAGATTCCCTCATCAACTATTAAAGATTTGATACTCTTCAAACGGCTGATCAGGTCATGGTTACCCTACCATATACTTTCAATATCATTAAAGTAACACGGTACCAAATTTCGAATCGATAGGACATAAGGAAGGTAGTCAGATCCCCTCATCAACTAGAAAAAAGTACCACAGACAGTTACACAGATACACAGACACGTTAAACTTATACCACCCCTCGTTTTGCGCCGGGGTTTAAAAAAGAAAAAATATTTATGAAAGAAACCCAGAAAATCTTTCGAATTTCTTTAATATCTTTAAAACGGTTAAGAGTTCAATCATAAAAAGATATACAGTTCATCCTTAGAGTGACTGAAGTATTATTCAAAAGAAATTATTTAATATCTTTAAAACGGTTAAGAGTTCAATCATAAAAAGATATACAGTTCATCCTTAGAGTGACTGAAGTATTATTCAAAAGAAATTATTACAATTAATTGTTTATATTTTTCTAAAACGTGAAGACAACAAAAGGGCACAGACCAACGGACAGCTGACATATCACTTTTTATTTACGTTTTTTTTGTTATAAATATTAAACAAAATGAAAAGAAAATACGCTGACTTTATAGATTAACATGTCTAGTTCCCGAAACAACCTTTTTTTTTTAAATTCAGTGCCTCACTTAACGTATAAGAACGATTTTATCTTGGAAAATGGACACAGAGCCGTCTTTCGATAGTAAAGCACACCCACACGCTTAAGCGTGTGACGCGTGCAAAAATGTATTCGAATGTCTATTGGAACTGAAATTCCTTTTTTTTTAATTATTGCTATTTTTATAAAATTTCGAGTACAAACTCGAAATTATATCTACTATAACTTCTCTACCAGTTTTGATATATAAAAACAACATAAATGAACAAACAAATAGAATCATGACATGCCTAGTAATTACAACGTTTAATATAGGTTAAATTTCCGGTTACTCTAATACTCGTGGACTTATTGGTCCCAGATACATCGTTTCTTCGCTATCAAATCTGCAATGCTCGTAGATTACATTATGTTGTTTATAATTCCCAATTCCATTGGAATTTTAATATTTAGTAACAAAGCAAAACTAACCTAGATAACAGATTGGGCACTTTAATAAATTATGCTACGTACGCATTAATTTAAATGACCATGCTTATTTAAAATTGACTTGTAAAAATATGTGATAGTTATATTAGTTTTTTTTTTTCAAGAAGGCAAAGAAAATGCTTCGTGCACTTTGCTTAAGAGGATAGCGTGTCTGTGTAAGTAGGTAAATTGTTTTTTACCTTCTATCTTACTAGATATATTAAACATTTTAAAAACTTTACAACAAATCATGATTCTTTGAAATTATACACAGATTTTAAATATAAGTTGATAAAATAACAATTGTGTTTGCTTGCAAATAATAAAACCTACTTCATTTTTCTTCGACAAATAATATAACGAATATAGTCGAAAAAATTATCAATTAAATATGCATTATTAGGGATAAGTCAGAAAGTACGTACCAAATCTCGATTAAATTAAAATAGGACCACATGACAAGTACGAGCTTTCGTTTATAAAAAAAAAACATTAAAATTGGTAAACACATAAACATACAGTCGACTTGAGAATCTCCTCGTTTTTTGAAGTCGGTTAAAATTATAGATAAGTAATATAAGATATGCTAATATTAGCTTACAATTTCTTTATATTGTTTAAAAACATATCATATGGCTTATATTATTGTAAATAAATTTATAAATAAAAGAGTTAAAATATTCGTCTTTGTTTTTAACTTTACAAAAACAACACGAGCGAAGCCGCAGCGAGAGACTACTAATGAATAAACGTCGAGCATTTAAGCGACTCTCGTGATTTCAACAGTACAAGTATGTTTGCAATTGAAATCGATTTCTCGCTAAATAAATTTTATTCAGAAAATAATTACCTTAGGTCCTCCAATAAACGTTGAGCACTCTTACGGTGCGGTTTATTATTTTATAGAATTTGTTGAAAAATGATGGATATTTTAATCTTCTTTAATTTAGAACTTGCGCAATTTATAATTTAAACATTGGTAAATATAATCCCACCAAAAACATAAATGTGAAAAATGACAGCCAAGTTCAATAATAAGAATATGTTGTTTGTGGACTTCGCCGAAAAAAGTATTGAGATCTAAATGAGCGCCAAGTTCTACAGAAAATATTAAATTAAGCTTCCTATTAAAATAAGACTTCCTAGGTCATCTGGAAGTGGGTTAGTTTTTTTATGAGTCAGTTAGTGGAAAATTTGCGACTTTTGAACCTTCATATTTTTGTAACCGTTTCAACTAGGTTAATGAAATTTGGGGTTCTAGTTGTCCTTACGGATATAAATAAATATATGCAATTTGATCTGTTTCTGTCGAATAGATTTTGAGTTATGGAGGGGTCAAAAGTCACTCGAAATGGTTCGTGTAAATATACACACGGCGCTGAGTCGCCAGTTCTTTTGCTTGAACTTGGCTTGACACGCTGCCGCGTGTCTCGATAATGATAAAGCGAAACATCAATTTAAAAAAAAAAAAAGTTTAATAAAAGATTTACTCGTGTAAAAATTATTAGATATACAAAAAATAAACTAAATAGTACAAATAATATAAAGTATAGGAATAAAATTCACACACATATATACATCTATAAATAGCTATGGCACAACATAATTTTCACATGTCGATTTTAAGACACAGGCTATTTTTATTGTGGTAGAGCAGTCTGGTTGGGGAAGTACCTCAACAATAGAGAAGATCACAGCTAAATAACACTGCTCAAGTAGTGTTGTGTTCCTGTTGTGAAGGTGGCCAGAGTTTCTGTTGACAGTCTCGGTCGGTTTAATTTATTTTTTATTTTATTTTTCTTAAATCTATGTCATGGTCTAGTTAATTATATATAACTGTCAATTTATGATAAATCGTGATGAGTTAGCAAAATATATAAACCTATATTATAACATTGTAAGCTATGTTGACTCGCTATTAAATTTATCAGTATATATACTTGGCGATATACAAAATTATGCTGATTAATATATTGGTATTTATAATGTAATCAACCGGCTACTCTAAAAATAAGAACAGAAAGATTATAGCTACAAAATAAAAATTTTTTGAAGTCTTCTTTCAATAATTTTTATTTTATTGATTGACATAATTACGTCAAGGTTCTTGGTTCTTTTGATTGGCAAAAATTGAACATTTAAAAACTGTACAAAATCGCAGAAATGAAGCCATTTAAATTATTATAAGTACTTATTCCTTAGAGAGTTGAAGTTATGAAATTAGTTTAATTTTAGTAGAGTCGGGTTAAGGGTACAATTATATTAGCAAATCAATTAGACTAACATAAACTGACAGTTCCTTCTTCTTGTTAACATTTTCAGTGTTTATGCTATTATTTACATAGACATCACATTTTAATCTTTCCTATATCCAACAAGTCAAAAAATCAAATTATAACGTTGTTTCACTAAAATTTTAAGAGTAGTTATGACGTACGAAATGTTGATACATATAACATTTACACAACACTATTGTTGTTTAATCTTATTTTGTACTGATGTATTGTAACATTAATAACAAGTAAATTATGAATACTTACTTGTTTTAAATGTCACAATACATCTTTTGAACTCTCTACCAGCGTCTGTGTTTCCGGATAGCTACAACCTGGGGATCTTTAAGTCGCGAGTGAATAGGTTATTTCTAGGTAAGCGTTCTCCATCGTAAACCGCTTTTCACTTAACATCACGTGAAATAGTGGTCAAACGCAAGCCCATCTCACTATACAAAAAATAGTAGTTTCTTAGAAGCCGAAATAATTATCAAGTAGGAAATAATTTTAGCAAATCACTTTTATTTTACTTATAACGAGAAACAAATGAGTGTTTTCCTGAATCCACTAATTGGTTCTACTCAAAGGGAAGATTTAATAATGTAGATGGTTCTCAAAGCTATTAAGATTTTACATTTAAACGATTAGTACCTACTAATTATAATGTAGATACAATGATTTAGTGGAGTGCCTGGGGCGTTAAAAACACGAAAACCTCGGATTTCCGTTACAGTGAATGAAATTTTATAATTCAAAGTGGAATGTTTAGCTTATAATATATACAAAAAAGTTTACCTATTAAAAAATTGTGATCTTGTTTCAAAAAAAAAAAAACGAATTAATTATGATTTTGATAGTTTAAACCCTGTGGAACATTTTTCTACTCCAAAATTAAGTTAATTGATACATTCATATAGAAATAGTAATAAGGAAAAAGAAATAAATGAAGGAAAATGAAAGAAAAAAAAAATAACAAGAAATCATTTGTCAAACACTTTACATTTTTGTCTATTTAAGTATTTTCTTCAAATTCACTTATTTCAGTGATATTATTAAAACAGGTATTTTCACTGCACTGTAGACATGCTACACTGCAGTATAAGCCACTCTTTCGATATCCACAAACAGCTCCACAACCCTTTTTTTTACTATTATTATCATTATGATTAGTTTTTTTGCTGCTTGCTGTGTGGCTAAGGGAGTAAAGAATGTAGCCACTCCCTCTCTTCCCGTGGCTGTCATAAGAGGTGACTAAGGGATAACACAGTTCCACTACCACCTTGGAACTTAAAAAACCGACCGATGGCGGGATAAACATGCTGGATAAACATGCCAACTGCTGGCTTTGAAATACACAGGCCGAAGACGGGCAGCAGCGTCTTCGGTGCGACAAAGCCCGCCCTGCGGGGTCACCAACGCGCCTGCCCAGCTTGTTAACTGTGGGCAAAACACATGAGTTTGCGCCATTTTAGCGCGAACTTGTGGAGGCCTATGACCAGCAGTAGACTGCGATATTCTGAAGTGTGTGTGTGTGTGTGATTAGTTTTTTTTTAAAGTATAATAGTATTAGCTCCAAATTTACTTGATCCAACAATATCATCATGATAGCGGTCTATTAGTCGTTATCTAATAGTTTTTTCATCCGGTGTATGCTGTGAGGTATATACCATCGTATCTTTCAACTCTTGCATAGAAACATGGCAGTCGTCATTCTCTTCTATATACTTGCATATTTGCTTCATTGCTGCATCTATCATCGACATTGTCAAACCAACCTCCTTATCAGCAGAGCTCAGATGAATATAAATTTTAAGAGAATTATAACAATCAGCATGATATTTTGCTTCAAGTGTTTGTAAATCTGCTACATCAGAAATTCTTTTATGAATTTCTTGATAACAATCGTTTTTCTGTACAGCTATAAAGCTTACAATGGAGTCATTTAAAGTTGGAGTGTTAATATATGAGATTTTTCTTCGTCGTTTTTTAATTTAATTTTGCTTAAATTTCTGCATTAGCTTATTGACCACAGATGAAACAGTTTTTTCCCACTCGAAGCTCGATAAATCATTGCTACTTCGGAGTTTCTTTTTCGAAGGCGAAAATGGAGTTTCATTGACGGGCCTCTTCTTATATGTTTCAATATATATTTTTACGAATATATTTTTGGCGACAATTTGTATGAGCGTAAATGAATTAAGTTTGAAGATGAGGTAACAAGCCATCCTTTCGTTCTCCCCTCTCTACGTTCTATTACCTGTCCAAGGTCGTTATGACCCTTCATACGCTCTAAAATTTCAAGAAAATATTATTTTACGTCTATTTAGGTATTATTCAACGTATGTAATGCGAAAAAAAAAATTAAATAAAATTATTAATTTTTTATAGTTTTTGGTTTAAATTAAAAAAAAATCAAAAGCACAAAAAAAATTTGGGTAAACTTTACACTTTATAGTATAAAAAAGAAAACCCCCCCTCGACCATTTAAATTCATTCACTGTAACAAAAGTCTGAGGTCAAAACCCCCAGACACTCCACTAATTATAGATCACCATAATGCACTACTGCATTATTAATTTTTAGATATTTTTCTATTAGGTAAAATAATGTTTTGTAGCGCGCAACTATCTTCAACGAACAGACTTTAATAATTTTAAGTCTGACCGGTAGTAACTTTAAGTTTTTCTATAAAAATAATAATAATTAGAATTTGTATCCATTTTGGATAGAAAGAAAATATTTTTGTCATTTCTTTTTTTAATCAGCTACACATATACATGCCAGAGTGAAGTATAGGAATAAGGATTCACTGTTTATTTTTTTTTCACTTTCTTAACCCGTTTTTATTAAAATTTCTAGAAAATCACTGCACTCAAGGGAAACATAAAACTTAAAGAACCGCAGTGATGCAGTTCGTCAAGTTTCAAAGCAGCTATAAACCGCGAGTTTTTTTATTAAAAACTTTTTACTTTTAATAGTCTACAAGACTGCAAGCTGAATTTATTAAGTTTATATTTTTTAAGTCTTGCAGATCAGAAACACTATAATGTTATGAGTTTTAGAATATTTAACTATAATATATATGTTACCGGAAATGTATGTAATCCGTCATTGTATACAATTCCTAGGAAATGTATGTAATTCCTAAAATCGCTCGGAATTGTGTAAAATAAATTATTTTAGACACATTTCCTAGGAAATCTAAACATTGCCTAAAGAGCAAACGGAAATGTAATTATTTGAGATATCAATGGGTATGCGGGGATAGCTGGAGAGGTCTAATTTTGAAGTTAGATAGGTTAGGGTTATTTTTTTTGTTTTTGTCACAAAATCATGCCGTTAAACAGTCTACGAGTCTTAATCTAAAGACTTACCAAATAACCTTAACCTATCTAACTTCAAAATTAGACCGACGCGGGTCTTAATCTAAAGACTAGCCATTAAAGTAGTTAATTCTAAAGGGTTAAAATATAAATCTTATATTTATTCTAATATATTACAAAAAAAGATTTGGTGTCTTATTACAGAAAGCATTATTTTTATACATTTCCTAATACGATATTGGAATTATAATACAATTCCTAGGAATTGTGCACATTTCCTAGGACATTTATGTATTAAATAGTTTTTGAAACAATATCTTATATATTTCCTAAATAGCTTCGGAATTATATAAATTTCCTAGGATTTGTATACAATTCCTAGATTTCATACATTTCCGATAACATATACACAAATACATATATATACACATATATATATTATACATAATTATATGTATCTATATGTAGGTATGTGTATATATAGGTATATATAAAATATTTAATCTACACTAATATTATATAGCAGAGAAGTTTATTTGTTTGTTTGTTTAAGCGCAATAATCTTCAAAGCTACAGAATAAATTTTGAAAAATTCTATCTGATTATGATAGACCGGTTCATGAATAGGCTATCAAGCATTACGCTACTATTCTTAGTTATCCTAAAATAAGGAAGAAATTAATAGAAAAGTAAATCAGAAGAAAAGGCACTGCTACATCGTTAAATGCTCAAGTAAATGTACGTAACGTAACGTAAATACATACTACAAAAATCTAGGGTTAAAAAAGTCCGCGGTAGAATATACCTAACTTTTAAAAATCGTCCACAATAAAGTCCACAATATGTTATGCAAAAAAATTGCGTGCGTACAAAGTGCACATTTCAAAAGTGAAACTTCTTTGGCAAAATAATTAAAAAAATACTAATTCAAAAAAACCAATAAAAAAACGAATTTAAAATAAAAAAAAAAACGAATTGAAAAGAAAAACAAAAAGCCAACTTCATAGGGTGTTCCCAGGCGGTCACCCATTCAAGTACTGACCGTCCCTGACGTAGCCGCGTTAGCGGTCGCTCAAATTTTACCCCTCATGCGCCTAAAGAATTTTCACTTCAAAAAAAATATATCAAAAAATAAGACATAGCTTTGTAGTAGATACTATTATTATGCAGCCATATTAACATTTACGTTCGAAAGTTACTAAAACAATATTATGAAAATAAACTTTGCCTTTTGTAGTATATAATTTGGATGCATAGTTCAGGAGAAAATGTTAAATTAAAATTATTGAATAACGTTGTTTACTTATCGACGCACAGATCCACAGCGCGTCGAAGTTGCCGCACGGCGCACGGTACTCGGCTACTCGCATACTTGCTCCTACAGGCTACACGCCGACGCCCGCCACGACACGATAAGCTTTTCTATCATAATTATAGAATATTATAAAAGAGATTTCCACCCATATATTGACTCATCCCGATATCTCTGAAACCATAAGGCGTAGAGACTTGAAATTTGGTAGGAATATTCCTTTCGCCGAGTAGAGGTCAGCTAAGAACGGATTTTACGAAATTCCACCAACAAGAGGGGATTGAGTGAGGGGGTTAATATCATATATGGCAAAACAACGTTTGCGGGGTCAGCTAGTTATAGATTATGTGTAATGACTGTATAAGGAGATAGTAAAAGTTTTAAAGTAACAATTTATTTTTTTCGTTTTAGCGCATTCTTGCAAGCTTGTTTTTAAAAAGGTTTTTTACTTTTAATTTTTTAGTGATAAGGATAGGGGTACAAGAGTTAATGTGTTGAGTGACAGAGATGGTAATCTTCAAAGAGTTTCTGAGTTACACAGATCGTATGACCCGTTACAATATACTTTGCTATTTCTTCGAGGAACTGATTGATATTGTATTAATATTCGACAAAAAACTGGTGATTTAAGATCCAGGACATGCTAGACACATCGTCTATGCTTCTGATTGTAAGATTTTAATATGAATAGCTTACATTATTTCAGAGGGTTTTTGAACCAACATTGTGTCGATATGGCAGCTAAAATGGAATGAAAGGCTTGATTTTATTAGAAGGAATAAAAAAAATGAGAGCTGATGAATATATACATTTACGAGATGCAGTGGTCAATGGTCAAAGCATTGGCTTCTGATATAGGACAAAATCGAAAGTTAGATTACAAGGAAAGATAGCCATAGCCGTTACACAGTCAGGTTTTGTTGCAATAGTATGTCCTGATAAAGGTCTGATCCTTCTCCTACATGGGAATGAGGCCTATGCCCAGCAATGGGATATTATAGGCTGAAGCGTACAGAATAAATAATATGTATTAAATTATATTGTTTACAGCCGTTGACAGCTGTACACTGCTGCACACACGATCACAGATCACACGATCACACGTTCATCAGTACGTACGTACATCACAAAAACAATTAAATGGATGGTAAATTTGAAACAAATATAGAAACATAAACACCTTATTATATTATACCCTAAAAAGGACCCGTGATCCTAAAAAGGAGCTCTGGCAACCTTGTTCACTACAGGAACACAACACTACTTGAGCAGGAAATATCCTTCTGCACCCTACCTCGAATAAAACGCTTTTCTAGTTCCTATAACTTGACGTATATTGCATACATATATCCTACATTTTCTAGCTTCAAAACTGACCATAGCATGATTTTTAAACAAAAGTAGTTGTAAATTTTCTGGTTCCTGGTTCCTTTCAAGTAGTGTCCACTGAGTAACTTAATATTTAAAATAGTTTCCAATACACAGAATATGACTTTGTTTTCTATTACTCACGGATACATTCACCTATACAGCTATCAGCGAATATTAAAACAAATTTTTATAGCTTCCATAAAAACTTCAATAAAACTCGTGCGCTATAAAATAAGAATAAATTTCAGACTGAACAGCTTCTTTTATCTGAGTGGCGCTCTTAACATTTGACAAAAAACGAGATAAAATCTTTTCAGGGATGTTTTATGATGGTTGATATGTTCTAACTTCAAAGTTTTTTTATTTTATTATTACAGGAAATCTATTCGATAATAGTTTAAAGATTAGGGAAGAAGAAGAAGATAAGGGAAGTATCTCAACCTTATGGAACGCCACATGTGTTCCATAAGGTTAAGATACTTCCCTTGTCAGGCTGCTCCAAATTTTAAACGGGGGTTAACGAAAATTTATCTCAGTACAACCTGTCGACAGGGCGAATCCCCCGTTGTAAGCACGGTGTACATGCCCACAACCTTCAGGCGAAACATATTTGCCTTCGAACTATAAATTTACTGGCTGGCCTAAAAAAAGCAGAACCAGCAAAATTTTGAAAGTGGTAAATGAGAATAAATATTTTGGAACCTCTGGACTAAACTCCAGTTGGTAGAAACATACAGTACAGTTCAGTTGGAAATTCCTAGAGTCCGTATATTTGTTCTATAGTGGCCGGTTCTGTTCTGGTTTCAAAACAACAAGGACGTCTGTAATATATTCCAAGAGATTTCTTTAAAATCTCTTGAGGAGTGTTGAGATCTTTTTCCTATATCGCCATCAAGAGAAGAACTCTCACAGTCACTTTATTTGTTAAAACTTTCCATATTTACTGTTGTAAACGAGTTTATTTCCGTTTACAGTTCTGTTTTATTGTTATTATATCTTGAAAAATATAATATTATATATTGTTACGTGAAAAGGATATTTATGCTTGTCACCCACTCACTTCTCGATCGCGCAGCGTTAACATCTAATTCTAACTATTTTATAAACAAACGAATGATGATTGTTGAATGATTGTATCTAAAATAATAAATAATCATAAACAAAATACAAATTATAGTTATTTTATACTCAAACGTATAATAAGTATTCCTGCTTTCAATTGACTTCGTAATAATTTATACAATCTGTTATAGCTCTATGTCTAAAAACGTTAATAACTATTCACGAATGATTACGAAAGTTTTTGCATTAATCGAACAAAGAATGACTTAATTAGTACTTACGATAATCTAATTATTGAAATCGAACTATAACTGTAACTTAAACCTATCGTACTACATTCTAAGTATTTGTAGTGTATTTTTCCTATGAAATCTATACTATGTGCTCGTATATACCTACTTCAAATAATCACTACAACGTATTGCGGTCGCCGTCGGCTATCTTTTTTGGTTATCTCGTACAGAGAAGTTAATATCTTCAAAATTGTATATAAGTTTAAAAAACTTTGTCTATTTTTTATTACTTCCCGAAATTTACTTTATAAATAATTTTGTTTGGAACTAAAGTTACATTATTTATGGATATTCAAATACGAGCTTTTTAAATCAGTAATTTTATGTTTGCAGACTTAGAGTGTTAAATAGCGAAAGTGAAATATTTAGCATTTCATCCACAAAAGCGCTTAAATTAAAATAGCTCGAAGATGAGCGTGTATTACAGACTCAAAACGAGGTTTAAACCAAGTACAAAGTAAGAGTAGAATGTTGCGGTGAAAGGAAGAATTAAATTTTTTTTAACCAAATGTATCCAAATAATATTTGGTTCATATTTTAAGTGACGGGTTAAAATACAATATGTAGTTATTTCCGTATGTTTAATTAATTATTTATGTTATATGTATGTATTATTTCATTACATAACTGTTTATTTTATATGAAACTAGCTGACCCGGCGAACTTCGTACCACCTAACAGTCGATTCTTTATTAATACTTATCCTTTCCGGAACCCCTCCACTAACACTTAAACTTTATAGTATGGTATTAAAGTTCAAATTGACTTTTAAGTATTATTACGAATCTTTTGTATGGAAATATAGAAAATTGTTGTTTTTAGACACGGATTTTTTTTTAATTTTTTTATCTCCGTAAAAACCATCCTAGTACTTCAAGGAATATTATAAAAAAAAGAATTAGCGAAATCGGTTCAGCCGCTCTCGAGATTTGCGCTTAGCAACACATTCAGCGATTCATTTATATATATATAGAGATGTTGCTTAAGTTATTTGAATTTGATTCACTTGATTTACAAGTACTGTATATAATATGTAGTTTAAATAATTATTATTTTCATACTTACTTGTTACTTTAATCAATATATTTTCTATTGATAGAGTTATCTGTAAGAAATCACTATTAGTGAAAAGACTGCCTTTGCACTTATTTTTAATTCTATTATTGGTTCCTGATGTCATTTCCAATGTGAGTTGAGTGAGAGTGTGTTCTTAACACACAGAATACTGCAACCAAATACTGATAGTTTTTATAGCATACCTATTAAACGCAAAAAATAAGATCTTATTTTAATTTATGTAATACAATATGTATTTACGTGGATGAGTGTGATGTACTACACGTACATTCAAAATGGCTTCCCATTATATCTGGGGGCTATTCAACGTTCTTCGTGGTTTATGTTACTATTCATTAAGCAAAAGTTTAATTTTAAACACTGGAAAATCCCTCGGCAACTGCGCAAGTCTCAAATTGTGCTCGTTCACCAAGAAATAGCATATTTAATGATACATTAAATACAGATTTTTATGTGATTATATTATTATATACCGATAGAGTTCAAGTTGCCACTTTATAAGGGATAGTTGTCATTTGTTTCCATAAAAACTTGATTCAGTTTGGCTCAGTAGTTTTTTATTTTATGAGCATGTTTGTTAACTTAGACGAATTAACTTTTCTGTGTGTTACTTCATAACTTTTTAATGCCCGTACCGATTTCAATACTTAATTTTTTTTTTAATTGAAAGCCAGTGCTTGTTATGTGTTTCCATTTAAATTTAATCAAGACCTGAAAAGTACTTTTTGAGTTATCTCTAAAAATGCGTATTATTTGACTATTGTTTCGTCTACCTACGTTGTATTACTTGTCGATGTAATTGAAGTCGGTATTCTTCGTTTGTAAGCTAATACAATTATTTCATTTTATAATATATTAAATATAGAGTGTAAAAAATAGGACAATCGGAAATGGTAAGTAATAAATTTATGTTAAAAATTATTACACACTAAACGTTTGTTATTGTTAATCCATTACAATTAAGTAATCAATGGCTTGTCTGGAAGAAATGGCTAAATCTAAATAGTCATAAGTCCGCTCATTGTATTACACAATCTGTAACCTTAAAACTATGTTTAATGTATTACGTAGTTGTGGTGTACGATAAAATATAAATAAGTAATTATTAGGGTAGAAGTAATTAGTACCAGTCTTCTTCGAGTTACGTGACCCAATACGTTCGCGCCTTATAATAAATTATACAACTCGCTGAAGGCATTAGGAAGCGCAATAAATGAATTAAAATTTATTGCGTCTCGGAAAGCTATTAAAGTTCGCTTTCAACAACTGCCAACTGAAAGTTGTGAAGATTGACAAATATTTTACATCTGTCAAATGACTAGAAGTACGTTCATCGATTTATTGAGGTGATATTCATATTGTAGGTATTAATTTATTAACACATAAAAAACTCGCTGCTCTCTGTATTATTTAAATTGAATTTACACTGTCAGAAATAGTACTACTGCTTAGAAAAGGCCTTTTGTTCTTTACATTAATACTCTATGCGTGAACGAACGATTTCCCCACGAAGAGTAATGACTATTATCGCGTGTTTATGACAACAACTAAGACTGACGACTTCATGTGCTCTCCGAAGTACAGTAGGGAAAGAGACTCATAAAAACACATTCCTAAACCAGAATAGAATAAAATGGAATAGGAATCCTGTGGCGGAGGTTCGGAATGACATACTACTTTCTCTTTTTTTCGAATGGATTAGTGCTGTTGGCCCCATCGGCCTTGACAGCGTCATCGGATGGGGTGGCCGGGTACTGAGACATAGCCGTGAAAGAAGAAGGGGAGCCCTTTATGAGGGCTCGGGATGTTCGTTCATTCTAAGGGTGTTTCTTAGTGAGATCGCACCTCGGCTTAGGACAAAATCGGTGTGGACGAAGCGCTGTACGGAGCGCTGAGACAGGCTACGGATGGCCCGCTACGTGCCTAGGCTTGTGCGAGCCGTCAGAACGCCGGGGCCTCTCCGTAAGCGGTGTGTGTGTATCGTGTTTGTGGTAGTGTACGCCGTGATCATGTCGTCAGGGTCAGTTAAGAGGTGCATGGGACGTCTTTGTCTTGTCTATACTAGTCCTCAACCTACGTAATTGCTTTCCAAAAAATCTTATAACAACTAGGTACAATATTTTGTAAAAGAATATTGCAAGCAAGTTAAAATACTTGATATTACTACGTTTTAATGGATATGTTATAAATTGGACAAATCAATATTAAAAGAGAAATAATAAAACTCGAATCTTTGGGATCTATAATTTGTACTAGTAATAAAAATGTTTACTGAATTCTAATTTGTTGTTTATTTGTATAAATAATACGTATAAGTTACTAAATGCTTTATTCCTCAATAAATTCTTCAAAAATGTAGCTAACCGCTAGCCAACTAATGAGAAAGCACCTGGAGGCAATACTTGTACCGAAGAATTTATTGCGAGCACTTAGCAACCTCACCGACTACCGTTTGCTTTAAGTCAGATAATAAAGTAGCCACTTGCTTAAAACCATCCTAAGCTAGAGCTACGTACTACTTGTACGCTTTTTAGCCTAAGATAAAAACATAGGTAATTAATTTTGCAGACTAAAAAAATCAGTGCAAACGTGACTATCATCGCTCTCTATATCTCTATATATATAAAAATGACTCGCTGAATGTGTTGCTAAGCGCAAATCTCGAGAGTGGCTGAACCGATTTCACTAATTCTTTTTATAATATTCCTTGAAGTACGTGGATACTTCTTACGAAGAGAAAAATTTAAAAATTTCCCTGAAAAAGTCTAAAAACAAAAATTTTCTACATTCCCATACAAAAGATTCGTAATAATACTTAAAAGTCAATTTGAACTTTAATACCATACCATAAAGTTTAAGTGTTAGTGGAGGGGAAGGATAAGTATTAAAATAAAATAAAAAAATTAAAGAATCGACTGTTAGGCGGTACGAAGTACGCTGGGTCAGCTAGTACTTTTTTGATCCATAAAACTTGATATTGTATACCAACTACAACTGCTACAATTCTGTAGGTATATTAAAAATGTTTAGGTGCAAATAACTCAAAACCTATGCACATGTGGTTCATACGTTCTGGTATCGTATAATATTATAGACGAAATATAGTATATTATAATGAAACAACTTTTTCGGATTTTGTCGTGGTTTTTAGATGCCGAGGACTGACCGAAGACTGGGGTCTTCCCGTGACCATGGTTGCTGTTGTAAAGTATCCGAAACATCGGGCATCTAAAAAACTTAATAAACTGCTATAAAATCCGAAAATTTTGTTTCATTGTAATGGGTGAAATTTACTTAAACATTAGAAAAGAAATATAATATAATTTTATAGACAAAAGAAAAGCAATCGCGAATGAAGTCTGTTGGGTACTGCTAATAATATAATTATTTAATAATAGTTTCTATATGTCAGTCAAGAGCAAATACATCTTATCTGTGTGAGAACACAGCAATTGTTATTATAAAATATGTAAATCTTTTTATGAAAATCTTTATAAATACCCACTGTATTATAATAGCAATTTTTTTTAAACAGAAGTTGTTAACTTCTTTTAAAGAAGGTTTATTACATTATAAGTCTTTCAAAATAAACTAACAATTGAGCCAAATCAACTTCTGTAACTTTGGAAATTCCTTAAGAAGTTTGAGCGAAATTATATTCTATAGATAAATCTGTAACCGTCACATCCATTACATGGGCCGTTATCAATCTCATTTCCATAACACTCATGGCGTAAACTTGAATTAAAAAATAAGCGACTCAAGATAGAATTTCAACATAAAGTTATTGAAGATTTACGCGGCTTTCCCTGCCTCTTATCTATAACTGTAAATCTGAAGAGCTTGTTTGTTTAAATGTGCTAATCTTAGGAACTGCTGGTTACAATTTAAAATTTATATTTGTGTTGGATAGTCCATTTACCGAGGAATGCTATAGGACTATAGGCTATATAAGATGACGCTACGACTAACAGGAGCTGAGCATTAAACAAGAAATGTTACAAAAACGGAAAAAAAATTCTTTTTTGAGAACTTCTTTTACATGCGCTGCTTAAAAACAGTTTGATAAACCCAAAAACTTATAGTTAGTTCTCGTTACTCATAGTAGGGAATATATCCGCCAACCCGCATTGGAGCAGCGTGGTGGATTAAGCTCCGATACTTCTTCTACATCGAGAAGAGGCCTATGCCCAACAGTGGGATATTACAGTCTGAATCGTGAAACCCAAAAAATATTTATGATAGAATTAATTACCGTTAAGAGTTTTATAAAAAAAAGTCCACGACAGAATTATTATATCTGTCTTTTAAGGTTAGGACCTTTTTTCAGGTAATCAAGTTTGTTCTAAATTAATGAATTATTTGCGAAGGTGGTTTTATTGACACGCTTTAAATCCTTAACCAAATAAATGCTATATTTATCACAAGTATTTACGCATAATTTAAGAGATTATGTAAAATCAAATGAAACGACGACGCCACGTCGCAGTAACGTTTAAAAAAATAGTTATATTTGGTACGTTTTTACGGATGAAACAGAGGGGCTCAGCTAGTACAAAATAAAGACCGACCGAGTCCAACTCAAAATGCTCGGTAGAGGCTCACATGACAGAATAATGTCCTGAGTTAGAAAAACCAAGTAAATTCATTTGACTTTTAATAAAAACGTTATGCTTTTAGAATTATTTTGTAAATGTTTTCAATATCAAACGACTTTGACTAAAACTACTGACCTGTCTGTCACTCTACGGTATGAATATTAGCTAACCTAAGGTTAAAGCTTATAACAGTAAATAAAATATTATTAAAAGTTAATATCAGCATTTCTAACTTTTAACCGTATTTGTGGTGTTAACACAACAAATAAGAACAGAACCTACAAATGTGTATTTCACCATTTTTGAAACCACTGGTACCAACGGTATTCACCCCCCTTGGTGATTGACATTTTGTATGAAAGTGCGTCTTAATTCTTCTAAATTATAAATATCTACTTTTGTTCTTAAACCTAATAAGGTGCTGATTAAAAAAAATAAGTAGAGTGCAATCTTAATTGAATTTTGACGCGTCAATATATATATATATATATATATATATATTAAATACTTGCTGTGCCCGCGACTTCGTCCGCGAGGAATTTAACAAAATAGTTATTGTTCAGTTCGCACAGTTATTTAATAAAAATCTAAAATAAAAGCCTAAGTTACTCCTTGTTACATCAGCTATCTGCCATTGAATGTCCCGTCAAAACTGGTCCAGATGTTTTAGAGATTAGCCGGAACAGACAGACAGACAGACCGACAGACAAAAATTATAAAAAATGTTATTTTAGTATAACTATGTACCGTGTATATATACATATGAATTTAGTAAAAAGCGGTTATTTTAATGATAAAAAGAGACACTACAATTTTATTTATTTGTGTAGATATACATTTCTGTTATACTTGTAGTCAGAAGCATGAAATTTTTAGTCTTTTAGTTGCTCATTAAATAAATAAGTGTTCTAGCGTTTGTGGAAATTCGTAATAATAAAATACTACATTAATTCGTTTTATTTAAATTATTTAATAATGGGTAGATCAGATCTATGGTAAAACTGTAAATATATTAAATTTTTAGAACGAAGCCGAAGACAACACCTAGTAATTATTTATAAACACAATATCTAAAGGTATGTTTATTAATTCCTATGTACTATGTACTTTTCCCCGTAAATTCCTAGATTTTGGCGAAGCTAAAAGATAGCTTATCTATACTAATATAATAAAGCTGAAGAGTTTGTTTGTTTGATTGTTTGTTTGTTTGTTTGTTTGTTTGTTTGTTTGTTTGTTTGTTTGTTTGAACGCGCTAATCTCAGGATCTACTGGTCCGATTTGAAAAATTCTTTCATTGTTAGATAGCCCATTTATCGAGGAAGGCTATAGGCTATATATCATCACGCTAAGACCAACAGGGGCGGAGTCCACGCCGACGAAGTCGCGCGCAGAAGCTAGTATAATATAGGGTGATTTTTTAAGCGTTGTTTTTTTAAAAATCAAATAAAACACTCAAATTTGCATCATATAATCAAAATTTTTATTGGAATAGATAAATTGGCCTCTGCCATTTACGTCTATAAGATAAATTCACGTAAATGTCGTCCGCGCCTCCGTTTCAAAGGGTCCATTCGGAAGGTCCAATTTTGCGTCATTTTTTCGAGCATTTCGGCTTGTATTCCACGATTTCCGCGTGTTATGTTATCCTGTAAGGCTTCAGTAGTGTTCGGCTTGTCCACATAAACTTATTACTTTACATAACCCCACAAGAAATAATCAAGAGGCGTTAAATCGCATGATTTTGGTGGCCAACTCACAGGGCCATTTCGAGAGATAAGCTGCTCACCAAATTCATCTTTCAACATGTCCATTGTTTCACGAGCTGTGTGGCATGTGGCACCGTCTTGATGAAAACACATGTCAACCAAGTTCAACTCAGCCAACTGGGGTAAAAAAGTCGCGTATCATGGCCGATATCGTTCGCCGTTGACGGTAACGTTTTTCCACGGTCGTCTTTGAAGAAAAATGGATCGATGATGCCACCAGCCCACAAACCACACCAAACTGTCGTTTTTTCGGGATTCATCGGTAATTATCGTAGGGCATATGGCTGTTCATCACTCCAGATGCGACAGTTTTGGTTATTTACGTATCCGTTGAGACAGAAATGAGCCTCATCGCTGAACACATTTTTTCGATAAAACAGCGGATTTTCAAGGAGTTGTTCTAAGGCCCATTAACCAAAAATTAGACGTTGCGGTAGGTCATACGGCTTCAATTCTTGCAGAAGTTGAATTTTATTGGCTTTCAAACCCAAATCGACATGTAAAATTTTCCATGCGGTTGAGTAACACATGCTCAATCGCTGAGAGCGGCGAAGAATTAACATTTCACGATCCTCATTAACATTGGACGCTAAGACTGCAATATTCTCTTCGGTAAGCACTGTACGCATGCGAATCGATAGTTTAATGTCCAACAAAGTAAATTTGGTGCGAAATTTGGTGGATAACAGCACCAATTGTTGATTCACCAGGCCGATTATGACGACCATAATATGGTCGTAACATACGATTTACATTTTTCACAGAGCACGAATTTTGATAATAACTTTCAACAATTTGCAATCGTTGCTCGTTTGTAAGTTTTTCCATGATGAAATGGCAGAGTATACTGAAAACATTTCACTTCGAAAAATGATGTTTGGACGCCATTACCAACCATTGCGGTCAACCTGAAAAACTTAACTCTTAAAAAATCACCCCTTATATACTAGCTGACCCGTGCCCACTTCGTTGCGCATTAATTATTTTTAATAATTACTTCTAACGACGATATCTCAAAAACTATTCATCTAATTGATATAGTGTAAAGATCAATTTTAATTTGCATTAAATGCCTAAGCTAAATATCATATTCATTTGGATAAGGATTAATACTGAACTAAAGAAAATAGCTTTAAAAATAATGTAATGTTTTTCATAAAAAAATTTAACATAAAAGTGCTTATTTTAAGTCAACCGTTAGAGATAGAGATATGCTACTGCGGACTTTTTTGTAGCATTTTTACAGATTTTGAATTCGCTAGTACATTACTTAACTATATCTTTGCTAGTTTACGCGGCGTTCGCGTGGAAAGCTCCCAATCGGCGAGATTTTTTGCGACCTCTTCAACATTTATCGCCGTATTTCAGCGAATTTACATAGTAAATTATATACCTAAACCAGGCTCAAGAATCACTCTTTCTATTGTTGAAAACCGTATAAAAATTCGTTTGGTACTTTTCGAGTTTATCGCGTTCAGACAGACGGAGGACAGAAAGACGCGGTCGGGGGACTTATCACTACATATTATAAAACAAAGTCTCTTCCCGATGTCTGTCTGTCTGATGATGTCTAACTACGCAACGGATTTGGATGTGTTTTTTTTAGTAAATAGAGTGATTCCAGAGGAAGGTTTATATGTATAATACATGCATAACATTTTTCGCGCTTAGATTGCAAATATTTATTTTATATTTTATATTTATTTTCAGCATTGCACCCGTGCGAAGCCGGAGCGGGTCGCTAGTTTTTATAATATGTGTAGATACTGTCAGTAAATTTTATTCGTTGTAAAAACAAATACGGAATTTTTGTCAATAAAACATTCACACTTCTTTTATTTAATTTCATAATTCCAAAAATATAACGCTTACCTTTTAAATTGCTTTTTTTTAAACCATTTAAAGTAGAAGAATTTTAGTATGAAAGTGATTTACATCAATTAGAAGATATTCGAAACTATCAGAAAGAAGTGAGGACGATGAAGAACTTATTAATTAGAAGGGGATATATGAGCGTAAATAAATTGCAACTCCGCCATTACCCCTACCGATACGATCGTTGCGAATGACTTGAAAACCCAGCATAGAGTAAGAGGTAGTTGGTATAAATGGTTTGAGCCAGGATTCCGTAACAAGAATCGCGTGAAAATTACGCAATTCAAATGATGCATGCATATCCGTGTCTGAATATGGCCAGTATGGCTGTATGTGGCCAGATGCTTTGGGCGTTAATATGGATAATATTAAAATATTTCGGTAAATCAAAGAATAAATAAAAATATGATTCAAAGTTACATTCAGCGGATATAAAGGTGAACTGTAAAAACTAGCCTCACTAGAAATTAAAGCTCATTACTAATTAACTTTATATATATATGCCTTCAAAGCATATATTTTTAAAAAATGCTGTGAAGGCATATGTAAAGAGAATATAAATAACCGCCTTAACTGTAAAACGGTTTTTTTTAATTTTTCGAATTAACGTAGTTTGAGTGTCTAGTCAGTGACCGAGTCACCTATTTCACAGTTATGTCGGTTATTTCCTATCTTCTTTCCTATGCCTTCCCAATATTTTTTTAAATATTTCAACGTTAAATTTAGGTAATGTAATATCGCGTTGATACAATTTAAAAAATAAAGTACAAGAAAATCGTAGAAACGTGTTTTTAACATCGAAAAGTGTCTCGCGCCGACATACATGTATAAATAAATAAATTATAAAACATATATTACACATAGACTCGGGACGTAAACCTCCCCGGGTAAAGAAGTATGGTCATATAACAAAAACAAATAATTGTTCATACATTAAAATAGCAATAATTTATAACATATATATTTGTACTAGCTTCTGCGCGCGACTTCGTCGGCGTGTACTACGCTCCTATTGGTCTTAGCGTGATGATATATAGCCTATAGCCTTCCTCGATAAATGGGCTGTCTAACACTCAAAGATTTTTTCGTTCAAACAAACAAACAAACTCTTCAGCTTTATAATATTAGTATAGATTAATAAAATATAAAAGTAATATGTAACAGAATTAATATTAGTACATTTTCCACTGGATCGATGAAGAAATTGCTCCAAGATAACTAAGAGCAATGTAATAAATTGAAACATGCGGGTGGAGTTACGAACAAAAGCCATTGAATGAAAATGTACTCTACATCTACAACATCCTGCTGTTCCACTGATGACCACATACCTCGTCTTTTGTAACTAAAGAACCAAAAATTCTTATACAATACATGTACTTACTAACTTAGAAATTTTGTGCAACTCTTAGTACCTTCTAGGAATTTAACAATCTTTGTTTTTGAGTAATTTATTAATTTTGATAAATATTCAGGTATTCAACTCCTAGTATTTTTTTACACGGAAAGTGGTCTATTACACCAACAGAACCCCCCATTTGAAGAAACGCAATTTTGAGTTTTTTTATACAACTAGGTCGGCAAATAAGTGTACGGCTCACCTGATGGTAAGCAATTTTCGTAGCTTACCTACAATACCAGAAGCATTGTAAACGCGTTGCCGAGCCTACCCCCAATCCCCCACAGAAGCTCTGGTCAACTACTCACTATAGGAAAACAACACTGCTAGCAATATTATTTAGCTATGATCTTCTGTAAGGTCGAGGTACTTCTCCAGTCGGCCTGCACCAGATTTTGAGCAGGATATTCCCTGCTGTGCCTTACCTCAGTTAAATCCATGTAAAATAATCTATACTAATATTATAAAGAGGTAAAGTTTATAACTTTGTTTGTATATACGGGGTAATCTTTGCAAATACTGATGCGATCATGAAAATTCTTTCGCTAACAAAAAGCTACACTATTGGAGGAGTGACAAGATAAAAGGAAAAAGATAAAAATATATAAAGATTTTAAATCAGCAGGATTTGAACCTGCGCCCTCTGACGTGCCGTGTCAACAATTCAATCTAATCAAGCATTATTATTTGCCTTAGAAATTAATTGGTGATTTTAAAACATTTATATTTATCTGATTTGCTGAAAATAGTGAGAGTGTATTGGAACATATCAAATTTCACCGTACCCTTCTTATGTGAAATGGATTATAACGCCCAACGAAGTGGGCACGGGTCGGCTAGTATTGTATAAAACTACGTCCTACAGACGGAATTTTTTTAATACGCTGTTCCCTTTCACCATTCTTCTTTATGATATACATTGTTCGTTTGCACTGTATATATTCAAATATACTATCTTTCGTTTTAAGTTGGAACAAAATCTCTCTCTGTTGCAATCAAAATTCCTTAACCTCCATGAAGTAGTTTGTAACGTTTAAAATCCACTAAAACAATTCTTTTAAACTAACACACTCGTTACAGAAGCAATAAAATCGTATGGCGCGGACCATTTATTTTATTTCCAGTAACGCTTTGTTGTTTTATAAAACCAATAAGATATACGTGGAAAAGGTTTTCCGTTCGAACATTTTGTAAGACGCGTTATCCACCTTCCAACTACGAGGCAGCGGGTTCCGCACAACGTTTTAGTTCCAAGCTTAGTGCAATACCGGAGATAATCCTCGTTTCTGCAACTCGTGTACGTATCTTCTTTTTGCTGATACGCCACATTTCGTCGCCCAAGAAACTAAACCTGCTAAATCCATTTTTACCTTATGTGATATTTTTTATATAGTATTAAAAGGACAAAGAGATTTCGCGTCATAAAGAGAAACAGTTAATCTAAGCCTAAATAATCAAACAATTGTAATGAGTTAAACTGCTGAATTATATCTTTGTAATTAATCGTTATGAATTGTGTTTTGGTAACTGTCGTGTATTCTACTGCAAATAATAATAAAACATAACAAAGAGAGACAATGAGAAAACTGAGAGTAAAACAATATATCTTATTTAATGAAAATAAGACGTGCATATTTCTGCAGATAGTATGAAAGAACTGCGTACTGGCTAAAGAAATAAACTCAACATTCTTGGTTCTATTTCTAAAAACAAAAAAAGAAGAGAAGAAGAAAAAAAGATTTAACTACTTTTGGAAGGCTAAACTTTTTGTATAATGTACATATTAAAATAAGTTTTTGCCGGTAAGTCGCATACAAAAAAAAATACAAACGATTCGTAAAGAACATTTACACACAAATAAGATACATAACAGAAGTGACAAGAAACGATAAATAAAAAGATTAAATCATTATTAATAGAAATCGACAGCTGATCGTTTGTTGTTTTGTTAACTTCGTAATTTCTAACTATAATAATATTCGAGGTATATCTGGTGCAAAATTTTAAACAGGATTATTTTCCCCCTTATCTTTACTAAATATTATAAATAATCATGGCACTACCTGAGACATGACACTTGGCAAAATATCCTAAAGATTTTTTTCAATGCTACGTACCAGGTTTAGAATCTCAGACGTCGATTTAGAATTGAGTACAATCGCACATGTTATCGAACTAAAAATAAAGATGTTTCCAATAATATGACGATCATACATACTTAGAATCAAAAAGTCATGAAGAAAGCAATGATATTTGTTTTTGTAATTGTTAAGTGAATTTAAAACGTGACTTTGTTAACACCTGGTAAAAAATATATCTTACAACAATACTCAATTCTTTGTTCAAAATTTTAAAAGATGAAGTTAAACTAAGTTTCTTTAAATTAATGGTGAAAACATTGTATACATTAAATTATAAAGAAACAAAAATTTAAAGTAGTTAGTAGTAGCTAGTTAATAGAAAAATTAAAAATGGTTTTATCATAATTGTATTATATGCTATGAAGTTGAGTTCATTATTTTGAAGTGGAGCTGTTCTAACATGTTACTGCAGCCTCAACTGATATAGAGATCTGATCCCACTATTGGTATGCCGGCAAAATTTCTCACAATGAAATTTAATAACCAGTTTAATTAATTGAAATTAATGACTTCAGGAGTTGTATGTTATTTAACAATTTGTGTAGATAAATGTATTTACGAGTAGAAAGGTAATTCAAAATTAATTGTTTTGTCTTATAACAAAATGTAAATTTTTTTTCATTAAATTTTAATAATAATATCTAATTCTGCCACCTGTGACTTTTTGATTAAAATGTTTTTCTCCGCTTTCACCTCCAGGATTATTTCCTACATTAATAGTACTTACATTTTGTTTAGTGTTAAAAGTAATAACGTTACAAAACAATATAAATGTTACATAAAGTGGTCGAACATCGATCAAAGCTTATTATTTAAAATTAAACTTCTTACTCTCCTTAATGTCCGTACGGGACTTACACTATAGGTTGTACTAGATTTTTTTTATATATATATAAAAACATGGTTAAAATTACCGTTTACAGGATTCAAAAAATATATTTTTTATTTTACATATTCTCTATCTCAACAATGTTTGTGATACTATCAAATGTTTTTTAAACTAATTTACCTACTTGAAAATAATATAATCTATATATATAAAAGAGTTACCCACCCATTGACTCATCACGATATCTCTGGAACCATAAGGCGTAGAGACTTGAATTTTGGTAGGAATATTCCTTTCGCCGAGTAGAGGTCAGCTAAGAACGGGTTTTACGATATTTCACCCCTAAGGGGGTTAAACGGGGGTTGGAAGTTTGTATGAAAGTCCTATGTTTTTGAAGTAAGAGACTTGAAATTCAAAATGTATGCTTTATAGATGGTGTTGAGGTGTACTAATAATGTATTTTGAGAAATCAACCCCCTTTTGGGGTTAAAACAGGGGATGATAGTTTGTATGAAGTCCAATGAAAATTACACTTACAAACTTAAAATTTGGCCGGTAGGTTCCTTAAAGGGAGTAGACATCCGCTAAGAACGGGTTTTACGAAATTCCATACCTAAGGGGGTTAAACGGGGGTTGGAAGTTTATATGAAAGTCCTATGTTTTTGAAGTAAGAGACTTGAAATTCAAAGTGTGTAGTATATTTAGTATCGGCATTTCACCCGTGCGAAGCCGGGGCGGGTCGCTAGTTTCTTTATAAAGAGTTTAAAAAGTATTTCAACTATCAAATTCATTTGTGTTGTGTATTAACTTTACGTAAACAGGGATTTAAAGGATTTTGCTTTGGATATTTTATGATAAACTCGTGATATATTATCTGGCACACTTTACCAGTGAGTTAGCAAAAAGTTCGTGGGGTCGGGCAGCTATGAATTGTCGAGGTTTACAGAATGTATTGTTCTGAATTCTGTATCTAACTAAAACGTTGTCCTATCAGTTATTGTTTTCGGGAAATACTTTTAAAATTTATTTAATATCAATTTTGAATATCAGATTCACATAAAAACTAAATACGTATAATAATAACTTCTTTGTGGTCTTCTAATATCTAGTATACCCAAAGACTGTACCTTATTCAATTTATTCGCGCTGTCCATTTTCACAAACGGTTGTCATAAATATAAATTTATTTACGTAATTAATTATGAAGTATTAGGCGAAGCTTTGATAAAAATATATTTTTAACCCGGCGCCAATGACGCTGGGTCATATTGACCCGAGGCAATTTTAAACTGATATATTTTATTTGTGCTTCGGTCGTATGTTCTGAACGTTTGTGTAGCTGGAGATATGACCTCCTTCTACCCATTCCATTAGTACGCTCAGTGTGAGCCCATGTGCGTTAGGAGATACAAGTGCGTCAAGTGAAAACGGGTCATTATGACCCAGCGTCATCGTTGCCGTAGTAATTTCGTGACTTAAGTTTATTTGCTTATTTAGTGTTTAATGTTAATTAACTTGGGTTTTAAAAGGTTTTCGTGAAAATAACGTTGACAAATGACCCACCTACAATTGTGGTGTTATTAGAAGAGTCTGATAACGAGAATGAAGACTCCCAAGGTGCTTCAGATGTGGATATTGATGACCATTTATCTGAACGCAGCAATGACAGGGAAAAAGTGAACAAGACGCTAGTGATAAGGGGATTCAGGTTATATCGATCTTGAGGCCGTTTGCAAAAGAAAGGATGGAACAATGTGCCAAAAAGCACCTCCACGGCCGAGTCTAGGCACCAGCTGACGAACTCAGTGCTATTTAAAACGAGAGAAAAAATTCAAAACGATTGCCACTTAAGATTTTCTATGCAATGTTGAATATATTTAACATAAATGTGAATATAATACATCGGGCTAATAGCAATGATACACGTAATAAAAGACGAAGTTCCTAAAAAGCTGGGACTTGCTCTAATACACGAGTATTTACAAACTCGGAGAAACTAGCAAATTTTGCTGGGTGACCCTAGTTAAGAGCGTCCCCAAAAGGTTCTAGGAACTCGCAAAAAATGTCAAGTATGTCCGTCCGTCTAAAAAGGATAAGAAAAGGTTTCACACTTGTCATGCGTAGCCCAGACCGTTTGATTCCATACTGCAGTAATTGATGCAGTTCCGCAGGCCTGAATTATGACGTAGAAGACCGATCCGTTTTTATTTTTATACTATAAAGCTCATTTGATCTCTCTATTAGTACATAAGATTATTAATTCCTATTGTTGCTACAAATAGTTTACCAAAAATTCAAAATTTAAACATGTTATGTTTTCATAGTTAATTTTGCATGTATTATTAAAAAATTAATAGCAGTTTAATTTCTAAAACTTATTGATATGAATTTTATTTTACTGACTAACCAAATGACCCTTTTTAATAAACAGTCATTAAAATTAACGTTACTTGCAAAATTTCTTGAAAAATTATCGATAAACTTCGGGTCAATATGACCCGACGTCATCGTCCGAGTAATTATTTTCACGTCATTTGCGCCGGGTTAATCACTTCATTAGTTGCTTAATTTGTTAGGATTTTGTATTTAACGTAATATTTGAATAAATGTGTTAGTAGAAAAATATACATATTATCTTTGTTAACAAATAGGATGAAATATGTATATGTAAAATATATATGTCTATTTAGTAAACAGATGGCTATAAAATCTATAGACAGGCTAATATTAAAAATGCATAATATAGGTATAACATATATGTGAACAGAGCTAGAACGGAAAGTAATTCGTTTAAGGCCGTGTTGTTTTTACCCAAAACTAGCCAAGACCAATTGATGCTGTAACTTATTCCCGCTATAAATATTTAAGAAACTCATATGATAGTTTCGTCTCGTGATGGATCTAGTTGGTAAGGTCTTTTTGTACGTTGCGTTTGTTTATAACTCTTCTCCTTCGTTAGTTTAGACCGTCAAAGGTAACAAAACTTAACGACAGAGTTGAATAAAACTCCGATATGCCTATTTTACATATTAAATTCAAAACTTTGTCAAACCTACGATATTTGTATGATTTTGTTTTCTAAAGATCCATAAAGTCTATACAAAGGTTATGTATGAAGAGTTGCTAGCATCGTTGTAAATAAAAAAACCGGCCAAGTGCGAGTCAGACTCGCGCACCGAGGGTTCCGTACAAAAATTATTAAAAATATTTTCATTAGAATTATGATGAAACTAAAAATTTATGCTTTTCGCAATGTTTCCTTTATCTGTGCTATAAGACGTTACTTCGTAACAAATTTCAAGATTCTGAGTTCATGGGAAGTACCCTGTAGGTTTTGATTCCTTTGCGAGTGTCGTAATTTTGCAGCATAACGAGATTTTTACACAACTCCAAGGGACAGTAGACTTGAGTATTTGACATGAATTTCAGCTTCATACCTCCGCGCGCTCCTGAGAAAAGGGGTTTTGACAGACAGACGGACAACAAAGTAATCCTATAAAGGTTCCGTCTTTTCCTTTTGAGGTACGGAACCTTAAAATGTCTATTGTAGGTTAAAGACATAATGTGAAAATTAAGTTTTATTTGTTTGATGATTGACGATGATTTATTATAATACCTTGAGAATAAATGTGATCAGTGACCATAATGTAATACACTTTAGTAGGGGAAAGGGTGGCAAGATGGGGTACTTAAGCTTTAAAGGTCAATAATATAAAAAAATACATAGTGAAACAATCATATTTATTTTGTTAATTAACAACTATTTATTATTATTCAAATATTTGGTGTCATTGGGAACTTTTAGTAACACATTTAAGAAAAAAAAAATTAAAATAAGAAAAAGGTGTTTTGCCCCGTCTTGCCCCATGGTGCTGGTAAGATGGGGTACCCCCCTGAGGTAAGATGGGGTGATGATAATGATCACAGAGAAAGGTGATTATTTGAGCTAGCAGAACTCGCAGACATGGGTGGCTTCGTCATCATCATCATCTATTCCTGCGCTGAGCCCATCTTCCACATAATGAGCATGATATCCACCTTTCAATGGAAACGGAATATACTTCTTCACAATACATACATGGTGTGCCCTCCTCTTCTTTACTTTCATCTCCAGATGATGAGAATCTTCGTCGTTTTGCTGTTTTCGCTGATCGGCTATTCTTCTTTGATATTTTATTTTGAGCTTTTGTAGTAGTTTTATTCCGTTTTTTTTATTCATCTTTTCTCTTTTTTGTTTCTTTTTTCACTAGTTTTTTCTGTTCACCGTCTTTTTTCTGGGCGATGACTTCTAATTCTTGCTTGTAGGGAGACGACGTGATAATTGCTGTTTTTCACGCTTTTTAGCAACACGACAAGATTTTTTAGTAAGCGGAAGTGGAAAGAGTTGTTTTGGAGAAGTCAAAACAAAGCTACTGTCGCTTTTATCGCACGTGGGCACATTAGCTGGTTCTGATGTCTCTAGTTCCTTACAAACAGGGTTTTCAGCTGGTTCTAGTGAGTGCGTCTGCTGGTCGGAGTGATTTTGTTCTGCTTGTGATCTGTGTCTCCGGTTGATCTTTAGTTTGATACGGTGCTGATTCCTGATCAACTAGCCTGGGACTCCAGTGCAAACACCCTGCCAAAGAGTCATCAACAACGTTTCTGCTCAAAGTCGCAGCATTATCAGCTGTTTGTGCAGCTACTGTGTCTGAAGTTTGGGCAGTAGTGACATTGCTTATGTCTTGAAATACTTTTCGGTTTTTTGGTTTGAGCAGCCTTGACTTTTCTCTCTAATGTTGTCTGTGACACATCAAATTATTTAGCTGCTTTATAGTAACCCATTTTTCTACCCAAAACCGCTTTGACTGCTTCCCGCATGGATTCTTCGGACCATGACCCTCTGTCAGTCGTGCGTTTGTAGTCACGAACCATTCTAAAAAAGTAAACTATAATAAGCTTACAAAAAACAAACTCACTTTTACGGAAAACAAACAAGAACAAAATTATTCTCATTGGGGGCAAGATGGGGTACACCGTTACCCCATCTTGCCTGCAGAGCCATTTAAAAAAAAATTAAAAACATAAAATAACAGCCAACAATTTTAAGGAAACACAATGCCTACCATATTATGGGTTAGTTTAAGCGTCCATCACAGCAACACCTCACCAGCTAACGTTATTTAACAAGCCACAGTCACGTGTCAAACCAGAAGAAAATATAATAAACAATTTGCTGTAAAACAATTTTTTTGAATTTTTTTCGACACTGTGCACTTGTGAACTACAAACCATCGAGCGACTGACAAGTGTCATGGCGGCGCGTCGAACGATGAATGAACGAGCGTGATTGGTCAATTTGAACTGTGAATTTCGCGGGGTACCCCGTCTTACCCGCTACCCCGTCTTACCTCCTTCTCCCCTACTTATTGTGTAATGTCAACTAATTTATTATAACAAAATTAAAATTTTGATTTTTTTTAGTTTTAGAATAATATTTTATTTTCTGATTGTTAAGAAACGAAAACATTAACATCTTTACATACTCTATAGTATCTTGTTTGAAACTTTAACTAATGGAATTTTCTCAACAGTTCCCCACGCTAGAAATAGCATGATTAACTTGACAGTGACTTCGCGACTTGCTGGAAATAATTTATAGATGTACGCTACATAGTATATTTTAATCAAATAAACCCTCTTTTCGTACTTTATCAAATATATTGATTATTCTGTTAAATTCATTAAACTTAACGTAGTCATTTATACTATGGCACGAAATAACTTTAATCTTATGTTGTTCTAGGATCTAGTCGAAAAGTTTTAAACTACAAATATTATTCACTTTACGTGACTTTAGTGAAATCCAGAAGAACCATAAGAAAAAGAATTATTAAAAAAAATACTCAATGCAATGCAAGAGTTCTAATTCTTTGTGACAAGTAAATTTTCAGTCGATAAATTACTTGATATTTAAATTTGACACTACCGAATGAACAAGTACAGTTATTCCAAATCGTGCACAAATTATTAATTACAGCTATATATCAGGTCTTTTGTAGGACTAAAAGGCTGAAATAGAAAATCTCACTTAATTGAATTCATAACTTCACCTAAATTAAATATTGTATGTCCTTTTACCTACATAATTATATACAACTACTAGCTCCTGCGCGCGACTTCGTCGGCGTGGACTTCGCTCCTGTTGGTCTTAGCGTGATGATATATAGCCTATAGCCTTCCTCGATAAATGGGCTATCTAACACGGAAAGAATTTTTCAAATCGGCCCAGTAGTTCCAGAGATTACCGCGTTCAAACAAACAAACAAACTCTGCAGCTTTATTATATTAGTATAAATAATAACACAAAAGCTACAACTACCTAACTATTAAAAACTTGCTTATTAAACATGAAGACAAATAATATGAAACGAAATAACTGTTTATGTGTTTATTGTGCTAAAAACCTATAAATCCTTGCTGTATACAGACAGACCCGTGTGACTTTGACAAACTAAATTCTAAACAGTAGAATTTTCCGTAATATTATTATCTAATATTACGAAATTACTGAATTTATGAAATCAGATTAATTGTTGCTTATATATATTTATTATATATATTATATTATATCAGTGTTCCGCAAACTTTTTGTGTTCAAGGTACACCTAGGAATAGGAAAATATTTTGGAGGTACACCACAAATGAAAAATCATTCTTTAAGTATCATTAACAAACATTTATTTATTAATCATTGAAACAATATTTATTATTAATCAATAAACGTAAACTTCATTTTTCCGGGGCACACCAATAAACGACCACGGCACACCAGTGTGCCGCGGTACACCCTTTGCGGAACACTGTATTATATTATATTATAGGTATATTATATAATAGGTATATAATATACGAGTACATAATAAATTTTGATATTCCGATATTAGTTAATCGCACAACGCTTGCGATTCTAGCTAAAGTTAACCAAACTCATCGCTTTTATCCCTGTTACTGGCTGGAGCACTGTATAAGTTTAATTGGAACTCCTATACGGTTAAATAGCTCTTGTCTGACAAATGATATGTGATTATAACTTCAAAATAATAGGAAAAGATTAGAGAAAAAAGAAATGCAATTTGTTATAATTATGTTTATTGTGTGTGTATTATATTTTGTTTGCAGAAACATGTATGTGTCATTAAAATTATTATCTGTTATAACAAATATATCTTGATAATACTCAAGATTATTATAAATTTTAATATTAATTTAATTATAACACAGGTTAAACTTTAAATATTTAAATTGTTCCCGGTCAAAAGCCGTCACTTAATCACATCATCCACTGTCTTTAAAGGTAAATTGAACTAAAACTGATGAAGCAATAACTGTTTTTCTCTTTTGTCATCCATTATTTAAATCTTTGTATAAACGACTTTAAATTTATTGAGTAAAGTCTTTATAAACGGTTAATTGATATCTTCAATAGCAGCTATCACCGTCAAAATTGCAAACATTTAGTACATCAATAATATATTACAAAACAAAAAAGGTTTGCGTGTTTAATGCTTTCAAGCATTCATATCAGTAGTTTTTAAAGATTTGCGAATAAAACTAGCGGTGCAGCAATGACCAATAAGACGAGCTTTGAATTTCGACGTAGATGGAGTAGAGAATCACGATTCAGCCTGTAATATCCCACTGTTGGGCATAGGCCCCTTCCCCATGTAGGAGAAGGATCGGAGCTTAATCCACCACGCTGCTCCAATGCGGATTGGCGGATATATTACCTACTATGAGTAACGATCGCTATCAGGTGTACATGATAACAACCGGGACCGACGGCTTAACGTACTCTCCGAGGCACGGTGGAGAGACCCACAAGAACTGCACAAACACCCAGACCACGGCAAACATCTGTATGGCCAATACAAATGCTGTCGTGTGCGGGGATCGAACCCTCGCGCAATAGCCAATCGCAATCCATTGCTGTGACCGCTGCGCCAACGCGGCGTCGTTGGAGTAAAGAATCAACATAGATCAAAAATTTAATTAAAAAAAAACTGTTCACTATTGAAAATTTTCCTTATAAGCGTATAAGACCGTTGTAGGTTCTATGCATATTTAAGTTACGTAATACTTGTATCATTTTCAATTTATTTATAAACCAATATTATACATTAACATACATACGACAGTTGTCTTGGAGAAAGCTTATATGAAATGAACCAATAAAAACAAATCAATGACTACAATAACCCACTGGCAATATTCCAACTGCTAATGAAAGCTAAGTTTAGTTCCCATTGGAGCATTCTGGTTTGTTTTCGGTTACAATTAACGTCGTTTGCAATTTTTTTCAATATCTTTCTACTTATTGCGTTTGGTGCAACATATTTTTTTCTCTGGGATGAGCAACGATAAACGCAATAATAACACAAAAGAACTTTTTTGGTAATATTTTTATGTAGCTGCTATTGTCATCGCTGGCTCACATAAATATGTTTTCACATCATTTGCCTTTAGGTCTAAAGTGGCATTTCCGTCGCGTTGTGGCAAATGGTTTGGATATCCTCCAAATATGCCATCGAGATAAGCTATAAGATCTTTTAGTGTTATTACTGGGATACCCTATTAGCGATCCCTTGTTCCCTGTAAAGTATTCTGAACTGAATTTTTAAATAAATATTTCATGTTTTGTTATATTTTAAAATTATATTATTGAATCAGAAACAATTAAAATTAATAACAACTTTCTGAACATAATGAATATCGAAATTAGAAAATTTACTAATGTACAAAGAAGACATAAGATAATATGTGCTCTACTCTATTTATAGATCTTATTCTAAACAAAATTTATTATTTTAATTAATTATTTTTAGTTCGATAATTTATAAATCCATGAAGAAATTTAAATCAACTACGAATATCAAGTTGCTTACGATGCGTAAGTGTAACATTGCCAGAAATATATTTTATACGCGACTATTAATTGTTTATACGTAGGTACATATACAATTAAAACGACTAGTAAATTTGTATAATTTGTTGTATGTATTTTACTTTGCTCTAGTTCCTTTTTTTATTCAAGAGCAAGAAGACTATTCACTTTTCCCCTAGCCATAGTTATTTTTTTTTGTCATAATTATCTTCTTATATATTAAAATTGTCGTGTCACAATGTTAGTTACAATACTCCTCCGAAACGGCTAGACCGATTTTGATGAAATTTTATGTGCATATCGGGGAGATCTGAGAATTGGCCAACATCTTTTATTCATACCGAAGAGAAATTTGGCAGGGAAGTAGTTAACAGTTTGTGGACATCAACTAAAAATGGATTTTGTGATAGGGCCACATATAGTTACCATATATTGCAATGCCTGTAAAAATTCTTCCATAAGGGGATGTTATAGAAGATGACAAATCTTATACAGTTAATTTAATATATTGTTAGAAACCAGAAGTGAGATTTATTAAAATAAAACACAAATCACGAAATAATTCATTGACCAAGCAAAATAAACCACCAATTTATATCTAATTCAATATCACACCATTATGCTAAACCAAAATTTCGAAAGAGAGCCAGACGTCACATCAATTTTTAATTTTTATAAGAATTATCAAAAGAGGTTTTATTATAAAAAGTCCATATATGCTAACACGGCCTCTCCTGACTGGAGGACGTTCTCGTCCTCCTCTGCCTAGATTTGCAGAGGATCCGCAGCTCTGGAGGTGCTAGGCGTTGGGTCAGTCATCATCTCGTCTGTAGCCTGCACATCGTCGTAAGAGGCTGCTTGCTCAGGCGTAGACTCCGCAACGTCATTGTTGCTATCTGCGTCGGAGAACATAAATAATACTCCAGTTGTAAAACACTAAAGACAAATAGTCATCGTTTTACACCATAAAACAATACACAATGAAACATAGGCACTAAGTTAACATAGTGCAAACAAACACCAGAGAGGAAGCACTACGTTAGCTATCTCGGAAACCTACAAACACCAGAGAGGAAGCACCACGTTAGCTATCTCCGAAACATACAAACACCAGAGAGGAAGCACCACGTTAGCTATCTCCAAAACATACAAACACCAGAGAGGAAGCACTACGTTAGCTATCTCCGAAACATACAAACACCAGAGAGGAAGCACCACGTTAGCTATCTCCGAAACATACAAACACCAGAGAGGAAGCACCACGTTAGCTATCTCCAAAACATACAAACACCAGAGAGGAAGCACCACGTTAGCTATCTCCGAAACATCAACTCACCACCATGGCATAAGCACGTCGTTGGCGTACCATGAAGCTCGTAACTTACCAGCAGGGTAACCAGCACAGGAAGATACAGGTCGGTGCGTTTGCAGATCAAAAATGGTCAACCGCCTCGGCACCTACTAATTGGCCCCACTGGTAGGCCAGGTAGCCCACAAACAGAAGGCAGTCAGCAGCTGCATCGTATGGTTCAGCGGCGCCCGAGGCCCGCGACCGACAGGCAGAGCAGCCCGCAGACAGAAGGCAGTCAGCAGATGCGTCGCCCGATCCAGCGGCGCCCAAAGCCCGCGACCGGTTCACTACTGGTTCGCTCGGCTGCACCTGACCCAAAAAACATTTCTTTAATTTAAAAGAAAAACGAGAATCAGTAAAAATTTGAAGAATCGGCTCGATTTGCGCTTCGATCTAACGCACGACAATTCAACGGGACTACGCAAAAGCGAATCTCATGGTATCGTGATATAAATTGGTGGTTACTTAAACACTCTTAGTGGACGCGAGAACACTATCCCACTTCTGATGTTAGAAACCAGAAGTGAGATTTATTAAAATAAAACACAAATCACGAAATAATTCATTGACCAAGCAAAATAAACCACCAATTTATATCTAATTCAATATCACACCATTATGCTAAACCAAAATTTCGAAAGAGAGCCAGACGTCACATCAATTTTTAATTTTTATAAGAATTATCAAAAGAGGTTTTATTATAAAAAGTCCATATATGCTAACAATATATTATGTATAGTATTACTGAAACTACCTAAAAATGGCTAGAGTATACTTAACAGACAGTTGAGAGACAGTTTTTCGCACGACTATTTTATGAAGCTTGATCGAAAGTAAGCTTTGCGAACAGTCGGGTAGTTCTAGCGTAAGAAAGGCAAATCATATACTTAATAGTAGTATACCAAGCAAGAGGTCCTAAACAATTGTAATATTTATAACAATAAGTATAACTTTAGCACCTCATCTATATATATAAAGGTCACTGACTCATCACGAAAGCTCAGAAACTATAACACCTACAAACTTGAAATTAGGCAAGTAGGTTCCTTATAGGGAGTAGACATCCGCTAAGAACGGGTTTTACGAAATTCCACCCCTAAGAGGGTAAAACGGGGGTTGGAAGTTTGTATGAAAGTCCTATGTTTTTGAAGTAAGAGACTTAAAATTCAAAATGTATGCTCTATAGATGGTGTGGAGAACCCATTTTTGGGGTTGAAACAGGTGGTGGTAGTTATATGTGAGCGAGATGAAAACTTAAGTATAAGTATATTATGTGCATCACAAAAATAATTAACGCCCAACGAAGTGGGCACGGGTCAGCTAGTTGTAAATATAATCAATTTATAAGCGAGCGAAGCCGCGAGCAACTACTAGTTAAAATACAAAAGAAAACCAATGCTATAAAAGGTAAATAGGTACATTAAAGGTATATCATTAAGAACATTTTACGAAAGAAAACCTCAAACCGAAAGTAAAATTGTTCCCGATTGCATTATGTTTTTCTTTTAAGATATGTCTTGACATTGATAAGAGAAGTACTTATTGGGAGAGATGGAAGAAGGTGACGAAATGGAATTAGCCACGATACAAACAAAGCTTATACCTTACGTATTATTCCATTGTGTGTACATTACTTTTGTTAAATAAGTAAGATATTAGTATTACTTACAAAATAATGTGTTTTACAAAAATCGAATTTCTCTTTCCTGTTAAAATACGTTTTATGAATGAAACTGCGTCTCCCGCGGGATAGCCATTGGATCGGTACCTAAATTGGATCGGAGTTTCGCAGTACCTTTACGATACGTCAAAGCCCCTTCCGATCGCAAAATGTTTGTGAAGGCAGTACGCATCGTTTGACACATATAATATTGCTTACACAGTCACACTAACAAAATACCTAAGGTAAATTACTACGAGCATCCCTCTTGTTATTTTGTCTTATTCGAAGCAAAGTTGGAAGTAGAAAAACTTTTACCATTACGCCTCAAAGGCCAACTCGTCTATAAGCCTATTATCTCCTGCGAGCATATTTTCTGTAGAAAAATATTTAAACTGAGTTGCACTCTTATTTGTGTCTCTATATTTAACTGCAACTGAAAAACGGATAAAATATTTTATACATACAAAATAATTTATGTTTATCATTACATAGTATAAAACAAAGTCGTTTCCCGCTGTCTGTATGCTTAGATCTTTAAAACTACGCAATGGAGTTTAATGCGGTTTTCTTTAGTAAATAGAGTGATTCCAGAGGAAGGTTTATATGTAGGTATAATACATGCATAAAGTAGTAATATAGTAGAGGAACATTGATAGTGTTTGCAACCGTGTGAAGCCGGGGCGGGTCATTAGTAAATTATAAAAATATTTATAAATCAGCGAAGAATCATCATTTAAAAATAGCACAATTTTTTAACCCTGCAACATTCCAACCCGCATTTGAGCAGCGTTGTGGATTAAGCTCTGATCCTTCTCTTACATGGGGAAAGAGGCCAATACCCAGCAGTGCGGTATTACAGGCTGAAGCGTAAATTTTTTTTACTAGTACTTCATTTGTAAACAAAATGTAGAGAATTCAATCTTTTTCCTATTTACGTAGTATTGAAATGTATCTCAGCCTGTGACATCCCACTACTCGGAATAGGCCTATTTCTCTATCTATATAAATACTCCAACGGTGTTCCCTGATAGTATATTAAATGCTGCATGAATTTAATGAAATAAATAATAAAGTCAAGTCGTGTGAGACAATCGTTACGTTAATAAAAATGCGATAAAAAAGCAATATTGGCAATGTGTTGAGCGACAAAAGACACATATTTTAAGGCTTTGAGAAAAGGCAGTTAAAACGTGCGTGGAATATAAAATTATACAAATATATTTTAGAATACTTTGACGGCAATAGTAGGCATCAATATTCGTTTAACTATAAGCATTGAGAATTTGAGATCTAATATGAAAATAAATGATATCGAAGACAAGAAATATGTAATAATTGCAAACAACGGCTTTGATGATGCAAATGTAATATTGAGGGATTTCTTCGACCAAAAGTTATTGAATGCAATATATAAGTAATTCGAAATGTGCAATCTATACTAATATAATAAAGCTGAAGAGTTTGTTTGTTTGTTTGAACTCGCTAGTCTCAGGAACTACTTCTTCGAATTGAAAAATAATTTTTATGTTGGATAGTCCATGAACCGATGAAGGCTATAGCCTATATAGTATTTCAGTACGTTTTTCCTCAAAATAACGCAGGTAAAACCACGATTCACAAGTATTAAACAATAAATATAACGAAACATTGAAGTCAAAAATTTCTCTAAATACACTTTTAGCTTTATTCTCTAGCGCAGTGTTCCGCAAAGGGTGTACCGCGGCACACTGGTGTGCCGTGGTCGTTTATTGGTGTGCCTCGGAAAAATAAACCTTACGTTTATTGATTAATAATAAATATTGTTTCGATGGTTAATAAATAAATGTTGGTTAATGTTACTTAAAAAATGATTTTTCATTTGTGGTGTACCTCCAAAATATTTTCCTATTCCTAGGTGTACCTTGAACACAAAAAGTTTGCGGAACACTGCTCTAGCGTATTATTGTATGTGTAGGTGGCTCGCTGATTTTTTTTAGTCTTCGGTGCAATCTCGGACAATTCGTTAACAGACATTTAACAGAATACTATTATAGGTATATATTTACCTTTCGTATCGAAGTCATTACAAAGTAGTAAACTCGTTTCAAATATACTTTTTTCTTAAATTCTTTAATTGATTTTAAAATTTATACGTTTGTTTCAATTTAATATTTTTATTTACAATTTTAACTGTGTAACATCAAGCACATTGCATGATTGTCACCAAACCTCCCCAGGAACTTGAAAACAGTATTATTTGGCTGTGATCTTATGTAAGGTTGAAGTTTTCCCTAGTCGGGATGCTTTAAATTTTCAGTAATATTGCTTGCTGTGTGTTATTTTAACAATAGCTTAGTTTTCTTTTAAGAAAATATTTTATTACCTCTTCTTTGAAACAGAATTTTTAAAGAAATTTTTAATTGAATATAGATTGCGTTGCAGTAAAAGCGGAAATGAGTAAATGGGTTTGAATTGTTTTATAAAAACCCATATCCGCAAAACAGTCATAGCATTAAGGAGTTAATCGCAGCGAAGTTTCTCAATCATTTACGAAGTATCACAATAGATACATTTTTTCTTTAATAGTCCATGAATTTAATACTTTTAACATAATTTATATTCAATTTACTTTTTCGCGCATTAGTGATGGGAATAAGTAAATAAAATAGTAAATGGATTGAAAAAGGAAAAAATGGAATTCATTTCAAAATATATTTCAATGAGCAAATTAAGATAGATAAAACAATATTCTAGTTATATTACATTGCTTAAAATATATTTACAGAATATATATTTACATCTTGTTTCTCAAAACATTAATAAAAATTTAACAAATGAAAGACACATAATTATGTACATATTATATTTTTAACGTCTGCCTGTATCGCCATCTCGTTAACGTTTTCTCATTACCGCCAACAGTGAACATCAAAGCAGGAAGCACACTTTTAACCAATATCGGCGCAAAGAGATAATTCTCTAAAAGCCGAGTCAGGTTGCCATTCCCTGTGAAATAAATATTGTTTTCTCATTATATTAAAGAAAACGTTTTATTTATATTAAATAGTAAAAATGAAACTTGTCTTGAAATGAAAACTATATTATGTTTTAAACATAAAACAGGTGAAAACGTCGTTTGATTTTACAAGGCATTAAACATACATAGTTATTCCGACTTACCTATTAAAAAAATAGATTCTATAAATTTTATTTTCAACTCTGTACACCACATTGTGACACCGCCTGAAAGTTTAAAGGTAAATATTTAAAGCATAGTCAATTTAATTTCAATAAGTAAGTTTTAGTGTAAAAGCTCCTTAAAAGAAAGAATTATGACGTTTTTATTTAAAAAATGTCTACAACTAGTAAATTGTACGAATTTTATTAATTTAAAGCATGTTTTATGTACACATGCTTTAAATTAATAGGCCTTAAATTTATCATAAACAAATATAATAGTATTATCAAGTGAACCTGCGGTTTCAGCCGCAATTTTCGATCCCATGGGTATGTCGGGACAAAAAGTAACATTATAAAATAATATTTCAGTTAAAAATTAAACATCATAATTTGGTACAAGTTAACTAAAATTATATTAACCTTTGTAGCCCACAATTTTCGACAATCTGGACAGAACCAGTTGCCTTGTGGTGGAACATCAATGCCGACACACTTAAAATGGTACCATTCCTGACTACACTCAGGCGAATCACAGCCAATCATGGGTAAACTGTCATCGTCTTTTCCACAAAAGCAATACGTGGTGTTCAGTTCACTCTCTTCGATGGATTCATCTGTCGGTAGAATATTACATTTATGGGCCGCATATCTCCATCTTTTTAATCCACACTTCCTACAGCTAAGACTTTCAGTGCCGTGTCGCCAGTACAAGTGGGCGACTAGAACTTTATAATCGTAATAGAACTTCGAACATCGACCACACGTATATACAATCCGATTTTCAACTTTTTCGTTGCTCGTTTTGTTCATATTTATATATTAAAATATAAATTTCACGTTATGATAATTTGTCGCGTCTATATAGAACGGATGGATACCAATAAATAAAATAGAAGACAGGGTATTGCCTTATATATACTTACTTATCTTAAACAGTAATTAGCAGAGTACGCTTGAAAGTATTTTATTTAATTTCTGGTAGACTAGCTAATTATATCTATTAATAACACAATACCTTTCTGTCCCGTTTTTAACGACTTTTCATTATAGATGTCAATATAATGGCGATAACATATATCATTAGAACTGTAATTACTTACGATGAAATAATTAGTTAATGACCTACCGTTGACCATTTACTTAAAAATATCATGTAAACCTATAAGATAATAATGATAGAAATCAATTATTTGAAGCAACTGCAGTGCAAGTTTTATAAGGTACGCTGTGTAAAGCGGTGGAAACAAGGAAACTTTTTAAATAATACGTAAAAGAATATTTTTGTAATAAATTATGTAGTTACTATGTTTCATTTTAAAATAATTAGAGATAGTGCTAATAAAAGTATTGAATGTGACTAGTTGCAGAAAAATAATACACCCATTAATCGTAATTTAGAAAACTACACCGTCCTATTTAATTATCGTTGAATTTAGTTTATTAAACTACATCGAAAGCTCATTAACATCACACTAGGTTATAAATACAGCTCATTAAGAGGAAAGGTACTGTAGTAAATGTTCAAGTTACTGTGGCATAAGTTTCACAATTTTAAAGTTTACCATACGACTGTAACTACAAGCAAGCACACTAAATAAGTGTATACTTTTTCACACTTCAAGAAAATCGGTGTAAATAAATAGCAACAACTTTGCTTCTATGTAGGAAATTTATTTAAAGCAAACATTACACTATTTTTGATTGTATATTAAAATTGATATTTTGGATTTTATATTTGGAGCACTTTAAAATACATTAACATGAATTGGAATAAATAAGTCTTATAAAACATTAAAATATTGAACGGTTAAACAATAAATAAATGCATAAATTTCAACCATTTCTACATGGTGATTTGTCCTGTTTTGTATTTATTTTCTGTGAGTACGGATAGTTTACTTTTTACGTTTGCTTACCACCTTACGAGACCACTTACTACAGCTGGTAAAGACGAGTGCATATTAAAAGAAATGACAATTTTATTCATTTAATATTCAAGTATTGTTTTTTTTTTTTATTATTAAAAAATCTATAGGAAAAGGTTTGTCAGTACATACATCGAAAGGAAAATATGCAAGATAAAACTTGAAGTGATCGTTAAGACTGGAAAACATTTATTCCATAGGGTATCACTAGTTCAACCTATAATCTACTGCGTTTTGTTGAACATCACGACGTAATATTGTTACTACAAAATCTATAATAATAATGATTTAGTTACCAGATTACAAAAATTGTACTAACCTTTGTAGCCCACAATTTCCGGCAATCTGTGTAACATCAGATGTTATCTTATGATTCAAAGGTGGTAATAATGGAAAATTGCAGCCTATCTTTGACAAATCATTTTCAAAATGTAATATGCACCAGTACAAATGGCCTACTCGTAATAAGACTTTGTAATCGCAATAGACGATTGTACAAAGACCACACGCGTAAAAACTTTGTCTGTTCTTGTTTTTGTATAATGTGAATATAAAACAATATTTCTAGTTTGACATCGATTTTCACAAACTAGTTTTTACTGTTGTAATATTCTGTCACGTCTACAGAGTTTCTTACAGTTTGCGAAAACATAATTTTAAATTTCGAATAGATTAGCTAATTTTTGTACTAACGTGAAATACCTATTTTAAATCCGATTAAATAACGACTTAATTGACTTGCAATTATTGTTTTTCTTGTAAACACCGGTAATGTACTAAGAGTTATAGTGACTTTCGAAAGAGTAATTCATTAGCAAAGTGCTGTTGACGGTTAACTAAAAATATTATTTAAATTAGGCACGACTAAATGACTACAATTTTTCCAAATATTTTGTTGACAATTTTTTATAACAAATGTAATATTAAAATTACTGACAGCAAAACTAAATAAAAGAAAAGATAAACTGCATAAACTACACAGTATGAATCGGTGGAAAGAGTAAAAAAGTTTTAATATATGTAAAACAATGTTATAAAACTTTTAAAATCCATTAACACGGTTGCTAAATCAGAATGTATATGTAAAACAATACCTTTTGAAATCCTATTACTTAGCGACTTATGATAGTATCTATACATCTCCTATAGGTACTCTATGCAAATAAAAAAAATTGAAGTGTCTGTTTGTAATATTAAAATAACCGCTTTTTGCTAAATGCATATGGATGTATTCACGGTACATATACCAAAATAACATTTTGTACAATTTTTGTCTGTCTGTCTGTTTATTCCGGCTAATCTCTGAAACAGCTGGACCAATTTTGACGGGACTTTCACTGGCAGATAGCTGATCTAGTAAGGAGTAGCTTAGGCTACTTTTATTTTAGAAATTTATTTATTTTATAACTCTTCGAACTGAACAATAACTTTTTTGTTAAATTCCACGCGGACGAAGTCGCGGGCACAGCTAGTTATAATATATTAATGTGAATAGCAACAGCGCAATGATATCTCTATTAACTAATTAATTCTGAAAATGAATTAACTAATCAATTATCATTGAGAATTCACAATACTATAAATAAATTAAAATAAAATACATTAATCTCCACTTATAAGTATTGTACATATTTAGTCATGGTTAATTATTAATGTTTTATAAAGATTCATTGTTTTAGATTGTGTATATACCTACTTAGAAATCAGGTGCATAAAAGTGCTTTAGAAGAGTTACATTGAATGAAATACAATTTATGAAATCTGAGACATGGACGTGGGACAACACGTCACCTTGTCTGTATAGAAGGAATCACAGACTTAAGAAAGAAGGAAGGAATAGAACGTTTGAGGTATATTCGTTTTCGACGCTTGTGTAAACAAAAACAAAACCATTCAATTCTCTTTTGAAATACCTATGTTAAGACATGTAAGAGCAAGAAATAGATTTGTCCAATACATTAAATATAAACATTTTTAATTTGTAAATTACAATTAATTATTTATATAAATAAAACGAATAACCATTTTATTTAAAGAAAGGAATTTATTTCCACATTAAAACGTTTTTACTATTAATATTAATTATTATATTTCTTTTAATAGTAAAATTTCTTCTTGTGATCCAGAAAAAGTTTATGACATATTTACTGAATGTGAGTTTTTAAGTCACGAATGAACGAAATATTGTATTTAAAAAAAAACATAAGGTTGTATTCCTGTCTTACACATTAATTACGAAAATTTAACGGATCCTATTGATGCTCGTACAATCAACTTCAAACCAAAAACTCAAACAGGATTTAACTTTTTCTATTACATTTTTAACGAGTTGATCTAGCAACGTCACTAACGCCGAGTTGCACGAAATAAAATTAAAATTTAGGGAGAGATTAAACTAATTTAATCATAATAAATAATTCTTGCGATTAAATTAGTTCAATCACTACTTAAATTTTAATTTCTTTTCGTGCAACTCGGCGTAAAACTTTTTCAGTTTTGTTTTATTTTAATAACATTTTTTTATCACGCATAATGGACCAATATTGAGTCTAAATGCGAAAAATTGACCCTACAACTAACTAACATTTTTTAATGTGTAATGAAACGAGATAGCCTAACGAATACAAACTAAATATAGGTACAAGTTTAGAGAAGATCCACTAAGTTCTTACATGCTAAACTGCTTATGAAATCCACAGTTCTTGAAATAGGTACGAAAAAATCATGAGTGAAATATGAATATTATCTTTGAAGGAGATCTCTTCCAGTCAACCCATAAATGTAAGCAAAAGTTCGTACCTACTATTGATTACAATAATAGCCATACCTACAAATATGTATTTCATCAACATTCCTTAGTTATTAATTTTCTTCATACATAATAATGAAGAAAAAAAAGAAGTTATATAACTAAACATTTTCGTAATAATACTGTAACATAAAAATACTTATTTTTCACATAACTATTCTATACAACTCAACTAATTTAATTACAAAATTCTTCTATCTTAAAAATATTACATTGTACACCTAAATCGCTAAATCATATCCAACCGGTACCCTTCAAATAACCCTCACCTATGGTAATATTACTTGGTATGGCATATTGAACTTCACTAGAGCTCGTTAACATCACATTAGGGCATTAAATACAGCTTTCATTACGATGAAAGGCACTATAGTGAATGTTCAGGTCGCTGTGGCCTGCCTTGTATATGAAGAATTCTAATAGAAAAATACCTATGAAGCGGGCGTACTTAATATGTGTGTGCTTTTTAAACCAAAACGGTTTTAATACATAACAACTTCTCCATATTTCCGCGTTTTCCATATTCCATATTCCACGCGGACATGATTTGTATCAAAACTATCTGTAAATATTTAGTTCTTAAGTTGTGACTTGTAAATATGTATAATGTTTAATAAACCATTTCTGCGTAGTGTATCACCTATAACGAAGCGAAGGTACATTTAGCTCTTAATAATAGGTACGTAATTTAATATTTTAAACAAATTTATCTACACTAATGTTGTAACATTCTACTTATGTTTCCAATACTTGACTTATAATTACTACAGTTATAGCGCAGACAACAAAACACTCAATTTAAGCAATTTCACATGATGGTATAATATCCACATCGATATCGTAAAATCTCATTATAACATCGCGCGCATGCGCGCAGCTGCGCTCTCATTGGTTAGATTTTAATGGCGGCAAAATCACTGGTACAATACACGTACGCGTGAATTTAATTTAATAAATTAAAAGTTAAAAATGGATAGCGACGATGATATTTGTACGCCTCCGGATATTCTAGAATTGGTAACAAAATTAACTCACAATCTTTTGCCAGAAAAATCTAGAAAATTATATGAAAAATAAACTATTGTCAGCTTTTACTCTTGTTGTTTGATTAATTGCATTAGTGAAGATAAAGTAGTGTATGCAACTGCATATAACACGGGTATTAAAACACTCGTTACTATTATGAAATTATGAACTCACACTCGTGTTTTAATACCCTTCATTATACGACAGTTGCATAAACTACTATTATTTTGACATGACAAAGACGACAATAACTCTAGAATCAATCATTGTTATAAAATATTAAAATGTTAAAAATATTAAGCATTCGGAATAAAGATTCCGAAGCCTTTTCAAAAATATTTCATTTGCCAATTAGAAAATTTATTTATCGGAAAAGTAATCACTACATAGTATAAAACAAAGTCGCTTTCTCTGTCCCTATGTCCCTATGTCCTTATGTATGCTTAGATCTTTAAAACTACGCAACGGATTTTGATGCGGTTTTTTTAATAGCTAGAGTGATTCTTGAGAAAGGTTTGTGTATATAATTTAGTATACTTTTATGTAAATTAGCAGAATTACGGCGATAAATGTTGAAGAAGTCGTAAAAAATCGCGCCAACTGGGAGCTTTCCACGCAAACGCCGCGTAAACTAGCAAAGATACAGTTTAGTGATGTACTAGCGAATTCAAAATCTATAAAAATTCTACAAAAAAGTCCGCGAGAGCATATCTCTATCTCTTACGGTTGACTTACAATAACCACGTTTATGTTCAAATTTTTAATTAAAAACATTACGTTATTTTCATAGCTATTTTCTTTAGTTCAGTATTAATCCTTATCCATATAAATATGTTAGTTAGCTTAGACATTTAATGCAGATTAAAATTGCCCTTCACACTATATCAATCAGATGAATAGTTTTTGAGATATCGTCGTTAGAAGCAATTAGCAGCAAAACATTTAAAGTTCCTAAAGCGCCTACTATGCTATGCCTACTGCGCGCCGCGCGGCGAGTCCATCCCCTCTGCCCCGCATGACGCATCGCTCGACCACCAGTACATCTTTATCTTTATACATAGTATAAAATTAAGTCACTTCCCGCTGTCTGTATGTTTAATTATTGTTTAGATCTCTAAAACTACGCAACGAATTTTGATGCGTTTTTTTTAAATAGATAGAGTAATTCAAGAAGAAAGTTTATACCTATGTATAATACATGCATAACATGGTAGAAAAACACTGATAATTTTAGACTAGAGGTTTCTAACGTATCTTTTATTGTTGATAGTATTTAGTATCATCATTGCACCCGTGCGAAGCCGGGGCGGGTCGCTAGTAAATGGTATAACATTCAAAAAAGTTTGTATGTACCTATATATAAATATTTTATGGTTCCTTTTCATTTTATTACGAGTAGACAAACGCTTTAATTAATTCTCAATAGTAATAGTATCCGCCAACCCCCATTGGAGCAGTGTGATGGATTAAGCTCTGATCCTTCTCCTACATGGGGATAGGCCTATCCCCAACAGTAGGATATTACAGGCTGAAGCGACATTAGTGTACTATGAGAAAAAAAAACAGTTTTCGTGCAATAATATTAATTTTTTTATGATAATTATACAAAACTATATAACATTTTTGTTTAATTTAAAATTGTAGCAATATTAGTTTTCTTCAATATTTTTTCTAACATCGATGTAAATCGGTCTCGCTTTCGGTTTCGGACAAGAATCAGTTTTTATCTTAGTCGTCTGACTTATCTTAGTCGAGAGTGGTTGCTTTTAGTCGGACCTAAAAGTCATTTTTTTTTGAAAATTGCGCAAGTATTAGTATCGGTTCCAAAGGACAATTAAAACGGCGACAAAAATTTTACATCAGATTTATTTTTGGCCTCCGAAAATTAGATCATTTTTCTAAATATCGTAATAAGCTCCGATGGCTCCCTGCTCATCTTCGCAGGAATGCTCATGTACTCTCATTTCTTTTCAATGCTCTATTATGCCTTACCCCACCATTACTATTCATCCTATCTTCGAAACCGTTTCGTGTTTTAGGTGGTAGCCTCGAGAGACCCCTAAGATCATCAGAGAATTTGACGCTAAAATGCCCGCGCACTCCACAAACACACGTTTGCGTTGTTCGATTCGAATCGATACGGTGAGTTTCGTCTGTAAAACACGGGATCGAGTGTCGAATGTGCATAAAACAAGGGACAATGGTAGGGGTGAAAGTAACAATGGTTGTGGTGACCAGTGTTTACGCAGCAAACGTATTATTTCATTCATTCTGAATTCCTAATAAAACTATTAAGTTTTTAGTTAAATAAGCAATAAGTTGCTAACTTTAGGAACAGAATATAAAAATAAAATAAAAAATAAATAATTAAAAAAGTTATGTAACGTTTCTATTTAAAGCTAAGTAACGTTGACTGAAGTAGGGCACCGCAGAAATTTCCTGCTCAAAATATGGAGCAGTCTGACTGTGGTAGTACCTTACAAAAGATCACAGATAATACTGTTTTCAAACAGTGTTGGCTTCCTGTTGGTGAGTAAGGCTAGAGCTCCTGAGGGGAATTAGGGATAGGGTTGGCAACGCGCTTGCGATGCTTTTGGTGTTGCAGACGTCTATGAGCTACGATAATCACTTACCATCAAGTGATGCGTACGTTTGTTTGCCAATCTAGCTATATAAAAAAACCTAAACTCGCTTGTATTTTAAGTATACAACATAAGTAATAAAATAAGGAACTGTATTTTGCAATACGTACGTATACAAACCAAGAGACGACAAACAAAATACATAATATGGATATGGTTTAAAATGTTTACATCATTTATTTATTACATAGAACATGGTAACCCGATTTGGTTGTAAGCGAATGTACTCTTTACGCCGATATTAATTAAAAGTCTGCTCTCGGCTTTGATGTTCAATGTTGGCGGTAATGAGAAAACGTGCAGACGATATAGGCAATGTTGAAAATACAAGATGTATATAATATAGATATGTACTTGATTTGTGAAAAAAGATTAGGTACTACCATTCTTATATATAACCATACCATTTTATATATAAGTTCCTGTTTGTCTGTTTTAATCGACTTTATACAGTACTAGCTGATCCCGCAAACGATATCGTGATGAGTCAATATATGGGTGGAAATCTCTTTTATATATATAGATATATAGATTAGAATATTGTTGAAATACTCAAAATGAATTAAAAGCTTTGTCTACTCGCAACGGAATCATAAAGGATTCAGAATATTATTTCATTTATTAATCTATATCTATACTAATATTATAAAGAGGTAAAGTTTATAACTTTGTTTGTATATACGGGGTAATCTTCGCAAATACTGATCCGATCATGAAAATTCTTTCGCTAACAGAAAGCTACACTATTCAGGAGTGACAAGATAAAAGGAAAAAGATAAAAATATATAAAGATTTTAAATCAGCAGGATTTGAACCTGCGCCCTCTGACGTGCCGTGTCAACAATTCAATCTAATCAAGCATTATTCTTTGCCTTAGAAATTAATTGGTGATTTTAAAACATTTATATTTATCTGATTTGCTGAAAATAGTGAGAGTGTATTGGAACATATCAAATTTCACCGTACCCTTCTTATGTGAAATGGATTATAACGCCCAACGAAGTGGGCACGGGACGGCTACTTTTCTATAAATGAAAAATCTCAATGTTGTAATTGAAGTACCTACATGTTTTTGAAATGGATTCCATGATTTTTGTTTTTGTTTAACCATCACAATATTCTAACGTTTTACTTAAAAAGTGTTTTACTTTACAGCACTGAATGGTATGGACGTGATTAAAAGAGATACTACGCAGAAACGTGGAGTTGTTGTTAAGTATTCAAACTAAATTGCTTTACAAAGCTTACACGTATTTTTTGTATGCATGCTTCACAGGTATTTTCTATTAGAATTGTTCATATAACAGCCAGGCCACAGCGATCTGAACATTTGCTATAGTGCCTTTCATAACATGAAAGCTGTATTTTATGCTCTAATGTGATGTTAACGAACTCTAGTTGAAGTTTAATACCTTTTTTTTTTTTTTTTTTTTTTTAACGTGGGGAAAATCCATCATGGATACCCTCCGGCGCGGGGGCACCAGAGGGTTATGTCAGACTCCTACTGACTAAAAACCGCCACGTGCGAGCCGTCGTCCGCCTGAGTGGGGCGAGATGGGGTCGTGCTAGCAGTCGCCACCTCGCCCCGGCGGTAGGCCCGAACGTAAACGTCCGGGCCCCGGCACAAAGTTGGGGTGGCCTCGCTCACAACAAGGCCACCCCGCAGACCTGTGGGGTCACGTCGTCCGGCCGGCCGAAGTCCCCCGACTTTCGGCCGGCGACCCCACTATTACGAGGGGGGGAGGAGGTGGGCAAACCGCCTCCTCCTTGCTCCCGTACGTCTGCGCCGGAGCGGGTCAGCGGAGGCGTCACTCTCCCTGGCTCGCTCCGCGGTCTCCTTCTGCGTCATTACCTCTTCGCAGAAGGAGACCGCCGCCTGCCACGATCTCTCACTGTCGAGCATGGCTTTTACGACGCTCGGCAGCGAGAGATCCAGCCCGATGACCGCCGAAAGCGCGCGCCGCTGTGATTCCCACGCGGCGCACACCTCCAGCGTGTGGAGCGCCGTATCCTCTGGCGCCCCACACTCGTGGCAGGCTGGAGTCACCTCCCGTCTTGCGATTTGGTGCAGATACTTACCGAAGCATCCGTGTCCGGAAAGCACCTGCACCAAACGGAAGGTCAGCGGGCCGAACCGCCGCCTCACCCACTTCTGAAGGACCGGCCTGACCGCGTCCACCGTCCACTGCCCGGGGACCGGCGGGGCCAGGTCCTCCGTCCACCGCCGAAACAGGGTGTCCTGCGCCTGCCTCCGCATGCGTGCGACCTCCTCCCACGTTGGGGGCTCGCCCCGGGATCTCCTCGCCGCCACGAAATGATACGTTTCGGCGAGGATCTCCGCCTGCAATTCCCAGGGGGGATCGCCAGCCAGCACGCACGCTGCCGTCCAGGACACCGTCCGGTAACCGCGTATCGCCCTCGTCGCGATGACCCGCTGCGGACGTCGCAGCAGGGTCTTGTTAACACGACCGAGGGCGTCCGCCCAGACGGGCGCCCCGTACATGGCCATACTCCGGATGACCCCGGAGTACAGCCGACGGCAGTTGGCATTTGGACCACCAACGTTTGGCAGTAGCCTTCCGAGTGAGTGAAGTTTAATACCTATGCTATGACGAAATATATTACCGTTACCGTATTTTGAAAGGTAGCGGTCGATTATGATTTTGTGATTTAGGTACAATTTAATTATTTTTAACAAGATATACGAACTTTGTCTTTAGTTTAATTGAACTGTTGAGAATCGTGGAAAAAAAAAATATTATGTATTTGGGTAAAATAATAATTATTATTCTATTCTTGGCGGATTTTAGTTTACTTGTGTCTTCTTTATAAATACTCACGCAATACAATGAGTATTAGTAAATAAAATAAATTAATCCGGTTTAAAAATGGTAAACACATAATAACGAGAACTTGAGAAATAGTAGGTAAGCGCATAAGATACCATTCTGATTATAATTTTTATAAAAAATAATTCTGAACTGGTGTAAGTTACTACAGGTTTATCTCCTACAGACTTACATCATCCTCTGACATAGTCTCTATTATTGCTCTTCTCAACACCTTGAGTAAACTGGTAGAGATCTCTTCCACTATTACTAGATAAGTGTAAACTTATAAAAGTTGGCAAAGTCACCTTTGCCAACTTTTACCGTTATTATAATTTGTAAAAATGTAAATAAAAATATAGAAGTATCCAAAACGTGTTGAAATTAATTAGGTTATATAGATATATTTTTTATATCTACGACAAATAATATCAAAAATATAATAAATCTAGTAAACATAGGTAAAGTAATTATATTTAGGTCACGTAAAAAGGATTTAAAAAATTAATCTTTAGTTACTTAGTCTCAAAGAAATCTTCATCTAAAAAAATTCTAGTCTGAATAAGAGCGTCTTGACGTTTTAACCAGTGAAATAAACTTACAAAAACGATCATTTTTACAGCTTAGTCTGCCTCCATAAACTAACTGAATAAAGTATCTCCTATATAGTGTAAAGGCGTTTAAAAAGGTAACCGTTCCGTTTTGATTTGAAAAGGATAGGTACATATTAGTAGATTTTGTATGAAAATAGAAAATAATAAAAATAACACTTGCCTATAAGTAAAAATATATTTATTTAATATTGGCCTACGTAATTTAATACAATAGTTTGTTATTTTACTTACATTTTTATTATTATATTAGAAAAAGATATTTTTAATAAAAATTCAGTCACAGGTTACCGTTTAACCGAATCAGACTAATTTGGCTGATTATGTTTTTTTTTTAAATATACTCATACTAGATTTTTATATAGTTAAAAATTTATGGTATTTATAAAAAATAAAGTAATAAATAAAGTTGACTTTTCATCTTGGGAAAGAAATTTTTCACAAGATGCAATTTCAACAGACATACACTAGATACGAATAAAAGATTTCAAAAATAACAGTTACGTCTTCACTTACTTTATCTTTTAAATTTTCACGAAACAAGAGTGAGATTGATCATTTTTACCGACTTCCAAAAAAGGAGGAGGTTCTCAATTCGACTGTATTTTTTTATGTTACCTCAGAACTTTTTACTAGGTGGCCCGATTTCGATAACTCTTTTTTTATTCGAAAGGTTGACACCTTGGTCTCACCTATGGTCTCATTTAAATTTAATCGGGATCTGATACGTACTTTTCGAGCTATATCTAATAATGCGTATTACTTCGTACTTAACTATTTTTTCGTCGACTTACGTTGTATTATACCTTATAACTTTGTACTGGGTGTACCAATTTTGATTATTTTTATTTTAATCGAAAGCTTATGTTTGCTTTGTTGTCGCATTCAATTTGATCGAGATATGATGACTACGATTTGAGTAACCTTTGATAACGCGTATTACTTGACTATTTTTCGTTTACCTACGTTGTGTTACTTGTCGATGTAATTGAAGTCGTTTTTTTTTCGTTTGCGAGCAGACATAATTATGTGTACATATAATTATCATGTCTATCACTAGTTACTTCGTTTGTACGGAATACACTTGTATTTATTACAGACCAAATTATTTACTTCGAAGGCATGAAATGAAATAAAATATACTCGTCTCCGCTAATTAATACCTTAATTCTATACTTAATAATTAGTTATTTCTTCACTGGGTATTCGTATAGCTGTATTTACTAACTATCTATATGTTTGACAAGCTTGATACGCTAATAAATTAAGTATTTTTGTACGCAGACAAGAGTAAACAGTAAAAGAAAACATACACATTTTAAACAAATATGATTGACTACTTGATTACTTTATAAAAATTAAAACACAAATAAATACCAGACTAATAATGTACTTTTTATTTTTATTTTATTTTATTTTATTTTATATCTGGGAAATAAACAGATGTACATAATAAAATACATTAACACAAATTAATTTTACAAAATCCAGCAAAGTTTCCACCAATTACTATTACATAAATGCACTCTAAAGCAAAAAAATGATAAGCACTTATACTTATAATTTTGTAAAAAACAAAAGAAAATTGTAAAAGATAAAAATAAAAAACCAAAAGCTTGGTTTTTTGAATTTTTCACATAAAATTTGAGGTTATGTGAAAAAAGTGTAAATACAAAAGTTGTAGATCTTTTTATTACCTACAACTTTGCCATTGAACTTTTTTCCATAGGACTTGTAGTATAGCCAGAAATCGAGATAAACTGTTTTTTACCCTTAAACCCCCCCTCCCTACCACTTCACGACCTCAGATCGACCCTAATTTATTTTTCCTATCATTTTTGTTGTATTCTCTTTCTTTTGCAATGTGTTTCATTCTACTATAAATTTCTTTGTTTTCAAAAGCTAAAAGCACTGGTCTATTAAGCTTTAAGCTTTATTCAAATAAAGTTAAAAAAATATTTTTTCGAAATATCGTTACTTAAAGCAACAAAGTAAATAAATAAAAGGATTGTATATCTTATTTAAAAAACAGCCTATCCTAATTTATTTTTGAACAAGAAAAACATTCTAACTTAATTTTCTATAAATACACTCATGGCAAAAATTTAATCTAAAATGTAATCGATTCTTTTGATGTCTATACTGTTGTCTGTATTACGGAATCTAGCCAATATCGTTTACTTATATACTTTTAGAAAAGAAGAGTAACTGCTTCGATTATATAATTATGAAAACAATTGAAGTATTATTTTATCAAAGTTTCCTTGTATAAATTTAGTAACAATAGCATTTCCAGTTATTTCAATAAAGAACTTTATATTTAACTAAACTCATGACTTTGGGCAGGTCACAGCACTGGTTCGTGGCTGTTGCGCTGGCGGTTGCGGGTTCGATCCCCGCACATGACAAACATTTGTATTGGCCACACAGATGGTCACATTATGATTGCTACTTTGTATAAGAAGACGTGTTGCATATTAGCGTGAGCAAAATCAGCCAACAAACAAAAATTAAAAAAAAATACACTATTGGCTACAGTATCGATTATTGAGTTATAAAAATATCATCAATGTGCAGATTAGAACCTGTTGTTATCTTATTATAGCATTATACATATCAGCTTAAATTATGTTAAAATGTTACTATACTTCATTTACGGCATATCAATTTTATTTTCATTATTCGACATTTGCACAAAAATAATAATCAATCAATTTTTGTAATTTGTATCCCACCAAACACATAAATGTGAAAAATGACAGCCAAGTTCAATAATAAGAATATGTTGTTTGTGGACTGTAAAAAGACGAAAAAAGTATTGAGATCTAAATGAGCGCCAAGTTCTACAGAAAATATTAAATTAAGCTAAAGATTTCACTTTGCCAGTTTTCACTAATAATTCATCTTTTATTTGGCTAATAGCTTTTTAATGTTATTTTTAGGTAAAAACTAGCCAAGTGAAATCTTTAGCTTAATTTAATATTTTCTGTAGAACTTGGCGCTCATTTAGATCTCAATACTTTTTTCGGCGAAGTCCACAAACAACATATTCTTATTATTGAACTTGGCTGTCATTTTTCACATTTATGTGTTTGGTGGGATATCATTACTTTTTGTAGAGATATTTATTTGAAATGTATTCTTTTTTCTTGCTCATTCTGTTAACGGATTCGATGTCGGAGTCCAACCGGTTCCTCAGATATCGATTTTGAAAGCAATCGGTCGAATAACTAAAAAGTTCAAGATGGCCGGCTACTTTTTCTCATTCTGTTATCAGATTCATTTTCTGAGAACAACTATGTCCGCAGATATCGATTTTGAAAGCAATCGGATGAATAATTACAAGTTTTTTGTATAGGGACACTCTTTATTTTTTGACTTCATTTTATTTTTATACTTGTTTTATATAGCAAATGTATCAATTCATATTTTGTGCAAGTTTCAAATATCCACTTAAACGGTTCAGACGCTACAATTAAAAAACGTTTTTTTTTTTATATGGGGACCCCCTCTATTTTTTAACTTTCTTTTGTTTTCAGATTTTTTCCTGCGCTTACACGTAATTACCTAGCTAGATGCCAAATTTCGACTTCCTAGGTCATCTGGAAGTGGGTTAGGTTTTTGATGAGTCAGTCAGTCAGTGGAAAATTTGCGACTTTTGAACCTTCATATTTTTGTAACCGTTTCAACTAGGTTAATGAAATTTGGGGTTCTAGTTGTCCTTATGGATATAAATAAATATATGTAATTTGATCTGTTTCTGTTGAATAGGTTTTGAGTTATGGAGGGGTCAAAAGTCGCTCGAAATGGTTCGTGTAAATATACACACGGCGCTGAGTCGCCAGTTCTTTTGCTTGAACTTGGCTTGACACGCTGCCGCGTGTCTCGATTACAAATTTTTTTTAATTTGCTTTAGAAATAATATCTGCATTTATTTTTAATGGATAATTCGTCGAATGCTCTTTTATTTATTTGAAAAGTTGAAATAGAACAATAAGAATATGAGACCGCATTTTTCCACTAAGCTCATATCTTTTAACAACGTCAACCAAACGCCATAACTATAAGTTTACCCAAAGTTTTAGGCACGTGGCCAGCCTTGCATGTAAGTCTTTGTCTAGATTAACGATCACTATTCTATTATATTAAACCTATAAATTTCCCACTTTTGACTTTATTATCAGTTTTGTTTGATTCATGAATATCTTATCGGTCCTATTACCCCCTATTACTTACGATTTATGGTAATATCACCTGCATAACATTTATTCATTGTCGTGTATTATGTTCTTTAATATTATATCACTAATTTTGATCAGCACAAGATATTTTTAGTTTAAAATTAAATAATAATATTGGAAAATATATATTAAAAAAAAATAATTGAAAAAAAAACAAGAAGCCAATATCACGCGTTGTTCCCAGGCGGTCACCCATCCAAGTACTGACCATCATGACGCTGTCGCGTTACCGGTCGCTCAAACCCCTCATGCGCCTAAAGATGTTTTACTTCAAAAACTTTATAAATAAATTTCTAAAAAAGCTTAACAGAATATAATATTTAGTGAAAACTACTTAACTAGATATCGCAAGAAAAGCATTTTTATTTGTAACCGTAAGGTAAAAAAATACAAAACTGAAACTGTAACATCGCGCTCATTGATAACTACGAACAACGAACAGTGGCTGTCTCGAACACGCCTAAACGTTCGTCTTGAATACGAATATAATATCAGCGTCTGACCTCTTTCAATATCCTTTTTTCCGAACGAACAATTTTATCGTCTTTGTTATTTCCACCCAATGAACACTAACCCCTTAGATGGTTCTGACGTGAATGAACAACAAATATTCTACTAAAAATCATGAGTGATCTGTTTTTTTTATTATATAAATTTATATGTTATAACATCACACAATTTAGCCATTATCGTCATCGGTTTTATTGTAGCATTAAAATCTCTTTTTATATAATTTTTGTTGCTGTTAATCATCACTACATATTATAAAACAAAGTCTCTTCCCGCTGTCTGTCTGTCTGTCTGTATATATGTTTAGATCTTTAAAACTACGCAACGGATTTTGATGCGGTTTTCTTTAGTAAATAGAGTTATTCCAGAGGAAGGTTTATATGTATAATACATGCATAATATAGTAGAGGAACACTGATAGTTTTAAAGTTTTCTAATGTGATGTCGTAAATAAACACATTTTTGGCGCTTAGATTGCAAATATTTATTTTTTATTTTATATACAGGGTGTGTCGTAAATCGTGGATAATCCGTTAACTGGGGGTAGCCCTGATGTCGAGCTCCAAGAAAATGTACTTTTTATTTCAGGGTTGTCAACACTGTGAAAATTGTTAATATTTTTGTGTTTTTTCAAAAAAAATCCTACCGCGACTAGTAATTTGGTCATAATTTTTACAAATGAAGGTATTTTAATGTAATTTTTATTTTATTTTACTCGGGAATACTTGTACTATCTAACGACATTACTATTTTAGGCATAATTTATTCTAAAGTTATGAAAATTAGCGTTAGAAGTTTTTTTTATTTTTATTCGTTACTTTTTGTAAAGATTTAACCATTGTTTGTGAAAAAAAAATGTATGGCACTAAAATTGCCCAGTATTTAAAAAGAATGCTTAGTTTGTGTAGTTTCTAAAAACATATAACAATTAGTGCTTGACAAGCAAAAATATTTTGTAGGAGCGAAATAACTTATCACGGTAGGTAAGTTCGTTTTGTATCATTAGCATTTGTGTCACTTAAATGTTAGGATAAAGAAAAAAAACAAAGATTTTTTACATCAAACTGCAAAATGCATTTATTACATCAAACTAAATGTTCAAAATGTCCTCCATTGGCAGGAATGCAGGTTCGACATCGCCTTATAAAAGATTTCTTGATACGGCGTGCATAGCCTGATACTTCAATTTCCCACCACCACTACCACTACAGCCTATCACAGTCCACTGTTGGACATATAGGCCTCCACAAGTTCGCGCCCGACATTATGACGCGAACTCATGTGTTTTGCCCATAGTCACCACGCTGGGCAGGCGGGTTGGTGACCGCAGGGCTGGCTTTGTCGCACCGAAGACGCTGCTGCCCGTCTTTGGCCTGTGTATTTCAAAGCCAGCGTGGATGGTTATCCCGCCATCCATCGGCTTTTTAAGTTCCAAGGTGGTAGTGGAACTGTGTTATCCCTTAGTCGCCTCTTACGACACCCACGGGAAGAGAGGGGGAGGCTACATTCTTTAGTGCCGTAACCACACAGCACATTGCAAAATTTATCACTGGAGACAAGAGAAGGAAAGAAGCTGTAAAATGACGGGTGTCCCGCTCATTTTGCTGTTCGGGTGCGGGAATATTTAAAAAACCCATACCCAGAGCCCAATCCACCTAGGATTGGGCACTTGGGTCTAATTTTATGGCCATCACGATCGCCTGATCTGAACCCCCTGGACTTTTTTATTGGGGGATGCATTAAAGAAAAAGTTTATACTAAAGCAGTGTCGACAATCGAAGAATCGCGCACATGTGTGCAATTAGCCACTCGTGAAATTGAAGTATCAGGCTATGCACGCCGTATCAAGAAATCTTTTATAAGGCGACTAGCTTCTGCGCGCGACTTCGTCGGCGTGGACTCCGCTCCTGTTGGTCTTAGCGTGATGATATATAGCCTATAGCCTTCCTCGATAAATGGGCTATCTAACACTGAAAGAATTTTTCAAATCGGACCAGTAGATCCTGAGATTAGCGCGTTCAAACAAACAAACAAACAAACAAACAAACAAACAAACAAACAATCAAACAAACTCTTCAGCTTTATTATATTAGTATAGATGTCGAACCTGCATTCCTGCCAATGGAGGACATTTTGAACATTTAGTTTGATGTAATAAATGCATTTGTACTAAAAAAATCTTTGTTTTTTTTCTGTATCCTAACATTTAAGTGACACAAATGCTAATGACACAAAACGAACTTACCTACCGTGATAAGTTATTTCGCTCCTACAAAATATTTTTGCTTGTCAAGCACTAATTGTTATATGTTTTTAGAAACTACACAAACTAAGCATTCTTTTTAAAAACTGGGCAATTCTAGTGCCATACATTTTTTTTTTCACAAACAATGGTTAAATCTTTACAAAAAGTAACGAATAAAAATAAAAAAAACTTCTAACGCTAATTTTCATAACTTTAGAATAAATTATGCCTAAAATAGTAATGTCGTTAGATAGTACAAGTATTCCCGAGTAAAATAAAATAAAAATTACATTAAAATACCTTCATTTGTAAAAATTATGACCAAATTACTAGTCGCGGTAGGAATTTTTGGAAAAAAAATCAAAAATATTCACAATTTTCACAGTGTTGGCAACCCTGAAATAAAAAGTACATTTTCTTGGAGCTCGATATCAGGGCTACCCCCAGTTAACGGATTATCCACGATTTACGACACACCCTGTATATTTAGTACCAGCATTGCACCCGTGCGAAGCCGGAGCGGGTCGCTAGTATTTAATAGAAATCATAATTTACAAAATATAATTTATTCGTGTATTGTATTGTACTAGAAATAATAATAGTTAAGAATAAAGAGTTTAACTTTGTTTATTTAGCAACACAAATAGTTAGAGAAGAAATAAAACATAGTGCAGTCAACGATAAATCTTAAATCGACGGAGCGAATACAAAATTCAGTAAACTTCATCCGAAGTGAGTCGAAGTGATACCGATGAATGTTCAACTCATACAACTTTCTGACAATTCGGAAGAATGCGCAGCACAGGGTGTAAATAACCATTGGACCGTACAATAAGTCAAATGTAACAAATATTCTTACTTCAATATTAATCTAACTTATATTTTTTGTTATATAATATCGTTTTATCACATGAATTGATAAATAATGTATAAACTAAATTTGCATTAAATTATTATGAAATAGTCCGCGTTATAAGGAGGCTAAATTACTGGCAACTTTTAAAACATACATTAGGGATCACTGGCGGATCCGGGTCCAGGTCACGGGAGTCATGACCCCCCCTGGGCTGTGTCCAGGAACTAGGTGGACCACTAATTAAAATTGTTAAACAAGATTTTTGTCACAATATAGGTATTTTTAAGTACATTACCTACATAGATTAATAAAATACCTACTTTTTACCTGTATCTATCATTATAAAATTTAAATTATAACTTCTTTTTACTTGAACACGACTATTTGACCCCCCCCCCCCGGTGCCTTGACCATGACTGTGACCCCCCCCCCCCCTGGCGCCAAAGCTGGATCCGCCCTTGTTAGGGATTGCTATCCTAAGACGATTTAAATAAAGTTTCTTTTTTGTTTGATGTTTATGTAATGATTTCTTTTTGTGTTTTGTTATATCTTCAATTTATATTTATTAGTTTATGATACATTTTTGAAGTGAAACTTCTTTAGGCACATGAGGGGTAAAATTTGAGCAACCGGTAACGCGGCAGCGTTAGGGACGGTCAGTGCTTGGATGGATGACCGCCTGGAAACACCGCGTGGCGTTGGTTTTTTTTTTTTTTTTCAATAAGTTTCTCATTTTCGTATTTGAAATTCGTATTTTTTAATTAGTTTTTTTTTATTACTTTTTTGAATTAGTTTGCGAAAGAAGTTTCATTTCTGACATTTGTACTTTGTGCGCACGCAAATTTTTTTTCTTTTCTCTTATTCATATATTTTCAAAACGTCATATTAAAAGTTTATACTTTAGCTACACCACCTGGAAGAAATGCCTAATTACCCATAATTTTGTACAATGTAATACATAATCTGTAGTTACAGTTTAGAGAAGAGAGATTTAGAAGAAATTGTAGAGTCAATTATCGAATTATAGTATTTAAACTTTGTTTTTATTTTTTTGTAAGTATGAAGCATAAAGAAATTAATAGTATTTAATTTAAAAAAAAGACAAAAAGAAAATAAAACAAACGCCAGGTACAGATAGACCTCTCCCTTATTTCCAAAGAGGAAATCGAGACAAAACCCAACAAGATACTTGACGACAGAAGGTTTTCCTTGAGCACTTCAAAAATAAAAATCCTTGACCGAATAGAATTAAACCGACCGAACCAAAGAATTAGAGATATATTACTTGTGTTAGATTCGACCAAAATCGTAGGCATATATGTCTTTTTTACTGAGTCATCTCGGATCACTGTCATACCTATACTATAATTGATAAACTGTAGAAAGCTACCACCATATATGAGTATTATTATTTCACTATTATAAAAATATAATGGATCAATGATAGAAAGCGACCTTATAATTATGAGTATTATTGTTTCACTATTATAAAAATATAATGGATCAACTATAGAAAGCGACCTTATATGAGTATTATTATTTCACTAATATAAAAATAGTAACGTGAAATTTTCATAATGACAATAGAAATTTTGTCTTTGTTCCTGAGTTTGTTCCTTTTCACTGTGATATACAATATTATCCATAGAATTGATTTGCCAATCGTATAATAATGAGTAAATTAAAAAGTTGAAGTGTCAGTGGGCTGGTCACTTGTATCGCGGGACCGATGGCTGATGGAGCAGACGTGTCCTGAAGCGGAAACTGTGTTATGGCAAACTCAGTGTGGGACGTCCTCCGGGCCGCTGGACCGACGATCTACGTAAGATTGCCGGTGTAGGTTGGATGAGGGTTGCGGAAAACCGGGTTGTCTGGCGTTAGCTTGGGGAGGCCAATGTCTAGCAGTGGAATGCAAAATAGGCTGAAATGACTGACTGATAATAACAATCAAAAATTATTTCGTTATTTATTTGTCGACGGTCGCGGTTTCAAAACCGCTCGTCGCGAATGCTTATATTTGTACGTATATTTGTTTTTAGTACTAGATATTTATCATCTTGATATTTCCATCACATTGGATACCACGTAAAGCTCGTCGTAATTCATCTTTGATATAAAAATCATTCATCATTAAGCAGTAAAACGGCGTTAATTGAACTCCTACTTTACCCTTTGAAGAGAAGAGTCCTATACCTAGCAATGGGATATTTTCCGACTCTGTCAATTCAGTTTCAGTTAATGTCGGACTTTTATTTTGTTTAAATTACTTGTATACTCATTTAATAATATAAAGAATTCGAATTATGCTCATTTAAATGTCACCATGTAGGTGACAAACTCTATTTATTACTTACATTTATTATACAAATGTGAATAAATATTTTTCGTTCTATCCTTATCATATTTCCAGATCACGACAAACATCTATACGAGATATATCTCGTATAGATGTTTGTCTCGTATAAATATTTGCCAAGAGCGGGTATCGAACCGCTGTACTGTACTGTCTGACCGCTACGTCAACGCGTCGTCAAAATTATTAAACGTATACATATTTTATACGAATCTTTCGAGAAATATAAAATGAAAATTGGTTTAATATGTTACCAGGAAGGAACGACTATGTGCGTGTATGTATATTCATAGCTTCAGTCTCGAGGGCTCGCTGAAATCTCTGGCTACGACGTCTCCGACGTGCGCAAATGGCGTATAAATAATATTTTATGGCATATTAAATTGCACTAAACTTTAAGTATGCCATTTTCATGTTTGAAGCGTTATCCTAAAAAGTAGTGTAACACTCATCAAAATACAGGCATATAAAATTAGTACAAAAAATCGAAAAAAAATAAGTAGTTTAGATTTTCAGTTCTGGACTTTTTGAATTAGAAACTCGCTAGTCGACAAGGTAGAGTCAGAAAGATAGGTAGTACAATATTATTATTAGTTCTGGATTTTTACTACCGAAGTATTATCACAACTGAACTGATTAAATATCATATAAATTAAATAAAAATCCCGACCGTTTTGAATATTTATAATTCTGTATGAGAAATGTGTTGAAAAACAATCAAACCACACTTTTGAAGATTGAAAAATTTTGTCAATGTCTGATAAAAAAAAAATAGTCCTACTATTAAATTATAATTCATTTTTGATTGTATTAACTTTTTGAAGTCGGTTAAAATTTTAAACGACTTCAAAAAAAGAGGAGGTTCTCAATTCGACTATATTTTTATGTATACATCAGAAACTTTTGACTGGGTAGATCGATTTTGATGATCCTTTTTTTCAATCAAAAGCTGGTGCTTGTCGTGAGATTAATATATATAGACTAGTCGATCTGAATTCTGAAGGAGTAAACTCCCGTCGTGCGTCGAAGCTGACACACACACTTTTTTATATTAAAGTTTAGTATTATTAAAAGAAAACGCAAGGGAATATTTAAAAAATATTCGTTTTTTAGATTGTTTAAAATTTGTTTTAATATGGCAAACATCAATAGAAGTAAATCGTATCTACGTAACATTTAAAACAAAAAAAAATCCTAAAATTAATATTTACTTCAATATCTCGAATGAAAGAGGAACGTTATTTGACAATTTAATGTAAACAGGCGTGTAAACATATATAAAAGCGAATGTCATCGCCTCTTCTCCTACACACGTATAACATTCCCCCTTATAACCTCATTAAGCCATCATCCCGGTGAAACATGACTAGCACACGCTATACGCATTGCTACTTTTGTAATTTTTCTTCCAATAACGAAAAACGACATGATATCTGTTTATTTTAATCAATTACCATACGTTTAAATGAAATAGTTATAAAATCAATAAATTATGACGAAAAATATTTATATTGACGTGATAACGTCTTATAAATCGATGAACACCGGCTGCACGCACGAAAAAGTGTCACGTTCCGCCTTAGCCTGAGCGTGTAAGTGAGAGCGCGGGACAAGCGATAGAGAGGCTCTATATCGGCCCAAGCGTTGGCTTGTGACACATTTATCTCTCTTCTCGAGTAACATCAGAGCTAGCAGCTCGAAATAATTCAGTGATAATAATTCAATTCATAAAAGTATGCAATTTTTCATCAATGTTTCTTTATGACGTTATCGCGTAAAACTATCGTCCGTAAACTGACTTTACAGACAACCAATTTTTGAAGTGAAAACTTCTTTTGGCGCTGCACACCGCTTACACATTTTTTCGTAGGTAATAAGTTAGGATGATCCGTCACGTCGTAATAAGGAGTAACTTAGGCTACTTTTATTTTAGATTTTTTTTATAACTGCAAACTGAAAAATAACTTTTTTGTTAAATTCCACGCAGACGAAGTCGCGGGCACAGCAGCTAGTATATAATATGTGTAAATTAATTGCGATTGCCAATGAAGTTTTCACTTCTGCCGTTCGGTCTTAAGTAGGTACACACATTTTTTATATATGTATGTATATACGCTATTATTTTATTAACTAAAACTGGATCGAACATAAATTGCAACTAAATACCTTCATCGGCGGTTATATTTATTTATCTATTTCAAACTATACTTTAAGCTTAAACCTAATTACAATAATTTATATTGTTAAGTTGAATTCAAAAGAAAATTATGTATTTAATGATATACCAAACGATGATAACAGATAAATGACGTTAGTATTATCGTTCACATTTCATATAATAATTAGACCATCAATTATGTTTGCAGACGCGAACTCAATTTGAGAAATAGATTCAATAAACGCTAAATTTTTATTATCAATCGGTTCGAAACGCAGTTAGCAAACAGACAACGTTCTCTTCAAAGCTTCTGGGTCAAATGGATTTTTTACGGGTGTAAACCAGTTTAAGAGCGTGCATAATGCAAAATTACCATCTTCTATTTGTTTTGACATGAAAAGTTCCAGACCAAATCTTAAAATAAAAATATATGACAAACTACGTGATATTTGCAAGGGTTGACCCATATCAAAAACATAAAATAAGGAAATTTCCTCGATAAAATATAATCACGAAGTAACCTCTAATTTTTATATTTTTTCTATTTATACTCGATATGGTTATGACCATTAAGACAAAAATTTGATAATTAATTACATTTAAATATGAGTAAAGGCTATGCCAAGGCATTTAATGTAATTACTTTTAGTTTCGGAATTATATACAAAATAACATATTTGTCGTTTTTTACATTCGTAATGCGCTCAAAACTATATCGTCTATCGCACTCTGACACGAGGCTTTGTGTATATTTTGTTTCATCGGGCGCGCGGGTGAAATCTGATTTTTTGCTCGCCTTATGCACGCTCTTAAGCCAGAATTCTTGTTCACGGTGAGGAATCAACTGTTTTTCAGGTTCTGCTGTACACTTAATTTTTTTTTAAATATAATTATGGTACCTAAGAACTTTTCCTGGGTGGATTTCGATGATTCTTTTTTGATCGAAAGGTGGTGCTTATCATGTAGTCTCATTTAAATTTAATTGAGATGTGACTAGTATTTTTTGGGTTATTCTAATAATGTGAATTTACTTGACTATTTTACGTAGACCTATGTTGTAGTACTGGTCGATATAATTGAAGTCGATTGTTTTTTTCGTTTGCCAGCCAACACAGTAATTTGCAACTTGCGTTTTTTTTTTTGAAAGTACAGGTGTTGGTTTAATTATTCAAATCTGTCGTCTAAAAATTTAATCACTAAAAGTTGAAGAGTCGACTGTGAAGTGTCACTATGTTTAAAATAAAAGGGACGCAATAAATGCAACGTTAGCGCTAACAAACAGTCATTTTGATAATAAAATTTTACCATTTAGACGTGCTGTTTAATTTTGTAACTTGCAAATGTTACGAAAATAATTGTGTTGGCTCGCAAACGAAAAAAAACCGACTTCAATATTACATCGATAAGTAATACAACGTAATAAGACGAAAAAATAGTCAAGTAAATACGCTCTATTAAAGATTACTCAAAAAGTTGTAATTAGATCTCGATCTAATTTAAACAAGTCTACATGAAAAGTATTAACTTTCGATTAAAGTAAGAATCATCAAAATCGGTACACCGAGTAAAAAGTTATGCGGTTAATACAACGTAGGTCGACGAAAAAGTAGTCAAGTAAATACGCATTATTAGATTTAAATCTAAAAGTACTTGTCAGATCTCAATTAAATTTAAATGGGACCACATGACACGCAACACCTTTCAATTAAAACAAAATTGATCGAAATCGTCCAGTCAAAAGTTCCGAGCTAACATAGATAAAAATTAAAAATTAAAAAATACAGTCGAATTGAGAACCTCCTCCTTTTTTGGAAGTCGGTTGAAAACGGCTTCTATGCCGTCCAAATCTACCCTTGTTAATTGAAAAACCCTTTGCAACATTATTTTAAAAATAAACAACAATCGATTGATGATGTATTATTTAACATTCTTAAGCGTCATGGTGAGAGGTCAGGTGGAGAGAAAATAAAAGAGCACTTTATTCATCAGTTGGACATTTATAGGCAGTCTTAGTTCTTTTCAATTCAGGAAACAAAGTCCCACTTATGCGGGATATTTATGCATATATTATATGTGTATATCTAATTTGTATCTATTGGATTTTTATTAAAGACATCGATTTTATTATTTTATTTTCGATGTAATAATCAAAATTTTCCTTAAGCTGTCAGAAAGTGACGCAATTTTTTTTCCTATTGAACTGAAAAAATATAAAATACTATTTTCTTTGTCAAAGTGTAGTAAATCAAAAGAATATCACCTCGTATTTCACTCTAGTTTGATGAAGCACTCCATCATGGATGAGTTACCTGTCATTACCCGTGTTCGAACATGTCAATCTTACGTCGTATGTTAATGTATGGGTACCATATATACGAAAAATGTATCCCTCTATACTTTGTAAAATCAAATATTTTTCTAAGGAGGTAAGAAATACATATCGCTATCTATTATTCTAATATATGTGTATTTTTATTAATTTCTTCAATAAATGCAATAAAACCATATTATATATTAAGTGTATCAATTAATGTACCACTACTGGTGACGAGAGGGCTGGTACATTTTTTTGCCCAGAGAATCGGCATAGCGATACAACGGGGAAATGCTGCCAACATTCTTGGCACAATTCCACGCGGACATGATTTGTACTAAAACAATCTGTAAATATTTAGTTCTTAAGTTGTGAATTGTAAATATGTATACTGATTAATGTATATATAAAATTTCAACTATATATAATAAACTGAAAAGTAATTTTATAAAATATGCGGTGAGTGTAAAAATGCTTCCGTATTTACATGAATCCCAGGAATGAAATAAAATCTTTTTATGTATTGTTATGTGATTGTCATACATAGCTGTACAAACCGTATGTGTGTGTGGTAACTGTAATAAAAATACTATATTCTCATTTCATAAAAGTTTGATTTCAAAAATAGGTAAATGATATAAGTAACATAAACTGTTATAACAATTTCATTTATTTATTTTTTATTTATTTTTTAAGACAACACTTTAAAATTAACAAAAATAATTTGTAGTAGAACTAGGTTTTTGATAACTATTACGTCATCAAAATTAACTAGCCTTCAAAGGAGATGCAGGTAGTGTAGCGTAATGAACTTACTTGACACGCTATAAAGAGGTATTAAATTTCCTCAGGCGATAACTCTTGAAATAATTTCAAACCTTCTTGAGTCTGAAAACACAACTACCAAAATAATGTACCTTTCTTTCTAAGTTTATGTTCGTCCTCATGTATTAGTCTTTGATGTTTAGCAGACCATGGTTTGTTATTATAGTTTTTGACAGTAATAATAAATATATTCATGCACCTAATGAAAAAATTGCTTGCGTACAAAGTACACATGTCAGAAGTGAAACTTCTGGCAAACTAATTTAAAATACAAAAAAAATTATTAAAAAAAACAAAAAGCCAACGTCACGTGGTGTTCCCAAGCGGTCACCCATCCAAGTACTGACTGTCCCTGACGCTGCCGCATTACCCCTCAAATTTTACCCCTCATGCGCCTAAAGAAGTTTCACTTCAAAACTTTGCATACATAATATGTATATATAACATTAAGGTAATATTAAGCTGAATCGGTATTGAGTATAATAAAATATTATTTCCCTCGGAATTTATAAAAAACATACGTTAAAAGGGTGCCGTTGGTTGGTGGAATAGAGCTCTTCGGATATCTTAATATATATAAATCTCGTGTCACAATGTTTGTCCTCAATGGACTCCTAAACCACTTAACCGATTTTAATCAAATTTGCACACCATGTGCAGTTTGATCCAACTTGAAAGATAGGCTATATTTAATTTTGGTATATGTAATTATTATATTTAAGAAGAAAAAAAGGCGGTACGAAGTTCGCCAGGTCAGCTAGTATTATATAAAAATATGTTCCGGTGGTCGTTATTACTGTCTATACTGTGGTTATCAGTTACTTTTTGTTTTGGTTTACATATTTTTTAGTTTTATCATTTACAAAAGTCATGCATGAGGGGGTGTTGGTTCCTACACTCATGTACGGAAGTAAAAGTTGGGTATGGCAGAAGAAACATGAAAGCAGAATACATGCAGTTGAGATGAGAACGTTAAGAAGTATGATAGGAGTTAATCTGAGTGACAGGATAAGAAATAGTGAGATAAGGAAACGTTGTAGTCTGAAAGAAGATGTAGTGACAAAAATTGATAAGGTATGCTGAGATGGTTTGGGCATGTCGAGAGAATGAATGAAGAACGATTGACGAAAAAAGTGTATAAGGCGAGGGTGAATGGAAGTTTTGGAAGGGGTAGACCTAGGCGGACGTTTCGAGAACAAATTAGGGACGTCCTGAAAAAAGACCAGGTCAAGAGTACCCTAAACCGAAGAGCATGTATGAAAGGAATAATGAAAATGGACGAAGCGAAACAAGTATATAAGGATCGTAGCAAGTGGAAAGAAGTGGTCTCTGCCTACCCCTACGGGAAAGAGGTGTGATTATATATATGTATGTATGTAAAAGTCATGTGCCGCGTCTACTGCATTATTTTTTATTATTTATGTATATAGTTAACTTTTTCTCATAATTACGATTTTTTTTTCAAATTATTCGTATAAATGACACGTAATTGTTAAATTACGTAAGTTGATGTCCACCTTTGACCCCATTAAGTAAATGAAGTAAAATACTTAATGCAAGTCAGGTCACTAAGACACTTAATTAATTTTCCACTTTTTAATTTGTTTTAGAAATATTGTTTATTTCTACGATTCAATCAAGATTTGTTTCACATTTTCCTCTTCACGTTTATTATTCAGTCAATCTAAAACTTGTATAAAATTTTTCGTACGATTAAAAAGTATTCCAATTTTTACTAATGAACTATGAAAGGCGAACTAAACTTTTTAATGAAAATATTCCTTCGAGTTGCTGAACAACGCAAACGCTTTCTTTTAAAACTTAATTTCTTTCCGTGTTTTCTTATTAAAATCGAGCAGATGATAGTTTGCAGCTTAATCTTACTCTAGTTAATATTTTTTTAAGTTTGTTACTTTACATTTTTCTTTCTTTTCAACGTACTTTCCTTTTATAAAACGTAATTTGTAGCATAGTAGTAGTAATAACCTATAAAAATATATTATTAAGTAAATAAGAAAGATACTTCAGATTCTTTTAAAAGGAAGAAAAAGTATTGGAGCTTTATTCGTCCCTCCACTACGGGATGATGACCATAAACGAATAAGAATTACTCCTGAAACATGCAGTTTTTTTTATTATAATTTTTTTATACCTAGGTAGTGATCTTCGAGCTACATTTTAATCAAATTTGATGCTTGAAAACTCAGTTGTTCTGTAATGCATTTGAATCAGAGTAAGTGTAAGAGTAATCTGTACTGTAAGAGTTAAATCGTAGTTTTAACACAAACTCAAAAATGTAGAATTATACAAATGTTAATTTTGTTTTTAAATCAATGTAAATATTTATTTCAATCCTTGTATAAAATTTCATCCAACCTACGAACCCATTGTGAAAAGATCGTAGTAACGCTCTTTTCACTAGGCTTACTGTTATTGTATTTCATTTATTATATTTTAAATACCACTAAAATTAAATGTACCTACATATTATATAATTTCTACGACTTGTAAATTCAAAAAAATTTAGCTCTTTGTATTTTTAGCATTATTTGTTTAAAGTAAAATACGTCTTATCTTATTACATAACCTTACGATAAAAATGGTCGTATTTACGACTAAACGTCGTAATATTTTGAGAATATAATACACAAACCGTTTAACTTATCTCTGTCCGAGCCGCAGAATTCCCGCAAATTCAACATAAAACTTATATCTCCGATTAAAGATTTCATTCTTCGATAATAGACGATCGTAATATCTTAACGATGGCCCAACTTCAAAGCAACGTTATTGTTTTACCAATTTTGTCTTCTACTTTTTTTAAACATTTACCGCCTGGCCACGGGGAACGGCGGTGCGAACGGCGGCGCGGCGGGCGAGGCGACCATTCGCGCGGCAAGATTTGCAGGCCACGCGGGTAGTCAAGTTCGCCGCCGCGACTAGTAAGGAAGTGCGACACTCAGCGACACTTTCGCCGCGAATATCGCTCGACTCCGTGGCGTGCGCCGCCGTACTGATTCATGCCTTTGTTTTGTTCGCCCGTCGCGCCGCAAGTCGCCCGCGCGATTCGCCCGGTACATTTCGCCGGTCGCTTCGCCGGTCGCCGTTGCGCGTGGCTTGCTACGTACATTACTATGCGTTTGTTTCAGTCGCTAGACGCTTCGCCATTCGCACCGCGCGGATATTCGCCTCGGCGAATGTCCCGTGGCCAGATACTTAGTGTGTAATTTGTACATAATACAATTGTATAGTTTGTATTAACTTATTTAAAATGAATAATGCTAGCCTTAGAAGAATGATTAAAACAATTAAGAAGCAATTGACAAAATACATAAATTTTTCAAGAATATTTCCGTGCGATATTTTCATTTAGGTATTACTTTGAAAATTAACAGTGTTTTCGTTCGATAAGAAAGTTTTGTTCGTAAAGTAGGCACATTAGGGGAAAGAGGACGACATTTGCGTTGTCATCAGCAATGGCTTCGTGCCAGACAGATGCCACTCAATCAGTAACTTATACATTTTTTAATACAGAATCGTCAAAATAATTTGTGTTTGACATTCTTTTGAATATTTTAGTTTTGAAGTCGAACCGTTGATGTATAATATATACATATAGTCATATACATATAATAGAGTGATAAAAATATACTTGGCATAACCATCCAACAAGACAAAAACAAATATAACACTCTGTTGCCATTCAACAGAATTAGCAATTTAGACCGATGATCTATGTAGATCGCCGGTGGGGGCTGAATGAGGACTGTGGAGAATCGGGAACTTGGGGAGGCCTACGGCCAGTAGTGGACTGATAGGCTGAAGCGAGAGCGAGCGAAAAATACATATATACTTGACTGGTTTTGCTGAGAACTAATAAAATGTAAACTCTTACTTAGAAATGGCCATTTTATTATTTACTAGTGATCCTAAATATAAAACATTGCAAACCATCAATCAGCCTTTATATTTGAGCATTTAATATAAAACAAAAGATGATATTTCACCTAAGGTCATGAATTTTAACTATTTCGATTTAGGTGACTTTAATCTGGCTAAAGAAATAAAGGCAAAGTCTTATAATTGTGTAAAAGTATTTCATTAAAATATAAACTGAGTTAGGGCACAGCAGGAAATACCCTGCTCAAAATCTTTAGCAGCCTAGAAGGAGAAGAGAATTCTGAGAATTCTGGAGAAGTACGTCGATCTTACAGAAGATCACGGCTAATTAATGCTGTTTTGAAGTAGGTAGTGTTGTGTTCCTGTGTGGAGTAAAGTAACCAAAGCTCCTAGAGGAATTGGGGATAGGGTTGGCAACGCGCTTTCGATGCTTCTGGCTTCTGGTGTTGCAGGCGTCTATAAGATACGGCAATTGTTTACCATCAGGTGAGCCATACGCTTGTTTTCCGACCTAGTTGTATAAAAAAAGTATTTAATTGTATTTAAAGTCTAAAATAGTTATATAATAAAAAAGAATAGATAAAATTGCGGTGTACAATAAGCCTTACAGTTTCTGTGTTGATGAAAGAATTAAAAAATGGCGAGCAATTTAGAATACTAAAAATTCACGAACGAAACCAAATGTACACATATACCGATTTTATTCAATATGAAATATAAAAAATCACGAAAAATATTTGTTCACTGAATTTTATTGTCACTACAGTTAAAAGTTCGATAATGAAATTCATAAAGTCAGTACAAAAACATAAAAATTTAAGCTTCTCTTTTATTATAATTTTGTTTTATTTTTTACAATTTCGTTGTTTTCACATTCGTTTGTTGTAGCGACCATCTTTTTTTTCTTTTTTATTTCTTGTGTACAAAATTCTATTTGGAAATAAATTGAGCAAATTAAAATGTATAATGTTTTCATAATATACTTTAACTATTAAAATTGAAACGAAGAAGCTATTTCCACTGGGAGATAGGTATTTTATTAATTCGATCGGTGATAGATTTTAGTTATAAAATATCCTATACCTGCAGCAAGCACAAAAATAATAAAGAATATACAGAACATCAACATCAAAACACTTGTTTTATAGAAAATATAGCAATCTCCCAGCTAAATGTAAATGGCCTGTAAGTTAGACCTCCTTAAAAAACACAAGTATGAAGAAAATGTATAAAAATAAATATGACCATAAGAATACTATAATATGGATGAGAGGATTCTGTATACACTATTCCGCTGTAATAGAGTGATACTTCTTCGGGATCGTTTGAGAAACTGATAACTCCATTTGGTTTTGCCATAAAATGTTATTATATGATACTGCTGAATCTAAATAAATACTTCCACAAATATCCTCCGTCGAGACAGTTTATTTTTGTGGTTATTTCCTTGAGCTTTCTAATTATTATATATTAGTTTAGAAATGATACGAATTTTATATGTTAAAACAGTACAATTTTTAAAATACACAAATATTATCAATTATTATACGTTGAAATAGCTATAGGTAAAACAAAAAATTATATGTGCATACGTAGAAACATCCAAGAAAATTTTCTCAGGTTTCAGAGGATTAACGACATTCCATTGGGCCTCTAGCTATCTTCACGTGCTATTCGGCCCGATGATAGCCGACACGTCGTTGTCAGAAGTACACTTGGGATGTCGTTAATAGGTACTGTTATGACCCCTCATATGATATGCACCGTTGATACTATGTGAAGTGGACTGAGACATTCCCTTATTTAAGCTCCAATTACGCTCAATAGTTTTACATTGAAAATTAGCCTGCAGTGACTCGAAACTTTTTGAAACTGTGAGGAGACAAGCTCGCTCATCACTCGCTGCAGTCATTGAATAAAGTTTTGTTTATTTACTTTTTTGACTAGTTTTTTTTTTCTGTCTGTTAATTAATTTTTGCATACAAAATTTTATTCGGATAGCTTTTCGACTAGATAGTTGTGACCATGACTGTAATCTTTGTATAAAAATGTATTAAACAGGAAACAGTATATTGAGTGTGTTTTTCCTTGTCATAAACTATAATTTCGATAGAAGAGCGGTTGTCAATAAAAAAATATAAAATCGAGTAGTTTTATTAGTTTTATTAATTGACAGGGTGTTTTAAAATATTTTAATTTAATATAATAATTTAAATCTTTAGGATATAATAATATTTATACAAATACAAATATCTTTCTCGAGCAAGCCGCCGCCGGCGTTATACTTACGTTGTCTACACTAACCACTACACCAAAACGATCGTTATATTAAAAATCGGACTTTATAAATGCAATTTTAGGGCCTGCTTCACCTCTTGTGGATAACGCTATCGGAAGGATAACAGTACTCAACAGATAAAAGTTTTTGATCAATTATTCTTTTTTACAATCGAATTGCACCATATTAATGATAAATTTATAATATGAATATAAAAGTTGTAGTTTATTAATTGGTGAGAAAAGGTCCTAATGGCCTATTCTACCTCCTGCTGTTAAATTATATTCGTAACTTAATTGCAGGATAACCTTTATCCTCAACTGGTGAAATTAGCTTTAAAGTGACTAAAGGCATAAAGGTCAAGTCTCATAATTATGTAAATGTATTTCATTAAAATATGCAAGTGACAAAGAACATGAAAGAGAATAAATTTGTTTTCTAATTTTAATAAAATTCATACGTTTTATAACAAAACGATAATAGTGTTTGTTCGCAAAAAAAGCAACTTCAATTACATATACCTACGTAGACCGATAATAACTAAATAGACAAGGAATACGACGTAGGTAGTCGATATAATTGTGTTTGCTCGCAAACGAAAATAAAACTACTTCAATTATATATACATAGATCGATAATAACTAAATAGACAAGTAATACGACGTAGGTAGTCGATATAATTGTGTTTGCTCGCAAACGAAAATAAAACTACTTCAATTATATATACATAGATCGATAATAACTAAATAGACAAGTAATACGACGTAGGTAGTCGATATAATTGTGTTTGCTCGCAAACGAAAATAAAACTACTTCAATTATATATACATAGATCGATAATAACTAAATAGACAAGTAATACGACGTAGGTAGTCGATATAATTGTGTTTGCTCGCAAACGAAAATAAAACTACTTCAATTATATATACATAGATCGATAATAACTAAATAGACAAGTAATACGACGTAGGTAGTCGATATAATTGTGTTTGCTCGCAAACGAAAATAAAACTACTTCAATTATATATACATAGATCGATAATAACTAAATAGACAAGTAATACGACGTAGGTAGTCGATATAATTGTGTTTGCTCGCAAACGAAAATAAAACTACTTCAGTTACATATACATAGATCGATAATAACTAAATAGACAAGTAATACGACGTAGGTAGTCGATATAATTGTGTTTGCTCGCAAACGAAAAAAACGACTTCAATTACATCGACACTTAATATTTACAACGTAAGTAGAAGAAAAAAAATTAAAAAAAAAACAACTAAATATGCGTTATCAAAGATTACTCAAAAAATAGTGATAAGCTCTATATAAAATTTAAATTAGAATACAACTTATAAGACAAGTACCTATCAGCCGATATGTTGCCTGTCATGTGGTCCCATATTGTGATCGAAATCTGACGAGTACTTTTTGAGTTATCCCTAAAAATACGTATATAATTAACTGTTTGGTCGACGATTGTATTGTTGATGTTGTTGTTTTGTCGATGTAAACTGAAGTAGGTTTTTTTTTGTTTACGAGCAAATAAAATTAGTCAATTACTATTCAGTGAGCAAATAAATGTACAGGTAAATTTGTCACCTTACACTTTATTCTTATCATATTCCTTTGTGTATGTTGAAGGCAGTGTTAATTTGTCCTGTACAGCGTAAAAAGTAATAAACACAAGTGGAAGCTTGATGGAGTTAAAATATAAATACTCGTAACTTGTTTTTAACGGTAAAACTCATTTCACGTTTCTTTCTTTTTTGGTTTGTTGCGCGCGGTTAATTACTTTTTCTTATTATGTATTCAAACTGTATCCACTATTCATTTCGATCGTGGAAATTTGTTTACACAGGTTAAATAGATTTTAATTGAAGTTTTCAATACAAGATGTTATAAATTATCGGATATTTATTTATGTCACTTATACACTAATTTTTTTATCTAAACTAAGGGTAACGTAACTAAACGAAAGGACATAAAATTATACAATTGTTTATTCTATCTATAGTTGTTTAATAGAGCTGTTATGGAAGACCAATAAAATCATCATCTGAAATTTATTTCAAATAAAAATTACAAAACAGTAAGTTATTATTCATGATATTTTAATGACAAATTATTACCATGTTGAATGTCTGAAAATGAAAAAAAAAATGAATTTAGGGCAAAAAGGGGAAAACCGACTTTTTATTAAAATAAATCAACGCTTGTTTTAGTATGTACAAAGAATACCTATTAGTTTTAATATAACTTTTAATCGTCAGATCCATTAACATCCTGGCCAACCCGTCACAAGGGGACAAGTATATTACAGAAACACTAATTAGGCCTCATTTACGGAGACGCGGGGCGTTGCGCGTAGCGTGTGTTGTAGCGTCGCGCGTGTGTCAAAATGTATGAAAATGAGCGCGTGTAAAATCGCTTCTCCGTAAACGCACTCCTCCAACGCCCTACATTTGAATTTAGTGCATTCCGCCACGCCGCCCCGCGTCTCCGTAAATAAGGCCTTATAGAACTTTCACCATCTGAACATCTGAATGATCGTCAATCAATGTAACAAAATGTACTAAATTACTATAAATAATAAAATAACATATTTTGAAATAAGAGAATAATAGAACGTTTAAAGGTTTTTACATTTATTTTCTGTTTGGAGAACATTTATATAAAACTTGATGATAAGCGTGCTTGTTTAACTCAACACTAGACAAAGAGATGAGAACAAACGAACAATAACCTCAGAATTACTAGTTCTTGCTAAATTATCTTGTATTTCTATCTTAAGTCACAATAGATAGACATTATGAGTGACTATCTTAAACTTTTATTTTTAAATTTAATATTGTTACGAGTACACAAAAAAGGAGCTTGCGCCATCTAGCGGGGAGCGAAGGAACCACGTTGTGTGCTGTACAAACCACTTTGTTACAAAGACAACGTGAAACATCCACTCAATACTAGATGGCGCTAGAGGACATATAGGTGAATGAACTCAGGGTCGAGTACACGCACGAAGGTTCTAGAACTGTCTGGGTGTAGGCTCGGCCCGGTATAAAAAGGCCGATTGAGGCCGAGCGGAGTCAGTTCAGTTTGAGCTAACGACGAAGCGACTTCGAAGTGAATACTAGTGAAGCCTAGAAGTGATACCAGCGGAAACCTACGACATTGGCTACGATCTCGGACATTGTTAGTGCTTAGTGAAGTGTACCTAGTGATCAGTGAGTGTACCTAGTGCTTAGTGTCTTATTTAGTGCGTAGTATTTGTACCTAGTGCTTGTGTCGGACCTAGTGCTAGTGAATAAAGTCTCTAAAAGAGTCAGCAGGTCTTTCTCTCCAAATCGTTCGAACCCTAACACGTAACAACTGGTGTCGGAAGTGAGATTTGGAGATGCCATTGACTCCGAGAGAGAACCCCAAGGAGGGGGTCAGGACGAGGGCACAACGAACTGCGGATGCCACTGGGGGCCAAGCTCCGCCCACTGTGGGCCAAGCCCCGCCCACTGGCCCCGCCTACCAGGCCACGCCCGCTGGCCACGCCCCTCAGGCCCCGCCCACTGGCCCCGCCCACCAGGCCCCGCCCACTGACCACGCCCCCCAGGCTCCGCCCACTTTGGCTCAAGCCCCGCCCACTGGCTCCACCCTCCTTGCCACGCCCACCGGACAGGCCACGCCCACCAGCGGCACCGTAGCTACTACAGACCCTCAAGTGGCACTTCAATTAGGAAGTTTAATTGAATTAATGGAACGCAAGTTCAGCGCTTTGCAAGAATCACAAGAACGCAAGCTCAGCGCTTTGCAAGAATCACAAGAACGCAAGCTCAGCGCTTTGCAAGAATCACAAGAACGCAAGCTCAGCGCTTTGCAAGAATCACAAGAATGCAAGTTCAGCTCTTTGCAAGAATCACAGGAAAAAGCGCTTTGGGCTATAAAAGATGTTAGTGACACGGTGGGTAAGCTCCGAAAAGATGTCGACGAAGTGGAAGAACGAGTTACCGGGTTAGGATTGGATGTCGAAAATATGAAAACCGGCCTCACGGAATTACAGAAGAAAGTAGTACGCCTTGAAACCACGGGAGTTGTGATGTCTAGTGGAACTACCGTAGTGGCGCAAGGACCAAGAGTGAAAGTGCCGCCATACGACGGCACTACTTCATGGAACGCTTATTGTCAGCAATTCCAGACTATTGCTGCTGCCAACGGATGGACGGAAGAACAATGCCTGACCGCTCTCACTGTTACGCTCAGAGGGCAAGCCTTGTCTGTCTTGGAAGCACTGCCACATACAGGAAATGGGTTTCAAGACCTGATGGAGGCACTTGAATCCAGATACGGGGAGCGACACCTGGAGCACGTGTTCCGTGCCCAGCTGCGTGACAGAGTCCAACGCTCAGGAGAAGGACTACAACAATGGGCGTTGGAAATTGAAAAACTCGTTAGGAAGGCACACCCAGGAGCTGACACCAAGATGGTGGACACAAATATTGTGCAAGCATTTGTCGACGGAATCAAAGACCTGGAAGTCAGAGCTGCAGTGAGGCTTCGTCACCATAGCTCGCTAAAGGAAGCATTGGCGCATGCTTTGGAGGTCGAGGCGGTTCGCCATGACATACGGCAGACTCATAGGATCCGCGAGGTCTCTGAGGAAGTCAAGGAGGTTAAGGCTCCTACGAAGAAAAGATATGGAGTCATGTGCTACAAGTGTGGCGAGAGGGGCCATCTCCAGCTCGACTGCCCGCAGAAGGAGACCCATCTGGCAAGAATAAAAAGGATCGAGGAACAAATAGAGGAGCTGAAAAAGCAAAGGGCTTCGTTCCCTGCCCGGGATCAAGGGAAACGAATAAAAGCTAGAACTAAGAGACGAGTTCTGGCTGACGCGGTGGAAACCCTGAAAACTGTTATCCTCCAGGCATGCAGCGGGAATAGTCTTACGACACAGGGGACTATTAACGACCGGAAATCGAACACAAGCGGCTTCGAGGAAGGGTCACTGGTGTGGCTGCATAACCCAACCCGCCGGAAAGGGAAATCTCCAAAGTTGCAGACCAAGTGGGACGGTCCATACAAAGTGGTTACCCGAATGGATGATGTGACTTATAGAATTCAAAAGCAACCAAGAGGGACATTCAAAGTGGTACACATAGACCGTCTGGCGCGTTACCATGGCAGTAACAACGATGCTCGGGACGAGCATCTCTAAGAGGGGAGTAGTGTTACGAGTACACAAAAAAGGAGCTTGCGCCATCTAGCGGGGAGCGAAGGAACCACGTTGTGTGCTGTACAAACCACTTTGTTACAAAGACAACGTGAAACATCCACTCAATACTAGATGGCGCTAGAGGACATATAGGTGAATGAACTCAGGGTCGAGTACACGCACGAACGTTCTAGAACTGTCTGGGTGTAGGCTCGGCCCGGTATAAAAAGGCCGATTGAGGCCGAGCGGAGTCAGTTCAGTTTGAGCTAACGACGAAGCGACTTCGAAGTGAAGCCTAGAAGTGATACCAGCGGAAACCTACGACATTGGCTACGATCTCGGACATTGTTAGTGCTTAGTGAAGTGTACCTAGTGATCAGTGAGTGTACCTAGTGCTTAGTGTCTTATTTAGTGCGTAGTATTTGTACCTAGTGCTTGTGTCGGACCTAGTGCTAGTGAATAAAGTCTCTAAAAGAGTCAGCAGGTCTTTCTCTCCAAATCGTTCGAACCCTAACACGTAACAATATACATATTACCTTTATTTAAAAAAAAACAACTGGAGTTATATAAAGACAGATTGTTTTTTTTTTTTATTGAATACAAAAATAATTATTAAAGGCTACTTTGAAAGTTTTTCGTTAGTAAAAAGTACAGGATTTATTGACGATTAAATGCCGTACTTTCGAGAAAAAAATAAAAAAATAATGTGTTTGCCCAACAGTGGGATATTACAGGCTGAATCGTGATCGTGATACATACTTATAACATACACACACGGTAAAATACAAACACAACGGTATACCTATACGAGTATATACTCGCACATACGCAATATGGTAAGATTTTAATTAAAATTTAATTACTCGACACTTAATGACGTTGTAATATAATATATTAAAATAAAGATCTAAAGTGAAGAAATAAAGGCAGTTTAATGACACCTGATTACAAGCACGACTAGATCCAACTTTGCTTGGAGACGTATACATTAAAACGTTTCGAAGTCATAAGATGAAGGTACCTTTATATAAAAACAATGTTTGGTCAGTATTTTATTATTGAGGCTACTTACATATAAAAGAGTATTTGCTCAAATAGCGGGGTGTAGCCTCCGGTTGCCACGTCACACCAGACTAGTGTATTAAGAATTATTTCTTTCTGTTTAAAAGAAAAACATCACGAAGGCTTGTCGTTTGCATATGGGAATAGTACAGGTACCATGTACACTCTACATAGGTATGTATTTTCTTGGTGAATGTACATGACAGAATTTCTTTGCAAACGTACATGTTTCTTTTTAATTTTAATTAGTTTATTCACCTACCAGGGTCATTTACATTATGTATGTTATTTATATCTTACAAGTAATAAATAAATAACAAATATATTTTAAGCTTATATAAGCAAAAACTAATAATTGTGTTTGCTCGCAAACGAAAAAAAACCGACTTCAATGACATCGATAAGTAATGCAACGTAATAAAACTAACAAATAGTCAGGTAAATACGCGCTATTAAAGATTACTCAAAAAGTTGTAATCAGATCTCGATCTCATTTAAACAAGACTACATGACAAGTATTAGCTTTCGATTAAAGTAAGAATCATCAAAATCGGTACACCGAGTAAAAAGTTATGCGGTATAATACAACGTAGGTCGACGAAAAAGTAGTCAAGTAAATACGCATTATTAGGTATACCTAACTCTAAAAGTACTTGTCAGATCTCAATTAAATTAAAATTGGACCACATGACACGCAAAACCTTTCAAATAAAACAAAATTGATCAAAATCGGTCAAACCAGTCAAAAGTTCTGAGAACCTCCTCCTTTTTGGAAGTCGGTTAAAAATATAGCGTTAACATTAAAAACTATTTAATTGATTCGTTATTCACCTTTCAATGTATGTGCATAACTTCGTCATTTGTGAACCGATTTTGATAATTCTTTTTTGTTAGAAAGGAGATATCCCAAGTTTGGTACCATGATAAGGAAACCAGGATCTGGTGATAGAATCCCAGAGAAATCGAAGGGAACCTTCGAAATTCGTAATGATAACTAGTTCGTTCTTTAATTATTTTTTTTCGTCTAATTACGTTGTATTACTTGTAGATGTAATTGAAGTCAGTTTTTTTTTCGTTTGCTAGCAAACACAATTATAAACATTTATACCGATACCAATAAGAAAAGTTAAATGCAATAGTTGGGATCAGTACCTAACATATTAAAATAATATAATTTACGATTCAAAATTTTGCACTTCTATCATAGAGCAAGTTAGTGTTGTCTGTATTTCAAACACATTTGTACAAAAATGAAAATATATTACACACCACAAACCAAAAGCTGCGTGTACACTGAACAGCATCGCAAAACATTGCGGTTTAATGTCATTTGTTTATTGTCAGATGTGCATATTAATGTTTCTAATTACTATGTTGAAATATTTAGTCCTATTTGTAAATACGCGAAATTATTTTGATACAAGTGTATAAGAGAGTGTTGACATTATCGTACTTTATCATACATGAAATGAAATGGTTATTATGAAATGGGTTGCTAAGCATGACCTGATTGATTTATGTTTTCAGCATTAGGACGTGTATAGTTTGTTATAATACAGTGCAAAATAAGCATTTAATATGAATTAGTGTTCAAGCGTACATTAAGTGTAATTAGTATTGAGCTGCTTATTCAAATTTAATCTATGAGTTAACACAACAAAAGTTTTTAATTTTCTTTCCTTGGACTAATTGTTTTACATAAACTTCGATCCAGCTCTCCGTTGTATAATTTTTAAATGTACTAATATTTATTTATTCATACGTCTATGTTTATTAGAAAATATAAACATTAATTAGGACGAATTAATACAAATTAAATTAAAAATATAAAACATTTATTTTGTTTGAGATCGATCGTAACCGCCTTTAGGAAAAAGTCCTGTACCTACGCTAGGAGGCTATTACCATCACTAATATAATTCAATCGATAATATTGAGAAATAACATGAATTGGATATACATAGTAGTGTTTGTACAATATACCTACGTCATAGACATATCCACATTGATTCATACAGTGAATGCGTTTTGCTTTAAATCTATTATTGTAAATATTAGGGCCTATGCAAACCACGTTTTTTAAACGCGCCGTCGACGCGCGTTTTAAAAGCGCGCGTCGACGGCGCGTTTTTATCCTACAGAGCAGTTTGTTGGCGTTTGTATCGATACACACGCGCGTTTGCATCGCGTTTGTATCGCGTTTACATCGCGTGATACGCGCGTTTGCATCGCGTCTGTATCAGTACATACGGCACATACGCGCGTTAACGGCGCGTTTTAAAAACGCGCGTCGACAGCGCGCTTTTATTATACAGGTGTGCAAAGGTCTACAGGCTGCGTCTAACTCGCGTGTGTATCGCGTTTTATTGCGTGTGGTTTGCATAGGCCCTTAATGGCATGTAAATCTTATTGTCTATAACCCATAAGGCAATAAGACCTAGATTATATGGCAATAATAATAACCAAACTTTTAATATAAATGTAACTTAAAAAAGCTAATGTAACTATTGTAACTTATTTATTTCCTTTTACTTTATCTTATCATCGTATCGGTCGTGGCTACTGACGGTAATACAAAGGTGTGATAAGATATTTTATTATAATATTATGAAAACAAGAAAGAAAGCATATAGGATGACGTTAAAGTACATTTATGTACTTTTCTTCACATTATTTAAAAAAATAAAGTAAAAGTTTAGTTATGATATTATAGTCATACCACTCAGCCGACATACAACATGTAGGTACCCTAAACAAAAGTTTTAAGTAGATGAGAAGATAAATAAATGTAATAAAATGTATCAAACCAATATTATAAATGCAAGACTTTGCGAACATAGATGGATGTATGAAATTTTTTAATTATTCCACACACAAAAAAAAACTACTAAACTGATTAAATTCGAATATCACGTAGGCTTTTTATCCTGAGATTTCCACGGCATCGAAAATAACGCCGGAGAAGCCGCGAGGTACGGCTAGTATAGCATATTTATGAGAGTACCTACATACCGTCTGCCACATTTCTAGTTATTTAAAAATATCTCAATTATACTACAAATTTCTCCGTGTCACCTCTTAACTTTTAATTTCCATGAGCACTATACGAAAAGTGATCTAAGTCTAGCTTAAAACACAAAGGGTCTTTATACGTTGTTTCCTCGCTTTATTTTATTACCTAAATGATTTCCCAAAATTCTTCCTCGTACACTCGTTTGCTTATTTCCTTATTGCATTTAAAAAAAAAATTAATGAATCTTAGTTCAATAGTTTAGCTCACAAAAAGTATTTTATGTGAAATTTCCTATTGATTTTTTTCGCTGTTCCACATGAAAAAACTTAAACGCATTTCTTTTTTTTTCGCTATTTTAAATTTATAATAAATAATTTAACTTTATAAATTTTGTGATGAATGTAAAAATATATTATAATTTTAATTCTATCTACTTGCCTATCCGTCCGTTCGTCTGTCTGTATATTGGCTAACTGTCAAAATATTGAACACTCAGGGGTTTTGCGGTATTTGCGATGGCGATGGTGGCGGGTGCTAATAGCGTTATTAATACGATTTACGTGAGATAAACCAGTAATTAGAGTATACATAAATACAAAAAAGTCAAATTATAAAGTTCTTTCAAATACTGTTTTATAAATTTGCTAGCACAACATCAGTATAAAAGGATTACCATTTAACAACTCATCAATTATGTATAAAGTTAAGGATTATATATTTTTCAAAATAAAGCTATTTACCCGAGCTGTTCGTAGGTACTACAAATCACATCCGGTGTTCGCCTTAGGATAAATGAAAATTTAGATGCCGGGAAGACATTCTTTTATGAAAATATATTTTCTTAATATTTTCGGAGAAAACCTTCGACTATGCACTGATATTCTGATAATATGATGTCATATCTCAAGATTAAAGCACTTTTGACAGCTTCAGACGAATTTTTGACTTAAGGATAACGACACCAATTTACGTGGCCACAGCCTCTTACCAGAAATTGACTTAAATGGGTGTCGATTTGTCAGCTACATTTAACTTAACAACATTTGAACAATGACTTAGAATAACTTTAGGATATGCGTTTTTGAATCTACTTAAATTATACAGATTTTCTTTTCATTTAGTTAGCAACAAAACAAGTTTTTTTTTTCTTCAGTCGAATTTATTTTTGTTAAACTACCCCTGTAGTAGCTCTTGAAAACAGAGCCGTCTTGAATAGTTTCGAAAAAAATAAGAGAGTATGTATTACGAAAACGAACCACTTTATTCAAATTTAAACTCTGTTATAACTATAGTATCGTGATAAATTCAAGTATTTATCAAATAACTACCATTACCAGTAACTACGGTAACGATTCTCTTAATTTTTACTGAGCCTTCAAGGTGACGCTTTATTATTTCTGTAGAAGAGACTAGTTTAAGTGAGGCTAGAGTCTAGTTACTTGGATCCGTTACAAAAGGTTATGATGTCTGTAATTTCTAAATTAGCAAAGCAATCACCTTGATATATATGATACAATTAAAACCTTAACGATTTTGAACTAATTACATATTTTGGCTTATATATCCTAAAAACTGTGCTTAGTTTCGGAATAAAAATGTCTAGTACACTTAGTTCGTTACACGACCTCAAGGCTAAATGTATTTAATTTAAATTCATTGAGTCATTTTCGGCTAAGATATGTACATGCCGACATACTTAAATGTAATGAAAAACAGCTTATTTTTATAAATTTATTATCTCTGTATTTCTACCAAACATAGTGTGACTTTTGTAATACAATATTCAAAAAAGAAGTTATTTAACGTCCTAAGAACATTTTATATTTCTTTTTTATATATCGTTAGACCGCTCTGGTGTAATGGTACGTGTGCCGTCACGGCTGCTCACCATAACACCGACGGACGCGGGTTTGATTCCCGCTCGGATTGGATATTTGTGTTGATACAAATATTTATTTCGGTCTGGTTGTTATTCCTTGTGGGTCTCCCCACCGTGCCTCGGGGGGCACGTTAAGCCGTCGGTCCCGGTTGTTATCATGTACACCTGATAGCGATCGTTACTCATAGTAGGGAATATATCCGCCAAGCCGCTTTGTAGCAGCGTGGTGGATTAAGCTCTGATCCTTCTCCTACGTGGTCAAAGAGGCTTATGCCCAGCAGTGGGATATTACAGGCTGAAGCGTCACTGTCACTTCAGCCTATCGCAGTCCACTGTTGGACATAGGCCTCCCCAAGTTCATGCCAAAAACGGCGTGGACTGTTTTGCCCATAGACTCATAGTAGTAACCACAGGGCTGGCTTTGTCGCACCGAAGACGCTGCTCCTCGTCTTCGGCCTGTGTATTTCAAAGCCAGCAGTTTGATGGCTATCCCGACATCGGTCGGCTTTTTAAGTTGTAGGTGGTGGTAGTGGAACTGTGTTATCCATTAGTTACTTCTTATTACACCTACGGGAAGAGAGGGGTAGCTATATTCTTTACTGCCGTAGTACCAAATTAATAAAATAATAAAAAAGTAATAAAAATTAAATAATAAAAAGTAATACCAAATAAAGCATTACATCAAAAATGAAATATAGAAAAAGGAACAAAATATATTTACACCATTTAACTTATATTTGTCATTTGAACAAGGAATTGTAAGAGTTATATATGATTAAGCAAAACAATTTATCAGAGCGCCTTACTGTATGAAGGCCCCGATAAACGGATTGGGGCGGGCGGAACTATTCTGTCGTAATAGAGTGATACTTCGCTCGGATCCTTTGGGTAACTGATGACTCTATTTGCCTTAGCTATAAAGTTTTTTTTTATCATACAATTTATATTGACAATAATGAATAATATCTTGCGTTATTTTCTAACAAGTTATGTTTTGAGGTTAATAAAGTAAGGTAAATTGAATAATTATACTCTACATTATTGGATAAATTTGTCATATTTTTAATTACCGTTATATCTTTTAACCAAACGTTTATTAATCAGGCCTTTAATACCGGTGTTCGTGTTCATTTGTTACGAACTTGTAAAGCGTTCAGCTACACAGTCGCATATAACTGGGGTCAGTCCGTATTTCGTATTTTATGCTCGACCGATTCAAGTATTACGTCGTATTTTCGGAAGCTGTTTTACGTGGCTATTTTATTTTCCACGCAAATTCGAAAGCTCGTTATTTAAGCTCGTAGAGTATGTACTGTAATTGTAAAATTGTATAGAAGTTCGAGTTTTGTAATATAATAATGTAGAGTATTCAAGTTTTATATATATGAAGAAGATAAACGGCAAGTTTTGTAATTTAAAATTCAATTTTAATTCAACGTGTTTACTTTAACGTTTACAGGTTTTATAATTAAAGCTACTTAATAAATCTCATTTTAATTTTTACAATTAATGGTACTAAATAATTCTATAATCCTGTATCTACATAATACAATACACTGAGTTTTTATTTATGAGCATCTCTCTGGTCATATTACAGTTTCAGAGATATTTGAATTGTAAAATGTTTCAGATCCTCAACACGTGAATAGGTAAACAAACAAATTTTACAATGCTTTGTTTGTAGCTTACTATCTCGGTTTTTGGATTGCGGTACGCAGTAAATTACCTAATTTATTTTTGAATTACAGTTTACCGTGCTGGAAACAACACAACGATGGTACAATTTTACTTGAATAGAAACTTAAAAGATATTGCTTTGTTTATGAATACTAGGTTGTTCTTTTTTTAAAGAATTGAGAACTTTATAATATTTTTTCAGTAAGAATGACGTATCATCACTAAGATACTGATCATAATCAGATACCAGCGTGTGTTTATTGATTCACATTTAGCGAAACAAAAAGTAACATAATAGATTTCGTAATAAAAAAATATAAGTAATAAACTACTCTTATTATTGATAAAATTAATAAAAAACCCTCCAATTATTCGGTACAAGATTATGTAAAATACAAAGATGGACTACTTATTTTATAATTGTTGAGTACACTACTACGAGTATTATGTATAGTAATGTACCTCAACATAGTCAATAATATATCAATATAATAAAGAAATCAATAATTACTGTATATATAATAAAACACATTTTATTAAAATATTAAGTTATTCGTATAAAACCTACAATGATAAAAACAAGAGCCTAAATTTTCTGTTGACAGAGCATCGTCCCGCGTAGCCACCGTTTTGTATACTATCTTGTGCTACAAATCACACCGTATGTCCCAACAAGGGGAAATGAAAATTGAGATAGCGAGGAGGCATTGTTCCGTGAAAATATATCTTCTTGATATTCCCGGCGCGAAGAACATTCGGCAACCAACGGATATTGTTACAATGTTACGTCATCTCGCTGTGGCGCTGGATGTTTTCGAATATAAAGAACTCAACAAAAGTGAGATTAAATGTAGTCTATTATCAAGATTATACGTAAACATAACACTTATGGTATATAATTTTTATGGTTCAAACATTCGGGAGATAAGAACTTCTTCTAACTTACAAATAGATTTATTTGCATTAGTAAACCAAATTAAAGGTGGGTAATGTTCTGGCTATTAAACATAAAATAAAATCATCGAAAAGTGGATGAAACCACGATAGTTTGAGGTTGTAAAGAGTGTTATTAAAATACTTTTTAAATGAATGTCAATCGTATATTTTTTTTAAAGAAAATAGTAATTTATTATAGCATAACTAATGTCGACCGAGATTTTAATTATTTATACGAGTATTCATATATCGCTTTCCCCCGAAAAATTGACAACTTAACTATTCAAAATACACATGCTTTCATAAAAACAGTTTTTTTTATTTATTTAATGTTTGTTACATTTTTACTTTCATACCTGTTACCGATAAATTAATAAAACTTCCTACCTATTTATTTTAACATTTTAACATAACAATACACTTTATTGTACACCAAAACAGAAATAATACATATCAAATTTTTTACAAAGTATCATAAGGTACAAAGGGCGGCCTTATCGCTGAAAAGCGATCTCTTCCAGGCAACCTGGGGCAGAGGAGAGAGCAGTAGGTGTACAAATTGTGACATAAACTTATAAATATATTTACTTAAACACATATGCACATAAATACATACATACATTCATATATACAAACATGCATAGACACATACATACATATATACATACATTTTAATAAAACTTTTAGTGTTTCTCCTTTTATACGGAATATTAAAGTGCAACTTCTATCGGTTCCGCTAATTGTATTTAATATAGTTAATAAACTTAGCTGAAGATCAAAAGACGGTAAAATATTTTTCACATAAATTTAAATAGAAATAATCGTGAATAAATAACTAAAAGTACGGGTATACCTACATTAAAAACGAAAGCATAATATAGTTAAAACATTAAATTCGTCTAAGATGTGTTAATATATAAATCATAAAGTTTATTGGAATGTACTGTAGAGATGTTTCCTAAAATTGAGTACAATTTTCGTAGAAATATAGGTTAATTATTTGGGTAATGCATGGAAGTGGTCGAAATTCGTATGAGTATAGTGGCCGCACTAGTGTTAGCCTAGCTAGATTTGAAGCGGGTAATTCTCGGGGCTGTGTGAAATGGACCGAGTCATTCCCGCACAAAGCGCAGCTAATGCGCGCTTGTCCGCTGCACCGGTCAGCAATTATATTTGCATACGACCACCTCTTATTTTATTAATTGGGAGAAGGGGTAATGTAAACAAACACCTAATGGAAAATATTTTAAATAAATTGAATCAATTAAAAGTAAACAAAATTTTATTGTTTACACTACCTTACTTAGCCAAATTGCCACAGGAAAATAGAATAAGATATGACATTAATAATCTAATGCACACAATAACTACTTGTAAGTACTTAAATGTAAATATTAAAAAAAGTAACAAAATTGATGTTATTGACATAAATAATTTATGGAAAAACAATAATTATACGTTGACATATAGTAGGCTGAGCCTACCATATTTTTTTAAACGACAGATAGCATCTGTGCTATCTTACTATATACAAACTGACATAGCCAATAATCTGGTTACCTTGACATCTGCTCCTATTGAGCAAAATTATAATATGACATTTTCTGATGTGGAATCCGTTCCAAATAATAATTTAAATTAGTTATTAAGACAACAGAGGATGCCTCTAGCATATTAATAAATCATGACATTAAATCAGATAAATGTCATAATAATTTGGTAAGGAAAGCCCACAGTTGTAAAAATTTAAATACTGTAAACCTGGTGCACCAAAATATACAGGGCATGTTAGGTAAAGATCTTGAACTGGAGTTATTTATGAATGGTGAAAATATCAATATTTTATGTTTAACAGAACACTGGCTTTCTATTTCCCAGTGCATATTTAACTTCAGCGGTCACCGGGTAGCTAGTATGTTCAACAGAGAAAATGCTATACGCGGTGGCTCTTTAATAATTATAAGTAAACTTTTTAAATATAAAGAACGTAAAGACATTGTGAGCCTCTCTGTTGAGCAAACTATTGAATTAGCCTGCGTAGAGCTTGAGCACTTCATTGTTGTATGCGTATACAGACCTCCTAGTGGGTTATATGAGTACTTTGAGAAAGTATTGGAAGAAGTTTTGTTAAAATTAAATAATTCTAATAAGGTTATTGTTGTATGTGGGGATTTTAATATTGATTTATTAATTAATTCTAATATAAGTCTCAGATTTAAGTCTATGCTTCTATCATATAACCTACATAACTTATTTACTGAACCCACTAGAATTACTGCTACCAGTGCTACATGTATTGACAACATATTTACAAACTGTAATCCTTATTCTAAAGCTATTATTAATAAGTTAAGCTCAGACCATTGTGGCCAGTTAGCTTCCTTTTCTTATTCTTTAAATGCCAACAAAAATTTTATAAAAAAGACCTTTATACCTATAAGTACTACACGTATGGAGAAGTTTAGAGGTAGTATTGTGGCAAAACTTCCTTATTTATCATACAATGATGACCCCAACTACTTATTTAACACTTTATTTAAATTAATAAAAACTGAATTTTCTACAATATTTACTTCTAAAACAGTCAATTCAGGGGGTCTCTTGACATTTGGTGAGTGGGCAACTCCTGGCATATACAAGAGCAGGCAAAGGCTTTATGAATTGTACAGTGAAAAAGCCTACAATCATAGTGTATCGTTTGCTTCTTTTGTAAGTGCCTACTCAAAAATGTTTAGAAGAGTATGTTCCATGGCAAAATCCTTGTATATTAAAGACAAAATTAGTAATGCTCATAATAAAATTAAAATGACATGGAACATAATTGCTTGTGAAAGTGGAAGAGTCGCAGATCGCAGCTTCGATTTTAAGTTAAATATCAATGATAATTTTGTTACTTCAGACAAAGAAGTTGCATCTGAGTTTGAAAAATTTTTCACTGACATTCCATTTTCAACAACGCAATCACTTAACTCGTCTCCAGGCATTGCCGAATCTTTGCTAAAAGAAAACGTTAAAGAATGTAATATAATATTTACATTTAAACCTGTAAACCCCAAAGATATAATAGTAGCCTTCAGAAGACTGGACGTCAAGAAAACAGCTGATCTATGGGGTTTATCTGTAAAAGTCATTAGTTCAATAATTGATGTTGTTGCACCTCATCTAGCTACTATATTTAATAGCTGTATAGAACATGGTGTGTTTCCTGATCTAATGAAACACAGTAAAGTAATTCCTATTTTTAAATCAGGGAGTACTCTAGACCCAAATAATTTTAGACCAATTTCGGTACTCCCAACCTTTAGTAAAATTTTTGAAAAAATCATACTCGGGCAAATGTTATCGCATTTTAATGCACACAATCTACTACATAAGAAACAGTTTGGTTTTACAAAAGGTCGCTCCACAGCAGATGCTAGTGTTGAGCTTATTAAAAATATTTTTGAGGCATGGGAGAGGTCGCAGAATGCTCTTGGGATATTCTGTGACTTATCCAAGGCCTTTGATTGTGTGCATCATGAGACGTTGATCAGGAAACTGCATCATTATGGTATTAGAAATAAGGCAATTAACCTCCTGAATTCCTATTTGAGTAATAGAATACAGAGGGTTGATGTAAATGGTAAGAGATCTCCTGGTGCTCCTCTAAATATGGGGGTTCCACAAGGCTCTATTCTTGGCCCATTTCTCTTCCTTATTTACATAAATGATTTGCCATTTTTTGTACAGGACAGGCATGAGATAGTATTGTTCGCTGATGACACTTCACTTATTTTTAAGGTGAAACGTAATCTACTTATGTACGACGATGTAAGCGATGCTCTCTCAAAGGTTGTCTATTGGTTTGATTCAAATAATTTATTATTAAATAACAAAAAAACAAAATTAATAAAATTCACGACACCTAATGTTAAACTTGTTGATAATGGTGTAGAATTAGGAGGGGAAATGTTAAAACCGGTAGAGTCTACTAAATTCCTTGGGATTACCATAGATTCGAAATTGCAGTGGGATCTTCATATTGAGGGGTTAGCGAATAGGCTCAGCTCTGCAGCGTTCGCGGTAAAAAAAAATTAGACTTATTACTGACGTAGATACAGCTCGCGTAGTATATTTTAGTTATTTCCATAGTATCATGTCCTATGGAATCCTATTATGGGGAAATGCAGCTACCGTTAATACTATTTTTGTCCTGCAGAAACGAGCTATTCGTGCAATTTATAGTTTAGGCCCAAGAGTATCATTAAGAGATAAGTTTAAAGAAATAAAAATATTGACTGTTGCTTCTCAATATGTGTACGAAAATGTTATGTATGTTCATAAAAATATACAAGAATTTCGCAGGAATTGCGACATGCATAGCATTAATACTAGGAACAAACACAAACTTGTAATGCCTGTAACTCGCTTACGCCGAGTCAGTAATTCTTTCTATGGACAATGTATACGCTTATACAACAGGCTCCCAGAAAACGTTCAAAAAGCTTCTATTGCGAAATTTAAAAAAATTGTAAAAGAACGTTTGTGTACTAAAGGATATTATTCGATTAACGATTTTATAGAAGACAGTACGCCTTGGGAATGATGTGATCGCCTCCAGGCTATTTCAACCTATGAAAATATTGTAAATTTCAATCAGCTTTGGAAAAAAAAAACATGATTAAAAAAAATGATATTAGTCCCGCTGAGTTTCTTTCGCCAGTTCTTCTCAGGTCAGAGGCTTTTTATTTCCGAACTGGTAGTAGACTCATGACGTTCAGTAAGAAATTGTAATAATTTTATGCTGAATAAAATATTTTGAATTTGAATTTTGAATTTGAACTTACTCGCAAAACGATATGAGCTAACAAAAGGTAACGGATAGAGTTTGTCGAAAGTGGGACAGCTGAAGAGTACAGTAGCAAAAAGCTACTGAGCTTAAATACGATATTTCAAACTATTATTGGGTTACAAGATCCATTTATTTACTTAAATTTATTACATAGCTACGTTTGAAACATATAATAACATGTCTATTTACATACTTAAGAATAAATGTAGATGAGACTGAAATGCTAGTGATGAAAAAATTAAAAGCTTCTTTTTGAAACGTTAAAAAAGGTCTCTATTCCAATATGTCGTCGGAAAAGTGTCAAGTAGCCTGTTTATACAAAACTGTTTTAATACTATACTGATCAAAGAAGTAGTACAAATACACACGGGAAATGTTCCAATATGAGATTATTGTAAGAAATAAATCATAAGAAGAAAGACGCAAGGTCACGTAACATGTATTTTTATAGCTCGGTAAAAATGTTACTTTGATCAAAACATTATTCAGAAGCATTCATTTTATGTAAACAGTAGACTGCCTGCGATGTACGAGTAAAATAACACAACTGCTTCTAGAACGTTACGTGTGTTCTATTAGGAAAATATGCAATCCAGTGCTGTGACCGCTGCGCCAACGCGGCGTCCAATGAATATCTTGACTCAAGTGATTATGATTATTTATATAAATATAATTATGTTAGTAATAAGTACCTACTATTAAATGTACTTAATACTACTCATTTACTAACATATTTACTATATTTAAAAATTGAATACTTTCAGGCAACTTTCTACTAAATATAAATTGTGATGTAGTTTGGTGAGTTTGTATTTTTCAATGTTTTACAAAGTTTAAGAAGTTCCACTTCTGCCGTGTGTGAATTGCACATACAAACTTTTTTTATTTCTTTAGTAGATATATTAATGTACACCTTCACTAACTGTAATTGTAATATGTGTTACAATACAAATAATTACTTATGACTAAACAGAATTACAAAAAACTAAAACAACTAAAACAGCATTATAAATAACAAAATATGACTAGCCCAATAACTTATGCAAAACAAAAAAAAAGTTCAAATCATATAAGACTAAAAACTCTTCAAGTAAACAATTTATTTACAATGAAAATAATATTCTAATAAACCTAGTAGATCATTTTCTGAGTTTGTTTGTCGTATTGTAGAAGCTAATCTCTGGAACTAGTGGACCTATTTTGAAAATTATATCTAATTATATCTATCACTAGTAGAGAGCTACATAGTTTTTTAGTGTAATAAGTTGCAGGTAAAAAAATTTATTTGAAAACGAGTCAGAAGATTATAATCAAATATTTGAGAAACTGACATTTGATTATTATATGTGAGCTTAAATTGACATAATAAGATAATGGATATGGTCCGGATCTTAGACCATAATGCAATATTAATGTTAGTAGATCTTTAAAAAAATCTGAGACAGTATGCCTCTATCCCTTCTAGGTAATATATGGCATTTCTGAGTATTAACCATCGCATATGCATTCTCATATATACAAATTTCTACATCAAGTATACAAACATAAACTTTTCCTCAAATAGTATGTTGTTTAGACGCGTACTTTAAGAGATACAGTATAATGAAAACTAACGTAGATTGCGCCGCCGCTGGGCGGAAACTACGAGCATAGTAGTCAGTAAACTTAGAATAAACCCAACTGATTTTAGAAATTAGCAACGTTATCCTAAAGAAACTTAAGCTACCTAGAGTTATACAATGAATATATTTCAGACACAACACAACAGTAAATTGAAGCATACGCGAAGTGTTCAATTGTTCATGGGTCAGACGGTTAATCGATATTCTTATGTGGTAACAATAATTATGTCAGACTCATTTCTATTACAATATTATAATTAAAAAATGTTTTATTATTCATACTAGGGATACAATGAGATCTAAATTTTAAATGAAATTTAATTATCAATGAATACGGCCTTAAATATTAATATAACTAATAACTTATTCCTATTTTATTAATAGCGAATATTTTTGCAAGTTGCACAAACTTAATTCTAAATACAGTTTAATCGAACTAGGTATATATAACATAATGTCACTTTTAAATTAAGAATAGTTTTAGTAATAAGTTTAATTTAAACTCGACAACAAACAAAAAAAATCTAGTATATATTTATGTATGTCTGTATATATGTAAGTATGTATGTATATGTATGTATGTATCTATCTAAATATAAGAATATGTTACATAAATTTATTGTAACTTGTACACCTATGCCGACAATAGACCCTGCCTACTCTGAATATCCTCTGCCCTACGGGTTCCTGGTAAAGATCGCTTTTTAGCGGTAAGGCTGTTCTTGTGCCTAATGATAGTTTGTTTAAATATTTATTTCTTTGCAAAGTAATATTTCTGCTTTTGTTGTACAATAAAGTGTATTATTATTATTATTATTTGTTTTTATTAATACTAGAATCTACACTAATTTCATTATAAATAGAAATGAAATTAGTGTAGTATTAATAAAAACAAATAATAAATGCTCTAAAATGCCCATGCCTTATGTTAATTATCATGCATTATAATAATGCTTATCCTACAGGCTATTTTTACTACAGATCGACAGTCCTGTGACTGCCTAGTAAAGATAGCACGTAGTCCGACGCTGACGGAATTTTTCTGTTACAATATCTTAATATTTTTTTGTTTTTCATCCGAACATTTTTTATGTTTTATTTATTCGTATAGCCCTATGCACTATGTGCGTAACTATTTTTTTAATTAGCTAAAATTGTCCATTTATATACCCAGCACTATAATTACGATATAGACAATGTAAATATTATATGGAAAAGTCGCAATATATTTTTCAGACACTTTCGGTATTCCAGTAAGCTAATGATAATGACGGATGTAGCTCTACCGAAATGTCTAGTCAAAATAAAAGGTGAGACAAAAGGTATGACAAGATCCGTATCCGCAATATACATATAAATATGAATATTTTATGCTTCGTCTTCAAAATTAGCATAAATACAATGTAGATTAACAAGATAATCAGGAAATATTCAAATTAAAGGACTCAAAATTGTTGAATTCATTTTATGATTTCCACATTTATAGTTAATCTTTATTTTTAAGTACATACATATAAGATTTCAAATGGGAAAAAGAAATAAAAATTATTGAAATAGATAGGTTAATCATATTTATTTAGTTAGATATTACTTACGTATACAAGATTTTTACTAACATCAATTACCAACTTACTTTATTGCTGCCGCTTTGTGAACCAGATTGCCTAAGCTTTTGTGGCGAGGCTTATGACGAACAAAAGAATGAACACTTCACGTAGCAGCTTTGCTGCATTCAAACCTTTTACTTTTAAACAACTCCCATCAAACAAATAATTTAATCTGAACTACAGAAACGTTCACTTAGAAGTTTTAAAAATAATGACTTTTTTGTTTATTTACTTAGTACAAGGTATATAGACAAGAAGATTGAAATTTGGATTAATAGAAATTTAAAAATGTACAAGATATCTTGATTTTAAATGTTATTTATTATGCAATAAAAATACTAACTGTTCAATTAAACTACTGTATTCACTAGTTTTCTAATTGTAAACTAAATTAACGTAAGTATACGCTCAAACGTTAAGCTACGGTATAAAATTATAATAAAAATTGTCACTTTTTTATAGCAATTAATATATTTGTTGTAAGAAATAACTTACAAATTTAACACGTTGTTATTAACTGACTTCAAAATATAAGGAGGTTCTCAATTAGACTATTTAAATGAATAAAAGCATTAATCAGAATTTAAAGATAAGCCTTAAGTAAAATAATATATGTAGTGCGTTTAACTTTTGTATAAGACAATCTAAAAAACAACAGGTATAAATAAACACCATAATGAAAAAATAACTCCAAGTACACGTAAAATTGTACACTACAAAATAATTTTTGTTGAAAACGTCTTTACATGAATACAAAATCTCAAAGAATATGAAAATAATGAATTGCAAAAATATCTTAGTCCTATTTTATTGTGTTCTCTTTTAAAATTTTAACAAAGCCCAAAATAAGCTCCTTTTCCTGTCATTCTGTTAGAATAACCTATTAAACATGCAAAGAGTATAAGTACAAAGGAGAAGCAAGCAAAAAACTCGGATCTCATTATATACATTTAAAAATTCTTGGGAGATGAAATTATGTACTTCTATATAACAACAAATGTTACAATGATATACAAATAATTCTTATTGTTCTCCAAAGAAAATAGAAACAAAAATAAAATAAAATAAATGTATACAAAAGACCGAAACCAATTCTAACACTACATAAAATTATTATAGCTCTTTGTAACGAATAATAAATATCTTTATAATTTTTGAAATACAATAACGATTATTTTGTTTTAAATACAAATATATACATTATATATGTAATATGTATATAATGTACATAAAACTCCATATTCACCACAATTTTATTACGTTTCAGCCAACGTTCACGTCTACACATTTTTTTAATAAGCTATTTAAACCAATAGTAACTCGTATTTAATTAAAAATTATTGTATTAAAATTTGAAAGCTAATAACACAAAGCGATGAAAATACTTAGGAAATTGAATTTTACCACGTATAAGCCATCAACCGAGTTATAAGCTGTTTAAACAGTAATTTTCCTCCTGAACTCCTCTCAAAAGATGTTATTTATAATGAGTTTCTAATTACAGTAATGCTATAAGCAATCTAGTAATGTATACAAGAACAAAATGAGTAAACGCTCATTTCGTAAATGATAAATTACTTACTGTTTGCATCTTTGAGGTGTGAAATTATGTAAAAAATATTTTAATTTTTAATTGTCGCAAAAGTTTCAAAACATTTTTTATCAAAAGTAAAGTATTTTTTTTTTTCATTTGATAATAAAAATTATCATTTGCTTAGAATATCGATGAAGATGTTTTTTTTTTTTTTTGTTTTTGTCATGAAATTTTTTTATTAAACATTATACAATATAATATTTACAAGTCACAACTTAAGAACTAAATATTTACAGATAGTTTTGATACAAATCATGTCCGCGTGGAATTGTGCCAAGAATGCTGGCAGCATTTCCCCGTTGAATCGCTATGCCGATTATCTGGGCAAAAATGCACCAGCTCTCTTGTCACCAGTGGAGGTAATAAGGCGAGGAGTTATCTCATTTAAGAATTTTTTAGCACTGCTACTCCAAGGTCCAAGTGTTTCGACTGCAAACGGCACAAAGATGTAATTTGGAATTAGTGACGAATATTTGTGCCGTTTCGTTCAACGCAGGTTGCGTCCCTCAAAAGCGCCCGTCCCCTTTCCCTGGGAACCAACGTCAATCTATCAGGTCTCTTGCCATCATTGCGACTAATTCCAGTAGGCTCGATAAGAGCAGGAACGTCGATGGTGGCAAGAGCTCTTTTTATGGTATCATTTAGGGAACCGTGGCGGGAAAACCTACCTGAACTCTTGTTGCAGGAAAAGCCGTGTAGTCCGAAAAATAACGCGATAATGTAATTTTATTTTTAAAGTCATTGGTTTTTGAGGGAGACCAGGTTCTGCAAAGGAAAATGTAAATCATTGGACTGGACTGTTGTACTGGAGTAGTTGTACTGACCATAACCAGGACGTTAAGATTGGATTTCTGAGAAAGTACAATATTTACATGTTAAATAAATCTACAAGAGAGAGAATATTTATTAAGACTGATCTCATATTCGCATTTTAAGCAATTTAAAATTAAAAATGCAATTTATTTATTTATTTTATTTATTTATTTGGTACACCAACGATTGTTACAATGTTACTTACATCTACAGTATCATATTTAATTTATTTGCGCTAATTGCACAATCAATTACAGGTATACACCACATGCTTTTTATATTATTTATATAATTATAACAAAATTTCTTACAAACTAAATTATGTACTAAACACCTTAAGACTAATTATAAAAAAAAGACTAATTACATTGAAACAACCCTTCCAGACCCCATGATAACGTCCACATAAACCCAACAAGAACCCAAATAGACCGTGACGAAACCCGGAAAATCTGCCCCACTACAATGCGTGAAATTCGCGTAAACATTAGAAAACAAAAATAAATAAATAATAATAATAATAATTACTACTGATTTAGCCTATGGGCAATTGCTGTTTTAAATCCTGTTAGAGACATGCTGTGTACGTCAATCGATCCCCCACACCTATTATAGAGCATACAAATTCGTGAAATTGGCGAGTTTGCACCCAAAACTGTTCTTCGAAATGGACGAAAGAGTGGCTCAATCGGCTTGCGAGGCATCCGAAGAGGGATTCTAAATATAAATTTTTCAAAAGCGCTGGGCAACTTAGATAATTTCTCATGATTTTGTAGAAGAAACAGAGATCAAGTAAGTCTCGTCGGCTGCTTAAACTCTGCATTTTCAGTAACTCTAAGAAACTGTTATACGAGAGTGACTTCTTGTCTCTGTAATGGCTGTAAACTAAATGTCGAACCAGCCGCTTTTGAATTCGTTCTATGCGTAATATGTGACAAGCATAATGTGGACGCCATACCACGCTACCATATTCGAGAACTGATCTTACAATACTATTGTAGAGAGCTATTTTGGTTGATGAGCGCTTAAATGCCCTGACGTTTCTGATGACAAAACCTAACAGTTTGGAAGCTTTCCCAACCATGACCTCAATATGCGGCACAAAAGTCATTTTGCCATCCAACAATACTCCCAAATCTTTCACTACATTAATTTCTTCTAGTCTCACATCATCAATAAAGTAGACCGATGAGATGGGAAACAATTTTCTCGTGAACTTAATGTGATTACATTTCTTGACGTTGAGCTCCATACCATTTCTTCCGCACCAGCGCACGAGAGCATTGAGGTCACTCTGTAGAAGGGAAACATCTTCTTCTGTGTCAATCACTTTCCACAACTTAAGGTCATCAGCGTACAAGGAAGGGACAGAATGCTTCATGAAGTGAGGAAGGTCATTAACAAAGATGTTAAAAAGAATGGGACCGAGATGAGATCCTTGCGGCACTCCAGACTTTATGTCACGTGGTGTGGAAGTGAAGCCATTGACTACCACGTAAAAAATTCGCTCCGAAAGGTATGACTCAAACCATGACAACATAGATCCCACAACACCGTACGCCGACAACTTTTTTAGGATAAGTTGGTGTGGAACTCTATCGAAGGCTTTGCTAAAGTCAGTGTACAGAGCGTCGACTTGTTTATTGCTATCAATATGTTTTGTAATTTCTTCTACGTATAGAACTAGATTTGTGTTTATTGATCTTCCTTTGACAAAACCATGCTGGTTGCAATTTAAAACAAATCAGTCAAATTTTATTGTCGAAAAAGCAAAAGATTTTTGAATGAAACATTGAGCATTGTAAAATTTACCTAAAGCTTGTTCACGTAAAACATTTACCTCACGTTACATTATTTAACCGACTTCAAAAAAGGAGGAGGTCACTCAATTCGACCGTATATATGTATATTTTTTTATGTATGTTCGGGGATAACTTCGTCGTTTTTGAACCGATTTTTATAATTCTTTTTTTGTTGGAAAGGAGATATCCCAACTTAGGTACCATGATAAGGTAACCAGGATCTGATGATGGGATCCCAGACAAATCGCGGGGAACCCTCGAAAATCGTAGTGACGACTAGTGCGTTTGTTAATTTATTTATTATTTATTACTTGTCAATGTAATTGAAGTCGGTGTTTTTTCGTTTGCTAGCAAACACAATTATTTGATAAAATGACATTTAGTATTCAGAGAAATTCTAAAATACACCCTTTTTTTGTTTTTTTTTTTTTTTTTGATATCGCAGGGTAAGATACACACTTGTCTGACGTGATTTGAACTAAAATTCTAAATGTTTATTTATTTTTCTGGAGTAATATGTTCTAGTACGTCTACTACGTAATTTTATAACACTTTGTACCACACAATCATACCTGACATTTAAACCAGTGTTTGGACTTTCACAGCACAAAGTAAGTATCTCTTTTTACAGTAGAATATGATACCATTTGCAATCCGTTTATCGTTTCTCTGAAAGGAAATATTCAGCTTGTTTAGATACGTAGGCTCAATGTTTTCTGTTGAAATGGTAAATTAGGACGAAACAATACTTTATATCCTTAACTCCAACAACAGAAACAAAATAAACTTGCCATAACGAAATCAAGAAACCTTTTATGCGGGGCTATGAGATTTGTATAAAATTTTGAACATTTCAGATGTTTAGTGTACAAAATATTCAGTCAGAAAAAATATATTAAATTGTACAACGTTTATTGTTATTTATATTATACTATTAAACGAGCAATTCTTGTATATATATATATATATATATATATTTAACTCCAACAACAGAAACAAAATAAACTTGCCATAACGAAATCAAGAAACCTTTTATGCGGGGCTATGAGATTTGTATAAAATTTTGAACATTTCAGATGTTTAGTGTACAAAATATTCAGTCAGAAAAAATATATTCAATTGTACAACGTTTATTGTTATTTATCTTATACTATTAAACGAGCAATTCTTGTATATATATATATATATATACATATATATATATATATATATATAATCTGAATCTCGGAATCGGCTCCAACGATTTTCGTGAAATTTAGTATGCAGGGGATTTCGGGGGCGAAAAATTGATCTAGCTAGGATTCATTTAAAAAAAATGTCGTTTTATCCCTGTTTTTAAGCAATGAATAAATATCATTAGAATACGAAGCTTAATTTCACTACTGTCAACATAGCTGTAACAGCGTAATTAGGAAATCGGCGGGTGTCAAATCGTCTTGACCCGGGTTCGAATCTCAGTCTCCAGATTAATTTTTTTTTTTTTTTTAATTTCACTCGTGATTTATTATTTAAATAAAATTAAAATATAAAAATAACGAGAAAAAACAAAAAAAAAATAAAATGAAAATACCGAGCTAGGCTCGGTCACCCAGGTACTTAATTATTATAATAGCCGTTTTAAGCGTTTTTTATACATAAGAAAATCGCATTCGTAAATTCATTGACATCTCTAGGAGAGAAAAAAATCATTTAAAAGCAAAGTGATTTGTTCATTAAATCTATATAATAAAAATGAATGTTATATATATATATAAATATATAATAAAACTATATAATAAAAATAAGCGCATGACTCGAGAATGGCTCGACCGACTCGACTCATTTATTTGTATGATTCCTTAAAAATCCCACGGAAGGTTTTTGTACTAAAAAAAAAAACAAAAAAAAACAGACAGAACATAAGAAATACACAACAGATAGAAAATATATAATTAAAAACGAGTGTGCTTTAGACCATACGACTGAAGTAAAACTTACGGTACGTAACTCTCTCTCTCTCTTTCTCTCTTCACTAACTTATATCTTCCTCTCAACTTCCATTTGCCTCACCCGATCATCACACTTTTCGTAACACTCTTGTAACGCATTCACCAGCCTACTTCCCAAGTCAAGCGTGCGTAAAGAAGTTTTACTTCAAAAAAAACACCTATAATACAGTAGTAGTATTTTGTATCTACAGTAAACGAAGCGTAATAACAACGATACTAACTTCAGACTGCAGGCGAGCATAAATTTAGAAAGTAACACAAGCGAGCCGCAAACAGACTATTAGATTTACGGAACAATAAAAAAGACAATTTATGAACTAAACGACTACATACTTCACTACTTTTAAGTTTTCGATTTACAGACCGGACAACTACGGAGTTCTACAATAGCGGTCGAAAACTTTTTAGCAAACAAAGGTCACACACATTGGTGAAGCAAAGACACGCCGTACTAAAAAAATGTTTCACTTATTAAGTAAGCACGTGATGATATGCGATATAGCGATGATACCAACAAACCAATTACATCAAATTAATATTATATGTCCAGTACAAATAGGAAGTGCACTAACTTGCAAATATAATATAGTATGTACGTAAAAAATAGAAAAAAAAATTAGAAATGAGTATATAAGGGGAAGTTTGAAAGTAGCACCCGTGACGGAGAAAATGAGGAGCAGAAGGTTAGCTTGGTATGGGCATGTAATGAGGAGGGATGAAAGCTATATTGGTAAAAGAATGTTAGGGATGAATGTCGTAGGACGAAGAGCGATCGGCAGGCCAAGAAAGCGATGGATAGATTATGTGCGTGAGGACATGAGAAAGAAAGGATGCGCTGAAGTTACTAATAATAGAGAGGAATGGAAGAGGAGAACATGTTGTGCCGACCCTATATAAGTAGGATAAGGGCAAGGAGATGATGATAATGATGTACATAAAAAATAGCCGAGGCAAATCTTGAGCTTAAATTACGTCAAGAGTGAACACAACTTGCCACCCATATAGATCGGGCGGAGATAGGCGAAATCGAGAATGACGCATTATTCGATATTGACTTTGGCTTTCATTTTACATTTATAATTTTGACGGGATTTAACTTTAACGCTGCCTACTTTATTCAATATACCTAAGCTTTAGAAACCTTATTTTGAGTTACTCTTTAAAGAACTTTTTTTTTAAATTCCTTAAATGTTTCGGAGTTATTAACAAAAAACGAAATTTCTTTTAGCAACTTAGTTTGTTAATAACTTTTCAATTTTTTGTGTACTAGAAAATCCTTCCAATCCATTTTTCTAGACATAATTTCGGATCGAATGTCGAATGAGCTATGGCTCATATTTTGAGGAGCTTTATCTCTATTTTACATGGTTTTGAACTTGTTGACTAGACCATTTCTGCGTTTTTGTATATTTTTAAATTCTGCTAAATTCATATCAGACGTGGCTGCACGAAAGCGCTATTTAAATCTCACGCAGTGTTTTCAAATTAAAGAATTCATTTTAAAACATTTTAAATAATGTGCGTGTCATATGAATAAATTTTATTTGTATTAAAATATAACTAAATAATTAAATGCATTTATTTTTTCAGATTTATACAGTAACAAGACAATTTAAAAAAAAATAACGAACTCTTAGCTTAGCTTTAAACGAAAAATAAATTGTTGTTAATAGAGCTCTAAAACGAAATGTTGGGATAAATAATAAAATAATGGCATTAAAACAAAGAAGTCGTTTTGAGGGGTTGTGCCGTCGTTAAAATGTTACGATCGCCCAATATCGAAGGATGAAATCTTTAATCTGAAATATTACTTTTACGTGGATTTAGCCGAAAATTTTGCTGCTCCATCAAAATTAGACATGTTTGTAAATAGATTGTCGTTCATAATTAACTTTACATTAAATAAAACTTTTTTTGGTTAATATTACCCAAGTCCGTAATTAAAAACTTTCTTAAAGATTTGAATGATGGGTCTTAGTAAAACAGATACGCTTCGCTACAGCCTATAATATCCCACTGTTGGGCATAGGCCTCTTTCCCCATGTAAGAGAAGGATCTGAGCTTAATCCACCACGCTGCTCCATTGCGGGTTGGCGGATAAATGCGCTACTATGAGTAACGATCGCTATCAGGTGTACATGATAACAAACAACCAGGACCCACGGCTTAACGTGCTCTCCGAGGAACGTTGGGGAGACCCACAAGGCCTGCACAAACACCCAGACCATAGCAAACATCTGTATGGCCAATACAAATGTTTGTCACGTGCGGGGATCAAACGCGCAACCGCCAGCCAAACCAGTGCTTTGACCGTTGCGCCAACGAGTCTTGAAAGAGAAATAAACAAGAATATTTTTAAATATCATATGTGTTTGTAAATAACAGAAAAGACAAAATAGTTAATATTAAGATTTCATACATTTAATAAGGGCATCAATTATTCCATTTTATTTAATATATTAATAACATTATAATACTATTAAGACTTCAGATTTAAATAAAAATATTTTGTATTGCCTCACCTGCAGAAATAGTTCTAAATGAAGTTATTCGAACCCGTTTCTTTGTTAAGGTTTGATTGATCATCGAAACTGCGCTATGTCCTTCGGGAAATAAGCATTGAATTAATACATTATTGTCAGTATTTCTCTTTATCTAAATACAAACATTCAAGATGTTCTATTTACTCGTCATGAAACCATAAATAATTGTGAAAGAAACACAACAAAATAAAAGTAAATTTAGAAATTGTCTCTTAAATTGATGAAAAATTTAAGGGGCTCAAAAGCGGTCACTATTTATCAGGTGACCCATACATAATAGGCATATATGGTTTTAGATTATGATTATTTATGTTTTGTTTTTAGAATTTTAGGTGAATTTTAGTATTCTATTGCTTACGTTAACAATTTAACTAGTGAACATGTGCAAACCATAATTTTTAAAACACTTTAGTTTTGCACATTAATTCGAAATGACTCATTTCGTAGACAGTTTACCGAGTTCATCGAATAATTAAAGGTTAGTAACTGAGGGACAATAAGAAATAGTATTTATTAATTTAAGTTATAGAGAGTGTTTATTTTAAGTAAGAGAGGTTTCGGGCTCTGAGTGGAAGAAAGCAGATTATTTTTTGAAATTATAGAGATTTTTACAATATGTACCTACAAATAATCTTGGCCAATTGATGAAGTAGCTGCATGTCTATTTAGTTGATATCGACAAACGATTTTGTATGATTGATTAGCTAAGGCACATCATGATGTGGTGATTTTAAGCAGTGAAATATTTCAAAAAAAGTAAAAAATATAAGAAATACTCGATCATTTCATGATGTGCCCAATTGTACGACATGGCCACGAAATATAAATACATTTACTACAAAATTTTAATAGCTATTTCGTAAAAAAATGTCATGAAATTATAAAAGGATTCCAGATTTTTATAGGCTTTTATTTTATAATTTTATCGGTGTTAATAAAATATATCTTATGTATTGTATACATATGGCTGCGCTAATTTTGCTGGCTAAATTTGAGCTTCAACGAGGCCTCACAGTGACAAACTTACGAAATGTCAGTGAGCAATGGAAAGGATTATGTAAGCCTCTAAGGTATAAAACTAAAAGACAAACAAATAGAGTGAAGATAAGGCAATGGATAAAACTGACAGACGTTCTATCTCGTATAAGCATGCTAAAATAGAGATGGACAGGACATTTACTTCGTTTCAAAGTTGAAAAATGGAGTAAACAGGTGACTGTCTGGTACCCAAGAGATGGGTTCAAAACCTGAGGTCGTAAAATAAGAAAATGGGAAAATGATCTGAAATTTACCAGACCCTTTGTCTGAGAGTGGCAGCAGACAAAGAACATTGGAAGACGCTGGAGTAGGCCTATGCCGTAAGGCACACCGATATAAGGGACATACTGTTAATATACGTAACAAAAATATAAATATAACTCATTTATGTAAAAAAAGTTCGGAATAAAGTTGTTATTATTATTATGTATTGTAAGCCTGTGCCAATTCACACAAAGCTTGCTAGTACCTACTGAGACTCTCTGAACTAAATTGCAGAAAGAGATTAGTTGGGCAGATTTGCGGACATGGCAAAACTATAAAGATTCTTTCTTAATGACGTACATGCGAGAAAATGATTACTATTTTTTTAAACCTTATTATAATTTATTTATATATTTAATTATATTCATCCAGTTTTAAGGTTACGTGTAGATAAAATATTTTTTGTACTTTTTTTCGTAAATGTTTTTTATGTGCACATTTTATATCAATCAAAGTGCTTAATTCGTTTAATCAAAAGTGTAAAAGTCGTTTAATTAAATATATCTGATAAAATTTATTTGTTTCAATCAATGTGACATAGCCATATGTGAATATGATCTAGCATAGCAATTCTTAAACAAATTAACATCATCTGAAATTTTATGATATTGAACGTGAGAAAAATGTGCAAGATAATATATCACGAGCCACGAAATATCCAACGCAAAACTAAGTGAATCCTCGAATACTCAAAGTTAATACACAGCACAAATGGAACTCAAAGTTGAAATTCCCACAAAACTCTACTTGCTTCTGTGAAAATATTCTTTTCTTTTATCAAAGAAATTTTATTTTTGTGAATCACGTATCTTTTGAGGATCAGTGCAATTTATTCATAATATTAATAGACAAGTTACTGAAGTAAAAACTTACATATCAAAAAAAAGTCACCCAGTTTGCGATGGCCGTAATGGCCTACTTTCCCTGCTGTGGGTAACGCATATTGTAACTTATGGTTAAGATAAACTTTACCAACCACCGGTGAAACAGACCCTTCCCTAGAAGCGTAAATTTTTGTACCTATAAAATAAAATTTCTCATAATGTTAAAAGTTCTTGTGCTGTTGGATAGTTTTTATTTAATCATTCATAGACGATATTTTTAGTCCTACTGTTATGTATTAATGATACGATCTCCTCTAAAACTTAGACGAAAACTTAATTGGATGTAAATAATACCGACGTCGACGGCGTAAATTCTTATGTACTCGTAACTCGTGCGTTAATAAAGCATTGAAGCGATACTAGGATACGAGATAATTGTAGATCGAACGTTGTATAACTAATATCTACGGAAATGTTTTACAGTTTTAAAATGTGTTGTCTCATATTTTATATAATATGTAAACTTCACGATCGACGATCACGATCACGATTCAGCCTGTAATATCCCACTGTTGGGCATAGGCCTCTTTTCCATGTAGGAGAAGGATATGTAAACTTACAAATAAGTAATTATAATACAAGATAGAAATATTACGGTTATATACAATAATTTGTAAAATGTGTTTGATGCAAGCCTCCAGAAAGAAGATTTTCTATGTTAAATAAAGTTATACTTGCATTTTTTTAATAAAAATGTGTACAAAGTTAACCACATTTCATAGCATAGAAATACACATATGTTTATAGTTATTGGCTGATTTGAAAACACTTAGACTTTTAAAATTTAAACAATTTTATACTATGTCATAAAAAAAAAATCTCTATATATATAAAAATGAATCGCTGAATGTGTTGCTAAGCGCAAATCTTGAGAGCAGGTGAACCGATTTTGCTAATTATTTTTTTTATAATATTCCTTGAAGTACGAGGATAGTTGTTACGGAGAGAAAAATTTTAAAAATTCCCTGAAAAAGTCTAAAAACAACACATTTCTATATTCCCATACAAAAGAATCGTAATAATACTTTAATACAATTTGAACTTTAATACCATAACATAAAGTTTAAGTGTTAGAGGAGGGGTTCCGGGAAGGATAAGTATTAAAAAAATTAATAAAAAAATTTGAATCGACTGTTAGGCGGTACAAAGTTCGCCGGGTCAGCTAGTATATAAATAAAAACGGTGAAAGGAATTGTGTATACGCTCCTAAAATTTAAACTAAAACTGATACAATAGTATTCGATTCAACCCATACTATTATAGGAAAAGCAAGACACCTGCAAACGTAGAAACGGGTGTTATCTCCGAGATTGCACTGAGCTTGCAACAGTAAAACGTTCTGTGGAACCGCCACTACGAGAGAACGCTGTAGTGAACGAACGTGAATAACACGTCCTAAAATATACTGAAGAAAATGCATTTCCACATAGGTTCGTGTTATTCGATTTATCAAATGAATCCTGCTTTATATAGGTAAAGAGATCCAGCTTTGTTATATTTTAATGATAATGTAAAACAATACATAACCAAAAAAATACTTCAATAAAACTAAGAAATATTTCTAAGAAATAAAATATTTTTATGATTAAACTGGCGAAATGCTTTTTGCACAATAACAGTTCTTTTAAGCGAAATGCACCATTCTAAACGTACGGGTTGCGGTCAAGAAGATATAAAGAAGAGTTTTCAACGGACCTCGGGGAATTACTTGAGATATTGACATCGCCTGAGGACACAGAAACATTCCAGGCACTGGACGAAATTACTTTCCTCACGAAAACGAATCCCGAAACAATGTTGAAACAAAATTGCCAAGGGCGATACGCCAAAGTTACTTTAGGATATTTTTAGAATGTAAAGAAAATTTTAATATACAAATATATAACAAATAATAGTCATAATATTTGTGCTTTGCTAATATTTGACATAATTACATAATTATTAAGCCTTAAGATATGGATGTACATATAGGTATGTAAGTATTTTTTAAAATTATTTTAAGTGACACTAACAAATAATAACGAATTCTTATTGCACAGTTTAAAAGTTTTAATTGAAATACAGATACAGATTTTCTTCCATTTTCTTTTTCTAGAAAATAAAATAAATACTTTATGTATAAAAGCGAAAGTTATAAATAGGAAATGAATTTAATGTTCGTCTAACCAAAGTTGCTCTACAACTTCATAATAATAGTTCTTGACGGTTTTTGCATTCCACTAATCCAAGAGAATGGTTAAATGATATGTGTTACTATAAAAAGTGGCTTTTCCAAGATAGTACAGATAATTTCGCCAATGTCAAGTAGAATGGAGAACAGCTGATACTTTAATCTTCTATTAAAACATATCAAGTCAGTGTCTCCTTCAATCCATAATTGTGTATATATAATGTAAGTATTTTTTAATTATCGTATCGTGTACAATAGGCTAAAGGCTATTTGGAAGATATCACTCTTCGGCTTGGAGAACAATAAATAATATTATTACTAATATAAAATACACTTAAAACTCAAAATATACTACAACTTTGGTACGGTCACTGTACATCAATACATATTATAAAACAAAGTCGCTTCCCGCTGTCTGTCCCTGTATGTGCTTAGATCTTTAAAACTACGAAACGGATTTTAATGCGGTTTTTTTAGTAGATGGAGTGATTCAAAAGGAAGGTTTATATGTATAATACATGCATAATATAGCAGAGGAACACTTATAATTTTAGAGGTTTCTAATGTGATGTCGTAAATAAACACATTTATGCGCTTACGCGTGCGAAGTCGGGGCGGGTCGCTAGTAAAGTAATATAATATACCTATATTAAGCTATATAACACAGTGTAGATATTGTGACTTATAAATTATACTAATATTTAAGATGATTAATAAGTTGTGACTGATCTTTGTTCAGAAAGATTCTTTTTAATAAGACATCAGTGACTGGCGAAAGTCGAGAATCATCAATTATAGGGTCTTCGAATCTCTTTCCCGCAAATGACTCGGAAGAAATATAAATAAATAGTCGCAGACCTGTTAAGCCGACAGTTAGATAAAGATTTGATAAAAATCGTATTCATTTTAACAGTAATTTCTTCGAGTTGAATTGAATCGATTTACGCTTTGCCATCAATGAACATAAATAATTTCGTTCGTAATATTTCAAAAATTTCGTTTGAAAGTCTTATACAATGTAGACCTGTGCGATAGTAAAGTATTATAGACTAAAAATAGGTTTTTTTTATACAACAAAGTCGTCCATAGGGTACAGCAGGAAATATTCTGCTCAAAATCTGAAGCAGCACGACTAGGGAAGTATCTCTTACGTTGATCTAGTTGTATATAGAAAAAAGGTCGGCAAATAAGCGTACACAAGTTTAAAGTCGCTCAACGTGCAATGGAACGGGCTGTGCTTGGGGTATCTCTTAAAGATACGATCAAAAATGAAGCTATCCGCGAGAGAACAAAAGTAACTGACATAGCCCACATAATTAGCAAGTTGAAGTGGCCGTGGGCTGGTCACCTGTTTCGCAGGACCGATGACCGTTTGAACAAACGTATCCTGGAGTGATATATATATATATATATATATATATATATATATATATGGCCGAAACAACTTCAACAGGAGGATTCGGTTGGGCTGGGTGGCGTTTGGCAGCCTTCGTCGAGTCTTCACTTCGAAGATTCCGCAATCCTTAAAGACAAAAGTTTTCGAGCAATGCGTCCTGCCTGTGTTGACATACGGAGCCGAGACGTGGACACTGACGAAGGGACTGGTCCACAAGTTCAAAGTCGCTCAACGCGCAATGGAACGGGCTATGCTTGGGGTTTCTCTCAAAGATAGAGTTAGAAACGAGACTATCCGCGAGAGAACGAAAGTAACCGACATAGCCCACAGAATTAGCAAGTTGAAGTGGCAGTGGGCTGGTCATCTGTGTCGCAGGACCGATGGCCGTTGGAGCAGACGTGTCCTGGAGTGGAGACCGCGTCTTGGCAAACGCAGTGTGGGACGTCCTCCGGCCCGTTGGACCGACGATCTTCGTAAGATTGCCGGTGTAGGCTGGATGAGGATTGCGGAAAACCGGGATGTCTGGCGCGAACTTGGGGAGGCCTATGTCCAGCAGTGGACTGCAATAGGCTGAACTGATGATGATGATGATCCTGGAGTGGAGACCGCGTGCTGGCAAACGCAGGGTGGGACGCCCTCCAGCCCACTGAACCGACGATCTACATAAAATTGCCGGTGGTGCCTGGATTTGGCGCGAACTTGGGGAGGCCTACGTCTAGCAGTGGACTGCGATAGGCTGAAGTGTATAGAAGACACCTGCAACACGATAAGCATCGCAAGCGCGATGCCGACCCTACTCCAATACCACCTTCCCCCTTGGTGCTCTGGTCACCTTACTCACCACAGGAACACAACACTGCTTGAAGGCAGTATTATTTTGTTATGAACTTCTGTAAGGTCTAGGTACTTCCCCAGTCGGGTTGCTCTAGCACAGTGTTCCGCAAACGGTGTACCGCGGCACACTGGTGTGCCGTGGACGTTACTTGGTGTGCCGCGGAAAAATAAGGTTATCTATAAAATTATTAAGATTATTTTAAGTAAATAAGAGCAAAAAAAATACTTAGGTGCACAACTGCACATATTCACACGAATGCACGAGCGAGACGTTTTTCGAAAATTAAATTTAAAAAACACTTGTTGGATATGCAAATACACAGTTGATTATTATTGCTTTATGAAATGATACGTTTGGAAAATTTATAATTTATGTCTATATATAATGTATGTATGTGTGTGGATATGTTTGCATCTTTTAAATGCAGCAGGCATGTGCTCATCAATTTTGTGTTTCGAGTCTTGTATGTACAAATATTCTTATTTATTTTTTATGTATTTTATGTATGTGTATCAATTTTTAATATTTATTATTATTGTAGTTTTTTATTAATATGTTTTACATTGAACTGCTTTCCGCCTATCTCCTTACGGGTGACGCTGAAAATCGGCGTTGAAGAATCTTGATTCTCCAACAAATGCCGACCGTCATCCATTTCAGTACTCCCATAAATGCATCGCTATGCAGATTGCCGCATTCTTTCTTTCTTTTTTTAATTTTGTTTATTTTATTTTTTATTAATATTATTGTTTTATGTTGGTAGTTAGGTACCTGCTGTGTGGTTACGGCACTAAAGAATGCCACCCCCTCTCTTCCCGTTAGTGTCGTAAGAGGCGACTAAGGGATAACACAGTTCCACTACCACCTTGGAACTTAAAAAGCCGACGGATGGCGGGATAAACATCCATGCTGGCTTTGAAATACACAGGCCAAAGACGGGCAGCAGCGTCTTCGGTGCGACAAAGCCAGCCCTGCGGTCACCAACCCGCCTGCCCAGCGTGGTGACTATGGGCAAAACACATGAGTTCGCGTCTTAATGTCGGGCGCGAACTTGTGGAGGCCTATGTCCAACAGTGGACTGTGACAGGCTGTAGTGTGTGTGTGTGTGTGTGTGTGTGTGTGTGTGTGAGGTACCTATTATTATAATTTTTTTTTGTGTACTTTATTGTTTTTTATTTATTTTATTGTTTTTTATTTATTTAAATGACAATCCAACAAAAGAGTATAATATGCGTGTGTGTGTCAAATACAGTCATGGTAGGTGTGTAATATTTTTTTATTGATTTAATATATTTTTATGCATAATTAAAATAATACTATATATTAGCAGGAAGAACTGATGGAATGAAAATGGATCGCACATTAAAATTAAAGTTTTCAGAAACAGATTTAGAACTTTTTTGGCTATGTGTGAAAAATGAATATCCTTTGCTTTCTAAGCATGCTATTGCAATACTTTTGCCATTTGCAACGACTTATTTGTGTTAATTAGGATTTTCTACTCTTACCACAAGAAAAACCAAGAAAAGAGAACGCCTCAGGACGATCGACTAAGAGATGAGAGCAGCTTTGTCAACGATTACTCCAAACTTACACCGTCTATGCGCGATTAAACAGGCTCATGTTTCGCATTAAATACCATACATACATACATATAATCACGCCTCTTTCCCGTAGGGGTAGGCAGAGACCACTTCTTTCCACTTGCTACGATCCTTACATACTTGTTTCGCTTCATCCACTTTCATTATTCCTTTCATACATGCTCTTCGGTTCAGGGTACTCTTGACCTGGCCTTTTTTCAAGACGTCTCTGATCTGGTCTTGAAAAGTCCGCCTAGGTCTACCCCTTCCAACACTTCCATTCACACTCGCCTTATACACTTTTTTCGTCAATCGTTCTTCATTCATTCTCTCGACATGGCCAAACCATCTCAGCATACCTTTCTCAATTTTTGTCACTACATCTTCTTTCAGACCACAACGTTTCCTTATCTCACTATTTTTTATCCTGTCACTCAGTTTAACTCCTATCATACTTCTTAACGCTCTCATCTCAACTGCATTTATTCTGCTTTCATGTTTCTTCTGCCATACCCAACTTTCACTTCCATACATGAGTGTCGGAACCAACACCCCCCTATGCACAGCCAAACGAGCCTTATTAGACACATTCCGACTGCTCTTAAAATTAAATACCTTTTCTTCAATTTAAACTTTATGTTTGTTGATTAATAATAAATATTGTTTCGATGATTAATAAATAAATGTTGATTTATATTACTTTTAAAAAATGATTTTTATTAGTGGTGTACCTCCAAAAATTTACCTTTTCCTAGGTGTACCTTGAACACTTAAAGTTTGCGGAACACTGCTCTAGCATATTGAGCATATTTCCTGCTGTGCCCCTTCAGTAAAAATATTGCACTATAACAATATAACTTATTATTATAAATGACTTATACCATCACATCTTAGTTAATTTCAATAAAACAATTTTAGAAATATTTATATAGTGCGAAAAACGCATGAACAAGAAACCATTCTATTAATGAGCGAAATATAAATATAAAATTATCCTTTTATAACATTTGTGATAATCAAACTATTTTTAAAAATTATTAACTTTACAACTAAACTATTTTTAAAAACTATTTTTAGTGAGAAAATCTTAGGTATTCATTTACATAAAGAGTACTTTACTTAATACTTAATTTAATTTCAAGCTTTGTCATTGTTTAATATTAAACGGTTTTTACCACAAAAAAAAAAATCTTTTAGAAATATAATACCCGAATATACACGAAAACTTCATGATTATTCAAGGGGCTAAAGTAATTAATTCACGAACCGATTTTATTGAACGAAAACTCAATTTCAATTGCAAACATTGAGGTATTTCATAGGGCCCGCATCAGTGGCAACGCTTTCTGTTCGGATTATATGCACAGTTATATTACGCTAAAATGTAAGCCCGTATGCTGGAAGTTGTATTAATTTTGTAAATCTTAGGTTTTAGAGGTAGAACTTAAGATTTGCCAGATGAATAAATTGACCAAAAATATGAATATGGTTTGTTACTAGACTTTTTAAGATTAGCAACGGTGTGGAGTTTACAGCTTCTATGATTAATCTTACAATTATGTAAAATCTCGCAAAACAGTATTTATTGTACCGAAAAAAAGCCTCGTTGATGTACCATAATATGTTTCTTTCATTACTTATCAAATTTTAACCTAACATGAATTAAAAATTAGTGCATAGTTAGCACTGTTTTTCTGTGTTTTTTTCATTAATTATTTTGTAAACGGCTATTTGATTGTATGGACTTTGTCTGAAATAAACTTATTATTATTATATTATATTATTATAGGCTTAGCAGTCAAGTTACGCAAATTTTAGTTAAATCTGATAAGACATACTAAATTATTTATATTTTATTCTATAATTTTATTAATATGAAACACAATACATTTTTTGTAATAAAATTATGATATCGAGACGGAAAATGTAATTATGAATTTGTAATAAATTACATGTAATAGTATAATAGAAATTATCTTGATTTTGATATAATTAAATATCATATAAAAGATAATTTACTAAATTCGGTTAGCTCCTATATATATATATAAGAAAATATAATAGATACCAATAAAGATACAAGTAATGTTTGTGATTTGCAAGTCAAGAACCACGTGTCGCTGCAAGGGTACTCTCTAGTTGAATACATATTAGCTCATTTATGTTAATTGTGTTTGTCTCCATGCGAACAACACCTCCTTTATTAATATAGCACATTGTAACTTAATACTATTAATAAATTTGAAACAAAAGAAAACGCTTTAAAGTGTAATAAATGTGTATTTACAGAGTAAATGTATTTAATAATAAAATGTGTATGTATTCCATTATACTTGTTCATTGCTTAATCGACCTGTCCAATGGCATGCCACAGGGCCCAATTTTCAGATCTAAAATTCAGTCCGTTGAATAAAATGATCTTACGCTAGGCTTCCCAAGGCGTGGTCTCCAACTCGGCTCTGTGACAAATATATTCCAAGTCGACGTATGGCTATATATATAGGTCTTTTAGACAGACACAGATACTTACTGGGCACGGCTGCTTTGGTAAGTACCTGCATCAGATTGCGGGTAGAAAGGCCACCCCTGCCTGTCACGCGTGTGGCGAGCCGAGTGATACGGCGCGTCACACTCTCGAGGACTGTGTCTCTGAGGGGCCCCAGCGCTGCGCCCTGGTGGTAGTGGGCGAAGATCTATCGTTGCCGAACGTGGACCGAAGCATGCTCAGCAGGGACAGCTGCTGGTCGGCCGTGACCTCATTCTTCGAAGAGGTTATGGCGTTCAAGGAGGCTGCCGAGTGACAGTGCGAGACCGACGTTCACGCCAACCCGCTCCGCAGAAGACGACCAGGGGGAAGGAGACGCCGATATGCGCTACTTCACCCTTCGCAATAGAGTGTGAGAAGGACACCTTTCTTCCCACTCGCCACCAGGGTAATAGAGTGCTCACAGTGCCCATGGGCGTTATATAGACGAAGGTGGAACGCACAGGTGGGCCAGCCGTCGGGCCGTCACGGTAGCATACGAAAGCGATCGCGTGGCGCCCGGCTATGACGATGAGGGCACCGCTGAGTTTTAGTGGATGGTCTGGGTTGTTCATCGGGCCAAGAGCCCCACACTCCCGCCGGCCTCGTTAGCGGAGTGCGTAAAAGCATATCCCAGCGAAAAAAAAAAGCCTATAGGCCTGAATTTATATAGGTCTTTTATGTAGGTCTGAATTTTTCGTTTAACTGGGTTGAATTATTAATTCGAGTTAGAATAGAAAATTTTACTTTATCATATATATTCATAGCATTACAATGACCAAAGAGCCGATCATAGTAGTACTTATAACTATTTAGTATGTTTTTAGGTAGAATTGTTTTAGTAACCTTAATTGCAAATAGTAAATATTTTCCAAGTTAGATCTGCAGGATCTGCCATAACTACTAATACCATAACCCCGATGACGAAGTCAGCAAAGGCCAAGTTAGAAGTCGCAATGTTTGGTATAGTAATTTAGCATTGAGTGTAGTTAGTTTGCTTAATATTGTAAGTAAACATGTGCTGTATGCGGGCCCCAGGTGAATCCGTTATCGATTATTAAGCCGTTGTACATATGTGTTTTCATGTGTTCAATTTCTTCACATGAACAATTTGGCCAACCCTCATTGGAGCGACACGGTGGATTAAGCTCTGATCCTTCTCCTACGTGGGGAAAGAGGCCTATGTCCAGCAGTGGGATATTACAGGCTGAAGCGTAGCGCGTAGCGAACAATTGAACGACTATAGTAGGACTGACATTCGTTTTGTTGTATTTCAATGGTTTTTTTTAATATTTTCTAATCTTATTATCATAAATAAATAAAGTTTTTTTTTATATATATTTTAATTTTATAACATTTGCATGGAAGTTGACTAATCACTAAAAACTCAGAAAATATATATTTCCGAAAAAGATGGAACGCTAGCATTATCATATATATTAATATGAGTTGAGCTGAGTCCACGATCGTTGCGAGGAATTCATAAGGATTCAATATTCAATATTAATATAAAATAAAATCAATATAAATTTCAGTAAGTATTCGTAAAATTTTTTTCTAAGTGATATGTTGATTTTTGTCTTGTATATAATACTTAAATCATATATACTAAAATCTATGATTCATAAACCACATTAGTAATCATTTAAGCAAGCACTTAAGCAACAGGATACTTCACAAACGAAAAAAAAATTAAAAATTTAAACAAATACAGTCGAATTGAAAACCTGCTTGATTTTATCAAGTTGGTTAGGAATAGGAAAAATATTAATAAAGCTTACAAATAAATACTTTAAAATATAAACTAAATATCAATCTTCCGCATTCCTGATTTCAAGTTACAACTACATATTAGGAATGACGCCTTTTGTGCACTTACTCGTATATTTTCGTGCACGATTAAGAGGTAGCCGTATGCAAATTAGACATGGGTAACTCATGAGAGAAAGATATAAATGAAACATTTCTTTTCAATTGAGCAAATCTTTCACCCGCTCACTTGCATTTCAAATGTATCTCCAGCTCACTAGGGTTATGATTCATTTTCGAGGTACTGACGGACTGAGAGAGAGTAAACGAGACCGGACGATGGCGCTTATCATGCGAATGAGAGAGACAGCTGTAACTCTGTTACTGAGCCAGAGTAAACGAGACCGGACGATGGCGCTTATCATGCGAATGAGAGAGACAGCTGTAACTCTGTTACTGAGCCAGAGTAAACGAGACCGGACGATGGCGCTTATCATGCGAATGAGAGAGACAGCTGTAACTCTGTTACTGAGCCAGAGTAAACGAGATCGGACGATGGCGCTTATCATACGAAAGAGAGAGATAGCTATAGCTCTGTATCTTTTCGATTCATATTGTATCATACGATGAAACACTTGTCAGTTGTCATTCACTGAGCCAAATGAGATGAAGAAACAATTGAGTGATATATATCCTAAGATCAAAATGATATATATCTCTCTTATCTTTTCAGTGATATAAACTTCGCACGGCTAATGCAAATACTACTGCGAGCCAGTGTAACAGGCACATATTAGACACGCTTTGTGCAGGAATGACTCGGGCCACTTCACACCGTTCTTCGAATTAGCCGCTCCGACTCTATGAAATAAAGATGTACAAAGCAAATTTTAATTTCCATGTAAGTTTTTCTTATAACTCAAAACTTTTTACGGGGCGGACTGATTTCCATGATTCTTTTTTTAATCGAAAGGTGGCGCTTGTCATGTGGTCTCATTTAAATTTAATCGAGAACTGACTATTACTTTTCATTTTCTCATCGACTTAAGTGGCATTATACTAGTTGAATTTTAATGATTCTTATTTGATTTTCTCTGTCAAATTTAAACTAGTCTAATATATGAAAAACCTACCTACATAATGTTTTAAATTTTACCTTCATCTGATGATTTTTGGTATTATTCACTATTTTACTTTCGCAACTTAAGTCAAATAGTGCTTATTAAAATAAAAAAGGAATGAATATGATGATACTTGAAAGGATTCTATATAAAATTTCGAGCATAGGTTTGAATATCAAAAATATATTATTAATGAAAAATTAAGAAAACCAAAACCGAGAGATCGAGTTTCAAACACAGAGCATAGTCATTATTACATCGTAGGACCACAAATTATTCACGATTCGACCGCATTTTCTAATTCGATTAACATAAAATTAAAATACACTTTCAATGGTTAATCTTAATTGATAAAAAGAAATGATTCGCTATTTAATTAACAGGGATAAAATCTTCTGCTTTTAATTACGAGCTAATTCGACGATAATTACATTTACATTTGAAATTAGTATCGGTAAAGGCTTTGTCTTTCTAAAGATTCATAAGAAGTTTTAAAAGATTTTTCAATGTAAACGTATAGCTACTATTTTTTATCTAGTTTTTTTAGTTATTTATCTAGTTTCATGGTTTAGATACGAGTATTTGCAAGAGAATTAATGATTTTATCTTATTTATAGTACGTACACCTATGCCTGTCAATAGTCGCTGGTCATGATGTCCTCCGTAACACGGTCACCTTATATCTCTACCGAAACGTAGCGATCCTGCTGCCAATTGTTCAAAGTTATGACCAATTTGTAAATGAACGTATGTTGTATATTTGTCCTTTATGTATATTAAAAATTATTATTTTTACTATCAACATTCATATTAGGTGATAAAGATAGGGGGAATAGTGATATTGTTAGCGGTGAATTACTATGGGCGTAGTTATGATTGCCACACTGTACTGTTTCTATGCTAAACAGAGCATCGTAAAAACCATTGTCATATATTGTAACGTGTATCGATGCAATTACCATTGAATGTATGATTTGTCTCTGTATTTTACGTCTGCATATATATGTGCTTTTGGTGATAGAGACTTCTGACCAGAGTTTTAATATGACTTTCAATTTGGAAAGTAGCAAACAAAATGAACCACAACAAATATCTGCTGTTATACCAATCTGTTACATCCCGTTCTACTAATAAACGGAAACTTTTAGAACAAGGCTAGTCGCTTACCAAAAAAGAATCAAATGTTTTTATCTCATTCCACAGATAGGAAAAGAGTGGTTTTTGCGATTTCGAGATTGTGTATCATAAGTACTAGTTAGCATATAGTTTTTGCAATGGTCACAATATCTGTAATGCAACATCTTTTAAAATTCCATTTTCTTATCCCTATTCAATCTCCTTAGATGGTTCCTCCTTGAGATGGTTAATAAGAAAAAAGATGATGATTAATAAGAAACAAGGCATTTTACTGGTCGCAACAGTTCTTATTTCAAATAGAGCTATCAAGTGTCCTTCTTGACTTTTACTCTCTTTACGGTCCATCGACATATTGATACTACTAAGCTGCATGTTCCTTTCTCCACAGAGACGTATTCTGTCAAACCAATGGAAGTCGTGTACTTACAATGCCTAAAATACACGGTGAGCATTTAAGAGGCTTAAGGGGTCTGTTTGTACGCTCATTTTACTATTTAGTAACACCAAGCCTTTCCTTTCTGTGATTTCAAGTCGAGAATATAAAGAATTGGCCCAAACTTGCGTCCTATCATCCTCAGATTTTAACGCGTTTAAGCGTTTACAACTAATAATTTTTTTTTTTATAGAACTAGGTCGGTAATCAAGCGTACGGCTCACCTGATGCTAAGCGATTACCGTAGCTTATAGACGCCTGGAACACTAGTAGCAGCGCAAGCGCGTTGCTGACCCTATCCCCCATCCCCCCCAGGAGCTCTGGTCACCTTACTCACCAACAGGACCACAATACTGCTTGGAAACAGTATTATTTAGCTGTGGTCTTCTGTAAGGTCGAAGTACTTCCCCAGTCGGGCTGCTCCAAAAATTAAATAGATACCAGTGTGATGCTTAGAAAAATCGCATCCTTTTCCCTTACCTTTCTATTTTAATATACCATAGAATAACGAACCACCACCGTAAACATGTCATATCAAATTTTATAACATGGATTTTGATACCTGGCATATGAGTTTATAATTTTTATAAACTCATACCAGGTACCAAAATTCAACAGTAAAATACATGACTGTTGTAATTATTGTTTCAGTTACTATTATAAAAAACTTTGCTTTCAGATGCTTTTACTACTATTGCTACTATCTCAAAAAAGATAAGCCAAACTAATTGAATTATAACCGAAACTGTGAGCTATCATAACCCTTAGATATTTTTTTACAGTTATATTAATTTCAAAACAAATACAACCTTCAATAAATTGAAATAATTTATTATTTCTTTTATTTTAATAACCGATTCAAAAATTTGTATTTTAAACCATAATAACATTGGCTGATTTTAAAACTAACAAAAAAGTAACGAAAAAGCGTGGCACTTTAGTAGCTAGATGGTAAACATTACACTTTTATGTAAAGAACTTTTCGCTGCAAATAAATCTATACTATACGAAGCGTGACGACAATAACACTAGCTCGAGGCAAATAGGGCTGCTCTGCTGTCGACAATTTATTTTACTAAATTTAAAAAATAAATTTTATTTCCTTAATACTTGTAATTCATATATTATTTAAGGGTCATTTAGCAGTGATATTAAAGATAAGACTGCCTTTGTACATGTAAATCGTTACATATTAGTGTACGATAAAGAATATTCCTTTCTATTCTACTTATCAAAGATAGAGCTAATTATTTATTTAGATTATGAAAATATAATCTGTTTGCCAAAAGAGACAATTACTTGAATGACGATTATGCCGAATGACGTTATACTTAAATAAAAGATTTAGTGCCTGCTCAATTACAAAAAGTATATTAATGCCTCACGTATAAGCTCTAGATACCTAACAAAAGTAATATTATACGTTATTATGTTGTCTAATATAATCTTAGAAAAAAAGTAATTAAATATGACTCTAGAAATAAAATATAACCTTTTTTTGTTTGTTTCTATTAAGCTAAATTGAACGAAATACGATAGTTTCTTTCGCAGTAGCAAATTACTAGAGTCTGTGATGTAATTTTATAGTATGATACTACCTTTTATAAACAATTTTAAGTTAAATATGAAAAACCTAACAACGTTTTTTGCACTCAAGAATAAAGGCAATAAAACAAATTCAAAACGTCTATGACAAATTTGATGAAAAATACCGAATTTACTAAGTTTGATTTAATATTACAAACAAAATCTATACTAAGTAGGAAAACAGTACTTATAGGTATAATTTAAAAAATATATTAATATATCGAATTTCTGAAAATACATTTTTATTTACGAAGCTACTATAGCATAGCCGTTTTGTATTGCTTTTATTTATTTAATTTTATTTATAGATTTAAAAAGCACGAATATGTACTAATATAGTTTATTTATCTTAACAATATTTCAGTTTTCCTTAAGAAGTGAGGACCGTAATGTGTGAGCAAAGTTTTCAAACTTTAACTATCTGACGTATTTCTAAAAGATACTCAGTGTAAAAGAAAATACTTTCCATAAGAAAGCACCTTTAACAATTATTTATAGAGTTAACAGAAAAGCCAGGAAATTAATATGAAAAAAAGTTAGTCAGTTTATGAAAGATAAACAAATTAGAACATATTTGCTCTAGTAGGTAGTAATACAATTAAAGGCATTCGCTTATACCTTTATTCTTTTGACAGTATCTGTCTAGAGACCTACTAGTCTCATTAAAAACTACAATATATATCTACTACCTATATAATACCTAAACGTGCAAACATAATGCTATTATCAGAAAAACGAAACGGAAAAATCTTGATTATTTTGTTATAATGGTTGGACTGATTTTAAAAATACTTAGTTAATTTAAGTACAAAATAATTTTATATGAGTATAACATTTTGGTTGTAGTATAAGATAAAAATTTTGCTTGTTGACAATAGCTGACAACCCTAGTTTAGAAGGGCTGTAAATTGTGTAAGTAAACTAGCATTCGGCCACAACCGGCCTCCGGATCTGTGTACAAACAAATCAGGAACTTTATTAAAGAGAAAAATGCTTTTCGACGTGGTGAAAAGTGGCCTATAACTTTTTCCTTATAAACGGCATGAAATAAGATTTTGAATTCAAAACTTTAAAAAAAAAAACTAAATTTTCCCGAATTTATTAAGTTTAAAAGTAAAATCAATGTATTAATCTATGTGTTATATAAAAAAGAGCCAAAAGTGGTAAATCAGCAAAGCCGGCTAATTTTTAGATTCCGAGAAATTTGCGCTGTTTCAACTTACCTCTTTTTTTTACGTGGGAAAATCCTCATAGGACGCCCTCCAGCGCGGGGGCACCAGAGGATGTGACAGACTCTTACTGCCTCCTAGAAAACCATCACGTGTGAGCAGACATCCGCCTGAGTGGGGCGAGATGGGGTCACAAGACCACCCCTCCCGACGACCAGCCGGCCACCCCACTTAGGGTACGCTCAACCGGACCAGTCTACCGTCTGCAGAATGGGGACACATGTCCAGGAGCGTCCCCCTCTCCAAGTCAGGCAGGCCTGACCTCCAACATCCGGCATCATGGCGTTGGGGGTCAGGCCTGCCCGACCATCAATGCCGGATCGCACCGAGCAACCGAGCAAAGCTCCAGGGAGCCCAGCACGACCCGGCAACTACCCCACGGGTCCGCCGGACTGCACCAACAACCGAGCTAAAAGCTCCAGGGAGCCAGCACAGCCCGGCCCTCACACATCACGTCTGCCGGATTGCACCAGCAACCGAGCAAAGCTCCAGGTAGCCAGCACAACCCGGCCAGCAAACCGCGCTTTTGCGCTACAGGGCGGGCAAGCGAACCCACCCACCCCGTCCCTCTAGTGCACTCACGGGCCGAGCAGTACCTGGAGCGCACCCCGCGAGTCAGTCGTTAGCCGCGACGAGCAGCAGTACCGCGACTGCGATACTGCTGCCCGTCCCGTTGCCCAGGGTGCACCACGAGGAGGTGACCGACATGCACCCCATTCAACTTACCTCTGTTCAACTCTTGTCGCTTTCCCCTAATACATTAGACAATTTTAACTTTTAAGGATTAGTAATATAATTATGTTATGAATTCATTTCTTATAGTAGGATTTCTAAAATCTAAATTATAAGAATCATATGCTTTGAGCATATAATATTGTATATAGACAAGATAAACTTTTTCAGTCTTATACAGTAGCATATAAAATATCCATCTCATTTATATATAGTAGGTTAAAGCCGTAAACACTACAATAAACTTTAGTAGCCACTTGTGATTGTTATTGCGGTGTATGTTTAACCATAAATTATCTACGTACTTCCTCTAGCTCGGTTGCCCTTTTTTCATTTAATTTATCTAACATACATGACACATAAATTACTATTATGTTGCGTCGTTACGACGAAAAGATCATTTCATCTTAGCTTAGTATTTGCAGATGTTTTTTATTATTATTTTAAAAGCTTTTATTTAACTTGCAATGTATGTATATATGTATGTAGGCTTATATATAGGTAGCTTATATTACTCTAAATCCAATATGGCGGACTTCTAAGGATGGCAAACTAAGGCTATTTATGATTTCCTACAACATGAGTATCAAATTAAAGGATTTGCTAGAGTACCAGACTGAGTAACTTGTCCAGCTATAACTAAAAAATAAAAAATTAATTAAAAGTTAAAAAAAACTTTATTTTAAAAGCGCTCAAAATATTTCATGATGATATAAAAGGTGGTCGCGAGATTTCTCTATATAGATATTAACAAGGAAATTGAAGAACTTGTACAGATTGATTATAATTTTTAAAATTTTCAAACTAAGTTCACTTCACTTTTTTCACTTCACTTCAGCCTATCGCAGTCCACTGCTGGACATACGCCTTCCCAAGTTCGCGCCAGACATCCCAGTTTTCCGCAATTCTCATCCAGCCTACACCGGCAATCTTACGTATATCGGTCCAGCGCGCGGGCCGGATGTTAATATATAAATTTAAAAAAATACTTGATTTCTGTTAAGCTGATGATGGATGTCAAATTAAATTACCTATTTGAAATTTCATGGAAATTCCTTTGGATATCCAACAATCAAATTTTTAATATATTGAAATGGATTTGTTTTAGCTTCTGCTAATTTAAGGAAGGTTTCGGATGGACAAAATGACAGACTGGTTGACAAAGAAAGCACATCCTAAGCCTCTGGATCTTAATACCTTCAATTGTAAAGGATACTTTTCATTGTCTACATTATTTTATTGCATTCGTCCGAAGTCAGAGCGAGATATTGGTAATAAAATCTGTGTTATTTTTTAAAATATTTGCCGTATTTTTTTTTTCGTGTATATTTTGATTTGTTTATTCTCTTTGATATAGGTAAACCTTGCCCTGAGAATAACGAATATTGTATTCGTGGAAAAAAGAATTATCCATATTGGTGCAGTCGTTCGAAAGTTATGAGCGTAAATACATTTCGGTGATTCATTTTTATATACATATACTAGCTGTTTCCCGTAGCTTCAGATGTTCGAAGACTGATTTTTAGAAAAGGCTCTAAATTAAGAAAGAAAAAAGGAAAAATATTTATTGTTCACAATAATAAAAATCAAAACAAAATAAAAGAAATGCGCTTTCACAGAGATTGCGAACAATACACACACACCACTTGAGCTCCACGAGTAGACTGCACATATCTGATAAACATCACGATCACGATTCAGCCTGTAATATCCCACTGTTGGGCATGGGCCTCTTCCCCATGTAGGATGATAAACATAAACATCCACAACTGCCACACACCAACCACGCCCAAAAAAAAAAGCAGCATCCACACTGACAATAAATATACATAGCATTAGTACCTTATTATTATAGTACAATAATTTAGAAGTCATTCTCTCTCTTTTTATATCAAATTTATGGTTCGACTTTTATGCGGTAGACCTTACTAGACAACTCGTAGAGCTCGCAGAACAGTCGTGAGTCAGGTCAGTCCAGTGGGCTGCGTGTTTATGCATATTCATTTTTGATGTAAAATATTATAACAATTAATAAAAAAAATGTAGAAAAAATAGATTTTAAACAAATTTTATTTATTGACTAGCCTTTTACTATTTAAAAATGAATAAATACAGTATATAAAACTACGGTCTACGTTATTGCTAATATAAAAAGATAAAGATTTAAAAACCTTATTTTAACAAAGCTTCCGTTTCTGTATTTCTCTTATTCTACAAATCACACCGGATGTTCGAAAGAGAAAAAATGAAAATTGAAATACCAGGAATGCATTGTTTGAAATTCTGTTCTCTTTGAAATTCTGAAAATTCGAGCCACGCTGGGGAGACCCACAAGGACTGCACAAAAACCCAGACCACGACAAATATCTGTATGTCAAAAACAAATGTTGTGTTGGGCGGGGATCGAACCCGCAACCGCCAGCGCAACAGCTACAAACCAGTGCTATGACCGCTACGCCAACGCGGCGTTAAAATATACGTCTATTTATATTTTACTAATTTTTTTAATTTTTTATTTTTTTCAATTTGTTGATTTGATTGGTCAATTTGATGTCAACTTCAAAAATTTTCTCTCTAAATTTTATTTTCATATTTTATTATTTTGATCATATTTCTTTATTAAATTGACATCAAATTGCATAAAATAATTCCGACAACATCGGAATTATATATAAATTACAAGATTTCGCTTTAACGGTTTTTCTTTTTCAGATTTCCTGTGCGTGGCGTTGCCGAGCAATGACAGCGGCCTGAGGCAGGCAGCCGGCTGCCCCTGCAGCGGGTCTCCGTGCTACCGACGCCGCAGCAACGCCATTATAGTGACTTTATGTGTGCTTATTTAAGTGTATATTGTTTAGTGCTATATTATGTCAAATAGTTTTAAAACAACAAATGTATCTCAGCCGGAACTTTTCACTTGTCCCGAATGCACTAATGGAAGGTTGTTTAGAGGCCGCAAAGGCTTAAAAATTCACACCACCCGTTGCCACAGCGATCTATTAGTGCATTCATTACCTATTATAACCGATACTTCATCAACCGTAACCAGTGATGATAATTCGGTTCCATTTGAAAAATTTATTTTGAAATGTCACCAAAATATACCGCTTGTTAAACGAGTTCCTAGAGGAGCGAGGATGTCTCTAGCTAGATCTCTATCAGCTGTGATTAAAAAATGTATTTCGGACACTGATTCAGCCTGGCAAAATCTTTTTTTGTTTTCCTACAAATTTTTACATGTTGATAAAACCAAAAATGGTTCTTTATCAACAAAATTAAAACAGAATAGCTTATTAGACATTCCGATTAATATTCCTAAAAACTGCCCACGACCTTTATATTCTGACTCTAACAAAATTATTGAAAATAAAGCAATGGATGGAGATCTTAAGAATGCAGCTCGCATTCTTTTCTCTAGCGATACCCTCGCACCTTTTGATAATAAAACGCTAGAAGCCTTACGCGAAAAGCATCCGTTACCGAATCCAGCGTCCTTGCTTCCAAGTCCACCTATTTCCAATAATGTTTTACAGGTTAAAGATGAAGACACCTATGCTGCAATTATGTCGTTCATAAGTGGCTCTGCTAGCGGCATAGACGGCATCACACCGCAACATCTTAAAGATCTTGTGAGTGTCTCAGCCGGTGACGCTGGCAGGGCTCTCTTGAATGACATAACCATTCTTTGTAATTTCATGTTATCTGGCAAGGTAACTTCATCTTTTTTGTCTCATATTTACGGTGCGAGACTATGTGCCTTTAACAAAAAAGACGGTAGTATCCGTCCAATTGCTATTGGGACCACATTTCGCCGCCTGGCGTCTAAATTAGCATGTAGACACATAGTCTCCACCCTAAAATCAAAATTCCAACCAATACAAGTAGGTTTTGGAAGCAAAGGAGGCTGTGAAGCAGCAGTTCACACGGCTCGTACTTTTTTAAAAAGTAATGAAGCTGAAGTTCTGCTGAAAGTTGATGTAAAGAATGCTTTTAATTCTTTAGACAGAGCAACCTTGCTTAACGAAGTTTCATTACATCTCCCTGAAATTTACCCTTATGTTTGGCAATGTTACAGTTCATCATCTAAACTACTTTTTGGTGAAAATACTATTTTATCTAATGTCGGCGTTCAGCAAGGAGACCCACTAGGTCCGGCTCTTTTTAGTCTAGGTATCCACAAATGCATTTCAAATTTAAAATCAAATTGAACATATGGTACCTAGATGATGGAACCATAGGAGGTAAAGTGGACGATGTCGTTGAAGATTTAATCAAAATTAAAAACGAGTTTGATAAAATTGGTCTCAAATTAAATTTTTCGAAATGTGAAATTTTTTTCACGGATCTTTTATCACTTTCCAAAATTAATTTGGCAACGGAATTATTTAACAAAATTGCTCCTAATTTAAAAATACTTCAAAAAAGTACACTTTGACTCCTAGGTGCACCAATTTTTGATGAAGACATACAGCCAATTTTGGATAATAAAATTAAAATATTCGTTGAAAACACTGACAAATTGGCTAATCTAAATTCTCATATTGCCTATACCATTTTAAAATATTGTCTATTTGTCCCGAAATTAATGTATATATTACGCGCAAGCCCAATTTGGAAATTTCCTGGACTGACCTAAAAACTTGATGCCACTTTAAAAAATTCATTAGAAAAAATTCTAAATTTATCTTTTGATGAAAATTCATGGACCCAAGCTACTTTACCTATTAGAGACGGTGGCATCGGCGTGAGAAAAATTTCTAGTGCCGCTCTTCCTGCTTTTCTTGCTTCTGTGCATAGTATTAAGGGTCTATGTTCTGACATTTTAAAATCAAATTCAGTCGAAATTACAGATGCTACAGATGCAATAGAAAATTGGAGGTTAAGGTGTCCTAATGGCGATATCCCGAAGGATGTTACAAAACAAAAACTTTGGGATATGCCAATAGTTCACAATACTCATATAAATTTGACGCTAAATCTTACAAGTGACAAAAACCGTGCCAGGCTTCTAGCTTTATCAAATAAAGAGTCAGGTCACTGGTTACACGCAATGCCGTCAAAAAATCTTGGGACACTTTTAGACAATGAAAGTTTTAGAGTTGCTGTCGGTCTCCGGTTGGGAACTCCACTGTGCTTTGAACACAGATGTCCGTGCGGAAAGGAGGTAGATTCTTTCGGACTACACGGCCTTTCCTGCAACAAGAGTTCGGGTAGGTTTTTCCGCCACGGTTCCCTAAATGATACCATAAAAAGAGCTCTTGCCACCATCGACGTTCCTGCTCTTATCGAGCCTACTGGAATTAGTCGCGATGATGGCAAGAGACCTGATGGACTGACGTTGGTTCCCTGGGAAAGGGGACGGGCGCTTTTGTGGGACGCAACCTGCGTTGACACACTTGCTCCGTCTCATGTCAGGGAAACAGCCTTAAAAGCGGGTGCCGCGGCGGAAAAAGCTGAAACGACGAAACGGCACAAATATTCGTCACTAATTCCAAATTACATCTTTGTGCCGTTTGCAGTCGAAACACTTGGACCTTGGAGTAGCGGTGCAAAAAAATTCTTAAATGAGATAACTCCTCGCCTTATTGCCTCCACTGGTGACAAGAGGGCTGGTGCATTTTTTGCCCAGAGAATCGGCATAGCGATTCAATGGGGAAATGCTGCCAGCATTCTTGGCACAATTCCACGCGGACATGATTTGTATCAAAACTATCTGTAAATATTTAGTTCTTAAGTTGTGTCTTGTAAATATGTATAATCTATACTAATATAATAAAGCTGAAGAGTTTGTTTGATTGTTTGTTTGTTTGTTTGTTTGAACGCGCTAATCTCAGGATCTACTGGACCGATTTGAAAAATTCTTTCAGTGTTAGATAGCCCATTTATCGAGGAAGGCTATAGGCTATATATCATCACGCTAAGACCAATAGGAGCGGAGTCCACGCCGACGAAGTCGCGCGCAGAAGCTAGTGTTTAATAAACTACTGTAATATAAAAAAATAAATTTTACTAATAAATAGTTTCTTTACTTTATTAATAAGTATATTTTCTATTTCTTCTTTTACTAACTTATAATCTCAACTCAATGGCTTATTTTTGCAAAATTATTTTGCACAGTAGCGCTCTATGGAAAGAACTAAAATATATTAATCGAGCAGTAGCAGCTTCGGTCAGTTGACGAGTTTCCCTAACCGCGAATGCTGCAAAGTTGAGCTTCCAGACTAGGATGACAAATGGGAATTCCACTAAAGTTTCGAATCTAAATTAATGGCTAAAAAACTGTAATTTTACTAACAATAAACTATCTTTATTTACTTCAAATTATAATTTGAATGATTAACACTTGGCAACACAAACGCAACGCTTATGGTTTTCTTGGTGTTCAAAACCAAGTTGTTTGTCTTTAAAGAACCGTTCACGTCATCATAATTATTTTATTTCCTATAAACTAAAAATAAGTGATACATATATCATCAACAAACAACACTATGTCACAAAAAATTTGGAAAATCGAAAAGTGCACGCCTCATAATCAATTATGAAGAACAGTCGATATATATATTTTTTTGTTTATTTAATAAGAATTAAACCACATTGAATCAGACCGTAAAAGTGATAGTGTTCTATTTCCAATCATATTGAAGCGTAAAGGAAAAAAATAGTGGAAAAAAATACTCGATTATTATAGTATTTCAGCCGTTATCGTCATAACATACAGGATCCGCACATACAGACACACGAACGTCCAAGACAGAACTATCATGAGTGTTATTTGATAAATCATTAAATATTTTTTTCGTCGAAAGCTGTGATTTAAATACTTTGTTAGCAAATTTTTCTTCATGGAATCGCTACGATTCTGCTTATTTCTTTATAATAATATATTTTGCTAAATAAGATCTAAGTACTCCAATTGGACATCCAAATGGAGTTAGGAGTGAAATAGTGGTTAGCCAAAATAGTCCTTTTTTTATCGTTGGCTTAGCGTGTATGCATTTATTATATTGTTTTATTTTTATTATTTCGAAAGATTAATAAAATCATTGAAATGCTTGGGGTAGACAAAGATCGAGGTACAATTCTGGGGTCACCTGGAGAGCATAGCCAAAGTGGCTGCAAAAAGGTTCTGAACAGGGCGGGTCAGTACTTTACAGCAGAGCATCTTGTTTTACAAAGCTCAGGTTGGTTCCCGTTCACTTTTACTTCTTTTGGTAGGTGCTTTCTTACTTCAACTCTAACAATTTTACTCCATTCAACGTCTGGCGATTCGTTTTGTTAACGATCCCAAAGCTATAGACGATGTAGAACCTTTAAGCGTTAGTATACACGTTGTCTCTCTGTGTGTTTTCACCGTCTGTATAATGATTGTTTTGAAGAACTCTTCAGTATGAAACCACCGTCACATTTCTACCATCGCACCCTTCGCCACAGAACTAGATACGTGACACAACCCAACCAATTAGATACGTGATTGCATCCAATATCTAAGATGCGCTTCTCTTAAAACTTTTTCGCTTTAAGTACAAACTGTAGAATGGTCTATCTCCTGAGGTTTTCAAGAAAATAGACACATACATATTTAACCTAAAGACTGGTGACTCACTCGACCCTTCCCTAACTTTACAGAAATTCACATTTTACATTAGATCCGACCGCACGTTTTTATATTGAGGGGTTTTAAACCTGTCTTAGCTCGAATACATTTAGTTTAAACTTGACAGACACAAAATTTCATACATTTTAAGAACTCCATTATTCGCATTCGATTTCGCGAATGTTATAAATTCACTATTCGTTACATCTCTAATACACATTATATTCTCATAATCTAAGAATGAACACTAATAAGAGATTCTGAACTGACTTATGCTAACACATTGTAATTTAATACAAGTAATCTTCAGTCATTTTTAAGCCATGTAGGTTTTATATGCGCGTGTTCGTGTAATTATGTTGTTTTCATTTGTGAAACAGTGACAGTGACTCGAATTTCATCTTCCAGTCAAAATGTATATTTTTATGTTAAGCGATTACTCAAATGACAAATGGAATTTTGGATCCGAGATTTCATATTAGATGAAATTTGATAAAACTGAAATTTAGGATATTAAATACGTAAATTTCTGTATATATCTTAAATATCTATCTATCTTAAATAACTGTTTCTCTTGATATACACACATGTACAAGCCAGATCATTTTGTTTGTTTTAATAAAAAAATAACAGTTTTAAATCCCAACGAAGAAAGGTACAATTGAGGTACATACTTATACAAGATATTCGACAACTAACTGCGGTTTCATTCATCACTCGTTTCCATATGCGGTTCTTTGGTCCTACGTGGCAGTTAGTATTAATATTTCACTTTAACGATGATTTTTAGGGCTAAGAAAAATAGTATTGGCGGGTTATGCAGAAGTACATTGTCGGAGTAGCTAAGACAAAGTAAAATTTAAAAAAGGGCTAAATTTTTTTTCTCACGTGAAACTTAATCTATAACACCTACAGAACCTCCCATTTGAAGTAACACAGTTAGAAGTCGAAAATCCTATATACGGTATTGAGGAAATGAATTATATAAGTCGTCTCACCAGCTACCGTCATTACAGCGATTCCATCAGGGTCGGTGTTATGAGCCATCGAATTTGCGTACAAATAAAATAGCTTAGCTACATCTGTTCGGAAACAACTCAACGAGGCGTTGGAAAATGGTGTTAAAATAAAGTACGGACTCGACCCAGTCATATCCGACTACGTGCCTTATATAAGTGAGGTATAGTATCAAGTGGTCAACTATGTAGGAAAAGCGTTATGCATGATACGTAAAGAAGAGTACTGAATTGCGAAACTGACTTTGATCTATATTTAAATACGTTTTTATTATGTGATATATGTAGATACGTATATATACATACATATAGATACATAATTGTTATAATATATTAACTAGCTGATCCAGCAAATGTTATTTGTGCCCATTATTACCATTGTAAAGAATAACCTACAACGTGCCACAACCTATATAATATTCTTTATTGCACTTAAAAAATTTTGTACAGTTATTAATATACACATTTAGTTTGCAAAGGTGGACTTATCTCTAGAAGAGATCTCTTCCAGCCAACCTGTGATAGTGAGAACCAATGTAATATAGCAGGCCAAGAGAGTGCAGTAATTTAGGCAATATACAGATGCTTTAAAATAAAAAGCTAATTAAATAATATACATAACATCATATAATATATATATTATACGACCTATTGTCTAACCTAAAAAATATTCACAACTAAAAATGTGTCACGGGATTTTCATATATTAGATGTACTGATAGTTATTGTGTCATGCATTGCTTAGAATATTTATTGTAAGACATTTCTTTTATATTTTACGTACCGTGATACCCGTACATTGTCCACATGACTGGAGACTATAAAGATTATGAAACCGCGATATTGTTTCGCGGAAGGAAGGCCTGCAAGGACAAGTCGGCGAGATTTTTTATTTTCTTTTTATTTAAATTTTATGAAATCGTAATCGGAATAATCTGATTTAAATTGGATTTGACAATGTAAAATTGCGGTTACAAAGAGGAGGATTCCTGCTTCTATTTGCTGCTTTAAATCGCGTGTTTTATAACCACAATTAAAAAATCTAAGTAAAGATCTTAATTTAGACGTAATAAATATCTTAACAAACTGCACCTAGACGATGAAAGAAACTTGTAGACTTTTAGTTAAAAGCTGTACAAAACAGTTTGTTAGAAAAAATTTCCTCTTTAATATCTAGTATTTCTTTTCTTTTTTTTTTCTTTCTTTCAAAATAGTTTGCAAAGATAGTAATTACGGCGTACACTCTACACTTGAATGATATAAAATGTGTACCTACCTATAATTATGATTTCATTCTATGTTAGCAAAGTAAGTTTTATTTAAAACCTCAAACATTGCCTATTTTATGTTATACTAGCTGCTGCCCGCGACGTCGTCTGCGTGCGTTCACTGCTCGTTCCCCGTAGGTGATAGCGTGATAATATGTAGCCTATGTTCTGACCCGACTTCTTAATAATATTCGTGCCAAATTTGAAGTAAATCCATGCAGTACTTTTTGAGTTTATCCCGGACATACATACAGACAAACAGACAAAAATTCAAAAAACTATATTTTTGGCTTCGGTATCGATTGTCGATCACACCCCAAGTATTCTTTTAAAAAAATATTCAATGTACAGTTTTAACTTTCCTACCATTTTATTATATGTACCTATAGATGTCAGTACCTGGGTAACCGAGCTTAGCTCGGTATTTTTAGGAAATCGTGTTTTTGGAAATCATATTTAAATACGAATTACATATTAGTCCAGTACGAATCGGCGCATGAGTTCCGAAAACTATTCCGCCACAATTTTTTTATGCGATCCTCTTCAAATTACCCTACTGATGATATAAATACATGTTGCCAGGGGGCAACCCGTGGCCATATTTTTTAAACCGAAATCGTTTAAACAATTGCAAGGAATTGTTATTTTTAACCGGATTGTTTTTTTATATTCTTTATTGAAATAGAAATGAAAAAGGTTCTATGACTTTTCACGATAAAGTTAATATTTTTGGAGATATTAATTTTTAAAAGTTCGTAAAATCTCAAATTTGACTACCTTTGACCCATTAAAAATATATTAGAGAAAAAAATAAAATATAAATTACATATTTTTTTAAATTCTTTATACAATAATTAATGGTTTCTTAATAGAGATTTTAAAATTATATTAAAAAATATTCTCAACGTGCAATGGAACGGGCTATGCTTGGGGTTTCTCTCAAGGACAGAATAAGAAATGAGACTATCCGTGAGAGAACGAAAGTAACCGACATAGCCCACAGAATCAGCAAGTTGAAGTGGCAGTGGGCTGGTCATCTGTGTCGCAGGACCGATGGCCGTTGGAGCAGACGTGTCCTGGAGTGGAGAACGCGTATTGGCAAACGCAGTGTAGGACGCCCTCTGGCCCGCTGGAACGACGATCTACGTAAGATTGCCGGTGTAGGCTGGATGGGGATTGCGGAAAACCGGGATGTCTGGCGCGAGCTTGGGGAGGCCTATGTCCAGCAGTGGACTGCAACAGGCTGATATGATGATGATGATGATGATAATAGAGATTTAAAAAAAATTCATTGTTTATACCTTTTTTTTAATTGTTAATTTCGCGCGCTCACAAGTATTCGCTGCACCAGCCTCTCTGTGTCCTTCATTATTTATCATTTATCTTAAAAACTATTAACTTTATCAAGATTGTTAAAGAGAGCAATGTTATTAATAATTAAATTCTCTATAATTTGTTTTCAACAAAAAAAATTCTGGAACCAATTTAACAAAAGTTATTTAAGCATGAATCGGAACATGTAATTAAAATTACTTTTTTATCAGTTACATTCATTTTTTAAGATTCCCCGGCCTCGAAATCCTCTGCATACTAAATTTTATGAAAATCGATGGAGCCGTTTCCGAGATTCAGATTATAAATACAAGAATTGCTCGTTTAATAGTATTATATAGATATTACATATTATATCTGCTAATAATCTTATACTATTAAACGAGCAATTCTTGTATATATATATATATATATTTTCTGAATCTCGGAATCGGCTCCAACGATTTTCGTGAAATTTAGTATGCAGGGGATTTCGGGGGCGAAAAATTGATCTAGCTAGGATTCATTAAAAAAAAAATGTCGTTTTATCCCTGTTTTTAGGCAATAAAAAAATATCATTAGAATACGAAGCTTAATTTCAAATTTATTATTATAGTTGTAACAGCGTAATTAGGAAAGCGACGGATTTCAAATTGTTTTGACCCGGGTTCGAATCTCAGTCTCCAGATTATTATTTTTTTCCTTTTTTTTTTTTAATTTCACTCGTGATTTATTATTTAAATAAAATTAAAATATAAAAATACCGAAAAAAAAACAAAAAAAAAATAAAAACACCGAGCTGGGCTCGGTCACCCAGGTACTAACTGTCATATAGGGAACACAGACTCTACCAAGACAATTTAGCTGTGAAACAATTGAAATGTTTTATGTAAGTATTAATCTATTTTGATTGTTTCACGATAAAAGGAATATTACTATTTTGAATTCCGATTGACTATGATGTATTAACCACTTCTAATACCTTACACAATTATACATAATATATGATTATATGATAACAATAAAATAGATAGATGTATATAAATACTATTATTTACTGATAATAGTATTTAAATATCCAAGAATGTAACCAATCAACATATATGTAATAAATAAAATTAATATCTAATTAACAGAACTTTCTGTAATAAAATATTTATTTTACTTATCCTGTAATCCCCGTGTTTGGTGTATGTTACAAGAATCTTAAATAATTACAAGTAGTAATTGATGAAAAATAAAAAATAATTTTTTTTAAACGTTATAAACTTAATGATGATTAAAAATCATGCTTTAAAAATATATCCCACAAGATATATGTATATATATCGAAATATAATTTGTTCATTTAAGGGCTTTCGTTTAATTTATAAAATACCAACATATCGCTGTTGTGTAAAAACTTCGAGGGAATGAGCCCCAAACAAATTTTCATACGGGGCCCATTACGGATTAACTGCGTTGCCATTTAAAAGAGAACATTTGTAATGATTCCGAAAAGATTTCTGATATTGTATACAATAAATAGATATTTCTACTATGGTTAAACAAATATAAAACGTTAGACTTCAATCACAACAATAATGAGAATGGTAATAAGACCTGACAGAGGTTTTCCTTTGAGTATAAAATGTTTGTATTCTTAAATTTTCCTTAAGGGTTTGCAACAGTCTCAAAAACAAGTTTGAAATCTTTAAACGGTAGTAACATACACTTTTAAAATGCATTAAATAAAATTATTTAACGAAACTTGGGCAAGTACTAGTTTTAATTGCAAAACTTTTATTGTAAAGTTTTCCTATTCCCTATAGCCTATATAAAGGATAAGTTTTAGTTTAGCGACTGACTCATTGAAACTTTGTATTCGTATACATTTAAAGGTAACATATAAACGTGAAAAATGCGTAAGACTTAATAAAATAAAGCAGAACTTAAATAAATTACTTTTGTTTTTATTTAACTTAATTATTTGAAAATTTTATGAATTGAAGTTCCTATAGTTGATAATATTAAAAATAATAAAAAAAAATCACTCTTAAATTTTAATCGTAAGAAGAATACATTTTATACTGCATCTTTAAATTGAAATAAAATACTTAAGATATTATAATGTAAACAGGGAAAATAATTAAAGAAACTTCCTTTTTAATTATTTCATTTTAATTACATCTACCTATGATACGAGTATATACAAGCACATTTCACTTATTTCTTTTTTTTTATAATGTAATAAAAGTTATGGGATAACTGATTTTTTTTCTTCAGTTTCTAAGCAATATATTATGTCGGCCAAGCCGTTTCACTTTCCAGTCTTCATAACTTCACTGTTCGGATTGATGTTACTGCTTCTGCTTAAATAAGAAAAATCTTTAGTTACATTTTTTCTGTTTTGAGAACCACATCGCACCTAAACGCTTTGAAGCCATTGTAAACGAACTAAACAAGCAATAACTCAAATTTTAGCACTAGTAAAGCAATGTTGATCGATCGGTAAGTAAAACCCGACGGATATTTGTCTTTTACCAAGCGTTTTAGTTTAGCTGCAACGTGCGAGTACGGCATATTCGAGTTGTACCTTTGTTGAACGTACATTGTACCATACCGCCCGACAGCACCGATTAATGAAAGCCTTCTTCTTCTATATATGTAGCCTAACGTGTTTTTATTTAAAAATAATTATTTGTGTCTGTTACAAACAAAAAAATCGACTTCAATTTATATCGACAAGTAATTAAATGAGATCATCACCCACGTAGGTAGTCGAAAAATAGTGTATGAAAAACTCATTATTAGGGGTTACTCAAAAACTGCTCGTCATATCTTGGTCAAAATCTTTCATTCAATGTGTGTCGTCTCAAACAACAGTATCGACTTTCCTAAGGAATTAATTAAACTTTTTTAAAGCAAGGTGACTAACACCGCAATAAAAACCATTTCCATTGATTGTTATAAATGTGTCAATGTACCAAACACAGTATAACAAATGAAAACTATAATATACTAGCTGATCTGGCAAACTTCGTACCGCCTTATTTTTTTTCTTGAACATAATAATTGTATATATCGAAATGAAATATAACCTATCTTTCAAGTTGGATCAAACTGCACACGGTGTGCAAATTTGATTAAAATCGGTTAAATAGTTGAGGAGTACATCGCGGACGTGACGCGTAATTTATATAAACTATTAAGATATAAGAAATAATAATTATTAAAATCCGTCAGACTAAAATTAGGATATGACTGAAGAAGTCATATTCGTTTGGTACATTATTACTGGAACGATCGCCTTTTAAGTTTAAGTGTAGCTTTATAACATTAGGTTTTGATTACCTCTCACAAATTGGCCGTCAATGGTAGGTACGTGTGTGGCCGAAGACGGGCAGCAGCGTCTTCGGTGTGACAAAGCCAGCACTGCGGTGAGCAACCCGCCTGCCCAGCGTGGTGACTATGGGTAAAACACATGAGTCAGCGCCATTTTTTGCGCGAACTTATGGGAGTCCTATGTCCAGCAGTGGAAGTGGTGGTGCGTGGGCGGTGGGTTAATACAACTAAAAATATATTTAAAACAAATATTTATTATGTTTTACAACCTTGTTGAGCAGTGTTTCGTCTGCCGTGAAGACGCCTCAAGACCACTGATCACGGGTTCGATTCCCACTTGGGATGGATATTTGTATTCGTGCAAATATTGCTCGCCTCCAAGGGGGCTATGCTTTATTCTCACAAAATGATAAATACGGGAAGCGCTTTACTCTTAAACCCCTAGATTTTTATAACATGCATTATTATATTATAAAATACACAATACAAAATACACATCAAACTATAAATTAAATATAATTTAAAGTCTTTTATGAATACTATTATAGTAAAAAGGATCGACTAAAAATATTATATTGGACGTCAAATTTTTGGGTGTACGGATGATAGCAAAATAACGCGAGAACCATTTGACAAAATAAGCTGTTTTTATGTTAGGAAACTATTAAATATTTTTACGTTGCTACCATAATAAATCTTGATGTGAATGAATCGGAGTCATATATGATTATCTGTAAGAACTAAATCAACTAATTGAACTTATCATCGTGTGTCTGTGGTTCTTCCTGACAAACCCGAGAGCCTGTCTGGGTACGGGTCTAGAGGATAACCTCCTTACCGGGCTTTCATCACTGGGGCGCGTTGCCCCCAGGGTCACTTTATTTTACGCCCAGTTGGCCAGGGACCTATGATAGATACTAGATAGATAAATAATATTCTGGTTTATCTTGGGTTGTCTGGAAGAAATGGCTAAATAGCCATAAGTCCGCCCATTGTACTTCACTGTCTGTAATTATCCTTATTATTTGTTTTTTAATATTTTTCTGGTGTACAATAAAGTATAAATAAATAAATATTCTTTATTGTACATCAAAATATAAATAATCACAATAAGAAATGAAAACAAAGATGTGTAAAAGCGATCCTTTCGCTGGTGAGCGATTTCTTCCAGATAACTTTTACAACTCAGTCATATATGAGATTAAGGGCGGAGGTAAAACATTTCATCACAAATTTAATTACTTACACGAAACTAAGTTATAAATTGTATTTTTATGAGTTGTAGATTCACTAATTAACTATCTAATAAATACAACTCGGTGTCGTGCACTTTTGGATTAACAAATATATTTGTTTCTGTTCTAGGTGTCCGTCATTGTGGGTCTCACCACCGTGACTCGGAGAGCACGTTAAGCTGTCGGTCTCAATTGTTATCATGGAAACTTGATAGCGATCGTTACTCTTAGTAGAAAATGTATCCGCCAGTTCCCAGAAGAACAGCGTAGTGGATTAAGCTCCGATCCTCTTTCTTCTTGGACAATATTACAGATCAACCTGCTGTTAATAAAAAGTATCATTTAGGTACTATCTATACATATTTATATAATAAAATGGTAGAAAAGTCAAAACTGTACATTGAATATTTTTTTAAAAGAATACTTGGGGTGTGATCTACAATCGATACCGAAACCAAAAATATAGTTTTTAGAATTTTTGTCTGTTTGTCTGTTTGTCTGTTTGTCTGTTTGTCTGTATGTATGTCCGGGATAAACTCAAAAAGTACTGCATGGATTTACTTCAAATTTGGCACGAATATTGTTAAGAAGTCGGGTCAGAACATAGGCTATATATTATCACGCTATCACCTACGGGGAAAGAGCAGTGAACCTTTATTTCTTCAAATGTATGTCCGGGATAAACTCAAAAAGTACTGCATGGATTAACTTCAAATTTGGCACGAATATTATTAAGAAGTCGGGTCAGGACATAGGCTACATATTATCACGCTATCACCTACGGGGAACGAGCAGTGAACGCACGCAGACGACGTCGCGGGCAGCAGCTAGTGTTAAATAAATCAATACACAAACTACGAGTTTCTGAATGGTACTGTTGATATTTCGTACAGTAATGCGTGAGGATAGTAAAAATTCAGTCTATTAATAATTAATTGAACCATTCTATCCTGTGCGGTCGTTGTTAAAGACTATTCAATTAAATATCATAAAGTTCACGGTTGAAGTCAGTACTTCAACTAATAAAAATAATCTTTTTAAAACGGATAATCCGGTTAATTTTGCGCTGCAAAAATGTTTAAAAATTAACATTCCCGATAATTACACATAAAACCAAAATGATTATAGAAATATGGATGATCTAAGTTGAATACTTCAAACTATGTATATGCAAATTTGAAATTGCTTAAGAACCTTAGACGCCAAACATAATTATGCTAGGTAAAGCTGCGCTTAACAGCGGGTCTTTAGTTTTAAAGTAAAACTTCTTTACGCACGCTGGACTTGGGGAGTAAGCTGGTGAATGCGTGACGAGAATGTTACGAAAAGTGTGATCGGGCGAGGTGAACGAAAGTTGAGAGAGATATATAAGTTAGTGAAGATAGAAAGAGTAGTTAGCGTTACGTTTACTTCGGTCGTGTGGTCTAAAGCAAACTCGTTTTTTATATGAATTTTGGTATTTCGTGTTGTCTTGTTACCTGTTGTCTGTTTATACATATAACCGATAATGACATTACTACTCTAGTACTCTGAAGTACGCATACCTATAAATGTATTTACATAATATGTATATAAAAGTATATTTACATTGTACATTTTACTACAGTACATGACTTTTAACCCAAATTAAGCATTCAAGAACGGCCTCGCACAAGGCCTTTGTTAAATCGATGAAATTAGGTATATGAATAAATTTTAAGTATCACTGTTGAGTCGCAGCTCGTGAAACGACTTCAGACTTCAATTAAAATAGATCGTCATTCTGTTCACAAGTATTTAGTTTGTATATAAAGACCTCTTGTTACCATTTCTTTATGAAGCCCCTTTGAAAAATTCGCTTCGCCTGTATCTTGTTTTTAGAAGAAATTTAAAGTATTTTGTACATAATATATAAATATAGATATATAAAGGTAAGCATCATAATGGGGTGATATATATTCATATCTTTTTAACGTGTACGTAAGTATGTAATATACAAAAAATATATAGATATATAATATACCTTATAAATTTTTTTGTGTCATGGATGCAGAAATACACACAATACACATCACCCGGATACATTCACCCGGATCACAACATTATCTATTCAGACAATTCCGTGATTTGTATTACAAACAATTGCCATTAGCGGTCATCGAACCCGCAATCGCAAGCGCAACAGCCAGTGCCGTGACCGCTGCTCTAACGTGTTAAAATGGTGTTTAATTGTAATAAAATATTTGCCTATTATCGAAACATCTTTTTTCAGTATCGACGGGAGAATAATCTGAGAGCGATTTAACTTTTTAATGTAATCAAATTGTATGCATAATATCTGAAACGTGTTTCATGTCATCCCATTCTAGAGAATGACGGTGTGTGATGAGATTCGAAGCTCAACAGGCTCGCATTTTCCTCATTTCTAGGTGAAAATGTGCCAAGTACGGGTACTTTAGTAATGGTACGCGGTAAATGTGTACTATAAAAGTGTATATTTAAGCTGCTTTGAGGTTTTAACATTCTTTTTTATTATTAATAACGTGTACGTTAGTTGGTTAGAGAAAAAAAAAATAAAAGGCAATATTTTAATTCTATTCCATTCCATTCCAAAAAAAGGGTAGTATGGGCTTAAAAAGATGTTAAAAAACATCACGTGACTAATGGACGACCCCTAACTTCGTATATATGTATATCTATCAATACAACTAAACTAGCACAACTACGTAATATACAAGTTAGTATTAACTGTATAAAATGTCAAACATTCTTGTTATATTGTAATATTGAGTGTTCGGTAGACTTAAGACCCCATTTTACGACCTTGTTAAGTCTTGTAATTGTTGAACTTAGCTCGATGGTGCTCTTATGTATAATAACTGACTTTCTTACACTGACAAAGTATTTTCAGCAATGTATTTTCTCGTTTACGGCCTAGAATTAACTTAAATTTATTTTATAAAATAGGTATTGTTGGGTTTCATTTAAAAACAGTTAAAAGTCTACTAAGTGTATCAAAATCATAAGATTTTATTGCGATATTTTAAATAAACTATCAATTTGTGGAATTTTTAAAGTAGGGTGTTTAAAAAAAATAGATATCTAAGTGTTTAATTTAGTTTAAATTAATTTGATAGTAATATTGTATAAAAAGTAGGGTATTTAAAAAAAAAGAAAAAGATGTTAATAGTCTACTTAAAATGTATTAATTTTATTGTGTTGTTTTGGATATCTAAGTGTTAACTTTAGTTTAAATTAATTTGATAGTAATATTATATAATTACGACTAAATTTGTTTGGATGTGTTATTTGGTAATTCAATGTAGTTTTGACAATCAATTGACTTTGTTGAAATTGTATAAATACGTGTTAGGAGAGAAGTGGGGCATTCTTTGTATCGGCTTGGTTGAGTGAAGTTGTAAAAATAAAGGCGATTGTGAACTCCTACGAAGCAGTTTTATTATATCTCAGAAGTGGTACCCTGTCCATATTGGTGTAAGTATTTTTCTTGCATAATAAAAAAAAAACGTGTAAAGTATAGTTTTGTATTAGCACTCAGAAGTTTATTATGTTTATGTGATAATTATTATAATATTTTTTTTTCTTTTATATTTATTGTAGATATTTTAGATTCGATTAATACATAATATCTAGTGTGTATGTCAATATTTGATCAGGGTACTCCCTGATAGTATTTTCATGCACTAACAGTGAGATAACATTTATTGACGATTAGCTCGGGGCTACTCTCCGGTAATCGCAGTTTATGTTACTTACAAATTTTAATTATTATGTCATTTATGTCATGCGGTATAAACTTAATTGCTCTAACATTTGGTCAAGGCTACTCCTTGGCAGTGTTAGTGTAATGAGAAGGTGATTGTATTTTGGGGGAACTGCTGAACATGCCGATATAAGGTCAGGGCACTCCCTGATAATATTGCATGTTTATGTAGCGTCTTAACGTTGGCTTCAGGTTTTGTCTGGGGCTACTCTCCAGAAATCGAAGTCAGTGTTAAGAAGCACTGGTTTCTCAAAATGCTCTCGTATGTTGCATGACGGATGTTAATTTATAAGATTGAGATCTCCATGCGATGAATTTAATTGAACAACATACTAATATACAATTTTATTGTGTCGAGTTTCAGATCATGTGGAGTACTAGTCGACGAGGGCGAAAAGATGACCAGATGTTCGACTCGCAAACTCTAGAGGCAGAAATAAATGAAACAAGTTCTGCACAATGCGAACATGCTGGTCGTCGTTCCCGAAGTCGGAGTCCAGAGCCGAAAAATACATCGCTCACGAAGTCCCGAGATACGGCCGAGAATAATAATAATATATATTTTTTGCATGGGATGTCCAGAGAACGCTCAGTAGAACGTCGGTTCAGGAACTACGAACAAAATTAATTCATTAGTTAAGACTGCCGTGGCGTTACAGTTAGGAAGAATACCGTGGCGTTACAGTTAGGAGTCGTAATCAACAAATCTGTCCTTTATAATGGGTATTGGGAAACTACTCGTTGTGCAATCCGCAGGAAACGTGGTAGGTACTAGATATTGTAATTGACGAGGTGACAGCCAAAGTAAATTTCAAAGTTGTTAAGCACTCTTAAAAGTTGTTTAAAAGTTATAAGTGTGTTTTAGTGATTTAGACGTGTTAAAAGAGACAATGAACCCGACTTTTTAATAATATTCGTGCCAAATTTGAAGTAAATCCATGCAGTACTTTTTGAGTTTATCCCGGACATACATTGACTTCCCTATCATTTTATTATATGTATAGATATATGTATAATCCTATATTCTATTGAAATTTATTCTAATTTCTATGCGAGTTATTTGTACATCTTCCACCAACAAAGAATATAAATTATTATTATCTTCTATACATTCATACGAGAAGCAAAAACTTTGTACCTACCCCTTTTTACGGAAATTACGCGTACGTACGTAGGAGAAAGAAAAGGATTGCGGGATGCTAATATTTTTTTTTTAAATTATAAATAAAATATACATTAAATTAATAATAATAAAAAAAAGTCTTGTCAAATTAATTAATTTAAAATTTTAATTATGGTCGAACCTCTGTTCAACTACTAGTGTAGATAACGTATTCACTGGTATTGAAATTTACGATAACAGTGCGGTCAAAAATTCTCTCTTCTCGAGAAATTACATACAGACTGATAACTGTAAATAAAACAAATTGTTTTAGAGATAATGTAAAATAGATATGATGGCGCAGGATCCAGATGTAAGCTATAATTCAGTTTTCAAGTTAATTTTAGAGGAATTCTATAACATAAATAATCTATAATATAAATAATCTATAATATAAATGTAATAATCTATAATATAAATGTAGATTTAGTGAATGGGGTATTTATATAAGAGTAGAAATAGGTTGTGCAAACGTCACAGTGTGAAGCAATGGAATCATTTACTTTGGCTACAAAATCAAAATTTATCAAAGATAAATTATTAATTCTGATTAAAATAATATTAAGTACCAATTGAATTACATTTTACATGTAAATGGTGCTGTAACCTCAACTTCTTTGAAGCCTATTGACTTAACTTCTCGACTGAATTCATCTTCAACTAATTCTACCCAACTTCTCAAAATAACGTTAGCAAATGTAATGTTGATTTATCATTCTCGCAGGTTGACTCTTTAGACATTTTAGAAGCATTTAAGAGACTTAATAAAAATGATCTGTGGGGCATATCAGTTAAATTAATTAGTACTTTCATTGATGTACTTGGCTTAAACTTTTAACGATGCTAATAAAGTGGGTTCTTTTCAGATTTGCTGAAGTACCTATAGTAAAGTTTTACCAATTTTTAAAAAAAGGGCCATCGTAGTGATCCCAGTAATTATAGGCCCGTTTCAATCCTACCGTGCTCAAGTAAAATTTTTGAAAAGAAAAGAAATTATACTACATCAACTTCGTTTAATAGAATTCTACATGTATCAATAAACGGAATGAAATCTTCTGGATCTGTGCTAAAAATGGGCGTTCCACAAAGATCGATTCTAGGTCCTTTTTTTTTTAAATATAAATAAATGATCTGCCATTTTATGTTAAGGATATTTCTGACATAAGTATTAAAGTTGATAAAAAAAAAGGTAGACATATTAACAATTGCGTCGCAATATATTCATAATAATATTATGTATATTCCCAAGAATTTTAATTGTTTTGAAATAAATAGTATTAATCGCGGTGTAAACACTGGGAGGAATAACAAAATTGTAACTCCAAGTTTCCGACTAAGCAAAGTAAGCTTCTCCTTTCTGAGTTATGGTATTCGCATGTATAATAAAATGCCACAAACAATTTTGGAACTGTCTCAACATAAATTTTTAAATTTTTACTGAAAAGAAATTAATACATAAAGCGTATTATTCGGTGTAGAATTACTTAGGTGATAAAGATCTATGGACTTAGTGACGCTGTATTTCATGCAAGATATTACTAATTGTGATTACTAATTTTGTACTAAAACTCAGAAGTGTGTCGAGTTTCTTGCCGATTCTTCTGTGGTTAAAGTTTTAGGTTTTTAAAAAAAAAAAAAAAAAAAAACGTAACAAATAAACTCTCCGTATGTCAACGTGCCATGGAAAGTATGACTGGTATCAAAAGAAAAGACAAAATTAAGAGTAGCACAATAAGAAACAAAACTAAGGTACAGGACATAACTCAAAAAAATAAGAAGACAAAAGTGGAAATGGGCAGGTCACATGATCAGGGGAACTGATAAATGGAGTAAAATGGTCACGCAATGGTACTCAAGAGATGGAAAAAGGAAAAGGGGTAGACCACAAAGTAGGTGGGACGACGACATTAGACAGGCCGCAGGAATAACATGGGGCAGAGTGGCCATGGAAAGGCCAGAATGGAGAAGATTGGAGGAGGCCCTTGCCACGTGGCAAAGGAACCCGCAAAAGTGGTCCAAAAGAAAAATTTACGAATAATATATCAGAGAATTGTTGTCGTGTCCGAATGAAGGCTATGATGATGGTGTTGAAAGTTTTAGGACAAGATCAGTATAAGATCGCATCAAGTGACAGTTTGCGCCAGAAACGACATATTTGGATGCGAGGAGTGATTGGTGGAGATCTTTACTATGACGTCATGAGAATTGATTGGTTCGTGATATATTGTGATGAAGTTCATGAGAATTGAATGGTTCAGGAACGAAACAATGTCCCACTTACGTGGAAATATAAATCTGATTTTAGGATGTGAGAAGTGTTGCTTGGTGTCTTTGGTATTCTTGTCATGAGAATTGATTGGTTCATGACTAGCCTACCATATAGTAAAAGCCATGAGAATTGATTGGTTCATGGTTCAGTGATATTTGAGATTTAGATGTGAGAATTGATTGGTTCACATCTTAAAAGTCATGAGAATTGATTGGTTCATGACTAGCCCACCATATAGTAAAGGCCATGAGAATTGATTGGTTCATGGTTCAGTGATATTTGAGATTTTGATGTGAGAAGTGATTGGTTCACATCTTGAAAGTCATGAGAAGTGATTGGTTCATGACTCGTTTATTTATTTATTTATTTATACTTTATTGTACACCAAAACTACATTTTGAACATTGAGATTTAGATGTGAGAAGTGATTGGTTCACATCTAGAAAGTCATGAGAAGTTATTGGTTTATGGCTCGTTTATTTATTTATTTATTAATACTTTATTGTACACCATACATTTTAAACATTAAACACATTTAAAGACAGTGAAGTACAATCATGTCATGAGAAGTGATTGGTTCATGACTCGTTTATTTATTTATTTATACTTTATTGTACACCACAACTACATTTTGAACATTGAGATTTAGATGTGAGAATAAGTGATTCGTTCACATCTAGAAAGTCATGAGAAGTTATTGGTTTATGGCTCGTTTATTTATTTATTTATTTATTAATACTTTATTGTACACAATACATTTTAAACATTAAACACATTTAAAGACTGTGAAGTACAATGGGTGGTCTTATGGCTATTTAGCCATTTCTTCCAGACAATATAACTATTTCATGAAAATATTTAATTAATTTTCACGATTCTATTTAAACAAAATAGAACTGTAAATCATATATGGGAGAAGTTTATGAGTTAAATGTAATGTGATGTAGTGAAATTATAATATACGTTTGCTTATATTTATAACAGGATTAGCAAGTTGAAGTGGCATTGGACTGGTCACTTGTGTCACAGGACCGATGGCCGTTGGAGCAGACGTGTCCTGAAGTGGAGATCGCGTCTTAGCAAACGCAGTGTGGGACGTCCTCCGGTGCGTTGGACCGACGATCTACGCAAGGTTGCCGGCGAAGGCTGAATGAAGATTGCGGAAAACCTGGATGTCTGGCGCGAACTTGGGGAGGCCAATGTCCAGCCGTGGACTGCGATAGGCTGATATGATGATGATGATGTTATTATATTTATAAATTAACTTATTTTATTTTCTTCTTTAAACTATCAATTTGTGGAATTTTTAAAGTAGGGTGTTTAAAAAAAATAGATATCTAAGTGTTTAATTTAGTTTAAATTAATTTGATAGTAATATTGTATAAAAAGTAGGGTATTTAAAAAAAAAAGAAAAAGATGTTAATAGTCTACTTAAAATGTATTAATTTTATTGTGTTGTTTTGGATATCTAAGTGTTAACTTTAGTTTAAATTAATTTGATAGTAATATTATATAATTACGACTAAATTTGTTTGGATGTGTTATTTGGTAATTCAATGTAGTTTTGACAATCAATTGACTTTGTTGAAATTGTATAAATACGTGTTAGGAGAGAAGTGGGGCATTCTTTGTATCGGCTTGGTTGAGTGAAGTTGTAAAAATAAAGGCGATTGTGAACTCCTACGAAGCAGTTTTATTATAGTATAATAAATGCTCTGGTAATCTACATAATATCACCAAATCTGCAGTATTGCTTCGATATCAATCGGTTACTAAAACTGTAATGATTAAGTCAAAAAAAATCTGAAACACTAATTAGCTAATAAATTATTACTACATACAATAAATTATTACAAAAATTAATAAATTTGCCAAAGGTTGATTAACACGTTACAGCTGGTCAAATTAGTGTCGGACGCACTACCACTTACTAGCTAATCTTAGTTAATTTTTATATTACCTCTAGCATGTATAAAGATGTGGAATACTAATTATTTATTAATGCATATTATACATATTTATAGATATAACTATTTCATATAAGACTTACGCATCGTAGATTTATAAAATATTCGTATTTAATTTATAAAATATTACGCATATTTATTTACAGCATATCCGCACGATACCCATGTAACATACATGGCGGATTTGGCAAGAACTATCTAGTATAATAGCGTATTAATAATTATCAATTTACGAATTCGTTATTATACAGGTAAATAATAATTAATATCTAAAAATTTAATGAGGAAGTAAGATTTTTTCAATAAAAATGTCTAAAATACTTTTACATAATTTATAATGTGCAAATGCAATGTAACTTTTTTCCATGTTTTTATTAGTATAGGTACTTAATTTTATTTCATTTCACAGCAAAACACGTTGTCAACAGAGATATTGGAATCAGTTAATCCACAACTTTTGCACAAGAAAAAACACTTCAACAAAACAACTCAATGAAAATTGTGTCCTATCCCTTAGAAAAGAAGACTCTGTTATATACAAATGCATGAAAGCATTTGCTAAATCTAAATCTAATATATATATAAAATGCTTTGTTGTACGTAAATACACAGTTTTCACCACCAAACCCAATCAACTTCCCGTTGGTGTGGTAAATACCCCTTGGTCTCCAGGTGGTAGTAAGGGAGTTTGGTCGCGGTTGGTGAAAGTGGGTAGTGGTGGGTGGTGAAAATGTTAAAACATATCTTTCTGTCCTTTTCTAACGCATTAGGACATCTGAAAGGATCTCCTGTAATGGTCTAGAAAGTTTCTGCGATGTATTTTAACCCGAGCAACGCCGGGTTTCGCTGCTAGTATCTTATATTGATATAATATATATAAATATATTTAATTAATTTCATATTTAGAATATTCTGCAAACAATTTCATTAGTATCCGTAATTGCAATGTAATATGTAAATAATGTAGTTCTAATTAATCATGAGTACAAAGATATAGAAACAATAAATCAGCTATAAGATAGTCAGATTCAATTCAGGCAACAAACTTTAGTCCATTACTCGTACAATGCCACAAATATTTGTGTTATGCAATCACTAAATTATTTGTCGTCGCCTGAAGTTGAATAACATAATTATGACTGCTTTTAATATAACATGCTTAATTAGTGTACGAGTACCTACGTAGAGGAAGTAATGCGATAGTAAAAGACAAAGTAAACCGACTATTCGATAAAACAAACCTTTGATTAAAATGGTGTATGATATATGATCTAGGTATGATGTAGGATGATATAGGTATCTATACTTACTTAACTTTCCAATCTTATACGGATAAATTGGCAATAAAATAACATACCACATACTTGGCTAGGGGTCATCCGCTTCGAGGAAAACCAGAACGTCAAGCTGTTCAAAGTTGATACTTGCAAAAGATAACTGAGATTTTATTAGGATAGAGAATAGAGATATTATTAGGATATAAACTCAATTTTATTAATTTTTAACCTGATATTTTACAGTAGCAAAGGTGTTTTGGCGCATAAACGACTACTAAGCAAGTTGGCAGGTGGCGAAAGTGGCATTAGCCATATTGCCATCTCGCTAGCCTTTTTGAAGATTTTGCGTTGATTCAAATTACTTCTGTTTCAACTATCCTTTCTGTCCCTATAACTTTAACACCTTATTATTTTATGCCTTTATTAAAAATTTAAAATATACACTATATAAAAGATTTTATTAACAATGATAACAGAACTATTATAATAATTATTGACACGTAAAAACAATATAACAAGACGTATTCGTTAATAAAATCGCACCGAGTAAACAAGCACATCCAACATTTCCTTTACTTTAAACGAGTTTGACATCGTGCCTGGTATAGGAATGCAATGAAATATAATTATAAATATTCACGAATCGGCAAAATTATTTGAACAACGATTATTGGGTCGATATAAGAGTTCATATATCATTATAAAATGTAACTATTTTAACATTTGACGACGCTTTGGGGCAGCGGTTACAGCACTGGCTATTGCGCTAGCGGTCGCGGGTTTGATGACATTTCGATAACACATGACAAATATTTAAATTGACCATATAGAATCTATATTATAGATGTTTGTAGTGGTTTGGGCGTTTGTGCTTGTGTATTATGTGTGTTTCCGGACTCCGATACTGAAGAAAATCCTACTAAGAGCCATTGAGTGTAAAGCGTTTATTTATTATATATTATTTATTACACTTACAATGTACTACACAGACCATTACAGTAATACTTACAGTGTACTTACAATTACACTCACAATGACTAATTAAAACATTCATTTAATTTAACCATTTTAGTATCACATGTTACACGATCACGTTTTAAAAGGCTCTTCAAGCTATTTACCTTTTAAAAAGTAAGCTCTTCAAGTTATTTTACCTTTCAAAAAGTACCTAAGCTAAATACTTGTACACAACTATTATATGAATTTAATTCCAATATAATCAAGTGCCTTGTCAAAACAGTCGCAATTAAATTAATAAACCTACCAACTACGTTAAACTTCATTAATATTTTTTGATTTATTCGAAGCATAGTTCAATTTCTATATTAATTATTTCAATCGAAAGCAATAACGGTTCCTTCAACAAACGACTCCTGTAATAATTAAAGTCTTAATAACAGTCGTCTCGCTACAGAATCTTTCAATAACGATTCAGGATGACAAAACATTCCAAATTTCATATAACTTTCTGTATTATCATTTTTGTTATGTACCAAAATTTTTAACATTCAGTACCTATTCTGAATACACCAGACAACAAAATTATTTTGAAAATCTTTTTTACTAAATTTTAAATATTAAGTAGAGTAGATATTATATTATATTTTTTACTAAATTTTAAATATAATAAGTGTATTTTTATTCTGATACGTTATTAATACAAAATACAAATGTGTAGGTAGTCACAGCTTATGGTTATGATAAAATGTAGGTAATTAAATCCATATCCGACGATTTGACGACACATTATTTGTGTTACGTGCGTTTTTGTTTTTGTTGTTTACTTAGGGATGCAAACGATACATCGATGTTTTAAAACATCGAGGTATCGTTCATAAACATCGATGTTAAAACATCGATGTTGAACTACAATAAAACATCGATACATCGTTCATTAACAACGATGTTTTATGAACGATGTTTGATAGCAGCGCCATCTCTTCGTAATTGTACGTAATTATAATTTTTGTCATGTGACTGGCGGCTGGCGCGGGGCGCCACCACGCGACCGCCCCTACCCCAGCCTATAAAAGTATATTTTTTGTAATAATAAAAATACTGACCGATGTATTTTAATTAGCTCTATCCAAAAACATCGCCAGCTTAAACTGCTCCACCTTATATTTCTAATGAAAAATCAATAAAGATTTGTGAAAAAAATTTTTTATCTTAATTTTGATACAGCCATATCTTTTTAAATAAACAATATTTCAAACTGCTCCAAACTGCTCCAAACTGCTCTACATCCATATAATACTGCTCCATAGTAATTTTTATCGGCTCCGCTATAGTTAACTGTAAAATAAGTAAAATTCATTTTGTCATAAATGAGCTGACTGAAGCGGGTAGCGCGCAGGCGCGGATCTCATTCATTGCCGTATTGCCGGGATAAAGTTTAAATTAAGGTCAAGAATTCATGTGTTCGTGTCATCATAGTTTTGTTTTAAAAACATGATGTGTGGTTTCAAAAATTTTTATTTCATTAATAATTTGAAAAATTAAATAATTGTACTCGCATTTTATTCGAATATGAACTTGACTGAACTAAGTATTTGCAATTAATATTAGAAAAAAAATTAAATTTAATAATCCTTACATCGCATAAAAAATAATAAAATTGTAATTGTATACTTTTATACAAATGTGGAGCAGAAATATTTCCACCAAGATCTAAAATATAGCCGACGTGTGAGGCCTTTTTCATTATTATTAAAAAATGATACGCTATTAAAACTGTGTTTTAGTAAGTATTAACATTAAGACTGAATTTAAGTGAAATAAGCGTTTGTGAAAAGTAGAACAGTAAAATATTGTAATATTGTTGATACCTTTATTTATATTATGTGATTAATAAACAAATAAGTATACTACAGCGGAGCCGATAAAAATTACTATGGAGCAGTATTATATGGATGTAGAGCAGTTTGGAGCAGTTTGGAGCAGTTTGAAATATTGTTTATTTAAAAAGATATGGCTGTATCAAAATTAAGATAAAAAATTTTTTTCCCAAATCTTTATTGATTTTTCATTAGAAATATAAGGTGGAGCAGTTTAAGCTGGCGATGTTTTTGGATAGAGCTAATTAAAATACATCGGTCAGTATTTTTATTATTACAAAAAATATACTTTTATAGGCTGGGGTAGGGGCGGTCACCACGCGTCCGCGCCATTCTTCATTTCTCTCGCCGTCTCGCGTTATGTTACCGCTCGTCAAAACGAAATCCGAATTCCGAAGCCGTTAAGTGCATATTCAATAAAAACTGAAGTTAACTGAAGTTAAAAACTTAGCTGAGTTACCTATTAAACTCGTGATTTTATTTTGTTTAAGTAACTAAAGCTCGCCGACGCAAGATTTGCTTGTAAACAAGTAAATTAAATAAATTGATGTGATTGATTCTAACTATTAAAATTTTCAAACTAAGGAAATACGATTACTATCTCGCGACAAGCTTTTATATCATAAAGATTATGTGTAATGACTTTATAAGTAGATAGTAAAAGTTTTAAAGTAAAAATTTATTTTTTTCGTTTTAGTGCATTCAAATAAAAGCTTGTTTTTAAAAAAGGTTTTTTACTTTTAATTTTAAAGAAAACATCGAAAAAACATCGATGTATCGTCGTAAAACGTCGATGTTTTCAACATCGATGTTGCACTTTAAAAAACATCGATGTTTCAGTATCGATGTTTTTTATGAACGATGTTGCATCCCTATGTTTACTAGGCACACGATTCATAATGATCCTCTTGACTTGGATAACCGTAGAGTGTGAACCCTTTATTTACTATATCCATGTTTATTCTTCCTTAGTTTACTTGTGTAATTCGAGTTTACTCCATGGGGTGTGAAATCATGTAAAACAACTGACGCTGATGCTTAGTGACGCTGAGAATGTCATTATACAGCGCTTTTAGCTGTTTATATAATTATATACTTCAGGTACCTACTGATACCAATAGCAAGGGTCAGTTTACGTTTTGATTTTAGTGTTTTATTTAGTTACTAGCTGACCCCGCAAACGTTGTTATGCCATACTAGCTGCTGCTCGCGACGTCGTCTGCGTGCGTTCACTGCTCGTTCCCCGTAGGTGATAGCGTGATAATATGTAGCCTATGTTCTGACCCGACTTCTTAATAATATTCGTGCCAAATTTGAAGTAAATCCATGCAGTACTTTTTGAGTTTATCCCGGACATACATACAGACAAACAGACAAACAGACAAAAATTCTAAAAACTATATTTTTGGCTTCGGTATCGATTGTAGATCACACTCCAAGTATTCTTTTATAAAAATATTCAATGTAGGTACAGTTTTGACTTTCCTACCATTTTATTATATGTATAGATTATTTGATACATTTAATAGAACATTTTAATTTTTAAATATCACGGTAATCGCTCTTAATCTGATTGACATATATACACTTTTTTTTTCTCTTTTTTTAACGAACTTCAGAAAATAGGAGGTTCTCAATTAGACTGTATTTTTTAATGTGTTAGGTAACTCATAACTTTTTACTGCGTGTACCGATTTTAATTTTTCTTTTTTAATCGAAAGCTGGTGTTTGTCATGTTATCACGAAGCCCCATTTAAATTTGAGCGAGAACTGACGAGTAGGTACTTTTTGAGTTATCCTGAATAATGCGTATTTTACTGATTACTATCTTTTCGACTACGATACGTTGAATTATTTGTCAATGTAAATTGAAGTCGGTTTTTTTTCGTTTCTGAGCAATTACTTTTTAAGTAACTACCTATACCTAAGCCATTATGCATACTTTAACATTTTAAAATCAATTATACCTTAAACAGTATTTGTTGAGACCAAAAATGAGTTTTATAAAATCGAATACATAGTGAATGCTCTGCAAATTTTCGAATGCAATTTCCTTCCAGGATGGCGGGCAATCAATTCTAGATGAGGATTGCGCCCAGGTACGACCGAGTTAAATCGGATTATAATATTCACTTAGCCTAGCTTCTTCTGTAAATAATAAAATTAAGTCTTTATTCTACTAAAACTTTCAAAATTAAAGCATTTATTTTTCTGTAAAAATAGTTTAACGTTTAAATCAATCTATACTAATATTATAAAGCTGAAGAGTTTGTTTGTTTGTTTGAACGGGCTAATCTCAGGAACTACTCTTCTGATTTGAAAAATTCTTTCAGCGTTAGATATCCCATTTATCGAGGAAGGCTATAGGCTATACATCATCACATTAAGACCAATAGGAGCCGAGCACCAATGAAAAATATTTCAAAATAGGGAGGGTTTTTATCCATTCTGAAAGCCTTTGCTGCGTGCACTGCGTAAACAGTAAAAGTTTCGCAAAAATCGTATTATGACAGAATTGTTCCCCTTAAAAAGTTCTAAAAAAAGTTCCCGGTAGCATAATTATGTCTATCTTTTAAGGTTGGCTCACTATACATCACAATTTACATCATTCGATTTCAATGGATATCTTAGTAGATATCGCAGTTTTAAAAAAAATACCGCAGCAAAAATATTATAAAGCTGAAAAGTTTGTTTGTTTAAACGCACTATTTTCAGAAACTACTGATTGTGATTGGAGTTTAAAAAAAAAAGGTGTGTGTGCGATTCACACACGATAGAAGTGAAACTTATATGGCAAACTAATTTTAAAAAAAAACTAATTTAAAATTAGCGGCTTGCAGCGCGGTGCGTCCTTCCCTGTCGTTTTGCCGTTGCATCCGGTTTGAAATCACAACGATTCTATAAAAGAAGTTTCACTTCAAAAACTTTTTGTGTTGAATATTTTAACGAGGCCAATGGCCAATTTAACGAGGAAGACTTTGGACTATTTTTTCCTTAAATTAACGCGTCTGAAACCGCGGGTCACAGTTAGTATTGAAATAAAATTGTTTAGTTAAGCACGACACAGTCTTGTATTTCCTTCAAACGTAGAAATATTCTGTTAATTTTCTATACATTTTGCTGAATAATTATATAATAAGTACCTACTATTTTTGTATTGCCTTAGATAAATATGTTATTCGATGGATCCTGCATTGGAAACATCAGTACGATCAGCAAGCCCGAGCTAGATGACCTAAAAAGTCGTAGTATTTTGCAGTTTCATTAATATACCTATCTAAACAATCTTTTGAAAAAAATAAGACATTTCTCTGCTTTTAAGTTAGAGACGCAAAATAACGATAAAAACTGAGACTGAGATTGACCTACGTTTATCAAATTTATTGTTTAAGCCGGATATTGAAAAAAGATACGAAGAAGTTCGTTGAAGGCTAACATGATACATATCAAAGATATTTTTAAAAATACTATATTTTTAGTTTACTTATATTTTAACAACCTTCTTAACAGAAAATACCATTATTTTGTAAACCAAACATAATACGCCTGCTTAATCATTAAGTTCTTCGATAGAATTGACCAACGATGCGTACTGCGTTCACAAACATTCGATCAATGCGGACTTTGATGTATCGTGAATGAGAAAATTACAATTCAAGTTAGATACTTGTTTGATGATAATCTTATAGGAGCTTCAATTTCATTCACTAATAAAACTAAAAGAAGGCATGAATGTAATTATAATTAAGTAACTAGTTCTGAGTTCCGCAGATTATAAAAAAATTAAAACATATAATATTATATCAGATCAACTAATTTTCTGCACATTGGCAAAAAATATTCCTACAAATTATATTACAATACGCAATTAGGTACATGCGCAATACAAGACTTACATCGCGGTATTTTTACTAGTCTATTTTTGCTCTCCGTTAAAAAAATATCAGACGCGAGACTTAAAAATCAAATTTATTCTTTCTTTCGCTTACCTTGAAAATAAAAATCCGTGAGAATCCTTAAGACGCCAACATTAGCATATTTATTAGTAGCACTCGACAAAGACCCAGGGTTGCTTTCGATCCGATATCAATAATAAAATTAGAAAACTGACATTGCAATTTTATTATTTTATTTATAACGTTATTAATAAATGATGAATATTAATACGAGTAAATGAATGAATATTAATAAATGATTAGCTTCGTATTTTACATACATTTACGTACACATCACTACATAGTATAAAACAAAGTCGCTTTCTCTGTCCCTATGTCCCTATGTCCCTATGTATGCTTAGATCTTTAAAACTACGCAACGGATTTTGATGCGGTTTTTTTTAATAGCTAGAGTGATTCTTGAGGAAGGTTTGTGTATATAATTTAGTATACTTTTTATGTAAATTAGCAGAATTACGGCGATAAATGTTGAAGAAGTCGTAAAAAATCGCGCCAACTGGGAGCTTTCCACGCAAACGCCGCGTAAATTAGCAAAGATACAGTTTAGTAATGTACTAGCGAATTCAAAATCTATAAAAATTCTACAAAAAAGTCCGCGAGAGCATATCTCTATCTCTTACGGTTGACTTACAATAACCACGTTTATGTTCAAATCTTTAATTAAAAACCTTACGTTATTTTCATAGCTATTTTCTTTAGTTCAGTATTAATCCTTATCCATATAAATATGTTAGTTAGCTTAGACATTTAATGCAGATTAAAATTGCCCTTCACACTATATCAATCAGATGAATAGTTTTTGAGATATCGTCGTTAGAAGCAATTAGCAGCGAAACATTTAAAGTTCCTAAAGCGCCTACTATGCTATGCCTACTGCGCGGCGAGTCAATCCCCTCTGCCCCGCATGACGCAACGCTCGACCACCAGTACATCTTTATCTTTATACATAGTATAAAATTAAGTCACTTCCCGCTGTCTGTATGTTTCATTGTTTAGAATTTAGATCACTAAAACTACGCAACGAATTTTGATGCGGTTTTTTTTAATAGATAGAGTAATTCAAGAAGAAAGTTTATATGTATAATACATGCATAACATGGTAGAAAAACACTGATAATTTTAGACTAGAGGTTTCTAACGTATCTTTTATTGTTGATAGTATTTAGTATCATCATTGCACCCGTGCGAAGCCGGGGCGGGTCGCTAGTTTTTAGTACCTATATAGGTATAGGTACCTACCTACTGCAGAAAAACCACCTTGAAAATGGAATTGGTGTGCGACCTATTGTAAGTACCTAATACCTATGACGTAAATTTTTGTTATTAAGTGAAGCTTCTTTAGAATCGTTGTGATTTGAAACTCGATGAAACTTAAATGCCGTCACGATAAAGTGACCATCGTCGATAGAACACAACGGCCTACCTTTCTACGACTTTTCAGAAGTTTCTTTTCTGCCGTGTGTGAATTGCATACGTGGATAACGGCTATTTGACGCATGACGGAAATCAACAGATATAAGATTTTGATATGCTTATTTTTCTTTTTACCATCAAGTTCCACTATATTCTCGAAATATTTCTATTCGCAAATGTGAAACTAAAAGTTGTAGTTTTATTATTTGAGGAGAAACATGTAACTAATGGCTAATTCTACCTCCCGTTGTTTAAGTCTATTCGGACCTTATGTGTAGGATAAACTTTATCCACAACCGGCGAAACAGGCCCTAAATGTTACCTTAATCTAATTATAATAAGACTGAGCTGTCGCTCCCTCCTTGCATTGTTGTTGTTATCTGGTAAATAGGTACCTACCTAGTCTAGTAAAGTTTTAAGTTTTCTATATACCTACTTAGTCGTATTACGATTCAAATGATAGTGTAATTGAGATAGGGCACGGCAGGAAATATCTTGCTTCAAATCTGGAATATAAATCGATATCGTGCTATCCGTTTCACAAACAATTACGATTCTTATAAAGTATCATAACCTCTTGCGAAGAACATAGCTTTTAGATTTGGGCTTCGTTGCTAATCCACAGACCGTATGTGGTCTGTTCGCCCGTACAACTTCTAAGACATCTGATACTGTGGACGTAAGAAGAAAGTCTCATATTTAACGCGGGCTTGGCAGGACACATCATAAGAATTATAAAAAGAGCTGGGACTCACGAAAAACTCTTTTTTTTTTATTGATAAAAAGTGACAACACAGACATAATTTTTTTTACGAGGTTTTATTGTTTCATTACTTAGAGATTAGCTAAACAATAGGTAAGTAAGAAACAAAAATACGGGAAATGAATAGGAAATCTATTACAAAGAACAAAAATCATACACGAGCTTTTTTAAAACATTACAGATGTTTGCGATTTTTTCGCAAAGTGCCACAAAGATTAGTTTTGCGACTGAGCAAGCATTCAGCTAATGGTATATTTGTATAGGTACCTGTTATGGTCCAAAAATTCTTCACACAGCTCAACGACAACGCTTCCAGGTTTATCCAGATTATAAAAATAGTACCTATATCCTGGAAGCTCTACGAGTCCACAGACCATAATTATGTGGTCTGTGTAAAAAAAAGGTATGTGTGCGATTCACACACGATAGAAGTGAAACTTCTTTGGCAAACTAATTTAAAAAACAACTAATTTAAAATTAGCGGCGTGCAGCGCGGCGCGCCCTTCCCTGTCGTTTTCCCGTTGCATCCGGTTTGAAATCACAACGATTCTAAAGAAGTTTCACTTCAAAAACTATTTCAGTAGAGTATTAATATTTTATAACACATTTAGCATACATTTTGAACCACAAATAAACCGATTTTTAATAAAAACATTACTATGGACTTATGGACCATTCCCACTCTGGAGACTGGACAGTGAACTTGTTAATAAAATCTGTTATTGCACAATTGCGCAATATTTTCAATCTATACGAATTTAGTAGGTACTACAGAGCACATACAAATACGATATTTATACAATGAAACGTGCTTGAATTTGCTAAGTAAGACATATCGACAAATATTATAAAAACATTTAATGAAGTCAAAACAAAGCACTTTTATACTTAACTTCCTGTAGACATTAACAATAATTCGTGTTTGAAAATGGTAGACAATGGAAATAAAAAAAATTTATTGTTATATTTATATTAACTTTGTTATTATACCTTGTAAGTAACTTGTAGCATTTATATGAAGAACATTTCTTAATTAATTAAATTTTAATAAATACTTTAAAATAAAATGTGAAAATACGTGCACAGTTTTTTGTATTCTTTAACTTTAATCAATTTAATTCAAAATAAGTTTCAATAAATAATCATTTGTAATGTAAATATACATTGTAAACAATTATTTACAATATAATTAAATTTTTATTGTTTGTGACAAAGTTTTCTCTAAAATTTCCATGTCATTGCAGATCTAAACGCAAAACCGTTTTCTTTAAACGACGTTATTGCAGCTGAACGACAAAGAAACCAGTCTCCAGAAAGCGTATTGGAAACGCCCAGTGAGTAACACAATTGTTTAATTTAATTTTCACTGTAAAGAGAAATAATAAAATAAAAATATGCAGCAACCCGTCTGGGGAATTATCTCAACTTTACAGAAGATAGGTAACAGCTATACCGCTCTCAATAAATTATTATAGTTGTATTTCGAGGGTGAGTAAGGTGGCAAGAGCTCCTGAGGCGTGTCTTATTTGGTCTACAACGCGCTTGCGATGCTTCTGTTGTTGCAGACGGCTATTAATTGGCGATGGTAACCGCTTATCATCAGGTGGGCCGTTAGCTTATTTGCCGACCTAGTCGTACAAAAGTCGTATTTAAAAACAAATAATAAAATAAAAAAAATTCCGTAAATATCAACAATTTAAGTAGTGGTGTGTAATCTAAAAGCATTATAATTATTTTGAAACTAGCTGTGCCCGCGTCTTCATCCGCGTTTTGGTTATTTACATGTTCATCGTGATTTTTTAAATTGGCATAACTTTTTTTATTTATGAACCGATTGACATGAAATAAACATGTAATGTTAAGTGAAACTTACCACAATATATTAGTGAAAACCAAATCTGAATCTGATAAGCCGTTTCTGAGATTAGCGTACACAAATGCACAGACAAACAGACAAAAATTCTAACAATCATTGTTTTTGGTGCTATTTGCATTGATAAAGGTCCCAATGAAGTTTTTTTCTCATATTTCTTCCATATACAGACAGCGATCCGTTACATTTTTATTATAATTATGTATTGATAAGACCACATGTATTATAAGGAATGATAATTACAATTAATTTTTCAGGTAATCATATCCGTCAAAGTAAGAAAACGTCACCTTTAAAGTTTAAAAAAACCTTTAAAATTAAATCACCTTCAAGGCCAAAGAAATTAAAACATTTGCAAAGACTTCGAATCAAGCGTAAAAGACTAACTTCGAAAAGAGAAGTCAATCAAAATGAAAAATTTAATAATAAATACATACCTTTACTTAGAAATATTGGGATGTTATTTGATAATATTCTCAATTCAGATTCAAGCGAGACCTTCAACACTAGAAAATACCAGAGAAATCAGTTTAGTACCGACGCCAATGATGACATTACATGCGCCTGTAACAAGTATGATGCGGAAGATAGATCATACCCGCATAAAAAGACAGCTACCACGTCTCCTTCCACTGAGATCGAGACTGAGACATCCAGCGCTGCCATTGCTACCACCACGACGCCCTATAATTCTGCCAATGATAACGTCAGCAGTTTCGGACAGTATCAGAACATACCCTTATTACTTACAAGAAATACCTCGAGCGTTTGGAGAAACAATACTAGACTCAGTGAGAGAAGCGGCTCCACATATAACGGGAGCATTGAAGGAGATATCCCCGGGATTCATGGAAATAATCAACACGATACCGACGTCAGAGAAAGACAATCCGATACACAATATTATGAGAAAAATACCAACAGCCATTCACGAGACAATACAAATAGCCATAGATCCCGTGCAGGAATACGCGGAACCAGAACTGAGTCAAGAAATTCAAAGGTTAATGGAAGAACCCACAAAGCAAAAGAATTTGTACGCGAGACAAATGAAACCATTGAAGACGTTGCAAGAAACGTATCTGAACACAAAAGAGAAATTGAATTCGAAATTCGAAGAAACGAAACAGAAAGCGCAATATTTTTACCGGAATTTACTTCAAGATTACGAGAACATAACTCCCAGGAGAAAAACACATCGATTCGAATCTCCGAGTCTGATGAAAAAAGCGACGCATACAATTACACCAGTAATAAACGAGTCTCTGGCAGAAATGGCTCAGATACCGAGGAAAATAAAACAGATGGTGGAACAGATAAAGCAATAATGTCCCTATTTCCGTTGTCCAATTCAACATTTCCAATTGGTAAGATGGTTATGATTTTTGATGGGTACAGTGTAGCTAGGGATGTGAATGGTGAAAACAAACTAAAAGAAAAAGCCATTCGTATTCATTCTTAGAAACTACCTATTATAATTATTACGTTATCTATTAATTTTGTACAGTGAAATATAAACTAATTTAATAAAAAAAAGTATTTATTTGCATTTAAAAACAATACATCCAACTAATTATCGCCTTCCTTTTTTTCCTTTAGCTTTGTTTCCCCCTTGTTGAACTGCCTGTGGTTGTTGATCTGCAGGTCTGCAACAAATAAAAGAATACCAATATGTTATTAATATAATTGCGCCTATTATTGATAGTACCTGGGTGACCGAGCCTAGCTCGGTATTTTCATTTTATTTTTTGTTTTTTGTTTTTTCTCGTTATTTTTATATTTTAATTTTATTTAAATAATAAATCACGAGTGAAATTAAAAAAAAAAAGAAAAAAAATTAATCTGGAGACTGAGATTCGATCCCGGGTCAAGACGATTCGACACCCGCCGATTTCCTAATTACGCTATTACAGCTATGTTGACAGTAGTGAAATTAAGCTTCGTATTCTAATGACATTTTTTCATTGCCTAAAAACAGGGATAAAACGACATTTTTTTAAATGAATCCTAGCTAGATCAATTTTTCGCCCCCGAAATCCCCTGCATACTAAATTTCACGAAAATCGTTGGAGCCGATTCCGAGATTCAGAAAATATATATATATATATATATATATATATATATATATATACAAGAATTGCTCGTTTAATAGTATAAGATTTGTTATAATTTTTTTGTTAAAAATATTGTAAATAAAATATTACATACCTGTTTTGGCGAGTCTTCAACTTTGGAATAGATTCAGCAATATACTTCATAACAGATTCTCTATTGGGAAATTCTGCTTTAATTGGAGTTCCGTCATCATTCTTTAACTCTACTCGTATACGACCTCTGTACAACATTTCCTGAAAAAGCATAATAAATATTTCATGGAAATACGAGGGGTGTTCAAAAAATAATGAGAATGAAATATTTTTGAGGGGTAATTTTACAAAATAATTATTGCTTTGTATAGATTAGATCTAAGTATGTCCAAATACCCACAAATTATATTTTTTTACTTTACCAGTGCCGTTTGTGTTACGCACTTGTATGTGACTTGTACATACATACGTTTCGAAAAAAAAGGAATAAATAATAAAAAAATCTTATATACTTTGACCACGGAAAAAGTTTTTAACGAATTACGAGAGACATTAGGAGGACTACTCAGCAAACTGCGTGCTTAGAGACTGGTACAGAGTTTAAACGTGGAAGAACAACGATTAAACTGGTCCGTGTTCGGGCCGTCCTTTGACATCGGTCACTCAGAGAATGGTCGAAAAAATTGAACAATAATTATTTTGGTAGATCGTCAACAGGTTGGGTACCAGGAATGCTAATAGGATGCACATGGGACTCAAGGTTTTAAGAGATCATTCAAATTATTCCAACAAGATCCTGATCATTTTTTTGGCTCGATTCATAACAATGTTTGAAACATGGCTTCACCGACTTATCAAATCATTGTATAAAATCTTAGTATTTTAATAAAGTTTGTGCAAACTACTGTAATTTCGAATTTTCATTCTTACGTCTATAAGATGAAAAAATTGGAATGCTTGTAAAACTGTACGGCTGCCCAATTTCAAAACTCAGTAAGGAACAATTATTTTGAAATCAATTCGTTCCAATGGAGTTGTGTGAACATAATTCGGTTATAATTATAAAAATTAATTTTTGTCCCTTACTGTGTCTTGAAATTGGGCAACAGTGCACTGTTTGGTTATTAATTCCTTTCACTATACCAGTAAATTTTATCTGTATTTATTAACTAAAACGAGACATAAAGTACCTTACTACGCTCACGTGGGTAAAGCTTATTCTCAACACCAATACGTAGTCCCGTACCAAATAATACGTCTCTTATCTCTTGGTGAGTGGGATTTTCAACACACACATCTTTTGGTAATCTGCGGCCCTGCGCTAGAGTCTTTTTATTATTTAAGTATGCTGGATATATGCAAATCCATCTGGAAATTGTTAAATTAATAACATTACAATCTTAATTCAAATATATTGTGACTGTATGTGTTTTATATTAAATAATAGAATTGTATATAACCTTACAAGTTATTTATTTAGTACAATGTTGTCTAACCTTTCTACATCGCTGTGCTTCTTGTCGGGATTCCACGAGCTAATCGTAGACGTCATATTTCAATCCAAAGGTTTTAATTTTGAATTAAAAGGTAACCAAAGTGTTTATAATTCTAAACAAATATTATAACTTTTAGTAAATGATTACTTTTATGTTTTGACTTGAAGCCAAATTCTTATGAAAAGGTTAAAAAAAATTAAAATTTACATTCAATGAAACTAATAAAATTGCAATGTAAAAAGGTTAGTAACTTATTGAAATTGATCACATCAATTTTTTTACAATATTTTCATTTTGAGTTTTGACAGTAACCAGATGACATGACAAACACCAGTGACACATACCCTGCGTTCCGAAATGCGATGAAATCGATTACAGCGCTCACAGCACCGTTCCGATTTGTCGTGAGCGTGCCATCGAACGCTCACGTGACGTCACAGATGACGTCATTACATCCGCCATATTGCGCTTACAACGATTATGCCTCGGGCGTAAGCGTTGTGAGTCTTCTGTCATTTTTGACATTTTTGTCGGTTGTCTAAACTGTCTAATTGAATAACAACAAAAAAATGGAAACAACACATATTATTTCAGTTTACGATGAAGGTACAGGGAGAGTAATTCAATAATGTTCAAATGAACAAGATGTTGAACAAGCGCAAAGAGATAAAAATTAACTGATATCGGGATATTTGACACTGACAAACAAATTTTGCTCAAAGCGCTCAAAGTGCATTCCGATTTGATCAGTGATTATTAGTCTCATAACACTAATTTCAATTCGGAACGGGTGATTTCGACGAAATCGCTGTAATCGATTTCATCGCATTTCGGAACGCAGCCCTTGACCGCTTTACGCACAAGGTACATTTTCATGTGACGCTTGACGCTGGTTTTGAGCGTCAAATGTGACATTTGAACTATGCGCCATCTTGAAAAAATTGTAGCGAAAAAGCTAAACTTAGTTTAGCTTTTTTAACGGGCGATGTTAGCGTCAGCGTAACTCGAACAGTTATATCGATAATCAATAGTAAATCGATCCTTATAATAAATATAAAACAACAATTAGCTGTTACTTTGTGATTTTATAAATAAAAAATAGCGAGTGTAGAAATCAATTTTTATTTATTTCCAAATGTGGTATTTTTAAGTATTGGTAAATGCAATTTTTTGATTAATTTTAGGAAATGAAATCAATCAATAAATATAGGCGCATAGATCTGTAAATTTATAAACAAAATTATTCATTCAATTTTTTTTATTTAATAAAACACAATCCTGTATCAGTTCAAAAAAATTTGTCAAGCGCAACCTTACCGTATCTTAAAATACAAGATGGCGCATATAAATAAACAAGTTCCCTCTCAGCAGTGTAAAGTGTTATTTCGTTCAATACTATTAATATAAAAATTATCTTTCAGTAAATTTAATTGCCATTCAAAGTGAATAGTTAATGAACACATTTTTTATTATAGAGAAAAAATATCACAAGTAATAAAAATTAAACAATTATTATCAAACTAAAAAAAAACGTTAGTATCGATTATCGAAAGTCGTTTCGATAATCGATACTAACGTTCTTTATTATTCGCTTGAATTTGACGCTAAACTCTGAAATTTATCGCTACATTTTTTTCAAGGGCGCATAGATCACGTGACCAAATTTGACGCTCAAAACCAGCGTCAAGCGTCACATGAAAATGCACCCTTACACTTAGCGACCGCAACGACCGCAACACCCACTATCGTTACACCTGTGCGTTACACCTTTATAAGGCCCGTGGTTGTCACGAGCGATTGCTCGATGTCATAAATGACGTTACTGTTCGAAACCACATCGCACTTACTTCGCCCACAAAATATAGGTGGGTCTAAATTGGCTTTCAATCAAAACTAATAAAATTTGCCTACATCCGCGCCTACGTGCCTACGTGCCGTCGACGCGCGTTTTAAAAACGTGGTTATTTATTTATTTAATCACGTACAGAACAGGTTACAGCCATTAAATGATACAGAAATAGTTCATACATAACATAATGTCTAGGTTGAAACCCTTAATGTGTACGACATACAGCAAAATAAGACGCTAAGCAGAACAGAAGTTGATGGAATGGAATATACATATTACATAAATTAAAACTTAAAAACTAAAATTGCTTAACTAGTAACATAATATATTAAAAGTTTGTTTTTAAAAGAAGCGAAAGAACAGTGATAGATGTCTATATCAATACTACTGGTACTGACAAGCTGGTTAAACTGGCGATACATACGAGATAAGGGATTATAATAAGAGGTGTTATTTCGATAAACGTCAAGAGAGAACACCTTAGGCCTTCTAATACGGTAGTTTATGTTAAAGTTAAGTTGAGACAGCAAATATGGTGAGTCAATGAAGTAATTAATTATTTTGTAAAGTGTCATTAGATCTAAATATTCACGACGGCAGGCTAGAGATAACATTTGAAACTTTTACATTCTTTCTTCGTAAATGTGGAGCTCACGGTGCAGGTTAAAACGAAAGCAGACCGATTTAAGAAAACGCTTTTGAATTCCTTCTATACGATTGATATGAACGAAGTAATTTGGCGACCAGATCACACTGTTGTATTCCAATAGGCTTCTTACGAGAGCATAATACAAAGCTAAATAAGATGAAGTCTTTTTAAAAGTTTTAGACAATCTTAGAATGAATCCGAGTAAACTAGAAGCTTTTTGGATGATAAAATCATAATGAGTCCAAAAACTTAATTCTTAGTCAAAAATAATACCTAAGTCTTTGATTTCAGTTTTACGAGATAAATTGTAATTTTTTATGGAATAATTAAAATTAATAGGGAATTTCTTTTTTGTAAAAGAAATAACAAAGCATTTGTCAACATTAAGGTCCATCTCATTCACTTCACACCATCCTGCTATGGTATCCAAATCCTCTTGGAGCATCAAGGCATCATTTACGCAAGTAATAGTCTGATAAATTTTTAAATCATCGGCGTATAAAAGACATGGACTTTTTAAGCGCACTGCAAGATCATTTACGAAAATATTGAAAAACAACGGGCCTAAATGTGACCCTTGAGGAACGCCGGACGGTACCGTGAACACAGATGAAAGTTCACCTTTCAGAGCAACCAACTGGGTTAAAACAACAAAATAAAAAAAATGTAAAAAAAATACGTGCGTGCAAAGTATACATGTCAGAAGTGGAACTTCTTTGTCAAACTAATTAAAAAAACTAATAAAAAAAACGAATGTAAATACAAAAAAAAAACTCATTTAAAAAAAACAAAAAGCCAACGTTACGTGGTGTTCCAAGGAGGTCACCCGTCCAAGTAATGACCCCGACGCTGCTGCGTCACCGGTCACTCAAACTTTACCCCTCATTCGCCTAAAGAAGTTTCACTTCAAAAATTGTTTGTCAGATTAAGGAAATTCCTTTACAAAATTGTCTGATTAAGGGTGGTTTCGGTATACAGCTTTCCACACCGAGCAACCCGGCAGATTAATATCTCAATGTAAACAGAACTTTTAACTCTTTTTTTACATTTTTAAAAATCCGTACACACTGCCCCCCCCCCCCCCCCACTAAAATAGTCAACATCAAATGAAGTTTTTTTTTTTTTTTAGCATCTAATCGACGTTGACATCGACGGGGCAATCGACCTGAGGGTGACACCGCCGATTGTCCCAGCATTCTTCTTACGTGCCGGCGCATCACGCTGCACGGCTCGGGTTTCACTAAACCGTTCATAGTGTCTCAAGTTGTTATTGTAACTAACAAGTGCTATGTTTTTATGTTAAGTATGAATGACGCTATATATATTTAAGTGTTTTGTTTCTTAGTATTCCACTACGGTGTACAATTATGATACGCTGAACACAGATATTTTTTTTCTTAACGCGTTTTCGAGCATGACTTGTGTTTAAACGATAATATCTCAAAAATTAAAGCGATGACATAGGCTGTTTTATTTTAAATTACAACGTTTAAATTATATAGATTAGGATAAAGAATAGAACACAGATGGGCAAATACCACACTTAGGCCTACAATAAAATACTACAACATAAGTAGACTAAGATTCTCACAAAATAAACAGACATCATAACAATAGCACTTACCATTACAGAAGGATTAACCGGAGAGCCCCGCGCCGGAGTGCAGTTCCATTCACACGTCAAACGAAAAACGAAATTACCTCCGTTTCGCACTTTTTAACATAATAACTTTTTTTTATTTTTAAACCTTTTTTTCTTTTTTTCTATGTATTAGTAGATAACTTATTTTGTAAATTCCAAAACACCACGTATAAAATATAAAATTAAAAAATTATAAATCTAAGCACCGAAAGTATCACAATTATCGAAATTAAAAGTCACAAAACACCCGTACTGCGCACCGTCACCGCGCGCCGAAGATGACGCAATACTAACAAGTCCAACGATCTTTCTTATTATTTTTTTCCGCGGCACAGACTAAAGGTTTGAATTCATTGGCTAGAAAATTTTATAGAGAAGCAGGAGATATAATTATATAAAATAGACCTTTAACAAACAGGGACAGAAGTATTAACGAAATGCCCACCCGCGAAACCGAGTTTCACTTTGTCGACCTGTGGTCGACGCGGACAATCTAGGGGTACAAAATTTTGCGACGAGGCAATCGAGCGGAAGACGATATCTCAAAAACTATTCATCTGATTGATATAGTGTTAAGGGCAATTTTAATCTGCATTAATTGCCAAAGCTAACATATTCATTTGGATAAGGATTAATATTGAACTAAATTTTTTAATTAAATTAAATTTTTTAATTAAAAATTTGAACATAAAAGTGGTTATTGTAAGTCAACCCTAAGAGATAGAGATATACTATCGCGGAATTTTTTGTAGTATTTTTATAGATTTTGAATTCACTAGTATATTATACAACTATGTAAATATTTGCTAGTTTACGCAGCGTTCGCGTGGAAAGTTCCCCGATGGCGAGATTTTTTGCGACCTCTTCAATATTTATCGCCATATTTCTGCTAATTTTTATAAAAACATAGTAAATTATATACTTAAACGTTCCTCAAGAATCGCGTTCAGACAGACAGACAGAAAGGCCGGCGGACTTCTTTTTTATAATATGTATAGATCATGTCAAACCGGCTATGCACCAACGTTCGGATACACAGAATAATTTGAAACGAGTGACACATATTTTATTTGACAATGACAATTAGCTGTTAAAATACTTATATTTAAACTAGCTGTGGGTGGAATTTCGTAAAACCCGTTCTTAGCTGACCTCTACTCGGTGAAAGGAATATTCCGACCAAATCAGATGATCAGATTAAATCAGATGTAACGTTACAAGAAGATGAGCAATTTCAAGTATCTGTGCCTTATGGTTCCAGAGATATCGTGATGAGTCAATGGGTGGAAATCTCTTTTATATATATAGATTGTTACTCAAACTTTGTTAATTCTATAAGCATTTATAAAAATAAAACTATTTGAATAAATAAGATGTATCTCTTACCTTATTGTTATAAATAAACGTTCTACCGCCGATATACATGATCTTAGCACTGTATTTTGACGGGTTAATTCCGGTTTAAGAATCTCAAGAAGTTCTTGAAATGATGAATACGACATTCGATAAGAATTTGCAAATTTTTTTCATGTCCTATTAATTTTTTAAACGTTGTTGTATAATGTCCACACAATCTTTTCTTGCTTGTAAATGGGTGTACACAAAAACGTCGGTAATTTTTCTTCTTCCTTTTTTTAAAAATTAAGAACAATGCACATGCAATCAATGCTGTCTCGACCAACGCCATCTTGCTACTGTTGACAAGGATCTGTTTAAAAACGCAAAATGCCAGCACGTTTGTATCGATACACACATGCGTTTGCATCGCGTCTGTATCGCTACACACGCGCGTTTGCATCGCGTCTGTATCGCGACACACGCGTGTTTGCATTGCGTTCTGTATTGCTACACACGTGCGTCTGTATCGATTCAAACGCGTATTCAGGTGTGCAAGGGTCTTCAGGCTGCGTCTGACTTACGTGTGTATCGCGTCTGTATAGCTACAAACGCGCGTCGACGGCGCGTTTAAAAAACGAGGTGTGCATAGGCCCTTAGTGGGAAGGCAATTTCATTTTCAGCGGTCGTGTTCGTTGGCGTTGCAGGCCTTAAGTGGAACGTAGCCATAGTAAGTAGTAGCCATAGTGACAGCTAGGGATGTAGGACGTGAAAAAAATATCGATATATCGATGTATCGGTCAATATTTCTAAAGATTTTACGTTTTTAAAATAAAAGTCCAATTAGCTCAATATTATCAATAGTACTTTTATACAAAATGTACATAAAAACTATAACGCTATATTCTTAAATATATTTTAAACCTATTTATATATTTGTTGTATCAGGCAAACCAGTTTTTGTCCAATAGCGAAAGTAAAAAAAAAAAAACTTTGCTTTTTACATACTCCGATGTCAGACCACTCCTATTGTTAGGAACCGTCACGGCAGAAGCTACTCTCTCTGAAGGTAAAGAGGAAGCCGTACGTGTCAAGTATTAAAATGTCTTGTATCTATTCAAAACTTTATCGGGTTTTCTTTATGATACATTTAAAGCATCTAGGAATTGCTTCAACTCGTCCGGCATTCTGTTAGTTCGAGAGGCTTACATTAGCTGCATTATTGTTGGCTGCAGCGGCTTGTAGCTTTTTGTGTCGATACCTTAATGACTCTGATTCTGACTAATCACAAACACTAATGCAAATATTAAAGATTTATCACCTACGAATAGTTAAACTTAAAATTACAACCGCCAGATGTAACTCAAATCGATCCACTTGGTCAGTTTCCAATACAGTTACTTTTTTACGTTCGTTCTTGTATCCTTTACCATTTTGGATTCGAGTGACTTTAGTTACATAAATAAAAAAATATATATAAAAAAATATGTCATTATTGATACAATATTAGATATTTTGTATCGATATATAGGTATATTGGGTCAAAATATATCGGCAAAAAATATCCATTTAGTATAACGAAATAACGATACATCGACATATCGATACTTTTTTAACAAGCCTAGTGAGATAGGGACAGCTTTCAGCTTTGAAGTTTGAGCTTTGTGAAAGTGAATTGCACAGATTAAGTATTAGTTACTACGTGTGAATCACAGAACACATATGTGTGAATTGTGGATTGTGATAACTGATAAGGTTATATTTTGAAAACTTAAAGAAATGTACGAAACGATTTATTGATGAAAATAGTACTTTTAAATTTTAATTAATTAACACGTACCTAATTATGCAAAAATAAACATGTCGTTATTGGCAATAAATAATGAAATCATAGCAGTTTCGAAGGCAAATTGTCTTGGTTGTTATAACAGATCAACTGATGTATTTCTCCAGTTTAAATCAGATTTAACGTTACAAGAAGATGACTTCGTTGTGGATATTGTTACATCCCCTAATAATAAGTTTTTAGGAGTCCTAATGTCAGCATCTAAAAAGATAATAATATGTGAGCTACCTCACTTGAAACATGTGGAAACGTTAACATTGCCACGAAGTGCGAGCAAAATTCGATTCGACATTTCTAGTACAAGATTATTAGTAGCAGACAAAACAGGAGATGTTCTTATATTTGAAATTTTAAAAGAAGACAAGGGAACTAAAATTCTTGGTCATTTAAGTCTTTTATTAAACATATTACAAACTAATGATGGTAAATTTATCATAACATCAGACAGAGATGAAAAGATTAGAGTATCTTGTTATCCCAATGCTTATAATATTCAAACATTCTGCTTGGGACATAAGGAATTTGTTATGCATATAGAACTTTTACCTGACCTCCCAGAATATTTAACCAGTGCTTCAGGAGATGGACTTATTAAAGTATGGAACTATACTAATGGCAAACTTCATTATACAATTGACACTTATAATGACATTAAAAACAATATTGACTTGAAACAAGATTTTTGTAAATTAATGAATGAGGAAGGGATTGAAATTAACTGTTTGCCTATAGTGAATTATGCAATTACTAAATTATCTGATTCTTTTAGTCTTATAGCTGTCACAGTTCACTCTTATATGAAAATACTTTTATACAATTTAAAGTACGACAACAAGCAATTTAGCCATAGTCTTGTGTTGGAGCTTCCGTTTGAAAATTATCCCATTTCTATAAAATTCCACAATTTATCATTGTTTGTTTATGACATTTTATATTCAAAAATCTCGGAATATCATGTCACAAGAGACAATGACTCTATTGTTGTTAATTTACACAGACAGTTACATGTTTTTGAAAACCAAAAATTGGAAATAAGTAACAGCCTTGACCATAATTCCATTAAATTGTTATTTAAAAGAAAATTTGATAATGTACAGGAGTACCAAGAGAGGAAGAAAATGAGATTGGAAAAACCAACAAATTAGATTTATTTACGCTTTTTGTAAATAAATAATAAAAAATCTTACTTTCTAAAAAACTTTTTATTTATACTTGGGTACTAATGTTTTTGGTGGCATTTCCATTAGCACTTCCTCAGAAATTTGAACACGAACTTAATAATTGCGTTTGCTCGCAAACGAAAAAAACCGACTTCAATTACATCGACAAGTAATACAACGTAATAAGACGAACAAATAGTCAAGTAAATACGCGCTATTAAAGATTACTCAAAAAGTTGTAATCAGTTTTCGATCTAATTTAAACAAGACTACAAGACAAGTATTAGCTTTCGATTAAAGTAAGAATCATCGAAATCGGTACACCGAGTAAAAAGTTATGCGGTATAATATAACGTAGGTCGACGAAAAAGTAGTCACGTAAATACGCATTATTAGATATAACTCTAAAAGTACTTGTCAGATCTCAATTAAATTAAAATGGGACCACATGACATGCAACACCTTTCAATGAAAACAAAATTGATCGAAATCGGTCCACCCAGTCAAAAGTTCTGAGCTAACATACATAAAAAAAAAAACGTCGAATATAATGTATTATAAACAAAAACACAAATTTTAAACAAAATTAGTTAATCAGAATATTAAAAATAATTAACAAAAACTTTTATTAATTTCTGGTTCGAATTTATGATACCGCGAAACAGTATTAGTGATGCACCCGACCGTCCTAAGCGCTGTCTCGAGCAAAAGTGAGTCAACTTGACAATGTCAACTGAAAGATCTGCGGGTACGTCGTTCAGAAACGTCAAAAAATATCAATTCTCCTTATACGGCCTCTCCTGACACCCTGGCGCCCTCGGCAGGCTGAGATGATCCTTCTTCCTTGACGGGATCATAATATGTGCGGGCAACTCCGATCTGGTCATCAGCACTGGAAGAGGTCGTCGGCTCTTCAGGTTGTTCTACAACTTAAAAACAGAAACGCTAATTCTTTTGCCGAAACTAGATTACAAACAAGGTCTAGTCACTCAAGACTAGACATAATCTGCAAGCTCTAGTAGGCAATCACAAGACTAGACATAAAAGCAAGGTCTAGTATAAAATTCGTAAGACTAGACATAACACAGCAAGGTCTAGTAGAATCACAAGACTAGACATAAAACATCAAGGTCTAGTAGACAATTTGTAAGACTAGACATATCACAGCAAGGTCTAGTAGAATCACAAGACTAGACATAAAACATCAAGGTCTAGTATACAATTTGTAAGACTAGACATAACACATCAAGGTCTAGTATAATCACAAGACTAGACATAAAACATCAAGGTCTAGTATACAATTTGTAAGACTATACATAACACAGCAAGGTCTAGTAGAATCACAAGACTAGACATAAAACATCAAGGTCTAGTATACAATTTGTAAGACTAGACATAACACATCAAGGTCTAGTATAAAATTCGTAAGACTAGACATAACATAGCAAGGTCTAGTATAATCACAAGACTAGACATAAAACATCAAAGGTCTAGTATAATCACAAGACTAGACATAAAACATCAAGGTCTAGTATAATCACAAGACTAGACATAAAACATCAAGGTCTAGTATAATCACAAGACTAGACATAACACATCAAGGTCTAGTATATTCACAAGACTAGACATAACAGTAAGGTCTAGTATAAAATTCGTAAGACTAGACATAACACAGCAAGGTCTAGTATAATCACAAGACTAGACATAAAACAAAAGCTAGTTAGCATTCATAAGACTAGACATAACGGTCTAGTATACGTCATTCAAAGGAATACTCACTAGCAAAGAAAACAGCACATTCATCAAGAGTCCACTCCTCCTTCCAAGGTACCACAAACTGAGCTGCAGCATAAGTCATTTTTCCATAGGCTCCAGCAACAAGATGTAACTCATACCAAAATCTTTGTCACTTTATAAGGGCCACGCATTCCGGGATCCAATTTCCTTCGATTGTGCGTACCTACTTAATGACAAAAACTAAATCATTAACATGAAATTCTTTGGGAGGTTTGCCTCCTTTATTGACACGCTCATTCTGATGCCTTTGATTATCTTTTAAGAGCTCGGCTGTCCTTTACCTGGCTAACTTCTGCAAGGATTGGCGATTACTTTCAGAACAATCAACAGCTACATCACGAACTGAAGCTCGTATTACAGTAGTAGCTCCTTCAATACCGACCACAAGATTTAACAGAGATGCTCGAGTCGTCTTTTGTTTGGTAATAGTGAGTATTAGTTGTAGACGCCATAGCTCTTCAGACCAGTTGCTTTTCTTATATGATTAGCCTCTATACACAACATATTCAGTACCTAGTACGCAAAACATCTTTTAAAAGTTGTAACCCTTCGTCTATCGTATTACTTACTAACAAAACGTCATCTTTAAAGACATTACCAGCATTTATAAAAGAACGGAGCGTATTACTAATAATGCGCTGAAATACGACTGGCGCATTAGCAAGTCCGAAGGGCATTTTCAGGTATTCGTTATGCCTTTATGGGGTTACGAAACCTGTCATGGGAACTGATTCGTTATCTAGGCAATTTTTATACGGTCTATAATAAACGGGTGCATCACTTTTTAAGCGAATGTGCATGCTATCCGTAGTCACAGTTGAAGTAGCAATACCAGTAATCATAAATTTTAAAAATTCCTTATAAATCTCATTAAGTTTATCAAGATCACTACAAATCAATGATGTGATAGGATGTTCATTCGCTTCTACAGCCGAGACTTTTACGGAGACAGGACTACAAATTAAACGTTGGTAATATTTCGTTCGTATGTACGTCACACCTTCACGATTATGTACGTCTACCGTACCAATTATAATAGGCGCGTTCATACTTTCACTAGGTACAATTAATAAGTCTACTTCAAGTGTAATTTCTTCAAATTCAATTAAGAGGGTAACATAAGAAAACACTCGTGTGATAGTATGCCAGACACCTTTAACACCACGAGCAAAATAATTAACTACAGAAGATGAAATTAAAGACACGTCTAATGCACCGCTATCTATCTATAAGAAAGTCAATTGGTATCCCTTGTATTACTCCAACTATAACGTCTTTAGAACCATTTAATTTAGGTAACGAACAACAATTTACGTTATTTTTCGTCGATCAGAACGCTGCTTAGCAAAACAAATACTTATATGGTGACCTACTTTCTTACAATACGCACATGTTATTTTAGAGTTATGTTTTACATCACTATTTGTCGTATTGTTACTGGAAGACTAAGGACAGGCCGTTTGCTTATGTCCTGTTTGACCGCAAGAATAACATTTAAATAATGTTGCGGGTACCACACGTTCAACGATATGTGGTTTTATTATCGACCGACGCATTGTAACACGAATTTCCGATTCACGAGATTTACTTCTAAATCGGGAGGTAGAATCACTACGGAATCGGCGGCGATGACGCTTCGACACGTTTTGTTCCCTAGAACGATTGTGAGAACGCTTCCCTTTACTCATTATTAAAATCAGTCACTACAAAATACGATAAAGCAAAAACTTTGTAAAATAATGCACATGATTTAAAAACTCAAAAGTAATAACCAGAAATTAACAAAAAGGTGAAGTGAGGGCCTATCCCACTTCTGATATTGTTCGCATGAGTATGTGCTCGTGCAGTGGAACTGTGAACTTGGATTGTATTGATACACTTTTTGGTCTAAAGAACGTTTATTATTAATTTTAAGTATTACTAGTTACAGAGGCAGTTTTACTTTTTACACACAAGAAGCAGACATCTTAGTACTGTACCACAGACTAGTTATATGGAGACACCATAGATAAAAAACATTATATTATAAAAATTGAATGTTGCCTTATTTTAACACACCCCCTCAACATCAATTTTTATTTTTTTTATTTTATTATATTACACCCTTAACAATTTTTTTTTTCATGACACCCCCTTAACAAATACAGTTAAGAAACTTAATTAACAATTTAAATAAAATTATTCTTTGACTGGCTTCTTATAAATGAATAACAAATATATATTACTTATTTTATTTGACTATACAATCCCTAAACTTCTCAAAACATTGCTTGCCCAATGACTTTGTAAACATGTCTGCGACATTCTCATTTGTATTAACATATGTAACATTAACTTGACCGTTACAAACCTTTTCCATTATATAATGATATTTTATATCTACATGTTTCAATCTTTTATTACTGTCACTAGATGATGAAATTTTTATTACACTTAAGTTATCTTCCAAAATATTTATATTAACATTATATCCAAAATCAGTTAATAATTGCTTAAGCCAGCAGCCTTCAGTTATAGCTAAACACAATGCAATATATTCGGCTTCACAAGACGATAATGATACAGATTGTTGTTTTTTTGTACCCCATGAAATAGGACAATTAAATATATAGTATATAAATCCAGAAGTTGACTTTCTGTCGGCTATATCCCCAGCCCAGTCTGCATCACTATAACCTTGTAATATTATATTCTCATTATTATACTTATACACTAATGACAAAGAAATAGTACCTCTTATATATCTCATAACTCTTTTTAAACACTTATATAATGCAATACTTGCACAGTTTAAATATCTACTAAGAAATCCTATCGCTAATGATAAATCAGGTCTTGTACAACATGCATATAATAAACTACCTAATATGCTTCTACAATTACTTTCAATTTCTTTGTTTTCTGGTTTATCTCTCTTTAACAATTCAAAATTAAAGTTTTGCTCTAGTGGTGTAGACACTGTTTTACATTTATACATATTGTATTTAATTAATAATGATTTAAGATATTTTTCTTGGTTTATTACTGTTACAAAATTTTTTATATCTTGTTTTATACTTATACCTAAATATTCGTTTGCTATTCCCAAATCTTTCATTTTAAATTTACTACATAATGAACTTTTAAATGTTTTTATCTCTATATCATCATTTCCAAAATAAATTAAATCGTCTACATATAACAATAAGTATAAAAACTTGTCATTTTGCTTTCTAAAATATAAACATGGGTCATTTTTAGATCTAATAAAATTTTCTTGTAACATGAAATCATTAAATTTTTCATTCCAATAACGGGGCGATTTCTTTAAACCATACAAAGTTTTTTTAAGTTTTACTATTTTATCATTATGAAGTTTCATAAATACCTTTTCTTTAATTTCACCATGTAGGAAGGCTCCTACGACATCCATCTGGAATACAGGTAACTTCTTTTGTACTGCTACTGCCATCATAGTTCTGAACGTTGTTAAACTTACTACGGGTGTATATGTATTGTTGTCACAGTTTCTCTGTTCAAAACCTCTTGCCACTAGCCTGGCCTTGTATAATTTGTTGCCATCTGTTTCTTTTATTTTAAAAACCCATTTGCTGCTAATTACATCTTCCTCTTTAGGTATATTTTCCACCTCTTCCCAAGTTTCATTTCCTTCCAGTTGTTTCATTTCCTTTTCTATGGCTTCAGCCCACTTTGTTTTTTCAGGACTAGCCATTGCGTCTTCATAAGATATTGGCATTTCGCCTAGACAAGAAAAGTTTGTTTCATAATCTTTCATCCAATTCGGTCGTTGTGTTTTCCTTTTTTGTGTTTGATCCTTAGTGTTATCTTCTTCCTCAGGTAAGATATTATTTTCTGTTTCATGTGAATTTATTTCATCTGTTTCTGGCATTTCATATAATTCACACTCTGTGTTTTCTTCTTCTGTTTCAGATTGGATTGAACCTTCTTCATAGAATGAGTTTATATTACCATCCTCCTGTTCCTCTTCTTCGGAGTCATTTATTGGTAAGTCTTCTTTTTGTATATATATTTCTTTATTTTTATTATTATGTGTCTGATACTTCTTTTTAATTACTACAATTTCTCTTTTTAATTCTACATCATTTTTCTTCGGTAAGTATACTCTATATCCTTTGCTTGTTTCTCCATAACCAACAAATTTACCAAATTCTGATTTGTAATCCCATTTTAATCTCTTTTGATCAGGTATATGAACTGCCACGTCTACTCCAAAAACGTACAGATTAGTTATATTATATTTCGACGTTTTATACCATAACTCATAAGGAGTTTTGTCCTTTATTCTACTTTTTCCTGTTCGATTCAATATGTATGTTGCAGTATTTACTGCTTCTGCCCAAAATTCTTTTCCAAGACGACTTTCTGCTAACATAGATCTAGCAGATTCCACAATTGTGCGTATCTCACGTTCTGCGCAACCATTTTGTTCTTGTAGATATGGAATACTTTTCTCATGTCTAATACCTTTAGAATTTAATAACTTTTCTACAATTTTATTGACAAATTCTTTTCCATTGTCACTTCGCATGACTTTAATAGTATGGCCTGTTATATTTTTACTCTCTTTTATATAGTTCCTGATATGTTCTGCTGTTTCATGTTTATTTCGTAAAAAATATATTTTTCTATATTTTGAGTAATCATCAATTAATATAAGGAAATATTTCGCACCTCCCAGCGACTCACACTCCATTGGTCCACATATGTCCATGTGTATTAAATCTCCTGGTTTTTCACCTCTTGTGTCACTATTATTAAATGGTAACTTATGTTGTTTGCCTTGTAAACATGACGTGCATATCTCTGAATCACCTTCTTTATACTCAATATTGTTTTGTTTCAGAATGGTCTTCACATGCTCAATATTCTGGTGACCTAACTTTGAATGCCACTCAGCGAGTTCACTATTTGATTGACCAACCATTGCAGTATCTGTTTCATATTTAAAATTCATTAAAAACATTTTACCTTTTCTATATGCAATTGCTTTAATTAAATTATTTTTTATAAAAGTGCATGTCTTTTGATCACACCTCATTTTATAACCTTTATCCATTGCTGCCGTTGATGAAAATAGATTTACTTTTATTTCTGGTATAAATAAAACGTTGTATAAGATTGTAGGTATCCACTGTTTTCCGTTGTAAGCGCTTAAGTGTATTTCACCTTGACCAAGAGCTTTTATGATTGAACCATCACCAATTATGATATCTTTTGGCACTGATAAAGTTTTATAGTTTACAAACATATTTTTATTCTTGCACATATGTTCTGAAGCACCACTGTCTAACACCCACGATGTTTCTTGAAGATTGTTTGCACAGGTAAAGTTAATTGCTGTTGTAATGAATGCATTTGTCTTACTTTTTACGTTGTCATCTTTTTGGTAAGAATTCTTTTTATTTCTAAACCAACAGTCTTTTTCTTTGTGGTTAAACTTTTTACATATTTTACACTGTTTATGATTTTTACTACTGTTATAATTGTTCATATTTTTCTTACAGTCTTTTTTATAGTGTCCAACTTGTTGACATTTAAAACATTTTCTTTCACTGTTCCTTGATTGTGTAGATAAAGCCATTTTCTCCTCATAATCATTGTTTCGTTGCTCTTCTAGCATCAATCTGGATATTAGTTCAGATAATTTTCTGTCTGCCATAGGAACTGAATCCCAAGCTGATATGAAATGTCTAAAATTTTCTGGCAAAGAACTAATAATTTTAGTGATGAGCATAGATTCGGGTATATTTCCACCTGCTTGATTTATTCTGTTAGCTAATTCTTCTAACTTTGCTATATATAATGATATTTCCTCATTTTTAATGTATTGAGTTTCAAAGAATTTTTGTTGCAATATATGTAATGACGTGTTTGATTTTGATTCATATATTGAACACAACTTTTCCCATATTTGTTGAGCAGTCTCACAGTTTGACACTTGTAAAATATTTTTATTGTTCAATCTTGTTACAATTATAGATTGTGCCTTTGCGTCTCGTGTCGGCCATTTTTCATCTTTTCCGTCATTTATATCTGATCCGTTTACAACTCCAAATAATCCTTGTGCTTTTAATATTACACGCATTTGAAATTTCCATGACATCCAATTTGATAATCCTTCCAGTAATAATAAGTTTTGGTTTTCTGATGTAGCCTCCATTTTATATATCTATACCGTTTAACCCGGCCCGTTCTTTCTTACCGACCACGCTTTACCGCGAAATTGTATCTATTCCAATCCAGTATTCTGGGCCCATAACCTGTTCGCATGAGTATGTGCTCGTGCAGTGGAACTGTGAACTTGGATTGTATTGATACACTTTTTGGTCTAAAGAACGTTTATTATTAATTTTAAGTATTACTAGTTACAGAGGCAGTTTTACTTTTTACACACAAGAAGCAGACATCTTAGTACTGTACCACAGACTAGTTATATGGAGACACCATAGATAAAAAACATTATATTATAAAAATTGAATGTTGCCTTATTTTAACAGATATAAACAAAAACACAAATTTTAAACAAAATTAGTTAATCAGAATATTAAAAATAATTAACAAAAACTTTTATTAATTTCTGGTTCGAATTTATGATACCGCGAAACAGTATTAGTGATGCACCCGACCGTCCTAAGCGCTGTCTCGAGCAAAAGTGAGTCAACTTGACAATGTCAACTGAAAGATCTGCGGGTACGTCGTTCAGAAACGTCAAAAAATATCAATTCTCCTTATAGTATAATAATATATGTGTATAAATATATTAATTGTTACTAACTCGTTAATCTAGTTACTTGATAATGTATTTTTTATATATGTACTAGTAAATTTAAATGGTACCACATTACAAGCACCAACTTTCGATTAGAACAAGAATCATCAAAATCGGTACACCCAGTAAAAATTTATGAGGTGTAACAAACAAACAAAAAGTTGAATTGAGAATCTCCCCTTTTTTTAGTTGGTTAAAAACGAATACAAATCGAAACATGTTAACGATAACTTCGTAACTTCATTTTTCCTTTATTATTAACAGATTTCTGTTAAAACTGGTTTAAAGGATTGACCCAGTCATTTTCTAGGAGAAATAACGTGATTTTACAAATAAAAAATAAGAAAGTTGTACATATACAGTTGTATAAAGATACTAACGAAAACAATAATCACAGTCCTGTAGAAAATGTAACTAACTCCTTTTTTAACCTCTGACGAAGAAGGGTTTTTAATTTGACGCCAATGTCTCTTTGTGGCATTGTAGCTCTCGAAATAATGGATCGATTTTAATGCGATTTTGTAAGAAAAAGTTAGTTTCCTTATGATTCTTAGCTATACTCATACAAATAAATAAAATTGGATTGTCTGTTTGTAGTAATAAAATAACCGCTTTAACGTTTTGTCTAATTTTAGTCTGTCTGTCTTGTCTGTTTGCTCCGGCTAATCTCTGAAACGGCTGGACCGATTTTGACGGAAGTTTCGCTGGCAGATAGCTGATGTAATAAGGAGTAACTGAGACTTTAGAAATTTATTTATTTTATAACTCTGCGATCTGAAAAATAACTTTTATTAAATTCCACGCGTACGAAGTCGCGGACCCAGCTAGTTTAGTATAATATCCAGCAGTTTGAAGAGTATCAGCTAAAATGATGTATGGCATTTTCACGATAAAATTGAATTATTGCATAGGGGTTTCTTAATTATTATATTTTATGGACCAAATTAGTTTTGTGTGTACATTACAGAAAAAATTACCCCAAGAAAAGGGTCCAATCCCCAGTCATGACAAATGTTTTTATAGGAATACAGTATGTACGGTAATCGTGTTGTTATTTCAGGCCTGAGACGCAGAATTTTACCACACTGGGAAACTTTATATATAAGATTTTTAAGAAGATTATCAATTTATTAACCTCTTAAACTAATAAGGAGTAATTTGAAAAATAAAATAAACCTTCACGTAATTATTTATTACAGTTGGAACAAAAAAAAGAAGTGCAAGTCTTATATGTTGTACAAAAATAAATGAAACCAAGTGGAGTTTCAACATTAAGCTAACAAGATATGCTAAGCCATTTTTATATTTACTAACAAAAAAGCTAAATTACATATCACAATTTTTAATTAAACACAACAAGATTATCATAAAGTGATATCTGATTTTCGATAGTTTTTAGTTACTATTTAAACCTGATGACTACTGAAATTCATTCAACTTAACCATAATTATTATTAATACAAACATGTTTTTACAATGACAATAATATCTAAATGCAATAAATACAGCTCGGCCATCTTAATTTACCTAGATTTAAGCACGTTAGCAAAGTTACGCAGCTGAGAACCGAGGCTGTCAATTTCATTCAAAACACTATCCACTTCATTTTTGAGATCTAAGAGGTCAGGTATATTATTGCAGTCAGGCACGTTCAAGAGAGTAGTAAAAATTTTGTCCCATAGGCTATTTTTCATATACCTGTAAAAATATAATGTGAAACAATTATACAATAATTAAATTATAACGAGTTATTTTTCTATCAACATATAAGAAACAATCTTTATGTTAAAATCAATAGTTATTTAAACAATAAGAGTTTTAACAATAAGTTTAAGAGACGCCGCGTTGGCGCAGCGGTCACAGCACTGGATTGCGATTGGCTGTTGCGCGGGCGGTTGCGGGTTCAATCCCCGCACATGCCAACATTTGTATTGGCCATACAGATGTTTGCCATGGTCTGGGTGTTTGTGCAGTCGTTGTGGGTCTCCCCACTGTGCCTCAGAGAGCACGTTAAGCCGTCGGTCCCGGTTGTTATCATGTACACCTGATAGCGATCGTTACTCATAGTAAGGAATATATCCGCCAACCCGCATTGGAGCAGCGTGGTGGATTAAGCTCCAATCCTTCTCCTGCATGGGGAAAAGGCATATGTCCAACAGTGGGATATTCCAGGCTGAATCGTGAACAATACGTTAACATCTGTTACAGAAAATGTTGAGTTAAAAAAAAATAGTTTACCTGGGCAGTTTTTTATCAATATTCCATTGTCCTAAGCGGTTAGCTACCTTCATGTAGCTACCCATTAAAATAACGTGAATTGTGCCGGCAAGGCAGTATAGATCTGTTTGATAGGTCCATGGTTTGCCTTCCCTCATTTCAGTACAAGTAAAGCCTTCAGTGGCTATTAACTAAAATTATATATAAAATATTAATTATAAAGTGTATATGCAATTTAAGACAAATATATTGTAATACATTATAGCTTACTTCTCTAAATGTAGTTCCCTCTGGGAATAATGACATATCTATTGCACATCCCAAATCAATTAACTGTAAAGATGGTGTTCGCCATTCTTGTGTTGGTCTGAAAGCAAAAAAATTAATGATATAACATTTAATTCAACTATGAGGTACTATACAGTATATAAAAATCACTCTTACATTTTCATTAGTAAAAAGTTATCCGGTTTGATGTCAGCATGAATAATTTGCGCTTTATGTAGGTAGTGTACAATAGAAAGCATCTCTGACGTCAATAAAATAACAATAAACTCATTTATACACTTTGAAGTAGCGATTCTGACTTTGTTTGCTACATCCAGCAGGGAGCCATAGCGAGAATATTCTGACACAAACAAACTTGCATTTTCACCTAGGAAGGCTGTTGTTATGTCCATATAACCTGGAAGCTAAAAATAAACATTATCGATCAGTTGCAATACTAAAATATCAACTTATATAAACATTAAAAAATAAAAATTTACCATAAAAGGATCTTTGATTCTGGCTTTTATCTCTTGACTTATGTAGAACTCCCAGGGACGACTAGGTTTTTGATACTTTACTGCGACAGATTTATTGTTATGAAGATCCAAACACAAAAATACTGCTCCATAATTCCCTTTTCCTAATTGTTTTTCCACAGAGAATTTTGCATTTCCAACGCTCATAACGGTAGCTAGTTGTATTTTCGGTATAGACCTAACTTCAACATATCCATCAGCATGTGTTTTATTTGGAAATTGAACATATTCTAGTAACGAAGCTAACATTTTTTTGTTAAATGGGTCAATAACTTTTGGGAACTCAATATCAGCAGGTCTTGGTATATCACTAGTTTCCACTAATGATATTGAATGTGATGATTTAAAAGCACCACACTCCATCGAATTTTCACTGTCTATGTCCATTCCATAGCCATCAGATTGAAAATCAGATTGTCGCGAATATATAGATGAGATCCTACTTTCTTTACCCACAGAATCCCTACTATCTTCAGACTGAAAATCAACCCTGTTCTCAAAATCTAACTGCCTCTTTGAAATATCTTTGTGTTTTTCACTAGAATGAGATATTTTTGCAGACTGAATGGGCGTAGCTGTTTGAGCTGTCAATGAATCTTTGCTATCTGTATCAGAAAGACCAGAAGATGGTGGAATTTGAGCTTGTTCAGGACTTGACACATACAAATTTTTATGCATCTTTTGAGATATACTTGGACTGTTAGTAAATTTGGGTGTATTTGCATTATCTTTAGGTTCATTCCTGTTAGATATAAAGTTAAGGAACTGGTTAGAGAATCCAATATCAGGAGATTTTTGTCCTATTTTTACATTGGGCTGATCATGCCTTACATTTCTTAAAACTGAACTGTTGGGGCTCTTGCGCATTGATGCTTTCTGAGATGTAGCCGATCCATTACTTGCATTCTTATCATTTTCAATCTTTTCGTGACATTTTATAGACATATCCACATTTTCTTGTCTAATTTGGTCAGTGTAAGCGTTTTGAACCATGTTATCTTGCATTGCATTGTTACGATAGTTACTGTGAGAAGGTTGTGGACTTTGATAAATTTGAAATGAATGATTATTTGCAGCAGGATTTCCATAATGTGATTGAGTGTTTTCCGCTGCTTGCTTAGGAGCTTGTCTATAAGGACTCTGAGAAGCATTATTATAGTTGGAAGAGCTTGTACTTTGATTATTGTTCGAATACATATTGGGGTTATTATACTGATTCTGAATATTGTTATAGTTTTGTTGATTATATGTCTGATTAGGAGTCGCTACTTGGTTAGGTCGTTGATAATACAGTGAATTCTGATACTGGGTCTGATGTGGAGGACTTTGAAATATTCCCGTAGATTGGTGTTGTTGATTAACATACATCTGCCGCTCTGCTTGACCGGGATAATTATAATCCTGACGACCTGCATAGCCTTGTTGTGGGCTCATCATAGCATGACCTGGACTTGTTACTGGAGCTTGGTGATATACCATTTGATTAGAGTATGTCGGACTTTGAAAGCCTGTCGAAACTGATGGATTCATATCATGGGAACTTTGTACACTAGGGTGTTGAGGACTATGATAGGCGTTAGGATTTGGACTTCCATAGCCTTGAGACTGCTGGTGAGTAACTAAATGGTTATTTGAATATCCTTGTGGATAGTTATAATTTTGTTGATAATGATTGTGCATAGATCTTTGTGGTGAATAACCACTGTAATTAGATGGTAATGGTTTTTGGTACTGATGGTCATGAGAATGATAAGGCACTGAAGTGGACGGCGGTATAGCCACCTTACTTTCTGTTTGTTCTCGCTTTTGATGGTATGATCTGGTATATTGTCCATTTGGTAGTCTTGCTTGAGTCGACATTGAAGGTCTTTTTGAAGCAGTATTTTGTTGATTATGATCATGATTATTGTACATTGAATCAAAATTTGTTGTATATCCAGTAAAATTTGTTCTTGTCGACTGACCGGAAGAGCTAGAACCTGACTTACTGAAAATACAATATTAAATAGAGATTTTTATTAAATAAAGTAAGAAACAATAAAGTGCTAATTTCTAAACAAATTTTTATGCCAACCTATTATATTCTCTTGTAGCTTCCATGATAACTGAGAGTCCACCCCCTTGGGTGTCTACAGTGGCATGTTGGTCTGTCGTTTGTCTGGAACATTCATCTCTTTTACTGCTCAGTGTATCAGGCTGTTCTATAACACTCTCATCTATTGCAAATTTTGGCACAGAAGCAAATTTACATGACTGATCAATAGAAGGTTTCTTAAATTGTGACATATTTGGAGTGCTTGCATCTTTTATATTAAAGTTAAAGACTTGGGTGCATGAGGGCTCTTCATAGTATGCTGTTTTATTTATCTGTAACAAATCATATATTTGTTTGTGTTATTCAGTAATTATATACTTATTATGTGCATGCAAATAATCCACTTTTAATATTACCTGTTGGGTAGCTACTGGTGGTGGAGGAAATTTATTTGCATTTTCTTTATCTTCAGGAAAACTTCTGACTTCAGCAATTTCATAAATCTTTTTTGTGTTAATAGCCATGGACATTGATCGATCTTCATGGATATCAAATTTTGGTATGTCAAATTGTTGAACAACTGGCTGCACTATTGACGGTTCTGCTTGAAAAACAATTAATTATTTTTATTACCACTACCACCACTTCAGCCTATCCCAGTCCACTGTTGGACATAGGCCTCCACAAGTTCGCGCCCGACATTATGACGCGAACTCATGTGTTTTGCCCATAGTCACTACGCTGGGCACGGGCGGATTGGTGACCGCAGCTGAATTTTTATTAAATATTACCAAAATTTTTTAAAATCATTAGATAAGAAAAGATGAATATTTACCATTGTCATTAAAAATGTTTCTTAGCTCCCAACGTGCTTCTTTAGTGTTTACTGTTACAGAGTCACCTAAGAGATTACTCATGAGACTTCGATTAAACTCTTCCATTAAATTATTTCGGCCAAAATTTGCATTTTCATTTCTAATATTATTATTAGGTGTGCCTTGTGTAACTACTTGATTTTCTTTGTTAGTTTCAGAACTTTGTGGTCTGTCACTTTCATCACTTTTCTTAGCAGTCATTTCACTTACTTCATTTGAATCTAAATTAACTAATACTTTTGGTTCACCGGGTGAGTGCATATTAGTAACTTTAGTAACATTTTGTAATGTTGGCATAGTTAATGGCATAAGCTGTGCCATGTGATCCTGTTCAGTGTCTAAAGCACAGTTTGCTAAAGTCTCTAAGGCACTACACTGTGCAAGTGTTTCATTGATATTTTTATAAGATTCATTTACAACATTAACATTGTCCATTTTAATTACTTTTTTTAAACTATATTTTCTTGCTCTTATTTCTTCTAAACTGTATTCTTTATCGTTATCATAGACCTAAAAAAACATTTTTTTAGTTAAGCAAATTAAGATACTATTTTTTTTTATTGTTAAAAAATAATGCTTTACCTGTGTCTTATTATAACAAGGTATTTTTGTTGGGTCAGCTGGATCAGGTACACATAGAGGCACATTAAACGACAAGTCATCCAAACAGTAAGGCATATGGTTCGAAGAAAGTTTTAAATCATCATCAGCATCTTCATAAGCTAAAAAACGAAGCAACGAATTTAATTTATTGAAACATAAAAAAGAGTCAGTTTTTATTACAATCAATTGTCTTAATGGCACAATACCATATTTTGCCATTAGAACTATCTGTATACAAATATTATATAAATTTTATTAACCCCATACAGCATAACATATGATAAATTGGACCCTATAAAATTATCAACATTGTAGAGATAGACAAGTTACGAGCCTGCCGACTGCGTCAGACAGGTTTCTATCCTACAAGCTGTGGCAGACAAGATTGGGAGCTTTTGTGGGCTTTCTTAAATAAGAACTGTTTTGTAATTAAAAGTTATTTAATTCAAACTGGCAAGATGACCGAACAGAAGTGTATGTTCTGATCAACTGATGTTACATAGTACGAAATTTATAAGAATTACTAAATAGTGCAATTGGGTTCACACAAGAGTTAATTTGTGTGACAGATTTAGGATACACAAAAAAGGTTAGTTGTAAAGTTACAAAAAGTCATTATTCTAAGAACTCAAAGAAATTAAAAGACTTACGAATGTGATCAACGGAATGTTCCTCAAACAAAAGATAAAGATATAATAACTTATACAAATAGAAAATGTTGAATTGAGTTGAATTGAATTGGGGGGGTGAAGTTACTCGCGTCCGTAGGATTTACCATCTTTTCCTAGACTCACCCTACACGTGCCCCCTGGGTGGTGCGAAACGAGTAACAACGCCGAGCAACAGGCGGCGATTGCCTAACCTGTAATTTATGTTATCACGTACCTTAAGGGATTAAATCCCCTTTCAAAGTGTGACTGCGGTGCCTTGGGAAAGCATCCTCAGTATTTTACCCATTTGTTTTAACATGGAAATTACAAATGAAAGTGAAGTTGTTATGTCATGCGATCCGGCTAACCCCCGGCGCTTACAGGTACCCGGGCCTGCAAGTGTGAAAGTGGCTACCGAAGACCGATCAGGAGTGAGCGACCAGGCTTCTGTGATGGTGAATGCTACTGGAAGCAATAACAAAAAACTAGTGCAGCAGGCGTTTCATCCAGGTCTATTCACCCAGAGACCAAGATCATCATCGTTGGGAAGTGATTTGCGCGACAAGCAAAACCAATCCTCTATATTCTATAACATCCGAGGTGAAAGACTTGGATAATGAGAACACAGATTGTCACCCCACATGGCAAAGAGTACCATCCCAACGCATCGTAAAAAAGAGAAGGCTAGCAAATAGTCCACCTACCCCAAAAAGACATATGAGCTCATCGCATGTGGAAGCTCAGCAGGTTTAGTGGTTTACCAATAGATATAACTGAGGACCCTGTTGAGGCTACAAAAAAATCCAACTCAGACTACTCACCCTAAGAAAGACAGTAAATCTCCTCCTATTATATTATATGGAATAGAAGACCTGTCACAACTAACGGAACTACTAAACAAAGGTGTGCCTAGTGGCAGTTATTCCTATAAAATCATCAACAGGGATCAACTTCGAATTTCAACACAGTCAAGTGAAACATACAAAGATTTAATCTATACATATAATAAAATGGTAGAAAAGTCAAAACTGTACATTGAATATTTTTTTAAAAGAATACTTGGGGTGTGATCTACAATCGATACCGAAGCCAAAAATATAGTTTTTAGAATTTTTGTCTGTTTGTCTGTATGTATGTCCGGGATAAACTCAAAAAGTACTGCATGGATTTACTTCAAATTTGGCACGAATATTGTTAAGAAGAAGTCGGGTCAGAACATAGGCTATATATTATCACGTTATCACCTACGGGGAACGAGCAGTGAACCTTATTTCTTCAAATGTATGTCCGGGATAAACTCAAAAAGTACTGCATGGATTTACTTCAAATTTGGCACGAATATTATTAAGAAGTCAGGTCAGAACATAGGCTACATATTATCACGCTATCACCTACGGGGAACGAGTAGTGAACGCACGCAGACGACGTCGCAGGCAGCAGCTAGTAGGACATATTCGAAGAAATGGCCTTATTGGACACACTTTTACTCAAAAGGATAAGAAGTGCTATAGAATTGTTATTAAAAACCTGCACCACACTACCCCTAAACCAGCTATAGTAGAAGAAATAGAAAAAACTGGCAATAAAGTTAGAGGTGACGTCATTTGTGCAATATCTAGGAGAAATAAGAAACCCTTAAACATGTTCTTTGTAAACCTGGAGCCTAGCTCAAATAATAGGGAAGTGAAGAATATCGAATACATCTTTCACACAAAAGTTAAAATTGAAGATCCTAAAAAAACAAATGAAATTCTTCAGTGTACTAGATGTCAGCAATATGGGCATACAAAAAACAACTGCATGCGTCCTTACCGCTGTGTCAAGTGCGCTGAAGGTCATAAAACTACAGAATGTCCACCTACCCAATTTTGTTAATAAGTTTCCTTTTATATTTGGGTTGTCTGGAAGAAATGGCTAATCAGCCATAAGTCCGCCCATTGTACTTCACTGTTAGTACTTATCTGTAAGCTTTGTTTGTTTATATTTGTGGTGTACAATAAAGTATAAATAATAAATGTCCCAAAAAAGACAGGAACACACCAGCTACCTGTACACTCTGTTTTGGTGACCACCCAGCCGGCTAATTATAAAGGTTGCCAGGTTTATAAAGAGATACGAGCACGAAAAATGGTTCAGGTAGTAAACAATAAAACAGTATCAGCTTTGAGATCAGATAAATCACGCAAACAACCCTTCAACGCCACGTATTCAAGATTTTTCGCCACTTAAAACAAAAAAATATTCTACACAAACACAACCCTTAAATGATTACATGGAAAATAAGGGCCCCCATCATACACTCAAATACAGTAGTGTTGCAGGACACTTGAACGAAATAAACACAGAGGATGTACAACCTCAGCCAACAAATTTGCTTGAGCAAATAATTATTGAACAATCAGAAAAAATGGATATACTTATACAACAAATAAGCACCTTAATGGGACTGCTCACAACACTCATAGCCCAACAGCAAAAATGAAATTCCTTCGTATTGCGACATGGAACGTCAACGGCTTAGCCCCTAACAAGGCAGAAGTTGAACTATTTCTCAGCCTTAATAGGATTGATATTCTCTTAGTTTCTGAGACGCATTTAACTGAGCAAAGAGTCATTAAAATACAAGGATATAATATATACTACAGCAATCATCCTGAAGTAACATCACATGGCGGAGCTACTGTTAAATTAATTATTATAACATAAAAAATTGTTTGTTGTTATAAAGAAAATTTAATATATTGTTTTGTGTGATCTGTGGGTCGCCCTATTTTATGTGGCAACACCACGTTTTCTCTCTCTTCTGCCTAGACGCCGAGACCATTGTGTGCGCTCTGTGATTAATTAAAGTTTTTTCCTAATATAAAGTGTTTTTTATGGTTTTCCCATACCATAAAAGTTGGTGCCGAAACTCGTTTACAGTTTACGACTGTATATACAACCTGGCGGGTTGGTTTTCCATTAAGAGGACTTTCTGCAATCTCACGGCCCGCGTGGCTTGCATGGCCGCCAATACGACTGGAGAAGAAACTGGAAAAGTGCAAAATAACTAAGAAAAGGCTGCCCCTGCATACAGTGCATGCACAATTGCGTCTTTTCGACTCTTTGTAAGTGCGATTTTGCTGATTTATTCTCAAATTTTTGCGGCCGGCGGCGTGGTCTTATAACTTACACGAAATCGAAAAGGACGGCGATATACGTCGATCAACGAGAGCGACAGAGACGACACATCGAAGCGACGCGTCCGAATTCACGGCGAGAGCTACAACCTGATTGGTGGACGCGACATTTGCTGTCTGCTTGTCGGTTGTCAATTACTGTCACTGTCACTGACATTACGAGCACATTGTAACATTGTTAGAAATAATTATATTTATTTAAATTGAGGAAAAGGTTAAATTTAAGATAATATGTCGACGCAGTCTACATCCGCGGCCGATGCTGCCCTATTACGACGCGCGAAAGCCCAAGTTACACAATTTAAGGGCCAGATTACTCGAGCAAAAAAGTTTGCGTCTGAACAACAACAACAAATACTTTTGGATGTTGAGGCGGTAAAACTTCGGATTCAAAGCCTCAAGGATGCGCTGCCTATATATAGGGAGAATCAGCTCACCATCATGCTATCCCAGGGCGAGTGCAAGGGCGATGACCTCAATGAAGACGACGTGGAGGAGCTTTGCCTCAAAGTGTTAGCGGACCTGCAGAACATCATAGTGTCTACGTCACCGCAGCGTTTAGCTGCCAAGACTGAAGCTGAGCAACAACATGGTGAAATGAGTGGCAAGCTGCCACAGTTGGAGTTGCCCACCTTCGATGGACAAAACGTAGTGCAATACAAACCTTTTATGGACATGTTCTTAGCAGTAATCGGTAATAATACGACACTAGCATCAGTGCAAAAGCTTTGTTATCTTCGCAAATACTTAAAAGCGGAAGCGCTTACATTAATAGAAGGTTTACCGCTAGTGAATGAGTCGTATAGTCAGGCATTAACCTTGCTTAACAATAGGTATGATAACAAGTCTATTTTAATTATTCATCATATAAACATATTATTAGATTTACAACCAATTACAAAGGGGACCTCTCACAGCTTGAGACAGTTGGTTTCGTCAACTCGTCAACAGTTAGGGGCTTTAGAAGCATTAGGTCAAAAAGTGGAATATTGGGATATGTTATTGGTTGCCATTCTTAGGAGAAAGCTCGACACGTACACCTGCAGAGCGTACTTCACCGATAGAGATAAGGCTTCATTACCAACCTTGAAGGAATTCCTTGACTTCATCGAGGAGAGGGCCTTAAGCTTCGAGGAAAGCCAGCAATCAGAAGGTAAGCCAAATTCAAAATTTCATAACCGTGTTTCTAATCTTGCTAATAACATAACCTCTTTGAGTTGTAAATATTGTCAATCAGCTGACCATAAATTGTATCTTTGCCAGAAATTTAAATTATTAAATATAGATGAAAAAATAGACTTTGTTAATAAAAATAAACTGTGTAGGATATGCTTAAACTCTCATAAAGGAAAATGTAGATTTCATTTTAAATGTGCAATCTGTAAAGATAATAAGCACCATACAATTTTACATGCAGAGGCAGATAAAAAATTGTGTTATCAAAATAGCTCGATCTCCTCTGATATGGTGTTATTACCAACTGTAAAGGTTAAAATATATAGTAAAGATGGTGCTCCTATTATTGCAAAGGCACTTTTAGACAGTGGCAGTCAAACTTCCTTTATTACCTCCGATTTAATGTGCAGGCTGGGTTTACCTACCTTCAAAAATGAGGTCAAGATATCAGCCTTAGGTCAAAATGATATATTCATCACCAAGGCTGCGAACTTAGTAATAAATTCATTGCACAATAATTATAATTGCAATGCACTATTTTCTGTGGTAGACAATATTACTTCCTTCTTACCACAGAACAAATTCAATTTAAAAAACATAACTTTGCCAGACGACATACAATTAGCTGATGATGAATTTAATATACCGTCACAGATTTCCTTGCTGCTTTCTTCTGAAATATTTTTCAAAATAATGCTGCCAAAAAAGGTAAATCTGTCAAATGGTGGTTATTTGTTATCAACTCGATTTGGATATATTGTATCTGGTAATATACACAGGGACAACATTTGTCTCTCGAATAAAATAGTTCTGCATGCTACGACTATGCCAAATCAAAATGAGAGTGTGGATTTCCTCCTACAAAAATTTTGGGACGAACAACATATTCCTGAAATAACAACGGAGGATATATCAAAGCAAGACACTTGCGAGGCCGAATTTAGTAGTTCGGTACAGTTAATTAATAATAGATTTCAGGTGCGGCTTCCACTCAAACTACCAAACAATCAATTACATTTTGGTGACTCATTTGCATTAGCATTGCAGCGATTAAATAAATTAACATCTAGATTTAGTAAAAACCCTCAGCTTAAAAATGATTATTCTAGGTTTATACAAGAATATATTGATCTAGGTCATGCAAAAATCATAGATTTGTCCTCCCTAGACGTACCTATTAACACCTATTATTTCATGCCCCATCATCCTGTAATAAAAGAAGATCGTACAACAACCAAGCTCAGAGTAGTCTTCGATGCAAGTGCAAAAACTAAATCACATTTAAGTCTTAATGATGTGTTACATAATGGGCCAGTGGTGCAAAAGAGTCTATTTGAAATCTTAATATTGTTTCGCTCGTATGAGTTTATAGCACTATGTGATATTCGACAAATGTATAGACAAATAAGAACTGACCCGTCTCAAAATCACTTGCAAAATATACTATGGAGGACTAGTATTAATGATAGTTTACAATGTTTACAGCTTCAAACAGTCACCTATGGAGTAAGGAGCTCGAGCTTTCTAGCGACACGATGTTTGGTTGAGCTGGCGCGCAGGTATGGTGAGCAGTATCCTTTAGCTACAAAGGTTGTAATGAATAACACATATGTTGACGACTGTATATTTGGAGCTCAGGACATCAACGAATTAAAAAAGGTATGTGATGAATTAATTAAATTAATGAAAATGGGAAGCTTCGAGCTACATAAATGGAGTTCAAACAATCAGCATATCTTGACCAATATTCCACAAGATAAGCAAAATTTAGGCAAAGGTCATCAATTTAGTAATAATAACACTGAGGTTCTAAAAGCTCTAGGGTTATATTTAAATATGGGCAGCGATCAATTTCAAATTTGTAGGCCTGAGGGAGAAATTCCACGAGAGTGGACGAAGCGAACTGTCTTGAGTTGTATTGGGACATTTTTTGACCCTTTGGGATTGGCTGGACCTATTGTCACTAAGGCCAAAGAATTTATGCAAAAGCTATGGAAAGAGAAGTTAGGCTGGGACTCTCCCCTAAGCAGTGATTTACTTTCATCATGGAATAGTTTCTTTAACGATTTAATGAATATGGAGCCTATAATAGTTAACAGAAATTTAAGTATTTGTAATGCAGATCATGTCGACATAATTGGTTATTGTGATGCTTCAAATACAGCATTTGGTTGTTGTATATATATAAGAAGTATAAAAGAAGGGTCTGTGTATGTATCTTTAGTTTGCAGTAAATCAAGAATAGCCCAAATAAATACGAAATTAACAATTCCAAAGCTTGAGCTCAATGGAGCTGTACTTTTAGCAAAATTGTATAATAAAGTAGCATCGGTTTTTAAAAATATAAACTTTAGATATAGATACTTATTTACTGACTCGCAAATTGTACTTTGGTGGCTAAAATCATTAAAAAATTCTCAATATATACAACACAGAGTTAGCCAAATAAATAGTTTAACAACAAAATGTAATTGGTTTCATGTTGATGGAACAAATAATCCTGCAGATTGTTTATCAAGGGGAGTGATCCCTACCAAGTTAGCTTCACATGTTTTATGGTGGCACGGACCCCAAGAATTATATAATATAAATTTTGCACCTAAGGAGGTTAATTTAAATAATTTTGAAGATGCGTCAATTTCTAATAATATTGAGATAGTTAATTGTAGTATGCAACAAGAGGTGTTACCTATCTCAAATGTATCTTCTTTAAATAGACTACAGCGTATTTTTGCTTATGTCTTGAGATTCTTTAATAATTGTAAATTAAGTAAGGAGAGACGCAATTTTGGAAATTTAACTCTCAATGAAATAAAATTGTCTATGTCATACTTAATAAAATATGTTCAATCCTTACACTTTGCTGAAGAACTAAAATGTATTTGTAATGAAAGGTCAATTAAGAGTAATATTAAGTGTCTTAATCCATTTGTTGATAATTTGGGGATAATGCGAGCAGCTGGACGGTTAGAAAATGCAGATGTGCCATACAGTCAAAGGTGCCCAATAATTTTACCTAATAAATGCCATTTCACTGCTCTCATTATTCGCAATGAACATGTAACTTCATTGCATTCAGGAGTAAAATTAACTCATTCTAATTTAATGCAAAAATACTATATAGTAAGTGCTATAAGAGAAATTAAAAAAAATTGTACACAAATGTATTGTATGTTTTAAGTTTAGAGCTGAAAGGGCTAAACAATTAATGGGAGTGCTACCACCCTCTCGTGTCATCCAAGATAGAGTTTTTAATAAAATAGGGATTGATTATTGTGGTCCTTTTCAAATTAAGCAATCTACTCTCCGTAGATCAATAGTGAGCAAAGGATATGTTTTAGTAGTGGTTTGCTTTGTTACAAAATGTATTCATTTAGAGTTAGTCTCAGACTTGACAACTGAATGCTTTTTGGCTGCATTCAAAAGATTTTGCTCTAGGCGAGGCATTCCTGCCACAGTCTTTTGTGACAACGCTTCAACATTTAAGGGAGCGAATAATCAATTAAGACAATTGTACTTGTTAAGCAGATCTCAGGGTCATAAGAATGAGATATTAAATTATTGTGCAAGTAAGGGTATTGACTTCAAATTTATTCCTTCTTATAGCCCCACGTTTGGATCACTTTGGGAAAGTTCAGTGAAGCTTTTTAAATATCATTACAAACGAGTTGTCGGAAACATGTGTTTTACATATGAGCAATTTTACACTATTATGACTCAAATAGAAGGAATTCTGAACTCAAGACCCTTGACCCCATTGCCAAATGATTGCAATGATTTTTCTGTACTGACTCCGGCTCATTTCTTATGTGGAGCCCCCTTGAATGCTATACCCGAGCCAGACTTGACATCCAACAATATAAATACATTAAAATTCTGGAAAAAATGTACTAAAATACAACAGGATTTTTGGAAAGTATGGCACAAATGCTATTTGTCACAATTGCTAAAGAGGCCTAAGTGGCACCATATTAATCCAAATGTTAAAATTGGTGACGTAGTATTACTAGTTGGTGAAAATTGTTCACCGTTACAGTGGCCACTGGCCAGGGTCATAAATGTATTCAGGGGATCTGATGGTTTGGTACGAGTAGTGGAAGTCAAATCTGGTACGAGTACTCACAGGAGAGCTATAAATAAGGTAGCTGTATTGCCTATCTATAATGAAGGTTAAAGGATAATTATTATTTTTTCTTTTTTTTGCATTTAAATTTAAAATATCAAAATTTGTCATTAAAATATAAATTAAATTAATAGTCTAAATATAGCTAAAACAAATAAAAAATATTGTTTAACATACTAGGTGGTTTGTTTGTGGTGGCCCGCCAACTTATGTTAAATTAATTATTATAACATAAAAAATTGTTTGTTGTTATAAAGAAAATTTAATATATTGTTTTGTGTGATCTGTGGGTCGCCCTATTTTATGTGGCAACACCACGTTTTCTCTCTCTTCTGCCTAGACGCCGAGACCATTGTGTGCGCTCTGTGATTAATTAAAGTTTTTTCCTAATATAAAGTGTTTTTTATGGTTTTCCCATACCAGCTACAACAATAATTAAAGAAAACACCACGCTCTCCCTGATTATAGTCACGATTTCCTGCAGGCTTCTGTGATATCAGTGGATGATTGGCAGGGTACTCTCACTGTTGCTGCTGTGTATTGTCCACCTCCACATACAATCAAAGAGCAAATGTTTACCGATTTCTTTCGCGCACTCGGTTGTAAATTTATCGCTGGGGGAGATTGGAACTCCAAAAACACCTACTGGGGTTCCAGACTTACCACACCGCGAGGGCGAGAGCTAAAGTAGGCGCTTGACAAAAACTATCTCTGTGCACACTCAACGGGTGAACCTACTTACTGGCCGACAGATGCTGGCAGGGTTCCTGACCTAATTGACTTTTTCATTACGAAGGGAATGTCATGTCAGGACTCTCTTTTAAAACCGAATCATGTCTGGATGGCACCTCTGACCACACAGCCGTCATTTGTACAATAAGTACCACTGTTATATATAAAGAACCGCCTGATGTATTATACAATAATAAAACTGACTGGGAATCTTTTCGAAGCTACATTGACGACAACGCCAACCTGTTGTTACCTTTGAAGTCAGATAGGGACATATAAAATACGGCTTGGTACGTAACTAATCTGATTCAAAAAACAGCGTGGCTATCGACTCCATACATTGGTCTTAAAGACAAGTGTCAAGACTTTACTTTGGAAATTAGGAACATGGTAGCTGAAAAAAGAAGACTAAGACGTCAGTGGCACACAAGTAAATACCGAAAGGACAAAAGGGCACTCAATAAGGCACAGAAGAAATTAAAAGAGATGCTGAAAGAAAATGAAAACAACACCTTACAAGAGAAGCTTAGAAATTTACCTACGAGCAAAGCGGAAGATTATTCACTCTGGAAAATGACCAAATCTATGAAAAGACCCAAGGATTGTGTGCCTCCACTGAGACAAGCAAACGGTCGCTGGGCAAGGAAACCTTCAGAGAAGGCTGAGTTATTCGCGTACTCTTTGAAAGAATCATTTAAGCCGAACAAACCCTGCAACATGGACTGTGAAAGTGAGATCGATGATATATTAAATAGCGACCAACAAATGTCCTTACCCCTGAAATTGACAACACCAGCTGAAGTAAGAAAGGCTATAATAAAACTAAACAATAAAAAAGCACCCCTGACGTTAAAATAGACCGAAATTCTCTTACAGATATTATAAGTAGAAAGGACAGAGACTTGTTCCTCGAATACTGCATCAAATTATGTAAGATAGTAAATAATAGGAATAGGACATAAGTAACATATGTTCTTCTTCTTCAAGTGCCTCTCCGACTAGCGAAGGTTGGCAGTCAGCTTCGAATACTCCGTCTTGTTTTTCGCGAGGCGAAAGAGCTCGGCAGCACTCGCGATTCCCGTCCATTCTCGGATGTTGCGCAGCCAAGACTTTTTTCTGCGACCAACGTTTCTCTTGCCGGCAACCTTTCCCATCATAATGAGCTGCAAAAGTTGATATCTTTTGTGCCTAAGCACGTGTCCGAGATATGCAACTTTTCTTTTCTTGACAGTCTCCAAAAGTTGCCGTTTCTGGTTGACGCGTCGCAGAACTTCTACGTTCGATACTTTTTGAGTCCAAATAAAACATAAACATATGTTAACTAAATATAATTATATAGCTAGGGTAACATATAAAATATAGATGTAAGGAACGGGAAAATAAAAATATAATTACAAGGTCTAACAAAATTGGAATAAATATGTATTTATATACAACAATTCAATGTAAACACCTTATATTACAACAACTCTGTCTCATTATAAAATAGGTTATATGTAATACAACATGCTATATGTAAAGATGTAACAGCTTTCTGCAAATATAAAAAATTAAAATAAGTTTAGATTAGAAATAATAATATATATAAGATAGAATAATATAAATAAGATAGAATTAAAATAATAAGAAAAAATAGTGTAATAAAAATAAAGCAAGTATAACCGAAAAAGTTAAAGTGAAATAGAAAGAAAAATTGTTATTAAAATAAAAGATATCTCACCTGTACTTCCCCCTCATTATCCTAGAGTTAATAGATTATAAGTACACACATAATTATTATAGAGCCTTAAGCCAGAGTGAATGAGGAAGTATGCGAGAAAGAAAAAGTATGCTGAATGGAAGTGCGAGAGGCATAAATGCGAGAACTGGAATGAATGGGTTGTTAAATTAATGAGAAAAACACAGTCTCGCATTACGTGCGGGGGCATAGATAAAAAAAAAAAAAAAAAAAAAAAAAAAAAAAAAAAAAAAAAAAACGGCGGAAATATTGAAACAAGGCATATTGGCAAGCCAAAGAAGGGAATTGTCCTTCTGACAATTTTGTTTAATGCTGTCCTAAGATTGCAGGATCTCCCACTTTTATAGAAGACTCCGATCATAAATATGATTCTCAAACCTGGAAAGCCTCCTACAGAGGTGACTTCATACAGGCCAATTAGTCTTCTCCCTATAATGTCAAAACTATTTGAAAAACTTCTCTTGCCACGGCTCCATCCGATACTAGAGGAGCAAAATATTATACCGGAACACCAGTTTGGATTTCGCGCGCATCATGGGACCATAGAATAGATACACCGAGTGGCTTCTACGGTCCGCCAAGCATTGGAACGAAAAGAATACTGTTCTGCTGTATTCCTCGACGTCCAACAAGCTTTTGACCGTGTTTGGCATAAGGGTCTCGAATGCAAAGCAAAACTTTGCTTTGCCAGCGCTGCTTATATGCTCTTAAGATCCTACTTACAGGACCGCATGTTCGAAGTAAAAACAGAAGGTTCAATGTCACCTATTTGTGACATTAAAGCTGGGGTTCCCCAGGGATCTGTACTCGGTCCAGTATTGTACACAGTTTTTACTGCCGATTTACCCACCTCCGATAACGTCTTAACTGCTACCTACGCAGATGACACGGCAGTACTATCTTGCCATAGAGATCCCTGCATAGCATCAGAAAACCTCCAGAGGCACCTAGAAAAGGTTGGATCATGGTTGAGGAAATGGAGAATAAAAGCTAGTGCTGCAAAGTCTTCTCATGTTACATTCACATTAAAAAGAGGTTACTGTCCACCAGTGACACTTGATGGAACTGTTCTGCCTCAGCATACTACTGTCAAATACCTAGGGATGCACCTTGACAGGAGGCTTACCTGGAAGGACCACATAAAGGCCAAAAGAGATCAGGCTAACTTTAAGCTACAAAACCTGTACTGGCTAATAGGAAGACAGTCCTCACTCAGTTTAGAAAACAAACTGCTGATATATAAATGTATTATAAAACCAGTATGGACGTATGGAATTGAACTGTGGGGATCGGCCAGTAACTCCAATATTGAGATTCCTCAACGGTTTCACGGACACACCGATTTACCCGCTCATGGACCGAGCGGATAACAGGGTTTACTCTGCCAGGGAGAGAGCGGAGATCCTGGCAGAGTACATGGAGGGGCAATTCACCCCAAACCCGGCCAATACAGAAAACGAAGATGTCGTCCGTCATCACGCAGCGGTCCGCGATCAAGTGGAGAACTTCCTGTCGGCGCCCGCTCCGGCGCTCCAGGGTGGTGAGCTCATCACCCTGTCCGAACTGCGGAGGGCAATCTCCCGCCTACCCAGGCGGAAGGCGCCCGGTGCCGACGGAATCACCATCGCCGCGTTGATGCAGCTGCCCATATGATGCCTCGCGGCGCTCACGAGGCTCTACAACGGGATAATCCAGACGGGTCACTTCCCCGAGGCGTGGAAGACAGGGAAGGTCATCGTCCTACCCAAGCCTGGGAAGGACCGCCGCCCCCCTGGAAGCTACCGGCCGATCACGCTACTCTCGCACATCGCCAAGCTGTTCGAGCGTCTGCTGCTACGAAGACTCGCGCCGCACCTCCCGCTGCGTGAAGAGCAGTACGGGTTTCGCGGTAGCCACTCGTCGACGCTCCAGCTGGCGAGAGTTCTCAATCACCTGGCCAGTGAGCTCAACAACCGGCACTGCACGGTCGGGGTCTTTCTCGACATGGAGAAGGCCTTTGATCGTGTAGCACGCCGGACTCCTGGCTAAGGTGATCAACACGACGACACCGCCCGCGCTTGTGCGAGTAGTGGCGTCATTCTTGGAAGGCCGTAGCTTCTACGTCTCGGTGGAAGGCGCAGACTCCCAACCGCGCCCCATCCGGGCTGGAGTACCCCAGGGCAGCTGTCTGTCGCCGCGCCTATACGCCGCGTACACGGACGACATCCCGACACTTCGAAACCATCTACGCGAGGGGGAGGCGGTCGTGCTGTTGGCCCTGTACGCGGACAACAGCGCGTTCTTCACATCATCCTATCATCAGATCGTCGCCACCAACAGGATGCAGCGTCTGCTGGACTTGCTCCCGGCATGGCTGGACAGGTGGAGGATGGCCGTCAACGTTGGGAAGACGGCCGCTCTACTCACCGGCGGCTATAGGCCGCTGCGTCAGCTCAAGTTCCGAGGCCGGGACGTAGAGTGGAGGACCTCAGTAAGGTATCTGGGGTGTCACATCGACCGGAGGCTGCGCATGGTGCCGACCGTCAACCAGGCGTCCTTACCTCGCGAGCTCCTGCTATCACCGCCAGCTCCCAACATCGCCGCTGGTGGCGACGACAACGAAGATCGCGACGAATAGGACACCCGGGACCCACGCGGTGTCCTCTAGAACCTCAGCAAATAAGAAGAACGAAAACCTACCGGACAACTATATGCAACTAATTGACTAGGGCACTAGGCCATAGCCTACCTCAGTAGGTATGGCCCTGGCCCACCGGGCCAAAAATCAAGATCCTGGGGGCGAAGTCCCCCAATGAGGACCAGCCCGGGCAGAGAGGCGAGAGCCTAAAGACCCGTACCCGGACTGACCTAGGTCAGCCTGGATGAGCCCACGAACGAATCACTGTTACAGATAACTTCATTATGATTTCCTACTTATTAGGTCAGTTTAGACTTCAAATAGCTAACTTTGCAAAAATTTTAATATAAATTAATTTGAAAAGAAATTATTATATAATAAGTACTATTATAGTTTACTGTCTAACTTTCAAAATGGAGAGGAATTTCTTTCACATCTTTGATTAATTTTTTTTTTACTTGATGTAGGTAGGTATCTAGTATGCAAGCTTTTGCACTAAAAACAGTTGAGTATAAAGTGTTTTTTTTTAAAGTATTCAATTTTATTATTTATTCTTAGTATAACTATATACTTACGAGTAAAAGGTAATGGTTGATGAGGAACAACATTTGAATGAACCATTTTTGTTTTTGGATTTGTCCATATGCCAATTTCCTTTTCATTCTCAACGTTTCCAAAAGCTTGCACTAATGAGGCAGGCCCAGGGTCTTCTGAAGTAGGAACTGCTCCTCTCGAAGTTGATGGGGCATCCTTATAATAGAACCCATTTATAAATAATTTAAATTTTGTATAAATAGTGTTAAACATCTATGGTGATAATTATGACTGACAAATATTATGTTAAAAACATAACATAAGAGACAAAAAATCTAATCATATCTTATGTTAATGTTTTAACTTTCAGGGCTTCAAATTGTGAGCTTAACTAAGAATTCAATTTTAAAATAAAATGGCAATTTTAGCAGTATCTATTTTACCCATTAGAACAGAATAAGCAGTCAAAAAAAAACAAAACTAATTTTAAAGAAGAAGAAATTAATGCTAGGATAAGAAATAAATAGTACCTTACCTCAAAAACATTAACCATTACATTAGAATTAGGCAACCTATTATCCACCCCTTGCTGTCGTATCACACCAGGCGTAATGTTTTTTATGCTATCGCCAACTCTCTGTACAGGTACATTAGCAATATTACGTCTCTTAAACGACTTTAGTGATGTTAAAGCCATTCTAGTTTCAGCTAGAGCTGAAGCCGCCTTCCTTTTTGTGGGAGAGTCATCGTGCAACATCCTCTGTGCAAAATAGAGTTGGAAGTTCCTAAAATATAAAAAAATACATTATTGTATATTAAAAAAATTGCAGCAGGCTTATCTTGGCAGAGGTAGTTTTTATAAATTCACAATATTGAAATCAGCCTATAAAAAATTGTTTCATCTAATTAACAGATGAGGGAATATTTTGTCTAATCCCGGATCTTAGACCAAAATGTCAAATCTGCCAATATAATATGCATTGGCAGATATTGTTTGACAATATTACAGTGCTGTAAACACAAGTGTTGTCAATTCCATATTTAAAGTTTATCTTCTATATATATAAAAGAGATATCCACCCATTGACTCATCACGATATCTCTGGAACCATAAGGCGTAGAGACTTGAAATTTGGTAGGAATATTCCTTTCGCCAAGTCGAGGTCAGCTAAGAAAGGATTTTACAAAATTCCACCCCCATGAGGGGGTTGCGGGGGTTAATAACATACCTAAATGGCAAAACAACGTTTGCGGGGTCAGCTAGTTTAAATATAAATGTTTTTACTGTTAAGAGCCATTTCACAATTTTTGGCTCTGCAAGTTTAGGTAAATATGGTTGAAGCGCACGAGTCGTACGAGCTGCGCGGTCTTGTTGTCGCACTATACAACCAAAAAAAATCTTGATCTTTTTTTAAGGTATATTAAAAATTAATAACTATGTTGTAAAATGTTTTTTACATAATTAATTTGTTAAAAATTTCAAGTATGTTATATAACAACAGTCAATACAATAAAAATAAAAATCAATTTAATGGAATATTTTTTTTAAAATTGATTTAGTGTTTTGAGTTTACTAATGAATCGAATATTTACGATATAAATAAAATAGCCTTTTATTATGCACAATAAAAACTTTGGATGCAAGTAGACCGTCAAATTTTGCCGGCTTTAATTCTTTTATAAACTCAATGACACCGACAAATAGATTTATTAACAAATAACAATACAAACAGATTTAAATGCCTATTTGTATTGATAATGTGAGAAAAAAGATTTTAAATAATAATATTCGCATATTTTTTATTTTTATGAAAGCTGTATCAAATGCGGTGTATCCACTATAAGGCCGGCTCCACACGTTGGCCCCAACGCTCGTACCAACGTTGGACTGCATATTCGGAGAGCCGTACACACGTTGGCTATCAAACTAGTTCTGTCCCGTCAGGGCCAATGTGAAGACGTCCGATATAGAAATCGAAATTGCTCTGAGCGCTTTTATAGTACTGATTGCACATTTATAGGTAGGGATCCCTAGTACATTTTTTTCACCTGATCAGTATCAAGCTATTTTTTTGGGAGTGGCTACATTTTGATGAGGCGAACAAAAATTTCCTCTTCGAAAACTCTCGATTGTGGTAGATAATAGAGTTAGCAGGAGATAGAGCAGCAGTGAGCGTAGGACCGGGATAACGTACCACGCAATTTGTAGGACATTATTACTATTAAATTATATAGATATTAACTAACTAAAAGCAAAAAATAAATCAGAAAAAAATTAATTTTTGATGACCTTACGAGGTCATCAAGTCGATGACCTCGTAAGGTCATCAAAAAATATTACTAACCAGCTGATTTTTTTTCTTTTAGTTAGTGATTATCTATATAATTTAATAGTAATAATGTCCTACAAATTGCGTGGTACGTTAGCCCGGTCCTACGCTCACTGCTGCTCTACCCCCTACTATCTCTGTTAGCTACCACAATCGAGAGTTTTCGAAGAGGAACTTTTTGTTCGCCTCATCAAAATGTAGCCACTCCCAAAAAATTAGCTTGATACTCATCAGGTGAAAAAAATGTACTAGGGATCCCTACCTATTATATTTGTTATTGAGAAAAAATAAAAATCCACGTCAAAGATCGAGTAGTCACTAATTTTTTTTTCTGTAAAGGCGATAAGTGCTCATTAATGATTCTCGCTTTTTTTTAAAATCTTTAATTGAGAAATTCATTCCCATATACTGTTGAATGGTGCGCCATGCATCAGCTAATAAATTTTTATTTTTATGATCCTTTCGAGTAGCGTCCCATATTATTCGATGTGAAAAAGTCATGGAATTTATTGAACTTTATCAAAAGTTCAATAAGTTCTATGATTTTTTCATTTGTCCATGCCGGTGGCGATTTTGTGGATGAGGAAGCCATTCTCGCTCGACGTACGCACTCGCTGCGTGTTGCAACAGAACTGAGCAACGCGCCAACGTGTGGACGGATCGCGAACGTTGACGCAGATTCCTTTGATAAAACCGACACGAGCCGGCGAACTACCAACGCTCGCCCCAACGTTGGGACGGATGCCATTTTCTAGCTCCACACGTTGGACGAGTAACGTTGGGACCTATGTTGGGGCCAACGTGTGGAGCCGGGGTAACAACAGACGCTTGGCGAGTGTGAGCGCGACCGATAAAAGAAAGAGACAGCTGCGCAAAATTTCAAATTTGACATATACTTTCCCTGTGAGAGCGCTGGCGCTCGACTGATTTTCTGGGGTTGATGCGTGGTATTATATACTATCTTTTTATAATTTAATACAAAAAGTATTAAATATAATTAAATATTTTAATATTTTCTTATGTTCCTAAATGACGTAAGTTTACTTTGGTATAGATAGTTCGTTAAAATTTCTTAGTTTTCTAAGAAAAATATCGCTTTTAAAATTGTATTTATTTGGAAAATATTCGTAACTTTGAAATTTTTATTATGGATTACCGGAGGTACGAATGGAAAAAATTCTATGTTATTTTTCAACAAAAACATATTCCACATCAGGGGCGTAGCTACCGCCGTATCAGCCGTATCAATGATACGGGGCCCCCGAGCTACAGGGGCCCCCGCAAAAAAAATAGTAAAATGTTATCCACTATGTGTATATATGTACTTAATTTCGTGCTTAACGGGAAAAATTTATAAAAACATTTCAGAAATTACATAAGTAAAAAACAGCAATCTTTTATCCGAGTTAGGCGTGCGCCTAAAAGTTGGCAACATCCTGCATCAGTCATCAGATTTTCCTATCTTATCCCTTAATCGGGCCGAACAAAAAAAATTACTTTTCATGGCTTAAGTATAAGTTCTTGTGTCATGTTGGATATCAGTGTACATAAAATAGTATTTAAATTACTGAAACTGAAAAAAATGATATTTTTACGAGTGGGAAATTATTTCCCTTTGCCTGTTCTTGAATAACCAAAGTGGGAAATAATTTCCCTTTGCCCGATTAAGTTTATAAATTTAAATAGACTAGTAATTTGCCCTGACTATACTTTTGAATTTATTTTTCTTGATAAAAAAAGTGCACAGAATTATTTACTTAGAAGTGAGGTGGTGTGTCAGTGTGCGAATAAAGGATCCGTTAATTTTCAACAGAAGTATCGATGTCCAATAAATCAAAAACATTTTCTAATATATTAGAGCTCTATCTTTAATTTTCCATCTTTTAAAAGACATGATCTAAAACCATTGCAATCAACAATTAAAAATAACGAAATTAAGTAATTGGCAAAAATAAAAAAGTCTACAAAAATAAATCCCTACTTTTTATATATATTGACGCAATATGGAGTTCAGGAACGGACAAAGGGAACTATTTTCCCACTTAAAAGAATAAATTTCAAATGAATCAAAGCCACACAAACACTGCATTTTTGAATTGAATATCATAACAACGTTACAAAGAATATAATAAATTAGTACATAACAAATCAAATATCTACTTATCAGAATCTTTTTTTAAGAAACTTAGCAGATTTATACCACTATGTGAAAATCGCGCGATTTTTTCAAATGTCAAGTTAATTTGATTCTGACATCGATACTTGATATTTGAAAAGCTGGGGTTGTCAATAAAATAATTCTGTAACTATCTAAGAATATATTTGTGTAACAAAATGAATTTGAAAGGTTGCCAATTCAAAAATATTTGGTAATTTAGCTAGATTGATAGGGTGGGAAAATAGTTCCCTTTACCCGATTAAGGGTTATAATAATTGGTTACAAGGAAATAATACCATCGACACTTTATTGCAAAGTGAAATCAATATTAAAATTACATTCTGGAGAGACGTATTGCATCGTATAATTGATATAATAGGTAATTACTTTAGCATCATGTAATCTACCTTTAAAAGGCCATGATTCTGATTCTGGAAATTTTATATCAATTTCACGTTGACTAAATATGATTCTATTTTAAAAGAACTTATTTTAAAACCGAAAGGCAAAATAAATTATTAATTTGCTTGGTACCGCTAGGAATAATATTATTTTATAAATTAAAAAAGCTCTATTTCTGGCAAATCTTTTGGATACAACACATTGTCAAAAATTGCCCAACTTTCTATAGTTTTTTGATACATCTCGACAACAGAAAATGATGATAATGTACCTAAAGAATTAAAAATCTGTGAATCCTTTTTGAAGTTTATAGCAGTAACCGAATGCAGCACAGAAGGACTTAAAACTGAAATTTTAAATATCGCTTCAGCCTGTAATGTCCCACTGCTGGGCATAGGCCTCTTTCCTCATGTAGGAGAAGGATCAGAACTTAATCCATCTAGCTGCTCCAATGCAGGTTGGTGGATATATTCCCTACCTACTATGAGTAACAATTGCTATTAGGTGTAATAAATAAATAAATAAATAAAAGTGTACATGATAACAACCGGGACCGACGGCTTAACGTGCTCTCCGAAGCTCGGTGGGGAGACCCACAAGGACTGCACAAACACCCAGACCACGGCAAACATCTGTAGGGCCAATACAAACGTTTGTCATGTGCGGGGATCGAACCTGCAACCGCCTGTACAACAGCCACAAACCAGTGCTGTGACCGTTGCGCCAACGCTTTTTAAATTTGATTAAAGAATATGAAATTGATTTGTCTATAAATTTAGAGGACAGGGTTACGTGTGTGTAATGTTATGTCAGGTGTATATGGAGGATTACAAGCCCTCATAAAAGAGCATGCCCTGAAAGCCGATTATGTTCATTGTGTTGCACACACATTAAACATAATTTTAAACGATGCTGCGAAACATGTTCATTAAGTAACTCTAGGAACTATTGCTGATTAAATTCAATAGCCTTGCATCCAGTTTTCCGGAGGTAATAACAGCATGCTATCAATTTATTGAGCCTTCCAGTTACAACCGCCACAAATGAAAGAAGTTTTTCAAAACTAAAACTGATAAAAAATTACCTAAGGACTTCGATGGGACAGGAATGGCTATCAGACTTGTTACTATTGTCTACAGAGACAAAAATTGTAGAAAAACTGAAATTGTCTATAACTATAGATGATTTAATAAATCAATTTGCCGAAAAAAAGACAAGAAAATTGCATATTTAATTCCAATTGTTTGAAAAGCTCAATTTCTAGGAAGAAGGGATAACTTATAATCAATAAATATTTGTTTTAATTTAATGAAAGCATTTTTGTTAGGAACTATTGCTGATTAAATTCAATAGCCTTGCATCCAGTTTTCCGGAGGTAATAACAGCATGCTATCAATTTATTGAGCCTTCCAGTTACAACCGCCACAAATGAAAGAAGTTTTTCAAAACTAAAACTGATAAAAAATTACCTAAGGACTTCGATGGGACAGGAATGGCTATCAGACTTGTTACTATTGTCTACAGAGACAAAAATTGTAGAAAAACTGAAATTGTCTATAACTATAGATGATTTAATAAATCAATTTGCCGAAAAAAAGACAAGAAAATTGCATATTTAATTCCAATTGTTTGAAAAGCTCAATTTCTAGGAAGAAGGGATAACTTATAATCAATAAATATTTGTTTTAATTTAATGAAAGCATTTTTGTTTCTTTTGTGAGAAATCCTTACCCTTCTTTTGGGCACCCTAACTAAATTTGATACAGGGTCCCTGAAAAGCACTCTACGCCACTGTTCCACATAATACCATATTTTTTTAAACAGTTTCAAGGTAGAAGTTATTGAAAATTAGGACTTCAAAGTATTCATTTCGACCGTTTACCCAGGGAGGCGGCTGATGAAAAGGTTAATAATTTTGTACAAACAATATAAATCAAAATTCTGTTATGTTGTCTTACTACAACAAAGGTTGCTCTATCACATTTCAAAAATAGAAATTATATTATTGCATCCAATAACTGAGATTATCGATGTCAAAATTTTTGATTGCTACCGATTTTTGTGAAATGGCTCTTAAGTTAATAAATAACACAGTTTACAAACTTCAATTAGCATTTTAAAGAAGTTTCCCAAAACCCTTTTTTAGCTAACATGTCATATACATACCCTACCATAGTACAATATTTCAAATGCAAAAATTTAGTCATTTTTGTAACTTTGTAATTAGATTTTAAAATAGTTTAATAATTTTGACTAGTAGTGTCCATGGGTGTACATGCAATATTCTTTAGTAAGATAATATGATATATTAAGGTTTTTCAATTAAATATAAAATATATTTACAGACTTAATTAAATTATATGCTTATACTTACATATGAGCTTGTTCTAATTCATCCAAAGGTTGAGCCTTTGCCTGGAGTCCAAGCATATAAATATGATTTGCTTTTTTATAGTCGCCAGACTCTTCACAGTAACAAGCCCAAGCTCTGTAAAACTCTGAGCACTCTACCCCAATACCCGTATTGTACAATCTTTGATATATTTCAAGTGGATTAGACAGAGAGTCCACCTAAAACAATAAACAAAGACTTTGTGTAACTTTACTAATCTTAGAAATATATTGATTACAAAATAATAAAAACCAATTCATTTAAAATTGAGAAAATAAGTATAACAGCTTACATATTTAATCCACAGCTTGATAAGTCTTCTATCTTGAAAATATCGTTCATCTTTTTCAAATAATTGTAAACAATCCTTTATTAATTTATCTATGTTACCTTCATGGCCATGTTTTGGATACGATTGTTCAACCCACTGGATGTAGTTAAACCATGGATCCAAGGGATCAGGACCTTGATACTGTCTAATAGCTGCTTCATGTTCTCTATAGGTATAAGAATTAAGTTTAAATAAACATTTGAACATAACCATTTAAAAAATATATATACAATCAAATACTGAAAAATGCACATAAAATCTAGGTATAAATTAAAAATAATAGTAAAAAATAACTCACTCTTTTTGCAGCTGTAGTTGCCTTTGAGCATCAACATCTGACTGAGCTTGCAATGCAGTTCCCAATTGCACAAGGTTCCTTCCACCCCTTAGTGGCTGTATATTTTCTTTACTAACATCAATATCCATTTTAGTACTTAACTATAATCGAAGTATCAAAGCATTACATAAAAACATAACATAAATTGTCACAAATACGTGATTTAAAATACTGATATTTCACGGATCAGTTTTACTGTTTTAGATGACTTTAGGCACAACAATTAATGAAGAATTATTCAATTAAATAAATATAAAACTTAAATATGTGGAATCAAATCATAAGAAACGAGATGGAACTATATTATTCTCAAAAATATTCATGTCTGTTAAACTGAAGCACAAATCCTGAATTCACTCACCATCAAAAGTGACAAAATTACCTAGAAGGTTGCATGTCTATGGTATATTTCAAATTTTAAAATAAATAGCCGTTAATTTGTTCAATTAAAATTATTTCTTTAAGTATACAATAAATAAATGATTTTTATTCTATTAATAATCTAAAATCTACATATGTACTCAAACATAAATCCCAATAGATTTCTGTAAAATCTGTGTAAAATACATAAATTGGTCCTAGACTGTAGGTATTAGAAAATTACAAAAAATATTTACACAGATAAATTAAACCAAATTATTTTAAAAAAAAGATAGTAATATTTTTACTTTTTTGTTAGCGCCAAAAAAATTACTTGATACGAAGCTAGTGTACATACTAATATCTATCAATTTTAACTTCAAGGAGTAATAGTTGTGTTCTTTCGTATAATAACTCTTCATATCTTGTTCCAACTGAAATAATATGCATTCATTACTAATTTGTTGATGGCTGTCATAATAATTGTAGGTTATGTTACTCTCTACGTCATACACTTTTGTTATTGCCCATATTACGTCACCAAAATGGCTGTAGCGTTTTCGCGGTAATAAAAACGGTTTAAAATTTGATTTAATTTTATGGCATGAAAACGTGTTTATTTTGCCGAAATATATTTTTTTTGTGGCTTTTTATTAGAAAATCAACATTTTGAAGTACTTTTTCAAACATAGTGGAATACACGGGAATACCCTATTGGTCAGACTGTATTAGAAAATTACAAAAAATATTTACACAGATAAATTAAACCAAATTATTTAAAAAAAAGGTAGTAATATTTTTACTGTTTAGTTAGCGCCAAAAAAATTACTTGATACGAATCCAAAAATTTAATATTGATTGATTAATTGCTTTATGTAATGACTTTCAATTGTGCCAAATTGCCAATGATGGAGCGCAGTTGATTCCAGTTGATTCCAATTTCCACCAATGTCACGTAGAGTGGAAAACACACGAAGAGGTTTGATCAGTGCAGACCAAAAATATTAAAATATTGAATGAATGAATTTAGAATTATAAATAGCTTTCACTACAAATCTTGTTTGCTCTACCCCTTGGCTGCCCTGCTTAGGGAAAAGGCAGTAACGTGAAAAAAGCCAAATTGGAGAAAAATTTAAACATTTCGTTATAACTAAATTAATGATAGTATTTTTCTATGATTATGAGCAAATCGCTATATTTTACATGACTCTCTAAAAAGTCGGCCTAAATTAGACGGGCCTAAAATAAATATTGTATTGTTTTTTATTGCTCTAAGCAAAAAGCAGTAACATGTAACTTGCTGCCTTTTTACACTGTAAATCTGTATGTTAATGTTTTTTTTTTTCGTTGTTTCCATTGTTATTACTGCTTTTATTCCGTTGCTTGCATTTATTATAAAATATAAATTTACTTAGTACCTGAGTGACCGAGCCTAGCTCGGTATTTTTAGTATTTTTTTTTTTTAATTTTTCTCGGTATTTTTATATTTCATTTTTATTTAAATAAAAAATCAAAGTGAAGTTAGAAAAAAAGGAAAAAAATAAAAGATTGGAGACGGACTTGAAGCGTGGTCTAATCGGTTGATCCCGAGCGACCGATTTCCCACCTGAGCTATTACAACTTTATTGACAATCGCGAAATTTACCTTAGTATTCTAATGATATGGTAGCCATTTTTTCATTGCTTAAAAACAGGGATAAAAATACATTTTCTAAAAATAAATCCTAGCTAGATCAATTTATCGCCCCCGAAATGCCCTGCTACCTGAAAAAAAGCAGTAAGTGAATATTACTGCCTTTTCCCTAAGCAGGGCAGTAAAGTATTGGTGTGTTCTTTAGAAGCCGGAGGCATGGAGGGAGAGCAGCTCCCACCACTGTAACAAACAAAAAAATGCATAAAATTTATTTTAAAATTACTATTGGATCAGAGTCACTATTATTATTAGATTATATAGAGATATATAGAGATAATAATAATGATTGTACCTATTAAAAGTATGTAAAACTTCGTACTTAATTTTATTTTTTAACCGAATTCAATAAAGGCTTTTTTATGTATGTTCGGGCATAACTTCATCGTTTGTGAACCGATTTTGATAATTCTTTTTTTCATAGAAAGGAGATATCATAAGTTTGATACCATGTTAAGGAAACCAGGATCTGATGATGGAATCCTAGAGAAATTGAGGGGAACCTTCAAAACTCGTAGTGATGACTAGTGAGTTTGTTAATTTTTTTTGTCTACTTATGCTGTATTACTTGACGATGTAATTGAAGTCAGTTTTTTTTTTCGTTTTCTCACACACATTTTTCTAGATGTCATTCCGAATCGAATGATCTATCGCACATATTTTTAGGAGCTTTATTTCCATTTAACACGTTTTTTAACTCGTTGACTAGACTACTACCTAATTGATAATTCGATAGATACGTCCGACTTCGTCGTTCTCTCGTAACTGACTAATAAGTGATTCAGCAACTGAAATTAGGAAGGTGTGATCAGAAGCTTCTAACTAGCGACTGGCTTACTGAATTCAGTGACTACATTTAGGAAGGTGTAATAAGCGCATAACCCATGGAGAATTCTCTCTATTCAAAGAGTATATAGTAAAAAAATGATTACCTAGAGTTGCCTTATCTGTGCCCTAGTGATTCTGCCTGTTTTACGCCGAGGCAACAACGTACGTCATTGTGGCATGCGGCATTGACGCATGAAAAATGTCGCACGTTGTGGCAAGAACCTTGCGGCACGGCAACACCTTGCGTCATGTGGCAGAGTGTCGCAGCTTGTATCCGATCACGATGGATTCCGTGCGACAATTTTGATGCGTCAAGCCAGTTTCTAGGTTATGTTTTGGTTCTACTTATTTATTTTATTTACAAAATGAGATAAATCGGACATGGAGTGGTGTAGTGATAATTATATTTGTTAGCAAACAAAAAAACCCACTTAGATCACATCGACAAGTAATACAATGTACCTACGTAGACGAAAAAAATTAACAAACTCACTAATCGTCTGGTATTTCTAGAAATTGTACCCTTACTACAGAAAATCTAAAAAAGAAATATATAAAATCTACTTTTTTTGTTTTTTTGTCTGAAGAAATTCTAACCTATCTCTATCAATCAAGTAGGCAGACTAAAATTTGACAGCACGACGCTTAAAAACTGTTGCCTTGGCATAAAATACGCTGTCGCATGCCACATATGCCGCAATTTGTCGCATGCCACAAGATGGCGCACGCCACAATATGTCGCATGCGACAATGCCGCACGTTGTTGCCTTGGTGTAAATCAGGCTTAATTATAATCAAGAAATGATCATTTCTACTCCAGCGAAAGAGCGAGCTCTGATTGGTCGTACGGCTCGACCAATCAGAGCGCTCGGCTTCACGGAAAGAGTATAATTCTTATTATATTGTTACTAATTATTGATTCATAAAATCTAAAACAATTGCCTAATCTTGCCTAAACTATGCCCTAACGAATGCAACAGTCAGAACTTTAAACATTAACCTATTTCTGCTAACTATACGTTCAATGGTTTTTCATTAATTATAAACAAATTATTGTTGCCTAAAGTAAAAAAGTGATTACCTAAAGTTGCCTTATCTGTGCCCTAGTAATTTCTGTAATTATAATCGAGAAATGATCATTTCTACTCCAGCGAAAGAGCGAGCTCTGATTGGTCGTATGGCTCGACAAACCAGAGCGCTCGGTTTCACGTAAAGAGTATAATTCTTATTATATTGTTACTAATTATTGATTCATAAAATCTAAAACAATTGCCTAATCTTGCCTAAACTATGCCCTAACGAATGCAACAGTCAGAACTTTAAACATTAACCTATTTCTGCTAACTATACGTTCAATGGTTTTTCATTAATTATAAACAAATTATTGTTGCCTAAAGTAAAAAAGTGATTACCTAAAGTTGCCTTATCTGTGCCCTAGTAATTTCTGTAATTATAATCGAGAAATGATCATTTCTACTCCAGCGAAAGAGCGAGTTTTGATTGGTCGTATGGCTCGACCAACCAGAGCGCTCGGTTTCACGTAAAGAGTATAATTCTTATTATATTGTTACTAATTATTGATTCATAAAATCTAAAACAATTGCCTAATCTTGCCTAAACTATGCCCTAACGAATGCAACAGTCAGAACTTTAAACATTAACCTATTTCTGCTAACTATACGTTCAATGGTTTTTCATTAATTATAAACAAATTATTGTTGCCTAAAGTAAAAAAGTGATTACCTAAAGTTGCCTTATCTGTGCCCTAGTAATTTCTGTAATTATAATCGAGAAATGATCATTTCTACTCCAGCGAAAGAGCGAGCTCTGATTGGTCGTATGGCTCGACCAACCAGAGCGCTCGGCTTCACGGAAAGAGTATAATTCTTATTATATTGTTACTAATTATTGATTCATAAAATCCAAAACAATTGCCTAATCTTGCCTAAACTATGCCCTAACGAATGCAACAGTCAGAACTTTAAACATTAACCTATTTCTGCTAACTATACGTTCAATGGTTTTTCATTAATTATAAACAAATTATTGTTGCCTAAAGTAAAAAAGTGATTACCTAAAGTTGCCTTATCTGTGCCCTAGTAATTTCTGTAATTATAATCGAGAAATGATCATTTCTACTCCAGCGAAAGAGCGAGCTCTGATTGGTCGTATGGCTCGACCAACCAGAGCGCTCGGTTTCACGTAAAGAGTATAATTCTTATTATATTGTTACTAATTATTGATTCATAAAATCTAAAACAATTGCCTAATCTTGCCTAAACTATGCCCTAACGAATGCAACAGTCAGAACTTTAAAACATTAACCTATTTCTGCTAACTATACGTTCAATGGTTTTTATTAATTATAAACAAATAAACAAATTATTGTTGCCTAAAGTAAAAAAATCGGCCAAGTGCGAGTCGGACTCGCGCACGAAGGGTTCCGTACCATTGACTAGGTACATTGATTGTAATAACGGGCAAAAAGCGGCTAAAAATCACGTTTATTGTATGAGAGCAAAAATAGGCAAAAATGACGTTTTTTGTATGGGAGCCCCCCTTAAATATTAATTTTATTTTAATTTTATTATTTATTATTAAAGTAAAAATACAACTGAGTATTTTGTGAATATTTCAAGTGCCTACCTGTTGCCATTATTGATATCGAGCAAAAAAGGGCAAGAAAATCGCGTTTGTTGTATGGGAGCCCCCCTTAAATATTTATTTTATTTTGATTTTAGTATTTGTTGTTATAGCGGCAACAGAAATACATAATTTGTGAAAATTTCAACTCTCTAGCTATAGCCGTTCTTGAGATACAGCCTGGTGACAGACGGACGGACGGACGGACGGACAGCGAAGTCTTAGTAATAGGGTCCCGTTTTTACCCTTTGGGTACGGAACCCTAAAAATGATTACCTATAGTCTATCCAAAAATAAAAGAATTAAAAGGTAAACAAATATGGCGGAATGTGTAACCAAAGACTACTATAGTGCTGTGATGTATGTTGTTAAATGTCGATATCGGTAAATTTAATATGATGCATTTCTGATGGCGCTATGCAAGGCCATAGAATTAGTGTACTTCCACAGATTAAGTAATAGGTACTACCTCTAATTGAAAATAATATGGATGAAATGAGGAATTAAACTAAATGAAACATTAACATATATTTATTACATTTAGCACACCATACTATAAGGGGGCGTTCAAGTATTACAAACTTTGAAGATTTTCGTTGTCGAACGTAGGAAATATATAACTTCTTACAGTGCGTAGAGTTCTGTCTTACTAGGTACATGGCAATACTAGTTGTTACAGTGACTGTTATTTTAAAATATCAGTGACAAAATACTAGGTACTCTCTCGATACTAGTATTCTAAAAATACTACGTTTATCTGGCCTCCTCTTAGCGTAAACGCTTAAGCACAAACGAATAATGGAGATGATACCGATTTTACCGACAAACAATTTTTTTTTTTTTGCTACTCTGACAAAGTGAAATCTGTATCTACCGCATTATATTATTGGATAGTGTGACATGACTTACCTCGTAGAAATGAAGTTCGAATAGGAATCCAGTCAACAGCGAAATCGGGGTCCTTAAAACTTTGCAAATAGTCGTCAATACGGAGATAAACACGGTCCAAATCACAAAGAAATCGGAAGTCCACAAACGAAAGCCAAGTTGTTGAGCCGTAGAAACACAAACGCAAAGACAAAAATTTAGATTTAGAGGTATGGTATCGTTCATCAGGTTTTTATTCGTTCTTAATGGAATTTTTTCATTTCTGGCCAAAACCATGTGCATGGTATACTAGGAAATCCATATAACATTATCTGAATTTTTTTAAATATTTTCCTGTTATTTTTGTATACAAATAGTTTGTTGATAAACTGAACGATATAACACTAGCAACATTAGCAGGGTGCACTCTGTATGTGCGTTTCAAATTAGATTTCCGAAAGTACTTTTCGGTATTTGTGTGTGAGTAAAATTTGTCAAAATTGATTTCCGAAAGTACTTTTCGGTATTTGTGTGTGAGTAAAATTTATCAAAACATAGAGTAACCTCTCACTCACAACCTATTAGATATTACTTACAACACGAACGAAATGGCAATGCATGAAAAGGCTATGTAATTAATATCTAATTTAAATATTTTCTACTTAGAAACTAATGAAAGTACAGAGAAATGTTAATTAAAACAAAAAAAGTCTATTTGTATTAGGGGCACATTGCCTTAGCCCTTAGCTGGGGCCTGGGGCTGCCTACTATCGTGTAACAACTCCTTTGAAAAAAGTATTAGCAATTTGATGACAAAGATACACTAAAAGTATTTTCAATGAGATTTAAAGCAAAAGTTACCACAGAGAAAGACATACGGTCTTATTGTCAAAAAACGAAGTAATGCCTCTCTCAAAGTCGCATTAAGTATAACACTATGTAGTAAATATTTATAAATATTTACTACAATAATAATAATAATAATAAATAAATATTTATTTATTAAATATTATTGTAGTAGTATTATATCAAAATTGATTTTATTCGTTTAAACTCATATCAGAGCAGGAACATCCGAATTGTCTCTCAATTCATCATCTGTATCTGTGACGGATATTACCTATTAAAGATGAGTCCATTATATTGTCAATATGGATGTCACGATCCCAATCAGACATAATGTTCCTTTTTATTTTATTCACAACCTTCGACCAGTTTTCGGATTGAACATTGTTGGTGGCCTCTTGTAATAGAGCCAACATCTTATTTGCTGTAAATGGAATCTATATATTAATACGTGAAGAAAAAACTTTATACCCCTTTTTACGAAAATTGCGCGGACGGAGAAGTATGAAATTTCGCACACTTATAGTTTATATCGATGCCGCGTTGGCGCAGCGGTCATAGCACTGGATTGTGATTGGCTGTTGCGCGGGCGGTTGCGGGTTCGATCCCCGCACACGACAACATTTGTATTGGCCATACAGATGTATGTCGTGGTCTGGGTTTTTTTTTTTTTTTTATTACAAATAGACAGGCATTTGACCGCAATCTCACCTGATGTTAAGTGACGATGTGGTCGAAGGTGGAGCATGCCTGCCTAATAGCAGCCTATTCACTCTGGCCTTGAAGGCACCCAGATTGTATCGTTCGGGAAACACAGACGCGGGCAACGAGTTCCATTCCTTAGCTGTGCGCATTAGGAAAGTAGTGCCAAAGCGTTTTGTGCGCGTAGGTGGCATATCGATGACATAAGGATGGAACGATCGACCGCGCCTAGTGTCCCGATGGCGGAAGGTTGTTGGGGGAATTAGATCGTGCAATTCCTTCGCACACTCACCGAAATATATTCTGTAGAACACCGACAGACGAGCTACCCTACGCCGCCTGGGTGTTTGTGCAGTCCTTGTGGGTCTCCCCACCGTGCCTCGGAGAGCACGTTAAGCCGTCGGTCCCGGTTGTTATCATATACACCTGATAGCGATCGTTACTCATAGTAGGAATATATCCGCCAACCCGCATTGGAGCAGCGTGGTGGATTAAGCTCTGATCCTTCTCCTACATGGAGAAGAGGCCTATGCCAAACAGTGGGATATTACAGGCTGAATCGTATAGTCTTTAAAGAGGAGTGTGGAATGATAATATTTTTTCAAAATTATACATAAAATAAACATTAAATTAATAAAAATAGCATTACACACGCACACACGCATATTATACGAGTACTATTTTGTTGATGGTCAAAGTCTGTAGTCAAATTAAAAAGTTATTTAAAAGAAGGTTCTTTATTGTCATAATTATTTGGTTTTCTATTAATATAAAATTTTAATTATGGTCGAATTTCGACCTCTAGGCGACCACTAGTAGCAATAAATACGTGTCACATACAAGGCATAAATCCGATTTTGATTACATATTTTATAGTACAAAGATATTATGTAGCCATAGAATATATATATTGACAAGTTTATACACGTAGTTACATTGCACAACTGAATAACACACACATTTTCATAACACTAATTATCAGAACTAGATTTATGCTGTGAATATCGTCAGTGATAAAAATGAATTACATAATGTCACATCCCTAGTAATGTGTATTGACAGAAGTCAATGTCATATTGGCAACTGTCACCCGCACCATGCTACAACGCACGAGGTATAACTTTTTTTTTAATTATTTATAAAAAGTAAAAATAAATTATGATTTATAAAAAGTTCGAGTTACTTTTTATGATTTATAATAAAAAGTTCGAGCTAAAACGCTTTTTTTAATATCATTGACCTCGACTTTTTCTTCTTCTTCTTCTTTTATTTATGGCATACAATCGCCATTTGCGACATTCTGCCAGTGTCAAGTATAAATCAATATAAAAATAACTAGCGGACTGACCTCGACTTTTTATCGATATGAAAGAACCATGAAAGAACAGAAAGCCCTTAACCATAAACACAAGACACAGTAATGACAAATGTCACTTGTAAGTTTGAGGTTACAGCGAATTCGGTTTTCTGCTAAAAATATTAGTTTGACGATGAAATGGACGTATAATTACAAATATAATGGTAGTGCATGTGATTACCCAGATGCTACAATAATTATCTAGTAGCCATTGTGTGTGATTACACAGGGATTGCGTATTTTTCATCCGGTAAGGTGTTTGTTTACATTTTAATTCTTTTATTTTTGGACAGAGTTTAATGTTGCCTGATCTGTTCCCTAGTGATTTCTGTAATGGGCATGACGACAGTATCAAAAAATCGTCAATTTAATGATTTCAGGAGAACACTCATATTAAAAAAATTCAAAATACTGGTTTAGTTTTATGTAAAATAATAAGATTATTGTGATTTTCAATAAAATAAAACATTAAAATACTGCAATCGGCCATTTTGAATGAAACACAAATTACAGCGCAGACGTCACAACATAACATAATACGTCAGGCGCGCTCCAAAGAGTAAAGTAAAAAGTAAGGCCCAGATTATTTTGTGACGTCAGAGCCGACGCCATGACACCTGCAGCCGTTTTGCCGCTCTCATTGAAAACATATTAGAAAAATAGTTTTAATCTTCCTTAAACTTAAGTTTATTACCGAAATATAGGTATTTTCGTAAATAGTAAATGTGTAGCCACATTACGGAAGAGGTTTTGAAAATCTTTCGTCATGCCCATTATAATCAATAAATGATCATTTTACCCAAAGAGCATAATTTTACCTGCTAACTATACTGAACTCTACGTTTTTTTCTGAGCTAATTCTCTATTCTCCATGGTCTAACCCATGGGCCATGTCCCATGTCTAACCTGTCACCTGTCAGTGATTATTTTTTTATTTTAGCTTTCAAGTTTGTTGTTATGTCTTATTTTAAAAGTGAAGGCTAATATTAAAAACGTAATCCTTGTACACTTTTTGCTGTGAGATCATATACATAACTATGCATTCGTATTTAATAAGTTAATTGTAAAAAGTTATAATTTAATTATTTTAAAAAATAGTATTTTATTTCATGTGTATGACTGTATGTAATTTTTAATTACAAAAATGTCACATCGAATGCAAATTGAGAAGAAGAAAGCCCAAGAAGAAATGCGGCGCTTGATGGCAGAGCGTAAAAATAAAGATAAAAAACCAATTCAAATAAATAATCCACTTGCGAAATATAATAATGCTGGGCAGTTAATGTGTATTCTTTGCTCATCGATTGTGCGTTCAGAAAATGTATGGCAGGTTCATCTTAACAGTAAACAGCACAGAGGAAATGTCGAACAAGCAAAGAAACTGAAAGAATTGACAAACAATTTTACAGATGATAAAATTAAAAATAAAAGACCAGCTGCTACCTCCGAAGATGCTCCACTTGAAAAGAAACCAAAGGGTATTTTAAAGAACAGTAATGAAAAGTTGCCTTATATACCACAAACCCCTAAACATAAGGCACCTACAATAATAATTCACCATGATGAAAAAATTATAAGAAAAAGTAGAAATCCTGTGTCACAGGAAGGTAATTTTAACATTCTCAGTTTAACGCTATTTTACACGAGTCTTGTAAAATTTTACACAATTAATGAAATGGGTCAATAATCAATAGCCTTTACCAAAACCTCGACATATGAAAGAGAATGGTCCAAGTTTAACTGGCTACCTTACTTTTTTTGGCTTTGTAACTTATTAATGTTAAAGATATTTCTCTTAAATATGCTTTATGTATACTATGTATTTTGTATTTGTACTATTGTATTTTTTTAATATGTTTACTTGAAAAAAAATATTCCCCGCTTTAAATTTTTTACCACGAAGTATGATAGAAATATTAAATATTAGTGGTCATTTGTAATAGTAGCATTGATTTTAGAACTCATATCAATATCTAACTAGTATAGATTTACATGTCCTATCAACTGTGCAATCTAATTTAAATTTGCATTGAGATTCCTGTGATTTTTGTTCATTTAATTAAAAAAAAACAATATATAGTTCTTAAAAAGGTATTAATTTTTAAATACACTGCTATCAGAATTTCTAGGGACAAAAATTATGCAAAATAATTAAATCTGCTTACTCATAGTTTAAATATAAAATGTCATATTTTAAATTTAATTTTCTCTTATTCTTTAACTGACTTCCAAAAATGGAGGAGGTTCTCAATTTGACTGTATTTTTTTAAAATGTATGTTAGCTCAGAACTTTTGACTGGGAGGACCGATTTCGATCAATTTTGTTTTAATTGAAAGGTGTAGTGTGTCGTATGGTCCCATTTAAATTTAATTGAGATCTGACAAGTACTTTTAGAGTTATATCTAATAATGCGTATTTACTTGACTACTTTTTCGTCGACCTACATTGTATTATGCTGGATAACTTTTTACTCGATGTACCGATTTTGATGATTCTTACTTTAATCGAAAGCTAATTGATAGTATGTAGATTGTCATGTAGTCTTGTTTAAATTCGATCGAGATCTGATTTCAACTTTTTGAGTAATCTTTAATAGCACGTATTTACTTGACTATTTTTTCGTCTTATTACGTTATATTACTTGTCGATGTAATTGAAGTCCGTTTTGTTTTCGTTTGTGAGCAAACACATTTATGTAAGATTCAATTATTGATTTGTAATCATGTCATGTTAATAAAATTTTATTTATTAGTTGAAAGGTCAGAAACAGCAGAAGTTGAAATGATCCAGGAAACTGAAGCAGCAGTAACAAACCCACAACCTATTCCTGAGGGATTTTTTGATGATCCGATTTTGGATGCAAAGGTAATACCTCGCGTCATGTAAAAAGAACGCTGAAAGAAACTGTTTGCGCATACGTAATCTCACACACTATAGTACTAGGCCTATTGTTTTATTTTTGAATTGACATGGTTATTGACATAAAAATATAGAAAGATTAAAAATATAGATAGACCCCATACCACCATATAGACCTTTGCGCAGCTTGAAGGCCTGCGTTCTTTTTACATGACGCGAACTATATATTATCTCACTTAGTTATATATAAAAACATATCACCTTGACAAATAATTTTCGAAAAAATTGATGAGTTGATGAGCCAATTTTACTAATTACTTAAACCTTTGGACAAGTTTATTATCTTAAAACATCAGATTTGCTAATGCATTTTTTATTTCAAAGTAATTTTCACCATTGAACATATTTATTTAACTATTAATTTAATCATACTCTTATTATTAACTACTTAAAGGAAGGAATAAATTAATTCTTCATTTGTTGCTGAACTAATAGTTAAAATTTTAAATACTTCACTACCACTTGTTACGTCCGCCTGACGGCGGGGTAACAATAAAAAACACAAATAAAAATTACAATGTATATTGTAAAAAAAATAATAATAATTAATTGAGTAAAATTACAATTCCGTGCCCACAACCCGTGCCCACTTCGTTGGGCGTTAATTATCAGTTTATCACAAACGTAGGGAGCCGACCGCGCGAGTGAGCCGCGCGGCATCCTGTCGTATAGACGCAGCGGGCGCCTACAGCGATGAATAAAATCGTAATAATATCGTGTATTTGTTATTTACAATTACAGAACCAAATAACATAGGTACTTTAAAGAACAAATGTTATATCACTTAAATAATATGTTGCTCCAACGCCATCTATCAAAAAGTAAGAAAACTTCGTCGTCGATAGACTAAAATAAGATTAAATAACGTCGACAGACTAATAAATAGTTTTCTTACAGCGATAGATGGCGTTACCATTTTGATATTATATTTTACTTTTTTTATTATTATTTTTAATAATTACTTCTAACGCCGATATCTCAAAAACTATTCATCTGATTGATATAGTGTAGGAGGCAATTTTAAACTGCATTAAATTCTTAAGCTAACTTACATATTTATTTGGATAAGGATTAATACTGAACTATTTCTTTAGTTCAGTATTAATCCTTATCCAAATATCCTATCCAATAGCTTTGAAAATAACGTAATGTTTTAAATTAAAAATTTGAACATAAAAGTGGTTATTGTAAGTCAACCGTAAGAGATAGAGATATGCTGTCGCGGACTTTTTTGTAGCATTTTTATAGATTTTGAATTCGCTAGCACATTATTTAACTATATCTTTGCTAGTTTACGCAGCGTTCGCGAGGAAAGTTCCCCGTTGGCGAGATTTTTTGCGACCTCTTCAACATTTATCGCCGTATTTCTGCTAATTTACATAAAAGCATAATAAATTATATACCTAAACCTTCCTCAAGAATCACTCTTTCTATTGTTGAAAACCGTGCAAAAATCCGTTGAGTAGTTTTCGAGTTTATCGCGTTCAGACAGACAGGAGGACAGAAAGACGCGGCCGGGGGACTTATTTTTATAATAAGTATAGATTATTTTTCTTATTTACTGAATTTTTTGTTCAATTACAATAAAATATAGCCTATGTTACTCCTGAATAGTGTAGCTTTCTGTTAGTGAAAGAATTTTCATGATCGGATCAGTATTTGCGAAGATTACCCCGTATATACAAACAAAGTTATAAACTTTACCTCTTTATAATATTAGTATAGATGATAAATAAATACATAACACCCAGATTTGGGGTAGGAACGAACCCATAACCCCTGGACCAGAACAGCAAGGTGCAACCCAGTGTATGCCCATTGGTGCAACTGCACCAACGGGCATACACGACGGCCAACATTTACTAAAAATGGTAGTTTCATAATTTTTTAGGAACGAATAATTTCTGGTAAGCTTGTTTGATTAAAATTTTAAAATACATATATAAATATTGTTTTTAACCATCTATGACTATACAATTACAGAAGAATAAAATTATAATGCAACTTTATTTTAATGTATGTTGTGATAATATAAAACCTTTTACTTAACTTTACTTTTATGACCCTCTTTTGATTTATACTAATAATATAATTAAAATAAATTTTACAACATATACATTTTTGTTATGTTCCATATAGCTCAGTAAATGCTTCATGGATTTGTTCAATCATGTCCGTTGCTAACATGCTCCTGCCTTTTATCTGAAAAGCTTTTGCATTACAAGTACGTACTAATAATGATGCTGCAAAACAAGACAATGATGATGCTAAAAGCATTTTATCAAAAGGCTTAATATTTTCATCATCAATCATGTTTTTTGTTGCTATAGTCCAATTTAAGAATGTTGCTATAGATCCAGATAGAAGGTCACCTTGACCTCCACATCTTCTGCCAGACCCTACTTCTTTGAATTTCCATTCCAAATCAGGATTAAAACAATAAAGTTCATCAGTTTCACCCTTCTTCAGAATGGTTATGTTTTTGTTCAAATCCTTTATACCTGTAATTCCATTCACTTTACTGCAAAGCCGTTCAAACTCAATTTTATTAGGAGTCAATATAACTGGAGAAGTGAAGTTTTTAATCAATTCGGGTTTTTCGGTAATTAGAAATAAGCCATCTGCATCAATGATTAGTGGTATTTGCCTTTTGCTAATTAATTCTATTAGCTTTGTGACAACCTCAAATATCTTTGGATCACGGCCTAATCCAGGTCCTATAACTAATGCATGCAATCTTTCAAGCCATGGTGAAATATTACTAACTGCATCAAGTTCGTCAAGTAAAGGATGAACAATCAATTCTGGACTATATGATTTTATAACAGTAGCTGCAGGTTTTGAACAGAAAATGTGCACCAAGTCAGCTCCAACCTAAATCAAGAAATAATAGTTATGTAATAATATACTTAAATATATACCTGTAAATAAGAAATATTTCATGTGATCTTGATTAAAAAAAAAAACAACTAAATATTAATAAAAAAAACAAGTACTAAGTTATCGTAATAGAAACAAATTTTCAATACCAAGTACCTATATGACAGAAAGTTATTGCATATTTATTTGTGCATTATTGTTTCATGTTTACCAAAATAATTATATATAGGTATTTATATTTGCAAGAAAATCTATTGGCACATCAGTAACCAAGTAGAACATGTCTCTTTAAAAAAATCTGTGTTTTAAACCTTTGAATACATTAATTACTAATAAAATTATACTGTAGCAATTCACCTTCAAAGCAGCAATACCGGCAAAGTAAGGGGCGCCTGTATATTCTAATGAACCACCGACTATACCTATTCTTCCAGCTTGACCTTTGTGTTGTGTTCCATCCAAAGGCGGTATGCTTTTTTGCAATAATTGTATAATTTTAGTACGATCCATTGTTAAATTATTTAACTGCGAAAAGTTAATTCGTTTTATCACGTTTTTTGTTTTTAATAAGTTTTTTATCATTGCTCAGTTTATTTATTGGAGGCGCATATTTTGTGTTTTATTACTGGTTTACTATCAGTGCATTTATATCGAAAATCATAACTATAGCCCGAGCCCGTCCAACCATTTATTATCTTTTTGACACTTCAAGAAATTTTGCTTTTGACATTAGTGACTGCCTCACACGTTATTGATTCGATTTAAATAATAATCGATTTTATTGAAGAAGAACTTTCAATCGACTTAATGAACAATTTTTAGTTTAAAAATATTAATGATTCGTTTATTAGTTAGTTTGTTAAATAAACATGTAGGCAGGTATGGGGCCGTCCATATATTACGTCATTCTAAATTAGGGGGGGGGGGGGTCTGCGGATGACGGCAAATGATAGATGGGGGGGGGGGGGTGTTTCAAAATTGACGTCATTCTTATTTATTTATTTATAGTTTATTGTTCACGTACAAAAAGATTATTTCTAAAAAGAAATTTCTTCCAGCACACCTAGTAATGGATGAAAACTCCGTGGGAGTTATCCAAAGAAAAGTAAAAAATAGGGAATAATAATATATAATATTATTATTCCCTATTTTTTACTTTTATATTATATTATACCAATGATTATTGCCAAAGTAAAAATAATAAAAGGTGATTCTATAATCAAGTGTTTTAATCATTAATACCCTATTTTTCTCAAATCTGCAATGTTTTAACTTTGTCAAACTGGTAATGACGTCAATTTTGGGAGAAGGGGGGGGGGGGTCATTAAGAAATGACGATAGGATGATTGTAGGGGGGGGGGTCTAAAATCTGAAAAAATCGATGACGTAATTTATGGACGGCCCCTATGTGATTTTCCAAGTAATTTGCTCGTATTAACGACCAGAAGGTTTTCGGGAATAAAATCACAAATTTCTTCTCTTACCTTTTTATTTTATACAACCTATATTTCTCTCAACTATTACAAGTTGTTACTGCCTCAAGATATGATCAACGACTCTCTCGACAAAATGGCGACACTGAACTTTTATAACTAGTCAGTGGCGCCATTTCTACCGGAAGTTCCCCCAAAAGAATAATCATTAAATTGGAATATTAAATTACATTAGAAAATAACTTTAAATGATTATTCAATTGGTTAATAAATTTACTATTCATAAATGCAACAGTTACAGAATATTACAACTAAAAATTATTAATTTATATTAAATTATTTACACCGGATGTACCGGATGTTTTATTGAAATTAAATACAACGGAAGTGTTAAAAATAAACAATTTCTAACAATCGGCCATACTGACAAAAAGTTTGACCTCAAACTTATACATCGTATACAATAAAAATTAAACTAAAATACAAAAATAAATAAATTTGTTAATCATGTAAATTCACTTACATTAAATTCATGAGTAACAATAAAATTAGTTATAATTTAATACATGCAAAAAGAAATAGAAATTAAATTTTAAATTAACAATTAAACAAAATATGTACTTCAAAATCAACTAATTTAATTATTCGTGATTTATTTAATATATTATACAATATATTTTTTTTTATAGTGTACATTTATATTGTTGTAATTATATCATATAAACTTTGTGAATGTGGATAGGAACGTTCATCTATTCCACCTGATATTTAAAAAAAACAATACAACTTGGAACATTCATCAAGTTTATTCTACAGTTGGATTGGAACGTTCATCAAGTCCAACTAAAATTCAAATAAATGACTTGGGAAGTTCATCAAGTCCAACAGACTATAATTTAAATAAAAGACTTGGAAAATTCATCAAGTTTATTCTACAGTTGGATTGGAAAGTTCATCAAGTCCAACTAAAATTTAAAAAAAAATGACTTGGGAAGTTCATCAAGTCCAACAGACTATAATTTAAATAAATGACTTGGAAAGTTCATCAAGTCCAACTATAATTTAAATAAATGACTTGGAAAGTTCATCAAGTCCAACAGACTATAATTAAAATAAATGACTTGGAAAGTTCATCAAGTCCAACTATAATTTAAATAAATGACTTGGAAAGTTCTTCAAGCCATTAATAATTATTTTCACTTTTTAAATAAATTAATTTTACTTCATTGTTATTTTTAAATATTATTCTCAAATCATTTATTATTCTTCTTCACTATCAGAACTAAAACTTTTATTGGTATGTATGTTTATCCATGGTTTTATTTGATCGACTGCCCAAATGTTACTATATTTGGTTTTCCCAATTCTGTACCCAGTATAGTGGAAACTTCATATCTGTCATTGTCAAAAATTTTCGTTATTTTATATGGACCTGAAAACTTGGGTAACAGCTTACTACTTTGGCCTTCATTCGATGGTTTATTTATTTTAAGTAGATCACCGATTTCATATATGGTAGGACTCTTTCTATTTTTATCAAAACGTTGTTACTTAGCAACTTTACAGTAGCTGAGGTTTTTAAATTACGAAGTGGTTTAATAATACAAAATTTGGTATAACCGTCAACAATCAAAAGTAAACACATATTATCTCGACTACTTTTTACAAATGGCCCTAGGTGATCAATGTGTATAGTATGAAAAGGGATATTTGGTTTCGGTATAGGATGTAAAAATCCTTCTTTTTTACCATTCGAATTTTTGCCATAAGCACAATGAATACAAGATTTTACATATTTGTAGACAAACTTTTTCATTTTCGGAAACCAGAAATCCCTTTTTATTCTAGCTAAGGTCTTCTCTACCGAAAAGTGTCCGACATCGTCATGGTTCAGACGCAATATTTGGAATCTAGCCCCCTTTGGTACAACCCATTTAAAATCGTTCTGTCCGACTTTCCTAAATAATTTATTATCGTTAATCAAGAAATTTTGCTTTGTCCAATAATTCATTATATTTAGGATCTTTGAATTAATTTTTCCTTAAGAGTATTGAAAGACTGTATTTGGTCATTGCTCCAGTTCCAAGTTTGGTTCTTTTTTGTTAAATCAGTCAAAGGACGTGCATACTGAGGAAATAGCTAGCTAGACCTATAAATTGCCTAACTTTATGGACATTTTTGGGGTGGGAAAATGTTTGACTGCTTCGATTTTAGTTTTACCCGGCTTAATACCTTCATACGAGATCTCAAAACCTAAATAATCTATATTTATTTGAAAAAAGTTACATTTTTTAATATTTAAAGTGAGATTTGCTTCGTTTAATAATTTAAAAGTATTTTCTAATTTTTGAACACCTTCATTAAAATCTTTAGATACAACAATAATGTCATCCATATATGCTTCTGCTGATTTATTATTTCCATCTACTGAGTTTAGTTTTAAGGCCTTACTAATTGTTCTTTGAAAAACTGCAGGAGCGTTTACTAAACCAAAAGGCATTCTCTTAAATTGGTATAAACCATCAGGGTTAATAAATGCAGTTTAGTAAGTGTCTACAATCTGGGGATATAGGAATTTGGTACTAACCACTAGTTAAATCAAGATTTTGATCTTCGATACGAGGAAGTGGAAAATGATCTTTAATTGTGCGACTATTCAAGGCTCTGTAATCAACACACAGCAGTCTATCTCTATAGCTCAACCTATAAGGCTTATAAACAACAGGAGTATGATCCGATAACTTTAAATCCATTTCGGTTAAATTAGTACATCCAAATTCAGAAAGATTTTGGGCAAAAGTGCTACGATAAACTTGAATCAACTGATATACTGCATCTCTTTGTTAGTTCATTAATATTAATGTCTTTATAATCTATTGTTTCGAATCTAGCTTGAGCTTGTAAACACATTTTAGGTTTGTCTTCAGATATGTCAACTTTTTCCGCCCTAACTAGAAGCGTATGGGATTTGAAATAAACTGGAGTAGATGGAGCGACCACAAAAACTAAAACTTTACCTTTGCTTACTGAATAAAGACCTTCTTGTATCCAATACTCTATTCCACAATAATTACGATAGCTGTTAGGGATAAAAATTATTCCATCTGATATATCCTCTGTGAAACAAGGTATTAATCCTATTTTATCAATAGAGGTAGATTCGCAAATAACTAACCGAACTAATGAGGCTTCATCTACAATATCTGGAAACGTATAGTTCCTATTTAAAATCTCAAGTGAATATTTAGTTTTTGTTACTAAAATATGTGGCAACTCAGTAAAGTTTTGACAAATTAAAAGGGGCACATGTAATTGTAAAGGTGCAATTACAAATGCATTTATCAAGGATTCAACCTTATCTATAGTAATTCTAAATTCCGTTTTGCCCATTGGTATGATAGTTCCGTTACCGATGCCCTTAATTACTGGCACGTTGTCGTACTTTATTACTAGTCCGTATTCGTCTACCAATGCTTTACTTATTAACGAACAATCACTTCCAAAATCAATAATGGCAGTGATTATCTTATAAAAATTATTGTTGATATTAACTGGTTTATAAAATTTTGAATTTTGATTTTCAGATGAATCTATGTTCATGACATGCTTTTCTTAATTATTTTTGTTTTTATTTTTAAAACAATCTTCTTTTTTACGTCCAAATTTTTGACAAGAGTCGCACTTTATTATAGGTTGATTACATTGATTTATTCTATGACCTTGATTTTTACAGTTAAAACAAAATAAAGCTCTAAATAATAATTGTCCAACGATTCTCCAGTTTTGAAAAGCCTTTCTAACATTTCAGTTAAAAGATTACCATCATTAGAATCAGAAGGAAAAGCCTTTTTAGACATTCCTGCCATTGTAACCATGTACGATTTACAGAATATAAACCCTCGTACCATTTTTTAGCATGACCCACTAAACGAGGTAATGCAAAATGTGGAATTAGTTGTTCAGACCAATTATAAATTTGAGCACATTCATTAACCTTTGCGATCCAATTTTCAATTCTATGATTTTTTGCGGTGGGATCAAATTCCGGAATCATATTTTTATCAAAATGTAGTTTTTGACTATTCTCAGATTTCAGAAAATCTATACTAATATAATAAAGCTGAAGAGTTTGTTTGTTTGATTGTTTGTTTGTTTGATTGTTTGTTTGTTTGATTGTTTGTTTGTTTGTTTGTTTGAACACGCTAATCTCAGGATCTACTGGTCCGATTTGAAAAATTCTTTCAGTGTTAGATAGCCCATTTATCGAAGAAGGCTATAGGCTATATATCATTACGCTAAGACCAATAGGAGCGGAGTCCACGCCGACGAAGTCGCGCGCAGAAGCTAGTTATTCATAAAGTTTAACAATGCCGATAAGTTTTCATTTGATGAGCCTAAGTTATTCAAAGTGTTGGCCTTACCGGAAATATCCGTGCTGCCCCGATCTCTTACTGGAGACCGGTTGGGGGAATGAGAGTAGCTCGATGAAGTTGATCGGTGTCGTGATGACCTCGGCCTGACGTCCCTCGACCTTTTATGATGGACAGGAGGACTTCGGAGCTCGCGGTGTCGTCGTCGCGAAGGTGACCGTTGCTGCTTTCCAGATGTACTAGGTAGAATAGGACTACGACGTCGTGATGACTGGCTAGGCCTGGCCCGGCTGTATCGTGATCGACTACGTCTGCTACTTCCAGATCGCCTCTCATCCATTATTTCTCGATAGCTACGATACGGGTCCACTGAAGGACGTCTTAAAGCGTTTTCTGTACTCTCGTTTATACTGAAAAGTAAAATAAAATAGGACAACATAAACTGTATTTTTTTAAAACATTATGAATTATTTTTGACTAGCTGACCCGGCGAACTTCGTACCGCCTAACAGTCGATTGGTATTAAAGTTCAAATTGACTTTTAATAAGTGTTGTTTTTAGACTTGTTCAGGCAATTTTTTTTAAATTTTTCTCTCCGTAATAACAATCCTCGTACTTCAAGGAATATTATAAAAAAGAATTAAGAAAATCGTTTCAGCTACTCTCGAGATTTGCGCTTATAGCAACACATTTAGCGATTCATTTTTATATATATATAGAGATATATTGAGTTAATAGATAAAAAAGTAATTGCAATAATTTCATTTACATAGATAAATTGTAATTTGACTTTTATTTTAAATAATTTATTTTACAGGTCTCTCAGCTATGACAATTTATAATATTTTATCTGTAGAATTAGTTACTAAATAAATTGGACTAGAATACGTATTTTTTTTTTTAATTTGATGTTCACTTTTATATCGCAAAAACTTAGTTCCTTGTTACATGTTGTTTAACTATTGCGTGCATTATTTTAAAATATCAATATTAAACTTGTCTAAAGATGGCTGATTAATATGACCACCGTAAACAATTTCTATATTCTATTTAAACTTACGTAAACGTACACATGACAATAATGGATAAAATAAAATCAATCGTAATATTACTCATGCCAAAAATAAAATATATTTAAAACATTTCTTTAAAGATTCTCTGTTTGTTAAAATAAAAAAATAAAAAAAAATATTTGAAGATTTCAATCTAATTCTAAAATCTATTATAATTTCTGCATTAACTAAAAAAAAAAGCATACCTTGATTTCGTGTGGCGTGAAAATCCTTTATCCCGCTTCTGATATTAACGACCAGAAGGTTTTCGGGAATAAAATCACAAATTTCTTCTCTTACCTTTTTATTTTATACAACCTATATTTCTCTCAACTATTACAAGTTGTTACTGCCTCAAGATATGATCAACGACTCTCTCGACAAAATGGCGACACTGAACTTTTATAACTAGTCAGTGGCGGAATTTCTACCGGAAGTTCCCCCAAAAGAATAATCATTAAATTGGAATATTAAATTACATTAGAAAATAACTTTAAATGATTATTCAATTGGTTAATAAATTTACTATTCATAAATGCAACAGTTACAGAATATTACAACTAAAAATTATTAATTAATATTAAATTATTTACACCGGATGTACCGGATGTTTTATTGAAATTAAATACAACGGAAGTGTTAAAAATAAACAATTTCTAACAATCGTAACTCAAGAGTTACCATACATCAAGAGTTTACATATATTAAGATATAAACTTGATTTAGACTTAATTAACCATGCGTTTTAACGTTGAATTTCATTACCTAACGCGTGCATAGTTACGTGTTAAGGCAGCCGTCAAAAAATAAATAAATAAATGAATGAACAAAGTTATTGCTCTTTACTCTGAGTTATAAGTTTTTACACTTTTGTATTTACACTTTTTTCACACCTCACCTCAAAATTCATGTGAACAATTCAAAAAACCAAGTTTTTGGTTGTTTTTTTGTCCTTTTTTCTTTTACAATTTTTTTGTTTCGCAAGTTCGTTTAAACTTACCTTTTTATGTCCCAAATACGCTGTATTTTTTTGTTTTAAAATATTACTATGTTAAATGCTCTCAGAAAATGCTCGCCATAGCCTGCAGCTATGGTGAGATTGTACTTGAGCCTTCAATATAATATTCGTTTTATCTCTGAAAAATTGAATAGTTATAATATTATCTGAATCATCCATTGTCTCTGCTAAATATGATATTGCTTGTTTATATCGATAGGAGCCCGTAAATACAAGTTTCAAGTCCATTTCTGGTAAATCTGTCAAATCACTAGACAGAATTGCTTTAAATAGATTTTTTTTTTGTCAACCAATTTTATCAGTAGATAATAATTATATTGTGAGTATTATTCCGAGATCTTATCATTTCAAAAATTTCATCTGAACACTACATCAGAAATATCATCTACTTGACCAAAAATTCGATAGTAAAATGTTACCCAGAGTCAGCAGTTTTTATAGAATTTCATCATTTCTTCACAATCAGTTCAACAAACGTCTAACTCACGTCACGTCACAAATGTATGATAAATTTTATTAGTTACACATTAATGTAATTAATACATTTTTAATAGTAAATAATTAAATATTAATATTGAAATTCTTAAATAAAGAATGATTTTTAAGCTAGTACAAGAGTTAAATAATAAAAAGAAAAAATCACTTTTTATTATTTTACAATATGGCGTACCGTTTTTAAAAAAATCCAAGGTCATAATTTAATTGAAAATTTAATGAGGAATTAAAAAAAAATAGTTTCATAATGTTATCCTTATCGTAACATTGTGAAAAATTAAAATTAAGAAAATAACCTCGTTTTTTTTAAGGTTCTTATGAACCAATATTGCTCATATTTTTTTTCTTAAAATCTACCATCATGCCCCACAGCATATCCGGTATTTAGATCAATCGATTCACACGGTGCTGAGATTTTTTTTTTACTGATTTTCATTATTTTCTGATTTATTCGGAAACGGTAATAGATAAAAATCTGAAACTTGCAGCATCAAAGTATCTTATGAGTACCAACATTTCCTGAAATTATGAGCCCGATATCTACATTTCTGGGGCCGATTCAGTATGCTTATCGTCCTATGGCCTTTATAGAAACAATAATTACATGACGTAAAATTATTTTTATAGTATTATCGATTTATTATCGATTTACTATTTCAAGAACTGTTTCATAGTCTGTGGTTGTTTGTTATGCACAGGACACTTCACTCAATAAATCAAATCGTCAATAAAGTATGACATTACTGTAGAATTTTTTAGTATGTAATTCCGAAAAAAAAAACGAATTTATAGCCGTGAACTGTCAAAAAGATAATAAATGGTTGGACGGGGTATAGATGATAATTTGAATTTAGAACTCAATAGGCAACTGTAGTCGTCAGTTCGTCACACGGTCACAAAATAAGAGGCCCGTTTTGACATTTGTCACCAGGACGTAAATAGTGAAGGAACCATACGACTCGGTATTCCATCATCATCATCATCATGTCAGCTCACGGACGCCCACTCCTGGGTATAAGCCTCCCATAATCTTTTCCACGACGATCGGTCTTGCGCAGCACGCATCCAGCGGCTTCCCGCGACCCTGACCAGATCGTCGGTCCACCTCGTGGGGGGCCTGCCAACGCTGCGGCTTCCGGTACGCGGCCGCCACTCCAGAACCTTTCCGCCTCATCGGCCATCGGTTCTTCGAGCTATGTGCTCTGCCCACTGCCACTTCAGCTCTGCGATTCTTCGAGCAATGTCGGTTACTCTGGTTCTCCTACGGATTTCCTCATTTCGCACTCTATCTCGTAGGGAAATACCGAGCATTGCTCTCTCCATCGCCCGCTGAGCGACTTTGAGCCTTCTTATGAGGCCCATATTTAGCGACCACGTTTCGGATCCATATGTCATCACTGGCAACACACACTGGTTGAAGACTTTCGTCTTCAGACACTGCGGGATATTGGATGCGAAGATTTCCCATAGTTTCCCGAACGCTGCCCATCCGAGTTGGATTCGACGAGAGATCTCGTTGTCGAAGTTGGACTTACCTAGCTGTATTGCCTGTTCTAGGTATATGTAATGGTCAACAACTTCGAGAACAGTGCTCCCAATGCGAACTGGAGCGAGTGCGACATGGACGTTCGACATAATTTTCGTCTTGTCCATGTTCAGTTATCAGTTTAAGACCCACTCTTTGGGAAACACAGTTGAGATGCTCGAGCATTGAGCTCAGGTCTTCCAAGCTCTCAGCCATGAGGACTACGTCATCGGCAAAACGGAGGTGGGTAAGGTACTCGCCATTGATGTTGATGCCTTATTTATACAATTCGAAATCGCTTGATTCGAAATTGTATTTTTGATGTACATTTTTTTTACGCACGCTTGACTTGGGGAGTAAGCTGGTGAATCCGTGAATGCGCGACGAGAGCGTTACGAAAAATATGATTGGGCGAGGGGAAACAAGCGTACGGCTCACCTGAAGGTAAGCGATTACCGTAGCAGCGTAGCTTATAAATGTCTGCAACACCAGAAGCATTGCGAGCGCGTTGCTCACCCTACCCTCAATTTCCTCCAGGAGCTCTGGTCACCTTACTCACCACAGGAACACAACACTGCTTGAAAACAGTATTATTTAGCTGTGATCTTCTAGGTCGAGGTACTACCCCAGTCGGGCTACTCCATATTTTGAGCAGGTTTCCTGCTGTGCTCTACCTCAGTTCTAAATCTATTTTTTCTTCTTCTTTACGCACTCTTGACTTGGGAGTTGGGGAGTAAGCTGGTGAATGCGAGACGAGAGCGTTATAAAAAGTGTGATTGGGCGAGGCGAACGAAGCAAGAGAGGTTCGAGCACACATTTTCTTTCTTTCTTTCTCTCACAGCCAGTTACGTTTCGTATATCGAAGACACAGTGCAGGCCTATTGTGCAGAAGTTTAACTTCAGTCGTTTGGTCTCACTCTTTATTTTTATTATTATTGTAAGAGTGCACTTTTGTAGTGTTTTTAAGCCCCATAGAACTTCGAATTGAAAATTTTCAATCCAAAAAAGTCTTTATTCGTAAGATCGATTCGTGGCAATAGGCATGACGAAAGATTTTGAAAACCTCTTCCATAATGTGTACCACATTTACTATTTACGAAAATACCTATATTTCAGTAATTAAATTAAGTTGAAGGAAGTTTAAAACTATTTTTATGTTTTAAATGAGTGCGACAAAACGGCTGCAGGTGTCATGGCGTCGGCTCTGACGTCATAATTATAATACGTCAGGTGCGTTCCACCTAACCCACAACGCCTTTAATTGTTTATAACTTTTGCAATTTTTTATGGGCTAAGACACGCTTTTAAAACATTTTTCGGTATTTGAATATAAGCCAATAATTATATCGAGTAGTACGAATCTTTTATGCTGTGTGGTTACGGCAGTAAAGAATATAGCCACCCCTGTCTTCCCGTTGGTGTCGTAAGAGGCGACCAATGTATAACGCAGTTCAACTAACACCTTGGAACTTAAAAAGCCGACCGATGCACAGAGGAGTATTTGCACTAAAAACCTGGCCAAAATTATTTTTTTTAAATTATCATGTGGATGATGATATGTTTATTCGTTTAAAATATTAAAATGGTCATCATCGTCATCATGATCATAATTTATATAAAAGTGCTTAATTTTGAAACAAATTAGTCATCAAAGTCTAATTCATCGTTGTTTTCATCATCTTCATCGTTGTCAATTTTCTTCTTCTTAACTTGCAATGTATGTGTGTATATTGTATGTATGTATGTTTGTTCGGGTGAAATCTTGAAACTCAATTTTGAAGCAGATATCTTCACCCAATTGAGCTGAAATTATTTTACTTTTGATTTATTACTAAATTCGTTCAAATGTCTGGTAAACAAAATGGCGGAAAAAAGCGGAACATTTTATTTTGTTAATCCCTTTATGAAGGCCTCAACTTTACTTTATGTAACAGTTAACTACTCGAAAGTACCCGGAACACCTACAAAAACACTATTGTTTACTTAAATTTATCAAAAAAGTAGAGCATTTTTTATTTTATTTTTATCAATAATAGGCTAGTTGCCTAAATTTGATTGATTGTTGGATAATATACCTTAATATCTATTATACATGAGAAAAATATTATTTTTAAAAAACTTATCGATTTTCAATTTGTATTTCGCATTTAAAGAAATGACATTAAATTTACCTCGAAAACGCTCAAAACTGTCATGGCGTCTTGTGTGACGTCACCCCGTGCGAAACACAGCGGCTTTTATATGGATATTGTAAATGTTTTGTGATTAAAAATGAATCCTTCGTATTACAAATACTGCATGGTGCCCCAGTGTGGAAGTACAAGCATTAAAACGCCAAACAAATTATTTATATTTGTCCCAAGCAAACAAGAAGTACGGAAAAAGTGGCTAACACTTGCAAGGAAAAATAATGCACATTGTTTTTCAACAAATTCAAGAATATATTTTTGTGAAGATCATTTCGATGTAAGTATATATCGAAATGTAATTCAGCGAATACGTAATTATAACAAAACTGATGAATTTTGCTTGATTATTGTAAATATTGTTTGAGGTTAGATCTTTGTTAAAGTTTTGTTATTTAGTTCTGTGATTTTATTTATTTATTGTACATGTACACAATAAGCACCTTTTTTGTTTCTTTTTAGTTACCAAATGATATGCTCAATTATACTGAGTATCATATTATGGGAAAAGTATCACAAGTGCGCTTGAAACCAGGATGTACTCCAAGTAAATTTGAATGTCAAGAAGACAGAAGAAAGCGGACATGCAGCAGCGCAGAACGACCGTATATGTTAAAAAAAACAAAGAATGGAGATAATAGCAAATTGTCTTAAAGATAATACAAATACTATCGAGTGTTTGGAAAAACCAGAAGAAAGTTGTTCGCAAAGTCCACATCTCAAAGATATTGGCTAAAATTTAGATTATGGACCGTCGATTTAGATCTTCATATTTTTTCTGCTTTTTTTACGGTCACATTATAAATTTTGAAGTTAAATAGGTTAGGGTATTTTTTTTGTAACGAAATTATGCAGATAAAGAGTCTAATTTTGAAGTTAGATAGGTTAGGGTTATTTTTTTTTTAAGTCCGAAAAATACCCAAAACCGAATTGGAGCACCCCACTATCCACGTGGTCTTGGTCTGTCATACCCCTAGAGTGTTTTGTAAAAGCCGGAGGCGCGGAGGGAGGGCAGACCTCGCCCGCTGTAACGAAACACAGACACCCGGGCGAGCCGGAGAGGCCGAGGCTGGTCGCTGAAGGCGACCAGCAAGCCGAGGCTGCGGAGGCAAGCGTGGGTGTCTGCGTTTTGTTACGCAAGGGCGAAAGGGCTGCCCTTCCGAAGCGCCGGAGCCGTCACGGAATGAATTTATACCAATCAACTGTCAAATTTCGAGGTTAGGTCTATGAGATTCATTTTTTCTATGTTTTTCAAGAACGGCGCATTACCTTGTATCGTGAGTGGTATGGGGGGGTTTAGGGGGACCGCCGCTACCTCCCTCCTCCCACTCTCGCCCTTAAATTCGTGCCAAACGATCTAAATTCTTCTTCTAATCTTAAAACTTTAACCATGGATATCTCCATAACTATGGGTTTCTGGTATGTGGGAGTGGTACTGGTGGGTAGCCCCCCCCTCCCCCTCCCCCCTGCATCCCTCAAACCTCCAAAAATCGACGGTCCACAGTCTAAATTTTAACCAAGATATTCCCCATACAAGCTCAGGTATATTTTAATAATAAATAGCACAAATTATTTACATACATATACGTCACGCCTGTCTTCTCAGAGGGGTAGACAGAGAGTACGGATTTCCATTTGACACAATCCTGACTTACTTCTTTTGCTTGATTAACATCCAATACATCATTTCATACATGCTCACTGGTTTCTGGTGCTTTTGATGTTACCTATCTTTAACACGTCATTAATTTGGTCCGTGTATGTCCGTCTTGGGCAACTTCTACATTTTACAAATTATTTATAACAATAATTTCACTGTTATGACTGTAAAGCTAATTACTCTCATTCATTTTGCAGATTTTCAAACAGACGAACAGAATGAGCCAAAACCTTTATGTGAACAGAAAGTAAATAAATCAGTTCAAGTATTTCTAACACATAAGTTCAGAAGTAAAGCAAGTCAGACCAAAATAAAAACAGCAAGCCTGGCATTGTCACCCTTGAAACCATCAGTAACATCAAGCTTCACATCCCCATTTAAAACTGAGGCCATTAAAAAATCATATCCTTCTGTCTCCAACTTACGCAAAATTACAAAAAAATTATTGATTGAGGAAGAACACTCAGATAGTGATGTTTCTCTTTATATACCGTGTGAAGCCACCTACAGTCGTTCACCATCCATACATTCATTGCAAGTTAAGTCATCTTCTTCAGACAGTGAATTGATTGCTGAAGAAAAAAAAACTAGAAGCTGAAGTGATATTAGTGAACACAATTAAAAAAATTGAAAAGAAGCCTCGCTTGTATCTTGGTGTTCCAAATAGTTGTTATTTCTTAGTTGATATTTTAAAAGATGAGTTAAAGATTCCCAAACATCATTTATTATTATGTTTACATAAGATACGATTAGATGTTAAATTTAATCAGCTTGCAGATGATTATGCTATGACTTCAGCAAATTTAAGTAAGACATTTTTAAAAAATATACCCCTTATTGCTAGTTTAATGCGTCCTTTTATTGTGGAACTTGACAACAATATGATTAAAAGGAATTTACCTATGGCATTTAGACATAGGTATAATAATGTCAGTTGTATCATAGATTGTCTAGAGATAGAGGTGCAAAAGCCATCTAAGGCTATCAACCAGGCCATGACATGGTCTGATTATAAAAAAGCAAATACTATAAAGTATTTGATATCATGCACACCAAATGGACTTGTAAATTATGTTTCTCCTGGATTTGGAGGAAGAACAACTGACACATGTATAGTTGAATCATGTGATTTTACAAAAACATTAAAAAGTGGCATGGTGGTAATGGCAGATAGGGGGTTTAAACATGTAGAGAAATTTTTACAAAAAGCCAATGTAACTCTGGTAAGACCTCCTAGTGTAGAAACAGGAATGAAAATGACGAAGAACCAAGCAAGAGTTACTAAACAGATTGCAAGCTTAAGGATTCACATAGAAAGAGTTATTCGACGCTTACGTGAATTTTACATGCTTAAGCCACATGCATGTGTTAATTTTAAATTTGTTAAAATATTGGATGATATAATAATCATAGCATGTGCCCTAGTTAATTTGCAAGATTCTTTAATAAAATAAAACTAGTATGTTATTACAAAAAAGGTTTTTTATTTAAATAAACACTACATACTAAATATTTGAAATAATAAATATTATTATCATTATATTTATACATAAGCACACTTACTCTACACTTTGATATAATAAAGGGTATATATTTATTGTCCAAAAGTTTAATAACTTATTGTTAATTAAATCTTCAACATATGCAAGGTTTAATGATACATTTATTATATTTACTTTGTTATTTTTATGATAATCTGGGTCAGCTACACAATAATAACAGTTTTTCTTTTGTGATAAAAACATTTGTAGCTGCATTTGGGCATTGTATTTTTCTGTAGGCTGTCCATTCTTTACGAAATTCTTGTAGGTCTTTTCATTAAGAGGACATTTGATTTCTATTATACCATCTTCAAAAATTCCATCTGGGGATCCCGCAATCATAGGATATCTAGAGCTTAATAAGAGGCCACATTTATTAATTGTTTTTCTTAATTTTCCCTCCACAGTTTTTCTCACGTCATCTTCTAAGGTGCGGCCACGCTTCATAGATTGAGTGTCGGGAATTTTGCCACCAAGTATGAGAGCTATAAGTGTGCCATCACTTGTTTTGCATCTGCTTACTTCGAAAGCTCTAGCAGCAGTTATTCGACCGTACCTTAATTCAAACCAAAGAGCGCTATTTGATTGTTCTCTAGTTAGTTCTTCTACTTTCTGTATTACAGACTCTGCTATTTGTATTTTCCTCAAAAAATCTTCCCCATGTTTTTCTTTAAGATTAACTACAAGTTTATGCATTGAGACAGCTTCTATGTCACTTAGACAATATGTGGGTTGATATTTTAAAAGCTCACAATCTGCAACCTTTCTCGTCTTAGCTTCTTGTAAAAACTTCTTTAGGGCAGATGGATTCCCTGGTAATACAGGATTGCCCTTTGATAGTTCTTTGGCAGGTTAATATTTTAGGCTACTACCGACCCTGGACAATTTTGATTTTTTCCAGTAGCACTCAACAGAAGTGCAGGAGGGTTCCTCACTTCTGCGGTGGATCCACATAAGAAATGCAATTGCATGTTTACATCCCCCTGTGAAGCTACACAGTCTTCGCACCTCACAGAGAGAATGTTTTCTTCTTTATCTAAAATTAATGTGCATCTATATAACTTAGCATGAACTTTATGCTCTGGACATATTTTGCACTTCACAGTACACAGTTTATCCTCTCGTTTAACTTGTACGAAGCTGACAGCATCATCTCCTTAGGAATCTCGTGAGGACCTGAAATTAAGTTAATTAATTTAAGTAATTTAAACACGTTTTTATCATTTACAGAGTAAGGGTAACAAAAAGCCATTAGTTATATATTTAGGTGTCAATGGCATAAGATGGCTAGTATTATTTAATGCCTATAACATGATTTCCGAGATATTTATCCATTCCTAGGTTTGGCTTTTACGATCTGTGCGTTTAGTGAAACAGCTGGTACATTTTATAGTTACTAGACAAGCATGGAAGTTAATTAAGTAACATAATAATTATGTTTTACTTTGTATTTCTAACCTCAAAATATGTCAAAACTAAATTACTGTAGTCAAAACATAATCAATTATTAACACATAATATATAACAAGACTGAAAAATTGGGATTTTAGCTTGAAATAATTATATTACATTCATGTATACTTACATCGAAGTTTTAACATTGCGGAATTCCGATGAGCAAAAGTCGCTGTTTGATGCGAAAAACTTGCCAAGCATAACGACGTCAATTCTGGGCAAGTTGTTGCTATTTCCTTTCATAAATCCAGGTTCCATGGTGTCCTCTTTCAGTATATTACTTTGAATAATTGAATAAATGTGACGACAAGAGATAAAACCGTAAAATAATAACTATACTTTAATATGAAAATGTCAAATCAAAAATGATATTTTGCACGGGGTGACGTCACGCCAGTGGCGTAGCGTGCCTTGGAGGGGCCCCGTATCAAAATTAGTTGGGGGGCCCAAATGAAGGGTAACGATGTCTCACAAAATAAACAAAAATGCTTGCATTTAATTAAAATAAATATTTATTTAATATAAGTTATCACTTCCTCCTAGAATAGACAATAGTGACAAGTCTGATAGCCGTTCCTGTCTCGTCGAAGTCCTTAGGTAATTTTCGTTCAGTTTAGTTTAGAAAAACTTCTTTCAGCTGTTGCGGCTATAACTGGAAGGGTCAAGAATAGAAAGCATGATGTAATTACCAAAAGTAAAACTGAATGCAAGACTATTGAATTTTATCAGCAACAATTCCAGGAGTTCCTTAATGGAATGAAGTTTTTGAATTTCGGATTTTACATTTTAAGCATGTTTTCAGAGCAATTGATTGTTAATGAAGATTAACTGAATCCTGCAATAACCGATGAAGGATGTTGCTAACTTTTGAGCGCACGCTTAACTCGGGAAAAAGGGGATTCCTTTTTTTTACTTTTGTCATTTCTGAAGTGAAAACTCTATAGGCACGTTTGACAGTTATTTTGTATCTTTTTTTACCGGAAAGCACGAGATTAAGTGACATCGTGGACAACGTTTTACTAAGTTTACTTAAACACATTAGGGGCCTCTGTAGCCCGGGGCATCCGTACCATTGATACGTCTGATACGGCGGTAGCTACGCCCCTGCATTGCAATCTAAATCACTCACAGAAGCTGACTGCTGAAAAAATGAAGAAATTTTGGATATTTTTTTTTATAACCTACTCTCTTTTCTGTCTACTTTTTCTTTTCATAGCTCCACTGGCATAATCTCTTTTCCTTTCACTCATTCTTTTCACAAACCACAGTAATTAACCAATAAGTAATGAGAAGTACAAGATTGTATTGTATTAAAATGTAACGGTAACGTAACGGCGTTTGGCAGGCTTCGTCGAGTCTTCACTTCGAAGATTCCGCAATGCTTGAAAACAAAAGTCTTCGAGCAATGCGTCCTGCCTGTGTTAACATACGGAGCCGAGACGTGGACACTGACAAAGGGACTGGTACACAAGTTCAAAGTCGCTCAACGTGCAATGGAATGGGCTGTTCTTTGGGTTTCTCTCAAAGATAGAATTAGAAATGAGGCTATCCGCGAGAGAACGAAAGTAGCCGACATAGCCCACAGAATTAGCAAGTTGAAGTGGCAGTGGGCTAGTCACCTGTGTCGCAGGACCGATGGCCGTTGCAGCAGACGTGTCTTGGAGTGGAGACCGCGTCTTGGCAAACGCAATGTAGGACGTCCTCCGGCCCACTGGAGCGACGATCTACGTAAGACTGCCGGTGTAGGCTGGATGAGGATTGCGGAAAACCGCTATATCTGGCGCAAACTTGGCGAGGCCTATGTCCTGCAGTTTACTGCAATGGGCTGAACAGACTGTCTGACTGACTGACTGTGATAACGTATGAATCGGAATGAAATAAAACACGTAAATATTCTTCTCGTAATATGCATCTGTTATTGCGGGATTCCCCCGTTTAAGTCACTCACTGATGTAGGATGTTGCCAACTTTTGGGTGCACGCTTAACTCGAAAAAAAAAGAGATTACTTTTTGATTTTGTCATTCCTGAAGTGAAAAGGCCGGAAGGAAGGAAGGTGGAAGTCTATAGGCACGTATGACAGTTTTTTTATATGCTTTTTCCCGGGAAGCATGAATTTAAGTAACATCGTGGATAATATTTTACGATTTTTTTTGCTTATAGACGTTGGGGGCCCCTGTAGCCCGGGGGCCCCGTATCATTGATACGGCTGATACGGCGGTAGCTACGCCCCTGCGTCACGCGTTATGATTGGTGTTCACTGTCACGTGACATAATGCCCATATTTTCTTAATTTGTTTTGTGAAAATATCGACAATCTTAAATTATTTTATTGAATAAATTGATTTTTCTTTATCTACATATCATAATTAATTTTTAGACACTTAAATGCATCCCATTTGTTCTTAGTGGATACATGCCTATTAATAGGTTGTCTCCCGTGAGGTTAGATCTAACCTCAAATTATTTATCTACGCATATGTCACGATCTCATCCGTTTTGTAGTCTGTTGTCTCCCGCGCGGTTATATCTACACGACAAATTTTTTCTCCGTTGTTTCCCGCGCGTTTAGATCTAACCTCAGGTATTTAACTCGTTTTGAAACCTTATTTAACAAAAATAGAGCTTAAAATAGTTTACAGGCGTATTTTAGTATATTCAGTACGAAATTAGATACCAATTAGACCAAACATTAATTTAGTTTTCATATAAGTTTTCCAAGATTCAACCAGTCAAAGTCTTCACTTTCGTGTAGACGTTCCATTTTTTATTATAGTATTTTATTATAGTGTTTTTCTTAAACTTTATTACGAAAAGGTAAGTTACTGTTATTTTTTACAGTATTTATATCATAAAGATGACAGCAAACACAATCATTGGCTGTTCTAATGTCCGTACCTACAAAAAAAAACTCAAATAGAAAATGTACTTAGACAAGTAGATGACCTTTACAACATTTTCAACGTGCGATATTTTATTTTTTTCCTTGAGACCTTAGTAAAAAATGTAATTATTTTAAAGTAAATTCATTGCAGATTACGCATTAGTTACTGTTTTGGTAATATATTCCGTAAATATTTTGTTTTTCATAGGTAAATGTGAAATGGCTTATGGCTGTTTTTCTACTTACACATATTCAAATTTGTTTATGTGTGCGTGAGCTTCAAAATGGCCGGTTAATGTTTTTCAAACACAGGCTGATTGTTTTTGCGTTTTCAACCCGAACAAGTAAAGTTTCGACCGATTTATATTTTTAAGTGTGTTCGCGGAAAACTTCATCGTTTATAAATTCGTCGATTGTGATAATTCTTTTTTTGTTGGAAAGGAGATATTTCATGGGGCTAAGCTTTAGAAAGACGGACATCGATTTATGGGGTTTTGTGGGGTGAGTGGGGGAGGGGGGGGTGGGTAACCGTCTGGTACCACTCCCACCATGTGCGGAATCGATTTATGGGGTTTCTGGGGAAGAGCGGGGGGGGAGGGCTACTCTCTGGTACCACTGGATTTATGAGGTTTTGGGGGAAGAGGGGAGAGGGAGTGGGGTGGCTTATCCTCTGGTACCACTCCCACTCCCAGTAATCCCATGGTTATGGAGATATCACGGTTAAAGTTTTGAGGTTAGGATTGTTAAGTCTTTAGACTTACCGAATAATGTTGTTTATTAACCGACTTCCAAAAACGGAGGAGGTTCTCAATTCGACTGTATTTTTTTTTAAATGTATGTTAGCTCAGAACTTTTGACTGGGTGGACCGATTTCGATCAATTTTGTTTTAAATGAAAGGTGTAGTGTGTCATGTGGTCCCATTTAAATTTAATTGAGATCTGACAAGTACTTTTAGAGTTATATCTAATAATGCGTATGTACTTGACTACTTTTTCGTCGACCTACGGTGTATTATGCAGCATAACTTTTTACTCGGTGTACCGATTTGGACGATTCTTACTTTAATCGAAAGCTAATACTTGTCATGTAGTTTTGTTTAAATTAGATCGAGATCTGATTACAACTTTTTGAGTAATCTTTAATAGCGCGATTTACTTGACTATTCTTATTACGTCTATATTTATTATCTATTATTATACTGTCTAATGGGTTTGTTGCGACATCTATTCTCTTCTCACAAGTTGTGTTCGTTAATAAATGATATTAAAAAAAAATGCTGCCTTTTTATTTGTACATGTCGTTCACAGGATTACTGCATCATTTCATCTGAAAAACTGAAAATAAATAGATATCTGTATGTTGTAAAGATCAATCCCATACTGAGCCATACAATTTTATTTTACTTAATCGAAAAAAAAAACAACTTTTAGTTTTAAGTGAAACTTCTTTAGCCGCATGCGGGTAAAATTTGAGACAAAGGCAACGCATCGTAAATGATTTTATACCACATTGAATACACGAGTTCTCATCCGATCACCGAATTTAAGCAACATCGGGCGCGGTCAGTACTTGGATGGGTGACCGCCTGGGAACACCGCGTGATGTTGTCTTTGTTTCAATTAGTTTGCCAAAGAATTTTCACTTCTGTAAAGTGTACTATGTTCGCACGCAATTTTTTTTAATGTAACTAGATCAGCAAACAAGCGTACGGCTCACCTGATGGTAAGCGATTACCGTAGCTTATAGACGTAAAAAATGTTATTTTGGTATATGTACCGGGTATACATCCATAAAAATTTAGTCAAAGCGGTTATTTTAATATTACAAACAGACACTCCAATTTTATTTATTTGTATATATACATAATATATTATATATTATTATTACATAACGTATTTATTACATAAACAACCCGAACCCATTAACTAAAAATTCATTTATTGGACAAAAACTACGTTTATATTGAAAACGAGCATAAAATGCATTGAAGGAAAAAGAACATGCTGTAGATTTTGTGTCATACATTAACCAAGGTCAGTAACGTCACCCCATGCCTATCAATTTCTGCACCATTATGCTCTATGTTTGGATCGAGATTTCTTATTTTCTTAATAAGAAAATTGTATACATATTATACACCGATGCAAAGTGTATTTTGTGTACTTTATGAATATTTATAATGATATTTGTCGAGAATAAGTAAAATATGTATAGTTTGCTTTCAAAAAAATATCCTAATTTCTCGCCCTCTTTTGATATTATTGTCCAAAAAATATTGTTTTCAGTTTTATCGTTGCGTTCTTCATCCTCAATACTAATTTTGATTAGTTTTTCTAAATTAACTATGAAGTACAAACCCCGTACCTAAGGTAATTGCTTTACAAGGTGTAATTGAAATGTCGATCGTGATTCAAGCGCTCTCAATCTAGACCACCTATTTTCAAGTATAAAAAAGAAACTTTGAACTGTATCACAATTTATTTATTTTGCTGTTAGAGCTAGATAGATACTATTGGGAAACGGAATAAGTAGAATCAACGACAAATGTATCATAATACTTTATTTTTTCGACATGTTTTTGCACCAAGGCCACTTTTTCTCTCTCCCTCTGAAACAAGCGCGATTTTATAATTGATATACGCACATGTACAACACTTTTTATACAGTAAATTAAAGCTCAGTTCATACTCTTCAAAATAATATAAGCGTTTTTGTTCTAAGTGTAGAAACTTGTGAGTTATGAGGAAAAAACTACGACTCAAGTAACGCGCGCTTATCGAATCATATTACCGCGGGAAATGCGAGGTCAGCGCCGTGCGAGCGGTGCGGTAGACTCAGTGCTGAGGTTAGATCTAACCTTGCGGGAGACTACGGGAGTTCGCGCTGGGCGAGTCCGGTATACCAGAGGTTAAATAAAAAAGGATCAATGTGTCTACAGATTAAATGTAACATTATTATTAAAGAACATACTTTCACCTTCCATATAATTTTTTTTTTACACAAATGGCACATTAAACAAATTAAAACACCACGTGTAATTTGTGTCAAAATGCGAGCCTTGATAAAACATAGACGACGACCGACGGCGACGACTGAGTTCCGACTTCCTGTGTGACGTTCGGGGTAAACAAAAAAATGCGAGAGTAACGGGATATCAAAAACAAATTATCCAGCTGCTAGAAAGAGATTGTTGCATTGAATTTTATAATACTTTGCATTTTTTACTTTTGGCCAGGTTTATAACGTAAATACTCCTTTGTGCGATGGCGGGATAACCATCCAACATATTGTATATTATGTATGTGTATATTTACTTATATTATTGTTATGTACGTGTATATTTATACCTATAGGAATATTTAATAGTTTATTGTATTTAATTTATTTGTATTATTTTTATCTTATTCTCTTTGATGTATGTTTATTATACACCACCTACTTATTACTTTTCTTTCTCTTCATCCTATTCCTAACCCTAAGGTTGCCTGGAAGAAATCGCTACTGAGCGATAAGGCCGCCTCATTGTGCATTATATATTTTTTTTTAACATTAAAATTTTACAATCTTACGTAGATCGTCGGTCCAACGGGCATCGGTCCTGCGACACAAGTGACCAGCCCACTGCCACTTCAACTGGCTAATTCTGTGGGCTATGTCGGTTACTTTCGTTCTCTCGCGGATAGCCTCATTTCTAACTCTATATTTGAGAGAAACCCCAAGCATAGCCCGTTCCATTGCACGTTGAGCGACTTTAAACTTGTGGACCAGTCCCTTTGTCAGTGTCCACGTCTCGGCGCCATATGTTAACACAGGCAGGACGCATTGTTCGAAGACTTTTGTCTTTAAGCATTGCGAAATCTTCGAAGTGAAGACTCGGCGAAGTCTGCCAAATGCCGCCCAGCCGAACCGGATCCTCCTATCGGCCTCCTTCTCGAAGTTGTTGCGGCCTAGTTGGATTGTATGGCCTAGGTAATATTCCTAATATTCCTGAACAACTTCGAGAAGGGTACCATCGACCGATACCGGTCTGGGTATGACCTGGTTGTTAAACATAACTTTCGTTTTGTCCAAGTTCATACCGAGCCCGACTCGTCGGGAGGGCTCGTTTAGGCCGGCCAGCATTTGGCCTAGCTCATCCAACGTCTCCGCAAAGATGACGATATCGTCGGCGAAAAGAAGGTGAGAGATGTATTCGCCGTTGACGTTGATGCCTCGTTCCCCCCAATCCAAGGTCTTAAAGACATCCTCCAGCGCAGTGTAAACAGTTTCGGTGATATTACATCTCCCTGTCTTACACCACGCCGGACGAAAATGGGTCTAAAAGGAGATCTATGAATCTAAAAATTAGATTAGCTGCAATTTAATTTTCGACTTAAGCGCGTTAATTACGAAAAACTTAATTACGAAAATAAAAAAGTAATATAAAACTTAATGCAGAAATAACCTTTTTTAACCAAGCAAGTTGTAAATTTTTCTAAAAATTGTTCACAGGCGCGAAATATAGAATACAAAGATCCAGTTGAAGAAGAATGGGAAAAGTTTCAAAAGGAAATTAAAGAAGAAACGACTACTTCTGCGGAAATCATTGCCGGTGAACAAGAAGAAGCAACTGCAGAACGACAAATTGATGAAATAGATGAACAAATTCGTAACTGGTCTAGGTAATAAAAATATACATAATATTCGAATTCTATATATTTTGTTTAATTTTTAGAAAAATGAAAAAAAATTTTTTTTAAGAATCGTTAAAAATTGTTTAAATAAAAATTGTTACAGAGTTTTAGATCTTGAACTAAAGAAAGAGGAAACTAAAAAGAAAATTCAAGATATAGACATGTTAAATGAAGAGGACGATAATGAATCAGATAATGAAACGGAAATTGATGAATTTTTAGATTGGCGAGCAAAAAAATCTTTTGTTTAAGTCTAAACTATGATTGTAATAAAATATAGATTTTATTTATGAAATTGCCGTTGTTTCATTTGACATCGATAACAATAAGCATCTATTTATTTATTTAACAATTAATCATACGTACAAAACTTACATAATAAATTTGTCATGGAGACTCACGTATAATGGCAACTATGTAAACTTCATTTGTTCATTATATAACTACAACAAAATTTCAGTATTAGTCGTGTATTTTGTTACAATATCGAAAACTTTTATATCTATATATATAAAAGAGATTTCCACCCATTGACTCATCACGATATCTCTGGAACCATAAGGCGTAGACTTGAAATTTGGTAGGAATATTCCTTTCGCCGAGTAGAGGTCAGCTAAGAACGGATTTTACAAAATTTCACCCACAAGAGCGGGGGGGGGGGTTAATACTATATACGGCAAAACAACGTTTGCGGGGTCAGCTAGTAATCTATAACTTTATTTGGTAATAATCTATATTAGTGAACGTACCCATACTACGTGACCCTTTCAAGATCTTTAAAAATCGTCGTCGGAAAATTCGCCTATACTCCGTTTTTTTTCGGTACGGACTAAATCGACATAAGCTGTGTTGCTAGTTTTTTGCCAATCATTAATAGTGATGTGCCACTACCGTAACTTTACGTAATTTACAATCTAGTATCGTTTTTTAGTAATAATTACAAAAATCTTTGTCTTTAAAATTTTAGAATGTGGCGACAACCGTAATGTACCTATAGGCATACCTATATAATATATGTACCTGTATGGCTAATGTATAGATTTATGATAAATGAAAAACACTTATTTAAAAATCAGCTGGTTAGTAATAATTTTTGATGACCTTACGAGGTCGTCAACATTGTCAAAATTGATTTTTTTCTGATTTTTTTTTCTTTTATTTAGTTAATATTTATTTAATTTAATGGTATCATTGTCCTACAAATTGCGTGGTACGTTATCCCGGTCCTACGCTCACTGCTGCTCTACCTACTGCTAACTCTATTATCTACCACAATCGAGAGTTTTCGAAGAGAAACTTTTTGTTCGTCTCATCAAAATGAAGCTACTCACGGAAAATTAGCTTGATACTGATCAGGTTAAAAAAATGTACTAGCGATCCCTACCTATAATCTTAGTAATCATATACAATTTAAAATGAAATTAAATGACATGAAAACATTTATTTCGCCTTAAGGTGATACACACACTTAACGAAAGTAAAAAAAATGTCATTTACAAAAAAAAAAAAAACTAAACAATAATAAAAGAAAGTTAAGGTAGCAAAACATCAAATACTCAAACAATAAAATAAAATAAAAAAATATATTTTTTTTTATCTTAACATTCGGTACATTGAAAACTTAGGTAATGTACCTAGTGTTATAAGCAACCTTAAGTTAGTCAAAATGTTAAAATATTAAATTACTCAAAATTTCTGTCTCGGTAGACATTACCTATCTATTTTATCCTCGGCTTTATTAAATATTAATAAATATTTTTTTTGTCTGTGATGCTCCATAGTTACCATGATTTTTAAAAGATTCGTCTATTGTCAAATAATAATAAAATTATGTGGTAAAAGTAAAAAGTTACGATTCATAAAACCGGTATTGTATTCATAAAAAGCTGGTATCATTATTTCGAAAATTGACATTTGCATGTGTCAATTTAGTCCGTACCGAAAAAAAACAGGGTATATAACAGTTCGTCGAATCACAATTCGTCGAGAACAATTCATCGAAAACACAATTCGCCGAATCACAATTCGTCGATAACACAATTCGCCGAATCACAATTAGTCGAATAGCAATTCACCGAATGATTATTCGTATACTAATACTAATACAAAACAAGGACGTATTATTATTATTATTATTATTTTTTGTATTTTTATTTTAAATTTTTTTGGGTTTTTTTTAAACCTTTTTTCTATCTTGTAAAAATAAACATGCAGTAAGATAAATATTAATTAAAATGAGCGACTAGTAAGATTAATACATAGTTAGAAAGGATTTCAGTGACATAGATATGTATTAAGATGAGTATGTAAAAAGCATGCGGTAAGTTTTTGTTCACAACGACAGATTGTTGGCAATACTTTTAAATATTGTATTTTATCTTCATACAAAGATGAAAGACTTGTGTACGATGTTTTTGATTATTTCATTCAAGTCCCGGTGTTTCTTCGATTGCGGCGGTTGAGAAACAGCATATGCGTAGTTCTATAATCACCAACTCATTTTTCGATTTAATTAATATTTATCTTACTACATGTTTATTTTTACGAAATAGAAAAAAATAATTAGAAAAAGAATTAAAAATATTTAGAAAAAAGATTTTTTTAAACAAAAATCACAAAAAAATTCAAACAACTTTGAAAAACGAAAATAAGATTTTCGGCGAATTGTGTTTTCGGCGAATTGTTCATGACGAATTGTGATTCGACGAATTGTTCTAGGCGAATTTTCCGCAAATCTTAAAAATACCACGATTGATCACAGGGGTGAATCTAAAGCCTGATTTACACCAAGGCAACAACGTGCGGCATTGTGGCATGCGGCATTGACGCATGAAAAATGTCGCACGTTGTGGCAAGAACCTTGCGGCACGGCAACACCTTGCGTCATGTGGCAGAGTGTCGCAGCTTGTATCCGATCACGATGGATTCCGTGCGACAATTTTTGATGCGTCAAGCCAGTTTCTAGGTTATGTTTTGATTGTACTTATTTATTTTATTTACAAAATGAGATTATCGGACATGGAGTGGTGTAATGATAATTATATTTGTTAACAAACGAAAAAAACCGACTTAGATCACATCGACAAGTAATACAATGTACCTACGTAGACGAAAAAAATTAACAAACTCACTAATCGTCTGGTATCTCTAGAAATTGTACCCTTACTACAGAAAATCTAAAAAAGAAATATATAAAATCTACTTTTTTTGTTTTTTTGTCTGAAGAAATTCTAACCTATCTCTATCAATCAAGTAGGCAGACTAAAATTTGACAGCACGACGCTTAAAAACTGTTGCCTTGGCATAAAATACGCTGTCGCATGCCACATATGCCGCAATTTGTCGCATGCCACAAGATGGCGCACGCCACAATATGTCGCATGCGACAATGCCGCACGTTGTTGCCTTGAAGTGAAAACTTCTTTAGCGGCGTTGAGCACTTTTGTGGGATGGGTAAAAACTGTGAAACTCGCGGGGTGATCGAAAATTCGTAACACGTTTGGAGAGTATTGTTGTAACATCGAAATCGATTGTTTTCTTTCGATTGTCGATATTTTTTATTTGATTGTAAGGGTTTCGATTAATTAAAAAATTATAAACTTTGAACTTGGGTGCTCGAAATGCGAAGAAATGGTGAAACCTATAGAGTGTATCCAGAGATCTTCGTAGACCAGTTTCAACGATCCATCGCAGTATCCAACGGTTCAGGGAGACCGGTACTTATGTGAGAAGAGCAGGACAAGGCAGAAAAAGACGCACTTCGAGTAGGGATGATCGTTTCATTCGGCTTCGTGTACGTAGGAACCCCGTCCAAGCCCGACATGAGTTAGAAGCAGTGCGTGGTGTAACCGTAAGTGAGCGTACGGTACGAAGAAGGTTCGAAGAAGCTGGTTTGGGTTCATCTGTGTTCGCCAAGGCTCCAAGGCTCGAGGTAAATCATCGTAGAAACAGATAAATAAGATAAGATAAGATAAATATACTTTATTGGGCATACAAGTTTACATCCATAGGTAGGTGAGAGAGTGAGTAGAGTACTTGATCCTAGGCTTACAACGATTATGCCTCGGGCGTAAGCATGAGGCGTAAGCGTTGTGAGTCTTCTGTCACTTTTGACATTTTTGTCGGTTGTCTGAACTGTCTGATTGAATAACAACAAAAAAATGGAAACTACACATATTATTTCAGTTCACGATGAGAATACAGTGAGAATAATTCAATAATGTTTAATTGAACAAGATTTTGAAAAAGCGCAAAGAGGTAAAAATTAACTGATATCGTGATATTTGACACTGACAAACAAAACAATGCTCAAAGCGCTCCGTATATAAGTGTACCTATAATCTATGAAAGCGCTCATGCATTCCGATTTGAACAGTGATTATTACTGTCATAACACTAATTTCAATTCGGAACGGGCGATTTCGACGAAATCGCTGTAATCGATTTCATCGCATTTCGGAACGCTGATCATAGTCCATAGAGAACAGGAAAACTTTTTGAAATTGTCAAATTCAAAATTTGATGAGTTAAATTTTTGTACTCTGTGATTTTCGTACAAAAAATATATTATAGTTGTCACAAAATAAGAGGCCCGTTTGGACGTTTAACAAATACCCTAGAACGTAACTTGGTACGAAACTGTAAGAAACAATAAAGGAATTATTAATAACATAAAGTGTTTTTAAAACATACGTAAATTTTTTGGCGCGTTAAATAATATGATAGAATATATTGGAAGTGTTCTTTTCGCGCTTACTTTATAGTAGCATGCAATTTCTAATTATTACGAAGCGTCTCAAAAACAGTTACGTTCTAAGTCTTTTTGTTTTTAAATACTAGTGTTGTAACTAGTTAATTACTGAATTTCACCAGCATCATTCGATTTTAATAGTAAATCGATATTGTGTAGTGATCTCTACTGAAAATAATTTTATTGTATTTGCTCGCAAACGAAAAAAAAACGACTTCAATTACATCGACAAGTAACACAACGTAGATAGACGAAAAAATAATCAACTAAATACGCGTTGTCAAAGATTAAAGTCTTTACAGGTACCATCGTCACGGGAGAACAATGTCCTTGTGTAGAGAACCTAATAAAACGCGAAAAAACCTGAAAAAGTTGTTTCATTATAAGGAAAGAAATTGGCGTAAACGTTAGAAAACAATAAAAAAATAGATTAAAGACAAATTGATCTTTTGTACCATTGTATTATTTCAATTTACCTAAAATATTAAAGTTTAAGCTAAATTTTCTAATCACAAATTTAATTCAATATACTTTACACTAGATAATTAAATCGATCAAATAGTCATACAAACTTGAATCGATTTATCGTGACTATCGAATACAGAGTCGTATGGTTACTTCCCTATTTACGTCTCGATGACATATGTCCAAACGGGCCTATTATTTTGCGATGACTATAATATATCAAAATATATACAATATAGGTATGATACAAATTACAATTTTATTACGACTTAAATTTAATTTTGTTTTTTGTTAGTTGATGAAACTAAAAGCAGAAATTGTTTCTAAAGTTGTATTGTTGTGTGAAAGCTTTAATCTAGTTCAAAATTACAGATTTATTTTCCTTTTTTAATTATTAAAATACTTAATAATGTCAAGTGAAAACTTGGAACAGTTTAACATTTATATTGAAAAACTGAATGTTGAGGAGGAAAGATCTGCAGCTTTAAATGACTTAAAAGTCCTATTAACATATAAACCAGCATCTGAAGCTGTGACTGTTTTAAGGAGCATGGGAATTTCTAAAATTATTCACTGTTTTAATTCTCCAGATAAGTAAGTCTAATATGATATTTTAAAGTAAGCGTGATGTAATAAAATATTTTTTTCTTAGACATTTTAATGCAACAATTAGTGTAGCCCAAATTTTTTTAAGATATAGTAATATCTAACTCAATAAAATTAAAATACTGTAATGCAGTCTGTCTGATCAGACAGGATATAAATTTTTCGCAAGTTTGCACCAAGGCCTTTTTTAAATTTGCTTAGTATTGATTCGATTCGATTCAGCCTGTAATATCCCACTGTTGGGCATAGGCGTCTTCCCCATGTAGGAGAAGGATCGGAGCTTAATCTGGACATTATTAAAGAAAGCTTTGATTTTAAAATGAATTTTATTCAACTTCTGATTAAACATAAATTTAATAATATATTTTAACATTTAAGTAATAATTTTAGGAATGAAGTTGAATTGACTTGTGAAGTACTAAAGCTATGTTTTGAAAAATTTCAAGCCGGAGAACTTATTGCGACTTATCCAAGTTATATTATGTACATGTTACGGCATGACAGTGATTGTGTGCGTAGGTTAGCTGTAGACGAGGTTTGTCATTCTTATGATATTGGGTTTTGTTTAGGGCCTGTTCCACCGATTGTGGATAATGTTTATCCTTCACATAAGTTACAAATTGACTGTAATTTAACAGCCGGATACAAAATAGGTGACTAGGACCTGTTTTCTTCAATTAAGAAACTATAATTTTTAGTTTCACAATTGCAAAATATTTATTTTATTGCAAATAGAAATATACCAAAAAAAATGTACCTTAAAATTTTATCTACTGTTATCTGTTTTTAATGGCAAGAGGTTCAAACAGGCCCTTAAATTACTCGATGTTAACTTTACTTAATATTTTCTTATGACCATTTAAAGTGTTAAAAATAATACGTCTAAAAATATGTTTTCAGGTGTATAAAACTGTTTCAAAGGATACTCTCTTACTGCCTTTACCCAAGTACATAGATGTATATGTTGCTGTTGCACAGATGGTCTGCGATAAAGATATTGGTATTTCTAACAAAGCTGTCTTTATAACATCTAATTTGCCAGTTGATACTTATCCTAAGGTGTTAGAGGAGATGAAAATTGCTTTGGAAAGTAATAGTAGTAGCAAGTGCAATGCATTTGAGGTATTTTTTTTACTTATGTCATATTGGTATAATAAAATAATTTATAGTATAAATTAAAAAAATAAGATATATAAGCAATAACATAATTATGAATGAGAAACAGTTCGTGATCAAATCTTATAGGAGATATATACAAGGTAAAAATGTTTTTTTTTCACAGGTAATTATTAATATATCTTCTAAGTCTTATGAACTATTTCATTTGTGTGTGGACTTGGGATACATTGATTTTATGGTAAATGAACTTGCATCAGACGATATATTATATCAACTGAACATACTGGAACTATTATCACAATTAGCAATAAAACCTCATGGTATCAATTACCTCATCAAACAAGGAACATTGTTGAAGATTTCAGAATTAGTGAAAAATTTACATGAAAATGCTTTTGGTGGTTTATTAATACCAGGTAAAAAGAGGAAATTTGTTAGAACTAATCCAATTTATCTTTTAAGTAGTTTCTAATAACGTTTGATGTTTTCCAGGTTATGTGAAGTTTTTTGGGGCTATTGCACATTATTATCCAAATGAGATATTTCAGAAATATCCTATCTTAGTTGATTCCCTTTTCAATGCATTAAACTCTGATGATATCACAATTCTGCCAGTAGCTTTAGACACACTTGGATTTATAGGCTCAACAATAGAAGGAAAAATGTGTTTAATGGCATTAGGTAAGTATTTATGAATGAAATCTCTATATATATAAAAATGAATCCCTGAATGTGTTGCTAAGTGCAAATCTCGATATCAGCTGAACCGATTTCGCCAATTCTTTTTTTATAACATTTCGCGAAGTACGAGGATGGTTCTTACGGAGAGAATTTTTTTAAAAATTACCTGAAAAAGTCTAAAAACAACAATTTTCTATATTCCCATACAAAATTCGTATAACACTTAAAAGTCAATTTGAACTTTAATACCATACCATAAAGTTTAAGTGTTAGTAGAGGGGTTCCGGGAAGGATATTTATTTACAAAATTTTTTTTTAAGAATCGACTGTTAGGTGGTACGAAGTTCGCCGGGTCAGCTAGTTACATATAAAAATTAAAATTTAAATAAAATGATACTAAGTTTATTTCGCTTTTAAGGAAGCAAATACACACAAATCATTGAAAAATTAGGACTTATTGTAAAAAGTAGCCCTACAGAGATGAAAATTCGTGCACTACATTGCATAGCCAATCTTATTGCTATTGATGGAGATCCAAAAGCTAAAGTTGAACCTATAGATCACAGAGTAACTCTAATGACTCGAGAATGGTTTAGAAGTTTAAACAAAGAAACAGGATCAATGAATGTGCTGTTTGAAAATTGTAAGAATCCATTTCCTGACATAAGATTAGCCAGTTTAAATTTACTTAATGCAGTCTGTCAACATCACTGGGGTGTAGAATTGGTTGCAACGACAGCAGGTATGAGATTTTATATCACATAATAGACAGTTTTTTATTTTATTTAAATGATTGACTGATAATAATAAATTCCAGGTTTCATTGAGTATCTTCTCGATCGAACTGTTGACTATACAAAAGAATCAAAAGTGGCCAAGTATGAAATAATAAAGCGTCTGGCAAATCCTACATTGTTTGATGAAAATATCATAAAGAGGCTTCAAAAATATGTTGAACAAGGTCCTTTCTACACTGAACTATCTACTCAAGTGGCTATGGAAGAAGAATAAAAATCTATTTTTTTTGTATTGTATTTTTATTAAATAAGTACCTAATACAAAATTAAAACAAATATCATGTCGCCCAAATAAATGTTAGAACAGACATAGTATGTTTTATGAGATTTATTCTCTGAAATAAAAAATTAAATAAAACAATATTTTAAATATGGTTGAGTTTTGAAACTAATATATAAAATTGGCCATGAATCTATCTCAAGTAAATCTCCATTTTATTGTTTAGTTTCTAATAGTGTTCTTTCTGTTGGGGCTTTCCTTACTTTTCCTATTGTTGTTCACCATACTTGGGTTAATAATCAATAAATGAATTTTATACAATCATAATGAATGTTACAGACATTAAATTTAGGTTAACAAAGTCCTATTTCATTGCTTCTTTCTTTTATTTCTGGCATTTGATTCTGTTTTTGATGATGCTTTTCTCTTTGTTCCTTTGGATTTTCCCCCATACTTAGCTGTTAAATCATCAATTAAAGAGTCCATTCGTTTCATGCGTGCCTCTTGTTGTTGTTTGATCATTAGCTCTAGGCTGTTTTCACCTGCAATTAAACATAACATGTGTTAACGAGTATTAGTTAAATACAATAGTTATGTCATGCATGAACATGCAAATGGAACATAATCTTAAAAAAATAGATAAAGAAAATAATAAATAAATATGGTAAGCAAGTTACTGCTTGTGTTATATATAGGTTAAAGGCGGCTGATAGCTAAATACTTTTTTTTTGATAAATATACTTATATAATTATAGAAATATTGCATACATGTAAAAATATATAAATACAAATATTACACCCAGACTCAGACGGGAATCGAACCCTCAACCCGCGGAGACTCGTTTGTTAAAAACAAAAACACTAGTCTGATCAGCTGGTTAGTTTGGAGCAGTTTGCACTGATCCTCAGCTTCAAGGGTTGTTGGGTCTATTCTGACCTGAGTCTGGGTTTGATACATGTATTTATTTATATAATATGTATATTATGTATAATATATAAATTATAAGGTATATCATAAATATAAAATTCACAACGTTAGTTACAATACTCCTCCGAAACGGCTGGACCGATTTTTAAGAAATTTATGTACATATCGGGTAGGTCTGAGAATCGGCCAACATCTATTTTTCGTACCCCAAAGTTATAAGGGGAGGGGGGGGGGGGATTAAAGGGATTAAAAACATATTGCAAAACAATGTTTGTGGGGTCAGCTAGTATATAATTATATATATATATATATATATATATAGGTATATATATACATATGTATATGATTTTTAATATGGAGAAAAAGCATACCAAAATAAATAAATAAAAATAATAATAAAAAGCAATAGAGTAATAAATTGCATACTGGGTTTTTATTAATTAATTTCATATGAAATTAAATGATGTATTGGCTTATATATTTATATACTACTAGCTGACTCGGCGAACTTCGTACCGCCTAACAGTCGATTATTTTTTTAATACTTATCCTTCCCGGAACCCCTCCTCTAACACTTAAACTTTATGGTATGGTATTATAGTTCAAATTGACTTTTAAGTATTATTACGAATCTTTTGTACAGGAATATAGAAAAGTGTTGTTTTTACACTTGTCAGGCAATTTTTTAAATTTTTCTCCGTAACAACCATCCTCGTACTTCAAGGAATATTATAAAAAAAGAAGTAGCGAAATCGGTTCAACTGCTCTCGAGATTTGCGCTTAGCAACACATTCAGCGATTCATTTTTATATATATAAGAGATTATATAACAAGCAGTTTGTTAATTAGCTCACTGTAGATTTATTTACATACCAGATTTAAGACCAAGCGTGTTTTCCAGTTCTTCAGCCTCTTTTGCTTCACGGTTTTCTTTAGCATGGCGACGCTGACGCTTTTTTGCAGGTTCGTGTGTGAATATTTTATATGCTGGGATGTCACCTTGCTCTATCATTTCCTACAATGATAATAATTATGATGATTCAAACAATGAACCTTGTTTTTCATGCAAGATATTATCAATTTTATATTTATACAGTTTTCTTAAAAAGACTTGCAAAGTTCCTGGCTGATTGTTTTCTGTAGAATCCACATTCGGAATCAGTTGTAGCTTCACTTTTGAAGCCTATGTATTGTGTTACGACACTAGCCATAAATGTTGTAGCTACTAGCATTATCACATTGTTATAGCAGATATATCAAGCCAATAGTGTTCATTATATTATTTTACTATACTTAGTGAGTTTTAATTCAATATACTTAATTAAATAACTAAAACTTACTTATTATAGACTAAGGTTAAATTAATAATAAGAACAACCTTTATTTTAGGAACCCATATAGTGTTAGTAACAATGTTTCTTATAATCTTAGGATAATAATAAATTTTAAACAATTATATTTTATACTAGCTGACTGAGTGTCGATTCCTTAATTTTTTTTTTTTAAATTCTTATCCTTCCCGGAACCCCTCCTCTAACACTTAAACTTTATGGTATGGTATTAAAGTTCAAATTGACTTTTAAGTATTACTATGAATCTTTTGTATAGGAATATAAAAAAGTGTTGTTTTTACACTTGTCAGGCAATTTTTTAAAATTTTCTCTCCGTAACAACCATCCTCGAACTTCAAAGAATATTATAAAAAAAGAATTAGCGAAATCGGTTCAGTTGCTCTCGAGATTTGTGCTTGGCAACACATTCAGCGATTCATTTTTATATATATATAGATTTACAATTTAAATGATTCGTCATTTCACATGAAGTTTCATCAAACGTCTCAGCATTGGACTCTCCCATCTCTCTATCATACTCTCAGAAATACTATCTATACTACTATCTATAAATAATAATAATAAAGCTTTATTTTCCAAACAAATTATCTACATAGAAGTTACTATATACAAGTTCTTTAATTACATAACTAAATTAATGCTTGGACCCCTTCTGGGTAAAAGCCTCCAACTTTTTCCATTTTTCCCTGTTTTTTGCAGTAGTTAGCCAGTTTTCACTGGCCACTGAGATTATGAAACCCTCCATACTATCTAAAAATACTATCAGAAAACTATTATGGCTGCCGTGGAAATGCTTAAGTAATGACATGCACAGCACATTGCAGCGCCACAGCAGCCCCAACAGCATCCTGAATGCATTATTATATTGTAAGCGGAGATTGCTGTAAGTACGCAAGCCAGTCCACAGACTGCATGTAAAAAATGATTGGAAGAAGGCTTTAGAAATTAATGAATATAAAAATGAAATAGTCTTACAAATAAAATACAAAAGAATCCTAAACCTTTGTTTCATTACCATATTCCTAATATATGTATGTATATAGTATGAATGGATAATATTATTTTTAAAACAAAATATTAAATATAATTACAGTGAGGATACCACGAAGTCTAGGTTCATGTTCCGATCGTGCAAACTGAACTTGGTCTACAATGTAATCCATGTCACCTTTGCCTGCTAGATACGCATTTTTTAAGTCATTCTTTTCTTCTTCAGAACCTGTAACAGGTACACAAAAATATGAAGGATTACAATTTGATTTACTTTCTTTTATTTCACAATGTATTATTTGTAATTTCACCTATATATTTTTTTTCATATGCTTTGATATCTTCTTCTGTTATTTTTTTAAATAACAATCTCCAATATACTGTCCAATCTTTATCTTTCATAACATTGTATTCATCTTCATCAACACTTTTGGTGATGTCATAAACTTCTCTTTTATTTTTGTCACTTAAAATAGCATGAACGCCACCAAGAACTTTGAATTTTTCGGTAGCTATTAGTTTTTCATCATCTTTTACTCTATCCGGATGGACTTTTAACGATAATTTATGATAAGCTTTTTTAACTGTAATTAATAAATATATTATTCAACACACATCCTCACTAAATTAGTTATTATGACAATAATTTTAAATAAATATCGAAATATAAATTGAAAATTATACATATTATATACTTATATTTAAAAAAAAAACGATGATCTACCTTCTTTTTCAGTAGCTGTTTCTGAAATTTGGAGTACTTCATACAAATTTGTAGTGTTAAAATATTTTTCGCACAGTTCTAGAAGACCCATTTTATTAGTTATTAAGTCGTTTTACATAGGCATAGACTGTTTTAATAAAGTAAAATTTAATATATAGGTAATAAGAATTTCGCAGTCGCTCAGTAAATCGGCGTTCCGCGGCAAAATTATTTTGACATTTGTCATTTGTTGTTGATTTACAATTTATCCTCAACGGGAAAAGGCAAAGAACTTTAATAGTCCATACAGTCTGGTCTGAATAGATAGGGTATATGTTTGAAAAAGTACTTCAAAATGTTGATTTTCTAATAAAAAGCCACAAAAAAAAAAAATATTTCGGCAAAATAAACACGTTTTCATGCCATAAAATTAAATTAAATCTTAAACCTTTTTTATTACCGCGAAAACGCTACAGCCATTTTGGTGACGTAATATGGGCAATAACAAAAGTGTATGACGTATGTAAGAGAGTAACATAACCTACAATTACTATGACAGCCATCAACAAAGGGTCTAGCAGGATAAGATAGGGGCAGCGGCCCCAGAAAGATAATTTGAAAATAACTTATGTGGTAACATTGGCGAGGTACAAACTTACCGTTGACACAATTTCAGCCTCTCATTTCGTTGCGTTCTGGAGATAATTGGTCAAATAGGTGCTAGAAGGGGTATTTTTTAAAACTTTTTTTTTTCAAAAACTATTATAGCTACACTAATGAAACAAAAACTATTTATTAGAAAAAATATTAGTCTACATTATATATATTTTTATAGAATTTTTATATCGCATTTACTACTAAAAAAAATAAAAAAAATTTTTTTCATTATTTTTTTTAAAGTTCGCGCAAAGGTACAATCACAAAAAAAATATATAATGTAGCTTACTACATCTAGTATTACTACCAAAAAGTGCAAACATAAAAAATGGGTGCAACACTTCCAAAAAAAATTAAAACCTCTTATGGCAGTCATGGGTACTCAAAGAGCAACACGGAGGGGAGTAGCCATAGCGTATTTTACCGATACAAAATTTTCTGTCATTTTTTGCGGGGGGAAATCTGTGCTACGCACACTTTCTCAAATTCACACACAAAAATAATCGTCTGTCACTACGAAACTCACACATACCAAATTAAAAATTACACTCACATTTTCACACATACATAGATACATACTGTGTCATAACAGTATAATGAGATGCCGCAACTACACTGACAAGTTTCGTACAGCCATGGTTGTAACAAATGTCGATACGCATTATCGATAAATTCAAGTACTCGTTTAGGGAAATTATTTTTTTAAAGTGATACAAAGGTAAGACATTATTATAAAAATGGACTTTATTTATTGAAGTGAAACTTCTCTAGGCGCATGAGGGGTAAAATTTGAGCGACAGGTAACGCGGCAGCGTCATGACATTTAGTAGTTGGATGGGTGACCGCTTGGGAACACCGCGTGACGTTGGCTTTCTGTTTTTTTTTCAACTACTTTTTTTTTAGTATTTTAAATTCGTTTCTTTTTTAATTAGTTTTTCTTTTTAATTAGTGTTAATTTCCAAAACATTGACCAAGACAACCAGGAGCAAAAATAAGACCAACAAAAAAACTTTAATAATTGTAAGTTGCAGCGTTAATGATTAGTTTCACTTCTGACATGTGTAGTTTGTACGCATGCAATTATTTTATGCACTACAATAATCATCATTTCAAAAATACAGTGTGGCGTTAGAGTTGGTTTGGAGCCCTCGACTAATTTCCTTCTATTGTTCGCCAACACTTGAAAGTCAGAGGTATTGAAATTAATGATTGGAGCAAATGACACTATTTATTGTGCGCGACCAGTTTAGTCTGTTGTTAAAAAAAAAAAACCATGTGTCCCTAAAATTTGGATCTTTAGGAAACCTGCCAAAAATTAATTTAAAACATTATGGTCGAAGTTCACACTAAGTAATTCTAGTAAAATGTGTTAATACTCGTAAGTATTCGAAAATTATTTTTATTATCGTATCAAAATTTTCGATCCACCGGGATTCGAACCCGCACCTCCCGACAATCCGTGTCCGGTGCTATGGATCAGCGGACACGGATTGTCGGGAGGTGCGGGTTCGAATCCCGGTGGATCGAAAATTTTGATATGATAATAAAAATAATTTTCGAATTTCCTCATGTGTGGGTAACACAAAAATAAAAATAATACGAACTCGGAAGTATTGTTTTATATTTAATTTAATGCAATTTTATTATAAAACTATGTATATTAAAATAAAGTTCGCAATATAATATTTTAAATAAATAAAAATTGTCTGTCTCCTTCTTTGCCTTTGCTATTTTTATCGATAACTATCTACAAACAAACCGGTTACAACACTATCGCTCGCTTTTCGGTAACAGACTCGGATCAGTCGCTCGACCGATCCGCATATTGTATGAGGCGAGCGGCCTGTGTTGATTAACAAATCCGAAACAACACGACCGATAATATTTGTAATTTTTAAGTTTAAAAAAGGTTTAAAAAAAGTATAAAGTAATAATGTGATTAAAAAATACTTTCATATGAAAGGTAATGCCATCTTTTTGTTAATTTGACGTGGCAGATCACTTTTTGCAGCAAAAAACAGAACAATTCGTCATTTTTTAAAGGACGTTGTTTCCATAGCGCAACTAGATTCAGTCTAGTGAGCAGTGCGGTTACAACTAGTTTTATTGTACGCATAGGACCGCGTGGACTTGTACTTTGACAGAGGGGAACGCCTGTGTATGGCTACTCCCCTCCGTGTTGCTCTTTGTGGGTACTGTATTAGACTTTACATTTCTCTCTTGATTACATTTTTTTTAATAATCTACACCATTATAATATGAGTATTTTGTTAAAATAAACTAAAAATATTAAAGGTAGTGGTCAAAAATGTAAGTTCGACGTTGATTTTGACAACAGCAACTTTTTTTATATATTTTATATATAGATATTTGGCCAAGTCAATTCAGAAGATTAATTTTCTGAATTGACTTGGCCAAATATCTAATTTAACATTGTTCGATCGAACGTAAAATGGATTGTCAGAAAATCAACTTAAATCTCTGACAGGTACTTGTTATCTTTGCGTAAAAACTTAGTACAATTTTTACATTAACCAGACATACTTCGTGTACATTTACTCACTAAAACACAGTGCAACAGTATACACTGCCGACAGAAAGTTTCCGGACATGATGAAAATTTATGAAAACAATTATTTTATGAATAAAAAAAATTAAGTTAAAACAAGTTTTATTTTAAAAATATTAAAAGGCAACATTCTACAATTAAAACCATCAACATTTTTTATCTCTTTCATTTTATACTGCTACAATTTTTTTTCATCAATGAAACCACCTCTGACCGCCACTAATTTTTTAACTACACGGGGCATTCTTTTTATAAGTTTTTTTAACACACTTTTTGGAATATTATTCCAAGATGTTTGAAGAGCCTTCCAAAGATCATCCAAAGAAGTGGGATTCAATATTCTAACTTTCCGACCCAGTTTATCCCACAATAATTCTATTGGATTTAGATCCGGAGATTGTGGGGGCCATTTCATTATTTCTAACTCACCACTATCTTCTTTATTTTTTAAATAGTTGAGACAAAGCTTAGATGTGTGCTTTGGGTCATTATCTTGCTGAAACACATACCCACGGCCAATTAGGCGCATCCCAGAAGGGTTAGCATGCAATTTTAATATGTAATGGTAACCATTTTCAGTCCGGGGTTCCTATAATTCTGTAGAGATCTCCTACTCCGGCATATGAAAAACACCCCCACACCAACACAGAGCCACCTCCATGTCTAACAGTTGCAGTTATAGCATCGGGATGCATTTTTTTTGAAGCTCCGCGACGAATATAAATTCTTCGCTTTTTCCCAAACATTTCGAATTTGGACTCATCAGTCCACAGAACCTGTTTCCAGTTTTCTACCGTCCAATGTTTATGTGCAAGGGCTTATTCTAGTCTTTTTTTTCTATTTCTGCGTCGCAAGAGTGGTTTCTTTGTAGAAATTCTGCCATTTAGGCCAGCTTTTTGTAAGCGTTCCTTTACTACACTTACTGATATCTGTTTATCATGACTTTTATTGAACTGCATTTGAATTTCCAGTGCTGTAAGCTTCCTATTCATTTTAGACATGATGATTAGAGACTTATCCTCTGCTTTAGAAGTTACACGGGGCCTCCCATTGCGTTTTCTGTCCTGATTTGAACCAATTTTTTCGAAACGAGTGATGGCATCTCTGACAGTAGAACGTGGTATTTTTAATTTTTTTCGCAATATAACGTATAGTAAAACCTTCATTGAGAAGAGCAACAATAGATGCACGTTGTTCTATACTTGTATTAGGGTGCCTTTCCATTTTCTTAAATAAATTATTAAAAAAACATTAATTATTTTGACTACAAGGTTACTGGAAGTGATTCCACAAAACAAAAAATGTACTTACTTTAAAAGTAATATAATTATAGGAAAATAATAAAACCAGTACTAGAAATCGAAAAAATGCAAAAAATAATCCAATTTTTATAACAAATAGAAAAAACTAATTCAAATACGTTCACTTCGTCGCATGCCAAATGCGTACGATATGTGACGGATGACGATTTTATTTTGTTTTTCAAAAACAGTGCGCAGGGATAGGGAGGAAAGAAGAAGAAGACACGATCGTACACACGTTGTAAACTAACATAGCATTTTCGTTGTAGATCAAGTTAACGTGTTTATGCATTATATTTCAATTAAAAAGTAAACAAGAAGCTTGTCCGGAAACTTTCTGTCGCCAGTGTATATTTAAAAACAAAATATACTCCAAAATAATACGCATCAAATATTGTAGTCGAGCTATTGTATTATTAGGGCTATAGAAATGACAAAATATACAAAACAATACACAGTGTGCACATACGACTAGCTGGGAAACGATAAGTTTCGACTTGTTCATATAAAAAGTTGCTGTTGTCAAAATCAACGTCGAACTTACATTTTTGACTACTACCTTTAATATTTTTAGTTTATTTTAACAAAATACTCATATTATAATGGTGTAGATTATTAAAAAAAATGTAATCAAGAGAGAAATGTAAAGTCTAATACAGTACCCATGACTGCCATAAGAGGTTTTAATTTTTTTTGGAAGTGTTGCACCCATTTTTTATGTTTGCACTTTTTGGTAGTAATACTAGATGTAGTAAGCTACATTATATATATTTTTTTGTGATTGTACCTTTGCGCGAACTTTAAAAAAAATCATGAAAAATTTTTTTTTATTTTTTTTAGTAGTAAATGCGATATAAAAATTCTATAAAATATATATATAATGTAGACTAATATTTCTTCTAATAAATAGTTTTTGTTTCATTAGTGTAGCTATAATAGTTTTTGAAAAAAAAAAGTTTTAAAAAATACCCCTTCTAGCGCCTATTTGACCAATTATCTCCAGAACGCAACGAAATGAGAGGCTGAAATTGTGTCAACGGTAAGTTTGTACCTCGCCAACGTTACCACATAAGTTATTTTCAAATTATCTTTCTGGGGCCGCTGCCCCTATCTTATCCTGCTAGACCCTTAGTAATGAATGCATATTATTTCAGTTGGAACAAGATATGAAGAGTTATTATACGAAAGAACACAACTATTACTCCTTGAAGTTAAAATTGATAGATATTAGTATGTATACCTAGTATTAAATAGTAGTCTATGATGTACACTAGCTGTTGACAGCACTGACAGAACTTTGTTATTGCCCGTATGACGTCACACCATGGCGGCTCGTGTTTTAGGTCACGTGATATACAGATTAAAATATACGACTTTTAATTTCAATATAATAAATCAATAATGTGCTTTTATGATTCTAAATCAGAATATTTAGGTGTATTTCTATATAAATTTTAATTTTTATCAAAATTTATAATTTATTTTTCACTACGGAAAGTACCCTATTTATAAATTTCAATCCGATGTAATCAAAGAGCAACACTTGCTCTTTGGATGTAATAAACGGCCGGAGCCAGGTCTGAAGTCAACGAATGGCGGGAAGAGACCTGTCATTCTCATTCTCATTTAATTTTGTTGTTTTTTTTTTAAATTGTTATAAAGCTTATAGACCACGGCCATAATATAAAGGCACCATAAACCATGGACTTAATACCTACTAACGGTATTAAGTATATGCCATAAACGATCAAATAATTTGTCAAATTTTTGTTTGACAAACGTTTTTGTCAAATTTTTGGAACGTGTACAAGCTTGTTTGATGTGTTTGTTATATGAAAACATGAAGTTTGAGAAACAAATTTGACAAATTATTTGATCGTTTACAGGGCCCTTTACATGACCGTGTTATAGACCGTTAATTAAATAACCGCTTAACTTCATTTTCGATTCGAAATTTCGAAGTATCGAACTACTCGAGTCGTATTTTTTAAATCTTGAACCCGAGTAAAGTAAATTGAAATCGATTTCGCTTGCACTCGTGTCAAAATTCTAGCTATTACTCACAAAGATAAAAAAGGCCGAACCAGTGGCGTAGCGTGCCATGGAGGGGCCCTGTATCAAAATTTGTTGGGGGGCCCCCAACAATGTAGGGTAAAGATGTCTAACAAAAAAAAATGCTTGCATTAAATAAAAATGAATATTTATTGATTATAAGTTATCCCTTCCTCCAAGAAGAAACAATAGTGACAAGTCTGATAGCCGTAACTGTCCCATCGAAGTTCTAACAATAATAATTATTAGTTATTTTATCAGTTTTAGTTTTGAAAAACTTCTTTCAGCTGTTGCGGTTGTAACTTGTAACTGAAAGGGTCAAGAATAGAAAACATGTTGTTATTACCTACGGAAAACTGGATGCAAGGCTATTGAATGTTATCAGCAATAACTCCATGAGTTCCTTAATGTAATGAATTTTTTGTGTTTCGGATTTTAAGCATGTTAAAAGAGCTTGTATCTCAAGCTGGAGAGCTATCAAGCTTGGGCTGCAGCAATCGTTGCGGGAGATTCATAGATGTATAACCTGGAGAAGAGATTCAACGCTGCCTCCAGGTCTTGCAGGAAGCAAATCACTAGGGCAAAGTTCAAACACATTTGCAGAATTGGCGAGAGACTATTGGGCTTTCCAGCTGGAACTGGTGACTTTTGGTATCTTGCCAAAGCTGTCGAAGGTAACTCCTGTCAGTCTTCATTTCTGGGCTTCTGTAACTTTTTGGGTCGAATTCAACTCTTAACGATGAGAGAAAAGCACCACAAAATATTCCACGGTGCGAGCACACGATGCGTAATATGCGCTTTGTACAAAGTGTCGTTCGTCGTGTTCTGTATTCCCTCAAAGTCAAGAAGTGCAGTGGTCCTCACAGTATTCTGACCCTCGTGCTTAAAACGTGTACTCCTGAATCAACTTCGATTCTAACGCGTCTATTCTCACTCTCTTACATATCTCTCTTGGTATAGTACCGTCTTCGTGGATAGTATCAATTGTGCACCCTATCCCCAAAAAGGGTGACAGCACAGATCCATCCAATTACCAGGAAATTGCAATTTCCTCCTCGCTTTCTAAGGTTATTGAGTAGGTTGTTAGTACTCAGCTCCTTGGTTACCGGGAAAATTTCCAGCTAATAAGTGAACGACAATACGGATTTCGTCGAGGTCGCAGCACTAGAATATCTTCTAGTGTACTTAATACACCGCTGAGTAACCGCTATTAAAAGCAAGAGGGAAGCTATGGCAGTCAGCCTGGATATCGCAAAGCTTTTGAACGGTTCTGCCATAAAGTTCTTTTAGCGAAGTTACCATCTTGCGGCCTCCCCGAGGGATTATGTAAATGGATAACCAGTTTCCATAATCCATTCCATCCGCTGTTGACGGAGTATGTTCGGAAATCATGCCTATTAAAGCTGGAGTTGCGCTCACCCCCACACTGTTCATTCTGTGTATTAACGATATGTTGCAAACAAGCAATATTCGTTGCTATGCAGAGAGCTGTACGGGTGATGCATTATCCACTGGCCCAGATAATATCCCTCGATCGGAAGTGGAAGAGAGAAGATTACAACTTGTGCCTGAAATCGAAGCTTAATTCGAGCAAGTCTCCGAATGGTCCAATTCAACCCTTCGAAGACAAAAATTTGCTTGTTTACCTCTAAGAAAACCCCTTTTCTATGGCACCCAGTTTTCAAAACAACACTAATCATCGCTAAAAGTATTGGGATCCTTGGGGTAGAAATTACAGACGAGGTCCAATTCTGGGGTCATTTGGATTGCAAAGCCAAACTGGCTGCAAAAAAGCTTGGAGTTCTGAACAGGGCGGGCCAGTACTTTACATCGGGACATCGGCTTCTGCTTTATAAGGCTCAGGTCCACCTCCATATGGAATATTGTTCACACCTGTGGGCAGGTGCCCCTGAATACCAACTCCACCCATTTGACTCCATCCAACGCCGAGCAGTTCGCATCGTTGACGATACCAAAATCACGAAAGATTTAGAACTTCTAAGTATAATGAGAGACATTGGCTCCCTGTGTGCTTTTCACCGTGTGTACAACGGTGAGTGTCCTGAAGAACTGTTTGATATGGTGCTACTATCACGTTTTTACTATCCCACCCTTCACCGAAGGACTAAGTTTCATCAACATCACTTGGATGCATGGTTTGCAACCAATGTGCTAGCTTCGCGCACTTCTTTCCGCTCATTCTTTCCGCGTGCATGGAAGCTTTGAATGACCTTCCTCCGAGGTTTTCCCTGAGCGCTATAATTTGGGGGTTTTCAAGCGTCGAGTATAGACATCTTTTCTCTAAAGGCCGGCAACACACTCGCAACTCCTCTTATGTAATATGTTGCAAATATCCATGGGTGACGTTAACCATTTAACATCAGATGGTTTCATCTGCTCGTTTGGCCCATTGTAATAAGAAAACAGCAATTTATTGTTCAGAATAACTAAATCCCACAATAAACGATATAGGATGTTGCAAACTTTTGGGCGTATGCTTATTCCGGGAAAAAAAGGGATTGCTTTTTTGACTTTTGTCATTTCTGAAGTGAAAACTTATAGTCAGGTATAACAATTTTTTTAATTTTTTTTTCATTTTACTAATTTTTCTTACAAACGTTGGGGGCCCCTGTAGTTCGGGGGCCCCGTATCATTGATACGGCTGATACGGCGGTAGCTACGCCCCTGGGCCGAACGTAATGTTAAAAGAATGGTCTCAATTTAGACGACCGAATATTAAGCCTGTTTTACACCGAGGTGACAATGTGCGGCATTGTCGCATGCTACATATTGTGGCGTGCGCCATCTTGTGGCATACGACAAATTGCGGCATATGGGCCATGCGACAGCGTATTTTATGCCGAGGCAACAGTTTTTAAACGTCGTGCTGTCAAATTTTAGTCTGCTTCTAGTCTGCCTACTTGATTGATTGAGATAGGTTAGAATTTCTACAGACAAAAAAGCAAAAAAAGTAGATTTTATATATATATTTTTTATTTTTTTAAATTTTCTGTAGTAAGGGTAGAATATCTAGACATACCAGACGACTAGTGCGTTTGTTAATTTTTTTCGTCTACGTAGGTACGTTGTATTACTTGTCGATGTGATTGAAGTCGCTTTTTTTCGTTTGCTAAAAAATATAATTATCATTACACCACTCCATGTCCAATTTATCTCATTTTGTAAATAAAATAAATAAGTATAGTCAAAACATAACCTAGAATCCGGCTTGACGCATCAAAAATGTCGCACGGAATCCATCGTACCTGTGTGAACCTAGCATCAACAAATTAATTTTAATTAATCGGGAATAAACAAATCGTTTGTTCGTCGTTTGTTCTTAATTGTTCGTTAAAAAAATTCGTTTGTTCGGTTATTGTTTATTTATAAAAAATTAAACAATTTTTTTTTGTGAAGTTAGCATTTTCATTAATTTTAATTAATCGGGTATAGACAAATCGTTTGTTCGTCGTTTGTTCTTATTTGTTCGTTAAAAATATTCATTTGTTCGGTTATTGTTTATTTATAAAAAATTAAACAATTTATTTTTTTGTGAAGTTGGCATTTTCATTAATTTTTATTAATCGGGTATAGACAAATCGTTTGTTCGTCGTTTGTTCTTAATTGTTCGTTAAAAAAATTCATTTGTTCGGTTATTGTTTATTTATAAAAAATTAAACAATTTTTTTTGTGAAGTTAGCATTTTCATTAATTTTAATTAATCGGGTATAGACAAATCGTTTGTTCGTCGTTTGTTCTTATTTGTTCGTTAAAAATATTCATTTGTTCATTTATTGTTTATTTATAAAAAAATTAAACAATTTATTTTTTTGTGAAGTTAGCATTTTCATTAATTTTTATTAATCGGGTATAGACAAATCGTTTGTTCGTCGTTTGTTCTTATTTGTTCGTTAAAAATATTCATTTGTTCGGTTATTGTTTATTTATAAAAAGTTAAACAATTTTTTTTTGTGAAGTTAGCGTTTTATGGCTCTAATTTGATTTTTTTCATAGGAATTTTTTTTATTGTTTGTTCGAATTATTTGATTGTTTGTTTGATCGTTTTTTTATTTGAATTTAATTTTTTTTAACAATATTTTTAGTTTTTTTAGTTAGTTAGGTGCATGCCGCATGTGCAGTCGTAAAACTGTTAAGCGACTCTTGACCCCGTCGCGCGGAGACCCCGTTATCAGCGTTAAATTAAAATTATAAATAATGGAGATAGGGTTGCGAGAGGTAGGAGATTTTTATTGGAAATTTTCTTCACTCTCAGAATCTTTTTTTTTTAATTTTTTGAATGATATTAATAGTTTATGAAATATTAGCAAAAAACAAAAAAATATTTTTTTTTTCATCTTAAATCTATATAATTATGTATTATATATATATATATATATATATATATATATATATATATATATATATATATATATATATATATATATATATATATATATATATAATGCTAATGTTCGTTTGAAAATACAAGGTTTTCTCTATCACCATCAACTTGAATTAACTTCCCGTTGGGGTGGTAATTGGTAAACATACCTCTTGGTCTCACGGTGAAAGTAAGGGGGTTTGGTCGCAGTGGGTGGAAGTAGGTGGTTGTGGGGGGTGAAAATGTGAAATAATATATCTGTCCTTCTCTAACTAATGTAAACATCTGTATATCTGTCCTTCTCTTACTAATGTAAACATCTGTTAAATTCTCAACATCTCGGGAATGATCTAGAAAGTTCCAGAATGTGTGCAACTGATGTAATAAATCTAGAAAGTTCTAAGACTTTCTGGAATGATCGAGAAAGATTCGAAATGTATAGAACTGTTTGAATCAATGTAATGAATATTCTACAGTGCGTTCAACAAGCCGATATACTAAATGTAAACAAACCAAATGCGACGTCAATTTTTAAAATGTAAAATATATTTATATTTTAATAATAACTTAATAAAATATAATTATGTATATACGATATTATTATTATTAAGATTTTATAATTCTTAAATAATAATTATCAAAATATAAATTTATTTTAAATTTTACCTTTCAAGTTTAATTTTAGTTTAATATAACATTAATTTATAAGTTTAATTAATAATAAATTTAAACAATTAAATAACAAAAACAACAACTAATACTACAAAAATAGCCCGGACAATAAAACCATGAATGTAGTTTTTAAACAAGTAATATAAAAAGAAGTAAAAAATGTAAATAAAATAAAAGGTTTAAATACATAATAACCTCCAGGTACGTTTGATACCTATAATGATAATGGAGACTTGATAAGGTCTGGTACTTGGAGAAATGTAGTCGTTCAGTAAGAAATTGTAATAATTTTATGCTGAATAAAATATTTTGAATTTGAATTTGAATTTGAATTTGAATGATAATATTACCGTTTTCCTACCCTTACAAAATCAACCACGTAGATCAACTAGTGATGCTATTCAAAAAAGAGTACATTTCATGAACTACATTGTATAATAATAGAGAAAAAAATATCGTGATGAATTAAGCTATTTTATTTTATTTATTTACTCCATCTTCGGTGTTTATAACACTGTTGATTGGTATAGGTACATCTTTTAAAAAACTTTCCATGGTATCAAAAAATGGCCATGATGGCGTATAGATTTCGTCAAACCCAGCCCCAGATCTCATGAAATCTTTTTTCTTTTTTAAATTAGTACGGAAAGCCGTCATTAAAGTTTCCTTTTTCTTTTTTAACTCGCTTATTGGAATACCCCTCGCATTAGTATTTTATGGTTCTTCTACAATCTACATAATGGCCCATCATAGTGGTCCACTACGATGAGCCAGCGTATGGAGAGCGTAGTGGTGTCGAATGGCTCATTTAAGAATTTTTCATTATTAAAGAAATTCTAGCTCACGGAACTCTATCTCCATTATTTATAATTTTAATTTAACGCTGATAACGGAGTCTCCGCGTAACGGGGTCAAGAGTCGCTTAACAGTTTCACGACTGCGCATGCGGCATGCACCTAACTAAAAAAACTAAAAATATTGTTAAAAAAAAAATTCAAATAAAAAAACGATCGAACAAACAATCAAATTAATCGAACAAACAATAAAAAAAATTCCTATGAAAAAAAAATCAAATTAGAGCCATAAAACGCTAACTTCACAAAAAAAAATTGTTTAACTTTTTATAAATAAACAATAACCGAACAAATGAATATTTTTAACGAACAAATAAGAACAAACGACGAACAAACGATTTGTCTATACCCGATTAATTAAAATTAATTAAAACGCTAACTTCACAAAAAAAAAATTGTTTAATTTTTTATAAATAAACAATAAACGAACAAATGAATATTTTTAACGAACAAATAAGAACAAACGACGAACAAACGATTTGTCTATACCCGATTAATTAAAATTAATGAAAATGCTAACTTCACAAAAAAAATTGTTTAATTTTTTATAAATAAACAATAACCGAACAAATGAATATTTTTAACGAACAAATAAGAACAAACGACGAACAAACGATTTGTCTATACCCGATTAATTAAAATTAATTAAAACGCTAACTTCACAAAAAAAAATTGTTTAATTTTTTATAAATAAACAATAAACGAACAAATGAATATTTTTAACGAACAAATAAGAACAAACGACGAACAAACGATTTGTCTATACCCGATTAATTAAAATTAATGAAAATGCTAACTTCACAAAAAAAAATTGTTTAATTTTTTATAAATAAACAATAACCGAACAAATGATTTTTTTTAACGAACAATTAAGAACAAACGACGAACAAACGATTTGTTTATACCCGATTAATTAAAATTAATTTGTTGATGCTAGGTTCACACAGGTATCCATCGTGATCGGATACAAGCTGCGACACTGTCACATGACGCAAGGTGTTGCCGTGCCGCAAGGTTCTTGCCACAGCGTGCGACATTTTTCATGCGTCAATGCCGCATACCACAATGACGCACATTGTTGCCTCGTTCGTTTTACTGGGGTTCAAAACCAAAGCATTTGACTTGGCCCGGCTAAAAATCCTATCCAGATCACTGTTTATTTGATCACTGTTAATTTAAGGAAAAGTATACCTGAATGTCATCGGAATAAATATGAAATTTACAGTTTTATATGCACCTGGTAACGTCGGCAGAGTAAATGCAAAACAAGATTGGACCCAGTATGGAACCCTGAGATACTTATACTCCTCTTGTAACTGGGCTACGCCGCGCCGTGACGAAATAACATTTCCCTCCTCTGTTTTTATTTTTACAACTTGATATCTATCTTGTAGATAACTGGCAATAAACCACAGAACAGCGGACTCATCTAATCCGTAAAATCGCAGTTTTGCTTAAAGTAAATTAATATTAATACCATCAAATGGTCCAGAAAAATCAAGAAATACAACAATAGTAAAATTTTCGCTATCTTGGGCATGAAGCATGTCATCGATGACACTCACAAGAGCGGTCGTAGTGCTATGGTGCTTCCTAAAACCAGACTGCATTAGGCTTAGGATGCTTCTACATTTTACGTATTTAGTGAGTTGCTTGCAGACAATTTTTTCCAAAATTTTTGAGGGACACGACAATATGCTTATTGGACGTAGATCTTTAAATTTCGAAGGGGTATAGGACGCACCACAGCATCACGCCACGCCACACCTCGGGGAATTGTGTAGATATTTATTTATTTATTATTTATAGGAAGGGGCACATTAGTATTGTTAAAATTTGCATTTTCTTTAATGTGTTTCCATATGGTTCGAGGGTTTTGTCCGTTTGAGCAAATTTTTTTTTAAATAGGCTTCTTTTTCGGCGTTGACGGCCTGCGCTACGAGTTTCTTAAGTTCCTTGTAGTAGTTTAGCTTGGTCGGACTTTTAGATGAATGCGCTTCCCGTTGGGCCCTATATCGATGTTTCATCATCAGACGAATATTATATGTTATCCAAGGGTAGCTCTTTTCCTTAATGGTACCTAACCTTTTTTGGGGCAAGACAGTCAAAGACTAAGCAAATTAGAGGAACAATTGTTGACTGTTTCATTGACATTCACCTCGTCATTAGATAGATCTATGTCTTTAATAGGCCTATAGCACAAAGATTTCGGGTCCTTTTTATTTAGGGCATATTCAACTCACACACGACTAACGCATGGTCACTGAGAGAAGACATATGATCAATCCATACTCGTGTCACGTTCGCATAGGTACAAACGAGATCGAGCAAGGTGTTAACATGGGCGGAGAAGTGTGTGGGCGCAGTGACGAACTGGTGAAGGTCGAAGCTGGACAAGAGATCATTAAGTAATAACGTGTGACCCTCTCTAGCGGTCAATAGGTTAATATTGGAGTCGCTGAGAAGGATAATATGATTATGCCATGAAAACGAACTGATAGATTCACTCAATGCGTTAAGGAATGTCTGCACACATAGCCAGGGTGGACGATAAGCGGTACCAACGGCAACTTTTTTAAAACTTATGCTTACCTGAAGCCACATTTGCTCAACAGTGCCCGTGATTGGATGATTGAGGACGCGGACGGGCAATTCACACTTATGGTAAAAACCAACACCGCCACCTCGAGTGCGTATATTAGAAGGTTGAGGAACGTGTCGAAGGTGGTATCCAGCTATCTTTGGGGCAATGGCGTCCTCTCCCTCTTTAAGCCATGTTTCAGTGCATAAATATCAATTTTATGTTTCTGCAATACAACCACAAGATCTTATTGAGCTGTACCCAAGGAGCGAGGGTTAATTAAGCCTATTCATTTTGGCTTGATTAACCCTCGCTCGCTGGCCATAATGAACTTATTTTTTTTTGTAAGTGTTAGTTCTAGCTATAGGAACTAGATGTCGCTAGTCTGTACCAGTTTTAATAAGTAATTATAAATTATTTAACAATTGTTTATTATAATTTAGAGGAATACCAGCTGATTAGCGATCGCCAATATGGCTTTTAACGTAGTCGCTCGGCTGGCGATTTTCTAATATTCTTAACTCAGCGATGGGCGGAGGCAGTTGAGAGCAAGGGAGAGGCGCTGGCGGTTAGTTTGGACCACGGAGTATATGGAGACGGCATCGAACGTTATTTGCTTCAGAACCAGCGTAGCCAACTTTTACACCCACACAATTATATTAAAGTTCGCACACAATTTACAACATTAAAATCTTAATCCTAATTGGCTACGAATTAGTGTGCATGTACGCATTGCTACACGTTACTACAATCATAGATGAGACACGCCTCCGGACTATGGCCGTGGGCATTTCGATAAACATTGCAGATTTATCGATAAATGATAACACGGACGAGTATTATTTCAATAAAATTCAATAATTATTATCTATGTTCACTGATTACACATTAAATACCTCACATTAATAGTCAACTGGTAGTTTGCTATTACTGTAGACTGTAGTTCTATAAAACTGTTGGGATACTAACCAAAATTCAGAAATTTATTAAAACCAATATGAAACTAAGGGTTCAAAAAAATATATACCTACGAAAAACTATCGGGATGAAACAGTAGGAGCCAAGCATTAAATAAACTGAAAGACACGGTGAAGTGAATTTTAAAAATCATTCACTCATTAAAATTTAACAACTAGTAAAAATGGATATAAAAAATGAAATTCGAATTGTACATAATTATTAGGTAGGGATCCCTAGTACATTTTTTTCACCTGATCAGTATCAAGCTAATTTTTTGGGAGTGGCTACATTTTGATGAGGCGAACAAAAAGTTCCTCTTCGAAAACTCTCGATTGTGGTAGATAATAGAGTTAGCAGGAGATAGAGCAGCAGTGGGCGTAGGACCGGGATAACGTACCACGCAATTTTTAGGACATTATTACTATTAAATTATATAGATATTAACTAACTAAAAGCAAAAAAAAAATGAGAAAAAAAATTAATTTTTGATGACCTTATGAGGTCATCAAGTTGATGACCTCGTAAGGTCATCAAAAATTATTACTAACCAGCTGATTTTTTTTTCTTTTAGTTAATTAATATTTGTATAATTTGATGGTAATATTGTCCTCCAAATTGCATGGTACGTTATCCTGGTCCTACGCTCACTGCTGCTCTATCTCCTGCTAACTCTATTATCTACCACAATCGAGAGTTTTCGAAGAGGAACTTTTTGTTCGTCTCATCAAAATGAAGCTACTCCCGGAAAATTAGCTTGATACTGATCAGGTGAAAAAAATGTACTAGGGATCCCTACCTATATAGTATACTTATGTCTTAAACGTGATAATAAACATCGAACGAAAAACCTTTTATAATAAAAAAAAAATTCAATTTATCGATAAACTACAGATTAGGCATTCGTTGCTTAACTAGTAAAAGTCGACAATATGGCGGCCCACTGACGCCTGGTACTCGAAGAATTAGTGCGTAGCGAGCGTAACTATAGCTGCGCAATAGATTGCGCGTTACGCCCGTTGTTCTCAGACTATTGGTAGTGGTTAGCCAGCAGTGTATGTCGTTACTGTCACAATTGTGAATTGTAAGTCAAAATCATTGTAGATTACTGGCTTTTTCCAAATATTAATAATTACAGTAAATTAGTACTTATATGTGAAAGGAAATCATTCCTGGGGTAACTTTTAGACCTTAGCTCCCTTGTCGACACGACAATACTGCACAACACGGCTTTTTAATATTTTTTAAGTCACTAAATACGTCAGTACCCGCGTCTGTACTACGACTGAGATGCGTTTGTTAACAGTATGATCGCCTGATCATAAGCTCGGTAACACGCGTCACGCCCCTTACCATGTCTATAGTATTTCTGTGGTCTGTGGTTTGGACATAGCGAAGGCCGTCGATCGGATGTGACATAGGGCACTTCTAAAAAGGTAGCATCATAGGGGCTTCCCGAGAAATTATGTAAACGGATCACCAGTTTTTTGGCAGACAGGAACATCAAGGGCGTTGTTGACGGTGCATGCTCGGACCTCAAGTCTGTTAATCCTAGCATTGTACTATCACCTACCTTATTCCTTCTACATATCAATGACCTGCTGCAAACTGGTGGCATTCATTGTTATGCAGACGAAAGCACCGGAGATGCCTTATACACAGGCCGTCCTAATATTTCTCGGGAACAAGTCGATGAGTGTCGGAACAAACTTGTGTCTGAAATCGAGTCTCTTTTAGCCAAAGTCTCGCAATGGGGACGACTTAATCTAGTCCAGTTTAACCCCAATAAGACACAAGTTTGCGCGTTTACCGCTAAAAAATCACCTTTCGTCATTCCTCTCAAATTCGAAGACACTCCCCTAACCGCCTCGGCCAGTATTGGAATACTTGGCGTCGACATATTAAGCAATGTACAATTTCGTGGTCATCTGGAAGAAAAGGCTAAACTAGCCTCTATGAAACACGGTATGCTCAGAAAGGCGAAGCATTATTTTATACCTTCCCACCGTCTACAATTACACATAGCGCAGATCCAGCCCCACATGGAATACTGCTCTCACCTGTGGGCTGGGGCGCCCGTATATCAGCTCCTTCCATTTGACCACGTTCAACGCCAGGTGGCTCGAATCGTCGGCGACAAGGTTCTCTCCGATCAGCTTGATTCGTTGGCACTGCGTAGAGATGTCGGGTCAGAAATGTCAGCAGAATTCCACCACCGGACATCGCGTCAAAATTCCAAATTTCATCCTCATCACCTCGATGTCCGGAAATCTACAACAACTCGATTTTTACACCATTTTCAGTCTCGAACGACCATTATATAGAACCAGCTGCCACCTGAGGTATTTCCGAACCGATACGACTTGGGGGCCTTCAAAAAAGAGCATACTCCTTTATGAAAGGCCAGCAACTCGCTCGCTAATCCTCAGATGTAGCGGGTGTCAGTGGATGTTATTTCTCACTTACCACCAGGTGAGCCAACTGTCCGTTTGGCCCTCTTCTATATATACCTATATAAAAAAAAACAATTATCTAATATGTGGCTATGGAAGACGCGATAGTGTGCGGTATTGTGTCGACAAAAATTGTACTTATAGTAATCATACGGTTATTTCGAGTAACAAGTTCGTCAGTTTTGTAGTTTAATGTTACTCTTTTGAGCTTTCTGTACCATTACAACTTTATAAAAAAATATTGATGAAAATCGCGTAAAACCCGTTTTTGTGACCTTTGACCCCGAGTAATTTTTTTTCCAGGTGTAGGATCGATGAGAACTTTTCACATTTTATTTATAATAGTGTTTTGAACAATCCTTCCAATTTTCAGCCAAGTGTAAATTATTGTAAAACCTTGGATGTCTAAATTGACCGGACTAATGTGTCTATCCATAGTACTACATAGTCTGTAAACTACCCTTAGGCTTTGTTTGTAATGTATATGTGGTGTACAATAAAATTTAAATAAATATAATATTTAAATAGTTATTATTTTTTTTGCTTACGCTGAAATAATAACATATTTTAAATATGACAAATATATGAGATTTGAGGTTGTATACATTTATTTATTTTTCATAGCTTATGACATTTCAGATATATTTCGATTGTTTTTGAATTTTGGTATTTATAATTATTTTATTGTAAAGGTAAAGAATATTTAAAGCAAACTCATTATGGATTTAAACGAAATGGATCAATTGAAATTGGCTTCTGGTGATAACAGTGATCTTACGACTCCAGGTAAAAACGAAGTGTTACCAAAAAATTTACTTGATGAACCTACCGAAATATCGAAAAGTGTTGAAATAAAAAAAGATCAACTTGAGGGTGATGGAAATTCTTCGAAAAAGTTCGACGGTGATGAGGCAAAGCTAAAACAAAGAATAGCTCAATGTAAGGACATATTAACATCACTAAAGCTAGAACTTAATGAAGAAAAAATAAGATTGTCTAAAGAAAATAAAGTTGCTCAAATGCAGGCTATTGAACCCTTATCAAAGTTTTCATATATGGAAAATAGTGAGCAAACAATAGATCAAATAGATAATTTGTCTTTTACAACAGACATTTATCCGTCTTCAGTAGATAACAAACTTCATTGTGACGAGAATTTATTAGAATATGAGAAACAATTGCAAAAATATCAAAAAACGCTGAACATGGCACAAATAGAAAAGAAGAACGCCATTAGAAAGCAAATGCTAGCGAAGGCATTTAAATTAAAACTCTTAGAAGTTGAAAATCAATGTAATATTGAACTAATACGAATTAAACAAAGTTTACAATGTCTTCAACCTCTGAAATTAATTACAGAAAAATGGAAAACCAGTATTAACGATAACCAATATGACACTTTTGAATTAATTCCTATGTATCCTGAACTATGCACTTTTTCTGGCAGTGATGCATCTAGTATTTCTAATGCCGATGATAGTGATAATAAATTGCCCCTTTAAATCGTAATGTCCCAACTTGTTAAAAAGTTTTGTCGAGATATTTATTAAAATTTTTATTGTCATGGTTTTCTAATGTTTACGAGAATTTCACTCATTATAATGAAACAACTTTTTCGGATCATCCCGTGACCATGGTTGCTGTAAAGTATCCGCAAAGTCGAGCATTTAAAAAAACATAATTAACCGCGATAAAATCCGAAAAAGTTGTTTCATTATAATTTTATTTTCATTCTAATTTATATAAGTATGGCCTACATAAATAATTGTCACGATCGCTAGCGCTTCAGTTATAAGTTAGTCGCTGTAACAATTGCACCAACTCGTTGTCATATTCGTATGTTTGAGAAAAACACGTGAAATTTTCGTTTACCCATTGCAAGATTTTTATTACTTTCTTATGTAAACTCTTTTACCTTCTTGGTCTTGTGGACTTAAAATAAATATTACCTACGTAAATTTATATATGAGCCTTTATTATATATTGCCTTTAAACGAGAAATGCCTGTGTGTGCATATATATATATATATATATATCTCAGGAACGGCTCCAACGATTTTCTTAAAATTTAGTAAATAGAGGGTTTCGGGGGCAATAAATCGATCTAGCTAGGATTCATTTTTAGAAAATATCATATTATATATTATTAGGCAACTTTATATATTATAGTACCTGGGTGACCGAGCCTTGCTCGGTATTTTCATTTTATTTTTTGTTTTTTTTTTCTCGGTATTTTTATATTTTAATTTTATTTAAATAATAAATCACGAGTGAAATTAAAAAAAAAAGAAAAAAATTTTATCTGGAGACTGAGATTCGAACCCGGGTCAACACGATTTGACACCCGCCGATTTCCTAATTACGCCATTAAAGCTATGTTGACGCGTCGTGAAATTAAGCTTCGTATTCTAATGATATTTTTTCATTGCTTAAAAACAGGGATAAAACGACATTTTTTTTTAATTAATCCTAGCTAGATCAATTTTTCGCCTCCGAAATCCCCTGCATACTAAATTTCACGAAAATCGTTGGAGCCGATTCCGAGATTCAGAAAATATATATATATATATATATACAAGAATTGCTCGTTTAATAGTATAAGATTATTATTAGGCAATTTTAAGGCCGTATTTTTAGGCAATGAAAATTTACTGTAATATCATTAGAATACGAAGGTAAATTTCGCCACAATTCATTAGGTTATAATAGCACAGGTGGGAAATCGGCCGGTCCCAAACAAAACAGCCCTTTATCAGCCCGTCTAATTCGTAGCTAAGTATATTTTTAAACATAAAAGTTAATATATTTTATTATTATGTCGGTAAGATCGGAAAATATTATTTCATCAGTTTGTAATTCGTACTTAAATATAATTTCCAAAACACAAGATTTATAAAAAAATTACCGAGCTAAGCTCGGTCATTCAGATACTTAAGTAAGTATATGTAGTGTAATTATAGATACTTTTGTTGATTACAAGGAAGTCAAGGAACTAGAAATAGACGCATGTAAGGTAAATAACCCAAATAAGATAAAGCTCCTAATAAGGCCCGTGTTTTAGAGCTCTTGATTGATTAATTCGAATCTGTTAAATATTTGTGTGTATATTATACGTATCTGGGTACAAAGCACAATCATATCAAAGCGACGGTCTTTTATCACAAGCATATTATATTCAAAACAACATTCGAAAACATGCGCGACAAAGTATGTAGTTTATAGATGCACTAGCTGTGCCCGCGACTTCGTCCGCGTGGTATTTAACAATAAAATCGGCCAAGTGCGAGTCGGGCTCGCGTACGAAAGGTTCCGTACCATTGGCTAGGTAAACAACAGTAGGTACATTGATTTTCATATCGGACAAAAAACGGCAAAAAAGTCACTTTGTTTTATGAGCCCTCTAAATATATTTAGTTTTAAATGTTAATATTTATTATTAAAGACGCCACGTTGACGCAGCGGTCACAGCACTGGATTATATCCGCCAACTCGCATTGGAGCAGCGTGGTGGATTAAGCTCCGATCCTTCTCTTACATGGGGAAGAGGCCTATGCCCAACAGTGGGACATTACAGGCTGTATCGTGATCGTATCGAACTAAGTATTTTGTGAATATTTCAAGTGCCTACCCATTACCATTTATTGATATCGAGCAAAAATAAGCAAAAAATCGCGTTTGTTGTATGGGAGCCCCTTAAATATTCATTTTATTTTGTTTTTAGTATTTGTCGTTATAGCGCCAACAGAAATACATAATTTGTGAAAATTTCAACTGTCTAGCTATTGCCGTTCTTGAGATACAGCCTGGTGACAGACGGGCGGACGGCCAGCGAAGTCTTAGTAATAGGATTCCGTTTTTACCCTAATTATTCATTTTGCTCCAATTGGCCCATAAATGACAGGTCTATAGATTTATCATTAGTTATCGTTATCCGCGCGACCCGGGCAGATTTGATGGTCGGCCAACTCCCTCTCTAGTCGACCGTCCTCTGCCTGGCGCTTAGGCTGCCCCGTACCGCCCGGGCAGTGCCAACGTAAGTCAAGAAAGACCGGGGTGGCGACGGCCCTGTACTCCCGCGGACCGAGGCCTCGGTACTAGGGAAAGCGCTTTCGCGCCGCCAGGGCGGACGGGCGAACCCACCCACACCGTCCACAGCGTGGGGGAAGGAAAAACCGACCCCCACGTCTTCGCGCCTTACAGCGCCTGCGCTCACGGGTCCACTCCGAGAAGCAGAGAAGTACCCGGAGCGCACCTACCCCCGCGCTTCCGCGCCACGTGGCGGGCGAACGAAGCCACCCACCCCGTCCTCTCCCCGCGCCGCGTCGCAGCGCCAAGCCCTCGCCGTCGGCAACCTACGTGCCACCCCGCACCGCACACGACCTCCGAGCCGAAAGAAGAGCTTAACAGACCCCGCTCCCGGAGCGGGAGACGAGTCGGCAAGACCATAAGTCCGCAAGACCCGCTCCCGGTGATCCGAGAGCGAGACCCGCCCCGCCCCGGGCCGAGAGACGAGTCCGCGAGACCCCCATAAGTCCGCAAACCCGCCCTGGTGATCCGGGGCCGAGACCCATCCCCGGAACCCGGAGTGATCCGGGTCCGAGACCCACCCCCGGAGCGAAAGACAAGTCCGCGAACCATAAGTCCGCGAGACCCGCTCCCCGGTGATCCGGGACCGACCCAGAGGCCCTTCCCTTCCTTAGGAGCGTGCCCAACGGCCTCGACACTCCTATGCGTTTTCGCGCCTCCCTGGGGCGCGACCCAAAGGCCCCGGCACCCCAATGCGCTTACGCGCCCTCCCAGTCGGTCGTTAGCCGGTAGACGGGCAGCAGTACCGTTCCAACTGCTGCCCGTCCCGTTTCCCAGGGTGCACCACGAGGAGGTGACCGACTTGCACCCCTTCTGGTGTTTACCTAGCCAATGGTACGGAACCCTTCGTGCGCGAGTCCGACTCGAACTTGGCCGATTTTTTATTTTTTATTTAATTAGGTACAATTTAAATATTTGTTAAATATTTATTATGGTTTTCTTTACAATACCGTTCTTATCTTCTATATATATAAAAGAGTTACCCACCCATTGACTCATCACGATATCTCTGGAACCATAAGGCGTAGAGACTTGAAATTTGGGAGGAATATTTCTTTCGCCGAGTAGAGGTCAGCTAAGAACGGGTTTTACGATATTCCACCCCTAAGGGGGTTAAACGGGGGTTGGAAGTTTGTATGAAAGTCCTATGTTTTAGAAGTAAGAGACTTGAAATTCAAAATGTATGGTCTATAGACGGTGTTGAGGTGTACTAATAATGTATTTTGAGAAATCAACCCCCTTTTGGGGTTAAAACAGGGGATGGTTGTTTGTATGAAAGTCCAATGAAAAATACACCTACAAACTTGAAATTAGGAAAGGCTATAGCTATGATTTTCCTCAAATTAACGCGGGGGTAACCGCGGGGCACAGCTAGTAGTACAATAAACTTATCATTATGACAGATGGGTATTATATATACTTACTATGTTTAATTTAGACAAATCGTCACATTGCGTTTAGATGAACCCAGTAAAAACCTAGTAATAGATCTTGCTAGGTTTTGGTCTTCAAAAATCGATACATTGTTGATCACGTTAACCATTTCAGAACACAGTGAGAGCTCTTACTAGGTTTTAAAGTTGTACAAGAAATTTAAATTTTAATAGATGTTTATTTTCAAAATTAGTAAGATTTATAAAACTTGTCCTAAACGGCTTAGCAAATTAATAAATATATCAAATAAAAGCTTTCATAGTAGCTTATTTACGAAACATCAATTCATCAACAGGTACTGAATAGTTCAGAAGGGCTAGCACAAAACATGTTTTTTTGGTCTCCTGTAAAATTTTGTCAATCACACATACTAGGTTTTGAAATGGGGCAGCCGAGACATGTCATAACGTTTCTAGTCCTTATATACCCGCGTCGGTCTAATTTGAAGTTAGATAGGTTAGGGCTATTTTTTTTTTGTAACGAAATTAAGCCGATAAAGGGTCTAGTTTTGAAGTTAGACTTTGAAGTTAGATAGGTTAGGGTTTTTTTTTGTAACGAAATCATGACGATAAATGGTCTACGGGTCTTAATCTAAAGACTTACCAATTTAAGTTTTTGACTGAAATAAATTAACAAGAATTAATCTTTGTTTTACATATTTCCAAAACCAGCTTTTACTAGCTGTCAGTGGTAAAACCTAGCATGTACTAAATACTAATAGTAAAAGTCCGAAAGAAATGTTCCATTTTCATAAATCCTTATATTTACCAATTCATGTCGGTAAATCCTAAGACTTACTATTAAATCTTAGGATTTACCGTAGTTCGAGCTTTTACAGTAACATATACATCCATATGCATTTAGTAAAAAGCGGTTATTTTAATATTACAAACAGACACTCCAATTTTATTTGTTTGTATAGAAGATATTATCTCTATAAAAATGAATCGCTGAATGTGTTGCTAAGCGCAAATCTCGAGAGCGGCTGAACCGATTTTGCTAATTCTTTTTGTATAATATTTCTTGAAGTACGAGGATGGTTATTACAGAAAGAAAATTTTAAAAAATTACCTGTGAAAAAGTCTAAAAACAACACGTTTCTATATTCCCATACAAAAGATTCGTAATAATACTTTAAAGTCAATTTGAACTTTAATACCATACCATAAAGTTTAAGTGTTAGTGGAGGGGTCCCGTAACACTGTTTTTTTTTTAATTAAAAAAATAGGGTATTAAAATGTATTGTTTTATTTATAGTTGTGACATTTGGGTAAAAATGGTCAGTTGGGTGCTACGTAAAGTTTATTGGGTATGGGCTGAGGGTGTACAGGAAAACGTTACGGCGCGTTAAGTGGGGGAGAGGGGGGGGGGATCAAAAATCTCCAAAATTTGCATTACGTAATACTTGAATGCCCCCAAACTTATTTCTTTGTGAGACGTGTTATGTCCTGATCAGGCCCATACAAAAATCGTGTGGGCCTCATTGGGGCTCACCATTGATTTGATTTGAACATAATCTAGATCGACTTTTAATGTACAAGTTAAAAAGAAACCAAAGCGGACGCATTAGTTCGCAAATGGAATATTGTTTTGATGGATGCGTGGTTAGAATACATATCTTCACGCTGCTTCAAATTCAAATAGATACAATATCTCACGAAAAACAAGAAGCAGAAGAAATTTATGTCAGAAGAATTTTACATTTAGCTGATGTTAGGACAGGACCTTTACTTCGACTCCTAAGATATTGCGTGTACGTACTACATTTGTTCTGAAAATTAATAATATACCAAACACTTTTAAAGAAGTCGAAATCACAGTAGAAGGGCGGCATCATGCACCGGGCGCCACTCACAAAGGGGCGCCAAATGGTCCACAAAACAAAAAAAATCTGGATAATTTTTATTTTTACTATAATTAATTTCAGCAAAATATATTTCAAATTTAGTGCCAAAAACAAACTTATAAGTCCTATGGAAAAAAATTCAATGGCAAAATTTTAGTTAATAAAAAGATCTACAACTTTTTTATTTACACTTTTTTCACATAACCTTCAAAATTTCTGTGAAAAATTCAAAAAACCAAGTTTTTGGTTTTTTATTTTAATTTTTTTTTTGTTTTTTACAAATTTTGACGAAAACTTACCTTTTTATATCCCAAACACACTATTTTTTTGAAACCTTATTTGAAATCTGTATTTTCTGATATGTAAAAAAATATACAATCTGTTTAGCAACATTAAAAAGTTTGACATAATGTTTAGCGTTTAAGTTTAAATATCTGTTACAGCTGTACGAACTCACATTATTTATTTTATTTATTTACACTTTTTTGCACACCAACACAAAAAATAACAAAAATTTAACTAAGTAAACAAAAATAGTAAAGTTGTATTAGTTGCAACAGACAGCCTTATCGCTAAAGCAGCGATTTTTTTCAGTCCACCTTTGTAAAATAAAAATTTTTTTTGCTTTTTTTGATTCCGATAGAATATAAAAAATTGGAATTCCGATTTAAAAAAATGAGGTTGACCTTAAAATAACCTTGAAAATGAGGTTTTCCGAATTTTCCGGGGTTTCCATACTTTTTCCTCACCCGGTATAGTACCTGGATGACCGAGCTTAGCTCGTTTTTTTTCTTTTGCGTAAACCGTGTTTTTTTGGAAATTTTATTTAAATACGAATTACATACTGATGAAATATGAAGTACACAAAAACGTCAGAAGTGAAACTTCTTAGGAAAACTAATAAAAAAAATATTATAGAAACGAATTAAAAATGGGTGCTATTTAAACAGCCATCTTTTTAATAGCATTATTTGCCTCTGAGAATCTACATTGTCCTCTAAATTAATAAGTCAGCCGCAATAATAATTAACGAGCGTCTAAATTAAAATACACTATTTTAGCCACTAGTTATCTTCTATGTAAGCCACTCTAAATACAACTCAGCATGGTGGTTATTTTTTAGCATCTAAATTTGTAACATGCATTCAAACAATGAACTTCTAAAATATTAATATATGACATCAAATAAAACATTCTATTAGCTTCTAATTTTTTAACTCAGTATTTTAAAATGTAACTCATCCCACATTAATTGATCGTCAAAATTTAGCTAAAATTGCAATCAAATAGTAAATTATGGCTACTAATATTACCCAGAAACTATTGAAGTGAGACGAAATAAAATACTTTATTTTTGAAAAATCAATTTGTTTATTGAAATATGATTATTTTACTTAAAGTAATTAAGAGGAACATGTACCTTACTAAAAAAAAAAAAACTATTATTGGATTAAGTATTAAGGCAACTCGCGCTTTAGGTAGCCTTCCACGCTTTATTGTTTAACCGACTTCAAAAAAGGAGGACTACTTACTCAATTCGACCGTATATATATATGTATGTATGTATGTTCGGGGATAACTTCGTCGTTTATGAACCGATTTTGATAATTCTTTTTTTGTTGGAAAGGAGATACCCCAACTTAGGTACCATGATAAGGAAACCGGGATCTGATGATGGAATCCCAGGTAAATCGAGGGGAACCCTCGAAAATCGTAGTGACAACTACCTAGTGCATTTGTTATTTTTTTTCGTCTACTTACGTTGTAGTACTTGTCGATGTAATTGATGTCGGTTTTTTTTTTCGTTTGCTATCGAACACAATTATAATCTAAACGGTTGCGCATTTGCCTCTAATGGTGGCGTCACGTTTTGTAGCTATTTTAAGTTCAGTGTTTTTCTTTAAACAAAGATTGATTTCGGCTTTGGATGGAGATCTGATTGGTGCAAATGGTCGGTCGTTATCGTCTTGCGCGCTCGCGCCTAATCGTGCATTGGCTATTTTCACGATAAAAGAATATGATGTATTATTTTACATGCTAAGTTATAATAAATGATACCATCGATGAAGGCTTGAATTATGTTTTTTTGAGGGCCTTGTTTTAATGACCTTGACCTTGTAATTCTTGGCTGAATTAGTAATTTATGTGGCAAATAAAAATAAGAAGGACAAGTATTTGTTGAAGACAAGAAGGACAAGTTGGCGTTGTAAAAAAGGCGAATTAGTTTATTAGAGGCTATTTCGTTTTCCCGTTGCTTAGTTATAAAATAAGAAGGTAGGTCACGTGGTCAATAAAAAATTCTGTGGCTTGACTTATTATATCCCATTAAAAATAAAACAAAAAGCCAATTAAAAATCACAAAACCGCTAAATAGCGTCATCTATTTAATACGCGCAGAAACAGTCTTCGCAGAACTAGTCCTTTGAAAGAAACCCAACATCACGCGATTCTTATTGCTTACGTAGCTCACGTTATCAACACTAGATGTCACCAGTTTAAGTGTTTTTTATATTACAACCTGAAAACAATTTACTTGATTATTATTTACTGTTCTTAATTAATTATTTATTAATTGTAAGTACAATTAATTATTTATTAATTGTAAGTACAATTAATAAATAATTAATTATTACTTGCTGTGTGGCTACGGCATAGAATTTAGCCACCCCCTCTCATCCCGTGGGTGTCGTAGGAGGCGACTGAGGGATAGCAAAGTTCCAATACCACCATGGGACTAGTGGAGCCGACCGATGGCGGGATAACCATCCTACAGCTGGCTTGTTTAATGAACAGACCGGGGACGGGCAGCAGCGTCTTCGGTGCGACAAAGCTAGCCCTGTGGTCACCAACCCGCCTGCCCAGCGTGGTGACTATGGGCAAAAACCCTCATGAGTTCGCGGCAGAAGTTTCGGCCCTCAGTTCCCGGCGGCCCCACTATTCCCGGCTACGGCAGTGGCCGTGGTAACGGTGGGGCAGAGGGTGCTAAGAATCTCCGGGGTAAGGGAGGCTGCCACCCACAATTACACCTGGCTACGTATAATGGACGCACACTACGGCTGGACCATCACCTCACCGAACTTGAAGTAGAACTGAGTCATATTAAGTGGAGCATACTAGGGTTGTCTGAAGTCCGAAGAAAGGGCGAGGACACGATGATCCTGGACTCCGGGCACTTGTTCTACTTCCGTGAAGGTGATGGGCTTTCCCAAGGTGGTGTCGGTTTTCTGGTCCACAAGACTCTCACTAACAACGTTGTGGAAGTCAGCAGTGTGTCGACCCGGGTAGCGTACCTTGTACTTAAACTCACTGACAGGTACTCCCTGAAAGTGATACAGGTATATGCGCCGACCTCGGCACACTCTGACGATGAAGTCGAAGCCTTGTACGAAGATATTGCAAGGGCTATACATGGCACTACTTCGACCTTCTACAACGTTGTTATGGGAGACTTTAACGCTAAAGTGGGAGTACCAGACCGTGACAAATCGAGAATCAGGCCACACGGATTGGGGCGCAGGAATCGCAGGCGGCAGATGCTTGTCAACTTCCTCGAGGCGGAGGGGCTCTCTTTAATGAATTCATTTTTCGAGAAGAAGCCCCAAAGGCGGTGAACATGGCAAAGCCCCGATACTGTGACGAGGAACGAGATAGATTTCATCATAGCGGATAAAAGACATATATTCAGAGATGTCTCAGTGGTTAATAGGTTTAACACCGGAAGCGACCACCGGCTATTACGAGGCACTCTGAATATATGCCTCCGAAAAGAGTGGGCCCGCTTGATGAAATCTACTCTCCGACCTACGCTGCCCCAAATACTATGTGGCTCCGAGCAGTTCCAACTGGAACTCCAAAACCAATTCGATTCGCTGAAAACTACTTGCGACGTGGACGAGATGACCGACAACGTGGTGAAGACGGTGTGTACACTGGGTTGCAAACACTTTCCGCCGAGGAAGTCAACGAAGCAGTCTAAACTTTCTCCCGAAGCCTTGGATCTGATGCGGCGGAGGCGCGAGTTGCCGGCTGCCCAAGCAGCTTCGCCAGAACAGAAGGCTCTATCCAAGAGGATACGGAAACTTGTGCGCCGTGACCTCCGCTGCTCAAATACAAGAGAGATTGCTACTCTGATTGAGCAGAATAGGGGGTCAAAAGTTTTCCAAAGCCCATTGGGGAGAAGCCTTCTTGCGAAGCTAAAACAGCAGATGGCAGAACCGTTTGCTCTCGCCCGCAGATCCGAGAAGAGGTTGAGAATTTTGATGGACAGCTATACTCGTCGAGCACGTGCAAGCCTGAGACTTGGGACACCGACGATCCACGTGGACCATTGCTGCGCCATTATTCGGAGTGTATCCCAGACTTCGAAGTAGATGAGATTAGTGCAGCGCTCGGGCAGCTTAAAAACGGACGGGCCCCGGGAGATGACGAAGTTACTACTGAGCTACTTAAAGCCGCAGGGCGACCTGCCTTAAAAGCCTTGGCGAGTCTCTTCAACGACGTCATCCAGCGAGGTACCACGCCGGAGGCGTGGTCCAGGAGTGTGGTGGTACTGTTCTTTAAGAGAGGCGATAAGTCTCTGTTAAAGAATTACAGACCGATCTCACTTCTGAGCCACGTCTATAAGCTGTTCTCGAGGGTTGTTACGAATCTCGCCAGAAGACTCGACGAATTCCAACCACCGGAGCAGGCTGGGTTTCGAAATGGCTACAGCACCGTAGACCACATCCATACTGTTCGGCAGATTATTCAAAAGACAGAAGAGTATAATCAGCCGCTGTGTATGGCATTTGTGGACTACGAGAAAGCCTTTGACTCTGTCGAGACCTGGGCTGTCCTGGACTCTCTGAGGAGATGTCTTATCGACTGGCGATATATCGAGGTAATGAGATGTATGTACGACGCGGCGACGATGAGCGTTCGTATCAAAGAGCCGAAAACAAGACCAATTTTCCTCCGGCGTGGTGTAAGACAGGGAGATGTAATATCATCGAGACTGTTTACCACTGCACTGGAGGATGTCTTTAAGACCTTGGATTGGGGGGAACGAGGCATCAACGTCAACGGCGAATACATCTCTCACCTTCGTTTTGCCGACGATATCGTCATCTTTGCGGAGACGTTGGATGAGCTAGGCCAAATGCTGACCGGCCTAAACGAGTCCTCCCGACGAGTCGGTCTCGGTATGAACTTGGACAAGACGAAAGTTATGTTTAACAACCAAGTCATACCGAGACCGGTATCGGTTGACGGTATCCTTCTCGAGGTTGTTCAGGATTATGTTTACCTTGGCCACACCATTCAACTGGGCCGAAACAACTTCGAGAAGGAAACCGATAGGAGGATTCGGTTGGGCTGGGCGGCGTTTAGCAGGCTTCGTCGAGTCTTCATTTCGATGATTCCGCAATTCTTAAAGACAAAAGTTTTCGAGCAATGCGTCCTGCCTGTGTTGACATACGGAACCGAGATGTGGACACTGCCGAAGGGACTGGTCCACAAGTTTAAAGCCGCTCAACGCGCAATGGAACGGGCTATGCTTGGGGTTTCTCTCAAAGATAGAGTTAAAAACGAGACTATCCGCGAGAGAACAAAAGTAACCGACATAGCCCACAGAATTAGCAAGTTGAAGTGGCAGTGGGCTGGTCATCTGTGTCGCAGGACCGATGGCCGTTGGAGCAGACGTGTCCTGGAGTGGAGACCGCGTCTTGGCAAACGCAGTGTGGGACGTCCTCCTGCCCGTTGGACCGACGATCTTCGTAAGATTGCCGGTGTAGGCTGGATGAGGATTGCGGAAAACCGGGATGTCTGGCGCGAACTTGGGGAGGCCTCTCCAGCAGTGGACTGCAATAGGCTGAGCTGATGATGATGATGACTGTAAGTACAAAAAAAATTAATGAAAAAAAAAACAAAAAGGCAACGTCACACGGTGTTTCCATGTGGTCACTCATCTAAGTACTCACCGCGTTGCCGTGTTGTCATGTTAGCGGTCGCTCAAATTTTACCCCTCATGCGCCTAAAGAAGTTTACTTCAGAAATAATCGATCCAGAGACATAATTATGGATTTGAACTGGGTTCTTCTCGTTTCGAGGCCGCCCGTATTCCCACCTGAGCTATTACAAGCTTATAGAGCGTAACGAAATTTACCTTCGTAGGTATTCTAATGATATTGTAGCCATTTTCTCATTGCCTGAAAACACGGACAAAACGACATTTTTAAAAAGGAAACCTAGCTAGATCGATTTATCGCCCCTAAAGCCCCTGCATACTAAATTTCATGAAAATCGTTGGAGCCGTTTCCGAGATTCAGATTATATATATCTATATAAATAAAAATAAATGTTACTAAGCGCATAACTCGAGAATGGCTCGATCAATTCGGCTAATTAATTTTTTTATATGTTCCTTAAGGCCCACGGGAGGTAACTAACTACTAACTAGGAACTAGGAACATAATATTATTGAACTCGTTAATATTGTTTCAAGAACATAAATAAAATATCATACAGTATTTTATGATTTAACTAATATCACATATTTTTAGTTTAATATAATTTTGCCAAGAGCTTGTAAAATAATTATTATCTTGAATATAATAGCGCAATAAAATGCTACCACGTTTAAAAAAAAGCAAGTGCGAAAATCAGATTTCAATATATCAAAGAGTCGAACGGGACCTCCACAGTAGACCACACACATCGAGGCACGCGCTTCGAATGCTGCCGACTTTTTATTCTTGCCGCCCGAACAGTCTTCGTAGTTATTCGGCATTCATCGGCACCCAATCGGAAGGCACTCGGAGTCGGCCGTCACATAATACGTCTGCTTGCGCCTTCGCCTCGTTTAGAAACTTGAATTTTACTTAATAAGATTTCAATTTGTCAATTACAGAGCAAAGCATGACGCTAACTGGTTTGACTTCTTTACGTATAATTTAGTAGGTATGTTATGAGTAAAACGATTTTGAAATGATCTTTATGCAATTGTTTAAGTTTAAGAAATTAAAATGTATAGTTTGAAACTATTATATTATATTCAGTACCTATTATGAATTTTGTCATAGTGATTATTTAAGTACAGTGATTTTTTCTAAATAATTAACTATATACATTTTCTTAGATTATTTTAAAAGAACAAGCGATGTAGAAAACGTGAAAAAAGTACAATTAGGATTCAACTTCGCAGCGGTTTCGCGTCGGCTCCGATACGAAATTATGCGAGGAATTTCGATGATGTGATTCGAGTTTGTGGTTCAAGAAACCTTTGTTGAAAAAATAAAAGAATAGTTGATTTTATCCTTTAAAGATTAAAGCAAAATAATTAAAACGTAAAAGTGCGCTTTTAGATACACATATAATACCTACCTTTTATAAAGCAATTGCAGTTTAAGTAGTTATCTACTCTACTGGTGGTATTGTATTGTAGTATAAATTGTGGTTTAATATCACTTAGTCTCTTATCTGAATAACTAAATTCATTCCTATTATTTTTATTTTTGTGTTACCCACACATGAGGAAATTCGAAAATTATTTTTATTATCATATCAAAATTTTCAATCCAGCGGGATTCGAACCCGCACCTCCCGACAATCCGTGTCCGGTGCTCTAGCCGTTAAGCTATGGATCTATACCCAGCGGAATCGAAATTCTTGATATGATTTTTATTCGGTTTTTAAGCAACCGTGGTGCCATCTATAGCGAGTCCTTTACAGTTCTTCACTATTCAAAGTTTCATATTACAATGAATTCTTTTGACAAGAGACGACACTAACCTATTTTTAATTCGTATTATTTTTATTTTTGTGTTACCCACACATGAGGAAATTCGAAAATTATTTTTATTATCATATCAAAATTTTCGATCCAGCGGGATTCGAACCCGTACCTCCCGACAATCCGTGTCCGGTGCTCTAGCCGTTAAGCTATGATCTATACCCAGACCCAGCGGAATCGAAATTCTTAATATGATTTTTATTCAAAACAACAACTAAATTCATACCATCCACCATTTTTTTGTATGTTCAACGTTGAGAGCATTATGGTAAAACAAACAGTTTAAAACACTACAAAGCGGGTGTATTAGCTCAGCACTCTCCTCCATTAGCCTCTGCCGACACCTCAGCCGGTCTTTTGTCGAAAATATTATTTGCTTTCAAGCATACTGACGAAGGTGCCGACGCGACACTCCCTCACTACTTGGTACAGTTTGCCTTGGCTGCCTCTTAAGCGGCTTGACGAACATAAGTGTTATTTAACATGATCGATGGGTTAACGCGATGTGTACCTTATCAGAAGTTTTAAAAATAGTAGTGCACACGTATTTGTCAATTATAATTTTATTAATGAAATGGTATTATAATATTAGGTATAGTGATAATATGTTAATTCCTCTTAAATTAATTATATGCAATATGATTAATAGAAGCGTCATTAAACATGGAACGAAACGTGAGTTGTCTCTTAAAATAAATTTGTGCATTATAATATGTGGTTTATGCAAAAGTTTCAACAGAAGACTTTTGTCGTTTATTCTTTTCAGACAATTCGGTACCTTCATGTGCATGTCTTTTGCTTTCATGGATTTCAGCAGCTCAGCAGAGCAGAAGACCAACTCTACTATTATATTTTAATATAGTAGTTGTAACAAAGGCAAATTGCTAAATAAGTAAGAATTTAAACGACTAAATTTCAATATTTTAAGAAATTTTTCTAAAACGCGAAAAGGTGAACAAAAACTGTAATTTGTTCAACAAAAGTCATTGAACTAATCGGAAGCTATTAAGAAGTCGACATCCGTGAAATGAAATTACGAGTACAGAGCAATATCGCGATACAGGATCAGACACATCAAAGATAGCATCAGCTCTTATGATATATTATCTCATTTCTATTCTGTCTATTGCCCTTGATTGATTTGACTGTAACATCCCACTACTGGGCATAGGCCTCTTTTTCCTTGTTGGAGAAGGGTCGGAGCTTCACCTGACATCTACTACGCTGGTCTATGGCAGTGGCGTAGCGAGGCACGGCGTCGTCGGGACTGTTCAGAGGTGAGCCGGACAGTCCCCATGGAGGAGAAGTCTGGCCTTTTCGCCGAGGCCAGCCTGTCGCTGGAGGGATCCTGTTGCCTGCAGATCCGGGACCCTCAAATTAAAGCGGCTGAAGGCTCCCGCAGGGGGTTTAGTGCGGTAGTGGCACCCCCAAGTGCTGAATCCGACATACGGTCTAGGACTGCCTACCCGGGCGTCCTGGATATCACCCGTAAATGGGTTACCCTGCGATATCAAAAAAAAAGTGGCGTAGCGAGGCGGGGGCAAGGGAGGGCATCATGCCCCGGGCGCTACACACCAAGGGGCGCGAAATGGTGCGCAAAGCGAATTAAGCTCGCTACGTCACTGGTCTGTGGTGGGTTGGCGGTTAACTTTCCACACGAATATTCGTTTTTAAAGCGCAACGATCTTAACAAACGGAGAAAGAAACGGCGACATAAAAATGCTCTTTACCTAAAAATCTTATAATATCTTGCTATATAATTGGGTGTAACAATAGTAGCGTCCTGTGTTACAATTAATATCGTTATTTTATAAGCCTAATTCTAGAAGTTTCTATGTGTAATGTAAACCAAAAGTAAAACATAATTATGCCATAGAATTTTGTTAAGTGGCTTCATGGCTATAGGTACCTATCGTCATCAAGAATCCTTACTTTATAGAATAATTACCTATGTACCATTTCCTCTGCAGTATTTGTAATATATTAATGATAATCTCTCTAACTCCAAGTAGTAAAATATAGCTTGTGTCAAAAAAATTTTGTCCAGAGATAAAAAAGATGTTGAAAATGTAAATAAAGGTTGGTTAAAAAAAAATAATTCGTCTCTCCAGCGATGATTTTTTTTTCTTAATATCTTCTATGGCGATTCTTACAAAAAAAAGTATACATAGTTTCTTCTAAAGAAATGAAATACAAGTTCTCTCTTGTAACTACCTATTTAAAAAGAAAAAAAAAACGGTATTGTTAATAAACTTTGATGGCTCATACTTTAAGAATTTATTTGAGTTTTTACAAAAGCAAAAAAGAGTTGCAGCCGCTAGTTTTATACTCCTTGAAAGTAGATAAGAAGTAATACAACAATTATTACATTGTCTTTTACCCATGATTTAGAAACGTTTTAGTTTCTATTTTTTGCGCAATCCGTCAATACTTACGGGGTTTTGTTTCTTTTTACTAGATTTTGGTACATTTAAGTTATAATACGTATGCGTTATAATATAGGCATACATCCGAGTAAAATCGATAACAAGGTGTTAACTCACTATCTTATTGTCAAACCTAAGACACTTAAGTAACCCGCTTATTATATTTACCTACCTGTTATTTTTTCCATGACGCTAAAGTACAAATAGAAATTTGAAACTCCACAAATAGAAGTACAAAATGAAAAAAAAAAACTAAGAACAACATAAATAATTATGTGTTAAAAGTACCTAAGATGTTGCGTCAAACAAAATACGGTGAAGTCTAAGAGCCTATGCAAACCACGTTTTTTAAACGCGCCGTCGACGCGCGTTTGTAGCGATACAAACGCGATACACACGCGAGTTAGACGCAGCCTGTAGACCTTTGCACACCTGTATAATAAAAGCGCGCCGTCGACGCGCGTTTTTAAAACGCGCCGTTAACGCGCGTATGTGCCGAATGTACTGATACAGACGCGATGCAAACGCGCGTGTCACGCGATGCAAACGCGATACAAACGCGATGCAAACGCGCGTGTGTATCGATACAAACGCCAACAAACTGCTCTGTGGGATAAAAACGCGCCGTCGACGCGCGCTTTTAAAACGCGCGTCGACGGCGCGTTTAAAAAACGTGGTTTGCATAGGCCCTAAGTCGCGCATAATGAAATAAAATACACTTAAAAGTTGCCCCTTCAAACAGTGTCACGACATTATGTATGTAAAAGGTAAAGATTTGTGATATAGTCCTAAACTTAATAGAAGTTGTATGTTTATTAATTATATCTCTGTCACTTTTGACGGGTAGGCTTTCTTTCTTTCAGTGCCATATCCTAACGGATGTCGGCGATCAGCATGCGGAACTCTTCTCTCTCCTTAGCCATCCTGCAAAGAGTGGCTGCGTCTTTGATTCCGGTCCAGATTTTAATATTTTCCCACCAGGTTGTACGTGGCCTTCCTCTTCCTCTTCTGTCCTCAATTTTTCCCTCAATAATATTTCTGATGAAGTCGTATTTAGAATTTCTGTATATATGTCCTAAATAAGCTGTTTTCCTTTTCTTTATAGTTGTCACTACTTCTTGTTTTTTATTATTCATTAATTCCAGAACTTTTTCATTTGTAATTTTATCTGTCCATGTTATTTTTAGTATATGTCTGTACAACCACATTTCAAAAGCATTTAGTTTATTTATTAAAAGTTTATTTAAGGTCCACGCTTCCACACCGTACATCAGTATGGACAGGACATAACATTTAACCAAGCGCCATCTCAACTTTAGATTGATGTCTTTATTACAATATAATGAGCTCATTTTAATAAAAGCACTGTATGGTATATGGCTGGGCTATATGCTATATGCACTGTATGGCTAAATTATAAAAAAAAAATTATTATAGCTGCCCGCGCCGATTTGAGATTTCACTAATCGAAAAGTTATGTGTAAATAAGTAGATACCTACATAGACTAATCCGCATTGGAGCAGCGTGGTGGATTAAGCTCTGATCCTTCTCCTACATAGGGAAAGAGGCCTACAACAGTGGAATATTACAGGCTGAAGCGTAAGTAGATACATAGGTACCTACTTTCGAATAAAAAGGAACCAAAAAGTGGTAGGTATTACATTGTAATAAGTAGGTATTACGCCTTATAGTATACACGTAATTTTTGACATCACAAATATATTTATCTTTCAAAGCAACAAAAGTAATAAGAAAGCTTTTTGAAGTGAAAATTCTTTAGGCGCATGAGGGGTAAAATTTGAGCGACCGGTAACGCGGCAGCGTCAGGGACGGTCAGTTCTTGGATGGGTGAGCGTCTAGGAACACCGCGTGAGGTTGGCTTTTTGTTTTTTTTTAATTTTATTTTGTATTTTAAATTCGTTTTTTTTTTAAATTAGTTTGCCAAAGAAGTTTCACTTCTGACATGTGTACTTTGCACGAACACAATTTTTTTTGATTGTATGACAGACATATATAGATATATAAATATAATTTAAATTGTGATTAATACTTCCGTTTTATTATTTCACCACGAGTAGCTAAAACACAGCTAAAATAAGTGGTGAGAATGTTGAGTAATGACTAGTTTAAGATATAGGGGTGTTTGCTACGCGTAGCAAACACCCTCTATATCTTAAACTGGCTCGCGAGCCAGCATATAAATTTCTTTTAATCGTCTGAATGTGTCATGTTTACCATATTTTTGTGATAACCTGATATAGCTCTGTATAGTTTTGAAGAAATGACATTTTAACAGTCGCCTTTTATTCATACATTATAGAACTGGTTGCTATTTTACTATTTGCTACAAATTTTAAGAAAGTACAAATGATACGACATTTTATTACAATATTAAATGTAATAACACATAGGAACAACTTTTATTATTTAATAAATATAGTCTTATTGCAAGCAGCACATCCTTAAATTACTCTGTTATTTTATTCATTCAGAATGATAACAAAAAAAAAAACCCAGAACATATATATATTTTCAGCTCATGAATGTGATCTGATTATGCGATCTATGCTTTTATTGTGTTAAGCCCTTCGCAATGCTTACAAATTATTCTAAACGGACATTCTCTGTTATGTAAATGTGCATATAAATTTTCTGTGAAACATTTCTTTTTAGGTCAAACTGAGAGGGAAAGTATATATTTGTTTTGTTTTGTCTTTTCAAGTACCTATATTAAAAATGAGAATTTTAACCCGTTGATAGTTGTTGTACGAGTATGTTCAAGATTTCGTTGTTGTAACTTTGTAAGTTCCAGACTGCATATTCTAATCTAATTGCGTAGAGTTTAAAGACTAAACAGCTGACGAAGTATTTTAGTATTTTAATGAATAATTTGTTCTCAACAGACTGTGCTTGCTGTCATAGTATGAAATTATTTTGCAATTTGCACTGCGAACAATGTCTACTATACCTAAGCCATTTGTGGTTCCATATTATTTTTCAACATGTAATGGAATTGGACCATAATCGTAAAAATGACGAATCAACAAATCGTCTATGTGGTATTTTAAATGATTGACTGAAATACATTTTCATATATTTCGACACACATATGCTCCTTACAATATTTCTTAAGTTATTTGCTTTAACATCCTAATAAATCACTTCTGTACCTAATTACGTTTTACTAAGCTTTTTACAAGCTTTTATTTAACTTGCAATGTATGTATGTATGTATGTAAATTTAATGAATGTTAGTTCGGGTGAAATCTTGCAACTCAATTTTGAAGCAGATATCTTCAACCGATTGAGCTGAAATTTTGTATACAGGTTCAATTTAGATGACAATGCATGATTTGTATGTATTTATGTATGTATGTATGTTTGTTCGGGTGAAATCTTGCAACTCAATTTTGAAGCAGATATCTTCAACCGATTGAGCTGAAATTTTGTATACAGGTTCAATTTAGACGACAATGCATGATTTGTATGTATTTATGTATGTATGTATGTTTGTTCGGGTGAAATCTTGCAACTCAATTTTGAAGCAAATATCTTCAAGCAATTGAGCTGAAACTTTGTATACAGGTTCAATTTGGATGACAATGCATGGTTTGTATGTATGTATGTTTGTTCAGGTGAAATCTTGCAACTCAATTTTGAAGCAGATATCTTCAACCAATTGAGCTAAAATTTTGTATATAGGATCAATTTGGATGCCAATGCATGGTTACCTTTGTGACGTCATTCTAAATCCAATATGGCGGCATATCCAAGAGTGTTGACTAGTTATTTTTAGTGCACTTCTACAATATGGGCATCAAATGAAAGGGCTTGCTAAGAAAAATTCGAATAAAGTGACGTAATAACCGACTAAAAAGTCAAAAATAAATTAAAAGTAAAAAACCTTTTTAAAAAACAAGCTTTTATTTGAATGCACTAAAACGAAAAAAATAAATTTTTACTTTAAAACTTTTACTATCTACTTATAAAGTCATTACACATAATCTATATGATATAAAAGCTTGTCGCAAGATTTGCTTGTAAACAAGTAAATTAAATAAATTGATGTGATTGATTTTAACTATTAAAATTTTCAAACTAAAGAAATACGAGTACTATCTCGCGACAAGCTTTTCTATCATATAGATTATGTGTAATGACTTTATAAGTAGATAGTAAAAGTTTTAAAGTAAAAATTTATTTTTTTCGTTTTAGTGCATTCAAATAAAAGCTTGTTTTTTAAAAAGGTTTTTTACTTTTAATTTATTTCCTAGTAAATAAAAAATATTTTATGACGTGAAAGTAAAATAATCTTGCTTAAATACTTTTTATATTTTTATAGACTTCACATAAAAAAAACCTTTTATCATTTATGTTATAAAAGAAAAAAAAATCCGTTAGTGCAATATTTTTCATTGATGCTCCGCTCCTTTTGTTCCTTGCATAATGTTACCTATAATTATGCCTATGGCTGCCATCCGTCCGGGTTTCCCCGGATTTGTCCCAGTTTATAGGTGTCCGGGGAGCGTCCGGGCTGGGTTCTTAAATAGTATAGATACCTACTTATAAATTCAGCGCGACAAATAGACACCCGCTAGCCGAACAAATCGTTCCACACATGTAATTTATACTCTAAGTTCCACACACAGAGAATAAATTGGTTTTCTATAAATAAAAAATTTATATGATAACAACGATGTTTTAATTTTTTTCACGTGCGTCCGGGAAAAACCTTTATTTCACTAAAATGTCCGAGGTTTTTGACTTTTTAGTCCGGGGTCCGTTATTTATGTTATGGCAGCCCCAATTATGCCGATAGACTACCTCGATAAATGGGCTATACAATACTATAACAAGATTTATTTAGAAACGGTAGTTCCTGAGATTATCAATCTCAACCAAAGAAACTCTTTATTTTAAAAAATTAGTAGTTATACGTTTCACTAAGCGAGCTATCAAGTCGTATCTAAATTTTCAACATTTTTTATGACTTAGGTACTATTACATAGTTGCGTTTACTCTTTTATAAGAAATTTATTTTCTTAAAAAATTAACGCATGTTTTTAGGAACGTTTCATTTACATAAGCAGATTTGTGGGCGCAACAACAAAAGCGGCACTTTAGCGCTACTGATATAGGTACTTATAGTAGGTACCTAACTTATAGTACCTAAAGTTTAAAATAAATTCTAGTTTTTTAGCCGACTTCAAAAAAGGAGGAGGTTTTCAATTCGACTTTTTTGACGTGACGACGTCTAATAAATCGATGAACACCGGCTGCATGCACGAAAAAGGATGACTCATTATCCCGTTACGCTCGTTGTCCCGTTACGCTCATCTATCTCTCTTCCACTCGATTGGCCTATGCGTCCGAGGAGATGTTTTGTTATGACGTTGTCACGTAAAAGTATCGTCCGTTTATTTTTTATATATTTTTTTTTACACAGAGGAAATCTTCAAGAATTAGCCCGGCTCTTGGAGTTGGAACGGGGTTATGTGGGATTCTTAGCCACTAAAACCTCGGGAAGTTGGAGGAGCTACGGGATCGCATGCGCATGCGCATCCGCTGCTCCACCCGTGCCTTGCTCCGCCCGAAGTTTTTGGAGCCCATCATAGGGGGCAAGTATTATATTAATGCTCCCACCAAACTGCTCCCCTCTCACACGTCTACACCCGGAAGGGCCCTATTTATTGTGCCCCGGACATTGAAGGGTCAAGTAAGCGACGGCGCCTTCGTCGTCCACGCCGAGATGGATCGGTCCTCTCCCGATCTCTTTCAGGTGACTCCTTCTGGGACATTACAGTCTCACAGAAGGAGATCATGGCTTTCCATGCTGATTCCCTTTGGAGCATCGCTGACACAACAGCTTGCATGGAAAGATCTTGACCGATCTCTCGGACCAGGATTTGACGCTCAGAGTACCAAGCCGGGAATAACTCTAGCGTGTGCTGTGCAGAATCCTGATCCACGCCACAGTGGTGGCAAACTGGCATCGCTTCACGTCCGATCTTCCGTCCCTCCGTAAGGAAACTTTACAGACAACCAATTTTTTTATTGTTTGTTTCGATACTTCTTTTTAATCAAAAGGTGGTGGTTTTCATGTGGTTCTATTTAAATTTAATCGAGACCTGAAACCTGATGAATACTTATTGAGTTATCTCTAATAAGGCATATTTTCTTGACTATTTTTTCGTTGACCGTCGTTTGTATTTTATGTGTACATCTATATATTTAGTTGTTCGTAACTTTTTACTGTGTGAACCGATTTCGATAATTATTTTTTTGATCGAAAGCTGGTGCTTGTACCATGATCTATTTAAATTTGATTAAGATCTGAAGAGTACTTTTTAAGTAATCTAATAATGCGTATTTACGTGACTATTTTTTTCTCTTGTTCTATTACTGGTCGATGTAATTGAATTCAGGTTTTTTTATTGTGCTAAGTCACAATATTATGTCATAGCGAAGTCAACAGAGCGGTTTTCGTCATCACTCTGCAGTGTGCACTGATAACGAAGTGGTGAGTTGCGAAATATTGGCGAATGCACAGCGGGTTGACATAGCAAGGGATGCAGGCTCGGTGTCGGTGGTGGACACTCGGGCACAACGAAACCCAACTCTCAGTGTCGCTCAAATCGCGGCGCGCGTTGGTCGTGCGTCGAGCGCGCGTGAAGTGATGTCCGAGAGATGAGGCTGTCGCTGGTGCTACTGTGGTTGGGTGCGGCGGTCGCTTGCGGCCCGGGCCGCGGATTCACCCGCCGCCACGGACCGCGCCGCCTCACACCTCTTGTCTTTAACCAGCATGACCCTAACATTAGTGAAAACTCAAAGTCAGCCAGTGGCCCTCCGGAGGGTCGCATCACGAGGGATGATGAAAAGTTTAGAGACTTAGTGCCTAATTATAATCCGGACATCGATTTTAAGGATGATGAAGGCACCGGCGCTGATCGCCTCATGACACAGGTAAGACCTTTCTGTTTATGTACCACCTATTATTTGTTTATAAATCGAATTTAAAATTCATGTCCGCAAGATATTTTTTTCATAGTCGTTATCTTTTTTTATTATAAAGTAAACTTAGCGTGCTTGTTGAAATTTGAATGTTAAAACAAGATATTTCACGAAGGGCCTTTTATTTTGAAAACAACTCAGTTCGCGGGTAGGGACAATCGTAGTTGTAAATAATAACGACGAAGAAACAATGGGTACAAATTGCGGGCGTTACGGTAGCTTCGTAGCGAGTGTTACGATTGTAGCACTGTAATTACACAAACATAATTTTATGTCTGTGACTAATAAATGACTGATGAATTCTTTTCAATTTTGATGCCAGTTTTACTAAATATATGGCCCTCATAAAATCTGTTGAAGGTATTCAAAATGTTGCGCTGTCATTCACAACGTGTTGCGTATAATATTAGTGTTAAGGCAACCTTATGTTGTTATTTCATTGTAAGTTTTAGTTGGATGCTATTCATTAGTTCTTTAATTGTGTTACGCAAAGATTTTTACTATCTTTCAGGAAAAGTAGGTAAATTATTATAGATAAAAATCTTTTTAATTTGAATATTGTGTATAAAATGTGTATGTAAGTTGAAATAGTCTATAAAATGATTAAAAGAGTATTTTTTTTAAATTATTAGATATGAGTTTTTGTTGATATGATATCTATTGAGTTGGTGTGGAAACAAGAATAAATATATTAATTTTCGTTTTAGTTTTCTAAAAAGAAAAACTAAGAGATTTTTCATGTAGGTATAAGTTAATAATTAGTAATATTTATGAGAATAACGGTGTTCCGAAAATACAATTCCATAATAAGAGTATTTAAAAATTTACTTAATCGTAATAACACGCATAAACTAGATATGCATTACCATGTAGGTACAGTTTACTTATCTCTTTCCTTGTTCTTGCATAAACGGATAAACATTTTTATATTTATATTACCTCAGGAATGAGAAACGTATCGTATCTATAAGAAAAAATTTCAAATAATTTCATGAAATGTTTCGGATGATGATGATGATGTTTGATGATGAGCATGAAGTCTTTAACGTGTAAGTTCGGAAGAAAAAATTATTCGAACCGAACAGCTCGCTGCCGACGGTAATTGTTAAGATTAGGATTTTTTTTACTTATATAAATTTATTTTTGTTGATTGATTGAACAAAAGTTAATATTTTACTGAATATACTTTTTCTTGACTTGTATTAGTACAAAATGTATTTAAAAATTAATTAATTTATTGGAATAATTCTGGTATTTCTACAAATGTAACGTCAATAAATAGATTTTTTTTTAATTTAAGTGACAAAGTACTTATTTAAATGTAAGTATTAAGTAGATCTCGTGTAGACACTTTCAAATATCATTACATACGTAGTTTAATAACCACACATACTTACTACTAACATCACAACATTATCTAGTTTTTTCTTGATGAATTTCTTGATTTTTTTCGCTGAAAAACCTAAATGTATCTACTGAAATTTTAAATCATATAAATACATATAAAATTCTTGTGTAGTGGTGCGTGCATATTTGCACCCATACGCTAGGGGTCACTGGTTCGATTCCCGCTCGGGACAGATATGTGGTCTGGGTGTATATTGAAGTGTCCCGTGAAGCCGTCCGCGTCGCCGGTTTGTTATCATAGACACATAATAGCGATTAATTTTATTACTTATGGTTTAAAATTAGCCGCCAACCCGCAGTGAAGAGCATAGTGGATTAAGCACTGACCTTCTCCTATATGCAGAAAAGGGGCCTATGCTTTGCAGTGGGAATGTTACACGTCGATTCAAAATATATAAAAATATATATATATATATATATATATATATATATATATATATATATATATATATATATATATATATATATATATATTAGCGTTCCATCAATAGACTATATAATAACCTATTATGAGCTAAGGGCCTATGCAAACCGCGTTTTTTAAACGCGATACAGACGCGATGCAAACGCGCGTGTGACGCGATACAAACGCGATGCAAACGCGCGTATGACGCGATACAAACGCGCCGTCGACGCGCGTTTGAATCGATACAAACGCCAACAAACTGCTCTGTAGGATAAAAACGCGCCGTCGACGCGCGTGTCACGCGATACAGACGCGATGCAAACGCGCGTATGTCGCGATACAAACGCGCTGTCGACGCGCGTTTTAGAAACGCGCGTCGACGGCGCGTTTAAAAAACGTAGTTTGCATAGGCCCTTAATCGGACAATACGCACGTAATTCAAATCTCGTCGAGTTTCAGCGCGACCTCGCTCTAATGGCTCGGCAAACATCGCCATGTTGACAAACAAACAAACATTCACCATCGACGTCCGTAATATTTCCTGCAGGATGTAGGTCATGTATAGCTTATGCCTACATCTGTACTATAATATTATAAAGCTGAAGAGTTTGTTTGTTTGCTTGATCGCGCTAATCTTAGGAACTACTTGTTCGATTTGAAAAATTCTTTCAGTGGTTAGGTAGATAGACTATTTATCGAGGAAGGCTATATATCATCACGCTAAGACCAATAGGAGCGGAGTACACGCGGACGAATTCGCGCGCAGAAGCTAGTTTTCTATAAGTTCTGTGGGAAAATAGCGTTAATATTTTATTTAGAAATGTAAGGAGAAAAAGGCATAATATTTTAGTTTGTGTTTTTTTTATCGAGTCAATTGCTATTTTAGTTTTATTATAATGTGTCTTCAAAGACTTAAGATTCTTATTTATTTATTATTATTAAATATATTCTCAGGATGTAACTGTAGGTAATAAAATTATATAATAGCATTATGCACTCTAAAAGCCTCCTGACTGGCTCACGCTGGGGAAAGAACATTTTCTTCTTTCAATGAAAACGATTTAAGAGTTTAATCTTTAACACCTCTCCCTTGAAGTTGATGAATTAATGGATACATCTCAGTATAAGTGCTGTGTATCGGTAAAGAATAATATTAAATTAAAAGACTAATTTAGTACCAAAATTCCGCGGTACCTATCCGCCCGGATTTGAACCTGCAACCGCAATCGGATCAATCCAATGATCTACAGGTCAATTGAGGCTCAATAGCATAAGTCGTTAAAAAGTCTATTGTCGATTGCCTTTAAATAAATAACTAATTATATCTTTGAATCGGAAAATTTACTAATAGGATATAACAGTACTTTTGTTTGAGAAATAATAAATTAAACTCGATTAAATTTGTGTAAATTTTCGGGGGGACGGCCGTACGTGTAGAAAATAAGATACCTGAAAAATCTTTATATCTCTAGAAGACATCATTAACTTGTAATAATATATTAAAAAAATGCGTGCGTACAAAGTACACATGTCAGAAGTGAAACTTCTTTGGCAAACTAATTTTGTTTGATAATCCGTATTGGAACATTGCGACGGATGTATTTCTCTTGAATAGTAAAAGATAGGTAAAAGAATACCGATGGGAAGTTTAAAAGCATTTTATTGTATTGTATATTATTAATTACTTTATGTCTTGTACACCTACATTGTCTTTTCTTGAGTTTTTAAACTATTAAATGCACTTGTATTTGTGTTTTCTATTGTCTTCTCCATTCTACGTGACATTGGCGAAATCATCTGTGCTAGTTTGGCACTGTTGGAAGCCACTAACCCGAATGAATGAATGAATGAATGTATTTTCTATAATTACTTTTTCTTTGCGCTGAAATTAACTGTTATCTTCAAAAATTGAAGAGCCACGCTGCGTTATGAAAACCGTCGTTGTTTTGACCATACAAAAGTTACTTTATAAAATAGTTAAAAATTATAACCAATCATGTACCTACCAGTTTTTTTTCAAACTGTTCCAATACGTTATATTTATATTATTAACTATCTGTGCCCTGCGGTTTCAGACGCGTTAATTTGAGAGAAAATAGCCTATAGCCTTCCGCGGGAAATGGATTCTCCAACACAAAATGGATTAATTTGAACCAGTAGTTCCCGAAATTAGTGAGTTTAAACAAATAAACTTTTCAGCTTTATAAAATTATAATATTAGTATAGATAATACTAGATATTATAAATTTTAGTAGGTACTTATAGTGTTATAACTTTTTATAATACTAATAATAGTGTTATAAATCATAATAGACTACTACCTATAAAACAAAGCACGAAATACTTTTAAAAAGGGAGCATTCGATGCCAACGTCTATAGTGATGATAAAAAAAGTTCGCAAAAACTACGTTTTAAATAGCGAATTTATTTTTATACTAATGGAAAAATAGCCGGCTGCTATATTATATCTGATGGTGTTAAAGTCATCAGGTACGTTTTCATTACATGCAAGTGGGACAGACATTTGTCGCCCTTCGTATAATGCGCAAAGTATTTTTTTTAAATCCTAAAGTCGCTACTATAATCTCTTTATGCTGTCAAGTAAAAAATCACCCAGGAACGCAACTTTCTGAAATAAATATTTTTCGATTTCAGTTTAAAAAATAATAATAATCATCCTGAAAAAATTGCCAACAGGATTTAAGGCATCTATTTGGGACCATGTGTATTGTTCGAATCGTAATAGGTTAAATACTTAAAATATTCTGGGAACGCGTTATTATAGATGTTATATAAACAAAATGGATGTATTAACTGAGGTAGGGAACAGCAGGAAATTTCCTGCTCAAAATATGGAACAGCCCGACTGGGGTAGTACTCGACCTTACAGAAGATCACAGCTAAATATGTAATACTGTTTTCAAGCAGTATTGTGCTCCTGTTGGTGAGTAAGGTGACCAGAGCTCCTGGGGAGATTGGGGATAGGGTGTCGGCAACGCGCTTGCGATCTTCTGGTGTTGCAGACGTCTATAAGCTACGGTAATCGCTTACCGTCAGGTGATGAGGTGAGCCGTACGCTTGTTTGCCGACCTACTTACATATATAAAAAAAAATTGCTTGCGTACAAAGTAGGTACAAATTTCAGAAGTGAAACTTCTTTGGCAAACTAATTTAGGTATTATTATTATTAAAATTAAGGTATTATTTATTTAATATGTAAGTATAAGTAGTAGGTAAGGACGAAATATGATCCACCACAAGAACAAAAAATAAAATCTTTCGTAAATTATAATATACACAATTGATATAAATTAAATGTGACATGCTTATCGAGGCCAGTTTTCAGTTGCATGCAGGTTTTGGCAATCAATCGAATGGTAATGTTGATATTAGTTACATTAATTTAATCTTTTTATAAGACGAGATATTTACCTTTAACTCAAAATTCTATAACGCGCTGTTGACATTAGATGAGGCATTGCGGAAAACTAATTTCTGCGAAAGGTAATCTAAATCTATAAATGGTTGAGGTATTATTATTCAAGGATGTCATTGTTTACTTCGGCTTTTGCAAATAATTATTTAAGCGTTTTGTCCGTTTACACAGCAAATATTGTATAAGCCTAATGTGGAGTCCAGTTACGATTCCATAATAACAAATATACGGTGCAGACAATCTAATGTAAAAGTGTGCGTGTGTGTGTGTGTGTAGGGAAAAAGGCCCGGGCCGCGGCCGGCGCGAATCCGCCGACGGTTATGTTATATGCTCGCCACAGGCAGCATATAGCTTCAACCGGGCAAGCGGCAAGCAGCCTTGCATTCGTAAAAATCTTCAAACCGGTTCGATGTGCCTCCATTACTTTCTTTCTGCCTCCACCGTGCCTCCCATTTAACTCGGGCCCACTTTTTATCAGCAATCGGTATCTTACTCTAATAGTATTATTTATTTCTCATGAATAAGAGGGAATATAAGTTAAGTTAATGCATACGGATGCGGTTCTTAACATGCCGCAAGATTCTTGGATAAAAATGTTTTGATCTTCGAACTTTTACTATCACAATGATCAAAATCCGTGTATCATAATGATTAAACACGTATTTTAATTACTATTATAACTAAGGTTCTTGGATTTTTTTTAGGGAAATATATTTCAGATAACTTTTTATTCGCATAAACGTTCAGTTAATAAAACTGTACTACAGACATAACGCCTTTATTCTGAAAGCTAGTTTTTGTAATAACATTTGTGTTTTTTGTCTGTAATGTCATTTTAAATTATACTCGTATATATTACTTTGTGAAGTAACATAACCCTGAGAACAATAATAGAAAAGGTTTAAATACGGTTTTCACTGTAAAAACACTTTAGTTTTTGATTTGTTGACTAGCACTGCAAAACCACAGAATAGGTGTGCGACCACATCGCCAACGCTTCTCCGATTCCAATCGAAATTACTTACAGTTTTATGTAAGTTTTTATTTAATATTTTATATTCTCGAGCGCGAATAAGCCAGTGTTGAGAAGGGCGCGCGAGAAGAGCGGGGGTTGAGGGACATAAATATCTTGGTGATTTATGAGCAAGGCGGTCGCGGGATAGGTCAGCATTATTCAATTTCGTATTTGAGGCTCGAATTACAATGAGCTTTTACAACGGCGCACACGCAGATAGCGAGATGTCCGGACATGAACCGTTTTTTATCTATTTTTTAATCTCTAGATTACCTTATGTTTAACTTTAAATAACATATACTTAATTACATACGTTTAAGAAGGTTAAAGTTTTGACTAAATCCCTCAAAGCAGCAAAATCAAACATCATTTAAGTATAAAATTATAAATAATTTGATTTATTTGACGAAATCGTTTTAAAGTCACTTAATTATAGATTGTTTATATTTGTTTTATTTCACAGAGCGATACGCTAAAGTGGTTTAATTTGTTGGCAGCAAAGACACCGCCGTCTAAATTAGATACTTTTCGGCTTATTAGCGCAGGATAAAAAACGGAACGAGCGCGATCGCTTTGTGAATAATTGACCATAATCAAATTAATCCTAAAATTCTACGGTGGGTTTACAACGTTATAAAATGTAATAAAGATCTTTTAACGGCCTTATACTCGTAATATTATTGCATGTTTACCATTAGTATTGCTATCGTCTAACAACTGACAACGACTTAAATTTAATAAAATAAAAAAAGATAAAATAATCAATTATATAATCTTTGACCTCATTAAAAGCTTGTTTTTTTATAAAAATGGCAAATTTTGCTTTGCTTTTACATGATTTAGATAGATAATATTTTGCATTTTTACAGTAATTATATCAATGAGAATTGCTCATTCTTTGAAAAATATAAATTCTAATTTTGCATTTGACCTGTTGTTTTAAAAAAGTTGCATCCGTTGTAGCTACAGGCGGACTGGAGAGTCACGTTTCCTGCGACGCGAATTTGGGAGTTTTCCTCGTTTCTTTACAATAGAAATAGTGTTGATACAGTCGGCTCGCGCAAGTATCATTAATTACATGTTCTTGACTTTTATAACATTTTATTATTACTATATCTATACTAATATTATAAAGAGGTAAAGTTTATAACTTTGTATATACGGGGTAATCTTCGCAGATACTGATCCGATCATGAAAATTCTTTCGCTAACAGAAAGTTACACTATTCAGGAGTGACAAGATAAAAGGAAAAAGATAAAAATATATAAAGATTTTAAATCAACAGGATTTGAACCTGCGCCCTCTGACGTGCCGTGTCAACAATTCAATCTAATCAAGCATTATTATTTGCCTTAGAAATTAATTGGTGATTTTAAAACATTTATATTTATCTGATTTGCTGAAAATAGTGAGAGTGTATTGGAACATATCAAATTTCACCGTACCCTTCTTATGAGAAATTGATTATAACGCCCAACGAAGTGGGCACGGGTCGGCTAGTATCTGATAAAATTAACTAAAATCCGTCATTGCTATTAAAAGTATTACAGTTTTTAGTTTCGATTGCTGCAATCAAATTATTGTCTTACAGTCGACTTGAATTTAATTCTCACTCTTGTATAGAAAATGAGTTCATTTTAAGAAGTTTTCAAGTTTAATAATAATGTTGTTGAGAAAACCAACATTAGGTATAATCCAATAAAGGTTCAGACCTACTATTAAATATTTACTTCAAATTTACTATTTTAAATAATATTTTTTGATATATTATCATATATATTATAATATAAGCCTTACATACAAGTTCCTTAAGCGCCAAAGAAGATTTTTAGCTAAAAGATCAGTGCTTTAATTTTATTTACGATTGAATGAAACGAATAAAAAATAACAAATGCAAATAGACTATGTACTTAATCCTTACTAATATTATAATTATATGCGAAAGAAACTCTGTCTGTCGCGCTTTCAAGCTAAAAGTAATGGACGGATTTAAATGAAATTTGGTACACAGATAGTCTAGAGCCTGTGAAAGGACATACGCTACTTTTTAATACGAAAAAGTAGCTTTTCATCCCCACCTTTCAGCCCTTTACACCCCGTAAAGGGCTGAAAGGTGGGGATGAAAAGTTGTATGGAAGTATCGTCATTTTTAGAGCTATAAGCTTGAAACTTATTTTTTAGGCTGTTGCTTCGATATAAATAAATATGATATTCAAAGTTTGTAAAAGTTTTACTCTCAAGGGTGTAAAATAACAATAGGGAATAGAGGATGAAAGTTTGTATGAAAATATGTAAGGTTTATGTGAATGTTTTATAACGAGCGACAAGAAACAAAATAGAGCTATTCTGATGTCCAAAATAAACCAAAAGATATAGGTATCCAAAAATGCTCTCCAAAGTCACTATTCCACGCGAACGAAGTTGCGGGTACAGCTATCTTCATTTGTATGAATAATTATATCCGTTAAAAATATCTTGATTTATAATATAATATCTATGTGTGTACGAGTAAAACATTGAGTTTTTTAAACATAGACAATCTCTATATATTACTGCAACGGGCACAGCACTGGATTGTGCTTGTTGCGCTGGCGGTTGCGGGTTCGATCCCCACACATGACAAACATTTGTATTGGCCATGCAAATGCTTGCCGTGGTCTGGGTGTTTGTGCAATTCTTGTGGGTCTCCCCACCGTGCCTCGGAGAGCACGTTAAGCCGTCGGTCCCGGTTGTTATCATGTAGGTACACCTGATAGCGATCGTTACTCATAGTAGGGAATATATCCGCCAGCCCGCATTGGAGTAGCGTGGTGGATTAAGCTCTGATACGTAAAGCAAAAACTTTGTACCCCTTTTTACGGAAACTGCGAGTACGGAGGAGTATAAAATTTTGCACACTTATAATTTATATAGCGAAGAAGTGCGGAATGATAATATTATTTTTAAATTATACATAAAATATACATTAAATTAATAAAAAAAGCATTACACACACTACCATGTATTTGACACACACACACACACGCATAGTTATTATAATATTTTGTTGATTGTCACTCCCTAGTCAAATTGAAAATTTTATAAAAAGGTTCTTTATTTTCACAATTATTTGATTTTCTTTCATTTAAATTTTTACTTATGGTCGAATTTCGACCTCTGGGTGATCACTAGTTACCTATATTGAAATCTACATACCTATTAATATAATTAACTTGAAGAGGTATAAAATTTGTTTGCTTTTGCAAGGTAATATTGGGATCTCCAGTTCCTATTCGTAAACTTATTAAAGCCAAAACGTCTGAATGAAGAAAAAACTATAAATTATGCTAAATAGATTTACTTATTAACCTACTTAAGTTATAGTAATCTTTAGTACTCTCAGTTTCATTACTTCGTCTTGTTTCGACTGTCGGAAATGTATCAATGCTAACAGTAATATAGAGTGCATAAGGAATCGTTAAAGCTTTGTTCTTCGGGTTTGACAAAGCTGATGCATTTGCGATGAAATAACAATTACAATAATGGTAGTTTACATAAGCGGTATGTTTAATGTTTATAGCTGTCAATCGTCGGTGTGCAATCCCTCTAACGTTTGCAAGTGAATGCAAGAAACACTTGTTCAAATACAAACCAAACTGTTCATGTAATAGGTCTTTGAACCTCAGTCGTGTTTGCAGTTTGTTTTATATAGTGGCTACTTAAGGTGGCGATAAATTAACGATTTGCATCTCTCCGGTAAACGTAAACAGTTGTGATGAATGTATACTTACACAGCAGTGTATTCTAACGCGAGCCGTGTGAATGTTGCATTGTAGCAAATAGTTACCTGAATTGGTAAACATTTGGACAACAACTACACGCTTCACTTATAAATCATGAAAATAGGGATGCACTTTTTTCAATTTTTTTTTCCTAGATAGAGAGGAAACTTTTTTTTACTATTAGTCATAAAATGTATACAGTCACTTAACATCTTAACTATACGGTAAGTAATACATACATTATAGTAAATAGGTATTTACTCTATGATTTATTAGCACTAACAAAATAAATTATTACTTTAGTACTTGTTAGGTGTTTACTCAATTATATAATTTAACAATAGCTGTTAATAAATGTTTGAATATGTGTAGTTAGTTATTCGTAGTTTTGAAAAATACCTATATCAAGAGACAAGTCTTTTGTGTAATTGTACCGTGTTCCGACTTGGGTTTGTTTTAATAATTTCCGCAAATATTTGTCTTGGTACAGCTGTTGACGCTTATCTTACTCTTATCTGTCAAATCTCAGTCAATGCTGAGAGGCACGGGCCACTAAAATAACGAACAAATATTATATTATCTACTTATAAAACCTTAAAGCCAAAATAAACCAACGCTTCAGATCAAACGTGAAATTTGGAAAACTAAAAAGAGTTACTGAAGAATGCGTTATTGAGTCACCGGTTCACTTCTCGCTATTAGCGGTTAAAAATTCATAAACACAGTCATGCGAAAATGAGAACACTGGTTGTTAATGTAGTAAGTACCTACTCTTACATATAAGACGAACAGACTATTATAAACATCAATGTTTATCAGAAAAAAGTACATATTTCACAAATATGTGATGTAATAATACAACAGATAAATAATGTTAGACGCGCTTTAAATCGGTAAGATCGTAATATGAATCTATTTAAATAGGGCATAACAACATATTAATACTATATCAAACAGTTTTCGATTACATATATTATTTTGGTTACAAGGAAGTGGTTTAAATAGCCGGGGAGCGTGAGTTATAGCTTCGTAAATGGAACATTTAGGTTTTTAGTCCCAATTTCATTTACGAACAATAGGTATGGGATAAAAAATAAGGGAGTAATATAAAAAAGTCATTTAAATAAAATAAATTGTAAATTAATTTTAATCACGGAATCAGTTATTTCTAAACGAATTTACCTATTACTGTGGTCATAGTGTATACTCTGCTAAAATTTCATAGTTTGTTTACCTCATAAGGTAACAAAGATAACAAACAGACTTGTGATTGACGAACGGATATGAATAGAGGATTATTGTTAGTTTTTACCGGTATTTCCCTAACTCATGCAATGTTTCGACTTGCATTTAAAAGTTAATAAAGAAGAGATTGTCAGCTAGCCCTACGATTACTCTTCTATTCCGATATCGAGTTCTGATGCCAAAGTATCTGTATGGTACCTATAAATTCTTTTACTATTTATTCAAGGGCGGATCCAGCTTTGGAGCCAGGAGGGGGGTCACAGTCATGGTCAAGGCGCCAGGGGGGGGGGTCACATAGTCGTAGTCAAGTAAAAACAAGTTATAATTTAATTTTTATAATGATAGATACAGGTAAAAAGTAGGTATTTTATTAATCTATGTTGGTAATGTACTTAAAAATACCTATATTGTGACAAAAATCTTGTTTAACAATGTTAATTAGTGGTCCACCTAGGTCCTGGACACAGCCCGGGGGGGGGGGGGGTCACGGGGCAATGGATCCCCCCTGGATCCGCCAGTGCTATTATTTTTATTCACTTATAGCCTTCTTTGACAACATACTTTACAGATTTTTATTTTTTTCGTTTCCCAACAAATAACAAGCTCTTATGCTTTATAATATAATTATAATATAGATTTCATCAATAACGCTAGCTGTATTACTATGAATAGGTACTTCCACGTTTACTTAGTTTAGAGTGTTCTCAATTTGTATGAGCGTCTATAAATTTATTGCCTCGTCTCTGATTCGCCAGTTTCGCAAGACGATTTATTTAGTAAATAAAATGTCATGCCTGTATTAAATAAAGAGAATAATTTAAATGTATGTGTCTATCTAGCAACTTAAAAATGAGAAAGTTAAATAAAGTGTCTTATGTCGAATACTATAGTACCTATACAAATGCATAATACCTAATATGCTTATATGCTAGTAAGCAAATGCTTAAGCTCGTTTCTGGTTTGCATTTATCATAAATGGTCTTATATTTTATATAAAATGTGTATCTAAAAATTTCGATAAGTAATTTTAATTTACTATTTCCTTAAAATTTTATTTTTTCACATCAAATGCCTATTAATAGGTATGTAGAGTAAGAAAATATGATGTAACATACATGTAATATAAAGTATGTGTAGGTACACGTATATGTACGTAGAAGTAAAAATCATGCAGCATAGCGTGTCGATCGGCACTTAAATCTTACACCCAATAAAAGTGCACCTCTCTACAGCACAGACCTGTAATTGGTCGTGATGCTTTCGATTGTGCCGGCAATGCAAGCGATCAGCACCGTTGTACTTTTACGATTCTCATTGGTCAAGTTTAATGACGTGTGACGTCTCGTACGCAGAACAATGAGTAAGTAATTGGATTTTTACAATGTGGAAAATTTACTGACAATAATAAGTTATAGGTATGCACGTGTAGCTATTGTATATACATAGATTTTATAACGATTGTTTTAATATTTTTTGTAGTCATATTTGCCTACATTCATTATGATTGCAAAGAGGCCGGTAAGCGAGCGCAGGCGCCGCGGGATGCCGCCGGTATCCCCCGCGACCCGCCGCCCTCACCTTTATTTATATTTATTTACCTTCCCTTCATTCAACGAAGGGCCGCCCTTTCGGCCCTTTTTGTCGCCTCGATACAAATATTGTGAAAGAGGCCTGCGGTTAGAGTGAATTTATTGTGGCTACAATTTAATGGTGCAGTTCTAACCACGTTTTTTTTTCAATTTAAACGGATGTTGTGAAATCACACATTTTCTTACATGCCTAATGAGTATTTAGAATAGTTCAGAATTAATTAATATTAATTATTTATAAGAATAAAACGTTGATTTGCAATAGCCAATATCTTGTAACTTCTGAAACATATTTTTGGTATTTAAATCTTAATAAAAAAAATAATTAAAAACAAATGTAGGTATATAGCAGCTACAGGCTACTAAAGTTAGCTACTGACACTTAATGGTATCTGCTTCCAATATAAATTATACCTCTTATCCATATTATCCTGGACTAACAAGGAAACAATGCAAGATAAATCGCTACAAATCGTGAAGGCTAAAGATCAAATCTTCACCCCATTTGAACGTTGTGACACGGCGACATCCATGCGCATCAGTTATCATGATAAATGACGTATTTATTTATCCGACGGGCCTAAATAGCTATGGTAATATTGGTCGTACAACAGCACAAAAGGTAACAAAACACAAAAGTTGAAAAAGGTAAACCGCGCTATTTACAAAGTGGCTAGCGAGGACCACACAGCCACAATCGAGCCGCGCGTGCGACTCTACCGCTTCACAACAAAAAAAAAAACAACATTCCCAGCATAGATCTTTTTCGGTTATAGATCTCGCATTTTGCTGGTGTGATTTGTGACGTTCGGAAATGTTAATGGCACGTCCGATCTAGGCGCACGCAACCAGCGACTTCGGTCTAGTATTTTAGTTTTGAGTCAAGATTAGTGAAGTCCTTATAAATGATGTAAAATAATGATCTTCAAAAGTTTAAACTTAAGTTAAATTTTTATATTCAAACATTTAATGCGCGAGAATTCCGGAAAGAAGCAAAATATTTTTTACGACGTCGGCACGTAACTCGGGCGCGGTGTTTACGCGATCAGCAATAGCGCTGACGGACGAAGAACATGCGCACAGTCTTTGACACCGCTCTGCGTATCCGTTCCTGATGCTGACTTAAACTATTTTTAAATATTTTTGGAGCTATACTTCATTTGGCGTGTTAGGGAAAAATGATGAGAGTAAATTTTTACGATGTGCGAGCACACCGTCACAAAAAAACCGACACCCTGAAGTTAGCTAATCAACGAAGAAGAAGTTAGCATCGTGAAGTTAGCTAGCCAATGAAGTAAAACTTCTTACGTGCGTACATAAGTACACACACACACACACAAACACTGTTTTATTAACCGACTTCCATAAAAGGAGGAGGTTCTCAATTCGACTCTATTTTTTTATGTATGTTAACTCAGAACTTTTGACTGGGTGGACCGATTTCGATGATTTTTGTTTTAATCGAAAGGTAGTGCGTGTCATTTGGTTCTGATTCAACTTTTTGAGTAATCTTTGATAACGCGTATTTACTTGACTATTTTTTCGTCTACCTACGTTGTATTACTTGTCGATGTGATTGAAGTCGGCTTTTTTTTGTTTGCGAGCAAATACAGTTACTTTTTAATTATCAAAATAATTCTTAAATATTAAATTTGTAAGATAAAAAATTTGATTTTGAAATCCCTACCACATTAGTTTGATTATGACTTTTCGTTTAACTTAAAAAAATAAATGAGCATTGAACGCATACTTTAGATTTTTGTAACTAACTCAAGACGCTGTACCATATGGTGGTCTATATTTGAATTAATTTGGTAGCTACTCACATTTCCCGCACCAAAGTCACATAGGTAGGTAGTAGTACAAAATGAATTCCGTGGGCGGTTCGTGTATCGTCACGCCGGAATTATTTATTGGTATGCAGTTGCATCAATATTTTGTTCAGACGAAGATTACACGAGGAAGTTGATGTGTACATGTTATTAGTTGCCTTTACACGAGTACATATGAGCTACTTTAGGGTTCGTCTAATTGAATGTAGGCGCGGCGGCGGGCTGCCTAACCTAATTTACATTAATGCAAACGAGAAGTATTGTTCAGGTGTGAAACACCAGTGTCAACACAAGGTACTACTCAAATAGTTTATTAGCTCCACCCAGTGCTTTCTGGCGGTCGCATCTTTGATACTCTGACAGCGTTTTAGAAAAGAATATTTAACACTTGAATATGTCTATTGAGAGGGAAATTTTTATTTACTCATTTATACGCACTCATTCTGAAGTAGATGATTTATTTTTTTGTTATACTTACATGTAAAGTAAAATTGTGTTAGTAAGTTGATAAGTCTTACTTTAAAATTTTTTAGCAGATCGAAATTAAATTAAAATACGGAAAAGAAGCTAATTTTGAGAATGATATCAATTTGTTTTCCGTTTCAGCCGTATTTTATCATTTATAAGTAATCGTTTCCATTGCATCATTTTCATTATTATTATATTTTTTTAACATTTATTATAAATTTGATATAAGTATATTTGATATTATCGATTTAATAATCAATGTAATGTCAATTATTGTACACTTTTATTATATCGCTTGTAAACAGGAGAAACTGAATTAGTCAGATTCTTAGGGTCAATGACTGAGTTCAAACGAGGCTGCGGTCATCTGAAATTCTAGAACAGTGTAGTGGTCATTCTTAGAAATCTTAGAGGCATATGTATATTAATTTAATATGAATACTTTCTGCTTGTGACAAACTTCTTCCTCACTCAAAATTAGTTTTTAAAGTCCTTATAGTAATTCGCGCTCAGCTCCATATGTAGGTATATCTATTTATATGCCTTATTCAAATTCCATTCCTTCATTCATTTAGATTATTGGCTCCCAACTGTACTCAAAGTATCACAGATGATTTCACCAATGTCACCTAATTAAAATTTTCAGTCGTCCATAAAATACCACTATTATTCACTCATTCAAATTTTAATACTTTGTTTAAAAATGTTATGGATGGCACTTTGAGATATGACATTTTAATACAGGTTTTCAAAGATTAATTCATTCGCTTCAGCCACCACTGCTGGGTATAGGCCTCTTTCCCCATGTAGGAGAAGGATCAGAGCTTAATCCACCATGCTACTCCAAATCGGATTGGCGGATATATTCCCTACTATGAGTAATGATCGCCATCAGGCGTACATGATAACAACTGGGACCGATAGGTTAACGTGCTCTCCGAGGCACGGTGGGTAGACCCACAAGGACTAACAACCAGACCGCAAACAAATATTTGTATAAACACAAATATCCACTGCGAGCGAGAATCGAACCCACGACCGTCGGTGCTTTAGGTGCCGCCGACACGGCTCACGCACCACTACACCAGAGCGTTTGTCATTAATTAAATTTAATTAATTCGTTTTATTTTCACGTGGGAGAAATTGAATTAAGTAAGAACTGACAAATATTTTTTATATTTTCATTGTGCAGGGCGACTTTAAGATAATTATCACTCGTTCAAACTAACAAAAGCGTAGGTACATAGGTATATCATATAAATAAAGAAAAGAAATATTTAAAAAATATTTGTTACGTAAAAAGTATTACCGATTATAAAACTAAAATTTTAAAGAACTTTTTTATAAATATTATATATAAAGCACCTTAATTGAATCAGATTTCGCCGCGAATGCCTCTGATGACGTCAGTTGAAAGACAATGGGTGATCATAAATTAAAGTGACAATATGCCACCTCGGAAATTAATCTCTACACGTCGAGTATCATGTACATCACTGGACCGTTGGTAAACATATAAAAAATTACCGATTGAGACTTCGTCGTGTGGTAAAGTGCATTCTTGTGTAAGTTGGTTAAAGTCAATTCGCGAGAATGTGCGAATATAAACGCACGCGGGTTGCTAATATTTATCTCAGTACATATAGTATTATGCACATTATAGTCACGCATTATTTTCTTGTGTATTTAATTTCTGTTTCTAATCATTTTGATACTAAACTCCTAATATGGCTTAGTTTTTATAATTTGTGTAGTAATAGGTATAATAAATGACAGGTTTCAAATGTTAGTTTTAACCATTACCTATATATGAGGAAGATGTTAAAGTTGTCTAGGTACTATGATTTTTGAAGTTTTTATATATGTTCAAAAATAGTCAAAACTTAATGTAGAATATAATATGCCAATACCTCATAACTTCAACATTTCTCATATTTGTTTTCATTTAATATAGGTATATATTTGTTCGAAGTATATGATAACTTTACTAATTGTTACTTAAAAAAATTTATAGGTACTTAGTATTTATTGAGTATTAAGACCTAACTTCTTTTTTTAATAAATAACCCAGTACTTTAATTCGTTGTTCAAAAAAAAATTCATTAATTTAATATTAAAAATAAATAAATTCAGAGATCAAACAAGCTTAGTATCTTGGAAGCGGTGTGGGCGCCATGATTCAATTGTTTACTTTATTACACCCATCAATTTGTATTCACCCATATGGTTCGTTTACACCGCTATCGGAGTTTTATTATATTATTGATATTAAGAATTATGTGTTATGGTTACCGGACATCGGCCAAATTTCGCGTAACTAACATACCTATGTACTTTGAATCTTTTCCGTTTGTAATGTAAGTAGGGCGCAAAAGCTATAAAACTATTTTATGATAGGTACTACTTACAACATCTGTGGTTACATTAATTTTATATTATGATTAAAAGAATTTTGTTTATCGGTGCTTGTATATTTAAAAATCATTTCATAAGCATGTAATTGGCGTAGTTTATGAGGTCTCTGTGTATGAAATGAAAATGAAAAAAGTACATACATACGTGTTGAATTTAATGCTTTTCCATTCTATTCATGGTTGTACCTTTTGTTTATAAACTAATCTTTAAACATTAAACATGATATTTTGAGGGGTTGGACTAGTCATGCATTTGCGCAATCGTTTGGTTTCATTTGACTATTATTCAACAATATGTTTTATGTTCCTTGAAACAGAAAATTGATGGATGTAATAACATAGTGCTAACAAATAGCGATTAGAAAACTATTCTACTGAGTTCATTCCTTTAAAAATCTATTTTAAAAATGTAGTATTAATGTTCTAATGATAAATTGAATCTATAAATCTTGATTGTGTTATACATATATAGATTAATAAAATATGATTCTGAATGTGTACCTAAAGCAAAATTTTACGTTAAAAAAGTATGTATATTGTAACTTATTCAGAACTACTAGGTACTATAACCGCTATAACATACCGTTATTAATTTTGCATACATGTTACTGATACTACAGTGGCATTTTATATCATTACAGTATTGTCAGATTCCAAAGGACCGCAGCCAAACCAAAGGCCGACCGCATGTTGATCAACCTTCTCACGCAGCTCGGCTTCGCTTCCTATTCAATCTTAGTCCAATCAATAACTTATTTCAGAGCTATGAGAGATGTTAATCTTTAAAGTCTAGATTTCAGGATAAAAGGACTTTTTAATGTTAGAAATGCAGATATCTACTTTTACATATATTAAAGTATTAGTTACTTATTTTATTTATAAATTAAAATGGAAAGTAATTTATCGGTTTTGTGAACACCTTAAATTAATACATCTTATATTTTAATTATATTCACCTTGAAAATATTATTTCTAACCGGTTTTGAAATACAATACCTTAGGTACAAATATTCTAGTTCTTACGTCTGTGTCGTTAAGGTAAGCAAACTTGTTGTTTCTGATGTTATTTGGTCTAGCGACGATTGTCCAGCAAAGAACAATGCTCCACGTGACTTGCGATTAATAAACTAATGGATTAAATTATTGTTATCGATAAGACGGTGCACTGTATTTTGACTAGCGCGATCGACTTCGTGCCTTCGATAAGTCCGATTTCCTTTGTTATCAAATGATTTTTATACACATATAGGTACTGTAAATGTACCTATTCATAATTGGATATACCTCTACTTTCGTTGATATAAATAACATTCACAATCGATCACGATACAGCCTCTAACATCCCATTTTCTATAAATATTTCTAACATCTCCTCCTGGCTCAGCTCCAGAGCTCCTGGGGGGGATAGGGTCGGCAACGCGCTTGCGATGCTTCTGGTGTTGCAGGCGTCTATAAGCTACGGTCTTACCATCAGGCATCAGGTGAGCCGTACGCTTGTTTGCCAACCTAGTTACATAAAAAAAAATCTTATTTTCTATCTTCATCAATTCTATCACCAAAGTTATATCTTCTCTCTACCATCTATAATTCTATATGCTGACGATCTCCAAATCTACACACACTGTACTGTTGAAGAATTACCACGAGCTATTTCTACTATCAATGGTGATTTATTACGAGTAGCTAATTGGAGTAAATCCTTTGGTTTAACAGTAAATCCAAGGAAAACTCAAGCAATTATAATAGGAAGCTCAAAATTTATTTCTCGCATTAATAAATCACAACTACCTCCTATAATTTTTGATCGCGTTGAAATTCCATACAGCGATAAAGTGACTAACTTGGGTATTATACTGGATCAAAATCTCTCTTGGTGTCCGCAGATGTGTGAATTAAGTCGGAAAGTTTTTTCTGCTGTAGGATCACTCCGCAGGCTGCAGAGATTTCTTCCTACTTCCACCAAGATTTCGCTTGCACACAGCCTTCTCTTACCTATACTTGATTATGCTGAAACTGCTTATCTTGACATTACTGAGAAGCAACTTAATAAGCTTGAGCGCATTCAGAATTTATGTATCCGTTTCATATTTGGCTTACGCAAATATGATCACATCTCTGATTTTCGCAAAAAACTCAAGTGGCTCCCAATTCGCCTTCGCAGGAATACTCACATACTTACTTTGTTATATTGCATATTATTTAATCCTGCTACTCCTTCTTACCTACGAGAACGTTTTAAGTATCTCGGCGAGTCTCATGAGCGAAGATTCGCTCCGCTGTTAGTTTACTTCTTAAAATTCTTCCCCACTCCACTACTTTCTATACTAAATTATTTACCTACTGTCCAAGCTGCTCGGCTTTGGAACTCCCTACCTTTGCCCATTAGACGCGCTGAATCTCTTCCAATTTTTAAGAAGTCTCTTAAGCACTATTTCCTTCAATTATAATCCTTCTATCTAGTCACATATTATCCCCTGTCTTCGCTTTGAATCGTATCACAATAATTCGTTAATTTGTATATACGTTTATGTATGTCTATTAAAACTTTGCATTTATATACATACTATATAGCTGACCCTGCGAACTTCATACCGCTTAACCGTCGATTCTTTAATTTTTAATTTTTTTTAATACTTATTTCTGCTATTCGTGACACCGGGTTACTGGTTAGCTGTAAAAATTAAAAATATATATTAAAAATATTGACAAATATTGACATTAATATTTATACGATACTAACGTCACTCAATTGCTTTCCCGGAACCCCTCCACTAACTCTTAAACTTTATTGTATGGTATTAAATATAAAAATAAAAAAATATATGAGATTAGTTACACTTTATTACCTACTATTATATAATTATGTATTTTAAATTTCTATTTTCGTTTGATAAGTTTTAATTAAGCAAATTAATAACAAAACAAAATGAACAAAAACAAATATCACAGCAACTCGGAATGGTATTTTAGTTCATTGAGTTTCTATTTAGCATTATTTTGTCCTGCAATACGAACAACTTAAAGCAGAAATGATCCGCGTTTTCTTTTGCTGCAATGAGACATAAATACAAAATTATTGGTCATTGTTTTAATACAACGGCCGACATACCGCTCATAACTATTAAAATACGCGATGGCTTGGCCTCAATGCTCTCCAATATCTGCAAGTGTCGTCTCCGTGGCATTGTCTAACTTTAACTTAAACACAGAATACTGCATCATTGTTTCAACATTGCAGTACATACATTTCAACGAAAACTGCTCATAAGCGAACTTCACCTCGGAGAATATTATGCAATGAATTTGTCAAACAAACTTAACAATAAAGGTGTTTTATTGTGGGTATAAAATATGTTTGATTATTATTGTTATAAATGGCCAGTCATATTAAAATATGTTATAATTGGCAAATTAGCACTGCTATAAATTAATAGAATAAATAAATGCTTAAAACATTTGACATTTCGCACATAGGTATGTAGGTAATTTACATATTGCAGGTAGGTATATCGGTGCATTTAAAATAAAAATAAAACAACTATTTGTTAACTATCGATTTTAGGTAGCTTGTATCGTTTTAGGAAAAATAATTAAATAATATAGGTACATTTTTCGTATTCTGATCTCACTTTACGCGAGGTCAACACAATGTTGAGAATTTGAGATTCTAAAAGCTACTATTTCTTATTCGTAATATTATTTTCATGCAATACGTTTTTCTTTAGTATAATACATGTATCCACATATTCATTCTATACGTTACCTCTGTTACCTACTGTATGTATCTGGTTGCTTTTGTATCTTTCGTTAAAAGTCTCCTCGTGAGTTTACCAATAATAATCTTTTATTAAAGAGTACAGTACATTCTATTCTATGCTAGCAGAATACAGCATAGCCTTTAAGATTATATTTATCAGTTCATTATTTACAAATTTTATTATATAGGAATAGGGCGTAGCTTTTTAAAATAAATTTTAAATTGCAAAGTTATATCATTCCTGTAAGCGTAGTGTTTGGTAGCAATAAATAATCATGTCGGAACACAAAAGATGGCATTGTGGAGTCGACACGGCGACGTCCGATAAAGATCATTCTGCAAGTCCGAGCCCGGTTGACTTCTGCGCCACTATTCGCATGCTTTTAATCTTTAACTCGAATAAATATTTTATTTGCTACGATGAATATTAAAGAATGTACATATATGGAGCAATAGCTTAATTTTTTCAATATATTTATACGCAAACTTATTTATGTATAGGTAAATATTTTATTTGCTACGATGAATATTAAAGAATGTACATATATGGAGCAATAGCTTAATTTTTTCAATATATTTATACGCAAACTTATTTATGTATGAGAATTTTAGTGTCATCAAATTATAGTCTTAATGTCTTAAACCACAAGTTGTTATTATTAAAGTTGTTATACTGATCCTACATTGTTTTACATCAAATTTAAACAGCTTTCGTTTTTTTTTTCTAATCCTAGTTTCAATTCGCAGCTTCCTTCGCGTGGATTATTTAATATTGTTGGTTTCGTTTTCTCCCAATAAAATATAGCCTATATAACTCAGTTATATTCAGTTATATATAGCGTTGCATTCACCTGTTGGAAGAATTTTAAAATCCGGTCCAGTACTTTTTCAACACCAAACATACAAAAAAATAAAAAATTCCATTATCTTTCTTTCTATTTAGGTGATATAGATTTTTAAGCTTGTTTATTTGTTTTAAATATAGAAATAATTTTCTTATATGTAGTATAAATAATTAGATAGTTCTAATTGTGGTACAAAATTTAATTTTAGGTATATTGTAAAAAAATAACAATAACAAAATATTTCGCACAATATTGCTTTGACTGATATAGATTTGACCGATTTTCATTCGTATTTTGTTCAAATATTCATACACTCCTGGGGGGAATGGGGATAGGGTCGGCAACGCGCTTGCGATGCTTCTGGTGTTGCAGGCGTCTATAGGCTACGGTCTTACCATCAGGTGAGCCGTACGCTTGTTTGCCAACCTAGTTAAAAAAAAAAACACAATAGATATGTGCATCTACTTATGCACTTTAGAATGACCTTAATAATAAATAAAATACTCTGGACGTTCAAATTAGCATGTCTTAGAAGTAAATTAATCGTTTGGAGGTCAGTCATTGTGTCTGTTAAGGAGGACATTTGTCTACTATTATTATTTTGGGCAGGTTTTTATGTACCTGCCTACGTGGCGCCCGTCTATTCATATTCAAATTGGGATTTCGTGTTGAGTAATTTTCAACATTTTATATACAATGATTATTGTGTAATCGAATAACGAGATAATAGATTTCAATAATCTTGCTTTGAATGACATGTTATGAAAATTTCTTGTGTTAACGAAGTTATAAAATTACGATTTCTTATATGGATGTGTCGTTGAATTTATATTTGAAGAATACCTACTAATACTTATTAGATTTTATGATAATAGTATCCATTATTAACATAAAAATGTAAAACATATTAGAAATAGTGCAAACGCGTATATCAAAATAATTTTATTTCGTGATATTTATTATTATTATTATTATATTATTTGTATTTTATTTATTATCATCATTTTTCGAAATATTAATATTGTCTTCCTTTAAGACGCTATATTTTTCGGTTAGTACCTACTGATATTTTTAGTAGGTACGTTTATGTACCTATTAAAAATATCAACCATACTAACCATAGAAAGGCTAAAAATTAATTTGACCAATAGAAAAAAATATGGCGATGGTTCAGATACCTGTTGAGACAGCGTTGGGTTATCCAGCTTATTCATTAGTGTTCTGTTACTCCCACCGCCGTCACTCATTTTATTTTATTTATGGTCGACGAGTCGAGGTGAGACCCCAATTTCGCATACGCCTGTTGCTTGATAATAATTATACACTAGCCATGCAGCCGCTAAAAAAGGCCGCCATTTTAAAACGCAATCTCTTGATAATATACTTTTCAGTTTGCGAGTAACCTTTTTGTTCTTTTCTTTAGACAAGAAAGGAGAACAAAATTCAATGGACACGGTCCTGTAATAGTGTGACTTACAGAAATAAGTAAGAGTTATGATTTCATTGTTCTTTAGCGATATTTTATACTTTTTATCTAATGAACATGTGCGTGATAGTAGATCGCTGATCGAGCCAAACATGAATCTATTATATAGACACAATGTCAAAACTGGCATAACACTTTAGAATAATCAGTCAAATATGTATTGAGTGTTAGTTTAAAAAAGGCCCGACACAGTTTGTTTTATTTACTTTTAAGATAAATGATTCCGTTCAGAATTTTATAAAGCGACACGAGAAGGTCAAGTCGAGGGACTCAGTGGCAAAAAGCTCTCTCATGTCCGCGATGTTCAGATAACCTTAAACTGAGCATTTGTTATCCTTATCTCGTGTTCGAGCGTGGCTAATGTGGCTGCAGGCAGATACACCCGATCGATTTATGTCGCCTGCCTGGCACCCACGACAAATTGATAATTAATTTTCGACCGTTGCCTTTGATCAGACCGAAGTATTTGCAAGCAAAGCCCGGCTAAATGCCGACTGCCGTTATTAATTTAATATAAAATATTTTGATATTTCCCTAATTATAGGTACACTACTGTGATAAAATAAAAACACGAAGAGGCTTCGTGGATCAGATTTCATTGACTACAATGGACTGTGACTGGCTTTCATCCTTGTTTCTTTTGTGCTCAGATAAACAGTTTAAATAATTATTTCTTTTAACCGACACGCTTAACTAACGAGTCATTTGAAAAAATACTTTCTTATTCTTAAATTAAACAAACATAAAAGTTTGTTACTAATAAATTTTCTTTAAAATATTGTCGTTAAATTCTGTGCAATAATTGAAGTGTAACAACCACCGGATGGTCCCACGTCAGTTAGTCTCTTTGATGAAATATTAATCGATTGGAAGCACGTTGCTATGTGTAAACCAATATGCTATGTTACCCTGCCAACTTATATTTGCAGTTCACAAACGGTCTCAAACGTTAATACCACGTGCATATGGTTTAAGTTAACGTATTTTTTACATATCAGAACATTGCAAAGGATTCAAGAAAAAAAATCGATAGCCTCTCATCGGGCAATTTTGTCAAATTACTGGAGATATCATTTTTGATTTGGGTACCGAAAACAATACAAAACCTTTTTTGTAATTTGATACCAACCACTGACGTAACTAATAAAATTTAGCGGTTAGAGAGAATTAATCAAATAAAAAATTTATTCAAGATTTTGCATACACATAAAACCGCTAACAGTCATTTGTAAATATTTGTTATAATAAATATTTATTTATAATGAACATAAGTAAAATCCATTAAGTTAGTAAACAAAACAAGTTATACTTATCAAACACTCACGACCTGGAAGCCATTTCACACTGATTAAACTAAAAAATAAATGGTATGTGTCATAAAAATATGCGTGTCGGAAGACACGTCACCTCAAAATGCTGCTCCTAAACACCGCTTAATCCTTTAAAACAATGCTAATGGATCTACGTTAAAGTCCGCCGCCCGAAGTCCTGTCAGCATATAATACATTCGACTGATCGCCTTAACGCTTCGCTCACCACCAATAAAGTTGACACTAAATTACGAACTGTTTTATTTTGTTTATATCCAAAATCACAAATTTATATATAAATATTTTATACCCGTTCACTGAACGCGTTTTACTGTGAGCGATGAACATGGGTACACGTCAAAACATCTTTATCGGGTTATTTGTCTTATAAAATATTATCGAGAGGCACTTCGGGACCGTCAGCAAAAGAGGACGTATAGTGTGATATGTGTGCGATTGTTGTCTTTACGCCCACGATGATTTGATGACTTCTCTTTGGGGCGAGACAAACAATAAAAGCGGCGATTACGAACCTGAGTTGTAACAAATATAGTTTATTATTCTAAGAAGATGAACTTCAAAAAGAATGACTCTTAAGGTGTGAATAGTATCGTCGCAGACCGTACTGACATCAGAGATTAGTGCGCGAGCAATGCAGCCGCCCGTACCAAATGCGACGCGACGGCTCGTGTTATGAACTTTTGATATACTGATAAATCAATAAATTTTATTACGATAGTTCCAACGCGTCATTATTTAGCTCTTTGATCCATTTAATTTAGCCGTCAATAAGTTATTTAATGTTTATAATTGCTGACAGTATAATAACCTTTTTAGATACAATTTTCTATTTTTATATATGATCGTACTAATTTGAAGGTAAAGCATAAGGTAAGTATAATTTAAAAGCTTATAACTGGTTAAGTTGGAAGAGGTGTGCATTTTGCCTCCCGCAATCACGTACTTGTCGCGTTTTCATCACCTCCTGCGCTAAAAGTGACGTAATTACGGATGCAAATTGATCAGAGGTTGTTATCGGCACAACGAGGGTTGACGCAGAAAATCAACGCGATACGCAAGTTAATATTTATAGGCTTCCGTATGCGATTTAGAAAGAAGGATAATTACACAAGAAGTAAACAGCGTCAACTCTATTAAATACTAATATGTTGCGCTTACGTTTATTAAAAATAGCTGAAATAGCTTAAAGAAAAAAAAATCAAAGAACTTTAAACATTAATCGACGTCGGAAGCGAAGATTCCACCGCTTATTCGGATGACTTGCAGGTTGTAACTAGTGGGCACATTCTCATTGACTTCACCGTTGACCCTCGCTACAAGAACATGATATCGTAAATAATACACAATTCCCCCAGCACTTGGAGTATAATAATAGAAAAATTATAGTTAAATCGATCGGTCCCTGAAGAATTCTCGAACAATCGAGATTCAATAAATGAAATTGACATCTTGCACCTGAATGAACGTACTGTTATTTTTATGAAATAATTGATGACGTAGGTACACATATTATGCTTGCAATGAAAACTATCTATCACATACATCCGTCAGTTGCATTATTGTGTACGTTAAACATGTGTACACTTGGAAAGAATTTGTTATAGAAAGACAATCCGAGTGAATGAAGTGTTACCTTTCATTAACATTGTTCTGTAACTCAAGCAAACAGTGCATATCGGTGTCTTGTTTCAAAAGCTTTTTTAACAAAGTGAAAGGCGCCCAAGTCTCCTTAAAACCTTGTGGACTGTTTTCGTTAGCATACAGTATGCAACCTCTATGAAAAAAAGGACTCAGAAACTGTCGAATTTACTTGTTTAACACCTTCAGGCCAATATTGCAAGTGAATGCTTTAAACACTAAATGCAAATGTATCAAGGGGTATATTTTTTGATTACATTTGAACTATTCTATACAGACAAGTTTAACACATATTTTGCGATTTTGACACGGAAATTTCTTATATTTTTTAAATATTATTTCTCGAGTCACATAGAAGTTTAAACTTGTATACGGTGGCTCTTTGTCGCTGACAGATGCATTAATACAACAAAGGGTGATATTTTTCGTGAACAAATATTATGGAGCTTCGAACATGAACGGTCACAGGTGATCTACCTTCCCTATGCATATTTATGACTTGTTCAACGGCTGGTGCGGCACCAGGGTTTACGTGGCAAACAAATATTTATTTTGTACACAGACATGTTAAAATATTAACGCGTGAGTAATGAGTAGCTAAGGGTATTGAGAAATAGTTCGTATTCTAAGTACCTATCGAAATTTAATGTGTTTTTCTATCATTTCTATGTAGTAATATTTAATTTATCTATTATGCTAAAGTGAATATAAATAAATTTTAATAAACTTTCATAAAAAAAATTCATAGATTTAACGACCAAACTTAGTGAAACCATCCTTAACTATTGGTTGTTATATCAGTTAAAAAAGGGCTAAAACCAGTCAACATTGGTAGGTGATTTTCGACTTCTGGCAGTGTACAAAAAACGACGTGTTAAGGAATGTAAAGAGCCATTTAATTATCCTAATATATTGTTATGGTCGTGGAGGGAGGCGGTGATAAATTAATGGAAAGAGAAAGATAGAGAGAGAGACAGAGACCAAGTTTATCGACATAGCGAAAGATGGTACGAAAAACACCGACCTCTTGAGACTATTAAATAATATTGCTTTTTAATATGGACGTAAAATAAAAAATAAAAAAATTATTCTGGTTAGTTAATGGTTTTAGATTTAATGGAGTAATTTCTTAACAAACCAAGTACCACTAACCAAAAAGTATCCTTAGCTCGCGTGATCTCACATTACTGCACCCGTTGCCGACTACAGTACGATGATCTTAAGAGTTTTTTTTTTGTCTCAATTCCATCGCACGGCCTTCATTATACGTCCGCAAGTGCCTCGATCGCCACCGGTTCAGGTAGCCTGGATTCATTTTAAAACTTGACCCTAGGTATTCGACACGCTTGGTTTTTTTTTTAATTGATACTGTCTGAAAATTCTACGTCATGTAATTTGATACTATGTGGACGTTATTTAAAGTAAAACCTTAAATATATTTTTTGTTGAATATGATCGGATGTTAAAAGCTTAGCCGTGTCTATCATTTAAGTTAGATGTGCATTATTGTGGGTTGATATGACGTAGTAGGAAAGGGCGAGGTGTCAGAGGCAGCTTTCCTGCTGCGCCCAGGCATTGTGATCGACAGCTTGTTTACTAAAAATATGCATAATGAATTTATAATATCCCGCCTGGTCTACAGAATTCAGGGTTGCCAGGCATCCGGATAAAGATGGACGGATGGGTTGGACGGTTTCCTGCTAGGATAGGGCATACATTTCGTTAAGTTTTTTTATGAGACTGTTCTCACTCTATCCGTCTTTGCTCTTAAACTAAATAAATATAATTATTATTATTATTAATTAAAAAATAATTATTGTGACATTTAATTTTGATTTGGATTATTTAATTTTAATGTCGATTGATTTGATTTTCTGTCTGAAGAATTAATAAAATTTTATACTGTTCGTAAACTTAAAAATGTTCGATGTCAACATCAAGTTCAAAGTAAGTAGGTAGGTACTCACCAATAATATTATCAAAAAGACCAAAGTTGTCTTAAGATTAATTTTTGTCAAAATTTTATTTTTGAAAGCCTGTTTTGATATTAAAATTAAACCAAATTTTAGAAGGCTTAGGATTAAAATGTAAAAATACAAAATACAGTTTTTCTTATAGCGTATATTTATTAACATTTTTCTATTCACAATAAATTTTGAGACAAAGTACCTATAATATACGGTATTTGAGTACAAATTTTTAGACAATAATTTCTTAGAAAGAGGACCTAATCGTGCCACCACCGTCGCGTTCCCACGTTAAAGTGCATCAGTGTTTGAGTATACATTTAACATTCGATTGTTTTAGTGCGGACCGAGACGTCTGCAGAGTAAACATTGAACATCCCATAGGTTCGTGTGTCGACTTCGAATATAGCTGCCAATAAGTATGCCACTAGGAGAAAATATTTCATACTTTTATCTAATGAAAAAAAAAAAATCTTTATTTTATTTAATATCTGGTCCAAACTATTTTATTAATTTTATAAATCTATAATGAACTGCTAATTTGACATCTTAGAAAAAAAAATAATTTTTGTATATTCTCTTACTGAGATGAGATGAGATGTTGAAGTCAAAAAAAGATTCTGACTTTGTGTTTATGTCTTTTTTCCAATACTTATAGTCTTATACATCCTCACATTTGAAATTTTGAAGCGTGTAAAATCTGGAATTACTTTGGCGAAACATCGTTTTTAATTTCATACAACTCTTTATTAGGTGGTTGGAACGTTCCTAGAAGTAATTATGTACGGTGCTCCAAAATATCTTTTATATTGAATGCAAGCGGACGCGACGTCCACGCGGGGCGCCCATCGCTTCGATTCGTTACGTCAATCTTTAAATTTTTTTACTATGAAATCTGCATAGAGTGAGTTGACATCATACAAAACTGGCATGCAGTGCGTCGCATTGTTCACATTTCTTTATAAATATTTTGACATTTCCTTTATTTGTCCCACACATTTATTTCACAAACAGAATGGTGTTGATCCCTTTGTACGGCGAGTTCTAATTTGATTTATTTTGTCATGACGGAATGCCGACAAAGTTTACTAACTGGTGGACGGCCTGTTTGTCCATTTGTTATCTCATCTATTTCTGCGTTCACAATGTTTGTGCAATTGTTTTGGGAAGCTTTATAGGATCTATTTTTATGAAACCCGACAGAGCTCTTTACAATTTGAAGTGTTTTAACTATTACTTTATAATAATAATAATAATAGCCGTGTGGTTCCCGACAGAGTAAAAGAGGGCCACCCTTCCTATGACTAGGGTGTCGTAAAAGGCGTAGCCTCCTCGGAGAGCATGAGTGCATCTCCGAGTGAGTATATTAGCACTCAAAAATAATAATGGATGGAAGATAATTTAGAAAGGCGCATAGGGCCGCTGCCTGGGTTACGCCAGGGCGCGTCTGGAGCTGGCGCTGGACGTGGCAGCATGCGGGCCGCCAGACAACCCCACCGACCGGCACCACCACCTGACCGGTTGGCTAATCCACCATCCCCACCAGTTGTCCTGGCGCGGCACCACCACCTGACCGGTTGGCTAATCCACCATCCCCACCAGTTGTCTTGGCGCTGACAGATTCCCAACGGACTCAGCGTTCGGCGCAGGCCGCTGGTGGAGTACGTCGCATGAGATGGACACCGAAGATGAACGAGGGTGTCATGCGTGAGTACTATAGGGCTCTGGGACGGGAGACCAGGTCGACTGGCTACAGTGCACTAATGCACTGCGAGTTCCTATTGCTTGAGCCAACTTTTACTGTCACGGAACAGAACCTGGCAGATCGAGCTCGGTACATCCAACGAAAGGGCGTATTCGACGCCGAGCTCGAACGGTTTCGACGTGAGGCTGCTCCTGAAGTCAAACCTATGTCCAAAGTGCGCGAAGTAGAAAAAGTAGAACAGATGAGAGGGATCTTGCAAGAGGCGATTTCCGAGACTTGGGCGCTTATTTGGAACTGAGACCGCGACTTTCCCGCCCCCTCCTCAATGCTGCGACGCGGAGTGCCACTGAGGTAGCCAACAGTTGTTACCTCTCTACTTGGAAGGCAGCCTCGGCTTGGAGGATACGGGGTTTCAAGCAAGATATTGCCAAAGTATAAAAATACAATTTGTATATTATGTATGCATAGACTTGCCCTAAATATTGTTACAAAGAAAAAGACATTTTTTCCTGTTGCTCGTAACATTTATTACTATTACAGTGTGTTAGTTTAATAGATTAATATAAAACAATTAAAAATATATAAAGCTTATTCGAAGTGGTCTGCATTGGCTATAATATAGTCCTTTAAACGTTGTGGCCTGTTATCAATAGAAGCACGTGCTCTTTCCATGGGAAAATTCTTCGCCAATCATATGGATTGTTTTAGGTACTCCAAATTATCATGGCATTAAGAGCAAACCATAGTCTCTAAAACTGACCGTAAATCATAATCCAGCGGATTAAGATCGGGACTAGATGACGGACAGTCTTCAGCTCTGAAGAAGTTCGAAACGTTGGTTTCTAACCAAGATTGGGTGGATCGAGCTTTATGATCCGGCGCCGAGTCTTTCTGAAAGGACCATTCTTGGTTATTAAACATAGTGTTGTTAAGGGGCTTAACTATCTTCTCAAGAATGGTATCTTGATACATTCGTGCCGATGTTTTGATACCTTTTTCATAAAAATATGGCTCAGTGACTCCTTCATAGCTATAACACCCCACCAAACCATCACTGAAGTCGGATAATGCACACGTTGTACTCTGTTGACTAATTGGGAAGTAGTAGGTAAAAAGTAGCCTATAGCCTTCCTCGGTAAATAGGCTATCCAACACAAAAATATTTTTTCAATTGGAACCAATAGTTCATGAGATTAGTGCGCGTAGCAAAAAAAGAAAAAAAAATCAGCTTTATAGAAACTATAGATAGTAATAGAAGACTTTTCAAAACTGTTTTTAAATGCTTATTTTAATTACACATCTTTATTTAATTTGTTACGATAAGAATACTAAAAAATGAATAGGTAAGTAGTGGTCAGACAGGTTTCGAGTGGATAAAATTGTCTGTTGTCAGTAACTATATCTGTACAAATAGTGAAATAGGTATAGCGGAAAACTATATTACAGTGGAAAAGTTTTTTGATTGTTTCCGCGTGCTGATTTTAGGTCATATTATTTTGATTAAAAAAAACTTTTTGTAGTATAACTTCTTTACACACACTTGACTTGGGAGTAAGCTGGTGAATGCGTGACGAGAGCGTTACGAAAATTGTGATCGGGCGAGGCGAACGGAAGCTGAGAGGGAGATATAAGTTATATGCAACTAAAGAAGTTTTACTTCAGTCGCGTGGTCTAAAAGCACACTCGTTTTTGGCTGGCTGGTAAATGCGTAACGAGAGCGTTACGAAAAGTATGATTGGGTTAGGCGAACGGAGCAAGAGAGAGAGGTACGAGCACAGATTTTCTGTCTCTCTTTCTCTCATAGCCAGTTACGTTTCGTATATCTAAGACACAGTGCAGGCCTATTGCTAAATAAGTTTTACCGTAGTACTATTTACTAATCTGTGGTTTTACTTTAGTCGTGTGGTCTAAAGCACACTCGTTTTTTGTTCTTAGTTAGACTTTCATTCATTAAAAATTTCGACAGACACTCAAATAACTAGTCTAGTCTTAAATATTATTTATTATTATAATTTTAAATAACTAGTCGTCTTTTGTATAATCCTACTAATAATCCTACTGATAATAAAAAATATAGTATATCCAGGATACAATTTAGAACACATAGGCTATTTTTTACGATCGAAAATTACGCGGCTGAAACCGCGACGGGTAGCTGGTATAAATAATAAACTAACTTCTTTGACATTTTTGTTCGATCACGATCACGATTCAGCCTGTAATATCCCACTATAATTGGACATAGTCCTCTTCCCTACCTACCTATTTACTTATTATCTATATATTTATACGTGAAGCAAAAACTTTGTACCACTTTTTACGAAAATTGCGAGGACTTATTTATATATATATAAAAGAGATTTCCACCCACATATTGACTCATCACGATATCTCTGGAACCATAAGGCGTAGACTTGAAATTTGGTAGGAATATTCCTTTACGCCGAGTAGAGGTCAGCTAAGAACGGATTTTAGGAAATTCCACCCACAAGAGGGGATTCCGGGGGTTAATAACATATATGGCAAAACAACGTTTGCGGGGTCAGCTAGTAGTTTATATAGAGAAGGAGTGCAGAAAGCTAATTTCTTTTTTAAATTATGCTTAAAAAATACATTAAATCAATAAAAAACATTACACACTACCATGTATTTGACACACGCACGCATATATAATTATAATATGTACTCTTTTGTTTATTGTTGTGGAAATATAGTCTTTGACAACAGGACCTTAATAATGTTTAAACTTATAATTTAAATTAATTATAGCCAATTTCGACCTCTCTCTTTAACACTTAGTTAAGTTTTTATAAGATACCATAGCTAGAGCACTTGTATAGTAATCAGATACTTTATGCATATACTTTATTTAATTTAACATTTTCAATCACTACTTTTACAGCGATGCAAAGAAAAACTGAACACATTAGCTATCAGTGTGATGAACCAGTGGCCTGGAGTTCGGTTGCGTGTAATCGAGGGCTGGGACGAGGAGAGATCTCACCTGGACAACTCGTTACACTACGAGGGTAGGGCTGTGGACCTCACCACGAGTGACCGCGACCACAGCAAGAACGGGATGCTGGCGCGTCTCGCCGTCGAAGCCGGCTTCGACTGGGTCTTTTATGAGAGCCGATCTTACATTCACTGTTCAGTGAAGACAGGTACGTTAATTACTTTATGTCGCTGTAAGCACATGATGTAAAATGCTTTTTATAGTTTCTTATTAAACGTTAATTTTTGTACTATGATGTAATTATTTAAAATTAATATATTGTGACACTTAGTAATATTCTTAGTCTAGTAAGTAACTAATTAATGTACCTACTAAGTTAAGATTGATAAAATCTACATTAACATAAAAGCAAAAATAGTAATCTAAAGTTTTAAAATTAAAAATATTGTTTTTAACATTGAAAGGCAATAAAGAACTAAGAACCGTTTAATGTTTTTAAAATTGATGGGTACATAACTGTATAATGTGGACTACGGGACAGGCTACGCAGGCCAAATATATAGTTGAGCTTTACAAGAAGAATGCACCTCAGACAGCTTCCCGCGCCCGCTCTCCGGCGGTGTCGATCAAACGGACGAACAAGCCTCTTGTTAGCGTACGTCCTCCTCGCACCCTACCTTTAAAATATTTTTATCCCTGTCTAACACGGCCACATCGCAGCCAATCCCCCACTTCTATAATTACGCCGGTGATTCAATGGCTACTTATAGCTATAAGTGTATATGCAAGATAACGATGAGAGAAACGACTATTTATATGTATGTATGAACATGTTTTTGATATTATTAAGGCAATCTGGTGTTTGTGCATAGTTTTAATATTAAACGATAATTATAATATTTACCAAATAATAGTCAGATGTGATAGCAAAATTTACTTTTTTTAGTATATCTAACTATATTTAGCATTCTCAAAAAAATATAGCAAAGATAAGTAGTACTATAAACTAAAACAATGTAGGTATATTTGAATTAAAAAAATGTTTACTTACAAGTTCTAATATGGCGCACAGGGCGGCGGCGTAGCCCCCATTCAATAATTTATCATAAACATGGCGTAGGTACATTCTCACAAAAAATTTAGGCATTGTAGCACCGCTGGAGTTCTATAGGTTATAGTTTAGTTACTATGATTATTATGATATTCGTGTATTCCGTTGTTCGATTTGAGTATTAAATTTGGAGTTTATGAATAATTAATGTGGGTATAAATATAAGTCGGCCGCGAGCTTACCGGGGTCAAGGCCGTAACGGCACGGTTTTCTCTGGTATTCATTGTCTTCGTTAGCTTTATACAAAAATATAACAGTTAATTAATTCTTAATTAATTTCTGTATGAATAGTATTGATAGTTCTTATGACTTCACGCCATAAATATCACAAAAACTATTTTATTTATTTCCTTCAAGTAAAATTTTATTGTGAGCTTTTATCTTGAAAACCTGATTTATAACCAACTTACTTTGAAAACTTTGACTGCTGTTTTTGTGATTTATTCAAAAATAAGGTAATAACGATTAAAAGGCCGTTTAATGCCGAGATTGTTATCGGTAGCTACACAATCAATTAAAAACATTTAAGTTACAGTTTTACGAATAAAATTGCAAATAAAAAGGATTTTAAAATTATATTACTCGAATGAGCTTAAAATAAAGGCGGTAAATTAACGTTCTAAAACGATTGCGTTATTATAAATACAACAAGAGAACCTGCTTCGTGACATGATCTCGTGATTTAAAGCATCGCACTGGATCATCGCAGCGCCAATAATATGACCAGTTTTTATAATGGTTCCAATTAATTGATTTTCATTGGCTGCTCTTTATCGTTTCTTTTGTATGTCTCTGTTTTTTACGCGCTCAATCTCTTATTTAAAAATAATGGATTGGTCGCGAAGATTTTGTACTAATTTGTTTTTGTTATTTTGCCGATATACTTTATTATACATAAAATAGCGAAATAAGTACTTAAAATTAAAATTACTAAATGCCACATTGAAGTAAATCATTTATCGAATGAACATTGTATCATCAACGTTTAAAAGCTTAAAAAGACATCAACGCGCTCAAATGTGCATGTGACATTTATGTGCTCGTGGAGTAAGTTAGTATTTATTGTTAATAATGAACTTACAGCATTGAAACTACTATTATTTAATACGCACATATATAGTGTTGAATCGTACAATCTAAATAGTAATTAAAAGTTAAAAAATACAAGGTACGAGTATATTCACTTATATTCACATAAAAATGCATCATTATGAATTAATAAAATCAATTATGTTGGTAGACGAGAATAGAAATGAAAATATAGAATTTGTGGAATAAAAACCAATGTAATGAGCAGTTAAGGTGGTTTAACATGAAGGAGGCGCGCGTAAATGGGGCGTGACCAAAGGCAGGTCACGACACGCCGAAGGACGAACGCGACCCGATCTAGACGATCCCGTCTCGAAGTAATCGCGAAACCGAGACTAAATTAATTGAAAAATTGCGTGAATAAATAAACTGCAAATGCCAGCACTAATTGGCTAAAAGACATAAAAAGAAAAAACACTATTTAGAGCTCTAGCGTTTTCCATAGTACACTCTACAAAAAGCTGTTTATACAGTGGCGTAGCGTATGGGGGGCGGGGGGGGCGGCCCGCCCCGGGCGGCACTTTTTAGGGGGCGGCAAAATTTAACAATAAATAATAAAAATATTTTGAAAATATTTGAACCATTTTATATCATTTTTATCGGAACTACACATTCAGACCGATTAAAAGGATCACGTAATCTTTCTTTACTTATTTTGTGGCGAAGTCGGTGAATCCCTTTTATTTTGTAGCGACTGGCAACGTCTATACTTGTGGGAATTTCGCGTTTGTGACTTACTTAGTCATAAACGGGAGTTAGTCTTACCTATGGATGAGCGATCTTAGCTCGGTTTATATCTTGTTTTTTGGAAATTTTATTTACATCCCAATTACATACTTATTAAATATCAATATTTTTCGATCTTACCGACATAATAAAAAAATAATGAACTGGTTATTCAGATAAAAAACACGAGTGCAATTAGAAAAAAAAGGGAAAAAGATAATCGATCTGGTGACATGTGGATTTGAACCGGGGTCATTTAGTTTCGTGACCACCCGATTTCACACCTGAGCTATTATAACTTAATAGATGGTGGCAAAATTTACTTTCCAATTCTAATAATGTTGTATTTTTCATTATCTGAAAACACGGGTAAAACGACATTTTCTAAAAATTAATCCTAGCTAGATTAATATTATATTATATATAGAACATCATACAGATGTTTGCCGTGGTCTGGGTGTTTGTGCAGTCCTTGTGGGTCTCCCCACCGTGCCTCGAAGAGCACGTTCAGCCGTCGGTCCCGGTTGTTACCATGTACACCTGATAGCGATCATTAATCATAGTAGCGAATGTATCCGCCAACCCGCATTGGAGCAGCGTGGTGGATTAAGCTCTGATCCTTCCCCTACATGGGGAAGAGGCCTGTGCCCAACAGTGGGATATGACAGGCTGAAGCGAATCCTAGCTAGATCGATTTGTCGCCCCTGAAACCCCCTGCATACTAAATTACATGTAAGGGACAACTTTATAAACTTTTGAAGTGAAACTTCTTTAGGCGCATGAGGGGTAAAATTTGAACGAGCGGTAACGCGGCAGCGTCAGGGACAGTACTTGTATGGGTGTCCGCCTGGGACCACCGCGTGACGTTGGCTTATTGTTTTTTTTTTCAATTAATTTTTTTCATTATTTTAAATTCGTTTTTTTTTTAATTCGTTTTTTGAATCACATTTTTTTTAATTAGTTTGCAAAAGAAGTTTCACTTCTGACATGTGTACTTTGTAGACACTCAATTGGTTCAATCTGTTCTATTGGTAATCAATATACAAATTATTTGTTATTCATCCAAATTTATTTTATCACCTTCAAAGTATGCTCTTTCAGAAATTGCTTTCGCCAACGAATAATTCAATCATCAAAACATTTTTTAAATGCTGTTTCCGGAATTGAGTTCAGTTCTCGCTGCGAATTCTCCTTTATGTCTTCTACCGATTGAAAACGGGTGCCACGAAGTGGTAGTTTGAGTTTAGGAAAAAGAAAAAAGTCGGCTGGGGCTATATCTGGTGAACATGGTGGTTGCTCGATGGTATTTGTTGAGTGTTTGGTCAAAAACTCGTTCACAGTGATGGCCTTGTGCGAAAGCGCATTATCGTGGTGCAAAATCCAAGAATTTTCTTTCCACAAATTGGCCTTTTTCGTCGAATTTGCTCTCTTAAAAGCCGCATAACGCTCAAATCGACGAATTCCGAGTGCACAACACCGCGATAGTCAAAGAAAACACTCAACATAACTTTGACTTTGAACGAGTTCGGCGTGGATTTTTTGGTTTCGGTTCAGTTGGAACTTTGGAAGGCGCCACTCCGAAGCTTGTTGACTAGTTTGCATGTCAAACTCGTAAACCCACGTCTCGTCACCAGTAACAATGCGTTTTATAAATGTAGGGTCAAAATTGACTCGTTCTAGCATGTCCCCAGCGCCTCTAATGCGATTAAGTTTTTGGAGAAAATTCAGGTCTTTTGGGACTAGCCGAGCGGCAACATGTTTCATACCCAAATGATTAGTTCAAATGGTACGCATTGACTCGTGAGATACAGAAAGTTCGCTGGCTATCTATCTCAAAGTTTAATGAGGATTTTCAGTCGCTGTTTCCTTCAATTTTTGCAATATTAACTTCAGTTACAGACGTTATAGGTAGGGTTGCCAGATGGTCGGGATTCGTCGGGATTGTCCCGACATTTCGTATGATGTCCAGAGTCCCGAAAAAATACTAAATGTCCCGACAAATAACAACAAATCAAAAATCTCAGACTATCGCAATAATAATAATCTAAAATTCCGTAGAAAGTGAAAATCATTTCATTCACCACTTAGTCTAGTCGATACACCACTTAGTCTAGTCGATAAGTTGGAAATGGTCGAAAATAAAGATACTGCTCTTAAAATTATGTGTGATTAGGTTATTGGATCCGGAATGACGCCTAGAAAAATGTTCTAAAAGCGTGTATTAGCACATAAAAAATTGCACAAGTTACAAACAATTAAAAAAAGGAAAAATATGGCCTTTCGTTTTTTGCCAATATTTCATAAACTTTTGATTGTATTTGTCAAAAACAAAAAATTCTGAAAGAGGACCTTCTCTTATAAAAAACTCCCAGCTCCCGGAACTCTTATCTCCATTATTTATAATTTTAATTTAACGCTGAAAATGGGTCTCTGCGTGATATTTTTAGACTGCGCGCGCGGCGTCAAAAGCGAGTACGACACATTGATTAATTTATTTAAGGTATTGAAAAGTTAATTTTTCAACAAGTTAAACGATTGTTAGCTAACAAAATTTTCTCCGAATTCCGTCTTTCAATTGTAGTTCTAGAAAAATCATCGTTTTTTAGAAAAATTACCAGTTTTTGTTCAAGTATAAAAATTATTATAAACAAAGAATGAATATTTTTTACTTTTATGGCGTGATCTTGTTAATTATGTGTATAAGAAAGGCTCCACGAAACAAAAAAAATTTACGACAATTATTTAAACATTTTTTTTTTTCATTTAGAGACGGAATTTCGAGAAAATTTTCGACCATTTTCGACCATTTTCAACTTGTCGGCTAAACTAACTATTCTACGCGGAATGGAATGCGCTTGGCGAGTCTCTGCGCTGCGATCGGCAGAGCGGGAAAAAAATTTATAATAAAAAAATATTTTTCGTAATATTTATTTGTACCGTTGGTCCCGACCATAATCCCAAAATCCCGACTTTTTGAAAATTTGTCCAGACATTTTAGTCTTCCCATCTGGCAACCCTAGTTATAGGCCTACCAGAGCGAGGCAAATCTTCCATCACATCTCGACCACTTTTGACATTTTTGTACCACGCATAAGCACGAGTTTTTGATAAAGACACCGTAAGCCTTCACCGAAAATTCTATTGGCAATGCAAAATTTAAGACAAACTCTTTGTTCGATGTGTTTGTCCATTATGAAATTCGCAATACAAACTAGATATGATATAACTAAAAACAGCACAGTATTTAATATAATTAACAGATGCAACGAAAACTCCGCGCCAAAATGGAAAACAGTTGCGTCACACTAACAAAAAAAAAATTGGAACCATAAACAAATAATCCATTCCCGATACTTTTTTGACTGAATGTATAGTATACATTATAGTATACATATTAAATTGTAATACCTAAATAAGGGGGCGGCAAAATTTTTTTCCGCCCCGGGCGGCCCACAACCACGCTACGCCACTGTGTTTATAGCTTTGTATTCAATATAGTCACTATACCTACATACATTATTAGTAAGGTCTAATATGGTGTTATTTTCAAGCGAACTTCTTACGATATGTAAAATGTTCTTATTTAAATATTTCCTAATACTATTCATTATTAGCACATAAAAAATTGCACAAGTTACAAACAATTAAAAAAAGGAAAAATATGGCCTTTCGTTTTTTGCCAATATTTCATAAACTTTTGATTGTATTTGTCAAAAACAAAAAATTCTGAAAGAGGACCTTCTCTTATAAAAAACTCCCAGCTCCCGGAACTCTTATCTCCATTATTTATAATTTTAATTTAACGCTGAAAATGGGTCTCTGCGTGATATTTTTAGACTGCGCGCGCGGCGTCAAAAGCGAGTACGACACATTGATTAATTTATTTAAGGTATTGAAAAGTTAATTTTTCAACAAGTTAAACGATTGTTAGCTAACAAAATTTTCTCCGAATTCCGTCTTTCAATTGTAGTTCTAGAAAAATCATCGTTTTTTAGAAAAATTACCAGTTTTTGTTCAAGTATAAAAATTATTATAAACAAAGAATGAATATTTTTTACTTTTATGGCGTGATCTTGTTAATTATGTGTATAAGAAAGGCTCCACGAAACAAAAAAAATTTACGACAATTATTTAAACATTTTTTTTTTCATTTAGAGACGGAATTTCGAGAAAATTTTCGACCATTTTCGACCATTTTCAACTTGTCGGCTAAACTAACTATTCTACGCGGAATGGAATGCGCTTGGCGAGTCTCTGCGCTGCGATCGGCAGAGCGGGAAAAAAATTTATAATAAAAAAATATTTTTCGTAATATTTATTTGTACCGTTGGTCCCGACCATAATCCCAAAATCCCGACTTTTTGAAAATTTGTCCAGACATTTTAGTCTTCCCATCTGGCAACCCTAGTTATAGGCCTACCAGAGCGAGGCAAATCTTCCATCACATCTCGACCACTTTTGACATTTTTGTACCACGCATAAGCACGAGTTTTTGATAAAGACACCGTAAGCCTTCACCGAAAATTCTATTGGCAATGCAAAATTTAAGACAAACTCTTTGTTCGATGTGTTTGTCCATTATGAAATTCGCAATACAAACTAGATATGATATAACTAAAAACAGCACAGTATTTAATATAATTAACAGATGCAACGAAAACTCCGCGCCAAAATGGAAAACAGTTGCGTCACACTAACAAAAAAAAAATTGGAACCATAAACAAATAATCCATTCCCGATACTTTTTTGACTGAATGTATAGTATACATTATAGTATACATATTAAATTGTAATACCTAAATAAGGGGGCGGCAAAATTTTTTTCCGCCCCGGGCGGCCCACAACCACGCTACGCCACTGTGTTTATAGCTTTGTATTCAATATAGTCACTATACCTACATACATTATTAGTAAGGTCTAATATGGTGTTATTTTCAAGCGAACTTCTTACGATATGTAAAATGTTCTTATTTAAATATTTCCTAATACTATTCAGAATAAAGAAATAGAAAACAAGGCGAGCGCTAGTATGTTAAAAATCAAAGGACTATTTTTGCAATGCAAATAAAAAAACAGAGCATATCAAAATAAAATAAAAGTCAAAAAATGCGATATTTATATGAACACACTTTTAATTTTTACTTAAATTACTTATTTTTTATTACATTGTTCATAGTAATGTAGGTATATTCCGAAAAGATTCAAATGTTTATGTAATACTAGCTGTGCCCCGTGGTTTCAACCGCGTTGATTTGGGGGAAAAATAGCCTTCCTTCTTCTGAAAGCATACCTAACGTTCCCCTTTTAAAGGGCTTCCCAACTCCGAAGAATTTTTCAATTCGAACCAGTAGTTCATGAGATTACTGTGTTTAAACAAACAAACCAACCAACTTGTTAAGTTTATAATATTAGAATAGATTAGTACAGATTAAGATATATAAAACATATTGTCTTTTACACTTTCGCGACGTATACAGTATATGCGACGATATTTATACAGGGTGTCCCGCGATAATCTGCAACCCCGAAAGAGGGTGAAACTAGACCATAAATTATCGACAAAAAACAGAAAAAAATTAAAAAAATTAAAAAAAAAATTTTTATTTTTTTTACTGACGAATTGAGATTTTTATATAGCTTACGTAGCCTCTTTGTACAAAAAATGATGATTTTTGTACGTGTTTTTTGGGATACAGGCGTAAATTTTTTTTTATTTGAATGGCAATATGGTAAGAAATAACAATAAATCATAAAATTTCCTGGTATTGGGGGCATAATTCTGAGAAAATTAGAGATCATTGAAAAAAACAGTCATAAAAATGGATTTTTTTTCACAAGAAGCATAATTAAAGACATAATGCCACTTTTTTGCCAGCTAATTTTTATTTTATCCTTACCGCTAAGTACGTGGCGTAATATTTTATTTTATTTTAAAGTAATCGACCCACTACTTTGGATGAAATCATCATTTTTTGTACATAGAGTCTAGGTAAGATATAAAAATCTTAATTCGTCAATAAAAAATTAAATATTTTTTTAAAAAAGTTTTTTCTATGTTTTTTGTCGATAATTTATGGTCTAGTTTCACCCTCTTTCGGGGTTGCAGATTATCGCGGGACACCCTGTATAATATTATATGAACTGACTCTGACTGGATTGACAGAATAATCTGGAATTATTCAGTGAGATCAATCAATTTAACGTTTTTTTTTTAATTTTATTAAATCATTTATTCATTTGCCATTTGTTGTATATTTAAGTAGCTTGATATATTTTCCTTAGTTTACACTGAATAAATTTCTGAACGTACGCATAAATATTTGGCAACCAACAATGTAGGTATATACCTATGTTGTATATGTCAATCCTTTTTCATTAATGACATTATTCTAAATTTTTAAATCTTTAATACGCCACTATCCGAATATTTTGGATACCTGTATATTCAAAATCAAAATCAAAATCAAATCAAAAATAACTTTATTCAAATAGGCCCCATGAGCACTTTCGAATCGTCAATTTACAAAATTTTAATTAAAGGTCATTATTAAGTTTTTTTAAGAAGCTACCACCGATTCGGAATGTAGATTCTGCAGAGAAGAATCGGCAAGAAACTCCGCAGTATTGTCGATTCAGACCTTTATTTAGATAGGTTCTTTAATTTTAGGGGAGAGTTTACCGTATCCACGGGATGAACATTAAATGTTTGACATTTACGAAACCCATGAACATCTTGTATTGGAAAATTGTTTTTCCCTTATTTTATTTTCTCGTCAATTTTCCAATTTTTAATACTTATCATCGTCCTATTCGGGACTAAAAGAAATCCAAAAAACCAAATACAATAAAAATTGTTCCAGCCGTTCTTGAGTTATAAATGGTGTAACTAACACAACTTTGTTTTGTATAGGTACATATACATATATACAACCATACATATAAACCTCTGTAATGAGGAAACAGATGGTCAAAAGAACAGCGGAGTCTTTGCAATATGAACCTATTAGCTCCCTTTAAGTATGGAATTCTAAAATACTCTAAACTTGAAGAAAATTTATGTGCAATCACACAGAAACCAGAGGTAGAATATTAACTTAGTCCTTCATTTTATTTGTATCGAATCGATATTCCTACATTTAAGTAATAATTATTACTAGGTTCCAAATTGAATTTTGTGTAGACTAATCTTAAATGAAGTGCATAACAAATAAAACAGAATTATAAAATATTTTTACTTGTTATCAATAAATGTCGTCTATTTCTCTCATATGTATCTTAAGCTGTCCCTTATATCGGTAAGTTTTTTTTTTTCGAATATCGAAATGCATATTTATTTTTAAACTATATACAATACAAAGTTTTGTCTTCGTACATCAACAGCAACTCGTGCTGACTAGGCTCTGAATATTTTGAAATTGCTGTTTTTAGCCCTTCTTGCTACGAGTAATGTATATAGCTAAAATAATTATCAATGTCTTATCAAAAGAAGATAAAATTAAAGGTCAGGCAGGATACTTTCTTTTAAATGTCTCTTTTTACAGTCAGTAATCAGGATACACAATACTATGTTCTTGCACAAAGTATAGGAAAAAGTTGTGTTTCTGCTTCTTTTGCAGCAATTAAACCATGAAAATCTTGTTAAAGTGTTAGGTACATCTATTTTAGATGTATTATTAACTCAAAAGAGGAACTTTCCTTTTTGCCTCTAAATGGGCAACATCGTCGTGCCTAAACTAAATGCTCTGACTCTCTTTATTTTTGTAAAAATATTTATTTCATCTAAAAATATTTTTTAAAATACTAATCACGGCGAAGAAAGAAGAATTTTTTTTAAGCATAGTAAAGGTCAACAACTTTTTTTCACATTTCTGTACAGCTGTGGAAAGGATTCTTTTCTCAAAATAAAAACGACGAGATTTGCACTTTTACTACCAGTAAATTTTGCTTCGATGAATGTTAAAAAAGTGTTGCAGGAAATTTACGGTTACGATACCTACTTGAGCGTAACGATAAATTCGCATCAGTTATTTGATGAATTACGTTACCAACTAAGAGAATAATTTTTCTCTTAATTGGGGATGTAATTCATCTCTCAATCTTCTAAATATAAAAAAAAAAACGTGTTAATCATAAGAATTACCAAAAATAGATGACAAATATCGCGTGTTAACACCGACGACGGTCGCGGATTCGATTCCCGCTCGGAGTGGACATTTGTGTTTACACAAATATTTATTTCCGGTCTGGTTGTTAGTCTTTCTAAAATTTATTTCCAAGTTTTTCAGGAGCTAATGAACAAAACTAAGACACACACACGCTAAATGTTATTAACTGCATAAACGTATAAAGAGAAGCGGATAGAAGCGCGAGTGAGCGATGTGCGCTCGAGCGGCGCACGGCACGCCACATCCCGGAAAGCTGTGACCGCGACTCACACGGCGGCCGCTTGTTCCCACACGTTATGTTCAATATTCGTAAAATGAAATTTAGCTCCTAAAGCAAACGTATGCGATACGAGAAAGGGAAAATAGAAAAATTGTAAAAATTGTTATCTTTAATGGATGAGATGATTTGCTCCTTTTTATTGTTTTCAATATTATATAATATAAATGATGATACAAATTACATTCATTTAATTTAATGGAATTTGTTGTAATACCGCAAAAATGTTGGGTATTCATGGTTACTAACCCCTTTTTTTAAATAATGATCCGTTTAACTATACATGAACATAAAAAAGCGAGTGCAGGCATTTGCTCTAAAGAAGCCATAGTAATAGAGTTCAACGCTCTACAACATTGAGCAAGATTTCTGAATGGTGTCGATTACCATATTTAAGGCTGAAGAATTTCCATTAAATATAAAATGTTCACTCAATTTACTTAGAACATCTTTAGATGAATGGGCTAATCTATTATTCAATGTCATAACTCTCGGACAGCAATAACTCAGCAGGTTACGATATTCTGAGATATAAATATATTACATTAGAAAGTCGGTGTACCGTATTTGTGTATTAAATTAATTAGTTAAGAGAAAAGTAAATTTAGATATGTATTAACAATGCATGTTAATTTTTTGAAATCGACAGACGACAAAAAAGCATCTATAAAAAAAAATGCTGCAATAAATCAGGCGCCTCTTTAATTCATCGTTTAAGAATAACAGATTGCGTGTAGTCTGTGCGGAATACCTTTTCATGCGTTATTCATTTCTGGCGGTAGGTATACATTTAAAGAGTTTTATAAATTTGGATACTTTCGCAGACTAAATATTTATTACTTTGGTAGCTCTATAAAGATACACCGGGCGGCTGCGTATGAATCATAACCGGCGCGGCGCAGTTTGGCATTTGCATGACCACGTTGATGTCGGCGGCTAATTGCTATTCCTTAGGATATAAATAAGATAGATTTGTAGATTCGAGCGTTGCCGGAGGCAATTTTTTTCCAAAGGTTTTTAAAGAGATGTTTAATATATAGGTACTTACATACCTACCTAACTTATATAATCTAAGAATACTGGCTTATATTTGCAGCCACAGTAGATAATTGTTTGAGTCTATAAATCTATCTCCACAAAGTAATAAATACAAGGAATAAACTAAATAATATCAAATCATGTAAATTGACGTAATAGGCACAAAACTGCTGCTGTGTGATGATGGTGATCGAAATAATAGTGTATTAGCTTCTATGGAATCTGCGGCTGAGACAGAGCACACAGTAAATTTTTTGACTGTTTGTAAAAATATTTTATTGACATTTTTAGAATTAAAATTTCTTGTTATAATTGTTTTGTTTCGTTTTACTACCTTCCGCATTATGCGTTACGTAAAAGTTATTTCAACAATTAAAAAATCTGGATCAAAATACTAAACATTTATTTGAATAAACGAAAGTAAGAGATATTTCTTGTTTAGAAAAGAACTTTTAAAGGATAACCTCCACCACCAGCGTATCCTTCAAGTATTAGTCACAAAGTCGTGAATTTCATAGGTATGATGTACGATCAATCGGGGAGATTAAGTGAATGGTGTCACGTGCGTGTATTTATCTGACTGGCACTCGGGCAGCATGGTCAGGCGCCGCCTAGCTCTCCCGGTGGTCCTCGCGGGGCGGGGTCGGCGCGGCCACTCGCGGCCTGCCGCCTCACCGCCTCTCCGCGCGCACCTCGCGCCCGCATCCGCACCCGCGCCCGCGCCGCTTATCGCCGCATCTTCAGCCTAACTTTACTTACGTCACGCTACTGTGAAATCATTTGACAGGTTTAAGATATTGAATTAGTTTAAAGTGGTCGGCGTAGTTAGGAATTTCGTTGTTTTAAAGTAAAGCACTATTTCGTCGTTTTTGGTAATAAGTGGGTACCTATAGTATGTCAAAGACTATACTTAGTGATCAGGATATTCTACAAAGATATTGGATAATTTTTGGCCTTTAAATTTGAGTTAACCAGGTATACAGCTGCACATAACTGTTTTTACACACTTTTTTTTAATTATACTGCAATAGGAAGATTATTTAGTTTATAGCTAGGTATCGGCGCGGCGTAGTGAAAGAGAAAGGGAAAAAAAGCAAACTATTTATTGCCATAAAAACTGCGCAAAAAAAAAAACAAAAGTCGGTTGTCATGTTTTCAATGATTCGTGTGATTTGTTCAACCCAACAACAAACAAAATGTTGACAATAAGCGCTTGACTTTGAACGAAATCTAATTGTGGTTATTGTGTAATACGATCAGGGCGACCCATCGTTTTGTAACCGAGCATCGGCCGAATTTATCGCTCGGTTACACAACAAATCAAAATTTAACGAGCTCTCGCAAACGTTTGCCTTCGGCTTTGCAGTAATCCACCGCCGTCCGCTTATGCGTGTAATTGTACCGTAACCTTAATCGCCACAAAAGCAAGATGTGTACATTTTCATTCTAAATAATATTCCTTGGTGCGAGAAAATTTTGTTAACTTGGATTTAATCCGTACACTTACCATTTAGAAGTTGTTTGCACGTAAATATCAAAGAGTTTTTCTGCGCGAATGATTAGTTACAGCCTACAGGTACAGTTTAAGCCGGAACGGTATTTAAGGGGCTACACTACCTCAGCTCGAATTCAGATTTCACCCGCACTTCGTCGTATAACACGTACAAATTAACTTGACACCTGGGCCGATGACGGCATCTTCAATGTACGGTGTGAAAAATAATGTAACCATATCATAATATATGTTAATGGTACAAAATCACCAAGGTGGAAAATTGTGTTTGGAAATGAATAAAAAATACAATCGTAACGAAATTAATCTAATTTACATTTGACACCATTCAAATCTATTTGATTTATTAGTACACCAAATTACCTGCTTAGAAAATAAATAAATTTCATTATTATAATAAAATAATTGTGTAAAAAATCATTTCGAGAACGCGTCCCCAAGTGCTGTATCGTGCAATCAAATTGCTGTAGCTCTGAGAAAAATTTAATTTTAACTCTTTTTCATGTCTAACAAGAATATTAATCTTCTCAAAAACATTTTTTTAAACCCATTACTTACATAATAAAATTATTTAAAACACGAAATTTGCCTCAAAGTTTGTCCGAGACAATGTACGTCATATTAGTGAACGAAATCATATCCAAGCAAAACTTTTTTTTACTGATCCCGATCTTTGGCGGTATTGTGCTGTTGTAGAGAGCGAATGTGTGTTTGGTGGGCGCTGTTTGTTTTTTCGTCAACTTATTTATAATTTAAGTGGTAAGAACGTTTCTATTTACAATCTACGTACCGTACATCAATTGTACATCATTACGGGAACACGTACAATTGCTTGTAATATTCAAAACGCAGTTTTTGTAAGAATAATTAATTAAAGCTACCACTGTTTACTTGTCATTTACTTTGGAGTATTTTGTTCAAGATGTCTGATGCTGGCATAAAACGCGCGAATATTTAAAAACGTCATTCCGTGAACGGTCATTTTGGAAGCGTTCCCGGATATGATGACGTGTTCCCTAAATGATGATAGTGTTAAGATGACTATTTAAACACTCAAGCCATATTTAACGATGCTATAATATAAATGATAGCTACAAAACATATTTGCAGCAAGCATAGAAACAAAAAAAGAGGAAAAGAAGTAGAAGAGACCTAAAAACAACTAAAAAAGATAGTAGGTACTGCATATTTTCGCCAAAGAAGAAAAAGCCAATGCAAGAATAAGAACGTTTCTGGATAATAATACTGATGAACAAAGAGAAATTAAACGCGATAAAGACAGGGTCTGCTACCGGAAAAAAGCTGAAAAGTAAGGAAAAGACTAGGGGAAAGATGTAAAAAAGCGTCAAAAAAGTACAGAGAAAAGAAATAATATTGTTAAAGCTGGCACATCTCACGAAAGTCTCAAGAAAACCTGCATGCTAACTTAATTTCTCCTGGGACATACATCTTAATTGAAGTAACATCAAAAAAACAAGTGTCTTTTGTAGATATGTTGGCGTAAGTCTTTCCTCCATACACATATGCCACATATGTTTTTCCAAAATACATATTTGCGTAACAGAACAAAAGTAACTATTTAAATTAGACCCAATAGATGTATTGTATGTTACTTATGAACAAATAATCATGATAGTTCCTAAACCTTTACTTTGATAGCAAAAAGTCGAGATTATTATTATTAAATCTAATGTTGAAATATTTGAAAAGGTCTGATTGTAATGATAGCTTGTTTATTTAATTTTGTTGCTTGCATTCATGCAAAATTTTGTTCTTTGAGTTCATTTCAATTTCTTAATAATATTTTTTGTTACCTTTTATTTAAGTTTTCTTGTTTTAGTTACTTTTTTTACTTCTGAAAAGTTTAATTCGCAACTGTGAAAACGTCATTTAAAGACTGCAGTTAAAAACTTATTTATGTGGGTTATAAATATTATTCTTATTGTTTACATAAAAAACTTTGATCGCAATTTAATAAAAAGTTAAAAAAGAACTAATTTTTTGCATTTATTAATGAAAATATCGTCCTCGACTGTCGATGAATCGTTACTGTATCATTCAGTGAACATCTAAATCGGTCCGGGAACACTGAATCATTTTCGGGAACACCTCTTGAAATCGACATTTACCACAAATTTAAAATATTCTTATATAAATCATTACGGAAATACCTTGGAGACATCAATCTTGTTATAATCGCATGTAATTTAAATTGAAATGTTATTCATAATCTAGTATATGTTAAACTTTATACTTGAAAATCGTAACTTTACTCTGAAGTAGCATTATAATCAACTAAACTAGTAATTATGCGTAATTTTCTACAAATTTTTTATTTATTTTCAATTACTATTGATGAATTCTGTCATTTAACAATTGGAAGAAGTCATATTTTAAAACTGTTATTTTTAAATATAATATTAAAAATTGTTCCCGAAATGACGAAATTCGTTGATATGCCTTCTTAAATTCACTGTAATCGACACAAATATTACTTTTATGCTTGCTCATCTTAAACATCTTAAGAATAGTATTGTAGCAATTATTTAATCCAATTTTCAAGTTAGTACCTATTAAGTATTTTTATCAAAAACACTAACTCGGAATTCGCCACCTTGGTGATTTTGTGCCTAATATATAGTAAAATAATGTAACATATCATAATATGAAAATAATGTAACATATCATAATATGTTACATTATTTTTCACACCGTACATTGAAGTTGCCGTCATCGGCCCAGGTGTCAAGTTAATTTGTACGTGCTATACCGACACACATGAGAATATTGAGAGCGCTTGGTTGTTCATCGCGCGAATTATATGTAATTTCTCCCCACAAACATTATCAATAGTTATTTTTTTAAAAACGCAACATATAAAATGTTCTTCATACTTATTTCAATTACCATGCTTAATCTCAAGTCCATAACTTCTATATTTACTGAGATATTAAGGTTTTAATACAAAAAATAGAGGTAACTTTGCGATTTTTTTTGTATCGAGAAAATTTTATGGAATCGTGTTTTCGAAACATATGAAAGATAGTTTATGTCCTGAACTTTACAATACATAAATTTTAAACTTAAATATTCAGTAGTTTGGAAGATATGGAGATCCTGCCGAGTGGAAAATAAGCAATTTGAGGTAGCATACACTCTTAAATACCATTAAAAATAAACAAAGGTGTGGGCAACTACGTTTGTGGTAATCTGCTGTAGAAAGGATACATTTTATAAACAAAGGTTATAAGATTAACGAAAAGGAAGAAGATTTGTTTTATTACTTAAAGATTTGTTTAGGTACACCTTAATATATTTCGACGAAATTTTATTATGTTATGAGTAAATAATCTGCGGTTCTTATATTGGATTGTCGCGTATAACAAAGGACTTACCTGCAAGGAATAAACTTTTTTTGTGAACAAATAAACTTCAGTCTGGGAACAAGAAAGTGCCTGCGACATTTTTTGTCTCGTCTTAACTGATTATTACAAATATAGAAAAAAAAAATCGTTTTAATCCTTTTGGCGCGTGATGAAAGTAAATTTTACGATGCACGCGCATACCGTCTCAAAAAAACGACACCCTGAAGTTGCTAGTAAGTACTAGATCGTTCAATAAGTCCCGAGACTAACCTGGAAATGGCGCATATATTAAAAACTCTTTTGATTTTTAAAAAGTACTGGCTATCAATACAAGAATATGTGTCAAATTTTTAAAAATGGAACAATAAAATTATTGATTAACATTTAAGTGACGCTACGGTTGTAATTTCGATACAATGGAAAAAAACGAGTTTCGCGTGTTGATAAAACATTGTTTTTTAATGGGAAAAAATACCGTTGAAGCACAGCAATGGCTTATAAAATGTTATGCAGGATCAGCTCCCTCTAAAGCAACCATTTGTCGGTGGTATGCCGACTTCAAACGCGGTCGCATGGACACCAATGATGGGGAACGTTCAGGTCGTCCGAATGAAGCAGTGACTCAACAAAATATTAACCAAGTCCTCAAAATCGTATTGGAAGATCGGAAGGTAAAAGTGCGAGAGATAGCCGAGATAGTGAAGATTTCAGCTGGTAGTGTTTTCACTATTTTACATAAAAATTTGCCCATGAAAAAGCTTTTTTCTAAGTGGGTGCCGCGTTTGCTTACAACTGATCAAAAGGAACAACGTATCAATGATTCAGAGCGATGTTTGGCGCTGATGAATCATAATAAAAAGGATTTTTTACATCGGTATGTAACAATGGATGAAACCTGGATATACCATTTCACTCCGGAATCCAATCGGCAGGCAGCGGAGTGGAGAGCGGCTGGTGAAAGCCGCCCGAAGCGTCCAAAGACTCAGAAATCGGCCGGTAAGGTTATGGCGTCTATATTTTGGGATGCGCATGGAATACTTTTCATCGACTATCTTGAAAAGGGGCAAAATATAAATAGTGACCATTACATGTGCTTATTGGAGCGATTGAAGTACGAAATTGCGGATAAAAGGCCTCACATGAACAAAAAGAAAGTGGTGTTTCACCAGGACAACGCGCCTTGTCACAAGTCCGTGAGAACGATGGCCAAAATTAACGAATTGGGCTTCGAATTGCTTCCTCATCCCCCTTATTCGCCAGACTTGGCCCCCAGCGATTACTGGCTGTTTGCAGACCTCAAAAAAATGCTTCAGGGTAAGAAATTTGACTCAAATAGTGAAGTTATCGCAGCAACGGAGGCTTATTTTGAAGCCAAAGACAAATCGTTCTACACACATGGGATAGAAAAGTTAGAAAAGCGTTGGAGGGACTGTATCGCTCTTGGAGGAGACTATGTTGATGAATAAAAATTAATTTTATAAAAAAGACCTTTTTTTAGTACTTAGTCTCGGGACTTATTGAACCACGTGTTATGTACCTACCTATAGAAGAAGTTAGCAACGTAAAGTTAGCTAGGCAATGAAGTATAACTTCTGTGCGTACATAAGTACCTACACACACACTTTTTTAGCATCTGTAGTATATCTTTAAATCTATAATATGCTAATTGTATAAACATGCTAATTTGTAGCAGATATAATAGTAGCATTATTAAAGCTCTCTAAAGGACAATGCCCATTTTCTATGAAGCCGTGCCCAGGTACGTGCTTTGACGTGTTCAGACAATTCATATATTTAAATATCCCTTATTGATTGAAAATAGATTTTTAATATTATTCTAAAAGTGATCAAAGCCACAGTTTATACTTTAATTAAAAAAGATATTTTATTTGTATTCCGGGTTTGTGCTGTCAAAACATGTTAAATATAAATACCAAGTCGGAAACTCAACCATAGAAATAAACGCTTTTTTAAATTAAATTCTATACCTCACACGACCAGAATATTGACATATTAAAGTTTTCTTTATTAATTAAAACTAGATTTTCAATAATGGTCTAAAAGTGATCAAAGCCGTGGTTTATAGTTTAATTTAAAAAAAGCGTTTGTTTGTATGGTTGCTATGATGACTTGCTATTTATATTTAATCTATTTTGACATAACAAACGTGGAATACAAATAAAATATTTTTTTTAAATTAAATTATAAACTGCGGCTTTAATCACTTTTAGAATATTATTAAAATTATATGAATTATCTGAACACGTCAAGCACGTACCGGGGCACGTACCTGGGCATTGTCCTTTTTGTTTTAGTTTCATTTAATATTAATTAGCATATTTAATTAATTAAAGAATGTGTGGTAACTTAAATTATGATAACTTAACTATTGAAAATCAATTAATACCAAAACAAAAAAAATTAAACGCATCGAAAACCAAGAAAATTCCTGGCTTCCGACTTCCGGAACTTAATTTCTATTTATAACATCTATTTAATAATAAAATTTTATTAAAATATTACTAGCTGAACCCGCAAACTTTGTTTTGCTATATATTTTATTAACTGCCTAAATCCCCCCCTTATAACTTAGGAGTATGAAAAATAGATGTTGGCCGATTCTCAGACCTACTAGATAAATGAACACAAAATTTCATAAAAATCGGTCCAGTCGTTTCGGAGGAGTATTGTAACTAACATTGTGACACGATAATTTTATATATAAGATATAATAATAATAATATCCTATAAAGGACACAAAAATAACTCGTACATTAAAAATATCATAAATAAATAATAATCCCTGACTCATGCACTAGTAGTACCTACTGTATTGCAAAAGCCAGTAATCACTAATCAGTATTCTTTTAAGCAATGCCTTGGAAAGTTGCTATGTTCTATTTAATTGGATTGCTTTTATTGCAGTACTCATCTACAAGCATATTTTGGTAAGAATAAATAGGATTAAAATCGGTTTTTTTTTACACAAACTATCTTTTTTGTTCTTTTTGTTTATCTTTTTTAATCCAATTGCCCACTGCACAAAGTTGCTGCGCCTCGGTCACAGTTACTGTTCAAGCTAAATTGTGTTTAACCAATAACGATTAATTGCTTCGTGCTACGTAAAATTAAATAAATACAAATGATAGTATTTTTAATTATTGTATTGATATTGTTTAATTGTATTAACATTTTACAACCTTTTTAGTCAATATATTTCCACGTTAGTTTTGTATTTGTAGTGACAAATAGTATCTATCGACTAACTAAGAAACTATTAACTATTTTAAACCGAAAACAAGACATTTGAACCATTTCTTTCTTACGTGGGAATTGTTATAATATTTACACGTATTTTATAGACAGACAGACATTGCATACCTCGACGTAACAAATTTTTAGTACGAATGAGCTATTGATATAATATAACTGAATCTTAAGTTGCTACAGAAAGATTTCATTTTTAAGATTTATTTACCGAGTGTGAAAGAAAATCTTCTACTTATTTACTTATATATTTTAAAATTTTATTGCAGAATCATCGGTGGGTACAGGTGCTGGATGCTTTCCTTCAGGATCTATAGTGCATACGCAGAATGGTCCACGAGACATCGCTAGCCTTAAAAAAGGAGATAAAGTACTGGCTGCCGACGATGATGGAAAAATGGTGTATTCAGAGGTAAATTTATCTAAATATTTTGTTTTTCATGTAGTGTTTTTTACTTGGAGATTGTTTTTATTAGTGTAAATAAAAATATACATATTATCAACCTTACCGTACAACCGTACTTGCAGCTACGCGGTTCTACTTAATAAGTATCTGATTACACAAGTGTTCAATATAACAAGCCTACTATGTATTAAGCTTTATAATAATATCAACATAACTTTTGTAGTTTCGTTTACGCCAGGCTTGAATATCACCCAAATTATTTGATATCTATGACAACTGCTTCACTCCTACAAGTGAGAAAATATTAGAGATTGAAGTCAAGTTAATTCCGTGATTAGTGATTCCGTACAGAAACACGAACGATTTCTCTAACACTATTCTTTTTTTTATATTTCAGGTATTGACATTCATCGATCGAGATCCGAATGCAACACGACATTTCATCGAAGTTACAGCTGAGAATGGTGTGGCTATCACGACAACGCCCTCTCATCTCCTGCTTTTAGCATCTGCTGATGGTTGGCGAGAGTTATTCGCTGCAAACGTACAAGAGGGTGATGTTCTTCTTACGAGAGGATATGGCAGCGTAATGCGACCATCGAAAGTGGTTAAAAGTCGTGTCGTATCAAAACGAGGAGTCTATGCACCTTTAACTAGAACGGGGACGATAATAGTCGATGATGCTTTAGCGTCCTGTTACGCCCTCGTAAGTAGTCATTCCTTGGCGCACGCTGCAATGGCACCTTTAAGATGGCTGTCAAGCTGGAGCAGTTCTAATGAAAAATCTCGAGGCGTTCACTGGTACGCGAACGCACTTTACAATTTCGGAGACTATGTACTGCCCTCTTCATATAAATATCGCTGAAAGAGTAGTTTATGAGTTGTAAAGACATTTATGCTTTAGAAATGATGCATGACGACAAATCGCGCGCAGGTCGTGCCTAATTTGGACCCTTGTAAATGTAAATAGTTTACTCTGTAAATAATGCGGTCATGGAAAATGTAAATAGGTCATGAACAATATGGTTTACAAGAAAAACTGGGTTCGAGAGCAAAGGGTATCCTTAATAAAATCATGTGTATTTATTAAGTAGCGTTAATCTTTGTCTATATAATGTATTTTTAGTTAACATACAAATTTTTGTAAATTGTGTCGGTATTGTTATTCTGCATAATGCAGAAATACTTATCTGTATGCGCTTATGTTTTAAGAAAGTTGTATAGATATCTGTACTTTATTAGTGAATCTAAATTATCTTTTTCATTTATTAGTACCTAAAGTGTTATAAGATTTTTTACAACACTAAGCAGTATTCAGTCAATTCTTTGCGTTTGTAATTTGACATTCCACAGCTCTAATCCTTTTACATAGGTACTAACATTTTATAAGAGTAATGAATTGTGATCTTGGTACCTAAACCTGTGCCTTAAGATTTTATTTATTGTTATGTAGGCTAGTTTTCTATTTAAAATTTGACGAAAAAAATGAAGTTAATCGTGTATTATTTTTTAACTTATTTAACAGCATTTGACTTCCTTTAAGTTCACTTGCTAAGTGCTTTATTTATTTTTCTCTTTACATATTACTTAAAATTGTATTAGCTTTATATTTATTTTATTTATGTATCAGTAGGTACTAACATTTCTACTTTTATGGTTCATAAATTGGGTTGACGCTTGATGAAACAGTAATTATGTATCAGACAGTTTTTATTTTATAAGTAGTTATATAAGACAATAAAAATGTGTTGATCCTATATAAAGAGTAGAATATGAAATAGTTATAAAACTATACATATATCTTGCTCTTGAGGAGCTAAAAGCTTTTTAACGGTCAATCGTTATTCGTTTTCAAGTTTTCTTTATAGTGAAACGTATAAAAAATACTGGGTATATAGTATTCTCCGGGATTTTATAGTAAACTATAAAACGTGTTCACGGCATATTCTTTTTCACATACAATTCTCAACATTACAAAAAATAAATCTATAGCTATTTCAATAAACTGCTTAACGATCGCATTGAAGATCTAGAACTGAACTTAGGGTTCCTATTCCTGTAGTTTGAATTTAGTAAAACATCTACTAACTCACATCAGTATTTAGAAATAATAGGTAGGTTGAAAAGTGATGTTATGTATTATTGTCATATTTAAGTAAACAGATTAAGACTCAAACCTCTCCAGTTTATATAAAGGAAGGTTTAGAGGCATTGTCGTCTATTTATTAGTTATTTAATGTAATACTAACTACAATTAGATTTATAGTTATAAAAGCTTTAACTAATGTTTTGATAACATACGTACACCATTTAAATGCCATAATGAATATAAACGTTAAAAATACTATGTGCCGTCTCCTTATCAAGAATTATGCGTTATAGTAAGACATTAACCAATGTAAGAAATGTAATATTTGTTATATTGTTACATACAAATGTAGTACTTGTTGCGTTATATAATAAGGTACGCAAACTTATTTTATTAAGTATTATGAGTTACGCAAAAAATAAAGTATTTACGCGCTTTACTAATTCTCAACTAGACTCAATTAGAATTATATACTTTTCTGGTGAACGACGTTATCCATATCTTGGTCAAGTATCTTGTAAATTGTAAGGAATCCATGTAATTATTGCGCTTCATATTATTTATTTATTGATGTTATTTTTGTATTGATATAAAAGTCTTAAACTACTTGTATTGTTTTATTTTTGAAACCCTTTAAACGCAACTTATAACTATTTATTTATTTATTTATTTATTAGAGATGGTACACAGCACAGATCTAGTTATAAAAAAACATGAATTATAATCATAAAGGCCAATTACGACCATAAATCTGTTTAAAATTAAATCAAAAAACGTGAAAATACAAGACGATAAAATCGAACAAAAAAAACAGACTTATTTTCATAATAAACTAATGAACACCTTTGGCAAGTTTAAACGTCAAGTTTACTTTGTGAGCAATTGAGTTCATGTTCTTATGTTACAAATTCAAGACAAAATAACTACTTTTATTATTAATTTGAACTTTTGTTTCAAAATTTATAAGTTACTAGCTATGCCACGTGATTGCATCCTAAATAAAATACAAGCTACCCAAAAAAAAAATTCAATTCGAACCAGTACTTCCTGAGATAAGCGTGTTTAAATACATAGACTGAATTGATAGGTCATATGAGCTAACCGCAACTCAGTATATTAGTCCATTGAAATGTTACATTTTTTTGGGCTTACCTTGCGTTTGTCAGAGGACGCAATTTTATTTTTTAGATATGAAGGGGGGGCTAGTCTGATGTTAAATCCAAGTTTGTGGGTTTGTAGTCCTTGTGCAACGGCCGCCATCTTGGAAAAAGAGGTTCAAATGGTTTTTATGGTTTATTTGCCAAACTATAAGTCTGACAAAAAAAATATTTAACATTTTTTATTGCAAATAAAATTATCTATAATTTATGTTCAGTAATTTTTAGTCGTAGAATCATAAATAAAAAAGTTATAAGTGAAAAACCATAAAAATTTAAGAGAAAAAAATCTATTTGTCGATAAAACTTTTTTTCTAATCATTTTATAAAAAAATAATATTAGACCATTTTTATAGATAATATTTTAAGGAACAATTTTTATCAGAAACATTTTTAAATTTATTTATTATTTAAGGTTTTACAGCGCTGCGAAACGAATACTATTCATCAAGTATTTGTAACAATCGTGAATATAAATATAAATATTCATGATTTGCCCTAATTTTTAATCACCTTGTTATTTTTTTATGATGATCTTTTTAATTATTGATAGTAAAATATTGTTAGTATATAAATAATTCTTGATTTGACACTCTACCTACGAGGTGGAGTCTGGAGGCGCGTTTTTTTTTACGTGGTATCCGCAGTAGGCATAATCCACGGTGTTTTTCTAAATCACAACTACTGTCCTCGATCTTGCGGCGAGTGGCTGGTTGGCTTCCTATATTAAATACTTGAGGGAGAACCGAAGAAGAAAGTGGCGTAAATGTCAAAATGTGTGTAAATCATTTTCTTCAATTAATTTCGAGAGCTCCATTATTTTGCTGCAAGTCTCCCCACAAATAATGATAAAAAGACGTTCACCAATGATAGTGAGCAGTGCAAGGTCAACTCTCTTGTTGAGGAACAACGCCGTTCCACTTGCTAACTCTAGATCTTTCTCCAGGGTTTTCGGAAATTTTAGTTTACCCATATTGTAAGCACCTGATATTGTGTCACATCCTGAAAAAGCATAGAGAAACAGCAAGTTATACGCGATAAGGTCTCCGCACATAAAACCACTTTACACTTCTTGCGAACTTCCTTCTGCTGTTCCCCCTCAAGTATTTAATATAGTAAGCCAACCAGCCGCTGAGCCGCAGCTTGGTTCATCAAAAAGACCGAGGACAGAGTAGTTGTGATTTAGAAAATCACGCGCGTAAAAAAAAACGTGCCTCCAGACTCCACCTCGTAGGTAGAGTGTCAAATCAAGAATTATTTATATACTAACAATATTTTACTATCAATAATTAAAAAGATCATCATAAAAAAATAACAAGGTGATTAAAAATTATGGCAAAATATACGAGTATTCATGTATAGTTACAAATACTTGATGAATAGTATTCGTTTCGCAGCGCTGTAAAACCTTGAATAATACATAAATTTAAAAATGTTTCTGATAAAAATTGTTCCTTAAAATATTATCTATAAAAATGGTCTAATATTATTTTTTTGTAAAATGATTAGAAAAAAAGTTTTATCGACAAATAGATTTTTTTCTCTTAAATTTTTATGGTTTTTCACTTATAACTTTTTTATTTATGATTCTACGACTAAAAATTACTAAACATAAATTATAGATAATTTTATTTTCAATAAAAAATGTTAAATAATTTTTTTTTGTCAGACTTATAGTTTGGCAAATAAACCATAAAAACCATTTGAACCTCTTTTTCCAAGATGGCGGCCGTTGCACAAGGACTACAAACCCACAAACTTGGATTTAACATCAGACTAGCCCCCCCTTCATATCTAAAAAATAAAATTGCGTCCTCTGACAAACGCAACCCCAAATGTAACTTTTCAATGGACTATATGAATTTTCTACACGAACGACTTTGTATGGTTGGCTTGCTTTTATGAATTTATTATTTGTAATCAATATTTTACTTGTTCTTTTTTATTTAAATGCCAGCACCGCTATATTTAAGGCTCGCAATCTCTTAATGTTGAAAACACTCAAACTAATTTATAAGTAATTAAGTACCTCGTTCAACATTAAACTTGCACTGCTCACCTTTCTCCATCTTCGCCTTCTAAAATGCAATTTATGTTCTACTTATAAACCGCTTTACATTTTTATACTTTTGTAGTAACTGGTGACCATTCAGACAGGTCATCTGATGTTAACTGATGACAATTACGTTCACCTGTAAAGTAAAGGATATTGGGGAATGAGGAAGAAGCAATAATACTAGGAAAGAGAAGTCAATATGAAATGATGAAAAATATAATTGGAGTCTCCTGGTACAGGCAACAACATGCTTAAAAGGAGGCTCCAATCACTAGTGGATTTTTGTAAGAAACTTTTTAAATAAATAAAGATTATTATAAAAAATAATGCCTACTTAAAGTCGTGTTTGTCTGAGTATCATACTACCCTAGTTGGGTTAGGTTAGGTTAGTCACCGGGGCGAGGTGGTGAATACTATACGTAGTAGTTAGTACTATTTACTAATGTGCTAGTGCGACCCCATCTTTCCCCCCGCGGAGGTCTCTGCTCACACGTGGGTTTTTGCCAGTAGAAGTCTGGCATAACGCCTGCTTCCGCGCCAGAGTGGTATCCATGATGGATTTTCCCCACGTAAAAAAAAGTTAGGTTAGCCAGCCATATATGAGATGGAATAAGGTAGACCGATGAAAGTTGATTTTACATTAAGACCCATACCTTTAAAAATAAACGATAGTACGTGTAACGTGTTATAAACTAAATGAAACCTTTTAGTCCTTTTTCCTTGTTTAATTAATTAACAAATGATTATGGCAAAAACTGCCACTATTTCCTTCGTATCTATAAAAATTTAAAAATCAACTTGAAGACAATTTGTGATGTTGTTTCAAATCTCCCCCTAGTGAGGTAAATTGAAACAGTGGAGTACTGGAGTTCCCAGGAATTAGTTCCCTCAGGTGGTAGGAGTAAATGAAACGCCCAGTATGGATTGTTCACGACGATTTTATTTTTGGTTTCACCAAGCCTTATACCTATACGGAGTTCGACACAACTATAGCGAGATTTAACTGACTCCTCGCGCCATCTAGTGGCACATGTCCCACAACTATTAAAAGTTATACATAGTGAGTCCATCTAGTGGCACATAGCCCGCAACTATACTAAATCAAAGCTATACATAGTGACATCATCTAGTGGCACATATCCCGCAACTATACTAAATCAAAGCTATACATAGTGACGCCATCTAGTGGTAGACGTGGTAAAATAAACTGGTAACAAAAAAAACTTGAATTTTATTGTAAGTTGCAGCGTTAATAGTGGCTTAGGAGAGTCGAAACATAGGTATATATTACCTAGAAGAGTTATAAAAACAGACATATTTGAAAGTCAGTGCTCTATTCAAAAATAATTAACTTTTATTTTTAAATTTTCAATTATTGCTATTTCGTCTTTCATAGGTGGATCAGTTAACATAATGAACTTAAACTTTTTTATATTTTGAGTTTTTTAAGTTTTTTATATTTTGAGAACTGAGGTAGGGCACAGCAGGAAATTTCCTGCTCAAAATATGGAGCAGCCCGACTGGGGTAGTACCTCGACCTTACAGAAGACCACAGCTAAATAATACTGTTTTCAAGCAGTGTTGTGTTCCTGTTGGTGAGTAAGATGACCAGAGCTCCTGGGAGGGGGATTGGGGATAGGGTCGCCAACGCGCTTGCGATGCTTCTGGTGTTGCAGGCGTCTATAGGCTACGGTCTTACCATCAGGTGAGCCGTACGCTTGTTTGCCAACCTAGTTACATAAAAAAAAAACCTTTTTTTCCGCCGCTTTAGGTAGATATTGAATTATTTGTAGCGGAAATACACAGAATGTGGTAGAAGTTACGAAGTACACTGCCGACAGAAAGTTTCCGGACATGATGAAAATTTATGAAAACAATTATTTTAAGAATAAAAAAAATTAAGTTAAAACAAGTTTTATTTTAAAAATATTAAAAGGCAACATTCTACAATTAAAACCATCAACATTTTTTATCTCTTTCATTTTATACTGCTACAATTTTTTTTCATCAATGAAACCACCTCTGACCGCCACTAATTTTTTAACTACACGGGGCATTCTTTTTATAAGTTTTTTTAACACACTTTTTGGAATATTATTCCAAGATGTTTGAAGAGCCTTCCAAAGATCATCCGAAGAAATGGGATTCAATTTTCTAACTTTCCGACCCAGTTTATCCCACAATAATTCTATTGGATTTAGATCCGGAGATTGTGGGGGCCATTTCATTATTTCTAACTCACCACTATCTTCTTTATTTTTTAAATAGTTGAGACAAAGCTTAGATGTGTGCTTTGGGTCATTATCTTGCTGAAACACATACCCACGGCCAATTAGGCGCATCCCAGAAGGGTTAGCATGCAATTTTAATATGTAATGGTAACCATTTTCAGTCCGGGGTTCCTATAATTCTGTAGAGATCCCCTACTCCTGCATATGAAAAACACCCCCACACCAACACAGAGCCACCTCCATGTCTAACAGTTGCAGTTATAGCATCGGGATGCATTTTTTCTGAAGCTCCGCGACGAACATAAATTCTTCGCTTTTTCCCAAACATTTCGAATTTGAACTCATCAGTCCACAGAACCTGTTTCCAGTTTTCTACCGTCCAATGTTTATGTGCAAGGGCTTATTCTAGTCTTTTTTTTCTATTTCTGCGTCGCAAGAGTGGTTTCTTTGTAGAAATTCTGCCATTTAGGCCAGCTTTTTGTAAGCGTTACTTTACTACACTTACTGATATCTGTTTATCATGACTTTTATTGAACTGCATTTGAATTTCCGGTGCTGTAAGCTTCCTATTCATTTTAGACATGATGATTAGAGACTTATCCTCTGCTTTAGAAGTTACACGGGGCCTCCCATTGCGTTTTCTGTCCTGATTTGAACCAGTTTTTTCGAAACGAGTGATGGCATCTCTGACAGTAGAACGTGGTATTTTTAATTTTTTCGCAATATAACGTATAGTAAAACCTTCATTGAGAAGAGCAACAATAGATGCACGTTGTTCTATACTTGTATTAGGGTGCCTTTCCATTTTCTTAAATAAATTATTAAAAAAACATTAATTATTTTGACTACAAGGTTACTGGAAGTGATGCCACAAAACAAAAAAATGTACTTACTTTAAAAGTAATATAATTATAGGAAAATAATAAAACCAGTACCAGAAATCGAAAAAATGCAAAAAATCATCCAATTTTTATAACAAATAGAAAAAACTAATTCAAATACGTTCACTTCGTCGCATGCCAAATGCGTACGAAATGTGACGGATGATGATTTTATTTTGTTTTTCAAAAACAGTGCGCAGGGATAGGGAGGAAAGTCGAAGACACGATCGTACACACGTTGTAAACTAACATAGCATTTTCGTTGTAGATCAAGTTAACGTGTTTATGCATTATATTTCAATTAAAAAGTAAACAAGAAGCTTGTCCGGAAACTTTCTGTCGCCAGTGTAAATAAGCACTCCTCTGATACGGGCTGCTTCGTAACAGTATTTAAAGAAGAGGAAACCTAGTTGGTTGGAGCTGTTCTGAAAAATGAAACTATTAGCGGAAATTGTGTGCATCGGAACGGCAATAGTACAGCGTGTGGAAGATAACGGGAAACCACCACATACTTTCCCAGGAAGATCATTATGGCTGAGAACAATATAAAAATGGCCCTTAGTCCCCGGCAGCCTTCGATGGTCAGAGGGTGCGAAGAATCTCCGGTTCAACCATGACGATTGCGACGTGGAATGTCAATGTATGTACCGCACCTATAAAATGGTAAATATCGAACGGGAGGAAAAACAAAAAATTAATTAAAACAAAACGGAGGGAAAAATAAATAATTGCATAATTCAATTATAAGTTTCCTTGTTATAAAGGTAGATTCTGGTGTAATTATTATACAATGTTTCTATTCCTTTTTATATGATAACAACATTTTAACAAAACCTCCATAAACACAACAGCAGCTGTGAATTGAACACTGTGATATTAAATAACTATAAGAAAAGGTTTTGGACTGGATAAATGGAAGAAATATGGCATAAACGTTTTCCTATATACCTACCTACTATTCAGACTTAGACAACACAGACACTAGACAAGGTGGTAGAGGTGAAGGTGGAGGGTGTAGAAATTGATTAAAAAGTTTTTAATTATTTTTAAGTATGCTTTAGGTATATCTATTTACTTAAATTAAATATTATAGTGACAAAAATAAAATTCAAGTTAAAATTTAACGTGAATGAGCGCTTACACGATTTATAGTTAATTTAGGCTTGTTTAAAGTTTTTTATAATTAATAAGTCTACATAAATTTCCAAAAGTAACTCATTAATGTAGGTATATGTGGCTACCACATCGATTCACTATTACGTAAGTAGTATGTAATAGTAAGTCGATGTACTAGCACAAAATTACTTACCTTACTTACTTACCTATAATACCGTACCTTGAACAATACCTTTAAAACACCTTCAAAATACCAGTTTACCTCGAAAACCTTTACCATGAAGAATGACGTCTGATTCGAGTAAGAAACATGAAGTAGGTAGCCCTGAGAAGGGCTGTTTTGGTTTTCGTTAGAAACAATGATAGTTAGCCCTCAAAAGGACTTTTTTTAATGTTAAGAAACAAGAATTATTAATGACGTCGTTAGCTCTGAAAAGAGCTGTTTGTAAATAAATATTTCACAGCACGCCATGCACGAAGCGGATGTACAAGCAGTCACAGTTCACATAACTTCACAAATCTTCAAGCAAGCTCCTTTCTTCGTGTATAGCTGTATATCTTCAAGATTTGCAGTCACGCCGCGCCGCTGAGTAAAGAGCGCGCGACACGTCCTCGCGCCACGTCGATTGCCGCCGAATGAGGAAGCCGCGGGGAGCGCCTCTGTTATTAATAGAGTTTCGCCCGCGACGTCGTTCTACACAGCGCACGAGTAATCCCGACGAAGCACGAATCACGCTCGGTGAAAGAGAGACGGAAATAATGCGTAAAAGAAATGCATAGCACTAATTAGAATCGCTTTCTAATTGGTTAAAAAACTAATTATTTTATTGGTTATTATAATTTTTCTTTGTAAATATTTCTGTATAAATATTGCGATTTTTGCCTAATAAAATCATTCGATTCGATCGACACCTTCTGAAGAAGTCTTTCATTTGAATACTCTCCGAAGTCTCCAAAGTGGTGACCCGACGCTGAAGAAGAACAAGAGGAATCCCTGCTCGTGAACAAAATGGAAAAAGCAAGAACCACCGAATCCCTGCCCGCCGCAACCGCCGCTGCCGCTGCCGCCGCCGCAGCCAACCAGCTAGCCAGCCAGCCTTCAGAAATCGCGAATATTTCGCTTTCGCTGCGAATTCCACCTTTCTGGCGCGACCGTGTTCGATTATGGTTCTACAGCTTCGAAGCCGCTACTCACGATCAGAAGAAAGGCGAACAACAACTAGCACAGATGGTTATCGCTCGGTTAGAAAAGCAAGATATCGAACAAATATCGGACCTTCTCTACAATCCACCTGAAAGCAAGCCTTATCAAGCGATTAAAGAACGTCTCATCACTGCGTACGAAGAGTCAGACAACCGACAGTTCCAAAAGCTCTTGTCTGAAATGGAACTAGGAGATCAGAAGCCGTCACATCTACTACGTCGGATGCGCGATCTCGCTCGTGACAGAATCCCCGACGCCACGCTACGCATCCTGTGGACCAACCACCTACCTCCACACATCCGCTCAGTCCTAGCCGTGAGCGACTCCTTCAGCACGAAGACTGCGTTAGAAGAACTCGCACTGCTCGCTGACAAAATGCTAGAACAACACCGCGAAGTCGCCGCCGTCAGCACTACACTACCGCCTCCTACGACTGCATCACAAATCGATACAAACTTCTTAATAAACGAAATAAGAAAACTCTCCATAGAAGTCGCTGAATTAAAGTCAAGACAACCGCAACATAATTTCAGAAGAAACCGTTCTCGAAGCCGTACATACAACCCGCGATATAAATACCGATCAAGAGAAAATACACCATCGTCAGCGTGCTACTACCACCTACGTTTCGGAGCCCAGGCAAGAAACTGTAGGTCACCGTGTTCCTTCGTGTCTAAAGAAAAGCAAGCGGAAAACTAGAGAGAACGCTGGCAGAGGCGGAATCCGGCGCTCAAGAATACTCCTACCGCCTATTCGTCACAGACAAGAAAACAGGAATATCTTTCTTAGTAGACACGGGAGCTAACATATCCGTCCTACCTAGAAAGAAAACTCACTTCACTACACCGCTGCCATTCAAACTCTACGCCGCTAACAACACTACTATATCGACATACGGTGAAAAAACACTCGAACTCGACCTCAGCCTTCGCCGTCCATACAAGTGTAAGTTCATAGTCGCTGACGTGTCAAAACCTATACTAGGAGCCGATTTTCTGAAGCATCATCAACTCATCGTGGATCTAAAAAACAAGAAACTTATCGACAACGTCACTAACTTAACAGTCAAAGCACCCGTTCGAGCTACATCTATACCTACAGTACGAAGCATAGACTGTAACAACGTTTACCACGACATACTCTCAGAATTTCCCGGCATAACAAGACTAACTTCAATGAACATCAACGACAGCAAGATCAACGTCCAGCACTATATAGAAACCGAAGGCCCGCCCGTACATTGTCGTGCACGTCCTATACCACCACACCGCTACGAAAAAGTAAAGAAAGAGTTTCAAAACATGATCGAACAAGGTTTATGTCGACCCAGCAAGAGCCCATGGGCATCACCTCTTCACGTCGTACCGAAGAAGAACGGAGACATACGAGTCTGTGGTGATTATCGCCGTCTCAACGCAATCACCAAGGCCGATCGATACCCGGTACCACGCGTCAAAGACTTCACGTATCAACTCGCTGGAAAAACAATATTTTCAACAATAGATCTCAACAGAGCTTATCAACAACTCTGCGTCCGCGACGAGGATATTGAAAAAACAGCTATTATAACACCGATGGGATTATTCGAATTCCCGAGAATGTGTCCAGGTTTAAAAAACGCAGGCCAGACATTCCAGCGATTCATTCATCAAGTGTTGAGCGGACTGCCCTACGTATTTCCATTCATCGACGACGTACTACTTGCATCTGAAAACGAAGATCTTCACAAAGAACACTTAAGAACCGTGCTACGAAGACTTGAAGAACACGGAATTACAATAAATCCTTCGAAGTGTCACTTCGGTCAAACAGAAGTTCAATTCTTAGGATATCACGTATCAAAAGACGGTATTAAACCCCCAACACAGAAGATCGACATCATCATGAAGTATCCGAAGCCCACTAACATCGAAGAGCTACGTCGTTTCCTCGGTATGTTAAATTTTTATCGCGATCACATACCTAACGCCGCGTCTATACAAGCGCCACTAAACGCATACCTACACAACGTGAAAAAGCGAGACAAGACCGTCATACAGTGGACAGAAGAGTCGACACAAGCATTCGAAGCATGTAAAAACAGCATCAGCAACGCCGCTTTACTTGCTCATCCATCTCATCAAGCTACATACGCATTATTTTGTGACGCGTCCGACAAGTCAGCTGGCGCCGTCCTACAACAATACGTAAACAAAACATGGCAACCTCTCGGCTATTATTCGAAAAAATTCTCCGACGCGCAATCGAGGTACTCAACATACGACAGAGAACTTCAAGCTATCTACATGGCTGTGAAACACTTCCGCAAGATGTTTGAAGGCCGACCACTCATTATATTTACCGACCACAAGCCTCTCACATTCGCAATGAATAAGATTAATTCATCTACAGAAACACCGAGACGTACGAGACAATTATTATTTATTAGCGAATTTACGACCGATATACGACACGTGAGCGGTAAACAAAACATCGTTGCCGACGCTCTAAGCCGCATAGAAACGATTACATGTCCCTCAATAATCAATTATGAAGAAATCGCATCCGCACAGCAAGAAGATCCTACGATACAACAGTTATTACTTCAAGATAACATCAACTTAAAGAAAATTATCATCCCGAACACCGACGTCGAATTATATTGTGAGACTTCAACTTCGAATATACGACCCTATATACCTGAACAATATCGACAACAAGTTTTTAAAAGTGTACATAACATTAGTCATCCTGGAACGCGTACGACTCGAAAGATGACGTCACAGAAATATTTTTGGCCGTCAATGAATAGCGACGTATCACATTGGACAAGGAGCTGTATTGACTGTCAAAAAAATAAAATACAACGCCATACGTACAGCCCGACATCTAAATTCCCGCCAACGGAACGCTTTCATCATATTCACGTCGATATCGTAGGTCCATTACCTACGACAATGCAAGGTTACCGTTACCTTATAACAATGATCGACAGAGAAACTAAGTGGCCCGAAGCAATACCTACCGACGATATAACAGCGGAAACAGTCGCCGAAACTATATACAAACACTGGATCGTAAGATTCGGCTGTCCGTCGACACTAACTAGCGACCAAGGCAGACAATTCGAAAGTCAGCTGTTTAATAATTTAATGAAAATCATGGGAATTACGAAAAACCGAACTACTCCATATCACCCGGTTAGCAACGGCATTATCGAACGCTGGCATCGCACACTAAAAACCGCGCTACGAACGAAGCTATCAAGTTCAAGGACATGGGTCAACGAACTACCTACTGTATTACTCGGATTACGAGCGACCCTACGCACAGACGCCGGAGTTAGCCCAGCCGAACTCACATACGGCTATAACCTACGTCTACCAGGTGATTTCTTTAATACATCGATACCTACAACTGCGAGCGACTATAGTTACATAAACAAAATAAGAGAAGCAATAGAATTAAACAGACCGCAAACCGCTACAACTCATCATAACAGCAAACAACCTCTCTTCATTCATAAAGATCTACAAGACTGCAGTCACGTATTCGTTCGAGTCGACGCAATTAAAAAACCCTTACAACCACCGTATGAAGGCCCGTATCGTGTAATAAAGAGAACAGACAAAGTATATACGATACAATTACAAAATCGAGAAACTAACATATCGATAGATAGACTCAAGCCTGCATACTTACTACAGGAAGATATACCTAACGATACGTCATCGCTACAAGATACCTCGCCACGGAACTCATTTCCCGCCAAAACGCATAGCAACGAGACGCCACAACCGAACGCGATTCATAAGAACATCACAACGCGAGTCGGCCGTCCCGTCAAGCTGCCAGTACGTTTCACTTGAGGGGGAGCTCTGTGGCTACCACATCGATTCACTATTACGTAAGTAGTATGTAATAGTAAGTCGATGTACTAGCACAAAATTACTTACCTTACTTACTTACCTATAATACCGTACCTTGAACAATACCTTTAAAACACCTTCAAAATACCAGTTTACCTCGAAAACCTTTACCATGAAGAATGACGTCTGATTCGAGTAAGAAACATGAAGTAGGTAGCCCTGAGAAGGGCTGTTTTGGTTTTCGTTAGAAACAATGATAGTTAGCCCTCAAAAGGACTTTTTTTAATGTTAAGAAACAAGAATTATTAATGACGTCGTTAGCTCTGAAAAGAGCTGTTTGTAAATAAATATTTCACAGCACGCCATGCACGAAGCGGATGTACAAGCAGTCACAGTTCACATAACTTCACAAATCTTCAAGCAAGCTCCTTTCTTCGTGTATAGCTGTATATCTTCAAGATTTGCAGTCACGCCGCGCCGCTGAGTAAAGAGCGCGCGACACGTCCTCGCGCCACGTCGATTGCCGCCGAATGAGGAAGCCGCGGGGAGCGCCTCTGTTATTAATAGAGTTTCGCCCGCGACGTCGTTCTACACAGCGCACGAGTAATCCCGACGAAGCACGAATCACGCTCGGTGAAAGAGAGACGGAAATAATGCGTAAAAGAAATGCATAGCACTAATTAGAATCGCTTTCTAATTGGTTAAAAAACTAATTATTTTATTGGTTATTATAATTTTTCTTTGTAAATATTTCTGTATAAATATTGCGATTTTTGCCTAATAAAATCATTCGATTCGATCGACACCTTCTGAAGAAGTCTTTCATTTGAATACTCTCCGAAGTCTCCAAATATATAATCAAAATTAATAAAAGAGGAACAATTCGGGTTTGGCGTAACGAATTAAACTTTATTTCCTTTACATTTATTTAATAAAAGCCCTTTGCTGTGTCCTTTAAAAGCTTGCAAATTACATTCACAAGTTTATAATTGAATTATTAAATATTCATTGATATACTTCAAATTAAATAAGAAATATATTTCAAAGATCTTTTTTTTTATAATTAGATAGGCTTGCGTTTGACTACTATTACACCTGATCTTAAGTGAGAATGCGGTCTAGGATGGAGCACGCTTGGCTAGAAGTAGCCTATTCACTCGCGTTTTGAAGATCCCCAGATTGTAGCTTTCCGGAAATACAGACGCCCGCTGGTAGAGAGTTCCACTCCTTGGCCGTACGCATCAAGAATGTACTAGAGATCGATCAAACACGTAAAAATACTTTATAATTACCCTTTTTGATACCCTCGTTAAAGGGTTTTTTTTTTCAATTTATCTCTTGATAATAAGCAACACAAAAGACAGATTTGAGAAATCCGCTTTTAAATTGTAAGGAAACTTTACACTCTTTACTTTTCTCACTGACTACTCCTGCTTTATGCCTTCTTTATAGCCCTTGTTCCATATGTTATTTTTTCGCAGAATTATTGCGTAGTTCGCTATTCAGTGCGGAGTTCGTATTTATGTTTTTAATATGTGTTACGGTTATAGCCCTACATGAAAGTCGAGCCACTGAAAAGTCTCGTTATTGGAGCGGCTCTATTATTATCAGAATACGTATATTTAGGTACAAGTATCTATCTATCTACCGAGTCGTCGGATCAGTAATATTTCAGGCCAGACAGAGAGCACACGTAACGCCCTTATAGGCACAAAGTATTTTAGTTATTTGTACTCTCTTAATAATGTCTAATTTTAAATTTTTTTGTTCAGTTCTATCGATGTTGCGATAAATGTATATCCACTGCCTGATTCTTAGTATGGCTTCAGTAAGATGTTCTTTTACTGTTATAAAAAGTTAGATAATTATTGAGTAGGTATAAGTTTTTCGTTAAAATTTAACAGTAATTTAGTTAATTCTTTAAGGATCCAATGATATAAATGAGTGGAGTATTACGATGCATGAATTGACTAGCAATAACTTGTGGAATTTGCGGTAAGTGTTAAAGTTTTAATTGTATTCGAAGATTTATAAGTATATATTTTTATGTACAAAGATAATATTTTTGGAGTTTGCTCCTTAAGAAACGATATAAGGCGCGCGGTATGAAAATATGGGCTGAAATCGTGTAAAACAATGAAACAGCAGTGACACTGAGAATGACGCCTTACAGAGCTTTTAGGCTAGTAAATAAAGCCGTTTTTTTGGTCAACCTCGCACTAAATTTCCGATGCAATTTTAATTTTCTTTTTAGGTTAAGGGTCACTTACTGATTATAAAAACACAAAATGGTGACAGATTCAGGTGGAGCTTCGATCGCAATCTTAAAGAAAAGTTTTTTGCCAATATCTCGGAAACTATCTACTTTAGGGCAAAAGTTATTCAGACCTTTTTTAGGTTATTTTTACAAAAAAGTTTACAGGAAATAAAAGATGCGAAATTTTATTCTCTACAAAAAAAATCTGGATAACTTTTGCCCTAAAGTGGATAGTTTTCGAGATATCGGCCAAAAACTTTTCTTTAAGATTGCGATCGAAGCTCCACCTGGATCTGTCAGCATTTTGTGTTTTTATGGTCAGTAAGTGACCCTTAACCTAAAAAAAAATTAAAATTGGATCGGAAATTTAGTGCAAGGTTAAATGCTTTATTTACTGGCCTATTTTAACTATAGCAAGATATAGTTACAAATTTACAATAGTATACCAGCATTTTTGTAGTGACACGAATATCAAGCCCTTCTTTATGTTTTGATTTTAAAAGTTTATTGGTTAAATTACATAATTATACTTTGATTCATTTAATACAATATTTTAATTTTTGCCAACCATGGTAATCGTTCTTAAGGAGTAAACCCCATTAGGCTGTCGGAGTTTTTTAATGTATTAAAACACCCACACTTTTTATCTTTATTTACTAAATGGCACTTTAATTTTATAAGGGTTCCGTAGCTTAAATTTTTGTTATATTTAAGAAACTTAATATATTAATATTTTAAGAACATGGGTTAGTAATGTAGTATGGACGAGATTACGCCCAAAGGTATAGTCTAGTCAACAAGTTCAAAAACATGTTAAATAGAGATAAAGTTCCTAAAAATATGGGCGATAGCTCATTCGATTCGGAATGATGTCTAGAAAAATGTTTTTTAAGGGTTTATTAGCACATAAAAAATTGCGATTGTTATTAACAAAATAAAAAAAATGAAGGTATTTAGTTTTTCGTTAATAATTTCTAAAATAATGATATTTGAGGAATTTTAAAAAAAGATCCTGAAAGAAGAGGAAATTTCCAATAGGAAAGTATCGACTCCCAGAACTCTGTCTCTATTATTAATAATTTATTTAACTCGGAAAATAGTACTCCGCGAGGTCGTTACGCCATAGACGTGCCGTCAAAAAATCCGGTATATCACCTAAAATAATTTTTTTATACTATTAAATAACAATTTAAAAATTTTAATACATTATGGTGTAATCTAGACACTTAAAGGAAAGAAACCTCGGTGAAAAAAAAAAGTTTACATCGATTTTTCAAAAAGTTACATATTATAACTTAGGGGTTTAAGAAATAGTTTACGACCGATTCTCAGCCCTGTCAAATACGCACAAAATTTTTCATAAAAATCGGTCAAGCCGTTTCGGAGGAGTTTGGCCCCTAACACTGTGACACGATGATGTGTTCTAAAATCGTAATAAATATATTTTCAAAAAAATCTTAGTTAATTATTTTTTAGTTTTTTTATGCAATTATGGCGTAAAACGTTAAAATATCAGTTTGGTATATATTTAGAATTCCTTTATTTATAAGTGAAATAAAAATAAGTAAATAGATTAAATATAAAAGTTTCATAAAAAAAATTTTTACACTGCCGTACTTACTTTAAAATAATAAAAAAGTGATTGAAATTTGCTGAATCTATTCGTTTTTATCCATAACTGTATGTAGGTACTATAGGGATGTAACGAATGTTGGATTTATCACATTCGCGGCTGCATAAGAATTTTCTGGTCATACCCAGAATTTTGTAAAGTTGGGGAAAACAAGAATAAAAGTAAAATTCGATAAGTAGTAGAAAATATAATTATTTATTTTTGTTTTATGCAACTTTTTATTTAGCTTTACTTTCTACACTACTACAGTAATAGCTGGCAGAGGTATTAGTTAAATCTAACTAAAATTTCCTTATTAAAATCTAAAATATGAATTAGCTTCGAGTCAGGGTGGGGCAAACCCACCTTGCCCCATCGTGGGTGGGTACGACCATGTTTGCAGCCCTGGCTTTTGCTCTCTAACGCTTACGCTACGCTTCAGCCTGTAATATCCTACTGCTGCGCATATGCCTCTTTCTCCATATAGTAGAAGGACCAGAGCATAATCCAACACGCTGCTCCAATGCGGGTTGGCGGGTTGTTCTCTAAGTGATCCTGAAATTGTACTTCATTCGTTATCTACACCAAGGGTCCCAATACTTTTATTGATCATCATTACCTACATATTATAAAACAAAGTCGTTTCCCGCTGTCTGTCTGTCCCTATGTATGCTTAGATCTTTAAAACTACGCAATGGATTTTGATGCGGTTTTATAGTAAATAGAGTGATTTCAGAGGAAGGTTTATATGTATAATACATGCATAATATAGTAGAGGAACACTGATAGTTTTAGAGGTTTCTACTGTGATGTCGTAAATAAACACATTTTGTGCGCTTTCATTCCAAATATTTATTTTATATTTAGTATCAGCATTGCACCCGTGCGGAGACGGGGCGGGTCTCTAGTGTTCAATAAAACATTCGGAAACCTCGGTACTACTCGTCCTTCCTACTCGGTCCTACCTCCTTAGTGTGAAATGGTGTCTACGGGGGGTTATATTGGACGAAACTACGTCTGCCTCATTCGGGGACCTGCTCCAAGGAGGTATCGATTTCAAGCATAAATTATAATCTGTCGGACCCCACAACCACCCGATAGCTGGCCACTGTAAAAGGCACCACTCTACTGTCATCAGCATATAGTAGAAGATCCGAACCTAAATCGATCTTCACCGAGCTGATATTAATAGAATGAAACATACTTTATTATAAATTTAGTATATTAGACATATTATCTAATTAAAAATGGGTTGCCTAAAAAAATCCTACACAGGAAAATATTTTTAGAACGTACTAAAAATTAGGCAATATTTAGAATTATATTATACAAATCATCACGCAAAACCGGCACAACTTTTCATCCACCGGGTTTTAACACTACTCGGTATTAAATTGAATTTATAATTGATGCTATTTACAGAATTACAGCTTCATTTTTAAGGGTCGTGGATTTATCGCATATATTTAAATTAATACGTTTCTAAAACGAAGTTATTAAGTGAATCAAGTGGGAGATGTGGGATTATTATTTGTGAGGATGATATAACCTCAATAAGCATTCCAGCGATTGCGCGACATTCTATATATAATAAATCTGGTATGATAATAAACAGTAAAAATGGCTTGAGAAGACCTAAAGGAAGACTGTTTTTCGCACGATTGCTCTATGAAGCGTGATCGACAGCGAGCTCTGCGAGCGATCTGGTACTTCTAGCGCACTAAAAGTAAACCATAAATGTGGTATACAAAAAGATTCTAAACTGTGTTATAATCATTATTCTGTGTATATACTACTTTAGTCCCTCTTTGTAAATATTATCAATTTCTATGCAAGCGAAGCCGTGGGAAACGGCTAGTATATCCTCGTCCTGCCCATTGTTCTTTTTAAATCACAAAATGTACTTCACACGTCCTGCCCAAACTTACAAAAGTGAAAGGTCGTATTTCTGCCCAGTGTCATTTATAAATGACATATTCTAATTTCGCGCCTATTCTTCTCGATTGCCTCTTTATTGCAATTTTACTACTTGCTCCTGATTGGTTGGATTGTTGTCAATGACGGAGCATCCATTTTGGATTACATAGACAAAATACCTTACGTTATTGTCAGTCCACATGGTCAAGATGGAACGTCGTCCACGTAGAGGTAAGATTTATCAATTTTGTCAGTGTAATCATAAATTTTTAGTGAGCAATAAGTTTTTAAATCTTGAGAGTAATAGTTACGTAACCCAAATACGTAATATTCTAGTAGATTCTTTTTATTTTAATTTTTTTACAAATGAAAAATTGTATTATGTCCTTTTAAAATCCCATCGGGCACATTTAGTTAATAATACTTGTCATTGTTATAGACTTGAGGGACATTGATATTGAATGTTTACTCGAGAATTCAGACATAGGTGACTTCATACCTTCAGATGATGACTGTGGAGATCCAGAATATAATCCAGCACGGGAAAGACAATCGGTAAGCGACAGCGATTCCTCGGAATCTGAAGAAGAAGTTAACTATTCGACTGAAAGAGGGAGAAGTGACCGCGGAAGAGAGGTACAAGGATCGTGAACGAGGAAGGTCAGTAGTCAGTTAGCTGTCGTCGTCAAGATCCCTTAAAAAAGTATGGTTGGAACAGCAATTTCAACCAAAAACACTATATATATTAGAGCCGTCTTATGTGCCAAATGATATCGAAAAATATTCTAAAGTTGATAAACTTATGTTCCTTTCTGGGTAAGACTAATTTTATTTAGAATTTAAGGAGAAGGTGTGATTAGATTAATTATATGAATACTATGATGGATCTCTGTGAAGACTGAATTATTAAATTCAATAAAATTTTGATTATACGTATCTTACGAAGTTTTATTTAAATGTACCCAATGTTCTCTAAAATTGACATATTGCATAAATAGAACTGCCCAATGTCCTTTTAAAAGAACAAAAGATATCGACCTTATTCCCACAAAAATCAGTAAAACACATTGCCCTTGTATCCCAAAAAATTAATAAATAAAATATTTCACGTGTAAGTTGCAAAAATCATCGAAAGTTGTTCTGGGCAGGAACGCTTAGAAATATATTGTCCTTTAGGAATGACAGTGGGCATATTTAGCAAGTTAGAAATTAAGCGCCTGGGCAGGACGAGGATATAAATATTGGCATTACAAAATTTCTTGTTTAACGTAGCGACTTGTATTGTGCTAAGCAATATGCCATTTTATATCAATATATTATAATAATCGTTGATTGATGAGGATCCTGAGCCCAGAAAAATAAATGAGAAAAATTTAAATGATTTTAATCTTTAATCAAATATAATTATTTTTTTAATTCGAAACGGTAAATATGATTCAAAACTTACTTACTTTTTACTGAGGTAGGGCACAGCAGGAAATTTCCTGCTCAAAAATGGAGCAGCCCGACTGGGGTAGTACCTCGACCTTACAGAAGACCACAGCTAAATAACACTGCTTTCAAGCAGTGTTGTGTTCCTGTTGGTGAGTAAGGTGACCAGAGCTCCTGGGGGGAATCGGGGGTAGGGTCGGCAACGCGCTTGCGATACTTCTGCTGTTGCAGGCGTCTATAGGCTACGGTAATTACTTCCATCAGGTGAGCCGTACGCTTGTTTGCCTACTTAGTGAAATAAAAATAAAAAAAACTAACGCGAATAAAATAATTAGGTATTTAAATAGTATTTTAAAATATTATGTGCTTTTCGGACAAAGCGTTGTATGAAGAAGCGGTATGTCAACTTTCTCTTTTTTATAGGAATAAATCTTAACACACCAGAATCCAGTTTAATTATACCTTCATTCAACCACCAGTAGTTATCAAACATATCTTCGTACAACGCCAGTGCATGAAGACGCTATGAGGAACATGACAGCCGGCAAGCGCGCAATAGATTATGGTCGCAGGGTGGTTCGCTTCAGCCTGTAATATGCCACTGCTGGCCATAAGCCTCTTTCCCCATGTAGGAGAATGATCAGAGCTTAATCCACCACGCTGCTTCAATGCGGGTTGGCGGATATATTCCCTACTATGAGTAACGATCACCCAGTGACAAACACCCAGACCAATGCAAAAATCTATATGACCAAAACAAATGTTTGTCATGTGCGGGGATCGAACTCGCAACCGCCAGCGCAACAGCCAGAAACCAGTGCTGTGATCGTTACGCCAACGCGTCGTCAACTCACGTCACTGGTGATTGATTGAAGGAATAACTAAACTGGATTCTGGTGAGTGTTAAGCTTTATTCCTACACTAGCTGCTGCCCGCGACGTCGTCTGCGTGCGTTCACTGCTCATTCCCCGTAAATGATAGCGTGATAATATGTAGCCTATGTTCTGACCCGACTTCTTAATAATATTCGTGCCAAATTTGAAGTAAATCCATGCAGTACTTTTTCAGTTTATTCCGGACATACATTGACTTTCCTATCATTTTATTATATGTACTAGCTGCTGCCCGCGACGTCGTCTGCGTGCGTTCACTGCTCGTTCCCCGTAGGTGATAGCGTGATAATATGTAGCCTATGTTCTGACCCGACTTCTTAATAATATTCGTGCCAAATTTGAAGTAAATCCATGCAGTACTTTTTGAGTTTATTCCGGACATACATTGACTTTCCTATCATTTTATTATATGTACTAGCTGCTGCCCGCGACGTCGTCTGCGTGCGTTCACTGCTCGTTCCCCGTAGGTGATAGCGTGATAATATGTAGCTTATGTTCTGACCCGACTTCTTAATAATATTCGTGCCAAATTTGAAGTAAATCCATGCAGTACTTTTTGAGTTTATCCCGGACATACATTTGAAGAAATAAAGGTTCACTGCTCTTTCCCCGTAGGTGATAGCGTGATAATATATAGCCTATGTTCTGACCCGACTTCTTAACAATATTCGTGCCAAATTTGAAGTAAATCCATGCAGTACTTTTTGAGTTTATCCCGGACATACATACAGACAAACAGACAAACAGACAAAAATTCTGAAAACTATATTTTTGGCTTCGGTATCGATTGTAGATCACACCCCAAGTATTCTTTAAAAAAAATATTCAATGTACAGTTTTGACTTTTCTACCATTTTATTATATGTACTAGCTGCTGCCCGCGACGTCGTCTGCGTGCGTTCACTGCTCGTTCCCCGTAGGTGATAGCGTGATAATATGTAGCCTATGTTCTGACCCGACTTCTTAATAATATTCGTGCCAAATTTGAAGTAAATCCATGCAGTACTTTTTGAGTTTATCCCGGACATACATTTGAAGAAATAAAGGTTCACTGCTCTTTCCCCGTAGGTGATAGCGTGATAATATATAGCCTATGTTCTGACCCGACTTCTTAACAATATTCGTGCCAAATTTGAAGTAAATCCATGCAGTACTTTTTGAGTTTATCCCGGACATACATACAGACAAACAGACAAACAGACAAACAGACAAACAGACAAAAATTCTAAAAACTATATTTTTGGCTTCGGTATCGATTGTAGATCACACCCCAAGTATTCTTTTAAAAAAATATTCAATGTACAGTTTTGACTTTTCTACCATTTTATTATATGTTATATGTACCTATAGATATGGATAAAGATGAAAATTCACATAGGTACCTCTTCTTCATACAAGCTACGTGTAAGAGATAGAGATATATATATGCTATCACTTTTTTGTAGCACTTTTATAGATTTTGAATTCTCTAGTACATTACTTAACTGTATCTTTGCTAGTTTACGCGGCGTTCGCGTGGAAAGTTCCCAGTTGGCGAGATTTTTTGCTACCTCTTCAACATTTATCGCCGTATTTCAGCTAATTTAGATAAAAGCATAATAAATTATATACCTAAACCTTCCTCAAGAATCACTCTTTCTATTGTTGAAAACCGTATAAAAATCCGTTATGTAGTTTTCGAGTTTATCGCGTTCAGACAGACAGGAGGACAGAAAGACGCGGTCGGGGGACTTATTTTTATAATAAGTATAGATATAGATATAGATTATTTACTATCTGACCCCGCAAACGTTGTTTTGCCATTTATGATAATCTCTGAAATGGCTGGACCGATTTTGACGGGACTTTCACTGGCAGATAGGTGATGTAATGATGTCTGCCTTCTATTATTTTATTAACCCCGCCCCCCTCTTGTGGGTGGAATTTTGTAAAATCAGTTCTTAGCTGACCTCTACTCGGCGAAAGGAATATTCCTACCAAATTTCAAGTCTCTACGCCTTATGGTTCCAGAGGTATCGCGATGAGTCAATGGGTGGAAATCTCTTTTATATATGTAGGCTACCTACGTTGTTGTTGATATTCACCTACCCTCAATCATTCTATTATTCGAGTCGTTCTGACGTGTATGCCAGTACCTGTGATTATTCGAGTCATTCTGTCGTCGGCTAAGGCATTCTTGGCTCTGGCGTGGTGCGGTGCACTTGTGTATCCTGCTAGTAGCTTAACCTCGACTCTTCTAATAGTTAGTTTGTGTACACGAATTAATTGTAACTTATTTAGTTAGACAGCGTGGGCAGCTCGAGCAGTGGATGGGGAGCGTTTGATACGTATCTTTGGAGGGCCCTCCTTAACCCTACACTTGGGTCGCAAGTCCCAGGCACTGACTCTGAGCTGTCCCTCTGCCACGCGATAGATCCGGCGCCCGCTCGGTGAGTACATTGAATACTAAGTAACTATCTTGTGTTAAATTACATTGTTAATTAACCATTCTGGCCATCTGTCATCCTCTCCTCACTTCTGATTCCTACATCAGAAGTGGGATGCAACCTTAACGACCCACATCGCGAAAGCCGTGCGCCGAACAATAAGCAGTGTGCAATTAAGTTGCAATATTTCGTAGTGATCGTAGGTACATCGATATTTTAGTTCTTTTCGGTCGTTCTGTTGTGTTCTTATCAGTGTACAAGGGTTTTATTCAGTGTTATTTGTTGAATTTAATTTTATAGTTAATCATTTTTGCTAATAGATTTTGCGATTCTGTTTTTATTTCGATTCAGTTACAATATTAGATTGTGAGTGTGATTGTAGTGCGAGCTTGCAGCGCGTTCTAGGTCCAGATCTAGCGAAAGGCAAAGCGTATCGAACGGATTCGTTGCGTACTATCCGAGTTTTTAAGAGTGAATACTCATTTTTCATATTTCGCGACAAGGTCCACCCTCACTTTAATGACTCTCTTCGCTTACGGTATCGAAGCTATTTTTCGGAAACTAGAACATATCTGTTTCCATAGGGTAGTTTTAAATAATTGTAATTTTTAGTATTCTGAACTCAGTTCAAAGTTAAAATATTAAATGATGCAAGCGTAGTTGTAGTATTTAGGTTGTTAAAGTTTTTGTGGTTACCCACTTGTTTGTGATAAAGTGTTAATATCGTCTTAGCTTGAGTATTTCCGATTACCCGAATATTTTTTTGTGTTTGTTACACGATATATCTTACACGATATTTTAACTAATATTATTTGTCGAAGTACCGAAAGAGCGTAAAATTAAAGACTCCATCTTCCGAATAGTTAATACTAATTTTCTGATTTAGTCAGTCACCATTTTTATCATCTACAGGCGGGATTGTTGTAATTTGCAAGTGAATAAGCAGTTATTGTTTAATTACGTAGTTTTAATTATTACGTGGCGTATAAGTGATTACTGTGATAATAGTTAAAAGTGTTTAATTCGATATAGTTAAAAGTGTGTATCGTGAACTACAGATTTGAAGTGAGAAATGAGTGTTTCTTTGAGGGTTTTAGTCTTTTTCTACCTTTGATTGATTTATTTAAACTGTTTAAAAGTTGTTTTAGTTGTTCTGTTTAAGAACGTTTAAATTACAGAGAGTTAATTGATAACACCTTGGTACAATCGTAAACCTATTACAACAATAGTTATAGGTAGGTCACCTAAGATTAATAATTTTGTTTATGAGTAGGTAACTATTGAAAATTCTTACTATATTCGTTTGTTTTCTTTTAACAGTTCAAGAAAATTTGAAATTAGTGACTCCCTCACACGTTACCAATTTGATTTGAAATCGATTTTAGTTAAGAAGAAATTTCAATCGATTTAATGAAATATTTTTAGTTAAAAAAAATTAATTGTTCCTTTATTAGTTATTTTAGTTAATTACGTAGCTAGTTTGTTAAATAAATGAGTAGACAGGTGTATGATTTTCCAACTTGATTTCGACTTTATTAACCACGCGTTTTAAAGTTAAATGACACTAACGCGTGAGTAGTACATTTTAAGGCAGTCGTTGTAGGTAACTGTTGAAATTCTTATGTTTCCATCTGTGCTAAAAATTGTTGAGTAACTTTGCGAAGCAAGGGTTGTAAATGGAACTGTATGATTTCGATAATTCCTTCATAGAGACAGCTAGGCTTTTTAATATCCTATTGGCGATTTTGTTCTGTTACAAAATGAGGAGCGTAATCAAACGAAACTTGATCCGAAATATTGAGGCCCTTTTCACGTAATAAAAGTTCTCGAAGGTAATCGGTATACCCTTAAAGCTTAAATTGTCAACGTACCTACAAATTTGCTCACGAAAGGTTAAGAAAAATGCCAGCACGTCATGTACCAGACGATATTGATGTAATTTATGATCTTGTTGATAATGATGATGTTCAAGTTTAAGTAGAGGGAGAAACTCGATTGATCAATTCTATCGACTGTATAATGTGTTCAACCGTACCAGTCTAGTTATTTAGTAGTCGTAGCCCTGTAGAAGGTGTCTCTTGGGGCAACCCAAGAGTTCATGGGTGTGCGTTGTGCGTTTAACTCTGGCGGAGGTAGTGGTGTTTGATACCGTAGCGTGTAGTCACAAGAGGTGACTGACACGGGTGATCCATTCGATTGATATGCGTACTGAGATGTATGTGACTGACACATGTACTGTGATTACTCTTCGCCTAGAGAGCCGTGGTGTTAGAAGTCTTTACTCGAAGTTTTCGCAAGCTCGTTGTCGAAGTAAAGTACGTCTATAGTTTTGGCTGTGATGATTTCGATGGTACATGGCTGTGGTATTTGAGTGAAGTGATTAGTTATAATTGGTTTAATGACAATATTATGATTCAGATTATTGTAAAGTTCTTGAAACAAACTAAGTTTTGAGCGTAGAGTTTGTCTACTTTCCCCTTTTACGTAGAGTTTGACTGAGTATAAAGTACTGTTGCGGCCTTTCTTCTACTCCAGGTTGACCATGACACAAGGGCGTGTGCTAGCAGGATGGTCGTGACTTGTCCTTTGTTACTTATATAGTTTATTAATTGAGGTGAAACCGGTCCACACTGACCTATACTGGCCTATTCTGGTAATAATTAGTTAATTCTTGGGTTTAATGGCTTTTAGTTATGCCAAAGAGCACTGTCGATTTTGGATAATTAGCAATCCCAGAATAATTCAGATACTATGACTGCCAACTCTGATACTATGACTGCTACATCTGATACTATTTGTAACAACTATGATACTATGATATTTTGTGCGATCTGAACCTGTCAACATTATGATACAAGCTGATGTTTACAGAACTAACTACAGTACTTAAGAGATGAATGGTAAAATGAAAAAAAAGAGACAATTAATTTCAGTAAATGAGATAACTTTAAGAAACAAAGGTGGCAAATTAACTACGAGTATATAATAAGTACTAAGTGATTAGTAGAACCGATTTAGTAGTAGTAGTAGTACTAACTTGTGTAACTTTTGCCTGGTAAGACTGAGGAAGAGACTAAGTTCTATAATGTTTTCGACCTCATTGACTTGATCTCATGACTCTTACACGATGTAGAAATTCACGCTGAACTAGACAGAGCTGATTAGTAGGTGAGAACGCTTTTTGGTTTGCATTGGTCGAAAGGACAGTGCCATCCGGGCCATACCGTGCGCGGTTGGTTGAAGGGATGCACCCGTCCGGGCCATACTGTTGGTTTGCGCTGGTCGAGGGGACAGTGTCATCCGGGCCATACCGTGCGCGGTTGGTTGAAGGGATACACTCGTCCGGGCCATGCTGTTGGTTTGAGTTGGTCGAAGGGACAGTGTCATCCGGGCCATACCGTGCGCGGTTGGTTGAAGGGATGCACCCGTCCGGGCCATGCTGTTGGTTTGCGCTGGTCGAGGGGACAGTGTCATCCGGGCCATACCGTGCGCGGTTGGTTGAAGGGATACACTCGTCCGGGCCATGCTGTTGGTTTGAGTTGGTCGAAGGGACAGTGTCATCCGGGCCATACCGTGCGCGGTTGGTTGAAGGGATACACCCGTCCGGGCCATACTGTTGGTTTGTGCTGGTCGAAGGGACAGTGCCATCCGGGCTATACCGTGCGCGGTTAGTTGAAGGGATGCACCCGTCCGGGCCATACTGTTGGTTTGTGCTGGTCGAAGGGACAGTGCCATCCGGGCTATACCGTGCGCGGTTAGTTGAAGGGATGCACCCGTCCGGGCCATACTGTTGGTTTGTGCTGGTCGAAGGGACAGTGCCATCCGGGCTATACCGTGCGCGGTTAGTTGAAGGGATGCACCCGTCCGGGCCATACTGTTGGTTTAGGTTGGTCGAAAGGACAGTGTCGTCCGGGTCATACCGTCCGCGGTTGGCTGTGAGGACACACCCGTCCGGTCCAACTTGCTTGTTTGTTGTTGAGAGAACTAACTGAAGACCAGACTGTTTGTAATGATGAGTGATGCGCTGCTGGAATCTCACCTGCTATAGTGGGTGACGATTTAGACCAGCAGGTTTGAATTGTAGGGGTTTTCCTATTGTAAAACTAGACTAGTGTTACTTACCATATTGATATGACTGTAATGATGATGATGTTAACCATATTCAGACTGGTGTGACTGAGTGACTTACTAACTGAAACCAATTATTTCTAGTCGGAATGTCCAGCTTGGACGGAATCAGATATTAATATGTTGGATAGATTTTTGTCAGGATAGTCGAGCGATATTTTGTTTTTGCTTACAAATACCTAAGATTGTAATAAATAGCGCGCGAGGACGCGCGCAAATCAGGACGGCCGTGTAGGCTACCTACGTTGTTGTTGATATTCACCTACCCTCAATCATTCTATTATTCGAGTCGTTCTGACGTGTATGCCAGTACCTGTGATTATTCGAGTCATTCTGTCGTCGGCTAAGGCATTCTTGGCTCTGGCGTGGTGCGGTGCACTTGTGTATCCTGCTAGTAGCTTAACCTCGACTCTTCTAATAGTTAGTTTGTGTACACGAATTAATTGTTACTTATTTAGTTAGACAGCGTGGGCAGCTCGAGCAGTGGATGGGGAGCGTTTGATACGTATCTTTGGAGGGCCCTCCTTAACCCTACACTTGGGTCGCAAGTCCCAGGCACTGACTCTGAGCTGTCCCTCTGCCACGCGATAGATCCGGCGCCCGCTCGGTGAGTACATTGAATACTAAGTAACTATCTTGTGTTAAATTACATTGTTAATTAACCATTCTGGCCATCTGTCATCCTCTCCTCACTTCTGATTCCTACATATATATAGATTATGTACAAAAAACCTGTATACACTCAACAAAAATAATCGTCGCGACACCACTCTGTTCAATGCGAAATAGAAAGACGAAACGAAAATAACTGGCTTGCTTTCTATGAGAGAGAGAGAGAGTCTGTCGCTACAACTTTTGGTCTTAATTTTTTCCGTCTAGCCCCCTTTTGTAACGCGCGATAAGGAACTTCGTTCCAATAGGTAACGCTGATAACTCATTTTCAAAACTTTAATAATTTTCACTCACGGATGGGTATACTCGTAGTGTCGCTGACTTTTTTTAGATCTACTGAAGACTTATATTTTGACATTTTGTGCACTATATTGTATTAATGTGTCACTCATCAGTTGATCTATTAATTAATTAGAGTAACATCTGTAACATCGCACTGCTAGGCGTAGACCTTTTTCTTCGGAGAAGGTTTGGAGCTTATCCACCACGATGCTCCACTGTGAGTTAGCGGACTTATTTTCTACTATAAGTAGCGATTGCTATCAGGTTTCTATTGCTTAACATGGTCTCCGAGACAAGGTGGGAAGACCCAAAAGAACAGAAACCCAGATCAGTAACAAATATTACTCATAATACAAATATACATCCCGAGCGGGAATCGAACCTGCAACTGTCAGTGTTTAGAGTTTAGACGCCTTCACGGCACACTTACATCTACACCAAAGCGGTCGTTATTCATTGTAATACGGCTATGTTTTGTATCCAAAATAGTTCTATTATGAAACGAATTATCACAGCGTATACGTCACTAACTTTAGTAAGAAGCCTATTTTAGATAACCTTTTGCTTTATATATATAAAGCAAAAGGTTATCTAAAGTAGGCTTATATATATATTATAAACATATGTAAGATATATGAACTTTGATGTTTCTAAATTATTAATAGAAGCTTAGTTAGTAATAATTTTGAAATTTTGATTTAGTTAATGATACCTATTGTAATAAAGAAAACTTTGTTTACCACTATTAAGAACCTACAAGTGTGTCACCAGTGACGTAGATATGTTAATGTAATTATTGCGGTCGCTGGCGTACACTGATTCAAGGATATCGCAGCGAACCACAAACGAGGTCTTATTTCGAAAAAATTTCAAGTTTGTAGGTATATTTTTCATTGGACTTTCATAAAACTACCATCCCCTGTTTTAACCCCAAAAGGGGGTTGATTTCTCAAAATACATTATTAGTACACCTCAACACCATCTATAGAGCATACATTTTGAATTTCAAGTCTCTTACTTCAAAAACATAGGACTTTCATACAAACTTCCAACCCCCGTTTTACCCCCTTAGGGGTGGAGTTTCGCAAAACCCATTCTTAACGGATGTCTACTTTCTATAAGGAACCTACCTGCCAAATTTCAAGTTTGTAGGTGTATTTTTCATTGGACTTTCATAAAACTACCATCCCCTGTTTTAACCCCAAAAGGGGGTCGATTTCTCAAAATACATTATTAGTACACCTCAACACTGTCTATAGACCATACATTTTGAATTTCAAGTCTCTGACTTCAAAAACATAGGACTTTCATACAAACTTCCAACCCCCGTTTTACCCCCTTAGGGGTGGAGTTTCGCAAAACCCATTCTTAACGGATGTCTACTCCTTATAATTAAGGAACCTACCTGCCAAATTTCAAGTTTGTAAGTGTATTTTTCATTGGACTTTCATAAAACTACCATCCCCTGTTTTAACCCCAAAAGGGGGTCGATTTCTCAAAATACATTATTAGTACACCTCAACACCGTCTATAGACCATACATTTTGAATTTCAAGTCTCTGACTTCAAAAACATAGGACTTTCATACAAACTTCCAACCCCCGTTTTACCCCCTTAGGGGTGGAGTTTCGCAAAACCCATTCTTAACGGATGTCTACTTTCTATAAGGAACCTACCTGCCAAATTTCAAGTTTGTAGGTGTATTTTTCATTGGACTTTCATAAAACTACCATCCCCTGTTTTAACCCCAAAAGGGGGTCGATTTCTCAAAATACATTATTAGTACACCTCAACACCATCTATAGAGCATACATTTTGAATTTCAAGTCTCTTACTTCAAAAACATAGGACTTTCATACAAACTTCCAACCCCCGTTTTACCCCCTTAGGGGTGGAATTTTGCAAAACTCGTTCTTAGCTGACCTCTACTCGGCAAAAGGAATATACCTACCAAATTTCAAGTCTCTACGCTTTATGGTTCCAGAGATATCGTGATGAGTCAATGGGTGGGTAACTCTTTTATATATATAAAATATATATATAAGAAGATGAATAACGCAAAAAGTAGGTACTCGTCAGACAAACTTGTAACACACAGGCACGCTTGTATGCCATCTTTAAAGTATAAAAAATATAATACTTGTACTAGGTTTCATTCATAAGCTTATTTGGTGAAATAAGTCACTATTCTGATAATTTATGTAGTAGTTTTAGTAGAAATTTTATGGAAAGTTCATTAACTTAGTTAGGCAAGTCGAACCACTTGAATAGGTACGGTTAATATTAGTTCCGAACTTCAAAGACGTAACTTACTTAAGAACATGTTAATTGTCTCTTGTCTCAGAATAATATGGAATAATGTAATGTTACACACAATAAAAATATTGAAATTCAACAAAGTAGTTAATTGTAATTAGACAACAGACAAATAGACTTTGGCATGTCAAAATCTAATTTAATAACTGCAAATAATCCGCCACATTGGCGCTACGGTCACAGCACTGGTTTGTGGCTGTTGCGCTGCCGGTTGCGGGTTCGATCCCTGCACATGACAGATATTTGTATTGGCCGTGGTCTGGGTGTTTGTGCAGTCCTTGTGGGTCTCCCCACCGTGCCTCGGAGAGCACGTTAAGCCGTCGGTCCCGGTTGTTATCAAGTACACCTGATAGCGATCGTTACTCATTGTTGAGAATATATCCGCCAACCTGCATTGGAGCGGCGTGGTGGATTAAGGTCTAATCCTTCTCCTACATGGGGAAAGAGGCCTATGCCCAACAGTGGGATATACAGGCTGAAACGTGATTGTGATCGAAGTAAAGAATAAATAGAAACGAATTTAAATAAAACAGAACCGTAAGATAAACAGACTGATGTATTGGATATTGAGCGATAACTCGAAAAGCCACAATTTTAACGCTGACGCCATTGTAGATTGACTGATCGTTTCGCCGCTTGCCGTATTTATTTTAGAGGCAGAGAAAATAAATAGACTGTAAGGGAAATTACTTATACATACAACGAAAACTAAAATTAAAATATTCCACAATTATAGCCACGAAAATAAAAGAATTAAAGAAAATTTTATTGAGACGAGATTATTTTTCTTTTCTTTTTTTTTCGAGCAATTTTAAGATATTGCGACCCTGGTAAACGTGATCAGCTGCCCTAGTACCTATCGTCCGATATAATTAGATAAAGGCCTACGTAAATCGTATTATACAAAAAAAAAAATTTAAATACAAGTTGCTATTGGATGTACCTATGTACTAAGTATTTGGACTTTTTAATCAATATTAAGTTCATCGTATCAAAAAGTAATATTTTTACACACTTTTTATTAGCTTCACCTGTATGTTTGTTAATAAGTACATAATATGTATGTTTGTAACAGTTTTCTTTGAACTTTATTTTGACTCACTTCTAACGTTCAGATCTCATTTAAACTTGGTAGACTTATCGAGGACCGATGACAAATTGACAATACACTAATTTGATTACATTATTTCATTATCCTAAATACTTGGCCCAATAGTCAAGGCTTTTCTCGCTACCCAAAGAGTATATAACCACTACGTTCGCTATCCCTTGGACTTCATTTTGACCCACTTTTAACGTTCAGATTTCATTTAAACTTGGTAGCATTATCGAAGACCTACAGATCTCATTTAAACTTGGTAGACTTATCGAGGACCGATGACAATACACTAATTTGATAAGATTATTTCATTATCCTAACGGCTTGGCCCAATAGTCAAGGCTTTTCTCGCTATCCCTTGAACTTCATTTTGACCCACTTTTAACGTTCAGATTTCATTTAAACTTGGTAGAATTATCGAAAACCTATGATAATATACCTACTAATTTAATAAGATTTTCTACTTTTTATTTCGGTTTATTTACAAAAGCGTGTAGTTTATTTTATTATTAACTATAATTTATTGTAGTACCTGGGTGACCGAGCCTTGCTCGGTATTTTCATTTTATTTTTTGTTTTTTCTCGTTATTTTTATATTTTATTTTTATTTAAATAATAAATCACGAGTGAAATTAAAAAAAAAGAAAAAAAAATTAATCTGGAGACTGAGATTCGAACCCGGGTCAAAACGATTTGAAATCCGTCGCTTTCCTAATTACGCTATTACCGCTATATTAATATTGGTGAAATGAAGCTTCGTATTCTAATGATATTTTTTCATTACCTAAAAACAGGGATAAAACGACATTTTTTTTAAATGTATCCTAGCTAGATCAATTTTTCGCCCCCGAAATCCCCTGTATACTGAATTTCACGAAAATCGTTGGAGCCGATTCCGAGATTCAGAAAATATATATATATATATATATATATACAAGAATTGCTCGTTTAATAATTTATAATATATTGTATAAGTATTAAGTACCTACTACAAAGGTGGCAAGTAAGCGTAGGACTGTCGGTAAGCGAATACCGTGGTTTATGGATGCTTGCATCACCAGGTAAATTACAAGCACATTACATAATATAGGTAAATAATTTCCCTTTACACAACATTGAAAAAAGTATCTACCTCGTCAAAATAAAAATAGTTGACGACGGTCATGATTAAAAGTTTGGAATAAAGTAGATAATGTATATAACGACATTATAATCATGTATGTTAGCGACACCTTTTCGTTAGATTTTTTTTAATCTTATATATACCTACGTGAAGCGAAAAATGTGTACCCCTTTTTACGAAAATTGCGCGGACGGAGGAACTGTATGAAATTTCGTACACTTATATGTACTCTAGAGGTATAGAGAATGAGTGCAGAATGCTAACATTTTTTTTTAATTATGCATAGAAATATATTAAATCAATAATAAAAAAACATTACACACACTACCATGTATATATTTGACACACACACGCATAATTATTATAAGTACCTATACTCTATTGTCGATTGTCAAAGTCTATAGTCAAAATGAAAATGTTTAAAAAGGTTATTTATTTTCATAATATTTTGGTTTTCTTTAATTTAAATTTTAAAATTATGGTCGAATTTCGACCTCTGGGCGACCACTTGTGTATTTAAATCACTTAAATGTATATTTTACTAGCTTTCGCCCTTGGCTTCACCCCTGTGGACTACATAAATGTTACTGTATTGTATTTGTATATACACAATTTTATATAAGTTCTATGTGACGTATTATCGAAATTATCGAAATAGAATAACTTATTTACAGAGACCTTAGATAAATAAAAAGTAAAAAACCTTTTTTAAAAACAAGCTTTTATTTGAATGCGCTAAAACAAAAAAAAATAATTTTTTACTTTAAAACCTTTACTATCTATACTAATATAATAAAGCTGAAGAGTTTGTTTGTTTGTTTGTTTGTTTGTTTGAACGCGCTAATCTCAGGATCTACTGGTCCGATTTGAAAAATTCTTTCAGTGTTAGATAGCCCATTTATCGAGGAAGGCTATAGGCTATATATCATCGCGCTAAGACCAATAGGAGCGGAGTCCACGCCGACGAAGTCGCGCGCAGAAGCTAGTCTACTTATAAAGACATTACACATAATCTATATGATAGAAAAGCTTGTCGCGTTGAATATAGGATTTAGAATGACGTCAAAAAGTTAACCAAGCATTGTCATCCAAATTGAACCTGTATACAAAATTTCAGCTCAATTGGTTGAAGATATCTGCTTCATAATTGAGTTGCAAGATCTCACCCGAATAAACATACATACATACAAACCATGCATTGTCATCCAAATTGAACCTGTATACAAAATTTCAGCTCAATTGATTGAACATATCTGCTTCAAAATTGAGTTGAAAGATTTCACCCGAACTTACATTAAACTTACATACATACATACAATGCAAGTTAAAAAATAAATAAATAAAAGCTTGTAAAATATAGAGTAGATTGCAATTTCAATCTCTGCCTCAACAGATGTTTAAAAAGGCCATTTAGCGAACTTTGTGTAAAAAAGCTTATTAAGATATCAATGAACAATGAATACCTTAACGATGAAAAGGCGTGGAACTGAAGTAAGGTTGATCAAGCTATCTCTATATCTCGCCCTGTCATCTATACTAATATAATAAAGCAGCAACTGAGGTAGGGCACAGCAGGAAATTTCCTGCTCAAAATATGGAGCAGCCCGACTGGGGAAGTACCTCGACCTTACAGAAGACCACAGCTAAATAATACTGTTTTCAAGCAGTATTGTGTTCCTGTTGGTGAGTAAGGTGACCAGAGCTCCTGGGGGGATTGGGGATAGGGTCGGCAACGCGCTTGCGACGCTTCTGGTGTTGCAGGCGTCTATAGGCTACGGTAGTCACTTACCATCAGGTGAGCCGTACGCTTGTTTGTCGACTTAGTAACATAAAAAAAAAAAAAAAAAAAAGCTGAAGAGTTTGTTTGTTTGATTGTTTGTTTGTTTGTTTGAACGCGCTAATCTCAGGATCTACTGGTCCGATTTGAAAAATTCTTTCAGTGTTAGATAGCCCATTTATCGAGGAAGGCTATAGGCTATATATCATCACGCTAAGACCAATAGGAGCGTAGCACCAATGAAAAATGTTTCAAAATCGGGCTTTTTTTCCTTTTGAGAGCTTCCGCTGAGTAAACGGTAGAATTGGTCCTATTCCACGCGGACGGACGCGGACGGATCATAAGCGTGATAGGATAAACTAGTTTAGCCTAGTCCAAACTAGTTTGTCCTAAGCGTAATAGGATAAACTAGTTTAGCCTAGTCCAAACTAGTTTGTCCTAAGCGTGATAGGATAAACTAGTTTAGCCTAGTCCAAACTAGTTTGTCCTAAGCGTGATAGGATAAACTAGTTTAGCCTAGTCCAAACTAGTTTGTCCTAAGCGTGATAGGATAAACTAGTTTAGGCTAGTCCAAGGTTAGTTGTTAGTTCCCGATAGGATAGACCAGTTTAAAATAATTACTAAAATTGTTGTGCCACCAAAGCAAACGATATAAAAATATATATCAATTTTTTTTTCAAATTTTTTTTCGATCCAGAGGGGTTCGCCACGGTTGCGTTAAAACCGAATAAAAATCATCATATCAAGAATTTCGATCTAGCTGGTACATCGTTCCATAGCTTAATTGGATAGAGCATCGACACGGTATGTCGAAAGTGCGGGTTCGAACCCCGCTGGATCGAAAAAAATTTGATATGATTTAAAAATATTTAGAATTTCCTCATGTGTGGGTAACACAAAAATAAAAAATAATATGAACTAAACTGGTCTATCCTATCGGGCTCAGGACAAATTAGTTCGGAAAAGCCTAAACTAGTTTATCCTATCACGCTTAGGACAAACTAGTATGGACTAGGCTAAACTAGTTTATCCTATCACGCTTAGGACAAACTAGTTTGGACTAGGCTAAACTAGTTTATCCTATTACGCTTAGGACAAACTAGTTTGGACTAGGCTAAACTAGTTTATCCTATCACGCTTAGGACAAACTAGTTTGGACTAGGCAAAACTAGTTTGTCCTGAAATCGGGTTTGGCCGGTAACATATATATACAATACAAAAAGGGATATAAACGAAAAGGGTTGCCAATTTGGGAGATTTTAGTACACTAGTTTTTTTTATTTAAATAAAAAACAACGTTACGTAACGCGTTGTTCGAGACCCCCCTCCCCCCCCTGTAACGCATCGTAACGTTTTACAAGACCCCCCACCCCCCTAATTGCGTTACGTAATACTTGAACGGTCCCTTATCGCTAAAAGAGCGATCTCTTCCAGACAACCTAAGAACATGAAGAGAATGCAGCGAAAATAAGGTGTGAGGTGTCGTTTAACAATGATAATCAAATATTTTAAAAAAATACAAAAATATAAAATTGTACATATACCTAAGGCTCAGTAAATGTTTTACCACTGTCTTGTAGAACAGATTTTGTGTAATATAAAAAGTGATATAGACCAGTGCTTTTAGCTTTTGAACCCAAAAAAATTATACCTAGTAGGATGAAACCCATTGTAAAAGAAAGATAATACAACGAAAATAAAAGAAAAATAAATTACGTTCGATCTGAGGTCGGGAAGTGGTAGGAAGGAGTTCTTTTCATTTTCTGAGCATTTCTTTTGCATTTTCTGAGAACATTTAGGTACCATAGTACCTAATGTATACATTTTTACACCATCACAAAGTAGACTTTTCAACGAAAAAAAAGTCAGTGCTATAACAAATAATAACGGATATTATACCTACTAATTAACTGTTGGTAGACTCCAGCATTTCCGAGTTGAGTTTCCGAATGAAGATTCCGAGGATATTCTTTTTAAAAATTTTCCTTCCAGTTTACTTCTTCCTTAACTTGGAGATAACATTACCTTTTTTTTTTAGAATCTCTTCTTCAGGATAATAAATATTCACAATATATTTCACAATTCTTCTGCTTGGAGCTACAAGTTGTTTGTAGAAGATATCGAACCAAGAAAGCAACCTTCTGCCAGCATGGACAATTCGTAACGGTAATTGTGCAGATGATACTTACTAAATAAAAAAGTTTTCGACTGATTAATTACTGTTAAATAGGTACGACAATAGAAAAACAAGAAAAAGCGCCTAAAGAAGTTTCACTTCAAAAACTTACAATAAAGCCTTTAAAAAACGTCTCCTAAGACCAGGGGCCTCGTTTGTTTTTGGCACTGCGTAGCGTAATTATAGCTTTTATAGCTTTGTTGTCTATAGGGTACCTCTATATATGTATATAAATAAAATTGAAATATTTGCCTGTTATTTCAAAATAACTGTGTTTTTTCAAGTTAATACCTATGTACCTACAGTGGTACCTACATTATTTATAGGGCAATTAAAAAAAAAACGTTTTATTAAATGTCCAAATTTTTTAAGGTATAGGTATACATTTTTGTTGCAGGTAGATACAACATAATCTGTTTAAAGATGGGCCGCAATACAAGCGTGATCGAAACGAACGGAGAATTAAGAATATTGTTAATTGTAACCGTTGTTATTGGTCTGATATTAATGCTGTCTCTGCTAGTGTGCTATGCATGTGTTCTAAAACGGCTCTGTTGTGGCACTCCAAGAGAACGAGGAAAGAATCTAGCTTGTGCGAGAAGAACCGAAAGTTACCCCATGGGAGACGTCACATTGTTATCACAACCTACCGAAAGCGAGCGTGTGTAGCGAATGATCATATAAAGATTAAAGGCTGATACACAAAAGTAGAACTTTAACTACACAAGCCTAAAACCGATAACTTAATTTCCATAATTTTACATGGCAGCACTAAAATGCCACCGAGCTCGTTCAAACAATGATATAATTATTATTAATTAATGATTATAACAATGATAAGGCTCTAAAACATTAATTAAAATGCAACTACATTATAATATTATTATTATTATTAATAAAGTATTAGGTATATTATGTGAACAATTTGGGTAAATAATATCTATACTAATATATAAAGCTGAAGAGTTTGTTTGTTTGTTTGTTTGAACGCGGTAATCTCTGGAACTACTGGGCCGATTTGAAATTTTTTTTCAGTGCTAGATAGCCCATTTATCGAGGAAGGCTATAGGCTATGTATCATCACGCTAAGACCAATAGGAGCGGAGTCCACGCCGACGAAGTCGCGCGCAGAAGCTAGTATAAGATATAACGTAAAATACCTACCTAAACATTTTAGAAGAAGCGTGTCAATGGCTCAATGTAATGGTACAAAATCACCAAGGTGGAAAATTGTGTTTGGAAATGAATAAAAAATACAATCGTAACGAAATTAATCTAATTTACATTTGACACCATTCAAATCTATTTGATTTATTAGTACACCAAATTACCTGCTTAGAAAATAAATAAATTTCATTATTATAATAAAATAATTGTGTAAAAAATCATTTCGAGAACGCGTCCCCAAGTGCTGTATCGTGCAATCAAATTGCTGTAGCTCTGAGAAAAATTTAATTTTAACTCTTTTTCATGTCTAACAAGAATATTAATCTTCTCAAAAACATTTTTTTAAACCCATTACTTACATAATAAAATTATTTAAAACACGAAATTTGCCTCAAAGTTTGTCCGAGACAATGTACGTCATATTAGTGAACGAAATCATATCCAAGCAAAACTTTTTTTTACTGATCCCGATCTTTGGCGGTATTGTGCTGTTGTAGAGAGCGAATGTGTGTTTGGTGGGCGCTGTTTGTTTTTTCGTCAACTTATTTATAATTTAAGTGGTAAGAACGTTTCTATTTACAATCTACGTACCGTACATCAATTGTACATCATTACGGGAACACGTACAATTGCTTGTAATATTCAAAACGCAGTTTTTGTAAGAATAATTAATTAAAGCTACCACTGTTTACTTGTCATTTACTTTGGAGTATTTTGTTCAAGATGTCTGATGCTGGCATAAAACGCGCGAATATTTAAAAACGTCATTCCGTGAACGGTCATTTTGGAAGCGTTCCCGGATATGATGACGTGTTCCCTAAATGATGATAGTGTTAAGATGACTATTTAAACACTCAAGCCATATTTAACGATGCTATAATATAAATGATAGCTACAAAACATATTTGCAGCAAGCATAGAAACAAAAAAAGAGGAAAAGAAGTAGAAGAGACCTAAAAACAACTAAAAAAGATAGTAGGTACTGCATATTTTCGCCAAAGAAGAAAAAGCCAATGCAAGAATAAGAACGTTTCTGGATAATAATACTGATGAACAAAGAGAAATTAAACGCGATAAAGACAGGGTCTGCTACCGGAAAAAAGCTGAAAAGTAAGGAAAAGACTAGGGGAAAGATGTAAAAAAGCGTCAAAAAAGTACAGAGAAAAGAAATAATATTGTTAAAGCTGGCACATCTCACGAAAGTCTCAAGAAAACCTGCATGCTAACTTAATTTCTCCTGGGACATACATCTTAATTGAAGTAACATCAAAAAAACAAGTGTCTTTTGTAGATATGTTGGCGTAAGTCTTTCCTCCATACACATATGCCACATATGTTTTTCCAAAATACATATTTGCGTAACAGAACAAAAGTAACTATTTAAATTAGACCCAATAGATGTATTGTATGTTACTTATGAACAAATAATCATGATAGTTCCTAAACCTTTACTTTGATAGCAAAAAGTCGAGATTATTATTATTAAATCTAATGTTGAAATATTTGAAAAGGTCTGATTGTAATGATAGCTTGTTTATTTAATTTTGTTGCTTGCATTCATGCAAAATTTTGTTCTTTGAGTTCATTTCAATTTCTTAATAATATTTTTTGTTACCTTTTATTTAAGTTTTCTTGTTTTAGTTACTTTTTTTACTTCTGAAAAGTTTAATTCGCAACTGTGAAAACGTCATTTAAAGACTGCAGTTAAAAACTTATTTATGTGGGTTATAAATATTATTCTTATTGTTTACATAAAAAACTTTGATCGCAATTTAATAAAAAGTTAAAAAAGAACTAATTTTTTGCATTTATTAATGAAAATATCGTCCTCGACTGTCGATGAATCGTTACTGTATCATTCAGTGAACATCTAAATCGGTCCGGGAACACTGAATCATTTTCGGGAACACCTCTTGAAATCGACATTTACCACAAATTTAAAATATTCTTATATAAATCATTACGGAAATACCTTGGAGACATCAATCTTGTTATAATCGCATGTAATTTAAATTGAAATGTTATTCATAATCTAGTATATGTTAAACTTTATACTTGAAAATCGTAACTTTACTCTGAAGTAGCATTATAATCAACTAAACTAGTAATTATGCGTAATTTTCTACAAATTTTTTATTTATTTTCAATTACTATTGATGAATTCTGTCATTTAACAATTGGAAGAAGTCATATTTTAAAACTGTTATTTTTAAATATAATATTAAAAATTGTTCCCGAAATGACGAAATTCGTTGATATGCCTTCTTAAATTCACTGTAATCGACACAAATATTACTTTTATGCTTGCTCATCTTAAACATCTTAAGAATAGTATTGTAGCAATTATTTAATCCAATTTTCAAGTTAGTACCTATTAAGTATTTTTATCAAAAACACTAACTCGGAATTCGCCACCTTGGTGATTTTGTGCCAATATTTTTACAGTAGGCAGAGGCGGCCTTATCCATTGCGAGGCTCCGGGCGACAAGTCTTTGCGAGGCCCTTTGTCCTTCTAGTCTAGTCACAGTCTAGTCGACAAGTTGGAAATGGTCGAAAATAGAGATACTGCTCTTAAAATTATGTATGATAGCTTATTGGATTCGAAATGACATCTAGAAAAATGTTCTAAAAGCGTGTATTATACCACATAAAAAATTGCAAAAGTTATAAACAATTAAAAAAAGGAAAAAAATGGTATTTCGTTTTTTGCCAATATTTCATAAACTATTAATATTTAAGAAATTTCAAAAAGATTCTGAAAGATGAGGATATTTCCAATAAAAAACTTCCTAGTCCTCTATCTCCATTGTTTTTAATTTTAATTTAATTCTGAAAATGGGTCTAGACGTGAGATTTTTAGGCTGCGCGCGCGATGGAAAATTATGGTGTATTCTGAACACTATAAATACTTAATTTCCGTTGGAAATTTTACTAAGTTAATTTTTCAACAAGTTAAACGATTGTTAATTAAAAAAAAATCTTGAAATTCCGTCTCAATTGTAAATGAAAAAAAAAATGTTTAAATACCTAATTGTCGTAAAAAAAATTCACTTTGTAGAGCCTTTTTTATATACATAATTAACAAGATCACGCCATAAAAGCTAAAAATGTATTTATACTTTGTTTATAATAATTTTTGTACTTGAACAAAAACTGGTGATTTTTATCAAAAAAATGTTGATTTTTCTGGAACTACATATTTACTATATATTACTACTTATTTGAAATATCCTCCTCTTTCAGAATCAGAAGGAATTTTTGAAATTTGTCATCATCATATTTGAAATATCCTCCTCTTTCAGAATCAGAAGGAATTTTTGAAATTTGTCATCGAACTCCTCAAATATGTTTTAGATAATAATTTTAATAAAAAAAATAGTTAAAAATCTATATTATCTATTTTAAATTTGCTTGGGTTGTTGCGCGAGGCCCCTGCAAGAGCAAGGCCCCGGGCGATTGCCCCGTTTGCCACCCCCTAAGGCCGCCACTGACAGTAGGTACCTACAAACTACAATAAATTTATTATAAGTACCTATAGATTGAAATGTCTATCAATTACGAATATAACTATATAATTTGTTGTAATGTTATTATTTTTACTAAGATGTCTTAAACAAATTTAAAATATAATTGGTTTTCTTTTCGCAATATGTAGGTACAAGAATAATTCGTAAGTACATGAGTTTAGTTTTTGTTAGGTATTTATATTTATATAAGTTTTACATTCATTTTACAAGCGTAAATATTTCTTAGAAGAAGCTGTCCTTTATCATGCCGTGGCAACTTGTAAATAAAACAATAACATTCAGAAAGTAATTATAATCTAAATATAGTGTTTGAACCAGTGATTTTGAAGTAATGCTATCGAGACTTACCTATGATTTGCATCTATCAACGTTGCATTACACTATTATTACCTGTTTGAAATTAGCCTATAATAAATATCTCATGGCTAGGTATAGTGCTCATTCTTCGTGTAGGAGAAGGGGCAGAGTATCCAGTATCCACTGCTCTGTTTCTCTGCGGGTTGAACGTAGGAAGCGACATTACAAATTACCAAAACACTTCGTTGAATGTTGGGTATTGAGACATTGCTCTTTATTATTTCTAGGGTTTCATTGTAATGTAATATTTCGATTATATTTCTTTAAAATTATATTTTACACAGTAGGTACTATTATTATTAAAGCTATACATAAAATCTACACGCAGCAGTTTTATTTTGAAAAAAAGTTTTTTATTCGCGTAAAACAACCTACTACAATATAATTCATTTTAAAATTTTGTTTTATTAAAATAATGTATAAAAAATTTCACTCAGTGACGCCGCGTTGGCGCAGCGGTTACAGCACTGGATTGTGATTGGCTGTTGCGGGTTCGATCCCCGCACACGACAGCATTTGTATTGGCCATACAGATGTTTGCCGTGGTCTGGGTGTTTGTGCAGTCCTTGTGGGTCTCCCCACTGTGCCTCGGAGAACACGTTAAGCCGTCGGTCCCGGTTGTCATCATGTACGCCTGATAGCGATCGTTACTCATAGTAGGGAATATATCCGCCAACCCGCATTGGAGCAGCGTGGTGGATTAGGCTCCGATCCTTCTCCTACATGGGACCAACGGTGGGATATACAGGCTGAATCGTGATTGTGATCGAAGTAAAGAATAAATAGAAACGAATTTAAATAAAACAGAACCGTAAGATAAACAGACTGATGTAGTGGATATTACTAAAAAATTACAATCTCATGTATCTGTTCTTGAGTCTGAGAGGACTATTTTTGGTTATTGAACATGGGGTTGTTAAGGGGCTTAACTAGCTTCTCAAGAATGGTATCTTGATACACTTGTGCCGATGTTTTAATACCTTTTTCAGAAAAATATGGCTCTAGTCAAGCCTTCATAACTACCATCACTGAAGTCGGATAATGACCACGTTTTACTCTGTTGACTAATTATTAGGAAGCTTCCTCTGAGCTTTGATTATAAAAACGGACATTTTATTTGTCAGAATAGATATTTCTCAATTTAAAAAAATTCTCATCCGTAAACAAAAAATTTCTGTGACTTCCTTGCGTACCGCTTAAGTAGTTGTTTTTTTCACCACCTCATTCTTCTTTAAATGATTAGTTAAGAAATGACCAGTGCGTCTCGTAAGTCATCTCCTCCTACGTCATCTTTTAAAATACGCGACATGGTTCTAGATGATATCTTCATCTCCCGAGATAAAATCTTTGCTTTCTGACAGTATTTCTTCCAATTCTTTCCCTTACTGCGCCTTTTTCGTACGAACACTACGTGGACGGCCAGATATTTTTCATATGTGTATTTTTTACATTGTGTTTTCTCATAACTTTTTACGGGTGTACCGATTTAGATAATTCTTTTTATTATTATTTGATCGACATCTGCAGAGTCGTTTTTGAGTTGTCTCTAATAATATTTAATTATTTTTGGACTACTTACGTTGTATTACTTTTTTATGTCAATTGAAGTTGTTTTTTTTTTTTCGTTTGCAAACCAACACATTTACCTACATCAGAGCCGGCTCGTCTTAAAGAGCGCTGGTGCAGTGCACTTCCACTCCAAATATAATTAGCAGTGTAATTTTAAATCCTATATTTCTTTATATTAAATACTATACTGTACCTACTACATCCAAATAAATAAAAAAAAATGCTTTATTCATAAAAAATATTTTACATAGAATAATGAGTGCCTTGGTTCCTGTGATAGGCAAAAGCCTGTAATTATTTCTATTCTACTATGCCTATACAATAGCGCTGCCGCTGTTGCCGTTCTTATGTATACAAACAAACGTGTCGGCTTCGTCAGTTATTTAACAGTTTTTCTTTTAAATAAGCAATAAAAATAATTTGTGCGCGACATTTTGTGTTAAAAATGGAACTTGGTATCTTTTAACTGAAATTGTACTTACTACTTATTACTCAAAAATGTGTTTGGAGATGGCGCCTGCAGTGGTGGTGAATCTGCATGGACGGAATAGATTTTCTATACAAATAAATCAATGGTAAGTTCTAGTTTTTCGTATATTTTTTGTGAACCCCCATCAAAAAATGTCACGAGTGATTTACATTAAACAAAAAGAGGAATATTTTACGAAATTTTAGGCTTACTGAATACAGGAATAGGTCATAATGTCAATACATTATCTGTCATATTGCAGTAAAACTGAATAAATCTATTAAAAACCTATATATTTAATTCAATGAATCACTACATCTGAAGTAAAAATCAATTAATTACATGATAGAAAACTTGGAATTGTATTACATCTCGATTATTAACAATCCCGAAAAATAATATTTAAAACTATGATTCATGGCTTTTTACAAATATTTAAGACAAAAAACTACATACTGTAAAATAACTATGCAATCAGTTTTAAAATTTGTGTGGAAAATGATTTATAAATTTTACTATAGTGATTGTTCAGAAAGTGCTGTGCGCCTGTGCGGTTATGTTTTGCACAACGTCTTCAAGAACATGAAATCACTCCCATCATCTCTTATATCTTTAATATGATACATTATAATAATATTATTTTCTGAGCACCCAGTATTGTATTAATAAGTCACGCCTTAGCCTATATTATTTGATTAAAAATAATTTATATAATTAAATATTAAAATTCACTGTTCCTTCTAATCACAGATAATAATTTATTAAGTTCACCCACTTACATACAGTATTTTTGTTTGAAAATAGATAAACAGTTTATTTATTTATTTAATATATAAAAATTAACACAATTTTTAAATGAATATATTTTATTTTATTTAATGTAATATTTCTTAATAAATTGTTACTTAATAGAAAAAAGTTTCAACAATAATAAAACAACAAAGTCACCCCCATATAAAGAAAAATAACATTAACAATGTTGTAAACTAATTTTAAAATTGACTACAATATATCTAATTAAAATAAACATTCACTTGAACACCTCTATAAAATGTAGTAAGTATAATATTTTAGCATTTTTTATCTTAAAAAAAAAATGTCAAAGGCACTGACGATATATGAATTCGGTATTATTTACCGTCAATTTTTTTTTTATAATGGCATTATACTAAGTTTCTTCGGTTACCACTGAATATAACTATTTTTAAGCTTATTACTGAAACTAGTAATATATGGCTGTGATGATTTTCGTATATATATAAGGTGTTCGATCACGTTGTTAAGAAAAAAATTCTAGCCCATTTTTAAATTTAACTGTTTATAAAGACGAGCTACTTTGATAGACTTGTTCCACATGACACCTTTCGTGAGCGCGTAAGCATAATAATAATTTACAATTAAAAACATTCTACGAGAAAAGAATTCATTTCCGATTTACGGTTCTTAAGTTGTATGCGTCAGTTGTTAATAATGCGTATTAATATTTTTATATATTTTATAACATACACACACACATGGTCGTCTGTTCCTATGCTAAGCAACTTAATGCTTGTGTTACAGGTGACAGCCGACTGTTGTAGCTAATTTTTTTTTTTTTTTATAAATCTACATAGAAATAATACATATCGAACCCGCAACCCGTAGAACATAAAGCACGGCCATATATAAACATAGAATATGTAATATTTGACATTATCGCCGTTTTTTAAGGCTAAAAAAATTGTTGTATTGGATGGTCATGCAGAAGTACCTTGCCAGAGTATGTCATATATTAAGACAAAGTAAAATGTAAAAAGGGCTAGAATTTTTTTTACATATAATGTGATCTCTTATACTTACAGAACCGCCCATTTGAAGGAACGCAGTTAGGAATCGAACACTCTATATATATTATTTTTAATTTCTTGTTTAATTTTGTATAACTATGGTGTATAATTTTGATCCCGCAAAACTCCGTGCACTAAAGTTCGAAGCGATTGAGGCTTGCAGTATTCTTCCAACCAATTAAACACGCCTGCAGAGAACTCGGCGAAATTATTTGTTGGAACCGACTCAAAGGATTCGAAAAGTTTATCCATTATACCCTGGAACTGAAAAAAGATATAGACACTTAACAAAAAAAAAAAAAAAAAAACTAGACGAACCAATTTTCGATAAATAAGAATTTTGTTAATTAGTAAGGCTTGAAAAATTCTGCATGCAGATTATGTTCCGTGAACATTAAGTATTAAAATCAGGTTGAACTTTAAAAAACTATTTACTTCAGAATAAACATTATGTGCTTTCCTAAAACACAAGTTGTTGCATGAAAAACAGCATATAAAGTCCACAGTGCTTTTTTTATTCAACACATAATAATTGTTTTGTTGGAATGTCTAAGAAATCGAAAGAAACAGATTTTTTTGCTTTTTTCGCGATTTTTTCAATGTGAGTCACGAAATTTTGTCCGTAAATCTCAGATTTGGATTCAGCACCCCAAAATACGTATAGAATAAAAAAACAGAACTACCCCAAAACTTTCTTAGTAAAAACACAATTTAAATGTATGGGAAACAAAATTTTTTAACCGTCTCTCTAAAGTAATGGGTATTGATTTCAATTGTGTATAATAGTGTAGTGGGTAGTGAAATTTCACCGTATTTTTTAACGCTTACGCTTCAGTTTGTAATATCCCACTGTAGGGCATAGGCCTCTTTCTCCATGTAGGATTTAATTTGCTCAGAGCAACAGTAGCTTCATGTGTGCCCAGGTAATGTGAAACAAAATTGAGAAAACACTTAACTGTGCATAGAAAACTGTATACATTCTATCAGAGCAAACAGGGCTTCTGCTCTGTATATCTAAGACTACAGCTTAACGGTTGGCAAGAGATACCCAATAAAAATATGCTTACAACTTGAAACTTATCCTGATCGCTAAGCCTTTGTTCATTATGGCCTGGTACAGAGTGTTGTGCTTTTACAATCTGTTCGTAATTAGCTTGCATTATACGTAGAGCCACAACATCTTTTCTTAACGCATTACGCTCATCATCTTGACGTCGCCGTTGTTGCAATAAGTATTGAATGTAATCTATTGACTTTTGAAGTACCTGTAAGAAGTAATCATAGAAAAAATCTATTAGTTTTGAATTAACAAGTTATATTATTATGAATGTTATCTCTATGTTAGTGTCTAGTTTATCAACCGAAATCTTTGTAAAAGAAAAATAAAAAAATTATGTTTTGTATTTTTTACAATCAAATTTGCCTCAAAATTGTATTTACACAATTTATCTTTTTACTTTAAAAATATATTAAGTAAATATAAATGTAAAAACAACCGGATTTTACATCAGAATTATAATATTAATTATAGATAATATAATTAATCATTTACCAAAAAATAAAAAAACAAAAATAAGTGTTTTCTATATCGTTACATATTTTTATCATAATATAAATAATTGCAGATATTAGTATTATGCACTAGAGAAACACAAAATAATCAACAGAACTGAATTACATAAATTTAGAATACATATATGGCAACTATAGTTGTTACAAGTCTGCATAGTACATGATAATATTTTAGAAGTTAGAATGAGTATAGTAAGCTATAAAAGATAGATATTATGTGTCTTCTAAGAATGTTTTTACATAATATATTATAAAAGAGCAATAAATCCATGTTAAATTGTTTTGTTGTATTGCAGAAATTTTTATTGAAAGCTTGTAGTTGACTTGCTTTATATTTTAACAAATATTGCCATATTCTAATCATTTTATACAAAACATTAATGAATAGCACACCTAAAGCTTCCTCATGAATCACTCCATCTATTGATGAAAAGTGGATGTGTATCTGTTAAGTAATTTTTGAATAAATTAAAAACAGAAAGATAAAGACAAGATGTTGATTTTGAACAGATGTTTAATTTGGACTTGGAGGGGACTTTGATTTATAAAATTAAAAAAAAATTAAATAAACACTTACAGCAGCTTTGCTTGGTTTATACCCTGAAGCATCTGTTTGTTGGCAGGTTGGTACAAGTTCTTGTAATGAATCATAACCTTTTTTAATAGCGTCCCTTCGCTTTTGCTCCGCCTATGGTGACAGTAGCACGTGTTTATTGAAGAGATAAGATTCAATACATATCATTTTGCTATTAGATATGAGTTATCTATTCTCTCAAAGATTTAGAAGGGGGAGGCATGGGTGTGGATTTTTGTAAATGTTTAATCAACACATACATACACGCTTAGGCTAAGCTATAGACAAAAAAAAACGGCCAAGTCGGACTCGCACACCGAGGGTTCCGTACAAAAATTATTAAAAATATTTTTATTGTTTGATGTAACCAAAAATTTATGCTTTTAACAAATTTTCCTTTATCTGTACTACAAGACGTTGCTTCGTACCAAATTTCAAGATTCTAAGTTTACGGGAAGTACCCCGTAGGTTTTGATTCCCTTTCGTCTTGACAGACAGACGGTCAACAAAGTGATCCAATAAGGGTTACGTTTTTTCCTTTTCAGGTACGGACCTTAAAAATGTAAAATGTACAGATTTAAAAAAATATATATTTTGTAACAGAAAAATTCTGTCAGCGTCCGACCACATCCTTCACTAGGCAGTCACAGAACTCTGTAGTCTTAAGTAATAAACCGCCTGTAGGCTAAGGATAATTGTAATGCATGATGTTTAATAAAAGTGCTGTGTGGTTACGGCACTAAAGAATGTAGCCACCCCCTCTCTTCCCGTGGGTGTCGTAAGAGGCGACACAGGGATAACACAGTTCCACTACCACCATGGAACTTAAAAAGCCGACGGATGGCGGTATAACCATCCATGCTGGCTTTGAAATACACAGGCCGAAGACGGGCAGCAGCGTCTTCGGTGCGACAAAGCCAGCCCTGCGGTCACCAATCAGCCTGCCCAGCGTGGTGACTATGGGCAAAACACATGAGTTCGCGTCATAATATCGGGCGCGAACTTGTGGAGGCCTATGTCCAACAGTGGACTGTGATAGGCTGAAGTGGTGGATGTTTAATAAAAGGCATGGGCATTTTAGAGCCTGTTCAAACATTTTATTCAACAAACAGAAAAAATATAAGAGAACTTTGCAGTTTTTTAACTTATTATTGATAACAATAAGGACGAAAATATATTTTAGAACTTTGCAGTTTTTTAACTTATTATTGATAACAATAAGGACGAAAATATATTTTAGAACTGCACTTTTTTAACTTATTAATGATAACAATAAGGACGAAAATATTTTATTTTTTACCTGAGTATGAGCTTCTCGCCGTCTTTCTTTGAAACTCAGTGCAGAAGTTTTATTATCACCACTATCATCTTCATCTTCTAGTAAATAAAAAAAATTAAAATTAATGCGACAACGTCCTAAACACACGTAAACACATGATTCTATAGATAAACCAACCTGAGTTGTGATTTGACGAAGACGGTGTCTTATGTATATTTTGAATAGAACCACTGCTGCCACTTCGAGAATACATTATAACTATTATAAGTAAATTAAAATTAAGTTTAAAAATAATTAATTAATTATTACAAAAATTACGTTTCGGACCATCTCCATGACGTTAATAGTCGTGTTGAAATATGTCAAAATCAAAATCAAATCACGAACGACAGATAACAAATAAGGTACCGTAAAACGGAGGTAAGGGCCCCATAAACGATCAAATAATTTGTCAAATTTTTGTTTGACAAATTTTTTGAATGCGTGCGAGCTTGTTTGATTTATTTGTTATATGAAAACATGAAGTTTGATAAACAAATTTGACAAATTATTTGATCGTTTACAGGGCCCTTTCCTCCAGCTGCAAGTTGTCACGGTTATCCCTGTCTACTATGGTAAAAAAAAAAGAAACGACAGGGATCCATGCAAATAAAAATTAATTTATTTAATTGAAAAATTTCGACCCGGTAAAAAAATTAACCGGTGGGGGTCGAGCACTTAATTCACACAAGCTCTTCGTTTACGTCGGTTCAGGTACTCTCCTGTTGTGTCACGCGCCGGGCAGATGGTGAACCGGGAGCCGCGAACTGGAATCCGGACGATATCCACGCGGTGGAGAGCACCTCCGTCGTTGTGGTGAATGTAGGAGCTTGAGGGGACGCCAGATTTTTATCGGCAATCCTAGCGTTGTTTTCAATCCTCGCGTTGTTTTCAATCCCAGCGTTGTTTTCCAGCTTGGGGGGCGATCAGCACTCACTTATTTAATATTCAAAATGTATGCATAGGTAACGCCTAGGGACGACACGAAATATATAAATGATTACGGATTAACGGATTTTATAAGATATAATGTTAATCTCTTCCGTATTAGTGATCACAATATTTTAAACGTGTCGTGCGTTAATACAAACAAGATTCAGAGAAAAAATGAGTGCGAATAGCGCGGTGATTAGCACTGCCGTTAATGTATCCACGGAAAACAAAAGATCTGATTGGATCGCTAAAGTGTTGCCGCTTGATGACTTATTTATTGTTGCAATTATAAAATGTATATAGTTTATTAATCTATATATATAAAAGAGTTACCCACCCATTGACTCATCACGATATCTCTGGAACCATAAAGCGTGGAGACTTGAATTTTGGTAGGAATATTCCTTTTGGCGAGTAGAGGTTAGCTAAGAACGGATTTAACGAAATTCTACCCCTAAGGGGGTTAAACGGGGGTTGGAACTTTGTATGAAAGTCCTATGTTTTTGAAGTAAGAGACTTGAAATTCAAAATGTATGCTCTATAGATGGTGTGGAGGTGTACTAATAATGTATTTTTAGAGATCACCCCTTTTTGGGGCTGAAACGGGGGGTGGTAGTTTTATGTGAGCGAGATGAAAACTTAAGTATATGTAAGTATATTATTTGCATCACAAAAATAATTAACGCCCAACGAAGTGGGCACGGGTCGGCTAGTTTAATATATTTATAATATGTTTATATATTATTATGTTTGAAAGAAAAAAAAAAGTTGTAATAAAATTTTGTTTTATATTTAAGCGTAGTTTTTAATTAGTTTTAGCTATGTAAATATTAAGTTTAAGTTTATTTTATGGTAATTATACACATTTTGTACGTACAACGTTACAAAGTGCAACGTCCATTTTTTGCAGCAAATTGACTTTCTGATTCTGGTGGCAAATATTTGATATTTGGCTCCTTGTGTAGACGGTCGTATCGTCTATTTGCGCGTACGTGAAATATTTTGTCAAAAACAACAAATACTGAACAGCAAATACAAATAGCCAAGTCTGGACGCACCATGAGACACAGTGCAGGCCTATTGTGCAAGCCTTTTACTAAATAATATGTTTTACTTCAGTCGTGTGGTCTAAACAAAGAGCAACACGGAGGGGAGTAGCCATAAACAGGCGTTCCCCTCTGTCAAAGTACAAGTCCACGCGGTCCTATGCGTACAATAAAACTAGTTGTAACCGTACTGCTCACTAGACTGAATCTAGTTGCGCTATGGAAACAACGTCCTTCAAAAAATGCCGAATTGTTCTGTTTTTTGCTGCAAAAAGTGACCTGCCACGTCAAATTAACAAAAATATGCCATTACCTTTCATATGAAAGTATTTTTTAATCACATTATTACTTTATATTTTTTTTTTAACCTTTTTTAAACTTAAAAATTAAAAATATTATCGGTCGTCTTGTTTCGGATTTGTTTATCAACACCGGCCGCTTGCCTCATACAATATGCGGATCGGTCGAGCGACTGATCCGAGTCTCTTACCGAAAAGTAGTGGTTAGTGTTGTAACCGGTTTGTTTGTAGATAGTTATCGATAAAAATGGCAAAGGCAAAGAAGGAGACAGACATTTTTGAGATTTTGATTTATTTAAAATATTATATTGCGAACTTTATTAATATAAATAGTTTTATAATAAAATTGCATTAAATCTATACTAATATATAAAGCTGAAGAGTTTGTTTGTTTGGTTGTTTGTTTGTTTGAACGCAGTAATCTCTGGAACTACTGGGCCGATTTTAAAAATTCTTTCAGTGTTAGATAGCCCTTTTATTGAGGAAGGCTATAGGCTATATATCATCACGCTAAGACCAATAGGAGCGGAGTCCACGCCGACGAAGTCGCGCGCAGAAGCTAGTTAAATATAAAACAATACTTAACACATTTTACTAGAATTACTTAGTGTGAACTTCGACCATAATGTTTTATATTAATTTTTGGCAGGTTTCCTAAAAATCCAAATTTAAGGGATACATGTTTTTTTTTTTTTAAATAACAGACTCAACTAGACGCCCACAATAAATAGTGTCATTTGCACCAATCATTAATTTCAATACCTCTGACTTTCAAGTGTTGGCGAACAATAGAAGAAAATTAGTCGAGGGCACCAAACCAACTCTTACGTCACACTGTATTTTTGAAATGATGACTATTGTAGTATATAAAATAATTGCATGCGTACAAACTACACATGTCAGAAGTGAAACTTCTTTGGCAAACTAATTTAAAAAAAAGCTTAACGCTGCAACTTACAATTATTAAAGTTTTTTTGTTGGTTTTATTTTTGCTCCTGGTAGTGTTGGGCAAGGTTTTGGAAATTAACACTAATTTAAAAAAACTAATTAAAAAAAATGAATTTAAAATATTAAAAAAAAAAACTAGTTGAAAAAATAAACAGAAAGCTAACGTCACGCGGTGTTTCCAGGCGGTCACCCATCCAAGTACTAAATGTCATGACGCTGCCGCGTTACCTGTCGCTCAAATTTTACCCCTCATGCGCCTAGAGAAGTTTCACTTCAATAAATAAAGTCCATTTTTATATTAATGTCTTACTTTTGTATCACTTTAAAAAATAATTTCCCTAAACGAGTACTTGAGTTTATCGATAACGCGTATCGACAGTTGTTACAACCATGGCTGTACGAAACTTGTCAGTGTAGTTGCGGCATATCATTATACTGTTATGACACAGAATGTATCTATGTGTGTGTGAAAATGTGAGTGTATTTTTTAATTTAGTATAGTGTGAGTTTCGTAGTGACAGATGATTATTTTTGTGTGTGAATTTGAGAAAGTGTGCGTAGCACAGATTTCCCCCCGCAAAAAATGACAGACTATTTTGTATCGGTAAAATACTCTATGGCTACTCCCCTCCGTGTTGCTCTTTGGGGTCGTTCAAGTATTACGTAACGCAAATTTTGAAGATTTTTGACCCCCCCTCCTCCATGTAACGCGCCGTAACATTTTCCTGTACGCCCCCCCCCCCAGCCCATAAACGTTACGTAACACCCCAACTGACCATTTTTACCCAAATGTCACAACTTTGTTGCGAAAACTACCGAAAAGTCGCTTAAAAAAATCGCGTTTGCGGTAAGTATAAATATATATATAATAATATATATACAAAAAGGGATATAAACGAAAAGGGTTGCCAATTTGGGAGATTTTAGTACACTACTTTTTTTATTTAAATAAAAAACAACGTTACGTAACGCGTTGTTCGAGACCCCCCCTCCCCCCCTGTAACGCATCGTAACGTTTTACAAGACCCCCCCTCCCCCCCTAATTGCGTTACGTAATACTTGAACGGCCCCTTTGGGTCTAAAGCACAATTTTTTTTACATACAAGGGACTTAATATCATTTCTTGAGTAGTAGTTCCAAATACTCATATTTTTTATTATTGTCATTTAATAATAATGAAATAACTTAATAAAGTTAATATCATTATTCATTAAGAAGATACATACAAGTACCAAAATCAAATCAAATCAAACCGGTTACCGATACCGGTAAAAAGTACCGATTTTAGTCATTATGGTGGTAGTTCTGTGGAATTGAATGGATTTGAATTGTAGGAATGTCTGAATCTGAATTCTGATTGAATTGAATGGAACGTTTTCTAACAAACAAAAAAAACATTTCTCCCAAAAGCCTAGTGCTATAGTTACAATTGCGTCTTATAATTTTAATAAATTCTGTTAATATATAATTCATTTTTAAACATAAAAATCATGTGCATGAATTCTTGAGTGAGTGTTTTTCTAAATATTATAGTTAATAATGATGCATAATATTTGTACCCACTTGAATACTCAAGTGACCCAACCAGCAATGGCCACCATTTTAGAATCGTTCGGCAGTGTCTAGAATTATTTCAATTGTGTTTAAAATATAAGAAATCATTAAAGTAGTTATGATTGGGCAAAAGTTTATTTATTGCCGATCGTGTATGTTTTATGAAATGTATTATTTTATTTAATTAATAGCATTGGTCTGGTCGGAGTTGGAGTGTAAGAGAAAGTTTTTTCAGAAGTATTAGTACCATATAAAATCGAGCAAGATGGTGTCGACGAGGCAGATGAGTAGTATCGGAGGCGGCAACGGGAGTGCCGATGGCCCTGGCCCATCTCACGCAGAGCCAGTAACCGTGGCACGAGTAACACGCCATTCCAGTGCCTTACTCCCTGGGGGCTCCTCGCCGCACAGTGCTTCCAATAAAAATATAGTCCCGGCACCTAAAACAAATTCTACTACTTTGCTCGATTTACCTATAGAAGTTTTAGAAAAGATATTTCGGTATTTGGGATTCAAAAGTGTCTCCCATCTTAGAATGGTAAATATATTTAATATATATTCAGTTACACAGTAGTATTGTCCATTCTATAATAAATTTGACTGATCCAAACTTCATACTTATGTGTTTAGCTACATAGTGAGGTTAAATGGTTACTTTAATTCATATGAATTATTCTGAATAGTGGATTAGAAAAATGTTTTATTTAAAACCCTACTGCAAATTATAATAATTATATGATAAAATGTGGTAAAACAGTACAAAAATCATACTGTGGTAAAAACAACAGTAATAAATTGTTTTATTTTTAGGTTAATCATCAATTCAATACTGTTTGTAGTAGTATTCTGAATTCAACATTTCAACGGCTACAAAATCAAATGCTACATCGATTCCAAGCAATCAAAGCTAAAATGCCTCGTAGAGAGTCAGCTAGGCGGAGTCATCCGCTGGCATGTGAATCAGATATTATAGAAACCTTACACATGAGATTAAGCTTATTGCAAATGACATTTGGCAAACACATCGAAAGGAAACACTGTTGTTTTTTTCCTGGAGAGGTAAGTGTAAGAATGTGTAATAATTTTAACTGTTTGTTATATATTTTATAATATTAGTTTTAAAAGTTATATTTAATTAGTACTTTTAATACAATCTTTTTTTTTTAATCAACTTTAAATATAATATTTTATAGAATAATCTTATATCTGTATACTAACTGACTTGGCGAACTTCGTACCTCCTTATTTTTTTTTCCTATAGGGTCAAATGGGGGAAATGCGAGGGCCATAACTAAATTTACAAGTTCAATTTTATACGACTTATTCACTAATTAGTTTGTAAGAATTCACGTTTACAGATGTTATTAAGCATATATTTAGCTGTTATTTTATGTATTTTAAGTAAAGAAAAAATAAATAAAAAATAAAAATGAGACCCAAACGAAGTACTGTGCCTCATTATTACATTTACCTCGTGTAAAGGGGCAAATGTAATAATCATATCTAATTTGTTAAGACTACCTATAGACTGAAATCTGGGGTAAAAGCAAAAAAATACAGAAATAAAGAAATATTTCAGTTTTTATTTGAAGGAAATCAGATAATCACATCAAAAGTTATAAACTTTTTAAGAAATAATCATATTTGTGAAATCAAAATCAAATTTTATTAAACCACGTTTGGTTGATTCGGGATTAGGTAGTATATGAACGATGGAATCAGCCGTGATTTGATCAAAATCCTCCGTTATTGGCCATGCGAACATACTTCCCTTACGTCTTACAAACTTCACCTCCCAACGAAGGCCTACCTTTTTTTGTACAACACCCACGTAGTACTTAAGTCCTTTTTTTAGTGCATATTTCACTATAACCCAATTATTCACAAGGATTTCTTGAATTTTATTTTCTGTTTTTTCCTCTGTTCGTGTCCTCTCAGTTTCTATATTTTCTATTTCTGGCTCTTCAGTTGTTTTTTCGTGTGATCCTTCCTTTTCAGTTCTTAGCTCTTCTTTTTCTTTTGATACTTCCTTTACCTTTTTCGTCTCAACTCTTACAGTTTTATTTTTCTTCACATGTGTTTTTCTGCTTTCGTTATTTTCTTTATCAGAATGATATTGTTCATCTTCTTCTCGTTCATCTTCCTCTTCCATCCATTCACTAGCATCTGATTCTGCATAAGACACTTTACCTTCAGAACTTTCATCACTCTCTGTATCGTCTGACTTTTTCTTTCGGTTTAATTTCGTCCTTTGTTTCCTTTTAATTTTTTTTTTTACTTTGTTTATGTCACTACTAACCTGTACAGATTCTATGTCTGTTATGTCACTGTCTGAATTCTCAGTTTTATTTGTTTTTTTCCTTTTTATTTGCGATTTATTTGTAGTTTTTACTCGTTTAGCTGTTTGAATTTGTTCTTTGTCCTTCAGTACTTCAATAATTTCAGCAGACGTAATAACTTCGGCACCTGAGGCCACTTTTCGTCTCTTTTGTTTGCTTGAAATTTGTTTTTGATGAATAACTGACAAAATTAATTGCTCCATAGATGCGGCTTGTGAAAATTCAGAATTATGAACTGGCTTTTCTTGAGAACGTGGAGTTTCAATAATGGAGCTTTGTAGATCTAAAGAGTTGGCATTCAGTGACTGTAAACTAGAGGCCTCGTCAACATTCTCAAAAAACGACAACGTTAAAAGCGACGGCGATTCGCACCTTGCACTATCAATGTGCTCGGTATTCACAACCTCCATAGTATTATCTTGCACACCCCTCTCAATTTGTTGTTGGTGTCTCTCCCAACGCTCTAAAGCTTCTTTGGCAAAATTCTCCTTTGGAACAACATCAGCATCAAACGGGAAAATGCCTGCCTTCCTAAACCCATTCTTGATAACGTCATCGCTGACTTTAGTCCAAGTTTCTCCCAGAAATTGAGAAAATAGGCATTTAGGTAGCTTTTGACCAATATGTTGTCGCTGCCAAGTTGCAATAGTTTGGTCCCATTTTTGTTTGTAAGACTTGAAAACTGATACATCTAATGGTTGTAGAATGTCACTTGTGTGGGCAGGGAGTTTTAAAATTGTTATTCCTTGGTCCAAAGCATATTCTACCAAGTCAAGCGAAACATGAGTAGAGTGGCCGTCGTATATAACCAAGACAGGTCTTTCATCGCCCAAAGCCGGTACCAGGGTTTTTTTAAAGTAATTTTTGAAAACTTCTGTTTCCATCCAACCATTGGGTGTCGCCGCGTAAGCTGTGCCGGGAAATTCTTTGTCTGGTGGTGCTTTCCATTGATCCCACATATTTTTTCCTTTGAATATTATTAAAGGAGGCACTCGTTGACCCATAGCATTACAAGCCAAAACAAAAGTAGTATTATCTTTACCCGAGGTGCTTGTAACTCGGGATGAGCTTTGACCTTTTTCTCCAACTACTCTTGATTTGGATGGATCTATACTAAGGCTGCTTTCATCCAAATTCCAGATACGACCAGGCTTGTCCTCTATACCCAGTTCAATCAAAACCTTTTTTAAAAGATTGAAATATCCGTAAATATTAAATGGGTCTGTGGCAGCCTTCTTTCTAGCGTATTCTAACGGCTCTGGTTTTCGAATGGACAGATTATGCCGCTTTTTAAAATTAAGAAACCAGTCCTCACCTGGAATCCCATTTTTGAAAGGTGTTTGAACATCATTCTTAGTAACAAACTGACCCACCAATTCCAGAATTTCTTTCCTGCTGAGGCCAAAGCCCCACTTTGCTAGTGTTTTAATGGAAGTTGCTAACATGTTCTCTATATTTTTGTCGAGTGCGGTTCTCCTCCCCTTTGATTTTTTGATAACCCCTCGCGTACCTTTGATTCGACAATATAGTGTTGAAAAAGGAATTCCATACAAAGTTGACGCCTTATGTATTGTCAATCTACCGGCCCGTATTTCTTCAATAGCTCTGCTTAATCTTTCTTCGGAATATTTCGATCTCGTCTCCTTTTTTTTAACATAATTTCGCACCATCTGGAACAAGCAATTTATCTAGGGGTAAATGTAATAATTATGATATTACATTTGCCCCAGTGACACAAAATTCAGGGGCAAATGCAATAATGGACGTACGATGTAGACGGTACCAGATGATACAAAAATACACGTTTAAAACAACTTTCAAACACATAAGTTATCATACTGGTACAAAAAAAATCAAAAACTTACTTTAAATCCTTAGATGAAACTGGAATGAAAGTTAGGTTATGAATTTGTGCAGCACGCTCTTACAAAGTCCGACACGTAATGACACGTCACTCCTTCATCCGTCGGTAAAACAGTGTCAAGAAGTGGTTAGCTTATAGTTAAAGAAGTACGTATGGTAAATCAGAGATGGCAGCGCCGGTTTCTTTAATGTAAATAATTTAGATTAACGTTATCACTTTTGCCCCGCTATTGCAAATGCCCCACCTGACCCTATGTAATAATATCATATATTATCAAAATAAAATATAGCCTACTAGATATACATTGATAAATATCTACTATACAGGGTGGGGATTATAATACAACAATAAATTGGACATCGTATATGTAATGACATTCCAAGCCCACATACAAAAAATCAATAAAATACATCCAGTAGTTTAGGCACAAATTATGATTTTTCATTTTTTTAAATTTCTCCGTAATGTATTATACTAAAGACCTGACCTACCCTAAAACCGGCCGTTAACGACTCAAGGACAGCTATTTTTATTTCTAAAATCATTGAGCACGAAAATCATGGATATGGGATCGACAGCCACAAAAAAAAGGCAAAATTTTTAATCATTGCCATTTAGTGACAGTTCGCAGACCAAATAATATTACTTATAATAACTAATGTTTATAAAAAATAACTTATTCAGTATCGGCTACTGATCAGTTCTGCATATTTAAAAAAAAATTGATGGTTTGAGAAAATTTTAATCAAATAGTTTTTTATTCAATTTAATTTTAAATGCGTAACAATTTATTTTAATTTACTTTTCTAACTTACTATTTTTTACTCAATCAAAATAATGAAGTTTTGTAGGTACAAGCACAAAGCACTTCTGCGCCACTTTGCCGCGTAGACCGAAAGTCACGCGTGATGACGCGTGTAACAGGTCAGTGATCCTATAGCTACAAAACTGATGTTATAAAATTTTATTAAATTAAACTGAATTAGTTTGTATGAAAAAATCTTTTTTTTTTTATTTTGATGTTAGGACTTATCTGATGGTTTTGAAATACTTCTATAAACGAGTACTAACGGTGTTATCAATTATCGTTGTATTGTCATCCCCATTCTGTATATTGATAAATACCAACTTTCAAGTTTGATTAAAATCGGTTAAGTAGTTTAGGGAGTCCATCGCGGACAAACAACGTTAATACATATAATTAATGTATATAATAAGATATACTATTAATTAAAATTTTAGATCCTTGATGAGGTGTACAGTATTTTATCTTACTTGAAAACAGCAACAAAATTAGCAAGACCTTATAAAGTAACAGATGAGCTTTTCGATTTAACCACAATGGCAATGGAGTACTTCAAGGAGCACATTGAACCTAACTTGCCCGAAATTACATATTTTGGCACAGATTTCTTTGATATTACAACTGCTTTTTCACGTAAGTATATTTAGTTTTACAATACAATCACACTTCAATATTGTGCATTCATATTTAAATATTTATGAATACTATTTTGGGTTAAGTTACATGTGATACTGCATATTTAGATATGGGCATTATGGCATCGTTAAGGGTTTATGGCAAAATATGAGTGACGGTGACCCTTGTGACCGTGTTGCTAGCTAAATTTATATAACTAAATTTACTAAATTATTTTAATGAACTTTGAAATTTCACATTTTGAAAATATCTACTCTGTCTTCCATCATTAGGTTATGTTGTACTATATATTGATAAATATCAACTTTTCCAATTGTTTTTTTAAAACAAAGTCAACCATTTGTTTTTTTAAATTAATTTCTTAATGGTCAATGTTGGTGGTTCAAAACATACTTATATTATTTATTGAAAGTTATGGACACTTAAATTTTTTTAATTTTAGTTTTAGAACTTAATAAGAGATCATTATTTTTTTGTATAAGAATTACTGTTTTTGAGTTATATTTCAAACCCAAGTAATTGGACCTATATTCTCCAAATTTCGTTAACAACTGTTGCCTTCTACTTACGTTAAACCAAGTTATGCAGAAGCAAATCATAAATAAATTTGAAATAAACTAACAGAAAAGAAAGCCTTTATTTTTATACATCTATAAAAATAACGAAATAAGGAACAAACAATGGAAAATGTTAGATTGAAATAGTAGTGTGTTTTCAAAACACACTGCAACACGTTTTTATTTGTTTCTAATTAAATGCCGACTTTTACTGAGGCACAGAAGGAAATTTCCTGCTAAAAAAGCTAAATAACACTGTTTTCAAGCAGTATTGTGTTTCTATTGGTGAGTAAGGTGACCAGAGCTCCTGAGGGGAACTGGGGATGAGGTCGGCAACGCGCTTGCGATGGTGTTGTAGACATCTATAAGCTACGGTAATCGCTTACCATCAGGTGAGCCGTACGCTTCTTTGCCGATCTAGTTACAGTGGAGCGTCGATTATCCGAACGTCGCTTAACCGAACGACCGCTTATCCGAACTACTACGCCCGCCGACCCCCGCGTGCCTCTCTCCTGCCTCCCGCACTACATTTGTCGTGCACATGTTGCGACTTGTTGACTTGTTGTCTTTGGTTATTGTACTCGTATGTCACTTCCAATCAACCGCTAGTCGATAAAGTAAATTTTGCCGCGTAAAAGAAAACTTTCGATTTAAAATGCCTAAACCTAAACGTGTTGTCCTTTCTATGAAAGATAAATACGAGATTAATAAATGGTTAGAGGAAGGCGAATCTGCAACCAAGTTATCCAATGAATATCCAAATATCTGTCCTTAAAAAAGTACACGATCTAGCCTAGCTCGTAAGCGAGTAGGCTTACTTCGATAGAAGATTGAAGAATTTTTGAAGCGCTAATTGTACATGTTGTTGATTGTCTGCACATTTTTTTTTTTCTTTAATTCATATTTGTAATTAAAGATGTAAATATGGTTTTCATTTACCTGTACGTAAATGAATATGGCTGAATCAATATACATGTAGGTAGTTCGATTATCCGAAAATACCGGTTTTCCGAACACCCAAGTTCCCCAATTAGTTCGGATATTCGACGTTATACTGTACATTTAAAAAAAGCCTCGAAACAAAAGCTTCTTACTTTGAATATTACAGAATTTTGTACAGAACATTTTCAAAAAATTCTTATTTATATTGGCTGTGTATGAGTATACTGTAAATTACCCTAATGAATCAGTCAGTTAATAAATTATGTATTACTAGCGACCCGCCCCGGCTTCGTACGGGTGAAATGCTGATACTAAATTAATATACTACAGAATGTCTATATATACAACGTTTATAGCTTTTTTGTTATTAAACAATACAAACATGTTTTCTTTAGAGGTTACTCTTGAATTGATAAATTAAGTTCCTAGTCTAATGCGACTAAAATATGAACATGCAATGTCGAAAAAATTGTCGCGCCGGCCGGTCCCAAGCCGGTACCGCCGCAAGTCGCAACCGTTATGTCCGTGCATTTTAAATCTGTAATATCTTCGAAAATATTCATTTAAATTACTTGCTGTAAAGGGCCATATTGATCTATATTAAATCTGCAATGCATTTATGGTACTTAATTGAATAAGCATTAATGCTGTGTATTGCTTAAAATCGCTTCGTAAATAAGCCATTATTTCTCGTAAAAAGTAAAGGATAAAAAATTGTTATTGTGGGTTATCCTTAGGAGATAGACATATACCATTGCGGACTTTTTTGTAGACCTTTTTAAGGTGTACAATACTGTAGTACATTATTTTGATCTATCTCGTAGGGTTTAGCCAGCATTTGCAATGTACCTAAGCGCAAAAAATGTGTTTATTTACGACATCACATTAGAAACCTCTAAAATTATCAGTGCTTCTCTGCTATATTATGCATATAAACGTTCCTCTTGAATCATTCTATCTATTTAAAAAAAAATCGCATCAAAATCCGTTGCGAAGTTTTAAAGATCTAAGCACACATATGGACAGACAGCGGGAACCGACTTTGTTAGGGTTCCGTACTCAAAGGGTAAAAACGGGACTCTATTACTAAGACTTCGCTGTCTGTCCGACGCACTCCACCAAGCTACAGAACGGGATCGATGGAGACAGCTGGTTGACGGAATCAAACGGAGTCACGATCCTCAGCTATGACGGACCGATTGAAGAGAGAGAGAGTCTGTCCGTCCGTCCGTCTGTCTGTCTGTCTGTCTGTCTGTCTGTCTGTCTGTCTGTCTGTCACCAGGCTGTATCTCAAAAACGGCGATAGATAGACAACTAAAATTTTCACAAATTATGTATTTTTGTTGCCGCTATACAACAAATACTAAAAACAAAATAAAATAAATATTTAAGGGGGGGGGGGGGGGGGCTCCCATACAACAAACGCGATTTTTTTTTTTTTGAAATTGGTTTACTTACTGTTTACCTAGTCAATGATACAGAAACCTTCGTGCGCAAGTCCGACTCGCACTTGGCCGATTTTTTATAATATGTATTGATTAGTACCTCAGAACTTGACTGGGTGGATCGATTTTAATGATTTTTTTTTCATCGAAAGGTGGTGGTGGAACTCGAAATGTAACGAGTATATTATACTTTTCGAGTTATCTATACTAATATATAAAGCTGAAGAGTTTGTTTGTTTGGTTGTTTGTTTGTTTGAACGCGGTAATCTCTGGAACTACTGGGCCGATTTGAAAAATTCTTTCAGTGTTAGATAGCCCATTTATCGAGGAAGGCTATAGGCTATGTATCATCACGCTAAGACCAATAGGAGCGGAGTTCACGCCGACGAAGTCGCGCGCAGAAGCTAGTATCTAATAATGCGTTTTTACTTGACTAGTCTTTCTTCTTTCAAAGGTTAGATATTTTACGCAATAAATAGTCTATAATTCTATATATATAAAAGAGATATCCACCCATTGACTCATCACGATATCTCTGGAACCATAAGGCGTAGAGACTTGAAATTTTGTAGGAATATTCCTTTCGCCGAGTAGAGGTCAGCTAAGAACAGGATAGGATACAGGATAAGGACAGGATAAGGATTTTACGAAATTCCACCCACAAGAGGGGGTTGCGGGGGTTAATATCATATATGGCAAAACAACGTTTGCGGGGTCAGCTAGTATTATATAAAATTAGAGATATAAAGATAGAGATACATGGTTTCTTCTTGGTTTTGCAATAAAAACTTAAACTTTTTAGTTTAAGTTAACAAAAATATTGATTTTTGTAGACAATATTTAAAAAAAATTCTACTTTCAAGAATTTTCATATATTTAAATATGTAGTTCTATTTTTCTTTATATTTTATATACTTACATTACCGTTTCGGTAATAACTCCGTCGATAGATTTATGTTTGTGGTATTTCTTTTTTCATAGAACTCTCACTTTTTATCTCAACCTGTGTAGAGGAACAGTGTGGGGTTTTATATTGTATAAATGTATACCTGTTAGGGTACGTAGAATGGGGTGACTTTGATCAGTTTCAGGATTTAAACGGTTATTCTTCTTAAAATATGCCCGCGAAATACACAAAAAAAATATTTAAATATCGGTTTTGTATATACTGTCCATTTCTTGAATATAATTTTTTTATTTTTGATTATTTAAAAAAAAAATGTCAGTGATCAATTTTAAGGAATAGAAAGAAAGAAAGAAAAAAATTTTATTTGACCACACACAAGAGACAACAATAAATAGTTTAAATCGACTATTCTATAGCTATACCTACATATGACATTTTTACAATTTTTTAAACTATCGTGTGCCCCAGGAATGCGCCAAATTATATATATTATAGACTCTTTTTCTGAGAAAACAGGTTGCGTACAAGGACTTCTCCCAAATTTACCATGGTATTTTGTATATATTGTTCCATAGGGAATATAATACTTTTCAGATGCACCACGTAAGGTCAAACGGCTTGCAACTACGTTATAGCGTTATTTAAAACCTCTTCAGTGTAATTCCGGTAATCACGTGACCCTAAACGCTTTTTGTAGGTTCTTGGCATGATGCTTAAACAATAAAAAATAAATTATGGTTATTAAAAATAGTACAAATAAATAATGTATCTATGTAATTCGAAAGAGATTACTTCATGGGGTAACATCGATCAATGATCAAAGTAAACCCGCATAGGTGATCAATGACACCCCGTCAAAAAACCGGTGGATTTCAAGATTATAATTTGCGACAAACGTCGATGTTATAGGCGAATGAACTTCTGATTCTGTGAATTATATACGTTTAATATATCTACAATACTCCAAGTTGTATTTTAGTAGTTATTATAGCTTAAAATTACACAAAACTAGTACCTACTTACATATTTAACGTATTTTTTCCCAAGTCGGCACGAATCTATCTACAGCGACTAAGCACACGACCGTTGATAGTAACATTTAGTGTTGAAAACCGTAAAAGAAAAAATGACAGGATGCGTACAGAATTCGCACAATTCGAGTTTAAAAACGAAACAAAGTTTTTATCAAAGTCACCCCGCGAATCAAAGTAACCCAGTCCCCAGTCTACGGTAACGGATTTTTTTTTTCGAAATGCGTATTGTACGTAGTATTGTAATGTGTAAAGTATAATATGTATTTGTAAGAGTTCTAACGACGTAACTGGTTCTCTATACGAATGCGATTGTAATTATTATACTTCTTATATAGCATTATTCAAACATATTTAAATCATTTTTAAATTAAAGTTAAAATCAATATTTTAGCTGGATTTGATAATAAATATTTAGAATGTGTGGCCAATATATCTGTACATAAATTGGGTCTCAAATTATAAATCCATTATTATTGTTATGCATTTTCAATCGATAACGTTTTGTATGAATCCAACTTCACAACTGGAAAGAAAACGAATGCTTATTATTATTTAAAAAAAAAAATCGATCAACTTATCTACTACTAGCCGACCCGTGCCCACTTCGTTGGGCGTTAATTATTATTTTTGTAATGCAAATATCTGGCAAAGTTTTAATCTCACTCTCATTTTTCCGACTTGATTTACATATACTATTATCTTTCAATGAATTCTTTGTTCAATAACAATACAGTATAGCCTATATCACTCCTGAATAGTGCAGCTTTCTGTTAGTGAAAGAATTTTCATGATCGGATCAGTATTTGCGAAGATTACCCACTACAAACAAACGAAGTTAGAAACTTTACCTCTTTATAATATTTGTAGGTATTGGCTAGGTGCGTGACGGTAGCGCCACTCTAGGTATGAACTAAAAGGGGACAGTATTGGCAGATATAATCTCTGATTGGCAGTATATTAATGATATTTGACAATAATTACTATTTTTTTATTGTTAAAATAACTATCAATATGTGAAAAAAATGTAGTGACGAACTGACGAAATTACGTGCTATTTTATATTGAATTAAATCTCTTAAAAAAAACGTAAGTATCATTGATAAACAAATTATTTAGGTAATATTTACATGATTAGATTAAGTCAATTCTAGCTAGCTTTATAGTTTTGTACTATCTGTGTGTAATCTGTGATCAATTCTAATTTCTAAAGCATAGCTGAGTACATATGAGTTGTAAAATTAATTTTAACAAAACTAAAAGGAAACAAACTTTGGAAACAAAGAGTATAATTATAATTGTAAAGGTAAAAGTAAAGAATAAAAATAAAAAGATAATGTAATAGCTCAATCTTGAAGATAACGTAAAATATTAATTTTTTTAATTTAATATTTTTTTATTTAAGTCGTTACGAAAACATGGAGGTCATCATCAAAACTGGGTTTCAAGCAGTAAATCATCGTATTGAGTTCCAAATTAGTAACTAAATTTTTTAAATTTAATAAACACGTTGTTTAATCTAAAGAGTAGCAAAATATTTTTCATTATTTATATGAAATTCTTAATAAAATACATACAATAGTTTATTAAATTTTGATAAATTCCACAAGTAAAAACATTTATATTTCAAATTACTAATTTAGATAATATATTATTGTGTCAACAACATTTACCAGTTTCCAAATGCCTGTTATACTCTTTTATTATTAATACTGAAATTAAGGTTATGATACTACTTACTTTCGCCGTCTTACTGTTACTGCTAATATCCACTTTTTTCTTTGATTTATTTTCCATTTCGCAGTTGGAAATGTATAAAATTTACACTCACTCTTTCTGCTAGTATTTCTACAACTAACGACACAGCAACTCCGGTTGCTCATTTTATTAAAATTTTATTATTGATAAAAAATTAAAATGTTTACGTGTATTATATACGATAGAGTCATAAAACATCTCCGTTTAGTTCAAAAATTCACCACTGCGTACGCTTGTGTCGATTCGGCTTACCTCCACCATGACTTCGCACCTTGCCAATAGATCTATTAAAATATTTTATCTACACTAATGTTGTAACATTCTACTTATGTTTCCAATACTTGACTTATAATTACTACTGTTATAGCGCAGACAACAAAACACTCAATTTAAGCAATTTCACATGGTATAATATCCACATCGATATCGTAAAATCTCATTATAACATCGCGCGCATGCGTTGGTGTTGCAGGCGTCTATAGGCTACGGTCTTACCATCAGGTGAGCCGTACGCTTGTTTGCCAACCTAGTAACATAAAAAAAAAAACTACTGATTTAATTCTATTTCCATTAGTTATTAATTATTATTCAATGTAACATTCTAACGTTTACCTTATATGTTCCACTTTTAAATCATGACACCTATTCTTATTTCAGTAAGTATCAGCATATATCTTACTATATTTTCTATTACTGTCGTGATCATTATTAATGCTAACGTCAATAAAATTTTTGAAAGACAAACATTTATTTGTTCGACTTAATGATATTTCAGAAAAGCCTGAGTCATAACGAAGTTACATACAATACCTACTTATTCTCCAGTTTTAACCGATTTCCAACAAAAGGAGGAGGTTCTCAATTCGACTGTTTTTTTTTTATGTATCTTAAACAGAACTTTTGACTGGGTGGACCGATTTCGATCAATTTTGTTTTAATTGAAAGTTGTTGCGTGTCATGTGGTACATTTAAATTTAATTGAGATCTGACAAGTACTTTTAGAGTCATGTCTAATAATGCGTATTTATTTGACTACTTTTTCGTCGACCTACGTTGTATTATATGTATATACCGCATAACTTTTTACTCGGTTTACCGATTTTGATGATTCTTACTTTAATCGAAGGCTAATACTTGTCATGTAGTCTTGTTTAAATAAGATCGAGATCTGATTACAACTTTTTGAGTAATCTTTATTAGCGCGTATTTACTCGACTATTTTTTCGTCTTATTACGTTGTATACTTGTAGTACTTGTCGATGTAATTGAAGTTGGTTTTTTTTTCGTTTGCGAGCAAACACAATTATTTTGTAGCTTATTATTGAAAATCTGGGTTGTCTGGAAGAAATGGCTAATTAGTCATAAGTCCGCCCATTGTACTTCACTGTTAGTACTTATCTGTAAGTTTTGTTTGTTTATATTTGTGGTATACAATAAAGTATAAAAAAAAAATCGTTACAGGCAATATTATCGTAAATAAAAGAACTCGAATCTATAAAATCCTTCGTGAACACCATGAAAAACTAGCTGTGACAAATGAAACAAAAAGAAAAGACGTGACGTGTTAGGGTAACTCTGAATACGCTAATAAGACACTAGAATAGAACTACAATATAATACTATTTTGATGTTTATTTGATGATTATAAAGAAAAAAATTAAGTTTAATTATACATTGTACCAATTTGTATACATGTATTATTTTGTAAGCATTGTTCAGTTTAATTCCCTTTAGAGTATGTTTCGTAGACCGTAGTTTTACTGTTGGTATTTCCTATGATTAGCTAATTGTAACTGTGTGTACTGTAAGATAAAAATATATTGTAACAAAAATACTTATAAAACACAAATTTCAAACATATAAACCTAACTTAAATCAGTATATAATACAAAAACATTCCATACATTCTAATGGGATGTGCAACAAACACTTACATTATTTTAACTTGCTGCACACTATCTGATCTCACAGTAGAATACAAAAGAGCAGTTATAAATGCATTAAAAAAAAACGAATTGTGTAGTTTTAATTCTTTTAAATGTAAAGAAACGAAAGAGAATCTTTTCCTTTAAACAACATTCTCGGAATGCAATAATAGTCCAGTCGATAAGTTCAAAATGGTCGAAAATAGATATACTGCTCTTAAAATTATGTGTGATAGCTCGTTGGATCCGGAATGACGTCTAGAAAAATGTTCTAAAAGCATTTATTAGCACATAAAAAATTGCAAAAGTTATAAACAATTAAAAAAAGAAAAAAATGGAATTTCGTTTTTTGCCAATATTTCATAAACTATGGTCCGGCCGCTGAAAGAATGCGTTTCTGATAGATCGTGATTGACTAGGCGATGTAACTTTGAACTGGCGTACAATTTACGGCAAAATTTTAAATATATATTTTTTTTAACTTATTAACGAGTGATAACATTAAAATTCGAATAATTTTGCCAACTTACAAAAAATGTATTAATTTTGGCCTAAAATTATTACAATTACTTAATTAAACAATATAAAAACAATTGCTTTTAAAAGTCCAACCACGTCAAACGACGCTGCATCAAGGTTATGTCAACTGTTTGTTTTTGTATTGTAGTGATGTGACAAAATAACGAGGCAATTGTTATCGAATATTTTTGTAATCTTAATAAAATCTGTCGGTATAATATAGAATAAAACATTATAATTTTATAATATTCTAGCTGACCCGGCGAACTTCGTACCGCCTAACAGTCGATTCTTTAATTTTTAATTTATTTTTTAATGCTTTTCCTTTCCGGAACCCCTCCACTAACACTTAAACTTTATGGTATGGTATTTAAGTTCAAATTGACTTTTAAGTATTATTACGCGAATCTTTTGTATGGGAATATAGAAAATTGTTGTTTTTAGACTTTTTCAGGGTTTTTTTTTAAATTTTTCTCTCCGTAATAACTATCCTCGTACTTCAAGGAATATTATAAAAAAGAATTAGCCAAATCGGTTCAGCTGCTCTCGAGATTTGCGCTTAGCAACAAATTCAGCGATTCATTTTTATATACAAGAGATAATGTACTTAGTATTTAATAAAGTTAAGAGGAAAGGGTACCGGCTCTTTCTCCATACAAACGTATTCGACTGTTTTCTCCCTGGATAATGACACTAGATCAAATATTTTTGTAAAATAAAACTTTTACCTGCCATGACCATGCCCCTACGTTTTGTTTTTTTTCATATTCTTATTATATTAGGTAGTAGGAGTCTTCAAAAACTAGAAATATTGCCTAATTTTTTGTACATTTTCAGACACTCATAAAAAAATAATAATTCATATTTACAAAAAAAAAGAAAACGGAGCGGCATAGCTGAAGGCTTTGTTTATTTACCTAAAAAAAAATAAAAAAAAAATTGGCATGTTTCGAGGAGAAAACAGGCGACTACGAAATGATGTTTTGGTCAATAATTATCTACCTAAAACGGTCTGAGCTGCAGTTGTCCCTTTCTTGCTGTTTGTGGGATAGGTCTGGGGGAGGGAAGGGTCAAAGCAGTACGTATACACGCGTAGCCACGCCGAAGTGATGCCTCATAGTCGATAATTATATAGATACACTAGTGATGTATTATTTTGTCGATATTTTCAAAAATTCGTATTAACAAAATTAAATAATCTCTCTTTTCATAAACTACAATAAAACCTTATTTGGATGCGGTTTTCATTGTAACATTGTGAAAACCTGGGCTAAGGGTAGGGGTAGGGTAGGGTTAGGGGTAGGGTAGGGTTAGGGTTTCTCTAATAAATAAAAATGATAATTATGGTAAATAGTTTAAATAATTATGTTGTTTATGTTTTTGGTTTGACTATAATTTTGGCTAACGGTAGTCTTATTACTGAGGCAAAGGAAGGATACTGTAGAACGACTGACGGACAGACACTAGGAAAAGTAGGTTAACTAAATAAAGCTACAAAATTTCAAAATAAGAAGCATTATTTTATTCAGTTCAAGTAGGTAGAGTTATTTAATTATTTCCTTTCCTTTCCCTTAAGGCAATCATAGTAAAAATTTTCTAATATTGGTTCTATTAAATTCCAGAAAGCATCTTTCATTTTAACCGACTTTTAAAAAAGGAGGAGGTTCTCAATTTGACTGTATTTTTTTTAATGTATGTTAACAGAACTTTTGACTGGGTGGACCGATTTCGATCAATTTTGTTTTAATTGAAAGGTGTTGCGTGTCATATGGTCCCATTTTAATTTAATTGAGATCTCACAAGTACTTTTAGAGTTATATCTAATAATGCGTATTTACTTGACTACTTTTTCGTCGACCTACGTTGTATTATACCGCATAACTTTTTACTCGGTGTACCGATTTTGATGATTCTTATTTCAATCGAAAGCTAATACTTGTCATTTAGTCTTGTTTAAATTAGATCGAGATCTGATTACAACTTTTTGAGTAATCTTTAATAGCGCGTATTTACTTGACTATTGTTTCGTCTTATTACGTTCTATTACTTGTCGATGTAATTGAAGTCGGTTTTTTTTCGTTTGCGAGCAAACACAATTACTATTTTTTTGTTAAATGATTCCTTTAGGGCTCCACAAAATAAAATAGCAGTAACTTCGTTATAGCCTTTCCAATATTTTTTTAAATTAAATTCGGACTACTCTGTAATAAGTTATGCATGGTCAAACATATAAAAAAATATACGTGGCGACTTTAGAACCTCGTCTGTTTTTCTTCATCGGTTAAAAATTCTTTATGAACCACAAAATAATGAAATAAAAAATCAATAGGTGGTCCTGAAAATCTGTGTTAGTTTATAGGGTTTATCCCTAACTGAAGCCGAGGACTTATCTTTTTGTGAGACACACTGCCACCTTTATTAGTGACTATTATTTTTAATGTCTTTATTGTTAGTTCTGAGTTCAGTTGTTTCAATTTTTTTTTAATTATTATTATTATTTCTTTTTATTTATAGTTTGTTCTTCCACATTTAGTTTGATGTTTTATTTGTATTTCAGTGTGTTTCGCAAATAAAGCGCTTATTATTAGGTATTATTACGTAATTTGCCTAACTAAAAAGACATCAATAAAATAATCTATATACTAATATAATAAAGTGGAAGAGTTTGTTTGTTTGTTTGTTTGAACGCGCTAATCTCAGGATCTACTGGTCCGATTTGAAAAATTCTTTCAGTGTTAGATAGCGCATTTATCGAGGAAGGCTATAGGCTATGTATCATCATGCTTAGACCAATAGAAGCGGAGTCCACGCCGACGAAGTCGTGCGCAGAAGCTAGTAATATTACTATTTTTAAACATTTTTATATCGTCCCAATGCATGTGTTACGTATAACCGCGACAAACATGAGACATTACAACTTATATGTACCTATACTATTATTATTATACTTATTTTGTTGCGTACGTATGTGTGTATGTACCTATGTATGATTGTTATGTATTCTTTTTTTGCTTATGTATTTATATTTATATACCACCTGCCCATCTGAAAAGCGATATCCCTTTCATTATCAGGTTGTCTGGAAGAGATTGCTTTTTAGCAATAAGATCGCCTGGTTGAACAATTTGTGACTATAATTGCTTGTAATGTAAATTTTGTTCTTTATCTAAATGTACAACAAAGTATATTATTATTATTATACTAAGACAAACATATTAATTACTATGTACTATGTATGGCTACAATACATTTATCATGTACACTATATGTATGTATCATCAACACCCATTCTTACATACACCTCAACCATGTAATTACATACCTAATTCATAAATAAAATACCTAAGTATTTCAATAATTACTTACCAAAATACAGTTATGTAGATAACAATCCAATGAATTAACAAACAATAATTCAAAATAATAAGTACTAAGTAGTTTACGAAATCCAATAAAAGTAAGCCGAGTTACAGAAGAACGAAGCAGAAAAAATTAAATAAATAAAAATAAATAAATATGTAAATATGCGGTCGTCTGTTCCTATGGTAAGCAACTTAATGCTTGTGTTACAGGTAACAGCCGACTGTTATAACTATATGTATATATGGTTCAAAATCACCAAGGTGGAAAATTCGGTTTGGAAATGAATAAAAAATACAATCGTAACTAAATTCACCTAATGTACATTTGACACCATTCAAATCGATTTGACTTATTAGTACACCAAATTACCTGCTTAGAAAATAAATAAATTTCGTTATTATAATAAAATAATTGAGTGAAAAATCATTTCGAGAACGGGTCCCCAAGTGCTGTATCGTACAATCAAATTACTGTAGCTCTGAGAAAAATTAAATTTTATCTCTTTTTCGTGTCTAACAAGAATATTAATCTCCTCAAAAACGTTTTTTTAAACCCATTACTTACATAATAAAATTATTTAGAACACGAAATTTGCCTCAAAGTTTGTCCGAGACAATGTACGTCATATTAGTGAACACAATCATATCCAAGCAAAACTTTTTTTTACTGAACCCGATCTTTGGAGGTATTGTGCTGTTGTAGAGAGCGAATGTGTGTGTGGTGGGCGCTGTTTGTTTTTTCGTCAACTTATGTATAATTTAAGTGGTAAGAACGTTTCTATTTACAATCTAGATACCGTACATCAATTGTACATCATTACGGGAACACGTATAATTGATTGTAATATTCAAAACGCAGTTTTTGTAAGAATAATTAATTAAAGCTACCATTGTTTACTTGACATTTACTTTGGACTATTGTGTTCAAGATGTCTGATGCTGGCATAAAACGCACGAATATTTAAAAACGTCATTCCGTGAACGGTCATTTTGGAAACGTTCCCGGATATGATGACGTGTTCCCTAAATGATGATAGTATTAAGATGACTTTTTAAACACTCAAGCATTATTAAACAATGCTATAATATAAATGATAGCTACAAAACATATTTGCATCAAGCATAGAAACAAAAAAAAAGATTAAAAGAAGTAGAATAGACCTAAAAAACAACTAAAAAAGATAGTAGGCATATTTTCGCCAAAGAAGAAAAAGGCAATGCAAGAATAAGAATGTTTCTGGATAATATGACTGATGAATAAAGAGAAATTAAACGCGATAAAGACAGTGTTTACTACCGAAAAAAAAAGCTGAAAAGTAAAGGAAAAACTAGGAAAAAGATGTAAAAAAGCGTAAAAAGTACAGAGGAAAAAAATAATAGTGTTAAAACTGGCACATCTCATGGGGCAGACAAAGAAAACCTGCATGCTAACTTAATTTCTCCTGTGACAAACCTCTTAATTAAAGTACCACCCAAAAAACAAGTGTCTTTTGTAGATATTATGTTGGCGTAAGTGAAATATCTGTTGAAGACTATGGACAACTTAAGGTTACTTTCCAAAAATATGTGCGTAACACTACAAAAGTAACTATTTAAATAATTAGACCCAACAGATGTATCGTATGTTACTCATGAACAAATAATCATGATATTTCCTAAACCTTTACTTAAAAAGCAAAAAAGTCGAGATTATTATTATTGAAAAGGTCTGATTATAATAATAACTTGTTTATTTAATTTTGTTGATTCCATTCATGCAAAATTTTGTTCTTTGAGTTTATTTAAATTTCTTAATAATATATTTTGTTACCTTTTATTTAAGTTTTCTTGTTGTAGTTACTATTACTTCTCAAAAGTTTAATGTGCACCTGTTAAAGGTAATGAAAATATCATTTTAAGACTGCAGTTAAAAAGTTATTTAAGAATATTATAAATGTTATTTTTATTGTTTACATAAAAAACTTTGATAGCAATTTAATAAAAAGTTAAAAAAGAACTATATTTTTGCATTTATTAATGAAAATATCGTCCTCGACTGTCGATAAATCGTTACTGTATCATTCAGTGAACATCTAAATACACTATATCATTTTCGGGAACACCTCTTGAAATCGATATTTACCACAAATTTAAAATATTTTTAAATAAATCATTACGGAAATACTACGGAGACATCAATCTTGTTATAATCGCATGTAATTTAAATTGACATGCTATTCATAATCTAGTATATGTTAAACTTTATACTTGAAAATCGTAACTTTACTATGAAGTAGCATTATAATCAAACTTAACTGGTAATTATGCGTAATTTTCTACAAATTTTTCATTTATTTTCAATTAATATTGATGAATTCTGTCATTTGGCAACAGGAAGAAGTCATATTTTGAAACTGTTATTTTTAAATATAATATTAAAAATTGTTCCCGAAATGACGAAATTCGTTGATATGCCTTCTTAAATTCACTGTAATCAACACAAATATTACTTTTATGCTTGCTCATCTTAAACATTTCAAGAATAGTATCGTAGCAATTATTTAATCCAATTTTCAAGTTAGTATCTATTAAGTATTTTTTTCAAAAACACTAACTCGGAATTCGCCACCTTGGTGATTTTGTGCCATATGTATACTAGCCGACCCGTGCCCACTTCGTTGGGCGTTAATTATCTTTTTTAAAATGCAAAAATAGTTTTGAAGAAAACTTTTGACCAAAACTACGTCCGGAGTACCGATAAAGTAAAACAGAAAGTAAAGAGAAAATATATAAAATAAAAAATAAACGGCAGCGGGCGCCTACAGCGATGAATAAAATCGTAATAATATCGTGTATTTATTATTTTAAATTACAGAACCAAATAACATACTATAAAGAACAAATTTTAAACCACTTAAATAAATAATATGTTGCTCCAACGCCATCTATCAAAAAGCGTAAAAACTTCGTCATCGATAGATTCAAATAGACAGTAAATAAAATAGAGTATTAAATAGTTAAATCTAACAGCGATAGATGGCGTTCGTTACTTTGTCATTTTCATAATATATTTTAATATTTTTCTTTTTTACTGAATTTTTTTGTACAATTACAATAAAATATAGCCTATGTCACTCCTGAATAGTGTAGCCTCTCACTATTTTCAGCAAATCAGATAAATATAAATGTTTTAAAATCACCAATTAATTTCTAAGGCAAATAATAATGCTTGATTAGATTGAATTGTTGACACGGCACGTCAGAGGACGCAGGTTCAAATCCTGGTGATTTAAAATATTTATATATTTTTATCTTTTTCCTTTTATCTTGTCACTCCTGAATAGTGTAGCTTTCTGTTAGTGAAAGAATTTTCATGATCGGATCAGTATTTGCGAAGATTACCCCGTATATACAAAGTTATAAACTTTACCTCTTTATAATATTAGTATAGATTTTTTATAAATATACATAGAAATAATACACATATAAATATGTATATAAATACAAATATTACACCCAGACTCGGGCAGGAAACGAACCCGCAACCCGCGGAACAGAAAGCAGGGCCACCACAAACTGCGCCAAAGGGCTAATCAAATGAAACAACTAAAATACAGAAAAATAAGAAGCGCGAGTGAAATGCACACGCACACTAACACCACGCCACTCACACATAGACAAAGCAGTGCGGGGTTTGCGGGAGGCGCGGTAGCGGCTAACGGCAATAGTCAGTGAAACAGGAATAATTTATTCAAATACCTATTTTTCAAAAGTCCCTTAGGTATCCTTTCCTCTTAATAACATAATAAAGGTACGCCGAAACAAAACTTAAGAAAAATAGTGTCACAATATCAGTCAGATGAATTAAAAAAAAACATTGAAAATAAAATTACTTACTAACTACTTTATATTTCTGGTAAAAAAATGATATATATGACTTAGTCTTCATTGTTTAAGGCTTAAAACAATGTATTTCATAACATACATTTACCAATAAATAAAGCATTTTTATTTTTTTCTCTTCGTTACCTTCAGAAATTACGATTCAATTCGATTAATTGATTCATTAAAAAAATATTTACATTGTGAATATTTATTGAATATGTTACTGTAAAAGCTCGAACTACGGTAAATCCTAAGATTTAAGAGTAAGTCTTAGGATTTACCGACATGAGTTGATAAATGTAAGGATTTATGAAAATGGGACATTTTTTTGGGCTTTTACTATTATAATTTAGTACATGCTAGGTTTTACCACTGACAGCTAGTAAAAGTTGGTCTTGGGAATAAAACAAAGATTAATTCTTATTCATATATTTCAGTCCAAAACTTAAATTGGTAAGTCTTTAGATTAAGACCCGTAGACCGTTATCGGCATAATTTCGTTACAAAAAAAAATAACCCTAACCTATCTAACTTCAAAATTAGACCGTTTATCGGCATAATTTCGTTACAAAAAAAACCCTAACCTATCTAACTTCAAAATTAGACTAACGCGGGTCTTAATCTAAAGACTAGCTACGTTATGAGTTTATAACGTGTCTTTTTCAACATTTACCGTGCCTTTAATGTAAATTCTATGACTTACCAATTAGTGAATAGTGCTAAAAGTTCGAATCGCAAAATTGTTCGGGCTTTTACCATTAAGAGTTGTTAAATCTTAGGTTTTACTCTTAAATCTTAGGATTTACCGTAATTCGTGCATTTACAGTAACAAATATATTGAAATATAAATCCTATAAAAAATAACAACATATAAATTAAATTGAATAAATATGCATACTGAATGCAATAAAAAACGTAACTATATATTAATAATGTTATATAATTGTACATCACTAGTCATGACGAATTGGCAGGTGTCAGAAACGCATTCTCTGAGCGGCCGGAGTATACTAATATTTATGAAATTTCAAAAAAAGATTCTGAAAGAGTAGGAAATTTTCAATAAAAAAACTTACCGCTCCCGGAACTCTATCTCCATTATTTATAACTTTAAGTATCTGGCCACGGGACATTCGCCGAGGCGAATATCCGCGCGGTGCGAATGGCGAAGCGTCTAGCGACTGAAACAAACGCATAGTAATGTACTTAGCAAGCCACGCGCAACGGCTTGACTACCCGCGTGGCCTGCAAATCGTGCCGCGCGAATGGTCGCCTCGCCCGCCGCGCCGCCGTTCGCACCGCCGTTCCCCGTGGCCAGGCGGTAATGCTGAAAATGAAAATTCACAATTCAAAATTCAAAATATTTTATTCAGCAAAAAAATTGCGACCTGGGACTCTTCCACTTTCACAAGCAATTATGTTCCATGTCATTTTAATTTTATTATGCGCATTTCTTATTTTGTCTTTAATATACAAGGATTTTGCCATGGAACATACTCTTCTAAACATTTTTGAGTAGGCACTTACAAAAGAAGCAAATTATAGGCCTTTTCACAAAGCCTTTGCCTGCTCTTGTATATGCCAGGAGTTGCCCATTCACCAAATGTCAAGAGACCCCCTGAATTGACTGTTTTAGAAGTAAATATTGTAGAAAATTCAGTTTTAATGCGAGTACGACACATTGATTAACATATTTAACCCTTAATTAGGCGCATGGGGTCACGGCAATTTCAAATTGAAAAATATATAACTTTGAGAGATTTGAGCTCGCCCACGCTCTCTCTAGCTTCCTAACTTCCTTCAGGGTAGGCAAATCAGTCGTTTCCAGAACATCTACGCATATGCATTTGCCGCTGTACTCTAGAGCGCTGACCCCATGCGACCACTTACGTGATTTTTTTTTGGCAGAGGTAAGTTTTTATTTTTTTGTTTTTACTTCGTTTATAGACGTATATTGGTAATTATTTTTATTATTATATGTGTATTTTTATACCGGTTATTTAATTTATCAATTTTTATGTGAATTTACATAGACTTTTCCTTTTATTTTCAGTTTATTGATTTTTGAAGTGGCTAATGATAGGCAGTTATTGGAATGGCTTTAGATGTCCGATGATGAGCAAGATGTTGCTAGTTCTTCTTTGGAAGACGGATTTGTAAACGACAATAGTAGTTCCCATGATTTTGATAGTAAAATTGAAGAGTTCGAAGATAGTCAAGTTATGCCTGAATCATCAGTGGCTAAAAGTGGCGTCGATTCCAATGGCTAACTTTGCACTACTTATAATGTTGGAATAAGAACAAGAAAATAGCTATATTTTGTCATCTTCTAAAGTTATGTGGTATCAACGCATTTGTCATACACAGATCGAATGCTAATAAGAATATTACACGTTCAAGACGGATTTTTTTTTTAAATTAGTAGCAGAACTTGTAGAAAGTCACTAAAAGCATCGTATAGCATCGTTCTCTTCCTTAGTCAACAAAAAAAAAAGCTTCGTGAAGCACATGATGTGAACGAGACGTTGCATCAGTCAACAGCTAAGCGCGGGCGTTGTTTATCGTGGCCTAGGAAGACCGACAAAATATTGCCAATCAAATGTTATAAGTGTTGTAAATTTATTTGTCAACAACACTTTAGAGTATACTGCGTCGGATGCAGATCAAAATAATCTGCTAATGAGTCTGATTAATTTTTTTTTAAATAAGCTAAACAGCTAAGCCAAAAACTCTGTAGTTTTAAGAGAAGTTAGAAATTTGTTATTTTTTGTTTAAATTTCAAGTCAAAGTTATATTTGTGTCTATGAAAGTTAAGGATAATAAAGAATTTTAATATTTTTTATCATCCAAACTTTGTTTTATTTATTTCTCACACTCCTTTCTCAATTTTTGTTTGGGGTCACTCGAGACCCCATGCGACTAATTGCGTGATTTTCTTAATGCGCCTAATTAAGGGTTAAGGCATTGGTCTCAAAATATGGAGCAGCCCGACTGGGGTAGTACCTCGACCTTACAGAAGACAACAGCTAAATAATACTGCTTTCAAGCAGTGTTGTGTTCCCGTTGGTGAGTAAGGTGACCAGAGCTCGGGGGGGGGGGATTGGGGATAGGGTCGGCAACGCGTTTGCGATGCTTCTGGTGTTGCAGGCGTCTGTAGGCTACGGTAATTGCTTACCCTCAGGTGAGCCGTATGCTTGTTTGCCGACCTAGTAACATAAAAAAATTGAATTTTATACTTTATACTTAACTATAAATACTTACTACTACAAAAAATTATTATAAACAAAGTATGAATATTTTTTTAACTGTAATGGCGTGATCTTGTTAAATATGTATACATATTGGCTAGGTGCGTGACGGTAGCGCCACTCGAGGTATGAACTAAAAGGGGACAGTATTGGCAGATATAATCTGTGATTGGCAGTATATTAATGATATTTGACAATAACTATTTTTTTATTGTTTAAATAACTATCAATATGTGAAAAAAATGTAGTGACGAACTGACGAAATTACGTGCTATGTTATATTGAATTAAATATTTTAAAAAAAACGTAAGTATCATTGATAAACAAATTATTTAATATTTACATGATTAGATTAAGTCAATTCTAGCTAGCTTTATAGTTTTATACTATCTGTGTGTAATATGTGGTCAATTCTAAACATGGACATAATACCTACTAACAGGTATGTCCATGATTCTAAATTTCTAATTTCTGAAGCATAGCTGAGTACTGAGTTGTAAAATTAATTTTAACAAAACTAAAAGGAAACAAACTTTGGAAACAAAGAGTATAATTATAATTGTAAAAGTAAAAGTAAAGAATAAAAATAAAAAGATAATGTAATAGCTGAATCTTGAAGATAACGTAAAATATTAATTTTTTTAATTTCATATTTTTTTATTTAAGTCGTTACGAAAACATGGATGTCATCATCAAAACTGGGTTTCAAGCAGTAAATCATCGAATTGAGTTCCAAATTAGTACCTATATGTATACCTGTATTTTTTAAATTTAATAAACACGTTGTTTAATCTAAAGAGTAGCAAAATATTTTTCATATTATATTGTTTATTAAATTTTGATAAATTCCACAAGTAAAAACATTTATATTTCAAATTACTAATTTAGATAATATAATTATTGTGCCAACAACATTTACCAGTTTCCAAATGTCTGTAATACTCTTTTATTATTAATACTGAAATTAAGGTTATGATACTACTTACTTTCGCCGTCTTACTGCTACTATCCACTTTTTTCTTTGATTTATTTTCCATTTCGCAGTTGGAAATGTATAAAATTTACACTCACTCTTTCTGCTAGTATTTCTACAATTAACGACACAGCAACTCCGGTTGCTCATTTTATTAACATTTTTATCATTGATAAAAAATTAAAATGTTTACGTGTATTTTATACGACAGAGTCATAAAACATCTCCGTTTAGTTCAAAAATTCACCACTGCGTACGCTTGTGTCGATTCGGCTTACCTCCACCATGACTTCGCACCTAGCCAATAAGAAAGGCTTTACGAAGCGAAATTTTTTTACGAATATTATTTAAAAAAAAATTTCATTTACAATTGAGACGGAATTTCAGGAAAATTTTGTTAGTATCTATAATAGAAAAAACCTGAAGGTCCAGCACAACGATAATATATAGAAGTTTAATAAATGGTTTCACTATAATTTTCGTATATCAAGGCAGCTGACAGCAGTAAATTTCTTAAGATATCTTTTACCAGCAGTATTTTTACAGATTAGCACAGTGAAAGTACGCTTCAGCTTGTAAGATCCCACTGCTGGGCATAGGCCTCTTTCCCCATGTAAGAGAAGGATCAGAGCCTAATCCACCACACTGCTCCAGTGCGGGTTGTTGGATATATTTTACCTACTATGAGTAACGATCGCTATCAGGTGTACATGATAACAACCGGAACCAACAGCATAACGTGCTCTCCGAGGCACGGTGGGAGACCAACGAGGACTAACAACCAGACCGGAAATAAATATTTGTATAAACTCAAATATCCACTCCGAGCGGGAATTGAACACACGACCGTCGGTGTTTAGGCGCTGTCGATACGACACACGCACCATTAAACCAGAGCGGTCGTGTCGTAGTGAAAGTAATCGTTGGCTATAAATAATTTTAAAGGGGCCCCAGAGCGGTCGTGTCGTAGTGAAAGTACTCGTTGGCTATAAATAATTTTAAAGGGCCCCGTAGACGATCAAATATTTGATCAAACTTCATATTAAATTTCTGTTAGACAAACGTGTTTGTCAAATTATTTGATCGTGAGCGGGGCTGCGGGTTTTTATAATATGTTTGTTATATGAAACATGAAGTTTGATCAAACATGTTTGACAAACAGGTTTGATCGTTTACGGGACCCATAAGAAGGTAGTTTTATTATAATGTTCGTATATTACAGCGGGTGAGAGCAGTAAGTCGTATATATGCCTGGACTCGCCGCCGCCCAGCGGCTTCGAGTCGTCGTCGCAGCAGGCGGCGTCTACGTCAGAGCGGCGCGTGTCCTCTCTCAACATGTACATGGAGGAGAGCCTGCCGCCCTCCCCGCCGCCGCCGCAGAGCAACATGGTCTTAAGGAAACGGATACACCGCATTAAACAGGGCATGAAGAAGTGAGTCCACCGTGATCGCTTACCCTCATTGTAGCCATTTATGTAGGCCTTACTTTTTAATTTTACCAACTGATAAACTGTAAACAAGACTATTGTTTATACAACTGGCAACCGTTAACAAAGCTGATGATGACTTGATTATTATTTGTATAACAGAATACCATAACTACGTGAACTTACAACCTATGTATTTTTTTTAATGCTTTCTATTTGTTGTATTTTAAGGTACAATGACCAGTTATCGGCATTAAGGAGTGATCTTCGGAGTTGTAAACGTAAGACAGCTCTTCAACAAAAGCAAATTGCCGAGCAACAAAAACAGATTGCAGAGCAACAGAAACAAACTTTAGAGTATGCTAATCGGTTAGATGACTATGACAAAAAGAATGAGGAGACAAGCCGCAAGTTTCAAACTTTATTACAAGTAAGTTGTCCAGTCCAGTGTTTTATTTTTGACATAAAAATTATAGATTTATATATGTCTAAGTACTAGTAAAGTACTAGTAAAGAGTACACATAAATGTTCGTCTGTGTAAAACCGCTAAATAAGTCGTAGCGTTGGCGCAGCGGTCACAGCACTGGCTGTTGCGCTTGCGGTCGCGGGTTCGATTCGCACAAACATTTTTATTGGCCATATAGCGGTTTGTCATGGTCTGGGCGCTTGTCAAGTACAAGTGACTGTACTGTGTGTATTTCCGGACCCCCGAAATCCTACTGGGGACAATTGAGTATGAAAAAAAATTGGCTTCTTAACCGACGGAAAAACGGGGGAGGTTCTCAAGTCGACGCGTATATTTTTTTTATGTATGACCACGCGTAACTTTACAGAGTAGTCCGATTTTAATCATTCTTTTTTTTATTGGATAGGCTGTACCTCGAAATTGGTCCCATATAAATTTGGAAAAAAATATCCTACCCTAAGGGTGGGAAAGTAGAGATAATTAAATGTTCACTCACAGATTTTAATGCTGAATTGTATATTTTTTCTCATTATTAGATTCTTCTAAAATATCTTTTTCTCATTCGAGCAGCATTTTTTGTAGGCCTACCCATGTTGGTATATAAAGCATGTTCTTTTTAAAGTATTTACGTATCTTATACAACAAATAATATACAATAGTTAAAGTAGCATTATATAACAATTATACCCCGTCCGGCCACTAATTATCTTTTTGACACTTCAAGAAATTTTGACATTAGTGACTGCCTCACACGTTATTTATTCGATTTGAAATAATAATCGATTTTATTTAACTTAGAACTTTCAATCGATTTAATTAAATACATTTAGTTTAAAATATTATTTATTTATGCGTTTATTAGTTTTTTTAATTATAAATGAAATATGTAAATAATAAATTAAATGAATTAACAGAGTTATTGCTCTTTATTCTAAGTTTGCAATTAAATTTCAAGATTTCGACTTAATTCCTTGCAAGTAATTAATCTTGGGGTCATAGATACTACTAGCATCAGCGCGCGACTTCGTCCCCGTGGAACATACATGATTTGTGCGAAACTTTAACCGTTTACGCAGCGGAAACTCTCAAAGAAAAAAAAAACCCGAATTTGAAACATTTTTCATTGGTGCTACGCTACTATTGGTCTTAGCGTGATGATATATAGCCTATAGCCTTCCTCGATAAATGGACTATCTAAAACTGAAAGAATTTTTCAAATCGGACCAGTAGATCGTGAGATTAGCGCGTTCAAACAAACAAACAAACAAACTCTTCAGCTTTATTATATTATATACTAGCTTCTGCGCGCGACTTCGTCGGCGTGGACTCCTCTCCTATTGGTCTTAGCGTGATGACACATAGCCTATAGCCTTCCTCGATAAATGGGCTATCTAACACTGAAAGAATTTTTCAAATCGGCCCAGTAGATCCAGAGATTACCGCGTTCAAACAAACAAACAAACAAACTCTTCAGCTTTATATATTAGTATAGATTTTTATTTCCTTTTTTGTATTAAGTGATTAAGTTTGAGCTGTCAAAAAGATAATAAGTGGCCGGACGGGGTATAATAGCTAAATTAATGAATGTAGTTAATTTTTAAGAAATCAAAAATTAAGCATGTAGTAATAAGTAGATTATAGCTACAAAAAATTATTAAACAAAAACACTTTAACAAGAAAATTAAACCGCCGAAAAAACTGAAAAGCTAATAATAATAAACCTTTTTTATTTAACCTTAATAACTAATTTCTTAAACTAATGTAATTTAATGTATACATGTATAACTAAGTAATTTTGAGTCGGCGCCAAACAATTAAAGAACAAAGATCACAAAATTACCTTAAATATAAAGAAATAACTAAATCAAATCAAGAATGCAAGGTCAAATCTGCAGCTATAAATATTAACATTCAAAAAATTCGCTCTCCGCACAACCACTGGCAACAACATTGCCCTCACGTGTTGTGTTTGCTGTCACGCTGACTTTAATTTCGTGAGCACTGCATTTTCGTTTAGGTAATAATTAATTTGCTTCTTTGCCGACTCAAAATTACTTAGGTATACTTACATTAGCTTAAGAACTTTATTATTAAGGATAAATAAAAAAAGGTTTATTATTTTTTGATTTTCAATTTTTCGACGGTTTAATTATTTTTTTTATGTACCATTAAGTCGACAAGCAAGTGTAAGTCATAGTAAGCATCGCAAGCATGTTTCCGACCTTACCCCCAATGCCCAGGACTTCTGGTCACCTTACTCACAACAGGAACACAGCACTGCTTGAAAGACGTATTATTTAGCTTTAATCTTCGGTAATGTTGAGGTACTTCCCCAGACGAGCTGCTGTAGATTTTGAGCAGGATATTCCTTGCTGTGCCATACCTCAGTTATCAATTATACCTATATAAGTTTACTTTTCCTATGGAGAGAAGTACCTCTTTTATTTCCCTGTACTTTATTGTTACAGTATAGCAGTAATAGCAGTGGTTGCAATAATGTTGTAACGTATTTGCAGGAGCTGAACAAGTGTAAGACGGAGCTTCAGTACTGGCGCTCTCGGTCACCGGCTGTACCTCCACTGTGCGCCGAGTGCGGCGCCTCGCTCCGTCTCTCTCCGGCGCTGGCGCAGGTCGGTGGCTTTTGTGTACAAGCGATACTTAAGACTTTTATACTATAGAAGATCATTTGAGTCTTAAAGTTGGCTTTAGAAAACCATTGTTGCTTCATATGATACACTGTACATAAATGAGCAACTGAAGATTAATAGATCGAATTCGAAAGGTAACCCATCTTTGGTTTAACATAAAAAAACACGCTTACTATCATATATATTGCAACTGCATCTAGAAATATTTTATACATTGTAGCTTTTCTTTTATATAACATTGAGAACTGACGCACACTAAAATTCATCTTGAACTAATCAATCGATTAATTCAGCTTGCAACATCTCACTGCATAGATGTCGTAAAATTATTTGTGAAAATTGTTACAATCCTTTACTTGTCACTTTAAGTTTATTAATTATTTATAATCGTTCGTCGCTCATAATATATCTATACTAATATATAAAGCTGAAGAGTTTGTTTGTTTGTTTGTTTGAACGCGTTAATCTCTGGATATACTGGGCCGATTTGAAAAATTCTTTCACTGTTAGATAGCCCATTTATCGAGGAAGGCTATAGGCTATGTATCATCACGCTAAGACCAATAGGAGCGGAGTCCACGCCGACGAAGTCGCGCGCAGAAGCTAGTTTATTATAACTGGCATCTGTGATTTAGTGTTATTTTTGTTCTGGCGTCTTTAAAAATACTGGTGTTAAATTAGATTAAAACGACAGTATGATCGATGTTCGTTCCAGTGGGCGGCGGGCGCGAGCGCGGAGGCGGGCGCGGAGGCGGCGGCGGGCTGCAGCGGCGCGGCGGCGGACGCGGCGGTGCACACGCCGGTGGACACGCCCGTGGACAAGCCGGAGGACGCCGCGCACACGCCGCCCGCGCGCCGCCGCGCCTCCGCCGACGCGCCCAGCACGCCCGACCGCAAGCGGCGCCGCCTCACGCGCCCGCGCAAGCTATGAGGGCGCCCGCCGCACTAGCGGTGCCCGCCTGCCCTGTGCACGCTCGTGTCGCGTCGGAGGGACGTCCCGCTTGGAGTTTGATCTTTGTGGGTAAACTATTGATATTGATTCGAATAAAATGTATTCGACGATTTGATTTTCTGTCTTATTTTTTAATAAAATGATTTATTCTGTTAGACGTATGCACCTGGATGCTTATTTTTGTCGTTCCGAACGGATAAGAGAGATGTTTAGGTCATATTATAGTGTCAAAGTGAGACTGTGGGGTAAGATTTGCCTATAAAATCGATGTCATCGGACGCGGCCGATAATGAGAACCGATAAAGATCGACGCTATTATTAAAATCTATAGCTTGATACGTATATTATTTAAGTCCTCTGTCAGTTTCGGTACATCATTATTTCGGTCTTTTCTCTGTTTCGTATAATTTGTTGTCATTTTTTAATTAGACTAACGAATTGTTAACATACCAGTTTTATATAACTGACTTGTTTGTGGTCTTACTGACTTCTCGTTATAGTGGTCAACGAAAACTACGCAATGCGACGTAATAAAATTAATACTTTTACATAAAGTGGAAAGCACGTGGAAAGATTTTTTTAAACATCTCGAAATCTTAAGGTGCGTACGGATTGCGCGTACCCTGGTACGCGTACTCAGTTTACGCGTATTCGGAACGCCTAGTCCATACCTGCAGCTACGCGTTCACTCTAGGGTACGCGTACCGCGCGAGCCATCGTCAGTCGGTTTTTGGTCGCGCGTCAAAGAGGACTCACGCGGCCGGCTACGCTATATTTGGACGGCAAAATGAATAAACACGCGTGTTCTTCGAGTTTCAATAATGAAAATATTATCAGATTGATTCAACTTTATGAATTTCACCGAGTCTCTCTACTAGGTTCTACCTTTTCAAGAATTGTTTCAAAATCTTGCAAACTCATTCTCACAAAATTTTTGTCCCCACTTTCTTCATAATTTATATCTTCCATTAGCCTATTTCCACACTGTAATCTTTCACGATACAATTTTTTCATCCACCATCTAGGTTTCCGTTTGTTTCTCTTTTTTTATTTATATTATTATTATTTTTTGGCGAATGACTGGGGCTCGCGGAGCGCATTGGATCGATTGACCTCGCGTACAGGTTCGCGGCGGTCCGTACAGGAGCTGTACGCGTATCCAATGTACGCGTGGACAGTGTTTCCCAACTACGCGTAACACAGGAAGGCGCAATCCGTACGCACCTTTACGATCCGACTGTACTGACTGACTGTGTGTATGTGTGTCTTGCTATAATTGTAACGCATCTAATAAGCACCTTTTACACGACTGTAACATATAACGTACTATAGTGCGTAGACTAGAGAATAAATAGAGATAGGGCTGTCATAATATAAAATGTTGAAGTCATACTTTTTTACTAGAAATTTTAAAAACTTTTTAGACATTAAATAATTACAACAAAAATTACAAATTAATTGGTCAAATTTTTAATTGTAATTTTAATTTGTTGATCATCTTTTATGAAACTGGGTTTGTTTGGAGTCAAAAAACTTATAAAACCTAAGTGTATACACACTACACACACTACACTAGTTTTATTTTGTAACCTGGATAGATAGTAGCTCCAATATGGTATAAAAGCAATGTTATTGTATGGTATAACAAATTCTTGATATTTTCAAGATATGACCTTTCATAATATTACAAATTGTCATACGAGGTCACTTGAGTTGCTTGAAGTGTCATCTCACATTACATCGCATCGCGTAGCGCCGCTGATAAGTTTTTGTCGCTCAACAAGTAAATGGATTCAGCGTCTCTTGGTCTAGACACAGAGTCACAGATAATATATTGTCAGTTTCTATGCTGATTTACTTTTTTAAATTTTAACTTTACTTCTATGAATCTACTCCACAATAGGATAATTTTAAATTTTCTTATCCGTGTTATCCACTATTCACTTTCATGTTCTTTATTATTACAACTCTTTGTTTTATATGATGGAAGTGTTATATTTATATAAACACATCTTTCAAATAAAACAATTCCTGAGCATAGAATTTTACTATTGATGTTTGAATATTTTGCTAGAAGTGTACTTGTTTTATAAATAATAAAAGTATATACTGGATCCACATATAAAATTAAAATGAACTACAAAAATTTACATTCAAGAAATTTACTAATTTCTACAAAAGTATATTTAAATAAATTCTATATCCTACTAGTGTGGGAATGATATATTTATTTTTTAGTTTATATTATTTACGTACACAAAGGTAAACTACATTGATGTTTCTTTAGTAATTTAGTAAATTGGGACTTAAAACTATGTCTTAACTAAGATTGTAACTCTTTAAAACATCTCAGGAAGTAAAACTTAAATTATTCTCAATATTACTGTTATCTCAATATTCCTTGGTTAAAGTTCGTTATTATTAAATTATTTTGTCCAATCGAAACAAACAGTTGTCAAAATTATAGGTCAATTATTGGCATTGATAATTGTCTTAAATTATTTTTTTACAACGAAAATTTATTATTTATCTTCTGTAACATTGAATTCAAGGATTGTTCGCTTTTGTGTCTTCTATATCTTACGTGACAATGGCGGAATCAACTGTATACCCCGCTGGTACAACTGAACGAACCACTTATGAGTTGAATTGATATTGGTTATTTAAATTTACTTTCGATATCTAAATAATTAATGTCTAATTTTGTTTCTAAAGTAATCTCATTTTGTCCATTATAAAATGTACTACAACTAAGCATACAAATTAAGCGGATAAGGTCAACTTTTCACACAAGCTCTACTTGTAACTGATTCAAGGAATAGCTATCGTGATGTACTTCAATACAAATAAAATGAAGACATTCATATTTTTTTTAATGTATAAACTTGCATATTACATATTATACTTTTACGATCTTAGTTAAATCATACTTTTAAATAGCTAAATTAAAACTAGATTTTTTTTAATAAGTATTGAATGCGGTTAAAGACATTTACCGTTAATAAATTGAGAATTGTTTTAATTTTTAAAATGCACTATAAAGATTTAGTTAAGCTTCGTTTTACAGCCCTAGTTACAAACGACTGTGAATAAGAGTTAAGAGGCGGATTGTTGTTTTATTTGTAAATATTTTAACATAAAATCCCATGTGTAATGTACAAATAAATATATTTATGGTTATACGCATATACAAGTTTAAAGTGAATATTTTGTGACATGGTGTTTGTAACATTTAAAAGACATTGGGTGCCGCGTAGAGCTATTTTTCTCGAACGTGCGTGTACGTATAATTGTTCACGGGCTTCACAAGATTTTAGCATCATGTCACTCATTTCCAAAAACATATCACATCAAATACGGATATCAATTTCATGTTCGTGTAATAACTTCGGAATGCTGGTACCAAATCAAACACGCACAATTTGTAACATGCATAACGGAACATTTTTGTGGATTCACCTTTAATTAAATACTACAGTAACTAAGTGTTAAAATATTTTATTTTTATATTTATTGATAGTATAATTTCGTAGCAATCTTACATTATACACCGTTTATATTGTAATATCGGTTGGCGTTGTATATAAGATGCTTCTCGAGTAAATCACTTGTGCAGGATAAAAACTTCTTGACAATGAGAATGTTCAGTTACCAGCTCTACCACATTAGGGAACATGCCTTAGAATTTACTCAAATGTTATGTTTTAACTACCAAGAAATATTTTAATCTGGGAAGGAAAAAAAATAATTTTTATTTATTTATAAAAACACATTGAGGTAAATTGCTTGCGCGTGTTCAAAGTATGTCTTGTAGTCGAGTGGCTACTGTATACCTTTGCCATGTTATATTTTTGTATATAATTACTATGTACATACTATGTATGCTGTGTGTAGAAGTGTAGATTGTTCATATTGTTAGAATGACAAGTGAAATTTATGAAGTGAAATGTTGTAATTATTATCATAGTTTTTTATAGAAAATAATTCTAAGTTGCATGTAAAAACAAAGTACTGGATTACACAATCTGTTTATTTTAAAAATATATTTTGGCGATTATAGGTTATATAGCGACTCTTAGGCCCTGCGCGCACTAGTGACATTTGTCACCGTGACAAAAAATTCTTTGTCACTGTCACGTCACCGTCACTTTCGTGACTGCGCGCACTTGCAGTGACAGTTTCTTGCATTCGATAAGATGGATCTCGAAGAGACGGTTGTCTGTGAACTCGTTTTTAGAAATAGAAAAAAATACAATAATAAAAAGTATTGGGTTCACCCGCTTTGGAGTGATAGGCTGATAAGTGGAAAGTTCTACACCATGTTTGCCAACCTACATACATATGACACGTGACATTTTGTTGCGTCACGGGCATGTTGGCGTCCTCCGTGGACAAAAAGTCACCGAATTGTCACGTATCCAAATGCGCGCACCTTCATTAGGGATGATGGACGCGGTGACAGTGACAAAAAGTCACGGGTGACAAAAAGTCACTAGTGCGCGCCTAGCCTTAGCTTTTTTGTTGAATAAAGTAATGTATTAGTTTTTTAGCGTTAAGAATTAGAAATAACCCTCAATGAGGTCTCAATAATAGTTATAAAAAAGTAGTTCTCGGCTTTGTAATTATTTGATTTGTTGTCAAAGAATACTTATGTAAAAGAACATTTTTACCATTTGCTATTGATGACAATGATTTGGTTAATAAATTAGGTTTTATTTATATAGTTTAATTACGTATTATTTTGAATGTAATTTGGAGCAAATGGTAAGATGTTTTTTTTAAATTCTGTATTAGGGATATTTTTACACAAATAAAATTCGTATATGCAGAGTAATAAAATATTTCTCAAATTGTAAGCATTAACATACATTGTAGAGGAGCATATGTATTATAATACTGCTCCTGCCAATGCATATTTGAATAGTCAACATTCGAATATTCAATTACTCATATACAAAATAATGTAAAGCATGCCTATTAGCTAAGTAGACGGAAGCAATAGTCAAAAGTGATTTCAAGTCCTTATATATTGATGTGATGTTCTTCAGTACTTCTTGACGTAGGTGAATAGTGTTACATTCATTCGATAGCTGCTTCATTTTCACCTTTCGATACTTTTATCCGCCTCGAAAGTGTCTTAAGTATTTCTTCGGCTTTTATTTTTTCCAGGGATATAAAAATTCTTAGGTTTTTGGACATAATTAGGACGCTAGTATAGCATAAACGTAGTAATATATTATATAGCTTATAATAATGCAAAGCTTTTTTGTTTAATATTAGGCTTTCTCAACTTTCTCAATGAAAAATTATGCACAGGTTACGTTTCTCCTAAAGATCGTCGCTTCCCTAAACCGCACCAAAGATCGTCTCAGTATTTCGTGTTTAATATCTTAAATAATTTTTATTTTTCAACCTGCTGTTAACAATCTCCATTCACAATTGAATATAATGCCGTTCTTTCCAAGGCGTCCCGATCTCGTAAATAATATTTTATCAGAGATCATTTTTAATATTTTATTGTCTGCCAGTTCTGCCACTGACACCAGATAAAAGCGAACGACAATAATATTCAGAAGTATACTTTTATGACATCTAAAAGTTTTTATTAATTGTGTATTAAAGGTGAATGTTACAAATGTTTGATTTAATCATAAATTAGCCAATTTTAGTTTTTCATGTATATATTATAATATAATTATAATAAGTAGCGCATTCTTTAAAAAAAATTCGAGTCGCAGTTAATTTGTGTGCTCGAATTCCCTATAAGGTTTTAGAAGTCTTATAGTATTCTTCCTTTTGTTTTATGTTTACTACGTGGCTAATGTGTGATGTGTATGTAACGTTTGTAGAGTTCTATAAAGTTAAAATAGATGTTTATACATACATGTAAATTATTTAATGTCAACAAATATTGTAGACTTTAAATCTTAAAAATACTGTTAATAAAGTAAGGAGGTATTATTGATTGAAATACATGTTGTGCCTAAATTAAATTACGTAGTACTTAATTACGCTTGATTCCTTCAGATTTATTATTCGGTTATAAAAACAACAGATTTGTATACCGAATGCTTTTGTATATTTGTTGTAATATTTGCCTCAATAGTGCAATACATGTGTAAATCCATTGAATGGTATTTGTTGTGGCAAATATAAATTTTTTAATAAATTACAAATGCGAATTTAGGGCTGTAAAAATAGGTTAAAAATTATGTTATTTGAAAATTTCAGTGCACAGAAACCATGGCAAAAGTGTTGTGTTCCAATAGTGTGTACAACCAGCAAGACTGTCATATGTGCTGTATATAATATCCTTTTAATATGATAGTTTTACTATAAAGTATTTTTATTAGACAGAAATACAATAAATGTGTGAAGTCCATTAAATCTTTTATTTAATATAATTTTCCTTAATTTATATACTACTAGCAGTTGCCCGCGGCTTGATTCACGTAGAAATTGATAATATTGATATAAAGACGGGCTAAAATAGTGTATCATTATTCATTACATTACAACAATTTAGGACCTTTTTGAATATCACCATATGGTTTATTTATCTTTATTTTATACTTTATTGTACATCACATATACATAATTATATAATATATTACAAACAAAGCATAAAGATAGTTACAGACAGTGAAGTACAATGGGAGGACTTATGGCTAATTTGCCGTTTCTTCCGGACATAAAAAGTTTACCTGTCGTGCGCTAGAATTACCAGTCAGCTTACTCTCCATCACACTTCATGTAACATTCGTATGAAAAACTGTCTTCCCTTAGGTCTTTCTCCAGTCATATTTAGGTAATTTCAGTAATACCAACTAATCCCCCTATTTTACCATGCAGAATTTCCGCAAACGCTGGGATACTTATTTATGTTACATGCAATCAAAGCCTAAACATAAAATTTCTACTTCCAGTATAATCTAATTTTTGAAATTAAAATTTCAAAAGTTAGACGCACTCATATAGAATTTCAATAATTTTGATGTGATTTTAGGCGCACGCACTTTGTAAATCTATGAAAATAATTTTAAATTTGTTTGCCAAAGAAGTTTCACTTCTGACATATTGTGTACTTTGTACACACGCAATTTTTTTTTAATTTTAATTATATTATTTATTACTAAGTAAATATACCTACAATTAAGTATTTTGTGAATATTTTAAGTGCCTACTTCTTACCATTTATTGATATCGAGCAAAAATACGCAAAAATGGCGTTTTTTGTATGGGAGCCCGGGGAGCCCTCCCTTAAATATTTATTTTACTTTAATTTTATTATTTATTATTAAAGTAAAAATACAAGTGAGTACTTTGTGAATATTTCAAGTGCCTACCTGTTGCCATTATTGATATGGAGCAAAAAAGGGCAAGAAAATCGCGTTTGTTGTATGGGAGCCCCCCTTAAATATTTATTTTATTTTGTTTTTAGTATTTGTTGTTATAGCGGCAACAGAAATACACAATTTGTGAAAATTCCATTATTTTATTATTTAACCCAAATTTAATATTATTAAGAGTGAAGACTTCCTGACTACGGGGGGTATTCCACGGGAAGCGGACAACTACAAAATGTTGATGATTCCGATTTTAGTAATTTTTGAATATATTATACCTATATGTGGTCATATGTGTAATATTATTATAGTATATTGTTTAATTAATGAGTTATTGGTCATTAAAGTTTTGAGTCACCAACAGGGAAAAAGTATAAAATTCCAAATTTACAGGGCCGGACCGTGACTTTAGGGGGCCCTGGGCTAATACTACTTAGGGGCCCCCCTAATTTGACCACGATTGAGATGCGTGTGTAATGGCAGCCGAACATTTTAACTGTCACTTCGAAGTACATATGTATCAAAACCTGAACGTAGACTCGAATTAAATGAATTGAAAAGGTTTGATTAATCGTAGGATTCGCAGGGATGCAAACCATACGATCTGTTTAATTTAATAAAATTATTGATTTTTTCGCATTATCGCCTATCTTTAACTCAAAAGGAATAAACGGAATCCTTATAGGATCAATTTGTTGTCCGTCTGTCTGTCAAGACACTTTTTCTCAAGAATGCATAGAGGTATCAAGCTGACATTCATTTCAAATACTCAGGCCTACTGTCCCTTGAAGCTGTGAAAAAATCAAACTTTGAAGCCAAGGCAATCAAAAGATACAGCCGTTTATACTTCGACACTCGCAAGGGAATCAAAACCTACAGTGTACTTCCCGTGAACTCAGAATCTTGAAATTTGGTACGAAGCAACGTCTTATAGCACAGATAAAGGGAAAATTGTGAAAAGTATAAAATTTTAGTTCAATCATATAATAAAAATATGTTTAATTTTTATTTTACTTACTACCCCTTTTCTCATGAACGCGTAAAGGTCGTAAATTAAAATTCATATCGAATACTCAAGTCTATAATAGTCCAGTCAAATAAGACTTTGAAGGTTACAAAAATTCCCATAGAGTTAAAAATTGGTATGAATGTTCAGAATACTATTATAAATGAATTGTGAAAAGTCCCTATCAATCCTCCTTGTGCAAATTTTTTAATTGATGGTGAAAGTTTGCAAAAATAGGTTTTTCTCGTTTTTTAGCTAAACGGTGAGTTTTACAGCAATAATAGTTCAGACAAAAATTGTAGATCATCCGATTCTCTATAAAAAATGTATCTACACTTTTTTTTTTCATAAGTATTGCCATTTCCATGATACAGCGGTTGAAAGAACTGAAAAAAATTTATTTTATTCGTAATATGCACGTTTCATCAATGGCGTCATCAATATCAAGTTCTTTAAATATTATTATTGTTAAAGCTAACTGAAGTAATGTATGAGCTCGAATAGCTCTCGCGTATGCACGACCGTTGAGCATTTTATCTAATGACCCAGGTGCATAAATCAAAGAAAGTATTTCTTTTGTGCCACATGATGTAACCAATCGCTCTAAGAAATGACATAATTAAATGAAATCTTTCGAGCCTGATTATGATTTTCGATAATTCAGACCCTTCAGGTGCAGCTAAGACGATTTCTCGAGCTTTTGCCTACTGATAATGACCATAACCTTTTGTATTTTCTAAAGCACAAAGTATAGTGATATACATATATGGTATTGTTGTAATTAACTTAATAACTAATTACTAGCTGGTTGATGAATAAACGCTAAAAAAATGTAATTTTCGATGTTGAAAAATTCATAATATTAATTTTTAAATTTAATGTTCAATAAAACCATTCCAACCGGGAATTGATAGATTTCTCCATTTGCCATAGAACCACATCACGTCGACTTTTTTGAGTGAAGATACTGAAAAGCCTGAATAAAGTATGAAGGAAAGTTTTGATTTAACTGTATAGGTACAAACACTTAGATAGTGATTTAATTTGATTTTGTTTCGAGTGTAACGTATTTCGTGTATAGTTGGTGGAGCTATTTATGCAAACAATCATAGTCGTTGAATGAAAATAGCTAGTTACAAAAATCACTAGTTTTATAATGACGCCGACCAAGTCACTGCTTTCGTTACGTTTCTTGAAAATGACGTAACGACCCACGTCTAGCTACTTACGACTAACAGTCTAACAGTATTTTGTTGAGTATGAGACCTTTGAAACGGAGCAGGTATACGAGCATCGCCACGCTGATAATTAAACGGGAGACAGTTTTTACTCAAGGCCATGCAACTAAATGAAAATAGGGGCAGAGTTTTTGACGTTCATTTATATTCTAAGAATTTTATAATTTGTATGTATAAGACATAGTTACTCATATTTTTATTCGTATAACGGTTCAAAAATGTATATAAAAGTACATTAACGTGCATATCCATACTAATGTTATAAAGAGGAAAGATTTGTATTGTTGTGTGTATGTTTGTAATGAATAAACTCAAAAACTACTAGACTGATTTAAAAAATTCTTTTACCATTTGAAAGCTTAGTTAACCCTATGTAACATAGGCTACTTTTTATCCCGGGAACATAATAGGCTCCCATGGGAAATTGTTTGCGCAAACGGGTGAAAGCCGTTGAGAACAGCTAGTTACGAATAAAATAATTTTTTCAGTTCTTTGAACCGCTGTATCACGGAAATGGCAATACTTATGAAAAAAGTGTAGATACATTTTTGTAGAGAATCGGATGATCTACAATTTTAGTTTGAACTATTTTTGCTGTAAAACTCATCGTTTAGCTGAAAAACGCGAAGAACCTATTTTTGCAAACTTTCACCATCAATAAAAAATTTTGCACAAAGGGGATTGAGGGGGACTTTTCACAATTCATTTATAATAGTATTCTGAACATTCATACCAATTTTAGCTTAATGGGAATTTTTGTTACCTTACTTCTATTTTAAGGACTAATTTGACTGGACTATAATACCTTTAAGCTGTAACAAAACATACTTCTATCTCAACGTCATCAAAAAAAACAGCAATTTAAGCCGCATATTTTGAAACTCGCATCTATACCTACTCATAAGGGAATCAAAACCTACAAGGTACTTAACGTGAACTCAGAATCATGAAATTTGGTACGAAGCAACGTTTAATAGCTAAGTTTTAGTTAAATCCTAAAATAAAAATATGTTAATTAATTTTAAAATGACTACCCCTTTTCTCATGAACGCATAAAGAGAATAAAATGAAATTCATATCAAATACTCAAATCTATAATACCTTTATAAGCTGTAACAAAATACAACTTCTATGTCAACGCAATGAAAAGAAACAACAATTTAGCCGCATTTTTGAAACTCGCAACTACTCACAAGGGGATCAAAACCTACAAGCGTACTTCCCGTGAACTCAGAATCTTGAAATTTAGTACGAAGCAACTTCTTATAGTACAGATAAAGGGAACATTGCAAAAAGCATTAATTTTTAGTTACATCATATAATAATAAAAATATTTTTAATAATTTTGTCTGTACGGAACCCTCGTTGCGCGAGTCTGACTCGCAGTTGGCCGGTTTTTATTGACTTTGACTTGACTTAGCTGGGGGCCCCTTGAATCCACGGGGCCCTGGGCTTAAGCCCAAAAAGCCATATGGTAGATCCGGCCCTGCAAATTTATAAAAATATCATTAGAATTAAAATAATTAATATTAATTAACGAGTTATTGGTCATTAAAGTTTTGAGTAACCAACAGGAAAAAAGTACAGGCAGTTCTCGACTTACGTAGTTTCGATTTACGTCGTTTCAAGTTACGTCGAACAATGACTTTTTGACACTATTCCTCAAGCGTACGTCAATTTTTTCGATTTCCGGCATAGGATAATTCACTGGTCGCGAGGTCAATGTCCTACAAATATTAAAATTAATAACACACAAATACCAAAAATAAACTAACCCTTGAGTTTTACATATAAACATTTATGAAAAAAAGTCTCGATTTACGTCGCGTATTTCGAGAACCTAGCATGCCGTTAGTACGAGGACTGCCAGTATAAAATTTCAAATTTCTAAAAATATTATCTATACCTACATATAATAAAATGGTAGGAAAGTCAAATCTGTACATTGAATATTTTTTTTTAAAGAATACTTGGAGTGTGATCTACAATCGATACCGAAGCCAAAAATATAGTTTTTGGAATTTTTGTCTGTTTGTCTGTATGTATGTCCGGGATAAACTCAAAAAGTACTGCATGGATTTACTTCAAATTTAGCACGAATATTATTAAGAAGTCGCCGGGTATAACATATAGGCTACATATTATTACGCTGTGGCGACATCTATCGAGCCGGAGGGGAGTGATGTGGCGACATCTATCGAGCCACAAAAACGAACTGAAGATTCTAAATCGCGCTATCGAAGTTTTCAGAGAAATGAACTATATATACAAGAACCCGACAACAACCGTCGGGGCAGTGGCCCTACCAGACACGACTCCTGTCTGGTTGGAGGATCCTCCCTTTTCGGTGGACGAAAATCCCACCAAACTGGTGACCCCGAGCATGAACATCAGCGCAGCCTTCGTCAATCTACAATTCTACATCATCGAGACTTCATCATCACTTCCTCAAGCTTTCAAGCAGCGAGTCTTACAGCCAGCCAGCATCCACGGCTACTACGGGTACCCTGACCACCAGCATGCAGCGGACGCGCATACCTGGTCATCACCCACAGCCTTCTCAGCGACTTTGGCACAGCACACTGCACTTCGGCCGGTCAACAAGCAGAGACGCACCTCTCTCCTGGTCGACGCAGCAGCCAGCCACTACGCAGCACTGCACCACTCCGACTCACTGGAGAATTTGCAGTATCACCCCGACTCACTGGGGCATCACCGCAGACAGTTCCGACTCACTGTGAACTATGCGGCATCTGGTTCCGACTCACTGGAACATTCCACTGGCCCGGCAAGCATCACAAGATGAGCATGGACGACTCAAAAACCGCTATCGACCTCCGGTCTCGGAGGGGAGTGATGTGGCGACATCTATCGAGCCACAAAAACGAACTGAAGATTCTAAATCGCGCTATCGAAGTTTTCAGAGAAATGAACTATATATACAAGAACCCGACAACAACCGTGGGGGCAGTAGCCCGCCAGACACAACACCCGTCTGGTTGGAGGATCCTCCCTTTGCGGTGGTGGATGAGGGACTTAACATCCATGTTCCCTCGCACCCCCAAAACGCTATCACCTACGGGGAACGAGCAGTGAACCTTTATTTGCTGTATAGCGTTCACGCAGACGACGTCGCGGGCAGCAGCTACTAGCTAGTTAGAATTAAAATCTATACCGATTCAGCCTGTAATATCCCACTGTTGGTTGGGTGTAGGCCTCTTCCCCATGTAGGAGAAGGATCGGCGGGTTGGCGGATATATTCCCTACTATGAGTAGGTAACGATCGCTATCAGGTGTACATGATAAACAACCGGGACCGACGGCTTAACGTGCTCTCCGAGGCACGGTGGGGAGACCCACAAGGACTGCACAAACACCCAGACCACGGCAAACATCTGTATGGTCAATACAAATGCTGTCGTGTGCGGGGATCGAACCCGCAACCGCCCGCGCAACAGCCAATCGCAATCCAGTGCTGTGACCGCTGCGCCAACGCGGCGGCACATCTAGTAATTAATAAATAATTAATTTCTAAAATTATTATCATTATATCTTGGGGATAGCTTATGTAGCATATTTCTATTTCTAGTAAACACTTTTCTATCATGTTTATTTCAAAATAACTTTTAAATATGTATTGGCACTTACAGTAGTAGTAGTGCCTTCCTGATGCTGGTTACTAAAGACTTAAATGACGAATAACTAGTTAATTAAACAATATACTATATTAATAATATTACAAATATGGATTGCAGCCATATATAGGTATAACATATTCGAAAATTACTAAGATCGGAATCATCGACATTTTTTAGTTGTCCGCTTCGCGAGGAATGCCCCCTACGTGATTTTATCTACTTTCTTTCGATGTTGTCACTATTTTAATAAAACGGCTTACCAAAACAAATATTTTTTTAAATCTCTAGGTATCCCGTAGATTTTTAATAAGCGATTTAAAACAAACAATTTTCATTTATTTTATTCTTTTTTATATCTTCACTACGATAAGTTCTTTACTTTATATCTCAAATAAAATAATTATTTCCTTGTAACAAAATAATACACATAGACAATTATTATAATATAGGTTAGAATGTAGGTACTTTATGGTTACTTAGATTTTTCCCATTGGCAAGATTTTTAAAAACTTTATTGTCTCTAATGAATATTTCTTTTGTTATATAATAAAATAGTCTTTTAGCGAAGACAGTGATTTAGGTCATTATACATATAAGACACGACAGATCTGTCGTTATTATTTTGGTAAGGTTTTAGAATTTTAGGAAATAATAGACCGGTATAGCATTTTTAATTTGGATAAATGTGAAAATTGAATACATATCTCAGTTTTCAATTAATCTAAGAAGAAGAGAGAAGTTGGGAATTCGCCTGCCCAGCGTGGTGACTATGGGCAAAACACATGAGTTCGCGCCATTTTTGGCGATAGGCTGAAGTGATGATGATGTTGAAGTGATGAAGAAGAAGGGAGAAAGATATATAGGTACCTAGGGTGTGATGAGTTTGTCTATCGTATGTATATTTTTTTTAAATCCTTACTGTTAACTTACGCCTTAACTGTTACCGATGTAACAGTTAAGGCGTGATTAAAAAAATCCTCTATCTAATAACACCTGTCTGTCTTATGTAGAGTAGGTAGTAGTAGTTTTGACTGAGGTAGGGCACAGCGAAAAATTTCCTGCTCAAAATATGGAGCAGGTCGACTGGGGTAGTACCTCGACCTTACAGAAGATCACAATTAAATAATACTGACACTGCAGACATCTATAATAATCTGTCTAATCTATACCTAATCGCTTACCATCAAGTGAGCCGTACGCTTGTTTGTCGACCTATTTATATAAAAAAGGAAAAATTACAGAAAAGATAAATTTTGGACTTGCCTAAAATCGAAAAATATCGATCCTACAAAAAAAAATGTTAAGAACCAAAATTGTAGGAAATTTAATTTTAAACAACTTTTGTAATAACTATTTTTTGTGTAAAATTGAAAAGTTATTCAAGGGAAAAAATAACGCTTTAAATCAAGATGGCGGAGGAAGCAACAAGTCTGGTACCCCTACTTTTTGAATTTAGACTACCAGTGACCTCCCCAACGAAATTTGAAGGATAATATTGCTGCTTCCAACTTTTGTAAATGTTAGCGGGTTAGCCCGTTTTTGAGCTAATTCGACTGGGTTATTAATAGAGCTGTATGATAATTATTATGACACTTTATTGTACATGAGCAAAATGACAAAAATAACAACAGGGCATAAGTACAAAAGGCGGCCTTATCGCTAATGAGCGATCTCTTCCAGGCAACCTTTGGGCAGAGGAAATGGTACATATGTAGATGGTCTAGGTCAGTGGTCGGCAACCTTTTGGTAGGCAAGGGCCACGAGGTGGCCAAATAAACTAAAGGCGGGCCGCACTTATGATTTAAACCCTAGACTCTACCTGATACCTACAATATAATTGGTCATATCCCATAGAAAAAATGAAAATACTATTAAAATTTTTAAAACATATGGAATTTAATACGTACACGTAATATGTACTTACATTATAACAGCATTTTTGTTGTATGGAATTTTTTTATAGATCTAGCTGCATTTTCTACCCTAATTCTAAATTTGTACTCAGATTTTTGCTAGCAGCTCTACATTTTGAGATATGAAGGGTAGCTATTTTTGTCAAAAAAACATGGTTTCCCGTCATATAACAATTTATTTAAACAACATTTTCTTTATCGCTTAAATGTCCAAGATTTACAGAAAATCGATCAAGGTGGCTATAAATGAAATGCATCTTATTGCTCATGTTGTATCCAAGGTGCTGAACGTATAATGGTAACTGCTTGACGTGGTCAGGAAAGTCGACGGACTTCTTATTTCCCGAAAAGTTTTTTACAAGCCAAAAAAACTAATTCCAGGTATTTTTTCAGCAGTTGTCATACTTTGAGTAAAATTTACATCGCTTATTAATTTTCTTATTTGTGGTCCTTCGAAAATTCCAGCTTTTAAATTCTCAGCACTCAATTTTGGAAACGATCTGGATATGCAGTGGCGTGTAAAAGTTTTGGGCCATCCTGTTTTTTCCATATAACTGACAAAATATTTTTTTCTTTCACTTGTTCTTTGTTCGAGTTGTTTGAGAGGAACATAATAAAGATTATAACGTTAATAATTATATAAAATATAATATTGTACAACGGTAAATGACTTTCAACAGTGTGCAAAAGTATTGGGCCACCGCAATTCACGAATTTGCCGGACCTTACTGCACAAGATTTTTTGATATTTTTTTCTCATTGGTTACTAAAAACGCTATGCACAAGGAATATGTTAATAATTACTATTATTTCTGCCTCAATGCCGAAATTTTTTAACAATAAGACTTGAAATATGAAAACATTAAGCTCTGTGAAATTTTGTTCAAACCACTTTCAAACTTTATTCAGAAAAAAAATTCACACGTTTTACACACTATATTGGGTATCCAGTGCTTGTTCTTTGTTTCCAATGGCCGTTGATAGTATGCATGTAAGCATTTTTAACGAAGTCTGACACATTTAAAAAGAATTTTTGAATGTATATTTGCCACAAATGTAACAAAATCTATTTGGATTGTTTACACAGGTCTTTCTAGACGCATGTTGTGATTGATCTGCAATGTAATGACATTGCAGATCAATCACGTTCATTTATAAATGACTCGGTACTTCCTGAATATCACAGGAAAAAGGGTTTGCAAAAATCTTCTTTGCTTGAAACTTTTCAAACTCACCAAATCTGTCGCTGAATGAAAAATGTCACATCATATATCTGCCAGTTTCGTTTTAATTCTACGTGTTACGCGATCGCGGTTGGTTCATGCATTTATGTTGATATTTATAACTTATTTACAAAACATTCGCGGGCCGCAAGTAAGACCTCCGCGGGCCGCACGCGGCCCGCGGGCCGCGCGTTGCCGACCACTGGTCTAGGTGTACAGTTTTATCTAAACACAGACAACATATTTAGACAAACTAATAATGTAAAAAATAAAAATAAAGCATATGTACTATACATAGCATATATTAATGGAAAGTTTTAATAGATATACATAAACATATATAGGTATAATTATATATTAATTATTGTTATACGATTCAAAGTGAAGAAAGGAGATAATATGTGACTAGATAGAAGGATTAAAATAGAAGGAAATAGTCTTTTACAGACTTCTTGAAAATTGGAAGGGATTCAGCGCGTCTAATGGGCCAAGGTAGGGAGTTCCAAAGCCGAGCTGCTTGGGCAGTAAATGATTTAGTATAGAAAGTAGTGGAGTGGGGAGGAATTTTAAGGAGTAAACTATCATCGGAGCGAAGGCTTCGCTCATGGGACTCGTTGAGATACTTAGAACGTTCTCGTATGTATTAGAAGGAGTAGCAAGATTAAATAGTATGCAATCAGCAATGCAATATAACAAAGGAAGTATGTGAGTATTAATGCGAAGGTGAATTGGGGTTTTTATTTTTTCTTTTCTAATCATGACGTATTGTAATTTAATTAATATTAATTTCATGATTACGTGATTTTATTTCAGTGCTTTATAATGTTCCAGTATTTTATTTCTGTTCATTGTTCTATGCTTACTGTAAAATAGGTACTGTTGATTTTTAATTATTGACTTCTTGTCCGAAATAAACAATTTATCGTTATTACTATTAATCCATTAAAATGAGTAGCCTCTGGTTTAGGGGGTATAAAACAGTGATGAAACGGATAGTAGTTTGGCCGGATAGCCGGATATCCGGCCGCCGGATATCCGGCGGAACTTAGCTGTTTAGTGAAATTTAACAAAGTTTGCCAAAATCTATCTTTCAGCACCTTGCAGCAGTGTGTACAGCGAAAGACTTTTTTCTGAAGCTTATTTATGAAGAGAAGCGAAACCGCTTGCTACCTCTCAATGCAGAGAAATTAGTTGTTATTCACCATAATTTACCCTTAGTGCAGTATGAGTACTAACTAATTCATTTTCTTTCTATTACTTTCATTTACTATTATGTGATTAATAATTTACAACTTTACAACTAAAACTAATTATATTTCTCAAGTGATAGTAAGACTAACTAAATAAAGCAAATAATTACTTAAAAATATACATTTTTTATCCAGGTTACAGGTATCGGATATCAGTTTCATCTTTACTTTTTTTTTATATAATTAGATAGGCTTGCGTTTGACCACTATTTCACCTGGTGTTAAATGAGAATGCGGTCTAGGATGGAGCACGCTTACCTAGAAGTAGCCTATTCACTCGCGACACTCACTACTTAAAATATATGTGACGTATACTGAACGACGCGAGGCCGCGTTGGCGCAACGGTCACAGCACTATGGATTGTGCTTGTTGCGCTGGCGGTTGCCGGTTCGATCCCCACACATGACAAACATTTGTATTGGCCATGCAGATGTTTGCCGTGGTCTGGGTGTTTGTGCAGTCCTTGTGGGTCTCCCCACCGTGCACCGTGCCACGGAGAGCACGTTAAGCCGTCGGTCCCGGTTGTTATCATGTAAGTAAACCTGATACCGATCCTTACTCATAGTAGTAGGGAGTATATCCGCCAACCCGCATTGGAGCAGCGTGGTGGATTAAGCGCTGATCCTTCTCCTACATAGGGGAAGAGGCCTATGCCCAACAGTGGGATATTACAGGCTGAAAAAAAAACCGAATTACTATCCGGTATCCGTTATCCGGCCGGATACTAAAGTACTATCCGGTATCCGGCCGGATACCAAAGTACTATCGGGTATCCGGCCGGATAGTGAAAACAAGGCCCGATAGGCCGGATACCGGATAGTTACCGGATATCCGTTTCATCTCTAGTATAAATACTCATTTCGTATGCACGAATCAAGTTTTTTTTTATGTAAAAGGAAATTATGTAAATATCTGAAATAAAATCTTTGAAATTGATGCTAGGGACAGAGAAGGTCATAAACTCTGTATTAGTATATTTCACAGTGATGACAAGTATATAGGTAATATAATTTTCTTTTCGGAAAATTTATCTACAGAAACATCTGTCGCTTGTATAAAGGCAGGGCTGTGTTATAAAGCAGGGAAATCGTTTGTCACAAACAGTTGTCTGGTCACGTAGTTCAGTGCTGCCTCTTTGCTGAGTAATATGTATTATACCGTATACGAAGTTCGCTTTACAAATAAGTAATATTAATTAATTTCGAGTGCATCGTATTTTGTTTGATGATAATATACATAGTGAAAAAATTTCGTGATGTTTTTCGTAATAATTATAGCTCTTGCGCTATTTCAAGGTATGTATAAAATATTTTATAGAAAATCTATTTCATGTAAATGTATGAAAAAAATATAGTTCACCTGTGTGTGATAGTTTAAAATATTAAAGTAGGTATATTTAATAATTTATTTTTATAACTAAGTTAAAATATATTTAAATATCAAGCTACAAAGTATTTAAATAGTGTCTTTATTAAATAGTTTGCTTATAATTATTAACGATTTTTTTTTCATAAAAGCGCATATAATAAGAAGAAATAATGCTGTAACTACATAAACTTTTACAAAGTAGATTAAGCAAGTTTTTTTTAAAGATTTTTCGTGGCATAATCACTTTTTATGACTGAGTGAAAGTGCTAACTTTTAAATTACCTAAGTCTCTAACAATAAGTGTTTTTTTTACTCATCGTTACATTTACCTGTTTTAAATTAACCTAAGATTAAAGCGTTTTATTGAGAAAGCTAACTGAATAATAAAAAGTTTCAATAAAAATTATTACTTACAAATGTCGACAGACATTACTTTATTTTAATTTAGATAATATTTTGGTTTTACTTTATTTAAAAATATATCGAATAAAATAAATAAATAATATTTTATACCTACGTTTGTTGTTGAGATAAACTAAACACTAATGCTTTGTAACTGTAAAAATAATGTTATATCCTGCATAATAAAATGGAATCACTTGTTTTAGTACCTGCTAAAGAATTATCAAACATATTAACTATTATTTATTAATGTGTAACATTTAACAAATAAAACAAAACAATATATACATAGATATACCTACGACGACAAACATAGAGATTTAAAAAAAATGTGTTTACGCTCTACATTTTATAATGTCTAATATTATGAAAATAAACTTCGTATTTTATAATAAACTAGCTGACCTGGCGAACTTCGTACCGCCATTTTTTTTCTTAAATATAATAATTACATATACCAAAATAAAATATAGCCTATCTTTCAAGTTGGATCAAACTGCACACGGTGTGCAAATTTGATTATAATCGGTTAAGTGGTTTAGGAGTCCATTGAGGACAAACATTGTGACACGAGATTTATATATATTAAGATTATTATTTGCAACAGCTTTTACTTAAGCAGGATATCTAGGTCTACGATAGTTGGCGCAACAATACGCCTCTATCATCTAGACCACTTTCACTGGAAAACGTAAAGAGATATACCTAATGGCGGTAGATTTTATCCAACTAATGTTTTAGCCCACATCAGAACCGCGAGTTAAATTTATATTTGTAATAGGATACTAGTATCTTTAAAACATTGTTAATTAAAAAATAGGTAACAATAGATTATACTTTGCTTTAAATTGCACGACATTTATTAAATAATGGAAATTCTAAGAATTCTTAGGTATATTTATATCTTATAAGAATAATATAATTCAGTTACATATGAAACAATTTAAAATTATACAATATATGTATTAAAATATATATTTATGTGTAGGACCTAGGTACTTACTTATATTAAATTTACCTAATGATTTTGAAAAGTGAGCTGCTTGTATCCATCATCAATCAATACATAATATTATAATAATCTATTAAAAATGTAAATGTAATATGTTCGTGCACGCTAATCTCAGAAACGGCTTATTCAATTTAGATGCGGTTTTCACTAATATATTGTGGTAAGCTTCACTTAACATTTTTTAGTGCATTAGTTAGTTTCATGTCAATCGGTTCATAAATAAAAAAGTTATGCCAATTTAAAGAATCACGTTAAACGTGTAAAAATACCTAAACGACGGTGTTTATAATCCAAAATAAGCAAAAAAATATGTTTTTTTTTAATGTAACTAGGTTGGCAAACAAGCGTACGGCTCACCTGATGGTAAGACCGTAGCCTATAGACGCCTGCAACACCAGAAGCGTCGCAAGCACGTAGCCGACCCTATCCCCAATCCCCCCAGGAGCTCTGGTCACCTTACTCACCAACAGGAACACAATACTGCTTGAAAACAGTATTATTTAGCTGTGGTCTTCTGTAAGTGTGTCTGTATTATATCCAAAAATGCAGTCCAAAGTCACTATTCCACGCGGAAAAAATCGTGGGCATAGCTAGTTATAAAATAAGCTAAACTGCATACTAGGTACATGCGAGTTACAAACATACTTGACGTCAGTATAATCCATTCAATACAGATGTCACCAGTCACAACTCACAATGTATTCAGGAATTTTCAATGAGAAAAAAAGAATGAAATTTATACGTAGGTTACCTACATAATTACATATTAATGTTACCTATCTCTCATTATCATACAGGTTCAGAAACACACAACTAAAGGACTGACGATTTTAACTTCATAACTTAAAATTTTAGTAATAAGTAAAAAAATGGATAACTGTTTCGTAAAGCTTTAAACTAAAACTGCTAAGCCGTTTGTGATGAAACTTATGTTGTTGATGGTTGAAGATTTAGTATATTTCGATAACTTTATACCTGGGTAAAAATGCGGGAGCACAGCTATACTTATACAAAGACAATGAACTCAACAAAGAGCCGAATCTTTTAATGTATAATGAATAATGGTATCGTTATGGATTGTCATCGTGTAATGAAAAATAATTTTATAAAATCTCTAAATATATGTGGAAATGATGTCAGTGCGTAATTCATTTGAACGTGTATCGTACTACTCACACGACTGTTCCATTGATATTTATTTATTATATTTTACTAGCGATCCGCTCCGGCTTCGCACGGTTGCCAAAACTCTCACCACTCAACCTCAACTCAGTGTTCCTCTACTATATTATGCATATATTATACATATAAACCTTCCTCTGGAATCACTCTATTTACCAAAGAAAACTGCATCAAAATCTGTTGCGTAGTTTTTAAGATCTAAGCATTAGACAGCGGGGAGCGACTTTGTTTTAGATATACGTACTATGTAAGGATGATTGTATGTATCTAATGTATGAGTAGCACGTGTTAAAGTGTGTTAGAGTTTTGGCAATGTTACCAACAGTACGTAAGTAGCTTAATATATAATGTTTTATTTCAGTTCGTAAACGAACTAATTAATTATTATAAAATCTTTTCTTAATATGTATCTAAATGTAAATTTAAAAGAAGATTTCAACCTATTGTATTATATATATTTAGGTAGGTACACATAACACACAGTCGTTTAATAAGTTATTTTTACTCATATAGATTAATATACAAATGTACTTGTATACAGACACATAGGTATATGTATGTAGGTATAACTAGAAAGTGAGTGTAAACTTTAAAGAGTTCAAGTATTAACAATAAGTCCATAATTACAATGAATACTTAGGTATGTCCTGTATGTCAAGTATATTTGTAAGAAATTACTTTAAATCACTTATTGAGTACGCGGTTTATTTTCATAGAATATTGTTATCTCATTTATGAGTGCGCTTGTTCCAAGAACATAATTTACTTTTTCAATTACCTACCTACTTGTCTCATAAAATGACGTAAATTAACTTAAACGGAACAAAGGCCACAAAATCTTGATTTAATTATTATCTTCCAAAAAAAGAGGAGGTTCTCAATTCGATTGTTTTTTTTAAATGTTTGTTACTTCAGAACTTTTAACTGGGTGGACCGATTTGATGATTTTTTCTTTAATCAAAAGGTGGTGTGTCATTTGGTCCCATTTAAATTTATTTGAGATCCAACAAGTACTTTTCGAGTTATACTTATCTAATAATACGTTTTTACTTGACAATTTTTTCGTCGACCTACGTTGTATTGTATTATACCGCATAACTTTTTACTGGGTGTACCGATTTTGATGATTTTTAATTTAATCGAAAGCTGATGCTTACCATGTTCTTACATTTAAATTTCATTGAGATCTGTTTACAACTTTTTGAGTAATCTTTGATAACGCGTATTTACTTGGCTACTTTTTCGTCTACCTACGTTGTATAAGTTGTATTACTTGTCGATGTACATACTTAATTGAAGTCGGTTTTTTTTTCGTTTCGTTTTCGTTTGCAAACACAATTATTTTATTGCTAGTTGTTTGTTCAACGGTACCTACCCTTTAAGGGTTGAAGGATAGGGTGTACCTACGCGTAATAGCCACTATATACAGACTACAAGCTATCAATCTATACTTTAATATATAAAGCTGAAGAGTTTGTTTGTTTGGTTGTTTGTTTGTTTGTTTGAACGCGGTAATCTCTGGAACTACTGGGCCGATTTGAAAAATTCTTTCAGTGTTAGATAGCCGATTTATCGAGGAAGGCTATAGGCTATATAACATCACGCTAAGACCAATAGGAGCGGAGTCCACGCCGACGAAGTCGCGCGCAGAAGCTAGTATATTTATATATCACAAACGTTATTACATACGCCACCTATAGATAATTATATATATACCTATAACAACAATTGAAATAAAAATAAAAGAAAATAAATTTAAGTGTAATAAATATAATAATAATAAAAATTAAATAAATTAGCAAATAGTTACAATTAGCTTGGTTTTTATTTGCATCTGTCGAGAATTTTATGACTTAAATTTAATGACTAGTTTATGTACTCAGACTACTCAGGCTTAGCTACAGAAACATGGCTGCCTTGTTTTCGTTGCCGAGTTATAGTATCTAACGATATACATTGTCGATGTTGTGTCAATCTATTTTATAAATAATGCAAAGATGCAGGAAAATCCTGATATTGCATAGTTTATTGTAATTTTTATACACATTTAAGTACGGCCGTCACGGAATAAAAAAAATTTTCGCTTTCCATGATGTGGATAACTTAAAGACTGTTATAAGACACATGGCGATGAAAGTGATAATTAGTAACCCAGTAGTTTTTCTAATTACTGTCTAAACTAGATTTATTTGTTATCGCTGTATCGTTTGATATAAATTCTTGGCTTGGTGTGAACGCTTTGTTTGATTATAACAGCTTTTGGAATGAAATCAAGAACGTATCTACTTTATTATTTACTGTTGCTACAGCTAGCTGTAGACCGTATACGTATATACATACATACTTACATGCTACGTATATGTTTTATGTAGGTATTAAAATATTTTTCGAAAATATTTATAATTTAAGAACATTTTTAAAATTTGAGTAAGATACTTTTAATTTGCAAGTGGCAATATTTTTTAATATATAACCAATAGACACAAAGCTTATAAACAGCACATTCCTTCCACACACATTTGATTAACCCGTTGGCGCAGTTTGTAGTGGCCCTGCTTTCAGCCTCGCGGGTTAGGGTTCGATTCCCACCTGAGTCTAGGTGATAATATTTGTATTTACATAGATATTTATGTAATGTACCTATTATTTCCATGTATATTTATAAAATAAATAAAAAAATGTAGCTTTATCAGCCGGCTGTTACCTAAAACACAAGCATTATATGTTGCTTACCTCAGGAACAGACTACTGTGACTGTGTGAATGCTGTGTGAATTCCATACTTATTAGAATAGCATTATTATTCGTTACAGTTTATTGTGCTTTTCATCACTTTGAATTTGAAAAGAAAAAACATATTATTAAGTCAAATAGCAACAAAACTTTTTAAAAAGGTGTGTACCTAATTATATTCTAGTCTTGTTTATTAACAAATCTGTGTGTTTAATAACGGTTAATATTTTAAAATTTTAAGATTTACAAAAGACAATTTACGTAAAAATAATATGAAAAAATGCAAACTTTTAAGCAAATTATCTCTGTTGCTCAATAGCAGTGTCATTGGTTTACTTGTGTTTAAAATGTTGTTTATGACCTGCAGTTTATTGCTTGCAAGACGTGGCGGCACGTGCAATATATCTATTTTATGCTGCATATTCGTAAGTTCGTAACCATCAAACTAAATTCTTTGAAACGCGTTTGTTCTAAAAGAATAAATTTTAACGAAAATTCTAGGGCAACTAACTAGTTGTGTATTTTATAATAATTAATTAATTTGTTAACGCTGTTGGATTGCCTAGTAAAATATAAAATAAATAAATAAATTTTATATAATTGGTTTTTGCGATGAACGAAGTTATTTTACCTCGAAAAATATTTGTAGGTAGGGATCCCTAGTACATTTTTTAACCTGATCAGTAACAAGCTAATTTTCCGTTAATAGCTCCATTTTGATGAGACGAACAAAAAGTTCCTCTTCGAAAACTCTCGATTGTGGTAGATAATAGAGTTAGCAGGAGGTAGAGCAGCAGTGAGCGTAGGACCGGGATAACGTACCACGCAATTTGTAGGACAATGTTACCATCAAATTATATAAATATTAACTAAATAAAAGAAAAAAAATCAGAAAAAAAAATCAATTTTTGATGACCTTACGAGGTCATCAAGTTGATGACCTCGTAAGGTCATCAAAAATTATTACTAACAAGCTGATTTTTTTTTCTTTTAGTTACTTAATATTTATACAATTTGATGGTAATATTGTCCTACAAATTGCGTGGTACGTTATCCCGGTCCTAAGCTCACTGCTGCTCTACCTCCTGCTAACTCTATTATCTACCACAATCGAGAGTTTTCGAAGAGGAACTTTTTGTTCGTCTCATCAAAATGGAGCTACTCACGGAAAATTAGCTTGTTACTGATCAGGTTAAAAAAATGTACTAGGGATCCCTACCTATTGTGTTTTTTTCAAGATTTCGCATTAATAATAAAACAATGGAAAAGTGTGACATATTTATTCTTCCTCTATACCTACACGTTCTTTTGTTTTAGTGTATCTATATAAGAAAATTATTCACTGAAGTGACCGCTAATAATTAAATCGCTATGTAACACGTGAGAAGTTATTTAGTCCTTCCTGACAATGTGTTTTATTAATTATCACAATAATGTATATTATTAACAAAAAATTCAAAATTGCCGGACGTTATAATTTTATGTGTGGATTGTCTGATGTATTAAGTTAAAAAAGGAAAAAAACATGTACACATTTTTTCGCAATTAATGATAACATTTTATATTTTTATAATGGTTTGTTCCTAAGTGAATATTTTGTATGTTTCCAAGAATATTAAAATTTAAGAACATCGTATAAATTATGAAAATATTCTATGTAGGTATCTACTTATACGCATATACTTTGATTGATGCAATTAACGCCACTACTTGATTTTATCTTGGTCGGTTTCCGCTTTATGGTGAAATAGAGGGGGTGAGGGGGAGTAATAAACACGAAATAATATCACAATTCACAAGGGGCTATTAGGTATAGCTCTCATGGCTATAATTATATATTATCACGTATTTGTCTTTCATTGAAACATTCGCGTCTGTCTGGAAATTTGAATCACGATGCTTAATTTTCCAAAATCCTACCATCCACGGTCCACCACATATCACCAAAGGGAGTAGGGGGTCGAAAAGTGCATAAAATATCACGTGATTACCTGACGGACCTTTGTGATATTTTAAAATGGCATAAGTATAAGTAAGTAGTGTAGTAAGAGTAATTGTTTGTTTGTTTGCTTGAACGCGCTAATCTCAGGAACTACTGGTCCGATTTAAAAATTCTTTCAGTGTTAGATAGCCCATTTATCGAGGGAGGCACTAGGCTATATAATATTTTATTACCTCTTTTTTCTTAAATTAATGAGGGTGAAACCACATCTAGTTAGATATAATAGTGTTAAGATATTTTTGTCGTATTTAAAACAAAAAAAAATCTGTATATATCTATCTGCGCTATACAATAATCCTCATAGTATAGCGCAGCTCTCATTATGATTTGAATAATAAATTGTGCAGCGTTTTGCATTCATCGCATGATAGGGTATGTGCTATTGCTATTATTTTATTCAAAGCGGTCTTTTCATGATTTACAATACAATTTACCTATAGATCGCTACCGTATTTTCTATATGTAATTTATTAGGTTCAGAACATTATCGTAGTGTGATTTAGAATAATGGTAAACGTATAATATCTTATACTATTAAACGAGCAATTCTTGTATATATATAGAATCTGAATCTCGGAATCGGCTCCAACAATGTTCGTGAAATTCAGTATACAGGAGATTTCGGGGGCGAAAAATTGATCTAGCTAGGATTCATTTTTAGAAAATTTAGTTTTATCCCTGTTTTTAGGCAATGAAAAAATGGCTAAAATATCGCTAGAATAGGAAGGTAGATAATTTTCACAAATGTTATTAATGTTATAATAGCTCAAGTGAGAAATCGGACGGGTTCAACCGAGAAGACCAAGGTTCAAATCCACGTCTGCAAGCCATAATTTTTTTTCCTTTTTTTTTCTAATTGCACTCGTTATTTTTTATTTAAATAAAAATAAAATATAAAAATGCCGAGAAAAAAACAAAACAAAAAAAAATAATAAAAATACCGACTACCGAGCTAGGCTCGGTCACCCAGGTACTGATATTCTAAATGACGATCAAAAAATGTAGAAGAAAAGGTATTTTTTTTAATCCGACGTATGCAGTGGATAGAACGCCAGACTATCGTCGCTATCCGCTATCGCGGCTTAAATCTGAGATCGAGATGGTACCAAAAATGTTCTTAAAACCGTGAGAAAAGAAGCGTGTGTGGTGGCCATTAATCTACAAGCCAATTATCAACGGTGAAAAGTCTTTAGGCACCTATACCTATCTAGCAGTGGCGGCCATAGGGGGTGGCGAACGTGGCAATCGCCCGGGGCCTCGCTCTTGCTGGGGCCTCGCGCAACAACTCAAGCAAATTTAAAATAATGTTACGTGTTAGGGTTCGAACGATTTGGAGAGAAAGACCTGCTGACTCTTTTAGAGACTTTATTCACTAGCACTCGGTCCGACACAAAGCACTAGGTCCAAACACTACGCACTCAGTACACTCACTAAGCACTAGGTACACTCACTAAGCACTAACAATGTCCGAGGTCGTAGCCAATGTCGTAGGTTTCCGCTGGTATCACTTCTTGATCACTAGTCTTCACTTCGAAGTCGCTTCGTCGTTAGCTCAAACTGAACTGGCTCCGCTCGGCCTCCCGCGGCCTTTTTATACCGGGCCGAGTCTACTCCCAGACAATTCTAGAATGTTCGTGCGTGTAGGTACTCGATCTTGAGTTCATTCACCCTATATAAGTCCTCTAGCGCCATCTAGTATTGAGTGGATGTTTCACGTTGTCTTTGTAACAAAGTGGTTTGTACAGCACACAACGTGGTTCCTCCGCTCCCCGCTAGATGGCGCAAGCTCCTTTAATTTGTGTACTCGTAACAATAATATAGATTTGAGTCTTAGGAAAAGCCGAATAGTCTAGTCGACAAGTTGAAAATGGTCCAAAATAGAGATACTGCTCGGCTCTTAAAATTATGTGTTATGCTCGTTGGATTTGGAATGACGACTAGAAAAATGCTCTAAAAGCGTGTATTAGCACATAAAATTTTTTAAAAGTTATAAACAATTAAAAAAAGGAAAAAAATGGTATTTCGTTTTTTGTCAATATTTCATAAACTATTCCTATTTAAGAAATTTCAAAAAAAGATTCTGAAAGAGAAGGATATTTCGAATAAAAACTTCCTACTCCTGGAACTCTATCTCCTTAATTTATAATTTTTATTTAATTAAAATTTAATACACGCTTTTAGAACATTTTTCTAGGCGTCATTCCGAATCCAATGAGCTATCACCCGTAATTTTAAGAGCAGTATCTCTATTTTCGACCATTTTCAACTTGTCGACTAGACTAGAAGGACAAAGGGACTCGCAGACTTGCCACCCGGAGCCTCGCAATGGGTAAGGCCACCTCTGCTACCTAGCAATGCGTCGTTTGACCTACGAGTTGCTACAATTCAGTACAAGTGTAAAACACATGGATTGACTCGGTATATAGGTAATTTCGTCAGAAAGGAAATTTTTGTAAAAAAATAATTTTATTAATTAAAAATTACTACACTATGGGTACCTACGTACAATAGGTACGTGAAATTTTAAACTGTTATTAATACCTACTGTATGACAATGAATCTGAATAACGTTATAATGCAAACTATCAATTAAAGCAATATTAAGGCATTTAAGGAGTTCAGAGATGAAAATTGTTTTTATAAGTATTATTATTGTACTGTACCTAAGTACCTTCTGTTATATTATGCGGTCATGGTAAAGTATACAATAAGTAGTACAATTTTATTGTGCGCCTCGAAGACTGTTCAAAATGAACCTTACTTCCGAATTAAGGTCTTGCTATTATTAGGCAATTCGTTTTCTCATTAGTGTCATGGGACCCTTTCAAATTAAATTGATTACAAACTTGTGACGAGGTTATCTGTGTTCCTGATTCAATTATTTAATAATATATCATATAAATATATTTATTATTTAATTTATTATTATTTAATAATATAATTATAAATATATCATATCTGATTCAATTATTTAATTGAATCAGATAGATTTAATAATCAGGCACTAAAATAAACTACCTAACCTGTTAAAGACTACAATTTTTTTATACAACTAGTTCGATGAACAAGCGTACAGCTCACCGGATGGTAAACGATTACCGCAACTTATAAACGCCTGCAAAACCAGATGCATCGCAAGAGCGATGCCGATCCAATTCCCAATCCCCAGGAGCTCTGGTCACCTTACTCACCAGCAGGAACACAACACCGCTTGACAGCAGTATTATTTAGCTTTGATCTTCTGTAAGGTCGAGGTACTAACCCAGTCGGGCAGCTCTAGATTTTGAGCGGGAAATTTCCTGCTATGCCTCCGTTACAATGCAATCAACAGATCAATATATGTGAAATCTGTAATTACATAATAAAATGATCTGGTAGACTGATTCGTTACCGCTATTTTTTGAAGCTATTTTGTAGTTTGATTAGAAATGAATACATAGTATTACAGCATATTTTGCAGCTCTGCCCCTTTTAAAGTAAAAAAAAATAAATTAAAAAGGTAAAAATAATTAAGTATTTATAAAATTTACCTCTTAGTAAATAAAATATTTTTGAGTTTATTTGAAATGTATGATGTATAAACTATTTCTAAGTGAGAGAGGCAGTGCTGAACCGCTAGTAGTGTACAGCTATGTACCAAATTATTACGCAGCCGTTGGCAATAAAAGAAGGTCAATGTTAAATAAAAATACTCCAAATTATTTTTATCAATGAACTTGATACGCTTCAGCGACAAAATGTTAAGCAATTTAACATCGGTTCCCTTTTTAGGCTTAATTGTCTTTAATCCAACGACAGTGATAGTGAACCATTATGTATCAATATTTAAAAAGGCATAGGTAAGTTAGACGATACAATATTTACAAAAATAATTCCATTCGTAGGTAAAAGTCAAATAAATAAATATTTCAAGAAGTCCATTATAATGGACAGCAAATATTCATTATTCTATATCTTTTACTAGTATAAAAATTGTAATTTAAGCAAAAATTGTCTAAGTAGGTACCTACCTACTTACAAGAAACCATGACAAAGCCTTGATTTCGATGGGAAATTTAACTGAGTTGAGGTAGGTAACTAAATATACAATTTGAAGTTCAAATTGTTGAAAGTCAATTGTTTGAAGTTCAAATTTTGAACTACAGACAAGTACATCCTAGTGTTTTGAAAACGACTACCTACAAAAACAAAAACCAAAAAAAACTCAACACAATGCCCAATGACCTCAACAGAGTTTCTCAACAGGTATCTAATTCATTAGGCGGTCTAAAGGGCCCCGTAGACGATCAAATATTTGATCAAACTTCATATTAAATTTCTGTTTGACAAACGTGTTTATCAAATTATTTGATCGTGTGCGGGGCTGCGGATTTTTTAAATATGTTTGTTGTATGAAACATGAAGTTTGATCAAACATGTTTGACAAACAAGTTTGATCGTTTACGGGGCCCATAAGGTAGAACCAATTTCAATAAATAATTGTGTTTGCTTGCAAACGAAAAAAAAAACCGGCGTCGATAAGTAATGCAACGTACTTAGACGAAAAAATAGTCAAGTAATATACTTACGCGTTATCAAACATTACTCAAAAACTCTCGATCAAATTTAAATGGGACAAGAAAAACATCAGCTTTCCATTAATACAAGAATCATCAAAATGTAGGTACACTCAGTGAAAAGTTATACGGTACCTATAATACAACGTAGGTCGACGAAAAGATATTCAAGTAAATACGCATTATTAGAAATAGCTCGAAAAGTACCTACTTGTTAGATCTCAATTAAATTTAAAGGGACACCACATGACACGCACCACTTTCATTACAAAAAAAAAAAATCATCAAAAACGGTCCACCCTGTCAAATGTTCTGAGGTAACTAACATAAGTACATTAAAAAAAAATACAATCGAATTGAGAACTTCCTGCGTTTTTGAACTCGGTTAAAAATTAAACTGCCCTTTGCATCTTATTAGTGTTCGGAAAAATTTACGACAAGTCGTCCACAATTTCTTAGTGTTCAAAACGAATGACTTTGCAAAACGCTTTTTGTCGGTGAGGATCACAGACCACAGAAAGTGGTGAGGATCTATGATTTCATGTTATGGTCGCGGAGTATGGAATGGAAACCACATAAAGGCTTTGCATCACTCAGTGCGCTATGGATAAAATATAATTGAAGCATTGGGAGCAACAAGGGCGTTCGGTACCCAAAGCCCGTTTTGATGTTATTACATCAAAACATGCACAGACCCATCTAGTTTCGTATCCCAAAAACTCGTTTCGATAAGCCGCTTCCAGATGGCGTGACAATTATTAATTCCGAAGGTGGCGCTACGCCCTTGTTGCATAGATAACAAAAGTGCGCTTAAATTCGAACACGTAACGACCTATCTGCAGTTTGTAAAAACTTATTAATGTAAAAAATGACTGAAACGAGTGATTCAAGTGACTTTAGATCAGATGCTGGCTAGAGTGTACATGAGCCCCCCCAAAAAACAGGGAAAAATGTGCGAAAGCTAAAGAGAAGTTTGGGTGAAGAATATACATCAGCTGGAGGAAAGAAGGTACCTAAAAAGGTTTTTAAACATATTACCACCTGTTGTTCTAAAAAATGTTGTATAACCTGGATCAAAATGCACAGAGAAGATATTTTTGTGACTTTTGGAATACAGGTGACAAAGCACAGCAAGATACCCTCTTAATGTCGTGTTTAGAAAAAGTGTTAAAGTTGAGAGAGAATTTTGGGCCTGACAAGTTGAAACGATATAATCAATGGAAATACTTTTTAACTGTAGACGGCTTATTCGGAAGATTCCCTTCAGTCTAGAGAATATTTTGATAAATCTGATAAAAAACACGAAATTCAGAAAAAATAATAAGAAAGTTAAATATTTGAACTGTGATTGTAATAAATACACATGTTTAACTTACATTTTAATTCAAAGTACTTAAATAAATATTCAAATTTTTATTTATTTTCTTTAAAAATCAATAGTAAAATTAACGTCCTATCTATTTTACCAGTTGGGTGCAACAACGGCGGATAACACAAGTAAAAAAAACTTGATTTTACTATGTATCTGATTACTTTAAAATAGTTCTAATACCTTAATATTTTTGCTAAATCATGGGACTAATAAATAATAAAGTAAATGTAAGTCAAATTATAAGTATTAAAATAATATAAGACATTAAAACTTTCATTATCAATTTTCTCGAAACTCTATTTTACAACATACGCCCTTGTTGCACCCAATGCTTCAATTATGCTTTGGGGTGTTTTTATGTGATCGAATGTGAAACAAAAAAACATGCTTGGCATCCGCTTACGTCAAAGAATCAAAAGGGAGAAGATCAGAAAAAAAAATTGCTAAATCGCATACCTCAGCATTTGAGTAATTGTAAAAGAATCAGAAGAATCGAAATAAATCAACTGACATCACAAAGTTAATAATGCCGGGCAAATATTTCTGGATCCCGCTATTCGTGAAATTTTTAAGGTGTTGAAATAAAAACCCTCAATCAAAGAGTTCAAGTATTGCACTACACTCTCTACTAATTGTAAAGACAATAGACATAGACAAAATAGACAATTTGAGTAGTTTCCAATATGCAGGGCCGCGCCGACCCCCCATAGCGCCTGTGTGCGAAAGCTATGAAGCGCCTCTTTTTTCACGAATCTTCGTTTCAAATTCGTTTCACTTCAGCCCATCGCAGTTCATTGCTAGACATAGGCCTCCCCAAGTTCATGCCAAAAACGGCATGAACTCATGTGTTTTGCCCATAGTCACCACACTGGGCAGGCGGTTAGGTGGTTGGTTTGTCATCTTCCTGTGTATTTCAAAGCCAGTAGTTGGATGGTTCACCATGGGTCGGCTTTTTAAGTTCCAAGGTGGTAGTGGAACTGTGTTTGCAGTCTGCGCAGACTGCCCTCAGTCGCCTCTTACGGCATCCACGGGAAAAGAGGGGGTGGCTATATTCTTTACTGCCGTAATTACGCAGTATTTTTTTCCATTTTTTATACATTATTTGTTAATTTTGACCGAAATAAATGTTATCCAATTTTATATACTTAGATAATATTTTCCTAAATAGGTAAAACCAGTTCGCTTCCGTGGTCTTCGCGTTTATAATGGTCTAAGAGACGTGGTAGAGCGACCTTCACCGATCTGATAACTTGATGAGACATATTTTTTTATCAAATATAATTTATAAATAAATATGCCTTGATAACTTGCCTCTCGTAAAGTGTAAAGTAGTAGGGAATATATCCGCCAACCGCATTGGAGCAGCGTGGTGGATTAAGCTCCGATCCTTCTCCTACATGAGGAAGAGGCCTATGCCCAAAAGTGGGATATTACAGGCTGAATCGTGATACATTACTAAAAAACCCAGTCGTGTGATGATTAAGAGTGGCAGCGTCGTTTACTATTAAATTTAAACTATGAATGGCTAGCGCATGGTACATAGAAAGCGCGACGATTTAGATCCAGCAAAGACCATTATTCTTACCGCGCATATTTGATCCATTATCATAGCCCTGTCCCCTTAAGTTGTTTATATTAATGTCCACATTAATTTTGTCTAGTTTTTCTATTATAAAGGACGTTAATCCAGCGCCAGTTGTATCGATAATTGGACAGAAAGCTAGGTTAACTTTATATTACTAATTTGCTCTACGTGTGAAACGCAGGAGGGCAATCAAGTATTATTGAAAAATATTTATTGTTGGAAAAAAGAATATGTTGTTGAGTAAGTGTAACAAAAATAATTTCGATGGCGGCGCCCCTATTGTCTTGGCGCCTGTGTGCGCCGCACACATCGCACACAGGGGCGGCTCGGCCCTGCCAATATGAGTAGCGACGCAAGTGTTCGAAATTTATTGAAGACTAACGGCCGCCCGCGACTTCGTACACGTGGAGTTAGTTCTGTGCACATAATTTTTAATTAGGTATATTTGAAAAAGCTAAATACATAATGAAAGGCGGATAAAAACAATCAATATCAGAAGGATAATAATATCAGAAGAATAAAAGAAGGATAAAAACAATCAATATCCAGACGAATTTTTAGAATCAATGAAGTCGACGGATAATATTTTTCATTGCGGACTTTCATAAAAACTACAATCCACTGTTTTAACCCCAAAAGGGGGTTGATTTCTAAAGATACATTATTAGTATACCTTTACACCATCTGTAGAGCATAGGTACATTTAAAATTTCAAGTCTCTTACTTCAAAAACATAGGACTTTCATACAAACTTCCAACCAAAGAGTAACTTCCAAGTTCCAACCCTCGTTTTATCCCCTTAGGGATACAGTTTCGTAAAATCCGTTCTTAGCGGATGTCTACTCTCTATAAGGAACCTGCCAAATTTCAAGTTTGTAGGTGTTTTAGTTTCTGAGATTTCGTGATTAATTTGTGAGTGGCATTTCGCTTTTATATAGGTATATTGCCATTACAGAATAAAACGGTGACGACAACAAAATGAAAAATAAGCTGCTTACTATAAACCTTACCAACCTGTCCTACGAACACAGTTTTTATCAAAAAATCGTAAAGTTCTAAGTATTTCAAACGATCTTTTTTAAGTTCTTTTTATAAATGAATATTCTCTTGAGTCGTTTTATTATTTAATTATTTCTGCAGGTCAAAGAAAAACTTGGCAGAATAAAAAATTAACACATCAATGCCGAGACAAGGTAAAAGAGATACTTTGAATAAAATGCTTAAATACAAATTAGTTTCATGTGTCTCGGTGCATACAAAATATAAATTATGTACTTCACAGTGTAATATGTAGATTGTGGGTATAATATGCGTGGGTACGATTTTTATTCTAAATGTTAACACTTTCGTCAAATTAGATAAATCTTTAGTAGTACCTATTGAAAAAAAACTAAACTTGGGATCAAACATGCAACTCAAGGCATAAATAAATTAATTCAATCAAATATACGAGTACATATTTAATTGCTTTATATGTAAACAGTACTTCACACCAATAACAATCCACGTTTGCTATTATTACTTATATTTGTATGTACCTGTATAATATGAGGGGGCTGGTGTTAATATAGGAACACGAGTTCATAAAATACTTTAGTAAATTATGTGCGATTCAAGGAGTAGCAAAGTTAAAAATATATTAAACAAAATTAGTACAGAAAATCGCTATAACGTAATCGCCACCTAATTGAATTTTAAAAGTTAATTGTAAAATAATAAGGCAATAACTTATATGAGTAGTGTTCGAGATCCTATACCTATATATTCCTTCTATAACATTCGAACTAATATGTCTTAGAAGCCGTAAAAAAGGCGATAGTCAGTTAGATTCACTGAGTAGATAATTTATAATTTTACAAATTACGGTCATCATCCCATCAGCTTGCAAGAATGTTATCTATGTACCTACATATCTAGCTAAGTAACATAATTACGAGTACATATGCCAAGACGGAAAAAAACAAGCTGTTCAGTTGATAAAAATAAATTTAAATACAATATTATTTTGTCAACTTGGTTTTGAAAAGTGTTAGGTGTATTAACTTACTAAGTTATACATGAACATTTATTATTTGTATTTTTTAATTTACCTTAAAAATTTGACTATATTATATATAAATGAATAGCTAAATGTGTTGCTAAGCGCAAATCTCGAGAGCGGCTGAACCGATTTCGCTAATTCTTTTTTTATAATATTCCTTGAAGTACGAGGATGGTTGTTACGGAGAGAAAAAATTAAAAAATTCCCTGAAAAAGTATAAAAACAACAATTATCTATATTCCCATACAAAAGATTCGTAATAATACTAAAAGTCAAATTGAACTTCAGTACCATACCATAAAGTTTAAGTGTTAGTAAAGGGGTTTCGGGAAGGATAAGTATTAAAATAAAAATTAAAATTAAAGAATCGAATGTTAGGCGGTATGAAGTACGCCGGGTCAGCTAGTTGTATATAAAAGCGAAAGGTCACTGACTCATCACGAAATCTCAGAATTTATAACACCTACAAACTTGAAATTTGGCAAGTAGGTTCCTTATAGGGAGTAGACATCCGCTAAGAACGGGTTTTACGAAATTCCACCCCTAAGAGGGTAAAACGGGGGTTGGAAGTTTGTATGAAAGTCCTATGTTTTTGAAGTATGAGACTTGAAATTCAAAATGTATGCTCTATAGATGGTGTGGAGATGTACTAATAATGTATTTTTAAAAATCAACCCCTTTTGGGGTTGAAACAGGGGTTGGTAGTTATATGTGAGCGAGATGAAAACTTAAGTTTAAGTATATTATTTGCATTACAAAAATAATTAACGCCCAACGAAGTGGGCACGGGTCGGCTAGTCGAATATAAAATTAAATTTAAATTTGATAACTCGAATTATAATTTCATTATTGTTTAATTGCAGTTCCCGAGCTCGCTTGCGAAGACTTTGGGTATGATGGAGTTATAGGTAAGTCATTATTAAGCAATGATTGTAATTTTTTTATTATTATTTACTTTTTTAAACTGCAAATAATAAATTTAAATATTCTAGGTCCAACGTATTGGGGTGATAAGTATCAAGAATGTAGAGGCAAACACCAGAGTCCGATTAACATAAATGTTCTTCGTGTCAAGCAAGTCGCTTTACCAGATATCAACTTCGTCGGCTTCGATGATCCCATAGATGACGTACACGTCACAAACAATGGTCACACGGGTAATGAAAAAAAAAAAAATAAAACATATAATTTGCTTATTGCATTAGAAAGCTTTAAGAAAATTTTTATGTTATGATTATGCGAATATCAATCTACTGTATTGGTAAAAAAAAGCGTACGAAAAAGCCATGTAATATGCCAATACAGCTTATAGCTAACTTTATAAAGTAGCCGTGCGAAGTTTATATCACTGAAAAGATAAGAGAGATATATATCATTTTTATCTTAGGATATATATCACTCAATTGTTTCTTCATCTCATTTGGCTCAGTGAATGACAACTGACAAGTGTTTCATCGTATGATACAATATGAATCGAAAAGATACAGAGCTATAGCTATCTCTCTCTTTCGTATGATAAGCGCCATCGTCCGATCTCGTTTACTCTGGCTCAGTAACAGAGTTACAGCTGTCTCTCTCATTCGCATGATAAGCGCCATAGTCCGGTCTCGTTTACTCTCTCGCAGTCCGTCAGTATCTCGAAAATGAATCATAACCCTAGTGAGCTGGAGATACATTTGAAATGCAAGTGAGCGGGTGAAACATTAGCTCAATTGAAAAGAAATGTTTCATTTATATCTTTCTCTCATGAGTTACCCATGTCTATTATAAAGTTAAGTTTTATGATTTATTAAAAAAATATAAATGAAAATAAAGATTAGATAATCAAGTAATATTTGTAATGCTATAATGCTATAATTATAAATTTCACGCTCAGTAGCTCTCGCTGACGTATGTATAGTGTATACCTATATACTTGTTTATGCGGCTTTTTTGTGCGAATGCTTGTAGATTTGTAAATATTGTTTCTGTGCCGTGACAATGGTAGGTATGGCAAATCTTCTAACAATAAGATAAACGCTCGTGAAAATCGTCTAGCAATAAAATAATTAAATTTTTTTTAACCGACTTCCAAAAAAGGAGGAGGTTCTCAATTCGACACGTATGTTTTTTTTTTGATTTTTTTTTATGTATGTTAGCTCAGAACTTTTGACTGGGTGGACCGATTTCGATCAATTTTGTTTTAATTGAAAGTTGTTGCGTGTCATGTGGTCCCATTTTAATTTAATTGAGATCTGACAAGTAACTTTAGAGTTATATCTAATAATGCGTAGGTATTTACGTGACTACTTTTTCGTCGACCTACGTTGTATTATACCGCATAGCTTTTTACTCGGTGGACCGATTTCGATGATTCTTACTTTAATCGAAAGCTAATACTTGTTTTGTAGTCTTGTTTAAATTAGATCGAAAACTGATTACAACTTTTTGAGTAATCTTTAATAGCGCGTATTTACTTGACTATTTTTTCGTCTTATTACGTTGTATTACTTGTCGATGTAATTGAAGTCAGTTTTTTTTCGTTTGCGAGCAAACACAATTATTATGTTACTAGGTTGGCAAACAAGCGTACGGCTCACCTGATGGTAAGACCGTAGCCTATAGACGCCTGCAACACCAGAAGCATCGCAAGCGCGTTGCCGACCCTATCCCCAATCCCCCCAGGAGCTCTGGTCACCTTACTCACCAACAGGAACACAATACTGCTTGAAAACAGTATTATTTAGCTGTGGTCTTCTGTCAGGTCGAGGTACTACCCCAGTCGGGCTGCTCCATATTTTGAGCAGGAAATTTCCTGCTGTGCCCTACCTCAGTAAACGATGTACCAGCTAGATCAAAATTCTCCAGTCTATCCTGTCGGGCTTAGGACAAATTAGTTTGGACTAGCCTAAACTAGTTTATCCTATCACGCTTAGAACAAACTAGTTTGGACTAGGCTAAACTAGTTTATCCTATCACGCTTAGGACAAACTAGTTTGGACTAGGCTAAACTAATTTATCCTATCACGCTTAGGACAAACTAGTTTGGACTAGGCTAAACTAGTTTATCCTGAAATCGGGTTTGGCCGGTAACATATCCATTGCAATTTCACGTCACAGATATTTTCTAGAATTCCTGATGTTTCAAAAGCTATTTTAATTTTAAAATTCATAAAATATTTAAATAGTACAAGCAAACGAAAAAAGCGACTTGACACGTTTTATTTATAGTACCTGGGTGACCGAGCCTAGCTCGGTATTTTCATTTTATTTTTTGTTTTTTTTTCTCGGTATTTTTATATTTTAATTTTATTTAAATAATAAATCACGAGTGAAATTAAAAAAAAAATAAAAAAAATGTATCTGGAGACTGAGATTCGAACCCGGGTCAACACGAAATGACACCCGCCGATTTCCTAAATACGCCATTACAGCTATGTTGACGCGAAGTGAAATTAAGTTTCGTATTCTAATGATATTTTTTCATTGCCTAAAAACAGGGATAAAACGACATTTTTTTTAAATGAATCCTAGCTAGATCAATTTTTCGCCCCCGAAATCCCCTGCATACTAAATTTCACGAAAATCGTTGGAGCCGATTCCGAGATTCAGAAAATATATATATATATACAAGAATTGCTCGTTTAATAGTATAAGATAAGATTTTTAATAATAGCGTTAAATTCAAGGAGTTTTTTCATAAAGTACCTACCTATATAACAAATTTAAAGTTTATTTTAAGGATATCTATTTTTATTCTTGATGAATATGATTTTATACGTAACTTCTTAAAAGACTGTCCTAAATTGATGTTTGATATCGTTGTTACTTGTTACTATACATTTTTCCCTTAAAAAGTAGTGTACTGTACCTATGTAGGTAAATCAAATCGAAATCAATGTATTTTTTGTAAGACGTTAAACATTATAAGAAAATTCTAAGAGAAGTATAGGTATAAAAACAGTTTTGTATATTTTTTATTTTGCTCTTTTTTTAAATAACTTTATTTGACTAAAAAGAAGACTAACTTAATAACGTAATACAATGACTTTTTCCACTAGGAAAGGTACTGCTAATCGAATGCGGCGATTTAATTTTTTATTTAAAATTCTGAAATTTTCAGTTTTAATCGAAGTGGAAAATGAACCTCACCCACGAGTTAGTGGAGGCCCTCTTGACGGTACTTACGTGTTTAGTCAGATGCATTTTCATTGGGGAGACAACGATACTTTTGGCTCTGAAGACAAAATTAATCACAGAAGGTTTGTATTTTATTTATAATACACATAGAAAAATTAGACTTATGCCCCTAACTTTAAAATATGGTCCTATAATTAAGTACTTATGGTAGGTACCTATAGCTAATGAAAAATTTCATTGTTGTTGATTGAATTGTCAATTGTGGAACAATGACGAACAGATTTTCAGTCCATAAGGGTGTCTACATTTTGAACAACAAGCTTCTAACTTTCATTTTGACTTCAATTTACACGTGTGCCCATTATGACGAAAAAGTATAAAGTAAAGCGATTCAACGTTCATTGGGTTTTATTTATTGTCCGATTTAGAGGGCTAGAGAATAATTATTTTACTTTGAAATGAAATACGATGTGGCAGTGCTGTATTGGATACACGATAAAAAAAAATAGTTTATCTATTATTCGCCTGCTCGATTATTACATGTAAGTTTAATTACCTACTAACATGTCTTTTAAGTAATATTAAAAGATGCTTTTTATCATGTAAATTGTGTAATGACATTATATGTTAATAGTAAAAGTTTTTCATTTTATACTTTTTTGCGCATTAAAAATAAAAGATGGTTTTTAAAAAAAATGACAAAAATAAAAACTCTATATTTAGGATTAGTTTGTGTATTCTAATAGTAATATTTGTGCAAAGAAACCTACTAAAATCAACAAAGGTCATAATTGTGAAATGTTTGAGATAAAACCTTGGACGTCGATTGTAACAACCTGTGGTAACGTGGTGGTAACAACTATTCGGCGTACCTTTATAAAGCCGTCTTTCCCATACTTTACAACATGTTTTATGAAAATTACATATTAAATTTTCAGCTTTCCAATGGAATTGCATATGGTATTTTTTAAAGAAGAGTACAAATCAATAAAGCAAGCGGTCAAACATTCCGATGGACTCACAGTGCTTGCTTTCTTTTATGAGGTGATTAATACATACTTACTTATTTTATAATCCATTCATACATTGTATAGGTATTGCATTTCATGTTTAAAAGTAGTGTTGAACATTTAAGAACTATATTTAAGAATACAAATATATTATATTTCCATGACATAATATTACGTTCATATATTTGTTTATACTTTTAACGTTAACATAACAACTATTTATTATTGTTAGTTGGACCGCCACAAACACCCAGCCTACGACGACATAACATCAGCTTTGAGCAACGTAACAGAACCTCACACATCTGTCGTAATGAGCCAACCTTTTTCTTTTCTCAACATCTTACCCTTAGACCTTCGAAGATATTTCACGTACAGAGGGTCATTGACCACTCCACCTTGCTCTGAAGTAGTCATATGGCTGGATTTTGAACAACCTATCAGATTGGCACATCACCAGGCAAGTATTACAAAAATTAGATACTATATGTAGAATTATGTATATATCGTAGAATAATTGGAAATTTTAAGTCACTAACTGCACAAAAAATTTGTGATGGCTTATTACCTATATAATTTCTTCATGTTTTTAATTCTTCAATCAATCTTGATTTTAATCAAAACATACAACTTGTATTTATGAAGATAAATTATTATACTGTACCTATATACAATTTAAAGTAATTGCGGAAAAAAATTGTCAGGCATATGTAAAATTTAAAAGGTTGTCAATAAATAAAAATTGTATATAGCAGATTTAAGAATAGGATATATTTTGGGCAATTTCAAACACTTATACTACCGATATTCATATTTATATTTGTAATATTATGGTAGTTATTCCTTTTAATAATAAAAAAAACCAAATTTATTTTACAGATTGAAGCGTTCAGGGAGTTGCGTTCAGCAAATGGAAAAATTAGGCATAACTTCAGACCCATACAACCAATAGGCGATCGAGTTGTCTTTTACAATGTTGATAATAACTATTTCAATTATAATGAAATCGATGATCCCGATGAGGCAACTGGAGGACGGAACCGAAGAAAAAAAGGCCACAACAACAGTAGTACCATAAGAGTAAACTCATACATTTTTCTTAGTATATTTATATTGTTATTACCATATTAGATATTATTTTATTTTCTAACAGTGTAATCGTATTAGACTGAATAATGTGATTCTTAAAAAATTCGCTTAATTAAAAAAGCCCACAGATGTAAGAGATTATCTGTAGTATTAGAGGAGGTTATTAGTTACTGGTAGTTTTGTAAGATATACATATTTATAACATTTTTATTGTTGCTGTGTTGTGTTAACATCATAATTATAATTATTCATATTACGGAAGTAAACTGTGATAAATAACCTTTTATGTTTTTTTTTTTTTTTTTTTTTTATTTATTATTTAAACTCATGTTACATAACAATTTAAGATTAATGCACTCCAAAAATCGCAGGGATTTGTCCGGAGTGTTGTTTCAATACAGTTCAGGCACATTTAGGCAATCAACTAACAATAACAGCAAAAAATCAACAAACAAATTAGTGGGTAATTCTATAACTTAAGTAAAAAATCTTTTAAAACGGTGTAAATGCGTACGCAGGGAAGGCGATCGAGACGCAGAACCGGTTTGTTACAAAGTTACAGGATGTTCAGATAAAACGATTTCAATTTATTTCTTATATTTTTTATAGTGATTCTGTTCTTAAAATCTATAGCCAATCCATTTAACAAGCGAGGGGTCAAATATTCCGTAGTCCTTTTACCATATACGTTATTTCTTGCAGAAGTTGTTATAAGTTTTTGTTTTGTTATTTGTCGTGTAATAATTTTATGTTGAATTTTGTTCTGTATGTCCATATTAAAAAAGTTTTCTTTTAATATGTTATATTGAAATTTATATTCAACCGGTAACACGTTGCAATATTTAAAAAGTTTATTTTCATCATTTTTATATTGTTCTCTTATTTTGGGAGTTACGATATTTTTTAGGATTCTAACTTGCAGATTTTTTATAGTGTTAAGATAGGTTTTAAAGGTTCTACCATAGGTCGTGATACCGTAGCTTATGATTGACTCAGCCAAAGCATTGTAAAGCATAAGTAGAATTTTAAATGGAATTCTCTTCTTAATTATAACTATATTAGCCAAGAAGGCTCTGAGTTTGTCACATACCCTACTTATATGAGGTTTCCAATTAAAATAACAATCCACCACCAGTCCAAGATAAGTATGCTTTTCAACAGTTTCTATGACTGGGCACTTGCATTGGTTGATATTTAGATGAAGACATTTATGATTATGGGCTTTTAGTCGATTATTTGTTTCACAGAACGTCTTGGTGTACGGTGAGCGTATGTGAACTAGTTTTGTCTTGGATGCGTTAAGTACAAGCCCGTTGTCATGACACCACTTATTTAGTAAATCAAAATCTTGCTGCATTTTTTCCAGTGCTTTGTTTACGTTTGAATCTGCTATTAAGAGGCAAGTGTCATCAGCGTACTGATACGATGAGCAAAATTTAAATATATTATTCATGTCATTTACGTACGCTATGAAGTGCAAAGGACCGAGCACCGATCCTTGGGCTGTGCCCTCAGAAACAGATATTACATCACTTGTAACATTCCCTATTTTTACAAAATAGGACCTGTTACTTAAGTACTCTTTGCACCATTTTAAAACGGGGCCTCTAATGCCTGTATTACTAAGCTTTTCTATTATGGTGCTATGGTTAAGGGTATCAAATGCCCTAGAAAAGTCTATAAAAAGAGCTAAAACGTGATTTTTTCTATGTAGATGTCCATTTACTTCATCTGCAAACCTAGATAAAAGTGACGTGGTACTTTTCGTTGGCTGGAAACCGTACTGATTATTATTAATTATTTTATGGTCGCCGTAAAAGTTATAGATTTGTTCGCTGAAGTATTTTTCGATTATTTTATCAAGAGCGGGTAAGAGGGAGATAGGACGATAGTTATTAATGTCGTCTTGTTTACCCTTTTTGTGGACAGGGCGAACACAGCTTTGTTTAAGGTCATTTGGATAAAAACCTGATTGAATACTAGTATTAATTAATTGGGCGATACTTACTGATATTTTTTTGGCAACTAATTTAATATCTATTACTTTGATTCCATCGTTACCGGGTGCTTTTTTATTTTTAAGGTTTATTATGATTTTTTCAATATTTTTTGGCTCTGCTCGTTTTAGATAAAAAGTTACATCGGCTGATTTACTGTAATTGTTCTTATTCAGGAGCTTGGTTGAACACGTTGGTAAAACATTTTTAACAGCATCCTTAAATGCTGAAGCGAATTTGTTAGCAATTTCAGTGTAATTTTGGTTGTTTATATCGAAAGCTTTTAAAATTATGTCGTCAATTGATTTCGTTACCCTACCACTTATTCTATTAATTATTTGCCATAAAAGACGGGGTTTTTGTTTGTTTTCATTAATTTTATTTCGATAATAATTGTTTTTGCTATTTTCCAAAATTTTATGTAATTTATTACGTATCTTTATATATTTTAATCGGAGTATGTTATTTGTGGGATCTTTTTTCATCTTATTATATATATTATCTCTCTTATCTGCTAGTTTTAACATAAATGTTTTAACCCATGGTTGCTTAATATTCTTTTCTGTATGTTGGTTTTTATTTTTTAACGATTTGTAGTACGCAGATTCAAAAGCTGATTTAATAAATTTATATATTTTATGTGGACACGACATATATGTTGTCTTTGTCCAGTCAGTGCTATTTAACTCCTCACTTAGAATTTTTCTATTAAAATATTTAATTTTAGAAGTTTTAATATCATCCTGTATGCGCGTCGAGCGAATTCCCTCGCATGCTATCAATACAATGCGATGATCTGCCAGAACAGTATCGACCGCTGCTGTGCACGGATTCATAGTCGTTAGTCGCGTAAACACGTGATCGATGCATGATTTACATATTTTATTAAGTCTTAATTCTATGCGAGTGTGATCTGTTATACCAGATATGAATCCGTGCCCAGAGATCATGTCGATGTATTTATTCTTTATAGTATCATTAGATGTAGATCTAAATTATATAATTCTAAATATTAAAAATATTTATTACATGATGGTACCTACATAAGTTTTTAAATTAAATTATTTTATTTAGAATGAAGATATAAATATAGTATAATTAGAATAAATGAAGTATAATTAGTAGAATGAACCTTTGAAAGTTATTCTAAACAAGAATTTAATTTTGTCTTTAACTTTGAATAACTTTTGAAAGAGTTAATGTTAAGAGAGGTTTTTGTAGGGGATTGAATTCCCTTCAAGAACCGCCTTTGGATTTTTTCTTGATACTGAATTTTAAGTTCCAAACTTAAAAAAATCAGTGTGAAATCATAATTATCCATTTTCAAGGGTGGTTATGAGAAAATGGTTCAACTGACAAAAAATTTCAGAAATTTTTGTAGAACATTTAATTCTCTTAAAAAAATGATTCCAAGTCAATTTCATTTACCTCTATGGTTTAGGAGTTATAAAAACCTGCTCTAGAAAAAAAAAATTTATTAAAAATTGCTATGATAGACCTCTTAATGTTAATATTAAGAGATCAAATTCTTACAATTTTTTTTTGTCATCCCAAGTAATATTTTCCATATAATTTAAAAAAAATATTGTTTTTTTTGGCCCAATCGACTATATATATAATTATATATACAGGTGAGGCGTAATTAATGGATAATCCTTTACCTGCAGAGCTTTACCTGCTTACCTGGAGAATATCATAACGGATCAGAAAAACACAATTCATGTTTAGTAAAAACCAATAATTTTTGGTTTTTTTTGGCCTAATCGACTATATACATATAGTCGATTGGGCCAAAACATATATTGGATAGGACATCCAATATCGACTATATATACATATAGTCGATATTTGATGTCCTATCCAATTTGTAAGAAATATATATAAATTATAGATAGATAATTATATATATTATACAAATTGGATAGGACTTTGAATATAAAATTCAGGACGGCTTTAAATATTTGATTTTATAATGCAATATAATTATTAGGTATTAAAAAATATGAAATGAAAACAATGTAAATTTTTATGCATTAAATTTATTTTATAGCTTATAGTAAATTTTAAATACAGTATAAAAATTAGTCATCTTCTATTGGTTTTATTTCATTCATAGTTACCATAGCACTTAAATTTTCTTCATTGCCTTGTTGAAGTCTTTCCCAAATTAATTCAGCTATTGCTTTTTGCGTTCTCCTTTCTAATTTCTCTAATTTCTTTGCAACGTCGCGTTTTAAATCCCAATCAGGTTTTCGAGGAGCTAAACTTGATATATCCAAATCTTGTAATACCACCTGAAACATAAAATATGAAAGTAAGTAAAAAAACAAACAATTTATTCTTCTATATTTGTACAATTGGCGGTCTTATAGTTAGATATCTCTGCCAGGCAACGGAGTTGCAGAAGATATTACGGTTTGGAGTCAATTGTCAGACATTTTTTAAAGTTTTTGTAAGATAATATATTATGGAGCATATATCAATACAAAGAAACTCTCATTTGGTTAGGTCACATTAGGTAGTTAGTTCAAGCTTGTACTGGCCCAGATAAATATGTGCCATATTAAATGACCATCTGTATAGGCTTTACATATCAGCCATAAGAAGGGTTTACATGTACATACACATTTTTAAAGTTAAGTTTAATTTAATAGGTACTGTTTTTTAGTATTTGTTGTTATAGTGGCAACAGAAATACATCATCTGTGAAAATTGCAACTGTCTAACTATCACGGTTCATGAGATACAGCCTGGTGACAGACGGACAGCAGAGTCTTAGTAATAGGGTCCCGTTTTTCCCATTGGCGCAATGGTCTGTAGCGGTTGCGGGTTCGATCCCCTTCCCCGCACATGACAAACATTTGTATTGGTCATAGAGATGGTTGCGGTTGTCTGGGTGTTGCAGTCTTTGTGGGTCTCCCCACCGTGTCTCTGGAGCACATTATGCGATGGCAGCACAGGACCGATGGGTCCTGGTTGTTATTATGTACTGATAGCTAGTTACTCATAGTAAGGAATATAACCGCCAACTCACATTGGAGCAGCATGGTGGATTAAGGTCTGATTCTCCTTTTACATAGGGAATGAGACCTATGCTCGCAGTGGGATATTACAGGCTATAGCGTTTACCCTTTGGGTACGGAACCGTTAAAAATGATTACAGTATTATGGATATCACATAACTTATTTATTTTATTTCCTTTATATTTTTATAAATTTAGGTCTTTTATGTACATTACATGCCTATATTATTACAGTAATAATATTCAAATTTGTCTTATGTCCCTAAAGTCACCTTATATTTACACTTCTAATAAGTACCACCTTTGAAGGATTTAAATAAATTACCTTTTCTTTGCCTGCTTCCACTAAATCTTTTACTTCCTCTTCTACAAAAGAAGGCTTGGCGTCTTCCAGTTTTTCCTTTTGCAATGTTTCATCTTGAGGTTTGTAACTTCTGAATTTTGGTCTGTAATATAATGATTAGGTTATATTTAAGGTATTCAAAGCACACAAGCGACAATGTTACATCAATCAACTCACTTTGGAAGGACAATTTGTTCATTTTTTGCGTCATCAGTAGAAGTTTCTTCGTTTGGCAATTTACGTTTAAGATTTTTCAGCCTTTCTTTTCTTTTAAGCGCTTGTTCTTCCAAATTACCAACACTTTCCATTGTAATTAATACCACCATAATATTTGGTCAAACTAGCAAAGCATTAGTTTACTTGATTCGTTATAAATTTATCTTCATTACACTTGTTGTTATTTTGATTTCTTTAAAACAAATAAAGTAATAGCTAAAAATATATTTTAAAATATGGTATAAGGTTTAATTTATTTGTTTTTAATAAATTAATATCAGCTTCAGCGTACTTCACGTGAACTGTCAAAGTCGCTGTCAAAGTAGGGATGTTGGAAAAGTATCGATATATCGATATTTTTAATCCAATATATCGATATTTTTAGCCGATATATTTTGATCCGATATATCGATACAAAATATCCAATATCGAAAATTGTATCAAAGGCGATATTTTTTTTATGTAACTAAACACTGACAGTGGAGCATTTAAAGAGCAGAGTTTTCTACTTTTACCACCGGACAAACACTAGTTTACCTAATACAACAAATAAGTTTTAAAATATTAGTTAGAAGATAGTTAGCTTTTTTAGGTTTTGATATTTTTGTAATTATTGCTTAATAAAAATGAATTAATTATAAAAATACGTACATTTTTATTGAGATTTTTGAATATTAAAATAATTAACAATTTATATAAAAAATACTATTATTAATATTGAGCTGTATACAATAGTTTCGCAACGCAAAATCTTAATTTTTTTTTTACTTTTGCAAAGGGTTTAATTACATAAAAATTTTAGAGTTCAGACTTGAGACTGATCATCCTATATGGATACATTAATACGTGAAGCAAAAACTTTGTATCCCTTTTTACGGAAATTGCACGTACGGAGAAGTATGGAATTTCGCACACTTATAGTTTATTTAAAGAAAGAGTGCAGAATGCTAATATTTTTTTTAAATTATACATAAAATATACATTCAATTAATAAAAAAGCATTACACACACTACTATGTATTTAACACATATACGTATATTATACTATTTTGTTGATTGTCAAAGTCTGTAGTCAAATTGTAGCAAAAAAAACTTTCTTTATTTTAGGTTTTTTTTTTTTAATTTAAATTTTTAATAATGGTCGAATTTCAACCTCTGGGCGACCACCAGTAAGGATTATTATAGCTTGACCGTCGTAAAGTCGACCTCCGCGATGGCCCGCGCGACGCGGGGGCGGGTAGCACTCAACCAATCAAACAGTCTGATGTCGGCCGTCGACATCGAATGACATACGCATTAGACCTCGCGCAGTTGAAGCATTGTGCCCGCTATACATGCGATTATTTTACTTAGTTACATCCAACAATAAATTAATATGGAATTACCAAGATGAAAAATGACGAAATGAAATTATATGATAATGTTAATCTTAAACAACTTTTTTACATATTAATGTTAGTTTTAGTGCTCAGTATTTAGTATTTTATTTTCTAACGTAGTTACTTAATTAATTGTGTATATATATAGAAAAACATATAATAAAAATAAATATAGAATCAGTCTATTATTTGCCACACTCACATGACTCAAATAATTATAATCATTCACCTAAATAATAACACGAACATTTATCTTGAGATATCTCAAGATAAATCTCTGTGGTGACAATGCCGTGTGTACCCGTGCATACCCCCCGCCCCGCCTCCCGTTTGTCATCACAAGGGTCGACTTTACAGCGGTTTACCTATAGCTCATTTCAGCAAAATTAAAATTTGAGTGATATATATATATCGATATTTTTTTCTTCGATGTTACGTCGTCGATATTGATATTTTTATAAATCGATACATCGATATATCGATATTTTTTTTCATTTCCGACATCCTTATGTCAAAGAGTCATAGTCCATAGATAATGCATAGATGTATATAATATTGGTACTTCCTTGTTCAATTGTTAAAGCATAAAAGTATAGATATTGTAATATTTTTTTGACTTCTAGAACTTGCTAAAGGTGACATACACGTTAGGGTTTGCATGATTCCATGATGGTTTTAGCCATTTTTAGTACCTTTGATCAGACCCATCCGTATTTGCGTAGTATGTCACAATTTTTGGCGATTAAAAGCGGCTTTTTGCAATTTACTTTAAATTTAGAGGGTCGAAGAGCCCAATCAAGTTCAAATTTGGGTCCACAACATTAAAATACTAAAAAACAAACATACCTACTTGTTCTAAAATGTTTTTTATTATCATATCAAAATTTTCGATCCAGCTGGATTCGAACCCGCACCTCCCGACATACCGTGCTCTAGCCGTTGAGCTATGGATCTATGTCCAGCCGAATCGAAATTCCTGATATGATTTTATTCGGTTTTAAGCAACCGTTGTGCCATCTATAGCGAGTCCTTTACAGCACTCACTATTCAAAGTTTTATATTATAATGACTCATAATCTGTAATCGTAATCTTGATTGCTTTTTCTGATTAATTAGGACCAACGGTGATATTTTAAAAAAATAAAAAAATAATTATTTGTAAATCATCTTTATTTTCAGTCATAAATTACAATTTTTAGATTAAGCATTTTGAGAAAAAACTAAGACTTGGAAATGGGAGGATAACGTTGAAATTGCGTCGAGCCCTAGTTTGGGCGAACGCCGGCGCCGGCGGGATCGCGGAGGTGAAGATCGCGGCAGGAAGCGTCCCCGTGATCCTGCCACAGGTATTTAAGCAAGTGCGAGTGTGAGATATCCCCCAGCTCCCCCGGGCCGGAGGCATCCATAACGGATTTCCCCTGGGTCAAAAAAAGGTAACGGTGAAAATTCAATAATCACGTATCCAATAATCAAGTAATCTAGATTAAAGATTACATCTGCAATCGTGATTATAAGCATTTATGATAACTTTTATCAGATTATTAATCCGATTATAAAAATAGACCGTGATTATACCTATGCCTTTGATGTATACTTAGTTACAATGATCGTCCAAAATTTTAACAAAATCCCTGGCAATTTATCAATCTTGTATGGATAACAAACTTGAATTATTTAACAAAAATGCTAGAACATTATACCTACTTTCAAAATGAAATATTTTCGTCATTTACCTTTCTGTCGTTTTCCACGACTTATGTAATATTCAACTTGAATCTGTTAAATTCATCAGAACTCTAATATTGTAACTTTGTAAGTTACATTTTAATATGCATATCAGGAGTTTCAAGAAGCCCTTAAAATAGAATGCAAGATTCTTATCTTACCTTATAGGGCTCTAGTCGTTTCTAAAGTCAAATACTTATCCTTATATGAAATTCTTTTTACAAAAAAATAAAGGAAGACAGTGTACCTACCTATTACTAGAATTTTTTTTATTGTTTCAGCCTGTAACGACCCACTGCACTGCTGTACATAGGCCGCTTTTTCCGTGTTGGAGAAGGGTCGGAGATTAATCCACCAAGCCGCAGTCGCTCCAATCAGCATTGTGTGGCAGATAATTATCATAATGTATATGCATATATTTTAACTATTTGTTACCTAAAGTAAATTAAATTATATTAATTTCATTGAAAATGTACACTTGGTTCCTATTATTATATTATAACAATTATAATCTGACAACGTGTTGTCGCAGCGGTCACAGCACTGGATTGCGATTGGCTGTTGCGCGGGCGGTTGCGGGTTCGATGATTCGATCACATTTGTATTGGCCATACAGATGTTTGCCGTGGTCTGGGTGTTTGTGCAGTCCTTGTGGGTCTCCCCACCGTGCAATATATTATCCGCCAACCCGCATTGGAGCAGCGTGGTGGATTAAGCTCCGGTCCTTCTCCTACATGGGGGAAGAGGCCTATGCGCAACTGTGGGATATTACAGGCTGGATCGTGATCGAATTATAATCTACTAAATGGCTCTCATGAGTCATTTAGTCTTAATAATGTGTATGGCTCCTTTTGTTTTTGCTCAAGGCAGGAATCAAGATTGATGACAGATGATTGATATGTTAAAGCCTAGTTTACTTCAGCATAACGTAGCTTCCTGATGACAAAACAATCAATAAAATTGTTTAATAAAAACTAGGAAAATACAAAAAGAGTTTAGCGTAATGTTAATCTAATTCTTTAAAGAAAAAAATTAATACTCAAGAATTATTGAACTTTTATTTTATTCATTTAGAAGAATCTTACACATTGCCGTTACTCGCCAGTTGTCCACACTCCTCTGTAAAATTAAGACAAATAATAGGGTATTAAGAAAACATAAATTAAAATGTGTAAGGTTGATATATTTATATTTACATTTATACATTTACAAACAATAATAGGTACGTATTAGTATTATATAATGTAATTGTATACAAATCTATACTAATATATAAAGCTGAAGAGTTTGTTTGTTTGTTTGTTTGTTTGAACGCGCAAATCTCTGGAACTACTGGGCCGATTTGAAAAATTCTTTCAGTGTTAGATAGCCCATTTATCGAGGAAGGCTATAGGCTATGTATCATCACGCTAAGACCAATAGAAGCGGAGTCCACGCCGACGAAGTCGTGTGCAGAAGCTAGTATATTATAGTTGTAACAAAAATCGTGTTAACGGTTGTTTTCCTTTTTGAAGTTATACTTCTTTTGGCGCGTTAGGGAAAAATGATGAGTAGGTAAATTTTTACGATGCGCGCGCACACCGTCACGAAAAAAAACGACACGTGAAGTTAGTTAGCCAATGAAGTATAACTTCTTACGTGCGTACATTACACACACACTTTTTTTTAACTTACATCAAACAAATCTATGATATCCATAATTTTTTTTTAAATTATGATATATGATATATGCACTTAGTCGTAAATTCGTAATACATAAAAGGTAGTAAGTTTTGCAAAATCGTACAATAAAATTATAGGCGTCGCAGTCATCCAGCTTTAATTGCCATTTAATTGGACGGCTAGCCGCTAGCCTATCGATTGAATATTACTATCTACACAACACGTCTAAAATTAAATTATTAAGGAATTGAAAACGGTTTATTTTTGCCTTAAAACCTTTGTCACTGCCACTGCGTGTGTAGTAATCATCTCTTATCATTATTTAAAAAAAAATCTTCAGCATCAGAAATTTTTAATGGTTGCGAATTATTTTTTAACCTATTTTTTGGAAAAATGAATTACTATTATATTATAAAATTAGAATCTTTAATTGACAGTATTCATTAAACAGACATCACACACATCAATTTGACTTTAGGGCCTATGCAAACCACGTTTTTTAAACGCGCCGTCGACGCGCGTTTGTAGCGATACAAACGCGATACACACGCGAGTTAGACGCAGCCTGTAGACCTTTGCACACCTGTATAATAAAGGCGCGCCGTCGACGCGCGTTTTTAAAACGCGCCGTTAACGCGCGTATGTGCCGTATGTACTGATACAGACGCGATGCAAACGCGCGTGTCACGCGATGCAAACGCGATACAAACGCGATGCAAACGCGCGTGTGTATCGATACAAACGCCAACAAACTGCTCTGTAGGATAAAAACGCGCCGTCGACGCGCGCTTTTTAAACGCGCGTCGTCGGCGCGTTTAAAAAACGTGGTTTGCATAGGCCCTTAGACTTTTGGTTGACCGTAGCCCATTAAAGGGCTAGTCGTCGTCGTATTAACTTTAATATGGACAGTTAGTTAACTGCGACTTATAATTAGACAAAATATTTAACTTTTGACCCACGACAACAATACGAAATGAAACAAATATTGTTTTGAACTAATGTGTATTAGAGAGAGAGATAATATGTATTAACAAATTTCTGTTTTTCGTTCTGCCTGTATTTGAAAATAAATAAAACTAACTTTTTTTCCACATTTTTTCGATTGTTAATATTTAAAGTACGATTTAAAATGTTTTATTACAGATTCATATTATTTTGTTTAATAAGAAAATACAATATGTATGAAAGATATTATATACGTTTCCTCATGTTAAGGTAGGTACGACTGGAAGCTTAAAAAGCTTCTAATTATATGAGCACTAGCTTCTACGCGCGACTTCGTCGGCGTGAACTCCGCTCCTATTAGTCTTAGCGTAATGATATATAGCCTATAGCCTTCCTCGATAAATGGGCTATCGAACACTGAAAGAATTTTTAAAATCGGACCAGTAGATCCTGAGATTAGCGCGTTCAAACAAACAAACAAACAAACAATCAAACAAACAAACTCTTCAGCTTTATTATATTAGTATAGATAATAAGAAAGTACTGCTTCGTAAAACTAATTTTGTTATGACAATGATATTTATATAAAACTATAATTATGACTATGACTATATGATTATTTAACTAACAATCTATAATATTATTACGTAAGTAGGTACATAATTTTCCTGTTACATATAATTATTATACACTACTGTTAACTACTTATGGCAAAAATTAATATAAAAAAATAAATAAGTTCCTAAATTCAAATTATACTTCGTTATTTCTTTCTAAAGAGAAATATGTTTAGATATATTTGTTGGGCAGTCCACGCAAAACGGAAAACTAAAAAAAATTGATATTTCCCTCCCTCAATCCATCAAATTATAATATGTAATATCATTATAGTATATTTTATAGTTAACAAGTTACAAGAATGAATTACAAAGAATGTAGCCACCCCCTCTCTTCCCGTGGGTGTCGTAAGAGGCGACTAAGGGATAACACGGTTCCACTACCACCTTGGAACTTAAAAAGCCGACGGATGGCGGGATAACCATCCATGCTGGCTTTGAAATACACAGGCCAAAGACGGGCAGCAGCGTCTTCGGTGCGTCAAAGCCAGCCCTGCGGTCACCAACCCGCCTGCCCAGCGTGGTGACTATGGGCAAAACACATGAGTTCGCGTCATAGTGTCGGGCGCGAACTTGTGGAGGCCTATGTCCAACAGTGGACTGTGATAGGCTGTAGTGGTGGTGGTAGTGGTGGAAGTTACAAGACAGTAAAGTTAGTAGCCGAAAGGTATGCGCTACTGCAAGTCGCATTATTGGGTATTTAAAAGTTTTTATAAAATAAACGAAATAGGTAATGGTATATTAAAGAAGATTCTTGCGAAGTTTTATAATAAAGAAGGCCTAAGGGGCTGTCTCCACGAGCGAGCGTATCGCCGGCGATACGCTCGCTCGTGGAGACAGCCCCTAAAAGTCGGAGTTAGACAAGTTTCAATAAGTGAGGCCGCGCGTCCACTGTCCGTACTCCGTAGTCCGTACCCTGCGCGTACTACGCGCGTACCGTCTTCTGCGCTGCGCGCAACAACTTACATAATTTTTACATCAAAAGATTGTTTATCTTATTTTTCGTAAAAAAATTGAAAAAAAAATAGGTTTTGTCATAATTATAATAATAACAGTTTATTAAAAAGTTATTATAATTTTACAAGCATCACTGTCATCAGTGTTTATTGTAATATTATTTTAGGTAACTACCCGGAAATAAATAAATAAAAAAAACGTATTTTTTAGTTATCCGCTTCGCGTGGAATGGCCCTTGTGAAATAAAATGTTTTATTTTAAAGGCTGCTTTACACGGTGCGAGCTGCTGCCTGGCCAGTAGACAGCTACTCGGTTTGTCTACTCGCACGCCAGTAGCTCGGCTCGCCTTTGCTGTCTACATGACACCTAGCTACTGCCCAGTCCGAGTCGAGTCGAGCGTAGGCGTAGCAACTAAAAAAAACACAGGTTCCACTCACAACAGTCCGGCTGGCACTGGCGAGCTACTGCCGAACGCGTCCAAACGATGCCAGCGACGGCCGAGCCGCTTTTATGTGCGAGTTGCTGCCGGGCAAGCAGGCGAGTTAAAACAAAAAATGTTGAAGTACCTAACTCGGATGCGAGCTACTGACCAACTCGCACGTACGAGTTACTCGTAAGTTCCGTTCACACAGTACGAGTTACTGCAGTGCAGTTACGCGGAAGGCTAACTCGTACGCTAGCTCGTACCGTGTAAACCACCAATTACTGACGCCTAGACTTCTTTGGCGGCTTTTCTGTATACGGCAACGACTTGCTTATAGCTATTTTTTACTTACTTACTGTTGCTGTCAACTACTATTCAAAGAAAAATATCATTTCTATTGAACAATAAAATTAATATTTTAATTCGTTGTAAGCGTATAATATTTTTCATTATCATGGTTTTTTATGATAATAAAATAAGTATCTTTATTCATTGACCAAGATGCTACACAGTCTCTAATGAATTGACGGTAATTGACTGTAATTACCCAGTTTACAATATGGTGTCTAGAGATGAAATTTGTAACTACTTTGTTACGGAGAATTTCTTGTACGTCTTCGGTTATCAAAAGACAATCGGTTTGGTATACTGTTAAATGGAATGCCATGATTCAGAGATAAAACTTTTGACACAATATTAAGCTCTTCCTGATCGCGTGAGTTAAGACTACTTTGAGCTAATAGCTGCTTTAATTCTACATCTGGGTTGTAGTGATTAAATCTGCTTGGTGTTGAAAATCGGTTAGTAAAAGGAGGTTCGAACGTATTAAATCTGCTGTAGTTCGGAATGTTTAGACCCAAGTTTCCTACACCGTTCTCATTACGGAATACCCGAGTACTTTGTTTTTGTCTTTGGTCATCTGATAATCTTATTTGATTTGTTTGTTGAAAACTTTGTGCTTGATTAAAGTTTTGAACAGAATTAGGTTGGAGGAAATTGCCTATGCCTTGTGGTAGGTGGTTTTCTTGTAACGGAAACTGATTTTGTTGTTTTGTACGTAGATGAATAAGAAAATCGACAGCTTCTTTGTTTGGGAGCTGTTGCTGAGCGTTTAAAGTATTTGTTTGGTCGAAAGAAACGCTTGGTTGTATTGACACTTGTGAACTGAATGGTTTTAAATTATTTTGACTGAAAATTTGGTTTTGTGGGAAATTGTTATGTGTCTGAAAATTGTTTAGTATTTGTTGATTAGGAAGTCTTTGTTGTTCTCGTAAAAGTTGTTGTTTCTTAAATTGTTCTTGTTCAAATAACGTCTGTTGTAACCTTGCAGCTTCTTTTTGTTGTAAAAGAAGTTGTTGATTCCTTAACAATTCCTCTTGTTGCCTTTGCTGTATTTGTAAAAACCGAAGTTGCTCTTCTAAGATTCTTTGTTTTTCTTCTAGTTGTTTTTGCAGTGCTAATTGTTGGTTGATAAATTCATTGGAAGGTACGTTTTGTAAATTATTGGCCTGTATGTTCGACGTCAATAATTGCGGAAGTAATATATTCGTTGGTGAGTTTGAGTTTGATAGTGTTTTTGATCTATCAAAAATGTTTGTTTGCTGGTAAATAGGTATTACTTTCTTTGGAACCCCATGTGCATCTTGTTGAACTGTAAATGCCGCTACCAGTGGCGCTTGAAAAACTTGTACATCCTTTTTATTAACCTCCTCTATATTTTCTCCATCTTCATTGTGCGTTGGTTTTGGTGTTGTAGTTGTTGTTGTAGTAGTTGTTGTAGTTGTTGATATACGAGGTTTTGATGTAATCAGTTTACTATGTGGGAAATTGCCACCGCTAGACTTAGATGTACTTGGTATGCTTCTTATTTGTTGCACATTAACACCAGTCTCTCTTGCTTGAAATATTTCACCAAACGTAGCTTGTGTCGGCAGACTTGCTGTAACATGATTTTCGACATTGCCAACAGTCGTACTTAAAATTGAAAAATTATTGTCAATTAACATCGGAGTAGTGTTTGAATTATTATCGAAGGCAGATTGACCATTAACTACAAATGAATGAATTTGTATGTTTTCTTTATTAGCCTGCGCAACAGTTAATCCGTCACCAGTGAATTCTCCACCTGTAGGCGATGTGCCATCTGTTGTTTCCGTAGTTAGGTTGTCGCTTTCTTCAAGGTCACTAAGGGCTTTTAATAAGGCTTTTCTTATATATGGATCCAAACGAACCGAAGGCGATGGATCAATGGTATTTGAGTCATGGTTTGTTGTTTCTTGTGCCGCACCAAGGCAAATGACAACTAATAGTATAAATGCCTGTACCTGAAACAGAAAAATAATATAAATTAATTAATTTGTAACGTTACATTGCTTATTGATTGACCAATTATTTGTTACAATAAAACATTAAAACTCTTGCAAACTCTTAACTACATAGGAATAATGCTTAATACACTTTAGGTAACAAAACATCATGATTTAACCTGTCCTACGTTGTAAACGTAAAAATAAGTTCAATGAAATCTTTCGTAAAGTGAAGAACAATGACTATGTTTGTTGTATAATAGGTTTTAGTTGTATAATAGGTCTCATCATCACAAGTATTAGATTATATCAGATATAGAAAATACATTACACTTGATCGTTAGGCTGTGTATTTTATCTGATACTAGCGACCCGCTCCGGCTTCGCACGGGTGCAATGTTGATACTAGGTAAATATAAAATATAAAATAAATATTTGCAATCTAAGCGCAAAAAATGTGTTGATTTACAACATCACATTAGAAAACTTTAAAACTATCAGTGTTCCTCTACTATAGGTATTATGCATGTATTATACATATAAACCTTCCTTTGGAATCACTCTATTTACTAAAGAAAACCGCATCAAAATCCGTTGCGTAGTTTTAAAGATCTAAGCTTATATACAGACAGACAGACAGCGGGAAGAGACTTTGTTTTTTATTATGCAGTGATAGTGATAATCTAATACTTGTTCATACGCTTGTTACCATGGTGGATAAATTGTTCACGAGGCATTTGAAATGACATAATCAAAATAAATATTGGTAATGGCAACAATTAAGTATATTACTACAATACGTGACTGACGAAATAATCACATTACGTACAATGTGAATATCATTAATCAAGACTGTATCTCGCTGGCATATAATAAAATTTTAAGGTAACCCAAGCAGGAAACCCCCAGAGTTTACAAAGGGGCCTGGCTTGGGCCAGTACTGGGAAACCTAGCTTCGGCGTACCTGTATTGGCCCATGCGTGGGCCAGGCTGCTTAACCCAGCCTCGGCCATGCCAATGATTATCCAAGCCTGGGGCACGACTGGCTGACCCAGCCTTGGCCATGCCAATGATCACCCAACCTTGGACCAAGACTGGCTAACCCAGTCTTGGCCATGCCAATGATCACCCAACCTTGGATCAAGACTGGCTAACCCAGCCTTGGCCATTCATTGGAGATCCAAGCGTGGGCCAAGACTGGTTAACCCAGCGTCGGCCATTCCAATGATTATCCAACCTTGCGCCAAGACTGACTAACCCAGCCTTGGCCATTCATTGGAGATCCAAGCGTTGGCCAAGACTGGTTAACCCAGCCTCGGCCATGCCAATGATCATTCAACCTTGGACCAAGGCTGGCTAACCCAGCCTTGGCCATTCATTAGAGATCCAAGCGTGGGCCAAGCCTGGTTAACCCAGCGTCGGCCATTCATTGGAGATCCAAGCGTGGGCCAAGACTGGTTAACCCAGCGTCGGCCATTCCAATGATTATCCAACCTTGCGCCAAGACTGACTAACCCAGCCTTGGCCATTCATTGGAGATCCAAGCGTTGGCCAAGACTGGTTAACCCAGCCTCGGCCATGCCAATGATCATTCAACCTTGGACCAAGGCTGGCTAACCCAGCCTTGGCCATTCATTAGAGATCCAAGCGTGGGCCAAGACTGGTTAACCCAGCGTCGGCCATTCATTAGAGATCCAAGCGTGGGCCAAGACTGGTTAACCCAGTCTCGGCCATGCCAATGATTATCCAATCTTGAGCCAGGACTGACTAACCCAGCCTTGGCCATTCATTGGAGATCCAAGCGTGGGCCAAGATTGGTTAACCCAGCCTCGGCCATGCCAATGATCACCCAACCTTGGCCCAAGGCTGGCTAACCCAGCCTTGGCCATTCATTAGAGATCCAAGCGTGGGCCAAGACTGGTTAACCCAGCGTCGGCCATTCATTGGAGATCCAAGCGTGGGCCAAGACTGGTTAACCCAGTCTCGGCCATGCCATGATTATCCAATCTTGAGCCAGGACTGACTAACCCAGCCTTGGCCATTCATTGGAGATCCAAGCGTGGGCCAAGATTGGTTAACCCAGCCTCGGCCATGCCAATGATCACCCAACCTTGGCCCAAGACTGGCTGACCCAGCCTTGGCCATTCAATGAAGATCCAAGGGTGGGCCAAGACTGGTTAACCCAGCCCCGGCCAATTCATTCAATTATTATTATTGTTCTAGTTCAGATATGATTCCCTAGATGTCGCTGTACAACTCAAGTTGTTTTTCTAAATCGCGCTGACCAGATTCTCTCGCGTATAATGACCTCCCTCGGATGCGTCGATACTCGATACCAGTACTGGTTCTCGACATTTTGGCTATTATCTAAGTGTAGTACTAGTACTTTACAAGTTGTAAAGTACTAGTACGTGTGAAAGTTACCGCACTGCAGGACCACTCTGATCAGATTTTATCAGATTTTTGAAAAACGATGGGAAGTAAGGGGCTCGCTCCACTCCCCTCACGGGACCGGCATTGCAGTGCCTCCTTTGCAGTGTCCTTTTCATTATTAGTAAAATTTATACTTAATTATAATAAATAAATTACAGTATAAACACACATAAAATAAACCAAGGCAACCAAGCTTGGCCCAGTCCCGGCAACCAAGCCGGGCCCATCGTTATCATTCCAGACTATTACCAAGACTGGGCCAAGCCTGGCTTACAAGCTTGGCCCAGTCCCGGCAACCAAGCCGGGCCCATCGTTATCATTCCAGACTATTACCAAGACTGGACCAAGCCTGGCTTACAAGCTTGGCCCAGTTCCGGCAACCAAGCCTGGCCCATCGTTATCATTCCAGACTTCTACCAAGACTGGGCCAAGCGTGGCTTACAAGTTTGGCCCAGTCCCGGCAACCAAGCCTGGCCCAGTCCCGGCAACCAAGCCTGGCCCAGTCCCGGCAAACAAGCCGGGCCCATCGTTATCATCCCAGACTTCTACCAAGACTGGGGCCAACCCTGGCTTACAAGCTTGGCCCAGAGTTATACATACTTGGGCCAAGACTGGGCCACGCTTGGCCCCGTGGTACTTTCCTGTATGGGAATGTGGGTAAAGAACTAAAACTTATAAACTATTTTAATGTACAGATAAATCTAAATGTGCTGTGTGGTTGCGGAAGTAAAGAATATAGCCACCCCCTTTCTTCCCATGGGTATCCCGTATCGTTAGAGGCAACTAAGGGATAACAAAGTTCCACTACCACATTGGAACTTAAAAAGCCGACCGATAGCGGGACAACCATGCAACTGCTGGCTTTGAAATACACAGGCCGAAGATAGGCAGCAGCGTCTTCGGTGCGACAAAGCCAGCCGTGCGGTCACCAACCCGCCTGCCCTGCGTGGTGACTATCATAGATAAGGTGACTATGAGCAAACTGCAAAACACATGAGTTTGAACTTGGGAAATCCTATGCCAGCATTGGACTGTGATACGCTGAAGTGAAATCCAAATACTCATTTTATGATTATTTATTTTGATACTTTTTAATTTTAAATGTTAATTATATTATAATGGTAACAAAAACGAATAATTGTATTAAGAATGATAATTAAATACCTATTTCTGCAAATTCGAAGTGCTATTTTTTAACCCTACAAAAAAAAATTAAAAAAAAATCTTATACTCGTAGCAACTGTAAAATAACTAACAAGTACCTACTTACTGAGTTATAAGTTACCCAGTTTGTGTGTATAATTAGTAAATGTACCTATAGGTATAGGTACATGTATCGTATGTTTCGACTTCATATCAAGGTATTTATTCGAAGAAAATTTTAACACGTAATTTTGTGCTTAAACCATAATTAAGATTAAATAATCAACTTTAAACAAAACTAGCAAGACGCTTTCACCACTCATAGCTCACGCCTCAAAACATGCTAAAATCAATAAAGCACGCCTACGGCTACGTAAAGGAAAAATGACATAAGCTTACAAAGAAAGAGTTTACTCGCAACTCGTAATATTTTATGGTAAACTTGTTACCGTCAGGATTTATTGACCACGGTAAATCTGAAAATTCCTATGTACTCGAGACTTGTAATCAAAGAAAGTAGTAAAATTCATAGGTATATAGCTGTATAATGTATTGTTACGAAATTTTTTAAATGTGTTAAAGGTAGGTACACCGTATGGTTAGGGTACCATTTGTGTGTCAAGTGTTGTATACTTATTTGAACAAAAAATATTCGCCTCAAGCTAGTTTCGTTCGTTATGTAATAAATGTTTGTACCATTCGATGTTCAGTTGAATATAACAAAAAATAGTTTAATTGAATATTTATCTTTATATGAAGCATTTCTTTAATTTGTTTTTTTAAAAGGTTAGAAAATTTTACACGGTGACATAGTTATATTAGTAAATATATGAAGAATTCTTTATCTTTTTAGTTTGAAGTCCTCTAGAACTCTCATAAAGAGTGCGTTTGTTACATTAATTGCGCAACTTGGCTTGATCGTGCGTAAGAGATTACGCGAAAAAGATGTTGCTCGAAGCATTCTACCGCTTGTGACCCATTGAATTGGCAACAATGATCGCAAAGCTATGATTTAGAATCTTCGCTAGCAATTATGTCCATAGAAAATTGTACTTTTCTCCACACTTTCACCCTTGTAAAACGTCGCTTGTTAATTTGTGACTTTCTTTTCAAAATAGGCTAATACTCACTTTAATATTTTAGAATAATTCATTGATATAATTAGGTAGATAGTTTTGAGCAATACCTGTAGCAAATTTCATAAAGTTAAGATTTTCTTTATAATTTTTGTACGAGTACATAATCTTGATATTAACTGACTAATACTAAGGTATCTAGTTATCTACTTATAGGTATACAACTAATTCATAAAATCAAGTTTTATATGTGTTCACCTTTTTCATTTAATTCATACTTATTGAAAGTGCTATGAATTAGGTACCTACTAATAGCTTAATTTACAATCAGCCGGTGAAACTTACAAAACATAAGATCACTTTTCCAATACAACTCAATCCAATTAGATCTGAGATAATACACTCGTATCTACGTTATGTTATTTCTATTTCAATCGAGTTTTTATTTCACGTTAACGTAATTGATGTTGAATCATTATACGAGTATCCTACTAGATTTTCCGTATGGTGTGTGTGTGTTTTTTTGTATCTTCTTCGCTTCTTCAACATCCAAAATAATTATATGTAGGTACCTATTTTCTAATAAGAAGTGTAATTCGTTTTTATTTTTATTTTTGTGTTACCCACACATGAGAAAATTATAAAAATTTTTAAAAAATGTTTAAGAAGTGTAAATCAGAATTTAAACAAAAATACAAAATTTTATTGCTTTAAAACATAAATTTTAATAAGTAAATATGATAAAAATTTATATTAAATATGAAAAAAATAATAATTAAACAGTTACTGTAGAAATTAATTGTACTAAAAATTATTCCTTACTAACTTACATAGCAACGGTTACCTACTACTTACTCAATTGAATAAAAAGTCTTTTATTGCATCGATTACTTTACGGCAGGACAATAATCTTCAATTAACGCTACTTCAATTCGTAAAATCACTGAAGACATTGTAGGCGGATTTGTTAAACTACCGCTAACAATAGTCATTTATACACACATACAATGGGACCAATTACATAAGACGGTATTGTCAACAAAGGAGGAATTTCACTTTCAAAGGTGAGCACTGATTACTTTTAACACATAGTATTTGCATTCGTATCTCGTGAGACTCAATCATATTCACAAAATAATTTATATTATGCGTGGGTTGTTTAATAGGAACTTAAAAACGTTCGTGTTGTGTTACTTTAAATTACTAGCAATAAAATTGTAATCAAATTAGTTTCCCTCAATTGCACGCTATTTTTGGAAACAACATTTGCATAATCATAGAAATAAAACAACAATTGAAGCTTGAAAAATTTTATTAATTACTTTAGAAGTACAATCTATAAAGTTTTCTTTTCGCGGTTTCGACGCGCACGCCCCTCCCATAGTAAGTAGGTACTATGGTAAATTTCTGTATCCAATTCTTACACCTTCAGATATTCATAAGTAATATTAGGTAAGGTAACGACAGTTTTGCATACTTACACATAAATTACAGTAACACAATATTTAACCTATGGCAGAGGTCAATTATGCCGCAAGTATTTTTGTTAGAGCCTTATATTGTGAAAGTAGATAATACGGTCAAACCAAGTAAGAGCAATGGTAGCCTCGAGGTTTATCTGACATGAACGTCGGAATATCAAATTAGAAACTACATTAATCTTTCCTGACAGTATTGTTTTATTTTATTACTAGCGACCCGCCCCGGCTTCGCACGGGTGAAATGCCGATACTAAATATACTACACACTTTGAATTTCAAGTCTCTTACTTCAAAAACATAGGACTTTCATGCAAACTTCCAACCCCCGTTTAACCCCCTTAGGTATGGAATTTCGTAAAACCCGTTCTTAGCGGATATCTACTCCCTATAAGGGACCTACCTGCCTAATTTCAAGTTTGTAGGTGTATTTTTCATTCGACTTTCATACAAACTATCATCCCCTGTTTTAACCCCAAGAGGGGGTTTATTTCTCAAAATACATTATTAGTACACCTCAACACTATCTATAGAGCATACATTTTGAATTTCAAGTCTCTTACTTCAAAAACATGGGACTTTCATACAAACTTCCAACCCTCGTTTAACCCCCTTAGGGGTGAAATTTCGTAAAACCCGTTCTTAGCTGACCTCTACTCGGCGAAAGGAATATTCCTACCAAAATTCAAGTCTCTACGTCTTATGGTTCCAGAGATATCGTGATGAGTCAATGGGTGGGTTACTCTTTTATATATATAGAAGATTTCACAAACAAAGCGCATTCAGTCACCAATTAGTGGTACCACAAAATATTACTGCACCAAATTGGGTTATTCTTTTTTTGTGTTCGTTATTGCCAGGACATTGTATAAATGTAAATTTAAAAATAAATATGTACATACATATACCTACTCTCAAAAAAATTGTGGTACTAAGATCGCTTGGTCAACTTGTATTGTAGGTACTATACAAGAATATATATATATGATATATGTATACAAGAATAAAATAATTGTGAATGTATTTTGTAATAGAAAAACATACCACGAGATAAAAAGCGGAATATTTTTCACATTTTAAACAATTGCGTTATATCATAAAACAAAATGTGATTCATTAATCTACGGTCAATAAAAGTTTTCTAAGTGTATGTAAAACTCGCATGACTCGTTTGTACAATGTTGAATTCGAAATACTATTCTTTTGAATTTTGTATGCTTCATTTTTTATTCTTATTTTATAACATACTAGCCGACCCGTGCCCACTTCGTTGGGCGTTATAATCCATTTCACATAAGAAGGGTACCGTGAAATTTGATATGTTCCAATACACTCTCACTATTTTCAGCAAATCAGATAAATATAAATGTTTTAAAATCACCAATTAATTTCTAAGGCAAATAATAATGCTTGATTAGATTGAATTGTTGACACGGCACGTCAGAGGGCGCAGGTTCAAATCCTGCTGATTTAAAATCTTTATATATTTTTATCTTTTTCCTTTTATCTTGTCACTCCTGAATAGTGTAGCTTTCTGTTAGCGAAAGAATTTTCATGATCGGATCAGTATTTGCGAAGATTACCCCGTATATACAAACAAAGTTATAAACTTTACCTCTTTATAATATTAAGTATTAGTATAGACAAACACGGTCGTCTATACTTCCTATGATAGGCAAATTAATGATTGTTATAGGTAAGAGCCGACTGTTATAGCTAATTTTCTTTTTGATAAATATACATAGAAATAATAAAAAAAATGTCTGTGTGTCAGCTCCGACGCACGACTGGAGTTTACTCCTTCAGATCAACTGTCTAAATATGCACAAAATAGGCGTAGGTACTAGGCTAGGTAAAGTCTAATTTAATATTCATATAAATCTAAATTATCAATATAAATCTAAATATACCTAATAATCTAATATAAATCTAAATTAATATCATATAAAATTATAAACGAATCAAATAACGACATCTACAACCTATTGGGTTCCGATAGATGGCGCACAAAAACGTAACGAGGCCATTCGTTCAGTAGATTTTACTCCTCATAATTTTTTCAAACCGGGGCCTTATATGAAAATCGATTCTTAGGGAGTAAACTCCAATAATAATAACAATATATGTACAAATATTACACCCAGACTCAGGCAGAAATTAAACTCGCAACCGGCGGAGCAGAAAGCAGGGCCACTACAAACTACGTCAACGGGCTAGTCACTTATAATTTTATGATTACACTCTAGGAGACTTAGTCCGGGATCCATGGTAAATTTTTGCACTTGACTACTATCAAGCTAATTTTCCGTGAGTAGCTTCATTTTGATGAGACGCCCAACAATTTCCTTTACGAAAACTCTCGATTGTGGTAAGTAATAGGGGTAGCAGGGAGAAAGCAGCAGTGAGCGTAGGACCGGGATAGCGTACCACGCAATTTGTAGGACAATATTACTATTAAATTACCTATATAAATATTAACTGACTAAAAGAAAAAAAAATCAGCTGGTTAGTAAATAGTAATATAATTACCTATTACTAAATACTAACCAGCTGATTTTTTTTCTTGGGCGATTTTTCTTGCTTGTTGGGCGTCTCATCAAAATCTCACGGAAAATTAGCTTGATAGTAGTCAATTGCAAAAAATTTACCAGGGATCCCAGACTAACTTGCTCATTTACTTTATTACGCTTATTTGTAAAATGTTGACTATAGTGACGAGAACTAGTAGTAATGTTAGTTAGACTTCAATTATTATCTTTAAATTGTTTAATTTGAAACAGCAGTTATAATGGACATAGTAAAAAATTAGTTTTAAAAGACTAACGATCGAGATTCTTGTTGGAATTTTTGGTAAAAGTTGCATTACAAGCCGTTTGTAGCCCCACATGAAAACAAAAGATAATGTGTAATTTGACGACGACACAAAAGTGTTTAACAAAGTCGGATCAAATCAACTAATATATATGTAGGTACTTAATAAATTTAAAGTTTACAATATTATGATATTAAGTTTTTTTTAGGGTAGAAAGTTTTTTTAATTAAAACAATATGGCTGTCATCTTCTTCGAGTCAAGTCCGTTGCCCTTTTGCTCAGCTAAATCTCGAAAAGCATTTTTACATGATACTATGATAGCTGTTAAAAAAGTGCGCACACACGGCAGAAGTGAAACTTCTCGGTGAAAAAATCTCTGTAAATACATAGATAAAATAATAATAAAATAAATAAATAAATACTGTGTAATGTATGACAGTATGAAGTACTGTGTCTCTCGCCAATTTAATCCTATACATCTATATGTTTGTTTCTGTATCATGACGCATTTTCGTTTCATCGAGTTTCAAATCGCAACGATTCTAAAAAAATACTTACTTCAAAAAATTTCTTCAAAGAACTCTACAAAAAACATTACGGGAATCGCCATAAACATCGATGAAATCGACGTACCTACTTACATACAAATCTACGCGTATATTAAGTATTTTTGCAGTTATTTTAACTTCCCTAAGTTTTCAACATCATATCTTAATTTAGAAATATAAATAAATATAAATGGATAATATAGCTTACTAGGCGGTCTATTCCAGTTCTTTAAAAATAAAAACAAGTGTTCTTTAATCTACACGACCGAAGTAAAACGTATGAAACGTAACTCTCTCTCTTACTATCTTCACTAACTTATATCTCCCTTTCACATTAAGTCCGCCTCGCTCGATCACAATTATCGTAACGCTCTCGTCACGCATTCACCAGCTTGTTCCCGAAATCAAGCGAGCGTAAAGAAGGTTTACTTCAAAAACTTGTACAAAATCGGTTAAAAATCAATAAAGAACACTTACAAAAACACAAAGTCTACCATACACAAATTAATGACAATTTAGTATTAAACTTGTTATCTTTTTGTCCATGTTGTTAAGCACGGAGATAAATTAAGTAGACAGCAAAACAATGAGTGCACATACTAATCAGAAAATCAGATACAACACAATAAAAATATTGCATATATTTCACTCGTACTAACAATGCATGCGCTCGTCTAATGAGATGTTGCAAATAACCATACTCTTGTTGAAGCATAACTAAATTTAATGACCCATTCTCTTAAACGTTACCTAATTTCGTTGTATTTTTTAATAATTTATGTAGAACAGTTTTTGGTCATCGGAAAATGTTGTAATATGTTTATGTGCGTAGCATTTATTCGATTGTAAGATCTTTCGTTAGCTAATAATAGCTATGATTATTCTATGCTAGTAATTTGTTAACAGTTTTTCTCAACAGTTTCGTTTTTAATGTAAAAGTGAAATTCGTTATCTCTAGTAATCGCTTTGAATTTTATGTAAGCTGCCAGTCACGTTTTGTTATATAAGTTATCCAACGATCTTTGATATGTAATAAATACTAATAGTGTTCAACTATTGTGAATGAATTATTTTTACTTATTTTAATGTATTTTCAAAGAAACATTAGGAATATATATTAGGATCGAACGTGCTTAAAGTTATTATAATCAATTTTATGTTTAGACGCTAGGTAGACTAACTAATGTACTTTATTTACCTATAAGAATATTACACATATTTAAGTACTTTTCCGTTTTTCAAAACATGACATAAAAATATGTTTGATAATATCTTTAACTTAGGTACTTAATTATCTTAATGTATGTGCAGATACACATTTTGTAATTGTATGACTACAAATTTAGATCAATCTCAGTAATTACTTACAAGCAAATGATAGTTACATTATACATAATGTAGCTTTGTAGATTTTTATTTTTTAGTACTTATTAAATTTCTCACAACGTTAATTTTGAAAATTAAGTGAAGACTGTAAACAATTTTATTAATTTTAACGCAACATATTGATAACTACTTGAATAAAGTTATTAACAAGACAATAAAAAATTCTATACAAAGCTAAGAATGATTTGTTTGTATATATGTATTTATTTTAAGTGTAGATGTTCGTTTTATTAAAACGTTTCATAAAGACAGTTTACACATATTTTATGATACTTTATATTTTCTCAAGATTTATCCTGATGTTACTTTTTAGTATAAATAGTAGGTAGTGCCAACGTGAATCACAAAAACATGTAGGTACCTATCCTTTAAGAATTTAAGATGTCTTGCGATATGCTTTCTCAAACAGATTTACGATAAAGATAAGAGATGAGTTGCCTAACCGACCCCTAAAATGTGATTCGTCTTTTCCTTACTTGAAAACTTGAATGTTAAAGGTAGGTAGTATAGATAGTTAGAATGTATTCAAATAATGGTAGATGTTTACTACGTACACTACGTAGGTCTAAGAGTTATTCATTGGCAAATTTACAATTCATTGTGAATAAAATGTAGAAATTTTATCTGGTAATTAATTTAGAAAAAAAACGACGATTTCGATAAATAAAATATAAAAAGATTTACACGGTATGCACTTTACTTACTTTCTAGCGAAAAAAAAAGTTTATTACGGAAACATTTTGAAAAAAAAAATTACACACAAAAAAATGTGGTACCTACTGAACAAGTAGGTATTACCTAATAGTATTTTTTTATTTAGTAATATTGACTGTAAAATATTAATGCAGATGCAAGACAGATTGGTGATCTATGGCGCACCAATTTGGGCGGACGCAGTGAGCGGTAGGCACCTTCTTCCTAGGTAGTCCAACCGACACACCACATGGCCATACTACCCGCTAGTTATCTAGCTAGTTTATCGCAGGATTTATTGGCCAATCTACCGCCGTATTGTTGGACCATATCTACGATCCAGAGGAGGACTGTGATCTTAGTGTTAGAGGGAGCCTCTCAGGAGGCTCTCAGGATTACAACGGGTCCTTAGGACAAACGCTGCCGGGATCGCGGAAGTATAATAGCGCCCCCGTGATTCCGCCCAGGCGTGTCGAAGGAACCCCCTTCCCCAAGGTTTTTGGTCGGTGCAAGCCCGACATAACACTTGGCTCTCCCGGGTCGTGATATATCTATAAAGGATTTTCCCTGCGTCAACAAAAAAAAAAGATGCAAGAGAAACGTCTACATACATACATACTACATACATACGAATTGCAAATACGCCAATAATAGTAGTAGTACGGGATCCCTAGTACATATTTTTCACCTGATTAGTATCATGCTAATTTTCCGGGAGTAGCTTCTTTTTGATGAGACAAACAAAAAGTTCCTCTTCGAAAACTCTCGATTGTGGTAGATAATAGAGTTAGCAGGAGATAGAGCAGCAGTGAGCGTAGGACCAGGATAACGTACCACGCAATTTGGAGGACAATATTTCCATCAAATTATACAAATATTAATTAACTAAAAGAAAAAAAAATCAGCTGGTTAGTTATCATTTTTGATGACCTTACGAGGTCATCAACTTGATGGCTCTTGGTCATCAAAAATTGATTTTTTTTCTGATTTTTTTCTTTTAGTTAGTTAATATTTATATAATTTGATGGTAATATTGTCCTACAAATTGCGCGGTACGTTATCCCGGTCCTACGCTCACTGCTGATCTATCTCCTGCTAACTCTATTATCTACCACAATCGAGAGTTTTCGAAGAGGAACTTTTTGTTCGTCTCATCAAAATGAAGCTATTCCCGGAAAATTAGCTTGATACTAATCAGGTGAAAAATATGTACTAGGGATCCCTACCTATAGACGATATTCAATGTATTAGAATTAATTTCATATTTAAATGTTATTATTACTATATGTATATGTATTTGAATGTTATAAATAAGATAGATCTAAGTTAGCAAAACTACTCTTGCTCAGCTTATTTTTGTACCTATTGAAATGAATGTTTTTGAATAAATATAAAGTTTATTCTCATACGCAAGTTCCGTTTCTTTCAATTAAAACTACTTTTCATCATCCATTCATTAATAAAATTAATCTGTTAAAAACTTTGAGTTAATGTAAAGGAAGCCAGACTTGTTAGAATCGTGAGAAAGTCTTGTTTTAAAGTCGTTCGAAACTACAATAATGAGTTAAACTTTATAAACTCTCATAACTCTCAACATACATTTAAAGTTTTCTATTAAAAAGAGATTAATATGTAGATAAAGCGCATTTTTCGGTGCAAGATTACATAGTTGATAAAGATGTGTGGACTTAGTGACGCTGTATTTCATGCAAGATATTACTAATCTTGTACTAAAAGACAGTTTATATATTATTTTCAAAAGAGTAACTGCGGACTTTCTTGCCGAATCTTCTCTGCAGAATCTACATTCAGAATCGGTGGTAGAATAACTTAAAAAAAAAAACACTAATTAATCTCTTTTTTAATTTTTGTAAAATGACGATTCGAAATTGCTCATGGGGCCTATTTGAATAAAGTTATTTTTGATTTTGATTTTGATTTTTAACACTTATTACTAGATATTATCGTACAATGAGATAGCAATATTATCATAAAGAAAATAAATATTAGGTAATTAAAAAAAAACGAGTGTGTTTTAGACCACACGACTGAAGTAAAACTTCTTTAGCACCATCTAACATTTATCTTCCTCTCAACTTCCGTTCACCTCACCCGATCACACTTTTCGTAACGCTCTCGTCACGCATTCACCAGCTTTATACTCCCCAAGTCAAGCATGCGTAAAGAAGTTTTACTTCAATAATTTCTAAACAAAATGAGACCACACAAAATTTACTAAATCACATATCCACGTATTTATACAATGTCCTGGACTCCTGGATATTATATATCTAGAAATTTTAAGGCGAGGAAAAATTATCAAGTCTTACGAAAAACATATGAAGAATTCTCAATATTTTCTCAATTCTTATGTTCACCTCAATTTGAATAAACAAATTCTTAGTAAGAAAAATATTCCTTCATACAACACTTAAATCCATTTTGACTAAATCTTAAATCTTGCTTTGAATAGAATTAGAAATCCGTTGTAATAGAAATAGTCGTGTAATAAAATTGAGAAACGACATGCAAAAAAGTAGCCTTAAGTAACTTCAAACCTGTACGTTTTTAGTAAAATGATCTGTAGTAGGTGGGGGACAGTATGTATGTGAATTTAGATAGATAATTTTAAAGGTGTATATATATACTAGCTGCTGCCCGCGACGTCGTCTGCGTGCGTTCACTGCTCGTTCCCCGTAGGTGATAGCGTGATAATAATATGTAGCCTATGCAGGGACCGGACAACACCGCTTAAGAGTTAAGCCTTTTCGCAGTGTAACCCCTACATGGTGTAGCCCTTATCGCTGAGTATCCTTTTATTCGAGTTACACCTCAAAACCCAGCGAAACGGGTAACTCCTTTAATATAGTAACCACGTGAAGGGGTTAACCCCTTCAGTGGCTTAAGCCTATGAGGAGGTTACCTACACGAAAAGGTTTTATTCGGGTTACCCTGAATTAACTATACCCCGTCCGGCGACTAATGATCTTTTTGACACTTCAAGAAATTTTGACATTAATGACTGCCTCACACGTTATTTATTCGATTCGAAATAATAATCGATTTTATTTAAGAAGAACTTTCAATCGATTTAATTAAATACATTTAGTTTAAAAATATTATTTATTTATGCGTTTAGTAGTTTTTTTTAATTATAAATGAAATATATAAATAATAAATAAATGAATTAACAGAGCTCTTGCTCTTTATTCTTGGTTTTCAATTAAATTTCAAGATTTCGACTTATTTCCTTGCAAGTAATCAATCTTGGGGTCATAGATACTATTTTTATTTCCTTTTTTGTATTAAATTTATCGAAAAAATAATCACATGACGTAAAATTATTTTTATCATGTGATCGATTTATTATCGATTTATTATTTCAAGAACTGTTTCATAGTCTGTGGTTCTTTGTTATGCACAGGGTACTTCACTCAATCAATCAAATCGTCAATAAATTATGACATTACTGTAAAATTTTTAGTACGTTATTCCGAAAAAAAAAAAACTGTAATTTATAGGCGTGAGCTGTCAAAAAGATCATTAGTCGCCGGACGGGGTATAATAAACTTGAGCTGCATGTAGAGGAGGGGGGATACTTACACCCGAGCATGGCTTTATCGCCTTAATAGTTTTGTTTAGTTAAAAATAACTGACTACTTAATCTTCTATATTATATATACAGGGTGTTAGGGGAATGGTTAGCCATAGAGGTATGTTGGGTAGGGGGGGTCATTTGGAACCTATTTAGGCTAACTTACCTATATGCAAAGTGTTACGGATTTTTTTTTATGATTGTTTTTTCATTTTTCGAAAAAAGTGCCGAAAATTAGTGATTTGACCATCATATCTTTTTTGTTTATTGATATATCAACGTCATTTCTTTTTTGTTTTGATCATCAATACATTGCGCATGTAAAATAAATGTGATTTAATTTAGAAAACATCTACAAAAAAAATTATGGGCCAAAGAAATCTTGACAGAGACAAAAAGTAAATCAAACCTTTATCCTAAACCTTCCTCTATCTAAATTAAAAAAAAAAATTAAAGCCTCCAGACAATTTAAAATAATTTAAAAAATTACTCTAGTTAACACTGTTTTAAATAATATTACTTTCATTCACCTTCAAGATTTCTTTGGCCCATAATTTTTTTTGTAGATGTTTTCTAAATTAAATCACATTTATTTTACATGCGCAATGTATTGATGATCAAAACAAAAAAGAAATGGCGTTGATATATCAATAAACAAAAAAGATATGATGGTCAAATCACTAATTTTCGGCACTTTTTTCGAAAAATGAAAAAAAATTCATAAAAAAAATCCGTAACACTTTGCTCTTGAATAGGTAGATGTGGCTAATGTTAATACTATATAACTGAAAAGACACTTTAAGATTGACTGGAAAAACTATTTATTGTAAATTTATCATTTTGAATTTTTCTGATACAACAGTCGTTATAAAATTAATATATATAAATACAAAAATATGTTCGTGCAACTAAGACATGTTATTATCGAGAGAGCTTCAAACGGAATCAAGAAATATCACAACATTCAACCTAAAGAAAATAAAACTAAAATTCTAAACTTAAAATAATTTAAACATAATATACCAAAGAGATCATATAGCTTATATAAAAATAGTTTTTATGTATATCTGAGATTACCATTCAACACACCCCCTTAATCTCAGATATACATCATAACACCAGACAACCAACAAAATAATTTAACACCATCAAAATAATTTCAAAGTTAACAACAAACCAACACTAACACACTCTTTCTCAACAAAAACCAAAAACCACATAAAATACAAGTAATATTAAAAATTCTATATAAAAAAAAAAATTTCTCTAAAGATTCCGTTTTTAATTCCACAAAACATTAAATCCTTTTTCCCTTACAACAATCTCATACATGCTTCCACTGCGCGAATCTCTATTATTAACACCCCTTTAAACTAGCACTAACTATACCTAAAAGATTTGGAATTAAAATACCTAAAAATCATCAATCACAAGAAAATAACACTAATCACTTTAAAAACTAGTCACTTAAGTCATTTCCTACCTACACCGTCACATCACTAAAACTTGATTACGAAGCCGCAAATATTTAACGTTGGATAAATTCTTCCTTAGGTCCACACTTTCCGCGACAACTTCAGCTTCTTCCTCACTTGTTACGTCATCATCATTAAAAACATCAACAACCTCCTCTTCAAAAATCATCAACAACAACAAATTCCTCTCCTCTATCCTCAAAAACATCAACAACAATAAACTCCTCTTCTATCCTCAAAAACATCAACCACAATAAACTCCTCTCTTCTATAACTTCTTCATCAAAATTCACATTCCTCACACCTTCAATTGTTTCTTCACAAATGAATTCGTTTGTCTCTGTTCTCTTCATTTTCAACACAATAAATTGTTACTTCTGTAACATTCTCGTTTCAACACCCCTTAAAATATGTAAAATGTGGCTTGCGTGCTCTGGGCAATGCTAGGCAACTCGTGCTGGGCCCATAACCTCTTGAATAGGTAGATGTGGCTAATGTTAATACTATATAACTGAAAAGACACTTTAAGATTGACTGGAAAAACTATTTATTGTAAATTTATCATTTTGAATTTTTCTGATACAACAGTCGTTATAAAATTAATATATATAAATACAAAAATATGTTCGTGCAACTAAGACATGTTATTATCGAGAGAGCTTCAAACGGAATCAAGAAATATCACAACATTCAACCTAAAGAAAATAAAACTAAAATTCTAAACTTAAAATAATTTAAACATAATATACCAAAGAGATCATATAGCTTATATAAAAATAGTTTTTATGTATATCTGAGATTACCATTCAACATTTGCATATAGGTAAGTTAGCCTAAATAGGTTCCAAATGACCCCCCCTACCCAACATACCTCTATGGCTAACCATTCCCCTAACACCCTGTATATATATATATATTATATTATATATATATAAAAGAGTTACCCACCCATTGACTCATCACGATATCTCTGGAACCATAAGGCGTAGAGACTTGAATTTTGGTAGGAATATTCCTTTTGCCGAGTAGAGGTCAGCTAAGAACGGGTTTTACGATATTCCGCCCCTAAGGGGGTTAAACGGGGGTTGGAAGTTTGTATGAAAGTCCTATGTTTTTGAAGTAAGAGACTTGAAATTCAAAATGTATGCTCTATAGATGATGTTGAGGTGTACTAATGATGTATTTTGAGAAATCAACCCCCTTTTGGGGTTAAAACAGGGGATGATAGTTTGTATGAAAGTCCAATGAAAAATACACGTACAAACTTGAAATTAGGCAAGTAGGTTCCTTATAGAGAGTAGACATCCGCTAAGAACGGGTTTTATGAATCTCCACCCCTAAGGGAGTAAAACGGGGGTTGGAAGTTTTGTATAAAATTCCTATGTTTTTGAAGTAAGTAAGAGACTTGAAATTCAAAATGTATGCTCTATAGATGGTGTTGAGGTGTACTAATAATGTATTTTTAGAAATCAATCCCCTTTTGGGGTTAAAACAGGGGTTGGTAGTTTGTATGAAAGTCCAATAAAAAATACACCTACAAACTTGAAATTAGGCAGGTAGGTTACTTATAGAGAGTAGACATCGGCTAAGAACGGGTTTTACGAAACTCCACCCCTAAGGGGGTAAAACGGGGGTTGGAAGTTTGTATGAAAGTCCTATGTTTTTGAAGTAAGAGACTTGAAATTTAAAATGTATGCTCTATAGATGATGTTGAGGTGTACTACTAATGTATTTTGAGAAATCAACCCCCTTTTGGGGTTAAAGCAGAGGATGGTACTTTGTGTGAAAGTCCAATAAAAAATACACCTACAAACTTGAAATTTGGCCGATAGGTTCCTTAAAGGGAGTAAACATCCGCTAAGAACGGGTTTTACGAAACTCCACTCACAAGAAGGGGTTGCGGGGGCGTCAACAATGGAAAATTGAACCGTAAGGCGTAGAGACTTGAAATTTGGTAGGAAAAATCCTTTAGCCGAGTAGAGGTCAGCTAAGAACGGAATTACGAAACTCCACCCACAAGAAGGGGTTGCCGGGGCGTCAACAATGGAAAATTGAACCGTAAGGCGTTGTGACTTGAAATTTGGTAGAAATATTCCTTTCACCGAGTAGAGGTCAGCTAAGAACGGATTCTACGAAATTTTATCCACAAGAGGGGGTTGCGGCGGCGTTTAGAATGGAAAATTGAACCATTAAGCGTAGAGACTTGAAATTTGGTAGGAAAAATCCTTTTGCCATGTAGAGGTCAGCTAAGAACGGAAATTTTACGAAATTCCACCCACAAGAGGGGGTTGCGGGAACGTTAATAATGGAAAATTCCCGTTTTTAAACTATAGCTCCTATCGGCTCTAAATTTTGTAGGAATCTCCTTTATGTCATGTAGAAATGACCAATGAGCGGATTTTATGGTAACTCAGCCCCAATAAGGATTGGCGGGGGTGGGCGTTAATAATGAAAATTTTAAATTTCCGTGGCTAATAGAAGATAACGCTTAGTAAAATAACAAGGTTTGCAGATGTATGTTTAGATATTTAAATCTACGCAATAGATTTTGATGTGGGTTTTTTTTAATAGATAGAGTGATTCAAGAGGAATGTCTATATGTATTACCTATACATGCATAACATAGTAGATAAATACTGATAATTTTTGAGGTTTCTAACGTGATGTCATAAATAAACACATTTTTTGCGCTTTCATTGCAAACGCTGGCTGAACCCGGAGATAGATCAAAATAATGTACTACAGTATTGTACAACTTAAAAAGGTCTATAAAAAGTCCGCGATGGTATAAGCCTATCTCTTAGGGATAACCCACAATAACCATTTTTTATCTTTTACTTTTTACGAGAAATAATGGCTTATTTACGAAGCGATTTTAAGCAATACAGCATTAATCCTTATGCAATTAAGTAAATTAAATACATTGTGCATTTAATATAGATCAATATGGATCTATACAGCATGTAATTTTAATAAATGTTTTCGAAGATATCACAGATTAAAAATGCAAGGACATGACGGTTGCAGTTGTACCGACCGGGAGCCGCGGCCGGCGCGACAATTTTTTCGAAATTGTATGTTCGTACTTTATAATTTTTTAACTTCATTTATAGTACGTACATTAGGTTGGATAGGATTAGACTAGAACCATAATTTATCAAGTCGAGAGTAGCCTCTCTAAAGAAAACATGTTTTATTGTCTAATGACAAAAAAGTTGTGAACGTTATCTATACTTATTATAAAAATAAGTCCCCCGGCCGCGTCTTTCTGTCCTCCTGTCTGTCTGTCTGTCCTCCTGTCTGTCTGAACGCGATAAACTCGAAAACTACGCAACGGATTTTTATACGGTTTTAAACAATAGAAAGAGTGATTCTTGAGGAAGGTTTAGGTATATAATTTATTATGTTTTAATGTAAATTAGCAGAAATACGGCGATAAATGTTGAAGAGGTCGCAAAAAATCTCGCCAACGGGGAGCTTTCCACGCGAACGCTGCGTAAACTAGCAAAGATATAGTTGTATAATGTACTAGCGAATTCAAAATCTATAAAAATGCTACAAAAAAGTCCGCGATAGCATATCTCTATCTCTTAGGGTTGACTTACAATAACCACTTTTATGTTCAAATTTTTAATTAAAAACATTACGTTATTTTCAAAGCTATTTTCTTAAGTTCAGTATTAATCCTTATCCAAATGAATATGTTATTTAGCTTAGGCATTTAATGCAGATTAAAATTGCCCTTTACACTATATCAATCAGATGAATAGTTTTTGAGATATCGTCGTTAGAAGTAATTATTAAAAATAAATAAATAATGCGTAACGAAGTGGGCACGGGTCGGCTAGTACATATATAAAGACATTCTATAGTATATTTAGTATCGGCATGTCACCCGTGCGAAGCCGGGGCGGGTCGCTAGTACAATATAAAAATGAAGTAGGCACTACAAAACACACTTAAACAAAATCACTGCTAAATAGTTTTTAATTCCTTCCGTAGTTTCGTCCGAGTTACGACTTCCAATTTTCGAATTGAAATGATAATATTATAATAATAACTCTGAGAATGAACAAATTCAGACACGAAAAAACCGGCGCGAGCGTCGGCGCGGCGGGAAAATGCCACGTGTGGTAGTGGTTAAGCAATTCTCAATCTAATGTCGACTACGAAGAGTACATATTTAATGTACTTTGTTGGATTGGCTTACCATGTTACAGTGTTACAGGGTTTGAAAGGGTATCCCTTATCGGAAAAGGGTTGGTTTAAGCCGTTCGCAGGTGTTACATGCATCAAAGGCTTTATTTTTTTAGCGCTTCAAAATACCCCTTCAAAAACCCTTTCAACGAGTACCCGGCCGGTCCCTGAGCCTATGTTCTGACCCGACTTCTTAATAATATTCGTGCCAAATTTGAAGTAAATCCATGCAGTACTTTTTGAGTTTATCCCGGACATACATTTGAAGAAATAAAGGTTCACTGCTCGTTCCCCGTAGGTGATAGCATGATAATATATAGCCTATGTTCTGACCCGACTTCTTAACAATATTCGTGCCAAATTTGAAGTAAATCCACGCAGTACTTTTTGAGTTTATCCCGGACATACATACAGACAAACAGACAAACAGACAAACAGACAAAAATTCTAAAAACTATATTTTTGGCTTCGGTATCGATTGTAGATCACACCCCAAGTATTCTTTTAAAAAAATATTCAATGTACAGTTTTGACTTTTCTACCATTTTATTATATGTATAGATTTGACTAGCTTGTTGACGCAGTTTGTAGTGACCCAGGTTCTGTTCCGCGGGTTGTGGGTTCCATTCCCGTCTGAGTCTGGGTGTAATATTTGTATTTATATATGTAATATTTGTATGTAAATTTAATATTTATCAAAAAAAAAGTATTTAGCTATATCAGCCGGCTGTTACCTATAACACGTTGCTTACCATAGGAACAGACGACATTTATATTTGTATATGTATGAAATTTTTGTGTGTGTGAGTGAGAGTGTATGTATACATAAAAATAAATAATAAATAAAAAACTGTCAGCGTCGTCTGTCGATTTGTACTTAGTTCTAATGATAAGTCGCCTGTGGTATATTATAATGCATGTTTAACAAAAGGCATGGGCATTTTGAGCCCGCTGATGTTAATTTTAAATTTAAAAAAATACCCCATACGTTTTATCACAATAATATTAGCCAGATTCTGGAATATCTATAATAAGCATTTTTATGATGAACTTGAAAAAAGAACAAAAAAATTAGTTGCACATATTTATCTTATATAAACAATAAAAATCTCACACCCAACGAAGCATAAAGCACGTGGCAGTAGATCTATGTATGTAATCAAGTTAACAAAATGGCTAATTTATATCCATTAACATTATAAGAGAATTGAGACAGAATTGTTGCTCAATTTAACATTTGATGCGATAGAAGATTTGGTACAAATTTTTAATGAGAAGTAATATCACTTGCACATATTCAAACACACACATATATAACGGTTGTATATTATATAACGGTCTACTGTGACAAACAGAAAACAACGTCTTAGTAAAATCATCATCTCCCTGCCCTTATCCTATTTATATAGGGTCGGCACAACATGTTCTCCTCTTCCTCCGACTCATGTTGTAAGTGATTTGGCATGTTATTTTTTACGACAAGACAAGACACTTTTACTAAGACGTTTAAAACAACGTCTTAGTAAAAGTGTGGGCTTTATTTCGGGACCCTGACAATTATGCGTTTTTACTTTTCACCCCTTGTATCAAAGCTTACAACTGGTTTTGCTTAGTAAGCTTAGCAAGGCTTGACATAATATTATATTAAACAATCTAAAAATGAAAGAAAAAAACTAAAAGCTCCATTATTTTCTTATGCTCGGTTAAGTTAATGAAAGTTATTATAATATAAATAACTTTACAATAAGACTAGGTGACCCCGCAAACGTTGTTTTGCCATATATGTTACTAGCTTCTGCGCGCGATTTCGTCGGCGTGGACTCAGCTCCTATTAGTCTTAGCGTAATGATATATAGCCTATAGCCTTCCTCGATAAATGGGCTATCTAACACTGAAAGAATTTTTCAAATCGGTCCAGTAGATCCTGAGATTAGCGCGTTCAAACAAACAAACAAACAATCAAACTCTTCAGCTTTATTATATTAGTATAGATTAACCCCCGCAACCCCCTCTTGTTGGTGGAATTTCGTAAAATCCGTTCTTAGCTGACCTTTACTCGGCGAAAGGAATATTCCTACCAAATTTCAAGTCTCTACGCCTTATGGTTCCAACTTCCAGAGATATCGGTGGGTGGAAATCTCTTTTATATATATATAGATAATATACTACTATTAAACTTTAAAATGATATAAACTGACACCCAAAAACAGTTCAAATGGTAATAAGTCGTGCTTTGTGATCTCTTACTAGCAAATGTTTAAATAATAATTAACACAATCATATTGTGTTTTTACTAGGAAAGTTTTGGGGTAGTTCTGATTTCTTTCATGCTATACGTGTTTTGTGGCACTAAATCAGAATCTGAGGTAAAAATTAATTTAATTATTAAATTCATAAAATTTTCTACAAATATCAATATTTAGTTTTTTTTTTCCAGACCAACCGTTCGGTCTCAAATGCGAGTTGAAAATTGACAATTTTCAGCGGTCGCTGCAAAATCCAATTTTCAGATTCGAAAACTTTATTTTTTATTAGAATGTTGTTAAGTAATTGATAAATTTCTCGTGGTTTACTGCACAAGTAATTAAAAAGAAAAAAAAAAGGAACGAAATTATTGAAATTCAGTATCAAAAAAGGTAGAACTCTAACAAAATAACACTTTAAATATCGTTACTTATGATCCTTTATTAATAATATTAAAAATTATAAAATACAAAAATTATAGGAGCCGTTACCTTTTAGAAGGTCCTGGCTGAGGTTCTTTGGTGGCGATGGGACACTAATGCTTACTCTTACTCTACTAAATAAAATTCACGCAATAAAGTAAATAAAGCGCTATGTGGGAGAAATTAAAGTTTACATTCATTTAGCTTTTTCTTGAAAATGTTTGTAGATATCATAGGTCACCGTTGTGAGGCTACGTCACATCACTAGTTCATTACGCAACAGATGTATCATCAAACCGGTAGTAGTTTTTAATATACCAACATTTCTTTCTCATCTGTTTCGTAAGAACAGGATATTCTAATTACATTTCTATGCTAAATTTCATATGTCATAACATAGAAATATATTCAGATAAGTTTGCCTTTTTTTATTTATGAATTCATAAATACTTCCTGTTAATATTATGCCTAGAATATATGGTTATGAAGACGACAACGTACACGTACACGTAACACGTAAAAAATGGTCTTTTATAAAAACCTAAATATTTTAAGGTTAAATACTTTACTTAATTTTTTTATATCTTTTAAAGTAAAGTATTTAACATTGACATTTATGTACTCACATTACTTTAGTTCATTACTTAAAGGCAATACGAAGCTGAACTCGATGTGAGTTGTTCTGTTGAGAAATACCGCTTTCTTTATAATAACGAATATTTGGCAGCTTTTTTTTCGTCTTATTACTTGATGCATTGTATAAAATTATTATTGGATGATACGTAAATCCTAAAAAAAATGTGATAGACATTTAAAAATTTAAGTTATGTGTAAGTAAGAAATTTAATTTAGTTTACTTAAAAATTCTTTTGAAAACTTAGATACATTTTTATTTAACTTTATAACTTATATAATAAAAGCTTTTACTACGACTGTTTTTAACCGACTTTAATCAAACTTAACTTAAGAGTAAAGCTAGTAATTTAGTATTATAGAAATTGTAAGAGGAGTATTACCAGGTACATACTGCGCTTTCTTTTTGGACAAGTGAAAACCTTGTGAACCACGAACGGAATTTTGTTATGAAAGCTTAAAGAAGCTCAATAAAATAAATATATTTTTACAGCAGAATAAATAAAATTATAGTAATTGACTTTTAATTAAATGTAACTTTTATAAAACATTTTACTAAACTTAATGATTTTAATAAAAATATTTGTATTTTCAAACCGTAAATGGTTACTTAAATTAAAGTACTTATTTACAAGTTTTCATGATTACTTAAATTGCATTTATTTATAAAGATAAATTTATTTGAATTAAAATTGTTCTATTTTGTTGTTTTAGATAGAGATATAGAAGATTTAAATACTTTTTAAATACCAATATATTTCTATATATATAAAGAAAATATAAATAAGTAGTATAAATATACAAAGAAAGTTCCTAACATTGGGAAATTTCTCGCGTAATAAAATTTTGCTTTGTAGTCAACAGACGTCTATCCAAGTTATTCGCACACAGAATCCTTAATAGCCATCTTTTCCGACAATTCGCTTTAATTGTAAAGGTACAGATCGCATCACCATGTATGTGGCTTACGTCACTAGGGGAAAGTGCATTCATTTTGCATCAAAAACTTTATACCTATTTATTTGTCAACTTGATTGTTTGAAGACACGGAAATGTTGCACTTTTATCACTTTAACGTTTGACCGAATTTATAATACGAGTTGTAAAAATATTAAAATTATTGTAGGTATTACTTAAGTACTGAAAGTAAAAAATAATTATTTTATATATATTATATTTATAATTTAGTATATATCCAAACGTAACAACGCGTTACGTAACGACTGAAAAATAACAATATTGAAAGAAATTAAATTGTTATAATATCAATAAAAAAAAATTAAATTTTATCTTTAAACTATTATTTAATTAAAATTAAAATTTTTGCCTAAATTATTTTAAAAGTCGTACTAAAAAAATAATTAAAGAAGCAACTGAAAGTAAACAAACACTGGTACTTACCGGGCGCATCGTGCGGAGGCTTCGTCACTGCACACGCGGTTGAAAAGGAAATGAAAGGTTGCACACAACACTAGTGGTTTCTCTGCTGTGTCGACGAACACTGATCAAGTTTAATCCTCAGTTCAAGAATCCAAAGGCCCCAAACATCAACTTGTTTTGATTACACCCCGACACTTGTTTCATAAATTCCTATTGAATGTCGGAAATTGTTTCAAAATTACTACTCGTATTTGAAACTGAACAAAAATGTTTGAAGAAATTTTGTCACGAACTCCTATTACAGTACTATTTTTACATGCGATAATTTTGATGAAGCATTGATTCTAAGATACGTATTAGTATTGCTAAATACGCGTATAATAAATAAATATAATTAAGCTTATTGCTTTTCAACACTTCATATTTCCAAATAACAATAAATTGAATATAAGGAGATATGTTCAAATTTAAACATAAAGCAGTAAATTCATATGCGATCTGGACATAAGATGTAATTTTAAGCAATAGCTTTCCGTACATCTGCATAACGTCATTACTTAAGTGATATTTTATGTTAACGGGCAAAAAAAGATCAGTTAAAGTAAGGCTGAGCACATATAGTAGTGTATATTATTATAAAATTAGTTATATTATTTATTATTTTCTAACCGACTTCAAAAAAAGGAAAAAGTTCTTAATTCGACTGTATTTGTTTTAATGTACCTACCTATGTTTTCTCAGAACTTTTGACTGGGTGGACCGATTTTGATGATTTTTTTAATCGAAAGGTTGTGCGTGTCATATGGTCATATTTAAATTTAATTGAGATCCAACGAGTACTGTGTACTTACTGCGTATTTACTTGACTATTTTTTCGTCAACTTACGTTGTAATACAGTCGGTTTTTATTTTATTTGCGAGCAATAACTATTATCTTCGTAAAAATTGTTTTAGTGATGAAACAAAACATTTAATGACGAAATTTTCCATTTCATATTTAGATACCGATGTTATGATTTAATAATTTAGTCATAAATTCATATTCTACATTCTGATTGCAGTCTTGAGTTTTTCTGTTTAAAACAGAGCCCAGAGCCAGAGTTCCTTCGTAAATTCGTAATGCTAAGTGATCATTTGTAGTAGGAAATAGTTTTGTAACCTAAATTAATCCATTTTGCATTTCTAAACATTAGAACTTTACATAACACCCCTATATATATAATCTTTAAGAAATTATAACACATCTTATAATACATACCTATTACCTACTAAATTACCTATTTATATTTTTACGCTCAATCGTTTCAAACCTAAGTACGATCACGATCACTTTTCAGCCTGTAATATCCCACTGTTGGGCATAGGCCTCTTCCCCATGTAGGAGAAGGATCGGAGCTTAATCCACCACGCTGCTCCAATGCGGGTTGGCGGAAACCTAAGTACCTATATGCTTATTTAGAATTAATGTTTTACTTACAGCTTGTTACAGCTACAAAAGTTTGTTCGTAGAGAATTTTGTACGGTCGTAGTCGTAGTTTATGATAACATAATACAAAAATGAAGTATAAAATGATTTTTTTTCTTGTTAAACTTTTAAATTTGACTACACAATATGTAAATTCTCAATATAAGTGTCTCAATAATGGCAGTAGATTGTTTGTTTAATCCTTGAATATACCTTTACATAAAATACATTAAAAAAAAAACAATTTGGGGAGAGTGAGGAAAGTTGAAACAAAGTCACCAAATACCTTCAAGTTTACTTTTTATAGTTACAAAGGAACATCCGTACAGATGTTTGCCGTGGTCTGGGTGTTTGTGCAGTCCTTGTGGATCTCCCCACCGTGCCTCGGAGAGCACGTTAAGCCGTCGGTCCCGGTTGTTATCATGTACACCTGATAGCGATCGTTACTCATAGTAAGGGAATATATCCGCCAACCCGCATTGGAGCAGCGTGGTGGATAAAGCTCTGATCCTTCTCCTACATGGGGAAGAGGCCTATGCCCAACAGTGGGATATTACAGGCTGAATCGTGATCGTGATCGTGAGTTACAAAGGAAATAGCGGTTCCGTTTGTCGTACCTATTTGTTAGTTAAGTATACAACACGTTACGTGGTACTGGTTGTTTTTAAAGTTATAAGTCTTAGGATAAAAACTGTTTCAACTCTCCTAGGTCTCCCTTACTAAAACATTTTAAGCAATTAAAAAAAACATTTTAAGTTTAACGTGAAATGGTATTTATTTTATATTAATAAATATACAAAAAATAAACAGAAATAGATCTACGTACTTTAAAATTATATTTGTTACACAAATTCTCGACAAAATGGTCATCGAGTATAGGTAGGTACATCGAGGGGATGTAGTCCAATCGTTCGATGATATCGTTGAAAAACACGCTCGCCAGTCGCCACCTTAGGTCGGCATAAGCTTTTGCAAATATTATTATAGGTATTATTTGCAATATTTTATTGAAATTTTTTAAACGAAATCGTAAAAACTCGTACAATTCCAAAAATAATGTGGATCAGTCCGGGTTTTTCATGATAGAAATATTAAAATTCAAGTATTCCGAGTAATTTGTAAGACAAAAGAGTAAATTCAGCTATTCATAGCTTTAGTTTTGCTGGGGCTGATCCATTGAAAAAGAGACTTTGGGGGAAGTCAGGACGGACAAGGCTGCATTGACTGGTGACATTAACTAGCTGTCATTTACCGCCTGCAATAAACTGTTCCTCGATTACAGCTAACGAAGTCTTTTAGTACAAGTCTCAGCTACCAACAGATTCCGAAACGTAATTACTGTGACTGGTCTACCTACACTTAACCCACAGAAACCATCAGAGAAGGATAATATGCGTCAAACAGAAGCTCACGCAACTGACAGACAATATATACCTACATATAGTTCAGGGCTTTAAAACGAGGGTTATTGTCTCATTGTCTTTATTGTTAACTGTAATAAACATATAGATTTAAACATTTTAAACCATATCAAAATTTTTCGATCCAGTGGAAAAATTTTTTTGATATGATTTATATAATATTTATAATTTATTCATTGTGGGTAACAAAATACCTTACATTTAGTCGTTCAATTTTATAATACTGTTTTGTTATACACGTATTGGAAAGAAGATATTCGTTCGCGTCTTATTGTAGTCGGAGGTCAAGCGCCGACCGGTCTGTTCACGGTTCCCAACGACTAGACTTTCTTTTCCGACAACTATGCCCGTGTCTTTGAACTTATATTTTAAATATTTGTCGAGTACAAAATAAACATTGTACGTATCTACGTTAGTGTTTATTTGGAGATTTTTCGGTTTTTTTTTTATTTTTTTGTACAAAAATCCACAGCTGCCTACATTTTATGTTTCTTAACCAATACAGAACATCCAAACAAAAGCCAATTTCGGATTTTACATTATTTAAATTACACTGTTTAGGTAGACAAAGTCATTGAGTTACTAATAATAGCTCAATGGACAAAGTAGACAAATTTGAGTTGAGGTAGTAAAAACTAAGATAGAAGCACAGTTACAATAAAAATAATAGGTATACAGTGTAATTTTTTATTCATGAATGCATTATTCATTACCCTAAATATTTTTACCCGATTTACAACGTTTTTATTTTATATTTAAAGCCTTTTTTTGTAGATTAATTGTCTTAATATCGCTATCACAGTTACCTACTTAGTCATAGTATTGAATAATTGTGTTTACTCGCAAACGAAAAACAACCGATCTCAATTACATCGACAAATAATACAATGTAGGTAAGTAAAACAGTGAATTGAATAATCATTACGCTTACGCTTCAGCCTATAATATCCCACTGTTGGGCATAGGCCTCTTTCCCCATGTGGGAGAAGGGTCACAGCTTAATCCACCACGCTGCTCCAATGCGGGTTGGCGGATATATTCCCTACTACGAGTAACGATCACTATCAGCTGGTGTACATGATAACAACCAAGACCGACGGCTTAACGTGCTCTCCGAGACACGGTGGGGAGACCCACAAGGACTGCACAAACACCCAGACCACGGCAAACATCTGTATGGCAAATACAAATGTTGTGTGCGGGGATCGAAACCGCAACCGCCAGAGCAATAGCCACAAAACAGTGCTGTGACCGCTGCGCCAAAGTGGCGTCAAATAAGCATTATTAGGGATAACTAAAATGTTATTGTCTGCAGCTTTCGATTAAAAAAGAATCATCAAAATCGGTACACCCATTAAAAAGTTGTGAGGTACCATACATAAAAAGAAAAAAAGACGGTCGAATTGAGAATCTCTTTAAAGTCAGGTAAAAATAAGTCCACGTATTTTTACTTTGATCAACATAATTATAACATCATTATACCTGTATCTAATTTATCTATACATATAATAAAATGGTAGAAAAGTCAAAACTGTACATTGAATATTTTTTTAAAAGAATACTTGGGGTGTGATCTACAATCGATACCGAAGCCAAAAATATAGTTTTTAGAATTTTTGTCTGTTTGTCTGTTTGTCTGTTTGTCTGTATGTATGTCCGGGATAAACTCAAAAAGTACTGCATGGATTTACTTCAAATTTGGCACGAATATTGTTAAGAAGTCGGGTCAGAACATAGGCTATATATTATCACGCTATCACCTACGGGGAACGAGCAGTGAACCTTTATTTCTTCAAATGTATGTCCGGGATAAACTCAAAAAGTACTGCATGGATTTACTTCAAATTTGGCACGAATATTATTAAGAAGTCGGGTCAGAACATAGGCTACATATTATCACGCTATCACCTACGGGGAACGAGCAGTGAACGCACGCAGACGACGTCGCGGGCAGCAGCTAGTATGATATAAAAGCTTATCGCGAGATTTAAGTTCTCGTATACTTAGGTAATATACTCAGTATAAAAATTATAAAAATTAAAATCAACTCGATCAAGTTATTTAATTTACTTGTTTATCTGCATAGGTAAATTTCGTAATATAAAATAGTAAAAATTTTAAACGAAAAGGTTATTTGATTCTTTTTAGAACATCTAAAATTAAAGCTTGTTTTAAAAAAATATTTTATTTTCTTAAGTTACTTTTTAGTTATCGCTGGATATGTTTTTCAGTCTGGTATTGTCAACAAATCCCTTCATTTGATACCCATAATGTAGGAAAAAACAGTGTGCAATATTGGATTTAGAGTAACGTGGGGGGATGCGCTTTCGCGCCCTCCTTCGAAAATTTCCCCACGTTATGCGCTCAACGGTCCACTCCGCTATTGGCTAGGTGCGAAGTCATGGTGGAGGTAAGCCGAATCGACACAAGCGTACGCAGTGGTGAATTTTTGAACTAAACGGAGATGTTTTATGACTCTGTCGTATAAAATACACGTAAACATTTTAATTTTTTATCAATAATAACATTTTAATAAAATGAGCAACCGGAGTTGCTGTGTCGTTAATTGTAGAAATACTAGTAGAAAGAGTGAGTGTAAATTTTATACATTTCCAACTGCGAATTGGAAAATAAATCAAAGAAAAAAGTGGATAGTAGCAGTAAGACGGCGAAAGTATGTAGTATCGTAACCTTAATTTCAGTATTAATAATAAAAGAGTATAACGGGCATTTGGAAAATGGTAAATGTTGTTGACACAATAATATATTATCTAAATTAGTAATTTGAAATATAAATGTTTTTACTTGTGGAATTTATCAAAATTTAATAAACTATTGTATGTATTTTATTAATAATTTCATATAAAATAATGAAAAATATTTTGCTACTCTTTAGATTAAACAACGTGTTTATTAAATTTAAAAAATTTAGGTACTAATTTGGAACTCAATTCGATGATTTACTGCTTGAAACCCAGTTTGATGATGACATCCATGTTTTCGTAACGACTTGAATAAAAAAATATTAAATTAAAAAAATTTATATTTTACGTTATCTTCAAGATTCACTACATTATCTTTTTATTTTTATTCTTTACTTTTACCTTTACAATTATAATTTAATTAATTATACTCTTTGTTTCCAAAATTTGTTTCCTTTTAGTTTTGTTAAAATTAATTTTACAACTCATATGTACTCAGCTATGCTTTAGAAATTAGAATTGACCACAGATTACACACAGATAGTATAAAACTATAAAGCTAGCTAGAATTGACTTAATCTAATCATGAACATATTAAATAATTTGTTTATCAATGATACTTGTTTTTTTTTTAAGATATTTAATTCAATATAAAATAGCACGTAATTTCGTCAGTTCGTCACTACATTTTTTTCACATATTGATAGTTATTTTTTAACAATAAAAAATATAGTTATTGTCAAATATCATTAATATACTGCCAATCACATATTGTATCTGCCAATACTGTCCCCTTTTAGTTCATAATCGAGTGGCGCTACCGTCACGCACCTAGCCAATAGGCCAGATAAGTATTCGGAGCGCATCCTCCCCAGTCGGTCGCCGCGATGGGTAGCAGTTCCGCAACTGTGGAACTGCTGCCCATCCCACTGCCCAGCATGCACCACGAGGAGGTCGCCGACCATTGGCACCCCTTTTTCACTTCCGTTAATTCTACTATCCGATATACCTATTAATTAAAGTTTACATACATTTTTCTGTAGTGATATTTGATATAATAATTTATCCTTTTTATTTAGTTTTTTATTATTACCTATAATGTATCATATAACTATATATAATATTATGTTTCTTTTGAAGTACATAGTTAAATTGTTCCTGACTTCGGAAGATAATTGCGTTTAAGAGAACAAGCCCTGGAACTTTACAATATAGGTACTACTACAAAAGAGGAATCCAAAAGTGCACGCCTCCAAATTGTATTTATTAGATAATTAATTATCAAGTTTACCAGTCATAAAAATACAATTTATGACTTAGTTTTCGTTGTTAACAACTGACTTACTAGCTAGTGAAAAAAGTGTGTGTGTCAGATCTTACGCACGACTGGAGTTTACTTCTTCAGATCGACTGTCTAAATAGGCACAAAAAAAGCTTACTAGTCTAAGAAAAAGGTTGATACCATATTATCAAATGGTAAATAAACGAATCAAATAACGCCCATCTATGATATGATAGATGTGTTATTAGAAAACTTAGCTCCATCTCAAACGTAACCCAATAGGGTTCCGATAGATGGCGCACAAAAACGTAACGAGGTCATTCGTTCGCTAGATTTTATTCTTCATATTATTTTTCATACCGGGGCCCGGGGGCCTCATATGAAAATCGATTCTTAAGGAGTAAACTCCAAAAAAAATTAATAATGAAATATTCATTGTAAAAAATTAAGAAATTTTGCAGCCTTCATATTCAAAAGTTTCCGGACATAATAAAAAACAACTTATTTCGTCAAGTGGTTCTCGCGTTATTTTGCAACCATTCGTACATCCAAATAGTTGACGTCTAACATACTATTTATTTAATCGATTTCTTTTTACTATAATAGTACCTATTATAAGGAAACTTCAAAATAATGATTTTTAATAAGTGTGTATTTTATAGCATATTAATGCATTGTTATAAAAACATAGAGTTTTAAGCTTTGGGTTTAAGCACACACATGCACAGCAGGCATAGCCTTCTTAGAGTCGTGCAATAATAAAATACGAATTATATAGCGCAACGTCTAAATTCTAAGCAACACATACCTATTAGGTTTATTTGTGCCATTGTTACCAGAATATTGGGTTGCTGGGTAACATGTTTATACAAAATTGTTACAAAATAAATAAAGTATTTTAGGTACCTAAATCATAGGTAGGTATATTTAATTAAGATAAAATAAAATTAAGAATATTATTACAAAATCATGATGGATGAAATGAGTACCCATATTTCGCGTAAATTGCGTAAGTAACAATGTGTGACAACGAGACAAATTATTGAAATTAAAAATCAATGCCGCACCTTCCGTCAGCGATGTCTGTTTTTACCGCTTTATGGCTGTTTCGACATGATGAGGCTTTCTCTTCACGTCATTTACATATATGTGTATACTGTACGCACATTTTCTGTTTGCTTTAAACATTTCACCATCAGTAATCTACGGGAAGTCTTGTAACGGCAGCTTAAATTTATTTTTAAAATTTATTAAAATTATGTTTAGTATTTATATTATAAGAATTTAGAACCTCGAATGTAAATATGCCAAGTCAAACCCAATAAGGGTTTAATGGCATTGTTACTGTTAAATATTGAAAGTGATATGTACCTAATTGATATATAATTATATATTATTAATATATAATCAATATGTCTTAAATAAAATAAAATAAATTTAAATTATCAGTAAAGACTTCTTTATTTTCGCATTTATTTTACAAGCCTCTTATTGTCAGCTAAAATTGAAAATCATTATTTTTGTTAATTTTTCAATAAAACTAAAAGAAATCGTAGTCGCAGAACAGAAAATAGAATTAATAAGATTTCATAATTCACATCTTTGTAATCTATACAAGATGAGTATTCATTGTTTTTGTTGTTCAACGTACCTACTCTATATTTGAGTGTGCGACTTTCTCAAAAACCAGTAGTTTACCCATTTGAATGTGTGATTATACGTCATTATGTAAAGAATAATCTCAATTAAGTCGCTTATTGCTTTCATTAATGGGTGCCAGTTGGAATTGGGAAAACACGCGATGCGCAGATTTCGAACGTAACAAAGGTGCACTTAGAGGCTTAGAGCTTTACGAGAGGTCTATAAAGGTCTATAAAGTCATACAATATATTAATTATAATTTCCTTCATAAAAAATTGTTTCTTTAAAATTTTTTTGACTGATTTGTGTTTTCGATTTACCATAAGAAGAAGTTAGATAAATTCTTTTGTATATGAACCACTGTGGTGCTGTGTGGCTACGGCACTAAAGAATGTAGCCACCCCCTCTCTTCCCGTGGGTGTCGTAAGAGGCGACTAAGGGATAACACAGTTCCACTGCCACCTTGGAACTTAAAAAACCGACCGATGGCGGGATAACCATCCATGCTGGCTTTGAAATACACAGGCCAAAGACGGGCAGCAGCGTCTTCGGTGCGACAAAGCCAGCCCTGCGGTCACCAACCCGCCTGCCCAGCGTGGTGACTATGGGCAAAACACATGAGTTCGCGTCATAATGTCGGGCGCGAACTTGTGGAGGCCTATGTCCAACAGTGGACTGTGATAGGCTGTAGTGGTATATGAACCATTTTCTGAATTTTTGAATATAATTTTATTACATTATTTGCTAGACGATTGACTATGTATTATTCACTACATCGCATGTCGATCACATAATTTATTCAAATGTTTGTGTAAATTAGGAACACGTGTACTATTATTATTAGAAAACCAGAAAGTGCGATAAGGTAATAAATTATTTACAACTTGTAAAATGTATTAATAATAAATAACCCATAAGGTAGGCCACTAAGAAAGAATGCTGGAAACTAGAGCAGCAAAAATAATATCTGAGTGGACACCGCAGCAGAAGAGACCGAGAGGAAGACCTAGGAAAAGATGGAAGGACTGCATAGAGGAGGATCTGAGGGCGATGGGCAAGTTTACGAACTGGGGGAGAGTTGCCAGAGATCGTGACAAGTAGAAGAAAATCGTGGAGGAGGCCAAAACCCACAAAGGGTTGTAGCGCCACTGGAAGTAAGCAAAGTAAATAAGTAAATAACCCACAAGCCAGTACTGTGACCGCTGTCTGTGCTAATGCGTCATCTAGAATGTATGTCAATATTAAGGTTATAAAGCAGAAGCTTTAGTTTGTTAGGACTGGAAACTGTTTATTAGGGCAGGCCATAGAACAGCAAGCTCCGTAGTATAAACATGAATAACTTAAGTACGGTGAGATTACATCGGAAAAAAAACTATAAAAAGGTTAAAGTTATAATGGATATTAAATATGAACATAGACTTAAAAGCATAATTTTAGTCAACAATATAAATAAAACATTTTAAAGGAAGACTAATTTTTGTATCAAAAGTTAGTTGTAAAAACAAAAGATCGTTTATCTAAGATGTGACATTTTGATAAAACAATATAATATTATTTTACTGCTTTCAGACTGATTGAATAGGTACATTTTATCTGTCGTACCATTTCAAGTGGCGGCGCAATGAATACCGACGACGGTCCCGTGTGCAATATAAAGCCAATATTAATGTTTCGATGTTTATTCGGTTTTTACTATAATTTTTCCTCTACAACATGCAAACGCTACTTAGTAAAAATGTGCACCATAACAATGAGCTTAATCATTCTTATTTCAAATATTTTTTACTACCAATCGAAGCAAAACTACTATGGCATTCTTACGAAAATAGTTAAGTACTGTGTTTACATCGCATCATCTCTTTACACTGAAGAAAATTACTTACTTAATTATTACAAGTTTGATGTTTTACTCGATGATGAAAAGCAGCTTAAACTATATGAAAAGTTGAGGATTTTTCTATTGCTTTTTAGTTTTATCTCTATATTTGTTGACATTACTTTTCACACAATTATTCATGAAACTGTTTTTGAAATGTATCCTGTAATGTGGATTTTTCATATTCTCATATATATAGGTAAAAATTTAGGCAGTATGCCGATAGTAATGATATTCGGACTCTTATATTATCGAACTAAATTGTTTTGTAATAAAGTACGAAGTGAGATTTCCTTAAATCCTAATGTTTTGGAATGGAAAAAGTTTATGAGTATTTACAATCATTACTTGAATTCGCTTAAGAAAACAGATTATCCTGTAAAATTGTTGGTAAGAAAAATTACTTAATGTATTCTTGGCAATATTGCTGTCTAATGAGGAAGTATCAATTTTTTAAAATAAAATTACAGGTTTTTGCACAGGTCACTGTTTCTTTGGTGGAAATTGTAAATTTACAATACCGAACGGTAAGAGCTTAACGTATATAGTTGAAATACTATAAACTATAAAAAACCCACAAAATGACGTAAATATAAATAAAAGTATATTATATGATCATATGATATTAGGTAATGTCACTTACTAATTACATATTTTTTTAGTTCTCAGATTTTAAATTAAAGGTAATGGTAACGAGTGTAGTTTCCTTTCTTCCGAAAGTGACTATTTTGTCCGTGCCGATAATAATAATGGAAATGTCAGCAGCGGAGTTAGAACGACTCAAGATATATGTCGTCAACAGAATGCTTACAATCTCTGGTATTATTTGACGCTATTTTATTTTACGAACAAACTTAACACTTTCTGTACCTAGATGTGCAGACAATTCAAAAAGCTTTGTTACAATCTTACATTTAGTTGATATCCGTAATATATTTATTTTTTATTTAAATTTTATTTTATACAAACCTTGTCCTGACAATAATGACCATAAAAAAAGAATTATCCAATTTGGTACAGTCGTTTGTATATTCTTGCTCACTATTGTAATCAATACAGTTATGAAAAAATAAATACGTTACAATAGAATAATTCTGTTTAATATTAGCTATTATTGGTTAGTAAAATTGGTTAAATAAATTTAGTCATGTTTGCGTGGAAGCTACATAATCCTTTTGGATTTTACTGATAGATACTATTTTTCTTTCAGATATGGGTCTACGTGCAGAATATAGATTGTTTCTTGATGCTTTATGCGAGCAGTCACTAAATTATGTTGCGTTGCGCGTTTTGCCGTTGCGTTTAAACGCGCTTTTCCGACTGTTATCCCTGGCTCTCACGTATCTAATTTGTTTGCTACAATTTTGAAATAAATTTAGCGTATAATTTAAACTATAAGTAATATTTAAATGTATAGTTACAAATTATTAATCAAAAATCGAGTCTACTGTCTAACTCATGCACAGTGTTCGAAACTAAAGTAATAATTAACACGGCAAATAAGAAAAATATCAAATTTAGCTTTGTCTAAGCGATACACTAATAGCAACATAGAATCATAGATGGATAAACTTTAAAAAATTAAATCTTAGTAACACTATGACATAATTTATTAAGGTCTAACTGTGCTTGCGGCGTCGCTCGCACATTTTAATTTTATAATTTTGTCGTCATTATATCTCCTTGCAAGTCGATTATGATACTCAATTACAAATGTGGGACAATTATTAACGCAACTTTTATAATTATGCTAAATCAATAATCATACATTATGATTTAATGTAATACATTGTACATATCTAATAAAAATTGTGTTTGCTCGCAAACAAAAAAATCGGCCAAGTGCGAGTCGGACTCGCGCACGAAGGGTTCCGTACCATTGACTAAACTAAATAGAAGTAAATTTTCTGTAAAATAATTATTTAATTGTGGAGCCATCTATGATGCTATTAGAAAACTATTATTAGTCTATTGACGAAGTTTTACTAATTTCTGATAGATGGCGTTTTAGACTAATAAAAAAAAATAATTATCGCCCCCTTTAAATGTTTATTTTATTTTGTTTTTAGTATTTGTTGTTATAGCGGCAACAGAAATACATAATTTGTGAAAATTTCAACTGTCTAGCTATCACCGATCTTGAGATAGATACAGCCTGGTGACAGACGGACGGACGGACGGACAGCGAAGTCTTAGTAATAGGGTCCCGTTTTTACCCTTTGGGTACGGAACCCTAAAAAACCGACTTCAATTACATCGACAAGTAAACAACGTAATAAAACGAAAAAATAGTCAAGTAAATATGCGCTATTAACTAGATTACTCAAAAAGCTGTGATCAGATCTCGATCTAATTTAAACAAGACTACATGACAAGTATTAGCTTTCAATTAAAGTAAGAATCATCAAAATCGGTACACCGAGTAAAAAGTTATGCGGTATAAATACGAGTATAATACAACGTAGGTCGACGAAAAAGTAGTCAAGTAAATACGGATTATTAGATATAACTCTAAAATTACTTGTCAGATTTCAATTAAATTTAAATGGGACCACATGACACGCAACACCTTTCAATTAAAATAAAATTGATCGAAATCGGTCCACCAAGTCAAAAGTTCTGAGCTAACATACATAAAAATAGAGTCTAATTGAGAACCTCCTCCTTTTTTGGAAGTCAGTTAAAACAACCAAATATATTCGAGTCAGATCAGTAAAATATCGACAAAAATGCGGGCAGCGACACTTACCAACATTAGATACCACATAACCCACCGAATCATAAAACATGATAGGTACCTACTTACGTACATCAAATTAAATTCCAAGTTAAATTCGTCTCATCTTCTGACAAGAAATGAATAAAGTTATATTCGTTTATTGCCGTTTCTTTGACTATTTTATTCTTGTCTTTCTGTATATCTACGATTCAGCCTGTAATATCCCACTGTTGGGCATAGGCCTCTTCTCCATGTAGGAGAAGGATCGGAGCCTAATCCACCACGCTGCTCCAATGCGGGTTGGCGGATATATTCCCTACTGTGAGTAACGATCGCTATCAGGTGTATATGATAACAACCGGGACCGACGGCTTAACGTGCTCTCCGAGGCACGGTGGGGTAACCCACAAGGACTGCACAAACACCCAGACCACGGCAAACATCTGTATGGCCAATACAAATGCTGTCGTGTGCGGGGATCGAACCCGCAACCGCTCGCGCAATAGCCAATCGCAATCCATTGCTGTGACCGCTGCGCCAACGCGGCGTCGTTGGAGTAAAGAATCAATATAGATCAAAAATTTAATTTAAAAAAAAACTGTCCACTATTGAAAATTTTCCTTATAAGCGTATAAGACCGTTGTAGGTTCTATGCATATTTAAGTTACGTAATACTTGTATCATTTTCAATTTATTTATAAACCAATATTATACACTAACATACATACGACAGTTGTCTTGGAGAAAGCTTATATGAAATGAACCAATAAAAACAAATCAATGACTACAATAACCCACTGGCAATATTCCAACTGCTAATGAAAGCTAAGTTTAGTTCCCATTGGAGCATTCTGGTTTGTTTTCGGTTACAATTAACGTCGTTTGCAATTTTTTTCAATATCTTTCTACTTATTGCGTTTGGTGCAACATATTTGTTTCTCTGGGAGAAGCAACGATAAACGCAATAATAACACAAAAGAACTTTTTTGGTAATATTTTTATGTAGCTGCTATTGTCATCGCTGGCTCACATAAATATGTTTTCACATCATTTGCCTTTAGGTCTAAAGTGGCATTTCCGTCGCGTTGTGGCAAATGGCTTGGATATCCTCCAAATATGCCATCGAGATATATCTAAGTATATGTTTATTTAATCCCATAAGAACACATGTCAAGTAATTATAAAAATAGAAATAAAAGCTTTTGATTATACACGACTTACTGTGATTTTTATTTTTAAACTCCTGATACTCGTATTTCAGCGACGTGGATGACAAAATAATCAAATTTCAACAAGTCCCGTACAATTTATAGTGTTCCTAGTGACCGTGAAAGATAATAATTTATAATTTAAATTATTTACCTAAAAATATCCGTATCGCGTTATCAACATCGAATTAAAAGCAACAATGTACGCGTCCCATCAAAATAACATCATTTTAATTACTTACTAAAAGAAAAAGAACACATGAGATTTAATGAACTCTATAATGTTATTGTATTGAAAGGAACATGTTTGTGTAAGTATTATAACTCTGAATAATTAACTGACAATGGAATTCAGTCTCATCTCGGCTGGTTTTAAGTCAATGCAACAGTTGCGTAAGAACGACGGGCCGACTCCGGATGCGGCAGAAAGAATGCATGGCGCAACCACACTTGACAACTGCAGTTCAAGGACAACTGCATACAATAAAATATTTCATCCAACATGGTCTTATCTTTGAAATATCCATGGCTATTATATAATTTGCCTATTTCTCTGTATTACCTCAATTTTTTTTTAATTAATCATTTAATCTAAAAAGAAATTATAACTATTAAGCTTAAATAATATTTTTTACAAGCTTTTATTTAACTTGCAATGTATGTATGTATGTATGTATGTATGTATGTATGTATGTATGTATGTATGTATGTATGTATGTATGTATGTATGTATGTATGTATGTATGTATGTATGTATGTATGTATGTATGTATGTAACTTTAATGAATGTTTGTTCGGGTGAAATCTTGCAACTCAATTTTGAAGCAGATATCTTCAACCAATTGAGCTGAAATTTTGTATACAGGTTCAATTTGGATGACAATGCATGGTTTGTATGTGTGCATGTATGAATGTATGTTTGTTCGGGTGAAATCTTGCAACTCAATTTTGAAGCAACCAATTGAGCTGAAATTTTGTATGCAGGTTCAATTTGGATGACAATGCATGGTTAACTTTGTGACGTCATTCTAAATCCAATATGGCAGCATATTCAAGAGTGCGGACTAGTTATTTTTAGTGCACTTCTACAATATGGGTATCAAATGAAAGGGCTTGCTAAGAATAATTCGAATAAAGTGACGCGATAACCGACTAAAAAGTCAAAAATAAATTAAAAGTAAAAAACCTTTTTAAAAAACAAGCTTTTATTTGAATGTGCTAAAACGAAAAAAATAAATTTTTACTTTAAAACTTTTACTCTACTTATAAAGTCATTACACATAATCTATATGATATAAAAGCTTGTCGCGAGTTTGCTTGTAAACAAGTAAATTAAATAAATGGATGTGATTGATTTTAACTATTAAAATTTTCAAACTAAGGAAATACGAGTACCTACTCATATCACGCGACAAGCTTTTCTATCATATAAATTATGTGTAATGACTTTATAAGTAGATAGTAAAAGTTTTAAAGTAAAAATTTATTTTTTTCGTTTTAGCACATTTTAATAAAAGCTTGTTTTTTAAAAAGGTTTTTTACTTTTAATTTATTACAAAATTATGATCGTCTTTCAACTTAACCGTAATAACAACGAGTTCAGTTTTAATAATCACAGCTATGAAATAAGTATTAGGGGTTAAAGTATGGCGGAAGCGCCTAGCGTCCCCGTAATTCCGCCCCAGGCGAGTGAAGGAACACCCCAGAGGTTTTAGTCTGTGCGAATCGGACATACCCACCAGCTCCCCCCGGGCTGGAGGCATCTATTAGGAATTTCATCTGCGTTAACAAAAAAAAAGGGGGGGGGGGGGGTTAAAGTATGAAATTGCTGATTTGTACTGAAAAATTAGTTTTTTTTTAAATTTAACATATTTATTTAATCAAAATAGTTACCATTATTATCTATACATTGCTGCCATCTAAAAGGAAGGTCATTTATGCCTTTGCGATAGACCTCTGGTAATCTAGATTCGACAAACAGTAGTACCTATATTTATGAAGAATTTTAAAAAAGTGTCTCGTCGTAGGGGAAGGGGGGGGGGTGTAAAGAGTATCCTCTCTATTCAAATTTAGCGGTTTGAGGTGTCACTGTCAAATGAGATGGAAAAATAATCAAGCTATATATAAAAAAATATGGTGGCTGATGAAGATGGAATTATAATCTATACTAATACCTATTATAAAGAGTTAAAGTTTTTAACTTTGTTTCTTTGTAGGGGATAATCTTCGCAAATACTGATCCTATCATGAAAATTCTTTCACTAACAGAAAGCTACACTATTCAGGAGAACGAGGTTTTTGACTGAACAAAAAATTCAGCAACTAAATTAGTTTATTTTAAAGAAATACATGTGTAATATAATAATTTATAATTGGTTTATCTATAATAGAATCTATACAAATAAATTAAATTGGAGTGTCTGTTTGTAATATTAAAATAACAGCTTTTTACTAAATTCATAAAAATAAAATCCTTTATTTTCGGAGCAACTAAATTAGTTTATTTTAAAGAAATACATGTGTAATATAATCATTTATAATTGGTTTATCTATAATAGAATCTATACAAATAAATTAAATTGGAGTGTCTGTTTGTAATATTAAAATAACTGCTTTTTACTAAATTCATAATAATGTATGTATACACGGTACATAATGTATCAAAGTAACATTTTTTACAATTTTTGTCTATCTTTCCGTTTGTTTGTTCCGGCTAATCTCTGAAACGGCTGGACTGATTTTGACGGGACTTTCATTGGCAGATAGCTGATGTAATAAGGAATAACTTAGGCTACTTTTATTTTAGAATTTTTTTATAATTAATAACTCTGCGAACTGTAATAATTACATAACAACAATAATAATTATATTACATTTTGAACAATAATAATTACATTTTGTTACATTCCACGCGGACGAAATCGCGGGCACAGCTAGTATACAATAAAGGAACAATCCTCGTTTGAAACAAGTGACTAAAATGTAATAAGTAGTTGCCAGGAAAAGTTAACGATCAAATATATACCTATGTTAGGATTTAGGACAATCGCGATGTGATCCACTACCACTACAGCCTATCACAGTCCACTGTTGGACATAGGCCTCCACAAGTTCGCGCCCGACATTATGACGCGAACTCATGTGTTTTGCCCATAGTCACCACGCTGGGCAGGCGGGTTGGTGACCGCAGGGCTGGCTTTGTCGCACCGAAGACGCTGCTGCCCGTCTTTGGCCTGTGTATTTCAAAGCCAGCATGGATGGTTATCTCACCATCCGTCGGCTTTTTAAGTTCCAAGGTGGTAGTGGAACTGTGTTATCCCTTAGTCGCCTCTTACGACACCCACTGGAAGAGAGGGGGTGGCGCGATGTGATAGGTACCTATCGTTAAATTTGTTTTTGTGAAATTGACTACTGCTTTGCTCGGCGCTAATGAAATCGCCCTATACAGAAGTCCCCCTAGCGTAACGTCTACACTCCACTCTGGTTCACTACATCTCCGATTGAAAAATCTCAGAATAAATAAAATAAACCCACTTGAATCAGAATAATCGCCATTGAATTGTGAACAGTTTCTTAGTCTAAGCGAACAGTATATAATTATATTATATGACTCTAATTGTTTGAGTTAGTGAGTCGTGGCTTATATAGTAACTGTGCGAGGTTGCTTCGCGCGTAACGGCCGCGGAGTTGAGGCGCGCCATGTCCCGGACGACCCCACAGCGAGGCCCAGGTTTCGTGATGTCGTCGTACGCTCTCCAAAGAGTCGCGACGACTCTCCTGCAGTAAGAGAAACAGGAAATTAATAGCTCAGGTTCAGTTTCTAGTTTAGTACAAATATGAACCGGTTCTTGAAAAACTTTATAACAAATTTACGTTTAGGTAACTTAGTTGTACATTAAAAATAGTCGGTCAGAAATAGAAATTGTTGTTTCTTTTTTCGAAATATGAAAACTCACCTCTCTTTTTTCACATTTGATACGTATTTGGTGTTTTAGTTCTCGTAAATACTCTACATCCATAAGCTCTCGCCATCTGTAAAAAAATATAAAGTACTCACTGACTCTTGCATAGTAGAAGATCCGAACCTGAATCAATCTTCACCGAACTGATAATAATAGAATGAAACATACTTAGTTCTAGTTCTGTTAAATTTAGTTTATTAGATAATATAATAAGAATGTGTTGCCTAAAAAAATCCTGGACTGACTATTTTTAATTATTATTTAAAAAAAAATGTAATTGGAAATTAAAAATATTAATTTTATTGAAAATATTAATTAATTTTTTTTTTTTTTTTTTTAATGTAACTAGGTTGGCAAACAAGCGTACGGCTCACCTGATGGTAAGACCGTAGCCTATAGACGCCTGCAACACCAGAAGCATCGCAAGCGCGTTGCCGACCCTATCCCCAATCCCCCCCAGGAGCTCTGGTCACCTTACTCACCAACAGGAACACAATACTGCTTGAAAACAGTATTATTTAGCTGTGGTCTTCTGTAAGGTCGAGGTACTACCCCAGTCGGGCTGCTCCAATTTTGAGCAGGAAATTTCCTGCTGTGCCCTACCTCAGTAATAATATATTATATATAAATTTAATTTTATTAAAAATATTCTTGCGCGAACTTGGGGAGGCCTATGTCCAACAGTGGACTGTAATAGGCTGAACTGATACAGATACTGAAGATCGATTTAGTTTCGGATCTGAGACCAAACGTTGATGTCTATTACCCTGCAACCTGCATACATGATTTTCAGTATTTTATGGCCTAAGTTATACCTGTGAAGTCATATTTTCAATATATTTCCCTTTATTATGATAAGATGCATTACAAAAAACATTTATTTTGCACTTGAATGCTACTGGTAAACTGGTCGTGATCCGAATTTCAGCACGAGTAGGTACGCCTTGTATCGATTCGTGTTTTAGTTATGGTGCGTTACATAATCAAAAAAAATAATTAATGAAACACCGCCCTTGTACTTAAAGACATTATCGGATTGAATCTATAAATGTCCAGAGACTTTATCAATATTGTTAAATACGTACTGCCATACCTCTCGGCGGTCATATATCTTACGAATGACATGACCTTTAATGGAAAGTTGTGACACCGCTTGTGTTATAGCGTTGATTATGTTAACAACATTTTCAAGGAGCACGAGTGTCCCAAATATTAAAAATTATAACAAACGACAAAAAATTAACTTTGATTTTAAGAACCTACTTATGACTTTTAAAACCAACTTTAAATAACTTAAAATTTAAATAACTTTCAATTTTAATTTTTAAACAACTTTGAATTGTCATTTTAACGTTATGCGGTTATAAAGTACCTATTTTTAATGAAAACGTCTAGTGGGCACTAATTTGAAACATCTTTAATGAAGTTATATTGAATTGCAATGCAGTGCAATCTTGAAGACAAGCTGATTAAAAGCTATTATTCATTGTTTTTATATAAAGCATCATTATTGTTTTTTTATAATTTTGTACAGAATAAAAGACATAAAAATAAACTGCAAACATATGGGACAGAACAGACTTAATACTTTTATAGCTTATTATATCATTCTGATATCATATCATCAATCTATTATAAACAAATTTCTGTCCAAAATAAAAGAAAAATTATATAATATGTCAAATTTTTTTATATTATTACACCTTGTTGTGCCCGGCGAAATTGGCGGTAAGAAGGTACTGCCAAATTTTTTCGTAAATGTATCGTTTTTTTTTTCAAATTGGTCTATAGAAATTAGAAACCTTACCATGTCAATAAAAACACAGAAAAAAGATTTGTCCAAATTTGATGCATTCGGTACATACATTTAGGCCAGTCATTATTATTTATAATAATAAAGATGTAATAAACTATTAACAGGTATTTTGTTTATTGAAGACATCCTTAAACGAATGGTTTGTTCTTGAATACCTATAGGTAGGGATCCCTAGTACATTTTTTTCACCTGATCAGTATCAAGCTAATTTTTTGGGAGTGGCTACATTTTGATGAGGCGAACAAAAAGTTCCTCTTCGAAAATTCTCGATTGTGGTAGATAATAGAGTTAGCAGGAGATAGAGCAGCAGTGAGCGTAGGACCGGGATAACGTACCACGCAATTTGTAGGACATTATTACTATTAAATTATATAGATATTAACTAACTAAAAGCAAAAAAAAAATCAGAAAAAAAATTAATTTTTGATGACCTTACGAGGTCATCAAGTTGATGACCTCGTAAGGTCATCAAAAATTATTACTAACCAGCTGATTTTTTTTTCTTTTAGTTAATTAATATTTGTATAATTTGATGGTAATATTGTCCTCCAAATTGCGTGGTACGTTATCCCGGTCCTACGCTCACTGCTGCTCTATCTCCTGCTAACTCTATTATCTACCACAATCGAGAGTTTTCGAAGAGGAACTTTTTGTTCGTCTTATCAAAGTGAAGCTACTCCCGGAAAATTAGCTTGATACTGATCAGGTGAAAAAAATGTACTAGGGATCCCTACCTACTACTATTTAAAAAAAATTACAATTGGCTTACGTTGCTATGGATATATCTTTATGAAGCATATCAAATTTCGGATATTTATTAAGTTGCAAAACATGTAAGCTTGTTTCCTCACAACCATGTCATCGTCATTTTAAAGTCGTATTATGAAATATGCCGTCAATATGTCCAATGTATTCGTTTGAGAAATTAATTAATTAACAAAGTTTCTTCGACATTACATATACGAGTATATGCACTTGTATGAATTCGTGTATTTGTGAAAAATTAGAATATTAGACATTAAAGAAACAGAAACTATTGAAGTGTGAGAAGTTTCCTTTCTTAGAATTTCTTGTAGGTACCTATTCTTAAGGAATTATTTCTAATGATGATATATTTATGCACATTATTTGTGTCTCACGTGTTGTACACACTACACAGTCATATTAAATTATGCAATTGTTTTTACTTGTTTTGGCTTGTTTTGGTTTTGGCTATATGCTCGTATACATAATCACGGACACCATTTCGTATCGTAATTTTTAAATAATTTAATTAAAATTAGAATATCTGTAAAATATTTAGCAGTTGAGTTTTTATTTGAGTTTGACGCCGCGTTGGCGCAGCGGTCACAGCACTGGATTGCGATTGGCTGTTGCGCGGGCGGTTGCGGGTTCGATCCCCGCACACGACAGCGTTTGTATTGGCCATACAGATGTTTGCCATGGTCTGGGTGTTTGTGCAGTCCTTGTGGGTCTCCCCACCGTGCCTCGGAGAGCACGTTAAGCCGTCGGTCCTGGTTGTTATCATGTACACCTGATAGCAATCGTTACCTACTCATATCTAGTAGGGAATATATCCGCCAACCCGCATTAGAGCAGCGTGGTGGTTTAAGCTTCGATCCTTCTCCTACATGGGGAAGAGGCCTATGCCCAACAGTGGGATATTACAGGCTGAATTGTGAGTTTTTATTTAATTGTAGAATTAGTTTTATACGTACTGGCATGGCTGTTCCGGCAGTCGCGTGACGTCACTCGAATGTAAAGTACGAGCCCCGACGCGTCTCCTTCTTGCTAATAAAGGCACAATTTCTATGCCTCCAGTTATTCGCAATATTGCCGCCTCTGGTGTTGGTTTCTTTTGTATACCATTACTTTCTCCATTGTCTTCTATATCATTAGGAACTGATCGGGTCATTCTTTCCCCATTAGATAGTCTTTTTACGAACTTATTTTTTCTAGGACTATGTTTATTTCTGTAGTTTTTACCACTACTCTGTTTTTCTTCTTTACCTTCATTAATAGTCCTTACCTTTTCTTCAGCACTATGTTTGCCAATGTCAGGTAATTTTCCAACGCTGGATGGTTTTATATTTTCCTTACATGCTATGTTATCCTCTTTGGAGTAATCATCGTCTGTATTTACTTTAGGTAAAGTAAGTGACGATCTCTTGTACCGATTTTGTCCACCTCTTAATTTATTAAGAATTTCATTATCGGTCCAACCCTATAAATCGTAAATTCAAATTAAACGTTTAACTTTCCCAATATTAACAAATATAACTCCTTGCTTATAGTTTCTAAGATATTTTTTACCATAGACTTTGAGAAATTCAGACCAATATCTCGAGGGTTCCTCCATATTGTTCCACCTGGCCCCGGCTTGCCCCAAGGTCCATCAAGTGCTTGCTAAAAACCATAAAAATGTTTAACTTTATATTTAACTATTAGTGTAATTTATTTTTTTGCTTACCATTTTACGCTCGTATTCCAAATTATGTCGTGTACCTTCCGCTAATGCTTTTTGTCTTTTATTAACCATTTCATCTATAAAACAAATAATAAATATGTAAAGAGTTTAACATCTATAATAATAATTAACTCAAAAATAAATTAAATAATATAGTTATAACAGCTACAATTCGACTGCATCGAAGTTATTTTGAGAATTTTTAAGAAACTGATAAGTGTTATATAGCTGAAGCCAAACATATCATTATTTTCTTATTTTGTCTCTCTCTATCTTTGTCAGTCTTCCTGTTTGTCTATATCTTGGCCGCATCTCAACAAAACTATTAAATTGATCTAAATAAAACTCGGCACGATTTGACTCCATGTTACAAGTTAAGGCGCTGGGTCATTTTTATCCAGAAATTCAGTACCTTCGGTGTTTTTGTGAGTAGTTAAAAGTCAAAATGTGTCCAACTTTTTGGATTGATTTATGTGGTGTCAAATTTTTTAATTACACAATACGAAAATATAAAAAGGAAGTTATTCTGAATCTTTCAAATTTCAAGCTTTTTTTATTAATTTTTGATGAAACCGTATTACGAAACCTAGAATTTTTTTGTAGGCTTGTTGCTGCTGCGGAGTTTGTTTATATCGTATATCATTGTCCACGGTTTGTCGCAATATATCAGCATAACAAATTTGTGGATCTTCTCGGAGACGAAGCGGCGTGCGTCGGCTTCGACGCAGTGATGACCACCGCCGGCACGGTTCGTGGGCAGCCAGGCCCTGTAATGATAATCCCATGTACACTAACGATGTTTAAGTTTTAAATATAAACATGAACGACTCACAACTCAACGACCCCTGCTCGGATTTACTCCGGTGACGGGAGTCTGCACACACAATGCACAAGCATAAACCCCCAGACCACACAAATACGAGTATCTCAATAGCCTGTTTGCGGTAAGTGGTTATCGAACCCGCTATCGCCAGTGCAACAGCGTAGCCTCTGCGCCAACGTGTCCTGGCGATTTAAAGGTTACAATAAAAGTTTTTTTTTACAAAATATATCTGTACCTATGTTAAAAGAAAATTTTGTAGGTATCATAAATTGTCATAAAAACATATACAATATACATTCTACTTTAGCAGTTGAAAATCTCCATTTCTAAGCATTTTTACGTAACTTTGTGACCTTATGCTATAATTAATGAATAAAAATTATGATTTTTGAACATTGATGTTATTTACTATTCAAGTTCATAAATATTTATATACGTGTAAAGGTTATGCAACATTTTACGAAGAATATATGTATAAGAATTAAGATGTACGGTATAATAATATCCCATAAATATAAGACACAAGCTAAATTCCGCTGCGTGAAAGCCAGGACGCAGTTATTAGCACACTTTTAAATTATGCACGTTATGTCACTGTCGCACATCGGCGTCGGTCAATAGGCATAACGTGAATATGACCCGTTCCTTATACAGATTGATTGCGGCAGTTATTTGATTACTCCCCCCCCCCCCCCCCCGAAGGTTTGATGATTAAGTGCCATGCTTGTTTTCTGCTCTATCTATATCTGAATTTTCTTACTAGAGATAGAATTTTGACGTAAGTTCCAAACATATTGTGCCACAAACCTGTCGCTAGAAGCTAGTAAGCAAATATAGATAGATAGATTATTAAAACCAGCCATAAAACAATGACAAGCGTGGAATATTTATTCTTCTTTATCTCATTTCAATTTTATTAAGTATTAATTTTTATAAATTCATAAACAATGCAATATATTAAAATGATTTGACACTCAAAATAGTGACTATTTATAATTTAATGTTCAGTAAGACACGAGAAATATAATAGTTTGCTTGCTTTCGCTTTATATTTTGGCAGGTTGAGAGAACTATAAAAAACTCTTAAATAATGAATATGTAATTAAAGTACCTTAAGCTCGTCTTCGGGGTAGATTCCAGCAGCACGAATATTAGAGAACCGTGTGCCAGAAGGATTGGGCGCGCCGCCGCCGGCGCGACCCCACGGGTTGTATGACGCCAGGTCCAATCGGGCCTAGCAATAACTTACTTTTTTTAAATAATCTTGAAGACGCAATTATGTTCTTAATCACAATCTAACAGTTTTTTCAAATAATATGCTGTATCTACTGTAAGAGCTTATAAACGTTCCATTACATGCCATAAGCTTTTTGTCCTATACCTAAATGTGAAGAAATTAAAACTTAATCCGCATTTGGTGTTAGCCTATAAGTTGTTGTTTCATTTATGTGTCATGTATTATTTCTCAATGCTAAACATTTATGTATCGGTGTAAACAAGTGTTGGCTAACCTAATAATTAATCTGTATCTCTATATATATAAAAGAGATTTCCACCCATTGACTCATCACGATATCTCTGAAACCATAAGGCGTAGAGACTTGAAATTTGGTAGGAATATTCCTTTCGCCAAGTAGAGGTCAGCTAAGAACGGGTTTTACGAAATTCCACCCACAAGAGGGGGTTGCGGGGGTTAATAATATATATGGCAAAACAACGTTTGCGGGGTCAGCTAGTAAAAAAATAAATCTGCCCACTATTGCACTTCATGAAAAATACATTTACTAGATGGACTGCTAAAATATATAAGAACCCATGCGTAAGTTTTATGAAATGATAATATATAGAAGAGTTTTTTTATAATTTTGTTTATAATTATTTTTATTTTAATAAAGAATTAGATTAATTTTATGTTTTGTTTACATTCTTATTTAAAACTAGCTGTGCCCACGACTTCGTCCGTGTGGAATAGTGACTTTGGACATCATCATCACCGTCGTTTGGGTATTTACATGTTCAACGTGATTTTTAAATTGTCATAACTTTTTTATTTACGAACCGATTGACATGAAACAAACACTAAATATTATGTGAAGCTTACTACAATATATTGGTGACCTTACTACAATATATTAGAAACCACATCTAAATCGGATAAGCCGTTTCAAAGATTAGCGTGCACAAACATATTACATTTACATTTTTATTATATGTATTGATTGATGATAATGTAATAAACGGGATTTTTTACCTCTTTGTATTCAAATTTTATCTACTTTGTTACGCTCAGACAAGAAACAGTTGACAGTTATGTTATTTTCTCTTGGTGTAAAATTTATCATCTTACGCAAACTTGTTACAAACAGTAATAGAAAATGCCTAAGCCTTAAGAAATTTCACTAATATTACGATTTATTGTTTTGCTTATACATTCAAAATATCAACATATTAAAAATAACAATTTGCAGCGAGGGAAACAACTCAATAAGATATCTAATTCTACAAAGTAATATAATTTTAAAAGTTTCAGGAAAAAATAGAGTCCGTATTTTATCAATCGATAAAAAAACATTTTCAAAAACTTTTTTTAGTACTACACAAACTATTCTTAGTTAGATTAGTCCCTGTCTATCTGAGTTTACCTATATTTGTGTTGTTGTTTGTTTGTCAGGGCGTTGATAACGCGTCCGGGAGACTTCTTAGATTTTGTTTCAGAAAATTTGTTTTATATAATTATGTCAAAAAAATTGATTCATCTATTCTAATTTTGTTATACTTAGATCATCCAAGTGATGGCAGCTACATATGATCGAAATGAACTACTCTCTCATAAGAAATAATCTTCTTAAACTATTCACCTGCTTCTGCAGTTCAAACTTCTCTCTAGCTCGTTTTTCACGTCGTTCTCTCGCAAGCCTCTCCCCTTCAATACGAGTTTTTTCAGCAAGATGTCTCTCTCGAGCACGTCTTCGTGCTGAACCAGAAGTTGGAGCACTCAGTCTCCTTAGTGTTGTTATAATTATAATTATCAGTTACAATTAATTAGTAATGACTTTATATTCAAGATAAAAACATAGCAGTGTTACTGTAAATGGAATCTAGGGGAACTGAAGGCAAAACGGACCATGCAGGCAAAACGGAACGGTTAAATTACTTTAAGCCTACTGGGGCCATCTATTTGTTGAATAACGCAACTAATTACTCGCGCCATTCTTAGTTTCGGTCAGTGCCGGCGAAACTGTCACTCGTGACAGCGGATTTTTATCACGGTAAGTATTTTTTTTCATATTTTGATGTAAAAAACGTCATTTTTGACCAGCCTGCACTTTTGTTGTAATTAGTATTTTTAATGTAATGATATAACACAGTCTTGCGCATGATTTTATCTTTATTACAGTATATAAAGAATGAAAAGAGGTAGAATGGTTAACCTCAAAATCTGACATTGATTCATAAACACCTAAAAGGCAAAACGGCCCCGGGCAAAATGGACCAGTGGTCCATTTTGCCTTCATATATAGATATTTATACATTTGACTCAATGTTTTCTACGTTTTCTGTTTCAGATGGTTAACAATTATATAAGAACCACTAATAGGCAAAAACCGCGGTGATAACATCTTCGCCATATCGGAAGGAACTTGAAGCAACGCATAATGCAAATGTAGCAAAGAGAGTGAAAAAGAATCTTAATCTAGAAACTAATAAAAAGACCAACAAAGACAAAAAAGGGGGAAAAAAGCAACACGAAAGAAGAGAGAAAAAACTTGGAGGATTCAAGATCTGATGAAGAAAATGAAGACACCGAGTGTTTCTACTGCTCTTATTTGTTTTCTGAATCAATAGAAGGATGGGTGCAATGCCCGATTTGTCTCCTCTGGGCACATTGTAGTTGAGCCGGCGTTGACGACGACGATGAGAACACAAAATTTATTTTGTGAAAGGTATTCCCCAGATTAGATATGTATTGGGTCCATTTTGCCCTTCACCGTGGTCCATTTTACCTTCACATATAGGCAAACGGCCCATAAGGAAGGTTTTGGAAATCATTCAATATCTTCAAATTCTGTGATTTGAATAAAGTGTGATTAATAACAATTGTAGACTGATTACTAATAAGGATATTCTATAAAAAGTTTCTGATAATAAAGCTATATTTTGTTGATTACGACTAGTTTTCCTTAAATATACCATTTTGCCTTCAGTTCCCCTATATGGAAATTTTAAATAATTTAATTGAAGAATATAAGAAGAGAAAGTGCAATAACTTTGTTAAATACATTTAGAGGGTTGCTAACGTTCCATCCTAAAATAAATAAACGTTAAAAAAGTACATAGATGTATCTCTACATATTTGACTCACCTCCTTAATCGACGCGAATGCAAAGCGATCATTTATACATTTACTAATAAATATTGTAAAACACTAAATGACATTTTTTTCAAAAAATACGAGTGTATTGATAAATGTATATTATTCACATAATAAATAGCTAATGTTAATTTGAATAATATTACACATTTTTCAGTAAATATATAAATCTAATAAGATGTGTGTTTTGTTAGAAAAAAGAGTCACCAAAAAGCACTGATTGAAAGATTGTAACAGTACGAAATTTGACTTCCAACTGCGAACTTGCTACATGAAATACTTAAATACAACAAATGTGAAGGCTGCACGCTTCAGGCATCGTTTCCATTGTCATAGTTTCAAACAGTAAATAACTTTGCCCTGGTATACTAGTACTGGTACAAGTAGCTTAGTACTGGTCCATGACAATATAGCGAAGGTTAATAGTTTTTACTTTTATTTGATACATAGATAATAAAATAGTCAGTGTTAAAAATCCCACAAATAGGTATACGTAAATACTTTGAATAGAATGTATCACTAAGAAAAAATAACTGTGCTGATTTAAAATAGTAGGAAAGCTTAAAAAATACAGTCCAATTGAGAACTTTCTCCTTTTTTGGAATTCGGTTAAAAAAATAAGTGACTTGCCTATAGGTATTGTGACGATAGAAAACTGAACAGTTTAAATAGCGTTTGATAAAAAGTGAACAGCTAGATTAACATATTGATAAATAATTTCACAAATAATGCTTACGACAAAGTAAAAAAAAAACAGTTCGTATAATAAATATTAAAGTTAGATAACTACGTATTAATTATTTTCACGTTAAAAAAGTTATGCTCCGCAGTTAACTAATGTTTTTCGCAACACGTTAATATTTAAACCCACCTCAAGTGAGTATGCTTCGGTAGGTACCTTTAATGAGTTTGGAAAATCATCATGGCATAATTATTAATGTACGTAGTTTGAGACTCAAATGTGTTTAAAACAGCAAGTAAGTCGAGCGCCTAGAATTAAAGTTAATATTAAATATTTACAAGTGCTAGTTTCTACGAAGCGATTTAATTCAGGCGCAAGTGAACGTTTTTTCTAGTTTACCCGTTGAAAAGTATTTGATTCAAAATCTAGAAAAGCATAAAAAAGTAATATTAATTGACTATAATCAGCGTAATGAAAATACCATTATCATATTAAAATAGTAAACTAAATAAGTCTGAGATTAATAACTCTTAACTTAATTATGTATGCTATGTAAGTATAGGCATATATCTATTACCTAATTATTTGGCGTGTATTTGCTTGCAGGAGGACGAAATAAATAAATAGTAGGTACCTATTATTATAAATAACTTTTTACGTAAATCAGTATTAGTAAGTAAATATGGCAAAAAAATGGAAATAATGGTTTCGCAAACAAAGGTTCGTAAAAGATTTTTACGTTTAGTAGGTAATTTAAGTAGATAGGGCGATGTCACGATACCTTTCAGTAGGTTATTGATTACTTTGAGTACGAGTATGTTTGCGAATAAGCGAATTTTTGCATATTTTCTACTCTTTCCGTGTCATTATATGCAAAACTGTCATGCGATTTAGTTACAATTTTCTTTATGAATATACATTTAAAAATATTATTAAATGTAAAAATAATATTGGAAACTAGATTTTATACAAAAATTGGAGACGAAACATAAATGATAGGTACAAAAGGCATATTAAAAACTGATTACTTTTTGTTATCGACGTCCCCGGGGAATAAAGTGGTAATAGATACAAGTAAATTTTACCTACAGGACGAGCAAAAAACTGTTTTTCTGTTATATCGCGTGTTTTAAACGGGCTATAATATAATAATATTGTATTATACATCATAATTTTCAGAATTTTTTACGTAATATGCAGCTATAAAAATAAATTAAATATCACGTGTCCTTTTAAACTCATTGCCAACAATGTGTAATACTGATTTTTATATTAAGTGTACTAAGTAACAGCACATAACCATTTTATTCCCGTGAAGTTGTAATGTAATGAACAGGGGCGTAGCTACCGCCGTATCAGCCGTATCAATGATACGGGGCCCCCGGGCTACAGGGGCCCCTAACGTGTATAAAAAAAATAGTAAAATGTTATCCACGATTTTAATTAATTTCGTGCTTTCCGGGAAAAAAACATATAAAATAACTGTCATACGTGCCTATAGAGTTTTCACTTCAGAAATGACAAAAATCAAAAATAAAAGATTGACACAGAGATTATAGCACTGGCTGTTGCGCTGGCAGTCGCGGATTCGATTCTCGCTCACGACAGACATTTGTATTGGCCATATAGATGTTTGTCGTCATGTCGTGGTATGGGCGTTTGTGCTTCTGTATTGTGTGTGTTTCCGGACCTCCGACACAGGAGAAAATACTAGGGGCTGTTGAGTGTGAAGCGTTGAGTGTGAATCTTAATTTCTTTTTTTAACCGACTTCCAAAAAAGGAGGAGGTGCTCAATTCGACTGTATTTTTTATGTATGTTAGCTCAGAACTTTTGACTGGGTGGACCGATTAGGATCAATTTTGTTTTAATTGAAAGGTGTTGCGTGTCATGTGGTCCAATTCAAATTTAATTGAGATCTGACAAGTACTTTTAGAGTTATATCTAATAATGCGTATTTACTTGACTACTTTTTCGTCAACCTACGTTGTATTTATTGATTTTGATGATTCTTACTTTAATGGAAAGCTAATACTTGTCATGTAGCCTTTCTTGTTTAAATTAGATCGAGATCTGATTACAACTTTTTGAGTAATCTTTAATAGTATAGTGCGTATTTACTTGACTATTTTTTCGTCTTATTACGTTGTATTACTTGTCGATGTAATTGAAGTCGGTTTTTTTTCATTTGCGAGCAAACACAATTATTTGAGTTAAGTGTTCGTCCAAAACCTGAGTTATATGTTCGAAGTATTACAACCTGAGAAACTCCTATATTCTTCAAATGAAGTGATAAAAAACACTTCCGAAAAACTATCGGCTAAATACAGTAAAGACATCTCAATTAACCTATAAGAACAATTAATTTGGTCTAAGATCCGAGAAGCTAAATCTTCCCTCATCTGTTAATTAGATGAAACAATTTTTTATAGGCTTATTTCATTATTGTGAATTTATAAAAACAACCTCTGCCACCATAAGCCTATGCCTATAAGTAACGACGATCGTTATCAGGTGTACATGATAACAACCGGGACCGACGGCTTAACGTGCTCTCCGAAGTCCGAGGCACGGTGGGGAGACCCAAAAGAACTGCACAAACACCCAGACCACGGGAAACATCTGTATGGCCAATACAAATGTTTATCATGTGCGGGGATTGAACCCGCAACCGCCAGCGCAACGGTCATAAACCAGTGCTGCGACCATTGCGCCAACGCATCAATAAATATTTATTTTCATTTAATTCAAGCATTTTTGTTTCTTTAGTGAGAAATCTTTACCCTTCGTTAGGGCCCCCTAACTAAATTTGATACAGGGCCCCTCAAAAGCACGCTACGCCACTGGTAATGAAAACTATTTGCATGCATTACGATACTAAAAACAAAATAGTATCACACGAATATATCACTTTTTATTCGTAATGAAATTTGTAAATCATGTTTACGTGAAATCGTATCAAAAATTAAGCTAATAATAAAGCAGTAGGTAATGTATGTAACTATGTACGTTTACCGACCAACACTTACCGAACACTTTGCGGTAACTTGTGTTACGGAAATTAGTTATCCATTTTTTTTACGTGAATAAAATGGTATAACGTCTTACCAACTTATTGAGACAGATATTCGTTCCATAATATAATAATATGATTACGATATTATTATGGCTATAATGTGATATGATTTCCGGAGACTAAAAATGTAAATTGTTATAACTTCATGGATTTTTAGAAAAAAAATCAAAAAAAAAACAAAGGATGTATTACGATCTATAGATGCCGAAAATGCAAAAACATTAAAACAGTGGTAATAGCACTTTACGACTTTATTCCCCGGGGGTGTCGTTATACTTTTATACCTATAAATTGCACGTATGAGCAAAATACGTTTAATTAAAAAATTCTAATAAAATAAGTATATTCAGGTGTACAGTAAGTACACTATTATAGCAAAAGTCGGTTGTTTCGATTAAAAAGGTGATTAAATTTTTCATGTCATTTTTCAGTAGTTGTTCGGTTCGTACTGGCTGGCGGTGCCGGGCGCGGTTCGATCAATATCCGCAAACACGCCACACTGTATTGTATTCATATACGATAAACAGTTAAACACAAATATACATATCTACTGTATTTAGTTTAAACGAGTTCTGTCAGCGATTTTGTTCCCATTGACTTCAGACATAGTAATTGTGTATATTAAAGTGGTTACCTACGCTTTATTTCTGATTTAAATTTTAATTCATTGAATTCTAATTCAATGTAGGTAATTAGAGATAACTCAAAATTACCTGTCAGATCTCGATTAAATTTAAATGAGACTACATGATATGCACTACTTTTCGAAAAAAAGGGTTTCATCGAAATTGGTCCTCCCAGTAAAAAGTTATAAGGTAACACATATTAAAAAAAATACAGTCGAATTGATAACCTCCTCCTGTTTGGAAGTCGTTTGAAATTGGTACTGACTTACTGACTTTAGGTCAGAGTTTCTTAACCTGTGGTCCCTAGAAGCTGGGTCCTTGTTATGAAAGTTAGGGGTCCATGGCAAGCCTACTTATGTTGTGAGTAAATATTTTCACTTTGCACGTAATCATAAACAACTCAATTTGATATTCTAATCCAGCATAAGCAGCAGCAACCGTCACACTAGTTATTTATGTGTAAAGTTTGAGCGCAAACAATAAAAGGTGATTGAAGTAAGGCATCGTTGTATTTTTTTTTCATTTTTTTTTTTTGGAAAGGGTCCGTGGACTCTTTAAAATTTTTAAAGGGGTCCATCACTAGAAAAAGGTTAAGAAACCCTGGCTAAAAATAAGAAAGTTCTGGGGCTTTGGGATCTTTCTCTATGACATGTCAATCGAAATAGTAAAAGTCAGATATCTGTTAGGAGTTTAGGACAGTTAAGACAAAAATTGTCTTAACTTTATTTTTTTAACAACCGCTCTGGTGTAGTGGTTGCGGGTTCGATTTCCGCTCGGGATTGATATTTGAACTTTACAAATATTTCTTTCCGGTTTGGATGTCTGTCCTTGTGGGTCTCCCCACCGTGAATCGGAGAGCACGTTAAGCCGTCGGTCCCGGTTGTTATCACACATGGTAAACCTGATAGCAATCGTTACTCATAGCAGGGAACATATCCGCTAACCCCCAGTGGAGCAGCGTGGTGGATTAAGCTCCAATCCTTTTCCTGCGTAGAGAAAGAGGCCTATGCCCAGCAGTGGGATCTTACAGGCAGAATGCATTGTAAAAATATTTGTTTCTAGTGTGGGTGTCTTGAAGCACAAAGTTTAACCCGATTGTTATTATAGACACATGATAGCGATTGGTACTTGTAGTAGGGAAAGTACCTACTACTAGTACCACTGCTAATCTGCCGCAGTGGGGCAGAGTGACGGATTAACCTTCGACCCTTCCGTATATGGAAAATGAACATAACAAAGAAAAGCTACAGCATTAAATTATAAAAACAGCTAATATATTGTTACTTTTTAACTGTCATATTATTGTAAAGCGAACATAAATAATTTGCTAAATGTGTCAAAAAGTACTAAACTCGTCGAAATATCAAGGAAATTAAGAGTGCGCATAATGCAAAATTACCATCTTCTATTTGTTTTGACATGAAAAGTTCCAGACCAAATCTTAAAATAAAAATATATGACAAACTACGTGATATTTGCAAGGGTTAACCCATATCAAAAACATAAAATAAGGAAATTTCCTCGATAAAATATAATCACGAAGTAACCTCTAATTTTTATATTTTTTCTATTTATACTCGATATGGTTATGACCATTAAGACAAAAATTTGATAATTAATTACATTTAAATATGAGTAAAGGCTATGCCAAGGCATTTAATGTAATTACTTTTAGTTTCGGAATTATATACAAAATAACATATTTGTCGTTTTTTACATTCGTAATGCGCTCAAAACTATATCGTCTATCGCACTCTGACACGAGGCTTTGTGTATATTTTGTTTCATCGGGCGCGCGGGTGAAATCTGATTTTTTGCTCGCCTTATGCACGCTCTTAACGGAAGATAATTTGTTCAAATTTATTATTTTGCATAGTATATCTAAGTATTTAGTAGCTTTATTTATGGCGATAAGTGTTGACGATTCAAAAAAAAAATTATTGAATAAAATAACCAGGTTTATTTAAAATAAAACAATATTTTTTTTAACTAGTGTTTATAAAATCATTCGTGATTTAGCATTTTACAATGTTAATAAAATAATATTTACAATCAATAAAAGCTATGACTACATATGTATATATATATACGAATGTAAATAAAACTCATTGACTCCCTTTTAATATTACAATGTACCTATGTCTGCACCACCTCAATCTGACAATGACTAAAATAAAGAATTACATTTACATTACAATACATTTTATAATTACGTCATAATAATTATTTGTTTAACATATCTTTATAAATCGTCACAAGTATTTATATATCCATTTAAATGTGATCTTTATTGTGATGTGATTTTTGATCTTTATTTTTAGTCATTAAGTCACTTTTCAAAATTACCTAATAATATCGTATGATTAATCAAATATTATACCTATACAATGATTTAAATCACTTTTTTTCATAATCTGAATAATTAAAATTCTCTATTATTTACAATTAAAAGCTACAACATTGCCAATTTACGATACTTAGGCGATGTCAACATCACCTCAGTTATATTGTGCACATTCGTACAAAACTATTAAATTAATACTATTTAAGAACATACATGTACACCTCTACTACGCGCGTGTAAACTAAAGAATTTGAGGTAATTGGTTTTGAAGAAAACACGGGTAACTTATCCAATGACTCAGTATTTACAACAAGCACTATTGTGATTGACAAAAAAAGGTTGGATAAATATTTCGATGTTTTAAATTTTAATATTTCTGTAAGGGTGTGAAGTCACAGTATGAAGGCATTTTACAATGTCACACTTAAACAGAAGAATTGCACAACAATCGAAGAATACACGGACGTATACAACTAATATATTATATCTATATACAATTTCGTCTACCTCATAAGTAGACTTGCGATAAGTTTAAAGTTGAGCATGACATTGTACATTTATGTACAGCGGTATTTGGTAACGAGTTGTCACATACACGCTTAACCTAGAGTGGCTTCGTATCGGTCGCAGGCAGTTTACGATGAACATAACATCCAAAGGAAACTTAAAATAAATCAGGTCACATAAGTGAGGGAAGATAATATTTTTAACAAATAAAACAGGGAAAATTTTACATTGAATAAATAACATTCGAGTCGTGTGATGAAGGCGGCGCGTTCGATTACACGACCCTCCCGATTCGCCTAGCACTTGACGAAAAAAATATCATAGATATTTTTGTTAACATATCTCAAATGTACACACACATACACACACGCACACACACGCACAACCACACGCACACACACACACACCCACACACACACACACACACGCACGCACACGCACACACACACACACCCACACACACACACACACACGCACGCACACACACACGCACACACACACACACACACGCACACACACACACACACACACACACACAGACACACACACACACACACACATACGCACGCAAGCACGCACGCACGCACGCACACACACACCACAATAGTGTCAGAATACAACGAGCCATCGCACTCAAATCACTCACACTACCTAACTCAATATAGAAAGGTATTCGACATTCTGTACTATACTGTTCTGTGTGTCTATGTATGGGACCTTTACACGTTTAAAGGTCGCGGAGAGTACTTCGAGCGTACTTCGGTTCGCCCGGAACCGGGAAGTACGGGGAAGTACGTGAAAGTATCGTTGACGAGACGGCAAACGAATATGTGGCCAGTTTTACTTGATCCTGTTGAGCACGAGGTCGGTAGTGACGACGAGGCCTTTCTGGTATGGTGAATCGGAGAGCTCTGCGGCGAGGCGCGCGGCCTCCACGCCGTGCTTGCGCGCCAAGAACCGCGTCTGTTCAAGGCCGCGCGACTTGTGAACCAGCTCGAACGCCTTCTCCACGTCGCCGGCCTCTTGGAACCGCCTCATTATCATCGGGTTCAGTTCCGGGTACTGGAATTATTATTGACGCTTTTAGGTGCTAGTCTAGTACATAAACATAATATTGTATTTTTATACTATAATAGTGGCAATCAAGCGTTACGGTCCGCCAGATGTAGCCGCTAACGGTTGCCGAAGCCGTGCAGTACAAGGAGTATTGCGAACACGTTGTAGACCCTATCCCTACCCAAAGAATTCTGGCTACCCTACATGAGAGGAATATTATTTTGCTATGATATTTTGTAAGTTGAGGTACTTCTTCAGTAAAGCTGTTCCAAATTTTGAGCGAGATATTTCGTGCTGTGCCCTACCTCAATATATTTATGTAGCACACTAACATCAAACACTAATACATAATAAAAAAACGTCAAGTAATAATAATATATTTTATCAATTTGAACACACTAAACAAATATCACGCTCCTTTAATAAGAAGATATGTAGTAAACTTAATAGACAAAAAAGGATGTATCGTCGCTGGTTAAGTAACAAAGAATCAATAATGCATATCTACTCTAATATAATTATATAAAAGAGATTTCCACGTATATATTGACTCATCACAATATCTCTGGAACCATAAGGCGTAGAGACTTGGGTAGGAATATTCCTTTCGCCCAGTAAAGGTCAGCTAAGAACGGATTTTACGAAATTCCACCCACAAGAGGGGTTTGCGGGGGTTAATAACATACCTATATATGGCAAAACAACGTTTGCGGGGTCAGCTAGTAATTTTATGAAGCAAATATTCTTCATTTTACTAACAGTTAATTAGAAACAACTGCCGCTTCGAAATAGTTTCAGCTGAGAATAGACGGCAAGAAACTCAACAGTTATTCTTCAAAACAAATTACGATTATATAAATATTTGCATTACAAATCAGATGAAATAACCTGTAAAGCAATAATCGAATGCTAAGCCCACGCATGTTTATCGTCTATATATGTATGTATAATCTTTCACAAAATAACATGGTTTTATGGACTTTAACATACCAAAAAATTATATTGGAAAAGTAAATATTCCTGACTCACACTGACACACATCCGCGACCACGGCATGTCGCCTGGCTGCAACGACGCCGAAATATCGGCAACTTTAAAATAATAATCGCAAAAGCGGTGCCGTAGAATCAAGTGTTTATATCTATTTTATTATTTATTTTTTGTAGGAAAATTGCTTTGCCACATCGTCATATAAGCCCGTTGATCGCTTACAATTTTGTCACAAACCATTTTGTTCTAGAAAGAACTGAATATGCGTTACGCAAATCGAATTAAAACTAAGCTAAGGACAACTCGTTGGTTCTTGTTTAAGCGCAAAAGAAGAAACATTAACATTTTTACATGTATAGAATTTTGATATATTTTTTAAATAAATTATTTACTATTTATTAAAGGAAATTTAATTGCAATATACATTTTTAAACAGTTATTGTTGGTAAACTTTTTAAGACATAATTATTATATCTCGATGATGTGCTCGAATTCAGCTGTGATGTCGTAGGTGCAGCTCGTAATAAGTCGTAGCATAATGTTTTGTAACAACCTTCCACAATAAACAGGTTTTCTAATGTAAAATATTTTTATAGCACACGCAATTCCAATTGACACAGTCGATTAAACTGTTATGTCAGCTGAATTTATTTTTTAATTAGCCATGTTACGATTGAGACCCTACTACGGTGGTAAGGTAAGGTTTACATGATATCGACACATTATTTAATGTTGTACATGAGACATATAAAAATACTAGCTGACCCCGCAAACGTTGTTTTGCCATAATATGTTATTAACCCCCGCAACCCCCTCTTGTGACCTGTGAATTTCGTAAAACCCGTTCTTAGCTGACCTCTACTCGGCGAAAGGAATATTCCTACCAAATTTCAAGTCTCTACGCCTTATGGTTCCAGAGATATCATGATGAGTCAATATATGGAACTGAGGTAGGGCACAGCAGGAAATTTCCTGCTCAAAATATGGAACAGCCCGACTGGGGTAGTACCTCGACCTTACAGAAGACCACAGCTAAATAATACTGTTTTCAAGCAGTGTTGTGTTCCTGTTGGTGAGTAAGGTGACCGGAGCTCCTGGGGGGATTGGGGATACGGTCGGCAACGCGCTTGCGACGCTTCTGGTGTTGCAGGTGTCTATAGGCTACGGTCTTACCATCAGGTGAGCCGTACGCTTGTTTGCCAACCTAGTTACATAAGAAAAATTTGGGTGGAAATCACTTTTATATATATAGATATAGATATACGTCACTTCGACGATTTTTCTTAGAATTTAAAAGTAAATGTGTATATTAATTATTATAAAGTGATAAAATACTATGATATCGACTATTAATAGGTATAACGTAATAGATTATTCTAGCATAACTATTTTTAAAATGTTTCACTATTTTCAATATTTACGACACAAGCAATTATGTATTTTATATTTAAATTACTTACATGATTGCTTCTATGTCAAATAACAACAAAGAAAGTTTAAAAATTTACATTGTACACGACGTAAATCTCTGTAACGAGACCTGTTACCTCACGAAAATATTTTAAAGATATGTTTTGGAAAAACATAAAGTTTTTCCCAGCAATTACATTTAAATGATATTATGGTAAAAACAAGAATATTATTATTATTATTATTCTTAAAAGTAAATTTTTTTATACAACTAGGTCGACGAGAGTACGGCTCACTTGATGGTAAGCTATTCCATAGCTTACCTATATATAGACGCCTGCAAAACCAGAAGCATCACAAACACGTTGCCGACCTACCCCCAATCCCATCCCCCCTAAGAGCTCTAGTCACCTTACTTACTACAAGAACACAACACTGCTTAAAAGCAGTATTATTTAGCTGTGATCTTCTGTAAGGTCGAGAAACTTCCCCAGTCAGATGCTCCAGACTTTGAGCTCCTGCTGTGCTTACCAACTACGAATTGTTTTAATATTATCCAATACCTTTTCACAAGCGAACAGGACTGGCGCGGTCGCAAGTCCGAGCCTCAGGTCGGCGGCGGTGGGCTTGCCCATTGCTTGCGCGGACGACACGAAGTCCAGCAAGTCGTCCACTAGTTGGAAGGACAGCCCTAGGTTCCTTCCGTACTGGAACGCGAGCTCGCATGTGTTCTCGTCAGCACCACTCAGCAGAGCCACCTAAAATAATCAATATTATTTTTTTAAGTCCGGACTCTAATGGTGTTTTTTTTTATTAAAAAGATGGCAAACAAGTGTACGGCGGCGGTAAGCGGATAGCCTAACTTATGGACGACAGCAACATCGAGAGCATTGTCAGCGCGTTACCTACCCTCTATCTCCGACCCTCCCTAGAAGCTCTGGCTACCTTACTCACCACAAGTAGGTACACGACACTACTTGAGAGTAACGATATTTAGCTGTGATCTTCTGTAAGGTTAAGGTACTTCCCTAGATCGTAGACGGGATGCTAAGTGATACGCTACAAAGTATAGCAATAGCTGAGCTCACTTCAAATCTTACATTTGCTATCCACCAACGACATTTTGTTCAAGTACAATTTTTTTTTGTATATGTACCTTAATTAGTATACGAGTTATAACTGACAAGTCCTTAAGGAATAGAGTTATAAAAATTTAAATCAGTTTTCAATATTATTCATACAAAATCAAAATAAAAAAATATCTTTATTCAAATAGGCTTCAAAGGCACCATAGAATCGTCATTTTGAATATAAAAATGTTCACAAAATAAACATCCACTTGTAGGTACATCTTCTCCTCAACCTTGAGAATTGACAATATCGTTTAAAAAGATTTATCTTATCGTTTAAAAAGAATATCTATATAATTTAATAGTAATATTGTCCTACAAATTGCATGGTACGTTAATTATCCCGGTCCTACGCTCCCTGCTACTCTATCCCCTGCTATCTCTGTTAGCTACCACAATCGACAGTTTTCGTAGAGGAATTTTTTGTTCATCTCATCAAAATGAAGCTACTCCCGGAAAATTAGCTTGATACTAATGAGGTGAAAAAAATGTACTAGGGATCCCTGCCTAATGTTTATTTATACTAATTTTTCATTTCATTCTGTTAAAGGCTATTCATAATTTTTGCAAGTCAGCTGTCCATCATTTTAAAATTATTATTTATTGAAAAAACAAAACAGATGACACCTTTGTGGAAAAAATATTTTGTATTCTGTCATAAAATTGTAAGAACTTTATAGTACACTTGATTGTGTTATTAAACAATTATTTATACTTTTATAGTTATTATCACACTGGAGACAAGAGAAGGAATGTGGCTGCAAAAAGACGGGTGTCCCGTGCATTTTGCTGTTCGGGTGCGGGAATATTTAAACGACACACACCCAGATAAGTGGATTGAGCGCTTGGGTCCAATTTTATGGCCACCACGATCGCCTGACCTGAACCCCAGGGGGTTCAGGTCCTGGACCTCCCCATAACTTTTTTTATTGGTCATGCATTAAAGAAAAAGTTTATAATAAAGCAGTGTTGACAATCGAAGAATTGCGCAAACGTGTGCAATTAGCCGCTTGTGAAATTGAAGTAGGTACGTATGCACGACGTATCAAAAGATCATTTATAAGGCGATGCCGAGCCTGCATTGCTGCCAATGGAGGCATTAAGTTTGATGTAATAAATGCATTTTTATTATAAAAGCCTTTGTTTCCTTTTTCTTTATGCTAACATTTAAGTGACACAAATGCTAATGACACAAAACGAACTTACCGACTATGATATATGTAAGTTCTTTCGCTCCTACAAAGTATTTTTGCTTGTCAAGCACTAATTGTTACTAAGCATTTTTTTTAAATACTGGGAAATTCTAGTGCACTACATTTTTTTCACAATCAATAGTTAAATCTTGACAAAAAGTAACGAATAAAAATAAAAATAACTTCTAACGCTAATATTCATAAGTTTAGAATAAATGATGCCTGAAATAGCAATTTCATTAGATAGTACAAGTATTCCCGAGTAAAATTAAAAAAGAGTACACTAAAATACCTTAATTTGTAAAAAATTATGACCAAATTACTAGTCGTGGTAGAATTTTTTTGAAAAAACACAAAGTATTTTTACAATTTTCACAGTGTTGGCAACTCTGACATAAAAAGTACATTTTCTTGAAGCTCGACATCAGGGCTACCCCCAGTTCCATCCACTATTTACGACACATCCTGTATATATTTATATTGTAAAAGTAGAGTTTAAAAAGATTTTCTACATTAAATATCTTATTGACTTACGTCTTTTTTCTTTTAAGGTTCCTATAAACTCAGACCCACTAAATTTCAAATATATCGTGTTCAAAAATTTAAAAGATTGTAAGTAAGGCGAATCCTTTAATCAATATAGGGACCGATAATATTTTATATTATTTTATATATTTAATAGCAGAATTTATCTTTTGTAGTATTTACCGCTTTAACGGAATTAGCGATGAGCGAAGCAGTTTTTCTGTACGTTTTTGTGAGGTAGTGTGCGAACCTCTCGTTTTCTGTTTCCTTGCTTCCGAGCTGCATGAACTCTCCTTGCACCAAATCTGTAACCACCTGAAATAAAATTAATTAATCTTGAAATTTCATGAAGTCTTTTTTTCTCTAGTAAACCTACGAGTGTCATAATTTTACTAGCAAAATTGTCTGTTACTTACGTGGTCTTATTTACTAGTAGATGTGAACGTAAATGTTTAACTTATTAAAGTGAATCTAAGTGCCTACAGGAACAATAAAATAACATACTATTGTATCAGCTTGTCTACACCCTGCGTTGCAATACAAAGATTTAATAGCTGTATAAGCTGTAGATTACTGCAAGTAACTCTACAAACTGTTGGTAATCTTTATTGCATCTACTTCTAATTAATGAGTAAGTTTAGAAATTAAAATTATATAAAATATAATATTTTTAAAGTAATTTTTTCACAATGTCTCAATCTTTTTTTAAAGCCAATATTTAAATCCATTTTTTTATTTTGATATACCTAGTTACATTTTGTAAGAAATTAACGTTTATGTAATAGTATTCTCTACGCTCATATTGCTTGGTTCTATATAAAATCTGCTTTTTACATTAGCTCACGGTTTTTCAATCTGTGGGTCGCGACCCCCTGGGGGAAGCTTCTGGAGGGGAGTCGTAAGAGGTCGAGAGAACTTTAGTAAAAAAACAATACAGATATAGGTAGAGGCCAAACGAGCGTAATTTTGTGAGTTGTGTGTCGCGTAGTTTCGCTCATTTTGCGTCACTGGCACACAACTCAATTTGCATCGCCGTTCAGTCCAGTTCGTGCCACACGGCGACGCAAAATGAGTTGTGTGCCGACTCACACTTTTGTACGAAACCGAATGCAGCAGAAATTACGCGACTCACCACTCACAAAATTACGATCGTTTGGCCTCACCCTAAGAAGATTGATTTATTAAGTAAGAGAATTTTAAGAAAAGGATATAGGTACCTACTCATAGATATTTTTATGTTAATACAAACAAATGAACAAAAAATTAAATCCTAAGACTCATGTTAATGCGAAGGTTGTGCTTGTTTTTGATTAACCAATTTCTCCCATCGTGGATCTGTATTTGCTACACATAAAATTAAATCGTTTTACAAATTTAAGCGATTTCTTTGCTTACTTTTTATTTGGCCTTGGTCGTACGTATATACAAATTTATATATACGTACGTAGCGTATTCGATGTATGTAATTGTAAAATAGTGTGTTTATGACACAATTACATAATTATATATCCGAACCCTAATTATGGAGACGTTTAAAAACGTCGTCGTATGGAATAAATATTTGTAACACTGTAACATACACATACATACCTACATGATATAAAAGTGAAGGGTTGGGGGGTCGCGAAATATTTTTTCATACCAGGGGGGTCGCATCATGAAAAAGGTTGAAAAACACTGCATTAGCTAGTAAGAATATAACGCTGTAAGTGTATATTAGTACCTGACTGAGTACAAGTGTGACCTCATCACTTCGCAAGCGAGCAATCATCATCGACGCCACGGCGAGGATGAAGTCGCCGGCCATCGCAACCTGGAACACGATAAATTATATTACTAGTTGATTCAACTGTATCCATAGTTTTACTTACAACTATCGCCCCCTAAAGCCTCGGAGCTACAGAAACCTATGTCCACTGATTACCACTGAATCCTATATTCGTAAAACCATTAGTATTAACTTGCGCAGAGAATCTTTTTTTAAATATAGAAGTCGGCATTAAGATTTAGTAGGTAATTCTCATTTTACTTTTCTACTGGCACTACAATAGAATAATGCCAGCAAAGATCAGCCATTTTTATTTCGAGGCTTAGATAAGTAATTATTTTTTTTATATATGTGCATCGCAATTGGTATCCCATGAAGGTATGTATATAAAAATATTGATAATAAGTTTGCATTATAAATTATTCATTAATTAAAAATGCCCTAATTGTAGTCAAAATTCCTTGACATTGAGATTCAACTACTGTCGAACCAGTTTCTACAATTTAAGAACAATAATTACAATCACATTGCTGTGTGGTTACGGCAGTAAAGAATATAGCCACCATCTCTCTTCCCGTGGGTGTCGTAAAGGACGACTAAGGGATAACACAGTTCCACTACCACCTTGGAACTTATAAGGCCGACCGATGGCGGGATAACCATCCAAGCTGGCTTTCAAATACACAGGCCGAAGACGGGCACCAGCGTCTTCGGTGCGACAAAGCCAGCCCTGCGGTCACAAGCTCGCCAGTCCAGCGTGGTGACTATGGGCAAAACACATGAGTTCGCGCCATAATGTGTGGCGCGAACTTGGGGAGGCCTATGTCCTGCAGTGGACTGCGGTAGGCTGAAGTGAATTATAATCACTTGTTTTTTTTTTGTTTTTTTTTTTATTAGACCTTATGAATAAAATATTTTATCTTTGTGGACGGTAATGAATACTGCTTCCTTACAATGGATAATACCTATTATAGATCATACAGATGTTTTTAGGAATCCTAACACAATATTCACATTAATGTATTATGTATCATATCGGGAGTCATTAAATGTGAAAAGCGTTTATTTACTTAATACTTTTCAGAAACCATGGTCACAGGACTGACCGAGTTGCTGTAAAATATACGAAACGGTCGGTCATGTAAAAAAAAAAAAAACTAATAAGTAAATAGCGATAAAATCCGAAAAACTTGTTTCATTATAATGAGTGAAATTCGCGTAAACATTACAAAACAACATACTCTGATTCATTCTTAATGATTTAATTACTGGCTACCAGTCAAAATACTTTATTTTTAACCGACTTCCAAAAAAGGAGGAGGTTCTCAATTCGACACGTATGTTTTTTTTTTTTATGTATGTTAGCTCAGAACTTTTTACTGGGTGGACCGATTTCGATCAATTATGTTTTAATTGAAAGGTGTTGCGTGTCATGTGGTCCCATTTTAATTTAATTGAGATCTGACAAGTACTTTTAGAGTTATATCTAATAATGCGTATTTACGTGACTACTGTTTCGTCGACCTACGTTATATTATACCGCATAACTTTTTACTCGATGTACCGATTTCGATGATTCTTACTTTAATCGAAAGCTAATACTTGTCTTGTAGTCTTGTTTAAATTACATTGAAAACTGATTACAACTTTTTGAGTAATCTTTAATAGCGCGTATTGACTTGACTATTTTTTCGTCTTATTACGTTGTATTACTTGTCGATGTAATTGAAGTCGGTTTTTTTTCGTTTGCGAGCAAACACAATTATATAAAACGTAATAGTTCAATGACAACAGGCTAAGGTAAGTAGCGTTGGGTAATCTTAGATTTTCTAACGTACAACTGTTTCGTTAAAATTTCATGTAATTAATTGCTCTATCTACTTTTAGTTTATCGTAATTGGAAGTGACATTTTTCATTTTATTTGTACTTTGTGTAATTACAATAATTATAGCATAATAAATCTTAACATAATGAGTTTAAGACGAAGACTTTGTACAACTATGTTAGCTGTTAAAAAAAAAGACTGAGAACGACTCTTTTATTATCTTAAGGATTTTTTTTTAAATTTCAAATCACAGTACATATAGTCTGCCCATAAATACTGTTAAGCGGGCTTTACACGCAACGATAAGTTGTAGCAATTTATCGTAACGATCAGATTGTTACAATTTATCGCCGTGTGTAAACGGGAGATTGTAGCGATTTATTGGGATTGGAGTTGGAGTTAACAGTGCTCTACTCTTTCGATTTGTTGGAGCGATAAATAGTTCAATAAATTGTTACAATTTATCGTAGCGTGTAAAGCCCCCATTACAATTAAAAAATAAAAAGAATAATTACATTTGAATTTGTAATCTGTCATTTTTATATGATTGTTCATTGTGTTTTCTCATTTTCGCGCCAATACATTGTAAAATATTTTGTGATGTTAAAATGGTGAGGCTGAGGCTATGATTGCATTGACAGACTGAGCCATATTTGTGAAAAAGGTATCAAAACATCGGCACAAGTGTATCAAGATGCCATTCTTGAGAAGGTAGTTAAGCCCTTTAACAACACCATGTGCAATAACCAAGAATGGTCCTTTCAGCAAGACTGGCCTCAACGTTTAAAGGACTGTACAGCCAATGGAGACCACTTCGAAAAAGCTTTACATATTTTTAATGGTTTCATATTAATGTATTTAAGCTAACACACAGTAATAAATGTCACGTGCAATAGAAAAAATGTTTTTTTCTTTGTAACAATATTTAGGACAAGACTATGTAAGGTAGGTGCGGTCAATAAGGCCTGTCGGGTAATAAGGCCTAAGCAACAGAAACCCGACTTAAAATATTCTCCGCCGACTGAAGTCACAGTCATAGGTAGCTTACCATCACAGATGGCACCCTAAACTTGTCGCGACTTGCTATCCCGCGTTCTGCCCCTAGTGCAGCGTTATTCATCGTGGCCGGCAGAAGCTCAGCTTGAATTATAATATAACGGTCGAACCAAAGGTTAGTAATTTTTGAAAGATTACTTTTTTCCACAATATTTTGCAGTTTAATGTTCTATTAGTTAATGCTTTAGAGGTATGTGTTGTGGGAATAGTATAAATTAGACTGAATATTGTTATTTTAAAATTTTCTTCGCAAAGTTGTCGGTGGTTAATAAGGCCTATAAAATTCGACCATAGGCCTTATTACCCTCCCTTTTTCAGCATCATCAAGTGACTATTTTACTGTTTATTTTATGCCTTTAGAAATGTTAGTCCCTTCCACGCCAATGCCCCCGGGACACCCCAGCCATCAACATCAATGCAATAACAAAGAATTGATCATACGGCATACCCCAAACCATCCGAAAGGTTTTACAGAATGGTTTATGGTAGTTCAAGTTCGAGGATAATTTAAAAGAACATCGTTTAAGCAGCTCCTGTCTACACTAGCTAAAAATACCGAAAAGACACCAACAGTCAGAAGATAAGCAATAAATTATAGAGGAACTCCAGTCATCAAAGACCTGTTTAATAGAAATAAAATAGAAAGAAAGACCTTAAAAATGAAAAATACCGGAAAGGCGGAGATCACTAAAGAGAATAGACTGTCACGCATGTAAGCAGGATCAAGAAGCTGCTATAAGGATCCGTTGCAAATGCAGCAAATGGTACCATGAGGAGTGCGTTGGTTTGTCAGAGGAGGACGATGATGATTTTGAGTGTCCAGACTGTTCCTAATTTAAAAAAAAATGTTATTTTTAAGTCTAATGTGATTATTGCATTACTATTATTTTATGGATCTCATTTACCAAATATAAGAAGTTTATTTTGTTTTATTTTATAGGTTAAAGTATTAGGCCTTATTATACTACCATAGTTTAATAAGGCCTAAAGACAGTGTTTTTAAAAATGTTTAATTTAGATTATGTTTATGGTAGAAGTTGCCGGTTTTCGTTTATAACGTTTATTGATTGATATAAATGTTTAATTTACATTAAAATTTGTTGATTATCTTAAATAGTTTTTGATTTATTTGAATTCCTGCTTAGCTAGGCCTTATTGGCCGCACTTACTTATCAAATACAAGAGATTCCTTAACAATGATAGAAATAAATACAAAAAATATTTAGAAAGAGACACTGACGTCATTAGATCGAACTGTGCTATTACTGATTATTCTGCACATCGGTGGCGCTCATTTCTCCGATTGCCAACAAGAATGTGTAGAAAGTTGTAAAGCCGTCGCATACTAATACAAAGCGGGCGTTTCGCCGGACGCGCGGCCGGTGACTCGACACCCGGCTTTCGGAACCACACGCTGCCCATTAACAAACACTGGACACCGGTTAGCCTACATCCATTGACTGGCATCGTTACACCTATATACGAAACTAGGTCGGACTCTAACGAACGTCGGAAAGAAAACTGTGTAAACTGTCAATGCATCTTTGAACTGCTGCAAGGATTTGCAGTTTCATACCTAAGAGAATAGGTGTAATATCGGATATAAAATAAGCGTTTACTAATGATTTAAAATAAAGTTGTAATTAAATTTAAGATTAGTAATCTTGTGATTTTCTTTTTTTTATATCGTCTTACTATTACATAAATACTTTCTCATAAAAATACAAAAACGTGAAAGTTAGTTGAATGATAATAATTAATTTCTGCAGATCAGTGTCTAGGAATAAATTTTAAAACGTATTCAACTTCATATAACGCACCACAATCATTTTTACTTGGTATTTAATTTTTTAGCTAATCGTTACTTTGTCACCTTACGTATAAAACATAATTAGAACGAACTACTTTTAAAAGAACGCGTATATTAAAAATATAAACTGGCAAAAAATATAATAACTAGTAAAACAGCTTTTCAATAAATTAATTAATTTCAGTTATGCACGACACGTCAATATTAATATAAAATACTGCTCTCGAAATCGTGGACTTCGCTATCACCACACCCATTTAACCTAACACAACGATGGTCAGACAGAGCAATCTGCCCTTGAACCTTGCGACCTTTTTGAGGTTTACTCAAGCTCTCGAAGAACTCAGTTATTGGGAAACAGAGCCCCGGCGGCATATAAGACAACGTTGTATGTTATTTGCACAATGGCAAATCTTAAATACTATTTGAAAGAACGAGGTCTAACAACAAAGGTCATAAAATATATAATTTTGCAGATTTGGAGTGAATAACAAAAAATAGTTCAAATCCTAAAAAGTTGTTTAAAAGTTTTCAAAAATAGGTATCCAATTTACGCAGACATATACCTGCCCTTTGATATATATATTAATTATATATAAAAAAATTACTTCAGTTTCTTTAACTAAAAATAATAATGAAGTCATGAAATCAGCTTATGACTGGTATTATACGCCTTCTTATTTCTGGAGCTGCATAAAACGTAATGAAGACTGTCTTTTCTTTTCGACTTCCGATCCAAGCTAGTTTAGTTCGCTATTGTGTTAACGTGTTGGTATATTACGTTATTATTAATGATAATGGCAGATTTGAAAGTTTACTGGATTACATTGGATCAAATTCAGTAACAGTTTTATTACCAAATAAACACTATAAGAAAAAAAAATGAGACACGTTCAATTGAACCAGAAGCGATTAGTAAACACAAAAGAAAGAACCATAAAGCAATTGAACAGAAGTCAGGAATGCGAACATATTGTCACTGAGCTTAGAAAAATCTAAATATAAAAATATCCTGATGAAGATAAAAATTTAATAGAAAATGAAGATAATTAATATGAAATGGGAAACACATTGCAACTTGACGAATTATCATAATAATGTTATTAACATATCTCATTATTGATTTTCTGTATTATACTATGCATTCCCAAGGAGGGTTGATGTCAGGCAGGCGGCCGGTCGTAAAAAATAACATGCCAAATCACTTACAACATGAGTCTGAGGAAGAGGAGAACATGTTGTGCCGACCCTATATAAATAGGATAAGGGCAGGGAGATGATGATGATGATATATATATTAATCCATTAGGCTTGTTTTTTTCATAGTAAAACTTAGAAAACTTGAAATATTTCATTATCGTGTGCAACGGGACTAGACAGGAGCAGTGATACTGTGGGCGAGTGGTTGGCGCTGTTGGCGCGTGTCGTTCGTGCTTCGATGAGTTAATCATAAATATATATATATACGAGTAAATACACACATAGTATTAACACACTTTCAGCCGCTATCCGAACTAAAAACGCATCCGTTATGCGCACGCCCGGCCGCCCGCGACTATCTTATCGCTATAACAGTATAATATTTTACCATATTATTCAATATTCTTATTATGATACGTTTAGTTTAGACTGAGTAAATGTTAGGCTATAAAATGTTTTGAATTTCGCTCGTTTAGCATAACAAAGTAAAATTTTTTACAAAGTACTTACTTATAACACAAAATACGGTTAAGTTTTAAAAATTATATATCCGCTAATTAATTAGGCAACTAGATAGGTCATATTTACATACGGTAGAGAACAGAGATAAGAGTGAAAGGTTTTCTAGCGAATGCGTTGAAAGTGACCCATCGCCACATGAATAATTTACCAGAAAAATCTCTACAATTTCACGCCAACCATATTCTGAATGCGTTTTAGTTTCTATTCTGCCACTTAGTTATACCAGCAACAGCGTTATTTTATTTTTAACATACGTGACTTAATCTCACATAAAGTGAGTTTTTCAGATTTAAATTCATTATAATATTAATATGTAAATACGAAACTAAATTTTCTTTCAACATTTTGCGACAGGTTATTCGATTTAACAATACTAATATTAATCGTCACCAAGCTTACAACATTTATGAATATTGCGTTGTTTATTCATATTTTTAAATGGCTAATACTCGGGTCATTAAAGTATTTAGTATTGCACCACGACGTATGTGAACTTGAACTATATTGATCTGATGAGTTTAATATATCCAATGGTAAATTTCGAAATAATTATTTTACAAGTGGGTCTCGCGTAAACCGCGTTCTTCGCGTGTTATAGTCGAAGTGTTCTTTCGCAAGGCAGCCTTGACAGTGGTGGTGGGCAGGTGGCGGACGGAAGGTGAATGTGGTGGGATGAATGTATGTCAAGCGGACGGCCTTGAATCCCCTCTCTTCGGTCCACTATCAACAGACAACTTTTCTATTTAGCATTAACAGAAATATCTAAAAAATACTTTAAAATAATTTGAAGCCACAACTAGCTACATGACTATCCGACCAGACCAAGCGCAATCTTAATTTTTGCTCAATGATTCAGATAAAGAAATTTCGCTGTGAATGATTTCACTCCCCTGCTCTTATGTGCATCCTTACTGAGCCGGCTACTGCCCACCGTAAACTTTTTTGGTAGTTTATACTTCTTTTGGCGCGTTAGGGAAAAGTGATAAGGGTAAATTTTCACGATGCGCGCGCGAATCGTCATAAAAAACTGACATCCTGAAGTTAGCTAGTCAACGAAGAAGAAGTAAGCAACAAGAAGTTAGCAACGAGAAGTTATATAACTTCTTACGTGTGTACATAACTACATAAGTACACACAAACTTTTTTTTACAAATAGGTCGGCAAACAAGCTCACATGATACTAAGCGATTATCGTAGCTTATAGACGCCTGCTACACAAAAAGCGTCGCTAGCGCGTTTCCGACCCTATCCCCAATCCCCACAGGAGCTCTGGTGGCTTTACGCACCACAGAAACACAATACCTACTGCTTGAATGCAGTATTATTTAGATGTGATCTTCTGTAAGGTCGAGGTACTTCCCCAATCGGGCTGCTCCAAATTTGAGCAGGATATTTCCTGCTGTGCCCTACCGCAGTTAAGCCGTAATTTGTTTAATTTTTAAATCTACTAAATTAACTGTGTTTGGTCGTAAACGAAAAAAAAAAACGACACCAATTACAAGTAGGTAATACCGCGTAGGTAGTCAAAATTACTCGTCAGATCTTTTCTCAAACTTAATGGTCTAAGATCCGGGATATAGCAAAATATTCCCTCATCTATTAATTAGATGAAGCAACTTTTTATAGGCTGATTTCAATATTGTGAATTTATAAAAACAACCTCTGCCACCATAAGCCTGCTGCAAATAATAATAGGGGGAAGTCCCGTAACGCCGGACGGCACCTAGCGCCGGACACTCGTACTATCTCGGCAAGTTACAATGCGTGTAATTCAAAGATGGGTGACAGGGGTCCTGGGGATCATAGCAATACAGGGTCACGGGATACGGCTTGCCAGTGACGCGAAAGGCAATGGTGGGAGAGGGCGATTTCTGTTTCTGGTGGGAGAACGCTGTGTCACGTAAGATCCAAGTAAGTGTTACCACTAAGTTTTAGTGTGTATGTGTTTATGATTATTATTAATAAAGATAATATTCCATTATTATTGTATATTATCAAAGTTTTTGCTGATTGCCAGTTTTGATACTAAACACATAATTTTAGCGATTGCTTGTCCCTTAGTACCGGACATAAAGGTGTCCCTTAACTCCGGACAAGGAAAAAAATTTTTCTCGTAAGAATACACTTTTTATAATAATCATTTTTTATTTTTGCTATCCCGGATCTTAGACCATAAATGGGACTACATGACAAGCACCATTTCGATTAAAAAAAGAATCATCAAATTCGGTACACCAAGTAAAAATTTATAAGGTAACACGCATAACAGTACAGTCGAATTGCGAACATTCTCCTTTTTTAAAGTCAGTTAATAAAGAGTAATATTTGAATTAAAACTACCTTTTAACGTTATTGAGTTTTCAAAATTGGTAATATGCAACAGAAGGTTTCGTTAACATGAATATACTTATTTCACGTCTCAAGTATATTTTTAATTCAGATTATGAAATATTAGCCATAAATACATACATATTATTAAGATATATACCCAAGGCTTAATCAATTTTGTAGCAGTTGTTGTAGTAATAAATGTTGTAGTCCTAAACTATGTGGTATCGGAATGATCAAGATTTATTCGAATTACAGCCAATCGAAGTATTTCGCATCGAGTGAGTGGTCTGTCCAGTGATTGCAACACATGCAGGCATGTTGTGGCGATTAGTAGCCAACGAGTGGGCCATCGTTTCGACACAACCGCCTAGATGACGAAGTGGCACGTGTCCTGGTAGAATTTGGTTACTTCGAGCATTAATTACGTTTCTATGACAGACATCACTAACTTGAAAAAAAATTTTTTTTTGATCAGAGAAAAACTGTTTATATTTATTATTAAGGTATAAATTTTTTTGTCATTCTTGGTACGAATCTTAGCAATATTTGTAAATAGACCTACGCTAAGTTTAAAAACAAGTACAAGTGCCGGTCGACCCACATCGTCGGCCGCGCCACGAGGTAGGTACTGTTATGAAGACCAGTTTAACTTCGCTTATAAATTAAACACAGGCGGGTCAGATGAAAGTGTTGAACGAATTTTGCTTTCGACGAAAACTCATGTCACACAGAATTTCTATAGAAAGTGTTAGGTTTACGTTTATATTTATTTATTAATAGAAACCTGTTCGAGTTTATTTTCCGTTATTCTCTTAAGCGTGTTATGATAGTTCTGAGTAAATATCAAAATTTTGATTTAATTTCATTTTTATTGTAACAATGATAAGGCTATGATTTTATTTACATGTTTATGTCGGTGTTCCTTGAAAATAAAATAATAATATCTTTCACCATAAAAAGAGGCCTATCGTTATCATGAATCGTGATTTGTTTTGCTTGAGTTTCGAAACAATATCGTAATAACACGAAAAAATATAATCACATTATAATTATGTACTTACGAGTATATTACTATGGATCACGATTCAGCCTGTAAAATCCCACTGCTGGACAAAGACTTCTTTTTCCATCTAGGGGAAGGATTGAAGCTTAATCCACCGCGCTGCTCTACTGTGGGTAGGCGAATAGGTTCCCTCCTATGAGTATCGATCGCTATCAGGTATTTATGACAACAACCGGGACCGACGGCTTAACGTGCACTCGGAGGCACGGTGGGGAGACCCACAAGGTCGGACATCCAAAGCGGAAAGTAACACAAATACAAATATTCGTACCGAGCGGGAATCGAACCCGCAAACCGTTCGGTACTTTAGGAGACTAAACGCACCACGCCACCAGAGCGGTTATATATACTTGTTAACTTGTTGTTGTTGTGGTTGGTATATTACTATGCTACTTTATAAACATGTTTGTATATTTATATTAAAACATGGGTTTGCAACGATAGAACTTACTAAAGCCCGGTCGCGGAATAGAAAGAAATTCGTACACCGACCTGTCATCTTTTGTCTTGTCGCTCGCGTATAAACATATTGCGGTTGCGCTCACACAGGTGAAGTGACCCCGTATTGTGTATAGTTAGCAGTAATCTTTACTAATATTATAAAGCTGGAAAGTTTGTTTGTTTGTTTAAACCAGATAATCTTAGGAACTACTGGTTCGAATGGAACAATTATTTTTGTGTTTTGTAAGGTCATCAAAAATTGATTTTTTTTCTGATTTTTTTTTTCTTTTTGTTAGTTAATATTTATATAATTTTATGGTAATATTGTCCTACAAATTACGTGGTACGTTATCCCGGACCTACGCTCACTGCTGCTCTATCTCCTAGACTCCTACTAACTCTATTATCTACAACAATCGAGAGTTTTCGAAGAGGAACTTTTTGTTCGTCTCATCAAATTAAAGCTACTCCAGGAAAATTAGCTTTATAGTAATCAGGTGAAAAATATGTACTAGGGATCCCGTACTAAAATCTTCTATTTTGTTACACCTATATAGACTAGTGATGTAGTCTTGCTTGTGTTAATAAGATAGCTTGCTTGTGTAATAATAGACTAGTGATGTATTCTTTGCTTGTGTTAACACACAGCAAAATTATATAGGGTTATATTGACAGTTATTATGTGATCACATGTGATTATCCATTATATCCAAAAAAATGGTACATTATGTAAGTAAAGTTACTTGTGAAAAGAAAATCGGTTGTAGAAGCAAATTATTACGAAATAAAATAATATGTCAAAATGTGACAGACTGTAATTAGTAAAGATTGCTCAGTATTATTTGAGGAAAATTTATTTAAGCGGTCACGATATAAAGGGCTGCGAGAGAAATTACATCGGTGCAAATGCGTCAATATTGCAACATATTAAGATGAATTACCAGAAATACCAGAACTAGAATTCGAAGTAATTGGACCATCTGTTAAAGTGCAGATTTAATTGTATTAAATATTATTGCATCAGTTGTTTCTGCGTGCCATAAAGCATAATCGTTCGACTCATATTTGAGAAAACACTATTATTATCAACCATAATAAATTTTATATACTTTTCCAAAATTAACGATTTGATTCTATAATTAAAGTACGTACATAATATGTACTTTAGGTACGAATGAAGTTCAATTTTTCAGGGCAGGTAACTAATATGTTACACGATTTTATTGTTGTATAATGTTCATTGTACTCGAAGAATAAAAATTCAAACAGTTGCCAACCGTTCGAATGAAATACTATCAGAATATATTCTATCTACATAAGGTTTTGCGAAGGATTTTGCAAAGGATTTGCATTCTACAAAAGGTTTTAAATAAACAGCGTACTTTAATTTTTTTTTAATACTTTAACGAATTTTTATAGTGATGGACCCCTTTAAAAATTTCAAAGAGTCCACGGACCCTTTCCAAAAAAAAAAATAAAAAAAAACAACGATGCTTTACTTCTATCGAGCATATTTGTTTGCAATCAAACTTTGCATATATAAATTAATAATTAATAATTAGTTTGACGGTTGCTGCTGCCTATGCTGGATTAGAATATCAAATTGAGGAACTATTTTTGTTAACGCGCAAAGTGAAAATATTTACTCACAAAATAAGTAGGCTTGCCATGGACCCCCAGCTTTCATAACACGGACCCCTTAGGGGTTACAGGTTAAGAAACCCTGCTTTAACGGGTTCACTGGATATTTCGTAAGTTTCTACCTAAAATAATTTAGCATCTAAGAGTTTAATGTGATGTTTTGGTAAGAATATGTTCATGAACTGAGGTAGAGCACAGCAGGAAATTTCATATGTGTGCTACATATGAAATAACTAACTAACCTAAGCCTAACTTAGGTAGGGCACAGCAGGCCTGCTCAAAATATGGAGCAGCCCGACTGGAAGAGTACATCGACCTTACGATCGATTACAGCTAAATAATACTGTTTACAAGCAGTGTTGTGTTTCTGTTGGTGAGTAAGGTGACTCCTGCTCCTGAGGGGGATTGGGTATAGGGTCGGCAGCGTTCTTGCGATGCTTTTGGTGTATGTCTAGTCATATAAAAAAGTTATATAAAAATATACTTATTAGACAATTTAATAAGCATTTAATACATAAATTATGACTTTTCTTTTGAATATTTTTAAAATTAAAAGGAAACATTATATTTATAACTAAACTTTAACTATATTCACATTGACAATGTATTCCAAGAAATAAGAAGATCAAATATTCTCCGGAGCATAGCGCAAAAGGCACTGCGGTCGCTACTTAATAATAAATAAAGCATATATAAATATTCCAGACGCGTACGGTCCTGATTAAAACTTGCAGCTCTACGACGATGGATTCGAAGTCCAATGAACAATAACATACGAGACTTATTCTGAACAATGGTCGCAGAAATGATAGGAATCGCCAATTCGACGCTGACGTTGTATTTTGCATCCTTGACAAGGCGACAATAGGTTTCGCGGACGACTTTGCACGTTTTGTAACGTAGAACACACATTTAAATAGGAACAAAAGAATCAACGGAACAAGAAAAATGCAAGTCAATAACCGTGACTTTAACTTCATATTTTTAAAATATGTAATGTGAACAAAATTATTGACTCAAATATCAGTTGTCTATTATAAATTATACTCGTATGTTATAAAAGTTCACAAAAAAATGCTTCCTTGCCTACACAACAACGTCTCGTACTATTTAATATTGAATTAGGTTTTTAAGCTACTGTGCCAGCAGGAAACATCATGTTCAAAATCTGCAACTATAGCCCGTAAGCAAAATGCTAGTTTCCTTATCTCTGCGTCGAATTAATGTTTTGACAATGAGGGAAATGCACCGCCAATCATCACCTAATGCGGAAACTCAGTTCGTGAAGTAAGTTTTGAGCAAAGAGTTAGTCGTTGCACTCTTTATTCTTTTTATGACAAGAAGTCTAGCAATCAAATGGTTAACCGACCATGGTACTGAAAGCGTAAGCTCCTGAATTGACTTTGATAATAATGTACTTTTTCTCAGTTTCGAGCACCACTGATGTAGTACCATTGTGTTTAATCGTGATTGACGCCGTTGAGCAATGGCTATTAAAAGAAACGAAGAAGCTATGGTACTCAGTATTATTATCTGAAAGGCCTTTTGGTTATACAATAGAGAGACCCCTGAAGAGCTAGTTGTCGTAGTTTCACTATCATAATGTTACCGCAGAAGCCTTTTCTTTAGGACACGTTGTTATTCTCATCACGTGGATACACAGTATGCATTTCTAGTTCGCTTTAGTATGCATTGCGTAATTAAAATAAAATTCCCGAAAGTACTAAAAGCACCGGGACTGAAATTTGATTTCCCGGTTCTTTTCCCTGGCCATAGAACCGGGAACTGAATGGTAAAACGAGAACAAGATTTGGATTTTTACTTCTAATCTAAAACAAAATATAGTTTCATTCTTTGTCATTTTAGGAGTAGGATATCAAACAACTTTTCCTTATTGCTGTTATCGTATGTGCTTATGTTATGTATGACCTGAGTGCATGAATGAAGTGAATGCTTGCCAAATGTCATGTTACCTTGTAGTAAGTTATAGTGCCATGTATAGTTTATGCTCGGTGATGAATCAATGAGACAGGACATATTATTTCAAAGATAAAGATAAAAGTAAATGCTTTTTACACGTGTACTAACTACTGTCTCACAGAACTATTTTAACAGCTTACTGTGTTTTAACTAGTGTAATTAACAATGCGTGGGGCGAAGTAAAGCTTATTTTTAACCAACAATCTCGCAGAATGTTAAAAAAGACGATTAGCGTCTAACTCAAACAGACACTCCCTAGTATAACATGCCATCACTAAGATAAAGTATATATGCTCGGCGTAAGTATATAACTTGTTTAAATAAATTGTCTTGTTTTAATAATTGTTGGTATAATATAAATTATCTCAACATCGTCTTAACTGTTAACACCCAAACCTAATTACGTGCTTTACATTTTCAGAATAAGACTTTTAAATGTACCTAGTCTTCACTTGTCTCTCGTTTGTTATACTGGTTAAGATTACTTATTATTGCGTCTCGTCATGTGAATAAAAACATTGCATATGCATTTTATATCTAAGTTATTATCAACTTTAATAAAATCGTAACTACATAAAATATATAGATTGCAGGTAGTATAAATACTTGTAATGACGAATTCTGAATGCTAATTATAGTTATACATATATGTTAAATCACATCGCCGGAAGACATAATGGAGGTTTAGTGTTTATTTATGAAGGACAGATGAAAACGAACGCGTAACGCATATAAGAAGTGTTAATAACATAGTAAAACAATGAGTTTTACAAGATCTGAGATTCTAATTGCATGAGTTGCGCATTTTGTAATTGAAATCAACTATTTGCCTAGCTATTAGTACATACTTATATGTGTCAGCTTAGACAGAATCAAAGAACTAGTAAATGAATCAATCAATGAAAGTATACATTATATTTTACAAAGCTTCAAGTCTAAACAGATCAAGGAAAAGCTTTTTTTGTTAACAAACACCCGAATAAACTATTTTACTATTCTGTTAGTACATTAAACTCTACTTCGATATTTGAAAGTAGACGCCATCGTGTCTACAATTTCGTTTCATTCACATTGAAATAGTAAATAGAATCAATACATAAATACTTTGGTATATATTTATATAGTATTAAATAGTGTGTTTTTAGAACAATTTGCGGAATTACGAAAACTACCTTGAGAAAACTGATGGCTGTAATGCGTTCAACAAACAAATATATTCATTTCAGGGGAAATATTACACAAAACGGAGTGTATAAATGTATACGTGGTTTTCATATTTATTTAGCCAATATATGTATATGACATTAATATCTGGTTACGTGACAACCCGCATTTGACCAGCGTGGTGGATTAAGCTCCGAACCTTCTGGAGAAAGAGGTCTATGCCCAGCAGTGGGATGATACAGGCTGAACGTTTACATGACATGTTTAGAATTTATACTTTAAAAAAAAAACAACAATGTCAAATAAGAATTTTAAAAGACACAATTTCATGTTTCATTCTATTATTACTTACATAAATCAAAAATGATCACATAAGAGGATTTTTGCAGCGAAAATACGTTTTTAAGTCGAATGAAACAGTAGCGATTATTTTAATATTAACACATGGTTTCTATTACTTTATCTATACTAATATATAAAGCTGAAGAGTTTGTTTGTTTGGTTGTTTGTTTGTTTGTTTGTTTGTTTGAACGCGGTAATCTCTGGAACTACTGGGCCGATTTGAAAAATTCTTTCAGTGTTAGATAGCCCATTTATCGAGGAAGGCTATAGGCTATGTATCATCACGCTAATACCAATAGGAGCGGAGTCCACGCCGACGAAGTCGCGCGCAGAAGCTAGTTTACAAATATACTATGAATATATAGAATTATACAGCAAATTTGAATATGTATCTGTATCTCTATATTTAAAATTCATCGTGACTATATAAAACGATAAAGGTATAAATGAGGCGAAATCAAAAATTTTAAAACTAGAGGCCGCGGCCGCAGGGCACTTTCACCGGAGGTCGTCAGCTTTCGGCCCCACGCCCGCGCCGACGCGGCATCCCGATTCTCGATTGACCACCACTCTCGACAGTCACTACGTACCTACGTTGTTTACGTACGAAGCCACTACACACCTCGATACTTCTGTCTCTCTCTTATAAATGTGTTAGTGAAAGGTCGCATCGTCTGTCTGTATCGTTAGATGTAAGCGATGCGGACTACTTCCCACAATTTATATTATTTTTTTATGTGGAACAAGAACCTGAACGTGACTTAATGATCTAAATTCTTGGCCTCTCTTTATTTTTAATCCGACGATGAGATGACGATCGATATTTTTTTCCTGTTCCTACTTATTATGTTCCAATATCATAAGTTATCGAACTATTTACTGACTCGCGTATACACCGTAGCCTAATTTACGTAAAATCAGCTTTCTACATTTAATTTAAATTAGACACATACAAAACACAGTCTAATGTTTACAATATAAATGGTTCGATAATAAGTGGATATATAAACTCAAATATTATATTGTAAATATAAATTGTATTTTAACGAAATCGTAAGACTCATATTTCGGAATATATCGTGGCAAAAGTGGTTTAATCTTTTACTCTACCAAAAAAACTAAGTAAAAGGGTATTCCAAGTTACAAAAACGGGATATGAAAGTACTTTCGTTATACCATTTGGGGACATTTGTTTTTCGTCGTATTCAGATAAAGAAACATTTTAGCTCTGAAAACTTATGTAGAAGTATATGTTTCTTAAAGTACGAAAATGTATAATTACATCATTAATTATATACTGACCTTGAGTAACTGGGTTTTTCAGGGAACGCTTAAAGGAAACAAATCGTTTTAAAATGTAGATGTGTATATACATCATACATGTAAGATGTGCTTAGAATTCTTATTTTATTTCTTTGTAGATCTGTTTGTAGTGTAGATTTAGTGTTTTTTTCAATACATGTCGTTAAAGTTAAATCCTTAATAACTCATACTACAAGCTTTTAACTTATAGGTAGGGATCCCTAGTACAAATTTTTCATCTGATTAATATCAAGCTAATTTTCCGTGAGTAGCTTCATTTTGATGAGACGAACAAAAAGTTCCTCTTCGAAAACTCTCGATTGTGGTAGATAATAGAGTTAGCAGGAGATAGAGCAGCAGTGAGCGTAGGACCGGGATAACGTACCACGCAATTTGTAGGACAATATTACCATCAAATTATATAAATATTAACTAACTAAAAGAAAAAAAAAATTAGAAAAAAAATCAATTTTTGATGACCTTACGAGGTCATCAAGTTGATGACCTCGTAAGGTCATCAAAAATTATTACTAACCAACTGATTTTTTTTTTAAGTTAATTAATATTTATATAATTTGATGGCAATATTGTCCTCCAAATTGCGTGGTACGTTATCCCGGTCCTACGCTCACTGCTGCTCTATCTCCTGCTAACTCTATTATCTACCACAATCGAGAGTTTTCGAAGAGGAATTTTTTGTTCGCCTCATCAAAATGTAGCCACTCCCAAAAAATTTGCTTGATACTGATCAGGTGAAAAATTTGAACTAGGGATCTCTACCTATTAATTATTTACTTTAAAAGAAAATTCACTTTATAAATTCTAAAGAAATCGTTTTAACAATGTGACGTAACAGGAATGTCAAGGTTGAATTACTGTCACATAGCAAGACAGTTTCTATTATCAAGGTACGTTTATAATGACGAACAATACCTATTTTTTGTCTAATGTGAAAATAGTATATTTCATTACAAGTGCGGAAAGGCTGTCATTGCAAAGAGTTCCGACAAATGTCTACCCGAGTCCCGAGCCGAGCCGAGGCGCAGCCGAAGGCGAGGGTTGACAGTCGGAACAAGTTGCAATGACGGTTCCGCACGTGTACTGAACGACTATTTTTAATACAGTTGCGAAAAAATGAAACAATTTAATAAAATAAACTCGCAAAGAAAATTTCTAAAAATGGCGCCAACCGTAGAATATAAGCAGTTTTTTTTTTCTTCACCCATTCTGGTAGGCAAAGGGAAACTATACCCATACAGCCAAGTCTTTAGTAGAAGTTTTTATTGATATAAAATGAAAATGAAATTTAATGAGATGAAATGAAATGAAACCTAACCAAACTCATTCAATCTAATCATTAAATCTGATATTGAAACAAATTAGTAGCTTCTTTTAAGAAATATACGTATTTGCATGAATCATAAAAACTTCTATGAATTTTTTTAGTAAAAACTTCGTGGTTGGTTTTTCTTTTTAATAGACATTGACAGTTGGGAAAGAGAACGCAAGAGTGCGGGAAAGGTAAAAAAAAAGCACGAGTGTGTAATAGCCCACATCCCGAAAGCTATACGTCCCTGCAATACGCCACTTTTTGAGCAACTGTATTAAAAAATAAGTTTACGTGGTGTGGAACCGTGAACTATTGAGGTATGCAAGCTGTAATATATTTGCTGAACAAATGTTTAACGATATCCACCTTAGCAACAGACTTAACATACATATCATTATACCAACGACGTCATACGTCATACTCGTACGTCCCAATCGATCCTTAATGTAGACGACGCTACTTACATACATAACTAATAGGTATTTTGGGAAGGTCCAAGGCAAAGATTTATAACAAAGCGTGCCTCGTTACATTTATTACAATTGGTTTTTTACATACCAGATACTTGTTTAATATTCTTTAAATAGCTTTATTTAATAAAATGTAAATTGTTTTAAATAAGTAAAGTATCCAATCTACTCATAATTTTTTCTTCTTCAAAAGAAGTACTTCGGTTAATTTTCATTAAACGTGTATTAAAATAGTCATGTAGTAGTTAAATTAAGCGTTAGTTTAATGACTATAATGCGTCATTATTGTTCAGAATCGCAAAGCTCACATCATTTCCATGAATCAGATAAGTAAGTACAGTGTTAATCGTGTGGACGGACCTTAAGATAATATTGTTTCATTGTGCAGTTTAAGTGATTGCGCAATCAAATGAGCGGTGAGATAATGACACCAACCTTTTTGTGGTTCCAGAGCACGTTGACAGAGGGCTTTCCGCGCCGGAAGTCACTCTGGTCGATGACATCATCGTGGATCAATGAAGCTGAGTGGATCATCTCACTGATCATGGCCACTTGTCTCTGAGATGGCAGCAGTGCACTGTTGAAGAAACGAATTCTTAGACGAAACATAGTCTATGTTAAATCTATGCGACTCTCTGCGTCAGCTAAAATATTTTTTGTTAGATATATATCAATAAAAACTTCTAACTATAACTAACCCATATAAAAGTAACGTTATATCGAAGAAAACATATTTAAGTAGATATACATACATATAATCTTATCTTATATATAAAATTCTCGTGTCACGATGTTAGTTACAAATTACAATACTCCTCCGAAACGGCTAGACCGATTTTTATGAAATTTTGTGTGCATATCGGGTAGGTCTGAGAATCGGCTAACATCTATTTTTCATACCCCTAAGTTATAAGGGGGGGGGAGGATTAAGGGGGTTAATAACATATATGGCCAAACAACGTTTGCGGGGTCACCTAGTATTATTATAAAAAGCAACGCGGGTTAGATTAGAATTGGTCTTCTTGTTAGCCCTAAAACGTAGTATTTTCTAGACAACAAAAAACTGTACATATGACAAATTTGTCATTGCAGTGATTAAGAAATGGACAAAAATGAGTTGAAACAAAGTAATAAATAAAAGCTTGTAAAAAAGTATTTGAATAGTATATTTTTATATTTAACTAGCTGACCCGACGAACTTCGTACCGCCTAACAGTCGATTCCTTAATTTTTAATTTTTTTTTAATACTTATCTTCTTATTTTTTTTAATACGTAACTCCTTATCTTATCTTCTTATTTTTTTTAATACGTAACTCCTCCTACTAACACTTAAACTTCATGGTATGGTATTAAAGTTTAAATTGACTTTTAAGTATTATTACGAATCTTTTGTATTCGAATATAGAATTTTTTTTGTAATTTTTCAGTGAATTCTTTAAATTTTTCTCTCCGTAATAACCATTCTTATACTTCAAGGAATATTATAAAAAAAGAATTAGCGAAATCGATTCAGCCACTCTGGAGATTTGCGCTTAGCAACACATTCAGCGATTCATTTATATATATATATATATATATAGAGAGAAGAGATGATTAGACATTTTTATTTCTTTTATATTTATCATTTGACATCATTTTATATCGCTAGGATTGATAATTTTAATTTGTAATATTTTATACACGATTCAGCCTGTAATATCCCACTGTTGGGCATAGGCCTCTTCTCCATGTAGGAGAAGGATCGGAGCTTAATCCACCACGCTGCTCCAATGCGGGTTGGCGGATATATTCCCTACTATGAGTAACGATCGCTATCAGGTGTACATGATAACAACCGGGACCGACGGCTTAACGTGCTCTCTCAATATTTTATACGTTTAGTACTAATTAATTTCGACCAAAGATTTAGATGACAGAGAAAGAGAACGCAGTGCAATTTTGACTTTAAATTAAAATTTAATGAGCGTGGTCTAATAATTTCAGCATCATCACCCGTTGATAAAATAAGTATGCAAATATAGAGATAATGATGTGTTGGAAGCATCAACGAGATGACAACCTCTCTTATGTTTTATGGAACACAATGGTGATATTATTAATACTATTATAAATAATTCTACACGCAGCTAATGCGCACGCATAGTATCTTATCATGTTCTTTACATATTCTTAAAGTGTATAAGGGCAGTCCGCGGCGAATCATAGCAACGACGTGAACATACTGCATAATAAGAAAATTTATTACATCTATACTCAATTCCTCAGATATTATCTTAAAGGAATTCCCGCGTAGCTACTAATAATATCACGTAAAGGCGATGTAAATAGCATAATTTACAAATGTATAAAAAATATTAAAAATTACGTATGTCGAGGGTACGGTTTCTGTAATATATTTCTGTATAATTTCTCTGCCAACACTGTGTCACGTGTAAAAGTAAATATTTAATAAATAATTATAGTATCGACTTCTTTGGTTTGGGAACTGTCCGGCAATTAGTATTTTTTTAAACGTTAAATATGATATTTGTACCTTTTTTATTTTTTTATTAATAACAGCTATAATGATTAAAAAAACAATTAAGTAATTAATAGTTATGGAATTTCATAAAAGAAATTAAGACTAAAATCAAAACTTGTAACAAACAGTACATAAAATCTTCTTATAAATATAAGTATTGAAATAAAATCCACACGCTTATACCGAATTAATAAATAAATGTACATACTTTCAACAAACGCATTAAGAGTCACTAGAGTGAAAAGGGAGTTCAGAAGTATCCCTTTTTTACCTTCAAAGTCTACGTTAAAGACATTGAACTCTTGACCTCAATTTAAAAATGTATTCGTATAATTTAGCAACCAACATTTAGAGTGAATGGCACGCCAAGACTTAGGTTCTAAAAAGGCCAAACTTAAACGATAACTACACTTAAATATTAAGAGATAAAAATAACTAAGCATTATTAGCTCATAAAAGGCCAAATTAATAACAAATTTAAAATTGAATATGTAGAGATAAATGTATTATCAAACAATGAGTCTCACCTATTTTCTCCGTATACGTGGTAGTTGACAGCTCTCGCCATGAGTATAGCCACCATCGGCCTGAGAGCTTTTCCCTGTCCATCGAAGTAGTATGTAGCTATGGTGTTCAGCTCCGGCTGGTTTGTGTTGCGTTCTAATTCCTGTTAATAGAGACACTAAAGTCGAGTTTGCATCTATTTCAAACAATATTTTCACTATTTAATAATCATAACTATGCTATAATGTAACTCTCGCATAAAAATACAAAAATTTAAACCATTCTTTTTTTTTGTTAAGTTATTGCATCCATGACTTTTACATCTATTATTTCAGAAATGAATAATGAAAATAAATAATTAGTAAAATATAAAAAGGTTTGTGTGTACTTGTACCGCCAGACATTATAATACAAAATGTTGTCTTGTCGCAATCATCTATGCATTCAACCTTTCAATGCTATATTTCAAAATTTTCTCACAAACAACAATACACAAAATTTAAAACACATAAAAAGCTGTATATCGAAATTTTAGACACAATATTTATTACAACATGAATTTGTAATTAATCTACTTTAATTAATCTCGACCACGACATTTACAAAGGTTACTCGTTCATCAAATAAATCATAATTTTTTTTTCTACAGTTGAACTGAAGTCAATATAAACAAAATTTTAACATATTAAATATTTAGGCATCTAGTTTTATACCTACAAGATGTATTTTAGGGGGTATAAAAATATTTATTTTATGAAACAACAACGGAGAGAAAAGAGCAGCGGTCTAAAATTCTCAATAACATCTCATGAGTTTTACACTTTCGCTCAGTATTTATTTATTCATACGAAATGCGCGGTTTTTTATCGCGTCTTTAAGTTACGAGTCGGGGATCCCTAGTACATTTTTTTCACTTGATTACTATCAAGCTAATTTTCCGGGAGTAGCTTCATTTTGATAAGACGAACAAAAATTTCCTCTACGAAAACTCTCGATTGTGGTACGCGCGTATTTTGAATTCGCGCGATGCTTGTGCCTTCTACCTCGCTAACGCGCGAATGAATTCGCACGAAACTTTTCGCGGCGAATTTGCCCTTTCTGGACAAGGTCTTAATTTCTCATACACATAACCGACAAAAAGTAAAGTTAAATTTAAAAATGGGATAGGGTTTTTTTCACGCGGAACATGATCCATTACACCTACAGGAATATTAGCTTTTAATAGAAAAAAGCGAGTGTGCTTTAGATATACGAAACGTACATGACTGGCTATGAGAGAAAGAGAAAGAGAAAAAGAAAATGTGTGCTCGCACCTCTTTCTCTTGCTCCGTTCCCTTCGCCCGATCAAATTTTTTGTAACGCTCTCGTCGCGTATTCACTAGCTTACTCTACAAGTTTAGCGTGTGCGTAAAGAAGTTTTACTTCAAAAAAATGTACGAAGCCCATTTAAAATAGTACCATTCCTTAACATATTTTAGAATATATTTACGAGTATATAAATCAAATAAAGCACAAATTCATCATATCGGTAAGTTCATTATTAACAAGTTCTAAAAAAGCAGTCCAATGTCAGATTGCAACACTGTTTACTTAGCACGCAAATGTGTTTATTATTCGTCGTAGTTATATTATAGCTGCGGAGAACACATCACGACTGCTTGAAAATTAAACGAGAAGGTTAAGTTTAGACGTTAAAAATATTATGTGGAATAAATATTGTACCCTAACTAATTGGTAAACATGATGGCACAATATTTTTTTGTCATTTCATTACTTTAACACGACTAGTCACTATTCATTATGTTCTGTAAATCAATTATTTGACAAAAATAGACAAATATTAGGTACTATGTGTGTAATAATTGTGTTAGCTCGCAAACGAAAAAATTCGACATAAACAAGTAATACAAAGTAGGTAGACGAAAAAATAGTCAAGTAAATACGCGTTACCAAAGATTACTCAAAAAGTAGTCATCAAATCTCGATCAAATTTAAATGGCACCACATGACACACACAAAAAATATTCAAGTAAAAACGCATTACTTAGATATAACTCGAAAAGTACTTGTTAGATCTCTAATAAATTTAAATGGGACCACATAACACGCAACACCTTTCAATAAAAAAAAATCATCAAAAACGGTAGGTGAAAAGTTTTGAGGAACCATACATTAAAAAATAAAATCCAATCGAATCGGAAATCGGTAAACTTCGTCCCACCTATTTTTTGTGTTAATTTTTTAATTTTTTTTTTTATAGAAACCTTGTCCTGATAATAACAATGATAACAAAAAAAGACGTAATCTAATTTGGTGCAGTCGTTTGGAAATTATGAGCGTACATACATTTCGGCGATTTATTTATATATATATAAGTTTGTCAAGTTTGATTACATCTACGATTCAGCCTGTGATATCCCACTGTTGGGCATCTTCCCCATGTAGGGGAAGGATCGGAGCTTAATCCACCACGCTGCTCCAATGCGGGTTGGCGGATATATTCCCTACTATGAGTAACGATCGCTATCAGGTGTACATGATAACAACCGGGACCGACGGCTTAACGTGCTCTCCGAGGCACGGTGGGTAGACCCACAAGGACTGCACAAACACCCATGCCACGGCAAACATCTGTATGGCCAATACAAATGTTGTCGTGTGCGGGAATCGAACCCGCAACCGCCCGCGCAACAGCCGATGATTACATCTAATTGACTATAAACACATAATAAAAGCAACAAGAACACGTGTCGCTGTCACCTACATCAAAGCTCAGATTTTCTACCTTTTTAAAAAAAAATTGAAAATTTATAACTCACTTTTTAAATGAAAATGACAAATGTTTGTTAAATAAATAGTTTTCATATTTGACCCAAAACTTAATACATACCTGTATTTTAAAATAAAAACTTCGCTTAATACATAAATTTCAATTAAAAACAGTTTCATAAATTTCCACGTAGGGTATAAACAAATTGCTATCAGTTTAATTTTCGGAAGGAAGTTTTTTTTATACGCCATTGTTTCGTGAGCAATAAAGTTACAGTAACCTATACATACTCGATTTAATTGTCTCCAATCTAATAATATTATCTATAAACACCTTGTCAATTCCTTGACCTATAAACAGTGAGTATTGCAGTTGATTAATAATCAAGTTTAGTTCTTTTCACTCATTCACGAAAAAAACGACTAATAAGTCGTAAGAAAATTATAAATAAGTGTGTTGTAGTAAATTAATTAATAACGTATATTAGAAAAAAAAATATAAAAGAAAGCTTAAGTTTTTCGTTAGTCTTCGTATTCATGTTGTTATAAATAAATATATTATAATATACACACACGGTCGTCTGTTCCTATGGTAAGCAGTTTAAATGTTTGTATTATAGGTAACAGACTGGCACAGCTAATATTCTTTTTATAAATAGACATAGAAATAATACATACAAAATTACAGTACAAATATTAAACCCAGACTAAGGCACTAATTGAACCTGCAACCCGCGGTGCAGAAAGCAGGACCACTACAAACTGCGCCACCGGGCTAGTAATATCGATCACAACGATTAGTCTGCTACTTTTATGTTATACTTTATGTTCTGTTAAATTTATGTTACCACTTTTATGTTCTGTGCGCGACTTCATCCGCGTGGAATAGGATCAATTCTGTCATACATGATTTGTGCGAAACTTTAACCGTTTACGCAGCAGAAGCTCTCAAAAGTAAAAAAAAACCTATTTTAATACATTCTTCATTGGTGCTACGCTCCTATTGGTCTTAGCGTGATGAGATATAGCCTACAGCCTTCCTCATTAAATGGGCTATCTAACACTGAAAGAATTTTTCAAATCGGACCAGTAGATCCTGAGATTAGCGCGTTCAAACAAACAAACTAACAAACTCTCCAGCTTTATTAACCGACTTCCAAAAAAGGAGGAGGTTCTCAATTAGACTATTTTTTTTTGTGTTTGTTACTTCAGAACTTTTGACTGGGTAGACCGATTTCGATAAAAGTTTTCTTTAATCGAAAGGTGGTGTGTGTCATTTGGTTCCATTTAAATTTATTTGAGATCAAACAAGCACTTTTCGAGTTATATCTAATAATGCGTTTTTACTTGACTATTTTTTCGTCGACCTACGTTGTATTATACCGCATAACTTTTTACTGGGTGTACCGATTTTGATGATTTTTAACCGACTTAAAAAAGGGGGAGGTTACTCAATTCGACCGTATATATATTTTTTATTTAATCGAAAGCTGATGCTTACCATATTGTCACATTTAAATTTCATCGAGATGTGATTACAACTTTTTGAGTAATATTTGATAGCGCGTATTTACTTGATTACTTTTTCGTCTACCTACGTTGTATTACTTGTCGATGTAATTGAAGTCGGTTTTTTTCGTTTGCGAGCAAACACAATTATAATATTAGTATAGATTAGCAAAATCAACTCTGATTTATTGATGCAACAGAAAGCTAGTAAGCCTTATTGTGTAATGTGTATATGTTACTGTAAATGCACGAATTACGGTAAATCCTAAGATTTAAGAGTAAAACCTAAGATTTACCAACTCTTAATGGTAAAAGCCCGAACGATTTTACGATTCGACTTTTACCACCATTCACTTGGTAAGTCATAGGCTTTACATTAAAGGCACGGTAAATGTCGAAAAAGACATTTTATAACGTGGCTAGTCTAGATTAAAACCCGAGTCGGTCTAATTTTGAAGTTACAAAGGTTAGGGTGGGTTAGGGTTTTTTTTTGTAACGAAATTATGTCGCTAAACGGTCTAATTTGAAGTTAGATAGGTTAGGGGTATTTTTTTATTTTTTATTTTTATAACGAAATTATGCCGATAAACGGTCTACGGGTCTTAATCTAAAGACTTACCAATTTAAATTTTTGACTGAAATAAATGAATAAGAATTAATCTTTGTTTTATTCCCAAAACCAACTTTTACTAACTGTCAGTGGTAAAACCTAGCATGTACTAAATTCTAATAGTAAAAGCCCGAAAAAAATGACCTATTTTCATGAATCCTTACATTTACCAACTCATGTCGGTAAATCCTTCGACTTAAATCTTAGGATTTACCGTAGTTCGAGCTTTTACAGTAACATATCTATACAAATATTATAAAGAGGTAAAGTTTATAACTTTGTTTGTATATACGGGGTAATCTTCGCAAATACTGATCCGATCATGAAAATTCTTTCGCTAACAGAAAGCTACACTATTCAGGAGTGACAAGATAAAAGGAAAAAGATAAAAATATATAAAGATTTTAAATCAGCAGGATTTGAACCTGAGCCCTCTGACGTGCCGTGTCAACAATTCAATCTAGTCAAGCATTATTATTTGCCTTAGAAATTAATTGGTGATTTTAAAACATTTATATTTATCTGATTTGCTGAAAATAGTGAGAGTGTATTGGAACATATCAAATTTCACCGTACCCTTCTTATGTGAAATGGATTATAACGCCCAACGAAGTGGGCACGGGTCGGCTAGTATATTATATTCTATTACAAACAAAGTACCTAATACAAACACAATTCAAACATATGTAATTATGTACTAATCGTTATTTGATACCGATTTAAATGTTAAACAATAAGTTTATCTTAATATTTTATTCCGAAATAATTTTGAATCCAAATTGTATTTCGGACACTGATTCGGCTGGCAAAATCTTTTTTTGTTGTCTTACAAATATCTTACAATTATTTACACGACAACATCGTAACATACTTTGTGATAAACTTATGTTACAACAGACCTTTGTTCATCTCATTTATAACGTTCGTTTGTTTCACATAAAATAGCAATAGAATAAAGAAAGTATTTGTTCTTGGCGGTTTTCTTCATAGTGTTTAGCCCTGAAAGAAGGCCAAACGCTCAAGTTTCGCGTAGTTTCACACGCCGCACTTTCCATCGTTCCGTCTATCGTAACATTCATTCAATACTAAGATATCATTAAGGCAATTCAAGTTCATCATTACAGACCTTGAGAAATTGAGGAAACAATTTGTATGACAATACTAAAATGACACTCTCCTTATACATTAAAAATCACATTTTTTTTAATACACTTTTTATTACGCACTATTTATTAGTTATTAGTTATTACGCTCTGGATACGCTCGACGATTGAAATGAACCACCCTATAAATGAATTCCACGATTTTGAACAAAATTACAGCTTTTATTTTAATCTAAAAATCTTCCTACAAGGAGTTTTCTTTGAAAAAATATTTGAAGTATACGTACATAATATGCCTAAATTTAATTCTAGAGTTCCAAGGACTTTACTATATTTTATTTATCTTTTTTATCAACCGTCAACAAAGAACATTTGAGTCAAGGTTTCGACAAAATCAACTCCCGAAACGGATTTCTGCCAACCATGTTATTGCAATAATATGCATGTACGTTACAAAATTAATGCGTTACAAAATGCGCGTCTCGTGTTAGACAAACTTATTTTGATAATATTCCGTTCTGTTTTTGGGTTTAAAGTATTGTTGTAAAACAAAAATTAAATGTTAAAAAAATTAATATTTATAACATGGATATTAACGTATTTAAATTTTGAAAAGGAAGTCAACGTTGCACAGGAGCATTTTTTTTATATATTTACTCAACATTGTATAGGTTCAAGTAGAAAGAACTGTTGGAATTCTTTTAAGTACAATTTCTATTCATGCTATGTTTATTTGTAAATAGTTACTAGATTCATTTTAGTGGTTTATTGACTACTCTTTCATATTAAATCATATTATGTGTTCTGATTGTAAACACATAAATTAATAAAAAAGGCTTTATGTTTTGGTATCAACCTACATTACGTTATACATTTTATTAAAAATTATTTAATGTTTGTTGATCAATACCAGCCGATATTTTTTTCAGACCGAAAAAACATAGTATTTCTTGCAAAAATGCACATGTGAGGAATTTTGTAAGCGAGGCATAGATGCCCCCCTATGATGATTCCCTAGAGGGAACAAGCATTTAGAAAATAAGCAACCGTTGGTGCAGCATTCTCGTCGTCGCCGTCGACGAGTTATCAAACAACAAAAGTAGGTAAGGTAGTGCTGCTAGAAATGTTACGAGTTTAAAACGTGATGTGATGAACGAGAAATTAATTTTTTAGTCAATCTCCGTCAGTCGTGTTCAGTAGCTCGTTTAAATATTATGTACTAACTAGACTACTATTACTAGTTCTAACAGTTCTTTAAAACTACTCAACTTCGTTTTCATATTTTATAGTCTCTCATATAAACATACGTAACATTTTAGTCTTCCACATACAAGATGTGTCATACGTAAACAATAGGCATTCCTTATCGATATAAGTACTATAATAGTAATTTTAGTTTCTTGAGTTAAAAAAACTTTTACATAATTATTTTAAACGATAACAATGAAACAAATTATACAAAATAAAGTTATTTGCTTCATAGCAATTTTGTATTGGCAAATCTCAACAGGTATTGTCCGGTACTTTACATTGCGATAAAGTTAATCTTTGTATCGTACGAGTATTTACGATATATTTTACGGTATCGATAGACAATTATCGGTGATGAGTTCGTTGCTCAACCCTAGAGCTCGCGTGCTGGCACGTCATGACTTTGACACAGTTAGCGATCAATAGGCACCAACGATTGGCCATTGAAAGTAATTTTAATAATGGCAGTGACGCTCAAAATTCACATAATAAATGTAGTTATTTGGTAAATGAAAATTGATTATAACATTATAACGTGTAATTTGATATGATGCATAATTATGTTTAAACGATAAAGCCCTAAAGCCAACTACTATTTTTAGTTCTCATGTAACTTGCTCTAACTTTCGAAAGAATTAAGGTCTTAATTGTATCAAACATCGACACATGAAAAATTTTCACTGTTCTAGGTACATGTTTTATTAATTTTTTTCTGACCTAGATTGAATATTAAGATTTACATTAATTATTTCCGAAACTTACTGATCTTATATCTTCGTATATTCCATTTAGGTCGTCTTCTAGCAAACGATATGGGTCGACTATTTGTGTTCCATAGTCTGGTAAAGACCCTGTGCTGGTACTCTGTAGGCTGGAAGCGAGTCGCCGCGCTGCGCCGGCCACCGCGCCGCTGCCTGCTGACCCGCAAGCTGGGCCGCAGGTTGTCACTCGCTGCAAAACAAATAAACTAATTTTTATCTCCGAAATATCAGAAATTAATGACTAGTCCATTAGCAAAGTTGGCAATTATCCTCCTTGCTGCTACAATAGTTATGGGTTCGATTCTCGCCTCGAATCTGGGTGCTATATTTATATTTATTATTATATGTAATTGAAGTCGTTTTTTTTTCGTTTGCTAGCAAACACAATTATTATTAAAGTTTACACGTAGATACTAAGACTTACGCTTTTAAAAAATACAAACATTTCAGGCAACGATTCAGCCTGTAATATCCCACTGTTGGGAATAGGCCTCTTCACCATGTAGGAGAAGGATCGGAGCTTAATCCACCACGCTGCTCCAATGCGGGTTGGCGGATATATTCAATACTATGAGTAACGATCGCTATCAGTTGTAAATGATAACAATCGTGACCGAAGGCTTAACGAATTTGAGGCAACACCTTGTATCGATATTTTTGTAGGGTTAAATACGTATATCTATACTTATTATAAAAATAAGTCCCCCGGCCGCGTCTTTCTGTCCTCCTGTCTGTCTGTCTGTCCTCCTGTCTGTCTGAACGCGATAAACTCGAAAACTACGCAACGGATTTTTATACGGTTTTCAACAATAGAAAGAGTGATTCTTGAGGAAGGTTTAGGTATATAATTTATTATGCTTTTATGTAAATTAGCTGAAATACGGCGATAAATGTTGAAGAGGTCGCAAAAAATCTCGCCAACTGGGAACTTTCCACGCGAACGCCGCGTAAACTAGCAAAGATGTACTAGAGAATTCAAAATCTATAAAATTGCTACAAAAAAGTCCGCGATAGCATATCTCTATCTCTTACGGTTGACCTACAATAACCACTTTTATGTTCAAATTTTTAATTAAAAACTACGTTATTTTCAAAGCTATTTTCTTTAGTTCGGTATTAATCCTTATCAAAATGAATATGTTAGTTAGCTTAGTCATTTAATGCAGATTAAAATTGCTCTTTCCCCTCTGCGCTGCTGCTGCTTCGGCGAGTCCATCCCCTCTGCGGTCTGCCCCGCATCGCTGAACCGCCTGCTCATGCTATTAAAGGAAATCAAAGAATATCAAAGATCATTTTATCGAACTTTTTTTTAACTTTTTTGTTAAATTCCACGCGGACGAAGTCGCGGGTACAGCTAGTTTCGTATAAATTTCTACAATTCAGCGCATCTTACTGCAAAAGCTTTTGTATCAATTGTACATAATTTAATTATTTCATATCGGTACGAATGTGGTTTGATTTCCACCGAAATTTGCATCTTGCGTTAGCGACGTCCCAGTTATATCAACGGGTAACAATATTACGTACAATAACATTTGATCGTCAAAATGAACTTGATTTTTAAAACAAACATAAGAATAGAAACAGCTTTAAATTTAGTGTAAATATATAGGTATATTATGTAGTGTTCTATTTTTTCATAAATGTTTTGTGGCTTTAAATTAGGCTTTCAGAAACTAAAAAAAGTTATTACATACGGACATTAACGCTTTGAAACCGAAAAGCGAAGTTATTACACGCTTTTTATTAGCTTCACCTGTATTTTTGTTAAATTTTTTTTTTTTTTTGATATCGCAGGGTAACCCAATTACGGGTGATATCCAGGACGCCCGGATATGCAGTCCTAGACCGTATGTCGGACTCAGCATTTGGGGTGCCACTACCGCACTAAACCCCCTGCGGGACCCTTCAGCCGCTTTAATTGGAGGGTCCCGGATCTGCAGGCAACAGGATCCCTCCAGCGACAGGCTGGCCTCGGCGAAAAGGCCAGACTTCTCCTCCATGGGGAGTGGGGACTGTCCGGCTCACCTCTGAACAGTCCCGACGACGCCGTGTCTAGCGGGACCGGGTTCCCACCCCGGCCCGACACGGGCACAGGGGCGTTACTGGAAGCGCATTAAGTAGCGCCTCCTACGCACCCCCATTCGTCGCCCGCGGGTGGGAGCCACGTCGGCAGCCTCCTCTCTCACCCGCTCGTCGGCCTCCTTCTGGGACATTACTGTCTCGCAGAAGGAGACCATCGCCTTCCAGGACTCGTCGTCACCGAGCATCGCGGTGATGACGCTCGGGAGTGACAAGTGTCCCTCCGAGAACTGTCGTCAGATCGCGACGCAGCACCGCCCATCTCGGGCACACCTCGAGGGTGTGCTGGGCAGAGTCCACCGCCCCGCCACAATCGTGACATTTAGTCGTCGGCTCCCTTTGGGCCGTCCGACACAGGTATATAGTCACCAAAGCAACTGTGCCCGGTGGGAACCTGCGTCAGATGGAAGGTGAGGTTCCTGCCCTATCCGGCGCACCCGTAGGATCCCGTCCAGCGTGGGGTTCTCACCAAGAGCCCTCATACCCGAGACGTATGAGTAGGTCTCGGCAAAAACCTCTGCTACGAATTCCCACGGAGGGTCGCCGGCTAGAGTAGTAGCTGCAGCCCACGATACCGTACGGTACCCCCGAATCACCCTCACCGCGATGGTCCTCTGCGCAGAGCGCAGCGCGGCCCTATTCCTCGCAGTGAGGCGATCCACCCAAACCGGGGCACCGTACGTCGCCATACTCCGACAGACACCGGAGTACAGCTGCCTGCAGGCGGCGGCGCTGGGTCCTCCAAGGTAATATGTTTGTAACCGACTCCTTTGGACTTAATTTTGACCCACTTCTAAAGTTCAGATTTCATTTAAACTTGGTAGACTTATAAAGACCGATGACAATACACAAATTTGATAAGATTATTCCATTAACCTAACGGCCTGGCACAATAGTCATGGCTTTTCTCGCTATCCTTTGGACTTCATACAAAAGCGGGTTTATTTTTTTTAAACTATTACTTATTATTTTCGTTATAATCTTAATTTAAAAGTCTCGAACTTCAATACCTACATAAAACATTTTAATAGTTGCTTGAATGTTATTTTTATAACAAAGAAAATACTTTTATTAAAGATACTTTTCTAAAATATTAATATTGTTACAAAAAAAAAACTCAAATAAATATAGTTTGTAAAGTCCAAGTTAAAATAATATCACAGTACACATTATAATTTTTACTGGAAAGTTTAAAATAATGTTATCATTTTACTTTATTTTAATAAATAAGGTTAAAATATTGTAGTTTTTATTAATCATTATATTGAAATAAGCCAAATTAAGCTATACTTTTCAAACTATGTTAATTGTTACAAGAAGCCGTTACAAAATATTTGCTTTTAACATTAAAATAGTAATAAATCAATTAGATAATTGAATCGTTAAGTTTTGTTTGTCGTCGTAACGATTCACTCGTAGACTTCACAATGATATTATGAAACAAACAAGTGTTGAGCCCACCAAGCGGCACTAAAGAGGAAAGAAATGCAAATTTGTTCACTTTTAAACACATTTTTATATGCCGCTTACCAAAAATCGTGATAAAATAAAAGAAAATATCATTAATCATTAATTTTACTTAAAATGTCACCTGAATTTTACCATAAATGGCAAAATGTCATGTTTTTTTTTTACCTTTTATATATGTAAAAAAAAACTCAAACGACGAAGTCTATATTATAATTAGGTATTTAACTTTACACATACTTTGTGCATCACACTTATTAAAATATTTTTTCCTCTTTATCAAAAATTTTTGGTTAATATAAAAAGTACAGTCTTATTTGTTTTTAGATAGATATTTATATACCTACGAGCTTAGGGCCTATGCAAACCACCTTTTTTAAGCGCGCCGTCGACGCGCGTTTCTAAAACGCGCGTCGACAGCGCGTTTGTATCGCGACATACGCGCGTTTGCATCGCGTCTGTATCGCGTGAGACGCGCGTCGACGCACTATGGGAAAATCGCGTATGTTTCGTCTCAAAACTCCGTATCTCAGTTGTTTCAAAACTAAATGAGCTGTAATTTTTGGTTAATATAAAAAGTACAGTCTTATTTGTTTATAGATAGATATTTATATACCTACGAGCTTAGGGCCTATGCAAACCACCTATTTTAAGCGCGCCGTCGACGCGCGTTTCTAAAACGCGCGTCGACAGCGCGTTTGTATCGCGACATACGCGCGTTTGCATCGCGTCTGTATCGCGTAAGACGCGCGTCGACGCACTATGGGAAAATCGCGTATGTTTCGTCTCAAAACTCTGTATCTAAGTTGTTTCAAAACTAAATGAGCTGTAATTTTGCACACATATACTTGTATGTACAAAGTTCATTACAACAAAAAAAAAAGTTAATAAAAAATTAATAAAAATTAAAGTTCATTCAAGCTATGGACAAAATTCGACCCTAATAGATAAGTGACCATATTTTATCAAGTAAGGTGGTCAAAACTATGGAAACCAGAAAAAAACTATTAATAATACCTACTCATCACTGTAATGAACTTTTTATCAATTTGACCTTAACAGATAACAAATGATTTTATGAGAAATAAAAAGAAATTGAAAAAATAATGATTTTTACCTCGCGATATGTTTTGACACCGTGACAAAAAAAGTGCAAATAGGAGCAATTTTTTTTTTCTCCTTGCATTTGCTAATGTATAAAAATCTTAATACAACAAATATCTCGACAGCGGCAAGCAGCGGTAATGGGTAAACGTCTCGTTAAAAAAAATTAACCCTAAAAACATACCATATTAAACTATGCTGGTAAATTTTATTTTATCAAACTAATATATATAATACTAATTACGAAACGTTAAGAGGAGATTATAAGCATTTAAAAAATGTATAATACTTATACATTTATATCAAAAACTTTCGAGTAATGAGGCGTTGAATTGTTGTCATTGCGTCAAAATTACGTTATTGAACATGAGTTAGCTTTGAAGCCTATTTATATACATTATAACAAAAAAATAATTTAAAAAAAATAGGATAAAGAAAGCTTATTTATTAGACTATATTAATTTATTATTTTTATTCCATAACAACGACTTTCTCGTGAAACGGTTTTGAGACGGCATTGTATGGGGCTTTCCCATAGTGCGACGGCGCGTTTTTATCCTACAGAGCAGTTTGTTGGCGTTTGTATCGATTCAAACGCGCGTCGACGGCGCGTTTGTATCGCGACATACGCGCGTTTGCATCGCGTTTGTATCGCGTCACACGCGCGTTTGCATCGCGTCTGTATCGCGTTTAAAAAACGCGGTTTGCATAGGCCCTAAGCTCGTAGTCTCGAAACGCGCGTCGACGGCGCGATTAAAAAACGTGGTTTGCATAGGCCCTTAACCTAACCATAAATATTGTCTTATTCGGTATTGTACACGTTGAGTTCATCTAGATTGGACTCTATATAAAAATTCAAATATCCGATCATATTCCTCAAGTGGCAAATATTTGAATGATTCAATTACACCTGATAAGTGAGGGCGCAGCAGGTGCCCTTAGCTTAAAAGCGGCAGTGACCGAGATCCGTGTTTCGCAAGTGTTTATGCAACTACATGCGAGTGCAGTCCACACCTGATGGCTACGACCGGCCATTGCAAAACACGCGAGCTACGACTCTCGATGCACATATTCGTATGTGCAGCACATAGTTTATGGCACGATGGGTTTTTATGCCTTTTAAATAAGGGAAAACAAATTTTTTTTTGTAAGTGAACATATATATTTAATCAGATTGACGATAAGTGCATACGAAACATTTGTTTTCGTGCTGAAATTACAGACAAGTAGCCATTTTCATACTGAATTATGAATAAGGCGAACTAGTTTACAAGTTTGCATCAACTTACTAAAATGTTAGCAAGACAATAATATGTCAGGTGTTCTAAATCCTCTAACGACGTACAATTAGTCTGTTAATCAAACTATTTACATTTCTGGTATTCATCTTCTGTAAACACTACTTATCGTAAGCGAAACTTGCTAATTGCTACACAATATATATTTTAGCAACTAACGCTAAAATATATATTGTGTTTCAAAGTTTGCAGTATATAATAATGTTCTACTTTAATCTCAGTAGGTATAATAACTCACAACAGGAGTTTAATGTTCGTACGTACTCTACCTAACAATTAATCAAAATGTTATAAGATCAATTTTATATTAAGTAAATAAGTAGCTTGCAGTAAGTTGATGTTATGTGTATAAAAATAGTGAATAAAACCTTTGTACGGTTTTTATAAATCATTAAATTATTTTATTCCAAGCCAACTCTATTTTGTGTATCTGAAATAGTAGTATTTTTTTACTGTCGATTTATAACATTTAATAAATATGAAAATAAAGCTTACAGTCATGAAATCCTACGAACAACGTAAATATTTAGACAATTATATTCATTATAACTCACACATTTGTCATACATTATATTTTAAGCAAGAAGTGACACATTTTCTTATTAGCACGTTAAAAAGCGGTAAGTAATGTTTAGTTGCTTAGTGAGAATAAATCGTTAATTTTTTTATTAAACGACGAGGCTCAAATTTAAATGGATATCAAATTAAAATCAAACACAGCTTCCATTAATTAATATGCAACATATGACTCGTATCACCATTCATAAGACAGCGGCGTCAAAAGTGACACACGTATAACGTCACTTAGTGGCAAGTCACATGCGGTTAGTTGAAATCAAGAATTGAATCATTTAATAATTGTAATTCACGTACATTGGAATGCGACGTACTGTTTAGTAACGCACATAAATTAAAGCGACACCCATGCTTAGCATAACAATAATTTCCATTCGATTTCACGCGTCATAACAATGTTTGATGAAAATTTGTTTCTTTTGCTGTTAACTGACACGTAATCATTCGAATGTCTAAAAATAACATCATCAAGATTTATTACATACTATTTTACCCTTAAGCGGTATCATCCATAGTCAATATGTAATAAATACATCAGTTAATGTTATAAGTACAAAATTCTATATTATAATATATTAATACGTGAAGCAAAAACTTTGTACCCCTTTTTTACGGAAATTGCGCGTACGGATGAGTATGAAATTTCGCACACTTATATAGTTTATTATAGAGAAGAAGTACAGAATGCTAATATTATCTTAAAATTATAAGTACAGTATAAAATATACATTAAATTAATAAAAAAAGCATTACACACACTACCGCACTCACACACGCATATTATACTATTTGTTGATTGTCAGTCTGTAGTCAAATTGAAAAGTTTAAAAAAGGTTCTTTATTTTCACAATTATGTATTTGGTTTTCTTTAATTTAAATTTTTAATTATGGTCAAATTTCGACCTATGGGCGACCACTAGTTGTAATTAATCTACTGTGTACGCTAAGGAGAATCTGTTTATGGTAGCTCTATTTGAATTATATTAAACTTCAATACTTGACAAATTAGTAAACCTTTATGGCTAAGGACTGCTGGCTTTAACCGCTTGCGGATAAGCGAAAAAAAGCTAGGTGATATATTTAAAAAAAAAAGCACGGGCCATTTATACGAGCCCGTAGATGTTGTACAATAAATAAATAAATAAATAACATGGCTACACAGCTACATTTGTAGTATGTGCCGTAACGTAGTTAGTTTACAACATAGAGAATAGTAATATACCGTTTACAAAGATAACTAAATAATTCGTGGAAAAAATGTTTTTGTATTTTAAATGTTTAAATGTTGCATCCGATAAAAAAAGTTCCAATTACAGTAACTTTACCTAAAGATAAACATAATTATGATGTACAAATCAAAAGAATCTTGAATAAAGTTTACACTTTTAAATATAAAATTCCTGAGAAACACCTGAGATTTTATGAAAAATTATAAATTAGGTTACCTTAGATATAAGAAATTATTTTTATACGGTAAAACCAATAGTAACGGTCGACCGCCGGCTTTTCAATATTGATATACTCGTAGTACAGACAACTTTATCGTACATTATTGTTACGAAGCGTTATTCAACACAAATAGAAAAAAATAGAACTCGTTTCATTAATACGTAACAAAATACATGTACATTATTTCCTGCTTTACAAAACAATAACAAAATTAAATAAAGAAGAAATAATGGACAATATTAATAATATCTAATAAAAAGAGACAAACATGCATAACGACTAACAGATTAGTTTTTTTTTTTAGTTTATTAAGCTTAGGTATACGTAAAGAGTACGACTACAAGTAAACACGCAAATTGTAACATTTATAATTATCTTCCGATGCCGACTATGTCGGAATTAATTTCCTGTTGTTGTTTTTTAAGTGATTATGAACTATTGGTGCATGCGTAGAATTTGATTCACACGATTTGTATCAAAATATTTTATAATTTGTTATTATCAACAGCCATAATAAGGCCATTTAAATTTGTAACACGATTAACCGTTATTGCCAAACAATTCATGATTAAAATAAACTTTATTACTTCATTCATACATTTATTTATTTTTTATTTATTTATTTACACTTTATTGTACATCACAACTACACATATCATTTTACAGACTGTGAAGTACAATGAGCGGACTTATGGCTATTTAGCCATTTCTTCCAGACAACCCAAATATATATTTCCTACTATGAGTAACGATCGCTATCAGGTGTACATGATAACAACCGGGACCGACGGCTTAACGTGCTCTCCGAGGCACGGCGGGGAGACCCACAAGGACTGCACAAACACCCAGACCACGGCAAACATCTGTATGGCCAATACAAATGTTGTCGTGTGCGGGGATCGAACCCGCAACCGCTCGCGCAACAGCCAATCGCAATCCATTGCTATGACCGCTGCGCCAACGCGGCGTCATATTAATTTAATAACATAATAATACATTAATAACATATTCATTTCATGGATTTTTATGTCTAGAAAAGATATAGAGTTAACGTATTAACCCTTTCTGTATGAATAAAACATAATTTTATAAGCAACTGACCTATATTAAAACGCGCAAAGTCACGTGAACTATTTAGCATTAGGAATTGTTATACGTTAATAACGTAAATGACGATGAACATAACCGCACGTAAAATTGCATGTGTCAGCCTCGACCGCACATAACAATTATAAATACGAGGTAGAAAGTGAGCGTACCGAATGCCCTGCGATTCTAAAAATGGAAGACAGAACGATTGACACGTCCAATTGATTGATTGAAATATAACCGCGACGTAATCAAGCTAATTAGGACGTTAACGACATTACCTTAAACAGCTTTGATACCCCGGACAAAGCTTTTTAATTTTCGTCTATTCAACCGAATGGAAGTCAATTCCTGAAGCTGAAGTATAGTAAAAAGTTAATTTTATATCTTATTTAACAAGTTATTCAAAAAATTATTACAAATTATTAAAATTAAATTATTAAATTATAAGTAAAGACAATTATCGAAAATATCTTGATGTAAACAAATGTTATACAATGTTGTCATCACCGATTCAAGTAAAAGATTTAAACGAGCGCATGCATGCCCTTCCGTGAAATGCCAATTGTTGAAATATGTATTTAAAGTTTAGGACAAGTACGAGTCTTCAATTTGTGATTTAGGCTGTAAAATTCCTGCTGGGCATAGACCTCTTTCTCCATGTAGAAGAAGGATTGGACCTTAATCCCCAACGCTGTTCCAATGCGGGTTGGCGGAAGAAAATAATAACGAGAAACCTAATTTTTTTATTGTTCTAAATTAGTTAACATGTCATTTGTAAAATGACGATTCGAAAGTGCTCTTGGAGCCTATATGAATAAAGTTATTTTTGATTTTGATTCATATATTTAGTATATATAAAATAATAAATAAATATCGTATAACATTACAGTCATACACACACGGTCGTCTGTTCCTATGGTAAGAGCAACTTAATGTTTGTGTTACAGCCGACTGTTATAAGACTTAATACAAATCGTCGCTTTCATTCTAATCATATTCTAATAAGACTTAAGTCAAATTTGACAATTTTTCATGAGAAGATTCATAGTTAAGCTTTGACGGCATGTAAGAAAAGTAATATTAAAAAACTTATGTGATGTGTATTTATTAATATTTTTTAAATCTCTTTGTTCTAATTTATTCTTTTTAGTTGTACCTAGTTGCATCAGTTCTACCAAGGTCAGCAATAAAAAAATAAACGACAAAATTGACTTACGTCTTTTTAGAATGATGGCGACGAAATATAACACCCAGACTCAGGCGGGAATCGAACCCGCAACCCGCGGAGCAGAAAGCTGGGCCACTACAAACTGCGCAAACGGACTAGTCAATTTTAGGTATCTATAAAATGTCATTATCATTTCAGCCTATTGCAATCCACAGCTGGACATAAGCCTCCACAAGTTCGCTCCAAAAATGGCGTGAACTCATGTGTTTTGCCCATAGTCACCAGTCACCACGCTGGGCAGGCGGGTTGATGACCGCAGGGCTGGCTTTGTCGCACCGAAGACGCCACGCCATCCGTCGGCCTTAAGTTCCAAGGTAGTAGTGGAACTGTGTTATCCCTTAGTCGCCTCTTACGACACCCACGGGAAGAGAGGGGGGGGGGGGGGAGGGGCTATATTCTTTGCCGTAGCCACACAGCATCACACATCTATAAAATGTATATTATTCAAATAAATTAATGAAATACGTTTAAAAAAAAAGAAGTACGAATTAAATACTAATTATTTTAAAAAATAACGCGCAGGGTTGTAATCTCTTAGCATGTAACAAACTTGTATGTTAAAGTGAATAATTCGAAAAATACCATCTAAATCTTGTCTTCATCAAGGTTTTCGAGAATGAGACACAAAGTCCAATGTACTTTGTCAAATAATCTATAGTATCATACTAGCTTCTGCGCGCGACTTCGTCGGCGTGGACTCCGCTCCTGTTGGTCTTAGCGTGATGATATATAGCCTATAGCCTTCCTCGATAAATGGGCTATCTAACACTGAAATAATTTTTCAAATCGGACCAGTAGATCCTGAGATTAGCGCGTTCAAACAAACAAACAAACAAACAATCAAACAAACAAACTCTTCAGCTTTATTATATTAGTATAGATTTAACTAGCTATAATTATTTTAGCGTATGCGATAAATATACAAACTTAAATGGTTTAACAGTTTTTCAGTTTATATTTTGTTGTTATTTATGATTAGAATAAATAATAGTGCGAGTCGGACTTGCGCACGAAGGGTTCCGTACCATTATTTATAAAAACGGCAAAAAATAATGTATGTTGTATGGGAGCCCCACTTAAATATTTGTTTTATTTTAATTTAAATATTTATTTTTAATAATTCAAGCGTCAATTCTGTGAATATTTCAAGCATCTAGCTGTTACTGTTATCAATACCGAGCAAAAACGAGCAAAAAATCACGTTTGTTGTATGGAAGCCCCTTAAATATTTATTTTATTCTGTTTTTAGTAATTGTTGTTATAGCGGCAATAGAATTACATCATCTGTGAAAATTTCAACTGTTTAACTATAACGGTTCATGAGATACAGCCTGGTGACAGACGGACGGACAGCGGAGCTTAGTAATAGGGTCCCGTTTTACCCTTTGGGTACGAAACCATAAAATAGCTTGAACTATTTTTTGTATACTAACTACGTTTTCTAAATCATTACTAAAATTATATGTAAGACAACTCCGCTATATAATGTAAATGTGGTTAATAAGATTTGTTTAATTATTAGTCACTAGCTGACCCCGCAAACGTTGTTTTGTCATAAATGTTAATAAGCCCCGCAACCCCCTCTTGTGGGTGGAATTTCGTAAAATCCGTTCTTAGCTGACCTCTACTCGGCGAAAGGAATATTCCTACCAAATTTCAAGTCTCTACGCCTTATGGTTCCAGAGATATCGTGATGAGTCAATGGGTGGATATTCTCTTTTATATATATAGATTACTCATTACTAACCACACTTAGATTTTCTTATTGGTAAATTACTTTTTTGTATAGCTGGGGCAGGTCTTTTACGCAAATTGTAAATATGTCAAAACTCCAAATCGTTCAAGTTTTCTGTGTGACATTTAATAAAGGGGACAGTTGAGCAAACAACCCTATATGATCACGACTATAAAATATAAATACGATAACTAAAAGTTGTTTAAATATAAAACGACATTATAGTTTATTATATTCAGATACCACATAAATTACTTACAGGCGAATATTATGGAATGACGACATTTAAAGAAGTTATTTTTTATAAATAAGTTATTTTCTTAATGTATCCTTGGAATTCTTTTTCAATGAGCGTTTATACGGGTTCATCACTTTATTCAGGAGGCCTATTACTTTATGATAATGCATCGTAAAAATAATTGTTGGTCCATAAGAGGACATGCTATTTTTACTTTCTTTTCTCTGTAGACACTCTGCATACTTGATTTAAATAATAATTAATATCACTGTGTAATCTTAACATAGACAGGTTCCGGGTATGATGATAAACGTTCGACATTTAAAAACATTCTTGTGTTGTATATGTTCCCTGGCCTTTTTATAAATGAACTGTGAGGAATGCAATGGTTGGGAATAACGCTGAGGGGATTTACTATTGTGTGCTGAATATATTCATATCGTGTAGTAAATTTCTACAAGGTTAAAAAAAAAGTAAAAAAAATTAAAAGCTTTGTGTACAATAAATACTCCATCGTCTTTTAAATTGTTGTTCATATGGGATCTGCTCAAGGTTCAGAATCGTTAATTTTTTGTTTTTATAAATATATATTATTTTCAACATTATTAAAGTGAGTGCTTTGGACGTTGAAGTTTGTGTTTATGTCGTAGGTAGTTAAATTATTGTGTTTGGTAAATTAAATATAATAAAAAAAAACAATGACCTGCCGTGATCAATGTAATATACCTACTTACATATAAGTTACACATGGTATGGATAATAACATTTCTGTGATATCGATAATTTTGATTTTCCTTTCATACAATATGCGTAGGTTAGTCAAAAAAGGTATACCTACTTTACTTTTACACTTATTTTTCTATGATACAAACATCTGTTTACTATACGTTCAACACGTTTTGTAAGGGATGGAATCCTAATAATAATTACGTAAGTGAAGAACATTATTTATAACATACTAGCTTCTGCGCGCGACTTCGTCGGCGTGGACTCCGCTCCTATTGGCCTTAGCGTGATGATACATAGCCTTCCTCGATAAATGGGCTATCTAACACTGAAAGAATTTTTCAAATCGGCCCAGTAGTTCCAGAGATTACCGCGTTCAAACAAACAAACAAACAAACAAACAAACAAACAACCAAACAAACAAACTCTTCAGCTTTATATAATTATTAGTAAGTATAGATGTATTTGCAATTTGCACTTACGCACGAATTACAAATATTAATTACAAATATAAGTATTTTATAGGTAGAGTCAATCAACCTCAATATCAATTATTTTTAATTTACCTTAACTATGCTATATACATATTTATTTTATCTTACAATTACGTCTAGTGGCTATAAAATAATAATAAAAAAACTCTTGGCGTTGGATCATATCGTTATATAACAAAAGTTATTAAAAATGGACGCTATTAACTCTATATGCAAAAATTTATTATATCTAGATAATTACTTATTTAACTACTGAGTACCTGGGTGACCGAGCCTAGCTCGGTATTTTCATTTTATTTTTTGTTTTTTGTTTTTTCTCGTTATTTTTATACCGTTAAGCTATGGATCTACACCCAGCGGAATCGAAATTCTTGATATGGTTTTAAGCAACCGTGGTGCCATCTATAGCGAGTCCTTTACAGTACTCACTATTCAAAAAGGTTGAGGTACTTCTCCTGACAGGCTGCTCAAGATTTTGAACAGGATATTTACCACTATGGACTACCTCAACAACTCGTATTAAACACCAAAATTTTAAACAAAAAAAAAATAACCGCATACCGTAATACTGATCAAATGCCTTCCTTATCAGAATTTTACAAATACGCCACTCCTGCATTCATTTCACTCCTTTTGAATGTGAATTAATGCGTTAACACATTACCAAGACCAGTTACACATATCCTTCACATGTATACATATATGTGCGGGTATAATACGTTACAAAACATGGAACGGTCACGCTCTCAAAAACCTAAATACCTCGTATTACATTTAATAACTTATAATAAAAGCTACAAATGCAATCATCTCCCGCAAGCCAATTACCATTAATTTACATAAATAAAATTCTCGAATCAAGACTACGGAAAGTTATATTGAGTTAGAGCTTTTTCGTAAAATAATTTCATATTTAGATCATTATTTTTTTTATAAACTTATAAATGATTTACACTAGTTTCAAAAAAGTTTTATGACATCGATTCAGATTTATTCTCTTTTAACTTTTTTTTTTTTAATTTCCTACCAATTTTGAACGGATTTAAACTTATTTTTAGTAGTAGAGCGATTTTGGCGAGTAGAAATAGAAACTTGAAAAATTAAACCTTTTTTTTAACAGTTTTGAATGATATAATGATAAAATAATGAATGATAAAAATAAAATAATGCTTCTTTCCTTTTCAAATGAGCGAGACAAATTTAAAAAAATATTTTTTGAAAAACTAGATCGAGAATACTTGTTAACAATCGTGATGAAGATTAAGAACCACAAGATTTCTATACCATCACGATCCTTGCAAACTGAAATTAACTTTAATTAATTACAACTAAACCTTTTACATAAAACATGTTATAATCTCTAAGAAACTAGTCGAGTTTAAATATATCTGACATCATAGAACACTAAAGCTGCAATTAATTTTGCTTCTACAGACACTGATGAGTCCATTGTTTGCAAGCATTTTACGAAAACTCGCTTGCTCAATTCTATCGAGAAGTGAGCTAAACATTCGTGATTTCAAGGACATTAAGTAATTTGTAGATTTGGGATCGTTTCTGAAGTTAATTCAGTGGGAAAATAAATTTGATATATTTATAAATGATATTTAATAAAGCACTTAATTTATTTTTTTACAACAAACACAATCAAATTGTAAATTCAGTTAATTTACTATTTATATTAAATCTCTATATATATCATCACTATATATATATATAAATTAAAAATGAATCGCTGAATGTGTTGCTAAGCTCAAATATCGAGAGCAGCTGAACCGATTTCGCTAATTCTTTTTTTATAATATTCCTTGAAGTACGAGGATGGTTCTTACGGAGAGAAAAATTTAAAAAATTACCTGAAAAAGTATAAAAACAACAATTTTCTATATTCCCATACAAAAGATTCGTAATAATACTTAAAAGTCAATTTGAACTTTAATACCATACCATAAAGTTTAAGTGTTAGTGGAGGGGTTCCGGGAAGGATAAGTATTAAAAAAATAAAAAATTAAAGAATCGACTGTTAGGCGGTACGAAGTTCGCCGGGTCAGCTAGTCTATATAATAAAAATGAATGTTGCTAAGCGCATAACTCGAGATTGGCTCGACCGATTCGGCTTGTTTGTATGTTCCTTAAAAATCCTACGGAAGGTTTTCTGAGTCTTACAGAACGAAGTCTGCCCGGGCAGATAGTTACGAATAAATTTTACTGCAATAGGCCGCTAGGGGCTGTTCCTTCTCAATCAATAACTTACAACTTTTAGATTCACATTTGGGAATAGTAATATCTCATAAATATAGTGGAAAACAATGGTGAAAAACAATAATATATCAAAAACTTTTATCGGTTATATACCTACCTACCGTTATCCGTCAAATAGCGTTATCAACGACTTACTGGTGAAACAGGCTTTTAACGAGTTTAATTTAACCTAAAACCTAAGTAACTAGCCGTTAATCCGATTAAAATAACACATTTTACGTTTTTAACTTGTGATCCTTTCTCCTAACATGGAAAAAGAAGCATATGCCCAGCAGTGGGATGTTACAGGCTGAATCGAATATTGCATTACTCGACATAAGATTTCACGTGTGCAGGGTCGATGAGATCTCTAGGTATAAGAGTGTAGCACTCTCAGTGTAGTACATACTGCTCAAACAATCAGACCTAACTTCCCTTTTTTAAAATCGAGGGATTTGGTCTTATTCGTTTTAGTAGTTCGTTAATGCAACAGAAGATTTAGATTTAAATAGTAATAATAGCAGTGTAAACAATGACAATGGTGGCTGAATCGTGACGTTTTTAAGTCAAATATATTGCATTTAAAGATTACTCTGGTAAGACTAATTTATATGCAGCACAAAAAGGATTATAAATTATATATCTATACTAATATATAAAGCTGAAGAGTTTGTTTGTTTGGTTGTTTGTTTGTTTGTTTGTTTGTTTGAACGCGGTAATCTCTGGAACTACTGGGCCGATTTGAAAAATTCTTTCAGTGTTAGATAGCCCATTTATCGAGATATACTATGTATCATCACGCTAAGACCAATAGGAGCGGAGTCCACGCCGACGAAGTCGCGCGCAGAAGCTAGTCTATACTTTAATATAATAAAGCTGAAGAGTTTGTTTGTTTGTTTGTTTGAACGCGCTAATCTCAGGATTTACTGGTCCGATTTGAAAAATTCTTTCAGTGTTAGATAGCCCATTTATCGAGGAAGGCTATAGGCTATATACCATCACGCTAAGACCAATAGGAGCGGAGTCCACGCCGACGAAGTCGCGCGCAGAAGCTAGTACTTAATATGTTTGTAAACATATGTAACTAAAAATTCTTTGGTTTGTTACAGTATTACCCAGGCAAGTACCTTCTTTTTATCTAAATTCTCAGCTAAATCAAATACGACTAATCTTTATATTAGTTTTTTTATGTGCATATATAGTAAATATTCGACAGTCAGCTCAAACTTTACTCTGTTAAGATTTACGTAACTTATATTTAATCTATTCTTGGTCGCGGTTGGCCAACTGAATAATGTGATGAGTTATTTCGAAAACAATTTAAAATTTTATTTCATGTGGCAATAATGAAACGTATCTAGTCGCATGTTAATTTGAATTAGTTTGCACATAACAAAATATATTCGATAGAATTATGGACAGTAATTTCTATTAGCGGTAGTTCTAGTAGCGGTATCTTTATATTGTTATCACGTAATTTCAGATCGAAGAAAGAGTGTTGTAAGTCCAAAATAACATATGCTACGACGTATGCGTTGCTGCAAACTCTTATACAATGATGTCGACTGGACAAATAGTTATGTGTTCCGCATTTCTAGCAAGCATCATTTGCGCAGGATGTTACGTATTTTACGCCAATTCATTTATTCAACAAATAATAGACGTATCGTTCAAACGTTGTTATCAATACGGATATACATTGTTTAATAACATAATTATTAAAGATCGACCGTTTCAGCGGGGATCGAACCTGCATTTACGACTGACCGTGTCGGTACTCGGTGCTCTAGCCAAAGCTATGGAACGATGTACCCGCTAAATCGAAATTTTTGATATGATGATTTTTATATTCGGTTCTTTATGCGACCGCGGCGAAAATAAATAATACGAATACGGATATATTTTTGAAAATAATGGTTCGATAGTTTATCGTTTACTCGTAGCTATACAAACACAAAGTAAGAAAAGTTTAGTCTCTCTCTCTCTCTTATAAAATTTTATAAAGAAAATTAACGACGTTTCTTCGTCATTTTTCAGTACTTGGCATACAGCAAATCTATTTAACATTATGTTAATTTAAACACAATTAACTGTTAACTTCAGTCTTCTTATTGTTTCGAATACTTCAATTCGTAAAATATATGCTACGTCCTTGTCTAGAAGCTTGTCTAAATTAAGGATTAAGTGAAATGTCATATTTTATTTTTATTTTAAAATCTTAACTCACATAACTTTCACTAACAAGCGGCAGTGAGATCTGCATAATTTTGTTTTTAGCAAATAACTAGTTTCACTAATTTGACTAATTAAATTGAGTTTGTATGCGAAAGTTGAGGATTTAAAAAATAAATGACAGTATGTAGTAAATAGGTGGCAATATAATATTTCATCAATTTACATTCATAGTAAAAGTATGAGTACGGCTCTTAAAAAAATAAACAATGTGAACTTCTGTCGGTAAACCTTGGTTTCTTGAAACGATAGTTTGCAGGAAAACTTTCATAATGGAATAGTGCTTAAAGTAGCGAAATGAAATATTAATGTCATACCCACATAATTGTTGCTTAGAAAGTTTTGTGTGACTCGTCAAGATTTTACATTGCATGCTCGCATGCTGCGCGAGAAAGCACGACGCGGCGCGGCTCATGACCGCACCGTTGAATCTCACGGCGCGGCCGCCTTCCAATAAACTCGTAATTTATGTCAATCAATTACGTACCTACTTTGACTCATAATTATGCTGATTGTATTAAGGAAATAGTTACAATTTCCATGTTACTAGCCCTCTGCTTATTTTACCAATTTATAACGTAATCATTTACTTTTTAGCAAATACCATTATTTGTCAAAAGTAAGAGTAATGGACAAGTGAAAATCACAGGGTAAACCCAACAAACCTGTGTCACTGAATGACCTACTAGCCGCAGACTTGTGATGATTTCACTTTTAGCAATTTATTTATATATGAAAATGTTGTCTTTGTCAATATCAAGTTTTTTAAGTTTAATTAAATAATTATATTATATTCTACTGTATACTACTACTATTCTACTGTACAGATCAGCTGACATATAGGGATATAGGTTAATGTCATGCTGTTATGTAAAAAGATTGTTGCTTATGTCAAAATAGAACATACGAAGCTGTATATAACTATATGGGTGCTATGTAAATAAATTTATTTATTTTTTTCCAAGAAAACATTAATAGAAAAAGTGTTTTATATTAATAAATCGTCTAACCTGACAAGTTTTTCCAAATATCCGCAATGGAGATGGTCCGGGAGGTTTCAATTTCACAAATACAGTCTGCCTTCGAACTTTTGGTCCGAATTGACACATGAACTTATCCTGAACACGAGCACAAAACCTACTCGAACTTAAACACGCCATAGCAACAACTGCAACGTATCGCTCGAAGACATGAACTACATTAACTACATAACATACTTAGCGCTGGCATAAGCTATCGGACTTTTCCTCCCCACTTTCGACAGCTGATTGTCAATCTCAAAATCATATATTGGTACTGCCAAGTTATTTGAAACATACTATTATAGTAGACTTAAAGTACTCCTTTTATTACTTTATAAAAATTTTACGTCCAATATAGCTGGCTCGTTAACAAAAACGACGCATATGTGTATATATATATACCTATATTATTTTTTTATTTCCCGAAATTCGTAACAATTAAAGATTTTTTTTAGATTAACAAATACACATACTTACTAAATCTTCTACTTACGATAATAATATTTCGACACGGGTAAGGGTAACATCGTTCTACTTCAGTCAACTGTCAAGGACCATCACCAGTGTTGCCAACTTTGGGGATTTTCCCCTAAATTTAGGGATATTTTGCAAGTAACGGGAAAGTTTTAGGGAATAAATTTTTTTTGGGTATTTTTTAGGAATTTTAATTCGTCAGAACGTAATATCTTTTAATATAAAAAACTATTAAAAATAATAATTCCTCAATTATCAATTTTTAAAATAACATTTTTAATAAACATACTAAAGCAAAGTTTACAAAATAAACCCCTTTTTAAAACCCTTAGAAAAATAAAAAATTAATAATAAAAATCCGACTTATTTTTAAATAATGTTAATTTTTAGATTTAGGGGATTTTGTTTTTAATTTAGGGGCTTTTGTTAAAAGATTTAGGGAAAAGTTTTTTCAAGAGTTGGCAACACTGACCATCACTCATCAGTCATCAGTAATTTAATTTAGGCACGGTTCCCAACTTAGGGGTTTTCCCCCTAAATTTGGGGGGTAAATAAGTGAGATGGGATTTTTTTAGGGGTCTGAAATTTTTAGGGGTATTTTCAGGGATTTTTTGACTCTTTAATATTTTCAAATTATTGATAATATTAATATTTATTTTTTGACCTAGCGACCTATAACGACATCGTTAAAAATATAAAGTGATCACTCTATTGTCAGTGATATAAGTTTCGGAAAAGACTATCTATTAAAATGTTGCAAATGCAAAGCATCATGATGGTCAGATTTACATTAAATCGAAATGGTGGATCTTGTACAACATTTAATTCATCCAATAAAATGTTAAATTTATTCAATGTAAACATGTATGATTTTTAAAAAATCTGAATCTTTAGATGAAGACGAAATATTTTATGTATTAAATTACGTATAATAAAAAGACTTTTGAAACATATTACAGTATATTATTTATAAATCATTATGAATTTATATTTACATATTTTTTAGGGGGACAACTCAATAATTAAGGCGATTTTAGGGGTTTTGACACAAACTTTAGGGATAAATATTTTTGAGAGTTGGTAACACTGAATTTAAGTTATAGGCTTATAGCAGTGTTGCCAACCGTACGATTTAAATCGTATTCATACGATCTTTTTGGCTCTTGTACGATGTACGATCGAGTAATCGAAATCGTACGCAAAATATACGATCTTTTCATATCTTACACCCATCATTATAACGAAGGAAAAATTTATGAGAATTCAAATTAATTCGATCTATTAATCGATTGAAATAATGTGAATAAGGAGTAGAAAAAGAAGTTAACGAATAATGAAAACTTAAACTGTTTGACACATTTATTCATGGAAAATATATCAAACAATTCGTAAAATTAAGCACCCGAGGTGGATGGAAGTAGGTCCTGACGGTATCGGGGCATACGTCGTCCTCGTCCATTGCGTCAAAAATATTATCGTTGACAACATTAGCGATATTAGAACAATAGTTATTTTGGCAATTAATGCAAATTACTGAGCAAAACATGCCGGCTTTTCTACATCCGCACGCTTTTGCCGCAGTTTGTTTTGCATTTGCACGCAATTTATCTGAGCAAATCTTTCGGAGCTGGTTTCAGTGACATTGGTATCGGCTCCAATCCACGGGGGGTGCGACGCCAGCTCCACTCCTCGGGTTTCAGATAATTTTCGAGCCAGTATTGCACTTGGTAGTAACACCTCAACGAGTGAAAAAATGCAGCATCAGAGGTAGGAGGAAGGGTTTCAATTTAACCCCCCCACTGCCTACCATTTTTTGTATCCCTTATAAAGGAGTTCGTACAATTCGTGTCACCTGAAAACTTGCGATACAAATTCAAAATAAGTTGTTCGCCGTTTAAATCGGGAGTAGTTTTATCTGCTTTATCTTGTAGAAAATAGTTTCCATAGGACAACGGTTACTCCAGGTACGAGAGTCGAGGTACAGATGTTCTTTACCCGCATTAATGTACGCGACGGTGTGTCTGTGAACACGCGTCGCGACAATGGCGCGCATTTCGCTTGCGCGGATTTCTACTTTATTAAGGTGTATAACGCCGAAGATACTGGTGTTAGAAAAAAAGTTTCAGGAAAAAGTTGTTCATAATTAAAAGATCTACGACTTTGATAATAAGTACATAAAATTGAACGGTTGGGGAGGAAATGGTGAAAGATGAAAAATAGGGAGCAAAAAAAGTAAAATTTCTGCCTTTCGGAAGTAATAAATTGAAAAGTATTTATCATAAAAAAAAGTTTCAGATAAAAAACCACCTAGAAACAGAAAAACCGCAGCTGCTGTTCCTCACTGAGACGCAGATCAGATGTCCGGCTGACACGGCGTACCTCAGTTACCCCGGGTATTCTCTGGAGCACAGGTTCATACCTCGTGCCGGAGTCTGTGTGTACGTCCGTGATGACATTTGCATCAAGCGTCTTAAGCACCTTGAGACATCCAGTCACTCCATCCTATGGGTTCTGGTGGACACAGGACAGGAGAAAATCCTGTATGCCTGTGTCTACCGTTCGCACAGTGGAGACGTGGAAACAACTCAGTTATGTGACCATCTTACCCTAACGGCGGATAAGGCTCGAGAGCGTTACCCTTCGGCACAGTTAGTCATCCTGGGGGACTTCAATGCCCACCACCAGGAGTGGCTATACCCATACCAGGTGACCGACCATGCTGGTAGAGAAGTGCGTAAACTAGCCTTGACGCTAGACCTCACCCAGCTTGTAAATTGTGCTACCAGGGTCCCAGACGTAGACTCTCATACCGCCAACTGCTTAGACCTATTTTTAACAACTGATCCAGACAGTTACTCAATAACAGTTTCTGCACCACTGGGTACCTCTGACCACTGTCTGGTAAAATCTATATCCGTCTGTTCCCCACCTGAAGAAGCCCCATGTGGCCCAAGACGGGTGTGGCGATACAAGGCAGCAGATTGGGATGAGATGCGTCACTTTTTCTCGTCCTATCCTTGGCGAGAGGTATGCTTTTCTTCTGATGATCCGTCGAGCTGCGCTGAAGCCATTACCGCGGTTATACACCAGGGTATGGAATATTTTATACCATACTCTGACGTAGCGATGAATGGAAAAGCTCGCCCATGGTTTGATGCGGACTGCTATCGTGCAGAAGCCAAAAAGCGGTCGGCATACACTGCATGGGCTGAAGCTCGAGCGCGCAAGTCTCCTAATTCTCGGAATTTGAAGAAAGCTTTTAACCAAGCCGCCAAGTCATGTAAAAGGACGTTACGCAGGGCTAGATTCAACCATATCAGCCGCATTGGGGCCAAACTAGCTTCTTACCCTTCTGGGAGCAAAGCGTTTTGGTCCCTGGCAAAAGCCGTTGAATCTAACTTTTGTCGGCCGTCACTTCCACCATTGCTGAGAACTGATGGATCACTGGCCCATTCTGCAAAAGAGAAAGCGGAATTGTTTGCATCTCTTTTTGCTGACAACTCGCGTCTGGATGTTGCAGGAAAAGTTCCACCAATCTCAACTCGTGCTAACTGCATTATGGCAGAAGTGCGCATACGCCAAAAAGAGATCCTTAAAATCCTGCAAACTCTAGACGTGAACAAGGCCAGCGGACCGGATGGTATACCAGCGATAGTCCTGCGTACATGTGCCCCTGAGTTGTCTCCACCTCTTACACGCCTGTACCGCCTCTCACTTAAGACTGGCAAAGTGCCGAAGTCTTGGAAGCTTGCCAACGTGCAGCCTGTGCCTAAAAAAGGCAGTCGTGCAGACCCTGTCAATTACCGTCCCATCTCGGTCACGTCCATACTCTGTAAGACTATGGAACGTGCACTGAACAACAAACTCCTGGCCCACTTGGAAGGTAACGATCTCCTCAGCGACCGGCAGTACGGTTTCCGCCAGGGCCGTTCGACTGGGGACCTTCTAGTGCAGTGTTTTTCAACCTGTGGGTCGCGACCCCCTGGGGGGTCGCGAAGCATCTGTAGGGGGGTCGTCAGAGGTCGAGAGAATTTTAGTAAAAACAATAAAGATTAAAAAGATTGATTTATTAAGCAAGAGAATTTTAAGAAAAGGATGTACTCAAACATTTTTATGCCAGTAACTCAGTAGAAGCAAATTAACAAAAACAAAATCCTAAAACTCATGTTATTGCGAAGGTTGTGCTTGTTTTTGATTAACCAATTTCTGCAATCGTAGATAATTATGTATTTGCTACACATAGAATTAAATCGTTTTCCAAATTTAAGTGATTTCTTTGTTTACTTTTTATTTTGTCCATTGATGAAAATGTCAACTCGCATAAGTACGAGGTGGCAAATGGAATCAAACACTTCAAAGCCTCAGTTGTCAATTCCGGGTATTCTGTTTTTAACCGACTTCCAAAAAAGGAGGAGGTTCTCAATTCGACTGTATTTTTTTTATTTATGTTAACTCAGAACTTTTGAATGGGTGGACCGATTTCGATGATTTTTGTTTTAATCGAAAGGTAGTGCGTGTCATTTGGTCCCATTTAAATTTATTTGACATCTAACTAGTACTTTTTGAGTTATATTTAATAATGCATTTACTTGACAATATTTTCGTCGACCTACGTTGTATTATACCGCGTAACTTTTTACTGGGTTTACCGATTTTGATAATTTCTAATTTAATCGAAAGCTGTTGTTTATCACATGTTTAATTTATATTTCATTGAGATCTGATTACAACTTTTTGAGTAATCTTTGAAAACGCGTATTTACTTGACTATTTTTTCGTCTACCTACGTTGTATTACTTGTCGATGTGATTGAAGTCCGTTTTTTTTTCGTTTGCGAGCAAACACAATTATTTTATCTTCTTAACCAAAAGGTATCCAAATTAGCAGACTTGAATTCCAATTCCATCGGCAGATAATTCTAGCAGATTCGTTTTGAGCTTAGTTGGTATATTAGCCTCATTTATAGCTGCATTTAAAAACGAATTTAAGATTTTTAAACTGAGGTAGGGCACAGCAGGAAATTTTCTGCTCAAAATATGGAGTAGTCCGATTGGGATAGTACCTCGACCTTACAGAAGATCACAGTGTTGTGTTCCTGTTGGTGAGTAAGGTGATCAGAGCTTCTGGGAGGAATTGAGGGTGGGGTCGGCAACGCGCTTGCGATGCTTCTGGTGTTGCAAGCGTCTATAAGCTACGGTAATCGCTTACCATCAGGTGAGCCGTATGCTTGTTTGCCGACCCAGTTACAAAAAAAAAAACACCCCTGCCCAGTGTTCTCCGATGTCTCTTGCACTGAGAAATAATGACACAATTCTTCTTTCAAATTATCTAAGCCCATTTTCATACCAGGTTTATAATATGCTTTGATGTTTATCTCACATCCGACTTCTTCAGTAAAATATTGTGTCGACGAAAATGAATCGAAGCTATTTTGATTTATAGATGACGACCAAAGTCAACTTTTTTTGTAAAGGTATGTATTTTGTCTTTTGCAGTGATGACATTTTCATCTCGCCCTATACAAATACATACGAGTACGTGATAAAAAATTGCGTGCATACAAAATACACATGTCAGAAGTAAAACTTTTTTGGCAAACTAATTTAAAAAAAACTAATTCAAAACAACGGATTTAAAATATAAAAAAACTAGTAGAAAAAAAAAAACAAAAAGCCAACGTCGCGGTATTCCCAAGCAGTTACCCATCCAAGTATTGACCGTCATGACGCTGCCGCGTTACCGGTCGCTCAAATTTTAGCCCTCATGCGCCTAAAGCAGTTTCACTTCAAAAATCGAAGGGTCGGGGGGTCGCGAAAAATTTTTTCATACCAGGGGGGTCGCATCATGAAAAAGGTTGAAAAACACTGTTCTAGTGTATGCCACACATATATGGAGTGAGGCCATTGACAAACACGGCGAAGCACTTGCCGTGTCTCTCGATATCTCGAAGGCCTTTGACAGGGTTTGGCACGCGAGCCTTATAAGCAAGCTTCCTTCATATGGTATTCCGCCTAGCCTTTGCACTTGGATTTCTGACTTCCTGAACGAACGTACAATACAAGTTGTCCTTGATGGGTACTCGTCGGACCAAAAGGCTATCGACGCCGGTGTTCCTCAGGGATCAGTCTTGTCCGCTACCCTCTTCCTGCTGCATATAAACGATCTGCTCGTCCCCGGTACCTTTGGGTATGCTGACGACAGCACAGTGACGGACAGATACTTTTCGAGTGCAAGGGCTGGTAAGGATGTTATCCAGTCTTGTCGAGAGGATATGGTCAGCCGCTTGAACGTCGCCCTCCAGGCAGTCTCCGAATGGGGCGATGCCAATCTGGTCACGTTCAACGCTACAAAAACACAGGCGTGCGTGTTCTCCTCTAAACGGAGCCCTTTACACCTGGCTCCGACTTTCCGGGATGTTTCTGTAGAAATTACCGACTCCCTACAGCTCCTCGGTGTAGAGCTATCGTCCAATCTGAACTTTGGGCAACACATCGAGTCCAAAGCAAAAACTGCAGCAAAAAAACTAGGTATTCTCTCTAAGGTCAGGCGATACTTCACTCCAGAACAGCTGCTTCAACTGTATCAAGCACAAGTTCGGTCATGTATGGAGTACTGCTGCCATCTTTGGGATGGATCCGCCAAATACCAACTGGCAACTTTGGACTCGGTGGAAAAACGAGCTAAGAGACTCATAGGTGACCCTACTCTGACAGACACCAAGTTGCAGAGTCTCGATCATCGGCGTAGGGTAGCTCGTCTGTCGGTGTTCTACAGAATATATTTCGGTGAGTGTGCGAAGGAATTGCACGATCTAATTCCCCCAACAACCTTCCGCCATCGGGACACTAGGCGCGGTCGATCGTTCCATCCTTATGCCATCGATATGCCACCTACGCGCACAAAACGCTTTGGCACTACTTTCCTAATGTGCACAGCTAAGGAATGGAACTCGTTGCCCGCGTCTGTGTTTCCCGAACGATACAATCTGGGTGCTTTCAAGGCCAGAGTGAATAGGCTGCTATTAGGCAGGCATGCTCCACCTTCGACCGCATCGTCACTTAACATCAGGTGAGATTGCGGTCAAATGCCTGTCTATTTGTAAAAAAAAAAAAAAAAAAAAAAAAAAAAAAAAAAAAAAAAAAAAAAAAAAAAAAAAAAAAAAAAAAAAAAAAAAAAAAAAAAAAAAAAAAAAAAAAAAAAAAAGTTAGTAAATTTAATTTAGAAGAGAAAAGGTCTCTACAATTTTTTGCCTAACACTAACAATTCTCGAGATATCGAATTAAACGCGTTTTCATCGAAATGACTTTGAGCTGACCTTCGGAGAACAGCTCAAATTGGAATTTAAGCTCAGAATACACCCCCCTATCGATCCATCATAATCCCCAAACTGCGGTATTTTATGTTTTTTAACTTATTTTCAGCCGTAATTTGACTGGACTAATCTATATACTACGGAAAAGATAAGTACTAACGGACTAATCACGGTTTCATCTGAGTTTGAGAATATACCTATGTAACTTTTCTCATATCTAAACATATAAAAATTCTTAATGTTAAATGTTGATTCTAGTGGTGGTTAATATAGCGTATAGCATAAAAGTATAGCATGCTAAATGTTTATAGCATATAGCATTTGCTATACCGACTATGACTTCGCGCTAAATTTATAACGTCTCAAACGCTAAACGTACACAGCGCGCTGCAGCGAGGCTAGAGTGGGATAACATTACTTTTTAGCGATTTCGAACTTTTACGTATGTCCACTCACGAAAAAAAACTGTTATTACCAATTTTTATTTTTATTATAAATCAATGTACGAATAAAATTTCCCTAATACAGTGACCAATAAAATAAACATCATAACACTTTAAGATGCTACAAAAATAACTTATAAATTCAAAATTCAATTTCAATACCTCACCTTTCGATTGTGGCAGATTTTTATCACAAACAACACAATAATATTTACACTTAATACTTTTTTATACACATTACCACTTATTATTATTTAACACATAATTACACTTACCTATTATTAATTATTATTTAATCACTGTCGTTGTCGCTGCAAAATCAAATCACACTTAATACTAACACTAGATAAAACAATTAAAACTAAATAAAACAAACTGAATACTATAACACTAATAAACTAATTACTAATACTAATAATAAAAATTAACAACAATAAAAACGAAAACTTTTGTAGCCGATAGTGTTAAAGACAGAGATAGTGGCACGAATACTAACGTGTGACTGAGACAGATTACCGTATACCGAGCACTTCCGAATAAGCACGAAGCTGTATGAAGTAAGCAAGAAGGGATGTGCAATACTCGCGCCTGAGGGTGTTGTTTAATCGATTTTTATTGAAATCGATTAAAATTAAGTTATAAAAATACATTTATTTTTAATTTTAAAAGGTTTTAAATTTTCTCAAATAGTTGTTACTTAAGTAGTCGTTAATAGATAACTGATATTCAAGTAAATCGTGTCTTTCAACTGATAAAATTTAATTTTTGTAGTTTTTTTTTTATCAATGTCGAAATCTCGTTTATTAATGACAAAATTAACTATATTTGTAAATCTAATAATATCTTATATCGTTTAATATCTTATATAAACAAAAATCAATAAATCCTAAATAAAACTAATCGATTGCGCAATTCGGTTGATTAAAGGATCGATTGTGTTTACATATGGTTAACAATGTGCTATAAAGATAGCATATAAAATAGCATGCTAAAAAAATTTAGCATTTAGTCTATAGCATGTTTTTAGTTTATAGCAGATTTGAACATCACAGGTTGATTCATGTTCCATAAATAATAGATATTGAAACAAAATTATAATAGCATTCCGTTTTAAAATTATTTACGTTGTTTTATTGAAATTTCATTACGTACGATTTTTTTTCTTGAAATATAGGCAAAATACGATCTTTTCTAGGACATGGTACGATCTTCTGAAAAATAAAGTTGGCAACACTGGCTTATAGGTTATACATTATACATACTGCTTCATAAAGAAAATAGCATAAGAATTCTACCACAATTCTACTTGAGAAGAGAGAAGCCTAAAGGTTCGTTTAATTCATCAATAGCAAATGTGGCAATTCTAAAATATACAAGTCATAATCGTAATTTCTTACTGTGTGTAGCACTCACTTCAATAAATTTTCAGTTAGTTTTTACTACAAGATCATACATAACTCTTATCTAATTTTACCACATCAAAAAAGGCAAAACAAATTATTATATTTTATTAATCGTATAGGGTTTTTGTACCCATGTTTCCATTTGATAAATCATTGCAAAATATTACATATAATAATTGCATTCATTTTTATTTTCAGGTGAAAATGATTCCTCGTATATCTTATTTATTAAATGTATTGAAAAATTTGGAAAGGAACATTTTTCAAGCATTTGGTTACCCTCCAAGAGGTAAAACAAATTAAAACAGACAATAGATAGATAATTATAATATTACATACCTCAGATGATTAATTTTTTCTTTTTTTAGAACTAGCTTTGGCTTATACTCATCAAAAACAGTTACCTCAACAGCAAACAAAATTTAACTTGAAAGATTTAATTGGAGATGGTATTTTATTAGCTGTACCTAAGTTTAGACGTACAATAGAAAGAAGATGGAAAAGAAAATATGGCAGCCCTGAGTATGGATTGAAAATACTTCTCCCAAAAACAAACATTGCTGTGTGTAATGAATGTGGCCACCATCATGAGCGTGGACGCCTTTGTGGTGAATAATTTCACATTCAATTGAAATAGTCAAATAAATAATACGAAACATAAAAATAGTAGCAATAATGAATTTAGATAATAGTAGTAAATAAACATTGTGTAACAATGTTTTGGACTCTTATTTAGTACTAGCTGTAATTCAACAAAAAAGCTAAAAAAAAAGTTCGATAAAATGATCTTTAATGTTCTTTGATTTCCTTTATTAGCATGAGTAGGCGGCCAAGCAATGTGGAGCAGAGGGGATGGACTCGCCGTAGGCATCTCAAGGAAAGAACGCTGGCTCGCCGAGCACTAAATGTTTCGCTGCAAATTAGTTCTACCGATGATATCTCAAAAACTAATCATCTGATTGATATAGTGTAAAGGGCAATTTTAATCTGCATGAAATGCCTAAGCTAAATAAAATATTCATTTGGATAAGGATTAATACTGAAGTAAAGAAAATAGCTTTGAAAATAACGTAATGTTTTTAATTAAAAATTTGAACATAAAAGTGGTTATTGTAAGTCATCCATAAGAGATAGATATATGCTATCGCGGACTTTTCTGTAGCATTTTTATAGATTTTGAATTCGCTAGTACATTATACAACTATATCTTTGCTAGTTTAAGCAGCGCTCACGTGGAAAGCTCCTAGTTGGCAAAATTTTTTGCGACCTCTTCAACAGACAGAAAGGCCGGGGGACCTCTTTTTATAATATGTATAGATTAAGTTTGTAATCATATTATTAAGCAGATATTACTACAATGACATGAGAATATCATACACTGTACTGTATGCCTTTCTGTTTTAAGTTTTAATTGATATCAAACAAGATCTTTTGCATAATTCTATAAAGATTTAAAGGGAATTTAGATTTATTAATTTTTTTTTTTATATTTTATTAAAATATTTGTTGCTTCAAGTTCCTGAAAGCTAAAGATTTTAGTACAACAAGTGTCTTGTCTAACATTGTTGCAATGTTTTATTTTTACAGGCAATTGCTACAAAAGAACAGAAATTGAAACAAAAGAAATTCAAACAAAAATTGAAGAGAAACTTGGAAATAATAAACCAATTGAAAATGATGTCATTGTATTGTATGATGGGGAAAATCTTCCCGATCAGGTAACTTGACTAAAATGAACATAATACCCATTTATTAATTGAAGTGGTATGTAGTCGATCTTTCCGAATGTTAAAAGAACAATCAAAACAAACTTCTATTTAAAAAAAAGTGAAAATTGATCTTTTTACTTCAATGAATATCGATGAATACAGATTTGTATATGCAGCACATCATTAGTTCACCCCTTTGCTTAATAGGAACAGTGATCTTTGCCCAGTAGTGAAATTTTTGCCTAGGCTAGGGTTTAGAAAATATATTAATTTTTTTGGTTGAAACTGTAGTTGAGTAATGACGGTGATGACGAGTAGGTGGCCTCCTCTAATTATATAATCTTTTTTTTTTTTTTTTTTTTTTTTTTTTTTTTTTTTTTTTTTTTTTTTTTTTTTTTTTTTCAAAATTATAATAGCATTCTACATTTTAATCTATACACGATATAATATAATTTAGTAACTAGAAAAATATATACTAAAAACAACGAACCTAAAACTAAAAATCTTAAAAAATATAATATAATAACTAAAATACATTATTAAAAGGAGTCCCTTTAGGCAAGGTTCCGAAGATACTGGCAGCGTTCCCCCTTTGGATAGCTAGACTAATTCTTTGTCCGAGGTAGCTGCCAGCTCTTCGGTCTCCTGTGACGTCGACTAACCTTTTAGATATTTCCTTAAAGAGCCTTATGGCACTAGGACCCCACGGTCCGGTTGGTCCGTGGGGTCCTAGTGCCATAAGGCTCTTTAAGGAAATATCTAAAAGGTTAGTCGACGTCACAGGAGACCGAAGAGCTGGCAGCTACCTCGGACAAAGAATTAGTCTAGCTATCCAAAGGGGGAACGCTGCCAGTATCTTCGGAACCTTGCCTAAAGGGACTCCTTTTAATAATTATATAATCTATATAATAAAAATGAATGTTGCTAAGCCCTAAATCGAGAATGGCTCGACCTATTCGGCTAATTTTTTTTGTATGTTCCTTAAAAATCCCACGAAAGGTTTTTATAATAATAATAAAAAAAAAACAGACAGAACGAAGTCTGTCTGGGCAGCTAGTTTAAAATAAATAAAAAATATTTGCAATGCTGCACCATGTCAAGTATGTGTGTATATATCATGTAGAAATATTAATATATGGCAGATTTAAGTTTTAAAATTGATTTTAATTTATCAATTTCAGCCAAAAGAATTCTGGCAAGGAAAAAGGATTATTGAAATGAAAAAAGAAAGACCTCAGTGGTTTAGTAAGAATCTTTTGCAGAAATCCACTCAGCAACCTTCGGAGTTGAAAGATGTTAAGCCTACTGACTTAGCATAGACTTTTTTATGTATAACATTAGTTATAGAAGTATAATAAACTAGCAGACCCGTGCCCACTTCGTTGGGCGTAAAATCGTAATAATATCGTGTGTTTATTATTTTAAATTACAGAACCAAATAACATACTAAATTTTATAGCACTTAAATAAATAATATGTTACTCCAACGCCATCTATCAAAAATCCCGAAAACGACGTCGATAGGCTAATAAAGTCTTCTAATAGCGATAGATGACGGCGAGAGATGGCGTTATTATATATACCATTTTGGATATTTTTATCTTTTTCTTATTTACAGAATTTTTTGTTCAATTACAATAAAATATAGCCTATGTCACTCCTGAATAGTGTAGCTTTCTGTTAGTGAAAGAATTTTCATGATCGGATCAGTATTTGCGAAGATTACCCCGTATATACAAACAAAGTTATAAACTTTTCCTCTTTATAATATTAGTATAGATAATGTACATTAGTAAGTATCAATAATATAAACAATTTTTTTATTTAATTGTATAATAGTTTCAGATATTCATGCAATGGGCATGACGACAGTATCAAAAAATCGTCAATTTAATGATTTTAGGGGAACACTCACATTTAAAAAATTCAAAATACTGGTTTAGTTTTATGTAATATAATAAGATTATTGTGATTTTCAATAAAATAAAACAGTAAAATACTGCAATCGGCCATTTTGATTGAAACACAAATTACAGCGCACGGCGTCACAACATAACATAATACGTCAGGCGCGCTCCAAAGAGTAAAGTAAAAAGTAAGGCCCACATTATTCTGTGACGTCAAGCCGACGCCATGACACCTGCAGCCGTTTTGCCGCTCTCATTGAAAACATATTAGAAAAATAGTTTTAAAATTTCTTAAACTTAAGTTTATTACCGAAATATAGGTATTTTTGTAAATAGTAAATGTGTACCCACATTATGGAAGATGTTTTCAAAATATTTCGTCATGCCCATTGTATTGTAGACATTTTCAAATGTATTTTTTTTTATAAATCGTAATTGACTAAAACTTATAAAACATAGTGAAATATTAAATAGTTTAATAAATTAAGAAATATACAATATAAATAATTATCATTAAACAATGCCATGCAAATTTACTTTCATACACTATAGTTGCTTAAATATTTGCCCATTATGTTAAAAATAGTTTCTACAAATTACAATATTATTAAATCACACATATTTTAAATTACGTTATCAAGTGAGTTAGGTAAACTATCAAAATTGTCGATAGAATCAGGTTCATTTTCACCTACAAAATGGCTCTCGACATGAGATTGAAAATCTGTAAAAACTGTTTCCTTTTGAAACTTTTCTCCACACATAGGACACATCTTGTCATAAGGCTCTGTATTTGTTTCTTGGTGCTCTATATTTGATTTACTTAATGACGTATTTTCATCATCAAAATCATTGTTATATGAAATTTCAATTTGATTTTTATACATGTCGAGACTTTTACTGGTCTCTGTTTCTTTATTTTCATATCTTTCTGTATTTTTATTTGCGAGACATGTTGGGCAATTGTAGCCATCTATAAATAGATAAAATATTTATTCAGACATTCAAAATATTTACTTTCCATTACATTATAATAAATATAAGTTTGATAAATAATAACATGAACTATTGAAAACGGTACACTTACCTCTCATTATAGTTTCTATTCTAGAAATAACAGTTTTTAAATCTTTTTCTTGTTGAGCAAGTTCTTTTTTAAGACATTGTAATTTTTCTGTTTGACTATAGATTTCTTTAAGTGAATCTGTTGCAGGATCTTCCATATAAGTAAATCCTATGGAATCAACATTCAATATATCTTCATCTATATCATGAAACTGTGCCATTTGTTCGTATTGTTCAACAAGTTGTGACTTTTCTTGAATGAAGCTATTAATTAGTTTTAAGGATATTTCTTCTAAACTTGAATCTGAATACTTTTCTTGCGACTGAGTACCATACTTGGGTGTACTATGTATGTACGTGTTTGTCCGAACTAAAGGTTGTTTCCCACGTTCTTTTATTGCCTTTTCTGCACCTCTTAATGAAGATAACTTACTCCACAAATTTTTATTTTCACAAGAAACCATAAAAACATGATGTAGTAGTTGCGATTTTTGTTTATTAAGTTCTGCGATTTTTTGTTGAAGTGACAGTTTTTCATCGTCTTGCATAGGGGGATAAGGTGGTTTCTCCCCCGCTTTTGTCATATCAAGTTTTAATCGCATATTATCTGTTTCGAGAGTATTTATTCTGCGTTGAAGCAGTAAACATCTGTCTCTCATAGCATGAAGGGCCAATTCATGAACACTAACATTACTATACTCTGCTTTTAGTGTTGACTGATAAGTAGAATCGTTGTTGAAACTCACTATTGATGAAGAATCCATGGCAATGTATTGTTCTTTTCCAATGAAAATAAATATCCTCCAATCATCCCAATTCCCAACTGAAACATTTGACAGTTGACAGCTGATATGATTTGATAGGATTACTGATTAGGATATCAAAATAACCGATGATTTTCCTTTTACAATCGATTTTGAATAATCGACTATCGAAATAGGAAAAACCGAGTTTTGGATAATCGAATTATTTTAAAAAGATAAAATTGGTTGTCTGTAAAGTTGGTTTACGGACGATAGTTTAACGTGACATCGTCATAACAAAACATCTCGATGGATCGAGTGGAAGAGATAGATGCAGCGCTATCAAGTGTACATGATAACAACCGGGACCGACGGCTTAACGTGCTCTCCGAGGCACGGTGGGGAGACCCACAAGGACTGCACAAACATCCAGACCACGGCAAACATCTGTATGGCCAATACAAATGTTTTCATGTGTGGGGACCGAACCCGCAACTACCTGCGCAATAGCCACAAACCGCTGCGCCAACGCGACTTCACATTAGTTGTTGATGAATTTGAAAAAAATAATAGTAATAAATCTATATAAAATAGAAATTACAATCGATTATTTTGTAATCGATTCTCTTATTAAATGTTACTTCTCTATTTGATACTAGCCGACCCGTGCCCACTTCGTTGGGCGTTATAATCCATTTCACATAAGGGTACGGTGAAATTTGATATGTTCCAATACACTCTCACTATTTTCAGCAAATCAGATAAATATAAATGTTTTAAAATCACCAATTAATTTCTAAGGCAAATAATAATGCTTGATTAGATTGAATTGTTGACACGGCACGTCAGAGGGCGCAGGTTCAAATCCTGCTGATTTAAAATCTTTATATATTTTTATCTTTTTCCTTTTATCTTGTCACTCCTGAATAGTGTAGCTTTCTGTTAGCGAAAGAATTTTCATGATCGGATCAGTATTCGCGAAGATTACCCCGTATATACAAACAAAGTTATAAAGCCTGATTTACACCAAGGCAACAACGTGCGGCATTGTGGCATGCGGCATTGACGCATGAAAAATGTCGCACGTTGTGGCAAGAACCTTGCGGCACGGCAACACCTTGCGTCATGTGGCAGAGTGTCGCAGCTTGTATCCGATCACGATGGATTCCGTGCGACAATTTTTGATGCGTCAAGCCAGTTTCTAGGTTATGTTTTGATTGTACTTATTTATTTTATTTACAAAATGAGATAAATCGGACATGGAGTGGTGTAATGATAATTATATTTGTTAGCAAACGAAAAAAACCGACTGAGATCACATCGACAAGTAATGCAATGTACCTACGTAGACGAAAAAAATTAACAAACTCACTAATCGTCTGGTATCTCTAGAAATTGTACCCTTACTACAGAAAATCTAAAAAAGAAATATATAAAATCTACTTTTTTGTGTTTTTGTCTGAAGAAATTCTAACCTATCTCTATCAATCAAGTAGGCAGTCTAAAATTTGACAGCACGACGCTTAAAAACTGTTGCCTTGGCATAAAATACGCTGTCGCATGCCACATATGCCGCAATTTGTCGCATGCCACAAGATGGCGCACGCCACAATATGTCGCATGCGACAATGCCGCACGTTGTTGCCTCGGTGTAAATCAGGCTTAAACTTTACCTCTTTATAATATTAGTATAGATTATATTCACTCATATACGTTTTTTTTCGCAAAAAATTGCCAGTATCAGGGTATTGTTGTTATTATATCATATATATATCAGGGTATTATGTTAAGAAGAATATATTAGCAATAACTTCAAATTCCGTTGGTTCTGACAGCATTAGTCGGAAAATGATCATTCCTCTCCTTGATATACTAACACCGGTACTTACATCCATCTTTAATACTTCCATCTCTACCTGTACGTTCCCATCAATATGGAAAGATGCTGAAATTGTACCTCTCCCCAAAAAAACTAATCCAACGTCCTTATCCGAATATCGTCCTATTTCCATCCTCCCTTTTTTGTCCAAAGCACTCGAGCGTCTTGTGCATCAACAGCTCAGTAGTTTCCTCGTGAAACACCGTCTGTTGAATCCCATGCAATCCGGTTTTCGCCCAGGTCACAGTACGACTACTGCGCTTGTAAAAATAACTGATGATATACGATCAAATATGGACAATCAAAGACTCACGGTATTAACGTTACTCGATTTTAGTAACGCCTTTAATACTGTGGACTTTGATATACTGTGTGATATTTTACGTTCTCTTAACATATCTCCTGAGGTTGCTGATTGGTTTCTAAGTTACTTGCAGGGTCGCCGGCAGCGAGTTAAATTGAACGACTCATATTCAAATTGGTCAACAGTCAATACCGGTGTCCCGCAAGGTGGCGTGCTATCACCTCTTTTGTTTTCTATATTTATAAACTCTCTTTGTAATGTTATAACTTCTTTCTACCACCTCTATGCAGATGATCTCCAGATATACTCTCACTCCACTGTTCATAACTTATCTCAGTGTGTATCGCGCATAAATAATGACCTTTTAGCTATTGGTAAATGGAGTAAAGCCTACGGCCTACATATAAATCCAAACAAATCGAAAGCTATTATTATAGGAAGCTCCAAACTGCTTTGCCGTATTGATAAATCTGAACTACCTCCTGTTACATTTAACGGATTCACCATTCCATATAGCGAAAACGTGAGAAATTTAGGTGTCATCTTCGACCAACATCTCTCTTGGGGTCCGCAGATATGTGAAATTAGCCGCAGGTTGTTCGCTTCGGTTGGGTCTCTCCGCAGATTGCGTAATCTTCTACCCATTCCTACTAAAATTGCTCTTGCTCATAGTCTATTATTACCAATTCTTGATTATGCTGATACTTGCTATCTCGACATTACAGAGGAGCAGCTTAATAAGCTTGAGCGCATTCAAAATTTATGTATAAGATTTATATTTGGACTACGCAAATATGATCATATTTCCGAATTTCGCAAAAAACTCAAGTGGCTCCCAATCCGCCTTCGCAGGAATGCTCATATCCTTAACCTACTTTACTCTATTTTATTTAATCCCTTTACCCCTTCCTATTTGAAAGAACGATTCCAATTCCTTGGCGATACCCATGAACGTTGCCTCCGTTCTGACAGTAATTTCCTTCTCGCTATTCCTTCTCACTCCTCTTCCTTCTATGATAAATCTTTTACAGTTCAAGCCTCTCGCCTTTGGAATACCTTGCCTTTGAATATTAGACGTGTACAAACACTTGCAACTTTTAAAAAGACTGTTAGGAAGCATTTTCTTGAAACTCAACAGTAAACAAGTAATTTATAAGTATATAATATGTATCTATGTCTGTTTATGAGTGTAAGTATGTATGTATGTATGTATGTATGTATGTATGTGTGTATGTATGTGCGTATGTATGTATGTATGTGTTTAATTATTTGAATATTTACTATAAATTGTTTGTAGCCTGTACACCTACGCTGACGCTATACCATTTCCTTTGCCCTAAGGTTGCCTGGAAGAGATCGCTTTTTAGCGATAAGGCCGCCTTTTGTACCTAATGATATATTGTTTAAAATTTCTTTGTATTATTTCTGTCTTTGGTGTACAATAAAGTGTATTATTATTATTATTTTCTGATAATTTTTCTCAGCCTTTGGCTGGTTTGTCTGCATTTACGGGTCAAAAACCAAGTAAATGCAGCGTGTGGTGTGTTAAAATTTAAAATGCGTTGTGTGAAATTTCGTTCTCATCAATTTGCAAGAACTTTCTTACAATTCGGCATGTATTTAAAATGGCGGCTTTTTGTAAGGTAATGTAAAGATTTTCATTTAATTTTAGTGCTTTGAGACTTTGTAACAGATGGTTTGGTATAACACCTGTGGTGGAAAGGACTATTGGGATTATGTAAACTTTATTTTGGTTCCAGATTCTAGCTACTTCATCTTTCAGTTCAGTGTATTTATTGATTTTTTCAGAAATTGTTTTTTGTATGTTATGGGTGTTGGGAACAGCAATATCTATTAGATAGGTTATTTTATTTAATTTATCTTGGAGCGTTATATCCGGTCTATTGTAGTGAATGGTTCTATCTGTAAGTATTGCGCGATCAAAATAAAGTTTATGTGTATCGTTTTCTAAAACTGTTTGTGGTTTATATTTGTAGTAAGGTGTGTTTGTGTCCTGTATGAGTTTGTGTTTGAGTGCTAACTTTTGGTGAATGATGTTGACTACTTGGTTATGTCTATGCGTGTAATCTGTTTGTGTGAGTGTGCATGCTCCAGTAATGTGTTGGATGGTCTCTGGTTGAATGTGGCATTTGCGGCATTTATCGTTTGATATTGAGGGGTCTTTGATTATGAATTTTCTGTAGTTTTTAGTGTTGACTATTTGGTCCTATCCAATGTCGGTGTGAGTGAATCTCTGTTTGAAAGGGGTGAGGAGGGAATGGATGGTGTATATGAGATGGTACTCGGACTATAGGGTTCTGTTGGAGTTGTCCTGTCAGTCAATCTGTCAGTATCGGCTGTAGCATTTTCGGATGAACCGGTGGGAGCCCGCCTGTTCAGCTCCTCACCGCTGACGGTTCGCATGCTGAGACACCCAGCGCCAGCTCCAGGTGTGCCCCGGCGATCACCCCCGGGAAGCGGTCCTATACGTCTTTTCATTGAGCGCGTCTCCATATTGAATGGGTTGTCGGGACCGTTGGTCGGAAAGGTGTGTCTAGGCCGTGTTGGTGACTTTGTAAGGTATTTGTGCCTTCTACCTTAACGAGGTAGGGTATGGTCAAGATGTTAATGACAATTTGTTCAAGCCTTCCTTAAGCCCCCCCACCACGGCAAGGTGGTCCCTTGGGGGGGTTATTATTATTATTATTATTTTATGTCATATTATACAGTGTTGCTATGTGCAGAAATTATTAATTTTTAATTCAATTTATTAATTTTCAGGTTTTTTGACAGATTGTAACTCAACAGCTATCGATTTCAAGTTGTAATAAAGAAACCATCGAGAAAAATCGGTATATCGATGATTAAATGTTTATACACTACCTCATCGGCCCGTCCCTATTGTGAATTGTCAAAACTTAAAAGTTAAATCAAAATATGAAAATTCATAACCTATAAAAAATAGTAATAGTATGTATTTATATTTAATTTTTTAATTTATTATAGTTGTGTTGTAGTATATGAACCCTATATTCATGTGAAAATGTTCAATGTACCTATATGTATTTTTTTTTAATATTTCTTATTGTCACGTTTCATATCAATTGATCTAGGAAATTAAAATTTCATTTATTAAATTGTTCTTTTATAAAGTCTCACAATTAAAAATGAAATAGTTTGATTTATTTTTTCAGTGTAGACTGTAGTGTAGTCAGTTGTAGTGTAAGAGTCGACAATACGTTTAGACGTCTGGTGAAATAAAAGCAACAAATAAATAAAAACAGAAATACTATAAATGCATAAAAATGTCTAATACAATTCCACTTTTACAGTTTGTGGCGTTTTTGGTACGTTTATTTAATTTTATGTTATTGGTTAAGTACAGTATAAGGCATTAATTTATTTTCTTCATTAATTCTGCTAGGCATAGGCCTGTTTCTGCATTTAGAAGGGTCTGATTTAAACCACTACCCTGCAGCTTCGGGGGGTTGCATATGTATTACCTACTATGAGTATTGATCGCTATTCCCACGTGACATTGGCGAAATCGACAGTGCCCCCTGGCACAACTGAAAGCCATTAAACCCAAGAATAAATTAATTGATCGCCATCATGTGGTTATGATAACAACCGGGATCGACTAATTGATATCGCGGGCTTCAAGCCAGAGGGGCGTATAAACAAAATGCGTTTTTTTTTATTACGTCAATCATTTCTAATTTTATCGATACATCACCTCCGTTTTTTTCTTAACTGTAGGTAAATTATTTTAGAAAATATTTATAAAATACTTTCAGGAGTATAACTGAAGTCAGATATTATTTTCATGCCAGAAAGTCGTACCGCGTTATTGCTGATACGCCCCTCTGGCTTGAAGCCCGCGATATATTTTATTAATTATGCATTTCGATCATATTATTTTGTCCTAAATTGATGTATTTTCAGGATTTACTGGGAGTAGGCCTGATAGTGCCACTAATTCCTAATAATGTACGACAAATGGGTGGAAATCATATTCAAATTGGGCTTCTTGGTTCTCTCTATGCAGGTTTCCAGTTAGGGTCTGGCCCACTAATTGTAAGTATGTTAATAGTCACTTATCTTAATATTATAAATGAACATTAAAATTGATTAACAAAGTAATGTGTTTTAATGAATGTGAAAAAAAATATTAATTTTCACAAAAAAATATAACAGTTAACATTTAATTACTAACTCTGTAACAATGCTGGTAAATGAGTTTTGTACTTTGAACTTGATAGTATATTAAAATTTATTACATGTATGAATCTATAACTAAAAAAAGAGTTTAAGATTGTGATTTATTCAATCTACAGTTTGGCTTAATTTTAAGTGTGTTAGATGTACTTTTTCCAAATTAATGTCCACATCCACTATACAAAGAATGAAGTAATTGAAGTTGAAAGTATTTTTTTAACATTTGACATCCATTTACTACCTTGAAGGGGGTATATATAGTATAGTAAAGTATATATTATATATACTTTCATTACAATTCCATTGTATTGTACAAATAGTCTTATGCTACTTAGAAGTAACAATTTGAGTTTGCACTAAGAGCAATAATGATAAAATATTACAGCTTTTTAATTTGCCTAATTATTTCCAATTCAGTAAGTATTTAACATGTTTTAATTTTGTTTTATATTTTAGGGTAACCTTAGTGATTTACGAGGTCGTAAACAAATATTAATATTAACACTTCTAGTATGCAGTGTTGCTTATATGATACTTGGTGTAACAAGTTCAATTGCAGTTATTTTACTATTGAGAGCAGTTTTAGGTTAGTATATCCATAAAATAATGTAATATTAAACTGAGTATGTAGTTGTCTCAAAAAAGTTGTTTAAATTCCAGGTTTATTTAAACAAACACAATTATTAACTAAAGCCCTAGTACCTGATTATGAAAAAGATGAAAAAAAGCAGTCTAAAATTTATGGAAAAATGGCTGCTATATCTGGAATTGGTATAACATTAGGACCTATTATTGGTGGGCACATAGCTGAAGATTATCCAAGTCATGGTTTCAGTTTTATTGGCGTGGCTGTGAGCATAGTTTTTATAATAAATGCTGGTGAGCTAAACTACTGCTACTGACTATTTGATCAAATGAAGCGTCATAATTTCCTTGATTTGTATTTTTATTGTTTCAGGTCTTGTAACCCTGCTTCCAAATGTAACTATACCTGTAAAAAAGAAATCTGATATCAAAGGTTCTCCACAAAATATTTTCCTTGTGCTGTTAAATTGTGTCAAACAATCTTTTGTAGAATTATCAAAAGTTAAATGGTCAAAATACTGGACAATTTTTATGTTTCAAGCCACAAGTAGTTTTGCAATGGGAGTTTACTACTCTAGTTACGCTTTATACTTAAAAACGCAGTTTGGCCTTACTCCTAAACACATAGGTTATGTAGTTTCAGTACAAGGTGTGATTGGTACAGTATCAAGCTTCCTAATAGGCTACATAAACAGTTTTTATTCTCATGATAATAACTATAGCATAAGAAACTATCACGTGTTTCTTCTGACAACTCTATCTCTCTTAGGTATTTGTCTATCATTTAATATTATAATGTATGCTATTTTATTAATTCCATTATCAATAGGGAATGCAGTAGGCAGACTTGTAACATTAGAAATGATTGTGAAAAGTAGTCATGAAGATCACAGAGGAACTTTGATAGGTGCCTCAAATAGTGTTAGATCTTTATCAGGGGTAGTTGCACCAATGCTAGCTGGTCTTGTTGGGGAATACTGTGGTATAGAATATGTTTTATATCCTTCATTTTTGTCTACATTAGTTGGACTAATTATGAGTTACCAGTACAAAAGACATGTAAAGACAGAGTAAATAGATTATACTTAATATGCACAAATTTTTTGAATATTTATGTTTTATATTTATTAAAGTTTTTTTAAAATGTTATTGATATTTTATTGAATGATATTTTAGGAAGTTGATACTTCGCCCTATTCACAATAGGGGATTGGACAGTAATCAGATTAAAATCTATAATGTACTTAGATAAAATAAATATTCTGTTTTACGATTATTTATCAAATAATAATTTAATATAATTCATTTAAATATTTTTAAATGAAGAAATAAAATGTTGTTATTTACAATATTATTAATCTGTACTAAAACACCAACTAGAGTGCGTGACGTCATTTGGCGGTACAAGCCACAGACTACTCTAGGAAAGAGCAAGCATTGACTGCACGGGTTTTATTCTATCCGTATATTCAATGTACTCTGTGTTTTATATACTCTTTGTTTATTGCCTCCAGATGACGTCACGCGCTGTCAGATGTCATAACGTGGCGTTTTGGCGGGATTTTTAAACAAACAATATTAAAACATGATTTTGAGTACCTAAAAGGCTGTGAATAAATAAAATTTTATTTTTTATTGCTATAAGTATCCATAAAGATTAATTAAAAACGCTTTTTGAAAATTTGGCCGATCCCCTATTGGACTAATTATGAGTTACCAGTACAAAAGACATGTAAAGATAGAGTAAATAGATTATACTTAATAAGCACAATTTTTTTGAATATTTATGTTTTATATTTATTAAAGTTTTTTTTAAATGTTATTGATATTTTATTGAATGATATTTTAGGAAGTTGATACTTCGCCCTATTCACAATTCATATTGCAGTATTAATTACTTATTTGGATCTATTGAGTTTCTGTTTTAGAGTCGATCGAGTTAGCTTTCGTGTAATTTACTTTATTCATTAAGTAATAATATTGCGACGACGCGTTGGCGCAACACAGCACTGGTTTGTGGCTGTTGTAAACTTTTATAACTTTTCTTACTACGTTTTTTTTTTATATTTTGTTTACATGCCAGTGCCTATATTTTTATGTGACACAGTCCGTCAGTCTGTCAGTTCAGCCTATTGCATTCTACTGCTGGACATAGGCCTCCCCAAGTTCATACCAGACATCCCGGTTTTCCGCAATCCTCATCCAACCTACACCGGTAATCTTATGTAGATTGTCAGAGTCACAGTCTGCAAATTTTCTTAAGACTTCCACCATTTGTCTAATTTAAAGACATGTTACATTAATTTCATTTGATTCAGAAAATGTAAAAAAAATATGCTGTAACACGGGCGACACTGGCGACACCGGCGGCTCGTCAGAGACCACGCAGGTTACCGGCTCGCTACCGCGACTAAGTAATCGTTGTAACTGGCAGTTTAGTAATTCAAAATTTTAGTATTAGAATCGGGTCTAAAAAAGGAACTTGTCAATGAGGGATTTGAGTTAAGATATAGGAAGTTGGAAAAAGGGGATTCTCATGATCAGTGGCGGCCTTAGGGGGTGGCGAACGGGGCAATCGCCCGGGGCCTCGCGCTTGCAGGGGCCTCGCGCAACAACCCAAGCAAATTAAAAATAATATAGATTTTTAACTGTTTTTTTTTTTTTAATTAAAATTATTAAAACATATTTGAGGAATTCGATGACACAAGATCGGCTTTCAGTCCTTGCTATTCTTTAAATCGAAAATAACGTAGCTCATTCGTTAGATTATTGTGCTTTAATAAAGATTTTAGTCTAAGGAAAAGCCGAATAGTCTAGTCGACAAGTTAAAAATGGTCGAAAATAGAGATACTACTCTTAAAAGTATGTGTGATAGCTCGTTGGATTCGGAATGACGTCTAGAAAAATGCTCTAAATAAAAAGCGTGCACATAAAAAATTGCAAAAGTTATAAACAAATAAATTAATAATTGTGTTTGCTTGCAAACGAAATAAAAACGACTTCAATTAGATACATCGACAAGTAATACAACGTAGGTAGACGAAAAAATAGACAAGTAAATACGCGTTATCAAAGACTAGCTGCTGCCCGCGACGTCGTCTGCGTGCGTTCACTGCTCGTTCCCCGTAGGTGCTAGCGTGATAATATGTAGCCTATGTTCTGACCCGACTTCTTAATAATATTCGTGCCAAATTTGAAGTAAATCCATGCAGTACTTTTTGAGTTTATCCCGGACATACATTTGAAGAAATAAAGGTTCACTGCTCGTTCCCCGTAGGTGATAGCGTGATAATATATAGCCTATGTTCTGACCCGACTTCTTAACAATATTCGTGCCAAATTTGAAGTAAATCCATGCAGTACTTTTTGAGTTTATCCCGGACATACATACAGACAAACAGACAAACAGACAAAAATTCTAAAAACTATATTTTTGGCTTCGGTATCGATTGTAGATCACACCCCAAGTATTCTTTTAAAGAAATATTCAATGTACAGTTTTGACTTTTCTACCATTTTATTATATGTATAGATTACTCAAAAAGTTGTAAACAAATCTCGATGAAATTTAAATGTAGCATGATGATAAACACCAGCTTTCGATTAAATTAAAAATCATCAAAATCGGTAAACCAAGTAAAAAGTTATGCGATATAATACAACGTAGGTCGACGAAAAAATAGTCAAGTAAAAACGCATTATTAGATATAACTCAAAAAGTTTAGTACTTGTAAGATCTCAAATAAATTAAAATGGTACCAAATGACACGCACTACCTTTCGATTAAAATAAAAATCATCGAAGTCGGTCCACCCAATCAAAAACTCTGAAGTAACATACCTACATAAAAAAATACAGTCGAATTGAGAACCTCCTCCTTTTTTAGAAGTCGGTTAAAAAGGAAAAAATTGGCATTTCGTTTTTTGTAAATATTTCATAAACTATTAATATTTAATTTATTTGTTGAAAAATTAACTTTAAGTAAAATGGACATGGAATGGATTAAGGGACTTTAGTATTTGTAGTGTTCAGAAAATCAGAATACACCATAATTTTTTCAAATTTATGAAAAAATTTCAATATCTATACTAATTGATTTGTATTTTTGTGTGTATGTTTGTAATAAATAAACTCAAAAACTACTGGACCGATTTAAAAATTCTTTCACCATTTGAAAGCTTAGTTATCCCTGTGTAACACAGGCTACTTTTTATCCCGGGAAAATAATATGTTTCCACGGGAAATTGTTTGCGCACACGGGTGAAAGCCGTTGAGAACAGCTAGTCTTAAATAAATTAACCAATGTGTCGTACTCGCTTTTGACGCCGCGCGCGCAACCTTAAAATGTCACGTGGAAACCCATTTTCAGTTTTAAATTAAATTTATAAATAATGGAGATAGAGTTCCGGGAGTGGGAAGTTTTTCATTGGAAATATCCTCTTCTTTCAGAATCTGTTTTTGAAATTTCTTAAATATTAATAGTTTATGAAATATTGGAAAAAAACGAAATACCATTTTTTTCCTTTTTTAATTGTTTATAACTTTTGCAATTTTTATGTGCTAAACCACGCTTTTAAAACATTTTTCTAGCCGTCATTCCGAATAAATTGAGGTATCACACATAATTTTAAGAGCTGTATCTCTATTTTCGACCATTTTCAACTGGTCGACTAGATTAAAAGGACAAAGGGCCTCGCAAAGACTTGCCGCCCGGGGCCTCGCAATGGGTAAGGCCGCCTCTGCTCATGATATATTATATTATAGTCTTTGTTAACATCTCTGTTTCATTTTATATAATTGTAAACTAAAGTAAAGTGTGTTTTCGTATTGTGTTACGATTAGTTTTAATAAAAAAACTGTTATCCGAGTGAATAAAACTATAAAGTTTATTGTGGTTCAATTTATTGACTACAAATTGGCGCCCAACTCAGAGGCCTGAATCGACCGTGTTCTCCATTGCTCCATCGAAAGAATAATCATGCCGCGAACACGGCGACAATCTCGCCGACAAAGTATATACGATGACGCGGGAGAAATCGTGGACGACCATGAAGAGGATAAAATAACGGTGTCTGGCGTGGCTAACATTATGGCCGCTGCGCAACGCTCGCAAACCGACGCGTTCGAACGGATGTTCGAACGGCTGTTGGAGCAGCGATCACCGACTCCTGCTGTGGCCGCCCAGCCTTCGGGCAATTTCTCAATGTGTACCGCTCGCTTCGCCGCCGCTGTCGACGAAGACATCGAAAGATTCATCGATAACATCGAATGTTACAAAGACTGCACAAATATATCGGAAGAGAACGCGATACGCGGTCTGTCAATGCTGCTAACAGGCAAGGCCGCAGTCTGGTGGCAGAGCGCTAAAATTGAAGTGAGCACTTGGCCCGATGCGCTCGAATGTCTGCGAAGTGCCTTCGGCGACCGCAGACCACCTCACAAGATATACCTACAACTGTTTTCGTTAAGTCAAGGTAAAGAAAATACAGATCTTTTTGTCGCCAGAGCGAGAGCGCTGCTAACAAGATTGCCCTATGGTGATGTCTCAGAGAAAGTACAGCTAGATATGGTGTACGGACTACTAGACAAGCGAATAAGGCAAAGAATACGCCGTGACGACATCACCACCTTCAAGCAGTTACTTCAGCTGGCACGTAACATCGAGGAGGAGCTCGAGGTGCCTGAATCGCGGTCCGCAGCCGCAGCCAAGCCGACCGCAGGCCGCGCGACTGTTGCCACTACGACGCCGATACCACCGCCGCCTCGCCGAGCTAACACCACGTCGAGCCTGAGGACGACCATGCCGTCTACGTCGACTACTCACCGCGCCAGCGCCGCTCCTGGGAAACCAGCTGTCGCGGAGCGCCGGCGTACCACCGCGTCGCCGCCACTGGATTCATCGGCACCGCTGAATGTCAATAAATCACGCTTTTGTGTTTACTGTAAAGTGCATGGACATACTCGTGAAAATTGTACTAACCGACCTAACGAACAGATTGTAAACGTGCCTCAAATAAGTTGCTATGGTTGTGGGGCGCTAGGAGTCGTCAGATCGCAGTGTACAACGTGCAAGAACAATCAGCTGTCATTCTCCACAGTTGACACCGACTTCGTATATCCTTTTCAAAGCTCTTTTGATGGTAACGAATCTGTTTTCTCTTATCATTCAAATCACGATATTGTCCCTACAGGTATGCAAAAATTCACGCACACATACACCTGTCTCAATGACACTATTGATACTAGCAATACAAAACCTCGAAACTCGCTTATCACTGTGCCTCGTTTACACGAACTCGCCACAACTGACAAGGTAGTGCAGGGGCATTTGCACGTTCCAGTAACTAATGCCGAGGAACGTTTAGCACCTTCCAGTGACATTAATGTTGTGTTTACTTACAGCCCGACATCCAGTGAGGAGTATAGTCACCTGTCAACCGTAGATGATTCTTCCAGTTCTACATACTGCGATGTCTACTACGACACAACGGTAGGTAGTGATCACCGTTGTTCCGACTTGGATTATTTTGACTATGACGACTCATCTGATGGGGCAAACGCAACAATGGTTGACTCCATTCTTGATAAAGTAAATACGTCAATTGTTGACCCCGATTTTGATAGGGTAAATTCCACAATAATTGATTCCGATTTTGATGAAGTGGAGAGCATTATTCTTGCCCCACTTTCTCATTCGATGCCAAGTCGGAGGCCTACGCTAAGTATTACTATTAGTGGTAAGAGAGGCATTGCACTTATTGATACCGCTGCTAAAAGTTGTGTAGCAGGTCATAAACTTTACAAATTGCTTAAAGATATGGGGCAAACGTTTATAAGACGACAAGTAAATGTGAAATTGGCTGATGGCATAGTACGCCCACGGGATGTTTTGGTAGCACATGTAGATGTGACCATTTCTGTTAATAGGTCAGTTCCCACAGACTTCGTGATTTTCCCAGAGGCCGACAACAACGAGACCCTCTTAGGGATAGACTTCATAAATGCCGCTGGTATGGTCATAGACTTTGCAGCTTCTACATGGCATTTCTCAGGTAACCAACAGTTATATCCTCTGGAATATGAGGGGGATGAGGAGATACCGAGAACTTCTGTTATGGCTTCTTCGATTGTATTAAGGGAAGACGAAGGGACCATGCTTACCTGCGAACAACGCCAATGTCTAGAAGAGCTGCTGCAGCGACACGAAGATACTTTTCGGTTAGGAGGAGAAGCTACTCCATTTGCTGAACACCGCATAGATACGGGCGATCACGCACCCATTGCCGTACCACCCTACCGTCTTACGCCAGCGAAGAAGACAATTATGGAAGCGGAACTGAACAAGATGTTAGAAGACGGGATCATAGAGGAGTGTGAGTCGGCATGGGCCGCACCGGCACTGTTGGTCCCTAAAAAGAATGGCACTTACCGATTTTGTGCCGATTACCGTCGCCTAAATGCTGTAACTAAAACAGATACTTATCCTCTACCGGTGATCGAAGATCTGCTCCACGCCACTAAAAGAGAAGGATACATAAGTACCATAGACCTGCGCTCCAGCTATTGGCAAGTTAGTGTCGCGGAGGCCGACAGGGACAAGACGGCGTTCGTGACACCATTTGGAACTTACCGGTTCGTCCGCATGCCTTTCGGACTTAAGAACGCTCCCGCGACCTTTCAGAGGCTTATTGACCGGTTTCGCTCTGGAAGTACCGTAAAGGATATCACGCTACTTGCCTATCTGGACGACCTACTAGTGCTGTCGGATGGGTATGAACAGCACCTTCAGGATCTGGATCGCGTCTTTGACCGCCTGCGCGTTTTTGGTTTACGCGCCAACCGAGATAAGTGTGTCTTCGCTTCAAAGGAAGTCAAATACCTAGGACATCTTATCACGCCTGAAGGGATAAAACCGGACGGTTCAAAGGTTCAGGCGATACTCAGGATGAACGAACCAACCAACCTTAAGCACTTACGCACATTTCTCCAAACCTGCTCCTGGTTCAGGAAGTTCGTGCCCGGTTTCTCGGAGATCGCCCAACCGCTCACCAGACTCACCAAGAAGAACATGACCTGGACCTGGAATGAGGAACAACGCAACGCGTTTAACGAGTTGAAGAGAAGACTTACCACTGCACCGGTTTTAGTTCAACCGGACTACAGCAAGCCGTTTGTCATACGTACGGACGCCAGCAATTACGCACTCGGCGCCGTGCTTTTACAGGGTGAAGGCACCGAAGAGCACCCAATCGAGTACTCAAGTCGCTTACTTACTGATCCAGAAAGAAGATACGGCACCACCGAGCGCGAGGCGTTGGCTGTCGTGTGGGCAGTGGAAAAATATCGCCCCTACATTGATGGTCACCCCGTGACAGTCAGGAGCGATCACCAGCCTCTGAAGTGGCTACTGTCTCTTAAGTCGCCAAATGGCAGACTCATGCGCTGGGCGCTCAAACTACAAGCTCACGATATCAAATACGAGTATACGCCTGGAAAGGCCAATGTCGTCGCCGACACTCTCAGTCGACCGATTTGCGACGAGAGCTCTGAGACGGATTGCGGTATGTGCTCTGTCACTATCGACCTCCCTCGAATAAAAGCAGAGGAGCTGAGAGCTGCTCAGATGGAAGATCCAGATGTCAGCAAAGTCATCAAGGACGTCGAAAGCAACGATGCGCTGGCTTCGACCCGTTGGTTAGAACGGGGATATTTGATGAATCAAGGCGTTCTTTACCGTCTCAGCCCCGATTCTGATTCAGAAGAACCGCAACTGGTGGTCCCGGAGTCCATGATAGAGGCGACGTTGAAAGAATTTCACGACGCACCTACCGCTGGCCATCAGGGCGTAGAGCGAACCTTAGACCGCATTCGACAACGTTACTATTTTACCGGAATGCGTAACCGCGTGATCAGCTACCTAAAGGGATGTGCTGACTGTCAACGGTACAAGTACACAAACCAGAAGCCGCCTGGCCTCTTACAGACGCCCGTCTTAGCTCGTAGAGGTGAAGTGCTTGCCATAGATTTCTTCGGACCCCTACCTGAGGGCGAGAACGGAGAGAAGTGGGTGTTCCTTATGGAGGACACCTCTACTCGTTGGGTTGAACTCTTCGCTATGAAGGAAGCTACTGCTGAAGCATGTGCACCTCTGATGATTGAGGAATACTTTCTACGCTACGGGTTCCCACGGCGAATAACCTCTGATAATGGAGTCCAGTTCGTATCCGCCGTTATGCAGCAGACAATGTTTTTACTAGGGATAAAACAAAACCTAATTCCACTGTATCATCCAGAAGCCAACCCCGCCGAAAGAAAGAATAGGGACATAAAGATCCAGTTGGCCATGCTAGTCAAGAACGAACATCGTTCTTGGCCAAAGTACTTACCTCAGGTGCGGTTCGCCTTGAACACTGCCAACTGCAGGACAACGGGTATGACACCTTCCTACATGATGTTCGCGCGTGAAATGAGAACCCCATTTGACGTGCAACATGATATGAGGATGATACTAGAAAACGACAATTTTATTCCCCAGGTGACCCCGTATCTTGAAAAGTTCGTGTCCACGATGCGCGAGGTTCGTGAGCGGGTGGAAACACAACAAGACGCTCGCAAGGTGTATGCTGATAACTCCCGTCGACCAGCGTCTGACTTTCAAGAGGGTGACCTCGTATTACTGACGACGCATGTTCATAGCAACGCGCAGAAAGGCAAGACAAAAAAGTTCATGCCTCTGCGCGATGGGCCCTATAAGGTACAACGTGTGGTTAGTCCAAGCACATACGAGATAGCCGATCTGCAGGGGCAAACCTTAGGCCGTTTCCACAGCTCTGACCTTACTCCGTTTATAGGCGTGACGGGGCAAGACCTTCCAGTACAGCCTCGTCGATTGCGTGGGCGACCTCGTGTCCAACCTGACACCCCAGTAACACCTCGTATAGACGCTCACCCATCCACACTCACTCCACCTCAACACACTTACACCAACTCACTTTCGGGGCGAAATCGTGATTTGGAGGAGGAGGGTGTAACACGGGCGACACTGGCGACACCGGCGGCTCGTCAGAGACCACGCAGGTTACCGGCTCGCTACCGCGACTAAGTAATCGTTGTAACTGGCAGTTTAGTAATTCAAAATTTTAGTATTAGAATCGGGTCTAAAAAAGGAACTTGTCAATGAGGGATTTGAGTTAAGATATAGGAAGTTGGAAAAAGGGGATTCTCATGATATATTATATTATAGTCTTTGTTAACATCTCTGTTTCATTTTATATAATTGTAAACTAAAGTAAAGTGTGTTTTCGTATTGTGTTACGATTAGTTTTAATAAAAAAACTGTTATCCGAGTGAATAAAACTATAAAGTTTATTGTGGTTCAATTTATTGACTACAATGCATAATTATATTTGTGCAATGTTATCACTTTATGACCTTTCCATTTTGTAGCGTTAATCTATATCAAAATTACGTTATTGAATCTTGCATCAATCAATCATTATATAAAAGGTTGACACAATGCAAGATGAAAAGATCATTTACCTACTTTTTTGTTTATAGTAAAATATTTTGATAAGATTTAGGTCATCAGATCAATTAGAGGTGTGTTTTTTTTAGTATTTAATGGTTAGGTGAAAGATTAACACATCTTTAGATCTTTGATAATTCTGTTGTGTTCTTTGAATATAATGTAGTATGTAAATATAATTGAAAAAAAAACTATAACTACATGTGAGTATGATATAATTGCTTTTTTGCCGATAAGATTTAGGTCATCAGATCAATTAGAGGTGTGTTTTTTTTAGTATTTAATGGTTAGGTGAAAGATTAACACATCTTTAGATCTTTGATAATTCTGTTGTGTTCTTTGAATATAATGTAGTATGTAAATATAATTGAAAAAAAAAACTATAACTACATGTGAGTATGATATAATTGCTTTTTTGCCCAGTCACAAAAAGTAAACCAACCTATTATATACAGGGTGTTAGGGGAATGGTTAGCCATAGAGGTATGTTGGGTAGGGGGGTTCATTTGAAACCTATTTAGGCTAACTTACCTATATGCAAAGTGTTACGGATTTTTTTTTATGATTATTTTTTCATTTTTCGAAAAAAGTGCCAAAAATTAGTGATTTGACCATCATATCTTTTTTTTTATTGATATATCAACGCCATTTCTTTTTTGTTTTGATCATCAATAGATTGCGCATGTAAAATAAATGTGATTTAATTTAGAAAACATCTACAAAAAAAATTATGGGCCAAAGAAATCTTGACAGAGACAAAAAGTAAATCAAACCTTCAAGTTTAGGTATAAATTAAAAAAAAATTAAAGCCTCCAGACAATTTAAAATAATTTAAAAAATTACTCTAGTTAACACTGTTTTAAATAATATTACTTTCATTCACCTACCTTACTTACTTTTTTTAAAATGATGAAATAACGAAATGGTTTCTACCTTAACCCGCACTCTACGTCTACGCTGACAATTATAACAATAATTGTTATTACGCAGGGCGGTATGTCCCTGTACAGCACATGGTAAACTATCTGCTGTCTCTTTTTATCTTGGAATTTGGGGTATGAGTTTCCACGGGCACCACAAATGTATCTCATAGGGTGAAATTAATGCCGGTAGGTATCAAAATAAAACAAATCATAAATTCGAGTAACAAATTTATTTTATTTTTATAAATACAGTGAATTCGGTCGTGAATTTCCACAATCTACATTACTGGAAATAAGGATGATCTTCAAATAAGGATGTAAATCCTCGCCTGATGAGAGCAGTCAAGTTTTTTTTTTTTTTTTTAATAATAAACGCTTCACACTCGACGGCCCCCAGTAGGATTTTTTTCCTGTGTCGGGGGTCCGGAAACACACACAATACACAAGCACAAATGCCCAGACCACGACAACCATCCATATGACCAATACAAATATCTGCCGTGAGCGGGGATCGAACGCGCGACCGCCAGCGCATCAGCCAGTGCTGTGACCGCTGCGCCAACATGTCGCCAAAGTCAAGATGGTAGTTTGCCATGTGCTATACAGGGACATACCGCCCTGCGTAATAACAATTATTGTTATAATTGTCAGCGTAGAGCGCGGGTTCAGGTAGAAACCATTTCGTTATTTCATCATTTAAAAAAAAAAGTAAGTAAGGTAGGTGAATGAAAGTAATATTATTTAAAACAGTGTTAACTAGAGTAATTTTTTAAATTATTTTAAATTGTCTGGAGGCTTTAATTTTGTTTTTAATTTATACCTAAACTTGAAGGTTTGATTTACTTTTTGTCTCTGTCAAGATTTCTTTGGTCCATAATTTTTTTTGTAGATGTTTTCTAAATTAAATCACATTTATTTTACATGCGCAATGTATTGATGATCAAAACAAAAAAGAAATGGCGTTGATATATCAATAAACAAAAAAGATATGATGGTCAAATCACTAATTTTCGGCACTTTTTTCGAAAAATGAAAAAATAATCATAAAAAAAAATCCGTAACACTTTGCATATAGGTAAGTTAGCCTAAATAGGTTCCAAATGACCCCCCCTACCCAACATACCTCTATGGCTAACCATTCCCCTAACACCCTGTATATATATTTGAAATTAAAAGTACTATTTATTAGTATAAAAATACATTTTTTTGTTAAAGAAACAAAGATTGATATATTATATTTTATTTAAAACAAACGTATTATCTGTTTACTTTTATTATGTAGCAATACATCTCAAATCATTCATGAATTGTTACAAGATAAAGAAAGTTAAAACTAAAACCCGACTAGGACAAAATATAAGATTTTTAAGTATCAACACTGTATTCGTAGATATAATGTCAACTCCGAAATATCGAACTCCGAAAAATAAAAAATATGGTAAATATCCCGTATTAAATAATTTTATTATGACAAAATAATTTTAATATGTTACTTTGTTCTATATTATAGCCTATAGCCAGTTGACAATTAAGATGCTTCTAATGATATCTAATTTATCTATATATGAAAAGTAGTTTGGGAGATATGAGGGAACAGATGAACATACATACATACATAGACTGCTAAAATTATAACCCTCCTTTTGGCTTTGCCGTAGTTAGGTAAACATTATGCAAGTTCAGTACCATTCCTTGTCCAGCATAGTAAAAATATATCCGATTGTTATATAATTAAAAAAAAAGTGTTCTTTTACTACTTATCAATTATAAATAAAATATTAAATATTTACATACACATAACCTAATGTACTTTTAAAGTAATTTCTAGGGAATTTTATTCTCCTTCCACAGATTTCATTTGTTTCTTCCTCATATCTTGAATTAACTTCTGTATAGCTTCTCTGTCCTGCTTATTCTCCGGTGGAAAGATTTGACGTTTAGTATTAGTAACCCATTCTTCAAAGTAGGTTGGTTGATTAAAGAAAAAGAACAGTCCAACGGGAAATGATGTGTACATTGCCATTCTTCCAACTTCTAATTTCCAGTTCCCCATATTTATTTTGTATTAAGTATAAACTCTTTTAATAAATTGAATCCGTAATATAAATGTCTATTTGATTTCTTGAAAATTTAATGAAAACAAATTGACATTTGACACATATTTGACATTTGTTTGAGAATTTCATAGTGCTGTCAATTATCATGATACAAAGGGCGTGTTTGGCCGAAGTAAGTTCTTAATAAATTTAGTAAGTCACTCACTATACTTACAAAATTTTCGGCCAGAAGACAAAATAAGTGCTAACGCAGTAAGCATGGCTTAATATAAGACGCCATTTTGCTTATTGTTGATGTAAATAAAACCATGACAGAAACAGATCAACAGTTCAGAATACCTACACAAGCACTAATAAAATAATTTTAGACGTAAAAATGAGTGATTCTTTAATCGTATGTTCCTATGAAACGGTGTTTTGTTTTATGTTAAGTCAGTAAATGTAAGTCTGTCCTGGCCGAAAAGCGCTATATTCAGCCTGTAAGATTTTAATTATTTTAGGCTTACTGGCTTAGTAAGCTTATTGGGTTTTGGGAAAATAATAGGCGGTTATATTCTTTAGCTTCTATTCTGTATAATAATTATATGGACGAAAAGCGCGGGAAACGTCAAACGAGTGGGAGTGTTTTTTTTGGAATTTAATTTTTAAAAATAACTTTTATTATTCAGATAGGTTTAAATTAATGTAAATAGTTGTTATTTTAGTTCTTTTTAGTTTAAATTTGTAGTTAGTGTATTTTCTTCGTAGGGTAAGTTTTTAATTCATTTTGTTTTCGCCATGGGGGACGAACCCCCCGATCCTGGGGGCACAGTGCCACAGGTATCGCATTATATTACTATAGATAATAATCAATTGCATTGTGAATCTTCTATGGACACGGATGTTAGTTCTGTTAATAATGTTAGTACTGTAAATAAAACAAAGCCGCTTAGAAAACGCACAAATGCTTTAATAAGAATTTGTAAACATTGCAATAAAAAACGACGGCGTCAAGGCAAGACAAATAAAGATACCGACTGTTCTTGTATAAATGATGACAACAATTGTGATATTTCTGTTCCTATCACAATGACCACTAATGGTCAAGATGATATTCCTGCTTCTAAAGTCCCAATTATTACAACTCGTCTTTACCAGGCCTCAGATATTGGACCATATGTAGTTCATGTACAAAAACAACAATTGTCTCCAGATGAAAACGTTACACTTCACCCCGTCTCATTTGGTCGTTTCCTTAAAAATAATGAGTTTAAAAATATTTTAAATGGAAGTTTGAAGAGAATTGGTAGAAATAGGCTCTCTCTTACATTTACTAATTTTTCTGATGCTAATAACTTTACCAACGATACTAAGCTTTCGAGTAACAGATTCAAAGCCTTCATTCCATCCTTTAATATATCTAGAATGGGTATTGTAAGAGGGATTCCAAAAGAATGGTCTGCAGAAGAGGTGATACAGAATGTTTCTGTTCCACCAGGTTGTGGTAGTGTTCTAAAAGCAAGGCGATTAAAAAAGAAAATTTTTACTGATAATAAAGCCAGTTTTATTGATACTGAAACAGTTGTTCTGACTTTCGATGGCCAAATTCTTCCTAAAAGAATTTTCATATGTTTTAATTCTTTTCCTGTAGACTTATATATTTACCCTACTATACAATGTTTCAAATGTTGTCGATATGGACATGTCAAAGATATGTGTAGATCAACTCCTCGCTGCTTTAAATGTGGCAAGGACGGTCATTCTGGAAGCAGCTGTACATCAGAAGATGAGGCATTTTGCTGTATTTGTCACGGCGCCCACTATGCAACAAATAAAATATGTAAAGAATTTTTAAGGCAAAAAAATATCAAAGAACATATGGCTAAAAATAGTATTTCTTATGCAGAGGCATCCAAAACCTTCCCTACAATAACCAAATCATATTCTGATGTTGTAGCAACTTCCCTAAACACTCCTTCAACCTCCTTCATCAACAAAACTCATATAAATAATAATAAAGATTCTCAAAATGTTTCCTATAAGAAGACTGTATTTTTAAAACCTCGTCAACATTTAACATCAAACAAAGGATACGATGTCAAGGCTCATAATGCTATCATAAATGAATTTGATTTGCCTTCCCCTAAAAATGGTTGTGCACTTAACAATAAAACAAATGATTCATCTAAACAATCTATTGTTGAACTTATAATTACTTTATTAAATATGTTAAATCAAAATCAACCGTCCAACGTAGCCCAACCAATAATGGAAATTATAAATAATTATATTAGTCATAATGGACAATTACTCCAAGGCAATTCAGTGGAATTGTCGTAGTGTAAATAGTAAGAAAAGTGATCTTATCCATATTATTAATAAGTATCATCCCACCATAGTATGTCTTCAAGAAACTTGGCTAAAACCTGAATCGATTTTTAAAATCCAAGGCTATTCTTGTATTAGAGAAGATAGATCTGATGGCTATGGTGGTGTTGCAATTTTAGTAAAACATCCTTTTCCCTTTTCTCATGTAAATATTTCTTCTCATGATAAAAATTTTTCAATCATTGCTATCATTGTAAATAACATTTGCTTTGTCTCTATATATATTCCTCATCCTTCTTTTCAAATTTTAAAAGAAGTTAAAAATATTTTAGAATCTCTTCCCAAACCTATACTTGTTTTAGGTGACTTTAATGCTCAACACCAGTCATGGGGTAGTTCAAATAACAATAACTATGGACATGAAATGTTGGACATTGTAGATTCACTTAATCTTTGTATTTTAAATAACTGCACTCCTACACGAAGAACCAATATTAATGAAGGTAAAAGTGCTCCTGATCTTTCCATTTCTTCACCTAGTTTAGCCTCATCATTGATTTGGCAAACCTTAAACTCCACTTATGGCAGTGATCACTTCCCCATTTTAATAAATTTACCTTTTAAAAATTTCAATAAAACTAAAACTTCTTTCCGAATTAAATATCAGTTGGCTAGCGCAGACTGGGATTTATACAAAGCTACCCTAGATAATAAGATCTCAACTCTTTCCATCTTAAGCCAAGGTGATGAGTATCTGAGTGCTGAAGCTTTTGCACATGCTATTATTGAGACTGCTAACGAAGTTTTTCCATCAAAGAAGCCTTCCACAAATAATATTCCATTGCCTCCCTGGTGGGACAGTGAGTGTTCCCGGGCTGTTAAAAAAAGGAAGGAAGCGGAATTAAATTATAATTTATTAAGTTCAGAAGAAAATTTTGAAATATTAAATAATGCTATTATTGCCACTAAAAAACTATTCAAAAGAAAGAAATGGGAAGGATGGAAACGTTTCTGTGAAACCATCTCACCTGAAGTTAAACCATCTTTTGTTTGGCAAAATATTAAACGTTTCAGATCGGCTTTCAAGAATTCATCCCCCAATTTACCGCCTACTATGTCTGATCAATTTTTGGATATTTTGGCTCCTTCCTTTGTCCCTCAACCAGAACTAATTTATAGCCCTATTTCTTCTTTACGTATTGCCCATGAGAATACATTTATCAATAATGTCAATATTGTCAATGACATCGGTGACAGTTTGACTAATTCCACAGGTTATAATTGCAATTCTACCTCCGACGTTCTTAATGCCCCCTTTACACTACCTGAATTGAAAGGAGTTTTAACAAATGTTAAGGATTCTACACCCGGGAAAGATGGTATCATGTATTCCTTTTTTACTCATATGAGCGATACATGTCTTCTATATTTTTTGAATATTTTAAACTCCGTTATGGAATCTGGAAAAATTCCACCACAATGGAAAGAGCAGGAGATAATTCCTATATTAAAGCCCAATAAACCTGCTGATAATCCTTCTTCATATAGACCAATAGCACTTTCTTCTGTTGTTTTGAAAATTGCTGAACATTTAGTTAAAAATAGGTTAGAGTGGTTTATAGAAAGTAATAAGTTGTTATCAGAAAATCAATTTGGTTTTCGTAGAGGCAGAAGCACCATAGACAGTCTGGCGATATTCACTACAGATATACGTCTGGCTTTTTCTAATAATAATTCTGTCCTGGCAGCTTTTTTAGATATTAGCTCTGCTTATGACAATGTTTCTCTCCCAATTCTAAAACATAAACTCAATCAATTAAAAGTCCCAGTTGTGTTAATAAATTTTATCTTAAACATTTTATTAGAGCGTTCAATTACCCTCCGAGATTCTAATGAACCTGCTAGAATAGTCTGGAAAGGTATTCCGCAGGGATCAGTCCTAAGTCCGATTTTATATAATATTTATACATATGATTTAGAATATTCATTGGGCAACGATGTTAAGGTGCTACAGTATGCAGATGATTTACTAATTTATAATATAAATAAGTCCATAGATAATGCTAAATTCACTCTGGATTCTTCCCTTCATCAATTAAAGAACTGGCTTTTCCAAAATAATTTGGAACTTACACCATCAAAAAGCACAATAGTATTATTTTCTAGATGCCGATTACCCCCTCCCGTCCTCATTAAATATAATAATATTATAATTCCAGTGAAAAATAATGTTAAATTTTTAGGTGTTTATCTTGATTCAAGACTCACTGGAGTTCCCCATATGGAATATGTGGTGGCTAAGTGCGAGCGGTTGCTAAATATTATAAGATGTCTTTCAGGAGTGTGGTGGGGAGCACATCCTTTGTCTTTAAAATTAATATATAATGCTATCATTAGAAGTGTACTCGATTATGGTACCTTTCTTATTGAACCCGGTAGTTCTTCTGGTTTTACCAAAATGAATAGCATACAAGCTAAAGCTCTTCGAATTATTACTGGGGCTATGAAGACTACACCTATTAATGCCCTGCAAGTTGAATGTTGTGAACCACCCTTACAGTTACGTAGACAATATCTAGCAGATAAATTCTTCTTCCGCTTTGTACAGAACTCTAATCATCCACTTTTTAATAAACTCAAATTATTGTCAGAAATAGTTAACACCTCTGCTTTTTGGAGACATAAGGCTTTACCCTGTTTAGTAATTAGTTTTCGCAAATTTATGTCCATTCAATCTCCTGTTTATCGTTGTCCTTCACTTCCTTTGTTCTCCTGTAGTTTTGAAAGTTTGACTATTTCACCTAATGTTTGTTTAAACTTGGGTATCAACAGCAATATCGTTAGTGCTAATTATGAATTTAATTCTATGATAGACAATCATTTCCAAGATTGGCATCGCATTTACACTGATGCTTCGAAACATACTTCTCATGTTGGAATTGGTGTTTATCACGAACAATTTAATATAGTCCAAAAAATTAAGTTTCCTCCTGAATCGTCTGTTTTTACAGGGGAATGTTATGGTATCCTCAAAGCATTAGAATACATTTTGTTAATGAAATTAGAAAAAACCCTTATATTATCTGATTCTAAAAGCGCGTTAATGGCGATTCAAAGATATCCATTTCAATCTAAACACATGTATCCTGTAATATTTAATATTAGAACTGCTTTACATAATTGTGTTTTAAGAGGATATGTCGTGATGTTTGCCTGGATTCCAGGACACGTGGGTATCGTTGGTAATGTTTTAGCTGATCGTCTAGCTAATGAGGCTGTGGTATGCGGTGACATTCATCCTTACATTAATTACTGCCATGATTTGACTACGCTGCCTAGGCTCTATCTCAAGGAAACTTGGGAGGAAGCTTGGGAAACTAGCGGGAGGATCAAGGGGAAATTTTTTAAGTCTTTACAACCTAATATTCCTAGTAGGCCATGGTTTTCATCTCTGAGGTTTGGTAAACAAGTTACTTCATCAATTATTCGAATGAGATTGGGTCATGTATGCACACCTATACATTTAGCCAGGTTTAATATAATTGAGTCAGATTTGTGTGCTTGTGGGGATGTGGGTGATCTTAATCATATTTTCTTTGTCTGCCCTTTGAATGACGTTTTTTCCTTTTATAATCATCTGGTCTCCATCCGTGTACCATTTCCTACTTCTATTAAATCTCTTCTTTCATGTTCTAATCCTGATATATATACAGCTTTATCTATTTACCTGTTAAATAATAATTTGAAATTATAAATCCTTATCCTTTCTTTAATCCTATCTGATCCTTGTACAATAATTTGACTAATGACTTTTTAAATCGCGATTATACGTTTCCCCACTTTTGTTAGTGGCATATGCGCAAACCGCGTGATGCCAAATATATATAAAAAAAAAAAAAAATTATATGGACTTAACAAAGCAAACTAACAAAGCAACTGTAGAACGGCAATTAATTAACAATACATCTTTAGGTCGCCATCACCGGACGTAGACAACCGAGTAATGCCAGATACAAAAATTAAAATTACAATGGATGTGAACAGATAATTAAATGTTTTTATTGGTCTATATTCAACACCCTTCCTCAATAAAAACATACAATAAACTCATCGACTCTACTTCTATACTATAAATACTTCTATATAAAAATACCTATTAATATTATTCTTTTACTGACATTACAAACTAAAATAAGACTTATTCTATTAACAAATTCAAATCTATACAAAACTTCTTAAACTTTTCTCTATTTAAACACTTTGTAAATATATCTGCGAGCTGTCTGTCGGTACATATATATCTCAATACTACTATTTGTTTTCTAACCTTATCCCTTATAAAATGATATTTTAAATCTATGTGTTTAAGTTTTCTATGTTGTTCTGGATTTTTGGATACATATATAGCTGACTGATTATCTACAAAAATAACAAAACTATTACATTTCAATCCTATTTCTTTTAATAAATTTCTAACCCAACATCCTTCTGCAATGCCTTTACCTAATGCTATATATTCTGATTCTGTCGAAGATAATGCTATACATTGTTGTTTTGAACTACACCATGATACAGTACACCCGTAAACCTTCATTATATATCCTGAAGTCGATTTTCTACAAACTTTGTCTCCAGCCCAGTCTGCATCTGTATATCCTATTAATGGTGTATCTTGACCAGCTTCATAATTTAATTTATAATCTAATGTCCCCTTTATATAGCGTAGTATACGTTTTAATGCTTTCCATAACTCTAAACTTGCATAAACTTGAAATCTACTCAAATAACTTAATGCAAAACATATGTCAGGTCTTGTTCCTAACATAGTGTACATTAATCTTCCTACAAGTTCTCTACACTTCTTTTCTAACTCTTTATTTTCACATAATTTTCTTGGTAGTTCTAATCCTTTTTCTATTGGTGTAGCAACTGTATTACAATTCTCCATTTTATATAATTTTAAAATATCTTTTAAATACTCTTTTTGTTCTAATGTAATTTTATTATCCAACTATGTTATATTAATACCTAAGTATGTAAATTTGTTATTATTTCCCAAGTTTGTCATATCAAATTCTTTCTGTAATAAACATTTTAATCTTTCTATATCTTCTTTCTTCTCACATAAAATTATAAGATCATCTACATATAACAATAAGTAAAACTTTAAATTCTTTTTAAAATATAAACAATAATCTGCCTTGCTTCTTTCAAAGCCCTGTTTGATCATAAAATTATTAAATCTGTCATTCCAATTCTTTGGAGACTTCTTTAGTCCGTATAGACTTTTTTGCAATTTTAATACTTTATTCTTGTCCGTCACTTCTATACCCTTTGGCAATTTTAAATAAACCTCTTCTTCTATCTCTCCATTTAGAAAAGCATTCTTGACATCCATCTGTGATATATTTAAATTGTATTTACAAGCTATAGCCAATAAAATTCTTAGTGTTGGTAATTTTGCTACTGGAGCATAAATTTCACTATGATCTAATCTGTCTTGTTGTTGAAACCCTCTCACTACAAGTCTGGCTTTGTACTTATTTTGTCCATTTTCCTTCTTTATTTTAAAAACCCATTTGGTGTCTATCGCTTTCTTATCCTCTGGTAAATATGTCTCTATCCATGTTTTATTCTTCTGTAATGCCTGTAATTCTGTCTGTATAGCTTCTTTCCATTTCTCCGAATATTCACTATTAATCGCCTCTTCATAACTTAACTCACTGTTATTCACTGCTGTAAATCCTGTATAATAATCCTTTAAATAACTTGGTTCCTTTATAATACGTGACCTAGTTCTCTTTGTCCTGTCTTCTGTAATTTCCTCATCATCGTTGTTATCATCGTCTGTACTTATATATGACTCATCATCTATATCAAGGTATTCTTCCTGACCGCTCTGACTTAGGTATTCTTCTGTATCGCATGATTTATCTATGTGTGATTGTCCATCATTACAACTTTCTTCTGTTTCATGGCTGCTATATTGATCCCTTACTTCTGTACTATATTCTTGAATATTTGTGTCCCTTCCTGTGTTGTATTCGTGGTTTCCCTCTTCTTGAAAACACTCCTCTGTGTTTCCAGGTTCTGTACTATTTTGGATATAGTTTTTCTTTTCAATTCTGTCTTCTTTTTCAATTTCTTCTATTCTTTTCAGTGTATTCTGTTCATCTTTCTTCTGTGTTATAAATATTACATCCCTGTAAGTACCTATAACTTTGTTGTCTATTAGCCATATCCTATATCCTTTCGTATTAATCCCATATCCAACAAATATTCCTTTCATGCTTTTACTATCCCACTTTAATCGTTTTTGAGTTGGTATATGTACATACACTTCTGTTCCAAATGTTTTTAATAAAGTAATATCATACTTCTGTTTGTTGTAAAATAATTCAAATGGTGTTTTGCCAGCCTCTTTTGTCCTACCAGTCCTATTTATTACGTAAGTTGCAGTACTTACTGCCTCAGCCCAAAATTCCTTTCCGAGACTCTTTGCCTGTAACATTGTTCTCGCTGCTTCGACGATAGTCCTCATCTCTCGTTCAACTCTGCCATTCTGTTCTGGTGTGTAGGGTACTGTAGTTTCATGAATGATCCCTCTATTTTTACATAAATTTTTAAATTTACTATTAATAAACTCGGTACCATTATCAGATCTAAACCTTTTAATTGTAGACCTAGACTCATTACTGAAAGTTAATATGAAATCTTCTATCAAGTCAGCTGTTTCAGATTTATTTTTTAGAAAATATACAAATCTATAAGAACTATAATCATCTTTAAGAAGTAAAAAATATTTAGAACCTCCTAACGATTCCTTCTCCATAGGACCACATAAATCCATATGAATTAATTCACCTACAGAACTTGCTCTATAATCACTTTTACTAAATGTTAATCTATGCTGCTTACCTTCTATACACGGTATACATTGTTCTATATTTCCATCATATTTAATATTATAACTATTTAAACTTTCTTTTACTAAATTATAATTTTGATGTGCAAAACGTTCATGCCATTCTGTCAAAGATGTTAATGCTACAGAGTCATTAAATTTAAAATTCATAATGTATAAGTTATTAACCCGAGTAGCAGTACAAGTAATCTTACCATTCTTAACTAAATGACAACCATTTTTTGTTGATTTCATAACATAACCTTTATCCATAGCGCAAACAACAGAAAATAAATTTACTGTTAGGTCTGGAACATAGAGCACTTCAAGTAAGACTGACTCTTCAAAACTGTTACCGTTAAAAGCTAAAAATTTAACTTTACCTTTACCTTCTACTCTTAACTTGTTTCCATTTCCTACTGTTACATATTTGTTGCACTGAAGCTCTCTATATTCTGTAAATAACTGAATATTTTTACACATATGTTCGCTTGCACCTGTATCTAATATCCAACAACTATCATTAAAATCTAAATTTGCCATATATGCTTTTGATACACTGTTAATACTCTTATTACATTGTTTAACTTTATTTATCCGCAATTTACAGTCATTATAAAGATGTCCTTTCTTACCGCAATAATTACACTGTCGAGAGTTACACTGATTCTTAAAATGCCCATATTTACCGCAATGATAACACTTAATACCACTATCACTCGCACTATTTGTAAGAAACTCTTTCTTTGGTAAATCTCTTCTGTATCTGGATTTATTAGACTTATTTGCCACAAATGCCTCTGTAGTCTGTCCTCTGTTATCATTAACTTGCAGTCTCTCTTCTTCGACCAATAATCGAGCTGTCAGATTTTTTATGGTTTGCTCCGAACTCTGAACACTTTCCCATGCTGAGATGAAATGCTTATATTCTTGTGGTAGACATAATAATATCTTAGTAATAGTCATATTTTCTGATATTTCTTCCCCGTGTGTTTTTAATTGGTGTAATAGCTCTTCTATCTGTGCTATAAATTTAGCCATAGGTCCTTCATATTTTAGATTGTAGAACTTCTGTTGTAGTAAATGGATTCCTACCTTGGATTTCGCTTCGTAGATAGTATTCAGTTTCTCCCACATGTCGTAAGCTGTTGCACAACTTGTCAGTAGTGTTAAAATATTTTCTTCCACTCTCGTTACAATTAATTCTTGAGCTTTCTGATCTTTTTCGCTTTCTTCTTTGGTAGGTTTCGTGGTAATCATGCTGTATAAACCTCGCGACTTTAAAACAATGGATATTTGGAACCGCCATGTTGTCCAGTTTTGTTCGTTTAATATAATTGCCCGTTCCATTTTTCTTCTGTATAATTTTCTTTTCTATATAAATAATCCTTCTATAACTTTCTGTGTTTCTTCTATATTGCAATCTTTGTTGCAACTTGTATCTTCTGTCGTGCCTCTTTAATCTTGCAAGCACGCTATAAAACCAAAATGGATACCGTATAAAAATAATCTTTTATCATCCGGTTTTATTCTTCTCTTTTGCTGTTTTGTGTCTGGGCCCATAACCTATTGGGTTTTGGGAAAATAATAGGCGGTTATATTCTTTAGCTTCTATTCTGTATAATAATTATATGGACTTAACAAAGCAAACTAACAAAGCAACTGTAGAACGGCAATTAATTAACAATACATCTTTAGGTCGCCATCACCGGACGTAGACAACCGAGTAATGCCAGATACAAAAATTAAAATTACAATGGATGTGAACAGATAATTAAATGTTTTTATTGGTCTATATTCAACAAAGCTTAGTAAGTACTTACTTCGGCCAAACACGGCCAATGTTTTGTTTTAGCAGCGCTGCTGCCGCGCTACTTTGTAAATCTATGTAAAGAACAACGTACGCTTGCAGCGTGACAGCAGCGCGGCGGCAGCGCGGCAACCGCGCGTTGTTATTTACATAGATTTACAGTCGCGCGGCGGCAGCGCTGCAGCCGCGCTGCCGCCACGCTGCAGCCGCGCTGCCGCCGCGCGGCAAATTTGAAGGCGCCCTTATACAATTTATCCCTAATAGGGAAAGGCAAAAGACATTAATAGTCCATACAGCCTGGTCTGAATTTATAAATTTCACCGATGTAATAAACAGCCGAAGCCACGTCTGAAGTCAACGAATGGCGGGAAAAGACCTTCTTATTATTAATATACTTTTATCATCACTAAATTCACACTATTGAGCTTTAGTTGACACTTAATATTCTTATACTTTTATTATCACTAAATTCACTTTAATCAGTTGCAAACCAGATGGTTTCAGCCCTAAAATGATCCAAAAATATTGATTCACGACGAATCAGGGGCGTAGCTACCGCCGTATCAGCCGTATCAATGATACGGGGCCCCCGGGCTACAGGGGCCCCTAACGTGTGTAAGCAAAAATTAGTAAAATGTTATCCACGGAGTCACTTAATCTCGTGCTTCCAGGGAAAAACGATACTGGAACGATATTGGAATTATATACAATTCCTAGGAATTGTGCACATTTCCTAGGAATTGTGCACATTTCCTAGGACATTTACGTATTAAATAGTTTTTGAAACAATATTTGATACATTTCCTAAATAGCTTCGAAATTATATAAATTTCCTAGGATTTGTATACAATTCCTAGATTTCATACATTTCCGGTAACATAATTATATACACCATATTACCGTTAATACGACGTTGAGAGATGACTAGTCTAACATCGACTTGCATGCAACCGTTATCAGCGGACACGAAGGTGTCCTTGTAAGTGTGGAATTAATTAATAAACTGGCTATGTTAGTGGCTTTAAGACATGCGCGACCTTCGGAAGTCAAGTTAAGCTTATAAATTGTTATTAATAATATGTGCAGGCAAATGACGCGTTGGCGCAACGGTCACAGCACTGGTTTGTAGTTGTTACGCTGGCGGTTGCGGGTTCGATCTCCGCACATGACAAACATTTGTATTGGCCATATAGATGTTTGCCATGGTCTGGGTGTTATTTTACTATACTTACTTATTTTTTATAATTATTTTTTGTTTTGTTTACTGTTTAGATATAGTTTTAATTTTAAGAAAAAAAAACAAAAAATTATGATTTATTGCACTTTAGATAAAGTTCCACATTCCACATTTTAACTACCTACTATAATTTTAACTCATTTATGTTATACAAGTCTTATGTTCATTAGACATTATATTTTTATCAAGCTTCTCTAAGACAATCCAATGTAAGGTACCTAACCTATGTCAAATGAGTTATTATTTTCATTGTACATTCGCTTTGGCTATATCGGGAGAAATAATTTCGCGAACTCTAATATTGCTAATATTACTTGTCTCACAATTCAGCCTGTAATATCCCACTGTTGGGCATAGGCCTCTTCCCCATGTAGGAGAAGGATCGGAGCTTAATCCACCACGCTGCTCCAATGCGGGTTGGCGGACGCGGATATATTCCCTACTATGAGTAACGATCGCTATCAGGTGTAGATGATAACAACCGGGACCGATGGCTTAACGTGCTTTCCGAGGCACGATGGGGAGATGCACAAGGACTACACAAACACCCAGACCACGGCAAACATCTGTATGGCCAATACAAATGTTTGTAAAATAAAAATAATAATTTCTGAAAAGTTATAAAAAACAAACAAAATGAACAGAAATTGTCAACATAAAAAATAACAACGTAAATTTTTCCTATCGATATTATAATTTTGTTAAAACCTGTTGTTGAAATTGTCAAAAATATAAATCTTTAGATTTTGTTATTTTTTCGCAAATGTTCATTTCTTATTTGGGGGGTGTTTTTCCACCGCGGAGAGCATTAATCTCTCGGTTGCTAGTTGCTAGAACATGCATTTTAGTGATGGTATATTTTAATTCAAGGCAAGGAAAGGTAGAAACATCAAAAATAAAATCAAGGCTTAAAAGCACCTTCGAATAGTTATTTTACGAATCAGAATTTTAATTATCGTTAAAAGCGAAGCTACTACCGATTCAGAATGTAGATTCTGCAGAGAAGAATCGGCAAGAAACTCCACAGTTACCTACTCTTTATAAAAAATCTGTATTTTAATATACAATTAATTTAAAATGAAATGAAGAGATTAGGTTCTTCATTATACCTTTATACCTATATTTATCGATAAGTTAGTGTTTACGGAGGTACTAATCATCCATCACAAACCATTTAAAATCAGGTGGTGCCACTATATAACTTGACTTTATAATTTTTTGAGATTTCATAGAACAAGAGGTAAGGGGTAGTTACTTGTATACTGTTATTTGATTGTATGGACCTTGTCTGAAATAAGTAGGTATTATTATTATTATTATAACTATATAGGTAGCGAGGTTTTTCTAAATGATAGTTGAATAATGGTAAAACTCAATATAATATAAAAATAGCAATATGAAATGTAACTATATGATAATGAAATAATATATATATATATATATATATATATATATATATATATATATATATATATATATATATATATATATATATATATATATATATATATATATATAATATATAAAATATAAGTATAAATAAATAGGTAGGTATAGCTCATCTATTTAAATAAGTCAAATTTAAAATGGGCTAGGTTTTTTTGATGTGGAACGTGATCTTTTACACCTGTGACATCTACCTACAGACGACATCCTATAATTATATTATTGCGAATAGAGTGGAGATCAAAACATTCCGACACTTATTTAAATTGTTACGACATTAGCTTTCGATATTCAACTTTAATATAGGCATATTTTTTCTCAAGCCATCCTAAAAATAAATTGATTCAAAATCGTCGACATTCGAGCCTTTGTTATGTTACAATCTTGGGGTGTTTCCCTCTGCAGGGGTCCGCGTTAGTACAAATTACTTCGAAACAATTTCAATTTGTATTCTATATTATTGCATAATAATCTTGAGTTCTGAATTATTCATTATATGCATTACGTTGAAAGATGGAGACGAGAGATAGAGCCGTTGCTTTATTGAGAATTCATCTAAATCGTTAGAAGTACTGCCCGGTTAAAGCCAGGTACAATCAAAGTTAAAATAATAAGATATGACCTTACCTTTAAGAATCGTTTAAGCTGTCTTTAAGCTATTATGTGAATATATTCAAATCATAATTATATTTATATTATACATACGTCGCCGTGAAGGCTGCAGAGCTAATTATAAATTATTATCAACCTAATAAAGTTAAATTTGAAAATTTATTAAGCTGATACATTGAAGCTGATTATTTGCATCAAACAAGTTTTTGAAGGAATTATGACATTATGTAGGTACTTGTTTAGGTAATTCTTGTCATTTCTCTAGAAATTTTTAAAGAATTTGTCTTGTTTACTGCGTTGATTTACTTATTTCATTTGAAGTTGCTATTTTCGAAATACCTACAATGTTGTCATTCGACCAATTAAAGTAAAGTACATATGAAAGTTAGGTATGTTAAACAAAACCGAGTTTCGAAGACTTGAAATATATTTAAAAGTCCTGATTGTAAGTTTCTGTATGCTAACAATTTTTTTAACGAGCACATAATTATATCTGTGCTCAACAATGATATTAGTTTTTTTCTAACATCATTGGTGCTCAAGGTGTAATTTCCGATATAAATTTGACTACAAATGTTTCATTCTTTTTGAAAACATTTTGAAGTGAAACTTCTTTAGGCGCATGAGGGGTAAATTTTGAGCGACTGGTAGCGTGGCAGCGTCATGACGTTCAGTACTTGGATGGGTGACCGCCTGGGAACACCGCGTGAGGTGGCTAACAAGAAATAATTTTGCCAGCGCGATTAAATCTACTTACTAGCGCCAGTGTCTAGTTAGAAACGTGGTAAACCACGAACAAAAAACTTAAACAAAAAAACTTAAGAGGGCGCATAACGCGAGCAAAAAATCAGATTTCACCCGCGCGCTCGTGAGTAATTGATGAAACAAAATATACACAAAGCCTCGTGTCAGAGTGCGATAGACGATATAGTTTTGAGTGCATTACGAATGTAAAAAATGACAAAAAATATGTTATTTTATATATAATTCCGAAACTAAAAGTAATTACATTAAATGCCTAAGCATAGCCTTTACTCATATTTAAATGTAATTAATTATCCAATTTTTGTCTTAATGGTCATAACTAGCGATGTAACGATACCGATACCGATATATCGGCCGATATATCGGCATCGCCGATTTAAATACAGCCGATACACAGTTTGAAAAGCGCGACAGATTATCTGCTAGTAATTTGAATAAACTTTGTTTCCTTAACAAAAATCTTCCTAAAGTGACCTTTGATTATTAAAATTGATTTACTGTTGATTTGATTCCTTGATAAATGTTACCCCATTATTTTTAATTTCCATTTTTGCCACACTACAGAATGGAGTGTCTATTTATTCTATGTACTATAAGTAACTTTTATGCATATAAAGTACATCATTTTTTATTTACTGGGTGTATTTACTACTAAGCCATCGATATCGGTATCGGTATCGCCGATTATGTTCCTCGATAATTGGTATCGGTATCGTATCGGCAAATTCATGTATCGTTACATCCCTATTAGTCATAACCATATCGAGTATAAAAAGAAAAAATATAAAAATTAGAGGTTACTTCGTGATTATATTTTATCGAAGAAATTTCCTTATTTTATGTTTTTGATAAAGGTCAACCCTTGCAAATATCACGTAGTTTGTCATATATTTTTATTTTAAGATTTGGTCTGGAATTTTTCATGTCAAAACAAATAGAAGATTGGTAATTTTGCATTATGCGCGCTCTTAAATAATGTAAGTTGCAGCGTTAGGTAACGATTAGTTTTTTTTAAATTAGTTTGCCAAAGAAGTTTCACTTCTGACATGTGTACTTTTTACGCACGCAATTTTTTTTCAATTACTTTTTTTTGTATTTTCAATTATTAATTAAATAAGAACAGTAAATAATATTCATGTAAAATGTTTTCAGGTTGTAATATAAAAAATTCTTAAAGTGACATCTAGTGTTGATAGGGTGAACTACTCGTAAGCAATAAGAATCGCGGAATGTACCTCGTGAGCTCCTGCTGCCGACGCAGCAGAGCACCAACAAAGGTGACAGTGGCGACGAGGAGGACGACGCAGGGGAGACTGCGCAAACAACCGGATTGACAAGATGAATAACCGAACAAGAAAACCTAGCCCATAGGGTAAACTAGCCCATAGGGTAACGCTCACCTTTGGTGGGTGTATCCTTGGCCCATCGGGCCGAAAACGAAGGACCCGGCAGTGGGTAGGTACTGCCGGAGAGGAAAGGCCCGGGTAAGCAGGCATAGCCTGGATGCCCGTACCCAGACAGGCCCTAGGACCTGCCAGGAAGAACCACCACATATAATCGCGGAATGTTGGGTATGTTCAAAGGACTAGTTCTGCGAAGACTGTTTCTACGCGTAATAGATGGCTATTCAGCGGTTTTATGATTTTTAATTGCTTTTTTTTGCAATTCGTTTTTTTTTAATTAGTTTGCCAAAGAAGTTTCACTTCTGACATGTGTAGTTTGTACGATTCAGTCTGTAATATATAGGCAGAAAGGCACTGCCTACCCTGGCATCTTACTAATAAATCGGCCAAGTGAGAGTCGGACTCGCGCACGAAGGGTTCCGTACTATTGACTAGTAACAGAGGTACATTGATTTTAATATCGGGCAAAAAGCGGCAAAAAGTCACTTTTGTTGTATGAGGCCCCTAAATATTTTTTTATTTTAATTTTATTATTTATTATTAAAGTAAATATACATTTAAGTATTTTGTGAATATTTCAAGTGCCTACCTGTTACTATTTATTGATATCGAGCAAAAAAAGGCAAAAAATCACGTTTGTTGTATGGGAGCCCCCCTTAAATATTTATTTTATCTTGTTTTTAGTATTTGTTGTTATAGCGGCAACAGAAATACATAAGTTGTAAAAATTTCAACTGTCTAGCTATCACCGTTCTTGAGATACAGCCTGGTGACAGACGGACGGACGGACGGACGGACGGACGGACGGACGGACGGACGGACGGACAGCGAAGTCTTACTAATAGGGTTCCTTTTTTACCCTTTGGGTACGGAACCCTAAAAATGATATATAAAACATGAACATTAAATATTTTTGAAAAAGACATAAACCATAATTCAATTTAAATCTCGTTCAATTTTAAAAACACGCCGTCGTATAAATTATAATATGTATGCGATATCAGCGCGCCGGGCCTTTTATGAACTACTAGCCTAACTCGGAGTTAAACTCCCCATTTTATAAAGTCACGCGTCATATGGAATTCGAACAAAGTATTGTGTTTTTAACATTGGTCGGTTAACCAACGGTAGAGGCACTGCCTAGGAATAACCTGTCAAATCCAATTGTCTCGTTTGTACCAATAATTATGATTTTTGACACGGTCGCGTAATCGATTACGCAATCGCTTCCGCCGTCCAATCAAGTGGCACAGTGTAATATTATAACAATTCAGTTTCATTATTCAGTATTCGCTTTGAATTTTTCGTTTGTGCGTTGTTTTGTATGTACTTAATTAGTGAATATATTAATATATTAGTGATGGAAAGTTTATTTGTGAAATATGTAACGGAGATGTGTGTTTAATGAAAGTAAAGTGTTTTTTTTTTGCTTGTTATTCGAAACTTCTAAATCTGTTTGGAACTTTGGAATTGTAATGGGTACGTAGATTTGCACAATTTCACTAATGCTGTAAAAAAAACATGATCAGTCCGAAAAACATCTAGCATTTTCTATAAAATTACATACTTTTGGCAAAAACCGCATCGAAACAAGCATTCAAATTATACATTGAACGCCATAATATAGATCGGAACTTTGGAATCGAAACATTTCGACGGCTAATGAACTACCTTTCAGAGGACATGACGAGTAACTTTTTACTAAATAAAGGTAATTATTCAATTAATATTTAATTAAGAACAGTAAATAATATTAATGTAAATTATTTTCTGGTTGTAATAGAAAAGTGACATCTAGTGTAGAATCGAGTTTTATTTCGTTTGGTATAGATGGCGCTATCAGCAGTTTGGTGATTTTTAATTGTATTTTTGTTTTTCAATTCGTTTTTTTAAAATAGTTTGCCAAAGAAGTTTCACTTCTGACATGTGTACTTTGTGCGCACGCAATTTTTTTTTGACTGCCTACCCTGTCTAAAAACTTTATGCACGCCACTGAATATCCCACTGTCCACTGGAGAAGAATCGGAGCTTAATCCACCACGCTGCTCCAATGCGCAATTTTTTTCACAGAATTTTTGAAGGTTGTTTATTTTTTTTCTACTGACTTACACATCCATTTTAATTTATAATTTTTTTAACATTTTTAAGCCATGGCCCCAGGCGGCACACGAAAGGGGTATAATACGTCAATTCACCACGATTTTTTTATTGCCAAAAAATGTATGTAATTCAAAATTGCTTCCGTAATGTAACGCACATCAAAAATATAGTAGAATTGAGATATTCCTCCTTTTTTGTAGTCGGTTAATGAACATAATGAAAATTGTGCTTGCAATGAATGTGTTAAATTTAGTTGGAAAAAAAATAATTAAATGAATTGGTAGGGGCGGAAAATTTTTGGTGGGCCCCGTGTCCCAAAAAACCACGCTACGACACTGCAGTAGTGCTTAAAGCATCCTTACTATTGTGCTTGTCGTTTTTTTTTACAAGATAATACTATTTATAATCATTAGTATAATTGATAAGTATCTGTTAAGTACCTCTCATGATCGGTAAGGGACGTAATATTTAATTTCATAGGGTTCAATAAGGAAATTTTCTTCGAAGTTGGTGTAATTTGCGCCCTAAGCAATACGTAACCCACAATAATGTTTTCTAATGCTCTCACAACTCTTTAATTTACAATGATTTAGGCCCGTTACATCATAAGAAATCAGAAACTACACGAAACTCGATGTACAATAACAAGACCTAATATTATCATGAAACACATTTCATGATAATATTAGGTGTCGTTAACACGTGTTAGACAGATTTTTGTGGTTTAATTTGTATTTATTAGCATTTGTTAAAAATTTATTAATTTATAATGCTGTGTGGCTACGGCAAAGAATTTAGCCTCCCCCTCTCCTCCCGTGGGTGTCGTAAGAGGCGACTAAGGGATAACATATATAGTTTCACTACCACCTTGGAACTTAAAAAGCCGACCGAATAGCGGGATAACCATCCAACTGCTGGCTTTGAAGTACACAGGCCGAAGACGGGCAGCAGCGTCTTCGGTGCGACAAAGCCAGCCCTGCGGTCACCAACCCGCCTGCCCAGCGTGGTGACTATGGGTAAAACACATGAGTTCACGGTCACGCCATTATTGGCGCGAACCTGTGGAGGCCTATGTCCAGCAGTGGACTGCGATAGGCTGAAATGGTGATGATGATGATGAAAAATTTATTAGTGAAAATAATTTATAATTAGTTGAATTACTAACATTCGTAAGTCCTTCTTTTCTGACTTATTCCTTTTTTTCTGACTATTCCTTTTTATCGTCTTCTTTTTGTTTAATACATATATAATATAATTTTTTTGTGTATTATAATGGAACAAGATAGGCCTCCGGATCCACCGAATCCCGGTGATCCTGAGAATTCTCGAAAACGTCTGGCAGCTGATGACCCGTCCTCTCCAAAAATAACTATTAATGATCCTACAACCACGATTAATTCCCGATATTCAAACCATTTATGTTCATCTTCCGTTTTCCGAAGCACTTAAGAGCTCAGTCAGCTACTCAGAGGATGACAAAGGTCCTTTCATAGTCCAGTCGGCATCATCACATAAAAACTCAGTGCTGGTCATAGCCTAAGTGCGTAGTCCCATACTGGTGAGTCATGTGAGGTTCCGTTTCAGAAGACAATATGACATATTTAGATAGAGTTTTCTCTTCAACAGTCGATCAAGGTGATTATGTCACAGGAGAGCATGTCATGGAAGCATTTTCCAGTATGCCACTAGATCCTATGTAGAAGTAGCAAAATGTTTTTTCAAATCATATACTCCTCTTTTAACCCCCCAAGGCCCAGTCCTGCCTCTCTTATTATTCCTATCCCTTTATCTTACCGGTTCTATCGAGAAATAGTTAAACGGTGTCTTCGTCCCGATCTCCTCATAGAGTCTATTCCCGTGGAAGATGGTATGCCCCAATATCGATATATCGATATCGCTATCAAATCGTCCCACAATCTTGAAAGTCGGAAATAGTTATCCCAAAATTCTGATACTAGGCAAAGTCCTTTTAAATTCTAATTCCTAGAGACCCATCAAAAATTGTAACGATAAATTTTAGCGTTTAGCGTCAAATTCAAGCGAAAAATAAAAAATCATAACATAAGAAGTTATATCATGGACGTAATATATATTATGTCCATGGTTGTTATGTAAAAGTTTGCAAAAAAATCGATTTTCTACTTTCGTTAGCCAAACATTAACTATTTTCTTTACGATTATAATGTTAAATATATTTTTTACTAGCTGTACCCGCGACTTCGTCCGCGTGGAATTTAACAAAAAAGTTCGATAAAATGATCTTTGATATTCTTTGATTTCCTAATAGCATGAGCAGGCGGTCGAGCGATGCGGGGCAGAGGGGATGGACTCGCCCGCGCCGTTATAGGCATCTCAAGGCAAGAACGCTCAACGCTGGCTCGCCGAGCATTAAATGTTTCGCTGCTACTTACTTCTAACGACGATATCTCAAAAACTATTTATCTGATTAATATAGTGTAAAGAGCAATTTTAATCTGCATTAAATGCCTAAGCTAAATAACATATTCATTTGGATAAGGATTAATACTGAACTAAAGAAAATATCTTTAAAAATAACGTAATGTTTTTAATTAAAAATTTGAACATAAAAGTGGTTATTGTAAGTCAACCCTAAGAGATAGAGATATGCTATCGCGGACTTTTTTGTAGAATTTTTATAGATTTTGAATTCGCTAGTACATTATAAAACGATATCTTTGCTAGTTTACGCAGCGTTCGCGTGGAAAGCTCCCCGTTGGCGAGATTTTTTGCGACCTCTTCAACATTTATCGCCGTATTTCTGCTAATTTACATTAAAACATAATAAATTATATACCTAAACCTTCCTCAAGAATCACTCTTTCTGTTGTTGAAAACCGTATAAAAATTTGTTGCGTAGTTTTCGAGTTTATCGCGTTCAGACAGACAGACAGACAGAAGGACAGAAAGACGCGGCCGGGGGACTTATTTTTATAATAAGTATAGATAGATAGATTTATTTAATGTTGTCATATAAAATTATCGTAAATAAATCACGGCAACTACTGCAATATAGCGTTACAGTTTAAAAATGTTCACTATTAAATATTGTACTTTTAAATAATGAGCATGACGACAGTATCAAAAAATCGTCAATTTAATGATCTTAGGGGAACACTCATATTTAAAAAAATCAAAATACTGGTTTACTTTTATGTAAAATAATAAGATTATTGTGATTTTCAATAAAATAAAACATTAAAATACTGCAATCGGCCATTTTGATTGAAACACAAATTAAAATTTATATAGCGCATGACGTCTCGCTATAAAACGTCAGGCGCGTTCCACTTAAGACCCACAATTCTGACCGTTGAAAACCACTCAGTAGTATAGTCGATAAGTTGAAAATGGTCGAAAATAGAGATACCTCTCTTAAAATTATGTGCTCATTTTATTCGGAATGACGCCAAGTCTAAAAGCGCATTTTAGCACATAAAAATTGTTTTCGGTTTTCACTTTTCAGCGGCCTTAGGTGGAACGCGCCTGACGACCTTGACGGTGATATAGCGTGACGTCAGAGTATGATCAGAGCCGACGCCATGACACCTGCTGCCGTTTTGTCGCGCTAATTGAAAACATATTAGAAAAATAGTTTTAATCTTCCTTAAACTTAAGTTTATTACCGAAATATAGGTATTTTCGTAAATAATAAACGTGTAAACTCTGTCCAAAAATAAAAGAATTAAAATGTAAACAAACACCTTACCGGATGAAAAATACACAATCCCTGTGTAATCACACACAATGGCTACTAGATAATTATTGTAGCATCTGGGTAATCACATGCACTACCATTATATTTGTAATTATACGTCCATTTCATTGTCAAACTAATATTTTTTAGCAGAAAACCGAATTCGCTGTAACCCAGTGTTGCCAACTCGAATTATATCGAGTAGGTAGATACCATTTCAAAAGTTGGTAGTTTCCAACCATCTTCAATTCGAAAAGTAGGTAGATCTACCAACTATGTATAATTTCGAGTTTTATATACGATTCTAGTACCCTAAGATATGATACCTTTAATTCATTTTTTTTTTCGTAAAAAGTAATCATTATACAATCATTTATATAGTAAAAAAGGAATAATAACTAAAAAATGGTCAATATCAATTAAAAAATCGAACCATATTATGGACTGAAGAAATTAATGTAATAATTATAATTTACTTGACTATGAGGGCCGGAAACTGAAATGCGATTTTCTATTTAAAAAAAATTTAAGAAAAAAAATTGTTTAATTTTTGAAGTGAAACTTCTTTAGGCCCGTGGGGTAAAATTTGACGCACCACTTGGAGGGGTGACCGCCTGGGAACACCGCGTGACGTTGGCTTTTTCTTTTTTTTTTAATTTTTTTTTTGTTTTTTTAATTAATAATTGATTAAGAACAGTAAATAATATTCATGTAAATTGTTTTCAGGTTGTGATATAAAAAATACTTGTTTTAATCTGTTTTGACATCTCAAACCCGGAATACAAATAACTTTTTTTTTAATTAAAGTATAAACTGCGGCTTTGATCACTTTTAGAATATTATTAAAAATCTAGTTTCAATTAATAAAGAATACTTAAATATATGAATTGTCTGAACACGTCAAAGCACGTACCGGGGCACGGCTTCATAGAAAAATGGGCATTGTCTAAATCAACCAATAAGAACACGTCAAGACTTCAACTTGAAATCTTGCTTGAAAAGTTGAAATATATTACATCGATATATTCCTTGTGACGAGTGCGCGAACGAATACGCTGTTTAAATTTCTAGTATATATAACATAATATTAAAAATTTTCAAAAACTTGAAAAGTTGGTAGATTTTTCTCGTGAGGTGGTAGATTTGAGCGAGACACGGAAAGTTGGTAGATCTACCTAAAAGTTGGTAGAGTTGGCAACGCTGCTGTAACCTCAAACTTACAAGTGACATTTGTCATTACTGTGTCTTGTGTTTATGGTTAAGGGCTTTCTGTTCTTTCATATCGATAAAAAGTCGAGGTCAATGATATTAAATAAAGCGTTTTAGCTCGAACTTTTTATAAATCATAAAAAGTAACTCGAACTTTTTATAAATCATAATTTATTTTTACTTTTTATAAATAATTAAAAAAAAAGTTGAAACGGCCACTAAAGTTAAATAGTGTTATACTTAATGCGACTTTGAGAGAGGCATTACTTCGTTTTTTGACAATAAGACCGTATGTCTTTCTCTGTGGTAACTTTTGCTTTAAATCTCATTGAAAATACTTTTAGTGTATCTTTGTCATCAAATTGCTAATACTTTTTTTAAAGGAGTTTTTACACGATAGTAGGCAGCCCCAGGCCCCAGCTAAGGGCTAAGGCAATGTGTCCCTAATACAAATAGACTTTTTTTGTTTTAATTAACATTTCTCTGTACTTTCATTAGTTTCTTATGTAGAAAATATTTAAATTAGATATTAATTACATAGCCTTTTCGTTCGTGTAATATCTAATAGGTTATGAGTGTCAAAAGGTGTTAGAGGTTACTCTGTGTTTTGATAAATTTTACTCACACACAAATACCGAAAAGTACTTTCGGAAATCTAATTTGAAACGCACTGTATACAGGATGCACCCTGCTAATGTTGCTAGTGTTATATCGTTCAGTTTATCAACAAACTATTTGTATACAAAAATAACAGGAAAATATTTAAAAAAAATTCAGATAATGTTATATGGATTTCCTAGTATACCATGCACATGGTTTGGGCCAGAAATGATAAAATTCCATTAAGAACGAATAAAAACCTGATGAACGATACCAAACCTCTAAATCTAAATTTTTGTCTTTGCGTTTGTGTTTCTACGGCTCAACAACTTGGCTTTCGTTTGTGGACTTCCGATTTCTTTGTAACTTGGACCGTGTTTATCTCCGTATTGACGACTATTTGCAAAGTTTTAAGGACCCCGATTTCGCTGTTGACTGGATTCCTATTCGAACTTCATTTCTACTAGGTAAGTCAAGTCACACTATCCAATAATATAATGCGGTAGATACAGATTTCATATGCGGTAGATACAGATTTCACTTTGTCAGAGTAGCAAAAAAAAATAATTGTTTGTCTGTAAAATCGGTATCATCTCCATTTCGTTTGTGCTTAAGCGTTTACGCTAAGAGGAGGCGAGATAAACGTAATATTTTTAGAATACTAATATCGAGTAGTCGAGTACCTAGTATTTTGTCACTGATATTTTAAAATAACAGTCACTTTAACAATTAGTATTGCCATGTACCTTTGGGGTACGAGAGGAACAGGGTGTTGAGTCCCTCATCCATCTTCGGAAAAGGGAGGATCCTCCAACCAGACGGGTGTTGTGTCTGGTAGGGCTGCTGCCCCGACGGTTGTTGTCGGGTTCTTGTATATATAGTTCATTCGCTTTGGAAACTTCGATAGCGCGATTTAGAATCGTCATTTCGTATGTGGCTCGATAGATATCGCCACATCACTCCCCTCCGAGACCGAAGGTCGATAGCGGTTTTGGAGTCGTCCATACACATCTTGGGATGCTTGCCGGTGTAACGTTTTGCTAGTACGTTACTCTAATCTTATTGAGACGTGTAACGCCATCTATACTTTACTTCGGCAACGCTTCCTAATTTATTGACATTTTTAATTCTACTTAAGTTTAATAGATGTCGCATTCCTAATTACATAATTGTTTTAATAACTTAATAATATTGCTAAAATAAAATGAATTTAATTGTAGAATTACTAATACTCAATTTTTAAATTAATTTGCTAATAAAACTAATAATAAATAAAATATCTTAACTAATTATAAAAATAAAGATTTGGCTTATGAACCATAGACGAAAAAAATCTAGAACACTCGAACGAAGGAGCAGGGTTTCTTGTCTCTGCTTTTGCGTTTTTGTCTATTCATCCTGGCTGCGGAAACTTCGGGGCCTAACCTCGATGCTAGATCATTTTTGCATTTTTCTTGCTGAGTCACGAGGCCTAAACCTCGTTTTTAATTTGAATCCCGCTGGGGTAAGTTTTAAATGATATTAACTGGTGTTCTCGAGTTTTAATGAAAAGATTAAATTGTAATTAGTATTTCTTAACGAGACGCTGGGCCTATAATTGTGTTCTCCCTAACACGGAACCTTCTACGTTCCAGGATCTACCTTTCAGTTCAAGATTTTTCTTACCTATCCAGGATCTGAGTTACAACTAACTTACAACTAACTTACAACTACCTACAAGTGAAACAAAGCAATGGATCGGTCACTTTACTTGATGGCCTATGAAATGGAGCGACCTCGTCGTTTGATCGACGGGTTGACTACCGGCGACCGTGGGAGATACCGTCGGTGGTGTCGTCTGACGGCAGCAGCACGAGATCTCTTATCCAGTACTAAGAGCAACAAGGACAAGGTTATCCTGAGAGATCAGTGTGAGGACTGCACATGGCTACAGTGTCGTCGTAGGAAGTCGCCTCGTGTCACGGAGACCTCGTCAGCTCACACGCATAATTAAGGCCAGCCCTTTATCTTAATACATTCTTATTTTTCTAATTTCTAGTTTTAATTATTTACCCACAGTACGTACTGCGATCTGGGTCAGCTGAGGAAATATAGGCTGAAATTAAGGTGCCCTCAGCGCCTTAATTCGAACCAATCTACCTTCTATCTGTTCGCGTAACTACCTATTATTAATTTCTAACCTAGCTAGCTACCATAAACTACCTAAAACTGCCACCTACAACCCCAATTTTTCCATAACGCGACACCGGGCCAGTGGAATGTTCCAGTGAGTCGGAACCAGATGCCGCATAGTTCACAGTGAGTCGGAACTGTCTGCGGTGATGCCCCAGTGAGTCGGGGTGATGCTGCGAATTCTCCAGTGAGTCGGAGTGGTGCAGTGCTGCGTAGTGGCTGGCTGCTGCGTCGACCAGGAGAGAGGTGCGTCTCTGCTTGCTGACCGGCCGAAGTGCAGTGTGCTGTGCCAAGGTTGCTGAGAAGGCTGTGGGTGATGACCAGGTATGCGCGTCCGCTGCATGCTGATGGTCAGGATACCCCTAGTAGCCGTGGATGTTGGCTGGCTGTAGGACTCGCTGCTAGAAAGCTTGAGGAAGTGATGATGAAGTCACGATGATGTAGATTGACGAAGGCTGCGCTGATGTTCATGCTCGGGGTCACCAGTTTAGTGGCGAGAGGAACAGGGTGTTAAGTTCCTCGTTCACCCTCGAAAAGGGAGGATCCTCCAACCAGACGGGTGTTGTGTCTGGTAGGGCTGCTGCCCCGACGGTTGTTGTCGGGTTCTTGTATATATAGTTCATTCGCTTTGGAAACTTCGATAGCGCGATTTAGAATCGTCATTTCGTATGTGGCTCGATAGATATCGCCACATACCTAGTAAGACAGAACTCTACGCACTGTAAGAAGTTATATATTTCCTACGTTCGACAACGAAAATCTTCAAAATTTGCGTTACGTAATACTTGAACGCCCCCTTATAGTATGGTGTGCTAAATTTAATAAATATATGTTAATGTTTCATTTAGTTTAATTCCTCATTTCATCCATATTATTTTCAATTAGAGGTAGTACCTATTACTTAATCTGTGGAAGTACACTAATTCTATGGCCTTGCATAGCGCCATCAGAAATTCATCATATTAAATTTACCGATATCGACATTTAACAACATACATCACAGCACTATAGTAGTCTTTGGTTACACATTCCGCCATATTTGTTTACCTTTTAATTCTTTTATTTTTGGATAGACTATACCCACATCATAAAAGAGGTTTTCAAAATCATTCGTCATGCCCAATATGTTTTTGTTCGTAGGTAAATGTCATTAGTCATTACAATTACAACACTACAACAACACTATCAAATCAACCAGTGTCTACTACTGTCATATTTGATATTAGTCTTCAACTGTCATTTGGATTTGAAGTTTTATTTGTTTGTCAAGTAACTCAAGTTGTCAACCAAAAACCAAAAAATCTTTCTTTTCGAGGCTATCACAGAAATTTATATTTTATGTTCTCTATTTCCAATATATACAATTAAAATGCCTGATTTTACTATAGACAAAATTGCAGAATTTTGCATAAATTTGTATGATAAACTTCCAAAATCAGGTAAACCAGTTAAAGATGAATGGACAGTACTTTCTGGGATAGTGCAGTTTGATAAAGTAACAAAAGTATGCGACGTCGTTTCCTTGGGCACTGGTTCAAAGTGCATTGGAGCTTCGAAGATGTCTCCAGCAGGTAACATCATAAACGACTCTCATGCTGAAGTTTTCGCTCGACGGGGATTTTTAATTTACTTGTATAAAAACATTGTTCATACAATAGAGAATAAGCCATCCATATTTGTTAAAGATAAATATAAATTCAGACTGAGAGATAATATAGAGTTTATTTTTTATTCATCACAGATGCCATGTGGTGATGCATCAATAATGCCCAAAACTGGGATGGAAGATAATATTGGTAATATTGTTTTATCAAGCAAGAGAGATGCTGAGGAAGACAGCTGTAACATTGAAAGTAAAAGACAAAAGTTAGATATTTATAGAACAGGTGCAAAATGCTTGCCTCATACAGATCAAGATCCGAAAAAGCCTGGGGAAAATTATCACTTACTTGGACAGGTGAGAACTAAGCCTGGAAGAGGTGATAGAACATTATCGGTGTCATGCAGCGACAAAATGGCTCGGTGGATACATGTTGGTATTCAGGGAGCATTGCTAGACATGTTACTGTCTGAACCTATTTTTATAAAATATTTTGTTTTTGGTGCTGGTGTTCCTTACTGTGAAAAAGCATTACAAAGGGCTTTTTTACAGAGAAATTGTGATATTTCAACAGAAAAAATGCTAACATACATCCCTGAATTTTACCAATGTTCAAAAATATTTCCTCATATTCGAGAAGGGGATTGTATAAGACCAGCTGCTGGGAGTATTGTATGGGTTAAAACAAAACAAAAGTAAGTTGAATAATTGTGTTTGTTATTAACACAAAAAACCAACTTCATTTTATATCAACAAGTAGGTATATAAATGTAAACAATACATCATCCTTACAGGTAGTCAGTGTAGTGAGTCGATTGAATAGGGATTATACCTTTGACCAGATCCATCTAGGGTTAGGCATTTTGATGCGCTAATTTTGGGGTCTGTTTGGTCCTCCACACCCTAATTTTGAGTAATTTCCGAAAACCGCCAAAATGGCTAAAAATCGATTTTGAAATAGACCCCAAATTCGGTCTGGTAAATGGTACAGCACACTTTTTGTGGACCTGTGTTATTAGAGATAACTCAAAATGTATTCTTCAGATCTAGTTTAATTTAAATTGGGTCACATGACAGGCACTAGATTTTGAATAAAACCCCAGTAATAAGTTATGAGATAACACATAAAAAGTTATGAGGATCACAAAAAAATTGAGTCCAATTGAGAACCTCCTTTTCTTATGTTGGTTTAAAATATTAATAAAAATATGTTCAATATGTACTCATTTACACGATATGTTGATGTCATTTTTCATTTTTTATAATTTACTATTTAGTTGAATTATATTTATCTGCAAATTATTTGTAATTTTAATAATAAATTGTCACCGATAAAAAGTTTTCACTTTCATAGCCAATTAACAAATTTGAATCGTCAATCAAATTTATTTATTATAGAATAATCAAACATAAAAATGTAATTATCAATATTATTTCAGTTTCAGCTTATTAGAAGTAGCAGTTCAAGGTCAAAAATTAGGATTAACCAAGAAGAAAGCCAATAGTCTCAGCTGCTGTTTGTCTATTAGTAAATACAAACTTTACAAAATGTTCCAAGAGGTTTTAATAAAACAAAATGAATTGTGTAATAATATTTGTGGGGAAGAATTGCTAAGCAAAATAGAATATAATAAAATGAAGAAAAAGTCTGAGAGATATCAAGCTAATTGGCATGCTACTAGAGAATTTTTTTTTAAAATATGGACAATAAAGCCTGATATGTGGAATTTTACTTTGAATGATCAATAATTGTATAAGAATTGTATTATAATTAAAATGATTGTGTACTTTTATTATTTGAAAATAATGAGTGCTATACATAAATATAGAAATGTTTATTTGGATAAGCAATGTGTATTATTTGTTATGTTTAGTTTCATTGATTTTCTAATCAATAACAGTATTCAATGGATGAAAGTTACTGATATGTTTTTGAAACCTTGCAACAAAAAAATATTTTATCCACTGAAGTGAAAAATGTCCTAAGGGTTTTTTTAACCGACTTAAAAAAATAGTCGATTGAGAACCCTCTCTTTTTTTTTAAATTGCTTAAAAAGTAGGAGGTTCTCAATTCGACTGCCAACTTAATGCCAACGCCATCTATCCAGAAACCAAGAAAACGTCGTCGATAAACTAATATACTAATATAATATAATAGCTTTCCAATAGCGGCATGGATCGATAGATAGATGGCGTATTTGACTAGTTTATTTTCCATTTTTATATGGTATAATCTTTTTCTTATTTACCAAGTATTTTGTTTAATAACAATAAAATATAGCCTTTAGTTTTGTCAATGGTACGGAACCCTTAGTGCGCGAGTCCGACTCGCACTTGGCCGATTTTTAATGTTTGTTACTGTTACTGTTTTCGACGCTTTTGGAGGAGCGTACCTACAGAAAAAAAAAAATAAAAATATGTGTATGTAGGAATCAGAAGTGAAGATAGTTACACTACTTAGTATTCAATGGACTCACCAAGCGGGTACCGTCGCGTGGCAGAGAGACAACTCGACGCAGTGCCCGGGACTTGTGACCCGAGTGTTGGTTTACGGCGGCGCCGCCTAACAATGCGCATTGGCACTCACCACCACCGGTCGAGTTGCCCAATCAGTAACAATTAATTCGTGTACACAAACTAACTATTAGAAGAGTCGAGGTTAAGCTACTAGCAGGATGCACAAGTGCAACGTGCCACGCCAGAGCCAAGACTGCCTTAGCTGCGGTTGCATCGGTCTTTTATGCACAAAGGAAAGACTCAAATAATAGAATAAGTGAGGGTAGATGAACATCAACAATATCTTAGGTACCGACACGGCCATTCTGACGCGCGTGCGTCCTCGCGCGCTATCTATTAAAATCTTAGGTATCAAACAACACAATATCGCTCGACTATCCTGACAAAAATCTATCCAACATCTTAACATCTGGTCCGGTCCACACTGAACCTTCCGACCAGAAACAATTGGTTTTGGTTCGCCAGTAAGTCACAGTCACAGCAGTCATTTTTTTTTAAAATATGGTTATCATTATCACTTATCGTCATCATCATGACTTATCGTCATCATCAGTTATGATCATCATAAACTTATACCTTTTTACTTTCTTTTTTTTTAATGCTTTTTTAATGCTTTTTTTAATGCTTTTTTAATGCTTTTTTTAATGCTTTTTTTAATGCTTTTTTTAATGCTTTTTTAATGCTTTTTTTAATGCTTTTTTAATGCTTTTTTTAATGCTTTTTTTAATGCCTTTTTAATGCTTTTTTAATGCTTTTTTTTCATCTCTTTTTTTAAGGCTTTTTTTTTACATTTCATCACTTTTTTTAATGCTTTTTTTTCATTTTTTTTCACATTTCTCTTTTTACCACATCTCTTTTTTTACCATATATCTCCTTTTTTTAACCATTCATCTGTAAAGTACTGTCGTCAGTTCTGTGAACACCAGCCCGCATCATAATGTTGAAAGATTCAGATTGTACAAAGTCAGTATTAGAGTTGGCAGACATAGTACCAGTTAGCAGTCATTGTTTCAGTTGGCAGTCATAGTATTTGAATCATAATTATCATCAAACCAATTATAACTAATTTCTTCACACAAATACCACAGCCATGTACCATCGACGTCATTACAACCAAAACTTTAGACGTATGTCTACTTCTACAACAAGTTACAACCAAGCTTGTAAAAACCTCGAGTAAAGACTTCTAACACCACGGCTCTCTAGGCGAAGAGTAATCACAGTACATGTGTCAGTCACATACATCTCAGTACGCATATCCATCGAATGGATCACCCGTGTCAGTCACCTCTTGTGACTACACGCTACGGTATCAAACACCACGACCTCCGCCAGAGTTAAACGCACACCGCGCACCCATGAACTCTTGGGTTGCCCCAAGAGACACCTTCTACAGGGCTACGACTACTAAATAACTACACTGGTACGTTTGAACACATTACGGTCGATAGAGTCGTTCACTCGAGTCTCTCTCTCTACTTAAACTTGAACATCATCATTATCAACAAGATCATAAATTACATCAATATCGTCTGGTACATGACGTGCTGGCATTTCTCTTAACCTCCCGTGAGCAAATTTTTAGGTACGTTGACAATTTAAGCTTTAAGGGTATACCGATTACCTTCGAGAACTTTTATTACGCGAAAAGGGCCTCAATATTTCGGATCAAGTTTCGTTTGATGACGGTCCTCATTTTGTAACAGAACAAAATTGCCAATAGGATATTAAAAAGCCTAACTGTCCCTATGACGGAAGTAGCGAAATCATATAGCTCCATTTACAACCCTTGCTTCCCAAAGTTACACAATAATTATTAGAACAGATGGAAACATACTCGTATCAAGACTTTTAACAGTTACCTACAACGACTGCCTTAAAATGTAAATGCTCACGCGTTAGTGACATTTAACTTTAAAACGCGTGGTTAATAAAGTCTAAATCAAGTCTATAACAATATAGTTAGGAAATCACATACCTGTCTACTTATTTATTTAACAAACTGGCTACGTAATTAACTAATATCGATTGAAATTTTTTCTTATATAAAAATCGATTATTATTTCAAATCAAATTGGTATCGTGTGAGGGAGTCATTAATTTCAAATTTTCTTGAACTGTTAAAAGAACAAACGAATGGACAGAGTATAGTAAGAATTTTTAATAGTTACATACCTACTCATAAACAAAATTATTAATCTGATGTTACCTACCTACAACTATTGCAGTTATCAATTAACTCTATAATTTAAACGTTCTTAAACAGAACAACTAAAACAACTTTTAAACAGTTTAAATAAATCAATCAAAGGTAGAAAAAGACTAAAACCCTCAATGAAACAATCATTTCTCACTTCTAATCTATAGTTCACGATACACACTTTTAACTATATCGAATTAATTATTATTACAGTAACTGCTTATTCACTTGCAAATTACAACAATCCCGCCAATAGATGATAAAAATGGCGACTGAGTAATCAGAAAATTAGTATTAACTATTCGGAAGATTGCGTCTTTAATTTTACGCTCTTTCGGTACTTCGACAAATAATATTAGTTAAAATATCGTGTAAGATAGTAGAAACAAACTCAATAATATCCGTTACAGAGGGTAATCGGAAATAATCAAGCTAAAACGATATTAACACTTTATCACAAACAAGTGGGTAACCACAAAATCTTAACAAACAACCTAAGTACCACGACTTCGCTCGCAACATTGAATATTGTAACTTTGAACTTAGTTTATTCCTCAGTCATACCAAGTAAAAGTTTATGAAGAGACAGGTTACTACTACTATTAAATCGGTTTAAATGATGACGACTCGACTTGCGCTTCGATCGCACGATAATTCAACTACGGGACTACGCGAACGCGATTCTCGTGGCATCGTGAAATAGATTACTTTTACTCACTGTAGTAAGACTCTTAGTGGGCACGAGAACAGCATCCCACCACAAAAACTTAAAGCAAATATAACTATCCAGAGTCATGTACCAACGTCAATCAAAACTTTTAATAACCAAACTTATTTTCTACCACGACACTAACAACTATGTAAGCCACCCTTCCAAGGCTTCACAAGCCAACCAGCAATTACAATTGCTCCACAATCTACGTGTATCCCTCTTGGATCACACATTCATCACAGTGTATCATCCTCTTGATGACTACACACTACAGTCTTTAGAGTGCTTACATCAGTTCTGTCACATCACTAAGATGTTCACCATTATGATCGCCATCTACATTAAACTCAATTGGTACATGAACTTCTGGCATCTTCCTTAAACGACTGTCGCTACGACTACCGCGACGGCTCACACTACGATTACGCTCATGATCTGACATTGTGACTGAATCGATACAAAAACTGAATCGCAAAATCTATTAGCAAAATTAATCACTACACAACTACCTACGTATCACAATAAAACTAAATTCAACAAATAACCGGTAAATCGAATTACGCAATCGAACACTGAACAAAAACCACTTGTACACCGATAAGAATAAAACAGAACGACCGAAAAGAACTAAAATATAAAATATCGATGTACCCACTAATCACCACAAAATATTGCAACTTACTATCGGCGCACGACTTTCGCGATGTGGGTCGTTAAGGTTGCATCCCACTTCTGATGCAGGAATCAGAAGTGAAGATAGTTACACTACTTAGTATTCAATGGACTCACCAAGCGGGTACCGTCGCGTGGCAGAGAGACAACTCGACGCAGTGCCCGGGACTTGTGACCCGAGTGTTGGTTTACGGCGGCGCCGCCTAACAATGCGCATTGGCACTCACCACCACCGGTCGAGTTGCCCAATCAGTAACAATTAATTCGTGTACACAAACTAACTATTAGAAGAGTCGAGGTTAAGCTACTAGCAGGATGCACAAGTGCAACGTGCCACGCCAGAGCCAAGACTGCCTTAGCTGCGGTTGCATCGGTCTTTTATGCACAAAGGAAAGACTCAAATAATAGAATAAGTGAGGGTAGATGAACATCAACAATATCTTAGGTACCGACATGTACTATATATGTTAAATAAATAAATGTAGTACTACGTTATAAAAATGCGTAGTATTTATTTAACGAATATCTAATGATAAATAAATGTATTTTGTTTTCGCGCATTGTAACAGTACGATAACGGAATTTGTTTATCTTAAATACATTTGAGACGAGATAGTTTATAAGTTTATATTTGCTGTTCGCTATGACAGTACAATGCCCACTCTAGTACATAAATCATAGCAGGTGAACGCATGCGCAGGTCGTCTGTAATCTTTGTGGGTATCGTGTGTTATTTGTATGGCCGATATAGCGTTATGCTTATGAGTTATGACTTATAGGTACTCTTGTCTTTTAACGGTATAAATTACGTTATTAGTCTTGATAAATATTGTTTGTAGAGTCCGGTTTAAATTATACTAGAGATTTTAAGTACAAATAAACACTGTACTTTTTTAAGTCCTTTTCATGTAAGTTTTTAATCTATAACCGTTACTATATGAACACTGGGAGTCCACACTCGCGGCGTCGGTAACGTCACTGAAATATTAGGAGTTTCAAAATTACTATCGCGGTAAGACCCAGTAAAAGAGTAAATAATTCTATTTAAATTACTTAATCGCTTCAGCCTTAAAATCCCTCTGTTGGGCATATAGGCCTATTTCTCCATGTAGGAGAAGGATCAGAGCTTTAATCCACCATGCTGCTCCAATGCGGGTTGGCGGATATATATTCCCTACTCTATGAGTAACGATCGCTATCAGGTGTACATGACAACAACCGGGACATTACTTAATATATATTTAAATTTTAGTCATATACCAATAAATATAACGGTCCAGTCGTAAATAGGTTGTTCTTCTTGATTCACCCATCAGGAGGTGTTGCCAGTCACGATTTGTTGTTTACCTAAAACAAATTGCCACGCTAAAGAAGCAAAGAAAACTGATCGTCAGCGTAGGCTTAACATCAATATATATCAAACCTGACATGTATTAAGATAACTTTTGTTTACATAATTATCTTAAAATTTTAGAATTTGTTTAATTCACCGGGTATGTGATCTTTCGAATCTGATTCGACTGATTCTGATTTTGACAAACACATCAATCTAAACTTCTTGATGAGTATGTCGGGGAATCAATACAGATAGTTATTAATGTCGGTACCTGCGATATTCACCTACCCTACATCATTCTATTATTCGAGTCATTCTGTCATGCATAAAACGAACGGTGCAACCGCGGCTCAGGCAGTCTTGGCTCTGGCGTGGCGCGGTGCACTTGTGTATCCTGCTAGTAGCTTAACCTCGACTCTTCTAATAGTTAGTTTGTGTACACGAATTAATTGTTACTAATTGGGCAACTCGACCGGTGGTGGTGAGTGCCAATGCGCATTATAAGGCGGCGCCGCCGTAAACCAACACTCGGGTCACAAGTCCCGGGCACTGCGTCGAGTTGTCTCTCTGCCACGCGATAGACGGTACCCGCTCGGTGAGTCCATTTAATACTTAGTAGTTCGGTCATCCGTCCGTTCTTCTCCTACCTACTTCTGATTCCTACATCAGAAGTGGGATGCAACCTTAACGACCCACATCGCGAAAGTCGTGCGCCGATAGTAAGTTGCAATATTTCGTGGTGATTAGTGGGTACATCGATATTTTATATTTTAGTTCTTTTCGGTCGTTCTGTTTTATTCTTATCGGTGTACAAGTGGTTTTTGTTCAGTGTTCGATTACGTAATTCAATTTACCGGTTATTTGTTGAATTTAGTTTTATTGTGATACGTAGGTAGTTGTGTAGTGATTAATTTTGCTAATATATTTTGCGATTCAGTTTTTGTATCGATTCAGTCACAATGTCAGATCATGAGCGTAATCGTAGTGTGAGCCGTCGCGGTAGTCGTAGCGACAGTCGTTTAAGGAAGATGCCAGAAGTTCATGTACCAATTGAGTTTAATGTAGATGACGATCATAATGGTGAACGTCTTAGTGATGTGACAGAAAACTGATGTAAGCACTCTAAAGACTGTAGTGTGTAGTCATCAAGAGGATGATACACTGTGATGAATGTGTGATCCAAGAGGGATACACGTAGATTGTGGAGCAATTGTAATTGCTGGTTGGCTTGTGAAGCATTGGAAGGGTGGCTTACATAGTTGTTAGTGCCGTGGTAGAAAATAAGTTTGGTTAAGTTTTGATTGACGTTGGTACATGACTCTGGATAGTTATATTTGCTTTAAGTTTTTGTGGTGGGATGCTGTTCTCGTGCCCACTAAGAGTCTTACTACAGTGAGTAAAAGTAATCTATTTCACGATGCCACGAGAATCGCGTTCGCGTAGTCCCGTTGAATTATCGTGCGATCGAAGCGCAAGTGGAGTCGTCATCATTTAAACCAATTTAATAGTAGTAGTAACCTGTCTCTTCATAAACTGTTACTTGGTATGACTGAGGAATAAACTAAGTTCAAAGTTAGAATATTCAATGTTGCGAGTGAAGTCGTGGTACTTAGGATGTTTAAGATTTTGTGGTTACCCACTTGTTTGTGATAAAGTATTAATATCGTTTTAGCTTGAGTATTTCCGATTACCCTCTGTAACGGATATTTTTGAGTTTGTTTCTACTATATCTTACACGATATTTTAACTAATATTATTTGTCGAAGTACCGAAAGACCGTAAAATTAAAGACGCAATCTTCCGAATAGTTAATACTAATTTTCTGATTACTCAGTCGCCATTTTTATCATCTATTGGCGGAATTGTTGTAATTTGTAAGTGAATAAGCAGTTATTGTTTAATTACGTAGTTTCAATTACGTGGCGTGTATTGTATTGTGATTACTGTAATAATAATTAATTCGATATAGTTAAAAGTGTGTATCGTGAACTATAGATTAGAAGTGAGAAATGATTGTTTCATTGAGGGTTTTAGTCTTTTTCTACCTTTGATTGATTTATTTAAACTGTTTAAAAGTTGTTTTAGTTGTTCTGTTTAAGAACGTTTAAATTATAGAGTTAATTGATAACACCTAATTGGTACAATCGTAAACCTATTACAACTGCAATAGTTGTAGGTAGGTAACCTCAGATTAATAATTTTGTTTATGAGTAGGTATGTAACTATTAAAAATTCTTACTATACTCTGTCAATTCGTTTGTTCTTTTAACAGTTCAAGAAAATTTGAAATTAGTGACTCCCTCACACGATACCAATTTGATTTGAAATAATAATCGATTTTTATATAAGAAGAAATTTCAATCGATATTAGTTAATTACGTAGCCAGTTTGTTAAATAAATAAGTAGACAGGTATGTGATTTCCTAACTATGTTGTTATAGACTTGATTTAGACTTTATTAACCACGCGTTTTAAAGTTAAATGTCACTAACGCGTGAGCAGTTACATTTTAAGGTAGTCGTTGTAGGTGACTGTTAAAATTCTTGATTCCATCTGTGTTAAAAATTATTGAGTAACTTTGGGAAGCAAGGGTTGTAAATAGAACTATATGATTTCGATAATTCCTTCATAGAGACAGCTAGGCTTTTTAATATCCTATCGGTGATTTTGTTTTGTTACAAAACGAGGAGCGTAATCAAACGAAACTTGATCCGAAATATCAAGGCCCTTTAGTAATTTTAGTTCGTGTAATAGTTTTAGTTCATGAAAAAAACATCCTCATATTATTATTGGACAAGATATTACTATTCGCATAGGTGACTCTGAGATTTGTAGTTTATTAATTAATTAAGGAGAAACAAGGCCCACACTGACCCATACTGGCCTATTCTTATAATAATTAGTTAATTTTTCGGTTTAATGGAAGTAATCCCAGAATGATTCTGATACTATGACTGTCAACTGATACAATGACTGCCAATTACTGCGATACTGTGTGTGTGTGCCGACTCTAATACTGACTTTGTACAATATCTTTTGACATTATGATACAAGCTAATGCTCACAGAGCTAACGAAAGTACTTAAGAGATGAATAGTAAATGGAGTGAAAAAAAAGAGATGTTTAAAAAAAGATAAAGAGACAAACAATGCGGGCCAGTGTGGTCTCTCCTGCTGTTCTAGGAGACGATCCATGTTACGCTGTAGGGGTCTCGCCTGCTTTAGTGGGCGACGATTCCGACCAGCCTGTTTTACATTAGTATGGTCTCTTCTGCTGTTGTGGGAGACGATCCATGATTCACTGTAGGGGTCTCGCCTGCTTTTAGTGGGCGACGACTCAGACCAGACTTTTTGTAATGATGAGTGTAACGCTGTAGGAGTCTCGCCTGCTTTTAGTGGGCGACGACTCAGACCAGACTGTTTGTAATGATGAGTGTAACGCTGTAGGAGTCTCGCCTGCTTTTAGTGGGCGACGACTCAGACCAGACTGTTTGTAATGATGAGTGTAACGCTGTAGGAGTCTCGCCTGCTTTTAGTGGGCGACGATTCAGACCAGACTGTTTGTAATGATGAGTGATGCGCTGCAGGAATCTCACCTGTTTGAACTATAGGGGTTTTCATATTTTAAACCTAGATCAGTGATATGTGATAGTGATGGTGATCAGTGATATCATATTGATATGACTGTAATGATTATGATGATAACCATATTAAATGTGACTGGTGTGACTGAGTGACTTACTAACTGAAACCAATTGTTTCTAGTCCAAAGGGTCAGTGTGTACCGAACCAGATATTAAGATGTTGAATAGATTTTTGTCAGGATAGTCGAGCGATATTTTGTTTTTTTTTTTGATTAAAAATACCTAAGGTTGTAATAAATAGCGCGCGAGGACGCGCGCACGTCAGAATGGCCGTGTCGGGGAATCAATACAGATAGTTATTAATGTCGGTACCTGCGATATTCACCTACCCTACATCATTCTATTATTCGAGTCATTCTGTCATGCATAAAACGAACGGTGCAACCGCGGCTCAGGCAGTCTTGGCTCTGGCGTGGCGCGGTGCACTTGTGTATCCTGCTAGTAGCTTAACCTCGACTCTTCTAATAGTTAGTTTGTGTACACGAATTAATTGTTACTAATTGGGCAACTCGACCGGTGGTGGTGAGTGCCAATGCGCATTATAAGGCGGCGCCGCCGTAAACCAACACTCGGGTCACAAGTCCCGGGCACTGCGTCGAGTTGTCTCTCTGCCACGCGATAGACGGTACCCGCTCGGTGAGTCCATTTAATACTTAGTAGTTCGGTCATCCGTCCGTTCTTCTCCTACCTACTTCTGATTCCTACAAGTATGTTTTATGGTTTTGTGGTACTGCGTTTATTGTTAAATACTAATATTATAAAGAGGAAAAGTTTATAACTTTGTTTGTATATCGGGGGTAATCTTCGCAAATACTGATCCGATCATGAAAATTCTTTCACTAACAAAAAGCTACACTATTCAGGAGTGACATAGGCTATATTTTATTGTAATTGTACAAAAAATTCAGTAAAAAAGAAAAATATCTATTACTAATATATAAAGCTGAAGAGTTTGTTTGTTTGGTTGTTTGTTTGTTTGTTTGTTTGTTTGTTTGTTTGTTTGTTTGTTTGTTTGTTTGAACGCGATAATCTCTGGAACTACTGGGCCGATTTGAAAAATTCTTTCAGTGTTAGATAGCCCATTTATCGAGGAAGGCTATAGGCTAAGTATCATCACGCTAAGACCAATAGGAGCGGAGTCCACGCCGACGAAGTCTCGCGCAGAAGCTAGTTAAAATATATTATCAAAATGACAAAGAAACGATCGCCATCTATCGCTATTTATTAGTCTACTTATTTTATTTACTCTTATTTCATTCAATAGACGACGAAGTTTTTTCGCTTTTTGATAGATGGCGATGGAGCAACATTTTATTTATAAAGTATGTTATTTGGTTCTGTACTTAATTTAAAATAATAAATACACGATATTATTACGATTTAATACGTCAAATTCTAAACAATGAACCTAATAAAACAGTACTATAGTTGTCACAAAATAAGAGGCCCGTTTGGACGTTTAACAAATACCCTAGAACGTAACTTGGTACGAAACTGTAAGAAACAATATAAGAATTATTAATAACATAAAGTGTTTTTAAAACATTTGTAAATTTTTTGGTGCGTTAAATAATATGATAGAATATATTGGGAGTGTTCTTTTCGCGCTTACTTCAATTTCTAATTATTACGAAACGTCTCAAAAACAGTTACGTTCTAAGTCTTTTTGTTTTTAAATACTAGTGTTGTAACAAGTTAATTACTGAATTTCAGCAGCATCATTCGATTTTAATAGTAAATCGATTATGTGTAGTGATCTCTACTGAAAATAATTTTATTGTATTTGCTCGCAAACGAAAAAAAAACGACTTCAATTACATTGACAAGTAACACAACGTAGGTAAACGAAAAAATAATCAACTATACCTCGTGCGTTGTAGCATGGTGCGGGTGACAGTTACCAATATGACGTTGACTTCTGTCAATACACATTACTAGGGATGTGACATTATGTAATTCATTTTTATCACTGACGATATTCGCAGCATAAATCTAGTTCTGATAAAATTAGTGTTATGGAAATGTGTGTGTTATTCAGTTGCGCAATGTAACTACGTGTATAAACTTGTCAATATATATATTTTATGGCTACATAATATATTTGTACTATAAAATATGTAATCAAAATCGGATTTATGCCTTGTATGTGACACGTATTTATTGCTACTAGTGGTCGCCCAGAGGTCGAAATTCGACCATAATTAAAATTTTATATTAATAGAAAACCAAATAATTATGACAATAAAGAACCTTCTTTTAAATAACATTTTAATTTGACTACAGACTTTGACAATCAACAAAATAGTATAATATGCGTGTGTGCGTGTGGTAGTGTATGTAATGCTATTTTTATTAATGTAATGTTTATTTTATGTATAATTTTGAAAAAATATTAGCATTCCGCACTCCTTCTCTATATGAACTATACGATTCAGCCTGTAATATCCCACTGTTGGGCATAGGCCTCTTCCCCATGTAGGAGAAGGATCGGAGCTTAATCCACCACGCTGCTCCAATACGGGTTGGCGGATATATTCCTACTATGAGTAACGATCGCTATCAGGTGTATATGATAACAACCGGGACTAACGGCTTAACGTGCTCTCCGAGGCATGCTGGGGAGACCCACAAGGACTGCACAAACACCCAGAGCACGACATACATCTGTATGGCCAATACAAATGTTGTCGTGTGCGAGGATCGAACCCGTAACCGCCCGCGCAACAGCCAATCGCAATCCAGTGCTGTGACCGCTGCGCCAACGCGGCGTCGATATAAACTATAAGTGTGCGAAATTTCATACTTCTCCGTCCGCGCAATTTTCGTAAAAACGGGTACAAAGTTTTTTCTTCACGTATTAATATATAGATTCCATTTACGGCAAATAAGATGTTGGCTCTATTACAAGAGGCCGCCAACAATGTTCAATCCGAAGACTGTTTGAAGGTTGTGAATAAAATAAAAAGGAACATTATGTCTGATTGGGATCGTGACATCCATATTGACAATATAATGGACTCATCTTTAATAATAGGTAATATCCGTCACAGATACAGATGATGAATTTAGGGACAATTCAGATGTTCCTGACTATGATATGAGTTTAAACGAATAAAATCAATTTTAATATAATACTACTACACTAATAATATACCTAATACTTTTTACAATAATAATTGAACTACGCCCAATATACGTTTTTTTATTATAAAAAAACATCGACTATCTATCGTAGCAGTACATCCCATCACTAAGCACGTCTATGGCGTTACGTTATACGCATAACACTTTTCTTAATTTTTCTTTCCATTCGATTTTATTTGTAGACTAGAACATTCTGGTTGGGTTTAATTTAATTTACTACAGTAATTAATGATTTAGTGTATTACGAATGTGGTACAGGTGAAATACTAAGTCATAATTTGTAAATCGCGGCAACTTTCAAGAGTGAAACGAAACGTTACCGAAACTGTCACCCGCACCATGCTACAACGCACGAGGTATAAATACGCGTTATCAAAGATCTTAAAAAGTCTTTATAGCTACCATGGTCACGGGAGAACAATGTCATCATGTAGAGGACCTAATAAAACGCAAGAAAACCTGAAAATTATAATGAGAGAAATTGGCGTAAACATTAGAAAACAATAAAAAAATTATAATAAAGACAAATTGATCTTTTGTTCCATTGTATCATTTTAATTTACTTACAATATTAAAGTTTAAGTTAAATGTTCTAATCAGAAATTTAATTCAATATAGGTACTTTACACTACATAATCAAATCGATCAAACACTCATACAAACTTGACACTCATACAAACTTGAATAGATTTATCGTGAGTATCGAATACCGAGTCGTATGGTTACTTCCCTATTTACGTCTCGATGACATATATCCAAAAGGGCCTATTATTTTGCGATGACTATAAGAGCTACACAACATAATTGCATCACAAAGATAATTAACGCCCAACGAAGTGGGCGCGGGTCGGCTAGTTGTTAAATAAGTAAGTACAAATAATAAGGTAATTAAGTTTTATTGTAATTATTTATTTTTCTTCGAATTAAAAAAAAGCAAAAATTAAAGGCGTGTATTAAAAATGTAACAGAAAAATCTAAAATTATGAAAGAAAACGAAGACCTAAATATTTAAACATGAAAATCCATAAAACGAGCTAAGCGTTGAACATTGAGTTGCGAAAAAATTAAATAAAGTTGCAGCAACAAAGTTGCCTATTTGCTTTGTAGCTCTAATTTTAAACAAACTTTTAAATTTTAAGTAAATTGTTTTATCCAGCTTCTTATATTGAATTAACTGATATTGAGGAATATATAACTGCAACGATTTCTCGTTAAATAAAGAAAAACTTTCTTTCTGATTTCAAAAAAGGAGGAGGTTCTCAATTTGACTGTGTTGACGGTGTTTTTCGAGCGAACGAAATGTTCGAGTGAAACCAATAAATATTAATAAATATTTATTGGTTTCAAGAGGCTTTTGTCGCTTTTGAAGGGATCCTATTGGAATTTTTCAATAGGGTAGGCACTATAGGTAGGTGTATATATATAAGCTAATTTTTTCTTTAGATGATAGAGCAGCCAGTAGATAATTGTTACTAAAAAAAGTAGGTTTACTCATTCTATCTAAAGGAAAAGAAGCTGTTCTAGCTCTCTGTCCATTTAAAGTTAATTATAATTACAGTTACCATAGTGGCTTTTCCTCAACGCTTAAAGAGGATCAATTTGCAATACTTGCTATCGGTATTTTAACGGATGACTTGAAGGAGAAATTTAAAATATAACTGGATACAGTCATCGGTTTCATTTCGTGTACACGTTGACACTTATAGGTCACGTGTATTTAGCAGAAAAAAAAATGTAGTCTTATTTACGATTTATGTTTTACAAGGCCGTTTAATTAAAGGTTTAATAAGTACCTTAAAATAAATTAAGAGTAGGTACGTATACATAATATCAAATAACTGTTATCTGTGATATGGTCTGTCTATACTAATATTATAAAGAGGAAAGATTTGTTTTTTTTGTGTGTATGTTTGTAATGAATAAACTCAAAAACTACTAGACCGATTAAAAAAAAATCTTTCACATTTGAAAGCTTAGTTATCCTTAGGTACTCGTATATATTAGACATACATATTTAGATATAAATTTTAACAACTCAACCAAACATAAAATGGGTTTAACCGAACCTGGTGCGAACGAGTGCAAAACCATTATTAATTTTATTGAACTAAATATTCAAACAAATTTAAAAAAATGTAGATAATTTGATAATTATAATATAGGTATAATATATGATAATTATAATGCGTATAGTGGATTTGGTTCCAACTTTAATAATAAACAGAAAATTGGGCCTTTGCCTAACTGTGATGACATACATTTTTTTATTTAATATTAGCTTCCAACTTGTGGTGGATTAAATTTTAAGCACTTGCAAGTGCTTAAAATTTAATCCACCACAAGTTGTATGGCGGATTACACTTAGGTAAGCTATTTATTTACGTTGAGGTCCTCTCCAAGGAGAGCATTTCAACTTTTATTAATTGATAGTTTCGATCACGATTCAGCCTGTAATATCCCACTGTTGGGCATAGGCCTTTTCCACATGTAGGAGAAGGATCGGAGCTTAATCCACCACGCTGCTCCAATGCGGGTTGGCGGATATATTCCCTACTATGAGTAACGATCGCTATCAGGTGTACATGATAACAACCGGGACCGACGGCTTACCGTGCTCTCCGAGGCACGGCGGGGAAACCCACAAGGACTGCACAAACACCCGGACCACGGCAAACATATGTATAATTGATAGTTTACAGGATGTTAAATATAATATAATTATTTATAGTACATTTGTACATTGTATGTAGGTATAGAGTGGGTATAGATATGGTTCTATACTATAGAATGAAAAGTTTGTCTAATTTTGACATTTTGTCTTACTACAGTGTAAGTTTAAGTCAGTTATGCCTATTTACAGTTCATCGTTAAATATCTTAATTTGCTCTAACTCCAAACTCTAGGTTTTAATTGATTAGTGAAGTAATGAATTACGTGTAACTACGTATCGCTTAGTATGATTACAGTTTTATAATAAGGAGAATGGTAAACAACAAAAATGTACAGAAAAATTATTGTGTTGCATTTACTCTTTATGTAACAAGGAGACAGACAACAACGCATATTTGGTACTCAGCTTACAGACAGTAACTACGTCACGATTTCAAAACAAAAAAATATTCGTTATTCCAAGGACGTTGTCGTTATCATTATTTAACGTTTTTATCGTTTCGATAAAAAAATGTTTATTAATAACCAATATTAATTGAATAATTATAAGACTCTATAATATCGTAATAACGCTTAAGGTTTCCATATTAGGCGTTACTATATTCATATAAAAATATGATTGTCACTTGATACATTCACCATTTTGAAATTAGACTAAGAGTTACAATCTGAGGATTTCGTAAAATGAGTTATATTACTGTTATGTTACGAGGTAAAACAAACGCAGAAATTGGGTATTTTTAGGTTTTCGACATTTATTGTCAATGTGGAATTACATTATTATGCTGTAATACGTTTCGCCCTACAAGTTGTTCGTCTCTCGTTACCAAAATTATACCTTAGAATAGGAAATGAACAAGAATATTCTGAGAAACTTAAACAAATTTGAAAATGTAACATTCTATACTCAATCTACATTCTCTATCTACTATTATTCTTCTAAACCGTATTGTGGGTAAATGTAATGAATAAAACTTCATGAGCTATTTGAGGTTAATGGAGGTCCGAAAATATAAACAAAAATGTAAACAATGGTTTCCTACACTTAATCTTATTTGGTTCAAGTTTAAAAAATAGACTCTTATGAGAATCAAACTTCTATTGACAGGTGCTCGTATAACTACCGTACAATACTTTTTGTATATTTCCTAAGATAAAGCGGAAAACCACATTTGTGTTATAAGAACTTAAATTTAAATTTTTTATATTAACCTATCAAGGCTCTACGGATGTAGAAAAGTGTGACGGCAGGACAGAAAACGGAGTCTTATAGTCTTCGCAATATACTTCTGTTCACTTAATTTCAGCCTATCGCAGTCCACTGCTGGACACAGGCCTCCCCTAAGTTCACGCCAAAAACGGCGTGAACTCATGTCATCGTCACAACGCTGGGCAGGCGGGTTGGTGACCGCAGCGCTGGCTTTGTCGCACCGAAGACGCTGCTGCTCGTCATCGGTCTGTGTATCGGTCGGCTTTTTAAATTCCAGGGTGGTACCTATTGGAACTGTGTTATCCCTTAGTCACTTCTTACGACAACCACGGGAAGAGAGGGGGACGCCATATTCTTTACTGCCATATAACCACACAGCAGATACTCCTGTTAATATCCTTTAAATATAGAAAATAAACGGAAACAGTAGTAAGTATAGAATAAACAGTTTTCTATGGAAAACTTACTATATCATGTTAAGCTAAAAAAAATCTTGTATATTAGAAAATTATTAAAGTAAACGACAGTCTGTAAAAGTCTCATTGGCTGGACTTGTTTTTTCCCTTTTTTTAAAACTCTTCAGAACTAAATGAATTGAATTAACGTCCATTGTTGGTTTAAGGCTTCCTCTTTATAATCTGTCTCCACAAGGGCTGGAGCTGATTTCACCACGTTGTTCCGTGTGAGTTGATGGATAATATTCCTATTATGATTAAGGATCAGATATTCTGATAAGAACCGGGGCTAACGGGTTGACATGCTCGTCGAGGTAGGGAGATTTACAAAGACATTAACCCTGACTAGAAACAATGACGAGTATTTATACAAATATATATCCAGGGAAAATTGAACCAGCGACGTCTGCATTCTTGAATCAAGAGAACGGTTGTCAAAGCCGTTAGTCGGTTATTTAGCGTAATCTGACTTAGTTTTTAACGATAAACGATTGTTCTTTCACGAAGAACTGTTTCTCTCCCGGACACGAAAATTAAGCTTAACCATTTTGAAACTCAATTTTATCTGCTGGGCAATTTCGGCTTTTGATACTTGTACAAATTAATATATTGTTCTTGAGGTAAAAACTGTAGTCAGAATAATTACGAAGAGGATTCAATTTGTTTTTGATACGATAATGATAATTTGATGTAATAAAATAAATTACCTTACTTAGCCTTGAAGCGCTTTTGATCAAGGTGATTTAAAAATCAGCAATAAATTTTTGTAATGGTGATCATTTGTTTGTGAATAATTTATTACAGTGTTTATTAATTTATTACAAAATCTTTATAATTGAATAAATCGAGTTTAAATTAAGCGCTTTTTATCAAGAAGTTAAAAAATGTGTTTAAAAATTATTACTTTTTAAACTTTTATGTGGATTATGTTTGTTGTTTTAAAGTTTCCGTTTTTCAGCGATAGGTATTGTAATTCAATATTCTTTAATATTTTGATGCAATATAATTTTATTATAATACATATTTAACAACTATTCAGTACCATTCAGTTTTATAAGCAGTAACTACATAAAATTGTGTACTAAGTTTTGGTTTTGAAATTTTATATTGTTTAAAGATGGTTTTATTATCAGTTTTTTAGGATCAGTTGCTTTGAACCTTGGTTTAACGTTCTCTTTGTAAAATAAAACACTTATTTGTTCTCGTTATTTTCATTGAACTTGATTGGAATTTTGAAAAGAGTCGTAAATCGTCCGAAGGCTATCAAGTGACCCGATCTCATTCGTTTTAACGACGACGTTCGCATCTCCTTCGACCCTGTGAACTTTACAAGCTTTAATGACACGCTCTGAAACGATCCAGTTCTCGTGTTCGCAATGCTTTCAAAATAATATATCCCTTATAGACATGTATTTGTTTATTCTTTATTGCACACCACAAAATTGTAAACAAACTTAAATAAAGCTTAAATCTTTAATCTATTTAGTTACAGATTATGCAACTATTACACAGATTATAACACAAGCATTAAGTTGCTTATCTAATAACAGACGACCGTGTGTGTATGTTAAAAGAAAAGCCTTTAAAAAAAGAAAAGCCTTTCAAACAACCCACAAACGTATTTTTAAATTGTGTTTTATCAAAAGTGTTATTTTGCAGCAAAAATTGTTATTTCCATTTTTGTGGATAATAATAATAATAAACAACGATCACGACGATTTTTTATATTAAGTGTATTTGGACACTTAATGAGCAGAAAAGTTTAAAAACTGTTCAATAGTGATGTAAAAAGATTAATTTAGTTTTTATGTTATTTTCTATTAACATTTTTTTGCATCCTTTGTCTGTATCACTTTGTTGGATCAAAGTGCACTACACAAAGAAATAAGAGTACAAAAGTGGACGTAAAAACGCATTGCATATTTTTCGCATATCTCAATAAGTAATTACCTATACTTTCGCAAAGTCGTAACTTGCTACGGAATCCATTTGATTGTTAATCGTGCTGTAGACATTTGTATATAATTGCTTACGTAAAGAAGAAAATACTATCCCGATATCACTTTATTTATGACATATTGATACCAAATTCTTTCAATAAATCTCTACTGTAATTACACAAAAGAATTCCAATAGCGTGTTAAACTAATAAATTAAATTTTTGTAACAGGTTTCTCAATAGGGACAGAGTGTAGTGGCCGGTGCATGTTCTAACTAAAACAACGCCCCTTAAAAGGTTGAAAGATGGATAGATATGTAGGTATTGTTTAATGGATAAGTGTGAACGTTGCTATTGTTGAGTCAAATAAACGAGTTTTGACACGCGATTGTATTTGCGAAATATTTAACTCACGACTAAAATAAATAGCCACTTATTAACATTGTTATCTGAGTTTGTGTTAAGTAATTAAATTAAAACTTTTTAATGATATGATATAGATATGTCGGATACAAGACAATAATCAAACACGATTTGCGTGTTGCCTCCTGGTAACTGGCTACCTGGTAACTGGCTACCTAACCTAACCTGGCTTCTAAAAGGCAATAAATGACTAATTTAATTGAATCGAATTTAATTGAAATTACTGAAAATATTAGGTAGGGATCCCTAGTACATTTTTTTAACCTGATCAGTATCAAGCTAATTTTCCGGGAGTAGCTTCATTTTGATGAGACGAACAAAAAGTTCCTCTTCGAAAACTCTCGATTGTGGTAGATAATAGAGTTAGCAGGAGGTAGAGCAGCAGTGAGCGTAGGACCGGGATAACGTACCACGCAATTATTTGGAGGAAAATATTACCATCAAATTATATAAATATTAACTAAATAAAAGAAAAAAAAATCAAAAAAAAAATCAATTTTTGATGACCTTACGAGTTCATCAAGTTGATGACCTCGTAGGGTCATCAAAAATTATTACTAACCAGCTGATTTTTTTTCTTTTAGTTACTTTATATTTATATAATTTGATGGTAATATTGTCCTCCAAATTGCGTGGTACGTTATCCCGGTCCTACGCTCACTGCTGCTCTACCTCCTGCTAACTCTATTATCTACCACAATCGAGAGTTTTCGAAGAGGAACTTTTTGTTCGTCTCATCAAAATGAAGCTACTCACGGAAAATTAGCTTGATACTGATCAGGTTAAAAAAATGTACTAGGGATCCCTACCTATATTGTATTGGTTTTACTCAGTTTAGTTAAAATTATTTAATTTGTTACTTAATATAAAATATAAAAATCCCCTTTTTCTTTTACTTAGGTATAATATTCAGTAGTAGTGTAGTAAAAAATTTTTGAGGGTAAAATCATTACGTCGTTCTATGACGAAATAAGGAGACGGCGAGCTCATAAAAATAATATGAGTACTGTAGCTATAAATATCCGAGACGGCTCAAAAGCCTGTTCATCGCTATGGCGACGATTGCATAAATACGGCGAAGCCTGTTCGAGGAAGTCTTAGTAATGAGCAATTTGTGCCGGGAAGCCGCTATTCGCATTTTTTAAATCCAACTTTCCATAATGAGCAATGAAACTACGTACTTACTATGCCTCCCTTATACAAGCTAATGAGAAGAATAACGTTCGGTAATGTTGTTATCATAATATATGGATACTTATACTAAAATTTGGTTATTTTTTTAGAACTATTGTAGTAATGGCGATCATTTCCGTCATACATGGATTTTGGGAAGTTTTAGCTGTTTACGCAGCGTACACAACGAAAGCTCTAAAAATAAACTATTTTTTCAATGTAAAACGGTTTTATTACAATAAAAATGATGTAGTTAGGTTATGTACTAAAAGCTAAAAAATAATTCGGTAAGTCCCAGTAACCAGATCGCACCAATCTTCTCATAAATCTGGGGTATTGATATATCTGCGCTATCTGCGTAGCGTATCCATAGTAAACATTATGATAGAAATTTCACGTGCCCAACGATTTTATATTTGTCTGATCAATACCCCAGATTTATGAGAAGATTGATGCGACCTGGAGAACAAGAGCCCCAAGAAGACTTCATCAAAACCTAGGCAGAGTCCTAACTTTAGAAGTAGCAAAAGGAAACAAACTTCACCAGAAACTCTACCACCTAAGAAAAATAATCGTAACCTGGAATACTAATCTGGATTTTTCATAGTGAGCCCTGTTCTACCAATCAAGCCCTTGCATTCGATACCCATATTGAGGTATTTGTGGAAAATATGTAATCCGCCACTTTGTGGCGGCGGCCATCTTGGATTTTTCATAGTGAGCTCTATTCTAGCAATCAAGCCCTTTCATTTGATACCCATATTGAGGTATTTGTGGAAAATATGTTACCGCCATTTTGTGACGGCGGCCATGTTGGCTTTTTCATAGTGAGCTCTATTCTACCAATCTAGCCCTTTCTTTTGATACCCATATTGAAGTTGTTGTGAAGTAATATGTGATCCGCCATTTTATCGGCGGCCATCTTGGATTTACAATCTAATATCAATAAGGAATATATTATGTTGTATTGTTATCAAGATTAAGAGTGTGTACCAAATATCAGATCAATCTGTCATCAGGGAGGGGGTAAAATAATTACTTTTGACCCAAACAAACAAATAAATAAACTGGTCAAGCTAAATAAAACCGTTTAAAAAGAATATTTTACGCTTAATTATTATATACTTAAGTCCTGTTGGTCGTAGCGTGATGTTATCTAGCCTTCCTCCATAAATACACTATTCAACTTAAAAATAATTTTTTAATTCTAACCTGTGGTATTTGGGAATTTGGGATAAGCGCGTTTAAACAAATAAACTTTTTTTAGCTTTATAACATACTAGCGGCCCGCCCCGACTTCGCACGAGTGCAATGCTGCATGCAATGCACAGCTTTTTTATCATTAGAAATTACAAACATATTTTCTGTAGAGGTTACTTTTGAAAGAGCGAGATATAATTATTAGAAATGTGACAAACCCTCAACGCTTAAATCTCAATCTAATCCTGCAACGTTGAATTTTTTGTAGACCTTTTTAAGGTATACAATACTGTAGATTCTTTCACATTAGAAACCTCTAAAATTATTAGTGTTTCTCTACTATATTATGCATGTATTATACATACAAACCTTCCTCTTGAATCACTCTATCTATAAAAAAAAACGCATCAAAATCCGTTGCCTAGTTTTAAAGATCTAAGCACATATAGGGACAGACAGAGGGAAGCGATTTTGTTTTATAATATTATGTATTGATATTGAAGTATGGATGATATCAAAACCTTTTTAACCTTAACCACCCTTTTAACAATAAATGGATTAAAATAGAATTTGGATTGATTAATAACATTGTCTGAAATAATGTTTATGATTGAGTAACTGTAAAATTTTACTGTCACGACTTAATTTACTTAACAAAGTCTAAGGAAAAAAATAAATAAAATAAGAATATCCAAGAGTACGTCTTAATACGTGCCTTTTGTGGAATGTAGAGAAGCTAGTGTGGGTGGAATGGACAGATCCAATTACACGGCAGCGCGAATTAATTTACAGAAGAAGGCGCCGCGGCGTCGCTCTTGCCTTGACATGTCGACGCGCCCAATCTGACGCCCAGACCCTACGGCAGGTTTGCGCAAGCCCTTAGGACATAAGGATTAACACTCGCACTTTCGCTTGCTTTCATTTTTATCAACATCATAAACTATTTAAAAATTTTAATTATTAAAATATTTACCCTCCAAAATTGTAAAAAGAAATTTTAAGTAATGCTCTAATTATACATTTATTCTGCGTATGATACGTAAATATAATTGAAAATGATATCAGATGTATCTTTACTCTCCTCATAACCACATAAGAATTTTTTTTACGAATTTCAATACGGAGAAAATGACATGATTAAACTGATAGAGCGTGGTATTATTAATATGAGATAATGATAATGGAATTCCATATAACATACGCATTCGTAAAACTAGAACGGAGGCTGTATAATTGGAGGCTGCGCACGCGCTTTTGATGCAGCGTGCGCGCAGCTGATGCCGGCAGTCGCACAGCTAACGTTGCGGCAGATAGTCGAGCCAACAACGGTACGCTCGCCACCGCTACCGGACGCTTTCTCGAACGCATTTACGACATTTTTACGAGATTAATCCAATTTTATTATTGATTTTATAGTGTACCGTGAAGAAAGTGAATATATAAATAATTAATGTGTTAAACGATATGGCTATTATGATGTCCGGTTGAACTTTTCGTTTTATAGTGTTATCCAGATATCTGTCCAAATGAAGATGACTGTAAATCGCATAAGGGTAGTCGTGCTTGGAAGTCCTCGGAGTGGAAAATCGGGTTAGTATAGCTATTTTAATTAAGTTAGCTTTACACTTATTTATTTATTTTATAATAATTCAGAGATGTTTATTTAATAGCTTATTACTTGAACTTTTTGACTGAAATATTTAAAGAATATCTATTGTAAGACGTACTTATTTTTACAATAAGTTATAATATAAATATAAAATAATTATTAATACAATATAAAATAATTTGCAGTAATAAGATGAATGCAATTTTATCATTACGGCCTTAATTATCGGCACAAAAAAATATTTTAATTTTATATGTGTTTGCTCGCAAACGAAAAAAAAACTGACTTCAATAACATCGACAAGTAATACAACGTAGGTAGATGAAAAAATAGTCAAGTAAATACGCGTTATCAAAGATTACTCAAAAAGTTGTAAGCAGATCTCGATGAAATTTAAATGTGACCACATGATAAACATTAACTTTCGATTAAATTAAAAATCATCAAAATCGGTACACCCAGTAAAAAGCTATGCGGTATAATACAACGTAGGTCGACAAAAAAAAATCAAGTAAAAACGCATTATTAGAAATAACTCGAAAAGTACTTGTTAGACCTCAAATAATTTAAATGGGACCAAATGACACGCACCACCTTTCTATAATTTTTTTTATCGAAATCGGTCCACCCAGTCAAAAGATCTGAAGTAACATACATTAAAAAAATACAATCGAATTGAGAACCTCCTCCTTTTTTGGAAGTCGGCTAAAAATTTGAGGAGATCTTTTGACATAAAATGCTAAACTTTTCAATAAAAAAGTCGCAATCAATAGTATTATATTATCATGTATAAAAAAGACCAAATCATTATCGTTCTAATTTGATAGGTCTATTTAGTTAGGTACCGTGTTATTTGTTTACAATCGAATTTATTCTTGTTTTCATACTTTGTACAGTGAACAAAACCTAGTCTATAGTCTCTGTCTATTCCATCAATATCACTACTGTAATCAGATATTTGTTATCTATACTAATATAAGAAAGCTGAAGAGTTTGTTTGTTTGATTGTTTGTTTTTTTGTTTGAACGCGCTAATCTCAGGATCTACTGGTCCGATTTAAAAAATTCTTTCAGTGTTAGATAGCCCATTTATCGAGGAAGGCTATAGGCTATATATTATCACGACAAGACCAATAGGAGCGTAACACCAATGAAAAATGTTTCAAAATCGGGGTTTTTTTCCTGTTGAGAGCTTCCGCTGAGTAAACGGTTAAAGTTTCGCACAAATCATGTATGACAGAATTGGTCCTATTCCACGGGGACGAAGTCGCGCGCAGAAGCTAGTATTAGATATGTAAGTAAACACAATAAAATGTTAAAATGTACCTAATGTGGTAATGCGTTAGTAAGAGAGTGGTAAGAGCTATGTGTAACGCAAGATTGTCACTGTTTCACGGTTGATACGAATAAATATTTATGGATGTTATCACTGCATTCCATCACAAGGCAGACTATTGTAATATCAAAATACAATTTGATTATGATTCATAATGAAAATATTTCACTAGTGCTAATAAAATATGTATGTACGAAAATTGCGTAAACTTTGGATAAAGTTGATGAGTTTCTTTTCATCAGATTTAATAAAATTGCAACAACTACGCTGAATAATAAATGACATAAAAGTAATGTGTTAATATAAATTTGACATACATGCGAATTCAGTCAAGGTCAAATTTTTCTATGCATATTAATAAGTATATTTATTTTTACGCAATAATTTGTAAAAATCGTAACTTATTATATGCTACATATTATTATCTATCATCATTTGAAATTGATTTATAACTCTACTCTGTTTTATATTTTAAATTTTTTCCATTAGAGGTAAATGATCTGTTGCGACTTATAATTTCTTACCTACTCTATAATAATTATAGTGTGTGTATTATTCTTATTACACTGCCTAATATAAAAAAAAATTATAAACTTTGAGATTATTCCAGTATAAATTTTTTTACGATTCTTTATTTGAAAATTCTCAGATCAGGATCAGAAAATTAATTTAATTAAATATATTTCAAAATAACATTTATTTAATTAATAAATTAAAATTAAATTAAAAAACGGTTTACTCACTTATTTCGTAATTTATAGTTTCTATATTTTTATCCAGCTAAATAGGTGTCTGGCACTCATTCAGAGTGATAGAGTCAATTTTCAATGTAAGAGAAAAGAATACGAACGGATTTTTTAAAATGTGTGTTCGCAGACGACTTTGTCGTTTATGAACCGATTTTTTGTTGGAAAGGAGATATCCCAAGGGTAGTACAATGATAAGGAAAACATGATCTGATGAGGCATCCCAGAGAAATCGAGGGGAACCTTCGAAAATCGTAGAGGCGACTAGTGCGTTTGTTAATTTTTTTCGTCTACTTACGTTGTATTACTTGTCGATGTAATTGAAGTCAGTTTTTTTCGTTTGCTAGCAAACACAAAATTCTAATTCTAATTGTAAGTATAGCTTATTATAAAGCTTCAGCCTTTTTTCTTAGACGAACATACCGTTGCCAAGCAGGGGGATATTTACGGGCTTTTATATACTATATCACTTTTGCCATTTTAGTTTTTATTTTCTACATCATATCTACATTGACGTAATATGCCTAAAGAGATTGGTTTCTGGGACTCGTTGATCTCAGAATCAACCGGTACTATTGTAAAAATTTTGTATGCGTTACTAAGTCTAAAGTTACGGTAACTAATACTTAAAAGCAACTGAGAATTTTATTTGTAGCATCAGCATTTTGTATTACTCAAAAGCATAGCCGTTCGCGTTTACAGGAATATTTTTTTTCAATTTCAATTAAGTTTTAGATAAACATTACCTATGCCAGCACGCCTATGCACACTGCGTGCAAATTCTATGCATACATGTAGATCAACGACCTCGACTGTTAACGGCTGAACGGACGTTAAAGTTACACAACGTGGTCTGCTGGCGCCAGGCGTCGTTGCCGTCGGGAAATCGCATCTTGACCCACCGGCCGAGTCGCCGGCGACTGGTTGTAATTGCGCCGCCCTAATTGTACCCGACTGACGGACCGGACTCAAGACGCATGCGTTTGCAATTCATTACAGTCGTAGATCCGACATGCGAAATTGTTTTTAAAATAGATCCTGTCTACGTCTCCGGTGGGAGTGGCCGCCTTTTCACGGATGCGGCCGAGTAACATGGTTTATCTTGGTTAGACTGGTCTATTTAAATATTTAGCTATTATTACGGGGTGTTTAGATTGTTTTTGTATAGATAATTTAAAAATAATTCTACACTACTTTTATTTTTCTTTACAATTTCTTGAATTAATGCGATCAATAAAAAAGTTATGTGAATATTTGTTATTCACATAATGATAAAACTTAACTTACTGCACATATCCTATAGGTATCTGTAACTGTACATAATTGGGTTCATATACTTACATAGTAAATAAAAAATTATAAATATAAAAATACTAAAATTAATAATAGATTTGTGACAAATTACTCTGTTATGTATCTTAGGTATATAATTACAGAAGACAATTTTGATATAAACGTAGTTTATACTAACTATGGTTCATTACTTATATGATCTACTTTTACTATTAATTCTCACATTACAGAAAAAAAAAATTAAATATTGAGTGAATATTCCAACAAATGCAATTCAAGTAATATGATATGCATGTCTAAAGGTGTGGTTAAAAGTTGAATATTGGACATGAATTTTATTAAATATGAAAGCTTATGACAATAATTGAGTCTGTACACAATTTTTTTTAATTACCGTCGAGTCCTTCAGAGGCAGCCATTGTCGCAATAAGTACAAGCCGTCCGCGTCCCTTTAAAGTGGAACGGAAATTCAATTTACACGTTTTCACGAGCGTCAAAATCATACAGCAAACATTATTTGCTTTTATCGCCGTGCCTTCGCACGTATTGTTGCATTAATTTATTGAAAAAAGTATCAACATAACATAACAAATAAGTCGAATATGCAACATTCTTTATCACCCTGCGAGACTATAACCCTAAGCTATAACCATATTTCACATTTAACCATAACTCAACACGTCTTTAAGTATAGCCTCGTTTGATGTATTGTACCTTTAATCAATTAATTACTCATAGATTCCTCGTTCTAAGCAATCTAACACCTATTGTTTCTTTTCATCGCGCACCATTCATCAACTACGATATGCCATGTAAGTCATGTAACTGGACCGTGGGTGATTTGTCTTACATGCTCCAGTGACTTTAAACCTTAATTATTATTTAGCTTTAAAATGAAAATAAATTTGTTGAAACGAAAAAGAGTTTTCTTGGAAAGTAGAATAAAATTCTAAACTTTGATGTTGAATTAGATTACTACATATTATAAAACAAAGTCTCTTCCCGCAAGTTCGCAACGGATTTTGATGCGGTTTTCTTTAGTATATAGAGTGATTCCAAAGGAAGGTTTATATGTATAATACATGCATAATATAGTAGAGGAACACTGATATATAGTTTTAAAGTTTTCTAATGTGATGTCGTAAATAAACACATTTTTTGCGCTTAGATTGCAAATATTTATTTTATATTTAGTATCAGCATTGCACCCGTGCGAAGCCGGAGCGGGTCGCTAGTTGAATATAAAGTATAATTATCAAGTTAATTAAATATGTATGGATATTCAATATTGAAAATAAAAGGCACGCGTAATCTGATTACAGAGAAAGTAAAATGTTTATATTTAAATACCAACTGATCGGAAGCGAAAAGAAATGAATCGAAAACGAGAGTGTGGAGTTTGACGAGAGTTTCATAAACAACAATTACCGTGTTGTAACATAAAGGTATTTTATGAATTACCATTGAGATTCAAATTTTATAACGGCCGTCCGTACATTCAATTTTATTAAGGCGATCAGGAATTTCTGAGTAGGTGTTACGGCTACTGATCTTTAAATTATAGTGTGCTTTCACTAAACGAGATGAAAATATATTTACAGCAGTCTACTATGTAATTTACTAGCGATCCGACACGACTTCGCACGTTCCTAGTTATCTTTATTATTGTCTTTATTACAAATTTTTCATACAAATGTGCAGTTTAAGGTAAACCTCACCAAATTTCAAGTCTCTACGCCTTATGGTTCCAGAGATATCATGATGAGTCAATATATGGGTAGAAATCTCTTTTATATATATAATATATATAGATTAACCCATACCAGTACAACTACAATTACAAAAATATAAATAGTTCACGTTTATTGTTTTTATTATTAACCTAAATTATTATATAATAGGTACTGATGATTGATGTGTTAAATTTTCTTAGTAGTTTATTTGGCATGGGACTCAAAAGTTTGAATCGACAGTAGTTCCTTCGACCGTTTTTAGTCTCTTTTCAATGTGTAAAATATGTGAATTTTTAAACAATCAACTTATCATTGAATGAAAGATATTATAAATGTGCCTATAAAATTAAGCAATTTTAGAAACAATTTAATATTTTTTTCTTCCGTTAAATATTTCTAGTTATAATTGAAAGGTGTGGATCAATTAAAATTATCTTTTTATTTATGTTTAAAATATATAATTCTAATATTTACATTCGTATTGAAATATATATTATATAAATATAATGTGTATGGAAACAATTTCAAGTCCATTGTCATGCGGTGCTTGGCCTCTGTTGCATAATATTGTTATGGCATTAGTTTGATGTACGCCTGATTTAGTTCGTGGTTCGATTGTCAACTTGAAAGCTGAACGCTAACAACGGCTCCCTCAGGAAATATTCCTCGTGACAGTATATGATTCATAATAATGCTTGTATAACCGACCAATGTTCCACCAATCGCTAGTGTAATGAATTAAAGTGCAATGGCTTTGAAATTTATTATTATGTTTTGCGTTGACTGTTATAATAATACAGGATTTATGTGTATCTCTAACTTATCTACAAACCTGTATTCGTACATGACTGTGAATGCCTTTATATAAATATACTATACATAAGTATCTGCGTTGCCTACTCATTACAACTTCAGTTACCTACCTGGGTTCTAATTCACTTAAAATATATTTTGGTAGTAGTCTGTAAATTAAGTGCTTTTATTAATTTATAAAAAAAGTTTATGTAATATAACGTATATAACAATACGTAAATATGAGGTTCAAATAATAAATACGGTCTTTGATAATTAATTAAAACAGGGGACAATAATCCATTATTTATAACTTTACGTGTGTCTTTTGTTAATTATACCAATGTTTTTTTTCATAAATTACAAAAAAAATTAATGTTTTACATTGTATTATAGAGTGTACATCATTCGACAGTTCATCATGATTAGAGCGCGTTAGCTACATGTAATCTATCATAAAGCTGAGAACGTGTCTCGAGCGCTTAACGCATTGTCAGAGAAGTAATCACCTTCTTGAATACAATGCGTCCTTTTGATCTCTTGCTAGGATTCCACACTTCGATTTGCCGGTAGCCTACGCGGCTATTCATATAAGTTGCTTCGTCATCAATGTTGATTGTGTACACCCTTAAATGGGAATTCCAGGAGTGGAATAAACTACGTGAAAAGACTAATCAGTAATCAATGGCACACTGCACCGGTAGAAAGTTCGGAGTAATGACCTTTTGATGACTTTTTCCTAGATTAATGGGCGGATATGATGTTTTATTGAGTTAGACTGTTAATGTTTTAAATATCATTTCTATATAATTATTATTAATACGATGGAATATTATAATTTTTAATTAATGAACTATTATGTAAAAGTTAAATATGTAGATTACATAAATTAATATGTTTGTAATTTTGTTGCAGCGGTGGTTGTGCGGTACCTTACAAAACGTTACATTGGCGAATACAGCTCAACTGGAGGTTAGTTCAAAATACTCGATTTTTTTAATTTATAAAGAATTTTTAATATGTTATAAGGAGTTTGTTTACATTACACGTTTTACGTCACTTCATACATACTTTACTCGAGTTTTTTTTATCTGTAATAGGAAATCATTTCCTTCCGACCTTAAGCCTTATTTCAGATAAAGACATGTGACGTATTTATTTTATTTATTAAAAACAGTGGCTAATGTAAACGAGATTAAGTGAATGTAGGAAGGTTTGTATTTTTTATTGTAGAAAATAATTTTAATTGTTATAAGGTCGATAATGACGCAGGAAAGTGTTAATGTGCGTGCGTGCAGTGCGTTTGTTTACTATATAAATGATATCCTTTTTTAATGCATAGTATGAATTTGGATGTGAATTTTTTTTTTATTGTTCAATTTTCTAGTCAGTCAGACTTGAAGAATAGCCATCTTATTTGGTACGTTACTTCTGCATCGTCAAAATAACAAAAAGTTTCGTTTATTCTAAAAAAGTAATTCTTTAGTGACAGTCAAAATTTTTATAGGGTAAACCGTAAAAAATGTATTATCTACTTTTCTATGTATGAATTTATTAAATAAATTGACTAAAATATTAAAAAACAATCCATATTCCTCATTTAAGTTTAGACTTTAAGGTCTATTATGAAACAAAATTTTAATTTAGAAAACCTTTGAAGCAATGGATAACACAAGGACTAATAAGATCAATATGCAATAGAAATAAGTTATATAAAAAGGTCAAAATGAGTTCGGATAGTGAATCTATTAATGCACATTATATATATTTGTATTGAAACTATGTGATAAAGTGGTGGTGCTGTGTGGTTACGGCACTAAAGAATGTAGCCACCCCCTCTCTTCCCGTGGGTGTCGTAAGAGGCGACTAAGGGATAGCACAGTTCCACTACCACCTTGGAACTTAAAAAGCCGACGGATGGCGGGATAAGCACCCATGCTGGCTTTGAAATACACAGGCCGAAGACGGGCAGCAGCGTCTTCGGTGCGACAAAGCCAGCCCTGCGGTCACCAACCCGCCTGCCCAGCGTGGTGACTATGGGCAAAACACATGAGTTCGCGTCATAATATCGGGCGCGAACTTGTGGAGGCCTATGTCCAACAGTGGACTGTGATAGGCTGAAGTGGTGGATAAAGTGGTTAAAAATGAATGAAATGGCTAGACTTTTATAGACTAAGCTAGTTTTGTTGGCAATTTCGATATAATTTTATTTGTTTCAGATTTTCTCTACCAGCACAGAGTAGCATTCGATGGTGCTGTTTCAGAAGTAGAAATATTGGACACTTCAAATTGTGCGGTAAGTTTTGATTATTTTTTAAATCATTATTATTTTAATCATTATTGCGTAGATGTCGTTTTCAAACTATATTCGATACAAGTGTTAGAAGAAAATGTGTTAAAGAAAAAAAGATTTATTCATGCGTATGCGTATTGCTTGGGATATTAACAAACGGAATAAACATTTATAACGTAGGTACAGGCCGAATACTATATATCTTACTTATTATAATAATACCTATACATATATTATTGTGTGTGTGTCAATTAAACTAATCGTAAGAACGTAGAGACTTCTAATGTAGAGTCGTGTAATGTTTACATTACACTTTACGTTAAATAGTTAAAGTAGATTTTATTACTTCAGATAGGAAGTGCATAGTCAAGAGATAGATGGAGCAGAACTTAATTAAACGGCAAACAATGAAGATGTTAATCTGACAGGCTGCGCTCGCGGCGTCCCTTCTACTACCCGTGTATTTAATTGCACCAAATTTATTACATGTTCTGAGTAGCGAGTAGGTACTCGATAAATATTATGACGGAACGAACTGCAATTTAAAACAGATTAGTGGTTGCTGGCAGTGTTGCTTAAAATTATTAGCTGCGAACGAGTACATTCTTTTTTTGTTTTTTTTTTTTTGGTTTAACCGTTAATCATAAATATTACAAGCTGGAGATCAGAGGATATGATATTACGAAATAATTCATTATTCAAATGAATAATATGTAACGTTGCGTATAGTTTATGGTTTGTTTGAAAATACAGACTTTTGAACATGAAACGTTACTTTTTTTATTTGTCTGACTGATATGAATTATCAACATTGTTGTTATTTATGTTTTAGATTGTCATTAATCATCATCTGTAACAATATTAAATAAAACATTATAAAATTTTATGAGGACCATAAAACTGAAGCTAACTAAACCAGTCTAGTTGTTTAATAATTTTGTACAATTTCCCTGTAGCTGGCTATGTAATACCAGAGTCTTTGTAATGACGCAATATTATTATTTCATAGATACGCGGTTGTCTTGGTGATCACTTGCGATGGGGCGACGCTTTCGCGGTTGTGTACTCGGTGTGCGAGCGGCGCTCCTTCCTGGCGGCCGCCGAGCTCCTCTCGCTCCTCGAGCGGACTCGGCTGCCAAGTTGTGCAGCCATCACTCTCTTGGGCAACAAACGTGACCTCGAACACGCCAGGTATGCCACCCCTAAAAAAACAATTATTGATTGTTGTTTTCGTATAATTCAAATACTCAGTAAATAAATCTATACTAATATATAAAGCTGAAGAGTTTGTTTGTTTGATTGTTTGTTTGTTTGTTTGTTTGTTTGAACGCGATAATCTCTGGAACTACTGGGCCGATTTGAAAAATTCTTTCAGTGTTAGATAGCCCATTTATCGAGGAAGGCTATAGGCTATGTGTCATCACGCTAAGACCAATAGGAGCGGAGTTCACGCCGACGAAGTCGCGCGCAGAAGCTAGTTTGTTATAAACTCGATTTTGACGATAAAAACAAATATTTTAAAGTTATAATGTTGGTATGATTGTTTGTACCTGCTTATCATGGAATTTATCAATCCAGTATTTTGTGTTGTCAGCATGTTTACTGAGGAAGCTTATAAGCTTTTAATAACCAATTGAGAAGAAGAAACTATAATCGTTAACTTATCTGAAAAGTATCTAAAAACGCAAGTGAAAGCGTGCGTGACTCATCTAGTTTTAATAATAGATGAATTAATATGTACGTAGGGAGGTCCACGCAGAGGAGGGTCAAGAGTTGTCGCTGCGGTTCGGTTGTCAGTTCTATGAGGTGTCCGCCGCTGAGTCGTGCGCGGGCGCCGCACTTGCGTTCCACGCGCTGTTACGTGAGGCGCGCGCTCTAGCCCTATTGTTGCCCGCGCCTCGACGCAAGCTCGCTGCCTACTCCGTTTCAAAGGTAATATTATAATACCTAATACTTAAGTCAATTTAAAATATGGTTTTTGAAGTGAAACTTCTTTAGGCGCATGAGGGATAAAATTACAGCTAACGCGGCAACGCGTCACGCGGTCAGTACTTGGATGGGTGACCGCCTGCGAACACCGCGTGAAGTTGGCTTTTTGTTTTTTTCAATTAGTTTTTTTTATGTATTTTTAATTAGTTTATTTTTCAATTACTTTTTTAATTATGATACCGCCTACTTTTTCAATTAGTTTGCCAAAGAAGTTTCACTTCTGACATGTGTACTTTGTACGCACGCAATTTTTTATTCAAATAAAATAAAATAAAAAATAACTTCATTCGAATAGGCTCCAAAAGTACCTTCGAATCATCATTCTACAAATAAAAATTTTAATTACCGTTTAAAGTGAAGTGATACGGAATTACAGAATGTAATTCTAGTCCATATATTTTTTTCATGAAAGTAAATGTTTGCTCATAATGTGTTTTAATGTTCACCTTATTTTTTTCACAGGTTATTGGTACGATATTCGGAAAAAACAGCAAAAGTGTTCGAAAGAAACGACCGTCGCTTAGTATTTAAGTTGCATTTATTTATATTAAAATTAGTATAAAATGATAGACTGCTTTAGAATAAACATAATGAGCTAAGACAAATCTGTTGTATATATGTGAAAATTAGATATATTTATTCTTAAGAAGTAGGTACGAAGTATCGTATAAAAATGTGAAATGAAAGCCTTAATGTTACTCAGAGCGCTCAATTGTCTTTCATCCCAAAAGTAATTGTAAATAGTTTACACATTCAGTATTAAAATAACAACAAAAACCGTTTTATTAAAATTAGATTGATTGTTAGTTGTTTCAATTTAATTTTGTAGTTAATAATAGAGATAGTTATTTTAAGTGTAAATAGTTACAGCGTTGACTGTCAATAACTACGGTTCATAATTATAATGAAACCTCGCATTAAAGTTGTTAAGATTATGTATTAGCTTCTGATAATACATCTTGTAAATATTAAATTTTATAAAATTGAAAATGAAGCCTAATAAAATGGTTAATTATTAATTTTAATTGTTTTATTTTATCTGTTACCAAATTAATGTTTTTCTCATTTTGTGCTGTTGAAAATTGAAATTTTGCTTAGAAAAAAGTACATCCATTTGTGATCTAATACAGGCATGTATGTACTTACTTTACTGTTATGCTGTTAGTTATCACCAGCAAAGTCTGTCTAAAATTATCAGCTAAAACACGGTACGAGTATTTTGGTTGGCGTAGCGTAGAACCTGGATAAGGTACCACACAATTTGTAGGACAATATTACTATTAAATTATATAGATATTTACTAACTAAAAGAAAAAAAATTCTGAAAAAAAATCAATTTTTGATGACCTTACGAGGTCCTACGCTCACCGCTGCTCTATCCCCTGCTATCTCTGTTAGCTACCACAATCGAAAGTTTTCGCAGAGGAATTTTTTGTTCGTGTCATCAAAATGAAGCTACTCCCGGAAAATTAGCTTGTTACTAATCAGGTGAAAAAAATGTATTAGGGATCCCTACCTATGGTTAGTACGTTTACGATAAACCAACTGTTAAAATCGTTGTTTGATTAATATATAGGTATAGAATAATGATGTTTTATCTCACAGTAGGGAACATATCCGCTAACCCGCAGTGGAGTAGCGTGGTGGATTAAGCTCCTATCCTTCTTCCTACTTGGAGAAAGAGTAATATGGCGAGCAGTGGGATGTTACAGGCTGAATCGTGATATTGATATTTTATACAAAGTTAAAAAATGTACGACGATTTAGCCTGAACATCCCACAGCTGGGCATAGGCTTCTTTCCCCGTGTAGGAGAAGGAGGAAAGAAGTAGGTACTTGAAATGTCAATAAATAAATTTTACGTTAACATTCAACATGATATTTCTTGCTATGCCCTACCTCAGTTTACTTTAGGTATAGCCTAGGTATATAATTTAAAATTTCAAATATCTTCATAACAACATTAGTTGAAATCGTTTAAGCCTTGAAAATAGCAGGTACACAAAGACAAATTTACTTTCGTATTTATAATGTTAGTACGTATGTTTTAGCAGTCTGTAATCTAAACATCCTAAGCTTCATTAAATCTATATATATAAAAGAGTTACCCACCCATTGACTCATCACGATATCTCTGGAACCATAAGGCGTAGAGACTTGAAATTTGGTAGGAATATTCCTTTCGCCGAGTAGAGGTCAGCTAAGAACGGAATTTACGAAATTCCACCCACAAGAGTGGGTTGCGGGGGTTAATAACATATATGGCAAAACAACGTTTGCGGGGTCAGCTAGTCTATAATATATCTCTATATCTCTGTGCGCACAAAGTAAAAGACAGACAGACAAATACTTTTATACACAAAACTTAAAATATAAAATTAGCATATTACATAATATACAACATTCGATAAAAAAAAGAAATGAATGAAATCGTTTCGACTTAACAAACATTAGGCAATAACTTGGAGAATTTTAGGGGAGGCCTATGTCCAGCAGTGTACTGTTAAAGGCTAATGGATGGACTTAACTACAAATGTTTACGAAGAGATAAATCCAATTTTACACGGTGTATCTATTATGAAATCTAAACCAGATTCTAAATGAGATCCTCATAAATGGGATCGCAACTAAACAGTTTACAATAAACGATACACAAACTTCATGTAATGTCATGCATCAGATTTTGCTTGGTACGAAAATAAAACTTCGCAGACAGATAAAAATTCTGATAATTATGCCTTTGGCTTCTATTGCTCTCATTAAGACCACTATAATTTGTTTTTCCTCAATATATCTGAAGCATATATACAGTGGCGGCCTTAGGGGGTGGCGAACGGGGCAATACCCCGGGGCCTCGCTCTTGCAGAGGCCTTGCGCAACAACACAAGCAAATTTAAAATAATATAGATTTGTAACTGTATTTTTTTATTAAAATTATTAAAACATATTTGAGGAATTCAATGACACAAACACAACATAGTCTTTCAGTCCTTGCTATTCTTTCAATCGAAAACGATGTATAGCATTCGTTAGATTATTGTGCTTTAATTAAAGATTTTAGTCTTAGGAAAAGCCTAATAGTCTAGTCGAGAAGTTGAAAATGGTCGAAAATAGAGATACTGCTCCTAAAATTATGTGGTGCGAGTAGCTCGTTGGATTCGGAATGACGTCTAGAAAAATGCTCTAAAAGCGTGTATTAGCACATTAAAAATTGCAAAGTTATAAACAATTCACGATTTAGCCTGTAATATCCCACTGTTGGGCATAGGCCTCTTCCTCATGTAGGAGAAGGATCGGAGCTTAATCCACCACGCTGCTCCAAAGCGAGTTGGCGGATATATTCCCTACTATGAGTAACGATCGCTATCAGTAGGTGTACATGATAACAACCGGGACCGACGGCTTAACGTGCTCTCCGAGGCACGGTGGGGAGACCCACAAGGACTGCACAAGCACCCAGACCACGGCAAACATCTGTATGGCCAATACAAATGTTGTCGTCTGAGGGGATCGAAACCGCAACAGCCAATCCAGTGCTGTGACCGCTGCGCCAACTCGCGCGTATAAACAACTAGCTGTGCCCGCGGTTTCACCCGCGTTGATTTGAGGGAAAAAATAGCCTTCTCTCTTCTTAAAGCATAACCTTTCTCTTTAAATAGGCTATCCACCTCAGAGAAATTTTTCGATTCAAATCAGTAGTTCTTGAGTTTAGCGCGTTAAAAAAAAAACAAAAAAACAAAACAACTTGCAGGTTTATAATCCATGCTATAATATTATAAATGCATAAGTAACTGGGTCTGTCTGTCTGTCGCGGAATCACGCGAAAACTACTGAGCAGATTTAAATGAAATTTGGTATACAGATAGTTTAGAGTCTGAGAAAGGACCTAGGCTACTTTTTAATGCGAAAAAAGGGTGTAAGGGGTTGAAAGGTTGTAATGAAAATTTGTATTTATTTATTTAACAATTTATCTACACTGGAAAACAATACGAAATAGCACTTATAAACAATGCTGGCACAAAGGCACTACTTATCCCATGATGGAATCTCTTCCAGTAGTCCTGCCACAGGAAAATTATAAAATAATGGTCTAAGAGACGTGGAAGAGCGACCTTCACCGATGAGACATATTTTTTATCAAATATAATTTATAAATAAATATGCCTATGATAACTTGCCTATCGAAAAGTGGTCATAGCTACTTTTAATTTAAACAATTTTAATCAAATTTTTTTTCATCACCTTCACTCATATGATAACCGAATGAGTTTTATCTCAATTGATAGTTTTTAACACACAGAATATGCCTACGTAGGCTTGCCTACTTATTTTTGGTCACGGCTACCTCCTGGCAAGTAGATGTGAACAGGTAGGTCAATATATACCTATATTCGATACTACATCGATCTGTTCGAATCAAAATTGATATCATAGGTAAGATATTGTAATTACAAAACCAATAACATAGGCTTGCCTGCAAAAACTAAAAAATAAATAAATAATAGCTATGACCACTTTTCGTTAGGCAAGTTATCATAGGCATATTTGTTTATAAATTATACTTGATAAAAAATATGTCTCATCGAGTTATCAGATCGGTGAAGATCGATGTTCCATGTCTCCTCTACTATAATGGAATTATGATGTATAACGTTCGTGTTTCGCAACTGTCAAACATTTCATGTTCATCCCATCGATATGGTAAAGTCTCCCTAAAATTAAAGAACGTATTAAAATAAACGTTTCGAATCGACAACATATATCCACAATATACGGAAAGTGGCGTATTTTAGATTTTAAAAATGTATTGGCTAGGTGCGTGACGGTAGCGCCACTCGAGGTATGAACTAAAAGGGGACAGTATTGGCAGATATAATCTGTGATTTGCAGTATATTAATGATATTTGACAATAACTATTTTTTATTGTTAAAATAACTATCAATATGTGAAAAAAATGTAGTGACGAACTGACGAAATTACGTGCTATTTTATATTGAATTAAATATCTTAAAAAAAACGTAAGTATCATTGATAAACAAATTATTTAATATTTACATGATTAGATTAAGTCAATTCTAGCTAGCTTTATAGTTTTATAGTATCTGTGTGTAATCTGTGGTCAATTCTAATTTCTAAAGCATAGCTGAGTACATATGAGTTGTAAAATTAATTTTAACAAAACTAAAAGAAAACAAACTTTGGAAACAAAGAGTATAATTATAATTGTAAAGGTAAAAGTAAAGAATAAAAATAAAAAGATAATGTAATAGCTGAATCTTGAAGATAACGTAAAATATTAATTTTTTTAATTTAATATTTTTTTATTTAAGTTGTTACGAAAACATGGATGTCAAGCACACAAGCAAGCAGTAAATCATCGAATTGAGTTCCAAATTAGTACCTAAATTTTTTAAATTTAATAAACACGTTTAATCTAAAGAGTAGCAAAATATTTTTCATTATTTATATGAAATTCTTAATAAAATACATACAATAGTTTATTAAATTTTGATAAATTCCACAAGTAAAAACATTTATATTTCAAATTACTAATTTAGATAATATATTATTGTGTCAACAACATTTACCAGTTTCCAAATGCCTGTAATACTCTTTTATTATTAATACTGAAATTAAGGTTATGATACTACTTACTTTCGCCGTCTTACTGCTACTATCCACCTTTTCTTTGATTTATTTTCCATTTCGCAGTTGGAAATGTATAAAATTTACACTCACTCTTTCTGCTAGTATTTCTACAATTAACGACACAGCAACTCCGGTTGCTTATTTTATTAAAATTTTATTATTGATAAAAAATTAATATGTTTACGTGTATTTTATACGACAGAGTCATAAAACATCTCCGTTTAGTTCAAAAATTCACCACTGCGTACGCTTGTGTCGATTCGGCTTACCTCCACCATGACTTCGCACCTAGCCAATAATAACGTCTAATGAAAACGGATTGACATAATAAATATTGGTTGTCAAATATTTATGCGTGCGGTGCGTTCAGAAATTTATTTAGAGTAAACTTAGAAAAATTAAATATACGATAAATGATAAATGTAAAAATGAATTAAATACAAAAAAAAAAACCGTTCGATTGATTGGTCTCATTGAAACATTCCAGATTATTCTGTCAACCCAGTTAAAGTCAATATATTATATAAATACTTTATAGCTTTTAGTAGCTTGATATATTTTCCTTAGTTTACACTAAATAAATTTCTGAACGCACGCATATATTTGACAACCAATATAAATTATGTCAATCCGTTTTCATTAGACATTATTATACATTTTTAAAATCTAAAATACGCCACTTTCCGTATATTGTGGATATATGTTGTCGATTCGAAACGTTTATTTTAATACGTTCTTTAATTTTAGGGGAGACTTTACCATATCCACGGGATGAACATTAAATGTTTGACAGTTACGAAACACGAACACGCTTCCATACAAATTTTCATTCCCACCTTTCAACCCCTTACACCCTTTTTTCCGCATTAAAAAGTAGCCTATGTCCTTTCCCAGGCTCTAAAATATCTTTATACCAAATTTTATTTAAATCTGATCAGTAGTTTTGGCGTGATTGCGAGACAGACAGACAGACAGACAGACAGACAGAGTTACTTTCGCATTTATAATATTAGTATGGATTAAAAAAGGAAAAAATGGCATTTCATTTTTTGCCAATATTTCATAAACTATTAATATTTAAGAAATTTCAAAAAAAGATTCTAAAAGAGGAGGATATTTCCATTCCATTTTTTTATGTGCTACTTCACGATTTTAGAACATTTTTCTAGACGTCATTCCGGATCCAATGAGCTATCACCTATCTATCACACATAATTTTAAGAGCAGTATCTCTATTTTCGACCATTTTCAACTTGTCGACTAGACTAGAAGGACAAAGGGCCTCGCAAAGACTTGCCGCCCGGAGCGTCGCAATGGGTAAGGCCGCCTCTGCATATATAGATCAGCCAGTTATAATTGTGTTTGCTCGCAAATGAAAAAAAAACCGACATCAATTACAGAAACAAATAATACAACGTAAGTAGGCGAAAAAATAGTCAAGTTATAAAAGATTACTTTAAAAAGTAGTCATCAAATCTCGATCAAATTTTAATGGGACTACAAGACAAGCATCAGCTTTTGATTAAGAATCACAAAATCGGTACACCCAGTGAAAAGTTCTGAGGTTAACATAGATAAAGAAAAAAAAATTCAATCCTATTGATAACCTCCTTTTTTGAAGTCGGTTAAAACAAAATAATGCATATGTTTAATTACCATAAATTAATAATAAAAATATATAAAAATCGTTGAATAAGATACCTAATAAATGAAAAATCTCTTGCTGAGTGTGATGTTAAGCAGGTTAGTTCTAATGATTTGTAAAACTAACGATATGGTTGAAAACAAAGCGAAAATCGGACAAATATGTATTTGGTATCGTTAAGGTGAAATACGATAGGAACTAGTGAGTTAGTGACCCACAGCGCCCCCGAGATTAGCCCCGAGCGTGGGCACCTCGGCCCAGATTTACCCAATACATCTTTCAAAATGGACACTAACAAGGTGCAAGTAGACAATAAAACGGTGCAATACTTCTAACCTTTGATAAACGGTTATTTTCACAGGAACATCGCAGAATGACTACATTTGCAAGGTTTGACGTTTCAATTTAACTTTGTTATCCTGAAATTGCTATATTGCTAGGTTGCCCGCAAGAACTCTCTCAAGAATTTTTTGACTTACCATTTATAGATATTGAATAATTTGTTTCGTACATTCTGTTATGCAAATCTATAACTACCAATAAGTTTTGTTTTAATCGTATGGAGACTTCAACAGTTTTATAAATTAATGCAATGACGCCTTTCTCCACGCGCGTTCATTTCTTTAATAAATACATATATCTTGTAACATTTGCAATATACGATTAGTTCTGGGAATTAAAGACGCGAATAAAGTATCCAATAATAGCTAGGTACAAAGTCAACGATTCCTTTTCTGTAGCTAGTTTTGTATGGCTTCGAGCACCCACACCCACTCGCCATGCGATCCGCTGATAACTTCCCACTACAAACAGAATGTGACGGTACTAGTTCACTACATGTGAAAGCTGGCGACAGGTGCAAATTTTAAGGCGTATCAGAGAAATTTTGCAATATAATAAATTGTTTATTCATTTTAAAACATTAGTTCTATTAGATTACAGAAGCGGACACATTTTTAATGGTGTTGGACGGTTGGGATTGGTTGAAAACAGCGGCAAGTTCAAGAGCATGTCGATAAATAAACTGTGGATGGCAGCCGACAACAGTAATTAATTAGCAGTCGAGGACTGACCGTTGCATAATGTATTTTACAAATTTATGATTCTATTAAAAATTTATAGAGAAACTACACGTTTATAGTAGGTAGTTCATTATTTTTTCGTTCATATTTAAAATTATACGCATGTGTTACACACTCAATTGACGTTATTAAATATTCTCGTAAATAATAAATCGCAATTATTTTACTAAAAATATGTAAGTATACTATAAAACATGCGTGAAACATCTAAAATACATGGCGTCCTACATTCAAGTAATAAAATTTGTACAGACAAAGAGACATACAAAATGTGAGAGACCACACTCCTTACCACAATGTAGTGAGAGCTATAAGAGGGCTTTCTTATTGCCCAATTTGGATTATTTAAGAAAGCCATAGCTACAGCTATATATTATTTAACAGGATTATTATAGCTATATATATTTTAACAGGATTTCTTATATATCGACGATAAGTAACCAACTAATACTCTTAAATCCTATACTAAGATCGTGTTAGCGGGCGCCAGCGCGGCAGCGTTCCGATAGTTCTTATGTCAGGCCGTGAAATGGTGCGCAGGAAGAGAAAATAAATCTAGTTTTCTTGCTTTTATATAGCCACTTGACATCAAATAAGGTAGTAACGGTGTAACTCACTTATAAGTTACGAACAACATAGCTATTTGCGTTTTATTTAAATTTAACAAAAGATTAATATTACATGCACATCAATATAAAGATGTTTTTTCAAAAATTGACATGAATCGAAAGTGTACAATGAAATGATAATGTTTCTAAAACTTTTTCTAAGAAGAAGTCGTATTTAATACATTCATGCCTCACTAATTGAATAAAAAGAGGTCAAAAGACTTTAACCTTTTACGAAATTTGCAAATTTAGTGTCAATTATTCAATATAATGAATTAACATTGATTGATCAGTGAAAGCATTTAAAATGTAATGAAGAAGGATCTATCATATCACTGTAAAGAACTTATTCTTGTTGCTCGGCTACGATTTAACGATCAATAGATAATTACATAAAATATAAAGCCATAGATATAACATTTGATCGCTATTGTAACTCGTGATGGCTTGCGCTGATAGTAAACAACTTCCAGGAATAATCCGTTTCTTAGATCTTTCAGCGAAACACTTCGATGACCTATGAAATTTCGCATTTAATATAACCTTCGTATCTTTATTGATAACGTAAAGCTCTATAAGGAGTGCACAATACTTAAATAGAATCATAGAATGTAATACGTCGTAAGAAATGGCATTAGAGATGTGGTGCAACGCAGTGACAGGAATGACATGCGGAGATACATCTCGGCGCTCGTGGCGCGTTCTTGATGAATCTGATATAGCGTACTATCAGTCACTTTCATCTCTTGCTCAGATCAATGATTACCAGTGTCGTCTAATTGCTCGTGTTTGTCTCGGACGGATGAAGGCTCGCGCATGACTGGATGCACACCCGAACGGTTACCCAATATGATGTCTTCTAATTTTTGGTGACATTTTATTATGTTTAAATTAAAATTATACTTTGTTGTTGAATTAATCGCAAAACCATGTACATATTTTAGTTGTCAATGAATATTACGCGTAATACATTAGGATCGTGATTATATTATGGGGGATATCATTCATCATTTGATGAGGTTAAAATTATATTTAGTGAGGTGCTTCAGCATTATACTTGCCGTATTATAAAATAAGATGATAGTAATACATAAGTTGAAGGGCACACTATTAAAATGACATTACATATAATACGATCATGTGGTCAATTGGTTGAATCCGATAGCCAAGGCAACCGCAGCGCGCCCTCGCACGTCGTCGCGCGTCTGCAACTTATTATAAATAAATAAAACTTAAAATAATAGAAACATATTTAATTAATGCTAGATTATGAAAAGATTATACTTATTCGTCATATTCGTCCATGTACGTCTTAGTATTACCATTTATTTATAGTTACTGTATATACATTGCGAATAAAAATGCATAATTATTTAAATTGCATTAAAAATTCCTAGCACTTATCGTTAGGTAGATAAGCTATTTGAACTTCACCACTGAACAAATTAGCCTTAGTTTTAAGTTTATTCTATTTTCATTAAACTATATCATTATAGCGGAATTAGTTATATAATGTTTTGTGCATATTTGTAGTGTTTACTTATTAAAGTTTCAAATAAGTATCTATATCGTTGATAGACGAATGGAAGGTCAGTTTTTTTTAGCTACGAAAAAAATAAAAATAATTGTTTATAAACATTTATTCTAATCGTGTCTGATTCCATTATTTTATTAAAAGAAATTTATCTAATGACCAATAAAATTAACTCTAAAAGTAAATTTTAGTAGCACTTATTCGAATAAAATGAAAACAGAAAAAATATCGTAAATAATATAATTCATATTTTATGTATCCTTGCGACAATAATAGGAGAAATAATAAAGAAATATATTCAATTGTATAACTGCGTGCCGGTGACTAATATAGTATCGAGTTAAACACTAATGGAGCTTAATGTAGATAATCAGAGATCACCTGTCCGATCTTTAACGAATGAGAAGTTGCGGGACAGAGACTCATCGGGGAAAGTGAAATAATTATTGACTTAGAGTATCTAGAAATGTTACCGCATCATCTTGCGTAGAGGAAAATAATTAAAGACAATTTCGACTCATAACCCGGGTCTTTTTAATATCACCACTAGAGACGATAATTAAAGAACGCCTTAGGCGTTATAATGTAGAAAACTAGTTTTGCTTGTTCATTTTGATGTTTAAAATGTTTTAATTGCCTTATATTGCACTTTTTTATTTTGATTTATTTGTTTGACCATTTAATTATACACTTCCGATAATCTAATTAAATAACAAGATAATTTCTATTACCACAAAGTTTTGCAAGTGTTAAAAAATAATTGAATTAGGTACGTAGTAAGTTTTTGTTTCATTACTTTGAACAGATAAAAATTAAAAAAATACTAGGCATAGAGGACAGAAACGCGTATTTTATTTATTTTCTCCTTAGATATCTATTGAACTAATCTTGGTATCTATAGGTAATATTATATGCTATGGTAGTGAGTTACCTGAATCTTATATTGCATTTATTATTATTTTTTTTACTAAATTGCAGGTTATTGCCCCTCAATTTTCTTAATATGTACCTACTTAAAATTTTAGATCATAATTTAGGTTTTATTTTTGTTAGAAAGGTTTTTTTTTGTGACCAAGGCTTATGATTTAGGTACTGCTAACTGTGATGTACTATCAAATGTTATACGTGGTTATACATGACATTCGCTTTCATAAATAAAATAAAATAAAAATAAAATAATGTAATTTTAAATAACCGTTTTGGTTAAGAGTTTAAGTTCTTTCTTCTTGATTCTTCTTGAGAGTTTCTTGTTGATTCTTCTCAGCAGAATCTGTATTACGAATCAGTAGTAGATTCACATTAACTATAATTATTTTACTTTAAAATGTAATTTTCAATCTCATTCTTATTCTTAAACTAAAGGGTGAATATTATTATTGTAAAAAAATTGTAAGATTAATTTGAAATTTATGTGATGATTTTGATACATATAGCTTATCACTGAAAATACTGTACTGATGAATGTGCAATTTAAAAAATATACGAACTCTTCTATTTTAAACTTCTACTATTTCATCTGTGAAAAATTTAAGGTATAACGTATAAGCCTATAAGGGAACTACCTATATGTATAAGAACTTTTTACTTTACAGAACTTTTGATTAGATTATTGTTTGCAGGTTTTAGTCTTTTCCAGTTAGGTTTAGTTTTACATCTTTAGATACGTATGGGTAGTATGTGTCCATCATTCGTAGCCTGTTTGCTGATAACACTAAATAACTAATTTGTATTTGTAAACCACATATTGCATAAAACATTTCACTTTACGTTACAACCTAGTAGAGCGATCGGTAGTTATGATAGAGCCTAGTATTTTTTTATGAAGTTATTACACATGTGACCATCTATAATAAATTACGGCTAACATGAGTAAGTATTGCATGTAATATTTTATCACTATTAGTCTCAGTGCGCGGTATATCAGAAATAATGTTACTATTGATAAATGGTTCTGTAAGTTTTTTCCATAACTATTTATGTCTTGGTATTTGAGATCTTTTTTTGACTATCTCGTTTAAAATTCTTTCATATTAATACATAATAAATGGAGTTATCTCTTTTTCAATTTCATTAAAATGTAATCGCATATTAGACTATTGGTCCAGATGACAAGACGTCGATGCGTCGCACGATTGAGAAGACATCTGTAAAAATCATTAAAACATCGATAATGGCATTTGCGACGTAGTTTCTTTGCTTATCGGTATCCCACTTTTTGCCCACATGATGTATGACGATACTTAGAATAAAGCTGTTTTCGACATACATATTATATATTACATATGATGTCCATTTTGTACTAAATAAAGTCTGTGACGGTAGATGTACTTTCTTAATAAAAGGTGCGGTATAGTTACGTGGTAGTATATTGCGAAATAATTTACCCTTTTATTAAAATCTACACAGATGTAATATTCGTCTAGTACTGGAAATTTGCAATTGAAGTGAAAACTTTACTGAACATTAGTGTATTAACTAATAGTATCTAAGTTGTGAGTTTCTTGAACCCGTAATCGTTATCTAGACTTCTAGACATTCATTCTAAATTTCAAGATAAGATATTGAAAGGTATATTAATCGGTTAAATAGGAAAATGATAGAGCACTAAGAAATCATCGCCAGGCAGACAGAAGGGAGGGTTAAGGCGTTAATAGATACGAATAAAATAATTTATGTGTTTATTGAGAAAGTGTTAAAATAGATCGAATATTGTTTCCTTATTTTATCATCGTGTAATGTCGTGCTGTTATGAAACATGGTTGGCGTGATGTGGTGTGACGGATAAAGTCTCTCACGAAGAAATGGCTATCTGAGGACCATTACAGGCAGTTAGGGCAGTTACTCATTCATGGAGAAAAATATATCTTAATATTGTTTTCATTCAGATTAAATAGAATCCCCACAAAGAATAATATATAAATAATTTCAGACGCACCATAGTTTTTTGCATAAAGAGAAATAAATTAGAGCATGTTTTAAATATTTAAGTCAATTACTGATTTGTAGTTATCATTATAATTACTATACTTCATTTTTTCGGAGATGACATAACTTATCATAGGTACCTACATTTATTTTTGTTTACCATTAGGTTTTGGACTTTTCTCGAACCATTCGTTACCGAGAGGAAGCGATAAATTCTCCGGTAACATTTAAAAGTATGAAATGAGATAACCGGATCTGCATTCGATAGTGATAAAATATGAACTCAACTGGCAAACGATTTTTCGTCGACGCCGTTGTTCGGAACGATTTCTTTCGAAATTTCTCTTAACATTAATAAATAAAAAATATTTTATTATATCTTAAGTAATACGTGCAACTACTTAGTTAATTTTGTTCACTTTTCTTTGAAGCGAGCTTCGAGACACAAAGTGCTCTTGACAACTCACAATGTAATAGGAACTAATATTTTCTCTTCCGTCTTCAAATTAAATACTTGGTTTGTTAGCCAATTGAACTTTGATATAATGTGTCTGAATATGACCACGACAATGACTACTAAGTTTTATAAGCTGGAGTAATTTACATTAAGTACCTGGGTGACCGAGCCCAGCTCGGTATTTTTTTTTTATTTTTTTTTTCGGTATTTTTATATTTTAATTTTATTTAAATAATAAATCACGAGTGAAATTAAAAAAAAAAACAAGAAAAAATAATAATCTGGAGACTGAGATTCGAACCCAGGTCAAAAGGATTTGAAATCCGTCGCTTTCCTAATTACGCTAATACAGCTATATTAATAAATGGTGAAATTAAGCTTCGTATTCTAATGATATTTTTTCATTGCCTAAAAACAGGGATAAAACGACATTTTTTTTAATGAATCCTAGCTAGATCAATTTTTCGCCCCCGAAATCCCCTGCATACTAAATTTCACGAAAATCGTTGGAGCCGATTCCGAGATTCAGAAAATATATATATATATATACAAGAATTGCTCGTTTAATAGTATAATATATAAGATTAGAATAAATCTCTTTCTCAAGGTTTTCTCTGTTTATATGTATATGACGTTATTAAATGTACTGACTACTGCATAGATAAGGAAGGAATATTTTCTTATACTCGTACAACTTTCATACATTTAATAAACCTTGACAAGTTGTATGGCGTATTAATTTTGAAAAAAAGCTAATACTATAAATACTCGTATTATATATAGTACATTGTTGTCGCGCATAAATATAAATTTTAATTTTTGAAAAAAAGTTTCACTTCTGACATGTGTACTTTGTATGCACGCAATTTTTTATTGTCAGTTATCTTGAATCATTATTTACCTAACACCCACTCTGGTGTGTATCCTCATCCTCACCTCTGTGGTGTATGTGCTGTGTCGGCGCCTAAACACCGGCGGTTTGCGTGTTCAGTTCCCACTCGGGAAAAATATTTGTATTTGTACAAATATTTCTTTCTGGTTTGGATATCTGTCCTTGTGGGTCTCCCTGCCGCGTCTCGGAGAGAAGCTGTCGATCCCGGTTGTTATCATAAATACCTGATAGCGATTATTACTCATTGTAGGGAATATATACTCCACGGAGAAAGAGCCCTATGCCCAGCCGTGAGATGTTACAGGGTGAATCGTATCGTATCTTTGAATCATTGGACAACGCGTTGGCGCAACGCTCGCGCTGACGGTTGCGGCTTCGATCCCCGCACATGGCAAATGTTTTTTTTTTTTTAATAAAAGATATATCCACGGACTTATAGTGCCCGTGCTTTTGTTATTCCAATTTTTATATAATAAAACATGCATTGGTACTATACTGCAACTTAAGTAAACCTAATAACTAGACTTAGAAACAACGTGATTCCACTGACCAAAACTATTCTATAATATAATTTTGTTATATATTTACACTTAATTGCTAACTATAATATATGTACACACAAATGTTTGTATTGGCCATACAGATGTTTGCCGTAGTCTGGGCGTTAGAGCTTGTGTATTGTGTGTGTTTTCGGACCCCCGACACGGGAGATAATCCTACTGGGGGCCGTTGAGTGTGAGGTGTTTATTTATTAATTTATTATTAGTTACCGTGTTATACAAATATTACCGAATTATATTTTTATTTTCTGGTTAACGTATAGGTAATAGTAGTAGTAGATATGATAGGAAATAGCTAGGTTATGAGGGATGAATTAAAAACTAGACCTAAGCAATTGCTTACCTAAGCAATCACTAATTAGTGATTTTATGATCGAAGAATATTGAAAGTTATAGTATCTATTATCTAAATAGGCCTCAACTAAGAATTTAAATTGTAAGTATAAGTCGCAACATAATCAAAATAGCCTTTACTGGTGTAAAGTAGTTGTTAGTAATAACTAGAATAATAGCATAAAATTCTGCTCGAGAAAGTCCACTTGCACTTATCGTTAGCCAATTTCTTCGATATAACTACTTATACCTGTTATGAAATATTAACAAGTTCATTATCCTCAATATCACCTAATAAACGTTAAAATATATTAGAAAGCATATTACGAGTATAAGTTGTAGTTAACAAACCTATGTTTTTCATAACACATCCCACACATACGCCTACGAGGTTTGAAACCAATCATTTTGTATGATATTAAATTGAATTCAAATTAGCCTTTTAATTTAATTTAGTTGAAGTTAATCGAGGGTCAAATACATTATGCCTAATGTACATGTTAATGTTTGTTAATCCCTGCTTTCGATTCTCAGTAAAGAATATAAAGTCATTTGTCTTACGAGAAAAGGCACTCTCGTTACTCACCTTGAAATTGAAGTAAATCCTTGAAAGACTGCTTTACACATTTCTTTGTTTGATGTGTTTGTATTCATAATGGAACTATGATGTTGCATGCATCAGTTTGTTTGATAGGAATTATTACTAATATATTGTATCTGTAAAGGTTATGTAAATTTAAATATTAATGGATTTCTTTAGATTTTACATTCTGTTACTATAGGTAGGTACAATTTACTGCATTGACAATTCGCATTTTTCTAAATTATTTGAGGATTTCATTTATTAGTTTCAATGTCTTTATTCTACACACACTCATAAACAATAAAAACTTTTCAGATTTCACCATAACAGGCTAAGAAAAATGGAAATATTTTACAAAAATTAATTCCAATGGGCTGTTGTTTAGCAGCAAGGCAGTAGCAACTCTTGTAAATTTTAGGAAAATAATACCTTAAATAATAAACAGCAACATGTTTCTTTTCTTTCTGAAATTCAATACAATTTGAGGTTTTTCAGATTAACCTAAAAATACAGAACATGGTTAGTTCTTCGACTTTGATTCATAATTTACAGTTACCTGTTATCTGATTAAAGATAAATGTTGTAGACATACGTAAAGCAAGTGGATCGTAGGTAGAACTCCTGCCAGCTGTGATGCTATTTTAACCATAAGGTACATTTTAATAGATGGCGCTATAATTTGTCATATCAAATAGGATTAGAGGATTATTATTAAGCATAATTTAAAATAGCTTCAGTCCGTTGACTAGACTTAGATCTTATCGGGTGTGCGTTTAAAGTGGCTGGCGCCAACTTCTATTACATACCTGTATTTATTGTATGTCTCTCATGAAGAAGATGTAAATTCAGCTTCTATTTCAAAGTTTATAAAGGCTTATTTTGACGCAACTTTGTACCTTATAGATTTCTCTCGTTTTGATAAAATATTACTGAGATATCCTGAAAGTGCACCTTGCTCCTTCCATGTAGAGTTCATTTGAGTTCGACCTAATATAATATTATAAAATATGCCTACAATTTTGCTATCGATTCCCGACATCCGCTCATTACAAGGTGCTGGAATGTTGTCCATCGTATTTTATAATACTCATTCCTCATGAGGCAATATAAAAATAACGGACGAGTATAAATGACTATCATCCGATACGCGAAGCGATACTTTATGGGGGAGGATTCGATATTCGACACGCGTCATTACTATTGAAAAAAGAAAACAAATCATAATTTAAAGACGAACTAAGTTTTTTGTTCGTTTTAAAGTAAGAAATACGTTTTAGGCGAAAGGGATGAAGAGTAAGAGAGAGCTATATTTGGGGCACAGATAACTATAAATATTATATCTGCATTTGATTCTTGTCACATCAGTAGTTCATAATACGTATTAAATATTTATCATACTCTTATTTATTTGATGTTTCACACCCGGTAGAATGTAATAACTATTTAATGTGATACTCCTAAACGAATCAGCGGCTTACGGACTGTGGCGAAGCGATTTTACGTTAACTTTACGTTAACTTAACTTTCGAAAAAAATATCTTTTTTTTTCATATTTCGAAAGTATAGTATTTCAAAAGTATAAGAATTTTTCAAATCAGCCAAGTAGTTCCAGAGATTACCGCGTTCAAACAAACAAACAAACAAACAAACAAACAATCAAACAAACAAACTCTTCAGCTTTATATATTAAGTATAGATATAGATTACCATTAAGCTAAAAAGTTTGTTTTATTTGTTTAAACGCGCTAATCTTAGGAACTACTGGTTTGAATTGAAAAATTGAATTTTTGTGTTGTATAGCCCATTTACCGAGGAAGGCTATAGGCTATTTTTTCCTCGAATTAACGCTAGTGAAACAGCGAGGCAAAGCTAGTTATCAATAAGACATACCTAGATACGTATACCTACCTACGTATATAGAGAAACATTGTAAAACGAAATAATAAAAACGTTTAGTATAAAATCAATATTTGAATGTATGGATTTTCATTGCGTAATTTCGTTTAATGTAGATGTAATAAAGATATCCGTGATAGTGACTTTGTAATTAGAACGTGATTTATGAACCGCCGAACAAACTCGGGCTAAGCGAGTAAGTAATTAACATCTTGTTCATTAAGTAATATGTTTAGTATTACTTAATCGTGTAGATTTCATTTTACATTCATATATTTTCAGATTCGTTCTCGGCTTCTTCTATATAGGGAAAGAGGCCTATGCCCAGCAGTGGGATATTACAGGCTGAAGCAATTTTCAGGATTTTTACGAACTCAATCTAATTTGAATTTTTTAAATTTCTTACTTTGTTTAGACGTACTTTTGAGGCGAAGTTAATGTATGGTGATTACATACCAAATTCAACTACGATTCAGTATGAGTTCGATTAACAAAAGACAATAAGTTATTGTAAATGTTTTTTTTTCTTAATTTTTTATAGTTTTTGTGTAATATTATTTTTAATTAACTTAGAAGTACAAATGTAATAGGTACATATTTTAGTCAAAACAAATGTGAAAAATAAAAATTAAAACAAAACATCAATAACGATCTTGGTGACATTTACGACTTACTATTTTGACAAGCAACAATTTGTACTATTAACTGTAACTGTGATCTACTAATAATGTGATTGTAATTTTTTATCAGAAGGGTTAAGGGTTTGCTAAATAGATCGATGCAATAGCTACTATAGATTAATCCCTAGTAAGCGTTATCGATAAAGACGACCCATCAAGTTACCCATCTTATTTTATTCTATTCAAACACATTTTTGTTTATCTATACGAAAATCTTATATGTTTAACGAATTTTAATCTAACTGCTTTATTCTTTAGTAAAATAGGATAAAAATGTCTCACTACGATTAAAGGACTATAAATGTCATAGTAGACGAAACTCCGAGTACGCTGTAGTCTATACTAATATTATAAAGAGGTAGAGTTTATAACTTTGTTTGTATATACGGGGTAATCTTCGCAAATACTGATCCGATCATGAAAATTCTTTCGCTAACAGAAAGCTACACTATTCAGGAGTGACAAGATAAAAGGAAAAAGATAAAAATATATAAAGATTTTAAATCAGCAGGATTTGAACCTGCGCCCTCTGACGTGCCGTGTCAACAATTCAATCTAATCAAGCATTATTATTTGCCTTAGAAATTAATTGGTGATTTTAAAACATTTATATTTATCTGATTTGCTGAAAATAGTGAGAGTGTATTGGAACGTATCAAATTTCACCATACCCTTCTTATGTGAAATGGATTATAACGCCCAACGAAGTGGGCACGGGTCGGCTAGTAAGCTATAAAGAGAAAGTTACACAAACCCTTTACAAGTGTTTAAAAAAAATATCATTGACGTTAGATCCTGATGCACAGATATGGTAGCGCGAAGCAGTAAATACAAAATGAGATAAGATCCATATCTTTCGGTCATTCGATATGGGCTATTTCAAACTTATACTAAATGAAATGTGTATAAAATAGATAATGTAAGGTTTTATTGATATTTTTTAACCTTTATAGGTACTAAGCTTTGAATGAAACATTAAAAAAAAAAACTAAAAACGAAAAATTTATTAAGATTGTTTTTATTTAGGCTATGTATATAATATTTTTACGTTAAAAAAGTTGAAAGTTTGACGACTTTCTATGAGTTATGACATGATTAAAAATATTACGACATTATTTATCAATTATGATATTTATGTCCTTTTATTAAAGTTTAAAGATGTATTAAACTACCTAAAGTAAACTTTTATTATCTTAGCTTGAGTTAGTAAAAGTAAGAGTAACTTAAATTGAGTTTAAGTAAGTTTAATGAAATGTCATAAACTAGAGCTTCACCTACTGAACTTTTCTAAAATTAGCTTCCTATTAATAAATTATGCACTTAAGACGTAAGCCGCAAGTAATCTCACAAGCGTTATAAGCAACTTCCAATTGTTCATTTCACGTCAATAAATTATTTGGATTAGAACTTGCCTTCTCGAAAGCTATTTAGTGGCAATATATTTTAGTTTTACCCTCAATTTTTGTTTTTCGTGTATATTAACTAACTTTAGCTTGTACATATTACATTACTCATGTAAGTGATTTTTTTTCCTATAGGTAATAATGACTCCTAAACTGTTTTTTTTTAAATCAGACGTAATCAAATGTAACAATTGACAGATGACTCCACATCGACAGGTTTTACGAGGCTATTACCTAAAAGGTTAAACATTCTAACGGAACTACTACATCAATTTGAAAAATGAATTACCCACGTCCTTCCTTCTTAGTCGCGAACTATGTCTTCAATCTTGACGTCATACTACCCGATATAATAATTAATTAATATTACTTTTGAAATTGCATCGTGTCTCCTATTTACATCTACTAAACGAACTAAAGACAATAACAATATCATAACGACAATGATATTAGCTAAAATTTTTATGTAGCGATCGAGATCACAGTCATGTCTCTATAAACATCAAGAATTCTCTAGAGAATATTCAGTGCTTTGTTTACACTGCCACTGCTCAGTGATATTTCACTGAATAGCATTATGTGTACTTATCTCAAGATAGTAAGTCGACTTACGACATAGTTTATTATACGGTGGTATGTACTATACTGCTATACATATATAATTTTTACAAAATAATCCAAAACGCAATTTACGTTTTAGAGTTATTTTTTTTGCTCACATAAAATAGAAATATGACACACAGGTTATTTAATTTATAATAGTGTAGCTAACGATATTTTTCTGAATTTTTACTAAATCGTTTAAAAGATATTGTTCTGAAATTCATTTGCTATTCTTAAGGTAGAACAATGCCTGTGTTTTATACAAAATCCGACGTATAAACATATTTTTTGATAAATGTGCACATATAAATAAATGTTACAGTAAATATAAATTATAAGAAAAAACAAACTTAAAAAAAATTACTTAATTTCTAGTCCGTGTTACTGTTAAAATATTGAAAAGATATTTTCCTGAAAGCGTGGAGTGCAAATAGGTTTTGGCATGCAAAAAAGTGGTCAAGGTTTTGTTACTGAGTAAAAACATTACAGGATTTTGCCAAAATGTACCTTACATACAGTAACATGTTCTTGAGTAATTCGCCTTAAATTTGATTTTAGCCCGTGAACAAAAAGTTAAAAAAGGTTTTTCCAATGATGTAAGGCTGTGCGTTCGTCTCGTACACACTTTTTGTAAAATTCTGAGGAACAATAAATACCCGACTAAGCAAATTGGTAAATATATTAAAATTTCATGATAGTCATTTTGTAGAAATATTTAAAATAATTTTATTACGATGTGAATCATGTGATCAGTCATAGTTCCTGAAAATTGCTACTTTTGGCTAGCCATATAAATCTGAACATACACGAAATATATCTCTGAGTTTCAAAAACTACTTTAGAAAAACGCCCATAATTATCTATACCAAAACTGTAATAAATAAGAAACCTATAATAAAACTGTAACTGATTTATGATCATATATTTGAGAAAAAAAAATTTGAGTATGTTTTTCATGTGAGCAATAGAAGCCTAAAATATTATTTTTAGAATTTTTTCTGTCTATATATTTTTCCGCACATCACGTAAAAACTACTGAATGAATTTAGATGCGGTTTTCGTAGTTGTAATGCTTTAAAAACTTGTCCATGTTTTCTTAATACGCCACTAAGAACTGAAGATGTTTACAATATTCCACGCGAAGAAAGTCGCAGGCACAGCTAGTAGGTAGATAATATATGATAATATATTCATCTCTATATATATAAAAATGAATCGCTGAATGTGTTGCTAAGCGCAAATCTGGAGAGTGGCTGAATCGATTTTGCTAATTCTTTTTTTATAATATTCCTTGAAGTACGAGGATGGTTCTTACGGAGCGAAAAATTTTAAAAATTGCCTGAAAAAGTCTAAAAACAACACTTTTCTATATTCCTATACAAAAGATTCGTAATAATACTTAAAAGTCAATTTGAACTTTAATACCATACCATAAAGTTTGTGTTAGTGGAGGGGTTTCGGAAAGGATAAGTATTAAAATAAAATAAAATATTAAAGAATCGACTGTTAGGCGGTACGAAGTACGCCGGGTCAGCTAGTATCTAATAAACATAAGCAAATACATGTGTGCGTAAACTAATGCAATTTCTGTTTTGATTTAAAGCTTCTAAAGATTCTATTTGTGCAATTATACACATTTAAAACGACATAACAGACTTCATTAGAGCTAAATTACTCTATGAATAAAAGCCACTCAGTCATTAGTCGAATGTTGCGACAAGCATGTGGAGCGTTGATGAGCCTCAACATTGCAATATACTCTGTACGTAGACCTTGTACCCATTAAAGTATTGTCTATTACTAGGGTCCGTAATAAAAACAAAGTTCTTGCACTGTGGCGTTTTGTAAGTGCTGATGTAGATGACAAGAATAAATTGAAAATTCTGTTGGGCAACTTTAATAGAGGTGTAAGACTTTGATAAAAATTTAAATGTTAGTTATCTCTGATGTCAGTAAATTTTTTAATTTAATTAAAGTTTTATATATCAGGTCCTGCAATTTTCTTTTCAGTTTTTTGAATTATCTATAGTAAAAACTACTAACATTATCAGGTTGCCTGGAAGAGATCGCTTTTTAGCGATAAGGCCGCCCTTTGTACCTTAAGATACTTTGTAAAAAAATCTGATATGTATTATTTCTGTTTTGGTGTACAATAAAGTGATTGTTATGTTATGTTATCATTTTAGTCGTACTACAATATAATGATGATTAAACCAGCCTCTTGTGTTTAGTGAAAATAATATTATATGCCAATATTTTTATACTTAAGTTTGTATTTTTATATAGATTGCGTCATTGTTGTGATGAATCTGAAAGCAATAAAATTTGAACAGTGAATAGCGTCTGTTCATTGCGCAATTTGCTCATTACGTTATTGATTTCACTAAGTTTTGTTCGAAGACGCCCCGCTGGGAGCCAGCGAGGTGGTCTTCAACACTCGAAAAGCTGTTAATGCATCAATATTATTCGGAAAATTTACTAATGTATTTTAAATGCGACCCATAGCAAAACAGTTTTGTGTTCAAAGACCATTTATGCTGGTATTGTTTAGTTTAATAGTCATATTTTATGTTGGTAGCTTTTAAAAGGAACATTGCATTTTATAAAACGTGAACATGTACTTCGACGTACTAAATTATTATTATTTAAGCGAGCAATGAACATTCAGCGTTTTTGCTTAGATATTTACTGCGGTTGTTGTTAGTATATTTATGGGAAGGCCTTATATTTTAACGGAAGTTATATTTGCATTAAGTCTGCCTTTACACTACTTGACTGGGTACAATAACAAATAACAAAGGCTTGTAAAATATACCTAAGTATAATTATAACAATCATGAGAACGGTTCTAGAGGTCTTTATTGTATATGATATAGATGTATATTTTTACACATTACTCATATTAGAAAATATCTAATACAGAAAGAGTTAATAAAACTAATATAAATAATAAGTAGTTACAATTCGTTTTCGTTGAGACTTACTAATCTATACTAATATAATAAAGCTGAAGAGTTTGTTTGTTTGATTGTTTGTTTGTTTGTTTGTTTGTTTGTTTGAACGCGCTAATCTCAGGATCTACTGGTCCGATTTGAAAAATTCTTTCAGTGTTAGATAGCCCATTTATCGAGGAAGGCTATAGGCTATATATCATCACGCTAAGACCAATAGGAGCGGAGTCCACGCCGACGAAGTCGCGCGCAGAAGCTAGTGTTTTGCTAAAGTCGTTCACTTTATCTATGTGTGACTTTTAAGTTTTTTTTTTATTATCGTAATTACAGTTTTGATGCATCAAGCGTATTAAATAAAATTATATACTTCTCGTGTGAACGAGTGTTATTTGGTCTGTGTCGGTTTAAAAGTTTGTCTTGTATTGAGACATCTAAAGGCTCAATAAACTGACTATATACAATATTATTTAAATAAAATGCATAAAATATTTTTGAGGAAAATACACAAAAATGTAAATCGTGCACTGATAACCTTTAACTCCAGAAAAAAGGTGACGAAACTCCGAAAGAACTAGTCCGTGAGTAATATTTAACCAATTATTCCAGATAAGAAATCACAAAAAGGCAGTGTCACGACGTGAACTCTCTACGCGGAAAGTTTTGCAAGTATCAAGATTGAGTTACTTCATTGTTTGAGATGCCAGGAGTCTTATTCCTTTCCTTTGATGAAAGGTGAAGGACGGGTGTGGAATGTGGATTATCCGAGAAACAGAACACTGTTTATTATGCAAATCAATCTTCTGCAGCAACAAAGGCGATGAAGGGATAACGTGACAAAGATAAGGTTTCTCTCTTTGACAGAGCTATTTATTCAGAGGAGAGAACGCATTCACAAATTCAGATAAAGAACCAGTCAATATGGCACGAGATATAATTTTACGATCTTCTGTTTGTAATGTATTTTGCAATATAAATATAACTAAGTGACGTTTTATTGTTCAGAACGCTGTGAGCGTGCATATCCAAGGTTTGAATGCATTTGGGTTTGTAGTTACATGTGAGTTATTCTCCTATGGAACTTGACGTTACCAGGTCATGTTCAACATTGTTAAAGTGTGCTATATAAATATTTGTGAAATAAGGTATTTGATACAGGTAAATGAATACACGGACGAGAGGAGGGAATTATACTGTGGACCGCTATTTTCAACAGAAAATGAAATATTTTTATCTTGGATTTACTTCGTAACTGTTGGTGTAAATCTTTTTCTCTAATAAATATCAATACTTTAGAAACGTAACGCATTATTCAATTATAATCATAATATTAAAACTTAAAATTTTAACAAAATTTTAGTAAGTTACACATGGTGGTATTGAGCAAAGTAGTAATGTCATTTATATCTTGTTATTCATCTCAAGTCTTTATTTAATCGTAATGGAAGAAGTAACAAAATTTGTGGACTAAATATATTAGTGTTTTTTGAACGCATGTATTTCTCTGACGCGTCATTATTGTGGGCATTGTGTTTGATTGATATATGTATCTTGTCAGACTGTATGACGCGATATAAATGTTTTACACTGGTGGTTTATTTTAGTTAAGTAGGTAAGAATACGAAGCGTTATTATGATGTCGGCCTTAGCAATCTCTATTGACAGTTTATTAGTTGTTAGAGCGCATATAAATAGTTGTTAAAGCTGCACAAAGTCCAGGTATTATGAAGCGAGAATAGTCTCGTATAATGTTTTAGTACGTAACTGTCTTGATACGTCATTTTCGTTTGGAATCCTCTGACTTAAATTGTTAGAGTACTATATATAATTATGTAAGCATACATCGGGTTTTCATGTTTGATTATTTCATGCTCTCCTACACTATATTCTTAAAACTTTGACTTAGACAAAGGATCAACACAATTGATCCATTGTGTAAGTCTACCTTAGTTTGTAGAAAAGAAATTCGGGAAAAATAAATAAAATTTTAATTTTAATTTATTTACTATATTGACAAACAGGTGTCATCAATTTCGGTTAAAGAAATAAGCGTTTTTCAGAAGTGAGCATTTTTCCGAAGGTAATTATGAATACAGATATGACGAAGACCAGTAATTACGAACAGTAACGATCTTGAAATATTTGAATTACTAACAAACATTAAGGAGTTATATTATGTGATTTCAGAGTTTTGAGGTATTCAAATAATTGTAGTATAAAACCACGAATTTTTTAACCACATAAAAGCAACAAAAACAATAACTATGGTCTATGCTAAAATTATAATTATGAACTATGACTTAACATGATAAGTGCCAGTTTGACAGTTTTATGCGAATATTTTCTAAGATAATTTTCATTTGATGTTATTTAAGACGACAAAGGTATAAATAAGGTATACATGGACTTTTATATATCTTTCGTTTTTCTGTAGATTTTTCATTTTTAACCGACTTCCAAAAAAGGAGGAGGTTCTCAATTCGACTGTATTTTTTTTTAATGTATGTTAGCTCAGAACTTTTGGCTGGGTGGACCGATTTCGATCAATTTTGTTTTAATTGAAAGGTGTTGCGTGTCATGTGGTCCCATTTTTTTTAAAATTAAGATCTGACAAGTACTTTTAGAGTTATATCTAATAATGCGTATTTACTTGACTACCTTTTCGTCGACCTACGTTGTATTATACCGCATAACTTTTTACTCGGTGTACCGATTTTGATGATTCTTACTTTAATCGAAAGCTAATACTTGTCATGTAGTCTTCGTGAAATTAGATCGAGATCTGATAACAACTTTTTGAGTAATCTTTAATAGCGCGTATTTACTTGACTATTTTTTCGTCTTATTACGTTGTATTACTTGTCGATGTAATTGAAGTCGGATTTTTTTCGTTTGCAAGCAAACACAATTATATTTAATACATTATTTTCCGCTCGAAAACAAAAATTCCTCGCTTTTTAGTTCTAGGTTTAAATCGTCTTAAAATATTACTTACTTTGCTTGTGTGTACTGCATGAAGTCGACTGATCTGTAACACCTGCAGAATAGGTACTCCATTTTGAACGATTCATGTAAAAATGTTGATATGATAAAATAAAAAGAGGCATTACTATATTTATTTCTTGATCGTACTTATTTTTTACTTTTACTACTTAGTATACAAGTTCTTGCTGATTTACCCTTAAGTAGAATCTGTTTTTTTTATTTTTTATTTTATTGAATTATTTAAAAGTAGATTTTGCAATTCGTTCGGTCAATCTCAATCAGGACAATACAACTGGTAAGCATATAATACTGTACGGTAACAAATTGTTATATTCAGTGGCGTAGCGTGGTTGTCGGCCGCCCGGGGCGGAAAAAAAATTTGCCGCCCTCTTATTTAGGTATTTGAATTTAATGTATACATACATTCAGTCAAAAAATAATCGGGAATGGATTATTTATTTATATTATTTGTATATCTCCACATAAAATTATTTTTTGTTGTTTTTAGTGTGGCGCAACTGTTTTCCATTTTGGCGTGGAGTTTGAGTTGCATCTGTTATATTTTATATTAAATACTGTGCTGTTTTTAGTTATATCATAATTATCTGGTGTGTATTGCGGATTTCATAATGGACAAACACATCGAACAAAGAGTCTTAAATTTTGCATCGCCAATGGAATTTCGTGTTCGGAGCCAATGAAAATGTTAGGCTTACGGTGAATTGACTTTATCAAAAACTCGTGCTTATGAGTGGTACAAAAATGTCAAAAGTGGTCGACATGTGATGGAAGATGTGCCTCGCTCTGGTAGGCCATCAACGTCTGTAACTGAAGTTAACATCGCAAAAGTGAAGGAAACAGTGACTGAAAATCCTCATTCAACTTTGAGAAAGATAGCCACCGAACTTTCTGTTTCTCACGAGTCGATCCGTACCATTTGAACTAATAATTTGGGTATGAAACTTGTTGCCGCTCGACTAGTCCCAAAAGATCTGAATTTTCTCCAAAAACTCAATCGCATTAGAGGCGCTGGGGACATGCTAGAACGAGTAAATTCCGACCCAACATTTATGAAACGCATCGTTACTGGTGACGAGACGTGGGTTTACGAGTTTGACATGCAAACTAGTCACAAGCTTCGGAGTGGTGCCTTCCAACTGAACCGAAACCAAAAAATCCACGCCAAACTCGTTCAAAAGTCAAAGTCATGTTGAGTGGTTTCTTTGACTATCGTGGTGTTGTGCACTCGGAATTCGTCGATTTGAGCGTTATGCGGCGTTTAAGAGAGCAAATTCGACGAAAAAGGCTAATTTGTGGAAAGAAAATTCTTGGATATTGCACCACGATTAATGCGCTTTCGCACAGGACCATCACTGTGAACGAATTTTTGACTAAACGCTCAACAAATAGCATCGAGCAACCACCGTGTTCACCAGATATGGCTCCAGCCGACTTTTTTCTTTTTCCTAAACTCAAGCTACCATTTCGTGGCACCCGTTTTCAATCGGTAGAAGACATAAAGGAGAATTCGCGGCGAGAACTGAACTCGATTCCGGAAACAGCATTTAAAAATGTTTTGATGATTGAATTATTCGTTGGCGTAAGTAATTTCTGAAGGAGCATACTTTGAAGGTGATAAAATAAATTTGGATGAGTAACAAACAGTTTGTATATTTATGTGATATTTTGATCTTTCCCCGGTACTTTCTTGACAGAGTAGTACATTACATACATTATTATAGAGAATTTTTCCACAAGAAAAGTCATCATTATTTTGTACTGTTACAGGTTTTATTTGAAATAAAAAAATGCGAGCGTACAAAACATGTCAGAAGTGAAACTTCTTTGGCAAAATAATTGAAAAAAAAAACTTATTTAAAAAGAAAAACAAACAAATTGAGTGTTTACAAAGTACACATGTCAGAAGTGAAACTTCTTTGGCAAACTAATTTTAAAAAAAGTGATTCAAAAAACTAATTAAAAAAACGAATTTAAAATAACAAAAAAAATTAATTGAAAAAAAAAAACAATAAGCCAACGTCATGCTGTGGTCCTAGGAAAAAAAAATCAGCTGTTACCTCTAACCTAACCTCGTACTATCAAATACATCGTAATACCTCGGTCCTACCTCGTAAAGTCATCAAAAATTGATTTTTTTGTTGTAATTTTTTTTCTTTTAGTTAGTTTATATCTATATAATTTAATAGTCATATTGTCCTACAAATTGCGTGGTACGTTATCCCGGTCCTACGCTCACTGCTGCTCTACCCCCTGCTACCTCTGTTAGCTACCACAATCGAGAGTTTTCGAAGAGTAATTTTTTGTTCGCCTCATCAAAATGAAGCTACTCCCAAAAAATTAGCTTGATACTAATCAGGTGAAAAAAATGTACTAGGGATCCCTACCTATATGTAATTGGGATGTAAATAAAATTTTCAAAAAACACGATATAAACCGAGCTAAGTTCGTTCATCCATAGGTAAGACTAACTCCCGTTTATGACTAAGTAAGTCACAAACGGGAAATTCCCACAAGTATAGACGTTGCCAGTCGCTACAAAATAAAAGGGATTCACCGACTTCGCCACAAAATAAGTAAAGAAAAATTCCGTGATCCTTTCAATCGGTCCGAATGTGTAGTTCCGATAAAAATGATATAAAACGGTTCAAATATTTTAAAAATATTTTTATTATTTATTGTTAAATTTTGCCGCCCCCCAAAAAGTGCCGCCCGGGGCGGGCCGCCCCCCCCGCCCCCCATACGCTACGCCACTGATTATATTGTATTTATAATTGCGTGATAAATATTCTCGTAAATTGTCCTCATTCGTTCGACGAGCATTTGTATGCTGATGTTTAAGTTATTTAAAAAGCCAAACACTTCACTGAAAATATGTACTAACAAATTACTCTATTGTAGAAGAAAGATTTTTCTGTTTAGCAAGTTGAATTAAACTATGTGACAGTCATATTGAATGGATCCAAGCTACGACCAGTCGCATTCGACTTGTGTTAACTGAGGTGAACCATTTTATTGAAACTCGATACCTTTCGCAAGTTCGCAGATCGTTTGCTCTGAATGATGTGTGAAGGAAACCTAATCGTTCCAACCACAGATACTAGCTTTGATCCGAATGCTCAATTGTCAGATTGTAAAAGTACTCTATGGCGCTAAACTTTTCTATAACACGTAACAAATACAGCTTACTTTTTCATTTGTTTATTGCTATTAAAATAAAACGGTTATAGGTACGGTACTCGATGAACCTACCACTGATCATGTATCTCATCTTTAACCAGTGATTTTCTATATAAATAAATAGGTAATAGTAGGTTGCATACATCACTCTTGAAACATTTCAATAATGAAAATATAACGAAAATGTTTTGAGACAGTGGATAAAAATAAAAATAATGTTTTAAACCATATATGAATATAAAAGGCATGGTCGATATAACATATATAAATATGTGTTCAATAGACTTGAGTAAATCAGTAAATTTTTAGTTGAAATTGAAATGGGTATTAATGCAAAGCAATTGAATTTGATCTGTTAGTGGTCGCAAATTTCTTTGCAAACTGCTGTAATTTTTTATTTTATAGTTAAGTAGAGCTTTCATTGTTGCAGTGCTTTTAGAAATTGTGATTGTGTGCCTTAGTGATGTTTGAAATTTAATTTGTACCCCGACTGATGTAGGTCATAAAGCCTTTCTTAGAGCCGATATTATGGTGTAACGAAGCCCGGGGCAGCCACGGGCGGATAAAAAGAGAAACTTTCGTGATCTTCGCGCTACCGTTTTCTAGAAAATTGCGTTTCCTTAGTGAAAGTTACTAATGTTGGGGTGCAGGATCTGTACTTGTTTTAGGATTACACATGTGCGGTTAATTTACTGTTGGTACGATTATTACGAAATATATGAAAATTGTTTAAAATGTTTTCATTATCATTTGAAAACAGTACCTAATGTACCTACTTAAAGCGTGTATACCACGTAGTGTATACTATTTCTATTTGTACATTAGTTGATAAGCTCAGATAACACGATCAGCATACATTATTGCTTCTACAAAACAATTCGTGTTAACTTAATGAATGTAGGCGTTGAAATATACCTCTTGCTATGTAGCCCGTAGTAAAACATGCAAAATATAAAGTAAACATTAAAAACACTTGGATATTACCTCCCACAAATAATCTACTTTTTTCTATTTAGCCTAAAAATGGACTGGGAGAGAATGTCACTATACGTTAAGTCTGCTTTTTATCCAACTGTTTTACTTTAAATTGTGTTGGTCAACAAATTGCTTAAATTAATAAATGATAATTAAAAAAGAGAAATGTGTAGAGCTTTCTTTACCTAATTAACAACAAACTCAGATAATTAAAAGACATTAACCTTGATTTTGGTGAAAATATAGTTTTTTCATACAATAAATAACATTGGATTAGAAAGTTTCGTAAAATGCTTGTTAATTATTAATTTTTTACAGGAAGATGAAATTTCTTAGAATACGAATCATAAGTGTTGCATAGATAGGAGACTGAACATAATAGAATCACCAAGGATAAGATCAGCAGAGAACATTACAACGAGAGTATCTACTTAAAAAGCGCATAACAGTAAGTTCTTTAAACATTAATATTTGTATCTTATATTACTTGCTGATGTAAATCTCTTAAATGTAGTGTACAATAAAGAATAATCTATCTATCTATGTAAAGCCTCTACGCAAACCAACAATAATGATTCCTTTAAATACAAAATAAGTGAATTCTAAAATATAATAGATAGGTACACGTTTTTATTTTGTGCTGAGAAATTTCTTCACAAATCATACAATCGGTTTTGCTGTTATGAGTTCTCAAACATTTATCTAAATATAATTTTCGAACGACTACGTATATCTATCAAGTTGTATAATTATTATTATTTATATAATTATTTACAAGACATGGTTTGTATAAAAGACAATTCAAAACAAAGCGATAAATTCAAGAAAAAAAAAATGCCGGTAATTATGTATATTTGTGAAACAAAACAAAAAAAAATTTATGCTACACATGAACATAACGTTAAAATTTCTTAGAATTATTCATTTTTAATAAAAAAAAACACTATTGTAAATATTAGGAAAACAGTTTTGATTAACATCTTATGTAACTCGGAAACAGTGAATATTCTAATCGTTTACGCAATATGGATAGTCACCATACTTAATTAGAATTTTTCTATAGTAATTTTAGCTAATCGTTATTCCCATGAAATATAGTACCAAAAAGAGAAATTACTGATTGGTAATTACAATCAGGTAATTAATTCTGATTGAAGTATAAGGTGTTCGACTCCTAACTGAAGGAAACCACCTATGTCACGATCACGATCCACGTAAAAAAATCCTAGCCGATTTTTAAATTTGACTTAATTTAAATAGATGAGCTAAAATTTTTATCATCTAGACTTAATTTGTAAAAAGTAGTAAGTAACTAAAGTGACTTAATTTTATTTATAGTAATTTAATAATAATCATGGACCTCTTTTTAGTTTTGAATGTTGATTCAAGTGAAATAATGCAGCAAGATATATTTTTGTTGCTCTTGAATTACAGATTTTGAAAACTAACGCTTAACAATGCAATACATGGTTTACATCATATACTTTCATTTGTAATTTTTTTCTCATGTGATTAGTCAAGACATGATCTGCAAACCTTCAACTTTACTATTCAACAAATGAACAAAAACAGCAAACAAAATTTATTAACGTGTGCAATTGTTAAGTTGAGAACGTTCAATAAGTTACTTGTAAAAATGTATGTTCATGTCATGATATGTCAAGTTTTTTTTTACATTTCATTGCCTACTAGTTGAAATGCGTGACTTTACTTACATTTAGATGTACCAGTCTTCTACGAACTGGCTATTAATTTTGTGAATTAAGTGCGACTGTATTGACTTTCACAATTAATTTTCAGTACATTTTTCAGTTCATTGGTTTCCGCAGGGTGAGAGAGGTATCAGAGTGTATCACGCTCCCCCCTCGACCGCACCCCTCAAAACCCCATAAATCGACGGGTCCTAATCTAAAGACTAACTTAAGGATTGTATGTATTATAAAGAAACTAGCTGACCCAGAAAACGTTGTTTTGCTATTAACCCCCTTAATCCCCCCCCTTTGTAGCTTAGGGGTATGAAAAATAGATGTTAGCCGATTTTCAGACCTACCCAACATGCACACAAAAATTCATAAAAATCTGTCCAGCCGCAACACGAGAATTTTATATATTAGACTAGCTGCTGTGCCCGCGACTTCGTCCGCGTGGAATTTAACAAAAAAAGTTATTGTTCAGTTCGCAGTTATAAAAAAAAAAACTAAAATAAAAGTAGCCTAAGTTACACCTTATTACATCAGCTATCTGCCAGTGAAAGTCCCGTCTAAATCGGTCCAGCCGTTTCTGAGATTAGCCGGAACAAACAGACAGACAGACAGACAAAAATGGTAAAAAATGTTATTTTGGTATATGTTCCGTGTATAGATACATATGCATTTAGTAAGAAGCGGTTATTTAATATTACAAACAGACACTCCAATTTTATTTATTTGTATAGATATATATTTAAGATACCTATGTAATTTTTGTGAGAGTGCACTGTACTAGCCTTAGAGCCATACAGTAGTGTAATGCTAGGGATACACATGCCAGTAAATCGGGAAAGTAGCTGGCATGAAAGTTACTGGCATGTACGAGTAACTGGCACACTGCGGATACATTTGCAAGTAATACTGGCATGCATGCTGTGCCCTGGCATACCAGTATTACCCTTGCGTATACACAGGACAGTTCGTGAGAGTATTTCGTACGTCTACCTATTTTTGCGGGCCAAACATTGATAACAATCGAAGTGAATTAAACAAAATCGTGTTGTTACTAGCAATTGAATGTGTAGCAAAATTAATGAGAGATAAAAAGAAAAAACGAAGACGGGTTTGGGTAAGAGATTGGATTAGTAGAAGGGAAGATTTTGGAGCAAGTAGTTGTCTGCTTAAAGAAATGTTTCAAGAAGATCATGATGGTTACAGAAACCATTTAACGTTAATTATTAACCTACGGCCACAATGAGTTGGCTACTGGCATGCCCGTAGCTGTCGCGTCTATTCACACGTGCCAGGTTAGCAGCCCCCCGCGTCCCCTCCCCCAACGGGCATGCAAGAAAATCAAATGTTGTGCTAGCTACTTGCAACTAGCTAGCTTCCAGTTACAGGCATGCCAGTTAGTGAATACACATGACTGTAGCTGGCACTTGCAAGGAGCTGGTATGCTAGTGTGCAAGCTGCGGGCATGTGTATCCCCTGCTTAATATATACTCGTACTCTAATGGGCCCCGTAAACGATCAAACTTGTTTGTCAAACATGTTTGATCAAACTTCATGTTTCATATAACAAACATATTAAAAAAACCCGCAGCCCCGCACACGATCAAAATATAATTTGACAAACACGTTTGTCAAACAGAAATTTAATATGAAGTTTGATCAAATATTTGATCGTCTACGGGGCCCTTAAGGTCTAAGGCACTAGAGCTCTTTAGGATGAGCCGCCTCTGGTCTAAAGGGTTTGTCTAATGTAATTTAACTGTACAAGTACCTATCGTTGATCACATAATTAAACACTTAATAATTGTAAAAAAAAACAACTACCTTTAAAATTACCTTATATTTAGCAAAAAAAATTGTATATTATATTATGTAAATTGAAAGTATTTGAAAGAAAGTATTTTACTCTACTAATTTAACTTAACCTACTTACATAGAATTTTTGAAACCTTGTTTTTGCTCTCCTGTGAAATGATGATTTTCGACTTGTATCACTTGTCACAGGAAGCACAGAATCTATGTATCTAGTTATGTTTAATTCAGCCAACAAAATTGTACTAGGTACGTTTAGCTCCTTTCAAATAAAAATATTCTATTTTTTTTTAATTTGACAGATGATAAGAAGTCTAAATTGTTAGACAGCTAGTTATTCAACTTTTTTAGACTTAATTTTAGCAATAACTTATATTAACTGTTATTCCACGAAAGTTAACAATGTTTGCGTTTATGTTGCGTTCATCTTTCAAAAACTAGTGGAAACATTTCGAATTTGCGCCTATATAATCAATTAAAACATCTCACACTTACAAAACTTTACTTTTAAAATGATATGATATGATATGATAAACAGTTGAATGTAGGTAACAGTTAAGTATTTTACAATATAGGTACTGTATAAATTTGTATGTTCGTAATATCTAATATAAATATTGGTGGTAATAGTAATTGTAAGGCCATTAATAATTCATACTTCCGTAAATGTGTCATCCACGAGAACTAACTTGCTTAATGACTGTCACGTATAAGATTGCTTAAAGATCTATTGGGTGTATTAAGCAATAAGTACCTGCGGGTTACAATTGCTTAATGCGTGATCGATCGGTCTGCTCGGGTGCCTTTCTGATATCGGAAATCTATGAGCTAGCTTGTACACAAGAATTTATTCATATACATAATTTGTATTTCTATACTTTAAGTCCTTTAAAATATTCATTTTCATAGTAATATTACCAGTATTATATAAGTTCTCCATATGGTGTTTATTTACTTTACATTATTGCGAAACTAATTTTATAAAACTTGTACTTCGATTTCCACTATTACATTCCAAATCCAAACACCCACGTCGTAATAAACTTTGAATAAAATGATCTTTATTTTTTAGATAACTTACGAATGACATGTATAATCTAATTTATCACGCTACTCCTACTCGCCAAGATGTGGAAAGTAATTACTTGTATGGAGTTATATCTAAAAGTGCACTATAACACATACATAATCTTTTCCTTTTTGTATGTCTTGATGGATGTTACGTGGAACACAAAGCGCACCTCGTTCCCGATGCGAGCATGTTTGTTTAAAGGTATTACATCTTCTAAACAAAAGAAGATTTATCGTGCTTTCTCCTGACGCGTGATCCACGGCATTCATTTTTGTGGCGTCGTCTCATTTATTAACAGCGAGCGGCATATTCATTTTAACGTTTGAAAGAAAGTGCAGTCGAATGCATAATGCAACATTAACATAATATCTTTTTAATTCTTACGTGTTTACAAGAGTTATTGCAGTCGGTTGCGATTAATTATGTCATTAAAGACAATAAGGTACGACAATATACATAAGCATTTCGACTTTAAATATCATACGAATTCGTCACGGGTGGGGCAAATTGGGAAAGTGAGATTAAATTAGTTTTACGTTGATAACGTCGGGAGTTTCACTGGAAGACTTAATTAATCTCGTAGAAACTTTTAATTTCATTTAAACTATTCAATTTATAACAACAATAGGGAGATAAGAAATTGTCGTTGGGTCCGTGATTACAAAACGGCTAGTAGTTACCCGTCATCAAACCGGTAAAGAACTGTAAGACTTTCTAAGAAAGGTACCGGGTACAATTGGCTGACTTTATTATTGAAAGCAAAGATCTTATCAGCCGCTTGTTATTAGCGTGTGATTTAGTGGGCTCGCTCCCGCGCCCTCGCCTCTCGCCGAGCCGATGCCGTTCGGACCACCCCCTATTTACCGATAGAACATTGGCGCCATGAACTCGTTCTCAATAAGCGGTCGTTTACTTTAACGATTCATTTATAACTAAAATCGTGGTAAATTATATTATGTATAATTTATACACATACGCCGCGTTGACGTAGCGGTCACAGCATTGGATTGCGATTGGCTAATACGCGGGCGGTTGCGGGTTCGATTCCCGCACTCGACAATATTTGTATTGGCGTTACAGATGTTTGCCGTGGTCTGGGTGTTTGTGCAGTCCTTGTGGGTCTCCCCACCGTGCCTCGGAGAGCACGTTAATCCGTCGGTCCCAGTTGTTATCATGTACACCTGATAGCGATCGTTACTCATAGTAGAGAATATATCCGCCAACCCGCATTGGAGCAGCGTGGTGGATTAAGCTCCGATCCTTCTCCTACATGAGGAAGAGGCCTATTCCCAACAGTGGGATATTACAGGCTGAATCGTGATCGCATACAGCTTGTCTATTTATGCATTATGCAAATATGTTTGTGAATTAGAATGCATATTATAATACGTATTACATGTAAGTGTAACATACATGTATGTGTACTTTATTTTAAACACATAAATATATGAGTCTTACAATAATACTAGTTAAAACGATATGAAACAACATTTCGCAACTAACATTGTAGTGATCTAAAGTTTTAAGCGTTTAATTTATTTGAACGATCCGCGGTTCTCGTTTCGTTGTTATTATATTAACAATTGTAGTAAACACTAATGCCGATTTCCAACACTAATTCCCGTGGACAGGTGTCATATTACACGTACACATGATATCAATATTGCATAAGTGGTGCAGTAACTAACACAGTAATGTTCTTACGCTCCAATTAAATTTCAAGGACCGGTTTATTTGGACACATTTTATTGAATATATTGTGCATATAGGGTTGGCGCGAAAGGACGTAGGTAAGAATAGACATTAAAGATTTTTAAAAATCCTGTCATGTTTTTAAGAAAGAAATATGATGTAACTTAATTTTATTTGAATGAATCATTGATTTATACAATTTTATTTGAAACGTTCATGTTTACTATAATTGAAATTTAAAACAATGAAAATTATATTACCGAGACATAACAAAGAAACAAAATTTGGCATGCTAATATATACTTCAATAAATATTTTGGCAACTATATTTGATGTTCAACAGTGTGATGACAGCCCTGTGATAAGCCAATCGCGTTCACCTGTCCACACCTCATACATAACTTCATAGCCTAGCTTTAGTATTGTATTTGTATCAGAACTGAGTTGAGTTTACGTAACGTGTTTATGATATACCATAATTAAAAATATATAATTAGTTTTTATAATAAATGTATGCATTCAGCCTGTAACATCTCACCGCTGGGCATAATAGGTCTCTTTCTCCATGTAGTGAAGGAATAGAGCTTAATCCACCACTGACGGCCTGACGGCCGTAACTTTTTTAATACCGTAAGCAAATTCATTTTATTTCGATCTTGTAAATGTTCTGTAAGAGATACTTAAAGACGTTTATTGATATCATATCGACATATAAAAATAACAAAATATTTCACGTCTCTTTTTTACATCGTAAACATTAAAACTGTTTATCTAACAGATCTATAAGGTAATGAAAGAAATACGGAATGAATCAGTCGACGACACGACTTTACTGTATACGTGAACAGGTTAAAAAAATGGTACGATTTCTAGAAAACAGGAATAGTTGACCAAATAGGGGAACTGTCACAATAAGGGCTATGTGTAAGGTACTTTACCCAACTCTACTCTATGGTGCTTCATTTATTTATTTATTTTACTCTTTTTGCACACTAATACACAAAAGAACAATACATAGAATTTATAACAATCAACTTGCATAAGTTGCAACAGGCGGCCTTATCGCTAATACTCTCTTCCAGGCAACCTTAATCATAGTAGGGGAGACGTAGAACATCGACCTTCACCGATCTGATAACTCGATGAGACATATTTTTTATTAAATATAATTTATAAACAAATATGCCTATGATAACTTGCCTATCGAAAAGTGGTCAAGGCTATTTTTAATTTAATTAATTTTAATTAATTTTTTTTTCATCACCTTCATTCATATGATAAACGAATGAGTTTTATATCAATTGATAGTTTTTAACACACAGAATATGCCTAGGTAGGCTTGCCTACTTATTTTTGGTCATGGCTACCTGTCAAGTAGATGTGAACAGGTAGGTCAATATATATCTACCTATATTCGATACTACATCGATCTGTTCGAATCGAAATTGATATCATAGGTAAGATATTGTAATTACAAAACCAATCATATAGGCTTGCCTGCAAAAACTAAAAAAAAAAAACAAAAAATTAGCCTTGACCACTTTTCGATAGGCAAGTTATCATAGGCATATTTGTTTATATATTATATTTGATAAAAAATATGTCTCATCGAGTTATCAGATCGGTGAAGGTCGCTCTTCCACGTCTTTTAGACCATCAGGCTTCATTATTCATCACAATATAACAACACTATTTTTTTGTCGATTTTTTGTACGATCAAGGTCTTCTTTCTCCAGTTCTTCTACTACAGATTTTGCATAAGGTATTTACTTTTGTGTCACAATAGATTTTTAACTACATAATTTCTTTTTGTTAACAAAATAAAATATCAACTGTAACTTGCCGCGTGAAAAATATTTTTAGACAATGCTAGTTAAAAAGACTTGATTTTTGAAGTGAAACTTCTTTAGGCGCATGAGGGGTAAACGCACCAAAAATGGCGCGAACTCATGAGTTTTGCCCGTAGTCACCACGCTGGGCAGGCGGGTTGGTGACCGCAGGGCTGGCTTTGTCGCACCGAAGATGCTGCTGCCCGTCTATGGCCTGTGTATATAAAAGTCAGCAGTTGGATGGTTATCCCGCGATCGATCGGCTTTTTAAGTTCCAAGGTGGTAGTGGAACTATATTATCCCTTAGTCCCGTCTCTTCCCGTGGGTTTCGTTATAAATTATAACTATTAAAATTTATTTTAGCAAAATAAAAACGATAATTAATTTGTATGATTATTAAATTTTATAAAAATTGAAATAAAAACTCTACTGTTAACCCATACCTCATAAGCTAGTACGAATCCGCGTAACAGTGTGGCAAGAAAATATCATAAATAAAGCAGTTTACACTTTGCATAAAACGAACGTTTATTTACATTATTTATATCACAAAATTACGTAATAATTATCTCTATTGTGCGAATGTTACCTGGTTTAACTATTTGTGATACACAAGCAAATGAAAATTATGTTATTATCCCAGGCTGTTTTCCGGACCGTCGACACTGATTATACAGAGTTGGCCTAAAAATATCTCTCTACGTAATTATGAAGATAAGTTCGAAGAACTTATTATACTTAATTTATTTCTCCTTAAAAAAATAAAAAGTCTAACAAAAACTAAAAGTGCTTATACTTAAAATTTAATATTAATAACAAATATTTAATTAAATATCGTTGTAGGTATTTAAATGAAGTTTAAATCCAGTTTAACGTAAAAAAAAATCTCGTTACAAGTAAATTTGTGACATTTTGACATTCTTGCCCACTTATGGTGGTGGTTTAAACTAAATTAGGTGTTCACAAGGCGGCCATATACGCAGCTCGTAGAATGCTCACTGTATTTTATGGTTGTACGAGTATGCTGTGAACTCTGCGCGAGTCACTAACCCCAATTATGTCGCTTTTTACAAACAGAAAATGTAAAGCGTTTATGTAATGGTTTTTAATATTAATGATTATTATTTTGTAATTAATAGTAAAGTATTTTTGGAGTTTGTCTCAATAAATCATAATAATTGGAACCGGATTTTCACGTAACGTAATTCGACTTTTGTGTGACCTTTTGTTCGGGTGAAACTATAAATTAAACTCAAAATATTAATTCAACCCATATTTCTATTGTTTAGGTATATGAATTGTATACATATCGTGAATATCATATCTTAATTATTATGGTCACAAGTTTAAAAATAAATGTATTATTAGTTTTAATAAAAGATGAAAAACTTTGTATAAAAGCGTATACAGCTAGTATAAATGAGATTAGATATATACTTTTTAGGTTTACTTATAAAGGCAATTTACAGATTCAAATAGCCTGCGAGTAATAAGGCTGTAGTGTAATGTAGACTGGCTATTATATAAATCGAATAAATAGCGAAACTTATAGGAAAAACCATGTAAGAAGTCTTGCTTTCTGTTACCTACATCATGTCAATTTACTGATTATATTATACCTAATTGTTATTTATTTCTTGATTAAGTTAAAAATCATTGCGTATTCAACTTATACGAGTATCTTAATAATTAATAATATTAAGTCAAAATACACGTCCTACCGTTCATTCGACTTAAATTCTTTGAAAATCTGGCATCGTTGTATCTACAATGTAGAAAATATTGTACTAAATTACAAATTGAATTCCTTAAAATAGTCAGCTATTCCTGTCAATAGACCGCATTATAAAAAGCTTATAAAGGTACAGCGGAGTCATGCGGTCAAAACAACAATTTTGCTGTCCACCGCATTAAATTTATCGTGCCTCGAATCATCTCAGGGCGTGTAGCTTACCTACAGTTCAGTCTATTTTATACTCGCTCCGTAGTTCCAACTTAATGTTGGCGAAAATTATGTTATCAGTTTTATGTTACAACATGGTACTGGGCGAAGATTATATTTTATATTGCTTATAAACTTAGCATTGACATAAAAATAAAAAGGTCTTTTTGCAGCGTCCAACCATAAACCTGTATTTCCAACTCAACAATAGACATTTAACGTAATCAACTAGGCCCAGTTAATAAAATACGTCGTTTGAAATCAGATGATCACGTTTTGAAACGCAGAGATTTTAGAAAAGTTGTTTTAAAAATTCATTTTTAATTATACTGTGAAGAAAAACATCGCAAAGAAACCACTGAAATAAGGATACTTAAAAGTTTACTCATTTCTTAAGCTAGAATGTTAGCAGAGTAAGGCTTTTTATTATACGAGTATTAGGTAGTCTATTTGCTTTTTTGTGAACTAAATAAAATTATAACTCAATCTGGTTTTATGCAAATGGAGTTGTTTTTCTTCCATAATGAACTGCTTTAAAAACTGACCCCGTATATTCGATAATAAAATAATATTACCTACGAATTTCGCGCCTTTTATCTCAATAGTATGTTATTACGGTAACGGTCTATAATTTTAACAAATATACCTTTCCACTTTTGTAAATCGTGTTTTTTGGAAGGTTCTTAATAATCTTAAGTTTTTTAAGTTATTTCAGTATTTTGACCTCAGCTCAGCCTTGTACCTATTTGAGTACAAAAGTCTTGGAAATGTATATAATGTTGTGTGTTTCTGGATCCGCAACACAGGATTCAGCCGTTGAGTGCGCGTCGAATATGACACTTATATAAGTACTTAACATGTCAAAATTTTTGAATGTAAGTAAAAATTAATTCTTATAATTAAAAAATTTCGAAACAATACTGACAATAATAATAATATAATCGTTTCTTTTTAGTAGTTTACGAGATAATATGTAAGCACGTAATAATTGTACACTCCCTTTTTTTATTGTATAACAGTAATTTTGCTAGATCTTGTAGGTATTTATAAATTAAAAAACCAGAAAAACGTTCTTGACGTGTTGCGAGAGAAAATTACTCGTTGCCAAGCGAACCTGTCAGACGATCAAACGGAACTCTGTTTGCTGTAATTTACTTTAAAATGATTCATACTAAATGAGCATCAAAATGTGTGATTAAATTAAATGACTGCTATGTGTATGAATAAAGTTCTTAATTCCTTACCATTTTAAGTCAACTTTTTTCTTGAAAGTTTAATTATAAGTACTGGTTCAGATACTTTCAGTCAAAAAAGAATATTATACAAAGTAACGTTTGCTTTTTATTATTTTTCATTTGTAACATGTCCGAGCAATTAATTTATAAATTGTTTTATATCCCCAAAATATTACTTAACTGCAGGTTAAGTTAGATTAGTGAATTATACTTCATTGAAAATAAGAAACCTGCTAAGATTTACCTACGTAGCGAGTTCAGATTAAAATACATGGGTTATTAAAAAAAAACATCAATATTTCATCTTTTTATGAATGATAAATAAAACTAAACTTAAACCATCCCACCCTAAAAAAATTCTAATTATATTTGGACTAATAATAGTTAATAAAATTATCGAAAAAAAACAGATAATAAAACTAAAATAATAAAACGATTTAAATTTAATAGCAACCCAAGCTTATAAGAATCTATTGCTTGTTTTAGATAAGCGAAGTACTTATTTGATGGCAATCACTTCACAAGATAATCATTTTTTATATAGCCCATACAAAGTTTCTTTTCGGAAAAAGTAATCTGTGTGCCGCTTAGACGCTAACAAACTTCTGAGTTAACTTGAGAAGTCTATAAAGTATGCATTTAATATGAACGTTAAACGTGTTGTTATTATAGGGTACATTGTTACCTAAAGTATAATAAACCACATAGGGCTTATACACAAGGATTGGCGAACAAAGACAGAAATTGTAATGTTGCTATTTATAACCCATTAAAACACATTGCATATCATTAAACATTAATGCGTATACCACAAAGTTATGGGCAAGTTGTCGCTTAGTTAATGTCTATGATTTTCAGCTGGTCTTGTATATATACAATATTAAACGCGAACTTGCTTAATGTTAGTTCTACTCGCTAAAATAAATAAAACTTCTATTGTAACATTACGAGTATATGGCATTTGTTGGAACTTGTCAACTATTCGCGGTATTAAGATTAAATCGTGTGTTTATCATAATATGTTTTGTGTAGTTTCTGATCGTTATTTTAAGTTACAGTAATAGCGGCGAACCGTTATGTAGAGTTTTGTGAGTTTGAAGAGTTGCGCACGAGTTTGAAGAGTTGCGCACAAGTTTAATAAATAACAATAGCAGAAGCATAGAGATGAACAAACATAAAAATGGTATAATAATAAATCATGTATAAATTATTTAATATATTAGTTAAATAAAGTATATAATAATTATGTTAATTTAATAAAGTATTAGTGGTATTAGTGGTAGCACTGTTCGGAAACACGAGTATTTACATTTAAGTACTTTACTCAAGTATTCATCGAAAATAAAACATTGAAATGTCCGATGTCATTTCTAATAACATAATTTTACGGGAAATCGTAAAGTGCAATAATCGCGATGTAGTAGAGATAGCCCAGCGGGAGCCCTGGCCGTATAAAGGACAACACCAACTGTTTCAAAGTCTTTTCGTGTAGAAAGATTTATTGAACTAACCAACATATTTTTGTAACTTACTTAGCAGAGGCGTTACGTTATTGTATGCCTTCAAAGGTAGGGAAAATATATGGGACATTAATATATATTTTATTTGGCTACCATAAAAATTCTCTTTAGGTTTTTATTTGACTTCTTAGAAACTCTTGCAGGAACCGTAAGACAGACCGGAGACAGGGCAGACCGAATACATCACAGTGACCTGGTTACCCCTATACGAGGTATCACTCGAAATTTGATATTAATGGCCGTCTGGAAGATTCATATCAGATACGTTTATTCTTATGGCGAAACTTTCGCGAACACTATGTGCTCGTAAATTGATTGTGACGTCACGTCGGAGTCGGCATTGAATGAAATTAAATGAGTGACTCGAACACGCGTTCCAAACTTAATAATATAATTAAATGTTCGGTTATCTGTACATAAATGACTACGTTTGTAATTTATATATTTCTAGGTATTAAAGTATTGGTCATCGTAGGGTTTTCCGAATTTTATCACTTTTGAAAATTGTCATTTCGTCATTCAACTACTGTTTGTATAATATATAGATATTTTAGAGTTTGTCTATCTATATCTATATTATCTATCCATTTTACAGATAAAAACGCTTCAAAATAAAGGATTATAAAATTATCGCAACTATTAAAGTAGGTATATGATTAAAAGTATTATTATTACTATTATTTTTTTGTGTTACCCCCCACACATGAGGAAATTATAAACATTTTAAATCATATCAAATTTTTTTTTCGATCCAGCGGGGTTTTAACCCGCGCCTCCGACATACCGTGACAGCGCTCTACCAATTGAGCTATGGATCCACATCCAGCTGAGTCGAAATTCTTTATAAAATATGATGATTTTTATTTTGGTTTTTTAAGCAAACCTGACACGGTATGTCGGAGGCGCGGGTTCGAACCCCGCTGGATCGAAAAAAAATTGATATGATTCAAAATGTTTATTATTAAAAGTATTAATCTGAGTAAAATTTTACAAAGTTAATTTCTTATTTATAAGTTTATTCATGTGATCAAAAATTAGATTAAAATTAGAAAGAAGTTATAATTTTTTCTAATTGTTATAAGTTCCTTGGATCTCACGCCGGATATTTAAAACACCAATTATTTTACAGAATAAATAAAATAAAAACAATAAGAGACGTATAGACTTCATAAAAAATTTCTAAGGTCTAGAAATATATATTATATTCGGTTATTATTGAACGTACTATGAGTTAAAGAGGTAACAACGAATATTTCAGAGATAACCGTTGACCTACTTAGAGCAAAATTTGGCCGAATTACAAATATGTGTTCGCGCCGAGGTACCTTAATCTAGTTATGCACTATCAAAATATATATGTAACATCATGTATAGTGTCATTTGTATTGGTAATGTAGCTGTTCAAAATGACCTTGTTTTTCGATAAATAATGAGTGTTGACTGTTATCTGTCTTTCTTACGATTTGATAGTTAAGTCCTAACAGTAGACTATTGCGACAACGAGCTGGCACAGACTAGACATGCTGAATTCTATTCGGTATAAAAAATTATAAGCACGTTAAAAACATATCATATAAATGTATCCATCTAAACATAATGTATATGTACTTATTAAATTTTTAAGTCCTTGTAATTATAGACCATGTAAGCGGTTTCTCCTACGTGGAGTTTTACTGATTGCCTATAGCTTTAATCAATCAATCAAAAATCAAATTTATTTATTTTATTTTTTACTAGCTGGCCCCGCACATCGTGCCAGCGTATGTTTTTGTGAATATATCAATAATTCGTATTATTTTTATTTTTGTGTTTCCCAGTCATGAGGAAATTCTAAAATGTTTTTATTATCATATCAAAATTTCGATCCAGCGGCATTCGAACCCGCACCCCCAACATACTGTGTCGGTGCTCTAGCCAATTAAGCTATGAAACGATGTACCCGCCGAATCGAAATTTTTGATAAGATTTTTATTCGGTTTTAAGCAACCGTGGCACCGTCTATAGCGAGTCCTTTACAGTACCCAACTATTCAAAGTTTCATATTACAATGAGTTCTTTGACAAGAGACGACACCATGCTATTTTTGTAGTAGATACTATAACATATGATCGCGAAAGCCTTTTAGCCTATTATTATTTTTTTTATAATACTACTAGCACATTAGAAAGATGTCACGGTGTGAGAAGTTGCCTTAACAAAGACGATCAAGAATTGATTGAAATGTTGTATCCTGATCGAAAATTGATTTTAAATCAGGATACATACTTGCAATAATACATTTTTTTTTAAATTTATGATATGTTTCAATATTGTAGGTTAAATAACCACTAATAATAGGTTATTATCAGATCATCACCATATTAAAGTTTTTTTTTTCTAAATCAGCCACGGAAATAATTAATTCTTGTTTTTTGGCTAGACTGAAAATTGATAGTGAGAATTTCAATAGAAACAATTATCTTGCCGAACGAGATGTACCTACTAACTTTTCTAAATTTTTTAAGGTTGTTCTAGTAAAATTATGATTAATAATTTTTATTGTAGGTACTATTACTTTTACTTAACAAATTTTACCTCTCAATCGTAAAGGCTTAAGCGTGAGATTGAAATTATTTTACTATGGACATTTAACATCATGAGATTAAGTGTTCTGGACGGGAATAAAAACATTAAATTTAGTTTTTGAACAACTTTTTGCACGTAGATATACTCGTAAGTATTATAAAACTGATTATTATTAAATTTATAAATTGTTGTAAAACTAATTATTTTATTTACTAAGTACAAGTCATGTCGCGTCTCATTTGTTAACATCAAATTCATACTCATATATGTTTGATGACCTTTACTTTACCTGAGCAAATTATTATAGTCAAAGGGTTAACGGCTCAACGACATAAAAGATTGCTTGCCCTTAAGTGCTGTTAGGATCAAACTGCATAGGTCTGTGTAAAATCAATAATGCTATTATATATAAAAACTTAGGAAAGAGATATTTATTAATAATAAGGAATCAACGCTATCAATTTACTTAAACAACAATAAATGTCCGAACTTAATTAAGACATTTGTGATCGTGATAAACGCCGGTATAAATTTTAAAAGCAGGGTAAAATATATAAATATGTGTCGTTTCCAAATTCGGTGCAAAGTAAAATACATGAAATTATGATGTAAACGCAGACGCCGGTGATGTCACTGACTGCGCCGAGTAAATTACTTATGGTTGCTACTTAATGGTAACTGTTTAAACGGTTGGAATGTATGATTGCACGTTTTAATAAGGTTAATCAAAAAGAAACGAATTGACTTCATGTTTAACGATGTCATTTTGTACTTAAGACCTTATTACAGCATCTATTAGGAAACGATAAAATTATAATTTATTCATAATTTTTTATTTCTATGTTTTAAAATGTAAGTTTTGGTCGTTTGCGCGGCGTTTTGGTTGTTTCCTTATTTTGAATGTTTTTACAATTTATGATATGAATGTATTGAGGTGAGTATTTTGTATGCGAGTTTGTAACGTCTTTTATTTGTTTTTTGACACAGTTACGACTACAAACAAAGAAAAAAAGAATAGAACTTATCGCAGTGTAGATCAGAAAAACAGAATAAAAATATAATAATATTATTCCTTCATTTCCTACTGATTTATTTCTTTTCTTTTCTCACGTCTGTAAAATATGTTTCTTTCCTCAAAATCCAAGCAACAGGAACTTATTAATGATTAATCCCTTTAAGAAAATAAACAAAATGTAATTCAAAAAATATGTTTTAAGATCAATGACTTGATATCTTGTACTACATTTTGCGTCAGTTATCTCTGCCCCTTTTTCCGTATTTGGTTGTAGTGCGCTTGTTTCATAAAACACATCTCTCGAGAATATCATGCACGTCTAGAAACGGTTGCATAACTCGGATGCGTCTTTATCTAGCCCCATCTCTGTTATACAAGAATAAAGTTGCTATTTTTAATTAACCTCTCAACCCTGAGTTATAACATTGGTCGATGTTCGACTTCAGATCTGACTTATTAGATTATCTGTATCTTCAGTTTCATCTCAGTAAGCTTGGTACTACGATCTCTTGCTTACGAGTATGATTCGCAATATTTTATTACTAACATAGAGTATTCTAGAAATAAAATTGCCGTTAAGTAGCCATACATTCGTAAATAAATAAATAAAAAAACTAATAATTAATTAAAGCCTAAATTGAAAAATACTTAGATCTTAAAAATATAATGGTGTGTCGCTTTCGCTTCAGCTTATCCAATCCGCTGCTGGACGTAGGCCTCTCCGAGTTCGCATCAAACTTCTTGGTTCTTATTCAGTCCCTTTCACAGCGATCTTACGTAGATTATCGGTCCAGCGGGCCGTGCCACACTGCGTTTGTCAACACGCGGTCTCCACGACTCATCTGCTCCAACGGCCATCAGTGCTGCGACAAAGGTGACCAGCCCACTGCCACTTCAACTTGCTTATTCTACAGAGTATGTTGGTTACTTTTATTCTCCCGTGGATAGTCTCATTTCAAATCTCTGTTTCAAATCTTTATTTATCCCTGCTTAAATTAACCTGAATAGTAAATACCCTACAGTTTATTTCGCTATGGTGTAGTGGTGCGAGTAGTCGCCTAAAAAAAACAGCGGTTTTGGGTTCGATTCCCGCTCGGGATGGATATTTATTTTTGTGCAAATATTCCTTTCCGGTTTGGATGTCTGTCCTTGCGGCTCTACCCACCGTGCTTCGGAGAGCACGTAAAGTCGTCGGTCCCAGTTATTATCATAAATACCTGATAGCGATCGTTACTCATATTAGGGAATATATCCGCCAACCCGTAATGGGTCAGCGTGGTGGATTAAGATCTGATCCTCCTCCCATATTGGGAAAGTAGCCTATGCCTAACAGTGGGATATTACAGGCTGAATGCGAATGCAATAAATTAAACATATACACTTAGAATAATAACATATACATAATTATCGTAATGGTTACTTTATTGCTTTCTGTCACTTTCACAGGACAAAGATTAGTTAAAAGCAAACCTAGAATTTGCTATACCTATTGTCGTTTTTTTTTAAATATATTAATTTAAATTTTATTAAAAATTATACATATTTATATAGTCGGTTTTTAAAGAAATTATATTTTATCGTTACCACTTCCAACGTATTATTTATTCACCGTCCTAATACATTACATAAGTGGTGCGGCCCAGGCATGCGTGCGATTATCTACTTAGATGTATTAAATATATAGGCAAATGTTTGTCTGATTGTATTTATAGTGTGATGGTTCGATATGACCTGCATTTTTATGGAACACTTTGCCTTAAATCAGATAAAATAATCGATTGTCAATTATTTATTGATACATTGTTGTATCTAGGACAAATAGAACCAATAAAATAGGTTAAATGCATGAAATATGTACCCTAAAACTGATGATAGCGCGTATATGTTAAAGTTCATTACTTATTAGTTAAATTCGTATTATCGGTAAAGTTGTTGGATAAAAATCTCATATTTAAATTAAAAACACATATATATTTTCAGAAATCAACTGATGTACGTACGACACGTCTTAAATAAAGAAAGGTCTTCGTTCGTAAATTATTTTGACTTGAACTTGAAGACTATTGAGGTTTTAGGACACATTACTCAATAAGGGCAATAATCCGATTAAGAAACCATCCATTATTACGAGTTTTATGTAACTGTTGTTATACAAACGAAAGTAAAAGTAGAGACGTAATTTGTCCCTAATTTCCATACGGGTCTCTCGGTGGCATTTAGCTACTCTTAGCAGTTGTTTTCGCTAATTACCATCTCGTTTGTAATTTTAAATCGTATAGCTGAACGTGGCACCTTCTATTAGCGAAAGTCTGTCTATTAGGCATTGTTAAGGGTGTGTCAATACGTGAGGACTCTCCCAGGAATTGTCAACGATCACGGTTGTCAACGAGACGTTATGCAAGTTTCGCACAACAGTCACAGAGTACTGGAGTTAACTGGACGATATATTTTATTGTTATATAGCTACCTCGGACAAAGAATTAGTCTAGCTATCCAAAGGGGGAACGCTGCCAGTATCTTCGGAACCTTGCCTAAAGAGACTCCTTTTATTAATGTATTTTAGTTATTATATTATATTTTTTAAGATTTTTAGTTTTAGGTTCGTTGTTTTAGTATATATTTTTATATTATTCATTTGTATTTTAATTTAGTAATATTTGTTGAATAATAATATAGTTATAATTTTATTGTTAACGCTATTTTCAATGTACTATTAGCCATCTGACATTTAATTATGTTAATGATCCACATTAGTGGTGTAGTCTGCAATGAGCTCACTTATTATGTTATCGCAAATGACCTAGCATGATGAAAAAAACTGTCATAAGTGTAAATTAATTACGTTATTTAGTTGATTAGTTTAAGAGAAATGAGGAAAAAAGTGTAAATGGCTGAGCTTTCGCGCACTTTACTATTACTACACTCTTTCATACCATACCAAGATTATTCTAAAATATAAAATCTTCAATGTAAAAAAAAAAACTTTTTTAAAAATTACTATAAGGATCCCGAATTCCTATTATTATTCCTGAATCTTTTTTTACCTTTAGGCCACAGTAATTTACTTATTTAATGTTAGACTTTCTTTAAAAATGTTTAAATTATTGTGATAAAATTGTTAAACTATATAAGTGCTATTAAACAATGACATAACGAAATATTTACCACAAGATATTACCATATATAAATAGACAAAGTTTTTTAAAACTATAAATTCAACTAAGTATGTACATATATTACAAGCTATGTCGGACTGAGTTATTATTGAAAAAAGTTATTATATTTCGCCAGCCTCGATCAGTTTAATTGCTTATTTGTGACATATGATAAGTTCAACAAAAGTCTTACACCATTAAAACTCCGTGCTTATGTACAATCGCTGTCTATCCACGTCCGTGGTTGACAGTTGTGTATTGCGATTGGAATAAGCTTGTAGGTAAGGTATAAGGCATTAGTCATGTTACATCTCTTCGGGGTCAAATGGCCGGCGCTGGCATTGATGGCGCCGCTTTGTCAGTGCCAGACACGATGAAGTTGGATGGCGTTGTCAGTTCCGCAGTTTGTTGTCCTGGAAACTGTATAGACGAGCGACTAAAGAGTTACGACTCGCGTAATATATTTTATGAAGTAAAACTTCTTTACGCACCCTTAACTTGGGAAGTAAGCTGTTACGAAAAATGTGATCGGGTGAGGCGAACGGAAGTTGAGAGGAAGATATATGTGAGATGGAGCTAAAGAAGTTTTACTTCAGTCGTGTGGTATAAAGCAAACTCATTTTTTATTTTTAAATTGTTATAGCATTTATTAATGTAGATATATAGAAAGCTTAATGAAAATTCATGAATATTGTAACAGGACTACTTCTTTAAAATATCAGTATATTCATGGAACACAGTAATTAAGAAAAAAATAGCCTTAACTAATGCTAGTCTTACCAAATAAATACTTTACATTCGATATTCAAAATAACTTGAAGTTGTACTAATAAAAAGGCGTAAGTTTGTCGTTCGTTCGTGTCTAACAAGGACTCATGCAATGTCTGTTCATTCGAGTTGCGCGTTCAGACGTTATTGAAGCCGATGAATAGCTTGTTAAATATCACATCTCCAGACCTCCTGTCAGGACTGCAATATTCTATCCGTTTGCTAATAATAGCTCTCTGATTTTATGTCTTTACATACTACTATGTATTACACAAATGTTTTCTTTCTTTATATTAATAAAGAAAACGTTTCTTTAACGTATCGTTTGTTTGTTTAATTTATCCTTCCAATTTCAAATTTGACCTTAATGTCAGGGGCGTAGCTACCGCCGTATCAGCCGTATCAATGATACGGGGCCCCCGAACTACAGGGGCCCCCAACGTTTGTAAGAAAAATTAGTAAAATGAAAAAAAAATAAAAAAATTGTTATACGTGACTATATAAGTTTTCACTTCAGAAATGACAAAAGTCAAAAAAGCAATCCCCTTTTTCCCGAAATAAGCATACGCCCAAAATATCGTTTATTGTGGGATTTAGTTAATCTTGAACAATAAATTGCTGTTTTCTTATTACAATGGGCCAAACGAGCAGATGAAGTCATCTGATGTTAAACGGCTAACGTCACCCATGGATATTTGCAACATATTACATAAGAGGAGTTGCGAGTGTGTTGCCGGCCTTTAGAGAAAAGATGTCTATACTCGACGCTTGAAAACCCCCAAATTATAGCGCTCAGGGAAAACCTCGGAGGAAGGTCATTCAAAGCTTCCATGCACGCGGAAAGAATGCGCGGAAATAAGTGCGCGAAGCTAGCACATTGGTTGCAAACCATGCATCCAAGTGATGTTGATGAAACTTAGTCCTTCGGTGAAGGGTGGGATGGTAAAAACGTGATGGTAGCACCATATCAAACAGTTCTTCAGGACACTCACCGTTGTACACACGGTGAAAAACACACAGGGAGCCAATGTCTCTCATTATACTTAGAAGTTCTAAATCGCTCGTGATTTTGGTATCGTCGACAACGCGAACTGCCCGGCGTTGGATGGAGTCAAATGTTGATTGAGTCAAATGTGAGTTGGTATTCAGGGGCACCTGCCCACAGGTGTGAACAATATTCCACATGGAGGTGGATCTGAGCCTTATAAAGCAGAAGCCGATGTCCCGATGTAAAGTGGCCCGCCCTGTTCAGAACTCCAAGCTTTTTTGCAGCCAGTTTGGCTTTGCAATCCAAATGACCCCAGATTTGGACCTCGTCTGTAATTTCTACCCCAAGGATCCCAATACTTTTAGCGATGATTAGTGTTGTTTTGAAAACTCGGTGCCATAGAAAAGGGGGTTTTCTTAGAGGTAAACAAGCAAATTTTTGTCTTCGAAGGGTTGAATTGGACGACGTTGCGTCTACCCCATTCGGAGACTTGCTCGAATTAAGCTTCGATTTCGAGCACAAGTTGTAATCTTCTCTCTTCCACTTCCGATCGAGGGATATTATCTGGGCCGTGGATAATGCATCACCCGTACTACTATCTGCATAGCAACGAATATCGCTTGTTTGCAACATATCGTTAATACACAGAATGAACAGTGTGGGGGTGAGCACAACTCCAGCTTTAATAGGCATGATTTCCGAACATACTTCGTCAACAGCGGATGGAATGGATTATGGAAACTGGTTATCCATTTACATAATCCCTCGGGGAGACCGTAAGATGGTAACTTCACTTAAAGAACTTTATGGCAGAACCGTTCAAAAGCTTTGCGATATCCAGGCTGACTGCCATAGCTTCCCTCTTGCTTTTAATAGCGGTTACTCAGCGGTGTATTAAGTACACTAGACTAGAAGATCTCTAGTGCTGCGACCTTGACGAAATCCGTATTGTCGTTCACTTAGTAGCTGGAAATTTTCCCGGTAACCAAGGAGCTTAGTACTAACAACCCACTCAATAACCTTAGAAAGCGAGGAGGAAATTGCAATTTCCTGGTAATTGGATGGATCTGTGCTGTCACCTTTTTTGGGGATAGGGTGCACAATTGATACTATCCACGAAGACGGTACTATACCAAGAGAGATATGTAAGAGAGTGAGAATAGACGCGTTAGAATCGAAGTCGATTCAGGAGTACACGTTTTAAGCACGAGGGTCAGAATACTGTCAGGACCACTGCACTTCTTGACTTTGAGGGAATGCAGAACACGACGAACGACACTGTACAAAGCGCATATTACGCATCGTGTGCTCGCACCGTGGAATATTCGGTGGTGCTTTTCCCTCATCGTTAAGAGTTGAATTCGGCCCAAAAAGTCACAGAAGCCTAGAAATGAAGACTGACAGGAGTTACCTTCGACAGCTTTGGCAAGATACCAAAAGCCACGAGTTCCAGCTGGAAAGCCCAATAGTCTCTCGCTAATTCTGCAAATGTGTTTGAACTTTGCCCTAGTGATTTGCTTCCTGCAAGACCTGGAGGCAGCGTTGAATCTCTTCTCCAGGTTATACATCTATGAATCTCCCGCAACTATTGCTGCAGCCCAAGCTTGATAGCTCTCCAGCTTGAGATACAAGCTCTTTTAACATGCTTAAAATCCGAAACACAAAAAATTCATTCCATTAAGGAACTCATGGAGTTATTGCTGATAACATTCAATAGCATTGCAACCAGTTTTCCGTAGGTAATAACAACATGTTTTCTATTCTTGACCTTTTCAGTTACAAGTTACAACCGCAACAGCTGAAAGAAGTTTTTCAAAACTAAAACTGATAAAATAACTAATTATTATTAGAACTTCGATGGGACAGTAACGGATATCAGACTTGTCACTATTTATTGTTTTTTCTTGGAGGAAGGGATAACTTATAATCAATAAATATTCATTTTTATTTAATGCGAGCATTTTTTTTTGTTAGATATCTTTACCCTTCATTGTTGGGGGGCCCCCCAACAAATTTTGATACAGGGCCCCTCCATGGCACGCTACGCCACTGCTTAATGTATCAGTATGTTTAAATTGTCCTCAAATTGCCTTTGAGATTTATAGAGTAGGTCAACAGTTAATTATAAATGAGGTCCGCAATCATTGCGTTTTATAAGCGACTACTTAAGCCTCTTTAATTTTTAATGTCTTTTGATTGTCGTAGTATGTATAGAATTGAATGACGACATTAATTAAAGCTGCATGCAGACAATACCGCAGCTGCATCCGAACCAGACTGGGGGGTGTATACATGAATAAAAATCGTACCAGAACCGGACCGGACCAGATGCCGGCACGGATTCAAACTGCATGAAAGCCGGAGCTACCGTACTCTGTCTAATCACTTAAGCAATTGATAACAGATTCTTTTAAATTATTGTTTAGAATTATTATGTAGCATAATTTTAATACTAAAATAATTAGTTACCAGTAATATATAACAGGTCAAGCTAAAAATAAAAAGCGTGTTAATAATGTTTCTTGTTGATTTTATCGGATGTCAAAAACCCTTAAATATGCAAAATATTACCTACTATTTTATTTATTTATATTTACACTATTATATCTATATTTATAAAGTAAGACAATGTTTGTGTAAACAGTACAGGGTTGGCATGCTGCTACACCGTCTATACGCGGCTTTTTATGCTACCTCTATAAAAAATTATTATATGTCTTAAACTTTTTAATTTACTTTGTTTCCTCGTAATCTAAAATCGAATAGGCAAGTACCTAATAAGGCACAATAATATAGAGTTGCACATAATATATGTATGTTAGATGCTATACATAATTATATTAAAAATAGATTGTATCTTTTTTCAACCAGAATGATTTGTTACGTGAAAGTGAGATAAATAGACAAGATAAGAATATATGTTTTGAAAATATTTGGAACGTTTCGTTTCTTAATTGTTTTAGCTGCTAAAATATTAGGTCCTGTCAATAGTATATTTCTAGGTGATTAAGATTAAAATCAACACAAAATCCTAATGTCCTTAATAAATCGTGCATTTTAAAATTTGCTATCTTAGAAATATATAAGGTTATTTTTTTAAAAACATACATACATTGTTCAATTGCTTAATTGGCTAGAGCACCGACACGGTCAGTTGGAGATGCAGGTTTGATCCCCGCTGGAACGGTCGCTTTTTGATATGGTATTAAAAATGTTTACAATTCTCTAATGTGTGGGTGTAAGAACTAATAGTAGTTATATTTTAGTAAAATTGTAAAATATGTCTAAGTACTTATTTAAGTTTGTTATATATCCAGATAAATGTAAAGTTAAATACAGCAGTTAAATAGTCAAGTTTGAAGTGAAATAAAAGAATCAAACGAAAGATTATTATTCCACACTATGGTAATGAATAATATGTGATTTAAGATTCGTATACCACGTGAGGACAAGGGGGAGGTATTGGTTCTTATTAATAACCGGGCCGGCATTGCCGCATTGGTATGCTATCATGATATTATAATAGTAACCTGCCGCATTTAAAGACTATCTCGAGACAGGTACAAATAGCTTCCTCGTGCCATCATAATTTCAATATTCAATTGCATGTGGACTGTGTTATTACACTTTGAGTAATTGCTATGTAACTAGAACAAAAGCGCGCACATAAATTAATAAATTCATTTAAAGTAAAATTACTCGATAATTGTCGTAAAATACACAATCATCTTAAACGATTTAGGTAAAAGGAATTTATAAATAATTTCTTTATGTGTAAGCTGAGTAAAATATTGTGATAAATGTTTTAAATAAAAAGCGGACAATTCTGTTAAAAGCTATGGTGTTTTTTTTTTTAAATAAGTTGAATAATGCTATAATGTCGAACAACTTTTTCTCCGGTTAATTAAATTTATTTTTCCATTTAAGCTCGTTGTCTGTGAGTTTAACGCTGTTAAAATCTACATACCCAATTATGGGAACATTTTTAGCGCATGTACGCACTTTCGGCATACAATATGGAGTAACAATCGAGATTCGTGTACAGATATGTTCTTGAATATCGCACGAAAAACGGTATTGAAAAACAAGGATATTTACTTCGTCGGGTGTCGTTCTGGATGTCTTACGAATATCTTACGTCACAAACTTAACGGCTCTTCGGAAATACACGAAAAAGTTTTTTTACAAAGGTCAATTTAATACTGCGTAATTGACAGTGATCTTCGAATAACTCGACAGAATTTAATCGTTTTCGGAATTTTCACGTTACGTTACTGACTTAAGGCTGATTAACAACATGCAAGATGACTTCGTAATGGATTTCTTATTTTTTTGTAAGTAATTAGAGTATTAGAGCGTTTTCTTTTTTAAAATAATCACCGGTTTTGATTTAAGTAACTTAAATTTAATTTATGTAATTAATAACTTCTTTTTTTAAAAGAAAGAAATTGTTTCTATTACTGCTAACTGTTGCTGCATATATAAAGATAATACTATCGCTATTAGAAGCATGTTATTATATTTAGAAAATAAAATTCTTAAAACCATTAATTAACGGTGTTGTCAATTAAAAGTGAAATTTAATTAATTTATCAATAAATTATTTTAATCCTGTTTCGACCGGCTCAAGGCGCACCAACAAGTTCAAATCACAAAAAAAAAATGGCGAGCTTCAAAATATTCAAACTCATGTTAAAGATTATTTATTTTCTACGGATAAAAATGTAATTGGACAAAGATATTCGTATTACTGAAATAAATTAGCCACAATAATTTTATTATACCTAATTATGTTGTTAATGTCTAAAAAATAATGTAAAATGTATATGTTTGACGAAATCCCTATGGTTTTTTAATTTCGAGACACGTCTGATAAAGTTTGTCATTTTCATGTTTGCAACACTTTATTGTTGCATTATTTTAAAATTAATTTCGTTCATGAAATAACTAAATTTCTACTGTAAGTATATATGTAGTTTCAAAAAAAAAAAAAACATTAAATGGTACTTAGGCAAAATAAATCTACGAGCAATCGCGTTCAGCATCAGTACATTTTAACTGATTTAGTTTTAGGTCCATTGTGTTATATAGGAGATAAAATTTACTATCCGTACTTTTGATGTAAGCGAGTCTATTTCTTTATGCTGTCTGATTGCGAGTGCGAGCTCAAAGTGACAGAGTAATCGTTCAGGAATATTTGCTTGTCATTCGACTCTGGTTATGTTACATCTTTTATTTTATTTTTATGCATCGATGCAAACGGATGTCTGCCAACAAATGGAAAAGACGCTAAGCACTAATCTAGTCCTTCATTTATAAAATAGCGCTTTTTAGATTGTAACAAAATATTGAACGATCATATACCTATTTGTTCAACAAAATCTAGTTAAAATAAAATTATCTTTTTTTATTTTTATTTAAGGAGTTTTATACATATGTATATGACAATCATATACTAAATTTGACGCCGCGTTAGCGCAGCGGTCACAGCAATGGATTGCGATTGGCTGTTGCGCGAGCGGTTGCGGGTTCGATCTCCGCACATGACAACATTTGTATTGGCCATACAGATGTTTGCCGTGGTCTGGGTGTTTGTGCAGTCCTTGTGGGTCTCCCCACCGTGCCTCGGAGAGCACGTTAAGCCGTCGGTCCCGGTTGTTATCATGTACACCTGATAGCGCTCGTTACTCATAGTAGGGAATATATCCGCCAACCCGCATTGGAGCAGCGTGGTGGATTAAGCTCCGATCCTTTTCCTACATGGGGAAGAGGCCTATGCCCAACAGTGGGATATTACAGGCTGAATCGTGATACTAAATTTATCTTATCTAACTTTAATAGCTCCAAGTTTCCGACTGCGCAAAGTAAGTACCTATAAGTATTCGCATGTTTAATAAAACCCCACAAACAATTTTGCAGTTGTCTCAACATAAATTTAAACTGTTTATTAAAATAATAATAATAGATAAAGTTTATTACTCGGTGCAGAATTACATAGTTGATAAAGATGTAAGACTAAGTAAGAGACTTAGTGACGTTGGTAAAACTATTCAAAAATGGGATATTTACTATGTTTTCGTGAAGATGACTCAAGTTTCGTGAACAAGACATTCGTAGCTATAATGTTGAAATATCGAGCTCCGCAAAATGATTTTTTTAACCAAATGCTGTATTATATTTTACTATTTAGTTTTTAATACACACGAGTAATTAACGTCGTTATTGTGCTATAAGGAGTGCCTATTAGTTGATTAATGTCAATTTCATAAATATTGTTAACGTGCCGTGTTTAAAAATATCTTCGCTGTGGCGATTGCAGATTTAATAAAATTAGATCTGTATTAAGAATAATAAAATATTTCGGAGAAATTTGTTCAGAGTTCGCTAAAAGAATGCGGACATCTAGCACATGTCGTTGTTACATAAATATTTTTCAAGCATTACTAATAAAACTTAATTTATAAAGCGACACAATTCATTTAAGCTACAATAAGCATTTTATATTTAAGCGTAAATTTTGATAATTACTTGTATTATATACTAATACATATATAAAAAATAGCTTATTTGGTTCAATTATCTTTGTAATAGTGATGCGAAAAATAATATGTACACAATAACATGGACAGAACAATAAAATAATGCACAAACATATTGTTTAAACAATCCATCAATAGACGTAACCTTTAACAAGTTCGTTTCAAAACATCCGTCTGTGGGTATCTTAATGCAGATCGAAAATTATTTACAGAGTGGTGCGAACGCAATGACGCAATGCACCGGCTGCGCGGAAGGTCAGGTTCTTGGATTTATGGTACACGAACTCTTTGTAGCGCCCGCTCCGACACTCCTCTCAACTCTAACGGATCCCGAGCCAATGAGATATATCGATACTCGTAAAATTGTTTATTTTCTTACATGTAACGATTTCGCAACCATCCTTGTTAACAATACGTTTCGCAAGGTTGTTTGTCCGTGCTATAAATTATCATTAAGTTACGTAATGAATTTAAAATAAACTTTAATTACAAATAATAATTAGTAATGATGTTTGAAAATAGGTTTTCAAACTTTTTTTTTTTTTTTTTTTATGTTACTAGGTCGGCAAACAAGCGTACGGCTCACCTGATGGTAAGACCGTAGCCTATAGACGCCTGCAACACCAGAAGCATCGCAAGCGCGTTGCTGACCCTATTCCCAATCCCCGCCCAGGAGCACTGGTCACCTTATTCACCAACAGGAACACAATACTGCTTGAAAACAATATTATTTAGCTGTGGTCTTCTGTAATGTCGAGGTACTGCCCCAGTCGGGCTGCTCCATATTTTGAGCAGGAAATTTCCTGCTGTGCCCTACCTCAGTTAAACTGACTGACTCAGTTAAACTGTAACTGACGACTTAAAATTTGACGAATCATTGGCGAAATCGGCACAATAACTTAGTGATGCGTTAGCGGTTGTCTATTTGGTGTCCTGCACATGACAAATATACAAACATTTAAACCAAATGTGTCTGACATATAGGTACATACTGCTCGTACAGTTTTCTGTCGTGGCCGTGGTATTTGTGTTTATGTGTTGTGCGTGTTTCCAGGCCTCCAATACAGGATATCAAATCCTGGAAGGGGCCGTTGAGATTGAAGTAACTTATTAATTTATTTGATTGCCTTTTTTGACCTTAATATTTTGAAATGAAAAAAATTGCGTGCCTACAAAGTACACATGTCAGTCAAACTTCTTTGGCAAACTAAATGAATAATTGTGTTTGCTAGCAAACGAAAAAAAACCGACTTTAGTTTAATGTAAGTTGACGACAAAAATTAACAAACGCTCTAGTCATCACTACTATTTTCGAAGTTTCCCCTCGATTTCTCTGGGATTCCATCATCAGATCCTGGTTCCCTTATCATGATACCAAACTTGGGATATCTCCCTTCTAACAAAAAAAAAAAAAAGAATTATTAAAATCGGTTCCCAAACGACGAAGTTATGCCCGAACATTCATAAAAAAATATACATATATACGGTCGAATTGAGTAACCTCCTCATTTTTTGAAGTCGGTTAAAAAAGTAGGCAGTATCATAGGCGAAAAAAAAACAACAATAAGCCAACGTCACGCGGCGTTCCCAGGCGGTCACCCATCCAAGTATTGACCGCGCCCGACATTGCTTAACTTCGGTGATCGGACCACCTTTCGCTCAATTTTTATCCCTCATGCGCCTAAAGAAGTTTCACTTCAAAAGAAAACGCTTAACATTATATGGCACACCTTTCTCTTAAATTGTTCTTAATTTACGATTATTAATTGGGTGTCAGAGTAAACATTAATTTTATTGAGTTACTATTGTCATAAACACATAATTTAGCAGCATGTGAAAAGAAAGTACTGGACGAGTTATCCTCCGCGGAGTCTACGATCTCCGTGACAGTGATTTAACTAAATTGTCTCATATTTTAAGTTTGTCGAAAGTTCAGAGATAATTTATGCTAATTATATTCATATTTATAGTCAGACTATATTTTGCTGTAAAATATTGATTTAAGAATAAATATGGCTTTCTTCATTGCCATTTTTATTTTACATTGTCTATGTTATTGTTAGTAGTTTCTGACAAATAAAAAAATACGTCGAGTTTTAGTATATAAGCAACTATATATTTATAATTGTTGACGATCTGCATTGATAAAATTAAAATAAATAAAGGTTGTACAATTGTGGTTAAAAGTTTTTTTTAAGTGCAAAAGCTTTAAAAACCTAAAAATTGTCTTTTGGACTTTTAATTAGTAGCTCAATTAAAGCAAGTAAAACTTACAAATAAGTAGATGTAACAAACCAAAGATTAATATCCATTTTCTTAAATAAAAGTTTTAGTTGAAGAAAAACAGCATATCGAATCAGTATTTCTCACAGTTCACTCGACTATCTGAAAGTTCCTCTCGCTGCTAACAGCGATGTAAACGATCGTTTCGGTAAAACAGTTCTCGTGTCTTCTTTAGTTCTTCGTGACTCGATAACACGGTACATACTGTTCAAAATGCGATACTGTCTTGTACACTGCTAAGTTAAAAATATACACGGCATGAAATGCTGTAATGTTGAAAACAATATTCTAGTATTAACACTCCTATTACACGCATATCTTCGACGTATCTTCAATATTTTATTATTACTTGTAATTAACTATTGTAAGAAATAGAGATTTTAAATAGTCAATTTAATATAATATCAAAATAATTTTAAGACGTAATTGTTTAGAGGTTGTACGAGTGGTTTAAAAGGAATAAGAAGAGCAAGTAAAAGTAGTAATAACACAAACTCGGAGGTAGCACTTAAGATAATAATTTTTAATTACAATAACGCTTATACCTTACTGAGAGGCTGTTTAGATAAAAGGATAAATGGTTAAAGGAATACTAATAATATTCAGCTATTATTGGTATCATAATGGATTATAATAAGCATAGTGAGCGTGAAGATCGCAGTAACAGATTTCTTGAAAGCAATTTTAGTATTTTAGAGTAAGTTATGCGAGGGATCAGATAATTTCTCGACTGCATTTCCCTAGACCGATAAAACTGGAGATACCCTCTGCGGATTTGTGAAATGTCTTCTAATGTTATGCTACGATTTTGCCCGCGGCTTCACTTGCACTTACAGATAAAATAAGCTTAACGACAGCAGGAACTTTCCTTTAATACTACTTTGTTGGTAAAATTAAAATTATAAAACTATTTTTAACTTTAAAACTCACTTCCTCATCTCGATAATTCTGCATCCATTTCTCTATACGTATTTATATTTTCTAAATTTAAAGATTAGCATACGAAAACTACGAAGGCATAAGATGATCAAAAAAGTTTTATATATTACATTAAAAAACTATTGTATACATTAGTTTAAGAAGTTAGGTATTAATCATTAGCGCTGCTTAGTATGAAGTTTAATTATCTTTTTTTCTATTCATTTTAAATATTAAATTAGTTTGAATTGAAGACTTCTGTAAATATTTGTTTTTATTAAGAGTTAATTTTCTTTTTTTTGTCAAACGTTGATTACGTAAGTCCTTGTGTTCCTTTATGATGGACATGCTTAAAGGGGAGGCGTATGGATCAGAGATATGAGTGTATAAAGTCCTCAACTTATTCATTTCATGACCAAATGAATCTCTTTGTTGCAAATCAGTAGCTAACATTCGTACCTATTTTTGATATTGACAATAATATTTAATTTGTAGTGGATAGTAAATAAAAAAATGTAGTTTGTTTATTTTTAACCGATTTTCAAAAAAGGAGGGGGTGCTCAATTCGATTGTATGTCTTTTATGTATGTTACCCCAGAACTTTTTACTGGATGTACTGATTTCGATGATTTTTTTAAAATCGAAAGTTGTTTTGTGTGTCATGAGTAGTCCCATATAAATTTAATTGAGATATGACTAGTACTTTTCGAGTTATATCTAATAATGCGTATGCGTTTTCATCGACCTACGTTGTATTATAACCCCGTAACTTATCACTAGGTTTACCAATTTTAATGATTCTTACTTTAGTCGAAAGCTAATGCTTGTCATGTGGTCTTGTTTAAATTTAATTGAGACCTGATGACTACTTTTTGAGTAATTTTTGATAACGCGTATTTACTTGACTATTTTTTCGTGTCGCTACGTTGTATTAGTTGTAGATGTAATATTGAAGTCAGTTTTTTTTTCGTTTGCGAGCAAACACAATTGTTTATTTTTTTAATTCATCTAGCTGTATAACCATAACGCTTAGCGAAGTAAAAAATACAATCGAATTTAAAACCTCTTTCTTTTTTGTAGTCGGTTAAAAATTAGGCAGTAGGCACGAATAAAATTCAAAATTTAAATGAAATAAATAAATATTACTACTGAAAGAAATAAATATTATTATCATTATATAAAAAAAAATTCGAGCTGAACATTTTTCATCCCAAAATTTGGTACAATATCTTTGTCTAAAATTAATAAATTATAACCTTAATTATTGTATCCCAAGTAACTGGAAATCTAGAATTTTCACAACGTTTCATTGTACATCTCACTGAACCATTTAAGCATTTTTTTTCGTGACCTTTTACAGTTTACGGCTTCTATTAAACTATTAAAGTTATGAGATGATGTAATAAAAAAAGGGCCAAAGGTTTTTTTCATCGATCATTTATTCAAGTGTGAGTTAAGCAATTAAACTTAAAACGATGACATGTAAAACATAACTTTACTATCTTCAACAAATTCTTAATTTTAAGCAATTCTTAGATTCTAGGAATCTTTGAGTTCAATTTTGCTAGATAAATAATTTGATACATCAATAAATACTTCACTTCGGTGTTTCAACTCAGATTGCGTTCTAGGAAAGAGCGTCCGATAGTGTAGCATGAGTTAGTTCTACGTTTCGTCAGCTACTTGTTTATTCTATCCCTTTGTTTTTGTAGCAAACGATATTGAGTAACGAGAAATAATCGCATGACTAATTGAAATGGCACAGAGTTCGTTATTGCCACACTTTGTTTTTCTTTCTTATTAAAATCTTGAACGGTCAGATTTCATAATGACGGACCAAAATTGCGGAAGTCCGTGAGGACTTTTTATGTAAGTGTCGAAATTTAAGCCATTAAAGAAACCCTATATGAGAGATAATATTTTGGTTGCTTCAATGATTTTATGTAAGTAGGCATTAGAGGATTTCAATTAACAGTTAGCAACTGATACTCAAATACGTAACTAATATAAGTGCTTAATCATACATTGGTATTTTGTTCGATAGATTTTTCTTATTAAAATGTTTTGGTTTACTCAGGCAAACAATAGTAACGATTACATAAGACATTTAATATTGACATTACTCATTTCTGATAAGATTTTACATTGTTTGTTTCACCAGATTAAAAGTGTTTGAAAAATTCTCAGTAAATCCCCAACAGCACAGAATTCTACGTATTTTAATTTACAATGTGGTTTAAAATATACTATTACACTTGCACTCTGTGTTGATAACAGAGGATTGAAGGTGGCGCCTGTTTAGCGATAGTGTCGATTCGTCCTGAGCTAGCACCAGGGTATTTATAGCCTTGTTGTTCACACGCACATCGTAATGTTCTTTTGAAAAAAAAAAAGCAAATACCATATAATAATATGATTAAAATATAACTACATATTTAGCTAGTAATTTTTGTGCGTTTTGGTGATGTAGACGAATCAAAATAATTTGTTTAACAAATAACTGATTCTTTTCTAATTTTGTGAATATAATATAATATATTATATTATTCAAAATAAGTCTAATATTTCGTTCTAAACAGATATTGACATGTATGTTACTAAGATATGGACAATTTTCAGTTTTATTCGTGTTTTGTAATGTAATGTAAACTATATTTATGACTATTTCTATATATTTTTATGCTTTCAATCAACTAATATTTTCTGCCATAAAGTTACAAGTCTAATTGAAGTACACTATTGAAATCATACCTTTTATTACAAAACGAACAGTATTGTGTTACAGTGAAATGTCAGTAAAAAGATATTTCTTGTGCTCGCAATATTTATGTCAGCCTTTGATAGTATATAAATGTTAACCTTTTGAATCTTTACGAGGCGCGTCGAAGATAAAATATTGACCTTCTTGCGTCATAAGAAGTCATAGGGTTCTTGCACAAATATGACCTGGAAAGCTCGTCACAGATGAGATAACAACACGTCTCGTTTTGGAAACATCTAAATTTGCAATTTTGTAGTTTTTGTTTCATAATAAGATGATATCATGAGCTATAACATAAAAAGGGTCGTAAAACCAAAATCTGCAACTAACGAAGATCTTTAATTAAGCCATTATCGTATATGCAAGGTATTAATAATTTAAAAAAAAATCTTCTATGAGAGAAACAATTTGAGATGTTAAGTTCTTCAATTATTAACTGTTTATTGTTCTCTGCAGCAGCAAAGTAGGCTTAAGAGGGATTTCTTATAATATATTTTAAGGCTATGGTTATTACCAAAGTTTTCAAGCAAAAATAATTTATTTATTGATAACATTAGTAATATTTTATAACTTTAACATCTTTTTTAAAGTTTTTAATAAGTACTTTGTAGAATTTTTTTACGAAATTAAAAATTAAGGAAATGTCCCAAAAATTATGTTTTCAGATAACTAATGAGTAATGACTGTGTACGCTTTACTCTCGTCTTGCATATAATGATACTTGCTTCGCACGTTTGAATCTCGTCTCAATAAACACTGTTTTTGAAGTTTTTTTTTTTGTTATTTATTCCACATTAAATTAAATATTCACCATAAAATATACCTAAAAAATTAAAAAATACTTATTTAAGAAATGTCTAGATACTAACTAAAACATTTTATAGTACACGGCCGTAAATAATGCACATCGACTTTTAGAAAGAGACAATCAGCTAATTTGAACTTTGTAGAGCGTTATCTCTGACGCACATTACCTATGAGACGTATCGGACTGTCAGTATTTCATATGACAGATCTAATAGTGTAAGAACCCAGTTCCCAGATCACCTGTCATATTTTTTTGAAGGACAAAATATATTAAATTCAAATTCAAAATATTTTATTCAGCATAAAATTATTACAATTTCTTACTGAACGTCATGAGTCTACTACCAGTTCGGAAAGAAGAAGCCTCTGACCTGAGAAGAACTGGTGAAAGAAACTCAGTGGGACTAATATCATTTTTTTAATCATGTTTTTTTTTCCAAAGCAGATTGAAATTTACAATAATTTTATAGGTTGAAATAGCCTGGCGGCGATCACATCATTCCCAAGGCGTACTGTCTTCTATAAAATCGTTAATCGAATAATATCGTTTAGTACACAAACGTTCTTTCACAATTTTTTTAAATTTGGCTGCTTTATATACGTAAAAATGTTATTAACCAGCTATTTTAGTATTTATCGCCAGACACTAATTATATTACTATTCTTTAAAACCTGTAGAAAATATTTTAGCAACTCTTTATACTACGATGTATACTGTAATGTTTTGTCAATCAGAAACAAGGAAGTCTGGGGTCTGGGATCTTGGACTATAACGCTCTACGAAGTCGAAATTAGCCGATTGTCTCTTTCCAAAGTTCGATGTGCAATATTTATGGCCGGGTACTATAGAAAGGGTCACATACCTTTTCGATAATTTGTAGTCACGCGCGCGTATAATTACAAAAAGAGAAGTAGTTGAAAGAAAAACGAAAAAAAAAAAAATTGTACTAGATTGATACGACACAATTTGATAGTAAATCCAACTTGTTCCCAAATTAATTATAATTAATTAATGAAAATAATAAACTAGAGGAGTTAAAGTAAGACTTACACTAATAAATTCCCTTCAAACGAATATTGGATTTCATTTGTGCTCTCTCAAAGTAAGCCTCTGAAAATACAGACCTAATTCAAAAACTGACTTCGATATGACAGGTAATTACTTTTATGAGGTTGCTTTCGACTTTTTTCTGCGAGATATTAATCTTAAATTCGAATCGAATATTAAATAAAATGTTATGCTTGGAAATATAATTTCAAAGATATTTTGTTGCGAACGCAACGAATCTGCATTGCGTGACATCGACGCATTACTTTGGGCTCTTCACGTAAGATAATTAAAGTTTTTTTACAGGCACTACGTACGACATGTTGATTAAATTCATACTGCAACATATGTCGTGAGCTAGCGGTTTTTTGTTAAATATATTTTTATTAAACTACTAAAGTATGTTATGTTACAAAAATATGCACCGCAAACACGAATATATTTATAAATTCTTTTTTCTTATATTATAGACTAGCTGCTGCCCGCGACGTCGTCTGCGTGCGTTCACCCCTCGTTCCCCGTAGGTGATAGCGTGATAATATGTAGCCTATGTTCTGACCCGACTTCTTAATAGCATTCGTGCCAAGTTTGAAGTAAATCCATGCAGTACTTTTTGAGTTTATCCCGGACATACATTGACTTTCCTATCATTTTATTCTTTTACTAGCTGCTGCCCGCGACGTCGTCTGCGTGCGTTCACTGCTCGTTCCCCGTAGGTGATATTAGCGTGATAATATGTAGCCTATGTTCTGACCCAACTTCTTAATAATATTCATGCCAAATTTGAAGTAAATCAATGCAGTACTTTTTGAGTTTATCCCGGACATACATACAGACAAACAGACAAAAATTCTAAAAACTATATTTTTGGCTTCGGTATCGATTGTAGATCACACCCCAAGTATTCTTTTAAAAAAATATTCAATGTACAGTTTTGACTTTCCTACCATTTTATTATATGTATAGATTATAGATGGGACGTTCTTCTTTTTTATCGACATCGGACCGGCAAACTTTTATACTTCTTAAACAAAATAAACGTGTGATTTGTTTAGTAAAATGTGATTTAAATCATTGCCTCGTTATTCTAGATTTCAAAAATATATAATGCATCGAAGTATTATTTGTAATTTTTGTTTTATTTCAAATTTCGTAGGAATGGTATCAAAAAATAACACCTCAGTCACAAAAATGTTTATTTTTTTAATTTCTCATTTAAAATCAGATCTTCAGTTTCTTATTACTTTTTTTATCAAGAATATAAACATTTATTTGTATCTAGCTCCATTGGACGGAATTTTTAAAATAAACATTAAAAAATATATATCCAATACCACTCTGTCACATTTTTGCTTCTTAAGACAAAAAACTGTTTAATATTATGAAAGTCACCCAATAAAATAGCTTGAAAATCTAGTGAATACCTTTATTGTTTAGCATGTAATACAAGAAAACGTTATTTTTGTAAATTTTGCCAGTGGAGTGGTTCATGCATTACTTTGAAATTAAATTATAAGGTGGACAATTGTGACAGAGTTGTATACGAAGCTACGGAGTGGTAAATAATGTTTACCCGCCGAACGAAGTTAACCTTATAACAATGTTTAATTTTAGAAAACAATAACCATTCTTCGGTAGATATATTAATTCAGTCTTGCAATATCTTTTACATACACACTCACACTCACTTACTCTACTCTTTAATTTTGTGTTGATTTCAGGTTTGTTTCCTTGTTTCACGACACCGTCCTGTTTTTCAGCCGTAGATAATGCAATTTTTCAATTTATCTGATGGTAACACTTTAAATTAACAAAATAAATGACGATATAATAACCACCGTAAGAAAAGTAACAATCATCTATTATTAAAATTAACTAAGGCTCTAAGCTCCATACAAAAATGACCACTCCGTCACGAGGCCTAACACCTTGTCACATTTTTGGGACAGAGGTGCTTCGTGACAGACATGTAAAATAGTAGTGTTCGAGATGTTCAGAATGTTCCTAATTATAATTTACGCAGAAAACTGGTCATATGTGAAATATTTATCAGAAATCAATAAAATAACATCAAATCACATAAATTACAATAACATTTGGAAGTAGTAACTTACGTGACAGAGCGATCGCTAAATAAACACTCGCACCTCCTTTTACTGCTTTCGAGCGACTGACTGGTAATGCCAGGGCGGAGGGACGCATAGCGCGGATCCGGGGTGGAGAGGGATTATTCTCTTGTTTAGTGACCAAGATCAAAATCGTTAACGCACATTATTTTGTACCATAAAATGAATGACAGAAGGTAGCAACAAAAATCATGTACGTTGGGAGACAGCCAATAAAATATTTTTTTTATTTAATAATAGTAACATTAAAAATTATTTCTTCTTATTAATTTAATAACAAAGGTTAAGTAGTTCAGTAAATATTTTTGGTTAGAAACTTTCAATGTGATTTTTTTTCACGACATCAGTTTGTTTACGTTAGTGCTCATAGAGGGACATACTTTATTTGTATGTAAAACACCTCCGTTACGCTTTTCGTATACTATGTCACACTAATTTTGTAAAAAATATGATTAATTAAAATCTTCTTTTGAAGATATTATAATTATTGCCTTATCAAGTTTATTTTTATAAAAAAAATATAAGAAATTTGGTATTTAGGAGCAATATATTTACTTTTTTACCGAGGAGACAAGCCATTGTCGATAAAAAAGAAGAACGTCCCAGATAACCAAAACCTAAGATTGGTCGATTAAAATGTACGAAATGTCAAATTGATATTGTACCTATATCATATAGGTAATTAATATCATGCACTTCCAATTGGAGGTAATGATTGTAATTAAATGCTAGTTACTTCTAAAGGAGCATAATTTAATAATAAAAAAATTGTGAGCATAACTTGGATTAAATTTTAAATTGTAATTCGCTGTGACAGATTTTGTTCGCAGGTATTTATGGTTGCAAAAAGCATAACAGTAAGTCCTGTAGGAATTTAATCAAGTTAACGATATAACGAATTATTGACGTATTACTACAATTTGAAAATAGAAAAAAAAATCAGAAAATTTCCTCATGCGTGGGAAACACAAAAATAAAAATAATACGAATTAAAAATAGTATGGTGTCGTCTCTTGTCAAAGAATTCATTGTAATATGAGACTTTGAATAGTTTGGTGCTGTAAAGGACTCGCTATAGACGGCACCACGGTAGCATAAAACCAAATAAAATCATATTAAAAATTTCGATTCGGCGGGTAGGGGAAACCGTATAGCTATTGCCCACTTAAGGACTTCTAACGCATTGAAATCAAAAAATAAAAAAAGTATTATAACCATTAACCATTTATAACTTTTTTCTTGTTACCTAATAACCTCTCCAACAGAGGATTAACAGTTTTTAGTTAAAACGTACATAACATAGAAGATAATGAAATAAATTTAAAATCTTCTAAAAAGTACAGTGATTGCCCCTTTCGTATACTAATTGCCCACATCACAGCATAGTAATTGCCCGGAGACTCAAAATGATAAATTCAACTTAAAACGTAAATAAATAATCAAAACAAAACATTAAACTTACATCTAATAGGATAGTCTTTAATATTCATAATAAATTGCGTTTGGCTTTAATAAAAACTCTATCAAATAATTCTTTAGCTGATGGTAGTGCATTATAATCGTCAGAGACAAAATCATCTACTTCAAAACAAAGATGGCATAAAAATAAATACAAATCGGAACTGTCTGGTATATTAGTCTTATGTTTTGGTGGAATGGAACGCACATGTAATATCTTTGAGCAAGCACTGCAAGTCAATTCATTTTTTATCACATTGAAATGACAAACTCCACAAGCAGGCTAGACGCCACGTTGGCACAACGGTCACAGCACCACTGGTTTGTGGCTGTTGCGCTGGTGGTTGCGGGTTAGATCCCCGCACATGACAAACATTTGTATTGGCCATACAGATGTTTGCCGTGGTCTGGGTGTTTGTGTAGTCCTTGTGGGTCTCCTCAACGTGCCTCGGAGAGCACGTTCAGCCGTCGGTCTCGGTCGTTATCATGTATACATGATAGTGATCCTTACTCATAGTAGGGAATACTGTATATCAGCTAACCCGCATTGGAGGAGCGTGGTGGATTAAGCTCTGATCTTTCTCCTACATGGGGAAAGAGGCCTAGCAGTGGGATATTACAGGCTGAAGCGACAAGCAGACTTTGGTACAATGTTACCAGGTATTTATTATTTAAAACAGTAATTTTTTAGATGCCGGTATTTCTTGCTTTTTCCTTATTTACTATGTCTATATTTCTTTATTTATCTTCTTTGGTATCGGTTCCAGTTGTTGCTCCAGAATGTTCAATCAGTTGTTGGCTATTATTCCCTAAAGTTGTATTTATTTCCTTAGAATGAATAGTATCACTAGTAGAATTTAGTGTAGTATTTTTATTTTTTGAATTTCCCTTTGATTTTTTATCAATAATCGTAGTATTTTTATTTGCTTTTTCAGTCTTTTTCTTTTCTTTGATCAACTTCTTCTATTCTTTTACTTTTAACAGATTTTTTTTTCTTTTTTGTTTTGTATGTAATTCTACCTTAAAATTTTGAGAGCTAATGGCACAAGGCTGTCGTTCAGTTTGCATAATTTTGAATTTCAGTAAACAACCCTCATATCTTTTTCCGAAACACAAGAATTTGCTTTGTCTTGTGTCAGCAAAATGCTACTAAATTTACTTTGCTATATTTAACTTTTTGTCTTTGACAAACTGTAAATGTAACAATAATAACAATTTAGATAATCATACATAACGATTGTGAAACAAGTTAAGCAATAAGCAATTTAAACACTATTTCATGTGATCACACTTTGTTAAAAAATGCCCGTGACAATAATTGCCCTGGCAATAACTAGACATTGACATATGGCAATAACTAAAATGATGGTGGGCAATAACTAAAAATATGCAGATTTACGTGCAGTGATTGCCCACCGTTAAAATAACCATTAGAAATCAAATATCACCAGATATTCTCATTTAAAACAGAAAAAATACATTTTAGTTCATCATAAATATACACCAATAGTTGAATATCAAATAAAATGCAGAAAAAAATGAGCCTTTAAATAAGTCATTCCTTAAGAAAATTGTTAAAGTGCTTTACTTTTTGAGTAACACGTTTACCCGTCTCGACAAAATCCGCCATAACTTTTTTTTTTCTTTCAGTGCTGCCAGTAGTCAATTTTAAATATACAATAGATTAATCACAGAGCCATCTAGTAAATTCTAATTAAACTAGAATGATTTAAAGATAGCACATGAGAATGTTTTTCTTAAAGCGGGCAATCACTGTCAGTGGGCAATCACACTCTGGTTTCCCCTACATCGTTCCATAGCTTAATTGGCTAGAGTACCGACACGGTATCGGTATGTCGGGGGTGCGGGTTCGAACCCCACTGGATCGAAATTTTGATATGATAATCAAAAACATTTTATATGTCATGTCATGGCCCGGTAAACTTCGTATCACCTACGTATATTTGTGAAAAATATACACAAAACACTTTCTGAGCGCACCTATAAAAATTTGACAACCAATTGACATTTGACAAAAGACATTAAATTTCCCCGCTAGGAACATTTTGTATTGGAAAATTAAACAGTCGTTTTTAATATTTTCCGTTACATATTATTTATGTTTCTCACCGTTTAAACCTTCCCTGAACTTCCACAAACATTTCAAGATGAAAATTAGCCAAATTGGCCCAGCTTTTCTCGAGTTTTAGCGAGACTAACGAACAGAAATTCATATATGAAGATTAGCTTCAGGATCTATACAAAAAAGTAAGCCATCCGGTATTAGTTTTGGCCAACAAAAACGTATTTGATCTCAATTTTATCAATTTTATTTAGATATTATCCTGTAAAAAGTAAGTGTAATGTTAGTTGCAATATAAGAACACCATTTCATTATAATTAACCGAATTCCTGACCATTTAAAGCTACAAAGAAATCACGGATGTTACAGAATCCGTGTGTACATTTTATAATACTATTATTATGAAACACATTTCTTTTATTGATTTTATTTTATGACGCACTTTATTGAATAAGCGACTGCTACAGCGAGTACATTAAATGACGCACACAGCACAAAGATCATGCTTTATCATTCGAAACTTACACATAATACAGCAGTTATATAATATACTAGCGGAAGAATGCAATACGTCAATGACAAAATTGCTTTGAACGTAGCTTAGTCAATGAACTTCAGAATACTATGTTAGGAATTTCAATGTACTTACAGTGTAAATAACATGTCGGTTATTTTTTATATCATTTTCGAACAGATTAAAATTTACAATGAACTTTTTAATAGGAATTATATAAATGTATATCAAAATGAGTGACAGATAAAAACATCAATAATAACACGATCCGTCTTTGTCATTACATTGGCATTAAAATAATATTGTTTTATTACATAACAATATCTCTATTAATGTATGCATGTATGTTCTCTATTGTTCTTATATAATAGTAAATACATATTTAACTTCATATAAATATATTAACACGGACGTACCTATATGTTTTGGGTAAAATATAACATAAATATATGTTGATGTACTTTTATGACGATGCAATTTGAACAACTTTTTCTCTGGTCCCACTACCACTACAGCCTATGACAGTCCACTGTTGGACATAGGCCTCCACAAGTTCGCGCCCGACATTATGACGCGAACTCATGTGTTTTACCCATAGTCACCACGCTGGGCAGGCGGGTTGGTGACCGCAGGGCTGGCTTTGTCGCACCGAAGACGCTGCTGCCCGTCTTTGGCCTGTGTATATCAAAGCCAGCATGGATGGTTATCCCGCCATCCGTCGGCTTTCTAAGTTCCAAGGTGGTAGTCGAACTGTGTTACCCCTTAGTCGCCTCTTACGACACCCACGGGAAGAGAGGGGGTGGCTACATTCTTTAGTGCCGTAACCACACAGCACTCTCTGGTCAGACAATACAAAAACCGATGAAGACAAAAAAAAACATGACGTGACAAATATTCGTAGTAAAAAGTAGGTTATTAATTTTATCGCGTATTAATCCGTTTTTTATGAACATAAAGAACTATACATATATGTATATTTACGTAGAAATCTTCTTGTTAACATTCTTTAATTAAGCCTTTCACTTACCGTGACTGAATAAAATTATTTATTGCTTTTATTGGTTTCTATCGATGTTAAAATATTAGCGATTGACAATAAATCATACTAAAATCTTTCTAAAATCTAGATTGACTTTCTTTTGTAATTTTGATATCTTAACTAGCTTTCATGCTACGCAGATAACTTATATAGATATTCAAATGCTTAGTCGCAGTGGCGTAAACATTTAGAACAGCGTCTATCCTTGACTTGAATTGGTTCATATTTCGCTATTCAGATCTACTTCTGTGATTATTACAATATTAACGACGCACGCCTACAGTATTAGCTTATTAGTTATTATGGTTTTAAAATTAGACTTCAATCATTTATAATTTTTTTTGGAATAACCAATATACCACACTTTTATAAAAAATAAATAACAAGAATTATTTAAATAATAATAAATATATACAGAATACACACACGGTCGTCTGTTCCTAAAGTAAGCAACCCAATGCTTGTGTTATAGGTAACAGCCGACTGGTCTAGCTAAATATTTTTTTTTTCGATAAACATACTTATAGATAATATATATATAAATATTTTTTTTTATGTTACTAGGTCGGCAAACAAGCGTACGGCTCACCCGATGGCAAGACCGCAGCCTATATACGCCTGCAACACCAGAAGCATCGCAAGCGCGTTGCCGACCCTATCCCCAATCCCCCCCAGGAGCTCTGGTCACCTTACTCACCAACAGGAACACAATACTGCTTGAAAACAGTATTATTTAGCTGTGGTCTTCTGTAAGGTCGAGGTACTACCCCAGTCGGGCTGCTCCATATTTTGAGCAGGAAAGGAGACGGATACGATTCCATACATTCTTGGGCCAAAATTTAACGTAATGAAAATGGTACCAATTAATGTATTTACGCTTATTGATCCCTCGCTGAAAATTCTGTATATTTTGGCTATCTGAGAGCTTAGTTATTAGACGTTTTGTAAAATTGAGGTTATGTTACAATGTCTATGAAAAACCCAATCACTAAGTTCTTGAAGCACTAATGTTTATCATATTATATCATTACAAATATCAATCACTTGAAACCATAAATAAATATCAGGAATGGACTCAGGACGCATCTGAATACACTGAAAACATTAAACAACTATAAACATGATTACATGAAACGAGTGACGGGACCATGACGGGACACACAGTTTCAATATCAGTCAGCTGTCAAAGCTGTTATTAAAAATATGATTTATTTTCAATCGATACGAAATCGATAATCATTTTAGTTTATCATATATTAATTGTTATCTTCGATATTAATGTAACTTTATTTAAATACACTTTATTGTTTACAATTTCAATTGTGTATCTAAATACTTTGAGTTAATTAACTAGTGCAAACCTTTTTTTTAAATTCTATAATCGATTATAATTAAATCGATACCCAAATAATTTGACGAAAACTATCTTTTTCATTTTTCTCAACTTCCAGATTCAGAATTGAGCTGATATTTTATACTTTAAAATAAAAAAATATGACCAATTTTTTAAACCATATCTTTACTTACTACATTTTAGCCTAAAAGTCCCCATCTCCTTTCCTACTGTGCCCTACCTCAGTTATCATATAAATAAATATGTATAAAATTATGTTAAAGTAGGTTTTCAGGTATATTTTATATATTTATATAAATAAAATAAAACTAATACTATAAATAATTAAATTAAACACGCAACCGAGAAATCTAGGACAAGTCGTTCGTGTCTTATAATTGGTTGTTTATGTTAATAGCTATTTTTATTCATGTTTTATTTCTTAACTCGTCGAAGAAAAAAAAAAGCGAGAATTTCCTTAAATTTGATAGATTAATGATTTTTGGCTGTAAGTAATTTGACAGCTTTTTCACCGTGCACCAGCGACAATTTCGTTCAAAAAGCCAAAATTTTTAAATGAATTGAATCCAATTTACAAATACTGGTACTTAAGCGTGGGTTTGTTTGATACTTATTATCAATAAATTAGCAGTGCATGTGGGTATTTGAGAAGTTATTTATTAAATAATTTAAATATATAGTCAGGAAAGTCAGACGGAAAAATAAATTATGTATTACATCAAAACCGGTTTTGAAAGTTGGTATTTCGTGTTTACTAATTGATGAAAAAATTATAATTTGGTTGAAACAAAATTACATATTTTGCTTCCTCAAAAACCTGTGTAAATTATTGTATTATGTAATAACAACCTGTATTAGCTTCACACACTACCGTCAGGATAGATTAAGTTGTCGAATCAAAAGGGCATCAATAAACCTGCAATGGTAGTATATTTATGACAATAAATAAATAAAAATATCAAACTATAGCGCAATCTAATAGGTAATATGAATATTTTTTGGAGAAAAAGGTAAGCATGCTAAACTTTTAATACTATTCGAACTTAACCAGTGGAAAGATATACTAATATTTTATTAATTGTTAAAGCTGGTGCTTGAAATGGCAACGAAAATAAATGTTTCCTGAATTGATCTAAATATTAGCTTGATTTTTTTAGGTACTTATACTATTCACGACTTTTTTCAAAAATACTTTTAACTACGAAAGAGATAATTCTGTTCTATGTCATTCGCATTTCACACTATGTATTAAATTATTATAAAATTTATTTTTAACGTGTAAAGTGAAAGTACTTTGTCTTCAGTGACTGTAGTGTTAATATTAACGTATTTAACGTTAATATTAATTTCGTAAATCAATGTACTTCCTATTTTGTGGTTTATTATAAAACTCGAAAGTGGATTTAAACAAAATAAAAAAAAGTATTTTATGAACACACGAAATACTGACATATTTCGTTTGTATGGATTCGCTTCAAAACTGACTGATGGAGATAAATGTGAATACAATGACTTGTCAGTGAAAAAAACTCGAAAGTAAAATTAGGGCAACTCTCAGAACCAGACAAACCTTACAAAGTTTTGCACTTTTTTCGACCTTAATTCGATGTTTGTGGATAATTAAGAAAAAAATGCTTTATGTCTGATGGATCGGGCAAGGAGAAAATTCGTTAAAGTATGTTACTATAAAACACTTTCAAAACGCACGTTTAAAATTTTATAAGAAATTGTAGTTAAATATAAATCGTATTTATTTCAAATACAAAAATTCGCTTTGAATGGAAATCAAGCTCGCGACTAATAGTGCTATCTATTAATGGAATTTTGATCTCCACTACAATTTAAAGCATGTAAAACGTCTTTACACAAGCTTGACTTGGGGAGTAAGGTGGTGAATGTGTGACGAGAGACTTACGAAAAGTGTGACGGGCGAGGCGAACGGACGTCGAGAGGGAGATATAAGTTAGGTGGAGCTACAGAAGTTTTATTTCAGTCGTGTGATCTAAAGCACACCCTTTTTAGGGTTCCGTATCTAGAAATAAAAATAAACGGAACCCTTATAGGATCACTTTGTTGTTCGTCTGTCTGTCAAGACAAGAAATACTCAAGTCTACTGCCCCGTGGAGCTGTGAAAAAATCAAACTTCTAAGCCAACGCAATCAAAAGATACAGCCGTTTATGCTTTAAATTCGAAAATTATGCTCGCAAGGGAATCAAAACCTACAGGGTACTTCCCGTGAACTCAGAATCTTGAAATTTGTACGGAACCTTCGGTGCGCGAGTCCGACTTGCATTGCACTTGGCCGGTTTTTTTTTAATAAACACAATTTTTATATTTAAACATATTTTTATAATATAGTGCAATTGCAACACGACGTGTTAGATTAGATACTTTGAACAGATTTTACTGCTGTGTTATCTGTTTATGTAAATTTTTGAAGCGTCTCGCGTCTGTCAAGGATTGGCTTATTCCGCAATAGTGTGACCATTTTGGACATATAAATATGACTTGTCGAATCTGTATAAAGTTTGTTATATAATCTTAATAATGACATAGAAACATGTTTAACCGACTTCAAAAAAGGAGGAGGTTTCTCAATTCGACCATATATATACTATATATATTGTATGTGTGTTCGCGGATAACTTCGTCGTTTATGAACCGATTTTGCTGATTCTTTTATTGTAAGAAATGATAAGGAAACCAGGATCTGATGATGGTATCCTAGGGAATTCGAGGGGAATCTTCGAAAATCGTAGTGGCGACTAGTGAGTTTGTTAATTTTTTTCGTCCACTGACGTTTAAATTATAATTGAAGTCGGGGGTTTTTTCGTTTGCTAGCAAACACAATTATGTAGTATTAATCTAAACTGCCCAATCTAATTACTAGTTGTACATTAAAGTATTTTAATTTGTCTTTAAGACCAAGTTAAAAATGTCTGGCACATTAAAAAAACGTTACTTGCGTGAGCTTCCACCAATTCGAGCCGTAAAATGTGTAACACATCAGGTATTACTTTAAACACATCGATATCTTATTTCATAAAATGTTAATACAGCTTTGGGGTAAAAAATCGGACAAGTGCGAGTCGGGCTCGCGCACGAAGGGTTCCGTACCATTGACTAGGTACATTGATTGTAATAACGGGCAAAAAGCGGCTAAAAATCAATTTTATTGTATGAGAGCAAAAATAGGCAAAAATGACGTTTTTTGTATGGGAGCTCCCCTTAAATATAAATTTTATTTTAATTTTATTATTAAAATAAAAATACAACTGAGTATTTTGTGAATATTTCAAGTGCCTACCTGTTGCCATTATTAATATCGAGCAAAAAAGGGCAAGAAAATCGCGTTTGTTGTATGGGAGCCCCCCTTAAATATTTATTTTATTTTGTTTTTAGTATTTGTTGTTATAGCGGCAAAAGAAATCCATAATTTGTGAAAATTTCAACTCTCTAGCTATAGCCGTTCTTGAGATACAGCCTGGTGACAGACGGACGGACGGACGGACGGGTGGACGGACGGACGGACAGCGAAGTCTTAGTAATAGGGTCCCGTTTTTACCCTTTGGGTACGGAACCCTAAAAAAGAAAGAGAACATCAAAAAAGTACAAAAAACGATTCCAGTATTGAATGTCGGATGGCTACCAAATATCTTTGGCTTTGTAACAGTAGCCGTGGCGTCGTAGCCGTCGTCACATCGCGATGAACCCAATGAAGTAACCGATATAATACTTCGCTCAGAATTGGACAATAACTTATTGCCAAATTTGAAAAGTAGGTAATAAATTTGTTTTGCAAATCAGTAAGTACTATCAAAACTAAGGCTTATACATAACAGTGAAATCAGGAAATAATGTTAATATTGAATTTTGATAGTTTCTTTATTTTAAGTGTTTCGAAATCGCAAGCTAGAAAATGTTTCTTTTTAGATATATTGATTTTAAAAAAAATTGTGTATTATCATTATAATGATAAATTAAAAAAGAATTGTATATCGTAATTTAAAAATATGTTATAGTCGACATTGAATTTACGAAACTGTTATTATAGTCTTTAAAGTTATAATTGAGTCATTTTATCATCGCCATTGTTAATTATTGAAATTATTAATTAGTAACTAAATAATATTGATAAAGAAAAGAGTTCTCAAGAACCAATTCGAGTGAAGTTCAGTGTAAACGTGAGGGACGGTTTGAAGGGTTTTCTAAACCGCAGAGAAGACTTACAATCTCCACAGGTGTCGTCTGCCCGTATTTTATCGTGAAGCCTTTTTTCGTACGTTACAATACATTCGTAAATTGACCTCATAAATATGCTAAAACTATGTATTACCTAATCGATATAAAAACAAGCTCTATCAAACTACATATATAAAATGTTTTTGAAACGTAATAAATATGTTAGTAGTTCTTACATAATATTTATTAAGACGCAATACATATGTATATTCTTGTATTTCCTCGTCTGATATATTTTAAAATAACTATTGCAAAACTTATAATGTTACCTACATATAAGAAATTAAAGAGTATAAAAAAGGAATATAACTTTGATGTTTGCTTAGTTTCTTTTGATATATTGACAAAAATATAAGTAAAGAACACATTTTCATGTATTTTATATTTGAATCATTTTTGGAAGTCCGTTAGTTGCCTAAAAATAGACCAAATGAAGAAATTGATCAGAATAGAGCTTGTTAAAATTCTTTAACTGTGAATCGACTTTGGCCATCTTATTAAAATCCAACAAAACAATCTTCTTAAGTATTTTTAAAATAAGAATAACACGATCTTTAGTTTTGTGGTTAAAATTTATTTCGCAGTTAACTCATGTGGCTAGAGTCTCACGGAAGTATAAAAACTACTTAAGTCGTTTAGTTTTTGTTAATTTATCTCACCGCAAAGATATTGATCGAAGATTGGCATAGATTCATCTGGATTAAGTTCACTCGTTGCTCAGTTTAACCGTAATGTCTGCTGACAAACTTGTCACAAATGGTATTTGTATTTTTAATTTGGCTAATTGAGTTCTTATCGAGATTAATGTTTTTACAAGCACAGTGACAGATTGACTGTAAACTTTTTGCAAAATCTATTTTTTTGTATTACAATTTTATAAGTTTTTGTGCCTTAATGTTCTGTCAGATTTAATGTTAAGCAATTAAAGTACAGTTAACTTTAAAGGTATAAAAAAAATTGTAAAATTTTTGTTTCACTGCTCTCATATTTTTTGTATTATTAACATTCTTAATTAAATTCAATTTTATTTATTTTTTAAATATTATCATTGAGACATAATAGTTTTTATAAATGTTTGAAATAGGCAAGAGTTGATATTAATTCAACTACACAACATTTTACTTGATAGTTGATGATTGTATTGCGACTGCGCTATGCGCTAATTCGGTTTGTCCGTTTGTCGCACTCGCTGCAGTCGTTCGCTAGCAGGTGCGTTGCGCGCGCGTGTCGGTCATCGTGTAACAGCTGATTGGCGTCAACACAATCGTGTTCTATTCGCTCAGGAAATTACAAAGTTCATCGATCACAGTCGCATTAAATGACATATTGAGACATTTCACAGTGCAGTGACTAAAGACTAATGAAGATGACAGTTAATCGAATAAGAGTGGTGGTCCTAGGCAGTGCACGCAGTGGAAAATCAGGTGAGTCCCATTTCTGAGTAAATTTGTCAACAGATAAGACCCGTCGGTTTCCTGATGTCATTCATTTTTTTTTTGTATTGATTTCACTTGTAATACAGCTTTAATGACGATCGTCAGAATATTTTTTGTGGTGTGATCCTGTTCAGGATGCCGAAATCAATTACCTCTAATGGCCTGGGAAAGGAACCTTGATTTACGAGTATTTGGGGTTCAATATAATATGTTATTTAATAGCATCATAATTATGGACTGTTAAAGCATGCAATTAAACTCTTTCATTTTATTTGTACTAGCTTTAATAAAAAGATATGTATAATTATAGGGTATTCATATGTATTTGGTATTATTTGTTATTATATTGACATGAGACAATTTTATAGTTATTTCATTTGAATTAAAAACTATAGTATTAAGTATATAAAATAAGTGTTTGACAACATTTTATGTTTGCCATAGAAATAGAAACAAATACATTTAGCGTATTGGTAGTTAAAAATCGCCACCAATCACTCCAATCAGTTTAATATGAAATTTAATAAAACGTTATTTGTTATCATAATTATCAAAATTTCGATCCAGCGGGATTCGAACCCGCACCCCCGACATACCGTGTCGGTGCTCTAGCCAACTAACCTATATTGAACGATGTCCAGCCGAATCGAAATTTTGATATGATTTTATTCGGTTTTTAAGCAACCGTGGAGCGGATTTTGATGTGATATTATGTAGCATTTTATAATTTCCTCATGTGTGGGAAACACAAAAATAAAAATAATACGAAATGAAATTTAATGTTTTATACTTTAGTCTCAATGTTAATTGTGAAGCAGTTGTTCATTGTTAATAATCCTGAACTAACCTTTGTTCTCACTCGTTTCAATGCTTACTAGCTTGTTCTTATCAGTCAGTTGTCTTCTCGGATACCTGTGATAACTGCTATTATGTCAATAGGCCGTCGGCTGATTCCATGAAACTATCACAGAGTAAACAAGATAGCGTATATTTGTTTTGATTGTAAAACAATCTGCAATGTTTACCAATCGTAGCAATATAATGCTAGTTTTTATTAATTGACAAAATTCATATCTTTCAGCATATTACCCACGTGTTTCATTTATCACTGAAAGTGTTCTTTTTAAGTATTTACTTGCATACTATAAATACTTCGCGCTGTCAATCGTGTTTAAATTCAGTGCCTGTCAGGTTAATACATACATTAGTTTACGCTTTGATCCTATCACCTATGATTTGTAATATTATGTCTCATGGATTACCAACGGGTTAAAAAAAAAAGATTAAAATAAAAACCAGATCGACAGTTTTTGACAGCATCAAAAAAATTCTAAACATTACAATACGAAATTTATTAATACAAACTCTTTTAGTCACACCGAGGCTTAAGATAAAAAAGAGCATTGATGCGTTGCTTAATTAGGAAGCGAAAAATTCTCCGCCCGATTAAACATTGTCTTATTTTAAACTAATTGGCACCTCTCACGCGTAAAGTGAAGTGACACAAGGGTACATTAGTCAGGACCACAAAATAGAAAGATCAGCGTAAAGAATGCGGCCCTAACAGTCATATTCCATCACTTCGGGATATTATTAAGCGGTTGCGCATTGAGGGGGCGAAGTGATTATTACAACTGGTATACGTAGATCGTTGACTCACTGAGCTTTAAACTTTAGCTACCGGTTTTAATGTAAAAATGGCTTGTTATGGTTCCAATTAATTTGTAATCAATTACACTTAAAACTAGATTTAAATGAGCTTACCAAAAATAATTCGTTATTGAAATTAATACGAGTTAGAGAGAACTAGGTTCGTATACTAGTCGTAATAAAACCCGTTATAACGATTGACTAATTATACTATTAATTATATTAATCGAATAATCCAATTTAAATTACATATTTCGTAGTAAATAGTTACATATGATTTAATATTATGGAAAGTTTTTGCAAGTTTATGATACACACGGAGACTGCCTTTTATTTAGTAATAGTGTTATCTATTCGAACTTTCGATTTTAATAAGACAGTTGTGTAATAAACATTTCCTTATTAAACATCTAGCAGTATAAATGTAATTTTCTCGGTCAATGAATACAAAAGTAACAGTCTCCGAGTAGACTATTTTGTGCTGTACTTTGATGTTTGAAAAATTAAATTCTTTATAAACAACTCCCTTCTGCTCTCGACTTCGTCAGAAAAGGAAATAAATCATCAAATTGTGTGAGTGTATTTGACTCTCGATACATAAAGCTTTAAGTTTTCAAGGCCTCTATCAACACTTTTACTTATAAGGGACTTACCGCGATTGTCGTTTGAAAACTTCCTAATATTTCGGTGACGTTACAGATCCCATCCCATGGTCACGACTTCACGAGCGAGTCGTACGCCTGTTGATACATTACGATTAACAGATTCTTACACTTTTTATCCCGTTGAATAGCGGTTCTTCTATATTTAGCGATGCTTTGAGTTTTAATTGCGTCTATAGTCTATAGATACGTACATATATTTAAATTTCGAATATGATAACTTGGTCTCAATTTTAGCGCTTTCCAACAAATAATTTTTTCAAAAACGTTTTCAAGTAGTGTTGTGTTCCTGTTGGTGAGTAAGGTGACCAGAGCTCCTGTGTGGGATTGGGGATAGGGTCGGCAACGCGTTTGCGACGCTTCTGGTGTTGCAGGCAAGTTTGATACAATTTAGAGAGATATTGAATTCGTTCTTAAGCTTAACCAAGTTCTTAAGCTTAACCAACCGGCTTCCCTCATGTCTTGATCGAAAAATTGAATCAGGTTCAACTGTTACATAAAAATAATATCTATTAAATTGATTCATGATTGGAGAAATTATCGCGTCAGTCAGTTCAGTACAATTCAGTCAGTACAATTGTGTTGTAACAGTCTTTTGGTGCCTATTGCAGTCCACTGCTGGACATAGGCCTTCCTAAGTTCGCGACAGACATCCCGGTTTTCCGCAAATCTCATCCTGCCTACACCGGCAATCTTATGTAGATCCAGTAGATCATCGGTCCAGCGAGTCGAAGGACGTCCCACACTGCCTTTGCCAACACACGGTGTCTACTCCAGAACACGTCAGCTCCTTCGGTCATTAGTCCTGCGATATAAGTGACAAACCCACTGCCACTTCAACTTGCTATTTCTGTGGGCTATGTTCTCTCGCGAATAATCTCATTTCTAATCCTACTTTTGAGAGATACCCCAAGCATAGCCCGTTCAATTGCACGTTGAGCGACATTAACTTGCGGACCAGTCCCTTCGCCGATGTCCACGTCTCGAAACCGTATGTTAACACAGGCATTGCTCGAAGACTTTTGTTGTCAAGCATTGTTCGAATATAGCGTATTTCACACGTAATCAGATTATACTATTACTAGCGACCCGCCCCGGCTTCGCACGGTAGCAAAAACTATCAGTGTTCCTCTACTATACATATAATGCATGTATTATATATATATATATATAAACCTTCCTATGGAATCACTCTATTTACTAAAGAAAACCGCATCAAAATCCGTTGCGTAGTTTTAAAGATCTAAGCATACATAGGGACAGACAGACAGCGAGAAGTGACTTTGTTTTATACTATGTAGCGAAGTATTAAGTTAAATGTATGACGTAGTACATACATATACTAAAGTATATTTAATTTTTTTGTTAATTGTTTAATTAATAAAAATAATAGAACGGCATATTTTATTATTTCCATTTTTATTTTACGGGTCTAATCGACAGTCGGAAGGCACGTGATAGTCTAGGACGTGATTCTGATACAATTGTGTTGTAACAGTCTTTTGGTGTCGATTAACAATTTCAAAATGAATGTTTATGGATAAAACAGGATTTATAAATGGACTTTATCGCTTCATAATTGCTTCATTATGGCGTCAAAACAGTAGATAAGGAAGAGTGTCACAGATATTAGATGTTGCTTTAACGGTTTGGATAGGTCATACATTGTCAATCATAGTGTTTGTGATTGTGCTCTAGGTGTATCTAGAATCCGGATACAGAAAATACATATTACTGGAAGTAATTAAGTCTAAAGTATTTCTATCAATTTCGTTTTAAGATTTTTAAATGGTAAGGGACCAAAAACTAATATTAAAAAAAGTAATCAATGTCATTAAACGAGCATTTGAAGGCTATAGAAATCATAATTATCGCCCTCAGACAGGCAATAAATGTTAAATATTTAATAATATTATCAGGATTAGACTCGTAGTACAACTATGGTAGGTAAACAGTGTATTAAAAAAGTAGTACCTATCTTAAAACCACTTTTTTAAACTATGACATTATATTTTAATTTGAAGTTGATTACTAAGTTTGTGGAGTTACATAGTACCTACGCTTATTAAACACGATAGTTTATTATATAAAAAAATCCTAACTTAATTCTACATAATATGCGCTTACATAATCATACATTGAACTTCACCTTATTTTGATTATTTGCGCAAGTCAAATTATACAAGATGGCTTATAATTAAAGAATTTCAGTGCTCTCACACAAGCATCGTTATTAAACTTACTCATTACTAGCTGTGCCAGCGACTCCGTCCGCGTGGAATTAAAAAAAAAAATTGTTGAGTTCGCAGAGTTACAAAATAAATAAATTTCTTAAACAAAAGTAGCCTAAGTTACTCCTTACTACACCAGCTATGTGCCAGCGAAAGTCCGGAAGAAGATTAACCGGAACAAACAGACAGACAGACAGAAAAAATTGTAAAAAATGTTATTTTGGTATATGTACCGTGCATACATACATCCATATGCATTTAGAATAAAGCGGTTACTTTAATAATACATACAGACACTCCAATTTTATTTATTTGTATCGATATAGATGTTACATATCTATGTCAAGTTTCACTGAGTTGCATGTCTACAAATATTCGAAAATTTCAGACCGACATACGAAAGCGAGTTATCTAAATAAAAGCTTCAAAAAACGAAACTCATGATCACGTTAGCAAAAAAGAGTAACTTCTTTTAAAAATATGACAATTTCTTAACTCTTTACTAAAAATATTTCATTATTTACTATCTGTTTTTCATTAGACCTCAAAAAAAATTCGTACTGTTTGTTCTATAATAAATTCTTATTTTTTAAAAATCTATTTAATTTATGTTTTAATACTTATTTGCATAAATAACTTTCTATTGTTCACAGCTGAGAATCAAAAATGTTGATTTTAAGTATGACGAAAGGTAAAAATTATACAAATAAAAAAATGGGGTTGAGTGTTTACAACGCTTTTATTGCTTTTGTGTTTAGCGGATGCGTTAAATTCAATAATTCAAAAATTTGTGATTGCAATCAAATTTTACTGTTAGACAGACAAGAGAAAGCAAAAAATAAAACTACGTGTTTAGTAAGAATATTATAGATCGTTTTATGTTACTAACTTTATTAGGGATAAAAGTAAATACCTGAAAGACTGTAGCTATTCTGGTAACCCGAATAAATTTGTAGTTTTGAAGGTGTGTGATAGAGATATGATAAGATGACATGCATGTAAATAGTCAACAACATTTAGGTTGATCGTATTTGCAAACGTTATCGATTTACGTTTTGTGAAAAATAAAATATCATCAAAATTAATGTGAATTGGTATATTGATCAAAATTAAGTATAGTCACACTACACTTCTCTACACTTTTGATAGATGTGAAAATATTACAGTATTATTGTGAGTTCTCTTTTTACCCGACTACAGAAGGATCGCAGGTTTTTTTTCGAGTGTATCCGTGTATATATGTATGTATGTACTATGTATGCATGTAGATATCTATGTTTTCAATAGAGGCTATATGGCTTGAAGGATAATAAGAATAAAAAATTCAAAATAGTGGATTTTGGACGCCATAATTCAAAAATTAAAAAAATACCAAATATACTGAGTATAGGTGGTATTAGTAGGTCGTAGGTGACAAACTACAGAAAAACCTAAGTAAATTCAATTGATAGTAGTTTACTTATGTTCGATTGATAGTATAATTAATTATTAATGTTTTGTAAAAACTTTTTTGTTCACACGAGGAATCATTTGAAGTATATAATTATATTACTAATAATATAAAATATTTGTAGTGTATGAAAGTACGAAATTAAATTTAAAATACGGTGAACTGAATAAATACACTTCACACTAAAATGTAGAGCTTGTTTTTCCCTTTTTTGTGGTTATTTGTAGCGGTCGGATTATTTTTATTTTATTTTTATTATAATTAATTTTTATATTATATTAATTCAAATCACTATGTATTATTTTACTAAACAATAAATATTTTAAAATTTGTTAGAAAGTTTCTTTTCCTTGTTGAGAGAATATAGAACAAGTGATGAATTAAAGATATTATATTTGTAATTTATCTTAATGTTCATGTTAATGAAGCAGTAACATTATCTTATCCAACAAATGACCAAATCGTGACTTATTCAATCGAATAAAAATATGCTTATGTGTTGCGAAATACATCGTCGACGTAGCATAACATGACCGTCGTAGGTGTTACGGAATTAATTAAGACTCATTCAACCATTAATAAATCGCCCAACATAATTGTTGAATAATCCGTGAAATGTTGCTATTCGATAATAAATAATGTTGCCTATGCAATAGAAAGTATAAACAATAAGTCGGCGAAAGCTAGCGAGTGAAATTGATTTATAGTAGTTGTATTCGGATGTCGTCTTGGAAACACTCAACACATTAACATAACAATTAAGATATATTGAGTAAGATGATTTGACTGATGTCGCCATCGATTGAGTAACTAATGCGAAAATTGAAAGTATTCATCGTTGAATTTTTCTCACTATTAGAGAATTTTTAAAATTCAACCGTAGCGATTGTTACGCGCTTTGCTACCTCAATCGATTAGTAATTGACGGTAAAAAAATTATTGTATACATGGAAATAATAAAAAAAAAATACTTATGTACGCAAGTAAGAAGTTACACTTCATTGGTTAGCTTACTTCACGTGTCGTTTTTTTTCGTGACGGTGTGCGCGCGGATCGTAAAAATTTACTCTCGTCATTTTTCCCTAACGTGCCAAAAGTACCTATAACTTCAAAAAATTACAATGTATTTTTTGGTCAAGTACCTACTATTATCAATAAAATAATAAATGTAATTAAAAAGTTAAAAGAAAAATTAAATAAACAGAATAAAACCAACGATCCATGTTTTGTTGTATGTAGATATCAAAATACAAATATTTATCAATTTAGGGCGTGTATTACACGCGACATAAAACCCACAGAATGCGTTTCGGGATCGTAGATCGAGAACATCTAAATGCCAGTTGCAGTTATATTTATAGTGTGCCATAAGCCGCAGCCGCATGCCACCGGCCACTGACAGACGCCGTGAGTCATCCTGCCTACCGTCTGCTGGGACACCCGTCTCTACAATTCAGATTTACTCACTCGCCTAATCTCGAGCAATATTAAGAGTGCGCGTCTTTACAATTTTATGTAAACTACATATTTCACTGCTGCGTAATAGTTTACCAGATCATCGAGCTAAAACTAGAATAAGGAAATTCAACGTACTTTTTATTTTCAATGAAGTATTCTTGACGATGTATCTATTAACAAACACTACTGTGTTAAGAAGGTGAATCGTTAATGTGCAATACTTTATTGAAAGTTAAATGTCAATAACTTTGATACGAATTTGACGTATAATTATAGCATTTAGTTTTCTGGATTTCCAGGTCATGCAGTCAAACTTCATTGTTTAGAAACATATCGCTGTCAGTATATACAAGTAGAGAAATTCAAATCAGTAGGTCGCCTCTGCTGATTTGGGAGAAAGCTTAACAAAATCCTTTTTTTTACATTGACAGATAGCACGAAATATAATTTGACTAATTGTCATCCAATTAATACGTGGCGGGCTGACAGTTGGGATCACATCTCGATCACCTCAGCCGATTCTGTTAATTAAGGTTCACCTTCAGCTACCGTTTACCGTATTCAGTAAACATGATCACTTAAATTCGCCTTGTTTCACGCGATACCGTTATAGACCTCGTTACCGTTACCATTCCGGTGTGTTCTGGGAATTAATACGATTTTCATGACTCTCTTTCATATACGACTCTACGTTCGTTTATTCATATTAACTGCATTTTCTTGACCGAGTTCGTAGACTTTGATATTGCAGTACTTTATATGGATACTGTTATTATTTTCCTTGTAAAGTGCAGGTTGATAGGAATTTGTAACTTAGGTATTAAAAACAAAAGTCTGAATTGTTTAATATATTTTTTTAAAGTTTTAAAAGAATATTCACTAGTTACCTTGAACTGACGCTTATCAGCAGTGAAAGTTCTTGTTAGTTTAATTGGTCTTTCGGCTCAAGTTGAAGTTTATTTTGCATGTTTTGATAACAAGACAGGTTGTTGGATTGAAATATATTACTTTTGTAAATCTGATAAAATCGTTAATTATCTCAGTTTTGGTTATTTTTTGCCAATTATAGTTTGTTCTTGTGTTACTTTAGTATAAAAATTAAACCTGTTTTAGTCTACTCTCCATAGGGCACTTTTATCAATTTAAGCTTCACGCTTGTTTGTATAGGTACGAAAAATATACCCATAATAATTTAAAAGAAAGTTCAGACTCTCACAAAACGAACATTTGTGTCCAGGATCCCGAGCACTGCGCAAATATAGCTCTTTTAAGTGTTTTATTTCTTTACGTGTGAATTTTAAAGCTGCTAGTATCAGACAATCGTAATTCGTAGGTTACATTTTGCAAAAGGTATGACTTATAAAATCATTTGTATTCTTTAAGATCCGATACTCTTTGGAAGCAGTTTTTTTTTACGATTATCGATAATGTTATAATATGTTACAATTTTAAATATAGAACATTCAATATAATATTCTGTCTTGTTTATTAAATAAAAACGTAACGTCTTATTTTATTACAAATTCAGCACCATGACTAAACAAAGTAATCGGAGTGATAAAGTACAGCAATGTTCTGTTAAAAGGATTAAATGAAGAATTTATTTTACTTATCCTGCCATTGCACCAACTGTTACAGCGATAGCTAACTGCAACTGACGTATTATTATCATTGTTAGTATTGAGACATGGTGAATTTAACGATTTAATTCGTATTTGTTAACTAATGAATAACTGTTCGAAAATTCAATGTAACAGTTGTCTATTGATCAAGAAGTTTATTTATCACTGTAAAGGCAATTTGCTTAGTTATGTTAAAATACAGACATGCTTTGTCTCATTGTCAGTGAGGATAAGGGTTTTCTAAAAATATATCGAAAGAATTTGTGACTTATTCCTAGAACATGATATTGTCTTTATACATACAGGATATTGTCTTTATACATACCTACACAAAAAGATTATTGTTAGTAAAGTTTTTAAATAATTATTTTTATATACTAATATTTATTAATTTCTAGGGCTTAATACATACACTAGATATGTCTTTAAAATATTTTGTAGTGACTGTTAAAAAAAAACAGTCATTTTTTTTGTTGTAAATCAAAAATTTTGTTCACGTAAATTTATTCTAAAATTACGAAATTAAATGGTGTTTCAAACATGCAGAAACATATTTTTGTTTCTATATCTATTTCATATTATATTTGTTACATTAAATAAAATACATAACCAACATTACTGTTGATAGTGTCTTGTCAGTCGGTCTTAAAATATTTACACCTGAGTCTTACTGTCAAGTTCAATTGTATTAGACGTAGTCGTAGTATCTGATTAGGCAATTAAAGCATTCGTGTTAATGACTGGCCCTTTGTCTGCTTTCCCTCTAATTGAGGCTTGTAGTTATAAATTTATTCAAGAATAAAATTTTGTAACACCTCTTACCAATAACTTGCTAATTGCTTTCTCTGTTGCGGACTTGCATTTAATTTGCTACAATATAAAACAAAATAATATAAAATGCACTTTCGTTATAAATATTCATGATACACATGTTTATAAATATTTATTGGTTATTTTTGTTACAGCTGTGGTGGTTCGATACCTAACAAAAAGATATATCGGAGAGTACAGTTCAACTGGAGGTAAGTGTACTCAAGATTTTTTTATTTATATTTGGCAATACATATTTAAACAACATAATTAGTTTTTTACAGTTTAATTGTATAAGTAATACCAATAAAATATATTTGTATTTATAAAATGAGTATTGCTATATTAAAATATAATTATAATTTATGGAAATATCTATGGAAGTTATAAGTGTTTTTAATACAAGCCCTTATACTTTGCCAACCAGCAGATGCCAATAGTTTATTTGCGAAATTGGCAAGTGTATCAGTGGTATCCAAGGCTGGTGAGACCGGCGCGGGCGCCACTAACATCGGACATTGACTTTACAGAAGATTGCGCAGAAATTTTAAATTCACCACACGTTACATCACTGTTTCTCCTCGCAATCCGGTGATTGATGCTATGAGAATGTGTCTTAAGAATTTATTATGTATGTTCATTAATACGCAAGGTCGCTTGCGAAAAAGTTATTTTGTGACAAATCTATAAGAAAATATTATCGTATCGCGTGTCATAAAATATTTTCTGCGTGCGATAGATATTTCAATTTGTTATTACATCATATTATTTTGTTTCAGATTTCTTTTATCAGCATCATGTTTCTTTTGATGGTGTAACATCAGAAGTTGAGGTTTTGGATACTTGTGGATGTGCGGTAAGTATTATTTTTAATGCATTTAGTATTTCATTTTGTAACGCGGTATAAAACATATGTAATATATTTTATTTCCCAACAGAAACGTGGCTGTTTAGCGGAACATCTTCGTTGGGGTGACGCCTTTGCAGTGGTTTACTCTGTGTGTGACCGACGCTCGTTCCTAGCCGCTGCAGAATTGTTGGCACTCCTCGAAAGGACGAGATTGCCTGGTTGTGCTGCTGTCACTCTCCTCGGAAACAAAATAGATTTGGAACACGCCAGGTAAGTCACCAATAGTTTTATTTTATTTTGATCGTATTTGATAAATGTTAAGACAAGAAAACTGACGTTTGCTTGAATTTTGTAAATGATCAACAGTATGTTGAAATATTTACGTATGCCACTTAATAAATTTAAGACATAATTCAAAATATTATAAGTAAAACATTTCATTATGTTAAAGATAATTTAGATGAAAAAATGCGTGGGATTAGTTTTCGTTGAATATTTCATACAAATTATTGAATCTGGTTTGCAAGTATTTTTTTTTTCACGGAAAAATCACGTCACGCAAGTCTCGCCGATGTTATCATTTTTATCTACGGATAATAAAGAGATAATAAAGTACGCTTTAGGTACTTACGTTTGTTATAATTATCTTTACTTACAATTAAAGTTAAAATGAAAACTCTATTCAAAAATACTCAATTTTTACCGGATGTCTTATTCGCGCTTTATTATTGTTGCATATTACGGCTTTATTTAAATAATTTAATGTTGAAACTCGGTAATACAAGGTATACCTACTTTGTCTTTGGAAAAAGTTATTTAAAGAGTTCTTGTTGAATTTACAAGACAGCTATACAATATTGTATAACTATTGTTTATTAACGATTCAGTATTATTAACGACCAGTTTTTTATATGGTTCGATTAATTTCGATTGCATCACTATATTTTCTATTCCATTGTTATTATTTTTAATGTTTATCAACGAAGTTAATAGTATTTGTATAACCAATTTTTATATTGTTACTAGATGGCCCGGTGAACTTCGTATCACCTACATATATTTGTGAAAAATATACACAAAACACTTTCTGAACGCACGTATAAATATTTGACAACCAATTGACAACGTTTTTGACAAAAGACGTTAAATTTCCCCGCTAGGAACATTTTGTATTGGAAAATTAAATCGTCGTTTTTAGTATTTTCCGTTACATATTATTTATGTTTCTCACCCTCTAAACCTTCCCTGAACTTCAACAAACATTTCAAGATCAAAATTAGCTAAATCGGTCAAGCCATTCTCGAGTTTTAGCGAGACTAACGATCAGCAATTGATTTTTTTATATATAGATGTCAGAACAACGTTTGAAGTTAAAAATAGAATTACGTTTTTACAATAACAACAATAGTAGGCAAAAAGGTCTAGATCTCTAAAACTTTGGAACGGTCATAATCCTAGTCCGTTCTTCTTTAATATTCCAAAAAAATATAAACCATTACGTAAGGCAAATAAGGCAAGTCTTTCGAAACTTTTACAAGTTCGTAATAAACAACTGGATATAATGAACAAGAAACACGGTGGGAAGAAAAATAGGTAATATGGGATATTATTATGTAGTTATGCCACTTTTACTTGTACACATTACATAGCACCGGTCTGGCGATGTGAGTGCTCGAAGAATAGTGGCGCCACTTTCTTGCATTTCTGTGATGGTAGATGAATACCAAGAATTGCTAACATGCCGTTCTAAATAAGCGAATAACAATCTTGACGCAATGTGACATAAAATGAAAGCTGAGAATTAGGTGTTATTATTTTCGCAAACATGTTAAATTGTCAGTTTAAATAACGTAGAGTTGATTTCAAATTCCTCTTTCAACATGTTATAAACTTAACACTGTCTTATTTGATAGACATAGTGTTTATTATAAACTTTTTGATTTTTATTTCAATAGGGTGGTTAAGACAGAAGAAGGACAGGAGATGTCATTGCGATTCGGGTGTCAGTTTTACGAAGTGTCAGCGGCGGAGTCGAGTGCTGGTGCTGCGTTGGCCTTCCACGCATTATTGCGGGAGGCACGTGCACTCGCCATGCTGTTGCCTACTCCGCGCCGCAAGCTCGCCGCTTATTCTGTATCTAAGGTACTATTTAAACCCATCATTATTCCTTTAAAATGAGTAAATATTGAAAAATATTTTATCTAGGTAATTTGTCTTACTAGGCAATGTGGTTACTGTAAAAACTATTGTTTAAGTTTAGTTTTTTAAAATGCAGTAAATGAAAAAAAACAAGACTAAATACTTTAGTAACATTTTGCTATCTTTGAATTTACTATTATTATGTGTGCAAATCGTTAAAAGCAACATAAAGAACAATTTTAGCAAACTACACAATTATGAAATCTTTGTCTTTTGTGTGTTTTCTACGTAAAATCTGTTAGTAGCCATTCCTATATCACACCTTATTTACAGGTAATCGGCACAATCCTCGGCTTGAGCAACAAAAGCGTAAGAAAGAAACGTCCATCGCTCAGCATATGATTCATCGAAACAATTAAAATGTTGGTCTCGTTCACTCCTCGAAGGAGTTTGTTGCTTTTTCGCAATTCGCGAAAACATTTCTGATGGAGTCGTGGAATGAAGTCACGGTTGACTTGAAGCTGGAATGAAAAGTATTATTGAATGCTATGCTAGCTTCACGGTTTTAGCGATTTTATATACTTTTATTGATTTAATTGTATATGACATATTAGAAAATTTTACTCACGATGTGATCCCTAGTATTTGAAAAGGGATTTTCCTGTTATTATTAGATAAATTCATATTGTAGTCTTTAATTTGACATCAAATGTATTTGGTGTTTTTGAACAAATTTTATAGAATATAATTATTTTATATTGTTAAAAACCTGAGATATGTGTACATGTATACAATTTTATTTAAATACCATACAGGGTAAACTATTTTATAAAGTTTATTTCAATCCGTTCTTGTCTTATGAATAACGTTTTGATATTTGTAACGCAATATACCATTGAACGTTTTTTTTATTTTCGAAATAATTTCAAGGTTTATTTATATAGGTCTTTTAAAATTCATATTATGAAGAACTTCATTCATATTTAAGGAGTTTTATACTACTATCCAGTTTTGAAATAGTGACCTTAAACTGTTTTAGTTTAATACTGTTTCGTAATTTCATTCAGAGTTAAAGTATGTACTTTGTTAACATTTTAACTGAGATAATTTTTTTATCATGATCTGTATCTAATGAGTCTTACACAATTTTATGTTATAAGAATTTTAGAGTATTTTAAATAATAACGCTGTTTTACAGTTTTTAATAAATAAGTTTGACCCACCTTTACATTAATTAGCCTTAGTTTTATTAATATTTTCCTATTAGTTATAAAAAGTTGTATCTCGTTTTCTAATGTGGACCAGTAAGTTTGCTTGGTGATTTTTACTTGATTATAATACATGAATATGAAAATTAGATAGTTTTGTATTAAAAAGTCATTAATATTTTAATTATATACATTTACCTATCGAAAAAATAAACACAATTTTTTAATACTTTTTTGTTTTATTTATTTTCTAAAAATATCGCTTAAGTAGTTTGAATATTCAAAGTCGCGTATTCTATTAATCTAAATAAAATGTGTTGTATTTTATTAGATTTTTTTATTATTGGTATAATATATATATATAATATAAACTATTACCTTAACCTATTTAAAGTTCATTTATGTTTTTCATCACTCAAAGAAGAGTTAAATAGTGCACAGCAGGAAATTTCGTGCTCAAATATGGAGCAGCCTGACTGGGATAGTACCTCGACCTTACAGAAGATAGCAGCTAAATAACAGTAGGTACTCTAAAGCAGTGTTGTGTTCCTGTTGGTGAGTAAGGTGACCAGAGCTCCTGGGGGGAATTGGAGGTAGGGTCGGCAACGCGCTCGCAATGCTTCTGGTGTTGCAGACGTCTGTAAGCTACGGAAATCCCTTACCATCAGGTGAGCCGTACGAGTGTTTGCCGACCTAGTTATATTTAAAAAATGTACTGTATATGTATACATGTTAAAGTTACACGTTAATTTCAGCGTACAGTAAGTTTGCTGAGATACAGTAATTTACATATTGACATTATGTGTGTAAACTACTACAAACTAGTAATATTATAGTAGAGGGACATGCGCAAACTCTTGGATTTACATCTCTTTAATATTAATAATATTTGTAACTACATTCACATGCGGTAAACGTTTACTATGATCTACAAAAATAATGATCAAAAGTAATCTAAGTTACACTAATAACGATCACGATTCAGCCTGTAATATCCCACTGTCGGGCATAGGCCTCTTCCCCATGTAGGAGAAAGATCGGAGCTTAAAGGTCATAGCTCATTAGACCCACCCGGCACCCGACCAGCACCGCCTCGACTCGAGCGGCTAGTATTCTTCCTATGGATTTGTATGGATATACGCTCACTACATCAACACCGGATCGCCTCGCACGCGAGCTAGCCACGCGTTGATGGCAGGTGGACCACGCGAGGACGGCGGCGGCGGGTTGACCGCGCGCGGACGGCGGGTTCACCGCGCGCTGACGGCGCCCGGCGGGTTGACCGCGCGCGGGCCACTCGGTGACGACTCGCTGCTCGCACACTTGTCTTGCGTTGACCGCGCACGGCTAGCGTAGAGTTGTGTCGTACTAGGTACATGGCGATACTAGTTGTCACAGTGACTGTGATTTTAAATAAATTTAAAATTAAAATTAAAAGTAAAAATCCGTCGTCCGCGGGTGGACGGCGCGTCGTCCACCCGTTGACGGCGAGTCGTTCACGCGCCGTCCACCAGTGGACCACCCGTTGACAACGCGTGGAGGCGTTCCGGTGTGGGTCTAATGAGCTATGACCTTAATCCACCACGCTGTTCCAATGTGGGTTGGCGGATATATTCCCTACTATGAGTAACGATCGCTATCAGATGTACATGATAGCAACCGGGACCGACGACTTAACGTGCTCTCCGAGGCACGGTGGGGAGACCCACAAGGACTGCACAAACACCCACACCACGGCAAACATCTGTATGGCAAATACAAATGTTGTCGTGTGCGGGGATCGAACCCGCAACCGCCCGCGCAAAAGCCAATCGCAATCCAGTGCTGTGACCGCTGCGCCAAAGCGGCGTCACTAATACAGACCCTTGAATCCCAAATTGCTTGTCGTTCAAGTCGATATATTTATTTAGTTGGATGATGAGCATGCTGTCCAACACCTTCGAGAAGACCGCAGTCAGAGAGATTGGCCGATTGTTGGCCTTATTCGCAAGATCACCGGTTGTGTTTTTCGCGACAAGTACAAAGACCTTCCGCATCATCTCAGCATCTATAAAACTATGACTCAAACATAAGTTGTAAACGTAGAAAGAACTTTCGTAAAATTCACCAAGTAAGATTTGCAGAATTTGCAATCATGTGCACAACAAAATCGTCGTTATACGTTCCTATAGTAAAAAAAATGATTAAACACAAATTTTACAGCATTAATATGACTTGTTTAATTAATCTTTATAGGTAATATAACGTGTTAAAATTTAGTAATTTATTAAATGACTCTAAAAATGAAAGATTGGATACGCGATATCATTTTAATGTGGTAGATAAATAGCCATATATCTCAATGTAATTCCAAACATTAAATTTGATACGAAATGTTAAAACTTTATTTTTAACGTAAGAAATATAAATGACTATTTTTATCATTATAAGATATTTTATTACTAATATTTTTCATATGCTTTTCTGATAATGATTTTATCTTTTAATATTTTCTCAAAGTGCGAGTTCTGGCAATTGACAAGTTTTAAGTGTCACGTCCAAGGTTTCACTTAGAATATTTCGCGTTAAACAAAGTCATGCCAACAATCCGGTAGCGGTGTGTGAAAAGTTTATTTGCTCATTCAATATTAATGATGTACTTATTACTTTGATATTTGAACACGTGTTAAAGTTTAAAGGATGAAGTTTAACCTAATTTTAAACAGAGAGATACCTATAAGTTATATTTAGTTTGAAGCCTAAGTCAAAGGATACTAAAACACAAAAAAATCTTTAAAATAATAATATAATATGACCGAACTGAATAACGAACGGGTGCTATCTTAAACCATTGGCGTAGATTTTTTAGCCAAGATATTCTTCTACGACCCACACTGCGCTTGCATTGGTCCAGTAAAAAGTCTATAGAGTTATAGGCTATATTATATTTTAGTGCATTTTTTTTTTAAATTTACGCAAGTGAAACCGCGGAGCTCAGCTAGTCTATAATAAAGGACGTATAACAATCTTCGTTAACACTACAATTGTGACTTAAAATGTTACAACAGTATTATGATATACGATATTTGAATTGTTGCTGGAAGACATTTTTAGCGTGAAATTATTCTACTTATGGTCTAAGATCGAGATTCGAGAAGGTAAATCTTCCCTCATCTATTAATTAGATGCAACAATTTTTTATAGGCTTATTTCAATATTGTGAATTTGTAAAAAAAAACCTCTGCCACCATAAGCCTGCTGCAATTTTTTTTTAATCTTTTCCCTCTCATGTTAATTACATGTAGTAAGCTAAAACCGTCAATATTTTACATTATAATCCTGACTATAGTAGGCACCCATCTCTATGATTGCTATACTTACCTGCAGCCAGGTTACTGCTGACTGAAGTTACTGACCTGTCTGCAGGTAAGTGTAGCAATCATAGAGATGGCTGCCTACTACAGTCAGGTATATAATGTAAAATATTAACGGTTTTAGCTTACTACGTGTAATTAACATGAGATGTATAATTGAGGGAACTGAGGGCCGACTGCGGCGAACTCATAGGATTGTTTTTCTAAATCGATATTTATTAATTACAGTAATAATACGTTGTCTTTCTACTAAACGCTCATAAAATGTAATTTATCATTCAATATACTCCTAGAAGTCAATAAATTGTTAAAACTCAAACTTTTAATTCCTAACTTAGGAACCGTTAACGAATAATTCTTGTAATGTCTTTAACGCTTTATGGTATTTTAATGACCGTAAATAAATTTTAAAAGCCTTACAGCTGAAATGAATACAACCGTATAAATCATTTTGCGATTTATTATTGTACTCACTTTTGACCTTCCCCAACAGCGTGTACCTTCGATCAACAACTTTCTTTACAAACATACACACTTAAAATTATTCGGCTATTAACACGGTTATATTACCTAGAAATATTTGATAAAAAATACACTGCAACCGCCTTGATGCGAACTTAAATATCAATACAAAGTAAAGACTAAATATTTGTACATAGTTTTTTCTCGTTAAAGCGATGTATTTATAACGAACGATTTATAAGTTAAATTAGTTTCGATATCTCTAAAGTCTAACTGAACACTTAAAATAATCCATTCTTGTGTTACTGTTATTTTTAAACCTTCCAACTTTGTTACGACTAAAAATATTATTTATAATTGTATTACATAATAGTGTAGTTTTTTCACGCACAAAATTTCATAAGAAAATTCTTTCTTACATAAATGGTTTACTTGTTTTATCAGTTTCATTATTTTTCATTTATCTTCTTAACAGTAACTGGTGGTGAGGATCACTTGAGAAAAAAAGCAAATAAAAATAAATAATATTGTCTAAAACTCTAAACCATTTAAAATCGGATTAGAGAAAAAAATCAAATAAAAAAATAATAGTGTCTAAACCATTTAAAATCGGATTAGTATATTCTATATTTCAAATGTATGGCGAACCACCCACCGGATTTCAACAAGAAGGATTTAAATTACGGCACTTATTCGAAGTCTCGCCTGCATCAATGTAGGCTGCGCGGATGTGATAAATGCGTCCCTTTTCACTGCTTGTCAGGGATAGACGTGATAGAACGATCCGGTAATTATTTATTTATTTATACTTTATTGTACACCACAACTACATTTTAACATTAAACACATTTAAAGATATTTACAGACTGTGAAGTACAATGGGCGGTCTTATGGCTATTTAGCCATTTCTTCCAGACAACCCATTTATAGGAAGGAAAAATGTATTAGAAGTTCGAGACAGGGTAGGTGGTGCAGTAATTACAACTATAGGTACCTAAACTGTATACGTAGGTAAACGGTACTAGATACTGAGATTACGTGTTCTTTCCTAATGGGAATGGCAGTTCTAGAATTGTAGGTGAAGGCGGCAGTATTATAAAGCTCTGTTTATATTTTTATTTTGTAAGGTTTTATACTTATTGGAATGGTAAATGTTTGAACTACCAATTAAATAATATAATATGAGCAACAGTATTTTCAAAACTTATGTCATAAATTCTACCACAGAAAATGATTAGGTAGGGTAAAGGCACCAGTGGTCAGCCTCATAACAACTTTTTGAAGTTTGGAATGCTGGCATTTTTACAGGATTCGTCGGATAATGAAACGGTTTACATGATTGAATTAATTGTTTATTATAGTTTTTAAACAACATATGTCAAAAACAATCTTTCTCTTTATAAAATATATATTTAAATTCAAACAAAAAATGGCACTTTTTGCCAGTGGTCAGCCTCTAAAATCCAATAATCAGCCTCGATGAACCCAGTATTCAGCCCTTATAACTATGAATAAGTATGAGATCAAAATGAGCATTATTTATATCAAAATCAACTATATTATTTAGGTATCTCTTATTTCTTATAACTAAATTATCAAAACAAAAAATAAATTTCACCTGACCGAAATATTATCGCAAGCAAACAATCGCAGTACTTATTTGTGTTCTTATTTTCTAGAACTTAATCACAAAAACATTTTATTAAACTAATTATTTATTTATATGAAAATCAACGATATTATTATGTATGCATACTTATATATTATGTAAATATAATTAAAAGACTCTTGTGGCCACCAACAAAGAGTATCACAGGGTTTTGTACATCATTCATTATCTTTAAGCCATTTATTGAATCCTCTACGAACATAATCATAGAATAGCTATGTCGGTTTTCATCCAGCCGCTATCAGATTTCCCAAGGAACCAATGATCTGGTATACCTACTAGACACAACTTCTTTAGGAGGTTTTACATAAGAAAATACTACGTATGGTGGTAAAATATCTCCATCTGCTGAAAAAACCGCTAAAGTAGTAATTGTTTCCTTTTCACTTCCTTTGACAATTTGTTGTTTTTATAGCCTCTAGGAGCAATCACTTTATTTATTGATTGATTATTGATTAGATCTTCCGTTGGCCTGTACTATTGCTTGGTCCGTATATAATAAATTGTCAGTCTCTAAGGGAAACCCACATTTTGTTAATTTTTGTTACTAATCCACCAGGCAATTTCTTCTGCTTTATTTAAAATGGAATCCACACCCATTTATCTTGAGCCTTCTGGGATACATAGATGGAACCAATCTTGAAGTGTACCTCGAGGAAATCCAAAACTTCTACTACCCTCTCTTATCGGCATTCCGTTTCGTATGGCTTCCATGGCGGAAGAGAGTTTTTTTGGAGGATACTTTTGTTTTGGCGTCATTTTATGCTGAAAAATATACAGAATTGTGTCTACCGACGAAATGTAGTCTACCGACGTCCTTAAAAATACTACCTAAATGGGTACAATCGAAAACACTGCTAGCTGTACATTTACAAACGAACATAAACCTTGTCGTAACGTATTAAAGTCTATGGGTGGTCAGTTAACAGTATCTTCGTTTGTACCCAGCTAAATCGGGGCTGAATACTGGATCGGCAACACCTAGTGGCCAGCCGCGTAAAAGTAAAATGTTTTACGCGGCTGACCACTGGGTTTTTTGCGGAATATGAAAGAACATGCCTAACTAAATTTGAAAATTTAAATTTAACGGTGCTAATGACCGCCTTTCTCGCAATTTTAAAAATTATTCAAGAATCCAGTGTTCAGCCCCGGGGGGCCGACCAATGGATCTTTTATAAAAAAGCAGGTCCCAATGGTCAGCCCCCACAATATTTACGTTAATCAGCGATATTTTTATTCAAATTTAATATAATTCGATAAATGAAGTAATACATAAAGCCAAATTGCATAAAATACTATCACATTTAATAATAAAACATATTTTTTCTTACCTTTAAAGAGAACACCACGCGAAGTAATAAATATGGCGGACATGGCACTACTGCTCTTTTCAACCGCCGTCACCTGTAGGAACGAGTTTATTTCTCCCCCCTGATCCCCTGCCGCAACTATCGTGTGACGTATTCATCAATTAGGAATCAAAGTATCTATTTAAGTACACGTGATCCGTTTATTCTAATTGTAGCGATATTTATGACCAATAAACGACGCAAAAGGCTGACCACTGGTTCCTGGCTGGCCACTGGTGCTGTTACCCTATTTGTGTAGATGTTTCATTGATTTGGTCGCAGTATCGCTAAGGAAATTTATAAGAAACCTATTTGACCACGCTACCCTACCTACCCGTCTTCGGCATTTTTCTACACTGAAATTACAAGTTAAATTTTAAAAATAAATTCAGCTCTTGTAATTTTAATAGTATTGATCTCAATGTAATACTTAGGCCCTGCGCGCACTAGTGACATTTTGTCACCGTGACGTTTTGTCACTGTCACCGCGTCCATCATCCCTAATGGAGGTGCGCGCACTTGGATGCGTGACAATTCGGTGACTTTTTTGTCCGCGGAGGACGCCAACATGCCCGTGACGCGACAAAATGTCACGTGTCATATGTACGTAGGTTGGCAAACATGGTGTAGAACTTTCCACTTATCAGCCTATCACTCCAAAGCGGGTGAACCCAATACTTTTTATTATTGTATTTCTTTCTATTTCTAAAAACGAGCTCACAGACAACCTATATCTGTATATAATCTGTCACTGCAAGTGCGCGCAGTCGCGAAGTTGACGGTGACGTGACAGTGACAAAGAATTTTTTGTCACGGTGACAAATGTCACTAGTGCGCGCAGGGCTTTAAGATAAGATTTTCGTGCTCTATAAAATGAACCAATTCAACCATGTAGCGAAATACATACATTGTTATTCAATAAAGAAACAACTTGCGTTGGGAAGAATCTGAGTTATTTTCGACCAGACGCATATGCGTCTGGCAATTTTGTATAGCCACAAGGCACCATTAATCAACCCATCTGTTGTTTAGTAATAATTTGAGTAGTGAGGTGACTAACACAGCCATAACATTAAAATATAAATCAATTAAATACAAAACACTGTACGTGACTCTAGTCCAAACATTTTTGAACACGCACATTTTTTAATTACTTATAACCTTGTCATTACTTATATACGTTGCTTGATAATAACTTGTGTATTTACTTGTACCTACTACATAGTAATCAAAAGGATTAAAAAGGTACCTACTTTTCTCCAATTTGGTCGTGTGATCCAACTTCGATTAAACCTATTGTTTCGATTGGCATTAAGAGCTTCATATTTTATTCCTGCCAGTTTATTTCAAGCTATAAACAGTTTTTATAAGATTCAATATAGATTGTAGTATTATGGACATTTACGTTATTTTTTCGTGTTGCAAGTCGGCGCCAGAGAGGAAACGTGTTCTCTTAAGCACGACTACGATGCGCTTATTGAAAATGGCACATTATCATAATGCAACAAGTGGAATGTTAGTGATGCCCGTATACGGTAAATGGGTATAATATTCAAAATGATTTTCTGTTATATTGTAAATGTTGAATTTTAAATTACATTTATGTATTTAGTGTCTATTCTGGAACAGTGTTGACGAAGGCTATGTCATTGCTGAGAGTCGTGAACTTGAGTCAGACTTGAAGTGAATATCGGTAGTTGTTTTATATTTACTATTTTTGGTACTTGCGATAGTGACAGATTCATTGTATTCTTATTCTTACACATTTTCTATTTAGAAGGTGATAATTTCTTTGATTGTGGCTGGTGCGCTGGCGGTTGCGGGTTCGATCCCCGCACATGACAAACATTTGTATTGACTATACAGATGTTTGCTGTAGTCTAGGTGTTTGTGCAGTCCTTGTGGGTCTCCCCACCGTGCCTCGGAGAGCACGTTAGGCCATCGGTCCCGGTTGTTATCATGTACACCTGATAGCGATCGTTTCTCATAGTAGGAAATATATCCGCCAACCCGCATTGGAGCAGCGTGGTGGATTAAGCTCTGATCCTTCTCCTACATGGGAAAGAGGCCTATGCCCAGTAGTTGGATATTACAGGCTGAAGCTAAATTCCTGTGTAGAAGTCAGACAAAGTCAAAAAACACCTGCTATTTGTAGGTAATTTCAGTTTACTTTAAAACATGAAGTTTTTTTTTAGAAATTAGATACTTTATTTAAACAGGATGGTCCAAACGGTAACGTCCAAAAATTTTTTTTGGATTGCTGACATCTGGGGGAACTCGAAAATACCCCATGTATGTTCTACGATTTTTTGTAGTTTACGAGATAAACCACAAATTTATACAAATTTATATATATATTAATTAATAAAAATCAGTCATAACTGCTTTAATTGTTTTATTTATTACAAATGTAATGTGTAAATAACTGTTTTGTGTAAATCTTTTCTGAGTGGTGTGCAATAAAGTATATTCTATCTATCTATCTACAAATGGTAATTATATCACACATAAGCAACCCTTATTTACCTTAGAAATGAACAAATAGGTGCTTTTAAAATAATTAATTAATTTAGGACATATTATGCCCCCGTACATTTAAAGGCAGTTTACGGCTAAAATAGGCCGATTAAGTACCACTTTCTATGTATTATAACCAAAGCTGAGGGTCTCAGAAAGTTTTTGAAAATACTTAAAAGTCATAAAACTTTTTTATTTTTTTTAAATTAATTTTTCAAAATTGAACTCTGACTCGCTCAAACCAAATTATTTATTTTCGATCTAAATTTTTAATAACTTTTATTAATAGTAGGAAGCTAGGTATTTTATCTGTCAGAGAACAACTAATAAGGACTAAGACACAAAAAATAAAAATAAAAATAAAAATAATGGCTTAATTTACAAAGAAAAAAATTTGTTTAGTAGTTAGGTCGAAAATTTTAAAAAACATGAAAAAAATTCATATCTCGTAAACTACAAAAAATCGTAGAACATATATGGGGTATTTTCGAGTACCCCCAGATATCAGCAATCCAAAAAAAATTTTTGGACGTCACCGTTTGGACCTACCTGTATATACGTTGTTTCACCATTTTGGTGTTGAACATTCTAAAATTTTTATATCACGATAATATAATTAAATGTTGCGTCCTGTTCATTTTGTACGAACCGTGATTCACCTTCGTCTCAGATTTTTGCTACTTGGCATACATTAGTTGCGATTATTAATTACTTTTCGCAATTTCATCTATCTATAAGATTTTTTTAGTAAAAAAATCATTTAATAGATGAAATGATGATGAAAAACGATTATTTAAATTGAATTTATTATTAAAAAAAAAAAAAAAAACATTTTTCATATTTTTACATTTCTAGTTGGTCCACGTGTCTTCCACATCAGATGATTTTTTAATTTGCAAATGTTTTAATAATTACTATCTAGATACTAATTATTAAACTCAAATAAGTTTTCAATAAACTTTAGTTATTTAAAGCATTAACAATTTAAAACATAATTTAAAGCAATGTATATTGTATATCTATGTATATATTATGTATCTATATAATATATAAAAGAGATTTCCACCCATATATTGACTCATCACGATTTCTCTGGAACCATAAGGCGCAGAGATTTGAAATATATAGGTAGGTAGAATATTATTGATGTCAATTATTGTATTTTTCTTTATATTACATGTACCTAATTAATATGATAACTACACTAATGCATTGGGATAGCATATCCTGTAATGTTAGTTGTAAGAAGATGAAAAATAAACAATAAAAAAAAATTCCTTTCGTCGAGTAGAGATCAGCTAAGAACGGATTTTACGAAATTCCAAAAAAGAGGGGAATGAGAGGGCTAATAACATATATGGCAAAACACATAACATATATCTTTCTGATTACGTGATGACTTATAATCAAGGAAATCTGCAAATGTTAACGAAGATGACGGCCGTAATTTATTGAAAAGGTAATTTTCGTTTTACTAGAAGAAGATGCATGTTTTTGCAATTAGATGCCTACATATTATTGCCATCAGTTTTGCAGACTGCGAAGAGAGAAGAACGTTAATTTTCATCATGTATAATCTGTTGTGATTTGTACTCATTAATTTGTATTAAGTGTAATTATAGTGTGTTAGAATTGGAACACGTTTGCTAACAGAAGGTCAGTGCTAAAGTTAACCAAACGCTATAATTATGAACCATTTTTATGATTCAATTATATTTGTTTCGTTCTTTGTTATTTCGGAAAACTTTATCGGTCGTATTTACTACATTTAATTATTCGAGTATGTAAAAGGGCAGATGAGAAATGTACATTGCTTGTGTTTTTATCTGTAATTAAGTGTTTTACTTTTAAAAAGGCTACAGACAAAGAACATTCCATTTTCATGATGAACTCGGTTACTTTATTCACACTTCTTAAATCAATCCATTTACAGCAAAATCTGAATGAACATTAATGTTCTGGTATACATCGATAAAATCTCCGCAATCATAACGTCAGTTACTGTCGTTATGTTAAACATCAATTTGTATAGAAGGCGCGAAACCTCATTATAATAAACGCCGTATGACTCACAGTTGGTAGTGCCTGTGGCGAAATCGAGACATTTATTTCTAGACTAGGCCAGTCTACAATAAATAACCCAATGCCGGCGATTGCAATACAAACCGACAGTTTTATAATAACCACTAAACCAAGTAATGCTATTAACATGGAAAAAATGCTGTCGGGCATGACTATTGTGATTAAATGGGAACAGTTTAATATGTACCGTGATTTGTAGGGTCGGCTGTAGTAGGAAGTAATTAATCCTATGTCTTATTTATCATGTTTCTGTCGCAGCAGGTGACTGCGCGGGCGGCTTCCCGGAACGTCGACTTGTACCAGCGGAGTGGCCGTGTCTTTATTGCATAAGAGGAGCGTAAATGTTATAGTGAATACATTATTAAGTATGTCGTGTATAACATAACTAAATTTTATGTGTGTATCTTTTAAAATCTATACCTGCTTATGGTATTATAATGTTGCGATTAAAGCTACGTTATAGAATTGTTGGCTATCAAATTTTACGCGTTAGATATTTCTTGCGCCAGTCTGATATCTATGTAATATCTAATCTATAGAATCGATTTTTTATATCTTTAATTTATTACTATTTTATTAGAAATGCTACAATAGAAGTGTTTATACTCGATGTATAAATAGACACAGAGCAAACATGAGCACAATATAATACTTAAATACTATGCTACACGCTCTCGTTATATCTCTCATAGCAAGCTAAAAATAACAGTAGTTCACGAAATATAAACAAAACGTTAGACTTTTTACATACCGTTATCATAACTCGCTACCGTTTCTCGCAATCCAGCTGATAAACCGAATTATTATTTTTATCCACTTCTGAGGATTGTTTTCTATTACTTAATATAAACCGCAGGGTTCACATTTGCACATTATCAATAAAAAGTAACGGAAAAATAATGCTTTGGTCACGTCCCTAAATATAAAATTCATAATTTGACTTTAGTATTCATAACTAATTATCTACGTCTTAAGCTTGTATTAGTTATCTGAACCTCGGTCACATAAATAGACGGTTTTTCGTATTATCAATCGCGAGAAAAAAATCAAGATCTGGGGCAGCCCGACGGTGAAGTACCTCGACCTTACAGAAGATCACAGCTAAATAATACTGCTTTCAAGTAGCGTTGTTTTTCTGTTGTGAGTAAGGTGACCAGAGAGAGCTCCTGGGGGGATTGAGGGTAGTTTCGACAACGCGCTTGCGATTCTTCTGTTTGAACGATCGCACGGACATGTTACATTATATTAGTTATGTGGAAAAGCTATCTAATGTCAAAAGTAATTAAAAATATTAATGGTAAAAACCAGACTGACTAATTTTAAAGCCATTTCTAAAACGTTTCATTTAACTACATAAAGGAGAACCTGTCAGGATTACGGAGACTAATGGTAGAATGAGTAATTGTACGTCAGTGACCTAACCTAGTATTCAATCGCGTCTAGCGGCAAACAGTTCGACTTCTCGTGGCAGTTACATCAAAGACGGTAAGGCTTAATAGGGACTCTGTCCAACTTGTACGGCCTATCGACTTACTCGTTCATCGCATACCATCGCGGTTAGTGTCCCAATACTGCCTTTATACTCGCAGAGTATGCAGTGTGACAGTAAACTTTGCGGAAAATGAGCTATAATTACTTTTTTTCTTTACGCGTTAAATACTTTACTTCTATTCTTGTAATTCTCGATCCGTTCAATTGAGTAAGACCTAGTAATTTAGTAACAAATCGCAATAAATTTTAAATAACGATTCACTTTATCTTCAGGTAGTCGTTTGTTTTGCTTATATTTTTACTTTAAAAAATAACATTCTGAATCATTTACCAATCGTGTGTTTTCGAACAGCTAAGAATCTGATTTATCAACAATAATATTTGCGGTAGTCGTGTAGTATATGTACATTGTAAATACGTATAGCAATCTCTGGCGCCACGCGGTGCATTGACTTATCGATTATATCATTCTTAGCCCTATACACGTAATTTACGCGTTAGATAAGGCCAAGTAACATATCCACCTGTCATGTTTATATAGAAAATTACATTTTAATGTACTAAACAGACGGATATGTATGGAGCACTGGTTCTGTGACAAGTGCGGGATGTAAGCAGACGACCCATACTCGGCAACCTGTAGAATGCTTTGCCGTAACACAACGTACGACAACTATACGTAACACTTACAAAAACAATCATGTTTTATACGTTGTATAAATATTGATTAGTTCGTGTTCACATCAAAATCTCGTTTAAGATAAATATAAATCAAAGAATTTATACATCCTTTCATTCTTCATACTAGACTAAAGCGCGTACAAATAGCTATTTGTGTGTGTAATCTCAGATAGTAATTTCAAGTCAAGTGTTATTTCAAGCGACGTCAGTTACGTTTAAAAATTTAGTGCGATGGATGCACACTACACGTATAAATTGGAAATTACAAGGAGCTGTCAATATAACAAATGGTTGTATATTGAAGCGGTGATGCGACCCACATTCGGGACCCGACGGGAAGGTGATCGGAAGTCATATAAACTTGACCTCACAACATGATGTCGACGGTGAAAGTTAACAGTAGCCGCTTAATGAAGGCTCGGTCGTTCCACCACATTACTCTTCTGACTAATTTGCGCTTGCACTTTTAAATTTTAAGTTATAATTAACCGTATGTGGCCTGTTGGTTTTCCATTACCATCAATCACATGTGTTTACCTTGTAGTCTCGGTGATATATGAGACTTATAGCGTACAAAGGGTTGCGCAAATAGTACAGTTTAAGCGTTTTTATATGAATTAATATTTATTTATTTATTTATTTAGTAAATAGACACACCATTGACACATCATAAGAACATTACATTACACAATATTGTAAAGTAGTAGTCCAAAATATATATTTTTTTAATTTTAATTTCAAGTAGTGCCGCTTACTTTATATATTAAAAAAGGAGTGAGAGAGAGAAAAGTTTAACAGATGTATTTATTATGCCTAATGTATATAATGTAGATTATACATATAAAAATGGTACCATAATATTGTCCTTGTTCAAACCTTAATCAAAATAAAATCATTTACATTTCAGACACAATAAAACCGGGTCGCAAATATTTTTTATTTATTTAGAAGTTAATAGCATTAGATTGTATTCGTATAAACCGTTATTTAAGTAATGAAGGCTTCGAAAGCCTTTTGTTGTTACGTTCGCTAGATGCGATTAAACTTTTTGCTAATTTCAAACTTAAGTTTTTAATCCGGTCTCAGACACAGTGCGAGGATTATAATTACAAAACTCTTTAAAGGTCATTGTATTATATATTATAATTTCTTACGAAGGAACCCTATATTCAGATTTTATTTGATAATAATTCTCAAAGTCGACAACCAATTGGTATGATGTACTTGAAGAAAACGCAAAATTTTATTTTAAGTAAATCGATAAAAACAAGTTATAATTATAAGTTGTGTTAAATAACCAGTAAACTGACATGGTTTAAAAATTACATCAATTTTAACGTCCTTAATTTTCGTCTAAATATGGTCAATGTCAGACTGACGTGCACTTATTCGTTTAATTTCTGGTTTCCATGTAAGTACATGCCTACATAAAGTGCAGCGGAGTACAGGTTATCTCTATTATTTTTAGTAGCGTCGCTCACGTTCTCTACTCGAATAAAATATTTAAAAAAAAAAACAAATGTTTATCCAATTTTATAATTCTTATATCTCAAGAATGTTCCTTTTTTAATACCTAATATTAAACGTACAATTGTGAATTAAAAAAAAATCCATAATTTCAAAAAATAAAAGTTATTTTTTTATTTTATTTTATTGGAATCAAACGAAAAAAATTGAAGGCGAATTCAAAGCAATTATTATTAAGAGATTTTACGAACACACTTAAAATTTAAATATTAAACATACCTCTTTAGGTTATGAGCTTGAATGGTATTAGTTCAAAGGCAATGTCAAGTTCGAGATCGAGAGATAGCCAATATTTAACATAAAATCAAGATAACAAATAAACGTTGCATAATATTAGAGAACCAATTTAGACTCCAATGAATAATTCATATACACATAGTTTAGGTGAATTTCTTTTATGCGTTCTCAATATTATACTTTCATAGAAAATTCATTTGAACCTGTCGGAATACATTAAGTCTTCTGGGAATGTAGAGAATGTTTCGATATTCCTTTGGGGTAGGTACCTATGTCTGTAACACGCAAATATTCTACCTTATATATGTGTAAGCATCTAGAGAATTTGAGAACTAAGAGTTGGTCTTGGTATTTTAAATTGAACATGTTAAATGCAATTTTATTTAAATTGGGTCAGTTAAATCTTTAAATAGGCAGTAATACTATTTAGAACTAAACGTAATGAAAATTACAACATTAGGTACAGTGACAAAATGTTCAACTACGATTTGTTTCGTTTATGAAATAAAAACATAGTAGTGTGGTACAGGTGATCTTTAAATAAATATGTAAAAGGAATTTAGAAGTAAGATAAATTTATATACATAGGTAAAAGGCCAATTTCAAAAAAAATTACACTAGGTGTATAAAAAAATGTTATTTAAAAAAAATTTAAATCTTAAATAATAACTTTATTTTAAAATTAATAAAACAATTAATACATTTTAACGGTTAACTATGTCGTGAGTTCTGTCTGTCTCAGGTAAAATAATATATTTTCGTGGGAGTGTTCATAACGATTTTGCTTCCATGTTTTGTCAGTTATGCTACAATATTTCGTGAGTAACGACTTAGATAAGCTTAAAAGCAGCTGGCTAAATTAAAATTTGTCTTACCATTTATGGAGGGCTTAATTGTGGTTTAATTACTTGTAAAGCTTACATATTTCGTTTTAAACATTTTAAAGCCTTGCAGTTATAAATATTGAATAGGTATTCAACTTTCTTCCTTATGCAAATAAGAAAATGTCGCTACCATACATAGTAAAATAATGAACTGTTTAATCCAGTGACGAACTTATAAGGATTAAACTTATTGTTGTAATATTATACGAATATTATTCATTATACTTTTAATTTTATTTGAATACTATATCATTAATAGTTAGCATAGTTTTTATTAGTATACCTATGTATTTGTAATTAAGTCAAAAATGATAATAGATGTAGTACAGGTAATTTTTTTATTATGAATTTCATTTCAGAGCACCACAAATGTGTTCTAGATTTTTAATGTGAACTAAATGTTATACAGATAGAACGTAAATATAGTTTATTTAGACATTTTATTGTAAAGTAATATAACTTTTCGAATTTGTATCTCAATACGAATTACGATTTTGTGTTGTAATTTACGTGCAATGCGTTAAATGTCGAGTGCAGCTCTGGCTGTCTAGAAATAGCTGGGACGACTTAATAATGTAAATGAATTCGCCAGATTCTGCACCGTTGGGATTTAGTCGCGTTCCTATGCAACTTTAGCTCACAAGCGCCATCATTAACCGTCTCGACTGTTACCCCTACTAACGTCACATATTTTTAGTAACCATGTTTTTCTTTCTCATTTTTATTCATAATTTTTTTTCGTTCATTAATTTGTAAAATGTATTAAGTTTTCTTACAGTAATGGATTTGGACCAACCATTTCAAATAAAATTTAGATTAATTTATTCAGCGTGATAAAAAAGTAAACGGATTTGTAACCAGTAATATTTACGGCAAACAATAACCTTTATTAATTAGTTTATAAGATTTACGTTTTGGACTTTTTTATTTAATTAAAAACTTATGATAAACCTATGGTTGTTCTACGTGGTCAACGGTCAATTAGCATCCTGATTCCTGAGTAATACTTGTCTATCCGCATTCTTTCCACTAGATTCGTTTCTATATTGCTAAGCTAGATTATATTTAAATAGAAATTGTCGTTTATAATATTTAAATAAATATTATTTTATGATGAGAATGAAAATTTCGTAAGTGAGACGAAATGTAAGAGTTGCAAAAGTCAAATAATATAATGTTGAGTTTGTCGGCGAAAGTGACGGCGTCTACGCACACGCGTGACAACAATTCTAGTGAAAGTAGTGTGAGATTTAGTCAAAATAGCTAATATTAGTTGATTTGTTGTAGGTACGCAGAATCCGCGCTCGAGTAATTGTGGAGCCCTTCGGGAAGCACGTTCAATGACGTGTTGTGTTTGTGTTGCTTATTTGGATAATAATGCTTCATTAGGTGTTGGTTAAATGTTAAATGGTCACGATTACAGTATTTTGGAATTTTACTTTTCTACTGTATGTACGGTTTACAGAACATAATATCGAATAAGTCGAAATAAATTATTTTAAGAAAACTGACATTTTTATGTCATACATTTTTATTAAAAGGATTTAGTTAAGAAATCAATGAATGATTCGCTATCAAAAATTTAAATTATTATTAGCAGGATCAACTCTAATTTTTATAAAAACTATGACATATCAGAATAGGAGTCATCAGTAGGAGAATTTATAGAATCATCTACATTCAGCGGATTCAAGATTTTAATAATTTTATGCTACAAGCAGTGCCAATCCTTTAGCTTTTTTTAATTGACTAAGATGTATTTCAGTGGAAATAATAAGATAAAGAAGAGAGGTCGTTGGATATTGGAGCTCTCTCTTGGAGGAGTCAAAAAAGCCTGTCGGAAATCGTGTGTGGTCTAAAAAATTTACTTCCTTTGCGTATGGACATGTATATTCAAAGCGGCGGTGTGTAGGTACGTACTTATGAGCGTGTGAGCATCACATTGGGTGTTTCCGTCCGAAAACTTACAACTGTTACACACATTTTTTTTCTTAAGTTCATTAAATAAGAATCCTTTTTAATTTATAAGGCCCTAAATTCTAACGATACTAATAAATTAATTACTATGAATAGAAATAATACAAAACAAGTTGACATGTAGGTATAATTGCTGCTAATTCTTTTTATGTGATACCTACTCGGATTCGACAAGGTTTGATTTCAATATACGTGTCTTATAATATCTGTATTCTGATAACATTAGGTATTAAAAATATTTTTGCTTAAGGGGTATTTGGGTAATCAGTTTTCAAGTTCTTTAAACTAATCCTTTTGTCGTACATTGCTATAACGCATACATTTTTTTTCATCTAGAATGTGAACGTATAAGACCCCATTATTTTACTCATACCTATCTCTAAAAATATCTGTAATATAAAAAAAGTATTTCATCATCAGATAATGATCTTCAAGCAATCAAGTGACGTTTGAAATAAAAATAACTATGGAGATCTAAATTTCTATTAATTTCTAGGTTCTCAATTTAGGAACATGGCACGTTAATATGAGCCCTTTTTACGTTTATTACATTACATTATACATATGTACATACACACAATCAGCCGTCACGACGTAACTTTTGAAAACCTTGGTGACATTCACTTTTTATTTTATTACTTAACTTTTAATATCTGAAGGGCCATTAATCAGCCGTTTAATCGTTTCAAATATTTAGCAAAACGTGTATGTATAGTTGTAAAAATTTTAAACACTTTAAAAAACCTTTATTAAAACGCTTTAAAGAAAGCTTCTAAACGAGAAGCTTTTTTGTTACAAATACAACAATATAATATAATATAATGTAGTTAGTCTTATTGCATCTCATTTCTAATGATAAGTGTGGAGTCATATATACAATATTGTTATTAATAAGATTTGATAATATGGCCCTAGCTCTTTACGAGATACAACTACAAGTACCTACTAGTATATATTTGATAAGTATATATATTTTTAAATTATTTTATTTTATTATTCGAATAATTTTCAACATCAATAATCATCTTAAAATATTAAGGACACATTCAATAAAACGATGTGTCCTACATGTCACGGTTTTGCATTAAAGAGATTAGTTACATTAAAGCGAAAAATGGAACATAATACAATTGTAAGCTGAGGCTTATTTTAAAAAAGCGAATCTTTTCAATTTGTCATGCTCTTTAAGTTTTATTTGTAAGTCAAGGATTTGAGTGTCATAAAGATGCCAAATTACAGTTTAAAATAAATGACTATTAAGTTGTAATATATTATTGTTATGTTATCGGTTACTCTCAATGAAAGTAAAATGATGCTTCGTATTTTAGTACACGAGGATCTTTTAAAGTTGATAAATTTGTTTAAAAAATACATCATTTCAATATTCCGGTACAGGAATGTCTTGTTACAAAACTCTTGAACGAACAAAGCTTGGGATGTGGAATCATACATCATAGGATTGTACAGAGAAGAATACGGATTACGGTTAAAAATATATCCTATTTCCAACGTAATAAGAGTCATTAAGTATGTCGGTGTAATATCAAGATTTTGGTGCGCTGTACATGTCGAATGAGTTCGATGTCATTGTATTTCTTACGCAATTGAGATGCACTGCTAGATATTATCGGACGCTGATGGCAACTGAAACATGCCTGCGCAGTTTTATAACCGACTTCTAAAACAAGAGGAGGTTCTCAATTCGAATGTATTTTTTTACGTATTATGTTACCTCAGAAGTTTTGACTGGGTGGACTGATTTCGATGATTCTTTTTTAATCGAAAGATTGTGGGTGTCATCTGGTTCATCAACATTTAAATTTAATTGAGATCTGCAAAGTACCTACTTTTCGAGTTATATATTATCTAATAATGCGTATTTACTTGACTATATATGCTTGGGGATTCTCTCAAAGATAGAGTTAGAAACGAGACTATCCGCGAGAGAACGAAAGTAACCGACATAGCCCACAGAATTAGCAAGTTGAAGTGGCAGTGGGCTGGTCATCTGTGTCGCAGGACCGATGGCCGTTGGAGCAGACGTGTCCTGGAGTGGAGACCGCGTCTTGGCAAACGCAGTGTGGGACGTCCTCCGGCCCGTTGAACTGACGATCTTCGTAAGATCGCCGGTGTAGGCTGGATGAGGATTGCGGAAAATCGGGATGTCTGGCGCGAACTTGGGGAGGCCTATGTCCAGCAGTGGACTGCAACAGGCTGAACTGACTGACTGACTGACTGACTTGACTATTTCTTCATCGTATTATACCGTATAACTTTTCACTGGGTGTACCGATTTTGACGATTCTTGTTTAAATTTAAATCTGACACTTGTCATGTGGTCCTATTTAAATTTAATCGACATCTGATACTTAATTTTTGAGTAATTTTTTGGAAGTCATTTTTTTTTCGTTTGCGAGCAAACACAATTAATTGTTATAACATGCCTTTGTCAATTGAGTAAGTTTTAGAATTTCTATTTTAAAGTTTTAATCGTGTTTAATCTATATCCTCGATTAATAAGACGTTTTTATCTTTTATAAATAATTTTGAAACCAGTTTAAATAGTTTATTGAAATATACTATTAATAATTGTTTTTAATTAATTTCTTTATGAACCACTTTAGGTACATTGTTACATATGTACTATTTATATACATGAAAATAATTTTATCCATATATTGAATGTCACATGTTAATTATTTTAAAGTCGTTATTTCCCTATAAGTTAAACAATAATTTCATGTTAAAATTAATTAGTGATGAAACAAGACAGACCCTTCAAACCTATAAAACAAACAAAGCAAAAGATAAAAACTTGAATTAAAAACATTTAAGTAAAATGTTGGCGGACCACTCCTTAGTAAGGCCCTTATGCAAATTACATAACGTTAATCGTGCCTCGTAATAATCTCATTTGTCATTGAGATAACATCTCAAGAGCATCCCGCCGTAGCGCTGTAGGGACGCTACGTAACAGACGAAAGTGAAAACAATTAGGAAATTGATGCTCTGCCATAGCAGCAGCTTTCGCCGAATCGATCGTATCGTGTTCTCAACTATTACAAAGAAAACTTTTATTAATGTTGTCTATAAAAATACAGGTTACATTTTGCGCATTGTTTGTCTCTTACGTAATAAGTTATACGTAGATTTAATTGTATGATTTTGTAGATTCAGATAAATGTGGCTACAATATTTTAGTTTTTGTATAGTTCTACATTAGGTACTGACAATAGAGCTATTTCGGAACTGCATGTAACATTCTAACCCTTAACTTGATTTTCGAACTGTTTTATTTACAAAAAAGGTGTTTGGAAATAAATACATTATCGATAAAATAAGACATAATATAATTTATAGTAACTTTTTATATTTTATAGTACATTGTGAGGTATTAACTTAGCCGCAAATAACGATACATATGCCGTTGCACACAAAGATTCACATGGTTTTAATGCAAAGAAACAAATACACAGCAATTAAATTCGACGATAACGATTCAGCTTGTAACTTTCCACTGCTGGGCATAGGCCTCCTCCATGTAGGAAAAGCATTGGAGCTTAATCCACCACGCTGTACCACTGTAGGTTGGTGGATATGTTTCCTACTATATATGAGTATTGATCACTATTAGGTATTTATGATATCAACTGGGTTCGACGGCTTAACGTGCTCTCCGAGGCACGGTGGGGAGACCCACAAGGACAGACGTCAAAACCGGAAAGAAATATTTGTAGAATTACAAATATCCATCCCGAGCGGGAATCAAACCCGCAAACCGTCGGGGTGTTACTACTCGCACCACTACACCAAAGCGATTGTTACATTCCTTTTTCTTATTTTATGCGTAGAGATGTGTTACTGGATACTGAGTGATTATTTCCCACGAACAGCTGGAAAATAACTTACCACAAGCAATTTATTCAATTTATATTTAGTCGACGGTGAGAAACTGAGAATGCTCGCAAATAAATGATAATTATAGTTGTATGGATGTTATATAATACTATAATGTACATATAGCAACAGATTACTAAATAGTGTCTGGTAACAAATACATTACTCTATGCAAAATCTTCTGTATATGCAGGAGCATATGGATTTCTAGATTGGGTGCATCACAAGCGCGCTGCCGACCAACAGCTGCTAGCAGTATTCATCATCATCATCATCATCATGATGATGATGAATGATGAGCAGTATTATTTTGTTGTGATTTTCTATAAAGTTGAGGTACTAACCGAGACTTTGAGAAAGATATTTTCTGCTATGTCTCAATAAAATGTATTATTGTTTCGCAGCTTCGGGCTGTCGCACAATTAAAAAAAAAAGAATTGTCTCTCGATGAAAGCGTTATTAGACAGTTATCAAGGTAATATTATAGCCCAGTCGAATTAGCTCAAAAACGGGCTAATAACTATTTTTCGTTTAAAATTAAAAATAAACGAGTTATTCAAGAGACAAAAAATAACCCTATAAATCAAGATCGCGTATGAAGCAACAAGTCTGGTAGCCCTACTTTTTGAATTTAGACTACCAGTGAGTTCTCGCAACGAATTCCGAAGGAAAATTGCTGCTTTCAATTTTTGTAAATCTAAAATACTAATTCGAATGAGCCATTATTATTTTCAAATAAAAATGATAGGTACTAAAAATTGTAGGTATGTTTAATTTTGTGTGAACGACAATAAAACTTGTTGTGATTAAGTATTTACTAAGTATGTTCACGTTAGTTGTCGTCGCCAGATATTCTCAAGCTTATGTACTTCAACAAATAGATTATTAAAAAAAAAAAAAGAATTTTTAAAATCGGAAAGGCTGGCTAGAAAAATGTTAGCCAGAAATTTATAATGACACAAAATTGAGCTGTAAATTTTTTGTCGGACTGTTAAAATTACATATTTTTATTTAAGAAAAAATAAAATACTTAAACAAGATGTTAAGATACGCTTCGCACTTCAGAACGAATTATAATTTAAGTAAGCATTTTATTCGTTTTGTTTGTGTTTAAAAGTTGAAATATACCTTAAGAAATTGGCGAACACAGGGCGGTGCTTTTTGTACTTTCCATACGTGTCCAATCAATCTGACGTGGTATTCTCTAATCAACATATTAATTCGTACGTTTGTTAGCTATCAAATATCTTGTATATTTTTTTCTGACACTGAATATAATTATTCCTTGATAAAAAAGACAGGTTTTAGTGGATTTTTGCTCTCCGACCGCTTATGAGTAACGTGTATAGTGTTTAAGATCTCAAGCATAATTTTATGTGAAACTTAACGCAAATATAGTTAACACTTGTGTACCAAGGAAAACAAATCAGAATATACTTAAACTTAAAAATAGATCCAAGACGTTTCATCCGTCCCTTTTCTATTATAACAAAAATTTTAAACATTTTACCCGCATAATCTTAATCTTTGATCTAACTAGACACGATAAAGCTTAAAAATAAAGAAATAATTTTATATTCCACCTATTATGTAAGAGTACGAATGAAATATAATTATTTTAAATATTTAATTACTCTTGTAGAATATTCAAATAGAAAAATCCAGATTATCGATGCCTTGATAGCGAATTCTATACTAAAAAAATATCTGTAATCAATACGCCAATCGGTCAACAAACTTTAAAAAAGTACATCAATGAACTGCGTGAACTGTTTCTGTTAAATGTGGACGATAAGATCATGTCAATCCTCTTTTTGTACATTTTTACTTAGTTTTATTTTTCTAATTTGTTAGAGTGAAAGAAATAAATGATTTATTTATTAAATTATTTAAATAATAGTTCGTATAATTGAAAGTCGATTTGACAATGCATGGTCGTATACAATTAATGAGCTGTATTTTCGCCACTCAAGATACTGTCAGTTTACTCAGCAGAAGCCTGTCAAATGTTTTGACACATATCATACCTAGATGTTATGCATCACCTTAATATTGTTAAAAAAATTACGTATGTCGTTATGTAATACATACTATGTCATATTTAGGTTACCTTTTATAATACAAGTTTATTAGTTAAGACTGTTTTATTAGTTACCCATAAGTTATACTAATATAAATAAAGGAAGATCGTCTTGCATTTTTTATAATTATAAATATAATTTAACCTTTATTGTTGGTATCAAATCCTGTAAAGTGCTATAAGCGCTGCAGAATGGGCAACTTCGTCGCTTTGGCGCAACGAAATGCAGACAGCATCATTTTTCATCTTTGCAGCCTTGGGCTTATTACAGCGGGCCTGGTCGTTCTCACTCTAGGGATGTTTCCATGTCGTATATTAATTGTTATCATGTTTTTCAGGTACAACCTTAAATACACCGAAAGCTAAAACATGTACTTAGTAAATATGTAATGGTATAAGTCTCAAATTAGCAAGAAAAAGCAGATAATTTTTAAATATTATCACTGATAGTTGATAAATCTTAGAATTTACAAAGAAAACCCTGCTCTATTGTTTATTTCAATAAAGATCAATTTTTTTCTTATATTTACTAGGTTATTTGTCTTGCATAAGATAGTAGGTTTATTTATTAAGATTTTAAGCTATAGGTACACATCTTTCTGTAACAAAGCAAGCACTAAAGGGCATTACCTCAAATATCAAACAATTTGACAACCATTCGACGTTTGTTTTTGTTTTATCTTCTCAAAGTCCGTCAGAAAAATGTGACGTAATTTTTTAAATTAACTATTCATATAGGTATATTGACACCAATTTTATATGTTGAAAAAACATTGAACTACCTATTTATCTATACTAATATTATAAAGACGAAGAGTTTTTTTGTTTGTTTGTTTGAACGCGCTAATCTCAGGAACTACTGGTCCAATTAGAAAAATTCTTCCAGGATTCTTCCTTTCCTTTCCTATAGGCTATACATCATCACGTCAAGACCAATAGGAGCGGAGCATCAACGAAGAATATCAAAAAGTCAAGAGAGAATCTTTTCCATTTTGAGAGTTTCAGCTGCGTGCACTGCGTAAACAGTTAAAGTTTCGCAAAATATCATGTAAGACAGAATTGTTTCCCTTTAAAAGTTCTAAAAAAAAGTCTGCGACAGCATATGTCTATCTTTTAAGGTTGGCTCACTATAACCTTTTTTATGCTAAACAAATTCGTTCTAAATGCATTAGCATTATTTGCGAAGGTGTTTTTATAAATATGACATTAATCCTTATCCAAAAAAATACGTTATTCATCATAAGTATTCAATTTAAAAAAAAATTGCCCTTTACATTATTTGATTTCAATGAATATCTTAGGAGATATCGCAGTTTAAAAAAAATATAAACAACAAGTTTAAAAAAAACAGCTAAAATATTATAAAGCTGAAAAGTTTGTTTGCACTAATTTCAGAAACGACTGGTTGGAATTTAAAAAAATCTTTTTGTGTTGGATAGCCAATTTAACGAGAAAGGCTATGGGCTAACCCGTGTTAAACCGCGAGGCACAGCTAGTCAATAATAAAAAATATTAGGCAAATATTTCAATTGAATTACGAAAACACTAATTGAATATTGCCAAATAAAAATTATTAGATTGAATAAATTTTTGTTCGAAACGAACAAAGCTTAACCGACTCTGAAATAAATGCTTTGTTAACTTTCCAAGGTTTGAAGGTCTTCGAGAGTGGAGTACCTATCAGCGCCGTGAGTCAAATGTTTGAATTGTCAAATGTTGGATTATTCACCTTTATTAGAATCAACTTGGTTGCTGACAATGATCTGTAAAAATACTTAATTTTATTACCTAAGGTTCATGATATAATTTTTTTTAAAGTTATTATTGTCATAAAATCGGATTTTTAATTATTATTTTATAACGTAAACGTAGTTCATTTAGTCTCATCATAAGTATACTTACTGAGTAGGTAGGTATAATTATACTGTTATAAAGTTTTCATTTGATAAAAGTTTTAATTAACGTTTTACCTTAATGCGAACAATAAAATTGCAATGTATATTGTGTTGACATTAGATACAATTATTATCAATAAAATAGTAAAGAAAAAAAAATTAAAATGAGATATCAGTTCGTAGCTTGTTTTTAATTTTCATATTGAACCTCAAATCACAATACTCATTTGCTCAAGACACTGACATGCATTGACATGCAGAAAACATTGCGTAGCCATCAGACTAACCACACAGCTGTTACCACACACAAAATGTTAATATTGTTTAATTAGCAAAACCTTATCCCAAAGACATCGATCACGAAACGCGACCCGTCGCTTGCATAATTCTAAGAATATTTTTAACTAGTAAAAGTAGTCCAAATGTTGCGAAGGAATACCGACGATTAAATAATTATTGATATCTTATTTAAATTACGATCTAAGACCGTCTAACATATAGCTACTGGTTCCTTTCCAGGCCGGGTAAAATGTAATTGCTACTAATTTTTAAAACCGGAAGTAAATGCAATCTTAAAGACTTTCTTATCAAATTTATACAACCTGTAGATCATTACGAATTTAACATAATATATTTTTTAAATTTAAAATTACGCAGATGTAATATCCCTATTTTCATTCATCTTTTTAATTTAGATATATTATTTTACAGAACTATCACAATTTTACCTAAAAATGTATCTATACTAATAGAGGAACGATAAGCTTAATTTTACATATAAGTATGTAGGTACGTTAAAATATTTTGAATGTGAGAATAATTATGACGTTAATAAAATTGAATTTATTGCGTAATGACTTACCAAAAATCAATTTCGATTTGCCAACAGTAACTGTAATGCAAAGGTTATGTTCGAATAGAATGAGAATATATGGTATAAAAAATAACAAGATATAAGTTCGAGATAGCTCCGTAATGCAAGGTTGTACAGAATATCTCGGCGCTAGCATCAGTATGAATATCTTTCGCTCGGAAGGATAGCCATATAGAGTTATATACCATAGCTCTTATTTTTAGCTTTGTTCAATACATTCGTTTTTCACTGATCTTGTCGAGACAAAATTCTGTCCATTTACAGTATTGTAGTAAAATGACTATTCAAAAGTAATTTTATAGCTTGTAATTTTTAACCGACTTCCAAAAAAGGAGGAGGTTCTCAATTCGACTGTATTTTTTTTATTTTTTTATGTGTGTTACCTCAGAACTTTTCACTGGGTGGACCGATTTCGATCAATTTTATTTTAATTGAAAGGTTTTGCGTGTCATGTGGTCCTATTTTAATTTAATTGAAATCTGACAAGTACTTTTAAAGTTATATCTAATAATGCGTATTTACTTGACTAGTTTTTCGTCGACCTACGTTGTATTATACCGCATAACTTTTTACTCGGTGTACCGATTTTGATGATTCTTACTTTAATCGAAAGCTAATACTTGTCATGTAATCTTGTTTAAATTAGACCGGAGATCTGATTACAACTTTTTGAGTAATCTTTAATAGCGCGTATTTACTTGACTAGTTTTTCGTCCTATTACGTTGTATTACTTGTCGATGTAATTGAAGTCGTTTTATTTTCGTTTGCAAGCAAACACAATTATATTGTTTGTGTTCGCTTGTCAGAATAAGGTTTGCATAATATTCACAAAAAATAGTTGGTCCATAAACGTTATATCACGTAAATCGATGTGAACATTACGATCATTGTTATTAATATGCAAATGTAAGATGAGATCCTTACGATTCTGATTACACAACTCGACTTAAATACGTTCGTCATTACTTCGGCATTTGTATTTCATATTATCAAAATTCAGTTGCAGACGACAAGAGTGTTATCCAATTTTTATTAGCAACGTAATGTTTATTTGTTATTAGCATCTATTGTTTTTTTTTTATAACTATTTGACGATTCCGCCAACGTTTGCTCCGTACCAAGATGTATAAAACTGAATGAAATGATTGTGGTTACAAATCTCTCGAAAATCTTAATGCATAATAATATATATAGAGTCATACTTGAAGTCAAATTAAAAGGCCTATAAATGGCAATCACTGGACAAAGCCTTCCACTTGTTGGTGTTTTATCGGTAATGCTGCTTCAGACTTAGTGAAATAGCAGCCAATTTGCCTAATATTAGAGTAACATCTGTTTTTAGACATACATATGTACCTATATGATAACAGCTGGGCCCAACGCTTTATTTGCTTATTAGAGGCATAGTCGGAAGACCTACAAGGATAAACTACATAAACAAATGTTTGTAAAAGTACTTATACTCGTCCTGAACGGAAATCGAACCTGCGACCTAGTTAAACCACGTCGACTCTACATTAATTTGGAGTATCAATTAATTAAATTAAATTACGTAACGTGTAATATGTAGCATAAGCTATTAAGTTGCTTAATACTTCTCTTAACAGAAATCTTTATTTAGAAGGGAATGATTTACAAACTGATTTTTTTAATCAGTTGTAATAAAATAAAATACTTATGTGAATATACTATGTGATAATACTTATTTGTAGGAGAATAGAAATATCATTGTCACATTTTACCATTTATATTATTACTAGCTTTTGCGCGCGACTTCGTCGGCGTGGACTCCGCTCCTGTTGGTCTTAGCGTGATGATATATAGCCTATAGCCTTCCTCGATAAATGGGCTATCTAACACTGAAAGAATTTTTCAAATCGGACCAGTAGATCCTGAGATTAGCGCGTTCAAACAAACAAACAAACAAACAATCAAACAAACTCTTCAGCTTTATTATATTAGTATAGATTTATTTATTTATTTACACTTTTTTGCACACCAACACAGTACCTAAGTAATAAAAATTTAATAAAGTAAACAAAATAATAAAGTTGCATTAGTTGCAACAGGCGGCCTTATAGCTAAAGCAGCGATTTCTTCCAGGCAACCTTTGGGCAGATGACTAGAATTGTTAGTGGGGAAAGGGCGCAAAATATGTACTATCAGAGATAAACATTATTCATCTTTTTACCTAACCTACTGAAATGTATTTTGTTTGATACATAATTACTTATTAGTTTTATTTTGTAAGTAAGTTTTTTTTACTATAATTTATAATATTAAATAAGTAGAAGTATTTATAGTTTAGTAACTATTAACATTAACATTATGATATTGAAACAAAAAAAGTCTAGAAATATAACATTAAATTCGTTTTATATTAAAATGATACAACTGAGTCTTAACTACGGCGATGTCGTTGCTTTCTCTCAAGCGGTGGCGAGCAGTATCGTTTGATGCGCTCGTGATTATTTCCATTAGTGTCCATTAGCCATTTAACTAGATACGATTAGAGCATGTCACGACGCCGTGTGCCAACGTCATATATCATAACATCAGGTTTTTACCAGACAGATTCGCGAAACGGTTACATAACTCGCTAAAATTGCACGATTCGTAATACATTTGCTTATCTGCATTCTTCGCATTTTACAAACAAACTAATGAAAGCTTTATTTATCTTTTTTGACAAGCGATAACAGAGCCCACGCCTGCGATTAGCGTTTAGTAATGTATTGATTTCTATTCAGTAGCTATTATCTATCTATACATATATTATAATAAAGTGATAGGAAAGTCAATGTATGTCCGAGATAAACTCAAAAAGTACCGCATGGATTTACTTCAAATTTGGCACGAATATTATTAAGAAGTCGGGTCAGAATATAGGCTACATATTATCACGCTATCACCTACGGGGAACGAGCAGTGAACGCACGCAGACGACGTCGCGGGCAGCAGCTAGTAATATCATATAATGACCGGTTCATTGAACGACCCGTAACGCGGAATAAACAAATAATTTGGAGTTCAGATTCTAAATAAATAAATAAATTTAATATTCTTATTAAATAGACACATTAGTAAGAGTAATCCTAAGACAGAAGGAAGGTTCGTGTATACAATTTGTAAGTATTTCATGTCTAACGTTAACTAAATCTTAGCAAATAGGTACGTCAGAAAATATTATAGATAATCACAGATCTAATAATCTAAGAATAGTCTTTAAAAAAGAACTAAAAAAACACGCTTTTATAAGTAAACCAACCTATAAAGATAAATCATTTAATCCTGACGATCCTAGTTAGGATAATGGAATAATCTTATCAAATAAGAGTATTGTCATCGGTCCCCGATAAGCCTACTAAGTTTAAATGAAATCTGAACTTTTGAAGTGGGTCAAAATGAAGTCCAAAGGAGTCGGTTACTACCATACAAACATACAGGTGAAGCTAATAAAAAGCGTGTAAAAAGCCTTTATTATAAGTTTTTTAACACTGTAAATACATTCCCAAAAAATATAAAAGCAAAAAACTTTCTTCTAGTGTTTATTAATCCTAAGCTTGATTTAATGTAGTGAAAATTTCATTTAAGCTATATCAAATAAATAATTAAAAATATTTAATAGTTTCAAAACAATTCGTAATCAACAAAATATTAAAAGTGAAACGGGTGATTAGCATGTCGACACGGCCTTATCTAGAGGCATAAAATAAAAAGTTCGCAACCGTGCAAAGCCGGTGTGGGCCACTTGTCTATTAAGAGTCTTTCTAGGGTAATGTACAAATATCGTATTTTTAAAACTTAAATTTATTTCATTTCATAATAAAATGAACATAATAAATTTAATACATGATCACGATTCAGCCTGTATAATATCCCACTGCAGGGCATAGGCCTCTTCCTCCATGTAGGAGAAAGATTAGAGCTTAATCTTAAGTAATATTAATAAATACAATTAGCATTTCATACTTTCATAAAATGAAGTTTCAAAATATAAATCTAAATATGTTTTTTTTTTCTACAAAAAATAATATTTAATTTTCAGAGAACATTGACATCTCTCCATAGCGGGTACAACAGTAAATGGTTCATTATTATAGACACAACAAAGTTAATGCCTTTATTTGAAAAGTATATCTTTATTCATAAGAACTCTTTAGCTATTTAAAAAAATTGTTTACAGTGAAATGGAACAAATCTCCCTGGCATATCTCTCATGTCCCTTTATTACAAACGGAACACATCCGTAATGTCAATGACACTAAACGGATGCGTTTACGTAACGTGCACCTTGACAGTATGCCGTTATACCAATGGCTATAGTGATGTAATGGTTTACTCAAATATTTGACACCTATATCGCATCTCTTGATGCACATCTATTGAGTATTACATTTCTTTTTGTCAATAAATCTTCATTGTACTGAAAATCGATTGAAACACTCGAGGAAGTAAAACGTCCGTGCGGATTGAACGCCAGCGCGGCTTAGCGATGAAATAAGCGATAATATAATTGCACAATAACGCATTGTTCGGTAAATAAAGACGAATGATATTAATAAGCCACCACTGTTTTGATTTTATCGACATAACTTTACTTCACATTGAAGGTAATAAACTAATGGAGTTTTGACTTTGTTTGTCATTTCGTATTATTATGTATTTTGAATGATTGTGAAAACTGCTTTTTATCCTTTCTAAGACTTATTAGTTTTATTATAATGAATCTATAATTTAAATAATGACCATCACTTCCGTAATGCAATGAATTAATAAAGTAAATTAGTCTAAACTGCAAAAATATTTAAATGATTTTGCTTAGTTAACCTAAATTTACTAATAAAATTAATTAGATAAAGTATTATAGAATTAGCTAACATTTCATGGTTGGCAAATAAATCTATAGAAGATAAAAAAAAACTACATATGCTAAAGAAGAGAAATGCTTAGATATTATGAATCAGATGAGAATGAATTGTGTTTATAGCTATAGGTACTCGTAGCAGGTTAAGAAATATCTTAGACGATTTTATTATAACGCATAAGAGGTTTGACAAGCGAACAGGCATATTTTATAGTGATGTAAAGGCTTAGCGGTCTGGTGTAGGAAGGTGGCGCCATAGACAAGTGCAATCTTAAGCATAATATCGATAGAGATATAAAATCATTTCATAGCTCTTTTTTAAAAGTATAATAAGTAGATTCTAATATAATTTAAGCAATAAAAATTTAATAATGAAAATATTTATTAAATACATACAGGTCAAATACAACTAATTTGAATTTGAATCGACCAAGCTAATAAGGAGTTAACTTACTGAATGAATAAATAAATATTTAAAGTAGTGCTTAAAGTGGGTTATTTATGATGGTCCTTATTAAAGTTGAGTATTTAAGGCAAACACTGGAATAGTCTCTTCAACGTTTCTTTTGAATTATCTCAAAAGGCTCGTGTGAGCCTACGCCTACGGACTGTAATATCTTTTACAAAGAAATAAAACCCACGCTTTGAGTAAAATGTTAACTTTTGAATTATTCTTATTTGTAGAAATACAACTAGAAGTCATTATTATTTCTATTTACGTACAATATTAAAACACACATCATCATTAATTAATAATTGTGTTAATAATTTGACTTTTAAATGAGATGGTGAAAGTTTAATTTAATTTACGACATCAGGATCACGTACTAATTAGTATTAATTCATGTGACATTGAGGTGGATTTCAAGTATGATACACTCTTACTTTCATACCTTAGACAGATAAGCAAAGTGAGCGCATTCCTTAGAGTATATATACCTTTTTGAAATACACGAATTATTTTGATTTTTAGGTCTAACAACATACAAAGTATCTTTTTGACAGAAAGTTAAGTTTCCGGTGTCCATTGACCGGATACTCATATTTGTCGAAATATTTGTTTAAGGTCTAAACGTTTGTCACTGCAAATCTTCCTATGTGTCCTGGAAAGCACGTAAAGCTGTATATCTTATTTATTTATTTAAGTATACTTTATTGTACATCACAACTACACATATCATTTACAGACTGTGAAGTACAATGGGCGGACTTATGGCTATTTAGCCATTTCTTCCAGACAACCCAAATATAATATATTTCCTACTATGAGTAACGATCGCTATCAGGTGTACATGATAACAACCGGGACCGACGGCTTAACGTGCTCTCCGAGGCACGGTGGGGAGACCCACAAGGACTGCACAAACACCCAGACCACGGCAAACATCTGTATGGCCAATACAAATGTTGTCGTGTGCGGGGATCGAACCCGCAACCGCTCGCGCAACAGCCAATCGCAATCCATTGCTGTGACCGCTGCGTCAACGCGGCGCGTTGATCTTGTTCTTATCATCAAAAATTCACAACGATCACTACTCTTGGGAAATTGTTAGACAAACTTTAGAGGAACAGAGTGGAATAAAATAATGTTCTAACTGTAATCCTTGTCCTAAGAGGTCTTTGTCCAGCTGTTCTTACGGTTCTGTAGCTACTAAACTACTATAAAAATTAGATACACTCGTATACAGGGAAAATTATTTTGAAATGTTACTTTAGCATATATTGTGTTATTGTTTATCATTATTATTATTGAAGCTAATAGTGATAAACTGATAATAAATAAATAAACGCTACACACTCAATGGCCCCCAGTAGAATTTTCTCCTGTGTCGGGGAGAGGGGGGCGGAAACATACACAATACACCCAGATCACGCCAAACATCTATATGGCCAACACAAATGTCTGTCGTGAGCGGGGATCGAACCCGCAACATTCAGTGCTGTGACCGATGCGCCAACGCGTCGTTAAGCCAATAGTGGCGCTAATAGCGTTTATTATAATGTTTATCTTGATTATCATATACCGATACGCCCTAGTTTCTTATTGTGTAGATATTGTGTTCTGGTGATTAAAATATTATGCCAGTGGGTAATCTCCGGTAAACAAATGATGACCTCTCAAATTACTTCGACCTAAATACCGGTAGCACGAATATTTGTTTGGGACACAAGTATTATTTTACTGTTTAATCTGCTTAAAATTCCATAGACGATTACCACGAGATGACTTAATATGACCTAGATTTTTAGGTATTGGTAGAACAAACTATTTTTTTAAACGACATAAGTACATAAATATGTGTGATTTTTTTTTTACTTCCTATCCGTTTGTCCCACGGTTTGTCGTGATGTATGTGCCTTGCTTTTTATCGAAATAATCTATACAATGTAGACAACAAGATACCTACCTTTTTATAATAGTTATACAGTGGAGAACTATAATGCAAAATCTCTTTCAACTGTAACTGTTAAAATGTTACTTTGTAAATACTTGACATTTATTTCCTAAAAAGAATAGAAAAAAGAGTCTAAAAGTAAATAGTGATAAAAGCGAAGAAATATTTGCTTGTAACGGAATTCCGGATCAAAAGTGACAGGATAGGCATCGGAGTGACCGTCGCTTGATGATATAACAGCACTTAGTAACATACATTTTAATATGCGCAAACTAAATGTCTTTGTGCGTTAAATGTTCTTTGTAAGATAAGTAGGTAAATGTCCACTTAGTATTTGAGTAGAGATTTTAAGATAAGACTTAAAGCTTTATAAAAAGACAACGGTTTAAAAATATATTCTATCACTTGATAAATAAAAAATATAAATTGAACATCAATTATCTTTATTAGTTCGAATCCAGGTTGATCATCCAAATTTTACAAATAAGTTTTACCAATACCTTTCCGGTATGTCTATTATTTATTTGAATAAGTTGAGTGACTAAACCCATTTTAAGGTTCTTTAAACCAACAAGCAAATTGAAATCAACAAAAAATCTTTCACACTTGGAGCTCACAGAATTTCTGACAAACTGACAATATAGCCTTCCATTCGACTGCAAACAGATCACATTCAGGCTATGTGTCCAGGAAAGCGTTAAGCACGGTTAGAATACGGGGAATGGGCGAGTCAGCACGAATAAATGTGCGTGCTGACGGCACTACACTTTTCGTTTTCTACACGCTCGCAGAATGTGCCTTTGCGGCAAAAAGAACCTACACAGCTCATCACTCAGATCGGTACCATCGATGTTGCTATGGAATGTCTTGCATGCTGTAGATAGTTTAGAGGATTTTCGTCTCACTTCCAATAAATCTGCTCCTGGGGGGGATTGGGGATAGGGTCGGCAACGTGCTTGCGATGCTTCTGGTGTTGCAGGCGTCTATAGGCTACGGTCTTACCATCAGGTGAGCCGTACGCTTGTTTGCCGACCTAGTTACATAAAAAAAAATAAATAAATTAAAGTTCATGGCGCTTAAAAGAAATCTAGTGTGATAGAGTAATGGATAATGTACATGAATATGCTCGTAGAGGTATTTTAAAAATACCCCAAATCTTTCATTGATATAGACCTTCTAATAATTTGGTTCCCAATAAAATTTTACTATGGAACTTGATAATCCTATATAATAGAACTTGATTGCCACTTAGCATTTATCGACATTTAAATCTATTTTGTTCAAAGCGCTCCGTCTGAGAATTGAATCAACGTTCTTTTGTAGCGCTACGCAACCAGCCTCAGATTTTATTTCAGTGTAAAGTTTTAAATCATCTGCTTATTCTGTTCTATAACTGGTTCATATAACTTGTTATTTTGGTACTTAATAGTTAGTTCTAAGCCGTTCTTAGACCAGTCCCTTCATCATTTTTCACGTCTCAGCAGTGCAGGAGCATTGGTCGAAGACTTTTGTTTTCAAGCATTATGGAATCTTCGAAGTGAAGATTCGTCGAAGTTAGCAGGTTGAAGTGGCAGTGGACTGGTCACCTGTGTCGCAGTAATGATGGCCATTGGAGCAGACGTGTCCTGGAGTGGAGACTGCGTGTTGAGAAACGCAGTTTTCGGCGTCCTCCGGCCCGCTGGACAGACGATCTATATTCCATTTTTTTATAAGTGACCCAATTGGTAAACAAACTCCTGTCAACACGTAATTCACGTTTTTTCCGCATTTATCACTCACTTTCACAACATATTAGCTAACGGACATTTGTAAAACTCCATTTACTATTTATTTCACTAAAAACAAATATCCATTTATCATTTTAAACACACAAAATTTACTAAAATACGAATATTGACAGTACAGATAATCAATATTTTTGAATATGACATATCAATATCTTTTTTTATAAGGCAAATAGGGATGTGGCCATTACATTTTTAGAGGTGAATGAGTATAAAGAATTATTAAAATGAGTGATAAAAATAGACCGTATTCTTTACCTATATTTTAAAATTTCACGAACTATATAATTTGTTAATAAACGACAAAACAATGTTACTTACGTTATGTAATGTTATTAAGTTGTTATACCTAAATATTGTTTTTTTTTTTGTTGAGCGCAAAGTATGCTTACAAAATATTAGAAATGTCAATCTTTTATATTAAAGTGTTTATTGTAAAGGTTTTATTTTATATTATGAATATTTCTAAATATCATTTTCACCCTGAACATTTTTAACTCTATCCCATAAAATATAAAGGTATAGCAAATAGCACTGGCAAAAACAATGTTATCAGTCCTTTTGTTTAGATGTTAGAGCGAGTGCGCTTAATGATATTGTGTGACATATTGTTTTTTATACTTTGTATCACATTAGTTCCTACTAGAGATGCGCCGAGTACAAGATTACCGAGTAGGTACCGAATTACTCGGTAGAGTTTAGAGAGTTTATACGTTGTTGAGTTTTTGGTTAGAGTTTGACTCAGTTTATACGTTGTTGTTTCTAGTTCCTAAAAGTCCCATCGCACAAGAGTTAGGTCGCTTATGTAAGCAAGAGTTTGTTGCCGCGAGACCTGAGTCCATTCGAGTGGTGGGCAGGACATAAAACAAGATATACACTCTTGGCACATTTAACACGTGTGTTCTTATGTGCACCTGCAAGCACTGGGTATATCGAGCGCTTATTTTCAGAAGCGGGTAATGTCTACGAGGAGAAAAGGAACAGATTATTACCTAATTACCTACCAAATACTCGGTCACTGGAATCGAGTTATTCGGCCACGTACCAAGTACTGAAAAAAGCCTAATTACGTCGAGTACCGAGCACAAACCGAGTACTCAGCGCATCTCTAGTTCCTACTATAAATACCTCTAGTTTTTGTTAGTTTTTGTAAAATCTAACATAATTTCTAACAATAAACAAATAATATTACGTATTTGTATTTTATTTATTTATTGATAATGTAAAATTTAACTGAAGTTAAAAATATATATTATTTAATTTATTATATAAGTAAAAGGGTATCTTCTCAGGCGCGTGTTTATCTTTTCCATGCTAAAAATTAAGGTTACTTTTCTAGGGTTAAAAAAATATTACGCCTACTTTGTTTTCTTTATTGTTAGTATGTTATTTGTTGAATTTTAATGGTAAAGAGCATCAGAATCTGTATATTAATATAACGTGTAGCAAAAACTTTGTACCCCTTTTTACGAAAATTGCACAGACGGAGGAGTATAAAATATCGTACACTTATAGTTTTTTATATGGAGGAGTGCAGAATGTTAATATTTGTTTACAATTATGCATAAAAATATATTAAATCATCATATTATTATCACATACGTCTTCCTCCACCATTGCGAATTAAACCTTATAGAACTCATATGGGCACAAGTAAAAGGTTACATAGGCAAAAATAATAAAAGTTTTAAAATGGCAGAAGTCAAGGAGCTCTTATAAGAAGGCTTAAATAAGTGCGGTGTCGTGGAGGAAAAGTATTGATCATATATATCATAAAAGAAGAAAATAAAATGATGCAGCTTGACGGAATTATGGATGCTGCATCAGACGGCCCAGGTTTCTATATCCACGCCTCTGAAGAGTCCTGCGATTCATTAGGAAGTATTAGAAAATAAAGTATTTGAAAGACAGTGATTAGAAAATAAAGTACCTTATTGGCGTTTTTTTATTTGAATATTTTCCTTTAATATTTTCATGAATAAGCCAGTGACAATATTTTATTTATCTATTACAGTCGTCCAATTTTTTTTAATTCTGTACCTGTATTAATTATTAACAAAATTATTCAATATATTATCAGTTTTTGAAATAATTTCAGCAATTTGGTATCGTTAAATATTTTTATGTAAAATGAATTTTACTTATCTATGGCTTATTAATATTGTTCATTCATTCTGTCTTTGTGTCACTTCACTAAACTACACATTACTCTAGCATAACTCTAATTGTCTATGGTCGTAAGTACGCCATATTTGTTTACCAATTGGGTCACTTATAAAAAAATGGAATATACGTAAGATTGCCGATGTAGGCTGTCAAAATGTATGAAAATTAACGCGTGTAAAATAGCTTATTCGTAAACGCACTCACCCAACGCCCTACATTTGAATTTAGTGCGTTCCGCCACGCCACACGCTACGCACGACGCCCCGCGTCTCCGTAAATGAGGCCTAAGGTCTGAAAAATACGATAATTATATTGTTAAGATCTTTAATATCTGCTACAATACAAAAGAAAAGAAAGATTAAGTTTCGTTAATGTGAATAACTTTTTTACACGCTTTTTATTAACTTCACCTGTATGTTTGTTAATATGTTTGTAACCGACTCCTTTGGACTTCATTTTGACCCACTTTTAACGTTCAGATTTCATTTAAACTTGGTAGACTTATCGAGGACCGATGACAATACACTAATTTGATAAGATTATTCCATTATCCTAATGGCTTGGTACAATAGTCAAGGCTTTTCTCGCTATCACTTGGTCTACATTTTGGTTTATTTATAACAGCGTGTTTTTTTTAAACTATCATTTATGATTAAAACGGTTTACTCTGCTGCTTTGAATATACGCAATCGAAATGTTGCGCAGAATTGATTTCATTTCTTTTGTTATGTAAATTTTGAAAAACAAGTGAAACTTTCGCAGGCCTCATAACACTTTCTTGATGACGCTAAATTTACACAATACTTATGTTGAAGCGTTTTTCTCTGGACGCATTTATTAAGATGAGTAATAAGGAGTCTAAATTGAAGAGCTTATATAAAAATCTTTCACATCATCGTGGTAATCATAATATGTGGTACCTATCAGTAATACTTTAGCAGATACTTTTAGCAGATAACCCTATGTCATCGTATTCGCAATGAAACAGTGCTTATTTTGATATAAGATTTATTAATAAACATGTGGGTGAAAGTAACTAGTTATTTATATTAATTTATATATGTTTATACCTACCACCGAGGAGTTATGCCAGGAAAATAATAGACCACACAGTGTTTACATTCTCTACAGTCTCATATCTCCTATCATCATACTGTCGGCACAGTGTAATAAAAACACTGGTGGTATGTATTCAACTTATTTTTTAAATCTTGTAGTTGCATTATAAATTTCATCCATTAAGCAGATGGGTGTAGTACGTCTATAGTTCGGATATCTTACTATATAATTATGTGACCTTCACGAAGTTCAAAACTATACATAATAATATATAATACGATTAATTTAGCAATTCATCACTGGAATTCGTATATACATATATCTATAAACTTGATTTAAATACATAAAATGGCGTGTAGGTAGGTACTTTATAAAAAAAAAACTGCAATTCGTCTATGAATTTAAAACAAAAATAAAAAAAGACACTTTGTAGAAATTTTACTATCCGACTTGCATGGTGACCCATACGATTAATGATTATATTTCACGCTGTACAAAATTGCCAACTCTTTTTTATATAGTATCGTCAAAATTTGCTATGAAAACAAACAGACAGCAAAAGTTCGCTAACAATGTCCGCTAGATACAACGAGATCATTACTTGAACACTAATCGTTTAGATCACTTACAAATAATATAGGTAATATTTCGTAGTAGAAGCGTATAAGACTGCATATGCACAATACCTCTTTGGTATAGATATCGGCACGTTTTGAATATCTTTGGTGGTACTAACAAAAAAATTAACAGTTCAAAAATACTGCCTACTAAACGCAATATAGTTTTTCCTTAAAAGGAAAATGCTAAATTTAAGTAAAGAGTGCAATAAAATTATTCTTGTTGAGAATTTTAATGGCATAATTGATAGTTGGCAAAAGATACATTAGTAGCACAGAGTACATTGTAATAGTAGGGAAATTTATTTTGTAATATTTGATGGAAGGAAATTATAGAGTATAGGTCAAAACACAGATAGGTTGTTAATTTTAATAGAAATAGATCGAATCAGCGAAAAACTTGGTAACTTGTAAAATTATATTATTAGCAATAAGTTATGATAAATGGTTTCACTTCAAGTAACATTTAAGTGCTCTTTCTTAAATAACTAAATGTTCACAAATAAATCTGATAAAACCTAACTTGGCCATTAATAATATCGAATTGAAAAAAAAACCGTTCCCTATTGTGTTCAGTAGGCATTTAGGCAACCAATCGATTAGCCGGCAAGATCACTATCTTAAGATGGTCGATAATGTTTATCGGAAGACACCTTGAAAGTAGGATAAATCGTGAGTTTACTAATTATTATTGCTGTTACGTTAAGTATTGCGAAAAGCGTTTGTCTCCTTATTGCGAATCTAACAAGATTTATGGTTATTAATCAGGCTACAGTGGCTATCGTATTTGTTTTGTTACGTCACCCAGAGATAATGTGTTTATCTTGAGAAACGGTTGTGTCATTCCCTCTTAAGTGTTTTAAATTAGCTAACTTTAGTTTTATTATGGTACTGTCACTAGGTTCCGCAGAAACCTATTTATTTCCACATGTTATATGACGTCTTAAACCAACATTTGTAAACTGTATATCACCACATTTTACTGGGGTACTAGTCGATGTGAAAAAGGTATTTCACGTTGTAAAAGGATCCAGTTTACTGCCGTACCGGGAACACGAGGCAAAAATAAAACATAATTAACTCACGAGAAAGGTACGGCTGAAGAACATATAAGTTTTCATAAGAATCGATGACATGGTTTTCTGCTGTTTAAGAATAATGAAATTATTACATGTACAAATACGTATATTGTTTATAATCTTACATTACGCTGATATTTTAAAAAAGTAAGTAGATAAAGTGTTTTGTGGTCATAAATGTCCAATGATAAAACTGAAGTTGAATACAATTAGCATTAAATTTGATCGTAGTTGTCATCAATATGATTTATTCTAATTATTATTTTTTAATGACGATAAAGTTATTGATAAATGTAACCTATGACTCTAATCTATACTAATATATAAAGCTGAAGAGTTTGTTTGTTTGGTTGTTTGTTTGTTTGTTTGTTAGTTAGTTAGTTAGTTAGTTTGTTTGTTTGTTTGTTTGTTTGAACGCGGTAATCTCTGGAATTACTGGGTCGATTTGAAAAATTCTTTCAGTGTTAGATAGCCATTTATCGAGGAAGGCTATAGGCTATGTATCATCACGCTAAGACCAATAAAAGCGGAGTCCACGCTGACGAAGTCGCGCGCAGAAGCTAGTATATTATATACATACATATATCTCATAGTTTAATAAACTTGAGCGCACCCAGAATTTGTGTAAAAACTCAAGTGGGTCTCAATTCGCTTTCGCAGGAATACGCATACCTATATTCTTAACCTACTTTACTCTATCCTCTTTCACCTCCTTATCTAAAGTAAGGATTTAAATTTCTTAATGATTCCCATTAACGTGGTCTTCATTCTGAGGATAGCTTACTTCTTGAAGTTCCCTCTCACTCCTCTTCCTTTTATACTAAATTTTTCACTATACAATCCTTTTCTCTTTTAAAAATACTGAAAGGGAGCATTTTAGTGACATTCAACATTAATAATGATATGTGTATGTATACTGTACGTTTGTATGTATGTACTCGTATATTCGTACGTATTTGTATATTATCTATATGTGTATATGTAAGTATGTTTACACGTTTATATCCCACTTTAAATTATTACATCACAATTTGTACACCTACACGGACACAATAGGTACTACTGTCCCTCTTTCGCCTGGAAGAGGACGCTTTTCAGCGATTAGGCCGCCTTTTATACATTGTAATACCTTGTTAAAAAAATTGTTATTTAATATTTCTGTTATGAATGTACAATCAAATTTATTACTATTATTATATTTGTAAATAATAAGAGTGACGTGATTGATTTAATATTACCTACCAGAAAAAAAAAATGAGTCTGTATTCATTGTATTCATTGTCTTGTCGAGTTTTTAAAAAAAAGTTTCTATAATCAAAGTATCTGATTCATTTTTGTGGTAAAATTGCTTCCAATAGTGGTTCAGAATATGTCACTTGTAAAATAGTAGATATAGAATTAGCTTTTGTTCTTTCGAATAGTTATAAAATACACTTTCTCTAGGTGATTTAGCGATAGGTCAAAGAGGCATGGAGAAAAACTTACTAACGCAAGAGCCTCTCATTTCCGTAAAGTCAATAAAACAATGCTGTACCTACAGATAGTTCGTAGTATTGAATATTATGGCATAGTCAAATAATACTATGCTATACTAGAAAAGTCATAAACAATTGACTATGCTTTAAAAGTGTTGTACTATTATACTATTAATATAGTGTAACAGACAGTACCAAAGTCACATTGGCCTATTAGACGTCATAAATATAATACGTAATACAAATCAGTTCAGTTCCTTTAATTCTGACATACGTCAGGTCAGTCAGGTATACACTTTTCATGGATACCCTCCGGCGCGGGGGCGCCAGGTTATGTCAGAATCCTACTGACTAAAAACCACCACGTGTGAGCAATCCTCCGCCTGGGTTGGGCGAGATGAGGTCGCGCTAGCAGTCGCCACCTCGCCTCGGGGTCAGGTATACACCTAGGGTAGGTTAATTGACTATTTTGAAATTTTTGTAACTTACTTCTTATACTATTATGTGGTCTTATTATTAATGCACATAATTATAAATGTTTTATAATGGCAATATGCTTTTACGCAGCTTTAATATACTTAAAATTATAAATAAACGTAAAAGTTAACTAAACATCATTTCAATATTGAGACTTTTATATGCTACCACTGATTTTTCAAACAAAATATTTTTTAAAATTCGCTCGACGAACATAAGAAACATGTGAAAAAAAAATCGGATAGATCGTTTGAATCATTTTAAAAGATAATTAATCCTACATTCGGTAATTTGTTTTTATTATTAAATACCAGTATAGGAGATAAGAGTACCTAATCAGGAAATAAAGCTGTTATAAATTTTGTCAATCCGTTACTAACTAACGGAATTTATTTATTTAATTATTCCATGTTTGATGAAAAAGAATTTCCTAAAAAAAAAAAACGGCATCGGACACTTTAAAACAGAAACGTTACTTTAATTATCGATTTCTTGAGTGGATATTGGGAAATGTGTAAATATTGAACTTTAATAAAAAATATTCTTCACCTACTGAACTGTGTAGTTAACTAATATGTCACCCTCATTAGATTTATTGAAAAATATATCGATACGTATAAAATTGAAAGGACTGTCGTTTACAAGAAATTTATTTATTTTATGTAAGGACTGACATAATAACGTGGAAACGGAATTTTGATGATCGGTAGAAAAGATGCTTGTATGTATATCATATTAAGAAGTGTGTGCGAATATAATTATTACGAAGGTTACTGTTTTTATATGAGGCTGTTCCCAGGTTACCTTACCTCTTCTCATGCCCATTTAATGTATAATAACGTATTAATGCAGTATCACGATTCGATTCGACCTGTAATATCCCACTGTTGGGCATAGGCCTCTTCCCCATGTAGGAAAAGGATCATGAAGGAATGCAGTACCTATATCTTTAGGGAATACCTAGTTTACTTTAACGTAAATGTTAGGAGATAAGCATAGTAAAAATATAATGTTTCCATCAACTATTTATTTTTACTTATTAATTTTTTATTTTGCTGTGTGGCTACGGCATAGAATTTAGCCTCCCCCTCTCTTCCCGTGGGTGTCGTAAGAGGCGACTAAGGGATAACATAGTTTCACTACCACCTTGGAACTTAAAAAGCCGACCGATGGCGGTATAACCATCCAACTGCTGGCTTTGAAGTACACAGGCCGAAGACGGGCAGCAGCGTCTTCGGTGCGACAAAGCCAGCCCTGCGGTCACCAACCCGCCTGCCCAGCGTGGTGACTATGGGTAAAACACATGAGTTCACGCCATTATTGGCGCGAACTTGTGGAGGCCTATGTCCAGCAGTGGACTGTGATAGGCTGAAATGATGATGATGATGAATTTTTTATTTTATTTTTACAATTGTTTAAAAGTGTACTTTTTTAATTTGTCAGAATTCAGTACAGGAGGTCACATATCTCGGTGTTTCTGTTCAGCTGTATTAAATATTAAGTTATTGCTTTATTAAATTAAATTATTTTTTAAAACCAGATTGTAAGTAAAATTCAAAATTGAATGGATCTCTAAGTTTTAAAAAATAATTTTATTACAAAACACGTAAAATCTTCCGATAAAAAAAATCATCTAAATCGGTTCACCCAGTCAAAATTTCTGAGTGACCCAGTGAAATTTTCTGATCTGATAAAAAAACAAAGGAATTGAGAACCTCCTCCTTTTTTGGAAGTCGGTTAAAAAAACATTAAAAATAGGGATACGTTGAAATTGGTACAGTTTTCGAAGAAATTTTAGGAAGGTATTTTAATGACAAAAAAAAATGTTTTTATAAACATATTATTTTGCTGAAGAAATTTTTATAGGGACTAATACATTGCAAGAAGTATTAAAAATGGAAATAAGTGTATCTACTATTACAAGATAGATAGAACTATAAATATATTTATAATAAAAGAAAAACATTGTTAGTGTTACTTTTCTTTTAAACTAGCGCCTACGAATTTCCTCCGGGCAAAAAACTGTGTCAGTAGTAGAAACAAAAAAATTGATTTATACTATTGTATACGGTCTTTCGTTTTTTTTTCTCTAATATTTTGAAGATCTCTTTTCTTTGACGTTTAAATGTATATATAATAATACTAGCTGACCCCGCAAACGTTGTTTTGTCATTTATGTTAACCCCCGCAACCCCCTCTTGTGGGTGGAATTTTGTAAAATCCGTTCTTAGCTGACCTCTACTCGGCAAAAGGAATATTCCTACCAAATTTCAAGTTTGTAGGCCCTATGGTTCCAGAGATATCGTGATGAGTCAATGGGTGGAAATCTCTTTTATATAGGTATATATAGAAGGACTTTAACGATTCTTTGGTTGAAAAAATTAAATAAAAACTCTTAATTGCCAGTATTAAATACAAAATAATTAAGTTTATTTTACTAATTACTCAATAATATTTAAATTACTCCAAAAAAAAAGGTTAAACTATATGTGGTAATAAAAAATGAGACCGGATTTGAAGCAATATCTGAGCTTAAAAAACAATGTTTTCAACGACAGAACGGCGCCGGCGCCGACTAAACTGACATTTACACGGGACCTTGCGTTTAACAATTTGCGAACAATACATGCGCTTGTCACACGCATTCCCGGAACCCGCCGCTCGAACCCGGAGTGACCTCAACTCGTCGGCCTCCACTGCGCAAACAATCTCCATCAAATAAAAGAGTAAGTAACTGAAACTGTACACCGACACCTCCAACCACATGTATTTCGCACAAATTAATCAGTGTCATGAGAAATTACTTCTTTATTTAATAAATACGTCGCTATGATACCTACATTTCGATATTATTAGAACTTGATATGCTGATTGAACTGTATGGCCTTTGTATTAGCTCACTCTGCGTTTATTGCAAATTATCGTGGAACTGTCAGCGAACGATTGATTGAATATTGCAATAATGAAAGTTAAAACTTGCTATAGTCAACTTTAGTCGGAGGATTATACATAGCTCGCCGAAATTGCTTCACGCAGAGTTCTCACAAGTGCGTTACCATTAGATAACCAACCGGATCCGCTCATTAAGTAAAAATGATTGTATAAATTGTATCGTAAACAGTAGACTACTTTACGACCAGAAGTAATAAACAGATATCAAACAAATCGATGACTTTAGTGATGTGTCTAGTCGTTCCTGGACGGTTCCAAGACGGTTGTATAAACGGTTCCGTTTAAAAGTACGAGTAACATTTAATAATGGGAAGAATAAAGAGAAATATTTTTTTCTTAAAATAATATTTTCTTAAAATAATATTTTAATATTTTTTCTTATTAGGATTTTGTTTTGTTTTACAAATAGTGAAAAGAAAATTACCTAATTTTATATTTTTGGGACAAATTAAATTTTTATTAAATACTATCTGCTGCCCGCGACGTCGTCTGCGTGCATTCACTGCTCGTTCCCCGTAGGTGATAGCGTGATAATATTATGTAGCCTATGTTCTGACACGACTTCTTAATAATAGTCGTGCCTAATATGAAGTAAATCCATGCAGTAGGTACTTTTTGAGTTTATCCCGGACATACATTGACTTTCCTATCACTTTATTATATGTATAGATAGATTTCTATACATAATATGTTTATTCCTTCACTATCGAAGGTGGCACTAATTCAAAATTACAATCATTCAAATTATGAATCGCTATTAGCAATGCGACTTAGTGCCAAATGTCAAGCTAATATTAGCCATAACTAATCTTTTGAGTTATAGGCTGAGATTGTCGTTTCGTATTACTTAATTTAAAACCTGGTAGCGTATTAATTTTAATTAATTATGTATTCTGCATACAAAACTCGGTTAAAATTCTTATTGAGTTGTGTTTTTGTTCGAAAAAAATGTTGTTTATTGTAATGATTGGAAACTTGTAGGTAACTAATATGCCGACTAATGTGTTAATATTAGCAAAAGAATTCCATACTTACTTACTTACTTTTTGCACGGGCTATTTTCAGCAGCTCGACGACTGCGCGCCTATTATGCCTGGGTAGGTGGCTGAGGACACTACTCTTGCCAGCCCAGCTCCTTCAGGAAGCCTAGCAGACCCTTTACGTTGCCGACGACTTCCTGGAGCGACCTCGTAGTCCCGAGGTGTTGTGCCCTGTAGTTCGCTACACCAACGCAGTCTAGCAGGATGTGTGCGGCCGTTTCTTCTGCCTCCATGCACGCTCTACATAGGGGGCTATCTGTAACACCCATTGTATACAGATGTTTGTTAAATAAGGCATGTCCAGTGAGAGCCCCTATCAGTAGTCGGAGCTGAGTTCTCCCATAGCCGCGGAGTTTGCGGGATAATCTGGGGTTGATCCTCGGGAGAACTTCTCTTGTCTGCCTGCAGGTACCTAGGTTTGTCCAGTATTTTTGGTGCATTACCTTGGTGTTGTGTCGCAGCCGGTCGCGCAGCCAACCGAAAGGCAGGGGTAGAATCGGTTCAGGTCCATAGACCTTCAGCTCCGATCCCTCCCTCGCCAGTCTATCGGCCGCGTCGTTACCTCGCGATCCACTGTGACCCTTTATCCAATGAAGGGTGACGGTGTTTGTTTCGCTTACCTTCGTCAGAGCTCGATGGCATTCATATATTAGCCCTGATGTCATAACACTGCTCTGCAGGGCTTGCAGGACCGATTTGCTATCAGACAGTATACGGATTGGACAGCCCTTTACCTGTCTGGAGCTAATCGCCGCTGTTGCCATTATGATTCCCATAGGTACATTCCGCCTGGAAGACAGTATTATGGATACCCAATGGCGATGAGATGTTGATATTCAGGTCTTCTGAATGAACTCTGCTGACTCTGCCGCTGACTAGAATGGCGATATCATCAGCATACCCGATCGTGAAGTAGTTGAGCTGGTTCAGTCTAGTTATGAGGTCATCTACTACTACGTTCCACAGTAGTGGGGAAAGAACCCCTCCTTGTGGACAACCTATACCTACCAGTGCATGTTGTGTCTCAGATGATGTGAGTCTGATGACTCTTTTGCTGAGCATGTTACCTATCCAGTCGACCATTGCCTGATGCACCCCGTGCTTAACTAGGGCCGACGTGATGCTGGTAAAGTTGGTCTTGTCAAAAGCTCCTTCGATGTCAATGAAGGTGCCGAGACACATTGATTTGTAAAAAAAAGAAGAAAAGAATTCCATATTAAAATGTAAATAATTAGTCGATCTTGCGGCTAAAATTGGAAAAGCGTGTGTGTTGTGTTCCTGAGGTGAGTAAGGTGGCCAGAGCTCCTGGGTAGAGTAAGGCCGCCGGCAACGCGCTTGCGAGTTGTGATGCCTTTGGTGTTGCAGGTGTCTATAGGCTACGGTAACCGCTTACCATAAAATGAGCCGAGCCGTAAGTTGCCGACCCCGTTATAAAAAAAATGTTTTAAATATTGTCGTGTTGTTTCAGTTTACGGGTCTCCATACAATCTGAACCACTCTTGTTTAACCGATTGCGAGTCAGATTTTGTAAGATTTTCCTTGTCTTGAGTCTTCTGTTTACCAGAGGAAAAAATTGGTATTCTAAATTAATATCGTAACCTTTATTAGCTTTGGCTGTACGATGATGAGTCTTTTTTCACATGATATTTGTAGTGTTAATCTTGTTTTATGAAACATGACATTTAAGCAATCGAGCTTTATTGTATTTGTTGAGTTTGATGTTTGTTTACTCTTTATTATTGTTATGTACTAATATTCACTAACAATAAATGAAAATGATTATATGATGTTTCAAAGTCAAGATTTAATTTCAGCTGTAGAAGGTTATGAATTCTTAATTACTTAATGTTAATTACGAAAATAAGCGGAAGGCATTTGTTGTAAACTATTAATTATGCATGTCAGTTGCAGCTAGGTAGTTGTACAAAATAATATTAGGCTCATTAGTACTGCATGTCTGTCTTTAGTATTGAATTCTTAAAAAATAAATAACAATCCGATAATTTACAAAAGCCGCCTATGTTGAAATGTAAGCCATCAACACACATCCATCACTTACCGCAAAAACAAAAGGAAGGAATGGAGAAGCTTTAGACCGGGATGTAAGTAAATGGCAAATGGAACGCGAATGTCAAAATTGCAGCTATTTACAATACATCAAGCTGCGCTGGCGGCTGACTTGCGGTTCTTTGACAAATGAAGCTGTAGGTACTCTTCCTCACCGCGTAATGTATGGCGACATAGCTCGGTGCTACTGTGTGACCCGGAACGTCAAGTGAATGCATCACGTACTTGAGCTATTGGCTTTGAAATTAGAATTTTCAATTTCGAAGTAAAGTCGTTAAGATATTTATGTATTGTAATGAGGTTTACTTCTCTAGTTTTTGATTTGTATCAGTGTTTATTTCTTTGCTTCCTGTGATAAGTGATATAATTCGAGTTAGGTATACCTTTTTTGTGATTTTAACATTGGCATTATCAGAAAAATTACGATTTTTTTTGCCCAACTCACGTTCTTCTATCTGCTATAGTTACGAAAATAATTTTTGTAAAACTATAGGTAGGTACCACAGAGCTGTTTTCATAATAATGTTTGCTTGCAAAACGAAAAAAGAAAATCAATTCCAATTATAACATAGAGCGTAATAAATTAAAAAGGAATACAACGTAGGTCGACGAAAATATAGTTGCGTAAATACACATAACAGATAACTCCAAACGTACTTGACAGATACTCACCAAAGGAACATAACACTATTTGAGAGCAATGTTATTTAGCTGTGACCTTCTGTAAGGCTAAGGTACTTCCCCAGGCGGGATGCTCAAGATTTTGAACAGGATATATCCTGGTGTATTCTATCTCAATTTACCACTACTACTCTATTTCTATTGCGATTTACAAAACTCTATGTAATCATATTGAATTATGATAAATATTGAAACCTGAAGTCTGGAATGGTATCCGGAAAAAGTAATTTTAAAGATTTTCTTGAATAAATTTGGTACATGTTAAGTTTTATCTCAGAAACACACAGATCATGGGTGATCTGAGCAGAAACATGATAATATGATTCGGACTCTATTGGACTCGTCTTTGCTATACCTACTTAATGAGAGGTAGCAGTAAAGGCTCTTTCGTAAGTACCTATCTTTACAAGCCGTATTTGGTAAAACTTTAAAAAACACATTACTATAATTTTTTAAGTTAATGTAAATATTTATTTATAAAATTATGTGAATTTAAATTTAAGTTAATATATTATTAATTATAAACCCTACAATTATTGTTATTTCTTTCGATAACATATTATATAAATAACTTTTTTGTCGAAACGAAAATTTCACTGGTCTGCAACAAAATCCTCCTTAAAAAAATTATGTCATGAATATTAAGATTTTGATCCTCTGAATCTGTTCCCGATGGTCGATTTTTCTTATCACGTCTAAATTTTTCAATATGATATTTCTTTTCATTTCCGTTTCCACTCCTTTTCCGTTTTTTTTTAATTCATTTTATTCGTTAACATTATAAACATACGAAATAGGTTTTTTTTTCATAAGAGAAAGAAGGAAAGTGCCGAAAGTGATTTCTATGGCAGTAGGTACCTACTTATGCGCCAGCGCAGTACTGACGTGACTTTACAACAACTCAAAAAACTGGTTCAAAACTTGTCTTTGAATTGTTTACGTTCTATATCAAATACTTTAGTAAGTTTTGCATAAAATTCATATTATAAATATATAATAGGAATTTAAAAATTTCAAACTAAATTTCTCGAATCAGTTACGCGAAATTGATAGAAGGGATTTTTGTAAGTCCACAAATACGAGAGCTTATGGCAGATGATGTTTTCAATTTGAAGTTGTACGAAGCTGAAAAAAAAGCTTGGGTGACTTTTGTAAAAGTTTGTCATAATTTTCTCGGTAATACAAAAGCTGACAACTACCGACAAAATCATTCGAGAGCTGTCTTCCCGCTGTCTGTATGCTTAGATCTTTAAAACTACGCAACGGATTTTCATGTGGTTTTCTTTAGTAAATAGAGTGATTCCAGAGGAAGGTTTATATGTATAATACAATATGTATAATACAGTAGAGAAACACTGATAGTTTTAGAGGTTTTTAATGTGATGTCGTAAATAAACACATTTGTAGCGCTTACATTAATTTCAAATATTTATTTTTAATTTTAAATTTAGTATTAGCATTGCACCTGCGCGAAGCTGGGCCGGGTCGTTAGTAAAGCTTTAAAATGCAATATGTCACTCAAAATTAATTTTTTCGACTTGCATGTAGATTTCTTTCCGGAAAATCTCGGTGCCGTATCAGATGAGCATGGTAAAAGGTTTCATCAGGATATTATGCATACTGAAAGACGCTACAATGGAAAACGGTCAGCAGCAATGTTTGCTGATTTTTGTTGGTCGATTCGCTGATAAGTTTTGACGGAAACGATGAAAAGAAAAAAAAACACAGTAATTTGAATTATAAGTATTACCATAATGTGATAAATATACTGATATTTCTATAACCTGTGATTGTAAAATTAGCATTTTGATTTGATAATGTATATACTTATATCGTTTTTTAATGAAATAGACATTGTATTTAAAATCTATGTCTATGTTCAAAATCTATGTCTATTTAAAATATAGGTATCTATTTATTTGCATGTTAAATTTCTTATTTAGAGCACCAAATAGATTGTTTTTAATTAGTTTGCCAAAGAAGTTTCACTTCTGACATGACTGTGTACTTTGTATGCACGCATTTTTTTAAATCTTTTTTATCTTTGTTGTGCTAGGTTGTAGTCTTCCACGATTGTAGGTGCCATTCTTAATACCACTCCACGCTTAATACCATTCAACCACTTTCGAGATTAAATAAAAAAGTTATCGCAGCTGATTTTCGTTAGACTGTGTCTTTTGATAGAGCTATTAAGAGTACCTATAATTTAAAAAGGTCTGAAAATTAACCTTCTAATATCGACTAACGAAAAACCTGAGGTAGGGCACAGCAAGAAATTTCCTGCTCAAAATATGGAGCAGCCCGACTGGGGTAGTACCTCGACCTTACAGAAGACCACAGCTAAATAATACTGTTTTTAAGCAGTATTGTGTTCCTGTTGGTGAGTAAGGTGACCAGGGCTCCTGGGGGGGATTGGGGATTGGGTCGGCAACGCGCTTGCGATGCTTCTGGTGTTGCAGGTGTCAATAGGCTACGGTTTTACCATCAGGTGAGCCGTGCGCTTGTTTGCCAACCCAGTTACATAAAAAAACAGAGTTCAATTTTATTTGTTAATTATTAAAGTAAAAATTGTTTCAATAAAGTTCAATATCATGTAGCACATAAAGACTGAACGACTATATTTAGCCCTGAACTCTAAAAATAATACAAAAATAAAGTGGCAACAAAGACTGATAACTGATCTTCAATTCAGCCAAGTGGGCGCATTAATACAGAACATAAGCTATTTACATAGTACAGGGGCCACCGAGATGCAGCAGTCAGATATGCAAGGGATTTAAATGAAATAAATGGAACTCTTAATGTAGCTACAACACCCACCATACCCGGAAGGTTCACACTCAGTCGGTGATATACAATCTAGGCAGGGAGATGCTAATTATTTCTGGGCTTTATTGTACCCTCATAAAAAATCTTATTCTGTCAGAATAAGAATTTTATTACGGAAACATATTTAGGTAGTTTTTTTTATTATTACTTTTAGGTAGATACATATAGGTATATTAAAATTAAACGTACGAGTGAACAATAACGACCAGATGATTATTAAACAGGTGGAAATTACCGAAATACCTATTAGATACTTATAATATAAATGATAATAATGGTGGATCACACGTGGCACCATACAAATATTTAATTATATTGTGTACGTACCTATGCGTTATAATAAGAACATTTCAAAAGTAATTTCGATACACTTCGCTAACAAAGAGAAGCAACGTCTAAAACGGTATCATTATTAGAATGGAACACAAAAAAGTTATATTAGCGAGGTCGTTCGATACGCTGTCTGCACCGTCATAGTAGGTATAGACGGTTGCAAGGAAACCCAGGTCTCTGGGGGCATTATCTTATATCAGTTACTGTTTTAAGACAAGGGTGATCCTGCACATGCGCTCTAGTCGTCATTGATTTTTCTCACTTTGACAGTTCCGTCGATGTTTTGAGCTACCACCCGCGTATTGAAAACAAAGTAAACAAAAAATATGGCTTTAGACTTTTCTGCTACGTATAAGTTACTAGTTCTGGGTGATTCGAATGTTGGAAAAACGTGTATTGTGCACAGATATTGTGATGAAAGATATTACGATATATACATATCTACAATAGGTAAGTCAAATATTTGCAGTTATTTTTATGAGTATTTGTCATCAGCTGAGGATGTGTTTTATTTATATTTCTGATTTAAATTTTTAAATTAGTCTTGTGTAAACAAAGGAATACGTTTGTCTGGATAGTTTTATGTTTATTTTACTTAACAAAAGAGGAAATGAAACTTATTTACAGATTAAGTATTGAACCAGTTCTAAAATTAACTGTAAAGCATTTCTTTTTATAATAAATACATAGTCTTTTTGTTTGTTACTACTTGGAGCGAGTTCACAGGATATTTTATTTTATGTGCCCCGCGGTTTCACCCACGTTAATTTAAGAAAAAAGAGGTACTAAAATATAATATAGCCTATACCTTCCTCGATAAATGGGATATCTAACACTGAAAGAATTTTTCAAATCGGGGCAATAGGTCCTGAGATTAGCGCGTGCAAGCAAACAAAGAAATAAACAAACTCTACTGCTTCATAATATTAGTATAGATATTCGATAAAATATTTTTCAAATGTGTGAGGAGAAAATTTAAATAGTAAACAAAAAATAAAACCTCAATATTATGGGAAGAACGAATTATTGAAGAAAAAAACCCATCTTCAATTCTAGTGCCAAAAAAATTAAATGAATACAAAAAATAAATTGTACCTATATGCTATTTTTTTATCTATTTACCTAATATTCAATAATATCTAATATTAAATAATATGTATACAATATTTTACAGGCATAGACTTCAAACAAAAAATAATAAATCTGGACGGAGTTCCCATCAAACTTCAAATATGGGATACAGCTGGCCAAGAAAGATTTAGAACTTTAACTACAGCTTACTATAGAGGCGCTATGGGAATTATACTCATGTATGATATTACTAATCTGGAATCCTTTAACCATTTGTCATACTGGTTAAGAAACATTCAAGAAGTGAGTACAAAAATAAAATTTTATTTCTTATAGTTAGGTAGTCATTATGTCGTCTGTATTTTTCCTGAGAGTAAAAATTTGCAAACATTTTACTTTTGATGTTTATAAGAAAATTACTTAAAAGGGGCTTTTTTATTGTTTCGATAAATACGCAACGGCAACTCTAAAATATTGTTCAACATTTTATTCTTACAGTATGCTTCTCCAGATGTTATCAAAGTTCTAGTTGGCAATAAATGTGACGTGCACGAAAACCATCGCGCCGTGCCCAAGGAAAGAGGTCAAAAGGTATTTTCGTTTTAATTATTATTACATATTATCAAACTGCTTCTACATAGGTACTTCGTACGGGAACAACAAAAGTACAATGTAAAATAAACAAAACAGAGAAAAAGAAATGAATATGTAGGTAGGTAATATGTAGGAATTAAGAGAGAAGATTGATGTCTACTTTTGGTAGTTAAATAAATAATAACAAAAAACGATATACCTAAGTATATATTTTTAGCTTAATAGTTGTTAATCTAATTTATTGTTATGTTTAAATTGTAATTTTAGTAACCTAAAATTCTGGTATTTTTCAGATTGCTGATGATTTCGACATGCCATTCTTCGAAGTATCTTGTAAAAGCAATATTAACATCGAGGAAGCGTTTGTAACTTTAGCCAGAAAAATACGAGAATATCGAGAAACTAAGGTATATAAGTATATAACAATAAGTATATATTAAAAATACTTAGATGGCTCACGATCAGAGATGACTTTGGTTTTGTAAACTCAAAAAAAAAAGTTTTTGAAATAGAAAATAATAATTGTGTTTGCTAGCAAACGAAAAAAACCGATTTCAATTACATCGACAAGTAGGTACAACGTAAGTGGACGAAAAAATTAACAAAAGCACTAGTCACCACTACAATTTTCGAAGATTCCGCTCGATTTCTCTACGATATGTCAGCATCAGATCCTGGTTTCCTTATCATGGTACCACCCTTGACATAATTATCTCCTTTCCAATAAAAAAGAGAATCGTCAAAATGGGTTCACAAACGACGAATTTATCCGCGAACACACATAAAATATATAATTATACATATATACCGACGGTCGAATTGAGAAACCTCCTCCTTCTTTGAAGTCGGTTAATAACATAAAATCCGGATGAAGTGTTTGTCCAGATAGGATATTTTTTGTGTGGTCGAGTAAAATTTCTCAAGCACGTTATGTTACCGGATGGTATTGTCCTTCGGTGGGTACCTACATCCTAAGCGCCAGTTGGGTAAAAAACGTAATCCGATACAGCGTAGCGGAACATCCGCACTTTTATGACCTCTTTGTTTTTTACTTTGTCGGTAATTAAAATAATAAGTCCAAGGTTTTAATTGTTTATCGACCAAGGCGCTAATTATTCAAAACTTATACATATTATTTAAACCATTTCGATTCTTCGTGGTTATTTTATCCAATATATTAGAGGAAACTATAAAACGTGTCTTAAGAAGTTTTAAATTAAAATTGTTACTATTTCGATCACGATTCAGCCTGTAATATCCCACTGTTCGGAGGATCTGAGAGAAGGATCGGAGCTTAATCCACCACGCTGCTCCTTAGCTATTTATTTCTTAAAATTATATTTTTAAATTACAGGCTGACGCTTTCGAGCTGAAGGAAAGAGACAACGTGATCAAACCATCTGAATCCGAAACAGACGTGTCAAAATGTAGTTGCTAGCCTAATGTATTTCTTACAACTTGGTAAATTAATTAATATAGCAACAGCCTTCAACGTTTTATACCGAAGAAAATGAGTCTGTTGCAACTTTAACTTGGATCAAAAAAAGTACCTATTCATGTCGAAAATAGTTGAGATAGATTTTCTAGTACTTATAAAAATTTGCTAATAACATATTATATTAACGTAAAAAGGTTTTTTTTTTATAGTGAAATATTAAAAGTAGATTAATTTCAATATTGTAGATGTGATAATTAATTGTATGAGCCAGAATTTCAAAACAAATTGAGAACTCATAATGCAAAAGCGTGAGATTGTTATCAATTGGCCTGCCGGATGCAGTGCATTTTATACATACTTATAATAAGTAGGTATATTTTAAGTAAATATTCAAACAATATAATTTCAAATATTTTTGATAATTGTCTGTGTTGCTCACCGCACAAATTGTTTTCCTACTAATAAAACATGGTAACGGATTTACCACCTCTAAAACTGAACATTAATATCGAGAAATCATTAACTACAGCTCGGCATCTTCCATACAAGAGTATGTAGCATTTTTTGGAATTGCATCCAAATTATGAACAAAATAGATAGGTATATCACAAATTTTTATTTGTAATAGTAGGCAACTAGGCAGTATAGCGGTTAGCGGTTTGTAGCGGTAGTTTTTTCTAATAGGTAACAACTTTTACGTTATTTTGGAAAAATCGACAGTTTTACATTTTTTTTTAAACTAGACCTGTTGTCCTGCATTCAATCATCTGACCGGAAAAATTATACACGTGTATTACGTGCATATTTATATCAATTTTTAAATTATTATATTCACTATAGGTACATACTATATTGTAGGTAACTTTTTACTGTAATGTTTGTTTGTCGTCTTTTGTAAAATATTTAGTTATGTAAATTAAGTAGGTACTTCCACAAAGTTACTAACATAAGGATGAAGTAGGTACATTTATTATCCTTATGAGGACACATTAAAGAAATAAAATATATATAGGTAGGTACTTCAAAATGTTTCAGAAATTCAATAAAATTAAGTACCTAAGTAGGAACAAATTAGTTTTGCAATTTTGGCTCTAAATAAGACTGTATGCACGCTTTACGCATAATATCTTTGTGCTCTTTGCGTGTATTAACCCGTCGCAATTCAATACTCTTGGTTAGTAATCAATTAATATTTAGAAAGTATTATTAGTGGTAAAGATATTCGATCGACGTATATTTCTCAATTTTGAACAAAAAAAGACGAAACATTTAATTTTTAAATTTCAATGATATTAAAACTAAAAAATATCTTTTCTTGATTAAATGCAGTTAAATTGCGATTTGGTATTAATGAAAAATACTCTTTAAATTCAAAATATAGGTATATTATTCATATAATTAAAAAAAAAATGTTTTAAATCTCATATCGGAGAAAAGGCCTTTAATAATTATATGGGCTTGATTACTTATAAATATTATTTATGTAGGTACCACTCATTCAGCTTGTGCGCGACAATGTTTACCAAAGGACTCAAAATAAGCACACTTTACGAATTTAATTATCTTACTAAAAAGTTTTAAACTTCTAAAAGTAGAACGAATTGTTACAGCATTTTATGGACAAAGTTATACATAATGTGATAGCATTGGCGATGAATTAATAGATTTAGATTTATGAAAGAATAAATCGTCATTTATTCATAAACGTATTTTGCTCATTTTCCAACCTTTATGGGTTCATTCCGTTATAATAGTACAGATTATCCATACAATTAATGTATACAAGGTGTGGATGACAATAGAACGATAATTGAAAACACCGTTAGTACTAGTATAAAGAAGTATTTCAAAACCATCAGATAAGTCCTAACATCAAAATCAAAAAAAAAAGATTTTTTCATACAAACTAATTCAATATAATTTAATAAAATTTTATAACATCATTTTTGTAACTAGAGGATCACTGACCTGTTACACGCGTCATCGCGCGGTGATCGCGCGTGGCCTTCTTTCTACGCGGCAAAGTTGCGTGGAAATGGTTTGTGCTTGTACCTACAAAACTTCATTAATTTGATTGAATAAAAAATAGTAAGTTAGAAAAGTAAATTAAAATAAATTGTTACGCATTTAAAATTAAATTGAATAAAAAACTATTTGATTTAAATTTTCTCAAACCATCAATTTTTTTTAAATATGCAGAACTGATCAGTAGCCGATACTGAATAAGTTATTTTTTATAAACATTAGTTATTATAATATTATTTGGTCTGCGAACTGTCACTAAATGGCAATGATTAAAAATTGTGCCTTTTTGTGGCAGTCGATGCCATATCCATTATTTCTTAACCTATGATTTTAAAAATAATAATAGCTGTCCTTGAGTTGTTAACCGCCGGTTTTAGGGTAGGTCAGGTCTTTAGTCTGATACATACGTAGAAATTTTAAAAAATGAAAAATCATAATTTGTGACTAAACTACTGGATGTATTTTATTGATTTTTTGTATGTGGGCTTGGAATGTCATTACATATACGCTGTCCAAGTTATCGTTGTATTATCATCCCCACCCTGTATATTTAAATAAAAAAGTTAAGAAAATATAAGGTGCATCAGGGTAAGTTCGGATACAGGGAAAGGTCGGATAATTCGAATAACTTCTAAACCTGTGCGTATTTATTAGTTGTGGCAGCACAGCGCGAGACGCCATCTTGTTATGCCCCGCCCTTCATTCCGCGCCTGTCACTACGATGCGTTGGATATGTTCGGTTTGCAAAAAAATAAAATCCTATCTTCTAGGCAGATTTTCGGCAGATCCGATCTTCAACCTGGCAAGGTTTTTGTCAGTTTTCTGGTGAGTATTGTTTCTTTCTATTACTGTGTGAGTGTTATGTTATTTTTTGTGAAGTTGTTAACAGTTTGCAATTACAAATTATTTCAAAAGTCGACTGTATGCTGAGATCCGATCTTTGCCGTAACGGTCGAACATCGGATGATTTTAATCCGATCTTAACCCTGTACAAACACGTCAGTTGTTTTCAAACTTTGGCTTATGTTTTAAATTAAATGAATATGGGTGCTAAAAAAAGTTTAGCGCTAAAGATCTCGGGTTCTACTCACGGGCGGGAATTTTATCATTTGTGTGTTAACGTACGTACAAATATTATTCAAAGTACGAATCAATTTGTTTTGTTTGTAACTGATAGCAGTCTTCAAAATTGAGTACGTAGGTTAAGAACTATTGACAACGATAATATTATCGATTTAAAAAAAAGCTCGCCAAGACTTTATTCTTATTTGAAAGTTGTTAAATCCAAGAAAATAAAATAAATTTGGGGTAAACGACGTTAGATGTTTGACTTGGCGAATTGATAAAAAAGTAAGAGTGACATTTTTTATTTATTTTTTGTTATCTTTATCATATATTTTTTAAAGAATTTGAAACTGGGTATGACCGATTCCGACGGCGAGATAGACAATACGAGCTAGATTAAAAAATACATAAAAACGTAACATAACTGCTGTTTTATCAATATCGGCAAGCTAAAAAGTGATACACATAATATATTTTTATAGTTTAAATCAATCAATATTCATATTAAATTTTACACCTTTGCGCGATCACAAGTAATGAAATTATAATTTTCTATATCCTATATTTTTGTTTCAGTTCAATATGCCGACTAAATATATAAGAAAAACATCACGTGCCTCGTACTCCAAAGAAGATTTAAAAATCGCCATAGAGCAAGTAGAAAAAAATGAGTTAAGTAACTACGCAGCTTCAAAAACTTACGGTATCCCGACATCGACGTTAAATGATCATTATCAGAAAGAGGACAGGCTTAAAAAGCGAAACTCTCGGAGGGCCACTCGTCGACCAATGTTAATATAACTAAGAATGTTAATATAACTAAGGATGTTAATAACATTTTCATTTAAGTAATAAAATATATTTTCATAATAATGCATTATATTTTCTTACTTTTTAAGTAAGTTCTGTTTTATCTACCCTATCCTCATAGTACATAAGTGAACGAAGTAATTAATTTTATAAGACAAACAACAATTCAATTCGATACTTTAAATCGAATCTTGGAATCAAAATCTTTAGCTAGTATACGAGTAGGTACTCATTCGCTAGGGGCATGTAGATGTGGAATGAAAAAGACCTTTTCAGATCAAAGATCTATTATGAAAAGTTTGAGAATCACAAATTTTTTACCTGTACGAATGTAGGGTAAGATCGGATTAATAAAATATGAATAAAAAAAATATTAACTTCTCACCTAGTTAATCAAACGGAGTAGAAAATTCAAAGTTATTTTCTTATAAAAGGTAAAGTTCGGATATTTTTATAAATTCAACCTCAAGATATCTGCTATAGAATCAGTTTTATAAAGTAATCCGAACTTACCCTCTTATGGTCCGATCTTATCCTCATGTTTTAAAATTAATGTTGAATTTTTACGAAGTTGTAATTTAGGAATCATTAAAGGTAGAAGTATGAAAAAGAAACATAGTGATAGTAAATTTACTCATTAACGACGTTTTCATTATTATTTATCTTTGTCTTAATAAGAAAACCGAAAAAAAATTTTTTTACTAAACCCTTTCCAATTCATCCAAAAACTGTCCGAACTTGCCCTGATGCACCTTATTAATATTAGGGGGTTAAAGTATGAAATTGCCGATTTGTACTGAAAAACTGAAATTCGTTTTTATTTATTTATTAGAAACATATTTATTTATTAAAAATAGTTACCATTAAATATCTATTATCTATAAGTACATTGCTGCCATTTAATAGGAAGTTCATTTACGCCTTTGCGATGGACCTCTGGTGATCTAGATTCGACAAACTGTGTGAAAGCATTTTGTACCTACTGCCTCGCCTGAGAAGAAAACTTTTTATCACGTAGAAAATTGTCCAAATCAAGAAAAAAATGGTAGTCCGAATACGGAGGGTGACGAATGGTTTCTAATTGCAGTTTATGTAGAGTTAAAACGGTTTCTCGTGCTGTATGAGGTCTCGCTTTATCATGGAGCAATAATGGTGAAGATCGATTCATGAGTCGGGGCTGTTTCACTGCTAGTTTTGCTATCATTGTTCGTAGTTCGGCACAGTAGACATCTGCCGCTATTGCTTGACCGGATCGGAGAAAGCTATAGCGAAGCACCATGCTGATACCACCAAACAGTTACCATTACCTTTTTATTGGCAAGCTTTGCTTTAGGACACGGTTGCGGCGTTTGACCTAGGGGTCAGCCATTTGCATTTTCGCTTACGATTATCGTAAATAATCCATTTTTCATCACATGTCCCAGATGGATCCAATATTTTTTCATTTCTGTATCGATTCAACAAGGCAACGCACGTTTCAACACGCGTTCTTTCGGCAGATGAGTCAAATCATTAGGTAGGTACCCATTTTTCATATTTTTTATTTTATTGATTTGACGCAAATATTATTGGTAAGGTAACGTTAAACCATGCCGCTAGTTCCTGGGTAATTGGCTCGAATCGGCTTTCACCATCTCTTTCAATTCATTGTTATTCACCTGTGTGAGCGTCTTCCACGCGGTTCGTTCTTCAAATCAAAGTTTCCATCACGAAAGCGTTTAAACCAAAATCGCACGGTGCGTTCATTAGTGCAGTCCCCTCACCAAACGCAACATTAATATTGCGAGCTGTTTCTTCTGCCGCGTTAGTTCCGCGTTGCAACTCATATTCAAAAATCACTCGAATTTTCGAAGTATCCATCTTTCTTGTCTAAGCTGAATTAAAAAAAAAACAATTGAAAGTTGATAATCGAATGTTGCACATTTTTTTTAAAAGAAGAACTACATAAGTACCACGTGAAAAAAGTTTCACTCAAAAATCTCAAACCATGAAGGTTCTATGTCAATTCGAAGTAACTATTACAATAAAACGGCAATTTCATACTTTAACCCCATTAGAACATCATGTATGAAACAGTTTAATACTTTTGTAGATTTTTTTGATTCAAATTATAAACGTAATAAATACAAACACATTTTTACATTCAGTTTCCTTCCAGTTCCAGTCTTCCATGCATCATTTTCAAAGAATAAAAACTATAATAATTGTGTTTTTGCTCGCAAACGAAAAAAAAACCGACTTCAATTGCATCGACAAGTAATAAATAATAAATTAATTAACAAACGCACTAGTCGTCACTACGATTTTCGAGGGTTTCCTTCGATTTATCTGGGATCCCATCATCAGATCCTGGTTTCCTTATCATGGTACCTAAGTTAGGATATCTCCTTTCCAACAAAAAAAGAATTATCAAAATCGGTTCATAAACGACGAGGCTATCCCCGAACATACATTTAAAAAAAAACATATACGGTCGAATTGAGTAACCTCCTCCTTTTTTGAAGTCGGTTAAAAATGGTTTGATAATATCAAGTCACAAATAAGAAACAAGACATTTTTTCATATCACGTTACATTATGTACCTACTAAATATTGCCTTTTCCAACAATGAAATACGTGATTATACATTTTGACTTTCTTTTCCTCTCATGTATGTTCGCCGGCTCGTAGATTGAACTCAAATAATGCCGTTCCATTCCAGTTCATTCTGTACAGGCTGAATGCGATGCGAACTATATAAAACCCCACTAAAACGTCTGAAGAAAAATAGACAGCATTCGCAGGGACGCAGAACCGCAGTGAAACATTTAGATAGACGCTACGAGTCGGCAGAAATATGCTTTTTGTTGAATTTTAATCCATTGTTACAAAAAGAAACAGAACTCATATGCGACAAGGAAGAAATATTAACAGCATGCGAAAAATTAACACAATAACTATTTTCTGCACCTTTTTAGGGTTCCGTACCCACAGGGTAAAAATGCGACGCTATTATTAGTAATCGGGTCCCGTTTTTACCCTGTGGTGGGTGTGTGGTGAGTGGTGTGGTGTGGTGGTAAGTCTTAGGACTTTGCTGTCTGTCTGTGCGTCCGTCCGTCCGTCTGTCTGTCACCAGGCTGTATCTCAAGAACGGCGATAGCTAGAAAGCTGAAATTTTCACAAATTATGTATTTCTGTTGCCGATATAACAAAAAATACTAAAAACCAAATAAAATAAATATTTAAGGGGGGCTGCCCTACAACAAACGCGATTTTTTGCCCTTGTTTGCTCGATATCAATAAAGGCAACAGGTAGGCACTTGAAATATTCACAGAATACTCAGTTGTATATTTACTTTCCGCCGCGTTGGCGGAGCGGTCACAGCACTGGATTGCGAGTGGCTGTTGCGCGGGCGGTTGCGGGTTCGATCCCCGCACACGACAGCATTTGTATTGGCCATACACCTACTGTTGTTTACCTAGTCAATGGTACGGAGCCCTGCGTGCTCGAGTCTGACACGTACTTGACCAATTTTTCACTTATACCTTTATTCTACGCAGTTTTCAGATGAAGAGAAACAACAAACATACGCATAATTTACATACAAAACTATGTATTCATTCATAACACTAATGAAAAAAAAAAAATTAGTTTAATCTTCAGGTCTAAAATGAACTAAAATAAAAAATGTGTAATGGTTTTGCTTCTCTGATACTGATATCCATAATTTTTTAAGGTTGTACCACAGAAATGGTTAAAATACCCTATACTATTTCTGTGGGTTGTACATATAAAAAATAAAAATAATAATAATAAAGCATTTACAATATCAGAGAAAGATGGTATTTCTTTGCAATAAATCAAATTCCATCACATTAGTATACACTCAAAATAATAGATTAATAGGTATGTTTCATTAGACCTCTGAAAATACACATTATAACAAGAGTTATAATTTTTTTTACCTATAACAAGAAAACTAGACAATTTATTATAAAATTTATTTTATACAAAACTCTTAAAAATCTTACGATTCAGTACAACATTGTTAAATTATTCATGTTATCGGGTAGTCACGAAAAGTTCATTAGTTAAAGTTAATAAACACTACTTATCAAATAAATAAAATAAACAATATAATTTGACTAGTAAACCCAAATTTGAAAGTTTATCCCACAATATAGCCTTCCTACTTAACATTTAGTTTTTTTTTTATTAAAAAAAAACTATATATAAAAACTATATAAAATTGTTCAATAATTTCATTTTCCATTAAAGATTTAACATTTTTTTCCTTTTAGCTCGTGTCGGAATTATTGGTTGTGGTTCAGTTTTGATAGGTTCTTGTTTAATTTCGTTCAACCGATTTATACTTATTTCATTTGAAATTATTTCTTGGGAAACTGGTTCTTGTTTTATTACTTTGTTACAATCAGTATTCGCTTCCCTGGAATAATAAAAACTATTCATATTATATATGATCATCATGTAGTAGTCATATAGGTATAGATTGTTTACTATAATCTTATAGCTTGTTAACATAGCTTATAGAGCTTATATAAAAAAATAAAGTAAAAATATGTCAAATGTTTTCCACATACTGATCACTCTGGTGTAGTGGTGCGAGTGACATGTACGCGCCTAACAATAGGCAGTTTGCGGATTCGATTCCTGCTCGGGATGGATACTTATACAAATATTTCTTTCCGGCTTGAATGTCTGTCTTGTGGGTCACCCCTCGGTGTGCCTCGGAGAGCACGTTAAGCCGTTGGTCACAACTGTTAGCATATACACCTGATAGCGATTGTTACTCATAGCAGGAATATAGCCGCCAACCTGCAGCCAAGCAGCATGGTGTATCAAGCTCCGATCCCTCTCCTATGTAGAGAAAGAGGCTTATGCCCAGAATTGAGATGTAACAGGTTGAATCCATTCCAAGTATATTTCTTTGGATAAACATTTTAATATTATATGCGCTTTATATAACTGACGTAGGGCACAGTAGGAAATTTCCTGCTCAAAATATGGAGCGGCCCGACTGGGGTAGTACCTCGACCTTACAGAAGATCACAGCTAAAAATACTGTTTTCAAGCAGTATTGTGTTCCTGTTGGCGAGTAAGGTGACCAGAGCTCCTGGGGGATTGGGGATAGGGTCAGCAATGTGCTTGCGATGGGTCTGGTATTGCAGGTGTCTTATAAGCTACGGTAATCGCTTACAATCAGGTGAGTTTTGTTTTTAAAAAAAAAAAAAAATTTCATGGTACTATGAATTAGTAATTTAAAGTATCCTTTTAAAATTATACAAAACAAAGAAGACATTAAAATAAAACTTACAAGATATTTCTTGAAATGTTTACAGTTTTTTCCAAAACACTATTTGGAATCATCATATCACCAAAATTATTATTATATGTTGAATGCTTTTCCATATGAGTCTCATCTTTATAGGGTGGCAGAGAAGCTGTAATCATAGAACAATTATAATATTCTTTAACACATTGACTAGTGTGTTATTAGAATAGTTTCAAGTTTATTCTTTCAGATATAAAAAGAATGCAATAAATTATACAATAAATGTATTTCATTTATTATAAACACTGTTTCTTTAGTGATACTGGAACAAACATTTCTTTTAGATGCTTTATAAAAAACCGTTACATTGTAATTTTTACATTTATATCAGATAAGTAATTAATATTTTATATAAGGATATTGATTGCATCTAAAACGATTTTTGAATGATACTATGTTTGATAAAGCTAACACACTAGGTACAATTGCCTGAGATAAAATACATTCAAGAACAGGTTATTTATTTTTATGAAAAAATTTATTAATTTAATTAATTTTTTAAAGAACCAAATACTTCTCTTTCTTCTATACTTACTGTAACGTATTTTGCCTCCTAGTGATTTGTATTGACCAATTTCTTTTTCTTTCTTTTTTAATACTTCACGTAACTCTTGTTCGCTGCATCTTAAATCCTTGATAGTTTCTAGAAGTTTAAGAGTAACTTCTTGGAAGAACTGAGGAACAAAAATATTTAAGGAGGTAAGTTTCAAACCTAGACATGTCCAGTTTTCCACTATATATCCTCTATGTTTGAAAGTAATCTTTGTTATATGGGCTATTTTTTATAATAGGGTCTAACTTAAATTTATTTTTGATGATTTTACATAATATGATACTTCGTTTGAAATAAATTAAATTGGTTGTAAATCTCAGTAGACGTATTTGAAATATTATGTTAAACAAAATTTGGAATTGGTCACATTTCAAATTTATCTCTTGCATTATAAAGACTGTAATCCGAAAAACTGAATCCCATAATCCACAGATCCGGCAATATTATACACGTACATGATGTACATGATTTGCCAGATCTGATGACCGGATGGAAGTTGATCAATCTGACCAGCTCCGGCCGTATGAGACCGGATAGCAATCTCAAATAACTAAATTGTAATTTTGTTAAATTGAATTCTTTATTTTTAAAAAACTAAAAAAAACGAGTGTGATTTAGACCACACGAGTGAAGTAAAACTTACGAAAGGTAACTAACTCTCTCTTTCTATCTTCATTAAATTATACCTCCCTCTCAACTTCCGTTAGCCTCGAATAAACACACTTTTCGTAATACTCTTGTCACACATTCACCAACTTATTCCACAAGTCAAGCATGTGTAAAGAAGTTTTACTTTAAAAAGTAAACAACTTACCAACTCGGCGGACCCGTCTTTTAGTTTTATTCGTAGATGTAACGGGTAACTATAGACTCTTATCATATGAACATTTAGAAATGTGTCCTTGTGTGATACATGCAAAGTTTTAAGGTCATTTGGATTTAAAAGCATTTGTGTTCCCTTTTCAATGAGCTCATTGGAATTTATTTCTAAGCCAAAATTACTTTCCTGCAATGGTATAAAATTTTATTTTAGCGATTTTATTGCTCACCAGATGCTATGTTTGTTTAAAATATGGTAAACTTAGAGAATTAATCAAGTAAATTTGAGTATATTTCTTAAAATTTTAATTTTTGTACATTTCCATTTTTGCAATATGAAAAATAAAATTTAATGTTTTTATAATGCACTAAATTATAACATGTAATAGGAAAGAATTGTACATAAATATAAATGTAGCTTCAACCGTTACTTATGTTCTTATATTCACTGTAGTTATTTGCTAATGTTAGAACATACATAAAAAGAAAAAGTTATTATATACATAATATGTATATTCACGCTTGAGATTTAATCAAAACATTAAAAATATTAACTAAACGGATACAATATCTGAGACAGTATTATTAAAATTATATATCTTATGTCTTGACTATTATTATTGATATTCATGGCATTTGACATCATTTTATTATAATTTATTACAAATTTCTCTTCAACACAGTTACAGCCAGTTTGATAAAAGTTGGTTAATTAGACAGAATTAATTAGACATATAATTAACCTTAAGACAGTTAAGAAACTCATCTTCACCATAAGAAGCTTCCCATATTTTTATGAAGTCGGTGATAAGAATATGGTAACTACATTTTTTTGAAAATTGTAGGAAATATGATGGCAAATTAGGTAATTCTTTCCACATTAGTTTATCTGCAAATTGTTTCGTTGTAAAAAATACACAAGCATATGTTGTATTATGTATTAAGTTTATAATTTCACTTTTTAGTTTAATAATTTCATTAATAAGTTCATAATATACAAATACAATTAATAAATAATTATACCCCGTCCGGCCACTTATCTTTTTGACACTTCAAGAAACTTTGACATTAGTGACTGGCGACTGCCTCGCACGTTATTTACTCGATTTGAAATAATAATCGATTCTATTTAAGAAGGACTTTCAATCGATTTAATGAAATACATTTACTTTAAAAATATTATTTATTTATTCGTTTATTAGTTTTTTTTTAAATTATAAATGAAATATATAAATAAAAGAATGAACAGAGTTATTCCTCTTTACTCTTGGTTTGAAATTAAATTTCAAGATTTCGACTTAATTCCTTGCAAATAATCAATCTTGGAGTCATAGATACTATGTTTATTTCCTTTTTTTATTAAATTTATAGAAACAATAATCACATGACGTAAAATTATTTTTATCATATGATCGATTTATTATCGATTTATTATTTCAAGAACTGTTTCATAGTCTGTGGTTGTTTGTTATGCACAGGGTACTTCACTCAATCAATCGAATCGTCAATAAAGTATGACATTACAGTAAAATTTTTCAAATTTTTAGTACGTATTCCGAAAAAAAAAAATAACTGTAATTTATAGGCGTGAGCTGTCAAAAAGATTATAATAAATGGCCGGACGGGATATAGTATTGGACTATTGGTCTATTACACAGAGTATTAATGACTTAATGTACCTAAATAAAAATAAATTAATCATGCTATAAGCTATTTTCTCCGCAGATAAATCACGATAAATAATCTACATCAAATGATAATAAACACTAGGGATGTCAAAAATAACGAATATTTCGTGTGCAGAAAAGCGGTTTTTGTTTACTAAACCATAATCGATTTTTGATAATCAGTTATCTAAATCTGAAGAATCGATTTTTAACATATCGATTATAATAAATACCGTTTTATATTAATTGCAAATTGTAATTCAATTAGGGAGGGTAGACCGTAAAGTTGAGGAGAATCATCTCATACCTACAGGAGAAAAGTTGAAAAAGTGTCCAGCTGTATGTTGTAACAGTTTAAAAACCTTCCACAAAATTCGACCGAAATGGCGCTAATATCACCAAAAGTATGATAATTATAAAGAGAGCAATTACAAAGAACGTAAAGTATGCCTAGACCCTTGTTTGAAAAATATTAATATACATCTGCATAATAAAAATGAATGTTGCTAAGCGCATAATTACTGAAGATTCGTACGCTGTTATGTATTCATAGTCCTGCTCTATGGGGTTGAAAGTTGGACCTTAACCTCGACATTATGTTCAAAGCTGGAAGCGTTTGAAATGTGGATATACAGACGTATGCTCCGAATATCCTGGACTATGAAAATAACAAAATAATGTTGAGGTTCTGCGTTACATGAATAAAAGTTGGAAATAATGAGGACTGTGAAGGAGATGAAGCTGCAGTATTTTGTCACATAATTAGAGGACACAGATATCGGTTTCTTTAGCTTGTAATTCAAGGAAAAATCGAGGAAAAACGCCGACCTGGCAGAAGGAAAACATCCTGGCTGAAGAACCTCCGTGAATGGTTTAACCTAAGTACCAGCTCTCTCTTCTGTGCTGCAGCTTCGAAGATTAAGATAGCCATGATGGTCGCTAAACTTCGTAGAGAAGAGGCACCGTGAGAAGAAGAAGCAGCGCATAACTCGATAATGGCTGGACCAATTCGGCTTGTATGTTCCTTAAATCCCACGGAAGGCATAGGTATACTAAAAAAAAAAAACATAACAGACAGAACGAAGACTGTCCGGGCAGCTAGTATATAAAGTAGGTATATATGTATAACCTAAACAGGTACTGTGAGATAGCGTTGAAAGTCAATAAACTATTGTGAATTATAAAGAGCTTTTGCAAGTGAATATAAAGTGACAATTGTAATAAAAATTATAAAAACGAAAGTATTTCTATCTTCTTTCTCCTTATCCGTTAATTTTTAGCGAATTATTTGAAAATTACCCTCGTGCTACAGTGTCGTTTCCAATTTAATGACTTTGGTTGGACACTTTCTGATATACTAAGACACACATCCTTTCTTCTACACTCCATAAATTCAATATCTTGCCAATGTCACGTCGCATGGAAAAGACGCGAAGGAGATTTATTAACAGAATTCCAAAAAAAGAGGAAGTTCTCAATCCGATTGTATTTTTTAAATGTACATATGTGTTACCTCTCAGAACTTTCGACTGGATGGACCTAGGATGGACCGATTTTGATGATTTTTGTCTTAATCGAAAGTTTGTGCGTGTCATGTGGTCTCATTTAAGTTTAATTGAGATCAAACAAGTAATTTTCGAGTTATATCTAATAATGCGTATTTACTTGACTATTTTTCGTTTACCTACTTACGTTGTATTATACCGCCACTACAGCCTATCACAGTCCACTGTTGGACATAGGCCTCCAAAAGTTCGCGCCCGACATTATGACGCGAACTCATGTGTTTTGCCCATAGTTACAACGCTGGGCAGGTTGGTTGATGACCGCAGGGCTGGCTTTGTCGCACCGAAGACGCTGCTGCCCGTCTTTGGCCTGTGTATTTCAAAGTCAGCATGGATGGTTATCCCGCCATCCGTCAGCTTTTCAAGTTCCAAGGTGGTAGTGGAACTGTGTTATCCCTTAGTCGCCTCTTACGACACCCACGGGAAGAGAGGGGGTGGCTACATTCTTTAGTGCCGTAGCCACACAATATTATTCCGCATAACCTTTCAATTGATATTTCGATTTTGATGATTCTTGTTGTGATCGAAAGCTGATGATTGTCTTTTAGTCCTATTTAGATTTGATTGAGATTTACCGACTACTTTTTGAGTAATCCTTGATAACGCGCATATACTTGACTATTTTTTCGTCTACTTATGTTGTATTAGGTACTTGTCAATGTAATTGAAGACGGTCTTTTTTCGTATCTCTAATTTTCTCTACAATTTTGGCAACCCGCAGCGGAGTAGCGTGGTGGCGTGGTAGCGGAGTAGGTACGTGGATTAAGCTCCGACACTTCTACATGAAGAAAGAGGCCTATGCTCAGCAGTGCGATGTTACAGGCAAAATCACTCATTGTCGCTATGTACCAACAACACTGAATATCACACTGAAAAGTTTTGTTGAACGTAACGTAAAGTATGTTTTCCTTTACACATTATTTCACATTTTTAAAAGTTTAACACGTTTGAAGGCGTATTAACTTTTATATTTGCATTGAATCCCATATAAATCACAGATAACGAAAGACAGAAAAGACGCATATTTTCAGACTAGCTTCTGCGCGCGACTTCGTCGGCGTGGACTCCGCTCCTATTGGTCTTAGCGTGATGATACATAGCCTATAGCCTTCCTCGATAAATGGGCTATCTCACACTGAAAGAATTTTTCAAATCGGCCCAGTAGTTCCAGAGATTACCGCGTTCAAACAAACAAACAAACAAACAAACAACCAAACAAACAAACTCTTCAGCTTTATATATTAGTACTAGCTTCTGCGCGCGACTTCGTCGGCGTAGACTCCGCTCCTATTGGTCTTAGCGTCATGATATATAGCCTATAGCCTTCCTCGATAAATGGGCTATCTAACACTGAAAGAATTTTTCAAATCGGACCAGTAGATCCTGAGATTAGCGCGTTCAAACAAACAAACAAACAAACAAACAAACTCTTCAGCTTTATTATATTAGTATAGATAATTATGCACCCTGGCTCACTGAAAATATCAGAGCGTCAATGACCAAACGTAATGCTGCGAAATGCAAATATAAAACAAAACCAACTGAAGAAAATCTAAATAACTACAGGCGCTTACGTAATAAATGTAATAGGATGTGCAGGGACGCTCAAAGACAATATGTACACTCGTCTGTAGATAATAAGAGCTCATCAGAGGTGTGGCGAATCCTTCAGTCTCTTGGGATCGGACGCTCTAAAACTGAAACTTCTCCAAACATAGATCTGAACGTCCTCAACAACCACTTTTCCAACTCTATTATTCCGAACCCCGATAAAGCACAAACTGTTTCTCTCCTCAAAGCTCGTACCAAACCCAATCATGCTTCATTTAAGTTCGAAGAAATAACGTCGTCTGACATTAAAAGACATGCATCAGCCATCTCATCGGATGCCATTGGCTCTGACGGCATAAGTAGAAAAATGGCTATGTTGGTATTGGAAGAGATTATGCCTATAATATGTCATATCCTTAACTTCTCTCTTACTTCAAAGACTTTCCCTGACGTATGGCGTCTTGCTAATGTCATACCAATCCCTAAGCTCTCCAATCCTTCATTACCTTCACACTACCGACCTATTTCTATACTTCCTTTCTTATCTAAAATCCTTGAACGCATCATTTATTTCCAACTTACCTTGTTTTTAACTAAACATAACATCCTGAGCCCGTTCCAGTCCGGTTTCCGACCTGGCCATAGCACTGTGACGGCACTTACAAAGGTTCTTGACGACATTCGGTTTGGAATGGATAACAAGGAAGTAACCATATTAGCTTTACTGGATTTCAGCAACGCATTTAACACCGTTGATTACGACATACTCCTAGCTATCTTAGAGTCAATTAATGTATCAGCTGAAGTCATAGAGTGGTTCCATTCTTATCTGTCTGGGCGTCGGCAGCGTGTATGTGCTGGTGATAGTCATTCCTCGTATTGCCGCCTCAGTGCTGGGGTTCCCCAGGGTAGCGTGCTCTCTCCACTCCTATTCTCTATCTTTATAAATACTGTTACTGAAATTCTTACCATCTCTTTCCATCTATACGCTGATGACTTGCAAGTTTATTTGACAACACCGGTTGAGAACATTGTAGAAGCTATAAACACCCTAAACTCTAACCTGAGCGCTATCACCAACTGGAGTCGGTTGTTTGGATTATCTGTCAATTCCGGCAAGTCACAATTCTCTATTTTAGGCACCTCTAAACAACTAGCAAAGTTAGCTTGCTATAACCTTCCTAACGTTATATTCGATGGCTCCGTTATATGTTACTCCAACGTGTTAAAAAATCTAGGGGTTATTGTTGACAGCTCTCTTTCCTGGCGTCCGCAAATCGCTGAAATTAGTCGCAAAATTTTTGCAACTTTTCATTCACTCAAAAGATGGAAACATTTTCTACCGATTAAGACTAAAATATCGCTAGTCAACAGTCTTATGTTGCCAATCTTGGACTATGCAGATGCATGCTATCCAGACTTATCGGAGGAACTGATTAACAAACTCAACCGTCTGCAAAACCTCGGCATAAGATATATATTCAATTTGAAGAAGTTTGACCATGTATCACAGTATCGCTCAAGGCTCGGATGGCTTCCAATAAAACATCGACGTAACCTACATATTCTGTCCCTCCTCTACGCAACCCTTTTCTGTCCTACTTCACCGCTATACCTGAAAGAACGTTTTTCTTTCCTTGGCAACCCTTCTCTTCACATGTGCCTTCGCTCTCAAAACGACAACAAATTGAGTGTGCCAATTCGTAACTCCAGTTCGTATGCTAAATCTTTCACGTCAAAGGCTGTTGAATTATGGAATGCACTACATTTGGTAATTCGTCAATCTCCTTCTATCTTTGTCTTTAAAAACCGCGTAAAGCACTTCTACCTAACTATGACTTAAATAACATATCTTTTGCGTACGCACTCATTCGCTTTTGTATGTGTATGTATGTATTTGTGTATATATATATATATAATTATATATATATATAATTATATATATATTTATATATAATATATTTATTATATATTTGTATGTATGTATGAATTTGAATAATATGCTTTTTTTTTTTTTGAACTTTATTACCGATGCGCAAGCCCGTTACAATGCTAGCTCCTTTCTGTTGGGTAGTCTGGAAGAGATCGCTATTTAGTGATAAGACCGCCCATTGCACTAAATGTATTATTTTAATATTAAGGTTTGCTATGTAAACTAGTTTTAGTTGCAATAAAGATGTTTATTATTATTATTATGATTATTTGAATTTTGCGCTCGGCGCTCACTTTCGCCTCTGTATAAGCCGATTGATAGATGAAAAATATCTTATTCAATTTAAACTTAGAACATATTCTTACCCATTACAATTTAACAATAAGAGTGAGGAAATTGAAGAAAACCTTGGAATTGAATTGGTAAATTGGTGACATATTTAACATAATTTAAAATACAATTAATGCTTATGTCACTAAAATAAGGTTACCTTTGAATACTGATATTGCACGTTTATTGGGAGACTAAAAATTTGTTTTTATTGATGGTTGCAGGATCTCAATTATAGAATAGATCAGATTTAAAATAAGAATAATTACCTACAACTCACACACAACCACTTATTTTAAGTAATTTCGCCAATTACTGTTGAGCTTGATTGTAAGCTCTTATTTAATTAAAGTTTCAATATTGCTCTATCTATCTGATAGTAAGATTTGTATGAAAAGATTTTCCAATAGTCTTCGAATTGGAATTTTTGATTCTAATAATTCTTTTGGTATAGGGAACTTACATTATACGTGTTTATTGCATTTTCTGCATTGTTAATAGGAAGCTAACCTACATTATAATATGTGTCTCAGGCTGTTTTACTTTAATAGCTAATTAAGTTCGAGAGAGTTCGATTTTTGTCGCTCACATTATTTCAACATATGTATTTGATGAACTTGATTTGTTGGTTTTCAGTTGTGACAATGCTTATTTAATATAAATACAACAAAGAATAAATGATCACTGTTCGGGCACTGTTATTTTTCTATCGAATTTTATGGATACAAGGGTAAGGCTGCTATTCACCGATATTATCAAAGTTATTTTTTAAGATAATCGTTATATAGAATAATAATAATAATACACTTTATTGTACACCAAAGACAGAAATAATACATAGCAAACAAAGAAAATTTTAACAATATATCATTAGGTACAAAAGGCGGCCTTATCGCTAAAAAGCGATCTCTTCCAGGCAACCTTAGAATCATAAATTATTTTGATTTAAAACCTTAACTCAATGTTGTCATATCAAACGTGATATTTAAAATTTAAGGAATTTATTAATATTTTCTAGACGACCGCTGAAAAATAATAGAATGTTGAAAAATGAAATATATAACATCATTCATCAAGTCCATAGCGGCGGTAGGCAATAAACGGCCTCGATGTAGGTACGCTTGTACAAAAGTGGGTTGAATTTTGTTAAAAATTTCCCAAGGATTTTGAGCAAGTGTTACTAATAGCTGTGAGCTGTGCTGTCTACAACATTAGGTAGGTACACAGAGTATTTTTATGTTAGAACTAACGACCTATATTATATATACAGATATATATGTATACATTCTACAAACTTAATGCATAGCGATTGTGAAAATCGATCTAAATTATGATATAAATGAAGTTTTTTACTTCACTGTAGTATCAAATTTAAGCAAAAAGGAAAAAAAAAGAAAAAATGATATTTAGGAATAGTGACACGCTTTAATATGTAGGTATATATATTTAGTTTATACGAGTTACGTTTACTCTTTCCCTAGACTTCTCTCATTCGTAAGTACGGGATTTTGTACAATGATAGTTTCTGTGACTGGTTATAATTTTGAATACTAAATATTTATAAAAAAATATTCCATGAATCATAAAAGTAGAAAAAGATCACAAAAACACATTTTAGGTAGTAAATTAGTGCTTAAAATCAATTGTAACTAATTCATATTTTCTTACCTTATTTAATTTGTGTCTTAACAATTTTATTTATGATTTCCTCAATCATATGCTAGTGTTCAGTGATGCCCAAAGACCAGTGATGCCTCGCTAATAAAACCTTCACGCTTTAACGGGTTGTTTAGTCACAAGAGAATCGCATCTTTTATTGATAAAACATTGTTTGAGATAAAAAATAATGTAATTTTACGCCAGCTAAAACTTGTCTCGATTGTAGTCTGAACTACAATCTAGACAAGTTTTAAGGGGACTTTTTTTGGTTATAAAGCTAGTTAAAAGTTATATTAACTAAAATATAATAGATAAAACAAAAGTGTTTGGTTACTTATAAAATTTGTATCAGTTGTTGTTCCACGTTTAAGAATAACAATGATAGTCGTGTCGTAAGGGAGAGCAGGCCTTTAAAGCCATTCACTCACCTCAGGCGGCACAGAGATAGGTATACCTCAACACTTTTATACGAATTTCTTTAGAGTGAATGGGCTTGTGAAACTCCCTCCCTATAGCAATTCGACAGGCTAAATCTTTAGAAATTTGTAAACGTCCTATTTAAGAATGTCATATTGAATTTATATCGTATTCCTTTACAAAAAAATACTATATATTTAGCATTTTGATTATCTATAGAAATAAATAAAATTGGAGTCTCTGTTTGTAATATTAAAATAACCACTTTTTACTATGCATATGGATTTATACACGGTACATATACCAAAATAACATTTTTATAATTTTTGTCTGTCTGTCTGTTTGTTTGTTCCAGCTAATCTCTGAAACGGCTGGACCGATTTTGACGGGACTTTCACTGGCAGATAGCTGATGTAATAAGGAGTAACTTAGGCTACTTTTATTTCACATTTTTTTATAACTGCGAAGAAACCAAATCGAAATTCTTGATATGATTTTATTCGGTTTAAAACCGAATAAAACCAAGATTCCTTAGGGTATAGATCCATAGCTTAACGGCTAGAGCACCGGACACGGATTGTCGGGAGGTGCGGGTTCGAATCCCACTGGATCGAAAAATTTTGATATGATAATAAAAAACATTTTCGAATTTCCTCATGTGTGGGTAACACAAAAATAAAAATAATACGAATTTACAACAGGTCATTTAAAAACCCCATATTGTAGGTACAGAGTTGCATTTAGTCAAGCAGCTGCTTGACGAAAACTGCTTGGAAGAATAATTATTGATTAGCAAAAAGGGTTTTTGCAGAAAGGAAATATTACGCTTCCGTTTTACATCTCTAGGACTTCTTTCACGTGACTCACGGAATGCAACAAATGTTGAAATAATTTCAGACGGGTTTACCCTTTTCTGGTAGGAATAATATTTTCGGTACTACCTGGAACTTTGTTATTCTTTAACTGTTTGAGAGTCAAACTAATTTCTCAGAAACTGAAGTCCTAAATATCCTTGGGTTATGACTGGGATATTTTTGGGTGCAAGTTGGGTGATAGTTAGTTTAATTATTATTAGTTTTTATTATTTTAGTTTTTATTGTTAGTTAGCCCCGGGAATTGTAGGTTAGATTTCCGTACCCGGTCAAGGTATAATATAATTATGTATTGTTTATATGTATATTTATATATTGAAAAAATAATAGTTATATCAGTCTGCTGTTACCACTAATTATTATAGGCATTAAGTTGCAAGAAATACGAACACTCGACTATGTGTGTGCAAAACTGTGTGTTGTTTCCTGTAGCTATATACATATAAAATACGATTCAGCCTGTAATGTCCCACTGTTGGGCATAGGCCTCTTCCCCATATAGGAGAAGGGTCGGAGCTTAATTCACCACGCTGCTCCAATGCGGGTTCGCGGATATAGTGAGATATAAAAATGACCGTGCGTCGCGTGCTTAAAAAACAAAAAGTTTATTTACAGGGTACCTAAATAAATATTTTTCAGTTTAGGATTTAAGTTGTTATGTATTTAATGCGGTGTAAGTAACTGTAAGTATTTAGCATATGCGCCGTTAACGTAAAATATTCTGAGTGTTGTTTAGATTGACAGGTACTTAAGTCAAAGTGACCACCGAAGCGACAAGGGAATGGCTTGGGACGACACGAATTCCAATGCCATTATTGCGGTGTCCTTACTTTGACGAAGGTAGCGTCCCGGTTAGCTATATCAAAGCTGATTATACCTCTAAATCGTCCCACTGTTTATTCGAATATGACATCTCCGACAAAGGATATGTGTATTAGTGTATATAAAACTGATTTACATATAAGCATACCTATAGGTATTTCATAGAAATCATATTTTTTCCGGTAAAAAAAAACGTCTCAAAAGGAAATTATCATTCTACGCATGTCACATGTGAAGGCAAACTTTAATTCTTTCATTAAGGTGAAGAGTATATAATTATGATTAATCCTTCGCGCTATTAAAAACGTAAAATGAAACTGAGAAATTTCAAACCCGAAGGGATATATTACACGTACGACGTATTTTTGTAAAATTATACCAGCAGCGTTTGCTCAAATAATATGTGGTAAACGACTACATCGTTGAAGAAGTATTTTACTCCAATTCAATTTGGATAAAAGCCAAGCGCTCATTTCGTAAAGAATATTTACTTTTAATATTGACACATTTCTCTGTCTAAGCTGGAAAAAAATAAAACGATTTTTCGAATGTAATTTAGACAAGTGAATTATGGAATGGCAATTTATTCTTTGGCTATTAAAATGTTGTACGATATTTTCTCAGCAATAAGGGTAATACTAAATTTGTTTTTTATACGACAAAACAAATTTACTCCAGTAGTTTATTACGATAGAGCAGTAGTACAGATAATAATCTTAATATACATTCCATGAATTAATAACTCAATTCGTTACAGATGTAGCTGACTGAATGTCAGAAGTTCAGAACCATCAACTCCTTGTACTCCAAAGGCTTATAACCCATACTGCAATTAGTTTTAATGATAACATATCTCATCTTTAAGAAACAACTTTACTGCTAAAAACATTGCATTCATTTTTCATAGACTTGAAATATATTCAACCCTCCTGAATATTAATTATAGACATCAACTATGATAAATGAAGGCAAATGTCAAAATATTGAGAAATATCAGAGTCCTTTTCTCTTTTCAACAAGAAATTAACTTTAATCCATCTCACCGATCTGTATTGAACTGGTTTCCCTAAAAAGAGTACAATTAAAGACTCAAACAAATATAAATATCTACTTAGGTACCTAATGCGAAAAACGAACCTGTGCTGAACCTGAACATCGTCAATGTTGATGGTACTGTAGACTGTAGGTATAATACTATAATTATTATTACGCCAGAATAACTTGTCTACCTATATCAATAATATCAAGATATATCTTGGAATAAATATTTGTAAAAAAAAAACTATATCAGCTAAATTGGGTAATACATTATTACTAAATTATCCTTACAGAAGATGAATTAAACAGCACCTAAATTAAATTTTCGTCTTAATAATGGTCTGATTGATGTGATGACATTATTGATTTAAAATAAATAAACAAGTGTATATTGGAAAATAGAACTGATTTTGGAAAATTCCTTTAGGCCCTACACCAAGCAAAGTTTGAATCCATTTGTCTTGTCAACGGAATGACTGATGAGTTACTGACGAGACTACGGTATTTTGAGGTAAAATCGAAGCACACATCTGTTTGTGTATTTGCGATACCAACCTTTATATCTATATACTATCATATTACATATTTAGATTTTGTAGACATATATATCTTTCATCTGTGAAAACAAAGGTTTAAAGAGCGCATTTCTTTGATTTTTCTCTCCCCTCTATCTCTGGTTCCAGCCTTGTCGTAAGCCTAGTGTTCCCGCAAAATATTTAATTGAAAAAATTACTAATATGGATTGTATGATTTGATTTTAAAATTATTGTGCAATACGTTGTAGTTTAATTATGAGTACCTGATCGACCGTACTCTGTTTGTGTAAAAATGGAGTACGTAAACGATTTTTTTCTACAAACTATGACAGCTGAAATTTATATTTGCTTGTAATTTTCACTGAAATTGTTAGAGCCGTTTTCGACAACAAGAGTTAAATACTCGTACTTAAATTAATCAACCTACTCTAACTAGTAGAGTAAGATAACTGAACGTGTTCAAAGATAATAACACATTCAGTTATCGTTCATGTTATCTAATATTATTGCACATTTTTTTTATGTTTTGGTCTTCATAATTATGTTAAACGAATTACTTCGTTATCTTTCGAATCTAAAGCCTATTAGTTCCGAAGGCGAGCGATGAATGTATCCGGCGAGTCGTAAAAATCTTGATATTGAATTTTTACGCCTGCTATCGAATTTATTGCGATGCAGTTATAGCTTTTGTAGTACGTAGATCAAAGTTTGTGTTCCAGTCGAATGTAACATGTGTACATTTTTTTTTACTGGTGTTCACTTCATATAGAGCAGATAAATATAACATTCACTCAAAATAGGTTTTATTAATATATATAACGAGTTCTTATTGAAATGTAATAGATTTATTTGATAGAAATATAAAAAATAAAATAAATAAATATCTATAACATACACCCACGGTTGTCTGATCGTACGGTAAGCAAGTCAATGCTTGTGTTATAGGTAACAACCAACTGATTAACTACATATTTTTTTACACAGAAATAATACTTATATATAAATAAATAGGTACATAATATAGCAAACCCAGACTCGAGGCGGAAATCAAACCACTGCAAACAGCGCCAACGGGCAAGTCTACTAAACTACCTAATTATAAATAAGTATAAAAAGATAATTCTAGAAATAATATATCCGTCATCCGCAGTGGAGCAGCGTGGTGGATTAAGCTCAAATTCTTCTCCTACGTGGAGAAAGAGGCCCAGCAGTGCGATGATACAGGCTGAATGCAAGAAATAATAAATAAATTTTGTTATAACATAACTAAAAATTTAGACTAGTTTTCACCTTTTGATAAACATCAAATAAAATTGAATAAAAATTATTTTACTTCGTATTGCGACCAGGCTGTAAAGATTCAAGCCTTAATCAGCAACATTAAACTTTTAATGCTAAATTTATCTTTAAAATTACTAAAGAATTTATGTCGGACTCAGCAGTTAAGAAAAACTTTATGAAGCAGTTTTATCTGGTAATCAACAGTTAAGCGATTCGATACCAAGACATCACAAATTAATAAAACGAATAAATATAATTATCGGTATCAGAGACAACCACCTAACTTTATTCAAAAATTACCTCTGAGATATCAGCGCGTTCTTGTCAATTTTTAAATGGAAAATTTTGGAATTATTAAAAATCTATATAATAATACGTGAAGCAAAAACTTTGTACCCCTTTTTACGAAAATTGCGCGTACGGAGGAGTATGAAATTTCGCACACTTATAGTTTATATATATAGAGAAAGAGTGCAAAATGCTAATATTTTTTTAAAAGTTATACATAAAATATACGTAAAATTAATTAAAAAAAAGCATTATACACACTACCATGTATTTGACACACACATGCATGTTATACCTACTATTTTGGTGATTGTCAAAGTCCGTAGTCAAATTGAAATTAAAAAAAAGGTTCTTTATTTTCATAATTATTTGGTTTTCTTTAAATTGATTAATTATGGTCGAATTTCGACCTCTGGGTGAACACTAGTTTTATTAGATACATAAAAATTGTCTTATAAATACGTATTTCTTTGTGTTGTAACTATTCGACGAAGTGTAACAATAAAAAGAATGGTCATTTTTATATGAAAAATATATATTTGTATGAAAGAAAAAAATAAATATTAAAATGTGGTTTGTTCTATTTAACCATAAAACAATTTATAACAAAATATTTAACATATTTATATCAAGTATATATATAGAGAAAGAGTGCAAAATGCTAATATTTTTTTAAAAGTTATACATAAAATATACGTAAAATTAATTAAAAAAAAGCATTATACACACTACCATGTATTTGACACACACATGCATGTTATACCTACTATTTTGGTGATTGTCAAAGTCCGTAGTCAAATTGAAATTAAAAAAAAGGTTCTTTATTTTCATAATTATTTGGTTTTCTTTAAATTGATTAATTATGGTCGAATTTCGACCTCTGGGTGAACACTAGTTTTATTAGATACATAAAAATTGTCTTATAAATACGTATTTCTTTGTGTTGTAACTATTCGACGAAGTGTAACAATAAAAAGAATGGTCATTTTTATATGAAAAATATATATTTGTATGAAAGAAAAAAATAAATATTAAAATGTGGTTTGTTCTATTTAACCATAAAACAATTTATAACAAAATATTTAACATATTTATATCAAGGAATATCGTATGAGTACTGAAATTTGAAGTTTCTATAAAAATTAACATAAACAGTCAAAGAAAGGACAATGCCTATTTTCTATGAAGCCGTGCCCGGGTACGTGTTCAGACAATTCATATATTTAAGTATCCTTTATTAATCGAAAATAGATTTTTAATAATATTCTAAAAGTGATTAAAACCGTAGTTTATACTTTAATTAAAAAAGATATTTTATTTGTATTCCGGGTTTGTGCTGTCAAAACATATTAAATATAAATACCAAGTCGGAAACGCAACTATAGAAATAAACGCTTTTTTTAATTAAATTATAAACTCCAACACGACCAGAAAATTGACATATTAAAGTTTTCTTTATTAATTAAAACTAGATTTTTAATAATAGTCTAAAAGTAATCAAAGCCGTGGTTTATATTTTAATTTAAAAAAAGCGTTTGTTTGTGTGGTTGCTATGACGACTTGCTATTTATATTTAAACTATTTTGACATGACAAACGCGGAATACAACTAAAATATTTTTTTAAAATTAAATTATAAACCACGGCTTTGATCACTTTTAGAATATTATTAAAAATCTAGTTTCAATTAATAAACGATACTTAAATATATGAATTGTCTAAACTAGTCAAAGCACGTACCGGGCACAAATAGGCATTGTCCTTTCTGTTTATGTTAATTTTTATAGAAACTTCAAATTTCAGTACTCATACGATATTCCTTGATATAAATATGTTAAATATTTTGTTATAAATTGTTTTATGGTTAAATAGAACAAACCACATTTTAATATTTATTTTTTTCTTTCATACAAATATATATTTTTCATATAAAAATGACCATTCTTTTTATTGTTACACTTCGTCGAATAGTTACAACACAAAGAAATACGTATTTATAAGACAATTTTTATGTATCTAATAAAACTAGTGTTCACCCAGAGGTCGAAATTCGACCATAATTAATCAATTTAAAGAAAACCAAATAATTATGAAAATAAAGAACCTTTTTTTTAATTTCAATTTGACTACGGACTTTGACAATCACCAAAATAGTAGGTATAACATGCATGTGTGTGTCAAATACATGGTAGTGTGTATAATGCTTTTTTTTAATTAATTTTACGTATATTTTATGTATAACTTTTAAAAAAATATTAGCATTTTGCACTCTTTCTCTATATATATAAACTATAAGTGTGCGAAATTTCATACTCCTCCGTACGCGCAATACCTGACCAAAAACTAACAATGACACGAAAATAACTAATATGTATTTTGTAATATTTCTGTATCTGTTACAGATTCTTTCTTCTCTATTCTGTTTCAGTTAAGACTTTCTAAATAATTAATTTAGAACTAAACGAATATGTATTATATTGTTGTTGTTTATTATTTAACTCGAGGTCAGAGTTGTATCATACTTAACTAACGTGACATAGTTTGTATAATTATATATCTGCGCTACTACTATAAAGGTGAAGAGTGAGTTTGTTTGTTTGAATAAGGTTATAATACCTATAAGGTTATAGATACTCGTACCTTCAGGTTTTTAACCGGATTCCAAAAAAGAAGGAGGTTTTCAATTCAACTGTATTTTTTTACTTTTTTTTGTGTATGTTAGAACAGAACTTTTGACTGGGTGGACCGATTTCGATCAATTTTGTTTTAATTGAAAGGTGTTGCGTGTCATGTGGTCCCATTTAAATTTATGTAATTGAGATCTGACAAGTAGGTACTTTTAGAGTTATCTATACTAATATAAAAAAAAATGAAGAGTTTGTTTGTTTGATTGTTTGTTTGTTTGTTTGTTTGTTTGTTTGAACGCGCTAATCTCAGGATCTACTGGTCCGATTTGAAAAATTCTTTCAGTGTTATATAGCTCATTTATCGAGGAAGGCTATAGGCTATATATCATCACGCTAAGACCAACAGAAGCGGAGTCCACGCCGACGAAGTCGCGCGCAGAAGCTAGTATCTAATAATGCGTATTTACTTGACTACTTTTTCGTCGACCTACGTTGTATTATACCACATAACCTTTTACTCAGTGTACCGATTTTGATGATTCTTACTTTAATCAAAAGCTAATACTTGTCATGTAGTCTTGTTTAAATTTGATCGAGATCTGATTACTACTTTTTGAGTAATCTTTAATAGCGCGTATTTACTTGACTATTTTTTCGTCTTATTGTGTTGTATTACGTGTCGATGTATTGTATGTAATTGAAGTCGGGTTTTTCGTTTGCGAGCAAACGCAATTATCGTTTATTGAGTTACACCAAAGTCATGCCGGTAGGCACTCCCAATTGTTTTTATAAATTTTGTCTAGGGGGACATTAGAAGCCTTAAATTTTAATTGGATCATTTTGAGCTAATTGTTTACAAGATATAGTAAATAATTAAAATTTTCAACAAAGAAAAAGTGAAAAGTACCTTTATTTGTACATATTTTGCGACTTGAAAACCCTTTTGGTTTAATCTATTTTTAGTTTTTAATGTAAATGTAGTAATATTTTTAAAATAATACTAGTCATGAAAGCTCCATTTACTATGACATAAAAAATAACATGTGAGAATGATCTCAGCAACTATGAACGTACATAAATATTCAAGAAAGCACTGTGTTACGTGAAGTTTTGAGGTTTTTTTTAAAAAATATTTAGTATAAATAAAATTATACAAACGAATACGCTTCTTTTGATTAACGTTTATTAGTTTTAAATTATTTTTATGAACAAAAATTAATTTGCTTTTTAATTAATTTTACATTTTCAAATGTCAGGAAATTTTATTATAGGTGGTTATTTCTGTGTTGAATGATAACAACACACTTAATTCTAGTATATTTAATGAATACCTATTATGAACGCATTTTGCTGATAACATATATAACCTTTGAAATATAAACAACGTACCATATAAAAAACATCAACACTTCACAATTGTTTTACACTTTCATCGGTTAAACGCCAATCATTTAACTGTGAGTAAAACTTTTAATTAAAATAATCATATAAACTTTTAATTAAATAAATCAATATTTTTAAATGAATAAATAATATATAAAAAATTGTTTCTTAAGCTTTACGTACAAAGTTATTACAAATAACTAACTGTTCTGGTTTAGTGAAGGCCAGGATGGATTCTCGGTCGGAGCTTATATACTGTAGGTATTGATTTGGTACAAATATTGATCTCTGCTCTATGTATATTCTTGTGGTTTTCCTGACTGTACCTCGGGAGAACGTAATGTTTTCCACCCCTGTTGTTATCAAAGAAACCTGAAAATACGTACGTTATTTGTTAGAGAAGTTAACCGCCTATGTGCTGTGGAGCAACGTTTTGGCTTCAATCCTTTTCCAACATCAAAAATATGATGATATGTTTTATTGGTAGGCAATGGTCTCTACCATTGCCTACCAATAAAACATATCATTCCCATAGAAGCTGAAACAATTACGAGTATTTTACCATCACAAAAAAAAATTAATAGACGGCTATAAGGTTAGCCTTTGTATTTGATTCTTGAAATTTTAACTACTCAATTTATATATAACTAGCTTCTGCGCGCGACTTCGTCGGCGTGGACTCCGCTCCTATTGGTCTTAGCGTGATGATACATAGCCTATAGCCTTCCTCGATAAATGGGCTATCTAACACTGAAAGAATTTTTCAAATCGGCCCAGTAGTTCCAGAGATTACCGCGTTCAAACAAACAAACAAACAAACAAACAACCAAACAAACAAACTCTTCAGCTTTATATATTAAGTATAGATTATGTTGCTTAATTTCATTTTCTTATAAATTTTATGTTTTTTATTTTTACTTTTAAGTATGAATAGCGTGTATGTATGTGTGTGTATGGACGTAGTTAATTTTTATCATTGGTAAAAGTTATTTCCATTTTATTACTTTTCCCAAAGTTTGTCTAAAATACGTCGTTCCTTTAGCAATAAGACCACCTTTAGTACATTCTGGTTTTTATTATTTTTGTGTCCTTTTTCGTTAAATAATATTAAAATGCATACGATTGTTAATTTTTCATAGTATTGTTTTTTCAGATGAAAATAATCGGGCTATTTGTGCTTTTTGCATATTCTGTTGTGGCGAGAGTTATTGACGAGACATGTGATGGAGTCATCGTTCACAATATACACCACAATAAAGAAATAATAAAAGAAGACATAAACAGTGCATATCAATTAGCTATCGACTATGACAAAAATACGTTATTTTTCAGTTATTCCAAAGCTGACGTTGGATCAATGTTTAACTCGGCGTATATTAACCTCAAAACTAATGAGTATAAAGAGATTGAGGGTATTAATGGCGGATTTGCTAATGCAGTTGATGGCCAAACAAAAAAAGTTTACTTAGGTGGAAATGATGGTTTATATACATTTGATTACGAAACCGGTAGAGCAGCACATATCGATGGTGTAAATGATAACACATGGCAAATATTTATTAAAAAGGATATTTATTATACAACTTATCCAGATGAGTATGTGTATGTCTACAAAAATGGTCATTCAGAAAGAGTGCCTGAAATGCTTGAAACAAAAGCCATGTTGGTTGCTTTAGACAATAATGGTAATATATACTTTTCGAATTCATCTGGTCTCTTTGTACATAAAAAGGTTAAGAACTATGTAGCTTTTCTTGGCGACTACAATCTAAACAGCATAACAAATGACGTTAATGGTAATTTATTCTTCTCCACTCCTGAAGGTGTATATTTTATCGATGATAAAAGTAAACAAGTCAAGAAACTAGTTTCAATTGACAATATTTATGGTGTCGTAGTTGAAAAAGACGGAAATATAATTTACGCTTCTGAAGATAGCATTGTCAGACTAAAACCATCCAAAACAAATTGCATTGTTAATGAAAAACATAGCGTTGATGTGATTTAAGAATATTGTAAACCTAAATTTATGTGGTAATTTACTTTGAAATTATAAAAGTATGTCTTATGAGATAGAGGCTGATTTTTTCTCTTGTTTTTAATTAAATTAATGAATTAGTGAAGCAGTTATTAGTAATAAGCATGTCCAATTAATTAATGAATTATTAATGTGTCACAAACAAAAAAAATCCTGTTTAAATATATGTTAAAAATGTTTATAAAAATAGTTCAATTAAAAATAAAATTGAGATTTAATTGTTAACTTCGTTAAGTAGAAAGTTATACTTTCCCGTATTATTAAGTTATTGTCATTATAGTAATCCAAATTAATGTAAAAATTATACAGGTATTATAATTTTAACACATGTTGATGTATACAAATTTGAATTATTAACGTTTGTAAGATTCGCTTGTTTATCGGTTACTATTAAATATGAAGTTTCGCAAAGGAATCATCACGTTTTATAAGTAACTAATACTCTTATAATCACGTAGCGACGTTTAATACATCGCTCGAGACGAAAGCTCATAAAACTTCGTAATTTTACTAAATGGAATAAAGTAACCTAATGCTGAAATTAATTTCTTCTTTACTATTTTCTTTAATGTCTTAATTCACGTTTATATTATTTTGTTCAAAATTATGCTATTATAATTTTGTACCTATTATGCAATTATCACTCATCATCATCATCACATCAGCCTATCGCAGTCCACAGCTGGATACAGGCCTCCACAAGTTCACGTCAAAAATGGCGTGAACTCACGTGTGTTGCCTATCGTCACCACGCTGAGCATGCGGGTTGGTGACCGCAGGGCTGGCTTTGTCGCACCGTAGACGCTGCTGCCCGTGTTCGGCCTGTGTATTTCAAAGACAGCAGTTGGATGGTTATCCCGCGATCGGTCGGCTTTGTAAGTTCCAAGGTGGTAGTGGAACTGTGTTATCCCTTAGTCGCCTCGTGATGCAATTATATTTTTATAAAAATGTTAAAACTATAAATTTGTTATTTCACATTTCTAAGATAATTGAATATTGTAAGAGACAAAAGGTCATTTAAGGGTTATTCATAAAGCGTTTAATAAAAATATGGTTTCCGGGATCACGATTGTAAGAAAGCTAAATCGTTTTTCATTTTCAAGAAACTACTCAACAATGACCTTATAATTTCTCATGTAAGTGAATTATATTCTTTTGAGAAATAAATGATTGTTACGTTGTAACAAGTAATAAAATTTATTAAATTATAATTATATTTTTTTAAACCGAAAATATCATAAAATTTAATTAAAACCATTTTTTTAAAATTAAAACATTACTTTTACATACAAACAAATTGAATGGTTAAATTGTTATTATCGAACGGAGTCCGCGTGCGATAACTAGTGTCAGCATCGAACCCAATTTCAATACCATATAATTATGGTAATGGTTGCACGGCGGAAGCGTTATTCTCAAGAACTCTCTGAACTCAGAACTAACAATAAAGACATTTAAAATAATAGTCACTAATAAAGGTGGCAGTGTGTCTCACAAAAAGATAAGTCCTCGGCTTCAGTTAGGGATAAAACCTAACACAGATTTTCAGGACCACCTATTGATTTTTTATTTCATTATTTTGTGGTTGATTAAGAATTTTTAACCGACGAAGAAAAACAGAGGAGGTTCTAAAGTCGCCACGTATATATTTTTTAATGTTTGACCATGCTTAACTCATTACAGAGTAGTCCGAATTTATTTTAAAAAAATATTGGAAGTTACTGTTATTTTATTTTGTGGAGCCCTAAAGGAATCATTTAACAAAAAATTGGTAATTGTGTTTGCTCGCAAACGAAAAAAAAACCGACTTCAATTACATCGACAAGTAATACAAGTTAATACAACGTAATAAGACGAAACAATAGTCAAGTAAATACGCGCTATTAAAGATTACTCAAAAAGTTGTTATCAGATCTCGATCTAATTCACACAAGACTACATGACAAGTATTAGCTTTCGATTAAAATAAGAATCATCAAAATCGGTACACCAAGTAAAAAGTTATGCGGTATACCTAATACAACGTAGGTCGACGAAAAAGTAGTCAAGTAAATACGCATTATTGGATATAACTCTAAAAGTACTTGTGAGATCTCAATTAAATTAAAATGGAACCATATGACACGCAACACCTTTCAATTAAAACAAAATTGATCGAAATCGGTTAACCCAGTCAAAAGTTCTGAGAACATACATTAAAAAAAATACAGTCGAATTGAGAACCCCCTCCTTTTTTAAAAGTCGGTTAAAATGAAAGATGCTTTCTGGAATTTAATAGAACCAATATTAGAAAAATTTTACTATGATTGCCTTAAGGGAAAGGAAAGGAAATAATTAAATAACTCTTTACCTACTTGAACTGAATAAAATAATGCTTCTTATTTTGAAATTTTGTAGCTTATTTAGTTAACCTACTTTTCCTAGTGTCTGTCCGTCAGTCGTTCTACAGTATCCTTCGTTTGCCTCAGTAATAAGACTACCGTTAGACAAAATTATGGTCAAACAAAAAACATAAACAACATAATTATTTAAATAATTTACCATAATTATCATTTTTATTTGTTAGAGAAACCCTAGCCCTACCCTACCCTTACCCTTAGCCCAGGTTTGCACAATGTTACAATGAAAACCGCATCCAAATAAGGTTTTATTGTAGTTTATGAAAAGAGAGATTATTTAATTTTGTTAATACGAATTTTTGAAAATATCGACAAAATAATACATCACTAGTGTATCTATATAATTATCGACTATGAGGCATCACTTCGCTGGCGTGTATACGTACTGCTTTGACCCTTCCCTCCCTCAGACCTATCCCACAAACAGCAAGAAAGGGACAACTGCAACACAGATCGTTTTAGGTAGATAATTATTGACCAAAACATCATTTCGTAGTCGACTGTTTTCTCCCCGAAACATGCCAATTTATTTTTTATTTTTTTAACGTAAATAAACAAAGCCTTCAGCTATGCCGCTCTGTTTTCTTTTTTTTGTAAATATGAATTATTATTTTTTTATGAGTGTCTGAAAATGTACAAAAAATTAGGCAATATTTCTAGTTTTTGAAGACTCCTACTACCTAATATAATAAGAATATGAAAAAAAACAAAACGTAGGGGCATGGTCATGGCAGGTAAAAGTTTTATTTTACAAAAATATTTGATCTAGTGTCATTATCCAGGGAGAAAACAGTCGAATACGTTTGTATGGAGAAAGAGACGGTATCCTTTCCTCTTAAGACGAAAACTGCTTGGAAGAATTATTGATTAGCAGAAATGAGTTTTGCAGAAAGGAAATATTGCGCTTCCGTTTGACATCTCTAGAGCTTCTTTCACGTGACTCACGGAATGCAACAAATATTGAAATAATTTCAGACGGGTTTACCCTTTTCTGTTAGGAATATTTTCGGTACTACCTGGAACTTTGTTATTCTTTAACTGTTTGAGAGTCAAACTAATTTCTCAGAAACTGAAGTCCTGAATATCCTTGGGTTATGACAGGGATATTTTTGGTTGCAAGTTGGGTGTTAGTTAGTTTAATTATTATTAGTTTAAATTATTTTAGTTTTTATTGTTAGTTAGCCCCGGGAATTGTAGGTTAGATTTCCGTACCCAGTCAAGGTATAATATGTTTATATGTATATTTATATATTGAAAAAAAAATTGGTAATATCAGCCTACGATTCAGCCTGTGATATCCCACTGTTAGGCATAGGCCTCTTCCCCATATAGGAGAAGGATCGGAGCTTCATTCACCACGCTGTTCCAATGCGGGTTGGCCGATATAGTGAGATATAAAAATGACCGTGCGTCGCATGCTTAAAAAAACAAAAAAGTTTATTTACAGGGTACCTAAATATATATTTTTCAGCTTAGGATTTAAGTTGTTATGTATTTAATGCGGTGTCAGTAACTGTAAGTATTTAGCATTATGCGCCATTAACGTAAAATATTCTGAGTGTTGTTTAGATTGACAGGTACTTAAGTCAAAGTGACCACCGAAGCGACAAGGGAATGGCTTGGGACGACACGAATTCCAATGCCATTATTGCGGTGTCCTTACTTTGACGAAGGTAGCGTCCCGGTTAGCTATATCAAAGCTGATTATACCTCTAAATCGTCCCACTGTTTATTCGAATATGACATCTCCGACAAAGGATATGTGTATTAGTGTATATAAAACTGATTTACATATAAGCATACCTATAGGTATTTCATAGAAATCATAATTTTTCCGGTAAAAAAACGTCTCAAAAGGAAATTATCATTCTACGCATGTCACATGTGAAGGCAAACTGTAATTCTTTCATTAAGGTGAAGAGTATATAATTATGATTAATCCTTCGCGCTATTAAAAACGTAAAATGAAATTGAGAAATTTCAAACCCGAAGGGATATATTACACGTACGACGTATTTTTGTAAAATTATACCAGCAGCGTTTGCTCAAATAATATGTGGTAAACGACTACATCGTTGAAGAAGTATTTTACTCCAATTCAATTTGGATAAAAGCCAAGCGCTCATTTCGTAAAGAATATTTACTTTTAATATTGACACATTTCTCTGTCTAAGCTGAAAAAGAATAAAACGATTTTTCGAATGTAATTTAGACAAGTGAATTATGGAATGGGAATTTATTCTTTGGCTATTAAAATGTTGTACGATATTTTCTCAGCAATAAGGGTAATTAAATTTGTTTTTTATACGACAAAACAAATTTACTCCAGTAGTTTTTATTACGATAGAGCAGTAGTACAGATAATAATCTTAATATACATTCCATGAATTAATAACTCAATTCGTTACAGATGTAGCTGACTGAATGTCAGGAGTTCAGAACCATCAACTCCTTGTACTCCAAAGGCTTATAACCCATACTGCAATTAGTTTTAATGATAACATATCTCATCTTTAAGAAACAACTTTACTGCTAAAAACATTGCATTCATTTTTCATAGACTTGAAATATATTCAACCCTCCTGAATATTAATTATAGACATCAACTATGATAAATGAAGGCAAATGTCAAAATATTGAGAAATATCAGAGTCCTTTTCTCTTTTCAACAAGAAATTAACTTTAATCCATCTCACCGATCTGTATTGAACTGGTTTCCCTAATAATTGTGTTTGCTCGCAAACGAAAAAAAAACCGACTTCAATTACATCGACAAGTAATACAACGTATAGCTATGCTAGCGCCTAGCGGATAATACAGCGCACTACGTTGCATCCTTGGATTGATTCTAAACTGAAGTAGTTTTAACATAGTCCCATAGATGGCGTTGCGTAGCGAGGCACTCATAAATACGTATCATCAATGATTACTCAATTACTCAAAAAGTACTAATTATATCTCGATCAAATTTAAATAAAACCACATGATAAGTTTTAGCTTTTGATTTATAAAAGAAATATCAAACTCGGTGCACTCAGTAAAAAGTTATGAGATATAATACAAAAAACAGTCAAGTAAATACGCGTTATCAAAGATTACTTATAAAAGAAGACATTAGATCTCGATCAAATTTAAATAAGATTACATTACAAGCATAAGGTTTCGAATAAAGTAAGAATTATTAAAATCGATAAACCCAGTAAAAAGTTATGCGGATTATTACAACGTAGGTCGACGAAAAAGTTGTCAATTAAATACGCATTATTAGATATATCTCTAAAAGTACTTGTCAGATCTCAATTAAATTTAAATGGGACCACATGACACGCAAAACCTTTCAGTTAAAACAAAACTCATCGAAATCGGTCTACCCAGTCAAAAGTTCTGAGCTAACATACATAAAAAAAAACATACGTGTCGAATTGAGAACCTCCTCCTTTTTCGGAAGTCGGTTAAAAAGAGTACAATTGAAGACTCAAACAAATATAAATATCTAAACGAACCTGTGCTGAACCTGAACATCGTCAATGTTGATGGTACTGTAGTCTGTAGGTACCTACTATAATTATTATTACGCCAGAACAACTTGTGTACCTATATTAAAAATATCAAGATATATCTTTATATAAATACTAGCTGTACCCGCGACTTCGTCCGTGTGGAATTTAACAAAAAAGTTAAAAAAAAGTTCGATAAAATGATCTTTGATATTCTTTGATTTCCTTTATTAGCATGAGCAGGCGGTCGAGCGATGCGGGGCAGAGGGTATGGACTCGCCCGCGCCCGCGCCGTCCGTAGGCATCTCAAGGAAAGAACGCTAGCTCGCCGAGCATTAAATGTTTCGCTGCTAATTACTTCTAACGATGATATCTCAAAAACTATTTATCTGATTGATATAGTGTACAGGGCAATTTTAATCTGCATTAAATGCCTAAGCTAAATATCATATTAATTTGGATAAGGATTAATACTGAACTAAAGAAAATATCTTTAAAAATAACCTAATGTTTTTAATTAAAAATTTGAACATAAAAGTGGTTATTGTAAGTCAACCCTAAGAGATAGAGATATGCTATCGCGGACTTTTTGTAGCATTTTTATAGATTTTGAATTCGCTAGTACATTATACAACTATATCTTTGCTAGTTTACGCAGCGTTCGCGTGGAAAGCTCCCCGTTGGCGAGATTTTTTACGACTTCTTCAACGTTTATCGCCGTATTTCTGCTAATTTACATTCAAACATAATAAATTATATACCTAAACCTTCCTCAAGAATCACTCTTTCTATTGTTGAAAACCGTATAAAAATCCGTAGCGTAGTTTTCGAGTTTATCGCGTTCAGACAGGAGGACAGACAGACAGACAGGAGGACAGAAAGACGCGGCCGGGGGACTTATTTTTATAATAAGTATAGATTTGTAAAAAAAAAACTATAGCAGCTAAATTGGGTAATACATTATTACTAAATTATCCTTACAGAAGATGAATTAAACAGCACCTAAATTAAATTTTCGTCTTAATAATGGTCTGATTGATGTGATGACATTAGTGATATAAAATAAATAAACAAGTGTGTATTGGAAAATAGAACTGATTTTGGAAAATTCCTTTAGGCCCTACACCAAGCAAAGTTTGAATCCATTTGTCTTGTCAACGGAATGACTGATGAGTTACTGACGAGACTACGGTATTTTGAGGTAAAATCGAAGCACACATCTGTTTGTGTATTTGCGATACCAACCTTTATATCTATAGACTATCATATTACATATTTAGATTTTGTAGACATACATATCTTTCATCTGTGAAAACAAAGGTTTAAAGAGCGCATTTCTTTGATTTCTCTCTCCCCTCTATCTCTGGTTCCAGCCTTGTCGTAAGCCTAGTGTTCCCGCAAAATATTAATTGAAAAAATTACTAATATGGATTGTATGATTTGATTTTAAAATTATTGTGCAATACGTTGTAGTTTAATTATGAGGACCTGATCGACCTTACTCTGTTTGCGTAAAAATGGAGTACGTAAACGATTTTTTTCTACAAACTATGACAGCTGAAATTTATACTTGCTTGTAATTTTCACTGAAATTGTTAGAGCCGTTTTCGACAACAAGAGTTAAATACTCGTACTTAAATTAATCAACCTACTCTAACTAGTAGAGTAAGATAACTGAACGTGTTCAAAGATAATAACACATTTAGTTATCGTTCATGTTAACTAATATTATTGCACATTTTTTATGTTTTGGTCTTCATATGTTAAACGAATTACTTCGTTATCTTTCGAATATAAAGCCTATTAGTTCCGAAGGCGAGCGATGAATGTATCCGGCGAGTCGTAAAAATCTTGATATTGAATTTTTACGCCTGCTATCGAATTTATTGCGATGCAGTGCAGATGCAGCTTTTGTAGTACCTAGATCAAAGTTTGTATTCCAGTCGAATGTAACATGTGTACATTTTTTTATTACTGGTGTTCACTTCATATATAGCAAACAAATATAATATTCACTCAAAATAGGTTTTATTAATATATTTTACGAGTTCGTAACGAAATTTAATAATTTATTAGATAGAAATATATGATTGTGTTTGCTCGCAAACGAAAAAAACCGACTTCAATTACACAAGTATTAGCTTTTGATTAAAGTAAGAATCATTAAAATCGATCAACCGAGTGAAAAGTTAGAAGGTCTCAAGTAAATACGCATTATTAGAGACTCTAAAAGTACTTGTCGGATCTCAATTGAATTTAAATGTCTATTTATACTAATATAATAAAGCTGAAGAGTTTGTTTGTTTGTTTGAACGCGCTAATCTCAGGATCTACTGGTCCGATTTGAAAAATTCTTTCAGTGTTAGATAGCACATTTATCGAGGAAGGCTATATATCATCACGCTAAGACCAATAGGAGCGGAGTCCACGCCGACGAAGTCGCGCGCAGAAGCTAGTACTAATATATAAAGCTGAAGAGTTTGTTTGTTTGGTTGTTTGTTTGTTTGTTTGAACGCGGTAATCTCTGGAACTACTGGGCCGATTTAAAAAAATCTTTCAGTGTTAGATAGCCCATTTATCGAGGAAGGCTATAGGCTACGTATCATCACGCTAAGACCAATAGGAGCGGAGTCCACGCCGACCAAGTCGCGCGCAGAAGCTAGTTATAAATATAAAAAGCTAATTCTAGAAATAATATTATATCCGTCACCCGTAGTGGATCAGCGTGGTGGAAGCTCAAATCCTTCTCCTACGTGGAGAAAGAGGCCTATGCCCAACAGTGCGATGATACAGGCTTAATGCAAGAAATAATAAATAAATTTTGTTATAACATAACTAAAAATTTAGATTAGTTTTCACCTTTTGATAAACATCAAATAAAATTTAATAAAAATCGTTTTATTTTAACCTGTAGTGACCTGAGTTTATTTTAACCTTAACTGACCTAAGCTGTAAAAGATGGGTTCAAGTCTTAATCAGCAACATTACATTTCTAATGCTAAATTTATCTTTTAAATTACTACCTAAAGAATTTATGTCGGACTCAGCAGTTAAGAAAAACTTTGTGAAGCAGTTTTATCTGGTAATCAACAGTTAGGCGATTCGATACCGAGTCATCACAAATTAATAAAACGAATGAATATATCGGTATCAGAGACAACCACCTAACTTTACTTAAAAATTGTCTGTCTTCTTCTGACTTCTTCTTCTTCTTTCTGAGTTCTTGTCATTTTTTAAATGGAAAATTTTGGCATTATCAAAAATTTTATTAGATACATAAAAATTGTCTTAGAAATACGTATTTCTTTTTATTAAAACAATTCGACGAAGTGTAACAATAAACAGAATGATCATTTTTTACATGAAAAATATATATTTGTATGAAACAAACAATAATAGTAAAATATGGTTTGTTCTATTAACAATAAAACAATTTTTAACAAAATATTTAACATATTTATACCTATCAAGGAATCAGTGTTGCCAACTTTATTTTTACCAACCCACCAAATGAGGCCGTGTAAACCACCAGAAACCACTAAAACTTAGCGGCCTCTCAAACCACCAGAATTCCACTAAAAAACCCAAAGACAACGGCTACCTACTTAAATATAATAATAAAAAATTAATAATTTGAAAATAAATCAACAACAACGTAATTATTATCTTAAATAAAATAATTATTTAAGTTACGTAGGAAACAATTAATGTACTTGTACAGAAAAAAAGGAAACAATTAGGTAAGTACATAGCTACCTAACAAAAGAAGATCATCTTCTGAGGAATCAACTTCATCTGTACTTTGCATATAATAAAATTGTTTAGTGTCAAGTTCTTGAACTACGGCATTGGGTATTTACTTCATCACTTCAGCCTATTGCAGTCAATAGGCAATTAGCTCATCCAACGTCTCCGCAAAGATGACAATATCGTCAGCAAAATGAAGGTGAGAGATGTATTTATTCACCGTTGACGTCGATGCCTCGTTCCCCCCAATCCAAGGTCTTAAAGACATTGGGTATTATATAATTACTTATTGCAGCTCCAAGCATCATTAGCATCCTTTCGCGTGCTAAGCCTGCACGAACTGTGAAAATTGCAGAAAGGAGATCTTTCATTCGGTTTCTCTATTAATTCGTCTTGACTACGTTGATAATACTAAATAATCGCTCTACATCTGCGTTAGAGTGCGGTAAAACTACTAGAGATATCGCAAATGTGACTAAATCTTTAAATATGTTTTTAAAAAAAACTAGAAAAATACTGGATCATTTTTAGTGGTAAGCTCCGAAGCTTACCACTAACTGGAACAAACCTAAACCACTAAAAAATCCACTAGCCACTAAAACCTATTTTTTTCCGCCAAGAGGGGTGTCCAAACCACCAGATCTAGTGGAAAATCCACTAAGTTGGCAACACTGCAAGGAATATTGTATGAGTACTGAAATTTGAAGTTTCTATAAAAATTAACATAAACGGTCAAAGAAATATTATACCTGACCCAAAACTAACAATGTCACGAAAATAACTAATATTTTGTAATATTTCTGTCTCTGTTACAGATTCTTTCTTCCCTATTCTGTTTCAGTTAAGACTTTCTATTTATATATAATTATACTGATAATTAAACGAAGATTATATTGTTGTTGTTTATTATTTAACTCGAGGTCAGAGTTGTATCATACTTTACTGACGTGACATAGTTCGTATATCTTCGCTACTACTATAAAGGCGAAGAGTTTGTTTGTTTGAATAAGGATAGATACTTGTACCTTCAGGTTTTCATTTATTGAGTGGCACCAAAGTCGTACCGGTAGGCACTCCCAATTACCTATACTTATATTATATAGGCCTTAAATTTTAATTGGTTCATTTTGACCTATTTATTTACAAGATAGTTACAATAAATAATAAAAACTTTAAAAAAAGGAAAAGTGAAAAGTACCTATATTTGTACATATTTAGCGACAAATTAACAGCCTTTTGGATTAATCTATTTTTAGTTTTTAGTGTAAATATAATAATATTTTCAAAATAATACTAGTCACCACCTGGCCACCTCCATTTACTATGACATAAAAAAAACATATGAGAATGATCTCAGAAACTTTGAATAAATATGAACTTACATAAATGTTCAAGAAAGCACTGTGCTACGTGTAACTTGTAAGGTTTTTTTTTTTTAAATTAATATTTGGTGTAAATAAAATAATACAAAACAATACGCTTCTTCAAAGAATAAAAGTCAAATTTTCAATAAATAGTAAATATAGTTAATTATTGCACTATTATGCACGATAAATTGACATTTATTAGTTTTAAATTATTTTTATGAACAAAAATTAATTTGCTTTTTAATTAATTTTACATTTTCAAATGTCAGGAAATTTTATTATAGGTGGTTATTTCTGTGTTGAATGATAAAAACACACTTAATTCTAGTATATTTATTGAATACCTATTATGCACACATTTCGCTCCTTGAATACAAAAGGGCCACAAATCAGAAAATATTTAAAAACGTTTTATTGCATAAAATGATAAATAATCTACTATATTTCATGGTAAAAAAACTCCCATAATTTTTGCTTATAATTTATGGTAACAGTGACTTACTACCCTTTTTGCACTGGAGCACTTTGACAGGTAACGTCAGTTCAAAACCACCACCTTTTCATTTGCGACCCGAGATTCAACGTGAACGCACGTCGGTTTTCGTGAAAAAGTGCCACAATCCAAAACACGTCTGTGTTGCATTCAAACTTCAGGTAAGTGTGGTTGTTTTATAATACAAAAGTGCCATATTTTGTAAAAACGTCCGTTTTGTATTCTAACATCAGTATTTTTTTATCATATGTTATAACACAAAAGTGCCATATTTTGGAAAACGTCCGTTTTGAATTCTACAATCAGTATTTGTGATCGTATTTATAATACAAAAGTGCTATATTTTGTAAAACGTCAGTTTTGCATTATAAAATCAGTATTTGTGATCATATTACATAATCCAAAAGTGCCATATTTGAAATGCGTAGTGTTAATACTTATAAAATAATGGGTAGATATTCCAAAATTATTTCTTTATTTAACAATTTATGTACACTAGAAAACAATATACAACAAATAGCACTTATAAACAATGCTGGTACATACCACTACTTATCCCATGATGGAATCTCTTCCAGTAGTCCTGCCACAGGAAAATTATAAAATAATCGCTAAATTAGCGTGTACAATAAAAATTTAAAAAAATACTAAAAAATATTATAAATAAATATAGGTATATGATAAAAACATAATTATACAATTTGAAAAGCATACATACATAAAAAAGTATACACACATAGATACAAATAATATAATACATACGATAATATATTCTAATACGCAAAAAGACAATTAAATTGATTTTAGGTTATGATTGATTTAGGTAGAATTATCTCACTCTTTTCTTAAATGGTGATAATGAGTAGGAATAAAACTCGGTACGGTGAGTGGGTATCTGAAGAAGAGAACGTTTATGAGATCTACACAGAAACACAGAGAATCATTAGCGTGAGAGAAAGAGAAGCGGTCCCGTAAATACGAAGGAGAACAAGGATAAAAAAGAGTCTTAAAAAGGAAGCAAAGTATTCTTTTCTACGATGGCGGATACTTAAAGTAACTGAAACTAAAAAACAGGGTATCCTTAAACTTGTTGAGAAAAATATCATACCAAAGTATTACCAAAGCTTTTACGAAAATTTGTAATACAATAGGTACTTAATTGTGATAATATTTAGAAAAGTAAACTTTGAATGTTCCTTTTAATTAACAAAGACTTATAAAAGTAATATTAAATAATTAATAACAATATTAAATAACTACGATTTTAAATAACTTTTCTTAATTGTAACTTAATATAGTAAACTTTTTTCTAAGACTTTCTAAGATTTTCTAAGACTGTGATATTTTTACTGTGTATAAGCTGTAGTATTTTGCTACTGAATTCTGTGTATTTATAACTGATCTCGTAATTTGTTTATGTTACTTGAATAATTAACGTAATAAGCGCCTTAAATTGTTTAAAACTGTGATTTGTAAGACAACTTAAATATTGTTATTGTGTAATAATATTATTGTAATATTTTGTTATTTTATTATACTGAATTCTGTGCCTTTAGAACTGCTCTCGTATTTTGTATTAGTTAGTTTTGTTGTAGTAAGAGCTCTGTCTTTAACATTAATAAGTAATACAAAATATGAGAAAATAAATAGAGAGAAATGAGTGTCGGCGGTTGATTTTTAGAGGATTTATTGATTTTGTTTTTATGAATATTTTGATATGATTATTATAGTTTTGTCTCTTGTTTTTTATAGTTCTAAAAACAATGTAAATGTTTTAGAGAGATGTTTAATTTGACTGAATAAAAGTCGCGTACAAAGTTGATCTTATTTCTATTAATAATAAGTTAAGATTTTATTAGTTTGTAATTTTTAATTCAGTATTTTCTTGGTGTTCATTCACTTCAGTTATTACCTAGTAATAAGATTAAACTTTTTGATTCATTTTTTTAACAATAAGGTACAATAAACCATTTTTATTAGTAAAATTGTGTTTACTTTTAGACATAATTTTTAAGATATTGATTCAAATTTTGAATGCAAAAGGGACTTTTATGCTATTTTATCTTTTTAGGTAACAGCTATTACAAAGTTCATATTGTACATAGATACAGCTAAAAAATACGCATCTATTGATATATCAACATCTTATATTTAATTAATAAATATATGAAATATTTAAAAAAAAACAGTTTAAAAATTTTGTTTTGGCCGTCCTGTAAAATTTATGAATTTCGATTTGTGTCCGTTTTGTATTCAAGGAGCGAATTTTGCTGATAACATATATAACCTTTGAAATATAAACAACGTCCCATATAGCAAACATCAACACTTCACAATTGTTTTATACTTTCATCGGTTAAACAACAATCACTTAACTGTGAGTAAAAATTTTAATTAAAAAAATCATACGTAATTGGATTTTTAAATGAATAATATATATAAAATAGTTTCTTTAGCTTTACGTACAAAGTTATTACAAAGAACTGTTCTGGTTTAGTGGTGCCTGAAGCCCACCTAAATCACTGCTGATGCCAGGGTGGATTCTCGGTCGGAGCTTATATACTGTATTATTTTCAATATATTCATTTGGTACAAATATTGATCTCTGCCCTATGTATCTTCGTGTGGTTTTCCTGACTGTACCTCGGGATCACGTAATGTTTTTCATCCCTGTTGTTATCAAAGAAACCTGATAATACGTACGTTACTTGTTAGAGAAGTTAACCGCCTATGTGCTGTGGAGCTCAGCCTTTGTATTTGATTCTTGAAATTTTAACTATTCAATTTATGTATAATTATGTTGCTTAGTTTCATTTGCTTATAAATGTTATGTTTTTTATTTCTAATTTTAAGTATGAATAGCATTGTATGTGATAATGTGTGTGTGTGTATGGACGTAGTTATTTTTAGGGTTCCGTACCTCAAAAGGAAAAAAACGGAACTCTTATAGGATCACTTTGCTGTCCGTCTGTCTGTCAAGACCCCTTTTCTCAGAAACGCGTGGAGGTATCTAGCTAAAATTCATATCAAATACTAAAATCTACTGTCCCTTAGAGCTGTAAAAAAATCAAACTTCTAAGCCAAAGCAATCAAAAGATATAGCCGTTATGCTGCAAATTTTCGACACTCACAAGGGAATCAAAACCTACTGGGTACTTCCCGTGAAGTCAGAATCTTGAAATTTGGTAAGAAGCAACGTATTATAGCACAGATAAAGAAAAAATTGCCAAAAGTATACATTTTTAGTTATATCATATAATAAAAATATTTTTAATAATTTTAAACTTAATACCCCTTTTCTTATGAACGCGTAAAGGTATTAAATTGAAATTTATATCAAATACTCAAATATATAACAACTTTAAGCTGTAACGAAATCAAACTTCTATGTCAACGCAATCAAAAGAAACAGCAATTTAAGCCGTCTCATATCTTGTATCGCAACTAATCGCAAGGGAATGAAAACCCAACCATGTGAAAACCATTGTGAATGCTTGTATTTTGAAATGTTTAATGTCAGAGTGATAACTGTATATAGGTCACCACAATATAAAAATAATTTTGCAATAGAATGCATAAACACAACAATATACGGCAGCATCCTCAATAGGTTTACTTTATGTTCTCGTGTAATTGTCGTGGGAGACTTAAATATCGATTTTAAAATGAATCCCAAAATTGAATTTCCAAATATTTTTCATCCATAAACATGTTTCCGTAAACACTAGCACTACACGAAGTAGTACAACTTATAGATAACGTTTTTTCGAACTTCTATGTTCAATGTGGGTGTCTAAAATACTTATTCATACCTTTTTCAGTCACCATTTACAGATCTGGTGCTAATTTAATACTTAATTAGTATTTTTGAATCAGATTTCTAAATAGTGACTAAAAACTGTGTAAATAAATAACTTTGATATAAGAACTTTTGCAAGGCCGATTGATGGATAGACGATATTATGTGTTAATATAAATTTAAGGATTACTGAAAAGATAAAGAGATCTTTGTCTTACATTTAATATGCTCCTCCAGCTCAGTGGCGGATTTAAAAATTTGCCGCCAGTAGGCTCTTAAATTTTTGCCGCCCCTACTATTAAATTTTCGAAACTAATCTTGATGTATCTATATGTTTTTTTTTATTTCTTAAAAAGAAAAAAAATAGGCCAGATTTGACGAGCAGTGCAAACTTAGCACCTCATCGATGGAATTTTGGGTCGAAAATGACCTTAATCAATAGGTCTACGTTAGGTCCGTATAGGTCAACTAAATTTTTCGTTAGGTCCGGTATAGTTTTTTAATAAATAATTTTTTAAATTTAGGTTAAAAAAAATGCAATTTTAGCACCCCATCCAAGGATTTTTAAAACCAAAATGACCTTAATCGATAGGTCTACGTTAGGTCCATATAGGTCCACAATAATTTTTGTTAGGTCCCCTATAGTTTTTTAATAAATAATTTTTTTTTTAATTTTGGTAAAAAAAAAATGCAATTTTAGCACCCCATCTAAGGATTTTTGAAATTAAAATTACCTTAATCGATAGTTCTACGTTAGGTCCGTATAGGTCCAGTAAATTTTTCGTTAGATCCGCTATAGTTTTTTAATAAATAATTTTTTTTAATTTACGTAAAGAAAAAGCAATTTTAGCACCCCATCCAAGGATTTTTAAAATCAAAATGACCTTGATCGATAGGTCTACGTTAGGTCCGTATAGGTCCACAATAATTTTTGTTAGGTCACGTATAGTTATTTAATAAATAATCTTTTTTTAATTTGTTAAATAAAATATGCAATTTTAGCACCCCATCTAAGGATTTTTGAAATCAAAATTACCTTAATCGATAAGTCTACGTTAGGTCCGTATAGGTCCACGAAATTTTTCGTTAAGTCCTTTTTAGTTTTTTTATAAATAATTTTTAAAATTTTGGAAAAAAAAATCGTATTTTAGCAGCTAAAAAACTATAGCGGATCTAACGAAAAATTTACTGGACCTATACGGACCTAACGTAGAACTATCGATTAAGGTAATTTTGATTTTAAAAATCCTTGGATGGGGTGCTAAAATTGCATTTTTTTTACCTAAATTTAAAAAATTATTTATTAAAAAACTATAGCGGACCTAACGAAAAATTTAGTTGACCTATACGGACCTAACGTAGACCTATCGATTAAGGTCATTTTCGACCCAAAATTCCATCGATGAGGTGCTAAGTTTGCACTGCTGATTTGACGCCCCCTAAAATATGCCGCCATAGGCTCCAGCCTACTCAGCCTGCTGGTAAATCCGCCACTGCTCCAGCTTTACACATTATAATGTTATCGATTCCATTTAGCAGCAAAATACAATAACTTTTACTTGTATATAGGTTTATATTTGTTTGTATTTGTGTGTTATAGGTTTGTATGGAACCCTCGGTGCGCGAGTCCGACTCGCACTTGGCCAGTTTTTTATCATTGGTACAAGTTATTTCCATTTTATTACTTCTCCCAAAGTTTGTCTAAAATACGTTGCTTCTTTAGAAATAAGACCACCTTTAGTACATTTTTGGTTTATACCTATTATTTTATGTACTTTTTCGTAAAATATATTAAAATGCACATGATTGTTAATTTTTCATATTATTGTTTTTTCAGATGAAAATAATCGGGTTATTTGTGCTTTTTGCATATTCTGTTGTGGCGAGAGTTATTGACGAGACATGTGATGGCGTCATCGTTCACAATATACACCACAATAAAGAAATAATAAAAGAAGACATAAACAGTCCATATCAATTAGCTATCGACTATGACAAAAAAACGTTATTTTTCAGTTATTTCAAAGATGACTATATGCCAATGTTTACTTCGGCGTATATTAACCTCAAAACTAATGAGTATAAAGAGATTGAGGGTATTAATGGCGGATTTGCTAATGCAGTTGATGGCCAAACAAAAAAAGTTTACTTAGGTGGAAATGATGGTTTATATACATTTGATTACGAAACCGGTAGAGCAACACATATCGATGGTGTAAATGATAACACATGGCAAATATTTATTAAAAAGGATATTTATTATACAACTTATCCAGATGAGTATGTGTATGTCTACAAAAATGGTCATTCAGAAAGAGTGCCTGAAATGCTTGAAACAAAAGCCATGTTGGTTGCTTTAGACAATAATGGTAATATATACTTTTCGAATTCATCTGGTCTCTTTGTACATAAAAAGGTTAAGAACTATGTAGCTTTTCTTGGCGACTACAATCTAAACAGCATAACAAATGACGTTAATGGTAATTTATTCTTCTCCACTCCTGAAGGTGTATATTTTATCGATGATAAAAGTAAACAAGTCAAGAAACTAGTTTCAATTGACAATATTTATGGTGTCGTAGTTGAAAAAGACGGAAATATAATTTACGCTTCTGAAGATAGCATTGTCAGACTAAAACCATCCAAAACAAATTGCATTGTTAATGAAAAACATAGCGTTGATGTGATTTAAGAATATTGTAAACCTAAATTTATGTGGTAATTTACTTTGAAATTATAAAAGTATGTCTTATGAGATAGAGGCTGATTTTTTCTCTTGTTTTTAATTAAATTAATGAATTAGTGAAGCAGTTATTAGTAATAAGCATGTCCAATTAATTAATGAATTATTAATGTGTCACAAACAAAAAAAATCCTGTTTAAATACATGTTAAAAATGTTTATAAAAATAGTTCAATTAAAAATAAAATTGAGATTTAATTGTTAACTTCGTTAAGTAGAAAGTTATACTTTCCCGTATTATTAAGTTATTGTCATTATAGTAATCCAAATTAATGTAAAAATTATACAGGTATTAAAATTTTAACACATGTTGATGTATACAAATTTGAATTATTAACGTTTGTAAGATTCGCTTGTTTATCGGTTACTATTAAATATGAAGTTTCGCAAAGGAATCATCACGTTTTATAAGTAACTAATACTCTTATAATCACGTAGCGACGTTTTAATACATCGCTCGAGACGAAAGCTCATAAAACTTCGTCATTTTACTAAATGGAATAAAGTAACCTAATGCTGAAATTAATTTCTTCTTTACTATTTTCTTTAATATCTTAATTTACGTTTATATTATTTTGTTCAAAATTATGCTATTATAATTTTGTACCTATTATGCAATTATCACTCATCATCATCATCACATCAGCCTATCGCAGTCCACAGCTGGATACAGGCCTCCACAAGTTCACGTCAAAAATGGCGTGAACTCACGTGTGTTGCCTATCGTCACCACGCTGAGCATGCGGGTTGGTGACCGCAGGGCTGGCTTTGTCGCACCGTAGACGCTGCTGCCCGTGTTCGGCCTGTGTATTTCAAAGACAGCAGTTGGATGGTTATCCCGCGATCGGTCGGCTTTGTAAGTTCCAAGGTGGTAGTGGAACTGTGTTATCCCTTAGTCGCCTCGTGATGCAATTATATTTTTATAAAAATGTTAAAACTATAAATTTGTTATTTCACATTTCTAAGATAATTGAATATTGTAAGAGACAAAAGGTCATTTAAGGGTTATTCATAAAGCGTTTAATAAAAATATGATTTCCGGGATCACGATTGTAAGAAAGCTAAATCGTTTTTTATTTTCAAGAAACTACTCAACAATGACCTTATAATTTCTCATGTAAGTGAATTATATTCTTTTGAGAAATAAATGATTGTTACGTTGTAACAAGTAATAAAATTTATTAAATTATAATTATATTTTTTTAAACCGAAAATATCATAAAATTTAATTAAAACCATTTTTTTTTAAATTAAAACATTACTTTTACATACAAACAAATTGAATGGTTAAATTGTTATTATCAAACGGAGTCCGCGTGCGATAACTAGTGTCAGCATCGAACCCAATTTCAATACCATATAATTATGGTAATGGTTGCACGGCGGAAGCGTTATTCTCAAGAACTCTCTGAACTCAGAACTAACAATAAAGACATTTAAAATAATAGTCACTAATAAAGGTGGCAGTGTGTCTCACAAAAAGATAAGTCCTCGGCTTCAGTTAGGGATAAAACCTAACACAGATTTTCAGGACCACCTATTGATTTTTTATTTCATTATTTTGTGGTTGATTAAGAATTTTTAACCGACGAAGAAAAACAGAGGAGGATCTAAAGTCGCCACGTATATTTTTTTTAATGTTTGACCATGCTTAACTCATTACAGAGTAGTCCGAATTTATTTTAAAAAAATATTGGAAGTTACTGTTATTTTATTTTGTGGAGCCCTAAAGGAATCATTTAACAAAAAATTGGTAATTGTGTTTGCTCGCAAACGAAAAAAAAACCGACTTCAATTACATCGACAAGTAATACAAGTTAATACAACGTAATAAGACGAAACAATAGTCAAGTAAATACGCGCTAGTAAAGATTACTCAAAAAGTTGTTATCAGATCTCGATCTAATTCACACAAGACTACATGACAAGTATTAGCTTTCGATTAAAATAAGAATCATCAAAATCGGTACACCAAGTAAAAAGTTATGCGGTATACCTAATACAACGTAGGTCGACAAAAAAGTAGTCAAGTAAATACGCATTATTGGATATAACTCTAAAAGTACTTGTGAGATCTCAATTAAATTAAAATGGAACCATATGACACGCAACACCTTTCAATTAAAACAAAATTGATCGAAATCGGTTAACCCAGTCAAAAGTTCTGAGAACATACATTAAAAAAAATACAGTCGAATTGAGAACCCCCTCCTTTTTTAAAAGTCGGTTAAAATGAAAGATGCTTTCTGGAATTTAATAGAACCAATATTAGAAAAATTTTACTATGATTGCCTTAAGGGAAAGGAAAGGAAATAATTAAATAACTCTTTACCTACTTGAACTGAATAAAATAATGCTTCTTATTTTGAAATTTTGTAGCTTTATTTAGTTAACCTACTTTTCCTAGTGTCTGTCCGTCAGTCGTTCTACAGTATCCTTCGTTTGCCTCAGTAATAAGACTACCGTTAGACAAAATTATGGTCAAACAAAAAACATAAACAACATAATTATTTAAATAATTTACCATAATTATCATTTTTATTTGTTAGAGAAACCCTAGCCCTACCCTTAGCCCAGGTTTGCACAATGTTACAATGAAAACCGCATCCAAATAAGGTTTTATTGTAGTTTATGAAAAGAGAGATTATTTAATTTTGTTAATACGAATTTTTGAAAATATCGACAAAATAATACATCACTAGTGTATCTATATAATTATCGACTATGAGGCATCACTTCGCTGGCGTGTATACGTACTGCTTTGACCCTTCCCTCCCTCAGACCTATCCCACAAACAGCAAGAAAGGGACAACTGCAACACAGATCGTTTTAGGTAGATAATTATTGACCAAAACATCATTTCGTAGTCGACTGTTTTCTCCCCGAAACATGCCAATTTATTTTTTATTTTTTTAACGTAAATAAACAAAGCCTTCAGCTATGCCGCTCTGTTTTCTTTTTTTTGTAAATATGAATTATTATTTTTTTATGAGTGTCTGAAAATGTACAAAAAATTAGGCAATATTTCTAGTTTTTGAAGACTCCTACTACCTAATATAATAAGAATATGAAAAAAAACAAAACGTAGGGGCATGGTCATGGCAGGTAAAAGTTTTATTTTACAAAAATATTTGATCTAGTGTCATTATCCAGGGAGAAAACAGTCGAATACGTTTGTATGGAGAAAGAGACGGTATCCTTTCCTCTTAAGACGAAAACTGCTTGGAAGAATTATTGATTAGCAGAAATGAGTTTTGCAGAAAGGAAATATTGCGCTTCCGTTTGACATCTCTAGAGCTTCTTTCACGTGACTCACGGAATGCAACAAATATTGAAATAATTTCAGACGGGTTTACCCTTTTCTGTTAGGAATATTTTCGGTACTACCTGGAACTTTGTTATTCTTTAACTGTTTGAGAGTCAAACTAATTTCTCAGAAACTGAAGTCCTGAATATCCTTGGGTTATGACAGGGATATTTTTGGTTGCAAGTTGGGTGTTAGTTAGTTTAATTATTATTAGTTTAAATTATTTTAGTTTTTATTGTTAGTTAGCCCCGGGAATTGTAGGTTAGATTTCCGTACCCAGTCAAGGTATAATATGTTTATATGTATATTTATATATTGAAAAAAAAATTGGTAATATCAGCCTACGATTCAGCCTGTGATATCCCACTGTTAGGCATAGGCCTCTTCCCCATATAGGAGAAGGATCGGAGCTTCATTCACCACGCTGTTCCAATGCGGGTTGGCCGATATAGTGAGATATAAAAATGACCGTGCGTCGCATGCTTAAAAAAACAAAAAAGTTTATTTACAGGGTACCTAAATATATATTTTTCAGCTTAGGATTTAAGTTGTTATGTATTTAATGCGGTGTCAGTAACTGTAAGTATTTAGCATTATGCGCCATTAACGTAAAATATTCTGAGTGTTGTTTAGATTGACAGGTACTTAAGTCAAAGTGACCACCGAAGCGACAAGGGAATGGCTTGGGACGACACGAATTCCAATGCCATTATTGCGGTGTCCTTACTTTGACGAAGGTAGCGTCCCGGTTAGCTATATCAAAGCTGATTATACCTCTAAATCGTCCCACTGTTTATTCGAATATGACATCTCCGACAAAGGATATGTGTATTAGTGTATATAAAACTGATTTACATATAAGCATACCTATAGGTATTTCATAGAAATCATAATTTTTCCGGTAAAAAAACGTCTCAAAAGGAAATTATCATTCTACGCATGTCACATGTGAAGGCAAACTGTAATTCTTTCATTAAGGTGAAGAGTATATAATTATGATTAATCCTTCGCGCTATTAAAAACGTAAAATGAAATTGAGAAATTTCAAACCCGAAGGGATATATTACACGTACGACGTATTTTTGTAAAATTATACCAGCAGCGTTTGCTCAAATAATATGTGGTAAACGACTACATCGTTGAAGAAGTATTTTACTCCAATTCAATTTGGATAAAAGCCAAGCGCTCATTTCGTAAAGAATATTTACTTTTAATATTGACACATTTCTCTGTCTAAGCTGGAATAAGAATAAAACGATTTTTCGAATGTAATTTAGACAAGTGAATTATGGAATGGGAATTTATTCTTTGGCTATTAAAATGTTGTACGATATTTTCTCAGCAATAAGGGTAATACTAAATTTGTTTTTTATACGACAAAACAAATTTACTCCAGTAGTTTATTACGATAGAGCAGTAGTACAGATAATAATCTTAATATACATTCCATGAATTAATAACTCAATTCGTTACAGATGTAGCTGACTGAATGTCAGAAGTTCAGAACCATCAACTCCTTGTACTCCAAAGGCTTATAACCCATACAGCAATTAGTTTTAATGATAACATATCTCATCTTTAAGAAACAACTTTACTGCTAAAAACATTGCATTCATTTTTCATAGACTTGAAATATATTCAACCCTCCTGAATATTAATTATAGACATCAACTATGATAAATGAAGGCAAATGTCAAAATATTGAGAAATATCAGAGTCCTTTTCTCTTTTCAACAAGAAATTAACTTTAATCCATCTCACCGATCTGTATTGAACTGGTTTCCCTAATAATTGTGTTTGCTCGCAAACGAAAAAAAAACCGACTTCAATTACATCGACAAGTAATACAACGTATAGCTATGCTAGCGCCTTGCGGATAATACAGCGCACTACGTTGCATCCTTGGATTGATTCTAAACTGAAGTAGTTTTAACATAGTCCCATAGATGGCGTTGCGTAGCGAGGCACTCATAAATACGTATCATCAATGATTACTCAATTACTCAAAAAGTACTAATTATATCTCGATCAAATTTAAATAAAACCACATGATAAGTTTTAGCTTTTGATTTATAAAAGAAATATCAAACTCGGTGCACTCAGTAAAAAGTTATGAGATATAATACAAAAAACAGTCAAGTAAATACGCGTTATCAAAGATTACTTATAAAAGAAGACCTCGATCAAATTTAAATAAGATTACATTACAAGCATAAGGTTTCGAATAAAGTAAGAATTATTAAAATCGATAAACCCAGTAAAAAGTTATGCGGATTATTACAACGTAGGTCGACGAAAAAGTTGTCAATTAAATACGCATTATTAGATATATCTCTAAAAGTACTTGTCAGATCTCAATTAAATTTAAATGGGACCACATGACACGCAAAACCTTTCAGTTAAAACAAAACTCATCGAAATCGGTCCACCCAGTCAAAAGTTCTGAGCTAACATACATAAAAAAAAAAACATACGTGTCGAATTGAGAACCTCCTCCTTTTTCGGAAGTCGGTTAAAAAGAGTACAATTAAAGACTCAAACAAATATAAATATCTAAACGAACCTGTGCTGAACCTGAACATCGTCAATGTTGATGGTACTGTAGTCTGTAGGTACCTACTATAATTATTATTACGCCAGAACAACTTGTCTACCTATATTAAAAATATCAAGATATATCTTTATATAAATACTAGCTGTACCCGCGACTTCGTCCGTGTGGAATTTAACAAAAAAGTTAAAAAAAAGTTCGATAAAATGATCTTTGATATTCTTTGATTTCCTTTATTAGCATGAGCAGGCGGTCGAGCGATGCGGGGCAGAGGGTATGGACTCGCCCGCGCCCGCGCCGTCCGTAGGCATCTCAAGGAAAGAACGCTAGCTCGCCGAAGTCGCCGAGCATTAAATGTTTCGCTGCTAATTACTTCTAACGATGATATCTCAAAAACTATTTATCTGATTGATATAGTGTACAGGGCAATTTTAATCTGCATTAAATGCCTAAGCTAAATATCATATTAATTTGGATAAGGATTAATACTGAACTAAAGAAAATATCTTTAAAAATAACCTAATGTTTTTAATTAAAAATTTGAACATAAAAGTGGTTATTGTAAGTCAACCCTAAGAGATAGAGATATGCTATCGCGGACTTTTTTGTAGCATTTTTATAGATTTTGAATTCGCTAGTACATTATACCACTATATCTTTGCTAGTTTACGCAGCGTTCGCGTGGAAAGCTCCCCGTTGGCGAGATTTTTTACGACTTCTTCAACGTTTATCGCCGTATTTCTGCTAATTTACATTCAAACATAATAAATTATATACCTAAACCTTCCTCAAGAATCACTCTTTCTATTGTTGAAAACCGTATAAAATCCGTAGCGTAGTTTTCGAGTTTATCGCGTTCAGACAGGAGGACAGACAGACAGACAGGAGGACAGAAAGACGCGGCCGGGGGACTTATTTTTATAATAAGTATAGATTTGTAAAAAAAAAACTATAGCAGCTAAATTGGGTAATACATTATTACTAAATTATCCTTACAGAAGATGAATTAAACAGCACCTAAATTAAATTTTCGTCTTAATAATGGTCTGATTGATGTGATGACATTAGTGATATAAAATAAATAAACAAGTGTGTATTGGAAAATAGAACTGATTTTGGAAAATTCCTTTAGGCCCTACACCAAGCAAAGTTTGAATCCATTTGTCTTGTCAACGGAATGACTGATGAGTTACTGACGAGACTACGGTATTTTGAGGTAAAATCGAAGCACACATCTGTTTGTGTATTTGCGATACCAACCTTTATATCTATAGACTATCATATTACATATTTAGATTTTGTAGACATACATATCTTTCATCTGTGAAAACAAAGGTTTAAAGAGCGCATTTCTTTGATTTCTCTCTCCCCTCTATCTCTGGTTCCAGCCTTGTCGTAAGCCTAGTGTTCCCGCAAAATATTAATTGAAAAAATTACTAATATGGATTGTATGATTTGATTTTAAAATTATTGTGCAATACGTTGTAGTTTAATTATGAGGACCTGATCGACCTTACTCTGTTTGCGTAAAAATGGAGTACGTAAACGATTTTTTTCTACAAACTATGACAGCTGAAATTTATACTTGCTTGTAATTTTCACTGAAATTGTTAGAGCCGTTTTCGACAACAAGAGTTAAATACTCGTACTTAAATTAATCAACCTACTCTAACTAGTAGAGTAAGATAACTGAACGTGTTCAAAGATAATAACACATTTAGTTATCGTTCATGTTATCTAATATTATTGCACATTTTTTATGTTTTGGTTTTCATATGTTAAACGAATTACTTCGTTATCTTTCGAATATAAAGCCTATTAGTTCCGAAGGCGAGCGATGAATGTATCCGGCGAGTCGTAAAAATCTTGATATTGAATTTTTACGCCTGCTATCGAATTTATTGCGATGCAGTTATAGCTTTTGTAGTACCTAGATCAAAGTTTGTATTCCAGTCGAATGTAACATGTGTACATTTTTTTATTACTGGTGTTCACTTCATATATAGCAAACAAATATAATATTCACTCAAAATAGGTTTTATTAATATATTTTACGAGTTCGTAACGAAATTTAATAATTTATTAGATAGAAATATATGATTGTGTTTGCTCGCAAACGAAAAAAACCGACTTCAATTACACAAGTATTAGCTTTTGATTAAAGTAAGAATCATTAAAATCGATCAACCGAGTGAAAAGTTAGAAGTACTCAAGTAAATACGCATTATTAGAGACTCTAAAAGTACTTGTCGGATCTCAATTGAATTTAAATGTCTATTTATACTAATATAATAAAGCTGAAGAGTTTGTTTGTTTGATTGTTTGTTTGTTTGTTTGTTTGAACGCGCTAATCTCAGGATCTACTGGTCCGATTTGAAAAATTCTTTCAGTGTTAGATAGCACATTTATCGAGGAAGGCTATATATCATCACGCTAAGACCAATAGGAGCGGAGTCCACGCCGACGAAGTCGCGCGCAGAAGCTAGTACTAATATATAAAGCTGAAGAGTTTGTTTGTTTGGTTGTTTGTTTGTTTGTTTGAACGCGGTAATCTCTGGAACTACTGGGCCGATTTAAAAAAATCTTTCAGTGTTAGATAGCCCATTTATCGAGGAAGGCTATAGGCTACGTATCATCACGCTAAGACCAATAGGAGCGGAGTCCACGCCGACCAAGTCGCGCGCAGAAGCTAGTTATAAATATAAAAAGCTAATTCTAGAAATAATATTATATCCGTCACCCGTAGTGGATCAGCGTGGTGGAAGCTCAAATCCTTCTCCTACGTGGAGAAAGAGGCCTATGCCCAACAGTGCGATGATACAGGCTTAATGCAAGAAATAATAAATAAATTTTGTTATAACATAACTAAAAATTTAGATTAGTTTTCACCTTTTGATAAACATCAAATAAAATTTAATAAAAATCGTTTTATTTTAACCTGTAGTGACCTGAGTTTATTTTAACCTTAACTGACCTAAGCTGTAAAAGATGGGTTCAAGTCTTAATCAGCAACATTACATTTCTAATGCTAAATTTATCTTTTAAATTACTACCTAAAGAATTTATGTCGGACTCAGCAGTTAAGAAAAACTTTGTGAAGCAGTTTTATCTGGTAATCAACAGTTAGGCGATTCGATACCGAGTCATCACAAATTAATAAAACGAATGAATATATCGGTATCAGAGACAACCACCTAACTTTACTTAAAAATTGTCTGTCTTCTTCTGACTTCTTCTTCTTCTTTCTGAGTTCTTGTCATTTTTTAAATGGAAAATTTTGGCATTATCAAAAATTTTATTAGATACATAAAAATTGTCTTAGAAATACGTATTTCTTTTTATTAAAACAATTCGACGAAGTGTAACAATAAACAGAATGATCATTTTTTACATGAAAAATATATATTTGTATGAAACAAAAAATAATAGTAAAATATGGTTTGTTCTATTAACAATAAAACAATTTTTAACAAAATATTTAACATATTTATACCTATCAAGGATGAAGGAATATTGTATGAGTACTGAAATTTGAAGTTTCTATAAAAATTAACATAAACGGTCAAAGAAATATTATACCTGACCCAAAACTAACAATGTCACGAAAATAACTAATATTTTGTAATATTTCTGTCTCTGTTACAGATTCTTTCTTCCCTATTCTGTTTCAGTTAAGACTTTCTATTTATATATAATTATACTGATAATTAAACGAAGATTATATTGTTGTTGTTTATTATTTAACTCGAGGTCAGAGTTGTATCATACTTTACTGACGTGACATAGTTCGTATATCTTCGCTACTACTATAAAGGCGAAGAGTTTGTTTGTTTGAATAAGGATAGATACTTGTACCTTCAGGTTTTCATTTATTGAGTGGCACCAAAGTCGTACCGGTAGGCACTCCCAATTACCTATACTTATATATAGGCCTTAAATTTTAATTGGTTCATTTTGACCTATTTATTTACAAGATACAATAAATAATAAAAACTTTAAAAAAAGGAAAAGTGAAAAGTACCTATATTTGTACATATTTAGCGACAAATTAACAGCCTTTTGGATTAATCTATTTTTAGTTTTTAGTGTAAATATAATAATATTTTCAAAATAATACTAGTCACCACCTGGCCACCTCCATTTACTATGACATAAAAAAAAACATATTAGAATGATCTCAGAAACTTTGAATAAATATGAACTTACATAAATGTTCAAGAAAGCACTGTGCTACGTGTAACTTGTAAGGTTTTTTTTTTTAATTAATATTTGGTGTAAATAAAATAATACAAAACAATACGCTTCTTCAAAGAATAAAAGTCAAATTTTCAATAAATAGTAAATATAGTTAATTATTGCACTATTATGCACGATAAATTGACATTTATTAGTTTTAAATTATTTTTATGAACAAAAATTAATTTGCTTTTTAATTAATTTTACATTTTCAAATGTCAGGAAATTTTATTATAGGTGGTTATTTCTGTGTTGAATGATAAAAACACACTTAATTCTAGTATATTTATTGAATACCTATTATGCACACATTTCGCTCCTTGAATACAAAAGACACCACAAATCAGAAAATATTTAAAAACGTTTTATTGCATAAAATGATAAATAATCTACTATATTTCATGGTAAAAAAACTCCCATAATTTTTGCTTATAATTTATGGTAACAGTGACTTACTACCCTTTTTGCACTGGAGCACTTTGACAGGTAACGTCAGTTCAAAACCGCCACCTTTTCATTTGCGACCCGAGATTCAACGTGAACGCACGTCGGTTTTCGTGAAAAAGTGCCACAATCCAAAACACGTCTGTGTTGCATTCAAACTTCAGGTAAGTGTGGTTATGTTTTATAATACAAAAGTGCCATATTTTGTAAAAACGTCCGTTTTGTATTCTAACATCAGTATTTTTTTATCATATGTTATAACACAAAAGTGCCATATTTTGGAAAACGTCCGTTTTGAATTCTACAATCAGTATTTGTGATCGTATTTATAATACAAAAGTGCTATATTTTGTAAAACGTCAGTTTTGCATTATAAAATCAGTATTTGTGATCATATTACATAATCCAAAAGTGCCATATTTGAAATGCGTAGTGTTAATACTTATAAAATAATGGGTAGATATTCCAAAATTATTTCTTTATTTAACAATTTATGTACACTAGAAAACAATATACAACAAATAGCACTTATAAACAATGCTGGTACATACCACTACTTATCCCATGATGGAATCTCTTCCAGTAGTCCTGCCACAGGAAAATTATAAAATAATCGCTAAATTAGCGTGTACAATAAAAATTTAAAAAAATACTAAAAAATATTATAAATAAATATATATGATAAAAACATAATTATACAATTTGAAAAGCATACATACATAAAAAAGTATACACACATAGATACAAATAATATAATACATACGATAATATATTCTAATACGCATAAAGACAATTAAATTGATTTTAGGTTATGATTGATTTAGGTAGAATTCTCTCACTCTTTTCTTAAATGGTGATAATGAGTAGGAATAAAACTCGGTACGGTGAGTGGGTATCTGAAGAAGAGAACGTTTATGAGATCTACACAGAAACACAGAGAATCATTAGCGTGAGAGAAAGAGAAGCGGTCCCGTAAATACGAAGGAGAACAAGGATAAAAAAGAGTCTTAAAAAGGAAGCAAAGTATTCTTTTCTACGATGGCGGATACTTAAAGTAACTGAAACTAAAAAACAGGGTATCCTTAAACTTGTTGAGAAAAATATCATACCAAAGTATTACCAAAGCTTTTACGAAAATTTGTAATACAATAGGTACTTAATTGTGATAATATTTAGAAAAGTAAACTTTGAATGTTCCTTTTAATTAACAAAGACTTATAAAAGTAATATTAAATAATTAATAACAATATTAAATAACTACGATTTTAAATAACTTTTCTTAATTGTAACTTAATATAGTAAACTTTTTTCTAAGACTTTCTAAGATTTTCTAAGACTGTGATATTTTTACTGTGTATAAGCTGTAGTATTTTGCTACTGAATTCTGTGTATTTATAACTGATCTCGTAATTTGTTTATGTTACTTGAATAATTAACGTAATAAGCGCCTTAAATTGTTTAAAACTGTGATTTGTAAGACAACTTAAATATTGTTATTGTGTAATAATATTATTGTAATATTTTGTTATTTTATTATACTGAATTCTGTGCCTTTAGAACTGCTCTCGTATTTTGTATTAGTTAGTTTTGTTGTAGTAAGAGCTCTGTCTTTAACATTAATAAGTAATACAAAATATGAGAAAATAAATAGAGAGAAATGAGTGTCGGCGGTTGATTTTTAGAGGATTTATTGATTTTGTTTTTATGAATATTTTGATATGATTATTATAGTTTTGTCTCTTGTTTTTTATAGTTCTAAAAACAATGTAAATGTTTTAGAGAGATGTTTAATTTGACTGAATAAAAGTCGCGTACAAAGTTGATCTTATTTCTATTAATAATAAGTTAAGATTTTATTAGTTTGTAATTTTTAATTCAGTATTTTCTTGGTGTTCATTCACTTCAGTTATTACCTAGTAATAAGATTAAACTTTTTGATTCATTTTTTTAACAATAAGGTACAATAAACCATTTTTATTAGTAAAATTGTGTTTACTTTTAGACATAATTTTTAAGATATTGATTCAAATTTTGAATGCAAAAGGGACTTTTATGCTATTTTATCTTTTTAGGTAACAGCTATTACAAAGTTCATATTGTACATAGATACAGCTAAAAAATACGCATCTATTGATATATCAACATCTTATATTTAATTAATAAATATATGAAATATTTAAAAAAAAACAGTTTAAAAATTTTGTTTTGGCCGTCCTGTAAAATTTATGAATTTCGATTTGTGTCCGTTTTGTATTCAAGGAGCGAATTTTGCTGATAACATATATAACCTTTGAAATATAAACAACGTCCCATATAGCAAACATCAACACTTCACAATTGTTTTATACTTTCATCGGTTAAACAACAATCACTTAACTGTGAGTAAAAATTTTAATTAAAAAAATCATACGTAATTGGATTTTTAAATGAATAATATATATAAAATAGTTTCTTTAGCTTTACGTACAAAGTTATTACAAAGAACTGTTCTGGTTTAGTGGTGCCTGAAGCCCACCTAAATCACTGCTGATGCCAGGGTGGATTCTCGGTCGGAGCTTATATACTGTATTATTTTCAATATATTCATTTGGTACAAATATTGATCTCTGCCCTATGTATCTTCGTGTGGTTTTCCTGACTGTACCTCGGGATCACGTAATGTTTTTCATCCCTGTTGTTATCAAAGAAACCTGATAATACGTACGTTACTTGTTAGAGAAGTTAACCGCCTATGTGCTGTGGAGCTCAGCCTTTGTATTTGATTCTTGAAATTTTAACTATTCAATTTATGTATAATTATGTTGCTTAGTTTCATTTGCTTATAAATGTTATGTTTTTTATTTCTAATTTTAAGTATGAATAGCATTGTATGTGATAATGTGTGTGTGTGTATGGACGTAGTTATTTTTAGGGTTCCGTACCTCAAAAGGAAAAAAACGGAACTCTTATAGGATCACTTTGCTGTCCGTCTGTCTGTCAAGACCCCTTTTCTCAGAAACGCGTGGAGGTATCTAGCTAAAATTCATATCAAATACTAAAATCTACTGTCCCTTAGAGCTGTAAAAAAATCAATCTTCTAAGCCAAAGCAATCAAAAGATATAGCCGTTATGCTGCAAATTTTCGACATTCACAAGGGAATCAAAACCTACTGGGTACTTCCCGTGAAGTCAGAATCTTGAAATTTGGTAAGAAGCAACGTATTATAGCACAGATAAAGAAAAAATTGCCAAAAGTATACATTTTTAGTTATATCATATAATAAAAATATTCTTAATAATTTTAAACTTAATACCCCTTTTCTTATGAACGCGTAAAGGTATTAAATTGAAATTTATATCAAATACTCAAATATATAACAACTTTAAGCTGTAACGAAATCAAACTTCTATGTCAACGCAATCAAAAGAAACAGCAATTTAAGCCGTCTCATATCTTGTATCGCAACTAATCGCAAGGGAATGAAAACCCAACCATGTGAAAACCATTGTGAATGCTTGTATTTTGAAATGTTTAATGTCAGAGTGATAACTGTATATAGGTCACCACAATATAAAAATAATTTTGCAATAGAATGCATAAATACAACAATATACGGCATCATCCTCAATAGGTTTACTTTATGTTCTCGTGTAATTGTCGTGGGAGACTTAAATATCGATTTTAAAATGAATCCCAAAATTGAATTTCCAAATATTTTTCATCCATAAACATGTTTCCGTAAACACTAGCACTACACGAAGTAGTACAACTTATAGATAACGTTTTTTCGAACTTCTATGTTCAATGTGGTAGGTACTTATTCATACCTTTTTCAGTCACCATTTACAGATCTGGTGCTAATTTAATACTTAATTAGTATTTTTGAATCAGATTTCTAAATAGTGACTAAAAACTGTGTAAATAAATAACTTTGATATAAGAACTTTTGCAAGGCCGATTGATGGATAGACGATATTATGTGTTAATATAAATTTAAGGATTACTGAAAAGATAAAGAGATCTTTGTCTTACATTTAATATGCTCCTCCAGCTCAGTGGCGGATTTAAAAATTTGCCGCCAGTAGGCTCTTAAATTTTTGCCGCCCCTACTATTAAATTTTCGAAACTAATCTTGATGTATCTATATGTTTTTTTTTATTTCTTAAAAAGAAAAAAAAATAGGCCAGATTTGACGCCCCCTAAAATATGCCGCCATAGGCTCCAGCCTACTCAGCCTGCTGGTAAATCCGCCACTGCTCCAGCTTTACACATTATAATGTTATCGATTCCATTTAGCAGCAAAATACAATAACTTTTACTTGTATATAGGTTTATATTGGTTTGTATTTGTGTGTTATAGGTTTGTACGGAACCCTCGGTGCGCGAGTCCGACTCGCACTTGGCCAGTTTTTTATCATTGGTACAAGTTATTTCCATTTTATTACTTCTCCCAAAGTTTGTCTAAAATACGTTGCTTCTTTAGAAATAAGACCACCTTTAGTACATTTTTGGTTTATACCTATTATTTTATGTACTTTTTCGTAAAATATATTAAAATGCACATGATTGTTAATTTTTCATATTATTGTTTTTTCAGATGAAAATAATCGGGTTATTTGTGCTTTTTGCATATTCTGTTGTGGCGAGAGTTATTGACGAGACATGTGATGGCGTCATCGTTCACAATATACACCACAATAAAGAAATAATAAAAGAAGACATAAACAGTCCATATCAATTAGCTATCGACTATGACAAAAAAACGTTATTTTTCAGTTATTTCAAAGATGACTATATGCCAATGTTTACTTCGGCGTATATTAACCTCAAAACTAATGAGTACAACGAGGTTGAGGGTATTAATAACGGATTTGCTAATGCAGTTGATGGTCAAACAAAAACAGTTTACTTAGGTGGACATGATGGTTTATATAAATTTGATTACGAAACCGGTAGCGCAACACATATCGATGGTGTAAATGATAACACATGGCAAATATTTATTAAAAAAGATATTTATTATACAACTTATCCAGATGATTATGTGTATGTCTACAAAAATGGTCAGTCAGAAAGAGTGCCTGAAATGCTTGAAACAAAAGCCATGTTGGTTGCTTTAGATAACAATGGTAATATATACTTTTCGAATTCATCTGGTCTCTTTGTACATAAAAAGGTTAAGAATTATGTTGCTTTTCTGGGCGGGTACAATCTAAACAGCATAACAAATGACATTAATGGTAATTTATTCTTCTCCACGCCTGAAGGTATATATTTTATCGACGATAAAAGCAAACAAGTCAAGAAAATAGTTTCAATTGACAATATTTATAGTGTCGTAGTTGAAAAAAACGGAAATATAATTTACGCTTCTGAAAATAGCATTGTCAGACTAAAACCATCAAAAACAAATTGCATTGATGTGGTTTAAGAATATTGTAAACCTGTAACTACGTGGTAATTTACTTTGAAATTTTAAAAGTATGTGTTATGAGATAGAGTCTGATTTTTTCTCTCTTGTTTTTAATGAAATTAATGAATTAGTGAAGTAGTTATTAGTAATTAGCATTTCAAATTGATGAATGAATAATTAATGTGTCACAAACAAAAAATATCCTTTTTAAATATATGTTAAAAAATATTTATAAAAATAGTTCAATTAAAATTAAAATTGCGTTTTAATTGTTAACTTCGTTAAGGCTTCCACCGACAGGCGCCGATTCGTAACGCAGATGCGATCTAAAGAGCGCCATACACGTTTTACACACACGTTTAAAGATAACATAATTATTACCTATAGTATCTTCGCCGTGTGTGGCGCCCTTTAGATCGCATCTGCGTTACGAATCGGCACCTGTCGGTGAAAGGCCTTAAGTAGAAAGTTATACTTTCCCGTATTATTAAGTTATTGTCATTATAGTAATACAAATTAATGTAAAAATTATACAGGTATTTAAATTTTAACGCATGTTGATGTATATGTTACAGTCAAAACTCTTAATCAGTCAAAAGTAGTTTTGACTGCAAAAAATCAGTCAAAAGTACTTTTGACTAGACAAGTTGGTCAAAAGTGGTTTTGACTAAAATAACAGTTAAAAGTACTTTTACCCAATGGAGCTGGTTAAAAGTACTTTTGACTAAATGATTCCGTCAAAAGTGGTTTTGACTGGTTGTATCAGTCAAAACTCTTAAAAGTAAGGTGGTCGCGGCATATTTTTGTCACAGAAACAATAAAAAAAAATAACCCTAACCTATCTAATTTCAATATTAGACTATTTATCGGCATATTTTTGTCACAGAAACAAAAAAAAAATAACCCTAACCTATCTAATTTCAATATTAGACTGTTTATCGGCATATTTTTGTCACAGAAACAAAAAAAATAACCCTAACCTATCTAATTTCAATATTAGACTGTTTATCGGCATATTTTTGTCACAGAAACAAAAAAAAAAAATAACCCTAACCTATCTAATTTCAATATTAGACTGTTTATCGGCATATTTTTGTCACAGAAACAAAAAAAATAACCCTAACCTATCTAATTTGCAGTTAAAACTAAACTAGTTAAGAGTTAATAGAGTTTAAGAGTTAATAGTGCTTTTGACTGACGCTTTTTTTGCAGTCAAAACTACTTTTGACGGAGAGCGTCAGTCAAAAGTACTTTTAACCAATAATTTTCAGTCAAAACCACTTTTGACCAACTTGTCTAGTCAAAAGTACTTTTGACTGATTTCGCTAGTCAATAGTACTTTTGACTGATTAAGAGTTTTGACTGTGACATATACAAAGAATTATTAACTTTTGTAAGATTCGCTTGTTTATCGGTTACTATTAAATAAGAAGTTTCCCAAAGGAATCATCACGTTTTATAAGTTACTAATAGCTCTTATAATCACGTAGCGACGTTTAATACATCGCTCGAGACGAAAGCTCATAAAACTTCGTAATTTTACTAAATGGAATAAAGTAACCTAATGCTGAAATTAATTTCTTCTTTACTATTTTCTTTAATATCTTAATTCACGTTTATATTATTTTGTTCAAAATAATGCTATTATAATTTTGTACCTATTATTCAATTATCACTCATCATCATCATCACATCAGCCTATCGCAGTCCACAGCCGGATACAGCCCTCCACAAGTTCACGTCAAAAATGGCGTGAACTCACGTGTGTTGCCCATAGTCACCACGCTGGGCAGGCGGGTTAGTGACCGCAGGGCTGGCTTTGTCGCACAGAAGACGCTGCTCCCGTGTTCGGCCTGTGTATTTCAAAGCTAGCAGTTAGATGGTTACCCCGCGATCGGTCGGCTTTGTAAGTTCCAAGGTGGTAGTGGAACTGTGTTATCCCTTAGTCGCCTCGTGATGCAATTATGTTTTTATAAAAATGTTGAAACTATAAATTTGTTATTTCACATTTCTAAGATAATTGAATATTGTAAGTGACAAAAGGTCACATTTAAGGGTTATTTATAAAGCGTTTAATAAAAATATTTCCGGGATCACGATTGTAAGAAAGCTAAATCCTTTTTTTATTTTCAAGAAACTACTCAACAATGACTTTATAATTTCTCATGTAAGTGAATTATATTCTTTTGAGAAATAAATGATCTTTAACTTTAAATTTATTATTACATTTTGTGAGATTCGCTTGATTATTCGTTATCATTGAACAAGAAACCCCTTAGATAATTAAGTAGCAAGCTTATAAGACATAAAGCTTCATCCTTTTACTAAATGGAACAAAGTTAGCTTAGATTAGAATTAATTTTATCGATACTATTTTCTTTATTGTTTTAATGCAAGTGTATTTCTTTCTATTTTTTTTTAAATACCAAGTAGTTATCATTTTAAATAAATGGTAATAGCAAAGAATTTTTATCTATATATATGTATATATTTAATCGGATTGTTAGTTAAAGGAATAATGTAAGGGACAAAAGAGTCATATAAATATATATGACGATAAAAATGAATACTCAGCGTTCAAAAAGTAAAGTAAGTTCACACGTTATTTATACCTATTATTATATAATATAAATAGTAATGTATGTTTGTTTACCTTAAGTTGCTATTAGATGTTATCCTAGAACTCCGTTCGTGTAATGGAAGTTTTTTAAACAATAGATCTGTCCGTCTTTGTAGTTTAAATAATTGTTTGTTCGATTCAGCCTGTAATATCCCACTGTTGGGCATAGGCCTGCCCCATGTAGGAGAAGGATCGGAGCTTAATCCACCACGCTGCTCTAATGCGGGTTGGTGGATATATTCTTACTATGAGTAACGATCGCTATCAGGTGTAGGTACATGATAACAACCAGGACCGACGGCTTAACGTACTCTCTGAGGCACGGTGGGGAGACCCACAAGGACTGCACAAACACCCACACCACGGCAAACATCTGTATGGCCAATACAAATGTTGTGCGGGGATCGAACCCGCAACCACCGCGCAACAGCTAATCTCAATCCAGTGCTGTGACCGCTGCGCCAACGCGGCGTCATTGTTTGTTCAATCAATAAATACTCCAAATAACGAATAAAGTGTAATTTATTGTAAACTAAAAATAAATACAAGATAATGAATAAGATAGTTAGCAAACAAAAATAAAACTCAACAAAAACAACTTATCGCTGAAAAAGCGATTTCTTTCAAGCAACCAGCTTGGCAAAGACAATGTAATAAATAATGATGCTCGCTAAGGGTGTGCATAAGTTATGACAAACAGATAGTGTGATATTACATACTACGAAATAGAAAATAGTATCTTTATACATAATATAGGTACATCAAAGACACAAACACGTTGACTATTATAGATCACATAATTCTATACGTATTTACATAAATAAAAATGAATCACCGAAATGCATTTACGTGAAAAGCCCCTGAACGACTGTCCAAATTTAAAAAAAAAATCTTTATTTGTATTTGTTACTAGAAGAAAAAGGTTTATATAAAAGAAAATCCAAACAAATCGATACCCATTTGCTAAGGTTAGATTTATATATTAGATATAGCTGTCCGGACAGACTTCGATCTGTTAATAGTTAATAGTAATTTTATTTCTATTTTTTGTTTTTAAGTATAAAAAACTTCCGTGGGATTTAAGGAACATATAAAAAAAATAGCCGAATTGGTTGGGCCATTCTCCAGTTATGCGCTTAGCAACATTCATTTTTATTATATAGATACATAGATAGTATTAAAAAATATTAATAAAGAAACAGTTACCGAGCAAATACTTCGAATGCGATCCAATAGGACAAATTGAAGGATGTACATTATATTTATATTCTGAAGACAATGTAGGATATATTTTTAGTATTTAAAATATTTTTAGTCTATAACGATGTTATATCTTGTTTTATTTGGTTGTTGGTTGTAGGTACTATTTTTATTTTATTAGAAACTAGCCGACCCGTGCCCACTTCGTTGGGCGTTATAATCCATTTCACATAAGAAGGGTACGGTGAAATTTGATATGTTCCAATACACTCTCACTATTTTCAGCAAATCAGATAAATATAAATGTTTTAAAATCACCAATTAATTTCTAAGGCAAATAATAATGCTTGATTAGATTGAATTGTTGACACGGCACGTCAGTGGGCGCAGGTTCAAATCCTGCTGATTTAAAATCTATATTTTTATCTTTTTCCTTTTTATCTTGTCACTCCTGAATAGTGTAGCTTTCTGTTAGCGAAAGAATTTTCATGATCGGATCAGTATTTGCGAAGATTACCCCGTATATACAAAGTTATAAACTTTACCTCTTTATAATATTAGTATAGACTAGCCGACCCGTGCCCACTTCGTTGGGCGTTTTAATCCATTTCACATAAGAAGGGTACGGTGAAATTTGATATGTTCCAATACACTCTCACTATTTTCAGCAAATCAGATAAATATAAATGTTTTAAAATCACCAATTAATTTCTAAGGCAAATAATAATGCTTGATTAGATTGAATTGTTGACACGGCACGTCAGAGGGCGCAGGTTCAAATCCTGCTGATTTAAAATCTTTATATATTTTTATCTTTTTCCTTTTATCTTGTCACTCCTGAATAGTGTAGCTTTCTGTTAGCGAAAGAATTTTCATGATCGGATCAGTATTTGCGAAGATTACCCCGTATATACAAACAAAGTTATAAACTTTACACACACTTTTTTTTTTTAGTATCTTTATACATAATATAGGTACATCAAAGACACAAACACGTTGACTATTATAGATCACATAATTCTATACGTATTTACATAAATAAAAATGAATCACCGAAATGCATTTACGTGAAAAGCCCCTGAACGACTGTCCAAATTTAAAAAAAAAATCTTTATTTGTATTTGTTACTAGAAGAAAAAGGTTTATATAAAAGAAAATCCAAACAAATCGATACCCATTTGCTAAGGTTAGATTTATATATTATAGCTGTCCGGACAGACTTCGATCTGTTAATAGTTAATAGTAATTTTAAGTTAATAGTAATTTTATTTCTATTTTTTGTTTTTAAGTATAAAAAACTTCCGTGGGATTTAAGGAACATATAAAAAAAATAGCCGAATTGGTTGGGCCATTCTCCAGTTATGCACTTAGCAACATTCATTTTTATTATATAGATACATAGATAGTATTAAAAAATATTAATAAAGAAACAGTTACCGAGCAAATACTACGAATGCGATCCAATAGGACAAATTGAAGGATGTACATTATATTTATATTCTGAAGACAATGTAGGATATATTTTTAGTATTTAAAATATTTTTAGCCTATAACGATGTTATATCTTGTTTTATTTGGTTGTTGGTTGTAGGTACTATTTTTATTTTATTAGAAACTAGCCGACCCGTGCCCACTTCGTTGGGCGTTATAATCCATTTCACTTAAGAAGGGTACGGTGAAATTTGATATGTTCCAATACACTCTCACTATTTTCAGCAAATCAGATAAATATAAATGTTTTAAAATCACCAATTAATTTCTAAGGCAAATAATAATGCTTGATTAGATTGAATTGTGGACACGGCACGTCAGAGGGCGCAGGTTCAAATCCTGCTGATTTAAAATCTTTATATATTTTTATCTTTTTCCTTTTATCTTGTCACTCCTGAATAGTGTAGCTTTCTGTTAGCGAAAGAATTTTCATGATCGGATCAGTATTTGCGAAGATTACCCCGTATATACAAACAAAGTTATAAACTTTACTTCTTTATAATATTACTAGCCGACCCGTGCCCACTTCGTTGGGCGTTATAATCCATTTCACATAAGAAGGGTACGGTGAAATTTGATATGTTCCAATACACTCTCACTATTTTCAGCAAATCAGATAAATATAAATGTTTTAAAACCACCAATTAATTTCTAAGGCAAATAATAATGCTTGATTAGATTGAATTGTGGACACGGCACGTCAGAGGGCGCAGGTTCAAATCCTGCTGATTTAAAATCTTTATATATTTTTATCTTTTTCCTTTTATCTTGTCACTCCTGAATAGTGTAGCTTTCTGTTAGCGAAAGAATTTTCATGATCGGATCAGTATTTGCGAAGATTACCCCGTATATACAAACAAAGTTATAAACTTTACCTCTTTATAATATTACTAGCCGACCCGTGCCCACTTCGTTGGGCGTTTTAATCCATTTCACATAAGAAGGGTACGGTGAAATTTGATATGTTCCAATACACTCTCACTATTTTCAGCAAATCAGATAAATATAAATGTTTTAAAACCACCAATTAATTTCTAAGGCAAATAATAATGCTTGATTAGATTGAATTGTTGACACGGCACGTCAGAGGGCGCAGGTTCAAATCCTGCTGATTTAAAATCTTTATATATTTTTATCTTTTTCCTTTTATCTTGTCACTCCTGAATAGTGTAGCTTTCTGTTAGCGAAAGAATTTTCATGATGGGATCAGTATTTGCGAAGATTACCCCGTATATGCTGCTGTTACTCACATTGTTAACTTCTCTCTAACTTCGGCCACCTTTCCAGACTTGTGGCGGCGGGCTCTGGTTCTCCCATTACCAAAAATTTCTAATGCATCCCTTCCGAATCATTACCGTCCTATTTCTGTTCTTCCGTTTCTCTCCAAAATTCTTGAATCTATCGTCCACAGCCAATTGTCCGAATATCTTTTATCTTGTAACTTACTGAATCATTTTCAATCCGGATTTCGTGTAGGCCACAGTACTACTACTGCTCTGATTAAAGTGACCGAGGATATAAGAGAAGGGATGGAGAACAGAGCCGTGACAATTCTGACACTTATAGATTTTAGTAACGCTTTTAACGCGGTGGATCACGATTTGTTACTCGCTCTAATATCTCGGATTAACATCTCTGACGTTGCTCTTCAGTGGTTTTCTTCATATCTTTGGGGACGCAAGCAAGCGATATGTATTGGCTCTAAGCGTTCTGATTGGTGCGACGTTGCTGCGGGCGTTCCTCAGGGTGGAATTCTCTCCCCACTACTATTCTCACTGTTCATTAATTCTATCACTTCTGTACTTTCCTGTCAGTACCACCTTTACGCTGATGACTTGCAGCTTTATGTACAAACTAGCATCGACCGTCTTGATGATACCATTGCTAAGCTTAATGATGATCTTCGGCGTATCTCGGTCTGGACCAAAAATTTTGGAATTAATGTCAATCCCTCTAAATGTCAGGCTATGATTGTTGGGAGTTCTCGTCAACTGTCAAAAATTCAACAACCTACATCACCTCTCTTTTTCAATAACGCGATTATCCCGTTTTCCTCTAAGGTTAAGGATTTGGGTGTGACTTTGGATTGCTCTCTCAGTTGGGCAGATCAGGTTAGTGAGATATCTCGTAAGTTTTATGCATTCTTTCATTCTATCTTGCGCTTTAAAAATTTTCTTCCCATGAAGGCCAAGATTAATTTAGTTAATTGTTTTCTTTTACCTATTATTGATTACGGCGACGCTTGCTACCCTGACTTAAACGAGGAGCTCCTGATCAAGTTGCAAAGACTACAAAATACTTGCATTCGCTTCATTTATGGGCTGCGCAAATACGACCATATTTCGTCCTACCGGTCCCAACTGCAATGGCTGCCGATTAAAGAAAGGCGAAAATTGAGAATTCTTTGTACCCTCTATTCTGTAATTTCCAACCATTTTGCTCCTTCTTATTTGAAATCTAAATTTAATTTTCTTTCTAACACTCATTCTAGGGATCTCCGTTCTTCTCATAACCTCACCCTAAGCATACCTTCTCATAATTCTGGTTTTATGTCTAATTCTTTTACAGTTAATGCCATCAGACTGTGGAATGAGTTACCGGTAAACATCAGGAACTCTCCATCTCAACTTTCCTTTAAAACCCAGGTTAAAAAGTGGTACTTAAACAAACTTTGTCAATAGCCCTTCCTTATTTATCATTTTACTCTCTTCATCTTAGGCTTACCTACATTAAATATAATTTCATGTCATGACATTTCTTCGTGTGTTTACTTTTGTATAGACGTATTTTTTTTTTTTTTTTTATATCTTGTTTGTAGTATGTACATATATATGTATATATAGGTATATCTCTGTACTTTTATGCATAATTATGTTTAATTTGTTTTTTTACTGTTGTATAGTCCTACCTTAACACTTACTTTTTTACTTTCTTTACGCCTTAAGGTTGACTGGTAGATAAGGCTGTACGGCCTTAAGTCCGCCTTTTGCGCAACCTGTTATCTCGAAGTGTTGTTGTTGTTTTTTTTATTTTTTTTCTGTGTTGTGTAACAAAGTTTAATAAATAAAAAAATAAATAAATATATACAAACAAAGTTATAAACTTTACCTCTTTATAATATTAGTATAGATATAGATATAGATAGTATAGACTGATTGTGATTGACATTTTGACAAAATATGACATTAATATATCTAGCATAAATATTAAAACAAGCTCTTTTATTATCATAAAACAACATAGAGAGTCCGTAAAGAGCTAGTAATAGTCAATTCCTCGAACCTATAAAAGTAGTTTTACTATCAGAAATTTTCTTTCCAACTCACGTACAGAATTTACTATTTTCTATCTCACTTCTTGAGTTTAATTCCGTTATAGAAACCTTTTGTCCAGTTGTTCAGCATTTATAATACATACCTTTGCAGGTGTGATTGATTAAATCGGAAAGAGATAACTTAATAGTAGTTAAATAGAGTTAAATAGTAGTAAAATAGTACGTATATAAATTTTAATATTAAATGAATTACATCGAAGTTTTATAATAAGTTTAATCGAATAAGCCTTAATAAGGGACACATGAGTGAGACGGACCAAGACAATAAACACCTGCGAGAAAGACAGGAACCATAGGGAATCAAATAACTATGTAAATGGGAGGCAAACTGTCATGTTTATATTATTTGTTTGGAAAAAAAGATAAATAAAAATTATAATAATGTATTCAACTTATATTTTTATTTTTCGAGTATTTTTTATGTTGAAAAAAGACACCAAAGTATGTCCATTTTGTGATCTTGAAAGGTTAAACAAAGGTTAATGGTCAGAACATTTCATTTTCATTACTGTTGAATACAATTCGCGGTCATTATTCACTTCGACTCCTGTCCCGCCCATACTTGCCGCAGTCACTGACTCACTGATGAACGCAACTCTATTTGCTCTTTCTTGGCTTTTAAACTTTCGAACAAATCATGCCTCTAAGTAGCCGTTCGTACTTAAAGATATGTGATATAAATGCATTATGTAAATAAGTAGGTATATTATGTAATAATAAGTTTAATATAAGGATTGTGTAATAATTAGTAAAAAAAAAATTCTTTAACTTACTATATGCCACTGGCATATCACTCTAAATTGGGCATTTAACATAAGGCGTGTATGATGATATCATGTAGTCAATAGAATAGCACCAGTCTGTCGGACAGTGGTGATGTATTGCTCACTTTTGCTCCAGAACACATATAAATGCAACCGCAACCTGATAAACAACTTGCTCTATCTAATTAAGCCCTTTGCTTACCACGAAACACAGTGTATACTCATGTTGCTGGGTGAAGCATCCCCTCTGTTTGTTAAGTATCCAAAATTTTATCGTAGCCATTTGGATTTGCTACCCAAATGTCTCTTTGTGCTTTATAAAAGAAAAACGTTTAACCAGTGAGATATTAATAACTATAAATATGTAACAACAATATATAAATACTAGCTTCTGCGCGCGACTTTGTCGGCGTGGACTCCGCTCCTGTTGGTCTTAGCGTGATTATATATAGCCTATAGCCTTCCTCGATAAATGAGCTATATAAAACTGATAGAATTTTTCAAATCGGACCAGTAGATCCTGAGATTAGCGCGTTCAAACAAACAAACAAACAATCAAACAAACAAACTCTTCAGCTTTATTATATTAGTATAGATATAAAATATAATGAACATAAGTATCTAGATGTTTTTGATTGATCTATCAGTTCGATTTTGAAACTTATACAATAATTTCTTTCTTAGTTTGTTATTGATTTTATTTACAGCTAGTTGCCCGGAGAGACTTCATTCTGTCTTTTTGTTTTTTTTTTTAAATATAAAAACCTTCCGTGGAATTTTTAAGGAACATACAAAAAAAAAATTAGCCGAATCGGTCGAGCCGTTCTCGAGTTATGCGCTTAGCAACATCCATTTTTATTATATACTAGCTGACCCGGCGAACTTCGTACCGCCTAACACTCGATTTTTAATTTTTTAAAATTTTTTTTAATACTTATCCTTCCCGGAACCCCTCCACTAACACTTAAAGTCTATGGCATGGTATTAAAGTTCTAATTGACTTTTAAGTATTATTACGAATCTATTGTATGGGTATATAGAAAAGTTTTGTTTTTAGACTTTTTCAGGTTGTTTTTTTAATTTTTCCCTCCGTAAGAATCATCCTCGTACCTCAAGGAATATTATAAAGAAAGAATTAGCAAAATCGGTTCAGCCACTCTCGAGATTTGCGCTTAGCAACACATTCAACGATTTATTTTTATATATATACCTAGAGATTATTTCAAATATAGACTGATATTTTTGCTTTGCATAGACAATTGATTAACGACATCCAAAAATAGAGGTATGGATACATTATACGTGTTATATAAACACACTCGCTACAGACGCTACAGACGACGCCAAGGTTTGCTTAAAAACCTAAAATCATCATATCAAGAATTTCGACACGGCTAGATGAGGATCCATAGCTCAGTTGGCAGAGCGCTGACACGGCACGTCAGAGGGCGCGTGTTCAAATCCCGCTGGGTCGAAAATTTTTGATATGATTTAAAATGTTTATAATTTCCTCGTGTGTGGGTAACACACAAAAAAAACGTGTTACATAATTTGGAATTTTTATATATTATTTTGTAAGTTATTTTTCTTAAATCGTATCGTCGAATCGAATCGTTTCTATCTTTAATTTTAGGACCTTTATTTTTGGTACAAAGTAGAAGTTTAGTAAGAACCTTCATTAGTGTCAAATTAAAACGCTATTATAGCATTTTAATCAATAAATATTTGCGCAGGTAATTTAAAGTAAAGTGCACTTTCTAGCAGTTTACATTTTCTATAAAGTAAAGGACAATAAAAGATAATCTGTATAAATTACTACACAATGGATCGCCTGAAAAGTACGAGTTGAGTCGTACAAACGACTATTTGTCTTAGCAATAAAAACACCGACTGCGTTTTACGTTTCATCCTGTGTTTTGTCTTATGCAATTTAAAACCAGCTTGGTTGTAAATACAGTATAAAAATAAAATCACTGATTTAGTAATTTATTTTATTAAATTTAAGATATCAAAATAAACAGAAAATTATTTAACATTTGTTTCCGCTCCAGAATTAGGGGATTGACTCTCGCTTCAAGTTGAGCTGTAATATTTATCTATAACACATTGTCCTAAATAAAAGAATAAATGTACAAATTAAGCTAAAGAAGTTTCAAAAGTTTATCTACCGTTAAAGGGTAAGGGCCTATGCAAACCACGTTTTTTAAACGCGCCGTGGACGCGCGTTTGTAGCGATACAGACGCGATACACACGCGAGTCAGACGCAGCCTGTAGACCTTTGCAAACCTGTATAATAAAAGCGCGCCCTCGACGCGCGTCTTTAAAACGCGCCGTCGACGCGCGTCTTTAAAACGCGCCGTTGACGCGCGTGTGTAGTGATACAGACGCGATGTAAACGCGCGTATGTATCGATACAGACTCGCGTCGACGGCGCGTTTTAATCGATACAAACGACAACAAATTGCTCTGTAGGTTAAAGCGCGTTTAAAAAACGTGATTTGCATAGGCCCTAAGACCATTTGTTTATATTTTTATACGATTGTCAAGATTTATTAGTTCAGTTGTCAATGATTTGTAACAAAGTTAACTTAACAAAAAGTGAACAGTTACAAGTATGTAAGTTGGTAAATAAGTAAGTTATCCAGCAAGTATATAAGTAGGATATGATAGAATTTATTTTCGTTTTCTCATGCTAGCGAAATCCCACGTTGCCGTTAAATATTATTACAGCAGCTATAAACTTTACATGCAATCTTAAAGCAGTGTTCATATTTCTAAAAAGTTTATAAAATAAATAGCAAATAAACAAATATACGCTTCACGCCCAACGGATTCCAACAGCATTTTCTTTTGTGTTGGGGGTCTGAAAACATACACAATATACAAGAACAAACACCCAGACTATGACAAGCATCTATATGGCTGATACAAAATAATTATGTTTGTCTATAGCGGGGATCAAATCCACGACCGCAAGCGTAACAGCTAGTGCTGTGACCGCTGTGTCAACGCGTTGTCTACTTCTTTCCTTTCCTATGTAACACTTTAACCCGGCGTTCGTCGCACCCCTGTAAGCAACACTTTTGCTCGCTACGGGTGAAAAATACCCGAATTTTATATCGTGTACCCATTGATTCTTATGTATTATTATTATTAATATTTTGTTTATACGTAAAGGAGGTTTAGTAAAATGTTAAATAAAAGTAAGTAATCATCATTAACAGTATTTATTAAACAAACAGATAAACGCTACAATTATATAGCAAACAGCAACTTTTTTATATAAAGTGCTACTGCAAACAAAAAAAAATATATAAGTTATAATTTTTTTATTAATCTTATGGCTTAAATTTTTATAAAAACGGTCTTAGTTTTAATTTAGGAAAAGAAATTATACACATTTATGATATCTTACCTCTCTAAATCAACATTAAAATAACAAAATAAAATTACTAAAAACACAACAATAATGAAAATGAAACCGCGACAGAGACATTGTTGCTAAGCAAATATCAGATCCAGTGCCATCCGTAGCCCATAGATCTTCAGTATTCAAATGAGCTCCACGTAGTCCAATGAAATATAATAATCCAAACAGAATGGGGGCCCACATTTCAACCACATCGGTATGTTTACAGTCTCGTGTTCTTTGGCACTTCTCTCGCTCACTCGCACTCATGTTCTGGAAAAAAATAGATTCCATGCATCAAGAATACCTATTCATACATTGCTTAGCATCTCCTTTTGGCCCTGGTGCCTCCAGCACGATGTTATGAGAACGAGTTCTAAAACGCAGAGATGGTTCGTTTACTTTCCATTGGGTTGTGCTATCCTTGCCTAAATAATAACCACGTTGCAAGGTACTTACAGGGACGTTTTCTAGATATTCTGGTGTAGTAAGGTCTGGTCTGGTAACTGAAATTGGTGGCACAGTAGCACCTGCAGCTTCCGGTAAGTGTTCGTGAAAAAGTTCACCTTCTTGAACTGAATCAGTATTGTGTTCGCTGAACTCTTCTAAATCTTCAATTTTGGAGCAACTGCTATCGCTTTGTTCCAAATACTGTTGAATATCTTCATCACCAACTACATGGCGTGCCATAATAAGGTCTAATTACAAAATCAACGTATATTAATTTTCTAAAAAATATATAACTCAAATAATCGCTTCGGGTGAAAAATACCCATACTTACTTTGCAAGTCCACCGTTCGTAAACCCGTCGCGCCAACTGGCTGTCGAGTTGAGAGTACAAAGTCAAAGATACAACTTGAAGGTACCTAGAAGCGCGGCACGCTGTGATTGGCTAATCAAAAAATATAAACAAAAATTTATAGGGCTGGGTGAATTTTACCCATAGCGAGCAGCGCCGAGTTAAAAAATATTATAAAGTATTAAAAGTTGAGTTGTTAAGAAGAAGAGGGAATATACGATACTTGGTGTTATAATATGTGACAAAGCTTTACAAGCCTATTCTTGGCTAAAGAAATGTGTTTTTCGGAATGCACCTGTCAATAATAGCTCATGTAGTCCTGTTGCCGGAAGACAAATACGTGACCGCTAGCACTGGCTCTTTTCAGCAGAATCTACATCTATATTCCACATCTATATATATCTATACAGCTATTATGATCTTTAAATTATAATAATTATTAAATTATTATAATATTATCAATACATACTTTTGTAGTGTTAATTCAAAAGTGCTTATAAAACAAACTTGAAAAACAAATTATTGATTTGGTTATATTTGTCACATTTATTGTAGTTTGTGATTTGTTGATAGAGATAATAAAATTTTCAATTAAGTACACAGTTTAATACATACAGGATTCATCAATACCAGTGAGAACAACAGCTCAAAGCGATTGTTTGCAAAACTAAACATAAGACTAGCAGGTAAATATTTGAAGTAAAAACATCTAATCGCTCCCGTGATCCAAAACAGTGAACCAAAGAAGGTTAACTTAAGAGATAAAGGAATAAAAATGGTCACGGTTCAGCCCGTGATCCCGTGAAACACATAGGTACCTACACACAAGAAGACGAAGACTCACAAGCAAAATGCTTAAAACAAAAAGAAATAGTTATGCAAATACAAATTATCCGTTATGAACGGAAATCTAATTCGTGACTTTTTTATGGGGCGGTCGTCTACGCCAAAAGTATCGTCGACGTATACTTAAGTCTTAATTTCATGAAGCTGCAAGAAATAATAACTAAAATTCGCCTTGATTACAATTTTGAAGCGAAATGGTAGGGATGATAGTAGTACTTATATGAGTTAGAATTACATGTTAATGTATATTGCAAATATATGAAACCATGAGCTTTTAATAATATTAAGATGTCGAGAAGTATGTATACACTATACAACTATTTTCAAATGAGTTAAGTGATTTTCAGGAAATTGTAAATACCTACGTGTAAAATGATAACGATTTAAATAAAAAGACAGATGTGTAAAGTGTGAGATGCTTAAAGTAGACTTTATAAGCTAAATAAATAATGTATTTATGTCAACCTTTAGCCAAAAGGTTATTAAAATTTATTATTAACTTTTAACCAAAACCGAAGCTTTGAAATACTTTAAAATTTTATTAAATGAATCGAAATAAAACGAGAGATCACTTAAAGAAACTATTTAAGATTCATACAATGTTATAACTGTTTGCTTTTGGCAGTAATTACTCAGTGACGTGCGTAATACTCGTATTAATAATCTGAACTGTCATAATAGATGACTTTCCGTCGATCAGTCATTCGTTGAAAATACGAGTATGACGTTCACGGTCTTAATTTCACTGTCGATTCTCGCAGTCGTAAAGAGCCATAGCACCTTTAATTTTTAATAACATGTTCAATGTTATATTATATTTACCTTATTAACATGTTCAATGTTATATTTTCAGTGTTTTATTCTAACGAGTTTTGGCATATTTTAGATTTTATTTCTTGTTTAGCGGTGTCGTCTAAGAGTTGTTAATGTTGTTAAGATATTAATGAATAAATAATGAGTTCCAGGACTTTGTTTCTTATTGAAATACAGTACAATGTAACATAATGTAGCATAAAATAACAAATTATTACATAACATAATATACTAACATGATTTAATATGTTGTTTACTGGATATCACCAAATTTTGTAACAAGACACAAAAACTGAGAAATATTAGGGTACATTATATACATAATTATATGTAATTACACCTACTTCAAACCTTTTCAGAGAATTCAAAACAAAATTTATATAGAGTTATGAATACAATATGTAATATATAATAACCACACACACACACACACACACACACACACACACACACACGCACACACACACACACACACACACACACACACACACACACACACACACACACACACACACACACACACACACACACACACACACACACACACACATAGAAACAATTTTTAAATAAGTATCCTATACAAATAATCAGTGGGTTATTGATTTTTAACTCTTTTATATTCATTATCACCAAATCATATTTTTTTGATGATATTATATTTTTTATCACCAACTCTTAACACCTCTTTGACTTTCCAAAAAAAAGTCACCGAGGAACTGAAAAAAATTTAAATTGCCAAAGTTTAAATTTACGGAGTTCCTAAACAACCTTTTTAGGTACCTAATATTGTTAGCATATTAGGTATATTATATACATTTAGAATTTTCATGCGCTATATAATATCATGTACGATATATCATGTATATGTATCATGTAATGCAAAATATTTTTTAACGTTATAGAATATAATATTCTATTCTCCCTACTCCACATCACATGACAAAAATGATGAATAAAACAAAAAGTATCAAAACTAAAAAAAATCGGTCTATGCTTTCATTGATGAATATCACTGCCACAATAACACGGCCATAGGACCTATAAATAATTGATGAGAACTTGGTGAGTAGGCGAAAAACAGAATGGGAACTTATTATTAGCAGCGATCAATCTTCCCGAACGAATTGGAAGCATAAAATTATAACTTTTCTACGTGTTGCTTCTATGGATGCGGCAGACAATCTAAAATAATTGACAACTCTTTATTCTTTCTATTTAATGCAATTTAACAATACAAGTATATGTTACTAGCGGCCGCCCGCGACTTCGTACGCGTGGAGTTAGTTATTTTCAAATAATTTTTAATTATATTCGAAAAAGCTATGTAAATACGTAATGAAAGGAAAAAATAAAAGAAAGATAAAAACAATAGCTAGACGAATTTTTAGAATCAATGAAATCGATGGATATTATTTTTCATTGGACTTTCATACAAACTACCATCCCCTGTTTTAACCGCAAAAAGGGGTTGATTTCTAAAATTATATTATTATTACACCTTAATACCATCTATAGAGCATACATTTTAAATTTTGAGTCTCTTACTTCAAAAACATAGGACTTTCATACAAACTTCCAACCCCCGTTTTACCCCCTTAGGGGTGGAGTTTAATAAAACCCGTTCTCAGTGAATGTCTACTTCCTATAAGGAACGTACCTGCTAAATGGGCATGACGAAAGATTTAGAAAACCTCTTTCGTAATGTGGCTACGCATTTACTATTTACGAAAATACCTATATTTCGGTAATAAACAAGTTTAAGGAAGTTTAAAACTATTTTTCTAATGGTCTAAGATCCGAGAAGGTAAATCTTCCCTCATCTGTTAATTAGATGAAACAATTTTTTATAGGCTTATTTAAATATTGTGAGTTTATAAAAACAACCTCTGCCACCATAAGCCTGCTGCAATTTTTTTTTTTTTTTTTTAGCTTTTCCCTCTCATGTTAATTACATGTAGTAAGCTAAAACCGTTAATATTTTACATTATATACCTGACTGTAGTAGGCAGCCATCTCTATGATTGCTACACTTATCTGCAGCCAGGTCAGTAACCTCAGTCAGAGTAACCTGGCTGCAGGTAAGTATAGCAATCATAGAGATGGGTGCCTACTATAGTCAGGTATATAATGTAAAATATTGACGGTTTTAGCTTACTACGTGTAATTAACATGAGAGGGAAAAGATTTTTTAGAAGAAAAAAAAAAATTTTTTTAAGTGTTATTATTTGCAGCAGGCTTATGGTGGCAGAGGTTGTTTTTATAAATTCACAATATTGAAATCAGCCTATAAAAAATTGTTTCATCTTATTAACAGATGAGGGAAGATTTTGTTATATTCCGGATCTTAGACCATAATATGTTTTCAACGAGTGATACAAAACGGCTGCAGGTGTCATGGCGTTGGCTCTGACGTCACGGTACAGTAGTTCGTTCCACCTACGACCCACAAGTGCCCACAACGCCATCGATCACGACCGCTGAAAACCGCTCAGTGGTCTACACACCGTTTAATCGTTTATTATCTTTTTGAACGGTCACGCCTATAAATTACAGGCTATTTTTCAACCATTTTCAACTTGTCGACTAGACTACTGAGCGGTTTTCAGCGGTCGTGGTCGATAGCGTTGTGGGCGTTATGTGGAACGCGTATTATAGCGTGACGTCATGCGCTGTAATTTGTGTTTCAATCAAAATGGCCGATTGCAGTATTTTAATGTTTTATTTTATTGAAAATCACAATAATCTTATTATTTTACATAAAACTAAACCAGTATTTTGAATTTTTTAAATATGAGTGTTCCCCTAAAATTATAAAATTGACGATTTTTTGATACTGTCATCATGCCCATTTCAAGTATGTAGGTGTATTTTTCATTGGACTTTCATACAAACTTCCAACCCCCGTTTTACCCCCTTAGGGGTGGAATTTCGTAAAACCCGTTCTTAGCGGATGTCTACTCCCTATAAGGAACCTACATGCCAAATTTCATGTTTGTAGGTGTTTATAGTTTCTGAGATTTCGTGATGAGTCAGTGACCTTTCGCTTTTATATGTATATAGGTATAGATTTTTGCGTCAATTAATTATTACGTTATTGATCAGTTTTTTCGGTACACTGCTCTAATCATCATCATCAAAACATATAGTGAAAATGTAAATGTTTGAGAACGCTAATTTCAGAAACGGCTTACCCGATTTTGATGCGATTTTCACTAAGCTTCACTTAACATTTAGTATTTCTTTCATGTCAATCGGTTCATAAATAAAAAAGTTATGTGAATTTAAAAAATCACATTGAACATGTAAATACCCAAACGGCGGTGTTTATAATCTAATATAAACAAAAGATAATCCAAAAAATGCCATCTAAAGTCACTATTCTACGCGGACGAAGTCGTGGGCACACCTAGTTAATAAATGTATTTAAGTGAGGCGGAAAAGGCAAAATTATATACGCAAATAAACATTGAACAAAGTAGTAATAAAAGAAAAAAATAAGAAATGATAGTTTATAATGGTAAAAAATAGCAAATATGTAGAGACCCCGCTCCCGTATTCGCAAGCTAAGTAAGTTTTCATTAAAAAAAGGAATATGTAATTTTCGATAAGCAGCCATATACCTAGAAAGATGAATTACGTAAATCGAATGAATTTTCTACAAATTAGAATTCTAATGTCACAATAAAAAAGGTTATTTTATATGTGTTTTGTTTTTTAACAGGTAGCTTTCGTATTTATTTTGTAAGAAAAATAGAACACTCAATTTATTAAAAAAATAATTTTATAAAATTAAAACATTTTTTATTTAACAAAAACCACACAAAAACTAATATCACAATAAACTTTGTAAGTGTTTTAAGGTAGTATGTTATGACAAAAATATCCAAAATTCAAAACATTCAAATCCATATTTTAAAAATATTGTACTAAAAAGCGGCAACACCAAAGCATAAATTTGGAAAGAAAAGAGCACTCGACGCCATTGTGATTTATTTGGACCGGCCCAGATCGGATACAGTACCAAAGAGATACTCACGTTGACTCTCTTTGGTCCCTTAATGATGAAAGTTTATTCATAATTTACAGGTTACGTAAGTAACATACATACATCATCAAAAATAATTTTGTTAAAATTACTGCTTAAGTTGTCACATTCATTAATTAAATGAATATGAGATTAGTTTTGGAATTAATAACGCCGTAGAGGTGAAACGTACGTCTAAACTTGATGAGAAAGTGACCAAACCAAATCATCATTATAACACACAACACACAGAACGTTTATTTTTTGTCTTTCTACGTGTAAAAGAACGGTCAGAGCTTAATCTACTAAGCTGCTCCATTGTAGATTAGTGGTTATATTCCCGACTATGAGTTACAACCGCAGTCAGGTCGATCAGGCAGATCGCAGGCAGATGAAGTATCTGTGGTAATACCCGGCACCGACAGCTTTACTAGCTCTACGAGGAGATCCACGAGAGAAGAAAACCAGACCGAAAATAGGCACATGTGTTAAAAATACAAATCACAACCCTAATTACTACTTATAACTTTTAATTATTAATTTCATAATATTATATAGCCATGGGTTGTATACGTTGTTGTGACATTATCAAATTTTATGTCTATCAAAGCCATTTGTAAACCAAAACTAAATTGCGTATAACGTAGCTTAACAGTCATTCTTCATTCTCACAAAGATAACGGCGTCAATATTTCCGATGTACGTTTCTGTCGTGGGTAAATAACAGAGAAACTCAATGTCTACAACCCGTTTTCAGCTCATATTCTTTTTGCGTTAAAGAATGTCAATTCTCATTCCACACGTCAGGATGGACTACCAATTTCCATGCGTCGTACGACCGGAAATGAAAAGCCTGCTCGATAAATTATCTGTTGTACGCAGTTGGACGTTTGAATCTAACACTTGCACTGAAAACATCGCTTTATGTAGAACCATAAAATCTAAATTAAAAACTGAATATTAGATGCAATCATTTACGATCTAAAGATACAGATCGCTTAGTACCGTAATGTTCGAAATAAGTGAGTATTTAGACAGAGAAGTCGTTGTCTTATAAATTTTAGTTTTAAAAATATATTATATAGGTACAATTATAAATAACTATACCCCGTCCGGCGAGTAATTAGCTTTTTGACAGCTCACGCCTATAAATTACAGTTTTTTTTTTCCGGAATTACGTACTAAAAATTTTACAGTAATGTCATACTTTATTGACGATTTGATTGATTGAGTGAAGTACCCTGTGCATAACAAACAACCACAGACTATGAAACAGTTCTTGAAATAATAAATCGATCATATGATAAAAATAATTTTATGTCATGTGATTATTGTTTCTATAAATTTAATAAAAAAAGGAAATAAAAATAGTATCTATGACTCCAAGATTGATTATTTGCAAGGAATTAAGTCGAAATCTTGAAATTTAATTTCAAACCAAGAGTAAAGAGCAATAACTCTGTTCATTCGTTTATTTATTATTTATATATTTCATTTATAATTAAAAAAAACTAATAATCGCATAAATAAATAATATTTTTAAATTAAATGTATTTAATTAATTCGATTGAAAGTTCTTCTTAAATAAAATCGATTATTATTTCGAATCGAATAAAGAACGTGTGAGGCAGTCACTAATGTCAAAATGTCTTGAAGTGTCAAAAAGATCATTAGTCGCCGGACGGGGTATAGTGGTCGCCCAGAGGTCGAAATTCGACCATAATTAAAATTTTAAATTAAAGAAAACCAAATAATTATGACATTAAAGAACCTTCATTTAAATACCTTTTTAATTTGACTACAGACTGACAATCAACAAAATAGTATAATATGCGTGTGTGCGTGTGGTAGTGTGTGTAGTGCTTTTTTATTAATTTAATGTATATTTTATGTATAATTTTGAAAAAATATTAGCATTCCGCACTCCTTCTCTATATAAATTATAAGTGTGCGAAATTTCCTACTCCTCCGTCCACGCAATTTTCGTAAAAAGGGGTACAAAGTATTGCTTCACGTATTAATATATAGATATCTGAAAGAAAAGTAAAAGAATAATATACCATACTTATTTAAAAAAAAAATATACTTTTAAACAAATTAAATATTTCAATATACGAAAACCATCATTTTTATTAAAATCCAATGCTGTATTTCATTTTAACATGATGATATGACGCAATAAATCAGAGCAGACACAATACATATAGAGACATCAATAACAACACTGACGTCGGGAATGTATGATGTCTATGTTAAAACCATAATACGATTAACCGGAACTACTTCGTATGCCTAATAAATTGATGGACCTATGTAAACTATGATAAATTGACATGATTGATTGACAAAGTTCAAACTATTAATTATATATCATAATAGATAATAATCATTATATAATAAAATTTTAATTGATAGTTATCAAAATTAAGTTTAATAAAATATAGCGATATATTGTAAGAAATTTCCCAAAATTATATAAGTTGCGCAACTTTTAACAAGTTCTTTATTATGTAAATACAAGCTTACATAACCCTTTTAACCGTAAGGATATTCTCCCTAAAGGCCACGGGACCACAAAGTTATGATTCATTCATACTTCATTTCACTTTTCACTCAGAAACTTTTGACTACATTCTATGATTTAAATTTTTAACAAAGTGTTAAAAATTTAAATCGTTAAAGAACGAAGAGTTAAAGAACTTAAGTAGGCCTTTTCATATGTTCCAAAATTCAAAACAATGTGACTAAGATAAATCTATTTCGTTTAATTACAACAAGAACCATGTTGTGACATCTATAGCAACATATGAAAAACAGAAAAATCACAATAATATAACACACACACAAAATGTTATTACAGTTTTATCATTGAAAACCAACCCTTCTTTAACATTACGAGACCTTTGCCCGCGAAAATATCTGTTACTAACTCCATTTTTACCTAAATTTCTATTTTAATTTTAATATTTTGGTACAATACCAAGCTACTAAGACTTCTTTATTTCATTAAGTATTTTGTACTAATCATATTTAGACCTCAACGTATATATGAAACGTAGATTCCTGTATTTTATAAACTGAATGAAAGTATTACGTTACATAAATTATTACAGTAAATCAAATTGGTAAGTTTTTCTTTTTTCTTTTAAAGTAAAGTAATAAAAAAAAAACAATAAAAGATTGTAACTATTAAAATTCTCTACAGAATATTATCTAGTGAAAAACAGCGGTTGCTTTTAAAACGGTTGACATGGTAGATAGTGGCACACTATGAGAACAGTTTGAAGCGCAGCCACCGGATGGAGAAGTGGATGTGACGTCTGCTACACAATAGACCGAGAAACAACTGCTGCTCGCACAAAGGCTTTATAGGTTTGCAGGTGACTTACATTGTTTAATTAAAATATTTATAACGTCACGTTTTGTACGATTCCACTCAGAGTAATATTGTAAGCTATTTTTATCTAAGCTCTTTATTTTGTGCAAGCGAAGAAATGTATTATCAAATACGTATGTTAAAGAGTTTTAAATATTTTTATTAATTTAATAAATATGAACACATACGGTCTGTTACAATTGTTTAGTTAAATTATTTATTTAGAATTTTAAGTCGAAATTTCTGTATTAAATACCTATAGGTAAGATATCAGGATTTTGGTTTAATATCTGGTAGCGAAATTATTAAGTTCAAAATTGATTCATGATGAAAAATAATATAAAAAATATAAATGCAGTTAATTATTACATTTGTAGTATTTCATTCTGTCCTACATGTGTATACAATTGTCAAAACGAAAAATTTAAAGATAGTTTAAAAAATAAATAAAAATTGCCGCCTATAAAATACCTTGTTATTGATGAGGTTTTTTAAAAACAAATATAATATTCTGTTTTTGAAATACATCAACACGACACTTTCACGATATATTTGAATATACAGACATGTTCATTGTTTACTGTTACACCTGCCAGCGTTGTCTCTTCTTTTGTTTCTGTTCTTCGAAATAGGGAAGTATAACAATTTCATTATGCTTTACATCTCAAGAAGGAGGATTTGCTATACAAAACCTTTAAATGTTAATTTTACTCATATCATCAGTCTGATCCAGATAAAATGTAAATTAAATTGCGGAACGTTCTTTTAAACATTGTATATGTATTGTACGGTATAAGCTTCAGCCTGTAATATCCCACTGTTGGGCATAGGCCTCTTTCGCAATGTAGGAGAAGGATCAGAGCTTAATCCGACGCGCTGCTACAATGTGGGTTGGCGGATATATTCACTACTATGAGTAAAAATCGCTATCAGGTGTATATGATGACAACCGGGACCGACAGCTTAATGTGCTCTCCGAGGCACGTTAGGGAGACCCACAAGGACTAACAACCAGAATAGAAATAAATTTGTATAAACATAAATATCCAGTCCAAGCGGGAATCGAACCCGCGACTGTTGGGGTTTAGTCACCGCCGACACGGCACACGCAACGTTACACCCATTCCCAATCGCCAAATCAGATAACTTCTTCTTTGTTATAACCTTAAAATAAATACAACACTATTTTAATACACAAAAGTTAATTAACGCATGATGTTCTATATCTGGAACATTTAAACTTAATATTTAGTTCAAAAATATTTAAAAAAAAAATCGAAAACATAACTTACCTCTTTTAAATATAGGTGGTACAAAATCACCAAGGTGGAAAATTGTGTTTGGAAATGAATAAAAAACACAATCGTAACGAAATTAATCTAATTTACATTTGACACCATTCAAATCTATTTGACTTATTAGTACACCAAATTACCTGCTTAGAAAATAAATAAATTTCATTATTTTATGAAAATAATTGTGTAAAAAATCATTTCGAGAACGCGTCCCCAAGTGCTGTATCGTGCAATCTAATTGCTGTAGCTCTGAGAAAAATTAAACTTCAACTCTTTTTCATGTCTAACAAGAATATTAATCTCCTCAAAAACATTTTTTTAAACCCATTACTTACATAATAAAATTATTTAAAACACGAAATTTGCCTCAAAGTTTGTCCGAGACAATGTACGTCATATTAGTGAACGAAATCCTATCCAAGCAAAACTTTTTTTCACTGTACCCGATCTTTGGCGGTATTGTGCCGTTGTAGAGAGCGCATGTGTGTTTGGTGGGCGCTGTTTGTTTTTGCGTCAACTTATTTATAATTTAAGTGGTAAGAACGTTTCTATTTAAAATCTACGTACCGTACATCAATTGTATATCATTACGGAAACACATACAATTGCTTGTAATATTCAAAACGCAGTTTTTGTAAGAATAATTAATTAAAGCTACCATTGTTTACTTGTCATTTACTTTGGAGTAATTTGTTCAAGATGTCTGATGCTGGCATAAAACGCGCGAATATTTAAAAACGTCATTCCGTGAACGGTCATTTTGGAAACGTTCCCGGATATGATGACGTGTTCCCTAAATGATGATAGTGTTAACTGACTATTTAAACACTCTAGCCATATTTAACAATGCTATAATATAAATGATAGCTACAAAACATATTTGCAGCAAGCATAGAAACAAAAAAAAGAGGAAAAGAAGTAGAAGAGACCTATAAAACAACTAAAAAAGATAGTAGGTACTGCATATTTTCGCCAAAGAAGAAAAAGCCAATGCAAGAATAAGAACGTTTCTGGATAATAATACTGATGAATAAAGAGAAATTAAACGCGATAAAGACTGGGTCTGCTACCGGAAAAAAGCTGAAAAGTAAGGAAAAACTAGGGAAAAGATGTAAAAAAGCGTCAAAAAGTACAGAGAAAAGAAATAATATTGTTAAAGCTGGCACATCTTACGAAAGTCTCAAGAAAACCTGCATGCTAACTTAATTTCTCCTGGGACATACATCTTAATTGAAGTACCAACCAAAAAACAAGTGTGTTTTGTAGATATGTTGTCGTAAGTCTTTCCTCCATACACATATGTCACATATGTTTTCCAAAAATACATATTTGCGTAACAGAACAAAAGTAACTATTTAAATTAGACCCAACAGATGTATCGTATGTTACTCATGAACAAATAATCATGATAGTTCCTAAACCTTTACTTTGAAAGCAAAAAGTCGAGATTATTATTATTAAGTCTAATGTTGAAATATTTGAAAAGGTCTGATTGTAATGATAGCTTGTTTATTTAATTTTGTTGATTGCATTCATGCAAAATTTTGTTCTTTGAGTTCATTTAAATTTCCTAATAATATTTTTTGTTACCTTTTATTTAAGTTTTCTTGTTTTAGTTACTTTTTTTACTTCTGAAAAGTTTAATTCGCAACTGTGAAAACGTCATTTAAAGACTGCAGTTAAAAACTTATTTATGTGGGTTATAAATATTATTCTTATTGTTTACATAAAAAACTTTGATCGCAATTTAGTAAAAAGTTAAAAAAGAACTAAATTTTTGCATTTATTAATGAAAATATCGTCCTCGACTGTCGATGAATCGTTACTGTATCATTCAGTGAACATCTAAATCGGTCCGGGAACACTAAATCATTTTCGGGAACACCTCTTGAAATCGATATTTATCACAAATTTAAAATATTCTTAAATAAATCATTACGGAAATACTACGGAGACATCAATCTTGTCATAATCGCATGTAATTTAAATTGAAATGTTATTCATAATCTAGTATATGTTAAACTTTATACTTGAAAATCGTAACTTTACTCTGAAGTAGCATTATAATCAACTTAACTAATAATTATGCGTAATTTTCTACAAATTTTTTATTTATTTTCAATTAATATTGATGAATTCTGTCATTTAACAATTGGAAGAAGTCATATTTTAAAACTGTTATTTTTAAATATAATATTAAAAATTGTTCCCGAAATGACGAAATTCATTGATATGCCTTCTTAAATTCACTGTAATCGACACAAATATTACTTTTATGCTTGCTCATCTTAAACATCTTAAGAATAGTATTGTAGCAATTATTTAATCCAATTTTCAAGTTAGTATCTATTAAGTATTTTTATCAAAAACACTAACTTGGAATTCGCCACCTTGGTGATTTTGTGCCAGGTACATTATCAACTTCCTCCCGTGACCATGGTCAGTGCAAAGTATCCGAAACATCGGGAATTAAAAAAACTTAACAAACCGCGATAAAATCCGAAAAAATTGTTTCATAATAATGAGTGAAATTCGAGTAAACATTAGAATACATTAACATTATCAACATAAATATATTTTTTCTACTTCTAAATTGTTAATAAAATATTGATTTTACGAAATTGAATTTGCTTAAAAAATTAATTGTCATTACTAAGGACTGGACTTATAGTCCATTGAAATGTTACATTTTTTTGGGCTTACCTTGCGTTTGTCAGAGGACGCGATTTTATTTTTTAGATATGAAGGGGGGGTTAGTCTAATGTTAAATCCAAGTTTGTGGGTTTGTAGTCCTTGTGCAATGGCCGCCATCTTGGAAAAAGAGGTTCAAATGGTTTTTATGGTTTATCTGCCAAACTATAAGTCACACAAAAAAAATTATTTAACATTTTTTGTTGAAAATAAAATTATCTACAACTTTTGTTCAGTAACTTTTAGTCGTAGAATCATAAATAAAAAAGTTATAAGCGAAAATCCATAAAAATTTGAGAGAAAAAAATCTATTTGTTGATAAAACTTTTTTTTAAATCATTTTACAAAAAAATAATATAAGACCATTTTTATAGATAATATTTTAAGGAACAATTTTTATTGGAAACATTTTTAAATTTATTTATTATTTAAGGTTTTACAGCGCTGCGAAACGAATACTTTTCTTCAGTATTCATAACAATACGTGAATATAAATATAAATATTCATGATTTGCCCTAATTCTTAATCACCTTGTTACTTTTCTATGATGATCTTTTTAATTATTGATAGTAAAATATTGTTAATATGTAAATAATTCTTGATTTGACACTCTACCTACGAGGTGGAGTCTGGAGGCGCGTTTTTTTTTTTACGTGGTATCCGCAGTAGGCATAATCCACGGTGATTTTCTAAATCACAACTACTGTCCTCGATCTTGCGGCGAGTGGCTGGTTGGCTTCCTATATTAAATACTTGAGGGAGAACCGAAGAAGAAAGTGGCGTAAATGTCAAAATGTGTGTAAATCATTTTCTTCAATTAATTTCGAGAGCTCCATTATTTTGCTGCAAGTCTCCCCACAAATAATGATAAAAAAACGTTCACCAATGATAGTGAGCAGTGCAAGGTCAACTCTCTTGTTGAGGAACAACGCCGTTCCACTTGCTAACTCTAGATGTTTCTCCAGGGTTTTCGGAAATTTTAGTTTACCCATATTGTAAGCACCTGATATTGTGTCACATCCTGAAAAAGCATAGAGAAACAGCAAGTTATACGCGATAAGGTCTCCGCACATAAAACCACTTTACACTTCTTGCGAACTTCCTTCTCCTGTTCCCCCTCAAGTATTTAATATAGTAAGCCAACCAGCCGCTGAGCCGCAGCTTGGTTCATCAAAAAGACCGAGGACAGAGTAGTTGTGATTTAGAAAATCACGCGCGTAAAAAAAACGTGCCTCCAGACTCCATCTCGTAGGTAGAGTGTCAAATCAAGAATTATTTATATACTAACAATATTTTACTATCAATAATTAAAAAGATCATCATAAAAAATAACAAGGTGATTAAAAATTATGGCAAAATATACGAGTATTCATGTATAGAGTTACAAATACTTGAAGAATAGTATTCGTTTCGCAGCGCTGTAAAACCTTAAATAATAAATAAATTTAAAAATGTTTCTGATAAAAATTGTTCCTTAAAATATTATCTATAAAAATGGTCTGATATTATTTTTTTGTAAAATGATTAGAAAAAAAGTTGTATCGACAAATAGATTTTTTTCTCTAAAATTTTTATGGTTTTTCACTTATAACTTTTTTATTTATGATTCTACGACTAAAAATTACTAAATATAAATTATAGATAATTTTATTTGCAACAAAAAATGTAAAATAATTTTTTTTGTCAGACTTATAGTTTGGCAGATAAACCATAAAAACCATTTGAACCTCTTTTTCCAAGATGGCGGCCGTTGCACAAGGACTACAAACCCACAAACTTGGATTTAACATCAGACTAGCCCCCCCTTCATATCTAAAAAATAAAATTGCGTCCTCTGACAAACGCAACCCCAAATGTAACTTTTCAATGGACTATTAAGGAGGAAACTAATTTCTTTGACAATCGATAACAAATATAATTTTGTGATATTTTTCGGTACTATACTGTTAAGTGTTACTGAGTTAGTAAACATTTGCTTGGAAGCCAAAAAGTGTTACTAATTTTTCATCACCGACTGCTGTACGCAAAAATATTGGTTGTTCCACATATCGCATTGTTGCGCTGCACGCTGTTGTCAATTTCTAGAATACGTAAGTTTTTTCTGAACGATTTACTAATTTACATAACAATATTCCATTTCTACTAATATAAATAGTTACGTACATTCTATCTTTAAAAATTATTTTATTATTTGAATATAATTGACGTTAATACTATTAGATTAATATTATTATTATAATATATTAGTGTACATCCTCTTTCGTAACTAGTAACAGCAAACAAAAAAAATCCAAATTGTTAATTTTTCGTTTTTGATTGCAGATCATTAAAATACGTTATATAAATGTTCGTACAGAATCACAAATGCTCTATACATTTATTTATACACCTTTGATAACCACGTAACATCAACGAACCCTTTCACAGTATTAATTGGGTTAACTGCCTTAGGTTCACACGGACCCCTGTTACAGTTTATTGCGGGATTGGCAACTACAATAAGTTAGAAAGTAATTTGTATACTAGTTACATCTGTATTATGTATGTTTTAGTTTTGAATTTTGATAACAAATATTATATATGTTATAACTATTTTTTTTTATTTTAGAAGAAGGAGCTATTATGTAGTTATTGTGAAGCATACACTTATATTGTTAATACATAACGTAAAGAAATAAATAAATAAAAGTAATGACCGTTTTTTTGGAACGTTGTCATCTAAGGTCCGAATACGCTATAAGGTTAAAACGCGACGCTGAATACATGCATATATTAGCGATAAACATTTTATACTCCAGACAAGTGGAATGAAATTGGCAGGAGAAAATACGTTATAAAGACGAAACATGATATCAAAGCAAACAGATCAAAGGGCTTAATAACATTCGTCAAAAGCGGTTTTATTTGCATATTTAAATGATGGATTGAGTGTGCAAATGACGCATTAAAAGCAAAAGCACACAAATTAGCATTTTAATTTATCATGTTTTATTTTCGACCTGATTTTATTCACTAATTAACAATGAATATCATTGAAAATATCATTGTCGTATCTATTATAATCTTTATTAAAAGCAATGAGAAATTTCAATAAAATATTGTTAATGGTAACATGTACAATATTTTATTTTCGCTGAATAGAATCAGTTTATATATCAGTTATTCAGTATATAGTAAATAATTTCCCGCACATGATGCAGTGAAGTTGGATTTTATGTTGTTTTAACATGTTAATATTAGGGCCTTTAGGGCCTATGCAAACCGCGTTTTTTAAACGCGCCGTCGACGCGCGTTTCTAAAACGCGCGTCGACAGCGCGTTTGTATCGCGACATACGCGCGTTTGCATCGCGTCTGTATCGCGTGACACGCGCGTCGACGGCGCGTTTTTATCCTACATAGCAGTTTGTTGGCGTTTGTATCGATTCAAACGCGCGTCGACGGCGCGTTTGTATCGCGACATACGCGCGTTTGCATCGCGTTTGTATCGCGTTACACGCGCGTTTGCATCGCGTCTGTATCGCGTTTAAAAAACGCGGTTTGCATAGGCCCTTAGAGCCTATGCAAACCACGTTTTTTAAACGCGCCGTCGACGCGCGTTTGTAGCGATACAAACGCGATACACACGCGAGTTAGACGCAGCCTGTAGACCTTTGCACACCTGTATAATAAAAGCGCGCCGTCGACGCGCGTTTTTAAAACGCGCCGTTAACGCGCGTATGTGCCGAATGTACTGATACAGACGCGATGCAAACGCGCGTGTCACGCGATGCAAACGCGATACAAACGCGATGCAAACGCGCGTGTGTATCGATACAAACGCCAACAAACTGCTCTGTAGGATAAAAACGCGCCGTCGACGCGCGCTTTTAAAACGCGCGTCGACGGCGCGTTTAAAAAACGTGGTTTGCATAGGCCCTTAGTGTTAGTAACTAACTAACGCAAATTACTGCGCACATTACGCAATTATGAATGAGTATGAAAGAATGACCAAAACTGTCCAACAAAACTGCCAAATATTGTAGAACTACCCTAGCTGACCCGACCTAGACGTTGTCGTGTCTTGGATTAGAACTAACTGTCAAACTTTTAGATTTTTTTGTGCAATTTTATAAGCTTTCATTCCGTAAGAACTTTCTAAAAAGTATCAGGTGACTTTAAAATTTGCTGACTCGGTCAAGCCATTCTTAGTTTTGTGCTTAGAAAACCTTTTCAGCGATTAATTTTAAGTTATATCGTCGCAACTATATTTTTTTTGAATTTGAGAATATTTGATTACAACGATAAAACTGTTTTAACTGAGGTAGGGCACAGCAGGAAATTTTCTGGTCAAAATACGGAGCAGCCCTACTGGGTAAGGTGACCAGAGCTCCTGGGGGGGATTGGGGATAGGGCCGGCAACGCGCTTGCGATGCTTCTGGTGTTGCAGGCGTCTATAAGCTACGGTGATCGCTTTCAGGTGAGCCGTACACTTGTTTGCCGGCCTAGTTGTATAAAAAAAGATATCGTCATAACAAAAATAAAAACTAATATTAAAAATTTTATACTGAAATGAACTTCAGAAAAAACTTTTATAACATTTTCTGGCTCTTCTTGAGAAACCGTTTAATAAAAATATAGTCTAAAGTAAGGTAGTCGAAATCGTTTAAGTTTATTTCTATAACAAATTTTAAAATTTAATGTAGTCTTCGTACGCGGGAGTAGAATTTGTTTGTTGCTTCAATGAGGCAGGAAATAAAAACTGTATGTTGAATGCTGCATCGCGCCCGCGCTACGTGTCACGCATACAAATAACCTTGGTACGAGCACATATACACAACGGCAGAACTATGTTTGCTTCGTATTACGTATATGTCACGATGTTTTGTATTTTTTACAGCGACGATCGTGCTACTGCTGTATTATTTTGTTCCTTGTTGCAATATGAAACATTTTAAAAATTTAGCACTAGCACGTAGGTGTAAAATAAGAATACAAACCACTGTTTGTGCTGTGTTTTCAAAATAACTTTAAAAAACGTTGTCGTAGTTGTTTAGATGTTGTTTGTTACAGTTGTTTTTTTTTTTAGTTCACTCATAGGTTAAAAACTAAAAGTTCTACATCCGTTACATAGCGTCAGATTGACTGTTTAGCAGTTGTTATTAAAATCGATTTTGTAAATAATACTAACAACTCTCTTTATCCACACACACACACACACACACACACACACGAGTATTTCTCACGAAAGATGTACATTTGTGAAAAAATCATGTCTCAAAAGTTTGAGTCAAAATATTAAAATAAAACGATGAAACTTCTTGTAAAATATTTCCGAAGGGATGAAGAAAATATACTCCTGATTAAGATTAGATATTGCAGGGACCTAAAATACTTCATAAAATTGTGTAACGCTTCAAGTTGTCACTATCATGATTTACTCTTCCATACAAAATCTTTTTGTCTCAATGGGTACCAACGACTTTTCCGCTTCAAAAAATACTACATGACGTATGTCTAACGTTCAAATTTTCTGTAATTAGCACCTTCGTATAATCTGGTTTAAGGTTCAGAGATGCTTGTATCCTGCTTTCTTTAAAATAATTGCGTTTCACGCGATAAACAAAATGTCTCACCTTTTTTACTTTTTAGTCACGTACTCTTTAGTCACGCCATTTCTCAGTAATTTCTTTAATTTCTGAACGAATCTGTAGTATTTTGTACTGACAACTCTAAAAGCGTCCCTATTGGACGATGGTAAATGTCAACGCCATATTTTTTCTCTGTCAAAAACTAGATTCTCTTAGTGCGCCGGCTGTTTTACTATTTCGATACGAGAGAAAAAAAATACTTTTTTCGGGGTAAATACTTCTTAATTGTATATCAAGTTAATAAAAATGTATGTTAGGATAATTGTTAAAGTGAATTACATTCTTCAAATTCATTATGGATAAAAATCTACTTCTTTTAGAGGTTATTGAGTTTTATTTCCTTTTACTGTTTCGTTGTTTTTCGTCACGTAACGAAATAGTATGTTATAAAGCTGGGTGTAGACCATTGACATATATATTACTGCGTAGTTTTTTATTTATTTACCGGAGTTCTAAACTGACATCTGTTTGCCTTCTTATTTAGTAAGGTAAAAAGCAATAACTTTTATTTAACGACAAGATAATCAGCTGATCAGTCCAAAAAGCACGGGTAGTTGATGTTTTTTCTGACAAGTTGCAAAACTCGTAGAATAAAAGTCTATTATTGCTTTTAATCTCACCATAAATAGGCAAAAATGTGTCTATGGAGAAACAAGTGTGTTGCTTCGTTTGTTCGTCTTTTATGTACTCCTAAGCCGCTCAACTTTGGAGAGATGTATGTGCTCCGCCGCCAGTAAGGGTGTATTTATTTAAAGGATATTGGTTTGATTTTACGTAATTTTAAAATTTGAATTGGTCGAAAAAGAGGGCAGTCTTTCCCTGATGAATATAGAAGACGCAGTTTATTTTTAATTCAGTTTTTTTCGGTTAAAACTTTTTCTTTTTCCTGTCTTTTAATTTGAATATTTCATTTTGATTTCAGCTAATAATAAGTGCACCTATAATGAAAAACATGTTTTTAATTAATTCCCCTATTCCCTGCACTTTTATTAAAGCACTCATGCACACTTAGCTTTAGTTTACTATTTCGTTACTTTGTAAACTATTTCGTTATAATATTTCATAACAACTTTTTCGTTACATGTACATCTTTCGTGAGAAATACTCACACACACACACACACACACACACACACACACACATCATGCCACTCACGTCACTGCCTATCGCAGTCCACTGCTGGACATAGGCCTAACCAAGTTCGCGCCAGACATCCCGGTTTTCCGCAATCCTCATCCAGCCTACGCCGGCAATCTTACATAGATCGTCGGTCCAACGGGCCAGAGGACGTCCCACACTGCGTTTGCCAAGACGCGGTCTCCACTCCAGGACACGTCTGCTCCAGCGGCCATCGGTCCTGGGACACAAGTGAGCAGCCCACTGCCACTTCAACTTGCTAATTCTGTATACTATGTCGGTTACTTTCGTTCTCTCGCGTATAGCCTCTTTTCTAATTCTTAACTCTCTTTATCGTCTTTTATATATTACTAGCTGACCCGGCGAACTTCGTACCGCCGCAGTCGATTCTTTAATTTTTTATTTTTTTAAATACTTATCCTTCCCGGAACCCCTCCATCACTAACACTTAAACTTTATGATTCAAATTGACTTTTAAGTAGATATCATTACGTATCTTTCGTATGGGAAAATAGGAAAGTGTTGTTTTTAGACTTTTTCAGGCAACTTTTTAAATTTTTCTCTCCGTAACAACCATCCTCGTACTTCAAGAAATATTATAAAAAAAGAATTAGCGAAATCGGTTCAGCCGCTCCCGAGATTTGCCCTTAGCAACATATTCAGCGATTCATTTTTATAGATATAGAGATTTCTCTTACCAAGATTCTACAGGTCTTGGATTTTCATCCAGAATTCCACTATTATTTTTCTATGTTCAAATAAGCAATAATTATTCTGATATATAGGATATTTATCCTGTTAATAGTGTGTTTGTTTTAAGGCTGTATGTACAACAATCATTGCAATATAATTTACTTTTCGGATAGGTGTAAATAACAAAAAAAAAAAAAAAAACATTTTAATTGGACTGAAATTTTATGGAATACTTCAATATTGTTTGGAATAATTCGATCGTTATATTGAGAAGACGGCATTCATAAATAGTTGGCATGACTCCAATACGCTTATACAATTTGTAGCTTCAACAAAAGGGACGTCTTTGATGAAACAAATACAGGGTAAGGGCGACGTTCAAAACTGTCAGCAGAATTTCAATAAAGGAGTATTTTTAACATAATTACATTTTATCAATATAATTACATGTTGCATATAACTGTCGTTACTTGTAGCAAACTATAATAAACTTCAATGACTGTTGCGTCTGATTTAAATATGTATATATTTTTTAAATTTACCTACTTATAATCATTTATACAAATAAATAAAATTTGAGTGTCTGTTTGTAATATTAAAATAACCGCTTTTTACTAAAAGCACATGGATTTATACACGGTACATATATCAAAATAACATTTTTTACAATTTTTGTCTGTCTGTCTGTTCCGGCCAATCTCTGAAATGGCTGAATCGATTTTGACGGGTCTTTCACTGGCACATAGCTGATATAGTAAGGAATAAATTAGGGTACTTTAATTTTAGAAATTTATTTTGTAACTGCGATCTGAACAATACCTTTTGTCTTAAATTCCACACGGACTTGATGACTTTTATACTCACACGAAGGCAAGGCTTAATAGCAAAGCGACCTCTTTGGTCACTGGGCTGAATGCATGATGTCTATTGCCAGTATGATGGTTATATGTACGCTAACTTTTTGAAAGAAAGAAGTGTTTTTTTTTTTAAATTACTTACCGCCCTAGGGCTAGAGCCGCCTTAGGCAAAGGCATAGTACTTCATTATCTCTAATGACCAGTTGTTAAATGTCACAAGATAGTAAGTTCATACTCGCAGGTACTCGTAAATAATTTTTCATCATTTTTTTTTTAAATCATTAAGTAGTAGAAAAGAACATTTTAAAAAGAAAAATAATGTTACGTTTTAGCTAAATTGATATGTTAATCGCGGATTAATTCAGAATGTAATTATTATAGCATTTAAGACAAGAAAGACGAGAACGTCGAAAAAATAAGTGAACACATCTACGTTTTTCTTTAAGTGAAGTAGATTCAATTCGTCGCTTCAGCGAGCGCGATGTTTATGTAAATGAGTGAGGGAGGTTGTTCGCAGTGATATCGAGTGATTTGCACGTTGTCAAGGTCTTATGGGGATTAGGGCTAAGCAGATATTTATTTCTATACTGGGATTTTAAGTTTATCATAATATTAGGATTTCGTACAAATCCTTAATAGAATTTTTTTGAAATAACATATTGTATTTTATAAGTATTTAGTAATACAAGATGTACATATGTATCTTAGTAAAAATAGATAAATTATAAAAATACAAACTATGTTTATTTTTGCATGGAATGTTAAAAAATGCAATGTAGATATATCCTTTTCTAGAAGCCCAAAACATTGACATTGAAGAACAACCCAGACATTGAAGTTTGATTATAATTTTGATAGTATCACCGCGTGACACGGAAGTGAAAAGACCTGTATTGTATTTATAATATACTACTACGTACTGACAATAGGCTAACGGTTAACGAGCATCTGAATTATATTATCCCTAAAGCCCAACGTATGCTCGGTTTTGTTTTAAGGGTAAATAGGTATTGTAAATTCAGTTCAACACTTTCACACCTCTTTGACTCATATAAGTCATATTATATCAAACCTCTACTTGAGTATGTTTCTGCTGTAGGGAGTCCGCAAAACATGGTTGAAATTAACAAAGTAGACAGAGTTTTTCAACTTTGTAAATTCTGTTTTAAGTCCGTTCCTAAAGTAACATCTCTAAACATTGACGAATTGAAAGTCATCAAATGTTTTTGTATTAAAAGTACTCAACAATTATGTTGATTCACCTATTTTATTAGATTTATTGTAAACTTGAGTTGTCCCCGAACGAATTCTCGTCATAGACATCGGTTTTACGTCCTACTTTACATAAAAATACACTGGCAACAATTTTTTATGTCGTTCTACAAAGTTCTATAACAAGCACTTCCAGGAAATATATCCTTTTAATTGCACTATAGAAAGGTATATAAGCGGGACGTTAAGTAGACGCTTACATGTATGCATGTTTAGGATAGATTTCTATTCTCTTTTTGCACTAGGTATATTTAACTTAATATTTTTCCAAATTACTCTTGTTTATATAGTTTTTTCCACTAACGATATTTTAATACAATGTTATACAAAATTGTATGTTTCCCAAATTAAAATAAAATATTAACAAGAATTCTCGCACGATTTTCCTGATCAACAATAACTATATATAATGCTCTGGGTGATAAATTAACCAAACCCTTTGTTACGTAGCGAATGCTGATATAGAGTTAAACCTTTTAAATAAATGAAATAAATAAATACCGTATAACACACACACACGGTCGTCTGTTCCTATGGTAACAACTTGATGCTTATGTTATAGGTAACAGCCGACTATTATAGCTAAATAGTTTTTTGTTATAAATATTCATATAAATATAAACATATAAATACAAAATATTACACCTAGACTAAGGTGGGAAGGGAACCCGCAATTCGCGGAGCAGAAAGCAGGGCCACTGCAAACTACGTTTGGCTAGTCAAATAATAAAAAGTTTTAGGAATTTATTACCGCTATTGCTACATAACAGTACACAACAACCGCTCTGGTTTAGTGGTGCATGCGCATGCGCAATGTACGCGCCTTAATCATCAACGATTTGCAGGTTCAATTCCCGCTCGGGATGGATATTTGCATTTATACAAATATTTCTTTCCGGTTTGAATGTCTGTGCTAATGGGTCTCCCCACCGTGCCTCAGAGAGCACGTTATACTGTCGGTCCTGGTTGTTATCATGTACAGCTTATAGCGATCGTTACTCATAGTAACAATAGTAACTCATAGGAATATATCCACCAATACGCAGTAGAGCAGCGTGATGGATTAAGCTCTGATCCTTCTATATGGAAAAGAGGCCTATGCCTAGCAGTGGGAATTTATAGGCTGAGTCAACAAACAACAAAAATAAAAAATTGGTTGTCTGTAAAGTTGGTTTACGGACAATAGTTTAACGTGACAACGTCATAACAAAACATTTCCTCGGACTCACAGGCCAATCGAGTGGAAGAGAGATAGGTGCGGCACAAGCGTACATTGAGCGTAACGGGACAATGAGTCATTCTTTTTCGTGCATGCAGCAGACGTTTATCAATTTATTAGACGTTGTCACGTCAAAAACAGTCAACTATAGTCTTTCTTCTTTGCGGTATACTCTGCTTAAATAAACTATACTGGTCATATGAACACATGTGAACCAATCCACGCGGGCAAAGCTGCGACCTTCACTTGTCGATTACAAGCGTCACAGAATTTCAGACAAAAAAGCTCATTTGGGTGACGAAATTGACATTACACGAAGTAAGTAAAAGTATTTTTTACTCACGTATAATGTTAATTTGGCAATATATCATGCGAGAGTTTTTTTAAAATACAATAATTATGTTATTTTGCGAATATATATATATCAAGACATAAATCCTTTTTAAAAAATTTAAAAATTGTTAAATTCATCACTTTTATTAAATTTCTAAAGTTAAAAAGCTATGTATGCTTGGCTTTCCAGTTGCGGTAGGTATTATGGAGTTATTTGCATAAAGCATTTTGTTGGTCTAATGAGATTATGTTTTCGCAATTTGTTAAAAAATCTGAAACGAAGTTACGATTTCTATTATAATTATGGTTTCATAAATTTATTAATTTTTAATTAATACCCAACCGGGTCTAATAATAAAGGTCAAAATGAAAATTTCAAAAGCAGTCCCTAAATAAAGGTTTATGCAAAAATAAGACGCACTTTAATACAAAATGTAAATGATTTTCCCTCAATTTCAAAAACGCTGAAATACTTATTTGTGTATTTGTGATAAAAAACTTAAGGATAAAGATTCAAGCTTCTAACTCTAGAAATGACGGACTTCCATACAAATTTTATCTTCTATTTCACTCATTTAAAGTTAGAATTTCTATGAAATATATGTTAACCTTTTTTCAATCAGTAGTCCAGAGTTAAAATTAAGGATTTTTATAAAATCTTTCTAGAGCCCTTAGACCAACTTTATGTGTCATTTGTCGCAAAATTCGTCCTTAGTGGACGTCTACTAATTATTATTAACTATCTCTATGCCCAATTTCAAGTTTCCAGGACAAAAAATACAATATTTTGTATAAAAATTCGAGAATCCTTAGACCTTTTTAGTGTGTCCCTATCGCAAAATCCGTCCTTGGTGGATGTTTACTAACTATTAACTATCTTTCTATCAAAGTACTAGTTTGTAGCACAAAAAATGAAGGACTCTCTTGCACACTTTTAAGAGCCCTTAGACCGCTTTAATTCGGTCCTATCGAAAAATTGATTCTTCGCGGACGTCTACTAACTATAGATAAATAAACTACTCCCTGCAAAATTTAATTTTTGCGTTCAGCGGTTTTTTAGATTTCATGACGAGAGAATGACTCAACGATTTTATATTTATAGAAGATAGGAGACAGATGTATTGATTTTTAAAATAAAACTTGAAGAGCTCATTCCTTAAGAAACAATGTAAATAGTATATGGATATGGTATAGAATAAAAATAATTATAGCAAGTGAAAAAGTGTGTAACAACTTACGCTGACGCTCAGTGACACTGAGAATGATAGTACAGACCGCAAGCATTCATTTATGTTTTAATTTTACACTAATTTTTTTTAAATTAATTATAATTTGATTAATTTAATGGCGAAGTTTTTAATTTTTAACTACGACGGTAATCGTTCTTAAGTAATAAACTCCAGTCGGATGTCAGGGCTGCTACACATTTTTTAACCGACTTCCAAAAAAGGAGGAGGTTCTCAATTCGACTGTATTTTTTTTAATTTATGTTACCTCAGAACTTTTGAATGGGTAGACCGATTTCGATGATTTTTGTTTTATTCGAAAAGTAGTGCGTGTCATGAAGGTAGTCGTAGTCTCATTTAAATTTATTTGAGATCTAACAAGTACTTTTTGAGTTATATCTAATAATGCGTTTTTACTTGACAATTTTTTCGTTGACCTACGTTGTATTATACCGCATAACTTTTTACTGGGTTTACCGATTTTGATGATTTTTAATTTAATCGAAAGCTAATGTTTAGCATCTGGTTACATTTAAATTTCATCGAGATCTGGTAACAACTTTTTGAGTAATCTTTGATAACGCGTATTTACGTGACTATTTTTTCGTTTACCTATGTTGTACTTGTCGATGTAATTAAGGTCGTTTTTTTTTCGTTTGCGAGCAAACACAATCATTAAGGTTTTATATTTCATTATTTTAGTCAAAAATGTTTATGAATGAATATGGTTCAAAATATTTTAGGTCGGTTAAAACGTAGCGCGTTAATCTCCACAATTATCAGCCGGAAACAATACAATGCTTCAGCCTTCATCGTATAAGGGTAGATTTAGACCAAACGAACAAAGAGCTAGAGCTAGAACAAGAGCATTCTTTCTTGATCTTCGAACACTCGTATTCATATAAATAACAACGAAAGAATGCTCTACGCCTGTTTACACTAAATTTGATAAGAATTTGATGTAGTGGGGATAGAATGAGCATTCGCTCGTCTGATGTAAATCGACCATTATGTAAATCGACCATAAGAAGTGCATGTTAGTGAACATGACGTAAGATCTCAGAGATGCTACACATATTGAGTTAAATTTAGTGATGAGTTCTGGTCGTAGACTACTTGGCCACCTTAGTGTTTGATCGGAGTGGGCTAGCTTGTTAATTGAATGAATCAAATGGAGATGCGGTAAAGTGAAGTAGGCTTTACTATGTTACACTACTATGCTACACATAGTTTATGGATAGATTTAAAATTATGTACCTAAGAATTGATTCACAAAACGCCTATTCGAATATCACTAGCATTCCCGACATGGAATCCTAAAATTTATGAATCTTGTTTTTTATTATTTAATAGCAGTATTTAAAAAATAACTAAATATTTGATGCTGTGAAATACATCATCACTACATATTATAAAACAAAGTCTCTTCCTGTCTGTCTGTCTGTATATATGCTTAGATCTTTAAAACTACGCAACGGATTTTGATGCGGTTTTCTCTAGTAATTAGATGTGATTAGATTATGTATAATACATGCATAATATAGTAGAGGAACACTGATACCTAGTTTTAAAGTTTTCTAATGTGATGTCGTAAATAAACACATTTTTTGCGCTTAGATTGCAAATATTTATTTTATATTTTATATTTAGTATCAGCATTGCACCCGTGCGAAGCCGGAGAGGGTCGCTAGTATTGAATAAACAAAAATTATTAAGAAAAACATTGGATCACAATCATTTTTTTTTTTATAAGAATAGCAAAAGCTATAAAAAGGATTGTTGTCGAGTATTCGCAATCAGTCTTCGTCAGGACGTAAACTGCAAAGTACCAATAATGCAGTCAATATTTTATTTTCCATTAACGGTAAAGTACTCGTGATAGCCTGATAGGTCTTTGTCATGAGATACATTGGTATAAAATATTATATGCAAATGAGGATTAAAATAGCAGTATATGTGATACAGTTACAGCTTTAAAAAATTCATTAAAAAAATGCTAAACCAAAGGATACTAGGATTAACAAAACTTTTTACTTTTGAAGTCAATATAGGATTTGGTTGAAAATTATAATGATTGTGTACACAATATATACGAGTATATAATATTATGTATGAGTGAAGTGATTCAAATCTTATGCGGAGGTGCTTAATGTGTTTTAAAGCTAGAATCTTTAAAGCTCAAAGAAATATTTTTTCTTTCTCTCGAAATTGATTTCGTTTAATACAATTTTAAGTCAAAAATTCTCTTTGACTCTTGTAAAATTTGTTCAAATGAAACATATTTCACATTGTAAAATACGCATAAGATTAATTTTATACATTATTATTTAATGCTGAGTACATGGTATTTTGAAACGATGGTACTGATAAATTCGAACCCAGAAATGTGCCCCATTTCTCATAAGATGGTATTAATTGCATAGCGCAATGAAAATAATACAGGCAATAAATTTTTAAAAGTGTGAGTGAGTTGAGAGTTCCCTCGGGACACATAACGTTAACAAATTGCCGCTATTTCCAATGTGTAGGTAACGTATTTCGATGGCAATTTTCTCTTTGGAATGACGACTGTGTAACAACGACATGTTTTGTTAGGATATCTCATTATCATCGTAGCTAATGTTTACTTTGATGCTTAAAATTTCCAATTGGGATATTGTAGTTTATTCTAGTAAAAATATAGTGTTACGTAATACGTTTTTGTTTAACAATAGTTAACAATAAACTTTTTATTCATTTAAAATAACAACAGTTCAGAAAATTAGCTTTTTGTGTAATAATAATTATGTAGGAGTACACCGAAGTGTAGTAGATATGTTAGTAATTAAAAATATACACAGAACTGTCGAAATCATAAATAAGACAAGTTATAATTCCTAATCACGTCGGATCACACGATCATACGGAACAATTTTTGTGAAATGGTTTATCAAAAAAGATGCTTGTAAAAATGTGTTCCATTTATATCTGTAGTTTTATAATTTAACCAGTACTAAAAGAGGAAATATTGAACATGAAACTAATTTCTATATTTTATAAACTTAAGTGATAGTTTAACTTATTGTTACTTTTTATGTGAAAGAAGTGATGTGGTTGGAAGAAAAAAAAAAGAATATACCTAACATAGTCTTCTAAGTTATTCTTACAAAAAATTTATCTAATATATTTTTGTTGCATAATTTTAAGAAATGTGGTCATTGTCAAATACTAATTACTAGTCATTATTGCGAAAAATATACCACATATATACAACAGTGAAATAAAATTAAAGATATCTCCAAAGTGTTTATTTAGTAAAACTCCTTCCATAGATTATTCTGTTTGTATAGTTTATTTTTTATTGTTTGTGATATAAAAATTATGTTTAATATAATTTACTTAAAAATTAGTCTTCAGTCATACCCAGAGTCGTATAGTACAAAAATAATTGAAAAGCAGACGTCAATAATTTCTGATTCTTTAGATGACCAATAAGAAATATCTTTAAAGGAAGGAATCGGTTTAGCAATCAATAGATTAAATAATTATTCGAATTAAAACTTTAGCAATGCAAAAAAATTTACGACGCCAAGACTTCAAAGTAATGTCGAAAGTTTTATTATTAGTTTCTGCTTTTAATATTGTGCTCAGGTATACGACGGAAACATATCTAGTCGAATTCTTAAGAATCAAGGTACAATTTAAAGTTTTATCCGACTATATTGATTTTTCACCTACACTTTTAAATATCTTGCTGCTGCTTATTTTGCTGAGGTAGGGCACAGCAGGAAATGCCCTGCTCAAAATATGGAGCAGTGCAACTGGGGAAATACCTGGAAGTTACTTAAGATCACAGCTAAATAATACTGATTTCAAGCAGTGTTGTGTTATTCCAGGTTTGGTTGCTCAGAGACTGTCATCACAGACCAGGGGTGTCAATTTAACTCCCAGTTATTTGAGGCATTGGCAGATTTATGCGGGATCCAGCTACAAGAAACTACTAATCTCTTTAACAACTATTTTTATTCATCCTTTTGAGCAAAATTCCGATATCTCTTCGTCTAATAGTAATGACTATGATATAATATGATATGTATACTTGTAACAACAGAATAAATCTGTTTTCTGTTGATATTTCTTTATCGACGGTGGACAAATATTTATATAAAATATTTTAGTCTAAACAAAGGTAGCAGCCCTGATGGGATGGAAAATGACCGTCTTATTTCAAAGTAGAGCTGCATTCCCAATATATTTGAAAATATTGTATACGATATTATACTACCTATTATATGACCTACAATCAGTACCCAGCAGCATGGATTTATGAATAGAAAATTAACGGAGACAAATCTTTTGGAATACATTGATTTATTTCATGTGCAATGGAAACGTAAGTACGAGTATTAGGCTAGATATAGTCTCACTAATCTGTTGAATAGTGGAGTCCACTTATTAATGGCAATGCATGCCTGCAATAGACTTATGTTTGCTTTGATTATTTAATTTTTTAAGTAAAATATGCACTGATTAGATTACATGTTATTAACATTCACACGCTAAGAAGATAAAGCTCCGGAGCCTCCTAGAATAATAGCTTTAGGTCCAGGTGTGGAGTTCTTGTATTATTTTTTAAATGTTACACGAATAGAATATTTTATTTTCATTTTTACTTTTTAGAAAATAATATTAGAGAAGTATTATCAAAGGGCGTAATATTTTTTTCAGATTCAAGAAACCTATTGAAAGATTTTAATATAACAGCTACTTATTAAATATTTCGTCTTGCAATGTTCCATTTCACCTTTGTTGTTAAAAATGTACGTTTCGAATACTTGACGGTGATTTCGTATTTATAATTGTACATATTTTTGTTGAACATTTACAAAAAGCTAAATTTATCACAAACATAGAAGTCACACAAAAGGTAAAGTAAGAATATTTTCTCAATACTTTTTCATATTGAAAGGAAAGGTCGGACCATAAATCAAGTGCATTTTGCGGTGTAGTAAAAATATGCGTTGGTATAAATACATAGGAACAACAGGCGTAATCCGTTCCACTGTAAGCATTTATTTTATCTTAAAACAGAAAATTATTTTCTTAAATACTAAAGAATTTTATTTGATTACTCAGATTAAATTATATATTAAAACTTGAAAAATACTTAGTAACACATTTTAATATGATCTTACCAAAAGTAATTTTTGTTGGTTTTCAAGTGAAAGTAGATACCTAATTTTAAGTTGAAAATAATACGCACAACATGGAGATCAAGATAGTGTAAAGATGATATTTTAATTATTGTCATTTATTATCGTTTTTATGTCATATTCTTGTGTCATCTATCGAATCTAACGAAGTATATATTTGTTATACGTATATTAATACGTGAAGCAAAAAATTTGTACCCCTTTTTACAGAAAATACGCGGACCAACCAGTTTTTTACTAGTCTAAATTAATATAACACAGAATTGCTATAAGCTAGTAGCAGGCGAAACCTCTAATTTTTTCATCAACTTAGCTCATTTAAAATCTTCAACGAGCTATAATATCTAAGGACATTTTAAGAGTCTCTGGACCCGACAATACTGAAGTGTGAAGTAAGGCTGACTAAACAGAATTTCATATTATTTGGATTCGTTATATATTCGACAGAGAGATAAAGACTATTCTACTATAAAATTAATGTTTTTTACTTTATATTATTCTATTTATACTGTTATTTAAGGTTACTAAAAATACTGCAATACTTTACTCGAGATGACGAAAAAGTCATCAAAAAATAGTTTAAATATAAATGTAGCGGTCGTTGTGGTTCCTATAATATGAATAATTGTGCATTATTAATTGCAATATGAACTTTTTTCGAGACTTATTTTTTACGTTCGTTTTCGTGCCAATCTCTACAAACTTTGACATATTTAATTCGCTTTTGTGAAATACAAGTGGTCGCCCAGAGGTCGAAACTTGACCGTAATTAAAAATTTAAACTAAAGAAAACCAAAAAATTATGAAAATAAAGAAACTTTTTTTAAGTTTTTCAATTTGACTACGGATTGTGACAATCAACAATAGAATATAAGTATATGCGTGTGTGTGTCAAATACATGGTAGCGTGTGTAATGTTGTGTTTATTGATTAAACATATTTTTATGCATAATTCAAAAAAAATATTAGCATTCTGCACTCCTTCTCTATATAAACTATAAGTGTACGAAATTTCATACTCCTCCGTCCGCGCAATTTTCTTAAAAAGGGATACCTACAAAGTTTTTGCTGCTTTTTGCAGATATCAATTTAACCTCTAAAAAAAATAAACCAATTCAACAAAAATGATCACTGGTTAACATTTAAAAGGTTAATATTAAACCTAGCACTGATAAAACGATTAAATGTTTCACAAGGGCTTCCGAGGTCAACCAGTCATTTAACAATAACTGCATTTTTTATCAAGTAACGTGCAAATAATTCCTGATTCATATGCGACGTTATACATTGAAAAAAAAAAACAAACTCCATAGATAGGTATAGTTAATATCGACCCGCTTAAGCAGGGCCAGCTAACTTTAATTATTGCATGGACTGATGGTATGACTGCTTACGAGTATGTCTAATTAATAGTATTCGATTGCAGTTTGCCGCAATACAATTAAACTTACCTACTTTTATTTTAAACTAGCTGCCCGGACAGACTTCGTTCTCTCTGTTATGTTTTTTTAAAGTATAATAACCTTCCGTGGGATTTAAGAAACATACAAAAAAATTAGCCGAATTGGCCTAGCCATTCTCCAGTTATGCGCTTAGCAACATTCATTTTTATTATATAGAATAGATTACGTTTTTACTTCTGCGAACCTTTTATTATTATATATGTCTTTACATATAACTTTTAATGTTATTAATAAAATAATATTTCGCACTTAAAATACAGTAAGCATTCCAGCCAGATATGTAAGAAAGCTAATACCTTAAAACTACTTCGTATTCAACTTTCGATATTACCCACTATTTATTATTGTTTCATCAGAACTATGTGGCATTGACCAATGAATTTTAACTGACTTGTAGAATGTTTAAATTCAATATAAACGATAATATAAATTCATAAGATACCAGAGATATTTTAAATAATAAATGGTTTTGGTAACGTAAACAATATGCATAAAGTTTTAAAGTATATTTTATAGTTTTCCAAGGTTTTGCCTTGAACACATCCAAAACAATAATTTAGGAGACTAAACAACACATTAATTTTAATATAGAACACTACATTAATTTTAATGTATATTTATGTCAAAAACGAATCACGCCAAGACTATTAGTATCAATGGAATGGTAAACTGTTAGTAGGTATAGTATCTAATAACTTGTAATCACAATACATTTAAAAACGTAAGAAAAAAATAGATTTGGGTTCGACAGAATAGGGAAAGGTCCTTAAATCTCACAAGTTTTGTAACTGTCTAAATAAAAAATATAAACATAGCATATATTTTTTTATACAACTGGGTCGGCATACAAGCGTACGGATCAACTGATGGTAAGCGATTGCCGTAGCTTTAAGCTTATAGACGCATGCAACACAAGAAGCATCACAAACGCGTTGCCGACCCATACCCTAATCCTTATATCCTATTCTTACCCTTATCATTATTCCCTCCTTCCTGTGTATTTATTTTAACCGACTTAAAAAAAGGAAGAGGATCTCAATTCGACTGTTATTTATTTTCCTACTCCATTACTTTTTACTGGGTGAACCGATTTTAATCGAAAGCTGGTGCCTGTAGTCCCATTTAAATTCAATCTCGAGATCTGATGAATACCTTTTGAGTTATCTTTAATAATATGCTGCTGCGTGCTGTGTGGTTACGGGTGCTGTGTGGTTACGGCACTAAAGAATGTAGCCACCCCCTCTCTTCCCGTGGGTGTCGTAAGAGGCGACTAAGGGATAACACAGTTCCACTAGCACCTTGGAACTTGGAAAGCCGACAGATGGCGGGATAACCATCCATGCTGGCTTTGAAATAAACAGGCCAAAGACGGACAGCAGCGTCTTCGGTGCGACAAAGCCAGCCCTGCGGTCACCAACCCGCCTGCCCAGCGTGGTGACTATGGGCAAAACACATGAGTTCGCGTCATAATGTCGGGCGCGAACTTGTGGAGGCCTATGTCCAACAGTGGACTGTGATAGGCTGTAGTGTGTGTGTGTGTGTGTGTGTGTGTGTGTGTGTGTGTGTGTGTGTGTGTGTGTATCTTTAATAATGCGCATATTTTCATTTATTTTTTTACTACATACGTTATAGTAAATTGAAGTCGGTCTTTTTTTTCGTTCGCGAATCGCGAGTAAACACAATTATGATAGGTACCAATCTTTAATTTTCACATGAAACCTACTGTTTAATTTAATTATAAACAACTAGCTGACCCGGCGAACTTCGTACCGCCTAACAGTCGATTCAAATTTTTTAATTAATTTTTTTAATACTTATCCTTCCCAGAACCCCTCCTCTAACACTTAAACTTTATGGTTTGGTATTAAAGTTCAAATTGACTTTTAAGTATTATTACGAATCTTTTGTATGGAAATATAGAAAAGTGTTGTTTTTAGACTTTTTCAGGGAATTTTTTAAATTTTTCTTTCCGTAACAACCATCCTCGTACTTCAAGGAATATTATAAAAAAGAATTAGCGAAATCGGTTCAGCTGCTCTCGAGATTTGCACTTAGCAACACATTCAGCGATTCATTTTTATATTTATAGAGATAGAGATAATACACAATACACATATATCTGTAAGATATATTTTTAATTATCACATAAAACATAAGACATTGTGTGAATAATTCATTTCAGAAATTGATTTATGAAACGGAAACATCAAGAATGGAGAAGAGTAAGGCAAAAACATATACCTATGAGTTTTACAAAAAGTCGAGGATACTAGAGTTAAATCTATACTAATATATAAAGCTGAAGAGTTTGTTTGTTTGATTGTTTGTTTGTTTGTTTGTTTGTTTGAACGCGGTAATCTCTGGTTCTACTGGGCCGATTTGAAAAATTCTTTCAGTGTTAGATAGCCCATTTATCGAGGAAGGCTATAGGCTATGTATCATCACGCTAAGACCAATAGGAGCGGAGTCCACGCCGACGAAGTCGCGCGCAGAAGCTAGTATAATATAAACAAAGCGAACTTTCATATAAAAACTCAAAATAAATGATAACAAAATAAAGATGTAAACACGGAAAATAATTATACCAAAATAACATTTTTTACAATTTTTTTCTGTCTGTCTGTCTGTTTGTTCTGGCTAATCTCTGAAACGGCTGGATTGATTTTGGCGGGACTTTCACTGGCAGATACCTAATGTAATAAGGAGTATCTTAGGCTAATTTTATTTTAGAAATTTATTTATTTTATAACTCTGCGAATTGAACAATAACTTTTTCGTTGAATTCCATGTGGACGAAGTCGCGGGCACGCCTAGTTATTATAGTATTTATAATTATATAAATTTTAATTTAAGAGAGTTTTTTAGGTGTAAGCTTAGTGTCACTTTATATTCGTTTTTTTAACGATTTTAGCAACATAGTTTTTATACCGGTTAAGCTCCACATCCCTTCATAATAAGATGAAAGAGATCTTCGTATTCGTTATAAATAAAACAGTATTTAAAAAATAACAATTTATTTCTATTATATGCTTATATTTACAATAAATATTAATTAATAGTTTTATTAACTTAAATTAATTAACAACAATGTTTATTCATGTTATAAATCATTATATTTATAATACGACGGTATTTTTATAAAGTTGAAATTAATTCGTTTTGTACGCACGATCTCACGATAATTTAGAGCCGATAGTTTTGGTGTTCTGGTTTTATCTGGGCTCTCGAAATCTACGTGGAAGAGACCAAATTTAGATCTGAAAGAAAAAAATAAACATATCGTTATATACTGTATTATTAAATTTAATTTTTAATTTAAAAATTAAATAATAGTAACGTTAATCTATTATTATACAATACATGACATTGGTGTGGTCAACATAGCAATTGGTTGCTGATAGAAGTAGGATCATGGCAGTCGAGGGTTCCATTCATGCTTATGACAATCAGTTCTACTGGCACTACAATTTTTTAAATAACAACCTGGTGTTTATATTTATGCTGTACATGTGCTTCGGTGTAATCGAGTGCGAAAATACAATTGGGTTATGTTCAGAGAGACGACGCGTTGGCGCAGCGGTCACACAACTCAGGTTGCGGGTTCGATCCCTGAATATGACATACATTTTTATTGCCCATACAGGTGTTTGATGTGGTCCGGGCGTTTGTGCTTGTATGTTGTGTGTGTTTCCAAACACAGAACTAAATACTATCGGGAGCCGCTAAGTGTGAGGTATTTATTTATTTATCTTTTTTTGTATAAATGGCAAAGATTAAGTTCGTGAGTCACGTTTGTCTAGTAATCATTTCATACATATTTGTAACAATGTAAGATATAAATTTACCCGATATTACCATATTTAATTAAGTTCCGGGATCAAATAAAGATAGATATCGATTTTTTATAATATTTTATTATAAAATAAGACGAAAGGTTAATTTTTTTATGGTTCTTACGTTGATATGTAATAAACTAATATCGTTATAGATGTGTGGAATTTTGTCATTATAGCAAGCTGCGTAATAAATAATAATTACGTGGTTATTTATTTTGTATTTACACAGGACACCGCGTTGGCGCAGCGGTCACAGCACTGGATTGCGATTGGCTGTTGCGCGGGCGGTTGCGGGTTCGATCCCCGCACACGACAGCATTTGTATTGTCCATACAGATGTTTGCCGTGGTCTGGGTGTTTCTGCAGTCCTTGTGGATCTCCAAACCGTGTCTCGGAAAGCACGTTAAGCCATCGGTCCCGGTTGTTATCATGTACACCTGATAGCGATCGTTACTCATAGTAGGGAATATATCCGCCAACCCGCATTGGAGCAGTGTGGTGGATTAAGCTTCGATGCTTCTCCTACATGGGGAAGAGGCCTATGCCCAACTGTGAGATATTAGAGGCTGAATCGTGACACAGGACACTTCACGCACTTAATAGTCCCCAATAATATATGAAATCTATATAGCAAACACACACACATAGAATTACAAACGACCAGAACACGACAAATATCTGCCTGCGATGAGCAGTAATCGAAATCGTGATTGTCAGCAAAACAGCCATTTGCTGTGTCAACTGCGTCAACACATAGTTTCACAAAATAATAGCAGCACTTACTTGTATCCGTCAGCCCATTCAAAATCATCCATAAGTGTCCAGGCAAAATAGCCAGCAACGTTACAACCATCTTCGTGCATTGCTAGCAACAGTTGGTACATGTATTTGTTGTAATATGATACTCGAACGTAGTCTGTGAGTCCGCCGAAGTCCGATACACCATTTTCAGTTACTACAATTGGTACTTTAGTTCCATAATTTTTCGTTATCCAATTTAGTAGTTTTCGGAAGCCTGGAGGATAGACCTAAAACAATCACATGTCATATGAGTAACAAATAAAAATTTCCGGTAAATACAGTTCGCAATTTTAATACTTTGTAAGCTTGTTGTGTCATTAAAATGAACACAGTTTGTAAAATGTACATAATTATATTAAAGAACACGACATTTATTCCATCGGCGAGTTATTATCTACGTTTTGATATATGTAAATATATTTATGTTGATACGTATTGATATTTTACGTCGATATTTAGATATAAATATTTTTATTTTCGTTTTTTATGCTGTGAGTGTAGTTTTTACAAAAAAAAATTAAATATTTTTTTGACGACCGCTATGGTGTAATCGTGACATCGTGACAGTCGTGGGTTCGATTCCCACTCGCAGTGAATATTGGTGGACAACACTGCTTGAAAGAAGTATTATTTAGCTGTGATCTTCTGTAAGTTCGAAGTACTTCCCCTGTCGAGTGTCGGGCTGCCCCAGATTTTGAGTAGCATATTTCCTGCTGTGCCCTATATCAGTTAAATTTATCATATGTTTAAACAGGGCTGGAACCGGTATATAATATGACACCGGAAGTAACAAAGCACCCTATGCAATATAATTTGAAGTCCCATGATGTATGATGTATATATCCTAATGAATATTTATGGTTGCTGAACCAGCGATAGTCGTAGCTATAGAACATTGTCTTATAGCTATGTTTGTCAATCGATAATGTAATTTAAAGAGAAGAAGTAATTAAAATCTGTTATTTTATATCAAGTTTATCAATTGTAAGCGAGCAGATAAACCTGATTATTATATGCCGAAAGTTTTTTCGATAAATGAGCAAATGACAAAAAAAAGGTGTGTGTGCGATTCACACACGATAGAAGTGAAACTTCTTTGGAAAACTAATTTAAAATTAGCGGCTTGCAGCGCGGCCCGACCGCTCTTCCCTGTCGTTTTTCCGCTGCATCTGGTTTGAATTCACAACGATTCTAAAGAAGTTTCACTTCGAAAATGTCAGTATTAATATTCTTCTTTGATTGATTATATTATTTGATTGCGTTGGCGCAACAGTCACAGGACGGCAGGCGGTTGCGAGTTCGATACCCGCACACGACAAACATTTTTATTGGTTATGCAGATATTTGATAAAAAATTAAATTGTATGTATTGAAAACATACCGATAACCACTCGGCTCCTGGAATAGGCCACTCTGGATGTTGCTCTAACTTAACACCTGTATCATGTTCTACAGAAGGAACTTTCCAAGTAGGTTCCATTTCAGAAGGGGACATTAGGTATGTCGTGTAATGATTCAGACCGAAGAAATCGGACGAACCGCGTAGCATGGCGACCTGAAAAACACATTATAAAAATTAATTTATTCGAATGACCAAAGACTACCAAACATAATTTACATAGTAAACATAAGCTTTGATGATAAAATGTTTTAAAATTTGTAATAATTAATTTATTATTAAAACTTTTTGATTAACAAGGGGCGATTAACTGATTTTTTTTCTATAATATTTTTTTAAATGATACGTTTTTACATTGTTCACAAAGAGTTCAATTGAGTAATTAAGTTGTTAGTTTTATATAAAAAAGCACGTGTCCATAGTTGATTTACAAAATTAAAGCCCTTGTAATGCTCCTAAGACAACGCGTCTCTATATAAAGACTAGGAGTAGTGGAGTTTTTCGAACAATTTTTTAGTTTTATTTTTCCTTTTTTAAACTACGATATGAAATGTAACTAACAAGGATAATTATGGACTACGAAGGATACTTTGGACGCATACGACACCAGTAAGATTGCAAGCGCGATACAGACCCTAATTCCTTATCCTCTCCATCATTCGTCTCTATCGGAGCTCTGGCTACCTTATTTATCAATCATCCCAGCAACATAACACAACTCAACTAGAATTACAAGATAAATACATGTCTTGTACGCAATCAACAATTTGTAACGCATGAAGAAAAACTTATTCGTTACATTTGTGATTAATCTCTACACAGGAACACAGGAAGCAGATTATGGCATTTTAGACGATATATTGAAGAATAAATGTGAAAACTTGTTGAAAAAGCTAGGAAAGAATTTTAACCCTAATTCATCAAACTTTAATATAAACCAGTGTTCGCCCAGCGGTCGAAATTCGAGCATAATTAATTAATCTATATTGTATTCTCAACTTGACCACAGATATTAACATTAAACAAAAGAGCTTATGCGTGTGTGTGTCAAATACATGGAAGTGTATGTAAAGTTTTTTTTTTGTTTTATTGATTTAATGTATTGGAGTTTACTGCTTAAGAATCGATTTTCATATAAGGCCCCCGGTATGAATGATGATGAGATGACATTACCCAACCAACAGGAAACCAACAGGGTTCCGATAGATGGCGTTATTTGATTCGTTTATTTACCACTTGATATGGTATTAATCATTTTCTTAGACTAGTAAGCCTTTTTTGTGCCTATTTAGACAGTCGATCTGAAGGAGTAAACTCTAGTCGTGCGTTGGAGCTGACAGTGACACACTCGCATTTTTTTAATGCATAATTTAAAAAAAATATTAGCTTTCTGCATTCCCTCTCTATACAAACTATAAGTCGAACATTTTTGATATGATTTTTAAAATGTTTATAAAACAAAAATAAAAAATAAAACGAATTAACTATAAGTCTGCCAAATTTCATACTCATTCAAAAGGTGTATGTACAAAGGTTTTGCTGCACGTATTAATATAATTATAGATTCTAATATATATTGTTTTTGTGATACCTAGACGTTATAAATAGTTCAGTAGTCAAATAAAATTTAAACTAAATATAAGTATATCAATGAATTAATAATATCTAACGGTAGAGTTAAGTAGTTTACTTACTTCTTTTGGTGTGAAATATGGTAAACGGGATCTTGGATATCCTTGACGTTCGCTCATCTTATCTATTATTTCGCGGACCATTTTTGGGTAATCACCCTCTTCTGAATAAATTGGATGGGCAAATAACCCTAACTGCAAGAACAAAAAAATATGTACTCTTCATTCTATACCTACGTATAAGAAAAATGAAAGATTTGATTTTTTGGTTGTTTGTAGTAGTAGATAAACTCAAAAACTACAGAACCGATGTTAAAAATGTTTACACCAATGTAATGCTACGTTATCACTAAGTGACATAGGCTATATTTTAACGGGAGAAAACTCAAATAGAACAAAGAGAGTCAAAATAATGTTAAACATGTGAGACGACGCGGTGGCGCAACGGTCACAGCACTGGTTTGTGGCTGTTGGCCAATACAAACATTTGTATTGGCCATACAGATGTTTACCGTGGTCTGCGTGTTTGTTCAGTCCTTGTGGGTCTCCCCACCGTGCCTCGGAGAGCACTTTAAGCCGTCGGTCTCGGTTGTTATCATGTACACCTGATAGCGATCGTTACTCATAGTAGGGAATATATCCGCCAACCCACATTAGAGCAGCGTGGTGGATTAAGCTATGATCCTTATCATACATGGGGAAAGAGGCCTTTGCCCAGCAGTGGGATATTACAAGCTAAAGCGAATGCGAGCGAGGCTGTTGGCGGAAGACTATTAACTAAATAAATAGTCAAAGTAATTTTTAACCAGATATCTTTAAATGTTATACTTACATGCATTTGTAGATAACGTTCTGCGGCCTCCCGGTCTTCCTTTTTATTGCTGTCTTTAGGTTCCGCATAAAACGCATCTAACGTTACTCCTATTTTACCTGCGTATAAATAAATAAAAAAACATATAAAAAAATAATTATGTAATTATATGATACGAGAATAGTAAGTGCATTAAATTAAAAATCAATAATCAGCAAAAAGCTTGGTACGAATATATAATGTAGTAAGTAATGTGTTTTATTAATAGATAATTGTGTTGGCTCGCAAACGAAAAAAAACCGTAGTCCGTAGGTAGTCGGTAAAACAGTCAATAGAATACAAATTAAATTTAACTCAAAAAGAAAAAGCTCGCTAGATCTCGATCAAATTTAAATGGGATTACATGAAAAGCACCAGCTTTCGATTAAAAAAATAATCATCAAGAGAATAAAAAACAAAAAATACAGTTGAATTGAAAAACTCCTCTTTTCTTTTGGACTTGGTTAAAATAATAAAAGAGACAATTATAGTCATATAGAAACTAAATAACACCAGCTTTCCCATGATAAAACAAGATTACTAGTTTATGCAACGCGAATATTGCATTTGTAGTAGGTACGCAATATTGACGGTTAAACTTCAGCTGGAGGAGCGCGCATGATCACATAATAGCGACCTAAATATCCGTAATATGCACCATGGTTTGTGACATATATAATGGGGATTTAATTTCCTAGAAACTAGAAACACGATACTATTTTCCTTTACCACAAAACTTAAGAATAATAAAAATATAAAATTTCACTAGTGTAACAATATTTTTCCTTGTTCGAAGATAAAAAGCGATCGTTAATATAAGAAATCTAGAATTTCTGTTTAAAAAACAATTATTTATAGTTGTTATTTTATCGTTTTCCTTTTACGGAATGCTTCTTAATACCTTTTTGCTTCGGCCGAAACTCTTTATCATATAAGTGATAAACACGTGCGTGTCCCAACAGCATGTAGTGTGAACATAAATATGCACCAATGCCGTGAGATTCTAACACAGGCACGAAATAATTACCACCATATCCCTGTGAAAACAAATTTTAAATTATTTTTAAACATGCAAATTATACAGTTTAGTTTTTAAAATGTAACACATTAGAAAATAGATGATAATGGCCGAACACAAAAAGTGCGTTTTTGTTGTTCCATTAACGTTAAATTCTGCAGCATTTTAATTAAGTTTACAAATGTATGTTATAAAGTAGGTAAAGCTCTTAACATCAATTTCGATTTTATCGTATTAAATGTCTGTTGCATTACTTGATATTGAACACATAATTACCTATCTATTAAGTATCAAAGGATGATGTTTTAGTGAAAAAAACAATAATCTCTGACTAGCTGCCGTGCCCGCGACTTCGTCCGCGTGGAATTTAACAAAAAAAGTTATTATTCAGTTCGCAGTTATAAAAAAATTCGAAATTAAAAGTAGCCTAAGTTACTCCTTATTATATCAGCTATCTGCCAGTGAAAGTTCCGTCGAAATCGGTCTAGCCGTTTCAGAGATTAGTCGGAACAAACAGACAGACAAAAATTGTAAAAAATGTTATTTTGGTATAATATGTTCCGTGTATGCATTTAGTAAAAAGTTGTTATTTTAATATTAAAAACAGACACTCCAATTTTATTTATTAGTATAGATATAGATTACAATTACATATTTTCAAAAACGCCATAACTTTAAACTGTAGTATTTATATGATCATTTTTATTAACGAGAAACTGAATTTTAGGTCATGCATTGTATAAATGATGCGTCGCTATTTCTTCATGTCATTGGATTTTGTAAATCACGGGTAAATATTATCGGATCAAGACTAATTCAAAACAAAGTAGGTATTGATTTCAAATAAAAATGAAAAGTATTAAAATTATATCTATTAATGGTTCAACTTACGCTGAAACAATGCATATGCGGTTCATTCATAGTTGTCCACGTCTTAACAATATCACCGAACAACGTAAAAGCTATTCTTGCGTAATCTTCAAAATAATCTATTACTTTTGGATTTGTCCAGCCGCCTAAATCCATTAGAGCTGTAGGTAAATCCCAGTGGAAAAGTGTGACAACGGGAGTAATTTTTGCTTTTGACATCTCTTCGAAGAGCCTGCGATAATATCTTACACCGGCTTTGTTTATGTAGTTATCTGTTCCGTTAGGCAACAATCTGTTGATAATAAATAAATTGTTAATATAATAGTAATTACGACAGTTAACTCGTTTTATTTACAATAAATTTATCTACCCGGAGTCCATATCCGTTACCCATATTTTATAACAAGTTACACACACACACGCACGCACACATATATTATTTTATTTACATGAAGAATAATTAATTATATCACATCCGTAATTTTATTATTAAGCATCCTTTAAGGTTTCATTCAAAAATATAAGCCTCATTGTAGAAATTTTGTATTTTTACAGACTTTTCCTTCTACATTTGTTTTTCAATTAATGTATTTTTATTGTAATGCTTTAAAACATTAAAATTAACCCATATTATATGAAAACGAATACACGTTATTTTGTATCATGTTTTAAAATATAAATTCATAAAATATTACAGTATTAGGTTATAAGGAATGAGGGAAAATAAAAAAAAATATTACGGATCTGTGCTACTATGAAAATTATAGCGATAACAGTAGTTGCTGATATATTATTTATAACGATGTAGTACGAGTAATAGTATTGCGACATTTAGTATATCTATTAAAGTTAGTAAAATACTTCACTAAACAACAAACTACATTTTTAACTATGTTTTATAATTACTATCTAGGACCAATCATTGTTAGGATTTATGAGAAACGATTTTGACACAATTTTTTTTTAAATTTATAATGGAAACCTTATTCGTAACATAATATTCGTTTTTAAATTTCAATTTCATTTTAGCGCAAATGCCGCAATGAATATTTAAATCAGGGATGAATACTCAAATATCTTATTTAAAGATATTACTATGCTGGTTGAGTAGCCAGGAAAAGCAAGTTACATTTACAAATTCAAGAAGTCCTGCACCGTAAATAAGAAAAAAAGCTGTACACTCCATTGTGTACCTTAAAAGCGGAAACCATTGTATTCAATGTTACACAAAATGTCGCAGTGACCTGGTTTTAGTTCTGGATGGATTTTATTTTTAAACTATGATTATTATTTTGGTAAAATTATATACGGTATTAGTAATTTACTATGCAATTTTATTCATTAATCACAAAACGTTAAATAAGTTTATTTACATAATTATGTGGACGTCATTAAATATTTATGATTGCTGTTTTATTTTAATACTAGCTGTGTTCGCGACTTCGTCCGCGTGGAATTTAACAAAAAAGTATTGTTTACTTCGAAGAATTATAAATAAAAAAAATAATTCCCTAAAATAAAAGTAGCTTAAGTTACTCCTTATGCCAGTGAAAGTCCCACCAAAATCGGTGCATCCGTTTCAGAGATGAGCCGGAACAAACACACAGACAGACAGACAGACAAAAAATTGTGAAAAATGTTATTTTGGTAGGTATATGTACCGTGTATACATCCATATTATGCATTTTAGTAAGTAGCGGTTATTTTATTTATTTGTATAGATATAAAGAACAAATGACTCTGTTGTTGATTAATGTTTAGGTATTATTATTAAGAGGTATGATGTAATTGTAATAATTGATAGTTGATTAACGTTACCTTGGCCATGACAATGATATCCTGTAATATTTGACTCCAAGAGTTTGAACCATTGTTACGTCTTGTTTATATTTGTGATAAGAATCAGCAGCAACGTCTCCGTTGGAGTGGTCTAGTGTATAATGCGGATGTTTATGTAAATAGGTGTCCCATATACTTTCACCTTTTCCTGTAACAATGTCAATTATTAGAAACCCTGGTCCTATAAAACTTACGGGACCGAAAAGGAATGAATCAGCCTATCGCAGTCAACTGCTGGACATAGGCCTCCCCAAGTTCGTGCCAGACATCCCGGTTTTCCGCAATCCTCATCCAGCCTACGCCGGCAATCTTACATAGATCGTCGGTCCAACGGACCGGAGGACGTCCCACACTGCGTTTGCCAAGACGCGGTCTCCACTCCAGGACACGTCTGCTATGACATGTTTTTTTATATTTACGAAAATATAACAAAATCGGGAGGTTCAATAAAGGAACAAAATTATAGCTCTTTTAAAGTCAGCTTATTAAATATCATAACATTTTAAGGATAAAAAGGAAATCAAACTGGCCACAATATGTGGTTTGTTATGAATTTTGATTAATTCACATTTTACCCCGAATGTAGGTACTAAGATAATATAGTGAAGAGCTCTTACCACGTTCAATTTTAATTTCGCTGTGGCCAGTTAAGTTTAAATGACCCCAAAGTTACACAAGTCTCAGGATCTTAATATGCAAAGTTTTAGTTCAGCAGACCTAATAGTTTTCGACGTTTAGGTAAAACTTGTTATAAGTAGAGACTAATTTGAATGTTTTTTAATTACTATTTTAATAAAATAAGGCGATTCCACTTCTAAAATTACACGAATTAGAAATAGACGTATATTTTTTTATTTTACTAATTACTTAATTTAGTTTAAAAGTATGACATGCAAAGACGATAGAAAATCGTTAATAATAATAAAAAAGTAGAAATAATTTCTATCTTATCGTAACGTAGACTGTTTTTGAGAATAGACATTCTGTAAAATAAGCATATCCGGCTAGGATAAACGAGGAAAACAATAAGTGTTTTATTTATTTTTTGCTTAGAATGTCGTTATCCAATCTAAGAGCATAAATCAGTATAAATCCATTCAAGTCACTTTTAGAGGGTTGCTTTCTTTTTTCACATTATTAAAAACAAATTACGAATGAAGTTTTCTAGTAATATATTATTAAATATTAAAAAAAATGCAATAACGAAAACCTAATTCATTTATCCTATAACTAAGAGTTTGTCTATTACACCGTTTTAGAATTTGGAGACTGAATATAAATAGTTTTAAGTGAATGAGTTACTGAGTAAGTAAGACACTAAGTAGCTACTTGCTCGATTTAATGAAAAAATATTTATACAGATTAAAAAAACATCTACATCGTATTTAATTATACCTAGTTATATTACCGTGTTAGCATTATAACAACTAAGTAATTGTATAAATTCCTGTATTATTTAACAAGTATCCGAACTCAGACAGATCTTGTTATTCGCTAATACCAGCCCTTGAACGAGTAATAGATTATATATGTTTGAATTAATTTCAGTGAGGATTTAATTTCCATTTACGTATCTAGTCAAATCAAAATCAAAACTAAACTAACTATTTGATTGTTTAGGCTTGGCCAAACTAGTTGATCCTGATATAATTTATACGCACACTCTAGGATAAACTAGTATATCCTAGTCTAAACTTATAGTATATCTAGAAAGTAAAAATAAATAGATAAACTGAATAAAATACTCCGAAATTGGAACAATTAACCTTTTTATTAAAACCATAATGATTCATCGTTTAGACTTTAGAGTTATGAATAATTAGTAATACAAACAATCATACTATAACAAATAATGAGTGTTTTTTTTTTAATATAAACAATAAACATATCTCAATTATTAAAATTATTGTGCCACCAAAGCAAACCATGTAAAAATAAATAGCACAAAAATAAAAAATAATATGAACTAAACTGGTCTATCCTATTGGGCTTAGGACAAATTAGTTTGTAAAAGCCTAAGCTAAGTTTTGGACTAGGCTAAACTAGTTTGTCCTATCACGCTTAGGACAAACTAGTTTGGACTAGGCTAAACTAGTTTATCCTATCACGCTTAAGACAAACTAGTTTGGACTAGGCAAAACTAGTTTGTCCTGAAATCGGGTTTGGCCGGTAACAGATACATAGTATTTTAACGACGTATTGGTACTAGTTCTTATAAAACAGGTTACTCAGTAGGTACTCTAAAGCAGAATTATTTCGATTTTAATCTAAGTTTGTATTAAAATCAGTCTTTGTGAGATTATTAAGCTTATGTAAATTCTAAAATCGATCGTAATTTTTTCTTAAAATTAAGAAATGCATTAATATATTACCATTTTTTACTTCGTATATATTCTTGGAGTATTATCACACAAGTTTCCGTGGATATTTTTTTTTTTTGATTTGATATTTTTAAGATTTTTTCAGCGTCTATGACTAAGAATAAAATAAGAATTATATCTATTATTTTATTTACGCATATATTTAAAAATGTCTTTATGATGTAGGTACTCACATACTATCTCATCTAACTTAACAATAGCCTACGAAAGTATAGAAAATGTTATTTTCTGGTCTCTAAACTATGACTTTTTTTTTTTTTTTTATATCACTATGTCGGCAAACAAGCGTACGGCTCGCCTGATGGTAAGCAATTACCGTAGCCTATAGACGCCTGCAACACCAGAAGTATCGCAAGCGCGTTGCCGACTGTACCCCCAATTCCCCCCCCAGGAGCTCTGGTCACCTTACTCACCAACAGGAACACAACTCTGCTTGAAAGCAGTATTATTTAGCTGTGGTCTTCTGTAAGGTCGAGGTACTACCCCAGTCGGGCTGCTCCATTTTTTGAGCAGGAAATTTCCTGCTGTGCCCTACCTCAGTACCTGACTATACAAAAAATTATGTCGATACTTTGCACAAAAAAAAAAAACAATAAATCTATACCACAGAAATCTATACTTTAAGCTCTTTAAAGATAAAAGCAGTGAACTTTTGCTTTTAAATTAAAACCTATCACAATGTGTCAAATTTCTATCAGGTAAGTTTTGGCGTGACTGAGTAACAAGAATGCATCCTTCAAAACTTTTTTTATTTTTATCATAGTAGAAAGAGTACCTGGGTGACCGACCTTAGCTCGGTATTTATACGAATTACATTATTGATAAAATATGAATAATAAATATTTTTCAATTTTACCGACATAATAATAAAAAATATGAACTGGTTATTAAAATAAAAAATCACGAGTGAAATTAAAAAAAATTGATGTCGAGACTGGGATTTGAACCGTGGTTTTATCGGCCAATCCCGACCGTCCGATTTCCCACCTGAGCTATAACAGCTTTAATGACAATAGCAAAATTTACCTTCGTATTCTAAAGATATTGTAGCCAATTTTCCATTGTCTAAAACAAGGATAAAACGACATTTTCTAAAAATGAATCCTAGCTAGATCGATTTATCGCCTCCGAAATCCCCTGCATACTAAATTTCATGAAAATCGTTGGAGCCGATTCCGAGATTCAGATTCTATATATATAGTATATACAAGAATTGCTCGTTTAATAGTATTAGATAATTTCACTTCTTTACGATCTTACAATAGCATTGAAATAGAAAAAAAAGTCGTTTTTCTTGAATGTATTTCATGTACCTGATTACACATTGACACATTACACATTACATACTAATTACAGTGCCGTTATATGCACAGACAAAACGTGAAAAAATAAAATAAAACTACTACTCAAAGGTAAAATGGCAATAAAATTCGAGGACGATGCATTGGCTTAGTTGTCATAAGACACGCCAGTGGCTGTTGCACTGGCAGTCGTGTGTTCGAACATTTGTATTGGCCATAGAGATGTTTGTCGTGGTCTGGGTGTTTGTGCTTGTGTAGGTATTGTATGTGTTCCCGACACTTTCCTCACAAATGGAACTTTCCTCCTCATTCAATCTTTTTTATAAAGCAAACTCCATCAACTAGGCTCATTTTTCGTTTCAAGGCATTCGGCTCTTTGTTTAATTCCTTTGCTATAGAATATTTTAACTGTTCACTTTTTAATGTTTTTAAATGAATATTATAAAACGTAGCATTCGTGAAAAGTTAGGAGATTTATTTGACACATACATCACGTAAATAATTATCATACCTGTGTTTTTACTTTTTTTTTTCGTTGACTTACTTGTACCTATAGCAAAGCTCTGTAAACTTGCAAATATGGGGAAATAAATAAATAAATAAAATTCGACAAAAAAAACTTTTTCATGGAAACCTTATCAAAGTGTCTCATACCTCACGTCACGCTCACTATTATGACAAATTTAACGGCACGGTAATTATGTATTAAAATCTGTCAAACGTTGTAGCCTATATTGTGTCACGATCACGATTCAGCCTGTAATATCCCACTATTGGGCATAGGCCTCTTCCCCATGTAGGAGAAGGATCAGAGCTTAATTCACCACGCTGCTCCAATGCTGGTTGGCGGATATATTACCTACTATGAGTAACGATCGTTATCAGATGTACATGATAACAACCAGGACCGATGGCTTAGCGTGCTCTCTGAGGCACGGTGGGGAGACCCATGGCCATAAGGACTGCACAAACACCCAGACCACGGCAAACATCTGTATGGCCAATACAGATTTTGTCGTGTGCGGGGATCGAACCCGCAACCTCCCGCGCAACAACCAATCGCAATTCTGTGCTGTGTGTGACCGCTGTGCCAACGCGGCGTCCTATATCGTGTGTGTCAGGTTAATTTGGATAAACACACAAATTCAAAATTAAAAATAATGTGTGACCGCTGTGCCAACGCGGCGTCCTATATCGTGTGTGTCAGGTTAATTTGGATAAACACACAAATTAAAAATTAAAAATAATGTGTGACCGCTGTGCCAACGCGGCGTCCTATATCGTGTGTGTCAGGTTAATTTGGATAAACACACAAATCCAAAATTAAAAAGAATATGTGACACTATAAACAGTAAGGGAAAAAAATGTCACAGAAATGATATGCGAATTTATGATAATATTGTTGCTTGAAGTTAAACTTCTATAAATCTAATTAAGTAAGTAGGTAAATCACTTACCATCTTCGTTCCAAGCACCTTCTACTTGATATGCAGCCGACGCGACTCCAAACATAAAATTGTCTGGAAACGTGTAGTTGCTCAACCCATTACCGTTTACTAACGTGTTCACTCCTCTTGTTAAACACAAAAGGCTGAAAAGAAGTCACAAATATATTAATTTTAAAGAAACAGGTGCCCATAACTTTGTATGCCTAATACAGCATGAAAGTTAGGTAAGATATTAATAAAAAATTTATTTAGGATAATCCCAATCGAATGTTGCATCTCATTATAGAAATAACGTGTCCTTTATTTTAATTTTTAGAATTAGGAATAATAATATTTATTTAACTAGTCTTATTACGACGCTTGATAACGTGTAATAAAGCGTGACAACAATATTATGTCTTTATGATTCGGAAAACCTTACTACCTAATTATCTAATAAGTGTGCAAATCAAAGCTACTCCGAATACCGTTTATCATTAAAATTAAATTGTGTCGCGGATTAAAGTATCACTACAAAATAGTTTGCGTGTAATAAAAATTGACAAGATTAATAGCTAGCACAATAGACTTGTGAGATAAAAGCGATTAATTTTGTTTGTATTAACGAAATATACACTAAACATTGACATACGCGCACACTATCGCTTTAGTGATAAATACGTATACACAACCAATGTCACAATGTTTTAAAAGCTAATAAAAATTACAAATTTCGAAATATATTATTATTTAATATATAAACATTAAAAACATTTACGCTTTAACATTATAAGACACGTTTTTATCAATAGATATGTAGCTTCGCTATGATACGGCACTGTATTAATAATTTATTTTTAAGATTAATAAAATAACTTCCACCTGAAGCACACTAGAATAACGGCTATATGGGCGACTCGACTCGGGCTCTGCATTTTACTAACTAAAATAAGATCAAGCGCTGTCAATAAGAGAACTTTATAGTAACCTTTACCGCGGAACAACCTTCTACTTAGGGTTTCCCATTATGATATATCACACATGCGGTGCGATATACTTCCTAATCAGAAAACATTTGATTTACGATTATATGAAATGTATCGTTACTTCCTTCCTGTCTTATACCGGAGTCATTGTTGTTGGTGCAATCAAGGTATTACGTAGTCTATTTCATGAATAAGCAAAAAGTAAAATTGATGAAATTATTATTTTGATAAATAATACTATGTCAAATCAACTACAATTCAATAAGTTTTTACAATATATATAAATTTAATAAATAATAACCATGCTCTTAAATTGTTGATTATTTTGTGTATTAAATAGAAAATATTTAATGGTGACAGTTTTTAAAATTCTCTTAATAATTAGTTTTATAAAGTGAAATCTAAATGTTGTTATTATTAAATAGTAAATATTCAATATTATGCTTGGTATTTCTGTACGTGACTGTGTCCGGAATGATGAAATCCGTAGACGAAGGTCACCGATATAGCTCTCAAAATCTGCAAGCTGAAGTGGCAATGACTAGGGCATATTGCACGGAAAACTGATGAGTGATGACCGATGGGGAAGTAAGGTTCTCGAATGGTTGCGGCAAAAGGAGCACGGGCCGTCTTCCAACCAGGTGGACTGACGACCTTAAGTAGACAGCGGGAAGCCACAGGATTCAGAGGACCAGACGGAGTGGCGAACATTAGGGGATGCCTATGTCCAGCAGTGAACTGTTAGTATTGTAAAGAAATTTGTGTATATACTATATACCTTATATAGGTAAGCTAGGTATATGTAAGCAACATTTGCGTTTTTATATCTGTGACAAGAGTATTTTATAAACAAACATAATGATCTAATTATGTATAAATCTCATTTTATTAAACATTCCAATTTTAAAATTAAAATTTTATAGAGACAGCAGGAAAAATTTTGTAAAAATCACAAGGAGCGGAACTGCAGAAACAAATCAACATTGCATAAGATACAGCAAAAAATACCGCTCTCAAGAAGTATTAAATTCTCGTACTAAGTAGGGAATACAGCACTGTGTTGATATCGGTGCTAGGGTTATGATGGCACTTACACAGACAGCACTGATGCAGCACACAAATGCAGCACACAGATGGCACTGATGTTGCAGGCGATAATCGCTTTCTATCAGGGATCATACGCTTATTTACCACCCAAGAGACTTAAAAAAAATAAAACATCCTTTTTACCTGACTGCAAAGTAAGGGTTATGTATATACCTACATACATACAAGATATTCATTATTACCTCATATCTCCAGAACCGATGAACGGATTTAGATAATTGTGTAAGTAATATGATTTATCTCAGCAGCTCAAGTGTTTTTAGATAGGAGAAATTTAAAAAAAAATCAAACATGGCGGCTGTGCGAAGCCATTGTAGTTAATGAAAAAAATTTTTTTTCGAATACTACAAAATGGGGATCAAATTAAATAGCTCAATACAATAATTTCAAAAAGGTCAACATAAAAAATATACGTGGCGACTTTAGAACCTCCTCTGTTTTTTTTTCGTCCTTAAAAAATTACTTAATCAACCACATGATGTAAAATCTTTTAATGAATTGAACCGATTACGTAATTTGTCTAACTAAAAAGACATAAATAAAACAACAATTAAAAAAAACCGCCCGCATGAAGAACAACTAATAGAAAATCAACTGAAAAGACTGGACCAAGACAAAAATTCAATACTTACACAAAGCCAGCGAAATAAATCGAAACAATATCAAACATTATGTATTGTACCTACACTTAAAAATATCAATACGGTAGTTCTTTGAAATTGTATGCAACATCGTACGTTATTACGTATGCATATTTGCAGTCGGAGGCATGAAATTGAAGGATAAATCAAATCATTCTCTCTTTGTGCATGTCTCCAACTGCATGTTATGTACGATGTTTCATGAAATTTCGAAAAATAGGTGCTACTTCATAGGTGCTAGTTCAGTTAGAACTCGAAAGTACTGAGAGTCTAAGGATAGATGGACGCCGGCAGCAGTGTAATCTGTCATGTTCGAAGACCGCAGCGGTCTGTGTGACGGCACGACGGTAGTTAAACTATAGTTGTCTAAACATACTTTGAAATAGCGACATCCACCAGGACGTAAAACTCGTTGTAGAATGTTCTGCTAAATTATAGTCTATATCTGCATTCCACGGAAGGTTTACTTCTGCATCCGCGGTGAATGCGGATAAAAATTAGGTAGGTACTCGCTGAGTTCTTAGTCCTGTCTAAGAATCTCAATGATTTTTAGCAACCAATAGCATGGACGTGTCATCAATATTAATGCATAACGAATTGTATTTAGTTTATATTGCACTAGTCACAAAATACATAATTGTTTGCTCGCAAACGGAAAAAAACCGCCTTCAAATTACACCTACAAGTAATAAAACGTAAAGTCAAATTAGCATTATTAGACGTAACTCGTAAACCACTCGTCCTGTAGCTGTCGTACCTGTAGTACCAAATGATATGCACCATTCTTCGATTAAAAAAAGAATCACCAAAATCGGTATACCCAGTCAAAAGATATGAGGTTACACAAACTTAATTGAATTCTCAAGTTCAACGGCAATCAAAATTAGTATGCATTAAGTATAATATGTAAATAATAAATTATATAGCTAAATAGTTATTTCTTATAAAAATACTTGATAATAGCAGCAACTGAGGCTGCACAGGATATAATCTTCTACTCAAAATCTGGAGCAGCCCGACTGGGGAAGTACCTCGACCTCGTAAGTAGAAGATCACAGCTAAGTAATAATGCTTTCAAACAGTGTTGTGTTCCTATGGTGTTTCCTATGGTGGTAAGGTGACCAGAGCTCCTGGGGGGATTGGTGGTAGGGTCGGCAACGCACTTGCGATGCTTCTGGTGTTGCAGGCGTCTATAGGTTATGGTAATTACTTACCATAAGGTGAGCCGTACGCTTGTTTGCCGACCTAGTATTAAAAAAAAATTTAAAAGGAAAATAAATTTAAAAGCACAAAAATAATTATAATAGGTAAGTATTCATGGTCACTAACAATATTTTAATTTACTCGGGATTTACCATGTTAATTATAATAAGCTCCATAAGAAGAAGTTAATAGTATTGCTGACGGTAAAACTTAAGATTACTTATTTTCTGATACATATTTATATTTTATTAATATTGTTCTCAAGGTAATAAGTGTTTAAAAACTGAATTGTGTTTATATCTTTAGATGAAAAATTGGCGTTTTTTAATTGAATTGAGAAGAGGAGAATGACTTTTGAACTTCACATGAACTTAATACATAGGTATATCAATGGTGTCTCAAGGTTGTCTGGTAGAAATCGCTTACCTAGCGATAAGACCGCCTTTGTGCATAATATTATTTTGTATGTTTTATTTTTTGTATACCTATGTATGTAAACTTTTATGCACAATAAAGTATATTTATCTTATATCAGTTAAACAAATGCAGTTTCAAGTTCCGATCTCGTCAATAATAATAAGCTAACATTCTTTTGTCGATGTATACCAAAGTTGTTTTTTTTTTTGTTTGAGAATAAACACATTTATTAATCATCCAATTTAATACGATGCTCTTAAAAGATGAAACTGAACTGCAACGATGAAAGTAAGATTCTTTGTTTTTAATGTTCGCGTTATTAGACGTTTTAAAAAATAAATGTAAAGAAGGGTATATATTTTTAATGAGCTAATATGAATAGCGTATAAATTTCCATTTTAATTACACTAAAGTTTCATTTTTGTATAATAGTAATTTTATTGGCCATGAATTTACTTTAGCACAAAAGTAAACGAAATACACACAAGGGTTTACGCGTGCTTCGAGTTACTGAGACCTTGTGATAGTGGCGAGCAACGGTACTTTAAGTTTACTCTAATTTTATTGATAAATTGATCGACGAGTTAAGTTACATACGAATTATTAGGGAATTGCAATCATGCAGGATGTCGTGTATTATTTGTATTAATTTTTAGTTAAGAGTTGACAAGAGCATTGTGCGTTCTGAGATACTCACAAAAACATGGTGTAATGTCGTGACTCTTGTAATAAAAGCGCGGTTCCGCTTCCGCCGCGGGTACGGAAACAGAAAACCAACAATACGTGAGTTCTCACTATAAATATTGTTTAAGACAACTTTAGGGCTATGAAATCTACTTTAGATTTATCTATACTCGTTACATATGTTAGACTCCAGAAAGAATTTGAAAGAATTTCGTCCTCAACCAGCATGCATAGCTTAAGTGAAATAAAAGTTCAAATGGAAGTTTGCCAATTTAAACATTTTTCTTTTAATACTAAAAGTTGAATAATATTGTATTATACTCAATAATTTGTGGCAGGCAAATATTTCACTAACAAAAATCATGAGAAGTATTTTGTAATAGAGCATAAATAACCTAATGGCGGTTAGGGTGTTTGTTTGTGACACTCCCCTATAGAATGTGAATAAATCAAACGGAGGCGGTAAGGTAATGATTTATGGTAACTCTTTTCATGGATTTTTACTGAGATTTATGCAATAAACAACGATAACTGAGTCATACGAAATTCAAAGATAAAGTTTTAATACATCTTTGGTTAACGTACATAACGTTAGTTAGAGGAATAACAACAAAATATTTATAAAAATATTGTAACTTGAGATTAAAAAAATATTTATGTAGGTGCTATACTGTCAATACTGCATATTTAACTATGAACTGCGTACAAAATTATGTAAATAAAAAATGTCGTACAATTAGTTATATATTTTATTATATCAATGAAAGAAAAGCCTTTTCGATATTTTTGGTTTTTAAGTTCAATAATTACAGATATTAGTAATAGCCCAAATATCTTTTGACCCTGAGTGTACAGAAAACCATTGATAATCTTAACCTGGTGTATTTATTTTATAAGTTAATTAAAAAGGATCGAAATTACAATAGGGTAAATTTTGAAAAAGTGGGGGGCATAGCTTATTATTCAATTAATACATCTAGTGAAGATTTAAATTATGAGGTTAACTTACTACTTACTACTTACGATAATAATTGATAATGATGATGAATGATAATTACGATGATTACTTTACTACTTAAGATGAGGTATAGTGAAATCAATTAAAAAGATAAGGAAGAACATAGGCTATAATAAATTACGCTTAATGTCATGTAAAAACCGCTCTAGAGTACCTAGTGGTGTGTGTAGTCGCCTAAAACATCGATGGATTGCGAGGTCGATTCTAAGGAATATTTCTTTTTGGTTTGGATGTCTGTTCTCGTGGGTCCCTCCATCGTGCCTCAGAGAGCACGCTAAGAAGTCGATCCTAGTTGTTATCATAAATACCTGATAGCGATCGTTACTCATAGTAGGGAACATATCAGCTAAACCGCAGTGGAGCAGCGTGGTGAATTAAGCTCCAATTCTGCCCCTACATGGAAAAAGAAGCCTATGCCCAGTAGTGGGATGTTACAGGCTGAATCGTATCGTAATAGTAGTGTCATGTAAAAGCGGAGTAGTATCGTCAACACAAATGTTTAAAGAAAATATATCTTAAGAAATGTAAAATAACAGTGCTGCAAATCTTTCCAAATCTATGCAAGATTTGCAGTCTTTTTTGTTGTCTAATGAGCCAGGGGCTCATAAAAGACTTAATACGTATAAAATATATAATGGTTAACAAAATTAAATGCTATTAGTAGTCGTCAGAACTGAGACGCCCCTGTTAAACTAATGAAAGTCATTAAAAGGATATAGTTTTATAACTAGATCTTGGATGCTATCCAAAAACATTTATCGCAAACTTCGGAATACTCCAAGGAAGTTCAAAAACTTGATAGTATTAATTCATTATAACTTATTTTTTTATTAAATTAAAAAAGTTTAAAATTGACGTAACATAATTATGTCTAAGACTAAGATCAATTTTATCGTAAAGAATATTTAGAAATTAATATTTTCTTAAGCCAATGAAAATGTTGTAAATTTTAATGATAAATTGAAATAAGTTACGAAATAACTCATGACCATCTCGTTCATTTAAAATATTCTTAAGTAATTTCCGCAAGTTTAAAACAATTGTTATTTCTGAAGAGCGAATGTAAAATATCACTCGGAAATTGGAAATTAATTTTAGATTATGCTTATACCTTGCGCCTTAAGAAGGCTTTACTTTCTTAATGAAATTTACTTTAAAGTCTAATCGTATCGCTACTATATTTCGATTCGAAGACCTAAGCTTGGACGGGCCGGGCCGCCTTTGTGCTTAATCTCATTTATCTGACACTTTAAAATTTAATAATAGAAGGTTTTACAAAGTGCTTTTGATTCAAGTTTAAACTTATAAAAGGCTGATTTAAAGAATAGATACTTAATGGCCTAAGATCCGGGATAGCAAAATATTCCCTCATCTGTTAATTAGATGAAACAATTTTAAATAAGCTGATTTCAATATTGTGAATTTATAAAAACAACCTCTGCCACCATAAGCCTGCTGCAAAAAAATAATACTTAATTTTTTTTTATTATCTTTTATCGTCAGTAACCTCAGTCAGCAGTAACCTGGCTGCAGGTAAGTAAAGCAATCATAGATATGGGTGCCTACTACAGTCAGGTATATAATGTAAAATATTGACGGTTTTAGCTTACTACATGTAATTAACATGAGAGGGAAACTGCTACCGCTAACTGCTATTTTTTTTAATCTTACCATAATAAGGTGGCAGAAAACAACCTCTGTGAATTTATAAAAACAACCTCAAGGTTGTTTTTATAAATTCACAATATTAAAATCAGCCTATAAAAATTTTTTTCATCTAATTAACAGATGAGGGAATATTTTGCTATATCCCGGATCTTAGACCATAATAAGCTACTAAAAAGCACTAATCTTTGTGGTACATACTTAATACATACATATTTAGAAATATTTTATTTCGTTGTGTTGAATAAAATTATTTTATAATATTCAAAAAGTCATACGTTTTATCATTTTACTACATGAGTTACACCAGCCCCATTTAACATGTTATGAGTGACTCTTCTCCCTGTGATAATATTGTAAAAAGGAAGTGATTTTACTTTTATTTTTGCTACTTTTAAAAAAGCTTCGGTGTTGTAATTGTACGAAATATTAACACATAAGGTTACAATTTACGGAGGGATAAGAAATACTATTAGCACGTCATATTTTTTCGTAAGGTCTAATGGTATTTAAAGTAAAAAAACTATAGATGCTATTTTTAAACAAGAAATGGACGTTTGAAATTATTATGATATTAAATAATAATTTAAAGCATTATAAACATTACATAGACGCGAGATTATTTCTGTTTGGTATAGAAAAAATGATTAAAAATAATAGATAATATATTGAAGTGAAAAAGTCGTAATAGATAAAATGGATGTTAAACAAATTTGATCTTATCAATAAAGTCAAAGGTGACTATTGAAGTTTGTTTGTTTAAAATTATGAGGTATAAATATTTAAAACAATCGTATTAATATAATTATATCAGTATTAAACAGAAAAAAAATGTTTGTTTGAGTGATAAAGTCCAAGGCTAGAAACGTTTTTAGACATTTATCTACCAACAAAAATCGACAAAATAATAATATAATGACTACAAAAAACGAACTGGCAACGAGTTCTGTGTAATCTATATAAATATTATAAAGCTGAGTGAGTGAGTTTGTTTGTTTAAGGGCGCTAATCTAAGGAACTGCTGGTTCGAATTGAAAAATTATTTTTGGGTTGAATAGTCCATTTACCGAGGAAGGCTATAAAGTAACACGTTACGACTAAAAGGGACTGAGCATTCTTAAGAAATGTTACGAAAACGGGAATAAAAATTCTTTTTGAGATCTTCCGGTTACGGTAAAACTGTTATACGTATGACGGAATCGATTGTCATTAAAACTTCTAAAAAAACGTCTCTGACAGCATACTGCATACATACGAGGCTACCTTCTCTTTATAAACTTTTTTATGATAATCAAGTTTGTTCTATAATACGCACTATTTGCGAAGGGGGTTTTATAGACATGATACAAATTCTTATCTAAATCTATACATTATTCATCACAATGATTTATTTTAAACTGAATCGTTCTTGACATCATTTGATTTCAATGAGTATCAAATAAATGTATAAATTTTTTAATAAATAAATTTTTGGCCTTATTTATTAAATCATCAATCGTTGACCACTCAAAATTTTGCTTGCGCAATACCTTCTCATACCCATTCTCGACTATGCAGATGTGTACTGATCTAAGATCCGAGATAGCTAAATATTCCCTCATCTGTTAATTAGATGAAACAATTTTTTATAGGCTGATTTCAATATTGTGAATTTATAAAAACAACCTCTGCCACCATAAGCCTGCTGCAATTTTTTTTAATCTTTTCCCTCTCATGTTAATTACATGTAGTAAGCTAAAACCGTTAATATTTTACATTATATACCTGACTGTAGTAGGCACCCATCTCTATGATTGCTACACTTACCTGCAGCCAGGTCAGTAACCTCAGTCAGCAGTAACCTGACCCTTTATCTTACGTTTTCGATCAGGACACGTCTCCTGACGCATCGATCAGGCCACGCCCCATGACGCCAGTTGAACATTTTTTTACCCACCACAAGTAATTTTATAAAAGTGCACAAAGCCGCTAAAGAAGTTTTCACTTCAAAAAAACATATACGTATAAATTTATGTTATATAATTCAATATTCATATACAGAGTGTGTAGTGTGTAGGTATACATTTTTGTATCATTATTTAAGTACGAATAGTTATTTTCAAGGTTCATAGTCTGTTAAGTTTGTTAGCCTCTTCACTACTTTTGTTTGAGATTGTTTTCTTTGTGTACTCAGTTGTCTGAAAGCGATCACTGACAGTGATAAAACCGCCTTTACAAATTCCAATTTGTTACTTGATTTTTGTTTGTTTTCTTAGTTTATGTTCAATAATTGTTAAAATTAATCCAGTAATCATAACATATTTTGTCTTTTGTATTAAAATTATATTTTTAACAGCTTGTTGGTAGATTCGCAATAATAATAAACTCGAAAACCTTATACAACTTAATTTCATATTAGTTGTAATTAAACAAAAAACTGGGTTAAGTGTCAAAATAAAAAGATGTTTTTTTCCTGCAACCAGTAATTAAAATTAGGTAGTTAATGACGTGATAGGGTGTGTAATTAGACATTTTGATACAATTGCAATTTAAGCATAACTCAATAAGTTTTAGTTTCAATATAATATATGACCTAGACCAAACTTTCCGATTCTGGTTCGCATAATCTACTTTAGTAGTGCAATCTATTTCAGTTAGAAACTAACTAAAACAATACGCTACAATTTATAGCAACAAAACAATCAAATTAAATTAAAAGATGAGGTGCAGTTAAATCATGTAGTCTTAAATTAATATCGAAGAATGTGATATTGTACTCAAGTAAAATGGATCCTACCAAAAACATAAATGTGAAAAATGACAGCCAAGTTCAATAATAAGAATATGTTGTTTGTGGACTTCGCCGAAAAAAGTATTGAGATCTAAATGAGCGCCAAGTTCTACAGAAAATATTAAATTAAGCTAAAGATTTCACTTTGCCAGTTTTCACTAATAATTCATCTTTTATTTGGCTAACAGCTTTTTAATGTTGTTTTTAAGTAAAAACTAGCCAAGTGAAATCTTTAGCTTAATTTAATATTTTCTGTAGAACTTGGCGCTCATTTAGATCTCAATACTTTTTTCGGCGAAGTCCACAAACAACATATTCTTATTATTGAACTTGGCTGTCATTTTTCACATTTATGTTTTTGGTAGGATATCATTACTATTTGTAGAGATATTTATTTGAAATTTATTCATTTTTCTTGCTCATTCTGTTAACGGATTCGTTGTCGGAGACCAACCGGATCCTCATCTGATATCTATCAGCAACATAAAAAGACTATTAGAATAACTAAAAAGTTCAAGATGGCGGCTACTTTTTCTCATTCTGTTATCAGATTCGTTTTCTGAGACCAACCATGTCCCGAGATATCGATTTTGAAAGCAATCGGATGAATAATTACAAGTTTTTGTATGGGGACATCCTTTATTTTTTGACTTCATTTTATTTTTATACTTGTTTTATATAGCAAATGTATCAATCCATATTTTGTGTAAGTTTCAAATATCCACTTATAACGGTTCAGACGCTACAATTAGAAAAAGTTTTTTTTTTGTATGGGGACCCCCTCTATTTTTTAACTTTCTTTTGTTTTCAGATTTTTTCCTGCGCTTACACGTAATTACCTAGCTAGATACCAAATTTCGACTTCCTAGGTCATCTGGAAGTGGGTTAGGTTTTTGATCAGTCAGTCAGTCAGTGGAAAATTGGCGACTTTTGAACCTTCATATTTTTGTAACCGTTTCAACTAGGTTAATGAAATTTGGGGTTCTAGTTGTCCTAAGGGATATAAATAAATATATGTAATTTTGTCTGTTTCTGTTGAATAGGTTTTGAGTTATGGAGGGGTCAAAAGTCGCTTGAAATGGTTCGTGTAAATATACACACGGCGCTGAGTCGCCAGTTCTTTTGCTTGAACTTTGCTTGACACGCTGCCGCGTGTCTCGATTGTAAAATTGAGAGACGGTGTAAGATTTGCATCGGTTGCAGAAATAAATCATTGTAATGTTACTATTAGTTATAGTAACGTTCTTAGTAAAGTAGTTAGGTAAGGACTTATTCTGTGTTATTAATAACGTATTGTGTGCTGTTGATGACGACACGTCTAACGCGGTATCACTCACACTGGTTTCAATGACAGTCAGAGCTATTAATATAACTAGCTATCCCTGCCCGGACAGACTTCGTTCTGTCTATAGTTAATAGTAAAAATTAAAAAATTAAATAACTGTTTTTTTTTCAGTATGAAAACCTTCCGTGGACCTTAAGGAACACGCAAAAAATAAATTAGCCGAATTGGTCGAGCCATTCTCGAGTTCTCTTAGCGTTCATTTTTATTTATATAATTGTTAGATTACACCCTCCATCATCATCACCATCCCTTAAAAGGTTTTAACACTAATAATTTAATTACTAACATTTTAGTGATAAAAGTGAACACAGTTATAACTGATGAATAACATGCATACAACGTACTTAATACGTATGTATTATTAATTAATTAAGCGTAGTAGTTTATTTAGAGTAGTGGGAATTTCAACTAATAAATTATATTTCAAATAGCCGTTGAAAACGCTTCATCCTTTTAAATCTTTAAAACAGTCTTGAAAAATAGCAGCAATTCACAGTAATAAAAAGAAAAAAATACTCTCTTTATTTATTTTTATAAGTCTCGCTTACTTTATATTGAGCTATTTATTAAACATTCTTTTATATAAATTATTTAAAAAGAGACTATCATATAATTCCTTTTCTACTTTAAAATGTGTATTCATAGTTATTTCCCTTCAGAAACATATTTTTTACTTACGGTAGTATTCCGTCGAAAAAAAAATAGGTGTATGTGTTTAAAAATGTTCGTGGTCACTGACACAATGATTTAAATATAATATATGTAAGTTGGTATATTATATGCACACGACGGAATGAGTGACCATGTCGCCTGCAATATAAGAGACCAAATATTGGGAACCCAAAAATACCAACAACTGACATACTTAGTAAGTACCCTTAAATCTGTATTAATGAATGTATGATTTTTTACATGTATGACATGTGTAAAAAAATGCATGTGTTCTAAGTTATTGATAATGTAGATATAAACTCCATTGACATTGAAAGCCTCTTTAAAATATACTTCACGATAAAAAAGATTGTGCAAATAATTGAATTGTTTCACAGCTTAGAACAGAGTTGAAGTGAAATGCAGAGAGCGCTTAGCTAAGTTGCAGATTTGTATCGTGTTACTACATCAGTCTTCTTCCGGAAATAAACTTGCCGGGAAACAGTGCTCCGAGTTAGCAATTCACTTTATATTTATGGCGACCTGGTGGAACTTACATCGATTTAAGGCCTTTCGAATGTATTGACTTGACTTCCTTGTTATTATTGGAACGTTGAAAAGTAAATAACAATGTCTATGATTTTATTGTACCAGGCTAAAGTTGTTTCAGTTTCAAAATTTTTATAATAAACTAAAGAATATTTATGATAAAAATTTATACTAATCAAAAAGTAAATAATATAGAAATCCTACGGAAACAAAATAAAGGTACTCGTATTCACAGAAGTATATAATTAGATAAAAACTAAACGATAATGTAGGTAATTAAAAAAAAATGCAAGCGTACAAAGTACACATGTCAGAAGTATAACTTCTTTGGCAAACTAATTGAAAAAGTAGACGGTATCATAATTAAAAAAAAAACTAATTAAAAAAAGTAATTGAAAAAAACAAAACAAAAAGACAACGTCAAGCGGTGTTCCCAGGTGATCACCCATCCAAGTACTCCACTTCAGCCTATCACAGTCCACTGTTGGACATAGGCCTCCACAAGTTTGCGCCCGACATTATGACGCGAACTCATGTGTGTACGCGAACAGGCCGAAGACGGGCGGGCGTCGTCGGTGCGACAAAGCCAGCCCTGCGGTCACCAACCCGCCTGCCCAGCGTGGTGACTCTGGGCAAAACACATCCAAGTACTGCTTCGCTCAAATTTTACCCCTCATGTGCCTAAAGAAGTTTAGCTTTAAAATCTTTTCTACTGATTATTAACTACCAAAATAAATTCAGTTCAGTAAATTAAAATTAATTGTAAGTGACTTAGATTGCGTCAAATTGTAAGTTTCCTGTTTACGACTTTCACTCAATCTGACTTTAATTTCTCTCAATTTAATGTGTCATAAAAATACCGTTTGTACGTTTATTATATGTATTAATTTATATTAGTAAACGATAATGTTAAATTATTTGAAATAAATAATTTTGTGATACTAAAATAGTTAAAATGATTTTTATCCTTGGTACGTTGAGTGAGTTCAAGAAATGATCAGTTTTTGTAGTACCTACCGTAATCTATACAAATAAATAAGCTTAAGTGTCTGTTTGTAATATTAAAATAACCGCTTTTTACTAAATGCATAATATGGATCTATACACCGTACATATACCAAAATCACATTTTTTACAATTTTTGTCTGTCGGCTGACCGATTTTGACGGGACTTTCACTGGCAGATAGCTGATGTAATAAGGTGTAACTTAGGCTACTTTTATTTTAGATTTTTTTACTAACTCTGCAAACTGAACAATAACTTATTTAAATTCCACGCGGATGAAGTTGCGGATACAGCAGCTAGTGTAAAATATATCAGATGAACCACAAAAATATTCAATTTCTTTATCACTATCAGATTTTTTAAACATCAATTTCAGATTTCACTTTTTAAAACTCAATTTTTTTTTTTTTTTTATAAAACTAGGGTGGCAAACTAGGATACCATTACATAGTATATGGACGCCTGCAATACGATAAGCGTCACAAGTGCGACGCTGACTCTACACCCGCACCAACATGAGCTTGTTCACAACACTCACACAGCTTTTTTTAGTAGTATATAATATCATATCAATATTCGTATACACGAGTGTTTTGATAAAATATTTTTTTATTATTTTAGTAAATTAATAGTACAAAACACAAAAAAAAATGTTTAAACATTGTAATTCAAACATGAGCACAGTCAGCCTAGAAGTATCGTCGTCGTTATTTGGTTAGCACGACAAAATGTATAAACATTTTTTGAGCTCGTGTATACAGAGTATTCAGGGGCAATGTATATTTGGACAGTTGTACCTACTTTTAATACTGTTTGCTTAAAATTGGAATTTATTTCAATGTTATTGGTTTTTTTATTCACAAGCAGAACATCATTTAAGCTTAAAGGGGATTTCTTATTTATAATTATATATATTCATCTGTTGGAGTTTTTTAAAATTACTTAGGTACTCATTGAAACTACGTTAATCTATAATATAAACATGTATCTCGTATTTTCATGTTTTACACTTTATTTTTTAGATACATATACTACATTAACATAATATGTGAAATTTCCATGTACTTTATTACTCTACGACTATACTTTTTAAACTTTTATGTTTTTTTTATGTTATGTTTTTTTTTATGTTACTAAGTCGACAAACAAGCGTACCTTATGGTAAGTGACTACCGTAGCCTATAGACGCCTGTAACACCTGAAGCATCGCAAGCGCGTTGCCGACCCTATCCCCAATCCCCCCCAGGAGCTCTGGTCACCTTACTCACCAACAGGAACACAATACTGCTTGAAAACAGTATTATTTAGCTGTGGTCTTCTGTAAGGTCGAGGTACTACCCCAGTTGGGCTGCTCCATATTTTGAGCAGGCCTGCTGTGCCCTACCTCAGTTAAATTTATGTTAATGAATGTAGATCATAGGATTCATAGGTAAGGGCGGGGACTAAAAAAGGTATAAGTTAGGTTTGTATTTTATATTTTTAGTTTTGTTCCGTAACATATACATACATATACGTTCTATCTTTCTTGCTTCCTTATATTTTAATAATCTAATTATTATTTAGCCTATTATAGAATTTGTGTCGTAACTAAAATAATTATAATCACTATAGTTCGTTAACATAATTTTCTTAATTCTATTATTCCTGTTGTACAGATCGTTGAGTATTGTTCAAGAAATCCAGCCAGTAACCCGTCATTCTGTCGATCGACATCTCGACGTTTAGTTTGGCATCTGTGTCGAGGTGATCGACCTGGTGCACCGGAAACTTTATAATAATAATAATAAATATATACACAATACACACACGGTCGTCTGTTCCTAAAGTAAGCAACTTAATGCTTGTGTTATAGGTAACAGCCGACTGGTCTAGCTACATTTTTTTTTTCGATAAACATACTTATAAATAATACATATATAAATATATAAATAAATATGTATATAAAACCCAAACTCGAGGTGGGAATCGAACCCACAACCCGCGGAACAGAAAGCAGGGTCACTACAAACTGCGCCAACGGGCTAGTCATTGTTGAGTTAACTTTAACACGGCTTGTCATTGTTGAGTTTGACAAAAGCAAAGTTTAGCTTCTATCTAAACCTTAGTCGCCACTACTTGCCGATCGTCAACTAATTTCAAGTTGTAAGAAACCAAAGCCTCTACGGTCATTTGAAAGCTGGAATTAAATTTTGCCAAACAGAAAGAATAAAAGAAGTGGGTGCTTCACTTTTTATTTATTTATTTTTTCTTTTTTCATAGAACGAATTGCATATTTGTGTGTGTGTGTGTGTGTGTGTGTGTGTGTTTGTGTGTGTGTGTGTGTATGTGTGTACGCGCGTGTATGTATGTGTGTGCGTGTGAGATTGCACCAGTTTAATAAATTTTCTGTGGCGTGTTCTGGACTAATTAAAGTTGTTCCACCCATATAGGTATACAGTAAGTATTAAGAGAGCTGCATAGACAATTTTGAGGATAGCAGCGGAATATCTTAGATACAGTCTCCAAAGATATGTTTAGCCACGTAGTATACAGTATCGTCAGCATAGTTTGGCAATGACATGTTACAGAACTTATTTAAGTCAATAAGGAACAGAGTTGGCCCATAATACTTCCCTGAGGCACATCAAAAAGATATGGGACTTCAGAGCTGAGCCAACATTGTGTACGATAAGAGAGGAAATCACACCACACACCAATAGATTCCATTTTTTAAAATCAAGATTGATATTATTTTAAACTGTATCAAATACCTTGGATAAGTCTAAGAAGATCCCTAAGCATTTCTTCTTGTCTTTTTTGGATCACAAATTTTGTAAAAGCAACAGTAGCATCCTCTGTAGAGAGACATTTTCTAAAACCGAATTGGTTTTTGGACAAGATATTCTTTTGTTTTAGAAAGTCTACAAGACCGTTGTTCAGCACTTTCTCTAATACCTTAGATAAGGTAGGAATAATTGAAATTGGTCTGTAGTTTGCGACTTCTTTACTGTCAACTTTATTGTGGACGGGTATAACTACCGCTTTCTTCAAAGCTCTAGAACATTTTCCTGTTTTAATAGCTATATTACATAACTGTTTTATATTGGGTTAAAATTGTCAAAGAATTATTTTAAAAATAGTCATAAAAACAGTAATAGCAGTAATCAACCACTTTCTGATAGCAAAATTATAGTAATAGCTTATGGTAGTGGAGGCCAGAAAGCTAAATGTGGATTTACTCGAGCGTCTTGAGCATCTATTGGATTGTGATGATTTGATGCTAAAACGAAACAAAACACACACACACACACAAATATGCAATTCGTTCTATGATAAAAGTTTTTTTTTTCGATCCTCGCACATGACAAACCTTTATATTGGCCATTTAGATGTTTGTTGTTGTCTGGGCATTTGTGCTTGTGAATTTTGTGTGTGTGTGTTTGTGTTTTTTTACATAGCTTGGTCGGCAAACAAGCGTAAGGCTCACTTGATGGTAAACGATTACCGTAGCTTAAGGACGTCTGCAACAACAGAAGAATCGTAAGTGTGTTGCTGACCCTATCCCCAATTCCTCCCAGGAGTGTTTCCGGACCCCCGACAGAGGAAAATATCCTACTGGGAGCCGTTGAGTGTGAAGCTCTTAGGATAATGCATATTAGTAAGTAAGTACGTAAGTAAGTAATCTATTCATTGTGTAACAAATTAAATATGAATATCAAGAGAATAATAGAGAGGAAAGATGTGTACAATGTTATGCTTATAAATTTACGTAAATTCTATCATCGTCAACGGACTAATTCTTAAAAATAAATGATAGGATAAACTCTTTTGTTATTAGATTCGTTAATTAAGACGCTTCTCAAAATTAAGAAAAGGACTACTTAATGACTTCGTAGCCTTGCTGCTCCATTACGGACATAAGAATAAAATAAGATAAACACTGTTTAAGCGTCCGAAATGAATTAACAAAATGGTAAAAATAAAATCCAAATTTTAAACCTTACTGTGACTTTATACGTTTTTAAAATTTCACGGTCACTGTGAAAACTTTTTATTTTACTCAGTAACCCAGAACCACAGCACCATGGCGCCTGCAACGACGCATAAATATCGGGAGACCCAAAATAAAAATCGCGGTATTTTCCGTAGAATATAAAGTGTTAATTACTGCGACTGATTGATTAAGTCTGCATTTCAATGCTGGGCTAAGGGCCCTTTCTCCATGTAGGATAAGGGTCAGAGCTTAATGCATCACGGATTGGCGAATATTTTCTCTATCAAAAGTAATAATTGTTGACTATTAGGTTTCTATGATAACAATTGGTACCGACGGCTCGCCGAGGCTCGTGGTGAGACCCCCAAAGACTCCAAGCGGAAATCAAACCTGCGACTTTTAGGCGCCTATACCTCCTACCTCTACACCAGAGTAGTTTTAAGACTAAATACATTTTTCTGATACTTGTCATACTATTATAACTCGGAATAATAAATCGGAAGAAAAATAGACTCGGTAGTATAGTCGGTAAAACAGTCAATGAAATTGAAACGAATTATTAGGTATAACTCGAAAAGTACTCGTTAAACTTCGATCAAATTTAAATAGGACCCCACTCTACATCATTTTGATTTAAAAAAAGAATTATCAAAATCTGTACCCAGGAAAAGTAATTAAGTGGTGGTAACACACACATCCGCCAACCCGCATTGGAGCAGCGTGGTGAATTAAGCTCTGATCCTTCTCCTACATTAGGAAGAGGCCTATGCCCAACAGTGGGATATTACAGGCTGAATCGTAACACACACATAAAAAATCTCCCCTTTCTTGAAGTCTGTTAGTAAAAAATTAACTCTATTTGTTTTGTAATTCTTTAAAAATGGTTAAAAGTCGAAAGAAGGATTGTTTAATTTCGTAGTAATTTGCGTATTGCATCAGGTAATTAAAGGCGTTCCTGGCGTTAATGTCATTAGGTCGTCTGAACCATTCCACTCCAGGGCCATGTGCGTTCAACGATCACGTCACCGTAGCGATACTATTATGGTGATTGAGATGAAGCTCAAAATTTTTTCTCCAACGATAGGATATTAAATAACCAAACTACATTTTTTTCGATGCTTATTTTTGAATATTAGAGAAAATGTAGTGTTTTTTCTCACTGAAAGTCAGATTTTTAAGTTCAATCGCCGACCATCTTTCCAAAAATTAATATTTGATGAAATCCTTTGATCAAGGGCTTAATACATTTAGTTTTCTGATTTGATTACAAAAGGATTTTTTTAACGGAGTACTGCGAAATGCCCTTTTTTTAGCTTCCTGAGGATTAAGAACCCTTTAATACGTTAATAGCAAAATATTTTTAAAACCATATCTTGAAATTTCGCGTAAACTTAATTGTATCTGTTAGGTTTAATTATGAAACATCCATTCCCTCATCAGTGCTTAAGGCAGAGCAATCCGCATGCGTAAAGCAATCTACAGTCAGGAATATCAGTTCCAACGGAGAGACTTGGCGGGAAGGTCGTCCCTGTCGTAAAAGGAACCTTTACACGCTATCGCGAAGTATTCGGAATTTTACAACAAATCGAGTTAAGTGTTTGAAGTGAAAATAATTACTGCCATATTTTTTTTAAATGTAAGATGTATGGTAACTTTAGCAACGTATAGAGACTGTTTGACTGAAACTCATGTCATAAAAGTGTGATTTTAGCTAATATTATAAGTAGTGTGTGTAAATTTTAGTAATGTTTTAAAGGATAGATACAATATTAAAACAAACACAAAAAATCTAACAAAGGATATGTCGTTACATTTTATTACGAGTTAGGGTCCACGTTGTCGCTTTCATGGGGTCATGTGATTCTCATAAATATTCGATCAGTATGTAAAAGTTAAACATTTTATTTCGTTGACTCGTAGTTCGAGACTGCCTATACGGAATTGGTGTGTAAAGGACAATTGCTTTTTTCTTCTCTTGATTCTTAAAGTAGTAAAAAAAAACTTGAATTATTTTTTCTGTAGCATTGTTGTTAACTGCTGTTGATATTACTTAGCACTTTTATTTTTGGCGACATCAACACTTAATATGTATTGGTTATTTTTGTAATGTTTTGTAGCGTGTAAAATTACATATAAAATACTACATTTAAGATGAGGTAATAAAAATTTAAGAGTGCTTAAGGTAAACATAACTCAGAACTTTTAACAGACTTTACAAATTCGATTTGACTTAGAACCAGTTAGCAAACTTGGTGTTTAAAATAATGAGTTTTACTTTCCAGGATGAACTAACATCATCTTGATTCATGATTATTGTTATTTGATTACTTTTGTTAATAACTATTAATTACTAAAATTTTATTAATAATGAATATAACACCTCAACAGCCTACACTAGAAGGAAAATAGAATACGAGTACAATAAACACACGTATATCTATAAAAACAATTTTCGTGATCTACGTACTATATAAATGCTATTCGAATATACCGCATAATCCAGTTACAGGTCGGTCCAGATCAGGTCAAACATTATTAATTATTCACACAATCGAAAACTTGACAAAACGATTCTTAATAATATATACATCTATTTGTAATTAAGTTTATTAAAATACACGTTATATAAGTTATACATTCTATTTCTTGTCTTTCTACTTTTTTTTATTCTAGCTTGTTTTAGTTTAGTTAAAAATCGATAACTAGGCCTGTTTAACGTTAATAGTAAACGTGAGTAAATATTTACTAAAACTAAAACTTCAAAAAATTACAAATACTATTAAAAGTTAAATAGATCGAAAGATAAATAGAATATAACTATATGGTGAATAATTATGTTTTACAAATATAAAATGAAGGTTGTTGACATTTTTTATTTATTTTTGCATGTCAATATTATAACTCTTGTTTTGTATAATTTAGTAAACGTTTCATATATACAGGGTGTCCCGCGATAAAGTGCAACCCCGAAAGGGGGTGAAACTAGACCATAATTATCGGCAAAAAACATAGAAAAAACTTTTTTAAAAAAATATTTTATTTTTTATTGACGAATTAAGATTTTTATACCTTACGTAGACTCTATGTACAAAAAATGATGATTTCTTCCAAAGTAGTGGGTCGATTACTTTAAAATAAAATAAAATATTACGCCACGTACTTGGCGGTAAGGATAAAATAAAAATGAGCTCGCAAAAAAGTGGCATTATGTCTTTAACTATGCTTCTTGTGAAAAAAAATCCATTTTTTATGACTGTTTTTTTCAATGATCTCTAATTTTCTCAGAATTATGCCCCCAATACCAGGAAATTTTATGGTTTATTATTATTTCTTACCATATTGCCATTTAAATAAAAAAAATTTACGCCTGTATCCCAAAAAACACGTACAAAAATCATTATTTTTTGTACAAAGAGGCTACGTTAGCTATATAAAAATCTCAATTCGTCAATAAAAAAATAAAAAATTTTTTTTTTTAATTTTTTAAATTTTTTTCTGTTTTTTGTCGATGATTTATGGTCTAGTTTCACCTCCTGTATATATTATACTACATATGTAATATGTATGTATGTGTGTGTGCCTTATATGTTTGAAATAATATAGTCTAGGATGTCAACGAAAATCAATGAATCGGGCTAGCTCGCAACTAATTTTAAATAAGAAGCAGTAAGTAACTGCTCTTACAAAAAAGGCTTTTACTGAGGTATCCGTAACGAAGTGTTTACGCTCAGTAAGTTTAATAACTTAATAGCGCGAAAACTGAACAAGTAATTAGCATGTTAAAGGAGTTGAAGTTAGTCTTACTTATTATTTTTGTTAAACTTGAAATTATATTGCGATTTTGTTTTTACTTTTTTAACGTAATTAAGGGTTCATTAAAATTACCTTACTGGTTTTATTATTAAAGTCTCTCGGGGAGTTTAGAATAAACTAAAATAAAATAAACTTTAACTGTACAAAATAGAATTTCATCATGAAATAAATTTTTGGCACAAGTAATGTAAAATTTAATATTTTAGTTCCATATTTAATTGAGAAAATAACATTCATAAGATTTCTCTTTTTCATCAAGGTTCTTTATTTGTAAATAACATAATAAAAATTAATAATATCTTATAACATTCGCATAGAATATTTCCATTTTCCACAAGAGTCAAGAATTTTAATAAAGTGTAAATCGACAATTTTTAATAAAATGTAATCTGTCAGTTTTATATATCGACAAATAGTCGACAGAGGAAAGTGATGTGACGCTTAAAATACTTTATGCACGTAATTCTGTTTGCTGCTTATAGGTACATACTTAATTTTTTCGTTAGCATTTTCATCTGAATTATGAAGTTAAAGATAAGTTACTGCACGTGGTAGTTAATGTTATAGTCCGAGGTTCCAGGAAATGTAGTATTTTTAATGTGTACAGTAAACTATATAAACTCTCGTTTAGACTGACGGCTAATTCTCAGATATTAGGTGCTAAAAGTAAGTAAATATTGTACTCAACTACTCACCTTTACGAATAAATCTAGTCTGCAAAGTTTGCTGGAAAACATATAACCTTAATGCTTTATGATTTTTAACAGAATTAAAAAAAGGAGGAGGTACTCGATTCGACTGTATTTTTAATCTGTAAAAAGTTATGAGGTACTGATTTTGATGATTATTTTTTTAATCGAAAGCTGGTGCCTTTGAAACGAGATCTGATGAGTGCTTTTTGAATTATGCTTAATAATGCTTTGTTTACACAACTAGTTCAGCAAACTAGAGTACGGCTCACCTGATGGTAAACGATTACCTTAGCTTATAGACCCTTGCAACACCTAACGCATCGCAAGCGCGTTGCCGACCCTACCCCTAACCCCCCAGGAGCTCTGACCACCTTACGCACCACAGGAACACACACTGCTTGAAAGCAGTATTATTTAGGTGTGATCATCTATAAGGTCGAGGTACTTCTCCGATTAGGCTGCTCCAGATTTTGAGCAGGATATTTCCTGCTGTTTCCTACGTTCTATCACTTGTCAATGTAAATTGAAGTCGTTTTTTCCCGTTTTCAAGCAAACTCAATTATAATGTTTAGTTTTGTATCATTATTAATATATTTTACTGGACCGTTGCGTTGGTGCAAAATCCAAGTGATTCTAATTTCTGCTCTAGAGTTATGAATTTGTTTCCCGTCCCGAATCTGAATATAATATTTTTTATACATATGTATGTTATTTACATGTATGCAGCATTAAAATAATGATAATTATATTAATTGGACGTTACCTGGAACATAGGTTAATATGGATATTAAGTTACCTCAGGAGCAGACACCCGTGTGCTTATGTTACACATATTTATTTATCTAATTTTTGAGTTAGAAAGTAGCAGAAGTAGGTATTTGTTTAGTGCAGCCTTTAATATAAAAAATATTATTTATTTAATAAATGGATTTCTGATGCCGATTTCAGTATTAATACCCGATTTTAATTAAGTCTCTGTAAGAATCACTTATAAGTTCGAAAGTACCTCGTTAACCCCGATCAGAGTTTAACCCAAATTTTGTCATTAATAAAATCTTAATTTTGCATTGCAATTTATTGTATTTATTTACTTTTAATAGATAAATATGTATACAAAATTAATATTTCTAATGAAGAATTAATAACTAGCATTCTATAATGTAATTTAAAATTGTAACAGTTTTGGAGAGTGGAAAGATTTTAATTTAGAACTCTTCGGGTAAAGAATATTTCAATTAATAGTGAAAAGAAAATTGTGAAATGGTTTTCAATTAAAAATGATTTAAAATCAGTTTAGTCAATCTAGTGGTTTCTACGAACTATATAAAATAAATTTTACATGTATGAAAATGTGAAATATGTCAAGCTTACACCAAGCAGCATTAGAGACTAAAACGTAGTGGTTATATACTCTTTGTTAGAGACATGAATTGATTTGGCAACAGCTACATTTAAAGTGCCGCAGTTTATAATGGCCACAAGTTATTAACATTTTTTTTAATCTATCACTTGTTATGAAACTTCAACAAAATTTGGTATAATGTGGGTATAATTGTCAAGTATGAATAATAGTTTCTGCTATTTATTCAATTAGTTTTTGCGAAAACTTTGTATCAGATATCACCTTTTATCCTTGTAATAAAATGTACTACACAGACTATTTTCTATCATTATAATTATAAGGAATAAATATTTTGTAAACAAGAGCGCTTGTAGTGTCTGAACGATAGTCGATATCCAAAAACGTACAATATAATAACGAAAATTTAGACTTCGACAGATATTTAACTGAGGTAGGGCACAGCAGGAAATTTCCTGCTCAAAATATGGAGCAGCCCGACTGGGGTAGTACCTCGACCTTACAGAAGACCACAGCTAAATAATACTGTTTTCAAGCAGTATTGTGTTCCTGTTGGTGAGTAAGGTGACCAGAGCTCCTGGGGGGGATTGTGGATAGGGTCGGCAACGCGCTTGCGATGCTTCTGGTGTTGCAGGCGTCCATAGGCTACGGTCTTACCATCAGGTGAGCCGTACGCTTGTTTGCCAACCTAGTTACAACAAAAAAATAAATAAAAAAATAATTGTCGTGTCCAGAGATCGAACTCGTAACTCCTAGCGCAAAATTACCGCGATGCTAATTCATCGTCAGAATATAATATTACTTTACGCTACTCATCGTATACGATTATACGAACATTAAAATTAAATACTCGTTTGAACATAGCAACCCTAGAGATTTGAAACACGATATCTTCAAATGCTGTGCCAATAACTTGAAATATTTTTAAGATTAATTTGTTCTCTAGAGAGAAATAGATCGAGCGCGATGAGATCGTTTGTAATAAAATGATATTTTTTTTTTATGAATTCTTCGCATTGCTGTCGATGTAACGGGATTACAATTTATAGTCATCATTAATCATTTCCAAGAGATGTTTGTGACATTTATGCAATAAGATATTTCTTTGAGAAAGGCCTAAGATGAGGTACTTATGAGGTGTACGTCTTACGTTATGTTTTTAAAGAAAATTAATCCTAATTTTAATATTATCATTTATGTTATTTTTATATTTTAAATACCATAACATTTCATTACTCTAGATAAATCACACTTTAATTATCGTTAGTATTTTTTTCTCTACGACTGAATTCCAGTACAACCATTACTTAACTAAACTTTAATTGCTAAACTAAGGTTTTAATAATTGCAGTAATCAGTGAAAAAACTTAATATTATGTGTTAGTTAAATAAAATAACCATTACTTAACCAAACTTGAATTGCCAAACTAAGGTTTTAATAATTGCAGTAATCAGTGAAAAAACCTAACATGAGTTAGTTAAATAAAATAACTGTAGAAATATTACTTAAACATTTTAATATGTGTAAGTGTCGGTGAAATGTGATGGTGGGGATGTGCACAGTATGAGCAAGTGGATGGCGCTGTTCGGGCTTGTGTGGCTGCTGCGGGTACGCGGATCTTTATGCGGATGTACAGCATGCAAGCGTGCTCGTATGGAAACACAGGAGACCCAATATAGTAGACCTGTGAGAACTGCGAGTACACCGTGCCTTGATGAGCAAGTTGTGGATACAGAGCGTCAATCAAGTCCAAACGAGCGTGCCACTTTTGATGTCATCGCTCTACAGAGATATACGCGTGACGTCACAGTACAAACGGATTTTGACGACGAAGAAGAAGACTTAGACAAAATCGAGCTGCAGATTAAAGAAGAATGTAAGTTGTTATGACAATATTACACTTTATACTGTTTCTAAATGTTCATTATTTAAGTATGGTTTACCACGCTCTATACTTTACCTGTATCTCTTGATCAATGTCATGTATGTCTATCCCATCCCTTGTGTGTAAACATTATATAAATTTTCGCAAGGGTAAACTCCTAGAATAAAATAAAAGAGCTATGTACAGCGTGCATTTTGTGCCAATTGTATAATTTCATTGCTACGTGATATTAGTGACGTTAACAAATTAATTAAACTAAGCGCATATTAACGAATATGGTTTGAATGAATGAGCAGCAAAACTTACGCTTTATCATAAATTGAAAATGGTTATTAAAGGTGAAATATTCGGATAAAACAGTCATATAACACTCGTTTTGGTACGAATATTTAGTAACTACTAACTAATAATAGAAATTCAATATGCTATTTTCGTTTTTATAACATTTTAAAAAGTATTGTATTCAAAAATCAAACATTGTTGTACCTATAACATTTTTATACATCGATTACTTCTTATTAGTGATGTATCGGATATCCGTACCCGTAGATACTTATAAGAAAAAAGGTCTTCACTTCTATCCGTATCATTTTCGGCAGATCTTTAACGGATCTTTCGCAGCGGTAAATATCATTAAGTATGAGTATGTGATGTTAAGTTCTGAGATGGGTAACGATATCAATTTTGTTGAAAATTACTTTTTACTGTACAAAGTCGAAAACGTAAGTTATGTTTTTTTTTCATTTAAAGATGTGTGTGTGTGTGTTCTTGTGAGTACATGCGTGTATGAATATATAATGTTCGAATTGAATCTACATATTTGTAGATATACATATAATGAAACGACTTCGTAATTAGATTTAGTAGATTTGCCATGATTTCTACTACCGTAGATGGTTTACAAAACTTAATTTAAGAGTTAGAATATTACCGCATATTATTCTAACTATATTTTAGATATAAAATGAATCATCGTCATATTAAAGGTTTAATATTACTTTAAGAATGTTTTTTTATTAATATGGGCAGACAATTTTTAAAAGTGATAACTAACGATTGAAGTTAAAGTTTTTGAATATTACTCTTTAAATTTTGGTTTAATAATTTTTTATAGACGTTGTGATCAATAAAATTATTGAATTTCAACTAAATAATCAAACTTCATACAAGAAATATTTATTAAGTAGGTATATAAAATTGATTGTGCTATATACTATTTTAGATAAAGATATCAGAATAAAGAAAAAGATCCAACAAAGTAACATTGATGTAATGATCACCACAAGAATAGGTTGTAGCTGTATTTTGTGTACACGACGTTTTGCCCTCTCTATAATATTTCTTCATTTTTCATGAGTCCTTGCTTATAGTACCATCATAAATATTAGGGAAGAAATACATTTTTCGCTTTTACAAAATGTTGTTACATCGTTGTGCACAATATATATATATAAATAACTTAATTTTACACAAATAAATAAGCTAATTTTGCTAAAATAGAATAAAATACACATTTCAAGTATATATACACCAAAAATGCTGAAGCGCAATTTAATTCCATATGAAAGCCTAAATATAACTTTTAGAATGATAGTGTATAAAATAATAATTATCTTGTACCTACTTAATAAAGACGTCTATTCCACCTTCTTCTGTATACAGGTTGTCCCGTAATGAATGGATAATCCTGAACGTGCGTGTGCGGTGGGTGAGGTGGGTTACAAAACCATGAAAAAAATAAATCTATCTCAAACAGTTCGTGGTCTATGCCATTTTTTGTAAAATTTAGATAAATCCCAGTTTTTCGACATTTGTGGGCACCACTATATTCCCTAATAATGCTGTTCCTAAATAATGTTTCAAAAAACTCAACTACTATATTATATAGCCACAAAAGTTTAGGCTTGTTACTCAGTCAATCAGTTGGCCAGTCAGTCATTCGGTCTGTTGGTTTTAGTCTAACGGAAGTTGTTAGTTACTGGATTTTGTGATGCGTTTTACTGCTAGTTTTATTTTCTAGTCCGTCGCGAGCACTATAATCTTTAATTTCCTTACAATTTGTTTACACAAAACTATGAGGGACACAATGTGTGTTATATAGATTTCAATGTTTTGAGAATGAAATAATAAGATTAAAACCACGTAGACTTGTTTACTACAGCTCGGGTCGAAACATTCATTTATTATGTACACGGAAAGCGCTTTGTAGATTTAAATTGGATTTGATGTAAGACAGGGAAAACGAAATTTAATGAAATAGTTAAAGAAATACACTGGAAGAAGTTTCAGAGAACAGAAATCACACACTTCGTTTGTGTTATCATCTGTGGGTATAAGATATACATAGCAGAGATTCAATCTATATTATAATATTATAAAGTTTCTAACTTTGTTTGTAGGGGGTAATCTTCGCAAATTCGCAATTCGCAAAGTCGGAGAAATGCGAGCGAGATGAAAACTTTACTATATATTTGCATCACAAAAATAATTAACGCCCAACGAAGTGGGCATGGGTCGGCTAGTGATTAGATAAAAGAAAAGTGAAACAATAAAATGATCTTTGAATATAATTATATTGTTATGGCCAATAAATTCTATTGATCACTACTAGAGCTTATCTTAAAAATATATAGATATCGTCAATATACATCAAAATATGTAAAACAAAAACAAGATACGGGCACAAATCATTTTTATGGTTTAAGAATTTATTTCTCAAAAAAAAGAATACAATTCACTTATAATATTTTGAGAAAACAAGATTAACACATTTGAATGTTTTATATGCGACACACGGGCGGTATACAGAAATAAGGAACAACACTTAAACTATTTGTATGTAATTGTATTGAAAACAAGGGAATTTGATATTTTTTCTTGACGTAACATTAAATTTATATTCATGACTACCTATTTTGTCATCATTTATTTATATGTATATTATCAAAATACCATAATTTTCCTTAATGTATATAATATTAAAGGGGTTGCTCTTTTTCTTTTGAATGTTTACAGATACATATAATTATATTCTGTCGTATAAACCATTTTATCGGTCTTTTCAATCAAAGAACTTCTCTTCGTCAAAGGTTTTTTCGATCGCTAACTTTAATACGGACCTTTAGCGCGTTTCGTTTCTATCTTAGGGTTCCGTACCCGAAGGGTAAAAACGGAACCCTATTACTAATATTTCGCTGTCTGTCTGTCCGCCAGTCCGTCCGTCTGTCTGTCACCAGGCTGTATCTCAAGAACGGCGATAGCTAGACAGTTGAAATTTTCACTAATTATGTATTTCTGTTGCCGGTATAACAAGAAATACTAAAAATAAAATAAATATTTAAGGGGGGCTCCCATACAAAAAACGCGATTTTTTGCCTATTTTTGCTCGATATCAATAAATGGTAACAGGTAGGCACTTGAAATATTCAAAAATATAGTACGCGGCCGTAAATAATGCACATCGACTTTTAGAAAGAGACAATCAGCTAATTTGAACTTTGTAGAGCGTTATCTCTGACGCACATTACCTATGAGACGTATCGGACTGTCAGTATTTCATATGACAGATCTAATAGTGTAAGAACCCAGTTCCCAGATCACCTGTCATATTTTTTTGAAGGACAAAATATATTAAATTCAAATTCAAAATATTTTATTCAGCATAAAATTATTACAATTTCTTACTGAACGTCATGAGTCTACTACCAGTTCGGAAAGAAAAAGCCTCTGACCTGAGAAGAACTGGCGAAAGAAACTCAGCGAGACTAATATCATTTTTTTAATCATGTTTTTTTTCCAAAGCAGATTGAAATTTACAATAATTTTATAGGTTGAAATAGCCTGGCGGCGATCACATCATTCCCAAGGCGTACTGTCTTCTATAAAATCGTTAATCGAATAATATCCTTTAGTACACAAACGTTCTTTCACAATTTTTTAAAATTTGGCTGCTTTATATACGTAAAAATGTTATTAACCAGCTATTTTAGTATTTATCGCCAGACACTAATTATATTACTATATTTTAAAACATGTAGAAAATATTTTAGCAACTCTTTATACTACGATGTATACTGTAATGTTTTGTCAATCAGAAACAAGGAAGTCTGGGGTCTGGGATCTTGGACTATAACGCTCTACGAAGTCGAAATTAGCCGATTGTCTCTTTCCAAAGGTCGATGTGCAATATTTATGGCCGGGTACTATACTTAATTGTAAATATACTTTAATAATGAATAATAAAATTAAAACAAATTAATATTTAGGGGGTAAAATCAATGTACCTACTGTTGTTTACCTAGCCAATGCCAGTGGTTTGTACTACACTGTCGACGCCGCGTTGGCGCAGGACGCCGCGTTGGCGCAGCGGTCACAGCACTGGATTGCGATTGGCTTTTGCGCGGGCGGTTGCGGGTTCGATCCCCGCACACGACAACATTTGTATTTGCCATACAGATGTTTGCCGTGGTCTGGATATTTGTGCAGTCCTTGTGGGTCTCCACCGTGCCTCGGAGAGCACGTTAAGCCGTCGGTTCCGGTTGTTATCATGTACACCTGATAGCGATCGTTACTCATAGTAGGGAATATATCCGCCAACCCGCATTGGAGCAGCGTGGTGGATTAAGCTCCGATTCTTCTCCTACATGGGGAAGAGGCCTATGCCCAACAGTGGGATATTACAGGCTGAATCGTGAATCGTGAAATCAATAATACGTTAAGGTTAATAATGCTTTAATAGAACATTTACTTTCAAATGTGTTTTTATAACAAATTTCTTCTAGGAAATATAAGTTTCAACCCTCATAGGACCAGTGTTTCGGCTTACCTCACTAAGAGGAGAGTTGAAACAAAGTTATCAGTAGTCTCAAACTGTACCACTTTAATAAAATCCATATTAAACATGTTTCGTATTGCTCAGGTCAATTTACTGCTACCTGATATACTCTAATAGCTCTACCTACACTGTATTTCAATGGGATCTATAGGAGATTGCTATCGTAGAGTAAATGCAATAATGAATATAGACGAGCCTGGAATCCTATTACAGAACTCATGTAATTCCTGTTGATGCATATAAATCAATAAATTATTTGGCACAAACTAGAGGAATCCAACAAAACAATACAATGCAAAGCAGGTATAGTAACTTCGTGGGTTACCTACCTAATACCAAAGAGCACAGGCCCATGATACTAATAAATTTAAAGATAGACTTAAGTTGACTAAATATTATACAGGCAGTCCTCGACTTACGTCGTTTCAAGTTGTCGGACAATGTTTTGACACTATTCCTCAAGCATACGTCAATTGTTTCGATTTCCGGCATAGGATAAATCACTTGTCGTACATATATATAATTATTTTAAGAACTTACTTTTGATAATAAAGTATGTATATGTCGGAGAGTCAATACAGATAGTTATTAATGGCGGTACCTGTGTTATTATTATTATTCATCTACCCTCACTAATTCTATTATTCAAGCCATTCAGTCGTGTATAAAAGACCGATGCGGCCGCAGCTAGGGCAGTCTTGGCTCTGGCGTGGCGCGGTGCACTTGTGTATCCTGCTAGTAGTTTAACCTCGACTCTTGTAAGGGTTAGTTTGTGTACACGAATTAATTGTTACATTATATTGTGGGCAACTCGGACAGTGGAGGCGAGCGTTAATGCGCATTATAAAGACGGCCGTCTTAAACCTAGACTCGGGTCGCAACTCCCGGGCACTGCCTTGAGTTGTCACTCTGCCACGCGATATACGGTACCCGCTCGGTGAGTCCATTGAATACTAAATAGTTAGAACTATCTTGTGTTAAACTTACATTGATAATAAACCAGTTCGGTCATCCGTCCGTTCTTCTCCTACCTACTTCTGATCTGCGACATCAGAAGTGGGATAAAGATCTCACTACGCCCACTTCATTTGTTGTTTGCTGTTGTTAATTGTTTTTTTAAGTTCAGAGTTTTTAGTTTCTTTGAACTTTAAGTTTTATGTTAGCGAGTGTGCAAGTAAGTTGCAATATTTCGTGGGTACATCGATGTTTGAGTTATTTTCGGTCGTTCTGTCGTATTGTTATCGGTGTACAAGTGTTTTTTTGTTCAGTGTTCGATTACGTAAATCAATTTACCGGTTATTTGTTGAATTTAGTTTTATTGTGATACGTAGGTAGTTGTGTAGTGATTACATTTTGTTAATAGATTTTGTTTCGATTCAGTTACAATGTCAGATCGTGAGCGTAATCTTAGTACAAGCCGTCGCGATTTTGTCAGGATTGACGAGCGATATTTTGTTTTTGCTTACAAATTCGATTAAGGAAGATGCCAGAAGTTCATGTACCAATTGAGTTTAATGTAGATGACGATCATAATGGTGAACATCTTAGTGATGTGACAGAAAACTGATGTAAGCACTCTAAAGACTGTAGTGTGTAGTCATCAAGAGGATGATACACTGTGATGAATGTGTGATCCAGGAGGGATACACTGTGGCGTGATCCAAGAGGGATACACGTGGATTGTGGAGCAATTGTAATTGCTGGTTGGCTTTGGGTGGCTTACATAGTTGTTAGTGTCGTGGAAAATGAGTTTGGTTATTGAAAGTTTGATTGAGGTTGGTACATGACTCTGGATAGTAATACTTGCTTTAAATTAAATTTTGTTTTAATAAAGTTCTTGAAACAAACTAAGTTTAGATCCTAAATACAAGGGACCGTTTAAAGTTGTCTGTTAAAACAGTTGCCTGGTAATAGAACCTATAGGTATGTTCACGATCGTTTACGAAGGATTCCTCTTACTGATGTAGCTGCTGGATTAGATTTGTTTAATGTTGTTGATGCTAATTTGGTCGTATCACATGAGGTGATGACGATATATGTTGGTCGTATCACATGAGGTGATGACGATATGTGTGGCAATAGTAGTTGTCACTAGCTGCTGACGCAGTCGGGCCGTGAGCTACTGTCGCTCGATTTAGGTGACAGTAGCGACTCTGTTGGTTGGTTATCGTCACTCGATGGAGGTGGCATGAGCTGCTGTCACTCGATTTAGGTGACAGTGGCGACTTTAGTGGTTATCGTCACTCGATGGAGGTGGCATGAGCTACTGTCGCTCGATTTAGGTGACAGTAGCGACTCTTTTAGTTGGTTATCGTCACTCGATGGAGGTGGCATGAGCTGCTGTCGCTCGATTTAGGTGACAGTGGCGACTTTAGTGGTTATCGTCACTCGATGGAGGTGGCATGAGCTACTGTCGCTCGATTTAGGTGACAGTAGCGACTCTTTTAGTTGGTTATCGTCACTCGATGGAGGTGGCATGAGCTGCTGTCGCTCGATTTAGGTGACAGTGGCGACTTTAGTGGTTATCGTCACTCGATGGAGGTGGCATGAGAAACATGTTTTGGTTGCATTGCTCGATGGAGGCAATATCGTCACTCGATGGAGGTGGCATGGAAACATGTTTCGATTGTATTGCTCAATGGAGGCAATATCGTCACTCGATGGAGGTGGCATGAGAAACATGTTTTGGTTGTATTGCTCGATGGAGGCAATATTGTCACTCGATGGAGGTGGCATGGAAACATGTTTCGATTGTATTGCTCAATGGAGGCAATATTGTCACTCGATGGAGGTGGCATGAGAAACATGTTTTGGTTGTATTGCTCGATGGAGGCAGTATCGTCACTCGATGGAGGTGGCATGGAAACATGTTTCGATTGTATTGCTCAATGGAGGCAATATCGTCACTCGATGGAGGTGGCATGAGAAACATGTTTTGGTTGTATTGCTCGATGGAGGCAATATCGTCACTCGATGGAGGTGGCATGGAAACATGTTTCGATTGTATTGCTCGATGGAGGCAATACATGTGGTTATCGTCACTCGATGGAGGTGGCATGAGAAACATGTTTTGGTTATATTGCTTGATGGATGCAATTCATGTGGTTATCGTCACTCGATGGAGGTGGCATGAGAAACATGTTTTGGTTATATTGCTTGATGGATGCAATTCATGTGGTTATCGTCACTCGATGGAGGTGGCATGAGCAACTGTCGCTCGATTTAGGTGACAGTAGCGACTCTTTTGGTTGGTTATCGTCACTCGATGGAGGTGGCATGAGCTACTATCGCTCGATTTAGGTGACAGTAGCGACTCATATGTGGAAAGCAATAATGAAGTAATGTTTATACCGAAACGATTGGTCAATTTTGATTTAATGGTAGATTCGCGTATGGTTGTATGGTGTGTCAACAAAAAGTGGTTGTACTATCGCTTTATCCTTGGTTTAGTGTGGGTCAGGATAGGCCGAGACGAAACTTTGATATCGCAGTACCTTTTTGCTTTTTACGGCATCACACGGGGACGTGTGACTTGTCAGGATGGCCGTGTCGGAGAGTCAATACAGATAGTTATTAATGGCGGTACCTGTGTTATTATTATTATTCATCTACCCTCACTAATTCTATTATTCAAGCCATTCAGTCGTGTATAAAAGACCGATGCGGCCGCAGCTAGGGCAGTCTTGGCTCTGGCGTGGCGCGGTGCACTTGTGTATCCTGCTAGTAGTTTAACCTCGACTCTTGTAAGGGTTAGTTTGTGTACACGAATTAATTGTTACATTATATTGTGGGCAACTCGGACAGTGGAGGCGAGCGTTAATGCGCATTATAAAGACGGCCGTCTTAAACCTAGACTCGGGTCCCAACTCCCGGGCACTGCCTTGAGTTGTCACTCTGCCACGCGATATACGGTACCCGCTCGGTGAGTCCATTTAATACTTAGTAGTTCGGTCATCCGTCCGTTCTTCTTCCCGTACCTACTTCTGATTCATCATCAATTAACAACAGCAAACAACAAATGAAGTGGGCGTAGTGAGATCTTTATCCCACTTCTGATGTCGCAGATCAGAAGTAGGTAGGAGAAGAACGGGCGGATGACCGAACTACTAAGTATTAAATGGACTCACCGAGCGGGTACCGTCTATCGCGTGGCAGAGGGACAACTCAAGGCAGTGCCCGGGAGTTGCGACCCGAGTCTAGGTTTAAGACGGCGCCGCCTTTAAAATGCGCATTAACGCTCGCCTTCACTGTCCGAGTTGCCCACAATAGAATGTAACAATTAATTCGTGTACACAAACTAACCCTTACAATAATCGAGGTTAAGCTACTAGCAGGATACACAAGTGCACCTCGCGACGCCAGAGCCAAGACTGACTGAGCTGCGGTTGCATCGGTCTTTTATGCACGAAGGAATGACTCGAATAATAGAATGAGTGAGGGTAGATGAATAATAATAACAACACAGGTACCGTCATTCATAACTATCTGTAGTGACTCTCCGACATATATATCCTTTGTTATAAATGCTGTTTTTTTATTTTGAGTCCGTGTGGACCCTGATTCTTGAGTTTTACATGTAGGTAAACATAATTATGAAAAAATATGTCTTGTCTTACGTCGTTTCGATTTACGTCGCGTATTTCGGGAACCTAACATGCCGTAAGTACGAGGACTGCCTGTACCCACATCTACTAGTTAGGCTTAAGATATACATATATAATTTATGTATAGATGCTTAATATATAAATAAAATTTAGTTAAAGCGCACTATCTCACTATGATTAATTAGTTTTATTTTTTTTTCCAACTTGCATCATGTTTATGTAGATATTTTATCTTCTATTTCTTATTAGCTTTTGTTAATTTAAGACGACATAGTATGTATGTATATGTGTATGTATGTATGTATATATGTATTTGTTTTTATCATGTAGTTTATATGTGTAAGTTTTATTTACTGATTATACAGATAATTATGCTGCCACACCTACCTCTTCATTACATATTTTCCTATTTCTAAAGGTTGTCTGGAAGAGATCGCTACTAAGCGATAAGACCGCCTTTGTACATTACAATTTCTATGTATAAATATCTGTTTTTTTGTATATCTTTCTGAGTGGTGTGCAATAAAGTATATTCTATCTATCTATCTATATATATATATATACTTTAACTGAGGTTGGGGACAGCAAGATACATATATCCTGCTCAAAATCTGGGGAAGTACCTCGACTTTACAGAAGATCACAGCTAATAATACTGCTTTCAAGCAGTGTTGTGTTCCTGTGGTGAGTATGGTGACCAGACCTCCCCCCAGGAGGAATTGAGGGTGGGGTCGGCAACACGCTTGTGATGCTTGTAGTACTGCAGGCGTCTATAGGCTACGGTAATCTCTTACCATCAGGTGAGCCGTATGCTTGTTTGCCGACCTAGTTGAATAAAAAAAATATAAACATACTTCTTTGCTAACATATTGTATTGATATTGATAGTTAAACACGTTCGTTAACAACGTTTTTAGGTGAGAAAAAAACAGTAATTGGAAGCATTTTTAGAATATTACGTATTATAATATTAATGTGTCTACATTGATAATTGTGTTTACTTAGTTTTTTTAATAATAGCTTGTAATTAACGTATTCAGTCTTACTCTACTAGACATATGATATAAACAAAATAAACAACAACCCCTCCTACAAAACATTAATGACTACTTTTTATGTTATATTTCCCATTCCATTTCTATAAATCATGATTCTTGCTAGATATTGTTTAAAAATCGTTTGCACGTTACCTTGCCCTTTGGTGTATATAATAATAAGAGATTATTTGATTATTTTATTAGATCAGTGTACTATACTTGTAATAATATGTAAACTAAAAATAGACACGCCTTTATTACGTAAATCAAAACGTAGCAGTCAACCGTTTATCTAAAATTCTATTTTAATAACAGCTTTATTTGTTTACCAGCTGTTGCCTACAGCTTTGCGAGTGGAACAACATGTAAAAAATTTTAGCTGGTTTATAGCTATGATGAATAAAATAAAATTCAATATTTCGTTCGTAAAAAAAACCCATTTTAGCTCACTTATATATAATATATATATCAATTTGTAAACTACATATTATATCCAAAAGAACGTATATAATATTCTATCAGCTTATAAAAATTTAACATTTTCACTCTGACTCCGAAATAAATGTTCATCTTTTATACTACTATTTTAAGTCTTACGTTTAAAGATACTGGAAATTTGTTTGTTTAAAGGTTCTTAAAAGCCTTAAAATGTAATATATATAGGGATAACACCTCCTTTCCTATGACGTGTTTTGAATATTAGAGTAGCCTACTGACCAAAGAATAAAGTTGCTATTCAGTTCAAAAATAGAGGAAATTATCAAATTATACTCCATCTATTAAATTTATCTACGCGTTTTTTTGCAACAATTGTAGTATTATTTATGTTGTACCTTTATTAGTTCTAGTTTTTCAGTAAATATAATAATAATAAACTAGCAGAGTATATTGATAAGATACTCGAAAATTGATTTTCCAAATCTTAAATAGCTAATACTAAGATACATATGTTCGACTACTTGACAGTCAACGAAAGTGATTTTCAAAATTTCAAGAAAGCCACAACTCGTAACCAACTTTTTACGGCTTTTTTTACTTACACAAGAATGTAATCCGCCTTCCACGAAAATTAGTTATATAGTTAGTTTAGCTATTTTTGTGTACAATGGTTATATAGGAAGGTAAGGATTAAAATTTGTTTTACACCTATGAGAGTAAAAAGAACATTAAATTTAACGAAAATTTATTTACTTTAAAAACAGTTACATTATGTTATATTAACATATGCGTATCTTATTTTAAATAAATTACTATTAACACTTTTTGGTAATTGCATAAGGTTGTTTGTTACATGCTGATTATTTAATCTAATCTTGTATGGGCTTCACCCAAAATAATTCGGTAGTGTAATTAAATATATCTACTTGAATATTTCCTCTTAATAGGAGAGCTCATTACCATATAGGATAATTACAACAAATTTCATACAGTACAAGTAAAAGGATATAGGTAAATATTAATCAAGATAGAACCTCTTTGTACTATTGCTATATTATACTATTTTTAAATAAATATTTATATAATTATGTACCTTCTAAAGCTACGTGTTCGGATTACCTACTTATGCATATAGGTTTTTAAATTGGCTTTTGAATGGTTTGAATTCACAGTTTGATAAAATATCGGGAGCTTAGTTGACTGTGTGTGTAACATAATTTATAAAGTGTATATCATAATATTATATTACAACAAAATAACATAAAACTTTTTTACGCAATAAATAAACAACGAGATTTAAAAATTGATTTAACAAATGATGGGAAAGTGCACTTAGTTAAGTTCAAAATATACAATATGTTTGAAAGTACTATAAAAACATTGATACACGAAAATGTTGTTTAATTTATTTATTTTTGTATCGTAGATATTTTTCAATATACTTTAATACTTTAAAAGCAAAAAGTTCACTTATTTTCTTTTTCATATCGCATCATATTCGCGTATCATGCCCATCCGATGATTACTTTTTCATATGATTATCTTATATTCTTAAACTCGTTTCCAGTAACTAATTAAATATTACTTTTAGTAAAAATATTGGTCTATTATAATTAATTTACAGATTAAAATTATGTTATAAGAAGACATAGACACACCTAGTCAAAATAGACATTTCAAATTACGCTACGATTGTGGGTTCGATTCCCGACCCAAGTGTTGGTGTAATATTAATATATTAACACGCTTCAGCCTGCAATATTTCACAGCTGGACATAGTCCTCTTTTCCCATGTAGGACCATGTACCCTTCGGTAAGGGTATGGGGTTTGTGAACATATATGTATTACAATAAAAAAACTGTTTTAGTCTACTTTTATTTATTATTTTTCATGCTTCACGATGACAATAACGATACAACCTGTAATAACCCACTGTTGGGCATAGCTTTACACCACGCTGCTCACTGCAGGTTGACAGATATATACCTACTATGAGTATCATATTGCTATCAGGTGTATACGTGAACATCGGAGACCGATAGTATAACGTGCTCTCCTAGGTACGGTGGTGAGACCCATCCCATGGTTACTTACTAATAAGTAATAGATAATTAAGTACCTGGGTGACCGAGCCTAGCTCGGTATTTTTATATTTTATTTTTATTTAAATAAAAAATCACGAGTAAAATTTAAAAAAAAAAGAAAAAAGTATAAATCTGTAGACTGAGATTTGAACCATGGTCTTCTCAGTTATTCTCAACCGATTTACCACCTGAGCTTTTTCTACTTTAATGACAATTGCGAAATTAACCTTCCTATTCTAACAATATTTTAGCAATTTTATCATTGCCTAAAACAGGGATAAAACGACATTTTCTAAAAATGAATCCTAGTTAGATCAATTTTTCGCCCCCGAAATCCCTTGTATACTAAATTTCACGAAAATCGTTGGAGCCGATTCCGAGATTCAGATTATATATGTATATACATATATACAAGAATTGCTCGTTTAATAGTATAAGATTTATAAAAATAATTGAAATACTTTTTAAGCCACTAAACTGATTAGAATAAGTTCAACTTAGCTTTTCTTATCCGATGACCTTGAATTTTCGGAATTCAGGAAACTTAGTAAGCAGCGGCTTAGATTGTACTTATAGGGCCTCCCGTGAATTACATAAGTTTCTATTATTTACGGTACACGGAAATGGCCAGACAATACCTGATACCAGTTCATTTATAATTTAATACGCTACGCGTCTTGTGGCTTCTCTCGTGAGAGTAATAAATCAATATTATATGAATAAAGATTTTTTTTCACAGTAGTAACTTCACAATTTATGTTTCATAAAAATATTACATAAGTACACTTACAAATTTTCTATAAATAAATATGTAGGATGTTTATATATCGACGCTTGAAAGGCAATAATTACCAAGCGACATTTTGGGCGATATTGAGTTATATATACCGTTGAAATCAGAATTTTTTCTGCGTCGATTGCTCTTACTCTCATGGCGCTAGGACGAAGTTTGCTGTCGCTTGGTAACTTAAAAAAAAACACATTTTCACAGTTTTCGGCATCCAAGCGACAATAATTTTACCGATTTATCAATAACTTTCACTTAGTATGTATTCTATTTTTACAGTTTACACTTAGTAATTTTTTCCTAGACTCGAAATAATGCGTTTAAACATAAAGTATTTTCTGCCTTGCATACCTAGGGTATAAAATTTATTTGTAACAATAGTTTTTGACAGCAATTTTCTTCTTTGAGAGATTTAACTGCAACATTCATGTGTTAGAGGCTTACATAGACGTCTATTAACCTTTGTTAACTTGTTAGATTAGTAACAGGCCTAAAAACTCCACCAACCTGCAATACGACAGTGTGGCGGAGTATGCTCTAATTCGTCCCTTGTCAGATGGAGGTCCATACTCAGTAGTGAGTGATTGTAGATCACTACAACGGCTGTTTAGGTATTGATGAAGACGATAAAATAATTATCCATCGAAAGCCTTTATCCAAAAGTTTTTAATGTTGTGTAAATTCTTAGTTACTTGTACTAAAAAGCCCTACACTTACCTTATTTAATTTGTACTATGGTTAAAATTGCCTGACAGAAAAGTTTTTCGATTTTTGTTTCGATCGTTTTACCTATGGATCAAACATCTGTTACTTCTGGATGCGTCATTTTGCTTCAAACACCATTATTACAAACTGGGGCTTAGTTAATTTTACATGGTTTATGATAAAATTTTGTCATCGTTAAGTAATTTTTACCTGTTTGTGATTTTGATTAAAATTTTACTAACCGACACTATTTCTTAAAATATTGAGAAAATGAATAATTTTTAAATACCAGTTTATAAAGCTATCAAATTGGTTTTAAAATTCGTTAGAATCGAGTAGCTATGACTAATAGGCGATTTTTAATGAATTTTTTTTTCAAAAAAAAAACTTTAAAATGCTCTAGTGTAAAGTTGCCAACATGTCGCTTAGGAATTATTGCCTTTCAAGCGTCGATATGTACAGATTAATTTCTTTACCCCCTATTATTGGACTTTTATATTTTTCTAAATAGGCACTTACAATACGAGTATAACCCCGGTTTCATTCATCAAGCGGAGCATCCGTATGCAATCGCTTGATGAATGGAACCAGCGGTATCGTGATGGTGAAACGGCTGGCGTCACCAGGGTGTTCTTCCCTGACGCGATAGCCGCATATGGGATCACGCGTAAAATAAAGGTGGACAGATTTGTCACCCAGGTGTTGACGGGGCATGGTGGATTCTCCGAATACTTGCACAGGTTCAAGTGTAAGGAGAGTCCATCGTGCATCTGCGACCCTGGTTGTCCGGAATCTGTCTTCCACGTCCTTCTGGAGTGCCCGATCTTCGATTATGAGAGGTTGCAATTGGAAATTCAAATAGGTGTAAAATTAGAAAGAGAAACAATGCATAAAGTTATTCAAGAAAATGATAGCAGAGAACTGCTCCTGCAGTACTGTAAAAAAGTAACAATAGTAGTTAATAATAGGAATAAGACCTAGTAAATAATGTTGTCTTAATATTGTGTAATATATTTAGCATAACATTAACAAATAGAATCTAAAGCAGGACTAGTAATAAGTTGGTATGTTTTTCTTTTTTATGTAACAATTAATGAAATTTTGCATAGAAATGTAAATAAGTTGTATAGATAAGCCATAAGTGTAATAAATAACTATAATATAATTAAACGGTAGCCTCCATAGGTTGAGTTCGAGAATGTTAGATTTATGTAAAGTAGGAAGATTAGTACTAGACTAAGATTTTGAAACTTTGTATAAGAAAGTAACAAAAAAAAAAAAAAAAAGTATAATAGATTGTAAGACCCTGGGAATACAAAAATATGAACAAATATATACAAGAAATAGAAATAAATAAGAGTAGGAAAAAATTGTAGCTAAAGTCTCGGATCACGTCCGGGGGCACAGAAAAAAAAAAAAAAAAAAAAAAAAAAAAAAAAAAAAAAAAAAAAAATACGAGTATAACGGCGAAATTCGTCCTGGTGATTAAAGGGCCAATAATTTACTGCAGTAACTCCCAAAAGCCGCTAAAAATAGACCAATACCATATTTTACCACCCAAAAATTTACTATGGTTGTTGATAAAATCAGTAACAGTTAAAATAAAGTCAAATCTATGACATATTTTTACTTCATACCCCTAAAAATAAACAAAAAATATATTTTTAAGAAATTTATAATTTTACTCTGACCGCCAAGCGTGTTCATATGAAAACAATAAACTAACAGTACCTACCCTACCTATAAAACTGTAACACTCACTAACTCAAACTCAATCTCATCTCAAAATCAACTCTTTCTCAATTTTTTTTATATAGTGACTCACTGTAACTGTGTCACTATATAAAAAAAATTGAGAAAGTTTTCGAGTCTTTCGAGAGTAAACTTAACTGAAAATAATGAGTCATTTTGAATAAATGAATTTTTAGTTACTTGATATTCAATTCAGTACCTACTTCTAAATCAACAAAATCACCTGTGCTTCCATTGTAAATAAAATACTAATTTGATATCCCAAGTCGTTATAAATCATAATTATAATTCATATAATATTTTAAAACAACAAAAAAAAAAACGGCACACGATTTATAACAATAAACATGGGTATACATTATCATATATACAATATGTGTATACATATCGTATTATTGATCTTTTCCCGGTGCTTTCTTGACACAGTTGTATAATATTATTTTATTGTGCTAGCCATGAACATACGAACACGCACAGTGGTAACAGTACAAAAGTAATCATTAATGTACCTTCTACTTTATCATCCCTCCGAAAAGTTACATAAAACCATTGAGTTTGCTCTCCAACATTAAAAAAAACTTCAAGTTACATCCGCAAGTAATACAACGCAAGTAGTTGAAAAAATAGTCAAATAAATACGAAATATTAGGGATAACTAAGAAATCAGATCTCGCTCAAATTTAAATGGGATTGTCGTATGGCAAGCGCCGACTTTTGAAAAAAAAATCATCAAAATCTGTAAACCCAGTAAAAATTTATGAGGTAACAAATATAAAAAAAAATACAATTGAAATGACCCGATTTTTATGGAGTGGATTAAAAAGTAAAATATATCTCAGATATTTGAATAAAAAATAATACATTATTTATAGGCATCAATGAATACAACTTACATAACTTTACATAAACAAAATATTCAAAACAACAAGTCATAAAATAATGACTATAAATATATTCAGAAGCTGACACAGAAACTTTAACCAAAGGTCAAGTGGGTTTAGGAAAAGCGATAGAAGTCTACTTACGTGCTTGTTAGCGGTCGAAATGTAACTCAAAGTAGATTTGTAAATATTGGGATTTCTGTGAGAATATAGAGTTTAGTTCTTATGCTTTATTTATATGTATGTAATATATATAAACTATAATATGTAATAAACGAAGTCTTTTATTGTTGTTACACTTTTAAAGTGTAAATTACCTGTCTATAAAGGCCATCTGTCGTATTTGATATCTGTCCTAGTTTCACCTGTCTTATGCTTCGATGCCAGTCAGTCTTTTTGGAGTCATAATTTGTCTTTTTATAGGCTGTTAGTAGGTCACTTAACTACTCGATCCTGGGGTTATTACGAGAACAGAAAAAAGCATCTTCAAGCTATTTAAGTACAGTTTAAATTATAATAACTTTTTTTATCAGTAACATTTTCGCTACGGCTTATATATCACATGTATCAGGAATTGTTGGATTGTGATATTTATGTAATAAGGTAATATATTTTTTTAGTATTCGAAATGTTTTACAAACTGCTTCCACTCTTTTTATGGAATTTTATGTAAGCTATTTTGTGAATTTGAAAAGTGTGAGACATATATGTCTTACATGTCAAACGTTACAAAAAATTTTTCAATTAGTTACTGGCATTTAATTAAAATAATTTTCATTATAACAACAATAACACAACCATACCATCAAAATTACAATTTACATTACGAAATGCGGCTTTATTGCTAAAAGTAATCTCTTCTAGGCTATTTTAAGCAAAAGGAGATGAGAGATAGGACCTTACTTATATATATTTACATATGTTTTATATGTAAGTTATGTGACAGTGCCAAGTTATGGTATTATTAAGTCTGCTTTATATTTGATAATTCCATAAAACTACAAATAAATAAATCCCTGACACTCGACGGCCTCCAGTAGTATAACTCATGTCTCGGGGCGCGGGCACACATAATAATAAAATATAAGCAAAAACGCCCAAACTAAAAAAAAAATCTTGAGAATGTACCTACAAATGTTTGCCATAAACAGTGACCACCACCGCTAACGCAACAGTCATTGCTAAAGTCCGCTGCGTCATCGCGTCGTCAAAAATAAATAAATAAATATCTACACAATACACACATGGTCGGTCGTCTGTTCCTAAAATAAGCAACTGAATGCTTGTGTTATAGGTCACAGCCGACTGGTATAGCTACATATTTTTATTTTCGATAAACATACTTATTAATAATACATATATCAATAAATATGTATATTACACCCAGACTCGGGGTGGGAATCGAATCCACAACCCCCGGAGCAGAAAGCAGGGTCACTACAAACTGTGCCAACGGGCTAGTCGTATAAAAGATTGTTTAAATAAAAATTACAAAAAAAAAGCTAGCGTTCAGTCACTTTCGAACAATGAAAACAGGTACAGCATTACCCGTGTACACAATCACCCTGCTTCGGAAACATTTTTATTACGATCGTATTCAATTTGTGATAGCGGGTGAGTTTGCGTTCGGCCTGCGGGACCGGAATACATACAAACAAATTGACATATAAATCCTGTGTCGCAAAATCAACGTTCCAAGTTGAATTTTTTAAGCCACTTTGCCAGCTTTTTACTATGGACCGTCAATCAAACAATATTATCTCTGAACTCGTGACCTTGACACACTTCACTGGTTTTATGTCACAGATCACCCCTCTGTGTTTCATGTAAATGTTATAGTGTTTTTTCTACTATTATGTTTTATACTACTAGTTTTTGACTAGCTCGTTGGTGCTGTTTGTAGTGGCTATGCTTTTTGCTCCGCGGGTTGCGGGTTCGATTCCCGCCTGAGTCTGGGTGTAGTATTTGTATTTATATATTTATACTAGCTTCTGCGCGCGACATCGTCGGCGTGGACTCCGCTCCTATTGGTCTTAGCGTGATGATATATATATATATAGCCTTCCTCGATAAATGGGCTATCTAACACTGAAAGAATTTTTCAAATCGGACCGGTAGATCCTGAGATTAGCGCGTTCAAACAAACAAACAAACAAATAAACAAACAAACAAACAATCAAACAAACAAACTCTTCAGCTTTATTATATTAGTATAGATTTATAAAAAAAAACAGCTATATCAGTCGGCTGTTACCTATAACACAAGTATTAAGTGTTTGTATGTTATAAGATATTTATTTATAATTTTTATTTATTAATGGCTAACTTAATACATTATGTATTGTACATGTTGAATCAGGATTTACAACATGTTTACAGAGAGCTAAGGTTGTTTTATAAAAATCGTCCTAAATTTTTTATTAATATCAGGTACGTACAATGTATGTTTGAACATAAATTAACTACCTATACCGTAACTTTAAGTCTCAATGAAAAAGGCCGCTTTCCGTAAAAGTATGGGGAATAAAAACGAGAACTAACACTAAAAACATTTCGACAGCTGGCAAATTTAAATGTTATGTAATAACTTATGTATTACATAAGTACAAAATGAATCGACACTTCAAAGATGCAAGAGAAAATTTCATGGAGTGAAAATATCTAAACAGAAATTAAAATTGTATTTAAAAAAAATCAATATTTAGTTACTGTATACGATAAACTTAAGCTTACTATGTCGATACTCTTCTTGGTTATTCTCAATTTCTCCAGGGAAATGTAACACTGTCTTCACTGGACCAATTATTTTATTGTGTCCTGGATTTTCTTAACTTATCGATTTTACGCCTTAAGGCTTAACGTTATATTCGGATTCCTATTTTATGCATTATACATTCTTACGAATGTTTCGTTATTTACATTTATAGCCTATTATAAAAACATTTCTTGTCCATTAATATAATCATAATTAACAGTCCATAATAAACAACTATATTTGGATTTATTAAATAATGATTGATTTGATTTAATTGTATTTAATATAGTATTTAAAATTAATAATGCTTTATTCATTATTAATACAACAAAGAATAAAAATGATTTCTTAAATACTAAAATAAACTCTAAAACATTTATATACGGACTTCAGAAAAAAAAAATGCACAAAAGATGATGTTATCGCTAAAAGAGCGATCTCTTGCAGACAACCTTTGAGTAAACAAAACGAGATTGAAAAAGGCGGTGTAGAATTGTTGATTAAGTTTAATATACTATCGTATATCAACAAGCTTTTGCTCACGAGTTTGGGTGTGAACTACATAAATAAATTAAAAATTAATTTCACGGTAATAAAACCAAAAAAAATATATATAAAAAAAATAATTATTATGCTTGACCAGCGAAGTAACGAGTACAGCATTTTCATACATTCTTACTTATAGACCTTATAGTTTTGTTTTATGTAACATTCTTAATGTTCAACACAACCGGTGTGTGTTGTATTATATTAATTGATTAGATTTTCAAATACATAAATAAATAAATATATAATTACACCACAATTGTCACCACATTTTGTCAAACATGAACTTCATTTAGCATGGTAACTGTATACAACACTAATATTGACTTTTAATGAAAAAAATATATAATCCATCGAGCTGCAAACTGAAGCTTTTATATATAGAAAAAAAACATGTTTAAGCTTAATCAAGAAAAGTTTATTTGTTTCATTGGTTCGTATTGGTTCGTCGTTTTTATTTAATGAATAAATACTCTCAAAAAAGCTTGTGAGCTTTTTCCTTTTAAAGTTATGTTATATATATTTATTCAAAATCACACTTTTTACTTCTTTATTAACTTTTTTTTGTAGTCAATTAAAGCATGAAATAAATATGCTTTGCGTGTAAACCCATTGTAATCGGAACCTTGCAACCTATTATTATAGAATGCCTTTGTAAAACTTTTGACGTTGAACGCTTAAGGAAGTATTTTATATCTTACTATGGATAATTTATGATTTTTAAGAACTATTAAATTACTTCAAACAATCGTTTACAAGCGAAATAGACTCTCACATCAAGGGAGCAAAAAAATATCGAACTAGATCCGGTTAACAATGATTTAATTTTTTTATTATTTATCGATCGTTACAAAGATCATAATAGGGGTACCCCCCTAGCCCCTTAACTGATAAACTCATAACGGAGCCTTACCTTCCATTAATAATCTTTGAATATGAAACTTATACCGATAAGAAATGATTCAGTCTGTAACATCCCACTTCTGGGCATTTACTTCCTTTTTCTCCACATGTAGTACAAAAATAAAAGCTTAATTCACCACGCTGCTCTAAAGCAGGGTAGCGGATATATTCCTACTATGTACTACATAGTATATAGCTATCGGTATAGTAAAGAATATAAGAAAAACAAAGATAGTTTATTAGTATATAGTTTAAAGATAATTTATTAACCTATTTAAGTTTAATAAAGCAACTAAAATTGACTGCGAATAATAAAATAGCTACATTAAAGTGTTTTTACCCTCTAGAGAAAAGGAAAAGACCTTTATAAGTTGTAAAAAGTGATCCTATCATTCTTAAAGTTGGTAACTTTTGTCTCTTTAACGAAAATCAATCTCAAAAGGGTTAAAAAGATTCTGCGGGTTATCAGAGTACAATGACGTAAAATAAATGAATGCGGAACTTTGGTCAAAAAATGGTTGAAAAAAAACTGTATAGTACAAAAAATGTAATGATGGGAATATTTTTATTGCAATTACAATTAAATAATATAATGATAGTTTGTCTTATACACACAATATATAAATGGATCAAATTTTTACATCGATTCCAGAGATTAAAAAATTGTAAGAATAATTTACATAGGCGAAAGGCGTACACAATGACATACTAATTAGATACTAAATTAGTAATAATATCCTTATTTATTAACCATTTTTAACATTTTCTGAATTTTTCTATAAATTATTTGGTTAGTTACCTAGTTAAAATTGAGGTGATCAATCAACTTAATGCAATAACGAAATAATTATGAAGCATTTCTAAAAACTTACAATAAAACCGTTTCGTCCACCCTATGTGGGTAAAATGGCACACGTAGTGTGGACAAAATGACATAATTATCAAGTTTGTATTGAAATATCGGTCAATTACATGCATGCAGAGTTTGCACGTAAAATATTTTGTCTTTTGAGGAATATCTGCATATGATGCATGAGCCCATCTTTTCCAGCTCACGCATTTTAACGAAACTTATTTTGTCTTAGATTTTTAATAGGAGTCATTGCAATATATGCATGGACAATCTTCATCATTAACAACAGCTTTATTGAAAATTTGTGTGAGAAATTAATTTCACTGTCAGAATCCAATTTTTTTTAAATCGTACTGGTTTATTTTTTGTCCTAGGTAAGAATAACCTAGGATGCATGGTATGCAAAAAAAAGTAAATGTATAAACTAAAGTTACCTTTTAAATACACAAATACCTTAATCAAAATTAATTAAAGTTTTCGATAAACGTACGAATCAACCCGTTAACATGTTTGCGGTCGAAAAAGGTTGTTGACGCATTGCAGCCGGTATTAATAACATTTTAAAGAACATTTCTATTTGGGCTGGGTGGTTGCTCTTTGAAATGAATTTCGCCCTAAAACTTCCTTTAGAATTACCGTTATATTAATCAGTGACTGCTTCATTTTATGAAGTCTATTTTAAAAGAAAATAATGTATTACTAAAGCTTTTAATAAAACTGGACGTATTTTAACTAAAAATGTTTTTGCTAAGTTATTTTAAAAATATTTTAATTTAAATAAAATAGAAAAAGTATTTTGCTTCTTTTATGTTACAGAAATACGCTTTAAAAGCTCTGTCCTTTTAATGAAAAATTGACACGAATGACTGTCTATCATAAGCCTTTCTCTTTGGTTAAAATTTAGAATTTTTACGTGACAAAGGGTACTGTACTGAATTTTAGGGTAAAAAATGTCCAGTACGCGTATTATACCGAGTTTTACGCAAATCCATTTAGTAATTCAAATATTAGTCAAACAGATAAACCAAAATGAAAATGTTAATCAAATCAAAAATATCTTTATTCAAATAGGCATCAAGAGCACCTTCGAATCTTCATTTTACAAATTAAAATTTTAATTATCGTTAAAAGCGAAGCTACCACCGGTTCGGAATGTAGATTTTGCAGAGAAGAATCGGCGAGAACTTAAAAAAAAACTGTGTTTTAATATAAAATTTGTAATAATTATCTTGCAAGTAAAAAATACAGCATCACTTAATCCACACATCTTTATTCTTTGCTAAACGTGTTTCCTCTAGTAGGTATTAAATAAATTCTGAATTAGAATCAGAGTTTCCGGTGACGCATTTAGCTCATTGTAAAGATTTGGCTTCAGTGGTGACTACAAAGATACTGAAAAAGCGTATTCCATGTACAAATGTCTGTCTGTCATGTCTTTTATTTATTGCCTATATGTGTGGGCTTTCAATTGGCAAACTGTTTACATTATTTTTGTTATACTTATAGTTCTATTAGTCCGTAAGCCTTCTATAAAATGTAATAAAAAAAAATTGGATCTTGCAGTTTCAAGACAGTAGACTACAAATACAAGGAGATTTTAATTTTAAAATAACAACCATTTCTCAATAAATTGCAAGATAACATTGAAGGTTGGTATTTTCACATACATCCTTCTTTAGTTCAATTTGTTATGTCATTTTACATAATTTAACATTTCATTACCATATTTGGCATCATTACTCAAATGTGACTCCTAACCCGTATTTGAATAATAAAAAAAAACCGGTCAAGTGCGAGTCGGACTCGCGCACCGAGGGTTCCGTACAAACCTGCAGGTATATAAGTAAAAGTTATGGTATTTTGCTGCTAAATGAAATCCGTAACATTACAATATGGAAAGTTGGAGGAGCATAAATTTAAGACAAAGGTATCTTTATCTTTTCATTAATCCTTTAATTTATATAAAATAAAATAAATAAATAAAATAAAAATCGCCTTTATTTCTATTACTATTAAAATTTCAATTAATACTAGCGTAAGTATTCTTAGTTTAAACATATGTATGTATATTAACCTATGTATATACTTATTCTATACTCGTATAATTAACTCGTCTACATGTTTATAACATTACTTAATTAATATTGGTAATAGTAATAGTCGCCTCTGCGGCGTAGGCCTCTCCTAAACATTTCCATGTATCCCTTTCCCGTGCTTTCTGTATACACAGCGGTCCACATAATTATCTGGTTGAAGATATCTCTCCACCTTTTAATTGGTCTCCCTTTTTTCCTTGACCTGTCTCTTGGTAGGAAAGTTCTTTTATCGAAGTTATTTATTTACAAATTTTTAGTCACTATTTAGAAATCTGGTTCAAAAATACTTTATTACTATTAAGTATTAAATTTGAACCATATTATATATAGTAGATATTTATTTATTATTTATATATTTATTTAAATAGTCCCACAGATGATGTAACATTTATTTTGTAATTTAATTCGAGCCTTTTTGACCTTTGTACCTGTTTTCAAGTTTGTATAAAACACGTTTTCCTAAATTTATTTTTATTATTGTCTGCTATTGTTTAAACATATATATTTTTTAATGTCTAGAATTCTCATTACAGTGTTAATATTACTTGATTTCATTAATCATTTCAATACTGTTGATTTTGACTTACTACTAGCTATACTTGGTTCTCTTAACATATCTCCTAAGGTGTCTGACTGGTTTCATAGTTACTTGCATGGTCGCCGGCTACGAATTCATATTGAAGAACTTTCTTCATTCTGGTCTAGAATCAACGCTGGCGTTAAAGATAAATATATAATATGTACCTCTTCGCTTAAATGATAGCCTAACTTTGAAGATACCTTCACATTCGTCTTCCTTTTATTCTAAATCTTTCACTATTGAAGCTTATCGTCTTTGGAACTTATTGCCACTGTCTAACGCGCTCAATCTTTAATGACATTTGAAAAACTTGTTAAGGAAATGTACTTATCATATAAAATTATGTTAAGCAACTTTATTTTATTATTTATTATTTTTCATGAAGTTACGTTATGTTGTTATGTCATTCGTCTTAATCTATCAATTTGCTTATAGTGTATATACGTATGTATGTATGTATTTATATATTTGTGTATACATATAAGTAAACTTATATGTACATATGTGTCATTAAATATAGCATCTATTGTTATATAGTTATTTATTTATATCTGGTTTTTATTTTATATTGTTCCTTTTTTTACAAAATTTTGCGCCCTTCCCCTAGTTTATATGCAAGTCCTCTGCCCAAAGGTTGCCTGGAAGAGATCGCTGTGTTAGCGATAAGGCCGCCTGTTGCAATTGATGCAAGTTTATTGTTATAAATTCTATGTATTGTTCTTTTGTGTATTGGTGTGCAAAAAGAGTTAGTAAATAAATACTACTTTGCAAAGTTTTATAATTGAAAAACAAAGCAGAAATAAACAACATTACACATACTATTTCTGTGGTTGCGATGTAACTATACATTCAAGGTTTTCGTAATTTTTCCTGTATCTGTGCTATAAGACGTTGCTTCATACCTGAAGATTTTAGGTCGACGGGAAGTATTCTTTAGATTTTTATTCCCTTGTCAGTTGTTTGCTAGTTTCAATATATGCGGTTTAAATTGCTGTTTCTTTTGATATCGTGGACATAGAAGTTTGATTTTGTTACAGCTTAAAGTTATTATAGACGTGAGTATTTGATATGAATTTCAATTTAATACTTTTACGCGTTCAAGAGAAAAGTGGTATTAAGTGTAAAATTATTAAAATATTTTTTTTTATATGTAGTAACTAAAAATTTACACTTTTCGCAATTTTTCCTGTATCTGTGCTATAAAACGTTGCTTTGTACCAAATTTCAAGATTCTGACTTCACGGGAAGTACCCTGTAGGTTTTGATTCCTTTGCGACTATTTTCGATGAAAATATGCGGCTTAAATTGCTGTTTCTTTTGATATCGTGGACATAGAAGTTTGATTTTGTTACAGCTAAAAGTTATTATAGACGTGAGTATTTGATATGAATTTCAATTTAATACTTTTACGCGTTCAAGAGAAAAGTGGTATTAAGTGTAAAATTATTAAAATATTTTTTTTTATATGTAGTAACTAAAAATTTACACTTTTCGCAATTTTTCCTGTATCTGTGCTATAAAACGTTGCTTTGTACCAAATTTCAAGATTCTGACTTCACGGGAAGTACCCTGTAGGTTTTGATTCCTTTGCGACTATTTTCGATGAAAATATGCGGCTTAAATTGGTTTTTCTTTTGATATCGTTGACATAGAAGTTTGATTTTGTTACAGCTTAAAGGTATTATAGACTTGAGTATTTGATATAAATTTCAATTTAATACTTTTACGCGTTTATGAGAAAAGTGGTATTAAGTGTAAAATTATTAAAATATTTTTTTTTATATGTAGTAACTAAAAATTTACACTTTTCGCAATTTTTCCTATATCTGTGCTATAAGACGTTGCTTCGTACCAAATTTTAAGATTCTTAGTTCACGGGAAGTACCCTGTAGGTTTTGATTCCCTTGAGAGTGTCGAAAATTTGCAGCATAAACGGCTGTATCTTTTGATTGCCTTGGCTTAGAAGTTTCATTTTTTCACAGCTTTAAGAGGCAGCAGATTTGAGTATTTAATATAAATTTCAGCTTGATGCCTCCACGCGTTTCTGAGAAAAAGGGTCTTGACAGACAGACGGACAACAAAGTGATCCTATAAGGGTTCCGTTTTTACCTTTTGAGGTACGGAACCCTAAAAATGATGTTAATTTTGTGACACATGTATTTTTATTTATATGTTTTATTTTTATTCTTATACCTAGCAAGTGATATCCTTAAGCGTTATAAGTGTTAGTTTATAATTATATTTATGTAAAGTAAATAAACATAAACAACTGTCGCGCTGCAACCGCGCGTTGTTATTTACATAGATTTACAAAGTCGCGCGGCTGCAGCGCTGCGGCCGCGCTGCTGTCGCGCGACCTATTTGAAGGCGCCCTTATTGAAGATCCTGACAGACCGTCCTAATTGTACCTATATTTTAGGTGCAAGTGATTTACATACTTGTAATATACTAATATTAGTTTATGCTAAAAACTTTAATAGCAAAAGCATATATATTCGGTAGCGAATTAAATAAACAACAAAAATGTTTGAACTCAGTAGCGCTGGCTTTCATGCAGAACGCGCATAACCAAAGGTACAAGAATACATAGTCAAAAGAAAAATTAATTACAAGACACTGTTTAAAACGAAATAGTTACAAGTGTATAAGCATGATATTTTAATAATTATTGTGCTGGTTTTAAGTCTATTTTGCTATTTTTGTATAGTCTCAATATTTGATAGTTATCCTTTTGAATTCTTAAGAAATTCAGAAGAACCACTGAGCATTATTTTAAACTAAATAATTATATGTATACAAAATATTTACAATTTATATAGTTAATAAGTAACTCTAGTCATAAATAAATTTAAAAAATTCATTCAAAATAATAACCGCTTGGACCTAAGCTCAGCTATTATAAGCTTTTATCAGGATCCATCTTCAAACTCCCTAAAATTAATACAAATTGGAAGTTCTAAAATTACCCATCACAAGATTCTAGTCCTTAAAGTCTCGACTCCAACAACTGATAAGCTCAATTAACTTTTTTTACTTTATAATTTTCTATTCAGTTGGATACCATACCGAATTTTAAAACGAAAGATTCGCATTCGAGAAAGAATGAGTTTATTATTTCCAGAAGATAAGTTCTTTTATAGGTACATGTGTACATAATTATAGATACGGAATGTTTAAAAATATCTATAAATGTTTTTTTTGGTTCTTTGTAGTGTGAGACGTAATCTACTGACGTCTGTACATAGCTAAAGAAAATTACTGTGTTATTTTAATTTAAATAAATATAAGAATATTGGATTTTGGGATTGATCAATCACGCGCGCGATCCTGCAGGATCCCGCACCCTTAAAATAATATAATAAAACTAGTTGAAATATAGTTAATAGTTTATCATACCATATTGTATGTAAAAAAAAATAATTTGACATATCATATACAATTCAACAATCATAATTTGTTTTTGTTTTGAATTTGAATTTTTGGAATTTTGAATTTAATAAATACTCTTTATTGTACACCATAAAGAAACATTACAAAAAGTGATAAATACAAAGAAAGATGTACAAAGGCGGTCTTATCGCTAAGAGCGATTTCTTCCAGACAACCTTTGGGTATAGGACATGGCGTAGAAAAAGAGAAGTGGTAGAGAAGTGTACAAAGAGTTGATAAAGAATTGGCATAGAGTTTACAAGCAGTATGATATAAAAAGAAGTTAATATACGTACATATACACATACACATATACAAATATATATATATTTATATACACTACATAAACAAAATACTACAAAATATATTATGGAGATGCTAATGATATTTATGAGGTATTTAGTGACAGAAAATGCGCCTTTACATATTTTTTAAAACAAGATAGAGATTGAGCTTGTTTTATAGAGAGAGGAAGAGACTTCCAAAGTTGTACAGCTTTAACAGAAAAGGAGGTTGAGTAAAATGAAGTAGTATTTTAATATCTTCCTTTGGTATAAAAAGCATGTATCGTAGTCCCATTTGAATTTTATTGAGATCTGACGAGTAGTTTTTGAGCTATCTCTAATAATTCCTATTTAATTGACTATTTTTCGACTACTTATGTTGTAATATGTTTTAGTCTCTTGGCTTTTACGCTTTTACTATTAGGTTAAACCGTCATAGTTGCGTCAGGTCTGGTACGGTCCTCAGATTCCGTAGGACGCAACGCACGCCATTTTATTTTATAAAATCTCCTAGTCCTGTCAGTTGTTGTTTGTATTTTTTTTTAATATTTCTTTTTCTTGTTGAAGAAATCTTTTTTTCTAATTCTTCTTTTAACAGGAGATGTCTCTCTCTGTGTTATTTGCAGATTCTCCGGCTATAGGTGTATTTCGAAAACGTAGCTCTCATATAGTATTTCTGTGGTCTGTGCTATCATACCCCCTAGTCTCATTCTCCTACTACTGTGACTCTTATCTATATTTTGTTTATTTCTTGACTTTACCCAAAAGATTTTAAACAATAATAAAATAATTTTTAAACTAGTGGAATCTGTGGATCCCCGTTGTTATGAGTTGCAGGATCTTGTAGGTCAATAATGGAGCGGAAACCCTAATCTGATCGCTGTACTTGTAACTTGATTCTTTACCAAACACAGTTTCTCTTGTATTAAATATAATGCTGAATCAGATTTATCTGTGGCGTATTGTAAATCTACTATAAAAATCCTTGTTTTTCCTTTAATATATCTAGGTTTAGTTGAAAATAAACTTTTGTTGTATTATTTCATTTTCCGAGGCCCCACATCTCATCTTAATAAAATGATGTTGTGAAAGTAAATTAATGCAAAATGAGATAAGATAATTATGCCTTTATGCCAGTTTATCCTGTAGGTATACATTTAAGTAACTGTGTAGAGAAAGTAACTGCGTAAATTCATATAAAAACATGACAAAATTACTATAACAAACTACAAAAAACCTAAATTTTGTTTACACAAATAAATGTGGATGTTTCCTCTTCATTTAAATGAACGTTTACAGGGCGGCTCACGTTAAAAACACGACTTTTCCATTTTGTGTCATTTTTGCTTTTGTTCGCAGCGAACGTTTGTAACAACGAGGGCGGCCGTGAACAATCGACACTCAGTTCGGAAGCTATCGAAAAGGTCGCAGGAAGCTTTCAGGTATTTTTAGTCTGTCTCTCTTTTACTCGGTTGACCCCTAAGTTATAAAAAGAAAATAAACGCCGGTATTAAGTTTGTTGTTTTTAAGTGTCCAAAGAATTTCAAAATATTAACAGCGTTAAAGTGACCGTGTTGTTTTTTTTTAAATAATGTTTTCAATGCAATATAAAGCTGCATAAATTTTCTTAAGCTTTTTGAAAGGCTGCAATATTACTTGTATTGATTGATTGATTTAGCCTATAACATCCCACTACTGGGCTCGTTCGCTTCAGACTGTAATATCTCACTGCTGGGCAAAGCCCCCTTACCCCATGTAGGAGAAGGGTCGAAGCTTAATCCACCACGCTATTCCAATGCGGGCTGGCGTTATGTGTTAATATGTTCCCTACTATGAGTATCGATCGCTATCAGGTGTACATGATAACAACCGGCACCGACGGCTTAACGCACATCCTCTGCTTAACCCTAAGGAATTACACTACATACCAATTTATTTCAGAAGCTTCTACGTTTTTTTTTTTCTCATATTTTCTCTGGATTAGGGGATTCGTTATCAATTCTAGCTACAATTTTTTTTAGAGGTTATTGAACTATTTTCGTTAAATGTAGAGCGTAAACTAAAATAGTTTTATAAGTATAATAGCTACTTTAAAAATGCTGAGGATCATAGCGTCTCGACCTATTCCACTGAAGCCGTCCTATTACTTAGAAGCGCTTACAATAGCTTCTTCTTTTCTCTAAGAAAATCTATTTTCAGGTTTCACTTACATTGTTGATAAATAAGCTTCATTCATTAATTTATGTAAATATGTACATATAATCTTATTCACTAATTATTTACCAAAACTTTTATATTGACTTAAAACTTTTAATTTAGATTTAACATTTCTTGTTCTTACAAAAAAAGTTTCTATCTAGCAGTCGAACATTCACAGAATTGAACTTAACTTTTTTTTAGTATTTAAATTTATAAAAGTACCTACTAGCTGACCCCGCAAACGTTGTTTTGCCATATATGTAATTTTTGTTTTTAATTATTTTTTTGTGAAATTTCGTAAAACCCGTTCTTAGCTGACCTCTACTCGGCAAAAGGAATATTCCTATCAAATTTCATATCTCTACGCCCGCCAGAGATATCGTGATGAGTCAATATATGGGTGGAAATCTCTTTTATATAGGTATACTTATAGATTTAAAATTTAAAACAAAAGTTTGTTTTGGTCAGATATTATTTTCTTAAATATCAAACAAAATTGCATCCCCACAAAATTCATATTATTCATTTTAACTTTTGTCATGCTGACATTAATTTGTTACGCCAATCTTAGCGATGATTTTCAAAATAAAATTGAGCGCACTCAAAATCTATTTGTAAGGATTCATATCACGTACGTCAGGATAACATAATTGTCACCTATCCTAGATTCATATTATCACGTACGTCTTAAGTATAACATAATAACCGCCTATCCTAATCCTAGTGAGTATTGTATAAATCATGTTTTTACAAATTATCTAGTAAATGTCTTTGTCAAACAAAATCTAGTCTACTAGTACCTAAACTATAAAATTAATACCTTCAAATTTTTTTCAGTACTTAATGCATCATAGTACAACGAATCCCGACGACGTCTGGGAAACGACAGATGTAACACTAGAGAGGGGTGTTAGTGGTCTAGGATTGAGTATAGCGGGTAGTGAAAGCGGTGGTGACGTCAGCATCACCCGAATAGCACCGAATGGCGCAGCTAAAAACGACGGCCGTCTGCAAACCGGGGACGTCTTACTGCAGGTACATATTTAAACCAAGGCTTTGAATAATTTATCTTTGAATAAAATAGGTATATACTGGAATTTATACTTGAACTATTTATTCGAACTATTTGGGGCACAAGCGTTATTGACATTCCATACTAGTGAAGTACACCTACATTTTATGTTTAAACATACTATTAGTTCTCTCGTGTAATATTATTGGAATAAATCATTGCTGTTTAAAATATTTGATAAATAACTAAACTGGTATTACTAGAATTGTTTTGTAAAAGAGGTACAGTTTTAAACATTCTCACTAAACCATAAATTGTATCTATATGTCTTTTTTTGTAAACATTAACACATTTCAAATCGACGTTGCTAAAAGATAGTTAGTGATGTAATAAATATTAGTAGAAATTCTGTTCAAATCTTTAAACAATGTTTATTCTGGCTACTGTCTCTCATTCCCCCTTTGTTTTGTGCGGCAATCATGAAAAAATTTCAACTACTTGTTTTGCAAAGGATATTTTATTTAAATATTATTAATATGCTGTTATAAAATGGTTGGTAGTTATAAACGGTGGAAAAATCATCATATCAAAAATTTTGATCTAGCGGGTACATCTTTCCTTAGCTCAATTGGCTAGACTCTAGAGCACTGACACGATCGTTCGGAGGTGCGGGTTCAAACCCCGCTGGAGCGAATTTTTGATATGATAATAAAAATGTTTAGATGTGTGGGTAACACAAAAAATAAAAATAATACGAATTAAAAATAGCATGGTGTCGTCTCTTGTCAAAGAATTCATTGTAATATGAAACTTTGAATAGTTGGGTGGTGTAAAGGACTCGCTATAGACGGCGCCACGGTTGCTTAAAAACCTAATAAAAAACATTATATCAAAAATTTCGATCCAGCGGGTACCTACATTTTTCCATAGCGTAATTGGCTAGAGTACTGACACGGTCTGTCGGAGGTGCGGGTTCAAACCCCGCTGGAGCGAATTTTTGATTTGATAATAAAAATATTTAGAACTTCCTCATGTGTGGGTAACACAAAAAATTATAAATTATACGAATTAGATTATTATGTTATATTGATATAAACATATTATACAGAAAAACCCTTAATACGTATATCAATAACTCCTCAAAATCTACCTGACAAGCAAAATCCTTTCTTCTGTTATTCTAGCGTGAAGGATAAATTAGGCAGTAACATAACAGGCGCAAGAGAGATTGAGCCTACCGTTTACATGTTTGTGAATATGTCGTTCTGTAAATTTAGTCATATACTCAAGGATTATATAAAGATAATAATAATTTATAACAAGCTTTAGCAAAATGTTTTACGTGATATTTATTTTTAAAGTCCCATCTTTTACTAAGTACGACAGATGCGAATAAATAACCAAGTTTATAACAAATAATGATGTTGTAAATATTTAATAAAGTGTTGTTTGATGTTTTCAATTGATATTATATTCATTTTTGTTTATTATTAGACCTTTATTATCTAGTTACCTGCCATTTCTTTGCTGTACTTTACTTGCGAGACACTCGACTCATTTTCTTATTAAATTCTGACTTACATAATTCATAACTATACTATCATTAAAAGTGTAATGTTTAACATTTACTAAATATCGCATTAACAAACTACGATTTTTTTTCGTTAATACATAAGATAAATATTTTGCTTATTGAACGTTTAAAATTTAATTATTTAGGTGAACGACATCTCCGTAGAAGGGGCTCCACATTCTGTTGCAGTAGATGCTTTACAAAAGGCTGGAAATGTTGTTAGATTGGTAAGTTTATCAGAAATTAACCTTTCCAAACAAAAAAATAAAACAAAAATTGAAGGAAAGTCAAGCTACCTTCTTGAAAATATCATTGCGTTTTATATTTATTTAAATATTGTAATATATTTAACAGAGAGTTCGAAGGGCGCGTAGAGCCATGGTTGTTACACTTTGTCGTGGAATACGAGGGCTAGGATTAGGAATTGCTGGTGGAGCAGACGATGCGGCAGGAGGTGGAGGGATTTTTATATCACACATTGCTGTTGGAGGTGCCGCTCACCATGATGGTCGCTTGAAACTAGGAGATAAAATTTTAGCTGTCAGAGATGAAAACGTAAGTAATGGGAATAATATTATTTGTAGTACGATAATTATATTGTTATGTTGATAACAATTTAATTGTGCTGTGTGGCTACGGCACTAAAGAATGTAGCCACCCCCTCTCTTCCCGTGGGTGTCGTAAGCTAGGCGACTAAGGGATAACACAGTTCCACTACCACCTTGAAACTTAAAAAGCCGACGGATGGTGGGATAACCATCCATGCTGTCTTTGAAATACACAGGCCGAAGACGGGCAGCAGCGTCTTCGGTGCGACAAAGCCAGCCCTGCGGTCACCAACCCGCCTGCCCAACGTGGTGACTATGGGCAAAACACATGAGTTCGCGTCATAATGTCGGGCGCGAACTTGTGGAGGCCTATGTTCAACAGTGGACTGTGATAGGCTGTAGTGTGTGTGTGTGTGTGTATGTGTGTGATAACAATTTACAAGAATATCATGCTTAAGCAAGTGATTATTTAGGAATGTTTACTAATATTCGCGCCAATCGTTGTAACCAATCAAGTGCACTCATAAGGAAATATTAGGAGCTCACATAGGTTTCTAGGTCACACGCTTGTTTCAGTATTGTTCAGGTAGTAATTATCGAAGTGAAGTATTCATAACTATAGCATGTTATAAATATTTTTAATATTAAATATAAATATATTTAATTATATAAATAAATTAAAAAATATAACTTTTTGTTTTCAACAGGGAATTGAAACGTCATTGATAGGAGTTACTCACGCTAAAGCAGTATCAGCGTTGCGTAGTACAAGAGATCATGTCACATTAGTGGTTTTACCGGCAGCAGGCTCTATTCCTCCCGTTGCACAAACTGCTCCTCTTTATTCTAGTAAGCAACTATAATTTTATTATTAAAATAGTTAATTATGTTAGACATAATTATATTCATAGCTTAATTGGCTAGAGCACCGACACGGTCTGTCGGGGTGCGGGTTCGAACCCCGCTGGATCGAAATTTTGATATGATATTAAAAATATTTAGAATTTCCTCATGTGTTGGTAAAACAAAAAATAAAAATAATACAAATTAATTATATAAGCTTAAAAGCTTAAAATATTTTATTATTACCTCACTGTCGCTATAGTGAAGAAATATTAGTTACAGTTAAATATTTAAATAAATTTTAAAGAATTGAAAAATATTCTTAGCCAATAAGTTTTTAAAACCTATATGACTTTTACATTTAAAGAATTTTACTTAAAATTATGGTATTTTAATATTTTACGTCGCTTTTATTGAAATATTTTTGCAGCAAGAACTCAGGCTACATCCTGCTCGACTCTACATGATCTGTCTGAAGAGGAGCTCAATAAAATACCAAGGTATTTTGAAATTCAATTCACGTCTCGTAGAAACCGAATGCATATTGGCACCTATTCAAACTTCGTTATTTTTACTGAGCATTACTAAAATTTTATTTACTAAAAAAATTAAAATGTAAAAAACAATTAGCTATTTACTTAAAAAACTTTCCTATTCTCGTTTTTTTTTTTTTTTTTTGTATCAACATTGTTCATCAATAAGTTCATGTTTGATACTAGGTGTCAAGGCTGATAGGATGATGATAGGAGGCCAATGTCAAGGATAAATATTCGAAGTTTTTCTACAATTCGAAAACCTTAGAAAACTAACATAATTCGAATATTTTTTTAGCCTTTGTAAAAGCCATCGATCCCGGTTAATATCTATCTCTCGTGTCATAGACACGTTAGGGATATTAGTCTTAACATACAAAATGATCCGAAAACTAGTAAAGGATTAAGAGATAATCCTCTATGTACTCGTATATGTATTGAGGATTATCGAAATAACAAAAAAATTAGCTACACAGTGGGCTGTTAAACAGATGACCATGTGTGTATGTAATTGATATTTATTTTTTGATTATAGAATGTAACATACATTATTTATCGTGAAACAGGTGTGTGCGAATGGTACGTCTTGTGCGTACGGGTTCCCGATTAGGAATGGACATAGTAGGAGGTTTGGGTGGCGAAGCTGATGGCAGCATTGGAGAGGAAGATGACACATGCGGTGTCTTTGTGTCTGGTATTTCAACAGAAGGGGCAGCGTATGGATTACTACATAGGGGAGATAGAATACTGAGTGTTGATGGACGAGATCTAACTCGTGCAACACACGAACAAGCGGCAGCTGCGTTAAAGGTATTTACGCCTAAAATAGAAAATAATTTAATATCAACACAAATAACTTCCAGTTGGCGTAGTTTGTTGTGACCTCGCTTTCTGTTACGAGGTTTGTGGGTTCGATTTCCGCCCCGAGTTTGAGTGAAATATACATTTATATATGCATTATTTATATGTACATTTATTAAAAAAATATGTATCTGTGTCACCTAAAACACGGACTTTAACTTACTACCCTAAGTGCCTACAGCCTATCTAGCCTACTCTAGGAGTTGACTAGGATTTAAGTATCAATTTACCGAATTTTATCCAATATAAAATTTGCGTTTTAACTCACAATGGGTACATAAAAAGTTACTTCAGTTGAAGTATCTGTTAGCTTTAAAAATGAAATATATTTGTTAACAATTTGTTTGCACAAAATTAAAACCAAACTCTATTTTTATTGTGGTTAGCTATCTTGATAACAATGCCTTTCGATTTGATAAAATAAATTCAACCAAAAGTATAATAAAATAAATTTATAGAAACAAATATTTGAATATTAAAAAATGAAATATTTTGTTATAGGAACAACTTTTACTTGCCAACTGAACTTTACAAATACAAAGCACCAAACTTTTATTGGTAATTAATATATATATACGAAAACAATATTTTTATACAACTATTTTTATGCATTGTATATTTTTTCTGTACATAACATAATTATGACATTTTTAACCGACTCCAAATAATTGTGTTTAGTCGCAAACGATAAAAAACCAACTTCAATTCACGTCTACAATCATACAACGGAGCTAGTTAAAAATATAGTCAATATTCATATTTATTATTATATTTTATTTAATAGTCGTATTTAACGCATTATTAGAGGGAAACCTCAAAAAGTACTCATCATAACTCGTCAGCAAGTAGTAATAGTCCCATTTAAATTTGATGATAATCGATATCTAACAAGTAGTTTACTCATTTTTCATTTTAATTCTTGTTTGCGAATAAACACAATTGTTTGTAATATATATAATATAGAGTGTATTTTTGTTCAACAGTACTCTGGCAATGCAGTTACTGTTGCCGCCCAATACCAACCGGAGCATTATGAGAGATTGCGCGCTCGTATACGGGCTATTAACGCAGTGGCCATGTCTCCACACGCACACCCGCACATTGCCACACACATCCCAGTTCATCCCGATGTCCATGCAATTTATCCAAGGTAATACAATAAAATTATATTATATACATTTTTAAAACTCTTTTACTTGAATAATTCAAGTCACTAAATAAAATAAAAGTATGTTTTCGATCCTTACAAATAAATTGTCATTTTTTTATATTTTAAAGAAAATAAGTAATAATTTGCTAGTAGGGAGTAAACATTAGAATAAATTAAAGAGAACGTTAAAGTATGAACCTTTAAGTTTCATTGTTTTATTTGATGAATTCAAACAAAATCCAATTGAAATCGAACGGAATAAAACATTTGCAATAGATTTAATAGAAAGGAAAACATTTTTGGATAGCACGAATTCAATAGGAGAAAATAAAGATCCTTCTCCGCAGACGCCCGATATCAGTGACAAGAATAAACGTGAAAAGTTTTGTTTTAGATACGACTATGAAAAGTTATTTTAGAATTTCAGAAGAATAGTTTATAATAGAAGTGAATTTTTTAAATTACATACGGGTATCGAAGCTTAAACAAAGGCTTCGGAAGCTGGTGCTTGTCATCTTATTAAAATATTGTTTGTGACGTTGTTACAGGTAGCAGTGATCCCAGTGTGAAATACAATATTCCTAAGACCATAGATAGTGAATATAAATTGTAGATGTATATAAAGGACGAGTTTTTCTATTTTAAAATATTTGTAAAAACATTTTCCTGACTGTTCCAGTGTCCTTTACATTAGGATAACATATTAATGTCATACTTTTAACATTTTTATTATTATTATTTATTGTTTATGTTCTTAAAATACTTGAGATTATCTATGTACCATCTCGTGCGTACTAGAATTCTGAATATAAGATTATATTCTACTATTCTATATAAACGTTTGCCGTACTACGTAATTAAAAGCAAATAGTTTTTTTACCTTCGCTAATTAATTGAAGAAAATTCTATTATATACGAAATAAGGCATTAAAAAGAAACTTAAAATAATACAAATTTGTTTATATTATATCCTATGTTTTCGTTTACTATAAATATTTCATGTAATATTTTGTTAGCAATAATACATTTGATGCAATATGTATAAAATAAATTTTCATGGCCGTTTGGCTAACTTTATCATTTTAATATATTAAAAAATATATTATGAAAAGCACCAATTTGTTTACATTAAGAATAATAATTACACACTTAAATTTTTAGTAATAAGCCTTTATAATATGTATATATCATTCATTGTATCGATGTGATGATAATGTTTTGAAACTGTGATACTAAAGATAAATGTATTAAGTAAAACTATGGCAGTGTGAAGATTAAATATACATGATTGAAAAACGACTTTCTCTTATTTTAATAAATATTTTATCATTTAAATACCCATTCTATCGCTACTTTTAGGGTTCCGTACCTCAAAAAGAAAAAACGGAACACTTATAGGATCACTTTGTTGTCCGTCTGTCTGTCAAGACCCTTTTTCTCAGGAACGCGTCGCAAGCTGAAATTCATATCAAATACTCAAGTCTACTATTCCTTGGAGCTGTGAAAAAATTAAACTTCTAAGCCAACGTAATCAAAAGATACAGCTGTTTATGCTGCAAATTTTGACATTCGCAAGGGAATCAAAACTTACAGGGTACTTCTCGTGAACTGAGAATCTTGAAATTTGGTCCGAAGCAACGTCTTATAGCACAGATAAAAGAAAAATTGTAAAAACCATAAATTTTTAGTTACATCATATAAAAATATTTTTAATAATTTTTGTACGGAACTCGAGTCTGACTCGCACTTAGCCAGTTTTTTAAAAGGAAAGCTAGCACCGTCATCGTTGTTTTTGACAGGCTCGGTATTCCATTAATTAAATCTCATTCTACCGCAATCCTTGTCTGTGAAACGTGAATTAAAAGTTTAATTAGTTTACTACTTTAATACCTAAATATATTATATGTTTTATACCTATGTAATTATGATTAAAGAGAAAAAAGGTTAATTATGACGACGTTCTTAAGATGAACAAGCTGCTTGATTTTAAATATTTCTTAATAAAAAAAATAAAAAAATACCAAGAGAACAATATATGTGGCAGGTATGAGTTACGTAATGGTAAAAATTCAAGCTATAACCCCATCCGGCGACTAATGATCTTTTTGACAGCCCACGCCTATAAATTACGTTGTTTTTTTTTTTCGGAATAACGTACTAAAATTCTACTGTAATGTCATACTTTATTGACGATTTGATTGATTGAGTGAAGTACCCAGTGCATAACAAACAACCACAGACTATGAAACAGTTCTTAAAAAAATAAATCGATAATAAATCGATCATATGATAAAAATAATTTTACGTCATGTGATTATTGTTTCTACAAATTTAATACAAAAAAGGAAATAAAAATAGTATCTATGACCCCAAGATTGATTACTTGCAAGGAATTAAGTCGAAATCTTGAAATTTAATTGCAAACCAAGAATATAGAGCAATAACTCTGTTAATTCATTTATTTATTATTTATATATTTCATTTATAATTAAAAAAAACTAATAAACGCATAAATAAATAATATTTTTAAACTAAATGTATTTAATTAAATCGATTGAAAGTTCTTCTTAAATAAAATCGATTATTATTTCGAATCGAATAAATAACGTGTGAGGCAGTCACTAATGTCAAAATTTCTTGAAGTGTCAAAAAGATCATTAGTCGCCAGACGGGGTATAAAATTTAACAATAATCAATGGATTGAAATTAATGACAAATAAGTATTTCTATCTGTTAATTTAGATTCTTAATATGTTGAATTTTCTTTTGTCATGCGTGGCTGAGACATTTGGATGATACTCGTATGTAGATTAATATGCGATTAGAAAATTTCGCCAAAAACTTTTTAGTTCACAATTAAAGTTTTGGAAAAGATGAAAAACCCATTTCACTCTTCACTGTAGGACTCATCATCACTCACAGTTTGCTATCACTTAGGTCCATTATATCCAATTTGCACTTGACAAGGTGTCAACTTCTACTCTTTCGAACTTGTTTCTATAACAAAAAATTAACTTGTTGATTTTTTTTTAAGGTTGTCGTGTTTGTTACTATCAAAATAAAAAATAAAAAGATTTATTCAAATGCCCCATGAGCACTTTCGAATCGTCATTTTACAAAAATTAAATTTTAAAGTGATTAATTAGTTTTTAAAAGTAGGTAAAGCTAACACCGATTCGGAATGTAGATTCTGCAGAGAAGAATCGGCAAGAAAGTCCGCAGTTACTCTTTTAAAAATAATATATAAACTGTGTTTTAGTACAAAATTAGTAATATCTTGCATGAAATACAGCGTCACTAAGTCCACACATCTTTATCAACTATGTAATCCTGCACCGAATCACGATCACGATTCAGCCTGTAATATCCCACTGTTGGGCCTAGGCCTCTTCCCCATGTAGGAGAAGGATCGGAGCTTAATCCACCACGCTGCTCCAATGCGGGTTGGCGGATATATTCCTTACTATGAGTAACGATCGTTATCAGGTGTACATGATAACAACCCGGACCGACGGCTTAACGTGCTCTCCGAGGCACGGTGGGGAGACTCACATGGACTGCACAAACACCCAGACCACGGCAAACATCTGTATGGCCAATACAAATGTTGTCGTGTGCGGGGATCGAACCCTGCACCTGCACCGAATAATAAGCTTTATCTATTAATTTTAATAACTTTAATTTAACTTGCAGCGTATGTATGTAACTATGAACATATGTATATAGGTTGGTAAGGGTGAAATCTTGCTACTCAATTTTAAAACATATATCTTCAACCGATTTAGCTCAAATTTTGTATACTCGATTACTATGCATGACGATCTGCTAGCTGTCATTCTAAATCCGACATGGCGGAACATCCATTACAATACATGACAGTAACTCAAAAAATAAAGTGACATTACTTTAAATCTAATATATAACTCTGGTTTCCTTTCAAAACGCATAAATCTAATATAGCAGCTTTCGTAAGATAGCGGAATAAGTTTTTATGTTCTTTCAATATGTATCACTGGAAAGGGATTGGTGAGAATATCTTGAAAAATAAAGTGACGCCACTCTAAATCTTTTATGTTGGAATTTTAAAGATGGCAGACTGGTTATTTCTAAAACACTCCTAAAATATGAATATCAAATAATAGGAATTACTAAGAATAACTTAAAAAATAAAGCAGTCGCTATAAAACCAATGTGGGAGACTTTTAAAGATGGTGGAATAAAGTTTTTTTTTTTGTTTTTCGTACAATATGGGTATCAAATGAAAGAACTGGCTGAAAAACCTGTCCAGCAATAAGTAAAAAGTAAAAAATAAATAAAAAGTAAAAACTATTTAAAAGACAAGATTTTTTAAATGGGCTAAAAATTAAAATAAACTTTTCCTTTCATAATAATTTTTACTTTGTTTTATATATTAAGAAGATATACGAAGCTACAATTTATCTTAAAATTAGTATTAACTAAATTTCTTATATTACTAATTAAGGTCAGATCTCCAAGGTTATAATTATAAAATCAAACAGTTTTATAATGTCAAGGTTTATCTAAATTGGTTGGCAATTGATAAACGACATCAAAATCTGCATTCCGAAACGGTGGTAACTTCATTTAAAAAAAATAATTGAAATTATAATTCGTAAAATGGCGATTCGAAGGTGCTTTTGAAACCTGTTTGAACAAAGATATTTTTGATTTTGATTTATTGAAAAAGAGGGAGCGGCTCTCAATTCGCTTGTATTTTTTTATGTTTGTTATCTCATAACTTTTTACTAGTTAAGTTAGTTAAGTTTAGCGATTTTGATGATTTATTTTCTTTTAATCCAAAGCTGGTGCTTGTCAGGTGTCCCCATTTAGAGATTGAGATCTGACAAGTACTTTTAGAGTCACAAAATTTAATATTAATTTAGTTATTAGTATAGATAAATAAATAATTAACTAGTTAGATATAATTAACTTAGTTATTAGTACAATATGATATGCGACGCGGCGGCTTGTCCAGATAAGCTCTTGTGAGTTTTCGCGGCAGGCTTTTAAATAGTATTAAGTATGTGTTTATTGTATTTTGAACAAATAAATTAAAAAAAAGTTATCCCTAATAATACCTACGTATTTATTGACTGCTTTACCGACTACCTACGTTATATTACTGTTAGATGTAATTGAAGCCTTTTTTTTCATTTGAGAGCAAACACAATTGTAACTTCATAAAATGGCTAGCTATTAGTGTCAAAATCACCGTGAACTTGTAAAGAAGTTGACCTACAACATAAAATACATAGGTATTATGAAGATCGCCTTGACACTAAACAGTTGTCTGGATATATATATATATATATATATTTTTAATGATGTAATGTTTTGTTCTAATAAAGAGTACAAAATGTTCTTGAAAAAAAAAGTTTTGCAAATTATTTTTAATGTACAGAATTAAAACTCTTACAGTTTTATTTTACGAATAGATAAATTGAAAAAGTCTTATTTCGGGTATACATATATATCATGTCTTACGGAGAAAGTTAACATTCTATAAAGCTTAGAACATGAAATGTTGATGAATGAAACGTCGAAGTCGTATCTATTTTATTTAGAGTTTTAGACCTATAAAAGTAAAACATTACCATATATGTGTCAGGCGCTCTCTCTATATTACTAATCATAGTAACATAATACCGTTTGACAGCAGTATTATTTGGCTGAGATATATTAGATTGAGGTTCTTCTCCAGTCGGGTTACTCTATATTTTGAATAAGATGTTTCCTGCTTCTTCCTTCCCTAATTATATATCTGTGAGTTTATTACGATAAACTTATTATAGAATATTTTGAAATTGTAATCTTATTTTCTCCTCTATTTGCAATTAATTATCTGCTCTTATTTTACTATTCTATAATCTATCACCATATATACAACTTATTCTAATAAGTCTATAAAGTTCCAACGTAATAAAATTGGCAGAGGGAATATTTCGAAGTTTTCGCACGATTATTGCTGACGTTTTAAATTGTAAATTACTTCAAATCCGATTACGTTGCATAATTTAATGAGTCGTTTTATAATTCCTACATATACATACTTGTGAAGGAATATATTAATGAATTTTATTAACGAGCTATTAATAATTTAAGGGTGCAAATAAATCGTACGCATTTAAGACATATTTAAATATTGCGATTTCATTAATGAATTTAAAAAAAAATGTAGTAGTTTGTTTTTGTTACTCTTCAGAGGTAAAATTTTCCATCAAAGTCACGAATTATTTCTAATTCTTCTTCTATATTAGGATAAGACATTTATGTATTTAGCAAGAGTTTTTATAGACTGTATCAGTCAGTCAGTTAGAACTAGTCAAGTCTGTCTAAAGGAGAAGATAATACAAAAACATTTTACGGTGCTTTAATTTAATACAAAGACCAAAAAAGGAAATTGACATCGTCTCTAGCACAGAGAAAAATAATTCAATTTATTTGGTAGAAGGCCCATAACTAGTATAAGTTAGCATTTGCAATATAAATACAATTCATTTGTTGTGGTTCTCTAGAGCTCTTATGACATCAATATGATCAATTATTTACCCTAAACCATACTACCTACTCATTAGCCACCGCTGACGTAATTGTGTGTAATATTTAATTAAGGTCAGATGGTACAGAATAAAATGTGCTAAACAATCAACAAAGAAAGTCAATATCATAACAAACGACAAAATAATACGTTTTTTAAATATATTTTTTTTGTATATTGGAGCAATATTAGTACAAATATAGTTTTTTTTTTTCAGAAAGTTATTGTCATACAATAACATGAATTTCATCATCATCATCATCATCATCATATCAGCCTGTTGCAGTCCACTGCTGGACATAGGCCTCCCCAAGCTCGCGCCAGACATCCCGGTTTTCCGCAATCCCCATCCAGCCTACACCAGCAATCTTACGTAGATCGTCGGTCCAGCGGGCCAGAGGGCGTCCTACACTGCGTTTGCCAATACGCGGTCTCCACTCCAGGACACGTCTGCTCCAACGGCCATCGGTCCTGCGACACAGATGACCAGCCCACTGCCACTTCAACTTGCTGATTCTGTGGGCTATGTCGGTTACTTTCGTTCTCTCACGGATAGTCTCATTTCTTATTCTGTCCTTGAGAGAAACCCCAAGCATAGCCCGTTCCATAGCACGTTGAGCGACTTTAAACTTGTGGACCAGTCCCTTCGTCAGTGTCCACGTCTCGGCTCCATATGTCAACACAGGCAGGACGCATTGCTCGAAGACTTTTGTCTTTTTTTTAAATTTCATATATTATGTAAAAATTACCTACTGTTTTTGGTTTTGTACCAAAGTGGTGTCAAAGGGAATATAAAATTATGATATCTTCTTAGTTATTCATTAAAATTAAATAATTCCAAGGATAATTTTGTTAACAAAGAAATAAACTAAAACAAATACTTGTAATTGATAACGTATTTATTTGGATCAGGATTTATATCATGTCTATAAAACCATCTTCGCAAACAGAGCATTATTTAAAAATAAATTTAATTACCCTAAAAAGGTTCTAATTAGTCAACTTTAAAAGATTTTATTTAAAGATTTTTTATAACTTTTGATTTCAATAAATTTTTGAGGTAGTTTTAAGCAGCGCACGCAACGGAAGCTTTCAAAAAAGAACATTTTTATTAATATTGTCAAATATCGTTATGTACAATCTTGATTAAAAAAAACCGTTTTCTATTGATTGTGGAAATGGGACAACGTTTTAGATAAGTCTACGGATTTTTTGTCGGGGATTTTTATTCTTATAAAAAGATGGCAATTTAATAAATACGGCGTCAAATCATAATGTACGAACAACATATAGTATGTATTTTTTTCGATACAAGCAAGCACTTCGAATAACAACACATACAACACAAGATCACAGCAATAGCTGTAACGTATATATATTGAAAATATGTTTTTGTATTTTGTCCGCAAAACCTCCAATATGTTGTATATCTATACTTATAATATAATAAAGCTGAAGAGTTTGTTTGTTTGATTGATTGTTTGTTTGTTTGGTTGTTTGTTTGTTTGTTTGTTTGAACGCGCTAATCTCAGGATCTACTGGTCCGATTTGAAAAATTCTTTCAGTGTTAGATAGCCCATTTATCGAGGAAGGCTATAGGCTATATATCATCACACTAAGACCAATAGGAGCGGAGTCTACGCTGACGAAGTCGCGCGCAGAAGCTAGTTATGGATAAAATCACATATCTTGCTAATTTTAGAGCAAGGGCTTGAGAAGTACCTCAAACTTCAAAAGATAACAGCTAAATAGCACTGGTTTCAAGTAATGTTGTGTTCTTGTGGTATTCCGTACTGGTACCCAGAGCCCCTGTGGAGGGTCAGGGATAGGGTCGAATACGCGTTGGCAATGCTTCAGTTGTTGCCGTCATTCATTTGTGCGGTATCCGTTTACTATCAGGCGGACTGTAGACTTTTTTACCATCTTTGTAATAAAAAAAGTCTGTGTGTCAGCTCCGACGCACGACTGGAGTTTACTTCTTTAGATCGACTCTCTAAATAGGCACAAAAAAGGCTTTATAGTCTAAGAAAAAGATTATTACCATATCAAATGGTTTACATAAACGAATCAAATAACGCCATCTATCAATGGAATTATTATAAAACGTCGTAACCGATACAGTCGTAGCCGTCGTAGCCGGTACCGTCGTAAACGTCGTAGCAGATAGATGTCGCACAAAAACGTAACGAGGTCATTCGTTCAGTAGATTTTACTCCTCATATTTTTTTTCATACCGGGGGCCTTATATGGAATTCGATTCTCAAGGAGTAAACTCTAAAAAGGAATGAAATGTTACTAGTATAATTATTACCTCTATAACTACTTTTAAAGATAATCATTTGCACATGTGTCTAACATTTAAATGTATTCATACCTGATAATTAAATTAAATTGAAGATTAAGTGCTTTTACGTGCTACGTGTTGTGTGAATTGATCCTTTGGCAATTTATTATTTCGTTATCTATTTTGTACATGGATAGTACTTGTCCCCTAATTGTAGAAAATATAATTTAAATCGATTACGTAATTTTATAATTCCTATTTAAGTAAAAAAGAAACAAATATTTTCCTTGATTTTATCTTGATAAGTAAATAGAATAATTATGTATTAGAAAAGCTCCAAGGTAAAGAATGTAGGTTAAGGTTAAGACTTAAAGATTTTGCAAGAAGGATTTTTTTTTGTCATCAAATTTATATTTAATCACGATCTGTGGAACACTTAATTGGCAACGCGAATTTAAATTAATATTTTTACTTACACAAAAGTAGTACCTAATTCTAATACATCTACAGTAGTACAACTTTACGTTGTATTGCTTGTTGATATTTATTTAAGTCAGTCATCGCTTGCGATTCAACACAATTATTGTAGTTTTGCCCCATAAACGGGATACGTAAGGGTTGAAAATCTCTACGAAAGTTTATTTTAAAGGTTATAAACATGAAAAACTAATTTAAGTGTTTTAGTTTAAAAAAAAAGTACATATTACGAAATTTTTGGAAATTTTACTCATTTTATCTTGAAATTTTACTTTACTTTTTCTTAAATTTTTATAAGAAATAAAGAGTAAAATTTAGTATTGTCTTTAATAATTTTAGAAATTATTAACATTAATCTTTATTCTTAAGCCACTACTAGGTACTGTTTAAAAATTTATTAGTAATGTAGTTAGTATTCAGCCTTTGTGAAATCTCAAGCCTAAATACATCTTAAAAGTTAGTCCGTCACATTTGAAGTTAGAACCATAAAACTTTCTTTTTAGGATTATAATTACATACAATCTATACTAATATTATAAAGAGGTAAAGTTTCTAACTTTGAAATACTGATCCGATCATTGTCTGATCTGATTATTGTAATTGAACTAAAAATTCAGTGAAAAATAATAGTATATGTAAATAAAGTCGGAGAAATGCAGGCGAGATGAATTGGCGTGCGCTGACTAAACGGTTCAGTATAGACGAACATAATGTTCACCAAAAATGTTGGTCTTTATTAGTTCTATAAAAAAGTACGTGGTTTTGTATAGCTAGTATATATGAATGACTACAAAGGTTTTTATTTGTTAAATGAAAGAAAGAAATTTTATGTGAAGTTGACTGTCTTTTTCATGACCAAAACATGAAACTTTATCAAATTAAATGATTTTGTCATCAAGGTTATTTTATGAAGATAAAATTTGTCTTTTAAAGTATGTTATTTTGTTGTGTTGTGAATAAATACGCGACATTATTACGATTTTATTAATTTCTGGAGGCGACCGCAGCCGCACACCGCATTTGCGTGGCGGGACAATTGAAAAGATCCAACTCACCTATCATAAACGAAAATGCTGTTCTGTTAGTAGATGAAGACAAAAAACCCAGGGATATAGTACATCACAAAAATAAATAACGCCCAACAAAGTGGGTACGGGACGGTTAGTATGTTATAAGATTACTGTTAAAAAGCTTTTACAACTACGGGTACGCTACCTACTTTTTTCGCTATTAAAAATTTTGTCTTTCATTCGCTCTCCTACAGCAAGGAATTTCGGAATAAAAAGTATCCAGTGTCCGAGCTCGTAGTATGGGCTCAAATTATGTCAACTTTTATTTAGTCACTAGCTTTGCCCGCGATTTCGTCCATGTGAAATAGTGACTGGGCAGCATTTTTTAATATATATTTTGGTTTATTTTGGATTACAAACACCGTCGTCTAATCTAACTAAATCTAACTTTTATTAACAGTTTAACTAATAAGACGTGTTAACCTAACTTGAATACAAACTAACTAAATACATACAAAATGTATTTACAATTCCTATAAACCCTAAACAAATATGCTAGATCATAAAAGCCTAAGCTAATAGGGTTCACCCTATTTCATACGATTGATAATACAGATCTGAGGTCAACTTACATTGGCTATTAAAAATTTCCGAAAATGATTGTTTTCAACTTCTATTTATTATTATTGTTATTATGGAAAAATAACTTTATATAGACTACTAGCTGCTGCCCGCGACGTCGTCTGCGTGCGTTCACTGCTCGTTCCCCGTAGGTGATAGCGTGATAATATGTAGCCTATGTTCTGACCCGACTTCTTAATAATATTCGTGCCAAATTTGAAGTAAATCCATGCAGTACTTTTTGAGTTTATCCCGGACATACATTTGAAGAAATAAAGGTTCACTGCTCGTTCCCCGTAAGTGATAGCGTGATAATATATAGCCTATGTTCTGACCCGACTTCTTAACAATATTCGTGCCAAATTTGAAGTAAATCCATGCAGTACTTTTTGAGTTTATCCCGGACATACATACAGACAAACAGACAAACAGACAAACAGACAAAAATTCTAAAAACTATATTTTTGGCTTCGGTATCGATTGTAGATCACACCCCAAGTATTCTTTTAAAAAAATATTCAATGTACAGTTTTGACTTTTCTACCATTTTATTATATGTATAGATTATGAAGTTTAGTAAAGTTTCAGTCAATTATACTGAACAGAGAAAGAATAGATAGATAGTTTACCAAATATTCGATGTGACTCTTTAAATTGGCATTACTTTTTTATTTATGAACCGATTTACATGAAACAAAAACTAATTAATTTTAAGTGAAGCTTACCACAATGTATTAGTGAAAACAACGTACAATAATATAAACGTACAGATAAACAGACAAAAATTATAACAATCACTGTTTTGGGTGCTATTTGCGTTGATAAAGGTCCAAAAATATTTTTTCTCATATATCTTCCATATACAGACAGCGATCCGTTACATTTTTATTATATCAATACATAATATAAAACAAAGTCGCTTCCCGCTGTCTGTCTGTCCCTATGTATGCTTAGATCTTTAAAACTACGCAACGGATTTTGATGCGGTTTTTTTTAAATAGATGGAGTGATTCACAAGTAAGGTTTACATGTATAATACATGCATAATATAGTACAGGAACACTGATAGGTTTAACAACCGTGCGAAGCCGGGGCGGGTTGCTAGTGTATTGATGATAATATAAGCAGAGAATATAAAATTATATTACAGTAGGTTGACTGATTTATCATCGTATAGCCAAATGTGCAATTTCGTGGTCATCTGGAAGGTAAGGCTAAACTAGCCTCTAAGAAGCTCGGTGTGCTCAGTAGAGCGAAGCATTATTTCACGCCTTCCCACCGTCTACAATTATACAAAGCGCAGATTCGACCCCACATGGAATACTGTTCTCACCTGTGGGCTGGGGCGCCCCAATATCAGCTCCTTCCATTTGACCGCGTTCAACGCCGGGCGGCTCGAATCGTCGGCGATAAGGTTCTCTCCGGTCGGCTTGATTCGTTGGCGCTGCGTAGAGATGTCGGGTCACTCTGCATCTTCTACCGCATCTACCACGGGGAGTGTTCTGAGGAATTGTTCGGATTAATACCTGCAGCTGAATTCCACCACCGGACATCGCGTCAAAATTCCAAATTTCATCCTTATCACCTCGATGTCCGGAAATCTACAACAACTCGATTTTTACGCCATTTTCTGCCGCGCACGACCAATATAGGGAACCAGCTGCCACCTACGGTGTTTCCGATCCGATACGACTTGGGGACCTTCAAAAAAAGAGCATACTCCCACTTAAAAGGCCGGCAACGCGCCCGCTAATCCTCTGATGTAGCGGGTGTCTATGGATGTTGGTTTCACTTACCATCAGGTGAGCCAACTGTCCGTTTGCCCCCTATCGCATAAAAAAAAAATCTATAAGAGGTTTAATAGAATCATGAAATTCGGTCAGTTATTTTATAATAATACCTAATAATAATAAGTGCTTTTTTGCGATAACTCACTGCAATACTACACGATGAACATAACATTAGATAAAAATTGGTACCTACATTAAAAAAAATTATCAAAATAAATGTTGAAGAACTAACGCTAAATAAAAAAAATAAAAAAAAAATGAAACAATTGAACTCTAAATTGACAACAAAGAGACATTTAAAATAATAGTCACTAATGAAGGTAGCAGCGTGTCTCACAAAAAGGTAAGTCCTCGGCTTCAGTTAGGAATAAACCCCAACATCGATTTTCAGGACCACCTATTTGTTCTTTTATTTTATCTTGTAGGTATCTTTATTTTGTCTTTGTGTTGTACAGACTGATCAATAAAACATTTTTTTAATTTTTGTAACTTAACGGAGATGCTAAAGATTTTGTTAAAGATATTCCTTGACATATTTAGTAAAAACAAGTAAAGATTATTTTCTATCGATTGCCAAACTTCGTGCAATAATCATAAAATTGCGTTCCTGCGAAGCCGGGCGGGTCACTAGTTGCAATATAATTTATGTACAAACTTCCAATGTCTCAATGGATTCAAGCCATTAGATTTGTGGTTATCCCTGGATTGACTTAATTCTATAATTAGCTTACATTAAGTTATTTGTTATGTACTGTGGTAAATATATTTTTTCAGTTGTATTGAATATGTCATATACATTTACGTCCTCATAAAATTTTGAGAATCGTCTGTTTATAATCCATTCATTGTGAACACGATAACAGTGAACAGAATATGGATTATAGTATGTAAGGTTATTGTTAGACTGAAACTGACTATTGTTAGCTGACAGATGAAATGAAAATAATTTAGACAATGATGTATGTTAATCAACTTCACGTTAAATATATGTATCTTGTTTGTATTTATTTAGGAACGTTATGAACTAAGCAGTTTTTATTTATACTATTTGTGCTTCGCGGTTTCACCTTTTAATTTGAGGCATAAAATAGCCTATAGCCTTCCTCAGTAAATGGACTGTCCAACACAAAAATAATTTTTTAATTTGAACCCAAAAGAAGTAGTTGTAATTCTATCATAATTTTTACATTAATACCTTTTTTATATTTCTCCTGTAATAATTCAATCGCAAAATCTAAAATTATAACCAAATAAGCTCTGAGTTTGAATTAACGATTATTCTTTTCTTGTAATATGAGTATAATTATAAAAATACTTAAATAAAATAATACCTAAGATTGTGATGTACCTACATAAATTATAAAAATATGAAAAGTTTGAAAATATGCTAACGGATACTTTTTATAGATGTTATATAAATCAACCAACCGATTTAGATGACGTATAATATTCATTCTTAAAATTATTATTACCCTCCGTGACCCTTGTGAATAAAAGTTACGTCCGGCACCATATGTGGGAGCAGTTAGTTTATAGTAAAGAGTGCTCTACTTTTTTAGTTTTTATATGTCTATATTATGTGGGTATATATGCGTTATGTGTTTCGAACATTATCAAAAGTTGACATACTCGTAATAAGGACTAATAATTCAATTAAAGTTACTTATTGTTTTCTAATGTTTACGCGAATTTTACTCAGTATAATTAAAAAACTTTTTCGGATTTTATCGCGGTTTATCGAGTTTTTTAAATGCCCGACGTTTCGGATACTTTACAGCAACCAGGGTCACGGGAGGAATTGTCGGGCATTTAAAAAACTTAACAAACCGCGATAAAATACGAAAAATTTGTTTCATTATAATAAAGTTGGGCATGGGCAGACTGCTAGATAGGTATCTCTTTTAGAGATAAGTTCGCCCTTTCCAACATTGATTAAAAACATGATTTGTATTCTAAAGTGCAATAAAGAATATATATAAAGTTACTTAATTAAATAAAAATATGTCAAAATATTATAAATATTTCTTTTGATTAGTTAAAGTAATTATTCAATCCTAGATATCGATTACAGATAAAGACACTACAGATAATTACATTTTTCAATTAACTTGTTTACGTCTGTTGAGAGTATGTGTGATGTATGAGAGTCGAGAAATCCTTCAGTGCTGTAGTATTTATACAATTAATTAACGTGTTTGGATTGTCGCCAAAAATATTTTAAAATGAGAGAAAATTTTTATCCAGACTATTACATAAATTGAATTTTGTGAGGGGTAACAAGACCTAAAAGTTTTTGTTTTAAAACAATTAACATTTGAGTGTTTTCACTACGTTATTCAACTATGTCAGCTAGAATGTATGAAATTCGTCATTTTTGATTTCTGTACAATATACTAAGTATAATATCTATTATTATTTTTTATTTATTCGAAATAAAAATAATAACTTTTGTAGTCTTAAATAATTGAAATTATGTTAATATAATAAATTAAATTATACTTTAATGGTTTCATATTAAGATAATTCAGACTATAAAATCAGAAGTTTGCTTAAGTTTTACTCTATCTATACAGATATAAATAAAACTGAAGTGTCTATGTCTGTGATTTCAAAATAACTATGTTTTTCAAGTGCATACAGTTTTTTATACGATAGAATTCATTTTCAGTATACTGCTTAAATACGTGTTTCGTCCATTTGTCAAAATTTTACCCTAACAGGGGTGAAATAATAATATATTTACTAAAGATGAAAAGCTTGTCACGAAATTATAACCAATGTCAATTTTTAACCATTGTATCTACTTACACAAATATTTTATTATCAAAGTAAAAATAAACAGATAGACAGGAGATCAACTATGGAAGGTTTTAAATTTATGTTAAACTGAGCGGCTTACATTTTATTAAAATATTTCACTCTTGCAAAGCGGATTTGAAGAGCTCAACAACGTTTTATATTTTTCCACAATTTGGATTCTATGTTTTTTTTGTACAAATACTGAAAGGTATGAAGCTCATCTGATCTATGCTATAGTAGCTTCGAGTCAAGAGCTTTTTATATTACCTATATCATTTAAAGAATAGTTTTTTATTAGATTTTTTTTCAGTGATACTTGTAATGATATCTTCATAGTTTTCTAAAACTTTTAAAAAAATTAAAATTTCAGAAATGATGATGATGATTTATTTCAAATTCATGCGATGATTATTATTTTGATGCCTTTTATAGAAGCAGCTAAAGCTAAGTACAGTAATGATTTTACCTTGACTTGAAATTAGTTTCACATCACTTATGTGCTGTTCTGGAACTCCAGCTTTTTGGTGAATAGGTTTCATTATAATGATACTTTCAGTTCTGATTATATTTGTAGATTCTATTCATTATTATCTGATTAGAATATAGTTGAACGTATTATGTTTTGTGGAAGAGCAACTTCAATACACCGACCCATTCAAGCTATTGCGCTTATGATATGAATAAAAAAAACTAATTAGAAGCTATGTGGGGCAATAAACAAGCTACAAAGATACATTCTATATTTAAACATAAACTCTTAGAAGTGCTACAGTCCGTATATATTTCTATCAAAGACAATAAAATAAATCTCGTTGGTTAATAAAATCTTATCTCAAAAGTAAGCGTGGCAATGACTGGTATTTTCCTTAATTCAATAAAGTCTTTACGTCTGCTTCAGCGAGTGCTGAATACAGATTACATTAACCACAAAGATAAAGTGATTCGCGTGAGATAATAACTTTTGACTTAATTATGATAAAACATTACAATAGCACACTTGCTAAGTCATAGCTAAATTTCAAATGCTAACTTGTTATTATCAGTGAGCATAATAAATTAAGAATTCTGTGTTGATAATTATCAGTGTAATAAAGTCTACTTTACTATTAAATATTTTATCAAGCCAATTCCTACAATTCTAGCAATGGATAGAAAAGTATTTAATAGACAAATAAAATTGTAGCTCTAAAAATTATATTAGCAGAAAAGACTTAAAATGCAATGAAATTGTAATTAACTGTACTAATTTTTAAAAAAATAATGCATATGCGTAAATTAATATGTGTTATGTACGTATATTGTAAGTAGATGTCAACGAAATATTTCTCTTCTTCTACTTCTTTTAAAATGCAGTACACACCTTACAGTGTGTATTTGTATATTTGCTTGTGTTAAAATTTACACTTAATCTCTTACGTTTCTCTTAAAAAATCTAATGCAATCAGGAACTTAATAATTTTATTAAAAATATACACTGTACACAAATATTCATTGCTAATTAAATTATTTTAGGAAAGTGTAAACTTCAAAGAGATTTCTGTCCTGGAATATTTATTTATCAAGATTCTCGTTGACGAAATAAATAATGTGTGTTTCAAACTAATGTCCCTATTTCGTGAAGGGTAACCTTCTGATAAATAGCATCGGTGTTGATTGCTTTTACCTTAACCATTTTATATTTTTAACTGACTTCAAAAAAGGAGGAGGTTACTCAATTCGACCGTATATATGTTTTTTTATGTATGTTCGGAGATAACTTCGTCGTTTATGAACCGATTTTGATAATTCTTTTTTTGTTGGAAAGGTTTTTTGTTGGGGAAGGAAATCCCATCTTAGGTACCATGATAAGGAAACCGCGATCTGATGATGGGATCCCAGTGAAATCGAGGGGAACCCTCGAAAATCGTAGTGACGACTAGTGCGTTTGTTAATTTATTTATTATTCATTACTTGCCGATGCAATTGAAGTCGGTTTTTTTTTTCGTTTGCTGGCAAACACAATTATTTATATTAACTCATTGTTGTCATCATTAAAATAAAAGTCTTGAACGATGTAAAATGGTGTCACTGACATGTCAAACAATATATTATAAACAATAATACGCTTTCAGAAATGAGGCTTCATTTTCGCACTGACGCTGATTTTATTAATAAGATGGCCTAAATTCAAATGATATTTATTTATTTAAACTTGAGTATTATTGTAAAAATGTCTAAAAAGCATCTAAAAATCTAAATATTTGTAATGAAAATTTTAATCCCAGACACAATTTCTTCGAATTGTATGAAAATACTTGATGAATTTGAGTTTACGATAAAATTATATATATATTATTATTTCACATGCTTTTTTTAATTAGTTTCCATTAACAATACCTTTCTTAATTCTTATATAATTAATAGCAAAAGATAATACGTTTTTATGTTATAAGTAAATATGACACAGATCTTTTTTGCGTAGTTTTCCATGAGATGCGAATTTCCTGCTTACTTCTGGGTCGTTGCTCAAAGTCGATGTCAAAATCAGAATCCTGTCTTAACACAATGCTTGGCCCTTCTTATATTCGTGAGTCTTAATGATTTTGGGCATGTAACTACTGTACTGTACTGTTTTTGTGGTAATATAACTTAATATATTTTGAATGACCAACTGAATTTCCTTTTTATCTTTTAGAATACATAGACAAAATAGTATATCCGTAGAATTAAGCAAATGCAGTGTCTATAAGGCAAAGTAATCGTAACTATTAACATTTAAGAGATACACGGACACATACGTCTGTAGAATTACACTTACAATCCCAAATTCTATTTTTTACGCTTCCTTGGTCAATAAGGATCCCTCACGTTCCTACTCATCATGATGAAAATTTCGTTGTTGAGAAAAACAGAATATCTTAACATTATTTTGCCACGGTTTCGGACATTGTTTGATAGACCGCACAAAACATTGCAAACAAATATCAAATTTCGTATTATTAGACTTATCTCACAAAATATCCAACTTCAAATATCAATTCTTATAAGAAAATAGTCGCACTACCATTGTAAGTTTAGCTAGTGTGTCTTTTTAATATGCGAAAATGTCTTGAAATGAGTTCAAAGTTATTAATTTACAAACTGGGTAGTTTGTAGGGAAATAGGTAAACTGGTAAGTTACAAGGCAACAAGGAGTATCCGATAAATTTATAAATAGTTGGGTGCTGTAAAGAACTCGCTATAGACGATGCCACGGTTGCGTTAAAACTGAATAAAAATCATCACATCAAGAATTTCGATCTAGCAGATACATCGTTCCATAGCTTAATTGGCTAGAGCACCGACACGGTATGTCGGAGGTGCGGGTTCGAAACCCACTGGATTGAAAAAAAAAATTGATATGATTTAAAAATATTTAGAATTTCCTCATGTGTGGGGTGGGTACCTAACACAAAAAAAAAATGAATTATGAATATTAAGCACGCATTTTGTCAATTCTATGTCAAACGTAGGTTAACATAAGGTAAAATAAGGTTACATTAAGGAAATCGGTCCAGCCGTTCACGCGTGATAGCGTGACCAAGGGAAATAAGGATTATAAATTTATTTATTAAATTATTTCAATCAATTTAAAACTAATGTATTGTTTAAAAGCATGTGTGTAGACTTTACTGAATTTAATTGGCATTTAAAGTTTTCAGTACGAAGTGACCAAACTAAAATTAATCAGTAACCGATTCCAACAAAAGCGATATTTTACGTATACCTACAATAATAAAATTTTATCTATAGCTTCGTAAGTTTTTGAATTGTTTACAAATAATTTCAGTTTATTGTAAAAAAATCGGAAATTGTTGTATTATTAGAAGACTAAACAGCATATTTATATGGAAGATTATAAGCATAACGCTTGGACTCACAGAAACGGAACAATAACTATTTATCGAATTATATCTGATATATCATATATTATCCAATCTGAAAAGTACCAACATTTATGAGGGGTAAAATCGAGCATAACGTTGTTTGTTTGAAATATGTCATATGAACATGGATACAGTTTTACATAGTAATAGAGTTGCTATCACAGTAACAAGCTGAATATATCTATAAACATTACGCATAACTGTGTTCTTAAATAACACTTAGCAAAGAAGGATATTAAAATATAGAATATTTTGAATCTCGAAGGCTTCTTATAAGATAGGAAAATTGGAATTAGTTTTATTACAGAAAATTTTACTTTCAGCAAGTAGAACAAGATATGGTCAACATATACTTAAAGGTGGACACAAAGAAGAGTATTTATCTATGATGCAACATCAAACTTCTCTAAAATATCTTGCATTTCAAAAAAAAAAAAAAAAGAACTAAGACAATTTTTTACGAATACTTACTTAAATTTGCGAAACGAAGAAATCGGTCTAATAGTACACTAAATGCAAGGTAGCAGGTCTTTTTTTTAAACAAGATTAATTTATCATTACTGTAAATATTTAACGTAACTGAACCTCAAGATACAGCTTTACAGGTAAATGCTGATGAAACTACTCCGTACTGCGTCATGCATTTGCAGAAATGTAGCTTTACATAGATTCTTAATATAATGATCGTTTCTACACTAACCCTATCTCTTGAATAATATGTTTCTAGGTATAATAAACGAGTCTTTGAAAATATATGCCAAGAAATACACACATTCTAATACTATAAATGTCTTTACCAGTTAAAATCCATAGGGATTATGGTAGTCAACAACGAAATAGTGAGAACACATTTCATAGTACAAAGCTACATATTATCATTTTATTATGTTCATGTGTTAAAATAAAATTTAATATGCTTTGAATTGTCAGTCAAGACTCCAGGGACAAAACGAACTTTTTTGTTTCATAAAATACTATTAACGCGTGAAAATTCAATTAAAACTTTTAAAAAGGCGAGTAAAAATATCTCTATCAATAAAATAGTATTTTTATTACTCACAGTATACCTACGTATACACATTATATTCAATTATATTTAACAAAAAAAATAAAAAAAAATAAATGTAAAATATATTCTGTGTTTTCTATCCTTACGAAACCGCACACGATTGTTCAGATAAAGTTTTAATGTAGATTTCAAAGTTTTTGCATTTATATTGAAAGCAAGTAAATAATAGCAATCAGAGCTTTCCGTATTTTAATTGAATTTCAGCTATTGTGAACCTAGAAATCCTGAAAATAGAACTAATTTAGACTTGATAATGTATACTTTTTCTTTCGCATGAAATTGTTTAATTTTGATATATTATTGTGTACCAACATAATTATTAAGATAACCAATATAATCATTTGAAATATTCCAATCTATGATATTGTTACTCTCGAGATTGTGAATATATATATACATATTTTTTTAGCTTTATTTTATTTTACTAGGCAATCCAACATAGTCATGAATCATAATACAGTAGTATCTTATCTTATACTATTAAACGAGCAATTCTTGTATATATATATATATATATATATATATATATATATATATATATATATATATATATATATATATATATATATATATAGAATCTGAATCTCGGAATCGGCTCCAACGATTTTCGTGAAATTTAGTATGCAGGGGATTTCGGGGGCGAAAAATTGATCTAGCTAGGATTCATTTAAAAAAAATGTCGTTTTGTCCCTGTTTTTAGGCAATGAAAAAATATCATTAGAATACGAAGCTGAGTTTCACCATTATTAATATAGCTGTCATAGCGTAATTAGGAAAGCGACGGATTTCAAATCGTTTTGACCAGGGTTCGAATCTCAGTCTCCAGACTATTTTTTTTCTTTTTTTTTTTAATTTCACTCGTGATTTATTATTTAAATAAAATTAAAATATAAAAATACCGAAAAAAAAAATAATAAAATAAAATAAAAATACCGAGCTGGGCTCGGTCACCCAGGTACTAATAATTATAGTATATAGTATGAATACGGCTAAAACAAAATTACACTGATATAAACAAAATATTTTTATTGTTATGAAATACAGTTTTAGGCATTAGGTTAAACATGTAAATAGTTAAGTTCAATCTTATACATTGTAATTAAAGATGTGTGCATGCGAGGTGAATGTGTACTCGTGCGGATATTTGCGTAAATATGTAAGAGTGCTTCTTTTGAATATTTTCGTTATTACTAGGAAAACTGCATCTTTTTGATTTCATTCTTTAGTGACGTCTTCGTTCTTAATTACAAGCTCTTAGCTAGAATACTTTGTATCGTATTTATTGACAATACGGCTGAGGACCGAGTTACGTACGTAATTAGTTCTTACTCGAGAAGTATGAAACAATGGTTTAATTAATAGATCTAGAGTGACTTGTTTGAATTCTGAATTCAATCCGGGATAAAAAAATCGCCACAATCTATTTTCCCAGTTATGATGTCAAACGATATCGTACTGCTTACGTTGGCATATGGATCGAATTTGATAGGGTCTACAGGCATCTACATAGGAGGGACAGATTCTGTAAGCTTTGAAATTCAGAAGCTTTATAAATTATTTTTGGAGCGATTCAATCCTGTTGATGTATACATTATACAGAGGGGCCCATATACTACAAGCGTATTGCAGTATAGTTTGAAAGAAGAAGAAATATAAAACTTTGAGACAATCTACATTTTTAAAGGAGTAGTAAACTCGTAATTAATATGAAACCTAGTTGACTGTATTCTTTAGAGGTGATTGTGTCGATATGATTTACAAAAGTTATTTGTAACATCCAGTCTCAGGCCTCGAACAGATTCGACTCTTTTGATAGAGACATAGTTTATCGTATAATTATACAATATAGGATTATTTTTACGAGTGAAAATAATTTGATGACATTCAGCTGTGTTAACATTGATACGATCAGTTAAGTAGTATATGTATAGATATTTCGATCACATTTTATTTTGTGGCAATCGGTGATGTTAACAATTTTAAAATATATTTATTTTGTCATCAGCGAACATTATGAATTTAGAGTAAGTGAAACTTGAACCATATTGGTTCGTAGTGATACGAATTGTAGAGTAATATGCCCAGTATAGACCCCTGAGGAACTCCAAAATAACGGCAACGTAAGCATTATGCGCTCTTCCCAAAGTTAAAGCTTGACTCCTACTTCTTATACTCAGGGCGTGCAACGAGTGCAACAGAATTATGCGATCAATCCTATCGAATGCTATTTTAAAATATGTGTATATAGTCAACTTGAATTCCACCATTCATAGAGTGAAAGACGTAATCCGTAAATGAATGAATTAACGGACTTATGGATTGATATTCAAATTCTTCAAAAATTTTATAAAATAAGTTTAATTTTGTGATAGGCTCATAATTCTTAATCAGACCACGGGAACCACTCTTATGAAAGGATATAACCAACGCGGAATAATGAAAAGAATCGAAAGAATCCAGATACTTGGAAAAGTACCAAAACGTTTATTGAGAATAATAATTAAATTTAACAGTAAACCGCAAGGCAAGAAGCGCAGTTTTTTATATACATAGGGAGGATTTTATCGCTACCTCGGCCCTTATTAAGATCAATAGTTTTTAGTAACTTCAAAAACATATCTTCAGAGAAACTCAGCCTATACATGATCAGTTGATTCTGCTTCTCATTACTAAATGGGAGATTATATTTAGAAGCTGGTTTTTTAAAACACGCTCTCAAAAAAATGGCTAAAACCTTCGCAGGCGTCAGCTTCACAGCGCGAGCGGTATGAATTGTCTACTAAAGTGAGTACTTTGGGACTTGTACTTCCCGTGTTATTACTACGCAATGTTTTAAATATGACCGTGTAGTCATATAATGTGTGTATATTATTTAGAGTTCTTCTTAACATTAATTTGTATACGTTCTTGGTACGAATCATTACATTTTGTTTGGATTTTCTTTTGTCACCTTAGTAGGATAGAAAACTCATCATAATCTCTGGGATTACCGTGCCGAATCTGCCTATGTGCTCGGAGCTTGTAATTTATTATGCGTATTAAGGGTCTTGAATACCGTACGGGAAATTTATTCGTGGCGTATTTTTTTTTTCTAGTAAAAAATCATGCATTAATAATTAAATAAAATTTTTGAGTTATTTCGTCTATCTTATTTCTCTGAAGTAATGTGTAGCAATCAAAATTGCGTAGATACTTATTGATTCCTTATTATCTATATTAATATTATAAAGAGGTAAAGTTTCTAACTTTGTTTGTTTGTAGAGCGTCCACCACTTCCACCACTACAGCCTATCACAGTCCACTGTTGGACATAGGCCTCCACAAGTTCGCTCCCGATATTATGACGCGAACTCATGTGTTTTGCCCATAGTCACCACGCTGGGCAGGCTGTTGTAGAGCGTAATCTTCGCAAATACTGATCCGATCATGAAAATTCATTTACTAACAGAAAGATACACTATTCAGGAGTGATACAAGCTATGTTTTATTGTAATTGAACAAAAAACTAGGTGAACAATAATAGTAAATAAATATAAATATAATTAGAATTATTTAGGTAGTGCAACGTTAACATCAAGATAGAACTGTCAAAACTAATTGACTCTTGGTGTTATTCAATTTGATTTTAATGAAAAGTCCTAAAATTTCTAGAGCAACGGAATCCTCTCACTACTTACAAAATGTTAGACCTAGAGAGTTATAGAAAAAAATGGTACATATGTATAAATTTTATTTATGTAAAAAAACAATGAATATTATCTTGAATTTCTATATAAAATACAAAGAACCCTTTTCCCCGACCTAATATGAACAAAATATCAATCTACACGTTCTTACAAACATTTACAGCGCTTACGCGCTAGCGCACGCGCGGCTTATGGGTCACATGACCTCGGGGTCATATCGGGGTATAAAGACGATCGGCCGTCTTTATAGGTACATTCATATTTATTTAGATACTCGTAACTTCTATTCTGCTTTTACGTTGTAATATGTTAACAAATGCTATTTTATTAAAAGTACCGAAATATCAAGTTATTATTTTAACAGCACCATAATAATCGGCAATAAAATTTCAAAACGATTCATCTGTTCCCTGTCTGTCTTTGTAGTGTTAATAAGTAGTTCTAAAACATATATAAATATATGTATATTTATATATGGATAGTCATATCCAAAATAATTGAAAGACAAGGTTTTGTTATGCTTTGTAGCGGAAAAAGCGCTATAATTTATTTGAGCCGTAGATGCCTGTCGGAAAAGCTAGGGGTGAAGTAAAATTTATTGGAATGGGAATAGGAACAATACTCTCACTAGCCTACTCACACGTAATGTCGATAAGATAAAATAATATATTTGTATCCGTGTTATGTTGAAATAAGAATATATGTAACTGCAATAGTGTAGTAAATAATGTGGAACACAACAATTTTTGTTTAGAACTGATGAAAAATTGTTGAAGACAAAAGTTTTCGAGCAACGACTGACGAAGCACTGATACTGATCATGAGCACTTATGAAGGGACTAGTCCATAAAAAAGTCGTTCAGCGTGCAATTGAACGGGCTGTGCTTGGGATCTCTTTCAAAGGTAGGATTAGAAATTAGACTATCCTCGATAGAACGAAAGTAACCGACATAGCCCACAGAATTAGCAAGTTGAAGTGACAGTGAGCTGGTTACCTGTGTCGCGGGACCGATGGCCACTGGAGCAGGCGTGTCCTGGAGACCAAGTTTAGGAAACCCCGAGTGACGTACTCCGGTCCGCTGGACTAACGATCTACGTAAGATTGTCGATTGAGGCTCGATCAGGATTGCGGAAAATCCGGGTATCTGGTGCAAACTTCGGGAGGCCTATGTTCAGCAGTGGTCTGCGATAGGCTAAAGTGAAGATGTTAAATTATATAAATTTATATAAGGTAATGTTTTCGGGTTTAAATTAAGAAAGCAAATTACATTTTTGTATTTCGTTTGTATTATTTTTTGTGTAATACCCACACAAGGCACACGACGACACGGTTAGTCGGAGGTGCGGGTTCGATCCCCGCTGGAACGGTCGATATTTTTTTGATATGATATTTAAAATGTTTACATTTTTGTAGTTTATACAAAATATCAAAATGGTCTCACAAATTTTTAGAAGTCACATTTTTTTAAATGGAAAAAAGCTTTTTTAAATAGTATTCAACTCAATATTATTTTGGTATTCAACGAATTCTGTTATTATTTTTGCTCTATATATTTTATCAGTAAAGCTATCTCAATATCAACATTGGCGAATGATAAATGGTATTCATATTAACAATTGCAACGCTGTTGTTACTAGATATAATGGCAGTAAATCTTAACAATCAATCTAATTTAAAATGTAAACATGCTAAATAAATATGAAAAAAAAACAGAAACAACGATAAAATTTTCTTTTATAAAATGACACCGAAATTAAAGTATTTGACTAAAACCGGAAATAAATTAACGACCGTGGTTGACAGTCACGACTTATTCTGTTATCTGGATAATGTATGGACGCTGCGTGGTGGAAACTATCACTGCATATTTCTGTCGCTTCCATTTGACCTAATTTTCAGTAGATTTTTCCAAAAATATAGAGTGAAAATAAAATGTTAAAAGTCAACTATACAATAAATAAAGTATATGGGACGTTCTTCTTTTTTATCGACAATGGCTTGTCTCCTCGGTAAAAAAGTAAATATATTGCTCCTAAATACCAAATTTCTTATATTTTTTTTTATAAAAATAAACTTGATAAGGCAATAATTATAATATCTTCAAAAGAAGATTTTAGTTAATCATATTTTTTACAAAATTAGTGTGATATAGTATACGAAAAGCGTAACGGAGGTGTTTTACATACAAATAAAGTATGTCCCTCTATGAGCACTCATGTAAACAAACTGATGTCGTGAAAAAAAATCACATTGAAAGTTTCTAACCAAAAATATTTACTGAGCTACTTAACCTTTGTTATTAAATTAATAAGAAGAAATAATTTTTAATGTTACTATTATTAAATAAAAAAAATATTTTATTGGCTGTCTCCCGACGTACATGATTTTTGTTGCTACCTTCTGTCATTCATTTTATGGTACAAAATAATGTGCGTTAACGATTTTAATCTTGGTCACTAAACAAGAGAATAATCCCTCTCCACCCCGGATCCGCGCTATGCGTCCCTCCGCCCTGGCATTACCAGTCAGTCGCTCGAAAGCAGTAAAAGGAGGTGCGAGTGTTTATTTAGCGATCGCTCTGTCACGTAAGTTACTACTTCCAAATGTTATTGTAATTTATGTGATTTGATGTTATTTTATTGATTTCTGATAAATATTTCACATATGACCAGTTTTCTGCGTAAATTATAATTAGGAACATTCTGAACATCTCGAACACTACTATTTTACACGTCTGTCACGAAGCACCTCTGTCCCAAAAATGTGACAAGGTGTTAGACCTCGTGACAGAGTGGTCATTTTTGTATGGAGCTTAGAGCCTTAGTTAATTTTAATAATAGATGATTGTTACTTTTCTTACGGTGGTTATTATATCGTCATTTATTTTGTTAATTTAAAGTGTTACCATCAGATAAATTGAAAAATTGCATTATCTACGGCTGAAAAACAGGACGGTGTCGTGAAACAAGGAAACAACCCTGAAATCAACACAAAATTAAAGAGTAGAGTAAGTGAAAAGATATTGCAAGACTGAATTAATATATCTACCGAAGAATGGTTATTGTTTTCTAAAATTAAACATTGTTATAAGGTTAACTTCGTTCGGCGGGTAAACATTATTTACCACTCCGTAGCCTTGTATACAACTCTGTCACAATTGTCCACCTTATAATTTAATTCCAAAGTAATGCATGAACCACTCCACTGGCAAAATTTACAAAAATAACGTTTTCTTGTATTACATGCTAAACAATAAAGGTATTCACTAGATTTTCAAGCTATTTTATTGGGTGACTTTCATAATATTAAACAGTTTTTTGTCTTAAGAAGCAAAAATGTGACAGAGTGGTATTGGATATATATTTTTTAATGTTTATTTTAAAAATTCCGTCCAAACGAGCTAGATACAAATAAATGTTTATATTCTTGATAAAAAAAGTAATAAGAAACTGAAGATCTGATTTTAAATGAGAAATTAAAAAAATAAACATTTTTGTGACTGAGGTGTTATTTTTTGATACCATTCCTACGAAATTTGAAATAAAACAAAAATTACAAATAATATTTCGATGCATTATATATTTTTGAAATCTAGAATAACGAGGCAATGATTTAAATCACATTTTACTAAACAAATCACATGTTTATTTTGTTTAAGAAATATAAAAATTTGCCGGTCTGATGTCGATAAAAAAGAAGAACGTCCCATATACAAGGACTTAAAGAAAAAGTAATTTTTCCTTTAAGCTTTTAGTAGGGGAGACGTAGAACATCGACCTTCACCGATTTGATAACTCGATGAGACATATGTTTTTATCAAATATAATTTATAAACAAATATGCATATGATAACTTGCCTATCGAAAAGTGGTCAAGGCTATTTTTAATTTATTTAATTTTAATTTTTTTTTTTCACCTTCACTCATAATATGATAACCGAATGAGTTTTATATCAATTGGTAGTTTTAACACACAGAATATGCCTAGGTAGGCTTGCCTACTTATTTTTGGTCATGGCTACCTGGAAAGTCGATGTGAACAGGTAGGTCAATATAATAATAATGTAATCCGACCGATTTCGGCCATGGCGACCACTTCAGCCCCTTATAGGGCTTGGCGCTGATGCGCCCGGAGATGGCTTATATAGCCAATTTTCGCTGCGAATTCCCTTGCACAAAGCGGGCAAGTGAGCTTGCCACTCTCATAATTGTAGTGAATGGCGGCGAGTGGACGGGCTTTGAGCTCATCGCGCTTGGTGTCGAGGTCAGCTAAACGCTGTTCCTCAAATTCGCGGATTCGCTTATTCACAATCTCGCGCCATTCCGGTCGCTGTGCTGCCAAACCTTCCCAGCGAGAGGGTTCTATATTGCATCTTTTCATATGACGTTTGAGAACATCTTTATATCTGAGGAGTTGTCCGCCATGCTTTCGCTTGCCCTCCTCCAGCTCACAGTAAAAGATGCGCTTCGCCACTCTCTCCTCCGCCATCCGTGATAAGTGACCGCACCACCGAAGTTGCTGACGCATCAAATACGCCTCAATGCCACCAACATTGGCACGTCTTAGAACTTCGGTATTACGCACCCGATCGGACCATCTGATCTTCATGATGGTGCGTAGGCATTTTAGGTGGAATCGATCGAGAGTGCGTATATGGCGACGGTACACACACCAGGTCTCGGAAGAATAGAGAAGGTTTGGGAGCACGATCGCCATGTAGACCGAGATCTTAGTAGCCAGCTTAAGGTCGTGCAAGCAAAAGACCTTGGAACACAGTTTTCCAAATGCTGCAGCTGCAGCACTTATCCTGCTGTTGATCTCGGCATCAAGGTCACACTTAGCTGATATAGTGTTCCCCAGATAACGAAATGTATCGACCTGTTTCAGCACGTCTTCGCCAAGCTTAATGGTCAGTGTCTCACGACCATGGATGTCCAGGGACATCACTTCCGTCTTTTTGACACTGATCTTTAGGCCGAATTTGCAGCATGCTTGGTGGAAAGCGGACATCAGCTGTTGCAGGCCGTCTGGGGATTCTGCCAAGAAGCACAAGTCATCAGCATACATGATCTCTGTGATCAATGTAAACGAGACCTTGGTGCGCGCCTTAAGTCTGGCCAAGTTGAAAAGATTGCCATCGGTGCGGAAGCGAATGCGAACTCCTTCAGAAACAGTTTGTAGGACCTCCTTGACTGCTACTGCAAAGTATAGAGCGAACAGTGTGGGTGCTAGGACGCACCCTTGCTTTACCCCACAGGTAACGGGGTCAATATATACCTATATTCGATACTACATCGATCTGTTCGAATCGAAATTGATATCATAGGTAAGATATTGTAATTACAAAACTAATCATATAGGCTTGCCTGCAAAAACTAAAAAAAAAAAAAACAAAAAAATAGCCTTGACCACTTTTCGATAGGCAAGTTATCATAGGCATATTTGTTTATAAATTATATTTGATAAAAAATATGTCCCATCGAGTTATCAGATCGGTGAAGGTCGCTCTTCCACGTCTCTTAGACCATATATAGTAATATCTAACTATAAATTTAAATACCTACAGAGATACCTAAACAATAATACGATTTTTGAATACGTATTTGGAGTGTCATTTGATTTTCAGTACTGTTAAATCAGTCCCCAATTTCGATTGGATTTTATTTAAAAATTCGATCACATCGTATCTACTTAATGGTCTTATCTCTAAAAAATCTACAGCTGTAACAAACCTTATTAAAATAAGATTGACATTGTTAAATAACACACTCGTCACTAGGTGGCGCTGAACTCAACTACATCACGCTATCAAAGTTAATAGGAGAATAAATATACCTTTCTGGCTAACAAATTTCAAAATGAGGAAATGCACCTCTAGTGGTACACTAGTCTCTAGCGCTTAGTTCATGCACGCTCTTAAATGAGTGTCCTACTATGCCTTTTGACAGGTTGCTCTCAGAATGTCTCACCCTTTTTTTATAATCGCTGGTAAAATGCGTTTACGAACTAACCCCGCCGCCTACGGGTGGCGGGAGTGTGGGGCTCCCGGCGCTAGAAAGAACGCGCCAGACTACCCACTAAAAACCAGCAGTGCCCTCATCGTCATTGTGGGGCGCCACAGGATCACTAACGCATACACCGTGACGCCCCTACGGCCCACCTGTGCAGGCCGCCTTCGCTTATAGAGCGCTCACGGGCACCGAGAGCGCTCTATCGTCCACGTGGAAGAAGGGATAAGGACATCAGCTCTGTTGCGGAGGGTGAAGGAGTGCGTGGCGGCGTCTCCTTCCCGCCGGTCGCCTCCTGCGTAACGCATCAGCATGGGCGTCCACCCTGCCTTCAATGTCTCACCCTGCTAGGATAACGATTATCCTATCCCTCTCTACTGCCTCCACCCGTTCATCGTGTCGTCGAGTCGTCACGTCATCGTATCGTCGTGTCGTCGTATCGTCGCATCCTCAACCTGTCGTCGTTCCCGTGTATCTGGTGTCTCCCCCTCAACTACACATTGTTAAACAGCTCTATTATTTGTTACAAAAAATAAAACAAACTTATCAGTTTTACATATTTTGTAAAGTAGGTACATTTTTGCAAGTAGATAATTATTTTTTGTCTTAATTAATTATTTTAAAATAAATTAATAATAAAGCTTGATTCGCTGCTAAAATGTAAAACTAATACACGAAGAGTACCTACTTGTAGGCTAGCATTTTTTTTAAATTAATCGTAAACTCCTGCTGACCTTTATCATTTTGAAAATATGCACGACGTACTCTTGGACTTAAACGATAATATAAACGGACGAAAAAAAACAACTTCCAGTTAAACTTGACTAAAGAAGAGAACTGATTCGATAAGACATTTTAATATTTAACTTTTAATTACAATATTATTTTTTTTTACTGTTACGTTATATTTAACATACTAAAGTATAGTTTTGTAACCTAAAACATTATTGCTAAAGTGACTTTTCTTTTAATCCACATTTAAATCTGAGTAAAGTTTTTAGGAAATGTTGCAAAAACGTCACTTAAGAATTTATGACACTGTTATTTTTCTCACAGCGCTAACTAGAGAAAGGTGACAAGTGGAAATGTGAATTTTTTACAACCTCGTGCTGATGCTCTTAGCATTTGGCGTTCATAATTATGATATAGTTACGTTATACATAAGGTATTTTATTATTTTAGGTATACCGTAGATTGTAATATAAAGAGGTGGCAATGGCCCAACCCAGTTTTCTGGAAAACTAATATAACTTAGTCAACTAGTCGTTTTTCATTCAAAATAGAGTTTACACGAGTAATTACAGCTTTTGGGACAAGGTACTAAGCAGGTAATAAAGCATTACTTGGCGTCGATATTAAATATAGTTCTAAATAACCGAATTCTATAATTTATTGTACATTTTTGTATCGGTTATACAATCGTGTTCTTTTTTCGTTTGTTTTGCCAAGCTGCTGATCTGGAAATTTTTATTGATGATTGAAATCGGTGAAGTATTTACGTCCGAAAATAAACATTATTTAATGTTAGTTAATTTGGTGGATTTAGGCTCTACATAAAAAAAGAGACGTGTGTTATGGTTACGTTCACGTCTACATTTATGACTTCTGTTCCGCTGCAAGTCGTAATACGCTATTTTATTATCTATATTACTTACAGATAATGAACTTACCTACCGGTGAATTATTAAAATGATTCAGTGATGTCAAATTTTAGTTTTTAAAATATAAATAATTTATGATTTGTCATCTTTAATTGAATAACGTAACAGTAATAATGTAAGACGGATATTTGAACCAAAACGCTCAAAGCAAAATAATGGTAGAGATTATTACGCCTTTTGGAAAATAACAGAGACGAGCCGTTAAGACTTAAGAGCTATTCATACAGAAGCAATTTTTTATTTCCCGAGAGTGACTCAAGTCTACGTTAGCTGAGATTTGCAGATATTTCTTTAAGGATCTCGCGAAACAACATCCTCATTGTTTAAGAATGTATTGTTTTGCGAAGAAAAGGGTGGAATATTCGGTACTATCTTCATGTCAGCAACTTCTGTCTTGAATTCGCTTAGATACGTTTTTATTTAGCTTCTATGCTAATGACTCATCCGTTGAATATGTATCCAGTTTTTGTATAAAAGAGGAGCTGCCATATGTGTCTTCATGAATAATAATTCAAACATCTAAAACTAAAAGATATATTATCCTTGCAAACTAATTATAACGTGGTTCACTATATTGTTATTTTTTATTTCACGTTAATTTCGGCACCAGTATAGTTTACATAATTATTTATTACTTACTATGTCTTTCTTGAAAGCAAATTAGTTTTTTTTATAATCTGAATTTTCGACTACTGTTTTTTACATATTATAGTAAAACTTGGATTTTTTTTTCACATCGCATAGCCGTGCTGTGTGTAATTATGAAGGTTTTTTCTTTTTTCCTTTTAAAACTACTTCCATGTTATTAAATATGACGAATGCTATACATACATATTTTTTTCTATTAATAGTTCCAGTTATTAGGGAAACGTACAAATATAATCTCTATCTATATATATAAAAATGAATCGCTGAATGTGTTGCTAAGCGCAAATCTCGAGAGTAGCTGAACCAATTTCCCTAATTCTTTTTTTATAATATTACTTGAAGTACGAGGATGGTTGTTACGGAGAGAAATTTAAAAAAAACTGCCTAAAAAAGTCTAAAAACAACACTTTTCTTTATTCCCATACAAGATTCGTAATAATACTTAAAAGTCAATTTAAACTTTAATACCATACCATAAAGTTTAAGTGTTAGTGGAGGGGTTCCGGGAGGGTAAATATGAAAAAAAAATCGACTGGTAGGCGGTACGAAGTTCGCCGGGCCAGCTAGTTGTATATAAAACATTCATCCTAAAACATTTATGGATAACTGGTTAAAAATATTATGTGATTGCGAATAAATCATTTTAAAAGTCCAAGTAACTAAATTGAAAATAAACTATCTATTGTGACGACCGTTTTAAAATAGTGGTGCAAAACTTTCATTGATGGCGATCGCAAGCTCGATTCTCGCTTGCAACGGATATTAATTGTATGAAGTGGCTCTATCTACTAAATTAAGAAGAGTTCCCAGTAGTATAAGTTTCAAAGGCTGTACAAATTACATAGTTTCGTTAATTGAACTATTTATTTTCCAACAGATTGCTGAGGTTAACTATAGCTATAATATTTGAAATACTAAGCAACGTTGTATAGGTAAGGTACAACATAAAGGAGTTATCTCTTCACTCCAACACTCATAACCGTATTAGGCTCACAGGCTATAAGCAGCATGCGGTACAAAAGGTCAACTAGATAAAAGCTACTTTGCGCCAATTTTAGCTTTATCAAATAAAGAACTTTGATACGCTATAAATTTTTGTGACTAGGAAATATTTTACCTACAAGTTACGTTGATAACAAAATTGATTTATGTTATGAAATATTTTGAAGCTAAACTAAATCTATCGACAAGAATATTTTATTACATCAATAACGTTTTATTATAATAAATCGATACCTCCTACGTAAGTTGTTGTAACCCCAAAACTACAATTTTACAGTAGAGCGTTTTAAAGATTCCAATTGGACTAAAAACTGCATTTATTATTGTATTATTGTAAAATTTGGTATATAAATGTAATTTTTAGTATTATATACTATGTTGAAAGATAAATAATAAATTATTTATATTTTCTGAGATATTGTTCATACAACATTGTACTGCGGAGTACAGGCTGCGACATTTGTCGTATCTCATACTTACAACATTATACAGCGGAGTTTAGATTTCGTCAGTTGTTGTATATAGTAGTTACAACTGTATACGTTGAAAAATATAAGTTTCATTCCATTGTAAGTGGCAATATCAATTACATCGGTTAAAATATTTGGTTGGCATTATTCTAAGTAAACAAATACTATGTTAGAAAATAAAAAGACATACGGTCTATTATCAAGTAGACATACATATAAACCTAGTTTTTAGTTTCATTGGAGCCTTAAATCAGTGAAAACTATCAATATTTTTGAAGAACAATAATGAAAACGAAGTTGAAATTTAAATTTAAATGATTTAAAAAAGAAAATACTTTTTTATGTAGATACTATTCTGAATCAGAAAATTCCACATTACGAGAGCCAGCAACAAAATATATACTCTTGAAAAGGTCATGATATGTGGCTGGAATAATTCCATTGGGACAAAGACTCGTCAAGTCATCATATTTTGCCTTTGTTAAAGGAAGATGGTTGGAATAGAGAGGGCATAGCTCAACCATACTATGTTTTCTTTGACATCTTCGGGTATTGGTATTAATGGCAGTCGTCATAGCATTACTGTTTGCCAAATCGTACCGATATTCAATTTTAAAAGTATCTTCTGCACATATCCGCACTTTTTTTTATTTTGTTCCATTTAACTACGTCTCCACTTACATTTTTTAACCAGTTACGCCCGTCCAAAAGATGTTTAAAGTTATAAAAATCGGTATGCTTAATATCTGTGACGTTATATGGTTTAGCCCACCTAACCAAGTTAAACCATTCTAGAGGTGTATATACATATAAGTTTAGTTTTAGATGAACGTTCTATTAAAGCGTAAACGCTATCACCCTCAGCTTTGCACCTTTTTCCAGAAAGGTATGTTTTATAGTTATGTTAAGTTTATGAGCAATATCCACATAAAACGCAAAAACAGACAGACAAAGTGCTTAAAAAGTATTTTTTGCACACATCCACATAATTAATATGATCTTTGCTATGACCTACTGGTATTGAGTATTTTAACGTGTACTTACGTCTTGAAACTGTATCTGTATAAAATCTACGTTTCTTTTGCTTTTTTACTAAGTTAGCCACATACATCCATTGCTTTTTTCGATCACCTAAGCTACAAAAACTCTGAAAAATCTTCTTTCTTAGTTTTTAGCGTAATTTGTCAAAGCACTTATTGCGGGAGCGACATGGTGGGCCCATCTTTCTACTTGCTTGTATTTTACCTTTTCTGGATATATATTATTTTCCCAAATTACGTAAACACTTTCTTTTATTATCTATCAATTCTTTAAAATGTATTTTTCTTACATTACCTTTATCTTTCCTTGATGGACGACGGCGGTCGCTTGTGGTGGGTCTATTACTCGAAATATCCGATAGTAAACTATTGTTCATGGTTATGTATGTCAAGCAGCTAGAAATACATGATGGTGAGGGTTGAGGTGAAATATCGAACGCTGATAAATTTTCTTTTTGTTTATAATATGGGCAGAAATCATTATTACAGTCGTAGTCCAAGTGATACTACAAGAAGGGCAAGGGTGCGGTGTCTCAAGATTTGCAGTATAAGAATCTGTTGCTACTTCCAAATTGTCAAAGATGTTTTCATCTGTTGTATTTACTAAATCATTCATTTCAGATTCATTAAAACTTATTGGTAATGGTGACTCTGAAACAGTATTAACATTTTAATTTGATTGCAACCCAGTTATTCCTAATCCCTTGGCAAATTTGGGAAATCCTTTCTTATAAGATCTTACATCGTATAAGGAACACATACAGCTTTTACCTCTCCAACAATGCGATTCACTAAGGATATAATCCTTGTGTGGCGCTGCCCCTGCTTCGAAACTAAAGTTCGATATTCAATTAGCTACTGACAAGCAGCGATGGGTCGCGACACAATCTCAAGGCTCTGTCTCGATGACGAGCTCCTCGTAGAGAGAATAGAGTAGCAATACCAGCTGTTTAGGCTCTGCAACCTGCGTTAGTAGATCATTAAGGCCCGTATTACAAAACATCACTCAATAAGTCAATACTCAAGCATTACTTAAAGGTAGATTTATGCCATTTGATTTTTTGAAACTAGTTTTAAGTTATACTTAAGTATTGAGTGACGTTCTGTAATACGGAACTAAGTCAGTCAGCCAGGGCAAAGCATTTTATACGTAGCAAGATCCAATTTTAGAAAATAATTTTGACATACATCATCGAATTTAAGTAAAAATAGCAAAGTAAAATATAGCATGTCATCATGCAACAAAGTTTTGTATAACAACTTCCGAAGAAAAATGTTGTATCTATTACTTACAATAATATTTTTATTTTAATGTAAACGTAAAATGTTTTATGTAATACATACAACATTTTTAATGAACATTCTACGACGTATACTGTTGTAAGTGTTCTATACAACGTTTTAGGTTAGTATCACCACCAAAGAGTAACAGTAACGGTATTAATGCTAATAAAATATTACAAAAATAAAAATAGCTGTAATATTTTGGAGACTTGAATCATGAAAACTGTTTAATTGTATTTCATCAAATGAAACATTGTTATTTTCAATGGGTGTCTCGGAGTTTCTATTTTGTGAACTCGTATTATTGACCATATCACGTAGTCTACGTGCTCTTGTTATTATACTTGTACGATTCATAGTTTATATTATTTTGTAGTAATTCAATTACGTATATAGTTTCGAAAAAACTTAAACGGTTCCTATATACGTGCGGCCGGTTTAAAGTCCGGCGTAGTCTGTTGTATGTGACCAATACGAGACGCGGGTGCGTAATTCTTCTCTTCCCTCGCCCCGCGTAAACTATTGCAAAGGTCCATACAATGTTGTAGTCCGTTCTCGTTCGAAAGTTACAACATTATACGACTGGCAAATCCTTTAAAAATCGTATTTTGGTTATTTTTTCACTTTGAATGCATAAACTATGCAAAATTAAGATAGTTTTTAGTAAAAACGCAAAACGTCATTTTTGTGGCATACAACAACTTACGTCGGAGGTATCGAAATATTATACACTATTAGTGTTTTTCAAATATAGTGTCATATTGCAGGTGATGACGTTCTTAATAAAAAATGACAAATATTTTATTTACCGGAAAATTATTGCGAAAATCGATAAATTTATGTCCTTACCTCTGCTCTCTTTATGCAGCTGTGGCGACATCTATCGAGCCACAAACGAACTGACGGTTCTAGATCACGCTATCGAAGTTTCCAAAGCGAATGAACTATATATACAAGAACCTGACAACAACCGTCGGGACAGTAGCCCTACCAGACGCCCGTCTGGTTGGAGGATCCTACCTTTACGGTGGTGGTTGAGGGACTTAACACCCTGTTCCTCGCCCTCCCCAAACAGCTATTGTAGCAAACTTACCCGAATTGTATTAGTAGGACGTTAATCGGAATCATCTGAAGTATAAAGATATATCAGTTTAACGGACGTGCTCAACACCACATTCTCGCAGTTTGTGAAGAAAATAGGTCTTTTCATATGCCTTCCCAGGCACGTTTTGCTAGCTCATTATTAGTTAAGATGATTCTTTACTTAATATAAGCAAACATGTCTACATTTGTTTAAGCTGCTTATCATCCATTTCTTTACAAAAATCTGAATTTTTAAGTCTTATATTACCACCCAAAACCAATAAATAATCATAATATCGTAATATACGGAATTTATGTTATTTTTTATAGGTTTTCGTTTTACTGCTGTGTTGTCTGTATTTACTGTCCCTTTTCTTCTGATTTAACAAAAAATTCACAACTGCATTTGAAATATTTTGTAAGTTTTACTCAAAAAAAAAAGCTATCGGACCTTATGTTATTTTGTCTGAACTACTTAATGTTTTTAGTTACTAAATAAAGCTACATTTATTCTCATAATTTTTTTGCAAATGTTTTTGCCGTGGTTGGGTCTAAAACTCCACCTTACCTCGTAACTAAAATATGTATTTATTATACGTACTCATGTACTAACAGCGTCCCTAGTGTAAGCTAAACGAACTAAAACATCTGATATAACTTGCAATATATTCCTTAATATAATTAGGACTTCGACTAATTAATGTTACAAAGATAGCTGAAAGAACAGGTAAAAGCGATGAAGAGGTAATGAGTTATTTGTAAGTTTGTAATTTAATGAGAATAAATGCATGCTATTTAAACTGTTGTACGAGTATTTTTAGTTTTTTAATACACAAATAATATAATTGTGCTCGTATGTTTTTTTTCTTTTAAATAAGAACGATTATTATCAAAATATGAAATAGAAACAAAAACTCGAAATCTAGAAAAAGTCGATGCATATAAAAAAGTTTTATGTAATGGAAGTGTTTCGTTTCAATACAGAGAAAACGATATATTATTACGTCCAAATGTGTCTGGTTTTCGAAATTGAAATGTTACCTTCCATAACTGATTTTTGTACAAAGTTGCAAGTTTTCTTCACAATTTCTAACTTATGTCGTACATCACTGACAGGGCCAAATTTCACTGTTAGAGAATTTGTTAAATATATTCTAACACAATAATGCAAATAATATGTTTTAGAAGGAAAAATATTATGAGATATTTTTTAAGATCGGTGTAGAACCGGAAGGCTCACAATTGAGTTTATTGTTGAATGGAAAACTTCTTTAGCGGCGTTGTACAATTTTTTTCATAAGAATCATTAATCTCTACAGGCGTAAAAGTTAATCCATATTTGAAAACAGATACTTAATATACTCAAAAATAAATAATAAAATGTTGTCTTATAACTACTTATTAATAAATAATTCAAAAATAAGTAATAAAATGTTGTCTTTTTTCACGAATGCTATCATTAAATTTTAAGAAGTATTACATAAATCACTTTAAATCTATTATACAAAGTACCACACTTGGATAGGCCAATCCTGCCAAATGCAACAACTCCAGTGGTGGGTATACCTATACATATCAATTACACTCGATTAAACTAAAGGTACACATATCCTCGCAACTTGAATTGCCAAAACATTAATTCGTTGTACCAGCTCAACTGTAGTTCTGTAATAGACAGCAAAATAGAAAATGGCAATGTAGTGGAACCAATTCAACAATATTTGATATTTATTTTTATTTTTCGATTCTTGATACAAAGATATACCTATAGTTTTTTATCTTTTTCGTGGAAAATTAAGTAAAAACGTTAAGAAAGTTCCCTTAACTAATTCCTTACTGCTACCCTTTAAGATTATGATGACATCTATATATATATATATCTCTATTTATATATAAATGAATCGCTAAATGTGTTGCTAAGCGCAAATCTCGAGAGCGGCTGAACCGATTTCGCTAATTCTTTTTTTATAATAGTCCTTGAAGTACGAGGATGGTTGTTACGGGGACAAAAATTTAAAAAATTGCCTGAAAAAGTCTAAAAACAACACTTTTCTATATTCCCATACAGAAGATTCGTAATAAAAGTCAATTTGAACTTTAATACAATACCATAAAGTTAAAGTGTTAGTGGAGGGGATCCGGGAAGGAAAAGTATTAAAAAATAAAATAAAATAAAGAATCGACTGTTAGGCGGTACGAAGTTCGCCGGGTCAGCTAGTTGTTTATATTGATTTATCTGAACAATTGTTAAATAAATTGGAACGATTACAAAACATATTTATTCACTTTATATTCGGATTGCGCAAATTTGACCATAATATATCAGTCTCAACATCGTCACCAGTTGGGCTGGCTACCAGCGACGATATAAGCATGCTCTTTCTTTATTGTTAAATATTCTTTATCACCCTCACACAACCCCTTATCTTAAGGATAAGTTTAGTTTTTTAGGACATGAGACTGAATGTAACTTGCGTTCCCGTAGTAATGACTTTCATGTAGTACCGTACCGTAATCGTAATTCCTTCACTAGTAAAGTGATCAAACTTTTAAATTCCCTGACCACTAATATCTGTCAAGCAGAGTCTATAAATACTTTTGGGAATCGTTTGCACAAATACTACTTTTCTCTTATATTGTCTTAAATATATGAATGGTATTCTATTGGTATATTGTTTTTATATGTATGTTTGTATCTACATAATTATGTATGTATATATGTACCGTTTGATGTATGAATATTATATTGCTATGTTTAGTATTTTAAATTGATTTCTTTATGTGTAATAAACTTGCGTTGTTGATTGCGCACTATTACCGACATATTCATGATAATGCCGCCTTTGCATAGGGTAAAGGCACCAGTGGTCAGCCTCATAACAACTTTTTGAAGTTTGGAATACTGGCATTTTTACAGGATTTGTCGGATAATGAAACGGATTACATGATTGAATTAATTGTTTATTATAGTTTTTAAACAACATATGTCAAAAACAATCTTTCTCTTTATAAAATATATATTTAAATTCAAACAAAAAATGGCACTTTTTGCCAGTGGTCAGCCTCTAAAATCCAATAATCAGCCTCGATGAACCCAGTATTCAGCCCTTATAACTATGAATAAGTATGAGATCAAAATGAGCATTATTTATATCAAAATCGACTATATTATTTAGGTATCTCTTATTTCTTATAGCTAAATTATCAAAACAAAAAATAAATTTATTATTAATAATTAAAAACCGAAATATTATCGCAAGCAAACAATCGCAGTACTTATTTGTGTTCTTATTTTCTAGAACTTAATCATAAAAACATTTATTAAACTAATTATTTATTTATATGAAAATCAACGATATTTTATGTATGCATACTTATATGATTATTATGTAAATATAATTAAAAGACTTGTGGCCACCAACAAAGAGTATCACAGGGTACATCATTCATTATCTTTAAGCCATTTATTGAATCCTCTACGAACATAATCATAAAATAGCTATGTCGGTTTTCATCCAGCCACTATCAGATTTCCCAAGGAACCAATGATCTGGTATACCTACTAGACACAACTTCTTTAGGAGGTTTTACATAAGAAAATACTACGCATGGTGGTAAAATATCTCCATCTGCTGAAAAAACCGCTAAAGTAGTAATTGTTTCCTTTTCACTTCCTTTGACAATTTGTTAAATGTTTTTATAGCCTCTAGGAGCAATCACTTTATTTATTGATTGATTATTGATTAGATCTTCCGTTGGCCTGTACTATTGCTTGGTCCATATATAATAAATTGTCAGTCTCTAAGGGAAACCCACATTTTGTAAATTTTTGATACTAATCCACCAGGCAATTTCTTCTGCTTTATTTAAAATGGAATCCACACCCATTTATCTTGAGCCTTCTGGGATACATAGATGGAACCAATCTTGTAGTGTACCTCGAGGAAATCCAAAACTTCTACTACCCTCTCTTATCGGCATTCCGTTTCGTATGGCTTCCATGGCGGAAGAGTTGACGCCGCGTTGGCGCAGCGGTCACAGCAATGGATTGCGATTGGCTGTTGCGCGAGCGGTTGCGGGTTCGATCCCCGCACACGACAACATTTGTATTGGTCATACAGATGTTTGCCGTGGTCTGGGTGTTTGTGCAGTCCTTGTAGGTCTCCCCACCGTGCCTCGGAGAGCACGTTAAGCCGTTGGTCCCGGTTGTTATCATGTACACCTGATAGCAATCGTTACTCATGGTAGGAAATATATATTTGGGTTGTCTGGAAGAAATGGCTAAATAGCCATAAGTCCGCCCATTGTACTTCACAGTCTGTATATGATATGTGTAGTTATGATGTACAATAAAGTATAAATAAATAAATAAATAAATAAGAGTTTCTTTGCAGGGTACTTTTGTTTTGGCGTCATTTTATGCTGAAAAATATACAGAATTGTGTCTACCGACGTCCTTAAAAATACTACCTAAATGGGTACAATCGAAAACACTGCTATCTGTACATTTACAAACGAACATAAACCTTGTCGTAACGTATTAGTCTATGGGTGGTCAGTTAACAGTATCTTCGTTTGTACCCAGCTAGATCGGGGCTGAATACTGGATCGGCAACACCTAGTGGCCAGCCGCGTAAAAGTAAAATGTTTTACGCGGCTGACCACTGGGTTTTTTGCGGAATATGAAAGAACATGCCTAACTAAATTTGAAAATTTAAATTTAACGGTTCTAATGACCGCCTTTTCTCGCAATTTTAAAAATTATTCAAGAATCCAGTGTTCAGCCCCGGGGGGCCGACCAATGGATCTTTTATAAAAAAGCAGGTCCCAATGGTCAGCCCCCACAATATTTACGTTAATCAGCGATATTTTTATTCAAATTTAATATAATTCGATAAATGAAGTAATACATAAAGCCAAATTGCATAAAATACTATCACATTTAATAATAAAACATATTTTTTCTTACCTTTAAAGAGAACACCACGCGAAGTAATAAATATGGCGGACATGGCACTACTGCTCTTTTCCACCACCGTCACCTGTAGGAACGAGTTTATTTCTCCCCCCTGATCCCCTGCCGCAACTATCGTGTGACGTATTCATCAATTAGGAATCAAAGTATCTATTTAAGTACACGTGATCCGTTTATTCTAATTGTAGCGATATTTATGACCAATAAACGACGCAAAAGGCTGACCACTGGTTCCTGGCTGGCCACTGGTGCTGTTACCCTACTTATTTGTTTTTGTATGTAATGGTTCTACACTATATCTTCTTTTTTTGTGTGCAATAAAGTTTTGATAAATAAAATAAAAACTAGCTACTATCTAAATTAAAATAAAATCTTTTCATTATTCATATTTTATAAACGAAAAGGGCATCCAATCTTATTTTCAATATGTTACAAAGGATAATAATCACGAAATTTATGCTTAAAATACGCGAGGTTCGGCAAATCTCCATTTGTGTGGCACAAAGACAGCACTAATGCGAATGTAAAGGCTGCTTTAAATTAAGGAAATCTTATTAGAAAATTCCGACGTGTGTCGCTGCCTAAAAGCCGGTACGAGGGATCCGTGTCGGGCCTAATGAACGTGCTCAAAATTTATAACACCTTTCACCTTTTAGTTACTTTACAAGAAATAAATTAAACCTCAAACGCATTTTGTATAACGACCCCTATTAATTCTTGAAAAAAAAAAATATTCGTTTACAGGGGACATTTCGTGAAACATTTTTTAGACACTTGAGAGTAATTTCGTTTTGACATTTTTCGAACTCTGAACAATTCAGTCACAATTTATCTTAGGTAGGGATCCCTAGTACATTTTTTTGACCTGATCAGTATCAAGCTAATTTTTTGGGAGTGGCTACATTTTGATGAGGCGAACAAAAAATTCCTCTTCGAAAACTCTCGATTGTGGTAGCTAACAGAGATAGCAGGAGGTAGAGCAGCAGTGACCGTAGGACCAGGATAACGTACCACGCAATTTGGAGGACAATATTACCATCAAATTATATAGATATTAACTAACTAAAAGCAAAAAAAATCAGAAAAAAAATTAATTTTTGGTGACCTTACGAGGTCATCAACTTGATGACCTCGTAAGGTCATCAAAAATTATTTCTAACCGTGGATTTTTTTCTTCTTTTAGTTAGTGATTATCTATATAATTTAAAAGTAATAATGTCCTCCAAATTGCGTGGTACGTTATCCCGGTCCTACGCTCACTGCTGCTCTACCTCCTGCTATCTCTGTTAGCTACCACAATCGAGAGTTTTCGAAGAGGAATTTTTTGTTCGCCTCATCAAAATGTAGCCACTCCCAAAAAATTAGCTTGATACTGATCAGGTCAAAAAAATGTACTAGGGATCCCTACCTATCTCGTTACCGATGCTTATTTAAATTCCGTGATACGCTCCAGTTGTGACAACAATTTCGTTGATAGCATTTGATTTAAACGCTTTTGCTTTGATGTTGAGGAAACGCGATTTTTCCTACTAATATTTTCGTTTAATATGACCTGTGATGGATATATTGTTCGTTTTAGCTTTATGCTGTTTTTGTCAAAAAAAAGAGTGGTACTGAGTTTCAATTTACTGGCGCAAATATCACTGAATGGGTATTAGGTAATATTATACTTCTGAAATAGTCGTCTTTTTACCTACGATCCGCACTTGTTGCATTATCTTTAAGTTTTAAAAAATTAAATTATTAATTTTTTGTATTGGCAAATACAAAGTGAATATTATCATCCATCAGCCCGCATTGAAGCAACGTGGTGGATCTTAATCCACCACGTTGCTTTAATCTCTGATCGTTCTCCCACAAGGAGAAAAAGTTATATGAATTATAAGATTTAGAGTTATATCTAATAATGCGTATTTACTTGACTATTTTTTCGTCTTATTACGTTGTAATTGAAGTCGTCTTTTTTAGTTTTCGAGCAAACACAATTATTTATAAATGAATTTGTAACAGATACCTATAGTAGACATATAAATGAATGTAGTATGTAAATGTAGTAGACTATGATGAATAATAAAAATACTATACGTATAAACTTTTTCAAAGATATGCCATTTCACAACTAAGTAAATATTTATTACATAAGCAATGTCTTTCGAGAAAAAAACGAAAACAATATTTCTATCAGGAAAGATAGCAGTAGATTTTGCCACAATAGCTGACGATAATGGATAATGGAAACTATCGATCACGATATATGAATCACTTCCAGCATCTTCACAGTAATCGAGTTACACATTATTTGCAGATGATCAAAGACTTTCAACTATTATAGTTGCTCAGCTTAGTACGTGCACAACTCCATCAGTATATTGCGATTGTTTTTATTAATCATAGGAATGATAATGATCATCCAAACCAACTCATGCTTGTTTTCTTTTCGTGTAAACACTTCACATTCGACGGCTTCAAGTAGTAATTTCACCCGTGTGTCAGGAGTCCGACAACCCACACAATACACAAACACACACACACACACCACATAACATATGTATGGCTAATACAAACGTTTGCTACGAGCAGGGATCAAAACCGCGGCCGCTAGCGCAATAGCCAATGATGTGACCTCTACGCCACGGCGTCGTCAATGTCTACTTTGTTCCCTGGTGCATAATGGTAATATATACGTAAATATTTTAAACTATATGTCGACTTGCGATATTATATTTATTTATGACTGCTTTATTCCAATAGTTTATAAATGTATAATGTTATTTCCCCGGACTTAGATTAAAAACTATCAAACTAGCATTACGCTAAGTTCTTAGGCTATGTTAAATATCCGTAAAAGAGTAATTATTATTTTGTTTATTATATAAACGGTATATACATTGCTGTCATTAGTTAAAAAATGCTTGAATAATATGAAAAAAATCATAAAATATAAACAAATGAAAGTGATGAAATTTAAGTACTGAAAGGAATCTACAACTTTAGCCCGACTTAAGGGTAATGATTTAACGAACTAATTTTGCTCAATATACATTTCAGATTTTTATTTTAATACATAATTTTTAAATAGTTATATTTACTTAATAAAATAAAAAAGTAATCAAACAATAAAAATTATAACGGTTTTAACGAGACATAAATTACCTTAGCAATCAATGGTTGCCAATTAATTGATTGATTATACCAAGAATTGTGATAACCTTACGAGCACAGAGGACTATAGCACATAAATAATATATTGAGTAGGGACTTCAAGTAGTAATTTCACCTGTGTGTCAGGAGTCCGACAACCCACACAATACACAAACACACACACACACCACATAACATATGTATGGCTAATACAAACGTTTGCTACGAGCAGGGATCAAAACCGCGGCCGCTAGCGCAATAGCCAATGATGTGACCTCTACGCCACGGCGTCGTCAATGTCTACTTTGTTCCCTGGTGCATAATGGTAATATATACGTAAATATTTTAAACTATATGTCGACTTGCGATATTATATTTATTTATGACTGCTTTATTCCAATCTATACTTATTATAAAAATAAGTCCCCCGGCCGCGTCTTTCTGTCCTCCTGTCTGTCTGGTTAAACGGGGGTTGGAAGTTTGTATGAAAGTCTTATGTTTTTGAAGTAAGAGACTTGAAATTCAAAATGTATGCTCTATAGATGGTGTTGAGGTGTACTAATAATGTATTCACCAAGTACACCTCAAGGTGTACTAATTTTGTATTTTTAGAAATCAATCCCCTTTTGGGGTTAAAACAGGGGTTAGTAGTTTGTATGAAGTCCAATGAAAATTACACGTACAAACTTGAAATTAGGCAAGTAGGTTCCTTATAGAGAGTAGATATCCGCTAAGAACGGATTTGAAATTCTACCCCTAAGGGGTTAAACGGGGGTTGGAAGTTTGTATGAAAGTCCTATGTTTTTGAAGTAAGAGACTTGAAATTCAAAACGTATGCTCTATAGATGGTGTTGAGGTGTACTAATAATGTATTTTGAGAAATCAACCCCCTTTTGGGGTTAAAACAGGGGATGATAGTTTGTACGAAAGTCCAATGAAAAATACACCTACAAACTTGAAATTAGGCAGGTAGGTCCCTTATAGGGAGTAGATATCCGCTAAGAACGGGTTTTACGAAATTCCATACCTAAGGGGGTTAAACGGGGGTTGGAAGTTTATATGAAAGTCCTATGTTTTTGAAGTAAGAGACTTGAAATTTAGTAGAAATATTCCTTTCGCCGAGTAGAGATCAGCTAAGAACGGATTCTACTAAATTTTACCCACAAGAGGGGGTTGCGGGGACGTTAACCATAGAAAATTGAACCATAAGGCGTAGTGACTTGAAATTCGGTAGAAATATTCCTTTCGCCGAGTAGAGGTCAGCTAAGAACGGAATTACGAAATTCCACCGTCAAGAGGGGGTTGCGGGGGCGTCAACAATGGAAAATTGAACCATAAGGCGTAGAGACTTGAAATTTGAAAGAAATATTCCTTGCGCCGAGTAGAGATCAGCTAATAACGGATTTTATAAAATTTTACCCACAAAAGGGGGTTGCGGGGGCGTCAACAACGGAAAATTGAACCATAAGGCGTAGAGACTTGAAATTTGGTAGGAATATTCCTTTCGCCAAGTAGAGATCAGCTGAGAAAGGAATTACGAAATTCCACCCACAAGAGGGGTTTGCGGGGGGCTAACAATGGAAAATTGAACCATAAGGCATAAGGACATGAAATTTGGTAGAAATATTCCTTGCGCCGAGTAGAGATCACCTAATAACGGATTCTACAAAATTTTACACACAAGAGGGGGTTGCGGGGGTGTCAACAATGGAAAATTGAACCATAAGGCGTAGAGACTTGAAATTTGTTAGAAATATTCCTTTCGCCGAGTAGAGGTCAGCTAAGAACGGAATTACGAAATTCCACCGTCAAGAGGGAGTTGCGGGAGTGGAAAATTGAATCATAAAGGCGTAGAGACTTGAAATTTGGTAGGAATATTCCTTTCGCCGAGTGGAGGTCAGCTAAGAACGGAATCACGAAATTCCACCCACAAAAGGGGGTTGCGGGGACGTTAACAATGGAAAATTGAACCATAAGGCGTAGAGACTTGAAACTTGGTAGCAATATTACTTACGCCGAGTAGAGGTCAGCTAAGAACGGATTTTATAAAATTCCACCAACAAGAGGGGGTTGCGAGGGCGTTAACAATGGAAAATTGAACCATACAGCGTAGAGACTTGAAATTTGGTAGGAATATTCCTTTCGCTGAGTAGTGGTCAGCTAAGAATGGATTTTACGAAATTCCACCCACAAGAGAGGGTTGCGGGGGCGTTAACAATGGGAAATCGAACCACAAGGCGTAGAGACTTGAAATTTGCTAGGAATATTCCTTTCGCCGAGTAGAAGTTAGCTAATCGGATTTTACGAAATTCCACCCACAAGAGGAGGTTGTGGGGACGTTAAAAATGGAAAATTCCTGTTTTAAAACTGTAGCTCCTATCGACTCCAAATTTGGTAGTAATCTCCTATATGTGATGTAGAAATGAACAATGAGCGCATTTTATGATAATTCACCCCCAATAAGGATTACGGGGGTAGGCGTTAACAATGAAAATTTGAAATTTCCGAGGTTAATAGAAGATAACGCTTAATGAAATAACTAAGTTTGCAAATGTGTGTTGTAATATTTTATTATCACTGATAGCTATAAAATATCACTACATAGTATAAAACAAAGTCGCTTCCCGCTGTCTGTCTGTCCCTTTGTATGCTTAGATCTTTGAAACTACGCAATAGATTTTGATGCGGGTTTTTTTTTTATAAATAGAGTGATTCAAGAGAAAGGTTTATATGTATTATACATGCATAGGGTAGGGTCACCTAAGATTGCGCACTTAACATTTGACTTGCTGTAAGTCAAAAATAAAATAGGTTAGCATAATCATCTTTATTTATTTTCAAACATACATTAATATACTTTGTTAACAAACAACTTAATCAAATATTTGGTAAAATTTTTTGGAATAATTGAGCAATATATGAAAAATGGTAAATGCGCAGTCTTAGGACCCTGGGCGGGTAAGATTGCGCAATAGGATCGCTAAGACTGCGCATGGAGAACAGAAGCTTTTAAGGTAATACTAAATTAACTTAAGCCCTATTAATACTAAATTAACCCATTTTAGGTACAAAAGTCAAACTTGAAGTGTCCAATACCAATATCCGCTGTGCATATTTCATGCTACTGATGCCACCATTCAGAACATACAGAACAACCAATCCAATCTTCTGTAATCGATATACCTATTTTTTTGATTAGGCATATCCTGTAGTTAAATAAATTTCATTGTGATAATCAATAAAAACAAAGAAAAACAAATAACTAAACAAATAAATATCTTATAACATACACACACGGTCGTCTGTTCCTAACGGTAATTATTGAGGGTAGAAATAAATATTGTTATTAATAAAATAACTTCTGCTGTTATTTCCAACAATATATATACTAGAAGGCAGGGCTACTACAAACTGCGTCAAAGAGCTAGTCTTCAAAAATGAAGTTTAAATTAGGGGGAGGTAAGTCTGCGCGCGCAGTTTTAAGGACCCTGGCTCTGCGCAGTCTTAGGGAATCGTTTGATATGCAAATACATTACTATCCATGCCATCTCTTGAGTAGATCCGTAAAATAAACAACCGGGCAGCGTTGTAGGTGGAATTCGTTTTTAAAAACGATAACTAGATTTATTGGAATATAGCTTAATCAGACATGACCACAGTTTCAAAATAACTAAAATTAACATCAGTTACAAGAATTATCTTCAAACTTACCTAGCAGATCCGATATCCCACTGTTTTCAATTTTTTTGTCGCAGCAAAACCACTAATATGTACGCATCAAAATACGACTGAAGTTAGGCACAGATGTCGTTTCTGTTTTGAAATATTAGCATTGCGCAGTCTTACCTCCCGCGCAATCTTAGGTGACCCTACCCTAATATAGAAGATAAACACTGATGATTTTAGAGGTTGCTGATGTCGTAAATAAACACAGTCATTTTTTGCGCTTTCATTGCAAACGCTGGCGAAACCCTACGAGATAGATCAAAATAATTTACTACAGTATTGTATAACTTAAAAAGGCCTACAAAAAAGTCCAGGATAGTATATGTCTATCTCTTAGGGATAACCCACAATAACCATTTTTTATCCTTTACTTTTTACGAGAAATAATGGCTTATTTACGAAGCGATTTTAAGCAATACAGCATTAATCCTTATGCAATTTAGTACCTTAAATACATTATGCATTTAATATTAATCAATTTGGCCCTTTACAGCATGTCACTTAAATGAATATTTTCGAAGATATTACAGATTTAAAATGCAGGGACATAACGGTGGCGGTGGTACCGGCTTGGAGCCGCGGCCGTGCAGCATTTTTTTTGAAATTGTTTGTTCGTACTTTAGTCGGTATTAGGAATAGTTTTTAACCGCATAATAAATTATTATAGTAAGTACATTAGGTTGGATAGGATTAGGCTAAAACCATAATTTATCAGGTCAAGAGTAACCTCTAAAGAAAACATGTTTGTACTGTCTAATGACAAAAAAGCTGTGAACTTTGTATATAAAGACATTCTGTAGTATATTTAATATCAGAATTTCACCCGTGCGAAGCCGGGGCGGGTCGCTAGTAGTTTATAAATGTATAATGTTATTTCCCCGGACTTAGATTAAAAACTATCAAACTAGCATTACGCTAAGTTCTTAGGCTATGTTAAATATCCGTAAGAGAGTAATTATTATTTTGTTTATTATATAAACGGTATATACATTGCTGTCATTAGTTAAAAAGTGCTTGAATAATATGAAAAAAATCATAAAATATAAACAAATGAAAGTGATTAAATTTAAGTACTGAAAGGAATCTACAACTTTAGCCCGACTTAAGGGTAATGATTTAACGAACTAACTTTGCATTATACATTTCAGATTTTTATTTTAATACATACTTTTTAAATAGTTATATTTACTTAATAAAATAAAAAAAGTAATCAAACAATAAAAATTATAACGGTTTTAACGAGACATAAATTACCTTAGCAATCAATGGTTGCCAATTAATTGATTGATTATACCAAGAATTGTGATAAGCTTACGAGCACTGAGGACTACAGCACATAAATAATATATTGAGTAGGGACAATGCAAATAAATCTATTAGTGTAGGTATGTTTTAGTAATTAATATTCTAAGAACATTTTATTAAAATTATATTCTATTAAACACTACAGAGAGCTGTGCACAAAAGGTGATTAACAAAATAATGTACAATGTGTATTTTTAACAAAAAATCTAATTGTTCAGATCGCAGTCATAATAAAAATATTTCTAAAATAAAAGTAGCCTAATTTGCTCCTTATTACATAGCTATCTACCAGTGAAAGTCCTTTTAAAATTCGGCCCAGCCGTTTCAGAGATTAGCCGAAACAGACAGACAGACAAAAATTGAATAAAATGTAATTTTGGTACATGTACCGTATGTAGGTACATCCATATGCATTTAGTAAAAAGCGGTTCTTTTAATATTACAAGCAGACACTCCAATTTTATTTATTTGTATAGATGTATAGAGTATAGATGTATAGCATCTATATTTGACAATTCCTCTTTCCTTCTTCTCCTTCATGATAGAAGAAGCCAATAAACAACATGTCAACAGTTTACCGTAATTACATATAAAGTAATTAAAAAATAAATTATTCTTGCATCATACTACGAGTTAAAAAAAATAAAGCTCCAGAATGAAGAGATTTCATTAACGAAACTTAGTAGACTGACTTATTGAGGATGAATAGTAAAATTAGGGGAATTTGTCTTGTTTAGGTTAATTCCAGAGAACACTGGGAATTCAACGGGATTTATGAGCTAAGAATGCTGCATCAAATAAGCCCTTCTGGTATTTATGGGTGGGTATTGATTTAATGAAGAAATAAATAATGTTTTTTGTTTCCCAAGAAAACGTAAAAATATAAAATATAGTTAGATAATTAATATATAAATAAATTATCTCCATTATATAATTTACTATAAACATTATTTTGATAGTCAGTAACAATAAAATACTTGACATTCATAAAAATCAATAATAAATAATACCCCTTTTTTTCAAAGACAAAATGATGAAATTCCTGAATAATAAAATTTGATTAATTTATTCAGCTATGCATAATTTGTTTTTCAGAATATTTTTCAACTGAGTAAAAATTGTATAAGCGGATACTACGACTATACAAAATAATTTATTGATCCTATTTCTAAGATATTTGACAAAATATCTACTGAAATCGTTTACGATATTTGTTGATGTTGTTAAGAAAGTCGATACTTATATTGCGGCAATTAAAACAAAGAAGATTGAGAACTGAAAGTAAATGTTATACCCTTGTTTCTTTTTCTTGCTGTGGAGTTGTCGCGATTAGTTCTATGTTGTCTTTCGAAATATGTCTTGTACATATCTTTAAAGTTCTGAAACAAAATATAAAAAGTCATAACCATCTGATATTTTGCACTATTTTTTTTTTTGGTAGTCTTTCACTTTCACCACTTTACCCGATAATTTCAAGAACAATGTTACACAGTCACTTTAAGGGTCCTCGCAGATTACAGACACTTTATCGGCCGATAGTTCGGTCGGGTTGGGCTGCTAGAGACATGAGTGCGCAGACCAGCCAACAAACAGTCGGCCGATTCATTACATTCGCTAGAGTCGATGAAGAGATCAGTCGCGTGAAATGTTACCAAGAAATATTATTATTGCTTTATACTTACAAAGGAGAAGAAGGATAAAGAAGAGAAATCGAAAGTAATGGGTACATCCTATCTATAGTAGTAGATTATTGCAAGGGAAGTTTTACACGATTCATTCTAAATTACTAGATTTCCCGGAAAATTTTTCCCCTATTATCGAATGAGCATAACCAGTTTCAATACACTTGTGAAATTAATTGGACCTTCAATAGCGAAGAAGGTTGATTCCATCATGCACGTACCACACACACGACCTTTTCCGCATCCAACGCGGAGCGAACTGAAGCTATCGGCCGAGTCGGCCGATGAAACGATCGGCAAGTGTGCGGGCGGGGAACAGCGCCATACTGATCCAGCGGTCGGCCGATAGTTCGACGATAGTTTAGTTTGAAGGCAATAGTGAAACCCATCAAACTTTTTATCGGCCGATACTGAACCACTGTAATGTGCGCACTTGCATATATCTTCATACTGATTAACAACCCGACCAAACTATCGGCCGATAAAATGTCTGTAATCTACGATGACTCTAAGTTTGATTCGTTTCTCATAATAAAATAAGTTATTGTGATAAAAACGGTAAAATAAAAATTAAATATACGTGATTGTTAACAATGGTAAAATTTACTTACAACTTGTACATGTTTATAGTACGTACGTAGTAGTACTTACTACTACTTACGTAATATGATTATATTGAAAGAGGGACATTCTCCAATTCGTGTCACATTTTATGGGAAACGAGACGAACAAAACCAAAAGTAATAAAAATAATATACCTATGTAATTTTACTTATAAACGCGATGGTTTTTGCATATATATTGGATATAAAATTAAACAACGTTTTCATTCAAAAATTATTTCATAATGCTGTTTATAATAATTGTGTTTGCTCGCAAAAAAAAAAACCGACTTCAATTACATCGACAAGTTTAGTAATACAACGTAATAAGACGAAAAAATAGTCAAGTAAATACGCGCTATTAAAGATTACTCAAAAAGTTGTAATCAGATCTCGATCTAATTTCACGAAGACTAGATGACAAGTATTAGCTTTTGATTAAAGTAAGAATCATCAAAATCGGTACACCGAGTAAAAAGTTATGCGGTATAATACAACTTAGGTCGACGAAAAAGTAGTCAAGTAAATACGCATTATTAGATATAACTCTAAAAGTACTGGTCAGATCTTATTTTAAAAAAAATGGGACCACATGACACGCAATTCCTTTCAATCAAAACAAAATTGATCGAAATCGGTCCACCCAGTCAAAAGTTCTGAGCTAACATACATTAAAAAAAAAAAAAAATACAGTCGAATTGAGAACCTCCTCCTTTTTTGGAAGTCGGTTAAAAATAGCATAAATATCTCGAGAAAAACGTTCAAAAATCTATAAAAAAAGAAAAATACTTTACAATATAAGTCAACTACTAGTTACATATTTTTATTCACGAGGGAAAGACAAAAACTATGTTTTCTACGACGAAAATTAATATGAAAATAAATTTTAAATTTTTCACTTAGGTACTTTATTAAAAAAAGGTAATCAAATTTAAATACAGTCATTATAAAATGTTTTGCAAGCGAAAGTATATAAAGTAATTTTAAACCATCTCTCATCTGAAAAATTTACTGAAAAGTGCCTAAGCTTCTTAGAACTACTCCCAATTACGCCAGCTTTGTACAATGCTATTTGTACCTTGTCAGTTTTTTTACCTACAGAAACGATTCGCTGACGTTTTATTACGTTGTTATTACAGAATTTAATTACTTTTGTATTCTGTTAATATTAATAATTTTTTGAATTTAAATTTATAATGGTTTATTATCTACAAGTATGATGAAAAATATATTATATTCTTTATCTCAATAATTGAATTAGGAATGGCGTAGTAGGAAACATTTTGCAACGTATTTAAATCAGTCATCATCACTTAATCATAAATCAAAGACGTTAAGGAAATATGTAATTATTTTAATAATACATGATTTTAATTTCAGTTCCAAATTACTCTCAGGTAAAAATTAGTGCTACGAATAGACACTTAGCTTAATATTAATTTACTAAAATATTGTCTAAGAAGTTAAAAAAATAAAATTGTTTAGATACACATTATAGGAATCAAATTACAAATATAATTATTTCAGTTACAGGTGGTAAAATGAATTCAGTTTCATTAATAATATAACAATTTTATGAAAAAAACATTTAATTAAATTACTAAAACAAATAAGTTACAATTCAACTAGTAATTGGTAGGAACACAAGTGACTCCTATCAGTTCTGAATAGTATCCCCTTAAGTAGTACCAACATCGATCAATGTTCAAAAGTCAGACGGTCAAACTTCTTTAGAGCTGAGTGTTTCGTGAGATAAATGCTGTTATTTGGAGCTATTGCAATAAATCTTGAAAAGTCTTGATCTTTGATTTCTTACAGCTGTCTAAAACTTACTGTTCCTTATAAACAACATATTTTGTTAAAAATTAAAATATTTTCGGCATTCAAGAAACGTTCAGAAACACGCTTACCGTACCGTACCGTATACCGTATCTAAGATTGTAAGAAATAACTAAGACGTCTTGGTTTAAATATTTGTAACAAATCATATTACAAAAGTGAAATCTGAATTACCAGAAGAAAACTGTAAGGAGGTCACAGTGTTCTATTCTACATAATCTGCACAGTTTAATAAATAAAATTGATTACTTCAACTTTTACTGTATGTATATGTGCTTGAATTTTATCAAAGCCGTATAAACCTATCTTACGTTAGAGAAACATTAAAACAGGACCAATAGATTTCAGAACTCCAAAGTATTCCGTCTTATTTATAATATTAGTATGCTGCTTATCAAACATACATAATACGAATACTTCAGCAGAGTTAAAAGTTTTTAAAAAGTCCTTAATCCATAAGGTAATTAGGTACTAACTATACACGTTTTTTTTCGTTTTCGTTTTTGTTTTCGTCTCCGTGGCAACTTCCGTTTCTAGAAACATTGCTTTAAATGAACATATCAGTACAAAGCTAATAGCTCTTTTTTATTTATCAAATTTATTTTATTTGATTATGTTTTTAGTTGCCAGCCATGTATTTATTGACTACACGCAAGTAAAACCACCTGTCTGAACCAATTAAAAGAGGATTTATCGCAAAGGTAACACAATGTCGTTTCCGAGGACAAAGAAAGAAATCTAATTTTTTCTTCAATGAACAAAACTTAGAATTGTTTCATACAGCCATTTACACATATTATATTTATTGTTCAGTAATGTATTTGTGATGATATCGTGTAACATATACAAAAGAATTATCTTCTATGTATACAGAAAAAAAATCTATTTACATTCTTAACGACTTTTATGAAAAAAAAAAATTTAAACACGAAACGAGAAAGATCGCAAAGAAAAATGAAATAAACTGCTACAGTAAGTTTTAAAAGTATAAATTTCATATCTTACCACTTATCCTGGTTTCATTGATAAGTTATACTTGGTAGTTTTTGTGAAAATTTACCAACCATTAAAATTCATGAAACGGATGAGAACAGACCGTGAAAACTTTTGTAATACTTTTTTGGTCTCTTGAGCGCCAGAAATATACTGTCAAAGATTTTTTAAAGAAATGAATACTAGTCATTAGAATACAAGATAACAAATTTATCTTTCTAGTGTGCTATGATTCACTAACCTATATAAATACGTAGTGCTTTGCATATTTTTATTGTGCTATGAATTGCATAATGCAGTTTTTTGGATACCTACCTCTATCAACGCATAAATTAATCATTTGATATTAAAAATAATAATAATTATAACAAGATACACATTATATTTATCGAAATTTATGGAAATTTGATATTGTTCGTGACAAAAATCTACTTAGGAGCTGATAGCACTAATTGGTGCTACTTTGAACTTATAAGTATTGTCAGGAACCTACACTAACATACAAAAGATATGAAAATTGGTTTAGCTTCAAAATAAAATAAATCGTATGATAAAATAAATCGTAATTAAAAACGTAATTTAAGAAAAAAATTATCCAATTCTTATAATGGTATGATAACAAAAAAAAACGTTTCTCATTAATTATAGGGATTGATGTTATTACATTATATATGAGGTTTTTATAAGCGACGTGGAGGCACAAGCCACATCATAGTTAATAGCCCGACAAGCCGGCGCCCAGGAAATTTTTGTTACGCTACATGTTAAAGCCCCGGTAAGCGTATATAAAAATTAACTGCACAGAAGTGGAAGTAAAAACTGTGGTCAACCAATTTATATTTTATGCCCTTGTTAATATTATGATTTTACTATGCTGCATAGTTGTTAATTTTCTAGAGTGGAGTATGGTCTGTTAGCTCTTTCCTCTATAACGTTGCAAAATATTCTGAAAGAAAGTTCAGATATTACGCTTTACTTTTATTTTTATTTTCAGTTGGTATGTAAAATAATCTAATCGTAACAGCAGCTAGTTTTGTTTTTGAAATAAATAGGTAAATTTTCTACGCTTATTATATAATAATACAAATAATATAGAATAATCTCTCTACGTCTGCGGCCATACCGACAATGAAGAAGGTATAAAAATATAATCTAAGTTATAAAAAATATTGACGATCCATTGACTCGGTGGTCACAACCGGCGTGGTACCGGCTGCGAGTTTAATTCCGCATAGTAACTAATATTTAGTATTTTAACGCAGTGGTACTAGTCGGAAGTTGATATCTATAAAACGAATCTTTAGTCGAAAATCTTAAGTTGTAAATAAAGTAGACGGAGGAATGTGACGTTATAAAAACAAACGTACAACGGTATACATACCTGATGAAGAGAGAAAAAAAAGCCTTTAAAATTATATATTCCATATTAGTTGAGCCATTTAATTTAATTAGTATTTATAAATAAATAAATAAATACGAAATACCTGTGATACAACAGAAGATAAATTTTTCCAATTTGTATTTTCAAAGGTCAAATTAATAGGGTTAATTGAAACATCGTAATAGAAATGAAGACGTTTGATTGAGAGTAGAGACGTACAAAATTGGTATTTATTTATTTTAATTAAAAATAAAATTCAAGTCGATTTGTAAATTTTGTTATTTCTTATAAAATATTCGTTTAAAAACAAAACAAAAAGCTATAATGATATTTATTTATTTAAAATTGTTTACTCCGAAACCCACATTATTTTATTTATTATTTAATTCCTCACTTTTAGGAGATTTTATGACTACTTACTATTACTTTATATATATATATATAGGTATATATATATTATATCATACTTTCATTTAAAATTACAGTATCACAAATTTTTGTTAACAAACACAGCTAACTTAATATAAATTTAGTTAACCTTTGTCGAGCGTCACGTTTTACTGTGAAACAATAAATATCGTAATGTTATGTAGTACCTAACTCCCATGTAAGATAAGACGGACAAAAGTGGGATTTTACACGTTGTTTCAGTTTACCAACAATCAAAAGAACGTATGAATAATAAATAAATGAGCAAGAAATAACAAAAAAGCTTTAGTTTTTGTCGATAAAACCGTACTATTATCATATTTATTTATATAACAATCTTCATAAACCAATGAATAAGTGATAAGAAAAATGGAAAACATTTGAAAATAAAATCATCCTAGCCTAATATTATCATGGCTAACCTGTTGTCTCAGTTTATAGTAGCCCTGCTTTCCGCTCTTTTGCGGGTTCGATTTCCTCCTGAGTCTTGGTTTAATATTTGTATTTACATATTTATTATTTCTATGTATAGGAACAGATGACCGTGTGTGTATCTTATAAGAAAAAAGATCGATCTACAACTGACAAAGATATCTATCTGTCAATATAGAATTATGCACTGATGCACTGGTGCTTTGCTTTAAGGTCTTATCCTGTGGCACCGTGTAAAAATTAAAATATTTTCCTATAAACAGTTATAGTAAATTCATGAAGATGTTGTTTTGTACACAAATAATAATTATGACAATCGACTAACCTTAAACAATCCTTTATATAAAATTCTTGTGTCACAATGTTAGTTACAATATTCCTCCGAAACGGCTGGACAGATTTTTTTTGAAATTTTGTGTGCATATCGGGTAGGTCTGAGTCTGGTTCAACATCTATTTTTTATAACCCTAAGTTATAAGAGGGGGGATTAAAGGGGTTAATAATATAACATGTATATGGCAAAACAACGTTTGCGGGATCAGCTAGTATTTCTATATTTAGTTATACAGTATAATTTTCGTGTATGTTTATGGTTGGAAAACTCATACAGTAGTGATTGACGATGAATCGACTTATGATTGTGACAGGTTGTTTCCTATTTGTAGATTGCCTATCGACGAAAGCGCGTTTTGATATTCGCGGAATAGGTGGTAGGTACAAAATTATTTTTCCTTTTCAATATATTCACCTGCAAGACGAATAAGTACATTTTTCAGACCTTTCATTTAACTTATTTATACTACCGTAAAAATGTTTCATGGTAACAAAAAAAAAAATATAATGAAACCGCTTCCTTAACCTCATCGTCAGCGGAAAATAACTTAGCTATTAGGTTACCTTATGTAGTGCCGCCAGCGCAACATGACTCTTGACAAAGTCTGTCATTACAACATAATTATAACACAACGTCATGTCATACAACACAAATGAATGATTGTTTGTCATTACAATGAAAATGAGTTAAATTCGCGTAGGTATACATTAGAATGCTGTGACGCCGCGTTGGTGCAGCGGTCACAGCACTGGATTGCGATTGGCTGTTGCGCGGGCAGTTCCGGGTTCGATCCCCGCACACGACAACATTTTTGTATTTGACATACAGATGTTTGCCGTGGTCTGGGTGTTTGTGCAGTCCTTGTGGGTCTGCCCACCGTGCTCGGAGAGCACGTTAAGCCGTCGGTCCCGGTTGTTATCATGTACACCTGATAGCGATCGTTACTCATAGTAGGGAATATATCCGCCAACCCGCATTGGAGCAGCGTGGTGGATTAAGCTCCGATCCTTCTCCTACATGGGGAAGAGGCCTATGCCCAACAGTGGGATATTACAGGCTGAATCGTGATCGTGATACATTAGAAAACGTTTGTCAGCAACGACAGGACACCTTTTGTCAACTTTCCGTGTCTTTTTTCTTTTATGGCTTCTTTTAACTGTTCCAAAGTTGAAGCATAGTAATCTCCCGTTATAGAAACATCTTTATCTTTGTAATCTATCAATAAAATTTCTTCTGAGACCCTAAAGATTATCACCATGAGTTTCCCGGCCGACTGTGAAACCTTAAACTTCTTTGGTGGTGTACTTTTTTGTGCTACATCATGGTGTCTTATTTGGGCCCAGGTTTATAATTATGAACACAATAATATAACACGAAGTTCAAATATTTTCCCAACCTAACAAACACCATTATACAAATAAATGTTGTTAATTACTAAATTTTGGGAAGGTCATTCATTTATAGAGGTAGGCTTGTTCATATCCACGATCATTGTCCCATTTCTTCTTAAAGAAGTTTCATCTATTGTTTTAAAATTATCCTTGTTGCTCAAGATTCATTTTTTTCTTGTGACTTTTTCAAATTGAAGAAAACAATTTCAATCCTGCGCTCGGTATATAAAAAGATGAAAATATTGAATGTTTAACCTGATAATTAAATCATACGTATTTGATTGAGCGCGTATATAGTACACTGTAAATTTTTTTTGTAAAATTACCATTTCTTTACTCAACATGAGGTGGCTAAATTTACTAATCAGTGTGTATGAATTCAAATTACATCACAATTTGAGTAATTTTCCAAAACATATGCGAAAATTTGCTAAGATGCGGTGTAATTTTACAATCTCAGAGTATAAATCTTACTTGTGTGGTAATTTTACTGAACTGTTTATTAAATTTCAATAACAAACTTTGAAGATTTACCTAAATTTTTAGTAATTTGAGTTACTTGTAAAATTACAAAATGTTTTAAAATTCGAATTACTGTGAAGTGTTTAGGAATTTAAATTTTTTTTTATTATTTTTACAATTTAAACTGTAAAATTACACAATACATTGTAAAATTACTAAAAATACTATTTGTCTGTGACCATGTGTAATTTTACTAAACAGATTATAAATTTTCGGTACCAAGCTCCTTAAATTTACTAATATTTTTTGTGTTTAGTTTTATGTATATTTTTAGGAAGAACAAAAAATTATATCATCACCAACAAGTTTGGAACAAGTCAATGTGTCTGACGAAGAATCTGTTTTTGATACCCCGAGAAAGGCATTCTTAAAGACCAAAATAAGGAAAATTGGTCAAGATAAACGTAGACTGCAATTTAAAAATTGTAATTTGACTCGAAAAATCAAAAGGCTCAAAAAAAGTGCGATAACTTAGGTACAGCAAATTGTGTTAGAACTCCAAAAGAAAAAATATTTTACAGTAGACCAATTTAGTGAATTAAATCTTAAAGCTGAAGCCGTCGAATTTACAAATAGATTGATTAAAAAAAGCAAGTTTAAGGGATATCGTAAAAAATATACACCAGCGTTAAGGAAATTTGCAGTCACTCTCCATTAATATTCTACTGCTGCCTACAAATATGTAAGACAGGCAAAAATATGGGAGGACTATGTTTTCCAAGCGAAGATGTGTTTAAGATTTGTATTCGATCAGAGACAATAATTAACAATCACATTAAAGAAAAGGGTCACATTATACTTCCCTACCCCAAAGACATTGAACTTATTAAAAATCGAATTTTAAAATCATTTTTATAAGTTGTAAAGACATATTTGCATCTTTAAACTCACATTCTTTACAGCAACATCCATCAATCAACAACGTCAAATCATAGGCTACACCTTATTCGCGCTGTTATTGAAACGTTTATAAATGTTCGTATACATTTCGCATACAAAAGCAATCCAGTCAGTAAAACTGATTATAAAAGACAAAAAAGGAATAAATTAAGTTTATTCGAAGGTATATAGCAAACATGTTTTTTTTATTTGTTAAAAAAAAGTTTAAAGTTAAAAGAATTTTCGAATTAATAAATAACACTAATAAATTTGAAAAAGAAAAAAATTGTTTGTTTTTACCTAATCTATAAATAAATTAATAAATTTATTAGCCTAATTATATGAATTAAACTCCATTGTTCACTTTTGCCCAACCTCCTCTCCGTTTAGTAAATTTCCAAAAATATTTTGTAATTTTATCGAACCCAATTCAAGTGAATTGAGTGGTATAGTTACAAAACTACACAGTAAATTTACTAAACAGTTTTATGATCAATTGTTAAATAAAATTACAAAACTGTATGTTAAAATTATGGAACTATGGAACTGCTTGGTAAATTTCCATATATTTTGTAAGTGATGAAGCATTCTGTTTAGTAAATTTACTAAATTGTTTTGCGTTAAAACTTCCTACACATTTTTAGTAAAATTACCGAAGAAATTTTTAACAGTGTAATATGAGGAAAACTACAACTTATATGACATTGATAAAGCAGAAAATAACGTTTCCATTGACAAAAACTTTTATTCTACCTTTACTTTTGTTTTTTGCTTGTAAATCGTTACTAAGATTACTGTGAAATACGTGCTTTTCTCTTTTTTTACTAACTTCAATAAAAATGTAATTTCTAAATCTCTGTCTAAGTGTAGTAACTACCTAAATCTAAGCTTTTAATAATTGTAATGTTTAATATAATGTTCTATCTACTCTTGACTTCAATCTTAATACAATCGCTTTCTGCTTAAAACTATTTAAATGTAAACTTGAAAAAAAAATTAAAAGTAATACTAGAAAAACAAAAGCCTTAGTTAACTCAAAGTTGAAAGCATCGAATGTTGCAAACGTCAAACAAAACACTCCATTGTTTACCGCAACGTTTACGTGCTTCATGCAATTTATTTGTATTTCTATTAATTTCTTTAGTCAATTAAAAATACGCGAACTGCCTCTGGAAATAGCCTACAAAAAATCTCTTTTTTGTAGGTTATTTCCATAAAAATCTATTCAGTTCTCAAATTCTGTATCAATGCAGACTATTAATGTGCATTAATAAAGAAGAACATTGCAGTAATTAGTTAACACTGACATCAAAAGCTTCCATCGTCGGCACATGCCAAATTAGATTTATCTCGGTAAACATTAATTAACTTGAAACTAGAGTTGACTCTAGTTAAGTCTCAAATGGCTGTTAATTTTCGAGGCACCTATATATTTTTCTGAGCTATTTAGAGGGTTGGTTATATAAATACCCTGATAAATGAATTAACTTTTTAGTACGAAACAAAATTGTTAAATTGAAAGTGTAATATTTTTTCGGCTGTAATCAATTTTACGCCGAAGTGACATCGTTAAAGGCAGGTTATCCAAATTGAATGAAACTTATCTCAGTAAATGAGTTCGTGCCTTCTCAGTGACGCTATTATTTTAATAAAAAAGATTATTTTGAATACATTTTTATCTTTCTGAAACAAGAAGCGAATGAATTAAAAAGAGTACATGGAAAGGAGTTCACTGCTCAGTAATTAAATAGACCATTCATAGATTTTTGAGATATTTTAATATCCTTTAACAATTAGGTTTATAAAAGTAAGCTCAGGGTATTTTAAAATTAATACGACTTTTATTCTAAATATTATAATGCTAAAATTTTACGCAGATATAGTGATGTAATATAAAGCCTTGAAATATACTTACCTACAGGCCACAGTATTGATGTAACTTGATACTGCCCTACACTTGATATGTGGCAAAGTTTGATAATCCATCGACTATACAAACTAAATGCACTTATATGGGTTCAAGCTAACTGATTTTCTTACAGAAAACGTAAAGAAGAAAATTTTATTTACTCGCAAGGTCTTGTAAATTTTTTTGCTTTTATTTTTTGTATTTTTTAATTTTATTCTATTATTTTATATACGTTAGTTTTGTTTCGATTATAAACAAATGTTTCATAATATGTTTCCACTTCTTATATCCTGTTATTATGATAAATAATATTTTTACATGAAAATTATGTTACGTAATTACGTAACGTAATTTTATTAAGGCGTTGTCGTCACAGTTTCTGACAATGCTGCTCAAATGCCAGTCATCGTCAAGATTGTTCACATCCAAACTAAGAACAGTCGATTAGAATATATTTTCTCGTCTATATTTTTATTACGATCCTATTTTATTTTGTAATAATTGTGCTGTGTGAGACACCGCGTTGGCGCAGCGGTCACAGCACTGGTTTGTGCATGTTGCGCTGGCGGTTGCGGGTTCGATTGCCGCTCACGGCAGACATTTGTATGGCCATACAGATGTTTGCCGTTGTCTGAATGTTTGTGTAGTCCTTGTGGGCCTCCCCACCGTGCCTCGGAGAGCACGTTAAGCCGTCGGTCCCAGTTGTTATTAATCTTTGATAACGCGTATTTACTTGACTATTTTTTCGTCTACCTACGTTGTATTAATTCGTATTATTTTTATTTTTGTGTTACCCACACATGAGGAAATTCGAAAATGTTTTTTATTATCATATCAAAATTTTTCGACCCAGCGGGATTTGAACCCGCACCTTCCCGACAATCCGTGTCCGGTGCTCTAGCCGTTAAGCTATGGGCCTATACTCCGTGGAATCGAAAATCTTGATATGATTTTTATTCGGTTTTAAGCAACCGTGGTGCCATCTATAGCGAGACCTTTACAGTACTTCACTATTCAAAGTTTCATATTACAATGAAAATCTTTTGACAAGAGACGACACTAAGCTATTTTTAATTCATATTATTTTTATTTTTGTGTTACCCACACATGAGGAAATTCGAAAATGTTTTTTATTATCATATCAAAATTTTTCGACCCAGCGGGATTTGAACCCGCACCTTCTCTCTTGTCTCTTGTCAAAAAATTTTCATTGTAATATGAAACTTTGAATAGTGAAGTACTGTAAAGGTCTCGCTATAGATGGCACCACGGTTGCCTAAAACCGAATAAAAATCATATCAAGATTTTCGATTCCACGGAGTATAGGCCCATGATAGCTTAACGGCTAGAGCACCGGACACGGATTGTCGGGAAGGTGCGGGTTCAAATCCCGCTGGGTCGAAAAATTTTGATATGATAATAAAAAATACGTTGTATTACTTGGCCATGTAATAATGAAGTCAGTTTTTTTCGTTTGCGAGCAAACATAATAATTATTTTTTTTATAAAAAATAGATTGAATTCTACAACAAATAATTACAGCCTTTCCAGTATAAATTGGATTGGCATTATTAGGTAATGCCTCTGTGATTGCGTGTCGTTCTTAGCTTGACGAAGGTAGGATCTGACTTTTTATCTTTTTCAAAATGGATACCCTCAAACCACACAATTGTTTATTTGTATCTCAAGCGAGAATATGTAACGATTTCTAAAATATATTGAACTTTATTTGTACAATAAAAAATTGAACGGATTTTTTATGGTAATAAGTTTTTGACCTATTTAAGTAGTTTACAATTTAAGTTATGTAAAGTAGTATGTAATTTAACGGCTATAAATTTCTTTAATATTATTATATTTGTTGCAAATCCAAATAGCAACTGGTTTCCTTAGATATTTTGCGAACACTGAAAAAATAAGTTTTCTCCAATGTTCATCAGGAACAACTTTCTATTTGTTCCATTTGATTTATGTGTGTAGTAGAGAACGATAGGTAAGCTTGAAAATGACAAACTTTTGGAACATTGTCACATTGGCAATAATGTTAGAGAAACGTGCTCATATATTATGTGTATAACTTAATTTCATGTGTTGCTAAAGTAATCGTACTTTTTCTTTGAAATATTTACTTTTTGTTAATTCGTAAACTAAAAGTAATCTCAAAAATCACAATATAGAGTATGCACAATATAATATGCATAATACAAATTTGACTAGTAACGATAAATCAATGGCCCATTTACCTTTGAATTTCGACTAGTTTCTGATATCATAATTTCACAACTATAATAAATAGTGTAACTTATTATTTGCCAACCTCCATTACCTCTAATCCTTATCTCTACATGGAAAAAAAGGCCCCGCAGGGGGATATTATAGGCTGAATTGTGAAACAATCTAACTAAGATACAGTGTATAGTAAAACTAACTTTTATTTACGTGACACTGCAACAATGTACAGGAATAAATGTGTTGAAAATTAAAAAAATACAAAAAAAATATATAACTGACGATAGTTACGCGACCCATCGACGCCACCGGCTCAAGCTAAAACAATGCACCTGCTGACCAAGCGTTTTCAAAAGTGCATTTTAGTAAATAAGTCATAATGTAATGTTTTAATTAATTATTATTTTAAAATCAGTCTTGTAGAACATTTGTAACTGTAAACACCTTTGTGATTAATAAATAAATATTTTTTTAAAGAAAATCGTTTGCCGTTATTTATCTCGATCAGGAACATTTTTCTTATTTGTCTTTTGAAGATCAACATCAAAGTATTTTAAGTCTTTAACTGTGTATGTCGATATAAAATAAATTTACCAACAAATCTATAAAAGAAAGATATGAAAACACATTGCAGCAGGACGATAGTTATATTTTTCTATAGTCCACAATTAATCTTACTTATTTTGGTTCTTATATAAAAGGATTGAACCGAAATTATTTATTGGTCATAATCCCTTAACGTTACAAATATTTCTGTCTATAGTAATCGTATTTTTGTGAGATTATCCATAGGTCTGCTAAATATGATAAGTGATCGACGACTATGGCGTTCAAGAAGTCTTTTAACCCAATTCAATTTGGTTAGAAGCCAAATGTTTGCTCGTGGTCGTATTTACATTATTGACAATTTTCTTAGTCGTGAAAGCTTTTGTGAAAAGGAAAACAATGCTTATAAATATATATATTAGGCCGGGAAAAAGTCAATTCGTATTTTCTAGTAAAAAGTTGCAAAAAATACTTTGCTTGGTTTGTTTGTAACTGGCTGGTTTTCATACCATGAAAAGGTGAAATTTTAAAAATGAAATCAAATATTAAAAAACAGTTTCCCGCCACTTTTTATTTGTTTTTCTGTCTACCAAAGTGAGTGAATCCAACGAAGAAATACGGTACCTACATATTAAAATTTTACTTTGAAAAGTAAAAATGAGACCCAAGCCGCGATAAAAATTTGATACGTAATTCAGTGTCCCCGGCAATTTTGATATCAAAGATGCATTTCACTCTTCAAGTCTTTGGCCACTCAAAAAATTTTGAAAGAGCAAACTCTCTCAACTGGGAAATTTTAGTGCATCCACCATATAGCCCCGATCTTGCACCATCAGATTTCCATCTATTTCGGTCTCTTCAGTATTCTTTTGGTAGTGTAAAGTTAACAACAAAGGAGGACTGTCAAAATTACTTGTCGCGATGTTTTAATAAGAAGTTCCAATATTTCTACAGCAACGGAATCCTGTCACTACCATACTAACAAAATGGTATATATGCATATATATTAAAAATGAACGTAAATAAATTTTGTAAAAACCTTACCTTGAATTTCTATATAAAATACAAAAAAAACTTTTTCCACTACCTAATATTAAGCTCAAGATAAAATACAATATCATTTAGCGAAAATATAACACTTTTTGATAATATTTTTAAGATAACTTTTCATTTATATTAATCAAGTAATAAATCACCCGAAATTTGTTTCAGCTTATGTAGGTGTTTATTCTTTATATATTTTATAAACTTTATACAGCAAAACAAGACCAGAACACAATTTGCAAGTTAAATGGTACATTTCAAAGTATCGCCGTAAGAATTTAAACTTTCTTTAAGTATTCTCTCGCAGCAGTTACTTCAATGCTTAGGAATTTGTAACTAATAACCGTTTTCATACTATCAAATTGTTATTTATCTAAGCAAGCCAATATAGTTTTCTGAATTTTATTTGAGGGCAATCTTTTTCTGTTTTTGGTTATTTTTCATATTTCATTTAAATGGCTAAAAGTATGTTATATACTACAAAATATTACAAAGATACAAAATAATATTTATAGAATATAACAAATGTTGATTTAACCACCTTAATTATTTTTTTTAAAATGAATAAATTCTGCTAAGCGTCGGAACGAAGTTGAAGGAATCGTAAAATTTTTACTTTGTTCATTCATGTTATAATGGAAAAAGTTTCTCAATAACGACTATCCGAGAAATTTTGATGAGACGCTTAAAATTAAAACCTCAGATCTCTCATCAGACATCAGTATTTTGAATTTGTGTTTACATAAATTCAAATTTTAACTTACTGAAAAGTTGTTTTTACAGCAAAAGCCTAAAGGATTATTAAGCGTATCTAAAATATTTAAACAAAAGTAAAATCACATTAATTTTGAATTCCTTAGAATATATATTTATATTACTTTTATTTAGTTGAAATAGCTTTTATAAATATTTTAGTTTATATTAAGATATCATTATTGTAATTCCTTCATTCTCGTTTATCCAGGTATAATAACATAACAAAATGGTAAACAGGAGTTAACGATTTACTTAAATAAATTTGGCAATTTTTGTTTCAATTGTTATTATTATTATAAGTGAATGAGAGCCAGCTAGCTGGCTTTGGCATTCAAAATGACTTTCAAAATGTCATCAATATAAAAGTAAATATTTTTCTGTATTTTCAGTATCAGTAACAGATTTTTACTCAGATCCATTTTGTGAATAAAATGTCACATAAGAAATATAAAACTATCAAAAATTATCAACTACAAAAAAATAAATACACGACCTTTGTTAACCTCAATTATATTTCTCCAGGGATATTAAAGGAGTAGGCCTGTTAATGTCAAACTTGCTATGGACAAGACATGTTTTGTGATAAGGGTTCCCAACAAGACAGTACACGATACTTAATATGGTAGTTATGTTATTAGTCTCTCGTTGACTGAGAATTCTGTTGTAGGTACTAAGTCACGAACTATCAAAATATTTCATAATATGTTAAATTGTTTTCGCAAAAATTTATTAGATATTATGAAACAATTATATAATTTTAACTGTTTCCTAATGTCTTATTAACAACCGTAATAAGTCGCCATAAAAGTCAATATTGATATAATTATGGATATTAGTAGGTACACATAAAATACTCTTGTTACAAAATTACAACAACAATAATACTATACTAAGCTTCACTGATTTACACGATTTTTAACCGACTTCAAGAGATGAGGAGGTTCTCAATTCGACTGTATTTTTTTTGTGAGTTATCTCATAACTTTTTTTACTAAGTGGACCGATTTTGATGATGCTTCTTTATAATCGAAAAGTGATGCTTGTCACGTGGTCGTTGTTAATTAAAATCTGATAAGTACTTTTTGAGTTGTCCTTAATAATTTGAATAATACGTATTTACTTGACTATTTTTTTTTTTTTTTTTATTAATAAATTGCTCGACAAGTGGGGTTTTTATTTAGAATGAGGTGAAAATATAAAAATGAGTGTACAAAGGTGATGAGTAGAAAAGGGGACGCTCCGGCTAGTGATGATGAGAAGATAAATTGGTAAAACGAGAAAATTTTTGATTTTAAAATAAAAGTTTCATTATAAATGGTCGCCGTGGAGACTTGATGAAGTGAAGTCGACCGCGGAGAGGAGTGTTCTGCGATTGGATACAGTTGACCCCTCTTTCGCGGCCGAGCGACACGATTGATGAATGATGATAATGATGTTGATGGGGATGGAGTGCAGCGGAGAACATGGGGCAGGCGATGGCGTAATCCCTGGCAGCCGTGTCCTCCGCAACGATGTCATCATGCGATGATATCGCATGACGTTGGAATGATGATGAAGGGTGAAAACTTAAGACTAAAGGAAACAGAGATGACTTAAACGCTAAAGTAATAAGTAAATACAATGCAAAGTGCGGATTACGATAAAATAAGTCATTTAAATCTATCATGCCCGACGACTTCCCCGACTCTTCACCAAGACATCACGAACTTCGAGCTTCCTCTCACATCCCCCCAGACACCCTAGACGACATCCCCTTCACTACCGCCGAGATCCTGGAGACTCTTAAGGACATGAGCCCTAAAAAGGCTCCTGGACTCGATCACCTCACTTCCGACATCTGCCTTCATTTCGCCCGGACATTCCCCGACCTCATCACCGCCATCATGAACCGCTGCTTGACGTTACGCTATTTTCCCATACAGTGGAAAAAGGCGTACGTCAAGATCATTCCCAAACCCGGCAAGACCGACTTCGCGGACCTTAACTCATACCGACCGATTGGACTGCTGCCTGTCTTCGGAAAAGTGCTTGAAAAGCTCTTTGTCCGGCGCGTTACCTTCGCGGCCACGCGCGCGGACAAATTGAGCGAGAGACAGTACGGTTTCAGGCCGCTGACCAGTACTACGACCGCCCTCAAGGCGGCCGTCGACCACATTACGCAATCTAAATCCGACGGACTTCTCACTTTAGCTGTCTCGCTGGACATCAAGGCCGCGTTTGACAACGCCTGGTGGCCAGCACTCTTCCATCGACTCCGACACATCGACTGCCCCTCCAACATCTTCGGACTCATACTTGACTACACGACCGACCGGACTGTGACCCTGGATCACGCTGGCTCCCGGGTTACTAAGAACATGACCAAGGGCTGCATTCAGGGATCGACCTGCGGCCCCCTCTTGTGGAACATCATCCTCGATGAGCTACTGGAGCTCGACCTTCCATCCGGATGCCGGATCCAGGCCTTCGCGGATGATGTTCTACTCATCGCAGCAGCCAAGGACCTGCCCGGCTTACAGGCAATCACTAACCAAGCACTACACGCTATAGTGAGCTGGGGACGGAGTGTCAAGCTCACTTTTAGCCCTCATAAGACACAAGCCATTGCTTTTAGCAACAAGGCGCGACACGCACTCATCTACATCGACTCACATGCACTACACTTCCAGGACGACATCAAGCTTCTTGGCGTCATCCTGGATAGAAAACTTCTCTTCAGAAAACACGTCACTCACGTCATCCAAAAAGCCACCAACATTTTCCACAAACTCACACTTTACTGCAGACCCACTTGGGGAGCCCACCCTGAAAACATCCGCACCATTTATCTACAAGTCATCCAACCCATCATCACCTACGCCGCCGGCATATGGGGCCATGTCGTCTGGAAGAAATACGTTAGCCAGAAACTTCTGAGCATGCAGAGGGGTTTCGCTCTCCGAGCCATTAAAGGCTTCCGCACGGTCTCCACGACTGCGGCGCTCGCCCTCGCTCGCTTCACCCCCATCGATCTCAAAGTCATGGAGGCCAACACCATTGAATCCGCCCGACTTTCTGGGCACTGCACCTTCGTTCCTGACGACATGGCACTCGAACGGCACGTTCCCCCAGACCGACTCCTCCATCCCGCCCACAGGATCACATTCTCGCCCCGTAGCTTCCACTCCCAAGCAGAACTATCCGAACACCTTAACTCCCTCCCCCTTTCCATTCCCACTATTTACACGGACGGGAGCAAGCTCGACGACGACTCGGTCGGTGCAGCCTTCGTCTGTTATGACGGAGAACGGCCGCCAGTCGTCAAAAAGTTTAAGCTCCATCCCTCCTGCTCGGTTTTCCAAGCCGAACTCTTCGCCCTCCTTCAAGCCTCCAGGTGGGCTTCCCAACACAACTTCCCACAAACCCTCATCCTTTCCGATTCCAGAGCCGCCATTGAGGCCTCCCAGAACCGCAGCAACACACACCCCTTGGTTTCGAGCCTCCACCACACTCTACACCTACACTCACCCACCGGTTATATCGATTTTGCCTGGGTCAAAAGCCACGCTGGTATAACCGGGAACGAACTCGCAGACGAGGCGGCAAAGAAGGCCGCCACCTTGCATAAAGCCCCCGACTACTGCTGCTACCCCATCAGCTTCGTCAAGCACAAAGCCAGGGAAGTCAGCCTTCAAAAATGGCGGGAAAGGTACGTGAACGCGTCTCAGGCACAGCACACTCGCGACCTACTCCCCACAATCGACCACATCTTTACACTATTCAAACACACACACACCACATTCACCCTCACACAGATACTCACCGGTCACGCATACAACAACGCTTATCTGCATCGCTTCAAACTCACCGAGTCCGACGTCTGCCCGTGCGACCGCGTCTCTTCGCAGACCATCGAGCACCTCCTTCAGAGGTGCCCTAGTTTTGCAGCCCACAGATTTGACCACGAGCAGCTCTGTGGGCACCTCGGACTGCCCCCTTACGCCCTCGTCGAGCTACTCGAGCACAAAACCTGCGTCGACTCCTTCGCCCGGCTGTCGAATTCGATTATCAAGGTCCTCAAGGACTTCAACGCTGGCCTATGAAGCCCAAGCTCTGTATATATGTAATTAGTTCCCAATATTATACTTTTACTTACACTATTTTTATTAGTCTTAAGTCTTACTACTGGCCTATGAAGGCCTGTAAATATGTTATCAGCTTTTAATATTCTACTTTTATATACCTTTTTGAAGTGAAACTTCTTTAGGCGCATGAGGGGTAAAATTTGAGCAACCGGTAACGTGGCAACACGGTCAGTACTTGGATGGGGAATGCCTTAGAAAACCATGTGACGTTGGCTTCTGTTTTTTTTTTAATTAGTTTTTTTTAATTCTCTTTTTTTAATTAGTTTTTTTGAATTAGTTTGCGAAAGAAGTTTCACTTCTGACATGTGCACGCAATTTTTTTTCGTCTACCTACGTTGTATTTGAAGTCGGTTTTTTTTTTCGTGTGCTCGCACACACAATTATGTAAGAACAGTTTTTTAAGCATGGTATGGATAATTTTTGATTCATAAAAAAAGAAAATCATTTAACGACATTTTATGGTCAACAACTCTACAGGCTACCAATACTATACATTATTTTTTTTTTCAAAACATTTCTAGAAGTAATTCTACTACTACTAATTCTACTAGAACTAAATTTGTACTAATTTTCAAAAAAAATCTTAAGTAACAGTCTCAGTTAACAAAAAATAATGTTTCTTACTTATCAAAGCACTTCAATTCGTCGTTGTACACACCGCACTAAATTTAAATTCCGAACAATCGGTCAGCGTTTACGGTAGCTGTTCTACCCGTGAGTCGTTACGTGAAAATTTATTTCTATTATATCACATTAAATTAAGCAACATAAATTTACAATACAACAGCTTTTTAAAATCTGATCAGTACCTTCTAAAATGAAAACGTCTAAAGGAACAAAACTTTTACTTCTTTTTATATCTGCACAGATTTACTATTTACGCTGAGAACCTTAGGATGTGCAGCTATAAAACTAATCCTTTACCTCTGTAACTTACATACATGACAGTAATATGATTTTCTTGTAGGAAATAACAGGACTCCAACTGCGCCAAGGTTGCTGCAAATAACGTTACAAGGAAAAGAAAATGTATTGGAACGGAAATACGACATTGTTACTTTTAAATATGAATTAGATTTTGGTTTTCTTTTTTCTTTTTTTTTTCTTTTTTGATTATATAAATATTAATCGATAATATAAGATTATTTGTTTGAACTTTATTGCTTTCTAAAAATTTCAATCCATGATTTATAAGGAGGAAATAACCGATAAAACCAAGAATAACACGGCTGCCCAATTTCAAAACACAGAAAGGTACAAATTTTTCGAAATCGATTCTTTTTTTTGTATTTTTCGTTCCAATGCCAATGGAGTCGTATGAACATGATTCGATTGATCTAGTCCATTGTTTCAATCAAGATTGTTTTGTCTGGCGCGAACTTGGGGAGGCATATTATGTCCAGCTGTGGACTGCATTAGGCTGAACTGAAAACAGACAGAACTGTGTTTTAAAATTGGGCAGCCGAGCATACAAGTGAAAACATTATAATAGGTTTAGTAGATTACACCATAATTTATTCAAATTTTCAAATTGTTATTTAATACTATAAAAAAATATTTTAGGTGATATACCGGCTTTTTAGACGGCACGCCTATGGCGTAACGACCACGCGGAGTACTATTTTCAGCGTTAAAATAAATTATAAATAATAGAGACAGAGTTCTGGGAGTCGAGACTTTTCTATTGGAAATTTCCTCTTCTTTCAGGATCTTTTTTTTTTTAAATTTCTCAAATATTGAAATTAAATATAATAATGATTTTAGAAATTGTTAACGAAAACTAAATACCTTCTTTTTTATCTTATTTTGTTAATAACAATCGCAATTTTTTATGTGCTAATAAACCCTTAAAAAACATTTTTCTAGACATCATTCCGAATCGAATGAGCTATCGCCCATATTTTTAGGAGCTTTAAATCTATTTAACACGTTTTTGAACTTGTTGACTAGACTATTTGTTCGATGTATAAATACAAGCAACATTATAGTAGGAACAAAATGTTTCTCCCATGTTAGTGATTTGTAATATATATCGAACTGTAAACTAAGCTTCTTTTTATTTAGTAAATGTACTTTTTAAATAAAAGAAGGCAAGAATCTTAACATAAATCTACAAATATTTGTTTATTTATTTTCAACAATCTTGAACCTATTTATTTACGAAGCCTTTACACCTATACTTTATAGAAGCTATAATAGTTATAAATAAAAATGAATTCTGTCGACCGAATCTCATTAAAATGATGAAATTCTAAAAGAAACGGATACAAACTAGCTAACGGAAAGCAACCAAGATTCTGTATTGTTACAATAGTACACAACTGTACTTCGAAAACAGGGACATTACTCTGATCATTACTTTTCTATCAGTCTTTCTTCATGTTTTATTTATATTATAGTTATTATTTGATAATACATATATATATAAACAGATCAAAAACATATATATATATATATAAAGATATTTGATAGATATGTACTGATCCTAACAACATATGAAAAAAACAGAACTAGCAGACTATTTGCGATTTTAATGTACAATTTGACTGGCCTATATACTAAATAGCATATACAGTTTATTTGAAAGTGGAATTTATCTCAAAAGCAACCAGTTTTATATCTTTTAGAAGCAATCAATGCTTCAATTATATCCGAAACTAATTCAGTTTGTTAGTTATAAATTAGTTAGGTACTTACAAATTTACTTTTTCTTTCAGAATTTGCGAATCATATTTTGACATACTACTTAGTACCTACGTACGCCGTCTCGTTTTTTTTTCTTCTCTTTTTATTTTATTTTCTATTTTAATTTGCAAATTGGAGGAAAACAAAATTTGGTTAGTTGTTTTATTTGTACAGTCTAAAACATGTATTGTAAAGAAATCGGCAAAACAGTTAGAAAAAAAAGCAAAGGCCAAGTAAAACGGAAAATAAGAAAATAGAAGTCTTGGCTGTCTTTAATTTATGCTCGCTACTGAATAATAAATTATACGTTGTTAAGTAAAAAAAAAATGATAAGTTGTACAATTACATATTATGTTGTTATTCAATTTTTCTTTGTTATATATCTGCATACATAAAATTGAATTGCTAAAATGTACACGTACATTCACATACTGTGTCTTACTTTCAATCGATTTGTAGGCAAGATACCTATTTTAAAATAATCAAAATACTTAAAAATATTATAAAAATAAAAATGTATGACGGTATGAACTTAGCGAAGTCAGCTAGTATGGATAATTATTTGGGTGGGATTGGGGATAGGATTCGGCAACGCGCTTGCAATGCTTCTGGTGTTGCAGGCGTCTCTAAGCTATGGTAATCGCTTACCATCACATGAGCCATACTTTTGTTTGTTGACCTGGTTTTATATAAAAAAAAAACAATATCTTTAACTAAGTACCAGACGTTATATTGTATTACTCTTGGTTTTTACCATATATCTAATAGCACTACTCTGTAAATTTGTTTTCATTTAAACAAAAAAAAAATACAATAGAATTTAAAATATTGTTTAAAAATTATTTAAAGTAAAAACAATTAAATTATTCGTCACACGATATTGAAAATTACAAATCAATATAAGTTATTTTACAAACAACAATTTACGGTAATTTAAGAAGGTATATTAATTTATTAAATAAAAGTACGTATATTTCACATTATGTAGTGTGAAGCTTAAAACCCAGCACATTAGGAGTCCAAACGTGTCCTTTGTGTGAAAGTTTGGGTGTCTATTTAATACGACTTCCGAAGTGGAAATCTACAGAGGGAAGTGCACTGGCTGCATTCATATGCTGAACATAAATGTCAAATTTGAATTTAGTACATGACGAACACTTTAATTTTATGTTACTAGAACATTCTGCACGTTTTCAATGTAAAATAACTTAGTATAAAAGTCCTCTATTATTTTAGATAAATAGAAAAACGGTAGAAGATTCTGTAACTTTACGAGCTTGTTGAAATTTGTGACGAAGTTAATAAATTACACTTAGACTTGAAATAAATGTGTATTTTTCTGCCTTAACGACTTCAACATAACAACAGGAAAACACAAATAAAAAATGGACTCAAAACACGAAATTTTCGAAAAATGTAAGATCAAGATCAAAGTCAAGATCTCGATTTTTTACCAAAAAAAGAAGGAGATTCTCGATTCGACTGTATTTTTTTGTGTGTTAAGTATGTAAAATTTTTGTGTGATTTACCGATTTCAAGAAATCTTTTTTTAAATTGAAAGGTAGTGCTTGTCATGTAATTCCGTTTTTTAATCGAGATCTGTGAAGTACTTTTTGAGTCACCTCTAATATCTAATGTATTTTATTAGGTACTTGATTTTTTTTTTCGTCGACCTACGTGGTCTTACTAGTCGATGTAACTGAAGTTAATTTTTTTATCGTTTTCAAGCAAACACAGTTCTATTTTATAATATTTGATGCCGTGCCACGGTCAAGCTGTGTTCTGTACAAGGGACATATAAAGTCTAATTTCGTATGAATCAATTCGTGTAATGTCAGTGGGCATTTCGCGGTATAAGAACCAGATGAACGTATCTACAAAAAAATCAAAAAAAGTTTTTTTTCGTAAAACGGTTCACAATATAGTCCTTTATGAATTGCCAAAACGACGTAACGGTAAAGTCAATATTTATCAAATTCCAAAAAGACGAATTCGCTTAAGAATCATTTTCAATTGAACCAGAAAAACGTATTATGAATACCGTTTAAATAGTTCTAATTTTATCTTCCTACCTCTTTAGAGCTATAAGAAGGTATTTCTAAAAACAATATTTTTATTCGATTAGAATATAGTTTGTTTGGCAATATTATAAAAACCAGAAGAACGCAAAAGCTTATACGTTGTTTTGGTCGTTACAAAATTTTGTTTTGATGCTTAGTTTAAAGAGCCAGTGTAACGTTTGTGTATTTACGTTTTATTGGCACAAACATTTTTGTTAGATAAATAATACAAATCAATGGCCAAAACGATGTAAGTATTACGATTTACGTTTATGTGGCAGTACTATTGTTTGAAAATAATTAAGGGTCACACTAACGTATGTCAACCAAATTTTAAAAATATATATATTACGTCTGCGTAAGCACATATAAATAAATAATTTCTATTTTTTTCAAAGCTCTAAGAGTATGGCAATACATAGAAAACATTTTTTTTCCATACTAGTATTTTATCTGTATTAAAAAGCTGGTAAAGTTTAAAGAGCCGAATTTTCACAGTATTTTTGCTTTCCTGTAAAATTGAGAAAATGTAGATACGTTTATCTGACTCTTACACCGCGATTTGTTCTTGGCTATCCTCCTGTCCCTTAACAACGGAGTGAATAATATTTTATGTCGGTTACTATGTGAATTCGTATCTATATATTGATTATATTGGTTTTTTTATTTAAGGTTAATCTTTTGATCCCAGTAGCCTGTTCTTATTTGAATTACATTAGCTGCAAATTCCGGTTATAAGAAACCATCTTTGTTTAATTTGGCCTCATTTACTCGTATATAATTATGGTGCTCAAGGTGTTACAATATTCGTGTTAAGGAAAAAAATGATTTAGGGAATGTATATAATTATAATGTATACATATATGCAGCCGGAATTTTAAGCTTTTTTATTCATCAATAATAGAAAAAATCACTAAAAGTTGACGAAGTGAATACTTAATTTAATAATAGCTTGATTTTATGTCATTAACAGGATAAATAAAAACAGAAATTCTAAGCGGATTTTCTAAGAGAATAATAAAAATCGGCGACTGACAGCGAAAGATAAGAAATCCCAGTACAATAAAAGACGGAGAGTGACGTCTAGTTTATTACGTAATTATTTATCCCATTGAAAACGTCCTTATTATAATCATGATTAATAATGTAAAAATATTTTGATAATGATTAATTTATAAATTATGGTCATTATTACATTTAAGTCAACATTTTAAAAGAAGTCATTGACTTTGAGGTCGTAGTCGTAAGTTTTTGTATATATACATATATTATTGATATTATTGTGTCTGTAATGACAGCTTGTTCTGCAAGGTTTATGTACCTATGTTATAAGGTTTAACGTCCACAATGACAAACACTAAGACCTGAATCAAATATTTGTACATTAACTTGGATCAAATCTTAAAATCAAAAATTGGAATAAAATTCGATGCGATGACTGTAATACAATTTTGTCACTACTGTACCAGATGTGAAGAAGATATCACAATTTAAAAATTTACGTTTAACTTAAAATTCATTTATAACAAAACGGTCGTTCAGCACGTTGTTTGCGCGACTATTATCTAAATTGTTTTATGTAGATGATTAGATGCATGAAAAAATTGATAGGACATACTTTCTAAAAATATTCATACTAAACGTAACTTGCTGTATTGTTGTATAAGATTTAAATTCTAGCCAAATATTGGTTATATTTTATGTTTAAGGCATGTCTATATGATTTTACTCATTGCGAAGCCTAAAGAGTCTTGAAACTGAGGAGTTGAAGCCAAGTGTTGTTTTACAGAAGGGGAAAATTAAAGGTTTATTGGATTTCCAGGATATCCTAATGGAACTCTAAATTAAAATTGAGTGCAAGAAAATATCATCTGTTGGTTTCTACGGTCTTCAAAATTATATTAAGGTTGTAACCGCAACCACACCGAACAATATCCTCCGAATCTCCTCTATTCTACATGACATTGGTTAAAACATTCGTGCTATTTTGCATAATTGAAAATCATTAATCCAAATCCATGAATGAATATTTATATGGAACCTTACACAATTTACGGTCAGAGGTAAGTTATATAATTCTTTAATACTTACATACTTTTTCATCTATCAGTATAGATTTTCACACGTTTCAAACTCATTATAGGTCTTATATTATGCTTACTTGTAGTTGTTTATCCTGAGACTGCTCGATTACGCTGCGCGTCAGCCCGAAAGACCGAAATTGCGAAAACGCTTCATTGAACTTTCCATCATGTGCTGTCTGCCCCACGGCGTTCAATATGTTGTCATACGATGCGTTGTAATATTAAATCTATTTATGTAAGAATTCTTAAAGTTATCATTTTATCAAAAAGCTTATATTCAAGAACTGTAAACTATTATTGTAGCAGCAGTCATAACAAGAAGAAACCCACATGTGATATTTAGTATTGTAATAAAAGTAATAAGATAAACATTTTATATTTATGTTCTTAGTGGAAACGTAAATAGTTTATGCCATATTTTGTTTTTGCTTTTCATTTTTTTTATTCCACTGTTTATTTCCCAAGTATAAATAAAATTTCAATTATGTCATTAAATAAAATAAAAAAATAAATATGCATCTTTATGCACGAGTATAACTTAAATCTACACTTTAGACGAAGACAAAATTTTAAACTAACAACTATGCAAAATGCAATTCCGTTTTATATAATTATGTTCAGTAAACGAATTCGTTAACTGGAAATTTCTAAAGAAAACGATTAAAGCATTCAAGACTCAAGTCATTGCTACATAACCGAACCGAAAAAAAAAACTTTTTAGATAGGTAGGTACACCTTATCGCAAAATTTAATAACCGTAAAAATTTATGAGATGTTAAAAATAACCGTTCTTTAAAATGAAATCGAAAATTGAAATCTACATAGAATTCAAATATCTTACAAATCCTTGTCCGTGTCATCGAATCCGTCTTAATGTTCAATTGGATAAAGATCCACGAAAATTTAATTAAATTTTTCAATATATTATGTTAAATTTTTAGTACAAGATCAACCTTCTACTAAATAAAATGTGAATTTTATGTTACTAACGCTTACGCTTCACGCTTACGATTCACGCTTACGCCTGTAATATCCCACTGTTGGGCATAGGCCTTTTTCCCCATGTAGAAGAAGGATCAGAGCTTAATCCACCACGCTGCTATAATGTGGGTTGGTGGATATATTCCCTACTATGAGTACCGATCGTTATCAGGTGTACATGATAACAACCGGGACCGACGGCTTAACGTGCTCTCAGAGGCACGGTGGGAAGACCCATAAGGACTGCACAAACACCCAGACCAAGGCAAATATCTGTATGGCCAATACAAATGTTGTCGTGTGCGGGGATCGAACCCGCCACCGCCCGCGCAACAGCCACAAACCAGTGCTGTGACCGCTGCACCAACGCGGCGTCGAATTTTATTTTAACCCTAGAAGCCTAATCTACGCCTGCGAGGCGTATACAAATCCGAAAATTGTTTGTCTCTTTATAACGGTTAAAGCTAGCGTGTCGTGTTATTTAGCCAACTCAGTCCTCGACAGGAGCTACGGGATGATGACTATGTCGCTAAGATAAAACCTGCCATTTTTGACTTATCGAATTATAATACGCCTGCGAGACGTATGTTTAGGCTTTGTGTAACTTTTAACAATAAGTTTGTTAAAATCTTGTTTGTTGTTTTTAGGTTTATTTTTAATATTCTTTAGGTAAAAATGTGTCTGGTTCTAAAATACTTAAAAGTGACGCGATTTTGACAATTTTAAGCCAGAAAGATAATAATTTATCAGGAAGATTCAGCTTTTGATGTTGAGACTGGGTTTTTGTTTATTGGGTGGTTTATTGGGTTGGCAAAGCGAAGATGAGAGTTATTATATTATTGAAGATGTTTATTTTTAACTGCTACTTGGTCTAAACAAACCGACTCAACCCCAGTTGATCCATTATCCTATGCTGATTATGTTTAGCAAACTACAAATTTCGAGCAATATTGTATGTGTTGTTGGCAAAACTCTTCGCGGTAATTGTACATGTTTCGTTAACTACTTTGATATCTCAGTTATCTCACAAAACTCCAGGTATACCTAAACATAATCCGCACCCGATTTAGTGAAGCGACTAGGCTCAGATTTGGCTTTGGCCCCTGAATTCTCTATACATCCAGAGGCTTGATGCTGCGTGTTTGAAACGATCTTTACAAAAAAAATATAAACTAAATTCTTGTAAATCCTATGGAATTATGTAATGAACATCAAGCAGTAAAACTAGAGCTAAAAAAAAACGTAAACATGATACTTTTTGTTACTATAAAACAAAGAGAATATACAAAGTGTTTGAAAATCAGCGTGTGGCGAGCACAAAGTTAAGTTATGTACAGACTGCTCTAAGGTTTTTGCTAGTCATAATAGTCTTATTAATATTTGTTTAATGAATAACTAATAAATGTTACAAAATATTGGATTTTCTAAAATATTATGTTTCTTATAGTCGATTATCGAGAAGTTAATTTTTTTGTTTGAATTTAAGTCAAATTTTTTATTTCGCTATAATAAATAACTGTGAATGTAGTATTATTTGATAACAGTGTATTTTATTATTAATATATATATTTTATTATTAATACTAGCTTCTACGCGCGACTTCGTCGGCGTGGACTCCGCTCCTATTGGTCTTAGCGTAATGACACATAGCCTATAGCCTTCCTCGATAAATGGGCTATCTAACACTGAAATAATTTTTCAAATCGGCCCAGTAGTTCCAGAGATTACCGCGTTCAAACAAACAAACAAACAAACAAACAACCAAACAAACAAACTCTTCAGCTTTATATATTAGTATAGATTATAGTCCTGAAATAGAAATATTTTTGCACACAGACTGTTATTTATAAATGTACGCCTTTGAGACGTATGTTTAGGCTTTGTGTACCTCTAGAAAAGATTAGGCTTCTAGGGTTAACTGTTTTGCAATTACTTCCATTTGTTGTAAAAAAACTAATTTAAGAGTTTTGAGTTTTGAATACTAAACAAATAGTTAACATAGTTAAAATGAGAACACACATCTGACATTTAGTAAATGACCTATTGTACTAGCTGTATACCTCGTCAATGTTATCATCAACCATTTTTGGGTTATTAATTTTTTAAAATAATGGTCGCCCAACTACTTGAACATGATTTTGTCTCATGAAAAGCAAAGACGAAAAAGGAGTAAAAATGTCCAGGCTTAAAAGGAAGAGCAACTTTCATCTCGGTTTCACACTTATTGGATGACAGTGATGCTAAAAAGTTGTTGCTTAAAATAATTTTAGATTGTAGATACATTTAAGGGGGGTAAGGGGAGAACGGTGACCAACATCTAAACCGACCCAAACGCCAACCTCACCTGCACGCGTCGTATGAATAGCTGACGACGATGTCCAACATCGTGGTGCCCCCTGCTAGATAACTAACGAGGCTCTGGCGACCGAGCAATGGCGGGATAACCATACACACCTGACTGGACCTCCAGTTGGAAGAGGCAAGCAGTGGCCTTGAGGTATAAATAACCTCTAAAATATCTGGTGCGGAAGGCAACGGGAGACCACCGCACTATGTATTCCCTAGTTGTCGGCTAAGTATTATGGAAAAGTCAAAGAAAAGGATGGCCCCGAGTTCCTGGCGTCCCTTAGATGGGACAGGGGTGCTAAGAATCTCCAGGTGTAACAAAAGAAGAATGAAGCTAGGAACATGGAATGTGAGAAGCTTGAAGAGTCCAGAAAAAATCTACAACATATGTATGGAAATGAAACGCCTAGAAATTGATATCTTGGGTCTGAGTGATGTGAGATGGAAAGGCAATGGCAAACACAAAATAGATAATAATTATACTATGTATTACTCTGGTGACGATGATTCCTCCAATAAATACGGTGTGGGAATAATCATGAACACAAAACGCCTTAATACAACTGTAAGTTTAGTACCAAATTCAAATCGAACTATGATGCTTCAAATTGAGGCCAAACCAAGAAACATCAACATCATTCAAATATACGCTCCCACTGCTGACGGGTCAGATCAGGACATTAAAGATTTTTACAAAGAGATAGAAGAACTGCTCCAGATGACGAAGAATCACGAAATAAACCTCGTGATGGGCGATTTTAATGCCAAGGTAGGTGAAGGTGAAGTACCGGGAGTTGCTGGAAAATTTGGACTCGGGGAAAGGAATGAAAGAGGCGACACCTTAATACAATTTTGTCAGGAAAATGATTTTGTCATCATGAATACTTGCTTCCAGTTACCACCAAGAAGGCTATATACATGGACCTCACCACAACATACCTCACAACACATCGTAAGGAATCAGATAGACTACATTATGATCAACAATCGCTTTCGTAATTGCATAAAAAACACAAAGACATACCCTGGAGCTGACATTCGGTCTGACCATAATCCAGTTATCGTCACAATAACATGCACGCTCAAGAAAATTAAGAAGCCGACACAAAAACCTAAAATAGACGTTAGGAAACTTATGAACGTAAACATCAAAGCGAATGTGGTGAATGATATAAATAAATGGGCAGCTGATGCGAAAAATGAGACAACGTGTTTGGTGGAGGAGTCATGGAGCCTGCTAAAAGACAAAGTTCTAGACATCGGCACGAAGTTTCTGAAAAGAGATTGGGTTCCTAAACAGAGTTGGATGACAGAAAAAATTTACGATCTTATGGAAGAAAGGAGACTCTACAAAAATTCTAATCATACTAAGTATAAAGAGTTAGACAGACAAATTCGTCGTGAAGTTCGGTTTGCCCGCGATACTTGGTATGAACGCAAGTGTGATTTTGTGGAAGACCTTTACGCCAAACATGATGCATTTAACCTCCATAAAGAAATAAAATCCTTTATTGGATATAAAAAGACCACACACCAACTCATAGACGAACATAATGTCCCCATATTAGATATAACAGAGAAAAAAAACCTATGGGAACAGTACATTTCCTCAATGTTCGCTGATAATTCACGAAGTTTAGCTGTACCTTGTGATCTGAATGACGGGTATTCTATCCTAAAAGATGAAGTCACAAAGGCTCTAAGAAAAGCTAAAACGGGAAAAGCAGCTGGTCCAGATGACGTTCACATAGAGGTACTTAAACTTATAGAAGAAGAAAACATTGATGTCCTCGTAAATTTTATGAACTCCGTGTATGATTCTGGTTACTTGCCAAGGGACTGGTTGGTATCTACTTTCGTTACACTTCCTAAGAAAGCCAATGCGAAGAGGTGCGAAGAGTTCCGAACAATTAGCCTTATGAGTCAAGTACTGAAACTATTTTTAAACATCATTCACGAACGTATAAGAGCTAAGTGTGACGAACAACTCACAGATAGCCAATTCGGTTTTAGATCAGGAGTGGGCACAAGAGAGGCACTTTTTGCGATGCAGGTTCTGATACAAAAATGCAGAGATATGCAGCAGGATGTTTTCCTTTGTTTTGTCGACTACGAAAAAGCTTTCGATAGAGTGTTACATGATCGTTTAATTGCAATACTACATGATATCGGCTTAGATGCCAAGGATATACGAATCATCCAGAATTTGTATTGGAATCAGCGAGCTTCTGTTCGAGTTGATAGGGAGGAAACAAAATCTGTCGAAATTAAGAGGGGAGTTCGACAGGGCTGCATATTATCACCTACGCTATTTAACTTGTACTCTGAAACAATAATAGCGGAAGCTGTCGGGGACCTACACTGCGGAGTTAAAGTAAATGGCCACATCATTAATAACATCAGATATGCCGACGATACAGTCCTTATAGCAGCATCCCCTGAAGACATTCAAATACTAGTCGCTAGAGTGAATGAGTGTAGTGAAAGAGCCGGCCTTAAGTTGAATATTGCGAAGACAAAAGTCATGGTCATATCCAAAAACAACAATGTCGACTTTAACGTAACAATAGGTGGCCAAAAACTGGAAAGAGTGCGCAAATATAAATACTTAGGTACGTGGCTTAGTGAAAACTGGAACAGCGATCTGGAAATTAAGACGCGCATTGAAATAGCTCGAAGTACCTTTAACAAAATGAAGAAAGTACTCTGCAACCGCAGACTTAAGATCCCTTTGCGTATTCGACTTCTACGTTGTTACATCTGGCCCATACTTCTATACGGATGTGAGGCATGGACTATTAAAGAAGACCTAAGGAAACGAATTGAAGCTTTTGAGATGTGGGCATATAGGCGTATGCTGGCCATTAGCTGGACTCACAAGGTCACGAACGTGGAAGTTCTGCGACGTATCAATCAGAAACGCGAACTTTTGCAAACCGTCAAGATGAGAAAAGTCGCATATCTGGGACACGTGCTTAGGCACGATAGATACGAACTGCTACAACTCATCATGATGGGAAAAGTTGCTGGAAAACGAGGTGTAGGTCGCAGAAAAAAGTCCTGGCTACGCAACATCCGCGAGTGGACAGGCATCGCGAGCGCCGCCGAACTCTTTCGCCTCGCGAAGAATAAATCAGAGTATGCGAAGCTGACTGCCAACCTTCGCTAGTCGGAGAGGCACCGCAAGAAGAAGATACATTTAAACTAAACTAACTGATTTTTACAGTTAGCACATTCAATAAGTTTACCCAGCACTTTAAAATTTAACGTAGGTGTACAATTTGCTAACGTGACGAATCACGTTAAAATGACTAATACGCTTTTAACATAATTAAATTTTTATATAAATCAATATAATACAATAATGAATTTACTTTAAACAATGTATCTAATATATTAAAAAAATGAATCGCTTACTAACAATACAATGTGTAAGTATCGTTGCCAAAAATAGGCGTCTCCTAGAAAAAGACGTCAATGACATCAGATTTACGAAATCTTATAAGGCAAATGTAAAAATCATCCAATAGAAATTTCTTTCATCAATGCTCTGTGTTAACAGTCGACTTCACATTTAGACATATTTTCTTATCTTAAAATGACAAACTTTCCGAAAAGTGTTTTCTTACTTTTCATAATTCCCTATAAAAAGTAAAGTAGGCTTTTTAGAATAACTTCCACGTGAATTTTCAATTTTAGAACGACCCTGATTATACAAATAAGGAACGCTTTATTTTAGTTCAATCTGATTTTATAAACCATAATTGACTGTTACGTATCAATTTTATGAAATAGTTATAAAATGTTTTAATATAAAAATCTAAGTGTACAGAGAAAATCATCATCATGCAGAACAGCCCCTGCGTGCCATTGACCAACATTTTACCCCTCTGGTTTCTACACCCATAACAATGTGGTCCTAAATGTTTGACGAATCTTGGTGGTGCTATCTAGAGCATTACATCTTGTTACGTCCTACCATCTAAGGTCCCAACCTCTTCTTCATCTAAACTGCTCGAGGTTGGCCCATATACCTTGAATTATTCTGTTTAATTTATTTAATTGGTTTAACTTGTTCAATTTATTAATTTTATATGAAACAGCGTGTAACTTTTTAATAATGATCACTAATCAAATGACATCTAATATTATTTATTATTTTGTATTGTTTTTTTGGAACGAAGTTCCTTATGGGGCGTTGCGGAGGGGTGCCCTTGCCGGCAAAAAACGTTAAGACAAAACGTGATTTTCAACGCGATTTTTTCTTTCGAAATTGTATGCACTTATAGTAAGTAAATTAGGCTGGATAGGATTAGATTAAAACCATAATTTATTAATTGTATTTCTTCTATTAAGATCTTGTTTGAATTTAGAGTTAAGGCAATTTAGTATTAGGGCAATAATTTTTATTATCGAAAATCGTAGTTTAAGGTTAGGTATTTAATTAAAAAAAATAACTGAATAGAATAGGTATCTTTTGTTGTTGTATTTAATATCAGCATTGCACCCGTGCGAAGTATAAAAGTAGTATATTAAGTTTGCTAAAATAATAGTAGTTTAATATAAAATATGTTTCGTCATCATTTTAAATGGCTTATAAAGAAAAACCATCGTCATACCGTTTACGTAGAAAAACTAAGTCAAAGATAAATGGTCAAACACTGATTAAGGGATCCTTACGAATTTCCATACTAAGCGTTCTGTCAAAATTCCTTGGATAGTCGTTATTGAGAAAGTTTTCCCGTTACGTAAATGAACGATGTCATTTGTTTAATCTCATTATTCTTCAACTTCATAAAATAACACGCAATAAAAGAGACGTAGGTTTTACAATGTCTGGTGGTAATTACAATTTCTGTTTAGACATGAATGCAAAATAAAAAGTACGTGAGTATGTGTTATACGGTTACGGTTACCTACAAGTCTTAGATTTATATAATTATATAATTGACTTATGATTGTTAATATTTATTAACCCTAATCATTTGCAAACAATATTTACGTTAAATACTAAGTGTATGGTAAATCATATCCCAACATGATAAGCTTTTCACAGACACACACAGACAGACACAGTATGCCTACGTGTCTTACTTTATATTAAAATGTATTTTTATTTTTTTAAATCATTGTTTTTTTGTGAATTGATATCCTGGCTTTAATTTTACTATTTACGAATGTAATAAATATCTTTAAAAAAACTGAGTTAAAAATATTTATTACAAAAATGGAATAGTCGTCTCTAGTCATTAAAACTGGTTCATTCAATTCATATACGATCGTCGATAAATTACAATGGGATTCTAAAACATCTGAGGGAGGTTTAATTAAAATAGCATAGCTTATTCTGTTATTGTTTTGTATGCTTTGTTACACACTATTTATGAACTTCAATGAAATTGATTCAACATGAAATTTCATATTACGAGTATACGTTAAAGAAATGCATATGAATATGCACTAATATAAAATTTCGTTTTTACTCAATTTACTATTACATAATGTATAATTACATGTGTTTATTTTTATTAGGTTTTTAGAGCTTTACAAAAAAACTTCTGAAACATCTTCATAATTACAATACTGTATACAATACAAAAAAGTCCATACACCCATACCTGAAGTATCGCTCTGTGGATCACCGCTGATATACATACGATATGATACGAGCTGCAAGGATAGAATTACGGTTTGATTTAATTTTTTTTTACTTATATCTATATAAATAAAAATGAACGTTGCTAAGCGCATAACTCGAGAATGGCTCGACCAATTCGCCATTTTTTTTTGTATGTTCTTTAAGGCCCACGGAAGGTTTTAACAAAAATAAATGAAAAAATATACAGGGTGTCCCGCGATAAAGTGCAACCCCGAATGGGGGTGAAACTAGACCATAAATTATCGACAAAAAACATAGAAAAAACTTTTTGAAAAAATTATTTTATTTCTTATTGACGAATTAAGTTTTTTATATCTTACGTTGACTCTATGTACAAAAAATGATGATTACTTCCAATGTAGTAGGTCGATTACTTTAAAATAAAATAAAATATTATGCCACGTACTTGGCGGAAAGGATAACATAAAAATTAGCTCGCAAAAAAGTGGCATTATGTCTTTAACTATGCTTCTTGTGAAAAAAAATCCATTTTTTATGACTGTTTTTTTCAATGATCTCTAATTTTCTCAAAATTATGCCCCTAATACCAGGAAATTTTATGATTTATTATTGTTTCTTACCTTAGTGACATCCAAATAAAAAAAAATTTACGCCTGTATCCCAAAAAACACGTACAAAAATCATCATTTTTTGTACAAAGAGGAAACGTAATCTATACAAAAATCTTAATTCGTCAATAAAAAAATAAATTTTTTTTTTAATTTTTTTAATTTTTTTTTTCTGTTTTTTGTCGATAATTTATGGTCTAGTTTCACCCTCTTTCGGGGTTGCAGATTATCGCGGGACACCCTGTATAAACAATTACATTTATTTAATTTTTACTATTAACTATTGAGAGAACGAAGTCTATCCGGGCAGCTAGTAACATATAAGTTTGTATTTATACTTAATTATTCTAGCTCTGACTCTATCTTATTTTTCAGTCATGAATGTTAAGCATTATTCATGTACTGTAAAATACAAAATTATTTATATCGTGCTAGAGGTCACGTCTGATTCAGGTCGCTCGCTACGCATCCCAAAGATGAACTTTAACAATAGAAAGCGGAAAAACAGCAATAAAATGTCGTAAGGCAAAACTGCTTTAAAAGTTTTCCACAAGTCAATCGCATCCGCCGTATGAATTTATAATGACTTGACTGTATTTTTATCAAATAAATTGGAATTAAAATATTTTTACTACAGGCTTTTTCTAATCGTACGGACATAAAATTTTCATGTATTTCATTAAATCGGTGCTGTACATAACGCAAAAACCACTTGTTCTTGAAAATCAGTCTGTCAGGTCTAATTTCCCAGTAAAATACAAGAAAATTTAATAACAGTAATATAATAAGTAGCAGAATTTACAATATCATGCCATATTTGAGAGAGTCCAAGCATAGTTCTTACCATAGTGCGTTGAAAGACTTTAAGCTTGTGGACTAGTCCCATCATCAGTGTCCAGTGTCCACATATCATCACCTCATCGTATATATTACTCGAAGACATTAATTTGTCTTTAAGCATTGTGGAATCTTCGAAGCGGAGACTTAGCGAAGCTTGCCAAATGTCACCCAGCCGATCCGAATCCTCCAATTTGCTTTCTTCTCAAATTTATATTTGCCTAGTTAGATTGTATGGCCTACAAAAAAGGTAGTTATAATCCTTTACAAATTCAAGAAGGATATCATATGATAACAGTAGCCCCAGGAATGCGTCTACTAAAACTAATTATAACTATATTGTGTACTAAAATTGTATTATACACACTACTTCCTTTAAAAGTTTGAAACAGTTATGAAACTAAACCATGAAGAAGAAAAATGAAAAAAATGGTTAATAGACTTAGGCCGCGGGCACGAAACTTGCGACAGCCGAGCGATGGCGACAGAATCTAATCCAAATGATTACTGCCTCGCGCGTAGTTTTGATAGTTTCCACCCACTGTGCGTCGCGTCGCCCCGCTGTCGTTGTCGCTCGGCTGTCGCAAGTTTCGTGCCCGCGGCCTTATTAAGGCTGACGCTTTAATAAAATATTAAAAGTTATCAATAAATAGCCTCGTTTTATTACCCATAAGTTCCTGCTTTGCTTGATATTAAAGACATTATAAACATTATAATGTCTTTAATATCAATCTTTCTTTGTGTTTTATTTACCTTTTACATACAAACGTTAACGTGTTTCTAAGGTAACTTAATGCTTGTGTCATAAGGTAACAGCTGGCTGATGTAGCTGCATATCAATAAATCAAAAATAAAAAACTAAATTCAAAATAAAAGATTGTTTTTTAAAAAGTTTTTTACTTTTAATTCATTTCTACTTATTAGTTATCGCTTACATACATTGCAAGTTAAATAGAACTATAGAAGCTTTTAATATATTTTAAATAATACACATGTTATAATGATATGCAATACATGTGACAAACTGCATCAACAAGCTAATCAAAATGTTAGGTATAAATTCTGTCTATTAAAACTAAAATCATAAAATTCATATGCTAAAAACTTCGCAGTGTAAAGAAAACGGATGTTAATTAAATAAACTTATAAACTGTCGCTCTTTTAACATACTAGAAAAAAGGAAGAGGTTCTGAATTTGATTGTCATCTTTTTATGTGCGTTACCTCGTAACTTTTCACTGGGTGTCCCGATTTTAATAATTCTTTTTTAATCAAAAGTTGCTATTTGTCGCATACGGCATAGCCTTTTTTAAATGTGATCAACATATGATTATCACTTTTTGAGTTATATATCCTTTATAATGCGTATTTAATTGAATATTTTGTCGACTTCCTGTGTCGTATTATTTTTAATGTAAATTGAAATTATTTTCTTCTCATTTTTGAGCAAACATAGTTTATTTCAAGTGTATTTTTTCAACACTTCACGTACGACTAAATTTAGAATGAAATAAAAAAATTATATCTTCGTTTGGCACGTCAAAATTAAAGATATTAGGTTAGGCTCAATGCATCATAAGACTGAAACACGTGAGGTGTCATAAATTTAATTATCTTACTATAAATTCGGTAAATTGTTATTAACGCTACCTTAACAAGGGTCAAACTTGTCAAACTATTACATACTCATGTACATAATAGCATATTGTTTTGTCATATGGAGTAATAATCTAACAAACTTAACGTTTCGCTGTAGTGAACTTTGAGTCGCTTATTATTTAATTATTCTTATTAGTTCAAAAGTATTTATTCAATCTGTCTACGGCTTGGGGTTCCGGTCTGCTTTCCACATAAATGTCCCTGTGGCAGTGATGTCGACAAGCTAGGACATCACGGACTGTCTTGCCAAAAAAGTGCAGGCCGCTTCTCAAGACATGCCACACTTAACGATATCATACGCCGGTCCCTTGCCACCATCAACGTGCCAAGTCTACTTGAGCCGACTGGTATAGCAAGAGACGATGGCAAAAGACCGGACGGTATGAGTTTGATTCCATGGAAGATGGGCCGGGTGCTGGTATGGGATGCAACCTGTTCAGACACGCTGGCCCCTTCCCATCTACATGGAACCAACAATAGAGCTGGTGCGGCTTGTGAAGCGGCTGAAAAAGCTAAAGCAAGCAAATACAGGGGTCTAGGCTCCGAATATGATTTTGTCCCATTCGGTGTCGAGACCCTTGGTCCGTGGGGTCCTAGTGCCATAAGGCTCTTTAAGGAAATATCTAAAAGGTTAGTCGACATCACAGGAGACCGAAGAGCTGGCAGCTACCTCGGACAAAGAATTAGTCTAGCTATCCAAAGGGGGAATGCTGCCAGTATCTTCGGAACCTTGCCTAAAGGGACTCCTTTTAATAATGTATTTTAGTTATTATATTATTTTTTAAGATTTTTAGTTTTAGGTTCGTTGTTTTTAGTATATATTTTTCTATTTATTTGTATTTTAATTTAGTAATATTTGTTGATTAATAATAATAAATATTTTATTTCATTGAGATTTTGTATTTTTCCTTCCAAATACATATTACAATGTGTTAATTCATTTGAACTAAGAGTATGTACCTACATAATAATTATTATTATCGTTTATACGGTTTTTTTTAGATATTTTGAGGTACTAAATAACTTAACACATTGTTTGTAGTAAGCCTACTTATACAATGCTATAATTTTCACAAATTTAAAAATTAATTGTGATAAGTTTATAAATTAAAAGCTAGCTAACCCATGCATTGTCGTGCAAACTAAACTTGGATACAAATTTTCAGCTTAATTGATTAAAGAAAATACTCACAAATACATTGCAAGATAAATAAAAGCTTCTAAATTGATTATATTGATTTTGTTCTTTACAATACGCAGTGTCAAAAATATTGTAAATTATGGAACTAAAAGTATTATTGTAGTCAGTGGCACGATTGCCACATGCTGCGCTATGCTTTGTTCAGCTACGAGAATTTGAATTGAACGTGCTAAATTTTTGGACCTTTTCCAAACAGCAAGTTTTACGTAAGCAGCCAAAGCCTAATGAACTGCCTTCTCATTCAACACAATAAATTTTGTACGTTTACTGTAACTTTTTTAATATATTACTTAGTTTTTAATATTCACGTTAAAATTGTGACAAAAAGCATTCTCTTTTGTTTTTGCGATTTAGAAATATCAAGTTAGTTAAATAAACGTTTTATTCTCACAAAGTATAATTGCGTTGTTTGTACCGTGACCACAAACAACCCTCTGAATGATTAACGAAGCCAAATGTAAACACATTTTCACGTCACGAATCTAAAGTTAAGCAAGATTTTAAGTTTATTAAATATGGCAAGAGTGTGTCGTATGTTGAGTTCATGTTAGGGTAAACATTATTATATGAATAATTTATTAATGGTTTCAGTATTGTATTCTTTATTTAAGTAGACTATCTCTTAAAAAATATTAATTTTATTGTAGTATTTTCAAATAGATTTGCTTAAATTTTCTTAAAATAATTATATTTAATAGTAAATTAGATTGTTTAGTATGCTTTTTATTGTATTTTTCTATTATTTATTTTGATATTAACGTGAAGTAAATAGAAAGTACCAGTCAAGAGATACACATTACAATACTAAACATTTTTGTAACGATAGGATAGTTATTTTAATACGATAGCTACTAAATTTAATTAAAATCATTCAATTCATATTTTATTTGCAAAATGAAAATAAATACAATTCCCAGCTACTTGTTAGGTATACATCTTTTGATTGAAGATAAAGATTCAAAAAAAAAACTTAGTTTTATTAAGCACAAAGCGATTTTAAGGTAAATATATTAAACATATGAAATTATATCTTCACTTTTGAAAAGTTTACACTAGACCAGTGCTTTTAGGTTTTGAAAACAAAGTAGAATAGTAGATACAATAGTAGAATGAAACACACTCCAAAAGAAAGAGAATACAATGAAAATGATATGAAAAATAAATTACGGTCGATCTGAGGCCGGGAAGTGGTAGGGAGGGGGGGTTTAAGGTTAAAAAACGGTTTATCCTGATTTCTGGCTAAACTACAAGTCCTATGGAAAAAAAGTTCAATGGCAAAGTTGTAGGTAATAAAAAGATCTACAACTTTTGTATTTACATTTTTTTCACAAAACCTCGAAATTTATGTAAAAATTAAAAAAACCAAGTTTTTGGTTTTTTATTTTATCTTACACGTGGTTCAATAAGTCCCGAGACTAAGTACTAAAAAACAGGTCTTTTTTATAAAATTAATTTTTATTCATCAACATAGTCTCCTCCAAGAGCGATACAGTCCCTCCAACGCTTTTCTAACTTTTCTATCCCATGTGTGTAGAACGATTTGTCTTTGGCTTCAAAATAAGCCTCCGTTGCTGCGATAACTTCACTATTTGAGTCAAATTTCTTACCCTGAAGCATTTTTTGAGGTCTGCAAACAGCCAGTAATCGCTGGGGGCCAAGTCTAGCGAATAAGGGGGATGAGGAAGCAATTCGAAGCCCAATTCGTTAATTTTGGCCATCGTTCTCACGGACTTGTGACAAGGCGCGTTGTCCTGGTGAAACACCACTTTCTTTTTGTGAGGCCATTTATCCGCAATTTCGTCCAATAAGCACATGTTATAGTCACTATTTATATTTTGTCCCTTTTCAAGGTAGTCGATGAAAAGTATTCCATGCGCATCCCAAAATATAGACGCCATAACCTTACCGGCCGATTTCTGAGTCTTTGGACGATTCGGGCGGCTTTCACCAGCCGCTTCCCACTCCGCTGCCTGCCGATTGAATTCCGGAGTAAAATGGTATATCCAGGTTTCATCCATTGTTACATACCGACGTAAAAAATCCTTTTTATTATGATTTATCAGCGCCAAACATCGCTCTGAATCATTGATACGTTGTTCCTTTTGATCAGTTGTAAGCAAACGCGGCACCCACTTAGAAAAAAGCTTTTTCATGGCCAAATTTTTATGTAAAATAGTGAAAACACTACCAGCTGAAATCTTCACTATCTCGGCTATCTCTCGCACTTTTACCTTCCGATCTTCCAATACGATTTTGAGGACTTGGTTAATATTTTGTTGAGTCACTGCTCCATTTGGACGACCTGAGCGTTCCCCATCATTGGTGTCCATGCGACCGCGTTTGAAGTCGGCATACCACCGACAAATGGTTGCTTTAGAGGTAGCTGATCCTGCATAACATTTTATAAGCCATTGCTGTGCTTCAACGGTATTTTTTCCCATTAAAAAACAATATTTTATCAACACGCGAAACTCGTTTTTTTCCATTGTATCGAAATTACAACCGTAGCGTCACTTAAATGTTTCAAAATCAATAATTTTATTGTTCCATTTTTAAAAATTTGACACATATTCTTGTATTGATAGCCAGTACTTTTTAAAAATCAAAAGAGTTTTTAATATATGCGCCATTTCCAGGTTAGTCTCGGGACTTATTGAACGATCTAGTACAATTTATTTTTGTTTTTTACGAAATTTGGTGAAAACTTACTTTTTTTATAACTCAAATACACTGTTATTGTTTTGATTTAAAATATTTATTTTTTCACCTTATCATGACCACAATATCGAAAAAGTACCCTCATTTTCAATCGAAAATTCTCATGTCAAAATATCAGCTTTTTAAAAAAAGTTGGTCGGCATTTTGTTTGTTAAAATCTCTAGTTTCTTGTGATGTGAAAAATATATACATTACTATAATAAATCTTCTAGTATAGTACTTATAAATAAAGAGTATAAGTTATTTTATATTTTACAGTGGCACGTTAACATTTTCTGAATATATGTGGGTCGACCATGAAAGGTCATGCTCTTTCGAAGGCCAACTATAAAAAAAGTCATAGTTATTGTCATGTGATGACAAATTCCTTCCACTCACACTAAGCTACATCAAAACCAAGAACACAGACGCGGCGGCAAGGCGCTGGGTTCGCTATTTTGTCAATGGGGTCCCTCGTTTCGCAGACTTCGGTCGTCGACGTTAAAATCGTAATTCGCGCGCACATCAAAAGGCTAGTTTTTACGTAAATAACCTATTATTTTCTTATTTTTTTACTGTAAATTGTCATTTATGGATTTGTTATGGGTACTAAAGAAAATTATATAATTTTGCTTCGATTTTAGTTAAAATATACCGATATTTTAGGTAGTGTTCCTACGAAGGCCAGTGATTCCTTATAAGGCCAATAAAAATTTGACGATTGGCCTTGCTAGGGTACATGGGCCTTACCTACTGCACAAAAACAAAACAGCAAAAGTTTGAAAATGGAGATGAAGAAAAGTGCAGAAGGTGAAGAAAAGGAAAGGTACTGTCACGCATGTGGAGAGTGTAGAATCAAAAATATGAGGTTAGGTACATTTTGGCCTTACAAAGAACGGACCCATAAGAAGGCCATTTTAGGTTAAAAAAAAGTTGTTAATTTCATTATCAAACACGTTGGCAAGTTATTTGATGTCAATATAATACTCATTACTACTATTTTTTAATGATTTCCATTAATATATTCTTAGTTATACGATGGTGTTCAAGTAATGTTCGTTGAGTTTTTTATAAATGGTAAAAATATATTGAGCATTTAATGTTTCGCTTAAATGAAAGAGCTAATTATGTAGTTTTAGTAAAAGCAGATAATTATATTAATTGCTACAAGTCTATTTTTAAGTTGAACGACTAATGTATAATATTGGCCTTGTTTCGAGCCGTGTTCCTTGCAAGGCCATTTGGAAGAGCTTTCCAAAACTGACGTTAAATAAATAGTGATTAAAGCTAGGTTGAAAAAAAGTGATTTATATGGTACACAATAAAACAAAGTATTACTTGATAATTTGTATAGATCATTTATCCAGATAATAAACAAATAAAAAATGTTTACTCGTTAGAGTGACCTTCCATGGTCGACCCACTATATTTTAAAATTGTTGCAATCTACACTACAGAGTTGTTTGTATGTTCATTTTGTATCAAAATTCAAATCTCACTCAAGGACTACTAATATATAGGACGTGAAAAACATTTTAATACTAGTTTAATATTTATAAAATGTATAAAAACTTAAAGAATGATTATGTGCGCATATCATAATGTATGTATGAATCGTATACTCCAATTTCCGCTATAGGATTTAACGTTCCACTTCAAAAAATCGATGACTCAAAATGCGTTAAACTTCGTTTAAAATTCATTACTCTTTTTAAACATTAATCACTCTTTATCGGATAAGTTATAAGACAGCTTAGTAACTAATGCATTTTGTGAATTCCTTGATTTATCTTTTTTTTGCGCTCGTGGGCTTTAGATCTCAGTATGCTCGCTGCACTGAACAAAGTAACTTTTTCCTACTGTTTGATTTGAACCTTGGAATTCAAAATTAAATACAAACATATAAGCTAAATTTTAAACAATAACCACTCATTGTACACGTATTTTAAGTCAAATTTAAAATGGTTAAATTGTTTTAAATTAACACGGTTATTTTCATTACAAAAATTACTATTTAAAACGGGATATTTACCATGTTATTTTATTTTTATTTTGCAGAGATCGATATTTCGACATTATCTACGAATGTCTTGTTGATGAGAGTATCGTAATGGTTAAATTGGTCTTATTATTAAATTAATTTCAAAGGTGTTAATTTGAAAGGTTGTTGTACTTAAGTTATTATTTCTAATTCTAATTGATTAACAGCAGAGGTTTTTTTTTATAAATTTGCCTAACCTGTAGGTACATTAATTTCAAAAAGTTATGGATAATACTAAAAACATTTAAATATTTCATGAATAAAAAATCATTAAGTTATAAAAATAGTAGAATTCAATGAGGCAAGAGTATAGTGGTGGGTAGTTTGTTCTTACTACATCAAAATATCATGGTAAAGCATTAACCACTGAAATGTAGCTGGATATGTGAGCTCTGTATCAGGTGTCTGTCCCAATGACAGCTAGCTAATTGCTTACTATGTTGTTCCGCTATATAAAGCCCTTGAGTATTATTTCGATGACGTATTTTCACCAAGTCTATTTTGATAGTAGTAAATGTACTTTTTTTGTGTGATACTATTTCTAATATTTTTTATAAACATTAATGATTGCAAAAATATTAAGTAAAATTCTGTACAACCATCGTGTATATTATCGTGAAATAATGTATTAAAATTACTTCTTTTAATGATGAACAATATAAAAATAAAAGTACTTAAAGTTTATGATTTAATATTTAAAAAAAAAACATTCATAAACGTCATAACGATAACAGTGACCTTATAAAATTACAAGTTTTCGATATAATAGTTAGTTAAATATACATTTACATTATACGTTTAATATATTACTAAAACGTATGTTTAGTAACGCATCCTCTCCATTAGAAGCTACCAATATGTGGTATGTATTTAATAATATTTACTATACCTAAATACCACCTTATAATTTATTATAAGCTCGAGTTCTGGACAAAGGCCGAACGCCAGTAATAGGGATGTTATAGAGGTAATATTAGTGTATATATATGTATGGTCGTACCTGAACCTGTGATAGTGGATCAAAGAGCCAGTGAATAAGTGAGCCTTTCTTGACATGCTGATATTTACTTTATTATTTAAAAATAAAACAAAAATAGGAGAAATAACAGATACGAATTGTGCCCTTTCATTTATTGTACAAATCAAATTCATTATGTATCTGAATTATTATTTTGTTAAGTAAAATTATGTTAAAAATAAGTTAATCTATATATGGCCTACTCCAACCAGAAAGTGGGTATAATAATAATAATATAAGACTATCGTAGCATGTACCTACATATATGTATGTGCGTTTAAGTAAAATTGAATATATTATTTTTAGGTAATTTAGTACATTTTGTTATTTTTTTTATGTCATTAAATCAAACTACATACAAAGAAGAAGAATACATAATACGAATATATATTTTGAAAAATAAAACCTATACATAAAAATATGAATAATGTATATAAAATAATATATATAAATTAGGGTACCCATGTAAAATAGTAGGTATAATTCCATGTTTTATCATTGTGTTAAAACACACACTTTTACCATTTTTTAAAACCATAGGCTTACAGATGTTCATAAGCTTCATTGGTATGCGGAACATGAATGTTAGATTTGAATTTATTGCTCATAAAACGCGCTTCAGTGCATTTGTGAAATTTTCGTAATGTATCCGTGCTAGTAGCTCTTACAAATCAGCTTTTGTTTTAAATTTCTCAAAAAATCATTTTAAAAGCTTTTTTTGAATATAAATATAATTACAACTATTTACTTAATATATGTAAGTTTGAGAAATGAATCAAACTGCTAGATAATAGTCTTGAAAATAAAATATGAATAAGTATACCTAGCAGAATATGTGATTTACATTTTGTAATAAGAAATTCGCTTACCATCTCCTTTATACATAATATGTGAAATAACATAAAATAATTAGATTAATGATATGTTTAACGTTGGTGATGAGATGTTTTTAAATGAAATTGTAAAAATGTTTCCTTAATTTGGTAACAAAAATGTATTTATGATTACGGCAAATTTATCATTAGTACTGTAATGGTACGGTAGTTAGCACTAATAACTAACATCTCTGACTCTTAAAATCTAAACAACAAAAATTAATAGAAAATTTTGTTAATTAATGAAATAAACAAAAATTAATATTAAATTAACAATAAATTATAAAAAGATAATACTAAATTTGTTTTCCCCCAATTATATAATATTTATAAACATTAAATCACAATACAGCATTGCAATGTAAGCAGGTAAATTATTATTCTTCTATAATTGTAAGAAGTATACCTCTAGGGGTGTCCAGAGAGTGAGACCACTAGATATCTATACGATAACTGGTTGGAACCGCTACGGGTACGCGACCCCGGACTGCTCTTGCTGCTAGTGTCACACACCCACACTGGTATCCCTAATCCCAAATTCTGTTCTGACATAAATCCTTCCCACCTATCCTTCTTCTTAGCCACGAATTCCCAAGGATGGTTGATGTCAGGAAGGCGGCCGGTCATAAAATATACTATGCCAAATCTTTTACAACATGAGTTCCGTCATCCGTGACTCATGTTGTGCTGACCCTACATAAGTGGGATAAGGGCAGGGAGATGATAAATTGTAAGAAGTATACCTAAACTATTTTAACTTAATTCTCGTACCTAATAATAGTTATCTGTATTCTATTAATTATTTATGCATTGCTTAACTTCATAATATGATAAAGACAATTATGGCTTGTTTGTTGTTAATGAACCAATAAAGTAATAAGCATAAAACAATAAATATGTATCCAAAAAACAAAAAAATATGTAAATAAAATAACTGTAAAAGTAGAATTTCTTATAAACGTTTAAAGGTCAAATTAATATAATCGGCTTTTTTTTAATATTTCAATAAAAATACGTTTCTGATTGTTTACGAAGATGGCCAGCTTAAATTATAAAACTTTAATTTAAAATTGCAAACTAATTAAAAGTTTTCCTTGATCGCTTTCTAATATGTATGTTACTGTAAAAGCTCAAACTACGGTAAATCCTAAGATTTAATAGTAGGTAAGTCTTAGGATTTACCGACATGAGTTGGTAAATGTAAGGATTTATGAAAATGGGACATTTCTTTCGGACTTTTACTATTAGAATTTAGTACATGCTAGGTTTTACCACTGACAGCTAGTAAAAGTTGATTTTGGGAATAAAACAATGATTAATTCTTATTATTTTTTTTCAATCTAAAACTTAAATTGGTAAGTCTTTAGACTAAGACCCGTAGACCGCTTATCGGCAAAATTTCGTTACAAAAAATAAAAAAAATAACCATAACCTATCTAACTACAAAATCAAACTTCAAAATTAGTCCTTTTATCGGCTTAATTTCGTTACAAAAAAAAAATAACCCCAACCTATCTAACTTCAAAATTAGACCGACGTAGGTCTTAATCTAAGGCCTAGAAACGATATAACATTAATTTTTCAATATTTACCGTGCCTTTAATGTCAATCGTAAGACTTACCAAGTGAATGGTGGTAAAAGTGCGAATCGCAAAATCGTTCGGGCTTTTACCATTAAGAGTTGGTAAATCTTAGGTTTTACTCTTAAATCTTAGGATTGACCGTAATTCGTGCATTTACAGTAACATATACACAGGTACAGGTAATTATTAACATCTATAGTATTTGAAAAATGTGGTTTATCAAATAAATACGAGAAATAATAATACCAAATAAAAAGTTTGTCTTTTATGTATCCTTCTCCTACATGGGGAAGAGGCCTACGCCCAACAGTGGGATATTACAGGCTGAATCGTGATCGTGATCGTTATGTATTTTAAATTATAAGTTATGATATGAAAAAGTAAGAATACATATATAATTTCTTTTCCCTATTAAAATGCCATATACAATTAAATAATTTTATTTTAGATTACGTAAAATGGTAACTGCTTAAACTTTATTCCACAATATAAATGTAGTTTTAGTTCTGAACGGAAATTTTTCTAGAGAAACTACGTGTCAGCAAGTAACATTTATCATATGAAAATGTTTCAAGGGGAATGCCCATATATACCCCGGAAATATGGTTAAATGTTCTAAATCGAAATATAATTATACAAGTTTCACTATTTATACAAATAAATAAAATTGGAGTGTCTGTTTGAAATATTAAAATAACTGCTTTTAACTAAATGCATATGGATGTATAGTTGTATACATTTTGTCTGTCTGTCTGTCTGTTTGTTCCGGCTAATCTCTGAAACGGCTGGACCGATTTTGACGGGACTTTCATTGGCAGAAAGCTAATGTAATAAGGAGTAAATTAGGCAACTTTTATTTTAGAAATTTATTTATTTTGTAACTCTGCAAACTGAACAATAATTTTTTTCTTTTAATTCCACGCGGACGAGTTCGCGGGCACAGCTAGTTTAATGATATGACGGTTAATTTGACCCGTTTATTTAAGTAGTTCCTTGTTTACAGTGTTAAAAAATCCTTTGGTGACATGTTTGACAGCGGTTTTTCTAGTCATGGTAGTGTTTGTCAAACTATTCCTCAGTGAACATAATTACGATAATGTCATTATGATATGACAAAAACTGGCCACAAAAAAAAAAGAAATAAAAGACACATAAAGTTTAATCTTTGGTTTAGCATGTAATTCGTTTAATGAAATCGGAAACTATGAACATCAAGAACTTCTTTAAAAGAAACTTCCCAAAATGTTTACGTCAAATTACAAAATGGTTTTGATTTTTATTTATCTACCTTGATGAACAAATGTTTAGCCTATATATAAACATCAATAAATAATTATGTTACTTTATTTCTAACAGTTATAAGTCACTTATATATTATTACAGAACTGCAATTTAATTTTAATTTAATTTATGTTTTTAAAATCTCGACCAAATTTGTTAATTTAGTTTTAAAAAAATTCGTAAACGTCGAAGGGAATAGCGTCATCGTGTCTGTGTGTTAGGAAATATTTGTAAAAGCCTTAATCTGCAACGACCTTAGATCTGCATTAATAACGAGCTTTTCACAAAGAAGAGAAAAATATAATCAAAGTACCAAGTAATAAAAACGCTGTTGTCATATTTTATTTCTTCGTTTGTTTTTATGATTTTAAAACTGATATATTTCTAACAAAATATCTCGTAATTCTTTTTAATAAAGAATTATGTGATAATTAATATCCGTAAGGTCTAGTTAGAGAGTTTCTGAAGTCGAATTAGATTGGAAATGTTTACAGAAACTTCTTTAAATGAGCATAACATTTTATGACTTCGGAGTTCCTTGATTGACTAAATATACCTACTTTTCTAAGTTTCTCTAAAACTGCTGCTATACTTTAAGTACTAAAACATTATTATTTTTGTTGGTTTTTGGATGAGCTTTGTTTTCACAGATGGGCGCATAAAAATATATAAATAGGTGAATTATGTACCTTTATTATTATTATTTTTTAACACATAACTCGGTCGGCAAACAAGCGTACGGCTCACCTGATAGTAAGCGATTACCGTAGCGTATAGACAGACGTCTACAAATTAGAAACATCGCTAGCGCGTTGCCAAACCTATCCCCTATTCCCCCCTGGAGCTCTGGTCACCTTACTCACCAAAAAGAACACTCTTACTTACGCTTCAGCCTGTAATATCTTACTGCTGGGCATAGGCCTCTTTCCCCATGTAGGAGAAGAATAAGAGCTTAATCCACAATGCTGCTCCAATGCGGGTGGCGGATAAACATTATTATTACTGCTTAAAAACAGTATTATTTAGCTGTGGTCTTCTGTAAGGTCTAGGTACTACCCCAGTCGGGCTGCTCCATATTTTGAGCAGGAAATTTCCTGCTGTGCCCTACCTCAGTTAACTTTTGGTTTATCTCAATTTATCAATAATTAACAATAAATTAAAAGTAAAAAACCTTTTTAAAAAAACAAGCTTTTATTTGAATGCACTAAAACGAAAAAAATAAATTTTTACTTTAAAACTTTTACTATCTACTTATAAAGTCATTACACATAATCTATATGATAGAAAAGCTTGTCGCGAGATATGAGTACTTACTCGTATTTCCTTAGTTTGAAAATTGTAATAGTTAAAATCAATCACATCAATTTATTTAATTTACTTGTTTACAAGCAAATCTCGCATTCAAGCTCGCAATCAAGCATTCAAATAAAAGCTTGTTTTTTTAAAAAGGTTTTTTACTTTTAATTTATTTTTGACTTTTTAGTCGGTTATCACGTCACTTTATTCGAATTATTCTTAGCAAGCCCTTTCATTTGATACCCATGTTGTAGAAGTGCACTAAAAATAACTAGTCCGCATTCTTGGATATGCTGCCATATTGGATTTAGAATGACGTCACAAAGTTAACCATGCATTGTCATCCAAATTGAACCTGCATACAAAATTTCAGCTCAATTGGTTGCTTCAAAATTGAGTTGCATGATTTCATCCGAACAAACATACATACATACATGCATACATACAAACCATGCATTGTCATCCAAATTGAACCTGTATACAAAATTTCAGCTCAAGTGGTTGAAGATATCTGCTTCAAAATTGAGTTGCAAGATTTCACCCGAACAAACATTCATTAAAGTTACATACATACATACATACATTGCAAGTTAAATAAAAGCTTGTAATAAAAAAAATATATTCAATGACAAATTTGATAGTTAAAAATATAATAAACTTTTTTTACACTATCGACATTTCATTTACAGGACGTAGCAAATAAAAAAAAATACAATGAAATTTAATATTAAATTTTAAATGTGGACATAATCTAATAGATTCGATAAAAATATATTTGAAATATATAAATTTAAAATTCTTTTTTTCGGCCTTAACCTTAATGATGAAGCGGTCGGCTTACACCAAAAGTTGTTAAAGATTTAACAAGCTCAAGTTTTGTCTTAAGTATTATTAGTTACGTGGGACATTTACTTCATAAATTAGGTATTTATGATCCGTAACAAGTTTAATTTATTTAACTAAAGCGAGAAAACTGAGGGTCTGTACCAACTTTTGTTTAGGAGTTTAGTTAAAGATAGGATTTTATTAGCATTGTATATTGAGAGTTATTTCACTTTCTAAAAGTTTTCCATTTCATTCACCATTAATTTAAAATATTTGTATAATACATTACATGTAAGCTAAATCAGAATTTTTTAAAGAAATATGATTTGATAAGTTTTTGAACCATAAAATACACTATTTATAATATAATTATGACTGACTGCCAGAAGAATGCGGGTTATTATCCGAGCTGGCAATTGCGACTGCCATTACTCATATGCAAGTGCTATTTCGTAGTCCGTATTCTACCTAATTTTGATTAAAAATATCGTAAGAAAACCTGCATGTTTTAAAGTAATTGCCAACCTGAAAATATTTCTAGCAACCGTCAGAAAAGCAACGTGGCAAAGTAAGCTTCGTAATTATCAAAGAAAATGTCTAATAATGGGTCGTTTACAGGCTCTTACAGTGCAGTATAAGGTAACTGTATATTGAGTACTGTATAGTTATAAAGCTTGTAATTAATACGTATGGGACATAACCATAGGTATATACCTAGCGCTTCATATGTAATGAGATGAAGGCAACGTAGCTCGCATAATATAATATTTTAATAGCACTCCGAGGAATGATGTCTCACAATGATATGACTAAACCCACTGTGGTTGCCATATACTGAATAAATTAATATGAAATAAGGTTCACTGTTTTAGTAATAACTCGACACCGTATAACAAAATAATAACTACTAACATTATTAACAACTTCCCTGTCCCCATACAACTCATTTTAGTATAGCCCCACGTCCACTGATTTTTTTTAAATATAAGCTTTATAACATTAATGTAATCCATAAAAACATAATTTCGTAATCATTATTTCATAAACTACCCCCATTGTGTTGTTTTTTTTCCTTAGTCACATGTGACTCGCGAACGTAGCGTAATAAATTTTCTACTGCACGTTCAATGAGTCATATGTGAGCGCACACGCGGAAATGCATTTTTTTAGTCAAACGCCAATCAACTGTCAATATCTAATTGGATTAGAAATTAAATTGTTACTTTGATGTTATGATTGATATTTTATTGAAAAAAAAGTTCGTTTGATGTAATAATTGGTACTATTCGAGAAAATGACCAAAAGGCGTACCTTACAAATAACACCATGTATCTTCACTCGTAAGTGAAGATACATTGCGTTATTTGGAAGATTCAGGTGAAGCATTAGAGAAGTGACGATGAGTGGCAGCCCGATAATGAAAATAAAGAAATCGAGAATACAGAGGTAATTGCAAACTTTATAGCAAGTACTGCAGAAAGAACTGAGACTCCGTCGCCTACACCAGCAAGTCCAGACGAGGCGACGTCATAAAACCCGATATAATCGATTATAATGATGTCAAAAAAGGCATTGATATTTCTGATCAACTTGCTTCATTTCATTCTCCTTACGTAAAAGTTTGACGTGGTACAAAAATATAGCAATAGATTAACTATCTCAAGCCGCCATTATCAATGCCAGATGCATCTACAACGAGTTGACAGATGGCCCCAAGTTGACAGTTTTACAAGTCAAGAACTGGTCTGGTCTGGTGCTGCAGGTCCAAGAAAATGTCTTCTTGGACCTGCAGCACCAACCACAGAAACTAATCTCCCTCAAAGGTATTCGATCTCATCTAGCTCTTCAGGAACTGCAATTGCTACTTCAAGCGATTCTAGACATTAATTGAAAGAAGTTCCTCGAAATGCTTTCGGTAAACTCGTACGAAAAAGATGCAATGGGTGTTATCTAAAATTGAAAAACGAGGGATACTAATCCCTCGTAAAGCGAAGCAAGTACACACTGAGTGTAAAAAGTCTATCTGTTTAGAATGGTATATAGACAAAAATGCTCGATTTTGTTATTTTTTTTTATGTATATAAATATTGTAAGTATCGAATAGAGGGAATTTGTTACATTACAAAGTTTATTTTATGAAACTTTTCTTTGAATAATACCTTGCCTTTAGTACTTAGTTGTGTTTTATTTATTGCAAGTTTCTAGTAGTTATTATATGAAAAATAAAAAAAAATTGCTAATTTTTATTTTTTTATTAAAAACTATAGGTTTATTGCCATACGTCCAGGTGTGATTCAAAAACATATCCCTCCAAGCTCATTACAAAAATTTTACCTTAAACTGTACAGATAAACGAGTCACCCGTGACTCATGGACTTATTACAAAACGTTCGTGTGAGTTATATACGACTCATTGGACAGGGAAGTTGTTAAAATAGAAGTCAAAAATGTAGTTGCTACATTACAACGTAGTTTTCTGTTAGTACCATAAGATACTATAAAGACTTTATTTCAAACTCTGCAATGTGTAACATAATATTATTTTGTATGTTAATTGTGAAAATCATGTTGCAATAAATAGAATATTATCTCGTTTAAAATCACCGTTTTTCGTTTAGTTTGTTCGTTGATTTAATATTTCTCTAACCAAGTAAAGTAATAACTTATCGGCGCTTTATTCAACATGAATCATAAAAGAATAAAAGAAAATTGTCTCTGAAATCGGCCGGATATTACAATAATAAAATCACTTTCAGGAATCACACAAATATATATTTTACTATAACTTTACCAGCGGTAGAAAAAGGATCAATGATTTTTATAAAGTTTCTATGATTTTTTATTTTTAGTCTCAAAGACAGGATTCGAAATGAGAATATCCGCGAGAGAACGAAAGTAACCGACATAGCCCACAGAATTAGCAAGTTGAAGTGGCAGTGGGCTGGTCACCTGTGTCGCAGGACCGATGACCGTTGGAGCAGACGTGTCCTGGATTGGAGACCGCGTCTTGGCAAACGCAGTGTGGGACGTCCTCCGGCCCGTTGGACCGACGATCTTCGTAAGATTGCCGGTGTAGGCTGGATGAGGATTGCGGAAAACCGGGATGTCTGGCGCGAACTTGGGGAGGCCTATGTCCAGCAGTGGACTGCAATAGGCTGAACTGACTGACTGACTGACTATGATTTTTTTCTCTAGCTATCGGAATTGACAATACTACGAATTTAACAACCTACTAAAATATGTTGTTTTTATTTACGCTTATGTTTCAGCCTGTAATATCCCACTGCTGGGCATAAGCCTCTATCTAAATGTAGGAAAAGGATCAGAGCTCAATCCACCACGATGCTCCAATGCTGGTTAGCGGATATCTTCCCTAATATAAGCAACGATCGCTATCAGGTGTACATGACGATTAATGTGCTCTCCGAGGCACGATGAGGAGACCCCACAAGGACTAACAACCAGACCGGAGTAAAAAGTTATACGGTTTAGGGCCTATGCAAACCACGTTTTTAAAACGCGCGTCGACAGCGCGCTTTTAGCCTACAGAGCAGTTTGTTGTCGTTTGTATCGATAAAAACGCGCGTTACCGGCGTGTCTGTATCGCTTCACACGCGCGTTTGCATCGCGTCTATATCGCTACACACGCGTTTTAAAAACGCGCGTCGACAGCGCGCTTTTATTATACACATGTGCAAAGGTCTTACAGGCTGCGTCTGACTCGCGTGTGTATCGCGTCTGTATCGCTACAAACCCGCGTCGACGGCGCGTTTAAAAAACATGGTTTGCATAGGCCCAGGTGTAACTCAAAAAGTACTTGTCACATCCATTTAAATTTAAATGGGACCAAATGATAATGATGCAACACCTTTCGATTAAAAAAAAATTTCATCGAAATCGGTCCAACCAGTCGAAGGTTCTGAAGTAACATACATAAAAAATATAATCGAATTGAGAACCTCCTCCTTTTTTGGAAGTCATTTAAAATAGTTGCAATTTTGCTATAAGTATATAAAATAAATACGGTGACGCTTAATACAATGTTTACTTTTATTTTCATTTATATGTCTTAAAAATATTATATCAATTTAAGAACGTTTAGGTAAATAAAAAAAATAAAAAAATTAAACGAAAATTCAGTCATAATATAGTAAGATACTTATAGCAAATAATTTTATTAAACAAACGTATCAGCATCTTTTTGTGTTTTGTTGGATATTTCAGTATCTCTTTTCGATGTTTATTTAATGATCTGAGAAAAAACTGTACTTATTTCGCGTAAAAATATTTCTACTACGTCTCATTAAATATTCTTATTACTTCTACTTAGAAATACTAAACTATTATTTAGTTCTCGTGTAAAGTAATTATGAGTACAGATAATAGTAATATTAGAATACCTATATGATACGGATTTTTCAAAGTTTAAATATACTGAAACGATATGAAATATTAAAAAATAAAAAAGCTTATCACAAAATCTGATACTAAAACCTTTTTCTTAATGTTATCGGTAATTGAATCAGCTTATTTCAAAAAAATGATATCTATTGAAAAATTATACTGCAATAGTTCCTGGCGTCATTTTTCCTTAGAAATAATGTAAAAAGCTGAAGAATAGGTCAAACCCCACTTTGAACAAAATTCAATTTATTTGTCCTCGGCACGGTACTGCGATATTGTTTTCTCCAAATACACACTAAGTTTTAAGTCTTTCACTTTATCATCTACATTCTATATCAATAAAAGCGGAGCTGATCGAGAAAGTAAGTAATTAAAATACAGTTTTTTTTTTTATAAACGTGCGTTTAATAATATTGACTTGAATACAACCTAAAGGTACTATTCCTTGTCCACAATTAATTTGTGGAGTAATACATGTTTTTTCAAAATGCCTTTATTTTAATTCGGACCGTATCCGTGCTCAGTGATGCCCAAAAATCGTTTATACGGTGCTAATATAACCTTTCCACTGTAATAAACTATGTGGTCACAGCGGGATTGTTCATGTTATTGCTGGGACACGTACTACGAGCTACAAACAATATGATTTTCAACTGAATAAATTTTTGCTTTGTATACGACATCCGCTGTATTTTGGTAAATAATGGAAAAAATTAAAATTATTATTCCATTCTCTCTATAGAATTTTTATATATAATAAGTATTCTAAGTTTTCACGAATATTTTTTAACTTAACATTTTTACCACGACATTATTTTAAACAATCCCTCCCTGTTCGACCATATAGTGGCGGATATTTATCTCGAAATTTCTACCAGAATGTCAGGATTTTTATATTTTTATATTTCAAAAAGTTGTTTTTTTTTTTGTTTTTTTTTTTTATATAAGTACTCATGGAGTATCTCACTATTCACTAGAATGCTCAACTTTATTTTCCAGTGAACTCAAAACTTTAATGTTATAGAATATTGGTTTTCTAATCTAGAATCGTCTTTTAACACACTATATTTTTCATACATTTATGAAATAACACGTGTATCATAATATTATAACCTTAACGTAAATTATTGAGGCCATGTAAATAAAAGTTAGCAGAGTACATTGTATATGATATTTATATATTATAGAATTTATAGAGAGTTTTAGGTATTGTATGTAACCCCTCGTATAAAAATCTAGTGTTACGCAGAAATATGACAACACAACACTAACGCAACATACATTGTATACTGTCTTGCGAATTGTTGCGAGTAAAAAAATTGATTTCTCAAAATTTCCAGATTTCTGAGAATTTTTTTTTATTCGGTAAAAACCTACAAAGAATTAAAAAACTTAAAAAAAGTTATGAAAGAAGTCTTGAAATTAGTTCTCAAGTTGCGGTGTACCTATCAGAGAAAATATGAGTTTTTTTTATAAATATAGATTAGATTGAAATAAATAACTACAGGTATCCTTTTACGTTACTTAGCTTAACTTTCTATATTAACCAGAAAGAAGTAATTTATAATGGTACGAAAATAATTTATTGGGTTTTCATTAAAAAAAAATACATTTTTTATCGTCTTTACATTATTGTTTAACTTACTAACATATGTTCTATTGAGAAACTAATATAATAAATGAACATCTCAAACTCAACGGTCTCTACTAGAATTTACTCCTGTGTCGGGGATCTGGAAACACATAATACAACATAATACACAATCACGAACACTCAGACCACTGCAAACATCTGTATGGCCAATGCAAATGTATAACATATTATGCGGACTGCGGAATGGAACCCGCAATCGCCAGCGCAACAGCCGCAACAACTACTTTGACCGGTGCTAATATATTAAGAAGTCGATCCAAACTTAATTTTAAACATATGTAACAATAAAGCAACTCAATGAAACTTTTTTGTTTATTGAGGTGAAAGTTCTTTAGGCGCATGATGGTTAAAATTTGAACGACGCGGCAGCGTCAGGGATAGGGACACGAAAAAAGTATCGATACTTTGTGGTATCGAGTACATTACCATTCGATACCGATACTTTTGTACTCGATACTTTGCATTCGATACTTTTACTCAATGAGTACTTTTTTGCAGGTATCGTATCGAAAGTTTTAAATGAGTACTTTCATCTTAAAGTACAATAATAAATTTCTGGAGTGGTAACACTACATGATATTCACGATGGTCGTTGCCCATGAGTCGATGACTTAATGTAAATGTCAAAAGTTTTCAAAACGAAAACGCGGTTAACGGCTAGGGTTAACGGTTATTTATACTTAGGTATATTCATTATTCAAAAATCAAGTGTAATCTAAAAGCTAAAAGTACTCAGTAGTCAGTACTCACTAATCTGAAATCTCTTATAACTGTGTTGTCTACTGTCTTGTCTTCAACAATGCTGTAGTCCGTTCTTGTTCGAAAGTTACAACATTATACGACTGGCAAATCCTTTAAAAAGTCGTATTTTGGTTATTTTTTCACTTTGAATGCATGAATAAGGCAAAATTAGGATAGTGTTTATGTTTAGTAAAAACGCCAAACGTCATTTTTGTGGCATACAACAACTTACGTTGGAGGTATCGATATAATATATTGACTTTGACTGGATTGACAGAATAATCTGAAATGTTTCAATGAGACCAATCAATTGAAGGTTTTTTTTGGATTTAATTCATTTCTACATATTTCATTTATTGTATATTTAAGTAGTTTGATATATTTTCCTTAGTTTACACTAAATAAATTTCTGAACGCAGGCATAAATATTTGACTAATATAATTATTATGTCAATCCGTTTTATGCAGTTTTCATTACTGACATTATTCTACATTTTTAAAATCTTAAATACGCCACAATCCGTATATTGTGGATATATGTTGTCGATTCGAAATCTTTATTTAAATACGTTCTTTAATTTTAGGGGAAAGTTTACCATATAGACGGGATGAACATTAAAAAATGTTTGACAGTTACGAAACACACGAACAATATACATACATATAACTTTTTTTATACTATGTACTTTCATAGAAATTTTCATTCCCACCTTTCAACCTCTTATACCCTTTTTTAACCTATGTCCTTTCTCAGACTCTAGACTATCTGTATGCCAAATTTCATTAAAATCTGTTGAGTAAATTTGGCGTGATTGCGCGACAGACAGAGTTACTTTCGGATATTTAGCTTAAATAAGGTCCCCAGGCCTCCTCCAATGATGCCTACTTCTGTCTGTCCTATGGTATTAGCTGGTATTAGCCAACACTTGAAAAGAAAAAGTAATTTTATATAAATATTTAATTTGTTTGTTGTTTTTTTTTAAAGTGAAAGTGTGACGTTGTGTTTGACGCAATTTTTGTTATAATATTAGTGAAATGTTATAAAAAATATAATGTAGTAACTGTAAATTATTATTTTTTTGAAGTCGGGACAAAAGTACTCGATACCTAGAAGTACTCGATACCTGGGAGTATCGATACTTTTGTTTCGATACTTTTATGAGTACGATACTTTTTTTTCGATACTACTCATGAGTACAGTATCGATACTTTTTATTCGATACCGTGTCCCTAGTCAGGGACGATCAGTCCTTGGATGGGTGACCGCCTGGAAACACTGCGTGACGTTGTTATTTTTTTCCATTTTTTTATTTATTTTACATTTGTTTTTTTAATTAGTTTGCCAAAGAAGTTTCACTTCTAACATGTGTACTTTGTATGCATGCAATTTTTTTTTTTATAAAGTATAACTTTCAACCCCATAATAATATTTCTTTTTCATTAAACTAATATCATAATATTTAATCAAATGAATTAATTATATTGAAATCAAAGTGAAACAAGTGACAAAGTGAAATTTAAGACTAATGAATGTTCAACCTAATAGACAAAGAGTACAATCCAAGTCAAAGGTATTAGGAATAACATTAAGGTTAGGAAATCTCTTTTATTAAGGTAATTTATCAAAGTCTTAGGAGACGAAGCTGCGTAAACACGTTTTTATTAATTGAGCACACCGACTTAATAGTATCTATCTCCAAATATTCCACTCAGCCTCTTTTGTTAAATAATTATTTTATTGGGAAACCTATTACTAATTTGTTTTATTCTATTGTTGTGTTTTTATTATTTAAGATCTTAATACCCAAATCTTTAACATACATAGGCCAATAGACATAGGAAAAATTCACGCCAAATATCCCGGTTATCCGCAGTTCTCATCCAGTCCCCACCATTTTTTTCATCAGCATTTTTTGTTATTATTTGAAACATATTTTGAGAACCATAAAGTAATGTAACTAAGTTTTTTTTAAACAAAATATCGAGGCAAACGCCTGTAGAAGTGACTAGTTTCCAGTGCAATATTCAACTATGCAGTGACTGCATCTAAATTCTCGGTACAAACTGAATAAAGACTTAAATTTACCAGAAAGTATGCCAACTTTGTTTACGTACTTAATGAACAACATGGATTTCACAAAAGGAATGAGATGACCTTGTAAGGCATTTAAATCTCTGAAAACAAGCTGCAGAATTATTTCCATTAAGACTAAAAGAGAAAGTTTTACTTTTTTTAGATACCTACTAAAATTACTTTGGTTTGTGAAAGAAAAAAAAAGAATTATGCTAACTCCAAAGAAGATGTCTTAAGAAATAGAGATTAAAAAGTTAAGTACAAAAATGTAATTGAAACAATATCTTTATAGTAATTATTAGTAATAATTAAAATATATCACAATAACCGTTACCACAAAACAATATAAAGTTTTTAGCGGATAGTGTTGAGCCAATAGCGGAATTTAATGTATATCATATTTTAGTGCTGTGTGGTTACGGCACGAATGTAGCCACCCCTCTCTTCCCGTGGGTGTCGTAAGAGGCGACTAAGGGATAACACAGTTCCACTACCACCTTGGAACTTAGGAAGCCGACGGATGGCGGGATAACCATCCATACTGGCTTTGAAATACACAGGCCAAAGACGGGCAGCAGCGTCTTCGGTGCGACAAAGCCAGCCCTGCGGTCACCAACCCGCCTGCCCAGCGTGGTGACTATTGGCAAAACACATGAGTTCGCGTCATAATGTCGGGCGCGATCTTGTGGAGGCCTATGTCCAACAGTGGACTGTGATAGGCTGTAGTGGTGGTGGTGGGGATATGATTTTACTACCAAACATAATTATAATAGTCAATCTTTGAAAAACGCATATGTATAATTCATTCATGCTTTTAAAGACATTCATCAGCAACGTCTACATCGAAAGGAAATAATTATGGAAATGAAATGACAATTATTCTAAATCACGAACCATATTTTACTACCACATTATATGCTTTCATATTAAGACGAGTCTGGTAATATTTTCTATACCTAAACCTTTTTTTTACAACTAGAAGATAATTTTCAACTATATCCAATTATTTATTGGTTGGTATCTCAAATAACGACCTGTGTTGAAGTCTATTACTTAAAAAAAATTCATGATATTCAATTGTAGAACAAGAAATAGTGTATAACAAAAAGAATGTTTTTTTAAAATAAACTAACTAATAACTAACTGAGGTAGTACAGCACAGCAGGAAATTTCCTGCTCAAAAAATGGAGTAGGAAATTTCAATCAGCAGCCCGACTGGGGCAGTACCTCGACCTTACAGAAGACCACAGCTAAATAATACTGCTTTCAAGCAGTGTTGTGTTCCTGTTGGTGAGTAAGGTGACCAGAGCTCCTGGGGGGGAATTGGGGATAGGGTCGGCAACGCTCTTGCGATGCTTCTGGTGTTGCAGACGTCTATAGGCTACGGTATTTGCTTACCATCAGGTGAGCCGTACACTTGTTTGCCGACTCAGTAATAAAATAAAATAATAAAAATTACATGAATGATAGATTTGTGAGAAACTTGATCGATAGTTCTATATAGAGATTGGTTGATAAATGTGACATTATTTGGTATTTACAAGATCTCTAAAATCTCCGACATCCTCTCATTATGTACATGACATTGACATCTTATGAAAGAAAACCTTATATGTGGGCGACCGCAGATACACATAGCAATAAACAAACCTTACAAAAATAGACAACATCAAATTAAGGTTGATAAACAAGCAAGCTCAAAATAATACTTATTTCATGATTATATTTTCCAAATAGTAATATACAGAAATTTTCTAACTTTTGCGTGTTTATTACACCATCACGTACAAATCTAATGTACCTAATATGAAAAAGTTAGAAATATAATGCCATTTATATAAATTGGGAAATAAAGGATGTAACTGATATAGAACTGTATATATTATATTATGCTCTTAAAGAGGATTTCTTAATACCGCAATAGGGAAGTCTTTATCTTCGGGTAATGTTATAGCCTTGCGAACAATTTATTGCTTACGCACCTGACACCACTTTTGGAAGGGCTTTCTTCTATAACTCGGAAAAAAGATTTTAATCGAAATATCCTCGTGTTACTACATATTAAATTTATCTCTTAGTATAATATACTAAAGGGACGAAGATATTATTTTAAACGATGCTTTTTACTAACTAATTCATCCTTGTTTAATTATAAAAGATAACGAAAAAAAAAACAAGTTCTGGTTCATAAAATGTTTGTTATTTTAAAACCACAAACATATCAATCTTAATATACACGGTCAATTAAATAGGTAGTGTGATATATATAGTGTTATACTTATATATAAAGCCGTATCACCAGAGAAAATAATATTATAATTGATAACCAACACTTATTGAACCCCAAACCGGCGCTAATGTAACTAATTAAATATTAACAGTGATAGTGTGACCACTGACCAACCTTAAATATATTTTTTGCATTTATTTAATTTGTGAAGTCAATATTTATGGTTTGTTTGTGAAATATTTGTTTGACGCACATTTTGTTATAGACAAGATACCTAGTACTAGTAAAAATCGGACCCTTAACCTTACCTTATTACTTTTATTTACTGTACTACTTTGATCGTTCTTCTTAAGAAAAATATCGTTGTTTAGAATAATTGTGTTTGCTCTCAAAGAAAACCGAAAATCGACAAACCGACTTCAAATTACATCGACAGGTATCAAGACCTTCTCGTCACATCTCGCTGATATCTAAATAGGAGTAAATGAAAAGCTCTATATTATGTAATACATGACTAATATAGTAGAGGAACATTAATAGTTTCAGAGTTTTCTAATGTGATGTCGTAAATAAACACATTTTTTGCGCTTAGATTGCAAATATTTATTTTATATTTAATATTTAGTATCAGCATTGCACCCGTGCGAAACCGGAGCGGGTCGCTAGTCAAGTAATAAATATTATAGTAAGCAAAGAATAAATAATTCTCCTTACAAACTTCTGATCAACGGGTACAAACGTAACATATTTGAAGTAAAACTTCTTTACGCACGTTTGACTGAATAAGCTGGAGAATGCGTAACGAGAGCGTTACGAAAAGTATGATCAGGCGAGGCGAACGGAAGTTGAGAAGGAGATATAAGTTAGTGAAGATAGAAAAAGAGTTTTACTTCAGTTTGTGGTCTAAAACACACTCGTTTTCTTTATTTAATCATACTATTCAGCAGCAAAACACATCGTCATTCATAAATTTTTCGTCTGAGATGAGGTCAGTATCACTTGTGATGCTCCTAGAGTTGCAGGCATTGAGAGGTTACGGTAACGGTTTACCATCAGGTGGCCATAGTAAAAAAATAATAAATATATAAAAACGCTTTGTTGTCCTAAAATACCGCTAAATTTGCGACGTTTAGTCGTTTACTTTATTTCATTGTAACGTTCTTCAAATTCATGCCACAAACATATAAGTCATAATATATGCAGTATATATTAATATATTAATAAAACAGGTACAAATGATGTCCATTACAAACAAACGTTACTATTGTAATGACTTTCACAATCGAGTTGTTTATAAATTGCGCCAAACATACTATAAATGATAGCAAATGAGTATTTCGTATACAGACAAAGTTTCATTACACATTGGTCAGTTCATTTATTTTGATTAATGAGTTTCAGTTGTGTCAAATTAACATAGATAATTTTATAAACACAATGTTAACTCATTATACCGTATTAATGTTGTTAGAACACTTTGATGTGCAAATTTCTGACGGTCGATCTGGATACATAGCTGGATCTTAATGGATATGGATGCATTAATTTGATGTGAAAGTTTGTTCAGTATATGCAGTATCGTTCAATTATTTATTTAAATTTTCCTCAGTGATATCACGTCTATTTTATTACAATTTAACTGCATTTCTTTATCGAGTATATATTGTATTTATACTTAAAATATTGGTTTTTCTTTTCTGAATTACAAAGTTAATGTTAAAAATACAAAGAATGCATAGCATAGCATGCATATAAACATAGTATGTCATATTTTAAAGATATTTCTCAAGTTATTCTAACATGATTGAATAAACTACTCGTATATTAATGTATTCGGTACGTTAAGTGAACAGCAAATCACGTATTATTCAATGAATTTGTAATTTTCAATTCAAATTCAAACAAGATTTTCAACCAGTGATTATATGCTACGTTTAAAATACCTAAAATTGTTTTTATCTATAAATTGAATTAAACTGAATCAGCCTGTAAATATCCCACTGCTGGGCAGAGGGTCTTCTCCTGTAGAATAAGGCTGGGGCTTAATCTACCACGTTTCACACACACTTTTTAATCATAATTAAGAAAAGCTATCAAGTCTCGTTTATTCGCAACCGCAACCGATTTACGTGCCCTCCAAGGCATCGCAAAAACATGTTAATTTTAAAATATTAAAATATAATAATTATGAAAAATAATTATGATACACACACGGTCGTAATATGTTCCTAAGGTAAGCAAATTAAAGCTTGTGTTGTAGGTAACAGCCAACTAATATAGCTACATATTTTTTTCGGTAAGTGCATAATACTTAATAATACATATACATAAATAATACTTATATAAATAAATACATACATAGGTATATCACACCCAGACTCGAGGCGATAATCGAACCCACAACCCCCGAAGAAGAAAGCGAGAACACTGCAAACCGAGCTAACGGGCTAGTGAGAATAAGATGATAGAATAATAGAATATTAAAATGTACAAATGTACTATACATTTAGATAGCGAGGATACCGCTGAAGAATATTGTGAATATGGTCTTATAAGATACTAGCTTCTGCGCGCGACTTCGTCGGCGTGGACTCCGCTCCTATTGGTCTTAGCGTGATGATATATAGCCTATAGCCTTCCTCGATAAATGGGCTATCTAACACTGAAAGAATTTTTCAAATCGGACCAGTAGATCCTGAGATTAGCGCGTTCAAACAAACAAACAAACAATCAAACAAACAAACAAACAATCAAACAAACAAACTCTTCAGCTTTATTATATTAGTATAGATTAGTATAGATGATTAAAACTGCTAGGTGTAAAAACGACAAAATCTAAAACTTTATTCATTTTCTGTCTCAATAAGATGCATGAATATGTATCTTTTCGAAAAAAAGCAAAAAAAAAGTGTTAAGACAAGGAAATTGAAAGAAAACAAAAAGGAAAAGGCAAATGGAAAGAAACGAAGAAATAATATGCCCATCTAAGTACGTTTATCTACGCCTATCCGAGCCGGATATGTCGGATAAGATCGTCACTCGCTAAGTTTTTTTCCAAAGTTCTAACAAATCAATCGTAACCACCGCTCTAACGTTGTGCACCGGGCACTTAAAATTACCGTGTCTCGGAGAACACTTTAAGTTATCGATTCGGCTGTTATCATAAACATCCGATAGCGATCGTTACTTATAGTAGGGAATATATCCGTCAACCCGCAATGGAGCAGCATGGTGGATTAAGCTCCAATCCTTCTCATACATGGAGAAAGAGGCCTATGTCCAGCAGTGGGATGTTACAGGCTGAATCGTGAATCGTAACCAAAGTCTGTATAACCAAAGTAATAAAAGCGTTATGCGTAAAAATGTATGTTTTTATTTATTTTGTAATTCGCTTCATTCGGGGCAGTGTCTTTATTTTGTAAATACTATGTTATATTCTACCTACAAAAATACGGCTTAATTACCCTGAATTCTATCTACAATGTGTTGAAAAAGACGACTTCGAAATTGAGTGACTGATTTACAGATTGTCTTTCGAATAACTGTAGTACGTTTCTGCAACTCAAAATTAAGTAGGTACTTGATTTATTACCGACCCTCTTCAGTGTTGGACAGAGCAATCTATAAGAATCAAGACACAGTCCAGGATAGAAATTGAGCCCCTAAATAGATTTTCTTTAATGATTGTTAATGTGAAACTTGGTTAAGTGGGACCTGGATAAGTGAGAAACCTCCATAACTGGAACTCATGCTGAGGTCCCAACACTTTGGCACTGAATTTCTGTTAGTGGGACGAGGTAAGCCTCTTTATCTGGGATTTGGGCTGTTCATTAGATGTGTGGAATGAATTTATGGGGTTTTAGGGGGGAAAAGGAGAGAGGAGGGTGGGTGGATTACCCTCTGGTACTACTCCCACGATGCGAAAATCCATTAAAACGAAGATATCTATAACTAAAATTTTTATGTTAAAATCGTGTAGAAACTTACCGAATATATGTGTGGAATGAATTTATGGGGTTTTAGGGGGGAAAAGGGGGGAGGGTGGGTGAATTACCCTCTGGAACCACTCCCACGGTGTGAAAATCCATTAAAACGAAGTTGCTATACTATATGCTAACTATATGTTTTTTTTTTGTTTCTGTGACAAAAATATGCCGGTAAATAGTCTAATATTGAAATTAGATAGGTTAGGGTTATTTTTTTTTGTTTCTGTGACAAAAATATGCCGGTAAACAGTCTAATATTGAAATTAGATAGGTTAGGGTTTTTTTTTGTTTCTGTTACAAAAATATGCCGGTAAACAGTCTAATATTGAAATTAGATAGGTTAGGGTTATTTTTTTTTTGTTTCTGTGACAAAAATATGCCGGTAAACAGTCTAATATTGAAATTAGATAGGTTAGGGTTATTTTTTTTTGTTTCTGTAAAAAAAATATGCCGGTAAATAGTCTAATATTGAAATTAGATAGGTTAGGGTTATTTTTTTTTGTTTCTGTGACAAAAAAAATATGCCGGTAAACAGTTTAATATTGAAATTAGATAGGTTAGGGTTATTTTTTTTTGTTTCTGTGACAAAAATATGCCGGTAAACAGTCTAATATTGAAATTAGATAGGTTAGGGTAATTTTTTTTTGTTTCTGTGACAAAAATATGCCGGTAAACAGTCTAATATTGAAATTAGATAGGTTAGGGTTATTTTTTTTTTGTTTCTGTGACAAAAATATGCCGGTAAATAGTCTAATATTGAAATTAGATAGGTTAGGGTTATTTTTTTTTTGTTTCTGTGACAAAAATATGCCGGTAAACAGTCTAATATTGAAATTAGATAGGTTAGGGTTATTTTTTTTTGTTTCTGTAAAAAAAATATGCCGGTAAATAGTCTAATATTGAAATTAGATAGGTTAGGGTTATTTTTTTTTGTTTCTGTGACAAAAAAAATATGCCGGTAAACAGTTTAATATTGAAATTAGATAGGTTAGGGTTATTTTTTTTTGTTTCTGTGACAAAAATATGCCGGTAAGCAGTTTAATATTGAAATTAGATAGGTTTTTTTGATTTGACTTCATTATGCAATTTAGTAGTATAATTTAAAATTTTCACACCGTGAGAGTGGTACCAGAGGGTAATTCACCCACCCTCCCCCCCTTTTCCCCCCTAAAACCCCATAAATTCATTCCACACATATATTCGGTAAGTTTCTACACTATTTTAACATAAAAATTTTAGTTATAGATATCTTCGTTTTAATGGATTTTCGCACCGTGGGAGTGGTACCAGAGGGTAACCCCCCCTCCCCCCTCCCGCCCCTCCTCCCCTCTCCCCCCTAAATTCATTCCACACATCTAATGAATAACCGGGATTTGTTCTTTCGATTTATCATCATAGTTACTTCTATAACTGAGACAGCGAGTTTTTATATGCATAAACCTCTGTAACTGAGATAACATTGTTTGTTTACTCATTCTTATTCTACCCACAAATTCCACATGTAATTCCAAATACGTAAGTACAAATATTGAGCTTCAATTACCTTCAGAATGCCAAAACGAAAGCTACAATCGTTATCATTACGTGAAAAACTGAAGTTAATATCCGTTTATGAAAGTGGGAAGACACGCGAAGAAGTTTGTGCCGAATTTAATGTGCCAAAATCTACTCTTTGTAGAATAATTCAGAGTAAACATAAAATTGAATCACAATGTTCTGAAGGACAAGGAAAACTAAAACGTGTACGTTTATCAGAATATCCTGAACTTGAACAGTGTTTGCTAACATGGGTCAAGCATCTTCGCACCTGTATAACTGAAATAACCTGTATTCTCACCTCTATTAATGGAACCCTCTGTAAATGAGACAGATATTTATTTATACATGTATATCTGAGACACTGGGTAAGTGGAATACCTCTATAAGTGAAACGACATTGCAGGTCCCTTGATGTCTCACTTAACCAGGTTTCACTGTATATTAAAATCACAAATTGTATCGTTAGCGTTTTCTTGTTACTTTCAAGATTACTTTTCATGGATTTCTAAAAATAATTCGCGAAGAAAATTTATAGAATTGCTCGCAAAGGAAAAAACAAAACAACTTCAATTAAATCGACTAATAATACAACGTAGGTAGACGAAAAAATAGTCAAGTAAATACGCTTTATTTGAGACTAGCTTCTGCGCGCGACTTCGTCCGCGTGGAATAGAACCAATGAGGATCAGTAAAGTTCTAGCAAATTCAATAGAACTAGTATCCACGTTATTCTCTATGACATAAGAACGATATTTCTTTTTGAATTATCCAAATCGGACCATTACTTACGAAGATATTAAGTTATAAACATTAAGCCGTTCCTGCCGCTACGTCAGTGTACGCGGGATGCGTGTGACGTCACTCGGACGTTCCATGCCAGTTAGCCCATAGTATCGACAAGCTGCGATGGTGTTTTCATTTAAACTATCTGTCCTACAAAAAATTTGTAAGGACATAATTTGTAGCAAATTGCTTTGCCTACAAATATGTTCATATAACTTTGCCGAAATTTAAAAATTAAAGAAGTTATAAGCAAAAAAGTGAGAAAATGTTTATAGAAATTTTCTTTATTGCTCTATAACTTTTTTTATACATTTCACAAAAAAAAAATACCTCAGACCAATCTTGTAGATGGTTTTTTGAGGAAAATTTTTCTCTACAATTTTTTGAATTTCATTCATTTCAAACGCTGTTACAGCGCTCCAAAGTAGACCGGGTTCGTCAATGCTCATGAGAATCCGGTCAAAACGAAATGCTTAACTTACTTTTAAAGGATCATTCCTTTTTTATTGTAAATATATTCTTAAATTTTTTTTGTTAAATCCCTGCCTACAACTTTACTTATTCATTGGCATAAGCTGTCTGTGGGGTAGGCCTACTGGGAATACCACGTTAAAAAAATATGATTTATGAGATATTTGATTACCTAAGTAGATACATTCGAAGAAGATTAAGAGAAGTCAACGCATTTTTGGAAAACATTAGTATTTCCGAAACTGGTTGAGACTCAAAAGTACTATTCTACAAATAATATGTATAATGAGGATCAATAAAGTTATCGCAAATTCAATAGAACTAGTATCCACGTTATTCTCTATGACATAAGAATGATATTTCTTTTTGAATTATCCAAATCGGACCATTACTTACGAAGATATTAAGTTATAAACATTATCGTCGATTAACGTCGGTAATAATAATAATAAATAATAAACGTTTCACACTCAACGGCCCCCAGTAGGATTTTCTCCTGTGTCGGGGGTCCGGAAACACACACAATACACAACCACAAACGCCCTGACCATGACAAACATCTGTATGGCCAATACAAATTTTTTTCATGTGCGCGGATCGAACCCGCGACTGCTAGCGCAACAGCTAGTGCTGTGACCGCTGCGCCAACGCGTCGTCATGTAAGCGGTATCAGTGTATGCGGGATGCGTGTGGCATCACTCCGACTCATAAACTCACTCCGGATCATAAAACTAAGTTAAACATTTCGTTTTGACCGGATTCTCATGAGCATTAACGAACCCGGTCAACTTTGGAGCGCTGTAACAGCGTTTTATATGAATGAAATTCAAAAAATTGTAGAGAAAATTTTTCCTCAAAAACCATCTACAAGACTGGTCAGAGGTATTTTTTTGTGAAATGTATAAAAAAAAAGTTATAGAGCAAAAAAAGAAAATCTTTATAGAAATTTTATCACTTTTTTGCTTATAACTTCTTTAATTTTTTAATTTCGGCAAAAAGTTATATGAACATATTTGTAGGCAAAGCAATTTGCTACAAATTATGTCCTTACAAATTTTTTGTAGGACAGATAGTTTAAATGAAAACACCATCGCAGCTTGTCGCTGCTATGGGCTAACTGGCATGGAACGTCCGAGTGACGTCACAGCCTTCCGCGCCGGCCGGTTAGTAAGCTCCGCTAGTAATTTGATCATAACTTCGTCAATTTTTGTCGTAGAACAAAATTTTTTGCACTGTATGTTAAGGATTTCTTAGTTCTATAAATCTGCATTCTCAACTAAAAACGTTACTGATCCTCATTCTGTCATACATGATTTGTGCGAAACTTTAACCGTTTACGCAGCGGAAGCTCTCAAAAGGAAAAAAACCCCGATTTTGAAACATTCTTCATTGGTGCTACGCTCCTATTGACCTTAGCGTGATGATATATATTGTCTATAGCCTTCCTCGATAAATGGGCTATCTAACACTGAAAGAATTTTTCAAATCGGATCAGTAGATCCTGAGATTAGCGCGTTCAAACAAACAAACAAACAATCAAACAAACAAACAAACTCTTCAGCTTTATTATATTAGTATAGATAACTCAAAAAGTACTCGATAGATCTCGATCTAATTTAAATGGGTGGTTCCAAGACACTACTGGGTGAAAGGTCATGATGAATAAAAACACTCGTATTGAGAACCTTCTCATTTTTTAAGTCTGTTAAAAATGCAGCTGCAACCTGCACCAACTAGCTAGTCAAAAGTTTATAATTATATAGGTACTTAATCAGCCCTCGAAATTATGAAAATATATATAGATATTCTGTATGCAAATACATAAGTTTCAACTTGTGTCAGGGCCGGATCTACCATATGGCTTTTTGGGCTTAAGCCCAGGGCCCCGTGGATCCAAGGGGCCCCCAGCTAAGTCAAGTCAAAGTCAATAAAAACCGGCCAACTGCGAGTCGGACTCGCGCACCGAGGGTTCCGTACAGACAAAATTATTAAAAATATTTTTATTATAATATGATATAACTAAAAATTAATGCTTTTTGCATTGTTCCCTTTATCTGTACTATAAGAAGTTGCTTCGTACTAAATTTCAAGATTCTGAGTTCACGGGAAGTACCCTGTAGGTTTTGATTCCCTTATGAGTACCTATAGATGCGAGTTTCAAAATATGCGTCTTAAATTGCTGTTTCTTTTGATAACGTTGAGATAGAAGTATGATTTTGTTACAGCTTAAAGGTATTATAGTCCAGTCAAATTAGTCCTTAAAATAGAAGTAAGGTTACAAAAATTCCCATAGAGCTAAAATTGGTATGAATGTTCAAAATACTATTATAAATGAATTGTGAAAACTGAAAAGTGACGCTGAAAATCGGCGTTGAAGAATCTTTGATTCTCCAACAAATGCCGAGCGTCATCCATTTCAGCACTCCCATGAATACATCGCTATGCAGATTGCCGCATTCTTTCTTTTTTTTCCATTTTGTTTATTTATTTTTTTATTTTTTTTATTAATATTATTGTTTTATTTTGGTAGTTAAATACCTATTCTTATAATTTTTTTGTGTGTAATTTATTGTTTTTTTTATTATTTTATCAATATGTTCATTGTTTTAATTTAATTATCTGTAACAACTACATATTTTTATATTTTAATGAGTGTTATCTTGATTTTTATTTATCTAGTCTTTAAGTTGTTCTGTATATCGATGTATGTATGTGTATGTGAATAAATGATTATTATTATTATTATTATTATAAAAGTCCCCATCAATCCCCTTTGTGCAAAATTTTTTATTGATGGTGAAAGTTTGCAAAAATAGGTTCTTCGCGTTTTTTAGGCTAAACGGTGAGTTTTACAGCAAAAATAGTTTAAACTAAAATTGCAGATCATCCGATTCTCTACAAAATATTTATCTACACTTTTTTCATAAGTATTGCCATTTCCGCGATACAGTGGTTGAAAGAACTGAAAAAAATATTTTATTCGTAACTAGCTGTACTCAACAGCTTTCACCCGTTTGCGCAAACAATTTCCCGTGGGAACCTATTATTTTCCCGGCATAAAAAGTAGCCTATGTTACATAGGAATAACTAAGCTTTCAAACCGTAAAAGAATTTTTTAAATCAGTCTAGTAGTTTTTGAGTTTATTCATTACAAACATACACACAACAATACAAATCTTTCCTCTTTATAACATTAGTATAGATATGCACGTTAATGTACTTTTATATACATTTTTAAACCGTTATACGAGTAAAAATATGAGTCCCTATGTCTTATACATACAAATTATAAAATTCTTAGAATATAAATGAACGTCAAAAACTCTGCCTCTATTTTCATTTAGTCGCATGGCCTTGAGTAAAAACTGTCTCCCATTTAATTATCAGCGTGGAGATGCTCGTATACCTGCTCCATTTTAAGGTTTCAAAGGTCTCATACTCAACAAAATACTGTTAGTCGTAAGTAGCTAGACGTGGGTCGTTACGTCATTTTCAAGAAATGTAACGAAACCAGTGACTTGGTCGGCGTCATTATAAAACTAATGATTTTTGTAACTAGCTATTTTCATTCAACGACTATGATTGTTTGCATAAATAGCTCCACCAACTATATACGAAATACGTTACACTCGAAACAAAATCAAATTAAATCACTATCTAAAAAAAACTTATTGTTATGTAGTTATGAAAAAAAAAGTGTAGATAAATTTTTTGTAGAGAATCGGATGATCTACAATTTTTGTCTGAACTATTGTTGCTGTAAAACTCACCGTTTAGCTAAAAAGCGAGAAAAACCTATTTTTGCAAACTTTCACCATCATTAAAAAAATTTGCACTAGGGGGATTGATGGGGACTTTTCACAATTCATTTCTAATAGTATTCTGAACATTCATACCAATTTTTAGCTCTATGGGGAATTTTTGTAACCTTCAAAGTCTTATTTCACTGGACTATTATAGACTTGAGTATTCGATATGAATTTTAATTTACGACCTTTACGCGTTCATGAGAAAAGGGGTAGTAAGTTAAAAAAAAAATAAAACATATTTTTATTATATGATTGAACTAAAAATTTATACTTTTCGCAATTTTCCCTTTATCTGTGCTATAAGACGTTGCTTCGTACCAAATTTCAAGATTCTGAGTTCACGGGATGTACACTGTAGGTTTTGATTCCCTTGCGAGTGTCGAAGTATAAACGGGTGAATTTTTTATTGCCTTGGCTTCGAAGTTTGATTTTTTCACAGCTTCAAGGAACAGTAGGCCTGAGTATTTGATATGAATATCAGCTTGATACCTCTACGCATTCTTGAGAAAAAGTGTCTTGACAGACAGACGGACAACAAATTGATCCTATAAGGGGTCCGTTTTTCCTTTTGAGTTACGGAGCCCTAAAAATAGGCGATAATGCAAAAAAATCAATAATTTTATTAAATTAAACAGATCGCTTCTAGTTATAAATAGTTTGCATCCCTGCGAAAGTGCGAATCCTACGATTAATCAAACCTTTTCAATTCATTTAATTCAAGTCTACGTTCAGGCGTTGATACTTCGAAGTGACAGTTAAAATGTTCGGCTGCCATTACACATGCATCTCAATCGTGGTCAAATTAGGGGGGCCCCTAAGTAGTATTAGCCCAGGGCCCCCTAAACTCACGGTCCGGCCCTGACTTGTGTTAATACTCAGTTCAAGTCCTATAGAAAATCTATATGGATATTGCAAATCGAAGAAATTGTTCTGTGTTACAATAACCATCTGGATAAGATAGTTCTCTGTATGCATAGCCTGTTGCTACCCGATGATTGTTGAATGAAACGAACCGTATAAGAATATTGTTCCTAAACAATAAGTAAAAATATAACCATTCTTTACGAATACTTCTATAAATATTTACGAATACGATATCAAAAACCTCTTTTCCTGTGTAGGAAAAGTATTCGAATTTTATTATATTTCCTTGTTTATCTACATAGTTAAATCTCGCGACAACATTCTATGTTATTAAAATTGTTATTATATTATAATTATAAATTGTTTGTGGACTTCATATTTTAGTAGTAAAAGTTTTAAAGGAAAAGTCTATTTTATTCTTTTCAGCGCATTTAAATAATAGATTGTTTTTTTTTTAAGTTTTTTTACATTTAATTTATTGTTATTATAAATACCCGGTAAATATTATTAGTCAGCCATTATATAGGGCAAAACCATAATAGATAAAATTCGAATATTTTTCCTACACACGAAGCTTTTTTGAATTAACGAACATCGAGACCACAAACAAATACTTCGACAAATACGTGTACCCGCTCCTAGCTTAAATCGTAGACCCGAGTGTTGGCTCTAATGAAAGTTTCGTCACTAATACATCTCAACGTCAGACACATAACGTAAATGAAATTAAATCAAGTGACTCAACGCTGGATGAGCAACGCATCGCGTCCCCACAGCTAAAGGATTAAACAACTAACTGGCACGCTTCGCTCACACAACAAACGCACGTCAAACACACACTGGAGTGAAATCACGATATATTTAATGTCACGTAGGTAAGTAGTCTGTAGGAAATGTAACAAAGAAAAATAATATACAATTTTTGTACAATATGACTGTATTCTGTATTGTGCTGTGTGGCTACGGCACTAAAGAATGTAGCCACCCTCTCTCTTCCCGTGGGTGTCGTAAGAGGCGACTAAGGGATAATACAGTTCCATTACCACCTTGGAACTTAAAAAGCCGACGGATGGCGGGATAACCATCCATGCTGGCTTTGAAATACACAGACCAAAGACGGGCAGCAGCGTCTTCGGTGCGACAAAGCCAGCCCTGCGGTCACCAACCCGCCTGCCCAGCGTGGTGACTATGGGCAAAACACATGAGTTCGCGTCATAATGTCGGGCGCGAACTTGTGGAGGCCTATGTCCAACAGTGGACTGTGATAGGCTGTAGTGGATGACTGTATTCTAAAATTTTTAAACAGTATATCAATACCTACTATTGTAGGATGACATATTATTTTCTGAGCAGTAGCATTCTTAAAGCATTGCTTTCGTTTTATTAGAAATATAATTAATACTATTTAGCTATACATATAATAATAGTTATTAATATGTTCAACGGCCTTTTACATACTTTTTAGTACTATGATGTCAGTTTAATACACGATCACGATTCAGCCTGTAATATCCCACTGTTGGGCATAAGCCTCTTCCCCATGTAGGAAAAGGATCGGAGCTTAATCCACCACGCTGCTCCAATGCGGGTTGGCGGATATATTCCCTATTATGAGTAACGATCGTTATCAGGTGTACACGCGGTGTACATGATAACAACCGGGACCGAAGTTCAATGCAGTTTCCCCAAAATACTAATAGCTATAAAGTTTTTAATCTTATCAGTCTTAAAAACTTTTGACTAAATAGCATTTTACAAAACTATCTTAAAATTACAGATCATACATTTTTTTTTTTATTCTTAAATTATCATTTCATAATTGTGTTCGACAACTTAAGAGAAAATTCTAATTACTACAACCAAAGCACAAACGTTTATAACACAATTATCCACTAGTAATGATTAAGTTTGTCCATTTCCCTGAATCATGTCTCCCTGAACCTGTAATGAGATTGAAGCAAAATCGCAATATACATAGAATTAGCTACGTAGCGAAAATACGATTTCCATACGATTTCACAGTCGTGCGTAATACTTAACTACACAGCTACAATAATACACAATAACGTAAATATGTGCTCGTACATCGCTACCAACGCGTTTCTTGTATCTATTTTGCTTATTCTTAATAACAGAAAAAAATTTAAAATAGATTTTAGTTTTCGAAAAAAATTATCTTTTTCTTAAATAAGTGTTTATGGTTGAAAAAGAAAAGGTTTTTCAATGTAGTGGTAATAGTCATGTTTAATTTTAATTGTATATATTATTATTTACAATTGCTATGTCCTTGATTTGTACAAACAAAATCCTATTGGCACAGTAATTACACAAGCAATAAGTTACTTAAAACAAAATATTTCCTACATTACGGAAAGTCTTCGAAAATTCAGAGATTTTTTGATTCGATGAGTGTATCAATTTATCCATAATTCCATAGTAAGACTAATTGAAATAAGCCAATTGCACTATTACAATCAGAATTAAAATAAATGCATTTTTAGTTCATTTTGTGTATTTTAACTCATTTTATAATTGAATAAAAATATTAACAAAAATCTTTACATTTCCAACAGCGTTAATTAATTGAAAGGGTTTATTCTGCATCCGACATAACCAGATTATTTGTGTAAGCTTCTGTTTATTTATTTTATTTATCATCCCTCACGATTAAAAGGAACATTAAACAGGTTTTCGTTAATATCAGTACAAAATGCTTCATAAGAAAAAAGTAGATATAATTTATTAATATAATAATTTTTTCACAACCCCGGATCTTGGTTTAATTCGTGGGCATATCCGGAAGTGATTAAATATTTTAAGCTTTTACCGAAGCTGAATATTTGAAGTTGCTCTGATATGGTGTACGGACTTTACTTACTGACTGACTTACATTTTATATAAACAAAAATCTGACAAATGGATTTTATTGGATTTTATTGCATTTTGCCTTTTTTGTAAATAACATTCTACTAAATCTTTTTATAGATATTTAATTTATAGATTTATATTTTAAAAATTCTTCTTTTAGGCAACTGTTGAAGAAAGTAGGTACTAACAACGTGGTAAAACCAAACAAAATACTTGTGATCTAATGACAAAAATGTCCGTAATTATAGGGGGTATAAATTTAAATTTTCCATTTAAAGTCCTTTTTATACATCATAGTAACAACTCTAAGCGTCATGCCCCCTAAATTTATAAATGATATTTATGCCCATACGTAGCTTTTTGTGAGTTAATAAAAAGGATGAAAAAAGTAGGTACGCGATGAATACACAATGTGATTACTATAGTTGCAACAGTGGGCTGACATGTAATACATAATTATAAACAAAGTGATTTTTTCGTTTTGAATTTGTCTTCGCTATAAAAATTAAATTTCTACTTATTTTCCTTAAATAAAATCAACAAGAACAAGCGTCTTTACTGTTTTTATTTAATATAAAACGCGATCTATGTAATGAGGGTAAAATTCCAATTCCTCTCAAAATTATTTCCCGTACTTATTCTTTTCTCCCTCGCGTGTACAATATACAGAATAATTTCACCCACATTTTACGGCACTCACGCATTCGAGATATAGTTAAGTAGGTACATATCCGCGAATGAGTTCGAAATAGCTAATAAAAGGGATTGGTACCCCGCGTATTACAAACTGCTGATGCTCCACCTGTTTTATTACCCACATTTCATTACTGTTACACATTCAGTGTTAGGAATTTTTCTTTTAAGATAAATATATTGATTGTATCACATTTATTGTATACGTAACCATTAGTGTGGTAAAAACTGTTACATATATTTAATTTATTTAACAATTTATACGTACAGAATTATATCATAGAATTGTCATTGAGACTCACGTACCTATATTGGGCGTGTGCTTATCCCCAGAAGAGATTTCTTCCAGCACACTCAAAAAGGAACGATTACAGACAGAAATTAAAGAAGGTAGACGTACAATAAGGATACATTAAATCATTCAAATATATGTATATAAAATCATATAAAACTATTTTCACTATACATTTTCCAGGTCCAGGAAATAACATTTTACATACCCGAGAACGGTACAAAAGTAGTAAAAAAAACAGCAAAATAAAAAAACGAATTAAGAACCTCTGACCTCGCAAGTTTAAAAGAAAATGCTGCTTTAAATGGACACGCAGCTCGCAGTGATACTACAAGACCTAATTATGCCATTCGCGTCCCGCCATTTATGCACCAATTTTTCAAGAACACGTGGCCTTCCTGATGTTAATATTTGGACCAGGGCGTAAAACCTGTTTTTAATCTGTTTTGTTTTATGGTATAAACGAAGCTTATTCTATTAAATATATCCTTCATAAAAATTTGAATCAGTAAATTTCTCAACATACATTTTTTGTTACAAATATACAATATTTTATTAGGGAAGTCAATAAAAGGCATATATTTTTTTAAATGCGATAGATCTCTTAAACTACTTTTGTTCGAAATTTAAATAAAATAATGATTCTGCAATTAACTTTAATTGCAGAATCATTATTAGATGTTTTTATATTAATATGAATATGAATATTGTATTATGTTGAATTTGTATAATTATATAATTATAATTTAATCATCACTCTGGAACTGAAACTCGTGTAATGTTTTTTTTAAAAAGTATATTTTAGGTGATTATAGAATAACAACCGATCTTGTGTAGTAGTCGTCTAAAACACCGACGACGGTTTGCGGGTTCGATTCCCGCTCGGGGTGGATATTTGTATTTGTACGAATATATCTTTCTGGTTTGGATTTCTGTCCTTGTGAGTCTCCCCACCGTGCCTCGGAGAGTACGTTAAGTGATAGCGATCGTTACAACATAATATCTCCCAACCCGCAGTGGAGCAGGGTGGTGGATTGAACTCCAATCCTTCTCCTAAAAGGAGAAAGAGGCTTATGCCCAGTAGTGGGGTGTTAGAGGCTGAATGCGAATAAAAAGTATGTACAGAGAACAAAAACAGAGTGATATTGTTAAAATTGTTGAAAATGTAATTACAAATTTGTAGCTAGATAAACAATACTTGCCAACTAAGAGTTAACTGCTTTCGTCATAAAAACCGCTATTTTTTCATCATATCAGTTTTTGTATAATAATTGAAGCCACGTAAGTGAATCGCTGTGAATTACATACTAATATATTTAAAAGGTTGTTTTCAATTAGTGCTGTGATACTGTTATGAGTTTTAAGTAACTAAAAATATTAAAAGGATTTAACACTTCTTCTATAAATCATTTTCAATATCGAGGTGTCCATTAAACCTCCGATAAAATCTAAAATCATATCACATAGATAATAAAGTGACCACGAACGAACCGTATAGAATCGACTCGGTCAGATAATGTAGTAATTTATTGGGTCATATTTCTTACAGCATACTGATGGGACATTCGCGATCACCACGACACACTACCACTATTTAAGTAAAACAGTACTTATATTAAAAACCTGCAACATATATTGCTAAATAATGTTTAACTCGAAAATATATACAATATACTATAACAGGGATGGCGAACCTTTTTCGATGTCCGTGCCACAAACTTTTAAAAATTCTTTTTTTAATAGGTAACGTGCCACAATGCGGATGACCTTTTTTTTTTTTTTCGCGGGCCAATATTATATCAGTATTTGATCGCGGACAAATTACAGTCGTTTCTTTAACACTGTACGTATTAAGAAAATACTCAGTACATCTACTGTAATTACACTGAATCTGGACACACTGGCGTGGCGAAACTATACGTAAGTATCTAGGACCTACATGGAGTTCGCTCCTACCACCGTTTCCGAGGGGGGACGTAAAAATTAAACAACTGCAAACGATGGGGACAGTCCAACTATAACATTACAACCTTTGTCGAAGAAGTATATATAGAATAATATAATAGTACGTACCCGCATTGGAGCAGCGTGGTGGATTAAGCTCCGATCCTTCTCCTACATGGAGAAGAGGCCTATGCCCAACAGTGGGATATTACAGGCTGAATCGTGATCGTGATAGTATAATAGACACGTTTAATAATTCCTTCTGGAACATTCAGGTATGATTTCAGACATAAGCGATTAAAAACTTGAATTGTGCGAAAGGTTATAACTAAAATATTTTACTGTATCTGTTAATTAGCCGCCTGAAAGATTGATTAGGGCTGGAAAAATATATTACAATTAAACTGGAATAATATACATTCAAATATACTTTATGTGGGAATCTGTTTTTGAAAAAATTGTATTAAAATAATTTGAGTGTAAAGTTTTTTATTAAAATCTGCGTTTTATGTAAGATGACTTTACAGCATTTCAATCAAAAAAAAAATCTTCTTAGCAGTTAATATATCTTCGAAGACAATATTTTACGTTTTTGTAAGCTATGAAGACACTGGATAAGATCATTTTCGAAATATATTTCAAATTGCTATACTACTTATTTAAAGAAATGCGAGGACTCGATAACCAAAAACCTAAAGTTGTGTTGGTAATTATCATCATCATCACTTCAGCCTATAGCAGTGCATTGCTGGACATGGGCCTCCACAAGTTCCCGCCAAAAATGGCGTGAACTCATGTGTGTTGTCCATAGATACCGCGCTGGGCAGGCGGGTCGGTGACCCCAGCTTGACCCCGGGGCTGGCTTTGTCACACCGAAGACGCTGCTCACTGCTGTCCGTCTTCGGCCTGTGTATTTCAAAGCCAGCAGTTGGAATATAATAAAACTTTTAGACATAGAAATTTCATTTTAATTTATAAGAAATACATGTTTTTATATAAGTAAGTAAATAGGTATTATATTTAAAAATGGGTAAAATAATTTAAAAATATAGTACTATTTCTCACTGTAAGATATTGCTTGCTTTCAAAGAGGATCACTTTATTTTATCTTTTTATACCTATTTACCATTTACTAGTTTCTAATTCCAATGGAAAAATTTGAGTTTTATTTGCTGCTTTTGCAACAGAACAAATTGTTGGAATACGTTTCTTTTCAAGTCGAATAAACATTTAAAACACTAGAAGTAAATTCAATTAGGTTTGTTATTTGTCAAAATTGCCTTTTCAGTGAAACAATAGCTAAAATTAGAAATCTGTAACATTCCTAATTAGTTCCTAATTAAACAAATCTTGGCGCGAATAAGAGTTGTTTTCAATTAGTGTAGTCGATTATTTTAAGAATTATACTCAAAACAAAATAGTTTCTAAGCATGACAGTTATTTTCAGGATAATTATGCTGTAATAATAATATAAATAATTGATAAAATAAATTTCCTTACTGCTAAGTATTCTTTTAGGGGGAAACGTCCCTACTGTGCAATCAATAATAACCTTAAAAGAGAAACAAAATTACCCTCTCTGTAAGTCTTACTAAATATGATCATGTTTTCAAATTTCGCTTAAGTGATACAGAATTCGTTATGGCAAGGATATTTATAGCCTTCTGTTCAATCCATTAGCTTCACTCTATTTAAAATAGCGTTTTCAGTTCCTAGGCATTTCGCATAAGCCCGCTCTTTTGATCAGAAAAAAAAATCTAGTATTAAAAATTCCTCATTCTGTACAAAATATTTTTGAGTCCGTTGGAATAGTTTTGTCCGTCTATGAAATTCCTTACTTTAATATAAAGAGATATTATTATTAGTATGAAAGACGACAAAAATTTTATATGTACATTAACATTACTTTTTATTTATACAGTACTAAAGAAACTTATTAGTATTATATCATGAAAAGGTGTATCAAATTTAAGTAAAGTAAATAAATAGGCCCAATTAATGCTATGTACCTATGTTACGCAAATATTTTTAAGTGATTATTTAACACATTTTTATAAATTATGTTAAAGTATTTCTCGTCTCTTGCGTGAAAATTTCGTGAAAGAAGAAAAGGCTCGTGAACACGTCATATACAGTTGCCCACTAGAAAAACCGTGTTTATTATTTATCTTCTCATAGAAGGCAACCATGATAATTAGAAATAGTTATGCTCTAAAGAGTTCAACGTCCATTGATTTACTTAACAAATCAACTTTCATATGTGACATTCTTCGCCCGTTGATCAGCCTCACAATTTCGTTAACGTCACTGCAAAAATTGTCCAATTGAAAAGCGATTGTCTATTTCCGATATGAGATTTTAGATCTTAATAGACCATACAAGGATAATTTCTTGTTAGACATCCAGAATTATATACTGAACTAAACTGTTGATTCCACATCCAATTTCCAGCAGGATATTTTGTGCGATGATGTTAGACTGACAGAAATAAATCAAAAAATTATCTTCCCTTTATGAAAACACTATTAATTCGGTTTTCCTAGATAGCTCTCATGCACAAACATCGACTGGCCACCATTTTGTGAGTTTCGTGAAAACAGCAGTAGTCGGTAGACATTTTGAATATTCTACACTTCTCTTTTGAATAGTCTACTAACGTTTAACCTAACGTTTTGCTCAATCGTGTTACATTTTAATGTTTTAAAAACAATACTCTTCTTTAATATATATCTTGATGATAAAAGAACCATTAAAATTAAATATATGTACTTATATTACGAGAGATTATATATAACACGATTGGAGTTTACTACTTCAGATCGACTGTCTAAATAGGCACAAAAAAGGCTTAGGTACTAGTCTAAGAAAAAGATTAATACAATATCAGATGGTAAATAAACGAACCAAATAACGCCATATATATATCATATCTAAGATCGCGTTAAGAGAAACGTGACGAGGTTATTCGTTCACTAGATTTTATTCCTCAATTTTTTTTAATACCGGGGCCTTTATATGAAAATCGATTATTAAAGAGTAAACTCCAAAACCTAAGGATTCATTAGGTATTTCTTGATATAAAAGGATTTTAATATTTCTTCATATAAAATACGTAGTAGTACGTAGTCACAAAGTAATCTCCGATGTTCCGTCATTATGTCCGCTAACACCGCAGCATTTTCGGCTTTACTATTCCATTAGCGCATTCAATTATACGGCGTACATTCCAATGAACGTCGCTGTTGTGTAACTAAATTGACTTTTACGATTAAAAGACTCGAGGACACTTAATCTATTTATTTAAATTATTGTCCTTTACTTTTATCTTTTTAAACTGTGTACTTAATAAAATTAACTTATAAAAACTTAACGGTTTGACGATAAAATAACTAGCTTGGGATTTACTTTAGTAGAAGCGTTAAGTACTCATGTTGTGATTATCTACCATCTTAAGATATTGTAATCAACCGTCCTGCCAAATTTAATACAAATCGTATGGGTTACGTACGTATGGGTTATTATAAAAAGTAATGCGTAAAATAACATTCAAATCATAAACTAATATTGCAATTCGATTTCGAGTAAATATTAGCAAATATCATTTGGTTCGAAAACCATCACAAATAGGATATTCCTTTGGTTATTTCAATCGTGTTTTATTGTCTTCGTCTTCAGGTATGCCGTTTTTTAATTTTAAATAATTTAATTTAACTAGTTATCAAAGTTATACTTATAACGTATACCTGAATTAATTGTGAAATAAAATATGCATGAAAATAAGTGTGTTTGTTCCTAAAGAAAATGAAAACGGACCTCAAATACGCATTATTAGATTAACTTTAAAAACTATTCCTCAGACCTCGCCCTGAGTTTGACAATATAAATGGGAACACGTGACAAACATTAGTTTCCAAATATAAAAAAGTCATTAAAATCGGTATACCCCGTAAAATGTACTGTAGTTATACATAAAAAAATAGTCAAAATGAGAACCTCCTCCTTTTTGAAGTCAGTTAACCAATATATCAAGAGCCCGCAAGGGCCAGACTTTCATAAAAGCTTTCTCAGCGCATGCTTCCATCACCGGGAGAAGCAGTGGCAAAATGTGAAGTTTAACTCATGGTGGTTTTGGTAGATACCAGGTACTAAAGACATACAAACCCACGAGTAGGTAATAAATGGTATACTATCATGATCTCCGTATTTTGTAGTAAGTAAACAATGATGTAAAAAAAAACGTTTATATCTAAAGAGACGACTTCGAAATTGATTGACTGATTTACCGATCGTCTTTCGAATAACTGTAGTACGCTTCAGTAACTCGAATTAAGTATTTTATTTATTACCGACCCTCTTCGATGTTGGACAGAACAATCTATAAGAACCAAAACAGAGTTCACGATAGAACTTGAGTCCCTTAACAGATTTTCTTAATGATTGTTAATGTGTGTTAAAATTATAAATTAAATCGTTTGCACTTTCTTGTTACTTTGAAGGTTATGTTTCATGTATTACTAAAAATAATAATTCGTAAGTAATTGACTAGAATTTTTACGTACAGTATTCGATAAAAATAATGACAATAATAATTTAGAAAGAAAATTTAAAGAAAAAGAAGGTAAGCGTATCGAGTCGAAAAACAAAAGTACATTACATATACAAGTGTTACACTTTTACCAATTTATTTAATATTTTTGCGAAAGTGATGCAGAACATGAATACTAAAAAAAGGTTTTTTTTTTATCGCAGTAAGCTCTTACATTTTCAAAATGAGGAGTGAGAAGTTTGTTTGTGTCTTGGCTTCCATGTAAAATATGAATTCTAAACGAGTGCTAGCGTTTCAAGCAAATAACCCAGACAAAAGCTTTTAGAGAGTCGAGATGGGCGCATCACATGTTGGAATTACTTCATATAAACTTATCCAACGTATACTTATACAAAATAGATTTCGTACTAAAAGGAAGTTTAGTCTACTACGTACATGTATTATGTGACATTTATTGACACACAATGATTTGCTAGATAGATAATATGGTATCGGGTTGGAAAACGTTAGATATCGTGTATATAACAATAATAAATATTTAATTTTTGTTATTTTCTTATATATATTTATATTATAAATATATGTGAGTAACTCTTATATTTCCATCGATAAAATATCAAAAGCCTAAGAAAAGTTTTCGTACAAATCAATTCATTTAAAATTTCAAGATCTTACTTAAACAATTTTTTCTGTTGATTAAGTTCAATGCTACATTATAAACTATTGCTACACAATACACATGTAATATGACCCAGCTCTAACTATGTGAATTAACTCAATTTTCCCTTCTACAAACCTACAAGGGTCATTTTTGTACGTCCTCTTTGGCTAGTTGGAAGGATGTTAGGCCCGCCTTTTTGTGTAGTAAAATTACATACAGTGACATTAAATATTATTACAAAATATAATTTTATGACACAAAATTTTATATGCAAATACTATCCAAAGATCTGTTGAAGTGTAGAACGGTGGGAGACTAAATTCAGCTTATGATTTTATTGGTTGAATTGCATGTTTTATAATTTAGATGCACATGTATGACAATGTTAATATTCATATAACATCCTATTAGTCGATGTGGGTCTCCCCGGGATACACATTAATCTGTCGGTCCCGGTTGTTATCATATACACCTGATAGCGATTTCTTCTCATAGTAGGGAATATATCCGTGAATCTGCAGTGTAGCGGCGTGGAGGATTAAGATCCGATCCTTCTCCTACATGGAGAAAGAGGCCTATGCCCAGCAGAGAGATGTTACAGGCTGAATCATGAATTGTGGTTATATATTTAGTATTTAGTGTTTATTTTTGGTGAAAATGATTAGTAAACCACGCAAAATAAAATTCAGTTAAAATAGATATTTCGTACATAACTTTAACATTTGCTACAAATAAAAAATAAATATGAAACGTAAAATGGGAGCCGCACTGCGTAGAAACGAGTGAAATATACATATTCTATAACAAATGAACGATGGTTTCAAAAGACAGATGCGGCATATTTCCCTCGTGTTTTTACCAATGGCTATATTAACTCTGACAAAAAACACCCCTTGTCATGCTCTATGCCCAGCCTGGGTATACATGTTAAAAATCTGTTAGGAAATTTTCAATGCTAACCGTAAGGTAATTTGCATATTTACCTACTTTATACTAGATTCAGACTTAGTTCTTGAAAACGTATGGAGGCGTTACCATACCTACGTTTTCAAGAACTAAGTCTGAAATAAGAAATAAGATAAATAAAGATTAATATAAACTATAGAATTTAAACAAATATAAAAATTTCCAACCACTTCAGGATTAAATTGTAACATCCAAAAATATAACTAGGACTTATTGAACTGTTTTATAAAACAAAAACAAAAAGTTTTTAAGATAATGTATTAAGCGGCGAAATAAATCTATCTCAGACGCAATCAAATAGTCTTCTGTCGGAAAGGGCCGTCCCTTGCGTGCACTTCGCACTGAATTATAGCTTTATTTTGAACATAATTGGACTAACTTCAGTCGAATTCATTCGTTCATAGGTAAGTTTACCATGAATAAAATTTTGCATTATCTTAGAAGTATGATATAGGTAGACATGTTATATAGTGAAAAACGTAATCCAAAATAAATTATCATATTTACTATACATAAAATTTGTTTCAAATTTTTTGAACGCATTCACTGGAATAAATTTTAAATTATAAGTCTGTCTTTATACATACGACGAAGTATATCTGTACAAATCCGTCTGTACCTGCAATCCCACAAATCAAATATTCTGTCACCGAGCGTAAACGAACCCAAGAACAGACAAGGAGGATACGTCAACAATTTAGAGATTACAATGTTATATAGTAGCTTATATTTATAAGCGGAAGTATAGGCAAATAATCATTTCTCTTGATTACATATTAAAGTGGAAAAAACGGCGGTGCCGACACGTATTGTAAAGACATCGATAAATTGAAGAGAAGTCAATAAAATAAAATAAGTTTTGAAGGCTTCAGCTCTAAGAGAAGACTAGTACTTCATTTAAGTCTCAGTTACTTAAGGACGTATTCACAAAATTAATAGGTATAGAATCGACCATTTACACGAGTCACACACACAAGCGACGCAGTACGCACGGTTAGGTGTAAGAATAGTAGTGGATTGAACTACTTTGATACTTTACAATTTTTTATTTATTTATATTTTTTATTTTATTACAATTTATATTTCTTTGTGATACGTAGGTATCTACGAAAATATATTTTATTGATGTTTGTGTTTTTAGTAAATAATAACTATTTATAAATATACCAATACCCACTTCAGTCACTCTTTGATACTATTTCTTTCACTTTGTTAGTTTTTCCTTATGAGGTGTGAGTCATATACATATAATTGTGTGGTATGAGACGGTTGAGATTATGAAGTAGAGTGGAGAGGGTGAGGGCTGCGATTTGATACAAGTGACACTCTCTCCTCCTCCAAGAGGAGTGGGAGCCCGGCGGACAGCTTGTTTTTAAAGTATTTTTACTCATTTTACGATTTTTTTGACGAATTCTAAACGTAAAAATTGTGTTTGGCTCGTAAACGAAAAAAAAAACCAACTTCAATTACATCGACAAGTAATACAACGTAATAAAACAAAAAAAAGGTGTGTGTGCGATTCACACACGATAGAAGTGAAACTTCCGCTACAATGAGCGTAACGCTACAATGAGCGTAACGCTACAATTAGCGTAACGCTACAAATAGCGTAATGCTACAATGAGCGTAACGCTACAATTAGCGAAACGCTACAAATAGCGTAACGCTACAATGAGTGTAACGCTAGAATGAGCATAACGCTACAATGAGCGTAACGCTACAATGCGCGTAACGCTACAAATAGCGTAATGCTACAATGAGCGTAACGCTACAAATAGCGTAACGCTACAAACGCGTAACGCTACAAATTTCGTAACGCTACAATTAGCGTAACGCTACAATGTGTCATCCTTTTTCGTGTTAGTAGCACGGCGCGCCCTTCCCTGTCGTTTTTCCGTTGCATCCGGTTTGAAATCACAATGATTCTAAAGAATTTTCACTTCAAAAATAGTCAAGTAAAAACGCGCTATTAAAGATTACTCAAAAAGTTCAATAATCAGATCTCGATCTAATTTAAACAAGACTACATGACAAGTATTAGCTTTCGATTAAAGTAAGAATCATCCAAATCGATACACCGAGTAAAAAGTTATGCGGTATAATACAACGTAGGTCGACGAAAAAGTAGTCAAGTAAATAGGCATTATTAGATAAGTACTTGTCAGATCACGCAACACCTTTCAATTAAAACAAAATTGATCGAAAGCGGTCCACCCAGTCAAAAGTTCTGATCTAACGTACATAAAAAAATACAGTCGAATTGAGAACCTCCTTTTTTGGAAGTCGGTTAAAAACAGTACAATACAGTGATTTTCCTACTCACAAACTAAAAAATTCAGTACTAGCTCAATTTTAACTTCTATTTTATGTTTTATTTACCATTCTCTTCGTCTTATTTTGCTCTTTAATTTGATGTACTCTTTTTGAAAATCGCGACATAAACTATAGTAATACAACAGTGTTTTACTCGCGAAGTGCAAAATTTTTAATTTCAAGTGCGTGCGGCGTCGAAATTAAATCGTCGACCCCCCCATTGTTTTTCATATTTAAATAGTGCTCACGGTCCTCTATGATCCTGCGAAAAATTCAGATTTTTGAAACTAAAATTAGTGCCTGTTTTCGAACTTTCAAATTTTTTTCCCACGCTCCATTCCCGGTTATTTTTCACAATAAGCGTGGTACACCCATCTTCGGTAGGTACACCACAGGATTCGCTTTGCCTCAGGTAACACTCGTAAACAAAAAAAGGTGTGTGTGCGATTCACACACGATAGAAGTGAAACTTCTATGGCAAACTAATTAAAAAAAAACTAATTAGCGGCTTGCAGCGCGGCCCGGCCGTACTACGCAGCATACTGCATTTATTATGATCATTTTTTAAAGTAGTGATAAATAATACTTTCGTAAATAAATGAAATAAGTAAAGGATTTCTGGGTTATTTATTATAAAGACTGTTTGACATAAATATAATAAAGGCTATATAAAATAAAACAAATTAGGTACATATTAAATCTATACAAATAAATAAAATTGAAATGTCTGTTTGTTATATTAATAAATTAAATGTAAAAAACCTTTTTAAAAAACAAGCTTTTATTTGAATGCACTAAAACGAAAAAAATAAATTTTTACTTTAAAACTTTTACTATCCACTTATAAAGTCATTACACATAATCTATATGATAGAAAAGCTTGTCGCGAGATATGAGTACTCGTATTTCCTTAGTTTGAAAATTTTAATAGTTAAAATCAATCACATCAATTTATTTAATTTACTTGTTTACAAGCAAATCTCGCGACAAGCTTTTATATCATATAGATTATGTGTAATGACTATAAGTAGATAGTAAAAGTTTTAAAGTAAAAATTTATTTTTTTCGTTTTAGTGCATTCAAATAAAAGCTTGTTTTTTAAAAAGGTTTTTTACATTTAATTTATTTTTGACTTTTTAGTCGGTTATCACGTTACTTTATTCGAATTATTCTTAGCAAGCCCTTTCATTTGATACCCATATTGTAGAAGTGCACTAAAAATAACTAGTCCGCACTCTTGGATATACTGCCATATTGGATTTAGAATGACGTCACAAAGTTAACCATGCATTGTCATCCAAATTGAACCTGCATACAAAATTTCAGCTCAATTGGTTGCTTCAAAATTGAGTTGCAAGATTTCACCCGAACAAACATACATACATACATGCATACATACAAACCATGCATTGTCATCCAAATTGAACCTGCATACAAAATTTCTGCTCAATTGGTTGCTTCAAAATTGAGTTGCAAGATTTCACCCGAACAAACATACATACATACATGCATATATACAAACCATGCATTGTCATCCAAATTGAACCTGTATACAAAATTTCAGCTCAATTGGTTTTTTCAAAATTGAGTTGCAAGATTTCATCCGAACAAACATACATACATACATGCATACATACAAACCATGCATTGTCATCCAAATTGAACCTGTATACAAAATTTCAGCTCAATTGGTTGAAGATATCTGCTTCAAAATTGAGTTGCAAGATTTCACCCGAACAAACATTCATTAAAGTTACATACATACATACATACATACATTGCAAGTTAAATAAAAGCTTGTAAAATAACCGCTTTTAACTAAATTCATATGTATGTATGTATACATGGTACATATACCAAAATAATTTTTTTTTTATAATTTGTCTGTCTGTCTGTCTGTTCCGGCTAATCTCTGAAACGGCTGGATCGTTTTTGACGGGAATTTCACTGGCAGATAGCTGATGTAATAAGGAGTAACATAGGCTACTTTTTATTTTAGATTTTTTATTATTATTTTATAACTGCGAACTGAACAATAATTATTTTGATAAATTCCACGCGGACGAAGTCGCGGGCACAGGTAGTTTAAAATAATTATTATTCAATAAAATGGATCTCAATAAAGTAGCTTCATATTTTATCAATAATCTAATTCTTATTTTAATTTTAATTAAATATAATATATAACAAAGAAAAAAAAACGCCAACGTCACGTGGTGTTCCCAAGTGGTCACCCATCCAAGTACTGACGCTGCCGCGTTACCGATCGATCAAATTTTACCCCTCGTGCACCTTAAGAAGTTTCACTTCAAAAAAACTAGTTGAAAAAAAAGCGGTCACCCATCGTAGTACTGACCATCGTGACGCTGCCGCGTTACCGGTCGATCAAATTTTAACTCAAAATCAAATCAAAAATCAACCAACTTATATCTCCCTCTCAACTTCCGTTCGCCTCGACCGATCACACTTTTCGTAACGCCCTCGTCACGCACCTGCTTACTCCCCAAGTTAAGCGCGCCTAAAGAAGTTCCACTTCAAAAATACTAGCTATGTACTTTTAGCGAAATAAAATAATGCAATAAAAATGTGTGATTATAAAATGATCTTACTTTGTCAAGTATCAAATTTGGTTTATCGAAAAATAATACGTAAATTTATAAAATAATAATTGTTTTGCTACGTAACCGGTTTCTAACAAAGCGACATAGCGTCCACTCACCACAGCGGCCAAGCGCGGACTAATTTCTCATTCGAAAAATTGAATTATGTTTCAAAACAAAAACCAACAATAAAATAAACCTTACTGCAATGGAATAAGAATCATCTTTAATAGCAAAATGTGTATAAAAATTAGTTTCAGTTTTTATTTTTTTTAAGACTATTGGTGGCATTTTTGTATTATTTTCAACCTTCCATTTAAAATTGAACATATCCTCCTGCTCATACTATTTTTAGAAAACTTAATATATGTGTATAATAGAACAAACATGACCCGAAAGTCTACCCGTTTTGTTCATTTTCTTGAAAATGGTAATGGAAAAACGTTTAATACGATATATATATAAGAACTAGATTTAAAAAACGACCTTCTGTTTGAAGATGAAGACCCAATCTCTATGAAATAATTATTCGTTATATATTATTTTGTTTAGTTTTGTCACAAAATGACCTGAAAAAGAGCATGATTTTGTCCGATTCGTATAGGCGCCCTTAAATAAGTTTTGGAGGCATCAGCTCTAAGAGAATACTAGTACTTTATTTAAGTCTCAGTTACTTGAATTCCTGGTGCAAATTAACTCACACCAATGTTTATTAAACCAAACTTTTACGATGCCAATTCGACTTTCCAAATAACACCGAACTTTGATGCCATTCGATACAAAGACCGCAAATGTTCAACACTAATTGTGATTTCCATGCCTCATCAGTGGTAATCGCGAAAAAGTGGTAAATCGCGAACTGTCTACCTAATTTGGGAGGGGGTCTTCAAGGAGGAACAGGTAATCCGATAAGCTAAATAAATACGTTAAACTTCATCGCAGAGTAGCCGCAAAAAATCGCAATCGTGAATTTCAATTTCTAGTTCCTTAAATTTAAAAGCAATTTAAACTGTAATTGGGTTTCTACGACCAAGTTCATAACTTTGTTATTTTATTCATTAATTTTTATATTTTTTCTGTCTCCTACTTCATCTTATATGTATACTTTATCAAATACTAGCGACCCGCCCCGGCTTCGCACGGGTGCAATGATGACATTTTTAAATGACAGGATCTTTACGTAATATTCCGACGTGGCGGCTGAGGTACTACTCTTACAACACGTAATATTACGGCGATGGCGGTTAAAGGGTTAAATGTTTCGCTGTTAATTACTTCTAACGACGATATCTGAAAACCTATTCATCTGATTGATATAGTGTAAAGGGCAATTTTAATCTGCATTAAATTCCTAAGCTAACTAAAATATTTGTTTGGATAAGGATTAATACTGAACTAAAGAAAATAGCTTGGAAAATAACGTAATGTTTTTAATTAAAAATTTGAACATAAAAGTGGTTATTGTAAGTCAACCGTAAGAGATAGAGATATGCTATCGCGGACTTTTTTGTAGCATTTTTATAGATTTAGAATTCGCTAGTACATTACTCCACTGTATCTTTGCTAGTTTACGCGGCGTTTGCGTGGAAAGCTCCCAGTTGGCCCGATTTTGTGCGACTTCTTCAACATTTATCGCCGTATTTCTGCTAATTTACATAAAACTATACTAAATTATATACATAAACCTTCCTCTTGAATCACTCTATCTTTTAAAAAAAACCGCATCAAAATCCGTTGCGTAGTTTTAACGATCTAAGCATACATAGGGACATAGGGACATAGGGACATGGGGACAGAGAAAGCGACTTTGTTTTATACTATGTAGTGATTATTAGATACTATTTTATGTTTAATGTACGCCAATGTCGCAAAGTCATTAAACAGTAACAAGTTAGCACTGCACTTTCTTCATACTTCTAAGATTTAAATATCAACAGTTTAAAAGAAGAGAAAATAAAAAAGTTACAAAAAAATTAAGTAACCTCCGACGAGCGTTCTGGCGTTGTTCTGCGGAAGCTTTCATCAAAGCTGGCTGTAGCCGATTCGATTACCGAGAACTTTTTAACATAGGTAGATAAAATGATTTTACATTGTTATGTAGTTTCTGCCTTTAAACTCGATGTCACAGCTTGTCCTAAAAATTTACAGTTCGCGATCAAATAAAAATTATATCAGAAATGTGTGCATATTATATCGGCAGTTTATATCGTGAGATATGTTTGCACATGATATATTATGTATAATGAAATCCTCCTGAGGAAACGCTGTGTTGACAACGGGAGTAAGATAGTGGCGCGCTTGCAATGCTTCTTGTGTAGCAGGCCTGATTAGTGGTTATCGTAGCCCATAGGCTATGAAATGCATGCTAGTTTTTTTTTTTTAATATTACCGTTGTAGTGGTACAAAAACTCGTGAAATCCTGCAGGATACAAACAAGGTTTTCATATTAATTGTGTTTGTTTTTGTTCAAACCGTTACAATAAAACACAATAAACTATTAAGTATATTTCATTTTTATTTATGTATAAATAAACAGTGCTGTCTCTTCACAGTCACATTATAATTTTCGTTTTAAAAATCTTAAATTATCAAAAATAAAAATAAAACAATATATTGCTTACATTAATTGATATTATATACATTATACACATTTTTATTATTTCTATAACAGAATTTATGATTGGGTTAGTCTGCATAAAAAGTCGGAAATTTCATTTAATTAGTAAAACGGTGATTTTGTTATTATATATTATCATGAGAGTCCATACATGAACAATGAACATTAAATCCAATAATCAAACTCAATTAAAGAAAAAACAATAAACATATTTCTATTATACTGTTTTCTAGCAATACTAAAAAAAAAGATTGAACTCTGTTTTATTTCCTCCACTGGTGACAAGATGGTTGGTGCATTTTTGTCCAGAAAATCAGCATGGCGATTCAACGGGGCAATGGTGCAACATTATTGGCACTATTCCACGCGGACATGATTTATACCGCAACTTACTTTTTTTTATGCAACTAAGTCGGTAAACAAATATAGGGCTCGCCTCATGATAAGTGATTACCGTAGCCTATAGATGCTTAAACCCTGACCCGAGAAACAAAACATTGCTTAAAAGCAGTATTTAGTTGTGATATTCTGTAAGGTAAAAAAAACTTACCGAATCATGGTACTCTAGATTTTGAGCAGGATATTTCCTGCTGTACATATCTCAGTTTAACTGTAAATATTTTATTTAGTTTCTTCAATTTCAAGTTGTGAATCGAAATTATGTATATTTTTTTTATCTTATAACATTCACACACAGTCGTCTGATCCTAAGGTAACCAATTTAATGCTTGTGTTTGCGTTAACAGCCGGCAGACGGATATAAGAATATATATACAAATATTAGACCCAGACTCAGGCGGGAATCGAACCCAAAACCAGCAAAGAAGAAAGCAGGGCCACTACAAACTACGTCAACGGCTAGTCAACATTGGAAATTTTCCAATAAGAACAGTTCATGCTTTACTTAAAAGTACAATTAATTATGGACAGTATAGATGTATATATATCATTGATATATTTTTAAAACTAAAGCTGTGTTGTTTACAATATATATACACAATAATCGCGTCTTATTTCCAAGCATAAACTGTCATTCATTTCCTTTCATCAAGAAGTGTCGGGTCCTTCTTCTGGGTCATTTTAAGCTGACCAATGAATAGGTCTAACTGTGGCATCAACCTGAAATTCGCTCGGAACTTTTGACAGTTCTCCAAAAACACTGGATACAAATATTCCAAAGCAGCGTGGTCAATTGTCGGGAAAAGATGATGTAAGGCGTGGTGTCCGAAGAAGGTCATCACTTTAAAGTGGTTGTTATTAATTTCGGGACGGTCCATAACTGCTTCAAGTTCGTGCATCCCCCAGTCCGGCGTAACGTCACTAAAATAATTATACATCTTGATAACAACCTTATTGAATTGAAAACCTTATAGTTATTTCTATAAAATCACAATTTGTAAATGCTATGGTCACGGATATGATACCGAAATTAGCATATCAAATTCATAAATTTTAATAATTTATGTTCAAATAATTCATAATTTCAAATTATAATTATATTCATCATTAACGAAACAAAAGTACAAGATATTATAAATGTAAATTAGTTTTTCGAAGAAAAAAGAACGAAAAACAATACGTTGCTACGAAAAACTTTAAAACAAAATTAGGAAAGTGTTTTCAGTTCCGGCATGGATGTTATTTTAAAAGTTGCCTGAGGACACAATCTCATCATAAGTTACTCTACTCATATAAATTCTTTATTTTCTTCTTTGTTTAGATTGTTTTAATAAATATTACTCATATTTTAATTTCTGATATAAATTGTATTATTTATCACACACAATAACAAGGCAATCAAACATTTATTTGTAAATGATGATCCTTAAAAACAACTTTCGTTATTTCAATGTACATTTTAAGCACGGTATCCCACTACATATACTTATAAAATAATTTTTACATATCAATGATACATATCAGGTACCTATACGTTTAGCAATTATGCACACCTGTAAAGCTGTTTAAAATCATAATACAAATATAATTGTTTTTCGGAAACATACATATTTTGAGAAATCTTACCATAATATTATTGTATACTGAGTTTTTGTAATCATGTTTGTTCTCAAACTACATTTAAACCGACTTTAATTTACATGGACAAAAAACAAAATAAGAACATCATGAAAGTAGTCAAAGACACAGGTTTCGAAAAAAAAAAAACATCAATACCTTTACTACCAGTAGAACCATTAAAATAAAAGAATTGAAACTTGACGCCTCTTATTATTTCTCCAAAAATATTTGATTAGATTGACAAATATGAAGTCGTTTAATACTTATACAAATTTCGAATACTAAAAAAATAAAAATATTGTTCAAAAGCTTTCATTCTTTGTACTGACTTTTCAAACTTTGATTATTTTCGATATATATTACAGCTAAATAATACTGCTTTCAAGCAGTGTTGTGTTCCTGTTGGTGAGTAAGGTGACCGAGCTCCTGGGGGGGAATTGGGGGTACGGTCGGCAACGCGCTTGCGATACTTTTGGTGTTGCAGGCGTCTATAGGATACGGTAATTGCTTACCATCAGGTGAGCCGTACGCTTGTTTGCCGACTTAGTGATTTAATTATAAAAAAAAATATAATTAAACCTGCCAAATTTGAATTTTGATATATACGACATAATATTTTTCATAAAAATATGTGTTTTTGTTTTACCTGACTTGATCGCCATCTTTAAATATTTTTGGGTGATGATGCGCAGCATTGCTTCCAATCATAAAGAATACGAAGCTTCCAGTGCAAATTATCCATAGCCACATAATAAATACGTCGTAAAAACTGGCTCCACTGACAAGATACATCCACAGAGGCGTTATAAATCCCACGCAATCGTGCCAACGAAAATGATTTTTAAAGAAATTGTCTCGTGTACAGAAAAGAGTCACTCTGAAATTATTACATTTTTTTATTGTTTAACAGTGTCCCTGTTAGCAGAGCAATAACAGTACCTATATGGTATTATCTCAGTGTGATGAAAATATAAGTACAACTAGAACTACGTTATATTTCAGCACCAATTTGATGTAATAATTTTGAATAACGCATTAGATAAAAAAGAAATGAAGAAACGAGCCGAGGCGATCTTGTGGTTATTTTTTCATCAATTAATTACCCGTTTGTCATCACGATGATCAAAAACAAAAACAAAAATTTCTTTACTCGAATAGGCTCCAAAGGCACTTTAAAATTGCCATGTTACAAATTATACATATAATATTATTCTTTGATAATTTTGTTATGGTTAATATGAACCTATCACCGAACCCGAATGTAGATTCTGCAGAACATAATAAGAAAGAAACTTCACCGTTCTTCTTTTTTAGAAAAACTGTCAATCATAATAAATTAAGCCTTACTTGTGCCGCACATCTTTATTTTCTAGGTAGGGATCCCTAGTACAAATTTTTCATCTGATTAGTATCAAGCTAATTTTCCGGGAGTAGCTTCATTTTGATAAGACGAACAAAAAGTTCCTCTTCAAAAACTCTCGATTGTGGTTGATAATAGAGTTAGCAGGAGATAGAGCAGCAGTGAGCGTAGGACCGGGATAACGTACCACGCAATTTGGAGGACAATATTGCCATCAAATTATATAAATATTAATTAACTAAAAGAAAAAAAAATCAGCCGGTTAGTAATAAAATTTTTGATGACCTTACAAGGTCATCAACTTGATGACCTCGTAAGGTCATCAAAATTGATTTTTTTCTGATTTTTTTTTCTTTTAGTTAGTTAATATTTATATAATTTGATGGTAATATTGTCCTACAAATTGCGTGGTACGTTATCCCGGTCCTACGCTCACTGCTGCTCTATCTCCTGCTAACTCTATTATCTACCACAATCGAGAGTTTTCGAAGAAGAACTTTTTTTTCGTCTCATCAAAATGAAGCTACTCCCGGAAAATTAGCTTGATACTAATCAGATGAAAAATTTGTACTAGGGATCCCTACCTATTCGATATAATCTTGAACCAAATAATACGCTTTTTTTAATACGATTTTTAAATATGAACTTTAAATTTAATTATGGCAGTTGTAAAATCATTTTTGGTGCATGTGGAATTTCATTAAATATGCGATTACCATTGATTAAAAAGGCTTAGAGTTAGATTATGTCATTTTTTTTAAACTGTTTAACGGAATGATAAGTACTCAAACTATTTAGGATCGAAATTCGTAAAATAAAAAGCGCATTTCGATTTTATTATATTTAAGGCATAATTATAATTGCATCAAGGTTATAATTTCCACAACAGTAAAAAGGTATCATTTAATATCGACTATTATGTATTTTTGTGCTTTATAATATTATGACATAATATCAATATTATAAAACGTGAACGGATTTGTTTATTTAGATACAACTAGCTGCTGCCCGCGACGTCGTCTGCATGCGTTCACTGCTCGTTCCTCGTAGGTGATAGCGTGATAATATGTAGCCTATGTTCTGACCGAACTTCTTAATAATATTCGTGCCAAATTTGAAGTAAATCCGTGCAGTACTTTTTGAGTTTATCCCGGACATACATACAGACAAACAGACAAACAGACAAAAATTCTAAAAACTATACTTTTGGCTTCGGTATCGATTGTAGATCACACCCCAAGTATTCTTTTAAAAAAATATTCAATGTACAGTTTTGACTTTCCTACCATTTTATTATATGTATAGATAACATAGGGTAATAAAAATGCGTTGGTCAGTTTATTTGAGATAAAATTGAGTACCAAAATATTTCGTAACTGTGAATTTATACCGTCAATATAAATGTAGAATATTTGCTAAAATATCATAATCAAATTTACCTTTTTATGAAATTGATGATAAATACAAGCGGGAAGAAAATTAGCTCAAATAAAAAGATGATCTTATTGTATATTGGTTTATCTTTCCTAGGTGTCCAAACTATCAAAGGCTCGAAAGCACTAATTTCCAAATCCATTAGAGTGTTCGGGTAGAGATGGTGTGAAAGTGCGTGAGACACTCGAAAATCTCTGAAATCAGCACATTTGTACATCTATATTAGCACAGTTCAAAATACTTGTGAAAATAGTACATAAATATATACCGTTTGCGTAGATGAGGAAATTACCTGTAAGACCATAAACTTAAATTGAAAATGTACATTCTCCAATTAGATTTTCTATGAATATAGTTGTGAGAAGCAACCACAACCCAAGCCAAAGTAACAGATGCTACAATATAGGACAACCAAATAACCCAATAATTAGTTGCCCAACATGACATCGCCGAAGCTAGGAGAAATGTTACTAGCAAGCCATCTGTGACCATATCAGTATTCTTCGAAACATCTTTAGGTACTTTCTTTAGCTCTTCCCGTACCGCTTTTTTTAGTGTTCTGAAGAATCCATCCTCTTTGAATGTGAATGGAGAATTTCTTGGAGTTTTAGCATCGCGTACATAAAATTGCTGTAACATATCCTCAGCAATTTTTTTTATGTGGTGGCTTTCGAATGCTTCAGTTATATCAGTGCCCTGGTAAAAATAGTAAAATGCAAATATAAATTAAAAATTTAACACATAAACTTAAAAATATTTACATTTCAGGGTCCTATACAAACTTATTGATACAAACTCCGATCCTTCTCCTGCATGGAGAAGAGGCCTATGCCCAACAGTGGGATATTACAGGCTGAATCGTGATACAAACTTATTATATTAGTTAAAAAGTTAATAAAGGCTATGATCTATACAAACTACGCAATAGCCTATAGGAGAAAACATTATAAAAAAGAAATAAACATACACGGGTAAAATTAGATTAATCGTATAGTACCATTATAAATAGACTGATAAATAACAAGGGTTAAAGGGTCAACATGTAACAACAGCATAAAGTTCATCAAAGCGATAAAGTAAATAACGCTTTATAAATACATTTTGGTCTTCACTCTTCACTTACAAACAGTTATATCAGTAAAAATTCCGCTATAATGAATACTATATTTTGAATTAGATTTAATTAAATTTTAATACAAAAATGAAAATAATGTTTAATGTGTTATTTCTGCCCTAAATTCCGTATTTTCATGTATATAGTACATTTAAAAAGTAATGATTATTACAATTTATAATTTTTCTATTTTGATAGAGGATTAATAATTAATTAATTCAATAACAATTATAACCAACGCTATCAAATAAATGTTATTGAATTAATTTAAATTAAACTATTTAAATGACGCCAACAAATGCCGCTATGAATATAATATATGTGTTACATAACATAATATATGGTCTATGGATATACATAATTATTCATACAATGAACCTTATTTTTATATCTATATATTTTAGATAAAGCGCCCGAAGCGATGATTTCCCAAAATCACTACCACTTCATCAGCACAATTGCATATAATTATGTCTTCAAACATGAATTACACACTGTATGTGTATCCATAAGATTTAAAATAATTTATTTAACTTGCAATGTACATATGTATGAATGTATTATATGTAAGTATGTTTGTATATATGTTTGCATGTATGTTTGCTAGAGTGAAATCTTGCAGCTCAATTTTGAATGATGTATCTTCCTCTATAAAGCTCAAATTTTGTACACACGTTTAGTTTGGATGACACTGCATGGTAAGCTATTTTTCGTCATTCTAAGCCAATATGGCGGAACATCCAAGATGACAGACTATACCCCGTCCGGCGAGTAATTACCTTTTTGACAGCTCATGCCTATAAATTACAGTTTTTTTTTCGGAATAACGTACTAAAATTTTTACAGTAATGTCATACTTTATTGACGATTTGATTGATTGAGTGAAGTACCCTGTGCATAACAAACAACCACAGACTATGAAACAGTTCTTGAAATAATAAATCGATAGTAAATCGATCATATTATGATAAAAATAATTTTACATCATGTGATTATTGTTTCTATAAAGGACAATGCCTATTTGTGCCCGGTACGTGCTTTGACTAGTTTAGACAATTCATATATTTAAGTATCGTTTATTAATTGAAACTAGATTTTTAATGATATTCTAATAGTGATCAAAGCCGCCGTTTATAATTTAATTTTAAAAAATATTATAGTTGTATTCCGCGTTTGTCATGTCAAAATAGCTTAAATATAAATAGCAAGTCGTCATAGCAACCACACAAACAAACGCTTTTTTTTAAATTAAAATATAAACCACGGCTTTGATCACTTTTAGACTATTATTAAAAATCTAGTTTTAATTAATAAAGAAAACTTTAATATGTCAATTTTCTGGTCGTGTGGGGTTTATAATTTACTTTAAAAAAAAAGCGTTTATTTCTATGGCTGCGTTTCCGAGCTGGTATTTGTATTTAACATGTTTTGATAGCACAAACCCGGAATACAAATAAAATATCTTTTTTAATTAAAGTATAAATTGCGGTTTTAATCACTTTTAGAATATTATTAAAAAATCTATTTTCGATTAATAAAGGATACTTTAATATATGAATTGTCTGAACACGTCAAAGCACGTACCCGGGCACGGCTTCATAGAAAATAGGCATTGTCCTTTACTACAAAAAAGGAAATAAAAATAGTATCTATGACCCCAAGATTGATTACTTGCAAGGAATTAAGTCGAAATCTTGAAATTTAATTGCAAACCAAGAATAAAGAGCAATAACTCTGTTAATTCATTTATTTATTATTTATATATTTCATTTGTAATTAAAAAAAACTAATAAACGCATAAATAAATAATATTTTTAAACTAAATGTATTTAATTAAATCGATTGAAAGTTCTTCTTAAATAAAATCGATTATTATTTCGAATCGAATAATTAACGTGTGAGGCAGTCACTAATGTCAAAATTTCTTGAAGTGTCAAAAAGATCATTAGTCGCCGGACGGGGTATAGTTATTTTTAACGCACTCCTACAATATGAGTACCTATCAAATGAAAGATCTTGCTTAAAATAAATCGAAAAATAAACTGACGTTCCTCTAAATCCAACATGGTGGACATTTGAAGATGGTGTATTAAGTTTTTTGTACTTTCTCATATTATTCGTATCAAATAGAAAGGATTTTCCGAAAATATCAGATTAAGTAACCTTTCCAACGATAAATATGAAGTAAAAAATTAATTAGAAATTAAAAAAAAAACTTTTTAAAAATAAAAGCTTTTATTTTAAATGCATTAAAAAGAATAAAATATTACTTCTATTAATAACATATTTTTTACTAATATTTTAATGCTGAAAATTTTGTTTGTTTGTTTGTGTAAACACTTAAATCTCAGGAACTACCTCATCCTCAAATAAACGCGTGTAAAAAAACGGGGCACAGCTAGTATGATATAGAAGTTTTTCACGAGATTTATTTTTTGTAGATCAACAAGGAATTTAAATAAGTTGATCTGATTGATTTCAAATTTTCAAACTAATAAAATATGAGTACTTAAATCTTACGACAAGTTTATGATAAAAATTTTATGTTTTAGAAATTTTTATTTAGGCTTAACAGCTGTTTCAATTTAATTGTAGATACGTAAACAAAAACGCCAAAAATTGTGTGCGGAACTTTAGTTTAAGGATTATTATATAGAAACATGATTCTAGTCATTATTTTAGACTGAAAATACATTTTGGGAATGATTTATTATTTGCTTTTAGGTCTACAAAAAAATAGGCACTTTTTCATTTCAGGAAATGATTTTTTTTTTATCTTTCGGACTTTCCATTTAACGTAACTTTATTTCTACAAGTATTTGGTCAAAAAATGTGTAGAATGTCTCTAAATATTTCTATAGAAAAACAAAGTAAAAAAGAGAAACATCGCTTTTACAAGTTTTAGAAAGCATGTACGAGAATGTTTATGTAAAAATAAATTAAAGCTTATTTATAAAATTTGGATTTTAATTATTTTGTCAGTTGACACGATAACAGACAAAGTTAGATTTGATTAATGTAAATGGTAAACTCGTTCTAATATAATGAATATGTAATAATATCTAAACGCGGGATAAAACAAGAGGATTAGTAATATCCTCACAGAACGTGAGAAATAACAAGTGGAAAATGAAATTGTTTGTAGCGTCAGAGTAACGTTTTATTGCAGGAGTAATATTTCAATGTACGTTTTACATGTTTACGACGCGTTAGATAAATACGTGATTGAGACCCTTGATCTAAATACTTAATTCTTAATTAATAGATTTGGGGCCCAAATAGAAGCAGCTCAAATAATTTTTTATGACGTAAAAATATACAGTAATTTTTAATTTTTAATGTTAAATGTTTCAAACTCAACTAGGATTTACTTTTAATTTTTTCGGGGATTTTTTTCATATTATAAATTAGTGATTGGCCACTGTCACCGAAAAGAAATAGACAAAATAACTCATACAAGGCTTTTTAAAATCATTTGTAATATAAATACGTACAAATTGCATCTTCGTTTAGAAAACCAGTAATTGAATACATATACATACATATATATATATATATATATATATATATATATATATATATATATATATATATATATATATATATATATATATATATATATATATACATATATTTTACTATTATTTTGTATTAAGAAATTAGAGATTTTAGACTGTTTGAATTAGCTAGCATAGCGGCTTTATGAAGATTTCACTTAATTCAAGAAGGTTAGCCGACAATCTAAAGTGAGATTTAGTAAAGATTTCTCCTAATTTTAAATTAATGACCGTAGTATTGTGATAATAATAACATAAAAATGTTTTTAACTTCTGGAAGATAATAACTCATCTCTACAATGAAATAAAACAAAATAGTTTAAAAACAAAAAATAATAATAGATAATAAATTACACTGTGATGTTTCAGCTTTACTTGGACTCTCAAAACTGTTTAACAAATCCTGTTGTGTGGCCCTGACATAATTCCACCGTAGAACAGAATGAAACAAAAGAACGCGTATCTACATACAACCTGACCTACAATTAGTACAAATAAAAAAGAAAACTTGTACACATACGTAATGTATACATTGCTTTAAAAAAACTTTTCATTTTAAAATCACAAGAGTTTCTTAGGCCCATGTACCAAAATTATATCTGCGTCTTTGACCACACTGTATTTTCAGGAATTGAAAAATATCATCCCGCTGTGAGGTGTGTATAACAACACAATGACTTTTATAAATGGATATTATTATTGAAAATAATTTGAAGAAAGTTTCTTTCAAGATTTGTGTTTATTGCTCAACTAGCTGTTCACAGTTTCGCTCGCGTCTTTTAGTTTACTACAGTAGAAGGGAATATAATATAGATACTAACTGCACCTCGCAGGTTCACCCAAGTTATTTTCGATCTCGTTGAAATGTACCTATATGGTATATAATGGCATAAAAGTAGCCTGTGTGTTATTCTGAATCTCCGGCTATCTACATAACGCGTTTCGTTACAATCAGTTTAGTAGTGTTTGCGTAAAAATATCGAACATTCAACCATCACTCCATCCTTACAAACTTCCGCATTTAAAATAATAGTAGCACATATTTGTTCTTATTGGTTTTGTTAATCCTAAAGAGGGTTCTAATGTTTTAACTTATTGAAAAAATACCTTTGTAAGTTCAAGCCATTCCGCCCCTCCTGGGTGATTTTCAACAAATTCCTCCAAATCGTACAATTTGTCGTGCACTCGCCATAGGCCTTCAGCACCATCATCCATAGCTTTGCCCATAAGCCATTGTACTGGATCTCTTAAGCCTTCTTCTCTTAATGATGGATACTTAAGTTGCGGAAAACTAACGTGAGTTTTCTTTTCAATAGCCCTCTGATGGGCGACTTCCAAATAATCACTATTATTTGGCGGCATTTTTATTATTTTAACAAGCGTATACGTCTTAAACAAAACACATCACTGAAATAATGAAACTGAAGTTTATATTGCTTATATACTGTCCCATTATCATTAATAATACTTTTTTAACTTTTGATAAACTTGTGTTAAACAAACATTAAACATAAACGTTGTCTACAAAATATTTTAATGGCCCCGATTAAATTGTTATTAAGTTATGAGTTTATAAATACGGTTACTGTAAAGATATAATATTGTTACTGATTTTATGCTACATTCCATAATATCTATTAGGTTTTTGTTTGTATGTAAGTGTATCTGTATATGTATGACGTATGTAGGTACATGTAGTTTTATGCTTACAAGCATGTCTAAGTAAGTGTTTGCATAACTTTGTCTGTGTATATTATGTATTATTTTAATGTACACCTCTATGCCTATATATTATTTCTCATGTCCTTTTTTTAAAGGTTGTTTGCAAATGTTCGCCCTTTAGCGATAAGACTACCTTTTGTACATTTTTTTTGTTTTATGTTGCATATTTCTATGTTACATGTATTGTTTCAGGTTGTACAATTAAGTATATTTGTATTGTATTGTTTTGTACATTCTTTGGCTGTATCTTTTATACCTATTTATTTTCACTTCTGTAAGTTAATGTATAATAAAATGTAAAGAAATATAGGATATTTATATTTAAACAATCGATTATATGGTTATCATTGATTTAATTACTCCTAAAAGCCACCAACAATAAAAAATACGTATAATAGAAGTTTTATGTAACAAAACTTGGCATATCTATATAAAATATGTGAACAAAAACATACAATACTTACAAATAGTATTTAAAAGGATACCATATAAAATAAAATCATTACAATTAAATAAAAATACTAATAATGAATACTAAAATTATATTTAGTTTAATTTTTCCTATAAATATAATCTAACAATAAGTTCAATGACCTTCGGCAGAATTATTTAAACATTAAATAAACAAACAATTAATAAACTAATTAACAAGTTAAAACTAATTAGTAATTAATAAGTTAAATAATGTTAATTCTTACAGTACATACCTCGTAATACGTAAAATGCTATCGAAAACATCGCTTTAATCACTATCACAAACGGTCTTCTTCGTTGCCGGCGGCTCTTGATTTGGTTTTCTGTCGGGCTATTTCTCCTCGCATACTACACTTATATTAATACTAGCTTCTGCGCGGCGACTTCGTCGGCGTGGACTCCGCTCCTATTGGTCTTAGCGTGATGACACATAGCCTATAGCCTTCCTCAATAAATGGGCTATCTTACACTGAAACAATTTTTCAAATCGGCCCAGTAGTTCCAGAGATTACCGCGTTCAAACAAACAAACAAACAAACAAACAACCAAACAAACAAACTCTTCAGCTTTATATGTATATGTAGGAATCAGAAGTGAGGAGAGGATGACCGAACTACTAAGTATTAAATGTACTCACCGAGCGGGTACCGTCTATCGCGTGGCAGAGAGACAACTCGACGCAGTGCCCGGGACTTGTGACCCGAGTGTTGGTTTACGGCGGCGCCGCCTAACAATGCGCATTGGCACTCACCACCACCGGTCGAGTTGCCCAATCAGTAACAATTAATTCGTGTACACAAACTAACTATTAGAAGAGTCGAGGTTAAGCTACTAGCAGGATACACAAGTGCACCGCGCCACGCCAGAGCCAAGACTGCCTGAGCCGCGGTTGCACCGTTCGTTTTATGCATGAAAGAATGACTCGAATAATAGAATGATGTAGGGTAGGTGAATATCGCAGGTACCGACATTAATAACTATCTGTATTGATTCCCCGACACGGCCATTCTGACGTGCGCGCGTCCTCGCGCGCTATTTATTACAACCTTAGGTATTTTTAATCAAAAAAACAAAATATCGCTCGACTATCCTGACAAAAATCTATTCAACATCTTAATATCTGGTTCGGTACACACTGACCCTTTGGACTAGAAACAATTGGTTTCAGTTAGTAAGTCACTCAGTCACACCAGTCACATTTAATATGGTTATCATCATAATCATTACAGTCATATCAATATGGTAAGTATCACTGATCTAGGTTTAAAATATGAAAACCCCTATAGTTCAAACAGGTGAGATTCCTGCAGCGCATCACTATCATCATTACAAACAGTCTGGTCTGAGTCGTCGCCCACTAAAAGCAGGCGAGACTCCTACAGCGTTACACTCATCATTACAAACAGTCTGGTCTGAGTCGTCGCCCACTAAAAGCAGGCGAGACTCCTACAGCGTTACAATCATCATTACAAAAAGTCTGGTCTGAGTCGTCGCCCACTAAAAGCAGGCGAGACCCCTACAGTGAATCATGGATCGTCTCCCACAACAGCAGAAGAGACCATACTAATGTAAAACAGGCTGGTCGGAATCGTCGCCCACTAAAGCAGGCGAGACCCCTACAGCGTAACATGGATCGTCTCCCAGAACAGCAGGAGAGACCACACTGGCCCGCATTGTTTGTCTCTTTATCTTTTTTTTAAACATCTCTTTTTTTTTCACTCCATTTACTATTCATCTCTTAAGTACTTTCGTTAGCTCTGTGAGCATTAGCTTGTATCATAATGTCAAAAGATATTGTACAAAGTCAGTATTAGAGTCGGCACACACACACAGTATCGCAGTAATTGGCAGTCATTGTATCAGTTGACAGTCATAGTATCAGAATCATTCTGGGATTACTTCCATTAAACCGAAAAATTAACTAATTATTATAAGATTATGCCAGTATGGGTCAGTGTGGGCCTTGTTTCTCCTTAATTAATTAATAAACTACAAATCTCAGAGTCACCTTTGCGAATAGTAATATCTTGTCCAATAATAATATGAGGATGTTTTTTTCATGAACTAAAACTATTACACGATCTAAAATTACTAAAGGGCCTTGATATTTCGGATCAAGTTAAAATCACCGATAGGATATTAAAAAGCCTAGCTGTCTCTATGAAGGAATTATCGAAATCATATAGTTCTATTTACAACCCTTGCTTCCCAAAGTTACTCAATAATTTTTAACACAGATGGAAACAAGAATTTTAACAGTCACCTACAACGACTACCTTAAAATGTTACTACTCACGCGTTAGTGACATTTAAATTTAAAACGCTTTGTTAATAAAGTCTAAATCAACTTAGAAAATCACATACCTGTCTACTTATTTATTTAACAAACTAGCTACGTAATTACAGAGTACAGTAAGAATATAGTTACCTACTCATAAACAAAATTATTAATCTGAGGTTACCTACCTACAACTATTGTTGTAATAGGTTTACGATTGTACCAATGTGTTATCAATTAACTTTCTGTAATTTAAACGTTTTTAAACAGAACACCTAAAACAACTTATAAACAGTTTAAATAAATCAATCAAAGGTAGAAAAGACTAAAACCCTCAATGAAACACTCATTTCTCACTTCTAATCTATAGTTCACGATACGTGTGTGTTTTAACTATATCGAATTAATTATTATCACAGTAATCACTTATACGCCACGTAATTGAAACTACGTAATTAAACAATAGCTGATTATTCACTTGCAAGTTACAACAATCCCGCCAATAGATGATAAAAATGGCGAATGACTAATCAGAAAATTAGTATTAACTATTCGGAAGATTGCGTCTTTAATTTTACGCTCTTTCGGTACTTCGACAAATAATATTAGTTAAAATATCGTGTAAGATAGTAGAAACAAACGCAAAAATATTCTTTACAGAGGGTAATCGGAAATAGTCAAGCTAAGACGATATTAACACTTTATCACAAACAAGTGGGTAACCACAAAAACTTAACGCAAATATAACTGTCCAGAGTCATGTACCAACGTCAATCAAACCCTCAATAACCAAACTCATTTTCTACAACACTAACAACTATGTAAGCCACCCTTCCAACCAGCAATTACAATTGCTCCACAATCCACGTGTATCCCTCTTGGATCACATCACAGTGTATCCCTCCTGGATCACACATTCATCACAGTGTATCATCCTCTTGATGACTACACACTACAGTCTTTAGAGTGCTTACATCAGTTTTCTGTCACATCACTAAAATGTTCACCATTATGATCGTCATCTATAAACTCAATTGGTACATGACCTTCTGGCATCTTCCTTAAACGACCGTCGCTGCGACTACCGCGACGGCTCGCAGTACGATTACGCTTACGGTCTGACATTGTGACTGAATCGAAACAAAAACTGAATCGCAAAATCTATTAGCAAAATTAATCACTACTCAACTACCTTACGTATCACAATAAAACTAAATTCAACAAATAACCGGTAACTCGAATTACGTAATCGAACACTGAACAAAAACCACTTGTACACCGATAAGAATAAAACAGAACGACCGAAAAGAACTAAAATACAGTACATCGATATTTTCATCACCAAATTTGCAACTACCTTGCACACTTGCTAAAAATAGAACTTAAACAAAGAAACCAAAACTCCGAATTAACTTTAAGTGCGCGACTACGCTCGCGATATTGATTTTTTTTTTTTTTTTTACTTTGAACTTAGTCTATTCCTCAGTCATACTAAGTAAAAGTTTATGAAGAGACAGGTTACTATTACTACTAAATCGGTTTAAATGATGACGACTCGACTTGCGCTTCGATCTACACGGGACTACGCGAACGCGATTCTCGTGGCATCGTGAAATAAATTACTCGCTAGTAACACTCTTAGTGGGCACGAGAACAGTATCCCACTTCTGATGTAGGAATCAGAAGTGAGGAGAGGATGACCGAACTACTAAGTATTAAATGGACTCACCGAGCGGGTACCGTCTATCGCGTGGCAGAGAGACAACTCGACGCAGTGCCCGGGACTTGTGACCCGAGTGTTGGTTTACGGCGGCGCCGCCTAACAATGCGCATTGGCACTCACCACCACCGGTCGAGTTGCCCAATCAGTAACAATTAATTCGTGTACACAAACTAACTATTAGAAGAGTCGAGGTTAAGCTACTAGCAGGATACACAAGTGCACCGCGCCACGCCAGAGCCAAGACTGCCTGAGCCGCGGTTGCACCGTTCGTTTTATGCATGAAAGAATGACTCGAATAATAGAATGATGTAGGGTAGGTGAATATCGCAGGTACCGACATTAATAACTATCTGTATTGATTCCCCGACATATATTAGTATATTAGTATAGATAAATTTATTGATTATACTTTGTGTATTTATATAATTATTTGATGCTCAAAACAAATTTTGATCTATTCATTTGCGTAGAAATGTTATCATCTCTTAACAATTCCACACTTTTCCAAGATTTTAATTTTTTTTTTAAATGTTACCTTACAAAAAATTGTATTTACACGAAAATATGTACACAAAAATTTTATTTCAATGATGGCCTGGTCGTGGGTAAGTGCATACAGTCGCAGTTTTAAATCAAGCATAGCAACTTTGGGTTTTGTAAAAATTTAATTAAAAATTTATGTCATGTCTGATTAAATTCCAAATTTTCTTCTTAACAGAAGAAGAGGCTAACCTTCAGCGGTAGAATGCTTAAGTGTACTCATTTTAAAAGTATAGATTAGTGTAAGTATTTCACTTATAATATTTTTTGTAACATTTAAAGGTATTTGACAAATACCTTTAGTAAAATCTAATAGTTTATATATATATCAATTACACTGAGTTAATTTAATATAAAATAACACAAACAATTTTGCAATTGTCTCAACATAAAATTATACTTTTTACTAAAAAATAAATTAATAGATAAAGCTTATTGTCCGGTACACGGTTATATCTTCTCTATCTCTATATAAAAAATGAATCGCTGAATGTGTTGCTAAGCGCAAATCTCGAGAGCAGCTGAACCGATTTCGCTAAATATTTTTTTTATAATATTCCTTGAAGTACGTATTGTGCAAGTAGTGTATTGTGCAATAAAGTATAAAATAAATAAGTACGAGGATGGTTGTTACGGAGAGAAAAATTTTAAATATTGCCTGAAAAGTCTAAAAACAACACCATTCTATATTCCCATACAAAAGATTCGTAATAATATTTAAAAGTCAACTTGAACTTTAATACCATACGATAAAGTTTAAGTGTTAGTGGAGGGGTTCCGGGAAGGATAAGTATTTAAAAAAATTAAAAAATTAAAGAATCAACTGTTAGGCGGTACGAAGTTCGCCGGGTCAGCTAGAAATGCTAGTATATGATAAAGATGGACATAGTGACGCTGTGTTTCATGCAAAATATTTTACTAATTTTGTACTACAACACGGTTTATATATTATTTTGAAAAGAGTAACTGTGGAGTTTCTTTTCTGCAGAATTTACATTAAAAATCGGTGGTAGCTTCACTTTTAAAAATAATAATCACTTTTAATTTAAAAAATGACCATTCGAAAGTGCTTTTGAATCCTATTTGAAAAAATATATTTCTGATTTTGATTTCATACTAGGTTAATTAAATAGCATTACTAATCCACGTCTTCGGTTAGTCACTAATGTTTCATAATTTTTACGGATTGAAAAAAAAAATGTGAAAATTTCCGATTGCAGATTATTTTACGAAGCATTATATTATATTTTTATTTTTATCATGAAATATTATTTACTATCTGTTTTGTAATTTAAATGAAACAAATATTTTTGGGCTAACCTCAGGAGATAAGATTTGTTTGAGCAAAAAAGGCTTTTATTTCTTCAGAGCAAACACGCAAGCATTCAGTATTTTTCTACGTTCAATCTTAACAATAATAAACATAGCTCACGCCTTTTTTATTTACCTATTCATAATTTTTAAAACATTAAAATAAAATCTAAGTAATTAATAAGCTTTATACTAGAAATATTAAGTAAAATAGCACATTTATTTTAGTTTCTTTTTTGAGTGATTACCTACAGAGGCAATCAACAGTAATCATTCATTTAGTAATTAGCTCAACCGTCACATCATCAGCATCAAAATCGTGTTTGTAATTAAGATATTTAATTACGTCACGAAACTATACAATTGTTCAAAATTAGCATTCGTGAAATAATAATCAAAATTCTAAATATTGAAATTTTTATAAATGCATAATTTCTAAGATAATCTATAAAAAAGGTACATACGCACTTGTATATCTGGAATTCTGGACTTATTCCATTCATTCTTCTTCTGTTATCATCGCTGAAGCTAAAAATTTTTTTTTTTTTTCATTTTTGTCTATCTGCCTATTTATCTATTCTTTAGCCGCACATAAAGTTAAATTTAACGAATGGTCATAATTATATTTAACACGCCTACTACGAGCACTTGTTAAGATTCTGCATATGTTATTTCGTGCATAATTATCTTAGAAAAGGGTAGTAAAATCAAAGTGTATGTAAACTTATTTGAATTAATCCTTTTTCCCATTATTTCATTAATTAGTTATACATTTTTTTTTGTATTTTTTTTTAAGTGAAAATCTTTAGGCACATGAGGGGTAAGATTTGAGCGACCGGTATCGCGGCAGCGTCACGGACGGTTTGTCTTTTTGTTTTTTTCTCTTTTAATTTGTTATTTTTTTGTATAATAAATTCATTTCTTTTTTTAATTAGTTTACCAAAGAAGTTTCACTTCTGACATGTGTACCTAAATGAGATATTTTGAATATCTTTAGATTATTTATCCTGAATGTTTAGGCATTATAACCTTCAATGTATGGTCCAAATAACTAGAAACACGGAATGTTCCCAAACCTTTGACAATACGTCTTAACTCTTAACTTACAGCTGGCTGGCTAACTAACAGCTGGCGGACTGCTTTACCTAGTAGGCTTATGGCTGGCAACCGCGGTGTCGTCGCGGGTACCGAATACATAAAATCCTTATTTCTTGATTAGATTTATGTTTTCAAAATCAGAAAACAAGATTATAGAAAGATGATAATATAGAGTGAGAAGTGCGAGATAATTTTGTGTATAAAAATATTATTTTTAAATTATCTATATGTGTATCATATTTTGGGCTTTCGCATACATGATCAAAGTTGCAAAAATCAGGTTAATAGTTTATGACATTTAATTTAATTATTTTCTTAGAAGAAAGATTTTTTAGTTCATTAAAAAATCTAATTATTACTACATTTCTTCCTCATTATAAAACTATTACCAAAAGAGTATGTCGGCGATACGCCAGAGTTTCCTCGCTCAGATTCCATTACAGTGAAATAACACAAAATAAAGTATTTCTTAGTTTTATTAACGCACAACCGCACGTATAGAACAGAATAGAATAATCTTTACATAAATCTACCGCTTTTATAGTTTCCATAACAATGGATATCAAATACAACTTCCCTTTAAACATAAATAAAATTAGTTACTGTAAAATAATTCTTAAAATACAGATTAATATTTATAATAAATATTTTAATGAATTTAAATAACTTCAAATAATTTATATAATGCAAAGGCTTATTAATTTAATTTGAATAAACATTACAGTGTAGATGGCGCTGTAAGCAATAATCGAAATGAAATTAAGAAAGACTTTTAACATAAAATAATAATGTTTGTTACAGAATAATAATATTAATTCTAATACATATTAATTCGAACATTTACACAGTAAATTGAGTATTTTAACAATAAATGAAACACAAACGTCTTCAAAACATTCAAACAATCGAAACAGTGTCTATTAAATATCGGATCTCAATAAATAACGGTTTTTTTGTTTACAAATAACTTAAATATTTCATGAAATATTTAATTAGACATTTCTATAATAATATATTCACTTTAATCGATAAACTAAAACATAGATATCAATAGTTGCCAAGTATTGGTGATTTGCGCCCATACGGCCATACTGACTCCAGCGCGTCCCTTGCGCTGTTTTTACAAATAATACAAATAAACCCTTTACACTCAAAAGTTTTTATGACATAATTTCAGATGTTGCCTAGCCCATACTAGGATCTAGTCAACACATAAGGCATCACCCATACTGGGATCTAGCCAACACACAAGGCATCACCCATACTGGGATCTAGCCAACACACAAGGCATCACTCATCCTGGGATCTAGCCAACACACAAGGCATCACCCATCCTGGGATCTAGCCAACACACAAGGCATCACCCATCCTGGGATCTAGCCAACACACAAGGCATCACCCATCCTGGGATCTAGCCAACAAGACCAGGTTTATAAGGATACGCATGGTGGCCAGCCAGCGTTTTAGGAAGGATATTGGATAGGAAAAATAAATTTTACGCACACACATTAATAATTACAAAAACTAAATCACAAACCATATAAATTATCAACACATATGCAATTATATAGAAGCAACATTGCCTGCAAGATAAGTGGAAGCACCATATTGGTCTCCACTGATTTCTCTGCCCATACGGTCAATTCGTCTGAGTTTTTAGAATAATTGGAAGGGTCTGATTGAACTATGGGGGCAGGATGTAAGGCATCATAACTTTCAATCTTTTCTGAACAACCACGAAGATAAACATGCTTAATCTATATCGATCATTTATCGAGCCAACTTATAGTGTCGTTCATGGCGTTGCATTAAGATGAAGTCGCCGAATTTAAATAAATGGGTGGATTGTGGCTTTACTTTTATCACAACGAGTCTCAATCTCTATCGCTAAGGGACCGCTCGTCCATCCGTTTTTTAGCAATAAATCTAACTTCTTGAGTCGTCTATAAGTATGTCATTGTCAATTTACAATATTTAAACGACAAGTGGGGAACATCTTTTACTTAATAATAATAATTCCATGGGAGTTTTACCTGTACTTTTTGATATTGTACAGTTTATAGAAAATTTTAATTATTGTATGGCATGCGAAAAATTCGCACTAAATAAGTATCACTTTACAAAATTACAAAAAGGAGTAGTAGATTAAATCTATTTCTAATTTTGAAATTCAGCAAAAAAAAAAAAAAAATACCAGTCGTCAATTATGTTCCCGTTGTTGCAAAATTAACGCCATGTTATAATTTTAATAATTAAATTAACAAAAACAATGCCGGTAGAGGTAAAAAATTGTCTATAAAATGATCAAACATCTTAACCTTAGCGTGTATAAATGATAACTTTCAGTGATCGCTCAACCTGACTATTAGCCCTACTAGCTCCCTTCGCTACTACGTGGTGTTGAATCCCATATCGTTGGCAAAAGTTTTAAAACTCAAAAGTCTGAATACTTTTAACTTGGTCGGTAAGGTCGGTATCTACTCGTAGTTCAAAAGGGATGTCAATTTTAAACTATACATTGTACTCACTAAGGGTGACGCTAAGGCTAGCTACTTCGAACATTATAAATTTAAACTATAGTCGTAATGCTTTTTTTTTTTTTTAAATAACTGCTTGAAATACCGATAAACTTGCTTACGTTTTTCGGCAACGAAAACAGCTGTTTTCTCTCGAATTAATAAACAGTCGCTCCAGTATCAAAAAGATTAAAAGGGCTACGCTTAATAGATGAACTATAGTCAAGTTTTATTTCAGGCATTACGTTCGTCAATTTGATGGCGGTAACAATTTTTCTCGAAGTGACCCTTATGATGACAGTGTGACCGCACTCGATAACCTTAACGTAACTAAAACTGCCAGGGGAATTCGAATAATTATTTGACAGTGACAAGACAGGTTTTATAGGGATTTTTGCAGTCTAACGAGAAATGACCCGGCTTATTGCAATTAAAACAAATTACTTGTTCATTTGAAGGTTCCGTAACACGTGGTTTTTTAACATCATTATACTCTCTCTATTTTCAATTTTACATTTTCGAAATGTTTTTAGTACTGATACTAATTTGGGGAGTGAATTGGGGGTACTTCTCAAAAACTCAGAACGAATAAACTCAGGATAAATACCTGTGATCAGTGCATCCATTACCTCGGCATCGGCAGCCTCTGGTCGAACCCTCCTGAAGAGCGTCCTGGATGTTGTAGCATATTCAACGTAGCTACTCGCTTGGTCTGAAGTGTAGCTGCACCATTTCTGCACGTCATCCGCGTACCGGAACTCGTTGCCAAACGTATGAGAGTCAGCTCTTCCTTCACTTGTTCCCACGTGGTTCAATGTAGTGACCAGTTGTTGGCACAACGTAGCTCTCGCAGTGCTTGTCGCAGGAGTTTTCAATATGGAGGATAGGAGACCTATCACTTGTTCCATAGTGAAGGTCGTCCCATCTGGAGGCCCTGTGAAGTCTTGGGGCTGTGATCCCACCGCTGCTGTCGGCGATACGCCAGAGTTTCCTCGCTCAGATTCCATTACAGTGAAATAACACAAAATAAAGTATTTCTTAGTTTTATTAACGCACAACCGCACGTATAGAACAGAATAGAATAATCTTTACATAAATCTACCGCTTTTATAGTTTCCATAACAATGGATATCAAATACAACTTCCCTTTAAACATAAATAAAATTAGTTACTGTAAAATAATTCTTAAAATACAGATTAATATTTATAATAAATATTTTAATGAATTTAAATAACTTCAAATAATTTATATAATGCAAAGGCTTATTAATTTAATTTGAATAAACATTACAGTGTAGATGGCGCTGTAAGCAATAATCGAAATGAAATTAAGAAAGACTTTTAACATAAAATAATAATGTTTGTTACAGAATAATAATATTAATTCTAATACATATTAATTCGAACATTTACACAGTAAATTGAGTATTTTAACAATAAATGAAACACAAACGTCTTCAAAACATTCAAACAATCGAAACAGTGTCTATTAAATATCGGATCTCAATAAATAACGGTTTTTATGTTTACAAATAACTTAAATATTTCATGAAATATTTAATTAGACATTTCTATAATAATATATTCACTTTAATCGATAAACTAAAACATAAATATCAATAGTTGCCAAGTATTGGTGATTTGCGCCCATAAGTACCTACTTATTCAAAAGAGTAATTAATATCAACGATATGATGTATACATGTCCCATATCTGAAAATACACGTATAATGTCTACTGGTGTAATAAATCATGTTGTAAATGTTTAGCAAAGAATTTAAGCAAAATAATTAAGGAAAAGCTCCAAATCTCTTAAAAGTAAGTTGAAAACAAAGGCAATGAGAATGAAAGAATTAACAATTAATATTGTGATGATAATGCCCTAATTTTTTAAAGAAAAAGTTTGATCCAAGAAAATAAGAGATTCTTTAAATTTTCTATCCTTGCTAATTTGAGATGCGGAAACCATTTGACCAATTAGGACAAGGTAATTTATTTAACTCCTGTAAAAAAAGTTGGTAATCTTTTTAACAGTATCTTGTCTTTCCTTTTGCCTATAGCTAATGCAATCCTGTCTACCTGATGACTACGCGAATGAAATAATTTTTTTCTTACGTAATTTTATATGAATACCACTGTTGTAAAGTATTCATATAAAATTACCTAAGAAAAAAATTATTTACTAAGATTTATATCGAGTTTAGTGAGTTTAAAACTGAGAGAGATTTTTGGGAGTTGAGTTTTAAACTGAGATAGATTTTATCACCCATGAAAGTAACAACTATAATCAACGTAGTTGTCACAAACAAAAAACATAGTGCGTTTCGAAACAATAGGCTGTTGTGATTTAAAAAATACTTATTGTTTTAGGACAATATGGATTTGGATTACATTGTTGCTTCGTATTAGAAATTATTTATATGTTATGGTATGCCTGTTTAATGAGGAAGGTTTTAAAACATCACCCTGAGACTTCTGGAAGTAGAGCAATAACCATAAACAGGGGCAAGACCCCGCGATCCGTCAAGTAATTGAAATAAAGCCATTAAAAAAACGTATTGAATAACATTACGCTACACGACTCTAAGTACGAGCATAAATTGTTATTTCTTTTTATTTTTATTTATAATGATTCTTTATTTGAAATACGGCATTCGAATAGAATTACTGATTTTTTTTATGCTGGATATTTGCCATGAATATATTGAAATCTAGATTCTAAGAATAGGCTTATATTCGTAGTATGAATAAAACGACTTTCAGTGTTTATTCATTGTTACAAAATATTTTCCATATTGATGCGTCAAACGCCCAAAGCTTTGAAGAATGCCTTTGACTCTCAACAATGTTCCCGCACATAAATTGTACAAAACAAGCGGGTGTTTGTATATTACTCATTTTAACAAAAACGTGGTGTTGAAAACATTTCTCTTTAATTATTCAAATATTTGTGTCTTTTGGTTACGTTATCTTAAATATTTATACCATAAGATTGTCAATATACAAGTTATAATTACTTGTTAGTATAACTCCTAGACATAAATAATTGTATTAAAATAATATAGTTTCTTTAAAAAATCGTGTGAAATAGAAATAATCAAACCAAAATTGACTATTATTATGATCGACTGTTAAGAAGTTAACAAGAAGGCTTTGAAGTAAACTCCTAGAATTGCACCAAACGGTCGTTATATTTTTAAAATCATTAAATATGTAAATTCTTGTAAGAACCCTTTTATACGCAAGGCTTTCAAATGAACCAAGCTTCGTAAAGCTTTAGTAATTCAAGCCTATAGAATTGCTCGCAAGAGAACGATTTCATAAACTTTAAAGTACCTCTTTTTACAAATTATAAAGTTTATTTATTACCCATGGATATAAGAAAGTGAAGTAATTTATATAAGAAAGTTTAAAGTTTTGATTAATAATATAATGGTTTTTTTTTATTTATTTATTACTACCTACTTAGTTTAATATAAGACATCATCACATCACAATCACATGTGATTACGGAATATTAATTAAAGCTCGTATTTTTTTTTTATTTTTTTTTCTTTAATTGGTTGAATACATACCGTTTTTATACAAAGTCGTTTTAAAAAATGCAAAAATCATTATTGTAGATAATAATATTTGCTCCAACTCCAACGCTCCAGCACTTCAAATTGGACAAGTTTGGAGCGCTATAATTAATAACCTATGCATTAAACCAAAAAAAAAGTTTCAAATAAAAAAGATGGGAAATATTATTATCTACAATAATGATTTTCCATTGTTTGTCGTACGATGCGCAGTTCGCGAGATATTCGATAAAACGCGTTTTCCAAGATGGCGGTTGGAGCGGGCCCGGTACAGCCGCACCAACTTGGGGATTCAGGGGATACCCCTGAACATATTCCAAAAAAAAAACAGGTCCCGTACGTTGCAAAAAAAAACCTCCGGTTACTGGGCTATAAATTGTATTTTACGTATCATAATTATACTATTTCATTATATCTTAGAAATGCATAATGTAGGTAATCATAAAATAATTAAAGATAACAATCGACCTGACCCAAGTGTTAAGGTCTTATGGATAATCACGATTTCTATTGCATTATTGCTCATTTTGTTATAACTCACCACCTTTGATTGTTCTTATTAACATTTTAAATCAAGTCGAAATGGCTCCGAAAGAATCTGAGTAGACTGTAGAAGCTAATGAGCGAGCTGCCAAAAAGAAAACACATGTCAGCTTTCCTCAATTGAAGTATCCTTCATTAAGAGATGAAGGTCTTAGTCCCTTACAATGGCTTACTGGTAAATCAATGGACGATGGGGCAGAAGGCTTGTGGCGAGTACATGATAAATTATACGATTTCACGAGTTTTATGAAGAATCATCCCGGTGGAGAAGAATGGCTAAAATTGACTAAAGTAATTAAATATTATTGCTGCTTTAACGACCGCTCTGGTGTAATGGTGCGTGTGCCGTGTCGGCGGCGCCAAAGCACTGACGGTTGCAGATTCGATTCCCGCTCGGAGTGGATATTTCTGTTTATACAAATATTTATTTCCGGTGTGGTTGTTAGTCCTTGTGGGTCTCCCCACCGTGCCTCGGGGAGCACGTTAAGCTGTCAGCCCGGGTCACTATCATGTACACCTGATAGCGATCGATCCTCATAGTAGGGAGCTATATATATATATATATATATATATATCGCGCTCTGATCGTTCTCCTACATGGGGAAAGAGGTATATGCCCAGCAGTGGGGTGGTGGTGGCAGTGGGTATTACAGGCTAAAGCTGCTTTTTTATTAAAACTACAATTGGATGGTCATTGAGTCAGCTAAGTACAACTGATTTTTCGTCAGAGTCGAATTCGCTAATAATTAAATGTCTGAATATAGCTGATTTTCTTTGGTCATTGTAGGGTACTGATATAACTGAGGCTTTCGAATCGCATCACATAAGTCCAACTACGGAAAAAATATTAAGAAAATTTTATATAAGAGAAGCAAAAACACCAAGAAATTCTCCATTCACTTTTCACGAAGACGGTTTTTTATAAAAATCTAAAAAGAGCAGTTCATGAAGCGCTAAAGAAAATACCTAAAGATGCATCCGCTATTGCCGACAGAATAACGGATGGACTGTTCGCGACTCTAATATGTAGCTCTTCTTTAGCCTGTTGGATTGAAAACTATTATGTAGCGACGTTTTGGTATGTTATTGCATCTCTGAGCCTGGTCGTACAGGTAAAATTCTATGTCATTAACACAGACATCATAAAATAAAACATATAAACTTGATAATAAGTATGACGAGAAACTGTAATGCGTTCTAAATATAGACAAAATTTCTTTTTCAGAGACTTCCGAGTATCTCATGTACTTTTCCATCATTTGTATACAAACACATTGATGGATCTAGAAATAAGTGCGCTAGAACCTTTCCTTTTTTATAATCCCAGGAAAGATAAACCACTACATGCCAGATTAGGTTTTATTACAGAATTCTTTTTATTTCCTTCTATCTTTTTATTCAGCTTCGCTAAAAGGTACACAAATATTATCATTTAAAACATTAGTGTATTATTTTTTTAAAACTTTGTGGAAACAGTACAAGACTATATACTATTTTGATATTTCAGATTCCTAAGCATATTCCTACGAAAAGGGTTTTTCAAAGCACATTACAGTTGGCACGATGCCATTGGCTTTTTGTTACCGTTGTGTATGTGGTTCACAAGTGGCACCGATTTCTTGCCTGTACTCTACACGTGGCTCTGGATCAATTGCACCGGAAGTCTTATTTTTTTCCTCATAGCTGTTAACGCTGCACATCATCATCCCGAGGCCTTAAAAGATGGCGATCAACCAAGGTTTGTTTTAATATATCAGAATGATGTCGGTAGTACTTTAAGAATTATAATTATATTACATTTTCGTAACTTTACACAAAATGTAATTTATCTATTCTAAATTTAAAACAGAAAGATTTTTTTTTATTATTACTTTGTTAGTAGAAATACTAAAAGTCTCTAATTTTAATAATACTACTAAATCATTAGTTGCTATAATCATTAGTAGCTAATTATTATGTGCGATAAAATATTACGCTACCATTCCCGTAGCGTAACTTTAGGATTTGCAAAGTGTGCAAAGGAAATGTAAAGATATTAATTGTAACTGTTAATAATTAAGTAAACCATATTATTAATACATTGCAGAAGTGAAACTCTAGATTGGGGTGAACATCAAGTAATAGCACTTCTCGATCGCAAAGATGTCAATGGCAATACTTTCGCTGTTATGACTCTATTTGGAGAACATGCGCTACATCACTTGTTCCCGACGCTAGATCACTCCATTCTTAAATATTTATACCCAGTATTTATGGAACTGTGTGATAAATATCGAGCAAATTACAGAACTTCGACGCAATTTTAAATGGTTCTGGGTCAGATTAAGGAGACAATGCGAACAGATTTCAAAACGGTTAATAAGTAACTATTGTTTGCGATATAATTGTACCAATAACAGGATCAAAAGCATTCCCTTACGTTTTATTATATCAGTTTCATTTAAGGTTAACTAAATACGATTTTGTTAAATGTATAGATTAACCCAAATAACGGTTTATTCGGTTAAGACAATAAACGTGAGGCCTAATGGACGAGAGGATTGTTTTTCTACTCCCATTATTTGTACTTGAGGCAGCAAAAATAGATTTGAAACAAAATCTTCTGGCATAGAAGGCGTTCAGTGTTATTTATTCTCTTTCTGATAAAACGTAATTGCTTGTAATCAAAGGTTATCTAAAGTGTATGAAGTGTTCAGAATCTATTGAAAAATATCTAAAAATTATATAAGATTAATAAAACGCCATTAGTTTTACAACATGAAATGTACCGTAATTAATTATATTTATTTATCTATTTTGATCTTTTGTAGCAAATATTATATAATCTTGAAATTTTTATTATTCTATTAATTCACACTTAAGCATATCGCAGTCCAATGCTCGACATAGGCTTCCCCAAGTTCGCGCCAGACATCCCGGTTTTCTACAATCCTCATCCAGCTTACGTAGATCGTCGGTGAATGACTATTAATTAATATAATATATCAATGACACAAAAAATATACTCACGTTATTAAAACTACTTACAAGCGTTTATAAATTCAAATAAAAATAAAAATTACGTCTCTGTTTAGTATTTTTGTTTACACATGCTATTTTCACGATCCTCGAGCCATAAAGATACGAATTTGTTTATGATTTGAATGAATTCATATATTACCAATTTTAATTATCATCTTGTAAATACTTTGCGGAGTCCCATGAAATGGGAATTACTCTATGTTATCTTCTCATCGCGGCAATTTGTTTTCCGCAAATTGCCTATTCATCCTCACATAAAAGTGAGTTATGGAACTCCTTAGATAAACATCTTTACCCATAAAGTCGTATTAAAACGTGAAACAAATTTGATTCTCAGTTGAATTTTAATGCATTTAATGAATTGTATTAAACATAATATTTTATCTTCACTATATATACATATGTCGCAGTTAAATACAAATACGCGTTCAATAGAATGACTAACCCTCACATTAAACAACGCCATTCGACTAAATGCCCTAAATGCTGATTAGCTGCGTAGCTGAGCACAACAATCAACAGTATATCTACGCGATGCGATGCTCTACTAACAATTCTGATCACGATTTTCAACCATATTTCCATTCTTACATTGAACCCCTAGTAGATTATTAAGTATCTGGTAGAGTGATGTGTAGATAACAATTTATTTAAAATATGTATATTTGATGTGTTTGCGAGAAAAGTAAATCATATAATAGACACAGTATTTTACTGTAATACAAATGTCACTACAACAGCTCTGGTGTAGTGGTGCGAGTAGTTGCCAAAAACACCGATGGTTTGCGGTTTCGATTCCTGCTCGGGATGGATATTTCTATTTGTACAAATATATCTTTCCGGTTTGGATGTTGGTTGGAGCCGCGCTTCGGAGAACACGTTAAGCCGTCGGTACCGTTTTTTATCACAAATACCTGATACCTTTCGTTACTCATAGTAGAGAACATATCCACCAACCCGCAGTGGAGCAGCTTGGTGGATTAAGCACCAATCCTTCTCCTACATGGAGAAAGAGGCCTATACCCAACACCAACAGTGGGATATTACAGGCTGAATGCGACATGTCACTACACGTATTAACTTCGTCTTTATTAGAACGGTTGACTCCCTCATTAAGCATATGAAAACGCAAACAAAGTTAAAAACTGATCAGTCCTGAAATGAACGAACACCAAATATATAGGTAGGTACATTTAGTCCATTGAAATGTTACATTTGCTTTGCATTTGTTAGAGGACGCAATTTTATTTTTAACACATGTGTCAATAGAAGCTTAACCCCAAGTTTGTGGGGTTGCCGCCCTTGTCCCCCGGCCGCCATATTGGAAAAAAGGGTGCAAACACCTTTATCGCGATATCTCGGGAACTATGCGTCCTATAAAAAATTCGTGAATACATAATGAATGAACATAATGAATGATGAAAAAGTTTCCTCAAGCCCTCAAAAGACCATCTACAAGATTGGTCTGAGGTAATTTTTTTGTAAAATGTATTAAAAAAAGTTACAGAGCAAAAAAGAAAATATCATAGAAATTTTCTCACTTTTTTGCTTATAACTTCTTTAATTTTAAATTTAGGGCAAAAAGTTATATGAACATATTTGTAGGCAAAATGATTTGCTACAAATTAGTTATTTACGAATTTTTTGTAGGACGTATAGTTTCCGAGATATCTCAACAAAAGTGTCTGCACCCCTTTTTCCAAGATGGCGGCCAGGGGACAAGGGCGACAACCCCACAAACTTGGGGTTAAGCTTCTATTGACCCCCCACACAAGTCCCAAAAATAAAATTGCGTCCTCTAACAAATGCAATACTTGGTCCTTAAATTGTAACATTTCAATGGACTAATTCAACTTTACACTGTTAAAAGATCCTAAGCAATTTAGAAAGACAATCAAAGGCAATGTATAATTATTATAGTACGAAAATACTTAAATAAATATTCGATATTGACTTTGTAATTTCTCACAAGGAAGAGAGAATACTTAAAAGCTAACTATGTAGCTCATAATAATTAAATCTTCAATAGAATTTGTCTCTAAGGCTGAGCAATCTCTTAATTTTCATCTCAAATTATATTTACCGAATAATTTAGAAATTATAGTACAAAACGTTGAGGAATCCTTTTTATTAAGAAATATTTATGACAATAATATTTTTTGGGATTAGAAGTGTAAATAAAATTCTCATTAACATTATTGAAAAGTGATAAATTAAAATTACACGTACTTTTGTATACGAGACGACATAATATTTAAGTATAAATAAAAGCTGTTAAAGAAGCTGTTAAAAGTTTTAAGACTGTAATAACGGTAATTGCTATTATTTTTTCCTGAGCTCGCGTAATTTTTTTATAAATAAAAACATTTAAAATTCATATAAGATTAAGTTATCAATCAGAAAAGCGACAATTATGGAACTTTAACAACGAAAGTTATGAAAACTGTCAAAAATTTTATAAAAATAAGGTTTTAACAGGTGGTCTGTGAGACAACACGATGTCTTTTTTAGATAAATCTTGTTAAAGTAAAAACGAAAATGTCTGATAAGTGACATATTATTTATTTCTTTGTTCTTTTATATGACTCATACGACCGAACTAAAATAGTCCAAGATCCCAGGGCCACCAGACGTCACGTATTTTCTGACGAAGGAAATGTGGACGATTGAGTAGTGTTAGTATGTACTAAGAACGCATGCCTACCTGCTAGCTTGCTCAGACGGCCAATTTTCCTCGCCCTCGCGCTCCTACCCACAGAGGCATTAAAATTGAGCTTAGGGGGTGATTGGCCCCTTGGATCGGTTGGTCTTCTTGTAAAAGATTTTAAAATAGTTGTCTGGTAGACATATATAAAAATAGAGCATCAGAATTTACGTGAAGTTAAGTAATTGTTTTCGGAGCTTTAAAGCGTCTGCAAAGCAATACGGCCGACGGAAAGTGTCTGGGAGTATTGGCGACTTATTTTTAAGGATATTGCCTAAAATATATGTAAAAATCAGCTTGGAGAATTTACGTGAGGTTTTTATGTACCTTGATTACCTGATACCTGAAAATTGGCCGTCTGAGCAAGCTAGCAGGTAGGCATGCGTTCTTAGTAGATACTAACACTACTCAATCGTCCACATTTCCTTCGTCAGAAAATACGTAACGTCTGGTGGCCCTGGGATCTTGCTCTAAAAATATCACGATACTGTTGAGGTAGAGTCTATCCAATCAGCCTACAACTCTCAATGTTACTTTGTACAAACTCTTCAATAGTAACATAAGTAAAAAAATATTTTGAGGTAAATATATTTATAAATTATATTTATTAAATGAAATGTAAGTAATATAAGTCTAATGCACAATTAAAGTTATTTATACGAGAGGCATAAAATTTGTTTAAACTTAATACTAAATCTGCATAAAGCCTATCTGGAATATGTAATCACAAAAAGCAATGTGTATTCATAAAAGAATACGCATTGCGCTACGTTTGAATAAGGTTAATTACCTAATGGTATATTTTCTAAGCCAATTAAATTAATTACTTTCACAGACAGAACTAACTAGAATAGACGTATGTGCAAACGGTCATCGGGTTCAAATGATATGGAGTAAATTTCTCTAATGACCTATTTAACCAAGCGCTTATAAAAATGAGTTAATATAAAACTTAGAATTTAATGATATGCGTATAATAAATAAAGTAACTTATATTACATAACTAGCTTCTGCGCGCAACTTCGTCGGCGTGGACCCCGCTCCTATTGGTCTTAGCGTGATGATACATAGCCTATAGCCTTCCTCAATAAATGGACTATCTAACACTGAAAGAATTTTTCAAATCGGCCCAGTAGTTCCAGAGATTACCGCGTTCAAACAAACAAACAAACAAACAAACAAACAAACAACCAAACAAACAAACTCTTCAGCTTTATATATTAGTATAGAAGTATAGATATAATACTCATAAATGTTAATTTTATTAACATTCATTTAACTAATATACAGTTATAGGGGCACGGGACTATTACTTCTTCCACTTCAGCCTATCACAGTCCACTGTTGGACATAGGCCTCCACAAGTTCGCGCCCGATATTATGACGCGAACACATGTGTTTTGCCCATAATCACCACGCTGGGCAGGCGGGTTGGTGACCGCAGGGCTGGCTTTGTCGCACCGAAGACGCTGCTGCTCGTCTTCGGCCTGTGTATTTCAAAGCCAGCATGGATGGTTATCCCGCCATCGGTCGGCTTTTTAAGTTCCAAGGTGGTAGTGGAACTGTGTTATCCCTTAGTCGCCTCTTACGACACCCACGCCCACGGGAAGAGAGGGGGTGGCTACATTCTTTAGTGCCGTAACCACACAGCACACTATTACTTCTTAATACAGACTATTTCACAACCAATATGTTAGAATTTAAAGTAAAATCTATTTCTAATATAAAAACTGTAATATGAATTTATGACTGAATAAAATTTTATTGTTATGATTATTTATTATTATGATATTAAAGTGTAATAAGCTTATCACCCTTCCCTATCGCTAATAACTAAAGAAATTATTAGAGGAAAAATATAAATACTCGTAATAAAGATTATATATATTAAGCAATAAAAGTCGCTAAAAATAAGAGCAACTTCAATCCCTTAATAGGCATGAGTTATTGTACGTGTCAAATCACAATAGGCGGTTCTGTATTAGGAAATACCTTTTTTGCCTTTTTTCTCTATTCAGTACAGGAGATATAAGAGAGGCACGAAATAAAACCTCTCATATATTTTCGTAATCCCATAAAACCAACGTGACTAGCTAACATACATCGCGTTTCACTTAAATGTTGGCATGCAATGTTTTTTTTTTTTATAAACGTTGCGATCCCTTTCTGCGGCATATAAATGAAATTTAATAGTACTGCATTAAACAAACCTAAAAATGTTGTCCTTATTTCCTCTGACCTTATTAAAAAACTGGCGCTTATATTAAAATATCATCACGTTGTCAACAAAGCTTATACAAAAATGCAAATTAAATTGCTATTTAAAAAGTTAATATTTTTACGTTTTTGTACTTTCATTAACAAGTGCCATGTCCTACAGCTATACTAATACCGAACGCTACTAAGAGACTTCTTACTTCATTAGTTCTGCAAAGGATCTTAGATAACAAATAATAATGACAATTAAATCCATTTTTATTTAATCACAGACAAAATAAGAAAGATTATACAACATACCGATTTCATTTTTATTCTACGAGTACCATTTTACTCGTCGTATACTTAATTTGAAATGAAAGCATTAATTAAACGTATACTGACAATTATACCTTTTGCTAGTGTGTCTTATTACAAACAAAATCAGGAATAATTGACACGTTACATAGCTTGCGTCTAAAATCGATTTTATTTTATTTTTGCCAAAGTGACACAACACTAAAGAAACCGCGAGAGAACCCAGCTTAAATATCTTACCTACGTACAAGATTTTGTCTATTTACTAATCATAATAATATTTTACGTACATTCCCAATTTAATTTTTGTTTACGTATTCTATTTCCATGGTTAGTTCCTAGTCTTAAACGACTACAAAATAAGTTCAATTGCCGTCCATTTTCCACAAATAATAAGATAATAATAATTCTTAAACAATTAAAACATAAAACTTATCACACTATCACTTGTTTATTCAAAGACGAAAACTTAGAGTTGCCTAAAACAGCTTTCGGTTATGTAACAACATCATAGTGTGGTGAAATGGAGGGACTAAAGGGAACATTTAATCAGTAAAGCCTCTTAATTAGGGACTACCTCCGTTAAGACAAGTATATTTTCCAATTTTCATCGTTCCCAGAACAAACTTCGCAGGACGTTATAATTTTAAACAATTTGCCGACGCTCGAGTTTGGGAATTACTCTCATTCAAAGTAAGTACCTTCCCGAACTTATCTCGGCATCACAGCAATTTCACCTCTCAAGGAAATTGACTATTTACCTCCACGTACGGTGTTAGATGAGAACTGTCATTATTTTCCACTGCACAATACCTTTGAAGAATTTCATTATTAAACAATTTGGTTTCTAATACATCTATTATATCTTACTACTAGCTGATCCCGCAAACGTTGTTTTGCCATATATGTTATTAAACCCCGCAGCCCCCTCTTGTGGCTGGAATTTCGTAAAATACGTTCTTAGCTGACCTCTTCTCGGCGAAAGGAATATTCCTACCAAATTTCAACTCTCTACGCCTTATGGTCACCGTGATGAGTCAATATATGGGCGGAAATCTCTTACATAGGTATAGATTAAGTCAAAATAATACTGTATTGTTATAACACTTAAAATGCTACTTTGTTATTTGTAGAATAGTGATGTAGTGATAGCCTATAACAACGGTCACAGCACTGGTTTGTGGCTGTTGCGCTGGGCGCTGGCAGTTGCGGGTTCGATTCCTGCGCACGACAAACTTTTGTATTAGCCATACAGATGTTTGCCGTGGTCTGGGTATTTGTGCAGTCCTTGTGAGTCTCCCCACCGTACCTCGGAGAGCAGAGAGTACGTTAAGCCGTCGGTCTCAGCTGTTATCATGTACACCTGATAGCGATCGTTACTTATAGTAGGGAATATATCCGCCAACCCGCATTGGAGCAGCGTGGTGGATTAAGCTCTGATCCTTCTCCTACATGGGGAAAGAGGCCTATGCCCAGCAGTGGGATATTACAGGCTGTAGCGATAGCATATAATCTCAATTAAGTGATATTACTAATTTTTTATCATTAACGCATTTTTTCATCAATTTCGAGTTCCTGATATTATCGCGCTTAAACAAATAAAAAGAACATCTTCCGATACGTCATATTAGTACAAGTTTAGGGAATATAATAAACTAAACATTATTAAAAAATACCAAAAACATCAAGCTAATTATTTTACTCAAAGCTATTAACGTGATTGAGGAAAATGTTTATTTTAATATCGCAACGCTATCAGTTCTAATATCTCCACCAAAATGCCTTGATTTATTAACCAAAAAGTAATTAATCAAACTACTAGCCGACGTGTGCCCACTTAGTTGGGCGTTAATTATTATTTTTGTGATGCAAATACTCGTATATAGTAAAGTTTTCATCTCGCTCGCACATCTCCGACTTGATTTACGTATACTATTATTTTTCACTAAATTTTTTGTCCGATAACAATAAATTATAGCCTATATCACTTCTGAATAGTGTAGCTTTCTATTAGTTTAAGAATTTTCATGATCGGATCAGTATTTACGAAGATTACCCCTTACAAACAAACAAAGTTAAAAACTTTACCTCTTTATAATATTATAGTATAGATTTAGATGTTTTCAAACCGCGTTGACACATCAGGTTGACATTAGCACCACTCATCTCCTTTTGAACTCAATATAAATGTACTACGAGTATAATATAATGTACCAATTAACAAAGAATCTAGGAGCTTGCAACCTCCTATCGAACAAGCCCTGATCCATAAAAAGATACATTCGTCCAAACCACCTGGTAAGAAGAAATTAGATCTTTCTAAAACTAGGCATGACGATTTGATTCGTGATTTTGAGGATCTGGTACGTAAGGAGACTGCAGCTTGGGACGTAAACGCGACCGTCGAAGACGAATGGAATGGAAGGTTGGGTAGAACATTTCACCAGTCTCTATGCGATTCCAGTCACATCGAACCGGAGGCTGTTCAGAGCATTCCTAAATTGGATACTTGGAGTCAATTAGACGACCTACCTACTATAGGGGAATACCATATTGCTGTAAAGCAGCTTAAGCGCGGTAAGAGTCCAGGTAGTGATGGAACTCAAGCAGAAATTCTTAAACTTAAGTGCGTGTCACCTATTCTGCACAATCTGCTGTGTAAGTGCTGGGAAGCGGGGTGCGTGCCTCAGGATATGCGTGATGCTAACATCATCACATTATACAAAGGGAGAGGAGATCGCGGCGATTGCAATTCCTACCGTGGCATTTCCCTTTTGAGCATTGTCGGCAAGCTATTTGGACGCGTTATATTAGGAAAGCTCCAAAAACTTGCAAATCGCGTATACCCTGAGGCACAGTGTGGTTTTCGCCCGCAGCGTTCCACAGTGGATATGATTTTCTCCCTTCGTCAACTACAGGAGAAGTGCAGAGAGCAGAAAACGCCATTGTATATGGTGTTTGTAGACTTGAATAAGGCCTTCGATACCGTCAGCAGGGAAGGTCTTTATACTGCACTGAAATGCATTGGGTGCCCACCGAAACTCTTGAGCCTCGTTCAATCCTTTCACGAGGGTATGAAGGGCACTGTCGTTTTTGATGGCCAAACGTCTGATAAGTTCGTAGTGCGTAGGGGTGTCCGTCAGGGCTGCGTGTTAGCTCCTACCCTGTTTGGTATATTCTTTTCGCTTATCTTAAAAACTGCTTTCGGCGAAAACCAACAGGGTATCCACCTTCATACAAGAGTAGACGGAAAGCTATACAACATCTCACGGCTTCAAGCTAAACGAAAGCGTAATGACCTTTTCGTCGACTCTTTGTTATTTGCTGATGATGCAGCATTCGTGGCAAACTCAGTTCTCGAGCTTCAAACAATCATGGACAAATTTTCCAAAGCATGCACTCTGTTTTCCATGTCTATAAACCCCAAAAAAACTGTGGTGCTAGCGCAAGGCAGTGCAGAAATACCTGCAATAATGCTGGATAGCACTACCTTACAAGTGGTGGATAAGTTCTGCTACCTGGGATCGGCTGTCTCGAACAATCTCTCTCTAGAAGCAGAAATCAATACTCGTATCGGGAAAGCGGCGACTATGTTCGGGCGGCTCAGTACAAGAGTGTGAAACAACAAACATCTTACCAACAGGACCAAGATGATAGTATTCCAGGCTTGTGTCTTGAGCACACTCTTGTACGGAGCGGAAACATGGACGTCTTATGCAAAGCAAGAACGCCAAATCAACACTTTCTATATGCGCTGCTTACGGACCATCCTGGGTATAAGTTGGAAAGACAGAGTGACCAACGAGAGGGTTCTAGAAATAGCGCAGCTACCTAGTCTAACTGCCATGCTTAAACAGCGCCGGCTGCGTTGGTTGGGGCATGTGCACCGGATGGATCCCTCCCGACTTCCACGGCAGATCATGCTCGGCGCAATTGCGGATGCAAAGAGGGACGTTGGGAGGCCTTTGCTTCGTTTTAAAGACTGCGCCAAGCGCGATATGGTGGCTTTTAACATAAACCACAATAACTAGGAGAAACTAGCCGAGAACAGAGACCAATGGCGTAAGAGCGTGAAGGATGGTCAAAAACACCATGATGAAGCCTGGTTTGGACTCTTATCGAACAGGAGAATCAAAAAACATCAAAACAGCGACAATTATGACACTAGCGCATCTTTTTCCTGTTCGGTGTGTGGTAGAGTCTGCCGCTCCCGTATCGGCTTGTACAGCCATCAGAGAAAATGCTCTTCAGGCACTGTTTGAATCGTCTGTAATAGACGTAAAGGCCTATGATGATGGATTAAATCAGTAAACCTTTAGTTAAATCTTTTGTATATTCATATCTCAGAAGTATGCTTACATGTAATATCATTGAAAATATAAATAAAAAAATAGCTTTTTGATTAATTTAAGATTAACTTATTTTAAGTGCGATAAATACAAGTTTAACGTAATAAATTCATCTTCTACTATAAAATAACTAAGAAAAACAGGTACTATGAATATAATGAGCGTTTATATCAAGACTATTTTTCACATAAATAACTAAAATACACACACACACACAAATAAACAGATGGCTAATCTTCGATATGTGGGTGTTAGGAGTCAATAATAAGCTATTTCTTGATCCAATAAAGTTCAATTAACTTCTTCCATGGAGCGTGAAATTAAATATAAAAATGGAACCATCGGTGGTCGCCGTAAAATCCACAATAAGTATTTTACGACACTATCCATTAGACTGGTTATACGTCGCGAGAGAGACTAATCTGTTTGTTTTTCTAAAATAAATAATACTATGTACATACTTTTGTACTTCATTTTAGAATTATTACTTTACTGTATTATTTTGACAACCTAAATACCGGCGGTTGCAAATTCAATTGCCGCTTGTATTTGTACAAGTATTTATTTCTAGTCTTGTCGTATGTATTGTGGGTATCCTACCGTGCTTCGTAGAGCACGTAAAGCTGTCAGCTTTGGTTATATCACAGATATCTGATAGCGATCGTTACTCGCGTCCGTCAAACTGTAGTGGAGCAGTGTAGTGGATTAAACTCCACATAGAGATATACTGAACACCTCAAAACACCTTTTTTACGGTGAGGTCTAGGAGATGAACTATAGCAACTTTTAAAATGATAATTTTTACATATAAAAAACATTAAATTATAGCTAAATATCACCAAAATATATATAAAAATTTTCACATTGATAAACTTAAGTCTTTTTTTGGTCCTCCTAACTGTATATTATATTATAACCCCTTAAGGACATAAAGCATAAAAACACTTTTTTGTTTCATATAAAATACATATTTCAAAAAAAAAATCAAAATCAAAATATTTATTTCGTTATAAGGTGGTATTACACACTTAACGAAAGTCAAAAAAAAAAAATCATTTACAAAAAAAAAAAAAACTAAACAATACAATAGAAAGTTAAGGCAGCAAACAATAAAATAAAAAATAAAAACTTATATCTTAACATTAAGGTACATTACAAACTTACGTAATGTACCCAGTGTTATAAGCAACCTAATACCTACCTAACCTAATAACCTATAATTTCATGTAGTTATCAAAACATTGTTATAAAATATACAAATATTAAAAAGCAACACCAAATAAATATTTAATTTAACCGAGCTTTCTGTTCTCTGGAATCGCTCGCCAACTGGTCACCAGCCCACAAAACAAACGCTGGTGCCAGCTACAAACTAAATTGGAATCGACTTAAACTTCCGAGCCTAACGTGCCAACCCGAGTAATCCTCACAAGGGAATGCATTCACTAGGTACCTAATATAACAATTCGTATACAATCCTTACTTTACTCTGGGCTTTTTTACCGAATTCGATATCTTGATGAGAACCGTGCTACGATTGAGATTTACACCGGTTCACTTTATTGAATTTGTTCTTTATTACACAAATAAATTAAAGTTCTTCGAACTCATTTCATTTGGAGACATTGATAGGACGATGTCTTCCAATACATCAACTTGGCTCAGCGCAGCGTAATGTAGTCTTTTTTAGTAGCTTATAGACACCTGCAACACCAGAAGCATCACAAACGCGTTGCCGACCCTATCCCCAATTCCTCCAGGAGCTCTGGTCACCTTACTCACCAACAGGAACACCACACTGCTTGAAAACAGTATTATTTAGCTGTGATCTTCTGTAAGATTGAAGTACTACCCCAGTCGGGCTGCTCCATATTTTGGGCAGGAAATTTCCTGCTGTGCCCTACCTCAGTTTAACTGAGGCAGATGTATTCTCTTTTTGTATATGTTACAAAGTATACCGTTGCACTAATTTATAAAATTATCATATTAGTAGAATTATTAAAAAGTAAGATATTATAAAAAAAGAAATATTATAACGTCCTAATTGTGTAACAAATTAATAATAATACAGACATCAAATAAGGTTATGTTAGAGTTATGTTATGGGAGTTCATATACTTTTTACGGCTAACATATTGAAAGCTGATATCATATTTTTAAAGCGGCTATCAAAAGGAGAGGTCTGAAAATGTCATAAAAGAAAGCAATTTACACCGACGAAGCCACGTCGTAAATCCGCTTGAAGTTAGTGAAAATTAAGTGTTCTTTTGTCGTGTTCTTAATCTGATCTTCTGATACGAGAAATATGAAGGAAATAATGAATGGTGACCCTAAAACCTCAAACGTCTTTTAAATACGATAAGGAGTAACCGCAATGTACAAAATGAATTCCTAACTACAGACATTGTTTTATGTAGTGGAAAATTAATATTTTGATATATTTACTTACCTACTTTAATGCTCCCCGCTGGAACGGTCGGTATTTTTGACATGATATTAAAAATGTTTAAAATAATACAAACAAAATACTGTAACAAATACAATAAATGGCATGCTTGGAAGATGAATAAACGTGTATATTTTCACACACATTAAAACGGTAACAATTTTAATTGTATTTAACTTGTTTCGATAAATATTTAAAAAAAAATTGGTTGTCTGTAAAGTTGGTTTACGGACGATAGTTTAACGTGACAACGTCATAACAAAACATCTCCTCGGAGGCTTCGACACATAGGCCAATCGAGTGGAAGAGAGATAGATGCGGCGCAAGCGTACAATGAGCGTAACGCTGCAATGAGTCATCCTTTTCCGTGCATGCCGCCTGTGTTCGTCGATTTATTAAACGTTGTCACGTCAAAATAACTTTAATTTTTTGTTAAGTTGTGAAAATGTCATTGACAAACACATACCACACTCTTACTCTTAATAATTTTTAATTAATTAATTAGTATTCAATTTATATATCCTGTCCCGAAAACAAGTTGAAAATCTAACTAAGCGTTGTATTCAAAATTATGTACGAAGTACATGTTATTGTTTATAAAATGTTATAAAATTTTATCTGATTGTTAGCGTTACATTCCATTTTTTACAAAGTCACTTGGCCAGACTACCGCCGGACAGACTAGGTGATTACTGTAATCGACGAGGAAATGAGTTCCTTCAGGACATTAGAACAATGGAGAAAAGATACCAAGGCTGATTCATGTTCGCTATGTTATAGCACCCTATTAATAAACTTTAATTAATGACTGTCCAGAGAAAATCGTGATAGAAAAACCTAAAGAAAATATTTTTTACACTGTACTTTTTTTGCTAGCAGCGTGTGTTTAACTTTCTATATTAAATTTATGGTGTGATCTCTTTAAAAGATGCATTTTATACGTTTTGATTTGTTATTGTCATTTTCCATTAAATAGGTTTAACTACAATAGCCTGTTGCTTACCTGGCTTTTACAAATTTTCACTCATCAATCAGTCAGTCTATTGCAGTCTACTGCTAGATATCTATATCAGAAAAATAAAAATGTCTAAGATAACATACAAAAAAAAATATTTTTATGTTATCGACCGGAATTGTATAAAATCTTATATGAACTAAAAGGTAGGGAATTTTTCATATATTTTATTTATTAATAAATACTGTAATGTTTTATAATCTAATATAAAATTAACATATAATTTCAATGAAGGTGTAAAGGTGTTTTGTAAATGCCGCTTGTAGCAAAATGTAGCGTCAAGTATGTGTGTAAGTATAATTTAATTAAACATGAGTATAGGTCAAGTGTTACGAAAATGTTCTGAAGCAACCTCTTAAATAAACCTTAAACTGCGGCAGTATACTCTTACGTGTAAATTGTTTTACTTTGAGTTGACAAAAAATGGAGGTTTTATACTAGGTCTCAAAAATGTATAAACTTCTGAGATTTTGTATAAAATTTAAACTTAAACGCAATTTATTTACACGTTTATTAAGGAGAAAAAATAATCCAATTTGCTTACACCGATTTATAAAATATAATTTCGCTTTTATTCTTGTTCTGACAGTATTTTTAATAGCAATTGTTAAAAAGAATTACAAAATTGAGATGCCTACATTTTTTAATAGCAAAATGTTTAGCTTCAAATATTTTTTCTAGCCCATTAAATTTTACTAACTTTTATAATTATTTATTTCAGTAGAATAATGATTTCATAAGGCAAAGATTCTTTATTCTTTTGAAATGTAAACTTTAAGAGCGGGTATAAACTGAAAATGTCAGTTGTAGATTTGGTTACTACAGTAGTAGATCATGATTCAACTTTACACTTTTTTACATTCGTAATGCGCTCAAAACTATATCGTCTATCGTACTCTGACACGAGATCTTTTTGGTACATTCAAATAACATCGAAAATATTTTATACATCAGTAAAATGAAAACTATTGTTGTATCTAAAACAGTTTGAGCTTTGTAAAAATTTCAACAATATGGTTATAAAAAGTTAACTTTGTAGACAATGAATATCAACTTTTCTATTACTTTTGTTTGTCTAGTTATTTATTTTATAAGTACAAAATGATACGATCTTTTAAACACAAAATAAAAAAAATACAAAATATTTTATTGATAATAATAAGTTTTAACAAACAAGTCGCAAGGACCCCTGTGTGTACTGGGTGGTAACACGTGTTACTTGGTACTGGTATATAAAGAATACATATGTACTTACAAAGTAAATAAGATTAAAAGATGTTTGGTTGGTCAAAATCACTAATCATCACTAAATGCCTAAAATAACATTAATAAAGTCTAACAACTTTACAAAATTATACCACTTCACAATTTTTCAAAAGAATTATTAGGAAAATAATTTCCTCCGACGTAAAACTCAAAAAATGTTTTGTGAAAGGGAATATGACATCGCGCTAATAGATTACTTTTTAAAGCATAGCAAAATCACAATTACGTTTTAATTTGCTTGAAAATTTAAAAAGGCTTATGTGTTTTCTCTTCTGAAGCTCATAATAATAATATCTATAACTTAATAATTTAAATAAGAAATTCTTTTTAACATCAATTTTGATATATACACGATCGGCCCATTTCTGGTTCTAGAGTAGCCCTTCCAAAATAAACTTGAAATTTACCTTTATACAGAGGGTTTTGAAGTCGTAGTAAAAAGGTTACCTGTCCACCAGCAGTGTAAGTGTCTATTGCTTCTGTTTTACAGTAAAAATTCGTAAAGAAGTGGGATCGCCAACTCATCCGTTTTACCGGACATTTTAAGATTGTCTCAGTTCAGTCAGCAAACTTACAATAACCTACAACGATGACATGACTGAATACGATACACAAGAACAATACTGAGACAACTTGAATCACAATCAACGGCCAGAGGTAAGAAAAGCACGCGAAGCTGTTGGTACCGGTTGTTATCACAAATACCTGATAGCGATTATTACTCATAGTAGGGAATATATCCACAAACCCTCAGTGAAGCAGCATGGTAGTATGTACCCACGGAGTATATTTCTGTGGTCTGTGTATGTGTCTATCCCAATATATTACAGGCTGATCCGATTGGCTGTTATAATTATAGTAGAAAAAAAGAAACAAAAAGTTATGACATTAAAATATAATCAAATTTGGTATTAACCGCCCACTATTTTACAGACGTTTCCTCTTTTGTGTGTCCGAAACATTATATATCGTAATCTCAGTTAATATTAATTTTTGCAGTCGTGAATAAAAAGGGTACGGGCTATAGTTATGTTATACGCATACCGTATGTAACTTCAGTTTACCAAAATTACTATTTATCTTATATAATATTGTTACGTGTTAGGGTTCGAACGATTTGGAGAGAAAGACCTGCTGACTCTTTTAGAGACTTTATTCACTAGCACTAGGTCCGACACAAGCACTAGGTACAAATACTACGCACTAAATACAAGCACTAAGTACTAGGTACACTCACTGATCACTAGGTACACTTCACTAAGCACTAACAATGTCCGAGATCGTAGCCAATGTCGTAGGTTTCCGCTGGTATCACTTCTAGTCTTCACTTCGAAGTCGCTTCGTCGTTAGCTCAAACTGAACTGACTCCGCTCGGCCTCAATCGGCCTTTTTATACCGGGCCGAGCCTAAACCCAGACAGTTCTAGAACCTTCGTGCGTGTACTCGATCCTGAGTTCATTCACCTATATGTCCTCTAGCGCCATCTAGTATTGAGTGGATGTTTCACGTTGTCTTTGTAACAAAGTGGTTTGTACGGCACACAACGTGGTTCCTTCGCTCCCCGCTAGATGGCGCAAGCTCCTTTTTTGTGTACTCGTAACACTACTCCCCCCTTAGAGATGCTCGTCCCGAGCATCGTTGTTACTGCCATGGTAACGCGCCAGACGGTCTATGTGTACCACTTTGAATGTCCCTCTTGGTTGCTTTTGAATTCTACTTAGATGACGTCATCATTATCGGCCGTGACTTCGAGGACCATTTGCAAAACTTGGAGCGAGTTTTCGCAAAAATAGAGGGAGCTAAATTAAAGTTGAACCCGAAAAAGTGTCGTTTATTTAGGAATAAGGTCAATTATCTCGGCCATGTTATCTCCAGTGATGGAATCCAGACAGACCCGGGGAAACTGGAAGCAGTACAAAAATGGCCTACCCCTAAGGACAAAACCGAAGTGCGGGCATTCCTCGGCCTATGCTCATACTACAGGCGTTTTGTTAAGGGATTCTCAGAGATAGCTAAGCCATTACATCGGCTGACAGAAGATAAACGACAATTTAGTTGGGATGAGACTTGTGAAGATTCCTTTCAGAAACTGAAGAAACATCTGTGTGAAACACCAATCCTAGGCTATCCACAAACTGAAGGTCAGTTTATAGTCGACACGGATGCAAGCAACACGGCCATTGGAGGAGTGTTATCTCAAAAACAGGGTGAAAGAGAAGTTGTTATTGCATATTTCAGCAAATCTTTATCCAAGCCAGAGAGAAACTACTGTGTTACAAGGAGAGAACTCTTGGCTGTTGTAAAGACGCTACAACATTTTAACAAATATCTCATCGGCAGACAGTTTTTACTGCGAACTGATCACGCAGCCTTGAAGTGGTTACTGCAATTCAAGAACCCCGAAGGTCAAGTAGCTCGATGGATTGAACAGCTTCAGGAGTATGACTTCAAGACGGAACACCGCAGCGGAAATATGCATGGGAACGCTGACGCACTCTCACGAAGGCCGTGTTCGGAAGACTGCAAACATTGTGTTAAGCAGGAATGTAATGAAGTAACATTAAAGCTAACGAGAACAAGTCCTTTGGGTCTCTGGGAGAATGATGCTATGAGGGAGGCTCAAGAAAGAGATGACGACCTTCGGCACATCATCACATGGAAGAAACGGGGTGAAGTAAAACCAATCTGGAGTGAGGTTGCACCCACTGGCGCTGTCACTAAGGCGTACTGGGCGCAATGGGACAGTCTGATACTTCAAAACGGAATACTCTACCGGAAATGGGAGAAGACTAACGGTAGAGAGTTCCATCTTCAGGTAATTGTCCCTAGAGCGAGAGTACCAGATGTCCTCCGTGAAGTACATGATGGCGTATCAGGAGGTCATCTAGGTGTCAAGAGGACTTTAACAAAAGTGCGAGAACGATTCTACTGGTTGCATTGTCGAGATGATGTACAGGATTGGTGCCGCAAATGTACTACTTGCGCTGCTGTAAAAGGACCACAGACCAGGAGCCGCGGGAAGCTGCGGCTCCGTTGTTACGTGTTAGGGTTCGAACGATTTGGAGAGAAAGACCTGCTGACTCTTTTAGAGACTTTATTCACTAGCACTAGGTCCGACACAAGCACTAGGTACAAATACTACGCACTAAATACAAGCACTAAGTACTAGGTACACTCACTGATCACTAGGTACACTTCACTAAGCACTAACAATGTCCGAGATCGTAGCCAATGTCGTAGGTTTCCGCTGGTATCACTTCTAGTCTTCACTTCGAAGTCGCTTCGTCGTTAGCTCAAACTGAACTGACTCCGCTCGGCCTCAATCGGCCTTTTTATACCGGGCCGAGCCTAAACCCAGACAGTTCTAGAACCTTCGTGCGTGTACTCGATCCTGAGTTCATTCACCTATATGTCCTCTAGCGCCATCTAGTATTGAGTGGATGTTTCACGTTGTCTTTGTAACAAAGTGGTTTGTACGGCACACAACGTGGTTCCTTCGCTCCCCGCTAGATGGCGCAAGCTCCTTTTTTGTGTACTCGTAACACTACTCCCCCCTTAGAGATGCTCGTCCCGAGCATCGTTGTTACTGCCATGGTAACGCGCCAAACGGTCTATGTGTACCACTTTGAATGTCCCTCTTGGTTGCTTTTGAATTCTATAAGTCACATCATTCATTCGGGTAACCACTTTGTATGGACCGTCCCACTTGGTCTGCAACTTTGGAGATTTCCCTTTCCGGCGGGTTGGGTTATGCAGCCACACTAGTGACCCTTCCTCGAAGCCTCTTGTGTTCGATTTCCGGTCATATCTGGTTTTCATGTTCTCGCTTGACTGTAACCCATTTTCCCGGACCAAGGCGTGTATGTAGCGCAATTTTTCCCTTAAATTGCTGACATAGTCTTGTACGGTCTCTGGTCCCTCCGGTGACCCTCCTGTCAATAGGTCTACTGGTATTCGTAGTTCTCTACCGTAATTGACATACGCCGGGGTAGCTTTTATGCTCTCATGCTCGGCGGTTCGGTACGACAGAAGGAAGAGTGGTATATACTTGTCCCAATCCTTTTGTTTGTCGTCTACCAATTTCGCCAAATGTCTCTCAAGGGTCTGGTTAAATCTCTCAACCATTCCATCGGACTGTGGATGGTACGCGGTGGTCCTCGTCTTATGCATGCCCAAAATTCTGCACACTTCCTGGAACACTTGCGATTCGAAGTTCCTGCCCTGATCAGAATGGATTTCTAGAGGCACACCAAAGCGACATATCACTTCTTCGACTAGCTTAGAAGCGACTGTTGTAGCTTCTTGGTTCGGTATGGCGAACACTTCGGGCCATTTGGTGAAGTAGTCAATGACGACCATAAAATACTTGTTCCCCGATTCCGTTACAGGAAATGGCCCAGCTACGTCAACTGCAATTCGTTCCCACGGTGCACCGACGTTATACAGCCGCAGCTTCCCGCGGCTCCTGGTCTGTGGTCCTTTTACAGCAGCGCAAGTAGTACATTTGCGGCACCAATCCTGTACATCATCTCGACAATGCAACCAGTAGAATCGTTCTCGCACTTTTGTTAAAGTCCTCTTGACACCTAGATGACCTCCTGATACGCCATCATGTACTTCACGGAGGACATCTGGTACTCTCGCTCTAGGGACAATTACCTGAAGATGGAACTCTCTACCGTTAGTCTTCTCCCATTTCCGGTAGAGTATTCCGTTTTGAAGTATCAGACTGTCCCATTGCGCCCAGTACGCCTTAGTGACAGCGCCAGTGGGTGCAACCTCACTCCAGATTGGTTTTACTTCACCCCGTTTCTTCCATGTGATGATGTGCCGAAGGTCGTCATCTCTTTCTTGAGCCTCCCTCATAGCATCATTCTCCCAGAGACCCAAAGGACTTGTTCTCGTTAGCTATAAGTCACATCATTCATTCGGGTAACCACTTTGTATTGAATGTCCCTCTTGGTTGCTTTTGAATTCTATAAGTCACATCATTCATTCGCAGTCCACTTTGTGGGCGTGGGTTCGTATCCCACTTCTGCGGGCAGTCGAGCTGGAGATGGCCCCTCTCGCCACACTTGTAGCACATGACTCCATATCTTTTCTTCGTAGGAGCCTTAACCTCCTTGACTTCCTCAGAGACCTCGCGGATCCTATGAGTCTGCCGTATGTCATGGCGAACCGCCTCGACCTCCAAAGCATGCGCCAGTGCTTCCTTTAGCGAGCTATGGTGACGAAGCCTCACTGCAGCTCTGACTTCCAGGTCTTTGATTCCGTCGACAAATGCTTGCACAATATTTGTGTCCACCATCTTGGTGTCAGCTCCTGGGTGTGCCTTCCTAACGAGTTTTTCAATTTCCAACGCCCATTGTTGTAGTCCTTCTCCTGAGCGTTGGACTCTGTCACGCAGCTGGGCACGGAACACGTGCTCCAGGTGTCGCTCCCCGTATCTGGATTCAAGTGCCTCCATCAGGTCTTGAAACCCATTTCCTGTATGTGGCAGTGCTTCCAAGACAGACAAGGCTTGCCCTCTGAGCGCAACAGTGAGAGCGGTTAGGCATTGTTCTTCCGTCCATCCGTTGGCAGTAGCAACAGTCTGGAATTGCTGACGATAAGCGTTCCACGAAGTAGTGCCGTCGTATGGCGGCACTTTCACCCTTGGTCCTTGCGCAACTCCGGTAGTTCCACTAGACATTGCGACTCCCGTGGTTTCAAGGCGTACCACTTTCTTCTGTAGTTCAGTGAGGCCGGTTTTCACATTTTCGACATCAAATCCTAACCCGGTAACTCGTTCTTGCACTTCGTCGACATCTTTTCGAAGTTTACCCACCGTATCACTAACATCTTTTATAGCCAAAAGCGCTTTTTCTTGGAGGTCTTTTTGTTGCTCTTGTGATTCTTGCAAAGCACTGAACTTGCGTTCTTGTGATTCGAACTTGCGTTCTTGTGATTCTTGCAAAGCCTTTTGTGATTCTTGCAAAGCCTTTTGTGATTCTTGCAAAGCGCTGAACTTGCGTTCCTGTGATTCATTCATTGCCTTTTGTGATTCTTTCATTTCTTTCATTAATTCAAATAAACTTCCTAATTGAAGTGCCACTTGAGGGTCGGTAGAAGCTACGGTGCCGCTGGTGGGCGTGGCCTGTCCGGTGGGCGTGGCAAGGTGGGTGGAGCCAGTGGGTGGGGCTTGAGCCAAAGTGGGCGGAGCCTGAGGGGCGTGGTCAGTGGGCGGGGCCTGGTGGGCGGGGCCAGTGGGCGGGGCCTGAGGGGCGTGGCCAGTGGGCGGGGCCTGGTAGGCGGGGCCAGTGGGCGGGGCTTGGCCCACAGTGGGCGGAGCTTGGCCCCCAGTGGCATCCGCAGCTCGTTGTGCCCTCGTCCTGACCCTCTCCTTGGAGTTCTCTCTCGGAGTCAATGGCATCTCCAAATCCCACTTCTGACACCAGTTGTTACGTGTTAGGGTTCGAACGATTTGGAGAGAAAGACCTGCTGACTCTTTTAGAGACTTTATTCACTAGCACTAGGTCCGACACAAGCACTAGGTACAAATACTACGCACTAAATACAAGCACTAAGTACTAGGTACACTCACTGATCACTAGGTACACTTCACTAAGCACTAACAATGTCCGAGATCGTAGCCAATGTCGTAGGTTTCCGCTGGTATCACTTCTAGTCTTCACTTCGAAGTCGCTTCGTCGTTAGCTCAAACTGAACTGACTCCGCTCGGCCTCAATCGGCCTTTTTATACCGGGCCGAGCCTAAACCCAGACAGTTCTAGAACCTTCGTGCGTGTACTCGATCCTGAGTTCATTCACCTATATGTCCTCTAGCGCCATCTAGTATTGAGTGGATGTTTCACGTTGTCTTTGTAACAAAGTGGTTTGTACGGCACACAACGTGGTTCCTTCGCTCCCCGCTAGATGGCGCAAGCTCCTTTTTTGTGTACTCGTAACAATATGATACGATAACAATATGACAATTTTTATATCCGCTGTAAGCTGCAAGAATAGTAGGTATATTTTAAGACGACTTTAATAAATCTGAAGAACAGTATAGAAATTAGACCAAGAAGGATTATTATTTTGCAATTTTTCAAGCATCAGCCACATCATTACAAATTACAATACAGCGTCGTACCATAAGATAATACGGTGGCATACAATAAAAAACTCGTAATTTTACCCTGAAGCATTTCATCTTCGTGACGTCAAGTTGAACAATATTACTATTCAATGTTTCACTCGAGACCATGAAGTAATACATTTTTAACGATAACGACATCAATGTTCGTCGCTGAAATTAGAGTATCATCAATATCACACCTTTTTTTTTTTTCATCACGTAAGTAATCTGTTGAAGTTAGATATGAATTTTGGTCAACAGAAATAATAACATTTTAATCATCAAACCAAATTTATCAAAATAATAGTACCTATAGGTCCAGAACAAACAGGAAAAACACTAAAAAAAAACATATTTTCAAGTTAGTGCAATTAGTAGCTTGTACGTAAAAAATAGCATAGTCAAATCTTGAGTTTCAATTTTATCCCGAACTAGCTTCTGCGCGGGACTTCGTCCCCGTGGAATATGACTAATTCTCTAGGAAGTTCTCAAAAGGAAAAAAAACCCCGATTTTGAAACATTCTTCATTGGTGCTACGCTCCTATTGGTCCTGGCGTGATGGACAAATTATTTTATGTATAATATATTTGCATTACTAAAATACAAAATTCCAAACAGTTTAATTGATAATAAAAAGTTTTAACAATCAATTCGCAAGGGCCCCTATACTGGGTGGCGTGTGGTGTCCCGTGTTAAATATTTTTACTTTTACTAATTTTTTCTACATCTAAAATCATCTTTCAATATTTTTGAATCTGAAAATATGTTTTTGGATATTTTATGACAGTGATAAACTACTAAGAAATTACGATATATATTCTAAAAAATTTAGAAATAAATTATGGTCCTAAGTAAATAAAATAAGTCTATTTAAACATAAACTTATCAATAAACTTGTAAACAATTAAAATAGAGTAAGAGTCAAATGAATATAGTATAATTTTACAATGTGCGATAATAAGTTCGGAGAAAAAATAAAGTATCATTAAAACTAAATATTACAAAAAAAATCAATCAGTCTGTAAATATATTATCACTTACTAATACTCCAAGTCAGCTTGAGGAAGTAAAATAAATTGTTTATTTTTAAATCTGTAAAATGATAATTGAGTTGTTTTTTTTGGTAATGTATTGTAATAATATTATAATAAAATAATAAAATAATATTAAAATAAATATTTATCCTATTATACTCAACTCAAATATATTGGTACTCAAGTAATACATACAAGATCTACATAAATTGTACCTTTATAGGCGCTATTTATTTTCTAAATACATTTTTTAATTACTTATTACACTTACACCTACGTAGTTATTTATTAAATGGATTTTCAAATTGTATTGACTTAATGAATAGCGATATTTTTTTAACTTTTTTTCTGTCTTTTTATGTTTCACTTCATACTTTCAGGTTGTAACCTGACTCTACGTTTCATAATTATGTAGGTATAAATCAGTTTTATTCGGTTTTATTATTTTATTTATAGTGTGTTTTTTTTACATTTTTAATACATACTAGCTTCTGCGCGCGACTTCGTCCCCGTGAAATAGGAACAATTCTTTAGGAAGCTCTCAAAAGGAAAAAACCCCGATTTTGAAACATTCTTCATTGGTGCTACGCTCCTATTGGTCTTAGCGTGATGATATACAGCCTATAGCCTTCCTCGATAAATGGGCTATCTAACACTGAAAGAATTTTTCAAATCGGACCAGTAGATCCTGAGATTAGCGCGTTCAAACAAACAAACAAACAAACAAATAAACAAACAATCAAACAAACAAACTCTTCAGCTTTATTATATTATAGTATAGATTAATTTTAAAAGCTAGCTGAATATTACTTAGTATGTAAATATATGTGTTTGTGTATTTGGTTTTTGTTTAAAAAGATGATACAATATCTACATGATAAACAAATTAGCTTAGCAAGACTTAAAATCTATTAAGTGCAAGAATAAATCCGTACCCGGCGTGAAGAACTTGATAAGTCCAAAATGGCAATTTTACAGGGGAGTGATTTTAAAGTTTGACATTTTCTCCAAACTATATTTTCATCTTGAACTCATCTTTATAGCTTGACTAGCTTCTGCGCGCGACTTCGTCGGCGTGGACTCCGCTGCTGTTGGCCTTAGCGTGATGATATATAGCCTATAGCCTTCCTCGATAAATGGGCTATCTAACACTGAAAGAATTTTTCAAATCGGACCAGTAGATCCTGAGATTAGCGCGTTCAAACAAACAAACAAACAAACAAACAATCAATCAAACAAACAAACTCTTCAGCTTTATTATATTAGTATAGATTTATGGATAATTTTATGAGATCTATCGAATTATTTTACGTATTCTTGTATCTGCTTAGTTTATAAGGTATTAGACTTATCAACATACGTCCCGGAGACTTATCCCCATACATTAGTGCTCAAAGCTGTGAAAACACTGTTTAATTTAAAGCCTCGTTTCCACTAGGGGACATTTTGTCCCGCGACATGTCGCGGGACAAAATGTCCCCTAGTGAAGACGAGGCATTACCGCAACATGGGACAATTGTTCCGCGTCAGCCCCGTCTACACTAGGGAACATTTTGTCCCGCGACATGTTGGGGGACACGTCCACACACATGTTGCACAGTGTCCCGCAACATGTCCCGCAACATGTCCCACAGTGTGTACGTGTTTAGGGACATGTTGCTTGTTCCCGCTTCGAGATCGAAAACATTTGTTTCGCGTCAATGTCGCATGGTAGGGCTTTTGATATTTTTTAAAATATCGGATTCTCGATGTATCGATATTTTTAAATACATAATCAATATCGGAGTTAGATATATCGAAAAAAAAATCTATATATCGATATTTTTTAACCGACTTCAAAAAAGGAGGAGATTACTCAATTCGATTTTAATGTATATTCGGGGATAACTTCGTCGTTTACGAACCGATTTTGATCATTCTTTTTTTTTTTGTTGGAAAGGAGATATCCCAAGGGTGGTACCATGATAAGGAAACCAGGATCTGATGATGGAATCCCAGAAAAATCGAGGGGAACCTTCGAAAGTCGTAGTGACGACAAGTGCGTTACTAAATTTTTTTCGTCTACTTACGTTGTATTATTTGTCGATGTAATTGAAGTCGGTTTTTTTCGTTTGCTAGCAAACACAATTTATCAATTTTATTTCATCGCCTTTTTTTCAACCGATGTACAAACGGAGGAGGTTATGTATTCGACGCGTATATTTTTTATGTATGACCACGCATAACTTTTTACAGAGTGGTCCGATTTTGATAATTAAAAAAACAATCGTGTCGATTTAAAAAATAATTTACACAGTTTATAATTCAGTATAATATTTGTTAAACAAATTAAATTATCAGTGATTTATTAAAATGTAAGGTTCTCAGTAATTATTGTTCAATTTTAATAAAACAATAATACGTACCAATATTCAGTAAGATTTTAAAAATATTCGTTGTTTTATATGTTCAGTTGTCAAACAACTATTACTATTATTAGGCACTAAAAGATTGATTACAGAAGCAATTCGTTAAGATGCTACAGAAGAAATCAAATATTTAACAGCTATTTCTGAGAGCACCTGAGTGATAATATTTCAATATTTACTATCAATCCAAAATTTTAGTGCGTTTAATGACCTTGAAATATTTGGTTGATCTAAATACTGTTTAATTCAGCAGGTATTGCAACAAAAATTGTGCCAACAAGTTCATTGGCATTTGACGTATTTTTCATGAGCATATTATTAATTTAATTAAATAAATAAATAAATAAAAATAACTTCACAAATGATGGAGGTGTTTCTTTATCTCTATGAGGAACATGTTGCTGCATTTGTCCCCTAGTGTGGCCTACACAATGTTCGAAACATCTGTCCCGCAACATTGTTGAGGGACAAATGTTCCTCATTTGTCCCCTAGTGGAAACGAGGCATAATTCCTAAAAATCAGTTTTTTAGTGTATTTGAAATGTCTAAATTGATTTAAGAGTAATTTTAGATGGTTTTTCAAATATGGCTTTGCATTTCTTTCTTATTATCTTATTATTCATAATAATTGACTTATCAACATGTTCACCACACTTAACAGTGTATTTAGCAAGGAACGTGTGTGACATATCAACTTATTCACCATATAATTGGGTATAAATAATATACATTTATCGTTTGTAATCAAATTTTTTTTAATAAAAATGTTCGTAATGAAGTTTAGATCTTTGGGGAATGCAAGCTCACTTTTTGTACTACCTATTTATCAAAGAAAAAGAAAAATTAGAACGATTTGTGTTCTCATGTAAGTCGGGAAAAAATAGTATGCAACATTATCACTTGAAATATGCGTAGAATTAATTAATGTATGTAATGTATCTGCTATATCTGGATTATCTACGTCCATATCAGGATCCGAGAGAGCACAGTCTGCATCAAATCCATTAAATCTTTTTTTCTTTTCTGCACTGATTGACAATGGCTGAGTAGATATCTGAGTCAATTTAAAAGAATGTACAGTAATCTTCCCTCTTTTCTTAATACTGACAGATTAAAAAGGAGTTTCACGATTAAGGTTGTGTTTGAATAGTATTTTTTCGATTCTGTACTTATTATATTACGTTTTAGCCTGTAATATCCCACTGCTGGGCAATGGCCTCATTCCCCATCTAGGAGAAGGATCAGAGCTTAATCCACCAGGCTGCTCCAATGCGGGTTGGTGGATATATTCCCTACTATGAGTAACCATCGCTATCAGGTGTCCATGATAACAACCGAGACCGACTGCTTAACATGCTCTCCGAGGTACAGTGAGGAGACCCACTAGGACTGCACAACACTGAGACCACGGCAAACATCTGTATGGCCAATACATAATTATGTTTGTCATGTGCGGAGATCGAACCCAAAATCGCCAACGCAACAGTCACAAACCAGTGCTGTGACCGTTAAGCAAACGCATTCCTTATTATATTGTAACAATTTAATAGGTTGCCAGAGGAAAGCAAGAGAAAAAGGCCCTTTTTTAGTTCTGGACTCAGCGTCATAGTAAGTAGTACTATTTACTAATCTGTGGTCATAGCCACAACCTTAAATGGTTTCTGAAATTTACATGTACCAGCTGAATCCAAACGTTTAAATGGTTTATTTTCTCTCCATAAGTCGAAATTCATGTTTAAAGAAATTTGAATTTGGGATATAAGTCTTGTGGTTTAATTTTCTTCAGACTTTACTGACGACTTATAAAATTATTCACGCTGTGCACAAATAGGTATCAGTTGGAAAAAACGTTGGCAATAACTTAATCTTATACTATTAAACGAGCAATTCTTGTATATATATATATATATATTTTCTGAATCTCGGAATCGGCTCCAACGAATTTCGTCAAATTTAGTATTTAGGGAATTTCGGGGGCGAAAAATTGATCTAGATAGGATTCATTTTAAAAAAATGTCGTTTTATCCCTGTTTTTAGGTAATGAAAAAATATCATTAGAATACGAAGCTAAATTTCACAATTTGACAATATAGTGGTAATAGCTCAGGTAGGAAATTGGCCGGTGTTAAATCGAGTGGGCCCGGGTTCAAATCCCCGTACTTCCAGATCGATTGTTTATTTTTCCTTTTTCTTTCTATTTGCACTCGTGATTTTTTATTTTAATAACGATTTCATATTTTTTATTATTATGTCGGTGAGATAGAAAAATATTATTCATATTTTATTAATTATAATTCATAATAGATAACGTATTTAGTAATACACTAGCCGACCCGCGCCTACTTCGTTGGGCGTTAATTATCTTTGTGATGCAATTATATTGTGTAGCTCTTAGTACTGTTTTATTAGGTTCATTGTTTAGAATTTGACGTATAAAATCGTAATAATATCGTGTATTTATTATTTTAAATTACAGAACCAAATAACATACTTTATAAATAAAATGTTGCTCCAACGCCATCTATCAAAAAGAGAAAAAACTTCGTCGTAGATTGACGTCGGTTCACTGAAATAAGAGTAAATAAAATAAGTAGACTAATAAATAGCGATAGATGGCGATCGTTTCTTTGTCATTTTGATCATATATTTTAATATTTTTCTTTTTTACTGAATTTTTTTGTACAATTACAATAAAATATAGCCTATGTCACTCCTGAATAGTGTAGCTTTTTGTTAGTGAAAGAATTTTCATGATCGGATCAGTATTTGCGAAGATTATCCCCGATATACAAACAAAGTTATAAACTTTTTCTCTTTATAATATTAGTATAGATATAGATATAGATATTGAAATTTACGATAAAAATGAACTTCCGATCACACATCACACATACATGTAGACCAATAACGGTAAAGAAAACAAATTGTTTTAGGGATATAGTAGCGCACAAAATATGTAAAGTAAATAATTATGATGGCGCAGGATCCAGATGTAATCTATAATTTAGTTTTCAAATTAATCTTAGAGGATATAACATTTTTAAAATTAAAACTTTAGATATAAATGTAAATTGTACATTTAGTGAATGGGCCTCTGAAGGTATTTGTAAGAGTAGAAATAGGTTTTACGACCTGTACCTACCTACAGTAAGAAGCAATGGAATCAGGAGACTAGATTTTTGGCTTACGTAAAACAATATTCTAAAACTTTTGAAGCTGTTCTGCTGTATGTATGGCTGCTAAATCAAAATATATCAAAGATTACCTAATAGTATCTGTGGGAAACGTAATAAGCAAACTATAGATACCAATATAATATAATAATCAAACAACAGCAGCTCATCTGATGACAAGTTGGCATACGCCTTTGAAGCCTTTTTCGATAAAATACCCATTGACTTCTTCTCGACTGAATTCATCTTCAACTAATTCTACCCAACTTCTTAAAAATAACGTTAGCAAATGTTATGTTCATTTTTCATTCTCGCGGGTTGATTCTGTAGATATTTTAAAAGCGTTTAAGTCATAATTAAAAAAAAATTGCGTGCGTACAAAGTACGAAGTGAAACTTCTTTGGCAGACTAATTTAAAAAAAAAACTAATTGAAAAAAAAAAAAAACAAAAAGCCAACATCACGCGGAGTTCCCAGGCGGTCACCCATCCATGTACTGACCGTGCCTGACGTTGCTTAACTTCGGTGATCGGACGAGATCCGGTGTATTTAACGTGACGCGTTTGATCCGTCAAAATTTTACCTTTCATACGCATAAGAGAAGTTTCACTTCAAAAACAATGCACAATGATCTGTGGAGCATTTCATTAAATTAATTAGTACTATCATTGATTACGAGTACCTCGCTCCGTACTTATCTTTAACACTTAACAATGCTATTTAGGTGGGTTCTTTTTCAGATTTGGTTAAATATAGTAAAGTTTTACCAATTTTAACCGACTTAAACCGAAAGGAAGAGGTTCTCAATTGGATTGTATTTTTTTTATGTATGTTACTTCAGAACTTTTGACTGGGTGGACCGATTTTGTTGAATTTTTTCTTTAATCGAAAGGTGGTGTGTGTCATTTGGTCCCATTTAAATTTATTTGAGATCTAACAAGTACTTTTCGGGTTATATCTATTAATGCATTTTTACTTGACTATTTTTTCGTCGACTTACGTTGTATTATATATACCGCATAACTTTTTACTGGGTGTACCGATTTTGATGATTTTTAATTTAGTCGAAAGCTGATGCTTACCATGTTGTCAAATTTAAATTTCATCGAGATCTGATAACAACTTTTTGTGAAATCTTTGATAACGCGTATTTACTTGACTACTTTTTCGTCTACCTCAGTTGTCTTGTCGATGTAATTGAAGTCGGTTTTTTTTTCGTTTGCAAGCAAACACAATTATTAAAAAGGCACATCGTAGTGATCCCAGTAATTGTAGACCCTTTTCAACCCTACCGTGCTTAAGTAAAAATTTTGAAAAAAATATAAGTACTAAATCAACTTCTTTTCCATTTTAAAGTTAATGGAATTTTTCATAGTGAACAATGTGGTTTCACTAGAGGTCGCTCTACGACAGATGCTGGTGTGGCACTTTTCAAGTATATGACGCTTGGGAGAGGTCAAAAAATGCTATTTTATGTGTATTTTGCTATTTTGTAATTTATCAAAGGCATTTGATTGCGTGGACCACAGGATTTTATTAAGTAAACTTGAATATTACGGTGTTAATGCTACAGATATTGAGACTGTATTTATTCTTCAAAAAGGGCTATTCGCGGCATTTACGACCTTGGAGCTCGAGTCTCCCTACGGGATGTTTTTCAATAGGTAGACGTCATGTTAACAATTGCTTGGCAATATATTTATAACAATACTATGTATATTCACCATCAGAATATTCATTGTTTTGAAATAAATAGTAATAATCGCAGTGTAAACACAAGAAGGAATAACAAAATTGTAACTCAAAGTTTCCGACTGCGCAAAGTAAACGTCTCCTTTCTGGGTATAATAAAATCCCACGAACAATTTCGGAATTATCTCAACATATTTTTTTTAATGTAACTAGATCGGTAAACAAGGGTACGGCTCACCTGATGGTAAGCGATTACCGTAGCTTATAGACGTCTGCGATACCAGAAGCATGCGCGTTGCCGACCCCATCCCCAGTTCCCCCCAGGAGCTCTGGTCACCTTATTCACCAACAGGAATATAGCAATATTTGAAAACAATGTTATTTAGCTGTGATCTTATGTAAATTTAAAGTTTTTATTAAAAAGAGATTAATAGATAAAGCGTATTATCCGGTGCAGGATTACATAGTTGATAAAGATTTGTGGACTTAGTGACGCTGTATTTCATGCAAGATATTACTAATTTTATATTGAAGCACAGTTTATATATTATTTTCAAAAATATTTCATTCCGAATCGGTGGTAGCTTTACTTTTATAAAAATAATAAACACTTTAAAATTTTAATTTGTAAAATGACGATTCGAAAGTGCTCTTTGGTCCTATTTGAATAAAGTTATTTTTGATTTTGATTTTTTGATTTTAATTCATATTTGAATATGATTTCCAAAAAACATTATTTACTAAAAATACCGAGCAAAGCTCGGTCACCCAGGTACTATCTAATTATGTCAACTAATGATTTACTGTATTCACCAAGCTAAAAAAGTATAAATTGACATATCAAGTTACGTTCGTTTTAGCGGTAGTTGAATATCTTATACTATTAAACGAGCAATTCTTGTATATATATATATTTTCTGAATCTCGGAATCGGCTCCAACGATTTTCGTGAAATTTAGTATGCAGGGGATTTCGGGGGCGAAAAATTGATCTAGCTAGGATTCATTTAAAAAAAATGTCGTTTTATCCCCGTTTTTAGGCAATGAAAAAATATCATTAGAATACGAAGCTTAATTTCAACATTAATATTATAGCTGTAAAAGCGTAATTAGGAAAGCGACGGAATTCAAATCGTTTTGACCCGGGTTCGAATCTCAGTCTCCAGGTTATTTTTTTTTTTCTTTTTTTTTTAATTTCACTCGTGATTTATTATTTAAATAAAATTAAAATATAAAAATACCGAAAAAAAAAAACAAAAAAAAAAATAAAAAATACCGAGCTGGGCTCGGTCACACAGGTACTAAGTAGATAAAACGATATATTCAATTGTTAACGTAGTAGTGTGTTACTTGTTAGTAAGTCGCTTTGATATCTTGTTTTGTCAATTTAGGTACGCTAGGTTGGTTTTTAGTATAAGTTGATATAAGGATATATTACGATATTATATATTTTTTGTGACTCATCGCGTAGATATCTCGTTTTGTAAAATAAAATACGCCATATATGGACAGAATCATAAACTTTCACAGACGATATCTTTAAAAGTAACGTAGATATCGATGTGTAAATTTTTTTCCTACAAAACCAATGCCGTAGGAAGCCATTGCGGCGATAAAAAAAACGTAAGTGGAGTTATCAAGTTCTTCACGCCGGGTACGGAAATAATGACACGTACAATTTGACTAATTTCATTTATTCTCGTCGTAGCGGTTTTCATTGGCATGAATTTTCAAAGGTATCTATATATATTATATCATCGTATCAAGGTATTTTATTAAATACGCGTACGGTACATTACCTTTTAAGTCTTAATATGTAAATTAAATTAATATCACAACATCTGATCCTACTTAAATACTCAAGTAAGACAAGGAGTTCGTTAAGACGGATAATGTAAATTTTATACAGCAGAAATCTACTTATTCCAGTAAATTCCTTTTTCAAAATAAAATAATAATCTATATGTATAATTATAAAAGAGATTTCCACCCATATATTAACTCATCACGATATCTCTGGAACCATAAGACGTAGAAACTTGAAATTTGGTACGAATATTCCTTTTGCCGAGTAGATGTCAGCTAAAAACGGATTTTACGAAATTCCACCCATAAGAGGTGGTTGCGGGTGTTAATAACATATATGGCAAAACAACGTTTGCGGGGTCCGCTAGTAATTATATATATGTGATGTTTTTGATAGATGATAAATGCTAATTTAATTTTCACTGAGGTAGGACGCAGCAGGAAATATCCTGTTCAAATTCTAGAGCAGCCAGGGAAAGTACCTCGACCTTACAGAAGTTAAGAGCTAAATATTACTACTTTCAAGCAGTGTTGTGTTTTTGTGGTGAGTAAGGTGACAAGAGCTCCTCGCGCTTGCGATGCTTCTGGTGTTGCAGGCGTCTATACGCTACGGTGATCGCTTACCATTAGGTGAGCCGTACGCTTGTTTGCCGACTTAATTGTATAAAAAAATAACTTTAAAAGCTTAAATCAAACAGAAACGATAGATAATATAATTTGGTAGAGAATTTCTTCTCGTCAATATTTGTATCTATATTTTTCACGGCATTTAAATTTATTCGCATTTTCAGATATTATGATAGCTATATAAACACCCATCTTAAATACTGAAACAGTTAAAACGCTATTACTTAAACAACATGTTAACGAAACTCTTCTGAATTTTCCTTTTCGTTGAAACTAATGGGTTTTATTAAAGTAACTGTAGTAAAATTACATATCAAAGATTGTAGTCGTTTTTTTTTTTAAATTATATTGCTGATTCCTTTTATAAAGTTTTTATGATATTGCGCCCGCTTTGATTTTAGAAGTTTAAAAGTAAAGATTTATTATTTTGAATCGCTTGTAAACTGATTTTGAAGTAGTGGGTATTAAGTTTGCTTTCTGCGTGTGTATTACATACACGCATTTGAATCATGAATTTTATTGATTTTTAGGGTTCTTTACCAAAAAAGAAAAACCGGAACCCTTATAGGATATTAGGATCAGTTTGTTGTCCGTCTGTCTGTCAAGACCATTTTTCTCTGGAACGCGTGTCTTCGCGTGTCTACTGTCTCTTGGAGCTGTGAAAAATTCAAACTTCTAGGCCGACGCAATCAAAAGACAGCCGTTTATGCTGCAAATTTTCGACACTCGCAAGGAAATCAAAACCTACTCAGAATCTTGAAATTTGGTACAAAGCAACGTCTTATAGCACAGATAAAGGAAAAATCGCGAAAATCAAAAAATTTTTGTTACATCGTACCTATATAATAAAAATATTTTTAATAATTTTATTTGTACAAAACTCTTTTTGGGACGGTTTTTTTTTTGTTATTTCTTTGCATTTCAATTTTTTTATTATTAAAACTTGCAATCAAATTAATGTAGTGTATGAAATTGTATATTGACGCCACAAAATATCTCTATCTTCTATATATATAAAAGAGTTACCCACCCATTGACTCATCACGATATCTCTGGAACCATAAGGCGTAGAGACTTGAATTTTGGTAGGAATATTTCTTTCGCCGAGTAGAGGTCAGCTAAGAACGGGTTTTACGATATTCCACCCCTAAGGGGGTTAAACGGGGGTTGGAAGTTTATATGAAAGTCCTATGTTTTTGAAGCAAGAGACTTGAAATTTAAAATGTATGCTCTATAGATGATGTTGATATGTACTAATAATGTATTTTGAGAAATCAACCCCCTTTTGGGGTTAAAACAGGGGATGATAGTTTGTATGAAGTCCAATGAAAATTACACTTACAAACTTAAAATTTGGCAGGTAGGTTTCTTATAGTGAGTAGACATCCGCTAAGAACGCGTTTTGCGAAACTCCACCCCTAAGGGGGTAAAACTGGGGTTGGAAGTTTGTATGAAAGTCCTATGTTTTTGAAGTAAGAGACTTGAAATTCAAAATGTATGCTCTATAGATGGTGTTGAGGTGTACTAATAATGTATTTTAAGACATCAACCCCCTTTTGGGGTTAAAACAGGGGTTGATAGTTAGTATGAAAGTCCAATGAAAAACATACCTACAAACTTGAAATTAGGCAGTTACGTTCCTTATATGGAGTAGACATCCGCTAAGAACGGGTTTTACGAAATTCCATACCTAAAGGGGTTAAACGGGGGTTGGAAGTTTGCATGAAAAACCTATGTTTTTGAAGTAAGACACTTGAAATTCAAAGTGTATGCTCTTTAGATGGTGTTGAGGTGTACTAATAACGAATTTTGAGAAATCAACCCCCTTTTGGGGTTAAAACAGGGGATGGTAGTTTGTATGAAAGCCGAATGAAAAATACACCTACAAACCTGAAATTTGGCAGGTAGGTTGCTTATAGGGAGTAGACATCCGCTAAGAACGGGATTTATGAAACTCAACCCATAAGGGGGTAAAACGGGGGCTGGAAGTTTGCATGAAAGTCCTATGTTTTTGAAGTAAGAGACTTGAAATTCAAAATGTATGCTCTATAGATGGTGTTGCGGTGTACTAATAATGTATTTTAAGAAATCAACCCCCTCTTGGGGTTAAAACAGGGGATGATAATTTGTATGAAAGTCCAATGGAAAATACACCTACAAACTTGAAAGTAGGCAAGTAGGTCCCTTATATGAAGAAGATATTCGCTAAAAACGGGTTTTACGAAATTCCATACCTAAGGGGGTTAAACGGGGGTTGGAAGTTTGCATGAAAGTCTTATGTTTTTGAAGTAAGAGACTTGAAATTCAAAGTGTATGCTCTTTAGACGGTGTTGAGGTGTACTAATAATGGATTTTAAGAAATCAACCCCCTTTTGGGGTTAAAACAGGGATGGTAGTTTGTATGAAAGTCGAATGAAAAATACACCTAAAAACCTGAAATTTGGCAGATAGGTTCCTTATAGAGAGTAGACGTCCGCTAAGAACGGGCTTTAAAGGAAATCCACCCACTAGAGGGGGTTGCGGGGCGTCAACAATGGAAAATTGAACCATAAGGCGTAGAGACTTGAAATTTGTTAGATATATTCATATCGCCGAGTAGAGATCAGCTACGAACGGATTCTACGAAATTTTACCCACAAGAGGGGGTTGCGGGGGCGACAACAATGGAAAATTGAACCATAAGCCGTAGATATTTGAAATTTGGTAGATATATTTCTTTCGCCGAGTAGAGGTCAGCTAAGAACGGAATTACGAAATTCTACCCACAAGAGGGGGTTGCGGGGGTGTTAACAATGGAAAATTGAACTATAAGGCGCAGAGACTTGAAATTTGGTAGATATATTCCTTTCGCCGAGTAGAGGTCAGCTAAGAACGGAATTACGAAATTCTACCCACAAGAGGGGGTTGCGGGGGTGTTAACAATGGAAAATTGAACTATAAGGCGTAGAGACTTGAAATTTGGTAGATATATTCCTTTCGCCGAGTAGAGATCAGCTAAGAACGGATTCTACGAAATTTTACCCACAAGAGGGGGTTGCGGAGAAGGTGTTAATAATGGGAAATTTCCGTTTTTAAACTATAGCTCCTATCTACTCCAAATTTGGTAGGAATCACCTGTATGTGATGTAGAAATGACAAATGAGCGGATTTTATGGTAACTCATCCCCAATAAGGATTGCGGGGTGGGCGTTAATAATAAAAAATTTAAATTTCCGAGGCTAATAGAAAATAACGCTTAATGAAATAACAAAGTTTGCAGATGTGTATTGTAATATTTTGTTATCACTTATAGCTATAAAATATTACGACATACAGTACATAGTATAAAACAAAGTCACTTCCCGCTGTCTGTCTGTCTCTAGACATGCTTAGATATTTAAAACTACACAATGGATTTTGATGTGGGTTTTTTAATAGATAGAGTGATTCAAGAGGAATGTTTATATGTATTATACATACATAATATAGTAGATAAATACTGATAATTTTAGAGGTTTCTAATGTGATGTCATAAATAAACACATTTTTTGCGCTTTCATTGCAAACGCTGGCTGAACCGAGATAGATCAAAATAATGTACCACAGTATTGTACAACTTAAAAAGATTTATAAATAAGTCCGAGATGGTATAAGTCTGTCTCTTAGAGATAACCCACAATAACCATTTTTTTATCCTTTACCTTTTACGAGAAATAATGTCTTATTTACGAAGCGATTTTAAGCAATCCAGCATTAATCCAGCAATTAAGTACCTTAAATACATTGTGCATTTAATATAGATCAATATGGACCTGTACAGCATGTTATTTAAATGAATGTTTTCAAAGATAGCACAGATTTAAAATGCAAGGACATGACGGTTGCAGTGGTACCGACCATGAGCCTCGACCGGCGCGACAATTTTTTCGAAATTGTATGTTCGTAATTTATTATTTTTTAACCTTATTTATAGTACGTACCTACATTAGGTTGGATAGGCTAAGACTAAAACCATAATTTATCAAGTCAAGAGTAACCTCTAAAGAAAACATGTTTGTATTGTCTAATGACAAAAAAGTTGTGAACGTTATATGTAAAGACATTCTGTAATATATTTAGTATCGGCATTTCACCCGTGCGAAGCCGGGGCGGGTCGCTAGTATTATATAAAAATGAATCGCTAAATGTGTCGCTAAGCGCAAATCTCGAGAGCGGCTGAACCAATTTCGGTAATTCTTTTTTTATACCTTTTCCTTGAAGTACGAGGATGGTTCTTACGGGGAGAAAATTTTAAAAAATTGCCTGAAAAAGTCTAAAAACAACACTTTTCTATATTCCCATACAAAAGATTCGTAATAATACTTAAAAGTCAATTTGAACTTTAATACCATACCATAAAGTTCAAGTGTTAGTGGAGGGGTTCCGGGAAGGATAAATATAAAAAAAAAAAAAAAAAATTAAAGAATCGACTGTTAGGCGGTACGAAGTTCGCCGGGTCAGCTAGTAATATAATAAGAACACAAATAATAAACATAAAATAAATAAATAATAATTACGTACACACCACATAACGTAAAAAATGTTATACTCGTAAACTGAAAAGTTTCCAGTAATATACCGAGCAATTATCTGGTAATAGACCTCATCATCCTCGCTCGAAGTATTAAACATCGGTTTAGACAAAAGTTTCAGCTTAATTTTATTTCTCGACATTCCCTATACTATTCAAGTAATTTTAGTAACTATAGGCCTCTTGGATAACGCTAGTGGCGCTGCGTTGTGTCAAATTCAGGCAACACACGGGCGCGCCAGATTCAGCAATATTACAGAGTGCGATTTTCTGTACGGTTGTTTACGTTATTCAATCACTTGAAAACGTTAAAAAGTGCTCAAAAAAAGAAGAAAAAATGGGTGATACGAGGTACTGTTGTGTTGTGGGGTGTCAAAATTAACAATTCGGAATCGTGAATTGACTTTTTTCTCCATTCCGAGACGGAATTGGGAAATTAAAAAAGAGAAGAGTGGATAAAGCTGTCAGAAGAATGTAAGTAAATATTATTATGACGATGTGGTACCGGGAACGTATCGAAAATATACAAATTCCACATTTTCTGTTGTGTGTTATTGTATGTTATATTTTTATTAGTAGGTACATTAAGTAACAAGCCGTGGCAGCCGAGTAAGAACACTCAAATCTGCAGTGCTCATTTTGTTGGGCCTAAGCGAGATAAGCCCGCCTTGCAAGTACCTACACTCGGTCCTTCGTACCGTACGATCAAGGTTCACCTGAAAAACAATCGGTTCTTGTTGGAAAGAAAACAGTAAAACTTCCGTTCGCCTCGCCCGATCACACTTTTCGTAACACTATCATCACTCATTCACCAGCTTACTCCTCAAGTCAAGCGTGCGTAAAGAAGTTTTACTTCAATAAACAAAAACTTCAAAAATATTATAAATTAAAAGTGTGTCCGACACGAGACTGAAGCTTACTCCTTAAGAATGATTACCTTGATATTTTGAAATTAAAATATTCTAATGGATGAATCAAATTGTCACCAATAACAATAAAACTCTAAAATTAAAACATAAAGTGACGCTTGCTATTCGTATCAGTACAGAATGCTGGTAGACTATTATATCTATTTCATTCATGAACAGCTGAAAGCTCTGTAAGCGTCACCCTCATTGTCAGCGTCACTCTCATTGTCAGGTCACTCTCTAGTGTGACTGCTTAGCATTGTTTAACACGACTTCACTCCACATATTATTTTTTTCATACCGCGCGCCTTATATCGTTTCCTAAGGAGTAAACTTTTAAAACATTAATAATGTTCTCTTGTACTACTATTATTTAATAGTTTATAAACATAAATATGATGGTCCATTAAAAACGTAATAAATCAGTTGAAAAATATAACTTGTTGAAGTCAAAGTTAGGCACATGAGGGGTAAGATTTGAGCGATCGGTAACCCGGCAGCGTCAGAGACGGTCAGTACTTGGATGGGTGACAGCCTAGGAAAAACGCGTGTGGTTGGTTTTTTTTTTTAATTAGTTTGTCAAAGAAGTTTCACTTCTGACATGTGTCTTTTGTACGCATGCAATTTTTATTTTACAGACACCTAGGTACTTCAATTCTGTATAACTTAGACTCCGGTTAAACTTTTACTTTACCCAAAGCCAAAGTTTTTATTTATTTATCGTTAAACAAGGTGACAAAAAAACAAGTGATTTGTTATTGAAATAAATTTAATGGTCACACGTTCGTTGTTTATTTAATTATCTATTTTTAATCGGAACTACATTGCCGAATCGCAAGCGCATGTTTAGGTATGCCCTGACCCTCCAGTCAAGTCAGTCGACAGTCACGGCCGCGCACTGACGCGGATCAGTCGGTTGAATATGAAACTGTTTTTATCAAATAAATTAACGTATTTCAAATAAAACTGTGCCAAAAATATTAAAATAAAGAATTTTTTTGATAAAAAAGGTATGTATTTCTTTCTCTCTTATCATTCTACGTAACTATTTTTGAAGTGAAACTTCTTTACGCGCACGAGGGGTTAAATTTGAGCGTCCGGTAACCACGTGACAATGACCACGGTGACCGGTCAGTACTTGGATGGGTGACCACCAGGGAACACCGCGTGACGTTGGCTTTTTTTTCAATTAGTTTTTTTATTCGTTTTTTTAATTAGTTTTCCAAAGAAGTTTCACTTCTGACATGTGTACTTTGTACACTCGCAATTTATTATTTTTAATAACATTTAAAAAACATTACAGTAGTTTATCTTATTAAAAAGAAATTTTCGACTACGAAACTCAAATTTTATATTTTAAACTACGTACTCTACTTAAAACAACAAAACAATAAAAAAACACCAAGAGAACATTATATTATCCAAGCAAAACAAGGCAATATAAGCTAAATATGTGGTAAATATCAATAACGCGGGAACGCTTTAATATTAATTAGTAGCGATGAATAAGCAAGAAACGTAAAAAATAAAAAAAATATGGTGACGATAGTATTTTTGAATGCCTAATTTAAAAAAAAAATTATGTAAACACCACATATGTATTTACAAACAGATAATTAAAAACAAATAATTAATAAATTTAAACTATATAATTAAGGCTTTTGTCATATTTTAATACTAGCTGTGCCCCGCGGTTTCACACGCGTCAATTAAAAAAAAATAGCATATAGCCTTCCTCGATAAATGGGCTATCTAACACTGAAAGAATTTTTCGAATCGGACCAGTAATTCCTGAGATTAGCGCGTTCAAACAAACAAACAAACTCTTCAGCTTTATAATATTAGTATAGATTTTCTTCTCTACAGCTTTGTGCGTCTTACATACATTACATTTTTGCGATGCTCAGCAATGACTGACCACTTTTTTACTACCTAATTACTTTAAAGGCGCTATTAGCTTGCAATTGTTGCGATTTGTAACAACACTACATTTTAAATTGACCTTCGTACATTACACGATAAGTATTAGTTAAGGTCAATGTATAATATATTTACGGGTATTCTTTAAAATGTTATATTATTGTAACAACATACGATGTTATATTATATAACCTATACCTAATTTAGTAAGTTTGCTTTTTCTGAATGAATCTTTTGCATCTATAGGATAGGCACATATAATAAAATCTTGTCGATGTAAATTAAAGACGGTTTCTTTTAATTTCTGATACGTAGTTTGATGGTTTTTTTATACAACTAGGTTGGCAAACAAGCGTACGTCTCATCTGAATCATCGCAAGCGCGTTGCTGACCCTATTCCCCCCAGGAGCTCTGATCACTACTCACCACAGGAACACAACCCTGCTTGCAAGCAATATTATTTGGTGATCTTTTGTAAGGTACTTCCACAGTCGGGGTGCTCCAGATTTTGAGCACGATATTTCCTGCTGTGTCCTACCTCAGTTAAATTTTATAGCCTATCTTTCTTTACGAAATAAAAATTAAATTTTGATAAATTGTTAGTTTTTCTAGGTGTAACGGAATTAATTGGGAACTCAATCCCGTAAACTTGTCTAGGTACAAAGAATAGAAAAAATTTAAAAAGCAGCGTCAACAATCGTCAATATCAAATAACATAATACAAAATAAAATGTACACATATGACATGTTTACATAAATAAACAAGAATTCCAGAATATGACTGATACAACAAAAAATTGTTTGTTTATTTCCATACAAAGTAGTATAAACCGTAGTACATAAAGCCATTTTTTATGCACATTGAGGTCTGTGTTAGGAGACTTCGCTCTTCCAATGATACATAGTTATAGTACGGAAAAAATATATGAGCAAGAAATATTTATAAAAATAACTTAGTTTTTGTATACAATTTAAACATGCGACATATAATTACGTGTGCGTGTGTGTGCGTGTGTGTGTGTGTGTGTGTGTGTATCTCTGCGTCTGTGTTTGTGTGCGCACGTGTAGGTTTCTGTGGGTATCCAATACATACAAAAGTGTCTCAGTACAATTTTAATCCATTTTATTACAGTTTTTTTACAGTTATTATAATTTTTGTTATAATATATATATATATATATATATGTAAATCTGTTTATTCATTTTATTGTATATCTATCTACTAACAAAAGCAATTACGATTAATATAATATGTTAATCGTAGATGTTCGTTTAGCGACGCCGACACGATGAGTCAGCATGAAAAAGAATTATTTCATTTCATATTATGTTAATTTGGTTCTAATATAAAAGTTTTATTTATTTTATTTGTTTTTCATTGCTATCTTTACTGGGATATCATTAATGATAATATTACATGTTAATGTTTTATTGTACATATTGATAAATTATTTATTAAAAAAATAAAATAAAAAAACATGTATCCCTTTACGCAAGATGTTATTAAAATTACTTAGAGATACGTAAATCTATTTACTGCATAGATTACTGTCATTAAAACCTGGTACCTAGCTATTATCAGCTATTTACGTAGGTATATACATCTAATGATAATGTTATACCTACTATTGTTTTAATTTAGTTATTATTGTACAACCTGTACTTATGTAAGCATATTATATATTTTAACATATTATTCAACGTGCTTAGATACATTAGATTATACGTCACTGTACTTAAAATGAAATATACTCCGAGTAAAATACCCTTATTACCGTCTTAGGGGCAGTTCAAGTATTACGTAACGCAATTAGGGGGGAGGGGGGGGTCTTTTAAAACGTTACGATGCGTTACAGGGGGGGGGGGGGGTTTCGAACAACGCGTTACGTAACGTTGTTTTTTATTTAAATAAAAAAAAACTAGTGTACTAAAATCTCCCAAATTGGCAACCCTTTTCGTTTATATCCCTTTTTGTATACATATATTTATACTTACCGCAAACGCGATTTTTTTAAGCGACTTTTCGGTAGTTTTCGCAGCAAAGTTGTGACATTTGGGTAAAAATGGTCAGTTGGGGTGTTAATAATTCGATAATTTATGGTCTAGTTTCACCCTCTTTCGGCGTTGCGCTTTATCGCGGGACACCCTGAATAATTATAATAGCTATAATACAGTTTATGACGTTGTACTCGTGAAGATACACGAGTACTCTCCGAGGCACGGTGAGGATACCCACCAGACCAGAAACAAATATTTGAACATAGACAAATATCTACTCTGAGTGGGTATTGAGCCAACTACCACTGGTTTTAAGGCTACTTGATGCGCCACTACAACAAATCGATAAAATTTATTACGAGTTATAGTTATCAGATATGAGAAAAAAAGAAAGAACACATTTATTTGGGACATTACACAACATCACAGACAACAACAATTACATTAATAACAATAAAACAAACTTAAAAAAAAAAGAAATATAAAAATCACAAAAAAATAATAATAAATAAAAATATCATCAACGAAGAATTATATCTTATCTATATACAATATACAGGGTGTGTCGTAAATCATGGATAATCCGTTAACTGGGGGTAGCCCTGATGTTGACCTCCAAGAAAATGTACTTTTTATTTCAGGGTTGCCAACACTGTGAAAATTGTGAATATTTTTGTGTTTTTTCAAAAAATTCCTTTCGCGACTAGTACTTTGGTCATAATTTTTACAAATTAAGGTATTTTAATGTCATTTTTATTTTATTTTACTCAGGAATACTTGTACTATCTAACGAAATTACTATTTCAGGCATAATTTATTCTAAACTAATGAAAATTAGTGTTAGAAGTTTTTTTTTATTTTTATTCGTAACTTTTTGTCAATATTTAACCATTGATTGTGAAAAAAAAAATGTATGGCACTAGAATTGCCCAGTATTTAAAAAGAATGCTTAGTTTGTGTAGTTTCTAAAAAGGTACAACAATTAGTGCTTGACAAGCAAAATTATTTTGTAGGAGCGAAAGAACTTATCACGGTCGGTAAGTTCGTTTTGTATCATTAGCATTTGTGTCACTTAAATGTTAGGATAAAGATAAAAAACAAAGATTTTTTTAGTAGAAATGCATTTATTACATCAAACTAAATGTTCGAAATGTCCTCCATTGGCGTGATAAATTTTGCAGCAGCTCAGGTAAATTATTTTGTAAAAAATTTAAATAGATTTCAGCATTTAATGTAGCTGGCAACTATATGAGTTGTCACTGGTGACAAGAGAAGGAATGAGGCTGCAAAATGACGGGTGTCCCGCGCATTTTGCTGTTCGGGTGCGGGAATATTTAAACGACACATACCCAGAGCCCAATCCACCTAGGTTTGGGCGCTTGGGTCTAATTTTATGGCCACCAGGATCGCCTGACCTGAACCCCCTGGACTTTTTTTTATTGGGGGATGCATTAAAGAAAAAGTTTATACTAAAGCAGTGTCGACAATCGAAGAATTGCGCACATGTGTGCAATTAGCCACTCGTGAAATTGAAGTATCAGGCTATGCAGGCCGTATCAAAAGATATTTTATAAGGCGATGCCGAACCTGCATTGCTGCCAATGGAGGACATTTCGAACATTTAGTTTGATGTAATAAATGCATTTCTACTAAAAAAATCTTTGTTTTTTATCTTTATCCTAACATTTAAGTGACACAAATGCTAATGATACAAAACGAGCTTACCGACCGTGATAAGTTCTTTCGCTCCTACAAAATAATTTTGCTTTTCAAGCACTAATTGTTATACCTTTTTAGAAACTACACAAACTAAGCATTCTTTTTAAATACTGGGCAATTCTAGTGCCATACATTTTTTTTTTCACAATCAATGGTTAAATATTGACAAAAAGTTACGAATAAAAATAAAAAAAAACTTCTAACGCTAATTTTCATAAGTTTAGAATAAATTATGCCTGAAATAGTAATTTCGTTAGATATTACAAGTATTCCCGAGTAAAATAAAATAAAAATGACATTAAAATACCTTAATTTGTAAAAATTATTACCAAATTACTAGTCGCGATAGGAATTTTTTGAAAAAACACAAAAATATTCACAATTTTCACAGTGTTGGCAACCCTGAAATAAAAAGTACATTTTCTTGGAGGTCGACATCAGGGCTACCCCCAGTTAACGGATTATCCACGATTTACGACACTCCCTGTATATTAGTAGATGTACTAAAGTCCATACCTATTTAAATACCTATTTAATTACATCTGTATATTACATATTATTATATTTAATTTTCAGAAAAAAATGACTCCTGATCCAGATAGGAGACAAATCAGTTTTCCTAAACTTAAATACCCAGTAAATAGAGATATTGAGCCAAGAACCGCCCAGCAATGGTTAGCTGCCAAACAAATTCAAGATGGTGCTGAAGGGCTGTGGCGCATTCACGATGACATTTACGATTTGACTGATTTTATTTCCTCTCATCCCGGTGGTCGCCAATGGCTTGAATTTACAAAGGTAATACCTATTCATTCATTTCTGTGGTATATTGGCTTCCAATACAGCTAAGATTTTCCGCAATCTTGGAGAATAAACGATAGAGATTGATCAGTGTCGATGTTAATAATTGCAATTCATAGAATTATGTAGAAAAATTTGATTGTTAACAATGAAATAGAATATACATATTTATAGGGTTCTACAATATACAAGTCTAAATAGTTTAAAACTAGCTGTGCCCACGACTTCGTCCGCGTGGAATTTAACATAATAGTTATTGTTCAATTCGCAGTTACAAAATAAAAATAAAATTTAAAATAAAAGTAGCCTTAGTTACTCTTTATTACATCAGCTATCTGCCAGTGAAAGTCCCGTCAAAATCGGTCCAGCCGTTTCAGAGATTAGCCGGAACAAACAGACTGACAGACAGAGAGACAGACAAAAATTATTATAAATGTTATTTTGGTATATGTACCGTGGATACAGTACATATACCACAATATTAATGAATGGATGAAGTAAAAAGAGGCTATTCTAATATTACAAACAAACACTCCAAATTTATTTATTTGTATAGATAATTTAGTGACGAAGACAGAATATAAAGTTGAAACAGTTTTTATTATTATTATTACATATTGTGCATTATAAAATTAGCCTAATTATATAACTTTAAATTGACATTTTATTTTTATTCTACATATTTTCAACACAAATTGATAATAACAATTTTTAAATTGCGATTCCACCTGCGGCTCCTCAAACGCGGATTAGGTGCACGATTTTGGCAGTTTGGTTTTCTCTCGTTAAGTGTACAAAAATACTAAGTGATAATTTAGAATTTTGAATAAAATATATATTTTATTCAAAATTCTAAATTATCACTAATAATATTCATGATAATATTCTAAATTATCATGAATAATTTACAGAATCGTTCCAGTAGTTTTATGAGTTTATCCGTTACAAATAAACAAAAATTAAAATCTTTCCTTCTCATAATATTAGTATAGATATATATATATATGGTATAGAGTACTTACTTATTATGTACGTGTATATCGTAATAAGTGTTGAAAATTACACATAATTGGTAGTATAGTTAGTATAGTATTTTTTAATTGTGTTAGCAAATTTTGTCCTTGTATATTTTTTTATCTTGTTTTGTGATTATACTTTTTAGAGCATAACTTCTTACTGCGTAATTTTGTTAAATCGGTGGCAATCAAATTATGAAAGCAAAATATAATAAACTTATTTTAAAAATTGTTATGAAAGGTAAGAACACTACTTTTTAATTATATTTCTCGAACCATAAAAATAATTTTACCAAGTTTATAAATCTAAACTTCTGAATTCTGCACTAACTCAAAGTAGATATAGTGACACTACAGCTGGGTCTCCGCGTAACAAAAAATGCCAACTTTTGTGTTGTCAACACGTGTTGGAAACAAAAGTTTCTGTAATTATCTTGTGCTAACAACAAAAATTGTAAAAACAGATGTCGGGGACCTTGTTTTAATGGCAATATTCGTTGGAAACAGAAACGTGCCTGTCAAGTGGACTAACGAATTAACCGACACGTTAATTGATTTATATTACAAACAAAGAGTACTACTATAGGTCTCAAGTGACGAAAATTATAAAAATAAGATCCTGAAAAAGTATATGTAAATAGAAAATTAATCAGTGACGCTATGAGATTACTCTAATACAAAGGAAAATAAAAAAAATTGACAGAAGAATTTAATGTTTTAATCTATCCATGTACCTACCTACTTTTCTTCCTGTGAGGCTTAGTAGTAGGTACCCAATATTTATGTTTCCGCGTCTTTTTACCTAAAATAATAAATAATGCGGCTGCCTGCATAATAATTATCATCGTCATTCGAAGACATATTTCCAATAAAAGCTGGTGGAGACAGTTTATTGTCAACTAAAATGTTTCTCAATTTGTTAGTGCTTTGTTTTGATTCGACGAAGGATTAAATATTTATTCGTTCTAAAAACACAAAGATAGGATAGCTAAAATAATGTTAATAAACTTAAACAAAATAATGGAACCTAGTGTTAGATTGACTTTCATTGGATTTGGTTTTCCTCGTGACCTTCCCTCACGTCTCATCTCTCACTCAACCACAGACTCTACCGTACAATAGCTTTTCTCCCTATTTGCATGGCAACTAGGCACTACGTTTTATTTTATAAGGAATATAAAAGATCCAAATAACAAAGGCCAACAATATAATTTATAATTATTTCTTGTTTAATCATAGATTGTTCACGTTTTCAGGGCACGGATATTACGGAAGCCTTTGAAACGCACCACATAAACAGCGGAGTAGCTGAAGCGCTTTTACCGAAATATTTTATTAAAAAAGCGACAACACCCAGAAACTCACCTTTCACATTCAAAGAAAATGGTTTTTACAAAACTTTGAAAGAAAAAGTAGCTGTAGTATTAAAAGATATACCCAAGGACATTAGAAAAAAAAGCGATAATGTTACCGATTTGCTTTTTATATGTTTTATAACCGCGAGTCCACTTTGTTGTTGGCTTTGGTCAAAGAATTTAATATATGGAGCAGTCTCTACGTTGTTTCTTGGCATGTTACTGAGTTCACTTACTATTTCTGCCCACAATTATTTTCATAGGTCGGATAGTTGGCGAATGTACCTTTACAACTTTAGTGGATTTTCATACTCGTAAGGAATTTAAAAATTATTTAATGCATGCATACATACATTAAACAAACTAGACAATTTCTCCATTTTTAAGTTCGTTTTACCTATACAACTAGGTAGGCAAACAGTCGGCAGTATTATTTTTAATGTTATCATTTGTAATGTCAAGGTAGTTCCCCAGTCGGGCTGCTCCAGGTTTTGAGCAGAAGATAACCTACTTCACTTAAAACGTTAACTATTAAGTTAAAGCTAACTGATTTGTATAGTCTTGATCAATTGGAAAATTATTATTGGTCACTTCAAACTCTCTAGGGAACCGTTACATGGCTGGCATGAACGTAATTTATGCGTCTTTGGAGACTATGCTGGTTGAATTTAGAAACCCTATTAGAGACCCTGTGTGAAAGAATGAAGTGAATAGTGCTATACGTACATATAGACATTTAGACTTATAATCGTTTATTATAATTTTACAAAATTGACTATTACCAAACATAATATGTATCACTGACATTAACATTCTTTGCAGCATTGATTGCACTATATAATATTTTTTAACAACAACAAATTATAAAAATAATGTATTATACTGTTTTCAGTGATTGGAGAATATCTCACGCGATGTCCCACCATCTCCATACAAACACCGCGAATGATATTGAATTAAGTTTGTTGGAACCATTTCTAATATATCTACCAAGATCAGACAAACCTATATGGGCACAGATGGCGGCCTTTTATTATCCTGTCATTTTTGTGTTTGTGTCTTTAGGTGAAATGTTAAGAAAGTAAGCATTTTATTTTATATTCATTAACGATATACTATGTACCATGATCATATTGCTCTCAATTTAAGATATGATATTATCTTTCTAGACGTGTAATCCTAAAAATTCAATATTACTTTTAGCACAACGGTTGGCTTGCTAAATATTGGTGGCAAAAAACTATTCTGGCACAACCTGATACCATTTATGACACCAATATGGATGTGGTGGGGCAGTGGTTTGTCCCTACCCTGGACCGTCGTCGTGTGGCTCGCAACGATGATGTCGTGCAGTTTCTTTTTTATGGTGTTCGGACTAACTGCTGGGCACCATGGTCATAACAACTTCTTTGAAGGAGATGTGCCTCGGTAAATCATCATTACGATATTTATAGCGATCTAATTATGAATATATTAGATTACAATATTATTTTAAGGAATTTTTCAACATTGACATTAAACACTTATTAACAAACGTTGTATAAAGCTAAGTCATATGTAATAAAATGTCAATGTAATAAGAACACTTATTGCAAATCAGATCAACAAATTTCATTTTTTTTTTAATAGTTCGACCTATTGATCTCGAATATGTTGATTAGACTTTTGACATCAAAACATAATTATCTGTTTGAATTTTTACATAAAAATTAAACAAAATCAATTCAATCGAATCAATTCAATCATAATTAATGAAATTTAAATTGGCTAAAAGAAATATATATAATTAATACATATACATTTTTCACCCTACACTTTTTTCATTGCTTCAAATTTGCATGAGTAAAATAAGTAAAGAATAAAGTAAATTAATCAGTTCAATAAGAAACAGTTTAATTAGTAACATTTTTTTTAAATTACTAACAAATTACAGCTATAATCTTTTCGATAATTAATTTAATAATCTGAAACATTTTTGTTGCTTTGAAAATTTTTTAGAACATTAGTAAAATCATTAGTCAGATGTGTGATGTATTAAAAAGAGAAAAGGTTTGAAATAAAGCTAAATTCATACATTTTGAATTTCACAAAACGCTAGAAATAATACTCCTCTCCAGTTTCGATAACTATCAAAATATATGACCTAATATATCAATGTCGATATTTTCAGGGAAGAATTTATTGATTGGGGCATTCATCAACTGGACACGATAGTTGAGAGGGTCGAGTATGCGGAAAACCATTTTAAAAGTCTCACTCGTTTCGGCGACCACGCACTCCATCACCTATTTCCAACACTTGACCACGCAGAACTGAAATTTCTATATCCTACACTAATAGAACACTGTGAGAAATACGAAACACAACTTCGTATGAACACATTCTACAGTGCTTTAATAAGTAAAAGCAAACAATTGATTCGGAAACGTCCAAACAATTTTAGAAATAAAGTAAGTTTATTATCGTTTAATTTCAGATAGTGTTATTTTTTTATTTATTTATTTTTTGTATCATGATTTGGTTATTTATATTACTGATATACGTATACACACATATTACGAAACATATATATGTATCCCAAGTCAGTGGTTGTTTGGGGCTCCCGGCCTTGATTGACCGAGCCAGAATCTTATACTATTAAACGAGCAATTCTTGTATATATATATATTTTCTGAATCTCGGAATCGGCTCCAACGATTTTCGTGAAATTTAGTATGCAGGGGATTTCGGGGGCGAAAAATTGATCTAGCTAGGATTCATTTAAAAAAAATGTCGTTTTATCCCTGTTTTTAGGCAATGAAAAAATATCATTAGAATACGAAGCTTAATTTCACTTCGCGTCAACATAGCTGTAATGGCGTAATTAGGAAATCGGCGGGTGTCAAATCGTGTTGACCCGGGTTCGAATCTCAGTCTCCAGATATTTTTTTTTCTTTTTTTTTTAATTTCACTCGTGATTTATTATTTAAATAAAATTAAAATATAAAAATACCAAGAAAAAAAAACTAAAAATAAAATGAAAATACCGAGCTAGGCTCGGTCACCCAGGTACTACCCACTGAAACTCAGAGCGGTGCGCTCAACGTCATAGCGGGGCGCCACGGGATAAATATGAAAACAGATAATGGATATATTACCACTTTAAAGCATTTTAATTGTAAAACATCACATTTCACGGCTTAGCCTGTAATATTCCAGTGTCATCAGGCATAAGCCTCTTTCTCCATGTAGAAGAAGGATAAAGGAAGAGGTTGGTTGGAGGATATAATTATATATCTATACTAATATAATAAAGCTGAAGAGTTTGTTTGTTTGTTTGTTTGTTTGTTTGTTTGTTTGTTTGTTTGTTTGTTTGAACGCGCTAATCTCAGGATCTACTGGTCCGATTTGAAAATTTCTTTCAGTGTTAGATAACCCATTTATCGAGGAAGGCTATAGGCTATAAATCATCACGCTAAGACCAATAGGAGCGGAGTCCACGCCGACGAAGTCGCGCGCAGAAGCTAGTAATATATATTTAACTGAGATATGATTTAACTGAGGTAGGGCACAGCAGGAAATTTCCTGCTCAAAATATGGAGCAGCCCGACTGGGGTAGTACCTCGACCTTACAGAAGACCACAGCTAAATAATACTGTTTTCAAGCAGTATTGTGTTCCTGTTGGTGAGTAAGGTGACCAGAGCTCCTGGGGGGATTGGGGATAAGGTCGGCAAGGCGTTTGCGACGCTTCTGGTGTTGCAGGCGTCTATAGGCTACGGTAGTCACTTACCATCAAGTGAGCCGTACGCTTGTTTGTCGACTTAGTAACATAAAAAAAATACATATACCCTACTACGAGTAAAAATCACTATCAGGTGTATTTTATGTACGATGGGGAGACCCGCAAGTATAGACATATCCGCCGGAAAGACATATTTGTACAAATACAAATATCCATCCCAAACGGGAATCGAACCTGCAAATCGCCGGTGTTTAGACGCATTCATGGCACACGCACTACTACACCAGAGTGGTTGTTATTTACACTTCAACTAAAACTAATTGTTTTCTTTCACAGAAGCCAGCTGTAAGTGATCAAATACACCTATAAGCAAAGAAAAAACGTCGTCTATCAAAGTTTTTTAAAACATAATTTTCTCTTGGCACTTTTACTTATATGGATATATTTTAATGTTCTCACGGGTATTGACGCGAACAAAATTTTTTGGTAAAATATATTACCTTGGGGCCTGGCGTTTCGGCTAGGTTACACCAGCCGTGGTCGCAGGCAGACTGCCTGCAATAATTATTTCAAGTACTGAATACTCACTGATGTCGATGATATTGCGACATTAGCGCGGATCTCGCTCGGTAAAATAAGGTATAACTCCGAAGACATTGATGTTAGAAAAAAAAATTGAGGAAAAGTTGTTCATAATTAATGGATCTACAACTTTGATAGTGAGTAAAATTTCATAAAATTGAACGGTTGGAGAGAAAATGGCGAAAAATGAAAAATGGGGAGAAAAAAAAATTAAATTTTTGCCTTTCGGAAGTAATAATTTGAAAAGTGTTGATGATACAAAAAAAGTTTCACATAAAAGAGTTAGTAAATTTAATTGAGAAGAGAAAAGGTTTTTACATTTTTTTTCCTAACACTAACCGTTCTCGAGATATCGAATTAAACGCGTTTTCATCGAAATGACCTTGAGCTGACCTTCGGAGAACCCCTCAAATTGGAATTTAAGCTCAGAATACACCCTGCTATCGATCCATCATAATCCCCAAACTGTATAATTTAATGTTTTTTTATTTCGTAATTTGACTGGACTATAATATAATGGTAACTGTTTACTATAGCCCATGTCAAAAATGAAAAGTATAAGTAAAAGTATTGATAGTACGGTCACGATAATAAGCTTAAAATCTTACATAGTATGTCTTTGATCAGAGTGTAATCACCTTATGATATTTATTATCATATCTCTAAAATTTTTCAGTTCGATAACAACTTTTTGTTTTTAATTCATGTAAATATGTATCAAAAGTGTGTACTTTAATTTTAATTCTAATATAATTTATTTTGACTTTCTTATGTTAATTACAATCAAAGTATCATACCTACCTCGATATATTTCTAAATAGATGTAAAATATAAAAGGAACAACATTGTCTGATTACGTTTTTGATAGTGATGGATTAAATAAATGAAAATAAAACTGTAAAAAGTTATATATTTATTTCAAAATTTTTCAATATTTTACATTTACAACTTAGGAACTGAAATTTTACAGATAGTGGTTACAGGTAGTGCTAATGTGGTATAAATCATGTCCACGTGGAATTTTGCCAAGAATACTGGCAGCATTTCACCGTTGAATCGCTATGCCGTTTCAACGCGCAACGGTGATGCTATGCCTGGGCAAAAAATGCACCTGCCATAAGAGCCAAGAGGCAATAACAACTGTAAATATTTTTAATGTGTATTTTATATTTATATTAAACAATAAAGCGATTTTATAGGGTTGTGTATATAAAGTATACTCGTATAAATTACAAATGTATTTTGTAAATAATTTTAGTACGAGTTTTTTTATGGCTGTGGGTTTTTGGTATTAAATTTTTTAAATGAATGAAGTTTTATTTTACTATATTAAACACGCTTAAAACTTGTGTAAAAAATTACAATCTTTGACTGACTATAGTTTTTAGTTTTACGTACCCAAGAGGTGTCAACTGAAAGCTATCTCTGTGCATTCATTAATACCTTCTTTCTCCTGTCTTTTACAGAACTACAAATATCAAATAAAAACCTTTAAGAGTTGATACCCAGTCCCATACTATCGTACAAAATTCTCCTTTTTTCAAAATATTCACGAATAAACTACAAATTATCACAAGTCTTGCAAAACATGCTGCTAGAGTCATTAGAGTAGGTACCTTTTTTATAACTTAACTAATTTTCTCACTTTACATGTACAATAATTGTTGGTCATGCAATGAATAAATCTGTGACCAATTGGTTAACTTTGGTCTTTTTTATTTGAGCATAATCTATATCCACTGTTTTAGTCGTATAAGTCCCAATCCCATGGAAATATTGGAATAGGTATAAATTAGCCTACTTGTCAACGCAGGTCAAACTTTCTGAATACATTTTATTACAAACGGTGCCATAATTTTAGCGTAGAACTATAACAAACATTAACTTATTCATTAATTCTCCGAATTGTTCACTATTATTAAACAGAATAAATAAATTTTACAAGGGATTTTATGAATATATTAAAATATATTGATAAAACGCTAAAACTAAAAATTATTTCTTTATACATTTAATTTAGATACCTTTTTATTTAGATTAGCCTTTGTCCGCAATTTCATCTACGTAGAAATACTATTTTGAGTAAATTTTTTTAAGCTCTTTGTAAGCTTTCATGTACATACATTCACACATAATTAAACTCTTGTAAAGACTGATCAGTAATTTTGACGTAAAAAGGTAACATTTTCGTATTTAAAATGTAAGTAAACAAAAGTTTAAATTATTTTATTTAAACTTGTTACTACTCGTACATTGACAAAAAAAAATTAAAATTGTGTACCATCCTAGTTTTACAGAGTTTTATGGATTTCAGCGTCATTGTAATTTTATTATGACGATTTTAAGGATGTCGCATGTTCATAAGAAAGTAAGTCAGTTTTAGCATCCATACATACAAATGTACTACATTAATTGTTGGACACATAGAGCGCCGTTAATCGTATTGTAGCGTCCTTGATTGACTCTACACCTTTTTACTTGATAAATGAAACCCGAGTCACAATTATTAATTTAAAAAAAAACTAATTTATTGATCTCTTGCTATGATCAAATGACCCGGTGTGCGAGCACGCCAGATCGCCTTGATTGATCGGAACGCACTGAAAATGATATTTAATTACTAAATTATTAAATAAAGCGCGCGTCACATACTGCTGAATCGTAAATAGGTTAATGTACGATTTGCCCCGTACACGTATGTTGGTATTAAAATTGCCGTTTTGTTACGTTTAGTTAGTTATACATCGGTTCTATCCGTACCGGGAGATCCACACTCTCGTCGTAAAAAAAATATAAATAGGAGAGAAGCTGCTTGCCACGAGTGTGGCGCTCTAATAGATATGGCGCGCCACAGTCTAGAGGAATGCTCCACTTGGTGACCCCAGTATCAGGCCTTGAGGCTGTGGAGGGAAATCGCAAAGCAGATGCTCACGCCAACGCGTTACGTAGGAGAAGACAGGAGGGAATGAAACGCCATCACGTGTCCTTTCACCCTCCGTCACAGAGTGGGTGGAGTGCCCATGATCGTCTATAAGCGAAGGCGGAATTCTTTCAGTGTTAGATAGCCCATTTATCGAGGAAGGCTATAGGCTATGTGTCATCAGGCTAAGACCAATAGGAGCGGAGTCCACGCCGACGAAGTCGCGCGCAGAAGCTGGTGCTTATATAAATGAGTATTTATTTCATCTCCAAAAGTGCCTAGTTGGTAGGGTTAATCAGACAGACAAAAATTCTACAAACAATTGTTTTAGCCTACATTTTTCTCATAAAAACAAATAAAAATTAGTGTTTTCAGGATTCCGTAGGTACCTCAAAAGCAAAAAACGCAGCTCTTAAAGGATCACTTTGTTGTCCGCCTATCTGTCAAGACCCCTTTTCTCAGGAACACGCGGAGTTATCAAGCTGAAATTCATATTAAATACTCAAGTCTACTGTCCCTTGAATCTGTAAAAAAATTAAACTTCTAAGTCAACACAATCAAAATATTACAGCCGTTTATGCTGCACATTTCGACACTCGCAAGGGAATCAAACCCTACGGTACGGGGTCCTTACCGTGAATTTGGAGTCTTGAAATTTGGTACGAAGCAACGCAACGTCTTATAGCACAGATAAAGGAAAAATTGCAAAAATAATTAATTTTTAGTTATATCATAATTATAATAAAAAAAAATTTTTATAATTTTTGTACGGAACCTTCGGTGCGCGAGTCCGACTCGCACTTGGCCGGTTTTTTTTCTAAATAACTCTTATATAAAGACATCAGCATTTGTGTATATTAAATATCAATTTTGTAAAACAGTCATTTAGTAAATTTTTGTGTAGTGTAGTTTCGTAATTTATTAAGAACGATTAATATAAAAATCTTTTAATTAATCACGCTTTATAACTTAAATCAGCTTAGCGTGAAATGATATTATATATCAGACACGATAGTTATAACCGAAGACGATTATTAGGTAGGTAATTAAAATGTTTGTCTAACAGTGTTATCTGATATACATATCTACAAATACAATATCCAATGAAATATAATGTACTTACTCAAATTATAATTAATATTTAAAGGAATCTTAAGCTAAAAACTCATGGAGGGTTTTTGTAACCCACATTAGTACATTTAACTCTTCTTTTTCATTTATCCGCGGTAGAAATAAAACCCTATCACGCCTGTGTCGCCGGTCCGGAAACACACACAGCACATAACATTTTCATGGCCGATTATACCTATAACAACAAAAATTGCGCGCGTACAAAGTACACATGTCAGAATTGAAACTTCTTTGGAAAAGTAATTAAAAAAAACATTAAAAAAAACGAAAACCAAAACGCGGTGTTCCCAAGCAGTCACCCGTCCAAGTGCTAACCATCACGACGGTGCCACGTTACCAGTCGCTCAAATTTTACCCCCCATATTGTGCCTAAAGAAATTTCACTTCAAAAATTGTCATGTTTTTAACTCGTGACTTTTGTGTATTTCTTTTGCAATAAGTTTAATTATTTCACAAGATCGCGTGGTAAATTTTATTTAAAGATATATCTGAAAGTAAAAATATGTTAATTTTAATATTTTGACTACGTTCGTAGTTTCATATGCAGACTGTTTTCATAGGGTTAGGTTTGCTTAGGTATGGAATAAACGAGTTAGAATGTAGTAAAGGCAGATAAGGTATAATTTGCATGTCAATTAGTTCACTATTTAATACGTATGTGCGTATCTAGTAATAACGTTTGACCACTAAATTTGTCACTCAAATTAGCATGGTTCAAAGGAATACGTGACTCACCGCGATTCACAATCCTTTGACGTTATCAAAGATATCACAGCATAAATTAAGACCAAAGGCTCTATATAAATTTACGTTTTGGTTCATATCATGTAACTAATGCAATTTTAATCTATTTTAAAATCTAAAATAACATACATTAAATAACTTAAGTTCTTAAGAAACGTATTTAAATGTTTAATTGAACTACACTTTTAAAGGACGACACTTGTTTATATAATAACAACTTTTAAAAAAAAAACATCATTTCAGCCTACCGCAGTCCACTGCTGGACATAGGCCTCCCCAAGTTCGCGCCAGACATTATGGCACGCACTCATGTGTTTTTTCCATAGTCACCACGCTGGGCAGGCGGGTTGGTGATCGCAGGGCTGGCTTTGTCGCACTGAAGACGCTGCTGCAAGTCTTCGGCCTGTGTATTTTGAAAGCCAGTAGTTGAATGGTTATCCCGCCATGGGTCGGCCTTATCAATTCCAAGCTGGTAGTGGACCTGTGTTATCCCTTAGTCGCCTCTTACGACACCCACGGGAAGAGGGGGGTGCCTATATTATTTACTGCCGTAACCACACAGCACATAAAGAAACGAAAGAACCGGGTAATCCCGGTTCACATAAACAAACCGGTTCCGGATACCCTAAAATTAAAACGTATTTTGTTCATATTGGGACTAGAAAATGTTTGTGTCATGTCTCATGTTCACTTCTTGTTTATCGTTGAAGAATTGTGTTACATGAAGATCAGCATGTACCATAAATACTCCATAGTATAATGGTATTCGGAACCAGAATCAAACAGTCGTTTTAATCTTTTATTGCCTTCTGACCGATTTAAAAGGTAGTATTTGGCACTTATGTTTATTCTGTAAATATAATTAGACACTATAAATATATATATATTAAATAATATAATTAGCCACTTATATTACATTTTGTAAATGATTTTATAATAACTGATTTTATAACAACTATTTGAAAATATATTTTAACTAGCTGTACCCGCGACTTCGTCCGCGTGGAATTTAACAAAAAAGTTAAAAAAAAAGTTCGATAAAATGATCTTTGATATTCTTTGATTTCCTTTAATAGCATGAGCAGGCGGTCGAGCGATGCGGGGCAGAGGGTATGGACTCGCCCGCGCCCGCGCCGCCCGTAGGCATCTCAAGGAAAGAACGCTAGCTCGCCGAGCATTAAATGTTTCGCTGCTAATTACTTCTAACGATGATATCTCAAAAACTATTTATCTGATTGATATAGTGTAAAGGGCAATTTTAATCTGCATTAAATGCCTAAGCTAAATATCATATTAATTTGGATAAGGATTAATACTGAACTAAAGAAAATATCTTTAAAAATAACCTAATGTTTTTAATTAAAAATTTGAACATAAAAGTGGTTATTGTAAGTCAACCCTAAGAGATAGAGATATGCTATCGCGGACTTTTTTGTAGCATTTTTATAGATTTTGAATTCGCTAGTACATTATACAACTATATCTTTGCTAGTTTACGCAGCGTTCGCGTGGAAAGCTCCCCGTTGGCGAGATTTTTTACGACTTCTTCAACGTTTATCGCCGTATTTCTGCTAATTTACATTCAAACATAATAAATTATATACCTAAACCTTCCTCAAGAATCACTCTTTCTATTGTTGAAAACCGTATAAAAATCCGTAGCGTAGTTTTCGAGTTTATCGCGTTCAGACAGGAGGACAGACAGACAGGAGGACAGAAAGACGCGGCCGGGGGACTTATTTTTATAATATATTTTAATTTTAAAGATACTTGATACATACATAATAGTACCTGGGTGACCGAGCCTAGCTCGGTATTTTCATTTTATTTTTTGTTTTTTTTTTCTCGGTATTTTTATATTTTAATTTTATTTAAATAATAAATCACGAGTGAAATTAAAAAAAAAAGAAAATTTTTTTTATCTGGAGACTGAGATTCGAACCCGGGTCAACACGACTTGACACCCGCCGATTTCCTAATTACGCCATTACAGCTCTGTTAACAGTCGTGAAATTAAGCTTCGTATTCTAATGATATTTTTTCATTTCCTAAAAACAGGGATAAAACGACATTTTTTTTAAATGAATCCTAGCAAGATCAATTTTTCGCCCCCGAAATCCCCTGCATACTAAATTTCACGAAAATCGTTGGAGCCGATTCCGAGATTCAGAAAATATATATATATATATAGAATAATTGCTCGTTTAATAGTATAAGATTTACTTTTTTGTGTATGAAAATAATTTTCTTGTTTAAGTCAATTAAATAATTTTACCCTAATCTCCTGAGAATAATAGAATAATTGCGGTTGTCCTAATTATGTCTTAATGTTTATATAAATATTACTCAGCCGTATATATCAAAGTGTATAATGAGTAGCTTCATTAACCTATACAAACTCTGTAGTGTAAATTACTTTTCTCGGGTCACCTCATTTTACTAAAAAGCTTCAAAGCTGAGGCTCAAAGTTATCACAATGACACAATGGACACCGCTGTCACGTCCTTATCTGGAGCTCTATTATGTAAAGAATATCGCGCGAACAAAAACTGAAAACAATATGATGTCACCAAAAGCAGATTGATGTTAGCAAATCTAAATTGGCCTAATTTGAGAACATTACATAAAATGATCAAAGATATTTTTGACTTGCTCAAATATGTTATTTCTTAACAACACATGAAAAGGATAAAAGATGAATATTACCTATACATATATACCAAATTTTTCATAAATATTTCTACAAGTAGGTACGATTATCACCTCTCTCTATCTCCAGTTTAACGAGACAAAAATTAATCTAAACAATCAAGTCAAACATTGTAATCTCCTTCATTACGGAATATGGAAAGTAAATTGTGATAACATAAAATTTATAACGATCCAACATCGATATAAAAATGTTTTAATTTTAATTATTAATATTTATTTACAGCACATTATTTTCATCATTGCATTAAATTGTTGTAGGTATGTATTTACATCACAATAATTACAAAAGCTTAAGAGATTTTCCATTACATTATCCTGAAACCGATATTAATGAATTTTCATGTGTGAAGGTATCATAAATAACTGATGGCGATCATTATTCGACGACGCGTTGGCGCAACAGTCACAACACTGGTTTGTGGCTGTTGCGTTGGCGGTTGCAGGTTCAATCCACGCACATCACAAACATTTGTATTGGCCATACAGATGTTTGCCGTGGTCTGGGTGTTTGTGCAGTCCTTGTGAGTCTCCCCACCGTCCCTCGGAGAGCACATTAAGACGTCAGACCCGGTTGTTATCATGTACACCCCTGATAGCGACCGTTACTCATAGTAGAGAATATATTCGCCAATCCGCATTGGAGCAACGTGGTGAATTAACGGTCTAAGATCCGAGATAGCTGTGAGTCTATTAAACTTTAATGTAATTAAGGAAGGTCGACGATCTTACAATACAAACAAATATTGACTAGCTAAAGCACTCCTACACTACATTTATAGACAAGAAACACCATTGACGAATCCAGCTTATTTCAGAAAAACTAGTGCAGTGGCGGCCTTAGGGAGTGGCGAACGGGGCAATCGCCCGGGGCCTCGCTCTTGCAGGGGCCTCGCGCAACAACCCAAACAAATTTAAAATAATAAAGATTTTTAACTGTATTTTTTTTAATTAAAATTATCAAAACATATTTGAGGAATTCAATGACACAAGATCGGATTTCAGTCTTTGCTATTCTTTCAATCGAAAATGACGTAGCTCATTCGCCAGATTATTGTGCTTTAATTAAATGGTCTAAGATCCGGGATTAGACAAAATATTCCCTCATCTGTTAATTAGATGAAACAATTTTTTATAGGCTGATTTCAATATTGTGAATTTATAAAAACAACCTCTGCCACCATAAGCCTGCTACAATTTTTTTTATGTTTTCCCTATCATGTTAATTACATGTAGTAAGCTAAAACCGTTATTATTTTACATTATGTACCTGACTGTAGTAGGCACCCATCTCTATGATTGCTACACTTACCTGCAGCCAGGTCAGTAACCTCAGTCAGCAGTAACCTGGCTATAATATTTTGTCTAATCCCGGATCTTAGACCATTAGGAAAAGTCGAATAGTTTGTCGACAATTTGAAAATGGTTGAAAATAGAGATACTGCTCTTAAAATTATGTGCGATAGCTCGTTGGATTCGGAATGACGTCTAGAAAAATGCTCTAAAAGCGTGTATTAGCACATGCAAAATTGCAAGTTATAAACAATTAAAAAAAGGAAAAAAAATGGCATTTCGCTTTTTGCCAATATTTCGTAAACTATTAATATTTAAGAAATTTCAAAAAAAGATTCTGAGATAGGAGGATATTTCCAATAAAAAACTTTCACTTGTGGAACTCTATCTCCATTATTTATAATTTTAATTTAATGTTGAAAATGGGTCTCCACGTGACATGTTTAGGTTGCGCGCGTGGCACACGCTTTTAGAAGGTTTTTCATTCAGTCATTCCGGATCCAATAAGCTATCACACATCATTTTAAGAGCAGTATCTCTATTTTCGACTATTCAACTTGTCGACTAGACTAGGAGGACAAAGGGCCTCGCAAAGACTTGCCGCCCGGAGCCTCGCAATGGGTAAGGCCGCCTCTGAACTAGTGGTTGCCTAGAGGTCGAAATACGACTATAGTTTAAAATTTAAATTAAAGAAAACCAAACAAAATATCAAAATAAAGAAACCTTTTTAAAAAAAATTCAATTTGACTACAGACTTTGACAATCAACAAAAAAGATAATATGCGTGTGTATGTGTCAAATACATGGTATAGTACACGGCCGTAAATAATGCACATCGACTTTTAGAAAGAGACAATCAGCTAATTTGAACTTTGTGGAGCGTTATCTCTAACGCACATTACCTATGAGACGTATCGGACTGTCAGTATTTCATATGACAGATCTAATAGTGTAAGAACCCAGTTCCCAGATCACCTGTCATATTTTTTTGAAGGACAAAATATATTAAATTCAAATTCAAAATATTTTATTCAGCATAAAATTATTACAATTTCTTATTGAACGTCATGAGTCTACTACCAGTTCGGAAAGAAAAAGCCTCTGACCTGAGAAGAACTGGCGAAAGAAACTCAGCGGGACTAATATCATTTTTTTAATCATGTTTTTTTTCCAAAGCAGATTGAAATTTACAATAATTTTATAGGTTGAAATAGCCTGGCGGCGATCACATCATTCCCAAGGCGTACTGTCTTCTATAAAATCGTTAATCGAATAATATCCTTTAGTACACAAACGTTCTTTCACAATTTTTTTAAATTTGGCTGCTTTATATACGTAAAAATGTTATTAACCAGCTATTTTCGTATTTATCGCCAGACACTAATTATATTACTATATTTTAAAACATGTAGAAAATATTTTAGCAACTCTTTATACTACGATGTATACTGTAATGTTTTGTCAATCAGAAACAAGGAAGTCTGGGGTCTGGGATCTTGGACTATAACGCTCTACGAAGTCGAAATTAGCCGATTGTCTCTTTCCAAAGGTCGATGTGCAATATTTATGGCCGGGTACTATAGTTTGTGTAATGTTTTTTTTTTTAAATTGATATAATATATTTTTATGGATAGTTTTAAGAAAATATTAGCATTCTGCACTCCTTCTCTATATAAACTATAAGTGTACGAAATTTCATACTCCTCCGTCCGCGCAATTTTCGTAAAAAGGAGTACAAAATTTTTGCTTCACGTATTAATATATAGATACTGCTTCAGATAAGTTTAGTAGCTCTGCAAATATTTACAAACATTTCCACAGTTTGTCGAACATATTCACTGGACAACATTAATATGCATAGGCTCCGTGTAGTAGACTGTGTTGTTTGTCGTTTCGTTTTACAGCTCTTAATAAATCTGCTTAAATTGTGACTTATTAGTTATTATACTATAATTACAAAAAGTAATACATACTCGTATTACTCGTACACATTAGGTCTTGAAACCTTGTTCTACATTTTACGTTAATTACAATTTTTTTTCCTAGTGAATAAAAATATGTACGTAATTAACAATGACGAAAATAAATATATTATTTGGCCAGTAATGTTCTACTGTTGGGCAAAGGCTTCTTGCTCCATAAAGGACAAAGTTTGATGCTTAATTAACCGCAGTATTAATTCCATATCATGAGTAAAGAACGCTATTAATGTCTATGATAAAAAAAATATGACCGATAACTTTACGAGCTCTCTTAGGCACGGTAAAGAGACCCAGAAGGCACAAATACATATAAATATCTGCTGCAAGCGGAAATCGAATCCGAGACAGCCGGACGACGGTGACTATACGTACACAACTACACCTGTAGGTCTACCATGAGTTTTTGTTACAAGCGCACATGTCGTAACTACAGTAGTAAACGTAGAAACGCAACTGGAATATTTAACTATACCATACCTATTATGAGTATTTCTATATTTTACTATAGAGTTTATCGAGCACTCGATAAGACTAATAGTTTTAAATGCGTTATATTGCGTATTAGTTACTAATATCTTTATCTCTAGAAAACTACACTCGCTAACGTGTATCGTCTCTGGAAACTCATGGTAGACGTACAGATAGGAGAATAAACTAAAAGTTTAGATTTTAAAAAGTTTATAGGAAGAATTATTTGACCCCAAACGCAATTCAGGTTTCCGGGTTTTAGATTAATACTGCAAATGTTTGTCACATGTTTTAGGAAAATTAGTTACCTGTTAATTTGTAATTTTCATAGCGCCTGCCAACGTGTGCACGCAAAACGTATTATTTGTATTAAATTGCACTCCACATTTTGCTCATTATTTTGCTACTAGCTACATTTAATTTTAATAATACGATAGATGAACATCAGAAAGTTTCATATTTAAAATTCATTTTTTCGCTTGTTTAAAATAATGATCATGACATAAAATTTTGCTATTATTATGTTAACTTATAAAAAAAAAATTGTTCCCTATTCCACTAAAATCAGTTAAGGACATTATAACATCCTTACTTTTTGTTGTTTTACAGTGAGAGAAACAACTACTTTACGCAGGTACGTAGTTTTACGTACAAAGCACTAACATCAAAATTTTACTTATCAAAGAAGTACCTACCTATAACAATGCTATCTACAATGAGAGTTAGCACAGACTCTCAAATAATAATAAATAAATTTTTAATAAGTAAGTGCAGACGAGAAATAAAAACTAAGTTATACATTTGCAATATCTGTTAATTAGATTTTAGTATAGGTACATATTATATTTAACTAGCTTCTGCGCGCGACTTCGTCCCCGTGGAATAGGACCAATACTGTCATACCTACATGATTTGAGCGAAACTTTAACCGTTTATGCCGCGGAAGCTCTCAAAAGGAAAAAATCCCCGATTTTGAAACAGTCTTCATTGGTGCTACGCTCCTATTGGTCTTAGAGTGATTATATATAAGCCTATATCCTTCCTCGATAAATGGGCTATCTAACACTGAAAGAATTTTTCAAATCGGACCAGTAGATCCTGAGATTAGCGCGTTCAAACAAACAAACAAACAAACAAACAATTAAACAAACAAACTCTTCAGCTTTATTATATTAGTATAGATTAGTGTAAATATTCATTGTATTTTTTTTTTTGTTCAGAAAAATCTGTTGATACTATAATCAAATGTATTCTATTCTAGTCATATATCAGTATAGCCGGAAGTTATATGTAGGTATGAAAGTTCCGAAGAGATGTGGGCATATAGGCGTATGCTGGCCATTAGCTGGACTCACAAGGTCACGAACGTGGAAGTTCTGCGACGCATCAATCAGAAACGAGAACTTTTGCAGACCGTCAAGATGAGAAAAGTCGCATATCTGGGACACGTGCTTAGGCACGATAGATACGAACTGCTACAACTCATCATGATGGGAAAAGTTGCTGGAAAACGAGGTGTAGGTCGCAGAAAAAAGTCCTGGCTACGCAACATCCGCGAGTGGACAGGCATCGCGAGCGCCGCCGAACTCTTTCGCCTCGCGAAGAATAAATCAGAGTATGCGAAGCTGACTGCCAACCTTCGCTAGTCGGAGAGGCACCGCAAGAAGAAGAAGATGAAAGTTCCACTTACACTTCAGCCTATCACAGTCCACTGTTGGACATAGGCCTCCACAAGTTCGCACCCGACATTATGACGCGAACTCATGTGTTTTGCCCATAGTCACCACGCTGGGCAGCGGGTTGGTGACCGCAGGGCTGGCTTTGTCGCACCGAAGACGCTGCTGCCCGTCTTTGGCCTGTGTATTTCAAAGCCAGCATGGATGGTTATCCCGCCATAAGTCGGCTTTTTAAGTTCCAAGGTGGTAGTAGAACTGTGTTATCCCTTAGTCGCCTCTTACGACACCCACGGGAAGAGACGGGGTGGCTACATTCTTTAGTGCCGTAACCACACAGCGCAAAGGTATGGAAGTATGAAAGTTATTTATAATTAAACCTAAAAATTACTTCGGTACTTTTAACATCACAAAAAAAAATTTTTTTAATGTTTTAAGTAGTCGTGTAGTGTAGTGTAGTTCTTATATTTTACTCGTTGTAATATTTAATTAGCAAGTGAAAATGTAACAACTATCATATATATGGTCAATTGTTCCGACCTGTGAATATCTTTATGTAAACTAGTCCAACAGGTCTAATCGAAGTGATTAATGCAAGCGTTTCGTACTAGTGTAATCCTAAGGACACTCACAGGCTTGAAGTAGCAGTGTTTCACATGTTTGAAACATGTCAAATATAATTAGTCTTCATTCAACTTTAAAACAGGATATCGCATCGCAAATAATCTTAGATGGTAAATTTTGAAAATTGTCGAAGATGACAATTTTTTTATTAAAGTTTTACAAATCTACATAATAACTATGTATGTCACCGGATTTTTTTTTAGATTTTGTAGACAGTCGTAAGCTAATAATCATCATTTTTGGGTCACTATTTCAAACGACTAGTTAACCAGGCGGTAAATTCTCTTTAACAGAAACATTTAAATATTTTTATTATCATATCAAAAATTTCGATGCGGAAGGGTTCGAACCCGCATCCCCTATAGACCGTGTCGGTGTTCTAGCCAATTAAGCTATGAAACATTCATTCAAAATTTAAGTAGGTATTACACATGAAAATTACACATTAAAAGTCTCAAACGGCTGTAAAATCATACAATCCAAGCCAATGATAATAATTTAGATAGTTAAAAGGATTTTTGATGCTAATTACAGATTTGTGTTATATAAACGGTCAGGTTCGTCATCGTAATATCGTATTTTATGAAGTGACAACACAAACGTAAGATGTACATGCAATTATCCCTTTTCATACTCGAAACGTGCTTAACCGTAATAACGCGGCTTCGGGTTATGTATTTGAGTAAATCCAACATTTGATCTCGTTTCGAAGGAACGAGTCCTTAGCGTCACGCTTGAGTCTGCTCGTTTATCAAATCCTTTGTGACTACTTATTAAATTATTGTCACTACTACTTGTTGAAATAAGAGTTAAAATATAATACTAATATTATGTAACATTTAAATGTGTAATCACAGTCGCTTATTTTGATTACATTTATAACAGTACGAAATTATTAATCTTCAGCCTGCCAGGCGCTACTTATTTTAAATTCAAAGACGTAAATCCTGAAAATAACTCGATTTAAATATGATATACCTACATAATATCTTAATATCAAAATATTACAAAAATACAACTCTAGAGAAATGAAATAAAATAAAATGAAATTAATCAGCTCCAATACGCAATTCCATTTCCTAAACTAATCGTAGCCTAATGGCTCGGGAGCCAGGTACAAATTCGGTCAATCATTTCCTCTCAATCCACCATGTTATGGTCAGCTGACTTTATTTTTCCTTCAAGATATTAGGTAAACTATAATCTGACAAATTTTGAAGTGAAAGAGAAATAACTAAATATTTTTTTTTTTACATATTTCAAGGTACCAGCTGACAAACTTTCCACCGAGATACAGCCAGCTGACGTTAATTTTAATTCATAGTAGCATGTAAACTATCACCAGGCAAATTTTTCGTTGAGTGGAAGTCATTAAAAAAATTTTTTTTTCATGTTCAAGCAGCCAGCTGACGTATAATTCACCATGTTATGGTCAGCTGACGTTATTTTTCCTTCAAGATATTAGGTAAACTATAATCCGACAAATTTTGAAGTGAGAGGAAATGACTAAAAAAATTTTGTTTTCTCGATTTTGGGGAGGCTGCCAGTGCCCAACCCACCCACGCAGTGGCAGCTGACAAAGACGAAAATTCATAAAAAAAATCCCTTATTCATGTTACGAAGTTTCGTTTGAGAGGTTATTGGTCATGTCAACCTGTCACTGGCTCCCGGTCCATAAGTATACTCGTACATTACAGTCACTAGGGATTTGGGTCCGTTCCCACTGGTCTAGGTATATGTCATTGTTGGTCACCCCATCGTACCTCGGAGAGCTCGGAAAGCCATAGATTCCTATCGTTGTCCCATATACGCCATAGATTCCTATTGTTGTCCCATATACCAGGGTTACTTATTATATAGACTTGATCCACCAAATTAAAGTGGAGCAGTTTGGTGAATCGAAAAACTTGATGCAGAAGATGCTTTTGACCAACAGTAAGACTTTTGCAGGTCGATACATCTATTCTATCATTTGACTATAATTGTAGTAAAAACTAAAATTCATACATAAAGAGAACTTGATATTACCCTATGAAATATCTGTGTTAAAATGAAGTTGTAATTATAGACTGTATTCTAAAAATATATATATTAATTAATAATTTTAACAGGTATCATTTAAAACATTCCATTTGTCAAAATGTAGGGTAAATTGGTCCTATATATGGTAAGTTTCGATTTTATCATTATAACTCAAACAAAAATATTAGTTTACGTATATTATTCTGATTCACTATTTCTGAATGAAGTTTTCTCTTGCGCCCTACTTACGTTAAATAATGCGGTATGATGTGCTCAACAACGGAAACAATGTAAGCTAAAGTATCGTAAAGTTGTTTAATAAATTGAACTAGATCACCGTTCGCCGAACCTCGGGGAACTATACAGACGCGCGGTTTATCGAAAAGGATTTTAATATTATAAAAGGTCGTCATCAAAACGTTCAATAGCTCTTGAACCCTTTCCCGAAGTAAATATATTGAACGACCGCCCCAGTAACAGCTTTTAGACTGTGTTGTAACGATCTGCAGGCTATTTGGTGCCATTATTTTTGTATTATGGAATACTTAACTTTTTAATTAAACGAAAAATTGCTATAAAAATTCTGTTTTTATTAAAAATAATATATGTATGTACAAAGGAACGATTTCAAGGGGCAGTACTTTCATATTTCAAAATATCAATATGGAATATGGCTATTTTTCGCTGGTAGCTTCGCTTCCGTCAATACGTGATTTCGGCTGTTGCTTTTCCTCTCATTACATAATATACCAACTCATTATAAAAAACATTACATAATATATCACTCAGTAAAGACGTAGCATTCTCCTGGTAAAAGATTTTATAAATCGGTATAGTACTTTTTGAGTTCATCTATTACAAACAAACAAAAATCAAGTATTTCCTCCATATAATATTACATTATCAATTAATGTTAATTTGTAACATAGTTATGCCGTGTATTGAGGACGTGTACAAAGCTATAGCGTAATGATTAAATGTCGTATAAAATATTAAATATCTACATTCCAAGCAATGTCGTCATAACCTTAATTAGGTAGTATTTGAACTATCAACGAATATGAATGTAGAATAAAATAAGCTGAAAAGGATAAGACATCTCGTCTTTGCTGTTATTGATTAAATAATGCAGTTATTCTTTTCTGTATTTTTTAACTTGTAAAGTGTAACATTGGAGATAAAAATATATATATATATTATGGTCTGAATACTAACAGCATAACACACATGTATCCAACAAAGAAAACAATATTCAACAAAGAAAAGCTAATTATGTGAGTTTACATTAAAGTTTCAATAAGATGTTTTATGCCCCTGCTCTAGTGTAGAAGCTAGCCTGTTTGAATGAAGTAGTTTTTGATGTTTGGAAAATAAAATTGGTAAAAAAATTTAATTTGGAAAAAAGTATTTCTTTTCAGTCTAGTGTCTGACCTTGTGGGCTCGAAGAGCACGTAAAACTATCGAGCCCGGTTGTTATCATAGCCATCTGGTAGCGATTGTTACTTATAAAAGGGACTACATACCTTTTTATTTTTTTACGTGGGGAAAATCCATCATGGATACCCTCCGGCGCGGGGGCACCAGAGGGTTATGTCAGACTCCTACTGACCAAAAACCATCCACGTGTGAGCAGACACCCACCCGAGTGGGGCGAGATGTGGTCGTGTTAGCAGTCTCTACATACCTATGTCAACCTGTAGTGAAGTAGCGTGGTCGATTGAGCTCCGATCCTTCTCCTACATGGAGAAAGATGCCTTCTGGGCAATGTTACAGGCTAAATCAAACAATTTACAAACGCATATTAATAACTAATTGTGTTTGCTCGCAAACGAAAAAAAAACCGACTTCAATTTCATCGATCGATAAGTATATAGGTACATAGTTCCGAAATAGTTCCGAATTCGAGTAGCTTGTACAGTGAAGGATTTAATGCAGAAAGTAGAGAAATGAGAAGGAATTTCAAGGAGTAGATTGTTATTAGGCTATGTTCATGATAGTCATTCAGATACTTAAATCTTTTTTAAGTAAGATGGAGTCGCTGGATTGAATAACATATAATATACTAACTTAAAATACTTAAATAAATAAACAAATAAACTTGAGAATGTTAGTATTCCTGCGAAGGGCAATTGGGAGACCCACTGATTTTTTGTTTTGCAAAAAGTGGTCATGTGATTATATTTGCAAAGGTCAAATATTAATCGGATACATACATTCTGAATGCGCTCAACGTTATTAATTGATCCTCGTTACTATCAAGATAGTAAGTTTCAACGTAATCAAAGATAGGTAAGAGAAAATTATGTGATAGCGTAGTTTGGGTCTAAGTAGGAAAAATTTTTTGTAATATACGGAGGGATCTCACAGAATAAAAATCACCAATTACAGTATATTTTCAAAGAAAAAATGTGATATTAGTTTGTTACTTAATATTTCTGTACAATATATTATACATTAAATTGAAACGTATTTACATTTTTATTAGAAAACTAGCTGACCCAGCGAACTTCGTACCGCCTAACAGTCGATTCTTTAATACTTAGGTATCCTTCCCGAAACTAATCCACTAACACTTAAACTTCTTTTGTATGGGAATATAGAAAAGTGCTGTTTTTCGACTTTTTCAGGCATTTTTTTAATTTTTCTCTCCGTAATAACCATCCTCGTACTTCAAGGAATATTATAAAAAAAGAATTAGCGAAATCGGTTCAGCTGCTCTCGAGATTTGCGCTTAGCAACAAATTCAGCGATTTATTTTTATATATATAGAGATAACACATATTGCGCTTCTAAATAACTGTTATTACTAGATGTATACGTGTATACCCTCCTACATAACAATATTGTTTCAATACAATGAGCACTGATATACATTGCAATACGAAATATCATCCCTCGCGTTAAATACCTATACCTCCTTCGTTACTTCTGTCTTGAAGCTTTCGTGAGTTTAGTGATAATAATATTTTTAAAAAACTTCATTACATTTTAGGTGATCAGAATGAAACAAATTTCATTTTTTGTGATAACCCTAAGCTATTGCTATAGAATTTATTTGTGCAAATTATTTTCTTAAAATCTAGAGATAGAAAAAAGTATTATTTGTGTAGATGTTATGTCTCAATACACGAAACGTAAGTATTTATATAATAACTAGCTGTGCCCCGCGGTTACCCCCGCGTTAATTTGAGGAAAATCATAGCTATAGCCTTTCTTAATTTCAAGTTTGCAGGTGTATTTTTCATTGGACTTTCATACAAACAACCATCCGCTGTTTTAACCCCAAAGGGGGGTTGATTTCTCAAAATACATTATTAGTACACCTCAACACCGTCTATAGACCATACATTTTGAATTTCAAGTTTCTTACTTCTAAAACATAGGACTTTCATACAAACTTCCAACCCCCATTTTACCCCCTTAGGGGTGGAATTTCGTAAAACCCGTTCTTAGCTGACCTCTACTTGGCAAAAGGAGTATTCCTACGAAATTTCAAGTCTCTACGCCTTATGGTTCCAGAGATATCGTGATGAGTCAATTGGGTGGATATCTCTTTTATATATATAGATTAACAGAGACACCCGCTTCGAAAATTAAATAACTACCGATACCGATAAATTGTTTAAAAGAAAATCAGGAAAAAACACGTCTAGAAAGGATCCATAAATCTGAAATACAAATAAACCTCAATTATATTCGGTTTTTTTCGTACAAATTGCTTTCAGAAGAATTACTTACTTTTTTTTAAATAAAGCATAAACAACACATTTTTTTACACATGCGAATACCATAGTCCAAAAAAGAGACGTTTACTTTGTTTGCACAGTCGGAACCGTGAAGTTAAAATTTTATTACTACTACTCGTTTTTATACTGCAATTATTACTATTTATATCAAAACAGTCGAGTTTCTACTACCTACATAATATTTTTAAACTAAACTAAATTTAACAATTTTATTCCAATTTTGATTTGTTTAGTTTTTTATTCTTCCTAAACATTATGCTTCACACAATGTTATAGTGCTACTGTGTATGTATTAGCTAATAGTGGAAACTTTACTGATTTCAGTTACTGTAATTAGCTATAATATAATAATGTAATATTAAATTTATGTTTTCCAAATAAAAATAAAATAAAATTTCTATAATAACATAAACCTAAACCACAGGAGGATACAGAATATTTTTTCTTAAACAACTCACTTATGAGTTAATTTATGTTATTGTACGAAGTTTAGCAAATTCTGTGTCATAGAAGTACTTTCACCACTACATGACTAATAACAAAGGCCATAAAAATCAAGGCCATAAACTTTGGACCTCCTTATAGCAAACTTTAGCCATTATTAAAGCTTTTAGTCCCTCGTCTTTGAATATGTCTTCTATATAAAGTTCTCATTGTCACACAATTTTATGTGACTAAAGTTTTAAAGTACTTATAATGCAGACACATGATTGATGTCTATTATACTACTAACTCAACTTAAATTCAATATTAACCCTAAGGTGTAATGGCATAAAGACAAAACGGAAATTGCACTTAAGATAAAAATAAATATATTTTAGACGCCGCGTTGGCGCAGCGGTTACAGCACTGGATTGCGATTGGCTGTTGCGCGGGTGGTTGCGGGTTCGATCCCTGCACACGACAGCATTTGTATTGGCCATACAGATGTTTGCCGTGCTCTGGGTGTTTGTGCAGTCCTTGTGGGTCTCCCCACCGTGCCTCGGAGAGCACGTTAAGCCGTCGGTCCCGGTTGTTATCATGTACACCTGATAGCGATCGTTAGTCATAGTAGGGTATATATCCACCAATCCGCATTGGAGCAGCGTGGTGGATTAAGCTCTGATCCTTCTCCTACATGGGGAAGAGGCCTATGCCCAACAGTGGGATATTACAGGCTGAATCGTGATCGTGATATTTAATACGAAAATTGCCACTACAATCTACCACTATATTTTTATAAGTTTATAAATCACATTTCTATAACTGGAAATTGTATGAATCAATTTGATACAATTTCCAGTTATAGAAATTTTGGTATATTTTGGTCACTTACCTACTTGCTGCTTTTTAAAATTTACCGAATAATAATTATTTGTTTAACAAGACTACAAATACACAATACTACCGACTAATATAAGTTTTTTGTTTTCATAAATAAAATTTATTTTAACTTTTTGCAAATCGTAACAATGGAAAATAATATATTTTGTTGTATTTCTTATTATTACAAATTACATCTTTGCGCCGTTTGCAGTCGAAATACTTGGACCTTGGAGTAGCAACTAGCAAAAAAAATTTAAAATAGATAACTCCTCGCCATTTTTCCTTCACTGATGACAAAAGCATGTTTAGCCCAGAGATCGGCATAGCGATTCAACGGGGAAATGCTGCCAGCATTCTTGGCACCATACATGTCATGGTACAAATCATGTCTGCGTCATGATTTGTAGCATGACTGTCTGTAAATATTTAGTTCTTAAGTTGTAAATTGTAAATATTACAAAAAGAATTAGGTACACAAATGTTAAATATTGCAGATAATTCCATAATAAATATGCACAAATAAATATTTCGTTATGCAGAATTGTATAAACTCATTAACATTTCACTCAAAAGGGAGATAAGAATAAAACGCAGCAAAAAACGCTTCAATGGTGAATAAAGAAAGTAAATATTCAGTTCCGATAAAAATAGATTGTATCAAACTCGCCTTCCTTGCCTTCGAATTTTCTGAAATTTTCTAAGTTATGCTCGATACGTCTTTCTTTTGTATTTGACAATCAACGAACCCACAATTGCCGCTGCCTCGAGCTTATACGTTGATACCTATGAAGTCAATTGCCTTTGAAGAAACTTTTGCTCATACCAAATGTTTAATTAGGTGGACTAAAACAAATGAAGTCTTTCAATTTCTTTTTATTTTGTTATAAAGGTTGTGACTCGTGTAGCTAACCAAAAAGCTTTAGTAGAGTTTTTATTATTTTTAACCCAATTTCAAAAAAGTAGGAGGTTCTCAATTCGATTGTTTTTTTTTTATGTATGTTACCTCAGACCTTTTGACTGGGCGGACTGAATTCGATGATTTTTCTTAATCGTAAGGTGGTACGTGTCATGTGGTCCCATTTAAATTTTATCGTGATCTAATGACTAATTTTGAGTAATATTTGATAACGCGTATTCACTTGACTATGTTTTCGTCTACCTAAGTTGTATTATTACTTGTCGATGTAATTTAAGTCGTTTTTTTTTTTTATCTTTGAGCAAACACAATTATTTGTAGAGTTACTATATGAAATTCGTAAATTTACTTCACAAACAAAACATACAAAAATACTTAATGTACCTCTATCAAAAATTAGCAATTATGTCACAAATATGTTATGTATATGTTATGTATTTTGATATAGGTAAATTTGAATTATTTTCTGGAGACGATCGAGCTATATTTTATACATCATCAATTTGATGACCTTACGAGGTCATCAAATTGATGACCTCGTAAGGTCATTAAAAATTATTACTAACCAGCTGGTTTTTTTTCTTTTAGTTAGTTAATATTTATATAATTTAATAGTAATATTGTCCTACAAATTGCGTGTTACGTTATCCCGGTCCTACGCTCACTGCTGCTCTACCCCCTGCTATCTCTGTTAACTACCACAATCGAGAGTTTTCGTAGAGGAATTTTTTGTTCGTCTCATCAAAATGAAGCTACTCCCGGAAAATAAGCTTGATACAAATCAGGTGAAAAAAATGTACTAGGGATCCCTACCTATTATCTACTGTCATATCTGTCAATCTTAGATTATTATTTATCAGTAATATAATGACAGAACATTTTCTAAATACCTATCACATTTATAAGCCTCATGGAAATTATAGCTTAAAATTCTTTGAATAAATAATAATTGAAGCGATGAGATATTAATGGATTAATTATGCTGTTGAATATATTATACGTAATAATACATGTTATGTTAATAAATAATAAGAACACGTTAGCGTAGTGTTCATACACTTGATAGTAGGAAATAAGTTTGATTCCTGCACATGACAAAGTAGTGAAACCCAAGAGAGTCATCTATCTTATAATAACAAGAATGCTACTTTATTAACCAATTATTAAATGAAATCAATGGTAATTTTAGAATTAAATGAGTAATTACATCATTGATACGATTACCTCGAAATATTTTACAGTAAAAAGACAACAAAAGTTCATCAAATCCTTTTTCACGTAATTGACAAAAAAGAGTCTTATTTAAGCTTTTGGAATTTCTGTTACGTTGATTGAAAAGTAAAATTCATTCCGAATTGAAAAGTTGCGAAGTTTTCAACGTTGCCTTAAAATGTTTCCTTTTGTTTCCTTTTGTATGATTTTATTTCCTTTTCTGTAAGTTCTATTACGAATTTCTCTCGATTCTTTAACACAAATTGTGTTAGCTCTACACTATACGTACTAGTTTAAGCACATTGTTTCAATGGTACCAGAGTATTTGTTTTAACTAGGTATGTTTACAGTAGGTTTTAGTAATCGATTTGTCTCTGAATTTGCTTAGTAGCAATAAATTCCTGCTATAATTTAACAGATCAGTTAATATGCCTATATATTATATAGTTTAAACGTATCCTGTTAGTATCAGTAGTAAAACCGTCTTAGCTTTTGTACGATTGATTTCCTTTTATACTTCTTAACATATGTAATATATTTACATACATAGATAGATAGATAGAAAGATAGAATATACTTTATTGCACACCACTCAGAAAGATTTACACAAAACAGTTATTTACACATATATACATATAATATAGACGCTCTCGTCGTGCAAGCCGCTTTTTAAATTATCGTTAAAAGACTTCTCGAAAGTCATCTTGCACTCCCTATAGATGTTGACAGAATCACAAGTCTTGTAATATGCGAAGAACAATATTATTCTTTACAATGTACACGATAATAATATAGTACTTTGAAAATACTTTTATTTAATTTTAAACGTCTTAAGCTCTTAAGCATCATTATTTTTATTATTACATACATGAATAAGTACCTAATAATGAGACGTCTATAAATCAACACAACCTCTTAAAAGTTGGCTCTCACAGCTTAATATGATTTGTATGAGTTTATTGTTTGTATAAGTTTCATAATGAAGATAATTTTTTATAGTTGTTAGATATCAAACATCTTGATGACACTTAACAAATGGAACCGTACTAACATTGTAAATTTACATAATTTGTTTTTTTAAATGCGTTAATCTCAAAACATTTACAACAGTTTGTATGGAGTTAAATAACTATAAACATAAAAACGGAAGAAAATGCGTACTTTGTTCTTACAGTGAATGAAAAAGTGCACTTAATAATTGATCATTTCAATCTATACTAATATAATAAATTATAAAGCTGAGGAGTTTGTTTGTTTGGTTGTTTGTTTGTTTGTTTGTTTGGTTGTTTGTTTGTTTGTTTGTTTGTTTGTTTGTTTGTTTGTTTGTTTGTTTGTTTGTTTGTTTGTTTGTTTGTTTGAACGCGGTAATCTCTGGAACTACTGGGCCGATTTGAAAATTTCTTTCAGTGTTAGATAGCCCATTTATCGAGGAAGGCTATAGGCTATGTGTCATCACGCTAAGACCAATAGGAGTGGAGTCCACGCCGACGAAGTCGCGCGCAGAAGCTAGTTTTTTTATTAAAGTGAAACTTCTTTAGGCGCATGAGGGGTAAAATTTGAGCGACCGCTAACGCGGCAACGTCAGGGACGGTCAGTAATTGGATGGGTGACCGCCTGGGAACACCGCGTGACGTTGCCTTTTTGTTTTTTTCAATTAGTTTTTTTTTATTTTAAATTTTTTAATTACTTTTTTTTTTAATTAGTTTGCCAAAGAAGTTTCACTTCTGACATGTGTACTTTGTACGCACGCAATTTTTAATTGCATTGATAATAAAATTAGCGTATGTTATCAAAACAATTTACAATAAATGCGCCAAAATGTTAGATTCCATAATTTTACAATTATTTTATTCATAATTAATTTTTTTCTATGCTAAAATTTCGCATCATCAGCCACTGCGGATCGCTGATTTAACTGTATTTTGACCATGACATAATAAATTCTGATAAAATATAACTATTAGCGGATTTTTCTGATTTTTTTTAAAATCTATGCTAATATTATAAAGAGGTAGTTTTTAACTTAGTTTGTTTGTGGGGGGTAATTTTCACAAATACTGATCCGATCATGAAAATTCTTTCACTAACAGAAAGTTACACTATTCAAGAGTTGATATAGGCTATACTTTATTGTTATTGAACAAAAAATTTAGTGAAAAATAATAGTATATGTAAATCAAGTCGGAGAAATGCGAGCGAGATGAAAACTTTTATGACTATTTGCATCACAAAAATTATAAACGCCCAACGAAGTAGGCATGGGTAGTGTAGTGGGTAGTCTCTAATATAGCAACTAGCAAGCAACACTCAAAACTGAATTTACAGCCGCTCTGGTATAGTGGTACGCGTAGGCGCCTAACCCGACGCTTTGCGGGTTCGATTCACGCTCGGGATGGATATTTGTATTTGTACTAATATTTCTTCCGGCTTAGGTGTCTTTTCTTGTGGTTTTCCCCATCATGCCTCGAAGAACACTTTAAGCTTTTAGTCCCGATTATTATCATATACCTACACCTGATAGAGATTGTTACTCGTTGTAGGGAATATATCCCCCAACTCGCATTGGACCAGTGTGGTGGGTTAAGCTCTGTTACTTCTGCACAGAGAAAGAGGCCTATGCCCTGCAGTGGAATATTACAGGCTGAATCTTCATCGTCGAATGTACGAGTAATTGCTGTGTATTTGTTTCTTAGCATTAAAAACCATGTGAATATTTGCGTGTAACGGCATATGGATTGTTATTTGCGGTTAAGTTAATATCTCACAAACATACACAATATGATACTTTTCCTACATGGAAAAAGAGGCATATGCCCAGCAGTGGGATATTGCAGGCTAAATCGTAACTTTACAACTTTCAAAACCCATTATTTAAAATAAGAGATACCACTAACCACAGCTACAAGAAGTTAAGATTAAATCCAAAATTTTCTTCTGTGTCTATACGGATCTATGAATCACTATGAACGAAATTGTATAGTAAGGCTATACATACGCTTACGTACATGGTTATTTGTAAATGAAACTTCATTGTCACTGAGTCAGAGGCTGTCGACGCCAGCCTTGAGAGAAAGTGCCGCATATTTCCAGGAAATTTGTTTTACGAGTATTATGATATACTTGCTTAAATTAAAAGAATGTCGTTTGATATTTTTTTATTTATACATACATCTTATATGTATAAAAAAAATTATAAAAAATACACAAATAATTATATAAGTATAGATTACATTTAAGTTTAAATTTTCTTTAATTTTAAGTAGTTTTAAAAAAGTCGAAAAACAATTATGTATTATTAACACTTTTGTATATTTATGCGTATATTATATTTGGATATATTCTATTATAATACACAGATCTGTCGTATTTATTAAAAAATAAACTATTTTCTAGTGAAATGATAAAGAAATAGATTTATATACAAGAAATTTCTTAATAGTAGCTATCTACTTCTGTATTTTGACCTTGCAAAGTTTTATATGTCAAAGTTAATAAATAAAAAGAATGAAGCTTTGTATATTTATGTATGTAATAGATGCATTAATTTCATAGTGTCTAAAGTTGTTTGAGTTTGTAGTAGTATATAAGAATAACAGTAGAGTATCTTCATCTTCTTCTTCTTCTTATAAGAATAACAGTAGAGTATACGACGTTGGATTGGTGAAACACTAGATATTCTAAAAAAAAAGAAATTTATTTAAATTTGAATATATTCAATATTTTTATAGACACATATCTTCTATATTCATATAATATGTATGTTGTCTTAAGCCAAAAAATTCCTTTAAAATATTCCTGTTATAGTTATCAAAATTTTAAAATAAAAATACATAAAAAATAGAAATAATAACACTGAACCTTAAAATCTTAATACCGTACACACACACGCATACTACCTACAGTGGTGTGCTTCGTAATGACGATAATCTCATTCTTACCTGCGCGTGCGCGTGTCGTCTCAAAGAATGAAAGAAAGCCTCAGTGTTGACCTGGCGGCCGTCGAGACCGCACCGGCCTGCCGACAATGCGGCAGACTTTGTGACTCTAGTGTGGTGAGTGTGTTACAGCACAGTGTCCGTGCATTAACCCCAACCCCTGATAGTGTAAACCGGATTTTATATTTGGAACGCCCCGCGGCGTGCAAAAAGGTTTGTACTTTTTATAATACTATTTAGACGTAGTGTGCGCTCAACCGAGTGTTAATTTAAGGTAATGTGAAAGTTCCACGATAGATCGTCGAGTTCGAGAAGTCAGTAGTGACATACTTTTGGTTCAGGTGTGGTGTAAAGCAGGTGGGCGCGCCGCTTCGTCAGACTGGCCAAAATTCCAATCTCGTGATATAGCTTTTGGGTGGTTGAACAACTTTCTTTCTACGATTTTACAAATATTTATTTAATATATACTTTTGAATACACCTTTTTTAACACTTTTAACGTACTTTGATCATAATATTGAGTGTGTTGAAGTATCAATATTATTTTGAGCGTTAATAAGTTTGCGTTCACGTCGTGATAGGGAAGACATCAACGCGCATAAGCTTCATTGCGCGTTGTATGCCGATGATGATGTCATGGGGAACAAAAAATTAACGTTCAACAAGTCAGACTTCCTGTTATTTTAGAAAAAAATATTACTTTACTAAAATATTTACGTCTAAGTTATAATTTCTGTTAGTGGGTCTGTTATCAGTTTTTGTTGTAGGAAAGCGACTAAACAAACAATGCAGACTTGTGAGCGGTAAACGGGGACAGTGGAGTGCATGTTGCGTTCAGTGTTGCCAACAACTCAGGACCTAATGTCGCCGTTTTTTAGGGCTTGAGTAGCCGAAAGTAGCCAAAATGGAGCTGAGGTAGCCTAAAAAAGTAGCCCAAACGCCAAAACTAAAATAAAACACACTTTTATTAACAATTTTATTTATATACGAGTACTTTGATTCTGCGTCATCTGTTGCCAGCAATATCAAAGAATCCACAATACTTTTGCCGTCAACATTTCTGACAAAAATTCAATTATCCACCACCAACACATTGAATGGTAGCCTGTCAAGTGTCAACTAATTCCTTCACTGCTTAGTGCGCTTGCACGTAAAAATTTATGGATCGCTGTTTGACTTCTTGGGCTTTATTGGCAGAAATAAACTTTTTTGCAAGTAAATCATTGAACTTTCTCCAAAATTGATCGTGTCCAGTGGAAGCAATAAATTATCATTATCAAATGATACTTCGATATTTTATATACTTATTTATTTGATTTGGATGTGTGAGTGCAAATATTAATGATAAACACTTGTGTGGCAGGCGGCAGCGTCGCGTCGATCGTTCCGTGAACTATTTGTATGAGTACATTACAGTCAACTAATCGCGTGATAAATCAGACAATGCTCAATGTATGGAGCTACGCTAGCGCATTTGTATGAAACAAGACGTCGGATCTCTCGCATGTTCAGACAATAAAATTTATGACCAATTGGACAAAAAATTCGAACGATGCATGCTATTACCTACGTTTGTGTTGTGTCTAACTGACAACTGAATGACCAATAGCAATCGCATTTTTGTTTGAATTGCATTCATATTTTTGCTTGTTGCGTAAATGCGGTAGTAGGGCGAGTCATTTCAGCTTAGACAAGCTATACTTCTTTTAGTATGGGACATAAAAACAATAAATATAAATAAATACGGGGTACTCTCCGAGGCATGAAGCTAGTGAAGGGTGTGTCCATCGTTTTCTCTTGATTTTCTCACACTTTTTAGACTATGCGTGGGGTCTAATTTTTTTTTTTTGGTTATGTTTATGCTCATTAGTGTTGTGATTTGTTCATTCAACTAAGTAGCCTAAAAGGCGACCAGTCGCCTTTTGGATATTTTTGTCGCCGAATTCCATGTCGAGTAGCCTAAATGGCGAAAAATCGCCTACGTTGGCAACACTGGTTGCGTTGAGACGTAACCGGTTGTACTCTGGCGTCTCCCCGCTTTATTATCTGTACTGACTAGGCCCTGCGCGCACTAGTGACTTTTTGTCACCGTGACTTTTTGTCACTGTCACCGCGTCCATCATCCCTAATGAAGGTGCGCGCACTTGGATGCGTGACAATTCGGTGACTTTTTGTCCGCGGAGGACGCCAACATACCCGTGACGCGACAAAATGTCACGTGTCATATGTACGTAGGTTGGCAAACATGGTGTAGAACTTTTCACTTATCAGCCTATCACTCCAAAGCGAGTGAACCCAATACTTTTTATTATTGTATTTCTTTCTATTTTTAAAAACGAGTTCACAGACAACCTATATCTGTATATAATCTGTCACTGCAAGTGCGCGCAGTCGCGAAGGTGACGGTGACGTGACAGTGACAAAGAATTTTTTGTCACGGTGACAAATGACACTAGTGCGCGCAGGGCCTAAGTAAAGGTTAGCCTCATATTTTCATTTTCACGACAAAGTCGACTCAACTCGTGAAAAGATTATTTGAAATTTGTAATGCGCTCCGCATGGTAGACTAATTTGATTTAGGTCCTGCTTTACGGGTTGCTGATAATACTATCTAATGTATAACGGTATCTAACTGATAAAAGATTATGGGTAAGTATATCTTTCTTTTTCACAGTCAAACTTCACTTAATCAGTCAAATATTTCTATTGGATACCTGAGAATTCGAGAGTTGTATGATATTAATTGAGGTGAATTAAGGCCTGAGGGCCAGTTTTACCTCTTTAGAAGAAATTGTATCGGAAACCGATGAAACAGTCTACGAATAATTAACATACCTATATTGATTTACTTAACTATTAAATATCGGCTTATGATTTAGCGAATTACAAATTTCTATTTCAATAACTTGACTTCCGTCTCTCTATTATTATATACAATTTAACATTTGAATTACTTGTATGTATAAAATTTGATTTATTATACCGTTGGTTCTATAACGAATATTCCGTGTAAAATCTTTTGTATGACTAATAAAAGCTGAACATGTCTAATGTATAATGGCAACAGTAATTATTTACTATTAATAGAAGCAATGCAAAGATGCATTAATGTCCCCTAATGCCTTAACAAGAGGCGTCCAGTCGTGCGGATCGTGAGTAGTCCGCTAATTACGTTATATTGCTCCATCGTGGCCGCATTATTCTACATTATTTCTTAAAAACTTCACACACATCTCGCTTTAAAGTATCAAAGTAAATTTATATGCATAGTTAATAATAAAAATAATAATAATAATATATGCATTTTGAGATTGACTCAATTGGAATTACTTAAATTCCCTTGATCGCCAAGTCCGTAACCTGTTAACAGCGTACCGAATACACCATCCTCGATCGTCTCTGATGAGATTGTATATCCCACGAAAATGTGGAGGTCGCGGCTTTTTAAACTTTAAAAATCTCCACAATCAATCGTGGGGTGTATAATCTCAGAGAGTACTTTTAAGCGGCTTTACTCCGCTGTCCTTAGGCAAAGAGAAATGGAGTAAACCTATAATAATGAGTACCGTTGACCGCGTGGCCGTATGGAAGAGCAAGGAATTGCATGGTCGGTTCTACAAAGTTTTGACAGACCCAGATGTAGACCAGCCTAGCTCTATATCCTGGTTTCAACATAGTAACCTCTTTGGAGAAACCAAAGGTTTTGTCTGTGCAATTATGGACGAAGTTATTAAGACGAATAACTCCCGGAAACATATCATGAAAGACGGAACTCCAGACATATGCCGAGCTTGTCATAAGCCTGGAGAATCCATTGGACATGTTGTTTCCGGTTGTAGTCATCTTGCTAACGGTGAGTACTTGGACAGACATAACCAAGTAGCCAGGATTATCCACCAACAACTTGCTATTCGATACGGCCTCGTAGAAAATGAGTTGCCTTATTATAGGTATAACCCAACGCCATTTCTTGAAAATGGTCGTGCATTGCTCTACTGGGATCGGTCTATTGTCACTGACAGGTTTATTGCAGCCAATAAACCTGACATAGTGCTAGTAGACCGATCAGCGCGCCGAGCAATTATTGTTGACATCACAGTTTCGCATGACGATAATCTCGTAAAGGCCGAAAAAGAAAAATTAAGTAAATATTTAGACCTTGCACACGAGATTACTGGCATGTGGAATGTGGACTCAACAATAATTGTTCCTATAGTTGTGTCGGTCAATGGTCTATTAGCGAAGAGTTTCAACCAACACCATAAGAAACTCTCGCTTGACAGTTGGATCAAGGGTCGGATACAAAAGGCAGTGTTGCTTGAAACGGCCCGTATTGTGAGGAGGTTCCTCAGCCTGGAGCCTTAACTACCGGCGGCCTGGGTCTCAACCTGTCATTGGAGGACTTCTATTTTTATATTTTAAAATATTTTTATTTTTCTTCTTTTTATAAATACAGGGTGTTAGGGGAATGGTTAGCCATAGAGGTATGTTGGGTAGGGGGGGTCATTTGGAACCTATTTAGGCTAACTTACCTATATGCAAAGTGTTACGGATTTTTTTTATGATTATTTTTTCATTTTTCGAAAAAAGTGCCGAAAATTTGTGATTTGACCATCATATCTTTTTTGTTTATTGATATAACAACGCCATTCTTTTTTTGTTTTGATCATCAATACATTGCGCATGTAAAATAAATGTGATTTAATTTAGAAAACATCTACAAAAAAAATTATGGGCCAAAGAAATCTTGACAGAGACAAAAAGTAAATCAAACCTTCAAGTTTAGGTATAAATTAAAAAAAAATTAAAGCGTCCAGACAATTTAAAATAATTTAAAAAACTACTCTAGTTAACACTGTTTTAAATAATATTACTTTCATTCACCTACCTTACTTACTTTTTTTTTAAATGATGAAATAACGAAATGGTTTCTACCTGAACCCGCACTCTACGCTGACAATTATAACAATAATTGTTATTACGCAGGGCGGTATATCCCTGTATAGCACATGGTAAACTACCATCTTGACTTTGGCGACATGTTGGCGCAGCGGTCAGAGCACTGGCTGATGCGCTGGCGGTCGTGCGTTCGATTCCCGCTCACGGTAGATATTTGTATTGGTCATATAGATGTTTGTCGTGGTCTGGGCGTTTGTGCTTGTGTATTGTGTGTGTTTCCGGACCCCCGACACAGGAGAAAATCTTACTGGGGGCCGTCGAGTGTGAAGCGTTTATTATTTAAAAAAAAATCTTGACTGCTCTCATCAGGCGAGGATTTACATCCTTATTTGAAGATCATCCTTTTTTCTACAATAATTGTTATTACGCAGGGCGATATGTCCCTGTACGGCACATGGTAAACTACTTTCTGTCTCTTTTAATCTTGGAATTTGGGGTATGAGTTTCCACGGGCACCACAAATGTCTCTCATAGAGTGAAATTAATGCCGGTAGGTATCAAAATAAAACAAATCATAAATTCGAGTAACAAATTTATTCTATTTTTATAAATACAGTGAATTCGGTCGTGAATTTTCATAATCTACATTACTAGAAATAAGGATGATCTTCAAATAAGGATGTAAATCCTCGCCTGATGAGAGCAGTCAAGATTTTTTTTTAAATAATAAACGATTCACACTCGACGGCCCCCAGTAGGATTTTCTCCTGTGTCGGGGGTCCGGAAACACACACAATACACAAGCACAAACGCCCAGACCACGACAAACATCTATATGACCAATACAAATATCTGGCGTGAGCGGGAATCGAACGCGCGACCACCAGCGCATCAGCCAGTGCTCTGACCGCTGCGCCAACATGTCGCCAAAGTCAAGATGGTAGTTTACCATGTGCTATACAGGGATATACCACCCTGCGTAATAACAATTATTGTTATAATTGTCAGCGTAGAGTGTGGGTTCAGGTAGAAACCATTTCGTTATTTCATCATTTAAAAAAAAAGTAAGTAAGGTAGGTGAATGAAAGTAATATTATTTAAAACAATGTTAACTAGAGTAGTTTTTTAAATTATTTTAAATTGTCTGGAGGCTTTAATTTTTTTTTTAATTTATACCTAAACTTGAAGTTTTGATTTACTTTTTGTCTCTGTCAAGATTTCTTTGGTCCATAATTTTTTTTGTAGATGTTTTCTAAATTAAATCACATTTATTTTACATGCGCAATGTATTGATGATCAAAACAAAAAAGAAATGGCGTTGATATATCAATAAACAAAAAAGATATGATGGTCAAATCACAAATTTTCGGCACTTTTTTCGAAAAATGAAAAAATAATCATAAAAAAAAATCCGTAACACTTTGCATATAGGTAAGTTAGCCTAAATAGGTTCCAAATGACCCCCCCTACCCAACATACCTCTATGGCTAACCATTCCCCTAACACCCTGTATATTTAAAAATGTAATTATAAGGAAAAATGTTAAATAAAAGAAATAATAATAATTAATGGCACCCCCGACTTCTGTCGAGCCTATCGTCATCCCGGTGAGTCACTCAGGCATGTGCTTTCGGGTTGTTCTGCGCTTGCTAAAACTGAGTACCTACTTGCACAGACATAACCAAGTGGCAAAGATTCTCCACAAAGAGCTTGCTCTTATGTACGGTCTTCTGGAACAGAGGATGCCGTATTACCAATACACACCGGTGCCAGTAATCGAACGCGATGAAGTCCGGCTCTACTGGAACCTGCCTATCGCCACAGACTGGACTGGCGAACAAGCCTGATATCGTGGTGATGGACAGGGCACGGTCGAGGGTGTTTTTGGTGGACATCACCATCCCTCATGACGAGAACCTCGTGAAAGCCGCAACTGAAAAGAAACGTAAATATCTGGATCTGGCGCACGAGATTGTCGACATGTGGGGTGTGGGGTCCGCTGAAATCATCCCTATAGTAATATCTGCCAACGGTTTGATCCCGGTTAGCCTTGCTCACCATCTGAGGCAACTGGGGATCCGGGACGGTTCGCTCGCAGCCAGGATGCAGAAGGCGGTGTTACTCGACTCGGCTAGGATTGTCCGCCGGTTTCTCAGCCTACAGCCCTAACCCTCGGCCGTTTGATCTCCCTGCCGGGGCGTAATCCTCCACCCGCTTATATATTTATATATGTAAGTATATGTAAATGAATTATGTTATTTATATAAATATTTATTATATTATATGTATATATTATATATTAAACGGGTGGAGTGACATCCAACAACATAACAATTATAGTAGGTAGGCTTTTACAAATTAGGTTGAGGAATTAGAAACAAAGCTACGAGTACCATATTTTTAGACTGCAGGTTGGTTGATGTAAATACGTATTTTGAAGTGCAATTTTATTCCTTTGAGTTTCAGGTACTTGGCTTAAGCTCACAACCATGACAATTCACTGTCTTTCGTCTAATAGATTTTGACTTAATATTAGTTCAGTATAACAAAAACACAAACTAAGCGTTTATTACGTTAATTCTCTCTCGTATTTGAATATACATGGAACTAACAAAATAATGTGCAAATAAAACCTATTCGAAAAGTAATCCTGAAGCGTAGGTTAAGTGGATTTAAGCGTTCTGCAGTAGGCGAATTAGTTTTTTTTTTTTTTACAGCAGTTCGTTTTATCTACAATTCTCTCGAAAATCTAGAACAATTTTGTACCAAAAGATTCTTTGTATTTAAATAAAAGTCGTACTAAGGATTTTCTTATTCGTAAAAACATAATTTGTAATCTGGTAGTCATTAACAATATTTGAATTATTTCCTTTGTGATTATTATACAGCAGTTAAAAAGCTTTCTTGTTTTATAATAATATGTTAGCTTACTTATTCCAATCAAAGAGGAATCGAGAGAGAAAAAGTTGATAAGGCTTTTTCGACGAAAATAAATAACACAAATTCAGTACTGAAAGCCAAAATTTATTTCGACTTGATCGAAAATACAAATTAAAGATAAACACAAAGTAAAAATAACGTTAAATAAAGTTGAATATTAAAAATCGGTGAGATGGAAACGGAATCTCCTCACAAACCTTTGCTCCACAAAGAGTATAAATATTTTTGAATAATTTTGTAAATTAATCCTCTGTGACGAAGGTAAATCCTCGACCATAAAAAAGCGTCACCTCGCTTTCACTCGAGCGTTGCAATTGTACGCTTTGCCTATTATCACGAAAAATATATTGTTAATTGGAGTTTTCATTTCTTTATGAAACCTGTGTATCATCATATTTTGTCAGGACATCTTTTAATATCAAATAGAAGATAACGATATTATATATGGTTTTAAACGACTGCAGTCTGGAAATTCTGTCTTAATTTCCGTATTTATGCCTTTTTCACGTATCTTGTTCGCTCATATTCGAGCTACGCTACATAAATTCATAATTATTTATAATTTAATTTATAAAAGAGCCAAGCATACAAAATAATAAGATTTCTTAAAGTCTAATTTACAGAGATTTTGGAAAAACTGTTGGTGAAAACTCAGCTTACAGCTGCTTTTCAGTCCATACCTGTACCAATGTTGCCAGCACAGGACGTAAAACTGTAATGTAAAATGTATCAAAACTAAGCAATATTGTGTTGTTTATGTGTGATTATTAGTTGCACACCTTCTATCTTTGTCATTTGCCCAAAAGTTAAAGTGTCTGGAAGAGATAGCTCTTTTAGCTATAATTTTGCATTTTGTAAATTATATGTTCTTATTATTGTACTATCCTTTTTTTGTATTTTCGGTTTAAAATAATGAATATCATTGAATACCACAAAAACCAAGTATTAAAGAAACAAAAGTCACACTCTTAATAAAATCGCAATAACTATTTCGTAGTTAACAAATTCAAATCATGTAAGAGCTTACGAACAGAGTAGTAAGGTTGGTTAAATTGGATAGCTTACGGTTCCCGCAAACCTAGCTCCGGAACACAAGTTGCATGAGAGTTCTTTTTTTATCGTCTCTTTTAATGGCACCGCTAATTATTTTACTTCCTCAACAATGTGAACTTAAAAGTAAAAATTTCTTTAGAAAAATGTATTGTGATGAATGTGTTAATATGAATGGAAATTTTAATAGTCTCTTATGTTCCTATTTAAATAAGAATAAAAGTAAAGAGCAGAGAAAGTTAAAAGTATAATTAATCTTTATTTAGCTCAAATTTGTGAAATTCTCGTCTTTAAATGTATTTTATAAGCTTTATTTATATTTCTGTTCTGTCTAAAATCATTTACTTATATTGTTTTCGTATAAAAGTAAATAATAAAGTTAAGTACGAGATTATGAGAGAACCATCTTCGTTCAAATCGTTAATAACGTCACAACTTTTCTTAGTCACGATAAATTCATTCACAATAACTTCTACCTTTATGAATAACTGTCAAATTTGACCTCAGTATTACGTAACTACACGTTAAAATGTAATTGAATCTTTAAAATTCCAAATTGTAATGTTTTCTTTGCTTATATAATAATCTGAATAGCGCGAAACCAAACATCTGTCGAAGATGTGTGTTGGCAACGGTTACAAATCCGTTACCGCGAAGGAGGTCATGCGCCGCCAGCGTCGCCGTCGTCGCGTGCGCACTTTCAACGAGTTAACACTCGTAGCTAACGCTAGCGCTTACTGAAATAGTGATAAATAATTGCAATCACACACACACAAAGTAGGCAATAAGGTTAACGAAATATTTTATTTAGATCAAATAATTTTATTTCGAAAATAATTAAAAAAAACCTTACATTTTAATTCTGATTGTATAACCAAAACAACAAACAATTGCTTAAATTTTATCTAGCATATCATTTTCGGTTTAATCGTAGAATTTTATTCAAAGCAATTCTAAAAAAAACGAGTACGCTTCAGACCACACGACTGAAGTAAAACCTACGAAATGTAACTCTCTCTCTTTCTATCTTCACTAACTTATATCTCACTCTCAACTTCGGTTCGCCTCGCCCGATCACACTTTTTGTAACGCTCTCGTCACGCATTCACCAGCTTACTTCAAAAACTTGTATATTGGTAATCTACTACCCGGACAGACTTCGTTCTGTCCGTTATGTTTTTTTTTTCTTTAGTATAAAAATCTTCCGTGGGATTTAAGGAACATACTACAAAAAAAAATTAGCCCAATTGGTCGAGCCATTCTCCAGTTATGCGCTTAGCAACATTCATTTTTATTATATAGATTTAAAAAATGCGTACAAAATAATCTTTTAAAAAGATATTATAATGAATATTATTTCAAAATTTTTATGCCGCCAGTAACATTTCCTCACAAATTGCAAGTTTTCGACTTCACCAATTAACGATTGAGCATGCGACAGACGCACAAAAGCAAAAATTGATTAATCTCCTCGAACACGAATAGGTAGGGATCCCTAGTACATTTTTTTAACCTGATCAGTATCAAGCTAATTTTCCGTGAGTAGCTTCATTTTGATGAGACGAACAAAAAGTTCCTCTTCGAAAACTCTCGATTGTGGTAGATAATAGAGTTATCAGGAGGTAGAGCAGCAGTGAGCGTAGGACCGGGATAACGGACCACGCAATTTGGAGGACAATATTACCATCAAATTATATAAATATTAAGTAACTAAAAGGAAAAAAAATCAGCTGGTTAGTAATAATTTTTGATGACCTTACGAGGTCATCAACTTGATGACCTCGTAAGGTCATCAAAAATTGATTTTTTTTTCTGATTTTTTTTCCTTTTAGTTACTTAATATTTATATAATTTGATGGTAATATTGTCCTCCAAATTGCGTGGTCCGTTATCCCGGTCCTACGCTCACTGCTGCTCTACCTCCTGCTAACTCTATTATCTACCACAATCGAGAGTTTTCGAAGAGGAACTTTTTGTTCGTCTCGTCAAAATGAAGCTACTCACGGAAAAATAGCTTGATACTGATCAGGTTAAAAAAATGTACTAGGGATCCCTAACTAGAAGCACAAAGTGCACAAATGAATAATCCGGGTGATTTTCAAGTCTGTCAACTAGGACGATTTCTAATTTGATTTGATGCACTCTATTTCAAGGTACTAAGGCTGAAAGTTGCTTATCATCAAATACTGCGCGGTTTTGCGGAGGCATCTAAACTATCTGGCACGGCATAAATTTTCTTGTCTAACTGGTTTCTTGCATAGCCATTTAAATTTTTAACGCAGAATTTGTAAAATTTAAAAGCTTGAATATACATAGGTACTTACATTAGTAGTTGTACTTACCTACCACTTAAGGAATGTAGTTTTAGATTGTTTTAATATGAGTCATATAGGTACTCCATAATCGATTTTAGATTGACTATAGCAATATCATAAAGAAATATTATGGTTTACTTTTAAGTATAGTTGTTACCTAATTAAAAACGTTGAAAGTGAGAACGAGATATAGAGAAAAAATCTAAATCTTTAAATTTCGTATCGGCGTTGATTTTATTTTAACATCGTGACGTTTCAAATGACTTTTAAATATTATTATGTGTAGAATAACTGGTTTAAAATCGTTAAAAGCAGTTATCGTGTGATGACCATGGAGCTGGATAGTGCCAAAATATTATTGAGAACCTAAAACGACCAACAACAAAAGCGGTAAATATTCCTTTTTAAATATAAATCACAGTTTTAGTGACCATGAAAGTTTAAATACTTATAAAACAACACATTTTATAACACAATAACTTTATAAAGTGTAAAGTATTTTAATTCGAAAACGACATCAAATATTATTTTCAATTACGCAATGACTATTACCGGCGGCGTTTCGGAAATAAATATTGCCGTTTTTAAATTTAACTGCCGAGTGTGTTGAAATTATTAACAGCTTTTGCTAATTGAACGACAATTAATTAATTCATACGTTTTGTTTCTGTTATAGCCGTTTTTATTCAACCTCTAAAAATATAAAAAAAATTTAGCAAAACAATTTACGAGTATATTTCACAGAAGTGGTATCGAAAGATTAGAAAAAATATTTTGTTTATAAATCGAAAATTAGTTGCGTTAATGTATAAATTAATTTAACAAAAATAAAACAACTGAAATCGATTTTCATATAAGGCACCCGGTATGAAAAAAATATGAGGAGTAAAATCTACTGAACGAATGACCTCGTTACGTTTTTGTAACGCCATCTGATCCCCCCACCAACACCACCACTTCAGCCTATCACAGTCCACTGTTGGACATAGGCCTCCACAAGTTCGCGCCCGACATTATGACGTGAACTCATGTGTTTTGCCCATAGTCACCACGCTGGGCAGGCGGGTTGGTGACCGCAGAGCTGGCTTTGTCGCACTGAAGACGCTGCTGCCCGTCTTTGGCCTGTGTATTTCAAAGCCAGCATGGATGGTTATCCCGCCATCCGTCGGCTTTTTAAGTTCCAAGGTGGTAGTAGAACTGTGTTATTCCTTAGTCGCCTCTTACGACACCCACGGGAAGAGAGGGGGTGGCTACATTATTTAGTGCCGTAACCACACAGCACACACACACACAACACAGCACATCTGATCAGATGGCGTTATTTGATTCGTTTATTTACCATTTTTTATGGTGTTAATCTTTTTTTTAGATTAGGCCATGTCGAGAGAATGAATGAAGCACGATTGCCGAAAAAAGTGTATAAGGCGAGTGTAAATGGAAGTGTTGGAAGGGGTAGACCTAGGCGGACGTTTCAAGATCAAATTAGGGACGTCCTGAAAAAAGGCCAGGTCAGGAGTAACCTGAACCGAAGAGCATGTATGAAAGGAATAATGAAAGTGGACGAAGCGAAACGAGTATGTAAGGATCGTAGCAAATGGAAAGAAGTGGTCTCTGCCTACCCCTACGGGAAAGAGGCGTGATTTATATGTATGTATGTATAGTAAGCCTTTTTGTGCCTATTTAGACAGTCCAAAGAAGTAAACTCCAGTCGTGCGTCAGAGATTACACACACTTTTTTAAATGTTTACTATAATAATTGTGTTTACTCGCAAGCGAAAAGAAAAACTGACTTCAATTACATGCGTTATTAGAGATAACTCAAAAAGTACTTGTCAGATTTCAGTCAAATTTAAATGAGCCCATATGGCAAGTACCAGTTTTTGATTTAAAATAAAATCATCAAAATCGATCCACCCAGTAAAAAGTTATGAGGTAATACAACGACGGTCGACGAAAAATAGTCAAGTAAATACGCATTATTAGAGACATACTCAAAAAGTATTTGTTAGATCTCAATGAAATTTGAATGGGACTAAATGACAAGCAACATTCGATTAAAACAAGAATCATCTAAATCGGTCAATCCAGTAAAAAGTTATGAGGTAACACATAAAAATGATTGAGTCGAATTGAGACCCTCCTTTTTTGAAATCGGTTAAAAATGGTCGTATTTCGTATTCAGTTTAAACTACATTTGGCCCATACCATTACTAAAAATCATCAATGTATACTATATGATATATGAAAATATATCATCTTCCTTATGTTTGTCATATTAAGGGTGCGTTGTCCTTTCTTCGTGGCAACCGGTCCGCTGGAGCCACGGAGTATAGAGCTTTACTGGTGGCATCATTTCACCTACATTCCCTTCATTTACATTCGAGCCACCGTGCATCGTACGCATTTAGGTTTCGATAAGGAATTTCTCTATAACGGTCACCCGACTTGACCTAATCGTGTCATATACTGAATAAATTGTGGCTTTAAAACTGTAGTTCCCAAATATATGCAGTATATAATTATTAATTTTTTCAACACATTTCACAAACTTACTGTTTCTGTCATATATTATATCTTTTCGTAATCATTTTTAGATCGCAAGAAATATTTCTGAGAGTTTAAATAAGCGGTTTTTTTTTTCAACCTTACATTTTAATAATATTCATAGATGGATATAGCATAGAAATACCTAATTTAGATAATTAATTTACTTATCAAAACATTGAATTAAAAGTAACAAGATTTTTCTTTAAGAGACATCAGACAGCCAAGTCTAATGCTTTTAAAGTTTCATATTACCATTACTCTAACTAATAAGATTGTTTGAGACTAAAACCATTACTTATATGCATTAAACAGAATCGAAACTGATCAAAGGAATATATAATATGCTGTAGTAAGTATCATTTTAAAGCTAGTCTAGACTACGGGATACATTTATTATCTTCCAATAAAAATAACACACTCTGTCTTATACAAAAGTAAATACATAAAGACTAAAACTGTATCAAGAAAAAATATTAAAGAATGAAACCCAGTCGAAACTGAACTAGTTTTACTTCGATCTAAACTAAGTATAGGAAGTATATGTAAGCCAGGTTTTTATTAAGTAGGTACATACTATAAGTTGGCTTCAGTCACTAGATCTCCCCTTCACTAAAACGACCTTGCCTCCACGCAAGGCTCGCTGTCGTTCACCTGGCAAGAATGCGACCAATAATACAGCTTGTTGACAATACACGTATATAAAAATATACCACGAAGTTATGATGAAGCAGCTGTAATAAGAACAAAACATTTGGAAATCGAACGATGTCTTTTTTTTCATCTTTTCATCACCTATTCATCTTACGTTGAAAACCAAGTCAAATTAATTACAAAGGTAGTATATATATTGTAGTTCTCTCAAGCCGTGTCATTAATATACTTTCACTTTTTTGCGGGTAGGAGTGAAAATAACCATACGTATATTTCTGACAGTGCTATCGTTTTATTACCGAAAAATACTTTTAACATCTTTATTTGGCTAGTTTTATGCATTATATGTAAGTTTACAAAGCATCACCCACCAGCAAGTGTTATCCTAGCAATTTACGCAAAGACACAGAAGATAAATACCACCTCAACTATGGAATCCATGAAGGAGACAATTGCTAATCTTTCTGAAGTTTTTCACTCAAAATTGAGCGAATTTGAGAAGGGAGGCTCACCTGCATCTTCATCTACCGAGTTTAGTAACTTCAAAACGTTTATTCTCTCGGCACTTAATTTGCTTCAACGTCAAGTAGATTTTCTAATGAGAGATGTGGATCGTTTAGAGATGGCAAGAAGACGTAAGATGCTTTTAGTCCATGGTCTGCCTGAAGAGAAGTCTGAGGACACTTCCGCCAGAATCACTTCCCTCGTGGCTGAGCACCTGAATTTAGAAAATTTCTCCAGTAGCTGCATTATGAAGTCCTATCGCCTAGGTCGCTCAATAGGTAAGAAACCTAGGCCGATAGTAATAAAGTTTGCTGATATTGGTGTGCGTGACAGGGTGTGGTTTGCCAAAACAAAACTCAAGGGTACCGGGCTTACTCAATCTGAGTTCCTAACTAAAACTCGGCACCAGGTGTTCTTAGAAGCAAGGCGGCGTTTTGGCATTAATAGCTGCTGGACACGAGACGGTTGCATCCATATTTTGTCAGCGGATGGACAGCGTCATAAAGCGGAATGTATGTTGGACCTTGATAGTATTCCCAGTTCTGAAAGTATTCCCAGTTCTGAAAGTATTCCCAGTTCTGAAAGTATTCCCAGTTCCGCTTCACAAAAATCTCCAGCTCATGAAAAGAATTTGACATCCAAAGCTAACGAAGTGAAAGTGACTGTGCCACGAGCGAAGAGAGTGTTAAAAAAATAACTTTTGTACGGTTTTTTTTTTTTCTTACCTGTATATTTTTGATTTTTTGTTATTTACTTATTTCCTTTTGTCAGTCACTGTTGATTCTTAACTATTACTTATTTTCCTTTTTCAAATTATATTTAGAGTTAGCTTCACTATATCATTTAATTTTATCTCCTATATGTTTACTGTAATTACTGTTTGTTTACTTTTATATAGCTTTTGTGACAGACTTTAAACACTATTTAGTATTTCGCTTTCTTACTTTTAAGTTATAAATATTGATACGGGTTAAGATAGATTGATGTTTGTTTACTTTTAGATACTTTTTTAGAAGATTTTTTTGTCATACTTCAAATAACGGGATGACATTGATGTGACAGATGTTTGATGCAATGCGTTCGGAAACTATTTTTCTTTGCTTTTGTTAGATATAACTGTATATTAGAGTTGCCTCATTTTTATTGTGTCTTTCACTTATTAATTTTTACTTATTTTTTTTTTTCTCTTTTTTATTTTGTTTGCATTTTTATATAATGTGAAAAGTCAAGTGTAGATGGGGTGATTTGTTATTTGTTATTTCTAAGTTATATACTTTCTTTCTATTGTAATACCCGTTATAATTTCATTATCGTTGTTATAATTTTGTGGTTTATTTTTTATTTTTATATAAAGCTAATTTTTTTCTGTTGATTTTCTGTGTAGTCTACGGTGTAAATGTCTTCTGTCTCTTTTTTTTCTGTAGCTGGCGGGTGTAAGGACACTATATTTTAAACAGTTGCATTTTATTATTATTTATATATTTTTACTTATTATATTTTACTAAGTTTGTTGTCTTAGTTTATAGATATTTATAATTAGGTACTATATTAATATATATTCTTTTTTAATTTTATTTTTATTAGCACATAATTTATTGCGTTTTATTGTATATTATAGTTATTACATTTTATCTGCTATAAATACATTGTTAACAATTACTGTTTATTGTATTTCTCATTATGAACAATACGACATTTGCGAACGATGATTTGGTTGAATTATCGGACGATGCTGTTTCGACGGATTCTAATGATAGTTTTCATAGTACTTATATGCCGCTCAACCAGACTCTTCACACGACATTTTCTGCTTATCCAAAAAATTTTAACGTCGTACATATAAATGCTCAAAGCATCCCTGCTCATTTCTCTGACTTCCTGGCATCTTTTGAAAGTAAAAACATTCACGCTGTACTTATTTCTGAGACATTCCTTAAACCTTGTTTGCTTTCCACGTCCTACTGCTTACCTGGTTTCTATTTAATTCGCAATGACCGTGTCGGGAAGGGTGGCGGTGGGGTGGCCATATATCTCCGTAGTAATATCCCATTTACTATACTGCATAAATCACCTGCACCATACTCAGAAACTGCTGAACACATTTTTATTGAAGTTTTATTTGGTCAGCTGAAACTTTTACTTGGAGTTTTTTACAATCCATCTATGCATATAAATTATTTCGAAAACTTTGAAACCCTTCTGGAGCAATATGTACCTTTGTTTGATCATACTATTATTATGGGTGATTTTAACACCTGTCTTATCAAAAATGATTTACGTTCTAAACGTCTTAAAAATATTGTAAGTGGTGCTAACCTTAACTTACTTCCAACAAACGCTACACATTTTTTCCCTAATTGCACTCCCTCTTTACTGGATTTGATGTTGGTTTCCTCCTTAAATCACGTTGGGACATATGGACAAATGCCGGCCGAAGGTTTTTCTTACCACGATCTTGTATTTTTGTCTTATAAAATTCGTCCACCTAAAGAGAAACCCACAATAGTTATGCGTCGCAATTTCGGTAATTAATCCTCGTCAAACGTGGCAGTTTCTAAAGACACTCGGCTTTGGGCGGCAGAAGGGCTGTATCAGTAAACATCTTGACATTGACGCTCTTAATAAAAGTTTTTCTTCTACTTCTAAGATTGATACACAAGTTAAATTATCAACTATAAACTACCTTAGCTCTTTACCAATCCCGGAGTATGCTTCCTTTAAATTTGATCCCATCTCTCCGGTGGAGGTTAAGAAACATATTAATGCAATAAGAACTGAAGCCGTTGGCAGTGATGGTATAAGCAGGAAAATGATTCTTCTATCCCTCGACTGCATCTTACCTGTGGTTTGGCATATTTTTAACTTCTCTCTTTCTTCTTGTACTTTTCCCAGTGTTTGGCGTAACGCCTTGATCATTCCTATTCCGAAATCTTCGTCTTCGTCTGGCACCAGCTTTCGACCAATTTCTATATTACCTTTTCTATCTAAAGTTCTTGAACGTATTGTCTATTCTCAGCTTAATCTATACTTATGTACTCATAATTTACTTAGTCCTTTTCAATCTGGATTTCGAACTGGACACAGCACAGTTACAGCTCTTATTAAAATTTGTGATGATATCCGATTTGCAATGGACGATAAACAGGTGGCAATTGTAGCACTCCTTGACTTTAGTAATGCCTTCAATAACGTTGACCATGATTTACTTATCGCAATCCTACGGACTCTAAATATCGGTTCATGTGCTTCCAAATGGTTTCAGGCTTACTTAAATGATCGACAACAGTGCGTTAGCTTTGGCAATAAACTTTCTGCTTCTTGTACTCTTTCTTGTGGGGTCCCTCAAGGAGGAGTTTTATCACCCGTGCTCTTTTCAATATTCATCAATTCCTTATCCACATTTCTCACTTCAAAGCATCACTTTTACGCTGATGATTTGCAACTATATGTAACTACACCTATTGATGATATTGCTAATGCTATCGCTACTCTAAACATTGAATTAAATAAAATCGTTACTTGGTGTCAGTCATACGGTCTACTAATTAATCCAAATAAATCTCAAGTGACTATTGTTGGCAACTCATATCAGCTATCCAAAATTAATTCACTTAACTTGCCTCCCATCTTATTCGATTCTGTCGCTCTTTCGCCTCTCCCTGTTGTTAAGGACCTTGGGTTATTAATTGACAATAATCTCACCTGGGCGCCTCAAGTTGCGGAGGTGAGTCGAAAGGTCTTTGCAACAATAAGTTCGCTAAAACGTTGGAAGAACTTTCTTCCCTTTAAAACTAAAGTTGCCTTAGCTAATTCCTTACTGCTGCCATTATTAGATTATGCCGACATTGTTTATATTGATTTATCTGAACAATTGTTAAACAAATTGGAACGATTACAAAACATGTGTATTCGCTTTATTTTCGGTTTGCGCAAATTTGACCATATTTCTCAACATCGTCAACAGTTGGGTTGGCTACCAATAAGACAGCGACGAAATATGCATGCTCTTTCTCTATTATTCAATATCCTTTATCACCCATACACCCCCCCTTATCTTAAGGAAAAGTTTAAATTTTTAGGACATGACACTGATTTTAACTTGCGTTCCCGTAGCAATAACTTGCTTGTATTGCCCCCTTCTCGCTCTAGTTCTTATAGTAATTCCTTCACCTGTAGAGTGATCAAACTTTGGAATTCTCTGCCCATTAATATCCGTCAAGCAGAGTCTATAAATATTTTTAAAAACCGTTTGTACAAATACTACATATCTCTTACATTGTCTTAAATTTGTGATCTATTAGCATATTGTTTCCAAGTTAATGTTTGTATGTATATATTTTGTATATATTTATGTATGTATGTGTGTATATATATATATATATATATATATATATATATATATTATATGTATTGTCTGATGTATGAGTATTATAAAACTATGTTAGTAATTTAAGTTGTCTTTAGTACGTATAAAAACTTGCATTGTTGATTGCGCACTCTACCCGGCACACTTTTACTAAAAGCTTCTTTCATTAAAGGTTGCCTGGAAGAGATCGCTATAAGCGATAAGGCCGCCTTTGCATACTTATTTACTCTGTATCATGTTTCTAAACTGTATCTTTCTTTTGTGTGCAATAAAGTGTTAATAAATAAATAAATAAATAATATAAAAGAAAACTGGTAGAGAAAGTCTTGTGTAAGCATTAAATATCTTATTGTAATTCCTCGAATACTAATTATATCATAGTCTTTGATTAAAATTTGATATCTCCTTAATTATGAATAAATGAATGGCGAATCCTTTGATATCTTTTATGATTTAATCTGTATGCGTATTCAGATTATATTATTAAATAATGAATAAAGGTTAGTTATGGACTTTATAATACGCCTGAGTTTGTATTTTGAATTAATTTAATAGAAGTCGACCTCCGCCAGCAATGCCGCGCCATATTGTTAATTTAAACCCTCCACTGTATAATATGTCAATAAAGAAAGCTATATTAGTTCCTACGATTAAATAAAAAGTTAAACTACGTCTATGATTCGTATAGTTTATAGTAGATAAAAATATTAAAAAAAAAAGTGTAGTGTACTATAATAGATGCATTCAAATTTCTACTACATAAACCTTTAGTTTATTTTAAGCTTAATGTCACGGGATTCGTTGTTAAAACAATTTTAACGCTTTAATATAAAACCAGGTAAAGGTCAAACTGTGACATAGTTATAAACTTTCTATGCTGTTTATCTAATACAAATTTTGTATCAAAACCTTCGAGGAACACGTAAACGTAATAAAGTCTAAGAAAATTGTTATGCGAGTATATATATGTATGTTATATTCGTAAGACAAACATATACACGTATGTCATTTAACGCCTCCACACTAAAACAAAGGGTTACAACATAGCTTACACGCAAACAAGCTGGTTTTCATTGTGCACACAAATATACATAACAATAATTGACACTGTCTAATCACCGACCTCAAGGCGTTATTGCACAAAGTTATTCTAAGCCTTACCCACACAAACTTGAATACCGCTTACCGAAACCGCATAATTGAGAACTTCAGCTATTGATATAATTACTATTTGTTTGTATTTTTTTTCCTATCATAATTTAAAAGCAACTGTTTTAAGTGCAACATCCCAGTAAACTGACGAACACCTTGTAATGCCTGTAATTGTTAAATTGTTTTACACTTGTTACTATTTTACGCATATAACTACTTCGTAGCCTAATGTTTTATAAATTATAATTTTTTTCAATTGATAAGTCCTCTTTTTAACAAACTCTACTATTTTTTATTTATTAAAATTCAAATTATTTTTTATCATAAATATACTCTGTATTACTTTATTATTGTGTCTGCGCCGTATCGCATTGTCTCTAATTAGTCTAAGTGAATACACAAAGAGTATATAACCACTACGTTTTAAGAGACGGGAGTCCCATACAAATAGCGTAAAATCTAATAAGTATGAAATGGAAGCGAAAAGTATTGCCAATATGAAGCCGCAAACGTCATCTTCATGACATACGTAATGCCAATATCAAGAACAAAATAAATAGGGATTTCACGTGATTTCACAGAAATTATCGATATCGATATTTTTCGATACGAGTGTGTGACCCTTATGACAATTTTTGTTAATAGTTCAGGTAGGTTAATTAAAAAAAAAAACAAAGTATCTATACTCAGAGTTTTAATTTGTTCAAACTTTAACAAAAAAAAGTGTCCTGTTTTGTCCTGGAGTGGAGACCGCGTCTTGGCAAACGCAGTGTGGGACGTCCTCCGGCCCGTTGGACCGACGATCTTCGTAAGATTGCCGGTGTAGGCTGGATGAGGATTGCGGCTGTAGTAATTATGATCATTTAAAACATTTTTTAACATCTTCTCTTTTGTCACTTTTAGCCACATATTGGATGTGTGATGGAAAACTATGGAACATTTCATCTATTAATGGATTTTTAGCAATATCAATATGTGGAACAGCATTTTTCTTTAACTGTGTTTTCCTTTTCTTGAAATATTTTGTATGAAAATGCTTGCCGCAAATATATTTTAATTGATTCAATTTTTCTATAGGCACGTTTTATCAAGTTTTCGGTACCAGTCGCCTTTACCCATTGTTTGCAGCTAAAAAGAAAACTATGTTAAAATTTGTAATAGATACCTGATGATAATTTAAAAAAATTCAATTCTCTCAGAGGGAATTGCAAAGAGTACTTATATCTTTGACCAGAATCGTTAGATTGTTTTGAGTAATACTTAGTCTGAGTTATCAGATTGGTATAAAGAGTAGTAAATATTAATAATACATTTTCACCTCTCATCTGTTCTTCACTTCAAATCAAAATTATCGATAAAACATACACAACACTATTCTTTGCATATCAATAAGGTTATGCATTATTTTACTCGAAAAACCAACTGTTTGATGAAAATTATGATTTACACTGTTATTTTACGCGGTAATAAATTATATTCTGCACTTACTGATCTTCGTCTAGAGGAAATCTTGCCATGAATATTCTTTTTTGGCCGTCCATTCGACATGTTTTTGCACCATATATTTCGCACTTTTTCTTTTGGAACCCACTCATTTTTGCCTTAGACGATCACTATACCCAAATATACGCCAAATATATAGCAAATACCTAATTAGATGGTTAAATTTTTTATATAAAGAGCACAGATCCGACTTCTCAGCTACCACAGTTAGGGCAAAAAAGAAATGTCAAGTCAAATGACACGATATGGCGGCCAAAGATGGCGGCGAAGTATAATCCGCCTAAATTCGAATGCCATCAATTACATACTGCTTTGTAGATGTCGATGTATTTTCAAACTTAGACGGGTTCAAAATTCGCTCCCGTTTCATACAATCGTTTTTTTACCTTGAAGTTGCGCCAGGCTGTGAATACAGAAAATAATAGTCTTATTGTCACAGTGTATCATATTTTTTTTTAAATAAAACTAGGTCAACAATAATAGCAACACGTACAATAATGACGTTTATCGATAAAATCACGTAATATTTTTGTGTTTTTATTCGAAATGATATAAGTGACACAACCTTATTATTTCTATTAGCAAGATAACTGATTTCTAAAAGGAAGTTTAAACAAATATTCTCACGTATGTAATAGATGGAAGCCGCGACGAGACTCTACGTGACGTTCATCTTACGTACGTGCTGTACCCACAATAGTTATTCTATTTTTTATAACATCTACATAATACTATTCTCTTACTCTCGTTATATTGCATTTATACCTATCATACTTTGATTTTATATACTATATATAATATATTTTATTTTATTTCAGAAACAAAAACAACATATAAACGTTTTATCCTACATGCCAACATTTTTATTACAATATATGGAACATTTAGTACGGGATCCCTAGTACATATTTTTCACCTGAACCTGAACACCTGAAAATCAGCTAGTTAGTAATAATTTTGATGACCTTACGAGGTCATCAACTTGATGACCTCGTAAGGTCATCAAAAATTGATTTTTTTTTTCTGATTTTTTTTTGCTTTAGTTAGTTAATATTTATATAATTTAATGGTAATATTGTCCTACAAATTGCGTGGCACGTTATCCCGGTCCTACGCTCACTGCTGCTCTATCTCCTGCTAACTCTATTATCTACCACAATCGAGAGTTTTCGAAGAGGAACTTTTTGTTCGTCTCATCAAAATGAAGCTACTCCCGGAAAATTAGCTTGTTACTAATCAGGTGAAAAATATGTACTAGGGATCCCTACCTAATTGATAAAGATAAAATTTAGTAAAAACAAAAGATTTTTGCTTACTTATAAATAATATCATATTAAATATTATGTAAAATTCTTCCATGCAAACCTATTCAGAGCTCAATACGACCTCACTCCAAGCTCTCTCCCTGTACAATGTTGGTTCGCTAGCATCTTAGTTTATTCCACTTTATTAGAAACAAGTACCATGAGATCCTACATTGTTGACTTGATTTATTGAAGTTGAGTAAGACTATTAAAAACACCTTTGAGTTTATAAATACGCCTTTATCTATTAATATATCTACTTGCCCACAGGTATACCTTAAAACTTATTTGTTTAAAAGTTTTGCAGTTTCTTTTCTCGACAGCAACAATATAATAATAAAAAATTAAAAAATCGTTTAGAATGCAAACTTTGTATAATCTAAATATATATACAAATGCTTTGTTGTACGTAAATACAGAGTTTTCTCTATCGCCACCAAACCCAATCAACTTCCCGTTGGTGTGGTAAATACCCCTTGGTCTCCAGGTGGTAGTAAGGGAGTTTGGTCGCGGTTGGTGAAAGTGGGCGGTGGTGGGTGGTGAAAATGTTAAAACATATATTTCTGTCCTTTTCTAACGCATTAGGACATCTGAAAAGATCTCAAATTTTCTGTAATGGTCTAGAAAGTTTCTGCGATGTATTTTAACCCGAGCAACGCCGGGTTTCGCTGCTAGTATAATATATTATTGTACTTTAAAGTCAATACAAAAATGGTTTAAACTTTAACAGATGACGCTATAATACAGATGGACATGAAGGAATGTAAAAATTCAAGTCAAATCTAAGCCTAAAGATGGGAATCCTAAAGTGGTCTTTAATATTCCTCTTTCGTTTATAAGCTATTGTCAGAATGTGGTCAGAATAATAAGTCTCTTCACGAAGCAATACGTTAAAACAGAAAATGATATCGCCACTCTCTAGTAGCTATTCGGAAAGAGTAAAATATTGTTTACAAGAAATGTTTTTAAAATATTATATTCTTTCGTTCAACAAATTAGTATATTATAATAATTACGTTGTTATTGTATACGAAAAAAAAAGACAGGTTACTTTACAATAAAATAACGCTTTAGCCTATAATATCCCACTGCTGGGCATAGGCCTCTTTCTCCATGTAGGAGAAGGATCAGAGCTTAATCCACCACGCTGCTCCAATGCAGGTTGGCGGATATATATCCTATTATGAGTAACGATCGCTATCAGGTGTACATAATAAAAACCGGGACCGACAGCTTACCGTGCTCTCCGAGGCACGGTGGGCAGACCCACAAGGACTAATAACCAGACCGGAAATAAATATTTCTATAAACACAAATATCCACTCCAAGCGGGAATCGAGCCCGCGACCGTCGGTGATTAGGCGCCGCCATGGCACACGCACCATTACACCAGAGCCGTCGTCACAATAAAATAGGTATATACCCAAATACATTGGTTTCTGAAACTATATTTGAATAACACTGTCATATACATCTTAACTTACCTTTTTTAACCGACTTCAAAATAGGAGGAGGTTACTCAATTAGACCGTATATACAATATATTTTTTTATGTATGTTCGGGGATAACTTCGTCGTTTATGAACCGATTTTGATAATTCTTCTTTTGTTGGAAAGGAGATATCCCAACTTCTCTCTGGAGAATCCCAGAGAAATCGAGGGGAACCCTCGAAAATCGTAGTGATAACTAGTGCGTTTGTTAATTTTTTTCGTCGGCTTACGTATTACTTGTCGATGTAATTGAAGTCGGTTTTTCTTTTCGTTTGCTAGCAAGCACAATTATTCTATTTACTCTATTCATCATCATCATCATCATCATTTCAGCCTATTGCAGTCCACTGCTGGACATAGGCCTCCACAAGTTCGCGCCAATAATGGCGTGAACTCATGTGTTTTACCCATAGTCACCACGCTGGGCAGGCGGGTTGGTGACCGCAGGGCTGGCTTTGTCGCACCGAAGACGCTGCTGCCCGTCTTCAGCCTGTGTACTTCAAAGCCAGTAGTTGGATGGTTATCCCGCCATCGGTCGGCTTTTTAAGTTCCAAGGTGGTAGTGAAACTATGTTATCCCTTAGTCGCCTCTTACGACACCCACGGGAAGAGAGGGGGAACCTAAATTCTATGCCGTAGCCACACAGCAGTGTTATACATTACTCTATTATTATCTCTATATTTTTTCTATTTTTCTATCTACATAATAATGTACATGTATATAAAGTAATATCTTGTACGTGAGAAATATTGGTATAAAACAATATAGTGATAAGTACGACGTTTATGTTAGACGTGCTTATGACAGCGGAAGAGTTATGTATATGCCCGTATGCCGTATGCAAGGCCGGCGTTATTAAACACTTTATGAAGAACCGTAATGTGTGAAGATAAAAATTACTCATTTATGTAAATTTTGAGGGCTTATTTTTTAATTTTTATACGATCATAATGATCCTGACATTGACAATTGCAAAAAGTTATGGGAAAATGGACGGATGGATGAATTTCAGGGTCTGTTTCCCCAGTTGTGGATGAAAAAAAGACAAATACGGATAACTCTACTTGACGATATCAAACATATAAAAGTTTTTAGCATGTAATGAGGAGGGATGAAAGCTATATTGGTAAAAGAATGTTAGGGATGAATGTCTAAGGACGAAGAGCGATCGGCAGGCCAAGAAAGCGATGGATGGATTGTGTGAGTGAGGACATGAGAAAGAAAAGAGTATGCGCTGAAGTGACGAATAATAGAGAGGAATGGACGAGGAGAACATGTTGTGCCGACCCTATATAAGTAGGATAAGGGCAGGGAGATGATGAAACAGATAAAAGTTTTTGACACATTTTAATTTTTTGCCATCGAATTTCACTATATTTATCAAACTTTTCTATTTGCTAATATTATTCTAAAATTTATAGTTTATTGATTGAGAAGTAATAGGTCCTAACTGGTGAAATCGGCACTAAGTCTACTATGTTGTTCGTGGTAAAACTTGTAATGTAGAGAGATTAAGAATGATTAATAGGCTTTCTTTAACGCCAAATTAATATGGGATTAGAAGTACGCGTATATGTATAACATAACAGCTATGTAGGTAAAACTTATGTGTATTTTATTACTGTCTACTTAATTTTACTTTGTTTGAAAACTAGTTAGAATACCTCTATTTACACATTTACTTCTATAATTTCTAAATTCTAGTATTAAAATACGCAGGTAAACAAAAATTATGATAGATGTACACAAACCCTTATACGATATAGAACGAATAGAAAGAAAGAAAGAAAGAAAGAAAGAAAGAAAGAAAGAAAAACTTTTTATTGGCCTACGACCAGTTTACAAATATTGAAATAACACATACATCATAGGTAATATTTTAAAAATTAACAATATGATACAATAAAAATAAAAAGAAAAAAAATGACGAGGAATACAAAAAAAATTAAATAAAATAAAAAATAAAAAATAGGCCAACGGGTTACTTGCCTCAGCATTGTTTTTGACAGCAAAAAAAAAATTGCTGCCAAAAACGCTGATATTCTGGCAGAACCTGTAGTGGTATAATACCAGTGAGGTTAATATGTATTAAACCATAATTATAATACAACAACAAACTGACAGACAACACAGATACATTTGTACACAGAACTAAAGAAGCAAAGCCGTAACAGATACTTATATTTTATATGGAAGTGTAAGAGACAAGAGAAAAAATAAATAACATAAGCTATTGGTAAGTACGTACATACGTGTTATATAATATATTAAAATAAAGTATAATAAAAATAATTAATAAATAAGTGGATCATGTAGACTAATATAGTATCTGTAAATATTTAGTTCTTAGGTTGGAGGAATAATTTATTAGTTATTTTAATATACATGGGTACCTGCGTGTGCATTCAAAATTAATAGCTATTTTTGACTCTTTACTCCTATATAGCCGTAACATGATGTTTTATAGCCCATCTTACCTTAATACTAAACGTCTAACGCGATAAAAAAATGATAAATTGAATAGAGAACTTCCATTTCAAAGTTCATTACGTTTATAAAAAATAATCGCAGTGCTAAATAATAAAGCAAGAAAAATTCGTAATGACTTTATATTAGGTAACTCTCTCCTACTCGTACAAGTACAAAGATTACAATGTCCAAATCAGGCAAGGTATTATAAGCCTTATTGTTTTAACGAAAATGCCATGATTGCATGACGCGAAACCATACAGCGTGACCTTTATCGTGGGACGCGACATCTTGCCATTTAGCCAAGCATTATTTGCCATTGCCATAGTTGCCTCTTCAGACCGGCTTCTATTTACATATTCGCATTCATTAAACATCTGTTGATCGTGAGTCTTAAAAGGAAGTAATAATATTGAAAAAAAATACATGTTAAATCACAAGCTTCAAAAGATACTAACATTAACATTTATCTTCCGCTTTTAATTTTCGATGGATCGGATACAGTACATACACCATATAGGTACTTCCTTATTATATGAAATTATACAATTCAGTGCAAATTTTTGTTTCTATTCGTAAGACAATTCAGTTAAAATTTGTGTATTATAGAAAATATATAATTCTGTCACATCTAAAAAACAGTTAGGAACGGGTATATGTCACCCTTACCTCTCGCGTGATAGGTAATTATTTAAAAACTAGCTTCTGCGCGCGACTTCGTCGGCGTGAACTCCGCTCCTATTGGTCTTAGCGTGATGATACATAGCCTATAGCCTTCCTCGATAAATGGGCTATCTAACACTGAAAGAATTTTTCAAATCGGCCCAGTAGAACCAGAGATTACCGCGTTCAAACAAACAAACAAACAAACAAACAAACAAACAATCAAACAAACTCTTCAGCTTTATATATTAGTATAGATATATAATAATTATGAATCACGATCATTGTTTATACCTGTACAAGAATAAATATGTATATGATGTTCGCAAGGTGTTCTCAGATGAGTAAACTTGTTTTTTATTATTTACTTTTACGGTTTCACTATAATAATGATACTATTTATGTACCTATTTATTTTAAGAGATACCACACATTTTAATGCCACCTTGACCTTTTCATCTTTACTGAGAGGTTGCAGACTCTACCCATACCGGTTGAGTCATTTGTACACAGCGAATTTCGTTTTAAAATATTTATTCGATTTTTGCAAATCTTAACAAGTATTAGCACACTTGAAACGAATAAAATACTTTTGTACGAATAATTAATTAATTAATAAATTACCTAATTTTATGGTTAAACAGGGAACTTTGTAATACCTAATTCATATCTTTAGCATTTTATTTAATTAATTATAAGTAGTAAGTAACATTTTAATGCTTTATTTTCCTAAGTTCTATGATTAACGAAGCAAAGTTAGTTGAACTTTATTAAGCAATTCATATTGAAAAATAAAAAAGTTTATGATAAAATTTTAAATACTATCACTTATTTTATCGATACTTAGTACAATGTTCACAAACAATAAGCACACGATACGATGACTAGTAACACGAGTCAAAAAAACCTACCTTTGAAAGGTCACTGAGTCACTACAGTTGCGTCATTATCATTTATTTATATGAATTCCATATATTATTATCTACAAAGAACTGATATAACCACAAAATACTGGTAATGTTTAGCTATAACTTAAAATTAATAAGATAATGTAAATAATCACAAAATACTGGTAATGTTTAGCTATAACTTAAAATTAATAAGATAATGTAATTTAAAAAAGTGCTATTAATAAAATGGGTTGCGTCATCAGTTAAACAGGCAATTCTTTTTTTTTTTTGTCATTCAAATAAACAACAACAACAAAACAGAGTACGACAATATTAAATTGCAAATAAATAAGTACAAACAACTGAAACCGTTAGTTCGTCAAAGTGACGTCAGCTAGCTGCGAAATAATTTGTGACTACAAAGTAAACAGTGAAGGTACTGAACAATGCTATTGTCAACCGAACCAAACCTAGTGGACGACACGACAGCGACGGCCGAAATTAAGCACAAAAGTACGCTAAACGTAAAAGTAAAGATCTCTCGCTTCACAAAACACGAAACTATCATTTGGGGCGTCGCGTGGGTCTCGTTAGTCCCATTCAACCAGCATCCGTGGACTTTAGAAAGGCCTTTTTGTTGCTTACTCTTCTGTTGCTTTATCAACGCCTCACTCGTCCATCGGCGTAGCTTTTAAATATGCACTGTTTTTCAGCAATCCCTAATGAATCCAGTATTGATGCAAAATAAAATGAATACGGGACAAAAATTTTAATTGACTATACAGTCCAGTCACAAATCCAGCGTTTGAACAAACATCAAACATTTTATTAAATTAATTATAAAATTTATACGAATCTAAGCATGAATGTTTCGCTGAATCAATCGCTAAGTTTAGATATCATAAATGTGAAACAGGTTTGCCTTCACTGAAGGTTGGAGATACCTACATCCTCAAGAATGGAATTTTAAACCTCTTTCGTACCTTCATTCCCAACTACTATATAATAGGTCTCGATATTTAATCTACGATTTACAAACTATGTAATCGTTGATTAAGGATATCCGATGTAAGTCTTCAGTGACTCATCGGTCAAGTCGAGCAGGTAAAATTTTTTGAATAGGCAAGTTTATGCTGTAGGCTGTGGCTGTAGGTACCTTTTTGCTTAGGTACGATTTAGGGAATTCCACGCGTAACAAATTGCTTTAAAAAATAAGTTACCTTTTGGAAAAATTCAGGTAACTAAAGTTATTAATAAGATTCATTTAGAAAGCATCCGCATCATTTTTTTTTAACTACCTTTACCGTGTCTAAAAAGTATAACGAGTATTTTTATGATTTTGCTCTAGTTTTTTTCCAAAGATATTAATAATTTAGGGACAGAACGCTTTAAGTCGTCCGTTTAGCAAATTCTGCAACCTCCGTTCTAAAAAATTTTAGTCAGAAATACGATTTAAAAAGCAATATTATATAATTTATTTCTTTCTATAGTTTTTCAAATTTTATTACGCGTTGTTGAAAATAATTAAATTAACTAATTTATCACATGATTTGTAGCTACCAATTAAAAACTAATTATTTTACAATCAAAACTGTAGTCATTTAGGTTTAATATTTTTATTACTAAATATAATAGTTAAACCAATTAAAAAAGAAACAAATACATATATATATTGAGAAATATTCTGATATATATTAGAATGTTTCTCAAAATTTATATAACGCTATTTTACGACTACCGCGTAAAATGTAGGCTCAACGTTACTGGTTTTATAGCAGCGCAGTTATAAAGAGACCGCATCTTAACATCGGAAATATTTAGTGTCATTCAACCTGCGGTTGTGGTGACGTTTTCACTTTTACCATAAAAATACAATTCCGCAATGCGCCTTGAGCAGCAGGAAAATAAGAGGTGAAGCAAAACCGCTTACATCGACGTTAGAATAACGCGGATGTTAACACCACATTCATGTGCTTTTCATTAAAGTAAAAAAGTGATATTGCTAGTTTATTATTTCTCAAATGACAGCATAGGAAGATCAGACAAAAAGTATTTATTTGCTTACTATTGTACCTTAATGCAAAATTATAATTTATCATATTATCAAAATATTAAAGAGAACATCGAAACAGACTTGGGCTAAGTCCAATGTTCTGAGTGACTTATGAATTGTAAAGATATCTTTTATTTCATTAGTAGGCTCTTTTATCATGAAAGTATAACCTTATTACTTTAGGGCAAGAAACCCGTATTTCTGCGACGGTTAACCGATTGTTATTAGTGTCATGTTCGCCAGCGGCGAGAACTAAATGCGTAAACCAAGTAACGGTGCTAGTTCAACGAACGGAAAGTGGTACTAATAATAATATCTCCACCTGCCATACACGACGAAGCCAGATAGCATTCGTGTCTCGCACACATGACGTCCTTTTTTATAAAAAGGTCTGCTTCATAGCAGGAAGCAAGGAAGTGAACGCCATAAGAGTAATGACTAATTCAATAGTTCAAAAAGAATCAATCACTATACAGTACACATTTAGTATGCTTTTATAAACTGTATAGAATATTTTCCTTTACTAGTAGCTACGCAAATGGTCAAACGAAGAGAAACAAAAAACGAAACTCGAAATAAAAATTAAACAAAATTTTGTAACCTCAAAATTCGTTTCATATGTCAGTGTAAATGAAATTCTCTGTCTCGTGTTCGTCGCAAACATTTCGAGTTCACCAAAACAATTTATCACTGTGCGTAATACTTTCATTTCTTTACAAATGAGTATTTAAAACTTTTCCTTTTAAAGTAACAAAGAAAAGAACTATTGGCATTTTAGCACTCTTTAAAAAGTATTCTTTCGAAGTTTTCTTTTTCATAAGAAATACAATTGTAAAATTAAGTAGTATATGAGACGCAGATACAACCGGTTCTTGGCTGTTGACTTCCCATTTTCTAACAAGATTTTTAAAGCACACAAGTGGCCAAGAGTTGCCCTTCTTTCAATACTCTAAAATCAATTTAAAGTCCTATAAACATTTTATTTATCAACAGTATTCTTTAATTATACACTGCAAAATCCAAATCTAAATATTAATAATCTGTATCCTAAAACGTGCAACACTATTTATTATCGTCCGTCTAATTAAATAGATAAAAGGAAATGAGAAAAGTGTGTAGGTAAGAATAGATAATTGCCGATCTCTAAGGCTTCTGATAGGAAAACTTTGGTCTACTGACCGAGTAATTCCCTTAAACTCGTGTCCCGTCTATTGCCTGGCTGCGGAAACACCTACTTAGTTCGACGTTCGCTCCTTCCAACGTAATTACTTGCTAAGTAAGTTAGGCTTTCCGACCTTATGGCTATTAGCTTAATTATTCGTTAGAAAACAATAGAGTTCCAAATAATTAAAGATGGGTTATTTTTACTAGTTTTTCCTTCTTAAAGTAAATATTTTTAATACCGATTGCTTTTTTATGACGAACCAAAATTCTTTTTCGACGTGTCAGACGCCATATCGGTTTTGGTTCGATAGGCTGTAACAGTAAAATAGTCAACGTACGCGTGACACTGACAATGAGGCGTTCCGTATAAAGTGTCCGTCACGTATATTGTGGTACGTGGTGAGTTTCAATGGATCAAGGCACGTACTGTGCTAACTTTCCAACGCATCATCACAAACGATTCACTAACAAAGATTGAGTGTTTTGCAATTATTTTTGCTTTTCTAGTAGGTATTGCGTTTTCCTCTATGTAAGTATTCAACATGCCACCGTACGTGATTTCTTAATATTCTCTTCTTCATAATTATAATCGCTTTAATTTGGGACTAGTCGATTAATATCAAATCTTACATAATTCCCGGAATCTCGTAATACCGTTTATATAAGTGAGTTGCTAAAATATTAATCTCACATGTATGATTTAATTATTTTAAAAGCAATTAAATTTTTAAATAATATTATACGATATGATACAGCGATTATGGAAGCTAATGAAGATATAGCAAAGTAGGTATATATCAAGTTTGATATTTCCGCAATTTTGTGACCAACTAGCATGAATGATATTAAGAGCGTCCTATTATATTTCTTTTCGCTCTACAAAGCTAATTGCCTCGTGATTGTGTTATGACGACGAAAAGAGTATAACGTATATCTACTACTAGTTAGCGTGTCTTGACTTTTAATACAATACAAAAATACCTATACCTATTCATCTTTGACCCGTCGAAAGTAAATGTTAATCTGAATTGATTTAAACTTAAGGTTAATATAAATTTAAAAGAGATCTAGGCTATTTTAAAATAGCAAGTTTAACAATATTTGTAACTAATATTTAAAGCAAGCTTAATATTTAAAATAAAGAGTAACTATCTACATACATGCTTTCTCGACCTTAAGGAGGAGCAATTAAATAAACTTGAACGTTTTCAGAATATTTCTATACGGTTTGGTCTTTAAAAATATCACCATGTCTCAAGTTTCCGCAATCAACTCAAGTGGCTCCCAATCCGCTTCCGCAGGAATACTCATATCATCTTACTGCTTTGTCACGTGTTGTTTCGTCCTGATACATATTCTTACCTCTAGTAACGCTTTGAGTTTCTTTACGACACCCATGTTCATTCCCTTCGATTTGACACCGTGTTAATCCTTAAAAACTCCGTCTCATACTTCTTCCTATTACTCTAATTCCTTCTTTGTTAAGGCTGTCCAACTCTGGAACTCTCTCCCTCTTCTTATTAGACAAGCCCAATCTCTCTTCTCTTTCAAAAAATATCTTAAAATACAATATTTGTCACTAAACACGTCATTATCGCCTTTATCATCTTTGTATAATATACGTATTGTATACATGTAATTATTATGTACATAGTATCTTTATTATTATACATTATCTATATGTATTTTATTGCAAAATATTCTAATTCGCACACCAATTAATTAGTTGTTCACTTCCTAACTGCAGTTTCTATTTCGTGTCCTATACCCAAAGGTTGTCTGGAAGAGACCGCTCTTTCAGCGATAATAACGCCTTTATACATCTTTCATTTTGTGTTATTGTTTTGTTGTTTCTTTTAATGGTTTACAATAAAGAGAAATATAATATAATAATAATAATTGTTATTTATTACAATGCATATTATTACATATATTATTATAATAACTTGTGTATGTTATAATTGTAGCATAGAAAATAGATAAAACACAAATTATCATTCTAACCTATTATCTATACTAATCTATACTAATATATAAAGCTGAAGAGTTTGTTTGTTTGGTTGTTTGTTTGTTTGAACGCGGTAATCTCTGGAACTACTGGGCCGATTTGAAAAATTCTTTCAGTGTTAGATAGCCCATTTATCGAGGAAGGCTATAGGCTATCACGCTAAGATCAATAGGAGCGGAGTAAACGCCGACGAAGTCGCGCGCAGAATCTAGTCTATACTTAATATAATAAAGCTGAAGAGTTTGTTTGTTTGATTGTTTGTTTGTTTTTTTGTTTGAACGCGCTAATCTCAGGATCTACTGGTCCGATTTGAAAAATTCTTTCAGTGTTAGATAACCCATTTATCGAGAAAGGCTATAGGCTATATAACATCACGCTAAGACTAATAGGAGCAGAGTCCACGCCGACGAAGTCGCGCGCAGAAGCTAGTATTATAATAAAGCTGAAGAGTTTGATTGTTTGTTTGTTTGTTTGAACGCGCTAATCTCAGGATCTACTGGTCCGATTTGAAAAATTCTTTCAGTGTTAGATATCCCATTTATCGAGGAAGGCTATAGGCTATATATCATCACGCTAAGACCAATAGGAGTGCAGCACCAATGAAGAAGGTTTCAAAATCGGGTTTTTTTTCCTTTTGAGAGCTTCCGCTGCGTAAACGGTTAGTTTCGCACAAATCATGTATGACAGAATTGGTCCTATTCCACGCGGACGAAGTTTGAAATAAAAAGTAACTGTAACAGTTTAAACATACCATATATATATATAAATATTCCTCAAGTTAAATAAATTCCGATTTGATACTGAGCGAAATAATGCTTGATTAGCGAAGCGTTGCCAGTTCGCATAACGGGCCTGATATCTCGATTCTTGAGATCATTCACATTGGACTAGGTCATCGGCGAAATATTATATCTAACTAATTTATTTTCAACTCCTTTTCAAACTTATTCAACTAACTTAATTTCGTATTGAGAATTTTTGGCATAATCAATTTCACAGCTTTATTTACTGTACCGGCGTATCTGCTGGGGCTAGTTGCAGAATTTTTTTCATATGTTTGTACAGATTTAGTAATCAAAAGTTACTTTATAGACTTCTATCATCTTAATATGTAAACAATGCAAAAAATTAATAAAACATAAATACGTATCTAAGGCGGAAATCTTTTGAACTGTTATAAAAATACAACGTTTATCTTTAGATGTCCCATCCCTGTGATCTATATAAATAATAATACGCTTTATTTATCTTTCCAGATAAATGGGGTTTCGATTGCCAAAGGGAGCTATCGGATATACGATTTGCATATACTGGTATTATAGTCCCGATCGTTCAAAAACGTTGAATAAAGAAAAAACTACGCCTCTCACTTTCTTCGAATTATATTTTTTTTCGATCCACGTGTATGTAATGTGAAAGTGAATATTCGACAAGCATTTCTCACCATCCATTCCACAATTATTGCCTACAAGTTAAAGCTATTGATTGTCCGAAACGTCGGTTTTGACTTTCCCGTTTACCTCACGTTTTATGAAATCCACGGGCGACGCTCGGTGTTCATATTTTCATACATAACAACTATTGACCGATACGATATAAATATTGAGTGTATAAATAAAAGATAATAATGGGTTTTAAAGTTATATTATTTCAATTAAATGGTTGTGTTAGTTATATTTTTACAAAAATCGGCCAAGTGCGAGTCGGACTCGCGCACGAAGGGTTCCGTACCATTGAAAAAACTACAATACAATTAAATTTTCTGTAAAATAGGTATTTATTTAATTGTGACGCCATCTATGCCGCTATTAGAAAACTATTAAAACTATTATTAGTCTATCGACGAAGTTTTCCTAATTTCTGATAGATGGCGTTTTAGACTAATATAAAACAAAAATAATTATCGCCCCCCTTAATTCCCTTAAATATTTAATTTTATTTTGTTTTTAGTATTTGTTGTTACAGCGGCAACAGAAATACATAAGTTGTGAAAATTTCAACTGTCTAGCTATCGCCGTTCTTGAGATACAACCTGGTGACAGACGGACGGACAGCGAAGTCTTAGTAATAGGCTCCCGTTTTTACCATTTGGGTACGGAACCCTAAAAACCAACTAAATTAACCATTATAACCATAAAATAATTATGTTGACATATTCGAGTTCTAATAGAACGAAAAAGAACTGACTTTGAACGCCCATAGTTATAGTTGTCACTTAGCTTAATTAATTGTTTAGGACTTCTTTTTGTACTGAATTTATATGTTCCTTATTAAATGCCTCAACACTAAGTTACAGATTTTTTCCATAAGCTATAATACTGAGGAGCTACTGTTAAAATTTTAATTGATATAGTAGGATTTTTAATACATTAAGATTAAAAAATTTGTAAAACCTCGGCAACGTCAAAGCATGAGTCTATAATTATTATTTTTCATATAAATATGAATGAATAAATGGAACAACCTATTTTGATACATTTTGTTACAAAAATGACACTTATCCTCCAAATCTTGTTCGTCCCTTAAACTTACGGTTGAAATGTACAAAGGTTTATTTTTATACTTATTATTAATCTTCCATTTTATTTAGGCATTTGGTTACAATTAAACAAACACATGAAGGTACGATATTACACGATTTATAAGCATAAAAATTAACATGCTTATTGACCTTCATTAATGCGAAACTTACCATGCAGTAAAATAAAGCAATATGTCTAGTATAAACCTTAACAATGATGAAACCAGTTATACTAAGCAGTAGGTCAGCTTAAAAAAGTATCGATGGACACACGTAACAACATGTCTTACACATATAGATTTGACTGTATCTTAATTGTTAAATAAAAAATAATGAGAACTCGATTACTGGTTTATGCAAAAAAAAAAATTAAAGATTTGTAAGCATTTATCTCACGTTGTTTTAGTCTCGTATACAATTAATTTGTGAATACGTTTATAAATCAGTAAAAATATTTAGCTATATCAGTCGGCTGTTACCTATAACACAAGCATAGACGACCGTGTGTGTATGTTATAAACAATTTATTAAACATTCATTTATTAATTTACATACTTTTTTAAATAAAAATGTATTTTCCTGAACAAAACAAATGTTTAAATATTTGTAATTTGTAGTAGAAGCCTAAAACGTTCTTGGAATTAAATAAAATCTTACGAAAAATCTAATTTGAAGCAGTTTAAAAAAAGCGTTATTGAACGTGAACTTTAAATCTAGGCGTTAACCGTTGACAGTGTTTTATCAGACTTCCGGGCTTTTTTCGTATTTAATTTACAAGAAAATGCTTTTAAGATTAAATGCTGAAATGTAAGGTCATTGTCTCTTCAAAATAAACATTTTCATAATTAGAAGAAATATTTTCTAAACGAAAATAAAAATTTGCGAAAGCTTTTTTTCTAGTTTAATTATTTTTCTTAGGGCACGAAAATATGCATGACAGCTATAAATTATTATATTTATTTATATTCTTATTACGACTTTTATATTTAAATTTTATGGTGAAGTAAACGAAAATTTTCCGTCTAATTTTCGTACATTTTTTTTAATTAAAGTTTACTTACAAATATACCCTGATTAAAAAAGTTAATTGGTAAGCCAAGCCGCTCTGGTGTAGTGATACGTGTAGTCATCTAACACACCGACGGCTTACGAGTTCGATTCTCGCTTGGCATGGATATTTGTATTTGTATAAATATTTCTTTCCGGTTTGGATTTCTGTCCTTGCGGGTCTCCCACCGTGCCTAGCGGGAAGCAAGCCGTCGGTTACGACTGCTATCATAAATACCTGATAGCGAATGTTACTCATAGTAGAAACATAGTAGAACAGCAGCGTGGTGGATTAAGCTCCAATCTTTCTCCCACATGGAGAAAGAGACCTATGCCCAGCAGTGGGATGTTACAAGCTGAATCGAACAACCAACCCGCTTTTTTCTCAATAAAGGAAAAACTTCAAAATTAATTCCGCTACGCATACACAGATATATGAACGTCTTTCCCATATTATTATTTTTCTTAAGAAATAGGATTTTTGATGAACGAAGAATTTTTATCTCACGATGAAGATCTCAGATGTGAAAAATAGTTTAGAATGATTCAAGTTAGACATGTAGAGCACAAAACTTTCGTACCGGAATACTAAATGATAATTTACCTTTTAAAGTTAACCGTGTATAGTTCTATACAGTTTCGGTCGTAAGTCGTAACGTCTGCCTTTAGAGACTACCAGTAAATATTATATTTGCAATTAAGCTGTAGATATACCTAGTGACAAAAGTTCTATCAACGCCGACAGTGGCGGAGTTCGATTCCGTGCGGAACGGATTTACGTCTGGTTGTTAATCCTATTTGGATTAAGAACAAGATCCGTCAACTACTTCTCTTGCATTTGAGAAGATGTTTATGTTCATCAGTGGAATAAGATCTGTTTCATTTCAGTTCACTGCAATATCCATACAACTGTGAGACTTAATTTCTTTTTCTTTTTTCTACCGATTAAGCATCAGTTGGCCTAGACAATATTATGTAACAAATCACAGAATCGTTAGATAAGTATAATTTTATGCAAACTACTTAATATCACGTAACTAATATATAAAACCAAAAGGTATAAATAAGTACTTCGTCTTGTCTTTGTCGTAACTCTACTACATGTACTAAAATGTGCGACATTTATAATCTACGAACCAATACAAGTTAAAAAAGATTTATCCTTTACTAGCTTCCCGGACAGACTTTGTTCTGTCTATTAGCGGAATCGGTCGAGCCATTCTCGAGTTATGCGCTTAGCAACATCCATTTTTAAGCGACTTTCAAAAAAGGAGGAGGTTCTCAATTCGACACGTATGTTTTTTTTTTTTTTTATGTATGTTAGCTCAGAACTTTTGACTGGGTGGACCGATTTCGATCAATTTTGTTTTAATTGAAAGGTGTTGCGTGTCATGTGGTCCCATTTTAATTTAATTGAGATCTGACAAGTAGTTTTATAGTTATATCTAATAATGCGTATTTACGTGACTACTTTTTCGTCGACCTACGTTATATTATACCGCATAACTTTTTACTCGGTGTACCGATTTCGATGATTCTTACTTTAATCGAAAGCTAATACTTGTCTTGTAGTCTTGTTTAAATTAGATCGAAAACTGATTACAACTTTTTGAATAATCTTTAATAGCGCGTATTTACTTGACTATTTTTTCGTCTTATTACGTTGTATTACTTGTCGATGTTATTGAAGTCGCTTTTTTTTCGTTTGCGAGCAAACACAATTATTATTATATAGACTAGCTTCTGCGCGCGACTTCGTTGGCGTGGACTCCGCTCCTATTGGTCTTAGCTTGATGAAACATAGCCTATAGCCTTCCTCGATAAATGGGCTATCTAACACTGAAAGAATTTTTCAAATCGGCCCAGTAGTTTTAGAGATTACCGCGTTCAAACAAACAAACAAACAATCAAACAAACAAACTCTTCAGCTTTATTATATTAGTATAGATTAATTTTGTATTTATGTTAAGCTTACAATTAAGTGATAAAATTAATTACATTAAACCCTTTTAAAACTATACCGTTAAAATGTTCACATTGTCATTTTACACATGAAATAAATTACCTTACCAATATAATCGTCCGTACTCGTATATAAGTAGTGATTTAAAATTATTACTGTTCGTTTCAATAGGTGTAAGTGAAATAAACGTATATTTATTCGTAGGCTTTCGAATCGGTGGCATGCTTCCAGTTCTGTTGTTTATTGGACTGGATTCTTGTTGTCTTCATATTATGTGGCTTCGCATACAACGAAACAGGCATAAACATGAGAAACTCGAGCGTGATCAATATAGGCTATAAATTGTGCTAGATATAAAAAATCTTTTAACCTTTTAAAAATTTCTTTTGAGATCATTGAACGCAAATAGTAATTCAGATTAAAGTATAGATAGACAACAGCAATGTTTAATATGTATTTATGATCGTAATTATTGAGTAATCTTTTTTAAGTTGTATTACTTGTTGATGTACCTAAATATTTTTTTTTCGTTTCCGACCAAACACAATTGTTTAAAATAAGTAATCTTGTAGCTTTAATTTATACTAGTAGGTATATAAATCCAAATGTAGGAACAACAACCTTAGTTATAACTTAAATTTAAACAAGACCTTTTCAAAATTAGGCATAGGTACCAAATTTAAGTAAAATTATTTGTTTTATTAATTTTATTATTCGTATAAAATACCCGCTTAAAATAACATATATTGGTTAAATAAAGTTGCTTACCAAGGCAGACACATAACGGAACTATTATAAGTTATGTAAACTGACAACGAAAAATAATTTATTTGACAGCTATTAATATTCAGGACGGAGTAATCTAGGATCCCGTTGTACCTGTCCTTGTATGTTTTATAACGGAAACTATTAACACACATTCTCGTGGTTATAAGGACAACTCATACTGAAAATAAACGGTGCATACAGATCAAATACTAAATATTTGTCAATTTTCAACAACTAAAAACTTAAAAAATAATGTGAGTTCTTAACGTAATAAAATTTTGAATTTCAAGTTACATCATACGAGTATATCATTATAAGTATTAAGTAAGTTTAAAGCTATTTTTTTAATTAAGGTTATTTTTAACCGAATGCCAAAAATGGAGGAAGTTCTCAATTGGACTCTATTTTTCTCTCTTTTATGATGTATTGTAAGCTTTTTGATTTTTGTATAAAAGAATCTTGTTAAAATGTTTGTGATTTGACTCAACTAATAAAAAGACCCGCTAATAAAAATGGGTATTCATTCGTTGATTGGATTTTATCATTTTACCAAGAACAGTTTAACAGCACGAACTACGAAGTGTATAAGTTGGTTGCTGTAAAAATAAATGTTACTGAATGTATAACATTCTAATAGTTATGTTTAGCTCAGAACTTTTTACTGGATGAACCGGTTTCGATGATTCTTTTTTAATCAAAAAGTGGTGCTGTTCATGTGGTCCCACTTAAATTCAATATTTAGCGATTACTTTTTGAGTTATCACTAATAATGCGTATTTACTTGACTATTTATTCGTCGATCTACGTTACTACGATATCTCATAACTTTTTACTTTAAAATATATCGAGTTTGATGATTTTTATTTTAACTAAAAGCCACACTTTGCCTTGTAGTTCCATTGAAATTTGATCTAGATCTGATATCTACTTTTTGAGTAATGTTTAATAATGCGTATTTACTGAGGTAGGGCACAGCAGGAAATTTCCTGCTCAAAATATGGAGCAGCCGGACTGGGGAAGTACCTCGACCTTACAGAAGACCACAGCTAAATAATACTGTTTTCAAGCAGTATTGTGTTCCTGTTGGTGAGTAAGGTGACCAGAGCTCCTGGGGGGATTGGGGATAGGGTCGGCAACGCGCTTGCGATCCTTCTGGTGTTGCAGGCGTCTATAGGCTACGGTCTTACCATCGGGTGAGCCGTACGCTTGTTTGCCAATCTAGTTACATAAAAAAAAAAAAAAAATTACTTAACTAGTTTTTCTTCTACCTACGTTATACTTATCAATTTGATATTAAAACATTATTTTTATTTGTAAAAAAGACATTGTGTAATTTTAGACCATATAATTTACATAACTGTCTTGATAAACAAGCTTTCTAACATAAATATCGCTCTATTTGATCCCCGTATTATATAAATATTAATCGACACTAACATTCTTTAATTTTATAGGCAATAACTAGACTATTAACTTCGAGAGATTGTTTTGTGTGTTGAAAGTGTGAATTTTAGAACCTACTTGTTAACATCAAAAATATTTTAGTGTTAATAAACATGATATATTGAGGGATATTATGACCTTTACTATGACTAATTAGAAAACCTGACAGTGACTACAATTTTAAAAAATACACAGTATTACTAGATATGGTTGTTTTTTAGTCCGTAGGATTTGTTTTATGGATGACTAGCTTCTGCGCAAACAAACAAACTCTTCAGCTTTATATATTAGTATAGATAATTAATCTATACTAATATAATAAAGCTGAAGAGTTTGTTTGTTTGATTGTTTGTTTGTTTGTTTGTTTGTTTGAACGCGCTAATCTCAGGATCTACTGGTCCGATTTGAAAAATTCTTTCAGTTTTAGATAGCCCACTTATCGAGGAAGGCTATAGGCTATGTGTCATCATGCTTAGGCCAATAGGAGAGGAGTCCACGCCGACGAAGTCGCGCGCAGAAGCTAGTATACCATAAATTTATAGCGTATTTCAAATATCCTAATATATCAACGCTTCACCTTGCGCCACTAACATTTTTCTTGTACTGATTGTACGATATGATTGAATGAAATTTTTCACAAAACCGGTCTATCAAGCGCGATTGTGAAAATTTTATCGCATCTGACTAGCATGAATTTAAAAGCGTGAGAGACTACAAAACATTTCAAAACGTTCATACAAAACGCAATAATATAGCATAAGGAGGTCACTTTTAAGCAAGCTTCTCATTATTACAATGGTCAATTAAATGTTACCTCTCGTCCTAATTCTGTAATCTAACGGTATTTGGGAAAATAATTAAAACACATGAACTATGTGTATATCCATTACAATCTTTGTAAACTACCTAATCGTTTTAATTTTTATTCTAATACCAGACATCACAGAAAACACATATCTATACTAATATAATAAAGCTGAAGAGTTTGTTTGTTTGATTGTTTGTTTGTTTGTTTGTTTGTTTGAACGCGCTAATCTCAGGATCTACTGGTCCGATTTGAAAAATTCTTTCAGTGTTAGATAGCCCATTTATCGAGGAAGGCTATAGGCTATATATCATCACGCTAAGACCAATAGGAGCGTAGCACCAATGAAGAATGTTTCAAAATCGGGGGTTATTTTTCCTTTTATTCCACGGGGACGAAGTCGCGCGCAGAAGCTAGTGTCACGATAAAATGTCAGATATAAAGTTTAAGTATATAAATATCTACTCGTAATATCTAAATCTATATGAAGATTAATAATTTATAATCAATATTAATCAATTTTAATTCAACCGTTTTTTTTTTGTTATTCACTCGTAAAGCGATAAATGTGTTATCTTTGTTAAATCTTCATGAAAGCATTTTATTTTTTGTTTTTCTGTAGATATGCATGTCTCGTTATTTTATTTTTTACTAAATACTTCCTCACGCTGCTATTTGGATGCCGAAAATATATTTTAACCAAAAATAGGTAGGTACTTAGTCCAAAACACAGCGGCTTATGGCTATGGTACTATAATTATCAAATCGGTTAAAGTACATCAGATCTATTTTGAGCCAACTTGACGTCAAAAAAATATATAAGCTAAGAAATAATAACTTAAAAATTACGAGTAGATATACTAAACAAAACTTAAAACCTAACTAAGACAAATATAAAATACTTTATGAATACACTTCATGTATTACTATCACTATGTAACATAATTCATGAATTAGTTTAGTCGTCATTTTAAAATGATATTTCATGAGAAATTAGAAAAACTCTTATTTACAGAAAAGAAACGACTTTCTTTTTCGTCAGATGATATAATCGATTTCTTTCAGAATTCAAAATTGACATTAGAAAGTAAGATGAGAAAACAATGTCAGAACAAAATATTATATTATATAATATACTTAAAATAATTAATTAACACGATACATTATTCATTAGTCGCGAACGACTCAAAGAGATCATCATAATAATATAAATATATCACCATAATAGGAAGACTTATAAATCACAATTTTAATAGCTTCAGAGAATGCTTTTCTATAACAATAGTTAAACCAAAATTACTACACTGGATGTTGAACAATCAATAACAAATATTAAATATCAAAAATAGTTTTTTCTTTAGTAAACTATATAGGAAATTATGCTTACTATAGGGTTACCAACCTCAAATTTAAAAAACCAGGATTTGAAGTTGGAAAAACCAGGACAATTCAGTTTAAAAACAGGACGCATTTAATTAAAATAATCATATTTTTTAATTAAAGTATTTGGATGAAATACGAGTTGAAATCTAGTTACTAAAATGTAAAACAAACACTTTAGTTTGTAACAAATTTCTTAAACTTAGGTTAGTTATAGTATCATTCTAATATTATAAGCTTATTAATTTTTACTATATTTTACTTGCGAGCCGTGAGGCTGCTCGTGCCTCGTAGCGTAAAAATTTGAGAAGAAGCGCGCGAATTTTAAAATTTAAAAACCCAGGACGCTACTTAAAAACTATTCAGGACGTCCCAGGACACTACAAAAACTAGCACATGTCCTGGAAAAACAGGACGGTTGGCAACCCTAGCTTACTACAACATTGTGCCAATTAAAGCCATTATGTATTTCATTCAGAATGTTTTTACTGGTTGTGTCTATCCAGTGTTTAATCACATGTGTGGTAGCTTTATAAATTATTCTAATTTTAAATATGGATGAAGTTTAAGTCAGTGGTTTTAAAAAACAAGCTCTTATAAGATTAGTATACTCCTGGAAGATTATTAGTTTTGCGTCATTTTGCTAAGGAAGTAGGAAATAGAAGCAGCGACTTTCTAGTGATTCGTCATGTCTCTCGGTGCCCTCGTTGCCTCTTCTCATGGTGTCTGAGAATCGCTCCCATTTTCATCTATTAGTGTGATCTATACAATTTAACGCTGTATTACATTAATAGCATTTAAACAATCTAACTTAATTTATAAGTAAAATATGTGTTTAAAAGAGTAGTTAATTTTAAGAATAATAATCGCATCTTTCAGAAAATAAAGATTTTAATATACATACATTAGAGTTAAATATTTCAAAAAAGATTTATATAATATATATATAAATATTAACTTAACCACGATGAGTATACTTATACGTTTATAGAATGCTAGTTATAGAAAGTTAATAAGAATCTAATATAATCTAATAAAAAAGAATCTAAATATCTTGTGCTTCTTTTATTAATAAACACAAGGATTGAAGAAATTATTATTAACGCATGGAAGCTTAATCCTAACGGCTGCTTGACTAAGGAGTGGCGAAAAATATAAATTACAAAATGTAATACGCTAGAGAGTTTCTTCTAAATCCATGAAAATAATAATCCGACGGCTAAATAAAACGTAACAATTTGCCAATTTAGACAAAAGCGATTAACTGGAGTATATATTTCGATGCGATGAAAGCAAATTAATCTCTCTGAGTTAAATTTCGTTTAATGTCGTAATTAATGTCGTTATTAAAATAATCTGTACACTTATTGTATAATTCTACTAAATTATTTTACTTTCGACAACAAAAAATAACATATATATCTGCAACCAACTTTACTGTGTATATCACGTACGTAAAATCGATATCCTACCTATGCTCTAATTTATTCATGTAAAAATGTAAATTGCCAATCATCGTCTTCAATATCACACAATGTAAACATACTTCATAATGTCACTTTAAACTATAGTCATGTTCTCTTTCTTCTTTAAAAACTTGCAACGAATTGTGAGACAAAATTTTTGTTGCGTTTTAAAAACAAATTAATGAAAAGATTTTATTTTTATAAAATCTTAATAAAAAAATTAAAGCAAATTCTAAAGAGACATATTCGTCTATACAATATAGGTACTATTATATTGTATAAGCTTATAAATTTAATATAAATAATTTAGGAGATACAACTATAAATGCCATGCCATGTATACAACGTTGCTGGACCGCCACACAAACCGTGCAAATCCGAGAGGAACTCAAGTTTAAAATAAAAGTAAATGCATACAATTAGCAGTTAAAATATTCAAATTTTATTTCGAAACGTAATCAATACTATTCAGTGATATTTTAAAAATCTTAACAACATATTAATAGCAATTAAATAATCTTTAAAACATTATAGTTTCTATATTATATTTCTCCATCCGTTCGTTCAATATAACTGGATACATTCGTTTCCTTTGTTGCAACATATTGCTAGTAGTAAAAAATGTGAGAAAATCTGTGTAATTATAAATTATCGAAGTAGTGATAAACGGTTAAGTGGTTATGTCAGTCTTTCCTGTGTTTCACTATTGCTTTTAACTGTTTATCTACTACACATACATTGGCTCGACTAAAATGGAACCGTTTCTTGCAAAAAACATCCGTGAAGTAGTTACTATAGATGCAATTTGATGATGCATTAAGAAGTTTACCTAACCTTGTACCTTATCAAACCTTGTATTTTTTTGGGATACTCTAACTTATAGGTAAAAGTCAATTTTCTGCTATTCGAAATATCAGCGATATCGCATTACATCGCCAGGTAAACCGCTTGCTTTTTAACCTATTAAAATTACTTAAATCATGAAATTTGGTAAATATTTATAAGATAAAAACTTATAATATAATTTAAAGTAAACTTAAATCTCGTTAATATACCACAAGGTCGCAAGATTGCGGGGTACTTCTCATAAACAAAACGCTGCACTTTTTTAATACAGTATTGTACTGGCTCTCACAAGTTGTGAGTCACAACGTATCATTCAAATAAAATAATGTGATTTTAAACTGGCTTGAAAGTGTGATATCATCTAAGGTACGATGAAGAAATCTGCCGAGCAAGCGTTAGTGTGGCAGCGATGCAAGAGCCAAGTATGAAGTAAGACCTAATTAAAAAAAATTCATAAAAACGACTCAGTACCAAGCTAAAGCAAAAATATAACTTCCTGACTAATTTTTACGTATGTATAATTTTTTTAATTTTATGTACAATATATTTAACGTTAAGAGGAGAATCAAAAAAATCATCATTTTAAGTTGTAATTGGTCTAATAATATAATTACAGGATGTTCGACTCCTAATTGCGTTCCTTCAAATAACTCGTATATTAAGACAATTAATACAATATAAAATATAGGTAGATTGTTTTTTACTCGGGACGTGATCTATAACTAACTATACCTATAGAATCCTCCATTTGAAAGAACGCAGTTAGGAGTCGAACATTAACTTATTTATTACATTGTGATGAATGTACGAAGTATATACATCTTTAACTAAATTCAAGACAGAACCATTACTATTAAATATTCATAAAGCACGTAACAGTCCAAGCACAATGCATTAAGAAAGTTCTCCCGCCCCAATTTGGGTAAGCCACCTAATGAATTTTGCTTCTTTAAAAGCCCATTAGCAACGTACGTGACTGCAAAATGGTAACAAATATTTTATTTTCCGTACAAATTTGGACAAAACCACCAAGCTATCGTTCCAAAAGAGCAATTAATTGCTTGTAATAAAGTTTAATAAAGGTAAGCGTTATGTATTTCGTAAGTTACGAGTTTATATACTCTTAAATACGATAATTGCGGCTAAATCTGACAAAACAGGAAAGTATGGTAATGCAATAACGATTAACGTTAGTTCATTAATCGCCTAAACCTTTATCACGTTAATAAATGTGTTTATAATCTCTGAAATTTAGCGTGTCGTTTTCCCTATGTGTAAGGGTCGGCGTTTCACACTGTAATAAACTTTCTGTAGGTATTTAGTAAGGCACTTCTCCTATTTAAAGCAGACTGCAATAATGATAGCTGTATTGATTTACCAAATAGACAACTGTTTAAACCTTAAGTAAATTAGTAAACCGTTTTAATTACTTAAAATCGTGCCCCTATTACGCCTTTACGAACTTTGCTTTGAGACAAATTGCTCATAGTTATGGCAAGTTAGAGAGTGTTCAATTAAAGTTCATAGCGTTAAATATTATACCGTCTACAAATAATTTCTTATTTATTAATTAAGCTGTGTAAAACATTTTCGTAGAATTAGATTAGTCTCTATAGGTGTATGAGTAATAAATGTTTGTTGCTGCATTTTTGACACAATTAATTTATAAAGTTATGAAACAAAACAGGTAGTGCTTTTGTCTTACAAAGAATTTTAAATAATTAGAAATATATCAAAACATATCATATATACGATCAACATCATCATCATTTCCCCTAATTTGATCTATTATTATTGAATTTTATACCTATATGTGTGTGTTTTTTAATTCATTATAATTAAAATGTGTTTTATCTTCATTTCAGATTTACGATGTTGATAAGGTGTAGGGCGGCACTGGGTGTCGCCGTGTTCCTCTTTCTATTTTCATCCACGTTATCTGAGGTGAGCTTACTTTTAAATGTTTAAATGAATTCTACATAATTATATTTAACTTCGTACATTGATAAAACAATTTATATATGATGCTGTGTTCGTAAGTTGAATATTTTTAAGACTGAGTTAAATTCTGATACCGTTTGTATGTGTTTAATAATATATTAAATCGAAATTGAAAATGAAATTATTACCAATAAAATATAGATGTATAAAATTTCACTCAAAAATATTTTGCAGTCATTCGGCATTCGTATTCAAAGTTTATCAGAGGTATCTACAGAATGTTACCTAAAACCTCTAAAGTCGTTTATTAAATAGTTTTTAACACTACTTGGTCTCCGTGACTATTATAAATAATGCAAATAAATATAGCGGTTACAGTATTTTGTCTAAAAATTGTTAAAAAAGATTCTTTTTTTCTCTTGTATTAAAAAATGTGCCATACTCGGTAAATATTGGCGATTCCTCTAAACGACTTTCCTTTATCGAGAAGATCTTTCATTCTCACAATCGCGTTGATCGTCCTTTTTGTAACAATAAAGGTAAAGGCTCGTTTAACGAGCCTTTATTGTGAGGTCTAGTTTTATCGTAAATTACATCACACGTACATTCGTTTTAACAACAAGAAGAGCTCATTTATTCATTACAGTTTGACGCAATAATTATAATTACGACAGTTATACGCTTTATATTGTTAATAGCTCGATCATATTAATGAAACGTGTAAAAAATATTACATTTTCGTTGTTTTAATTAAATTTGCATCAATGAGCCATAACAGTTTATCACACGTCAACATTATAAATGAGAATTGAACTATTGTTAAGCCGTGTAGTTTAACAATCTGGATGGCATTATTCCTGTAATTAAAACTGTTAAATTTATAGTCACAGTCACAGTCACCAGTCACGATATTACCTAGGACGTTGAAAAAATTAAAAGCTCATGGGTACCATTTCCCGTAATGACGTCAATAACTTTTAAAATTGATTTAAAATATTATACGCTGAAGCCAGTTCGCTTACAATATTATTATTTGCACATTTAAATATTTTGATGTAATATTTTGACCAATTTTGTATTTATTTAAAAGTTATATCAAAATAAAAAAATGTATTTCCATCATTTTATAAACAGAAATATTTCGTTAAAATGTTTTAGGGATATAGACGCAGACAGAGTTTACTACATATTAAAATTTAATTATTATATTGATTAACTAAATAAAATATCAAATGTTTTAGTTTTGATGTTTTGATTTATGTTTATAGAATAATGACGTGCGACTCGTTTGCAATTTCGCATTTAGATTTTTCAATTTCTAATATAAGAAAAAAATTAAAATCAGAATAGTAAGTCTCGAAAACTAGCGCGTTCTTAAAAAGGTGCCGCTCCTTTTTGACATTACAGATATTTTTAACCGACTTCCAAAAAAGGAGGAGGTTCTACATTCGGCTGTATTTTTTTTTATGTATGTTAGCTCAGAACTTTTTAGTGGGTGGACCGATTTCGATCAATTTTGTTTTAATTGAAAGGTGTTGCGTGTCATGTGGTCCCATTTTTTTTAAATTAAGATCTGACAAGTACTTTTAGAGTTATATCTAATAATGCGTATTTACTTGACTACTTTTTCGTCGACCTACGTTGTATTATACCGCATAACTTTTTACTCGGTGTACCGATTTTGATGATTCTTACTTTAGTCGAAAGCTAATGCTTGTCATGTAGTTTTCTTTAAATTATAGGGTAAAACCGGGATAGATGCCCCACTTTTTGAAAAAGCCACCTAATTTAAAAAATATGAACTTTATACGAATAATTTTTATCAATGTAGCTAGCTCAATCCTTTATCTTGAATTATTATTATGTTTTTTTAACCTATCAATTGCACATTTAGCAGAAATTAGCTTTTCGTGAAACCTTTTTTTCGAGGATAGATGCCTACCTGTATGGATAGTTGCCCCACCATGAAAATACTGAGAAGGATAGATGCCTGCAGTGTAGGATAGATGCCCTTTATACCGTGTAAACGAAAAACCTAACCCAAATGCCAGCTGGTTCTACTCCTTAAATTGTCTCCAAGAAACATGCGTCATAGTAATGAAAAACATTTTGTGGTTTTTTAAATCGTTTAATTGTTATTATTAGAAGAAAATTCTAGTATCACACAAATCACTACAATAAAAATTTTACAGCGTTTGTTTTAATAAAATATCAATTCTTAAGTTTCAATATGCATAGGTAATCATATTTTTTTTTTTGTGAAATTAAATTTTACAAGCTTTTTGCAACAAAAATATAAATTAATATCAAGTTTCAACATACACATTGCACAATCATACTTTTTTATAATAAAATAACACAGTAAATATATTTTCATTACTTTAACCAACTTAATTGAAGTTTTGTCTAATAGTGCTTTTAATTTTCCACACCTTGAGCAATAATTTCTGAAAAGTGTACAGCTTTCATGTAGCCAGTTCTGACACATTACACATTGAATCCAGTCGGATTGCAACTTCGTATTTTTATAGTTCTCAAAACATTCAATGCAGTTATCTTTACTTGTGTCTTTAGGGTTATCCTGTCCATTTCTCTTAGTTTTTTTTTTACGGGCAAACCTTTATATTTCTTTCCTTAAATTTTAAAATTACGTGGATTGTCTTCATCTTCGCTGCTTGCACTGTAAATAATTTGTATTTTTAATGATGTTCGGTCTTGGTATAATTTTCAATTAATATCATTTTCTTTATCAGACATTTCAGCTAGGTTGTTATCGTCATTTTCACTAAAAGCATTTGTTTTATTTATTTTTTGTCTTCTTCTTTATTGGTGGTTCCTTTCTTTGATTTCCTAAGTTCTTTGGTAGTCCCAGTCTTGTTTTCCTTTCTTTCAGCTACATCTTTCTTGTGTTTTATATGTTCCTTTGAATTCAAAATATCTGCTGATTGTTTCGCCGTCCTCTTAGCCATGGTCAAAGGGTTTTTCAGAATAGGTAATGATTCCATTAGAATTTTCAACGGTATTTTTTGTTCTATATTAGCTCTCATTTCTTCCCTTTTTTAAATTTTCGTGGCATACTTCTGCTGGAATCAATAACAAATCTAAATATAAATATACGTATATACATAAAAAATATAAATGACACTAAAAATATTTAAAAATTATACAGTTACTCCATATATTGTGTAGGAAGGGATAGATGCCCCTAAGGGCACCTATACCTCGAAAAATCAGGGCAACTATCCTTTTTGATAGGGATAGATGCCCACGTATTTTTTAAATAAATTGTAAACAAAATAGCATCTATTTACACCTAGATACAGACTCAATGAACCAGTTTATTGACGTAATAAAAATATAACACAATTTATTACTAATTATAAAGTTATACAACCTTAAATACTAACCATTAAAACTTTGACGTGTTTGTTAATTTCGCCGCGGAAATAATTACACACACTAGCAAAACGCGTCCTCGTCGCACAACTGTCCGTGGGTATATTAGGTACAGGGTGACTGCGGCTCCTACTCATGTGATTAATTTTTAGTCTAGAGTTCGGGAAGTTAGGTTTTTAGAATGTGGGGCATCTATCCCGCTGGGGCATCTATCCCGGTTTTACCCTATAGAGATCTGATTACAACTTTTTGAGTAATCTTTAATAGCGCGTATTGACTTGACTATTTTTTCGTCTTATTAGGTACGTTGTATTACTTGTCGATGTAATTGAAGTCGGTTTTTTTTTCTTTTGCGAGCAAACACAATTATTTTATCATAGAGCCATATCATTCCACGTAGCGAGTGCTGAATACCGCATGCCTAGAAACTCTATCGGTAACAAACTATCTTGTGGCCATGGTAGATATACGGACTGGCTAGATGGTGGTAAAAGTCGACAGGGGTTGAAAGCGGCCCATTATTATCACATCTATGGCTACCTCCAAACACGCTATTGTAACTCTAAGTACCATCTATAATCGCTTTACGTACCTATTATCTTAAATAATTAATTCTGCTTTTAACTATTACATGCACTATTACGAAGTCACTGACTTGAAACCAATTCAAATTTTAGATCTAAATCTAAGCAACTTTCATCTTATTGAGGTTGATGCAAATAAGCTACATATTTGTAATTTAGCTTGTAAATATACAAATATAAACATGAGTGAGCACTTTCAACATCATTTAATTTGGTAAAAGCAATAATTTTAGCCGCATATTTCCTAACATTATGTACACAACATGTCAACATCAAATTGTTTACTTAATAATAATTAATCATATTAAAATTACGTAAAGCAAAAATGGGTGAATATACCTATTACTTTATTTTTTAACTATTTGGGCAATAATAAGGTTTAAAATATTCACTAGCTTAAAAATAATCCTCATTATACCTACGGTTGTAGTTTTTTTATTAATAATCGTTATTAAAGGTTTTTATTTTAAAACGATGTCAAACAAAATTCTTATTGGTCTAAGAGACGTGGAAGAGCGACCTTCACCGATCTGATAACACGATGAGACATATTTTTTATCAAATATAATTTATGAACAATTAATATGCCTATGATAACTTGCCTATCGAAAAGTGGTCATTAACGTAGCTACTTTTAATTTAATTAATTTTAATAAATTTTTTTTCATTACCTTCACTCATGTGATAACCGAATGAGTTTTATCTCAATTGATAGTTTAACACACAGAATATGCCTAGGTAGGCTTGCTTACTTATTTTTGGTCATGGCTACCTGCCAAGTAGGTGTGAACAGGTAGGTCAATATATACCTATATTCGACACTACATCGATCTGTTCGAATCGAAATTGATATCATAGGTAAGATATTGTAATTACAAAACTAATCATATAGGCTTGCCTGCAGAAACTAAAAAACAAAAAAAAATGGCCTTGACCACTTTTCGATAGGCAATTTATCATAGGCATTTTTGTTTATAAATTATATTTGATAAAAATTATGTCTCATCGAGTTATCAGATCGGTGAAGATCGATACAGTTCCACGTCTCCTCTACTATATCAGTCGTAAAGGTCTGTAGTCATGCAAATTACTTTAACAAGGCATTTGTGTTGTCGCCTATTAGGTATTTTTAAAGGCAAGCATTGCAAGATAAACGATAACGATAACTTATTTCAAGTGCAATCTATACTAATATATATAGCTGAAGAGTTTGTTTGTTTGGTTGTTTGTTTGTTTGTTTGTTTGAACGCGGTAATCTCTGGAACTACTGGGCCGATATGAAAAATTCTTTCAGTGTTAGATAGCCCATTTATCGAGGAAGGCTATAGGCTATGTATCATCGCGCTAAGACCAATAGGGGCGGAGTCCGCGCCGACGAAGTCGCGCGCAGATCTAGTGTAATAATAATTTTCAATTGAGATCATTTAAGATAAAATCATTAGAAGACGTCCTTGGATACAAATAAAAATGCAAAGTCGTCGTTTACAAAGTTTTAAAGTATTACATACAATGAAACCTGTTCCGCGCGGCTGAAACGGTCCTAAAACAATAGCATTATACATTCAATCCAATTAGTTTGTTCCGTAACATTTGTTAGTTTCAATATATCTGAATGCGGTCACGAGTGGCGGGCGGCCTCGATCTCACTTTCCCTGTTTGGCAAGCCGGTCCAAATGTTCGATATCACGACTACCACACTTATTGTCGAAGGAATAAGATATTCAATCAAGCTTGAGATAAGAATATTTAAATGCATTTAGTAAATTTAAATTTGGGTTCTCTGGAAGAAACGCATAATAAATAATTAGTCATGAGTCCGCCTATTATACTACACAATATGTAACTATCAGAAAAGTATAATGTGTATTATGTAGTTGTGGTGTACAATATCTTGTAAATAAATAAATACATTTTAAAATGTTTCACCTCAGGGCAAATATCTTTTCCTCTGTATAAGATAAGGATAAAAACATCATTTTCAACGTAGCACCATTAGATTGCTGCTTCCTTTTCTTACTCCGAATGATAAATCACTTCTATCGAAGAAAAGGCGTTTTTTTTTTGTAATACGTTACTATAATTACCTACATTATATGCTCATTGATAATAATCTCCCAAACGTTACTCGTGGCAACGACTTACTACTGTTTCTTAAGTATTCGTAGTTTGATTTGTTTACGCTTATAAAAAACTAGCTTCTGCGCGCGACTTCGTCCCCGTGGAATAGGACTAATTCTGTCAAACATGATTTGAGCGAAACTTTAACCGTTTACGCCGCGGAAGCTCTCAAAAGGATAAAAAACCCGATTTTGAAATATTCTTCATTGGTGCTACGCTCCTATTGGTCTTAGCGTGATGATATATAGCCTATAGCCTTCCTCGATAAATGGGCTATCTAACACTGAAAGAATTTTTCAAATCGGACCAGTAGATCCTGAGATTAGCGCGTTCAAACAAACAAACAAACAAACAAACAATCAAACAAACAAACTCTTCAGCTTTATTATATTAGTATAGATGTTTACATTAAACACATCCAAAAGAAAATGTGCGACGAAATGCTATTTTAACTGAATTATAATTAAACTAATCTATAAATTTTTCTCTTTAATTTTCTTATTAATCCATCGAAATCACAGGCAATAATTGTCGGTAGCAGTCGTTTAAGAAACCGAATCGATTGGAATGCTATTCCTCCCATTTTGTACCGTGGCACACCTATTTCTTATTGTGACAAAGCCAGGAACTTGGGCTTGATTATAGACAAACACTTATCTTGGATAGCTCATGTCAGCGAGGTCAGCAGAAAAATGCACCATACCTTTCACTCTCTGAAGCGTCTCCAATTCTTCTTACCATTTAAAACCAAAATTTTGCTTGCGCAATCCCTTCTCTTACCCATTCTCGACTATGCAGATGTGTGCTATTTAGATGTGACACAGGACCTACTTAGTAAATTGGAGCGTCTACAAAATCTTGCTATACGATTTATTTTTGGTTTACGCAAATATGATCGCATCTCCCTATTTCGTACCAAACTAAAGTGGCTCCCTATCCACCTTCGCCGTGATATGCACATCCTTTCTTTCCTTTATAAAATACTCCACGATCAAAATTCTCCTCCTTACCTTCGATCCCGTTTCAAACTGCTTCCTACCCCCACGCGCTCTAGGCGTTCTTGCATAACAACAATGCTTGAAGTTCCTCGGCATAACACCACCTTCCGATTAAATTCCTTTTCTGTACGCGCTGCTAACCTTTGGAATAATCTCCCTAAATTCATTCAGCAAAGTTCATCGCTGTCCACTTTTAAAATCAATCTTAAGAAGTATCTGCTCTCCAAAATCAGTACAGATGCATGAGATGTGTATATATGTAGTATATTTATATTTTATGTATGTATGTATGTATGTTTGTAGATTTGTGTGTATGTATATGTATGTTTATATATGTTTATGTATGTATATGTAGTGTATGTATTTTATGTTTTTGTTTTTTTTTTTTATATTCTTGTTATTTCTATTGTCTATTCTTGCACTACTTTGCCCCGCGCTCACATCATCTCTCACCACCATGGGTTGACTGGAAGAGATCTCTTTTAGAGATAAGTTCGCCCTTGCCTACTTCCTTTATTATAATGTGTTGTTGTAATTACTTAGTGCAATAAAGAATATATAATATATATAAAGTGTTTTTAATTTTTATATGTTTTATGCTTTGATATTGAAAATGTAAGAATTTTTAAAGTAGAATTTTACCGAATAGCACATAATATGTACATTAAAAATATTAAACGTGTTTCCTTTTTTTTTCAGGGCAATCTCTTCACCTGTCCTAATGGTAAGTTAATTTACATATATATTTTCATTAAAACTCTTCTATAGCCCGCATAATAACTAATAACAATAAAAGCCCTAATTAGGAACGATTGAAATAAAATATCCATTGAACATTATCTCCTTTTTTTATTCGTATATGTAACACTTTTTGTGTGGCTATTACGGCATAGAATTTAGCCTCTCCCTCTCTTCCCGTGGGTGTCGTAAGAGGCGACTAAGGAATAACATAGTTTCACTACCACCTTGGAACTTAAAAAGCCGACCGATGGCGGGATAACCATCCAACTGCTGGCTTTGAAGTACACAGGCCGAAGACGGGCAGCAGCGTCTTCGGTGCGACAAAGCCAGCCCTGCGGTCACCAACCCGCCTGCCCAGCGTGGTGACTGTGGGCAAAACACATGAGTTCACGCCATTATTTGCGCAAACTTGTGGAGGCCTATGTCCAGCAGTGGACTGCGATAGGCTGAAATGATATGTAACACTTTATAGACCAAATTCAGTTAAATTATAAAACATTTATATATTTAAAACAAAAATATTCTAAAAGCTTACATTAAATTTTTAAAAGCAAGCGATATGATGATTAAGCTATTGTTGAGCTGACTTTATGTCCTGTATTTAGCTTTCAAAACAGCATTAGTGTTATGAAACTCAGCTGCATTTGCTTATTTTCATGCCTTGCATTTAAATACACTTATTAATTTAGAACAAGTTTCATAAACTGAAAGCTGGCCAAATGTTCCTAAAATTAAAATTACATACGCTATATATGAGATATAGCTATATATGAGATTTTATCTAATTTTAAAGAAACAAGATGAACACTTTTCGTAGCGCTTTTATCTCATTATTTCATGTGGTTTAAAGGCTTTCAACGGTGCTAAACAAATCGCTTGATGTGTCTGCCAATATTAAGTGCAAGAAAAAAAAATGACTGATTGACGGTTTTATCATCGCATAGTCTAAAGTAAAGTAAAACACACGAAATTGGTCGGTTGGATCTTATCAATGTAAATCAAAAAAAGCATTATATTTATGAATACAATTAAACCCACGGCAAACTTAAGCAATCCTAAAGCATAAAGAATTTACGTATTTAGGTACTTGACGACCAAGTTTTATTAATTGAGGTCCAAATGACGTAAAATATCGTAATTGATTACGAGATTTAATTAGGCAACAATAATAAAACAACTAATAAAGTGCGAGTTCTGTCTTTTTGAGGATAGAGAGTGAAAGTTTGTTTTAAAGCTTCTAGATAAAAATAAATACAATAGAAGTAAATAACATAGGTATGAAAATTTGTGAAATTTTCTGCTACTTGTAAAAGTTTATATTAGAACTTTTAATAGTAAATAAATAATGGAACGCTAAAGTGATTTTCGAAATTCAAAAGCAGTGAAAAGGAACATGAAAGTTTAAATGGAAACTCCTGTCCCTTTTAAAGTTAATGGAAGTTAAAAAAAGAAAAACGTCATTTTAGCGTTTGATCGGGAAGTAACAAGTACCCGTTTTCAAATTTTACCTATGAGAGGGTGAAATAAAAGAAGACATTTTGTGTAGTATTTATGTACTTTTAGTGTTTAACTTTTATTGTTATCTTATACATGAACAGGTATGTTAATACCATAAAGAAATTATTTATTTATTTTTATAGCGTAGTAAAAAAAATGCGTACCACACTGTATAATGTAAAACAACTTCAATATTTGTATCTAATCTTCTAATATATATGTATAAAAGTAAATATTGATATTTTACAAATTACCAAAAATACCAAATATTGAGTTACAAAAGTCACATGTATATTAACATCAAATGAAACAGAACTTCGCTTCATTGGTATTGAATCACGACTGTCAATTTTCAGCCGCAATCTAACACTTACAACTCTGATTAGAATTTCTAATACTCGCTGCACGTAGCACTCGAGCGCTGAAATTCAGATGATTTAAACGTAATGGTAAAACACAAGTTACAGACTTACATTTTAAAAGAATCTAAAGCTCGCGTAAATCAGGTTTTCGTTTTATTTAAAAACTAGCTTCTGCGCGCGACTTCGTCGGCGTGGACTCCGCTCCTATTGGTCTTAGCGCGATGACACATAGCCTAAGAGTTTGGTTGTTTGTTTGTTTGTTTGTTTGAACGCGGTAATCTCTGGAACTACTAGGCCGATTTGAAAAATTATTTCAGTGTTAGATAGCCCATTTATCGAGGAAGGCTATAGGCTATGTATCATCACGCTAAGACCAATAGGAGCGGAGTCCACGCCGACGAAGTCGCGCGCAGAAGCTAGTATATTAGTATAGTTTTTACTTTTATACCTATTTCTGTATCGTGTATTATAATATCTTTGTTGTTTAGACAAGAAACTAGATGCATGACACATCACCTTTGTGTTATTTATCTCATCAGTTATAGATTCAGTTAGTCGTTCAAGTTCAAAGTAATGAGCGTAATACATTTCAAAGACGAAGGTATAATATTGCTGTTTATGTAAAAAGACGAAAATGTTTACATTATCGTTAATGTGTAAGACTATATAGCCCTTTTTCTAGATTAGCTACAAACATTTTGTCATATCAGAGCAGGTATAATATTACAATCACTGTCGTACATTAATTAGGGGGTTAAAAGTATATAAGCATCCTTGTATTTTGCTAATTGTAGACAGTCTGCCGAGGCGAAATAAATTACGCGGGTCGCCGGTTTTAGGGATCTTCATTAACCGCATAATTAATGTAAGGAAATTGCCTCTTGAGAACATACTAGATATATATACATAAGCTTATGACATGAATTGAAAACGAGAAACTGTAAACAAAGTTCACAGGAAATAAAGTTCAAAATTTTTGTATCGCATAATACATTATTTGTTTTAAAGTTACAGTCTAACGTGATAGCAAAAATTGATTAATTATTTGAACTAATTATGAAACTTGCTATGTAATATATTATTAATTATAATATACAAAATTAAATATATTTAATAAATAATTGAACTAGAACAGCACCATTACTTTCCGCTAGTTATTGAAAACTTAATAAAAATGTCTTGTCTTGTTGGATATTGTTTCTTAATACTATTTTATTTTTTTACTGACCCTAAATTAAGTGTTAAAAAATCTTGTAAATAGCAACTCATTTTCACTGTGTATACGTAATTAACACTTACAAATATAAATCGTTTGAAAGTAGAATTATTCAAATTCAGACAAAGCAGATTCGAAATTAACTCGGCCGTCGAGAACGGCAGTTCACGAGACTAATCAAGGGATACTAATCAAGGGATATAATAATCGCGAAGTCTGGCTTCATGCGAAAAGTAGGTTAACTATACGTGTTCTATGGGGATTTTTTTTAGATAAAATTGAAAATCCTTCAAAGAAGTAAACGTTTATTGAAGCTAGTATAAATAAAGTAAACATTGTGTTAGTAAATACAATTTTATCAAGTTTTCAGCTCCAAATGTAAAACAAATTAATATACAACCAAAACTCAATGGTGATAAACTGAACTTAGTTAACTTAACCGTTTTTCTTGGAATAACCATTGATTGAAAGTTACAGTGGGGATCCAATATCTGTCGATTGACGGATAGACTGAGTTCTGCAGCATACGCGTTTTTTTTTTTTTTTTTTTTTTATGTTACTAGGTTGGCAAACAAGCATACGGCTCACCTGATGGTAAGACCGTAGCCAATAGACGCCTGCAACACCAGAAGCATCGCAAGCGCGTTGCCGACCCTATCCCCAATCCCCCCAGGAGCTCTGGTCACCTTACTCACCAACAGGAACACAATACTGCTTGAAAACAGTATTATTTAGCTGTGGTCTTCTGTAAGGTCGAGGTACTACCCCAGTCGGGCTGCTCCATATTTTGAGCAGGAAATTTCCTGCTGTGCCCTACCTCAGTTAAATATTTTAGTTTATTTCAACTACTTCCATCCATTAGTTTATTTCAACTACTTCCATCCATAGTATAATGTCTTATGGCATTTTGCTATGAGGCAATTCGCGCGCTTCAGCCTGTAATATCCCACTGCTGGGCCAATGCCTCTTTCCCCATGTAGGAGAAGGATCAGAGCTTAATCCACCACGCTGCTCCAATGCGGGTTGGCGGATATATTCCCTATTATGAGTAATGATCGCTATCAGGTGTACATAATAACAACTGGAACCGACGCGACGGCTTAACGTGCTTTCCGAGGCACCGTGGTGAGGCCCACAAAGACAAACATCCAAAGCGGGAAGAAATATTTGCACCTACATATATAGATATCTATCCCAAGTGGGAATCGAACCTGCTAAACTTTGATGTTTTAGGCGACTACTCGCACCCACTACACCAGAGCAGTTATTTGACGTTCGTTCAGTGTGTGTTATCACTTATCAGTTATCACTTATCACCTTATGGCGGAAATTAATAAATATTTTCATTTCATTTCATTTCAATCCATTCGCTTTAATTTGTCACCAAAAATATGTTTAATATTTTTATTTTTTATATAAAATTGCTAGTAAGTTTAATAAAAATTTATTCTTCATTACCATCTTTATCGTTGAATAGGTAGTAGGAACATCCGAAAAATATAAGCGAAGTTTTTATTTCAAGATTAGAGTTATAACTACGTTTACCTATATCATACAAACATACGTTCATACATGAAACGCAAACTGGCCATTCCATTGTAAATACTATAGAGATACTTTTAAAGACTTATTAGGTAACTTTATTTATTACAAAATCATACGAATTGAAACACATAAAGAAATTTTATAATACTTTCAAAGCATATTATTTTGCTAAAACTATAGCTAGTAGCTTATTTTTGAGACGAATAAATATACCTACGTATCCTTTTTGTATGAAACGTATTCAATATGTGTCATCTATACTGAAGACTTAAAGAATACACGGTAAATCTCTTAGTAATTCATCATACCAGAGCATCAATATTCAATAGTAAATATAAAACCTATTCGGAGTATTTGGCACCGCAACAGAACATACGAGTATGTATCTGTATAATACTTTTTCTTAGATCAATTTATAAAGATGTTTCCATCCTGTGTGGCTATTAATAAATACATAAAGATATAACCTTAATTTTTCATTTTTACTGATTTTAAATGTATCTTAAGCTTTCTTAAAAATTATTTATACAAATAATAAAAATAGATATTGTACAAGTTACTAAGGAAATTAATGAAGATAACACTCGAAAGTTTAGTTAGTAATTAAAATATTAATATTTTTTTTTTGAGATTTTAAATAAAAAAATAACAGTTACGAAATATTGTAGGTATATTAAGTAAAAGAGGTAACAGTATTTGGTGCAAAGAGACCAGCCATTTACTACACAATTTCGTAATTCAGAACTCTAATCACGAAACTGTTTAACTCGAATATTGCCGATTCAACCTTCCGAACTCCGACGGCATTAGTATTCCTAGAGTGAAATAACCATAACGATTTTGTATAAAAAGATAGTAACATTTAGGTATGTGCACGCGTAAACTAATTTTCGTAAGGTTTTAGTTAACTGATTATTTTCTAATACCCATAGCTTTTTATATACACGTTATTCAAATAAGTGTAATGAGTATTGTAACCTTAATACAAATTAGGTATATCAAGTACTTAATACAATTTCAAGATTAGTTATGTAATAGTTTAATCTATTGGTGTAACCATTTTAGATCTGTTAATTAACATTGCTATCCGATATTCGTTTAATAAAGCTCGCTTCTATGAGCGGCTCGAATATTATTACATACCAATAAACATGTTAATATAGTTAATATGAGCAACAGTTTTGTTTATTTGGAAGTATCTTCTTATATGCGTATATTAAATGTTATCTAATAGTGTATATTACCCGAATTAGATAGATATACGTGTTATATACCCAAAGACCGTAACCTACTAGATTAAGAAATCTATACTAATATATAAAGCTGAAGAGTTTCTTTGTTTGGTTGTTTGTTTGTTTGTTTGTTTGAACGCGGTAATCTCTGGAACTACTGGGCCGATTTGAAAAATTCTTTCAGTTTTAGATAGCCCATTTATCGAGGAAGGCTATAGGCTATGTGTCATTACGCTAAGACCAATAGAAGCGGAGTCCACGCCGACGAAGTCGCGCGCAGAAGCTAGTCCTTTATAAGTTTCAATGGAAAATCACCAAAATATTCGTTATGAAACAAGCTACCACTTATAAAATGTAAAATATTAATTAAAAGTTTTTGCTAAGTTATGATTCTATAGTATAATGTAATAGAATTGTTAACGCTGGAATTGCTCACTGCTAGTAGAATCTTTAGATGTCTCGAAAGTAAGTTGTGCTTGTTCTTAGTAGTTTACGAACTACAAACACGTTATTGTCTTTCTTTGGATAGTAAAGTTTGCTACAACGAGCTAAATGTGAGGCCAAAGTATATATTTGTACCTGACGAGACAACAAAAAGTACCTATATTTCGACGAAATTGTTACCATACACCTATAAATCGTTGTCTTATAATCATATTGCATTTTAAAATAACTATAGATATGCTTTGCAAAAACTATTAAAATAAAAAATCTAGTCTTTTTATTTTGAGTTTAATTGGACTTAATCGTTTAGAGTTCAGATACGTACAATAAAAACCAGAAAGTTCCTCGTTGTACAAACTCGTAGAACTATTCAATTAGTCGTTTAAAATATCGCTGATAACGATCTACATGAATTTCTAAGCGTTGACCCAATGGACGCTGTTATAATCAATTAGAGGCGAGAAATTACTAAGCTTTCTCCAACCAGGGAGGAGGTCTGGCTGAAAGGCCATCTTGAGTTAAAAAGCGGGATCGTGGTTATAGAAATAATTTTTCGTTCTGTTTAGACGTCTTTTTAACTAACCCTTATTTTTTATTCATTTACATAGGTCCTATATTATATGAATTTAAACATAATAATAAGAATAATATAAATTTTTTACATCTTATGATAAGTCTTGTAATTCTTTAAATTTCTGAATGAAAATAGTGTAATATTATTATTAAAGAGGGTGTACTAAGGCTTTTTATCGCTATCTAGAAGAACTAAAATACCACAAAACAGAGTTCGATTTTAATTAGTGTTTAGAAAATATTCCTATTAAAAAATAAAGGATAATTGTATTCTATTTAATAGAATGTAAATACACGTAATATATACGACTAGCTTCTGCGCGCGACTTCGTCGGCGTGGACTCCGCTCCTATTGGACTTAGCGTGATGATATATAGCCTATAGCCTTCCTCGATAAATGGGCTATCTAACACTGAAAGAATTTTTCAAACCGGACCAGTAGATCCTGAGATTAGCGCGTTCAAACAAACAAACAAACAAACTCTTCAGCTTTATTATATTAGTATAGATTACTGCACCCATAATTCGTATTCTACATTGGTAATCTTGACCTCGAACTACAGAATATTTATTTTGTTATGATATTATGTTGAGCGTATCATCAGATCGAATTCCGATATAATGTATCGAAGTAACCGTGTTACTTAAACCAATGGTAAGTTAAAGTCTTGTTATCTAGACGAGTAAGCTAATTCCTAGTTATAATCATTTATAGGTACCACTAAATTATTTGTTTAAATCGTACAGGTATGCGGTCTGAAGATTGTCTATTTAAAAACATTGAAAATGGTATTAGGTACTTGTCTCAGCATTTACGTTTACATTTTTTACAGCTACACATTTACATACATATTTACACATTACAGCTTTACATTTTTTTTTCAAAAGAGTAACTGTGGAGTTTCTTGCCGATTCTTTTCTGCAGAATCTACATTCCGAATCGGTGGTAGCTTCTTAAAAAAACTTAATAATAACCTTAAATTAAAATTTTGTAAATTGACGATTCGAAAGTGCTCATGGGGCCTATTTGAATAAAGTTATTTTTGATTTTGATTTTGAGCGTATAAATTTAAATTAAAGCTAATTACAAGATATTGTCTTCTTTTTCACCCCTTAATTGGAATAAACATACGAAAATCCTTCGTAGCATATAGTTATGCTAAGTATGCTAGCAACTTCTTTGCAAATCTAAACATTTCTATTATGTTTTAAAACAGCGTGTTTTCCGTCTCCCAGTTTACACACATTAAAATGATATTTTCTGATTTTATATTAGATCTGTAAAAACAGATTGTAATAGTTAATTACAAAGGTTCAGTACAATTCATTTCATCACAATATCAATAAAGGTAACCCTAATCGTTTCATAGCTTAGTTTAGGCAAGTTAATGTTCATATTATTCTAAGAGTTTAAGGCTCCTTCCAAGTATTAGAAAGTAGCGAATATTAAAGACGTACAAATAGACTCAGCCATTAAACTATATTATCTAACGCTCAAATTATCTCAGATCTTATAAATATACCTATCAATTTATTTTCAGCTTCAAACACAATGTCATATATACTTGGATGTCATCATCAAGATTAGGTGCTTATTGAAATTTTAAATTGATTTTCATAGTAGCAAATCTTATAAAAATACTAGCTGCTGTGCCCGCGACTTCCTCTGCGTGGAATTTAATATTTTGCGTTGTTATTGTTCAGTTTGCAGTTATAAAAAAAATTCTAAAATAAAAGTAGACTAAGTTACACCTTATTACATCAACTATCTGCCAGTGAAAGTCCCGTCAAAATCGGTCCATCCGTTTCAGAGATTTGTATGTGTTGGCACGCTTAGTACTAGGTAGCGTTCTAGTAACACAGTAACCGGATATCGTTTATCGGTTAACTGCTATTTAACAGTTAGACGGTGCAAAAATTTGAGAGCTTAAATAATTGTTTTGATTTACACGCATATACCTAATATATTTTATTTTGTAAGATTAATCTGAATAATATGACCCGAATTAAATATTTTTTACAAGTAAACTTACATTTAACTTAAAACAATGAAATTAAATATTTTACTAAAGTCGATTAATTCAAACTGAAAAAAAATCCTTACTATACTATATTAGTAGTAATCATTATTATAACACGCCGCGTTGGCGCAGCGGTCACAGCATTGGATTGCAAATGACTGTTGCGCGGGCGGTTGCGGGTTCGATCCCCGCACACGACACCATTTGTATTGGCCATACAGATGTTTGCCGTGGTCTGGGTGTTTGTGCAGTCCTTGTGGGTCTCCCCACCGTGCCTCGGAGAGCACGTTAAGCCGTCGGTCCCGGTTGTTATCATGGACACCTGATAGCGATCGTTACTCATAGTAGGGAATATATCCACCAACCCGCATTGGAGCAGCGTGGTGGATTAAGCTCCGATCCTTCTCCTACATGGGGAAGAGGCCTATGCCCAACAGTGGGATATTACAGGCTGAATCGTGATTATTATAACAAAGTTTGTATCAAAATGTCTAAAATAGCTTTGACTATCGCTTTAGTGGTAAGCTTTACATTTAATTAAAGGAAAAGCAGCAACTTTAGCTATAAGCTGAACGAGTAAGTTTCTGAATTAGTTATCATTTTTCCAGAATCTATTAATTCTATCCAGTATTGATTTGGAGAACGACCGCTCTGGTATAGTGGTTCCTCCGCCATGGACGGGGCTAAACATCGACCATTTGTGGATGCAATTTTCGCTTAGGATGGATATTTATAGTAATACGAATAATTCTTTCTGGTTTGAATGTCTCTTTGTGGGTCTCCCCACCGCACCTCAGAGAGCGCGGTAAGCTGTCGGTCCTGATTATTATCATAATTATATACCTGATAGCGACTATTACTCATAGTAGCGAAATATATCTGCCAACCCACATTGGCGCAGCGTGGTAGATTAAGCTCTGATCCTTCTCCTACACGGAGAAAGAGGCCTATGCTCAGCTGTAGAATATTACAAGCTGAATCGTGATCGATTAATTTGGAAATTATGAGACTTCCAAGACTTCCCACAACTAACGAATCTGTATGTATAGGTACTAACTTTAAACAAAATTAAGACGTTAGAGACAACCTTGAAAGCTTATTCATAATAAGTGAAAGGCATCGCTAGTCACAAATCTACTCATATAATACATGTACATAATATCTGACGTTCATGTAAATAAATTATATATACATTTTATATTGTATGTATGTTATATTTGAAATAACTTTTACATACTTTATTATTAATAACAAGTTTAAAAACTAAAACAGCCATAATAATGGTTGGCTAAGATATTAATTCTAGCTGTATAATAATTTGTCATATAAAACATTTAGTACCTACAGTGAACTAAAAACAAAAAGAATAATCTTCTGTTATACGTGTTATATAATACGAACATTTTTAAGGAACGATGATTACTTTAAAATAATAAATAAACCTAAAATGTCAAAGAGATTTTCGTCTAACGAAATATACATATGTACCTACGTCAGACAACCATTTGGATTAAATCTGTTGGTTTTAGAGTGATCACACATACACGTTGGACCACAAAGCCTACAAATGGATTGTTGATTCGTAATTCAATCTCCGGTTGATCCAGGGGCTATAGAATCTCAAAGGAGACACTTCACACACGAACCGAAGCCGTACTCTAGTGTTGGCGAGACGTTTGAACTCTGAATCCGATTCCCGTCTTACGGTTATAAATCTGTTCACCCATGACCGTTATGGGAATAAAATATTACCATTAACCACTTAAATTAACAGTCATTTTAAATTCACAAAATTATAAATATTATCAAGTCGTGATATGTGACAAAAAAACCAATCGAATTGCTAAATTAATTTGTCATTTCACTTTTATCAGGCTCTACAAAATTTAAGTTAACTTCAAAGAACTGCAGTAGTCAGACAGTAATAAAGTGGACCATTATACATACGAGCATAGAAATTTAAAATAATATATAGAACTACACGTTTCTTAAAATTGTTCTTGATAAAAAAATCAGTATTATATCAATTTTTAAAATTGTTATTTCCAATTGTATACTCTCCAGTGTCGTAGTTAAAATAGTTAAGCAAAAGCTTTAGTACAAGTTTCACTTACACCTTAAGTAAACACTTTCGCCAACGGTTTAACAGCGCTCAATCACTATTTACACGAGTAAATAACAAATATGTCTGCAAGTAATAAACATTCATTAACAAACATTTTCGAACGTTGTTACATAACCTACAATATAATCAACATACACATAAACTAATATTTTAAGTTTTGGGTCACAAGAAGGAATCACCTTTAATCGTTGAAAATACACGACAACTGAAAGAGTTGTATAAAAATAAAAACCTAGAAGTATGGGCTTGTGGACTGATTACACAAGTCCGTCAACTGGAATTCGCGTAAATTTAATAAAAAAAAATTTTAATTTTATTACACATAAGATATTGACTACAGAGTAGGCAAATACTTAAGATTTAATATTTTATATTATAGAAAAATTATACAAGTAACAAATAAGTTCACTTTTTGTCTTTATTTTTTATAATAATGTTTTAATCATCTGTTGTAGGTATATCAAAAACTGGTAATAATGAAGTACTTCTTTAATATAACATGGAAATATAAATTCTGATTACTTTGACATTAACCATGAAATGCAATATTTCCTAGTCTTTATATAGAACACCTCTTGGTCATACTTATATAACAAACTAAGTCTTAAATGAACTTATAACAATACTGATATAATATTCAATCACAGAGTAATATTTACGTCTGGAACATAAGTAGGTTTGTTCAATTTCGCCGTAGGAATATAGTACAAGTAGGTCAAACATTGCATCGTGTTGCGCAGTGCAGTGAAGCGTGAATCCATCGCAGTCTTCGCTGATCGACGAACTCATACGCTCTATTTGTCACTATTACTTATTTATTCGCACGCACGGAAGTAACATTTAAAATTTAAAACCGATTACCTAAAGGGTAACCCATTAGGAGTATCGAATGACACACACAGACAATCTTATTCATCAGTATTAAAAATTAGTGCAGTCAAATGTCAATAACCGAATATTTGGGTAAATAAATAAAAAGAAGTATTTGTTCGTAATTAATTATTCTAGACTGCATACAGTACTTTCTTTTAAGTGAGATCTGACAACCTCATAACTATGCTCAGTGTGGTTTGTTAACGATTTTCTCTACATAATACGACACTCCCTTTCCGGAGAGAAAGTATTACAAAAGAATTTGCTAAATATTTACCTAAATCATTTAATTCTACTCTACTGCTAGTATTTCTGTGCGTATGGAATGCTAATAACACATTAACGTGCAGGTTTAGTGATTTAATGAAAATAAGTATTTGTAACCTTTAATAATTTGTTTATTTTACTGGAGTGATTTCAAGTTTTAAATTTAGATTTTATTTAACTTTTGCCTTTGCTGATAATCAGCATTTTTATTGCATTGAAGAATTCTTAAAAGCTATTTATCACAAATAAAAATTTAAAAATTTCTGAAGTCCTATATTTGCTAGACTGCGTTGAGCTGATTACTCCTATACAAACTTAGTTTTCCACTTGACCCTTATTTATAATTTAAATATAATTTTTTTAAATCTCATCATATACAAGAAACACCTACTAGTTTTACATTGGCGGCACAATTGTTTAAAAAATATGTGTTGATAGAACTACTTCCAAACAATGTATATTTTTTGTTTTTTATGTTTATGTATACGCTGAAAATTGAAATAGACTTGCTTTTTTTGAAAAAGTGTCCAATATCTGTTACTATTTTTACCGCTCAACAGTAAATTTCAGCCAGATGGCTTGTTCTAACAACAGATTAATTTAATTAGATTTTTATATTTCGCAAATAAAATTTTAAATTACTTGTAATTAATAAATGTTTCCGTTTCTTTTCAGGCTGGGAGTTAAAGGGGCTTCACTGTTACAAATTTTTTAATATCAGACATTCTTGGGAAAAGGCGGCTGAATTATGTCGAAGGTATGATTGTTAAGTACTTATTAAAACAAATTAAAAAATTCAGGTTACGCTCACAACTTAAAAATATTTTATGTTTATTTTTAGATACGGAAGTGAGCTCATGGTAATAGATAGCTATACGGAAAATAATATGACCGCAAGCTTGGTGCCATCAACTCCTACCAACACTCATTATTGGCTTGGTCTTGCTACAGTTGATGACTTAAGAACAAATACTTTAGAATCAGCTGCAGGAACACTAGTTTCACAATATGCAGGCTTTTGGGATCTAAAACAGCCAAATCCTAAAAAAGGAGAATGTGTAGATGTGCACGTTACTTCAGAAAGCCAATCATGGGAATTAACTACTTGTGAAACCCTTCTCCCTTTTATGTGCAGAGCATCTGCTTGCCCGGCGGGTAACGTATAGTTTTAAATTTTATTTTATGTATTTACAAATAAATAATTGCTGTTCTTTACATCTTTTCCTCATAAAATATATGCTATACTGACTTCCGTATTATCTGAACAATACATAATACAATACAATGATTTTAAACAATTTGTTGTTTATACAAAAGTAATGAAATTTCACAGGAACCTTCCATTGTTCGAACGGAAGATGTATTAACGCGGCCTTCAAATGCGACAAACAAGATGATTGTGGTGATGCATCGGACGAAATGGATTGCGCCAATGAATGTCATTTTTACATGGCAAGTAGTGGTGATGTAGTAGAGAGCCCCAACTACCCGCACAAATATGCTGCATTTAGTGAATGTAAATGGACACTTGAAGGACCTCAAGGACAAAACATCGTACTACAGTTCCAAGATTTTGAAACTGAAAAGTCTTTTGATACTGTTCAAATCTTAGTTGGTGGTCGAACTGAAGATAAATCTGTCAACCTAGCTACGCTATCAGGAAAACAAGATTTATCTAACAAACTTTATGTATCTGCTTCTAACTTTATGATAATTAAATTTAGTTCTGACGGATCTGTTGAACGAAAAGGTTTTCGTGCATCATGGAAAACTGAATCTTCTAATTGCGGTGGTATTCTTAGAGCAACTCCTCAGGGTCAAATACTCACATCTCCTGGCTATCCAAATAGTTATCCTGGTGGCTTAGAGTGTATGTACATTATTGAAGCACAACCAGGAAGAATTGTTTCTTTGGAAATTGAAGATTTAGAACTTGAAATGAATAGAGACTACATAGTTATTAAAGACGGAAACACTCCATCTAGTCCAGTACTCGCTAGACTAACTGGGCCTGGTGAAGACAATGAAAAAGTAGTAATATCGACCACAAACCACTTGTATATGTATTTCCGGACTAGCCTTGGAGATTCTAAAAAGGGATTCAATATGAGATATTCCCAAGGCTGCAAAGCCACAATTATAGCGCCTAATGGTACTTTTACTTCTCCAGCTTATGGTCTCAGCAATTATCCAAATAATCAGGAATGTTTATACAGGATTAAAAATCCAAACGGTGGACCACTATCTTTAAAATTTGATGAATTCAATATTCATTCTTCCGATGTAGTACAAGTTTTTGATGGTTCAAGTACAAGTGGATTACGACTACATTCTGACAACGGGTTTACTGTAAAACCAAGAATAACATTAACTGCTTCGAGCGGAGAAATGCTGATACGCTTTATGTCTGACGCTTTACATAACAGTGTCGGTTGGAAAGCAACATTTTCAGCAGGTAATTTTTCTTTCCTACATAGTAAGTTACTTATTAGTCTTATCATTCTAAACTAATATAAATAAAATGAAATATTTATGTTTACAGATTGCCCTCCTATACAATCGGGTACAGGTGCTTTGGCGTCAAACAGAGATACTGCGTTTGGAACAACAATAACATTTTCATGTCCAATAGGTCAAGAGTTTGCTACCGGAAAGTCTAGAATTACAACACAGTGCTTAGACGGCGGAAAATGGTCTACCACGTATATTCCTAGCTGTCAAGGTCAGTTATCTTACTGAGTTGTTTTTAAGGGGTCGGCCATTAATCTCATGTTGTTCTCAAAAGGGTCTGAAAAAACATCACGAAATATCACAAAGAGGGCTATTTTGAGATATCACGTGTATCTATTTTTCGTTGGACGCGTAATTTCTATTCTACATCAATGTACAAAATTTCAATTTACTTTGCAAAAAACAATACACGTGATTTTTTTGTATAGGCGGTTGATCTAAAACCAATACAATACAAATATAATTTATTGTACAATAAGGTGTAGGTGGTTAAAAAGTTGCCGAAAACCTCACGTGATTAATAAACAAGCCCTAGCCCCTAACATCAAAATTTATTTAATTTTATTAGTAAGTAAATAATTATTTCATATAAATTACTTAATTACATATATATCTTATAACATTTTTGTTTTATATTTTTAAATTATCTATATATACATTTCACTTACAGAGGTTTACTGTGGTCCTGTGCCTCAAATCGATAATGGATTTTCTATTGGCTCAACGAACGTAACTTACCGGGGTGTAGCGACTTACCAATGTTATGCTGGATTTGCATTTCCGACTGGACAACCTATCGAAAGGATCTCTTGTTTATCGGACGGCAGATGGGAAAGAACTCCAACGTGTCTTGGTAATTAGATGATAACTTGTTTAAATTGTACATAATATGAAAATGTAATTTTTTATTATTGAAGTATTATATTTTTATTATTTATATTACTATTTTTTCTTTATGTTTTAAATATAACAAAAGACATAGATGAAACAATAATTAAATAAATCTGCTAAATTTAAATTATCTATATAAACTATATTGAGAATACTTTTAATTACAGCATCACAATGCGTAGCTTTACCTGATGTCCCACATGCCAATGTCACAATATTGAACGGCGGTGGTCGCAGCTATGGTACAATAGTTCGGTTCGAATGTGAACCCGGCTATGTTAGATCTGGACAGCCTGTTCTTCTTTGTATGAGTAATGGAACTTGGTCTGGTGAAGTTCCAACCTGTTCTAAAGTTATATGCCCTAAGTTCCCTGAGATTAAGAACGGATTCATTGCCGATCAAACCAAGCTATATATGTTCGGTGACGAAGCTCGAGTTCAATGTTATAAAGGTAATGTAAATGTAATTAAAATAAATAAATAATTGAAACTACATTCTACATATAATTTATATATTTATTTAATTTTTAGGATTTAAATTAAATGGACCCAGCATAATCAAATGTGGACCTAATCAAATCTTTGACGCAACTCCAAGATGTGAAGATATCAATGAATGTTCAAGTAGTCAATGTGATTCAGCTTCAACCGAATGTAAAAACACACAGGGTGGATTTTATTGCCCTTGTCGTCCCGGATTTACTCCAAGCCTAGATTGTAAACCTGTTGGTGATTTAGGCTTAATTAACGGTGCTATTCCGGATGAATCTATAACGACTTCCGCTTCTGAACCTGGATATTACAAAGGAGTAAGATTGCACATATTACTATTTTGAATTACAAATATGTATATATAGTCTATTTGTTACATAAACGATGATATATTAAATTTATTTATTTATTACAGATGATTCGCTTAAACAATGGAGGAGGTTGGTGTGGAAATAATGTTGAGGCTGGTGCAAACTGGGTTTTAGTAGATCTTAGAGCGCCTACTATCATAAGGGGATTTCGCACAATGAGTGTTATGCGAGCAGACGCTAATCTTGCATTTACATCTGCAATAAGGATACAATACACCAATGATTTGACCGACGTTTTCAAGGATTACACTAACCCTGATGGAACTGCTGTGGAATTCCGGATATTAGAACCTACGCTATCAGTTTTAAATCTTCCAATGCCAATTGAGGCTCAGTATGTTAAATTTAAAATACAAGACTACGTTGGAGCTCCATGTCTAAAACTAGAAATTATGGGATGTGCTAGACTTGATTGTTCAGACATTAATGAATGTAATGAAAATAATGGTGGTTGTGATCAGAAATGTCTCAACGTGTAAGTTTTATTAATATTTAAATCAATTTATATTTTTTCATTTCTTTAACTAATGAACGTATAACAATAAACATCACATATATTAGGTAGGGATCCCTAGTACATTTTTTTAACCTGATCAGTATCAAGCTAATTTTCCGTGAGTAGCTTCATTTTGATGAGACGAACAAAAAGTTCCTCTTCGAAAACTCTCGATTGTGGTAGATAATAGAGTTAGCAGGAGGTAGAGCAGCAGTGAGCGTAGGACCGGGATAACGTACCACGCAATTTGTAGGACAATGTTACCATTAAATTATATAAATATTAACTAACCAGCTGATTTTTTTTTCTGATTTTTTTTCTTTTATTGCTTCTTATTCTTTATATACGTTCGGCTTATATAATAATACAAAATCTATTTGAGAGATCAACGTTTTTGCGCTGCTTGATATAATATGTTCTTATCTTTGACTCTTAGTAGGTACCTTTGTCTATATGATGAAACTTAAATATATCCTCCTATAAATCAGTACATAATATATTAAATATAAAAAAAAAATTATTACAGACCCGGAAACTATTCATGTGCTTGTAATATTGGCTACGAACTTTATTCTTACAATGGAACAGCTGGATTTTCTATAGAGAATTCTGAGACCGGTGAAAGAGATGGTGATACATACCAAAGAAATAAGTCGTGTGTTCCAGTCATGTGCCCATCACTAAATTCGCCAGAAAACGGTATATTACTGTCAACTAAAAGTTCCTACCATTTTGGAGATGTTGTAGAATTCCAGTGTGATTTTGGTTATGTAATGTCTGGGTTTTCTTCTCTTCTTTGTACTTCAAGCGGAACGTGGAATGGAACAGCTCCTGAGTGCCAATGTAAGTATACTAGCAAAAATTTGTTTGCAAAACAAGCCAAGCCTTTCGAAATAAAAATTGGCATAACTTCAATATATTTTTTAATATATTTTTCTTATTTTTAGTCGCACGTTGCGTAACATTATCCGATGATAAAAATGATGGCCTAAAAGTAATTCGAGATGACCCTGAAAGCGTGTTAGTTCCCTACAGAGATAACGTTACAATAACCTGTACTTCTCCTGGTCGTCAACTACGAAACACTCTTACCTCATCTTTCAGACAATGTGTTTATGATCCAAAGCCGGTAAGCTAAAGAACAATTCACTTTACCTATGCATCTAAATTATTACAGGGTTCGGCACTCGAAGTGTTAATAATACAAAATGCTGTAATTTTGTTAATTATGAGCATATTTATTTTAAAACTTTAGTATCGAAAAGAAAACATATAAAATAAATAAAAAAGAAATTATTGTTCAATATGACCACCTTTAGCACGGATAACAGCATCGAGTCTGACCGAGAAGGCTTCACACGCTGCACGAATGTGGTCTGCTGGTATTTTGTTCTATTCTCGGCGGAGAGTAATCTTTAAGGCGTCGACCGTCACATATTTTTTTGTTGACACTTTGGCTTCTAGAATTGGCCATATAGAAAAATCCATTGGGTTTAAGTCCGGGGAATATTGTGGCCATTGTTGCGAAGAAATGAAGCTCGGAACATTTTCTTTAAAAAAAATTTGGGTTTCACGTGCTTTGTGGGATGGTGCCGAGTCTTGTTGAAAGGTCCAATGATTTCTACCAAATTGTTTACGTGCCCAAGGTAACAAAGCATCGTTTAAAATGTTTTTACGGTAGATCTGCTGGTTTATCTTTACACCCTGGTCAATGAAAACGAGAGGTGAGCGTCCCGTGGCAGTTACCGCAGCCCAAACTATCACAGATGCTGGTGCTTGCTTTCGCAAGGCAACTCGTTGGTCTAAATTGTCATTTGATTTACACTTTAACCATACGCGATCATTTTGTTTGTTCCAAACATGCTTGGTGGCATGCTTGAAAATACCAAATTTTCAAGCATGCCACCAACGTGCAATTGCTTTAAGTTCTTAGCTCTTTCTAGACGAGTTGCCTTTTGTGCAAGTGTTAGGTCTTGCACTTTTTGTAATTTGTAGGGCTTCAGTTGAAGTTTATTTTTCAATATGCGTCCTATGCTCCGGGCAGATACATTAAGACTTTTCGCCAATTTAACTGCGCTTTGTCGTGGATTTCGTTCAATTCTAGCCTTTACCTTTCGAACCATTTCTGATGATGTTGCTGTTGTTGGATGTCCACCTCCATGGCGTTTTTTGATTCTACCCGTATCATTGTAACGCGTGATGGTCCGATACATAAACATTTTGTTCAAATGTAAATGTCCTAGCTCATTAACGATGACTGACTGCGATTTTCCAGCCAAATACAAAGAAATGACACTGTTTCGTTTGACTTCCATCTGCAAAACTTTTTTTAACAACGACGAAAAATAATAGGCTTTTGTAAGTTTATTAATAATACAATAGACTAAGGAATGTGAAAAAATGGGCGCCATGCTGTAAACAGTTTAGATGCTATGGCAACGTAAAATTAGTAACACTTCGAGTGCCGAACCCTGTATAATATCTATCTTATCCCCATCTACCTAGTCATGACTTACACCATAAATATACACAATAAAATTGTAAATGTCAGCCCTTTTTACATTACCATGTTTAATATACAAATTATAGCGATCTTTTTGAGGACATTAGAAGCTTGCCAGTATTTCATTGTGTCTTAATTTTATTCCTCCGTAACATAAAACCTGCTACCCGACATTCAAAAGTTCACAATTGTGACTTTCAAAGTTTAACTTAAAATCTGGTCTAAGCGTTGTCTTGGTATTTGTGTAGAGAAGGAAAATTAAAAGAATTAAAAAGATCGCAATGAAGTCTTTTTTCAATATGGGTGACTCGATGAATAAACATAATAAATAAATACATAATTATGTATAATAAAATATTTATGATTTTTATGTTTGTATAGTCTTGTAACGGTAAACTAATGAGAATTTTGGCTATTTGTAGGGTCTTCCTGACTATTGGTTTTCGGGAGCACAACCTCAATGCCGGCGAAAAGACTGTGGTGTACCTATGCCTACACCTGGAGCAGAATATGGTCAATATCTTGACACAAGATATCAAAGTTCTTTCTTCTTTGGCTGTCAGAATACTTTTAAATTAGCGGGACAAACAAGTAAACATGACAACGTTGTTAGATGCCAAGCAAATGGAATATGGGACTTTGGAGACTTAAGATGTGAAGGACCTGTGTGTGATGATCCCGGGCGTCCTGCTGATGGATATCAAATTTCAAGAAGCTACGAACAAGGGTCTGAAGTTCTATTTGGTTGTTCACGGCCTGGATACATTTTAATCAACCCTAGACCTATTACGTGTATTCGTGAGCCAGAATGTAAAGTAATAAGGCCTCTTGGTTTAGCCTCGGGTAGAATACCTGACTCGGCAATTAATGCTACTTCAGAGAGGCCTAATTATGAAGCAAAGAACATCAGGCTTAATTCGGTTACTGGATGGTGTGGCAAACAAGAAGCCTTTACTTATGTTAGCGTAGATTTGGGCAAAGTATACAGAGTTAAAGCAATACTTGTTAAAGGTGTTGTAACATCTGACATTGTTGGCCGTCCTACTGAAATAAGATTCTTTTACAAACAAGCTGAAAATGAAAATTACGTGGTTTATTTCCCTAACTTCAACTTAACTATGCGAGATCCCGGAAACTATGGTGAACTTGCAATGATCACACTACCAAAATATGTCCAAGCAAGGTTTGTTATCTTGGGTATTGTAAGTTTCATGGATAATGCTTGCCTCAAATTTGAATTAATGGGTTGTGATGAGCCATCTAAGGAACCATTACTCGGCTATGATTATGGATATTCACCTTGTGTAGGTATGTATCTATTGATAAAATAATAAGCGTCTAATGATTTACTCGTAGTACATTCAGGTTACCTTACATGTAACAAACAACTTATATATATTAAAGTAACGATAATTAAATCTTTATTTTTTTAGATAATGAACCGCCAGTGTTCCAAAATTGTCCACAACACCCTATCTTAGTACAAACAGATGTCAATGGTGGACTTCTTCCAGTCAATTTTACTGAACCCACTGCGACTGATAATTCAGGAGCTATTGCTAGATTAGAAGTTAGCCCACAACATTTTAGAACACCGATACAAGTTTTTCATAATATGGTTGTGCGATATGTAGCCTTTGATTTTGATGGTAACGTCGCAATTTGTGAAGTTAATATAACAGTACCAGATTACACACCCCCCAAATTAAGTTGTCCGCAAAGTTACGTTATCGAACTAGTTGACAAACAAGACAGCTACGCAGTTAATTTCAATGACACTAGAAGAAGAATAAATGCTACGGATGCCTCTGGCGAAGTCACTTTAAAATTCATACCCGAAAGAGCCGTTATTCCTATACGAGGCTATGAAAATGTGACAGTAATAGCTTCTGATAAATATGGAAATAAGGCGCAATGTAATTTCCAGGTAAATATTAAGACTGTAAAAATTAACAACTACTACTCGGTTTTAACAGTATTGATGCATATTTTTATTTCTTTAGGTATCTGTACAAGCAACACCCTGCGTTGATTGGGAACTTTTGCCACCAGCTCATGGAGCTATAAATTGTCTGCCAGGAGACAGAGGAATTCAATGTATAGCAACATGCAGTCCAGGATTCAGATTCACAGACGGTGAACCAGTTAAAACATTTGTATGTGAAACAAAACGTCGATGGGTCCCTTCTGCAGTAGTTCCCGATTGTGTTTCTGAAAGTAAGGAATATACATATACATATATATTTTTAAAGAATTAGTTGTTGTTGTTGTGGTTGTCGGCAAAACAAGCACACTGCTCACCCGATGGTAAGCGATTACTATAGCTTTATAGACACTTGCAACGCCAGAATCATCGTAAGCGTATTGCCGACCCTACCACGAATCCCCCCCCTTCCAGAAGCTCTGATGTCCTTACCGCAGGAACACAACACTGCTTGAAAGCAGTATTATTTAGCTGTAATCTTCTGTAAGGTCGATGTACTTCCCCAGTTGTGCTGTTCCAGATTTTGAGCAGGATATTTCCTGCTGTACAAAATAATATAATTTTACTGAGGTAACATAAGAAAAACAGTATATAAATTTGCAGTTAATTGATTTATCACTAATGTCAGATTATTTTTATGTTTTTTTAGATACTCAGCAAGCTGCGTATCATGTTGTGGCAAGTGTACAATACCGAGCTCTTGGGGCAGTTTCAAATGCATGCTTACCTCAATACAAAGATTTACTTGCTCAGTACGACAGCGTATTAAATGAAAGACTATCACAACGTTGTTCGGCAGTAAACGTTAACATTAATGTCACATTTGTTAAAGCAATGCCTAGTCTTCTTGACGAAAATGTTGTGAAAATGGATTTCGTCTTAGCCATAATTCCAGCAATAAAACAAACCCAATTGTATGATCTTTGTGGGTCCACATTAAACCTTATATTTGATCTCTCCGTCCCGTATGCCAGTGCACTTATTGAACCTGTACTAAATGTTTCTTCAATTGGAAATCAGTGCCCTCCATTAAGAGCAATAAGAAGTTCTATAACACGAGGTTTTACCTGTAGTGTTGGTGAAGTACTAAATATGGATACTACTGATGTACCTAGATGCTGTAAGTACCATTTTATATAATTATTTCGGTTAGAACTTGTTTTTTTTAAACTAATAAACAACAATATTGTTACAGTGCATTGTCCCGCTGGAACGTTTACCGGTGAAAAACAAAAAACATGTACAATGTGCCCAAGAGGATACTTCCAAAACCAAGCTCGACAAGGTTCATGTCTTAAATGTCCACAAGGAACGTTTACAAGAGAAGAAGGATCAAAGGACTTATCTGATTGCGTGCCTGTATGTGGTTATGGAACATATTCACCAACAGGATTAGTCCCTTGCTTAGAATGTCCGAGAAATAGCTATACAGGCGAACCTCCCGTCGGAGGATTCAAAGATTGTCAAGCTTGCCCAGTTAACACCTATACTTATCAACCGGCCGCCGCTGGAAAAGATAAATGTAGAGCAAAATGTGCGTCAGGCACATACTCTCCAACTGGCTTGGCTCCATGCTCACAATGTCCAAGAAATTTCTATCAAAACTCAGTCGGACAAACATTATGTATGGAATGTCCAACAAATATGAAAACTGTTAACACTGGTGCATCAGGATTAGAAGAATGCTTACCAGTTGAATGTTCGAATAGTGCCTGTCAGCATGGAGGATTGTGTGTACCGAAAGGCCATGGTGTTCAATGTTACTGTCCTGCTGGATTTTCTGGACGTAGATGTGAGATAGATATTGACGAATGCGAAAGTCAACCTTGTTATAATGGAGGTACATGCATTGACTTACCTCAAGGATATAGATGCTCTTGTCCCACAGGCTATGGAGGTATTAACTGTCAAGAAGAAAGATCTGATTGTAGAAATGATACTTGCCCCGAACGTGCAATGTGCAAAGATGAACCTGGATTTAATAATTATACTTGTTTGTGTAGATCAGGTTACACTGGCATAGATTGTGATATATCGGTGAGAATTATATGATGTATGATGATGTTATATGGTGTATGATGTAAGTTGTAAAATATTAATAGGATTTTTATTTTCTTTTTAGATTGATCCGTGTTCAGCAAATGGCAATCCTTGTAAAAATGGAGCTTCCTGTACAGCACTGCAACAAGGGAGGTTTACATGTGAATGTTTACCTGGATGGGAAGGACAGCTTTGCGAAATTAATACTAATGACTGTGTTGAAAAGCCGTGTCTTCTCGGTGCACCTTGCACTGATTTAGTTAATGACTTCAGTTGTGCATGTCCGCCCGGCTTCACAGGAAAACGGTGTCATGTAAAAATAGATCTTTGTTCTACGCAACCTTGCAAACATGGAATTTGCGTTGACAAACTATTTGTACACCAATGCATTTGTGATCCAGGGTGGACGGGGCCGTCGTGTGATATTAATATCAATGAATGCGTAATTTCTCCGTGTGAAAATGGAGGTCGTTGTATTGACACAATAGATGATTTCACTTGTAGCTGTGAAGCAGGTTTTACGGGCAAAAGATGTCAACATACTATTGATGATTGTGCTTCAGAACCTTGCCAAAACGGTGCAACTTGCATAGATCAAATAGACGGATTTACTTGCAAATGCCGACCAGGATATATCGGATTGCAGTGTGAAACAGCGATAGATGAATGCTTAAACGAACCTTGTAATCCTACGGGAACAGAAAAATGTATTGACTTGGATAACAAATTCCAATGCCAGTGTCGTGAAGGTTTCACGGGTGAAATGTGTGAAAATAACATTGACGATTGTGCCTCCGATCCATGTTTCAACGGAGGATCATGCAAAGATGGAATTAATGACTATAAATGTACTTGTCAACCTGGTTGGACTGGTAAGCGATGTGAACGTGATATTGGAAATTGCGTGAATTTACCTTGTCAAAATAATGCAAAATGTATCGACCTCTTCCAAGACTATTTCTGTGTGTAAGTATTCACATTTTTTTATTTCTTTAAATATTTTTATACATACCCGTATGTGTATAAATCATAGAACTTTTTTTTCAAAATCATCATTTTTTAAACAAAAAAATAATGTTCATTTTGTTATACTACAGGTGTCCGAGTGGTACTGATGGCAAACAATGTGAAACGGCACCTGAAAGATGTATTGGCAGCCCTTGCATGCACGGTGGAAAGTGCCAAGATTTCGGCTCAGGCTTAAACTGCACTTGTTCATTAGATTACATGGGTATTGGCTGTCAATATGAATTCGATGCTTGTGAAGCAGGTCTCTGCCAGAATGGAGCTACATGCATTGACGAAGGAGAGGGATATTCTTGTATCTGCGCTCCTGGATTTACAGGAAAAAACTGCGATGAAGATATTATTGACTGTAAAGACAACTCTTGTCCACCATCAGCAACTTGTATAGATTTACCGGGCAGGTTTTATTGTCAATGTCCATTTAATCTAACGGGTGACGACTGCAGAAAAAGTGAGTAATCATAAAAGTCAAATAAATTATAATAACTTTGTTACAATATATTTTAACATTAATTATTTTCTTTAAATAGCAATTAGCGTGGATTACGATCTTTACTTTAGTGATCCACTTCGCTCCAGTGCTGCCCAAGTTGTACCCTTTGCAACAGGATCTGCTAATAGCTTAACAATTGCAATGTGGGTACAATATACCCAGCAAGATGAAGGCGGTATTTTCTTTACAGCTTATGGTGTGAGGTTAGTTCTTTTGTTATTATTAATTACTAGTTTCATTATTATCATTTGAAAAAAAAAATGTTGTTTTATAACTTAAAAATGTTTTTCTTATTTTTAGCAATTCACATATTGCACTGAACAGAAGAACAATTATACAAGCACATTCAAACGGCGTACAAGTATCACTTTTCCCAGAGCTACAAGATGTTTACTTAAGTTTCGGTGAATTTGCAACAGTAAATGATGGACAATGGCATCACGTTGCCTTGGTATGGGACGGAAGTAATGGTGGTGAACTAACACTTATTACGGAAGGCTTAATCGCTAGTAAACTTGAAGGATATGGAAGTGGAAAATCACTTCCACCGTAGTAAGTATTATATAATATTTAAAATATTAATTCTGTATGAAATATAATGAAATAATTGTAATATGATCAACACGTGTTATTGTAATCATATAATGTAACAAATAGTAATTATTTTAATTTTTTCCAGCGTTTGGGTAACATTAGGAAAACCACAATCGGACAATCCCAAGGCTTACACTGAATCGGGATTCCAAGGCCATTTAACAAAAGTACAAATATGGAACCGAGCTCTTGACGTAACTAATGAAATCCAAAAACAAGTTCGCGACTGTAGAACTGAGCCAGTACTGTATAGTGCATTGGTTCTCACTTGGACCGGGTATGAAGACACTATTGGTGGCGTAGAAAGAATTGTACCGTCTCACTGCGGACAAAGAGTGTGTCCAAATGGTTATACAGGCTCCAAATGCCAACAACTACAAGTAGACAAAGAACCTCCGAGAGTAGATAGGTGTCCTGGTGATCTTTGGGTTATCGCTAAGAATGGAACATCAATCGTTAACTGGGATATACCTATGTTTAGCGATAATGTTGGCATCGCGCGGGTGGTCGAGAAATCTGGACACAAACCAGGACAAAACCTTGCATGGGGTGCATACGATATCGCATACATAGCATACGACAATGCAGGAAATGCTGCAACCTGTACTTTCAAAGTAACAGTTTTATGTAAGTAAAACGTGACTTAAACATTGTTATACGTAAATACGAACATTTCGACGGGTGCAAAGTAAAAAGAGTTATATACAAAACAGCTTCTTTTCAGGAGAGCGCATAATAGAAAAAAGTGCTCCCATTTTGTCAATTTCAAACCAAATTTGTTGAAATTTTCAACATTGCTACATTATTTACAAAGACAAACACCTGTATTTTTCATTTCTTCTAATTATGTTTAATTTACGAGATATTGCAGTTGTCCGCCTCTACACTGTGCTTAAAAATATGACAACTGAGTTAACTACCAGTTGGTCGTTTCTACATAGGAATTAAAAATCTGGATTTAATAAAGTATGTTTCATACATATATATTTCAGTAAGTATAAAAAGTATGACTATTCCAATTATTAAAAATAGTCCATAACTGTGTTATATTCTAAATAAAATCAAAGTTCAAAGCATAATTACGCAGATGTCTTTTTCTACATCGTGAAATTATTTGTTTAACATTGTTGCCGGCCGGCGAAGAACATGCCATCTGACTGATGACGCAATAGGAATGACCGTGCGCCCCCCGCGCGGACTGCGTAAAAGCGGCCAGCGGTAGTTGAACGCATGTACGTCGTGCAATTTTACAAAAAAGCAGTAGTTGTCTTTTTTTACTTGACAAAAGTACAAGAAATGAGGCAATATTTTAATTTTTTCTTTTGCCATGTTATAAAATATAGAGTTTTTAGTTAGTTACTGAAATAAAAAAAAAATCTCAAAATTGTAGTTAGCTTTTTTTACTTTGCACCCGTCGATTTTTATATGCATATTAGTTATGTAAATGAACATATTAACGCTGGGTTTATCCCATAATTTGAAAACGGTTGTAAAATCTTTGTTTAATTAATAGTAAAAGTAGAATAAACGAAGACTGACAGTGAGGTCTGACTTTATTTGACCCTTTAGAACAACTTGAGAGTTAGTGTTAATTTTCATTTCAATTATTGCAGCTGAATTCTGTCCACCAATGCCTGATCCACTTGGAGGTTACCAATCGTGTCGCGACTGGGGTGCAGGAGGTCAATTTAAGGTCTGTGAAATCGCTTGTCGTGATGGTCTTCGATTTTCACAACCGGTACCACCGTTTTATACATGTGGAGCGGAAGGTTTCTGGCGACCTACGAGTGATCCATCTCTACCTCTTATTTACCCAGCTTGTTCCCGTAAGTTTCATTGAAATAAATTTGTGATAACAAATTCACTGTAAGAATTCTAAGTTACACTATTTTTACAGCTGCAACCCCCGCTCAGCGTGTCTTCAAAATATCAATGCTGTTTCCTAGTTCTGTGCTTTGTAATGACGCTGGACAAGCAGTACTTAGACAAAAAGTTCGAAGTGCAATTAACCAACTTAACAGAGATTGGAGCTTCTGTTCATATGCTGTCGATGGTAAGAATATAATAAAAATATTTTGAGTACTGAATTGATATAATTTTAATTAATAAAAAAAATGTTATTTAAATATGCTGTATAATTGACAATATACAAAGGTTAAAAAATTATTTTGTTTGATTGTTTTAGGTACAAGGGAATGTAAGGAATTAGATATTAATGTGAAATGTGATCACCGTGCTAACGTTCGCCAGACGAGACAAGTATCATCTCCTCCTACGACAAACGCGAAAGACACATACGTCCTCGATGCTATTATACCAGTTGAAGAGTAAGTTTTAAATAAATATTTATAAAATAAAAATATTATATACAAAGTAGGGGTAGCAGTAGCCAAAAAAAGTAAATTGTTAATTAGGTGTTGGCTTAGCTGGTAGCAGTACAAACTTCTTTGTATTTTAGTGCACTTCTCAGTAATAGTTGTACCGAAACACTACCTCACTTTAGCAATCGTATTTACTGTTTTAAATTTCAATGCAAGCACAAGATAACACAGTTTCGAAATACAATAGAATTAATTTTCGCATGTTTTGTACACTATTGCATGACTTTTATCTGGCACCTAGGACAAGAAGCAATAGAGAAGGTCGTCAAGCTGGAGACACATACAGCGTCGAACTATCTTTCCCAGCGGTCAAGTAAGTTGCATAGAATTTAATTGCACCTGAGCACTTTGCAAATATGTATAAATTACTACATAATTGTTAATTACAATTTTAATATCTAATAGGGTTTTCTAATAAACTTATAAAACTATTAAAAAGTAAAAATAAAAAATCGTTACTTATGTCTATTGGTTATTTAATATTTTGGTAAATTTTGCCATTTGGCAGTAATAAAATTCCGATGTATTATACAACCTACATAAATTTACCACTTCCTAATATTTTTCAATATCACAGCGATCCAGTAATCAACAACGCGAACAACGAACGATCGACTGTAAAGTCATTGTTAGAGAAACTTATTCTCGAAGACGAACAATTCGATGTACAAAATATACTTCCGAACACCGTCCCAGACCCGGCTAGCTTAAAACTTGAATCAGACTATGCTTGTCCTATGGGACAGGTTGTTATGGCGCCGGATTGTGGTAAGTTCCATTAACAATATGTGAATTAAAGATGTCGATTTCGAGATATAATTACTTCTAAAAATATTTTTGAATTTGTTGTAATATAATACTATCTTATATAGTGGCTTGTGCTGTGGGTACATTCCTGGACGTTGCAAGCGACTCGTGTAAACCATGCCCTGCTGGTTCTTATCAATCTGAGGCCGGTCAACTACAATGTACACCCTGTCCTGCAATTGCTGGTCAACCCGGCGTCACTCAAGCCACAGGAGCTAGAAGTGCAGCTGATTGTAAAGGTGAGTTTTATAACACAATATATACCTATCATTTATATTTATGCTTACGCATTCTTAAAAAACATTTCACTTTGCGTAATTTCTAAATAAAAATAAAATAAAAACATCTTGACGTAAATTACATAAAATCAATGGTATCTAAAATTTTATTTTAAATTTCAGAGAGATGTGCCGCTGGTAAATATTACGACGCAGAAGCGGAGCTTTGTAGGCCTTGCGGTCACGGTTCTTATCAGCCTCGCGAAGGAGCGTTTTCTTGTATAGCCTGCCCGAGAGGTCAAACCACACGCGCCACAGAAGCAGTGTCTGCTGCTGAATGTAGAGACGACTGTCCATCAGGTAAATTATAACGTTATTTTTTGTACTACAATAATAATAATCTGCATCACTACATATTATAAAACAAAATCGCTTTCAGCTGTCTGTCTGACTATATGTATGCTTAGATCTTAAAAACTACGCAACGAATTTTGATGCAGTTTTTTTTTAATAGATATAGTGATTCAAGGGGAAGGTTTATATGTATTACATGCATAATATAGTAGGGAAACACTGATTATTTTTGCAACCGTGTGAAGCCGGGGCAGGTCGCTAGTAGTATCTATGACATGATTTTTACGTGTGTCAATGAACGTAAAAAAAACATAAACAATTCCATACGTTTTGAGACAATACCGCTGACCAACTAGTTTTACCACTAACTTTATCTCAAAAAAGTATTTAATGAAATAGCTAATAATAATTTTGTTCCGAATATAACAGACTACCTAAAAGAGTCGCTAAAGTTGTTCGTGTCTAACGTACGAACCTTTGTTAAATTGTGGGTCTCCCCACCGTGCCTCGGAGAGCACGTTAAGCCGTCGGTCCCAGTTGTTATCATGTACACCTGATAGCGATCGTTACTCATAGTAGGGGGAATATATCCGCCAACCCGCATTGGAGCAGCGTGGTGTATTAAGCTCCGATCCTTCTCCTACATGGGGATAGAGGCCTATGCCCAAGAGTGGGATATTAAAGGCTAAATCGTAATTGTTAAATATTTCAGGCGAACAACTGAGCAGTGACGGCGGTTGCGAGCCGTGTCCGCGCGGCACGTGGCGCGCCACCGGCTCGGGCGCCGCGTGCGCGTCCTGCCCGCCCGGCACCACCACGCCTCAGGCGGGCGCCGCGTCCCCGGACCAGTGCTCGCTGCCGGTCTGCAGGCCTGGTACGTTTCACTATCGCATATTTTATGGCGCATTTCTAAATCAAATAAACAACTGAGCATAGAAGTTATAGGAGACAGTACGCCTTGGGAATGAAGTGATCGCCGCCAGGCTATTTCAACCTATAAAATTATTGTAAATTTCAATCTGCTTTGGAAAAAAAAACATTACGATAAAAAAATGATATTAGTCCCGCTGAGTTTCTTTCGCCAGTTCTTCTCAGGTCCGAGGCTTTTTCTTTCCGAACTGGAAGTAGACTCATGACATCCAGTAAGAAATTGTGATAATTTTATGCAGAATAAAATATTTTGGATATGAATTTGAAAACAACAAACACCCTGCACCCTTAATGTCTGCCTGGACATTTCTATCACTATGCTTAATTTTTCAAATTTAATTAGATTATACCTGTATTTAAAGTATAATAAGCGTGATTTTTTTAATTTGTGGGGTGGTTGTCTAAAACTTTTTTTTTTATGTAACTAGGCTGGCAAACAAGCGTACGGCTCACCTGATGGTAAGACCGTAGCCTATAGACGCCTGCAACACCAGAAGCATCGCAAGCGCGTTGCCGACCCTATCCCCAATCCCCCCCAGGAGCTCTGGTCACCTTACTCACCAACAGGAACACAATACTGCTTGAAAACAGTATTATTTAGCTGTGGTCTCCTGTAATGTCGAGGTACTACCCCAGTTGGGCTGCTCCATATTTTGAGCAGGAAATTTCCTTCTGTGCCCTACCTCAGTTACTTCTGACTTCACCATATATCACCGATGGGAAGGTAGAGCTTTAAAGTGCTGATAAATACATCACGTGATTAATGGATTAACCCTAACTTTTGTAAAAGTAACAGCTAATTAAGTATAAATACTTTTATTTTAACTTTGTATAAATATTCTAATAAATAATACGTCAATATAGGTTCCTTCCTCAACGTTACCCTGAATACGTGCATACAGTGTAAGAAGGGCACGTACCAATCGGAGATGCAACAGACTCTCTGCATACCTTGCCCTATCAACACCAGCACAAGAGGACCGGGAGCGGTAAATATCTTATTTATATTAGCCCTTCTCCACGATTTTTTGTATCTACCTATTACCTACCTTTACAACCAGTCGACCATTTTATCCATTCGGATTTACTTCGTCTTTAAGTATTTTTAAAATGAAACAAGTAACCATAATCATAGTTTACAATAATTTGGACATCTCACACAATCCAACCATGTCCTAAATCTACAATTTGTAGATAATTATGAGTTTATTTATAAACACCGTAAAATATTATGATTTAAAAAGCACTGTTCACAACAAAAAATATATTTTTAACATAGCATGTGACGCTTTAATGACATTTTTAACTATTACGTGTATAAAAACAGTACTTCTTTTCTTTAAGTATTGATTAAGGAAGAGGTTCCTAGTTCGGCTGTATTTTTTATATGTTACCTCACAACTTTTTTAACTGGGTGTACCGATTTTGATAATTCCATCAAAAGCTGATGCTTGTTTTGTCGTGTAGTATTTAAATTGGACCTAGATCTGACAAGTACTTTTGAAGGTATCCCTGCTAATGTGTATTTAATTTTCCATTTTTTTTTTTACGTTGTATTACTTGTCAATGTTTATTGAAGTCGGTTTTTTTTCGTTTACGAACAAACAGTAATTTTTAATAAGGACATAATAATACTTTCAGTCAGTCAGTTCAGACTATTGCAGTCCACTGCTGGACTTAGGCCTAACCAAGTTCGTGCCAGACAAACCGGTTTTCCGCAATCCTCATCCAGCCTACACCGGCAATACTTACTTATTTTAAAATAAAGAATGCTAAAAAGCGCTATTATTTCTTTATGAAAAAACAACAAAAGGCTTTAGTTTTCAATTTTTCAATTTCCGATCAAACACTTAATAAAAACTACATTTAAACAAATACATATAAATAGTAAATTTGCATTCCTAGAAATTATCATTGAGCGCGAATAATTGAACCAAATAGATATTAGGTACAACACTTGCTTTCTCTGTGTATTTACAAATGTTGATTATTATTGTTTATTTAGGCATTTACATCATTAGCCTTCGGGCTTATTGTTGACATTTGCCGAGACTAATGTATTATTCGATGTAAATAATATTTAAACAAAATTAAACAACTTTTGAATGAGAATTTATTTTGGACATAATCTTATTGACAATAAGTAGGAATTGTAATATGTGCTATGTAAAAACTCTATTATTTTTTAATATTTAATAACTAAACTTTTACCCTGATGCCTGTACTTGATTTCTTTTATTTTTAACACATTATAAGCGTATTACCTACATATTCTATTTTAGTGACAGTTATAAATTACTTCTCTCGGGATACATTTACTATACAACTCGAGATGTAAAGATTACTTTTACTGAAATATCGGTGTTTCTCACTCTTTTGACTTTTGCACGCGTCACACGCTTAAGCGTGTGGGTGTGCTTTACTATCGAAAGACGGCTCTGTGTCCATTTTCCAAGATAAAATCGTTCTTATACGTTAAGTTAGGCACTGAATTTAAAAAGAAAAGGTTGTTTCGGAAACTAGACATGTTAATCTATAAAGTCAGCGTATTTCCTTTTCATTTTGTTTAATATTTATAACAAAAAAAACGTAATTAAAAAGTGATATGTCAGCTGTCCGTTGGTCTGTGCCCTTTTGTTGTCTTCACGTTTTAGAAAAATATAAACAATTAATTGTAATAATTTCTTTTGAATAATACTTCATTCACTCTAAGGATGAACTGTATATCTTTTTATAATTGAACTCTTAACCGTTTTGAAGATATTAACGAAATTCGAAAGATTTTCTGGGTTTCTTTCATAAATATTTTTTCTTTTTTAAACCCCGGCGCAAAACGAGGGGTGGTATAAGTTTAACGTGTCTGTGTATCTGTGTAACTGTCTGTGGTACTTTTTTCTAGTTGATGAGGGGATCTGACTACCTTCCTTATGTCCTATCGATTCGAAATTTGGTACCGTGTTACTTTAATGATATTGAAAGTATATGGTAGGGTAACCATGACCTGATCAGCCATTCGAAGATCATCAGCTCTTTAATAGTTGATGAGGGAATCTAATTACCTTCCATATGTCCTATCGATTCGAAATTTGGTACCGTATTACTTCAATGATATTGAAAGTGTATGGTAAGGTATCGTATTATGTATAGTAAGGCATCCACCGACCCGCATTGGAGCAGCGTGGTGGATTAAGCCCTTTAATATATATAACAAAAAAATGTAATCAAATAATATATCTACAGCTGTCCGTTGGTATGTGCACTTGTAGTTGTCTTCTCGTTTTAGAAAAATATAAACAATTTTAGCGAAATGTATAAGCTATTGAACGATCGGATAAATAATAAGATGTTATCTATCTTCGCTGACTCTTTATTGAAGAATAATAATGATAGAAAAACAATATTCAAGTAGCAAAATATAAAAAAGTAGCAAAATACAAAATATAATTATAAGATAACGTGCTACGGGTAAGTGCATAATTTTACTTACTAAATTGTAAAACAAATTATCAAGAAGAATATAAAATCAAATTCTTTGACGACTATCAAGAACACGCCACATTACTCTCCTCCGAGACCGAAGGTCAATAGCCGGTTGGCGGGCCAGTGGAACCAGATGCTGCATAGCTCTCAGTGAGTTGGAACTGTCTGCGGTGATGCTTGCGAAGCCTGCGTTGCCGTTCAAGCTCGAGCTTACCAGCTTAGCGAATGACCACCAGTTTAGCAAATGAGCTCGGTTTAGCGAATGGATGAGCGGATGATAAAATATTCGCTAACTCCGCAGACTTTTTTAATTTTGTTATAATATAAAAATGAATCAAGTAGCAAAATGTAAAATATTAACAAGAAGAGCTTAAAATCAAATTCTTTGACAACTATCAAAAAATATTTTTATAAAAATGATAAAAAGAGGTTTTTATTATTATTTATATAAAAAGTCTATATATGTAGAGACGCCAATTAATTGTAATTATTCCTTTTGAATAATACTCCAGTCACTCTAAGGATGAACTCTTTTTCTTATTATGACTGAACTCTTAACTGTTTTAAAGATATTAACGAAATTCGAAAGATTTTCTGGGTTTCTTTCATAAAAATTATCAACGTCTATTTTTTTTTCCTCTCTTCTTTTTCATGAATTATTTATTTTTTAAATAACTTCTGCTGCATCTAGCGACATTATTGATATTTTTGGCAGTGAAGTTAAAATTGTATCTGTGTTTCGTGACGTCGACAGATTTTCGATAGTATAAAATGCCAAAAGAAAATAAAAAATCAGCAAGAAAACGTGATCAATTACAACGTGATTATAAAAGAGAACGTCGTAAAATTTATGAGTCTTTCGAAAAATTATAAAGATGATGTTATAATTGAGCTGAATTAACCTGAAAGCTGCTGTCTTGGAAATAAACATAGTGGAATCTATTCTGCTCAAATTCCTAATAAGGATGATGTAAACCTTGCTCAAAAAAAATGTCGAATGTCTCAAGTCTCAGTCTCGTCAAAACGATGATTTTAGACAAAGCGAACGAGAAAAAGATAGGTTAGCTAAGCAGGCTCAGCGATAATTTAGTGCCTACCTTAACATATAAGAACGATTTTATCTTGCAAAATCGACACAAAAAATAATATTATTTTTATTCAATTGATTTCTCTTTTAGGCAATTATTATTAATTTCAATTCGTAACACAATGAGCGTGTGAGGCGTGCACTTTTGGATTTTCCAAATTATTATATATTATACTTATATGATATAATATTTCTCTGTAAATAGACATCAGAGTCGGACTGCACAAACCCTTGCGAGATGAGCGGCCCTGAGATGCACTGCGACACGAATGCCTATTGTCTTCTGATACCGGAAACTAGTGAATTCAAATGTCAATGTAAACCTGGTTTTAATGGCACCGGAAAAGTTTGTACTGGTAAGTAATCTATATATTAATACGTGAAGCAAAAACTTTGTACCCTATTTTACGAAAATCGCGCGGACGTAGGAGTATGAAATTTCGCACTCTATATAATAGTTTATATTATAGAGGAGAGCAGAATGCTAATTTTTTTTAATTATGCATAAAAATGGGTGTCGTAAGAGGCGACTAAGAGATAACACAGTTCTACTACCACCTTGGAACTTAAAAAGCCGACGGATGGTGGGATAACCATCCATGCTGGCTTTGAAATACACAGGCCAAAGACGGGCAGCAGCGTCTTCGGTGCGACAAAGCCAGCCCTGCGGTCACCAACCCGCCTGCCCAGCGTGGTGACTATGGGCAAAACACATGAGTTCGCGTCATAATGTCGGGCGCGAACTTGTGGAGGCCTATGTCCAACAGTGGACTGTGATAGGCTGAAATGGTGGTTGTGGTGGCATAAAAATATATTAAATCAATTTAAAAAAACATTACACACACTACCATGCATTTGATACACACACGCATATATAGGTACTCTTTTGTATAATGTTAAAACGTATAATTTAAATTAATTATGGTTGAATTTCGACGACAGGGCGACCACTAGTATTATTTAATCACATGTATGTAGCTACTCCTTCGTCTCATTAGCTGATCTAGTGTTGTAGCGACTGACTAACGAATTATTTGGATTACCACATTCCTTAATCTTTTTGAGATAATTTATTGACATATTTTGTTGACAAACGAATTCAGTTGGAACTATGATTCAGCTATGCCTTCCATGATGTATCGGTAAACAATTAAAGCGTTAGGAGTGTAGATTACAGTTTAGCCCATTTATGCGATAATTTGGATTGCTGTATTTTGAGGTTTACCACGATAAATACGATTCGTGATAGTAATTATTTTAACTTACATTTAATGATGAAAGTTGCAATTTAACAATGACAGCATTTTAAAGTATACTATTCCAAACGATTGGTAAGGAAAATCTTTAAGCTTTAAATTTTAAATTCTAAATAATTCTGTCGTCGTTGTTAACTCGATATTCAAAAAATTTAATTTGTGAAACGACTTCTCTCCGTTTCGTGGAAAATAATTGTAGCCAACGACACTTAGTAATGGTTTGAATAGGTTTCACAGTTTCGTTTAACGATATTCGTTTTATGTATTTAAATGGGTTTTGGTTGCAAATTTTTGCACTAAAACGAAGTTGAAAAAGGGATTTTTATAGTTACTCCATTGTATTTTTTTTTAATAAGCATAAGTTTTTTGATGTTCAGATGTTTGCCGTGGTCTGGGTGTTTGTGCAGTCTTTGTGGGTCTCCCCACCGTGCCTCGGAGAGCACGTTAAGCCGACGGGGGCGATCGTTACTCATAGTAGGGGGAATATATCCGCCAACCCGCATTGGAGCAGCGTGGTGGATTAAGCTCCGATCCTTCTCCTACATGGGGAAGAGGCCTTTGCCCAACAGTGGGATATTACAGGCTTAATCGATAAGTTTTTTGATGGAACATAATTTTTTTAGTCTCAATAATGCTCGATAACAAATTGATCTTAGACAGTAGTTAAAATAAGCAAAATATATTTGTTGAAGGTATACGAGCAATTGAAAGCGTATTAAATTTACATACCAGGGAACAATTATCTAACATTAAAGTCGAAATAAAAATAAAAGGACTGACCAGTATGTTGCAGTTTTGAAAATAAAATTTTCACAATCTATCCTTTTTCCTCACATTTTTTCACTAATAAAATGGCAGTTGAATATACTTTACAGACTAAAATAAAATTAAAATAAAGAAATATTTGTTTTAATGCAATAACATTTTTATATTTTTTTATTTTTTGGTTAATTTTTTTTATAAGCCATGCGTTCTAATGAACTGTATATACACGTACTGTCACAAAGTGCGGCATGCATTTTATGTAGATACTTTGACTTGTACCTCGTTTACGCGACACGGCACCCTTCCGTGTTATTTTTATCTGTTACTCTACCTGTCGTATCATCTTATTACTGTGATGTGACGAAGCTATAAAATTGTATTTGTTTCAGATGTTTGTCAAGACTTCTGTGACAACGGTGGCGAGTGTGTAAAGGACGCCCGCGGTGAACCATCATGTCGCTGCACTGGCTCGTTCACTGGTCGCCATTGCAGAGACAAAAGCGAATTCGCCTACATTGCTAGTGGTGTTGCGGGCGGAGTGATCTTTATCATATTCCTTGTCCTTCTCGTATGGATGATTTGTGCAAGGTTTGTCTTTAGAGAATTAAAATTTCATCTGCTTTTACATTACAAGAAAAAAAAAAGAAGCAAATATCCCTTTTTTAATTTTTAACATCCACAAACATTTAAAATTGCATTTGTAATATAGGTCGACAAAGAAGAGAGAACCAAAGAAAACACTAACACCAGCTATAGACCAAAACGGATCTCAAGTCAACTTCTACTACGGAGCACATACCCCGTATGCGGAATCTATTGCGCCGTCCCATCACTCCACTTACGCACATTATTATGACGATGAAGAAGACGGCTGGGAGATGCCTAACTTCTACAACGAAACATACATGAAGGAGAGTTTGCATAATGGCATGAATGGGAAAATGAATAGCTTAGCACGATCGAACGCTAGCATATACGGAACGAAAGAGGATCTGTATGACAGATTAAAGAGACATGCGTATCCTGGTAAGAAAGGTTGGTATTTGGAGCACTTAGATTAGTGCGCACTTTCGTCTATTTACGCAGCATTACACGTAACATCGCTTTTTAGACTTTTTTCTTAGAATTCCTTTCTTGTTTTTCAAATGAATTACAAATAGACTTATTTAGTTTAATCTAGAAAAATTGTCTCATTTTATGTGTTCTGTCTATATTGCACTGAATTTGTAATGATATTAAAACTGACGTACTCTCACTTTTTCTTGTAGTTTAGCAATGGGAAGTACACTGACCGTTACACTATTTAGGTACTATTTGTACAGTAGATATGATAGATACGTAAACAAATCTGTTAAAATGTTATTCGAACACTTAAAAACAATTTGCATGACGATATAGCAATGATGCAATATAAATACGTTTGTCTCGTTTCAGATAAGAGTGACAGCGACAGTGAGGGTCAATAAACATATCGAAGGACTGCGTTTTGTCGTATTCTGGTCAAACTATACAATACTATGTCGTGTTAGTTTCAACTCTCGGTGCCTTGTTATACAATTAAAATTAGAACTTTTTTATGACTTATTTTTATCGGTCATGTTGCCGGGAGATATTTTATAGTAACTTTGTACTCTGCTAGCTTTATTATTAGTTTTATTTTGAAGTATTAACACACTCACTGTTTTTACAGCCCCACCAAACGTAATATTTGTAATCACAATTCACTTTAGGTGCTGATGCAAAAACCTTAAAACGACAATATTTTTGGCTATTTGGTTATTTAACAGGAAACAGTGATTGTGTTGATTTTCTGTTATTATGATCAACGAATGTGAAATGCTCAAATATTTTAGGCAAAAGCCATATCGAAAAACAGGTCTATTATTTTTGATTTTTTATAATAATAACACGATGACAATCTCATACAATTGTAGCTATTACAACGAAGTGTAAATATACTTTATAATATTTTTGTATATGTATTTATAGTAGACCTCAAAAACGGTGTTTAGTTGTAATATTATTTCTATTATAGGTAAGCTATGTACTTTGCGTGAGCAATGATCAAATCATAAATGTTGTGTTGATATTTTAAGTTGTATTATAAACCGGACTGTATTTTATAACAATACATTATGTAAAAAAGTGTGTGGGTGTATATTAAGAGAGAATGTATAGAATGTTTTATATAAAATAAACGTAATTTGATAAGCTATATAATACGGGAACATAATAAGTTTATTATTTAAAATAATTCTTTGAATTTACAAACTTAATGAAATCGATAATATAAATAACCATTGAATTATAATAATTGTTATAATACTCATTGATTTCGTGCGTGGTTTGTACCCCATCACAATTATTACCGCATTAGTGATTACTTGAACGATAATATTTTACAAAGAAATAAATTAACATTATATATTGATTAAAATCCGTTTTATTTTAACAACAATATTTAGAATATCCTAATACCTTATAATAACTTATTTGATCATTCATTAAAACATTTCATTAAAAAAATTGCGAAGAGTTTCTTAAAGTTGCTTCCTTCGTAAATACTCCATGATCACTCTACTCCTTTGCTACTTAAATAGGGGATTACAATAAAAATAAAAGAATTTTATAATTGCTTTCTATAAAAATATTACTAGCGTCAGCATATTATTCACGATTCAGCCTGTAATATCCCACTGTTGGGCATAGGCCTCTTCCCCATGTAGGAGAAGGATCGGAGCTTAATCCACCACGCTGCTCCAATGCGGGTTGGCGGATATATTCCCTACTATGAGTAACGATCGCTATCAGGTGTACATGATAACAACCGCAACCGACGGCTTAACGTGCTCTCCGAGGCACGGTGGGGAGACCCACAAGGACTGTACAAACATCCAGACCACGGCAAACATCTGTATGGCCAATACAAATGCTGTCGTGTGCGGGAATCGAACCCGCAACCGCCCGCGCAACAGCCAATCGCAATCCAGTGCTCTGATCGCTGCGCCAACGCGGCGTCATTATTCATTTACTTTAATTTATTCAGAAGTTGAACAATTCTACAAAGTAAATGAGAAACTTTCTGCTTCCAGAACACAAAAAGATAACAATATCAAATATCAATTCGAATAATCAATTCGTATTTGTTACTAAAATACTTATTTACTATATTCTGCTGTTGTTGAGCAAGATTACTTTATCGTAGAATTTATGCCGTAATATTGATAAAGAACTTGTATCCTATTTATACCTACATTTCCACGCATACATCATTGCATCATGGACTGTAGGTTTTTTTAATAATGTTATATACTGATATCACAACAGAGGTCTCATAATAAAGGTCAACAAATTATTTGTACCGTATTTTAACAAAGTTTAAAAATGATGTATATCACTTTTGAGCAAACACCACTTCTACTATGAGGGATGGATATTATTCTGACACGAAATACCTTTGCTAATTGACAGCAGGTTTTTCTCAAGATTTTTATTTACCTTTACCGTTCAAAGTCACGATCACGATCACGATTCAGCCTGTAATATCCCACTGTTGGGCATAGGCCTCTTCCCCATGTAGGAGAAGGATCGGAGCTTAATCCACCACGCTGCTCCAATGCGGGTTGGCGGATATATTCCCTACTATGAGTAACGATCGCTATCAGGTGTACATGATAACAACCGGGACCGACGGCTTAACGTACTCTCCGAGGCACGGTGGGGAGACCCACGAGGACTGCACAAACGCCCAGACCAAGGTAAACATCTGTATGGCCAATACAAATGTTGTCGTGTGCGGGGATCGAACCCGCAACCGCTCGCGCAACAGCCAATCGCAATCCATTGCTGTGACCGCTGCGCCAACGCGGTGTCAAAGTGAACCGTTCAAAGTGATATGTATTAATAGGATGTGTAAAATTTCAATTTAAATCTTTTTAATCAACTTATTATGATCTAGTAATGGTTCCTAACCTTTTTTCGTTCCCGTTAACCGTTGTTTCGTTTCGTAGACCTTAAAAACGTTTAATTTGTATGTAACCCTCCTCTTCGGAGCTTAATCCACCACGCTGCTCCAATGCGGGTTGGCGGATATATTCCCTACTATGAGTAACGATCGCTATCAGGTGTACATGATAACAACCGGGACCGACAGCTAAACGTGCTCTCCGAGACACGGTGGGGAGACCCACGAGGACTAACAACCAGACCGGAAATAAATATTTGTATAAATAAAAATATCCACTCCGAGCGGGAATCGAACCCGCGACCGTCGGTGTTTAGGCGCCGCCGACACGGCACAGGCACCATTACACCAGAGCGGTATGTGGTACGATACCTATTAACGATTAACTTTGAAAATTAAAGTTTAAATTATTTTATTGGCGAATTGCACGACAATTGACGCTCATTGTACCTTATAAATTTTCATACCTACATATAATAGTGACGTCACACTAGGTGAAATTCTTGTAACGTAATTCTCTAAGACTCAATGTCAAGTCTATTTATATTTAAACAGGTACAATCGATCGTACAATCGTAAAATAAATAATATTTTAATGATTATTTAAAAACACCGATAATTTAAAAACTCTTTATTCAATACGATTTAAGTATTTCAAACATCAAATATATAGTGCCAAAATATAAATTACTATAGGTATTAGGTACCTATGTAATAACTTTTCTTTTTATCAGTAATCTGTCATTATTTTGCAATTATTATTTAATTTTATTCTTAGTTAATTAAAAAACAATTACGGATTATTTAATTACATATTGATTCAACATAAAAATGTAAATTGTGGAAAACATACGAGTACCTACTTTAATTTTTTTAGGGCTAATCAACTGACTGCTCTCAGGCGTCAAGTCGTGTCATAATCACACGAAGTTATTTCTAGTGTTATTGTTTGATTGTTTTTGATCAGTTATTTGATCTTATCCGTTTTGTTTTGAATTATAAAAGACACTACCCAGGACCGAAAAATTAGAGATTTTATTTTTATAAATATATAGAAAGGTTACTGGCAAAAATAGCATCTTATTTATTTCAAGAAGGATATCAATGAAAACAAAGTATTATTAAAATAGTGCCGTCTTAGCATCAATAAATACTTTATTTATGAAAATCTTATTAATATAATCTTATATAGATACTTAACTTAAATTCCGTATAACAATTTGCCAATCAAAAACAATTTATTTAAGTAGGTAACAAAAAAGCGTAAAGACCTACTAGACATGAAATTGTATAAAACAATATGAAAAAAATATGTATAAAAGGAAATATATAACATCTGATTTAACAACTTAACTACAATTGATAATGATTACTTATAACAATAATACGGATTAAATGTATTGTTATTTTTTTCATACTGTATCTATTTCTTTTACTTAGAATGCTTCTGATAAAACTCCTCCATGTATTTCACTAAGGTTTCCACTTCTTCAACGGTGACCGCATTGTATGTCGACGCACGTATTCCACCAACATCTCTATAATAATGAAAATAGTTTGAGAACATAATCTTATATACACATACATACATATACATATATACTATGTAAGATGTCATAGAGTGCCTAAAAATTAAATATCTATTACTATTTTTAGTCTATAATTAACAATCATAGACTATAAATACCTACCTATAGAGCAGCGTTTACAAATTAAGCTTAATTTTCCAATTTCAATTTAAAAAATTGTTATAGTAGGTACAGACTCTCATAAGACATAAAAATAACAATAAAGACTAAAAATTTCTACATAAATGAAAATACTTATAATAAAACTTCAAATAAGTAAGAAAACGTTATGTAACTAGAAAACGAAAAAAAAAAACCAACTTCAATTACGACGTAGGTAGACGAAAAAATAGTCAAGTAAATACGTGTGATCAAAAATTACTCAAAAAGTAATAAAAAGATCTCGATCAAATTTAAATGGGACCAATAGACAAGGATCAGCTTTCAATTAAAACAAGAATCATCAAAATCGGTATACCCAGTAAAAAAATCTCATCATTTTAAAAAAATACAGTCGAATTGACAACCCCCTCCTTTTTTGAAGACGGTTAAAAAGAATGTAACTTACATCTTGTTAAAAAGTTTTGTTCTTTGTTATTGATATTATGTTTACGAGTTACAGGATATTGACATGAAAATTTCTCAGCCTTTATTTTAAGTTACTCCTTATTACATCATACATCAGCTATCTGCCAGTGAAAGTTCCGTCAAAATTGGTCCAGCCGTTTCAGAGATTAGCCGAAATAAACAGACAGACAGACAAAAAAAAATTAAAATGTTATTTTGGCATATGTACCGTGTAGGTATACATCCATACGCATTTAGTAAAAAACGATTATTTTAATATTACAAACAGACACTCCAATTTTATTTATTTGTATAGATTCTCACCTGTGGCCTTTAAGTTGAATGAGATTTAAAGCTTCAGCACCTTTCAAAAACTCTTTCTCAAGAGCCTCATCAGCATTACCAATTCTAAACGGAATGTTCATTTTACTCCTAGCGTTCTTTGCAACTGGCGCATAGTAAAAGCCGTTTGATTGTTCTATTACGTCGTAAATTAGTGAAGATTTCTTGGTTGCCATTTCGGCCATTTTGTCTAAGCCACCCTGTCTTTCGATCCATTGTAGAACTCTTCCCATTACTAAGATCCTGAAATTATGCCTTTTCTGTAATTCACGTTGTTACCAATACTATACCTAATAATATATAGGTGTTTGATACCAAATCAATTAGTAAAAAAATTAAAAGGAAATAATGAATTTTATGGTAGTCCCGTTAAAAATTTAAAAATTTTCTTACTGTTTCAAATTTTCAATACTATATTAGTAGTCTTGAAGTTTCTTTTATTTGACTTTAAATTTCTAGGATTAGATATTATTGAAATTAACCTTTGTTTGCGTTAACAATAGTCATATCAATGTCTATTTCCTAAAATACACATATTTGAAAACCGTTCTCTGGAAATTCCCGTTATAAAGCCAACAATTACATGCTGCTACGCAATAAAAAAATTTTTGTTATAATATAAAAAGTAATAATAAAATAAAGAAATACATACGCAAACATAGGCGGTGTGTTGAGTATAGAATCGGCTTTAGCGGTAACGGTCCAATCTAGAATTGAAGGGCAAATCGGAAGCGCTTGGTTAAGGAGGTCTTCTCTAACGATAACAAGAGCTACTCCAGCAGTTCCAATGTTCTTTTGAGCCCCGCCGTAGATAACTCCGAACTAAATGTTTACGTAAATGTGTTTGTCAGTAATGTTAAAACCCAAAAAAAGTAGAAAAAGGTTTAGGCGTTTTACTAAACAACATTATTTCAAAAAATAAAAACTTCTATTATTTGGTGGTAAAAATGTATTGCTGGCCTCCAAGAAGACTGTGCTTTACTCCCACAAAATGAAAAGTACGGAAAGCGCTTACACTGAACCTCTATGACATGACCAACATTTGTATTGGTCATACGAACGTTTGTATTGGTCATACAGATGTTTGCCGTGGTCTGGGTGTTTGTGCAGTCCTTGTGGGTCTCCCCGCTGTGCCTCGTAGAGCACATTAAGCCGTCGATCCCGGTTGTTATCATGTAGGTACACCTGATAGCGATCGTTACTCATAGTAGGGAATATATCCGCCAATCCGCATTGGAGCAGAGTGGTGGATTAAGCTCTGATCCTTCTCCTACATAGGGAAGAGGCCTATGCCCAGCAGTGGGATATTACAGGCTGAAGTGAATTGAATAATGTTTAGTTGTGGAGTGAGGATGGAGGATGGAGTGGACATTTCACCACATTGAAAGTGTGCACTTTTGGATTTTCCAACGATACGCGCGCACACCGTCACAAAAAACCGACACGCTAAATTTAGCTAGTCAATGAAGTATAACTTCTTATGTACGTCTTATATAGAAGCTCGCACAAGGCGCAGAAAAGGCTATTTACGGCACTGTATATAAGTACACACACATTTTTTAAATCGGTCTGTCCTCGAGACTTAAAATTGGTTCTCAGTACATAGTAGAAGACGTTTTAAATTCTTTTAGTGGCAAATTTTATAATTTATTTTTCAAATAAATATTATCAGTACCTACTGATTTATAAAACATGTAAAAAGTTAGAAGTAAATATAACTAAGTATTTCTTATCTTATTGGATCACTAAAACTGAGGTAGAGCACAGCAGGAAATTTTACTACTCAAAATATTATGGAAAAGCCCGACTAGGGTAGTACCTCGACCCAAGCGAAGATCACAGCTAAATAATAGGTACTACTTTCAAGCAGTGTTTTGTTCCTGTTGGTGAGTAAGTTGACCAGAGCTCCTGGGAGAAATTGGGGGATAGGGTCGGCAACGCGCTTGCGATGTTTCTCTTGTTGCCGGCATCTATAGGCTACGGTAATCGCTTACCATCAGACGATCTGTACGCTTGTTTGCCGACCTAGTTATAGAAAAAAAAATAATTAAACATTAACAAAAAATAATAGGTAATATTAAAAATCCTTACCTTGGACACGTCAATTTTCTTGGACATAAAGTTTGAAGACATGTCAGCAACTAAAGGTACGCCTTTTGTATCTGGTATAAAATCGAATTCAACACCTGAAAATAACACTTCAAGTTAGTTTCATATGTTGACAGAATATATAATTGTATACATACTTTATTCCATTTTTTTTTTAAATAAATACAACCTGCTACAGATAAATCATATCAAGATGTGTAACAGCTAACAACGTGGCTTGACAGACAGGTTTTTTTTAATTAAAACCATATACGTATGTACAAATAAATAGGTATATATTTTTCTTGGAGAAAGAAGAAACTTATCTTTTTCATTGAAAAGTTTTATTACTGTATTTCATGCAATATATTGCTAATTTTGTAGGTACTAAAGCACAGTTTATATACATATAAATTATTTTTAAAACAGTAACTGCGGAGTTTCTTGTAGATTCTGCTCTGCAGAATAGATTCTTCTCCGATTCTCATTCCGAATCGGTGGTAGCTTCACTTTAAAAATAATAATAACCACTTAAAACTTTTAATTGTAAAATGACGATTCGAATTGCTTTCAAAGCCTATTTGAATAAAGTTTGTTTTAATTTTGATTTAGCTACCCGTCCTGGCTTGGCACTGCTAGTAAAGTTTATTATGCCTGCATTTTTTTAAAAGTGTGTATTGCTGTTGGCCATATTGGCCATGAAAACATGAAATAGTGAACGTTCATCCTAAGAGTCTCCTAAAAATCCACATAGGACGATGTCGAAGTGGGGGGTGGCGCCATGCTGAGCCCGATCTCAATCGAAAGAAGCCTCTGCATGCCCAGACGTAAGCGAGCCAGTAGACCTTGTCTTTGCAAGCGTAAACGGTATATGTATGTCTGTAAGAGTGATCCCTACATAAGGAGCATTAGCCCAGGTGATTCTATCATCGGGGTCGGTCTATAAACGCATAAAAATTAGCTGTCTTGTCTGTAAGTTTATAATATCTCCGTAGATCAGATCTCTACTAGAAGAAGAAGGTTAAAATTTGTCGTGATTTTTCAAAAGGCACCCTAGATAACATTTGAGGATTCTTCAAGATAGAATCGATCTTAAAATATCAATGTAGGTCGACATTACATAGGTACGTACCACGGTGAAGCCCTCACCATGCGTAAAAGCCTGATTTCAATTACCTGTAGCAGCGGCTATGTGTAAGCACACTTACATTGAGCAAGTTCAAAATTTTCATAGGTCTTAATGGGACATAATGTTTTTCCTTGTCGCAGTTTTTATTTTGTAAAATACCTATTTTTTAATGATAAGAGAACATATGCATAGAGGATATATAGAGATGTTTTACAGGAATATTTTTAAAACGATTAAGTTTTAAATTCGAATTATTAGACTATTCTGAGCTAATCGCTGATAACGTAGTTGAATCAGTCCAATGGCTTTAGACTTTATCAGTTACGAACAAAAAACAAAACAGAAAAACAAAAACTCAAATCTTTATTATATATAATTATATTTTATCAATACACTGTTGTCTTTGATAAATTTTATTTACTTTTGCTATATGTACATTATCGTAATAACGTGCTCACAGAGTACATCGATATCTGATAAACATAATCTAATATTGGACAATTTTTTTATATATTATTCAACTTAAAACAATTTAAAAAAAAATGTTATAAAAATAGCTTTTCAGCCGCGGCTTTGGCCGCGTAAGTTTCAAGATGTTGGCTATATTAATATCTATCTACCTATTAAAAAATCGAATATTTCCTCTTTATAATATTAGTATGGAAATAGAGCCAACAATACAAACACTAATTTTTTACTTATACTTAGGGCCTATGCAAACCACGTTTTTTAAACGCGCCGTCGACGCGCGTTTGTAGCGATACAAACGCGATACACACGCGAGTTAGACGCAGCCTGTAGACCTTTGCACACCTGTATAATAAAAACGTGGTTTGCATAGGCCCTTAGATGAGGCAAAAACTTGTATATAAGTAACATATTTAATCTTATTGTAAATACACCGACAAACATAATTTTCACCTTCAATGTATTCCGGAGAGAAAAAGTTTCAACTACCCACTTATATTACTCAAGTGTGATGTTATTTCTCTGAAGCTGTTTACCGCAGCGTTAGAAGATTTTAAAAGTTATAGAGCTATTCACGTTGTAAAACACGATCGATCAGGAATGCTTAACTCATTGTGATACGCACACAGTAAAGGAAATTTATGTGGTTTTAGGATTATGTTACAAACTAGCTTTTACCTGCGGCTTCGCTTGCATTGATTTTTTTTTGTACTATAACATACCTAATATTACGTATGGAACTGACAGCATGCGAGATAAATACACTTAAAAGTACATATACTTAACTTGTAATTTGTAATAAATAACATGTTAAAATTAGGTAATAATGTCGTGGTGGCGTTTTTTTTTTTCTAGTCCTAAAAACATTTCTCCATATCTAACGACTACTACATAGACAACGCTGTTCGTTTTAGTTGAATGAGAACTTAGCTCTTCATAAACCAGAACGTTTTGGAAAAAACCGGATACCAATCGCAAATAGAGTATTATAGCGGAGTTTGCAGCAAAAACAACTATTTAACAACAGGTTTCTGAAATAACCTCTTTTGCATTAATTCTATTCATTATTTTCTTAACGACCACGTCGTTTACTTACCGTGAATAGTCTCATTTGTACAAATGTGTACATATGAGGCGTTAGGGTCGAGTTTCCAAGTAGATTGGTCAGGTATGCCTTCATAACGGTCTGTAGGTGGCAACACTAAGTTTACTTTTCCGTATTTCTTTGCTTCCTTTGCTGCTTTTGCAGACCACGCACCTTAAAATAATATTTGAATGAAATATGTGTTTCAAAAGCTATAAGAAATATTGAAGTGTTTCTTTTCATGCAAAAGAAATTTAAGAAACATCACGGTATATATAAGGAAAGCATGCGAAATATTATTTTTTTTAAATTATTTACGAATAAATCTTAATACTAGACTACTATTTTAATATAAACAAGGCAACTTCAAGTCAAATAACGAGGTTGCGAAGTAAATCAAAAACTTTTTCTTCCTCAACTAGTATCTAACAATATTGAAAATATAAGTTATTTATGTTCTTCATTACGAGTTCTAGTTTCTTTTGTTTCTACGTATATAAATAATTTTAATTTCAAAGACCTACATAATATAAATTAATAATATTGCAGACTGCAATAATTGAACATCAATTATTTAAACACTTCATTTTACATAATTATGACAAGTACCTATCTAAAAGAAATTATAGATGTATCATACATTTGTCCTAGATAGGCTAGATATAGAAATATATTATTCAATTATTCATAATTATATTACCTACTTAAGGACTGCAGTTTAAGTAGTTAGTAGAGTACAGTACCTAGTGCCAGTAGCTAGCTGGATTGAGATAATATTTCCTTTTGTGTTGTAATGAGCAATTTTCGGAAATATTCTACTACTTCATATATATTTAATCATCGATTCATATATTTAATGCCTAAGAATGTTTAATATATTTTAAAATAAAAAAAAATCTTCAATAACATTATCTTTTTTATATTTTTAGCTGCTTTGAAGATTATTATTGGATCAGAAACCTATATATTTATACGTATATTTTCAGATAGTCTCTCTAGATCAGTCTTTTTTAATAAGTTCAAGATTTAATGTGGTTTTTGAGTTTTGACCATTTGGTTAACCTACCGTACAAGATCCCGAATAAAGAAAAGAGATTCCAAAAATATTCTGATATAATATAGCTCAGCTATCAGTAGTTATGTCATGGTAAATATTTAGTAATCTGTGGTTTTGTTCAATAATAATTACCTGTCACTACATAGTCTGCCGACCCAGTTCTAGATATCAAGTTTAATGGCACTGCTGCAAATTGACCTTGACCACCACCCGATAAGAAAAGAATTTTATAATTGTCTGGGACATTTCTGTAATAAAACATTATTGAATAATAAAAATAATTAAATAAATTGTGTGCGTACAAAGTACACATGTCAGAGTTGAAATTTCTGTGGCAAACTAATTAAAAAAAAACTAATTAAAGAAACGAATTTATAATACAAAAAAAAACGAATTGAAAAAAAAGCCAACGTCACGCGGTGTTCCCAGGCGGCCATCCAAGTACTGACCGTCCCTGGCGCTGCCGCGTTACCGGTCGCTCGAATTTTACCCCTCATGCGCCTAAAGAAGTTTCACTTCAAAAATTGCTTGTCTATAAAATCGGTTTACGCGTGATAACGTCATAAAGAAACATTGATGAAAAATTGCATACTATTATATATTGCACAGAATCATTTCGAACTGCTAACTCTGACGTCACGCGAGAAGAGAGATAAATGTGACACAAGCCAACGCTTGCGACGATCGTGACACTTTTTCGTGCGTGCACCGTGCAGCCGGTGTTCATCGATTTATAAGACGTTATCGTCAAGAATGTACTTATAATTACGTTTCAGCCTGTAATATCCCACTGTTGGGCATAAGCCTCTTTCCCCATGTAGGATAAGGATCAGAGCTTAATCCAACACGCTGCTTCAATGCGGGTTGGCGGATATATTCCCTACTATGAGTAACGATCGCTATCAGGTACAACAAACTGTGACTGGCTGCAACTTGCGTCCTGGTGATTTACTAGGATCTGGCACCATTAGTGGTGATGTAGGTTGATGATAACAACTGGGACCGACGGCTTAACGTGCTCTCCGAGGCACGGTGGGGAGACCAACAAGGACTGCAGAAACACCCAGACCACGGCAAACATCTGCATGGCCCAATACAAATGTTGTCGTGTGCGGGTATCGAACCTGCAACCGCCCGCGCAACAGCCACAAACCACTGCTGTGACCGCTGCGCCAACGCGCAATGGCGTCAAAACCAAAATCGAGATAAACCGTTTTTTACCCTTCCCTACCTAGGTCTGGCCCTCACGGGCTCTTGGGTAATAGTAGATAAAATATATATACAATTTTAAACAATACTTCTATACTAATATTATAAAGAGGTAAAGTTTTTAACTTTGTTTGTTTGTAGGGGGTAATCTTCGCAAATACTGCTCCGATCATGAAAATTCTTTCACTAACAGAAAGCTACACTATTCGCGAGTGATAAAGGGTATATTTTATTGTTATTGAACAAAATTTCAGTGAAAAGTAATAGTATATGTAAATAAAGTCAGACAAATGCGAGCGAGATGGAAACTTTACTATATATTTGCATCACAAAAATAAATAATTAACGCCCAACGAAGTGGGCGCAGGTCGGCTAGTTGTATATAAACAAACAAGTATGTAGTTAATAAACTAAGTACAACTAGGTTAATAAAAATGCAACTAGTTGCCCGGTACGCGGTAGTTACCTATTTATAACTTTGAATGTGTTTTTGTATTACGAGCACCAAACATTTTTTCTGAACTTACGAATTATTTAATACAAAAATTTGATTCACTTACAATAATCTTCTCACGACACTTTGAACATCTTTATTTAGCTTCAAATATGTTCCAGAACGGTGACTTGTCTCCAATAAGCTAATTCCCGTTCCCTCGAAGTTATTTAATTCATTTTTTAATATGTCGTACACCTAAAAGTCATTGACATTATAAGACCTTGAATGTCAATCTAAAAATTATACCAATAACTGTATTATGATTTTATCAACTTACTTCTTCTGGTAGTTTAGCCGGTCCAGCACCAAAGTTAAAGATTTTAGGCATGATTTTAAAATAATTATTGTAAAATATACGACACAAGTTCACTGCACAAGTTATCACAAACAACTGGTCTGGTCACCGCTTGACAGTGTTGCCAACTTTATTTTTACCAATCCACCAAATGAGGCCGTGTAAACCACCAGAAACCACTAAAACTTAGCCCTCTCTTAACCTCTCAAACCACCAATATTCCACTAGAAAACCCAAAGACAACGGCTACCTACCTAAATATAATTTGAAAATAAAACAACAACAACGTAATTATTATCTTGAAATAAAATAATTATTTATGTTAAGCCTGTTTTACGCCGAGGCAACAACGTGCGTCATTGTGGCATGCGGCATTGACGCATGAAAAATGTCGCACGTTGTGGCAAGAACCTTGCGGCACGGCAACACCTTGCGTCATGTGGCAGAGTGTCGCAGCTTGTATCCGATCACGATGGATTCCGTGCGACAATTTTTGATGCGTCAAGCCAGTTTCTAGGTTATGTTTTGATTGTACTTATTTATTTTATTTACAAAATGAGATAAATCGGACATGGAGTGGTGTAATGATAATTATATTTGTTAGCAAACGAAAAAAACCGACTTAGATCACATCGACAAGTAATACAATGTACCTACGTAGACGAAAAAAATTAACAAACTCACTAATCGTCTGGTATCTCTAGAAATTGTACCCTTACTACAGAAAACCTAAAAAAGAAATATATAAAATCTACTTTTTTTGTTTTTTTGTCTGAAGAAATTCTAACCTATCTCTATCAATCAAGTAGGCAGACTAAAATTTGACAGCACGACGCTTAAAAACTGTTGCCTTGGCATAAAATACGCTGTCGCATGCCACATATGCCGCAATTTGTCGCATGCCACAAGATGGCGCACGCCACAATATGTCGCATGCGACAATGCCGCACGTTGTCGCCTTGGTGTAAATCAGGCTTTACGTACTACAGGAAACAATTAATGTACTTGTACAGAAAAAAAAGAAACAGTTAGGTTACAATGTCATAACTACCTAACTAAAGAAGATCGTATTCTGAGGAATCAGCTTCATCTGCACTTTGCATATAATAAAATTCTTACCGCGTTACGTTTTCCGCAATCCTCATCCAGCCTACACCGGCAATCTTTCGTAGATGACGCGGTCTCCACTCCAGGAAACGTCTTCTCCAACGGCCATCAGTCCTGTGACACAAGTGACCAGCCCACTGCCACTTCAACTTGCAAATTCTGTGGGCTATGTCGGTTACTTTCGTTCTCTCGCGGGCGGATAGCCTCATTTCTAATTCTATCTTTGAGAGAAATCCCAAGCATAGCCCGTTCCATTGCACGTTGAGCGACTTTAAACTTGTGAACCAGTCCCCTCTTCAGTGTCCACGTCTCGGCGCCATATTATGTTAACACAGGCAGGACGCATTGATCGTAGACTTTTGTCTTTAAGCATTGCGGAATCTTCAAAGTGAAGACTCGGCGAAGCCCGCCAAATGCCGCCCAGCCCAACCGGATCCTCCTATTGGCCTCCTTCTCGACATTGTTGCGGCCTAGTTGAATTGTATGGCCTAGGTAAACATAATCCTGAACAACTTCGAGAAGAGTAACATCGACCGATAACGGTCTCGGTATGATTTGGTCGACGTTTGTCCAAGTTCATACCGAGACCAACTCGTCGGGAGGATTCGTTTAGGCCGGACAGCATCTGGCCTAGCTCATCCAACGTCTCCGCAAAGATGACGATATCGTCGGCAAAACGAAGATGAGAGATGTATTCGCCGTTGACGTTGATGCCTCATCCCCCCCAATCCAAGGTCTTGAGTATTATATAATTATTTATTGCAGCATTTCCTTTAGCGTGTAATCAAATTTCATTCGGTTTCTCTGTTTCGTCTTGACCACGTTCATAATACTAAATAATCGCTCTAAATTTGCGTTAGAGTGTAGTAAAACTAATAGAGATATCGCAAATGTGGCTAAATCTTTAAGTATTTTTAAACAAATCCTAGAAAAATACTAGATCATTTTTAGTGGTAAGCTCCGAAGCTTACCACTAACTGTAACAAACCTAAACCACTAAAAAATCCACTAGCCACTAAAACCAATTTTTTCCCGCCAAGAGGGGTGTCCAAACCACCAGATCTAGTGGAAAATCCACTAAGTTGGCAACACTGCCGCTTGAGCCTTGAGCCTCGAATGGTCTGGCGCAGTTAAGATATTTTGCTATATAAAAGACGTTTCGTATAGTTAATGATTATTTATCTTATCATACCTATCGTACCTATATATTACGTTTTAAACATAGGTCATTTCATCAGCAAAATATAAAATTCCAATAATAATAATCGTTTCATTTTATTTAAAAATAATAGGGTACTGATTTTGTGATTGCATGTGAAAACAGAAGAGCATCGCTACCTACCTTAGTTTTAATTGATGAATTTAGTTTTTTTTTTACTTTTTTTTTATTTTAGGTAGGTACTCAAACGAGAATAGACAATTTTTAATAAAAAAATTGTTACAAAATAGTTTTTAAAGATTCAATTTAATTAACAAATACATTTCGAAGTCATTGATGCTTAAAAAGAATAGCTAACCTTTGCGATAATTTATTTGTAATTCAATTTGGTATATGAACATCAGTTATGACATACCTACATTCAATTAGTTCGAATTTAGAACAAAATGGGTAAAAACTAAGCAGCTTCTCGTTCTGCTATCTTTTTACATAGTCTCATGCCGGATTTAGGGGAGGGCAACCAGGGCTACAGCCCCAAGAACTCCACAAAGAGACTTCGGAAAAAAATTCAAATTCAGACTAGTAAACACTAGTAAACAGCTTTTTCATTTCATTTTTTTTTTCGTGTTTTTTTTTTTTAAATATTCATTTTATTTGGAAAATAATTAATTGGGCCCAAAGGGGCCTCCAGACCTCTAAATCAACAAACCATTCAACCAATCACCAACCAACAAAGAAAAAACCATTTTTTTTCTATTGCACGATTTGCACGTAACATTTATTACTATTACACTTTGTTAGTTTAATACATTAATATAAAAACATTAAAAAATATAAAGCTTATCGAAGGTGTCTCCATTGGCTGCAATACAGGCCTTTAAACGTTCAGTTCAGGTAAGTTATCAATAGGAGTACGCACTCTTTCCATGGGAAAATTCTTCACTGCCCATCGTATGGATTGTTTTAGGGACTCCAAATTATCATAGCATTTAGAGCAAGCCATACTCCCAGTGGCGGATTTACAAATATGCCGCCAGTAGGCTATTAAATTTTTGCCGCCCCAGTACAGTCGAGATAATTATGTAGGTACGTGTATAAATATATATATTATTTAGGAACACAATACTGCTTGAAAGCAGTATTATTTAGCTGTGGTCTTCTGTAAGGTCGAGGTACTACCCCAGTCGGGCTGCTCCATATTTTGAGCAGGAAATTTCCTGCTGTGCCCTACCTCAGTCGAAATATATGTCGATAAATTACAAAAAAAATACAAACAAACCAACATGTATTACTATTTATATTTAATATATTTATAACAGCAATAAGCTGTTAGTGTCGAACTATCCTAGCAATCTAGACAGTTTTAGAACTGGTTGTCTGAAGTTAAACTATTGTAAAAAAAACGCACGCCGATAATAAAATAAATATTTTATGTAGTACAAATGACATGGGCAACTATGAGCCCGTGGATGTTGTTAATATCATTTAAAAAAATCGTAGTACAGTCAGTCGCGGGTCCAGGTCCCAAAAAGGTTGTGGTCACAGTCACCCGAAAAACGGCCAAGTTGCAATTATTTCGGCTGACCTTGTGGGCATGGCCCTCTATTTAATGGAAGAGCTGTATACACCTATAAAAGCATAACATAATATCAAACATGTACAAAGTGTTTATGATAGGTCGATGGCGTACGTACGCATGTATGTACCTATTTCAGTACAAATTCAGAATACAAGTACCAATCTGAAATTATTAGACCTATAAAATGTTTATTATTATCATATCAAAATTTCGATCCAACGAGGTTCGAACCCGTACCCCCGGGCCCCGACATACCGTGTCGGTGGTCTAGCCAATCACGCTATGGAACGTTGTACCGGCCAGATCGAAATTTTTGATAGGATTTTAATCGGTTTTTAAGCAACCGTTGTGCCGTCTATATTGAGTCCTTTACAGCACCCAACTATTCAAAGTTTCAGCAATTTCTCTAGTTTATCGGTCGATGCGACAGCAGTCTCGAACTAAATATGGTGAAGACTGAACATGGTTTGCGAGATTTGGGCAACTTAATGCTTGTGTTATAAGTAACAGCCGACTGATATAGCTATTAGCTACATATTGTTTTTTTGATAAATGCATACAAATAATATATTATAATACACGCAGACTCGGATTGGGAATCGAATCCCCAACCCCATGAGCAGAAAGCAAGACCGTTGGCGCTGTGTGCTGTGATCTTGCTTTCTGCTCATGGGGTTGGATAGCCCGGGCTATCAATTGATTTGAATGTAATCACCGGAAATAGTCTAGAATAATAACGACAAGCAAAACTTAATTAAAATTTATTTTTATATGCGGACAACTTAATTGGTTCTTTTTGTAACTGCTTATTTCATTTTGATGTTACAATTTAATGTTATAGTTATTATAGTGCGCGTCACGTAAAAAGAACGCTGGCCTTCAAGCTGCGCAAAGGCGATTTAACGGTCTTATATGGTGGTATGAGGTCTATCTATATTTTTAATGTACCTACCTACCAATAACCGCGAAGCCGCGAGCGAAAGGTTAATCTATACTAATATAATAAAGCTGAAGAGTTTGTTTGTTTGATTGTTTGTTTGATTGTTTATTTGTTTGTTTGAACGCGCTAATCACAGGATCTACTGGTCCGATTTGAAAAGTTCTTTCAGTGTTAGATAGCCCATTTATCGAGGAAGGCTATAAGCTATATATCATCACGCTAAGACTAATAGGAGCGCAGCACCAATGAAGAATGTTTCAAAATCGGGCTTTTTTCCTTTTGAGAGCTTCCGCTGCGTAAACGGCAGAATTGGTCCTATTCCACGCGGACGATGTCGCGCGCAGAAGCTAGTTCAAAAATAAAACAATAGGCCTGGTACCTACTAATTTAGTGAGCGAGATTACATAATTATGCGCAAACAGTTTCTTTCAGCGTTCTTTTTACATGACGCGAACTATACCTACGTTAGTGATCGTCACGTCGTCGTGACACAGAGTACCTACTCACAAAATTGTCGAGGTCTTTTGTACTTATCGCTTACTCAAGGAGTCAGGGAGTCAGTTCTAAGTAAGCATTCCGGAAATTAAAAAAAGGGGATGCAATTCACACACGGCAGATGTGAAACTTCTGAAAAGTAGGGGGAGTCCGGGAGAGATTAGCCGCTTTTCACTAAAATGCTCATAAATTTTTCTATACTTACAAATCGCTATTTTTTATAAATTGTATCTTAAGCTGCATTATTTAGCTATATTTTCTCTTAATAAAGTTTACTACATCATTAATAGTTAACGAGTAATTAGCGATTTCTCCTAAAGTGGAATTTGGCTAATGTCTCCCGCCTGGGCGGGAGACTTTACCCACCAGGTAGGGAGACTTTAGCCGGGTATAAAAATAGGCAAAATAATATTACAAATTGTAATTCAATAAATAAATTTAATCATAAAAATACGGCACATAGTATTACATAGCAAATGAAAACACGAGGAGGGTACTTTGAGTATCTTTAAGATACATAAGTGAGGAATCAACTATTATCACATTGATTTATACTTCATAGCATACTTAGTTACTTATGCAATAAGCATAGATAAGCAAGTGTTTGAATTCCAATAAACTGGAAACTTTTTGGAAGTAATTGTTTCATAATATTCATATGCCAGCTTCATAGCCGCCTGTTTGGTTAAGTCTCCATAATTCCTTTTAGTGTAAGCTAGAGAAGATAATTGACAACTTTCTCTTTCTCGATTGTAAATATCAGAGCTGTTTTAAACTAGATTCCTTGTTCAGTTATTTTAGTCAATTTGAACTTGTCTCTTTATTAATTTCATGGTGTATTTCAATCAGTTCCATAATTCTAAAGCAAAACATCTAGTAGATTTTTTTTACCAATGTCAACTAAAGCATTTCTTATTACTGACTGATCTAAATTTCTTCTGTTCCTAGTTGTTTCTTATTTATATTTAAAATACATTTTGGATGATTATATGAAATACAATAAAATATTATTACAGGAGAAACTACTCTGATTGCAGGAGAGATTAGTGGCTAAAGTCTCCTCCCGACGCCAGGCTAATGTCTCCCACCCTACGACGAGCTGACCGTTATTACATTTTCATAAAAAACTATGACACTTAAGTAAAAATTGTCTACCGTGAATGTTACTAGGATAATTACACTTACGATGTATATAAATTACGTCCTAGAATCTATTCACAGTAAATAACAGAATTCAAAAATCAGAAATTAAAAATTTTTACTTACCGGGTACGAAAATGTATTTTTACTTCTCACTCCTAAACCAAACTGCCGATTACAACGTCGTCACATGAGCAAGGTGGGGGGTGCCTATGGAGTCTAAGATGTGTGGCAATGTCTCAAAATCTAGTACTACAAAGATTCTATAAGCAGTGGCTATAGTCTCCCACCTGCTAAACTCTCCCGGACTCCCCCTAACCTACGAGAGTATTCTATCTCATTCTCTCCTATACATTTATTGTTTGTTTCTTTATCGTTACGCATTTTCGTTTCATCGAGTTTCAAATCACAACGATTCTAAAGAAGTTTCACTTCAAAATAATGAATAACCTTATTACAGATAATATGCATCATACCTGTATGTACCCGCGAACTACAGTCCGACAGAATATGAGAATACAGGAATAACGATCAAACTCGGTTATAAAGGTATAATAATATTAGCATACTAGCTGCTGCCCGCGACGTCGTCTGCGTGCGTTCACTGCTCGTTCCCCGTAGGTGATAGCGTGATAATATGTAGCCTATATTCTGACCCGACTTCTTAACAATATTCGTGCCAAATTTGAAGTAAATCCATGCAGTACTTTTTGAGTTTATCCCGGACATACATTTGAAGAAATAAAGGTTCACTGCTCGTTCCCCGTAGGTGATAGCGTGATAATATATAGCCTATGTTCTGACCCGACTTCTTAACAATATTCGTGCCAAATTTGAAGTAAATCCATGCAGTACTTTCTGAGTTTATCCCGGACATACATACAGACAAACAGACAAACAGACAAACAGATAAACAGACAAACAGACAAAAATTCTAAAAACTATATTTTTGGCTTCGGTATCGATTGTAGATCACACCCAAGTATTCTTTTAAAAAAATATTCAATGTACAGTTTTGACTTTTCTACCATTTTATTATATGTATAGATATTACTATTCTCTATGAATATTAGTAAAGTAGCAAGTAGTTCAGATTGACCCTAATTTATTCTTGTATATTTTTAATCTGTTCCTACTGCATCATAGTTTAGTTTGACCCTTATGTCAAGTTATTTATTTTAATCTGTGAGGAATAAGTCTACCAGTTAAAAATATTACCACCATTTCAGGGGAAACTTTTTGCATTAAATTATTGTTAATCTGTTGGGCAGATAAACTTAACATTACTAATTAATGTTTTATGGAATATGAATATGATAATACAGTCATGTAATATGAAGGGACTGTTACGCATACTTTAAAGGACGCACATAATTTGTGTGATGATTTGAACGAGTATATATAAAAATATCGCATAACGTGTATTATTTAGACTTCTCCTCTATCCAAAATTATCGGTAACTTTTATATTGGATTCGGTTACTACACAAAATTATTCTTATGCGTATATAAGAATACTATAAATCAGTAAAATCTAAGATATTCGGGTATTGATTGTATTCAGCCAATAATATCCCGATGTTGTAGCCTCCGTGTCATAAGCGTCTTTCCCCATGCAGAAGGGAGCTTAATCCAGCACGCCATCCTCTACCGACTGGTGGATATATTCCCCAATAGGAGTAAAAATTGCTATTAGGAGTTTTTTGATAACAGAAGTGACCGACAACGTTACGTGCTCTCAAAGACACGATGGCTCTTCAAGGACAGACACCCAGACTAGAAAAAAAATCGTACTATGGTCGATTTCAAACCAGCGGTAAAAAGAAGTTTGTATTATTACAGCTCTTTATATTTGTCAATATTTCAGTATTTATTAATCGATACGGTATTTATATTGTACTTCTAAATAGTTAAAAAATTTATACAATTTTTATTTATTCATGACTTAGGTACTAAATAAAATCAAGGTACTTGTTCACTCGTGTGACCCTTGATTTTATCGATTTAAAAAGCAAAAATGAATATTAAAAAAAAATTACCAGGAGAAACTGATATAATTTAAATTCCTGTTAAAGACTATTTATACATCAATATCTAATACAAATTTTTTATTTCAGTATGTTTATAGTATTCGTTTTAAATAAAGAAAGTAATAAAAACCGAGTGTACTTTAGACCACATGACTGGAGTAAAACTTCTTGAGCTCCATCTGTAATATGTGGGTATGTATTTTTGAGAGAAAGAGAGAAAGAAAATGTGAGCTCGCACCTCCCTCTCTCTCCCCTACAGTAATATACGAAAACTCTCTCTATCTTCACTAACTTATATCTCGCTCTCAACTTCCATTCGTCTAACCCGATCACACTTTTCGTAACGCTCTTGTCACGCATTCACCAGCTTACTCCCCAAATCAAGCGTGCGTAAAGAAGTTTTATATCAATAAGTTAAATTTTATCATTAAAATATTCAATGTGTCACATATACTTCATATGTATTTGGAAGATTTTCATTCGAGTCATCTGCTCACCTGTTTATTTCGATTCATGAAATCGACCCACAAATAAATATATTTACCCCAAGCGGGATTTTAACCCGCGGCCGCCGTGTTTAGGTGTCTTCACGCACCACTACACAATTGTATGTATTGTATAACTATTATAAAACTAAAACTTTATGATGTATCATTTTAAAATTCTGACTACCGTTCTTAAGATGGACTGATGAAGTATTCTAATACCGATAAAAACACCATGTTAGTTAAACTAAACATTTTGGAAACTGGCAACACTGGCCGACTGGCGAGAAACTAGCAGTGTTGCCAACTTAGTGGATTTTCCACTAGATCTGGTGGTTTGGACACCTCTCTTGGCAGGAAAAAATTGGTTTTAGTGGCTAGTGGATTTCTTAGTGGTTTAGGTTTGTTCCAGTTAGTGGTAAGCTTCGGAGCTTACCACTAAAAAATGATCCAGTATTTTTCTAGTTTTTTTGTTTTTTTTACATATTTAAAGATTTAGTCACATTTGCGATATCTCTATTAGTTTTACCGCACTCTAACGCAGATGTAGAGCGATTATTTAGTATTATCAACGTAGTCAAGACGAAATAGAGAAACCGAATGAAATTTGATCTCCTTTCTGCAATTCTCACAGTTCGTGCAGGCTTCACGAAGCACACATTTCACAACAACTTCGAGAAGGAGGCCAATAGGAGGATCCGGTTGGGCTGGGCGGCATTTGGCGAGCTTTGCCGAGTCTTCACTTCGAAGAATCCGTCGAGCAATGCGTCCTGCCTGTGTTAACATATGGCACCGAGACGTAGACACTGACGAAGGGGTGGTCCACAAGTTTAAAGTCGCTCAATGGGCAATGGAACGGGCTATACTTTGGGTTTCTCTCAAAGATAGAATTAGAAATGAGGCTATCCGCGAGAGAACGAAAATAACCGACATAGCCCACAGAATTTGCAAGTTGAAGTGTCAGTGGGCTGGTCACTTGTGTCGCAGGACCGATGACCGTTGGAGCAGACGTGTCCTGGAGTGGATAAGGATTGCGGAAAACCAGGATGTCTGGCGCGAACTTGGGGAGGCCTATGTCCAGCAGTGGACTGTAATAGGCTGAATTGATGAAGAGAATACCCAATGCCGTAGTTCAAGAACTTGACACTAAAAAAATTTATTATATGCAAAGTACAGATGAAGCTGATTCCTCAGAAGAAGATCTTCTGTAGTTAGGTAGTTATGTACTTACCTAATTGTTTCCTTTTTTTCTGTATATGTATGTTTCCTGTAGTACGTAACTTAAATATGTAATTATTTTATTTAACCGATTTCAAAAAAGGAGGAGGTTACTCAATTCGACCGTATATTTTTTTTAATGTATGTTCGGGGATAACTTCGTCGTTTATGAACCGATTTTGATAATTCTTTTTTTGTTGGAAAGGGGATATCCCAACTTAGATACCATGATAAGGAAACCAGGATCTGATGATGGGATCCCAGTGAAATCGAGGGAAACCCTCGTAAATCGTAGTGACGACTAGTGCGTTTGTTAATTTATTTATTATTTATTACTTGCCGATGCAATTGAAGTCGGTTTTTTTTCGTTTGCTAGCAAACACAATTATTTATGATAATAATTACGTTGTTGTTGTTTTATTTTCAAATTATTATTTTTTTTTTTCATTATTATATTTAAGTAGGTAGCCGTTGTCTTTGGGTTTTCTAGTGGAATTCTGGTGGTTTGAGAGGCCGCTAAGTTTTAGTGGTTTCTGGTGGTTTACACGGCCTCATTTGGTGGGTTGGTACTTGGTAAAAATAAAGTTGGCAACACTGGAAACTAGTCTCGTTTCTCGTTGTCGTTATTGTCATAGTATTAATTCGATTTTTATAATTTTTATTCAGTGTGACCGTTTTTGGTATTTTCAGTACTAAATTGGTATATTTTAGGCTCTTAAGAATGAAGATAGCATATTTTTAGTATATTACTAAATTACGGTATAATATTGGTACAATTTCCACTTTCATGGTGTTTTTTTGGTATATTTACCTGGCAAACTGAAAAGGAAAATACATAAGTCAAGATCGTTTCTTAATTACGCTGTCTTTGTCACGCACTGAGTTCTTTGTAGCAATCTTTATCTTTTAGACACTGAGTAAATGAAATGAATAAATTTTTGTCAGTTTTATTTCAGGGGCTTCCCCTCATTAGTGTTAAATTTGCTAGGTATGCTCCCTGGCCGAAGATTTTGCCTTATTATTTTGTACCTATTTGTGTTTCAATTACTTCGGTCGGTTTATGGCGATTTTTTCACTATGAAGCGCAAATAGGAACAAAAATATAGAGCGGAATGGCAACAAAACCCGGGATTCTCATCTTGGTTAACCAAAGATAAATATAGTGATAATAAATGTAACTGAAAGGTTCACGTTAAACAAAAACAATGGCTAAAATTTAGATTATGGACCGTCGATTTAGATCTTCATATTTTTTCTGCTTATTTACGGTCACATTATAAATTTTGAAGTTAAATAGGTTAGGGTATTTTTTTTGTAACGAAATTATGCGGATAAACAGTCTAATTTTGAAGTTAGATAGGTTAGGGTTATTTTTTTTTTAAGTCCGAAAAATACCCAAACCGAATCGGAGCACCCCACTATCCACGTGGTCTTGGTCTGTCATACCCCTAGAGTGTTTTGTAAAAGCCGGAGGCGCGGAGGGAGGGCAGACCTCGCCCGCTGTAACGAAACACAGACACCCGGGCGAGCCGGAGAGGCCGAGGCTGGTCGCCGAAGGCGACCAGCAAGCCGAGGCTGCGGAGGCGAGCGTGGGTGTCTGCGTTTTGTTACGCAAGGGCGAAAGGGCTGCCCTTCCGAAGCGCCGGAGCCGTCACGGAATGAATTTATACCGATCAACTGTCAAATTTCGAGGTTAGGTCTATGAGATTCATTTTTTCTATGTTTTTCAAGAACGGCGCATTACCTTGTATCGTGAGTGGTATGGGGGGGTTTAGGGGGACCGCCGCTACCTCCCTCCTCCCACTCTCGCCCTTAAATTCGTGCCAAACGATCTAAATTCTTCTTCTAATCTTAAAACTTTAACCATGGATATCTCCATAACTATGGGTTTCTGGTATGTGGGAGTGGTACTGGTGGGTAGCCCCCCTCTCCCCCTCCCCCCCGCATCCCTCAAACCTCCAAAAATCGACGGTCCACAGTCTAAATTTTAACCAAAACAATAAATTGATGAAGAATACCGTCAAATGAAGTATGACCAAAATGTTCAAAATTTGATGTGTGGTACTAGACTAGTACTAGTAGGTACAGTTAATTGTAAGCAATTTTGAAGCAAGGTTGGTAATATTTTTAACAGTCAACACAATCTAAAATATAAAAAACCTGTGTGGTTTTATGAAATCACGGTAAAAGTGAAACATTTTTTCACATTGTATACATTTAACTAAAAATTTTTGGAATAATATTCCATTAAGGGTACAAAAATCACTTTATCAATCTTAGGTACCGCGTGGCCGACCGTCACGCGACATGCAACAATTTTCAAAATATTAAGCAAAAATTTTAGTATTATTTTGGTATAATTGAATTTTCTTTTTAGTATTTTTTAGTCGATTTCAAAGATTCAGTTAGCTGAATTATAAAATTTGAAACGGTCACACTGTTTTTATTACCTAGTTCTAGTATTTCGTGAATCGTGAATGTGATGCTAATCATGCGAATTGTGGATTGTGAAGTTATATTATACGAAGTATTAATACATAACTAAGTTTTTACGAAGCTTGTTCAACATATTCGTAAATATATTTGTTCTATAAAAAGTACAAAAAAAAATCGATTGTTTCGTCAAATTATAAGTTCAACTTAGGGATATGCCTCCGGTTAAGGATGATTTGATAAGAGAAATTAATTGCTTAGATATTAATTTAACTGAAAAAAGTCCAGCGAAGGGTACGGCGCTCGTTGATGTAAGAGCATGTAATAAACCTGCCAATAAGGTAAGATAATTTAAAAAACCCTGAGTCTAGTTAAAATTTATTCTTAGAGCTTTTTATCACAAGCTATTGATCGCAAGTTAATTTATTGTTTGGTTTAATATTTTCATTTTATGATAACCACAATTTTTAATTAATTTAGTTTGTTTTTTTATTTTATAAAAATTGCACATAAAGTTATAAGTAATTTTGTACCGTTATTAATTTTGTGTAAGGCATATACATAGTTTTATAAGCATTAAAAATAATTAGGAAATATTATTTTAATATAGGTATTATTTTAGCCATAAAATTAAAAAAATATAGTTAAATTATGTAAAATTTATACACAGAAATATTAACAGTTTATAAATTATTTTCCAAAAACTTCACTATATTAAAAATTCATACATGAAAAATAACTAGATTACTTAGAATTCCATTAGTCTATACTCTTGGATATGTAGCAACTAGCTCGTTGGCACAGTTTGTAGTGTAATACATATAGTTATTTATATATGTATTATTTGTATGTATGTTTATCGAAAAAATATATATATTATGTAGCTATACGAGTCGGCTGTTACCTATAACACAAGCATTAAGTTACTTACCGTAGGAACAGACAACATTGTGTGTATGACAACATTGTGTGTATGTAAGTTTTCTATAACGATAATTCTTATTATATTAAAGTCGTCATTGTATATAATGATAGAGCCCAGCATCAGTACCACTAAATTTTTAAATTAAAATGTTAAAATTCATCTTGTACTTTATAGTGTACGGGACATGCCCATGATGTACAATTGTACATGCATAAGCCCTCAAGGCTTTTTTTGGATATTAGATAAACTGTTCACTACATAAAAGTGTAATACATGGTAATATTTATGTTATAATGCCACTGTAAACTTTACCGAGATAAGGAAGTTGCTAAGAGACTTGATATTATAAACTTTAATTTTATTATTAAACGTTAATGAGGATCCGTAACGTTTTTAGTTGAGAATGCAGATTTATAGAACTAAGAAATCCTTAACATACAGTGCAAAATTTTTTGTTCTACGACAAAAATTGACGAAGCTATGATCAAATCACTAGCGGAGCTTACTAACCGGCCGGCGCGGAAGGCTGTGACGTCACTCCGACGTACCATGCCAGTTAGCCCATAGCAGCGACAAGCTGCGATGGTGTTTTCATTTAAACTATCTGTCCTACAAAAAATTTGTAAGGACATAATTTGTAGCAAATTGCTTTGCCTACAAATATGTTCATATAACTTTGCCGAAATTTAAAAATTAAAGAAGTTATAAGCAAAAAAGTGAGAAGCTTTCTATAAAGATTTTCTTTTTTGCTCTATAACTTTTTTTTATACATTTCACAAAAAAATACCTCTGACCAGTCTTGTAGATGGTTTTTTGAGGAAAATTTTTCTCCACAATTTTTTGAATTTCATTCATTTAAAACGCTGTTACAGCGCTCCAAAGTTGACCGGGTTCGTGAATGCTCATGAGAATCCGGTCAAATCGAAATGTTTAACTTAGTTTTATGATCCGGAGTAAGTTTTATGAGTCGGAGTGATGCCACACGCATCCCGCATACACTGATCCCGCTTACATGTTGACGCGTTGGCGCAGCGGTCACAGCACTAGCTGTTGCGCTAGCAGTCGCGGGTTCGATCCGCGCACATGACAAAAATTTGTATTGGCCATACAGATGTTTGTCATGGTCTGGGCGCTTATGGTTGTGTATTGTGTGTGTTTCCCCCGACACAGGAGAAAATCCTACTGGGGGCCGTTGAGTGTGAAATGTTTATTATTAACTAGCTTCTGCGCGCGACTTCGTCGGCGTGGACTCCGCTCCTATTGGTCTTAGCGTGATGATTCATAGCCTATAGCCTTCCTCGATAAATGGGCTATCTAACACTGAAAGAATTTTTCAAATCGACCCAGTAGTTCCAGAGATTACCGCGTTCAAACAAACAAACAAACAAACAAACAAACAAACAAACTCTTCAGCTTGTCGGTGAATCAATGCAGATAGTTATTAATGTCGGTACCTACGATGTTGTCGATATTCATCTACCCTCACTCATTCTATTATTCGAGTCATTCTGTCGTCGGCTAAGGCAGTCTTAGCTCTGGCGTGGCACGGTGCACCTGTGTGTCCTGCTAGTAGCTTAACCTCGACTCTTCTAATAGTTAGTCTGTGTACGCGAATTAATTGTTGCTTATTTAGTTAGACAGCGTGAGCAACTCGAGCAGTGAACGGTGAGCGCCGATGCGCATCGTCAGGAGGGCCCTCCTTAAACCTACACCCGGGGTCGCAAGTCCCGGGCACTGCTCTTGAGTTTGTCCCTCTGCCACGCGATAGACCCGGCGCCCGCTCGGTGAGTCCATTGAATTAACTATCTTTTGTTAAATTACATTGTTAATTAACGAGTTCGACCCTCCGTCGTCCTCTCCTCACTTCTGATCTCCGATATCAGAAGTGGGATGCAACCTTAACGACCCACATCGCGAAAGTCGTGCGCCGATAGTAAGTTACAATATTTCGTGGTGATTAGTGGGTACATCGATATTTTAGTTGTTTTCGGTAGTTCTGTTTTATTCTTATCGGTGTACAAGTGGTTCTTTATTCAGTGTTCGATTACGTAATTCGATTTACCGGTTATTTCTTGAATTTAGTTTTATTGTGATACGTAGGTAGTTGTGTAGTGATTAATTTTGCTAATAGATTTTGCGATTCAGTTTTTGTTTCGATTCAGTCACAATGTCAGACCGTGAGCGTCATCGTAGTGTGAGCCGTCGCGGTAGTCGCAGCGACAGTCGTTTAAGGAAGATGACAGAAGTTCATGTACTAATTGAGTTTAATGTAGATGATGATCATAATGGTGAACATCTTAGTGATGTGACAGAAAACTGATGTAAGCACTCTAAAGACTGTAGTGTGTAGTCATCAAGAGGATGATACACTGTGATGAATGTGTGATCCAAGAGGGATACACTGTGACGTGATCCAAGAGGGATACACGTGGATTGTGGAGCAATTGTAATTGCTGGTTGGCTTGTGAAGCCTTGGAAAGGTGGCTTACATAGTTGTTAGTGTCGTGGTAGAAAATAAGTTTGGTTATTGAAAGTTTTGATTGACGTTGGTACATGACTCTGGATAGTTGCTTTAAGTTAAGTTTTTGTGGGTGGGATGCTGTTCTCGTGCCCACTAAGAGTCTTACTACAGTGAGTAATCTATTTCACGATGCCACGAGAATCGCGTTCGCGTAGTCCCGTAGTTGAATTATCGTGCGATCGAAGCGCAAGTCGAGTCGTCATCATTTAAACTGATTTAACAGTAGTAGTAACCTGTCTCTTCATAAACTTTTACTTGGTATGACTGAGGAATAAACTAAGTTCAAAGTTACAATATTCAATGTTGCGAGTGTAGTCGTGGTACTTAGGTTGTTTGTTAAGTTTTTGTGGTTACCCTCTTGTTTGTGATAAAGTGTTAATATCGTTTTAGCTTGAGTATTTCCGATTATCCTCTGTAACGGATATTTTTGAGTTTGTTTCTACTATCTTTCACGATATTTTAACTAATATTATTTGTCGAAGTACCGAAAGAGCGTAAAATTAAAGACGCCATCTTCCGAATATTTAATACTAATTTTCTGATTAGTCAGTCGCCATTTTTATCATCTATTGGTGCGATTGTTGTTAAGCAGGTAGTTTTAATTATTACGTGGCGTATAAGTGATGACTGTGTTAAAAGTGTGTATCATGAACGTGTAGATTTGAAGTGAGAAATTGGTGTTTCATTGAGGGTTTTAGTCTTTTTCTACCTTTGATCGATTTATTTAAACTGTTTAAAAGTTGTTTTAGTTATTCTGTTTAAGAACGTTTAAATTACAGAGAGTTAATTGATAACACCTTGGTACACTCATAAACCTATTACAACAATAGTTATAGGTAGGTAACCTAAGATTAATAATTTTGTTTATGAGTAGGTAACTATTGAAAATTGTTACTATAGTCTGTCCCTTCGTTTTCTTTTAACAGTTCAAGAAAATTTGAAATTAGTGACTTCCTCACACGTTGCCAATTTGATTTGAAATAATAATCGATTTTTATTTAAGAAGAGTTTTCAATCGATTCAATGAAATATTTTTAGTTTAAAAATATTAATTATTCCTTTAGATACTAGTTATTTTAGTTAATTACGTGGCTAGTTTTTCAAATAAATAAGTAGACAGGTATGTGATTTTCTAAGTGTATTTGCTCATAACTTTTGATGCAAAATTGATTTAGACTTTATCAACTACGCGTTTTAAAGTTGAATGACACTAATACGTGAGTAATTACATTTTAAGGCAGACGTTGTAGGTAACTGTTAAAACTCTTATACGGGTATGTTTCCATCTATGCTAAAAGTTGTTGAGTAACTTTGGGAAGCAAGGGTTGTAAATGTAACTATATGATTTCGATAATTCCTTCATAGAGACAGCTAGGCTTTTTAATATCCTATCATCGATTTTGTTTTGTTACAAAATGAGGAGCGTAATCAAACGAAACTTGATCTGAAATATCGAGGCCCTTTTCACGTAATAAAAGTTCTCAAAGGTAATCGGTATACCCTTAAAGCTTAAATTGTCAACGTGCCTACATATTTGTTCACGAAAAGTTAAGGAAAATGCAAGCATGTCATGTACCAGACGATATTGATGTAATTTATGATCTTGTTGATAATGATGATGTTCAAGTTTAAGCAGAGGGAGAGACTCGAGTGAATGACTCTATCGACTGTAATGTGTTCAACCGTACCAGTGTAGTTATTTCGTAGTCGTAGCCCTGTAGAAGGTGTCTCTTGGGGCAACCCAAGTAGTCCGTGGGTGAGCGGTGTGCAAAGTTTAACTTACTGGCGGAGGTCGTGGTCTGTTGAGACCGTAGTGTGTGGTCACAGGGGTGACTGACACGGGCTATCCGTTCAAGGGATATGCGTACTGAGATGTGAGAGAGCAATGTGACTGCTCTTCGGCTAGAGAGCCATGATGTTAGAGGTATTTGCTCGTGGATTTTGCAAGCTTGGTTGTAATTTGTTGTCGAAGTATAGTTTTGGTTGTGATGACGTCGATGGTACATGGCTGTGGTATTTGTGTGAAGTGATAAGTTATAATTGGTTTATTGACAATTATGGCTCAGATTATTGTAAAATTCTTGAAACAATCTATATCAGTTTAGAGCCCAGAGTTTGTCTACTTTCCCCTTTTTACGTAGAGTTTGACTGAGTACAAGGTACTGTTGTGACTTTTTCTTCTTATTCATATATAGGTACTGCCTACTTATTGTACTTACTGCTTAGGTGTTTAGTGTGTGACGAATGTGGTTTGAAATTTGTGGCTAATGGTTGACCCTGGGCGAAGAGTGTCGTCATAACTAATCCAGGGTGATTAGATGGCAGGCACACGTCTTGGTCCCAGAAGGTAGACGAAATTTGTCGTCCGAGCCACACCCATGCAGTGGGTCAGCTTGTCATTGTCATGTATTTAGCATCATCTGACGAAAATTGTCGTCCGAGTCAGGTCCGTTCAGTCGGCTGACTTGTCCTGGATGATTGCTGGTTATGAGTGAGACGAATTGTGTCGTCCGAGTCATTGGCCTGTCTCGCAGCAGACGAAATGTGTCGTCCGAGTCATCCTGCGAAGGATTGGCTTGTCAAGCGCTATCAGACGAAATGTGTCGTCCAGGTCATTGGCTTGTCTAGTGGTAACAGACGAAATGTGTCGTCCGGGTCATTGGCCTGTCTAGCAGCAGACGAAATGTGTCGTCCGAGTCATCCTGCGAAGGATTGGCTTGTCGAGCGCTAACAGACGAAATGTGTCGTCCAGGTCATTGGCTTGTCTAGTGGTAACAGACGAAATGTGTCGTCCGGGTCTTTGGCCTGTCTAGCAGCAGACGAAATGTGTCGTCCGAGTCATCCTGCGAAGGTTTGGCTTGTCGAGCGCTAACAGACGAAATGTGTCGTCCAGGTCATTGGCTTGTCTAGTGGTAACAGACGAAATGCGTCGTCCGGGTCATTGGCTTGTCTAGCAGCAGAAATGTGTCGTCGGGTCATATCCTGTTGAGGATTGGCTTGTCGAGCGCTAACAGACGAAATGGGTCGTCCAAGTCATTGGCTTGTCAAGTGGTAACAGACGAAATGTGTCGTCTAGGAATTGGCTTGTCGGGCTGTTTGCAAAGCCGGGCTACATCTTGATCGAGATAGACTTGTCTAGATGTTTAAGCGTGTGAAGTATGCTGTCATTGTCAAATTTTGGGTTGACTGGTCTAGCTGAAGTGTAGTTCCGAGTCATACCTCGTGAGGTTGACTGAAGTGGTTCACTTACCGGGTTAGTCCATGTCATCAAAACGGTCTTAGTGTTGAGCTGATGATAATCATTAAGTTAAAATGAGCGAACCGACTCACTCTGATACTATGATTGCCAACTCTGATACTACGACTGCTACATCTGATACTATTTGTTACAACTGTGGTACAATGTCGGAGTCTCGCCTGCTTTAGTGTGTGACGATTCCGACCAGCCTGTTTGTAATGATCTGTGAAGCGCTGCAGGAATCTCACCTGCTTTAGTGGGTGACGATTTAGACCAGCATGTTTGAACTGTAGGAGTTTTCCTATTGTGAGCCTAGACCAGTGATACTTACCATATTGATATGACTGTAATCATGATGATGATAACCATGTTAAAGAAAAAAATGACTGGTGTGACTGAGTGACTTACTAACTGAAACCAATTATTTATAGTCGGAAGGTCAAGCGTGGACTGGATCAGATATTAAGAAGTTGGATAGATTTTTGTCAGGATAGTCGAGCGATATTTTGTTTTTGCTTACAAATACCTAAGATTGCATAAGATAGCGCGCGAGGACGCGCGCACGTCAGAATGGCCGTGTCGGTGAATCAATGCAGATAGTTATTAATGTCGGTACCTACGATGTTGTCGATATTCATCTACCCTCACTCATTCTATTATTCGAGTCATTCTGTCGTCGGCTAAGGCAGTCTTAGCTCTGGCGTGGCACGGTGCACCTGTGTGTCCTGCTAGTAGCTTAACCTCGACTCTTCTAATAGTTAGTCTGTGTACGCGAATTAATTGTTGCTTATTTAGTTAGACAGCGTGAGCAACTCGAGCAGTGAACGGTGAGCGCCGATGCGCATCGTCAGGAGGGCCCTCCTTAAACCTACACCCGGGGTCGCAAGTCCCGGGCACTGCTCTTGAGTTTGTCCCTCTGCCACGCGATAGACCCGGCGCCCGCTCGGTGAGTCCATTGAATTAACTATCTTTTGTTAAATTACATTGTTAATTAACGAGTTCGACCCTCCGTCGTCCTCTCCTCACTTCTGATCTCCGATAAGCTTTATATATTAGTATAGATTATTATTACTGACGTAGCGGCAGGAACGGCATAATGTTTATAACTTAATATCTTCGTAAGTAATGGTCCGATTTGGATAATTAAAAAAGAAATATCTTTCTTATATCATAGAGAATAACGTGGATACTAGTTTTATTGAATTTGCTATAACTTTATTAATCCTCATTATACATATGTGTAGAAGAGTACTTTTGAGTCTCAACCAGTTTCGGAAATACTAATGTTTTCCAAAAATGCGTTGACTTCTCTTAATCTTCTTCGAATGTATCTACTTAGGTAATCAAATATCCCATAAATCATATTTTTTTAACGTGGTATTCCCAGTAGGCCTACCCCACAGACAGCTTATGCCAATGAATAAGTAAAGTTGTAGGCAGGGATTTAACAAAAAAATTTTAAGAATATATTTACAATAAAAAAAGGATCATAAAACTAAGTTAAGCATTTCGTTTTGACCGGATTCTCATGAGCATCGACGAACCCGGTCTACTTTGAAGCGCTGTAACAGCGTTTGAAATGAATGAAATTCAAAAAATTGTAGAGAAAAATTTTCCTCAAAAAACCATCTACAAGATTGGTCTGAGGTATTTTTTTTTTGTGAAATGTATAAAAAAAAGTTATATAGCAATAAAGAAAATTTCTATAAAAATTATCTCAGTTTTTTGCTTATAACTTCTTTAATTTTTAAATTTCGGCAAAGTTATATGAACATATTTGTAGGCAAAGTAATTTGCTACAAATTATGTCCTTACAAATTTTTTGTAGGACACATAGTTTAAAAGAAAACACCATCGCATCATGTCGCTGCTAAGGGCTAACTGGCATGGAACGTCGGAGTGACGTCACACGCATCCCGCGTACACTGACGTAGCGGCAGGAACGGCATAATGTTTATAACTTAATATCTTCGTAAGTAATGGTCCGATTTGGATAATTCAAAAAGAAATATTATTCTTATGTCATAGAGAATAACGTGGATACTAGTTCTATTGAATTTGCTAGAACTTTACTGATCCTCATTGTAATTGCCTACTCCAGGGGTTCCCAATCTTTTTCAGCCCGCGGCGCACTCACAAATTTAGAATTTTGTCACGGCGCCCTACCCTATTTAGCTATTTGAAAAATATGCAGTAGAAAGAAATAGGAACCTATAAAGATAATAATTAGGTTGAGCAAAAAGGAAAATGTCTGCTTACAATATGAAATTGATTTTTTTATTATAAAAGAATTGAAACAGACAATAACAAGAAAGACTTAAGTCTTAAGAAAAGCAAAAATAAAATACGATATTCACTCAATCAAATCAAAATGTGACGGGTCAGCTTGGTGAATATTTGTAGTTTCGGATAATACGTAATAGAGAATCGACTCACGGCGGCGCCCCCTCTTTAGTTTCTACGGCGCACCAGGGCGCCGCGGCGCACACTTTGGGAACCCCTGGCCTACTCCATATCCAACTAGCTTCTGCGCGCGACTTCGTCGGCGTGGACTCCGCTCCTATTGGTCTTAGCGTGATGATACATAGCCTATAGCCTTCCTCGATAAATGGGCTATCTAACAGTGAAAGAATTTTTAAAATCGGCCCAGTAGTTCCAGAGATTACCGCGTTCAAACAAACAAACAACCAAACAAACAAACTCTTCAGCTTTATATATTAGTATATATAGATTTTCAAAACAAGTAAGAGATAATACATAGTTAGGACTATTTTCCACAACTACTACTACTTTTTTACCTACCTCAACATTTGTAAACTTGTTAGTATGTAATAATTTTATTTTTTAAGAGAGAGCCTTATGTTAAAATTATTATTTTGAAATTAACTTGACATTGTTAGAATGAATTTAGATGGTTCCAATTTTTGTTAGAAATATGTAATAATATGGTCAAAAAAATTAAATTTAGAGATGACTAACCACTAGACTTTTAAAAATTACCTACCGATGTTTAGGAAGAGGTTCAGGGGAACCAATAAGAATGACATCCACTTTAACCATTATCTATAATCTGTTACGGAAAACAAGTAGAAGTATTAAGTATTGACGACATAGTAACATACTTGTAGCAAAAAATAAGAAAAGGATTATGTCAGAACAAACTAGACATTATTAAGTTATTATTAAGTAAGGTTTCACTATTCCTTAGTTTTATACTGGAATCTGTTAAGAATCTTATAGTATAATAAAAATCATTACAGAACTTGGTTAGTTAACCTACTGTAATCGTACAACTTAAATTATCTTATTATATTTATCGTGAAGCATTAAAAAAAATTACAATAATATTATCACAATATAAAATTTAACAACAATGTAGAATAATAATAATGATAAGGGTTGATTAATTCAAAAATACAAGATTATAGTAATAATAAAAATTTGAGTCATTATCACAATATACACCTAGTTGATTGCAAGACAGTGTCAACTTGTCAAGCCAAAAAAACATGTTAAAAAATGTTAGTCTATTTCAACATTGTGCTAAGACACAAGCATATTTATGATCAAAAAATGTAAAATAGTTGGGGTCAGCTAGTATAATTCAATGTGGATAAATTCATATGGAATTTGGAGTATTAATTTTTAGGGTTTCGTACCCAAAGGGTGAAAACGGGACCCTATTACTAAGATTTGTCTATTACTAAGACCTGTCCGTCCGTCCGTCCGTCTGTACGTCCGTTGTCTGTCACCATGCTATATCTCAAGAACCGCGATAGCTAGACAATTGAAATTTTCACAAATTATGTATTTCTGTTGCCGCTATGACAAAAAATACTAAAAATAAAATAAATATTTAAATAATAATAATTTTTTTTCCCATACAACAAAAGCGATTGTTTTGCTCGATATCAATAAATTGTAACAGGTAGGCATTTGAAATATTCAGAAAATACTTAATTGTATATTATTCACTTTAATAAAAAAAAATAAAAATAGTCAATGCCTGGTATGGAACCCTCCGTGCGCGAGTCCGACTCGAACTTAGCCTGTTTTTTTAGGTTCCAATATACTGCTGAACTTTATAATCAAGTGCTTTGAAACTATTGTACAGTAATTTGTAGCGATGATGATATTCTAAATCAATTACCTTGATTATTTAAATTATTATAAAATGTACATTTTGTCTACATCTACATTATACGTTGGAGTTATATTGTATGTGAAAACAAGGCATTTGAACTTTTTGTCACATAAAATACTAGATATTTTTAGGTAAACAGTATGTACTTGGTTTGCTATATTACAAAACACATATTAAACACATTTTTATAATGATATAATTTTGTTTTAGATTTGAAAAAACTTGAACTGCAGTTACCTGTGATTTAAATTGAATGCATAAGATTTTTGTCAAACAACATGCTACATTGTTATTTTCAAATTATTTATCATGTTCAATCACTTTTACTCTATTAGACAATTTTAAACATTTTTGATTCTATGGGACTTGGGGGGCCAAGTCCATTAATTACGTGAGCTATTTTTTTCTCAGTTTAGACCCCTCCCCCTTAGATGAGATTTGCCTGAATCCCCCCCTCCCTCTCTCTTACGTGAGATTGACTAAACTGTTCAAGTACTATAATCAGTGGCGGATTTAAACAGTAGGCTGAGTAGGGTGGAGCCTAGGGCGGCAAATTCTAGGGAGCGGCAATTTTATTTTTTAAACGTTATAATATAGATCCAGAAATTGAATGTCCAAGGCCATGCCCACAAGGTCAGCCGAAATAATCGCTTGGCCGTTTGAGACTGTACTAGGATATAGGGTATCGAGTTTTAGAGATTGGTAGGGGCGGCAAAAATTGAATAGCCTACTGGCGGCATATTCGTAAATCCGCCACTGACTATAATTAAGTAGGTAAGGACAATGGGCGTTTTTGGGCTATCGGCGGCCATGGATAAAATTAGTATCAAATGAAAGTACTAATACTCAGGAATAACTTTTTCTATGAACGTTACATTGTATTTGATTAAGAAAAAAATATATTTAAATGTAAATATAATGTAATTGCATAGAGCAATATCGCATAATAATTATATTATTTGTGCGTGTAATGCATTATCCTAACTTCAAAACGTCTCGTGACACTGATTACAATAACACCAGCACAAAAAGTGATTCGACTACCTGCTCACGCATTACCAGCAGCTGAATTAAATCTCATTATAGAGCATGACTAGGCATTAAAAATGTAATACACCATTTGTAATATAGTTTCTTATATACTTTGTAATACATAGTATGTTTATTTTTTTTTTAATTTTTTTTTTTTTATTTTTTTTTTTTATTTTTTTTTTATTTTTTTTTTTTTTATTTTTTTTTATTTTTTTTTATTTATTTTTTTTTTAACAGAATAATTTTTTATTAAACATTATACATATTTACAGACCGACAGCAACTCTAAAACTTTCATTGTCTAAAAGTGTCCCAAGATTTTTTGACGGCATTGCGTGTAACCAGTGACCTGACTCTTTATTTGATAAAGCTAGAAGCCTGGCACGGTTTTTGTCACTTGTAAGATTTAGCGTCAAAAATGTTAATTGTATTTATTTATAAGGCAGCATTTGATTCATTACTTAATAAATATATTTTGGTACTATCTACATTATTTATTCCACATTTCTTTTTCATTCTTGTACTGCACATAAGCCTGGATCCATAGTAAAACTATCTAAAACAATAATGTATTTTATTCGTTTTAGAAGCACATGTCGGCGATAAAACTTCTACACAGTAATTGTAGGACTACGCCATATCAAGAAATATCAAAATTAATCTTGGCCGCGAATAGCCCACGCTCCATACAATTTTGCCCATTGTCCTTTATTTAAATCAAATCAAATTCAAAGCAAAAAGTAAATGATTTTATTAGCCATGAGATTTATTTAAGCGGGCAAAATGAACACTCAAAATATATATTTTTTAATATCTGTAATATTTTATATTTTTTGAAGTTTTTTTTTATTTTTTATTTTTTTAATTTACAATAGTTTATTAAACATTATACATATTTACAAGACTAAGAAGATTATATAATATTATTATTATTTTTTGAAGTTGATGTGAGATTTTCGATTATCCCTCTCATCAGTTTAAATGAGGTTTGGTGAGATTTCATTGGACCCCTCCCCTCCCCATTATGAGCTCACGTAATTAATGGATGCCATAGTGCCATGAAAGTTTAAAACTTATAATTTGACCTTGATACGAAACTCCTGTAGATCGAATCCCACACAAGGGGGCAATTATAAATTATAATATGTGACTTTAGGAATTACTGCTGTAAGGATTAGGGAAATGCTTCGTTTTACTCGTAAAAGTGCTACAATATATTTAGATGGGTGATGTAATAAATAGGTTATGTATGCGTAAAGAACTGCTTTACCAGTTAAGTACAAGTAACTCACCGGTAAAACTGGTGAATGTCAGTTATATAGTTATATACATTAAAGCAATGTTATATAAGTTATACTAATTAAAATAAATATTTCTTTTACATCGTAATATTTCAGTTCTATGTCTTGTAAGACAGAAAAATATACAATACAATTTTTTTTTGTTAGGTACCTACTTGATGTTGCAAAATAAATTATTGCGTACTTAACTAATTCATGACAAAAACCCCTGCTATTATTAATCATCTTCATCATTTAGTGAGAAATTGAGAGGTATTACGGACGGTTATATACGTCCTCTAAATCTCCCGATAATATGGAGAACGGCAAGAGAGCCAAATTAACCCGACACTATACCGAAGATATCCCGGACGTCAGCCTGTACGAAATCAGGAGGGATCTTAGCTAAAAAACAATAAAGCACCGGGAGATGACGGTATCACATCAGAGCTGCTAAAAGCTGGAGGCAAACCCCTTCTATTGGCGCTCTAAAAGCTTTTTGATACCGTCATCAGTAACGGAACTACCCCGGAGTCGTGGAGCAGAAGCGTGGTGGTTTTGTTCTTTAAGAAGGGTGATAGAGCCTTATTGAAGAACTATAGATCACGCTTCACATCACGCTTCTGAGCCACGTCTATAAGCTGTTTTCGGGGGTCCTTACTAATCGCATTGCCCGCAGGTTAGACGACTTTCAGCCTTCCGAACAAGCCGGATTCCGAAAAGGCTACAGTACCATGGACCACATAATACGCTGCGGCAGGTTATACAGAAGACCGAGGAGTATAATCTGCCGCTGTGTATTGCGTATGTGGACTATGAACAAGCCTTCCTTCTTCCTTCCTGAAAAGTTTGTAATGTACCCAATGTTAATGTTAAAGTATATACATTTTTATTTTATTGATATTTTGCTACCTTAACTTTTTTATTACCTATTGTTTCGTTTTTTTTTTTTTTTTGTAAATGACAGTTTTGTTTTTCTTTTTTGACTTTCGTTAAGTGTAAGGATCACCTTATGACGAAATAAATGTTTTCATTTCATTTCATTTCCTTCGATTCTATCGAGACCTGGGCGGTGCTAGAGTCTCTCCAGCGGTGCCAGATTGACTACCGGTATATCGAGGTGTTAAAGTGTATATACAAAGCCGCAACTATGACAGTCCGAGTACACGAGGGAAGCACTGAACCTATTCCACTGCAGCGCGAAGTTTGACAGGTGGATGTTATATAACTGATTACCGCTGCACTGGAAGACGTGTTTAAGCTGATGGAGTGGGAAGGGCTTGGTATAAACATCAATGGCGAACACCTCACACACCTTCGATTTGCCGATGATATAGTAATCTTGGCACAGTCCCTGGAAGAGCTCAACGCTATGCTAGGTGACCTCCGTAGTGCCTCATAACGGGTGGGTCTTAAAATGAACATGGACAAGACGAAGATTATGTCTAATGCCCATGTCACACCCATACCCGTCGTTGTTGACGGCGCGATCCGTATGGGTAAGTCCAACTTCGAGAGAGAGGTAACTCGTAGAATCCAACTCGGTTGTGCAGCGTTCGGGAAATTACAAAGTATCTTCTCGTCCAATATACCTCAGTGCCTGATGTCAAAGGTATTTGAGCAGTGTGTGTTGCCAGTGATGACCTACGGCGCTGAGACGTAGTCTTTTACCGTTAGCCTTTTCCGTTGGCTCAAGTTCACTCAGCGAGCGATGGAGAGAGCTATGCTTGATATTTCGCTACGCGACAGAATCCGAAACGATGAAATTCGTAGACGAACGAAGGTCACCGACATAGCTCTCAAAATCTGCAAGCTAAAGTGGCAATGGGCAAGCCATATTGTTAGAAGAACCGACTGAATGGCGACCACGTCTCGGCAAAAGAAGTACAGGCCGCCCTCCGATCAGGTGTACTGACGACCTACGGAAAATAGCGGGAAACCACTGGATTCAGAGGGCACAAGACCAAATGGAGTGGCGAGTATTAGGGGAGGCTTACGTCCAGCAGTGAACTTGTAAAGGCTGATGGATGGATGGATGGATGGATTATTAATCATAAGTATAATAGTACGAAATCCCACCGTAAATTTTACGTTACTTTCAACTTTTTACGTTAATTTATTAGTATTACGTTAAGTTATTAGTATTTTTTATTAAATTTTTTTTAATTGATTTTGTTAATTTTGAATTGCCACTCCTCTAGTGGAATTATACAGGTACGTTAATATACGTTGAAAATGGTAAATATTTAAACGCGTATTTATTCAACGGTACGTACGCGTCGTTGTCGTAACGAGAGATGACGTTATTTTTGGTTCTAACTATCGTATAACGTTGTGAGCTACCTGTATAATCCACTAGAGGGCAGTGGCAATTCAAAATTAACAAAAATTTAATTAAAAGTACTAGCGGCCACATTTTGATAGGCAGCCTGGTCAATTTACATTCTCCTAATCATAAATAAACATACATACATACATACATACATACATATAATCACGCCTCTTTCCCGTAGGGGTAGGCAGAGACCACTTCGTTCCACTTGCTACGATCCTTACATACTTGTTTCGCTTCATCCACTTTCATTATTCCTTTCATACATGCTCTTCGGTTTAGGGTACTCTTGACCTGGCCTTTTTTCAAGACGTCTCTGATCTGGTCTTGAAAAGTCCGCCTAGGTCTACCCCTTCCAACACTTCCATTCACACTCGCCCTATACACTTTTTTCGTCAATCGTTCTTCATTCATTCTCTCGACATGGCCAAACCATCTCAGCATACCTTTCTCAATTTTTGTCACTACATCTTCTTTCAGACCACAACGTTTCCTTATCTCACTATTTTTTATCCTGTCACTCAGTTTAACTCCTATCATACTTCTTAACGCTCTCATCTCAACTGCATTTATTCTGCTTTCATGTTTCTTCTGCCATACCCAACTTTCACTTCCATACATGAGTGTCGGAACCAACACCCCCCTATGCACAGCCAAACGAGCCTTATTAGACACATTCCGACTGCTCATAAAGGAGTGCAAAGCTCCATTCACCATGTTTCCTGCATTCACTCTTCTTTCAATATCACTCTCACACTTTCCATCTCTTGTAAACTTTAAACCCAAATACACAAACTCATTCACCTGTTCTATTTGTTCATCTCCAATCACGATATTGCAGTCTGTCACTGCCTCGTTTCTTTCAAACACCATCACTTTCGTCTTCTTTACATTCATCTTCATTCCCTTTCTAACAAAAGCTTCATTCATAGCAGTTACCATCTCCTGTAACTCCTCGCCTGAGGACGCAAGTAATACTTGGTCATCAGCATAGAGAAGACATTTGACGAGTAACTCATTCATTCTCAACCCACTTTCATTCTCTTTTAGCTCTGCCAAGCAATTGTCCATGAACAGATTAAACAGCCACGGTGACGCTACACATCCCTGTCTAACACCTTTTTCGATATTAAACCATTCAGTGTACGCCCCGTTTAAAATAAATAAACACAAAAAGATGGTTTTTAGCAAAACCTCGATGCATGCACTAATTTACTGTGGGATCTTCGACCATAATAAAAAAAAATTAAACTTTAAATTTATTACAAAAAAAAATATGCAAAACTTGAACCAAATCCTCTTAATTATAAATGGTGAAATTTAACATACACACATCCGTTAAATAATATTGTAACAAATTTCTAAATAATAATTACTTTGAATGACTGAAGCAAAAATAACATTAAGGCAATCTCTTGTATTTTAAATTTACATACATACATCTCAGAAAGATAGAATTTAAACGTTATTGCATAAACACATTACATAATAAATTCTATTAGTTTAATTGTACTTAATTGATATTCTGTCTATCGCTACACAGCACAATGAATATAATTTCTCTAGTCTCAGCATCAGTGACTACATCGTAAAATCTTTTCACTTTTTTTTCGCTTGCCGCTCTAGGCACGCGTCTCTACCGCTATCATAATCACACGAATAATAAAACAGTTTCAAATTACCTAAGCGTTGACTTGCGATGTAGCGACTGTTACGTTTGTTACTTTAATTTGCACTTTTTTTGTTTCTGTAGTTGCTGTGTCTTAGTTTTTTGTTTCTTTAATATTTTCAGTATTTATGTCGCAGCTCGTGATGTTGTGGGCGCCTGAATTTTCAGTACTTTATTTACATGATTATGTTTTGTAAAATGCACAGTGTTCATAGTTTTGGATTGTGAATCTTATGTAGTGCATGCTTTGAAATCGCACCCGAGTAGTGGAGACGACATGACTAATTCACAGGTACCGGCTTATTTTTATTTTTTTAGTAGGTAATGTAGCGTAAGAAACCGTAAGAATAAATGCAAATGCTAATTCAAATTACCACAAATGCTAAATTTTCTTTTAGTGTAAACTTTTTATTTTCGGTCGAGTTAACCGCACTTTAAAAATACTTTAGAATAAGTTCTCTAGTAAAATAACTATAAATTAAGTTATTAGTAGCTCTTTCTTCATGTACACAGCGTTTTCCCCTGGAAGTTCACATGACGCTTTTTTGAACACCTGAGAAAATTGTTCGAACAATGTAACTAATTATCACCTTTATCTTGTTAACGCTTTTGTGAACATAATTTTATGTGAATCTTCGACAACTTAACATATTGCATTTAAGTTACTAGTTTGTCACAACACGTGAGATAAAGTCAAAATATTTTTCATTGCAAAGACATTTGTGTAGTTAGTTTAAAATTTCTTTTTTGTTACATTTCGTTACGAGCAAAATTTTAGCTTTAGTGAGCATGATTTGCATAATAATCGTGACAAAAATACCGTAGTAGGTGAAGGGTTTTTTTTCCGATCCCCTTCCCAATCCAGAAGAGGATTACCCTTTGAATTTCTAGCCAGTAAATGTCGAATATTTTCGATGTTGAAAATCCTGATGTAAAAAATGCTAAGCTTCAAAAGGTATTCATAAATATGTATCTGCTAAAAGGCTAAAAAGTGATGGTTGGTAATGCATTTATACGCAAACTAATCCTTAATAATTGGTGCTAAAAAGTAAAGTTATTATTGGTTTTTTTTTACAAATGGTTTTCGTAAAACTAAGCCTATTATAATTATATGTGACGCCGTGTTGGCGCAGCGGTCATAGCACTGGATTGCGATTGGCTGTTGCGCGGGCGGTTGTGGGTTCGATCCCCGCTCACGACAACATTTGTATTGGCCATACAGATGTTTGCCGTGGTCTGGGTGTTTGTGCAGTCCTTGTGGGTCTCCCCACCGTGCCTCGGAGAGCACGTTAAGCCGTCGGTCCCGGTTGTTATCATGTACACCTAATAGCGATCGTTACTCATAGTAGGGAATATATCCGCTAACCCGCATTGGAGCAGCGTGGTGGATTAAGCTCCGATCCTTCTCCTACATGGGGAAGAGGCCTATGTCCAACAGTGGTATATTACAGGCTGAATTGTAAGCCTATTGCAATAGTAGGTATATACTTAGAATAGTTTTAGTATTTTGGTACTGCAATAGAATTTTTGAAGTGAAACTTCTTTAGGCGCATGAGGGTAAAAAATTTTAAGCATGAAACGCGCGGGACTGTGACGTTGCAACGTCGGACGCGGTCAGTACTCGGATAGGTGACCGCCTGGGAAAACCGCGTGACGTTGGCTTTTTGATTTATTTATTTTTTCAATTAGTTTGCCAAAGAAGTTTCACTTCTGACATTTGCACTTTGTTTTTAAGATTAGGCGTTTTATTATAGAATCTTAAAATGTCAGGTTTACCATAAACATGTTTAAGGTATGGTTCCGTGGCGTGCGAAGCTCAAAGTTCCGCCATGTCTACGGGGTGCCGTTCAAGAGGGAAAGATGCTATGATAACATAAAGATCACCAGAAATGCTCACGATTCCAACTTCTGTGCCGTCAATCCTAAGTTTGTGGCGATCGTCACTGAGGTCGCAGGCGGTGGTGCCTTTCTTGTGCTGCCTTTAGACCACGTAAGTATTAGTCTATTTTAAAATTATTACATCTAGTTTTTTTACCTCTACAAAAAGAGTTAGCAAACGATCAGACGGTAATCTAGACTCTAGACTCTAGAGGATACTTATAATTAACATGAATGAATTGAATTTTGACTACTCTGAAAATAGCCATTGTTGACTTTATTGTTGGTTATTCTCAGCACTTATATTTTTGTAGACTTCCCTTTAAATCAGATGATACTCGCAGTAATGGGCTTTAAACGCCTACTTGATTAATATGAATTTTGATCACGAAACCCTATATTTAGAGCAATTGCAATTTGCAAGTTGATTGTAAATAATTGTGTTTGCTCGCAAACGAAAAAAAACCGACTTCAATTACATCGACAAGTAATACAACGTAATAAGACGATAAAATAGTCAAGTAAATACGCGCTATTAAAGATTACTCAAAAAGTTGTAATCAGTTTTCGATCTAATTTAAACAAGACTACAAGACAAGTATTAGCTTTCGATTAAAGTAAGAATCATCGAAATCGGTACACCGAGTAAAAAGTTATGCGGTATAATATAACGTAGGTCGACGAAAAAGTAGTCACGTAAATACGCATTATCTATACTAATATTATAAAGAGGTAAAGTTTATAACTTTGTTTGTATATACGGGGTAATCTTCGCAAATACTGATCCGATCATGAAAATTCTTTCGCTAACAGAAAGCTACACTATTCAGGAGTGACAAGATAAAAGGAAAAAGATAAAAATTATCAAAATTTTCGACCCAGCAGGATTTGAACCTGCGCCCTCTGACGTGCCGTGTCAACAATTCAATCTAATCAAGCATTATTATTTGCCTTAGAAATTAATTGGTGATTTTAAAACATTTATATTTATCTGATTTGCTGAAAATAGTGAGAGTGTATTGGAACATATCAAATTTCACCGTACCCTTCTTATGTGAAATGGATTATAACGCCCAACGAAGTGGGCACGGGTCGGCTAGTTAGATATAACTCTAAAAGTACTTGTCAGATCTTAATTAAATTAAAATGGGACCACATGACACGCAACACCTTTCAATTAAAACAAAATTGATCGAAATCGGTCCACCCAGTCAAAAGTTCTGAGCTAACATACATAAAAAAATAAAAACATACGTGTCGAATTGAGAACCTCCTCCTTTTTTGGAAGTCGGTTAAAAAAGAATATTACGGCAGATATGCGATATCTAGGCAAGTAAACATCAGAAAAGAGTTCTAGGTTAGTAAAAAATAAATAAGAATAGACTAGACATATTATCATACAAAGGCTAGCTGTAAAAGGTCGTTTATATGTAAAAATATAGTACAAAATAGGTATCGATAAATTTAATATATTTCAAAACCTTGCGCGAGTTATTTTATATTAAAATGATCTTGAAACAATCAAATTCTATTAGTTTAAATATGTATGTAGTACGCCACTCACTATAGAAGCGTATTCAAAAAAATCTCGACATCCTATATTCGTAAACATAAGGACAGTTCTAACTATAATAAAATTCTATAATAGCTTTAGGTATTGAAACAATACAAGGAGATGCACGGCCGTGCTCATATTTTATTCTCTGTTGTCACGCTGTATTAGTAGGTGCTGACCGCAAATGCATTCACTTATTATCACAATGAAATATAGTGACATTGTACATGTAGTACATTAAATGAACTGCGCAGATATTCATGCACACACGCAACTAACCGTATTTCTGTTAAAATTAAGCTCGCGTGATATACGGATATACTCGTAATATAACCGAAATATTATAGAAGTAACTGTAACACTAACTGCCACAGCTGTCTGTCTCAAGAGAGCTCCGTGTTCGTGTGTCGAATTGCGATGTGACAATTACACTTAATTGTCACTCATAATATTGTCTGCATACTGTCGCTGAACTAAATTAAAACTTCGTCGTTTACACTTTCTTTACTCATGTAGTAATTACTAAGGGGCCATCCATAAGTTACGTCACACGTTAAGGGTGGGGCTGGGGGGGTCGACGATTTGCGACATTGTTGACAACAAGGATTGGAGGGGGGTCCAAAAACTCCAAAATCTTGTGTCATCACATTTCAAAATATAATATCTAATTGTTGGTTAAATGGGAATAAAAAAATCGCAACTGGTGTTCTAATTTAATAAATATCAATTTTTAGGTTTAAAATTGCAAAATATATGACGTCACACTAGGTAGGGGGAGGGCTCATAAAAGTGACCATCTGTGACAAGGACGGAGGAGAGGTCCAAAATCGTGAAATTCGTTTGCCGTAATTTATGGATGATCCCTATTTCAAACCGGTCAAGAGAATTGAAATTGAAATATTAACGTTTTTCTTCGGTAAATGTTATCTAAAATATTAATGGTGAATAATTAGAATATATTAAAGTCGTCGTTGGTACCAAAGTTATGGTAATAAAAAATGGCATATCTAAATATTCTACTGCTTTATTAAAATAAATGTATTTACTTAGCACAAGACTTGCACCGTTTTTAAATTAAACTAACTGACCCGGCAAACTTCGTACCGTCTCCTGTTGGTGTATATAAAGATTTTCTAAATGTCCTGACAATAACGAACAAAAATGAAAAATAATTATTGAATTGCGCGTTAACTTCAGCTATTCATTTTTATTTATACTTAAAGAGATTTTTAGTTACATGTAAACGTTTTACCTTTCTACTACAACAATTACATTGCTCATCTGAAACATTAGTAATACCGTTATTTCAGCTTGAAATCCATAGCAGACGTCTAGATGACTTTAATCTAATTTTTATTACGTTTTTTTCCAGACCGGTCGGTTAGATTTCAACGCTAGCCGCGTGACGGGCCACAAAGGTCCCGTACTCGACATAAAATGGAATCCGTTCAACGATAACATCATAGCCTCGTGTTCCGATGACTGCACGGTAATTTCTTTTCAAATTTTAATACAGGTTTCCAATTAGCCCGTGGAAAATGGCACCTATTACGCGGCCGTGTTCCGTTCCAACTGTTTTCGACTGTGACTATGATGATGAAAGAATGATGTATTGAATTCTATCATTCTATATGTAGTAAAAACATCAGTTATGATTTTTTTGCATTTCATTTTTATGTGATGTTTTTGTTACATTTTCTAAGTTATATAATCGATATTTAAAGATTATCATTCCGCTATTATGATAAACTACATCACGCGCGCTCACTTCGGTGTACTTTACATTTTTCAGTTAAGTAGTTCTAGAGATAAGCCTCTACAAACTTACAACTAAAGTAGAAGCTTCACCACTTAATAATATTATTGTTGATAATAAATAAACAGCTGTCGGTCCTAGTTGTTATCATTTACACCTGATAGCGATCGTTACTCATAGTAGGGAATATATCCGCCAAGACGCATTGGAACAGTGCGGTTGATTAAGCTCTGATCCTTCTCCTACATGGGGAAAGAGGCCTATACCCAGCACTGGGATATTACAGGCTGAAGCGTAAATAAACATATCACTCTCAAATGCCTTCAGTTGATAAAAAAACCTGTGTTGAAGGTTCAGAAAAACGCCAAACACCATTTTTGTTTAAAAATAACGATCATGAAAAGCAAGCAAACTTGTCATGAATGTAAATAGAACCTACGACCACTGTACTGCCGTTAGTCAAATACTAAATAAAAGTATCTTCAACGGTTCACAGGAAAGTGGACATAAGGTGCTAATCAAACCACCAATTGTAAATTCATGCAACGTTTCAATCCTTTATTGGACCATCATCAGGCATCTATAAATATTTAAAGAAAAAACTGTACAAACATTGTTTAATTTATATAAAAGACAATTAAAAACCAAACTATTGTTCCTACCTTTACATGTAGTAGTCAAATTGACATCTCTGCATTAAAATTCTTTTATTATGTGAGATTCTAAGTCTAAATGCACTAAATACAATATGCGTAATCAAATAGTCACCACGCTGGGCAGGCGGGTTGATGACGCAGGGCTGGCTTTGTCGCACCGAAGACGCGGCTGCCCGTCTTCGGCCTGTTTATTTCAAACCCAGCAGTTGGATGGTTATCCCGCCATCGATCGGCTTTTTAAGTTTCAAGATGGTAGTCGAATTGTGTTATCCCTTAGTCGCCTTTTACGACACCCGTGGCAAGAGAGGGGGTGGCTATATTCTTTACTGCGGTAACCACACAGCGTCATTTGATAAATTTAAATGTAGTACTTTTGTTGTTTTTAGGTAAAACTTTGGCACATTCCCGATGGAGGTCTATCCATGCACCTCACAGACTGGCTCGTGGAACTCCACGGCCATAAGCGTCGAGTTGCCTACATCGAATGGCATCCTACTGCTGAAAACATCTTGCTCAGTGCTGGCTTTGATTACTTGGTACGTATCGTCTAGACCAGCGGTCGGCAACGCGCGGCCCGCGGACGTCTTACTTCGTAATAGTCGAACTTCATTGTTATACTTGATGACATACTTGGGTTGTCTGGAAGAAATGGCTAAATAGCCATAATTCCGCCCAGTGTAATTCACAGTCTGTAAATGTCTTTAAATGTGTTTAATGTTTAAAATGTAGTCGTGGTGTACAACAAAGTATAAATAAATAAGAACTACGCAGTAATTAAGTTTTAAGTCGTAAGGCAGGCATACTTGAAATATAATGAGATACAACGTAATGATATGCCGTAATGAAACATCAAAATTTGACACTTGATAAGAAACAAATAACGAATTCTATTATAGTTTAAGTCCTTAGTTAAGAGTAGCCTCGTCCACCATTGGGTGTGGTCAATTATATAGTTAAAACTACAAAATTTGTGGTTTTTTTTCATTGAGCTCAGTCAGTGGCTTCTCCTATGGCGCCTTGCTGAGCTAGATCTCTTCAGCTTTAATTTTTCACCTTTGCCAATCGCTTCACCACTTAGCCGAATATTCCTACTTAAATTCAGACATGACACTCGAAAACAAATCTTCTTCAATGGTTGTCGTTTCTGCAATATACACGTGACACGTCCATTGGGTCGATTCGATAACTTTTGTTCTTAAACGGGTCACCATGTGGGATTCTATTTTTCGCAGAAACTCCGAACCTAACCCTTTCAATAGCGACCGTAAATTCGTCTCAGGGTCGTATCAGGGTTCATGTTTCAGTACTGAACCTGGACATCCTCGTTGAAGGCATTTAAGATTTGCAATGTTTGTGGTAAAATGACTTCTCATAGTATCCTCTACGCTGCTCAGCTCAGCTATACTCTTCTACGTCCCCCTTTCTCGAAGTTGTTTCGACCCAATCGCCACATTGTTATACACTTGACGTCTCGACTTTAAAATTATCGTTTCCAAGTTGATGTTTACACATTTTTTATATAATATCAAAAACACAATTCTTATGCTCAGGTCAAATGTGCATATGTGGCACAATTTTTTGTAACTACCCTTGGACTTGAAGTTTTGAATTTTGTAATTACGTTAATGTTTATTGGTTTTTTAGATTTTCGTTTGGGATGTGGGCAAGGGAGAAGCTGTGAAGGTGATCGACTGTCACAATGACGTTATCTACTGCATGTCCTTCAACCGGGACGGATCACTGCTTGCTACCACCTGCAAGGACAAGAAGTTGAGAGTTATTGAACCGAGACGGGGTATTGTGCTTTCGGTGAGTGCATCACTTATTTAAATCGGTTAATATTTGAGGTACTTGTTAAAATTGTAACAGAATTCTATAATTTAGTTGACTAAATTGTTAATAAAAACTTCCATTTACAAAAAGGAATTAATAATGGAAGACATGGATTGCGTAAATATTGCTGACTGTATCTTTCTATTTAAGATCATTACAATAATCGATAATATCCTAATTCAAGCTAGCAGAGATAATACATGGATATACCACCCGCAGGAGGGTCATTGCCACGGCGGCACGAAGGCGTCCAAGTGCACGTTCCTGGCGGGCGGGCGCGTGCTGACGACGGGCTTCTCCCGCCACAGCGACCGCCAGTACGCGCTGTGGGACCAGCACTCGCTCGACGCGCCGCTCGCGCAGGAGACCATCGACAGCTCCTCGGGCGTCGTCTTCCCCTACTACGACCACGACACCAACATGGTGAGTGACGACGTCTTCTCCCACTACGACCACGACACCAACATGGTGAGTGACGACGTCTTCTCCCGCCACAGCGACCGCCAGTACGCGCTGTGGGACCAGCACTCGCTCGACGCGCCGCTCGCGCAGGAGACCATCGACAGCTCCTCGGGCGTCGTCTTCCCCTACTACGACCACGACACCAACATGGTGAGTGACGACGTCTTCTCCCACTACGACCACGACACCAACATGGTGAGTGACGACGTCTTCTCCCGCCACAGCGACCGCCAGTACGCGCTGTGGGACCAGCACTCGCTCGACGCGCCGCTCGCGCAGGAGACCATCGACAGCTCCTCGGGCGTCGTCTTCCCCTACTACGACCACGACACCAACATGGTGAGTGACGACGTCTTCTCCCACTACGACCACGACACCAACATGGTGAGTGACGACGTCTTCTCCCGCCACAGCGACCGCCAGTACGCGCTGTGGGACCAGCACTCGCTCGACGCGCCGCTCGCGCAGGAGACCATCGACAGCTCCTCGGGCGTCGTCTTCCCCTACTACGACCACGACACCAACATGGTGAGTGACGACGTCTTCTCCCACTACGACCACGACACCAACATGGTGAGTGACGACGTCTTCTCCCGCCACAGCGACCGCCAGTACGCGCTGTGGGACCAGCACTCGCTCGACGCGCCGCTCGCGCAGGAGACCATCGACAGCTCCTCGGGCGTCGTCTTCCCCTACTACGACCACGACACCAACATGGTGAGTGACGACGTCTTCTCCCACTACGACCACGACACCAACATGGTGAGTGACGACGTCTTCTCCCACTACGACCACGACACCAACATGGTGAGTGACGACGTCTTCTCCCGCCACAGCGACCGCCAGTACGCGCTGTGGGACCAGCACTCGCTCGACGCGCCGCTCGCGCAGGAGACCATCGACAGCTCCTCGGGCGTCGTCTTCCCCTACTACGACCACGACACCAACATGGTGAGTGACGACGTCTTCTCCCACTACGACCACGACACCAACATGGTGAGTGACGACGTCTTCCCCCGCCACAGCGACCGCCAGTACGCGCTGTGGGACCAGCACTCGCTCGACGCGCCGCTCGCGCAGGAGACCATCGACAGCTCCTCGGGCGTCGTCTTCCCCTACTACGACCACGACACTAACATGGTGAGTGACGACGTCTTCTCCCACTACGACCACGACACCAACATGGTGAGTGACGACGTCTTCTCCCGCCACAGCGACCGCCAGTACGCGCTGTGGGACCAGCACTCGCTCGACGCGCCGCTCGCGCAGGAGACCATCGACAGCTCCTCGGGCGTCGTCTTCCCCTACTACGACCACGACACCAACATGGTGAGTGACGACGTCTTCTCCCGCCACAGCGACCGCCAGTACGCGCTGTGGGACCAGCACTCGCTCGACGCGCCGCTCGCGCAGGAGACCATCGACAGCTCCTCGGGCGTCGTCTTCCCCTACTACGACCACGACACCAACATGGTGAGTGACGACGTCTTCTCCCACTACGACCACGACACCAACATGGTGAGTGACGACGTCTTCTCCCGCCACAGCGACCGCCAGTACGCGCTGTGGGACCAGCACTCGCTCGACGCGCCGCTCGCGCAGGAGACCATCGACAGCTCCTCGGGCGTCGTCTTCCCCTACTACGACCACGACACTAACATGGTGAGTGACGACGTCTTCTCCCACTACGACCACGACACCAACATGGTGAGTGACGACGTCTTCTCCCGCCACAGCGACCGCCAGTACGCGCTGTGGGACCAGCACTCGCTCGACGCGCCGCTCGCGCAGGAGACCATCGACAGCTCCTCGGGCGTCGTCTTCCCCTACTACGACCACGACACCAACATGGTGAGTGACGACGTCTTCTCCCACTACGACCACGACACCAACATGGTGAGTGACGACGTCTTCTCCCGCCACAGCGACCGCCAGTACGCGCTGTGGGACCAGCACTCGCTCGACGCGCCGCTCGCGCAGGAGACCATCGACAGCTCCTCGGGCGTCGTCTTCCCCTACTACGACCACGACACCAACATGGTGAGTGACGACGTCTTCTCCCACTACGACCACGACACCAACATGGTGAGTGACGACGTCTTCTCCCGCCACAGCGACCGCCAGTACGCGCTGTGGGACCAGCACTCGCTCGACGCGCCGCTCGCGCAGGAGACCATCGACAGCTCCTCGGGCGTCGTCTTCCCCTACTACGACCACGACACCAACATGGTGAGTGACGACGTCTTCTCCCACTACGACCACGACACCAACATGGTGAGTGACGACGTCTTCTCCCACTACGACCACGACACCAACATGGTGAGTGACGACGTCTTCTCCCGCCACAGCGACCGCCAGTACGCGCTGTGGGACCAGCACTCGCTCGACGCGCCGCTCGCGCAGGAGACCATCGACAGCTCCTCGGGCGTCGTCTTCCCCTACTACGACCACGACACCAACATGGTGAGTGACGACGTCTTCTCCCACTACGACCACGACACCAACATGGTGAGTGACGACGTCTTCTCCCGCCACAGCGACCGCCAGTACGCGCTGTGGGACCAGCACTCGCTCGACGCGCCGCTCGCGCAGGAGACCATCGACAGCTCCTCGGGCGTCGTCTTCCCCTACTACGACCACGACACTAACATGGTGAGTGACGACGTCTTCTCCCACTACGACCACGACACCAACATGGTGAGTGACGACGTCTTCTCCCGCCACAGCGACCGCCAGTACGCGCTGTGGGACCAGCACTCGCTCGACGCGCCGCTCGCGCAGGAGACCATCGACAGCTCCTCGGGCGTCGTCTTCCCCTACTACGACCACGACACCAACATGGTGAGTGACGACGTCTTCTCCCGCCACAGCCACCGCCAGTACGCGCTGTGGGACCAGCACTCGCTCGACGCGCCGCTCGCGCAGGAGACCATCGACAGCTCCTCGGGCGTCGTCTTCCCCTACTACGACCACGACACCAACATGGTGAGTGACGACGTCTTCTCCCACTACGACCACGACACCAACATGGTGAGTGACGACGTCTTCTCCCACTACGACCACGACACCAACATGGTGAGTGACGACGTCTTCTCCCGCCACAGCGACCGCCAGTACGCGCTGTGGGACCAGCACTCGCTCGACGCGCCGCTCGCGCAGGAGACCATCGACAGCTCCTCGGGCGTCGTCTTCCCCTACTACGACCACGACACCAACATGGTGAGTGACGACGTCTTCTCCCACTACGACCACGACACCAACATGGTGAGTGACGACGTCTTCTCCCACTACGACCACGACACCAACATGGTGAGTGACGACGTCTTCTCCCGCCACAGCGACCGCCAATACGCGCTGTGGGACCAGCACTCGCTCGACGCGCCGCTCGCGCAGGAGACCATCGACAGCTCCTCGGGCGTCGTCTTCCCCTACTACGACCACGACACCAACATGGTGAGTGACGACGTCTTCTCCCACTACGACCACGACACCAACATGGTGAGTGACGACGTCTTCTCCCACTACGACCACGACACCAACATGGTGAGTGACGACGTCTTCTCCCACTACGACCACGACACCAACATGGTGAGTGACGACGTCTTCTCCCACTACGACCACGACACCAACATGGTGAGTGACGACGTCTTCTCCCACTACGACCACGACACCAACATGGTGAGTGACGACGTCTTCTCCCGCCACAGCGACCGCCAGTACGCGCTGTGGGACCATCACTCGCTCGACGCGCCGCTCGCGCAGGAGACCATCGACAGCTCCTCGGGCGTCGTCTTCCCCTACTACGACCACGACACCAACATGGTGAGTGACGACGTCTTCTCCCACTACGACCACGACACCAACATGGTGAGTGACGACGTCTTCTCCCGCCACAGCGACCGCCAGTACGCGCTGTGGGACCAGCACTCGCTCGACGCGCCGCTCGCGCAGGAGACCATCGACAGCTCCTCGGGCGTCGTCTTCCCCTACTACGACCACGACACCAACATGGTGAGTGACGACGTCTTCTCCCACTACGACCACGACACCAACATGGTGAGTGACGACGTCTTCTCCCGCCACAGCGACCGCCAGTACGCGCTGTGGGACCAGCACTCGCTCGACGCGCCGCTCGCGCAGGAGACCATCGACAGCTCCTCGGGCGTCGTCTTCCCCTACTACGACCACGACACCAACATGGTGAGTGACGACGTCTTCTCCCACTACGACCACGACACCAACATGGTGAGTGACGACGTCTTCTCCCGCCACAGCGACCGCCAGTACGCGCTGTGGGACCAGCACTCGCTCGACGCGCCGCTCGCGCAGGAGACCATCGACAGCTCCTCGGGCGTCGTCTTCCCCTACTACGACCACGACACCAACATGGTGAGTGACGACGTCTTCTCCCACTACGACCACGACACCAACATGGTGAGTGACGACGTCTTCTCCCACTACGACTACGACACCAATATGGTGAGTAACGGGATTGGGCCCGGGCCTCGATGGCCAGAGGATGAAGGTAAACCGGATTGGTTACCACCGTCTTCAGTGCTGATAAGGAGTCAGAATTTTTTTTAAACAACTAGGTCGGCAAACAAGCATACGACTCATGTGATGATAAGCGATTACCGTAGCTTATAGACGCCTCTAACTCCAGGAGCATCAAAAGCACGTTGCCGACCCTACCCCCGACCCTCCCCAGGAGCTCTGGTCACCTTACTAACCACAAGTACACAAAAATAAATAAATAAATTAATAATAAATAAAAACGCTAATACAATCAACAAGCTTAACATAGTGCATTCGAAACTGAGAGGTGTATCCCATTTAGGCAACTATCCGGCTTTTGCCCTAATTTGTTAATAGTGTTAGTTGTAGTAGATAAAAACGGAATTTAATTTTCAACCGTTGTTAACAGATTTACCTCGCTGGTAAAGGTGATGGAAATATTCGCTACTATGAAGTGGTCGACGAACCTCCGTATATACACTTCCTGAATCAGTTCTTATCGGGGAACCCTCAAGTAAGTAAAGAAATATTAGAACTCGCTTTTCGTGTACAAGATGTCTATTGCCGGGTACACAATACACATTATTGTTTAGCGCAAACATCCAAAAGGTCGTCCATTAATCACGTGAGGCTCGAAAGGGGGGGGGGGAGGGGAGTGAGGTTATTTTTCGTTAAACACGCTATTTTTAAACCATAAAAACAATCCCAAACACCCTGCAATTTTAATGCCTGTCTAGAATTTGTCACGATACATTTTTTTCCAAAATCTTATCGGATCTTCACCAAATATCACCAAGGATAGAAGATTGAAATTTGCTTAAAAAACCTAACGTGATTAATGGACGACTTCTATGCGTGTGTGTAAGAGCGATTGGAAAAGACATTAGTTCGCTTGAACATCTAAAGAAGTAGTGTTGTCCCGTGTAGCGCGGGCTGGGCTTCATGCCGAAGCGCGGCGTGAGCACGGCGCAGTGCGAGGTGTTCCGCTTCTACAAGCTGCACACGTCGCGCGGCCTGTGCGAGCCCATCTCTATGATCGTGCCGCGCAAGTCCGACTGCTTCCAGGTAACCGCGCCCTCTAACTATCTTGTACTCGATCGAGAAAGAGCTTTCGTTGAGGTACATCACTGCCAAATAATAAAACTCAAGTAGATTTTTTGTTCCCCACATATATTTTTTTTTTTTTGAATATTTTAATTTGGTATTAATTCATTATTTATTGTCTTAAAATAAATTTAATGACAACCTTGAAAAATTATTACGATCACGATTCAGTCTGAAATATCCCACTGTTGGGCATAGGCCTCTTCCCTATGTAGGAGAAGGATCGGAGCTTAATCCACCACACTGCTCCAATGCGGATTGGCGGATATATTCCCTACTATGAGTAACATGATAACAACCGGGACCGACGGCTTAACGTGCTCTCCGAGGCACGGTGGGGAGACCCACAAGGACTGCACAAACGCCCAGACCACTGCAAACATCTGTATGGCCAATACAAATGTTGTCGTGAGTGCTGTGACCGCTGCGCCATCTCGGCGATAATAACATTACTTTTAAATAATTTTGAGGAATGTACTTTTTCAATGCAACCGACACTAAGCCGCGTGTGTGTGTGTGTGTGTGTGGGCAGGAGGACCTGTACCCGGACACGGCGGCGCCGCAGCCGGCGCTGAGCGCGCGCGACTGGCTCGCCGGCCTCAACGCGCCGCCGCTGCTCATCAGCTTGAAGACCGGTACTGCTGTCCACCACTGTCTGCTCCCGGCCACTGGGTTCGACTCCCGCCCCCAGGACTGGGTGTAATATATATCTAGGCAGATCCATTAATTCTCGACAAAAGTGTGCGCATTAGTCGGCAATTTTGATGCTGTTTTTTTTTCTTTGAAAGTACAACTAAAAAGGAGACGATTCTGAAAATTTGAGCCCGATATGTGCAAATCCGGCCGCTGGAGATTTTTCGAATTTTGAAAAAAGTCGATTTTTCACTAATTTTCAAATATTCGTATCTCAGCTTCTATATAACTTAAAGACTAACGCTTAGCAGCATTCTTCTCAGTAAGACTTCTACTTTAATGAAATAATGGATATTAGGTATAAACTTATTACGGCTTAGCTAATACCAATTCCAACTAAACCACTGTCTTGGTTAAATTTTACCTATGTATAAAAGACTATTATATGTACCGTTTTTGAAGTTGAGATTCGACCAGCAGCTAATATCTTTTATCGAGGTATATTTTAATATAATCTACCTAACTTTTACTTAATTGCTCCGATTTGGTAAAGCTATAGCTATTTAAAACCTTAATTTTAAATAGCTAAAACTTTTTTCTACAAACTTTGATTTGTTTCAAACTTTCAGGAAAGTTGTTTTATTCTGTCTCCAAGAAACCCAGAAAATTTGAACTAGGGAATCGAGCTTGTATTTGAGTAATAATTTTTTTTATATTGTCAAAATTGTATTGAACCTGATAAGGAATTCCTTAATAATAACCACTTTCCGGAATTCCGGTGGAACGAGTACATCAAAGTAGCTCGTCTTTTTAAATTAAGTCAAATTTAAAAAATGGTTAAGAATTTTGTTTTACGGGAAACGTGATCGATTACACCTACAGAACTCCCCATTTGAGGTAACGCATTTAGGAGTCGAAAAAGTTGTATAATTATGTATTAGTATATTTATCGAAAAAAATAATTAAATATGTAGCCATACTTACCTTAGGAACAGATGACTATATAAAAAGATTTATCTATTAACTAACCCCTGCTCTGCTATTATTCTAAACGCTGCTTTATTTTTTGGAGTGAAACTTCTTAAGAATCTTCAGTCCAAATGAGATTTAAAATTCGGAAAAACGAAATTGCGTCTACTACTACTACTACTACTACTACTACTAAAATGCGTCACGATTAAGAAACAAACAAATGTATTGGACAGAATGAGATAAAATACATTATTGCTTGAAACGCGTAACGGCCTGGCCACGGGGAACGGCGGTGCGAACGGCGGCGCGGCGGGCGAGGCGACCATTCGCGCGGCGAGATTTGCAGGCCACGCGGGTAGTCAAGTTCGCCGCCGCCACTAGTAAGGAAGTGCGACAGCGAAATATCTATATCGAAATTATCTCTATATTGCTTAGAAAGTAATAGTTTATAGTTTTCGCGTGAAAGAAAAAATATGACCAGCTAATTAAATGTCACTCTATATTAATATTTCATGAAATAAAAATACTTTTAAATAATTATGTTGTTTATTGAAAAAATCTAAATTATATGATATTAATTCTTCGTATAATATTAAAAACAAAAAACAACTTCTTGTTACTTTTTAACCAGTCTTTTATGTTCATTTCATTTCATTTCACTAATAAAAGTCTCGGTATTCATTTTTCGCGGCGAAAACAACTAAACTCATTTAAAACTGCACTATTCGCCGCGAATATCGCTCGACTCCGTGGCGTGCGCCGTACTGATTCATGCGTTTGTTTTGTTCGCCCGCCGCGCCGCAAGTCGCCCGCGCGATTCGCCCGGTACATTTCGCCGGTCGCTTCGCCGGTCGCTGTTGCGCGTGGCTTGCTAAGTACATTACTATGCGTTTGTTTCAGTCGCTAGACGCTTCGCCATTCGCACCGCGCGGAAATTCGCCTCGGCGAATGTCCCGTGGCCAGATACTAAGTGACGTGTATTGCATCGCTCTTACGACCTTGTTCACGAGACGGTGATCATCGTCGTTAGAAAAAATCGCAACGGCCTTTGTTCCTACGACTTTTCATAAGTTTCACTTCTATCCTATGTGAATTGCACTATTACACTTGAACATTAATGCTGTAATGTTATACTGGGTCTATACATATTGATACTAGTCTAGAATATTTTTCAGATCTATTACATTGATAATTAAAATATATATATATATATATATATATATATATTTATTCGTAGGTGTCACAATATCGACACACAAGCCACGCACGAACAAGGACGCCCCGGCGCTTCAGCCGCAAGACGCCAACAACAGAAAGAAGTTCGCCTTCCTATCGCGAGAGACCACGCCCGACTACCGCCCGCTGGCCACCTGGCAGGGCAACCATGATAATGAACTTCCACAGGTTACTTTATTACTGTCTGTCTTAATGTTTTTGCTTCAACCTCCTGATTTCTGAACAAATGGCTTTTCTAACAACAATCCGCCATGTTGCTATGATGCTGGTTGCCGGATATAGAAAATAAGATTATTAATATTTAATTGTCTAGTTCACCATGTTGTTGACTGATTGAAACATCTATTTCTGAAAGTGAGGCTCCAGCTATGATCAATTTGAAATGCCAATAATAATTAATTTATTGATTTAAATAATTCTTAACAAATCTTCATTCAGAAACACGATGAATTAAAAAAAAAATGTAACTTTTGAGAGATATCACACAGCTAAAGACGATCTACTATTACTTATACCCTGCGTTCCGAAATGCGATGAAATCGATTACAGCGCTCACAGCACCGTTCCGATTTGTCGTGAGCGTGCCATCGAACGCTCACGTGACGTCACAGATGACGTCATTACATCCGCCATATTGCGCTTACAACGATTATGCCTCGGGCGTAAGCGTTGTGTCTTCTGTCATTTTTGACATTTTTGTCGGTTGTCTAAACTGTCTAATTGAATAACAACAAAAAAATGGAAACAACACATATTATTTCAGTTCACGATGAAGGTACAGGGAGAGTAATTCAATAATGTTCAAATGAACAAGATGTTGAACAAGCGCAAAGAGATAAAAATTAACTGATATCGGGATATTTGACACTGACTGAAATAAAACAGGGGGCTTTGGTCCTCGTATTTATTCACTTTAGAAGGCACAATCTAAACTACACATATTTATTATATATTATTGATAAACCATTACAGAGATGTTACTACACCGAGATATAATCAAGAAGTCAGGTTCGTTATGATAGTCATTCGTCTTCCAATTGACTGTCATAACTAAACATTCAAATTCTTATGGCCAGTGAGTCGATTGCCTCACATATACAACCTTTAACACACCCCCTCAATCGGCTCCACTTGGCACACTAACTTTAAAATTTTACATCACCCCTTCAAAATAAAATCATCCTTTATATCAAAATTACATCACCTTTATATCAAAATCAAATTTCCCTTTATATCAAAATTACAATACCTTTATATCAAAACAAATCACCCTTTATATCAAAATTACAACATCCTTTACATCAAAATTACATCAACCTTTATATCAAAATCAAATCTTAAGAACCTTCTTTTCAATTCGACATTAACAATACATTCTATTTTTCCTCTATAAATCATCGTAAAATTACAATTACCTCCTTTCTTTTATAGTCTCCTACTCAACTCATCATAAATTAACACTAACCAACTTTCCTCCCAAATCTCCTACTCGACTCATCACCATAAATTAAACTCCCTATCTATAAGTTCTGCTATAATCTCCTACTCGACTCATCATATTATACTAAAACATCGACTCATAACATAATACTAAACCTATATTCTTTATTTATTTACCTCCAATCTCCTACTCGAGTTACATCATCATCATCATTTCATAATCATATCATAACTCTAATATTTCATCAACATCAATCCTACTAGAAAAACAATAAATATCTATTAAATTATTAAAGTACCTTTCTAATTATAACAACCTAAAAGAAATAAAACAAAATGACTAGTAAAAAATACTTAAGGACATTCTTAAAAATTGGTGTAAACTGTACTTTGTAGAAAATAAATGTACTGACTTCTTCAATGACTCTTGAGATGATGATTCAGTTACCTTTACCTTACTTTATCCACACCCCCTTAAGTGAATCATCATTAAATTAATCTTAATATCTTTCTGGTACCTTTCGTTCCCTTGCAGGTTGAATTCTTCTCTCAATATTTCCTCTTTCTTCATTATCTTCTGCATAATTTTCAACTTGTTCACTATCAAAAAATTCTTCATTTCCATCAAAATAAAATTCATTATCAAGATTTAAATCATTTCTAAAATTATTATCATTATTTACATTTTGTTTTTCTTCTCTTACTAGATCTTCGTTTATTTCAGTTTCATATGTTTCAACTTCATTTGTTACAACTTCATTTGTTTCATCTTCACTTGTTTCACTGCTTAATCTTTTCAAATTTACGCCTTCTCGAACTCTCTCTTCATTACTGCTTCTTATATTTCTTCTCATATTTTCATTTTCATCTTCTCGATTTTCTTCTATATTTCTTCCTATACTTCTTCTAGTATTTTCATTTTCACCTTCTCGATTTTCCTCTTTATTTCTTCTTACACGTCTCATATCTTCGCCTTCTCGATTCTTATCTCTTCCTCTATTTATTTCTTCTCTGCTATTATTATTTTCTTCATTTTGTGTTGTGCCTTCTAAACCTTCTTCTTGTTCATTTTCATCTATTAGCCAAAGCCCACCTATTCTTTTGTTAAAACTGGGCCCATAACCTGAAATAAAACAGGGGGCTTTGGTACCTACTCGTATATTTATTCACTTTAGAAGGCACAATCTAAACTACACATATTTATTATATATTATTGATAAACCATTACAGAGATGTTACTACACCGAGATATAATCAAGAAGTCAGGTTCGTTATGATAGTCATTCGTCTTCCAATTGACTGTCATAACTAAACATTCAAATTCTTATGGCCAGTGAGTCGATTGCCTCACATATACAACCTTTAACACTGACAAACAAATTTTGCTCAAAGCGCTCAAAGTGCATTCCGATTTGATCAGTGATTATTAGTCTCATAACACTAATTTCAATTCGGAACGGGTGATTTCGACGAAATCGCTGTAATCGATTTCATCGCATTTCGGAACGCAGCCATAATAATAAAGAATGAGAGCAGGTGCAAGTGACGGAGAAGTGTCAGAAGACGAGCGCCAACCAGAACACGAAGTTCCACCAGCTGCAGCGCATGTTCGGCAAGCAGGCGGGCGAGGCGGAGCCCGTGCCGCTCTACAAGCAGATCAGCCAGGGAGACGTGTTCAACACCGAGCACGAGGTTTACTTATATGTTTATTTAATTTAAATAAATACAAAGTGTAGCTTTAGACTCAACACATACAGTGCAATACTTAGTTTCGAAGTTTTTTTTTTTGAAGCGTTGTGTGTGAAAGATTTTTGTTATTATATAATATATTAATTTTGTTTTGAAGTGAAACGTCTTTAGGCGCACGAGGGGTAAAATTTTTACGGATGAAACGGCAACGTTATGCCTACTTCGTCCGGTACAGGCGTCACCCGCCTCGTGGGACACGAGTGCTTCACCTTAGTTTTGAATTAGTTTTTGTTTATTTTTTCAATTAGTTTGTCATAGAAGTTTCACTTCTGACATGTGTACTTTGTACGCACGCACTTTTTTATACGATTAGGTCGTCAAACAAGCGTACGATCCACCTGATAGTAAGCGGTTACCGACGTTACCGTAGCCTATAGGCGCCTGCAACATCGATAGCATCGTAAGCGCGTTGCCGACCCTACCGCTGACACTCCCCAGGAGCTCTACCCACTTTACTCACCACAGGAATACAAAAGTATTTGAGAGCTGTATTATTTAGTTGTGATCTTCAAAAAAACCGTGTTTTATTATTTGATCATAATGATAAATATGAAATAAAATTTACAGTTACGTCTCGCATTCAACCGACAAGGCGAAGAACTAAGGATTGTGAAGCGTCAACTGCAAAACAGTCAGCAAAGAGTGCGGGAACTGGAACAACACATCGCCTCGCTTCAAGCGCGCCTACAACACGAAACTTAACTTTATACTGCCTAGGAAATACGCTTTTCGCATTACTATTGGAGATTATCTTGCTAAGCTGATCCAGCTTTAGGTAATGATCAATATTTTAAATAAAACTGCCTTTTAAATGTGATGTTTTAGGCAAAAAGGTTCAAAATATACCGATATTGCTAAATATATTTTTAGAAAATCAAAATATGTTTAATAATTTTGAGGCACTACCATTGGCTTAAATTTTTCTTGAAATGGCCTCACAAATATATTGAGAATTAGTGATTTAATTTAAAAACATGAAAATTTTGCAATAGTTAGTCACTGTGAAGGTTTCAATAAATAAAGCTTAAAATATATTTGCAGTAGTGCCAATTATTATTCGAAGCTTTAATTCGCTTGTCCGACAAGCTGTCGCTTAAGTTCTGGTTCTTAACAGGATTATCATACACTGAAGATTTTCGTTGTGTTAAGAAATTGCTTAAGTCATAATTATATATAATCTATGCATAGTGATATATAGAAGAGTGTATTCTATACCGAAGATATGCTCCACTATTTCTTTTGTAATGAGTTTTATGTAGAAATTTTAAGCTAAGCAAACAGCAAGTGATGACCAAAATGTATAATTGTCTTTATTATTTGTATGTTTTACATACTTGTGATAATTTAGCTCTGTTTAATAGACATTAGGCAAATAACGTGGGTTGTTCTTTCTATGTCATTGTACGGATGTGTTTCATTGATTGTTTTGATATATTTTTTTTGAATCTTCAATTATTTATATTTGTATATTTAGCATAAAATTTTACTCATTTTAATGAATTTAATGTAGCGCTCATCGCAGACCATACATTTTTATATGGAGCAGACCAACAACGATACCATAGTATATTCTGGCCAGAGTCGTGGTAGGGTCGACAACCCGCTTGCGGCCTAGTGTTGCAGGCCTTCATAGACTACGGTAACTTCTTACTGCTGCCATTAGATGGACTGTACGATTGTTTGTCCATTCCATAATCATAATTATAAAAAACGTATAATTTTATTACTGACTTTTAAATTTTAAGGCAATATCATAGCTTATTTCAACATTGGGAATACAGTGAATGTGATTATTTGAATTGGATAATCGATACTTATTTTGGCATAAGGAACAGCGCTTCCGTTGGGCGGCTTGTATTGTGTGAAACGCAACAATTTGTTGTTACAAAATTATATTTATTAATCTCAATGTAACTGGCTATGTATTTGTAAGGTAGTGGAAAAAAATTATCATTCCATATTTTTTTTAAATAATTAGGCTTGTATATGTACCATAGGGCCTAACATTTTTATTATAATAAATACACTGGCCTAAAAGGCCTACAACATTTTGACTTGGCAGTTGTTATTATTCCATAACGAAGAGTTATGATAATTCAAGAAAAAATATTTTCCACTATTATAGTTGTCACAAAATAAGAGGCCCGTTTGGACGTTTAACAAATACCCTAGAACGTAACTTGGTACGAAACTGTAAGAAACAATAAAGGAATTATTAATAACATAAAGTGTTTTTAGAACATACGTAAATTTTTTGGCGCGTTAAATAATATGATAGAATATATTGGAAGTGTTCTTTTCGCGCTTACTTTATAGTAGCATGCAATTTCTAATTATTATGAAACGTCTCAAAAACAGTTACGTTCTAAGTCTTTTTGTTTTTAAATACTAGTGTTGTAACTAGTTGATTACTGAATTTCACCAGCATGATTCGATTTTAATAGTAAATCGATATTGTGTAGTGATCTATACTGAAAATAATTTTATTGTATTTGCTCGCAAACGAAAAAAAACGACTTCAATTACATCAACAAGTAACACAACGTAGATAGACGAAAAAATAATCAACTAAATACGCGTTATCAAAGGTATAGTCTTTACAGGTACCATGGTCACGGGAGAACAATGTCCTTGTGTAGAGAACCTAATAAAACGCGATAAAACCTGAAAAAGTTGTTTCATTATAATGAGAGAAATTGGCGGAAACATTAGAAAACAATAAAAAAATAGATTAAAGACAAATTGATCTTTTGTACCATTGTATTATTTCAATTTACCTACAATATTAAAGTTTAAGTTAAATTTTCTAATCAGAAATTTAATTCAATATACTTTACACTAGATAATTAAATCGATCAAATAGTCATACAAACTTGAATCGATTTATCGTGAGTATCGAATACCGAGTCGTATGGTTACTTCCCTATTTACGTCTCGATGACATATGTCCAAACGGGCCTATTATTTTGCGATGACTATAATATTTTGGCAAAGAATGATAAGGTTTTAGAAGTGACATGATGTTTTTATGTCAATAATTAAATATTGCTTAGAGCACTATTTTCATAAGCACAGGATAAAGTTTATTTCCAGTTTTATCATTAAGTTTATTTGTTAGTAATTGATTTAGTCTTATTTACAATTATTATTGTTACCTGTTAATTTTAAACTATGTTTGTTCCTTTTTATGTGACAATTTTTTAAGTGTTTGATTTAAATGTAATATTAAGAATACATTTTTGAATTTATTGTATATTTTTACAAATGTATGTAAAACTTTTGTTTTAATAATGATTGACTATCTCGGAACCAATGTATACATTAATTTCTTTTACTTTGAACTTTTAAATGATATAGGCCTTTTTATCAACGTATAGTATAAAGCTAGTTTTTATCATAGTTTCTGATTAATGTATTACACGGTCGTGTATGTATCTACTTGTAATTTGCATAAAAATGTACTGCCAACATCAATTTAAAAATAAAGTGTACAAAAAAATGTTACCTGAAATTTTTGTACATACATTATATTGACTTTATATTTTGGTTTAGTATCTTAAATGTAAACATTAGAGTAGGTGCTACATCCTAAAACAGCTTTTTTGCTTTAATTGAATATAACGCTTGAAATGAATATCAAGATAATTGTAGTAAGCTAGCTTTTGTTTAGGCATCAACGTCTTTACTGTGAGTATGGTTTTAAAAAATGAGCAAGCAAATCAAATTAAAGCTTTATGAGGGAAATTTAAATTTTATTTAAAGCAAGAAAATTAATAGTTCGTGATAAATAACCTATACTTACAGTCTTAATAAGAAAATTAAGAAATACAGCGACAAAGAAATTGAGTTTAACTTTTCACAATTTTTTTTTCTATTGCAAAAGAAAATGGGGTGTACAACTGTACCTACAATATTTTCATACAGTAGTTTATTACATTCCACTTAGCGTCGACACTAGGTAAGTGAAACGGATCAGAAAGTATTATTTCATATAAGCTAAATTAGTCATTTAGGTTTGTGGCTAGGGTTACGTTAATATTTATTGTGTATTTTTATATTATGCTTGTGTAGCACAAATTTTCAATAAATGTATGAACATTTATTTGTTGTCTTTGATCCCCTAGTTTTGTACACATTATTATGAATTCGCACAATTGTTGCTAATCTCGTATAACACGAAAGGTAGGTCTAATAAAAAATAAAAAACTTTTTTTTTCATGTGTAAATATAAACTTTACTTATAAAAGTATAAAGTGGTTTTGTCAATAAATGGAATGTCTTACTGAGATTCATACATCATTACATTAAAAAACACATTAAAAATACATCATTAGGTACAGTCATTAAATTGTTTCTTACTGATAACGGGTGGGCACAAGTTGGTAAGTGGAATTTGGGGCCGTTCAAGTATTACGTAACGCTATTAGGGGGGGAGGGGGGCTCTTGTAAAACGTTACGATGCGTTACAAGGGGGGGAGGGGGGGTCTCGAACAACGCGTTACGTAACGTTGTTTTTTATTTAAATAAAAAAAACTAGTGTACTAAAATCTCCCAAATTGGCAACCCTTTTCGTTTATATCCCTTTTTGTATATATATATTTATACTTACCGCAAACGCGATTTTTTTTAAGCGACTTTTCGGTAGTTTTCGCAACAAAGTTGTGACATTTGGGTAAAAATGGTCAGTTGGGGTGTTACGTAACGTTTATGGGCTGGGGGGGGGGTTACAGGAAAACGTTACGGCGCGTTACATGGGGGGAGGGGGGGTCAAAAATCTTCTAAATTTGCGTTACGTAATACTTGAACGACCCCTTTGCGACTTTATTTTTAACTAGCTTCTGCGCGCGACTTCGTCCCCGTGGAATAGGACCAATTCTGTCAAACATGATTTGAGCGAAACTTTAACCGTTTACGCCGCAGAAGCTCTCATAAGGAAAAAACCCCGATTTTGAAACATTCTTCATTGGTGCTACGCTCCTATTGGTCTTAGCGTGATGATATATAGCCTATAGCCTTCCTCGATAAATGGGCTATCTAACACTGAAAGAATTTTTCAAATCGGACCAGTAGATCCTGAGATTAGCGCGTTCAAACAAACAAACTCTTCAGCTTTATTATATTAGTATAGATTTACACAACTAGCGAGCTAGTATTAACGCTCACTTGATGGTGAGCGATTATCGTAGCTCACAGACGCTTGCAACACCAGAAGCATCGCAAGTGTTTTGCCGACTCTGCCACCAATGCTATGGAGGAGCTACCCAGGAGCTATGGTCTTCTGGCAAAAAAGGGAAAATTTATTTTTTATGTGATATTCTACAAATATTTGATAGGGGAATACTCGAGTTGTACTGCATCTACACAAAGTCTCATCTGAAAGTCCATTTCTCACCTCGTGCCCTACGCTTGTAAGATTATTTATTATATGGAGTGTCTGAGATTTTTAAATACAAGGCATACATTGTTAGGTACAATCATTAAATAATGGCATATTCCTTACTTATATAAAATTAAAATACATTAAAATCTTAAGATATAACTGATTATAAACAACACTGACAAAAAATATAATGCTGACACTTGAATACTTGAAGCTCCGTTGCATCCATCAATGCCACATGTGTAAATGCAAGTTCTATATTCCAATTTATCGCCAGGCAGTTGTACATAATTACAGTAGTTTCCTAAATCTAAAGATGAGCAAAATCTCTTTGTGCTAATCCCACCTGAAATTTAGTTTTAATAAAATAAAAAAATTATGTGACCATAGTTGAATAACACAAAATTAACTTTAGACTGATAGGTCAATTTATATTGATTAATTTTTAATACATTATAATATATATTATTTAATTAATAATTTTTTAGTTTGTCTAGAAAAAAAAATTATTATATACCTATATGTGAAATTGTGCTCAAGTAAACAGAAGAATGTTTAATTATTATATATAGAATTACATTACATTTTTTAAATTTGTAAAGTACATAAATTGTCTATATATAGGTAGTAAAAGAATTGCTATTTAGGTTGACTTTTGTTTACCTTCTCTACAATTTCTATTAATTTGGTTTATAATATAATTAAGTATATACTTACCAAAAAAACAATAATCAAAAGATTCATGTTAGTAGCCATAAACCCTGTGCTGTAAATCTCAAACTGTGTATTCCTAATTAATTATAGAATTTACAACATGCATGTGTATAAATACTTAAACGGTGCTTAAGCCAACTCCTTCCCCTGTACACCAGTATTACATTTAAAGACTTAGTAGTACGCTACTCCATTGTAATTGTATGTATGTGTCAAAGCCAATTGAATAGCTACCGAAATTTAACAGCACCTAAATGCTAAATATTCAGTATTGTAATAAAATAGAATATTAACAATGTTAAAACACATATTGAAACGTTACTTCTATGTAGTACTTACTACTACTATGAATATTTATTTCAAAATTTGTGTCATGGTCTATTAAAGCCTTCCAAAGTGCAGTGCAGTATTAATAGGCCATATTACCACACACCTTTTTCCCATCAAATATTAAATTCTGAAAGTGTAATTAAGTGCATTCAATAATAAAGCATATTAGTTGTAATTGACACCTGTTAATTTGATACAATACTGTGCATTGAACACATGATCACAGGATGTAGCCTTCAAAATCCCACCGTCCAAGTTTATAAGTCCGTCACCACATTCCAATGTGGACGAGGAATTACATTGGAAACATTCTAACCCTTCAACTGTGAATTATTTCATAAAAAAAATGAATATTAAAATATAATGAGATTAATCAAATATTTTACAGTTATTAGGATAAAAAGAAATGTTACAATGGTTAAAACAAAAAATATTCAATACATATATAAAATTCACAATTAACAAAAATAAGTATTGTAAATATAATTTTGTTGGCTAAAGTTAAAACTCAAAAGTTATAACTTGATGGAGATATAAATCATGTTATTTTTCTTAAATTAGGACTTAAACAGCATCTACGGTCTGTCTTGAGTTAGTTTTAATACATCAATGGTTAGTTTATTAATTAGATAGTAACTAAATAAAAAAGATTTTGTTATTCAACCCCCGAAGATTATTTTTATTTTAAACAGTCATGTACCTTCAAACCTGCCAACATGTTTGATGCAATATTGAGCATCATGAATGCCTTCACAATCATTTGGAACTAAAGTGGTGTCAGACTCTAAATACTCATTACACTCAAATGGTGCATTTGAGTCAGTTCCAGAACACTGGTAACAATTTATAGAACCCACTACAATAAATTAAAATAATAAAATAAAGGAAATAATTATGGAACAAAAAAATGCAAACAAATCAAAAATTTTAACTAGGGCGTGTTTTTAGTACATAAGTCAATACCTGATTTTAACGTATTTATTGTTATGATTACAAATAATAAACCTTTTGTCATCATTTTATACATCTTTAACTATTATTGTTTTCCTCTCAGACTTTCTTTTTAATTTATTTCTAGTAAAATGTTTATTATTTAAAATCGAAGTACATAACGTTAATCGGGCCACAGAGTACAATAACCACAGAGTACAATAACTATACGGGAAAAGAGAGCCAACTCCGCTATTTTTTTTGCAAGTATGGAAAGTAGCGCCTCTGGTGGATGTTTGGTGCAAACTACGATGCCATAACCTATATATAGGTATATATAAGTACCTACCTATTATACGTACCTTAGTTATTTTATTTAATTGGTTTTCCTGTATCAAATCAGGTTTGTTAAAGTAATAAAATCTATTACAAATCAGTCCCGCAAAAGGAGTGATTTATGTAATGGATTTTATGTTTAGCAAACCTGATGATAGATATGATATTTACATAATAAAGAAAAAGTAAGAACAGTTTAAAATAAAACAATTGATTAAAACTTAATATCATTTATTTTTATAGTTCATATAAAACACAAACGCACCAAAAACACAAAAACAACCTAAAACTCAACAATATCAAACAAAAACTTATATGAATTTAAATTCAAAACGAGAGCTCATCGGATTACACACTTGAAAATCGTTTTCACTTTTGAAAATTTGCAGTCATCAAATCACTTAAAAGTACAATACTTTATTAATAAACATTCTACATAGTTATTTACAATAAAATATAATTGGGTAAATCTCCAGACAGTATTTATTTTGATAGTATTTTTTGACTTCTCAAAAACCTGCGTGCATCGCTTAGATTTTTTAATAGTTAGGATAAAAAGGTTGAGATCGTCACATTATTAGCGGAGTTACTTCAAATAACAAGACAAAAACTGGAATAATCACGTTTTTGTTAAAAATGTTGTTGAGGATAATGATAAAATCTGAGGAAAATGATTTTCAGTGAAAGGATAATGACGATGCGTTGAAGATAATGATAAGCTTGCGAATTTTTAAAAACGCAGAGTAATAAATAATACCAAAACTAAATGCTGAATCATATATTTATTTAGAATCACAAATTTAGTCAATCTTAAAAGTACGAGTATCACTTGACAAGCATTATTAATCTTAAGTTACTTACATATAAGAAATAAAAATAAAAACAAAACTCCAGGTATATTAAAAACTTGGTATATAAAAAACATCATGATTATAATAGTTATTAATTTTCGGTAGGTAAACAAAAAAAACAAAACCACCGGAGCAGGCTGGGTTTCGAAATGGCTACAGCACCGTAGACCACATCCATACTGTTCGGCAGATTATTCAAAAAATAGAAGAATATAATCAGCCGCTGTGTATGGCATTTGTGGACTACGAGAAAGCCTTTGACTCTGTAGAGACTTGGGCTGTCCTGGACTCTCTGCAGAGATGTCATATCGACTGGCGATATATCGAGGTACTGAGATGTATTTACGACGCGGCGACGATGACCGTTCATATCCAAGACCAGAGAACGAGACCTATTTTCCTCCGGCGTGGGGTAAGACAGGGAGATGTAATATCACCGAAACTGTTTACCACTGCGCTGGAGGATGTGTTTAAGACCTTGGATTGGGGGGGAACGAGGCATCAACGTCGACGGCGAATACATCTCACCTTCGTTTTGCTGACGATATCGTCATCTTTGCGGAGACGTTGGATGAGCTAGGTCAAATCTTTGCCGGCCTAAACGAGTCCTCCCGACGAGTCGGTCTCGGTATGAACTTGGACAAAACGAAAGTTATGTTTAACAACCAAGTCATACCGAGACCGGTATCGGTTGACGGTATCCTTCTTGAAGTTGTTCAGGATTATGTCTACCTTGGCCACACCATTCAGCTGGGACGAAACAACTTCGAGAAGGAAGCTGATAGGAGGATTCGGTTGGGCTGGGCGGCATTTGGCAGGCTTCGTCGAGTCTTCACTTCGAAAATTCTGCAATGCTTGAAGACAAAAGTCTTCGAGCAATGCGTCCTGCCTATGTTGGCATATGGAGCCGAGACGTGGACACTGACGAAGGGACTGGTCCACAAGTGTAAAGTCGCTCAACGTGCAATGGAACGGGCTATGCTTAGGGTTTCTCTCAAGGATAGAATAAGAAATGAGACTATCCGTGAGAGAACGAAAGTAACCGACATAGCCCACAGAGTTAGCAAGTTGAAGTGGCAGTGGGCTGGTCATCTGTGTCACAGGACCGATGGCCGTTGGAACAGACGTGTCCTGGAGTGGAGACCGCGTATTGGCAAACGCAGTGTAGGACGCCCTCCGGCCCGCTGGACCGACGATCTACGTAAGATTGCCGGTGTAGGCTGGATGAGGATTGCGGAAAACCGGGATGTCTGGCGCGAGCTTGGGGAGGCCTATGTCCAGCAGTGGACTGCAACAGGCTGATATGATGATGATGATGAAACAAAAAAGTGTCGATTTAAAAAAATGATCAAAACTGATTAAGGCACCACAAAAATCTAAATAAATAGGCAATAAAATTGTGGCCTATTTATTTTTTGATGAAGAAGATGGTCCTGGAAGATTAAAAGGACTTTTAAAGGTTATATCAGAAAGAACCACTATACGATAATGCATTTTCTTCCCGTTCATCAATTACGTTCTGTATAAAACCAACATGTTTTCCATGACTGCAAATTTCTGAAGCTTCACAATCGAAACAACTCATATTGCGTACAGTTGTTTTTGAAGTGGACTTCTCCCAAAGAACTTGATATACAGAAAAGGTGCCCCTGAATGGTTTCATTATTTTAGGAATTAAGCTCTCTCTAAATATAACATCCTCTCGGTCTATTTTTTTCACAATTATTTTATGATTTTCCCTACCCATGTAGCTTTTAATGTAATCGTAAAACTGTGCAAAGGTTCCAATATTCCCAAAAGTGACCATACGATCTGCAGTCCTTTTTAGAGTTGCTCCAATTCCATCAGGGGCACCTTTCCCATGCCCGGACTCGGAATAGTTCCATGTTATTCTTTCCAGTTGCGGAAGTCTTAACAAAGTTGAGTAATCATGTAAAATATGTGCTTATTTCTGTATTGCGAAGTTGGAGAGTCGGACAAAAAATGGATAGTGTCGATAAAACAGTTCAGAGTAAACAACTCCTCTATCAATGGTATTAAGTGCCCCACACAGCTGGAGCATCGTGACGCAAACAATCACTGATTGTAAGCATAACAGCCGTTTCTGCATTTTTTTCTTATTTCTTGTTATCTGTTGCTTCTTTCCTGCACATAGTACGCTGTTGACATCTAGCAAATAAAAAATTTTTTTGGCCTCAATCACTGGTACCGCTTTAGGTCTTGAACTAGTTTCTGGTTGATTTATATCATCTGCAGCTACATCACAAGTATTTGATTGAGCATCCGAGGGCTCTGCATTCGTTTCTACACTTACTAAGTAAGCTTCATTCGTCCGTCGCAATATTTTAAGTAGCTTTTGAAGTCTCTGTACCTTTTTTGCTAGGGCTTTATTCTTTTTTTTATAATATGAGAGAAGTCTTATGAGCCGCATCCTTTTCCTTAAACCTTCAGATTTAACTTTTTGTATTGCTGACTGAGCTGCTGTGCTATTTCTGTTTAAAGGGTCTTTTTGTTTAATATTGTTTGTATCCGAAGAAACATTAGCACCATCTTCACCAATAACTGCGTTTACTTGAATTGTTTCGAAAGTTCTTCGTGTTTTGTTTCCTTCCTTTTTTCTTTGTCTGTACCTTTAAAAATAATTACTAATTACTAGCCTTCATAATAGTGTTAAATATATCAAAATTTTGGTAATTACTGACTGTTGAAACTCAATCGATTACGCTACAAGACTTATTTATTTTATTCTTTATGCATAGATTACATTAAAATTTTGTAATATAAACAAAAATCTTCTTTCGTCCATTATGTGACGATTTGTTGCAATATGAAGAATATAGTACTTGAGCTCCATGATATAAAATTATTATAAACCATAAGCTTTCACCTTAAAACAAACGCAAACGAACCTGTGTCATTATCCTGAATGTGCATCATTATTCATTTTACATAATGTCATTATCCTCATCGTGCATCATTATCCTGGCAGTAAAAATTCAGGACAATGATGTTTAGAAAATGACGATTTCGTTAAAAACTTGTTCCGACATGTTTTGGGCGTGAGATATTTAGAAAAATGATTTATTACGGCATACATACTCAGAACCGACAAACTTTTATGTGAAATACAGAGAGTAAAATGCATTTTTACAGAATATATCAATGAAAGTGTAAATGACGCTTATAATGAACATTTATGGAGAATGAAATTCAAAGGCTTACCTGCTTAAAACAAATGCGCGTATCACCACCAAAGCCCATCGCTCGACTGCGGCACGCGGAGCGGTCAAAGGCTCGGCTACGAGTTTACTCCCCCCTCACCCCTTACACGATATATATCGAGAGCAAAAATTTGGTAGGACAATGACGCTAATTTTGAAACATGAGTTTTTTATGAAATAACTGAGTGGGTATTGGTATTACTATTTAGAAAATACAGCTTGTAATATTTTAATTACAGCCCAAATAGCAGATAGCTCAACGAAGTCATATTTTATTATGAAATTAAAAAAAAGTAGCGCGACTGCCGCGGCGACACAAGGAAAAATGGCTATTATGTAGATCTTTTTTGACATAACTTTTTTTCTTATTATTTTGTAGCCATTGTGGTCTTAGCAACATTTTATATAATCATTTAACTAATAAAAGAGAGATTCCTTTTAAAAAAATATGCACATGTTTTCGAGAAATACACGAAGACATTAAATTAGACCCCCTTAAATATTGACCCAATTACAAATAGTTTTGGTACAAAAATAACCTATCTTATTCTTTTTTCACATATTAAATGTCAAAATTCAAAAACTTCGTGTTCGTTTTAGTTTTATAATGTTGCTAGATTATTATTTTCATTTCCCACATATTTTGTATTTATTTAGTTGAAAGAACCGCCAATTACATTTATATAGGGTATATAATTGATTTTTTGAACTTCAATTCATTTCAAATGTATTTAAAAGTGATTAAATTTTTAATTTGTATCTGTAGGCCCAGTAAAGGTAGTTTTATAAACACCCTTAAGCGCAATATACTATAACAAGTGGCAACATCCATATTTATCAACAATTTGATACGAGTAGAAGCGACATCTATGAAAATAATGCTTAATTACAGAACTGTTTTACCACAAATCGACACCAAACAATCACCAGATGCCGCATTGATCGATTACTTAGAGTGTACCCCCCCTGACAATAACTATACGAAATTACGAATCGGGCTCTAATAAACAAATGATCACAGATTAAGTCAAATGATTACCTAATGACAGATGATCACAATCACAGATGAACGCTGGCGCCGCTGGCGGTGTGGTCAGGTGAAAAAATGCAACAGCTTTCTAACAAAAAGCGGGAAATTTAAAAAAAAGTTAAAAAATGATAAAAATCTTGGTATATCCCATATAAACTACTACACCTTGCTTAGATATAACTTATTTAACTATACTAACTAAAATAATAGTAAGGCATACGATTCCCCATTTAAATTATTAAAAAAAAAAACAAATGAAGTTCGTATTATTTTTATTTTTGTGTTACCCACACATGAGAAAATTCTAAATATTTTTATTATCATATCAAAATTTCCATCCAGCGGCGTTCGAAATTCGAATCCGTAACCCCGACAGACAGTGTCGGTGCTCTAGCCAATTAAGCTATGGAACGATATACCCACCCGCTCGATCGACATTTTTGATATGATGATTTTATTGCTTGGCTAAAGCACCGACACGGTCTGTCAGTGGTGCGGGTTCGAACCCCGCTGGATCGAAATTTTGATATGATTATAAAATTATTTAGAACAAATGAAATTACATCTAATACATTTTATACATAATCAACAAATACTCAAAATCAAAAATTAATCAAATTCAATGATATCGATAAACACAATACATATATCACAAATAGTGGAGTGCCTGGGGCGTTAAAAACACGAAAACCTCGGATTTCCGTTACAGTGAATGAAATTTTATAATTCAAAGTGGAATGTTTAGCTAATAATATATACAAAAAAGTTTACCTATTAAAAAATTGTGATCTCGATTCAAAAAAAAAAAAAACGAAATAATTATAATTTTGATAGTTTAAACCCTGTAGAACATTTTTCTACACCAAAATTAAGTTAATTGATACATTCATATAGAGATAGTAATTAAGAAAAAGATTTAACCGACTTCCAAAAAAGGAGGAGGTTCTCAATTCGACTGTATGTTTTTTTTATGTATGTTAGCTCAGAACTTTTGACTGGGTGGACCGATTTCGATCAATTTTGTTTTAATTGAAAGGTGTTGCGTGTCATGTGGTCCCATTTTAATTTAATTGAAATCTGACAAGTACTTTTAGAGTTATATCTAATAATGCGTATTTACTTGACTATTTTTTCGTCGACCTTCGTTGTATTTTACCGCATAACTTTTTACTCGGTGTACCGATTTTGATGATTCTTACTTTAATCGAAAGCTAATACTTATCATGTAGTTTTGTTTAAATTAGATCGAGATCTGATTACAACTTTTTGAGTAATCTTTAATAGCGCGTATTTACTTGACTATTTTTTCGTCATATTACGTTGTACTACTTGTCGATGTAATTGAAGTCGGTTTTTTTTTTCGTTTGCGAGCAAACACAATTAATTAAAGTATAATAGTATTAGCTCCAAATCTACTTGATTCAACAATATCATCATGATAGCGGTCTATTAGTCGTTATCTAATAGTTTTTTCATCCGGTGTATGCTGTGAGGTATATACCATCGTATCTTTCAACTCTTGCATAGAAAATTGGCAGTCGTCATTCGCATATTTGCTTCATTGCTGCATCTATCATCGAAATTGTCAAACCAACCTTTTTATCAGCAGAGCTCAGATGAATAGAATTTTTAAGATAATTATAACAATCAGCATGCTATTTTGCTTGGAGTGTTTGTAAATCTGCTATATCAGAAATTCTTTTATGAATTTCTTGATAACAATCGTTTTTCTGTACAGCTATAAAGCTTACAATGGAGTCATTTAAAGTTGGAGTATTAATATATGAGATTTGTCTTCGTCATTTTTTATTTAATTTTGCTTAAATTTCTTTATTAGCTTCTTGACCAGAGATGAAACAGTTTTTCCCACTCAAAGCTCGATAAATCAGTGCTACTTCGGAGTTTCTTTTTCGAAGGCAAAAATGGAGTATCATTGGGCCTCTTCTTATATGTTTCAATATATTTTTGGCGACAACCTGTATGAGCGTAAATGAATACAGTTTGAAGATGAGGTAACAAGCCATCTTTTCGTTCTCTCCTCTCCACGTTCTACTGCCTGTCCAAGGTCGTTATGACCCTTCATACGCTCCAACATTTCAAGAAAATATTATTTTACGTCTATTTAGGTATTATTCAACGTATATAATACGAAAAAAAAATATTTTAAATAAAATTATTAATTTTTTATAGTTTTTGGTTTAAATTAAAAAAAAATCAAAAGCACAAAAAAAAATTTGGTAAACTTTACACTTTATAGTATAACAAAGAAAACCCCCCCTCGACCATTTAAATTCATTCACTGTAACAAAAGTCTGAGGTCAAAACCCCCAGACACTCCACTAAAAATATTATTAAAATAATGTAGCAAATATTAGGACAGTATTAAAAAATTTAGTATCGATGTGCCAGTTTTTTAATTATGTTAAGAAAAAAAACAGTCAAATTTTTTAACTTAAATTAGCATTGTAATTTTTGAAAAGATAATATCTTGTAGTTAAAACTTTCCATTATGTTTATTTTTATTTGATAGAATAAATACCTTTTAAATAACATTTTTTTACATCTGTAGGACCTTTCTGTTCAGAGAAATCTGCATCTTTTGGCAGAGGTATCTACAAGATTTACAAGAATAAAATAAAAAAATTAAAATGGCGGTCATTCCGACAGGAGATATAATTAATTAATTATACCGACACAGCTACACTTGTGGGCGCGATGCCCGCATCGATCGATGAGCGGATGGCGGGTCGATTACCCGCGCTGAGAGAATGGGGGTTTGAGAACTCGAAGGACCGTATGAGCAGGGGTAAGGGATGATAATGGATGATGGTTGAGACTAACCTGGTGGTGCAGGACGATGAGACGTGACGGAGCGGCTCACTGAACTCGATGGCGATGGTTGGGAAGTCACACTCGTGGGCTGATTACACTCGTCGTATATATAGTCGATATAATATGAGATACCGGTCGATAATATTAATTATTTATCAATCACTTGAGCGGGTGAGACGCGGGCGCGCGCGCAGGTTATACGGGAATGAAACTTTGAACTTTACTCGTCGACGCTTCGATTCGAACAGGGTCGTCCGTCTTTGCTCACTGCCCGGCGCTGAACGATTAGCGAATGACATTGAATGTACGATTGAGTGAGGTGAACTTAAACGTCGCGCTTTGTGGCGCGTACATCCTGGGGGGCCCGGGGAAGAGCCTCTTCTTGGGCTGAGTCCAATGGCAGCCTTGCTATCTTCAGCACAGGTCTGCGTAAATGTCCATGGGCTGTATCCAGATCCACAACTCGGATCACTCCATCCTTCCCAGGTATCGTATGCGTAATTCTTCCCAGTTTCCATTGGAGCGGGGGCAGGTTATCCTCCTTGATGAGTACGAGTTCGCCGACTTGAGGAGGTGAGGAAGGGGAAAGCCATTTTGAGCGGGTCTGAAGGGTATGGAGGTAGGATCTGGTCCACAGTGTCCAAAAGCGCTGAGATATAGCTTGTATGAGCTGAAAACGTCTGATGGCAGACAAGGGCCTGTCATCAAAGGACGGCTCTGGCAGAGCAGTGAGCGGACGGCCTATAATAAAGTGGCCAGGAGTTAACGGTTGAAAGTCCGAAGGATCGGACGAAAGTGGGCAGAGAGGTCTAGAGTTGAGTACAGCCTCGATTCGTGCCAGTAGTGTGCAAAATTCCTCAAAGGTAAGGTGTTGTTCACCAATCACGCGATAAAGCAATTGTTTCGTAGATTTAATATTAATTTCATGTAACGCGCCGAACCAGGGTCCCTTTGGGGGGTTTAACAACCAGGTTATGTGCTGGTTAGCAAGTTTGTGTGTGATTTCATCATTATTAGCAGTAAGAAAATTTTGAACTTCTATGAGGTGATTTCTAGTGCCTACATAATTAGTGCCGCAATCTGATCTAATTAGTACCGGCGTACCGCGCCGTGAGATAAATCTTTGTAATGCCGCGAGAAATGCTTCCGTGGTAAGGGCAGAGACGGCCTCCAAATGAACCGCTTTCGTTGACAAACACACAAATATACAAAAGTATGCTTTTAAGAGTTTAGCGTTCCGTAAAGTACTAGACTTAACGAGAAACGGGCCGGCGAAGTCAGTCGTGACTTGGCTAAAGACAGGTTGAGGGTTAACTCTGTCGGCGGGAAGGTCACCCATGAACGGAGCGTCAGGTTGAGCGCGACATCGGAAACATCTAATACATTTAAATACCCGGCGTCTGATCACGCGGCGAGCGGATAATATCCAGAATTGCTGGCGTAGAATGGCGTGTAGTGTGTCAGAGCCAGGATGGCAGTGTACCTTGTGATAGTGGTCAATAATCAGATCTACGAGTGGACTTGAGCTGGGCAAAATGAGTGGATGTTGAGCATCGTAATTAATTGAAGCATGAGCCAGACGACCACCGACTCTCAAGAGACCGTCTTTCATAAATGGCGAGAGACGCTGGAGTCGAGCGGTTACAATTTTATCAGTTTGAAGACGGTGAAAGTCTTCTGCAAATTCATTCTGTTGAACGGCACGAACCCATAGTAATAGTGCGTCCCTACGTTCAGTAACAGTCAGCGGACCCGAACGTCGTGCCTTTGGGCCTTGCTTACAATTAAAAATGAAACGCTTGATACAAGCCGTCACCCCGACGAGCTTGTCAAGTGAGCTGAAGCGAGTAAGCAGATCATGATCAACATCAGGAATCGCTATATGCGCTGGTACTTTTTTTGGTTTAAGGCCTGGTAAAGCATGATGGCCTAAAGCGAGTGGCATCTTAGGCCAGCTGCTTGGGGGCTCTTTGAGCCAGTTAGGAGACCACCATAGATCATGAGCTGAAATAGATTGTGCTGACATGCCCCTGCTTGCACAGTCTGCAGGGTTGAGATTCGTGGGAACATGTCTCCATGTAGAACTAGTCGGACTAGACGTTATCTTAGCCACTCGGTTGGCCTCAAATGTTTGAAGCCGATGAGGGGGCGTGTTCAGCCACGCGATAACTATTGTGCTATCCGACCAACAGATATGTTGGCCAACAGCAATGTGAGCCGATAACTTAGCTGACACACGAGCCATGAGCTGTGCTAAAAGAGCTGCAGCTGATAGTTCCAATTTAGGAATTGAGAGGCGATTCTTAATAGGGGCGACCTTTGACTTGGCAAGAACCAGGTGTACATTGACCTGTCCATTAGCATTGAACTCATGTAGGTAAATGACGGCGGCAAATCCAGCTTCTGATGCATCCGCAAACCCGTGGAGCGAGTAAGTGGATGTCGGTTTGTGTTTGCAAATGTGACGAGGTAAGCGTAGATTCGAAAGTTGAGGCAGATCTTGTGAGATGTGCTGCCACTCTGTGTGAACTTCATCGGGAGGGGGTTCGTCCCATCCCAGCTTCAGAAGCCATAACTTCTGTAACAGAAGCTTTGCTCGAAAAACGACCGGTGTGACCCAACCGTTGGGGTCATAGAGTGATGCAACTGTGCTGAGAATGGAGCGCTTTGTGACTTGAGTTATTGGAGGGAGAGTGATGCGATAAGTGAACTCATCCGATTGAGGAAGCCATTGTATCCCAAGTACTTTAATAGTGTTCGAGTCTGGACTGATATCAAAGTCCTTAGGCATGTCACATTGGTCATCTGGAAAACGTTCCAGGAGCTGTGGACAATTTGAAGTCCATTTACTGAGCTGAAACCCACCAAGGCCAAGCAAGTCAATCAACTCGGTTTGTAATATCTGTGCAGACTCCACAGAGTCATGGCCACAGAGTATATCGTCCACGAAGATTGAAGTGCGTAGGATCTGTGCAGCTTGTGGGTAGAGATGACCTTCGTCATCAGCCAATTGAAGTAACGTGCGGATGGCATGGTATGGGCTTGACCGTAAACCATACGTAACTGTGTTTAACGCATATGTGAGCAGAGGCTGGTCAGGTGACGACCGCCAGAGAATAAGTTGATAATGTCTTTGATCTGGTCGGATGAGTATGTTTCTGAACATCTTTCTGATGTCAGTACTGAAGACTACAGGGTGTGTTCTAAATGACATAATAATGTCAACAATATCCTGTTGAAGAGCTGGGCCTGTGTGCAGGCAATCGTTTAAGCTGACGCCATTTGAACTCTTGCTGCTGCCGTCGAAAACAGTGCGCAGCTTGTCTGATCCTGCTTTGAAGATTCCATGGTGCGGAATATAAAAGTGCGTTTTGCCTGCGAATGTACTCGGGTGACAAGGCGACATATGTCCTAGTTTGAGATACTCCTCCATGAAATCAACGTATTTAGCGCGCAAGGGTGGATTTGCTTGCAGTCTCTTCTCCAGGTTAATAAATCTGCGCAGCGCAATCGCATGAGTGTTGCCTAATGTCGGCGCATTCGGCAAAAAGGGTAATGACACCATGTATTTTCCCGACGGCGTCCGCGTCGTTGTGGTGCGGTAAAGTTCCTCGCACTGTTCATTTAAAGGGCTGCTTATTACATGAGGCTGGGGTTCCTCCGACTCCCAAAACCTCTCAAGGCGCTTGCAAACCTCGCGTGTAGATATGTCTGGTTCTGGTTGTGAGCTGATAACATGAGCTGAGATAGCCTGGTTCGAAGGTGTGGCATATAAACCCTCAATGGGTCCTATCAAAGTGTAATCAAAAATCGTGCCGAAGGCTATGGGCTTCCCCCGGCCTAACGAGACCTTAGTCCCGTCCAGAACGTGGCCGAGAACGTCAGAACCCAATAAGAGATCGATCGGAGCTGGTGTATGGTAATCTTGATCTGCTAAGGGGACCGGAGGCTCTGCATCAATTATGGGCGGAACTTTTTGTAATGGCAGATAGCCTGTAACATTTTTTAAAATATGCGCTGTAGCCGTGATCGTGGGTGTGTCACGGTGTATAGGTCTGCATACTATTGTGATGGATGCCTTTGAGTTTTGTGTGTGTTGGTTTCCCACCCCCGCGATTTTTAGTGCTGATTGATTCAGCGGTAAATTTAATATTCGAGCCACGCGCTGAGTTATAAGTGTTATCATGCTACCGCAGTCTAACAAGGCTCGAGCTATATGAAAATGGCCATGTACGTCTGCTATTTTTAGCGAGACCGTAGGCAACAAGATTGGCAAATTTTTAACGTGCTCTTCACGCTGAGCGGAATTACAAGTATAATTAATTGTTGGAGCTGATATCGCGGAGTGAACTTGTGGTGTCTGTGTGTGAGCTGAGTGTGAACGAGTGTGCTGATTATTTTCATGTTCGTAGTGCTCTGTTATTGTAGGTAGTCATTGTGGACCACCTACCCTAGGCCTACTAGGCGAGCGCGAATAATTGGAGTGATTGTTGTGTGGCCTGGGATTCCCATGCGCGGCGTGCGTCGAAAAATGCTGCTGTTCGTAAGGTGAACGCTGTCCGGGGCGCTCCTTTGGCTGTGAACGTCGAGGATGAGTATCCGAGTGAACTGGAGAAGAAGCATGGCGTTCATGCAGTGATGTGTGGTGTCCTCTATTTCCACATTCCTTGCAAGCATTCGTGGACTTGCACTCATTCTCATAATGAGGCCCCAAGCAGCGTTGACAGCGGTCGCGAGCTCTGACGAAGTTCCACCGGCCTTGTATCGTCTGATCGTTGTACTGTGGGCAGGCGATGAGCTTGTGTCCTCTCTCTCTGCAGAATGGGCAGAATAAATTATTGCCATTGCGAGCAATAGGTGAAGGTTGAGCCGAGTAAACCGGCCTGAGCTGAGCCGGCTGCGTGGTGCGATAGTCTCGCTGACTTCTAACCGGAGCAATGGGGCGGAACTGCTGGTAAACACGCTGACGAGGTGAAACTCGTGGATGAGCAGGGGGGGTCCGACTGCGATACTGACTAGTCTGTGGAGAGTGCCAACTGAGTTGTGAGGTGAGTGGGCTTGACCACTCTGTCTCAACACATCGCGCGTGCTCCTCCAAGAAGGTGATTAAATTCTTGAGGGTTGGCAGAGTCTGACGTGATCCGTATTTACGTTCAAATAGGGTCCTAAGCTCACCCTTGAGCTTTCGTACTACTATCGATACGAAAACGTAGTCACTCTCCTTCATGGGCAAATCAAGGTTGTTGAGGGCGCACTGCGCGGAAATGAGCGGAGTCAAGAAGAGCGTGCGGATATCAGAGCGTGTATGAATGTTCGGTAGCCCCAGTATAATGTCTACAAACCGGTCGATGAGAACGCGACGGTTTTCATATCGTCTGGTCAGAATATCCATTGCCACGGCGAAATTCTCGTTGGTGAGCTGAAGATGAGCTACCATACTGCGCGCCTCGCCTGATAGGCACGACAGCAGGTAATGGAGCTTCACCGAATCCGATATAGTATTCATATCGTCGGTAAGACTTTTAAAGATGGCAATAAAAGAAGGCCAGTCTTCAATTTTTGAGCTGAACTTTGGTAGCGCAATCTTGGGCAGGACGTTAGCAGGTGTTGATGACGCGGAGGGGTGAGCAGTCTCCGGAAGAGCTGAAGCCACGCTTAACTTTTCAAACGCAACCAGTATGTCATTGTAATCCGCTATTGCCTTTTCGTAGTTCTTTGTATAGGTGGCCTCAAGTTCATCAGTGAGGTCCTCGCCATCCAGGATCTCGTAGTAAACATTCTCTAATTTGTGTTTTTGCTCGTCTATCTTGGTGTACCTAGCCGTGAAGTCCGTAATGGCGTACTTTTTTGTATCCTTGGCTACCACCGCCAAGCCAATTTCTTTGAGCTGATTAATAGCTTTTATCGCCTCGCGAAAAATGGCCGCTTGCGATTTAGACGGCATTGTAAATTAAATTTAACAATATAATAAAAAACAAAATAATTATAATACGATTTAATCGCGAACCTCCTCCTTTTTTTGAAAGTCGGTTAAAGTAAGACAATGTGAAAATGTGTAATATTAAAATATTCCTGCGCCAAGCAACGGATACGATACCGCAAAGTGAGCAGAGTAAACGACTTACTTAATTTAGCGGTAATTTAAAATTAATTCTAAAAATAAAATAAGCAAACAATATCGTCGCTGGATAGGCAAAACTACTAAAGCGCCATTTTGGTCAAAATGAGTTATATATATGGTTCGACTGCATTTTTTTTTCTCTGTCTATTGGTCCGGGTCTCGTGGCGATCGGAGCATTTTTTTGGCGCTTTAGCACTCAAAATGGGGTTAAAATCTCAACAGATTTCTTGCGACTTTTTACTAATGTGTGGCTTACTTTGACACATTTTCTTATAATTGTCGGTTTAGTATTATGCTGCTGTAACTAGCCCTATTCAGGTTTGTTAGTAATTTTCGAAAGTATACTTTTGTAAACCGATGGTATTTACATAACTTTTGCTTGAATCTTTTTTTTACCACGGGTCCTTTAAGTCAAATGACCTTAAGAAAAAACCACAATATATGGTGATTTAGTAGTTTCTGCTGATTGAAATCACGTATACTCAAGCTTATAAGTAAATAATTTTTCAGCAAGAATCATCAACCATGGCGCTTTAGTATTTTTGCTTTACTCAGTAATTTAAGTAACAGGATATTAGCATTTTTGAATGACTTGAAGATTATTATTTCTCAATCAATATTTTATTAGAATTAGAAGTTAATACTGTTCAGTTTTGATCTCTTACTTAAATTACAATAAATATACTGATTATTGTTAAATTGGAGTCTTGTAATTGTAACTAACTTAAGTAACTCCGTCTAGGATCACTGTTTTGAACGACAGGCGTGATATTGTTATTTTAAACTAAGCTTAGTATAAAATAACAATATAGCGCCTGAACTGAACAGTGATTCCAGAGGGAGTTATTTGTGTTAGTTGCAATAGTGAAACTCCACATTATATTTTTATTTAGTACGTTTTTTTATACAAATGTGGAAAATTACGGAGGAATGTGATTTCTTCTTCTTCTTTTACTTTGGCTCCCTGAAGGATTTGCCAGTGTCTGAGTGAAGTTTAGTTTATGTTATAAGGATTGTTATGTTAGGACGGGAATATTTGCTTTGTGTAAGGCTTTGTGGGAGAGCAAGTTGTACGAGAAGAAATAAAGACTAAAAAAAAAATCAGAACAAATGTCGGTGTTGTTGCCAGTTTATCATAAATCATAATTATATCTACCGAGTTAGTATCTGAAACAAGACAAACAAACATGTATAAACATAGGTTAGTAGGGTTAATCAAGACAGACAGTGCTACAATCTAATGTTATTTTGATTAATATATTATGTACATAAAATGTCAATAAACTGAGAGTGAACTAATGATAAAAGAGACCTCAGGTTAGTTGGGCGAGGTATATCAAGGGGAAGAACATCATAAAGAGAAAACTGGAGTTTTGGACAGTTAAAAAATATGTGTTCAAGGGTGCCTCCCTCAAGACCACATTCGCAAAGTGAAGAGTCCTTTACTCTAATTTTGTGAAGGAAGACCGGGGTACAAGAATGGCTTAACCTTATGCGGCAGACAGTTGAGATTACCCACTTACTGGCCTTTCTATACTTGAAAAACCATGGTTTGACAAGGATGGATCCCTGTACACTAGCATAAAACTTTCCTTTTGTTGCACTTGAGTGAGACCAGAATTCAGACCAATCACGCATCATTCGTGTCTTCGCTAATGAAATCAAGTCATGGCTATAAACTTTGTATTGGCTGAGGCCACCAGATGTTGTCGCTTTTTTTGCGAAAAAATCTACTTTCTCATTCCCTATTATACCGCTGTGAGCCGGAATCCAAGCCATCTCGACACGGATGTTTTGTGCCAGACACCTAAGGAGGAGATGTCTAATTTTGAGAATAAAAGGGAACTTAAATTTAGTCTTGAATGGATTATTTAAAATACTCTGTAAGCAACTTTTGGAGTCCGAGAATATAACGGAGTTGTTTAATCGGTGTGACTCAATAAACGAAAGAGCCTCCAAGATAGCCAAAGCTTCCCCAGTAAAAACTGAGGAGGCGGGAGGCATTTTGCAGTTCAGTACTACATTAACTCTCGGAATCCAGACAGCTGATCCTATACATCCCTGTTCAGTAAGTTTAGAGGAGTCTGTGAGTAAATGATACCAATCTTTGTAATGTGTGTTTATGGCGTAGTTAAATTGCTGATTTGCTACAGGGGTACAGGAGATCCTTGGTCTCTACCAAGGTTGAAAGAAATGTTGGGAAGCAGAACTAAAGCATCAATGGAACCTCATAAATAGGTAAGATTCTACACTGATGGACAGGGTAAGGAAGGCCAATAAATTTATTATAGCTTTTAATTAGACATGGGGGAGACTTGTGAGACCAGTAGGATGAAGAAAGAACTAATTGAGAGAGTAGGTGTAGTCTAGCCGAAAGAGGATGGGAAGAGAGTTGGAGGATTTTAAAGAGAAATCGGTCTGAGAGGTATTGGCGTCGCAATTGTAGAGGAGGTTCCGCATATTCCACCTGTAGAGCGTTAATAGGAGAGGACTTCATGGCACCTATTATTATGCGGAGCGCTTTTGATTGAATTTTGTCCAGATCGCGTATAATAGTTTTGTGACATGGCTCGAGGATAAAAGATCCGTAGTCAAGATGGCTACGTATCAGAGCGTTATATCTAAGTTTTTGTGTATAAGGATGGGAGCCCCACCAGACTCCAGAAAGACACCTCATAATGTTTAAGTTTTTTTCACACTTTCTTAGGACAATTTTTGTTTTATTTTCTATCTAAGAAAATGTTAATTTTGTTTGAACAGTTTTTTTTTAAATGAATAAAGATGTATGTTAAATTGGTGTTATTTATTTATTATACGGGTTAACATTTCATAATAAACATTTTTGTTGCTCACATTAGTAATAATATTTAGGCTGGAACAAGATAAAAAGTGATGAAAGTATAATCATCCCATTATTTAATTGGCAACTATGTCTTGAAAGTAAAAAGCTTTCGAGATTTCTCTAGTATCCGATGCTGAATGTCTTTTTGCTATATGTCTTTCTGTAGTAGATTTATCTCTTAGTAATTTTCGTTTACGACTATTATATTTTTTAAATAATGTTAGTATGTTTTTCCGAAGAGAATGTTAACACAGTCGAGTCTTTAGTAGTTGGCGACTCCCTAACCGTGAACTTAATGTGAAGGTTAGTAATTTTCCCTTGCTGGTTTTTATTCAGAACTCAGAGGATTTATCCTAAAGTGACAGCTAACTTCGTAAATAGTTAAAATACGAACAATGTAATAGATTAATTACGTAGATAAAATTAAATCATGATTATGTTTCCTTAACAGTTCTTACTTTCACCCAAAAGAAAAAAAGTTGTGACAGGTTAAAGCAAAAAAAAAACTTTAAATTGATTTTTCTCGAAACAGCACTTTTGGAGGTTAGTAGTTTTGCCTATTCAGCGACGATATAATTCTTACTACGAGACAGTGCGTACTATAATTTATGCTATGTTATAACAATTATGTTACTAAGGTAAACAACGAACAATATAGGTACCTGAGCTGAATAAAATAGATATGCGACCTAAATTTATTAGTTAAATATACTTACTTAACTTTACTTATTTTGAATTTAAAGTTAACCCTAATAATAGAATAAGTAAACAATTCTTACAACGAGTATATCACAATTAATACTACCGTATATTTGTGACGAAAATGAAATTGTAATGATAATCAAAAGTAACTACTATAATAATATAAAAATGTAATGCTAAAAACCTATATAATAAAAACTAGTAAAGATACGTAAACGAAAACGGTCTATTTATCGAGCGGAAGGCGACATACTATTATAAAATTAATTTCTCCGTTCACTATTATAACGAATAAATTACTACTTATAGAATTTTATATATTTTACGAACTAAAAACGCTGCACCAATTATAAACATTTACGAAACCACATAAAATACAAAGAAACTATAACTTTGATATTCATTATTACCAAGTAAGCAACAAAAATATTGCATAAATGCATAAACGCTCGCCGCTTTATACTCTTCAATGACCTATATCGGGAATATGATGAAATCACACATTTATTTTTTCAAATACGAAACTTTGTTAGTTGTTACCAATTTTACACACTATGTACTGACAAAAATATGAGACAAAAATATGAGTAAATTATGAGAGATTTGTATATATATTTAATATTATATTGAGATTTAAGAGTGTAAGAGATTTTGATTTTTTTTTTTTTAAATGCGGGTAATTTTATATCATATACTGGGTGTGGTACAGCTAATTTCTTTAGGTTAAGGGAATTATTTATCGATATATGGGATCAGATAAAACTGTATATGCATAGGGGGCTGATCTAAAGAATCTGTACCGGCTCGAAGACCAAAAAATTCTAACGGCTCGAAGTCCAGAAAATGTTCGAACGCGGTAGGACCTTATGAGAATTGAGAAAGAGAACAGTGGACTGTAAAATGTTCACAAGGGGCTGATCCAAAGAATATGTACCGGCTCGAAGACCAAAAAATTTGGGCGCGATGCCCGCATCGATCGATGAGCGGATGGCGGGTCGATTACCCGCGCTGAGAGAATGGGGGTTTGAGAACTCGAAGGACCGTATGAGCAGGGGTAAGGGATGATAATGGATGATGGTTGAGACTAACCTGGTGGTGCAGGACGATGAGACGTGACGGAGCGGCTCACTGAACTCGATGGCGATGGTTGGGAAGTCACACTCGTGGGCTGATTACACTCGTCGTATATATAGTCGATATAATATGAGATACCGGTCGATAATATTAATTATTTATCAATCACTTGAGCGGGTGAGACGCGGGCGCGCGCGCAGGTTATACGGGAATGAAACTTTGAACTTTACTCGTCGACGCTTCGATTCGAACAGGGTCGTCCGTCTTTGCTCACTGCCCGGCGCTGAACGATTAGCGAATGACATTGAATGCTGTGATGTTCAAATCTGCTATAAACTAAAAACATGCTATAGACTAAATGCTAAATTTTTTTAGCATGCTATTTTATATGCTATCTTTATAGCACATTGTTAACCATGTAAACACAATCGATCCTTTAATCAACCGAATTGCGCAATCGATTAGCTTTATTTAGGATTTATTGATTTTTGTTTATATAAGATATTAAACGATATAAGATATTATTAGATTTACAAATATAGTTAATTTTGTCACTACTAAACGAGATTTTGACATTAATAAAAAAAACTACAAAAATTAAATTTTCTCAGTTGAAAGACACGATTTACTTGAATATCAGTTATCTATTAACGACTACTTAAGTAACAACTATTTGAGACAATTTAAAACCTTTTAAAATTAAAAATAAATGTATTTTTATGACTTAATTTTAATCGATTTCAATAAAAATCGATTAAAGAACACCCTCAGGCGCGCGTATTGCACATCCTTTCTTGCTTACTTCATACAGCTTCGTGCTTATTCGGAAATGCTCGGTATACGGTAATCTGTCTCAGTCACACGTTAGTATTCGTGCCACTATCTCTGTCTTTAACACTATCGGCTACAAAAGTTTTCGTTTTTATTGTTGTTAATTTTTATTATTAGTATTAGTAATTAGTTTATTAGTGTTATAGTATTCAGTTTGTTTTATTTAGTTTTAATTGTTTTATCTAGTGTTAGTATTAATTTTGTTTTATTTAGTGTTAGTATAAAGTGTGATTTGATTTTGCAGCGACAACGACAGTGATTAAATAATAATTAATAATAGGTAAGTGTAAATATGTGTTAAATAATAATAAGTGGTAATGTGTATAAAAAGTATCAAGTGTAAATATTATTGTGTTGTTTGTGATAAAAATCTGCCACTATCGAAAGGTGAGGTATTGAAATTGAATTTTGAATTTATAAGTTATTTTTGTAGCATCTTAAAGTGTTATGATGTTTATTTTATTGGTCACTGTATTAGGGAAATTTTATTCGTACATTGATTTATAATAAAAATAAAAATTGGTAATAACAGTTTTTTTTTTCGTGAGTGGACATACGTAAAAGTTCGAAAACGCTAAAAAGTAATGTTATCCCGCTCTAGCCTCGCTACAGCGCGCTGTGTACGTTTAGCGTTTGAGACGTTATAAATTTAGCGCGAAGTCATAGTCGGTATAGCAAATGCTATATGCTATAAACATTTAGCATGCTATACTTTTATGCTATACGCTATATTAACCACCACTAATTTGAATGTACGATTGAGTGAGGTGAACTTAAACGTCGCGCTTTGTGGCGCGTACAACACTAGACCCCCATATATGGGTGTTTTTGTCGATGAAATTAGGTATATAATTATTGTAACCTTAAATTATCGCTAGCTCGGGACCGGACATTCGTCGTTTATGAACCGATTTTGATAATTATTTTTTTGTTGGAAAGGAGATATCCCAAGAGAGGTACCATGATAAGGAAACAAGGATCTGATGATGGAACCCCAGAGAAATCGAGGGGAACCTTCGAAAATCATAGTGAAGACTAGTGCGTTTGTTAATTTTTTTTTGTCTATTTACAATTACATTGTATTACTTGTCGATGTAATATTGAAGTCGTTTTTTTTTTCGTTTACAATTATGTACTTAAGAATGCATTTACGAATCCACGTATGTACTAATATTATAAAATAGGCATAATATGTACTTGAAATATGGTGTATACTTTTTTGGTGTTTTAGAAATAAATCCATAAATAAATAAATAAAGCGAAAAAAAAAGTACTTCAGTAGTTGATCCGATGAAGCAAATTAATATAATCGGTGCGCTCGGTGCCAGTCTTAATTTAAAAGAAATATTTACATGTTTATAGGTACTACTCAAAATAAATTATAGGCATATTTAGGTAAGTACTTTAGATTTTTTAAATTATTAAACTTTTATTACTCCATTTTTAGTTATTAATTAATTAATAAAAAAAAATTACAAATTTGAATTCGGTCGATTTTTTTTAAATATATAATTTTTCATTTATTTATATCGATTCGATTCGAAATCAATGTACCTACAGCGTGCGGCACACACAGCACGTCTCTAACATGTCTCTGAGGAAGTTTGAAAACCGTAGGGTCCGTAGGTCAGCTGCGCCGTAGTCGTCCAGTCGTGACAGTGACGTCATAACGACAGAGAATAGTGTTGTGCTTTACTATGGTTTTTTTGTAATGTTGGTTTTCTATTTATGTTATCGTAAGTATATATAACGAGTATTATAACGAGATCAAGATAACACAAGAAAAATATTTAAAGAATAAACCATCCTAGATTATATAAGTAGTCATTTATTGCCTAAAAACCAACAAAAACAAGTCACTGTGTGTGTACTCGATAACGACACTTGGCAGCACTATTTTTTTTAATAGGTATTTTTGTTTATTTTATGCCTTGGCGTACAGGGCACGGGAATGGGTTTGAGGCGTGGCGCTCAAAAGATCGCTCTTGACTCAACTTTCATATCATTTCGTTGTGAAAGAACACTGTTGGAAAAAGAAAAATAAAAAGTATAAATATATAATTAAAATCATTTATTAAATCAGTTTCGATTTTTTTTTCAATTACAATCATAGGGCATACCTCTATAAAAAATATTTATTACAAAATAATGTACCTACTATACTTAAAGTTTAAGTAGCTTAGTAATGTTATTTATAGTTATTAGCTAGAATTCTATGGACGTATTCTGAAAAATTCGATGTTATATTAATATATTTATCTCAAAACACAAATTTATCTATGTCATTATTTTTATATATAACATCTTACTAATATTTTACCATAGTTTATAAATCACAATATGCATGAGCAAGAAGCTTATGTACTCATGGAAACTTAAATTTGTACATTATAATTCTACTTATAAATGCGTAACTTAAATATCTTACGTACCTAGTAGGCAGTTCAAAGATGGATACTATTGTCATAATAATATTCTTAAAAATAATTTACATTCCGTCTAAATGTAAATACGAATAAACAAAATTTAAGTAGAAAAGTTTTTATTATAGAATAAAATCTATTGTGTACAATAAAGATCTATCAGTTTCATAATAAAACGTTATTATTCAATAATTTTACACACTTATGTACTGAATACCTACAATACGACATGATTGGCACATGTTCTTACAGATCAGACATAGAAAATATCCTTAGGACTTACTTCTAAGTAAGAAAGAGTATTTATCAATAACAATCCCCACTGAGATATTGATTTAAATATAAAAATGCAAGTTGAAACTTGATATATGTCACCTCCCACCTAGAAATTTAATAACAATGTTTTTATTTAACATAAAGTTTTCCCAATATATCAGTTTTTCAGTTTATTTAATATTGATGTGATGGGGTAAAATCGTTCTATGTACGATTATGATATAAACTTAATCTATTTTAATTAGAATCGGTGTTCAGAAAAAATGTACAGTTTAATTGTAAATGTTTCAATATGTAAATATCTAATTATTAAGCTGAGGTCTCAAGGGCAGTGAACCTTCGACCCAGAAGTTGGGACGTTGCATCATTGTTTGCCAGAGAGCTACTTCCTTCCCGACGCTGTCCATCCAATTGACATTTGCCCCCATGTATGTACCTACAAAACATAAAAAAGTGTAAAATAAATATTAAGTACGATAACAAAGCGCAGCTTCTTAATAATTATATTCTATATCTATATATTATTCTATTGCTGCACTTAACACATCTCCATGATAACAATTTGTTTTATATAAAATTCTTGATAGTTATGTATGTACCTACTGTACCTACCTACCTACGGTACCTACTGTACCTACTCGATAGTTATTATGTAACCTACTGATTCTCGTCTTTACTGTCAAAATAAAAAATGGGAATTGAAATACCAATATTTAACGGTTTCACTTATATAAGGTTTTACATTTTGACGGCTTTGGCCTGTATCTAAACTAAATGCGCATCCAGCGCATTTTTGTCTTATCAATTTTTTGAATAAACCAACGCACTTTGAGTTACCAATAAATATAAACACAATAGCTATATGCTTAGCAAACTTCTGATTCTAGCTCCGGCCCTACATCCGTCGCCCTGAACGTGCTGAACATTAGCAGTCGTACTGGTGTTGAGCGAGAGGCGCACGACGCCCGTGAAGTCATTGAGCTCTCTACACCCTAAAGGGGTTCCCTTCGGCTCACCTGGGGCCGGTCATCCATAACTTATTTCACACGTTGGGGGGGGGGGGGGGGGGGCGACGAAGCGTGACATTCTGTGATAAAGGGGTGTGAAGTTTCAAAATATGTCTAATTGTTAGTAGTACAATTAAACTTGAATTGAGGATTAACTTAACAAAATCTAGTTTAAATTGTTTCTTTAGCGAATTGAATAATAATAATAATGTTTTAATTTAATAAATGTTTTAATTTAATAAGTTGTTGGTGTAAAATTTCAAGATATGAATATAATAATATATATTGTGAATGCACACTAGGTGGTTTCGTAAATGTGACCAACTGTAACAAAGACGGGGGAGGGGTCAAAAATCGTGAATTTTTAACGCATCACATTCATCAGTGTGAGGACTAGGATTAGACAGTAGGATTTCCTCCTGAATTAGAAATTATGAATGGCCCGTTTCCTTGAGAGTAAAGAAGAATAGAATGCGTACCGGCCCCTTTAAAGTCGTGTCTTTGAAGTAATTGAAGATAGAAATTCCGCATAAAATCGACGAGCCACTAGCTCGTCGCCTGCAAGTAGAGGAGACAAGAGAGAGAGAGAGAGAGAGAGCGGTACCGGTCCCGAGCGACAGGCGCACGGCGCCCATGAAGTCGTTGGAGGCGAGGCGGTCGCGGTCCCACAGGCTGAGCTCGAGCGCGCGCGCCGCCAGCTCGCGCAGCGCCACGCCGCGGTACGTGAAGGGCAAGTAGAGGAGACAAGAGAGAGAGAGAGAGAGAGCGGTACCGGTCCCGAGCGACAGGCGCACGGCGCCCATGAAGTCGTTGGAGGCGAGGCGGTCGCGGTCCCACAGGCTGAGCTCGAGCGCGCGCGCCGCCAGCTCGCGCAGCGCCACGCCGCGGTACGTGAAGGGCAAGTAGAGGAGACAAGAGAGAGAGAGAGAGAGAGCGGTACCGGTCCCGAGCGACAGGCGCACGGCGCCCATGAAGTAGTTGGAGGCGAGGCGGTCGCGGTCCCACAGGCTGAGCTCGAGCGCGCGCGCCGCCAGCTCGCGCAGCGCCACGCCGCGGTACGTGAAGGGCAAGTAGAGGAGACAAGAGAGAGAGAGAGAGAGAGAGAGAGAGAGAGAGAGAGAGAGAGAGAGAGCGGTACCGGTCCCGAGCGACAGGCGCACGGCGCCCATGAAGTCGTTAGAGGCGAGGCGGTCGCGGTCCCACAGGCTGAGCTCGAGCGCGCGCGCCGCCAGCTCGCGCAGCGCCACGCCGCGGTACGTGAAGGGCAAGTAGAGGAGACAAGAGAGATAGAGAGAGAGAGCGGTACCGGTCCCGAGCGACAGGCGCACGGCGCCCATGAAGTCGTTGGAGGCGAGGCGGTCGCGGTCCCACAGGCTGAGCTCGAGCGCGCGCGCCGCCAGCTCGCGCAGCGCCACGCCGCGGTACGTGAAGGGCAAGTAGAGGAGACAAGAGAGATAGAGAGAGAGAGCGGTACCGGTCCCGAGCGACAGGCGCACGGCGCCCATGAAGTCGTTGGAGGCGAGGCGGTCGCGGTCCCACAGGCTGAGCTCGAGCGCGCGCGCCGCCAGCTCGCGCAGCGCCACGCCGCGGTACGTGAATGGCAAGTAGAGGAGACAAGAGAGAGAGAGAGAGAGCGGTACCGGTCCCGAGCGACAGGCGCACGGCGCCCATGAAGTAGTTGGAGGCGAGGCGGTCGCGGTCCCACAGGCTGAGCTCGAGCGCGCGCGCCGCCAGCTCGCGCAGCGCCACGCCGCGGTACGTGAAGGGCAAGTAGAGGAGACAAGAGAGAGAGAGAGAGAGAGCGGTACCGGTCCCGAGCGACAGGCGCACGGCGCCCATGAAGTCGTTAGAGGCGAGGCGGTCGCGGTCCCACAGGCTGAGCTCGAGCGCGCGCGCCGCCAGCTCGCGCAGCGCCACGCCGCGGTACGTGAAGGGCAAGTAGAGGAGACAAGAGAGAGAGAGAGAGAGAGCGGTACCGGTCCCGAGCGACAGGCGCACGGCGCCCATGAAGTCGTTGGAGGCGAGGCGGTCGCGGTCCCACAGGCTGAGCTCGAGCGCGCGCGCCGCCAGCTCGCGCAGCGCCACGCCGCGGTACGTGAAGGGCAAGTAGAGGAGACAAGAGAGAGAGAGAGAGAGAGCGGTACCGGTCCCGAGCGACAGGCGCACGGCGCCCATGAAGTCGTTGGAGGCGAGGCGGTCGCGGTCCCACAGGCTGAGCTCGAGCGCGCGCGCCGCCAGCTCGCGCAGCGCCACGCCGCGGTACGTGAAGGTGTGCTCCCAGCGCGGGCTCAGCGTGCGCCGGCACACCGACGTCTTCTGCTTCGCCAGCCGCCCGCGCTCCGGCAGCAGGTAGCTAAACAACAACATCATTCATTTTACACATACAACTATATATTATATTCTTATACTTTGCGTATTCAAGTTTAGTCGAGTTTATATATTAATAAAGACACAGCCAATTTATCTAAATTTTTAGTTACAGCATGCCTTTTAAAACAGTTTCAAATTTTTTTATTACGACTATACCGGGTGTTTTTGGAACGCTTGAAAAGATTTAAGCCTAATTATAAACTATTTATATACTATATAATGCATATAACCATTTATCTCAGAAACGTTTTTTTAAGAACATTTTAGGACTTATGCATTTTGCGAAATCTCGTTGACCACGAGACGCGCGACTAGCGTGTGCAGGAGTACGTTGACCTCGTGCCGGTCAGCTGATGGCTCGCATGAACTAGTAGTACTCGATAACATTGCCGATTTTTTCAAAACACGATTCTTTTAAAGCTTTATCTTCAAATTTGTTTCATTATTTTTTCCAAACCGGATTGTACCAAAAAAATTATGAAAAAAGGCAAGAAAAAAAAATCTGTTCGCGTTTTTTTCACTTGTGTCATGTCAGGTCATGCCAACACTATCATACCTCTTCGTTTTTACAAGCGTTCCAAATACACCCGGTATTATACTAATATTATGTATCCACCACTACACTACAGCCTATCACAGTCCACTGTTGGACATAGGCCTCCACAAGTTCGCGCCCGACATTATGACGCGAACTCATGTGTTTTGCCCATAGTCACCACGCTGGGCAGGCGGGTTGGTGACCGCAGGGCTAGCTTTGTCGCACCGAAGACGCTGCTGCCCGTCTTTGGCCTGTGTATTTCAAAGCCAGCATGGATGGTTATCCCGCCATCCGTCGGCTTTTTAAGTTCCAAGTTGGTAGTGGAACTGTGTTATCCCTTAGTCGCCTCTTACGACACCCACGGGAAGAGAGGGGGTGGCTACATTCTTTAGTGCCGTAGCCACACAGCATATTATGTATAAACCTAAAGAATCGGTTAAATTGCGCTATTCTAAACGTATACCGGTAGGTTTCATAAAAATTTTTCGCTCTCTTTATTATGTTTATTTAGGAAGTTCATAGGCTATAAAACATCTTGCTAAATCTTATGAAAAAGAAACTTAAAGCGAGGGAAAAGGTAACCAAGTTCATCAACCAGCAGGTCTTCTAGTAACTTAAAAACAGTAGCTGTATAAGTGTATACCCTACGATTTTACCCGCGCATATCTAGTTATTGTAGGAACATCCTGATAAAATTCACATTGAATCGGACCGAAAATTTTCGATATACAATTTTCATCGAAAAAAAAAAAACAATAATTTTAGCGCAGAAGAGTAAGGCCTCATTTACGGAGACGCGGAGCGTCGTGCGTAGCGTGTGGCGATGGCGTGGCGGAACGCACTAAATTCAAATGTAGGTTGTTGGATGAGTGCGTTTACGGAGAAGCGATTTTACACGCGTTCATTTTCATACATTTTGACACACGCGTTCCGCCACTCCACACGATACGCGCGACGCCTCGCGTCTCCGTAAATGAGGCCTAAGCCATCATACGATTGATACATTACGAATTCTAATGTTTAAAAAATTTGTTACGGGCACGTCAACTTACCTTTTACAAAAGACATCAGCTAGACCGTTAGGTTTTGTAGCGACGAGATTCTTGGCTTCCTTAACTAGTACGTGTAGAGTTCCTTTACCGCGAGCGACGTCTTGTATCTCGAACTTGAGACCAATTATAATGTCACCTCGCGATCCTTGGTGCTCATCGAATTGTTCCGTCTACAAAAACAAATATTATTCTTAATAATGACACAATTATTATTTATTACAACACAGAGCACGGGCGTATTTACTCTATGGCCAAAAGAGCCATATAGTACGGGATCCCTAGTACATATTTTTCACCTGATTAGTATCAAGCTAATTTTCCGGGAGTAGCTTCATTTTGATGAGACGAACAAAAAGTTCCTTTTCGAAAACTCTCGATTGTGGTAGATAATAGAGTTAGCAGGAGATAGAGCAGTAGTGAGAGTAGGACCGGGATAACGTACCACGCAATTTGGAGGACAATATTACCATCAAATTTTATAAATATTAATTAACTAAAAGAAAAAAAATCAGCTGGTTAGTAATAATTTTTGATGACCTTACGAGGTCATCAACTTGATGACCTCGTAAGGTCATCAAAACTTGATTTTTTTTCTGATTTTTTTCTCTCTTTTTAAAAACAAAAATAATATATATAACTAAAATCTTTTACATAAAACTTTGAGAGACATTCTTTGCTCTAAAGTAGGGCACCATCGAAAAAAAGTCGATTATTTTATGTCGACCATAAATAATTAAACTTTACACAAACTCCGGATGGTTCTAGAAGTACATATTTGTCAAGGCAATATTAACGAAGGCCTTAGCCTTATTAGAGGAATAACTTGACTAGAAACAACATTACATATACTAAGTCAGTATTCGTACTAATTTTATAGCAGTTGGGTACAAACGTATAATGTATTGCCATACTTAGCCACTGTCATGGATTACAACAGTAGAGCAACAATTCGTTTTTTTTTTTTTATATAAACTAGGTTAGCAAATAAGCGTACGACTCACCTGATGGTAAGCGATTACCAAAGCCTATAAATGTAATAATAATGTACACCTGAAGCTTTACAAGAGTTTTGCCGACTCCACCCCTGATCCTCCCCAGGAGCTCTGGCCACCTTACTCACCGTAAGAACACAAAACTCCTCGAGAGCAGTGTTATTTGGCACTGTTCTTCTGTGAGTTTGAGGCTCACGAAGTATAAAGATAGGAAGGAGTCCGAACGTAATCTATATATATAAAAGAGTTACCCACCCATTGACTCATCACGATATCTCTGGAACCACAAGGCGTAGAGACTTGAATTTTGGTAGGAATATTCCTTTCGCCGAGTAGAGGTCAGCTAAGAACGGGTTTTACGATATTCCACCCCTAAGGGGGTTAAACGGGGGTTGGAAGTTTGTATGAAGGTCCTATGTTTTTGAAGTAAGAGACTTGAAATTCAAAATGTATGCTCTATAGATGGTGTGGAGGTGTACTAATAATGTATTTTTAGAAATCAACCCTTTTTGGGGCTGAAACGGGGGGTGGTAGTTTTATGTGAGCGAGATGAAAACTTAAGTATATGTAAGTATATTATTTGCATCACAAAAATAATTAACGCCCAACGAAGTGGGCACGGGTCGGCTAGTGTTAAATAAATGGTCTCAATTTAGACGACTACTAACTGACAACTGTTAATTCTAATTTTTGCCGAAGAGCGCCAATATTCAACAGCTGTTCATAAAGTACTCGTTTAAACCAATTAAAATCAATATTCTCGAGCCAATGCGTGTTCACGTGTTATATCGGTACGTTATACGTACGTCATACGTGCTTCTAGCGCAGCCACTAGCAAGTGGCAGAAAAGAGACCTAAATAACTGGTCACATTGTTTTATACCATGAATTCTATCGAAAAGCCTATACCGTTCGGACTCCTTCCTATCTATACTTCGTGGTCGGGCTGCTCCAGACTTTGAGCCGGATATCCTGCTGGGGCATACCATTCGTACAACATTGGTAGTCTGTGGACGTACCCTCTCGTGCAGCTTGTACCACATGGGCTCGGGGTCGTCGAACACGACGTCGGCCAGCGGCAGCGTCACCTCGCCGAGGAAGTCGTTCCGGCCGAACATGTCCGCGTGCCACACGCTCAGCCACAGTGTCCGCGTGGACAGCGAGGCGAGCGGCTGCGCGAAGCTCAGCGTCTCTTCGAATACTGGGTTCAGCGTATTCTTCTTAACTTTTGTCTTCCTCTTGCCAGTCTTCGACTTGTCGGGTAACAAGTAAACCTGTGAACGGCGAATTTGAAAATGAGTACATAATATTTAGGTATAATAACGCTTCATACTCAACGGCCCCCAGTTGTGAAAAACATCCAGTGCTTGTGACAGTTGCGCCAACGCGTCGTCAAAAAAAAAAAAAAAAAAACTACAAAGCCGAAGTTTTTGTTTCTTATATTAATCTCGAGACCATAGATAAGCCTATTTAAGCTATGGTATTAACAATAATATTATTAATTTTATGCCTCGCAGTTGACCAATATGCGTATCGTCTGATAAAATTGTAATAAACCAATGTTTTACATCAAACGTTTTATTTACCACTAGTTGTGTTTTAATTTTTTGTGAACATTAATGTGTTGCAGAAACGTTAAGAACCATTTTGTTCATGTCTATAAAACCACCTTCGCAAATAGTGCATTATTTTAGCAACAAGTTTGATTATCATAAAAAAGGCTAAGAGATAATGGCGATCACTTCTGTCATACATAGTTTTAAGGTTGTTACATTGTTTACGCAGCGTATGCAAAGGAAGCTCTCAAAAATAATATTTTTCCCCTTTTTGTAACATTTCTTATGAATACTCAGCTCCTATTGGTCACAGCGTGATGTTATATAGCCTATCGCCTTCCTCGGTAAATGGAATATTCAACACAAAAAGAATTTATCAACTCGAACCAGCAGTTCCTGGGTAATCCCAGGCGCGTTTAAACAAACAAAAAAAAAACTTCCAGCTTTATAATATTACTATATACAGGATGTACCGCGATAAAGTGCAACCCCGAAAGAGGGTGAAACTAGACCATAAATTATCGACAAAAAACAGAAAAAAAATTAAAAAAATTAAAAAAAAAATTATTTTTTTTATTGGCGAATTAAGATTTTTATATAGCTTAAGTAGCCTCTTTGTACAACAAAAGATGATTTTTGTACGTGTTTTTTGGGATACAGGCGTAATTTTTTTTTATTTGAATGGCAATATGGTAAGAAATAATAATGAATCATAAAATTTCCTGGTATTGGGGGCATAATTCTGAGAAAATTAGAGATCATTGAAAAAAAACAGTCATAAAAAATGGATTTTTTTTCACAAGAAGCATAGTTAAAGACATAATGCCACTTTTTTGCGAGCTAATTTTTATTTTATCCTTACCGCCAAGTACGTGGCGTAACATTGGAAGAAATCATCACTTTTTGTACATAGAGTCTACGTAAGATATAAAAAACTTAATTCGTCAAAAAGAAATAAAATATTTTTTTCAAAAAGTTTTTTCTATGTTTTTTGTCGATAATTTATGGTCTAGTTTCACCCCCATTCGGGGTTGCACTTTATCGCGGGACATTCTGTATAATATACATATAAAACTTTTGTTTCCTAGGAAATCCCACAACTGACTGATTTTGACGGGACTTTCAATTGCAGATAGCTAATGTAATAGTCTATTTTATAACTTTGCGAACTGAACAATAACTTTTTTTATTCAATTTCACACGGACGAAGTCGCGAGCACAGCTAGTAAGAAAATATAATACAACTATGAATTAAAGAATAAAAATGCGATTGCGAAAGGAATACTAAGCGCAAACGCGTTTAATCGTAAAGAAGTCACTAAATATAATGCGTATACTAGTATGTACACAACACCGCGCGCCAAGGTCAAGTTAATATTTTTTATACAATAAAGAGAAATATTATATGTAAAAATATATTGTTGCATAACAACGACAGAACCTATCTATAGTCTCGAATTATCGAATTGTAAAAATATCATAATACATAATGTAATAGATATTCTTTGACAATATACTTTTCAATGTTTAATATTTAATCAAATAAATGTTGCTGCTATATACATGGAAAAAGCTTCGCGTAGATCGCACGAGAAAATAATTATTTACATAGCGTTGACATTTTTTGGTCATGGTTCCCACCAGTGGCGTAGCGTGGGGGTGCCGGGGGTCCATGGCCCCGGGCGGCACACGAATGGGGGCGGCAATATCACCAAGATTTTTTCAATTGACATAAATAATACCAAATCACGTCCCCAATGTAACACAAAAAAAATACAGTAGAATTGAAAACCTCCTCCTTTATTGAAGTCGGATAATGAAAATAATGAAAATTGTGCTTGCAATGAGTGTGTTAAATTAATTTGGTAAATTTTTTTTTAATTAATTGGTTGGTAGGAGCGGCAAATTTTCGGTGTGCCCCGGGCGGCAAAAAAAAAACAACGCTACGCCACTGCCGCCCACTAAGCGAATTAAAATTATACGTGAGTCAAAAGTTTTCTAAACTATTTGCGTTCTTTCATGGTAACATTTTAAGTATGTAGTTTAAAATATGAGTGACAAACGTACCTTGACGTAAGGATCCGAACGGTTGCGCTTTACGTCGATAGGGGCTAAATCTCGGCATCGTTTGACGCCCACTTCAAGAGCTCCCAGTCGATAGTTGTACAGCAAGGAAAACTGAACTTCTCCTTTCACGGTCACGTTCCCCCGCAGGCCCTCACCCGCTCCAGAATAAACTGATGCCATAGATTCTGATCGACCCTTGAAATAAAATAATTTAATGAATAAATATGCCATCAAAAAATTGTTATAGTTGTTATTTTAATTCAATAAGTGCATTAGTTAAGATTGTTACACGAACAAAAATTAAATTAGTTTTGACATTTACAGATTTCTTAAAGGATTATTCACACAAATTGAAAATGTAATAATAAATAGATTATCGAGGCTTTGTACATTGTGTCGCAAGCGTGTGCTAACGAGACTGAATTGTTTTTGTTTACGCTTATTATCTCCTGCCACATGATACGTGTAACAATTACAACACTCGTGTTTGCGTACGTTGGAAAATGAGTACATTTGCGTAAATTGTGTACTATTTATTTATAGGTACAGTAATAAATGTAGTAAAGACGTTCAAAAGTATAATGTGACTATGAAAAACTCCTTTTTGACCTTAACTTGTATGGAATATTCAATACTGTAAAACTATTCTTTTTATTCCTATAAATTAATTGTACGCTAGAATAAAACTTTTAACGATGGAAACACTACTTATACACATTATACTCTTCTATAGTACCTATAAGTATTAAGTAATCTTAAATTATCTTGTCTTTTCATGCGGTTGCTTGAGGTATTGATATACGCAATTCGTTATTGCTTTTTAAGTATGTAATGACATATTATATTATGTTAAATTAAATTAAGCAAAATATTTTAACATGTTTAGCATCTTAAGATTTTATTATGTATTAAAATATTAAAAAAACAAAATTTATTTACTTTTTTTCATACATTTTTTATCATACAAATGTGAACAAATACTAATTTTTACTTAGCTATATATTTTTATCATTAAATTTTAGTAAATAATATGAACACAATACATATCAACATGTTTTAAAATATTCGTCCGACAGGAGCATTTTATACCAATTTTATTATTTTATTTTAACGACATTCTCAGCCATTTAAATACATATTTTTTTTTGTTTATTCTAATCAAATGGATTTGTCGATGTCTTAAGTGACTTAAAGAGAATAAATAAATTAATATACGGGTAACTGGTTTTAGACGGAACGATTGCGTGGTTTTGGCGACGTCCTTTGGTAACCGTCGAAATACACAAGGTTATAAAATGTTCTAATTTAGACTTTAGAATGATTTAGGTAATGAAAAGTCATTAAAGTTGTGCAATAAAGTAATATTATACAGTACATTGATCAAAATTGTTGAAAAGACTTTGAAAACAACGTTTTCCCAGATGTGATAATTAGGCGATAACTTTGTTGTGCCCTCGTATTTGCCCTTGGTATATTGCTTACACGATAACAGCATGCAGCCTGCTATAAACAGTAGGCACTACCGCTAGTTTAAATTCATGAATTCGGTATTATAATAATAACCGTTAAAAAGTTATGAATGATTTATCTATCTCCTCTTTACGCAGGTTGATCGAAAATCACTTCTAATTTATTTATCTCATTGATAATAATTAATATACATTACTCAAAATAGACGTCAATATGTAAGTAGGTCAACATACCACACGCGGTACTGTGCAACATTATCATTCTACACAGTAAGATTAAATTATATAAAAGAGAGCAACAACAAATTTTGTAACCCATAACGCGTTACCATTCACAAATTAAAGGCTATTTTAATATTATAGAACCAAAATTAAGTTGGAAGATAATATCCTTTGTTAAAACAATAAAATTTTAAACAAAATAAAACATTGAATGCCATAGTAAGACCTTAATTCGAAATTATCAATTAGTGTTTGTATCCCAAGTGAAGTACGTACAATAGTACAAAAAATGAAAAACCTTCAACATTCGTAAAACTACCTACATCTTTATTTATCTTAATTTTTTAATTTATATATCTGGCGAAACAAAACTGTTCCTGTTTGCCTTGATATTTAAGAGTAAAAACAATTAATTAATGAGTTACATACGAAAAGTAGACACTTATTAAGACTTAAGATGGGTAGAAGTTTAACCAATAACGCATATGAAAAGGCAACTATTTAGTAGATATAATTTATAAAACAAAATTCTGTTATGATATTATTACAATAAAACTTTTGTTAAATACTTTTTTGTAAACCCAGTTGTTCGCAGGCCATGTCGTAAGAGTCATGACAATGTGCTGGAAACAAAACAATTGCAAACGCGGCCTCCGAAACAATACTTGTTTCTAACTTTACAGTTATACAAACTAACTTTAAAGCGCCAATAAAACATTCGACTTTATCCATCTTTCCAGTCTGTTTCGTAATTTCCAAGTACAGCATGAACTTCGGTCGAGTGTTTACAAAAGTCTTATACAGTAAAATACATACCTAAATGTAACAAAATTTGCTATCGAAGTATCGACATATTATGTACATATAAATAAAAATGAGTGTGCTTTAGAATTTAGATCACACGACTAGGGAATGCAATCTCGTTCTCGCGAGATCTCGTTTTTGCGAGATCTCGGCCTTTTTTAGCGAGATTGAATCTCGGACGAAAAAAAGGACGAGATCTCGCAAAAACGAGATCTCGCGAATAATTCGTAATAATGGCTTGTGCCGCGTTGTCGCAGCGGCCACAGCACTGGTCTGTGTATGGCTGTTGCGCGCACGGTTGCAGGTTCGATCCCCGCACACGACAACATTTATTTATTTATTTATACTTTATTGTACATCACAACTACAAATATCATTTACAGACTGTGAAGTACAATGGGCGGACTTATGGCTATTTAGCCATTTCTTCCAGACAACCCCAACATTTGTATTAGCCATGCAGATGTTTGCCGTGTTATGGGTGTTTGTGCAGTCCTTGTGGGTCTCCCCACCGTGCCTCGGAGAGCACGTTAAGCCGTCGGTCCCGGTTGTTATCATGTACACCTGATAGCGATCGTTACTCATAGTAGGAATATATCCGCCAAGCCGCATTGGAGCAGCGTGGTGGATTAAGCTCTGATCCTTCTTCTACATGGGGAAAGAGGCATTTTTATTTTATAATACTTATAATTTTTATTATTTTTAACGACTTCCAAAAAAGAGGAGGTTCTCAAATCGATTGTATTTTTTTTAATGTATGTTAGCTCAAAACTTTTGAGTGGGTGGACCGATTTCGATTACTTTTGTTTTACCTGAAAGGTAGTGTTGCGTGTCATGTGGTCCCATTTAAATTTATACTTTTAAAGTTATATATAATAATACGTATTTACTTGACTACTTTTTCGTCGACTAACTTTTCACTGGGTTTATCGATTTTGATGATTTTTACTTTAATCGTAAGCTTATTAGGTTGTATTACTTGTCGATGTAATTAAAGTCGGTTTATTTAAGTTATTTAAATATTGTGATTATTTGCAAAAAAAAAAAAAAACTGGCCTAGTGCGAGTCGGACTCGCGCACCGAGGGTTTCGTACCAACAAAATTATTTCCGTACCAACAAATTTATTAAAAATAATTTTTTGACATGATGTAACTAAAAATTTTTGTTTTTCGCAATTTTTCCTTTATTTGTGCTATAAGACATTGCTTCGTACCAAATTTCAAGATTCTGAGTTCACGGTAAGTAGGTACCCTGTAGGTTTTAATTCCCTTGGGAGTGTCGAAAATTTGCAACATAAACGGCTGTATCTTTTGATTTCGTTGGCTTAGAAGTTTGATTTTTTCACAGTTCCAAGGAACAGGTCGTGACAGACAGACGGACAACAAAGTGATCCTATAAGGGTTCCGTTTTTTCCTTTTGAAGTACGGAACCCTTAAAAACACACAAAACTGCCAATCTCGCGAGATCTCGAAATGGGCGAGATCTCGCGAGATTGATATTTATAAACTCGCGAGATCTCGCTTGAGCCCCAATCTCGCGAGATTTGCATTCCCTACACACGACTGAAGTAAAACTTCTTTAACTCGAGCTAGCTTAAATCTCCCTGTCAACTTCCGTTCGCCGTCACGCATTCGCCAGCTTACTCCTCAAGGCAAGCGTCCGTAAAGAAGTTTTACTTCAAAATGTCTGTCTGTGATTTAATAATAACTGTGTTTTCAAGTCTATATACATAGCTAATTATATACACGATACTAAAACACAAACGATTTTACGAGTACCTCGACCTTACAGAAGATCACAGCTAAATATGTAATACTGTTTTCAAGCAGTGTTATGTTCCTGTTCCTGTTGGTGAGTAGGGTGATCAGAGCTCCTGGGGGAAATTGGGGGTAGGGTCGGCAACGCGCTTGCAATACTTCTGGTGGTGCAGGCGTCTATAATAGCTACGGTAATCGCTTAAAAGTTAGCTTTTTTTATTTTTTTATGTTACTAGGTTGGCAAACAAGCGTACGGCTCACCTGATGGTAAGACCGTAGCCTATAGACGCCTGCAACACCAGAAGCATCGCAAGCGCGTTGCCGGCCCTATCCCCAATCACCCCAGGAGCTCTGGTCACCTTACTCACCAACAGGAACACAATACTGCTTGAAAACAGTATTATTTAGCTGTGGTCTTCTGTAAGGTCGAGGTACCTACTACCCCAGTCGGGCTACTCCATATTTTGAGCAGGAAATTTCCTGCTGTGCCCTACCTTAGTTAAATTCTTAAATTCAAAAGGAATATATCGTTTTTCACTCACTCATTATACAGATAAAGACATTTAATAGAAGATTTTAAGCAAAAAATAACTTATTAAAATAATCTAAACTTACCTGTAAGCCACTCCTATTAATGGGAAATCTATCTCTGTCCATATCGCGATCATGTGGAAGCGGTGAATTGGAGCGCCTCGGTAGTGTGGCGTGTCCAGAGGACAGTCCTTCTGACGTGTATATTTCATCTGAAAAAAAAAAATTAACGTTATCAATAGTTACCTATGTATGTCAACTTCATTAAGTACGTTAGAGAATGCTGTAACGTTTAGCTAAATAATGATTCAAGTATTCAACAAACAATTATACTTTTTTTAAGTTTGAATCGACATCTGTAACGGTGAACAGTGTTTTTTAACCGACTTCCAAAAAAGATATATCTAATAATGCGTATTTAATTGACAACTTTTTCGTCGACCTACGTTGTAATAATCCGCATAACTTTTTACTGGGTTTATCGATTTTGATAATTCTTACTTTATTCGAAACCTTATGCTTGTAATGTAATCTTATTTAAATTTGATCGAGATCTAATGTCTTCTTTTATAAGTAATCTTTGAGAACGCGTATTTACTTGACTGTTTTTTGTATTATATCTCATTACTTTTTACTGAGTGCACCGAGTTTGATATTTCTTTTATAAATCAAAAGCTAATACTTATCATGTGGTTTTATTTAAATTTGATCGAGATATAATTAGTACTTTTTGAGTAATTGAGTAATCATTGATGATACGTATTTATGAGCGCCTCGCTACGCAACGCCATCTATGGGACTACGTTAAAACTACTTCAGTTTAGAATCAATCCAAGGATGCAACGTAGTGCGCTGTATTATCCGCTAGGCGCTAGCGTAGCTATACGTTGTATTACTTGTCGATGTAATTTATTGAAGTCGGTTTTTTTTTCGTTTGCGAGCAAACACAATTATTTGATTATAGAATTCATATTAACGAAAGTAACAGTAGTGGTGTAAAGTGAACAAATGGGTATATGATGTGTATAAGTGGATCAGATTGATGATTCGTATCAAATACAGCAGATGTATAGCAAGTCAATTGCTTCATTTTGTATACAATCTCTGGTGCATCTTGCAAGCATGCGTGCTACAAGAAATCGAACAGATTTTTGAGTACCGTCGTTTTCTATTTCAAGCCAATCATCATTTTTAACGTAACGATATTTTTTCCCCCTTGTAAGAGAATTTTCGTACCATTCCAGAGATTTTAAGAACGAATCCCGACAATTCATAATTTCACGAATGATTGACATTTTCTCACCCTTTTTGAGAGTACTGCTTTCACTATTATTGCCTGAATCGTTTAACATTTCCTTTTTGTTTGAGTTGTATTTTATTACGTTAATTTTGTTAAGGCTAATGGCACTGGCCTCCTGCTCCTTTGATAGTAAAAGCAAGGTGGTCGATTTCATTGAATCGTTGTCCATTACTTTATAAGTACCATCTGTATCAGAGACGGCAATTACTGGATTCGTACTTTGTTTTGGAACTTCTGATTCTGTATTTAATGTGTAGCTATGACCGATATGGCCTACTAAAGATGAATTTGGAGCATCCAATGGTGAAACACAGACATCGTCAGAAGTACTTTTGCAACAAAAACAAAAACGGTAAAATACTTCACGAAAACTAAAAGTCTTTTGTCCACTTTTACTGTCACTAGAATTTACAGAATAAATGTTCACTGATTGATATTCATTAGTTTCATGTGGTTGACTATTGGCACTGATATTACTGGTTTCAATAGACCGATAACGTGATTGAGGTGTATAACTATGAGCCGCCATATTCACGAATTCACTCCAAACGCGACCGTAACTAAACTAAATGAAATCGTTCACACAATTTATAATAAATATATACATAAATCCTACTTTTATCGCATCCTGCGTGCTGCGATTGTTTCCCGTTGCGCACTACACACGTCTAGATACACTACACTGAGCTAATATTGCCATAATAACGTTAATTAAAAGTACCTATTAATAGAATCAAATACGGTACGTTGAATTGGAACTTGCAGTATTTTTTTAAGGCGTCTATTGACAAAATTTTAAGTTATATTATATACAAGTTATAGTTTTCTAGTTATTATTATTACAAGCACCACATTGCAGCAACAATTATGAAATAAAATAGTAGTTACGATATGGAAAGTAAATAAGCTAAGGAATAAAATACTAACTTCGTTATCTCATAATAAATTAAATTAAATAAACGTGGTATTGCCACCCCAAATGCTGAGTCCGACATACGGTCTAGGACTGCCTACCCGGGCGTCCTGGATATCACCTGTAAATGGGTTACCCTGCGATATATAAAAAAAATATTTAATAAACGTGCAATAAAAAAAAAAGATAATTGTCTCCTTGCAGTTAAAAATATATATTGTTATAATTCAAAACAGGTTTAAGCTTTACCAATAGATACGGATATTAATTTTATGGAAGACACCTTCAAAAGCTACTTAAATAGAAAAAAATATTCTTGCATTTTTCAACTAAATTTCATCATTACGAGATATCAATATTAATAATAGGTTACAGATCTTCACTTGACACAAATATAATTAACTAGCTTCTGCGCGCGACTTCGTCGGCGTGGACTCCGCTCCTATTGGTCTTAGCGTGATGATACATAGCCTATAGCCTTCCTCGATAAATGGGCTATCTAACACTGAAAGAATTTTTCAAATCGGCCCAGTAGTTCCAGAGATTACCGCGTTCAAACAAACAAACAAACAAACAAACAACCAAACAAACAAACTCTTCAGCTTTATATATTAGTATAGATTATTTATATTACCTTCAAAACTGACTGATCTGGCGCCCGCAGGGAGTGTACTCCATCGCTTAGATTTTGTTTGCTCGTTTTCGAATAAAGATGTAGTGGACGTCAGTAATTGTTTTTTATTATATGAATCCAGGAAAGGAAGCGAAGAGTTTATACTTTTTATTCCAGAAATATTCTGATCATTCAGAGCAGTTTCCTCATTTTTCGTATCGGGAGCTTCATTTTTAATAATATTTTCATTGACACAAAAATCTTGAACTGTTGAAGATGAACCTGCGTATCCTGATTCAGAGCAGTTAGAACTGGAATTATCTGTTTTATCACAACTTACTTTTTTCATATCACACTCTTCCTTTGTTTCCACTAATGGCATACTAGTTTCGCGAAGGAAAATGCTTTTTTGATTCTCTTTATCTTTGGGAGTAGACGTTTTAATTTGAACTCTATGTACGATTTTAATATTATCGTCTTGATCATTAGGGTGTACTTCAGATGATTTATTACCTGTTAAAGACGTTTCAGATTTTAACATATTAATTGTACTTTTATCTTTATTTATTTTTACAAAAACTTCATTTACACTTTTATTTGTTTCTTTACTATTGTTTAAAAAAGTTGAGATTTTTTCTTCCCCGGGTAATTTTTTTTCAAGTGTGTTACTGGTTTTTCTAACTAATTGGTCTTTAGCTTTTTCTCCAAAAAATTTAACTGGAGAATATTTCGGGCTAGTTTGCCTTTGCAATACAGGGATATTAGTCACAATAAATGCATTCTTTTCAGTCTTAGGCAATAATTTAGGGGATCTAATTGGAATATTTGATCGCTTACTTGTTTTATCACTTTTAAATTGTTGAGATGTTTCAGCAACCATTTTATCTTTTTCTAATAAAGATACTAAAGTACTTTTGTTTTCGACTTTACCATCCTTGTTCACTATTAAGTTTTCACTTTGTCGATCAATTAAAAGATTTTCGGAATTTGTATGAATCGGAAGGATATCAGAGTAATTTTTTTCTGAAATGTTACTAATATTTACTTGATTACTTTTTGATTCTGTTTTAAGACACTGTTGTGCATTGCTAAAACTGCTAGGTGGTTCCAATATCACTTTAGTCAAAGAGTCTTTCCTTGCCAAGTTAAGCGAAGAACTTTCGTCAGTGTCATCATTAGGCACTGAATTATCTTTTATTTCTTTATTAACGAAAACAGGTTCAGTTTTATCAACACTTTTATTTTCTGATTTATCTTTTTCGAGTATAGAACTTTTTTCAGATTCATCCTTTTCACAATTTTCTTCCATATGTCTAGAAAGTTCTTGAATATTCGCTTGTTTCTTCGACAGTGTTTCATCAATTTTTTTACCCACTGAATAATGTTCACTTACTTTCTGTTTTAATGGCACTGTTTTGGGTTTACTTAGCTCAGATGCTAAAAAAGAGTACACTTTCAATTTTTCCCTATTTTCCTGACGTATCTTCGGTAAAGTCATAGGTTCCAAATCGTTATCATAATTTTCCGAGGTAAAACAATTCCAACAAGTCACGTCCGCATCTTTTGCACTGTTTTTTCTTTTATTCTTCGATTTATTTGTACCAATATTTTGATCACTCATAATGAATCAATTAATTAACTATAATCAAAGTAAGCAACCTTATTAGCTGTGCGATCTTGAGAGACTAAACCTTCACCGAGACATCGAGGCTTTAAATAGCTCAGGACCGGACGCTTATGTATAAAAATATTATAATGTATTTTAAACGACGTAAATATTCATGATACTTATTATTATTATAGACATAACGTTGTGCAACATTAAAAAAATCTATATATATCTATATATAATAACTACTATAATTATAATAATAACTATAATAATTCATATATAAATATATATTATATATATATAATTGATTATGATTATTATTAAAATATTAAATTTTCGAAAGGATCGTGACGTGCTAAGTAAAAGAAAAAATTATTAATAAATACCAAGGTCATTTTCATATTTTATGTATATTTAAAACTAAGTATATATTTTAAGTTTACGTCTATCGAGAATAACGTACCTGTATATCAGATTAACCTCGAACTAGCGACATACGAGAAGTTATTAATAATATGAAGTGTATTAAATGAATATTGATTCTCAATGCTACTTAATTTTCTCGAAAATTCTAAAGAGATTAGAGTTATCAATATCCACAAAAACGCTGATATTTTATTATTCCTTAAATTGTTAAACAATTACTTACCCTCAAATTTTTTTAAGCAATTTAAAGACGATACATTACATTTTTTTTTATAATTAAAAAAAATGTTTTTAAAATAAAATTCAAATTTAGTAGTGATCAAACTATAAAAACGTACGTTAAATATCAAGACAAATAGGTTATTAAGTGAATCACTAAACATGGGTCATACAAATTATATCATTTAAGTTTGGCCTCTAAACTGTTATGTAATAGCTTTTATTACTTTTATTAGTTTATATTGTACAAAGAAGTATACTTACTAATGTTTCGTAGTTAAAGAACATTCAATAAAATAAAAAATAAAAAAATTATTAAACACATTAAAGAAGATTAAAAACCTATTTAATGATTGAATTTTCGGCGTAACAACCTAGGTATAAATAGTATGTAATATGCTATGCTGAAAAATTATATGACAATTAATTTTATTATACGCACATTCACAAAAAAAACCTACGAAATATTAAGTAGTAAAAGGGTTGTCGGAAAAATCTTGTAATAATAAAATAATGCGAGAAATTTTCTTTCGTATTTTGTTTATAAAATTACGATTAAATGCTGAAGCGTGAATGCCATCGGCTGGTCACTAGGTACCTACACATTTAAATTTTTAATGGTCTTAGTAGGTATGTGTGTCACGGAAGGAACGGAACGAAAACAAACTACTTACTAAGTATACACAATAGGTAGGTACACATAGCCCACGAAAATTGGCAATCTGAAAACTGTTCGTGAGTTTTTTTTTATAACATTTATTTTATTATTTTTCTTCAATACAAAAATGAAACTTCTTTGGTATGATAATGGACAAAAATAAAAATAAATATTTTTAATGTTTTTTATCGAAGCATTTATTTATCTGAAAGACAGATAAATAAAAACAAGCTCTTAGAAAAGAGTACATACTGGCTTACTTTACTATAAAAAACTCCGCCTACTACTGTTAGTACGTACAAGCATCAAAAATTTCTAAGTACTTTCTGTAATTAACATAATCGTCACGTACTAGTACAAGTACCTACAAGTATAAGTTGTAAATTCACCGAAAAAGAAACTTTAGTTCTAAGGTATAAGAGATCAATTTTGAATATACGTTTATTCAGATTAACGAATGAAAATAGTGGTCATAAGGTGGCATTGTTTAAATATCCACGGTGGCCGAAAAAAAGAATGCCATTGTCACATCGTAGTATAATCGTAACACCGCTCTCTCTGACAGATAAGGGGGAGAGTGTTTACAGCTTATCGCGTTTTAATTGCATAAACAAAAAAAAAAAATACATAAGTAAACGAAACTTTTACTTTCATTCTTTATAAATAGCTTGTATTTTCAAATCAGATCAGGCTAAAAAACATCAATCTATAACTAATATAATTGAAAAGTAACAATTGCAACTAAACGCCTAAGAAACACACGGGTCATCTATTAGTCTATTACCGGTATAATATATACTTTTTTTTATAAAAAAAAATTATAAAGATGTTAATAAGCTAAAAAAATTCCATGAGCCAACAGATCAAATACGTATTATAGGTTTAAAAAGGTACCTACCATGTTGGTTTGTGAAATACAAGTTTGAAGTATAATAAAAAAATATCGAGTTTGTTCTAGTTATGAATAATATATTATTACATATTAATTTATTACTTAAATAAAGAACTAAAAACTACTTAATATAATTTATTCTATTTGACGAAAATGTTGTTTTGACGACGATTGGATTTAATTTTTTTTTAATGAAAACCAGACAAGCACGGAAATATTTTAATGACCCATTTGCTAACAGACATAACTATATGTATTTTTAATAATTATGTCCTTGACATGTAAACATTATTTCAATATTAGTGGAAGAAATAGGTATGTGTAAAAAGATGCGAGTAGGCAGTAAATAAATACCTACATTACACCGATGACTTAATATTTATTATTGAATTAACACATTTCTATCGTCATGATATTGCAATACTATGTTCTAACTTAAAAAGTAACGATGCCATAAAGATGGATTTTATGTGCTAGGTGTAACATACGTTAATGTTATGCTGTAGTAAATTATGTATATTGTAACGACTAACGAGTTATTTTCTATATTTCCATATTAAAAGTAGATTACTTATTTTGTTATACTCTTCTAAAGGTCGCTAATAAAGCACAAAATCAAACTATTAATACACCTTTTTACAGATTGGATTAGACTAATTGCTGCTTCAATTATGATGAGCTGAGCTACATACATGGTGAAAACGAAGACAATTAGCATATTAAGAATTTGTTATATAACAGGAACAATATCGACTATGTAATTTTTTCTTTTGTTAAAACTTTATATTAGAGGTGTAGACCTCTAACTCTCTCACTCTCGTAAAAATCAAAATTATATACAAGTACGAATAAATGAGTTTTATTTAATAAATGACATAAATATATTTATTTATAACAAAAAACAACAATATTCACTTTTCTCTATTTTACAGTATCTATTGCATAATGAATTCTCTTAATCGCATCATTTGATAACAATTAATCGAACTGATTTTGGAAGTTTTGTTATCAGATAAATGATATTATAATGTATACATAACATACATATAAGAGATTTCCACCCATATATTGACTCATCACGATATCTCTGGAGACTGGAACCATAAGGCGTAGAGACTTAAATTTTTGGTAGGAATATTCCTTTCGCCGAATAGAGGTCAGCTAAGAACGGATTTTACGAAATTCCACCCACAAGAGGAGGTTTCGGGGGTTAACAACATATATGGCAAAACAACGTTTGCCGGATCAGCTAGTCTATGTATATAAATAAAAAAATTAATGTTGCTAAGCGCATAACTCGAGAATGGCTCACCTCAACTGGCTCAAACCGATTCGGATAAAAAAAATTATGTTCCTTGAGGCCGACGGGAGGTTTGATATTTATGATATAAGTAGGTAGTGATTTTTACTATTAATATTAACTTTTGAAAGAACGAAGTCTGTCCGGGCAGCTAGTATAGACAATTATCATTTTTGAATTAAAATTGTTTACAAAAATAAAAGTACTTAATACTAAATAGCGAGTTTAATATTATTTAAAATATCTTCGTTTACGAATGTATATAAATAATTATTGATCAAAAAGTTGATGTTATTTTAATTTCATTTATCATTTTAACAATAGTTTTTCATTAGCACAATGAGGTAAGCTATTATCAACTGCGATAAAACCATTTACGTTAATTTAAATCATTTTCATATCAATATCAAATACATGCTCAATAATTCTACTAAATAAGTAGATATTTAGTAGAATTATTTTCTTTTATAATTATTAGTATTTCAATACTCGTAAGTAAGAATATTGAAATATTTAAGTTCAGTTACAAAGAAAAATAAGATAAAAGAGAAATTAAAACGGCTACAATAGGCGGTCGAAACCTTATACAAATATGTAGTTGCCAATATGAATGACTAAATATAGCAAATACTTGCTCCCATTACTGGCAGTACACTCAAGTGGCGCCCGCGCATATTGATCAACCGCGTTGAGTAATCGCGGTGCTGTTATTGACCGACTAAATAATTAGGATTTAATAACACTGTTTTTGTAAAGGAAACGATGTCACAGCAATGTAGTATAACCTGCTCTCAAGGCATTGATACTCAAACATACAAAATTATGGTCTTTATTGGATTTTAATTATTTTATCTACATAAATTCTGTGCTATGGTATGGGGAAATAATTATGTTTATTATAGTCATTAACATGACGATCGCTCTGGTATAATGGTGCGTGTGCCGTGTCGGCGGCGCCTAAACACCGACGGTTGCGGGTTCGATTCCCGCTCGGAGTAGATATTTGTGTTTATACAAATATATTTATACCGGTCTGGTTGTTAGTCCATGTGGGTCTCCCCACCGTGCCTCGGAGAGCACGTTACGCTGTCGGTCCCGGTTGTTATCATGTACACCTACCTGATAGCGATCGTTACTCATAGTAGGGAATATATCTGCCAACTAGCATTGGAGCAGCGTGGTGGATTAAGCTCTGATCCTTCTCCTACATGCGGAAAGAGGCCTATCGCCAGCAGTGGAATATTATAGGCTGAAGCGATAGTCATTTATAAATATATAGAAATTGATTTTAGTTTCTTTTTTCCAGCATTCTTTTTATAAGTAAAAAGGCAAAGACCGACCACGCTGGTTACTATTCCACTTCTATGAATTATTAGAAAAAGGTTTTATTAGCCTAAGTTATGACTAAAGTAATAAAATATAATTTTACACCCAGTTCCATACTAATTAGTTCAGTAGTTTGACATTTATTTAATACTTTACTAAACGTACATACTGAAATATAAAATGATGAAATAAGGATTTTGTTTTGGCTAGATGGTAAATTCTAAAAAAGTTTAATACAAATTACATCATTTTGTCGCCGTTGTAAATCAAGATATTTTTTATACAAAAAGTTAATTCTCATTTTCAAATGTCTTAATAGATGTAAGACTTTTTAAAATTTTTTGCTCAAAAGGTTTTAATATTATTATGAAATTTTAAACTGTCGTTGACATTGAATCCATAGAAATGTTGGTCAACAACTTTGAAAACATTGTTTCCTAACTTCACAGTACGTACTTAGTATACTTTAGTCCTTATATGATTGAAATAAAGATAATAATTCTACACAAATGAAGCATAATATTGCGAAACCAGTAAAATGACCAGTAAAAGTTAATAAAAGCGGATGTGCTTTTTATTTATGTTTATAATAGGTAAAAGAACTCAAAATTAAGGTAGGTATATCTTTTATGTGTTACATTTCTTTAATATGGTTCGCAAAAAAGTCAAGTAAATACAAATTAATAGAGTTAAATCAAAAAGTACTCGTTAGATCGCATCGGCTTTCGAATAAAAAAGAATCATCAAAATTGGTACACCCAGTAAAAAGTTATGTGATAAAAAATACAGTCGATTTGAAAACGTCCTCCTTTCTTAAGTCGATTAAAAATAAAGTACTATAACCTTTCCAATCTAGTGGGACTATACAGTCTTATATTTTAAATTTTTACTAGTATACAAATGCAATACGATATAAAGTATTAAAACATCTTTTGACTAAGGTTTAAAATAATTTGAAACAGTATTTATAAGAAATAATGCTATATCTGGGTGTTTTGCCAAGCTCGAATGATCACAAAAAATATGTAGGTATGGGTACAAAAACTGTTAGGAGGAACAGTTGTACCTACTGCCATACTGCGACATTTCATCTCGTTTACCAGAAAGTGGATAAAGCGTTATCTTTTGTTAATTTTTTACTAAGCTTCTCATAATTAAACTAAACACGATTAAGTGCCTGTCTAAGTTGTTTGACTGCACATAGTAATTAAAAATTTATCTTCGTGTTCAATATATCCGAAAACATCACGTTGTTACTGTTGTTAGGTACATACGTAGATGTTAAAACACAGAGACGTTTAAAAACGGTCCTAAAGATTACCGGAAAAGTGATTTTTAAACGTATGAGTTCATTATAAGCATGAAATTATAACAAAAAACATGAAAAATAATGAAATAATATGATGAAACAAAATAATGTAAAAAACAGGATTTGAATTCTTTAAAATCAAGTTATACATATTTTTTATCTTTGAAAGCCTACCAATTAAATTGTTTTTATGCATACTAAATTTCAATCATGTGACCCGCGAAAATACCGATTAATTATTATCATTATGATATCATGTGACCCGCGAAAATACCGATTAATTATTATCATTATGATATACAGAACTTTACTCGTAAAACTAACACACCAAGAACATGACTTAGAAAACGTTTAGAATTGTATGTCTTACTAGCTGTGCCCGCGACTTCGTCCGCTTGGAATTTAACAAAATAGTTATTGTTCCGTTCGCAGAGTTATAAAAATAAAAGTAGCCTAAGTTACTCCTTATTACATGAGCTATCTGCTAGTGAAAGTCCCGTCCAAATCAGTCCAGCCACTTCAGAGATTAGCCGGAACAAATAGACAGACAGACAGACAAAAATTATAAAAAAATGTTATTTTGGTATATGTACCTACGTACGTGTATACATACATATGAATTTAGTAAAGAGCGGTTATTTTAATATTACAAACAGACACTCAAACTTAATTTATTTGTATAAATAAAGGAAATTATATTTGAACACACAAATCGTACTGTTTTAGTGTTTCCGGTATTAGAGAGGTAATAATAGTTTGGTTATCATTAAACATAATAAAAAAACTACTTTTAAATGTGTAGTTAACAATGAAACGGTAAAATACTTCAGTTATCATCAGTTACTGTTTGTTTTATCGGCTATCTGTAAATTATCGCCGTGGACAGAGAAAGTTCTCATCTAGACGTAAACACGGGTGAACATTCGAATGCTTTTCCCATGATGACGCTAGAAAGTGGTTGAGCGGGAATCTCTATTATCGTAATTATTTTTTTATTAATCATATGAAATTTATCGTTTTATTACTGTTTTTCATTAAACTTCATTAATAAAACAATTAGTAATAAAAGTTATGACGCTTACTTCAGTAACATATCACATTTTTATTCACTTTCATCAAATGATAAGAGTAAATAAATACATAATTATTGTTTTACACAAATGGCAAAATAAAAATTTAAAAAGTTACCCATAATCATAAATAAAAGAAACGTTATGTTGTACTACTTTTTCTTCAAATTAAACTATTACTTTATAGTATAATTATCTTATAATTATATTACTTTTCCCTCCGAGTAGGTACTCATTTTAAATCATATCAACAGACGGAATATTAATAATATTCAAACTGTAATTTGTTTTGTGAATATTTATTATGTAATAAATATTACAATAATAAATATATTGCGGAAAAAATTATATCATATAAACTGTTTTATATTTTATTGGCTATGAATCAATAGTTGAGTACTGCTTAACAGTGACAGATTGAACGAAACTGTTATGTAGGTAAGGCACACATTTTTTAGTCAATATATTAATTATTATAACAATAAAAAGTTTATTTTACATCTTACAGTATTTTAGCACACAAATTAGACGGTAACATTAACTAAATTTTATTATGGCATTGGCTTATTCATTCTATTACAATAATAAAATTTTAAAACATTATTGCCGTTCACGGTTGGTAATTCTGAATGTTATTTTATTTTTAATTATAATCATAATATGTGGCATACTTTATCTGGTTTAACTCTCAGGTAGGGTCAATGGACGATGGAACGAGTCAACAGATCCAGAGAACATTAAGTAAATATTTCATACCAGTATATAAGGAAGTGAGATATGAAGTCTACACTGTATGGGGCAGAATGGCCGAACATTTTAGAGCTTCATTTAAATGCATTATGCTTTGAGCACAAGAAATACTATTATTATTTTGATAAATAAAAACAAGTAGTGGTATAAAGTTAATTCTAACATTAGCAAACAAGTTCCGCTTCTAGGAGCGATTGTCGAACATTTTACAGCCTAAGTTATGATCAAATATAATTTACTCCAGCATTATTGTATCAGTGTAAATTAACTGACACGCGTTAATGTTAACGGCACTGGCGGATCCAGGGGGGGGGTCATGGGGGTCATGACCCCCCCCCCTGGGCTGTGTCCAGGACCTGGGTGGACCACTAATTAAAATTGTTAAACAAGATTTTTGACACAATATAGGTATTTTTAAGTACATTACCTACATAGAATAAAAAAATACCTACTTTTTACCTGTATCTATCATTATAAAATTTAAATTATAACTTCTTTTTACTTGATTACGACTTTGTGACCCCCCCCCCTGGCGCCTTGACCATGACTATGACCCCCCCTGGCGCCAAAGCTGGATCCGCCCTTGGTTAACGGTTACTGTTCCGCTTCTATTCGCCATAGTCGGATATTTTATAGCCTACGTTATAAACAAGCATATTAATTAAAATAATATTAAGTATCATAAAAATCCACATAGAAAAGCTCATCATCTGTTGATTGAAGAGTTTATAACTTGACCTCATCTTGGTATGTAACATTACTATTCTAATAAGGTAATAAGTAATAACTCTCGGTACCTTCAAATATTAATGCGAAAATTTGAATGTGAAAAGATGTATGTTTGGGTGAATTTCTTTATACTCAATTGCACAAAAACTTCAGAATTGTTTAGGATGAAACTTTGTAAGTAGATAGTTGAAGATTTAGAATAATACCTGAGCTTCTACTCATTAATAAAATCTCACAGAACTGTGAATTATGAAGACGAAATTTTTTAAAAATATTTTTGAAAAGTGTTTGACCAAAACAAAATCACGACTTCCTATTTTCTATTATAACTTGATTATTTGTTTTGTAGATCTATTTTTTAAAATCTTTATTTAATTAAAAGAGTTTGGTCACAAAGTGATCATGTCACTCCTATAGGAGCTTCTTTACAATTAATCTCTAAAATCAAACAATCATTTCTTACAAATGTCGACGTCTTAGTCCTGTCAAAACTAAATTATATAGCAAGCTTGCCGCTCCAGACGTTACGTTGGAAAGGCCAGAATACTATTCCATATTCCTATATCAAAAGAATTTACATTATTTTTGATAAGAAAATCTGCTATTTCTGCTTCGTTCCGGACGCATTCACCATTATGTGAAGTACATCTCCTATTTTGTTGCAATTTGTTTTGTAGATAAGCTATTCTGGTTATCACGGTCTGATGTGTAACATTTAATACTGACTACTTGAGTACGAGTAAAGATATGACCGTTTGAGTGCCGTAATTGTGTTTACCAATAGAATTATGATGAGTCTGAGAATTTATTCAGTCGTCTGTTATGTAAAGCTAATAATAATAATTTTATAATACAAATATTTATTTTAATATCGCGTCCTTCACAATCCATCTGTTTCAAGAGAAATATATATGAAGCAATATGTACTTTAAAAACATTTGCGTTTTAAGTGTCAGGTTAAGTTATATATTGTGTTATTACCTATTATATATTAGTACTACTACTATATTAGTACTTAGTACCAGTAAACTGATCCCTAAAAGCGTTCGAAACAAATCTACATAAATAAAAATGTGTCACCGAAATGTATGTTATGTGAACTTATGTGCATAAATTTAGAAGTAATGCTAATGCACCAAATTGGGTAATTCTTTTTTGTGTTCGTTATTGTCAGGACAAGGATTGTAATAAGTAAAGAAAATAAAATTTACAAAAAAAAAATACAGACGAAATTCGCCGGGTCAGCATTAAAAAGTTACATATTTTAAAGTCTATAGTTTATCATTTTATCAAAATTTAACTACAAACTAAGTAGGTCGTAAATGGTATTATAGGTTATAAAATATAGATGGTTGGTAGGTACGTTATTGTTTAAAATGTAGTAAGCCGAGGAGTTGCGTCACTTAAAACCAGTTGACCTCGGTTAGATCTAAGTTTCTGACATCCGTGCCTTCCTCGTATATAAACGTTAAATAAACTATAAATAATTACATTAGAAAATGTATACATATGTACACTTAAAACAAGACAATTTTGTTTGGATTAAAATCAAAGTAAATAACCAAATGACATTGTGTAAGAGTAGGTGATATTGATACCGGCTCAATAGGGTTTCTCAAGTTAGTAATGTCGCTATTGAATGAAATTATAGGTGTGACATTTAGAGCGTGATAAGATTGCTTGAGGTACCATACACTCTATTTGCATAGTTTCTTCATCGAAACATAAGACTTAAGTTAAGCAGTCATGACATATTTCCTATACTTACCACTGATTGCACCATCTACTTATAATACTTAGGATTATAAATATTTATATATATTATACTACTCTATATATCGCCATTCGCACATAATACATATTGTAAGCAAATTTTAAATGCCTATTCATTGCAGTCCCAAATGTAAAGCCTGTTATATTAACGACCGTACAGCAAGTATATGAAGCTTGGTGCAGCGTGGTGGATTAAGCTCCGATCCTTCTCCTACATGGGGAAAGAGGTATATGCCCAACAGTGGGATATTACAGGCTGAATCGTGATATGAAGCTTTATGTATATACATTTTACGAGTCTGTTTATTTCATAATTTTTTGACAAAATATTTTTCCATTATTATTGTATTTTACAACCCATTTTCATCAAAACATTAAAAAAACTTATTTATGCACAAATGACGTCGCGGTCCCGACTATTAGGTACTTAATAAATTCCACACTTGCCTTTTTACCCGACTGCAAAGGAAGGGTTATGTTTTTTAAGTCTTTTATCTTTATAGCCTAAGATTTCGTAATAACATTACATGTATGAAACACGTTGACATTAACTTACTCAATATGATTCCACACACAATATGTCGATAATAAGTAATAGCAATAATATTTTAACGTAATTGCAATTTAATGTAAGTAGGTACTTGTCAGTACTTACGCTAATAACTTGCTACATATTAACTTTCAAATTTTTTAATGTATAGCCGTGGCTTTCTTTTAATAGTAAGTACCTATTCTTGTTGTATGGAAATTCGTTTATATTTAGATCTTAGTAGGAATGTATTATGTTGTGCAAAGATTTTCTCATAAGATTTGCATACGTATACTATAATATAATAGCGAGTAATAAATGTATAATTTCTAAGAAATAAATTATTTCTTATCAAGTTATCAGTCCACTTTATTGTACATTTATAAAATATTGTAAGTATCAACAAAGATTTTAATAATTATGAATATGATTAACTAGCTGACCCGGCGAACTTCGTACCGCCTAATAGTCGATTCCTTAATTTTATCCTTATCCTTCCCGTAACCCCTCCACTAATACTTAAACTATAAGGTATGGTATTAAAGTTCAAATTGACTTAGTATTATTACGAATATTTTGTATGGGAATATAGAAAATTGTTGTTTTTAGAGTTTTTCAGGGATTTTTTTAAATTTTTCTCTCCGTAAGAACCATCCTCGTACTTCAAGGAATATTATAAAAAAAGAATTAGCGAAATCGGTTCAGCCGCTCTCGAGATTTGAGCTTAGCAACACATTCAGCGATTCATTTTTATATGAATAGAGATACTACTCCAACGAAAAATTTAAATGTTGTGTTTGTAAAAAAAATTTGAATGTTGTACTCAATTAAAACATTTTAAATAATTTATTCTATTGTGAACAATAAATTCAATAATACGTATTTATAAAATAAAATAAAAAGATTTGTAACTAATTGTTTAAAAACGAATATCATTTTGTTTAGAAATCATAAGCTCAAGGATTTCATTTACACATCAAATCTCATCAAAACGCATTGACACGACTAAAATAAAAACGTGTGAAACACTTGAAGGACTTCGACATCAAGCATAAAACATACGAGTAAGTAGGTAGGTACAATAACATGTACCGCGTGTTGATAGGTACTATATATTTGTAATTATTTCATAATATAATTATTGATAATTTCGTAATAATTACAGTCGTGTTGAATCTCGGGCGGCTGTGAGAAAGAGTAGAGTGAAAACATTAATAACACGTCAATATAGTAACTACTCGTCATTGGTTACATGTACACACTACACACACACGATAAAAATTGTTGTGTTCATTAACAATGCTTTCCGAGTTTTTTTTTCTCAACGGCTATGAAGTATGAATCAATAGATATTTTATATACTTATACTACCTACTTTTTAACTATCAACTTTCTGTTATATGTATATTATAGTAATGAACGAATAAGTGATCGATTTTATTTTAAAATTAGTTTTAAAACATCGTTTCCTATCCTATTTAAATGTAAATATATTTAATTAAACCTCAGTTTTATTTTGAGAAAGGGTAAAAATAAAGAACGAATTACTCAAACTTAAAACTGTAGGTACCTACACGATAACATTCGGTATTGACGAGTGGTAACTGAGTTAAGACCTAAGATTCATTTGATTACCTTCTAAAACAGTTCTAGGCAGCGCCAATAAAAGTGATGTGAGTATAGGTTAGGCTCAAAAGCCCCTCTTAGGTATATGTAAATAAACATTTTTTTTTTTTACCCAGAAATGGGACATCAAAAGGCTGTTTGAGATCATTTCAATATAAACAAACAAAAGAAAAAGAAACAGCACGATATTGTCTGATCCTACGTCGGAACTGGCGATTAAAATGTATTTGATGTTCTTAAAGTTGATTAGAATAAGAGTGCAGTAATTGTGTTATGCAGATCAATGGGGCTGACATAGTCGCTAAGCGACCAAAGCCTCTCTTAAAAAAAAAAAAAAAAAAGAAACAGCATATTTTTAATCGTTTGTATCATAAAGATATTATTATTCCAATACAATAAAATTGTAACTGGATAGTACAAAACTACAAACAGTATCCGTTAAGGCGTGAAATTAGCCAACATCTAGATCTTGTGATCATTCTTGTCTTAGCATGGATTTTCATTAAAAAACATACAAAAAATACTTGTTTAACGCGGTCAACAATTTAAGATAATATAAATAAATAAATGAATGACATCTATATCTAAGATTATTTAATTATGTTTGTGAATCTTAAGGGGTTAGGTGTGGGTTTAAAAATTTAAAAAAATCTATTTTTTTTGCTTATCAATCTTATCTTATACAATGTCTAGAATATTCTCCCAAACAGCAACGTCTATCCTTGAAAAGAGGATGAGAATCGCATAGTTATAGCAGAAAAAAAAGCTGATGCTGGGACTCGAGAAGCAAGAGACACAGACAAGAGCAAAAGAATGTCCTAGAACTAGATATTGCCGCTGCAGCAGGCTATTTACTCTATGGTGCTGGAATCAACGACTTACCTAAAGTTAAAAAAATATATATATTTTTATGTGTTACCTATATGAATGACTAATATAATAAAGCTGAAGAGTTTGTTTGTTTGATTGTTTGTTTGTTTGTTTGATTGTTTGTTTGTTTGTTTGAACGCGCTAATCTCAGGATCTACTGGTCCGATTTGAAAAATTCTTTCAGTATTAGGTAGCCCATTTATCGAGGAAGGCTATAGGCTATATATCATCACGCTAAGACCAGCAGGAGCGGAGTCCAAGCCGACGAAGTCGCGCGCAGAAGCTAGTGAATGATAAAACAAAAACGCTTTTTACCTCGAAATGGTATTTTTGAAAGTGGTAGTCACGATTTCTCAAAAAGTTATGAAGCGATCGTCTTCAAATTTTTCACACTTCTTCTGTAATCATATTTTCTACTATTTAAACAAAGGATTTTTTTGTCTATTTTAAGTAATTTTTCAGGGCCATACAGCGTGCAATTTTGACTGAAAAATGGGATTTTTGGTTCACAACTCCGTCAAAACTGCGAATTTTAATTTAGGTATTTATTTTTCCTTCGTTCGAGCACGAGCTATAAATATCTACTATCAAATATATATATTTTTTATTTCAGGTGAATCTGTTATGAGGTGGTTATGAGTTATCAGTTATCGTAACTAAGCCATCTGAACATGAACTGAACTTTATTGTGCAGGGTCATAGGAGATGAGGTCCCAGCAGCAGAATTTTTATGATAAAAATTTCACAAAGTATTTATGAAATATGTATCATTTATATAATAAATAATAATTTTTGAGTCTGTGAAACTCACCTAACCCCTTAAATTATTAGGTACTAGCTTCTGCGCGCGACTTCGTCGGCGTGGACTCCGCTCCTATTGGTCTAAGACCAAAGCAAAGCAGGTCAAGCCAAGGCTATAGGCTATGTGTCATCACGCTAACGTGATGACACATAGCCTATAGCCTTCCTCGATAAATGGGCTATCTAACACTGAAAGAATTTTTCAAATCGGCCCAGTAGTTCCAGAGATTACCGCGTTCAAACAAACAAACAAACAAATTCTTCAGCTTTATTATATTATTATAGTATAGATTATAAAACGAAACAAAAACCTAAATGATAGCAAAAAATATTTTGAATAGGTATATTTCGTTATAAATATATGAATGTACATATAAAATTTTATATAAAACAGAACTTGTATAATAAACAGCTGAATTGATTATCTTAGTTTTTTATAGCCTGTTTCACATTTATGCGATTATGCCAATATGGTGTCACACAATAAATGATTAATATTCTAATCATAGTATCATATACTATTAACAATGGTCACTAAATATAGCAGTTCGTATTATATGAGTGAAAAGGAAAACATTATTAAGTATTATAGAAAACAATGGTTAACTATTCTAGCAAAATATTGTATCTTAAAACAAGCGCTCTTGGCTTGGTATAGAACATAATTAAACTTTTTACCTAAATGATTCTCTTTACGAATCATTTATGTGACATGTCCGACTTTATCTTAGATTAGGCACATATCACTCGTTTTAAGTATTAGTATCTGGTTGACCGAGCCTAGCTCGGTATTTTTTTTTTGTTTTTTTCTCGGTATTTTTATATATTTTTTTATTTAAATAAAGAAAAAAATAATAGATTGGAGACGGATTTGAACCATGGTCTCATCGGTTGATTCAGCGACCGATGTTCCACCGAGCTATTATAACTTAATTGACAGTCGCGAAATTTACCTTCCTAATCTAACGATATTTTAGCCATTTTTTCATTCCCTAAAAACAGGGATAAAACAAAATTTTCTAAAAATGAATCCTAGCTAGATCAATTTTTCGCCCCCGAAATCCCCTGTATACTAAATTTCACGAAAATCGTTGGAGCCGATTTCGAGATTCAGATTCTATATATATATATATACAAGAATTGCTCGTTTAATAGTATAAGATTACCTATATTTTCTACTACAATATTAATTTTAACTAGTATTTATACTTAAGCACCTCTATGTAATTTCTACCAGTAGTAATAATAAAACTGAAGCTGTCTAGGTTGAGGCTACTGAGGCTGTATTTTATTGCTGTAACGATAGAACAAGGATCTTTTATGGAAGACGAGTTCAACATAAATTGTTTTTCTGAATATTTTAACCCTATACAGGGTGTTAGGGGAATGGTTAGCCAAAGAGGTATGTTGGGTAGGGGGGGTCATTTGGAACCTATTTAGGCTAACTTACCTATATGCAAAGTGTTACGGATTTTTTTTATGATTATTTTTTCATTTTTCGAAAAAAGTGCCGAAAATTAGTGATTTGACCATCATATCTTTTTTGTTTATTGATATAACAACGCCATTCTTTTTTTGTTTTGATCATCAATACATTGCGCATGTAAAATAAATGTGATTTAATTTAGAAAACATCTACAAAAAAATTATGGGCCAAAGAAATCTTGACAGAGACAAAAAGTAAATCAAACCTTCAAGTTTAGGTATAAATTTAAAAAAAAATTAAAGCCTCCAGACAATTTAAAATAATTTAAAAAACTACTCTAGTTAACACTGTTTTAAATAATATTACTTTCATTCACCTACCTTACTTACTTTTTTTTTAAATGATGAAATAACGAAATGGTTTCTACTTGAACCCGCACTCTACGCTGACAATTATAACAATAATTGTTATTACGCAGGGCGGTATATCCCTGTATAGCACATGGTAAACTACCATCTTGACTTTGGCGACATGTTGGCGCAGCGGTCAGAGCACTGGCTGATGCGCTGGTGGTCGCACGTTCGATTCCCGCTCACGGCAGATATTTGTATTGGTCATATAGATGTTTGTCGTGGTCTGGGCGTTTGTGCTTGTGTATTGTGTGTGTTTCCGGACCCCCGACACAGGAGAAAATCCTACTGGGGGCCGTCGAGTGTGAAGCGTTTATTATTAAAAAAAAAATCTTGACTGCTCTCATCAGGCGAGGATTTACATCCTTATTTGAAGATCATCCTTTTTTCTACAATAATTGTTATTACGCAGGGCGATATGTCCCTGTACGGCATATGGTAAACTACTTGCTGTCTCTTTTTATCTTGGAATTTGGGGTATGAGTTTCCACGGGCACCACAAATGTCTCTCATAGGGTGAAATTAATGCCGGTAGGTATCAAAATAAAACAAATCATAAATTCGAGTAACAAATTTATTCTATTTTTATAAATACAGTGAATTCGGTCGTGAATTTTCATAATCTACATTACTAGAAATAAGGATGATCTTCAAATAAGGATGTAAATCCTCGCCTGATGAGAGCAGTCAAGATTTTTTTTTAAATAATAAACGATTCACACTCGACGGCCCCCAGTAGGATTTTCTCCTGTGTCGGGGGTCCGGAAACACACACAATACACAAGCACAAACGCCCAGACCACGACAAACATCTATATGACCAATACAAATATCTGTCGTGAGCGGGAATCGAACGCGCGACCACCAGCGCATCAGCCAGTGCTCTGACCGCTGCGCCAACATGTCGCCAAAGTCAAGATGGTAGTTTACCATGTGCTATACAGGGATATACCGCCCTGCGTAATAACAATTATTGTTATAATTGTCAGCGTAGAGTGCGGGTTCAAGTAGAAACCATTTCGTTATTTCATCATTTAAAAAAAAAGTAAGTAAGGTAGGTGAATGAAAGTAATATTATTTAAAACAGTGTTAACTAGAGTAGTTTTTTAAATTATTTTAAATTGTCTGGAGGCTTTAATTTTTTTTTAAATTTATACCTAAACTTGAAGGTTTGATTTACTTTTTGTCTCTGTCAAGATTTCTTTGGCCCATAATTTTTTTTTGTAGATGTTTTCTAAATTAAATCACATTTATTTTACATGCGCAATGTATTGATGATCAAAACAAAAAAAGAATGGCGTTGTTATATCAATAAACAAAAAAGATATGATGGTCAAATCACTAATTTTCGGCACTTTTTTCGAAAAATGAAAAAATAATCATTAAAAAAAATCCGTAACACTTTGCATATAGGTAAGTTAGCCTAAATAGGTTCCAAATGACCCCCCCTACCCAACATACTTCTATGGCTAACCATTCCCCTAACACCCTGTATTGTTAATAGCGAATAAGCTGTTGAAGTACCTTTATAAGAATAAATAAAGAAATAAATAAATATATAGGTATAGATTATGAATTAATTTTCATTACAATTTAGAGTATCGTTTAAAACGAAGCACCTTACTGGTCATGATTTATTTCATTACAGAATATTCGCTTAGAAGTAGTTTATATGTTCGGATTGTAGTGTGAATAATCAAACAATCAAACAAGCGTCTAAACAGCTAACATTTGCGAAACTGAACAGAAACAATACAATTCGGATCCGGGTCAAATCAAGTGAACGTTGAGTAATACTTTCGACTTACTTAAATATCGTAAGGTCAGCCTAATAAGGCGACCAGATATAAATCCAGATGCCGAACCGTATTGCGTATGAAGCCGAACAAGAACGGTTACATCTGATAAACCGGAAACGTTATCACAAAACCTGTACCGCTTTTTGAAAGGTGTTACGTTATGATCTATTCGTGGTACTTTACGAGTAATGAAAAGTTGCTTAACATACTTTGCTCTTATCGGTAAGTCAACGTCATTATTTTTGATGCTAAGATTTTTTTTTTTTACATAAAAAAGATTCCTTGAGACAAAATTAACTCGCTTTGACAGGCTTATACATTAAATTTATTGTTTTCAAATCGACAAAAGATTGTTAATATCATCTGAGAAATACTTAGGGTCGTTATGTTTACAAACTTACAAAGCAATGTAGTCACGAAATGGTCACGAACAAGAAAATAGTTATACAACAGTTAGGTCTACTTTTTAACCTGGTCAAGTTGATCAAAATGGCGTGACGATTTGGGAACATGCAGCTTGCTGAATATAATACATTGTATTATTTTACTTTCTTTTAAATTTGCAAATATTCTGTCACATTGTAACACGCAATAAAAAAATAACTATTATTATATTTTCAGCTAGACGTAAATTGTTCGTTTGTATAAAATGTCAAAACAATAGAGTTACTACATTACGCGAGAAATATTTTAATTTTAGTTTTTACTAATTACATATAATACAACACACATTTCTGACGACACATGACATTTCATACCCTATTAAAAATTAATATTATTTGCAAACTTTATAATTCATATTCTATTAACAGGACAAAATTAAGTTTAGAAGTAATTTTGTAAACTTTTAAGGTGGAATTTTCCCGAACTACAATCTGAGACCGTTAATTGGTGCGTGGAGAGCATTGTGATTTAGAAGTTCAGAGACCCAGAGTTAAAAAAAACTTCAGTTAATCTGTAATTTGCATTTACGCTCAAAAGTTAAACAAAAACAATCGTTAAACAATACTAATACTACGTATGATAAGTAGTTCCTGAGATTAGCGCGTTCAAACAAACAAGCAAACTCTTCAGCTTTATAATATTAGTATAAATTTAAGAAATAATAATTGTTGTAAGATATTTAATTAATAGATATATATACTAAATAACAAAAAAATGTTATTTATAGATACGATTGTGTGTGCTCGCAAACGAAAAAAACCGACTTCAATTAGACATGGGTAACTCATGAGAGGAAGATATAAATGAAACATTTCTTTTCAATTGAGCTAATCTTTCACCAGCTCACTTGCGTTTCAAATGTATCTCCAGCTCACTAGGGTTATGATTCATTTTCGAGATACTGACGGACTGAGAGAGAGTAAACGAGACCGGACGATGGCGCTTATCATGCGAATGAGAGAGACAGCTATAATGGCTGGTTTACACGGTGCGAGCTGCTGCGTGGCGAGTTAGACAGCTACTCGGTTTGCAACTCGCACCGAGTAGCTCGGCTCGCCTTTGCTGTCTACACGATACCAGCTACTGCCCAGTCCGAGCCGAGTCGCGATGTCGATTGAATTTATAATTTTATCATTTATTACTTATCTTAAAAGAAGTTTAAACGTAATAGAAAAAAAACCGGTCAAGTGCGAGTTGAACTCGCGCATCGAGGGTTCCGTACAAACATTTTTTTTTTTTTACATATATAGACTAGCGCTTGACTGCGATCTTACCTGATGGTAAGTAAAGATGCAGCCTAAGATGGTGCGCGCTTGCCTAGAAAATGCCTATTCACTCTTGATTTGAAGATACCCAAGTTATAGCTATTTGGAAAAACGGAAGCCGGAAGGGCATTCCAAATTTTTGTGGTGCGTATTAGAAATGAGGAAGCGAAGCGCTTAGTACGAGATCGTGGGATTTCAACCACGTAACGGTGCAGATCCATGCGATGCCTTGCGGTCCGATGGTAGAAAGGTGAAGGTGGAACCAAGTTGTACAGTTCCTGAGCGCACTCTCCGAAATATATCCTGTAAAATACGGATAGACAGGCAACCTTGCGCCGGTGTTCTAGACTTTGAAGTCTAGAGTTAACTAGCGATTCGTCACCGATGAGTCTATACATAGACATGTAGGTATATAAGTAAAAGTTATGGTATTTTGCTGCTAAATGAAATACATAACATTACAATGTGGAAAGTTGGAGGAGCATAAATGTAAGACAAAGGTATCTTTATCTTTTCAGTAATCCTTTAATTTATATTAAATAAAATAAATAATTATATAAAATAAAAATAGCCATTATTTCTATTACTATTAAAATTTCAATTAATAATAGCGTAAGTATTCTTAGTTTAAACATATGTTATCTATAATATTAACCTATGTATATATTTATTCTATACTCGGATAATTAACTCGTCTATATAATTATTTATAACATCCACTACAGCCTATCACAGTCCACTGTTGGCCTCCACAAGTTCGCGCCCGACATTATGACGCGAACTCATGTGTTTTGCCTATAATCACCACGCTGGGCAGGCGGGTTGGTGACCGCAGGGCTGGCTTTGTCGCACCAAAGACTCTGCTGCCCGTCTTTGGCCTGTGTATTTCAAAGCCAGCATGGATGGTTATCCCGCCATCCGTCGGCTTTTTAAGTTCCAAGGTGGTAGTGGAACTGTGTTATCCCTTAGTCGCCTCTTACGACACCCACGGGAAGAGAGGGGGTGGCTACATTATTTAGTGCCGTAGCCACACAGCACTTAATTAATATTACTAATAGTAATAGTCGCCTCTGTGGCGTAGGCCTCTCCTAAACCCTTCCATGTATCCCTTTCCCGTTCTTTCCGTTTACATAGCGGTCCACATCTCTGGTTGAAGATATCTCTCCACCTTTTACTTGGTCTCCCTTTTTTCCTTGACCTGTCTCTTGGTACCCATTCTGTTAGGCAATCCTTTAATTTATATTAACACATAATTATCATTTATTTTATATTTTAAACAACTTTGTTCAATACATTTTTTCTCGTAAAAAAGACAATTAACGTGATAATACAATGATAAGATTTCATCCCCTCGCACATATTCTCGGGTATAAAATTATAAATCGAAAAATATAGATCCTATAAAAAAATTGATAAGAACCAAAATTGTAGGAAATTTAATTTTAAACAACTTTTGTAATAACAATTTTTCGTGTAACATTGAAAATAAACGAGTTATTCAAGAGACAAAAAATTACCCTGTAAATCAAGATGAAGCAACAAGTCTGGTACCCCTACTTTTTAAATTTAAACTACCAGTGACCTCCCCCAACGAATTCCGAAGGAAAATTCGGCTGCCCCATTTCAAAACCTAGTAAGTGTGACTGACAAAATTTTACAGGAGACCAAAAAAACATGTTTTGTGCTAGCCCTTCTGAACTATTCAGTACCTGTTGATGAATTGATGTTTCGTAAATAAGCTACTATGAAAGCTTTTATTTGATATATTTATTAATTTGCTAAGCCATTTAGGACAAGTTTTATAAGTCTTACTAATTTTGAAAATAAACATCTATTAAAATTTAAATTTCTTGTACAACTTTACAACCTAGTAAGAGCTCTCACTGTGTTCTAAAATGGTTAGCGTGATCAACAATGTATCGATTTTTGTAGACCAAAACCTAGCAAGATCTATTACTAGGTTTTGACTGGGTTCATCTAAACGCAATGTGACGATTTGTCTAAATTAAACATAGTAAGTATATACCCATCTGTCATAATGATAAGTTGATTGTACTATAAGAACGGTATTGTAAAGAAAACCATAATAAATATTAAAAAAAAATTTAATTGTACCTAATTAAATAAAAAATAAAGGTTGACAGACAGACGGACAACAAAGTGATCCTATAAGGGTTCCGTTTTTTTCTTTTGAGGTACGGAACCCTAAAAAGGTATTATATAACTTTGTTTGATATAAATTAAACACTTAAAAATTCTCCACAAATAATATGATAATTATAAAAAATGTATATATGAATTTTTCAACTAAAATCGAACTCATTTTTATTAGTGTCCGACCGAAAGTTCGGTTTCGGCCGAGTTTCGGCCAAAAATCAAGTTCCGGCCAATTTTATTATGTCGGGTTTATCTCAGGTTATTGTGTTGGTTTTTTTTTTATTTTTAATTTTTTTTTTATTAATTAAATTTGATGGCGCTCTATTTCTCTCTTCTCGCCAATTTAGATTCATTACTGAAAAAACTCTTTCATCTAAAGCTTAAGTGGTGGGAACGGAGATTAAATAAGAAATATATTTTTTTATATTTACCTATATACATTTGGTTTATTCAGTAATTATAAATCGTTTCCATCATCCGTTTTAACTTATTTGTACCGTTAAATAGTTAAGTACCCTTAATGAGTATTTTCAATTTTGTTTTACGCATCACAGTAAAGATTGAAAATAAAGTATTTTCACATGCTTTATTTGTATGCAAAAGTATAAAGTATATTTACCAAAAATAAAGGAGGATACATTATTATAAAGTATAGTCGACAGACCTATATACACGTGTAAGTTTTTTATATCTAAACTACATAAATATCTAGCTTATAGAAAAACACTCGATGTATGGAAAACATCGATGTATTTTGTGATATATAGGTATCGATATTACATCGATGCCACTATCCGATGCATTGAATCAAAAAAAAAAAATCAATGTATTTTTGAAGTGAAACTTCTTTAGAATCGTTGTGATTTCAAACCGGATGCAACGACAGGGAAGGACGCGCCGCGCTGCGGCCGGGCCGCGCTGCACGCCGCTAATTTTAAATTATTTTTTTTTTAAATTAGTTTGGCAAAGAAGTTACACTTCTATCGTGTGTGAATCGCACACACACATTTTTTTTCAATGTCCATCACTGTGCCGAACGCGTCCAAACGATGCGAGCGACGGCCGAGCCGCCGTCATGTGCGAGATGCTGCCGAGCGAGCAGGCGAGTTATTGAAAACAAAAAAGTTTGAAGTAACTCGGTTGCGAGCTACTGACCAACTCGCACGTGCGAGTTACTCGTAATTCCCGTTCACACGGTGCGAGTTACTGCAGTGCAGCTACTCGGAAGGCTGACTCGTACGCTAGCTCGCACCGTGTAAACCAGCCGATGCGAGCTACTGACCAACTCGCACGTGCGAGTTACTCGTAAGTTCTGTTCACACGGTGCGAGTTACTGCAGTGCAGCTACTCGGAAGGCCAACTCGCACGCTAGCTCGCACCGTGTAAACCAGCCATAACTCTGTTACTGAGCCAGAGTAAACGAGATCGGACGATGGTGCTTATCATACGAAAGAGAGAGATAGCTATAGCTCTGTATCTTTTCGATTCATATTGTATCATACGATGAAACACTTGTCAGTTGTCATTCACTGAGCCAAATGAGATGAAGACACAATTGAGTGTATATATCCCAAGATCAAAATTATATATATCTCTCTTATCTTTTCAGTGATATAAACTTCGCACGGCTAACTTCAATTACATCGACAAGTTATACAACGTAAGTATAGAAGAATAGAAAAAGAATTATCAAAATCGGACTACTCTGTAAAAAGTTATGCGTGGTCACAACGTGGTCATATCTAACAATCAGTGAGTGAACAATCAATCATCCCCTGTTTTCCTACCCTTAGGGTTGGATTTTTATTTTCTATGGGACCAACTTCGGGGTATGTTCTCTTTCTAATAAAAAAATTATTATCAAAATTGGACTACTCTGTAAAAAGTTATGCGTGATAAAATATAGGCGTCGACTTGATAACCTCCTCCGTTTTTTACGTCGGTTAAAAAGCGATTTTGTTATCAATGTAGACTAAATCAAGACCACTAAAATGTACTATACGCTTCAGCCTGTAATATCAAATTGTTGGGCATAGGCCTCATTCCCCATGTAGGAGAAGGATCAGAGCTTAATCCACCACGCTGCTCCGACCGACGGCTTAACGTGCTCTCCGAGGCACGGTGGGGAGACCCACAAGGACTGCACAAATACCCAGACCACAGCAAACATCTGTATCGCCAATACAAATGTTGTCGTGTGCGGGGATCGAACCCGTAACTGTGACCGCTGCGCCAACGCGGCGTCAGTACCTACTTATACGTTTATAAAAATACGTTTAAAATGTACTTAAAATACGTTTTATGAAAATGCAGTAGGTAGGTACTCGAATTATAAACAATTTTGCTAACAATGTAAATATTGATATACGAGTATACATATATATTTTGATAATTGTTATAAATAAAATTTGATACCCCATAAATTCTTCCATTTATATGTATATGTAATAAAAAATATGAAAATAATATAGCAAGTCTTTTTTCTATTCTGAGAAATTCCATCTATAATATTTATATTGTATATTATACAACCGCAGCGAAAGTAAAATACACCGTGTAATATACTTTTAAAGTTTGTGTAAACCTAATTTTGTAAGCTAACTTGGTTTTACATACATGGAAGGAACGAAATAAGTCAATTATAACAACAATGTGAAAAACATTCCATTTCATTGTAAAGTGAAATAAGTTATTTTCTTAAATCGTTAATATTCCATTCATTCTCATTCTTTCATTCCATTAATCGCTCAAATAGTACTGGCAAATAGTTAATTTTTTTTATATAAATAGGTAAAACAATAATATTTAAATACTCACGCATTCCGAATTCACAGCACTTTAATACATCAATACAAACAAATTACGTACAAGATGAATAAATTGGTCAAGTATGGTATGTGACAAATATAAATAAACAAATGTTAGCCTTTTAACAACTTCACAAGAGACTATCAATATGTATGCGATTGTGGGTACTTTAATAGCTATTTGTTAACCTATTTAAAATTTACGTAACAGAAATTAATGGAAACAATAGAATGTCAATTTAATCTCATTTTTCTCAGTTTAGCACAAACTGCAGTGTTTTGCAGTGTTTATTCTTTATCAAATAAATAAATATAGTAAGTACCTAGTTACTTCATTTTTTTTTTGTATCAGTAAGGATCGCTAAAACTATTTACTGACACGATTCTCTTACTGAATATATGTATGTAGGTACTAATCATTTTAATATGATACCATTTTATCATAGAAATCTTCAAATGAGATTGATAAATTTTAAATTATATCCTTGCGTACAGATAATCTCACGTTTAAATAAAGATCAATGTTTGCGACGTAGCTTAATTTACTGTTAACCCGAATCAAGACAGATCAATGAACATGGCAACATTTCCACGGATTGGTAATAAAGCGGACAAAACCGCCGGACTCTGTTAGTGTAGAAAAAAATAAGTACTTACCCTGTAAACTAGGTGCAGAGGCGGGCGCAGAAGGTGTTGTCGGTTGCGGCGTTGGGGGAGCACGTCGTCTTCTCGGGACGTGGAGTCCCGGCGCTGAGGCCGCTCTTGTAGCAGTTCTAAAGCCAGGAGCTCTATACCGAGCCGACTTGACCGGCCCCGCGGGTACTGTGTTCGTGCCAGTGATAGATGGTAGTCGGGGAAGCGACCCGGCGCGTTGCTCTTCCTCAGACTGTGATAAAGTAAAGATAAGTGTTATTATGAAAAAGAAATGGGTCTCACAATATAATTCTAAGTTATATGTATATATCAATGTATTACGTAAAAATTACAGTTGAAAAGTGTGTTAGTTTTATTTAACTCATAAACCTTCGAGGTTCCGTAAGGGACATCTTACATTATATATAAATGTATTTATTTATTTTTATTTATTTATACTTTATTGTACATCACAACTACACATATCATTTACAGACTGTGAAGTACAATGGGCGGACTTATGGCTATTTAGCCATTTCTTCCAGACAACCCAAATATATATTTCCTACTATGAGTAACGATCGCTATCAGGTGTACATGATAGCAACCGGGACCGACGGCTTAACGTGCTCTCCGAGGCACGGTGGGGAGACCCACAAGGGCTGCACAAACACCCAGACCACGGCAAACATCTGTATGGCCAATACAAATGTTGTCGTGTGCGGGGATCGAACCCGCAACCGCTCGCGCAACAGCCAATCGCAATCCATTGCTGTGACCGCTGCGCCAACGCGGCGTCACAGCAATGGATTGAAATGATGGGTTAGCTGCTTTACTTAGTATCAAAATTAAATGCATATTATGTAATATATCTTTCTTTAATTTTCTCCAATTAATAATTTAATAGATATCATAATAATTGTGTTTGCTCGCAGACGAAAAAATAAAAACTTCAATTATATCGACCAATAATACAACGGAGTTTGACGAAATAATAGTCTTGCAAGCATACACATTATTAGAAATAACTCGAAAAGTACTTGTTAGATGTCAATAAAATTTAAATGGGGCCACATGACACGCACCACCTTTCGATTAAAAAAAGCATCATCGAAATCGGTCCATCCAGTAAAAAACTCTGAGGTAACATACATTCTAAAAAATCACCTTCTCACTGCTTAGCACAAAATTAAAAATTAAAAAACTATTATACAAAGTAAATAAATTAAAAATGAGAGCCTAGAATTGTATTTTGTGAGACATTTTATCTCAATTTATTTTTATAAGTTACGTCCGAAAGTATTTAAATTAAATTGTTTATTCGTTAATATGCATATCATTAACTATAAGTAAAAGTTTATACAAATTGTTTTCTTAAAATATTATATGACTTCATTCATAAGATATGATACTTTCAAACTAGAGAAATTTTAAAGATTTTAGATCATTTGTTTTATGTAACAACAGATCTTCTTTTCTTATATGGTTTTTTTATGTTTTTTTTTTACTTTTTAAAAAAGGTGGAGTTCTCAATTCGACTATTTTTGTATGTATGTTACCTCCGAACTTTTTACTGGGTGAACCGATTTCGGTGATTCTTTTAAAGGTGGCGTGTCATGTGGTCCCATTAATTGACTTTCTAACAAGTACTTTTCGAGTTATTTCTAATAATGCATATGCTTGACTATTATTTCGTCAACCTACGTTGTATTATACCGCATAACTTTTCACTGGGTGTACCGATTTTGATTATTCTCGTTTAATCGAAAGCTGCAGCTTGTCTTGTAGTCCTATTTAAATTTGATCGAGATCTGACCACTACTTTTTGAGTGATCTTTGATAACGCGTATTTACTTGACTAATTTTTCGCGACCAAAAACAATTATGTTGTTAGAAATCATTTTATTTAACTACTAGCCGACCCGTGCCCACTTCGTTGGGCGTTATAATCCATTTCACATAAGAAGGGTACGGTGAAATTTGATATGTTCCAATACACTCTCACTATTTTCAGCAAATCAGATAAATATAAATGTTTTAAAATCACCAATTAATTTCTAAGGCAAATAATAATGCTTGATTAGATTGAATTGTTGACACGGCACGTCAGAGGGCGCAGGTTCAAATCCTGCTGATTTAAAATCTTTATATATTTTTATCTATTTCCTTTTATCTTGTCACTCCTGAATAGTGTAGCTTTCTGTTAGCGAAAGAATTTTCATGATCGGATCAGTATTTGCGAAGATTACCCCGTATATACAAACAAAGTTATAAACTTTACCTCTTTATAATATTAGTATAGATATAGATACAGAATATTAATGCTTTGCTTAAATTATAATTCAGCAATTTATTTGTTTTGGAAAATTGTGTAGCTCAATACGCAATAAAATTTAGCTATTAAATTAAAATAAAATTTATTAAAGTTTATACCGAGATTTCTTTTAGGTGCTAAAACTTTTTTTTACTTTTTGTTTACATGCAGTTTCACTTTTTTGTATTCGATTATGAAAATATATCCAATTTTCCACCATTATCAAACGAATGAAATAGCTTACAACGTTAATTACTTACGTTACGAGTAATTATGGTAATGAATTAGAAATTCTTGTTAAAATTCGTGCATGTAATTGTGTTGTACGCTTTTGACAAATAATTACGTAACACAAGAATTGCTTCTTAATCTATACTAATATAATAAAGCTGAAGAGTTTGTTTGATTGTTTGTTTGTTTGTTTGTTTGTTTGTTTGTTTGTTTGAACGCGCTAATCTCAGGATCTACTGGTCCGATTTGAAAAATTCTTTCAGTGTTAGATAGCCCATTTATCGAGGAAGGCTATAGGCTATATATCATCACGCTAAGATCAAAAGGAGCGGAGTCCACGCCGACGAAGTCGCGCGCAGAAGCTAGTAGATAAATAAATATAAAAACATGTTCATTGAAATTGTTTTGACAGTACAATGTGCGCGAAAAGTAAAGTGATAACAATTTGTACGATTATTTTATTATTTTATATATCAGCTATAAACTTATGACTGCTAAGAATTTTATTTTATCACAACAATGATAAGAGACATTGACATTTTATTTTCAATTAGTAGATAGTTAACTTGATACTTTTATTATGTAGCCTAACAACAACAAAATAAAGACGCTATGCAATTTTTAGGTGTTAATAATTTTCTTTCTAAAAATACTGAAATAATGCAGAAAGTATTTAAGTTACATAAGCAAAACTAACTTGACTTAATATTAACTTTCTTTCTTCTCAAGACTTAGATTTTACTCGAGTTTGTTAGTTTATTAGACTTTTTGTTTAATGTTACGTAAAAATTATATCTGACCTTAAATAATAATGTCTATAAACAATTAATTAGAGCTTAATAAATTAAAATGGTGTCTATCTACTCAACGTTTACTACAATAGGCACTACCTTATACACATTTTAGTCCAAATTTATAACATTTTTATATCAATGCGAATATAATATTACCTCTGCATCAGGAGCTGACGCTCGTCTCCTTCCTCTCCACAATCGATCTTCACTGCCACTGATAGCGCCACAACTTCTGGAGTGTGATTTTTGAGTTGCCAAGTCAGCCACCCCTGGAGATCGCCTCGCTTCACATCCACCACCGCCCAGCGTCCCCCGAGAGTCAGCAGCGAGCAACGCTGATTCGAAACTACCACGCCACGAAAACCTTTCACAATCACTAGCAACACTTCCTCTACTAGCCGTAGCCTCGAGAATGTCATGAGATCTACTACGAGCTAAAGCCCCCGGCTCTGAAGCACTATCGTCATCTGTGCTTGGAGACGCACCTGCCGACACTTCGTGCATTAAAGCAACTAGTCTTCCTCCAATATGACGCATTACCTTTCCAAATAACGGCGGAGATCCGTCTCCAGCTCGACCTAATGTAGCAGCCAGCCTTTGATAAGCACCGACAGCGTCTCGCTCTAAAGATCCAGCTTCACTGTTACCACGATCGAATTCATCGATTATTTCTCGACAACTATCGGATATTTGCTTTCTTAAAGCTGACCGATTCGCTGCTGTACCTTCTAGATCCGAACCAGCGTAATCAGAAGAATCGTACGAGTCACTCCACGTGTCCTCGCTGGATAAATATTCTACAATTTCGCGAACTTCCTCATCTCGAATTCCGGGAACTGTTTTCATTAGACGAGTTAACTCACTTTCGAAATAAAGTAGTTGAGGTGGTTTCGGTGGGCGTGGGCTTTCTGGATTCGATGGAGCCGGAGTTGACGTTTTTACATTTGCGGAGTTAATCATTTGTTTGAAAAATTGTCGCATTTTTGTCATCATCAGATTTGTTTCCTCATCAGATGACCAATTATTAAAGCTATCTTTTCGGGTTAATGGACTTGGAGGGGGTCGAGAAGAGGGTGGTCGTTCAACACGTTCATCGACTTCTGGTCTAACTTCTTCTATTATTTCTTCCAACTCTGTTTTAGGCTCGTGAGATCGAGTAAACTCCGAACTCGAGTCACCATTTCTCAATAAATCATCACAACTTCCTACGAAACCGCTATCTCTACTCGTTTGCTTTTTGGACTCTGAAAGTTCAGACCCCAAAGGTGGAAACTCCACACGGGGTGACGTTCTACCATCTTCCCCTTCTGATACAGATCTTGTGTCATCACGTGTTTCCTCGGGGAACTCAACTGATTGACGCCTTTCATCGGCGGGTGAACCACGGGGCTTTTTGCTCTTTTTTCGTTTTGCTTCACCTTGCATGTCAAGCCTTTCAAGGGATTCATGTCGGTCTTCTGTTTCGGTGCTAGAGCCATCCGATATCTCCTGATTATCTTGAGAAGGCTCATCACCAGTTAACAAGTTATCTAAAGAAGAAGAATGTGACCGAGGTGTTCCTCGAGCTCGAACCAATCGTTTCCGTCTTTGTTCAGGACTTTGTTTACCTTCACTATCACTTCCAACACTGCCGGATCCGTCGGAATCACGTCTTTCTTGATTAAAGCCCATAAAACCTGACAAGAAATAGTTTTCTAAACGTGAGGACACGAGTTCGTCACTATCGCTACTTCGTTTTGGTTGTTCCGTATCAACTATTGATTCATCACCCTCACTACATATACTCGACGTTTCTGACACTTGATCCTCTTCATCACGAACATTTCTCCCATCCCCTAGACCGAAGAAAAAATATTTTTCCAGTTCAGTGGCTGAGATTGGACGCGGTTTTTTAGTTGTATTCTCGGTTTCGCTCTCTTCGCAACTTTCTTCAACTATTGTATGTAAAGTAAAATCTAAGGAACGCCTACAATAAGCGAAATCGTCTCCACGGGTGGGCAATGTCGCTTCATCTCCCGAATCTGAGTCCGAAGGTGAAGTGGCATCGTCGTGGCTAACGTCCTCGACCCACGAGTCGTCATCTGCGAGCCCCTCCTCGAGGCACACAACCGCCGAGAGAGTGTCGGCATTACTAACAACAGTCACTCCACCTGAAGGTTGCGCCGATTCCTCGTCGGATAATCGTTCGTTTGTATCGTTTTGTTGTTCACTAGCGCTCGGTTCCGGTCCGTTTTGTGAGTTCGTGTGATGCACTATAATGTCACGCATGAGCCGCGTCGTGTCTGACGTGACAACGGAGACACGATCGTGCGTTATCATAACGCGGCTCGTGAAACGCGCGGACCCGTCCGCTTCGGCCGTGCGCGAGCGGCAAACTGTTGTCGCTACAGGTGCGCCCGCGCTCCCCTCCGTCTCAGAGTAAACCGGCCGCGAACCGTGCATTTTCTCCTCCCCTTGGTCCTCCATTAATTCTTTCTTCAATAACTCACTGAGCGTGCGTTCAATACCTTTAAACAAGTCTATTTTTTCAATGCTTTGTGACGATAATGTTGACAAACTCGTTTCTGTTTGTTTTAGTTCCGGTGAGGGTGATAATTTTCGTGATTTTTGTATTTCATTTGAAACATTTATTTCGTTATAATCGATAGAAGGACACTCGACAGAAACTTTTATATTACAGTCTGAATTAAAAGAATTATCTAACGAATCGCACTCGATATTTTCTGATATGCCACTGGTAGGGCTATTGTCTAAATTACTCTGATAATAATCCAAGCTATTAGTGTAGTCGTCACTCACTGTGTTAAAACTATTAAATTTTTCGCAAACTTCACTCTGAAGCATGTTTTCGTCACAAAATTTGATAATGTTCGATTTTTTACAATCACTTTCACTTGTTTCTTCACGATTATTGTGAAAAGAAATTAAAGGATAACTTTCCGAAAAATTAACTGACCCTAAAACGACTATATTGTTATCATTACTTTCCGGTACATTTTCGTGTGAACCTGCTTCAATGTTTACATTATTTTGCAAAGGCATATCCACAGCTATTATTTCTAAACTATCGGATTTTTTGTCATAAGAATCGTCACAATCAATCCCACTGCTGTCGGCGTTATCCTCCATATCCGATGACGAATCCGCTGGATTAACTACAAACACCCGTGAAAATTGGCCCCCTCCACCCCCCGAGTCGTCAGAGTCTTCATCCGACGTCGCTGGCTCCTCGGGGGCGCCACTTCTAAGGTCATAGCTCCTTCGTGCGACTCCCGTCTCAGAATCACTCGAATTCGCAGATTCATTCGAAGATGGAAAAGCCTTCTCCGCATCCAGGTGATCTGGCATTGTGTCCACACTTTCCGACAAAATTGATATCGAGTCCTCAGCAATAACTTTTATACCGTTTGACGTTTCATGTTCGTCTGCGCGTTCAATAATTTTATCGCTCTTATCGTTATCAGTAGCAGGTATTTGTTGTTCGGACTGTATCGCTTTATCGGTTCTTTCGACGGTCATTTCGAGTCTATTTTGCGGTAAAATGGACGCAGTGGCGGCAGCGGTGACTGCGACGGCGGCGGCCGTCGTAAGACGGGCGAAAGCCGCAGCATCGAGAGGTGGGAAGCCGGGATAGGTATTCCAATGGGGCACGGGCGGCGTCTGTGTGGGGAACGCAAGAAGAGCTGGCCAAAGCGCTGCGGGGACCGGTACCGGTACTGGCACAGGGACAGCAACTATGCGAGGTTCAGCTCCGCAAGAACAAGCACGCGGACAGGCTTGTGGAGTGTGCTTTGTGGACGAGGGTGGTGGTGGCAGTGACTGCGCCGCCGATGCGCCCGGCTCGAAGTAATCCCAATCGCAGTCGTCGGGCGCAGGCGGCGCAGCGGAGGATGCGGTCGAGGCTGTATCTTCCGTGTCTTCACGGCACGACGAATCTGAACTAAGGAATACGAGGCGGTAATCTTCGGGACGCATGCGACCGGCCTCTGGCTCACTTATTTCGCCTTGTTCGTTATTGACGCCCCAATCTGTAAATTAAAAAACTTCGTTTAACATTAACTAAAGAAAGTATAACTTTTGAACTGTCATGGTCGTTAATACTATTTTACACCTACCAACAGGTAATGTACCGGTACACCGTGAACATAGCGCTTACAAGTGTCAAAATATCGAGAACACAATGATTAACGACACACACGGTAAAAATCTCGTTGTATGTTCGAATAACAAATCAAAATACTTGTAAATAGGCTTGAAAAGCACTTTTGATTAGTTACTTTACAAACTATGTATTATAATTTAAATAGTAAATTTTATAAAGTTAATGCATCCAGGATAGATTAGGAATTTATATTATGCTAAGGAAAATTGGCGAGAAATTCAACTTTTTAAGAAGTCAAATTATAAAAAAATCTAAAATAAAATTACCTTGAAACGTTATCAATACAATGATAATTTAAAGTTCCACAAATAATTATTATCACTACGTATTTTTATTTATTACAACTACATTATATACAATGAAATAGGTAATGTAGTAAGTAGTTAAAACTTTTATGAACTGTTCCTGCAGAAAAATCATTAGCAAATAAACACATCTGACAAATTTCTCTTCGTAGCGTCAGACGTCGCGTGTGCGAATCTATTACGGCTTACTATTATTAACTATAAATAGTATAAATGTTACGCTCAAAGATCGAAAACGCTCATTGAGCGGAAAAATAGCTCACAACGCGATGTGGTCACAGTAAAACATCCACATAGCGAAATTCGTGTTATGGCTCTAATGAAAACGCGCACGACGCGTTGTGGCAATCAAAGAAAGACCAAATAGCGAAATTCGTGTCGTGGCTTACATGCTATTCGATCTCAACGCGTTGTGGCAATGAAGAAAAGCCATGACGCGTATGGAATACTATTTGATTACAACGCACACTACTTTCCGATATAGATCCTACTAGGCCTAGGCTGGAAACGTTTTGGTAGATGTCCTTAAGAAATGTTTTTCATTTTATAAAATCACGGCATAACGTGTTTCTCATTATCAAATATATTAAGTATATACATATAATTATATAAATTAAAATGAAACGATGTTTATTATTTATTGGGATTACTTTATATTTAAAAAAATCAATGTATTAAGTAATAAATCACTGAACACAAAATATTCATATCATTTGTAAATTACTCATACTTCACATAAAATGATAAGGGTTTTAATTGTTTCATGACAATTAAAATTCTTTCAAGAAATAAAAATATTTAACACAAATGTTTATTGATCACCATATTAGAAATAACTTTAATTGTGAAAAATAATAATACGTCGTGATGTGGTTAACACAATGAATGCTCAGAACGCGTCATGACTTTTCTTCATTGCCACAACGCGTTGAGATCGAATAGCATGTAAGCCACGACACGAATTTCGCTATTTTGTCTTTCTTTGATTGCCACAACGCGTCATGCGCGTTTTCATTAGAGCCATAACACGAATTTCGCTATGTGGATGTTTTACTGTGACCACATCGCGTTGTGAGCTATTTTTCCGCTCAATGAGCGTTTTCGATCTTTGAGCGTAACATAAACACAAAATGAAAAAGTATAACAATTTCAAACAATTAATACAAAAAACTGTAAAGTTTGCAGTATACTTTAACATATATAAATTACAAAATGTTTATTTGTTAAACGTTTATTGGCACCAAAACCAAAACTTAATAAATACTTAAATATGTTGATAATATTAGCGCTACTTTACTTTATTTATCTTTTTTTGTTTAGCTGCCTTTTAAATGTTTTCGTACAGACTGATGTATCTAACGCTATTCTCATATAATAGGACACGCAGCTACAATGTAAAATACCTTTCTGTAGAAAGCTCCACGGATGGGTGGCCCGCGCGGCGTCGTGAGTTGAAAGTAAAGTACTACACGAATCGATATCATAACAAAGTATCTTTGCTATTTTGTAAATCTAATAAGACATTTAAGAATTAACAAAACAAAGCAAACAACAGTAATCAACAACAGTTAAAATACAATAACAATATTCTATGTTTCTTAAATCAGATACACGTGTCTTATTAATCAATCCCATATAAATAACCCGATTTATATTCAGAGACTGTGACAAGAATATATCAATCGACTTTAAATACGTCAATCCATTTTAGATATTACTAACAAAACAATAGATGTTAAATTAGCATGCAAATACTAAAAATTCGTATCGTGTAATTTACTCGTGACGTAAATTTTAAAGTAGAGTACACGATTTGTTACAAATATGTCACGAAGATAGTATGTATTTAATTAGGTAGTACTAACAACAGTTTAAGAGTCTTTAATATTTACAATGTTTACTGTATGACAAAAAAACTTTTTGTTTAATTATTGCCAGTTGCCCATTAAAAGGTTTACATTAGCAACTTTGCGTTTATTTAGTAAATAAGTAATTACAATCTTAGAATGATATTTTTAAAACTAATTATTCCAAGCCGTAACATATAACATAGATATATCACAGGGTATAACTAAACAATGAAAGTAAGGTTTTGGACGTTGGCGCTTACCCAAGGCTTTTGCGTGTGGGCTGAGAGGAGGCAGCGAGGCCAGGACGCAGATTTAGCTTGTCCTTTCTTTATATAGAACTCGATTATTTATCTAGTTTATTTGGCAATAGAATTAATAGATTCAAATGTCACCATGAAAGAATTGACCAAAGATAAGTTAAATGCGTTCATCTTTTTATAACTGCTTATTTATTATCTTCTATCAAATCGTTTTCGAAGTATGTACATACTTAAAGGTTTATAGTAGGTACTTAGCATAATATATATTTCATTTTTATGTTCCCTGTGTGAAAAGTAATTAATATATCTATTTTTAACTTATTGTTTTTGTAGCCGTAGTTTTAAGTTTAGCGATCTCGTATAATATATAAACAGCATTGATTAGCTATAAAGCATGCAATTACACCAATGACCAAAACAATAAAAGAACTGCTGAGTACATTTTTACATTTTATTTATCTTTGCGTTATATTTCAATTGATACAGTTTGTTGGCTTTGATAGTTCTGTTCTAATGAGATTGAATTACACACCGTTCCATTGTTATGTGCAACATGCACATGCATGCTTTCTAAACATTTTAAAATACAATTTTTATCTGTATTAATATTACAAAACAAAACAGTGTTAGAATAAATAGGAAGTTAATAGTCGTTAATTGAATTTACTAATCTTAAAACAAATCGAACATGTTTTAAAAATTACATTTGCGTTAGAAAGCCTTTACATTGGAAAAATTGTAGACGGTAAAAAATTATACCTAAGTATTTTATAATTCGTTTAAAACCGTGCGGTTTATATAGTGCTATATGAAATTGAATAAATTATAACATTGAATCAATATTTAAAAAAATATATCTAATTACAGTAACAGAGAGTACAATTATAGATTTCTTTTAAAATTATAAATTACAGTCTACGTTTTGCTTATTTCGAAATAGTCACGATCAGTCAATTAACTCAAACGAACTGACAGATAAAGAAGTTTTTTTCTAGGTCATCTTCATCTGTACAATCAAGAACTAAGCCATAGTAACAAAAACCGTGATGTTGGCTCTACCTTACGTCATCCTAAGTTCCTAAGCCCATGCCGAATTGATTTTGATTTGTTGGACGTGGTTGAGTCTATTTTATTTTATGCAAGGATTAAGTAAATTCGTCGAATAATATTGGCATAAAGTTTTAACCCTAATACTTTCATTAGTTTTCTTTTTACAAAATATTTCACAATTTACGTTCCTTATCTAGAGAAAAATAAACGACTTACTCATGTTTAAAATACCTACATTTCTGTTTTTTATATTCGTTGTTTGTTTTTAAAATAAGTCAAACGCAACAATGTTGTCAAATTACACAACAATGTCTTATAAAATATTTCTGTAAATAATCCAATACGTAGGAAATTGTTCGTAAAAATATTAACAGTAAAAGTATTCAAATGTATCTAACTAAGCACATTACAGACACAACAAGTTAGAAAACTTATAAAATAGGACGACGTGTGGTTATCCGATATTGGTTTACATACACTACTTTTACTGGGACCTGTATAATCCATTTAAAGAGAACGCGAAGGGTTTCGTTACTAATTTACTTACAAAAGCGTACATTAGATAGAATTACATTACGCTGACTCATTTATTTCGGCTCTATCCAATTACTTTGTTTAATGTTATAACATTTACTTACTGTTTATAAGATGTTTTTAAAATACACATATGTAATCTCTTTGTAACACTACAAACGTAACTTTACTGCACATTAAAATAATATTAAAAGAATTATTATTCAACTATATTCGGTATAACGGTCACGACACACACTAGCGTACTTTTTATAACATAATGTAACACACAATTAGACAAACACATGGAGAGTTATTTTTAAAATGAAGCATATTTTGTTGAAAAGAGTTTTTATGTAAAGTTTTGAACGTGTATTGTTGTGGCCTGTATACGTAGGGCTTCGAACGAGCGCGGGTCTGAGCGCGCAAGCGGATGTGCGCAGGGAGCCGGCCGACTGCTGCGCTCACCGCGACTAGTGTTGTGGTCGTACGACTAATTCAATATCGATATCAGCTTATTTTGTTTTATTTGTAAAAAAAAATTGTAGTTCATTGCTGTATAATCTATATTAAAATACTATTGTGACAGTAATATTAATTCACAATACTAACCTAAAATATACTGTTTAAAAGTTTTAGTCCTAAGGAAAGCTAAAAAATAAATAATAATCATTCAGTAATATCCATTATAATGTGAGATTTGAACAGAAACTTAAGTAAATACGTGTGTACTTAACAGAATCTCTATCAAAAAGTTATTATAGTTACCTATTATTTTTCGAATAAATTATACCGACTAGGAGACAACTACTAATTTAAAGATTACACTAAAAAAAGTAACACCTGTTATAGTAACTAGGTATATACATTTTACAATTAAGACTAGAAACAGTGAAATATAAATTTGCAAGAACATCAAATGTACCATTAATTATTTTGACATTTTTTATGACTACGATGGCAAATAAGCTTATGGTCCGCCTGGTGTCAAGCGGAAACCTACCTACAACTACAACCTATGGACGACTGCAAGAAAAGGACCATTGTGAGAGTGTTGCCAACTCTACCTTTGAGCCTTCCAAAAAAAGGTACACTCCTATTAGGGAAACAGTTTTATTATTTATTGCAAAAATGCAATACGGCTAAAAATAATATAAATCTTAAAACAATTATCGATATAAAATCTATCGATTTTTCGACTGACTATTGTCGTGACTCACTGGCGTCTCAACGCCAACAACAAATAGAACCGAATGGAAAAAAGTCGTAAGTGACCTTTGATGGCTCCACAAAAAAGCTTTACCTCTATTGAGGGCCAAACTTTAATGCAAAAAATACAAACAGGTAGGCGTTTAAGACTTCTCCGAATTCTCAGCACAAGCGGAACAATGAACTTGCAATGGTGACCTAGACCAAACAGCCTGCGACTTTAGAACAGAATAAACTTCAAAATAAAATATGGTTCTTTTACCTGTATAAGTAAAGCACGAGATGACCGCCCACGCACATATGTAGGTATAACTGTAACGCGAGTATAAAGTACAAAAGGCAGTTTAAACTCGCAATGTACCTTGTAATAATGAAAGAATTACATTATTAATTTTTTCTTCGGTCATATTGTAGGAATAATTTTATTTGTAAATGATTTGTCTTCGCGAATAAAAAATATGTTAGCCATAGTAATTATATAACGTTAATAATTACCTATTTGTACACGGTTACACCGTAAAATCTGCGGTAGATTAAATTATTTTAAAGTCAAAGATCACGAATAAATAAATTTAACCAAACGTTTTTTTTTTCTTATGAAATAAACGTTAACTGTGATAAAACTGAAGGTTAGCTTTTTATTTAAAACAATTATCGTTATTATATGTAATATAATTTTATTTCAGTATATTTATAAAGCTATTATTATAAATGTTTAAATAACATTTTATCGTCTGCTCATTTCGTTTCTTAGGCGTGGTGTCTGGAACATGTAAAAGACATCAACGCCAGCAATGTTCCTTGATTGAGGACAGAGACAAATTTAAATAATCAAATTTACCACTAATGCAGTTAAATGTAACTAAAAATGTGGTAAATTTAAAGTCATATGCACCTTTTTTACTTTAGAAAACGTCATTAATTATTTGTACCAAAAAATATTTTTTTAGTTTTCTATTAAAATAATAATTATCTATCTATTTATATATTAGTATTATTTATTACTATTTATCTCTATTATTATCCGTCTATATTAATAAAATTGAACATTGTAGGTATATACTTTATTAAAACTAAGTTTTTGTTAATTGCATGAAAAATTCAATACGTGTTTTACGATCTTCTAATATGTACATGAGATATACCTAGTACTCTTCTTTAACTAAAATAACATAATTATCTACAATTTAATCCAATTTTTTTGTTTTGTAAAAAGTTCGTCTTCGATTTCGCTAAAACAAATGTTAAAAAATATATTTAATGATATATTTTATTAAACCTATTTTAATAACATTGTGGACAATATATAAACAGCGTTTACTTCTAAAAACGATTCCAAGTTGCCGTTCACATGATGTAGCATTGGCCCACTCCACAAGGGCAACCCACACACATACAACCCACAGGAAGCCGGCACTTCCTCTCCATAGACCACTGGCACAGACCGTAATAATATTTATGTAATGTACATACTTATAGCCATAGATATAAACGGATAGAATTGTTTGTTTGATTGTAATCATTTACAATTTTACATGAACATGAACAAATAGCTGGTTTTTATTTTCTGTCAAAGTAAAAAAGAAAATCTTCTGTTATATGTTACTAGATATACTGTTCTTAATAATCCTTACTAATATTATAAATGCGAAAGTAACGCTATCTATCTGTCTGTCGCGCTTTCACGCCAAAACTAGTGAACCATTTAAATGTTTGGTACACAGATAGTCTAGAGCCTGAGAAAGGACATAGGCTACTTTTTAATGCGAAAAAGGGGGTGTAAGGGGTTGAAAGCTGGGGATGAAAAGTTGTATGGAAATATCGTCCTTTTTAGACCTAGAAGCTTGAAAGTGTATTTTTCAAGCTGTTGATTCGATATAATTAAATAAGACATTCAAAGTGCGTAGAAGTTTTGCCCTTAAGGGTGTAAAATAGGGAATATAGGATGAAATGATGGATTAAGCTCCGATCCTTCTCCTACATGGAGAAGAGGCCTATGCCCAACAGTGGGATATTACAGGCTGAATCGTGACGAGGATGAAAGTTTGTATCTATGGAAATATGTAGGGTTTATGTGAATGTTTTATAAGTTTGCGACAAAAGCCAAAATATTAGAGCTATTCTGATGTAACATTTAAATTATACGCGCGGGGAGTGTTTACGGCGCGATGTAGGTGGGGAAATATGGCTAAGTGTGTTTACCCGAATTAATAAGCTCCTTGCAGTGAAACACTGCACACAGGAGTAGCTCATTAAAGTATTTATACGTAGGTATGTGTCTTTAGCCAAAAACACTATTCCAAGCGGACGAAGTCGCGGGCACAGCTAGTTGATATGTCAACGCTAATCAAATCACTAGAGACGTTTAGTCTATTAATAAGAATCACAGTTTATTGTTATCATAAATTTCATAACAGGGAACTAAAAATATTAAATATGAGAATATACGAAAATTGATGATTCAGAAAAAAAAATGTGAGAAGGGTCGAAGCTTAATCCACCACGCTGATATACTGCGGGTTGGCGGATATATTCCCTACTTGAGTAACGATCGTTATTAGGTGTCTATGATAACAATCGGGACCGATAGCTTTGCGTGGTTCAGCCAAGGTACGATATAGACAACTTGGAGTCAAATATTATTACAATTTCTTAATTGACAGTATTACTTCTTTGAGTAATAATGTTATTATTAGATATTGGGCCATATTGGTTTGCCACGGCAGTCTTGCCTAATGTAATGCCGGGAACTTTCTCGGTAATCCGCTGACTTCTTAGACTTTTTCGCGTCTCTATTTGCTTTGTCACTTTGTTGCAGCCTAATAAAATAAAAAAGATAAATCATAATCTAATAATTTCCTAGTAGTGACTAGTGATAGTGAAGAAATACTTTGAGACCTCAGGCCCGGATCTAGGGGGGGGGGCAAGCCGGGGCCCATGCCCCGGGCGGCAAGTTCAGGGGGCGGCCAAATTCACATTTTACAGACGAATGGACAACTCATCATTTACTTAACTTTGACCACGGAATAAATAATAGTACCTACAAGTACAGAAATTTCATGGCCATATCAACTCTACCGATACCCAGAGCGCAGAGTGAGACATGCTGCACGAACATTTATTATTCGCGAAGCGCGTAGGCATAGTTCATAAAAATTAAATTAAAAATTAAAAAAAAAACCCAACACAGTAACCTGAGTTCCCTTTAAAAAGTAAAAAAGGCGCTTATTTTGAAGTAATTTTATAAAAAATTATGTTGCTTAGTTTTAGTACAATCATTTGGTGCTCAAAAAGGGGGTTACCTGGAAATTTTCCGGTAGTTTTGAAAATTGGTGATTTTATAGTTTTCGACGTGCTCTTTTCGAATTTTCACTTTGCCACCTCGTATCTTTGCCGCTCGCGCCACCATATTGGAAAAATGGCGCTGAAATACAGTTTTTTGAGAATAACTCCGTTCAAACTCATTTTACGATAAAAATAGTTATGTATTAAATTAAACTAGAGAAAATTTCCTACGATTTATGTAGTAATGTTTTTTTTTTGTAATCCATAGTTTGAGCGTACGAGAGCTGCAAAGTCCACTCTAACACGCGTTTACGTGTCATAATTATATTTCGTTAAGTCTCGTCGACAAGTTTTGAATAATTTTTTTTAATTTGAAAAAATTATGGTATGTTTTAAACACTATAAATATTTAATTCCCGTTGGAAATTTTACTTAAACTTATTTTTTCAACAAGTTAAACGATTGTTAACAAACAAAATTTTCTTGTTGTTTTTTTCAATTGTAAATGGAAAAAAAATGTTTAAACATTGTTGTAAAATTTTTTCGCTTCGTCTATGTATTCGCCTTCGCCTATGTATTGATTCATTACGATATCTCTGGAACCATAAGGACCTAAATAAACTGAACTGGACCATATAAACATACTATGAATATTTTTTTTACTTTAATGGCGTGATCTTGTTAATTATGTATATAAATAAGGCTCTACGAAGCGAAAATTTTTTACGACAATGTTTAAACATTTTTTTTTTCATTTACAATTGAGACGTAATTTCGAGAAAATTTTGTTTGTTAACAATCGTTTAACTTGTTAAAAAATTAAGTTTAAGTAAAATTTCCAACGGGAATTAAATGTTTATAGTGTTTAGATTTCACCATATTTTTTTCAAATTAAAAAAAAAATTATTCAAAACTTGTCAACTGGACTTACGAAATATAATTATGACACGTAAACGCGTGTTAGAGTGGACTTTGCAGCTCTCGTACGCTGAAACTATAGATTTTACAAAAAAAAAGGTTACTACATAAATTGTAGGTTCTTTAGTTTAATTTATTACATAACTATTTTTATCGTAAAATGAGTTGGAACGGAGTTATTTTTAAAAAAACTGTATTTGAGCGCCATTTTTCCAATATGGCGACGCGAGCGGCAAAGATACGAGGTGACAAAGTGAAAATTCGAAAACAGCACGTCGAAATCTATAAAATCACCAACTTTCAAAACTACCGGAAAACTTTCCAGGTAAAACTATCAAATGACTGGACTATTTAGACTATTTGTAATTGAACTGTTTTAGAGCGGTCCCGCAACGCGATGTAATTTTTTTTATTTTTTTTTTTTGAATTATTAATACTCGTACATACTTAGGTACTTTAAGATTGAGTTTCTTTCATTATTTTTTACTTTTAAAGGGAACTCAGGTTACTGTGTCGGTTTTTTTTGTTTTTAATTTAATTTTTATTTTATACTTTTTATGGGTACCATTAATTTATTTTTATTATTAATTTTGTAAAGTGCATGTGATGCTATTTCATTTGCAACCCTACTTGGATAAATTTGCTGACATTCGGATTTCCATCCTCATTTTCTCCCCACCACATGTATTTGCAGATATTGGGTATTTTCCTCGGTTTTACCCCCAGATTTTTTTCAGGACTCAACCGATTTTCATCAAACATGCGTCTAAGAACACTCGCCCGTAACTTACCTTTCATACAAAAAAAAAACTAAATTGAAATCGCGTCCTCCGTTCGCGAGCTACGGTGCCACAGACAGACAGACAGACACGTCAAACTTATAACATCCCTCTTTTTGCGTCGGGGGTTAAAAATACGCGCCCGCTCGCCCGCAGAAATCGCAGATCGCGGCAGCACGCTACTGGTTACCGTGCGTGCGAAAAAGAGAGTACAAAGAGTGCAAAAGAGTAAAATTGTAATTTCAATTCACAGATGCAATACAATACTTGATTTTTATTTTTATTATAGATATTTTTATTTTAAATCCTATCCTATGCTGTATATAAAATATATATCCTACACGTTTATGTCCAAATTTCAATAAAAAAAATAGTGGACACCTGATAGCTGAAATTATAAGCATGATAAAGGTAAAAACAAAATAAATATAAGTGGGCGGGGGCGGCATTTTTCAGTTTTTGCCCCGCCTAAAAAAAATTGAAGATCCGGGGCTGTGAGACCTATATCTATATATGTATATGTAGTAATGTATGTTAGTTTATTTAAAAAAAAACTGTTTCGGGAATGCTTATTTTATTAATATACATTTTGCACTATTTTATTGTTTTATATCATTTGGAAAAAAATATAGCATTATCGTTATACGTAATTATATGTATTCGATGAATCTGTATCGACTTTTGTACTTCGTAGTTTTTTTGTACTTTTTAATTTATAAATTAATAAACATTAGGATAATATTCCCGGTACCCAAGATTTAGGCACTACTAGGTAAATTATGAAAAGTCCTACGGGAGTGACAGAGTAAATTCCTAAACATTTTGGAACCACTGACGGCCACAAATAATTTAGATAAATCGAATTTGGATTTCCCTAGTGCCAAGATAGCACATTTGATTTCGCCAATGTCATGTAGGATGGTGAATACACGAAAGAGATTATTTGGTGAATTGGAGGTTACAGCCTCAATAGAATTTTGAAGACTGCCAAAGCAGTAGGTCGTTAAAATCAACCTATGAATCTAAAACAACACAAACATTTAAAATACTAGGTACATAAAGAAAAATATAGTTTAAAACAGCCTTTACTGTCTATTTTTTATATTATAGGTGCTTATATAAAAACGCTGATCAATCATTTGTTATAGGTGGTTTTAGACTACAATTTGAAGACCAGAAAATGTAATCTTACTTTAGACTTCACGGTGAAAGAAGAACTAACAATATTGTTACGGAGTTCAATATTGTTCGTCGACGGTTTTTTGAGAACAAATACTTTGGAAGACCATAACTCAATACACGAATGAGAAAAGTATTTTAATTGATGACAAAGTAAACGTAAAAATTAAAAGTTATGTCCCATTATTGAACACTCATTTCACTCCGCTCATCAGTTGAAAACTACTACCAGTAGTAGATAATGTCTATCGACGAAAGAATGTGTAACGAGGACAAAAATGATTCTATTTTGTAGGATTAATCAGAAGGGAAAAATAAACCACCGAATCAAACTTGATGACGTTTAGAAAACTACGCAAACTCTTATTGTATAAAAGTGAATTAATTATCTTCTAATATAATTAGTTAAAAATAGTCGTTAACTATGGGCACAGTACCAAGAACGATATGCAATCATTAGACTATAATCTTCACCTTGGATTATGCCTTTGAAGAGTTCTACAGCTGTGAAAATCCATTGCTTTACGAATGCTTTACGACGATATCATTTTATTTTACAGGATTTAATAGTTTTACGAGATATAGCTAGTGTAGTAATACTTAATGTAATATAAATGTTGTATTTTTTGTTTAACACGCGAATTCTAGCTTAAATTATGCACGATAAAATTATAGGTAGGGATCCCTAGTACATTTTTTTAACCTGATCAGTATCAAGCTAATTTTCCGTGAGTAGCTTCATTTTGATGAGACGAACAAAAAGTTCCTCTTCGAAAACTCTGCGAGAGATAGAGATAGTGAAGATTTCAGCTGGTAGTGTTTTCACTATTTTACATAAAAATTTGGCCATGAAAAAGCTTTTTTCTAAGTGGGTGCCGCGTTTGCTTACAACTGATCAAAAGGAACAACGTATCAATGATTCAGAGCGATGTTTGGCGCTGATGAATCATAATAAAAAGGATTTTTTACGTCGGTATGTAACAATGGATGAAACCTGGATATACCATTTCACTCCGGAATCCAATCGGCAGGCAGCGGAGTGGAGAGCGGCTGGTGAAAGCCGCCCGAAGCGTCCAAAGACTCAGAAATCGGCCGGTAAGGTTATGGCGTCTATATTTTGGGATGCGCATGGAATACTTTTCATCGACTACCTTGAAAAGGGGCAAAATATAAATAGTGACTATTACATGTGCTTATTGGAGCGATTGAAGTACGAAATTGCGGATAAACGGCCTCACATGAACAAAAAGAAAGTGGTGTTTGCCACAAGTCCGTGAGAACGATGGCCAAAATTAACGAATTGGGCTTCGAATTGCTTCCTCATCCCCCTTATTCGCCAGACTTGGCCCCCAGCGATTACTGGCTGTTTGCAGACCTCAAAAAAATGCTTCAGGGTAAGAAATTTGACTCAAATAGTGAAGTTATCGCAGCAACGGAGGCTTATTTTGAAGCCAAAGACAAATCGTTCTACACACATGGGATAGAAAAGTTAGAAAAGCGTTGGAGGGACTGTATCGCTCTTGGAGGAGACTATCTTGATGAATAAAAATTAATTTTATAAAAAAGACCTTTTTTTAGTACTTAGTCTCGGGACTTATTGAACCACGTGTTAATCTATTAAAAAAGTGAATAAAAACATTGTCGACGCATTTGGCTAGAAATCAATGTCAATGGCACGAAATTTAATAAAACGTACCTACTTAACTGCTAACATACACGAAGCTATTAATTACAAGTTACGTATCCGTTTTTAAGAAAAAAATAAAGCCTCTCGTTCTAACGTGTTATAATAAATTAACTAGCGAATTCACTATAGCGTTACATGTGCAAAAAGTTTTTATTAGGTACGTTATTTTTGATACCACTTCATAAAGCAATAACTTCGTAGTTGGTAACTATTTATTAAGTAGTTTGATAAGTAAGTAGTTTTTATTTTACAATATTGTGATGTTAAAGAGAAATATTTTTGGTCAATATTGTATTGTTCGAGTATTGTATTTTTATTTTATTTTTTTAAATTTTCTAAAATTTTTCTTCAAACTTTAACTTATTCCTTTTAAAAAGTATTAGAAAAGTTTAAAAAAGTCATCTATGTATATTTGGTCCTCCAGACGAGAATGGTGGTTTGCCAGTTTAGCGCTTACCAACACATTTAGCAATTTATTTTCAAGAAAATAAAAAAAATTATAAAGATAAATTAACTTCATAAGGAGCAAGGACCTTCATTTAATTTTATAGTTTTACTTTACTACGTACTAGCGCCATCTATCGAACACCTTAAACACTGTATAGTATCTCGTTGTCAACCGTTTCATTATTCTGTCTATAGATGGCACTGCGAACATTACTTTCATCTTTATTAAACACACTAGCTTTTGCGCGCGACTTCGTCGGCGTGGACTCCGCTCCTATTGGTCTTAGCGCGATGACATATAGCCTATAGCCTTCCTCGATAAATGGGCTATCTAACACTGAAAGAATTTTTCAAATCGGCCCAGTAGTTCCAGAGATTACCGCGTTCAAACAAACAAACAAACAAAGAAACAAACTCTTCAGCTTTATATATTAGTATAGATTACATATATTATACATTTTAATATGAATATTAACATGAATATACCTAATACCGTAATAAATAAACCATCATACTACAACATTTAACAGCTAGGGCCTCTTTTCCAGTTGTTAACAAAGCGATCTGATACATATATATAACATTATCCAACAGATAGCTTTGTTTACCTTTGTTTGACCTCTTGTTGATGAAATTTATCAGTAATAACAACGATAAGTTTTATTAGTAACCGACAGTATTACCAACTCTACCATTTTTTCGTTAAATCTACCAACTTTTAGTATCTAACTCCTATCTACATCCTTGCAAAAATAATCTACCAAATTTTCAAATCTTTGAATTTTTTTTTTAGTTCTATACCTGCAAAGTGATATAATATAAATGTATTCTTTCAAAGAAAAAAAAGTGAAAAATTCATATTTTTTTATACTTATAATGTAGTTATATGTTAACTCCAAAAACATTTTTAACCTTGAAGTAAACTAATCTATGAAATATTTCGCAACTCAAACTATACATTTATTATAGAAAAAGAAAAAAAAATGGCCTCAAAATTATTGTCTTGAAAATTTTACGTTAATTGATTCTAATGATAATACCACATACCATAGAATATCTCAATTATCACTGCTATAAATATTGTCTTTAGGTTCAAGTATATTTATACGAGTAAATGAATTAAATATTTAAAATTAAAAACTATTCAATCAGGATATATATTATATACCTACTAAACTTATCACGATTCGTTTTTCAATATATTTTTTTTCAGGGTTTATTTGGGAATTAATGTTTCTGCTTTCACATGGGGTTCATTTTAAAAAGAGGTGAAATTTACCCAATGGAACCAATAATTATGTGTAGAATATTCTGAATATTATTACTGTAAGGTCTCTAGAAAACTTAAAAAAATGTAGGCGGTAGATCTACTAATTTTTCAAAATAGGATTGGTAGAAAACTATCAACTTCTGAAATTATATCTACCTCCGAGACAAATTTCGAGTCAGTAACCCTGGAAACATGAACTTATTGTTTTCATTTTGTTTCAGAAATATTCTAGAATCTATTTTAGTAATTTTTAAAAGCTACATACAATATTCTGATTAGTTTCCCATGTAGGACTACATATCCAAATATTACCATCGGAAAACAGTGTGTTGAAGTAAGGTGCACGCACCTATTAGGTAGGGATCCCTAGTACATATTTTTCACCTGATTACTATCAAGCAAATTTTCCGGGAGTAGCTTCATTTTGATGAGACGAACAAAAAGTTCCTCTTCGAAAACTCTCGATTGTGGTAGATAATAGAGTTAGCAGGAGATAGAGCAGCAGTGAGCGTAGGACCGGGATAACGTACCTACTACGCAATTTGTAGGACAATATTACCATCAAATTATATAAATGTTAACTAACTAAAAGAGAAAAAAAAAATAAGCTGGTCATGAAATAATTTTTGATCTCGTAAGGTCATCAAAAACTGATTTTTTTTCACAATCGAGAGTTTTCGAAGAGGAACTTTTTGTTCGTCTCATCAAAATGAAGCTACTCCCGGAAAATTAGCTTGATAGTAATCAGGTGAAAAATATGTACTAGGGATCCCGTACTACATTTATATGTAAAAGTACAGATTACTCGCGATACCTACGCTTCTTTGGGCAATGAAGTTTTCTTAACTAATTTATTTATTATATTAAATTGTCTGTTTATTTTTTAATTTAATACATAAATATTTGTTATACCTACTGTTTAGCGACAAACAAACTATTATTAGAACTGTTATTTTTAATATTTTTTATCATAATAACTTTAATTTAAATTTTTCTGAATTCTGAATTCTGATCTAATGAAACATAGTAAAGTTATACCTTGGTTTAAGTCCGGTTGTCATACTGATCCAACGAATTACAGGCCCATTTCTATTCTACCTGCCTGTAGTAAACTTTTTGAAAAAGTAATTCTCGGTCAGCTTTTAAGTCATTTCTCAAGAAATAAACTTTTACATAATAAGCAATTCGGTTTTACTAGAGGACGCTCCACAACTGATGCCGGTGTAGAGCTTTTTACTTCGATAGTCAATGCTTGGGAGGAGTCACTTGATGCTTTAGGTGTATTCTGTGATTTATCCAAGGCATTTGACTGTGTCCATCATGACACTTTAATCAGGAAACTCAGTCACTATGGCATTAAAAATACCGCACTAAAACTTCTGAGTTCTTATCTTAGTGATAGAACTCAGAGGGTTGAAGTAGATGGTACTAAGTCATCTGGGTCTCGTATACAGATGGGGGTCCCACAAGGCTCAATTCTTGGTCCATTTTTATTTTTGATATATATTAACGACCTACCATATTTAGTAGAGAAGAGGCATGAGATTGTATTGTTTGCTGATGATACTTCATTAATATTTAAATTGCGTAGACAAGAAACAAACTATGACGATGTAAACAATGCTCTCTCTGAACTGGTTCATTGGTTTAGCGTAAATAACTTGCTTCTCAATAGTAAAAAAACTAATTGTATTAAATTTTCTGCACCAAATGTTAAACAAGTTGATATGCAACCAGAACTCAATGGTGATAAACTCAACTTAATTAACTCAACCGTTTTCCTTGGAATCACCATTGATTCAAAGTTACAGTGGGGACCCCATATCTGTACATTGGCGGATAGACTGAGTTCTGCAGCATACGCGATTAAAAGAATACGATTATTAACGGATATCGATACAGCCCGATTAGTTTATTTCAGCTACTTCCATAGCATAATGTCCTATGGCATTTTGCTATGGGGCAATGCGGCTGATATTAACGTCATTTTTATTCTGCAGAAAAGGGCTATCCGTTATATTTATAAAATGGGATGTAAAGAATCTCTGAGAGAGAAATTTAAAGAGATCAACATCCTGACCTTTGCATCGCAGTATATTTATGAAAATATAATGTACATACGGAAAAATAGGCATTTATTTGTTAGTCGTAGTGATCGAAATGCCTCAAATGATGTAACACTCAGGAACGACCACAAATTAATTTTTCCTAAATGCCGGCTCAAGAAAAAAAGTAGTTCCTTTATAGGAATGTCTATCTTAATATATAATAAGATTCCGGCTGCGCTTCAATCTCTGCCTTTACTAAAGTTTAAAAAAATTATTAAGCGAGCATTATGCAATAAAGCCTATTATACAATCAATGAATACCTTAATGATGAAAAGGCATGGGATTGAATAAAGCTCGACCAGGCTATGTCTATGACCCGCCTTGTAAATTAGATAGTTACAAATATTGTGAGCAGGTGGCATGGGATGGTCTCGGCACGCACGATTGGCTGTCTCGTGTTTGTCCTGATCATTTCATGGTCCACTACTGCGTTTTTATCTTGTATCGGACTTTGAATCTTTTAAAAGAGTACCGAGAGTTTTTTTTCCTCCGGCTTTTTTTCTCTCGGCCTACACTAGGGCCATTATTATTTATTGTAATATTTAATAAAGCCGAGGATAAAGTAGGTAGGTAATGTCTACCGAGACATTATAGCTTAATATTTTGACTAAGTTAAGGCGGCAAATACTGGGTACATTACGTAAGTTTGTAATGTACCTAGTGTTAAGATATAAATTTTTATTTTATTGTTTGATTTTTTGCTGCCTTAACTTTCTGTTATTATTGTTTAGTTTTTTTTTTTTGTAAATCATTTTTGTTTTGACTTTCGTTAAGTGTATTACATATACCTTATGACGAAATAAATGATTTGAATTTGAATTTGAATTTATACTTTAATTTAATATACAAACTAGCGACCCGCCCCGGCTTCGCACGGTTGCTAAACCTATCATTGTTCCTCTACTATATTATGCATGTATTATACACAAAAACCTTCCTCTTGAATCACTCTATCTACTAAAGAAAACCGCATCAAAATCCGTTGCGTAGTTTTAATAATTTAAGCATACAGACAGACAGACAGACAGCGGGAAGCGACTTTGTTTTATAATATGTAGTGAGAACTTGATACAAACATGTCATTGCATACCAATTACCATACATTATTTAACTTAAGACTACATATTAATCAGGATGAAGCAAAAAAAGAAAAGAAACTAGACAAACATCGAAATAAATACGATGCTCAAAACTAAATTTCTCGCTCTTAATTTCAAATTTCGAATTATTAAAACTCTGTGACACATGTACGGAAAGAGAAGCATTACGACCTTCAATACCTGAGGGTGCTAACGGGATATTAAATCTCGTCTGTACCCTCAGGTAGTGCTTCAGTAACATTGACTAGCCCGTTTGCGCAGTTTGTAGTAACCCCGCTTTCTGCTCCGGGGGTTGTGGGTTCGATTCCCACCCTGATTCTGGGTGTAATATAAATAAGAAGCACATATACATTTTAAATTTTAAATATATTTTGCAATTAAGTATATAAATAATAAAAATAAGGATTACAGTCAATTTATACACAGATTTCTAAATGTAACACAAAAAATTTCAATGTAGTATTGTCGTGGTGACCAAAAAAGAATATCACTACCTACATACTTAATAGAATTATTGCAAGACCAACAATTATAAAAATTGGATATATCTATTAGCATATCCATAAATATAATAGTAAATATAATGTAATCACGACTATTTATGCAAATAATGATATATGATATATAATGTTTAGTTGATCGGACCAATTTACACATGTGTGCACCTAAATGTTAAACGACACGTGTTTTGTTATAAATATTATATTACAAAGAAAAAGGTAGAGCGTTAAGTTCAATAGACGTATTAATATACTTCTTTATGTATACCTACTATTATTTTATGAATAAACGATTTGGTTGTTTATTGGTAAACAATGAAAATACTTAATTGTTTTAAATTACCTTTTTAACCGTGTTATTATAATATTTAGAAATGTAGTCTATGAAACATCACACTACGATTATAATGAAACAACTTTTTCGGATTTTATCGCGCTTTATTATGTTTTTTAAATGTCCGACGTTTTGGACACTTTACACTTTACAGCAACCATGGTCACGGGAGGACAGTTGTTTCATTATAATGAGCGAAATTCGCGTAAACATTAGAAAACAATATCAAACTACGACTCATATTTGAGGAAAACTTTTGTCGTTTAGTCAAAACACGTTTAGTCTCGACTCTCGTGTATCTGTGGCGGTCCGTTGTAGGTACTAGGTACTAAAAGGTTGTCAAAGATGACTGACCGTAATACTAAGGCAATTGATTTTTTCACAGAATGTACGAATTACCAGTATAACGATATAAAATAAAAAGGATTTTTATTTTCAAACTAGCTGACCCGGCGACGTTCGTTTCGCCTAACAGTTGATTCTTTAATTTGGTAATATGGTATTAAAGTTCAAAATAACTTTTAAATATTATTACCTACGAATCTTTTGTATGGGAATATAGAAAAGTGTTGTTTGAAGACTTTTTCAGGCAATTTTTACAATTTTTCTCCCCGTAACTGAACCATCCTCGTACTTCAAGGAATATTATAAAAAAAGAATTAGCGAAATCGGTTCAGCCGCTCTCGAGATTTGCGCTAAGCAACCATTGATGTATAAAACCAACAAGATAACGTTATTAGCGATTAGTAACAAACAAACAAACTTTCCCTTTATGATACTGAAATAGATCTTAATCAAAAATAATAACTGTTTGTAGTGGGTGAAGGTTACATATTATGTAATTACATTTCCGAAATTATATGACTCGGTATGACATTCAAAGTAACATTTTAATTTGAATAAACATATTGGTATTTCTTATTGTAAGCAATACGCTAAATTATTGGAAATCCTTCTCTGAGAATTGAAATCTTGGACCGGTTGTAGCGGTTTAACGTCGTTGCAAAATCGAATAAAATATTTTTAAAATTTAAATTTATGAACAATTAAGACTCATTTCATAGTCATTATAAAAAAAAACTGAGAGGGTCACATCCACAGAGCATCGAATGTCATTTTCGCCCCCCGCCGGGGGGCGAAAATGACATTCGATGCTCTGTGGTCACATCCCAGGACAAGCAATTACAAAAATAATACATATATATTTAAAAAAATTACACGTAAATCAATCTAAATATTTAGTAAAACTAGATAAATACCACAGAGGTTAATTAGCGTTATTTATCGTCATATTTTTTTCAATCTGAAGGTTACAGTGCTTTTTTCCTTTCCTTAGATAGTGCACATAGATCGCTAGTTTTATAATCCAGTTGTTTTTGCTATATGGTCAGGTCTAAGCGCAGCTTGAAAGTGGTTCATACAACTCGAATATTTTCAGATAAATAAAAACTAAACATAATAGGTAATATACGTCAATGCGAACCTCCATACTCTACAGATTGCTTTAACAATACCTGCCTCTACCTATTTAAGCGTGCCATTTAATGCAAATATGTATATAAATACAAAGAAATACTTACCAAGGTTAGCAGGCGTTCGGCGTCGTCGTGCCGACGCTTTCCTCACAGCTATGGAAACCAATGAATCCATCTCACTGCCCGAATCCCATCGAGGCCTCTGCAGCACAGGTTGTGTCACAGCCCTAACATCGTCTTCTGTATCCCTGTCACTGCTAGTTGGTGGTACATTCGATTCATCACTTTCAGGCGGCCCACGCTCACACTTCATCTTAAACACCGTATTCATAGAAACATCTTCGAATTCGGCACACGAAATGGGGTGGGTCAAAGTCCTCTGTATATTGCTTTTCTTGTGTCTCACTTTCACTGACCCCTCGGATAATGATCTTTTACCGTTCAATTTGTTTTCGCTTTTCGTGTCCCCTTGAGCAAATTTCAAGTCTGACGGCGATAAAGATTTTTTTCTAGAGTTTCGTCTTTTCATACTCCGCTTCGGTCGACATGAATCTCTTTGAGCCTGCATTGTTGCCGCATTTGTGCGATCTGAAATGTTAATTAATGACATTTAAATGGTTGATCAATTCACTAAAATATAACTATTATTAATGACGCGATGTATTTCAGTACATTTTCTGTAATAATAAAATTCTCGGAATCGGTAAAAAAATTATAAGAATATAAGTAGGTATATTTTAGTATCTATAATATTAAATCAAATTATTTAGAAGATTTGGGTGGATTACAGCTAAATTAAAACTTAAGAGACAATTATTTTTACGTATTCTCTGAATTAATTATTATTGTCCATAAATGCTTTGAGAGCAAAGAAAATACGAAAATGACTTAAAAATAAATAGACAATAGGCTTACGTCAACAATAACTTATATTACTATAACAGTTGATATTTCTATACATTTTGGGTATTTACGTTACCACTAAAAAAATATAAAATTTTATTTTACTAAAAGTTCGCTATTCTCAATTTTAAATCAGAAGTGGGAGATTTTTTTCTTCCAATAGCGTCTTAACCATCTGTTCTTCCCCTTTAAGAGTTGAATTCAAAAAAAATCAATTATCACTAATGTTCTAGGTAAAAAAAATACAGACAAAACTTTTTATGTACCACACAAAGATCTAAAGCAAGAAAAAATACTTATATCTAAATTATTTTTGTTACATAATAATATTAAAAAATCACATTTACGTTTGCGACATTTCATCAAATACTCGTAGTCTTGTTGTTACCTGACAATGAGATTTTATATCGTATTATTATTTTTATCAACGTATATAATGTGTTCCGGTTTACTCGTTTCACTGACCTTTCCAACAAAATTCTCCTAGTTTTACATTTACTCACATAACGCGTTAATGCATTGAAATTAAAGCTGCAATACTAATAAAACAGTACCTTTCGTAATGAACCTCAACCGCTAACCGAAGAAATTTAATATTATCTACACTGCATCCTATCACTTCAATTTCACTAAACAAACATAACGTCACTATGTCGGTATCTACGCAAAAATACTGTTAAATTTAAATCACACTGGCACGAGAGTTATAAAAGAAAAAATATTGGCAGCACCATTGGTTTTATACTGTAGCTACGTGGTATTACAACTATGTATAAAGATTACCGTCAAAGGTCGCGATAGAGAAGGTAGCGCGGTAACGTCTACAGTCAACGGTTCTGTGCGATCAACTGGCTGTATACATTATTTACAGTAGACGCAACGTAATACCATAAACTGCTGTTTATTTTACAAGATAATACTTTCAGCGATACAAAATATATATTTTGTTAAAACTATTTCCTAATATTGAGATATTTTAATTTTATAAAATAATTCACATTACTTCCACTCAAGATACATAATAAGAGTAACAATAGAAATCTGACTACAATACGGAGAGACCGATAAGATAAAGAGATAAAGAAATGTTTATATCACCCGATCGCAAATTTATTTCTTTCTATTGTTAGTAAGAAAATATTATTCTTTTTGTACAAGTAGACTTAGAGCGTGAACATTTAAATATATTAAGAATTTTAAAAATCGAATTTAATAATAATCTACACTAATATAATAAAGCTGAAGAGTTTGTTTGTTTGTTTGTTTGAACGCGCTAATCTCAGGATCTACTGGTCCGATTTGAAAAATTCTTTCAGTGTTAGATAGCCCATTTATCGAGGAAGGCTATAGGCTATATAATTAACATCACGCTAAGACCAACAGGAGCGGAGTCCACGCCGACGAAGTCGGGCGCAGAAGCTAAATAAAGTTGTTACAATTTTTCTGTTACATGAACAAAAACATACTATACACAAAAAAAAACATTAAAATGATGTATACTCTCCGTCCCTAGTGCGAATGTGTTTTATCAATCTAATGGCAATCCACATTTAGAGACCAATTAACGGAACCATGTTAACCTGAATCGACCGGAGAGCATCTGTTAACCTGAATTAGTCTTGCAACAGACTGAAGAGAAAAGTTAACTATGGATTTTATGACGTTAACTACGGATTTTATGATTTACAGTACAGTCATGAGTCAATCTTATACTATTAAACGAGCAATTCTTGTATATATATATATATATATATATTTATGTGTTGTGACTAGTGCTGGGACACGTTTTTTATTCAATATTTGATTTGGGGACATCTGTATGTTATCAGGTCAGGTTCCAATATATTTATGTATCCAATGAATCTATGGAGGACATTCAAAAATTGTATATAAAATAATACCAATAAACCAATATAGATGGCAGTACTTGTATTATTTCAACATTTATTTACAAAATGCACACTTCATGGTTATCATTGAATGTCCCAGAACAACCAAGCGTTATATATATTATTATTATTATAAATACAAGCTTTTATTTAGTTTTTCTGATCACTAGATTGAGCTGAAATTTTGCATACATGTGTAAATCGCGTGACGACGCAATATTATGGTGACATGGTGCTGATCTGATGATGGAGCTGGAAGGTGGTCATAGGAACTCTGTAATGAAACTACACAACCTCATAGAGTTTGGACTCGTTTGATTCGTCTTGACGAGTACTTTGGTACTAAATGGTAACCAGGGTCTGATGATGGAGCTGGAAGATGGTCACTGGAACTCAGTAATTAAACGTCATAACCTAATCGAGTATGGGCTCGTTTGATTCGTCTTGACAAGTACTTTGGTGCTAGATGGTAACCAGGGTCTGATGATGGAGCTGGAAGAAGGTCATCGGAACTCAGTAATTAAACGACATAACCCAATCGAGTATGGGCTCGTTTGATTCGTCTTGACGAGTACTTTGGTGCTAGATGGTGACCAGGGTCTGATGATGGAGCTGGAAGATGGTCATCGGAACTCAGTAATTAAACGTCATAACCCAATCGAGTATGGGCTCGTTTGATTCGTCTTTACAAGTACTTTGGTGCTAGATGGTAACCAGGGTCAGATGATGGAGCTGGAAGATGGTCATCGGAACTCAGTAATTAAACGTCATAACCCAATCGAGTATGGGCTCGTTTGATTCGTCTTGACGAGTACTTTGGTGCTAGATGGTAACCAGGGTCAGATGATGGAGCTGGAAGATGGTCATCGGAACTCAGTAATTAAACGTCATAACCCAATCGAGTATGGGCTCGTTTGATTCGTCTTGACGAGTACTTCGGTGCTAGATGGTAACCAGGGTCTGATGATGGAGCTGGAAGAAGGTCATCGGAACTCAGTAATTAAACGACATAACCCAATCGAGTATGGGCTCGTTTGATTCGTCTTTACAAGTACTTTGGTGCTAGATGGTAACCAGGGTCTGATGATGGAGCTGGAAGATGGTCATCGGAACTCAGTAATTAAACGTCATAACCCAATCGAGTATGGGCTCGTTTGATTCGTCTTGACGAGTACTTTGGTGTTAGATGGTAACCAGGGTCTGATGATGGAGCCGGAAGAAGGTCATCGGAACTAAGTAATTAAACGACATAACCCAATCGAGTATGGGCTCGTTTGATTCGTCTTTACAAGTACTTTGGTGCTAGATGGTAACCAGGGTCTGATGATGGAGCTGGAAGATGGTCATCGGAACTCAGTAATTAAACGTCATAACCCAATCGAGTATGGGCTTCGTTTGATTCGTTTTGACGAGTACTTTGGTGCTAGATGGTAACCAGGGTCTGATGATGGAGCTGGAAGATGGTCATCGGAACTCAGTAATTAAACGTCATAACCCAATCGAGTATGGGCTAGTTTGATACGTCTTGACGGGTACTTTGGTGCTAGATGGTAACCAGGGTCTGAAGATGGAGCTGGAAGAAGGTCATCGGAACTCAGTAATTAAACGACATAACCCAATCGAGTATGGGCTCGTTTGATTCGTCTTTACAAGTACTTTGGTGCTAGATGGTAACCAGGGTTAGATGATGGAGCTGGAAGATGGTCATCGGAACTCAGTAATTAAACGTCATAACCCAATCGAGTATGGGCTCGTTTGATTCGTCTTTACAAGTACTTTGGTGCTAGATGGTAACCAGGGTCTGATGATGGAGCTGGAAGATGGTCATCGGAACTCAGTAATTAAACGTCATAACCCAATCGAGTATGGGCTCGTTTGATTCGTCTTGACGAGTACTTTGGTGTTAGATGGTAACCAGGGTCAGATGATGGAGCTGGAAGATGGTCATCGGAACTCAGTAATTAAACGTCATAACCCAATCGAGTATGGGCTTCGTTTGATTCGTTTTGACGAGTACTTTGGTGCTAGATGGTAACCAGGGTCTGATGATGGAGCTGGAAGAAGGTCATCGGAACTCAGTAATTAAACGACATAACCCAATCGAGTATGGGCTCGTTTGATTCGTCTTTACAAGTACTTTGGTGCTAGATGGTAACCAGGGTCTGATGATGGAGCTGGAAGATGGTCATCGGAACTCAGTAATTAAACGTCATAACCCAATCGAGTATGGGCTCGTTTGATTCGTCTTGACGAGTACTTTGGTGTTAGATGGTAACCAGGGTATGATGATGGAGCTGGAAGAAGGTCATCGGAACTCAGTAATTAAACGACATAACCCAATCGAGTATGGGCTCGTTTGATTCGTCTTTACAAGTACTTTGGTGCTAGATGGTAACCAGGGTCTGATGATGGAGCTGGAAGATGGTCATCGGAACTCAGTAATTAAACGTCATAACCCAATCGAGTATGGGCTCGTTTGATTCGTCTTGACGAGTACTTTGGTGCTAGATGGTAACCAGGGTCTGATGATGGAGGTGGAAGAAAGTCATCGGAACTCAGTAATTAAACGACATAACCCAATCGAGTATGGGCTCGTTTGATTCGTCTTGACCAGTACTTTGGTGCTAGATGGTAACCAGGGTCTGATGATGGAGCTGGAAGATGGTCATCGAAACTCAGTAATTAAACGTCATAACCCAATCGAGTATGGGCTCGTTTGATTCATCTTGACGAGTACTTTGGTGCTATATGGTAACCAGGGTCTGATGATGGAGCTTGAAGATGGTCATCGGAACTAAGTAATTAAACGTCATAACCCAATCGAGTATGGGCTTGTTTGATTCGTCTTGACGAGTACTTTGGTGATAGATGGTAACCAGGGTCTGATGATGGAGCTGGAAGATGGTCATAGGAACTCTGTAGTGAAACGACGCAACCGCATTGAGTTTCGGCTCGTTTGATTTGTCTTTACGAGTACTTTGGTGCTAGATCGTAACCAGGGTCTGATGATGGAGCTGGAAGATGGTCATCGGAACTCAGTAATTAAACGTCATAACCCAATCGAGTATGGGCTCGTTTGATTCGTCTTGGCGAGTACTTTGGTGCTAGATGGTAATCAAGGTCTGATCCGATAATAGAGCTGGAAGGTGGTAATAGGAACTCAGTAAAGAAGCTTCACAGGGGGAATGCGTCATTTTTTCGAATTATAATTACGAAACAAATGTAAAAATTTTAAATAAAATTCATTAACTCAGCTATTTTCCAATAAATTTTTATGCGGTTTTCTCTGAAAATATTCCCGTGACTTGGAAAATCCTGATATTTATCACTAAATAAGTAAATATAATAAACGTTAGTGCTTCAAGAACTAAGTGATCGGGTTTTTTATAGACATTGTAACATAACCTCACTTTTACAAAACATCTAATAACTCCGCTCTCAGATAGCCCAAATGTAAAGAATTTTTAGTGAGATATCAATAAGCCTAAATACATTAATTGATACCATTTTCATTTCATTACATTTTGATCCAAGAGTGTATGAAATCGTATCCGTTTCCTTTAAAAATTTATTTCCTTAAAATATTGTTATTATTATTTGTCATTGCGTCTATTCGTTATAAGTATTATTAAAGTTCGCAGACAAGTGGACATAAGGTGCCAATCAAACTACTAATGCGACGTTTCGATCGTTTATTTGATCATCATCAGGCATCTACAAAAGTTAGACACGTGTTAGACATAGCCAGTAGATCGCTGCATCAGCATGCTTGCCTATTGCTCACGGCACCTACAACCTGCATAGGCTCCATGTTTTACAAGCTCAGCAACTACAAGCAGCATTGACGTCAATCATTGACGTCAATCGAAGATTTCCTTTGAAGCCTGAAATGTGGAAGCGACACTCTTTGGTCCCACATTGACATCATAAGTTATAAGATGTAGTTTTAAGATTACTATTGTATTAACTCTTGGTACGAGCATCGACCAATTGTCATTACTTTAGTTTAGTTATAAGAAGTAGTATAAGATAATATTGTATTAATACCGAATTAATACATAAATATTAATTATGTGGTTTCTTTTCAACCTCCTGACTACTGCAAACGTAACTCACGCTGCATTTAATCAATAATGTATATATAAAACAACAACAAAGAAAGAAAAAACAAACTATAGTCCGTTCAACGAGACGAGAGAATTTTTGTAAACAAACCAAAATGTCATTATAATAGATGTCATTTACATGTGCAGGGTTTTGTAACCTTTTTTTCGTACACAATTTTTTTAAATGTAAAATATATTTATATTTTGATAATTACTTAATTAAATATAATTAATTAAATTTAATTATGTATATAAGATTTGATACGTCTTAAATAATTAATTATCAAAATGTACATTTATTTTACATTTTACATTTAAAGTTTAAATATAATAATATTAGTTTATTAGTTTAATTTTAAGTTTAGGATTTTAGGTACAAATGAAATATTAATGATTAATATTACTAAAATATTTATTAGATACAAGCTGCTGTGCCCGCGACTTCGTCCGCGTGGAATTTAACGACAAATGATAAATGAATGATAAATGAAAACATTTATTTCGCCATAAGGTGATACACACACTTAACGAAAGTCGAAAAAAAAGTGATACAAAAAAAAACTAAACAATAATAACAAAAAGTTAGGCAGCATAAAATCAAACAATAAAATAAAAAATTAAAATTTATTATCTTAACATTAGTTACATTACAAACTTACGTAATGTACCCAGTGTTGTAAGCAACGCTAACTTAGTCAAAATATTAAGTTACTAATGTCTCGTTAGAAATTACCTACCTACTTTATCCTCGGCTTTATTAAATATTACAATTAATAACAATGTCCCTAGTGTAGGTCGAGAGAAAAAAAGCCGGAGGAAAAATCTCTCGGTACTCTTTTAAAACATGCACACTAAAATGCAAATAATTATTACAAAATCCGAATGTTTTCAAAGTCAGACTATCTTGACAGATTCGACGTTCGAACTTGCCGAGAGACGTGCAGCAGATAGCAAACAAACAAGATAGAAGGAGATAGACTATATTTTGTTTGTTCCGTCGTCACTATGAAAAAATGATGCGCTTTGTTTACAAAATTTCTCTCGTCTCGTTGAACGGACTATATTTTAGTATTTTCTCACATTACCTTCACACGCAGTATTTAATTGACATCTTTATATTATTAAAAATCGCTAGTATGTAAGATCCTATAGCTAATGCATTATATATTGTTGTTTTTAATTTAATTTTAAATAACTGCAAACTATGAATTTTGAAAAATTGATACTATAACATTTAAATTTATCTAGGTAACAATATGTACAATTTGTGTTATTATATTTTTTGATATACATTTTCAGGACATCAGATTTTTAAATTTGACTCTGTTCTTCATCTAAACCATCAATTACATACACGTAAAGTTGTTGATTAACAATGTATTGGTCTAAGATCCGGGATATAAAAAAATATTCCCTCATCTGTTAATTAACAACAACACACAACACAATATTGACGGTTTTAGCTTACTACATGTACTTAATTAACATGAGAGAGAAAAGATTTTTTAGAAGAAAAAAAATTTTTTTTTTTAAGTATTATTATTTGCAGCAGGCTTATTGTGGCAGAGGTTGTTTTTATAAATTCACAATATTGAAATAAGCCTATAAAAATTGTTTCATCTAATTAACAGATGAGGGAAGATTTAGCTTCTCGGATCTTAGACCATATACAGAATGGTAACAACAAGAATTTCTTTCTTTACCTTTACATATATTGTTAGTTACTTTCTTCCTATTTAACTTGTCAATATGTATTTTCCTTTTAATTTTTTATATTTTATCTTTTTATCTTTACGAATGTTGAATTTTGAGTTTTGCTACATTTAAAGTATGTTATTTAAATTTATGTAGTTGGCAAAATGTACATTTTTTTAAATATAATTTATTACTTGTTATATGAACATCTTATTCTCAAATTTACCTCTGTTCCAGTGTCTAAAACAATAATTATATATAAGATATAATATATAAACAACGCGTTATGTTGCACAAAACTACAAATAGACTACTACTAATTGACTAACTACAAATTGAAAACCATAAATTGAAATGCTGTACAAAACTAAAAATAGACTACTACTAATTAACTACAAACTGAAAACTAAAAATTGAAAACTACAAAAAATTACCTCACATTTAACTGTTAAGGACAAAATTTAAAACAATTACTTTTTTAAAATGTAAGTAATTTATAGATTTTGATCCCCCCCCCCCCCTCACCCCCATGTAACGCGCCGTAACGTTTTCCTGTAACCCCCCCCCCCCCCCTACACCACGAGCGTTATGTAACATCCAATTGACCATTTTTACCACATTTTTACCCAAATGTCACAACTTTCTTGCGCAAACTAACCGGAAAGTAGCTAAACTGGTGTGGCGTGTCCGATCACGCACGGAAAACACCGTGCGTATATCGGACCGCGACGCATAAACATCACTTGTCAAAAATCCCCGTTTGACACTTGGTCTCGGCAGATCCGAACACGCTATCGCTAGATATCAGCGAAATATTTTTCTATGGTTAATAAATAATAAGTAACCAAAGTGGTGACCCCGACGTGATCTGCAAGGGATTTTGCGTATTATTGCGACCGTCTACACGACAATAAGTGTTACGACGACGTCTGCACAAAATCAGTGACTGGCGACTGGCGAGTCATCCCGAGCCACGCGCCGTGGTCGAACGGGAGCACATCGTGTGGGCCAGCTGCGCTTGCGTCTCGCCAGCCTGTTACGCCACGCCTGCGTCTGGCGATCTATGTTGAGCCACATCGCCAATAATCATCGTAGTCCCGCATCGTTAAGTGTTACAAGTGCAGTGTACGACTCGCATCGTCTCCAGTGTACTAACCGAGTGTAACGCGAGTGTTTTAAACGACCTGCCTACGACGTTTTCATCAATCGGTGTGCATTGTTGTGCTTACATCATACGACCTGCATCACTTCACTCGCATCCGGTGGCCTGCATTGCTACATTTGTATCCGGCATCTTTTCAACTATCTATGCTTTCAATCTGCAAGTAGCCTGCATTTGTGTGTGCATCGGGTGGACAGTGCTTACAAATATAGCTAAGTTAACAAACTTTATACTTAAATTATAAACATCATAGTAAAGTTATAAACACTATCATCAGTTTAACAACACATTAAAATTATAAACATTGTATTTAAATTCCAAACTTATTATAAACATTATAGTTAAGTTATAAACGATATATTAAAATTATATACATTAAATTTAAATTTTAAACTTAATAGTTCAGTTATGAGTATTTAAGGTTAAGTAGTAAACATTGTATTTAAGTTATAAGCTTTATAGTCAAGAACATAAATTGTTTTAAGGAGTAGTTAATTAATTAAGACGTGATTTCGAATCCTGCTAACTTGTCATACTTTATTTTAGGCGTGTTAATTAGTTTGTTTAATAAATTTAAATTGTCATTAATCATCAGTATGGATAGTATAGAAGAACGTTTTGCTGCATTGCAGGCTCAAAACCTCGAGCTGCAAGCTATTATAAATAAGCTTCAGCAACAGCAGCAAACGGTGTCGGGCCGCACTACCCCTCCGTCTCAGGCAGATATGAATATTAGTAGTAAGGAAGTATTTAAGGTAGCCGCTAAGCTACCCCCCTTTTGGCAAGACCGACCAGCAACCTGGTTTGCTCAAGTAGAGTCTCAATTTAATATTGCTGGCATAACCACGGACCAGACAAAATACGATCATGTTGTTGCACAATTAGACTCGCGTATTGTAGGGGAGGTTGAGGACATTGTTACTCAGCCGCCAGTGAAAGACAAGTATTTGACACTTAAGGCGGAATTGATTCGCCGTCTCTCGTCCTCTGAAGAGCAGCGGCTTCGCCAACTCATCAATGAGGAGGAGTTAGGTGATCGACGCCCTTCGCAGTTTCTACGCCACCTAAAATCACTGGCAGGGACCACCCTGTCGGACGAAAACATTCTGCGTCAGCTGTGGATGCGCCGACTGCCTCAGCACCTACAGTCCATACTAGCTGCTCAATCTGAATTGTCCCTGGAGAAGGTGGCAGAGTTGGCCGACAAGATCTTGGAGGTATCTCCGAGCACCCCCGCACCTCGCCCACCCGCCGGTAATGTATATTCTACTGAGGACATTTCAAACCGCTTAGACGAACTTGCAAGGCAGGTGGCCGCACTGACAACTAATCGCCGCGGTAGGAGTCGGAGCCGTCCTCGAGCATCCTCGTCATCTGAAGGTAAGTCGTTATGCTGGTACCACAGGAATTTCAAGGACAAGGCAACGAAATGCACCTCTCCTTGCAGTTGGAAGCAGGCGGAAAACCAGAAGGGTTGTCAGTAGCGTCGGCAGCTGACAATCCCTCCTCGAGCCGCCGACTGTTCGTCACAGAGTTGGTATCGCGCCGCCGTTTCTTGGTAGACACCGGCTCTGATCTGTCATGTTATCCGCGTCGGTGGCTCTCTTCTCACCACCGGGCCACTGATTATATGCTGTACGCTGCCAACAGCAGCAACATACAAACGTATGGTACTATTCGACTCTGCCTTAACATCGGCCTGCGCAGAAACTTTTTATGGAACTTTATCATTGCAGATGTGAGTGCGGCCATTATTGGAGCGGACTTCCTGGCTCATTACCATCTCTTGCCCGACTGCGCAAGCAAGCGTCTGTTAGACGGGGAGACTGGTCTCCAATGCAACGCTATCATTGCCTCGGTCGAGCAGAACAGTGTCAAAGCCGTCTCCTGCACTGGCCCTAACCCACGCTTTCTGCAGCTTCTTGCGGAGTTTCCCACCATAACGAGACCCTCAGGAACACCAAGGGAGGTAAGACACGACACTTTTCATTACATAAAGACCACTGAGGGCCCTCCTGTTTCTTGTCGTGCTCGTCGCCTTGGCCCTTTAAAACTGCAAGCAGCCAAGAAGGTTTTTGAGGAGATGGTACAGAACGGTACCGCTAGACCCTCAAAGAGCCCGTGGGCCTCACCGTTACACATGGCCCCGAAAAAGGATACCACATGGCGTCCGTGTGGCGATTACCGGGCGCTCAACGCTCGGACTGTACCCGACCGGTACCCCGTTCGCCACATCGGTGACATTTGCAACAACATAGCTGGCTGCACAATCTTCAGCACGCTGGATTTGGTAAAAGCTTACCAGCAGATCCCCGTGGCTCCCGACGACGTGTGCAAGACTGCCATTATTACCCCCTTCGGTCTGTATGAGTTCCCATTTATGAGTTTCGGACTCCGAAACGCGGGACAAACTTTTCAACGTTTTATCGATCAGGTCGTCTCGGGGCTGGATTTCTGTTTTGTATACGTCGACGACATTCTTGTTTTCTCCAAAGACGAAATGCAGCACTCGGAACATCTGCGTGCTTTGTTCCAACGACTCAGCGACTACGGGGTAACTGTCAACCCTGCAAAATGCACTCTTGGCGCGTCTGAGGTGACCTTTTTAGGGTGCCGCATTAACTCTGAAGGAACACGTCCACCAGAAGATCGCATCCAGGCGTTGAGAGACTTTCCCCCACCCAAAACTGTTCAGGGTTTGCGTCGGTTCCTGGGTATGGTTAACTATTACCGTAGATTCCTACCTAGGGCTGCGCGTGAACAGGCCCCTCTAGTAGATGCGATTGTGGCTGTTAACGGAAAAGGTAACAAACCAGTTCTCTGGACGCCTGAGCTACTTAGAGCTTTCGAAGCTTGCAAGCAGAGCCTATCCACCGCAACGCTACTTGTGCATCCCGTTTGTGACGCTCCGCTCGGCTTATTCACCGATGCATCGAGCGCCCACATAGGAGCCTGTCTGCAGCAACGCGTGAACGACATGTGGCGACCTATTGGTTTCTTTAGCCGGAAACTGACGGCCCGACAAGCCGAGTGGCCGGCGTATTACAGAGAACTATTAGCCGTCTACGAAAGTGTACAGCACTATCGGCATATTCTCGAGGCACAACATGCCACGATATATATCGATCATAAGCCTTTAGTGTACGCTTTTAAGCAACGCCGGGAGCGCCTACCCCCTGCACAGCTAAATCAACTTTCCTTCATCTCGCATTTCACAACTGACGTCGTATATATCAAAGGTGAAGACAACACCGTCGCGGACGCCATGTCACGAGTAGAGGCGGTTTCCATCGAAGCTGACTTCGCTGATCTCGCTCAGGCACAAGAGCTTGACGATGAGTTAATGGCCTTGTTAGCCGGTAAGCCTTTCTCGTCTCTAAGCCTTCGTAAGACTGACGTCCCAGGTACCGGTTACAACCTCATCTGCGACCACTCAACCGGGAAACCACGACCTTATGTTCCCCCTCCGCTCCGTAGAAGAGTGTTCGACAGGATTCATAACCTGAGTCACCCCGGAGTTAAGGCAACATGCCGCCTGGTCGCGGACCGTTTCGTATGGCCGAATATTAACCGGGACTGTCGCTCTTGGGCCCGTTCATGCGTTCCATGTCAACAAAGTAAGGTAACAAGGCATATTAGGACGCCTCTTGGCCATTTTTCCAATCCAACAGCGAGACTTAGACACGTCCACATTGACATCGTTGGTCCACTGCCGCCCTGTGGCTCATTCCGGTATTGTTTGACCGCCGTTGATCGCTACACTCGTTGGCCAGAGGTATGGCCCATGTCAGGCATCAGTGCTGAAGAAGTCGCCAGCACTTTCATATCAGGCTGGATTGCTCGGTTTGGCGTCCCCACAGTCATAACAACCGACCAGGGCCGTCAATTCGAGTCAGATCTCTTCCGACGACTTCTCCAGTGTTGCGCCACCGAGAGAACTCGCACGACCAGCTACCACCCCTGCGCCAACGGGATGGTTGAGCGATTTCACCGGCAGCTGAAGGCGGCTTTGACTTGTCATGGTGGATCGTGGCTCGAAGCTTTGCCATTGGTCCTCTTAGGAGTGCGAACCGCCCTGAAAGATGACCTAAAATCTTCCTCTGCGGAGCTTCTATATGGGGAGTCATTACGCCTGCCGGGCGAATTCGTGACAACATCAAGAGCGAGCAAATGTGTTGAGGACCCTTCCGATTTCGTAGCGAACTTCCGGCAACGCATGTCGAAGCTCCGACCAGTTCCAGCGTCACGACACGCTGACCCTGGCTGTTTCACTTACAAAGATTTGCCCACATCGTCTCACGCATTCCTTCGCGACGACTCCGTTCGCAGACCGCTGACACCAGCCTACACAGGCCCACATCGTATCTTACAACTTAAGACCAAAACAGTCGTACTAGACATCAACGGCAAAAGCACGGAGGTAAGCTTGGATCGGGTGAAGCCTGCTCTGCTAGAACCTGACACAACGTCACAGCTACCGGTGAGTAAACCTTACCCACCTAGTTCCTTGCAAAAAACGGCCAACATGCCAGGCCCTACGCCACCTGCAGCACAACCGGCTACCACGGATGGTACAAATGTCACAACCTCTCCTATACCATCTGCGCCCCCACCTGCTCCAGGTTACACCACCAAGTCAGGTCGCAGGGTCCGTTTTGCCATCCCTTTCAACTTGTAATAATATATTATTATTTTTTTTTTCTCTTATCTTTCTATCACCTTATTCTCTCCGTAGGGGGGTGGTGTGGCGTGTCCGATCACGCACGGAAAACACCGTGCGTATATCGGACCGCGACGCATAAACATCACTTGTCAAAAATCCCCGTTTGACACTTGGTCTCGGCAGATCCGAACACGCTATCGCTAGATATCAGCGAAATATTTTTCTATGGTTAATAAATAATAAGTAACCAAACTACTTTTGTTATCGTTTTAATCGCGTTTTTGGTAGTAATAAATAAATAAAACAATAGATTTTAATACCCTAGTTTTTTTTAATAAACAAAAAACAATGTTACGTAACGCGCTGTTCGAAACGCCCCTCCCTCCCCTGTAACGCATCGTAACGTTTAACAAGACCCCTCCCCCCAAATTAGCGTTACGTAATACTTGAACGCCCCCTTAGCCTTTGGGTACGGAACCCTAAAAATGATGTTCTGCATGGGGTGACATAATTTTCTGATTAGTGTTCACTGTCATGTGAAATTATATTTTCTTAACTCGTTTTGTGAAAATATCAACAATCTTATATCATAATTAATTTTTAGTCACTAATCCATCCATGGCTATTGTCGTTAAAGGTTGCATGCAATGTACCTATATAATGATATTTTTCTTATCAGGTTTAAATTATTATGTTTATATTTTTAGTTCTTTTTATTAACAATGATAGCTTGTTTTTTATCCTTTAGGGCGCCTTCAAATTAGCCGCGCACAACGCGCGACAGCAGCGCGACAAATTTGAAGGCGCCGCGCTGCTGTCGCGCGTTGTTATTTACATACATTTACAACGTCGCGCGTCAGCAGCGCTGCAGACGCGCTGCCGCCGCGCGGCTAATTTGAAGGCGCCCTTACTGTTTACGAGAAATAATGGCTTATTTATGAAACGATTTTAAGCAATAAAGAATTATTCGTTATCCAATTAAGTACCTTAAATACATTGTGCATTTAATATACATCAATATGGTCCTTTACAGTATGTAATTTAAATCAATGTTTTCAAAGATATCATAGATTTAAAATGCAGGAACATAGCGGTCGCAGTGGTACCGGTCGGGGTGGCTGGCGGCGCGGCGGCCGGCGGCGTGTGCCACTGTGGTCTGTGCCTATATAAATGTCGCGTCGAAGGCCGCGCTTCACCCTACCCTATTCAATTGATTTAAGCTATGTATTCATTAAGCAACATTTGCAAATTTTGATTTTCGTTAAGTGTGTGTATCACCTTATGGCGAAATAAATGTTTTCATTTCATTTTATTTCAAAGAAGCTTGTAACACTTGACGCTCAACATGTTTGGCAACGTCGCACAACAGCGAAGCGACCTTGCTAGTTGACCTTGTTAGTCTTATTGTTTGTTTACAAAAATTCTAAATAATAAAAATAATTTAAAATTAATAGTTGTTATATCAGGCATTCTTCCTCTTTCACACACAGGGTGGGTTCTCCCTTTTACTTTTAGGCCTAACTCTGGCTACCTTTATACACGGGGTAATAAAACAATAGTGGATACTTTTTTATAGTTTACAGGGTTGCTTCTTGTTTTTTGTATAGGTACATTGTTAATCTAACTAATGGTTTGTACATTCACAACTTATCTACTTATACAAAATTTAGTCGACATTTTTATTCTTACAACTTAAGACTAAATGGTTACGAATTACAAAATTATTTTAACACTTTTATATTATTCAAAATGAAACTGTATACTAATAATTCGTTTTTATTTTTATTTTTGTGTTACCCACACCTGAGGAAATTATAAAGATCCTGCTGGGTCGAAAATTTTGATATGATTTAAAATCTTTGTATACTAATAAATTAATAATATAGGTACAAAGAAACAGCTATTTACATGAATAACAATATTAAGCCTATTAGTTAATTATGTTCTATCATAGAAACTATAGCTTAATGGCAAATAAAATATGATATAATTATATGCTTTTGATTCGATTTTTGTCAAATATCTCGAGAAAAGAGCATCAATAGTAGTATGGTCTCTCGTAAGTCGTAGTAAATTGAAGATTCATCGTAAAAAGGATAGCGATAATTTTTGCTGCGGCAATCGGGTTGTGACTTGAAATTTCTCTCATAATGTTTACTCTGGATACGCTACGCCCAACGATTTTATATTTTGTCTGATCAATACCCCAGATTGATGAGAAGATTGGTGCGATCTGGTAGCTAGGGATTACCGAATTATTATTTAGCTTTTAGTACATAACCTAACTACATCATTTTTATTGTAATAAAACCGTTTAAGATAAAAAAATAGTTTATTTTTTTATTATATAGATAAGTATAGAAGATTATGTGAATTCGAATTGTCTAAAATCTAATCCAACGCAGGCGAAGTTGCGGGCACCAGCTAGTTCCACCATACATTGATACACTAGCGGCCGCACTCAGAGACGTTCAAATTAGTCCTTATGGATTCTTAAGTAATTGACATTAAGGCGGCTGTGGGGGCAAAACGCCGCGCTAGCCGTTTTTTGTGCAGTTTTTTGAAGCTAATCTACTTTTTATTGGAAAGAAATATCAAACTAATACAAACACATTTAATTTCTACATAATTTTGATTATATAATAGATGATTTTTTAAATTTTTTTAAAGGAATACATTTTAAATAATCGCCTTACAACGAAACCACAAAAATGAGAAATAATTACTGATACTATGCGTCTCCTCGTAAAGTAAACATTATTTTATTTTGCTACCGACACTAATGGATGGACAATTTAATAATGAACAATTCGCATGAATAAATTTTTCGAAAAGACCTAAATTTGATGTGTTATTGATTTTTTTCTAAAATCTGGGCGTATTCACTACTGTAGCTCAAGCGCGGGGTATCGGAATTCAGTCTGCCGCAAGGTTTGGAGGGCGAAGCTTGTGTCGTTTGTCACCGTCTCGGCTAGCGCACGCTCACGTCATATTATAAATCTATACGTCTATACTCTATACATACAAATAAATAAAATTGGAGTGTCCGTTTGTAATAATAAAATAATAGCCTTTTACTAAATGCATATGCATGTATACACGGTACATATACCAAAATAACATTTTTTACAATTGTTGTCTGTCTTTCTGTCAGTTTGTTCCGGCTAATCTCTGAAACGGCTTGACCGATTCAGACGGGACTTTCACTGACAGATAGCTGATGTAATAGGCTGTTACTTTTATTTTTATTTTGTATCTCTGCGAACTGAACAATATATTTTTTTTTAATTGCACGCGGACGAAGTCGCGGGCACAGCTAGTAAACAATAATAAATTTATTAGCATATTGTTAGCATTTTTTGTTGACTTTTGTTTGGGATAGTTTTTTTGTTTGTTATTTATTGTGAAAGGACGCTCTGTGTGTGTATTTAAAACTATGTATTGAGTTTATTTTAAAGACGCTATTGTTGTGTAGGTATCTAAAAATGGTTTTAGCACCTTTGAAAATTATAGAAACGACACCCATGATAAAGAGTTTTGCCAGCTAATTTAATTTGACCACGTAGTATAGGTTTTTACTTTTTACCTAGACCTACTTTAAAATAAAAAAAATATATAATAAAATTTACTTTATTGTTGTTATTTTATTTTTCTACTTACACTGTCTGTGAAATGAAATGTGATGAATGTGTTGCTAAGCGCAAATCTCGAGAGCAGCTAAACAGATTTTTCTTACGAAAAATTAGAAAAATTGCCTGAAAAGTCTGAAAACAACACTATTCTATATTCCCATACAAAAGTTTCGTAATAATACTTAAAAGTCAATTTGAACTTTAATACCATACCATAAAGTTTAAGTTTTAGTGGAGGGGTTTCAGTAAGGCAAAACAATTGAGTGACGTATAAATATTAATGTCAATATTTGTCAATATATTAATTTATATTTTTTTTTTTACATTATGTAATTGTTGACTTATCAACTTTCTTTTTTCTTTTTTTTATCTTACTAGCTGACCCAAATTGCCGTTATCCCGAATAGCAAAATAAGTATTTAAAAAATAATAATTAAAGAATCGACTGTTAGGCGGTACGAAGTTCGCCGGGTCAGCTAGTTATTTATAAGTTTAAGTAATATTATACTTCATTATTAGTATTTATAGAACGTAAGTGTAGTAACTGAATTTATTACTTACCTAAATTATATACGCGCCAATTAACATTTATTTCTTATAAAAAAATAATATATTTTTTTATTGAATGCCGTGCGGATCCCTAGATCTGTAATTTTTACGTGTATTCGTAAGTTGTTCACCAAATGCCGCTAATAGTGTTTTACGAGAGGTGGGGTGCGGCAAAGAGGGAACGAATGCTCAAGGTTATTTACCGCCGGGATACCGCCTTAAGGCCCGTATTTATAAATCGCTCTCAGATACGATCTCAAGAGCGATCTTAGCTGATAGGCTCTCAGGATGTAATCACGATCTCAAGATCACTACAATTTAATAAATTGTCATCAAGAAAGTGTTGTCAACTTTATTTTTCAGAAGATCATACCATATACTAGAAAAGATCATATTATGCCTAGTTGCCTACATTTCAAGGAAAAAAATCGTACGTAATGAAATATCAATAAAATAATGTAAATAATTTTAAAACGGAATATCATTATAATTTAAGGCTCGTCTTTAGATTACGGGCCGTCGATTTATGGGGTTTTGTGGGGTGGAAAGGGGAGAGAGGGAGCGGGCTACCCCTTGTTACCATTCCCACCCCGCGGAACTCCATGGTTATGGAGATATACATAGTTAAAGTTTTGAGGTTAGAATAACGCTATTAAGCTATTGCACTACCTTGTGGGGGAACCAGGGGCTAGGCACCTGCCCCCCTCGCCCCCCCACCCTAGAACCACATAAACTGACAGCCCGTAATCTAAAGACTAACCTAAATTTAAATCAATATTTATCACTATAGCCTCGCGCGCAACTTCGCCGCGTGGATTATGATCAATTTGTCATACATAGTTTATGCGAAACTTTAACCGCTTACGCAGCGGAAGCTCTCAAAAGAAAAGAAAAAAACCCAATTTTTATTTTATTTTATTTTAATTATACGCCAACAAGGTAGACACCAACAAATTCACAACAATCAACAGCACAGCACACTCAATTATAGGCACATACAGCTTACTTAAGAGTGTTTCATTACAAAAACACGTAAAATTGATACATTTAAAATTAAATCAATGAAAATTAAATTATTACAATAAATTTAAAAACAAATTTAAATTAAATAAAAAAAAATGAAACGATAAAATTAAAATTGACATTACAAAATTAAAATTAATATGAAAGATTAATAATAAAACAATCAATTATAAATTATGAACAAATTCAGTGACATTAAAATCAATAGACATAAAAATTAAAATTAAAATTGATACAATAATATTGAGTTATTACCTACATGAAGTCAAAAAATTAATATTACAATAAAAATTATGAATAAAATAGAATAAGCATTTTGAAACATTAGTCTTATCGTGATGAAATAATTATAAACTATAGCCTTCCTCGATAAATGGGTTATCTAACACTAAAAGAATTTTTCAAATCGAACCAGTAGATCCTGAGATTAGCGCGTTCAAACAAACAAACTCTTCAGCTTTATAATATTAGTAGGTATCGACGGGTGCAAAGTAAAAAAAGTTAACTACAATTTTGAGATTTTTTTTTTATTTCAGTAGGTAACTAACTAAAAACTTTATATTTTACAACATGGCAAAATAAAAAATACAAATATCGCCTCATTTCTTGTACTTTTGTCAAGTAAAAGAAGACAACCACTGCTGTTTTGTAAAATTACACGACGTACATGCGTTCAACTACCGCTGGCTGCTATTACGCAGTCCGCGCGGGGGGCGCACGTTCATTCCTTATTACGTCATCAGTCAGATGCCATGTTCTCCGCCGGCCGGCAACAATGTTAAACAAATAATTTTATGATGTAGAAAAAGACATCTGCGTAATTATGCTTTGAACTTTGATTTTATTTAGAACTAGCTTCTGCGCGCGACTTCGTCGGCGTTTACTCCGCTTCTATTAGTCTTAGCGTGACGATACATAGCCTATAGCCTTCCTCGATAAATGGGCTATCTAACACTGAAAGAATTTTTCAAATCGGCCCAGTAGTTCCAGAGATTACCGCGTTCAAACAAACAAACAAACAAACAAACTCTTCAGCTTTATATATTAGTATAAGTATATAAGATGTAACACAGTCATGGACCAATTTTTTCGTTTGGATAATCATGCAAATTTGACCTTGGTGAAAAGTGCGAGCGTCAAGTAAATTAGTAAATTACTTTAACGTGTTTACTGATTTTTTTATTTATTAGTTAGTATAGTTATTGTCAGGGCCGGACCGTGAGGTCAGGGGGCCCTGGGCTAATACTAATTAGGGGCCCTTTTTTTTGTTGCTGGAAATGTATTTTCGCACTACTCGCACTAGCCCCATCGTCTGGAGGCGACGAGAGTGTTGGGCTCCCGGTGCAGCCAAAAAAGCGCACGGACTACCCACTAAAACGCAGCGGTGCCCTCAACGTCATTGTGGAGCTCCACAGGATCACTAACGCATGCACCGTTACGCATTAAGCATCCGTGACCGGTAAGTAGCTGCGTTAGCCGAAAGGTCAGCACCCCGTGCCACCTTTTGACCCAGTGACTAAGATAGGGACGTATAGCGTCCACCGTCGCTGCCGCTGGGGACTCCATGTCCTCCTTTCACCAATTCATCAGGGCTCTCTGAGATTGAGCTCTGATGTTCTGCATTCAGTCCGCACTTGGAATTAGCCCTCTAGTTTGGAGGCGCGGAATTATACAAGTACCGGTCGAGTAGTTGTATAATTCCGCGAGCAACTCCACCTGGAGTTCCCAAGGCGGATCACTCGCGAGAAGCGTCACCGCCGTCCACGACACTGTACGGTATCCCCGTATGGATCTTACCGGTATGACCCTTTGGGGTCTCCCTGTCAGACCCTGCATATCTCGATGCAACCGACTGCGATCGATGCACCGACTCGCGCTAGCCAGGCTACCTCTTCGAAGCTTCTGCCACGGGCCGTTAGCAGCGTGTCATCTGCGTAACATTTGACGCTCAACCCGGAGGGTAGAGGCATCCGTAGCAGCCTGTCAAAGCCGACGTTACAAGGGGTAGGTCCAAGCGCGGAACCCTGTGGAACGTCGAACTCAACGTGACGTCGATACAATCGACCGTCGCCCCCCTCCCAGTGGACCTCTCTCTCACAGAGGTACGCCTCCAATAGCTTTTGGAGATAGGGAGGCACTTTATAGTACTTTAGTGCCTCCAATATTGTCTCCACGGGAATGCGTTTGAAGGCATTCGCCACATCCAACTAGATGGCCAGTAGTACGTCTCCACTGGCCACCGCCTCCGCGGAGAGAGACTTTAGGGCGTTCAGGGCTTCCAGGGTAGAACGGCCCGCCCGGAACCCGAATTGCGCGTCCGACAAACCCGGCCCTGACTCGTCGAGATGCCGGACGAGACGGTCTGCGAAAATCTTCTCAAGCAACTTGGCCGTCTCGTCCAGCAGCACGGTTGGCCTGTATGCAGAGGGAGAGTCGGGAGGTCGACCCCCCTTGCCTATCAGGCACAAGCAGCCCGTCTTCCACGGCTTCGGAAACTCTCCAATAGTGAGGCACTTGTCAAAAAGTCCCCGAAGCTCTCCTCTCATTTGTTCCAGGGTTATACTTAGAACACGCCCCGGAACACCGTCCGGCCCTGGTGCCGTCCTCTTGGCTTTGAGACGATACAGGGCCGTATCCATCTCACCTTCCGAAATAAGATGAGGGATAGACGAGTCGGTCTCGCTTAAAGAGGACGATGACGCCATTCTCGGGGGAACGTGCTCCGGACAGTGTGGAAACAATTCCGATACCATCCGTTGGAGAAGATCGTTTCCGTCACAGTGCGCGAAGCTCGTTTCGTAAACGAGGCCTAAGGCAGCTTACGTACGCCCTACGGGTCCTCATGCTGGCCACCCGAAGTTCTGCTATCTCGGGTGACCACCAGTATACTGCCTGTCGTCGTCGCAGGCGTCGCCTGATTCTCGGGATGGCCGCATCGCAGATATCTGTCAATGATCTGCGAATACCTAGTTAGGGGCCCACCAAATTTGACCACGATTGAGAAGAATGTAAAATGGCAGCCGAAGATTTTAACTGTCAGTTCGAAGTACCAACACCTAAATGTAGACTTGAATTAAATGAATTGAATTTGATTAATCGTAGGATTCGCAAGGCTGCAAACCATACGATCTGTTTAATTTAATAAAATTATTGAATCTTTCGCATTGTCGTCTATTTTTGACTTTGACTTGACTTAGCTGGGGGCCCCTTGAATCCCGGGGCCCTGGGCTTAAGCCCAAAAAGCCATATGGTAGATCCGGCTATGGTTATTGTAGTTTGATGGTGTAGTCTAGGTAGGTCCTCTAGATATATTACATATATATTTAAAAAATGTGTTACATTTAAAATAGTTTAATTCGAATTTTTGAAATGTGTACCTACTATCTAATTGGTTTTTTATTAAACAACTAGCAACTCGCCCCGGCTTCGCGGGGGTTTTTAAAGAAAATATCTTATAAATCAGAATAACACACACGCTTTAACATATAAAGATACTAGCTGTGACCGCGACTTCGTCCGTGTGGAAATAAAAAGAATATTTTTCAGTTCGCAGTTACAAAATAAATACATTTGTAAAATATAAGTAGCCTAAGTTACTCCTTATTACATCAGTTATCTGCCTGTGAAAGTCCAGTTAAAAGCGGCCCAGCCGTTTCAGAAATTAACCGGGACAAACAGACAGACAGACAGACAAAAATTGTAAAAAAAGTTATTTTGGTAGAGTCAGGGGGGCAAAGTGCGCCATACTTTTTTCATAGTTGACTTTGGTGCAATATTTCTTGTGTTTAAGTTCACGAGTGATACTAAGTCATGGTACCATAAGGATCTGTGATGTTTTGCAACAACAACCAATGTCGTGTCATTAGAATCTGACAGCAAATAAATGAATTTTAGCATAAAATTTGAAAACAGTCTGACCAGGCGAACTTTGCGACAAATCGGGTAAGTGCGCCTTGTATTAATAAAACGTAATATTATAGCATTAGAATAAAAACAGCCTTATATTATTATAAGAAAACAAGCAACAAAACGAATGACATTTAATTTTTTTCATAGCCACATTCTAGAAGAATCTGTGTACTTAAAACCAAATTTCGGCTAAGTGCGCCATACAATCTTAAGTCAGAGGCTATGAACCTTTTTTCCAAATATTGATAATCGAGTGTCAAGTATATTTTTTCTTTTATTTACGATGGAACTACTTATTTGGTATTATAAACGGACTGAAATAAGAAGTTAGTCATTGAAATTAGTTGTTAAGTGTAATATTTATTTTGATGGGAAACATGACATTTTTGAACAACATTACGATTTTCTCGAATTTTAATATTTCGTATTGCCTCCTCGTGCTTCCATTCCTGCGTTTACCCAGTTTGGCATGCTGTACACCAAGTTTTTTGTACGATTTTGGGGAATATTCTCCCATTCCTCTGTGAGAGCAATTTTGAGCTCACGAAGCGTAATTTTTTTACGCATCTCCCTAGCTAGTCCCAAGCATGCTCGATCGGATTGACATCTGGGCTGCGTGCTGGCCACTCCATACGAGTAATTTTCATCTCTTGAAGGTAGTCACTCACAATCCAATATGTATGAGATCGGGCATTGTCATGCATAAAAATAGCATTCTCACCCAAATTGACCATAAATGGACCAACGTGTTCATTCAAGATTTCTTTTTCAAATTAATTTGCAAGATTTGACTCGACCATACAAACAAGCAAAGAAACATTGCAAGTTAAATAAAGACTTGTAACAAAGACACATTTTAAAAAGTTTGTAACCTCTGGATTGCGGCGAAGTGCGCCATATAAAAAGTCAGTATGGCGCACTTCCCCAACTATATAAATTTTAAGTTAGAATATTTAACTGCAAAAAAATATATAAATTTCACTAGATAGGAGTGAGATATAGTCAGAAACTTAAAGAAAAATATTTAAATTGTGCATTTACCTCACTCGTATGTTGGTAAAAACTATATTTCTTGAGATTTACGAAGATGATCAACCCATAGTCATCTCTGCTAACCACTTTGAATATCAGTGAAAATAAAATGGCGCGTATCTCAAACTCACATGACTAGAGCCATCTGTGACTTTCACCAAAAACTATGATTTAGTTTATAGCATCGATATATAGTGTCACTACTAGTATCCAATCGGTAGTTTTCGAGATATTTGTGGTAGGTGCACTTGCCCGGTAGGCGCACTTTGCCACATTAACTCTATATGTACCGTGTATAGGTACATCATAATATGCATTTAGTAAAAAGTAGTTAGGTACTTTAATGTTACAACACTTACAACCAGACACTCCAATTATATTTATTTGTAACTAGCTGCCCGGACAGACTTCGTTCTGTCTGTTATGTTTTATTTATTTATTATAAAAACCTTCCGTGGGTTTTTAAGGAACGTACAAAAAAATTAGGCGAATCGATCGAGCCTTTCTCGAGTTATGCGCTTAGCAACATCCATTTTTATTATATAGACTAGCTGCCCGGACAGATTTCGTTCTCTGTTGTTTTTTTTTTTGTAGTATAAAAACATTAAAAACCTTCCATGGGATTTTTAAGGAACATAAAAAAAAATTAGCTGAATTGGTCGAGCCATTTGAGTTATGCGCTTAGCAACATTCATTTTTATTATATAGATATAGAAGATTGTGTGAATTGTACAAAATGTAATCCTGCGCAGGCGAAGTTGCGGGCACCAGCTAGTTCCACCATACACTAGGTACCTAAACTTTCGGACGCGAGGCGCGGGGTCACGGGGCGCCCACTCAGCCCGGTCGAATCACGGCGACAAGAAATTAATTTAATTGCGCATTATTTTGATTTTGCTATATATCTCCTAGACCTATGGTATTCATTTAATTTGCTTTGTGTAAAGGAAAAAAATAATCTTCATGAAAATATACTTAATAATGTTTGATGTTAAAAGTCTTATTAAGACATATGACGATTTTTTAACATTTTTTAAGATATTTTAATACTTTTTTCAAACTTATATATCCACCAGGGTTAGTATCAGGCGAGCCGCACGCTTGTTCGCTGAGATAGTTGTACTTAGGTATATGAAAAAAAAGTTTTATCGAAAACGCTGCATAAACGGAGATGTAGGTAACATAAAAATGTGTGGTAGAATTATTCCTCTTTCAAAGGTCTACAAAAACAGTCCGTGTTAACTTTTAAAAATATTAGCTACTATCATACTACTATTACTATGTATACACTTGGGTGTAGCACACGAATTGTAGAAAGTAGCGAGAAATGTCACAACATGGTCACAACACAAAAAGTTGAGAAAAAGTCACAAAATTAAGTCCACAAGTTTTTAGAGGGTACTGAGCACTATAATATTAGGTATGTAAAAAAGTTAGGGATTGTCACGCACGACAGATCTATCGCCGCACGCACTCAAGGTTTTAAGTCGCAATTTTGCCCGTCTCCGCGAACGAAAACAGGTAGGTATAACGCACTGGTTTTTCAGTAGATTTTCACAAAATGTACTTCACTAGTTAGAGGGTAATGAGACGAATAGTTTGATATTCAACACTCTACGAAAAGTTAATAAATTAGTTAAAAAATGAAATTTTAAAATTGCTTTGGGTAGGCTACTCGTTCTACGTTCTATAAACTTTATTTACCTATAATAATAATTTATTTAATTCAGATTCACATCCATACAAGTGTTAGTAACATTTTATAACTTAAAAACTAATGTTAGTAGTACACTTTGATTTAATATAATTGTGCGTATAAGCACAGATTAGTAAATAGTACTACGTACAGATACTTAATACTGCTATAATAGCCTACTCCTTCGCGTCAGCAACCGCTGCATGCTAAAATGTGCCTAAATGCTCCAGTGTACAGTTGTGATTGCTTCGCACCACGCGATCCCACAGCAACGGCAGGGCTGACTCTTCGATAAAATTAAATTAACATAACTCTTTGTATCTATGTTATTGAGAACTGTGAATATATTCCGACTATATGTGGTAGTTTTAAATTGTACAGTTTATAAAATATATTTTTCTTTATAAATAGGTGCTGACTGTTAAATAAACTAACTGCTAAATTCATTAATACACCTAGATAAAACATTCTTATAGAGGACAGTGTGTAGATAAAATAAATAAAAAATATTCAAAAGTTACATGTGTTTTATGATTATATATTTTTTTATAAATTTAATACTCGTAATTTAATAATTTTCGATTGAAACAATAATTATCAAAATCGATAAACCCAGTAAAAAGTTATCCGGTTTAATATAACGAAGGTCGACGAAAAAATATCAAGTAAATACGCATTTTAGATATAACTCTAAAAGTGCTTGGGACCACATGATACGCATTCACGCATACCCTTTAATTAAAACAAAATTTATCGAAATCGGTCTACCCAGAGAAAAGTTCTGATTTAACATACATAAAAAATACAATAGAATAAAAAATAATTAATTTAGAACGTCCTCCTTTTTGGAAGTCAGTTAAAAATTGAACTACGTGCGTGCGATTCGTTTGCGACAACCTTATCTGGCCCGAGACCGCTCGGCCGGGCAGTAGGTAAGTATAGCGATTAGCGCGCAAGTACATGGAGTGACGATAGTCTGGTAGTAGGTAAACTGATTTCATGTTCCTTTATTACAATTATGGATACCTATTGACATAAAAAATCGAATCATACTAAAATTCAATCAAAATAAAAATAAAAATCCAATCAATATCAAAACTCAAACAAAATTACAATTAAAATCAAAGTCAAAATCAAAAACACATCCATACCAAAATACAATACAATAATTATTATTAGCCGATATAATATTTTGTTTGATCCGATATAATTATTATCGATACAAAATATCCAATATCGAAAATTGTATTACAGACGATATTTTTTTGAAGTGAAACTTTGTTAGGCGCATGAGGGTAAAATTTTACAGAACGTGTGACCGACTGGGGAACTCCACGTGACGTTGGCTTTTTTTTAATTTGTTATTTTTTTTTGTCAATTAGTTTTGCCAAGTGTTATTTTTATTTAAATGTAACTAACTAAACACTGACAGCGGAGCTTTGTAAAGAGCAGTTTTTCAACTTTCGCAACCGGACAAATACTAGTTTATGTAATACTAGCGACCCGCCCCGGCTTCGCACGGGTGCAATGCTGATACTAAATTAATATAAAATATAAAATAAATATTTGCAATCTAAGCGCAAAAAATGTGTTTATATACGACATCAAATTAGAAAACTTTAAAACTATCAGTGTTCCTCTACTATATTATTCATGTATTATACGTATAAACCTTCCTCTGGAATCACTCTATTTACAAAAGAAAACCGCATCAAAACCCGTTGCGTAGTTTTAAAGATTTAAGCATATATACAGACAGACAGCGGGAAGAGACTTTGTTTTATATTAAGTAGTGACAACAAATAGGTTTAAAATATTAATTAGAAGATATTAATACCTATTTAATTTTTGATATTTTGTAAATATTACCCAAAAAGGAATACTTATAAAAATACATTAATATTTTTATTGAGATTTTTGTACATTAAAATAATTTACATTTTATATGAAAATTACTATTGATAATATTGAGCTAAATACACTATTATTTTATAAATACAAAATCTTTTGAAAATTTTATCGATATATCGACGTCGATATTTATAACTATTTTAATAAATATCGATATAGCGACAGCCACCCCGCACAGTGGGCTGAAATTCGCGTTTCATAGACATTCAAATTTATTTTTTCAACTGACGCTTTTTTTAAGATTATATTAGAATACGATTGAGAATAACTGCTATATGCCATAAATAATGATCTTTCATGTTTATAATCGGTCAGGTTATAATTTTATTACGAAATTTGGTGAAAACTTACCATTTTATGTCCCAAACACACTAAACAGTTGTAAAAGAAAAAAAAAAAAAAAACAAAAACTTGGTTTTTTGAATTTTTCACATAAATTTTGAGGTTATATGAAAAAAGTGTAAGTACTAAAGTTGTAGATCTTTATATTACCTACAGCTTTGCCCTTGAACTTTTTTTCATAGGACTTGTAGTTTAGCCAGAAATTGAGATAAACTGTTCTTTTACTCTTACACCCCCCCCTCCCTACCACTGCCCGACCTCAGATCGACCGTAATTTATTTTTCCTATCATTTTCGTTGTACTCACTTTTTTTCCAATGTGTTTCATCCTACTATAATTTTCTTTGATTTTTGCCATTTTTAAAGGCTAAAAGCACTTGGTCTATAAGCCTTTTAAAGGTTTTTAATGAATTTCACTTTCTAATATAGTACACAATTAATTTGAGTAAATGTAAAGTATATATACACTTATGTAAAGCTTGATATTAGTTAAAAACAAAAAAATAAAGAAAAAAAATTGGTAATGTTTTTAAAGGTTTAAAAAAAGCACGTTTGACCTTAGCATGAAGTATGTCAAAAAATCAAAAATAATTTGTATTTTAATAACCTAAGAGGATATTAAGTGCAATTGTGCGATTATGGAGATATCATCATTTATGATGTCGACTCCATACAAATTTTCTTGAAAAAAAATTCTAAGTGCGCTGTTTACGATTATAAATCTGAAAGATCATTATATAAGGCATATAGCAGTTCTTCTCAATCGCATTCAAGCAAAAAAAGCGTCACTTGAAAAAATAAATTTGAATGTCTATGAAACGCGAATTTCAGCCCACTGTGCCCCGCTCTCGGCTCTCCGCAACCAATGGCAGCGCTCCTGCGCGGCCTCCTCCGCCGCTAGCCAGTGTTGACAACATAGGCGATTTTTCACCATTTAGGCTACTCTAAGTGGAAATCGGTGACAAAAATATCTAAATAGCGACTGGTCGCCTTTTAAATAAAATAAATAAATAAGCCTTTTATTATTTCCTATTTTTTACATATAAATTATTACAATTTTCATGTATTCCTTTTTTTAACATTAAAGTAAACAATATTAATTTGTATTAATTTCCTTCATCATGTTATATTTTTTTAACAATATTTGTTATTAGTTTTAATGCACATTTCTAATTTTTTTTTTTTTTTTTTTATTATAGTTTGGTTTTTTTTTTTAAATGACATTTTGTTTACTTTCGTTAAATGTATGTATCACCATATGGAGAAATACCATACCATATATTACTAATGTAATTTCTAATAATATGAAGAATAATCAAGATCCTTTTTTCTTTTATTTAACTTCTACTAACATTTACGAAAATTATCGCTTTTAAACAACATGCAAGAAATTAGCTTCACCTATAACTAATTCTTAGAATAACACATACTTTTAAGGTAAAAAATGAACTCTGGTCGCCTTTTAGGCTACTGAAAAAATTTTGAAGAAATGAACTAATCACAACACAAATGAGCATTTAAACGTAGTGTGAGAAAATTTAGAGAAAAAGATGGCCACACCCATCGTTAGTTTCGGGGAATACCTGTAGCTATAACCTGACCAAATTTAAGATGCAATCAAGATACAGTGTTTGCTTCGCTTTTCATAACTATTCTAATTGTGTGTATTATACTTAGCGAAATAGTTCGTTAAAACCGTTATTTTTAATTGAAAAGTTCTACTGTACATAAAGCCCCATCCACACGCTTGACGAACAATGGCGAACAGCGAACAGCAAACAGCAAAAACGGACGTGTGGATGGGTGTTTGTCGTTGTTTGCCTGTTCGTGTTTGTGTTCGGCAGTGTTCGGCATCGGTGTCGGTTTTTCTTCACAGATCAAAGGATGTTTGGCAAACAGTTCGCGGTGTATCCACACGTTAGGCCAGTGATCAGTATGCGCGCGAGCTTCACGGGTGTTGGACGTGTCGCAGCTTAGAGTACATACATTACTTGTCGCAGTTTTTGGCGCTTTATTTACAGCCTTTTAGGTACTCAAAATCATGTTTTAATATTGTTTGTGTGACGTCATGTAAAGGTTTTATTTCTTCATTTAAAAATATTTAAATGAATTATATTAAATTATTATTCGATAAATAATCGTAAAACAGTATATTTATTTTACTAGTACAGTAGTAGTTAGTTACAGTAGTAGTACAGTATATTTATTTTAGTAGTATTAAGTACATTATAGATTTTATCTGTCCGCCATGCCGCCGCGTTATTCGTCCGCCGTAGAGGTGGGCGTTATTTAACGTAATCGGTTTCAGTAACTAGTTACGAAGCTAGCAACCATGTACGTAGTTTCGCCGAAACGAATGTAACGATTATTTTACGTAAGCAGTTACTTGACACAGCGACCGGCGCATAAGCAAATACGCTTACGCGTAGGATAAAAAGAGATGGCTATACGGCTATACAGTACTATAGGTATAGGGTCCATCTTTGTTTTCGAATATGATCATGCGATTTTGTACGCAATTACTATGAACCTTAAGTTTATTTTTAATACGTACAGTAAACAGTTTTATTAGACATTTTAATTTCGAACGTGTAACCATGTACGTAGTTTCGCCGATACGAATGTAACGATTATTTTACGTAAGCAGTTACTTGACACAACGACCGGCGCATAAGCAAATACGCTTACGCGTAGGATAAAAAGAGATGGCTATACGGCTATACAGTACTATAGGTATAGGGTGCATCTTTGTTTTCGAATATGATCATGCGATTTTGTACGCAATTACTATGAAGCCTAAGTTTATTTTTAATACGTACAGTAAACAGTTTTATTAAAGACATTTTAATTTCGAACGTGTAACCATGTACGTAGTTTCGCCGATACGAATGTAACGATTATTTTACGTAAGCAGTTTTGACACAACGACCGGCGCATAAGCGTTTTAAATACCGTGTTTTACTTAACCTATTAACAAAAAAGAGATGTTATAGTGCATCTTTGTTTTCGAATATGCTCATGCGATTTTGTACGCAATTACTATAAAGCTTAAGTTTATTTTTAATACGTACAGTTTTATTAAAGAAATTTTAATTTCGAACGTGTTTCTATTCTATGCATTAATACTTAGTAATTGTTTTTAAATATCTTCGAATTTACTATTTACATTTAGTATTAATTAAGATAATTGAGGAGTGATTATTATCGATTAATGTTATTGTCTCGCGTTGAAGTATTTACTAAAAAGTGTCGGTTTATTGTTGTATTTTTAACTAAAATTATGTATGTTAATATAAATAGTGAACTGTAAATAAACATTTAAAAATAATAATAATAACATATAACTACTTCATAGCCATAATACAAACAAAAGTAATATAACGTAGAAACTTATGCTGTATTAAATAGTGAACTATAAATAAACATTAAAAAAATAATAATCATAACATATAACTACTTCATAACCACAATACAAACAAAATATAATGTAGAAACTTATGCTGTATACAAAAATAACTAGTTACGAAAAATAAGCAGTTTCAAAACCAGTTACGCGTATCCACGAAACTACGTATAACCGATTACGCATAAAAGACGTTACGACCCATGACTAGACTCCGCCGTGTTTGCCGATCCACAAAATACTAACACGTTCACCAAGCGTATGGACGGGGCTTATACATTTGATCAAATTCAATTCAATTGGGCGCTAGCCAGTGAAGTGATTGTTGTGAAGCATACGACCCGGAATCTTTTTTTTGCCACAACAGTTGTTATATCTGATAAACTTCGGAAAAAGAAACGACAAGTGTGAAGTGACTGATGTTGATGTTGTTCAAATATCTTTTTCAAGTAAGAATTATTATTTAATATTTATAGTTGTCTCTCTTTTAAAATTGTCCAGTAATTAAACAAACCTTATCCAACCAGTGTAAATCATTGATAAGAATTATACTATACCTGTATTTTTTTCGTCTTCATATTTATTACTTTTAGTTTAAAAAATAATGATGTAATCGTTTTGTTTAAATTATCTATAATAACATAAATAAATTATCTATTTAATAAACAAAAGTAGCCTTAGTTACTCCTTATTACATAGCTTATGTAATTAAAAATAATGATGTAATCGTTTTGTCTAAATTATCTATACTATCATAAATAAATTATATATATAATAAACAAAAGTAGCCTTAGTTACTCCTTATTACATAGGTGATGTAATTAGGAGTAACTAAGGCTACCTACTTTTATTTTAGAAATTTATTTATTTTATACTCTGCGAACTGAACAATAACTTTTTTGTTAAATTCCACGCGGACGAAGTCACGGGCACAGCTGGTCTTAAAATATACGTATTTTTTTTATTACAGATGATAAAAAAATCGCTTTTAAAATTTTATTGAAGAAACGACAAGTGAACGACGACGTTTGATCTCAAATATCTTCTTCAAGTAAGAATTATTTATGTTTATCGTTCTCTCGTTTACAATTTTCCAGTAATTATATAAACCTTATCCAATTAGTTTAAATCATTTATGACAATTATAATATTCCTGTAGTTTTTAGGGTTCCGTACCCAAAGGGTAAAAACGGAACCCTATTACTAAGACTAGACTAATTATATAAACCTTATCCAATTAGTTTAAATCATTTATGACAATTATAATATTCCTGTAGTTTTTAGGGTTCCGTACCCAAAGGGTAAAAACGGAACCCTATTACTAAGACTAGACTAATTATATAAACCTTATCCAATTAGTTTAAATCATTTATGACAATTATAATATTCCTGTAGTTTTTAGGGTTCCGTGCCCAAAGGGTAAAAACGGAACCCTATTACTAAGACTAGACTAATTATATAAACCTTATCCAATTAGTTTAAATCATTTATGACAATTATAATATTCCTGTAGTTTTTAGGGTTCCGTACCCAAAGGGTAAAAACGGAACCCTATTACTAAGACTTCGCTGTCCGTCCGTCCGTCCGTCTGTCCGTCTGTCACCAGGCTGTATCTCAAGAACGGCGATAGCTAGAGAGTTGAAATTTTCACAAATTATGTATTTCTGTTGCCGCTATAACAACAAATACTAAAAACAAAATAAAATAAATATTTAAGGGGGGCTCCCATACAACAAACGCGATTTATTGCCTATTTTTACTCGATATAAATAAATGGTAAGAGGTAGGCCCTTGAAATATTCACAAAATACTTAATTGTGTGTTACTTTAATAATAAATAATAAAATCAAAATTAAAAAAATTTGGGGGCTCATACAACGAAAATGACTTTTTTGCCGATTTTTGCCCGCTATTAAAATCAATGTACCTACTGGTGTTTACCTAGCCAATGGTACGGAACCCTTCGTGCGCGAGTCCGACTCGCACTTGGCCGATTTTTTTTCGTCTTCATTTATTACTTTGTTTAAAAAATAACGATGTAATCGTTTGTCTAAATTATTTATACATCTATACAATAAATAAAATTGAAGTGTATGTTTGTAATATTAAAATAACCGTTTTTACTACATGTTTATGGATGTACTAGCTTCTGCGCGCGACTTCGTCGGCGTGGATTCCACTCCTATTGGTCTTAGCGTGATGATATATAGCCTATAGCCTTCCTCGATAAATGGGCTATCTGACACTGAAAGAATTTTTCAAATCGGACCAGTAGATCCTGAGATTAGCGCGTTCAAACAAACAAACAAACAAACAAACAATCAAAGAAACAAACTCTTCAGCTTTATTATATTAGTATAGATAATACACGGTACAAATAGGGTTGCCACCTTTTTTTTTGTCAATTAAAGTACATTGGGTATTATAGGTAAGAAAAAAAAGTACATAGTATCAACATAAAGTACAATTTATTTTTATTTTTTATTAAATTTGAAAACACATTTTTTATTGCTTTTTGCAGCTTGTATCAAATTAGTATCTCAACTAAACAATTGCACAACATCTTTACACACACTTCAGCTTATCGCAGTCCACTGCTGGACATAGGTCTCCACAAGTTCGCGCCAAAAATGGCGCGAACTCATGTGTTTCGCCCATAATAGTCACCATGCTGGGCAGGCAGGTTGGTGACCGCAGGGCTGGCTTTGTCGTACCGAAGACGGTGCTGCCCGTCTTCGGCATGTGTATTTCAAAGCCAGCAGTTGGATGGTTATCCCGCCATCGGTCGGCTTTTTAAGTTCCAAGGTGGTAGTGGAACTGTGTTATCCCTTAGCCGCCTCTTAAGACACCCACGGGAAGAGAGGGGGTGGCTATATTCTTTACTGCCGCAACCACACAGCAGCCCACACCACATCTTTACAGTCTATATTTAAATTAAAAAAGTAACTCATTTTTTATCAAATTCAGAGACGCTTTGTTTCGTTTATCACAGCAAAAAATCTTTGAATGCTGACGTATTGGGAATAGGTAATAAGAATGAAATTACTTTATACAAGTTTATTAAATTGTCATCACCCTTATTAAATACTTGCTGCCATTTTTGTGCAGTTGATAGTTCTGCAAAACCCTTAGAAGTACATATATAATATTAAAGTAATTTCTCCATAAAGATCATCGATATTTACATTAAGTTTTCGCAGATTAAATTTTCAATTATGTTAACAATATTATCTCTAAGACAACTGAGCTATGGGTCCTCATCTAGCCGTGTCGAAATTCTTGATATGATGATGTTAGGTTTTTAAGCAAACCTTGGCGTCGTCTATAGCGAGTTCTTTACAGATCCCGACTACTCAAAGATTTAATATTACAATGAATTCTTCGACAAGAGACGATACCATGCTATTTTTAATTCGTTTTTATTTTTATTTTTGTGTTACCCACACATGAGGAAATTATAAAGATTTTAAATCATATCAAAAAAATTTCGACCCAGCGGTATTTGAACCTGCGCCCTCTGATTAAATTAATTATATTATATTATTGGAGTTATCAGGGAATTGGACATACGGTGCCAATCAAAATACCAATTCTAAATTAATGCGACGTTTCAATCTTATATTAGATCTTCTTCAGGCATCTATAAATTTGATCAACATTTCAACATATGAAAAAGCTGCTTATGATTAAACAATATTGAATATAGAAAACTAACAAAAGATTTTTTTCCATTTACCTTTACATGTAGTGTATGACATCTTCATACTTAGGGTGCAATGTTAATATGCATAATCATAATATAATGCTTTATACATTTTTTTTGTTTTTTATTTTAAAGAATTTTGAAATATTGACAATTCCAATACTATTTAAATTTATCAAGGCAACAATAAGTACATTTTTATATCATTTTATTTTGTTACCTATACATCTTTAGGACATTTGATTCTTAAAATTTAACTCTATTCCAGCATCTAAAACATTAATTACATGTATGATAATTATATATTATCATGCTATGCTATAGGTACAACACCACAAAATGTTAACAACCAAAGTATTACCTCCACATGCAGTGCAACCAGTATGTCACACCTATTATCTTTTAGATATGATAAATCACATCATCAAAGCCATTTTAAATTTTCTCAACAATTAAAAGTACATGTGCTCCATTCCAAATCAATGCAAAACTGTCAAGTCATTAATGTCAAATAAAGTACATTTGTATTGTATTGTATTGTATTGTATTTATATATTGGCTAGCCCGTTGGCGTAGTTTGTAGTGACCCTGCTTTCTGCAGGGTCACTACAAACTCTTCTGGGTTGTGGGTTCGATTCCCACCCTGAGTCTGGGTGTAATATATATTTATTTATATACTAGCTGCCCGGACAGACTTCGTTCAGTCTGTTATGTATATTTTTTATTTTTATTTTATTTTTTGTATAAAAACCTTCCGTGGGATTTTTAAGGAACATACAAAAAAAATTTGCCGAATTGGTCGAGTCATTCTCCAGTTATGCGCTTAGCAACATTCATTTTAGGGTTCCGTACCCAAAGGGTAAAAACGGGACCCTATTACTTAGGCTTCGCTGTCCGTCCGTCTGTCACCAGGCTGTATCTCAAGAACGGCGATAGCTAGACAGTTGAAATTTTCACAAATTATGTATTTCTGTTGTCGCTACAACAAAAAATACTAAAATCAAAATAAAATAAATATTTAAGGGGGGCTCCCATACAACAAACGCGATTTTTTTGCCTTTTTTGCTCGATATCAACAATGGCAACAGATAGACACTTGAAATATTCACAAAATACTCAGTTGTATTTTTACTTTAATAATAAATAATAAAATTAATATTTAAGGCGGGCTCCCATACAAAAAACGTCATTTTTGCCTATTTTTGCTCTCATATAACAAAAGTGGTTTGTTTAGCCGCTTTTTGCCCGATATTAAAATCAATGTACCTAGTCAATGGTACGGAAACCTTCGTGCGCGAGTCCGACTCGCACTTGGCCGATTTTTATTGTATAGATGTAGTATTTATATGTATGTTTGTTGAAAAAAAAATGTAACTATACCAGTCGGCTGTTACCTATAACACAAGCATTAAGTTGCTTACTTTAGAAACAGACGATCGTGGTAGAAATATATCATAACTAGCCTCTGCGCGCGACTTCGTCGGCGTGGACTCCGCTCCTATTGGTCTTAGCGTGATGACACATAGCCTATAGCCTTCCTCGATAAATGGGCTATCTAACACTGAAAGGATTTTTCAAATCGGCCGAGTAGTTCCAGAGTTTACCGCGTTCAAACAAACAAACAAACAAACAACCAAACAAACAAACTCTTCAGCTTTATAATTATACTAGCTTCTGCGCGCGACTTCGTCGGCGTAGCCTCCGCTCCTATTGGTCTTAGCGTGATGATATATAGCTTATAGCCTTCCTCGATAAATGGGCTATCTAACACTGAAAGAATTTTTCAAATCGGACCAGTAGATCTTGAGATTAGCGCGTTCAAACAAACAAACAAACAAATAAACAAACAATCAAACAAACAAACTCTTCAGCTTTATTATAGTATAGATTAGTATAGATTTAAATATATTAAAATGAAAATGTTACCATACAAGTACCTACTTCTTAAAATATTATATGTTGCTACTTACAATTTATTTAGATTAATAATTTTTAATTTCTTACTAATTTTAGGAAAATATATACTATGACGTTATTTAACTTTTGATTTATTTTTCTATATACATAATTATATTGTTAATCATACGCAGCTTTTTAACCGACTTCCAAAAAAGAGGAGGTTCTCAATTCGAATGTATTTTTTTCAACTACAAGTACAACACAAGTACTTTTAGGGTATGCGGCTGTCCTTCTTATCGACTAGCCGTTGGCGCAGTTTGTAGTGACCCTGATTTCTGCTCCGGGGGTTGTGGGTTCGATTCCCGCCCGAGTCTGGGTGTAATATATATATATATTTGTGTATTTATTTAATTCTTTGAAATAATTTTAATTATCTGCTTTGTCTGTGAATAAATTGTATAAAATATTGTATTAAAATATATTAAAATGAAAATGTTACCATACAAGTACTTCTTAAAATATTATATGTTGCTACTTTCAATTTATTTCGATTGATAATTTTTAATTTCTTACTAATTTTAGGAAAATATATACTATTACGTTATTTAACTTTATTTTTATTTTTCTATATACATATTATATTGTTAATCATACGCAGCTGTTTAACCGACTTCCAAAAAAAGAGGAGGTTCTCAATTCGACTGTATTTTTTTTACTACAAGTACAACACAAGTACTTTTAGAGTATGCGGCTGTCCTTATTATCGACTAGCCGTTGGCGCAGTTTGTAGTGACCCTGATTTCTGCTCCGGGGGTTGTGGGTTCGATTCCCGCCCGAGTCTGGGTGTAATATATATATATTTGTGTATTTATTTAATTCTTTGAAATGATATTAATTTTCTGCTTTGTCTGTGAATAAATTGTATAAAATATTGTATTTAAATATATTAAAATGAAAATGTTACCATACAAGTACTTCTTAAAATATTATATGTTGCTACTTACAATTTATTTCGATTGATAATTTTTAATTTCTTACTAATTTTAGGAAAATATATACTATTACGTTATTTAACTTGATTTATTTTTCTATATACATATATTGTTAATCATACGCCGCTGTTTAACCGACTTCCAAAAAAAGAGGAGGTTCTCAATTCGACTGTATTTTTTTTTACTACAAGTACAACACAAGTACTTTTAGAGTATGCGGCTGTCCTTCTTATTATCGACTAGCCCGTTGGCGCAGTTTGTAGTGACCCTGATTTCTGCTCCGAGGGTTGTGGGTTCGATTCCCACCCCGAGTCTGGGTGTAATATATATATTTATTTGTGTACTATTTATAAGTATGTATATCGAAAAAAATGTAGCTATACCAGTCAGCTGTTACATATTATAACACAAGCATTAAGTTGCTTACTTCAGGAACAGATGACCGTGTGTGTATTGTGTAAATATTTATTATTATGACTCGTTTTCACAACTTAAATCCACTCTTCATAGTATTGAGCGTGTTACAACGGAAACTAATTACACAACTCATGTTCTCATCCTTAGTATAATACCTATAACTCCACATTGTTAAACTTTAATGTATAGGTAGGAGCCAGCTGAAGTGACAGGATAGAGACAATAAATTTTTATTAATGATTATACTGAAATAAATTTTTAAACCTACACAGGATTAGGATATAATAATCATTTTAATGAATCTAGATTTCCTTGGGCTTTTAACCGACTTCCAAATAAGGTGGAGGTTCTCAATTCGATTGTATTATTACAAGCTTTTATTTAACTTGCAATGTATGTATGTATTTATGTATGTATGTATGTAACTTTAATGAATGTTTGTTCGGGTGAAATCTTGAAACTCAATTTTGAAGCAGATATCTTCAACCAATTGAGCTGAAATTTTGTATACAGGTTCAATTTGGATGACAATGCATGGTTTGTATGTATGCATGTATGTATGTTTGTTCGGGTGAAATCTTGCAACTCAATTTTGAAGCAGCTATCTTCAACCAATTGAGCTGAAATTTTGTATATAGGTTCAATTTGGATGCCAATGCATGGTTAACTTTATGACGTCATTCTAAATCCAATATGGCGGCATATCCAAGAGTGCGGACTAGTTATTTTTAGTGCACTTCTACAATATGGGTATCAAATGAAAGGGCTTGCTAGGAATAATTCGAATAAAGTGACGTGATAACCGACTAAAAAGTCAAAAATAAATTAAAAGTAAAAACCTTTTTAAAAAACAAGCTTTTATTAGAATGTGCTAAAACGAAAAAAAAAAAAATTTTACTTTAAAACTTTTACTATCTACTTATAAAGTCATTACACATAATCTATATGATATAAAAGCTTGTCGCGAGTTTGCTTGTAAACAAGTAAATTAATTAAATTGATGTGATTGATTTTAACTATTAAATTTTTTAAACTATTTTAGTTTATCTGAGGTAGGGCACAGCAGGAAATTTCCTGCTCAAAATATGGAGCAGCCCGACTGGGGTAGTACCTCGACCTTACAGAAGACCACAGCTAAGTAATACTGTTTTCAAGCAGTATTGTGTTCCTGTTGGTGAGTAAGGTGACCAGAGCTCCTGGGGGGATTGGGGATAGGGTCGGCAACGCGCTTGCGATGCTTCTGGTGTTGCAGGCGTCTATAGGCTACGGTCTTACCATCAGGTGAGCCGTATGCTTGTTTGCCGGACTCGTAACATAAAAAAAAAACTAAGGAAATACGAGTACTCATATCTCGCGACAAGCTTTTCTATCATATAGATTATGTGTAATGAGGAATGACTATAAGTAGATAGTAAAAGTTTTAAAGTTAATAACCAATCGCAATCCAGTGCTGTGACCGCTGCGCCAACGCGGCGTCATAAATAAAATAAAAGTTTAAAAAAGTCTGATAGCCGTTCATGTCCCAACGAAGTTCTTACGTGTTTTTTACCAGTTTTAGTTTTAGAAACTTCTTTCAACTGTTGCGATTTTAACCGACTTTAAAAAAGGAGGAGGTTACTCAATTTGACCGTATATGTTTTTTTATGTATGATCGGGGATAACTTCGTCGTTTATGAACCGATTTTGATAATTCTTTCTTTGTTGGAAAGGGGATATCCCAACTTAGGTACCATGATAAGGAAACCAGGATCTGATGAGATTCTAGTGAAATCGTAGTGATGACTAGTGCGTTTGTTAATTTATTTATTATTTATTAATTGTTCATAAAGATTAACTGAATCCTGCAATAACCGATGTAGGATGTTTCCAACTTTTGGGCGCATGCTTAATCAGGGAAAAGGGGGATTGCTTTTTTTTTAATTTTGTCATTTCTGAAGTGAAAACTCTATAGGCACGTATGGCAGTTTTTTTTTATGTTTTTCCCGGGAAGCACGAGATTAATAGTGACACCGTGGATAATATTTTACTAATTTTTGCTTACACGCCTTAGGGGCCCCTGTAGCCCGGGGGCCCCGTATCATTGATACGGCTGATACGGCGGTAGCTACGCCCCTGCCAATAATTTTCAACGGGACATTTACTGGCAGGTAGCTGATGTAATAAGGAGTGACTTAGGCTTTTAATTTTTAATTTATTATTATTTTTTATTTTAAGTATTATTAATATTATTTACATTATAATGTACAATTGATTTACTAAAGGTTTTTTTTTCAGCGAACGAATGTGTTAACTTATCCGAGCAACAAAATGATCATCAAAAAATAATACAGGAAGTGACTCAACATCATCTGGATTGATCTACAAGTAAATTTGAAAAACATAGATCAATAAAGCTTTGCACTGTAAAATATCAACACTTAAATAATAATTCATTTTATAATATATAATACATAATAATAAAAGAAAAGTTGCACTTAATATGGAAAATTTGGCTAAAATCGGTCTTCAAAGACAGCAAGGTGGAGAATTCTTAAACGGCTTAACGTGCTCTCTGAGGCACGGTGGAGAGACCCACAAGGACTGCACAAACACCCAGACCACGGCAAACATCTGTATGGCCAATACAAATGTTGTCATGTGCGGGAATCGAACCCGCAACCGCCCGCACAACAGCCAATCGCAATCCAGTGCTGCGACCGCTGCGCCAACGCGCCAACCCCACAACATACCGGACCTAAATTTTTTTTTATGACGTCAATTGATTGGCCATCCTGTATTTGTTAGTTCCTTTACTACATTGGTCTACAAATAATTTTGAAAAACATAGATTTAATAAAGCTTTGCACTGTAAAATATCAACACTTAAATAATAATTCATTTTATAATGTGTTTATTAATATTTGAATTAATTAAGATTTGATGAGATCCAACATCGTTCACTTGTCATTTATTCAATTTTAAATGTGATTCTTTATCATGTAATGAACAAATTACGTATATTTTAAGAGATAATTTAGACAAAACGATAACATCATTATTTTTTAAACTAAAAGTAATAAATGAAGATGAAAAATAAACATGAATATAATAATTCTCATCAATGATTTAAACTCCGCAAAACGAAAATAATAAACATGGTAAATATTCCATTTTCGAATAGTTTTAGTAATAGAAGTACCCATATTAATCTAAAATCTTGTAATGTGTTTTGTTTATTAAATAAAAATTTTTTGAAAAGTACTGTTTTTTCTTTCAAATACCTTATTTTTTAGTTACGTTATAGTAGATGTCATTGTGGCCACTTTAAATCCTTGGATTTGGCGTTGTGACAAAGTACCTACATAATCATAAATACGAGTCATCAAAGATGACTCAAAATGTACTCATTATATCTCCATTATATTAAAATACAACCCACATGACAAGTATAAACTTTTGATTTATAAAAGAATCATCAAAATCGGTAAACACAGTAAAAAGTTATGACGCTTATTATCACGTAGGTCGACGAAAAAATTCAGGTAAATGACGCATTATTGGTTATAACTCGAAAAGTACTTGTCAGATCTCAATTACATTTAATTGATTCCAAATGACACTCAATACCTTTCGATTGAAAAGTTGGAATAAATTACAGATGCTTATAAAAGTTAGCTAAAAATTATTTAAAATAAAAAAAATATTTTTTTTAAATATATTTAATGTGTTTTGTTTATTAAATAAAAAAATTTTGAAAGGTACTGTTTTTTCTTTCAAATACCTTATTTTTTAGTTACGTTATAGTAGATGTCATTGTGGCCACTTAAAATCCTTGGATCTGGCGTTGTGACAAAGTACCTACATAATCATAAATACGAGTCATCAAAGATGACTCAAAATGTACTCATTATATCTCCATTATATTAAAATACAACCCACATGATAAGTATAAGCTTTTGATTTATAAAAGAATCATCAAAATCGGTAAACACAGTAAAAAGTTATGACGCTTATTATCACGTAGGTCGACGAAAAAATTCAGGTAAATGACGCATTATTGGTTATAACTCGAAAAGTACTTGTCAGATCTCAATTAAATTTAATTGATTCCAAATGACACTCAATACCTTTCGATTGAAAAGTTGGACTAAATTACAGATGCTTATAAAAGTTAGCTAAAAATTGGTTCAGTAGTTTCAGCGTCACGTACGGATAGCAGCGCCACCTACCGGGTCTAACTGAGATAAAAACTACGCTATCTCCCAAGTTGGACCAAATTACAGAGGCTTACAAAATTTGATACAAATAAGTTCAGTAGTTTCAGAGTTACATAACGATAGCAGCGCCACCTACCGGGTCCAATTGAGATAAAAACTACCCTATTTACCTAGTTGGACCTAATTACAGAAGCTTACAAAATTTGATACAAATAAGTTCAGTAGTTTCAGAGTTACATACCGATATCAGCGCCACCTACCGGGTCCAATTGAGATAAAAACTACCTTATATCCCAAGTTGAACTTAATTACAGAAGCTTACAAAATTTAGTACAAATTAGTTAAGTAGTTTCGGGAGTTACATACCGATAGCAGCGCCACCTACTGGGACCAATTGAGTTAAAAACTACCCTATTTACCAAGTTGGACCTAATTACAGAAGCTTACAAAATTTGATACAAATAAGTTCAGTAGTTTCAGAGTTACATACCGATAGCAGCGCCACCTACCGGGTCCAATTGAGATAAAAACTACCCTATATCCCAAGTTGAACCTAATTACAGAAGCTTACAAAATTTAGTACAAATTAGTTAAGTAGTTTCGGGAGTTACATACCGATAGCAGCGCCACCTACTGGGTCCAATTGAGTTAAAAACTACCCTATTTACCAAGTTGGACCTAATTAAAGAAGCTTACAAAATTTGATACAAATAAGTTCAGTAGTTTCAGAGTTACATACCGATAGCAGCGCCACCTACCGGGTCCAATTGAGATAAAAACTACCCTATATCCCAAGTTGAACCTAATTACAGAAGCTTACAAAATTTAGTACAAATTAGTTAAGTAGTTTCGGGAGTTACATACCGATAGCAGCGCCACCTACTGGGTCCAATTGAGTTAAAAACTACCCTATTTACCAAGTTGGACCTAATTAAAGAAGCTTACAAAATTTGATACAAATAAGTTCAGTAGTTTCAGAGTTACATACCGATAGCAGCGCCACCTACCGGGTCTAATTGAGATAAAAACTACCCTATATCCCAAGTTGAACCTAATTACAGAAGCTTAGAAAATTTAGTACAAATTAGTTAAGTAGTTTCGGAGCTACATAACGATAACAGCGCCACCTACCGGGTCCAATTAAGATAAAAAAGTTTCCCATGTCCGTCTCCTGGTTCTCAGTTACCTTCCCACCAAGAGTATAAAAATTATATGGAAAAATTAATTTTATTAATGTCACTTTTTTATTTAACCGATGACATGTTTCTTTTGACGTTTGGAAGGGACATTAATTTCGTATATGTTGGCTAAAAAGTTCGTATCCTTTCCCCGAGATGGCGTCGCTGAGCCAGTGGCGCCATCTCGGAGAAACGGTACGAACTATTTAGCCCATTATATACGAAATTAATGTCCCTTAACTCTACAATATTTACAAAAAAATTCCTCAAAATCCCTATATATCCCTTTTTAAATATAAGGAATAATACGGTCCGTGTCCCATATATAAAAATGACCTAACACTATTCGCTCCATCGAAGAACCCTTTTCCCAAGATTAATTTTGTGTGAAAAGTAATTTCCTAAGACGTTTGGTGTTACATGAACATTGGGCTACAATTTTCCACGAACGAAATGTCTCGGCCCGTACTATACATTAGATATATATATATATATATATATATATATATATATATATATATATATATATATATATATATATATATAATCTGAATCTCGGAATCGGCTCCAACGAATTTCGTGAAATTCAGTATACAGGGGATTTCGGGGGCGAAAAATTGATCTAGCTAGGATTCATTTAAAAAAAAGTCGTTTTATCCCTGTTTTTAGGCAATGAAAAAATATCATTAGAATACGAAGCTTAATATCACTACTGTCAACATAGCTGTAACAGCGTAATTAGGAAATCGGCGGGTGTCAAATCGTCTTGACCCTGGTTCGAATCTCAGTCTCCAGATTAATTTCACTCGTGATTTATTATTTAAATAAAATTAAAATATAAAAATAACGACAAAAAACAAAAAATAAAATGAAAATACCGAGCTAGGCTCGGTCACCCAGGTACTATTATTTTAATAACTCTACTACGGATATAAAAATTGTAGATTTGCTTAGTTACGAAGCCTTAATTCAATAACAAATCTCTATTAATGATTAAATGTCATGTATCCTGTATACACTTATAAGGTGCACGATAATATTTTATTTTATTTCATTTACTGTACTGATTTTGCAGTGGGATCTCGTAAGTACTACTAGCACGATAATTGTGTTTGCTAGCAAACGAAAAAAACCGACTTCAATTACATCGACAAGTAATACAACGTAAGTGGATGAAAAAAATTAACAAACGCCTAGTCGCCACTACAATTTTCGAAGATTCTCCTCAATTTCTCTAGGATGCCATCAACAGATCCTGGTTTCCTTATCATGGTATAACCCTTGGGATATCCTCTTTCTAGCAAAAAAAGAATCAGCAAAATCGGTTCATAAACGGCGAAGTTAACCGCGAACATACATATAAAATATATATTATATACGGTCGGATTGAGAAACCTCCTTCTTTTTTGAAGTCGGTTAACAAAATTACATAAGGAATTATTAAGAATCATTAAAGAAAATTGCAGAATGTAATAAGAGCGTCAAGTGTGACAAGTAGACGTTGTTGTAAAAATTCAGACAGGTTGCGAGTTTCCCATGCCCTCAAACAATGCGCGTCGGTATCGTATGCTCTATGGCTCTTTGTTTGATAGTTTTATCTTATGTTTATTAGTTCTGCTCAGGTAACACCTTCAACTTGTAGCTCACGTCCGTTTAAGTTATTGTTTCTTTGAAATGGCACACCCAGTTTCTATTACTTAAAAAATGAGTATTATTTACTGTTTAGTGGACACTTTTTCTATCACACTTATTAATAGCTATAATTAATGTAATATAGTATGTCGGAATGTCGCCTAAGACTGAGAAAAGATCACACAAAAAAAAATCAGTTTTGATTTTAAAACACATGTTAAAATTTACGAGAAGAATATAAGTTTATTTCAAAAATGAATTACATATATTATACATTTTTAATTACAAAACGTTTTATTGCGAAACCTTTAAGCTATTAAACATTTAATTACGACTAAAATAGTAAAGCACTAACCACAAATGTTAACACGTTTAAAACCGCACAGTAGCTATAGAAGTAATATAATGCATTCAAAAAATTTCACACAAGCTATTATAGATTTATATCACAAAACATCATAATTATTAGTAAAAATGACGGCAACAATATAACGGCAACGTTTGATGATTTGATCTACTTGAAATTGTTTAACTTCGTGAAAAAAAAATCATTTTTACAAAATAATTCTCTTATTGTTCTTTAACTGATAAAATCTATTTAGTTAAGCTTTAAAACAATTTTGTGCAATATTTATGACTAGCTTCTGCGCGCGAGTTCGTCTGCGTGGAGTAGGATCCATCCGTCATACATGATTTGTGCGAAACTTTAACCGTTTACGGAGCGGAAGCTCTCAAAAGTAAAAAAAAAACTCGATTTTGTAACATTCTTCATTGGTGCTACGCTCCTATTGGTATTAGCGTGATGATATATATAGCCTATAGCCTTCCTCGATAAATGGGCTATCTAACACTGAAAGAATTTTTCAAATCGGACCAGTAGATCCTGAGATTAGCGCGTTCAAACAAACAAACTCTTCAGCTTTATAATATTAGTATAGATTATTATTAATTTTTAACCAACTTAAAAATTGGTGGAGGTTTTCAATTCTGGGGACAAACTTCTTACTGGGTGTATCGATTTTAATAACTCCTTTTTAATCGAAAGTTAATGTTTGTCGTGTGGTCCAATTAAAATTTGACCGAGATCGGACGAGTACTTACTTTTTGAGTTATTCCTAATAAAGCGTATTTAGTCGATTATTTTTTATACTACCTACATTGTATTAGGTAGGGATCCCTAGTACATTTTTTTAACCTGATTAGTATCAAGCTAATTTTCCGGGAGTAGCTTCATTTTGATGAGACGAACAAAAAATGTATCTACGAAAACTCTCCATTGTGGTAGGTAATAGAGTTAGCAGAAGATAGAGCAGCAGTGAGCGTAGGACCGGGATAACGTACCACGCAATTTGTAGGACAATATTATTACTATTAAATTATATAGATATTAACTAACTAAAAGAAAAAAAATCAGCTGGTAAGTAATAATTTTTGATGATCTTACGAGGTCATCAAGAATTGATTATTTTTCTGTTTTTTTTTTTTTCTTTTAGAATGTTAATATTTATGTAATTTAATAGTAATATTGTCCTACAAATTGCGTGGTACGTTATCCCGGTCCTACGCTCACTGCTGCTCTATCCCCTGCTATCTCTGTTAGCTACCACAATCGAGAGTTTTCGTAGAGGGATTTTTTGTTCGTCTCATCAAAATGAAGCTACTCCCGGAATATTAGCTTGATACTAATCAGGTGAAAAAAATGTACTAGGGATCCCTACCTATATTATTTAATTCTATTAAACAAAATAATAGGACCAAAGTAGTAACTAAAATGTAACTATATATATACTGTATACTGTAACATCTGACTAGTATTAAAATAAATGCGGACATAACAGCTTAGACCGTCTAGTATTTTATACTTAGTGTTTCATCAAGGAGCAACAATATGGTTATATTATATAATATAACTTATATATGACATGATAGCTATGACTAAATATTAGATTATTGCCCGGTGCTTAATTACTGTATCGGAAATTATGTACATAATTAAAATATATTACTACGAAGCAGTGATTACAGACCAGCATTATTAAGAGCGTTTAGTTACTTAATTGCGAAGTATTCCGAATGAGACCTTAACCTAGAATATATTAGGTATCAAATAATTACAACCTAAACTATGCGTCTCGTTAAGAAAGCACTTTGTATGTTAATTTGAAATATAGAGAGTACATTCTTTGATTTTTTTACAGTTAAAGGTAACTTATGTTTATTACTCAATAGAAATCGGGATTAAGAATTTACACAAAAAAGAAATTCGTAATCAATTTATTATCTATATGCAGTTTACACCTATGTGCATTACCTATGTACATGCATAACCTACAAAACAAATAATATAAGAATAATCATGAAAATAAAGTAAAAATAAATCAACGTAACGATGCACGTATATATACATACGTAGTTACGTACCCGGCAGGGTAGGCATGAATAAATAATTATGATTTAAATCAAATGATTTTTTCAAGAAAAATCTATGATTTAATCAAAAATGAACATTTTCACAGAAATCAACATAAAAAAGATTTAGAAATTATAATTTATTTACAAAATATGGTCGCTTAATTCTGAGAAATCAATATCGTTATTATAATACATATTTGAATAAATAAAATAAAAAATAGTTTTCCAGCCCAGTCGGTTTCTAAATTTTCTCTGAACAACTCCAAAGATGGAAAACATTCTTTCCACAGCAGCTAAAGAATCTATCGCCCCAAACAATTGCTTCACCACTGGAAATTGTTTTGACTGTTTCTCTTCTCTAAATAATTATATTTTCTGTGACATCAAAATATAGTTAAATTTAATAATAAAACGAAAAAATAAAAAAAACGTGATTAATTAGGATTTTAAAAAAATCGTGCTTTATTCGATTTTTTACAAAAATCATGATTTTTTTCCAACCCTGGTACCCGGTGTCACTAGTACTAACTTACTGACTACCTGCCAATAGAGTAAAACCTTTGGTTTCCAAGTAATTCATTGTAAGTTGCAAGCATTGTTCTTGGAAGTCCTGTTATGACACAATTGACTGGGAGACTCACCCATCATAAATTTGTCTGTATACATACTTTGCAATTTTTTTTCTTCTTTAGTTTTATAGGAATCAAATAATGAGAAATATTTTTATATGGAATATTCTTTCTAAAATTGATTGTGATGTACTTATGTTTTAGTCTTCCCATCGTCCCATTGTTGCTATTATATTATTTTATTTACATATTTCATTTATATATATTTTTAATTCTAACACTAAAATAGCTATATAACAAAGCTACCTTGTTGTAAAATTAATAAGTAAATATAATAATAAAAGCGTATGATATTTATAACAAATTGCTATTTTCTCCACCTGCAGATTGTTTTATAAATTAACTAACTTTTAAAAAACCGGCCAAGTGCGAGTCGGACTCGCACACGACGGGTTCCGTACCATTGACTAGGTAAAATATTTAGACAATTTTTAATTTATTTTATTTTTATTATTTATTATTAAAGTATATATACAATTTAGTATTTTGTGAATATTTCAAGTGCCTACCTGATACCATTTTTTGATATCGAGCAAAAACAGGCAAAAAATGGCGTTTGTTGTATGGGAGCCCCACTTAAATATTTATTTTATTTTGTTTTTAGTATTTGTTGTGATAGCGGCAACAGATATATGTACATAATTTGTGAAAATTTCAACTGTCTAGCTATCGCCGTTTTTGAGATACAGCCTGGTGACGGACGGACGGACAGCGAAGTCTTAGTAATAGGATCCCGTTTTTACCCTTTGGGTACGGAACCGTAAAAAATCAACTTTAACATAACCTTACGTTCTTTATCTCAGTACACAAAGCCTAAAAAAATATCAAAATATAATTTAAAATCATACATTTGGTTCCGCGTAAGGCAATAATTCCTATATAATATAGACAAAAGATATAACAAAATATTCCCTCATCTGTTAATTAGATGAAACAATTTTTATAGGCTGATTTCAATATTGTGAATTTATAAAAACAACCTCTGCCACCATAAGCCTGCTGCAAATAATAATACTTAAAAAATAAAAAAAATTTCTTCTAAAAAATCTTTTCCCTCTCATGTTAATTACTTGTAGTAAGCTAAAATCGTCAATATTTTACATTACATACCTGACTATAGTAGGCACCCATCTCTATGATTGCTATACTTACCTGCAGCCAGGTTACTGCTGACTGAGGTTACTGACCTCGCTGCAGGTAAGTGTAGCAATCATAGAGATGGTTGCCTACTACAGTCAGGTATATAATGTAAAATATTAACGGTTTTAGCTTACTACATGTAAGGGAAAAGATAAAAATAAAATAAAAATTGCAGCAGGCATTATTATGGTGGCAGAGGTTGTTTTTATAAATTCACAATCTATACTAATATATAAAGCTGAAGAGTTTGTTTGTTTGTTTGAACGCGGTAATCTCTGGAACTACTGGGCCGATTTGAAAAATTCTTTCAGTGTAAGATAGCCCATTTATCGAGGAAGGCTATAGGCTATGTATCATCACGCTAAGACCAATAGGAGCGGAGTTCATGCCGACGAAGTCGCGCGCAGAAGCTAGTATTGAAATAAGCGTATAAAAAATTGTTCCATCTAATTAACAGATGAGGGAAGATTTAGCTTCTCGGATCTTAGACCAGAAGTAATGAATGATTATTTCATTTTAATCGGATTTACGCAATTTAAATAATGTTACTACAATATTCATTATATAACTAGTGCACGGAGCGAATCAGAGTGATGATATCTACTTTCACATCATACATTTGTATCGAATATCTTGTCGTAGTTTTATCTACGAGTAATCTTCCTGTTTTGTAATAAAACCCTTTGAAGTAGTATATTATACTTGTTGCGTGTTACAATTTTGTTGGTGTTACTTTCGACCCCGAAAGCATTTTGTGTTAAATAAAAAGGAGCCTATGCATTTATTCCATTTGTGTAACAAATATGTCAAATTCAATTTTATCGCAAAAATCATTAAATAAAAAATTAAATTAGAATAAATAATTAATAATATACCTACATATGATAAAGCGATAAATATAAATACTGTAATTAAAAAACCATTAATAATATTGTGACTAGTTTAAAAAAAATGTAATTACAGATGAATCATACAACATTAATCGAATGAATTTAAATCACAAAATGTGACTTGTTAATTTAGTATCATAATGTCGAATACTTAATTACTAATATAAAAAATAGGACACAATTGTCAACTTAATATTTTAGTCAATTTATGTTCATGTTATGCAGTAACACGAAGGTGTCGATAAGAGTTGTACTCGTATTATATATGTATAGGTAGGTACTAGTACTCATTGAATTATCAAAGATCAGGAACATATTTATGACCAGCTTATTTCGTGATTGCGTTGGAAATTGATGTTTTGGATAGGTACATGAAATAATGTGTATTTTTGAACAATTCATCTATTTCTAGGACAAAAATATGCGAAAGCAAACATTATGCTCATCAAATATTTTATTTTTTAAGTTAATAGTTTTAAATGGGTACCAAAACACAAAAAAAAAAACTCTTTAATGTTATCTCTTCTTATAACAATAATAACATTGTCTAAGAGTTAAACCTGTATAGTCAGGTTGGTAAATGTATAAATATTTACATAGTTATATATTTTTATCATTCAGCACAACAAAATTAGATAAAACCTGAAGAAAACGTGTCATAATGCGAACATTGTGCAATATTTACTATAATATACTTATTTAGTCTTGCATGAGACAACTTCTTAATTACAATATTTTTTACCTGCTCTATACGACAGGATGCATAAATTCTTACCCAACATTATAAGTGAAGTGACTTGAACTTAATATCTAGGACAAGTGAACGACATACCTACGTACTGTAAGAAATAAAAACTTGCAGCTATTATACTACTTCCTTTGACATATCAATGATATATTAAATAAGAGAATTCTGAAGTGCAAGTTTTTGTAGCCTTCATTGGATTGATTATAAAATATTTTAAAGAATATGTATAATAAATAAATCAGAAAAGGTAAGTAGAAGATCCTTTTAAGTATTACGTCTAATATTTTTATATGTCTTTCTTAAAGAATAAGGCTTCACTTCCGTTTGGGATGATGTATTATAATTAATATAATCTATACATAAATAACAAGTAGTTAATGGAGAACGGCTGGGCCAAGTCAGTTTTTTTTTTTAATTATCTAACACTGTAGAAGAAAATTGCGCAGAAACTAGCAAAATTTTAGAAAACGTACCGTTTATTTATATATTTTCATGCGTTTGAAAGTTCAAAAGATAGGACGTCTGTCGGGCCAGCTACTATGTAATAGGGTGTCCCAAAATTCAACGATAAGCCGACACCGGAAGATAGACCTACTTACTACTACTACTAGAAACTACAATTTATTTAATTTGGTTCTTGTTTTGAATTAGTACGCATATTATTTTTATAAGGTTAGTTTTCCTAGTGTATTATACCATTTTGGAATCTTGGTTAGTTGCGCCACCTTTGGAAAAACTTGCCATAGTAGCGTTCATAACTTTTTTTTACACCACGATGAGTTAAAGTTGACTGAAAGTAAAAATCTTGAAAACATTTAGGGAAAGCAATAACTTTGACAAATTTTTATGAAAAAACTAGAGGCCTTCTGGAATTTTTAAGGATTGTGGTAGACAGCAATGCTATTCAGGTTGCCTATAAAAAGAAAAAAACAGAAATATTAAAAAAATTGTGGTCATGGTAGTGAAAATGATCATAAGAGGTCTAAATTTTTGAAGAATTTCGTTTTTTTCTTGTAACTTAAAAAAAATGGAGATATATTTTTTTTCTTTTGTTTTCCCAAGTAGTCATGGGTAGGTCTATCTTCCGGCGTCGGCTTATCGTTGAATTTTGGGACACCCTGTATATGTAGGTATATGATACTTCTCACAGTTACCGACACTTTCCTTTAAACACGAGTTACGAAAGAGTCACTTATTGCTCTTCGTATCGACATTGAGTTCTTTAACGAAGTGTGAAGATCGCGAACAATAGTAACTAAATAGTAAAGTACGGTTACTACTGGTGTAGAACGATCTTCAGTTTTTATTGGATTACGTCTTCCGTCACGCACATTGGTCTTGTTTAGAATTTATTTCCTATACATTAGAATACAGTAGAATTAGAAATCAATGGAGATGTTTAACTACTTTTACTACTAATACAAATAAAACACCGCTAAGCCTGTAGTTGAATGCGTTTTCGTATAACAACCCAACAAAGCGAATAAATTTGTTTATCTTTTTGACGGTAATAATACCGTTTAAAATTATAAAATTATAATTTGTTCATTATTAATTATTAATTAATATATTAAAATTTACATCCATATAGGTAATTCATATTAATCTTTTAATCCAATAAAAACAATTTCATGTTTTAATTTGAATTAGAAGATTTAAATACAACAATTGAAAAAAAAATTAAAAGCAACAATCCTTCAATTATTTAGGAAAATAAGTTTGTCCATTAGTGGAACATTTACGTACCTACAGGTTGTTTTAGATCAGGAATAAAACAAACGTGTTGTCTTGATATAATATATTATAACGATTAAGAGAATAAATACATGATATTATGTATTGATCACATGCTTTTACATATCTTCACGCAACAATGAGCAATTTAATTAGAGCAACTTAATATTATACATACGTTGTTATTATCGGAATTATACAATAGTCACATAGGTACTCACATTCTGTATGAATAAATGTTTTAGATTGTGCTTTCCTAATTTCAGTGAAATTAAGAATAGGTACCTTATATGTTAAACTAGCTTCTGCGCGCGACTTCGTCGGCGTGGACTCCGCTCCTATTGGTCTTAGCGTGATGATACATAGCCTATAGCCTTCCTCGGTAAATGGACTATCTAAAACTGAAAGAATTTTTCAAATCGGCCCAGTAGTTCCAGAGATTACCGCGTTCAAACAAACAAACAAACAACCAAACAAACAAACGCTTCAGCTTTATATATTAAGTATAGATTTATAATTAATAGTTAGTTATGTACTTAGTCGTTTTTCCGCGTTTTAAGTTATAATAATCTAGCGTTACTCTTATTACATTAATTTAGTAGCTAACAAGAAAACTAAATTATTTAAATTTTGTGGTTAAAATAATAGAATTCTTAAGTAGTTTTACGAAGCCTTATAGGAAACAGTAGTTGAACAAGTGTTACCCACATGCATTGTTTTCTAGTTTGTCACCTTGATTACGTTGCCTCTCTCCGAATACTTGCAGCAAGGTCATACCTTCATTAAAATTAATAATTATTATGAGCAACGAAATGAACCTACTTATGATTATGACCATGAGAGTGTAAATATTCATTCGTTAGAATTCAGTTCAACTTGCTGTTTAATAGTTTTTTTTTAATGTCTTGTTGTTATAACTGTTTCGTAATGTGTTAAGTAGTAAGTTGTCCAAGTTTATATTTAGAATTATTATTACAATTAATACAAAAGTGGCATTGCGGGCATAAGGTACCTTTTTATTTATGAATTAGTATTTATCCTAAGATATTTCAATTTAGAATTTTAAAATAAGTTTATCTGTAGTAGTGTGTTTTAAAAAACAAAAAAGATAGTTATGAATATTATTTTTATTTCAAATTATCCGTATTTAATTCTCAATAATTTATAGAATTGCTTGAGATATTTATTTCTAAATATTGTAATTAAATCTTGGCTGAATAAATTAATTTAAGTGCCTGCTAACCAACAAAAAATAAAACAAAACACTGCGCCAGACTGACGCCAATCTCCACTCCACAAAACATTAGTACAATATATTCAAATGTCCTATATGTCAATTATTACATTCAATATTCATTACTGTACACAGAAGTTTTTTTTATTGGGGTGTTCCGGAGAAATCTAAAACAAGAGAGGATAAAAGAAAGTTGTCATTGAAAATTCCTTACAGCCCTGCTGAAAAATTTAATAAGCCTATTTAATTTTTGTATTTTGTCATATTACATGTAGGTATATACTAAATTATCCCTGAGGTGACAAAATCAACACGTGGGTCAAAAAAAAAAGTTTTGATATCTGTCGATTTAAGTAAATACTAAGTCATTTACTGCACTCTAGTTTAAGAGTCGTATCTAATTTAGTACGCCAAAAACTAATTATTCAGGTTGCACTTAACGTACCATGTAAACGTTTCTTAGATATGTAAAAGACCCTCTTCTCATTAAGTAGTAGCATAAAAACTTAATTGGTTAGCCGTTCCTCCAAGGATTGGCATCTGGCATGTACTACAAGACACAAGAATTCCGCGGCGTTGAAGATTTACGTCGTTACAAAACAGGCTGGTTCCTTAACAATGATTTCCTATGTTGCCAATCCGGCTGTATACTAATAAGGAAAATTAAGGGATGATTAAAAATCCAAGTTCTTCCTTTAACTCATCAGTGGCCCGAGCCAAGTCCGGTGGTAACCCTAATCTAGAATAACTCCGTCTCTCCAAGAACAGGGTCTGTTGTCGACAACAGAGTCAACAGATGATACAACGACCACATTAGATTAAATACATAAGTAACAATTTGGTAAACGTGCGTGTTGTATTTAGAAGAAGTAAACTAAATTTGTTGTTCATAATGTTTATGCCTTACACTATTACTAAACTAATTACCACTTGGCTCATAAAGAGCTAAATAAAAAAAAAAACTCATTTAGAGGGAACGAGCATCTTGAAGTAGATATTAATAAAATGTTTTCTTTTCTCTGTAACTAAAAACCATAATTTTTTAAAGTAAATGACCTGAACACTGGTAATTTCTTGTGAAAAAATTTACTAAGTGTATGTAACTAATTATTTTCTTAGTTGTAATAGTCGCTTCACCAATAAATAGCCCCTGTTTACGTAAGTTGCATGATTGCATTTTTTACCTGAACCATCAGATAAGACAAAGTTAAAAGCAAACAAGTGATCGTAAGTTAGAGCTAAACGTGTTGGTGCTAAACTATTGCTATGAGTAGGCTTTTGTACCTTTCTAGTCCCTTGGTATTTAAGTATATTTTATTTTTTTATATTTTAAAGTTACAATTATAAATACCTACATTAGGGTGTCCCAAAAAAATCAGTCGTTTTTATTCTACGCATACCCTCTAAATTTTTTACATTTAAGTCAAAACAATTATAAATAAAATTTTAAGAAGGTAGGACCACGGTAACCCGTGCCGACTTACATTGATAGATGTCAGTACTTGCTCTCTAAGGCTGACGCGACCTAACGTGTCGATGTGCTTGTGATTACTTATTATTTGGTTATAGAATACCCATTGTTTTCTATCAGTTAACATGTCAGTGGAATTAAGCAATTCTAAAACGGGTATATTTTTAAAAGGTGATGTAAAACATCAAATAACGGGTTCAAAACTTCAGAAAAACTTCGTTATGGTTTGTCCATTAGACGGAAGTTTCTAGCAGTTTTATTTTACACTATCCGTGAAGTGACATTAACTGTCGGTTGAAAGCGTGAATCTCACTATTTCCGAGTGTATTATCTATTGGGTAAAGGCGCGCATTCCTACTAAATCTTTGCCTAATTGGGTGAAGAAACTTGTAAACTTGTATCAAGTTTGGAGAAACTTGCAAAAAATGCACAAAAGACACATATATATTTATGCAGTATTTAAGCAGCGCCGTCAAAACTTTGTTAACAATTTAGATCATTTGTTTAATATAGCACACGTTGATGCTCTTCACTTAATAAAAATAAATGAAGATAGAATCTTTTTACAGCGTCAAAGTGAGTCCGGCCGATTTCTAGTCTTAGCGAGAGTGGATAAAAAATTGACTGATAGATAGGAAAGAGCGCGCCTCAGAACTATTCAAGAAGAAAAACGACGTGCTAAATATTTGTCTAAGCCGATTCCTTCGACATCATCTTATGTACCTACCGTTAAAGACGAATCATCTTTTGAATCTAATGAAAACTTAGATTTACAAGAATTGTTGAGAACACGCATCGTGAGTATGAGAGATTCTGTGTTCATTCTTGAAGTAACTATTGAAGCACTTGTATATAATATTGATGGACTTCCGATAATTAAGTCTTCCATCCAAGGAATTCGCACAGAAAAACAAAACGATGAAAATATCGTTAATTAGTGCTCAATTCAAGATCACAAGCAAAGACAAGGCGGCTATGATTTACGTTTGCTTGTTCGTTATAACATCCTACATTAAACCATGGCTCCAAAGCAATTCAGCAATAATATAGCACCTTTTCAAGATACAAATCTAGGTAAGCTACTTTTATTACTGGCACAAAGTCACAAGCCTTTTGAAATCAATGAAGTCTTAAGAGAAAACTGATAAAACGATCTCAAAAGCAGCCTTGCAGAAGATAACTCAGCATATTTGTGGTATTTAACTGACAAAGTTTGTATATTATCACTGTTTGACGATGATGTGGAATAAGAAACTAAAGTTACAATGTTTGATAATTTAACCAGAGGAAATAAATAACTCATGGAAAACGATATATCCTATCGAAAGAAGAACTTTGCAGTTCATTGTATGGCAAGCTTATTGAAGAACATTGGCATAAATAGTTATAGAAGTTTTTACCTTAAAAAAAGCATCTCTGACTTCATTTGAGTAAAAAAAACAAGTCCTTTTTCAATCGCCTTAAAATTGAAGGCAGTTTTCTACATGAATGTCCTACTTTGTGGTCAAATAATACTTCGTTTCAAGAACCTTCTAAAAAAATTTCGGTACTGATAAACGATGTAGCCGAAAGAGCGGTTAGGTTGATGCAAGACTTTCATGGATTAATCACAGTTGAGAAGGAATAAAAGTAATTTTTATTATGTTGCGTACAAGAAAATTTAAGCTGACTGTAAAAACCAAACGTTAAAAGGAAAATTTGAACAATAATATTATTTTTAACGTAAATGAGTAAATAATATACTATTCGGGTGTATTGGAGTTTTAATTAAGTAATAAAAATTAAATTCTTAATTCCTCCTATAGTAAAGTCGGTACAAATTTCATGACAAAACTTTGGCATCAAGTCGGCACGGGTTATCATTGTCCAATTGCAATAATATTTATTATTTGAGTCAATGAGGTCAAATGGAATAAAAATAGAGGGTATGCATATTTGATTTCGCAAAAAAAAAATTTTTCCCTTATGTCTTGGGACACCCTAACCTACATACATGAAGACAAACCTTTCTAAATTGCGTCATTGATGTAATTTTAGATTAACATGACTACTTCTATTACGAAAATTATTCGAAAACGGGATATTTACCATGTTTATTATTTTCCCTTTGAGGAGCTCGATATTTTGACATTGACTGCGAATATCTTGTTCACGAGAATCGGACAAATAATAAACATGGTAAATATCCCGTTTTTGAATAATTTTCGTAATTGATGTAATTGCTAACACTTGATTATTATTTTTAACCGACTTCCCAAAAAGGAGGGGGTTCTCAATTAGACTGTATTTTTTTTCATTACTGGTCGATGTAATTAAAGTCAGTTTTGTATGTAAATAATCAAGTCAACCCTAGTACCCTGCCTTGTTACTGAGTTCTAAGTAAAAAGTCGCATCCTCCCTACTTTATACAATAGAACCATACACGACATTTAACAATGAATATTTATGGAAATATATTTTTTAATAATGCTCCCTTGTTTTACCGGAGCACCTTTTTATAGTGTAACTAGCGACCCGCCCCGGCTTCGCACGGTTGCAAAAATGATCAGTGTTTCTCTACTATATTATGCATGTATACCTTCCCCTTGAGTCACTCTATCTATTTAAAAAAATGCATCAAAATCCGTTGCTTAGTTTTTAAGATCTAAGCATATATACAGACAGACAGACAGACAGACAGACAGCGGGAAGCGACTTTGTTTTATAATATGTAGTGATATCCAAGCAATCAGCACGTGGGAACTTCTAGATAAAAAATAATCTGTGTTTCTCCGTAACTTTAACAGTGTACCTACACGCCAAATATGTGTGCAGAACAGGGTTTAAAAATTTTAGCATAAATGATTGATTAAAAAAAATGGCCAAGTGCGAGTCCGACTCGCGCACCGAGGGTTCCGTACAATAATTATTAAAAATATTTTTATTATAATTATGATGTAACTCAAAATATATGCTTTTCGCAATTTTTCCTTTATCTGTGCTATAAGACACACATGACACATTGCTTCGTAGCAAATTTCAATATTCTGAGTTCACAGGAAGTAGGTAGTTAGGTACCCTGTAGGTTTTGAGTCCCTTGCGAGTGTCAAAATTTGCAGCATAAACGGCTGCATCTTTTGCGTTGGCTTAGAAGTTTGATTTTTTCACAGTTCTAAGGGAAAGTAGACCTGAGTATTTAATATGAATTTCAGCTTGATACCACCACACGTTCCTGAGCAAAAGGGTCTTGACAGACAGACGGACAACAAAGTGATCCTATAAGGGTTCCGTTTTTTCCTTTTGAGGTACGGGACCCTAAAAATAGACTAATTTCAATTCAATTATACGCGTATCATATCAGACCGTCCATTTAATGTTTAAACTTTAAATAATTATACGAATTAGTTATATTAAAATACATAAACATGTTTAAATTACCTATATTATATAATTTTCCTATTTGAAGGCATGTTTATGAGTATTTTTATAGACACAACGGGTTACTAGTTTGTGGTGACAAATCATAAATAACCTGCTATGTTAATAGTTAACTGTGATATTTTGAAGCAATGCTGTACCTACAAGAAACATGTTAAGTATATTTATTATTATACTAGTTGTGCTCGCGACTTCGTCCGCGTGGAATCTAACAAAAAAGTTATTGTTGAGTTCGCAGAGTTAGAAAATAAATTTCTAAAATAAAGTTACTGCTTATTACATCAGCTATCTGCCAATGAAAGTCCCCTCAAAATCGGTCAAACCATTTTTGAAAGAAAGAAAGAAAACTTTTTTTGTAAGTATACATACGTGTATGGCGGTGTATATGTATATACATCCATGCATTTAGAAAAAAAAAGGGTTTTTTAATATTACAAACAGACACTATTTTTATTTACTTGTATAGATATGTCAATACATATCATCATAATATAAAGGCGATCAATTTAATCTTACATTTTTGTAGTGTTAATAAAACAAATAAATACAGATACGGAGTTTCTTAAAATAGTTCGAAATAAAACAAAGTAGTACTTTTAGTTACTTTAAACTTTAGGTACCTCCAATTTTATTTAGCTGCTGTGCCCGCGACTTCGTCCGCGTGGAATATAACAAAAAAGTTCTTGTTCAGTTCGGAGTTATAAAAAAAATCAAAAATAAAAGTAGCTTAAGTTACAACTTATAACAGCAGCTGCCAGTGAAAGTCCCGTCAAAATCGGTCCAGCCGTTTCAGAGATTAGCCGAAACAAACAGACAGACAGACAGACAAAAATTTGAAAAAAATATTATTTTGGTATATGTACCGTCTATAGATCCATATTATGCATTTTAGTAAAAAGCGGTTATTTTCATATTACACACAGATCACAGACACTCCAATTTTATTTATTTGTATAAATGTAATATAATGTAGACATATTGCGTTAATAAGAAACAAGTCTGATTGTATTACATATTATAACTTAAAAAATAATTCGCTACTAACGACTGTCTACATCGGGCACAATCTATAAAAACCAGTGTTAAAACGTCATATGTTTTAGGTGTTATTACAGAACATTCACCTGTCGAGATAAATATAGAAGGGCTACGTTTCTATGTGGACTCTAGACTGAGTGCATTGAAAATATGTTAGTATGCGTGGCGATTTGTAGAAATAACGGAACAGACTAGTTGACTATCTATAGATCTGTTTATTGATTTTGTATAAAAGGTTCCTGTTAAGGCGCCTGGGGGGGCAAAATGCCGCGCTAGCCGTTTTTTGTGCAGTTTTTTGAAGCTATCTACTTTTTATTGGAAAGAAATATCAAACTAATACAAACACATTTAATTTCTACATAATTTTGATTACATGATGGTGCATTTTTTTTATTTTTTTAAAGGATTACATTTTAAATAATCGCCTTACAACGAAACCACAAAAATGAGAAATAATTACTGATACTGTGCGTCCCCTCGTGAAGTAAACATTATTTTATTTTGCTACCGACACTAATGGATTGACAATTTAATAAGGAACAATTCGCATGAAAAATTTTTTCGAAAAGACCTAAATTTGATGTGTTATTGATTTTTTTCTAAAATCTGGGCGTATTCACTACTGTACTCAAGCGCGGTGATTTGGAATTCAGTCTGCCGCAAGGTTTGGAGGGAGAAGCTTGTGTCGTTTGTCACCGTCTCGGCTAGCGCACGCTCACGTCATATTATAAATCTATTACGTCTATACTCTATACATACAAATAAATAAAAGTGGAGTGTCCGTTTGTAATAATAAAATAATATCCTTTTACTAAATGCATATCCATGTATACACGGTACATATACCAAAATTACATTGTTTACAATTTATTTTTATCTGTCTGTCTGTCAGTTTGTTCCGGCTAATCTCTGAAACGGCTTGACCGATTCAGACGGGACTTTCACAGACAGATAGCTGATGTAATAGGCTGTGTTACTTTTATTTTTATTTTGTATCTCTGCGAACTGAACAATAATTTTTTTTTAATTCCACGCGGACGAAGCCGCGGGCACAGCTAGTAAACAATAATAATTTATTAGCATATTGTTAGCATTTTTTTGTTGACTTTTGTTTGGGTTAGTTTTTTTTGTTTGTTATTTATTGTGAAAGGACGCTGCTCTGTGTGTGTATTTAAAACTATTGAGTTTTTTTTTAAAAACGCTATTGTTGTGTAGGTATCTAAACAATGGTTTTAGCACCTTTGAAAATTATAGAAACGACACCCATGATAAAGAGTTTTGCTAGCTAATTTAATTTGACCATGTATAGGTTTTTACTTTTTACCTAGACCTATGTTAAAATAAAAAAATCTCTATATTATATGTATATAAAAATGAATCGCTGAATTTGTTGCTAAGCGCAAATCTCGAGATCAGCTGAACCGATTTCACTAATTCTTTTTTTATAATATTCCTTGAAGTACGAGGATGGTTGATACGGTGAGAAAAATTAAAAAAAATGCCTGAAAAGTCTAAAAACAACACTTTTCTATATTCCCATACAAAAGATTCGTAATAATACTTAAAAGGCAATTTGAACTTTAATACCATACAATAAAGTTTAAGAGTTAGTGGAGGGGTTCCGGAAAGGCAATTGAGTGATGTTAGTATCGTATAAATATTAATGTCAATATTTGTCAATATTTTAATATATTCTTTACTTTTTATAGCTAACCAGTAACCCGGTGTCACCAATAGCAGAAATAAGTATTTAAAAAATTAATAATTGTGTTTGCTCGCAAACGAAAAAAAAACCGACTTCAATTACATCGACAAGTAATACAACATAATAAGACGAAAAAATGTCAAGTAAATACGCGCTATTAAAGATTACTCAAAAAGTTGTAATCAGATCTCGATCTAATTTCACGAAGACTACATGACAAGTATTAGCTTTCGATTAACGTAAGAATCATCAAAATCGGTACACCGAGGAAAAAGTTATGCGGTATAAAACAACGTAGGTCGACGAAAAATTAGTCAAGTAAAAACGTATTATTCGATATAACTCTAAAAGTACTTGTCAGATCTTATTTTAAAAAAAATGGGACCACATGACACGCAACACCTTTCAATTAAAACAAAATTGATCGAAATCGGTCCACCCAGTCAAAAGTTCTGAGCTAACATACATAAAAAAAAAATACAGTCGAATTGAGAACCTCCTTTTTTGGAAGTCGGTTAAAAACTAAAGAATCGACTGTTAGGCGGTACGAAGTTCGACGGGTCAGCTAGTATATAATAAAATTTAATTTATTGTTTTCATTTTATTTTTCTACTTACAATGTCTGTGAAATGAAATGAAATGTGATGAATGTGTTGCTAAGAGCAAATCTCGAGAGCAGCTGAACAGATTTTTCTTACGAAAAATTAGAAAAATTGCCTGAAAAGTCTGAAAACAACACTATTCTACATACAAAAGTTTCGTAATAATACTTAAAAGTCAATTTGAACTTTAATACCATACCATAAAGTTTAAGTTTTAGTGGAGGGGTTTCAGTAAGATAAAACAATTGAGTGACGTTAGTATCGTATAAATATTAATGTCAATATTTGTCAATATATTAATTTATATATTTTTTTGTTTTTACATAATGTAATTGTTGACTTATCAACTTTCTTTTTTCTTTTTTTAAATCTTTTTACTAGCCGACCCAAATTGCCGTTATCCCGAATAGCAATTGAGTGACGTTAGTATCGTATAAATATTAATCTCAATATTTGTCAATATATTAATTTATAATTATTTTTTTTACATAATGTAATTATTGACTTATCAACTTTCTTTTTTCTTTTTTTTTATCTTACTAGCTGACCCAAATTGCCGTTATCCCGAATAGCAAAATAAGTATTTAAAAAAAATAATTAAAGAATCGACTGTTAGGCGGTACGAAGTTCGCCGGGTCAGCTAGTTATTTATAAGTTTAAGTAATTATACTTCATTGTTAGTATTTATTGAACGTAAGTGTAGTCACTGAATTCATTACCTAAAATATATACGCACCAATTAACATTTATTTCTTATAAAAAAATAATATTTTTTTTTATTGAATGCCGTGCGGTCTGCGGATCCCTAGATCTGTAATTTTTACGTGTATTCGAAAGTTGTTCACCAAATGCCGCTAGATGTGCCGCGAGAGGTGGGGTGCGGCAAAGAGGGAACGAATGCTCAAGGTTATTTGCTTGGCATACCGCCTTAAATTGTTGTTTCTTTTACAGTCGATTACCCAGCTTTTACTTAACGTCGTAATGCAAGACAACGAGGAATAACTTTAGGGTTCTTAATATATGATTACACATTAGACTTGAAGGTAGACGCTTACGCTACTATTTTTTACTTAGTCTTAAGTCTTAATATAAGAGCTACTCTGGCAACGTACTTCTGCATTTAACCGCCCAATCTTATTTTCTTACCCATAGATCTAAAGAACCGCATATGGAAACGAATTATTTTTCTTGAAGAATGTTTTTCATCGTAAATTATAGCCATGTTTAAGCGATCCCGAAATGTATCATGCGGTATGAGTCTATCAAAGTAGGTCGTCTATTTAAACAAAGTAAAATTTAAAAAGGGCTAGGATTTTTTTTTACGCGGAAGGTGATATACAACACTTAAAGAATCCCCCATTTGAAGGAACGTATTTAAGAGTCAAACATCCTGAGCTACAAGAAAACATTACCTACTGTAAAAATATTTTAAAGCAATATACAATACAATTAAAAGGGCCAATATGCATGTCGAATCTGCACTATATCGGAGTTGGAGATAGAGATCTGGAGAAGAGGAGAAATTGCTTTTGTTTAACAGTGGAAATGTTCCATTGAGTGTTCCATTTTAGTACAGTGGAAGGATTTGATGAGAATAATCAAAGATAATATTATGTAAAAAGAAAGTACAATTCATAACTCACAACAAACATCAAACATAAATCATATGAACTTTTTTTCATTAAACTTGACTTAAACATACAAACATACTTTTTCCAAATCAATACGTAGGGGGAAGTCCCCCAGTGGCGGACACCTAAGGTTTTTTTTGAATAAAATAAAAAGTATTTTCAGGAATGTCTATTTATTTATGACTTAAAGTAGGTAACAAAGATAGAAATAATATAAAATTTTAAAAAAGCAACTTTTGCTCAAAACATAATTAATAATTTAATACCATTAATTAAACTTTGGTAACAAAAAATATAATTTTAAAATGTGGCACCTATCACCGGACGGGTCTTTGTGCCATACCCCTAGCACCGGACATTTCAGAAGAGTCTGTATCGATCGCATATGTAGCCATCTCCACACTCTGGAACGTCGGCACATGCTTCATGTGCCCACCCAAGACACGATGAGCATTGAATCCAGTCTTCGATTTATTACACTCATTTGCTTGGACAAAACCTTATCAATAGTTGTTTACAAGCTCTGTGGCTCCCACGATCCTTTCTTTTTCTGGTCTTCCATTTCGTTTCTCTTCTTTTGTCTATACCTTAAAAGAAGATTTAATTAATTAATAATATAACGTAAACTGTTACAAGAAATAAAATAAAAATTACTGTCCGGTGCTAGGGGACGACTTAGTGTCCGGTACTAAGGGACAGACAATATCGTACATTAGGTAGTACCTACCGAAATGGTTTCAAAAATCAAATAAAATACTATCGTTTTATCGATAACAATCAAATGCTACTTCAATTATCGACTACCATTAAAATATAAATGCATAAATGTGCCAGAACTACTTACTTCGATCTTACGTGACGCTGTGCGTTCCCGCCAAATACAACAAACATCCTCTCCCGCTGCAGTCTTGCGCGTCACAAGCGAGTTGCGGCGCGTGATCCTGTAGCTATGTACCCCCAGCTTCCCTTTCACTAGTAGTTCGAATCGAACAGGTTTATACTTGCTTGGATACTACGACTGTCCGGCGGTAGGTGCCGTCCGGCGTTACGGGACTTCCCCCTACTCTTTTCTGCGTAGAGTTCTACATTACCATATAGCATCATTTTCGAGGTCAAACATTGTACCGAATATTATTTATTATAGTCGTCCGCGATACGTGAGGTTGCCGCCCTCATCGTGGATGCGAATCGTGGTTACAATGTACTATTAAATTCAACATCAACTACAGACGAATAAGAATTGGAGATTATTAATATTATTTTATTTTAAACGAATTTAAGTGTTTACAAAAATGTTCACTACAATAACTAGGACCGAAGCTTTACGTGTTCTTCGTGGCATTGTGATCAGTACTTTTTTTATACAACTAGATTAGCAAACAAGCGTACGGCTCACCTGATGGTAAGCGATTGCCGTAGCTTATAGACGTCTGCAACACCAGAAGCATCGCAAGCGCGTTGCCGACACTATCCCCAGTTCCCCCCAGGAGCTCTGGTCTACTTAGTCACCAACAGTACACCTAGTCTAGACTAAACAGAAACAAATAACTGATCTTCTTGATTATCGATTTTGAATTTCAATAGGATGGATAAAAAGATAGTCAATGATACGTCAATGGTATGAATTACAATGAATTACTTCATAAAAAAATTAAACATCATTATCTACCATGAAAATATAAATAAAGATTTGTATTTAAGAATATATTGATGTGAGATTATTTAAATTAATAAAATATAGATAATGATTACCACGTTGAGTATTTTTATTCGAACATCAGAAAGTTATATTCTAAGTGCAAGTGAAGATAGTTTTATTGCTTTCATAGTATGAATGTTATTGATAAGCAGTAAAATTAGTACGGCAGATAATTGTGTTTGCTGGCAAAAAAAAACGGCTTCAATTACATAGACAAATAACATGTAATAAAAACGTAGGACAACGTAGCTACGTAATACAACGTAGGTAGAAGAAAAAAAGATTACTCAAAAAGTAGTCATCAGATCTCAATCAAATTTAAATGAGACTACAAGACAAGTATCAGCTTTCGATTATACTAAGTATCATCAAAATCGGTAAACCCAGTGAAAAGTTATGGGGTATAATGCAACGTAGTCAACGAAAAAATGAGTAAATACGCATTATTAGATATAACTCGAAAAGTGCTTGTGAGATCGCAATTTAATTTAAACGGGAACACATGACACGCCCCACCTTTCAATTGAAAAAATCATCGAAATCGGTCCACCCAGTCAAAAGTTCTGACGTAACATACATTTTTTAAAATACAATCGATTTGAGAACCTTCTCCGTTTTTGGAAGTCGGTTGAAAAGTGCTAAACACAGTGTTTCACACAAATAACAAAGTCTCGATCATTTTCTTTTAATCTACCCGAATTGTCGCTTTTCTGAAATCCTTTTGTATCTATATATTGGTCTAAGTATTAGGTACTCGATAACCTGTAAAAAAATGTTCATAGCTAGAAATGTAATTCTATGCTGCAGTTTTTCTTTAACTATAATAACAATTACATACTTAAATACTACTGACATAAAAAAATTTGTACCTCTCACGTACTTAACAATATTCGTTTTATGACATTTTCATCAACATCACAGACAACACTGCTTAACGGTAATTGGTCACTGCTGCAATGGACATCCGCAACATTGAAAAACTTTTGGATACGTTGCTAATCTATAATAAGGTGTAGATACTTTAAACTATCAAAGATTTGTACATACGTGGTACATACAATATCAATATTTTGCAAACGGATTCTTCAATCAAGTAACGCTTTAAATAGATCTGCGATATTTTAAACGACCTACGTAACGATACTCTACAGTGGCAGTGTAGAGACTGCACCTTGAAATGGACTACTTATACTATTACTCTCATAATTTTTCCCGAACGCGCCAAAAGAAGTAGAACTTCAAAAATTGTCAGTGCTTATTTTTCCAAGAGTATACTTGTACACAGTCCGTAATACCATAACACCGTTTACATAGAACCTTGGTCACCAATTACAATCAACTTAAGTTCTATTATTTGTGTCGGTTAGAGCCTTTTTATTAAACCTACACATGTTATGACTAAAACGTTACATCATCAAGTTTAAATCGCTTTTAAATAATGCAATGATCTCAGTTTATTCCTACGTACGTGCTATAAGACTTAGAATTGAATTTGTAGAGCTTCTACGAACTAAATTAACGTAAATAATAAGCGAAAAGAATATTTACTAAAGAATCGTATAAATGTACTCGTATTTGTAAAAAGAAAATAACATAGATTATTTTAAGCATAATTTGTAATAATAATGTTCTTTCACAGCAATTAATATACTGGCGATAAAACGTAACTTTTATGTAATATTCTCTGTTAACACCGTATTGAATTAATAAAGGATCTATTAAATTGATATAAATAAAGGATTAAGTATATAAATTAATAAATTTTAATACATTTTTAACTTCTATTAATGATAAGACAAAAAATATGTATATATGTAAATCAATTAAAATTGTATAATAACTCGAAGTAGAGTCCCAAATTATTGCTTTCACGTAATTTGAAACACAGCTTGTCCGCTTTTATCAAGAATTCAAGAGCTAGAGAAATTGACGACTGATTCCAATGTTACGCGAATTTCACTCTGCATATTATGCACATTACACGCATTTAAGAGATTAAAATAAAATTGTTTAATCTTTCAATCAGTAATCCAGTTTGATATATGATACACAATAACAGCATTTGTCGAAAATGTTGTTTTTGATAAAATCAAAGTTATACAAAAGTAGACAACGTAAACCTAATAAAAGTAAAAATAAAAATACAGTCTAATATACAGTATGTATATTTATATAATTATGTGATGGGAGCGAGGGCGACGGGGGCAACGTCCGGGCCCATACTGCTTGCGCTGTGTTGCATACATAATCGTACTGGCCAAGTAAAATAATTATATTGACTCGTAAACCACATATTATACACTTTCTTATATCCAACTTAACAATGGGTAACTTCACAATTCTTTGATCTTTTAAGTTTCGTTTTATCACGATATTTTAATTGCAAATATTCCATCATATTCAGTTACAATTATTTTTCTATTCGAGGCCCATTAAATCACCTCGTACGTTAAAACTGATCAAGCCGTTCACGCTACACCTACAGTCTGCCAAGCAGATGAACATAATTATCTAACTGCCTACTCAGTACTCACTGTCACTGTCACCTCAAGCACATATTATATAGTAAACTAGCTGTGCCCCGCGGTTTCACCCGCGTTGCTTTGAGGAAAAAAATACCCTTCCTCCTTCATAAACATAACCTTTCTCTTTCAATAGGCTATCCACCTCAGAGGAAGTAGTTCTTGAGATCAGCGCGTTTAAACAAACAAACCAACTTTGAGGTTTATAATCCATACCTACTAATATTTATCCATACTAATATTATAAATGCGAAAGTAACTCGCCGCGTTGGCGCAGCGGTCACAGCACTGGTTTGTGGCCGTTGCGCTGGCGGTAGCGGGTTTGATCCCCACACACGACAACATAATATGTCCATACAGAAGCTTGCCGTGGTCTGGGTATTTGTGTATTCCTTGTGGGTCTCCCCACCGTGCCTCGGAGAGCACGTTAAGCCATCGGTCCCGGTTGTTATCATGTCCACCTGATAGCGATCATTACTCATAGCATAGATTAGTACAGATTAAGATATATCAAACATATATTTTACACTTTCGCGATGAAAATATTAATATAATACTTTGACTGGATTGACAGAATAATCTGGAATGTTTCAATGAGACCAATCAATTGAACGTTTTTTATTTTATTCATTTGTACATTTATCATTTATTGTATATTTGTAGCTTGATATATTTTCCTTAGATTACATACACTAAATAAATTTCTAAACGCATGCATACATATTTGACAACCAATATAATATATTATGTCAATCCGTTTTCATTAATGACATTATTCTACATTTTTAAAATCTAAACTACGCCACTATCCGTATTTTGTGGATACATGTTGTCGATTCGAAATCTTTATTTAAATACGTTCTTTAATTATAGGGCAGATTTTACCATATCCACGGGATGAACAATAAATGTTTGACAGTTACGAAACACGAACATTATACATACTTCCATACAAATTTTCATTCCCACTTTTCAACACCTTACACCCTTTTCGCATTAAAAAGTAGCTTATATCCTTTCTCAGACTCTAGACTATCTGTATACCAAAGTTCATTTAAATCTGTTCAGTAGTTTTGGCGTGATTGCGCGACAGACAGACAGACAGAGTTACTTTCGCATTTATAATATTAGTATGGACTTATTTATTTCAGGAAAATATTTTCTGGTTTTCTCGTTAAATTCGACCAAGCACACGATAACTTATAGCAACGCAGGTAACCCCAGTTTCTATAGGTTGAGGCGACGACATTTGTACTCATAACATCACTTTTTGTGAACGAAACTATAGCACGATTTAATTCGACGCCACCGCCGTCTAGTTAGCAAACAGGAAACATTTTTTATATGGTGAAAAATTATAACTCATCTAAGTTATGACTTTACATGATCTTAACATAAAATAAATGGCCGTGTGCGCAGTTTGCCTAAAAAAATCTAGCTAGTTCCACATCTCACATAAGCTTATATGCGACATGAAAATATATTAATTAAGACGCAATAATTACACCAATAAATACCGAACAAAAATATTAACAGTCAATGTTTATTTTGTACTAAGTCTATTACTATTTATTCTGTACTGTAAAAGAATAAGCATGTCTTATCTTTATATATATATATATATATATATATATATATATCTATACTAATATAATAAAGCTGAAGAGTTGTTTGTTTGATTGTTTGTTTGTTTGTTTGTTTGTTTGTTTGTTTGTTTGTTTGAACGCGCTAATCTCAGGATCTACTGGTCCGATTTGAAAAATTCTTTCAGTGTTATATAGCTCATTTATCGAGGAAGGCTATAGGCTATATATCATCACGCTAAGACCAACAGGAGCGGAGTCCACGCCGACGAAGTCGCGCGCAGAAGCTAGTATATATATATATGGCGTGCTTAATTTTTCTCTTTTTTCGTTATTTAGCTCAAATTGCATATAGAAATAGCGTGCCGTTTTCGAGTTTAAATTTTGTTATAAATCTATGCAGTTCTTTTTGAGTTCTGTTTGTTATTACATATAGACAAACTCGATGAATTTTATAAGACTTATATAAACAGATTTTTTTTAATTGTCTTGCTCATCTTTGAAACGAATTAACGATACCTACAATTTTTAAAAAGAAAATGCACAACTCCATCTATGACTTTTAAAAATAACAACCTCGCCAACATGATCAAATTTAAATTATTTATATCCAAAAAGGGATTGATGATGATGTTTTTGAAATCTCATAGAAGGCGCTGCTTTAAATTTGTCTTGAACTACTGATATTCATTTAATTACGTTTATCGGCCTAAATTACTTATACTGCGTAATTTTTATAGTGTAAAGCTAGCTTGTAGTATGGCATAATAATAACGACAACATTTAAAAAATATGCGTCGTTAGATTACACGTTGTTACAGAATGCGTTGAGTAATAAAAGTTCACTGCTCGTTCTCCGTAGGTGATAGCGTGATAATATTTAGCCTATATGTTGACGCGACTTCTTAATATTATTCGTGCCAAATTTGAAGTGAATCTATGCAGTACTTTTTGAGTTTATCCCGGACATATATTTAAAGAAATAAAGGTTCACTGCTTGTTCCCCGTAGGAGATAGCGTAATAATATGTAGCCTATGTTTTGACCTGACTTCTTAATAATATTCGTGCCAAATTTGAAGTAAATCCATTCAGTACTTTTTGAGTTTATCCCGGACATACGTTTGAAGAAATAAAGGTTCACTGCTCGTTCCCCGTAGGTGATAGCGTGATAATATGTAGCCTATGTTCTGACCCGACTTCTTAGTAATATTCGTGCCAAATTTGAAGTTAATCCATGCAGTACTTTTTGAGTTTATCCCGGACATACATACAGACAAACAGACAAACAGACAAACAGATAAACAGACAAACAGACAAAAATTCTAAAAACTATATTTTTGGCTTCGGTATCGATTGTAGATCACACCTCAAGTATTCTTTTAAAAAAATATTCAATGTACAGTTTTGACTTTCCTACCATTTTATTATATGTATAGATAGTACATACTACGTACCTCAAGGTTTATATAGGATCCTTTTTGTGATATTTTATGATTGTTTTGTGATGTAATGAAATAACGTTAAGATCCTGATTGAACACTTATATCAAAGAGTTTTATATTTTCAAATATAAAATAAAAAAATATATCTTTTACTTATTCTTTACTTTTTAGTTCTTGAAGTCGGTGTTTTTACCCGACTGCCAAGGAAAGGTTATGTTTTTCGCGCGTATCTTGTGTGTATGTACTATCTAATATTCTTAATTACCTCATAGGTATCTCTAGAACCGCTGAACGGATTTACATAATTGAGGGCTCAACTTGATGACCTCGTAAGGTCATCAAAAATTGATTTTATTTCTGTTTTTTTTTTTAGTTAGTTAATATTTATATAATTTGATGGTAATATTGTCCTCCAAATTGCGTGGTACGTTATCCCGGTCCTACGCTCACTGCTGCTCTATCTCCTGCTAACTCTATTATCTACCACAATCGAGAGTTTTCGAAGAGGAACTTTTTGTTCGTCTCATCAAAATGAAGCTACTCCCGGAAAATTAGCTTGATACTAATCAGGTGAAAAATATGTACTAGGGATCCCTACCTATAACAGCTTTATTATAAAATATAGACAATACTGATTATTTCTGAAAGGCTATGTGTTGTTGTATTCAACATACCATGTTTAGTTCTACCGCACATCCTTTCGATACGTGATCACGATCTCGATGAGAACTGTATAATGATTATGTTAATTACATCTTATACAAAGTGATTGCAATGAGGAAGGCCCTTACACAACACGTAGGTAAGTGCCTTAGACATTCTATATTCTAGCTACACGCACAATTCTATATTTTAGTATTATAAAGAAATTTTTTTGTGTACATATTTGAAAGTGTTGATTATGTCATTTGAGGTTCTAATTTTAACTAATTATATTAAAAATCATGTTTGTTGAGAAAAATTATATTGTATAATACGATACCAACCAGTTTTTTTTAGAAACAAAAATGTTAAAAATATTTTTAAATTTAATACAACGCATTTATATATTATGATTTGAAACAAAACCCTGAACATTTAACTTTCCTTATTTTTATAATATTAGCTACTCTCATAGTTCCATAGGCACAATAGTAATAAAGGTCTTCGTTCCCACTGATACAGCGGATAACGGTTCTAAATTGATACGGGAAACTCGATGGTAAGATGGCGACTGTTAGAAATGACATCCAGCGGATATACTCTACAAAACAGCTTAAAGATGGCTGCCGGAATAAGCTATAGAGAAGGACAACAATTAATCTATTCACAGAATTCAACACTCAAGGCAACAACCTAGGTGATACCTTGTTTTTTTTTTGTATTTTTCCTTATTATTTAACAACTAGTTGTACCCCGCAGTTTTACCCGCGATAATTTGAGAAAATAAAAGACCTATAATAGCCTTCCTCAGTAAATCGGCTATCTAACATAAAAATAATTTTTCAATTCGAACACAAGTAGTGCCTGAGATTACCTAACACGTTCAAACAAAACAACTTTTCAGCTTTATAGTATTAGTATAGATAAATTTAAAAATGTATCCTACATTTAATAGATAGAGAGTTATTTCTACTCCAAAAATTTACACTTTTAATAAATCTGAGTGGATACGATCGGCGTGAGATAATTTTATCACAAATGTGTTACACAAAATTTGTAAATTTTTTGCTATTAATGTTTCTTTACACCAAACTTTTAAGCTATTGACTATTTGACTCACCTTTTCGCTCCTTTACGCAACAATCAGCAGGTAGGTATCGCATAAAACACAAAAAAAAACAACTGAGTATTCCATATCTAAAACTAATCCATTGACATTAATTCTCTATTTATGAATATTAAATTTTAAATATTGAAAATATTTTTTAAAACAACAACAACAGTGACGATTTATTTTTATGTGACTTTCTTTTATATTGGCATGTAAGATGTTTAGCAAAGCGATACAACTATTAATTCTACATTTTAAAAAGTTATTAACCAAAAACCTTTCTACCTGTATATGTATATATAATACTTTTTAAACGGGTAACTAAAACCAATTTATTTTATTAAAAAGGAAATTCCTTTTTTATAAATACTTTTCTATCATTCATCATCATCATCATTTCAACCTATCGCAGTCCACTGCTGCTGGACATAGGCCTAGGACAAATTCGCGCCAAAAATGGCGTGAACTCATGTGTGTTACCCATAGTCACCACGCTGGGCAGGCGGGTTGGTGACCGCAGGGCTGGCTTTGTCGCACCGGAGACGCTGCTGCCCGTCTTCGGCCTGTATATTTCAAAGCCAGCAGTTGAATGGTTACCCCGCTATCGGTCAGCTTTAAAAGTTCCAAGGTGGTAGTGGAACTGTGTTATCCCTTAGTCGCCTCTTACGACACCCACAGAAAGAGAGGGGGTGGCTATATTCTTTACTGCCGTAGCCACACAGCTATATATTGTATATTTCTATAGTTTTATGTCTATAGTATATCATAAAGTAAGATTATGTCTGGCAAAGTTTTTTCTGATATACATAATTATGTTTGTACATGTGTATGTATGAGTCATTGCATTAGTGTCTGATTCATATTGGTGAACGTTCTTCCCATACATATTGTGACAAGAGCCTCTTTAAGGAAAACGTTAGCCATATCTTGATCCTGCTAACGGTTTATTAAAAAAAACCAGTTAATTCATAAAACTATACTACAATTGAACGAATAAAAAAAATAAGTTGAAAGATGAATTCAGTTCGTAATATTGAGAAGACTTTAATACATAGACATAAAGATTCAGATTAAAAAAAATTAACTTATTGGTTATTTGAAATTAACCTGTAGTTTTCAGTTAAGCAAGTCTTCAAGAATTTCGCTACTCAGTTAGCGAGTAAAATAAGTTTGCCACATTATTTTGTTTTGGAGTAGCAACTCCTCTATTTAAGTCGTCGAGAATTAATGTTATTAGCATGCTATATACAGATAATCAATTAAGAGGCTACGTGAAGAATAAAATAAATTTTACATTTAATTCCCAATGATAAACAACAACAACGTTCTAGTATGATGATCATAAAAGATAGATGTCGCAGTTTTTATTCCTGCTCGGAGCTAACATTTTTATATGTACAATAATATATTTGTTTCCGATCTAGGCTTTTGTATATTTGTTCTTTCGAATGTTTTTACCTCCCGTGCCTCGAAAAGCACGTACTCTTAGTAAGTCCGGGTGTAATATGAGTCTGGGTGTAATATAAATATTTATTTATATATGTATTATTTATAAGTATGTTTATCGAAAAAAAAAAAGTACCAGTCGGCTGTTACCTATAACACAAGCACTAAGTTGCTTACTTTAGGAACAGACGACCGTGTGTGTATATTGTGTAGATATTTATTATATTTATTTATTAAAAACAATACACATACATACATAACATGTGAATGTGATATGTGGGATATAAATTTTAGGTTTTTGTTAGGTAAACATTTTTTAAATTAAGTGTTATTTGGTTTGTAACTACGTAACGTACGCTGGGTGAGGATTTCGGAAAACAGGGATGTCTGGCACGAACTTGAGGAGGCCTATGTCGAGCAGTTAACTTCAATAGCTCTTTATTTTGTCCTACATGGGTCTTTCTCATTACTAGGTATTTTTATCTTATGCCTTTATTATATTATTGATTGAATTTATGTGCCATATACCTAAATTATTTCTATATGAGACATACATATGTATGTCACGTAAACAAAATATTGTAGCTATAATAAGAGCATGTTTATCTGTTACTTTTAAGAGGAAAAATTACCGATCATTAAAGATCATGAGATTATTACTGTTCTTTACTTAAACTACCTAATACAATGCATCCATGTTCGTTTTTTGTTTAAATGCTCAGGTCACTGTCAAAACTCAAAAGCTATCAATCAGTCTTCCTTTTAACTCTACTAGGTCTAAAAAGTCGTAGGAAGTTACCTATTTGTTCTATCGATGATCATCATGGTCTCGTGAAAACGGTCGTAAGAGCCATGCAAAAAGCGTCGCTTACGCGTTTTGAGCTGTAATCTATTTATATCTCATTCTCTCCTATACATTTATCTGTTTTCTTCTTTATCGTGACGCATTTTCCTTTCATCGAGTTTAAAATCACGATTCTAAAGAAGAAATAATTACCTTTAATTTAAGCACAAAACGGCGTCCCACCGAAATTTGGGTCCAAAGTTGGTCAAAACTGTAAACTTCACTTTTTTGGAAAAAACGATCAACTTTTGAAGAGCTGTATCTCGGCTTCTATTTGACCTACAGAGCTGGTTTTGGGTTCAAATTGTAGCTTATATAAACTACTTTAAAAATGTATCCTACATGTATTCTCTAAAAATGCATACTTTGGAAGATATAGTGAAAAAACCGAAACAAGTGCCAAAAGGGTCTAGCAGGATAAGATAAGGGCAGCGGCCCCAGAAAGATAATTTGAAAATAACTTATGTGGTAACATTGGCGAGGTACAAACTTACCATTGACACAATTTCAGCCTCTCATTTCGTTGCGTTCTGGAGATAATTGGTCAAATAGGCGCTAGAAGGGGTATTTTTTAAAACTTTTTTTTCAAAAACTACTGTAGCTACACTAATGAAACAAAAACTATTTATTAGAAGAAATATTAGTCTACATTATATATTTTTTATAGAATTTTTATATCGCATTTACTAGTAAAAAAAATAAAAAAAAATTTTTTTCATGATTTTTTTTAAAGTTCGCGCAAAGGTACAATCACAAAAAAAATATATAATGTAGCTTACTACATCTAGTATTACTACCAAAAAGTGCAAAAATAAAAAATGGGTGCAACACTTCCAAAAAAAATTAAAACCTCTTATGACAGTCATGGGTACTGTATTAGACTTTACATTTCTCTCTTGATTACATTTTTTTAATAATCTAAACCATTATAATATGAGTATTCTGTTAAAATAAACTAAAAATATTAAAGGTAGTGGTCAAAAATGTAAGTTCGACGTTGATTTTGACAACAGCAACTTTTTATATGAACAAGTCGAAACTTATCGTTTCCCAGCTAGTCGTATGTGCAATTGTGCACACTGTGTATTGTTTTGTATACTTGTCATTTCTATAGCCCTAATAATACAATAGCTCGACTACAATTAGTGAGGCGTATTATTTTGGAATATATTTTGTTTTTAAATATATACTGTTGCACTGTGTTTTAGTGAGTAAATGTACACGAAGTATGTCTGGTTAATGTAAAAATTGTACTAAGTTTTTACGCAAAGATAACAAATACCTGTCAGAGATTTAAGTTGATTTTCTGACAATCCATTTTACGTTCGATCGAACAATGTTAAATTAGATATTTGGCCAAGTCAATTCAGAAAATTAAGTAATTCTGATTTAATAATTTTATTTGTATTAGAATTAATGCATAAGTAGGACAAATCGTCTTCGTAAATTCTATAATCAATCATATGTTCATTGCAGCAACGATCACCATTGGGTATAAAAATCATTTTTTTTTTTCGAAAACGTCACACCGCCTTTTAAGAGATTTACTTCGATTCGACATATTATACAAAAACTATGTGTTGACACTACTCGTGGAATAGGCATTTCATTATCTGTTTAATGCGACAAATAAAATCATCATAACTTGTATCTACAGATTCAACTTTCATAGAATCACTGTTTCACTGTCCCTATCAGTATCGCTCACGGTAAGCTTTGAAGTTGAGGTTGCCTGTTTGAAGAAACTTAAGCGACACATTTATTGCATATAATGTCGCTTACCTAACCCAGTCACCCAGATACTCTTCTTGAAATAGTCATTGTTTCCTTTAGCTCCATTTTCAGTTTTGATACCTTTTCTCTACTTGTTATCTTCGTGTAAAAACTTAGTACAATTTTTACATTAACCAGACATACTTCGTGTACATTTACGCACTAAAACACAGTGCAACAATATATATTTAAAAACAAAATATATTCCAAAATAATACGCCTCACTAATTGTAGTCGAGCTATTGTATTATTAGGGCTATAAAAATGACAAGTATACAAAACAATACACAGTGTGCACATACGACTAGCTGGGAAACGATAAGTTTCGAGTTTTCGACATGTTCATATAAAAAGTTGCTGTTGTCAAAATCAACGTCGAACTTACATTTTTGACCACTACCTTTAATATTTTTAGTTTATTTTAACAGAATACTCATATTATAATGGTTTAGATTATTAAAAAAATGTAATCAAGAGAGAAATGTAAAGTCTAATACAGTACCCATGACTGTCATAAGAGGTTTTAATTTTTTTTGGAAGTGTTGCACCCATTTTTTATTTTTGCACTTTTTGGTAGTAATACTAGACGTAGTAAACTACATTATATATTTTTTTTGTGATTGTACCTTTGCGCGAACTTTAAAAAAAAATCATGAAATATTTTTTTTTATTTTTTTTACTAGTAAATGCGATATAAAAATTCTATAAAAAATATATAATGTAGACTAATATTTCTTCTAATAAATAGTTTTTGTTTCATTAGTGTAGCTACAATAGTTTTTGAAAAAAAAAAGTTTTAAAAATACCCCTTCTAGCGCCTATTTGACCAATTATCTCCAGAACGCAACGAAATGAGAGGCTGAAATTGTGTCAATGGTAAGTTTGTACCTCGCCAATGTTACCACATAAGTTATTTTCAAATTATCTTTCTGGGGCCGCTGCCCCTATCTTATCCTGCTAGACCCTTTCGTGGTTTTTCGAGCGCCCCAAAGTTAGCACAGGTCTTTCGAAGTTGCAAAACTGGATTTACACTACTGGTACTGATCCTAACAACATATGAAAAAAGCAGAACTAGCAGACCATTTGCGATTTTAATGTACAATTTGACTGGCCTATGTTAGAATATTAATGACACTTCCATAAAAAACCGGCCAAGTGCGAGTCGGACTCGCACACCGAGAGTTCCGTACAAACAAAATTATTAAAAATATTTTTATTATATGATGTAAGTGTAACAAAAAATTTATGCTTTTCGCAATTTATCCTTTATCTGTGCTATAAGCCGTTACTTCGTACCAAATTTCAAGATTCTGACTTCACGGGAAGTAGGTACCTGTAGGTTTTGATTCTCTTGCTAGTGTCGAAAATTTGCAGCATAAACGGCTGAATCTTTTGATTACGTTAGCTTAGAAGTTTAGTTTTTTCACAGCTTCATGGGACGGTAGACTTGAGTATTTGATATGAATTTTAGCTTGATACCTCCACGCGTTTCTGAGAAAAAGGGGTCTTGACAGACAGACGGACAACGACGAGATCCTACACGGGTTCCGTTTTTTCGTTTTAAGGTACGGAACCCTAAAAACTAGCCATTTTACGTTATTATATCTATATATTAATACGTGAAGCAAAAACTTTGTACCCCTTTTTACGAAAATTGCGCGGACGGAGGAGTAGGAAATTTCGCACACTTATAGTTTATATAGAGAAGGAGTGCGGAATGCTAATATTTTTTCAAAATTATACATGAAATATACATTAAATTCTTAATAAAAAAAGCATTACACACAATACCACACGCACACACGCATATGATACTATTTTGTTGATTGTCAAAGTCTGTTAGGTAGGGATCCCTAGTACATATTTTTCACCTGATTAGTATCAAGCTAAATTTCCGGGAGTAGCTTCATTTTGATGAGACGAACAAAAAATTCCTCTTCGAAAACTCTCGATTGTGGTAGATATTATTAGCAGGAGATAGAGCAACAGTGAGCGTAGGACCGGGCACCGGGATAACGTACCACGCAATTTGGAGGACAATAGTACCATTAAATTATATAAATATTAATTAACTAAAAGAAAAAAAAATCAGCTGGTTAGTAATAATTTAAATTATTGATTATATAATTGTATAAATAAATGGATTTTTTTTCTTTTAGTTAGTTAATATTTATATAATTTGATGGTAATATTGTCCTACAAGCTTGATACTAATCAGGTGAAAAATATGTACTAGGGATCCCTACCTATGTAGTAAATTAAAAAGATAGTCAAGCATTATTAGAGATAATAATGGGCAATAAATCGTGAACGGTAAGTTTTACAAAAAAGTTTACAGGAAATAAAAAGATGCGAAATATTATTCTCTACAAAAATGGTCTGAATAACTTTTGCCCTAAAGTAGATAGTTTTCGAGATATCGGCCAAAAACTTTTCTTTAAGATTGCGATCGAAGCTCCACCTGGATCTGTCAGCATTTTGTGTTTTTATGGTCAGTAAGTGACCCTTAGCCTAAAAAAAATTAAAATTGGATCGGAAATTTAGTGCGAGGTTAAATGCTTTATTTACTGGCCTATAAAAGTTACATTTTTAATTCAAGTGAACTAAAAATGTAAACAACAAACAAAAACGAACATAGCAATAAAATATGGTATTAAAATAGCTGTTTTCCTCTAATAACATTGCTCTACAACTTCTACAAGTCTACAACAACAATAAACATAGACTTTAGAAACGCTGTGTAGGCCCTTTCGCAGTAGCTTTAGTCGCATAAAATTGCTCCTACGCATTCTTTCAATAAATAATTGTACGATAAAATTATTTTTAGTACTGTTAATTTCGTAATATGCAATTACGATTAAAGGCTAAAATTTAGATTATGGACCGTCGATTTAGATTTTCATATTTTTTCTGCTTATTTACGGTCACATTATAAATTTTGAAGTTAAATAGGTTAGGGTATTTTTTTTGTAACGAAATTATGCGGATAAACAGTCTAATTTTGAAGTTAGATAGGTTAGGGTTATTTTTTTTTTAAGTCCGAAAAATACCCAAAACCGAATCGGAGCACCCCACTATCCACGTGGTCTTGGTCTGTCATACCCCTAGAGTGTTTTGTAAAAGCCGGAGGCGCGGAGGGAGGGCAGACCTCGCCCGCTGTAACGAAACACAGACACCCGGGCGAGCCGGAGAGGCCGAGGCTGGTCGCCGAAGGCGACCAGCAAGCCGAGGCTGCGGAGGCGAGCGTGGGTGTCTGCGTTTTGTTACGCAAGGGCGAAAGGGCTGCCCTTCCGAAGCGCCGGAGCCGTCACGGAATGAATTTATACCGATCAACTGTCAAATTTCGAGGTTAGGTCTATGAGATTCATTTTTTCTATGTTTTTCAAGAACGGCGCATTACCTTGTATCGTGAGTGGTATGGGGGGGTTTAGGGGGACCACCGCTACCTCCCTCCTCCCACTCTCGCCCTTAAATTCGTGCCAAACGATCTAAATTCTTCTTCTAATCTTAAAACTTTAACCATGGATATCTCAATAACTATGGGTTTCTGGTATGTGGGAGTGGTACTGGTGGGTAGCCCTCCCCTCCCCCTCCCCCCCGCATCCCTCAAACCTCCAAAAATCGACGGTCCACAGTCTAAATTTTAACCCGATTAAAAATTGGCATACATTTTACACTATGTTAGTAATACAGTTTAATAAACCGATTTGAACGTTTTTAAGAAAAGCTTACCTAAAATTAAAATAGTAATTGTTGGTGAGTAGATATTCACCACACAACATTAAGTAACTAATATATAAATAATCAGTAATCAGAGAAACAAGGCTATTATTAAACCATTCTAGACCTTATTTGTATTGTAGAGAATATCATAATCTAAATACCTATACCTATGCACGATCGTTACAAAGAAAAATATTTAGGTACTGAAATGGATCCACTGCCGTTTGCAATTATTTTTAAGTTTATTAACTAGTATTTTAAAAGATTTCGATTACATAAACTGTTTAGTATTTAGTTAAAACATAAATAAAAAAATTAACATAACTATTACATACATACCTCTACCGGGAAATGATGACGAAGTCCAAGACAACAAAAACTTAGTAAATAAACATGTTATTGGAACAAAAACAGTCAATTTTAAACACTACAATGCACTTTAAAACTTACTTATTTTAAAAGACACCGTCTAAAAAGACCTAGTCCACCTCAGCTTAAATATTTTGTCTACATTTATTCGTTAAATTAAAATAATTTAATAAAATAGTGACGTTCGTTCGATCGTTTCGTGTCGTTCAACCGGTAAGACAAGGTACAAACACGATACCTGTCTAAAGCCCGTCGTATTATGAACTGACCAATCACTATTCACTAAAGCCTCTAGTACAAAAGGACAGAATATCGGTATACGTTACTTTATTAGTGTGAGTGAGAAAAAACTTGCTGCCATCTTGGGCTTGTTTATAGGTAGTGTTGCAACTTGCATGAAATATGAAATTGTATTTCAAATGTTCTCTTTAGCTTAATGGCTGATTTACACGGAGTCAGTGACTGCCGGCAGTTTCCTACGGAGTCAGTGCTGACCTGTCACTGCCATCGTGTAAATTGTTTTCAAGACAGTACAGCACTGTCGCGTCAGTACTGACTTCTAAATTCCCGCTCCATATTTTTCGGCGTCAGTCCGCTACCCCCACCACCCACGCTAGCGCAACTGTCACCGTGTAAATGCCGAAGTCAGTCGCTGCCGCGTCAGTGTAGGGTGACCACGCTGCATCATAACAAAATTAACACGTGGTTCAATAAGTCCCGAGACTAAGTACTAAAAAAGGTCTTTTTTATAAAATTAATTTTTATTCATCAACATAGTCTCCTCCAAGAGCGATACAGTCCCTCCAACGCTTTTCTAACTTTTCTATCCCATGTGTGTAGAACGATTTGTCTTTGGCTTCAAAATAAGCCTCCGTTGCTGCGATAACTTCACTATTTGAGTCAAATTTCTTACCCTGAAGCATTTTTTTGAGGTCTGCAAACAGCCAGTAATCGCTGGGGGCCAAGTCTGGCGAATAAGGGGGACGAGGAAGCAATTCGAAGCCCAATTTGTTAATTTTGGCCATCGTTCTCACGGACTTGTGACAAGGCGCGTTGTCCTGGTGAAACACCACTTTCTTTTTGTTCACATGTGAGGCCGTTTATCCTTAATTTCGTACTTCAATCGCTCCAATAAGCACATGTAATAGTCACTATTTATATTTTGCCCCTTTTCAAGGTAGTCGATGAAAAGTATTCCATGTGCATCCCAAAATATAGACGCCATAACCTTACCGGCCGATTTCTGAGTCTTTGGACGCTTCGGGCGGCTTTCACCAGCCGCTCTCCACTCCGCTGCCTGCCGATTGGATTCCGGAGTGAAATGGTATATCCAGGTTTCATCCATTGTTACATACCGACGTAAAAAATCCTTTTTATTATGATTCATCAGTGCCAAACATCGCTCTGAATCATTGATACGTTTTTCTTTTGATCAGTTGTAAGCAAACGCGGCACCCACTTAGAAAAAAGCTTTTCAAATTTTTATGTAAAGTAGTGAAAACACTACCAGCTGAAATCTTCGCTATCTCGGCTATCTCTCGCACTTTTACCTTCCGATCTTCCAATACGATTTTGAGGACTTGGTTAATATTTTGTTGAGTCACTGCTTCATTTGGATGACCTGAGCGTTCCCCATCATTGGTGTCCATGCGACCGCGTTTGAAGTCGGCATACCACGGACAAATGGTTGCTTTAGAGGGAGCTGATCCTGCATAACATTTTATAAGCCATTGCTGTGCTTCAACGGTATTTTTTACCATTAAAAAACAATGTTTTATCAACACGCGAAACTCGTTTTTTTCCATTGTATCGAAATTACAACCATAGCGTTACTTAAATGTTTCAAAATCAATAATTTTATTGTTCCATTTTTAAAAATTTGACACATATTCTTGTATTGATAGCCAGTACTTTTTAAAAATCAAAAGAGTTTTTAATATATGCGCCATTTCCAGGTTAGTCTCGGGACTTATTGAACGATCTAGTATATAAAATAAAAATAAATATTTTTTTAAAATTATATAAAATAAAAATCAATATTTTTTTTAAAAGTAAATAGTCAAATAAAAATTTAAAAAATGTTCCATATCTGCAATGACCCGAATATAAAATTATTTATATCATTTTAAAAAGAATGAAAAGTTTTAGTATCATGGCACAATCCATCAAACTATTTACCATTGTTTTATTTTTCCGTAGATCTTACTCGAACTTATTCAAATGATTTTTTTACAGTATGCTTAAAACTTGTTATACTATTGAAAACAGTCAATATGGCGTGTAAATCAAATAAAAAAATAAAATAACTACATTGACATATTAAAAAAAAATAACTAAAAGATGGAAAATAATAAGTTGTAATAGCTATGCATTCCAATTCAACAAAAAAAAATCTTTTAATGAAAATAACCAAAAAAAAAAAAGTTTTATTCTACATCTCATAATACTTTTTGTGCATAAATATTAATTTTATACCTCTATTATTCTATATCTCTGACTTTTTGCTGTTTCCGAAAATTCATTTATCCGCACTGACTTTACAGACGTGTGTACACCATAAGACTACTGACGTTACCACTGCCATCGTGTAAATTGTCGAAGTCAGTTTTCGGCGCCAGCACTCGTGAGCACTGCCGGCAGTCACTGTCTCCGTGTAAATCAGCCATAAGTTTAAAGTTATGTTATCAGAAAATAATTGAGTATTTTGCTAATGGCAAGATCAAAAATTAACTTACATTTACTACTCAAATAAAGAAAAAGATATTTTAAATACGTACAGTGCGTTGACAATGACACCTAGGTATGGTTTGTATAAGTTTACCAATGACACCTAGGTATGGTTTGTTTAAGTTTACCAGTGACACCTAGGTATGGTGTTAGAAAGTCATTACAAAAGTTATATTTGAATCTTCAATTTTCAAAGATATTTAGTACGTTATTAACAATGTGCTTTTTGACGCCATTTTTGACGTGACAACGTGTAATCGATGAACGCCGGCGCCATGCACGAAAAAGGATGACTGAGCGTTACGCTCATTTTACGCATGCGCTGCATCTATCTCTCTTCCACTCGATTGGCCTATGCATCCGAGGAGATGTTTTGTTATGACGTTGTCACGTTAAACTATCGTCCGTAAACCAACTTTACAGACACCCAATTTTTTTTTAATTAATAAACGTTTACATAAGTAACATAATATAGTTTCATGTAACCCTCGTTATTTTTTTTTGTTGTTTCTTTATTGAAACTTAATAGCCAGTTATGGTCTGTCACGTTACATATTGATAGGCTTTATCAACAGAACGTAAAAAAGCCCAAGCGTTGTTTCACCTGAACTAATATACTACAACTTTTGAATTTATATACTGCGAATAGATATATCTGACAGACAAAGTGGAGTTAAATGGAAAAAATAGACATGTATATCCGCAACCGTCGAAAAATTGTGTCAGTCTACTCTAATACAATTGGAATCGAGACACGCGGCAGCGTGTCAAGCCAAGTTCAAGCAAAAGAACTGGTGACTCAGCGCCGTGTGTATATTTACACGAACCATTTCGAGCGACTTTTGACCCCTCCATAACTCAAAATCTATTCAACAGAAACAGATCAAATTGCATATATTTATTTATATCCGTAAGGACAACTAGAACCCCAAATTTCATTAACCTAGTTGAAACGGTTACAAAAATATGAAGGTTCAAAAGTCGCAAATTTTCCACTGACTGACTGACAGATCAAAAACCTAACCCACTTCCAGATGACCTAGAAAGTCAAAATTTGGCATCTAGCTAGGTAATTACGTGTAAGCGCAGGAAAAAATCTGAAAACAAAAGAAAGTTAAAAAATAGAGGGGGTCCTCATACAAAAAAAAAAAAAACCTTTTTTAATTGTAGCGTCTGAACCGTTATAAGTGGATATTTGAAACTTGCACAAAATATGAATTGATACATTTGCTATATAAAATAAGGATAAAAATAAAATGAACTCAAAAAATAAAGAGTGTCCCCATACAAAAAACTTGTAATTATTCATCCAATTGCTTTCAAAATCGATATCTGGGGACATGGTTGGTCTCAGAAAACGAATCTGATAACAGAATGAGAAAAAGTAGTCGCCATCTTGAACTTTTTAGTTATTTGACCGATTGCTTTCAAAATCGATATCTGAGGATCCGGTTGGTCTCCGACATCGAATCCGTTAACAGAATGAGCAAGAAAAAAGAATAAATTTCAAATAAATATCTCTACAAAAAGTAATGATATCCCACCAAAAACATAAATGTGAAAAATGACAGCCAAGTTCAATAATAAGAATATGTTGTTTGTGGACTTCGCCGAAAAAAGTATTGAGATCTAAATGAGCGCCAAGTTCTACAGAAAATATTAAATTAAGCTAAAGATTTCACTTGGCTAGTTTTTACCTAAAAACAACATTAAAAAGCTATTAGCCAAATAAAAGATGAATTATTAGTGAATTGTCCATTTGTCGGAACTCTTTGCAATGACAGCCTTTCCGCACTTGTAATGAAATATACTATTCCTATTCTAATAGTGTTGTATTTTTTCATTATCTGAAAACACGGGTAAAACGAAATTTTCTAAAAATTAATCCCAGCTAGATTATCATACAGATGTTTGCTGTGGTCTGGGTGTTTGTGCAGTCCTTGTGGGTCTCCCCACCGTGCCTCGGAGAGCACGTTAAGCCGTCGGTCGCGGTTGTTATCATGTACACCTGATAGCGATCGTTACTCATAGTAGGGAATATATCCGCCAACCCGCATTGGAGCAGCGTGGTGGATTAAGATCTGATCCTTCTCATACATGGGGAAGAGACCTGTGCCCAAGCCCAACAGTGGGATATTACAGGCTGAAGCGAATCCTAGCTAGATCAATTTGTCGCCCCCGAAACCCCCTGCATATTAAATTAAATGTAAGGGACAACTTTATAAACTTTTGAAGTGAAACTTCTTTAGGCGCATGAGGGTTAAAATTTGAACGACCGATAACGCGGCCGCGTCAGGGACAGTCAGTACTTGGATGGGTGACCGCCTGGGACCACCGCGTGACGTTGGCTTATTGTTTTTTTTTTTTTTTCAAATAATTTTTTTGTTATTTTAAATTCTTTTTTTTATATTAGTTTTTTGAAGCACTTTTTTTAAATTAGTTTGCCAAAGAAGTTTCACTTCTGACATGTGTACTTTGTAGACACTCAATTTGTTTGTTTTTCTTTTTAAATTAGTTTTTTTTTCAATTATTTTGCCAAAGAAGTTTCACTTACGCTCGCAATTTTTTATTTCATATAGATATAACCTGTAACAGTACAAAATAATGATGACTTTTAAAATTCTCTATAATAATGTATGTAATGTACTACTCTGTCCAAGGGCGGATCCAGCTTCGGCGCCGGGGGGGGGGGGGTCACATAGTCGTGGTCAAGCCACAAGGAGCTATAATTTAATTTTGATAATGATAGATACAGGTAAAAAGTAGGTATTTTATTAATGTATGTAAATGCAGAGGCGGCCTTAGACATTGCGAGGTCCCGGGCGGCGTCTTTGCGAGGCCCTTTGTCCTTCGTGAAAAGTGATGCGAAAGTAGGTCTGGTTGTTTGGTTTTGGTATTTGTCATGTTTGAGGAGAAATGCTAAAATTATACAAATAAATATAATTTAAGAGTTAAAATATTTTATATAGAAAGATTTACAAAATTAACAAATAAAGAGAGGATTAATTTTCAAATTCATGTTTGCGGCTTTTCCTAAGACTAAAATCTTTAATTAAAGCACAATAATCTAACGAATGAGCTACGTCATTTTCAATTGAAAGAATAGCAAGGGCTGAAAGACGATCTTGTGCCATCGAATTCCTCAAATATGTTTTAATAATTTTAAGGCCCTGCGCGCACTAGTGACATTTGTCACCGTGACAAAAAATTCTTTGTCACTGTCACGTCACCGTCACCTTCGCGACTGCGCGCACTTGCAGTGACAGATTACATACAGATATAGGTTGTCTGTGAACTCGTTTTTAGAAATAGAAAGAAATACAATAATAAAAAGTATTGGGTTCACCCGCTTTGGAGTGATAGGCTGATAAGTGGAAAGTTCTACACCATGTTTGCCAACCTACGTACATATGACACGTGACATTTTGTCGCGTCACGGGCATGTTGGCGTCCTCCGCGGACAAAAAGTCACCGAATTGTCACGCATCCAAGTGCGCGCACCTTCATTAGGGATGATGGACGCGGTGACAGTGACAAAAAGTCACGGTGACAAAAAGTCACTAGTGCGCGCAGGGCCTAAGCCTTGAAAAACTCCTTGCAGTAGACGCAACTGTAACAGGTGTGGTAGCAATAATTCGCAAGACTATTGCGATAGTGGGGTAAACTTCAGTTAATTTTTTTTCTATTATGTATTTCAGCACCGAGATAATGTCGTCATTTCCTTCATACACATGGATAAACATATTCAGTTCTTCGTACAATTCATGTCCATCAATATCACACGATTCTCCTACTGTCATAGAGATTTGCAAGTCGCTGCATTGCTTCAAAAGTTCACTATCACTAATTTCCTTTAATCTTTTTATACTACATGAAATCAAATATGCTCTCATGATGTTTAGGAGCATCAAACCTAGGATGGATGCTTGCGCGCACATTGTCAACAATGACATAAAAATAATTTATTTTGAATATTTGTTCCGCATTCAATTGATGAGCCTCATCTTCCTCTTCATAATCAAAATGTCTTTTTTTACGTCGTCTTCTGATTTCATTAAATTGTCTGTCAATATCATTTTCCTCAGCTATTTCTCTCGCTGCTACAAGGGACGTCGGAAAACCATCTTCTCGATAATTATCGAGCCAATTTGTGAATGTGTCTAGGTGTTGTATAGCCACATCTAAGTGCATGTTTTCGCTTTGCCACATTTTACTTATGACATTTATCTTGGTAAGAATTTCATACCATATGACAAGTGAAAGTACAAATTCGTAATTAGTTACTTCCTTTTCTATCGAATAACATTCACTAATCAACAGACAGTCCGTTTTACTTCCAGGTAAATCCTTCAAAGCAGAACATATATCACTTAGTTGATATTTAACAGCCTTCACTGATTCTACCCTGCACTCCCATCTGGTTTCAGAAAGTGGTTTTAGCGATAACGATTTTACATGAGCATTTAAAATAACCCACCTATGACTTGAGCCAGCAAACAGAGTGTACAACCTTTGTAGCAAACCAAAAAAGATTTTGCTTGGACACAAGACGATGCTGCATCTCCTAGGATTAGATTCCAGCTATGACTCCCACAAGGTAAAAAAAGCAAGTGGATTAATATCAAGAATACGTTTTTGGACACCACTTTTTTCACCACGCATATTGGCACCATTATCATATCCTTGGCCTCTGCGGTTTTGCAATGATATATATACCTAACTGTTCTAATTCTGTGATTATATAATTAGTCAAGCTCTCAGCTGTGGTTTTTTCGACGGCTAAGAAACCAATAAAATGTTCTTCAATTTCTGCTGTATTTGTATTAAAAAATCTTACAATAATTGAAAGTTGCTCCACACGCGAAACGTCGCGAGTACAATCAAGAATGATCGAGTAATATTTATTATTTATTATTTTTTCAACAATTTGAGTCTTTACATATATATATATATATATATATATATATATATATATATATAATCACGCCTTTTTCCCGTAGGGGTAGTAGAGACCACTTCTTTCCACTTGCTACGATCCTTAAATACTTGTTTCGCTTCGTCCACTTTCATTATTCCTTTCATACATGCTCTTCGGTTTAGGGTACTCTTGACCTGGCCTTTTTTCAAGACGTCACCGATTTGGTCTTGAACTGTCCGCCTAGGTCTACCCCTTCCAACACTCCCATTCACACTCGCCTTATACACTTTTTTCGTCAATCGCTCTTCATTCATTCTCTCAACATGGCCAAACCATCTCAGCATACCCTTCTCAATTTTTGTCACTACATCTTCTTTCAGACCACAACGTTTCCGTATCTCACTATTTCTAATCCTGTCACTCAGTTTAACTCCTATCATACTTCTTAACGCTCTCATCTCAACTGCATTTATTCTACTTTCATGTTTCTTCTGCCATACCCAACTTTCACTTCCATACATGAGTCTTTACGTGATTTGCCATTAATTGTATGAGCTCATTTTGAATATTTTTTCCGATATAGTGGTCATTAATCGTCTCCTTCTTTTTCTTGTTTTAGGTGAAGTCTCAGCAGGGGATCAAATCGGGCTATTAACTTTACTAAATCTATAAAGTTTCCGCTTGTCTCACTCGAATCTGATTCATATGTTAACTTCTCTCTATGACCCCTGAAGGCCAAATTGTGAGATGCTAAAAAATTTATAATTGCGAGCAATCGTTCTAAAATATCTCTCCAACGTTGCCTTTCTTGTTCAATTTGTGACTGGGCCAAGAAGTCAATAGTGGAAAAGCTTTTTAAACCATTCTCTAAATTAATCCATTTTAACATATAATCTTTGTGCTGTCGACTAGATTCGTGAGACTTTAGGTAATCACCAAAGTGTTTCCAATCACACACTCCTTCACTTGATCCAATCTTTGTATTTTCTAGCCGACCGAATATTCGACACGGAAAGCAGTAAACGGCATCCTTTCTTTGGGAATAAATCAACCATCGCCTGTCAAGCTTTTCACCGTTAACTAATATCTTATTATAATGATATTCGCTGAATTGACGCCCATTATCGTTTACGGGAAATAAATCAACTTTAACCCGGATTGTACCTTTTAATACAATTTCAGTTCGGTCTACATCAGTAATTGTCATGGGCCACAAACCGGGGTCTTTTGAGGATTCAGATTTTTCATTTCAGCAGTCATGGATGTAGACATAGACTCGGGCTCAGATTCCTGTTCTTGACTGGATTGCGTTGTAAGTAGTTAATTTATTATCATCCTCGCTATTTTTAATTAATGCCAGTGGCGGCACTCATGATGATGTGGAAGGAATATTTTCAGCTGGATCAGAGTTAGAGTTACTTTCACTCAATATTTATATAAATATTTATATAAATCTCATGTAGATTTTCTTTTGCCTGCTTTCTTTTGATAGCTCGTTTCCTTTTTGAACTACCTGACTCAAATTTTCTACCAGTATCACGATCACGCGAACTCATTTCGTGAATCTTGTTTTTTTTTTCACACAAACAGTCAGAAATAATTTTTAAGTATCACACAGTTTTTTTTATACACTTTTTCAGCTTACTCAATTCTTTAAATACTACAATTTACACTTTTCCAGATCACTCAATACTTTAAATACTATAATAACGTAATAATCAATAAAATTGAAACTTGAAAGATTCGAAGTGAAAATACTGTTGACGAACGAAATGAAACACCGGGATTCCCCAAGCAATAGAGGAGTAGAACATTATGGGCGCGTTCCACTAAAGGCCTACAACCGACTCCCGAGCTCACCCGAGTGCTATGCAATTAAAAAACCGATCTTCAAGTGTTTCGAGGCGCGATATTCAATATACATAATGAATTTTTCAATTATGTTTTGAATGAATGAATTATACCCCGTCCGGCGACTAATGATCTTTTTGACAGCCCACGCCTATAAATTACATTGTTTTTTTTTTCGGAATAACGTACTAAAAATTCTACTGTAATGTCATACTTTATTGACGATTTGATTGATTGAGTGAAGTACCCTGTGCATAACAAACAACCACAGACTATGAAACAGTTCTTGAAATAATAAATCGATAGTAAATCGATCATATGATAAAAATAATTTTACGTCATGTGATTATTGTTTCTATAAATTTAATACAAAAAGGAAATAAAAATAGTATCTATGACCCCAAGATTGATTACTTGCAAGGAATTAAGTCGAAATCTTGAAATTTAATGGCAAACCAAGAATAAAGAGCAATAACTCTGTTAATTCATTTATTTATTATTTATATATTTCATTTATAATTAAAAAAAGTAATAAACGCATAAATAAATAATATTTTTAAACTAAATGTATTTAATTAAATCGATTGAAAGTTCTTCTTGAATAAAATCGATTATTATTTCGAATCGAATAAATAACGTGTGAGGCAGTCACTAATGTCAAAATTTCTTGAAGTGTCAAAAAGATCATTAGTCGCCGGACGGGGTATAGTTAACTAACTTTATTTTAATTTACCGTTATGTTATAACCTTAATAAGTAATTAAGGATCAAAGTCAAAAATTTTAATTAAAAAATAAAGTTCAAAACTCTATATTTTTAAAATTTGCTTAGGTTGTCGCGCGAGGCCCCTGCAAGCGTGAGGCCCCGGGCGATTGCCCCGTTCGCCACCCCCTAAGGCCGCCACTGTATGTAAGTACCTATTGTACTTAAAAATATCTATATTGTGACAAAAATCTTGTTTAACAATTTTAATTAGTGGTCCACCTAGGTCCCGGACCCAGCCCAGGGGTCATGACCCCATGCCCCCCCCTCCCCCTGGATCCGCCACTGACTCTATCAAGAAAGTACCGGGGAAAGATCAAAATATCACATTAATATACAAACTGTTTGTTATTCTTCCAAATTTATTTTATCACCTTCAAAGCATGCTCCTTCAGAAATTACTTACGCCAACGAATAATTCAATCATCAAAACATTTTTTAAATGCTGTTTCCGGAATTGAGTTCAGTTCTCGCCGCGAATTCTCCATTATATCTTGTACCGATTGAAAACGGGTGCCACGAAGTGGTAGCTTGAGTTTAGAAAAAAGAAAAAAGTCGGCTGGAGCCATATCTGGTGAACATGGTGGTTGCTCGATGGTATTTGTTGAGTGTTTGGCTGCTAGTCTATACCTACTCCGTTTTTTTTCGATACGGACTAAATTGACATAAGCTGTGTTGCTAGTTTTTTGCGAATCATTAATAGTGATGTGCCACTACCGTAACTTTACGTAATTTACAATCTAGTATCGTTTTTCAGTAATAATTACAAAAATCTTTGTCTTTAAAATTTTAGAATGTGGCGACAACCGTAATGTACCTATAGGCATACCTATATAATGTATGTACCTGTATGGCTAATTTATAGATTTATGATAAATAAAAAACACTTATTTTTTAAAGTACATATTTATTAATCTTAGTAACCACATGCAAATTGAAATGAAATGAAATGAAAACATTTATTTCGCCTTAAGGTGATACACACACTTAACGAAAGTAAAAAAATGTCATTTACAAAAAAAAAAACTTAATAATAATAAAAGAAAGTTAAGGTAGCAAAATATCAAATACTCAAACAATAGAATAAAAAAAAAAAAAAAAAAAATTATCTTAACGTTCGGTACATTACAAACTTAGGTAATGTACCTAGTGTTAGAAGCAACCTTAAGTTAGTCAAAATGTTAAAATATTAAATTACTCAAAATTTCTGTCTCGGTAGACATTACCTATCTATTTTATCCTCGGCTTTATTAAATATTAATAAATATTTTTTTTTATCTGTGATGCTCCATAGTTACCATGATTTTTAAAAGATTCGTCTATTGTCAAATAATAATAAAATTATGTGGTAAAAGTAAAAAGTTACGATTCATAAAACCGGTATTGTATTCACAAAATCGGTATACAACACTTACAAAAAAGCTGGTATCATTATTTCGAAAATTGACATTTGCACGTGACAATTTAGTCCGTACCGAAAAAAACAGGGTATGTATAATTATATTATAATATTATAATTATATGAAAATCAATTGCTGTTCGTTAGTCTCGCTAAAATTGAGAAGAATGGCTTGATCGATTTGGCTAATTTTGATCTTGAAATGTTTGTGGAAGTTCAAGGAAGGTTTAAACGGTCAGAAACTTAAAATAATATGTAATGTAAAGTACTAAAAACGACGATTTAATTATCCAATACAAAATGATAGCTGGGAAATTTAATGTCTTTTGGCAAAAACAAAGAGTATATAACCACTACGTTTTAGGCAAAAACGTCAATTGGTTGTCAAATATTTATAGGTGCGTTCAGAAAGTGTTTTGTGTATATTTTTTACAAATATTATGTAGGTGATACCAGGGCCGGATCTACCATATTATAGCTTTTTGGGCTTCAGCCCAGGGCCCCGTGGATTCAAGGGGCCCCCAACCAAGTCAAGTCAAAGTCAAAAATAGACGACAGTGCGAAAGAATCAATAATTTTATTAAATTCTTTATTCTTAATTCTTATATTACTTCGAACTGACAGTTAAAATGTTCGGCTGCCATTACACATTCATCTCAATCGTGGTCAAATTTGGTGGGCCCCTAATTAGTATAAGCCCAGGGCCCCGAATCAGTATTAGCCCAGGGCCCCCCAACCTCACGGTCCGGCCCTGGGTGATACGAAGTTCACCGGGCCATCTAGTTTTCAAATATAAATTAATATTGCCACAATAGTTTTCCACATAAAATTTAAAATACATTACTTACTTTTATTGCCTAGCTTAGAAAAAAACGAAATAAATAAACTTTATTATTTTTTAAATAAAAAATAATTTTTAATTTTTAGAGAAATAGGTACTCATCAACTTTTTTTGAGTAGAATTTTTTATGCCCTCAAGTAATTTTATTTCTAAATTAGCAAGTCTCGTACGAGTAATTTTCTTCGCGCTAGTAGGCGTCCCATATTCACTACTAAGCCCGGGTGACACGCTACGATAAATTGTAACAATTTATTCAACGATTTATCGCTCCAACAAATCGAAAGAGTCACTCCAACTCCAATCCCAGTAAATCGTTACAATCTCCCGTCTACAAGCAACGACAAATTGGAACAATCTGGATCGTTCGATAAATTGTTCAATTTATCGTTCAATTGGAACAATCTGGATCGTTCGATAAATTGTTCAATTTATTGTTGCGTGTAGACGGAAGATTGTAATGATTTATTGGGATTAGAGTTGGAGTGACTCTTTCGATTTGTTGGTGCGATAAATCGTTCATTAAATTGTTACAATTTATCGTAGCGTGTCACAAGAACGCATTATTTTATCACGATTTTTCACAATTGTACGTACAGTAGGAGCTGAGAGGCCAAACTCTCGTGACTCGTCCAACTTCTGTAGCCTAGCCTCTGTTCTCCATCTTTTTTAAAAATTTTATCTTTATCTCCAAATTTAAACTTTTACGTTCTTTTTTACTAGCCGGCCAAAGAGCTAGCCGGCGTAGACATTTTTTTGTAAATAAATAATGTCTGTGAACTTGTGAAGTTAGCTGTTTATGTCATGTGTTAAACAACTTTTACAAAACCACTTTTAAAAGTTTAACAACTTTTACAACTTTTTGAATTGTTATATCTCAGAAACGGTTTTTCAGCTTGTTGGGAATTTATGCACTTTCGAATGTCTAATAAAATGATCGGACTAAACGTTGATAGATCATTTCAAATTAGCGCACAACAGCCCGCGCTTTTAGCGAATCGCAGCCCTACGCTATTTCGTTGATATTTCCGGGCAGTGTTGCCAACCCTACTGTTTTAACAGTAGATTTGCTGTTTTTACATCGATGTCCCTGTTTTCTGTTTCATTTGTAATTTTTACTGTTTTTCAATTAGCGTTCAGCGTCAACTATTACACTATGTAATATGTTTTGATAACCACTATATAATAATACACAATGATACTTGATGGCAGTATGTAACTATGTACTCTTGTCGGGATTCTCTAAAACGTATTTTTCGGATATTTCAAAACATTTCAAACATTCACAAATATAACCATTGTGTGAATTTTGTGAATTGGTTAAGAATCTTGTGTTAACCACACAGCAGCGCCACCGCGGAAAAATTATTTTCAGCTATAAATATTTTGAAAACTAAATTACGCAACAAAATATCGACTAAAACTATTAAAGCAGCCTTACACACTTAACACACTAAATCCGAAATAACCGATTGCTATTCATTTGAAGTCAAAAAGGCACATAAAGAAAAACAATAATAATTATGTATGATTTTAAAAAGGAAAATGAGTTTGAAAATACTGAAGATGAGGCAATTGATAATAAAAGTGAAAAATAATTTTACTTTGATTTTTTTTTTATTAAGTTGTGATAAATATTAAAATATAACTATGAATGTGAGTCCTGATAACTAATAAAAGTAGGTGATTGTTTTAACTATACGAGGAAAGTATGAAATCTGCCTTTTTTACTTTACCTACTGTTTTCTCCTGTTTTTTTTTTATTGGTTATCTGCTGTTTTTTAGTTTCTTGGGGTTGGCAACACTGTTTCCGGGACACTATTTTGTACAGAGATCGTTCTCCTTCTCTCCAAATTCCATTCAGTGTCATATTGTGTTGTTGTTGCCTAATGCCTGTTGGTTGCAGTGATGTCAGACGTACCATTATAATGGTACACGTACCATTATTTAGCAATATTTAGTGTCACGTACCATGTACCATGACGATTAGTCATGGTACATGGTACGTGATATACATACGTACGTACAGCAATTAATTCGAATATCAAAAAAAAAAAGGTTTGTTTTCTATTAACGGTACACGAAATTGATATATAAATTTTTTTCACTAATTATAGGCTGCGATTTCCGACAAAATTTACACATTAGTGTTGGCGTACCATGTTTTTGTGGCCCGTACCATTTTTTTAGCTAGTTCGGTACCATGATTTCTAAGTGGCCGTCTAACATCCCTGGTTGGTTGGCCCTTGGTGGAATGTGGAACGCAGCCATAGTGTGATTAAGAATAAAAATTGCAAATTACATCGTATGGGTATTATTTATTGTGTGTAATAAATTTTTTTAATTAAGTAAGCCTTTCCGAGAACGGCGAGAACTGGAAAATGGAAATGGATAGTTGTATGTATATACCGTGTATATCTGAATCTGAATTCTGAATCTGAATTCTGTTAAGTATCTTGTATGTCACTATAGATTTCTATTCTATCTATTTTCTATCATGTATGTTGTTTAAAGTTCGTGCGTCCTACGGTCTTTTGTTTTAGTGTAGCACAATTTCCTGATAATTGTAAAAATTGTACCTATGTGTTTTTAATTAAAAAATAATGGTTATAGTTATTATTATAGAGAAAGAGTGACATGACAACAATAATTAAACTCAACAAAAGTCAGGTAATGTAAAGAAAAGATCTGTCATAATGTTTTAGATTCCTTTTATTTTCAATAACATAAAAATGTTATGTTTTCCCATTTTACACATTTTAAAATGAATTCCAGTGGATACCAACCTGATTTAGAATAATCATTTTAAGTTTAATGTTTTACTACTAAAGTACAGTTTGGCTTTTCATGAACTTCGTCATGGTTACATTTTGTATTAGAATTGCCCTTCACTTATTTCCAAATGCTGCTTCTTAAAATTGTATGAGCACAAAATCTACTCTATCTGACAGCAGTTCATTACAATATTCAACAAAATATATTGTAATAATTAACTCTTTTGGATGAATTACACAGATGATTTTTGCTTTCTGTACTGTGATATGCTATACATTTTTATGATATTTTTTTATTTTATATAAACAAATTATGTTTTACCCTACAGAGGTAAAATTGTATAAAAGTATGATTTGGTCTTGCAAAACCCTATGTGGTAATCCATCCAATAGCAATATTCACTACAATAAATAGAACTAGCTAACTGGAATTGAAGGTCCCTTAAAAGTATGTATTTTAAAGTTAAAAGCTGTGATCAACTAGACTTACTAGTACCATTGACTTTTAATGTAATGAAAGTTTTCTTTGATGGAGGAATAATTGACCACGGCTTTATATAAGACTTACTATATTGTTTTTCATAATAGTTGACTAACTCTAAGGAGGCGTCCATATTCATAGCATTGAAGTAAAAATGCACAAATCACCAATTTTTTACAAAAGTTATTGAGAAGTTATACATACAATTCTAAGTTACAGATTATTTTAAAATTGTTCACAATCTTTTATCAGTAAGTTATTATTGTAGATTTGTCAATACTCGAATGATAAGTTACTATATAGTTTCGTTTGATTGTATTTGTACAAAATATTGTGAAAGAACTGCGTAAATTAAACATTTATTTCTATTGATGACAGCAGCTATCTAATTTTTGTCAAATATATAACTTTATGCTATTTCTAATAAAACCTGCTTAGTAATTTTATATATTCTGCTAATGCATAATTCAAATTGGATACACAAGGTGTAATTTGATTTGTTTTGTAATAGTTACTAGGCAGTTCAATAGATTTTATGAAATCAATAATTTATTTTTAAGTGTATTTTTTTTATGGGAACTTAATTCCACTTAGGTTTGGAAAATAATTTATTAATTTTTAAATTATTTTTTAAATTTACAAAAAATAAAAATATTTGAAAATTTTGTAAATGAACATCAGAATAACACATTTGAAACATTTGAAAATATGTGAAACAAGTTGTTGTCAATACTATGCTCATCACAATTTCTTGTTTTATCAGTAATTCAACAGTTAATAAAACTATATAATATATATATTTTAAAATAACATAGCGATAATTATATATATATATATATATCTATTGATTATTGCTTTCAACGAGTTTTGTTTTTATGGTTGTATGTAAAGTTGATATTGACAATGTAGAATTAAGATGAGCAAAGATTGAGAGGGTTTGCTAATAGCTTAGATTGAGAACTATAAGAAGCGTTTCAGAGTACAGAAGAATTCAAAATCTGTTATATTTTTAAATTTATCTAATGTATATTTTGTTTAAATGAAATTAAGCAGTAAGATTTTTAACTTCTGTAATATGGAATTATAAATTTTACTATTTTTTTTCAATAACTTATTTTCCAAATATCTTAAGGCTATTTATAGTACATCTGCACTCTGAACGCAATGACGTGTATGTGGTATTTGTAATTTGTATGTACATGTAAAACCATGTGTAGATTTTAAATTTAGTAATACTACACTAAAACTGGCCATCATATAAGTATCTGCCATGTTTTTCTAGATATAACTAGATAATATAATATTCTTAACTAGTTTCTTATTTACAAATAATACAGTTCATTACTCTTTATAGAAATTAAAATATATTTCTATCATTCTTCGATTCACATAACGCAAAATAATTTAACAGAGTTCAATTTTGCACTCACATTTACAATATAGTTTTGTAACAATTCATTTGTTACATAGTTGATTGGAACAACTCATTTAGAATATATCACCCAAAAAGCGAGTAGCACTTACTCACATATCCTATACCTTACCATTTAAAAATGCAGAATATGCGAAAACGTCAATGAATATCTTACAATAAACGGCAATTGAACATTATAGTTCGCTCGCATTAAATAGGAACTATAAGATTCATGATGCCTCCGCGACCGTCGCGATGCTCTAACTTATATGTACAGGCGGTGCGACGTCCTGTATGTTACCGAAATAACAATATGAATAAAATATATTCTTTTATTTACACATGACGAATTATTCACAAATTATTGACACAAATAAAAAAAATATCGACGATAATATTATCAAATCGAATTAGAAGTTTAATTAATATAATATAATTAATTTAAATTTGTGTTACATTTTATACTACAGTTTAGAATAGGTGCGCCACCGAGCGGCGGTGCGAGGAACTATACATGCACAACACCGCAGTGCATGGCCTCATCTTAATACAATATTAACTATAATATTATATCTAATAATTTTTCTCCTGCGCCGTTGTTTTAACAAGACACGCGTGACTATGTCGAATGTCGCTCGGCTTCTTAAAGTTCATTTAGAAAAGTTTTACGACACTCAACGTCTTCACTTCAGGAGAAGAAACTAAAACCTAGTATCACAATATCGGGCTCCACTTGTATGAAGAGCTAGATTTTTGCCGTCACGGCAAACACGTGGAAGCTGAATGACTAAACGAGATCTTTCATCGCCTCATTTGCTTTCATTCGAAAGATTGTGGCCCTCTTGTTAAACGGCTCCGAAATGATTAATGCATTTGACAACTCTTATCTGATTGAAGATTGCATATGAAAATTTTAGTTTACCTTGTTAAATAATCGTCAACGCGGATTTAAGGTTAATGCTTCAATACTCAAATATTTTTACAGAACTGTTAAGAGTAAAACATTGACGTGGCGGTTGATATTGTATCAATTTTCATTTGCAGTTCTGCTTCTTCAGATTTTTCAGTATTGTTAATCACAATATTTATCACCTCGGGAGCGTTTAAACTGAAATTAAGTTTATTCGAAGAGAGCTAGGAGGTCGTCTGAGGAAGGCGCCCGAGGCGGATGGGAACCGGCGGACGATGACGATGAAGGTGGAGTCGCTAACAGTTCACCCAGTGCTGGTGTGTCCAAGTAAGACAACAGTTCCATTGGGTCCACGCTCGTTTCCGGAAGCAACTGAAATGACAACATAGCCTATGAATAGATAAGTACAAATTTTTCTGTTTTGAGGAACTTATGTTTTGAACTTAAAATTTTTTCTTGCTTCAACAGCCCTCCCGGAAACAAGAAAAAACAAAAGGCCAAGAATCCAGATCACGACAAACATCTGTTAGTGTATGTAAGTGTTTGCTGTAAAAGTATGCTGAAATCGCTGTGTTAGCGCGTCATTAAATAAGTTTTTTTTATATAACTAGGTCGGGAAACAACCCTCTTTTTTGGAAATCGGTTAAAAAAATAGCATTAAAATGTTTATCATATTCTTCGTACTCACATTGAGATTGTCCGTGGCCTCGCCATCGATGACGGCGGCGGGGTCGAAGTTGAGGTCGGCGGGTATGTCGACGTCGGTGAGGGGGTGGTGGTCGACGGAGGGCGGGCCGGGCGTGTGGCTGGAGCCGGGCGTGTGCGAGCCGCCGCCCGGCGTGTGCGCCGAGCCCGGCGTGTGCGGCGTGTGCGGCGTGTGCGGCATCTGCGGGTACACGCACACGAATTAGGTATGTGTATATTAACTTATTTTAATTTACTCTTACTTATCTATACACTAGCTGTGCCCGCGACTTCGTCCGGGGGGAGTGTATGGTCTGTTAGGAACCATTATTTAAATAAATAACACGCAGTGCTACCACGCGATGCTTTAAATATTATCACTTAACAGTTGAACACTGTGTCCGACTTATGTCTTAGCTTTACTAGGCACAGAACTATCTATCTAAAGTCATTTATGTTATTAATCGTCTATTTGATACGCGTAATAATGCTGTTTCAAAAAAAAGGCACACAATTTAGAGACCGTGAATTTTGGTTATTTGAATTTAAAAAAAACTTTTTAGATTCAATAGGCGAAATAATGGTGGTGCAACATGTCATTCTGTATTCTTTCGTAGCCTAATGTGCCTTCGAAATGAACTGTTTTAACGAAAAACGACAAGCTGGTCACTTATAATCTAAGAACTTGAAGTTTGATATGAGCAAGAGCCTTAATTAAACATTTGTTTCAAATAAAAAAAAAAAAAAAAAATGAATTTGTAGCCTTAAAAATTAAGAATGATACAAACAATATTGTATCTAAAAATGTGTCAATGTTATTTCAGTAATATATGATAGAAGTAATAAAATTACAATACATACCTGTTCATTAAGACTTTTCTCCATTGCGTTTAGAGGATCCAAAGAATTGACACTTTCGTTCAAGTGAGAAAGAGGTCCGTTGCCAGCGTATTCATTGCTCCCTGGACCATTACTCATTCCGAAGTCATAGTTTTGATTACTCGACCCAGAATTTCTATTTTGTCCTCCTTGGTTATACGAGGAAATCATAGAACCACTTGCAATGGTATTCATGTCCGGAGGTAAATAAGGCGATAGAGCTTGGTTCATGTCCCAGTTGTTCATCGTTGGCATATTCATAGATCCAGGAGACACTGCTTTACCTCTCTTGCCAGTTGCATCATTGCTATCGTCTTCTTGCTGCAAATAAATAGTATAATATGAGATTGATATTCATATGCTTGACATTTTAGAGAAAGAAATTAGCCGAGATAATTTAAAAAAAAATGTTAATCTTCTTCTTCTCTTTAAAACCCAAAAAAAAACCCAGTTTTGTAGACAAATATTGACTCACATTGAATCGCTAGAGAAGTTATTGAAACAATGAAATCTTAATGTAATATGCAAACGAGCAGCAACAAGCAAAATTTTATTATGTTTGATGCAGTTCTGTCTTGCGTCAGTTGTTTTTTGTTACTAGTAAAGTAAAAATACTCAAATATGTTAACTAATTTCTTGATAAAATCGATGATATAGTATCGCTTTTAGTTCAAGATTACGTGAAAAAAAATGTAGCGTACCTTGATCCCAGCGTTAGCTGTTGTTTTCGTTGCTTTCCAATTTGCTCCACTATCAATCGTTACTTCATCAACATCAGAAGTGTTTAAAGTATTTAGGATACCCCACATATATTGATCCACTTCCAAACCTTCTAGCTGAGCTGGTTTACTGAAATTATGATTTAAAATTACATTCAATTTTATTGAATACGGAACTACATCCACGTATTCATTGAAATTTTAGCTGTTGATTCGTTAAAGCTTAATTTTATTAAATTATTTGTATTGATAAAATAATAGTTTACTTACTTGCAAACTGGACATCGCCATGACCCTCTCTCGCAATTAAGTTGTAAGTACGATTCTAAATCAAAACATTGTATATGTTTGCATTCGTGCCCCCGCGCAGGTAACGTTATTTTCTTAAATGTGATGGGGCATTTTAATGATACTTTCAATGCTGTTTGTTCAACACTGTCTCTGTCACTTGTAGTGTTAGAGGCGTTTGTAGTGTTGTTTGGTGTTTGATTAAAGTTCATTTTGATTTTAGCAATGCAGTGGTCTGCCGTGAGCAAGCGCTTTCTTAGTAATCCTTGTAATACGCTTCGTACGCTAGGTCGATGCACTAATTGTAAAACGAACAAGTGGGACTGAAAATAAATAAATTCATTTTATTTACGGCATTATTAAAAGTATTGGTAACAGTATTGTTTTAGTACTATTGTTATTAACTTACACAACAACATGCAGATACGGTGATCTGAATCGTATTCCGACCAGGTTGGCATACTTCTTTCAGGTACAGTGGCTTATGAGACGTTTTGTTTTCGCCTCGGTCTATTATTAATGGCGTCGCATTTACAGAAACTTGCACGCTTGCAGGCCAGTTAGTGTTCATTTGTCGATCTTCGTGGTGAAAGCATTTTAGTTGTAACTCCAGATCAGATCTGTGACAGAAATGTTTTAAGTTTTTTTTATTATTATTTCAATTTAATATTATACTTATCATTTTAATCAATTATAACGATAAATTAAAATATTACAGAAAATTACCTCCATATAAGTGTTGAGTGAACAGTAGGTTTCAGTTGGAATACATGATTGCTTACGGCTAAGTTATGTTCTAATCTAAAAGGTGGTAATATAATACCATCTCTTACAGGGAATGTTAACCTGAGTTCGTCATCTGAAATTAAAAATAAATAAATACATGTTTAAACTATAAATCATAAAATTCCGTTCTTATAGTAATAAAAAACACACCAATTGAAAACACAAATTATTTATATTTAAATAAAATTTTATAACAAATCATCTATTACATAATTATTAACCATAGGTCTGAAATATTTAAATATTGCTTACTTTGCAGGCCGATCGGTGGTTTGAGTTCATTGAAATGAGGTTTTACATCAGCATTTGGACTGATATATGGTGGTATACTGCTAGCAGGCGTAAGAGGAGGTGTAGGATTTCCAGGCACCGGACTGTGCTGGTAACTCATATTAGATCGCATGGCCACTTCTTGGGCAAATTGACTTCCATATTGACCACCGTACTGTCCATTTCCGCCTTGATGCTGGGGAAATTGATTAGGAACAGGACTGTTAAAGTATTGTCCCTGGTTTGAATATGGCGGCGTCGACTGCCTCATATTACTCCTCATTCCCGTATTAAAATTTCCACTTGGACCGAGAGGCTGTTGTGGAGGATATTGACCCTGAAAACCGGGCCTACCACCATAACCAGTGGGATATTGCCCAGGTCCAGGACCAAAGCTAGGCTGGGCTCCCATGTATTGCGTTTTCCTCGATCCCATGAGCATCGTTCCTGAAGGATATGGCGCATGTCGCCTCTGGTAGCCGGGACCCATCTTGGCTGATCCACCCATTTGCCCTGGTCCCATTTGCGAAGACATCATGTTCGCGTGCATTCCCATATTGGCCATTTGAGCCATGGGGTTCATGCCATTCATAGCATTTCCCATCTGACCCATGCCAGTCATGCCGTTCATGCCGCCATTACCGCCCATTCCCATTCCCGTCATAGCGGGATTGTGACTGCGTTGCTGACCGTAGCCATTCATCGCACTATATTGGGGATTTCCCATAGTCATATTGTTTTGCATCTGAAACAAGAATTTGAAAATTTAACAATTTAAAACCTTTTTGTCTTAGAATGTGAAGTCACTTGAGAGTGATTGGACTAATCGATTCAGCCTGTAATATCCCACTGTTGGGCATAGGCCTCTTTCCCCATGTAGAAGAAGGATCGGAGATTTGACTAATATGTCAATCTAAAAAATAATTCGTTTATTTGTGGCATTTATCCACACATTCACGTACCTGCGAGAAGGGCTGCGAGTCCTGCATCGCGGCCGTCGTGGCCGCGGCGACCATCGCGGCGGTGGCGCCGAACTGCGCGTTCTCGCCCCCGCCGCTCATCGCGCCCGGACCGCCGGCGCACCCATAGCCGCTGTACACAAAAAAAAAAATATGTTAACGAAAACCTTAGGAAACTAAATCCTAGTAGAATGGTCAAAAATCTTTATACCGTCATATTTACTTATAAAACCGCGTTCTTATCAACATTCACAATTTATGTTAATTTAGATTATTGTATTTATTATAGACGAGTATGTAGTCAACGATGCAAACTTTCAATATTATAAGAATACTTACAATATAAAATTACTAGCAGCGTTAAGATATAAATTAAAACGATAGAACATATATTTATTTCGTCAATAATAAGTATTGAAAAGTGTAAATCTTCGTAGTATTGTTACAAGCGCAGAGCACACTAAAACGTGAAATCATTGTAGTTAATTTTATTTCACCTACGATATGAATAGTTTCTATTCCATTGCAAGTGGCCTTGCAGAGTATTACATTTTACATTCCACGCGTTAACGCATCGATTATATTAATACGCTCAATACCAATATTCAACCCAAATTTTATTGACGTAAGATGTTTTTTTAAACAAGCGGAGATTTTATTATTTAATGAACAATGAACGAAAAAAAAAATCAATATGTTCGCATAGTGAGTGACGTGTTGTTACCCCTGTGTTTCAATCGGGATGTGTTTGATTTTTTCTATGGTACCGGAGTGGGAGAACGGTTCATGTGAACTGCTTTTGGGGCGAATTCCCGAGCCTTCGTGGAGCCCTTTCTAATAATTCCCATTCGACAAATGCCCGACAAACACTCGCACGGGCTCATTGTTACTTGCACTTCTGTAGTAGTGCAACAATGTGGACCATTGTGTCACGGGATATTTTTATAATGAATATAAACTCACACATAAACAATATGAGAACGATATTTTTTAAATATTTTAAAGGCAGGATTTGAAACTAATTTAGATACTATAATTTAATCTTAAATATATTGTCGTAAAAATAAAGATTAGTATTTGATATTAATATTTTGAATAAGCATTTTTGTTTACATAATAAACGCTTCTTTAAGAATATTGAATAATAAATAACTTAACCGATACTTAGTAGCGTCGACAGCCAATAAACACAAGTCAACAACGCTTTACTCGTCGCGTCGCTATACAATACATCGACACTGCAGATGATTTACAAGGGTCTCTTCTTAGGTAAACTCGGGCCGACCTACACTTCTTTTTATAGATTTGTCTGAGACGTTTTCTTTTTGCCGAAGTCAGAGCGCGACCGACAAAAAATCAGGAGTGTTCTGCATCCTGGTTTTTTTAAAAAGAGGTACCACATCCGAATAATCACTTACGTTCTGTTCAAAATATTTGGGGTCTTGAAAGCGAGCGGTTGACTGCGGTATTTCTATTGAGACAATTCTCGGAACATACCTTTTTGAAGGTAAGTATGACAAGTCGACACTTGGTCTAGAACTTTGATATTTTAAACTTAAATCGTCGTTACAGAGAAAAGGAGATTGGATATCCCACAATTGTATTATTTTCCACTTGCCGTAGAACGCCTAAATAAATCATTATGAATGACTACGCTGCTATTTTCAGAAGCTGGAAGGTGTTTGGCATACTATTGAGAGATGGGCGGGTAACGTGTAGGTATTTTGATACATAGACTGCAGTTAATTTTAGTTTGTTGCGCGGACGTGGTGAATTCTTAGCTAATTGGCAGTAGTGATAATCACGTGCAATTTTGATTTCTAAAAAGCATTTTGTTAAGATAATTTGTATTTTTATAATAGAATGTAGCTAACATTTACGATATAAATAAAGTGACCGTTATTTATATTAAATGAATATAATTAGGTAAAAACTGGTATAATTATTGTTTTGCTTTAATATACCTATAAGTGACGTTATCAAGTTTAATTTATAATGTTAACGCTTTGTATTGTTTGATTAACAGTGTTAAATGAGGTATTAATCATAATAAGTTTCGTATAGATTGTAAACGAGGTAGCGTGAAGCCATGGCATGTTTCGCCCCTAAGTTAGCTGACAGTTGGTCACCCCCATTTAAACGCCACTTCAGAATTGTGGCTTGTGCGTACACTGTTCATGTAAAATTGTATTAAAGTTTACACGTAACAAATAGTGTAACGTATATTTGAAAATATAAATTTAAAATATAATTAAAATCGTTTAAGAAGATTATAACAATGATTAAATTTAGTTCTTATTCTATACTAGCACTATTACAAACTAAGAAAGAAAGTATTTGCTCAACAAAATCAATTAAGTTAGCCGTTACTTTTGAATCGCTCATTGTTATATAAGCTACGTATTTTGTATTGTATGAATAATTGCATCGATTTTTATCTTATTCTCGTCAATTGACACCCGGGTTGGGAACGAAATGAATCATGCTTCAAGGAGCAAATTCCGGGGGTTACAAATGGAGGCAAGCGCTCTAGGGTGAATACGACACAATGAGCGGGAAGGGTCGACTAGGCCGAGTCGCTCGCTTAGGGTAAGTGGGCCTGCTCACGTCAATATGGGGCTTTATTACGATACTGCGATAACGTTTGTTTTTACGTATGAGATAAATGAAATCTGCTATTAGTGTTTCGATTTTTTTTTGAGTATTTGTTATATTTGAATTGTGATGATTACGTCACTAAAATATACAAAGTTTGACAGGTACTAAAATATTCATAACAAAACGGTTCGCTTAACACCCTTCTTTTTCTTTGAATGAAGGAATGAAATGTAATGGATACGCAGTCTAGAGTCTCATTTAATCTTAAATATAATTTATATGTCTAAAACCATACCACAATACTATTCATTAAAAGTTTTTGGATTTTATGTTTGACTTAAAAAAAATGTCAATCAATACACGTGTTGGTAATGTTATTTGGAAAACAGTTACTAAACATAATTATGTGAAAGTTGACTAATAATAACGATCTTGCATTTTTGAAATCCAGTGAAATAATTCTCATATGCACACATATGTTGGTCTAAATTTTTGCAGATTGTTTCATTGCTGATATATGGGTACCTACATTAAAAATATTTTAATGAGTCTTTAATTATTCGATGAGCTTAGTGTGTTAATGTGTTGTTTGTTTGTGTTTATTGTAAGAGCTAAAGTGCAGTCACCGCTTGCATTCCCATCTCGTTTAACTGTGAGTGTATGAGCTAGTGTGCGTGAGGACATTGTAGTGTATGTCTACGTTTATTGGTGTGTGTCGGGTGCCGAAAGCGTCTGTGCGTGTGAATGGAAGAGCACATTTTCATTTCTTTCATCATTACTGCAATGTGCATCGCGTATTTTAAATCATTACCTTTTCCCCGTGTACAACTAAACTTTGGATGATAAAGGGGTTCTCTTGGATAATAAATGTTCATTTGTAGTTTAATTGTTAACTATTTTTTACAAATTTTAATTAAAATTTTGAGTCTCGATGCCATACAGCTGCTATTATCTTAACGTTATTTTTGATTTTATTGCTTGTTAACTACGATAAGGTAAGCAAAGGTAAGCGAGTCACGTTTCAGCGTTTTGTTCAAATGTAAACAAACTTATTCCGGATAAGATAAAACATTCTATGCAGTATGAACGTGGTTTCAGTTTGTAATTTTTATACTTGTAAATACAGTGTCTTTGAATAATAATTAACACGAAAATGTTTAAATGAGAGCATTGATAAATAATTTTATTGAAATGAAGACTTGCTGAAGGCACATTATTAATATTTTATTCCATATTATGTGTGTACTTTTGTTACATTATTTTTTGTTTCCCATACGTTCTCGTAAATTTAATAATGTAAAGAAAAATTATAAATTCTGTGTACAGTACTCACCTTGGCGCGTTGACTCTGTAGCCTATGTTATCTTGGAAAATATGATGTTTTTCAGTATCGGGAGCGTGTGCTCCCACGTAGCTTATGTTTGTTCTCGCGTATCCTGCCGTATTACCAGAGTTCGCCGTCCTGTCGCTTCAATGCACCCCCTGAAACACGACGCACTTCACTGTAGATAACGTGATGCTCAAATAGCCTTGTCAGTGCAAAATATTCGACAAGTTTCCTTTTATTTTCGTGTATTCGTGTCACTTGCGCCCGATCGTTCTCAATTTTAATGTTAACGTTAGACGAGATTTCAGACTACTTCGTTGTGAGATCTAACGATAAAACGTTTATTAAAACACAAACCGACTTTTTTATTATTTAATGAACGCAAGTACAATAATATTATATATTGTTATATTATTACCCTTTTATATTTATTTAGCTGCAAAGTTCAAAAAAATATTCGGAATCTAAATTTACAATTTAGTTTTCTTGTGTAACGAACGTTTTGAATGCAGTTTATGGTATCGATGAACGATTCGACCGTTAGGTTTTTTCGATCAGCTGAGGCTAATGTAGCGTAGCGTAAGTCTACGAAGGTTTTCAACGTAGCATAAATATATTTTTAGTTACTTTAAAAATATACTCGTATATTTTTTTTCTATTTTAACATGAAAAAACGAGTTAATAAAATTATAGACACATGTATTTTTAGCTTTCGAAACTTCATCACACACCTTTAAAATTTTTCAATACACTTTAATTCCTGAGACAATCATTAGCACTTCCAATGTTCACAATAAGTACTTCCGTTATCTTCGTAAAAAAATCCAAAGTTTTAAAACTCTGCAATCCTTTTGGTTGTCCACTGCACTGTTTTGATACGTTTAAAAATTAAATAGTCACTGCACAGTTCAACAGAACCATCCAAATCCAATATGGTTTGTATTTGTCACTATGTTCCAGCATTTGACACTAACATTAATTGTTATCGTCCACCAACGACCCGACTTAAAATTCAACGAAACATGATAGACGTGTTGCACGAGTGCCGACGCGAACGTCACTGACATCAAACAACCACACGTTCGACCGTCAAAGGTAACACTGGCTGCTGGCTGGCAAACCGGCGACGGTGAGTGAGAGGTTGCGCTGCGGGGCGCTCCCACCCCGCGCGACGTTGCCAGCTCGTCGCGATAAAGTGGCGCACCCCCGCGTCCCCCACCGTATGTCGAAGTCTCGGCATTTGGTACTCGGCCGAGCTCGGGCGCCATCGTCATCAAGTCGACTCCCTACCCCACCCCGCGTACTCGATGTTTCATTTCACGTAACGGTCCTCAATCGAGCGCGATACTGCGAGCATGATAGTTGAAGTGATCTTTCATCTAATGTTATGAAGATTTGTTATAGACTTCTAACGAGACGATGTTAGTTATTATTTCATTGTTAGTTTCAAAACGTTAAAATATAAAATATAGGTAGTCATAGGACATAGAATATAATAGTGGTTAACACTAATGCAGAAATTATAAATATTTTGACATCATTACTAAAATTATATTTTTCTTAGAACTGTACACAGCAACAACTTAAGTCTGTACGTATTTGTTAAAATCCTGTCTGCGGTTAAATTATGGTATAATAATTAGCTACGCTAAACAATGAGCAGGTAGTCCCCTGGTCACTACCTGCGCCTGACGATTGAGGACAAGTGATTTGTCCTGATATGACCTTGCCCGTCAAAGTTGTACATTATTGTAGATTATAAGACAAATTAATTAGTTAGACAATCTATATACAATTAATTTTATTCCACAAAATGCATGTACATTTCCAAACATTTTATTTACTTATCAAGTTATCATTAAGAAAAACGAAAGTACAAATTGTTATTTCAATTATTTATATATCGACCATTCTTTTTTTGTTTTGTTTTTATGACTATAAACAAATCGTTTTATCGAAATCGGTAATTGATGCCTAATTTTCGGCAAGTAACCAGCAGTCTGACTGAAAAGTAAGGAAAGTGAGGCGCACGCGCATTTGTCCGCGTTCCGATGCGCTTCCCCGCACGTAATCCGAATTGTAAGCAAAACTAATTTGTAGTTTGCATTTACAATTACTGGATAGATAATTAGATATTTCCCAATTTTCTAAATCATAATATAATATATATTATTCATATTTATTTTAAATCTTAAATTAACTAATAAAATAAATATTTACTTACCTGTACTTATTAAAGAACAAAAATATATAGATAATATATATAGCTGGTAGCTATAAAATTATATGCAACATTTTTATACACATCATACATTTGATACATCAGCATTATTTAACTAAAATTAGTTTGTGATTGTGAACATAATTATTTAAAATTATTTGAGCGTTTTATTGATTAAAATGTGTTGAGTGACTTCCTTCATGTAAAATCTTATCAGAAGAGATAATGTTATGACGTCAGATTATGTCTGGTCATAAATTATCCAAATAAAAAGCACGTAATAAATTTCTACGTATGGTTATTCGTAATGTGCATGAAAATATTAATTTTTTTCGTGTGATATTTTATTAAAAGAACTAACTATAAAAGAGTTAAAAAGGTTACAATATTCTGCTTATTGAAATTTGTCAGAGCTCAGGAGGTATATTTTTTTCCTCATGGGCACGGGTGTAAATCATACCTACTTGTGTTTATTTTACGATCGAGCTATAATCGTCAACGCGGTGGTTTTGCAACGTGGCTGTGACGCCCGCCCTGATGCGCAAGAGTCGTAAAAAGTGTAAATGTTCGTATATACTCGTACTTAAATATGTCTAAACTATTTATAGAATAATATTAATTGAAATTAAGGCAGGTAGTACTGATTATAATCTGTACTACTGTATGTATACTAGGGACAATATTTTAATTTATCTAAGTAGGTATTTCGTGAAAAAAGAACAGTTTTCCGGTTATTTTCAGCAGATCTACATTCTGAATCGGCGGTTGCTTAAAATAAATCAATAATTAATTAATTGAGTAAATAATAATTTTGCTCAACATATTATGTTAAGTTGTGTAATAAATCAAGATAAAATAATTAAATAAATATACATTTTGTAAAGTGACGGCTTGAAAGTAGTAGGCTTCAAAATTGAAGCCTATTCGAATATTTATTTTTTAATTAGGTTTGATTTGTGACGAGATTAAGAAGAGATGATTATTAGTTTAACGCAATTAAAGTATATTAGAGTGGTCGTACCTCGTAAGTAGCACATAATGTAATGTGGCAAGCGGGCATGTCGGCATCGCCACTCGCGAGCAGTTACTTGCACCTCCCTTATGCACAAACCTGTTCTGCGCTTCGTTCGGAAAATATGTCGCCAATCGTGCGTGGTAACCGGCTCGTTTCCATCACACCACATTACGGCTAATTATTTATATTTTTCGCAATAGCTCTGTTTGTGTACGTAGGTTGTACTGTAAAAAGAAATTACAGAATTGTGTTCAAAATGAGGGATCTTTATTTAATAGTTAACGCAAAAAAAATACTGATCCTCTCCGCAACTAAATTGAACTGTACCTACTTATCTGTGTTTGAACCATAACTATTCCTGTAAACCAGTGTAATTAAAAAAATCCATTATTAGAACATGATTTTTAAACCGGTAATAATTTCGACAATAGCTTTTGTTGAATTTGGTAAACTATTCTAAACAGGAACATTGAAATTTCGTACTAAACATAAAAAATCGTATGTAGATATGTAAGTCGTAGTGATATTTCTGTTTTTTGTTTGTTTAATACACAAAAAATAAAAACCTTTCAAATGTATTGTAATGCTCAATATTATGGTTTATTGTTTCCGACCACCGGAGTAGAACACTCCAAAAGAAAACAGTTGTCTTCAGCAGACCTTAGGTAGATTCTCATAATAATTTTAAAAGGCTGATTCCAAATAATATTTTTTAAATACATTGAAATGTTACAAAAATTATGTAAATTTTTATTTAGATAACTAGTCAAACCGGCAAGCTTCTTATCGGCAAATTGTTTTTCGTGGTTTTTCTTCTTACATTTTCTTTTAAATTTTCGTTTTAAAATTTCCTGACAATAACGAGCGTATGTATATCTTTTTATGCATATAAATATGTTTATAAATAAGTATTCTAATTAACTTTACATTGGCGATAATGATGACGACGTGTTGGCGCAACGGTCACAGCAGGCTTGTGGCTGTTGCGTTGGCGGTTGCGGGTTCAATCCCCGCACATAACGAACATTTGTATTGGCCATACAGATGTTTGCCGTGGTCTGGGTGTTTGTGCAGTCCTTGTGGGTCTCCCGACCGTGCCTAGAAGAGCACGTTAAGCTGTCGGTCCCCGTTGTTATCATATACGTACACCTGATAGCGATTGTTACTCATAGTAAGGAATATATCCGTCAACCCGCATTGGAGCAGCGTGGTGGATTAAGTTCTGATCTTTCTCCTACATGGGGAAAGAGGCCTATGCCCAGCAGTGGGATATTATGAGGCTGAAGCCTGAAGCGTTGGCAATAATGATACATATACGATTTTACATTTCAAGTAAAACGTAAATGATTACGTTCAAATTAATAAACATTATATGTATCGTTTATAAGACGATTTTAATAAAAACCCTAACCTGTAATATATTGACTAAACCTGTATTGTTAATGCTTAATTGGCGCGAACTCTCGTAAAGATGACGTGAAACAATGATGCGCGTGAAAGGCATAGGCGGCGGAGGGCGTGGGCGGTGTGGGCGACCGCCCACGGCCTCAGCAGTGCAAACTTAGCACCTCATCGATGGAATTTTGGGTCGAAAATGACCTTGATCGATAGGTCTACGTTAGGTCCGTATAGGTCCACTAAATTTTTCGTTAGGTCCGGTATAGTTTTTTAATAAATAATTTTTTAAATTTAGGTTAAAAAAAATACAATTTTAGCACCCCATCCAAGGATTTTTAAAACCAAAATGACCTTAACCGATAGGTCTACGTTAGGTCCGTATAGGTCCACAATAATTTTTGTAAGGTCCCCTGTAGTTTTTTAATCAAAATTTTTTTTTAATTTTGGTAAAAAAAATATGCAATTTTAGCACCCCATCTAAGGATTTTTGAAATTAAAATGACCTTAATCGATAGTTCTACATTAGGTCCGTATAGGTCCAGTAAATTTTTCGTTAGATCCGCTATAGTTTTTTAATAAATAATTTTTTTTAATTTAGGTAAAGAAAAAGCAATCTTAGCACCCCATCCAAGGATTTTTAAAATCAAAATGACCTTAATCGATAGGTCTACGTTAGGTCCGTATAGGACCACAATAATTTTTGTTAGGTCCCCTATAGTTATTTAATAAATAATTTTTTTTAATTTGTTAAATAAAATATGCAATTTTAGCACCCCATCTAAAGACTTTTGAAATCAAAATTACCTTAATCAATAAGTCTACGTTAGGTCCGTATAGGTCCACGACATTTTTCGTTAAGTCCTCTTTAGTTTCTTTATAAATAATTTTTAAAATTTTGGAAAAAAAAATCGTATTTTAGCAGCTAAAAAACTATAGGGGACCTAACAAAAATTATTGTGGACCTATACGGACCTAACGTAGACCTATCGATTAAAGTCATTTTTATTTTAAAAATCCTTGGATGGGGTGCTAAAATTGCATTTTTTTTACCTAAATTTAATAAATTATTTATTAAAAAACTATAGCGGACCTAACGAAAAATTTAGTGGACCTATACGGACCTAACGTAGACCTATCGATTAAGGTCATTTTCGACCCAAAATTCCATCGATGAGGTGCTAAGTTTGCACTGCTCACGGCCTCGCGGTGCAAAGGGCCTCGCGCCCGACACCCGAAAATAAATTTTAAAAAGTATGGAAAATCCTAAAGTACACGGTAAGTGAGTAAAAGGCAACAAAAAACTTAACGAGGTCATTCGTTCAACTATTTTACACGGACCTCATATTTTTTCATACCGGGGGCCTTATATGAAAATCGATTCCTAAAGAGTAAACTCCAAAAAAAAGATCCTGAAATAGGACGAAATTTCCAATAAAAAAATCCAGACTCTCAGAACACTATCTCTATTATTTGTAATTTTATTTAACGCTGAAAATAGTGCTCTGCGAGGTCGTTACGACATAGGTAACGTGACCATTTTTATTTCGGCTCAAAACGGGACATCGACTTTTTTAATTCAGCAGATTTATTTATTTATTAACCGACTTCTAAAAAAGGAGGAGGTTCTCAATTCGACTTTTTTATAAAATGTTATTTATTATCATATCAAAATTTCGATCCAGCGGGATTCGAACCCGCACCCCCGACATACTGACATCGGTAGTATAAAACATTTTGAATAAAAATGTACCTATTTAAAATTACACTGTATCTTAAATTTAAAAATGTTATTTAATAAAATGTTATTTATTATCATATTAAAATTTCGATCCAGCGGGATTCGAACCCGCACCCCCGACATACCGACATCGGTAATATAAAACATTTTTAATAAAAAACATTTTCGAATTTCCTCATGTGTGGGAAACACAAATATAAAAATAATACGAATTAAGAATAGCATGGTGTCATCATCATCATCTCTCGTCAAAGACTTCATTGTAATATGAAATTGTATAGTTGGGTGCTGTAAAGGACTCGCTGTAGACGGCTCTACGGTTGCTTAAAACCGAATAAAATCATATCAAAAAATTTCGATTTGGCTGGTACATCGTTCCATAGCTTAGTTGGCTAGAGCACCGACACGGTATGTCGGGATTTCGAATCCCGCTGGATCGAAATTTCGACTTCTGTGTTTGTTACCCCCTTTATTTTTATTAGGTGTACCAAATTGACGGTTCTTTTTTAATCGAAAGCTGTTGCCTGTCGAGTCGAATAGTTTTAAAGTTATCTTTAGTAATGTTTATTGTACCTACTGTACCTACTCTATAATTTATCTGACTAAATAGACACAATTTATGTTCCATTTCATAAAACGGGACATTTTTGCGTCCCAGGGCTATTTTCCGGGACACCGGGACACACGACCGAAAAACGGGACGGTCCCGTTCGAAACGGGACGTCTGGTCACGTTAGACATAGGCCGCCCAAAACAACCTGTGCCAAGCAGGCTTATGGTGGCGGAGGTTGTTTTTATAAATTCACAATATTAAAATTAGCCGATAAAAAATTGTTTCATCTAATTAACAGATGAGGGAATATTTTGCTATATCCCAGATCTTAGACCAATAGGTCCATCTAATTAATTAGTCCTGGCGTGATAAAGATAATATTTGTAATATAAAATTTATTTACCTTTATTTTTTTTTTTTCTATTTTTTTATTTATTTAACAATTTATCATACGTACAAAACTTACATAATAAATTTGTCATGAAGACTCACGTATAATGGGTGTGCTTATCCCTATAAGAGATTTCTTCCAGCACACCCAATTTTTATTTATTTAATGTCCCAAAGAAGTTAAGTAAATATTTAGGTTTTTTTCTTTATTAATAAAAAAACTGTTTAACTTTAAGTGATTTTTTATTTTACATTCCCTTCTTTTTGCACCATCAGAGGGCCTCGCAAATGTACCTTGCCCACATTAAATTTAAGACTTGCGCCGCCACTGGTGAAAGGGTTAAGTGTTTTACGAAAATAAAGGCTACAGAACGAGCACAATGACTCAGATGGAATCCAGTGGTGTCCGCCATACCGAGCTTCGTCGGAATCAGAAATACAATCCTAATTATAATCGCACGCATCCGTCCAGCACCTCAACTCAATCGCTCGCGAACGTTTCAACTAAACCGCATCGAGAACGAATCCGAACGTAATAATCTGCGGTCGCTATAGCTCATTGAATGAAACACGCTCATCGTGTCCATTGACAATAAAAAGACAAGCTATGGAAAAAACAGGAAGTAGCATACTGGAATATATTGTCAATTTGTAATCATGTCGCCTGTTTGAAATCTATTTTTTTACCTTTTGATTATAAGCTTTAATCGTTGCAACAATTAATAACAAGCCAGCAATTAAATCTTTAAAATATTAGTATCATTTTTTCATTAAGTATAACAAATAATAACAAGCGTTTCAACACTTTCTGTATTTATAAATAAAGCAACAGTATTAGGGAGTGGAGAGCAGCTCGTAATATGTATGTACAGAGGAGTAACATTGCCGCATTGCGGTGTGCCGGCATGTGTCGACATATCGCTTCTGCCCTTTACTGGCACATTTATATTTATCTCAATATATGATATTATAAACATATTTAAATAATAATTGAGCTTTAAATTCGATAGCAATTACTTGAATCTAAACAATCCGATAGGCTTTATTTTAAATGTTAATTAATAATATAAACACACACAAAACATATATTGATTTTTTATATAATTTAAAACAAGTATGAAGTTACGAGAGGGATATACTCTATATATATGAATTTTTATTCTGTTTCCGTTCGAGACATCACCAATTCGGGTTTGTAATACATTAGTCGGGCGTTGATTTACATAGCTTCTCGTATGTATCGTGGGCGCGTCTATTCATGGCACAAATGTACTAAATATAGCTTCAAATCCTTATTATTTCTCGCGTCTGAGTCAAAGTGCCAGAAGCTTCATTTATAAAAGTGTAATAAATATTTGATATTCTACGTTGTTTTGTCGTGTGATATGGTACTTTAATATATAATTTTGTAATAGCCAATTCGAGGTAATAGGTAGGGATCCCTAGTACATTTTTTTCACCTGATCAGTATCAAGCTAATTTTTTGGGAGTGGCTACATTTTGATGAGGCGAACAAAAAAATCCTCTTCGAAAACTCGATTGTGGTAGCTAACAGAGATAGCAGGAGGTAGAGCAGCAGTGAGCGTAGGACCGGGATAACGTACCACGCAATTTGGAGGACAATATTACCATCAAATTATATAGATAACCACTAACTAAAAGAAAAAAAAATCAGTGGTTAGTAATAATTTTTGATGACCTTACGAGGTCATCAAGTTGATGACCTCGTAAGGTCACCAAAAATTAATTTTTTTTCTGATTTTTTTTTGCTTTTAGTTAGGTAATATCTATATAATTTGATGGTAATATTGTCCTCCAAATTGCGTGGTACGTTATCCCGGTCCTACGCTCACTGCTGCTCTACCTCCTGCTATCTCTGTTAGCTACCACAATCGAGAGTTTTCGAAGAGGAATTTTTTGTTCGCCTCATCAAAATGTAGCCACTCCAAAAAAATTAGCTTGATACTGATCAGGTCAAAAAAATGTACTAGGGATCCCTACCTATAATGTTTACCTATTATGTTTAATTGTATGTACCTAGTAATAAATAAAATAAGATCGACGGGAATTATTTTTTCCGTTACATAAAATATTTATTGAGGAAGGTCATAGACTGTTAATGTCACCACAACATATTTAGAAGCAGAGTAGTTTTCGTCAACCAGTACGAGATTTAATTATAGTCCAAGAGCCCGCGAGAGCCAGACCTTCGTCATTTTATAAAAGCTGAAAGCGAATATTACTTGGATGTTCAAAGTAATATTAGAAGTCAGGTCAACCATTGCTCTAACCTTTTGTAAATTAACTTACGTCGTGGTATAAAAGTGAATTCCTCAGTAGCGGAACAATTTCGATAGTTTCAACCCCAGGCTAGACAAACATTTAGTTAACTGTGAGTGCGAACGCGCAGTAATTTCGTACGCTTTTGGTATCTGCCAAATTATGAGTTTAACTTCATATTTGATCATTGCTTCTACCGGTGTTAAGAGCATGCGCTGAGAAAATTTCAGCTTATATGAAAATACGAAATTCTGGCCCTCCCGGGCTCTTGATCAATTAGAGCGAAACTGTGCGCTTTAACTAATTTAATTTTATTTATGAAAATTTACAAACTAATCATCTTTATGTTTATTTTATTTATTGTTATAATTTTTAATTATTAAATTAGGATAAATAACTAAATGAAGTTACAATCATTTTTATAAACACATCATTGGTGCCACTTGTTTCCATAATAATTTTCCAGTGATCTCAGTGTATTACTAGGTAAATAGTAGTAAGTTATGCAAAGGTGTGTGCGAGCTCGTACACACGCCGTGTGCGCAACCCGCGCACATCTGCCGCAACCCGCGCCCGCGCTGGCACGCGCTTACATGCAGCCGTCTGCAGAGCTAAGTCTTAAGTGAACTGCTTATTGCACACTTCTTTAAAGTGTTGTTTTTTTTAAACAATTTTCTTTTATAATATTATTTTAATGTCAAACTGACTAAATAAAAACCTTTTTGGTCGTAATGTCTACGTAATTTTGTGGTATGGGCTTTTCTTAGTGTGTATAACAAAAGTTTTATAAATATTAATATTTTTAATAATTAGTGTGTAAATATTTTGTTTAATTTATGACTATAAACGAATGTCGATAAATCTTGTAACTTGCACCACAATCACGCGGGAGCGCGGCTAATTATAATCAACTAAACATCATCGAGTGTTTGTAAGTTAGGGTCGCACCTCTAAAATGTATTTTTAAAATCGTATTCTTTTGTTAATTTCCTTTCCTCAAAGTACTTTACCGATTCTATTTTATGACAGGAGTAGACGTAGGTACATATACGGACTTCGGCAAGACGCGGGTTCGTCCATGTTAAATATCGATGGTATTCTACTACAACACCTTGGATAGCTAAACACTCTTCTTTAGTCTATATAAATAGGGTTGCCAACCGTACAGGGAGATATGACCAATAGTTCCTATATTGCATTGTGTGTCCTGTAATACCCTATAGTAGTTGTAAAAATATTATTATTTTTCACATAAAGGAGAGAACAACCCTAGAGCGATTACGTTTTGCATAGATATGAAGTTATTCGTCTTCTACTCACAAGTCTAATATTTAACATCATGTTACAATTGTCATGTTATCTATCTATTTACTAGCGAGTAACTAAAAATGAGTCGTTTTCATTCAAACTTTGCTTTTCAAAATGTTAAATGAATACTTACGTAAACTACTCATATTTATGACTTGCATAATTATGTATGTATATTATTTTAACTTTTAATTTAGATTTTTTATCAATTATAATTCTTAAAAATAAAAAATACAGAACCAATATAGGCACATACATAGATATATTAAAATAATACACATAGTTAAGTAACAGATTTATTTATTATTTATTTATTTATAGTACCTATTCTTATAACCTGAAATATATGAATTAAAAGCGAAATGTGATTCGGAGTAAAGGATATTTGAACAAGAGTTAAGTTATATTCACTTGTTCGTTGTTATCACTTCCAAATTACGCTTTCGTATTGGAAAACGCAACCTTTTATTTTTCTCTCCGGAAAATATTAAAGCTTAATGTGCGATTTCACTGCTGCTCTACATATTTATAAAACTTTATATATAGTTTGTATATTTTCATCTGAGTCTTATTTTAGTTCATATAGTGATTTCAGTGTGTTGATAATGGCATTAATTATTCGTTGAAAACGTATCACCTTGACGGTGAGCTGAGTACTCACAATTAAAAAGCGAAAAGAGCGTGGATTCCGCAGCGAATTTCGAGAAATATCGACGAGGTCGATGAACCATGTCGACGCATCTTGTCCGCGTCTTCTCGCTTTATTTTTTATATTTTTGGGATCATTATGGTGATTTTTGATACTGTATTACACTGACACTTTCTGACAGTGAAGCGCTACTCCATAAAACGACTACATTTAATTTTTTTTTACAGTTTACTAACTGGTTTAAGAGAGATACAACGAAGCGATATTGAGTATTTTTTTAAGCTTCACTAATAAAATAAACCACCTTCCCTAAAACAGCTTCCCATATGAACAAAAGCTCCATAAAATATATTTTTTTAATATATTTGTAGGATTTTAGGCATAACTAGCAGTTTAACGTCTATTGTAGTCTAATTGAGATTAATGATTGTGTTCGATGGTTATGTAAGACCGAGCAAGTGCTCTACTCTCGAATTGCGACATTTTGTGACAAGACCTTACAAAACAGTACTGAGAAAACTTCCGCTTCGTTGTCTTAAAAAGATTATTACGTTCTTACGTAGTTACCTACTGTTAGTGATGAATCTGTTCAAGAACTTTTTATGACAAAAGTATGTACCTAAAAAGGTCTTAAATTTCATTTGATAAAATTCGTACAAATCCCATCTTATGTCCTAAGTCACTTTTCAATCTCACGTGGTTCTTGTATGTAACCAGTTAGGATACGTCGGTCGTCTCAACCGAGCTTGAATGCTATAGTATTTTTTTGTTTGTGTCTGGAGGTTCTGGAAGAGCAAAATAAAATCGATCATTAGCTGTAGTTATAAAAAGATTACTTTTCACATAAAATTTTAACGAAAACGTATGACTATAAAAGAAAGCGGTGATTAAATTGCGTTGTTCTAGTTAAATTGAGACAATTATATGAAATGAAATACATTAAATATAATATCGAATGCAGATAAAGCTTTGCCAATTTTAAAATAACCATTAAGATTGTTATTGTACGTTATGATGAATTCGTCTACACTCTACAGGAATATCTTAACCTATATTCTCCACATAATTATTCTGCGGTGCATTAGTATAGTAGTATACTCAGAGTCCATTTGAGTAGCCTCAAAGGTTTCCAATAAAAATATAAGCGTCGTTGAAATAAATAAAAAGAGCAGCCGGTCCAGGTGCGGCGGGGGCAGGTGGAATAATTGGCAATTCTTTGTCTCTGTCCGCCAGCCAGCATCGAAAACTCAAACTGTGTACCTTAAATATCAACACTATTTTATTTGACTACATTTTAAATTAATTCACTGTCATTTATTTTGTTCCTAACTTCACTAAGGTAGACGTAAATGTATATATTTTTGTGTCTGGCTTGAAAGTAGAGTACCCATATATATCTATCAATATGGGCTTTAAGTTTTTAATTGTTTAAGTATTTGTACGAAACAAGTAATTCTCGTATAAATTTTCATTGTTAATAAATTTAATCAAGGACTCATGATAAAAAAACGTTTTAAATATTGTTTTATTTTTAGATTTTTTTATCTACAAATTAAAAATTACTTTTGAGTTCGATCTTCTTATCAATGGTAAAATTAATAGTAAATATAATCTATACATATAATAAAATGGTAGAAAAGTCAAAACTGTACATTGAATATTTTTTTAAAAGAATACTTGGGGTGTGATGTACAATCGATACCAAAGGCAAAAATATAGTTTTTAGAATTTTTGTCTGTTTGTCTGTTTGTCTGTTTGTCTGTTTGTCTGTATGTATGTCCGGGATAAACTCAAAAAGTACTGCATGGATTTACTTCAAATTTGGCACGAATATTGTTAAGAAGTCGGGTCAGAACATAGGCTATATATTATCACGCTATCACCTACGGGGAACGAGCAGTGAACCTTTATTTCTTCAAATGTATGTCCGGGATAAACTCAAAAAGTACTGCATGGATTTACTTCAAATTTGGCACGAATATTATTAAGAAGTCGGGTCAGAACATAGGCTACATATTATCATGCTATCACCTACGGGGAACGAGCAGTGAACGCACGCAGACGACGTCGCGGGCAGCAGCTAGTAATTATTTAAAAAGCAGGAAATCGAACACGTACCTATACGCGTAGTTTTGGACTTAATATAAACGTGCATATAGTAAAAAATCAATACTTACTAATTAAAGCATAGGTACCTATACAATAAATATCACATAGATGTGGGTGCGACGCCCATGAAGCTGCCAATAACAAAATAATATTATGTTTGGAGTATCCTGACCTATTTGTGATACGACTTAAGGGCATTATTCGTTGGCGGCAAAAATTGTATCTGAACTATGTGCAAGCTATTTGCTATATACTACAAGTGAATGTTATACTTTAAACTACAGGAGCCATGTGCTACAAACTCGATTTTGTAATCAAATTCTTATACATGCTCAATTTAGCAATATTCAACGGACTAAATAACAAGATACTTTTGCAGATTTAGACACCGAAGTATATTATCGGTGTATTAGTAGTAACAATTATGATTGTCAATGTAAGTGAAATTCCGGAAGACAGGAATGTGGGTGAGGTAGCCCCATTCTGCGTAGAGCATGCGCCGTGCTCGCGATATCTGTTGCAACCCGCCCGAATTGAGAAGCATGTCAGCCGCCATCGCCAGTGTGCGACTTTAGCGCGTTTTGTGATATTGTCCTGTATCAAAACACTGTCTCGTATGGCAATATAGCAAATATATTATACTAAATTTTTTATACATAAGTCCACTGAACCAGAGTTTTTTAAACAAACAAAAGTATTTTTATGTTATTATTATTTTTACGGTAACAGTTTAATATGAGTTTTAATATGAGTCAGTAAATGATCTTACTGCACTTTTAATTAACGTACACTTGAAATAAATTAATTCTTACTATTGTACGAGTACATTAACTCTGCAATAGCTTTGAATTATACCTACTCTTTTTTTATTAAAATTAATAAGTAGTCCAACTCAATTTTGACACTATGATAGCAGCACTAGCACATTTGTTAAGTTGAAATTTCCGTCTTTATGTGCTCCAATCCTTCTCCTACGACCTACTACGTGGAAAAAGAGGCATATGCCCAGCAGCGAGACGTTACAGCCTGAATCGTGAAGTTTAGTGTTAAAGTAATCTGCGTAGTGCTAATGTCCATAAATGCATTATTACGAATATAGTCCAACGAGTTGCAACCTGATCAGATGGTTGGTTATTGTAGTGGTTTCGATTTTTCCCTGTAAAAGAAATCACTTGTATGTTTCGATAAAAAAAAAATTATCGTTCGAAAAGACATTAGTGTTTAGAGTTTAGACATAGGTATGCTCTCTACTTACTAATTATTTATTTAATTTAACGATAAATATTAGGTATTCGTATCGAATATACATGAGACTACTGAGAGTATAATGTTTTCTTTACCGACGTTTAAAGTCTTAAACATGTAATAATAACAAACGTAACGCTTAAAAATAGTAGTTTGCGCGACATTGAACAAAACAGGCGATTATAACAATAGCTATGAATGAATGGCATTCGTAACGTGTACTGTACCCGGATAATGATGTTATTTGCTTTGCCTTCCGTCATCGGACAACAGCGACTTACTTAAATAACGTACATGTAGTTTGTTATTGACGTCGTCGTGTTTTCCTATTTATACTATAACGATCCTTTTATGTAACATCACCAGTTCTTTTAAAATTTTAAACGTTTTCATTAATTAGAAGAATATATTTTATACAGTGATTTAAAACTGTTCACTAAAAGATGCAACTGCTTTTTTGTGGAGTTTGACCTTGCGATGATATTGTTTTAATATAATATTTGTTTTTATTGTAACAAAATAAAAATAAAATCAACCGAATGATAACTTAACGAATAAAGCGGATGATAATGTTGATTCATTCTAGAACTTATAAAAAATATATCACTACTTGCTATTTATAAAAGATTGTCCATGTATTTATTGTATATCCTATTCTCTACTGTACTAAATTCATGCTTGAGCTGGCCATATCGATAGCCGACCACATCGCATATCGCACATTCCTCATAAATTAGACGAATTAATTAATTATTACCGTCCTTTGTATTCACAGTATTGTAGAGTAGGGAATGATGACTGCACGGGTGCACATACTTATAAGTGCAAATCATTGATTCATCCTCGCCTCGGCCTCGATGACATGCTGTAGGTACTTATAGTAGAGCGTCTGGGGGTTTTGACCTAGGATATCTCGGGGGTAAATGAATTTACAATTTTATATATTATAATCAACGGAATTATGTTCTTTAGACTAAATTGCAACTTCTTACCAATATTATATTGTGCAATAGCTATTTAAATACTAGTTCTATGATTCAAATATACGAAATGATGTTTAATATAAGAAATATATATATATATATAAACAGGTTAAAAATATCAATATTCATAATTTACTATTTTTTATAAAAAAAAAATTTCGTTCACAAAAATAAACAGATTTTTCAGTGTAATTTATGTTATAGTAATAGAAGACAATATTTGGTTGATTTAAATGTAAACTGTTTAAATATATAAAAAGATTTTGTAAATTATTTTTTTTAAATATTTATAATTTACTTATTTTTTTAATACCTAGTTCTCTCTTCTTACACAAGAAAAAAATCTACAGCCTAATTTGTGTTATAGTTTATAAGTTATTGCAATCATAATTTTACGATTTCAAATCAAATGCAAAACTTTTAAATAGTTAGAGATTTTTATTTATGCCATTCGCAACACGTTTCCGAAAATAAGCTGATACCAACGATTTTCTTATAACCGTATTTATATACATTGAGTTGCAGTTCTATATAAATTTTTTTAAATACCTAATTGATTGCTTTTTATTTGACTAATTTGCTGTGAGTGAGTTATTTAGCTACGAATGTTAGACACATTGTTTGTTTTTTTCCTCATTTCTTTAATTTTACATATTATACAGGTGATGGAGTGTCCCTGTAGAGTTAAAAATATTATTCGGAAACAGAATAATTAAAACGAAAAAACTTAATCGAATTTATGTCTGTAAAAATGACATTGGCTTTTGAGGCCTTCTTAGACCGGGAGATAGTGACACAAAATATTAGGTCATTTGTACCAGTATGGCGGTTCGTCAGGGGTCTAATTATGTAAAGGCAAAAAGGAAAATGATGGTCATATCGCTCGCACCGGCGGCCCAATCGCGTGGGCGTTAATCGAACGCGTCGGATAAATAACGAGTGTCGAACGATTTGTTCCACAAAAATGCTTGTATTTTCAGATAGTTGAAAAAAAAGAAGTAGGCGGTAGCGGAATGCCATACTTCTCGGGTGTGACTTACAGCCCGCCATACCGACGCGAATACATTAAATTAAATAAAACAATTCAACCATTTGTACCAGGCTAATTTTTGCATAGCTAATCATCGTCGAGTAGCCATTCACGAAAATCACCTTGCCATACTTTTCCGACAGTTCCCAATGGCCGCCATACCACTGCAAAGGAGTAATTTTTATTTTTTTCGCCAAACGATTTGTACCAGTATTGCATTTGAATTTTTGGAAAGTATTTGAATATATAAAAATACGACTGTAAAATACGTAAAATCATTTTTTACATCATGGCATCATTGTATTCTTGTCATTTGGATGCAATTGTACCTAAAAAAAAATATTACAGATTGTAACCATCGGGCGGATGACTTGAGCTAAAAGGTGAAAAAAAAAATAAAAAAATTGACGATTTGTACCAGTATGGCATTTCGATTTTTGAAAATTATACGATACAATGTGACCATTATTATATTTGCCATACTTGTAGTAGAGGGAAAAAGTGGCGCCATACTTGAAAAAAAACTCGAATTACGAATAAAATCTTAGCATTTTGAAAAAATATTGTCCACATTCGCCACCTCCCACAAGTATGGCATTATCAGACTTCTATTTATGATCATACAGGGAACTGTTAAAAAAAGTTTCAGGGCGGTACAAATCGTTTGGCGAAAAAAAAAGAAATTACTCCTTTGCAGTGGTATGGCGGCCATTGGGAACTGTCGGAAAAGTATGGCAAGGTGATTTTCGTGAATGGCTACTCGACGATGATTAGCTTTGCAAAAATTAGCCTGGTACAAATGGTTGAATTGTTTTATTTAAATTAATGTATTCGCGTCGGTATGGCGGGCTGTAAGTCACACCCGAGAAGTATGGCATTACGCTACCGCCTACTTCTTTTTTTTTCGACTATCTGAAAATAAAAACATTTTTGTGGAACAAATCGTTCGACACTCGTTATTTATCCGACGCGTTCGATTAACGCCCACGCGATTGGGCCGCCGGTGCGAGCGCTATGACCATCATTTTCCTTTTTGCCTTAACGTAATTAGACCCCTGACGAACCGCCATACTGGTACAAATGACCTGATATTTTGTGTCACTATCTCCCGGTCTATCTACTTTGTTTGGTCAAAAATGTAAGTTATTACTTTACATGAAATATCAATAGCCATGTTTAATTCAGGATGAGCTGTCATACGATTTACCAACAAATATAATGTTTCCATTTTTCTTTGCTACAAAAACAGAGAAAATTAGATACATCTTTAAAAATCATCTTGATTCTTGTAAACGATCAAATAATTTGTCAAATTTGTCAAACTTCATGTTTTCGTATAACAAATATATCAAACAAGCTCGCACGCGTTCAAAAAATTTGACAAACACGTTTTTCAAACAAAAATTAGATAATTTAGGTATTTGATCGTTTACGGGGCCCTTTAAAATTAATTACGTATACCCTGGTGTATTCATGTTTGAGTTGTAAATCACTGTGTTAATGCATTTTACGCATCATTTAATAACCTAAAACTAATTAATACAAAATCAATAATTCTTTTCACACTAATAGTTCTACTAATTGTAATGTCACAATTAAATAATAATTAGCTAATTCTCGTAAATGCATATTACCTAAATACCCGAAAACAAACAGCCGTGTGATTCGTTCTTATCGTATGAAGTCACTTGTTTAGTTGGAATCTTTTGGGTTCATATGAGTCATAGTGAGTACCTTTGCATACGTAAATGTGCGGTAAACGTCAAAGGATGGCTGATAATTCAATGAAATTGCCTTACGTATAATTGTAAGAAATCACAGATTAACAAAAATATGATCAAATTACATATGTACTTTGAAACATTTATTTACTATTAAAAATTTGCACATTACTCCAGAGATTATCTGATTTAACAGTTGAATCACTTGAAATGTTGAAATCTCTTGTTCCTTAACAACGTAACGCGTTCTCACGATGGTTGATGTATAGACAGGAAATGTAGTTTCTTAAACTGACTAACACTGTAGACTTTTTAGTTACCTAGCGCGGTTTTAAGAAATTCAATAACGTACCTACTATAAATAGTTGAAGAATTTTTGATACCTACACGATTGTTTTCTTTGAAATTTAGGTATATCTTTAAAGATTTTGTTGTGTGAATAATAATCAGACGTATTACTTTTAAGTTATAGGACTCTTTTTAGTATTTAACAGACAAGTAGTCTGAAAAAGGAAGTAGTCTAGTAAAGGAAGGAGGAGGAAAGTAAGTAGGCACCTCTTAAATCTTAATCTTACTTAATACATTTTTTAAACAAAATATAAATACCTGCTTATGTTTTTAGATTTGGATATAAAAATACAAGTGCCCAAAATTAAAAGTTCGATTATTTTTGATTTTAAATGTTACTCGAGTAATTTTTTAAGCTTATCGTAGGTATGTGTAATCCTTACACGATACAGAAAGGTCAATAAAATCTATTAATATATTAGGATTTGAAATTTTAAATCTTACTGTACAATCGTTAATAAGTGACCTTATGCTTGTTATTTTATATTAACAATTAAGATCCTCTCGCAAGAAAAGGAATTATTACAACGAAGTTAAATAATACACAGATATGGTGGTCTAATATAGTAAGTTGAATTCAGAATTAAGAAAGCGGGGTGTGGGTATCTTATGTTACTTGTGCTTTGTAACAGTGATTACGTGAGCTTAGTCAAGTTACGAAAGTACAATACAATTCGCACTGAAATGAATTTAGCGCACTGTGAAGAGGAAGCGAAGTCCGATATGACCGTGTGATTAGCTCACTGGATGCGACATCAATAATTAAATAAATTAAAACTAACATTGTGTAAAAATGATTTTATCTTATCATTGTCGTATAGACTCAATGAAACAATATTACAATGTAATACACGTTAGTGACTTATCTACTTTACTTTCACGTGTTATGAAATATGGGCAAATAGTCTTAGAAGTTTAAATTAAATTTTTAAAAATGTCTTCAAACAGCGTGTACCACATGAAAACCACTGGATTTATATAAAAATAAATATAATTGCCTAAAAACCTATAAAAAATTTATTCGGCAAACCAATGTGTCTCATCATGTTGCATTTAAAGGTAATAAATCGTTTGTGAGTTTGAGGTAACCGCAAGTATGGTTTACCTGGCGTTGGATGGAGTCGTGTTGTTGGAGTTGGTATTGCGAGAAGAAAATTTTAAAAACATTATTCCACCCTGATCAGAACCTCAAGTTTTTTAGCATAATTTGTCTTCAACTGACACCGGAATTGGACCTCGTTCGTTTTGTCAATCTCAAGGATTCCAATATTTCATTGACCTCCGGGGAAATTTTCTGAAAACTCGACGCTATATTAGGGTTTTCTTAGAAGTAAAATTGCAAACTTGAGTCTTCGTGCGTTTAAATTGGATGAGATTTCGTATGAATACTTATCGAAATATTTACTACTTAATACTGTTTAAACAATTGTTAACTTTACAATTATGACAACTTTAAATTAAAAAGAAATGCCGATCACGTTTGCTGATTTCACGGAATTATATAAAAGTCATTATTTAGGTGCCATATGCACATGTATTCTTACATTATAGTCTACACAGAAGTATTTAATACACATGTACTTAGTCATTTATAAGTTTTATTATAATTTTTTGTAGTAAGTCTGAGGTCTGTGAATTAAACGAAAATAAAATTCAATGTTATCTCTAGTTTTCATATCTTGTACGTGATATTTTACAAACATAAAATATCTATACCTACGCTATACCTACTAAATTCTGCACGTAACTTATTATCTGTTCACATTAATTTAAATGATAATATTTCGCTTATTATTTTACTTTCTATGACAGATTATTTAATGTTTATTTTTCCCTATCTAACGTGTTTATGTGTGTGTTTACTATACGTGGTTAATTAAACTCATAATCGAAGCTCTAGCAAGATTTTTGTAGATTGTTTACTACAATAACGTTTTATGTATTTCAAACATAATTATCTAATATGGTAACCACGACTTTCGCACGAACTGTAAGACGAGTTGCGTAGTTTTTATAACACTTGCATACCTGTTCCAGCTTGTTTATATCCGTGCATTTGGTAAGACGCGTAGTGAAAGTGATTGCGCTGATGTCGCGTGCGCGGGCGCACCCGCCGACCTTGCCATATACGAACGCGCACCGCCGCGTCGCATCCATTGCACTACTTACCTTGAAACGTTTTTATGCCTGTATCGCCATAGTCAATAATGCCAGTTTGTCTACCCCGCCTAAATGTTAAACATCGTTCATATAGACGAAATATCTCAAACGAAACAATGTGTAATTTTTTATAAAATTCCGTCTCATTTTATAAAATTTACTAATTTGATAAATCCGGTTGAGGTGTAGGTATACAAAACGTTTTAGTGATAAGTAACGCTAGTTTTATAATTACGTGCTACGTATTAACGTCAGATATTTTTCGTTGAAATCTAAAATAAACTTTACAATCATTGGAAAATATAGAATAACTCGTGTTGAAAATCTGAAAAGTTTCCAGATAAGTAATACCTATTATATATAATAACTTCATTTACGTTATAGTCTCTATGTTATATATAATAAGAGCTTTTTTTTTATCCCACATGCTAGCTCCGTTAACGTGTGTACTCGTAGTGCTGACGCGGCTTTGGTTGTTATTGTTGTTATAATCGAGCGCGAAGAGTCACGTGTTTCCGAGGACAAACATTATGCGCTCGCGAACTGCAGTATCACATTCACACTTCGGTAATTATTGAATCGTTCTAGAATCATATCGAGTAGGTAATCATAAATATGAAACATCTTTATGAACGCTCGGCTATACTCGTAGTGATGACCATAAATATTGAAATTATTACAAAAAAGTGATTAGCATTAATTACTCTAATACATTTGTTTTAAAAATGAACTGATAAATTAATTTTATTTTGCTTTTAATGTGCCATGTATAAAATTTTCCATTTGTATATTAGTTTATGTAACAGGTATTTTTTTGTAATATTAAAATCATTAAAACGAGTCCTATTACTCCCATTTAGTATAAATGTCAAACAGTGATGAACAGTGATATTCGGTTACACATGGTGATTGTTGTGAATTGGCAAATAGCGTGTATTGTTTCGGGGTCGCAGCTTAAGATCGACTGGCCTCTCCGCTGCGTTCGCTTTATAACAGCTAGCATTGAAGAATTTACCTTTCCTATGTCGAAGTTGTCCTTAATACAACCTAGAAGCGTAGAAGCGTTAATATACAACGATGTGTGGAATGCCATATCGGTTAAGACACGAAATTTGTGCAACATACGCCTAATTCGACAAGCAAGTTTGCGCGTGTCTCGTCATTGCTAACCCCGTTTTCCAGATAAGTCCATTAATAATACATATTCTATAATTATATTACCTTGGATATTTATTATTTATTCTTGACCTGTGGGATAATGAGTAATGTAGTGATACATAACGGCAATCTTTTTAAAATTAAAATATGCTTAATCGTTCGCCTCGTTTATTAATCTAGATATTAGAATATTTAAGTTCATGACTCCCGAGTTACAACAATGTATGTAGCAAAGTAATTAATTAATGTATGTCTATAACACATTGTGTAGTGCTTGTGGTTCGAAGACAACTTTTAATTTGTTAACGATGATTGATAATGTCAAAACTTAGCTTAAGATTAGTACATAGTCATGTTTATTTATGTCGTGTCAAATTTGAATATAACATGAACGACTGATTGTGTTAAGTCCAATGTATATATTTCGATTTTAAAATAAATGTCATAAAATGTTTTATTTGCTATAAAAGCTGTTTTTTTTTGGAGTGCAACTTCTTTAGGCGCATGAGGGGTAAAATTTGAGCGACCATCATGACGATCAGTACTTGGATGGGTGACCGGTGATGGAATTTTAAATTAGTTTTTTTGAATTAGTTTGCCAAAGAAGTTTCACTTCTGACGTGTGTACTTTGTACGCACGCAAGTTTACTCTATATTCTTGTAATTACTATCGTTTATTATTTAAAGAGTCTTAAAGGTTAAATTCGAAGCGGATACGTTATGAGGATTTTGTAAATATGGTACGGTATTATAAATTAAATATGCTATTACCGTCGCTGGGAACTCGTTATGTAATCACTTAAAATGTCAACTTTACCAGTACAGCAGATAACAATATTATCTACATCAGTAAATATAATCTATTAGTAACGAATGGTTTCTTAAAACTATGTTTATGTTATCGTGTATATTTAATTTTTGTACGGCTATGTACTCTATGTAGCCATCAGCTGTTGCGACGCTTATTTTTGAATTTCAAACTTTTTTACATCTTTTTTCTAGTTTTGACTTTTTAGATTATTGCTTCGCTACTATACAAAATACACGTATTTCTCAACAGAACAAACTCCCTAACATTTTTATTCATAAAATCGGCATAAAATATAAAGATACACGAACACAATATTTATCAGCTACGTTTTGTGGCACAATTAAAGTTTTTGATACACTAATAATAAATTAAGTAATTAGTCGTAATGAATGCAGCGTTTGTGACGTATAGCTATATATATAATGTATAGCGTACTTGATTACTTTTGATAGTTTCTTATAACTTGGACCTGAAAAACTTTATATAAAATGTATAGAATAATTATTTTGAAACGTGATATCAAATTTACTGCTTCAAGTACTAAACTTCGATACTAAAATTTTATATAAATTTCTCTATATAAATATGGTTTTGTTTGACATGTACAGAGTAATTTATACCGCGTTGAAAATTCGACTGTCACAAATGGCTTAATTTTAGCTATTAGGCTCACTGACAACTGTAGCAGGTGTACCTGCCTATACTCGTATTTTTTATTATTATCGCAGGGTAACTCATTTACGGGTGATATCCGGGTAGGCAGTCCTAGACCGTATGACGCACTCAGCATTTGGAGGTGCCACTACCGCACTAAACCCCTGCGGGAGCCTTTAGCCGCTTTAAGTCTTTAGTGTCGTGTTGGCGCCTACGGTTACGGGTTCGATTCCCGCACAGACTAAATATTTGTTTTTCTACAAATATATATTTGTATTTCTACGAATACTTATTTCTGGTCTAGTTGTCTGTCCATGTGGGGCTCCCCATAGTGCCTCGGAAAGCTGTCGTTCCTGGTTGTTATCATACTCGTATACACCTAATAGCGATCGTTACTCATAGCAGGGATTATACTTATTCGCCAACCCGCAGTAGAGCAGCGTGGTGGATTAAGCTCCGATCGTTCTCCGACATGGGGAAAGAAGCCTTTGCCCAGCAGTGGGATGTTATAGGCTCTAGCTAAGCTAAGCTAAAAAAATCTGTTACAAAAGATCTTTTTTACGATATTGTTAGAAAAGGATCTTTTTTAGAGAGAAAATACTTAGTAGATTTTTTACCGTTTTCGTCTACTTTTACATTTACCCTTTTAAATTTTTTTTTACAATACTTACGTATTTACAAAGTGTTTACGTCGTTTTAGTAGAGTTACTCGAAATCCTATTGGTTAGATCTCGATTAAAATTAAATGGGAGCACATGACACGGAACAACAATGGCAAGGAACAACAAATTTCTCCTTTTTGTAATGTTAGTAAGTACAACTGTACTATATGCATGTACATTAAATCGATGCAAGAAATGCTTAAGTCTAAGTGATGCTCATAGCGTCGGTTAACAGACTGTGTGAATGTACCAGCATAATTTAATAAAATTTATTATTTTTGACATTTGATATTATTTTGACGATGTATGGATACTGTTATCGCGACCCGCGTCCTCTCTTCCCTTGAAGACCTCGATGACGTATGTGACATTGAACGCTCGACCCGATTAAGCATGGCAGATGAGTCGCGAGGTCGTATGTTTGCCGTCTCTTTCCGCCGCGATGCTCACTTATCGTTCGTTATTCTGCAATTGTTATCCGTAATTAATAACAATGTTGCACCTAGAACGTTTAATGTCCTGAAACTGACCATTTTAGCTGCATATATGAAGTAATTATTTGATGGGTTAGGGGCAGTTATTGCTCAAAATGGCTGTTATAATTTTCAAGAAATTGTTTATTTTTTTTTAAATGCTAACATGTCTTTTATACATATCTATACTAATATAATAAAGCTGAAGAGTTTGTTTGTTTGTTTGTTTGTTTGTTTGTTTGTTTGTTTGTTTGTTTGTTTGAACGCGCTAATCTCAGGATCTACTGGTCCGATTTGAAAAATTCTTTCAGTGTTATATAGGTCATTTATCGAGGAAGGCTATAGGCTATATATCATCACGCTAAGACCAACAGGAGCGGAGTCCACGCCGACGAAGTCGCGCGCAGAAGCTAGTCTTCAATAAAATGTAAGCGAATGAACTCATGTAGTAAACTAAGTTTATGTACTTAAGTAATTTAAAAAGGCTCTACAAAAGCAAGGATATAGTGTTGATTGAAAGAACAAATTATACATAATTATGTATAATATAAAATTTCAATAGGAACACTCATTTTTTATGGACAATTATTATTTATTATTTATCGTAGACAAACGGGTGGATGAACCGCTGGTATCGTAGACAGACTTTTTATAAAGTGCTGTTTGTAGGTCAGTAAGATTCTATAAAAGAATTGTACCTGAAGTACGCGAACATTTCTGTTTCTCTTTTGTCATAATTATGTTTCTATCATCAAATTTGATTTTATTTTTTTCTTTGTAACGAATATAATTGTTAACAAACGTTATTTGCGATTACACTCGCATAAAGTTTTGATTGGTTGTGGATTTATCTCATTATTAAACACTTCGAGTAGGAGCAGTTATGCTCCTATTTTAGTTTTGTTAGCAGGATAATTAATACTTCCTAGCAATAATTTTTTTTTACAAGGGACTGTTAGATCCGGAGATAATCTATAGTGAGCCTAATGAAAAACAAAAACATTCTCTTTTTAATGTTAATTTAGATTTAACAAAAAGATGTAATCTAGATGAATAGGCACAGAAGCTAGACAATAGTTAGTTATAGCGGTATGTAAATACGACAGTCTAAAAGCAGACACGGTTAAAACATATCACGTATCCACGTGTTGGTGTCGAGAAACAATCGATTGTTGACATACCTGATTAACTGTTCAGCCGGCGTTGTATGTAATCGATATCGTCAAACGTTATCCCGAATTTATGTTGAAATTAAATTTTAACGGTTTCCTATTTGTTATAGGTATAGCCTTTCTTTATCTATTCATTTTTTTTGTCTGCTCTGTAATTAAACTAAATGTTTAATAAATTGTAATAAATTAAAAGTAAAAAACCTTTTTAAAAAACAAGCTTTTATTTGAATGCACTAAAACGAAAAAAATAAATTTTTACTTTAAAACTTTTACTATCTACTTATAAAGTCATTACACATAATCTATATGATAGAAAAGCTTGTCGCGAGATATGAGTACTCGTATTTCCTTAGTTTGAAAATTTTAATAGTTAAAATCAATCACATCAATTTATTTAATTTACTTATTTACAAGCAAATCTCGCGACAAGCTTTTATATCATATAGATTATGTGTAATGACTTTATAAGTAGATAGTAAAAGTTTTAAAGTAAAAATTTATTTTTTTCGTTTTAGTGCATTCAAATAAAAGCTTGTTTTTTAAAAAGGTTTTTTACTTTTAATTTATTTTTGACTTTTTAGTCGGTTATCACGTCACTTTATTCGAATTATTCTTAGCAAGCCCTTTCATTTGATACCCATATTGTAGAAGTGCACTAAAAATAACTAGTAGAATGACGTCACAAAGTTAATCATGCATTGTCATCCAAATTGAACCTGCATACAAAATTTCAGCTCAATTGGTTGCTTCAAATTGAGTTGCAAGATTTCACCCGAACAAACATACATACATACATGCATACATACAAACCATGCATTGTCATCCAAAATGAACCTGTATACAAAATTTCAGCTCAATTGGTTGAAGACTTTGGTTGAAGATATCTGCTTCAAAATTGAGTTGCAAGATTTTACCCGAACAAACATTCATTAAAGTTACATACATACATACATACATTTGCAACATAAATAACATGCAAGTTAAATAAAAGCTTGTAAAAACATAAGCGTATTGGAAATTAAAACTTGAAAATGTGACGTCAAAAGTTATTTTCCAATTATTCTGTTTATTACCCTGAATACTATTATGACCAATCTCACCAATTATTGAAAATAACAACAACATTATCTATCGCTTTAAACTTTTTCTCATACTATTATCTGATATGTATATATGTATGTAATTATGTTGTATATGTATGTATGTATTTAGGTTCGGTTTGGTGTATGTTATATGTATTTTTTTAATCTATCTACATATATAAAAGAGATTTCCACCCATTGACTCATCACAATATCTCTGGAACCATAAGGCGTAGAGACTTGAAATTTGGTAGGAATATTCCTTTCGCCGAGTAGAGGTCAGCTAAGAACGGATTTTACAAAAGTCCACCCACAAGAGGGGGGGGGGGTTAATATAATATATGGCAAAACAATGTTTGCGGGGTCAGCTAGTATATCTATATATAAAAGAGATTTCCACCCATTGACTCATCACGATATCTCTGGAACCATAAGGCGTAGAGACTTGTTTGGTAGGAATATTCCTTTCGCCGAGTAGAGGTCAGCTAAGAACAGATTTTATGAAATTTCATCCACAAGAGGGGGTTGTGGGGGTTAAAAACATATATGGCAAAACAACGTTTGCGCGGTCAGCTAGTATGTGTATATTATTATGTAAGATTTACGCAAAATTATTTATTCACATGCTTTTGTATGTTTATTGTTTAACCATAAGGCGTAGAGACTTGAAATTTGGTATGAATATTTCTTTCGCCGAGTAGAGGTCACCTAAGAACGGATTTTACGAAACTCCACCCACAAGAGGGGTTGCGGGGTTTAATTACCTACATACCTATATCACAGTCTACCTATATGGCAAAACAACGTTTGCGGGGTCAACTAGTATGTATATAGGTATTTGCTTTTATGTATTTATAATTATATTTATATCTACCTACTTTTACACTATCCCGCACTTTATTATTAATAATCTCCTTTTACTTGGGGTTGTCTGGAAGAGAAAGCTAAAAGCAACAAAGACCAGACCGCCTTTGCATGCTGGCAGTTTATCTTTCTACTTTTTATTTAATTTTTTTGTACTGTTATGTTTCTTTAACTATGCGTATGTGTTTTACTATGTATATCTAACAAAGTAATAAATAAAAAAATAAATATGTAACTCAAAAAAATCAGTCCAGTGGTTCCCATGCGCCTACCAATGAACAAAATTTTATCTTTCATTTGTTATAATTTTATTATGTAACTTGGTTGTTTCATTTGCAAACCATCTTTCATTCACTCAGACGCGTCGTCAGATTGAACTCAAATTTGGCATACTTACGTAACTTCGGCAACAAAGCAAAGTCATGGTACCATCCACCTGGATAGGTAGGGATCCCTAGTACATATTTTTCCCCTGATTACTATCAAGCTAATTTTCCGGAAGTAGCTTCATTTTGATGAGACGAACAAAAAATTCCTCTTCGAAAACTCTCGATTGTGGTAGCTAACAGAGATAGCAGGAGGTAGAGCAGCAGTGAGCGTAGTAAGAGCGTAGTAGTAGTAAAAAGCAAATAAATAATTGTATTATTTACCATTGTCTCCATCATTTTAATAATTACTTTAAGTGAAGATATGTTCCAATGTTTCCATTATAATCATTAGTAAAATGATCCTCTTCCGTGATAGACCAATTAATTTTTAACAAGTAAAAAGTGTGATTTGTTACACGTATTCTTGTCTGCTGTTAATCAATATGACAATAATGTAAATCGTCGAGATTGTAATCTTGGACGCGGACGTATGATGTCACAAAAGCGAGGCCTTGTAGAGGTAGCAAAACTACTTCTTATTATTATTCTAACTATTAATCACAGCGTCCTTGTTTTGTATTACTTGATTTCAGTATTTTTGTCTGTATAAATACTAGAAATAATAAAATTTTAAATCAATAAGTACTGTAAAGCTTATAAAAATTTGTTTGAAAACTTAAGAAGCAGTAATAATTACTGAACAGGAAAAACATATTTGAAGTTTTGTCAGTAGGTTATTGCAATTTATTTATAGATAATAATAATAATAATTTATCTGTCCAATTATAATAATTTACGGTGTCATTATGGATTATTTCTAAATTCTTATTATTTTGTAATACAATTTATTAAACAAATGTGTTTAAAATGTGTATAAAAATAAACAAGTTATTTATTTAATCAAATTTAATGATCTGTCTAAAAATGTTCGTTATGGACGGAAGTTCTGTTTAGATTTCGGAATCACTGGATCGAACGACCCTCATTTGACTTATACAACTTAATCAGATTTAAACACAATTTTACCTATTTACACGTTTACATTATCTCATCGAGGTTACAATTCTCACGATCTAGTCAAAATTTGTTAATAACAAAAATTCGCTATTTCCTATTTTTTATTGTTACTCTAAGCGACTGCGGTAGGTATCATTTGCGAACGTATGACATATCACGTGTCACTTCACAATGCGAACATTAAAACATGACGTAAAAGGCAAGCAAATAACTAAGTTACGACACAATTTACCGGGTAATTATATTTTTTACAATAGTAATAAAGTAATTTGTCACTGTTATGTGACGGACGCTATACTTATATCAACAGTTTTAGGCGTATAGAACTCCGAAACGATGGACGATGTTATTTGACAGATGTCTAACAGTTTTACCTGCTTTGAGTTTCAATAATTGATACTTGATAGATGATTGAAATTTATAGTTACTCTTCTTTTAAGAATACTTAACATTCTGTTATTCTATGTTAGTGCTTTAAATTATTTTAATAATAATAAGTTATTTGATGCAAAAATGTTTCCAAAATTATCAAAAGCATAAAAAGGTTCTATGTTACTCATACATATACAATAATTATACATGTTATATAACGATTGCGCACGCTTTCATCCTCGTTTATCTTTACAACTCCGCTTCTATGCGTCGAAACATGATTGTTAGCGTTATTTTTTTATTATTATTAGGTAGGTGGGCAAACAAGCGTACGGTTCATCTGATGGTAAGGTATTACCGTAGCATAAAGACGTCTGCAACTCCAGAAGCATCGCAAGCGCGTTGCCGACCCTATCCCCAATTACCCCTAAGAGCTCTGGTCACCCTACTCACAACACTCTTGAAAACAGTATTATTTAGCTGTGATCTTCTGTAAGGTCGAGGTACTACCCCAATCGGGCTGCTCCATATTTTCAGCAGGAAAGTTCCTGCTGTGCTCTACCTCAGTTAAACATTTACATTGATTTGAATTTGATAAACTTCTAACAAATAAGATATTTTGAAAATAGGACCAATAGGTAGTTCTAAAGATAATGGCGTTCACAAAACAGCACGCAAAAAACAAACAAACACTTATTGTTATAGTAGCTGTATGTGTTTTCCCATTGTCACAAAGATTTCGACAGATATTTTGATTTTGTGCTGTCTGCCATTGATTAAATAATTGTTTTCGGCTAATTTTGAGCGTGTAATCAACAAAGGTGATTCGATTAAAACTCACGAATGTACAGCGTTGTCACTGGTTTATTACAATTTGTGCTTTCTAGCGTGATTTTGTAACCAACCAAACCAATATTTACGTCCTTTTTTTGATTGTATGAAAGTAAAGCTTATCAATTGAATGAGTTTGTACGCACTTCTAATTAAAATTATCAAGGCATAACTAATCATTTCTGAATCTTTATTTATTAGTTATTTTATTTTTAAGTAACTAGTGGTTTGAAGTTGTTGTGGTTAAATTTTTTTTTTTCATTGTATATAAAAATATGTATGTAATGTATTGATATTTGATATAACATTTTTCCCACGCCTTCCTATTATCTTAAATATAATTTTACACAGTGTAATAAACTTTTAATTATTATTTTTTTTTTATGTTAGTAAGTCGACAAACAAGCGTACGGCTCACCTGATGGTAAGTGTCAACCGTAGCCTATAGACGCCTACAACACCAGAAGCGTCGCAAGTGCGTTGCCGACCCTATCCCCAATCCCCCCCCCCCAGGAGCTCTGGTCACCTTACTCACCAACAGGAACACAATACTGCTTGAAAACAGTAGGTATTATTAAGCTGTGTTCTTCTGTAACGTCGAGGTGCTACCCCAGTCTGGCTGCTCCATATTTTGAGCAGGAAATTTCCTGCTGTGCCCTACCTCAGTTAATTAATAACGATTTTCAAAATGAGTAAAGTATATTGTGACGCATTCACAAGACCTGTCATAAATTGCTCTCGAAGAGAATCTTTTTAACCGACATCAAAAAAGGAGCAGGTTTCTCAATTCTACCTTATATATTATATATATTTTTTATGTGTGTTCTCGGCTAACTGCGTCGTTTTCAACCGATTTTGATGATTCTTTTTTTGTTTGTAATGAGATATCCAAGGGTGATACCATGATTAGGAAACCATTATCTGATGATGGCATCCCAGAGAAATCGAGGGAACCTTTGAAAACTGTTGTGGTGACTAGTGTGTTTGTTAATTTTTTCGTCTACTTACGTTGTACTATTTGTCGATGTGATTGAAGTCTGTTTTTTTCGTTTGCTAGCAAACATAATTATGCTAAGACTACATCTTTGGAGTTATAAATATACTTCTATGCAACGAAATTATTGCTTCAATATCTACGGCATTGCCTAAAAGACCTAAGACCTATTTATTACTATGAAAATAAATAAAATTTCCAAAGTCCAGAAGTTAGAAAATTAAAGTGTAAAATATTGCAATCACAACACGTTATTTCATTATTTAAAACTAGGAATTAACGTAATTTACTGTTATTAAATAAATCATTCTCATGTACATATTTATTTACAACTAGCTTCAGCGCGCGACTTCGTCGGCGTGGACTCCGCTCCTATTGGACTTAGCAGTTAGCGTGATGATACATAGCCTATAGCCTTCCTCGATAAATGGGCTATCTAGCACTGAAATAATTTTTCAAATCGGCCCAGTAGTTCCAGAGATTACCGCGTTCAAACAAACAAACAAACAAACAATCAAACAAACAAACTCTTCAGCTTTATATATTAGTATAGACTGTATAGATATATGAATACATATTAAAGTTATATAAATATTTTTTTTTAAATCATGGTCACTTAGAATTGTGCGAGCAAGCAGGATTAACTTCTCCTTTAAATCGCAAGCCTATTATAGATTTTATTTGTTTTAAAACTTGAAACTAAACTTTTCTTCCAGTTACACCAAAGTAATGTTTTGAGATAAATGCATTTGCATTGTTTTTCTGGTGCAGCTATAGCTTGCGTCACGTAAAACTATACTTTTATAACTTAATAATGTACCTATAATAAGTAAGGTAAAGAAAGTCCAAACGTTTCGTTTTGCGATAAAAATCATCATTATTAAGGAATAAACCAGTTCTGTACTAATGATAATGCATTGTTAACGTCTTAATATTTACTTTTGGTATCACTTTTAAATATTAACGAAGCATCATTAGAAAATACAATGTCACAAATGAAGTTCATAAAAACATAGGAAATCATTAATGTACCTATACTGAAAGCAAAGTAAAGCAAGACCTGGAATTGATGCTCGTGAAACACCTATTTAGTAACCACATCCAAACAATTTATTCCATTTATAGTGGATTATATTACTTAGGTATAACGTAACGAATTAACGATGTCATTTAATTCGAATACAGTAAATAAGTTTAGGTATATAGTATTTATTCTAAAAATCAAACACTTGTGTCCGTTCGCAGAATATTTTACAGCGTTTTGAGATTTCTTCCAAAAATCAGATATATGTACTTGAAAAAAAAGTTACCTATACATTGAAATGAAACAACTTTTTCGGATTTTATCACGGTTTATTAAGTTTTTTAAAGTTACCTACTTACATCCTTCGTAGTCTTGACCGGTTGTTATTGTTAATTATTTTCACCTTAAATGTCTCATCAGTTAGGAAGAAAAATAGCAAAATTAAGAGAGAAGACAAAAAAATGCAACAGAATATTTTCTCTACAATTGATAACTACGGTACGCAGATACAATATCATAGAGATAGTCGTGGGTGTCGTTTTGTAATAAAAACGGCGCCCGTTGGACGTTACTATTAACATCTCGCTTAGCGCTGCATCAAGTCATATTATGACATAGAGTTACAAAAGTATTTTAGAGTATCATATTATTTTCATTTCATGCAGGTACAAGATTTTATAATTATTGAAGTAAAACTTCTTTTCGCACGCTTGACTTGGGGAGTAAGCTGGTGACTGCGTGACGAGAGCGTTACTAAAAGTGTGATCGGGCGAGGCGAACAGAAGTTGAGAGGGAGATATAAGTTAGTGACGATAGAAAGTCTTACTTCAGTCGTGTGGTCTAAAGTTTAAAAAAAAACACTTCTTCTTCATTCGTCTTTTTCCTCATACTTACTGTTTACTTTGTGTACCTATACATAAAACCTGTAGAGAACCTACAATTGGTTTAGTGAGTTAAACGTAAAATGTAGCAAATAGATCGACAGATTTACATTAGGTATCACTTCGCCTGTTTTACTATGTACAGGCTGTTTAGTACTGATGTTAATTTAAACTATCTTTGCATATAAACTACATAAACATGAAGCGCTATCTGTACCTACACTTGAAATACAGATACTCAGATGCGTGAGTAGGTATAATATATTATATATATACTAATACAATAAAGTGTAATACTTTGTTCGTTTTGTTTTACTACCTTTAAAAGTTACTAGACCGAATTGAAGTATCCATTTTGCGTTAGGTAGCTCGTTTACTAAGTAATATTTAAAACTATAACCCATTTCGTTGTGAATACTAGAGCGGAGCAGTGACTATAAATCGACGGGTGCAAAGTAAAAAAAGTTAACTACAATTTTGAGATTTTTTTTTTATTTCAGTAACTAACTAAAAACTTTATATTTTACAACATGGCAAAATAAAAAATACAAATATCGCCTCATTTCTTGTACTTTTGTCAAGTAAAAGAAGACAACTACTGCTGTTTTGTAAAATTACACGACGTACATGCGTTCAACTACCGCTGGCCGCTTTTACGCAGTCCGCGCGGGGGGCGCACGTTCATTCCTATTGCGTCATCAGTCAGATGGCATGTTCTTCACCGGCCGGCAACAATGTTTGTTTGTTTTGGCTTTTTACATATTAAGAAGAATAAATTATTTTATTTAACCTCCTTCTAAATCATATACCTTGAACAAATAATGTTACAATGTAGAAAAAGACATCTGTGTCATTATGCTTTGAACTTTGATTTTATTTAGAATATAACACAGTCATGAACTAATTTTAGTAATTGGAAAAGTCATACTTTAATACTGACTGAAATATGTATACAAAAAATGTATATGAAACATACTTTATAAAATCCAGATTTTTTAATTCCTATGTAGAAACGACCAAGTGGTAGTTAACTCAGTTGTCATATTTTTAAGCACAATGTAGAGGCAGACAACTGCAATATCTCGCAAATTAAACATAATTACAAGAAATAAAATATACAAGTGTTTGTCTTTGTAAATAATGTAGCAGTGATGAAAATTTCAACAAATTTGGTGTAAAATTGACAAAATGGGAGCACTTTTTCCTATTATGCGCTCTCCTGAAAAGTAGCTGTTTTGTATATAACTCTTTTTACTTTGCACCCGTCGAAATGTTAATCAGGTACACGATTTTGAAAGCTGGAACCACGAGGAATATCTACCTCACATTGTACTTCTTCTAATACCCTAAATTTAAGTGACTACAACTTTTGTTTACAAAACGCGTATAGTCTATAAATCTGTAAAAGCAATAAATGGATTTTGGAATATACCGTATCCAGTTTATAAAACGATTACGGTTGGTCGAGTATTCATCAGAGTGGGCGCGCTTCGCTAAGTACAAATGTGTATACAAGTCTGGTCAAGTATAAGTCTCGAGTGTGAGAAGTGGATTCCGTAGCTAACTCTCAAGATATCTTAGATTATAACTTTCCGCTATCGTTCATAACAATGTAATGTGGTAATTAAATCAAAAGATAACAATATGTGTTGACTTTTCAAAATCTAAAAATGTTAATTTATATACCTAAATTAAATAAAATACGTTGTTTTTAGTACTATTAATGTGTAGTTACAGTTTGTATTCGAATTTCGAAATAAACTGCTGGATATAGGTATGTTTGAAATAATGTTTGTTTAGTTCGAGAACGGTGTGTTCGAATCATCTCATTATAATATTATGTTTATTTAAATTAGTTAGTTAGAGTCCATTACCAAAACTTTCGAAAGTGTCTCAAAGATCCGATACGATTAGGCGTGGATTGCTAGCTGAGCGAGCTTTGAAACGCGTATAGGTACGGTATAATAAAATACACTTTACCGTTATTCGAACCTTTTATCTAGTAAGCTTTGCTTCACTTGTCATGATTTTCTTCTTCTATAATTAATAATTAATTAATTATCCTTAAAATAAAATTAAAACCTAAATAATTTTAAAACAACGACTAATTTATTTAATATATTATCATCATAGGCCTTTACGTCTATTACAGACGATTCAAACAGTGCCAGAAGAGCATTTTCTCTGATGGCTGTACAAGCCGATACGGGAGCGGCAGACTCTACCACACACCGAACAGGGAAAAGATGCGCTAGTGCTTAGCTTAATATATTAAACAATATAATATATAGATACAGTTCTATTAATGTCTTATCAGTTTAAAAACAATAAAGTTATATTTTAAAAAAATAAATGTAATTACAGTCGGTCTGATAACATCGGTAACGTTAGTACAATTAATGTTAATATCACAGAAGCAAACGTTTTGTAAAGTGTTACAAATGTGTGAATTACGTCGGGCGTGTGATGCTGAACGAAATGAACAACGCGTATAAATTTCCCTAGGATTCCCACACATTAACGTCAGCGCGTACCTACGTGAACGTACTTCCCTCCTCTGTGTTTGTACGTCGTAGCACGCCTACGACTATGAGTATACGTAGCCGTACATACGGCATCCAGATCACGAGAAGTACCGATAAAAACTGCTACAACCTTATTTCTATCATAATAAAGTTTACAATATCATAAGCCTGGCTACTATCAGTGAAAGTATAAAGTTGTTGCATTGTACCGTATTGTTTCATGTTTACGCGTCTCTGTGTGGTGAGGTTAAGTAGAGCGGCTTTATCTCGGAACAGAGATGACGTAGAGTTCGGATTAATAAAACAATGTATTAAGAGTTCTTTGATGCAGTCACAGTGCAGATAAATATAGTAATTTTTTAAAAGTGTAACATAAATGTAAGCATCTGTCGAGCTAATGTGTTATTTTTTGTCATTGCCGATATTGATTTCTCGTAGTCAATATCTTATCAGTAAATAAAAAACGCTGATATCGTTTTTACTATTTATTTTGACGATAGCTAATATGAATGAAGTGTACAAATCATGATGAATAATACTAAATTGATGATTAAAGTTCGAAATATCGGTCCTCCTAGTTTAAATATCATCGGACGTGGTTTCATAAGAACGTCAATCACGGGCGGTCACCTACTTTCGCGATCGACTTACAGCGATTAGTCGACTATGTACATTCACTGAGGTCTCAACTCTCAACTCGCCTCCACGCAACAATTGTTTCAGTATGAATCTTTTATATATGGCAGCGCAGAGTTGCGTTTGTGTGCGTGGGCAGTAAGCGACGGCGCCCGTGTCTTACCTGTACGAATAGAATGACATGCCAAAATGAACCGTTTTGGGTGGGAATTAAGACGTTATTGGAATGAAGATAGACGCGACAGAAATGCTCTACCGATAATAAGTCAACGCTCGAACTCGCCTGTTTGACAGGATTCCAACCGCGTCTGTCCCTGTTTGTTTATTGTAATCGGTTTGACAATGAGCTTAAGGTGCGGTTTCGAGTGATCTCCCGGCGGCCGGCTCGCGCTCTTCTGTGATTGTTCTCTCCGCTACTCGACGCGTGTTTGTGTTGGTATGATACGTCATTGTGTACCGGCTTACTGTAGATTCGCCTCTTAGCATCCATAATTGCTCGGCGTCCGAGGCCCGAGCTACTTTTAAAGCTCTTTGTTGATTAGTTTCGCGTTGATTTATATAGTTTTAAAACACTTGTTATACTAATTGTTTTGCATGTATTATTTTATATTTGTATCTTTTTATATTAGGTTAACATAATAATTTATGAGTAATAGTTAAAATATCATTATAGAAAATATACATATTTTACGTACCCAAATAAGAAAGTATTTAGGGTATTCATTAATTAACAAGCTTGCGTGTAACATGTAATTGATTTATTAATAAAAGATTGGTTTGACAACTAATATATTATTATTATAAATTTTGAAATTAATTTATTCGAAAAATAATTTTTAGCTTTTCAGGAAATATTACAAAAGTATTTATAACACCGATTATCTGCAGATAACGGAAGGTCAATGAGGAGAGTCGATCGGATGGCGGCTTGATGACGCGCCGTGTCAGATGGTTAGGTTGTGTGATACTGAAATTAATACAAAGGTTTTGTAACCTATCGACGTTCACCTTTAGCTAGAAAATCATGTCGTTCTTGAATAGCGTTCGATGGATATCGAACACGACGTATCCTCCGTCAGTAACGAGTCCTAATTCTATCGCTTCGGAGAAGGAGGAGCGAGCTGCGCAATTGAGTGTCGTCTCGCTCGCACGCGCCCGACCTCCTTGCAAGTGCCGCTCGCAAGGTCGGCTGCTTTAATTAATAAACTCACCGTAAAGTATTTGACTCGACCCGACCGGAGACTACTACAATCTTACTAAGCCTTTGTCTAACTATTGACCCGGACTAAAGGTTTTTTGATTGATCGCCGAGCGCAGGGTATTTTGTTAAGCGTTTTAAAGCTACATAAAGGTTCGGTGAAATTCGGTTTTATTAAAAGAATAATATTCGTTTCGAGTAGAGTGTAAATATTATAATGCGACTTTATATATGCATTTTAACTGCATTGTAATATGTCTGATATTATGTTTATTATAACTACCTACTCAACTACTACTACCTACCTTGATTTATACGTTTAAAAGTATTTTATAAAGTATAATTTAAAATTTTAAAACATTATTTGATATAACGCACTGATGAGGATACTGTTATCTGTAACACTTAGGGTTAAAATCTTATAATTAATTCGAAAAGGAGTCGAAAAAAATTAAAAGGTCATTCACGATTGTAAATATAACCTAAGATAAAAAAGTTGCTTACAGTTTTTTAACAAACGAGCTTTAAGATACTATATTGTATAAGTCTATAAGTCTATAATATTATTGTCAAAAGACACAGACTATTTCTTTATTAAAAGAAGTAGTATGCGTTGGATGTTTTCCTTATTAAATATAGTCACCACACACATGTATAATAGTGCATATCCTTATACCTATACTTTATTGCGACAAAATATACGAAGAAACATAACACACATAATAATTATTACTGCCTTTACGTACAATATTATTTATTTATTTATTTATTTATACTTTATTGTACACCACAACTACATTTTAAACATTAAACACATTTAAAGACATTTACAGACTGTGAAGTATAATGGGCGGACTTATGGCTATTTAGCCATTTCTTCCAGACAACCCAAATATTAGTGCATAGTAGTTGTTACTAACAATTTAATGAATGTAAATGTGTCGTAGGTACCTACTAACATTAGTTTCTAAGTTTTCATATGTTACTAACAATTTAATGGATTTAAAATCTGAAATAAATAAATATTATTATTATTATTATTAGGTAGGTAGGTACATATCAGCCTTATCTAAATGTTCCATGAATCTCTTCATCATATCTTTTCAGATACATAGGCATGTGCGTGTTTAAAAAACGAGAGGGTGACTGCGCTAGTAAGAAAATTATTTTTTTTTAAGACAGCATAAGTACCTGTCTAAAAAGGCAAGAAGTTATAAGACATCACACTTCGACTCACGGAGTGGAGCCTTAACTATAAATATCGACCAATCTGAGAAGTATACTCGTAAAAGTCATCGTGGTTGAAACCATCTAGATTATAAATAAATGTTTGCGGGCAAACAAAAAAAAAAACACTGACTTTAATTTTCATTTACAACTACAACAACTAGTACAACGTAGCTAGTCAATTAAATTTTCAATTAAGTACTCATTATTGGATATAATTCAAAAAGCACTCGTCAGGTCTCGACCAAATATAAGTGAGACTATAAGTGTATAAGACATGACAGGCACTAACTTTCGATTAAAAAAAGAATCATCAAAATCAGTACACCTATTTAAAAGTTATGAGGTGCCTAACACATAGATAAATATATTACATATTTTGTCCTGTTCCTGAAGTCGGTTAAAAGTTAAAAATATTTATGAAAATGATTTATTAGTGAAAATGATTTTTTTTCTTTTTTTTTCTTTTCAATAATTGCAAGATCGCTTTTTTATGAGGTACAATCTTCTAGTAAATATAAAGAAACTTGTAAAATTAATCTTGTATACCTATTATGTATCATGTCCATACCACGTGCCGAATGCCCACAGAATGCATATCTGTAATAAGTGTAAAGAAGTAGTTTTGTTATAAAAACGTGTTCAGGCGAAAATTGTCCACCTGACAGCAAGATGTCATCGTTGTCTATTATCACCTGCGCGGGGTGGTCGATATTCAACGACCTTGGATTGACAAGTTTTCTCGTAAAGTTCAAAGCGTATTTTGTTCGGTACTTACAAATACGTATGTCAACTCGAATTACACACATAATCCATACAATAAAAATGAATGTTGCTAAGCGCATAACTGGAGAATGGCTCGCCCAATTCGGCTAATTTTTTTTCTATGTTCCTTAAAAATCCCACGGAAGTGTGTCCGGGCAGCTAGTAAATAAATATAATTACTTACAGAACCCCCCCATTTAAAAGAATGTAGCTAGGAATCGAACACCTTATATAATTATCATCTTGAAACAAAAACTTTTAACTTTTTTTTTTAATTCGTAAATATAAGTTGTAGGTACCTACATAATATAATGTACTAGCGACGCGCCCCGGCTTCGCACGGTTCCAAAAACTATCAGTGTTCCTCTACTATATTTGCATGTATTATACATATAAACCTTCCTCTGGAGTCACTCTATTTACTAAAGAAAACCGCATCAAAATCCGTTGCGTAGTTTTCAAGATCTAAGCATATATAGGGACAGACAGACAGCGTGAAGCGACTTTGTTTTATACTATGTAGTGATTATATTGTGATAGATTCGTAATTTTGTGAAACAAAGTTAAAGCAAACTAAAGAAATTAATAACTAAACTTGATACTAAGGTATATTTAGTTTTTAATATAAGTATTTGATAGACTATATAGTGGAACAAGACAAGCGATGCGCATTTTCATATACCTAATTGTTGGCCGCTTTTTTATAAAGTTGGGAATATATAAGTAGGTACGTGTATATAAATTAACGAATTGTAATTTGACGTGTTTTAAATAATTCAACGATAAATCTTTGTATTATTTTGCTTGTGTAAATGTTTAAATGTTTTAAACTTCGTGGTTTTTTAAAATATGTTAAGGAAGTGTAGAGAACACAAGTCATATTTATAATGAGACTGAAAAATTAACGTCGTTTGTCTTCATGATATTTGTGTACGATTTTTAAATGTCAACACTGTTTTTAGGGTTTCGTATCGAAAGGAAATACGGTAACCATATAACATATTATATTATACTAGCTGCTGCCCGCGACGTCGTCTGCGTGCGTTCACTGCTCGTTCTCCGTAGGTGATAGCGTGATAATATGTAGCCTATGTTCTGACCCGACTTCTTAATAATATTCGTGCCAAATTTGAAGTAAATCCATGCAGTACTTTTTGAGTTTATCCCGGACATACATTTGAAGAAATAAAGGTTCACTGCTCGTTCCCCGTAGGTGATAGCGTGATAATATATAGCCTATGTTCTGACCCGACTTCTTAACAATATTCGTGCCAAATTTGAAGTAAATCCATGCAGTACTTTTTGAGTTTATCCCGGACATACATACAGACAAACAGACAAACAGACAAAAATTCTAAAAACTATATTTTTGGCTTCGGTATCGATTGTAGATCACATCCCAAGTATTCTTTAAAAAAAATATTCAATGTACAGTTTTGACTTTTCTACCATTTTATTATATGTATAGACTAGCTGCTGCCCGCGACGTCGTCTGCGTGCGTTCACTGCTCGTTCCCCGCAGGTGATAGCGTGATCATATGTAGCCTATGTTCTGACTTGACTTCTTAATAATATTCGTGCCAAATTTGAAGTAAATCCATGCAGTACTTTTTGAGTTTATCCTGGACATACATTTGAAGAAATAAAGGTTCACTGCCCGTTCCCCGTAAGTGATAGCGTGATAATATATAGCCTATGTTCTGACCCGACTTCTTAACAATATTCGTGCCAAATTTGAAGTAAATCCATACAGTACTTTTTGAGTTTATCCCGGACATACATACAGACAAACAGACAAACAGACAAAAATTCTAAAAACTATATTTTTGGCTTCGGTATCGATTGTAGATCACACCCCAAGTATTCTTTAAAAAAAATATTCAATGTACAGTTTTGACTTTCCTACCATTTTATTATATGTATAGATAACTAAGTTTTAGTTGTTTTCCGCCTGACACAAGGCTGTATTTTGCTCAGTAGTAGATATTTAAATCTTTTACCTAGTGCGCTAGTAGTAAAATGCCTTACCGGTGTTTTTCTTTTAGTTATTTTCTCGAATTTTAAAATACAGTTATACAGAACTATTCATATAGCCCCTCACGTACTTACTTGGCTAATTTTTCGTTAATTTTACATCGAATTTCCAAGAAATACAGCTTAAATTATAGTACTAATCTATTAACATTATTAATAGATGAATGTAAAATATGCTGTGTTGTATTGAAACTGTTTTTATTTCACTTTAATAGAAATCTGTTAAATACAGATCTATTTAGGTACATAGTTACTTTTCTAATTAACTATTTATTTTGGAGATCATTACGTAATATGATGGTGTCTAATGTACCGCAATTACAAATAGTTTTATGGTACTTAATTAATACGTATAATTAGTATTAAAAAAAGTGTTAAGAATATTTATATAATGAGTCTAAGAATGCGAGGTATTTGAACGTTGGTGTAAAAATAACGGTATAATAATAATCGTTAATTATATTCTCGATATCCAAACGTTATTTATGTAAGACGTGCATGCGAACTTGTAAAGTTATGGATATCAGTAATAAATAGTAATGTTAATTTAGGTAAAATAATATTTCAAATGATACGCATTTATAATATAAGTTTGTCTAATACTAGTTCGCTTATGGGATTGCTATAAATAGCGGTTTTGCAAATAACTGGACTACCGCCGCGAACCGTGGCCGTGTTGACTGTTCAGTCGACTCGCCTAGATTTCGCTGTGTAGAAACGCTACAAGGCATCATTTGCATCATATTCCTATAATTTATACGTACAAGCAAATCGACACCTGACTAATTTAAAAGGTCAATCGATGGTAAAATAATTACTTTTGAACATCTTAATAAAATATTTAATATATAGATTTATAGCCTTTTATTTACAATTAGGCTTATATTTATAGTTTTATGACACTATAAAATTTGAGAAAATATTTGCATTCCACGCGTTTATTATAGGCATGTGATGACATTATGATATATTTTACATATTTTTTTTCAATTAGTTATTTTAATCCAAGTGCGATTTTTGTAAATATTCCTTCTTGTAAAAATTTTGATCGCTAAAAGTATAACTTATTACATAATGTATACCTAGTACTAAATTGTTATTTTATATATATATATATATATATATATATATATATATTTAGAAAACATTTACTTATGTTAATAATAACCGTATGAAGTAGTTGCGTATAATGTTTTTTATCAAAATTGTTTATTATAATTATGTACATTTAGTAATAAGTATATCGCATCTACGTAGCGTAATCTATGCGTACTCAGTCGTGGCTCACATTGTTACTTGCTTATGTAAGTCGGAGCGTCTTCCACTTTCGAATCAAGTTTATTGACACGGCAAGCTCGACAAATGCCTGCCTGCTTAACAGTTACATCGGTACGGCTTTACTTTGATTATACACCCGTCGGAATACGCGATCTTATTCTTCTTAATGTTCTCATTTCGACACAAAACCGGATTCGATCGCGTACGGTCCAAGGGTGACGTTAAGTGAATCCGTAATGCATCATACCAATTTTGGTAATGATGTATTTATTATTTTAAAGCAAAAAAGCTACCGCGTTGACACGCAGCCATATAAGGAGGGGTGGCGAGTGTTGATGAAGTTGACATGTACTTAGTATATGAAACAATTAAATGGCTGACTTTCATAATGCATTAAAATAAACAATTATTTAACCGAATGTAAACGCTGTGTATAAAGTTATTAATAATTTATGACAGTTTTCAATATAGACGTCCAATTGACAATATTGTAAATAATGATACAAATAAATTAATTTGTGTGAGATTTATATAGTAGTATTTATTGATTTAATGTTAATTTTATGTATAGAACGCCTCCTTGTGTCGGGTTCTTGAGCTACGCCGGCTAAGGCGCAGTCATTATGTTTTTAAAGGCTATAAATCTCGTGTTGTAAACGGTCTTGTAGCGACGAACTCGCACTCGCGGCTAAACACTAGCAATCATTGCTTAAATCGCTAAGCTCCTTTCAACAAGTTGAATATGAGACACTTAAAGTGACGCTTATCTCATACGATAATTAGTGAAAATGGTGAGCTCTTAATTTATATTTTAAAATTGTGTTTTCTTTTTAGTGATTTGAAACAAAATTTTTATATGTATATTAAAAACCATTTGTCACAATCACTAAGTTTACACGTAGGTACGTTAATTAATGACAAATATTTATTAAATTCTTCGAAAAAGGGTCTCTTATAAAAACATAATTTAAATAGAGTAACAAATGTAAAAGATTAAAGTTGTTAAAGTAAGCAGTCCGTATTTGTTAAGTATTCAGATGATAATATGAGCGTACGAAGATTTATGTCCGGGTCGGTGATAGGTCAACGGCCGAAAGTAAGCTCGGTAAGTTACAAGTTCCTATGGAATTCGACAAATATCAAAACGAATTTAATCTGTTTCTATTCATTTAAATGATTCGTGTTAACTTAGTTTTGAATAGTATAAAATTCTAAAATTAAATTAAAAAATTGTTTTATTTATTTAAATTAACAGAAATAATCTGGTTTCATTCCTAGATTAGGTCTATTAATTTTGATTTTTTTTTTGTAAAGTAATGGTTATGTATACAATAATATATACGTTACTACTTAAATACATACACACGAGGGAACGACGGCCGGTGTAGAAATGCTTGCACATTTCTACGTTCATATTATGCAGATTATGCTACTTATGTTTAGTTGTTTGCGAGCCGGCGTTTGCAAAGTAGACTGCATCGTTAGTCACTGACATCAAAACGCACAGCGGTGAAATCGAACTGAATGACACGCTTCTGGTTTCGTGTTCGCATAAATCAATGTATTTTAGCTACTAATATATAGCGTTTTACATCGCGACATTTAAGACAAAAACATTTTACACATTATATAAAGTTGATTTAGAAAAAAAAATATGGTTATTGCCGAAGAAAATTTTGCGATTGTTATTAACGATTATTTTATAAATTTATTAAACAAAACATATTTTAATTGTAACGAAGAACAATACAGCTAATGATTACCGTTTCTATCACGAACCTGTGTTTACATCATTCTCGATATCATCTCGAAAGCGCATCTGTGCGTGTAGGCATTCATATTTTACATAGATCGCGGCCACTTATTCCATACTTCGCGATTTTTGGCCCGATTCAAACGACTATTATACGGTCGAGTTAAAGCGTTGATAATGTATGAGACAATGCAAAGAGGACGGCCCCTACTTCACATTTCAGCGTTTGATTTCACCCGTTCAGACAGGTTTTGAGACTGGAATGTAAGCTGTGGCATACGGCCGAGTTTAATAAAGCGCGCACTTGCTCGCTACTTTATTACTTTTTGTGGTCGTAAATAAAAACTCTTTCGAGAAAAAACAATTTATACTTTATTTAGTCTGTCGATTATGCATGAAGCGGATTTTATTTTGTCACAAGTAAATGTTTTTGAACGTCGCGTATGGTATTGTCTCAGAAGTCATAAAAAATTACTTACCTACTTAATGAAATTCTTAATATTTTTTATGTTTTTTATACTTGGATAGATAACATAAAAACGATAATGTTTAAATCATCTCAAGCATTTTTGTACATTTGTAATAAATAATATTTTGTAGTAGTCGTGTTCGAACTGTAATAAGAAATTGTATATTTTACGTTATTGTTTTACAAACGTATTTTTTAATTTATTTATCGGGTGAAAATGAAATGTATCGAATAGACACAAGCACAACCCACTCCTTGTAGCCGCCGTCGTAGGCGTTCCACTCGTGACGTCAAGACCCTACGCTCGCTACGTTGCTACGACAAGCGTTTCTAAACCACTTAAATTTATATTTATTTCTCATTATGTGTTATTTACCTACACTCTTTATAAAAATAATACGAATACTTTTTTTACTTTAGTATTTTAATAATAATAAAATGAAAATTATTATCATTTGACTAAAATATCGTACAAGGTAAATTGTTAAATTGTAATGAAGCACACATTAAGCATAAAACAATGTTACTTTTCAAAATAATCTCATATGTATGAAAGATATCTATCACGTAATGTTATGTACAGTTTTCCAAACACAGTTCAATGTAGGATGAAAGATCAAATATATAATATTGCAGAACATATAAATGTCAATTCTGTTAAAACATTAGGGAATTACATATTTACTTTATAGTAGGTATACTAAAATGGAGTATAATTATTATAAAATATGTTACCATAAACATAAATGAAAGTCCTCGTATATGAGTACAGAGTGCGTACGAAGACGTAATAAACATGATATTGATGTCAAAGTTTGCTTGCGACTTTCTAAATATAATTATAAAAACAGTGTCACATTTAAGTTATAGTTACGGTATTGTGAGACACGATACGCGTATTTTTTTATTTCATTAGACTTAAAAGAATAATTACATTATTTATGCTGTGCTGTTCTCTGAATATCCCTAACATTACTAATATAAAATATATATTACTAGTATAAATTATAATATATAATATAAAATATAATTATAAAATATAATATAAAATATATATTACTAGTATAAATTCGATTTTTGCATGTTACAATGAGATATATTATAATAATATGTTATGTGTTAAGTAATTAGTTTTTACTGATAAAAATGCACTTCATCAATCATATAAAATACATATATTAATTATGAGAGAGTAAATTTCGAGTTATTCGGTAAAACTTATATCTTCTGTTTACATTTCCCTTGACATGTAATCTCAACTGTACTAAATACACTTCATTAGGTAAACATATCATGATAAATGTTTTACTTACCTGTCGCGATCGCAGCGCATTTCAATAATAACCGTGATATTGCGATGATACGGACTGGAAAAACTCGTTTGGCTGATGTCGATATCCTTAAAGGTTTACGCGATGGCATTTGTTGTCAACAACTGTTTTCTTTATTTAAAAATACATTACGGATATTCTTAAAGATACTTTTAAGCCGTTGGCGTTTAAACGGCAATGTATAGCGCGCAAGTATAAAGATACAATGACAATTTCATTTGCGGCCAGGACACAGCAGCAGTGTGCGTAGCGCGATGCCAGAGTGCGGCTTTCATTCATGCCGCCTCGGGCTACGTTCCTCACGAGATCTCATCTTCCAATTACCGACTGTATAGTCTGCTCAGCAATTTTTGTAATTGTTTTCTGATAGTGGTGATATTTATATTAAATGTGGAATTTATTGATTAATATACTACTTTAAAGTATTTACTTTAAAGATAGTATTTACTTTAAAGATAAAACTAACTGTAGGAGTAGTTAAAGTTCTGTTATAATGTTGGTAATTGTCTAATAAGAGTTTTAAATTGTAGCTATCATTTAGTCTCGATATACTAAGATGATTGTCTTCATACAATCGCAATATTATTACAATAAACGTTTCGTCATAAGTGAAGATTTTCGAGGGCCAGTTGACTCGGTGGCGCATTGTGCTGTTGACGACGGATTACACAAACTATGTTGAGCGCAATCACTCAGCGTTTCACAATCACGGGTTCGCCGACCGACACCAATACCTAAATTAATTTTCTTTTCGGGCCCGCGTCGCCACACTCATTGTTCAATTTGTGACTTATTTTGGAATAATTCTGACATTTGTTTGTACGCCTTTGAGATGATCTTGAGACTTCGAGGTCACCTTGATTGTTACTTTGAATAATATTAAGTTAATAGTAATACCGATATATATATATTGACGTATCATAAAGTTATAAATGAGCAAATCAAGACTATTGCTTATTTATTTATTATAATAAAGTGGATATTCAAGCGTACGAACAACAGTTGTTGCACGTTGCAGCTCGCGTGACCTGCCCTAAGAAAGTTCAACGAGTATCCCTAGTTTAGTCACAGTTGACCAGTTCAACTTGTTTTAGTTCACTCCGCATCAACACCGAAAGATAATTGCTGTTTTACAACTTTTGAAACTAAAATATTAATTATTATACAGTAGTACATTACAAATAAGTGAATCTTTAGTAGGTACATACGCTCTTTAGTATGACTAAAAATTACATACATATTATAATGATGCGGATGTATTATATGTCTACGCTTCAGCCTGTAATATCCTATTACTGGGCATAGGCCTGTATCCCCATATAGGAGAAGGGTCAGAGCTTAATCCACCACGCTGCTACAATGCGGGTTGGCGAATATATTCCCTACTATGAGTGAAGATCGCTATCAGGTGTACATGATAACAACCGGGACCGACGGCTTAACCTGCTCTCCGAGGCACGGTGGGGAGACCCATATGGACTAACAACCAGACCGGAAATAAATATTTGTATATATAAACACAAATATCCACTCCGAGCGAGAATCGAACAAGTGACTGTCGTCGTCGGTGTTTAGGCGCCGCCGACACGGCACACGCACCATACACCAGAACGGTTGCCAATGTGTTATACAGGCTGTCCCGTAATGAATGGATAATCCTGAATTCTTCCTGATTCAGGATTATCCATTCATTACGGGACATCCTGTATATATAATACATCTGCATCCGCAACAACCCTGATCTAAAAGTTCGAAAGCTATTGTATTTTGTATGATAACATTTTTTCTGGTCACCCACAAATACATTTTTGTTTACGACAGCAGCGGACCAGTTAGAGTAGTTTAAACGCGCTTACATGACATTTTACGAGTATAACTGTAACGAGGTTACTTACTGTTGTTATTGGGAGTAATCGGCGAGCCGAGCGATGCTTTGACTTCGGAGAGTCATTCACATGTCCAATCGAAGGTAACGCCGATTATATTATAAACTATTAAGTAACCATCAACTGTTAATAGACTAAAATATGATAGTGATCTACAAAGCGTTACAAAGAATACGACTAATTGATTTCAATATAATATCGCCTAAAGCAACGCCTTGTTTCGTGATCGTTTGACTTTTAAATAATTAGGTAAGATATTGATAGCTCTCTTTTATCTAAAATTGTATAACATCGAAAAACGCAATATTTTAAAAATAAATATTCATATATAAAAACAAACAAATTGTTTTCTATAATAAGTTAAATACTCTTCAATTATATATTACACATTCACGATTCTTTTATAGATACATACATTTTAAAATAATTTCAGCATTTATGAAAAACTATTTTACCTATTCAGAATAAAGAGAAAAAAAAATGCTAAACGCATAACTCGAGAATGGCTCGACCAATTCGGCTAATTTATTTTTTGGTATGTTCTTTAAGGCCCACAGAAGGTTTATTTTAGGATGACGGGAAACGTTAGGTACATTTATTTAATTTTTACTATTAAAACTATTGCCAGAACGAAGTCTGTCCAGGCAGCTGAAAAATACAACTACCTTTCCATCGTACTCTCAAATGCGAGAAAAGATAAGTTAATTGATGTTAACCCGTTTTGAATATATGTTTTGAGTAAGTAAATGTTTCTGTTACATGAATATGATGTACGCAATCTCTGTCTATTGTATTGTTACTTGCGCCGGCGCAGTGGCCCCGTTACAACTAAACAAATGGTGAAAGTTTTGCTGTTTTATGTGGACCTATATGTAATCTACGATGAAGCGTTTCCTATTTCCTTGTTGAGACTGCGTTAATATATTTCAATTAAATTATTTATATTTAAAATTTTGTTGAATGATTTATTTTTTTATTCGATACTAAATACGTTTTCTTACAACTTCTTCGACATCATTACATAGTAAAACCAAAGTCTAAATAATATATTATATTTTATATTTAGTATCAGCATTGCACCTGTGCGAAGCTGCGGCGAGTCGCTAGTAATTATATTTAAGTGTTTGAAGGATACCTTAATTCTTGTAAAATTACGAAAATAGTATGGATTGGCCATTTAAATATTCTCCATTGTAACAAAACCTTTTTTTCTCAGTTATATCGAGTTAAGAAGATCAATTGAAATATAGGTATAGTAGATATAGTAATAAGAATGGCAACATATTAAATTGTACAGATAATAACATTTTTTGTTAAACATACATAAATATCGCATATGTACCTACTTCACGAACAACATTCTTTTTCCTAAGTCTTGTTTTGATTTTGAAACAGTCCATGTTTTTCACGTAATAGTTTACATTTTTTTAAATTAATAAATACAGCATATTAGCCGAAGTTATTAGAGAACTGGTTCAGAATTCGTTTCGGAGTTATTGTGTAACAGTTTTCGAGCAATTAGATTACCTTCCTCGGAGAGGTTTCATAAAACATTCATTGTTATTCTCATTTCAATCCAATTGGTTTATAATAACTAGTACTAAGGTTTTCATCTATATTTCTTTTTTGTTTTTAAGGTTCAGTTATTTTATTTTAATGCATCTACTCTTATGGTTTCTTCTGCTCCTATGGTGAATCTTTCTCCCACGATTTTGGTACGTAGCTAGGGCTAGGAAACATTATTTGATTTCAAGGTGTCTGGTATTGATGTTATCGTTGGAATCGAAAACCCATCCTTTATATTATTAACTAGCTGACCCGGCGAACTTCGTACCGCCTAACAGTCGATTCTTTGATTTTTAATTTTTTTTAATACTTATCCTTCCCGGAACCCTTCTACTTAAACTTAAACCTTATGGTGTGGTATTAAAGTTCAAATTGACTTTTAAGTATTATTACGAATCTTTTGTATAGGAATATAGAAAATAAATAAATAAATAATAAATAAATATTTACACACTACACACACGGTCGTCTGTTCCTAAAGTAAGCAACTTAATGCTTGTGTTATAGGTAACAGCCGACTGGTCTAGCTACATATATTTTTTTTTCGATAAACATACTTATAAATAATACATATATAAATATATAAATAAATATGTATATTACACCCAGACTCGGGGTGGGAATCGAACCCACAACCCCTGGAGCAGAAAGCAGGGTCACTACAAACTGCGCCAACGGGCTAGTCATCATCAAAAGTGTTGTTTTTAGACTTTTTCAGGCAATTTTTGAAATTTTTCTCTCTGTAAAAACCATCCTCGTACTTCAAGGAATATTATAAACAGTGTTGCCATATAGACAATCTGATAATACGGTGTAACCTACTAAAAATTACAGTGTTTTTGTCATAAATACAGTAAAAACAAAAAAAAATGCAGTGTATTTTACAGTGCCAATAAAACAAAAAAAAATCGCGATTTAATGTTCCGCCTTGAATGCCGCCAATTTGATTTCAGCCATTTTTCGTTTATCTTAAAATTTTAAAGTCGTCTTTTTAAACACTGTGGCAATAGGGCATTCCACTGTGTTTGAAAAAGTACTTCAAAATGTTGATTTTCCAATAAAAAGCCACAAAAAAATATATTTCGGCAAAATAAACACGCTTTCATGCCATAAAATTAAATTAAATTTTAAAACTTTTTTATTACCGCGAAAACGCTACAGCCATTTTGGTGACGTAATATGTGCAATAACAAAAGTGTATGACGTATATATGAGAGTAACATAACCTACAATTACTATGACAGCCATCATCAAATTAGTAATGAATGTATATTATTTCAGTTGGAACAAGATATGAAGAGTTATTATACAAAAGAACACAACTATTACTCCTTGAAGTTAAAATTGATAGATATTAGTTAAGTACTCTAGCTGTTGACAGCACTGACAGAACTTTGTTATTGCCCGTATGACGTCACACCATGGCGGCTCGTGTTTTAGGTCACGTGATATACAGATTAAAATATACGACTTTTAATTTCAATATAATAAATCAATAATGTGCTTTTATGATTCCAAATCAGAATATTATGGTGTATTTCTATATAAATTTTAATTTTTATCAAATTTTATAATTTATTTTTCACTATGGAAAGTACCCTATTGATGGGTGAGGTGACAATGGTTTAGATTTTTTTAATGTTTACTTCCTTCACCATGCCTTTTTATAGCAATTCTGTAGCTAATATTTTTGTATCACATATGACATAACACAAAAATTGCACGATAGGGGTCGTTTGGATCACGCTGAAGCCAATTTTTAAGGTTAATGTCACTGAGCCACTCATTTCGGAATTTTTGTTTATAGTGCCGTTTCTTAGCTTTTTTGGGAGTTGACGGTCCACTATTATTGTCTTCCGAAGAAGTAATGATTAATTTAGAAGTTTTAATTAGATAAACAAATTAAATCTTTTTTTACACGCTTGCACGTACGTATAACAACTGAAACTAACAATACTTCCCTCACCGATCCTCTAAAACTTAACTAATTTGAAAGACACACTATTTACATCAAACACTTATCTATGCATCAAACTGTAGTTGTTAAGTTATTCTTTCCTTCTAGCCGGGTGATCACGGGTGATACTGTTTTGCGAATGAAAGACTGAATAGGGATTCCCCTACATTACATACCTACTCGTACTTTTGCGATAAGTTGCGTTCATGATTTTAAAAATTTCAATTACAGTGGCGTTCATTATAAAAAAATTAATGAAACTTGTTTCCTAAAAAATACAGTGTTCTCCATACACTGTATTTATAACAATACAGTGTACAGTAGACGGCTTGAAAATACGGTAGATCTACTGTAATTACAGTGCATCTGGCAACACTGATTATAAATAAAGAATTAGCGAAATCGGTTCAGCTGCTCTCGAGATTTGCGCTTAGCAACACATTTAGCGATTCATTTTTATATATATAGAGAAGAGATAATTATGTCATCGTATATTAGTCGTAATATGTCATCGTATACTAAGTTAATATGTCATCTATATTGAGCATACAATCACAGGCCCACTTACATTTATTGGTATATCCCCGAGATTTTAATGCAAAATTTATGGCGTTTTCCTGGAATATTTATTCAATACTTTATTGCACATTCAGATTAACATTAAAGACAATAACAATGTTTTAGCTTTAAAAAAGTGCAAAGGCTGTTCTTATCACTAATAGTGATCTCTTACAGGCAATCTAATGGAACAATTATTGAAAGTATGAACAATAAAGTAGGTATGAATATAATAATATTTGAATATTTCCTTATTTATTTATCTCTAACAATAAATAACTTTAATAATGCAATAATGGTATGAATAAGTTGCTCGAGTTTAAATAAGATTTTGAATTAATATGAATTAATCGAATTGGATGATTTTGTCATTATATTTAAGATAAGTAATATTAGAATCACAAGATTCAAAAACCTCCGCTCAGGTAAGAACTCTTCAGTGAGAAGAACACGCGTTGTTTCTCTGTTTTTTTTTTGCATATATTTTAAGTTTTTATCACATAACACATATTTATTTGTGATCAGTTTCGTTTGAATGACTTACCTTGAGTTTTAAACATTTATTTGTTTTTATTATGTCTATTTTCGATGTACTTTTAAGTAGTCGATACTTTTGTGTTTATAGCTTTATGGCTACTGGGAGGGATTGGGGATAGGTTGTTCTGGTGTTGCAGGGTCTATAAGCTTGCTTGCCGACCTAGTTATATAAAAATATATACATATATAACAAACTCTACTTACCACTAATAGAGAGACAAACGAGCTGTAGATATGACGTGAAAAGGATCTGACTGATTATTAGAATAATGCGTTCAAAGTTCAAACTGTCTGTATAATAGTAATGTAAGTATAGAAGTATAGTACACATTGTAAATCTTGCAACTGTTGTGAAGTGAGGTTTGCATGTCGTGATGAGAGAGTTACAAAACAAGTGATAATGTTTTCACTTATTCACTTATTAATAACAACTCCGGTTACGTGTAGAAGTTGAAATCATTACTTTTTTTGAATCATTAATTTACCCTTATGAACACAAAATTATAACATAAGATATGTATCCTACGGAGTGGTCATGTCAGTGGTTAAGAATGAAAATTATCTTGGGTTTATGTTAAATCTAAGTAGAGAATTATGACTTTACATTTTACTTTTGTAATAATTTCAAAGCCAAGATAAGATCCAAGCCAAGACATACCTATATATTGGTAAAGAAAACAAACAAAATCAATTGTCGAATCGCGTTTTATATATACAATAAATAAGGCATGTAATATTTTAATGACTCGGTTAATATAAGTTATTAAAATAAAAGGTATGTAACAAGTATGTTACTTAATTATCCATAAAGTTGGTATTTGTTAAATATAGATGAAATTCCACTAAATCAACGTCATTATATCGCGTGACGTCGATTTGAGAGCTGTTGCGATTCTTTCATGCGACAATGCTTACGTAACTATAAAACAATGAAATTGTTAATAAATCCTTCATTAATTATGCAGAACACAAAATACGCAAAACATAATTTAAATTCTAACTAAATACTATTTATTTTCTAGTTAAAACAAATTTGTACTGTACATCCGAAAAACATATCGTAGGGGACAGGTACTACAGATATGTCGGCTACATAGATGTATCTACGGCTCAATTATTGTTTATACATTCATTTGTCATTACTCATTAGTCATGGTTGCCAATACGTACGGCATTTGTGTTTTAACGGTTTACTGTATATGTATAGGGCCGATAGAAATAAATTGCCAAATATTCACCTTCTAATTTATATCATTAATTAGCTACTTTAGTATTATTTTCTTTAGAGATTATGTATATGGAATTCGTGAGAAAATATTACTGAAAATATTGTAATAAATTTTGAGCAATAAAGGAAAATAATTTACTACTTTAATGCAAAAGCTTTAACAAAGTTAATATAATAATCCTTAACATTTGAATGTTTATACAAGACGGTATTTATCCTCAACATCGGATGACAAACAGTCACTTATACCGTAGTTTACATGCGAACATTAAATCTTTGTTCTGTTAAAACGTCGCAATCTGTCTGTAGCTCGTAAGTGTGCCATGAAATACGACGTCGCAACTTTTAGTCCTTGTAGACTGTAGTAACTCCCGAATGAGAAGTCAAGTAGAAGTGGCATGGAACAGTTTACCTTGGTGCACAACTTCGCTACACACACATAAGTGGCTGTATTATCTTATTTTACTGCTAAGGAAATTTATTTTGGTATTATCAAATATACAAGTTTAAAAGCAGTTTTTTATAAGAAACGTGTTTTAGTTTTAGTTTGACCATCCATATTATAATTTAACTAGGGAAATAAAGTAAATATTCAAAACATTTTCGTTACATTGTTTTTGATAGAAGACATTTTTAATAAAGCCTAAATTCTTAGAGCGTAACAGTTGAACTGGCCGCGGTTGCTCGATTAGTCACTGAAACATTCCCAGCGTGCCGATCCTCGACAGATCACCGCTTGCTCATACCGAAGGAAGAAACAAGTGGGTTTGCTCGCTAGCGATTTGAATTCGTTGTTCATTTAATTGAGAGTATTATTAGGTACACACTTCATCCGAGTTAATAAATCTATCTATACTAATATATAAAGCTGAAGAGTTTGTTTGTTTGATTGTTTGTTTGTTTGAACACGGTAATCTCTGGTTCTACTAGGCCGATTTGAAAAATTCTTTCAGTGTTAGATAGCCCATTTATCGAGGAAGGCTATAGGCTATGTATCATCACGCTAAGACCAATAGGAGCGGAGTCCACGCCGACGAAGTCGCGCGCAGAAGCTAGTACTATAATATATAAAGCTGAAGAGTTTGTTTGTTTGTTTGTTTGAACGCGGTAATCTCTGGAACTACTGGGCCGATTTGAAAAATTCTTTGAGTTTTAGATAGCCCATTTATCGAGGAAGGCTATAGGCTATGTGTTATCACGCTAAGCCCAATAGCAGCGGAGTCCACGCCGACGAAGTCGCGCGCAGAAGCTAGTAATAATATAAGACGTAAAAGTAAGTTAAAAAAATATATACCTACCTAGTGTTCTTAACGTTCTTTAGCTTGATCTAGCATCCAAAATATTGAAAAAGGAGCCTTAGTGCTTATTCCGACATCCTTTTACAGCAAATTCGCGTTTACTGTTATAATTTTAATTATTAATTCTACAGTATATTAAATGCATCATTATTTATTTCTTAGTTAATTTGGATACATATTCACTTTTATTTATATATCTACTTAACATCTTTTTAAATCCTAGTGCGTATCCTAGCAGTACGTACAGATTTTTCAATAAGTATTTTGCGTAAGTCATAAATAATAATCGTAGTGCGGCGATCGAGAAGTGACCGTCCGTCGTGCAACAGGCCGTGAAGGCGGGGACACATTGCGCCGTGGTTGCACAATGTCTCGCGTCGGTGCGCGGCGCCGGCGCAGATGCAGCGAGATTTCGATCTCGATCCGTTATTTACGTATTCAATAGATATGTCAACAAGACCATCATCATCATTTGTTATAAATCTGATTTCTAGAACTTTAGAATTAGTTTAAAATATACGCACGCAGACGACGCGTTAGCGCAACGATCGCAGCACTTGCTTATGGCTGTTGCGCTGGCAGTTGCGGGTTCGATCCCCACACATGGCATAGATTTGTATTGGCCATACAGATGTTTGCCGTGTTCTGGGCGGTTGTGCTTTTGTATTGTGTGTGTTTCCGGACTCCCGATACAGGAGAAAATCCTAGTGGTTTCCCACCCCCTACGACCCACGTGTTTTTAATCATAAGAAAGTGTTTCAATCTAATTTTTGTTTCAGCTAATTAGGTATACGTAGATATCGTATAACCCTTTTAATACTCGTGCATTCTAAATGTTATTACAATAAGTAAACAGGAGTCTTTACATTGTTACAATCAACAACTTGGATTCGTTTTTAATTGTGAAACCTAAGTCTTATTTGATTACGACGTTTGCCGCAAAGTATGTCATACAGAGTTATATAAGTCGTACGTGTCGTGTACGTATAATTTGTTGAAGAAAGAGTGTAGATACAATTCAGATGTTTAAATGTATTAAAATGAAGCAAACAATCTAAGCAATGTGAAAGCATCTTTACTCGGCTCGTGCACAATCGGCATCTGCATAGCTGAACCGCTTCGTTCTCATTAGCCGCCCGTTACCCCGACCCGTCTCCCGCTCAACGGGATCAGGCGACCTCGGACTGCGCGTCTTTATCGCTCTCGTTCTTATATCTTACAGCAAGGACTACTTCTAACTTTATTGTTTAATCGATTTTTATTTGGAATTACAAAAATTAACGGTGGATGTAATAATAATTAAAGTTAAATAAATAGTAAATACAAAAAACACTTTTTGTGTCTTAAAAACAATAAAACAAATACGTTAATAGGGTCATTATTGAAAAATTTACAAAATAAAATTGCTACAAATATATATTCGGAATTATTTTTATTTAATCGAAACGCTCAGGTTACACTGTGTACAATTTTTACGATTATTATTTAAGAAATTTTGAGGACGCAACCTTGACCTTCATGATTAGGTACAAGCCGGATTTTTGGGTCTACAAAATCCCAACACGAAAGTTCTAATCGCAGACCAATTTCTAAATGCCAGACTCGGTATGTAAAATCGCCACAAATACGGTTTGTAGCAAACAAGCCCTGTGGGTGAGGTCAAAGGCTTTCTCCGTGGGCAGCTACGTACTTACTCTCCATCGATGGGAGGAAGGGGCCAGTAAGTGGGGAGTGGTGTAACGTTGTCGCACGCGTGAGTAGAAAGTACTATTGTTTTCTACATTACGACACTTATTAATCAGCCGTCACTCTAATATGCTTGCCTTTTTTCAATTTCTATGCAAATATTCTGATGTAGTTAAAGTTAAAGATTGTCTAGATACTCGTATTTCAATGTATGTTTCCATTCAATAGCAAAATGCTGAGTGCTGTATACATCGTACGTTATGGATTAACTGAACTACTTTAGTAAATAATTATATGTATACAAAAGTGTATTTTACATCTTCAAATATTTTTCACATGCAGTTATATTGAAAGTACAAATTGTGGGAAAAGTCTCGTTGTACGTAAATTCCTCCAGTTCGATTTGCAAAGCGACGGCAGACGAACCATGACCATTGAATTTCGGGTAACACATTACTCTTTGCCAACAGATTGGGTCATTCTTTTGTCCGCGTGGGAATAATGCAAATGAGTCGCTTCGCTATTTCTTTGTTTGATTTCGTGAAAGTTTATACGATCGAAGAGGAAACACGGCTGACAACGACCCGATGTGAACGCCATTTTTATGTAATTGTTACATCGATGGGGTCAGGCAGTGCAAGTATAAGGCGCTAGCGAAATTTCAAACTAGTTTCAGGGTGCAAGTTTATCAATACAAAGTAAATAAAAAACAAAAAACAGAAAAATATTTCTGTGAATTAAAATTTTATGCTTTTAAATTGATTATTCCTATAAAAGATTAGATCAAACATTTGGCGATTAAATTCTTTTATAATGGTTTTTAGTTAATTGGTTTTATCTAACCCCTATACTTTGTCATTCAGGTGTAGAAAACAAACGTTTAGGTATAGATAGAAACGCTGGAAATTGATTATCAAATATTTTTCTGTTGAAATAGTTGATAGCCGAGTGATCTAGCAATACAATAAAGAAGTTTTTGTTTTTTTATTTATACAACAAAGTCATAATTTTGTTGCATTATAAATAGCGACAATGGTGAATTTATAAAAAGACATATGAAAAAGTATAATCTCTTTAATCAATTAGGATTTAAAAGCTCTTTTATGTTTTTCTTTATACAATAATTTAAAGGTTAAAAAAAATCCGCTGGTTAGTAATAAATAATAATTTTTGACGACCTTACAAGGTTATCAACTTGATGACCTCGTAAGGTCATCAAAAATTGATTTTTTTCTGATTTTTTTTTTGTTTTAGTTAGTTAATATTTATATAATTTGATGGTAGTATTGTCCTACAAATTGCGTGGTTCGTTATCCCGGTCCTACGCTTACTGCTGCTCTATCTCCTGCTAACTCTATTATGTAGATACCTAATACATCGAATCGATGTACAATCGAGAGTTTTTGAAGAGGAACTTTTTGTTCGTCTCATCAAAATAAAGCTACTCCCGGTAAATTAGCTTGATAGTAATCAGGTGAAAAATATGTACTAGGGATCCCGTACTATTATACTTACTTATATTTTCGTCTTTAAGAATTTACTGGTGTTGCTACCAACAGTGTATGTAGACAAAATAGCGGTCCTACAACGTAATGTTGGAACACTCTCGACGATCAAGTGGGTCGATACGTTTTATCTTCGTGTTAAACAATTAGGGCCATCATCGTTGTCGCTGCAATATTATAATTATTCACGAATTAGTATTTCATTTAAGGGATGGTTTCTTTTACTGTTATTAGTGCTCGTCGATCGTTTCTTGTATTGTTTTTATTTAGTGCTAAGTTTAGTAAGTGTGCGTTAAAAATATTTTTATATTTTACAGCTATGATCGATGTTGAAGTAACCTATACCTAATACCATTTGTCAAAGACTATGTCATTTTAGTTATATGACAATAAGTTTACTTTTTAAGTTTTTAAGTTTATTTTTAAATTTTATGTTTGAGTACCTTCGTCGAAATATCTCATCAATTTGGGGGAAATTATAAACACCTTACCAGTTTCAGCGTCGTACTTTTTGCTTTATATTTATCTAATAAAAAAATAATTTTAACTCAGGCGGAAATAATTCGAAGTGTTTCGTAATCAGAGAATCTATCGACTGACTGGCCGATTCGTAACCAAATCGATGACAAGAACTTGGAAGTGTCGAGAACTATTTAGTTTTTTAACTTAAAAGACGTTCTCTCGGTCTGTCACGAGAGAACTGAACAGAGCGCGCAATTAATCGGCCATCCTAGTATTACACCACGATCTTTGCCAAGACGCCGACTTAACCGCAATTTACTAAGCTAGTGGTAACCCGTGACCTAGACTGACCCTTTACCTTTACCTAGTGTACATTGCTCCGTTACCACATCTTTCTAATACAAGCTGTCGCAGTTGACACGCAATGCAAATCAAATGTACTGAATTTATGCTAGTTACTTCATGTCGTACTGGTGTGGAAAAATTACTGTGAAACGGTATGTCATGGTGACTCTAACTATCCACTCTCTGATCAACTTGCCTAGTAAATTACTTGCTAGCTTTATTTTCGCAATGTGCCCCTTATTGGAAGTACGGTTAGGACTGGGAGTGTTTTAAATGTGGTATCAATTAGTGTATCTTTTCAATTAAAATACTGTATTTGTTACTTTAGGCAGTGATTACTAGCAAGCGGAAAACTTAGTTGTTGGGATGAAAACAAAAAAATAATGACTTCTGGTTTTTGTAAATAGATTAGTTTTCGTAATAATTAAAGAAATACAAAAAAAAAAAGTTGTATATGTTTATGTATATTTTAATATGAAGTAATGTAAAACTTGATGACTTTTCATAGTCTAAAAATGATTGCTAACGTTATTAATAAAAGTAACTGAATAATTCAATTAGGATAAAACATTTAATAAATTGTAAAAGTTATTACATATGACTTGTTTGTTGACATTCATTAATAAATAAATAAATAAAATCGGAATGCAATACATATTCGATAAGATTAAAAATTTAAAATGATCTTTATATTTTAATCACCTTATTATATTTATGTAACATTCAATTGACAAACAGTACATAATAGCTTAATTAAGATGGTCTCAAGAACAATGTGACATCTCAGAAATGTAACGTCACATGTATGTACATACTCTATCATATTATTAGTTGTGTAAAGCGACGTTTTATTGCATTATAGTACTAATGACAAAGGAATAGGACTTAAATATCTTAGCAAGATGTGTGTACGTGTTCAGAATCTAATTATCGTATGCGATGGTGCGTTGGTTTGTATAGGTAGCAATACAAGGCATCGATTATTTGATAAGTCGTTTATTATCGATACGCCAGCGCAAAACACACGTGTAAATCTACTTATTCGCTCTGAGAATAGTCACAGTAAAAACGCTGAAGATTACGAGATTATTCTTTGTAATGTACAATTGTACATACCTACTTGATTGCTTTCTTCGTATTTACTAAACCAATAGAATTGAAATTATTTGTCACGTAAGCATTTATTTAAAGTATCGTAATAATACTTAATCATAACGACTTGTATGTTTGTGGATTTGAAACAGGGAATTATGTCAGAAAACAAATAATTAAAATAATCGTGCTATCAATCAATTTATTTCTCATGCTTTTTGCTTGTAAATTTATTACGTATTACGTTTTTCTTGGCTTAACGTATTTTGTTAACAACGAAGTAAAAACTAATAACGAAACGCATAAACGTGGGAACTGCATCCGAACGCGCGAAGATGGCTGGCTCTATTAGCGGCCAAGGTGGCGCGTGCGCTCTACAACCTTGCGAATTAGTCGACTGATGTACGGAGAATGACTAATTATTATACTCATATCTATTGAGTGACGCAAATAGACTATATATATTATAATAGTTAATTTATCGTGCCTCAATGAAGCCTCAAAGAAAAACAATGCTACAGTTTTTTTAACGTTAGGCTGTCTGAGTTAGGTATAAGACAACTATGTGTTTACTATTTGATAGTTGTAAAAAATATAGGAACAATGATCTAGATACTTTCCTCACTTATTAGAGCAAAATTACAAAATTTGGAAAATTTACATTCGCTTATGTATTGTTATCGCGGTAACATACCTTATTTCAAATGAATAAATGAATAATTGTGTTTGCTAGCAAACGAAAAAAAAACCGACTTCAATTACATCGACAAAGTAATACAACGTAAGTAGACGAAAAATATTAACAAACGCACTACATCACTATGTTTTCGAAGGTTCTCCTCGATTTCTCTGGGATCCCATCATCAGATCCTGGTTTCTTATCATGGTACCAAACTAGGTACCTATATCTCCTTTCCAACAAAAAAGAATTATCAAAATCAGTTCACAACCGACGAAGATATGCCCGAACATACATTAAAAAATTTATAATATAATACAGTCGAATTGAGTAACCTCCTTCTTTTTTTGAAGTCGATTAAAAAAGAAATAACAATACAAATAATTTTTGTAATATTTTTTAGCGACATTTATACTACTTAAACACCAAATTATTCTTTAACTCAAATGGTTATAATCCACAACCAAAATTTACAGAGACTTGTAACGTATACTAAGATATTACTACTACGTAGGTATGCTTAAGTATGTCGATATGTGATTGGCTTGAATGCAAATGTCCGAAAAATTAAGTTCTAAGATATGTATTTAATGGACTAACTAAAACTGATAATAAGAGGGGTAAGTTTCAAAAACAATAATGCAAATATTTCCACAATAAACTTACGACATTATTTGAACTAATCATCTTTGTAATAGGCTATTTTATTCAATAGGAATAAGTTATCTATATATTTTTAAAGTATTTACATTATATTAGACTTAGACGCTATCAAATAGCGATTAAATTTTGCCAGTCCTCTTTATAAGCATTTAATATAGATATAAAAAAACTTAGACAAGACCATTTTTAAAAATTAGCTTCTGAATTAAGCTAGGTATAGTATTTTTGTAGTCAATGTTTTAAAAATTATTACAGAAGAACCGCTATGAGACAAACAACTGTATTGCTTCGTGAGGCTGTTACTCACACAATTATGAAATGTCACATCATTAAATCGAAAACAATAAACCTGTACAAATGAACGGTAGGTGAAAGATGACCCTATGACCTCAATGACAGCTGTGCATATAAGCTCTTTTTGGAACGTAGGCCATCAAAATTATATACGCGTACCGTGCATAAGCATATTATACACTAGCTTCTGCGCGCGACTTCGTCGGCGTGGACTCCGCTCCTATTGGTCTTAGCGTGATGATACATAGCCTATAGCCTTCCTCGATAAATGGGCTATCTAACACTGAAAGAATTTTTCTAATCAGCCCAGTGGTTCCAGAGATTACCGCGTTCAAACAAACAAACAACCAAGCAAACAAACTCTTCAGCTTTATATATTAGTATAGATTTTTTAATCATAAGATCATTTTATTCTATTTAAAAAAAGTTTTATTAGGATTCTCGAATGTAACCGGATTAAAACCGCTATACATATGTACCTACCTACATAGTATACCTGTCACACACAGTTGCAAATTGCAAGTTAATTCTTTCTGTTAGTGTGTCTACTATCTACTACTAAGTATCATAGGATTATATTGTCATAAAATTTTGTATTAATATTACTTTCAGGATTTGTTGAAAAAAAGATATGATGAAGTTACTTGAGTTCAAACTTTTCAATGGCTTTCTTTTGCAACGGCGAGAAAAACGGGCTTTATGGTATAAGTATATAATATCAATATGTTACACAACGGCAGTTCGGATTAAAAATAAAACAAAGGTCCTTCGGTCTCTATCAGATTTACTAAGTTCAAATTATTTTTTAAATACCTTGTTGCTTGATCATAAACGGGGTGGAATGAGGGACCTCCCTCAATTCGCTTTACTCGACTCCTAACAATCACAGAAGCAGTTTTATTACTAATTGGCTACCAAATGCAAAAGTATTTTTTTAATTAAAGTTAAACTTTAAAGTTTACTTAGTATATAATGCGAGTGTATAGCTAATGAAATACTAAATATTAAAATGGTCAAACACAAACAGTTCAAAAGACGAGAGCCGTTACGATCAATCGGAGTAGCAAACAGTGTGGGAGCGGAGCGCGTGAGAACTCGCTATTGTTATTGAGCCCTGCGTCGATTTAAGTTCTATCGATTTGTCTACTTGCTCTGCAGCTTTTTACCCAAAATATGGTACCATGTTCCTCTCATGGACTGTTTTCGTTAGTGTCATCTGAAATAATACTTCTTTGTCTTCTAAAATAATATTTATATTTATTTTTTGTGATTGTGTGATTGATTGTTTGTCGCCGACTAAAAATTACTTAGGTGTACCTACTTACATTTGTTTAAGAACACAGTTATTAAGGTTCAATAAAAAAAGGTTTATTATTTTTTGATTTTCACTTTTTTCGTAAAAGTTTTTGTTTTGTAATTTATTTACTACTAGGTATATGCTTAATTTTTGATTACTTTTAAAATAGCTACCTTTAACTATTATTTATTGTATAATATAAATACCTACTAAAAAAAGAAGGACTTTCGAGGATCACATCCGAGAAGTCTTGGAAATCAGCCAAGTAAGAAGTACACACAATCACCGACAGTGACTGTATGAGAAGATGTATGACTGTAGATGAGGCACGAGAGGTTTGTCAGGATCGTGGCAGATGCAGGGACGTAATCTCTGCCTACCTCTTTGGGATACAGGCGCGAACATATGTATGTGTGTACTTAAAATAAATCGGCCAAGGGCGAGTCGGACTCGCGCACGAAGGGTTCCGTACCATTGACTAGGTACATTGATTGTAATAACGGGCAAAAAGCGGCTAAAAATCACTTTTATTGTATGAGAGCAAAAATAGGCAAAAATGACGTTTTTTGTATGGGAGCCCCCCTCAAATTTTAATTTTATTATTTATTATTAAAGTAAAAATAGAACTGAGTATTTTGTGAACATTTCAAGTGCCTACCTGTTGCCATTATTGATATCGAGCAAAAAAAGGCAAGAAAATCGCGTTTGTTGTATGGGAGCCCTCCTTAAATATTTATTTTATTTTGTTTTTAGTATTTGTTGTTATAGCGGCAACAGAAATACATAATTTGTGAAAATTTCAACTCTCTAGCTATAGCCGTTCTTGAGATACAGCCTGGTGACAGACACACGGACGGACGGACGGACGGACGGACGGACGGACGGACGGACGGACGGACGGACGGACGGACGGACAGCGAAGTCTTAGTAATAGGGTCCCGTTTTTACCCTTTGGGTACGGAACCCTAAAAAATACGTGTTGACTTGAGAACCTCCTGCGTTTTTTCGTCGGTTAAAAATTAAAAGAGCGTTTTCTGTCTTAATCGTAATTTGTAAGAGAATTTAAGTATTCATTTACTTAAATATTTACGTGTGTATGTTTATATATTAAAATTATGTTTGTTATATTTATTTTATATGCATACTAGCTGACCCCGCAAACGTTGTTTTGCCATATTATATGTTATTATTAAGCCCCAAAATAGATGTTGGCCGATTCTCAGACCTACCCGATATGCACACAAAATTTCATAAAAATCGGTCCAGCCATTTCGGAGGAGTATCGTGACTAACATTATGACACGAGAATTTTATATATAAGAATAATGATTTAATTAATGGTTTCTTATTGTATGTTTACATACTCTAATTTCTGCCAGTAACTTTACTGTTCCTTTACAAGTGTGCTGGAAGAAATCTCTTCTATAAATAGGTAATAAGCACAGCATTTATACCTGAATTTTTGTGACAAGTAACTTTATAAAATTCTGTACGTATAATTAATTGTTAAATAAGTTTTCGCTTCAAATTTTATGTATTGTGACGGTGGTCATTCTTAACTGCGCGACCGTGACCGCTAGGAGTATGTCTCCACCCACCTTATATTAACCTTAAAACCAGTAACGATTGAGCTCTGTACTTTATATTATTAATATAAAATTGTTCACAGTGGTTTACTCTAGAGGTCTCATTAAACTAGCCATAGGTCTCTGATTTTCACGCCCACACCGGCGCCTTTTTGCCTACTAATTAAAACTATCGGTCTTTGACTCTAAACTGACGTTATTTAAACAACTAGTTAACTGTCTTTGTACATTTCTCAGACAGCTACTGTACATTAAACTCAATCTTAGACAGGAATTTATGACTTAGATTTGTAGCTCAATATGATCAGGGTCTTGCGCTGACTATTCTGCCTAAAGATAAATAGTGACGGAAATTATACTACACGTTAAAAAAATTTGAGATTTTTTAAAGTTAATTGTAGTATATTTTGATAGAACTTCTATTTATTATTGGTCAAAATACGTAAATCAAGTAAACAGTAGGTATGCGGTAGATATGTCTTTTTACTAAAATAAATAATGTCACAATATTTGTTATAATAATGAGATACTCGCAGTGTTAGTCATAAAACTGATATCATAAATGCAATAACAAATTACTTCATTGGATTCTACATAATTACGAAACGCATCCTCACAACGCGTATGACGTTGTATTGTTCACGTCTGTTTGCCTGCCTACTTGTTTACAGAACGCCTGGGTTGAAGATCATCCGCGATCCACGTATGTATATGGTCTAATGCATAACTAAAAGCGATTTAATTATATAATTCGATATTATGGACTATTAGTTTTTGTAATATGTAAGGTGGTCGTAATCGATATGAATTGTTTTATTAAAATGTCTAAACGTATGGTTTTAATTATACCTTTAAGTTTACAGACTCATTTATATTTTATACCGTAGCTGTACCAACACACACGCACACGCTTACGTATCTATCTTTGTATATCTAAACCAAGGTTACGTTTTATTTATTATGTTGAGTTCGTTCTTCGATTTTAGTAAAACTGTATCATTTTTGCTAATGATGATTATGTTAGAATAAATAAAATAATAAATAATCTATACTAATATAAAAAAAGCTTTTGTTTGTTTGTTTGTTTGTTTGTTTGTTTGAACGCGCTAATCTCAGGATCTACTGGTCCGATTTGAAAAATTCTTTCAGTGTTAGATAGCCCATTTATCGAGGAAGGCTATAGGCTATATATCATTACGCTAAGACCAATAGGAGCGGAGTCCACGCCGACGAAGTCGCGCGCAGAAGCTGGTGTATCAATAAAAGAATTTGTGCTCCGAATTACAGTATAAAAGTTACAATATTAACACATTGATATTTATGAGTACAATATTTTCTTAAATATTTAGTTCTTGAATATTAAATGATTCGATCACCACCCGAACATTATGAAGTTCTGCATATTAAATGAAAGTGTCATGAAAGCTTATAACTTGGGCTTCAGTTCAGCGGATATGAGGTCTTTCTGCGACCATGACCGACACTCACAAGTGGAAGTATGTAGGTGACCTCTCTGAAACCTTCGTTTTCGGTCTTTACGTATTGACATCGACGAGGTAAATAAAACAATCTTGTTAATTTTTAAAAGAACCATAACTACGATAAGATTATTTTTTACCGTGCATTCCTAGAAAACATGTACGTCATAAGAATGCTAAGCGTATTAACGTCATGTTACCTAATCATATAATTTATTTTGCAATAATTACACTTTCAAAAATAGTACCTAATGTTTGCAGTCATCGCAAACAACTGACAGTCCTAGGTAGTCATAGGGATCCCTAGTACATTTTTTTCACCTGATTAGTATCAAGCTAATTTTCCGGGAGTAGCTTCATTTTGATGAGACGAATAAAAATTTCCTCTACGAAAACTCTCGATTGTGGTAGATAATAGAGATAGCAGGAGATAGAGCAGCAGTGAGCGTACGACCGGGATAACGTAGGTACCACGCAATTTGTAGGACAATATTACTATTAAATTATATAAATATTAACTAACTAAAAGAAAAAAAATCAGCTGGTTAGTAATAATTGTTGATGACTTTACGATCATCAAAAATTGATTTTTTTAATATAGGTATATTATTTCTGTATAAAAAATAGCTATAAAATTTGGTTGTTACCTATTATATAACACAAGCATTAAGTTGCTTACCATATGAACAGACGACCCATGTGTGTATGTTATAGATATTTATTTTTAGGTCTTAAAAGTGTAATCTTCACGAACATAAGAATTTGATGAAACATATATTTAAATCGGTATCTGAAAATTCAATTCAGTTAAAAAATTTAAAATCAATGGAAATATATATATATATATATATATATTTTATTTACTCTACAAAGAGCTAGAAACACGTGTTTCATGGAGATCTGCCGCGTCACTATTACACAAATCAAACATGATTATTCACAAAAACATGCTCAATTACTGCCACATGACAAGATAATAAGTAAACTGTAGCTTCGTGTAAATATGAAAGAATGAACGAATCACTCACATAGTAAGAAAATGTAGCTGATATTACAAAATGTAGTGTGTAATGATTATTATGAATATACGAGTATATGTACGTTGTCGATAACAAAACGCTTAGGCATTCGTACTGTTTTGTTATCTATTATGTATTTCAGTTTTTAAAGTTTTTGAAGTGAAACTTCTTTAGGCGCATGAGGTGTGAAAGGTGTGAAAGGTGACGCGGAAAATTCGAGCGAAAGGTGACGCGGCAACGCGTCAAGCGTCAGTACTTGGATGGGTGACCGCTTGGTTTATAGCACGTTGAATACACCGGTTCTCGTCCGATCACCGAACTTAAGCAACGTCGAGCGTGGTCAGTAATTGGATGGGTGACCGCCTGGAAACACCGCGTGACGTTGGATTTTTTTTTCAATTAGTTTTTTAATATGATACCGCCTACTTTTTTCAATTAGTTTGCCAAAGAAGTTTCACTTCTGACACGTGTACTTTGTACGCACGCAATTTTCTTTATTCCTAAACGATTTGAAAACGAAATCTTATTTTCTTATTTCATTTTATCAAAGCGATTTAAGGGTTGGAGCGACCTCCTTAAAAAAACCAGTGTTATGCGGTTACAGTGACACCAAAAATATGAAAGAAAATGATGAACTATCATCAAATACCTAAGTTGAAATAAATGTACATAGTACCCACTTATTTTATTTACTATTACATCAAAATACTACTTTGTACTTACTGATCAGTTTATAGCTTTATCTTACAATTTTGTTACAAAATTAATAAGCTAGAGCCTCCTTTTGAGAGTTTACCTCTGTGCCAAAAAATTCCGCTCTTTGCGACAAAAATCTAATAAACGTGTACATATTTATTATAATATGATTCAAATATTCCTTGCCCTAGCGTATGCTGGTAACTTTCGGTACGTTTTCCTATGTCGTAGGCATCTATGATAATATTGTTGTACCGCGTCATGATAAGATAACGCTATTATTTTATCATATTGTTATCAAGGTTATTTTCATTTAAATGATAATAAAAATATGGTAATAAAGAAACCTTTACGTTTACTCATTTATTGATTATTTTTCCCTCAACACACATTAGAGCCAGCTAATAATTTTATAAATGAACCATTTTAAAGCATATTAAAACGTTTCAATTGTTGTTCAAGCAGCGTTTATTTTAATAAAATAGAGAAAATTAGTTTAATATTGTTATCGATTTGTGCTCTGTACACTGTTACATGCTATTATTGTGTAATAGTTTATTTATATAACGTTACATCACCTGTGGGCCTAGAAAAAGTTATGTGATCGTTGAATTGGCTGTGATCATTAAATTACATTAATCTTTTGATATGTATACAAATGGGATTCACATATTTCCTTCTCAAACAGTTATTTATTATAACCGTGTGTTATATATACTATATCTTCTATATATATAAAAGAGATTTCCACCCATTGACTCATCACGATATCGTCGATATCTCTGGAACCATAAGGCCTAAATACTTGAAATTTGGTAGGAATATTCCTTTTCCCGAGTAGAGGTCAGCTAAGAACGGATTTTACAAAATTTCACCCACAAGAGGGTGTTGCGGGGGTTAATAACATTAATGGCAAAACAACGTTTGCGGGGTCAGCTAGTAATAAGTATATAAGAAAACGATAGATTTCTGACACAAGTACTACGAGTAGGTATGTATATTTATGTCAAAATGTGTGATAAAAAAAGTGTGTTAGATCTGTGGTGTATGTTTGACTCGAGTAAAGCAGGTGACGACCCGCACAATCTATACTTGTTTGTACTCGTAATTTGATAAATTCTGAAACTGCTGAACCTATTTTAGTAATTTTTCGACGTTTGGCAATATAATAATTAACCTTTGGGTTCATCATTTTCATCATCATCATTTCAGCCTATCGCAGTCCACTGCTGGACATAGGCCTCCACAAGTTCGCACCAATAATAGCGTGAACTCATGTGTTTTACCCATAGTCACCACGCTGGGCAGGCGGGTTGGTGACCGCAGGGCTGGCTTTGTCGCACCAAAGACGCTGCTGCCCGTCTTCGGCCTGTGTACTTCAAAGCCAGCATTTGGATGGTTATCCCGCCATCGGTCGGCTTTTTAAGTTCCAAGGTGGTAGTGAAACTATGTTATCCCTTAGTCGCCTCTTACGACACCCACGGGAAGAGAGGGGGAGGCTAAATTCTTTGCCGTAGCCACACAGCAACCTTTGGGTTAGCTTGGGTATATATATTATAAAATATCATTATGTGTTTATATAGTTAGGATACTGCTTTGACAACGGAAACTGAGAGGTTTTTTTTATTATTAATTTTTTCAATGTTAGAGTAATTTTATAGAATATTTTATATATTATTACGTCATTAATTTTGTTACGGTTGTCACAGTAACATAGTTTATTTTTTATTTTTGTATTTTTTTTTTAAAAGAGTAACTGCGGAGTTTCTTGCCGATTCTTCTCTGCAGAATCTACATTCCGAATCGGTGGTAGCTTCTTAAAAAAACTTAATAATGACCTTTAATTAAAATTTTGTAAATTGACAATTCGAAAGTGCTCATGGGGCCTATTTGAATAAAGTTATTTTGATTTTGATTTTGATTTATTTCTATAAAAAAAGAAATAAAAAGAAAAAATATAATATCTTACTTCCATAAACAATACCATTGCATTAACATTTAATATTTTAAATGTTTCTATAAAATAATTATTATAAGGAGATGTAATAAAAAAGAAAGGAGAGCGGACTGCTATCGGACTATAGTTGTCACAAAATAAGAGGCCCGTTTGGACGTTTAACAAATACCCTAGAATGTAACTTGGTACGAAACTGTAAGAAAAAATAAAGGAATTATTAATAACTTAAAGTGTTTTTAAAACGTACGTAAATTTTTTGGCGCGTTAAATAATATGATAGAATATATTGGAAGTGTTCTTTTTGCGCTTACTTTATAGTAGCATGCAATTTCTAATTATTACGAAACGTCTCAAAAACAGTTACGTTCTAAGTCTTTTTGTTTTTATACACTAGTGTTGTAACTAGTTAATTACTGAATTTCACCAGCATCATTCGATTTTAATAGTAAATCGATATTATGTAGTGATCTCTACTGAAAATAGTTTTATTGTATTTGCTCGCAAACGAAAAAAAAAACGACTTCAATTACATCGACAAGTAACACAAAGTAGATAGACGAAAATATAATCAACTAAATACGCGTTATCAAAGATTAAAGTCTTTACAGGTACCATGGTCACGGGAGAACAATGTCCTTGTGTAGAGAACCTAATAAAACAGGATAAAACCTGAAAAATTTGTTTCATTATAATGAGAGAAATTGGTGTAAACATTAGAAAACAATCAAAAAATAGATTAAAGTCAAATTGATCTTTTGTACCATTGTATTATTTCAATTTACCTACAATATTAAAGTTTAACTTAAATTTTCTAATCAGAAATTTAATTCAATATACTTTACACTAGATAATTAAATCGATCAAATAGTCATACAAACTTGAATCGATTAATCGTGAGTATCGAATACCGAGTCGTATGGTTACTTCCCTATTTACGTCTCGATGACATATGTCCAAACGGGCCTAATATTTTGCGATGACTATAATAGGTATTGCGTTTCATAATTATGCTTAATAAGTAAGTAGTCATGTAAAAAACTTTTTTTTTGATATCGCAGGGTAACCCATTTACGGGAGATATCCAGGACGCCCGGGTAGGCAGTCCTAGACCATATGTTGGACTCAGCACTTGGGGGTGCCAATACCTCACTAAAACCCTGCGGGAACCTTCAGCCGCTTTAATTGGAGGGTTCCGGATCTGCAGGCAACAGGATCCCACCAGCGACAGGCTGGCCTCGGCGAAAAGGCCAGACTTCTTCTCCATGGGGACTGTCCGGCTCACCTCTGAACAGTCCCGACGACGAAAAACACGCTAAAGGCTCTAACACTGTTTCACTATTTATAAGCGTAGGAATTGTAGTACTTTTTTATCACTAAATTAAAAGCGACTTTCTTTTTTGTATATATTTGAGACACTTGTTGCCAACGCAACGTGTCTATCTAGCAAGATAATAGTTTACAGCCTTTGATAGTACGAAAAGATTGTCACACAATGCTTAGTACTAGTTAGCAGTAGCCAGGTGTTATATTAGTACCATAGTGATAATCGAAACAAAATAGACATTTTCATTGAAGTCAGAATACAGACAATTAATTTTCAGTTGTAGATTTCACTAACTTTGAACGACAATATTATAAGTGAGGGCTGAAAGTGATTAACGTAAGATCACCACAAAAATTTCGTAATCTTTACCGAAATCTGATTACTTGCCACAAGTAGCATTATTGCCATTCTGTTGGTTTTCAGTATTGAAATGTAACATTACAGTAAATATTAACCATATCTATGACCATATGTGTAATAATTTTTCCTATAATATGACTATTCTCCTATATGAAGAGAGAGGCCTATGCCCAGCTGTGGGATTTTACAGGCTCCATCATCACTATCAGAAAGACCACACATGTGAAATGGAATAGTTTTTGAGCTGGTAATAAAACTTTTTAACCTGCCCCTATGTATTTTTTTTCTCAATAAAGCTGTATTTCTTTTGATTTATAATATTTATATAAGTGGAAAGATTAGGTCGTTTGGTCGTTTCTAGTCAATTAATTCTTAAAGCTATTGAAACTATTTTAGAAAATATTATAGAAGTTATTAAGTAGCAAAACTTTAGGCATAATAATTGTTTTTTACTCAAACAAGAAAAAATGGCTTCCAATTAAATCGATGAGTATGACTTAATTGTTTTTTACTCAAACAAAAAAAAAAGACTTCCAATTAAATCGATAAGTATGACTTATCTCTAAAGAAATATGTAACAATATTAGAGATAAATCAATAGATAATCGTGATATCTCGATCAAATTAATAATCGATCTCTCTCGATCAAACAAATAGGACCACACGACAAGCACTAGTTTTCGATAAGAAAAAGAATCATCAAAATCGGTAGTACCGATACTCAGTAGAAAGTTATGAGTCGATTTGAGAACTTTTAACTCCTTTTTTGAAGGTTAAAAATAAGAATAGGTGGCGTGAGGTAAAAAAAAAATAGTAAGTAGGTGTTATAAAACTTGAAATTATTTTAAGATAGTATATCGATTATCGATATGCGAGAGAACGAAAGTAGCCGACATAGCCCATAGAATTAGCAAGTTGAAGTGGCAGTGGGCTGGTCACCTGTGTCGCAGGACCGATGGTCGTTGGAGCAGCTGGATGAGGTTTATGGAAAACCGGCATTTATGGCGCGAACTTGGGCCGACCTATGTCCAGCTGTGGACTGCAATAGGCTGAGCTGACTGATACAACGTATTATTAAATTGGCGTTCTTCCGTTAAGGGCTATGTAGAGTTACATGAAGACATACCATAGCCGAAATTATACGTGAAAAAACGAAGCAATAAGTAGAGCTCATACTACGAAACTTAAAAATCGATACTTTTGATTAAAAACAAAAAAAAAATTAGAAGACATGGATAAAGGGGCTATAAATAACTGACCTAACCGTAAAACTCAGGTGACATGGTCATTGACACAACACGATGGTAATTTTATAAATAATATGTAATTATTTCCTAATTAATTTTGTTATTTTTATTAAAGCGTTAGGGCAAGTAAGTTGAATATTAAGGTTATAATATCGATTCTAATATCACGGTTTGTTGTATAGCCGATAGTCTTATTATTCGGGAAACTGACAATCCATCACAAAAATTATTTTTAAATTCGAACCAGTAGTTCCTTTAAGCGCTATAGCGTGTTTAACAAACAAATAAATTAAATAACAATCTCTTCAGCTTTATAATATTTTATTTTTTCAGTAATATCCAGGTTTTCGCAAGTCACGTTCTAACGTGGGTAGCTTAACCCATTAGAGGTCAATAAAAAAGTACCCATATTTTTTTAAAATTATTTTTATTTTCCTATCAAATGAGAACAAAGGAACACTAAAAAAAAGAAAAAATAACAAAATTAGTATTTTTCATGAAATTACAGGGTGTACTCAATTGAGTACACTGACCTCCTACGTATACAAATTTTCGAAACACATTTTTTAGACACAAAGTCTCTTTAGAAACTTCTTGCACTTCCAACGCACTCTAGAGTGGCACAGAACACACCGCAGCGGTTTTTAGGTTTTGAGAGGATAATGTCCAACTCCATCTTGAGGTATACCTTTAACAATGGATACAGCCTGGCGAGATTGTTTTTGTTAACTTTCCATCGGATTATCATTTACATTACATGTATACGCCAGGAATTGGAAAAAACCATATCTACCATATACCTAAGTGAATAGTATCCATACAATTAGTTGAGATGTTTACTTTCTTGTCAGACCTAGGTATTATAGTCAAAAGTGGCACGTTCTTGCTTTTTCATTTCTTTTGTGCTCGTTAGTAAGGGACATTCTTAGTTCTATTTTCTCGTATTGTTCTCGTACTTGGTAGCCTAATTTTATATTCAAAACGAACTGGTTTCCCACGAATAGTGGGATGGTGGCCATAGTATTTCACCATTCGTCGCCAGAGATACGTTCATGAAAAACTCCCCACTGTAAAAGCTTCTGCATAAGTTTGTTTGCCAATGGTTTTATTTATACGGTTCATCATCGCTGTCGTTGTACATAGTATCTTCGCTACCACTATCCTCTCGACTTCTAAATACTTTAGTAGTGCCAGGTAAGTCTTGTGGTATAAAATACGCCATCATATCCTTATCAGCACCTTCCTCGTTCTCAGTCAACCCAGAGGGATGATATGGTATGATAGCCAAGTCATATTTCTCATCATCGCTAACGTTTAAAAGTACTTCAATAGCTTCTAAAAGTTCATTGTAGCTATGTAGGGCCGTAAAATTCTTTTTAATCATTGCAAGGAATCTGAAGAAAAAACAGTTTTTTTAGTCACGATGTTGTCACTGTACTCAATTGAGTACAGTAAAATTTATGTTATCCTAGTTTTATGTTACTAGCAAATAATCAATGAAATTTTTATTTTCAGTTTAGTTTCACATGTACTTTATACCCATGAAATGATAAAAACAACTTAGAAGCATTAATTACTTTAGAAAATGTAAAATCATTTACTCACCTCCGCGATGTTTCAGTGACAAAATTTATACTGATATTTTTTAATAATAAAAGTCGTACTACCCGCGTAATATTTATTAATAAACTTAAACAGTACTATGATAAAGTGAGATAATAAAGGAACATATCAAAATTTTTCGAATTGTGTAATTTATGGCCAGGAATATTGCTGTACTCAATTGAGTACGGCGACCTCTAATGGGTTAAACTAGTAATAGCTATGCGTGAAATGAATTGTTACACAATGATAGCACATACTCATAGAGTAATGCGAATATCTTATCAACATCCTGCCTCACTCGCGGCATACCAAGTGAAGTAGGTACCGCTAAATATAGTCAGCGACATAATTGTTAATAATATCATTAAATATTTCTAATTTACAATTTATTTTATTTTGTATTTTTTGCTGAGATTTGAGGAAGATATTTTTTTAGTTAATGTGTGTATTCTATTCCCACTCTACCTTTCCTGTAATTACAAAATAAGAGATGAATATCGAGTGGGTAATTGCTTTGATAATATCGATTAAACATTTCTTTATGTGATTTTGACTTACCTAATCTATATATAAAAGAGATTTCCACCCATATATTGACTCATCACGATATCTCTGGAACCATAAGGCGTAGAGACTTGAAATTTGGTAGGAATATTCCTATATAATATATATAGGAGTAGAGGTCAGCTAAGAATGGATTTTACGAAATACAACCACAAGAGGGGGTTGCGGGGGTTAATAACATATATGGCAAATCAACGTTTGCGGGGTCAGCTAGTATCAAGTAAAATTCAATTCGTAGTCGCACTTGTTTCTTGTTTTTATTGCTAAGCAGAATACGTAATAATTATACTCAAGGTTAGTATTTAACAATAATGTTTCCAAGATAGTTCGGTCCTGTCACATTTTTAATGCTTACAAGTGGAAGTAACATACATTTATCTATGAGACTCAGACAGTCTTACTTCGACCGCGGCTTTAATTTATTTAAGTATTTGTAAATGTATTATGCATAAAGATTAGATTATGAGTAGGGATTGCAATCCGGAAAACCGGATCCGGTAATCCGGCGGATCCGGCATCATTTTACAGTTACCGGATCCGGTGAAAAATGCCGGATCCGGTGACCGGATCCGGTGTTGGCGGTTTTTTAAGAAAATTACCTCTTTTTAAAAGATAACGTGTGATTCTTAAAGATACGGGTCCTTTGACGCTAAGACTAAATACTTGATTGATAGATTTTTGCCATTTGATTTAGGTATAGATGCGTTATGGTGAAGGTATTCAACTTTATTTACAGCTGAAAAAAAAACACTGAATTTGCTTGACAATTACGATTATTAAATAACTTCACATTGCAGTTACTTGCAGAATACCTAGAAGTATTAAGATTCAAACTAGGGATGTTATTTTATCGTAACCAAACTATTGGATATACATAAATGAAATAAAAATCTATCCGTAACCGTTTTATTAACCTATATAAAAGTTTCGGATTATTTCGCAGAGACCTATCGCAGAGGGAATTTCAATACTAAATTTTTTGCTGTTTTTACATTTTCCCGCTCAAATAACATTAGCCGAGCACGTTCTTCATTATCATAAAGTCGGCCAATTTTGCAACTAAATCATCGTGGGAGTCATCACTGTTTAACATAGATTACCTACTCAGAATTTGTAACAGTAACTAATACAATAAATGTTAATTATTAACTTATCATTGGATGTGAAAACAGTACTAAATTATAGTAAGTAAGTAGTAAGTATTTTGGCATTTCCTCTAAAATAGAATATTTGTAACCGAAACTAAAAGATAATCCGAAACAGTTTAATATCTGTAACCATATAATAAAATCGACGGTTTGCTGGTTGGAGTCTCGCTCAGGGTGGATATTTGTATTTGTACAAATATTTCTTTCCAGGGTGGATGTCTGTTCTTGTGGGTCGATTGTTATCATAAATACCTGATAGCTATCGTTACTCATAGTAGGGAACATATCCGCTGATTAAGCTCCATTCCTTCTCCTACGTGGAGAAAGAGGCCTATGCCCAGGAGTGAGATGTTACAGGCTAAATCTTATATTTGGAACCATATCATAATTATCTATAAATATTCGTATATACTATATCCGTAACTGAAGCTTTAACCAAGTAATAACTTGACAGATAAACTTGTGAAAGAAAAAGTAGATCTACAATCACTGAAAAACCTAATATTACTGGACTAATTAAAATTACAAATCTAGCTCTTTGATCCGTCTCACCATGTGTTAATAGCACGTGGTCGAAATTGGAACTTGGCTTGGTTCAATCTGTATGAATGAATTCAACATAATATGAATACTGAGAAATAACTCCCACGGCTACATTTATTGCTCTAATATAAGTTGATTTAAATGTTTTTAGCTTTTCTTTTTTATATAGTTTGTTTTGAAATAATTTAATAAAAAATGTACAATTTTTTCACTTCATTAACTGTCAATATACGTTTGAATTAAAAAGAAAAGTTAGGTTATTATGGTTTGATAAATCCGGCTCGGATCCGGCCCGGATCCGGCCGGATCGATAAAAATTCGACCGGATCCGGCCGGATTGAAAACGACACCGGATTGCAATCCCTAATTATGAGTAGGTACGGTGAGACCGATATGTTTATTTTCATTACCATTCACGTGACTGATAATGATCATCAAATTAATTTTCATCGAGTCTTTTTATAGTAAAAATATTTGATTCTAAATACTACAGTTGGGGGGTGGTTGGGGTCTACCTCCTAGCGGTCCACCCTGGGCAACGGCGCCACTAACTTACTTGTGGCGGCGGCTGAACGACCCCCCACTACGCGGTGGTAGGTCCCGCAGGGGGCCGCCTGGCAGCGACCACCCTCTCGCCGGAACCAGGCGCCAAGCAGCTTGCTGCGTTCCGTCTGTGCGCGAGAGTACCAGTGCCTTTGGGGGATGGAAGAGTGTCAGTTGCGCAGCTTGGCTCAGTTTTCGGGATCTTGAGTGACGCTGTACCGGGTAGCTCATACTGGAGGGTAGCGGGATCCGAGGCACGGTCTTGCCGTTGACCGACCGCAGGCAGTAGGGGGCCCTAGCGCGCTAGCCACGTGGCAAAGGCTGCCCCGCCACCTCGCGAAAAATCCTGGGATGGCTCCACCGTGCCAGTTGGCGACTGGTTGGGAGGACCCGGTGGCGATTTCCAGGGCGGCTCGGGCGTCCCCGCAGTCTCCAGATGAGCTCCCCAATGGTCGGCCTAGCCCAAGGGATCTGCATGGTAAAGGCTGAGCCTCGACATTCGACTGTTTCCCCTTCATCACTCTTCGTCATGAACAAAGCACAAATAAAGAAAAAAGTTAAAAAACGGCTGCACTTCCTCCCACTGAAGGTGCACCTCACTGACATCCGAGGTTTGCACTCCAACATTGACCCGGTCCACCACCACCTCGAGACCGCGAAGCCGCAACTGTTTTTCTTAACGGAGACACAAATCAAATGCCCAGCAGATGCGATGTACCTCAACTACCCATGCTACTCATTGGAACATAAGTTCAAAGAACACGCTGGGGTCTGTGTGTACGTCCGCGATGACATTTGTTATAAGCGACTCCGGTGCTTTGAAACAACCGGGTTCTCCACATTGTGGGTTCTAGTGGACACTGGCGTGGACAAAACTGTCTACGCCTGTGTTTATCGGTCGCACAGTGGAGATCAGGAGACAACCAGGCTCTTCGACCACCTCACAGAAATGGCAGACAAAGCGCAGCAACGATATCCGACGGCGGAACTTGTTTTTCTCGGGGACTTCAACGCCCACCACGAGCAGTGGTTGTTCCCGTACGGGAAAACATGTCACGCTGGAAGGGAGGCCCGTTAATTCGCGTTAGCACTGGACCTCACCCAGATGGTACAAGTTGCAACACGGGAACCGGATATCGCTAGCCATACAGCCAACTGCCTGGACCTTCTGCTGACTACAGATCCAGACAGACACTCAGTCTCAGTATCTGCCCCGCTAGGATCATCCGACCACTGTCTGGTGAAATCCGTGTCGACATGCTCTCCTCCGGACAACTGTCCAAGGGGCACAAGAAGAGTGTGGCGATATGAGTTAGCAGACTGGGAAGAGATACGGCATTTCTATGCATCTTTCCCTTGGCGGCAAGTCTGTTTTTCCTCGGGTGATCCCTCGTGCTCGGCTGAGGCGGTTGCGGACGTGATTCGGCAGGGAATGGAATACTATCTCCCATTCTCCGACATGTCGCTCGACCACAAATCCCGGCCTTGGTACAATGCTGAGTGCGCCCATGCTGAGGCCCTAAAAGAGTCTGCTTACCAAGCTTGGGTACAAGTCCGCGACGCCAAAGCTGCAGGGGTTCACACGAAGAAAAAAGCTTTTAATTCAGCAGCCAAGTCCTGCAAGCGCACACTGCAAAGAGCTCGATCTGACCATGTCCGACGTATAGGTGCTAAGCTTGCCTCCTACCCCCCTGGTAGTAGACAGTTCTGGTCCCTTTCGAAAGCAGTGGAGTCAAATTTCTGCCGCCCTACATTGCCTCCCCTGCAGAAGCCTGATGGTTCGCTAGCTCACTCCGCAGTAGAAAAGGCAAACTTGTTTGCATCTCTCTTTGCGAGCAATTCGCGTCTTGACGCTGGCTCTACGCAACCACCATCCCTGCCTCGATGTGACTCCTCTATGCAAGAGATCACGATCCACAATAAAGAGGTCCGTAGAGTTTTGCTGAAGCTGGACGTGAACAAAACTAGTGGTCCTGACGGTATACCTGCGCGAGTCCTAAAGGCCTGTGCACCTGAATTGTCTCCTGTTCTTACGCGCCTGTACCGCCTCTCTCTCCAAACTAGAACGGTGCCAAAATCTTGGAAGGTGGCTAATGTGCAGCCAGTACCCAAAAAGGGTAGCCGAGTCAATCCCTGTAACTACCGACCAATCGCCATCACCTCCATGCTTTCCAAAGTCATGGAAAAGGTACTTAACAGCAAGTTGCTACACTATCTAGAAGACAATACACTCCTCAGTGACCACCAATACGGCTTTCGTCAGGGGCGGTCTACTGGAGATCTTCTGGTGTATGTCACTCACTGCTGGAGCGAAGCAATTGAAAAACGTGGTGAGGCGCTTGCTGTATCGCTAGATATATCTAAGGCCTTTGACAGGGTTTGGCACGCAAGCCTCCTTAGCAAGCTTCCTACTTACGGCATCCCTGCTGGCTTTTGTAGCTGGATTTCAGACTTCTTGAGTGAACGGTCGATCAGAGTGATCGTCGACGGCTGCTCTTCTGACCTGATGGGTATAAACGCCGGTGTTCCTCAAGGTTCTGTTCTCTCTGCAACTCTTTTCCTGCTCCATATTAATGACATGCTGCAACCAGGCATTGTTGGATACGCAGATGACAGTATGGTTGTAGAGAGATATATGTCCAGCGCAAAAGACGACAGGGACGTAATACGTTCTCAGAGAGAGGCCATGGTAGAGCGAACGAATTTAATACTAGGGCATGTATCCCAATGGGGCGATTGCAACCTGGTCACGTTCAACGCCGCCAAAACGCAGGCTTGTTTGTTCTCCGCCAAACGGAGTCCTTTCAACTTGACTCCTACTTTCCGAGGTACACCTGTCCCTGTGTCCGATACCCTCGACCTCCTTGGCATGGAGTTGAGTTCTACTCTCAACTTTGGCAACTACATTGAGTCCAAAGCACAAACTGCGGCCAGAAAGCTTGGCATCTTAAACAAGGTTAAGCGATATTTCACGCCTGGGCAGCTTCTAACGCTGTATAAAGCTCAAGTCCGATCATGCATGGAATATTGCAGTCACTTGTGGGATGGATCAGCTAAATATCAACTCGCCACACTGGACTCAGTGGAACGCAGAGCCAAGCGGCTAATTGGTGACGCCAGTTTGGTGGAGTCTCTTCACACTCTGGCTCACCGAAGAAAAGTTGCCAGTCTATCGGTGTTTTACAGATTGTACTTCGGGGAGTGTGCCCTGGAGCTGCACGAGCTCATACCCCCATCTCCTTTCTTCCATCGGACTTACAGACGTACCGCAGGCTTTCATCCCTACCTGGTTGATATACTCTTCATACGTACAAAGCGCTTCAAATCATCATTTTTAATGCGCACGGCCAAGGACTGGAATTCCCTGCCGGCGTCTGTATTTCCGAGCACATATAACCCGAACTTGTTTAAAGCGCGAGTGAACAGGCTTCTTCTGGGCGAGCTCGCTCCATCTTCGACCTCGTCTCTGCTCTTGAGCTAGGCTGGGGTCAAGAGTAAGCCCATAGTATAATAATAAAAAAAAAAACAGTCCGTACTTCCGTAGGTACGACTTAACTAATAACTAAATGCATAAATAAATTGATCTCTTTATCGGAAAATAATTAACAGTCTGCGCTGATGCCGAATAATAAAATTGTTACAAGTTATGATTGTTTTTTAACAAAAATCATTCCATCTTTTTAACCGACTTTCAAAAATGGAAGAGGTTCTCAATCCGATTGAATATTTTTAATTGTACCTACATACTTATGTTATCTTAGAACTTACTGACTGGGTGGACTGATTACGAAGATTTTTTTGAGTGAAACTTCTTTAGGCGCATTAGGGGTAAAATTTGAGAGACCGGTAACGCGGCAGCATCATGACGGTCACCCATCCAAGTACGTCAGTACTTGGTTGGATGTGTCTGGGAACACCGCGTGACGTTGGCCATTTGTTTTTTTTATTGTTTTTTTTTGTATTTTAAATTCGTTTTTTTAATTAGTTTTTTTTTTTAAATTAGTTTGCCAAAGAAGTTTCATATTGTATGTTGTAAGTAGGTACTTTTCGAGTTACTAAAAATGCGTATTTACTTGAATATTATTTCTTCTTTTTACCTTGGATTACTTGTCGATGTAATTGAAGTCGGTTTTTTTTTTGTTTCCGATCAAACACAATTATAATCTGTTACGTATAGTGGAAAGTGTGACGAATATCCACAATCAAATAGCCGGCGTGAGCGGTTTCACCTAATTTGAGTTTCGATATTTTCTTCCATTAATTATTTATTATTCATTTTTCAATTTATACGCGGTAGAAGTTGGAGCGAGAGGTATACCAGCAAAATCTCTATATAACCTTTTGAAAGACCTTGGCCTGTCGAGAACTGCAATAAATTCTATTTTAGAACGAGCGTCTAAGGCTGCACTCACAGGTTCCTACCAAATTTGGCTAGGCAGGGCGGGAAACTCGAGCGGTGAAGGTGAGCGTTGATGCGCATCTGTAAAGGAGGCCTCCTTAAACCTACACCCGGGTCGCAAGTCCTGGGAGCTGCTCGGAGTTTCTCCCCCTGCAACACGATGGACCCGGCACCCGCACGGTGAATCCATGGATTGCTAAGAAGTTTGTCTCATAAAAAAGACAGCCCGGAGAGACGGGATGACGCTGGAAAGACAGATGACTGGTGGAAAGACATCTGACGGGTGGAAAGACATCTGGCCGCTGGAAAGACAGCCGAGGGCAATGGCCTAGCAAGCCAAACCCGGGAAACCCTAAAGCTACGAGTCCACAAAAGAGTAATACCCCTGGGACAGTCCGAGAGGGGGGGCGGAAGATCTGTCCACCGATAGATAGAAAAGACGACCCCAGCGAGAATACGGAACTGAGATGCCCAACGTGCGGGAAAACTTACAAGAGACGAGCCTGGTACCACAAACATTTAAAAACGCATGATGGAGTTGAAGCACGACAGCCGTCGGTCAGTACTTTAGCAAACACTGCGGATAGAGTTAACCCTCATACATCCCAAGGTGAGCCATTGTGTGAAAATTACCAGGAGTCCATGGCCATCAGGACACGTCTTAGCATCCCTACTTTAAAAAACTCCACCTGGAAAGTACATGACGAAAACTTGGCAATCCTGCTAGAACACCCAGGATCGAAGCAAGACATAAACAGCCAAGTAGAATCCCTGCAAGACACAGTATATACATACTTCTGTGAGCGCTATCCACCACCAAATTTTTATGCTCGAAAACATAAAGAAAATACTTTTAAATCGAAAATGCGGAGAAAGAAGAGAGAGTTAATAAAGCAACTTCAAAAAGCCAAGGCCATGGGCGATAACCATCTAAGTCACCAACTGTCTAGGGCATTAAGATCAATCCTTAAGTTAATTCAAGGAATATCGCTGCAAATCACAGAAAATTTCAAGAATTTTAACAGAGCTAAACACGAAGTAGACTTTGATAATAACCCTTTTCAATACTCGAAAAACATTTTCAAGGAACAAAAAGGAAAGCTTCTCTTGACCAATGAACAGATTTACGATCACTTTAAAAGCACATACGACGTGCCTAAGCGCGGGAGACTGTATGATGTTCCAAACGATCAACCACCTCATAAACCTATTATCAATTTTGAAAGTTGTCCACCTACCCTAGAGGAAATAAACTACCAAATTAAAAAGAAAACATCCAAGTCAGCTCCAGGCCCTGACGGTATTCCTTATATAGTGTACAAAAAATGTCCATCGGTTCGTAAACATCTTTTAAACATATTTAGTAAAATCTGGTCAAGGAAGCAAATACCGACATCATTTAGCAGAGCAATTTTTGTCCTCATCCCAAAAAAAGACGAAGTAACTCATCCAAAAGATACTAGACCGATAGCACTGACCAATACAATTTCTAAAATCTTCTCTAGTGTCTTACAAACAAAAATGACAAAATTTATGATCAGCAATAGGTATTTCAGGCCCAACCACCAGAAAGGGTTCTTGCCCGGTATTTCAGGCTGCCTGGAACACAACACATTACTAGCGGAAAGTTTGAAAGATGCCAGAACACATGAGAGGCAAATAACAGTCTGCTGGATAGACCTTGAAAACGCATTTGGTTCCGTACAGCATGAACTGATGATCTTCGCCCTGAAGTGGTATAACTTTCCTACTGTGGTTATCGAAATAATCAAATCTTATTATTCACAATTAAAATTTGCCATAGCAGCAAACAAGGAACACACAAAACCATTGCATTATAATATAGGGCTGTTTCAAGGCTGCTGCTTGTCACCAGTAGTTTTTAACATAATTATAAATATTCTTATAGATAAGATAATAAGGCATGAGAAAAAATGGGGCTATCGGTTTAAAATAAACAATAAATATACACAGTCCATCTTAGCCTTTGCAGACGACCTTGCAATACTGACGCGTAATCCAAAACAATGTCAGGAATTATTAACTGAAGTAGATGAGTTTTGTAAATGGACTGACGGACTGAGGACAAAACCAAGCAAATGCCACTGTCTATGTCTGGGTAGAAGGGATACCAAATACACCTCTTATGATCCGGGACTCTCAATAGGAGGACAATGTGTCACCACGATTGCTGAAGCAGTGCCTTTCAAATTTCTTGGTAGGAAGATTGATCACAAAGGACGAACACCATCCTTAGAGGCAATTGTCGATAATTTCCTTAATGACTTAAATAAGGTAGACCAACAACCATTAAGCAATATCAAAAAAGTTTGGATATACGACAATTACCTTACGTCACGTCTAACTTGGCCTTTCCTTGTGTATGACATTGGTGGAACCCTCCTGGCAAAACTAGATGCAAACGTCATAAAGTTATTGAAGTTATGGCTCGGAATTGCACATTCAGCTGACCCCTCAACTCTATTTAGGGATAAAGACAGTTTTGGGATGAAGTTAAAGAAGCCATCGGAACTCTATAAACACCTCAGAGTTACTAAAATGCATGTCTTGGGGCAATCCCAGGATGAAATAGTCTCATCTCTCCCAAAAGACAAATGGGCTACAGAGATTGATTCAAGACTTCAATTCCATAAACAATTTATGGCGGGTGCACAGTTTAATAGAGTCGGATTAGGTTCTGCAGAGAAAAAAGAAGACCGTGAAATAGTAAAATCCTTTCTGAAACAAGATGAAAATGATAACTACAAAGTGCACGCAATGAATCTAGAAATGCAAAATGAGTGGTTAACCATAGGAGAGTTCTGCATCCCATTAGCCCTGAGATGGCGCACCTTGCTGCACGATTGGTCTCCCGCCCTACTAAAATTCTATCTCAATGCCTTCCAAATGACCCTCCCAGACCAAAGTAACCTAGTAAGATGGGGGAAAGCCTCGGAAAAAACTTGCTATACTTGTGGGGAGGCAGTAGGTACTGCTAGGCACTTATTGGTAGGTTGCAAGGTGCTGCTTGATAGGGGTTATTACTCACGTCGCCACGATAGAGTACTGGAAATCATACGTGAAGCAGTAAGTCTTTCAGTAGCCAGAGCCCAAAAAGGAGTGACCACAAATCAACGACAAATTAACTTTGTAAAGGGTGGATCAACTGTCAACTCAAAAAGCAAACCTTTCTCAATCATAGGGACTGCACCTGACTGGACTATTTTAATGGATACGTATGACAAGCACTATAAAATCCCAGAGGATGTTGGTGTTTCATCATCCAGACCTGACATATTCCTTTATTCCAAACACATTAAACATATAATATTAGTAGAGCTTACTGTACCGTGGGAAACCAACATTCCTAAAGACCACACAATAAAATTAAATAAGTATTACGATCTGACAAACGCACTCAACAAAAATGGCTATGTGGTTAATTTATACGCGGTAGAAGTTGGAGCGAGAGGTATACCAGCAAAATCTCTATATAACCTTTTGAAAGACCTTGGCCTGTCGAGAACTGCAATAAATTATATTTTAGAACGAGCGTCTAAGGCTGCACTCACAGGTTCCTACCAAATTTGGCTAGGCAGGGCGGGAAACTCGAGCGGTGAAGGTGAGCGTTGATGCGCATCTGTAAAGGAGGCCTCCTTAAACCTACACCCGGGTCGCAAGTCCTGGGAGCTGCTCGGAGTTTCTCCCCCTGCAACACGATGGACCCGGCACCCGCACGGTGAATCCATGGATTGCTAAGAAGTTTGTCTCTCCCCTTTGACATTGTGGCTTTTCGTAGCATATACCTTCCTCACAAAACAGTCTGTTCAATGCAACAAAACAAAATTGTCGTCATGAATTTTTAAGTATACCTATGTATCCAATTAAATTTATAAATTCATTGACTTTATTGTTAGTTGATTCTTTATATCCGTGATACACGGTCATTCAGTATTAAAAAGTTTTAATTATTTTTCTTTTAGACAAATTAGTTACCTAAAGTAGGTATTTTGTGCAAAATAATATCAGTCTATTAGAACTCCAATACAAAGTGTTGTATGAAACGGTAAAAATAAAGCATCTTTTTGGTATTTGGAATTAAAAAGAAAGACCACACACGCACGAGACGCAGGTAAACATGCTGATTGACCTGTTCTTGATACTGGTTTGATGAATAGGTTTGATTAACCGAACTCGATGTCTTTTTTCGAACATATTTTTTAACAAGTTATTAGATCAACATTTCCAAATTATCAAAAAAATATTCATAGGAATAATTATTACTAAAACCTAGCTTACTTAGTTATCTGACTCCGTGTTAATCCGAATATAAAACCATATTTGCGGTTTCGTTGGTGAATAAAGCGTAGGTCTACAAACTTCTGATTATTTTTTTATGTATAAAGAGCAAGTAGTAATAAAAAACGTCTTAACGTTGCCGACACGTCGGCGTATCAAACGAAGAATCAAACTCCCACAACAGTTTTGGAAATATCTCAATATACTTTGTAAGAGGAATTCATCTCTCTTACTTTGTAATGGTGCAGTTTTTGTAATCGTTTATTTTTTAAACATACTTGCGATTCCCTTCAATATTAAAACTTTTTTATAACATTAGAAGTAATCTAAAACCAGATTATGTAACGAAATCAGAGAAATATTCAAATGATTGTTAAAAGAATAATATTTTTATATACATAATCATATTTTATAATATTTTGATAGTGAATATTTTGATAAAGATTTTTGTTTGTGTACGTACTTGCGAAATATTTTTGATATCACTAAAGCCAGAGAAGAAAAACAAATGTCCTTTAAAAACCGTATGGTAGGTTAAAACTTGAAACAGGCTGCAAATGGTAGTAAAGTTGAGGTATAGACAGATCCATAGCGTGTCGAAACGATCTCCGATATAAATAGTGCGGGCGAGACGAGTCGACCGCGGCGCAGTGACCGACCATCGACAGCGATCCCGATTATAGGGCGAATGTTTGAGTTTCTTTATTTTCGAATTGGTCGTGCGAAGCGTCTAGGTATATCTTTCTATAAGCGACGTAGCTGGTAACGTGTGCGTTGCTCTCGCTACGTGAATGGGTGAGGGCGACTCGACGTGATACGTGCAGCTTGTTCGCGGGACGGTCACTGCAGGTGCGTACCGTGTGAACGTGTCGAGTAGTCTCGCTGAACATTATAGAAATTTTCTAGTGCAGTAGTAAATTCTGTTGAAAAAATTATAATGCAAACTGGAAGGCTCATTCAGACCTTTCAGTTTTGTTTAAGATATCACAAGTTGTAACTTTTTAGAATTTGTTAAATCGCTATTTCTTGTCACTCACTCTTCACTCTCTAATTTGACTGATGACTCAGATTTTATCATTTTTTTAGAAAACAAAAGAATAATGTGCGAATTAGATCGGAATGACTATGGCTAAATATTCGAAAAAGACATATTTTATGTTCAATATATGTATTGTTTTTCGTTAGGTGCTGAAACGCACATTCAGTAATAGCTTTACGCAATACGTGCGTGTGGCTTGCTGGATGAGCGTGTGCGTCGTATTACAGAACCGTACCGTGTGAACGCAACGTGTTAATTGGCGTGCAGTGTCTCAGTGTCAGTGTCTTGATGTCTTCACGCCACGCGCCTGCGTTTGCTGGTCTGCGCGCCAGGTTCAATTTAAATCAACTGTAATCAATTTTAATGGCAAATAAATACCTTTTATTGGTCCCTTTTCGTTCGTTTATCTATCTAAAGCACCCAAGTAGTAGTACGTTAAAAGATGATATCTTAATTCTTAATTAGCTGACCCGCGCGTGCCTACTTCATCGGGCGTCAAACTTTTTTACTGTTGACTCCGAGCAGTGTTGCCAGATGGACAATCTGATAATACGGTGTAACCTACTAAAAATTACAGTGTTTTTGTCATAAATACAGTAAAAACAAAAACAAAATGCAGTGTATTTTACAGTGCAAATAAAACAAAAAAAATTCGCGATTTAATGTTCCGCCTTGAATGCCGCCAATTTGATTTCAGCCATTTTTCGTTTATCTTCCGATTTTAAAGTCGTTTTTTCAAACACTGTGGTAATTGATGGGTGAGATGACAATGGTTTAGATTTTTTTAATGTTTATTTCCTTCACCATGCCTTTTTATAGCAATTCTGTCAGCTAATATTTTTGTATCACATAACACAAAAATTGCGCGATAGGGGTCGTTCGGATCTCACTGAGCCACTCACTTCGGAATTTTTGTTTATAGTGCCGTTTCTTAGCTTTTTTGGGAGTTGACGGTACATTATTATTGTCTTCCGAAGAAGTAATGATTAATTTAGAAGTTTTAATTAGATAAACAAATTAAATCTTTTTTTACACGCTTGCACGTACGTATAACAACTGAAACTAATAAAAATAATACTTCCCTCGCCGATCCTCTAAAACTTAACTAATTTGAAAGACACACTATTTACATCAAACTGTAGTTGTTAAGTTGTTCTTTCCTTCTAGCCGGGTGATACTGTTTTGCTAATGAAAAACTGAATAGGGATTCCCCTACATTACATACCTACTCGTACTTTTGCGATAAGTCGCGTTCATGATTTTAAAATTTTCGATTACAGTGGCACTCATTATATTATAAAAAAATTAATGAAACTTGTTTCCAAAAAAATACAGTGTTCTCCATACACTGTATTTATAACAATACAGTGTACAGTAGACGGCTTGAAAATACGGTAGATCTACTGTAATTACAGTGCATCTGGCAACACTGACTCCGAGTTTATCAACTACTATAGTTTCTATTCCGTGGCGGTGTAACCCACGATAATGTTCACTTTCAAGTATCTCTTAAACTATGCTTCTACACAAATTACTATTTAAAATAAATAAAATTAGACATATTGCTGTTTAATAAACATACATAACATTGTGTTTTTTCTATAATAATTAATTAATTATGTACTCTGTAACTATAGGTACATTATCGGCGTTCGATTTGCAAGTTTTAGAAACAGTTTGTCTTTCGATATATTATGGTTCCTCTGTAGATTTCCATTGTTCCTTTTCTTTTGCCACTAGTATCCATTCTGGACCAAACACCTATCTATCTATCTATATAATTATCTTCCCATCTTTTCCTTTGTCGCCCTTTACTCTTATTACCGTTTCTAGTTTCTAGTTTAATGTGACGTCATAACAAAACATCTCCTATTCTCCTCGGACGCATAGGCCAATCGAGTGGAAGAGAGATAAATGCGGTGCAAGCGTACAATGAGCGTAACGGGACAATGAGCGTAACGCTACAATAAGTCAACCTTTTTCGTGCATGCAGCCGGCTTTCATCGATATTTATTAGACGTTGTCTCGTCAAAACACAATGAAAAATGCATTGTTGGATATATAAGCATCTTATTACATTTATACCTTTCTAAAATAACTGTGTGCATCGTATCACAGTGCCAAAAAATATACCTAGGTACTTATGTTAATTAAAAATACTGGGTTTGATGAGCTCTACTCGTGTGAAAATCGAAAAAAAATCACTACCTAACATAGGTTTAAAAATCATAGGTACCTATTAAATACTTATTGCGTACGGCTCACCTGATGGAAAGCGATTACCGTAGCTTATAGACGCCTGCAACACCAGAAGCATCGCAAGCGCGTTGCCGATCCTAGCCCCAATCCCCCCAGGAGCTCTGGTCACCATACTCACCACAAGGAACACAATACCTCTTGAAAACAGTATTATTTAGCTGTGGTCTTCGTCGTCGAGGTTACTACCCCAGTCGGACTGCTCCACATTTTGAGCAGGAAATTACCTGCTGTGCCCTACCTCAGTTAGATCAATTTTCTACTTGCCTTTACAAATGCATGTTTCATTTAATCGTTAATACTGTCTAGTGTAAAATATTTATAGAAACTTATAAAAAAAAAACAAAAAAAACTTTATGTTTTAATTTCTTTAATGCGATGAAAATAAGTTGCCCCTTAATACAACATCATATGCCTGTCAGAATATTTTTTTATTTTATTCTATAATAAATAAACAGTATTTAAAAAAAGAACAATGTTACTGAATACAAGAAAAAAAAAATGTTAAAAAAGTCAAATAAAACGAGTGTGCTTTAGTTTAGACTACACTGAAGTAAAGCTTCTTTCGTTGCCCCTACAGTAATATACGAAACTTAACTCTCTCTTTTTCTATCGTCACTAACTTATATCTTCCTCTCAACTTCCGTTCGCCTCGCATGATCACACTTTTCGTAACGCCCTCACTAATTCACCAGCTTACTCCCCAAGCCAAGCGTGCGTAAAGGAGTTTTACTTCAAAAATTGTATTTTATTTTCATACTCAACACTTCGAGTTCATATTATATAAAAATCCTTAAAAAAAAAATATAGAAACAGAAATAGATTAATCGAAAGAAGGACGGGAAAATAAATATATTTTATCTATAGTGTTGCGTTTTCACATTCGTAAGTCGATCAAGGGCATCGATAGCAAACCACATTCGTCCTGTAGTAAAGTCACACCACACGACAAATATCTCGCACATACCTAATAAACTTGTTTTGTTATTCGAATCCAAATTTAAAAAGTTATCATCGAGGTCAATGACTTGACGTTGGGCGATCCGACACATTTTCATTTGTGTCTGCGCCCGCGTTGTTTCGATAAAAAATGTCAAATTATATCGATATTGTGCGGTGTAAATTAATTGTTTCTGCGTAACTGTGTTTATTTACATATTAAGTTTTAAATACGTGAACAGAAACGGATATAATTTTTGTATGGTACCTACTTACGTTTAAGGTGTGATGTTGATTGTATGCGTAGCCACTATTATTTTAATACTTAGTAAAATTATTTAAATAAAAGTTACTAATAAATATTATAATTAAAATATTTCATTTAAACGAACAAATAGCTTACTTCTACGTATTACAATTAGTGAAAGAGTCGGCTAGGGTTATTTCTTGCAGAAAGTCTAGCAAAACATCTATCATTAATTATCTCTAATATGTAAGTATACACAAGTGTATAATACACTGCAATTTAACCGACTTCAAAAAAGGAGGAGGATATCATTTTGAATGTATTTTGTAGGTGTTACCTCATAAGTCATAACTTTTTATTGAGTGTACCAAAGATGATTCATTATTCGAAAGCTAGTGCTTGTCACGTGGATCCGTTTAAATTTAATCGAGATCTCATCAGTACTTTTTGAATTATATCTAATAATAGTGCGTAATAAAATAGTGTGTATTTTATTTAGCTATTGTAGGACACAGCAGGAAATATCCTACTCAATATCTGTAGCTGCCCGTTTGGGGAAGTACCTCGACCTTAAAGAAGACCTCAGCTAAATAATACTGTTTTCAAGTAGTATTGTGTTCCTGTTGGTGAGAAAGGTGACCAGAGCTCCTGGGGGGATTGGGGATAGGATCGGCAACGCGCTTGCGATGCTTCTGGTGTTGCAGGCGTCTATAAGCTACGGCAATCGCTTAGGTACTATCAGGTGAGCCGTACGCTTGTTTGCCGACCTAGTTATGACCTATTAAAGAACCTAGGATTTAAATCTGAGAATCTGGTCTTCGTAAAAATACAGCTAAATAATACTCCTGTCAAGCAGTGTTATGTTCTTGTTGTGAATAAGGTGAGCGGATCACCTAGAGTGGGTGGTAACGTTGGGTAGGGTTGGTAACTCGCTGGAGGTGCTTCTGGTGTTGCAGGCATTTGAGCCTTGTTTGACGAATTAGTTTTATATTAAAAAAAAATAACTTGGCGATGTAAAGTGAAGTCGGTTTTTCTTCGTTTGCGAGACAATACAGTTATATACACCAACTAGCTTCTGCGCGCGACTTCGTCGGCGTGGACTCCGCTCCTATTGGTCTTAGCGTAATGATATATAGCCTATAGCCTTCCTCGATAAATGGGCTATCTAACACTGAAAGAATTTTTCAAATTGGACCAGTAGATCCTGAGATTAGCGCGTTCAAACAAACAAACAAACAATCAAACAAACAAACTCTTCAGTTTTATTATATTAGTATAGATGACTATATTTTGTATGTTTTCGGTCAAAAGTAACGTTTAGGACAAATTTTCCGCTTCGCTTTTGATTTAAACTACAAATTCTCTTCCTTTCATCTAATTACTGTAGTCTGTACCTAAACGTCATATATAACTTTCATGCTTAAAATCGAATTAGTATTATTAAATATCATATGACTGTTAAGTGTAATGATAAAATAAAAAAACAATAAAGTACAATGCACTAAATTAGATTACACCTTCTTACTGTCTGGCAGTTTAAATGATATCTCTATTTATTATAATAATTTTCCCGTTGAGAAATAACGAACGTAGTTTACAACTCTTCTAGATAAACTTGTATTTTCATTTCGATGTGCTTTTAAATACATCCATACGAATATAATAAAGCTGAAGAGTTTGTTTGTTTGTATGAACGCGCTAATCTCAGGATCTACTGGTCCGATTTGAAAAATTCTTTCAGTGTTAGATAGCCCATTTATAGAAGAAGGCTATAGGCTATATATCATCACGCTAAGACCAATAGGAGCGTAGCACCAATGAAGAATGTTTCAAAATCGGGTTTTTATTTCCTTTTGAGAGCTTCCGCTGCGTAAACGGTTAAAGTTTCGCACAAATCATGTACCTATGACAGAATTGGTCCTATTCCACCGGGACGACGTCGCGCGCAGAAGCTAGTTATATATAATTGCAATTAGAATTAAGGAGTTGCCAATATAATTACTGTAGTGGATGGCGCAGTCATCTCTTTGATCGAAATCAAAGGTCTCTTAAATTACGTATGTAAAATTTTGAGCGCATACTTGTGGGAAATATGCATGCTTGTGCTCATTATCATTTCCAAAAATACAGTGTCTTCGTATTGAGCGCAAACATCCTAAACTTTTGATAGTTTTTATTTGGTGTTGATTGTTTGATGTCCTTATATAGTTTCATGTGTTAAATTAATTAATGCTTTTTCAGCGGTACAAAGATGACCCTCTTTATGCGTTGGGCATTAATTATATCTTTTCTTCGTTTTATTGAATGCCGGATCTGTTTTCAGTGGAAAAAACAGTGTTGGTTTATTGTTAAATTGTTTCAAAAAACTTAAATTTAATTTTAGGTATACCATAATCGAATACATTAAACTAGCAGTCTAGTCTAGTAGCGGTCGGATAACGAAGATTCAACATTCAAAGTATTTAATGTTTTGTATAATTAAATTATACTATCAACTAATACGAATCGTCAAGATCATCTCTGATAATATCAACATGATACTTAACGTTCTTCAACAATATTGTTTGTTAAATTGTCATCGGTGAACGCTCGTCATGTGGAAAATAACCGAGGGAACTCGTGTAGCATCGTATGACGCAGCGTCTGGCTGGGTGCGATCGGGATACCAAGTAAACTGAGAACTTGGCAATTTTACCAATTCAAGATGCAACTCTTTTCATTTTCATACTATATGTATATTTACGAATATATGTTATTTAAGGTGATAAAATTTACGTACGTATATAGGTGTTAAGTGATACAAGTTTATATTGTAAACTCTGTAGTGTTAATGTCAACAATTTTTATTGGTTTATTTTAATCGATATGATTGAATGTTTATTTGTCGTTGAATGCCTAATTTTTAGTCTGCATAAACACCAGCAATAATAAATTTAAGCAATTTTTATCCATCACTTACGATTTTACAAAAAATTCATTTGAAATGTAGATTTTTTAAAAAGGTAATTATTATTTTTTTTTGTATTAAATTTCGGCTATTACAAAATAGCGTGTATAACCTTTTCTTTTTAATAAATGTAATATTATTATGTATGTAATTAAGCTATGAGAAGATTAATTATCAAAATTTACCGTTTTTACTGTTATTTATTTTTGACCTTTCGGTTTATTTTATTCATGGATATTATATAAGCGCAATGCATACCGTACCGTTACGTCTCCTTGCCTTATGGAGTTGCGAGTATTAAAATACAGCAGATTCACTTAAGGCGCCTGGGGGGGCAAAACGCCGCGCTGGCCGTTTTTTGTGCAGTTTTTTGAAGCTATCTACTTTTTATTGGAAAGAAATATAAAACTAATACAAACACATTTAATTTCTACATAATTTTGATTACATGATGGTCCTTTTTTTTAATTTTTTTAAAGGATTACATTTTAAATAATCGCCTTACAACGAAACCACAAAAATGAGAAATAATTACTGATACTGTGCGTCTCCTCGTGAAGTAAACATTATTTTATTTTGCTACCGACACTAATGGATTGACAATTTAATAAGGAACAATTCGCATGAAAATTTTTTTCGAAAAGACCTAAATTTGATGTGTTATTGATTTTTTTCTAAAATCTGGGCGTATTCACTACTGTACTCAAGCGCGGTTGTATTGGAATTCAGTCTGCCGCAAGGTTTGGAGGGAGAAGCTTGTGTCGTTTGTCACCGTCTCGGCTAGCGCACGCTCACGTCATATTATAAATCTATACGTCTATACTCTATACATACAAATAAATAAAAGTGGAGTGTCCGTTTGTAATAATAAAATAATATTATCCTTTTACTAAATGCATATCCATGTATACACGGTACATATACCAAAATTACATTTTTTACAATTTATTGTTGTCTGTATGTCTGTCAGTTTGTTCCGGCTAATCTCTGAAACGGCTTGACCGATTCAGACGGGACTTTCACAGACAGATAGCTGATGTAATAGGCTGTTACTTTTATTTTTATTTTGTATCTCTGCGAACTGAACAATAATTTTTTTTTAATTCCACGCGGACGAAGTCGCGGGCACAGCTAGTAAACAATAATAATTTATTAGCAATTAGCATATTGTTAGCATTTTTTGTTGACTTTTGTTTGGGTTAGTTTTTTTTTGTTTGTTATTTATTGTGAAAAAATGCTCTGTGTGTGTATTTAAAACTATTGAGTTTTTTTTAAAAACGCTATTGTTGTGTAGGTATCTAAACAATGGTTTTAGCACCTTTGAAAATTATAGAAACGACACCCATGATAAAGAGTTTTGCTAGCTAATTTAATTTGACCATGTACCTATAGGTTTTTACTTTTTACCTAGACCTACGTTAAAATAAAAAAAAATCTCTATATATGTATATAAAAATGAATCGCTGAATTTGTTGCTAAGCGCAAATCTCGAGATCAGCTGAACCGATTTCACTAATTCTTTTTTTATAATATTCATTGAAGTACGAGGATGGTTGTTACGGTGAGAAAAATTAAAAAAAATTGCCTGAAAAGTCTAAAAACAACACTTTTCTATATTCCCATACAAAAGATTCGTAATAATACTTAAAAGGCAATTTGAACTTTAATACCATACAATAAAGTTTAAGAGTTAGTGGAAGGGTTCCGGAAAGGCAATTGAGTGATGTTAGTATCGTATAAATATTAATGTCAATATTTGTCAATATATTAATTTATATATTTTTTTGTTTTTACATAATGTAATTGTTGACTTATCAACTTTCTTTTTTCTTTTTTTTAATCTTTTTACTAGCTGACCCAAATTGCCGTTATCCCGAATAGCAATTGAGTGACGTTAGTATCGTATAAATATTAATCTCAATATTTGTCAATATATTAATTTATAATTATTTTTTTTACATAATGTAATTATTGACTTATCAACTTTCTTTTTTCTTTTTTTTATCTTACTAGCTGACCCAAATTGCCGTTATCCCGAATAGCAAAATAAGTATTTAAAAAAAATAATTAAAGAATCGACTGTTAGGCGGTACGAAGTTCGCCGGGTCAGCTAGTTATTTATAAGTTTAAGTAATTATACTTCATTGTTAGTATTTATTGAACGTAAGTGTAGTCACTGAATTCATTACCTAAAATATATACGCACCAATTAACATTTATTTCTTATAAAAAAATAATATATTTTTTTATTGAATGCCGTGCGGTCTGCGGATCCCTAGATCTGTAATTTTTACGTGTATTCGTAAGTTGTAACCAAATGCCGCTAGATGTGCCGCGAGAGGTGGGGTGCGGCAAAGAGGGATCGAATGCTCAAGGTTATTTGCTTGGCATACCGCCTTAACCAAAGAAGTTAAACCTGCAACATATTTTCGACTTTATTACAACGAAGCAAATAGTATAATGTAAGTTAACGTATTCGCACATGGTTGCTATTACCGCTCTAATGATTGGCATTGAGCTGTGCTCGCCAATATACTCGCTCCTTAGCCGCTTGAAATAAATTTATGATTATTCTAGATGACGGCCCAACGCATCGTTCAAGAAAGGAGGTAAGTTATGTTTGCTACTTACTGTTGGATGTGGTAATCTTAATATGTCAATTATTGATCTATTTCTAAAATATCACAAATAAATATGAATATAACTAAACTACGGACTGATCAAAAATATAACACGTTCTCTAGACAAGGATTGAGGACTAAATTTCTAGCAGGTGCTTCTAGCTATAGCCTTATTAAAGGGGAGATGTCAAAGTTGTGAACTCTACGAGCGAACAGATTAAGCTTGTAACGTTATTAATATGATTTGGAACAAGAAATGATTGAATTTTGCTTGGAAGATATTTGTCTGAAGGAACTGAATGATGCAGCAACAACTGATCCAGTTTAAAATTTACCTCTAATTTTCTCCGACTCAGTTTTGGCATATATCGAGAAGATCCACGATAATTACAATACAACATCAAACTTTTGATTTTGCAAAGACCCAAGAAATAGAAAAAACTTACAATGACGGACCTGACGTATATAATGCTATTAATATTTGACAATTGTTGTTTAATAAAAAAAAATTTTTTTGGACTAGATAATGGATAATTCAAATTAGGTTTTCATATTATGTAGAATCTTTATGGGTGGAAAGTATGTGCATATCTATGTTAAAGTATGTTTGGGTGAGATGTGTAACAATACTCGCACAATTGTCAACTGCAGAGGTCACCTACTTCGTACTAGATGACCTCACAACAAGTGACTTTGTTTTGTATATTTTGTATGACTACGACCTGGTGCGAACTTGCCAAAATAATTCTGGTTTCATTTTTCTTGTCACAGGATTGAAAAACTGCCACATCCAACGTAACGGAGAATTTCGACAAAAATTTCTGCTGTAAATTTACGACGTGGCTGACATTTTGTTGTCGTCGGCGCCGGATGCACATAAGATGATATTTATAGTTTTATAAGTATATTTTAAACTAATGCATATGATGTTGCTTTTCCTTATTGTAAGTTACGAATAGGTATATCAATAGACTGTTACGTTTATCGAGTATTACGTTTGATTGTAGGTTACCTTTGGTAACAAAATCTTTTTAAGAAACACTTCAGTACCTAAACATTTTGTAAAAATATCTAATCAAAAATCTTCATGCCGTATCTTCCGCCGTCTATTGCTAACTTATAAATAAAGGAAGTTCGTTCATCGTGAACGGTCATAAGACACCAAAAACCATTGTATCTGTATCTTATAACGTGTTTAGGGGTTTGTATACGTTGTGCTTCTCTATGTGGGTCACGACTCTACATTAGGGACTCCACGATCATGGGTTTTTCGAAAATTTTGCCTCACTATTTGAAAACCTGTGAAAAATTTACAAGAGGGTACTTAGGAGATTTATTTATTTTTATTATTTGAATTGGCAGTGTACCTTTTCTCTCCATGGTTATGGGTTATATGCAGTAACAAAAAAAAATAATAATAAAAAATTATTATTACTATTCGATTCAGCCTGTAACATGTTACTGCTTGGCATATGCCTCTGTGGCGTACACACAAACTTTATTTTTATATACAGTCTTTAAATTAAAACCTTCATGTTGATTTATATATTTTATATGGAAGAAGAAATTTGACATGTCACTAGAATATTTTTAATTTAATTGTCATTCTGTAATTTCTTAACTTACTGAAGAATAAAGTTAGTGGATTAATATAAATATTTTTATTTCATCAATAAAAATAAAAAAAGGACTTAATTGATATCATCAGCCACTACACTGGTGACCCCGTATTGAAAAATAGGAACGGACTAAAAAGTAAGCATTTAAACTTTATACAAAATGGAAAGAAAAAATGTCGAACCTACAGAAACTGACGTTTTTCGTATCGGCGTGAAACCACCTCCATTTTGGGCCGAAGAACCTACAGTTTGGTTCTCACAGCTGGAAGGAAATTTCACATTATCTGGTATCAAAGATGACGATACTAAATTTTACTACGTTATTTCTACTTTGGAACAAAGATATGCTGCTGAAGTTAAAGATATAATTGTATCACCCCCAAAAACAGGCAAGTACGAATTATTAAAATCCGAATTAATTAAACGACTATCTGCGTCTCGCGAGAAAGAAGTCAAGCAGCTACTCATTCATGAGGAACTGGGTGACCGTCGACCTAGCAATTTCTTACGTCATCTACAACGCTTAGCAGGACCTTTAATTCCAGACGACTTTACAAAAACGATTTGGATTAGTCGCCTACCTATAGCACTTCAACCCATTATTGCGGCCCAGAAAACATTAGATCTACAATCTCTCGCTGATTTGGCTGACAGTTTGCATGAGATAGTACCACGTACACCACAAGTTGCGTCGACGTCTACGTCTCAATCCGTATTAGAATCCATGGCTAAACAGATCGACGAGCTGTCCATGCAAGTTAACGCACTTAATACATATAGTTATACAACAAGATCAGGACCTAGACGTCATCGTAGTCAAACTCGCAATACAAGCAGTACCAGATCACAATCCAACCATCAGAAGTTTCCAGTTTGTTGGTATCATTACACTTTTGGAAAAAATGCGAATAAATGTATTAAACCATGCGACTTTAAGTCGGAAAACTGCAAGGGCAGTCGGTAATGGCGACATCCGACAGCCAAAATAACATTCCAGGTCGCCTTTTTGTCACAGATCAACGCACAAAAATGCAATTTCTTGTCGATACTGGTAGTGATCTATGCGTTTTTCCTCGTACGTGTCTTAAAGAACGACGCTCGCCAACAAATTACCAACTATATGCTGCCAATGGATCAACAATAGCTACATATGGTTTTGCTCACCTGGAATTAAACTTAGGGCTTCGTCGAGACTACAGCTGGCGTTTTATCGTGGCGGATGTAACCAAAGCTATAATTGGAGTGGATTTCTTATCACATTATGGTCTTATAGTCGACTGTCGTAACCAGCGTCTCATCGATAGCACTACGACGTTGACAACACAAGCTCATTCGGTATCATCAAGCACGATTTCATCAGTCAAGATTTTTCTGGGTAACTCGCAATACCATGAACTACTACATGAGTTTCTTGACATCACCAAGCCAGCCGGAATCGAACGTGTTCCTAAGCATAACACTGTTCATTATATTAAAACTACTCCCGGACCGCCAGTTTCTAGTTCACCACGTCGCCTGGCTCCAGACAAACTACTCATTGCTAAGAAAGAGTTTGAAGCCATGATCAAGAACGGAACAGCGCAACCGTCAAAGAGCCCATGGGCGTTACCGCTACATCTAGCACCAAAGAAAGATAACGGTTGGCGGCCATGTGGTGATTATAGAATGTTAAATGCAAGAACCATTCCTGACCGGTACCCGATCCGCAACATACACGATTTCACGCACAACATATCTGGTTGCCATATCTTCTCCAAAATCGATTTAGTAAAAGCATATAACCAAATACCAGTATATACTGAGGACGTTGCGAAAACTGCTATAACTACTCCTTTCGGCCTATTTGAATTTCCATACATGACATTTGGACTCAGAAATGCCGGTCAAACCTTTCAACGTTTTGTCGATGAAATGACCAGAGGTATGGACTTCGTTTTTGCATATTTAGACGATTTTCTTATATTTTCACCTGACGAAACAACTCACAAGAAACACTTACGAGATATTTTTAACAAATTTCGAGATTATGGAATAGTTATAAATACTTCCAAATGTATCTTCGGAGCAACAGAGCTATCATTTCTAGGATACCACGTCTCGTCGAAGGGAATCAAGCCTCTGGAATCAAAAGTAGATGCAATTAAACAATTTCCTGTGCCAAAAAACGTTAAAGAGCTGCGTAGGTTTTTAGGCATGGTAAATTTTTACCGTAAATTTCTTCCTAATGCAGCATCTATTCAAGCACCACTTCATGCCTTACTTACTGACAATGTGAAAGGCGCAAAACCTATAGATATATCAGGCAAGTCATTAGAGGCATTCCAAAATTGTAAAGAAAGTTTGTGCCGCGCCGCTCTTTTAGCGCATCCAGACTTCAATGCAAAAATCGCAATGGTAACTGATGCCTCTGAAAACGCAATTGGCGCAGCGATACACCAGCGCAGGGGAGATTATTGGGAACCTCTTGGTTTTTTTTTCACGAAAACTTAGTCCATCTCAATGTAAATACTCTCCATATGATAGAGAGCTTCTAGCGATTTACGAAGGAATCCGTTACTTTCGCTACATGTTAGAAGCCCGACATTTCACCGTTTTCACGGATCATAAACCACTATGCTACGCGTTTGCTACGCAGAAAGAAAAATGTTCACCACGACAATTTCGGCATCTCGATTATATTGCTCAGTTTACTACAGACATACGACACATTTCTGGAAAGGACAATGTTGTTGCAGACACGCTGTCACGCATTGAGGACATCTCACAACCAATCAACTTAACACTTCTGGCGCAGTCACAAAAGAACGATTTAGAATTGAAGCAATTGATTCAAGGCAAAACATCGTTAAACTTACGGAAAATAGATATTCCTGGAACTCAGCTACAAGTATACTGCGATGACCATAACAACACATTAAGACCTTTCGTTACAAAGTTATTTCGCTACGAAGTATTCAAAAGTTTGCATTCCCTAAGCCACCCAGGAACGAATGCGACAGCCAAGCTGGTTTCACAACGTTTCGTATGGCCCGGAATAAGAAGAGATTGTCGTAAATGGGCAAAATCTTGTCAGGCTTGCCAGCGATCAAAAATAACCCGTCACGTAACAACAACCCCTGGGACATTTTCCTTACCACGTTCGCGATTTACGACAGTCCACTTAGACCTGATAGGACCCATGCCTATTTCTAACGGCTACAAATACTGCCTTACAGCCGTGGACCGTTTCACGAGATGGCCAGAAGCTTTACCCATAATGGACATTACAGCAGAGACGGTGGCAAAAGCCTTTATATCTGGCTGGATATCTCGTTTCGGTTGCCCTACCACTATTATAACAGATAGAGGAAGACAATTTGAATCAGCTCTTTTTAAGCATCTATCTGACATGGCTGGTTTTGAACACAAACATACAACTGCATATCACCCTGCATGTAACGGCATGGTTGAAAGATTTCATCGACAGTTAAAAACAGCTATTGTTTGCCATTCCAATGCTAGTTGGACGGAATCACTACCATTAGTACTGCTTGGTATTCGAAGTGCACTTAAAGAAGATATCGGAGCATCCTCTGCCGAATTACTATATGGCGAAAGTCTTAGACTTCCTGGAGAGCTATTTCAATCTTCTACAAATAATACTCAAGACGTAACGGAATTTATAACACGATTAAAATCTATCACTAAAAGCGTCAGACCTCAACCAGCTTCCAGACATTGTAACAAGTCTGTCTTCATTTTCAAAGACCTTTTTCGGACGAGTCATGTTTATCTTAGAGAAGAAGGCACAAAGGGAGCTCTTCAACCTGCTTATACCGGACCACACGAAGTGTTAGAAAGACGCAGCAAAGTTTTTAAGATCATCATAAAAGATAGACCAGTTACTGTATCAATCGAAAGACTCAAACCTGCTTATATTTTAACAGAAGATTTCGAGCACAGAGACGATAAACAGCCCATTCCTACTCCACCTCAGATAAAAAACAGTGAAGAGGATAAATGCCAAAACGTGAAATCACGTTCAGGAAGAACAGTGCGCATACCTAAGTATCTAAGTATTTATACCTAAGTATCGCCCGTAACGGTCTCTGGAGGGGGGTGGTGTGGCGTACACACAAACTTTATTTTTATATACAGTCTTTAAATTAAAACCTTCATGTTGATTTATATATTTTATATGGAAGAAGAAATTTGACATGTCACTAGAATATTTTTAATTTAATTGTCATTCTGTAATTTCTTAACTTACTGAAGAATAAAGTTAGTGGATTGATATAAATATTTTTATTTCATCAATAAAAATAAAAAAAGGACTTAATTGATATCATCAGCCACTACACCTCTTTCTCCATGCAGGAGAAGGATCGGAGCTTAATCCACCACACTCTGGGTTTCCGAATATACCTATTCCCTATATAAGTAACGATCGCTATCAGGTATTTGTGATAACAACCGGGACCGACAGCTTAACGTGTTCAGCGAGGGACGGTGGGGGGACCCACAAGGATAGATATTCTAACCGGGAAAAATATTTGTACTAATAAAAATATCCATCCCGAACGGGAATCGAACCTGTAAACCGCCGGTGTTTAGAAGGAGTGCAGAATGCTAATTTTTTCTTTATTATACATAAAAATACATTAAATCAATTAAAAAAAATACTACACGCAACTATATATTAACACGTGAAGCAAAAACTTTGTACCCCTTTTTACGAAAATTGCGCGGATAGAGTATTCTCCCTTCAATTCACGTATAGTTTATGCAGAGAAGGAGTACAGAATGCTTTATTTTTTTAATTATGCATAAAAATGCATTACATCAATTGAAAAAAAAATTACACACACTACCATATATTTGACACACACACACACGCATGTATACTCTTTTGTTTATTATTATAGAAGTTAGTCTTTGACAACAGAACCTTAGTAATGTTCAAACTTATAATTTAAATTAATAATGCGACCTATTGTTGAATTTCGACCACTCGAGGACCAAATAAACAGGTTGGTCGTCCAGTGGTCGAAATTCAACAATAGGTCGCGAGATATTCGGGAAAAACTGATTTTCGTGACCTTTTGACCTTTATAACTTTTTTAGCCGGCACCATATCAATGTCGATTTTTCACATCTTCATTACAACGCTGTAATAAAGTACAAAAATTCAGCTCGCTAGGAATTATTCCGCAGATTGGGGTTTAAAATGCCTAAAATGAGGTAAAAATTATGACATAATATCCTACTACAGTATATTAATTGTATCTTATTGTAAGTGAACTTTATGTTTTTATGAGAAATAAATTCTATAAATCTTATATAGATATTTATTTTGTTTATAAGGAATAAAATGCACCACCTACCTCTTCTTTACATGTTCTCTTTTAATATTTTGTCTGGAAGAAATCACTATTTAGCGATAAAACCGATTCGTTTGTATATTTAATTATTTTTGTAAGTGGGGTACAATAAAGTTTATTCTCTCTCTCTGTCTAATTTAACTTTACTTAATATTAAGGTTGAATGAACGACATTATAATTATTTAAATGAAATAGAGGTGTTGTCTAGCAAAAAAAAAAAAAAAAAACTGAAAAACCATACCTTATTTATATTTTATAACACATGTTTATGTTAACACACAAATGTGTGCTATTTGTTTTTCTACGAAGTGTTTTTTTCCATTTGTATTTATCAGGAAATCTATTCCTGACTTTCCTAAAATGCGTTCAAAAGTAACACATTAATAGAAATAAAAATATTAACATTTTATTTAATGTATCACAGTTTAAGAGTATGTTATGTTATCCGTTTAATCAAAGTATTAAGTGTACATATAGGAGTACAGTGGATTTTTTAGTCGTGTCTCGATAATTTGATAACGCGACGATACTTTTTTAACCGACTTCCAAAAAAGGAGGAGGTTCTCAATTCGACACGTATGTTTTTTTTTGTGTTAGAAGCTGTTAGGTGTTGTGCTATGATGAATACGGCTGAAGCAGTAACCCTTAACGCCAGAACGGGTGAAACCACGTTGCTTATCTATGTACAAATATGTTTGATGTCCATTCATCTGCTCTGAGCAAGACTCTCACTCTGTATCGATGTCCTAAATAATGAAGGTTTCTTAATAATAGACCTGTAACCGTTGATAATTTTAATCCAGAGCTTGACATTGAATTTAACTGCGTCATTAGTACCTATAGATCTTGATGTCTCGAGTGTATGATCGACCTATATCTATAAACAAATACATAATACTAAAACTCATATCGAATGAGACTTAATTATCGATTATTTATTGTGTAAACCTTTGTCTTAGAAATATACAACACACTATTAACAACATGTTTGTTATATATGCCTGAAACAATTTACAATTTTTTAAAGTTATACATTTATGTTAATTAATAGAAAAACGAGATTTTTAAAGTGATCTATCTGTACATAAATACTGTTTACATAAACATCGAGAGAGTACTTGTTGCCGTGTGTTTTCTCTGTTGTCGATTTAACGCGATCTAATTCGAAAGCGATACGCCTTTCACCTTCCGACCGTCGGACGTGCACTACGCTACCAGCTAACGACTTCACTTCTATCAAATACATTCTTATAAATATTGAGGGTTAATACAATTATACATACGTAACTCGATGACTACAGATTTTTATTTTTTAATACACAAGTGCATTTTGAAACAAACATGTATGAAATGCGTAGCGTTTTCTAAATTTAAAATCATTTACTCTAACCGTACCGCTGATAAGTATTTATGACTAATTGTTCTAGAACCATGTTCTAGATTCCATAAATAAAACGATGTGTATATCATTGACCTATTAAAAACATTGTTAACGTATCCTTACGCATAATTAGATGTACAAGTGACAATAATAGTAAATTTATATAAACATTTTGGTTTAGCTCTTAAATATTTTAACCTCTTAAATGTATCACGTAAATATTGATTACGGTTTATATGCGACTCTAATGTAATGTAAACATTAGCATTTTCATAGAATATGGTGGTAGCTTCTGTTTAAAGATTTTATTTATTTATTTTAATTTATTTATTTTATTCTTTATTGTACACCACATAGAACAATTTAATATCTACAGAATTGTTAAGTAATAAAAAGGAGGCGGCCTTATCACTCGGTAGCGATTTCTTCCAGACAACCTTAGAGTTAAGATAAACGCATTTCACCATATCCTGGGCTTAACCTATATATAATGAACATGTCCTTTGTATGCAAGTAAAAAAAAAATACATTTTTAATACTTACGTTTTTATACGAACTGCAGAGCAAGTTGAATGTTAAAAAAGTAAATACTTCAAAATAGATGAAAAAGGTGCTGTGCACTGGTGCTGGTTGCTGTGTGGCTACGGCATATAATTTAGCCTCCCCCTCTCTTCCCGTGGGTGTCGTAAGAGGCGACTAAGGGATAACATAGTTTCACTACCACTTTGGAACTTAAAAAGCCGACCGACGGCGGGATAACCATCCAACTGCTGGCTTTGAAGTACACAGGCCAAAGACGGGCAGCAGCGTCTTCGGTGCGACAAAGCCAGCCCTGCGGTCACCAACCCGCCTGCCCAGTGTGGTGACTATGGGTAAAACACATGAGTTCACGCCATTATTGGCGCGAACTTGTGGAGGCCTATGTCCAGCAGTGGACTGCAATAGGCTGAAATGATGAATGAAAATGAGATGAAAAAGGTACAATACATATTATTCTACATAATTATGTGAATCTATTAAATATTATAATTTAAAAGAAGGAGAACGAGTTTTTAAGTATACAAGTAGCTATGTACTGAACATGTTTTAAAAAAGGCAATTAAAACAATTCAGGCTTTCTTATTTCGAAGATAACAAGTTTTCTTTTGTTTTATAGCGCAATAACATCGACCCTTGGAATCAAATGAGGTGTGATAGAATAAGGAGTAAAGCATCAACTTATAGAGTGAAAGTACACTTTCTTATTGCCTTACCTCTACAAACAGGTTAAATATACACATATATGTATATTTCTATCCGGAAGAATCTTATTTAATTATCTTTAACTCATTTCTTAATTAATATTGTATTTATATGGTGAATATAATATAAAATATGTTGAAAGGTTTGAATAATGTTTAATTAATTATACGAGTATGTATAAAAAATACGTATGTATTCTGGGAACTTTAAATAAATGATTAGACTGCGATGACACTTGACAGTATTTGTTTACATTAAAGAATAAAAAAATAATAATGATTTTTATATTAATAAAATGATATTTTGTAAAATTCTAGAATAACCAATACACATCTTTGCATTCTCTATAATTGAGCAAAGCACGTGTGACGCTTTTCCTTACAACAGTGTAGGTTAATGTATTGTCCGCTTTCTTAACTCTCGTCCGTCGCATCACTAATTGTTTGATTGTTAACCTACTAATTTAAATTGCCTATAGATTTAGAAATTATCGACAATGTGAGCTATATAAAAATAAATTTTATGTTTTAATTGAAGTGGAAAACGGTTACTAGCATATTTATACTGACACGTTGAAGTTTCCTTTATTAAATTAAGGTAAAATGATGATACAGCGTATTCGTTAAATAAATTAGAGTGATGGAGGTCTTTCGGTCGATTGAAGTCCAACAATAATTGGCAAGTCTTCAAGTACGTGTACTGCGCTAAAGTGTTTACTGTTTACCTCTACGCCGAAAATCACTATAATTTCGTCAAATTGAATGATTATGACCTACCGTTTGTATAGTAATTTATGAAGTGCATCTTTTTCAATGCGATAGTGAAGACAATTTTTGTGTGTGTTTTTATTTTTAATTAGGGAGATGGTTTTGGCAGACGTTTTATTCAGAAGCATATCTTGTTCTTCACCAACTGATCACTGTCTCACCTTAAAAACGTTTATCGGTCCAAAAATAAAGAATTGTAGGTGTATTTTATACTTAGCAACGTCACATCATTGGCGCGTCATGTCTTTTGATACACGTGATCGATACCCAATTAGCATTTCTTGGATTTATTTTAAAATGTAATTTTCAGTTAAAATTTAAATAGAACTTACGCTTGCTATTACAAATGTACATTATGCTTATCGATTTTCGTATTATGTTAAGTCATTAACTGTACATTGTTTTTGTTGCAGTGTCTTTCTTTGTATTTTTTTCATTTTCTGTAAATAAACTCATCCTGATTTTACTAATTTATTTTATCTACGAAAATCATAGATGCGATGGTGTACCAAACAAAAAAAAGCATTAAACTAATAAGATTCGTTGACTAATACAAGGTGACTAAACTGGTACGGATTATGGGAGTCGATGGGCAAGGAGGTTGCGACCGTGGGCTCGAACGGCAAACAGGAGCGTAATAAGGTCGCGGACGCGGCCGCTTGGCGCCGATAGCGCTCGCGCCGTTCGACGCCCTTTTACATTGCCTATCGTAGAATACGCACTGCTTTTTAACCGACTTCAAAAAAAGGAGGAGGTTAGGTACGACCGTGTTTTTTTATTATCTATGTTACCTCAGAACGTTTTACTGGGTGACCCGATTTCGATGGTTATCTTTTTAGTCGAAAGGTTGTGCTTGTCTCTTGTCCCATTTAAATTTAATCGAGATCTGGCAAGTACTTTTCGAGCTACATAATATATGTAATAATGCATATTTACTTAACTATTTTTTCTTCGACATAATTATGTTGTATTAGGTACTTGTTGATGTAATTGAAGTCAGCTTTTCTTTTGTTTTCGAACAAAAACAATTATTTTCTTTTGCGAGCAAACAATAAATTATGTTCAGTTTTGGTTTTGGTGACAATACCTATGTCGCCTACTATTAGGCGATTAGTATTTACCACGTCATAGTTGTGTAACCAGTAAAACCGTTTGCTAAACATTTTGAAACTAAGCTATCCACGATAACATATTGTTTGCATTACATTGATAATAATACATTAAGCAACACGTTAAACAGTTGAGCTATGTAAAGTGTTATTATAACTATACTATGCTGAGTATATTGTAGATGGTTGACGCTTCTGTTTCGTTATATATATCCATAGTATGGTATTATAATTATTAGCCTGTACATTTGCTAGGCAATGAATTTCGAAAGAAAAGTTAATTTTGATCCACGCATATAGAGATATACTTAGAGTGAAGTTTTTTCAGGCTTCGGTAATCTACTGAACCGATTTGACTGAAAATTGTTGGGGAGATAGCTTAGAACCAGGAGACGGACATATGATACTTTTTATCTAGTTAAATTACAGTTTTTTTTTCGGAATAATCTATATCTACTAATATAATAAAGCTGAAGAGTTTGTTTGTTTGATTGTTTGTTTGTTTGTTTGTTTGAACGCGCTAATCTCAAGATCTACTGGTCCGATTTGAAAAATTCTTTCGGTGTTAGATAGCCCATTTATCGAGGAAGGCTATAGGCTATATATCATCACGCTAAGACCAATAGGAGCGGAGTCCACGCCGACGAAGTCGCGCGCAGAAGCTAGTGTACTATAAAATTCTACCGTAGTCATATTTTATTGACAGGGAAGTGCCCTGTGCGTAACAAACAACCACATACTATGAAACAGTTCCTGAAATACGATAAATCGATCATAATTATGATAAAAAACGATTTAACGTAAGTAAGGGGGGGGGGCAGATTAAGAGGGTTAATAACATATAATATGACAAAACAACGTTTGTGGGGTCAGCTAGTTAGAAATATTTTAATAAAATTAAATCTATATTAATATGTAGGCTAGGCTACCTACGCTGTTTTTGATATTTACCTACCCTCAATCATTCTATTATTCGAGTCGTTCTGACGTGTATGTCAGTACCTGTAATTATTCGAGTCATTCTGTCGTCGGCTAAGGCATTCTTGGCTCTGGCGTGGCGCAGTGCACTTGTGTATCCTGCTAGTAGCTTAACCTCGACTCTTCTAATAGTTAGTTTGTGTACACGAATTAATTGTTACTTGTTTAGTTGGACGGCGTGGGCAGCTCGAGCAGTGGATGGGGAGCGTTTGATACGTATCTTTGGAGGGCCCTCCTTAACCCTACACTTGGGTCGCAAGTCCCAGGCACTGACTCCGAGCTGTCCCTCTGCCACGCGATAGATCCGGCGCCCGCTCGGTGAGTACATTGAATACTAAGTAACAACACAAGATAGTTACTTTGTTAAATTACATTGTTAATTAACCATTCTGGCCATCCGTCATCCTCTCCTCACTTCTGATTCCTACATCAGAAGTGGGATGCAACCTTAACGACCCACATCGCGAAAGCCGTGCGCCGAACAATAAGCAGTGTGCAATTAAGTTGCAATATTTCGTGGTGATAAGTAGGTACATCGATATTTTAGTTCTTTTCGGTCGTTCTGTTGTGTTCTTATCGGTGTACAAGGGTTTTATTCAGTGTTATTTGTTGAATTTAATTTTATAGTTAATGATTTTTGCTAATAGATTTTGTGATTCTGTTTTTATTTCGATTCAGTTACAATATTAGATTGTGAGTGTGATTGTAGTGCGAGCTTGCAGCGCGTTCTAGGTCCGGATCTAGCGAAAGGCAAAGCGTATCGAACCGATTCGTTGCGTACTATCCGAGTTTTTAAGAGTGAATACTCATTTTTCATATTTCGCGACAAGTTCCACCATCACTTTAATGACTCTCTTCGCTTATGGTATCGAAGCTATTTTTCGGAAACTAGAACATATCTGTTTCCATAGGGTAGTTTTAAATAATTGTAATTTGTAGTATTCTGAACTCAGTTCAAAGTTAAAATATTAAATGCTGCGAGCGTAGTTGTAGTATTTAGGTTGTTAAAGTTTTTGTGGTTACCCACTTGTTTGTGATAAAGTGTTAATATCGTCTTAGCTTGAGTATTTCCGATTACCCGAATATTTTTTTGTGTTTGTTACACGATATATCTTACACGATATTTTAACTAATATTATTTGTCGAAGTACCGAAAGAGCGTAAAATTAAAGACGCCATCTTCCGAATAGTTAATACTAATTTTCTGATTTAGTCAGTCACCATTTTTATCATCTATTGGCGGGATTCTTGTAATTTGCAAGTGAATAAGCAGTTATTGTTTAATTACGTAGTTTTAATTATTACGTGACGTATAAGTGATTACTGTGATAATAATAATTAATTCGATATAGGTAAAAGTGTGTATCGTGAACTATAGATTTGAAGTGAGAAATGAGTGTTTCTTTGAGGGTTTTAGTCTTTTTCTACCTTTGATGGATTTATTTAAACTGTTTAAAAGTTGTTTTAGTTGTTCTGTTTAAGAACGTTTAAATTACAGAGAGTTAATTGATAACACCTTGGTACAATCGTAAACCTATTACAACAATAGTTATAGGTAGGTCACCTAAGATTAATAATTTTGTTTATGAGTAGGTAACTATTGAAAATTCTTACTATATTCGTTTGTTTTCTTTTAACAGTTCAAGAAAATTTGAAATTAGTGACTCCCTCACACGTTACCAATTTGATTTGAAATCGATTTTAGTTAAGAAGAAATTTCAATCGATTTAATGAAATATTTTTAGTTAAAAAAAAATTAATTGTTCCGTTATTAGTTATTTTAGTTAATTACGTAGCTAGTTTGTTAAATAAATAAGTAGACAGGTGTGTGATTTTCTAACTTGATTTCGACCTTATTAACCACGCGTTTTAAAGTTAAATGACACTAACGCGTGAGTAGTACATTTTAAGGCAGTCGTTGTAGGTAACTGTTGAAATTCTTATGTTTCTATCTATGCTAAAAATTGTTGAGTAACTTTGCGAAGCAAGGGTTGTAAATGGAACTGTATGATTTCGATAATTCCTTCATAGAGACAGCTAGGCTTTTTTAATATCCTATTGGCGATTTTGTTCTGTTACAAAATGAGGAGCGTAATCAAACGAAACTTGATCCGAAATATTGAGGCCCTTTTCACGTAATAAAAGTTCTCGAAGGTAATCGGTATACCTACCCTTAAAGCTTAAATTGTCAACGTACCTACAAATTTGCTCACGAAAGGTTAAGAAAAATGCCAGCACGTCATGTACCAGACGATATTGATGTAATTTATGATCTTGTTGATAATGATGATGTTCAAGTTTAAGTAGAGGGAGAAACTCGATTGATCAACTCTATCGACTGTAATGTGTTCAACCGTACCAGTCTAGTTATTTAGTAGTCGTAGCCCTATAGAAGGTGTCTCTTGGGGCAACCCAAGAGTTCATGGGTGTGCGTTGTGCTTTTAACTCTGACCGTAGCGTGTAGTCACGAGAGGTGACTGACACGGGTGATCCATTCGATTGATATGCGTACTGAGATGTATGTGACTGACACATGTACTGTGATTACTCTTCGCCTAGAGAGCCGTGGTGTTAGAAGTCTTTACTCGAGGTTTTCGCAAGCTTGTTGTCGAAGTAGAGTACGTCTATAGTTTTGGCTGTGATGATTTTGATGGTACATGGCTGTGGTATTTGAGTGAAGTGATTAGTTATAATTGGTTTAATGACAATATTATGATTCAGATTATTGTAAAGTTCGTGAAACAAACTAAGTTTTGAGCGTAGAGTTTGTCTACTTTCCCCTTTTACGTAGAGTTTGACTGAGTATAAAGTACTGTTGTGGCCTTTCTTCTACTCCAGGTTGACCATCACACAAGGGCGTGTGCTAGCAGGATGGTCGTGACTTGTCCTTTTTTACTTATATAGTTTATTAATTGAGGTGAAACCGGTCCACACTGACCTATACTGGCCTATTCTGGTAATAATTAGTTAATTCTTGGGTTTAATGGCTTTCAGTTATGCCAAAGAGCACTGTCGATTTTGGATAATAAGCAATCCCAGAATAATTCAGATACTATGACTGCCAACTCTGATACTATGACTGCTACATCTGATACTACGAGTATTTGTAACAACTATGATACTGTCTGCCAACTCGTATTTTGTGCGATCTGAACCTGTCAACATTATGATACAAGCTGATGTTTACAGAACTAACGACAGTACTTAAGAGATGAATGGTAAAATGAAAAACAAAGAGACAATTGATTTCAGTAAATGAGATAACTTTAAGAAACAAAGGTGGCAAATAAAACTACGAGTATGTAATAAGTACTAAGTGATTAGTACAACCGATTTAGTAGTAGTAGTAGTACTAACTTGTGTAACTTTTGCCTGGTAAGACTGAGGAAGAGACTAAGTTCTATAATGTTTTCGACCTACGAACAATCATCATGACTATTTGACTTGACTTGATCTCATGACTCTTACACGATGTAGAAATTCACGCTGAACTAGACAGAGCTGATTAGTAGGTGAGAACGCTTTTTGGTTTGCATTGGTCGAAAGGACAGTGCCATCCGGGCCATATCGTGCGCGGTTGGTCGAAGGGATGCACCCGTCCGGGCCATACTGTTGGTTTGCGCTGGTCGAAAGGACAGTGCCATCCGGGCCATACCGTGCGCGGTTGGTTGAAGGGATGCACCCGTCCGGGCCATGCTGTTGGTTTGCGCTGGTTGAGGGGACAGTGTCATCCGGGCCATACCGTGCGCGGTTGGTTGAAGGGATACACTCGTCCGGGCCATGCTGTTGGTTTGAGTTGGTCGAAGGGACAGTGTCATCCGGGCCATACCGTGCGCGGTTGGTTGAAGGGATACACCCGTCCGGGCCATACTGTTGGTTTGTGCTGGTCGAAGGGACAGTGTCATCCGGGCTATACCGTGCGCGGTTAGTTGAAGGGATACACCCGTCCGGGCCATACTGTTGGTTTGTGCTGGTCGAAGGGACAGTGCAATCCGGGCTATACCGTGCGCGGTTAGTTGAGGGGATGCACCCGTCCGGGCCATACTGTTGGTTTGTGCTGGTCGAAGGGACAGTGCCATCCGGGCTATACCGTGCGCGGTTAGTTGAAGGGATGCACCCGTCCGGGCCATACTGTTGGTTTGTGCTGGTTGAAGGGACAGTGCCATCCGGGCTATACCGTGCGCGGTTAGTTGAAGGGATGCACCCGTCCGGGCCATACTGTTGGTTTGTGCTGGTTGAAGGGACAGTGCCATCCGGGCTATACCGTGCGCGGTTAGTTGAAGGGATGCACCCGTCCGGGCCATACTGTTGGTTTGTGCTGGTCGAAGGGACAGTGCCATCCGGGCTATACCGTGCGCGGTTAGTTGAAGGGATGCACCCGTCCGGGCCATACTGTTGGTTTAGGTTGGTCGAAAGGACAGTGTCGTCCGGGTCATACCGTCCGCGGTTGGCTGTGAGGACACACCCGTCCGGTCCAACTTGCTTGTTTGTTGTTGAGAGAACTAACTGAAGACCAGACTGTTTGTAATGATGACTGATGCGCTGCTGGAATCTCACCTTCTATAGTGGGTGACGATTTAGACCAGCAGGTTTGAATTGTAGGGGTTTTCCTATTGTAAAACTAGACTAGTGTTACTTACCATATTGATATGACTGTAATGATGATGATGTTAACCATATTCAGACTGGTGTGACTGAGTGGCTTACTAACTGAAACCAATTATTTCTAGTCGGAATGCCCAGCTTGGACGGAATCAGATATTAAGATGTTGGATAGATTTTTGTCAGGATAGTCGAGCGATATTTTGTTTTTGCTTACAAATACCTAAGATTTTAATAAATAGCGCGCGAGGACGCGCGCACATCAGGACGGCCGTGTAGGCTAGGCTACCTACGCTGTTTTTGATATTTACCTACCCTCAATCATTCTATTATTCGAGTCGTTCTGACGTGTATGTCAGTACCTGTAATTATTCGAGTCATTCTGTCGTCGGCTAAGGCATTCTTGGCTCTGGCGTGGCGCAGTGCACTTGTGTATCCTGCTAGTAGCTTAACCTCGACTCTTCTAATAGTTAGTTTGTGTACACGAATTAATTGTTACTTGTTTAGTTGGACGGCGTGGGCAGCTCGAGCAGTGGATGGGGAGCGTTTGATACGTATCTTTGGAGGGCCCTCCTTAACCCTACACTTGGGTCGCAAGTCCCAGGCACTGACTCCGAGCTGTCCCTCTGCCACGCGATAGATCCGGCGCCCGCTCGGTGAGTACATTGAATACTAAGTAACAACACAAGATAGTTACTTTGTTAAATTACATTGTTAATTAACCATTCTGGCCATCCGTCATCCTCTCCTCACTTCTGATTCCTACAAATATATAAAGCTGAAGAGTTTGTTTGTTTGATTGATTGTTTGTTTGTTTGTTTGTTTGTTTGTTTGAACGCGGTAATCTCTGGTTCTACTGGGCCGATTTGAAAAATTCTTTCAGTGTTTGATAGCCCATTTATCGAGGAAGGCTATAGGCTATGTATCATCACGCTAAGACCAATAGGAGCGGAGTCCACGCCGACGAAGTCGCGCGCAGAAGCTAGTAAGAAATAATACGAAAACGTATTTTTAGAAATAAATAAAGTCGTAAACGTAATAATTATGTGCAAGAAAATTCATTGTACTTCTTTTTTTTCTAAAATAGGTATTCATGAAAGCTTTTTTTGGTTAGTGTACTTACAATTTACATGTGTAAGTTAGTAGGTAATCTTTACAAAAAATAAATAAAAAATTTCAACCTACAGAACACAAAAGGTTCAGTAATAAATTATGTTATAGTAAATTCTGTAAATTAGTGACCTATATTTAAAAACTAGCTTCTGCGCGCGACTTCGTCGGCGTGGTGGACTCCGCTACTATTGGTCTTAGCGTGATGATACATAGCCTATAGCCTTCCTCGATAAATGGGCTTTCTAACACTGAAAGAATTTTTCAAATCGGCCCAGTAGTTCCAGAGATTACCGCGTTCAAACAAACAAACAAACAAACAAACTCTTCAGCTTTATTATATTAGTATAGATTAAAATATATGTACAAATCACTTTTTTACCAACCTCAAAAAAGAAGGAGGTTACTCAATTCGACCGTATATATATTTTTATGTATGTTCGGGGGATAACTTCGTCATGAACCGATTTTGATAATTCTTTTTTTTTTTTGTTGGAAAAGAGATATCCCAAGGGTGATGCCATGATAAGGAAACCAGTATCTGATGTTGGAATACCAGAGAAATCGAGGGGAACCCTCGAAAATCCTAGTGCATTTGTTAATTTTTTTCGTCTACTTTTGTTGTATTACTTGTCGATGTAATTGAAGTCGGTTTTTTTCGTTTAGTAGCAAAAACAATTATATTATTTTTTTTTTAATTTCTGACAAGTCCATTCTTTTCTTGCGTTCTTAGCAACAAAAGGTGTTACATTCTATCGTAGAAGTGATACAGAATATAATTATGTAAAAATTGAGACATTTACAAGAACAATTGTGTAATGCTTTCATATTAAAGGACATATGGCAATCGCAAGGTACTTATTAATTCAAAACTAGCCGAAAATATATTGTTATTCAAAATGTATTGTCACAATTTGCAAATGAAATCTTCACGTAATCATGATTTTCGGGGTCTATGACCCGTACTATGGATTCTACTTCCTGTGTCATGGCGGTTGTCGCCGGCGAGATCGCTTCCTCCGCATTTGCGTGCGCGCAACTGATAATGTCAAAGAATTTGGAACGTCACACTTCTTCAAAATTTCTAGTTAAAAATAAATTATTCGATTTTAAATGCAGCCATCAACGATCAATGACAATATATTATAAACTATGATCTGTTTTAGTCAATTTTTTTCCCGACTGGGCGACGCAAACTTCAACCAATTAATATTCCCGAATAGCCCTACAAAATTCAATTGGGCCCCGGCTGTTAATCTTTTTATTATGCAAATAATTTTTTTTTTGTGTGTGTATTGATTAAGAAACTACTCATTTCAATGGTTGCTCAGTATTGCTTTTAACTACTGGCGATTTTATTTTTATTTTTTACTACTACTTTTGACTTATCTTTGATAACGCGTATTTACTTGACGATTTTTTCGTCTAACTACCTTGTATTACTTGTAAATACCTTGTATTACTTGTCGATGTAATTAAAGTCAGCTTTTTTCGTCGCTAGTAAACACAATTATTGTTAGACTGGGGACCGCGTGATAGTAAACGCAGTGAGAGACGTCCTCCGGCCCGCAGGACTGACGCTCTATGTAAAATTACCGGTGTAGGCTGGATGAGGATTGCGGAAAACCGGGATGCCTGGCGCGAACTTGGGGAGGCCTATGTCCAGCAGTGGACTGCAATAGGCTGAACTGATGACTGATGGGGTTTTTGTTTATTTTTTTTTGGTTTGTGCCATTTACTTTTTATTGAGTTATTGTTATTACGCGACCACCCAGGAGGATAATATTAATAATTTTATGTCAACACATGTTAATTATTAATAATTATGATTATTTATTCATCACTAATTATTTCCATAGCTAGCACTAGCATTGATTGACCACGCAATTACCTATATTTCTTTAATTATTAATAAATAGTTTTAAAAAAGGTCGCATGCGAGTCGCTTAAATTGAAACTTTTTTTATGGGCAGCATGGAAACTTTAATGTAATGAGAAATTAATTAAAATGTAAGTATTACATTGATATTATATTATTACTTTTAATTTATAATTTCGATATGTAAAATTAAAATAAAAGTTCTTTAAGTATTAAAGTGCGTAAAATAAACTATTCAAAACTACCTACTTATACACATAGTTATATAATAAAAATAATTAATTAGCCAACCAAAAAACACTATATTTTAGAAAAATAATAATATATATATATATATATATATATATATATATATATATATATATATATATATATATATATATATATATATATATATAATTTATTTTATAAGGACACATCTATACTAATATAATAAAGCTGAAGAGTTTGTTTGATTGTTTGTTTGTTTGTTTGTTTGTTTGAACGCGCTAATCTCAGGATCTACTGGTCCGATTTGAAAAATTCTTTCAGTGTTAGATAGCCCATTTATCGAGGAAGGCTATAGGCTATAATTCATCACGCTAAGACCAACAGGAGCGGAGTCCACGCCAACGAAGTCGCGCGCAGAAGCTAGTAAGATAATAAATTATTACAATATTAATTATTATTATTATACAAAAAATACACATGTAGGTTTCAAAATTGTAATTATCTCAAAATAAGCTATTTTTATTAAGCTATTTTATGTATTACTAGCCGTCCCGTGCCCACTTCGTTGAGTGTTAATTATTTTTGTGATGTAGGTACTATATCCCTGGGTTTTTTATCTTCATCACTAATTTGCTTTAATCGAAGCACGTCCAAAATGAAATGACAGAAATGATTGACATAACAACATGCTTGTACTGTCAACACTGAAAAAGTTTCAATTTGACAGCAAAATCCTCATTAACAAAATGATCCTCCTTTGTTACAAAAAATATGATAAATGAAGAACCGATCGCTCGACCGATTTTGTAAACTTCACATAAACCATCTAATAAATAGTCCGAACAAAGCCTAAATATTTGATTTGGATATGTGAGCCCGTTCTTGAGTTATAAAATTACAACGAAAAGTGGCATTGATTTTTATATATATATGATATAATATATATCATATATATATAAAAATCAATGCCACTTTTATTTTGAGATATGCATATCCTAACCACTCTCTTTAACATCCTACGTGATCCAAACTGTCCTTCTTATCTTCGATCCCGTTTTCACTTCCTACCCTCTCCTACTCGTTCCAGGCGCCCTGGTATTACACCAAAGCTAGATGTACCAAAGTGCAATACTAAATTTAAACTAAATTCATTTGCGGTACGCGCCTCTTTACTGTGGAACAAACTCCCAGAAAGCGTCCAAAAAAGTCCTTCCCTTGTTTCTTTCAAACGCAAATTAAAGGAGCACTTTATTTCTCAAGTCAATTTACAATCATCTGCTTAGTAAATGTGTGAGTACTGAGTATGTAGTTATCTATAATATTATGTTATGTATATGTAGTATGTATATATGTATGTATGTGGTGTATATGTATATGTATATATATGTATGTATTATAGGTTTATATGTTTATATTAGTAAGTATGTAATATATTACAGTTATGTAACTATTCTTTAGGTTGTTATTTCTTGCACTGTGTCCCCCGCTATATGACACTCTCTCTCATGACTATTGGTTGACTGGAAGAGATCTCTCCTAGGGATAAGTCCACCTTTGCCATCCACTATATGTACATGTAATTTTCTGTATATTCTTTTTAGTGCAATAAAGTATATAATATATATAGATTATTTGGAGATTAGGTGTATTTGCAGTATTGTTTGGGGTTAATAAACACTCGAATATGTATATCAAGGATGGCCAGTTATTGTCACGTAAATATTGAGTCATTGCCTGTTAGCTCTAACCGTGTCAGAGCGACCGTCGCGGAATAGACCCAAGGCTAAACGTATCGCGACGCAGTACTGAGCACCGAGCACCGACGCTGCACCTGAGACGCGTCTTTGGAAAGTCAATACGGTATTTTTATCCTTGACGTGAATAATATAAACATTTGCTTTTAGTACTTTAATTCGTCGTTATGTCGTAAGAATCGGGAATACGTTTATAAACGTTTCAGTAGTAGTTTTATTCCATTCGTATCGAATTTTTATTTTTATCATTAGGTACGTATATCTATCTATCTGCTTGCCATCATCCTTTTTAGTATCGTTATCTTTGTATAATATGAGGAATATAATATTTTAAACATTTTCCGAAGTAATATTTTGTGGATATTCCTTTTTTTAACTTAAGTAGATATGTATATTGAAATGAAAACAACTTTTTCGGATTTTATCGCGGTTTATTAAGTTTTTTAGATTCACAACGTTTCGGATACTACGTTTTCATTTCAATGAGTAAAATTCGCGTAAACATTAAGTATGTATGTATATGTATAGTCTTTCTGTAGTGTCAGTTTGTGTTTTTCTGCCTGGTTGGCATCGAAATTTTTTAGGAATACATCCTGGTTTTTTTTCTGATTTTGACTTAATCTGGGGCTTTTAAAAAACTTAATTAACCGCGATAAAATCCGAAAAAGTTGTTTTATTATAATGAGTGAAATTCGCGTCAACACTAGAAAATAATAAATAAGAAAAGTGAAATAAATTGGTTTAAAAACTTTGTTTATTACTGAATCATTGTATTTTTCGAAAATAATAGGCGAACTTTTTCGGAAATAATAGGCGCCTATATTATAGAAGGACATTTCAAATTTAAAATTTACATCATGCTTATTTCTATTATATGCAGACAAATATTTCAAGACAAAGTTAAAATTTGTTTTTATTTGTTTATTATTATTATTTTTAAATTTAAATAACTATCTTTGTGTAATTAGAATAAGTTATTAATTCCTGTAACAAAGAGTGAAGTTGGTAGCGTTTCGGTGGTTTTTAAAGAGGTGGATCGGAGGGTGGGTCGGGTGCCTCGTGTAGTAAAATAGCGTCTGGAGGAATTTGATTCTTTAAACATTGTGGTCTCTTCGAATAATGTTGTTACGTTTTAAGAGATTTGAGTTAAGTTATTACATTAGCTTAAAAAAGATACTTCCAACTATTAGTTATTTAAAAATATGTACTATATTAGTGGGGTTTCCTAACCTTGCGTTTAGTTACGTGAGTCTTGTTAATTTTAAATAGCTTTTGCTTGTTACGTTAATAACGACACTAATATTATATTGAAGATGAAAAACTGACTTGACTCACAATATCAATGAAAGAAATTCTGTCATATGTCTGTGAATATCTAGAATGTCATGAATAAAATTATAATTATATACACAAAATATTTACTCGGGTAAATCCGTAAAAGATGGCTTGTGATATACATATAACAATGACAGACATTTAATAAAATAAATTAACAAATGCCTATCAAGCATAGACGCCGCGTTGGCGCAGCGGTTACAGCACTGGATTGCGATTGGCTGTTGCGCGGGCGGTTGCGGGTTCGATTCCCGCACACGACAATTATATTTGTATTGGCCATACAGATGTTTGCCGTGGTCTGGGTGTTTGTGCAGTCCTTGTAGGTCTCCCCACCGTGCCTCGGAGAGCACGTTAAGCCGTCGGTCCCGGTTGTTATCATGTACACCTGATAGCGATCGTTACTCATAGTAGGGAATATATCCGCCAACCCGCATTGGAGTAGCGTGGTGGATTAAGCTCCGATCCTTCTCCTACATGGGGAAGAGACCTATGCCCAACAGTGGGATATTACAGGCTGAATTTTGAATCGTATCAAGCATAGTATCTAAAAATAAGACATTATATTTAACATGAATAATTTGAGAAAGACTAACCATAATTTATATACACGTAAAGACGACACTCGCTCAATATTCGACTTTGTCACTCGGTTCTGGCCGTCCCGTTATTATTTGAAATATGTAGGTAGAAGGTATTTATAGATATTCGGAGTGAAACCGGGTGGCGGTCGAGGGTCCTAAGATTTATGGCGGAGCGGGAGAATCCCATCTAACTGGGCTCCTTCGGGGGATGGTGTAAAATGTAAGCGACCATAGAGCTATGACGTCAGACAATATTTTGACATTACTATGTATTTTGACTTGTCGACATACAAATTTATTAATAACTAGCTGACCCGGCAAACTTCGTACCGCCTAACAGTCGTTTGGTATTAAAGTTCAAATTGACTTTTAAGTATTATTACGAATCTTTTGTATGGGAATATAGAAAAATGTTGTTTTTAGACTTTTACAGGCAATTTTTTAAAATTTTCTTTTAAAAGTTTCGTGTAGGTACTTTCAGTTATTTTTTAAGTTAATTTCTTAGGGCCTGTTTCACTGAATTCTGATAATATTATCTGGCGTATATAAGTATCTCACGAATAAAAGTGTTTTGATATATTTTTTTTCTCTGATCCTACTCTACTTTGCCTGTTAATTATTCCTATTCGCAATCTATAAATCCAAAAGTTGTATGATGCTCGTTAAGGTGTAACAGGCCTTTGTTACAGGGTGTGTTTACCTCCTGTTGATAAAACTTATCATTTTGATCAACAGAAAGAAAATAAGCCTTATTAAATGGCAAACCAGGCCCTAACTCTAATAATGCGATATAATGAGAATGAACCTATGTATTGTAGTAGGTATGGCTATAAAGCATTACGTCAAGATAGATAACAACAGAGTTGGGCGGTTTGGCTAGTTTTTATACGAGTTAAAAGTTTGTTACTTATACCACCGAGGAATGTCGAACGTCTCACACCCTTGCGCGCTAAGGGCAAGTCATTTCGCCGCCCAGGACTATCTGCGTTTCAAGATATTTTTCTTTGTAATACGATGAAATCGCCGAAACATATTCGTAAGAACTTACCTTTTCTAATTTACCTTTTTGTTTCTATTAACAATTGCGTAAATGATATCGCTGTAAAGTAATAAGACCACCTATTGTTTACTAATTTGAATCTCGTATATTTAATACTAGCTTGTGCGCGCGACTTCGTCCCCGTGGAATAGGACCAATTCTGTCGTACATGATTTGTGCGAAACTTTAACCGTTTACGCAGCGGAAGCTCTCAAAAGGAAAAAAAACCCGATTTTGAAACATTCTTCATTGATGCTACGCTCCTATTGGTCTTAGCGTGATGATATATAGCCTATAGCCTTCCTCGATAAATGGGCTATCTAACACTGAAAGAATTTTTCGAATCGGTCCAGTAGATCCTGAGATTAGCGCGTTCAAACAAACAAACCAACAAACAATCAAACAAACTCTTCAGCTTTATTATATTAGTATAGATATGTAAGTACGGTGCACGTAACGTTAAATAAAAAATAATATTGAGGCTTAACAACAGTTTACTTAATTTACTATCTTCTCTATCTAATCTTTCAAATCTTTAATTTAAAAAGCTGAAAACAATTTCGACATTTTAACCTTGTCGGTACACATAAATCGTAGCAGTTAAAAGATCAAAGCACTAACAGCCAGTGAAACGACATGTGAAATCTAGTTAAGTAAATATGTATTAGAATACATGTATCTACGTATCTTTCACGTGATCAGTATGGGTAAAATTGTACCAATGCATACGTCATTATTTGACACCATTGTTCAATTACTTAGGCTAATAATACTTACTGGCCATTCACTCAATTGGCTAGCTAGACCAAAAACGTATCGGAACACATCACTATCATCATCACTACATATTATAAAAAAAGTCTCTTCCCGTTGTCTGTCTGTCTGTCTGTATATAATATGCTTAGATCTTTAAAACTACGTAACGGATTTTGATGCGGTTTTCTTTAGTAAATAGAGTGATTCCAGAGGAAGGTTTATATGTATAACACATGCATAATATAGTAGAGGAACACTGATAGTTTTAAAGTTTTCTAATGTGATGTCGTAAATTAACACATTTTTTGCGCTTAGATTGCAAATATTTATTTTACATTTTATATTAATTTAGTATCAGCATTGCGCCCGTGCGAAGCCGGAGCGGGTCGCTAGATTATTCATTATAGTTATTTAAATATTATACTGAAGAATTTGTGTAGTAATATAATATTTATATTTTGAATAATATTTTTATTAAAATGCTTATTAAAATTTATAAGGTTATAGGCTTTGAAACATCGTAATTATTGTAAATCCAGTTGAAGCGACAAAAGACGACCAAGTAGGTACGATCGATCACGATTCAGCCTGTAATATCCCGCTGTTGGGCATAGGCCTCTTCCCCATGTAGGAGAAGGATCGGAGCTTAATCCACCACGCTACTCCAATGCGGGTTGGTAATCTTTATTTAAAATTTAAAGTAAAACTTTTTGGATATCTATAAAGCTTTATATGGATATAATCCTTCTGAATACATATAATTCGTATAGATATTCGAGTACGTAATCAATATTTTTGTCACCTTGAGAAGTCAGTAAGCCGTTATATTAAGTAATAAATCAAAACACCTATTGACTTGACGTCAACACTTGCAAGGTATTAAATCACTTTATCTTACAAAAGACAAAAAAAAGTGAAACAAGTTCATTAATTTGTAAGCATATTTTGATTGATAGTGTATTTCTTGACTGCCTGGTTGAATATATTTTAATTTTTTAACAAGGAAATAATTTAGGTTATTTTAACCAGCACTTTTATATTTTTTCTATGCAAAACTGTCGAGAGTAGGTCGACTAATTCTTTTGAAATTGTATTTTTAAAAAATTAAATTAACTTAATTTTTTTTCTTCAACTGTATATATAAGGTAAAGGTAAACTAACGAATATCATAAAAAAAGTCGAAAAAGTGAAAGTTTGAGTCCACATAACAAAAACAAAAAAAAACTTCTAGCAATTTTAGAAATTCATAATAGGAACAAAACACAACTATCCTAGCAAGCAAAACTGAAGGCTTCGAATTTTGTTACTGTTGTCCAGTATATTGTTAAAAAATCAATACAATTTAATAACCTATATATATTTTTTAAAAGTAATCGTGTTCTATGATATTATTATGCAAATCCAGGGACCGGCCGGGTACTCGTTGAAAGGGTTTTTGAAGGGGTATTTTGAAGCGCTAAAAAAATAAAGCCTTTGATGCATGTAACACCTGCGAACGGCTTAAACCAACCCTTTTCCGATAAGGGATACCCTTTCAAAACCCTGTAACACTGTAACATGGTAAGCCAATCCAACAAAGTACATTAAATATGTACTCTTCGTAGTCGACATTAGATTGAGAATCGCTTAACCACTACCACACGTGGCATTTTCCCGCCGCGCCGACGCTCGCGCCGGTTTTTTCGTGTCTGAACTTGTTCATTCTCAGAGTTATTATTATAATATGTATTATCATTTCAATTAGAAAATTGGAAGTCGTAACTCGGACGAAACTACGGAAGGAATTAAAAACTATTTAGCAGTGATTTTGTTTAAGTGTGTTTTGTAGTGCCTACTTCATTTTTTTATTAGTTAATTCAGGGTAACCCGAATAAAACCTTTTCGTGTAGGTAACCTCCTCATAGGCTTAAGCCACTGAAGGGGTTAACCCCTTCACGTGGTTACTATATTAAAGGAGTTACCCGTTTCGCTGGGTTTTGAGGTGTAACTCGAATAAAAGGATACTCTGCGATAAGGGCTACACCATGTAGGGGTTACCCTGCGAAAAGGCTTAACTCTTAAGCGGTGTTGTCCGGTCCCTGTGCAAATCTATACTAATATTATAACGCTGAAGAGTTTGTTTGTTTGTTTCAACGCGCTAATCTCAAAAACTACTGGTTCGATTTGAAAAATTCTTTCAGTGGTATATAGCCCATTTATTGAGGAAGGCTATATGCTATTTTTTTTTCAAATTAACGCGTGTGAAACCGCGGGGCACAGCTAGTTTTATATATTTCCGTTCAATTAAATAAAATTTCGACATCCAAAAGGGTATGAAAATAGAGACAGATTATGATCAATCCCTTATTTTATCGTTACCTCCTAACTGATGACCGTTATTCTGATACGAATCTTAAGACTGTGGAACCCTACAGGAACAAGAAAATAAAGGACGACTGATTTTCACTAAAAGTTTATATTTTATTAAATCTAAGGCATAACATTGTTCTGGATAATCTGATTCAAGCTTTTATTTTATTGTATATTGTACATATTTCTTCATTCTTTATATTTCACTAGCGACCAGCTCCGGCTTCGCACGGTTGCAATGCTGAAACTAAATACTATCTACAATAAAAGATACGTTAGAAACCTCTAAAATTACCAGTGTTCCTCTACTATAATATGCATGTATTATACATAAAAACCTTCCTCTTGAATCACTCTATCTACTAAAGAAAACCGCATCAAAATCCGTTGCGTAGTTTTAAAAATTTAAGCATACATACAGGCAGACAGACAGCGGGAAGCGACTTTGTTTTATAATATGACGCAGTGATTAGTGTATATTTCGAAACTAAGTCAGAAAAAAAAGATCAAAATTGCATAAGAGTCTTCAACGATGTCTATTTACACTCTAGAAGAACATAATAGGTATCTATATACTATCTCTCTCTAGTCAAAAGTCAAAAGTATGCATTGAAATATGTCTCAAAATTCATTCAGTCAATCTCTATATATATATATAAAAATGAATCGCTGAATGTGTTGCTAAGCGCAAATCTCGAGAGCGGCTGAACCGATTTTGCTAATTCTTTTTTTATAATATTCCTTGAAGTACGAGGATGGTTCAAACGGAGAGAAAAATTTAAAAAATTCCCTGAAAAAGTCTAAAAACAACAATTTTCTATATTCCCATACAAAAGATTCGTAATAATACTTAAAAGTCAATTTGAACTTTAGTACCATACCATAAGGTTTAAGTGTTAGTGGAGGAGTTCCGGGAAGGATAAGTATTAAAAAAGATTAAAGAATCGACTGTTAGGCGGTACGAAGTTCGCCGGGTCAGCTAGTAATTTATAAAAAGGTAATATTGCTTCAACATTCTTGATATTAAAATATAAAATATTAAATTTTTTTTTCTTGATGTCACTTTGTTGTTTTTATAGTATCTATATGAATATATTTATTGAGCCCTAAAAATGCTTGTATGTAGGTACATACTTACATATATAAAAGGCATATTTTGCTTAGCGTCTTTTGGCATCTTATTAAAATAAGCAACGATAAGAGGATATTGACACCAAAATAATAATGAATACTAAAATGTATGTAATTCTTTATATTTTATTCAAAATTCATTATTTGATATCAACGTGTTCTAGATAACAAGCATTTTAAAATAACTCTAAATACGCGTTAAATTTCTCTTTAACTTCCATGCTTCAAATTTTAAGTAGATAACTATTCCTCAAATACTATTTCAAAACATAGGAAGCGAAGGAAAAAAACATGTTCTAATGACGACACACAAGCTGCAGAAGCGTCGCACGTGGCAATGGGCCTTCCGTTATTAGCATCAGGTAAAAATTTTTTACGACCGATTTATAAATGAATGTTCTAGAATTGAATTGGTCACGGTGATACACGTTAATGTTTCCGAGGAAAATATTGGAATTTAAATACTCTTTTAAAATCTTTCTATAATTATTTAGTATTTCATTAGATTTTCAATGACTTAATATTTGCGACGAACACTTCATTCGTGAACACAATACACACATACATTTATTAACACAAATACGAATGGAAAAAACAAAATATTAGTACACAAACAAAAATATGTTGATAAGTGTAACAAACGGCCTTTTAGTTAGTTGTCTTTTAAGAGCAAACAGTCACGTCAGAGCACGTGCAAAGGAGCATGCAATGTTTGAGCAACAATCAAACGAAAGCTTAAATTGTAGTAAGTTTTATGAGAAATTATTTACCAATATATGTAAATCGATATATATTTCACTTATAACAATACATATGAAGCGTTACGAGTGCAACATTCCAATGGTATTCCTTAATTTGTGGACCTTTCTTTCTGATCCCAGTTTTTTTGTCCAAAGTTGAGGGTGGCGGTGCGTTTTGTGAATAGTTTTTTTTTGTTGGACCTTCAATAAAAGACGCCCCTAACGGGACATGGTGCTTACATTTTTATGATGGCACAATGAACAACAACCAGCAGAGGCAACTTTGATATGAATCTTCGTATCTAGTAGGTAGTAGCAGATATTCTCCTATTAATCGTCTCTTAATTTTATAGATTTCATCGGTTTAGGAAGGTAAATAAAAGTTCTATAAAAGTATACAGTTAAAAAGTATTTTTTTAATTGAATTGAATATTTTTTTATTAAATATTCATTTGTAGTGACTGATACTGATATTATGTACTACATATTTTAATAAAAAAGCTCGTAAATGAATCACGAAATGTAATAAACGAATAAATATTTTAAGTGAATCTGTTAACAATTAATAAAAATATAAACAACTATTATGTGTACCTACTAATGTTGTTAATATTATACTGGTAAGTATGAATTAGTAACGGATGGAGTAAGCGAGCAGATTTTTACAAAAATATGATTTTTATTACTTGGTTCTATTTTAAAAACAATATGTATTTGTTTGTGCACACATGATCATTTACCTAAAATAAAAGTATTAAGTCTTCGATTTAAGTCATCAAATCATGCAGAACAGAAATACATATATGTAAGTTAAATTGCAAGTTAATAGTTTTCAGGAAATGCTCCATCGGCTGTCGTACATCGAAACTCTGAAAATAGTACCACGAGCAAGAATAGTGATGTGATTGCCCTTCTATAGTTATTTCTAGCTACCGTTTTCTCCTATTTATGGATGGTCTCTTTAATGAGACACAAAAATGTCAGTGTATTAGGGCTGATAAGTAGAATGATGTAAGACACTACTATGAGAATCAAGCTTGATATTTCAGTGTGATATCACTTTTATTCGTTGCAAGTTGAGTTCCCACGACATTTTTGAGATGACTTTAGTTTTAATTACCGTTTAAAGGTTAAATATTCAAAAGGGAATTAAACCCCTATCGATTAATGTAGTTTTGAATGTCTATTATATTTACAATTTCTGTTTTACGTAACTAGACCTATGCGGGTAAATCACAAGTGGAGTACTAAAATTTTCTTTAACAGACAAAAATATTTCGTTAAGTTTTTTTTTGTTACGTAGTTACACATTCAATATTACGAAGCAGCAGAGGTACATACACTGTTGCCAGTACCTTTTTTGTATTCCAAAAAATATACAGCGTTTGAAAATCCAATACAATTTACCTTTATATTCGGAGTTTTTATCTATGCAGGGACGCGTTTGCATCGATTCTACATTGTGTTTGAATAAAAGCGTACATTGAACCACAATACGATATAGTATCTACCAACTTTCTGTATGAGTAAATTGAAAATATGGAACTGTATGTTCGTTTCGGACATATTTAAAGGTACAAAAATTGTCTTTGTAGATCTATATCTATTATTTTAAAATTCACATTTCAACTGTTCAACTGACAAAAAAAGAGTCCCTTAAAGATTTATACCGTATAAATCGGCGACGAAATGTTACAAAACAACAAAAAATAGTACAATGCCAAATATAGACATGTATACGCCACTTCTATTGTGTTTAAAAACTTGGTGAATTGTTGTAAAACAAGTTAATTAGTTGGCCTGTAGTGACAATAAGCAGTTGCCTCTGTCACCCGCTGTTAAGCGTAAACCGGTTTGATTTATTTGTTGTGTTTACAAAGCATCCACTATGTCTTTAGGAAGCTGAGAGGATGTCATTGATATTTAATGTGGAAATTAAAGAAGCAAAAAAAGAAAGAAAGCTACGACTAAATATTAATTTTGTATATAAATAGTAATAGTACAATAACCATGAAAAATATTTAAAAAAATAAATATTCATTAACAATGTTTTATAGGCTGCGTACGTAGTGATAAGTAAATTTTAATTACAGGCTTCGCTTGTGGCTGCCGGTAAAACAGAGTCTAAATAGGGCAGAGAAATGGGAAGCTACCTAATTGTAAATTAAAAAGTTCGCGGAGTTACGACACCACAGTCCACAATGACACCCCACTGGTTGGCGGGAGATCTCCACCGCCCCCTACTTCACCCTCCCCCCAGACGAGGGGGGTGCAGACACCCGTGGAAAGCGTGTGACATTTTGTTTTAAAATATTGTCCGCACGAATACATTCCCTGGGTCATTTTTAATCGCCTACCTGCTTTCTCTTTTTTTCGCTTCACAAACAAATGTCTGCGCTTGTGAAAACAATATTGTAAATCATAAACTTTCTCGAAATTTACTTAAAACGTACGACACGATTATGCGTTGGTATCAAACGATATGCTAAGATCTTAATTACTGTAGATAGCGAGTGCTGGCGCACGGGGCGTGAAAGCTCAATAAACGCGCACATTACCTCACTATTAGCTTCCACAGACTGTCCGTAACAGGTTTCGCTTAGTTGTTATACTGCTTCTTCTCGATGAAAACTATGAAGATTTTTTTAGTATGGGGCTGTTTAGCTAAGCGCACCAAATATTGTGATGTCAAGGCCGTCTGCTTTCCTCTGGCATTCCGTTCCCGACGCCCACTGAGGAATATCTCACGCTCGTATTATGTAACATTTCGATGGAGATTTAGTTAACATTGACGTACTCGATTCACCTGTTTGTCGATGTTATATAAACGAATCAAAGAATATTTTTCTTTGTTTATACTAACTAATATTTAATCATTAAAAATTCATTGCAGGATAGGTATAATATTTATGATAACGTTTCGAAACACGTTTTAAAAATTGTAAAAAAATCAAAATGTCAGCGTTTATTAATTTGACTAGAATAAAGTGCTTATTTAATAACGAAGATATTATCTTTCGATTCGACGCGCTTTAATAATGAAGTCAGATAAATAATTTATATTAAGGTCAAACTCAACAACATGATGTCAAATTCAGAAACATGATGTCAATTTTTTTCCGGAATTTAATAATGTCTATTTTCAATGCTTTTGTAGTGCCGCCAATTTATTGCCGATATAATATCTACTAGGTTCGTAAAAATACGTATGTTTACAAATGTTTATGAATAATAGGAACACATCGGAGTTGCAGTGAATTCCGCTGTTTGCTCTTGTTAAATCAATACAGTCAGGCAATGTACTCACACCACTCGATTCGCTTATAATTCCAGATTCATAGCGGCGGCTTATTTCTCATAAAAAGTTGTTCCCTTCAAATGTAGTAATTTCGCAAGGAGGGTGGCGCCCCATCCACCGAACCGTTCGGGCTGGCCTTTTAACGCCGGAGATATTGTCTCTTTAGTTAGATCTGTATTTACTCCTCAGTGAGTAAGGTTTGGAGAAACCTCGCTACGCTTATCGGTGACGATCTCGATAATTGTATCCATTAAAAATTATTGATGATTATAATCACTTCGAATTCTGGAGACTTAATTAATTACATACGCTTTGGAAACTAGAAGTTTATTTGACTTCTTCGTTTTCTAAAAAGGTAACTTGATTGGGTAGTAAGTAAGTAAAAGTGTGGTTGTTTTCAAAAGTAACAAGTTTGATTTTAATTCCATGGGATGTATTTAAAATTGGGATTGTAATGTATTTAGTATTTCTGAATAAATTACGACATAATTTTTTACTAACTTTTTGGAAAAAGTAAGAAATAAGAAAAAAGACATCTTAATTGATTTTCGCTATTACCTATACCTACCTAAGTATTTCGCAATCAAAATTAATTTATTTCCTAATAAGAAAAAAAAAAATAACGAACGAGAGCGATTTCGTTCGCAAGTACTTTCTTTTTTATGCATACAATAATTTTAAATGTATTCATTGGTAAAATTTACATAAAAATTACCGACAAGATCCTCACTCCCATTTATTCAATGATAGAGTTTATGTTATATTCCTTATTATACGAACAAACACAAATAGCTCTACATATTTAAAATATTCACACAAATATGCTTTAGTTTTAAAATTAACTAATAACTTAAAATGATCGTTATTAACTTTTTAAATCTGTCCGGAGGCCGGTAATACGTTATTGATATTTGTGAACGGGCTGGATAATAATATTTGTATATAATTTTCCATTATCCCTTGACCCTCCTCGCTATTCTTAGTTCGACTCAATGCGACGGTATAAAGATTTTTTAAATAAGAATCGAAGGATCTTATTAAACTGGTGCTAGTGTATTGGTGTCTACAATAGGTGGAGAGGGTCACGTCACAATGAGCCAGCCGCATAATTGTTAAACTGTACGAGGGTTAAACGACTTGTCAACTGTTTCATACAATAAATGTACGAAAAATATTTTGTCGTGCAATAAAACACATGCGTTAAATTTTTAAACATAACATTAGATATCCCATTACATAGGTGGTGAAGGTACCTACAAATTGTACCTACATCTAAACTATTCGTGTCAAAATTCCATATGATATCATTTATATTTACTTAACACGTAAATGTACAGTAATGTTGATATATGTACAATAATTTTAGTATGGCTTTGTATATTATTGATATTACAAAACGTAATAAACAAGAATCAAAAATATTACACGTTTTAATGATGCGATTAAATCTGTTGTTTACACTTCTACAGTGTAGTATGTCACATTTATTTCTATCTGTTAACGCCATCTAGTTACTATATTTAACAATAGTTTTTTTTACACTGTATCTCTATTAGTAAAGGATGAGCACATTTATCTTTATCGGCGCTATCGATATCAATTCCTTGACGTCACTACGCTTTAATCAATTCTCGCCTTCATTGATAATAGCAATTCCCCCCGTTAATCTTTAAGCGTCGATAAAATTTCTTGTGTTTATAAATATTGTGGAACAAGGAATAAATTACAATACTTCTTAAAAATGCGAGTTATATTATTGGCTATTGTGTCGTTTATATACATGCTATAAGTTTGCTATAAGTATATTAAAATTATTTGTAGTTTTGATTGATTCTTTAACTAGCGAAATATAGGTAGGTAAGTTGGCTTTGAAAACGTGGACTATAAAACAATTAATAAAGAGGTAGCGCTGTTTTAAACAATAGATGTGCAATTACAATTTACAATAAACACGTTATAATAAACTTCATGGTAACCTTTCTAAAGCGTGAATGAGGTAAGTGGTCTGATACCGATCACTAACAGCCGCGCAACAATACACTTCATCCCTTATTAATTATTTGATTGTAGGCATAAAGGATGCCGTAATCGTCAGAATAATAATATCATCGCATCGCATAAAGAACCCCAAGTAGCGACAACACAAGCGTAAAAATGACACGCCGAGCCGCCAATATGTTTGTGTGTATTAGATTAGATTTATTCGACTGGGTCACGCACACAGACAAAGCGCTACCCCGAAATGGGGTGTGCATCGATGTGGGGGCGACACTACTACAAGCTTAAAGCTGCCACCGCCCGCCAGATGGTCACGCACACACACACACCACGAAAGGGAAAGCTACACTGTGTAAACAAATCGCGGGAGCGAGTGCCGTCCCTCTCGGTTACAAAGCCGGTGTGTGTCACATGATTGTGTGCTGTCGACACGATCCGACGTAGATTGTTCTGTGAAATTGCCAGGTAATAGGCCGAGGGACTATAGCATTACACATACTTATTGGTGGCTTTAGATGCTCAATGGCCTAATCGAATTGAATATTGGTGACATATTGATGCTTGACTTTCAAATTTAATTAGAAGCGTATTATATTGATTAAATAGTTAGGCTTGTCATCACTTGTCAGAAAAATCTGAAGTGGTCTTCCATACTTGATTTGCTACTATGAAAAATATTTAATATTTATTTATTTATTTATACTTTATACACTACAAAATATGATATACTACAAAAATATCATTTACAGACTGTAAAGTACAATGGGCGGACTTATGGCTGTTTAGCCATTTCTTCCAGACAACCCAAATATATATTTCCTACTATGAGTAACGATCGCTATCAGGTGTACATGATAACAACCGGGACCGACGGCTTAACGTGCTCTCCAAGGCACGGCGGGGAGACCCACAAGGACTGCACAAACACTCAGACCACGGCAAACATCTGTATGGCCAATACAAATGTTGTCGTGTGCGGGGATCGAACCCGCAACCGCTCGCGCAACAGCCAATCGCAATCCATTGCTGTGACCGCTGCGCCAACGCGGCTATAATAAAACTATACACCAGATTGACTTGATAGTATTACCTGTAATATAATAACGATATAAAGCAGATTTATTAATTACAAATCAAAACATAGTAAGGATCATGTAAGGGACATTCAAGACATACGTATGTATGAGACGGCATGAGTATGAAGGGCAGGCGTGTGGCGTTTAATCCGCCATAACCTGCCTTACCATATAGTAACAAGCGACGTTGCCTTTGTCCAGAAAGAAAATATTTAAATTAATTTATCAAAGTGAATATATATTATATGTATCAAAAGTACTTTTCAGCGCTTCTCTGGATTCTTGTTCTTGTGTATTTCTAAATAAATTATTATATTTAATAAATATTATAGCGTAAAACTTGTAGTAAACAATGCGTTAAAAATTACTCGGTCTAAGAATTTGTTTTGTAACTGTATTGACCGGTGCAGCGGCTGCACTCGCGCTGTGAAATGCTTAGGGCGTCAACAGACGTTTAGTCATAAACATATTGCGACAGTTTCGAATAATTCAAACCGAATAATGTATTATGCCCTTCTAGAAGCTTGTCAGTAGGTACAAATTAATAGATACATTTTATTCTTAACAAAAATCAACTTTTTCTGTAGAATTAATTTACTATCTTGCCCACAAGAAGAATGAATGTCGTTTATTTGATAAGAAGTAAAGTATGATGTAAAACTTTTTTGAGTCTTTGACGAGCCCGTTGGCGCAGTTTGTAGTGGCCCTGCTTTCTGCTCCGCGGGTTGCGGGTTCGATTCCTGTCTTAGTTTGGTTGTAATATTTATATGTGTTTTTTTTAATGTATATTTATCAACAAAACATAGTTAACTATAACACGAGCATTAAATTGCCTACTCTAGGAACAGACGATCGTGTGTGTGTTACAATATATATATATATATATATATATATATATATATATATATATATATATATATATATATGTATGTATTTATAATAATTATGTTGAAACTCAAATGAAAAAAAAAAATGTGTGTATAAAATATTTTAATTTTACAATTTTTTGTAATGAAAAAAAAAAAAACTATTGACAGAGAAATGCTAAACATAATATGTTGAAACTCACTATAGCTAAATTTACTCTAAAGAATACTTAGCGAGGATGCTCTGTCACAACCTTCTACGTTAAACTCAGACACCATCTATATTAAGCTACAAGAAGGAACCCCTCTTGGTAGATGAGCTCAGATTGCTTCCAATTCAACAAGATAGCTTTGAACAATAGTCAAATTTATCTTAAATAATCTTAAATATATGTGTATTTATCGTAGGTAGGTATAGAGTTACATAGGACACAAATATTACATAATTCATCATATTTCATGGGATATAAATATTGTTTATATTTAAAATGTAACAATTATGATGTAAATAGTAAATTTATTCAAAATCAATTATTAAATAGTAATTATTATGACATTATACAATGTTATAGATAGATAGAATATACTTTATTGCACACCACTCAGGAAATATTTACATGAAACAGTCATTTAAACATAGAGTTTGGTACAAAGGCGGTCTTATCTCTTAGTAGCCTTATATTATTAGTGTTATTTTAATTATAAAGTGTTACAATGTTTTTACGTGTTATGTACTTAATTCTTTAGTAAAAAAATCCTGTTTTAGTAACTAATACGCCATGATAACGTGTTGTAGTGTCTACGTGACTAGCTAGCTATAATTGTACAATTAAGTGCGTTTTTTTTTCAGAATCACTTTAATTTTATTCCACTACAAAGCTTTAAAAGCAACGGCTCGGATGAAGACTACTGCGACACTGTCACATAAGTCAAAATTACACATTTACAAGATCACTTACACAAAGAACCATACATACTCTCTCATGTGTTCCACTATCTATACCTACATAATAAGTCCTATCTCCTAAGATTATTTTCATTTGCTACTATTAATCTTGTTTAAAAACATTCTTATTTATTTGATTTGAATTTGTGTACACATGTATGTACCTATATGTAACTAATCTATTTATATTTGTCTTTTTATCGAGTTGTTAACATTATTTTCTATAAGATGAAACGGTACACCTACACCATCAATATCTATCATCATTTATATACCATCACATGTGCCCTAAGGTTGCCTGGAAGAGATAGCTTTTTAGCGATAAAGCCGCCTTATTGATGTAAAATAAAGTGTTATTATTATCATTATTATTATTAAGTCCTGTTTGCATAGAGTAGGTATGTTTAGTTTTGTTTTTATTGTTAAAATGTCACTCAAAGCACATAAAGGCTAGGATTCGGGTGACTCCGATAATCATAATCGAATCTTCGTCAGATTTAAATGAGGTGATCAATCAGGGTGTCAGTGCTCGTTGACAGCGCGGATTAAAATACTCGAGTACGTATTCTTTACTCTAAACCAGGGGTCGGCAACGCGCGGCCCGCGGGCCGCGTGCGGCCCGCGCAGGTCTTACTTGCGGCCCGCGAATGTTTTGTAAATAAGTTATAAATATCAACATAAATGCATGAACGAACCGCGATCGCGTAACACGTAGAATTAAAACGAAACTGGCAGATATATGATGTGACATTTTTCATTCAGCGACAGATTTGGTGAGTTTGAAAAGTTTCAAGCAAAGAAGATTTTTGCAAACCCTTTTTCCTGTGATATTCAGGAAGTACCGAGTCATTTACAAATGAATGTGTCATGCGTCTAGAAAGACCTGTGTAAACAATCCAAATAGATTTTGTTACATTTGTGGCTAATATACATTCAAAAAATTCTGTTTAAATGTGTCAGACTTCGTTAAAAATGCTTACATGGAGTACTATCAACGGCCATTGGAAACAAACAACAAGCACTGGATACCCAATATAGTGTGTAAAACGTGTGAAATTTTTTTCTGAATAAAGTTTGAACGTGGTTTGAACAAAATTTCACAGAGCTTAATATTTGCATATTTCAAGTTTTATTGTTAAAAATTTTCGGCATTGAGGCAGAAATAATAGTAATTATTAACATATTCCTTGTGCATAGCGTTTTTAGAAACCAACGAGAAAAAAATATCAATAAATCTTGTGCAGTAAGGTCCGGCAAATTCGTGAATTGCGGTGGCCCAATACTTTTGCACACTGTTGAAAGTCATTTACCGTTGTACAATATTATATTTTATATAATTATTAACATTATAATCTTTATTATGGTCCTCTCAAACAACTCGAACAAAGTACAAGTGAAAGAAAAAAATATTTTGTCAGTTATATGGCCCAAAACTTTTACACGCCACTGTATATCCAGGTCGTTTCCAAAATTGAGTGCTGAGAATTTAAAAGCCTGAATTTTCGAAGGACCAAAAATATAAAAAATTAATAAACGATGTAAGTTTTACTGAAAGTATGACATCTGCTGAAAAAATACCTGGAATTAGTTTTTTTGGCTTGTAAAAAACTTTTCGGGGGGAAATAAGAAGTCCGTCGACTTTCCTGACCACATCAAGCAGTTACCATTATACGTTCAGCACCTTGGATACAACATGAGCATTAAGATGCATTTTTTTATAGCCACCTTGATCGATTTTCTGTAAATCTTGGACATTTAAGCGAGAAGAATTGTTATATGACAGGAAACCATGTTTTTTTGACAAAAATAGCTACCCTTCATATCTCAAAATGTAGAGCCGCTAGCTTAAAATCTGAGTACAAATTTAGAATTAGGGTGGAAAATGCAGCTAGATCCATAAAAAAATCCATACAACAAAAATGCTGTTGTGCTGTATAATGCAAGTATTACGTGTACGTATTAAATTCCATATGTTTTAAAAAATTTAATAGCATTTTCATTTTTTCTATGGGATATGACCAATTATATTGTAGGTATCAGGTAGAGTCTAGGGTTTAAATCATAAGTGCGGCCCGCCTTTAGTTTATTTGGCCACCTCGTGGCCCTTGCCTACCAAAAGGTTGCCGACCACTGCTCTAAACGATTACTTTAAGTTCAATATTAAAGTTATATTTTTAGTTCTCTTTTTTTTTCGTTGTAATTTTCTTTCTTTTTTCATTGTAATTTTTTTTTGTTATAACTATTCACATATGGCTGTGTAAACTTTGAATATTTTAGTAGTGTGTAATTTTTTAACTGTAGTATATTTTAATCTATTATAAAAAGTAATCTCTATCAGAATAGTAGCCAGTAGATGTTTTACAATTATTATGTTTGTAAAAAACTTTTATGTATTTGATTTCTGCATTTAAAATATTTTCTGTTTCAGTTCCTTTGGAATTTCCATCCTTAAGGAAATGAAATGAGCTTCACTGATGTTTCGTAGTTAATGTAGTAATTAAGGAAAAATTAATATTAATTATATATTAAAATTAATATTGTACTGATTGATTGTTATCAATTGCAAAAGGCTCATATTTTATTACCGCTTCTCACGTTTGATGAGAGTGAAAAATAGTTACTAAACTGTTAATGATGTTTTTTTACAAATAGCAAATGAATCTAAGCGATACTTTTATACCTTGTTATAAAATCAATTAATTTCCGACTCACTCCTGACTCCCCGAGAGTTGCTCTCTCTCATATAGATCCTATCTTTATCGACATTTACCGGTAAATCAACCCATGATATAAACACTGATAACTCTGTTAAATGCTTCTGTGTTACATGCTAAGAACTACTACAAAAATTTTAATAAAAATGTTTATTTTTATAAACTCTATAATTTTCATACAGGGAAACAAAAAATTTTGAAAAGTAGTAAGGTAGTCTTTTGATAATCTTTTAAAATATTGAGGTTAATAAAGAAATTAATTCATCAACATTATGATTATATCGATTATTTAACCATATCTTAAACCACCATTTACATATCTTAGACAACCATTTTTTAAGGCTTTTCAAAACTTCTGACTTAAAAATCACTATTGTGAAATTATTGTTTCTCAGTTTGAACAATTATAAAAATTTAAATGTAAGTAAATTTAACTAATAAGAAAATAAAACTTAACTAAAAAGAAATTTAAAAGATTTACTGATGATGATGAAATTATGTAATTAGACGAGTATTACAGTAAAGTATTGAATTCAATTACACTTGTACAATTTTGTTTACTATCCACGAGTAATATGTAGAAACCCTAGTGTACACGCCTGGGTAAGTAGCGCAACCTTCACCCCAAGATACAATACCAATTAAAGTATTATCGGCGACTAAAGGCCCACCAGAGTCGCCTAGGCAAGCATCTCTTGGAGGATTATTTGCGCTAGCGCATATCATCCCGGATGTGATCGCAGCTACTTGAAGGTAAGCTCGAGTGCACTCTTCTTGGGAGACGATATTCACGTTTGCGGCGAGCAGAGATTTCGATACTGCTCCTTGATACTGAAAATGACGTTAAAAATATTCGAGATGAGTATCATATTTAATTTTAGCCAGTCAGTAATACAGCAACTAAGTTACTAAGTAATAAGTCACTAATACTAACTATTACTAATTAATTAATTTTGTTGAATTTATCTTATTCAACTGTTATAATTTTTAATAAAACGTATTTAGCCTGTAATATCCCACTGCTAGGTCTCTTACTCCATGCAGAAGAAGGATTGGAGCTTAATCCACCACGCTGCTCCCTCCACTGCTGGTTAGCGGATATGTACCCTAGTATGAGTAACGATCACTATCAGGTATTTATGATAACAACCGGGAAAGACGGCTTAACGTGCTCTTCGAGGCACGGTTGATAGACCCACAAACACAGATATTTGAACCGGAAAGAAATATTTGTACAAATTAAATATCAATTCCGAGCGGGAATCGAACCCGAAAACCGTCGGTGTTTTAAGCGACTACTAACACCACTACACTAGAGCGGTTGTTGGTATTGTTTTAATAAAAAAGAAATGGATTTTAATCTTAGAATATAAAGACAGACATATACTTCCCTACGTAGAGGTTAAAAAAAAGAAATCTGGCTAGTTACTCCATCGTGAAAAAATTAGATGTCCGTTACAGTTCTAAGCAAAACTTTAAAAACCAGAAACAATTGCAAAAAAGTTAACTAGAAAAATACGAACACGGCATAATATCTATTTTTCTTAAAACTATGCCTTCTTAAGCAACTGCTCCAATTATTCAATTTTTGCACTCACTGAGGTAGTTCCAAATCCAGAGACTAATGCACTTTTTCCAGGTAGAATATTGAGATTGGGTTCAGCAATAGATATGGCGTCGACTTTCTTACTAAATTTGATTTTCTTAGAAGTAACAAGTAGTGCTATATCATGTTCTAGTGATGAAGAAGAATAATTCTCGTTGACAAAAATCTTGGACACTTCGTATGAATCTCCACCGGAGAGTCGATCGGAAGTCGCAACTGTCACTCTAAATAATGAAGGATTCGACTCATAACTGAAATAAAAAACTTTAATATACCTATGGTTAAATAACATTAAAAAATATATAACTACTAGTATTTACTATATAACTAAATTTAAATAATAATTTGTATTTACCGCAATAAGAAAAAAGAACATTTAATATGTATTTTCTAGGTAACAAGACAATCCTAAGAGGCGTTTAAACAAACAGGTTTCATTGTATTAGTATAGATTTATCTAAGTGTAGGAAAATATAAAGGGTAAAAAATACACGTAAATTATTACCCTTCGATGCAATGTGCCGCTGTTAGCAAAACATTGGTTGATATGATGCTAGCTCCACACTTATAGGCCCAGGCTAAACTTGATTTACGCCATAGTATTGCTTGATATGGTATTTCGCTTATATCAATTTGAAATCCATTTACAATACGATTTGATCGATCCAGTTCTATCGTTGGCAATGTCGTGGAAAATCTAAAAACTAAACAAATTACAACATTACTGCAAATGGTTTTAATAAGTAAAATAAATTATTATTATTTTATTTTTATACAACTAGCAACCTAGTTACAACAACAAACAAGCCACCACACCACCACACACAGCCACAGCCACGGCTCACCTGAAAGTGAGCGATTATAGTAGCTTATAGACGCCTGCTATACCAAAAGTATTGTAAATGCGTTGCCGACCCTACCCCTAATCCTCTCCAGGAGCTTTGACCTTACTCACCACTGAAGCACAACTCTGCTTGAAAGCACTATTATTTAACTGGGATCTTTTGTAAGGTCAAGGTACCTCCCTAGTCGGGGTGCTCCAGATTTTGACCCGGACATTTTCCGCTGTGCCTTACCTCAGTTAAAAATAAATAATCCAAAAATAAATAATATTTTTTTGCTTATGTTGCGATTATAAAGTGTTTTAACAGAGAGTAGTAGGGGGAAGTATGAACATCAGCGATGCAGTTGCGGTACGGCAAGACGAAGACACGGGTACGACGACACGATGAGGATGTGACGACACGACGGACGGACAGGGAAGAAGGAATTAACAGAGGAAATTTTGAAGTGAATACAGTGTCGTATTGAACCGGAGACTTTCTGAGAGCACCGGTCAATACTTCAATAGGCACAGTAAGGATAATTAATGAGAAGCGTCCACGAGCGAAGAGCTAAAGACTAGTGTACCACCAATAAGGTACAGTGTTATTATATATTTTGTGATATAATAGGTACATAATAATGATTTCACAGTTTTTACGATGTAAAGTAAGTGAAAGGTAAGGTAAGTGAGTTTAAACTGCAGGAAAACCGTTTGAAATATTTCTCTGTACTAAAAATTTACGATATGAATTATTTAGGAAAAATTAAGTATTGTTTGTAAAATTTTATACTTGGCGTGCGTAAAAATATTGCGTTTCATACAAACCATAAGGAAGTAGTTTCAGTCTATCTCTTTACCATTCTTAAAGCCGTTGGCAAATTAATGTAATTCTTAAAATAACTGCATTTTATCTTTGTTGTCTGGTTTGGTAAACAACGATATTTTTACAATTAAAAATAGAAAAAACAAAATATATTTAGTATTTTGAAAGTAACTTACCTAAAAACAACAATATCACAGATAAAGTACTCATCTTGACTGAGATGATATATCTTGAAGTCGGAATAACGTTCGTACGACACCTCAGGTGTTTAAGTATAACTGATAAAATATATAGATTGATAACTTTTATCATTTTTAGGAATTTTATATGTATCTTCAATATTTTTATCATCATATTGTCTAAAAAGTGTTTCAGATTTCAAAAGGAGAATGTTTTGTTCGTTTTTGGATCGTGTACGAACATCTAATCTCGTATGTATAAAATTATCGTGTCACAATGCTAGTTACCATACTCCTCCGAAACGGCTGGACCGATTTTTATGAAATTTTGTGTCCATATCGGGTAAGTCGGGAATCGGCCAACATCTATTTTTCATAACCATAATTTACTAAGGGGAGATTAAGGGGGTTAATAATATATATGGCAAAACAACTTTTGCTTGGTCAGATATTTTAATTATATATTTTTGAACAACTTTACTGATTAACTTTGGAGCATATACCTTCAATACGTGGAGGTATATAGGTTTGGGAGCATCAAGTCGTATACAATAATTATTGTATATTATGATTTTATGTTCAATTGGTTAGTTAGTTACTTTTTACGAAAACTGCTCTGATTTGACGAGTTATAGCGTCACATACTTAGCTTACCTGAATAATCAGTGTTTTTAATTATCAATTGAAGATCCCGTTTTAAATAATGGTATATTATCATCTTTATATATCAAAGCAAAAGGTCACTGACTCATCACGAAATCTCAGAAACTATAACACCTACAAACTTGAAATTTGGCAAGTAGGTTCCTTATAGGGAGAAGACATCCACTAAGAACGGGTTTTACGAAATTCCACCCCTAAGAGGGTAAAACGGGGGTTGGAAGTTTGTATGAAGGTCCTATGTTTTTGAAGTAAGAGACTTGAAATTCAAAATGTATGCTCTATAGATGGTGTGGAGGTGTACTAATAATGTTTTTTTTAGAAATCAACCACTTTTGGGGTTGAAACAGGGGGTGGTAGTTATATGTGAGCGAGATGAAAACTTAAGTAAGTATAAGTATATTATTTGCATCACAAAAATAATTAACGCCCAACGAAGTGGGCACTGGTCGGCTAGTTGTTATATAAAGATGCGCAGGGCAAAACCTCACATATACGAATTAAGGGATCCTTCATAAAGCTATACAATTAAATTATTATTTAGCTCACGAAAGCTGAAAGAAAAAAATATATTGAAAGATTTCTAACTTACATTATTTAAAATACAGTATTGTTAAAAAAAAGAGATTGAATGTATTTTTATAACCTATACCAGGCTTAGGAGCACGAAATCGCATACAATAATTATTGTATATGATTTTAAGTTAAGTTAGTTAGTTTTACTTTTTACGGCGATTAGGGGAGACCAGGGATGGACGTAACAATTTTCGGTTATTTCGACAACTTTTAGAATATCGAGATTCAAACCAATCCAAATGATAGATTAGTGTTTCAACTATCTTTAACCATCACCTTAAATGCAAATTATATAGCCGTTTTTGAGAAAATTAAGCAAAAGAAATATCTGGAATCTGTTACAACCATCCCTAGGGGTAGGGTTGGTTGTAACAGTATCAGGGGATGGTTGTAACAATGCAAATAAATACAAAGTAACTTTCATAATCAACATTATTATTTATCAAAACACAAAATTATTATTCTTATTTATTAATCAGCCTTTTAGGACTCACAATTATGTCACAATAATCAAAACTAATTACCTATTAAACACTTCTGAAACAAACGAAAAAAAAAAAACTTCGAAAATAGTCAACAATCTCAGTCAGACAAATGGTTATGACATATATAACTTATTTCGTTATTAGTGCACTCTTCATGAGCCCATTGGTGACACTCGAGACATTGTACCCATTTTTAATTTGACCTGTTGTTTGCAAAAGATTCAGAACAGATAGACAAAAACAATCCTCGCCATCTGAATTATTATCAGTATCTTTTGTTCTCTAGTATCTTTTTTCTTCTTTTGTGCTATATTTCCTTTTCTAACTTTTCTTACCTTTCCATTATTCTTCCTAGGTCCTACCTTTGGTAGGGGCTTAACTTCTTAGGGACTTAACGTTATTATTGTAACGTCCTGGACAGCAGCTGAAGAGGTAGATGGGATTTGCAAATTATGAGATGATATTGATGCCGATGTCAATATTGACACATCTACTTCCGAAATATGTATAGTTGTTGGTGGGAAAGTTAATTCAAGAGGGGTCTTGGCAATAATGGTGAAGCTGGCAAAGACGGTGAAGCTGGCAAAGACGGCGAACCTATCAATGGTGGTGTTACTTATGGCAATGGTGAGCGTAACTCGCTCTGTACGGTCAGTAAATTATCAGTCGAAATTGCTTGATCTCGTGATGGTGGTGAACAGGACATTGCACCAATCTTACGACTTGTTGAAGGAATAGGGTCAGGTAAAGGAGCTGGAACATCTTCAAATGGTCGATCACTAACGGTGCTGGGCAAGAAGTCTACATCTGTGAATATTTGTGGGTTGACGGGCCAAATTCCTGTGCAAGCAAAGCCTGCCTGTATTTTTCGGGGTATTGCCGATCTATAAATTTTCCCGATTATGACAATCACGTGCTTATATCCTAGAAAAACTGTTATAAAAGTGCCATTCTGGATGCCAAAACATAAAGACGAATAGTTGTGCTATTTTACTCACAAATAACACACTAGCTAAAACATTACGTAATTAAAACAATCACAGTTGAAAAAAACCTTCAAAACTTACTTTATGCCTAATTTTTCGGCACCGACTCATTACGTCTACAACTTGGCGGCACATCGCCGTTAAGCGCGACTGAGGGAAGGGGGGATCCAAAATGGCACATATTGGTAAAGCAGCCGTCTTTGTAACCAACATAATTCGTTCAAAAACTCATTTGTTACGTTCATCCCGTGTTACTTTCATACCTGGTCTCCCCTACTTTGTTCTGACGATAGTTATAGAGTCACATACTTAGCTTTCCTGAATAATCTGTTTTTTATATTATCAATTGAAGATCCCGTTTTAAATAATGATATAATACCATTGTTATATAAAGATGCGAGGGCAAATCCTCACATATACGAATTCAGGGATTTGTCATAAAGCTTTTATTATTAGTTCACAAAAGCTAAAAGAAAAAAATATTTTGAGAGATTCTTATGTTATAAATACAATTTTGTTTAGAAATAAAGATTGAATATAGTTTTCGTGAATTCCTAACCTATTGAAATTTTTATTATGATTAAAAAAACACGATTACGATAAGTAGTGTAGATTTCGTAATTCGATTATTTAACCAAAGTTTAGTTTAACTTTTACATTTAGACGTATATAAATAATACGTACATTAAAGTATCAAATATAATGCTTTGGAAAACTTTGTTATTTAACATTTTCACGTTGATCATACGTTTCTTCAAGATTATATACAAGAATTGCTATAATCAATGATAGGTAAATTAAAGAGTGCTGTTAAAACATAATCAATTAATTTTAATTGTTTGGCTCCAATGTAAAGTTATTTAGTGTTAGCATTTTTGTCCACCAGATTTATAGTTATTTTATTTCTGCACAGCCACGGTGACGCATGACGTCACCGTGGCTGTTTAATCTATTCATGGACAATTGCTTGACAGATTTAAAAGAGAATGAAAGTGGGTTGAGAATGAATGAGTTACTCGTCAAATGTCTTCTCTATGCTGATGACCAAGTATTAATTGCGTCTTCGGCCGAGGAGTTGCAGGAGATGGTAACTGCTATGAGTGGAGCTTTTGTTAGAAAGGGAATGAAGATGAATGTAAAGAAGACGAAAGTGATGGTGTTTGAAAGAGATGAGGCAGTGACAGTTTGCAATATCGTGATTGGAGACGAACAAATTGAACAGGTGAATGAGTTTGTGTATCTGGGTTCAAAGTTTACAAGAGATGGAAAGTGTGAGAGTGATATTGAAAGAAGAGTGAATGCAGGAAACATGGTGAATGGAGCTTTGCACTCCTTTATGAGCAGCCGGAAGGTGTCTAACAAGGCTCGTTTGGCTGTACATAGGGGGGTGTTGGTTCCGACACTCATGTATGGAAGTGAAAGTTGGGTATGGCAGAAGAAACATGAAAGTAGAATAAATGCAGTTGAGATGAGAGCGTTAAGAAGTATGATAGGAGTTAAACTGAGTGACAGGATTAGAAATAGTGAGATACGGAAACGTTGTGGTCTGAAAGAAGATGTAGTGACAAAAATTGAGAAGGGTATGCTGAGATGGTTTGGCCATGTTGAGAGAATGAATGAAGAGCGACTGACGAAAAAAGTGTATAAGGCGAGTGTGAATGGGAGTGTTGGAAGGGGTAGACCTAGGCGGACATTTCAAGACCAAATCGGTGACGTCTTGAAAAAAGGCCAGGTCAAGAGTACCCTAAACCGAAGAGCATGTATGAAAGGAATAATGAAAGTGGACGAAGCGAAACAAGTATGTAAGGATCGTAGCAAGTGGAAAGAAGTGGTCTCTGCCTACCCCTACGGGAAAAAGGCGTGATTATATGTATGTATATTTCTGCACATATGCGGATATTTGTTCGTTATATTGCTTCGGATTCCCCGCACAATTCTCTTTATCAAAACATCATATTACTCATTTGGAAATTACGTTCCACTTATCTTGACAGTTTCGAGTATTATTCGCATATTGGTGATATGCCTAAAATACTAACAAAGTTTGATACAAATTCTCAAATACCGGTGGGCGCGGGTTCAATTTCTGCTCAAGAACGACTTTCATGATTGTATCTAGCTCCAAATTTTTTCCTATGCGGATAAAATTTCATTTCTCAACTATGAGTCTGTTAGAGGCTGGTTAGGTTCATTTCAGTCACACACATAACTTTTTTAAAAATTCATTCAACACAGGACTTTACGCACGGAGTTACGCAAGTTTTTGAAGTTATACTTCTTTTGGCGCGTTAGGGAAAAATGATGGGAGTAAATTTTTACTATGCGCGCACACTGTCAAAAAAAACCGACAGACACCCTGAAGTTAGCTAGTCGAAGAAGAAGAAATTAGCAACGTGATGTTAGCTAGCCAATGAAGTATAACTTCTTACGCGTACTCAAGTACACACACACACTTTTTTATTTATCTGGTTTTTATTGTTTTAAACAGACAAACAAACAAAAATAGCCTAAGATCTATTAAATTAGTTTATCGTTACCTATTTTATTGTGTCGAACATAAAATATCAATGTTATCTTGTAATTATCCTTAAGAGTCAAGTTATTTGCATAAAGCTATACAAATTATTAAGAGCTTGGAGCTGGAATTGATTCCGGAAAAAAGAACTTCCCATTACCCATACTTATATTTATTTATTATCAATATATTTTTATCAGTACTGCAATGAAGCGTTGGATGAGACAAATTTAACTATGATTATTTTGTAATACACGAGCAAAAACAAAATAAGTAAAGGCATAAATAAATTCTTCCTTTAAAATAATTTTTAAACGACTTTTAAAAAAAAAGAAAAGGTTTCTCAATTGGACCGTATACGGTGTTATATTTTTTATGTGTGCTCGCGGATAACTTCCGATTTAGATGATTCTTTTTTTGTTGAAAAGAAGATATTCCAAGGGTGGTACCATGATAAGGAAACCAGGAAGTCGAGGGGAACCTTCGAAAATCGTAGTGGCGACTAGTGCGTTTGTTAATTTTTTCGTCAACTTACGTTGTATTAGGTACTTGTCGATGTAACTGAAGTCGGTTTTTTTCATTTGCTATCAAACACAATTATCTAATGAAATATCGTAGTCATTCACATAAGTGAATTTTGTATACTTGCTTGGTCTTCAAATAAATTTGGTGTAACATATGTGTTGATTGAATTAATAGCTTCTTAACATTTGCACGTATGTAATGAGCGATGTTTTGTTGGCAATCAATTATTCAATGTATTTTATCAGCCATGAATATTAATTCAAATATTCAAGCTATAAAATGTACCCCAAGCTGTATCTATTGTTCTGTAGTAGTCCTAGATCTTGAAAACGTTGTTTACTCCAAACAAATGAAATTAGAATATGAGCACGAAAATTTTCTTATGGGACTATGGGATTGAATTTCATTTCTAACTGATATCTACTTATTAAAGTTTATTTCACAAACTACACTTGAATACAGCTATAATTAGGATATGATAAAAGTAAACACAGATTAATTTGCAACTTATAATAATTACTAGCTTCTGCGCGCGACTTCGTCGGCGTGGACTCCGCTTCTATTGGTCTTAGCGTGATGACACATAGCCTATAGCCTTCCTCGATAAATGGGCTATCTAACACTGAAAGAATTTTTCAAATCGGCCCAGTAGTTCCAGAGATTACCGCGTTCAAACAAACAAACAAACAAACAAACAAACAAACAACCAAACAAACAAACTCTTCAGCTTTATATATTAGTATAGATAAGTTGTAAATATTAATGTAATATCATTTTAAGTTTTCATTAAAATCAAAATTGTTGCTACTAACGCCATCTATTGTTAGATAACTAAACACTTTTTATAGCAGTCTTACATTTGTAAGGCCCTGCGCGCACTAGTGACATTTTGTCACCGTGACGTTTTGTCCAGTGATGTCAGACGTACCATTATAATGGTACACGTACCATTATTTAGCAATATTTAGTGTCACGTACCATGTACCATGACGATTAGTCATGGTACATGGTACGTGATATACATACGTACGTACAGCAATTAATTCGAATATCAAAAAAAAAAAGGTTTGTTTTCTATTAACGGTACACGAAATTGATATATAAATTTTTTTCACTAATTATAGGCTGCGATTTCCGACAAAATTTACACATTAGTGTTGGCGTACCATGTTTTTGTGGCCAGTACCATTATTTTAGCTAGTTCGGTACCATGATTTCTAAGTGGCCGTCTAACATCCCTGGTTTTGTCACTGTCACCGCGTCCATCATCCCTAATGGAGGTGCGCGCACTTGGATGCGTGACAATTCGGTGACTTTTTTGTCCGCGGAGGACGCCAACATGCCCGTGACGCGACAAAATGTCACGTGTCATATGTACGTAGGTTGGCAAACATGGTGTAGAACTTTCCACTTATCAGCCTATCACTCCAAAGCGGGTGAACCCAATACTTTTTATTATTGTATTTCTTTCTATTTCTAAAAACGAGCTCACAGACAACCTATATCTGTATATAATCTGTCACTGCAAGTGCGCGCAGTCGCGAAGGTGACGGTGACGTGACAGTGACAAAGAATTTTTTGTCACGGTGACAAATGTCACTAGTGCGCGCAGGGCTTAACAATAATTATTTTGTTATCGAGTATCGACACATTGGTTTATTAGTTTTTACACGTGTATTTTTAAACCAATTACGTAAGTTTATATAGGTTTTTTTTATTACAAGGATATTGTTAGAACGTAACTGATAAGTTAGTGTTAGTACATACCAGTAGGTAATATTTGTTTATGTTTTCCGCGTCAATCGGTTATCACTCTTTCAGGAAATCATGAGAAGCCGAAATATTATCTATTTATTATGTATGTAAAATAAATAAGTTAAATTATCCAAATTTATTATATTTTATTATCGTATTTATTTTAAAAATACTATTCATGTTCTTAAAAACATTTAATTTGTTATGTTGCAGTCGTAGTCATCACGTTAGCTAGTAAGTTCTTATAAACTAAATAGTTTAAATTTTCGGCGTTTAAGGAAAGAAACACGTTGAGACATAAGATAATACGCTTATTGGGCGAGATAAGATAGCGCTAGTTAAATCAATGGAAAAGCGGGTTCATGGGAGTTGCGCCCACGCAGCGCACATTCCGGTGGGAGCCAAAGACCTTTCCCTTCCTGGATCACACACTACGAAATGGTCTATTATTCGAGACATTTCAAACGAATGATCTAATTTTTAATAACATACTATGAACTCTTTACGATTAACTAGTTTGTTCTGCGAATGAATAAAAGAATGTCATTTATTGTAATAATAGTACAAAATAATTTAAAGAGCATTTTAATCGAAGGTATGTATTTTCTTTATAGCATGCTAACAACGGTAATTAAAAATGGATATGCAAAAGATAAACTTTCCTCAGCATATTTGTAGTAAAAACTATTAAAGGCGCCACTCATTGCTACACTGCACGCGAATGTTGAAAATATTTTACTTCTTCCACTTTTTTAGGTTTTATGTTTATAAATGATGACGTTTGTTTAAATGTTACGTAGTATTTCGACAAATTGTTTAAAATTATGGATAATAATAATTAGTGACTTCCTTGTACATTTGTCCTTGGTTAAAAAAAAAAACGAAGATATTTTTTTTTTTTTATTCGACTAGGATGGCAAACAAGCATGCGGCCCACTTGATGGTAAGGCTACCGTGGTCTACAGACGCCTGCAACAAGAGAAGGATCGCAAGCGCGTTATCGACTCTAGCCCTGACCCTTCCCAAGAGCTCTTGTAATCTACGCTAAAGCTCTTTACTACATGACGAGCACACTAGTTGAGAGCAGTATTATTTAGCTGGAACCTTCTGTAAGTTGTGTTACTTCCCCAGAAGGGGAGCTCCAGAGTTTGAGCAGGATATTTCCTGCTGTTAGGTATCTCGGTCAGTCAGTAAAGTCATCATTTCGAAGTAAATTTTGCTTTTATACGGTTCCAATTATATCATAATATTTGTGAAATCGGAAACCTACAGTGTACACAATATTTTTTCATCGATTTCATTTTATCTACCTAGTGTGGCGTGTGATAAGACCGTCGTTATGAACGTAATATTGTGCAACTGTAATTGTCCAATGCTAACATATTGCACGGTGAAATAATATTATAATATTTCATTGTTTTGTGCGTTTAGTGTGTATGCGTGTGTTGCCTCCGACATAAAAGTGGAGTTTAGGTAATCCTTAAGAACAATTGGATATTATCCATGACATTTAAAAATTAAAAATGTCTATTAAATGATCATATTATAATTAATTTAAAAAAACAAAACTAAAATATAAAAATGTAATTTGCTAAAACGCTTGCTATTAGTATCGGTAAAGTAAATGCTGGTATATTTTTATATATCTGCTAGTTAGTTTTTCTGGAACATTTAGAGATAACGAGGCTGATAGCGAAGTATCGGTCAGTGTTTTATTTTCAATCGTACAGCAGTGTGTTTCGTGTCGTCGGCGTTCGACCGTGAAGGACGGCTTCATATCATTCGCTTTGATTTGAAGTCTGACTCTCAACCGCTACATTTTGGTGCAAGCAACAATACCTTATTTTATTACAATATTCTACATTATGTAAATCATACGTTAATGTATAAAAGATGTACGTTTAAAAAAAATTAATATATATATGTATATATATATATATTCATAGTTATTGACAACATGTCTACTCATATTTCATGACATGTTTTATCAGTTAATAGCAGTAATATATAAATATTTATAATATTATGTAGGCACGTAAGAAGTTATACTTCATTGGATAGCTAACTTCAGGGTGTCGGTTTTTTTCGTGCCTGTGTGCGCGCGCATCGTAAAATTTACTCTCATCATTTTTCCCTATCGCACCAAAAGAAGTATAATTTTAAAAAAAAAACTCAAATAATATTTCTATCAAATTAATCAGCTTAGAATGGTGGTATAGACTAAACAATAAGCGAGGTGTCAAATGTCTAACCAATTATTTTTGATGTCATCTCATCAACTCGAATAACTAATTCATCGGCAAACTTTGTATTCTTGAATAAATTACGTTATTACTTAATATTGTTTGATGTTTGACCTTTGAAGCCTCCGATATGATACATATTTTCTCGTTATATTCGCGCGTTTACGTCACAAGTACTCCGCATTTGCATAAAATACCTACGTTTTGAACACTCGGAAATCAAATAAAAATAGTTTTTACTGAACTTGAAAAAATTACGATACATTTTTGACTTTATCTTTTACGACTTATTATAATCTCCATAACAATTCTCAGATTCACTGTAATATTAACAATTTCTGTTATTATATTAGGCACTCTTATAACAATCGTAGTTTTTAATAAGAAAACTGACCGCTATTCTACTTTAATCTCCCTCTAAAGGAAAGGAGGCCTCTGTCTAGATATATTTATTAAGCTAGGGAACAGCAAATCTAACTTGCTCAATATTTCGGAGTAGCCCGAATGGGAAAGCCAACCTTACAGAAATAAATATATAATGCTGCTTTTAAGTGAAGTTGTGTTCCTGTGGTAAGTAAGGTAGCAAGACATCTTGTGGATTAACGAGTCGACAACGTGCTTGCAATGATGGCCTGGTGTCGCTGACGGCCATAGATCATGGTAGCTTACCATCAGTCCGATCGTGATCTCTTTAGCCACCTTAGTGATATACCTACTTACAAAAAAAAAATTAACAGGGCGATACAGTCAATAGTGCTGATAAGCCCAAAAATAATACCATACTAATACTAAAACTGGTGGACTTACCTTATATTAATGCTCTAAATAAGATTTTTTATATAGATACTATAAATGAATTATATTGAAATCACGATCACGATCACGATTCAGCCCGTAATATCCCACTGTTGGGCATAGGCCTCTTCCCTATGTAGGAGAAGGATCGGAGCTTAATCAATAATATATTGAAATATTGTACGGTAACTAATTTAGAGATAGTAATTTTATCATATCAGCTGGTTCAATTTACATACAGAAAAAGATTTCACGTGAAACTGAGAATCTTAGTGAATTATTCGAGCCACTGGAGCGACGATTTCCTATTTATGGTTCCCCGCTATTGTACCTTTATTTGTATTAAGGTAGTAAGCGTAAAGAAATAACGCGTTGGATGACCTCTGTTAATATGATATTCTGTAGAAAATGTCTGATCTACACGAGCGACAAAACATTTGAAAACGAACAAACGTTTTATAGACAAAATTATCAAATACGTTCTGTATGTATGAAATTTTCCATAGCATCGTTACAATATGTAGGCATATTAACTTTGTTTAATACGAAACACATATATACCTATCATTATTATTCAGAGTAAAATTATAAACATGATGCAGTAACAGTTTTCGATGTAAAACTCAAATAAACTTAATATAATAATTAATAAATTGAAAAATAGCGAAAGAAATAGATACTAACATATTAATATTAACATATAAATTAATTAGAACGTCCATAAAAAATCAATCACAACTACATAAAACTCATGAACATATCGATAACATTCAATTAAATTTATTAGGAGAGAGGTGAAATATGTAAATATATAATCAGTTTATTGCATTGAGCAGATCTTCTATTAGTTAATAAACGAAATTTTAGCAAATTTAGTTCTTGAAGCGAGGACATAAGAGTAACTTTATGTATGTACTAGCGACCCGCCCCGGCTTCGCACGGTTGCGAAAATGATCAGTGTTCCTCTACTACAGTGGTCGGCAACGCGCGGCAACGTGCGGCCCGCGTAGGTCTTACTTGCGGCCCGCGAATGTTTTGTAAATAAGTTATAAATATCAACATAAATGCATGAACGAACCGCGATCGCGTAACACGTAGATTTAAAACGAAACTGGCAGATATATGATGTGACATTTTTCATTCAGCGACAGATTCGGTGAGTTTGAAAAGTTTCAAGCAAAGAAGATTTTTGCAAACCCTTTTTCCTGTGATATTCAATAAGTACCGAGTCATTTACAAATGAACGTGGTTGATCTGCAATGTAATTACATTGCAGATCAATCACAACATGCGTCTAGAAAGACCTGTGTAAACAATCCAAATAGATTTTGTTACATTTGTGGCAAATATACATTCAAAAAATTCTGTTTAAATGTGTCAGACTTCGTTAAAAATGCTTACATGGAGTACTATCAACGGCCATTGGAAAAAAACAACAAGCACTGGATACCCAATATAGTGTGTAAAACGTGTGAAATTTTTTTCTGAATAAAGTTTGAACGTGGTTTGAACAAAATTTCACAGAGCTTAATGTTTGCATATTTCAAGTTTTATTGTTAAAAATTTTCGGCATTGAGGCAGAAATAATAGTAATTATTAACATATATTCCTTGTGCATAGCGTTTTTAGAAACCAATGAGAAAAAAATATCAAAAAATCTTGTGCAGTAAGGTCCGGCAAATTCGTGAATTGCGGTGGCCCAATACTTTTGCGCACTGTTGAAAGTCATTTACCGTTGTACAATATTATATTTTATATAATTAGTACCTGGGTGACCGAGCCTAGCTCGGTATTTTCATTTTATTTTTTGTTTTTCTTTTTTTTTTCTCGGTATTTTTATATTTTAATTTTATTTAAATAATAAATCACGAGTGAAATTAAAAAAAAAAGAAAAAAAATTAATCTAGAGACTGAGATTCGAACTCGGGTCAACACGATTTGACACCCGTCGATTTCCTTATTACGCTGTTACAGCTATGTTGACAGTAGTGAAATTAAGCTTCGTATTCTAATGATATTTTTTCATTGCCTAAAAACAGGGATAAAACGACATTTTTTTTAAATGAATCCTAGCTAGATCAATTTTTTGCCCCCAAAATCCCCTGTATTCTGAATTTCACGAAAATCGTTGGAGCCGATTCCGAGATTCAAATTCTATATATATATATATATATATATATATACAAGAATTGCTCGTTTAATAGTATAATTATTAACGTTATAATCTTTATTATGGTCCTCTCAAAAAACTCGAACAAAGAACAAGTGAAGGAAAAAAATATTTTGTCAGTTATATGGAAAAAACAGGGTGGCCCAAAACTTTTACACGCCACTGTATATCCAGATCGTTTCCAAAATTGAGTGCTGAGAATTTAAAAGCTGGAATTTAGAATTAGTTTTTAGGCTTGTAAAAAATTTTCGGGAAATAAGAAGTCCGTCGACCTTCCTGTCCACGTCAAGCAGTTACCATTATACGTTCAGCACCTTGGATACAACATGAGCATTAAGATGAATTTCATTTATAGCCACCTTGATCGATTTTCTGTAAATCTTGGACATTTAAGCGAGAAGCAGGGAGAACGCTTTCATCAGGATATTCGCTTCATAGAGGAGCGCTATCTAGCTATTGGAGTGAAAGTATGATGGCTGACTACTGTTGGATTATCCAGAATAGTAGTAAAACTCCAACTTATTCAAGAAAGTTACATAAAAAGAAAATGTTGTTAAAATAAATTATTATAGGACGGGAAACCATGTTTTTTGACAAAAATAGCTACCCTTCATATCTCAAAATGTAGAGCTGAAAAATCTGAGTACAAATTTAGAATTAGGGTAGAAAATGCAGCTAGATCCATAAAAAAAATTCCAGACAACAAAAATGCTGTTGTGCTGTATAATGTAAGTATTACGTGTACGTATTAAATTCCATATGTTTTAAAAATTTTAATAGCATTTTCATTTTTTCTATGGGATATGACCAATTATATGTAGGTATCAGGTAGAGTCTAGGGTTTAAATCATAAGCGCGGCCCGCCTTTACTTTATTTGGCCACCTCGTGGCCCTTGCCTAGCAAAAGGTTGCCGACCACTGCTCTACTATATTATGCATATATTATACATATAAACTTTCCTCTGGAATCACTCTATCTATAAAAAAAAAACTGCATCAAAATCAATTGCGTAGTTTTTAAGATCTAGTCATAGGGACAGACAGACAGCGGGAAGCGACTTTGTTTTATAATAATATGTAGTGATAGACATATGATTAGTAAATTTACATAATTTTTTTGATTTAAAACGTATATTTTTTTTTAAATATAAAACGGTTGTAAGTACATACATTGTAAGTACGTACCTACTATGAAAATAATTTTTGTGCTTAGAAACAGAAAAATAATATTCAAAATAGACCTCACCCAGGTATTATACTAGACATATATACATAGCGTTAGTATATAGGTATTTAATTTTCATGATGATGATGATGATGATGGTTGTAAGTACATACATTGTAAGTACGTACCTACTATGAAAATAATTTTTGTGCTTAGAAACAGAAAAATAATATTCAAAATAGACCTCACCCAGGTATTATACTAGACATATATACATAGCGTTAGTATATAGGTATTTAATTTTCATGATGATGATGATGATGATGGTTGTAAGTACATACATTGTAAGTACGTACCTACTATGAAAATAATTTTTGTGCTTAGAAACAGAAAAATAATATTCAAAATAGACCTCACCCAGGTATTATACTAGACATATATACATAGCGTTAGTATATAGGTATTTAATTTTCATGATGATGATGATGATGATGGTTGTAAGTACATACATTGTAAGTACGTACCTACTATGAAAATAATTTTTGTGCTTAGAAACAGAAAAATAATATTCAAAATAGACCTCACCCAGGTATTATACTAGACATATATACATAGCGTTAGTATATAGGTATTTAATTTTAGACATCTTCGACCCAAATTGAATAATAAGCATTTAGGTATAGCATGTATTTAGCTGATGTACTCTGAGTCAATTTAATGCTAACATCTTTAACTTTATTAACTCAAAAAACTATTTTACCGTTAGATTTATAATAGTAATTATCGTCATTATCTGTCTGTTATTAAACAGCTGATTTTAGTTTTTTTAACTAGTCTATATTCTACCACCTAACTAATAAAAGTAAATAAAAAGAAACAAGAAAGTCTTTTCTTTTACATAAATAAATAATTGTTTACGTAGTGAAACATTGTCAATTCATACAGTATCTATTTTTCAATTGCAGCATTCCGCCTTTCAATACTTTCCTGTGCTAATACGCGCACTGAACCAGCATAACAAGCTCCTTCATCATACGGTTACTAGAGTTCAGTTAATATTATCCAAGTGAAAAGGGTACGGTGGGCTAGAGGTCTAAGTTAAGTGGTTTTTCTTTAGCGGAAGGCGTCTTGATTCCGGACAATGGCCGCCGATCTACGTTCCCACCTCATTACGTATTTACTATGAAACTTCTTTAGATTTGTTGTGAATTTTTTATTGTACTAAAACGCACTGCGGAAGGAGACGATAAGTGTGTGAGAATATTAGGCTATTGAAATAGTTATATTAACCTATAACGTATTGTTATGTATACCTACTCGTAGCTTCGAATAGTGATTTTTCAAAAGAACAATATTGAGATTAATTCAAATATAAAATTAAAATACAATAAGAAAAATAAATCTGTTATCTTAGAAGCTTCTTATTGGTTTTTGCACCGATATAAAAAACAATTTTGTACGTTAATATTCTACAGTTTTATTTTGGTTTATTGGTTTGCTGTTTTCTTGTACTATTCGTTTGTAAGGCATTTATTAAAGATATAGAGACTTTTATGTATAGAAATTTTTAATAACCGATTCCGCGCAACATGCTCCGAAATACCGCTTTTTTATTTAAAAAAAAACCTATGTTTGTAGGGTAAGGTCGGTAACGGTGGCTCAGTCGGGTACACTAACTCACGCCTATATTTCCTATACAGAACAGTAATATCCATCTGTCTGTTACACTAATCGGTAGCGTTAGACACGCAAACATGTATAAACCAATTTTCCGTCATCTTTGACGCTGCTTGGAAGTGAAATATGTATTAATGTGTTTTCGTGAATGAATAATTACTTTCCAAGGTAAATTTCATTAGTTTTTATTCATTTATATTTAAAGATTGATCGATTGTTATTATTTTGATGGAAAGTGACGTTGATACTCTAGACAGTGGCATAGATTCATTTACCTTAAGGCAAACTAGATGATATTTGTGAGCCATTGAATTCATAAATGGCAACGACGTGTTCAGTGGCTCAATTTTAAAAGGTACACAGTGACTCATGAGTCACTGTGTACCTTTTGGAGAATAGGGTTCTATTGGAGAATCTTATTTTGATTGTTTGAATTAATAACTAGCTATATCTCTGTTTTCTGCTGATTTTTAGCATTAGTGTTAATTAGGAAAAGTGTATTCTTGCAAAAAATAATACACTTTTCCTAATTAGTAACAACCACTTTCAAACCTAGGCTAGATACTATGAATGAAAACTTTTGCACTCGATTGTACTTACTTGTTTATTTTATTTTTTGTTGCTAAACGACATTATGATGTCTAGTATGTTACTTGCTTGGTAAGTATATGACTATGAGTAAAAATTTAACTATTTTAAAGATTTCAGATCTAAAAAATCAAAGAAACTATCTTAAAAAGACATTGATATCAAGTGTTTAGGTTGATTTTAAGTGATTTGATATTATAACTTTAATGTTACTGATGTTGATAAATATTGGGCTTAAGAAGTTGGTGAATATTAGATTTTGACTAAAATAAATGCACATAACTGAATATAAATAATAGTTTTAATAGAATATTATATTACGGAGCCACTGTGTACTGTTAGAGTCACTGTGTACTATAGGGCCGAGTCACAGTAGACCAGTACCGGTACAGAGTGGCTCATTTCCCATTTTGTGAAAAACATAATCTGACCACTTTAATATTGTCTTTATTGGAAAAACGATATTGCAAGGAGAAAGATGGGTAACTAAAGTATGTTGTGTGTCAATTTCAGCTCGTTACTTTAAGTTTTTCTTCGTCATTACAACACCCGAAAAAATCCGAGTCAGTGTTGCCGACCTTACCCTACCTAAACAGAACTCAGCCATCCAGGCGTTATAGATTTATAACTTTGATATGATCAGTATAAAGTGTTACGCGTTAATTGTATGAGATTGTATTGAAATTGCGCTGTAGCGCATAAAGTTTAAATTATTATTCGACGAATAATAATAATCGAATAACCTTAAGCTTCTGTTATTCGTAAGATGATTTTATAGCATTGACAGTAAACATTGAGTTACTATTACTTACGCTACTAATAATAGTTCAATGACAGTAAATAATTTTATCTGTCACAAAATTAAATAAAAATGTATGCAGTTTCTGAGCAAACACCATAAATAACCTTCACTGTATAACACAACTAAAGGTACATTAAGAAATATATTACACGTTGACGTTCAACAAGCTGTATGCTCATCTTTCTCTATTGCATGGCTTGCAAATCACACATCAATTGACGCCGACTGTTATTATGATAGGTAAATAGGTAAATCTAATGACATTTAAGTCGACTCACAACTCCGTTGCGTCAACCGAACGATATGACTGACATTTATTCGCTTCGACTATTGGTCAATCGCTTACAATGAGGTAATGAAATAATTGAGACTAATCTAGTAATAACAAATTTCAAATTATATATATATAATATAATATTATATATAATATTTAAAATTGTAATTTTTGGTCCCGGTCAGTTTTGGTTCTACTTAAATGAAAACTGTTTACTTAAAAACGTGTAAGTTGCGATGACTTTTGCTTTATGAAACACTACTTCTATGTGTATATTTTTATGTTAACATGTAGGTATTATATGTATATTTGTATGTTTAACTGTCTTAAAATTTGTGTAATGGCTTTACAATTTATTTAATTCAATAGCGGTCGCAGTCCATAATTCATTGTCTGCAACACAAGCAGCGTGTATTCATTTGACGCGACAGGTCAATGTAAAATTCAGATGTGTCTACATTGTATATTTATGGATTCATTATTATTTACGCTATCACATACCCGCAATCATTTACTATATCAGTTGTTACATTATTCCGATGCGGTTAAAATTATTATTACCTATCTGAGTTTGCTGGTTAACTAGTTTGTGTAAAAGGTCATTGTTGTGTAAATGACTTTGTTAAATTTTATCAATGTTTTCGAACAACTCTTTTATGTTCATTAGATAGACGCTCGCTCGCTCGCTTTAGCCTGTAATATCCCACTGTTGGGTATAGGCCTCTTTTTCCATGTAGGAGAAGGGTCGGAGCTTAATCCACCACGCTGCTCCAATGCGGGTGGGCGGATATATTCCCTACTATGAGTAACGATCGCTATCAGGTGTAGGTACATGATAACAACAGGGGCCCACTGCTTCATGTGCTCTCCGAGGCCCGGTGGGAAGACCTACAAGGATTTCACAAACACCCAGACAACGGCAAACATCTGTATGGCCAATATTGTTTGTAATGTGCGGGGATCAAAAACGCAAGCGCCAGCGCAACAACCACAAACCAGTGCTGTGACCGTTGCGCCAACGCGTCGTCGCTAGATAGACGCTTTTTTAAAAGATTTAATTTTATGAGAGGATTGTCTGAAATATTTGTAATATTTACAACAATGATTTGTGATTTTTTTATTATTATTATTATAATTATCATTTACCTAAGAAACTACAAAACTCTAACAAATATTTCTATGAGCGGTGATCGTTTTACCATTAACATATAACTTCTGTAATCTGCACCACTCAGCCGTCCATTTTTTAAAATAATAATTGCTTATTCGTCTCTGGTAGATGATGCTAGAAATGGTAGGTTCTATTTTAGAGTCGGCAATTATACGATCCTAAATTGTATTGTTTATTGTTAGACTTAAAGTACTTAGAGAAAATTATCATTATATTTAACATTTACTTGATATCCCACCCAGTAAAATATATATGGTAATAAATAAAACTAATTGAATTATATCTTCATCAATATGCATGTAAAATCCTCGAAAACATACAAAACCAGGCGCATGCGCATCCTCAAAACGGGTAGGTAAAGGTTGATTTCGCCGTTGCTTCGTATAAGGAAATTACCTTGACGCTTGTTATTTCAAAAATAAAAATATAAATAAACAATGTTGAGCAACGATTTGTCACGTGTCATATGTGACATGACGACTTGATTTATTGAACTTTTAATTTTTTTAACATTTTTTTAACATTTGTTTTGCTTTGTTAATTTATAAAAAAAATATGAAAATCGCGAATATCAAAAAAATAGAAAAGGACAGAGAGATAATTATTATTTATAGGTCTATATTTGGGTGTTAGTAGAATACCTTTAAAATTAAAATGCTTCTGGCATGGCTCATGGGGGTTCTGAAGTTTCCGTAAAGATGAATGGCATGTTAATGTGTTGTGTTAATATGTAAATATTTTTACTAAAATTAAGAATACCTATGTAAAACTAATATTAATATAATAACGCGATTTGTCGCCCGGGAGAGATGCTTTTGAGATATACGACTTTTTAGTTGTATTTAAAGAGCTTAATATTAATTAATGTGCAAGTAGAAGCATTTTTTCATACATTCTATATTAACAGCAACTCATCTCTGTAATTAATCTGAAATAATGTGTCAAGTACTTCTTGTAAACAGTATTTGTGTTAAAAGGGAATAATTATGTAGTGTAATTAAATAAATATAAAGTACTAGATGGCCCGGTGAACATCGTATCACCAACGTATACTTGTGAAAAATAGACACAAAACACTTTCTGAACGCACCTATAAATATTTGACAATCAATTGTTGACAAAAGACATTAAATTTCCCCGCTAGGAACATTTTGCATTGGAAAATTAAATCGTCGTTTTTAGTATTTTCCGTTACATACTATTTATGTTTCTCATCGTTTAAATCTTTCCTGAACTTCCACAAACATTTCAAGATGAAAATTAGCTAAATCGGTCAAACCATTCTCGAGTTTTAGCGAGACTGACGAACAGCAATTGATTTATATATATATATATATATATATATATATATATATATATATATATATATATATATATATATATATATATATAGATAGATTGTAATTGAACGTGAAAGTCTTCAATCCGAAAAGGTATGAATTAAAATTAATTTTACTGAATTTCATTAGTGTATAATCAACTACATCAGAACCGGGAATTTTGGTGCGAACTTGGGGAGGGCTATGTCCAGCAGTGGAAAGCAATTTAGGCTGAAGTGATAATGATGATCATGATGTGATGATACACTAAAATATATTGCACACATTATTAATTTCAATATACGGCGATCAGAAGTTTCTCACATACCCGACAGGTCGTAGGTATTAATCTATAATATTAAAATAAACGCTTTTTACTAAATGCATATTATGGATGTATACACGGTACATATACCAAAATAACATTTTTTACAATTTTTGTCTGTCTGTCTGTCTGTTTGTTCCGGCTAATCTCTGAAACGGCTGGACCGATTTTGACGGGACTTTCACTGGTAGATAGCTGATGTAATAAGGTGTAACTCAAGCTACTTTTATTTTAGAAATTTATTTATTTTGTAACTCTGCAACCTGAACAATATTTTTTTAAATAGATTCCACGCGGACGAAGTCGCGAGCACAGCTAGTCTATACTAATAAATAAAATTGCAGTGTCTGTTTTTTATATTAAAATAAACGCTTTTTACTAAATGCATATGGATGTATACACGGTACATATACCAAAATAACATTTTTTACAATTTTTGTCTGTCTGTCTGTTTGTTCCGGCTAATATTAAATAAAGATTTACTTAAAATCGATCATCTCAATATGGGCGTATAATGACAAACTTTAATTGAACTGCCAAAAATTGTTAGTTAATAGACCCACAGAGTAATATCCTACAGCCTTGAGGAAGTTACCAAAGATTAAGTCGTTAAACTTTTAAATAAAAAACTATGTGAAGGTGTTATTTAAACGTGGGTGAAGTTAACTTAACTAATGAACTACATTGTCTTATTACTTTAAAAGGTAGTACAAGATTTTATTCGTGTTATCAGTACATTGTACCTGCGAACTAATGTAGGCGGGTTGAAACTCCATTTTGGACATATCATTCGATTTTTAACGTCAGTCTTGTTCAGAGACAGTGTTGGTTTATTAAAGAATCTTATTTCTTTGAAAGTAAATAAACAAATCTATACTAATATTATAAAGCTGAAGAGTTTGTTTGTTTGTTTGTTTGTTTGTTTTTTGTTTGAAAGCGCTAATCTCAGGAACTACTGGTTCGATTTCAAAAATTCTTTCAGTGTTAGATAGCCCATTTATCGAGGAAGGCTATAGGCTATATCATCACGCTAAGACATATAGGAGCGGAGCACGAATGGAGAGTGTTTCAAAATCGGTTTATTTTTTCCTTTTGAGAGCTTCCGCTGCGTGCGCTGTGTAAACAGTTAAAGTTTTGAAAAAATCATGTATGACAGAATTGTTCCTATACCACGCGAACGAAGTCGCGAGCAGAAGCTAGTTTATATAGAAAAGTGAGCTTAATATATAAATAATCGAATTTAATTACTTTAATATAATTAATTTTCGATTGTATTTCAGTTTCCGTTAAGTATCGTAGCTTAGTAATAATCACAGCTCCAGAGGCACAAAACAATTTCACTAATCGGAAAAATATTAACAGTAGGTAATGGAGTATTGTTTGTTGTACGCATGTTATCTCAATCTGAACAATACAGCAAATTTCGAACAATTACGTGTTCATAGTTGGTAAAGGCAAATGATAAATATATTTGCAATTGTACGTCCACAGCACCTCCACACCCACTACACGTATTTATTTCACAATAATTGGCTCTTTGTCATTGCAAGTTACGGTTTCATATTACTCGTTGATGTCATCGAGTGATCTGAAGTGATTTAATTTTCCAGTTTTATGCCTCACTTGCTGTCATTACGGTTGGCGTGCCGTTGACTAGCGCGACGGGTCCGTATCTTAATACACAGATGTTATCTCGATTATTTACATATATTTTGACATGAAACGATAAATGTTAATTCTGGACGTAACAAAGAAGTCTCGGTATCGAGTGCGTGAGTGCTGTTGAATTTTACCAAACAAGGCTGAAGGCCTTGGGATCCACTCGGCGGTATTGGTTGTTTTAATATAGGTAATTGCGGTCTGATTAAGAATTGTGTCTGACCGCTACACCCACGTCGTTTGACGGCCGGTCGACTAATTTTGTTACACTTTTTATTGAGTCTACCTACTCTTTCGAATGCTGGGACGTATCTAAACTACGCTTACTGTAATAATAATTAATGAAATCTAGGCTAAGTTGATTATTGCGATGTGATGTCATGTATACGACAAGCCGTTTTAAAGGTCATCTAGCACATTAAATCAATCAGCTAAGCGAGTGTGTTGTACGTGTTATATTCACGCGAGGCAAATATTTGCACTAGATAGAGAATTTCTATTATAACACGTATTTAAATCTCGCAGTGTATCTATTTTAAACTGAATATATTATGAGATATTTAAATATCTATGTTAACGTTTTTTTATATATCTTTATCACGTTCAATTATTACATTCAAAATATTATAACCATTATCAATACGTGATGATGACTACAGCAAAGGCTATAACTGTAATTGATGGCACTGTTTCTCTATATTTCTGTTTAGAATTTTAGAGTTTTCGCATAAATTGACGAAATAAAATATAGTAATACATACCTCACATATACTAGAATATTATAATTACTTACCCATATTGGCCATATATAGAAACTCTATATGAAAGAAGCTATTGAATAGGCTTACGTAATGGCTCGGGAGCCATGTTCAAATTCGGTCAATCATTTCCTCTCAATCGAAACTTCGTAACATGAATAAGGGATTTTTTTATGAATTTTCGTCTTTGTCAGCTGCCACTCCGTGGGTAGGTTGGGCAGTGACAGCCTCGCAAACATGGAAAAAAAAAATTCAGTCATTTCCTCTCACTTCAAAATTTGTCGGATTATAGTTCACCTAATAACTTGAAGGAAAAATAACGTCAGCTGACCATAGCATGGTGGATTATACGTCAGCTGGCTGCTTGAACATGAAAAATATTTTTTTTTCAATTATTTCCTCTCAACTAAAAATTTGCATGGTGATAGTTTACATGCTACTATGAATGAAAATTAACGTCAGCTGGCTGTATCGCAGTGGAAAGTTTGTCAGCTGGTACCTTGAAAGATCTAAAAAAAAATTTTAGTCATTTCCTCTCACTTCAAAATTTGTCAGATTATAGTTTACCTAATATCTTGAAGGAAAAACAACGTCAGCTGACCATAACATGGTGGATTATACGTCAGCTGGCTGCTTGAACATAAAAAAAAAAAATTAAGTTGAGAGGAAATCATTGAAAAGTGAGAGGAAATGACTAAATTTTTTTTTTACATCTTTCAAGGTACCAGCTGACAAACTTTCCACCGCGATACAGTCAGCTGACGTTAATTTTCATTCATAGCAGCATGTAAACTATCACCATGCAAATTTTTAGTTAAGAGGAAATCATTGAAAAAAAATTTTTTTTCATGTTCAAGCAGAAAGCTGACTTATAATCCACCATGTTATGGTCAGCTGACGTTATTTTTGCTTCAAGTTATTAGGTAAACTATAATCCGACAAATTTTGAAGTGAGAGGAAATGAGTCAAAAAATTTTTTCTCGATTTTTGGGAGGCTGCCACTGCCCAACCCACCCACGCAGTGGCAGCTGACAAAGACGAAAATTCTTAAAAAAATCCCTTATTCATGTTACTCAGATTCGTTTGAGAGGTTATTGGTCATGTCAACCTGTCACGAGCTCCCGGTCCATAAGGGAAAACAAATAATAGAAAAAGTTATTTTAGATGTATCTGTTCTTTTGAAACCTAATTATTTAATATCTAATACCTACCTAATTTATAAAAGGAAACATCTTCATCATTTCTTTAGGTACCTACTATGATATAAAAATCAAGATTTATATTTTTATAATAAACTAGCGACCCGCCCCGGCTTCGCACGGGTGCAATGATGACATTTTTAAATGACAGGATCTTTACGTAATATTCCGACGTGGCGGCTGAGGTACTACTCTTACAACACGTAATATTACGGCGATGGCGGTTAAAGGGTTAAATGTTTCGCTGTTAATTACTTCTAACGACGATATCTCAAAACCTATTCATCTGATTGATATAGTGTAAAGGGCAATTTTAATCTGCATTAAATTCCTAAGCTAACTAAAATATTTGTTTGGATAAGGATTAATACTGAACTAAAGAAAACAGCTTGGAAAATAACGTAATGTTTTTAATTAAAAATTTGAACATAAAAGTGGTTATTGTAAGTCAACCGTAAGAGATAGATATATGCTATCGCGGACTTTTTTGTAGATTTTTTATAGATTTAGAATTCGCTAGTACATTACTCCACTGTATCTTTGCTAGTTTACGCGGCGTTTGCGTGGAAAGCTCCCAGTTGGCCCGATTTTGTGCGACTTCTTCAACATTTATCGCCGTATTTCTGCTAATTTACATAAAACTATACTAAATTATATACATAAACCTTCCTCTTGAATCACTCTATCTTTTAAAAAAAACCGCATTAAAATCCGTTTCGTAGTTTTAAAGATCTAAGCATACATAGGGACATAGGGACATAGGGACATAGGGACAGAGAAAGCGACTTTGTTTTATACTATGTAGTGACAAATACGTATAGATATTCATTATTGCACTTAAAAATACAAATTATACACGTATTACATACTCTAATCTAATCGAGTCTATAGTCTACATTCCGAATCGGTGGTAGCTTAACTTTTACATAAATAATAAACACTTTACAGTTTTAATTTGTAAAATGACGATTCGAATGTGCTCGTGGGGCCTATACAGTCTATTTGAATGAAGTTATTTTTGATTGATTGATGTGTCCATTCCTAAGGTACCTTGACTTGACTTGCCGACTTGACTTACCTCACACTGACACTGCTTGCTTTATTCCATTTTTATGTCAACCTGCCCTCATTGAAAAATCTTATATTATATACATGTTGAACCTTTTCTAATTATATTCAGTATCGTGTTCTTTCTCATTTCTCTCTTTCTTTCATTCATTGTTCTCTTTTTTCATTTATTTTAACAATAAAAGAAAATAACAATAACATTTTATTTGTTTTATGTCCTAGAGTTGTTTCATTTCTACTACCACCACCAGAGACCAAACCTACCAAAAGAGATTATTAGAAAATGAATCCACAACCTCTCTGCTGCACTTCGCTCATGCTTTCTTAGGCGGACTTATGCAGCTTCTAATTTAAATGAATTCAAAGTATTTAACTGCTTTTTTGATGATTAATTTATTTGAATAGAATATTTTTGATATGTGTCATTTGAATTCAAATCTTTCTTCCAGGTTCATCAGTTGGAGTTGTGAATGCAGAACATGTCTGATGCTCAGATCTCGTTGAGAGAACAACTCCAACGCCACTCGCTGACAACAGCAACGCCAGTTCACAAATAAGCTATTAAACAAATGAAAACAGTTATTTTATTAAACGACTACAAAAAGACGGAAGTTCTCAACACGACTGTATTTTTTATAAAGTACTATTTTTAAATAATAGGTAGATTAAAAACAGTTTTTTATTTAATTTAATATCGATTTCTTATATTTGGTGGCAGTTCTGCCTTCTTCTGCATCTTCTGCTTCTCTCTGGTTGTAAGAAGACAAGCTTACAAACTCTTAATGTCTTACAATACGGATGTTTTCTCTATATACATTGTAATCTGTAGAGTACTCTAGCCAAGCAAGCAAGTCGCAAGGGTCGTATCAAACAGCTACTTTAGAGAAAACGATGAACTCTTCGAGACGGAAGACAATATCGCCCTGTTGCCCTTACATTATCATCCTCTATTTTAAACAATCTTCCTGAATTAAAAAAAAATCATATTCAACAAGCATTTTTATTAATAAAAACGCATTTTACAGACTGTATGAACCACAACACGGATGCGCTTTTATGGTTTTGACATGACACCATCATAGCGCACCACTATTGACTCATAATATGTAGGTACCTAACTACCTACCGACTATATACATTTATTGTTTAATAGAAATATCATAGTGATTCACAGACTAAACATTGCAACTATCTATTCACTATCATTGTTATTTGGTAATGTTCGGATCGCTTAATTGTTACCGGAGCTTCGAAAAGATGTCAATTGTATAGCATATAATGTTAAATGACGACGACTAATGTTTTTATTATTATATCGAACATAAGAACAATGGACAGAAATTAAAACAGAGAGGGAGAGAGAAAACAAACAAAAAAAACCAACCTTTTCAGGTGACTTAGACTTTAATTTGGGTTCATTAATAAACTTATCTGTATTTTTTTATGTCGTTCCGATTATTAATGTACATTACTATGCATAACAAGATTTTTTCTTTACAAAATCTATATATATATATATATAAAAGAGATTTCCACCCATATACTCATCACAATATCTCTGGAACAGTGGAATCATAAGGCGACTTGAAATTTGGTAGGAATATTTCAATATTCCTTTCGTCGAGTAGAGGTCAGCTAAGAGCGGATTTTACGACATTCCACCCACAAGAGGGGGTTGCGGGGTTAATGACATATATGGCAAAACAACGTTTGCGGGGTCAGCTAGTATCAGCTATATTTGTGTGTAACAGTATTTAATCTGGAAGTTTTTCCTTCAAGCAAATAAGTATTGTTTCTTAAAACCTCCAGTAATGTGTAAAGTGTATACAAGCAGAACAGCAAAAATATGGTATTAACAATTATTATCGACAAAAATTGCAAATCGCATGTTTCAAAAGATTGTGTTTAAGCGACGCGTGTCGTTTTATGTCGTTACCTGCCTCTGGCGACCTACGGGGCCGCAGGACCGTCGACGCGACGCATCAGCGGCTTTTTACATTGGCGTTTAAAACCGTTTATTTTTTATTTATTTTTTTCATAGTTTTATCTGTAGATCGTAGATAAAAGTAGGTGTAGGTTGGTAGGTAATAAAGAGTAAATTTTAAATGTAACGTGAAATATTTAGTCAGAAAAAAATTAAGGAACGTACATCAATTTTATTGTAGATAAAACCTACTAATTGACCTAACCCAGTTGAACAGTACCGCTCCCCACGACACAGTCGCCAGCAAAGTGCCACGATTGTCTAGTCATTTAATACACACAGACGTTCATTGAAATCAATAAAATATAACATCAAAAAACAGAAATATCTTAAAACTACTTCATATGTCTAGAATTCTAGATAAAATCATTTTACTTCATTTTTTATAATAGATACTAATTTTACTTTAACAAATTTTGTCTACATTTAACATCAATAAAATCTTGATAATCTAAAATCTTTTTAATGACAATGAAATCTCCAAAACTGTTTTGTTGTATTTTATAATATTTATTAAAATTTAATAATGTGTTAAATTTTAAATACCGTCAAGATCCAAGCAGATTATTAATAACATAATTTGTTTTTCCTTGAAAATGTCTACCGTGGTATTTGTATTTCCTTATTTTTTCGCAAAATATTTATAAAATAAATATTTACAAAACAAGTCTTATTTTACGGTGACCGTTACAAAAAATAACCTCCAATCGTTGTCTTATTGTATTAACTAAAGTATAAAATTCATACAATAAATAATAATATTATTTGTCTTAAATGACATGAAACGTAAAAGTGTAATTAGTACCTACTACCCCAAAATGTGTACGTCTACTTAATTTGTATAATGCATTTGTGGTATTAATAAGACCCTAGGCGTACTTAGATTGTTATTTAAACATTTGAATTTGAAAATAAAAGTTTGGAAAAGTATCGCTTATTAAACGTTGTCGTTTTTCAAACGTCAATGTACTTATTCAAATTTGTATTATTGGACAATGAGAATGATATGTGCAACACAAAAGAGTTCCAAGAAGCGCCCGTCCCGACTTGTTCGTCCCATTGACTCACTACTTACGTGTTGTTTAATAATAACCATGTTTCCTTTACAAGTTTATAACCATCGAAATACGCTTTATATTGTTTATGCACGAAAGAGTCTCTATATGTTATTTATGCTGTTGATATTATGTCAAAAAATGTTTACGTTACCACCAAGACCCTAAATCCCCTTTGTTATCGATGATTTACTTCTCGTATTGATCCTTCAAAATAATTATGTGATCATCGAACTCAATATTTTTAGCTAAATTAACCGAAAACCGCTGAATATCTACTATAAAATATATTTAATACATATTAAAAAGGTTAACAAATATGTATATAGACAACTAGCTGACCCCGCAAACGTTGTTTTGCCTTATATGTTATTAACCCCCGCAACCCCCTCTTGTGGGTGGAATTTCGTAAAATCCGTTCTTAGCTGACCTCTACTCGGCGAAAGGAATATTCGTACCAAATTTCAAGTCTCTACACAAGCCTTATGGTTCCAGAGATATCGTGATGAGTCAATGAGTGGAAATCTCTTTTATATTATATACTTACTAGCTGACCCCGCAAACGTTGTTTTGCCATTAATGTTATTAACCCCCGCAACCCCCTCTTGTGAGTGGAATTTTGTAAAATCCGTTCTTAGCTGACCTCTACTTGGCGAAAGGAATATTCCTACCAAATTTCAAGTCTCTAGGCCTTATGGTTCCAGAGATATCGTGATGAGTCAATGGGTGGAAATCTCTTTTATATACATATATAGATTTTATAGATTAAAATTATTTATTGATAATTAAATGTCATAAATTTACGAGTAAAGTGTAATTTCAATATATACAGACATATCAGTTTGATATAATATTGGAAATAAATTTTATATGTACAATATGACAAACACAATTTAATTACAATTAACTAGGTAATGTTAGAAACGAGGTTGGGGAGTCGATTATCTTATCATTAAAATTATAAAATCTTTTATATCCGTATTCGCATAACAATTAAATAGGTAGGTACATTCGTTTGTGAGGATGGTTGATGATAGTCAGCAACGATTGCGATGAAGATTTTTATTTATTTACAATTTTATATTTTCTTATTTATATACTACTTACTCTTTATTGAACACCAAAATTGACTGACAAGAAAATTTAAAAAGATAAAAAGGAAATGTACAATACTCGGCACAATCGCTAAAACTGTCATTTTTCCAGGAAAGGACCCCCCGTAGACGATCAAATATTTGATCAAACTTCATATTAAATTTCTGTTTGACAAACGTGTTTGTCAAATAATTTGATCGTGTGCGGGGCTGCGGGTTTTTTTGATATGTTTGTTATATGAAACATGAAGTTTGATCAAACATGTTTGACAAACAAGTTTGATCGTTTACGAAACCCATAACCTTCAGTAGGCAACTTTAAGTTTATAATAGTAAACAACTTGTCAGTGAAGGCAACTCCAAATATAATATATCTGCGAAATGACAATACAAGTATAATATCATTTTCATTCTTTTAATGTTTGAGTTCCTGTAACTTATCATTAGTTCCTAGCTCATGAGTTTTCTACGTTTCACCGTAGACATACAGGGCATCTTATGCAATTCACTTTCACCGTGCGTTAAACGAGAGAGAGTCCCTCAGATTGCTTATTACTGGATTACTTTGAAGTTAGGAAATCGTTACTGTGTTACATATGCGCTATTTCAACATTCGTGTCAACGACATTCAAACAACGTTTTCACTATTTAACAAGATAAAATATTTTAAACAGAGTTTAATTAAACTTGCACTTAAGTAAGTACAAACTTTGTTATAAGTCAAAGGAATCCTTTGATTCTTTAAATAGATCCCATGATAATGCCTTAATAACAAATATTTGGTAATCACAAGGTTCAGTTTTGTAATTACACTCGGTATTCAAAATAATCTGTGTGCAAAAAGTTTATGCAGCAAAAACTTTATAAATTACATCTGATTATACGACCAACAGAAAACAATTGCAAAAAGTGTCTCTTGTTTATTCATCTTGTTAAACTTCGTAGTATGATAATAATAAATTTTAACAAAAATAGTGCATTATTTTAAACTCGTAACTTTTTACACATGAATATGCAAGAACACGTGTAGCTATATGTAATATGAAACATAAATAATAGAATAGTAAATAATTATATTTATTATAAATAAGGCTTGTGAGCGTTTGGCTAGTGGCGACCTCTCGCGATGCGCAAGGTTTTCCGTTCAGGAAGAAGGAAAATTGTTCACAATTGTCTCCTTAACAGCCAGCCTTGTAGTGACACTGGCGAACGTATTGTGCTCGTACTTACTGGATGGTTTCGTTGTTTACAAGATGATGGAATGATAATGAATATTATTGTACCGATGTTTATTACTAATTTTTTACTCTTTAAATATAAACTGTCCGTTGTGGTACAGGGTTTTCATGTTCTTATCGTCTCGTTTTTGTTATAAGTTCATGTATATCTATACTAATATATAAAGCTGAAGAGTTTGTTTGATTGTTTGTTTGTTTGTTTGTTTGTTTGTTTGTTTGAACGCGGTAATCTCTGGTTCTACTGGGCCGATTTGAAAAATTCTTTCAGTGTTAGATAGCCCATTTATCGAGGAAGGCTATAGGCTATGTATCATCACGCTAAGACCAATAGGAGCCGAGTCCACGCCGACGAAGTCGCGCGCAGAAGCTAGTACTATAATAAAATTTTTGCTGTTATGTCACACAACACTGCACACTCAATTTACAAATTAGGTTGTGTAATCTTTAAATTAAGATACAAGCAGGTATGTATCTTAGCTATTTTAATCTAAAACAAAGTTGAATAATAACGAAACTTCTGATGGGCGTTGATTCAAAATATAAACTGACTAGCCGACCCGTGCCCACTTCGTTGGGCGTTATAATCCATTTCACATAAGAAGGTACGGTGAAATTTGATATGTTCCAATACACTCTCACTATTTTCAGCAAATCAGATAAATATAAATGTTTTAAAATCACCAATTAATTTCTAAGGCAAATAATAATGCTTGATTAGATTGAATTGTTGACACGGCACGTCAGAGGGCGCAGGTTCAAATCCTGCTGATTTAAAATCTTTATATATTTTTATCTTTTTCCTTTTATCTTGTCCCTCCTGAATAGTGTAGCTTTCTGTTAGCGAAAGAATTTTCATGATCGCATCAGTATTTGCGAAGATTACCCCGTATATACAAGCAAAGTTATAAACTTTACCTCTTTATAATATTAGTATAGATTATTAATGTAATAAAATAAAACATAAACGTATTTCTGTCGTCTTCAAAAGTAATAATAAAATAAGCTATTTATTAAACTTTGTCTACAATGATGCTGCACGCCTGCACGGTTGCCCAATTTCAAAATACAGTACCTAAGGGACAAAAATTAATTTTTCAGGAAATCCATAAAACCTATTTCCTTTTCGTCGCACTAAATGGTATTTTTAATGACGAATTAACCGTTGGTTATTGTAATATAACCCCTCTATAATAAATAATTATAGATTAGGTTGACAACATGTTAAAAAAAATCATTTTTACTTTGTTTGTGATATAATTTATTGCACTTACTAGGTTAAAAGTAGTAGCTATTATGTGTAATTGTGTGTATAATGTGTGATAACAAGTGGGACCGACTGCTCAACGTGCTCTCCAAGGCACGATGGGGGGACCCACAAGAGCAAAAAACGAGAGTGCTTTAGACCAGTGTTCCGCAAACTTTTTGTGTTCAAGGCACACCTAGGAATAGGAAAATATTTTGGAGGTACACCACAAATAAAAAATCATTTTTTAAGTAACATTAACCAACGTTTATTTATTAATCACCGAAACAATATTTATTATTAATCAATAAACGTAAAGTTCATTTTTCCGAGGCACACCAATAAACGACCACGGTACACCAGTGTGCCGCGGTACACCCTTTGCGGAACACTGCTTTAGACCACACGACTGAAGTAACTTCTTTAGCAAAAGCCTAGCATAATATGCCTGCACTGTGTCTTAGATATACGAAACGTAACTGGATATGAGAGAAAGAGAGTAAGAAAATATGTTTTCGCACCTATAGAAGATAGAAAGAGAGAGAGAGTTACATTTCGCAAGTTTTATTTCAGTCATGTGGTCTAAAGCACTCTCGTTTTTTGTCCTTTTTGAAAAAAGCATTGATTTTTAAGTTTTTAAATTTGTAAGTTTAATTAAGATTTCCTTTTAAAATTGTTTAATTATGTTAAAGATGTTAGATAAAATTTAATAATAAATGTATAGTAAAAAAAATATTGAAAATTGTATAATATATATAAAATGTTTACAAGCATTAATTCCGCCGATAAACTGTCACGCAGTTTGGCGGATTATGAAATTGTACACTATTTGGTCAAATAAAGAATTTATTATTAATTTTTATAGCAAACTCGTCTGTACCTTTTTTGTGTATGTATCTCAGAACTTTTTACTGGGTGGACCGATTTCGATGACTCTTTTTTAATCGAAAGGTGGTCCTTGTCATGTGGTCCAATTTAAATGAGATCTGACAAGTACCTACTTTTTGAGTTACATATATCTAACAATCTGTATTTACTTGACAATTTTTTACTTACGTTTTATTATACCTCATAACTTTAACAGAGGTAATGATTTTGATGATTATTTTTTTTTATCCGAAGCCGATGCTGGTCATGTATTTTCTTTTAAATTTGATCGAGACCTGAAAAGTATTTTTTGAGTACCTAATCTCTTATAGCGCGCTATTATTTGATAATTTTTTCGTACTGCTCCATGTAATTGAAGTCGGTTTTTTTTTCGTTTGATAGCAAACGTAGTCATTTTATTTATTTACGCCGCAAATGATAAATTAATATTACATAAAATATCTTCCAATCAATACAATAAGATATTTTATATTCAAATGGTATACTTAAGGCACGAACAAAGTAGTGTCCAACGTCTAAGTATAGAATAGCATATCGGGAAGATCCGATTCTCACGGCCGAGACAATATTCGCGGCCATCTACGTGCGATGTACGTCGCGTAGGTTGTAGAGTAGATGCGGCAACTCAGATCTCGATCTCGATATAGTGACATTGATTACACGTATTATCACTGTATTTAAACAAACAGTCGCTGAGTTTATTCAAGGTTATTAATAATATTAAAGTTAACACGCATTGTAGGAAAAATTATTCAAATATACATAGAAAATAATATTATTATAATCTCATGGCTTACTTGTCTAAAGTTACGCTAAGCACATAAATATAAGAATATTTTGTAAACAAATTTAAACTTGTGTTTACGTTGTTAGTTTTTATTAAACAAAAATGAAAAACATACGATTATCATTTAGTTAAATATAAAGTTATTTGTGTATGTATTAAGAAAACAGCATTGGCGCATCTAAATGTCTAATGCGTTCTTGATTTTAACATAATCTGCGCATACGCCTCACATCGGCCACAGCGCTCTTCTAGGCGGGTTCTAGCTAAGTTTATTTTATTTAAATATGCGTGAACTTCGCTCGCCTCCTTTGTCTCAGTGCGCTGTATTAGTAATACCGCCGGTTTTCTTCCTGGTCATCATTCTAACTTTACATATACTTATTACGTTTTTTAAATATATCCTATCCTATAAAATGTAAACAGTGTTAATTTCTTGTAAATGCTACTATGTTATATATAGATCATATTATTTTAAAGCTAATGTAAATTATTATACACGTGTAATTAATAAGTAAATATTTAATTGTTAGGAACTTTTTGTGGATTTATAAGTCACCTTATAAAAGAATATGCAATAGATGTTTGTCATTCTTTATAGTTACTATAGACATCTATGGAATCTATTGAAAAATTTTATAATGATACAGATAATCCTTCTTCAAAAGTTGACTTATGTGACGTCATTGAACACATTTTCTTTCTTGAAGTTATTAGGAATTTAAGTATTGATGGGTCCATTTTTACAATCGCATAAGACTCGACTCGGTGTTTACTTCTGACATTTAAGGGATTTCTCAGGAACTACCACCTAAATTAATGAAGAGCTCGGTGAATATAATGTAAAATATTAAGTATGGCCGGCGACTCATCACCGAAGCGCGACCGTAAACTTGAACGACAAGGATTCTTCTTCTCGTAAATAGCATGGTTACTTTTTTCACATGTATGCTATTGTAGTTTATATGGTTATAGGAATAAAGATCATTTTTATGTCCAAGCATGATTTAACATTCACAAAAAATCGCCATTACCTTTAGCGACTTTAAAACAAATTTTTATTTATGTGTTACGTTTTGTTAATTTTATCGTGATGTCATGTTTTGTAAAAAAATGTTATTTTTATCTTTAATAGATGTACTTTTTACATTTAGGAATATAACGTGCGTGTATTTATACAATAAAATAATTATATTATAATATTCAGTAGCCTATTTTATGAATATAATCGAACTAATATTATATTATACTACTAATGTTATAAAGCTGATGAATTTGTTTAAGCGCGTTAATCTCAGCAACTGCTGGTTTGAATTAAAAAATTATTTTTGTGTTGAATAGTTAATTTACCGAGAAAGACTATAGGTTATATAACGTCACGCTACCACCAATAGGAGCTGTGTATTCATAAGAAATATTAAGAAAAATATGAGAGATTCCATTGCGTACGGTGCGTGAACCGGCTAAACCTACCCTAAAAGTATGTAAAACAGAACTGTCAGTTAGTCAGTCAGTCAGTTCAGTCTATTAAAGCCTGGAAATAGGCCTCCCCAAGCTCGCACCAGACATCCCTACTATAGACATCCATAACAGAATTGATAGATTAAAACCACCACCATTAAAAGTTCTAAATATAGTCCGGGACAGCATAATTATGACTATCTCTTTTTTAACGCTGGAAAATGCATTTGCGCACTAGCCCTGCCACACGAATGTGACTGCGGACGGGAGTGTGAGGCTACCGGCGTAAACGACTACCCACTAAAACCCAGCAGTGCCCTCATTGTCATAGTGGCCCCACGGGACGGGATCGCTAACGCATACAACCGTTAGGCCCCGACGTTTGGCCAGCCTGTGCGGGCCGACTTCGCCTAAAGAGCACTCACAGGCACTGTGAACGCTCTATTACCTCGGTGGCGAGTGAGAGGGATGGTGCCCTCTATTGCGGAGATTGAAGAAGTGCATATCGGCGTCTCCTTCTTCCTGGTCGTCTCCTGTGGAGTGGTTCCGCATGGATGTCGACTTTGCGCTGCCACTCATTTAGAGCCATAATCTCCTCGCAGAAGGAAGCCACGGCCGACCAGCACCTCTCGCTGTTGAGCGTCGTCTGTTCCATACTTATGCATATATGCATGCATATATTAGGAGATAAAGTTAAAACAAATGAAAAGAGGACGCGTCGCACCGCGCGTGTAAGTCGCCCGTGTTGCACAATAATGGTTTAAAAACATTTTGGTACCAACGTTTTCTTCCTCAAATGAACGCGGGTGAAACCACAGGGGAAAGCTAGTTATGCATATAAGTAATTAGTGAACATTTAGCAATCTAATGATTTAGATGAAACTTTTGGACAATGATTTACTTTCAAAGTTGACCTAGCCTCTAGGTTTTATTGGGGTCTCGAAAGGCAAACGAAACTCGGTCTGTGTGATACGATTCCATAAATAGACACAAGAAACTATGGTTAGGAATATTATTATTTTAATAATTTGTAAAAATAACGGTTGGCTTAATAGGCGGACATACTATTCTTGGAATAAAGTAATAAGTTCCTGTCAAAGGTCAAGTACTCTGTACGTCTACTCAATATTCATTAAGAAATGCCTTTAAATGAAAAATATGACCTAGGCTTTTAAATTACTTTTATACTCAGCTATGTTAATTAATACAAAAGGATTCAACATGTTCTACTGTTTATAGTTTACTTTAGAAAAAAATAATTAGGAAAATTTTGTTTACCTGTAAAAGATGAACTCAAGATAGGTAATAAACCGATTTGGTTAATGCTTTTAGAACATTCATTAGAAATCTACATTATCCTGATGGCTATCAGAAATAATAATTGTCGTTTAATCGAAAATCGAAGTTTGAACAAAATTATTAAATGACGCAAATAATAATGTAAGAATTACATTAAACAAATATCTAGTCGACTAAAACCACTAGCAAACGCATGGTATTATGATAAAATCGAAAGAAATTATACAAATGCGTTAAAAATACGTAAGTTGCTATTGTATACCGTTGTCCGTTGATTTCAATTTTCATTCATTTTGGTCAAGACGTGATCTGGGCCGTGGCTAATCTGAACGCACACACCGATATCTCTCAACGCTTATCGTTAGCGAACGTTCAAACGATCAAAATTTGGAAAGTTTTAAGCATAAAGATTCTCGACATTGCGTCTCCCACCAATGCGTGACTGTTGTTGTTAAAATTATTGTATCTACGTCTATTTCGCGGCTGATTTGTCACCTGAATGCCACCTGGATGATGTACGAGTAGGAGACGATAGTTTTCGATACATCTTAACGGTTCGAATGTCGTTTACTGTTCAGTTAAACAATTTTATTTAAAGCATAAGTGCGGTCAGAGCAGTGATTGAGCATATCAAACTTTTCATTCCCTTTTAATTAATCACGTAATCGGCGAAAAAAAAGACATTAGAAAAACCTGCACATTTCGTAAGAAATTTTAGATAATTATATTGCCTGCCCAGCGTGGTGACTAAGGGCAAAACACATAAGTTCACGCCATCTTTGGCGCGAACTTAGGGAGGCCTATGTCCAGCAGTGGACTGTGATAGGCTGAAGTGAAATGATATCGTCAACTGCAGTAGTGCACCGAGACAATTTAAGATACAAAATATCAACTTCATAGAAGAGCTTTTTCCAGTAGCAGGCTGATAGGACTGTATAATTATTTTGTTAGTACTTTTCCTGTGAGTAACAAGAAATAAGTGTATAATTATGTACCGTTTTATTAATATTTTATTTATTAAGGTAAATAAGCACTGTTTCTAGTGTATAAAGTAAGTATTCTTCATTAACTTACCTACAAGGATGTGGTTTGTAATGTGTATGTATGCACTCGTATAATATACGACAAATCATTCATTAGCATTTAAATAACAAAGAAGCTTCTAGATTCCGATGTTTCATTACTATACAATTTATATCCTACGAGTATCCACGATATCGTCACTCATTCGTACATTTATTCCCGTAGCAGTTCCCATTAAATCGACTACGATTATTGTATTCAGGTAGTTGTGTGGGTGAATATTATTGACAGGTCTAAGACGCGACCATGATTAAAATCTACTATGCATTATACTACTAATTTTTCATTCCAGTCCATTAGAACCGAACGATGCCTTTAAGTCTTAAATGTATAGCGAAAAAGACGGTTGCAAAATTACAAATCGTTTTGTGTATGGATAGCTTTAGTCCGTTCTGGATGCAGGAAGGCTCCACAAATAAAATATGTGACTAGAAGGCGACGGAGAGGTGCCGGCGAGATGAGGCTGCGCAGGCTGGCCAGAATGAGATGGAAAATTGGAGTCGCATGTGTGTGAGTGAAAAGGAAATTCCCGCTCGGTTATCTGGAGAAACGCGAGCACCTCATTTAATCGGTACGCGCTTCGTTTTATAGGATAGAGAAAATTATGCGATCTTTCTCTCATTTATTAACACCGTATATGTTGTTTAAGCTGCTTAATTTACCCATTAAAATGTTTTGGTTTTAACCACTCGTACTTTTATTATATAGTGGAATCATTTTATGTAACTAATGTAGGTACCATGAAATTATTTTGTTTGTATATTTGTATATTGTAATATATTAGACAATGATTCGGAAGTCATTTGGTTTAAATATTTCGTCCAATAATATAACCAATTTAAGTTAAAGTAGTGTGTTCGCTGAAAGATGCATTTTTACATACTTTACATATTTATTTAATAAAGAAGAATTATGTGAGTATTTCACATGCTCTATAGTTTTAAGAGCTTACAAACAAAAGTAACTTATTGCGAGATGCCGACGACTCGGCACGGGTTACATATTGTCATAAACCCACACACGGCTGGTCAGTATTACCCGGCCGAGTGGAATCTTGAGGAAACAACTCCTAAACACCGTTAATTTTCATGCAATTTACTTTTGTACACTCGTACTTATGTTCGTGTGAGTAATAGTTGTTGTGTTTAAATATATATTTACGTGTGTGTGTGCGTGTGTGTGTATTTGTGTGTGTGCGTGTGTATAATTTTAACAAGTAATCCGATTAATGTGTATCTACTGAGTTGTTTGATATAGGTATCCATAATTATCTGTCACACACCTTAGATTTGCCAATGATATAGTAATCCTGGCAGAGCCTCTGGAATAACTTAGTATTATGCTAGGTGATCCTCATAGCGCCTCACAACGGGCGGGCCGTTGAGGATCTTAAAATGTACAAAGACTTTCTAATGTTCGTGTCACACCCATACCCGTTGTTGTTAACGGCGCTGATCTCGAATTTGTCGATGGGTATTGGGTACATCTACCTGGGACAACTGATCCGCATGGGTAATCCAACTCGGTTGGACAGCGTTCGGGAAATCGTAAAGTATCTTCTCGTTCAGTATACATGTGTCTGTAGTCAAAAGTGTTTGAGCGGTATGTGTCGCCAGAGATGGATGACCTACGGCGCTGAGACGTTGTATTTTACCGTTAGCGTTTTCCATAGGCTGAAGGTCGCTCAGCGAGTGATGGAAAGAGCTATGCTTGGTATTTCTCTACTTGACAGAGTCCGGAATGTTGAAATCGTAAGCGAACGAAGGTCACCAACATAGCTCTCAAAATCTGCAAGCTGAAGTGGCAATGGGCAGACAATATTGCAAGGATATAATCGATAACCGAAGGGGAAAAAAGGTTCTCGACGGCGACCACGTTGCGGCAAAAGGTGCACAGGTCGCCTTTTAACCCGGTGGACTGACGACCTTAAGAAGACAGAGAGAAGCTGCTGGATTCAGAGGCCGCAGGACCGGACGAAGTGGTGAACATTACGGAAGGCCTATCTCCAACAGTGAACTGTTAAAGGCTAATGGATGGATATCAAATATTTAAAACACATAAATAAGTGTGTATTTAAGGAATTGTGCGTCTAATCGTCATTCTAGTATATGTCTCTTACTTAATAATATAATAATTATATTTTATTTGATTCTATAGTTCTCGGAACACTTACGTTAGTTACACAAACGTAATACAAATAAATATTGGGTGACACAAGAAAAGTAGTTAGAAGAAATGTAGAGAAAAATGGTTTTTATTTCTACTAAGCAAAGTCGTAATATAGCGAGTGGCTACTTTAAATACGTAATCAAGAAACATAACAGTATATCCTTATAAAAGCAAAGTCGGTCGCAGGCTCGAGGTAATTTATTCCATAATTTGTTTACATAATCATTTCAATTTCTTACGTTTGCAATTTTCACCACATGTTTACGATTTTTTTTTTCTCTTCTGAGAAATGCCTTCTTCTGGAGAAATGACTAACCTGTACATAATAAGGATGTTACAGGCTGAATCGTAGGCCTCTAAACGTCCTAGCGTTGGGCAAAGGCCTCTTTAAAGGTAGTGAATTATTGACTGTGGTAGTTATGTATTACAGTGCAGAATTCCGGATATACATGTCACAAAATTTCCGAGATATTTACGTTTTCGTTATGTTTTTTTTTCAACTGAACACAAGATGAAAAATTACAAACTAACTTTTAAACTTGAAAAACTCAACAGTGCTCGCTTTGAACTCTCGGATCTTTCACAGGAGTAGAGCTTTTTGCCCAGTTGTGAGATATTACTAAATAATTACATAGAAACATATGTATGTAACAAATATTTTACACTCTATATACATATTAAAAGGTTTAAAGCTGGTCAATTGTCCGTAAACAATGAACTTTGAGGATTCCGTATTATTAAGCGAGTTTGAAAAAGAAATGTACATATTATGAATGAATGTGTTTTACGTTATGTGTGGCCGCGTATTTGTTGTTGGATTATAAGCTGTATAATTTTCCAAAATCACAATATTTGTATTAAAAGGGTGGTTGGTGGGTATACTATATTTTAATCTAAAAATGAGAAAAAAAAACACATAAATGAAGTGTCAAAGAATGTAAATAAGGTAAAGAAAGGTAAGGTACGGAAGGAATATTTCTTCCTCTTGAAAAGTCAGTTATAGTAAGGTATTTAAAAAAGCTACTTTTGACTAATAATTTTTATTACTTTCTTAATTTTAAATAAGCTTATTTTATCATTAAGAGTTAAATAAGCTTCAATTTATTATATAGGTAATCTGTTTTAAATTATTTAATATACGTTAAAATATTAGCCATTATTTTCTGTATCTTTAAATATAGTTCTACAAAAGATGAAAAGACTAGCCTGGTGGCGTAGTATGCAGAGAGCCTGCTTTCTGCTCCGAGGGTTGTGGTTCGATTCCCATTTTGAATCTCGGTGTAATATATGCATTATATATATATATATATATATATATATATATATATATATATATATATATATATATATATATATATATATATATATATATATATATATATATATATATATATATATATATATATATAATGTTTATAAGTAAAGTTTATCGAAGAAAATAACTATATCAGTCGGCTGTTACCTATAACACAAGCATTAAGTTGCTTACAGGAACAGGAAAAGGTGTGTGCATCAAATACATTTAATTATTTATTATTTATTTATAAAGACTTCCAAATTATATTAAAACAATATCTTATATATAATATAAATTATGCGACTTAAAATGCCTACACAAATAATACAGTTATTAAAACAAATTCAAAAAGTAATTAATATTGTTATTAACTATCAAGTGCGACAACAAAGAGTATAGTTATTAAATCTGACCGTAATTTTATTTAGAAATTGACCAAATAAAGGGTTTACTTGGCGAACAAAGAGGTCGGATCAATGAAACGGATGCATGCTAATGTGGATAAATACCAACACATCACGACCCACGCACACATGTGTCTTGCACATATTCTGCTCTGTGTGTACCACCCGAGCACCTTTTCATAGGGCTGTCCGTATATTGTTTACAAGTTTAAATCATAATAATGCACCCTCGTGGTTGAACTTGTTACTTAAGATAAGTATTTATAAACATTTCTGTTTAATTATATTTATCGATACACTCAGACATATCTCAAATTTATATTTTAATAGGTCATTATTTAGTTTATAACAATTAAATAAACTCTTTTGTTTTAATAAAAGAGTACTATTCGTTCTTACTAAGAATATTGGTAAGACTACTCAGATAGGGCAAGGCAGGAAATATTTTGCCTGGAAATCGGGAGTAGCCCGACTGGGGAAGCACTTTTTTTACGTGGGAAAAATCCATCATGGATACAAAAAATAATTATTTTTATTTGTCTTTTCGTGGCTGCCAACCCTAGCCTAACTCACACGGCGTTATCGTAATATAATATGCAACTGTTTGGCAATGGTTAACATCAGTGGTCAAAATAATCTATATTTTGATGCAAAGCAAGGTCGTTTACAGAAAAAATAATAATAACACTATTTGAGTATTTTATTGTTTAACTATGTTATTTATAACAATTGTGTTTGGTCGCAAATGAAAAAAAAACCTACTTTAGTTTTAAACATCGACGAATTACACACTGTAAGTAGTCGAAAAATAGTCAATTAAATACGCATTATTAGGAATAACTCCAAAAGTACTCGTCAAGTTTGGATCAAATTTAAATGTAATCACACGACAAGGAGCAGCTTTCGATTGAAAAAAGAATTATCAAAATCAGTAGGTAATAAGTGGTGTGTGCAATTCACACACGGCAGAAGTGAAACTTACGAAAATTCGAAGACAGATAGGGAGTTGCAATTTGTTCCTGAGAATAGCGCGTATAAACAAACAAACAAGACAATTTTAGCTTTATAATATTAGTACAGATTTATGGGATCATTTTGGTTTGTTACCAATACATAATACAAGTGTTCTGACACTTATATAGCGCATTTGATAGACATGTACTTAAATAATTGTTTATTCAGGTACATGCCTAGCTTAAATGATTAATGTACCTAAGTATTATAAAATGTCTTTGTACACACGTGACACATATTCAGTGTTATGCGGGCATAGTTTTATGTTGCAAATATCGTCTTTTATACCAAAACAAGATATCGGTTGTAGCCTTGTAGGTACCTACCTCTGAAGAGTTGCTCATCTTCAATGAACTTGTTAACAAACATTGCCTAAAGAGATGACGATGATGATGATGATATTTGTACTGTCTTAGGTCTTATTTTTTTTTTTTTTATTATGAACTTCTTTTAATTTTAAGATTTCGTACATTTGAATAGGGTTTTCTTTGAAGTTGCCATTTTAGAATATTTTTATTACAGAAGACTAGTAACTAAATAAATATTTTCGTTTAAAAAGTAGCTTAACTTAACTGTCGCTTCAATTTAATAAATACTGTATAACCAAAGATAGCTAAATATGCAGACCATAGACATAAAGATACATGGTTTATTTAAAAATAATGGTGACTATCGAACACAATAAATAGTCGGTCGGCGCCACTCCTAATTCACTATGCTGCACTGCATTCTGCAAGATCCTAAGTCGCGATTCAATATTCCTCGGGAGTCCGCGTGGGGTCACCGCGTTCCCGAGCCAGGAACCAGTTCTATTTCAATATCACACCGATATACCCGATACATGCAACCCGTTTATTTACGGCCCTCGTTTATCACACCCCTCACTGTTTTACACTTAAATTGAGCATTGATTTCGTGTTTGCGTTTTCATATTTGATGATTGCGTCAACGTTTTAATAAATAATGTATGTGAAACGATCGTTACTTATTTAAAATTATGACTTCATCAGTGTTTTCAATAATCACCACTCTGGAGTTATAATAGTATCATTTACAACGTTAACAAAATTATTACGGTTGACAAATAATTCACCCTAACTTCTACGTTAAATTATTAGGTAAATGAAATGCTGTCAATATCGAGATTGGCGATGTTGATCTAATTTTTCCAGACTTTATCTAATGTCGAGGCACTGGCCAAATTAGTCACAAGACACTCACTCATTGGCCACGATTCGATAATAGTGAATAAATACGGCGATGAGTTATCGGCGCTGATCTCGGGTCGTCGTCCGCTGTACCGTTCCACTTGCCCCTGAACGCGACGAAACTAAAAACACTAATCTACGAATGTGCGGAGCGCACTCAATACACAATGGATAAGGTAAAATGTGAGAATAATTATATATTTTTTTTAATACTATAAAGAATATTTTTATTACAGTTTTAATTAAGATTGCCTAAAATAATATAAGTACGTACTTAATGATTTATTGGTATGAAGAGTTCATGACAGAGTACGCAAATTAATATTGTAATTAAATGAAGGGGTAACTTAAACATTAGTAGTGATTAATAATAAAATATGTACGTTGATTTCCAGAAATCTAAAGTAACGCATCCATAGATTCGTTATAATTTATTTTCTCTCGCATCGTGAGCTCTCATAGACGAATTCCGACGTGACCATTCTGCTAATCAAATTTTGTAACTGCGGTTACAATACCATTATATTTTTTTTACTTGATCAATTATTCAATACCGTTAAGAAAGAGGAGATGAACATCTTAGATAGTTATATAGTTCGTATGGTATTATACATTTTTTAAATTATTATTTTTCTTATGTCAGGTAAACTACTTGATTTAAAAAAGTTAATATCATCAACTCTAGCTTAGTACTATTAAATTTTACCATAACTTTAGTTAGGTAAACGTAGAAACAAAGAAGCTAAATAAAGTTATCTAACTGTATATTTGACGTTCTAACATAAATAAGTAAATCACACTGTTCATAATTCTATACAATTATAAAGTTGGTGAGCTTATTCGTTTATTTGAAAGCATCAATTTCAGAATAGACTTCTGATTTCAAAATATCTTGCAATAAAAAAGCCATTTGTTAAATAAAGTCAGGTAACTATTAGAAATTGTAAATATAAATTGAAAATTGTAACTTCAGTTAAAAGATAAATGAGAATCACAACGCTTAAGTTTTGTTATACATACATGTACCTATATGTACGTAACTTGCTAGATAAATAAATGTCTCTATATTATTATGATTTTAGGTATTATAATTGTCGTAACTATGTAAGTCAGCTAAATCTATGACGTTGAATACAACCGCGGAAATCAATTGCCCGTCTGTATTTCTACCGCGCCTCGGGCATCACGCTTCTTACTTCGAAGTTAACGTAACAGCTTAGTCGGTAAAGCTTAAAACAGTAAATTATTTATTTAAGTTAGCGTTGTTTTGTTACTTTGTCCGAAGTAACGGGAGCCTTACTAACTAAGTCTACTAAATTCAGTCAGTTTTTATAATGGTTCTGTATACATTTTGATTATGTGTACACCACGTGTACACCTATACAGCTTAATTTTGTGAATACGAAAAATAATGTCTTGAGAGATTAAATTTTTAATAGTAATTTTATTTCTTCTATTTATTAATTATTTATTTTTAATATTGATGGTCGAAAATGTTAATATTTTCCCGATTTTTTTCCCAAGCCTGCAGGTTTCCCTATAATGTTTCCTTACTTTCTTCTTCACTGAATTGAAATTTTCGAAAGTAGTCCCGATATTCAGTTCCTAAAACATTCATTTAAACTTTTTCCTCAATTTAAACTTTAAATAACACTTTACAACGACATTATCGTGTCACCGTAACCGGAGACGTTCGATGTACAGAATAAATCACGACAAGAAATTTTAATTGGTTATAAAATTCTGGCGAAATGTTTATCGCGAAATTTATTAATTTAGTTATTATAGCCGTTTAGTTCGAAGATACTTAGACGGTAGTACGCATCAAATGTGAGCGTGTATGCCATTCAATTATAGTCTTTCTTGTAATGTTATTAAGATTCAATATATGTGTATATATATCTGACGAGCCGTGTGTACCGTTGAGTCTTAACAATGGCCATAATAAAAGCCATAAACGTCACGATGTTTGGCGTCCCATGGAGCGCAGGGAAGATCTGTTAACGAGAACGAAACACGTCCTAGAACTTCCGTCAAAGAGTAACGGTCACTAAAGTGCCTTTCCTTCTAATATGTGTTGAATGTTGACCTCTTTCTGCGTGTAGTTGGATATTTAAATATACTCAATATAAATGCTTGCATTGTTAAGTTTAATTATTAACTTTAATTATTATGTAATTTCAGTATTTCAGTATGTTTCTAATATTTATCAAAAAATGTATATTAAGATATCTATGACTCTTTAAGTCAATTCGCACACTTTTATTTTTAACACTCTTCCAAAAAGGAGGATATTGATGGAGGTTATCAATTCAAGAACTCAGAACTTTTTACTGGGTGCACCAATTATGATTATTCTTTTTTTTTAATCAAAAGCTGGTGCTTGCCATGTGGTTTGACTTTGTCAATTTGATTGAGATATGACGCTGCGTTGGCGCAAGGGTCACAGCACTGGTTTGTGGCTGTTGTGCTGGCGGTTGCGGGTTCGATCCCCGCACATTATAAACACTTGTACTGGCCATACAGATGTTTGTCGTGGTCTGGGTGTTTGTGCAGTTCTTGTGGGCCTCCCCATCGTGCCTCGGAGAGCACGTTAAACCGTCGGTCCCGGTTGTTATCCTGATAGCGATTGTTACTCATAATAGGCAATATATTCACCAACCCGCATTGGAGGAGCGTGGTGAATTAAGCTCCAATCTTTCTCCTACATAGGGAAAGAAGCTTATGCCCAGCAGTGGGATATTACAGACTGAAGCGAGATATAATGAGTACTTTTTGAGTTATCTCTAAGAATGCGTATTTGATTGACTATTTTTTCGTCTACCTAATATGTATTACTTGTCGATGTAATTGAAGTCAATTTTTTTTATTGATTGGGAGCAAACACATAATAATATTTTCAAAACTACGTACAATATAGGTATTACAATAGTTTAAGAAATACGACTATATACACCTTCACAAATTTATACTAAATCGACATTGTTATTCGTAAAAGTCAAGAATAAACACCTTTCTTTTCAATTGCGTGGTTGTTTTATATTTGATTATTATTGTTTATTACAAATTTATTCAGCCATTAAAGAATTATGAACCTCAAATGATTGACTTTAAGCATTTTATGATTTCGTATTTGCTATCTAATAATTTAATTAAAAAATAACATAAAATCCTCATCAATGTATATCGTACTAGCAAGCATTTAAAAAGTTTTGTTTATTTTTGTTATTAATACCTAACGGTATATCTACGGTAGGTTAATCTATTTTATTCAATAGGGCGACGACAGGCGCTCGCGCAGGGTCAATGACCGGTCCGTTACGCGCTTTACGTAATCACGTAGTTTCCGGGCCGTAACCTTCAAGTTCATCCCCATAGCATAATTTTTGGGTCAAATTAGAATTAACGAGTATAAATTATCATTAATTCACAACACGTATATGATTCTATAGTTTTGTAAACAAATACCTACATAAATAATAATTATACTATTTTCATTAAAACAATAATAGATACAATTTACTAGCAAAGGTTACCTAACTAATTTTCATAGCTTATTGATTAAAGTGGACGAAAATAATTAGTTATGTCTGATTATTAATTAAATAAATAGTTTTAAACCGTTTTAGTCATAAATAAAAATAAAAAATTAACAATAATACCTATCATGTAACTAAAAATTGACGCGTCTCTTTAGTGAGCTATAAACGGACTATTTGTTACTACTATACGATACTAAGATAATTTTTATCAGATGCATTTTAAAACATTAAACAGTAATTACAATGTCAGCTCGTTCTTACACTTATGCTTTACAGCTTTGATAATTAAACTAATGCTTTAATTGCTGCCAAATTGTTTTTCACACTAGATACCATCTAATCGTATAATTAAAACGGTTTTTTCGTGAAATGCTTAGTTACTTATTAATATATTACTTAGAGTTAATGAGAATAATGCATATTTATTTTTAATAAGTTTATGCTATAAATTTGCTAATTGTTTTGTTAAATATTAGGTTAATTTTAGCTAAATATAAAGTAATATAATTTATTTTATTTACTCTTATGAAGGTAAATGTAGTATCTTATATTTTTGTTGTACTAATTATGGAGATATATGCTCCTCGTGCTTATGCAATCTATAGGTACTTCATGAGAAATGAACAAATCCCAAAAATGAGATTCCCTTGTACACACTTATATTTAAGACAATTATAATTTAAGGAGATAGAACCTCTATCTATATCATAAGTACTTTTGATAACTAAAATATACTATGTATACATATATCAGCTGAACTATTTTTTAAATAAATAGAATTACTGTTAAGTACAACTTGATAATTAAGATACACAGGCATAATTAAAGAACACGATAAATCAAATATTCGACGAACATTAATCAAGTTTTCCCTTATATTAAGACGCGTGGACCAGCCCGCACAAACTATTATGAGGATCAATAACTGACACAATGGGATTGTAAAAGGGGGCTCATATTTTTATATTCACAAAAAACCTAACTCTTCCTCCGTCCCTCTGGGACTTTCTATTGTAAGTCATAATGTTTTTACTTTGATATAAGAGCGAATATTGTCCGACAGGATATTTGTTGTTCACATCGTGTAGAGAAAAAATCTCAAAACGGAAAATATTTTGCATCTTACGGCAATAAAAATAGAGTACAGTATGTGTTGGATATTTCAAAGAAAGTATTAAAATCATCTAGTGCGTGTATTGATTGAAGTGACTCCTGTAACGTTTTTACATAATACGTGTCTTTTGTCGGGGGTGGGACACTCGTAGGCTGGGATATTGTTTTATGTCTTTTTTGCTTGCAATTTCAAACCTAACACATGATTTTCGTACTACAAATATAAATTTAGAGTTATTTAGCAATGCTATTTACTTTTATATTATTTAATGAGATAAATATACTCTTTGAGCTCTAACGTTTGTCATTCCTCAATAAAATATTTTGGTAAAATAAATATTTTATAATGCCTCAAAATAAGTGTACATCATAAAATTAAACATAGTTATTGAAAATATAAGTTAGAAAATATTTAAAAACTCAACTATGTTTACCTACTTGTGAACATATTTTTGCTATGCAAACTTGAGTGTAACTCAATGTGCATAAGAATTTAACCTACATACGAGTACAATGATGACAGGCCAAGTGAAGTGGAATGCTATCAAGGCTGTACTCGCTGCACTACCAATCTGTCTCCTCACCTGGCGTCGGTAAAAATAGCCGCTCATAATTAAGAGTTCATCATAATTATCATTACCTTACACTTGAAGCTTACCTAAATGACGGACTTAATTTTATTTTTTTGTGTAATATTGTACTAAATATCCAAACTTTATCATGATGTAGTAATAATAAATGATTACATTTTAATTGTTTGCATTTCTCAAAGGTAATATATACATAACTAATCTTCAAGTTGGTTTTACTTCTTTGATAGTATTATGATGCTTCTATAATATTAACTTCTAAATCGTATATGGAGTTTGCAATGCAGCGACATAATAGAGTGATTATCAAAGTTTATGGATTGTTAACTAATAGACAAAACCCGTGTTCTGTTATAACGTTTATCTAAAATGTAAAGAAGATCGAGTTCTTCTGGTCGCTTTAGTACATAGAAATAACTAGTATGAGACTAGAAAGAGCAAGACAGTAAGCCGGCGCGCCTACGCCATGGTATCGCTAGGGCGCAACTCGTGAATAGTCCCTGTTTTATTGCCCCTTTTATTTATTACACTGAAGATTGAAAGGGGACGCGTTTCTGGACGAAGAGATGATTACGAACACACATCAAGACTACCACATGCATACCATGAAATGGCACTTGCGTTGAATTTTAAAGCAATAGTTACAGCTAAGTCAAAAAACCCTACAAGGCGTTTGTATTATGTTTATTTAATAAAATACGTCATGTTTTCTATCTGTTTCTTAGTAGACTTGGAATTAAAAAACGTAATTAAATATAATTGATTACTTTTTGTAATTTTTAGTTTACTATTGTAAAAAAAATACCAATACATAATAACGTAAATCGGTAAATTTTATTTGAGAGTTATATACAGGGTGTCCCGTAAAGAATGGATAATCCTGAACGTGCGTGTGTGGAGGGAAAGGTGGGTAACAAAACAAAAAAAATTTTTTTTTTATCTCAAACAGTTCGCGGTCTACGCCATTTTTGTAAAATTTAGAAAAATCCCAGTTTTTCTCACATTTGTGGGCACCACGTCCGCTATTTGAGACCTAGATCGGATTTTTTTTCATTAAAGTGTTTCCTAATAATGCTCTTCCTTAATTATGTTTCAAAAAACTCAACTACTATGAATAGTAGTTTACAAGAAGTCGCTAAACTTAAATTTTAATTTTGAAATTTACTTAACTGCAAAGTTTGAGCACCTGTGGTGTAAAAAAAAATGTATCGGAGTTGTCGCGGCCAACTATTTAAAAAAATAGCCTACTTCATAAGGATTCTAAAACAGTACCATACTATCTACTTTATATCGTAAAATTATTGAGCTATAGCCATTAATATGTAAAAATAGGCATTTCATCAAAAAATTGCAAAATTATTTGCAGATATTTTTGTTGAGTTTTTATTAAGTAAATAGAGCTGTTGACCCTAAAAATTAGATTTTACCACTTACTCGGCTTATTCAGATGAATTCTAAACTATGTGAGAGAGGCAAACAGTGCTTGAGACATTTTTCTGTAAAATTTTTGATCTTCGATTCTTATTAACATTTCTCTGCAGAAAACCATTCGTGCTCGGCAGTTGCGTTGTTGCAGCGTTGGTACACGTGTGAGGTGATACGGATGAAATCCATTTTTTTTACAATGCGATGCTATTCTCTAATATGATTATATTTTCGTATGGCGTTCGATATTTGGCATCGAAATACTGGAATCTTCGTCCAACATGTCAAGGACGATTTCTTCAAAAACAGGATTTTCGGGTCTTTCTCTGCTACTTGAGCCACCAACGCCAGTACCAAGTTTTCTGCCCTCTGAGTGAGCTTGGTGCACTCTAGTAAATACGTGATAATCGGGATGCCGTGCGTTCAGGTATCTCTCCCGATATCAGCACTTGCATTGCCTTAACATTTTCCGTAAATAAAATGCAAGTTAGCCTACTCTTGGGAAGTATTTAAATTTCTCGTGACATCACACAGTCCTGATGATAAGCACAAGACAAATATTCAATAGAATGGCAAGTCGTCGCAACTATCACCAAATAAACAAAATTCAATCAAAATGCACAAATCGGGAATCCAGTACAATATCCATATCTACAGCACATCGCATTGTCAAAAAATTTGGACTTCATCCGTATCAAGTTACACGTGTACAAACGATGCAACAACGCAACTGCCGAGCACGAATGGTTTTCTGCAGAGAAATGTTAAGAAGAATCGAAGATCAAAAATTATTCAGAAAAATGTCTCAAGCACTGTTTGCCTCTCTCACATAAAAACTAATTTTTAGGATCAACAGCTCTATTTACTTAATAAAAACTCAAAAACAATATCTGCAAATAATTTTGCAATTTTTTGATGAAATGCCTATTTTTACATATTAATGGCTATAGCTCAATAATTTTACGATATAAAGTAGATAGTATGGTACTGTTTTAGAATCCTTATGAAGTAGGCTATTTTTTTAAATAGTTGGCCGCGACAACTCCGATACATTTTTTTTACACCACAGGTGCTCAAACTTTGCAGTTAAGTAAATTTCAAAATTAAAATTTAAGTTTAGCGACTTCTTGTAAACTACTATTCATAGTAGTTGAGTTTTTTGAAACATAATTAAGGAACAGCATTATTAGGAAACACTTTAATGAAAAAAAATCCGATCTAGGTCTCAAATAGCGGACGTGGTGCCCACAAATGTGAGAAAAACTGGGATTTTTCTAAATTTTACAGAAAATGGCGTAGACCGCGAACTGTTTGAGATAAAAAAAAATTTTTTTTTGTTTTGTTACCCACCTTTCCCTCCACACACGCACGTTCAGGATTATCCATTCTTTACGGGACACCCTGTATAATATAGGTACCTAAATACGAAATCATGAAAAAAGTTTTTTTTAAAAATAAACAATTAATCTATACTAATATAATAAAGCTGAAGAGTTTATTTGTTTGATTGTTTGTTTGTTTGTTTGTTTGTTTGTTTGTTTGTTTGTTTGAACGCGCTAATCTCAGGATCTACTGGTCCGATTTGAAAAATTCTTTCAGTGTTAGATAGCCCATTTATCAAGGAAGGCTATAGGCTATATATCATCACGCTAAGACCAATAGGAGCGGAGTTCACGCCGACGAAGTCGCGCGCAGAAGCTAGTATAAAAATATATATAAACATATTGCACCTGTTAATCGTCATCCAATCTGCAAAATCAATACGTTGTTGCGGAACACATTTTACCTTTCCATAAAAGCAGTGCACTTCTCCCAATTTATGTATCAGGGGTGACTCCCCATAAAGTTCAGATGTGCAATAACGAGTCGGCCAGTTTAAACCGATATTACAAGCCGCTATGAAATATTGATGTCCTCCGACGTCGCATAGAGCATAACACAATGTTACATCGACGTGTGTAAAAAGACTGAACAGTATTTGTTATTTCGAAATTGTTTTATGAAAGTATTACTACAATATATGTATGTGTATTAATGGGACACCGCGAAATATGTTATTGCCCATCGGGCCGTTATTGAAATGTTTTGATGTAAACGTGAGTAGTGAGTAGGTACTATTTAAACAAAATCTTAAATTTATTGTATCGTATAAAGTATATAACGAAACAAACACGTTAAATATCATAACATTATTTCTGGCCATCATTAATTTTTTGTACTCAAAATGTCGTTTTGACATAAGTAAACGAAAATTAGTTTGCTTGATTCTTTATCACTACTAAGCCATTGAACTGGCTTAGTCCGAATTAATTCGGAATGACTAAAAATATCACTGACTAATATGATAACTCAAAGTTTTTTAAAGATGATTATTTATACTTTTTAACCGACTTCCAAAAAGGAGGAGGTTCTCAATTCGACTGTTTTTTTTTTTAAATGTATGTTAGCTCAGAACTTTTGACTGGGTGGACCGATTTCGATCAATTTTATTTTAATTGAAAGGTGTTGCGTATCATGTGATCCCATTTAAATTTAATTGAGATCTGATAAGTACTTTTAGAGTTATATCTAATAATGCGTATTTACTTGACTACTTTTTCGTCGACCTACGTTGTATTATACCGCATAACTTTTTATTCGGTGTACAGATTTTGATGATTCTTACTTTAATCGAAAGCTAATATTTGTCATGTACCTAGTCTTGTTTAAATTAGATCGAGATCTGATCACAACTTTTTGAGTAATCTATAATCTTTAATAGCACATATTTACTTGACAATTTTTTCGTCTTACTACGTTGTATTACTTGTTGATGTAATTGAAGTCGGTTTTTTTTTTCGTTTGCGAGCAAACACAATTATACAATTATAGTTTAATTTTGTATGATCTTAAAAATATTAAAATTTGAATAGTCATGTGGTACCCGCATTGGAGCAGCGTGGTGGATTAAGCTCTGATCCTTCTCCTACATGGAGAAAGAGGCTTATGCCCAACAGTGGGATATTAACCACTGTAGCGTAGCCATGTGGTTAATATGTTGTAAAAGTGAATTATGAAGTTAAAAAAGTAATTTCGTATTTAAATCAATAATATATCTGTCATAATCTATGACGCTGGAAGGTAACTGGATTACCATAGCCGTAGTGTTTATCATCGGAATATATCGTTTCGATTGAGCTTTTGGCGTATCGTTCGCGGGATTATGTCCCCACGAGTCACCCCGTGAGGGTGACTGACGTTATATGACCGTTCTTAAATACATTTCGTTGGTCACAGGTTTTTAAGTTTGATTGTTTACTACTTGTTGATCATCGAATTAAAAATTATTTTTTAATGTTTTTACTTGTAAGAGATAATGTTGCTGAAAAACATAACGACTCTCAACTTGTTCCCTTAGTTTCGGCCACATTGAAAGAAAATGGATGTACACTTATATTTATACTAGATTTAACTTGCGGCGGTGGCTTATGTTCACTCGTGTTTGTAGATTACATTTTCACTTTCATATGTAGTAGTTACATAGTCGCGTTTTCTATTATTTAATAATTCTTGTAAAGGGAAATCAAAGGAATTTTTGAAGTGGACTCCGTAATTCTTGAAATTGACACGTTTAATTAAAGCTAGTGAAAGATAAGAAAGCAAACTCTTCGGCGAAGTGTAGTGTAGCAGTAGTAGAAAGCAAGTTTTTTAACCGAAAATATAATCGCTAATATTGAAATATTCCCGCGAATAAGCTAACTTCCTTTTTAAAAATAATTTTTGATTTATACGCTACCCAATAATTGTCTTTTTTAGTATTCGTCACTAGTTTGCGAATTAAATTACACAGTTTATCATCAAAAGCTAATTAGAATTCAATTATTTAAAGAAAATCCTATGGGTGACTTAATTTAAATAAATTATGTTCAGGTTGGCTGGAAATTGTGTATCATTTGCCGATGACTCGGATAAAGCTTAGACAGAGATGGCGATGGGACGCGGCCGTCAATAAGTCTCGCCTCGGATCGGTCAGGGTTGGTAATTGACGGGGGTAAGGATATATGCATCTAGGGATGTCACTGGATATCAATTGTAGGTAGATAAATCTTAGATTGTATAAATTTTAAGTTGAAATTCAATATAATTTACACTCTGAATTAAAATGTGTCGTTTTCTAGTTAAAACTAAGATTAACCTTAAGGCATATTAATTTAATATTTTAAAGTAGTACTCGTATTTAAAAGGAACGTTGGTCACGTTAATTTCTATAACTGTTTAATTTTTGGGACTCAAAATAAATATACACAATAACTCAGGCAAGTAACTAAATTTACTCGCACAATAACAAAAAAAGTGCATTTTACTCAATGTGTAAAACGGTTTTATTATCCCTAACAGGTAAAATATAAAAATATTTTTCGGTTCGGTCGAATTCGGTTAAAAACGTTAAAAGAAGAAAAGCCATATAAGAAAGTTTATTTGTATTTTATAAATAGCAGAATTTCCATGAACATTTCCCTCTCCCATTTTAGCCCATCCTGTTGAATTTCCAAGAATGCTGAAACAATTGTTGAAATGAAATTTCTTCTTATTGACTACTAGCTTCTGCGCGCGACTTCGTCCCCGTGGAATAGGACCAATTCTGTCATACATGATTTGTGCGAAACTTTAACCGTTTACGCAGCGGAAGCTCTCAAAAGAAAAAAAACGATTTTGAAACATTCTCCTATTGGTCCTAGCGTGATGATATATAGCCACCTTCCTCGATAATGGGGCTACCTAACACTGAATTTTTTTTTTCAAATCGGACCAGTAGATCCTGAGATTAGCGCGTTCAAACAAACAATCAAACAAACCTCTTCGGCTTTATTATATTAGTATAGATAAAGTGTGCAAACGGACTGCCAACTGGTAAGCCAGCAAACTGGCTAGCTTGCCAATCGGCCAAACTGCCAGTCAGCCAGCCAGTTAGTCGTGATTCTGTCAGCTGTTTTTTTTTTGATAAATAAAACTCATGTCTTAGAACTCTGTGTTGTTGTTTGACTGTTTGACACTGTAGATCTACGATGACTGTGGGCTAACAAAACCAGCTTCAGCAGCTGTGATTTGTAATTTTTTTTCTTGCTGAGAATTTATGCCACATTGTGGCACTCGCACGGTATGTAACTAAAATCTGGCACCACATTATTTTTCAACAGAAGATTGTCATCATCTATCTACAACGCAATCTTATTTTAAAATTACATTCTAAGATAATTATATATTTTTAAGACGACAATGTGTCAACCCTATTCACGTATTGTAGGGCAGTTACACAGGTCCTTCCCCTAAAACATTGTCATCTGAATTTGTGCCCGGAGTAAATAAGAGTCCCGGGGAGTCCTCGGCTCTAATGGCGGCAGATTTATAGATTTTCCTCAATGCCCCGCCGAGCCGGGATTAAATTACGCCCGCCGTATTGGCCGGGGGTTTAATTTTTGGGACTCAAAATAAATATACACAATAACTCAGGCAAGTAACTAAATTTACTCGCACAATAACAAAAAAAGTGCATTTTACTCAATGTGTAAAACGGTTTTATTATCCCTAACAGGTAAAATATAAAAATATTTTTCGGTTCGGTCGAATTCGGTTAAAAACGTTAAAAGAAGAAAAGCCATATAAGAAAGTTTATTTGTATTTTATAAATAGCAGAATTTCCATGAACATTTCCCTCTCCCATTTTAGCCCATCCTGTTGAATTTCCAAGAATGCTGAAACAATTGTTGAAATGAAATTTCTTCTTATTGACTACTAGCTTCTGCGCGCGACTTCGTCCCCGTGGAATAGGACCAATTCTGTCATACATGATTTGTGCGAAACTTTAACCGTTTACGCAGCGGAAGCTCTCAAAAGAAAAAAAACGATTTTGAAACATTCTCCTATTGGTCCTAGCGTGATGATATATAGCCACCTTCCTCGATAATGGGGCTACCTAACACTGAATTTTTTTTTTCAAATCGGACCAGTAGATCCTGAGATTAGCGCGTTCAAACAAACAATCAAACAAACCTCTTCGGCTTTATTATATTAGTATAGATAAAGTGTGCAAACGGACTGCCAACTGGTAAGCCAGCAAACTGGCTAGCTTGCCAATCGGCCAAACTGCCAGTCAGCCAGCCAGTTAGTCGTGATTCTGTCAGCTGTTTTTTTTTTGATAAATAAAACTCATGTCTTAGAACTCTGTGTTGTTGTTTGACTGTTTGACACTGTAGATCTACGATGACTGTGGGCTAACAAAACCAGCTTCAGCAGCTGTGATTTGTAATTTTTTTTCTTGCTGAGAATTTATGCCACATTGTGGCACTCGCACGGTATGTAACTAAAATCTGGCACCACATTATTTTTCAACAGAAGATTGTCATCATCTATCTACAACGCAATCTTATTTTAAAATTACATTCTAAGATAATTATATATTTTTAAGACGACAATGTGTCAACCCTATTCACGTATTGTAGGGCAGTTACACAGGTCCTTCCCCTAAAACATTGTCATCTGAATTTGTGCCCGGAGTAAATAAGAGTCCCGGGGAGTCCTCGGCTCTAATGGCGGCAGATTTATAGATTTTCCTCAATGCCCCGCCGAGCCGGGATTAAATTACGCCCGCCGTATTGGCCGGGAGGAATATTAGCGCTACCATTTATTTTCGGCGTACTTTCAAATTATTAAAATAACTATAGACATTTTTATTATTAAAAATATATATAAAAGATTGCAGTCAATCAAGTAGCGTTCTTTTAAACCTATGAACTTTATCACGTTGGCGTAAAAAATCGTAACTTTATACATTAATTGTAACAACAAATATATAATCTGTGTATTTTTCATGTAACAGAATTTCTTAGAAATATTTATTTTTTAATCTGTGTTGTTAGCAGCGTAGTTACTATACATGTAAAGATTAATCATATCGTTCAAAGGTAAATTATGCTGAATTAATATCACTTTGTTGTTGGTGGATTAAAGAGGTCGGAAGGCCAACGCTCTATTTCTTTTATTTTTCCTTTGTTAAGGAAAGCTACAACTCAGAATATTGTAGTAATTTAAATTTTTGTATTGTTAGGATCAAACTTACGTTGATATATACGAGTTACAAGTGAGGTAGATGACTATTGTGATGTGTGTTTTTCATTAAACTATTTATTCGTCATCTATACACTATTAGGTACAACTGTATGGTTCGAAGTTTAGAAAAATCTTAAAATTACAACAATAAAGTATATATTATTTGTAACCATGCGTAAATTTTTTAATTTGTTTTGATAATTTCAAGGCGAAGCAAAAATCGCAAATCTTTTGCGTTTTAATAACGACTTTCTTCTGTTCAGCCCCTCGGCAACCCTTCCGCGGCGGGCGAGCGCCCTCACCTTCTGATTTTTAAAATCGCAGCCAGGCTAAGTCGCAAGCGAAGTGGAAACCTTTTTTCTTTCGCCGAATTAAACGATAATTCTATCTCTTTCTATCGTGTTCTTTCCTATTTTATTAACCGACTTCCAAAAAAAGAGGAGGTTCTCAATTCGACTATATTTTATAAATAAATAAATAAATATCTACACAATGCACACACGGTCGTCTGTTCCTAAAGTAAGCAACTTAATGCTTGTGTTATAGGTAACGGCCGACTGGTATAGCTACATATTACATAATTATAATTTTTTTTTTCGATAAAGATTCATATAAATAATACATATATAAATAGGTAAATTAATATGTATATTACACCCAGACTCGGGGTGGGAATCGAACCCACAACCCCCGGAGCAGAAAGCAGGGTTTATTATGTATGTTATCTCAGAACTTTGGATTGGGTGGACCGATTTCAATAATTTTTTTGATCATAAGGTCTGTCATGTGATCCCCTTTAAATTTAATTGAGATCTGACAAGTACTTGTCGAGTTATATCTAATAATGCGTGTTTACTTGACTATTTTTTCGTAGACCTACGTCGTAGTAGGTATACCCTGGGCGTACCGATTTTGATGATTATTGTTTCAATCGGAAGCTGATGCTTGTCGTGTAGTCCTATTTGATTGAGATCTGATAACTACTTTTGAAGTAATCTTTGATAACGCGTATTCACAAGACTATTTTTTCGTCTACCTACGTTGTAGTACTTGTCGATGTAATTGAAGTCGGTTTTTTTTCGTTTGAGAACAAACACAATTATAACTGAAAAATATATAAACTTAATAACCAAGCTCCTGGTGTGTCGAAGTGATGGATTAGTTTTCATTTTGAAGTTTTATTTATGCAGACTCTACCAGACTAACCTAAACTCAAACATTTAAGAGTTTTGTTTATGGCTAGCTCTCACTAAAGGATCTCACTTCTACCTCTTCTTAACAGTTGAGCTGCTCCAGTTTATAGCCAGAACAACTTAAAAGAACTGAGTCTTTAAAGAACTGACTCAAACTCGATCAAAATCTTCATCCCGACTGTCAACTGATTGGCGGGTAATTTACATATTTTTTTAACGTTAACTATTTAATTTATTGATTCAAAATATAAATATAATATAAACTGACTATAACTTATAAACTTAACTAGATAAAGTATTTTTAAAAGAAATGCACCAAGTTTAGCATTTAATCACGAACACAAATTAAATTATTCAAATAATGATATACCCTCCATCCTCACTTTCTCTTACCGCCCCTTGATTCGAGACAAATACTTGTATCACAGCCCTTCGTCTGCTCCACACTCGTTTCATTTACATTTGTACCGACGATATTTATGTATACATAACATTTTGCGTCAGGGGAAACCTCATCGTTTTCTCTATAATAGTTTTAAAATTTATAACAGCTTAATTTTTTATCATTATTTCTTTTTCTTTTCTTTATTACAATCCTTTTTTATAAATATTTCTATGAATGAAGGCTATCCGGCTAAGATTATGTCATTAAATAACCAAGGACATACGTTACTATTAGTATTTAATTAAGCATAATCCTCGTTACATCCGGACATGGTTATCCTTTCGCTTCATATCAAGTTTATTTTTTAAAAGTACATTATTTTAAACAATATAAATTAAATTTTTTATTTTTCTTAAATCATGATTAAATTAAAACAAGCTGCAAACTAAATCTGGAGAAAACGGCCACCGAGAAAGTGTCGTCTGTCTGTGAAAGTAGCCTACATTGTATGCTTGAATACTTTAACAACGAGGCTTCAATTCTTACAGATATTATTTTTATACATCCTATATTACTAATGCTGTCAAAATGATGTCGTGTTTATTGTATAAAAACAAAAAAGATACTTACGTAGCAACTAGTATAAAATCTATGGAGATAACATAATATATAAGGAGATAAAACCTTAGTAATAATAATAATACGTAAGCCATTTTCTATAGATGGATAAAATTTATTTATAAATGTAACAATTTATTATTATGCTATGTCCACCAAAAGTGAAAATTTTCCGAAAAGTACCCCGTTATAAAATTTAACACAAGATAATTAAGAAGACAAGAAATGTAAATCAAACAGACAGATGGTAAAAACTTCAAACCTGTGATAGCATCAACGAATTTTCAAGAAATAAAGTTTAGAAAATATTTTTTACCATGAAGGAAAACATCATTGTCAAATTAGTACGTTTCGGGGCAGATTCCGAGACTTCTTTGCCTGCTAATCCTGCTAATGCATATAATGTATTGGAGCAGTAGGTACAAGCGTCGCTATTTGCCTTCCTTCTTCATAGGAGAAGAGACCTGAGCTGAAAAGCAAGATAATTATTAGATATTACTGATTCAAATAAAAAAGGATACAAAAAGTAGTAAAATGTAAATTCTTCCTAAAACGTATCTTACATGGTATCATAAATCAAAAGGAGAGCATCAGTTTCCACTCTTGTCGCTATTACGTTAAGGTACAAACGCATTAATCATTTACAATTACGTTAAACGGTCGAAGGTTCCAGTGGGTAGACTCTGGCCGCATTGTGAATAGGTACTCAACTGACAGTGGACAAATAACAAAACTGGGTTAATCTTTTACCTCCCGAGACGCTTGGGGGTTGAGGTGCACCCTGCTCGTTTTCTCTTTCACATAGTAATGACTTGAAAGAGATAGACTATGGCGTGTCCGAGCAAAAATGTAGTAAAGCAGACAGTATTTTATTTGACAATCGACTCTTTTCAGAAACAAATTAAGTCCATTTTTAAATAAATTTTATTTTTTTATTACAAGAGTTTTAAAAGGTTTTTCCGAGCTTGCAAAATCTGAGCTTTATATTAATGTGTATTGGGTTGTATTTTGAAAATGATTTTTTTTTAGGATTTTCAGTATGATATTCATGTATTTGTTCCATCACGTCTGTACCGAAAGATGAAAATGCCATGAAAAGTTTGTCCTTGTTTCGCTTATAATATTGAACAGAGATGGTTTGTCATTACATTAAGTCACGGCCGAGGTTTTTACTTTTTGCACGACTTTTTTCTTAACGTTATGTAACTTTAAGAAATGGAAATTTAAACGGGATATTTAAAGTCTTCATAATTACGCTTTTACTCACACTTTATTCATTTATTATAACGTGAATCTGTTTTAGACTAAATATATATAAATATATCATCAACATTGTTATGTTATCATAGCTTAAGGATTCCGTTCAAGTTAAATTTTTTTGCTGTCTAGACTGTCCAAATTAAGCCGAAACGAAAACGAAGTCGAATAATAAAAAGCTCAAATTCCACAAACGATATCGCTTGAGATGTATTGAAATATTATTATACGCTTCAACCTATAATTTGATTAAATTCGAAGCGAAAAAGAAAAGGAGTGGATCAAATGGGTCATTAGAATTCGGGTCGGTAATGATCGGCCGAGGAGGATGCTCAGTTTTGTTTGTTATATTAGCTCTTAGTGCTCAGGTACAATTATTAAAATCGCCCGGCACCGTGGTATATCTGCCGCAGTACGCATCTCGATTTCGTTAAAAACGAGAAAAATAACTTCTTCTTGGCACCGGATTATACTCTGCAGCGGATGAGAGCACTACGAAAAAATTTTAAGGCGATAACTTGGCATGTTATTATGGCAAATAATCCCGAGTGTTAAAGTGAGATTTTCGTTTTTGCACGTTAATTAAGGATTGAATTTTAATTGCCTTCACGTCCCTGCTACTGCTGTTATTTATGAATTGTATTTGAATTTTTGTCTAACACAAATTCTATTTCAAACTTCCTCACTCGTTTCTCCTTAAAGCTGTTTGAAAGCTCAGAGCAGCCACTTTATCAGCTCGTTTAAAAATATTTTTATATGTATATTAATTTCATATTTTGATTAAAAAATCTAATTACACCTTGTGACGGTTTCAATATATACTTTAAATTAATAAAACTTAAGCGCATTACAGCTAGTTTAGTTACTGTTTAGTCAGTTAATTGTTAGTTTATTTTTAATAATTAGTTAGTAAGCTAGTCCATAAGGTAAAAATAATGCAATGATATTGTTGTTTGGTACATATTAAATGAGGGGGGGGGGGGTGAAAACTTATGATTAATTCAGTTATTGTATAATCTATAATATAATAGTATTAATATAGTAATAATGACATTCATTTCGGGACTAGCCCATATAGGGTTAGTAAAAATGTTTCTTAGAACCTAGTGTTAGAATAGTAAAAATTTTAAATTTACAATGTTGTCAATCACATGGAGTTTTATCCAATGTCGCAGCATTGGACTCTCCCATCTATCTACAAACACTTTCAGAATACTATTGTGGCTGCCGCGGAAACGCTTAAGTAATGACGCGCGACCCTGCGCATGATAGCTTTAGTGTGCTGCCTGGAAATTTGCGGGCAGCGGGGCGGCAGCGGCGGCGGGGCGAGAGCGAAAATAACTATTTTGACATCTTCTGTATGTACAACGTGCAAATCGATATGAGAGATATAAATAAGAGGAGTAACAACTTTTTCAAAAAATACTTTTTAAATATATGTAGCTTTTTATATAGATACTTATATGTATACACATAATAATGTTAAATAATTTTCACGATGCGTTAGTGCAGCGGTTACTGCACTGGCTGAGCTTGCAGTCGCGGGTTCGGGCACAGCAGGAATTTTCCTGCACAAAATATGGAGCATCCCGATTGGGGTAGTACCTCGACCTCACAGAAGACAGCTAAATAATACTGCTTTGAAGCTGTGTTGTGTTCCTGTTGGTGAGTAAGGTGACCAGAGCTGGAGCAAAGCTACTGCTCTGGTCCGACCGGGAGCCGATCCTATCGATATAGGATCGGCAACGCGCTTGCGATGCTTCTGGTGTTACAGACGTCTGTAAGTTACGGTAATAGCTTACCATCAGGTGAGCCGTATGGTTGTTCAGACATACAAGTGTTTTTTTTTTTAGTCTTGGCGTTTCTACTTGCATATCGTGCATGATTCCGACCTCTGACAGGAGAAAATCTTACTGGGGGTCGTTGACTGGGAAGCGTTTATTCTTAAAAGTTACAGTTCCGCTTCTATAAGTTGCAAAATGGTATTTTCTAAGCTATAATGTTATATACCTAAAGAGGAAGGTTTCTTAAGCATAATAAATTCTTAAAATGTATTCGATCAGCGCAAGCATTTTCAAATTCGATAACTCTGCGCGCCTCTCGTCTGTCACACTCCTGCAGTCTTATACGCGTTAATAAACGTGCCGAGCCAAACACGATGAAATTTTCTTATTGTTAGTAAAGACGATAGTTATTTTACAAATAAAGTATTCTAGGGCTTTTTTTAGCCTTAATTAATAGGATGCACGAAACACTCTCAAATTTTCGTAATTAATTTTGTTTAACTTTGTGAAAACTTATTTAAATCCGACCCTTACCAGATAAGCTGTCTGATTTTTCTCGTCAAAGGTACCTACTGTGAAAACTATAATTTTTTAAATATATATAAATATCATATGCAATGAAATTTATACCTAATACGCAAGTAGAATAAAATAAAAACAAGATCGGTGCTATACAACTTTGTAATATAATTTTGAAATATGTACAAGATAAGATCGCAATTTCTGTGTAAGATTGTCCCTTTATTGATGGTTAAAAGTTTAGTGCATGTACTAGCCTGTACACATATCTGACTCTGGTATCCAGTGCAGAGGCTACGATATCATTGATACAATGTAAAGTAAAAGCAATTTCAAGCGGAGACTGTTGGCAGTCGGCCAGTAGAAATAAGCTTGCTACCGCACCCGGAGAGCACCAATACATGCAGCCTGCGCACTTTATTCACTTAATTTATGAAATCTTCTATATTAGCTACATATATAACTTACCGGCTAAAACAATGGAATCCGAACGTGATGCATTTTATCATTTGCATTTTCACATTAATCACAGGACTTCTATTTAAGTCTCTTTGTTCGTGTTAGAGAAAACATTGATTTATTAAGCGTGGAATTTTTATTTTGACACCTCGTAGAGATGTTTCTTGAAATTTTAATCCTGTGCGTAGTCATACAACTTGAAACTGAAGCGGGTTGGCGTTATTCCAGATGTCGAACGGTCTTAGGTTATGACAATGTCAAGCTACGCAGATAAAAGCTTAAACAATATTATCAGTATTATCACATAATTTTCCGAGTGCCGACTACTTGTTATATTCACAAAGTCATTACTGTTGTTACATCTGTCAGATCTGTTGGGCAACAATAAGTAGTGCCGTTATTGTATTTTGGTTTAGATTCAGAGTTTATGTAAATAATTATACTATACTTCAGTGTGAGTTAGTAAACTTAGTCTTATATTCTTGGCTAATAATAAGTTATATGGCAGTCGAAAAAACATCGTATAAGAAGACAGTACAGTTTGGTACTTTATCAGATAGGTACGTAGTAGAGATTATTCATTGAAGAGAATTTCATGTACGTAGATTAATTTTATCATCTAATTTAAATGACACTTCAAAGTTAATAAACTAGAAGCATTGAGTAACATGATTTAAATTTTATATATGTATTACGTTTACATTGCGTATATTTCATAAACTCGTACACCTATATACCTGTAAAGAGGAAAATTAATTTACACTACTAATGCATACACAAGAGTAAAGAGTTTTGGTACAGTGGCGGCAAAATCAATTTGAGGCCAGTGTATTGGCGAGTGGCCAACGCGTCCACTGTCCGACTACCGCTGCATATTATAATACAATAAACACTCGAAAATCAATCACGCAATACATACCTACATTATATGTTTCTATGACTAACAAAATGAATTTAACGTTCTATGAACATTATACCTGTAATTTATGTTTCGGTGTCTTTTTTGTTAATAAGTGTTAAGCTCTAAGGAAATAAAAAACATTGTTATTATACTTATACTTAATATGTTATTATAGCTAAACAGTTTGTTTGTTTGGACGAGCTACTTTCTGGGACTGAAGATCCCTTACGAAAAGTTTCTTTTGTGTTTGATAGTCTAGTTTTCTAGGAAGGTAGGAGGCACTAAATACCTCAAACATATTTGTATAACTAGACCTAAAAGCACTACATGGAGTGACACGTGTAGTTAGTGCTCCGTTCCTACAAATGTGAGATTTGTTATAAATATAATTTGAGAAAGATATAAACGTACACAATCTTTCTCTATAACCATAAAACCTTTTTCTCGCAACTTAAGCTCTTAATCCAGATTTAAAGACACCTGATAGCGATCGCTACTCATAGTAGAGAATATATCCTTCAACCCGTGCAGAAGAAGCGAAAGCAGAGAAAAAGCAACCACCAGCCGGATGTTATTTTCTGGCAAAAGAGGTATTTAAAAACAATAGGTATAATTTTTCAAACCTAACCAGCAAGGGCGGATTATCCGTAAGGCAAACTAGGCACGTGCCTAGGGGCGCGTAGCTACAAGAGGCGCGCGAGCCGGGAATTTTTAAATAAGTAAAGAAAATAACATATCGACGATTAAGAACTAAATGCTGATCTATAATCTAAATCTTTAATCGATTATATTGCACAAACATCGAGAAAAACATCTGAGAAATAAAGAGCTTGAAACAATTTACCCCAACATTGACATAGCCTTAAGAATGTGCGTATCGACTGCAGTTAGTAATTGCAGTGGGGAGCGGAGTTTTTCCAGCCTAATGAGAGTAGGCCAGTAATTTTGGCCAATAACTCTTAAATTATTGGATTAATCAATAAAATGCATCTATCCATTTTTTTAGATCACTTTTTCTACAACTTTTGTTTAAAACTTTTTTTCCTAATGTCCATACTTTTTGAGTTATAAAATGTTTAATGTGGAAACGCCGGCGCTCGACGGGTGTCGCGGCAGTTGTACGAAATATAATAAAATAAAATATAAAAAAGTTAATTACTATTGCAGGTAAGGAAATGTACTATCAATTTTTAAGTACATAAATAATCGGGATATTTTTTTTTAATTAGTTTGTTGAATTTGTACCATTATACTCTATGCGTACCTTGTAATTTTCGACTTTACGCCCGGTATTCCAACATTAAACGTTTGGAACGCAATCAAGGCGGGGGACTTTCGTGCTAAATAATAAACTTAAGACTACACAGCTTCAAAATGCTTAAATCTAAAAGAACATGTTAAAGTTAAATGTAGGTACATTTTTTGTGATACATTTTAGCTACGTATAAAAATATAGCTAACTAGCCGACCCGTGCCCACTTCGTTGGGCGTTATAATCCATTTCACATAAGAAGGGTACGGTTAAATTTGATATGTTCCAATACACTCTCACTATTTTCAGCAAATCAGATAAATATAAATGTTTTAAAATCACCAATTAATTTCTAAGGCAAATAATAATGCTTGATTAGATTGAATTGTTGACACGGCACGTCAGAGGGCGCAGGTTCAAATCCTGCTGATTTAAAATCTTTATATATTTTTATCTTTTTCCTTTTATCTTGTCACTCCTGAATAGTGTAGCTTTCTGTTAGCGAAAGAATTTTCATGATCGGATCAGTATTTGCGAAGATTACCCCGTATATAAAAACAAAGTTATAAACTTTACCTCTTTATAATATTAGTATAGAAAAAGTATGGACATTAGAAAAAAAGTTTTAAACAAAAGTAGTAGAGAAACGCATCTGTTTTTTAAAGTGATCTTAAAAAATAGATAGATGCGTTTTATTGATTAAACCAATATTTTAAGAGTTATTGGCCAAAAATGAAAAACGGGTTCATTAAATGGGCCATAAATCGTAAACGGTAAGTTTTACAAAAAAGTTTAGAGGAAATAAAAGATGCGAAAGTTTATTTTCTACAAAAAGGTCTGAATAACTTTTGCCGTAAAGTGGAGTAACCTTATTAAGACCCATACTCACCTACGGTTCCGAATGTTGGGTGCTGAGCAAAAAAGACGAAAACTCCTTGTTGGTATTTGAGCGGAAAATACTAAGACGCATTTTCGGACCTGTGATGGAAAATGAGAGATGGCGAACGCGTTATAACCACGAGCTATACCAAATGTACGATGAGCCAAACGTAATTAAGACCATAAAGATCGGGCGCCTGCATTGGGCAGGACACGTATTGCGAATGGACGAGGCCAGAGTACCCAAACGCCTTTTAGAAGGCCGACCGGAGGGCCGCAGAAGTCGAGGCAGGGCCAAGCTCAGATGGTTAGACGGCGTCGAAAAAGATATCAAGATCTTGGGAGTAACAGGTTGGAGAAGAAAAGCCTCTAACAGATCGGACTGGAGAGCTTTGCTGGACCAGGCTAAGGCCCACCCGCGGCTGTAATGCCTCAGATGATGTAAAGTGGATAGTTTCCGAGATATCGGCCAAAAACTTTTCTTTAAGATCGCGATCGAAGCTCCACCTGGATCTGTCAGCATTTTGTGTTTTTATGGTCAGTAAGTGACCCTTAAACGAGGTTATTCACCCCGTTGTTTTACGTCAGTCTTCTGCAAGGATGTGGTACTTCCGCGATCGAGCCGGCCAGTTATGAGCTGCAGTGCAGCTGTGCTCTACCACTCAAGTAAAAAACTACTAGACCGACTTCAAAAAATTTTTCACCTGTAGAAAGCTACGCTACTCTCACGGTAATGGGATCTACGCGGGTGAAATCGCGGGACGTTCTCTAGTGATATATTCATAACACACTATCATCTGTCAACACACATACCTACATTAAGGCCTATTTCCCAGAGCAGAGAGGAATCATGAATTTCGATGTTCGTTCTGACGTCCCTTTTGATTTCTTCACAGTTATAACGTCATATTTGATTCGCGCATTAGCGTAAGTACAAGGGTCCTGGTCTACTAAAGTCTAGAGTTTGATGATACAACGTCATCGTAATTGCAAAAACAACTAGTTAAAAATTATAGTATTATGATGGCCATTTATGGCCGGTACAGGGGCGCCAATAAAGTGATTGCCTAGGGCGCTCTGGGCCCTTAATCCGCCACTGCTAACCAGTACTAATAATATGCGAACATAATACAAAAGAAATATTCTAGACATAATATCGATTGAATTTGGTGTATGAAATTAACGTTTCTAGAGGGCAAATTCAGATTGTAAATTATTCGCGTGTTTGAGGTTGCATTGTCGTGTGCGTGATAAGCTTCTTCGGAAGCCGTAGGCAAACATTTTGAAATTATTTTGCAAATTATCCAATTTAATGAAAATTTAGCTGTATTCAGTTAATTTTATTTATGTTATACTTATATTCATTGTGATCTTGGTTTAAAAGAGTATCAAGGAATAATAATAAATAAATTGTAAGCTATTCAAGAAAGCCTTAATTTTTTATGCAATACATACTACAATTATAATACGTCTCGTTACGTCATTTTTTAATTTTTAGAACAAATGAAAATTAAGTAAATTTAATTTGACGTATACTGTTCTGAAGTAGTTGCATATAGAGTAGCTTGCAATTTTTACACTTTTCTTTTTAAATGGTACACACCGAATTAAAGTAAGGTTAAGGACTACGTTAAGATACTAACGCATTACAATTAATGATTAGTTTTATATTAACGATAATTTATTACAGTTTATTTTGATAAATAAATAGAAAGTATAACAGATAATTTCCTCACGAACTACCAACTTCAACCGGAACGTATATTTTTAATTAGTTTTATATTCACAAATATGTATACTATCATTTGTTAAGCATAGACTACAAAACTTAAACAGGCGTCTTTTAGGTTTTCAGTAAGAACATTTTTATCAAATAGAAAACTTTCACTTGTGACCATAATAAAAACATGTGATGTGATCCACTCATAATTTGAGATTGTTAATATTATCAAATAGTGAACGTAGTATATATTCAAACTATTATTTTATTTTTTTGTTGTATTTAACACTGTAAGCCTAATAAAGCAATAATTTAAATTAAGTAAAAACTTAGCACCAAAAACTCCCGCTTTAGTTATAGTTTTGAGATCTTGCGTAAACTATGACGAGATCATACGCACCGACTCAAGATGTCGTCGGCTCTAACTGCGTTTGTTCATCTTACAACACACTCTACTTACAAAATTATTTTTGTATATGTTAAAAAAAAATAATAGATATAATAATTATAATATTTCTATTGTTGACTCTTAAGCCTGTGACCCAAAAAATGATGTATTAATATCCAATTTTATTAATTAACTAGCTTCTGCGCGCGACTTCGTCGGCGTTGACTCCGCTCCTATTGGTCTTAGCGTGACGATACATAGCCTATAGCCTTCCTCGATAAATGGGCTATCTAACAGTGAAAGAATTTTTCAAATCGGCCCAGTAGTTCCAGAGATTACCGCGTTCAAACAAACAAACAAACAAACAAACAAACAACCAAACAAACTCTTCAGCTTTATATATTTAGTATAGATATGTGCATCCAACATTTTTATGCCTATGACTATGTTCAATTTACGTGAATATAATTAGTGATTTCGCAAATCTATAGCTAATATTGTCAAAGACAACTGTGAAGGAAGTTTAGCGTATTGTATTCTTCCATGCTATAAATCTTATACGTACAATTTTCAAATGCGAAGTTTTCATATTGTTTTTAATCGAAACCAATAGACAAAGGATACTTAAACTCTCAGCGCAGACAGGCAATGTTCGAATAAATACCACTTCTACAGAGTTACTTTTTGTATTAACAGATGCAATTTTTAAACATATCTTCCGAGCATTGTATAACTGTCATGAAAATGATTTCTTTATTTAAAACTATGTATAAGTAAAAACTGTTATGAAAATATCCAAAAAATACTTAATTTAATATTTATTTTGTTTATATAATAGCCTTAAATATCTGGTTTTAAAAAAGAAAAATTAATAACTTTTAACGCTAGCAGTATTACTAACATAGTTTGATGGTGGTCTAAAAATGGAAGAAAAATTTAATATCTGAAAAAATTAAGACGTGTCACGTGGAATACCTATTTCACAGGCAAAAATTTTGAATTAAGCATCAATTCTGGGTATTATGTATCCTGCTCACTGCTATTTCTTCGAACAAACAAGTTTTAACTACGTCGACTCTACTCTGGCTCTTTTATATATTTTCTCATTTATAAATCGATAACGTAGAGACAGGTCCAGCCTAGCTCTAGGTATAGCCAGTTGGATGACTATGATCCTTATAAAAAGGATTGTAATTTGCGACTATGTCTCCAAACCGAAGTGAGTCCAGGGTAGCTCCTACTAGCGGCTAGAGCTTGTCTTTACATTACAAGCACTGTTTGAAGAATGTCCTTCTAGAATCTCTATCAGAAAACCGATGTATTCAGCAACTCAAAGTTCTCGTAATCCTATTCTGAAAATAAATGACCTGCTGTCGTCCTCATAAAAGCATTTTATCATTTGGATGTACAATTAGTAGAATTGAAATTTTTATAGTGATTTGAATATTTGTCTACTTTCTTACCATAAAAGTTGAGACTAGTGGGCGATTATGTGTATTCTTTTACTTCGGTCTTCAGTTAAATCTGCCCAAGTGTGTGCATATACAGTCAAACCTGGATAAGCGAGAGTTCAGGGGTGCACAATCTCATTCTCACTTATAGAGGTTTCTCACTAACCCGAGTTTCTCGCTAATGCAGGTACATGGGTAGCGTTTCTCTCTTGTAGGGGTACGCAGCAATAACAAGTCATAGCACTTTATAGTCATTTGATTTTATAATTTTATAATAGGTGGATTCTGGTAAATTAAACTCCCTCCGAATTTCAGTTCACGATTTTTCGGATTCAAACGCATTCACTATTTTAAGTTTATCACTTAATGACAGTACTTTAATTTTCCGTTTTGACATGATGCAGAACAGAACTTACCTCACAATTGATTAACTATAAACTGAGTAAGTCCGACAAACAGGACGGTACACAGGCATACGTGTGCATTCGAACAAAATGGAAAGAAAGGGAAAGAATGCGATAAAATAACGTTATTTAGTTCCACGAAATAGAATAGGTACAATATTGACGAGAAAACAATACAAAAACAATGGTAGGAAGTTTCACGAAAGTTAAAAATGAGTCATAAAATAGCAGATGTTAAATTAGTAATTTTTTTTTGTCATTTGTTACTCTCCTAAATAATATAAATAAAGATCGACTGTCACTTATAGAGGTATAGATAAGTAGCAGTCTCACTTACGGAGGTCCATGAGGGAAAAACGACTCTCTCTTACAGAGGTTTCTGTTTCTCGCTAATAGAGGTTTTGGGAGCTTAAAATGACGGGTCCTGGCTATTACTCTCACTTATAGAGTTTTCTCACTAATCCAGTTCTCACTTATCCAGGTTTGACTGTATATCCTTTGATTTGTAACATTTCTTTGCCTTTACATAAGGAGAGTGGGTATTCTACAAAGTTTTTAAGTATCCCCTATTCATTAATCATCAATAGATGGTCTACGACAGACGGTTAGACGTAGGTACCGTAGTCTTTAAAAAAAAAGGTGCCTTTGAGTAAGGTTCTGTTTGAGGTTTGTAATATACTTAAGACTTACTAGCTACATATCAATAACAATAATTAAAATTAGGTCAACATTTATGCATTTTAATAATTGTCATGAAGTAAAGTGGATACGTACATTCGATTACACAACTTTACACGTGCCTATGACCGACGAAGATTAAACATTTACGTCGAGTAGTGTTTCATCGGTACTTTCTGCGCATTTATAATCCGATATACAAACCGAGAACATCGATTCAAATCGTTCCGGTACTTTACGAGTTTATTTCTGGCCGGCGTGTTTTCTTTGACTGCGTCAGTTAGTTTGGGACCGAGCATTCGGCGTGTATCGGATAAATATTAATAAAGCGCGCGGCCTCGTTTCTGGGAAGTCGGGAGGATCTTATTATAACCGCAATAGCACCTATAATTAGCAGCATCCAAATTACTTGTGGCGTAGGTGCGTTGCGCCAGATCGATGTTACGTACCGGCTGCTCGAATCAAATTCAACGTTTCGAATCGATCTCGAATGGACTAACTCCTTTCTTTTGATACCCATATTGTAAAGCATAAAAGACTTAGCCCGATCTTAGAATCTTCCCTTCCTTCCTTCTTTTCCTTCCCTCCCTTACCGATATATTTAGAAGCCCGCCATATTAGATTTAGATGACGTCACACAGCTTAATATTCATTGACATCAAACGTACCTATATGCGAAATTTTCAGCTCAATCTGTTGAAGATATAGTTACCTATATGTACTTCAAAATCGAGTTCTTGCGAAGGGTGGAGACCCTTACGAACATATCGCTTTTGGGCAAAGCTTCTAAAATTGATAAAATTTCAAACTCCTGTATTTCAGTAATGGATCATAGAGATATGGTTCCAAGTTTAATAAAGAGAATTGAACTTATACTTTACCACGTCATATTTATTGATAAATGTTTTTTTTTGCTTTAGCCTATCGCAGTCCGCAACAGGACATATTCCTCCCTCATTTTGCGGCAAACATCCTTGTTCTCTCGCAAATATACTCATTTATAATCCTATTTTTGAGAGAGACTCTAAGCATAGCCCATTCCTATAGTACTTTGTGTGACTTTAAACTACTACCTCCGTCGTCAGCCGAAGACTACTACCTCCGGTCACTGCTACCTCCGTGTCTCACCAAAAACAATGCAATCTAGTCAAAACGTTTAAATTCGGTACAAATTTTAATTTCTGAGTGTTTCATAGTAAAGCAATAGTGTGCTCTTGATGTGGTGCTAAGCCTCATATTATCCTATAACTGATTACACATACACAACAAACAAAAGAGTGACTCATAGAAGGCAACGACCGATCCTCCGGGGTGATCTTTCGAAATTCCCGAATAATTGTCGACGCGTTAGGTGGCGACGAAAATAACGCGAGTCGTTCCCTCTCTAATAAATTAATTTTATTTTTATATTGATGAATTACTTTATACATTTAGAAGGTATTTGTTACCGTCTTTGTTTGAAAAAATTGTGTAATTAAAATGTTGAATTTGTGTTTTGTTTTGTATTTTCTGTAACTAGTTATGCCCCGTGGTTTTACCAGCGCCAATTTGAGAAAAAAAGAACTAAAATATGATATAGCCTATACTCGGTAGTCTATTAATTAGACTATCTGACACAAAAATAATTTTTTAATTTGAAGCAGAGTTGAGCAGTAGTTCCTAAGATTAGAGCGTTCAAAGAAACAGTATTTAGCTTTACAATATTAGGATGTTTAAATTTTTTTCAAATATGTAAAAGTTTATGGTGCAAATTTTAGAGAAAGTCGCACTGTAAATCTTCGCTGTAATTAATTAATCGCAGCGTTGTATTTTTTTTACACACATTGTTGTCATTTTTCGCGAAGTATATATTGTGTACTTAAAATTCTTTGCATACGATATAAATAGTCAATGTATTTACTAGTGATCATTCGACCATTGGCTGAAGGTTAGGATGAGGTGTCCCGGCAATAAATATCAAAGTATAATGTCGCGAGAGGATTGTGCCGCTCTGAATGCTAAACCCGTAGTGTACCACAAACACACGCCACCGCGGGAGCTGTGTGGCGATGTGAGGAGGGAGGCGAGCACACAGCCAAGCGTGGGAAAACATTCGAACACCGGGAACAGCCGTAAATGGAAAACATTTTTTTTTTGCCTTTTTTCAATTTTTGAGCCGATTTAATAAAGCGTGATCTCTTTTTTACTCGTGCAATGTTTATGATGTTGCGAATAACTAACACGTTTTCATAAAATTATCTAATCACTTAAGTTATTGTTTAAATACTCGTTTTATATAAATCTAATATCAATTTTATATATTATATGATATATCAATTTTTTATGATTGACGAATGTATATAATAATAATGGCGTAGCGTAGGGGGTGCCGAGGGGGCCATGGCCCCGTGCGGCATACGAAAGGATGGCGGCAAAATCAGTACGATTTTTTCAATTGAGGAAAACAAAACCAATTCGCGTCCGCAATATAACACTAAAAACACATAAATAGAATTGAGAATCTCCTACTTTTTTAAAGTTGGTTAATGAACATAATAATAATTGTGCTTTCAATGAGTGTATTAAATTAATTTGGTAAAAAAAATTACATGTACTGGTAGGGGCGGCAAATTTTCTGTGGGCTCCGGGTGGGAAAAAACCACGCTACGCCACTGTCGACGTGTTACGTTTTAGTCAATTATGTAGTGCTTTATATTGTTTGGTCGTAAGTCATGCGTTTTGATAAATATTATTATCACATATTTATTTTAAATTTTCAAAAGTGGGTAGGTGTCGCTAGCCACATATATAAAAGTAACATTGTATAATAATGAGAGCAGTTTCTACTAGTTTTCAATCATGTCACGAAAACTTGCTTTAGGTATATACTCGTATACTCATTAGGATAATGATATTCGCGAATTACGACGTGTTTATATCCACAATGCCTCGTATCTTAGTGTGTCGGAATCGAGGTTACACACAAACGTTCCTATCAGTGCGGCTTTGCGTGGCAACAACGATCATGTAGTTACAGTATAACATGACTGTTTAAGGTTGAGCTTCAAATTCCCATCTTTTAACACCGCTAATATCTAAAAGTAATAGCGGTCGAGGAAGAGCAGGAGCTCAAATTATATCGGCCAGTTGAACGTACGGCAGACGTCATTCGCACACACAGACAGCTTACTCGCACATACAGACAGCTCACTCGCACAGAGGCACCTGACCGTGGCATTCCATTGGCATCCACACTACATGTATACAGCGCACCTTATTAAAACGAGACGCGAATCGACGACTTATCGGGCAATTAGTCGCGGCTGGCGTTTAACACTGCAGCGTGGCGGAATCTTGTTCAACTTACATTGACTCTTATCTTTTTTATCTTGAATTGTTACTGCTTTTTGGGAGCGACGAATTTTAGTGTTCTCTTTTTAGCGATCCTTAAATTACCATCAACCCTAATTGTGGTGGTTAATTACGGTTTATCTTGATGATCTTTTTTGGAAGTATAACTGTTAAATTGTATGTGACGATTGGTCGGAAACATAAATAAATTTTGTATTTGGTTCGAGTGTGAGGAGTGTGTGAAGGTACAAAAGCGGCGATGTAAATGAAAGGAGTACGCATAGCCACCGCCGTAGCGGGCGATGTGTGTTCGAGATAGGTGCGATGGAGCGGGCACGCGCGGGGCGGCGGTCACAATGCGCAAGTGCGCTTGATAACAGCTCACGCCGCGAATTATTTACGTGTTGTCAACATACGAATTGTTATTTACTTTTGTTGACTTGGAAACTTTGTTGTAGGTTAATAAACTAATTGAAATCGAAACGTCCGCTGTTATAACACTATATAATATACAAATCGTTGCCTTCGGTTTCCTTGTCCTTTTTTGAAGTGAAACTTCTTTAGGCTTTAGGGGTAAAATTTGAGCGACCGGTAACGCGGCAGCGTCATGACTGTCAGTATTTGGATGGGTCAGTACAGGCGGTCGCGTAGGAACACCGCGAGACGTTGGCTTTTTGTTTTTTTTTTTTTCAATTACTTTTTTTTCAATAAATAATTAATTAAGAACAGTAAATATGTAAATAATATTCATGTAAATTGGTTTCAGGTTATAATACAAAAAATACTTAAAGTGACATCTAGTGTAAGCAATAAGAATCGCGTGGTTGGGTTTGTTTCAAAGGACTAGATCTGCGAAGACTGTTTCTGCGCGTAATAGATGGCGCTATTCAGCGGTTTTGTGATTTTATTTGGCTTATTATTATTTTTTTTCAATTTTTTTTAATTTTTTTTTTAATTAGTTTGCCAAAGAAGTTTCACTTCTGACATGTGTACTTTGTCCGATCCTTCTCCTACATGGGGAAGAGGCCTATGCCCACCAGTAGGATATTACAGGCTGAATCGTATGTGTACTTTATACACACGCAATTTTTTTAGTTTTCCATCATAGGCAAATGAGGCATTTTGATCGGGAGCCAGGTTAAAATTCGGTCAATCATTTCCGAACTTTGTAAGATAAATAAGGGATTTTTCTTATGAATTTTAGTCTGTGTCAGCTGCCACTCCGTGGGTGGGTTGGGCAGTGGCAGCCTCCCAAACATCGAGAAAAAAAAATTTTTTAGTCATTTCCTCTCACTTCAAAATTTGTCGGATTATAGTTTACCTAATATCTTTAAGGAAACATAACGTCAGCTGGCCATAACATGGTGGATTATACGTCAGCTGGCTGCTTGAACATGAAAAAAAAATTCGTATTACTTTTATTTTTGTGTTACCCACACATGAGGAAATTCGAAAATGTTTTTTTTATTATCATATATTATTATCATATATATGGGTCGAAAATTTTGATATGATAATAAAAAAAAAACATGAAAAAAAATATTTTTTTTCAATGATTTCCTCCCAACTAAAAATTTGTATGGTGATAGTTTACATGCTACTATGAATGAAAATTAACGTCAGCTGGCTGTATCTCGATGGAAAGTTTGTCAGCTGGTACCTTGAAAATGTAAAAAAAATTTTTTTAGTCATTTCCTCTCACTTCGAAATTTGTCAGATTATAAGTTAAAACAAAAAAACTTTCCACCGCGATACAGCCAGCTGACGTTAATTTTCATTCATAGTAGCATGTAAACTATCACCAGGAAAATTATTCGTTGAGAGGAAATCACTGAAAAAAAATTTTTTTACATGTTCAAGCTGACGTATAATCCACCATGTTATAGTCAGCTGACGTTATTTTTCCTTCAAGATATTAGGATTATTAGTTAACTATAATCTGACAAATTTTGAAGTGAGAGGAAATGACTATTTTTTTTTTACATCTTTCCAGGTACCAGCTGACAAACTTTCCACCGCGATACAGCCAGCTGACGTTAATTTTCATTCATAGTAGCATGTAAACTATCACCATGCAAATTTTTAGTTGAGAGGAAATCACTGAAAAAAAAATTTTTTTTTACATGTTCAAGCAGCCAGCTGACGTATAATCCACCATGTTATGGCCAGCTGACGTTATGTTTCCTTCAAGATATTTAGGTAAACTATAATCCGACAAATTTTGAAGTGAGAGAAAATGACTAAAAAAAAATTTTTTTCTCGATGTTTGGGAGGCTGCCGCTGCCCAACCCAGCCACGGAGTGGCAGCTGACAAAGACAAAAATTCATTAAAAAAATCCCTTATTGTTATTCATGTTACGAAGTTTCGTTTGAGAGGTTATTGGTCATGTCAACCTGTTACTGGCTCCCGGTCCATATGTAATGAAGTATCGGAAATAAATGATTAATTAAAGACAAGGATAGATTTTAAACTAAATTTACTGATCCGTGGGAGCGCGTGACAAGCTCGAAAATAATTTAACATTTTCAGAATATTAATAAAAAAGAAATATTAATTATAAATAATAATTACGCTTATATCGTAACCACAAATAACATGCAGTCGAGCACTTGCATAAAATAGGAATGAACAATTTTTAAATTATAATATTTATTAACATAAATAAGTATGTATCAGCAAGTTGTGTTTAAAGACAACCTATAAATTATAATTCTAAAAACGTAAATTTTATTCTATAATTATTTTTAGAAAAAAAAAACTTTAAAGTCTAATTACATATGTATAAAATCTATGTGGTACCTATGCATATAGTGAGCAATTAAAACTAAATATCAATTGTAGTTAATGCGTATAAATATTGTGTTGTGTTTAAATTCAAAATGTCTAACAGCCTCCTGAAGAGCGGCTACCTTATTCATAGGTCACTAGAAGTCAAATTGATATTCGTGAATAGTTAAAAGACAGTAAATCTATCCTAACGCGATTTTGTATTCATTATGCTAATTATATACCTTTTTCTCTAAATGCCTAAATTTATTAACAATTTATTGAGACCACCCGCAACGTAATTGACTCATCTAATCTGTGTTTCTATTATATTCAATCTGAGATAATAAATAGTCAACATAAATTAGTTTAACAATAATAAATGTCTCTATCAAAGCAATAAATAAATTATTTAAATGTTTGTTGATATTGCACACTTCACAACTGTTGATTATTATTTAACTAAGCTCAGCCATAAATTATCTGTTTGCATGCGTTTTATGTATATATAGTGGTAAATAAGTTTACAATATCTGTTTTAAAGAAGAAAATACTAGACTTTTTTTAGATATTCTTAGCAACAATGTCTCAAAAATTGTTTTTGTTTTAGATTTCTTCTAACTCTGTGGTTTTTAAGTGCGAGTACCTTTACTATGTTTAGTTTGTTGTCATGGACTTTATCATAAATAAGTAATTAACTAATTAAAATTCTATCCTTAATATATATCTTGGTTCTATTTTTCATTTTAATAGCTGGCTGGCTGTTCCGTCAACAGTATAATGTACAATAAAAAGTAGAAAAGCGGTCGAAAATTTCTCGCGAAGCATCGTTTTCCTTCTTTACATCTTTATAAGTTCTCCCATCAATTATACACCAACCTCTTATTAAATATGCATTAAAAATATTTTGGTTAAAAAAGTTATTTGTTTATCAATGAAAAAATATTAAACATTTGGAGAAAATAATAATTTATTGTTATTTACTATACAATTTCCATTCAACAAAGATATTAAACAAGAATACAATAATAAAAAATAAAACTATTATTATTTACACAATAGATAAAGCATATTGCTAACCGGTATAGTAGTGTTTTCTAAATCTAGTCTCCGCAAGGCGCAGGCAGAGTGCCCGATAGGACATCGCTCGTAAACTGTGCAGAGACACAGATGATACCGTCTATAGAATCTTTTAGAGATGGCTACAATTTACTTATTGATATTTTACTTTTTTCATTAATTTACATTAGAAGAGCGCTTTCTCATGGTCGATTTACATCAGACGAGCGAATGCTCATTCTATCCTCACTAGGTACATCAAATTCTTATCAAATTCTTTTAGTGTAAACAGCCGTAGAGCATTCTTTCGTTGTTATAATTATATAATTATGAATACGAGTGTTCGTAGATCAAGAAAGAATGCTCTTGTTCTAGCTCTAGTTCTTTGTTCGTTTGGTGTAAATCCACCCTCAAAAGAGAGTACAAGAATGTGAATTTAATAAGTGGAAATTTTGGGATATATTTATGGTACCTATAGTTATTGTGTACGTGCGAAAATTCGGTTCACGTTCGCTTTCTTTTTTTATTTTCATAATTTCATCTCCAGTTAACAAATCCATTATTCTCAATTAGTCTTACATTGTAGGGCAGAGCCTTCTTGCTGAAAATTTTAGAACCTTAGAAACTTAGGAAGTAACTCAAACTGTGAAGGTGTTATCGATGGGTCTCTAAGGTCACAACCAAATAACAGTCTGCTGTTCAAAAGTACTGCTGTGTGTGTGTGTGTGTTCTGCTATGCGTAAGTTAGTTAGAGCTCCACTTAGGCTTGACAACAAACATTCAAGATTGTTCGGATTGTCCGGTTTTTTGGATTTCATTATTGAAATCCGAAAAACCGGATTCGGTAATCTGGCGAATTCGGCACCATTATAGACCTTCCGGATCCGGTAACAATTTGTCGGATCCGTCCAGGACGCTTAGATAAAAGACTGGATTGACAGTTTTCAGTCATTTAAATTTTTTTTAACGCTTCACACTCAACGACCCCCCAGTAGAATTGTCTCCTGTGTCGGGGGTCACACACAATATACGAACACAAACATCAAGACCACGTCATACATCTATATGGCCAATACAAATGTCTGTCGTGAGCGGGGATCGAACCTGCGACTGCCAGCGCAACAGCCACTGCTGTGACCGCTGCGCCAACGCGTCGTCAGCTGCTGCAAATTAGCTGTATACGCATTATAGAGAAGGTATTCGACTCGATTTACAGCTGAAACAATACTAAGTTGCTTACTTATTATAATTATGCTTTTATAGACTGATTTGTCCGAAACTCTACGAGCGAGAATTAAATAGCATAGCGTTGTAATTAAAGGAACCATGATATACTTGTAGAGTACCAATAAATACTAGGGTTCAATCTAGGAATCTAATGGAGCCTCGTAACTGTAACGGAAACCGATATAAAAGTTTATATTTATTTTATTTCTTTCCATTCATCCTTTATTGTCATAATGACAATTCATTTGGAAACTTTAACTGAGGTAGAAGTAGAGCAGGAAATATCGTGCTGAAATCTGAAGAAGTCTGACTGGGGAGGTGCATCGATCTTACAAAAGATCACAGCTAAATAATACTGCTTTCCAGTACTGTTGTGTTCCTATTGTGAGTCAGGTGACAAGAGGGTCCAGGTTTCGGCAACGCGCTTGCGGTGCTTTTAGTATTGCAGGCGTCTATAAGCGGTAAACGCTAACCATCAGGTGAGCCGTACCCGTGTTTGTCGTCCTAGTTATATGAAAAGAAAACTAAATTATTGTGGGATTTATAGCTGTTTTACGTAGATTACTCAGCTTATGTAACAGTAACATATTTAATAATTAACGTGACTTGTTGTAGTAGCAACTGACAAAAATAAAATTAAATCAATACTTGCTTGTATTTTACTTTGACATTTCCTTAAAACTCGAATATCCTTAACCGAAACTAATTGATATTCCGAAATTATTTAATATCTGTAACCATAATCAATAAATTATTTTTCACATTATTGTATCCATATCCGTAACCGAAACTTTATAACCGTAACATACATGTCTGCTTCAAACCGCGTTGGTAACTACTTAATTTACTATGCCAAAAAAAAAGTCATACGACTTGAATTGAAAAATCTTACAATTATACTCACAATTTAATAATAAATCGACTGATAGCGTGACAAAAAGTAGAGAAGATGATCTACAATAATGAAAAAAATTAACGTTACTGGAAGAATTTGAATTTTCTTTTATTCGAAATTGAACTATTTGTGAACAAAACAAATCGTTTTAAAATAAAAGAACGTAGAAGCTGAAAAATCTTTCGTACAGGTTCTTTCTTCAAAGATTCTCATAGTTCTCTCTTTTTCAAATTAGTTCTTCATTAACGGTCTACTCATAAAGAAAATTTAGGTTTATATGGTTTGATCAGTCCGGTTAGGATTCGGCCGGATTGATGAAAAATTGACCGGATCCGGCCGAATTAAAAAAACGACAACGGATTGTAATCCTTAATTGCAAGAGTCCATACTCCATATTCTACGAAAATCGTTTACCATCAGGTGGGCCGTAAACGTTTTTGCCACCATGTTAATATAAAAAAAATTGCCGTAATTTAGGATTCAATGTTATAGTTGAATCGGAGAATGATATTAAATCATCTGTTTTAGTTCGTTATCTATTAAAAAAGTATAATATAAAAAGGTGTTAACAGAGACATGCGTATCGGATTCGATAACATCTATATAGATGTATGACAACTAGTTTGTAGTAGTAATAGGGTACTATTTTTGTGATAAGATCATACCTAATGAATTATAGAAATACTAGCTGACCCCGCAAACATTGTTTTGCCATATATGTTATTAACCCCCGCAACCCCCCCCCCCCCCCGGTGGGTGAAATTTCGTAAAATCCGTTCTTAGTTGACCTCTACTCGGCGAAAGGAACATTCCTAACAATTTTAAGTCTCTACGCTTTATGGTTCCAGAGATATCGTGATTGAAAAACATTTGATATTATAATGCTATGTCTTTTCTTTTAGTTGGTCTGTGGAAGTCACTTGGTACTGTCCGGTTCGCTGTACGTGCGATGTGCATAAGCTAATAAAATGAATACAAAACGCGCACACGCATTCTTCATTTAGCAATTTAAGACTTCTTGTACAAATGTAAATTTTATACTTTTTAAACTAAATAATATTATATTTCAACTTTTCTACTCTTCTATTTGTATATTAGTTATTATGCTTCTAAATCGATTTTGATTAATTATAAATTGAGTAACATCAATCTAATGTCTGTTCATGACTGTCTGTTTGTTGTAAATGAAGTTTTTTTCAGTAAATAATACTATTTTCATAAAGAAATAGTAATTTTTTCTCATACTTTCTAAGTTTCTTTTACGTAGGTATACTTTGGAACACTTTATACACAGTAGGCGCTCGGCTAGCTATTGCATGATGCAAGTCATAAACTTAGGAACATATTTTTGGAAATATTACTCACTCTTTTTGCATTTCACTCTTGTTTTTAACTGTGGCTTGGGAATATAATTAATATATATTTTCATTTTCAAGTTTTCGTTAGACGTTTTAACTAAGCAGTGTTGCTAATAATTGGAACAGCAATTAGTTACTAATGATTTTTTTAAAGGTCCTTAATTCTTTGCCTTATTGTTTCCATTAGTTACAAGAGGGCTGGTGCCCTGTTACCAACCAACCCTTATTTAAACAAATAAATATTCAATGAAAATATTATATTAATATACCGAAATAAAATTACAAATTATCACAAAAGAGGTTGTTATATCACAATTTTAATGATCTTTAATGCAATTTGCTCTAATGTCGATATTTACTAACTTTAGTCAGTACCGAAGAGTTAACTGAGGTAGGGCACAGCAGGAAATTTAATAGATAATAATAATTTATTACTATCTTTATTCTTGATTTTATGAAGAAATGTTATTATAATAATTTGTAAAAAAACATGTTTTGTTATAACTAATTGCAATAATCTAATATACAATCATTTATAGTTTATTACTTCGATTATTATCAGTTTGTTACTTGGACCCCATTCGGGCTAGACATGCGTATAGCACTGCCACTATGCAGGCCGCACTTGCAGTCAATGAACTGGCAAAGGTCAGGTGAAATTATCTTGTACGTGGATACCTTATGTGACATCTGACTCACAAGCCAGGATACCATTATAATACAAAGTCTGATTGAAATCTTTCTAGCTTTACATTTGAGTTTAAAATAAGGTGAGATGTCAAGCATTATTTTCATATTATGAATAAAAAAAGTATGTTATATTTTAAAAATTTAAATGTTTTATTATAATCAGTCTTCAAAACGTTCAATGACACCGGGAGAGTGGCTAGAAAGGCTGCGACTGTGCATTCGACATCTCGCCGGCTATCGGACCGATCTGTCCACATATTCACATACTTGAATTGCGCAAGAGGATTCGAGTGTGTTCCAAAAGTTAAAAGTGTGATAACTATTAGATTGCTTACGTTTTCCACTTATTATTATTAAACATCGTTACAATGTGGACCGATTTAGATCATTCTATTTTTAATCGAAAACGAGTTTGTTTTGTGGTTTCACTTTTTGATTGAGATCTGATGAATATTTTTTGAGTAATCTTTTAAACGCGTATTTACTTGACAATTTTTTCGTCTACCTACGTTGTATTACTTATCGATGTAACTAAAGTCGGTATTTTTCATTTGTGATTAAATACAATCGTAATGTACCAAATATATGAAGTTTTAAAAAACGTTTCTGAAAAACAAATATATCATTGTTATGATATATGTATATCTATCTTTGTTTATAATACGAACTAATAATCATTGAAGTTAATGTAAATTTTTTTTTAAATATTTAGCAGTTAAATAACAATAGAATATGAAAAATCATTTAAGCTGTTCACAAAATATTATAAATTTTACTGTACCTATATATTGCAGTAGATTACGTAAAGCTTTTGTTTTGTTTAAATTATCGAATGTAAGTCGGAGGTGTCACCAGCTCTATTGAGATATCACTTAACCATTACATACCGGCACGCCGCGCCGCCTGCGACGATACGCTGCTCGCTACTTCGCCGCCCTCCCGTGCGTCCTCACACTCTTTTACTCTATTATCTTTATTTGGCTGAAAATACTTATCTTTGTATTTAAATATACTTGTTAATCTATGATTTGTTCATTACAATTTTATTTAATTATTTGATCGTTCATAAGCTAAACTTCGTCGAATTAAATGACCTTAATTAGGATTTCAAAATTGTATTCATTTAAATCACCAACAAATACATAAAATGTATTCGTTATGTCCTAAGAAATCATGGATGTTTCAATTTTTAAGTTTAATGTGAAATAAATATGAATAATAAAACCTGAAATATTTTGAAGTCTAGAAAACAAGCGTACGGTCAAAAAAGTACAAGCGTATGACTGTAACACCAGAAGAATTGTTAGCGCGTTTCCAACCCTGCCCCTAACCCTCCCGAGGAACTCTGGCCATTTTAATCGCCACAGGAACACAACACTACTTTAGAGCATTGTTATTTAGCTGTGATCTTCTGTAAGGTTAACGTGCTTCCCCAGTCGGGCTACTCCAGATTTTTGAGCACGATGTTTTCTGCTGTGCGCTACCTCAATAAAATTGTATTTATAATATTAATAGAATGGATCATAATAAAGAGAAAAACTAACTAGATGTATATATTTCTAACGAAGTCTATTACCTAATGCCTGCAGTACCTACCTACCGAGAGCTTTCTCTTTACATAATGATTGTTTACAATTCGTTTCTTTGACGAAATCAGTGCATCAAGTTATGCAACAAATCTTGAGTAACAACACTGAGGTGCATTATGGAATGTAATACTTGAATTATTAAAGAAGACGAAAGAAATTTTATGATTTTATGTCGGGTACATGTTGGTACATAAACTTTTATTTATTGACTATACAGTCATTTACAGTATACATTTTGAATTATATGCTGCATATCTATATTGTAACGGATTTTAATTAAACTTACAGTAAAGCAGTCTTTAATAATTTACGCAGAAATTTTTTAAAAGAAACGCAGAAATTTTACCTAATATAAAACATAAGGTTTTAAATCAAATAAAATGCTTAAAATACTCCCAGTCTGAGAAGTTCACGCGCAATATTGAAGTGATCGTGAATAAAAAGAGATGTGCCAACCCAAAATGTATATAAAAATAAACGGCAAAGGTTTTACGGAGTGAAATCTACGTGGAAATATCAACGTGGCTCCTACTCTGATGACGAGTAGCTAGGGATGTGCTGAGATTTTCACTCTTAATTGCTAGTCGATAATTTGATTCAGTTTTTAGTTTTAGATATTTTTGTACAATGTGTTTTTTTTACATTCTCCATATTTCACGAGAATAATAATAGAAAAAATTAATACGATATATATAATAAGTTTTTTTAAACATATCTATACTTAATATAATAAAGCTGAAGAGTTTGTTTGTTTAATTGTTTGTTTGTTTGTTTGTTTGAACGCGCTAATCTCAGGATCTACTGGTCCGATTTGAAAAATTCTTTCAGTGTTAGATAGCCCATTTATCGAGGAAGGCTATAGGCTATATATCATCACGCTAAGACCAACAGGAGTGGAGTCCACGCCGACGAAGTCGCGCGCAGAAGCTAGTTGATTATATAAAGTTCTTCATTTGTATATAAAAAAGAACAAAATGTGACAGGAAAATTATAAGGCTTCTTTTTGCAAATATAACAAAGGTAACTGACGTACATTCCCAAAATTACACATTAGATGCGTTACAAGTGACTAATAGAATTAGTCATATTAAACGCATATGTAATAGTATATCACGTAGAGCATTGCGGTTTACACAATACTCAACTCGTTTTCGGAAATATTACATAATCGCCACAATTAAATTAATTATTCAGGTCTTCCGGATCCTCTGACTACTAATTACTCAAGAACGTAAAAAGAAAATAACAATTAAACTATAAAAAATATAAATAATTCAGTGTTGTTATTTTCATACATCAAAAATACCGTTAAGATTTTTCCTTCTCTAGGCGGTTGAGTTTTCCGTTGTTGCTTTTTTCCCATTTACGAGTTTCACGGCGACCGTTGCCTGAAACTTACACGTACAGAATATAAATGCTACGTATTGTTGTCTTTATCACTCTCTTTGCTGCTGTTATTTCCTACTCACTCTTTCTATGGATAAAAATGTGCGCCGGTTAACAACTTAGTCGAAAAAGAAAATAACTTTTAGATTTTTCATTTCAAACGAGATCTAACCTTCTTGTTTTTAAGGGTTGGTTTTAAATAAATCATTTCGAGCGCTATATTACGATTTGCGTTTCATAAATGATAATGTTGTCTTTTTCGAACCAGTAGTATTTAAAATCCTCTATCCCTTTTAGTTGGCCGTTGTGCTGGTATATCTAAAATCATCTGGACCAAGTAAAGCGATTACTTCAGAGCCGACCTTATGAAAATGTGCAAACTTAATAATTCTGCAATTTGTATGGCAATTTCGCGGTGTGATTTAATATTGGTACTTTTAGTTACTTTCTGGGAATTAGGAGTGACTTACAATTTATGGAATATTCGTAATAAGTTTCTTGATTTTATTTCAAAATAAAGTAGTTACGCCTCAACTATTCCTTGTTACCTGTTTTACAATACTATTGTACCTACCTATATACTCGTAGATGTATAGTGTAGAGATAATGTTATTTTCGTAAGTACTTACTGCTAAACTAATTTAAATATGACTATACTAGCGATGACTCAAGTTTTTAAACAAGGAAAATTCACTAACCATTTGAGTTTATGTTGTTGATTTCTTACTCAGTTCTTTTCACAAATTTTAGAACAACATTTTTAAATAGTTTTCTTTATCACGAATATCAAAAATCATCAAAAATTTAATATTCATAATACCTTACCCAATCGTTAATTTATTTGTGATTGCAAGCGATATAGGTAGGGATCCCTAGTACATATTTTTCACCTGATTAGTAACAAGCTAATTTTCCGGGAGTAGCTTCATTTTGATGAGACGAACAAAAAGTTCCTCTTCAAAAACTCTCGATTGTGGTAGATAATAGAGTTAGCAGGAGATAGAGCAGCAGTGAGCTTAGGACCGGGATAACGTACCACGCAATTTGTAGGACAATATTACCATCAAATTATATAAATATTAACTAATTAAAAGAAAAAAAAATAAGAAAAAAAATCAATTTTTGATGACCTTACGAGGAAAATTATTACTGATTTTTTGCTGAATTATGAATTATAGCTGATTTTTTTTCTTTTAGTTAGTTATTATTTATATAATTTAATAGTAATATTGTCCTACAAATTGCGTGGTACGTTATCCCGGTCCTACGCTCACTGCTGCTCTATCCCCTGCTAACTCTATTACCTACCACAATCGAGAGTTTTCGTAGAGGAAATTTTATTTCGTCTTATCAAAATGAAGCTACTCCCGGAAAATTAGCTTGAAAGTAATCCAGTGAAAAATATGTACTAGGGACACTACTACTATTTGTCTCTTCTGAAATTGTCTTCAAAATAGATTACTATAAAATATTTGAACGGTATTTCTTTTTTACAAAAGCATATACGTATTGTATTTTCGATTAGAGGAAAAATTCAATACAAAGTGCACCAACTCCTAAATAAATGTTTGATTTTGTCATAAAAATATATATCGTCAATTTAATTGTTTGAAATTCTATGGTTTAAGTGTACAACTAAAAAGTAAAATGTAACAGAGTTCATAATAATCTGACTTGACCAACTCAACATACCAAAACATAGGAAGCTAGGAAACCGCGCGTCCGCAAAACCGGGAATGCAGTCAGTTAGGAGTCAGGACGTCGTCCTGAACCGGTCTATTCACTACACTATTTGCACCTCAACTTAGCACTAATAATACATCTCTAAATTGAAACCAGTATTGCAAATAAAACTTCGGTCACTACGATCTGGGCACATTATAATTAATAATAATTGTTCATTATTATTAATTATCATTTTATAAAATTGTAGTAACATGGTTTTAACACTTTTTTTCTAAAGATTTGATGAAACTTACATGAATCAGGATGATATAAGAAATTTTGCGACAATTTAAATATATATTTAGAAAGTACCTACTCAAAGGTATAGTTTAAGTATATAATTAAGTAACTCATACCATATTGATCCTTCTCATACATGAAGAAAGAAGCCTATGCCTAATAGTGGGATTGTACAGGCTGAATGAATCAATAACTAAGTCATTCCAATCCAAACACTCTTATAGTGGTGTAGTTAAAAATATAACAATATTTACCTGCCTTTACGATTTAATAAAATGCGTATACGATGTAAATGTGTTAAGTAACTTTATGTTACAATTTAATTAATAACTTTATAAATTTAGAAACACCTTAACGTAGTTAACGTAGTTTTAGGCGCAATTCTCTTGAGATGTTATAATAAACAAGATACTAAATTCGTCTAGGCTTAAGTGAGAGATACGGGATAAACTATGATTAACACATAAATAATTTAAAGATTTTATTGGCATAAACTAAGCCTCGTTGTTATATAATAAAGTTATATAGTTTATTTTATGAAGAGGTAAAACACTTAATTACATAAGTCAAGATTTTGTCAACAGAGAGTTTGGAGAAAATCAATACGTTTAATTTCCTAGTATCGCTACGAACATCGCAATTACTAAGTTATTAAGTAATTTATAACCTTTTTATGATATTACTTGTAAAAGATATTTTGCAAATTTTTTTGAACCAATGAGATTCTCTACTTCTCCTTTCGAGAAGAAGCGTTAGCTATAAATCGGAAGAGTTTGTGAACTTCGTTCTCTTCTAATCGACAACTAGTTTCTTGAAAGTTCTTTATGAGCTAGATAGTCAACTAATTGGAGAAGACTAGGTATTTCACAGGCATTATTCTCTGACCAACATACTGAATACGGTTTTTTACTTCATTATATGTAAATTAAATTTACTATATCCAGCCTATGAAATCACACCTACTTACCGTCCTATATAATATTGAAACAGCTAAATATTCATTAAAATTAAGTGGATCGATTATTCATGTAACGCTATGTTCTATCTCGAAACTAGTTTATGACTGCATCAATTATGCCTAAGCATATTCTAATTACAGTAATGGTGTTAGCATGGAGTCGGGGAGGTAGGTTGAGGTGGTCACGTGGCCTAGAACATGCGAATGTGTTGACCGTTAAATAAAAGGTTATTATGCCCGTGTATGTGGATTAATTAATTAACTTAAAGAGCTTTTAAAAATAAAATCGCCGTAGTTATTAGCCATGTCATTCGAGCAATAAACAATAAAAGTGCTGAAAATCTCCATTAATACTTTGACGGGGTTTTTTTTTTGTGGAGCACGGTAGTCAAAGATATTGCCTTATATACTCATAAGTTTACGAAGTCAAATTAAGAGGTACTGACGGTTTTACACATTTATTAATACGTATTTTATTTTAAGTAATTTAACCATATGTGAAAAAACGTATTTTATGTAAGTAATTCAATTACATTGTGTGTGTGTTTAGTCTATTTAATAATGATATCTATACTAATATTATAAAGCTGAAGAGTTTGTTTGTTCGTTTGTTTGTTGGTTTGAACGCGATAATCTCAAAAACTACTGGTCCGATTTGAAAAATTCTTTCAGTGTTAGATAGCCCATTTATTGAGGAAGGCTATAGGCTATTTTTTCACAGCTAGTAAGTAATATTTATTAAATAGATTTTAATTAATTTATATAATGATTTATAAATTAAAAAACATCTTAGCCTTTTAACGTACCAAACGTACGTACGTAACGTAACGTATAAATTGTTATAGAAAGTATAGTGGCCATCTTACTTTAAAAAAGCCTTCTTGAATACTTACCGGACTAAGTTACTTACAAGTTACTTAGGTATTAGTCATATCGAACGAGTGTGTCGTCATTGTAATTAAGTAAAGGAGGCGCCGGAAGACGGAGGGTTGCGCCTCCGAGAATGTTCAGGGATCTCATTTCCATGCAAATGAGGATAGAATGTGTTATACTGGCGTTGGAGACACTCAATACCATGGCCACGTCGGGACTGAAATGTTATTGTATTTTAAGCCTTATTTCATTAAGATAAGGTCTCTGTATATGTCATGTATCTGTATCCATGAGACGTAATTCTACAATGTCAAAGTGTCTGTTTCCGGCATTGGCCAAATTGTATTTAACATAAAGCTTAAGGCCTATAATATGTTAAATCTTAAAATGCCATCTGTAAATTATTTCTTTTACCGAAAATTTTGGTACTAGACACATTGCTCATATTATGACAACATAAGACTTGTATTAGTACTAATATAAACTGAATAGCACTAAAGAAAGCTCAAAACGAAAATTTACTACTCGTATTTATTCGTAGCTTTATATACATGCACTAGAAAAAATGTACACGGTTATAAGTTCATTGTGCTGTAGCGACGCTTCTCTCGGCAATGAATCTACAGTTCGGGCCTACAGAAGTCCATCTATACTCAACATTTTCAACCCCTACGTCATCGAGATAAAGTCCATTTTGACTTGGCGCTGCATTTTTAGGCGAATTGAACAAACAGTAGGACTTTTGTCACGTAGTTCCCACACCGAGGACCATTTGCCAACAGGTACGATATCACGCGTTAATTGTATGACCGTGTCATACCTTACTACGGTTTTAAATTAAAAGAATGGGAAGTATTTTTCCTTATAATTGTCGCAATTCACTTATTAATCTATACTAATATTATAAAGCTGAAGAGTTTCTTTGTTTGTTTGTTTGTTTGTTTGTTTGAACGCGCTAGCTCAGGAACTACTGGTTCGATTTCAAAAATTCTTTCAGTGTTAGATAGTCCATTTATAAAGGAAGGCTATAGGCTATATACCATCACGCTAAAATCAATAGGAGCGGAGCACCCATGAAGAATGTTTCAAAATCGAGGTATTTTTTTCCCTTTGAGAGCTTTCGCTGCGTGCGCTGCGTAAACCGTTGAAGTTTCGAAAAAATCATGTATGACAGAATTGTTCCTATTCCACGCGGACGAAGTCGCGGGCAGAAGCTAGTAAAATATAAGCAACGTTTTCAGTGATAGTAGTACGCTTCAGCCTTTAATATCCCACTACTGGGCATAGGCCTCTTTCCCCATGTAGAAGAAGGATCAGAGCTTAATCCACCACGCTGCTCCAATACGTGTTGGCAGATATATTCCCCACTATGAGTAACGATGTACATGATAATAACCGGGACTGAAAGCTTGACGTACTCTCCGAGGCGCGGTGGGGAGACCCACAAGGACTAACAACCAGACCGGAAATAAATATTTGTTTAAACACAATTAATATCCACTCCGAACGGGTATCGAACCCGCGACCGTCGGTGTTTAGGCGCCGCCGACACGGCACATGCACCATTACACCAGAGCAGAGCGGTCGTCACTAAAATAATAATTAATGATATATTTGACCTGAAATAAAATAATACAATTTATTTATTGTACTAACAACGATCACAACACGTGAATATTTAGTATTCACTATCCGTTCAAATCACTGTGTACACTTACCAAATGTTATACGTAGTTGCGTAAATTGGTTAGTTTTGCCCGCGTGCACTTTATATTGAGAATTGGGATTAATATTGTTTTCGTTAATAACATTTATTTAAAAATGTTTTGTTCTGTTAAAATTGCTTGTACACTAGTGCTCTCAGCATTTGTCGATAACTCGTGTGCAATATTTTTTATCATTTATATAAAAATATACAATAAAAAATACAAACTTTTACCCTTTATTGTTTTATTACGTTTCTATAGGCAATCAATAAATAATAATTAATTGGATGTGACAAACGGGCGGCCAACGCCAGTGATGAACACGGTTACTCATTCATGGTACCCTTACACAACACAAACACAACAAGGCTTAGGAGGAATATAGGAGCAGTAAATGTAAACACTTTATTTTGCTCCCTTCCAACAAGTCGTACTGTGATATTTTATAGCCTATGATCTTCTTCAGTAAATTTGGTAATTTGCACAGACCACCCCTCATCATCATCATGGGGGTGATCTATGGTTATTTGACACAAAACATATTATTTAAAAACTAACCAGTAGATCTTGATATTGCATAAAACCCTCTCAGCTTTAATAACATTAAAGGCTATGTTTTAGTAGGCCTTATTGTTGACTGGCCATATGCGACCAACGCATGGCCAACGCCAGTGTGCGCAAGTCGTTATGACATCTGCCTCAGCGCACGTGTTACGAACACCTTTTGTCTTCACTAAAGATGTGTTACTTTTTATCAAACCTATTTTTAACCGCAATCATTCTAATTTTAACTTAGTATTTCTCGACTTACCTACTTATACGCTTAATTATCTTGTTATTGTTTTGTTTTTGTACATTAAATATTCCACATATACATATTTATTACTATTAAGCGTAGTAAGTAATAGTCCTTAATAAAATATTACCGATTAGGTACGTTAAAAATATAAAAATGTTCCTCTTTATTTCTAAAAAAGTATTAGGAGTTGTTTAGACAATTCATCATTTCGTTTGTTCACATAAATACAAATTTTACAGCTAAATTCAAATCTTTCCTAATTAATATCACATTTATTTGTCTTAAAACATAAATAGTAATAAAATATAGCTGTTATTTAAAAACTTCAATCATCATATTTTGTTTTAAAATATAATCAACAACAAATTGTCACGTGTAATAAATTTTCAACTGTATCATTTAGCGCAGTCTGTTTCCATTAAACTTTCGTTCAAAATAATAATAATACATTTACACTACAAGTTTTAGGGGGTTGTTTCGACAAAAAATGGCATACCTGCAAAATAAGTAAAGGATCAATGAATCGAATCGGGCCAGTACCCGTATCATGTTCACTTACAATAAAACACTCAGAGCACGTAAAACAGATGTAAAACCTATACCAATTTCATTAATTATATATCGTAATAAATTCTTGAGTGAAGCGATATCTAATGATTACACTTACTATGTTTCAAATAATCTTGATGTCTAATATAAATGTTGTAATATGTGTTTGAGCTTCAACAGACACATTTAAAGAGTATGTGTAATAAAAAAAAGGTTTCTTTTTCTAATTAAATTTAATTCAAAATACACTCGTTTGCTAACAAACACATACACAATTTAAGTGTTACAGACAGCCCCCTATGCAGAGCGTGCATGGAGGCAGAATAAACGGCCTCGCACATCCTGCTGGAATGCGCTGGTGTGGTGAACTACAGGGCACGACACCTCGGGACACTGAGGTCGCTCCAGGAAGTCGTCGGCAACGTGAAGGGTCTGCTAGGCTTCCTTAAGGAGCTGGGCTGGCACGAGTAGTGTCCACAGCCAGCCACTCACGCAGAATAGGCGCATGAAGACGTCGAGCTGCGGAAAATGGCCCGTGCTACAAGTACAAGTAAAAACACTCGTATGCACAAAAATTTCAATCTGTTGTTTTTATTCAAAATTTGCGTAAAACAAAGAAATAATTGTGTTTGCTCGTACACAAGTAATACAACGTGGGTAGACAAAAAACCAGTCAAATAAATACGCGTTATCAAAGATAACTCAATGAAAAGTCATCAGATCACAATCAAATTCATCAGCTTTCGATTAAAACATGAATCATCGAAATCGATTCAACCAGTCAAAAGTTCTGAGATAACATACATTTAAAAAAAAAACAACCGAATTGAGAACCTCCTCCTTTATCGAATTCGGTTACAAAGAACATGATTATTCGATTGGCGCGTCAATATATGTTAAGTAAATATGTATTGTAATTAAAGATGCAAGCACGTACAAGCACGTACACGTGCTACCACGTGCGAAACTGACAAAAGTAATCTATATTAAATATATAATATATAAATATATAAAAACTGGTATGTCACAGTTTGACATTTCAAGAACAAAAAGTTTTTAAACTTGAACTGCAATACCATGTATGTTCAAAAGCCACAGCACTATCATAAAAATATAGGCATATATTAATAGGGAAAAATATTGAGATTTAGTTTTACACTACAGGCTACAGCAAAATTTATCCGCAATACATTGGATACGTTGACATCATAAATGGTACATTCAATAGCAGGCTTTGTTCTTAAGCAGGTGATCTTCAGCACTGGCAGGTGGACGACTAAAACCATTTAGTTTTATTTTTAATTATATACAATACTTTTTAAAATGAAGCAACAACTCATCTATTACCTACATTACACATTATTAAGTGTCATAGCAAAATGAAAGCTATTTTTCTGAATATTAATACTTCTATGTACATTGTAGTCTCATACACAAAATAATAATGCCTACTTTCAATATGTCTGTCTATATAGCTATAACTAAATGTCCTCGCGGCTTTACCCGGGAAAGGCATTCTCTAGATTGTTCTATGATATCTGTGGTACTTTTCCTGTTCTATGCTCTCCTACGAATAATAAGCTTGACGTTTTGTGTCCTTTAAAATGGTCTAATAGTAATAAGTAGACACAAAAATGAATTAATTAGATGCCGTGATTATTGCGCTTTAAACAAACGAGTTCTTCCGCTTTACAAGATTTTGTATATATTTAAGTATAATAATATTATAACTTTATAAAAAATGTCTACTTGTTTAATTATTTATGATAATTAATTTTATCGTTTTGTCACGTAATTAAAAGCGTATAAAAATATAATTACTCATATCTTAGTCCAATCACATTTCATATCACAATGCTTACATATCTATACTAATATTATAAAGAGGAAAAGTTTATAACTTTGTTTGTATAACGGGGATAATCTTCGCAAATACTGATCCGATCATGAAAATTCTTTCACTAACAAAAAGCTACACTATTCAGGAGTGACATAGGCTATATTTTATTGTAATTGCACAAAAAAAATTCAGTAAAAAAGAAAAATATTAAAATATATTATCAAAATGACAAAGAAACGAACGCCATCTATCGCTATTTATTAGTCTATTTATTTTATTTACTCTTATTTTGTTGTGGCCTGGCCCAGTGCCTGGCCAGTGAGCTCAACAACCGGCACTGCACGGTCGGAGTCTTTCTCGACATGGAGAAGGCCTTTGATCGTGTGTGGCACGCCGGACTCCTGGCTAAGGTGATCAACACGACGACACCGCCCGCGCTTGTGCGAGTAGTGGCGTCGTTCCTGGAAGGCCGTAGCTTCTACGTCTCGGTGGAAGGCGCGGACTCCCAACCGCGCCCCATCCGGGCTGGAGTACCCCAGGGCAGCTGTCTATCGCCGCGCTTATACGCGGCGTACACGGACGACATCCCTACACTACAAGATCGACTACGCGAATGGGAGGAAGACGTGCTGTTGGCCCTGTACGCGGATGACAGCGCGTTCTTCGCAACATCTTACCACCAGATCGTCGCCACCAACAGGATGCAGCGTCTGCTGGACTTGCTCCCGGCATGGCTGGATAGGTGGAGGATGGCCGTCAACGTTGGGAAGACGGCCGCTCTGCTCACCGGCTGCTCCAGGCCGCTGCGCCAGCTCAAGCTCTGAGGCCAGGACGTAGAGTGGAGGACCTCAGTAAGGTATCTGGGGTGTCATATCGACCGGAGGCTGCGCATGGTACCGACCGTCAACCAGGCGGTCAACCACGCAGCGGCGGCCCGGTCGAAACTCTACTCCGTGCTCACTTCCAGACTACCTATGAACACCAAGCTGAAGGTCTACGGAGCCTACGTCCGCTCGCGTCTGACGTACGCGGCCCCAGCCTGGTACGCCCTCTGCTCGGCGAGCCAGGCCAGACGGCTCCAAGTCCAGCAGAACCGATGCCTACGAATGATAGTAGGAGCTACGAGGTACGTCAGGAACGACGTCATCCACCGAGACACGAAGACGCCCACCGTGGAGGAGTATGTGCGTCGCCTCGCACGCGCTATGTTCGCTCGCGCGACAGGAGCGCGTGCACACACATCCACGGCATAGCACCGTTACACGCCAGGCCTCCAGACGGTCGTTCCCTACCTCGTGAGCTCCTGCTGTCACCGCCGGCTCCCAACAACGCCGCTGGTGGCGACGACAACGAAGATCTCGACGAATAGGACACCCGGGACCCCCCCACGCGGTGTTCTTTAGAACCTTACTAATAAGAAGACGTTACAAACCACCGGACATCTACAAGTGAAAATCACTATTAAGGCCATAGCCTACTTGTAGGTATGGCCCTGCCCCATCGGGCCAAAACGCAAGACCCAGAGGGCAAAGTCCCCCTCACAGCTCGGGCGGAGAGGCGTGAGCCTAAGACCCGTACCCGGACTGACCTAGGTCAGTCTGGATGAGCCCACGAACGAACGAATATTTTTTTGTTGTGTGTTGTGTCACAACTCTTATTTTAGTCAATCGACGACGAAGTTTTTTCGCTTATTGATAGATGGCGTTGGAGCAACATTTTATTTATAAAGTATGTTATTTGGTTCTGTAATTTAAAATAATAAATACACAATATTATTACGATTTTATACGTCAAATTCTAAACAATGAACCTAATAAAACAGTACTAAGAGCTACACAACATAATTGCATCACAAAGATAATTAACGCCCAACGAAGTGGGCGTGGGTCGGCTAGTTATGATTAAAGTTGTAATGTTTAGACGGATAAGCATATATGTATATTAAGCCACATATAAAAGAAAATATTTTGGGAAAAGTTTAATTAATAAATCCGTTAATTTTGTGTTAGTGGTTTTAAAAAAATAATATTTTGAAAATAATAGCTGGAATGAAGAGATAGAAGATACTTTTAACAAAAATATTGTTATTTTCACTTATTTTTGGCTAAACAGAAGTGACAGTAACTTCTTGTTCTACCTGTGAATGGAGACCCTATCTGGCGCAAGGTTATTGTATTGTTATTTTTTATGTATTATACACTAACCGGATGAGTAAAATAGCTAAGAAGATAATAAAACTTTGTTTACTCAAACAAAAAGAGTTAAACAAAAAAGTTAAAAAAAAATAAAAAGCGTGTGTGTGCGTGGTGTATTTGTGAGGGTGTGTGCGTCGACGCACGGCGTTCATTTATTTTATTGTAAAGACATTGTCCGCAAGAGCAAAACGTTTTTCTTTTTTTTTGCGAAGCTAGTTGCAAAGACTGGAAGTTTAGGTACACACAGAATGCCTCCGTTAGGTATTATGAATTAAAAAGGGATCAAATTTTAGAATACTGCTTTAGAATCTTATTTAATATAAATAATAGTCGGACTGAAATGGCTTTACATATTTTATGTAAACATAACTTGTAAAACCCCTTTAGCTTGCTCCAGGTCCAACATTTTAATCATCATCATCTCAAATTAAAATTAACTAAGCAATGTAGAGCCAATACTAAGCAGTATACTTGTGTAACCTTTAAAAAATTAGGTAAAAAGCTCTTCTTGTTCTTAGGAGTAGAATTGGAATTTAATCGTTCTTACTGCTATTAATTACATGGGCAGATATTTGTTTCTAGGAATTCCGAAACAAGCAAGTTATCTCAAGATAATAAGACAATATCTTGAAGAGATATATTGACAGAAGATAAGTTGTATTTTAAGCTTCCGTGTTTTTTCCAGTATATCATGCGACGCTCAAAATCTTCATGGATCTCAAAATCATCATCAAAATCTGCTGGAAATAGGCCTTTTTCCCCATGTAGGAGAAGGATATATCAATACTTTTCAAAATTAATATCGTAAAAATTTTCAAAAAAAAAAAATGATGAAGTAGAAGTGAATATTATTGTGTAGTATTTTTATTTAAAATACCTGAAGTATTAATTATAAAACAGATAATTAATTAGTAACTGGCTATATAGTCACATTGATCCCATTGTTGAGCATAGTTAATCAAATATAACACTTGAATCGAAATGTATCAGCCCATAAACGAGGCATATGTTCGACACCTTTCATAACCGGTCGAACGAAGGACATCCGCTTTTTGGAGGGTAAAAAAATCGGGTTCGACATTCTCACAGGAACCAATGCGTATCCGGTGCGCGGGCGCAGGCGAAATAAAAACGATCATTCGTAAGTATCCGCGTACGCCAGCCAGGTAAGTGGGATGTTGGTCGTGAAACGAGACTGGTGTGAAATATACCACGCTAAAATGTTACACCTAGACTAAACATTATCATTAAACATTATCTTTTTATCCGGTATTTTAATAGTGTTTAATATAAAAGTAATTTCTTAAAAATGATTAAATTTTTCTGTCAAATCACAAGCAAGAAAGTGCACTGATCTCGTCAAACTCTCTAAAAATATGTGTTCGTCTGCACGGTATGATGACCTCTAATCTACATACATACAAATGACTTCCACGCTTGGACAACAAAAATAATTCGAATGTCTCCGCATAGACTCGAAAGATATTTGTTCTTTATTAATATGCTGATATGGTTTAGAATTCAATACTAGAAATGCTTTATTTTAAATTTATTGTATCTGTTTGGTAATAGGTAAGTGAAAGGCCGAGTACGTGAGAAAAGCAACGCCTATTTTAACAATGCCATATTTCGCCGTCTTCTCGGCCAATGATCGATCTACCTGAATATTTTATTTCAACCGAGACATTCAAAGTGATTGTTGTAGTTGCAACATTATAAGATTCACATCGTCAAAGAAGTCCGTTCAATTGAACACACGTATCGTAGTTATTAAGTAATACAATTATGTAATTGTTTTACTAATTGTAGATTACGATAAGTTAGTTGTTCTTATTACGTGAATTGAAAAGTAATTTATAATGTACTTAATTCTGTTTTTATCAAGTTGGAAATGAAATAATTAAAACACGTGACAGAATTATATTGTTCTACAATCGATAAGCGGTTCGATATAACAACACATTTAGCGTAATCAGCAAATGAAAATGTCAAGTACCCCGATATTAAAAACCAGTTTTTTTAATAGACACATACCAGACGTTAAGTATACATTTAAATACTCACAAATGTTGTTTTCGTTAATTAGTTTGAATTTGAATAAAACGTTGTATTTTTGGAAATTTTTGAAAAAAATTGTGTTGTATGAGAATAAAAATTTTAACAATGCTCCAAGTATATAGGAACTGTATTACTTATAACTGTATTAGAAATGTATTATAAACTATACATAATGACACAAGCTATATTAAAATTGCTAATAACTCTTAACTACAATGTTGATGAACCATTAACTATCAGTTTAACATTTGGAGCATCACTTTCCTAATATGTAATATCAGAAATAGTAAATACTACAATCATGTTTTAAGTGATTACTAGCTAATGTCACAGTTATGAAAACGTAATGTGCTAGTGACACGATTTTATGAACCCTTATAGACATAGCAGTAACTATACCTTGGCAGTAGAGTCAGGCGATTCCGTACTTAACATTTTATGATTGATCCGAGCTGGTGCGACCTTACACAACTTCAAGGCCAGGCTTGTGGTTGTCAATATTGACTTAAAAGCCGTTTTACATGGAATGAATAATGTACGTCGTATACTCAGAATTCTAAAATCAATGATGATGTTCGTAACATGTAGGTAATATGAGTTCATAGTTTAGCTGTTACCTACTTTATCCAATATTAATAATTAATATAGATTTATTTTTTGTATTTTATGACTAAAGTTTGTTCGATAAGTATATCTATTATTCGTAGGTATATTAAATAAATGATAACCTTTTTTATACCACTGGGATACCAAATAAGCGTATGTTCCTGTACGGAAAGTAGTCACCGTAGACCACGGAGTGCCTGCAACGTCAGATGCTTTACAAGCGTGTTGCTGACCCAACTTCTGTCTCACTCCAGGAGCTTGTGACGTGAAGGTAACTTTACCCACTACAAGAAAACAGCAATACTTAGGAGTAGCATTATATAGCGGTGATAGCAAGTTTAAATAACATTCTTTGGTAGGTACTTTTCCTTGTAAATTCGTTGCAGATTTAATAAGAGCGGAAGCTTCAAACGAAGACAGTTTGGTTCATGGCTCTCTTACTAAGACTTTAACAGCCCTAGATAGAACATGGGATTGTATATCAAACACAAAATGGAATATTTACATTCAGTCAATCAGTCAGTTCAGCCTATGGCAGTACACTGCTAGACATAGGCCTTTCTGAGTTCGCGCCAGATATTCCGGTTTTACATAACCCTCATCCAGTCTATAGTGGCAATCTTACGTAGATCGTCGGTCTAACGGGACGGAGGACGACCACACTGCGTTTGCCAAGACCCAGCCTCCAGCGGTCATGGGTCCTGTGACACAAGTGACCAGCCCACTGCCACTTCAACTTGCTAATTCTGTGGGCTATGTCGGTTACTTTCGTTCTCACGCGGAAAGTCTCATTTCTAATCCTATCTTTGAGAGAAACTCCAAGCATCATAAAATACCGGACATCGATCGGGGATTTACCAACAACAAGCTTGTAGGGTTGTTTGTTTGCATACATTTTTTGGTCACTGTTTCCCTTTTATAAGTAGTAGTGAGATATTTTATAGCCTCTACTATTAAATAAATAAGTAGAAATAGACAAACAACGGATTGAACTGTATTTTATTAATACAGAGATTGCTCAGAATATAAAGACTGCGTTATCGTATAATAATTTTATAAATCACCTTAAATATTTTTATACGTTATCGCAAACGACTGAAATGGCAACACAGGCTGAAATTTCTCTTGTTATAAATATTCTATGATTTCCCCGCACATACCCCTACGTCCACGTATAAAGGAAAGAGATCGAAAATAAAAACTCCCCGCGGGCGGAGGGGTTTAATCCCCAAACATATTACGGTGATGTTAGGTCGACTCCGAACGTCCCGATTTTTTTGCGATAATCAACAGGGACTGAGATATGGCTACGCGTTTTATTACGAGTTTTTGTTTTGTGTTAATTCTAATTACACAACCTTGACGTATACGTTTTACTAGATTAATCAACTTAAATAATGTCATGTTAGCGGAAACGGATTGATGTCATTCCTTTGCTCACATATGTGTTCAAAATACCACGTCTGTGTGCATTTGTGTATGTAATAATTTTATTTAGATGCATAAAACTAAACACTAAATCGTTTTTTTTTTTTCGCTAAAATATTTTATCGCTTTATTTATTTACTATATACTACTTTTATTTTCTTATTTATTTTCACAATACTTTTTTTTATCTTTTTACTGCTTTTGACTTTGTGTAATCCATTACTATTAATTAGTTATTATTGTTAAAATGCTTTAATTTTTTTAACATAAAATGACATTATCTATTTATAGAAGCAAATGCAAAACGTAATCAACAGATTCGTTCACAGCAGCTCTCGAAATGACTTTTGTATTCAATTTTCGATAGAGATTTTTTTACGTACCCGCAGTTTTGCGTACGACGGAACCAATAAATCTCCTTTTGAGGTAAGGGCCGAATTAATCACTCGATAGATCGGGCAACCAATCTGGAGATCAAATTTATCTTGATAAAGTAAATAAAACCTACCCCAGAACGAAATAAAGTTTAAAATTGACCGTTTCAATGTGTTTATTTACAGAAGGAAAGGTGAAAATAAGAAGTGGAATAAATAAAACGCCTTCTTCGGTGATACACTTGGAAGAGATTAAAGTGTTTGGGTTCAGCGATGTACTATAAATTAGAAAAAGTCGGAATCCTTGATTAACCGTTGCAATTCGTGTTTTGAACAAGCATTGTGTTCATGTGTATTTAAAAATATTTTCATTCAAAGGAAAACTAAGTTAAGAAGTTAAGAAAAATCTTTTTTTTTTTCTTATTTAGAACAAAGCTGATAAATAATATATTTCACATTCAATTAAAGTGTTTGAGATCATTGTAAGCAAATAAGCAGCTCAGTCACTTAACCTTAAGGTTTTCTATTCAATTTTAAAATTATTATCAAACTCTATTTTTGCATTGGATTTATTAATCAATTTTTTTTTTAATAGACTTTGGTATGTAATCAAAATCACTTCACGGTAAACGTACAAAAAAAGTCGCAAGAAGGAAAGACAGTGGAGAATACAGAACAATTCACATTAAAGAGGATGATCGTTACAGAGAGCAAATCCTCAATTCGCTATAAAACGTCGCGACGAAAGTGGGTGCCCCGCGCCGAGGAAAACGTTGTCATTCAAAATCAGACCACGTGTACAATATTTCATCATCAGGAAGGGTGGGAGTTCGACCCGCTCCCTCCTCCACACCCTGCCGTCGCCCTCTCCCGACCCAAAAAGTCTATCTGCACTTGACATGGGAGGAAACGGGACAGATTAACCGTAGTGAAGGGAACAAAGCTAAATATGTTTCAAGCTGATACTCACCCCTGAACGGTACGCGGAAAAGTTGCGACCACTTATTTAACCCTTTGACAATTGATGACGGAGTTTTATAGTAAATTTGTAACTCATTATATTTATAACACTTTCGCACAAACGTCTTCAATATCCGTCTAAAAGTAACATTACTTTATTTTCTATAACATGTAAAAATAAACTGATTACATAATTACAGTGCTAAATAGAAAGTAATGGAGTAGTAATACTTGGAAATTTTATTCTTAAAAATGTGGTGTTAACTGTACTCAACATAAAAGTTACACAATGCTGAAAAAGGATAGAGAAATGAAATGATAGAACCATTTTCAGCCCACGGTGAGATACCCACTCAGACACACGCACCCTCTCGTTCAGTCGTGAACGTCGCACGCACACAATTTCACGCCCCGGCGTGAAAAGTTTGAGCAGTAATTTATATGACGGTTTAAATAATTACTCCGCGTTTTTGGCTCAATTTGCAGATGAGCCAGCGCCGTATCGGTGTTGGTGACATTTATACGTATTACTTTAGCGTTGCGGCTTAATGTGATAAGCCGGTGATGCTGTGATTAAAACAAGGGGCGTAGTTGAGTTAAGTTTTTGCGTTCATTGTTTCCTTTGAAATATAATAAATGTTAATATTTGATAAATACTTTTGTGCCTTTTATACTAATATTGTTATTCACTATAACCATATTTTCTAGCAACGTAATACATATTTTCATAAATATTGTATTACACATGTTACATTTAATTAAATTGATTTGCCTAAAATGTTTTAAATAATTTGTTCAAACCGACAAAAGATATTTTCCTTCAATTGCCATCTGCTTCGAAAATAGATCACTTGTCAATAAAAATGTAAATTCTCTTCAGCTCTCAGCTAATTCATTTCCCAATGGAAAATCCCAGCGTCACCGGAGATCGATCGGGCGTTCATTTCGCCAACATTTTTTTTTCTTTTCCATTTTCATATTGACCAGACGCTTAATTTGAATACTAGTCCGAATGTTCAGGTGACATTGCAAGCGTCCTCTTGTTAAAGGGCATTATTCCCAAAGGTCATATGGATTTTACGTTTGTGTCACTTTATTATTTTTCACAAATCGGATTCAGATTAAAGATCAACTTTATATCTTTAGCCTTAAAACCGAATCAAATAACGATATACAATAACAATACAACTATGTAAAAAGCAGATAGGAAAGATTTAAGAAATACCTTAAAACGAATTAGTAACTGATTTATATAAGATCAACAAATTGTGATACATGAAAAAATCGAAAAAAATAAACATACAAAACCTCGAGTAAGCGCTCACACTCGCGGTGATACGCCTGACACCCTAATCAAATAAGTACCTTTTACGGGGACTTTAATGACAGATTTAAAATTAAACTATAAACGTTTGAGATAAAGTTCACAATAGATTGAACGCAGAGTCAGACTAGCTTCCGCATAAAACGTATTTGTAGGAAGGACGACCCAGAAAATGGGTATAATATACTCACACTACCGCCGCTGCTTTCTCGCCTTATCCTCCTCGTCCCCCAGGAGTCGGCAGAAATTTATATAACAAGCTATCTTTCCCGGGCTCGATTATTGTCGAGGAAATACTGCCTCAGACATTATTTTTAATTAAATACGGGCAGCGTTCTGATCGGACTTCAAGTTTCCTCCTATTTGTTTTAAATCATAACAATTTTTATACATATAATCATTAATTACTATTAAAGTATAATAAATATCATTTTTATTAATTTTGACTACTTTTATGTGAAATACGATCACGACGATTCAGCCTGTAATATCCCACTGTTGGGCATAGGCCTCTTCTCCATGTAAGGAAGGATGTGAAATACCCTGGGGGGGAATTGGGGACAGGGTCGGCAACGCGCTTGCAATGCTTCTGGTGTTGCGGCGTTTATAGGCTACGGTATTTCCTTACAACTTTGCTTTGCCGACTTAATTACATTAAAAAAAAGCCATGCCATGAAATCAATTAAACAAATTAAAGACAATAGACAAGGCCTCTGGTAGATGATATTATGACGATATACTCGCAAAAACAATAATTATAAACGAAAATAATTATACCTTAAAGCAAAAGGTTGGCAAGGAAGTCATTAGTAAAAGATGACTGCTATTTCAGAAAGCCAGCCGTCTGTCTAGAATGGTGACTAAAGCAAATACACGCAAAAAATGCTGCCTGCTGACGTACTATTTCTGGGCATATTCTCGATCATGATAATGACGATTGCATTTAGTGACCTTTAACTGAATGTTCTCTTTGGTTGAATAAATTGCAGCAAAAACATGAGCACGATCACGATTCAGCCTGTAGCATACTACAGATAGGCATGGGCCTCTTTCTCCATGTAGGAGAAAGAAGGATTTTATCTTAATCCACCACACTGCTCTACTGGGTGTTGGCGGATATATTCCCCACTATGAGTAACGATCACTATCAGGCGTTTATGATAACAACCGGGACCAACGATTCAACATGCTCTCTAAGGCACGGTGGGGAGATCTAGTAGGACAGACATCGAAACCGGAAAGAAATATTTGTACAAATACTAATATCCATCCCGAGCGGGAATCAAACCTGCAAACCGCTGGTGTGAAGGCACAAGCACTCTAAGCCAGAGTAGTTGTAATTAAAAAACAACAACATAATCGAATTGAACTTAATTGAAGGTTTAAACAGTGAGAAACATAAATAATATGTAACGGAAAATACTAAAAACGACGATTTAATTTTCCAATACAAAAGGTTGGCTGGTCCAGATTTTAAGCAGGACATGTAACCTGCTGTGTCTTATCTCAATGAATTAACTCACTTCAAAAGATCCGCAATGCTTGAAGACAACATTCTTTAAGCAATACGTCCTCTCTGTTTTGACATGCGGAGCCGAGACGTGGACACTGACGAGGGAATTACTCTACAAGTTTTTAAAAGTCACTTAAGGTATCATGGAACTGACTATGCTTGGTGTCTCTTTCAAAGATAGGATTAGCAATGAGATTATGAGCGAGAGAATGAGAGTAACTGACATAGCCCACATAATTAGCAAGTTTAAGTGACAGTGGTCTAGTCACCATCTGCGCCGCAGGACCGATGAGCGCTAGAACAGGCATGACTAAAGTAGAGACCGCGTGTTAGCAAACGCAGTTTGGGACATCCTCCGGCCCGCTGCGCTGGTCCGACGATATATGTACTTAAGATTGCCAGCGGAGGCTGAATGGAGAGTGCGGAAAACTAGGATGTGTGCCACGAATTTGATTAGACCTTTGTCCAGCAGTAGACTGTGATAGTCTGAAGTGAAGAGATTATTATTTTGTCCGTCTTAAAAATGTCATGCAATTGAAATTTTTGCTGGTTAATCAATAACACAGATATTTTTATGTGTGAAATGAATAACGCGCGTTGAAAAATTCTAGAATTATTAAAAGACGATTCTAACAATACCAATTATGATTTTGTGTTAATTATAAGCAGACTAATTTTTTAAGACAAACTTAATTATTTTTTATGCATAAAAGCAGTTGTAGTACATGTACTTAATAAATACAATTGTGTACTTAATTCACGTCGATCTTTTCATTCTCTTAATATTTTTATTTATTTACGAGTTTACAAGGATGAGTCATCTTTTTGATAATAGATATAAGTACTGGAAACACCTCGCGATTTTACTGTGATGAAATCTATGTTTTGTTTTGGAATTAATCTGTCTGAAACTAATCTTTCTCATAATGTTCTGTGACATATGTAATATGTATATACTATAGATTTTGTTTACAAAAAAAACTCAAGATTAGAAAAAAACACTTCAGTAATGAATTTAAAAAATCTGCTACTTTAAACAATTTCCTACCTACTCCATCACTTTAAATGAGAGGGGGCAACCACCCCCAAGATTCGAATGTTCATATCGGGCAGCGAAGTCTGCAAGTTCCTACTACTGTTCTTTGTTTTCGACTTAAATTCGACTTGGCTTCGAATAGTTTTTTATCTGATTTGAATATTTTTTTCGTAACAATCAAGTAAATTTCTATGACAATAAAAAATTAATCTACTCTATGTTACGTTTATTTAATTGAGTTTAAATAAACTTTGATGGACTAAAACTATACAAACTCAAATGTTTTGTAAAGTTTTAAGAGTTTTCTTATTATAAAGTTGTGGGTCGTAATACGGTCCATGATAAAACGGAACTCTTCTGTGTTGGTATATATTTACTATAAGCTCATTTGCTTAAAATTTTCATACATCGATCCTATTGAATTTGTATTAGTGCTTAAGTATGAAAAACCCCGTTTTACCTCCCATAGACCACGGACCTATTGAAAGAAAACTTTAGTTAATTTCTAATAAACATACATAAATGTATAATGTGAAAATCCTGTAGCATACTGCAACTGTAAATTATGATTGCTGTCATATTTACGTGTGTTTAAAATAATATCTGCCTATAGTAAAACTCATACATTTTATATTAACAAACAAAAAGTAATCCCTGTAAATAACTAGATAAATTACAAGTTAATTTCATGGTTCATAGAATGTTTAAGCGTTTAAATAATATAGATATTTAAGAAACGAAGTTTCAATAAGAGCAACAATGATAATATTTTATGTACGAAGTATTCGATCTCCGTGACCCTTAGACGACCTGCAGACGTTCTTAGAGTAATATACAATATTTATAAGATTATTGACTCAAGTACAGTAAATATGTTTTTTTATACTTTGAAAAAATGTTAGATACTTAATATAGAATAACGCAATAAGTTATTGTTCAATTAAAAATATGAAATATTCAATTATTTATTAATCACTATGTACAATTATTATTTTTATAGTATAAAACAAAGTCGCTTCCCGCTGTCTGTCTGTCCCTATGCATGCTTAGATCTTTAAAACTACGCAACGGATTTTGATGCAGTTTTTATAGAGTGATTCAAAAGGAAGGCTCATATTATGTAGTAATCTATTTCTAATGTGATGTCGTAAATAAACACATTTTTTGCGCTTACATTGCAAACGCTGGTTGGACTCTACAAGATAGATCAAAATAATGTACTACAGTTTTGTACACCTTAGAAATGTCTACAAAAAAGTCCGTGATGGTATATGTCTATCTCTTAGGGATAACCCACAATGACCATTTTTTATCTTTTACTTTTTACGAGAAATAATAGGTTAATAAATAGGTTATAGAAAGTGATTTTAACCCAAACAGCATTAATCCTTATCCAATTGAGTACCTTAAACACATTGTGCATTTAATATAGATCAATATGTCCCTGTACAGCATGTAATTTAAATAAATATATTCGATGATATTACAGATTTAAAATGCTGGGATATAGCGGTTGCGGCGGTACCAGCCGGGAGGCCGGCCGGCGGCGCGTGCTAAAATAAATTATTAATAAAAATAATAGTGACTGTGTCGAAGGCTGCGCTTCGCCCACCCCACCGACTTTGTCCTAAGCCGAGGTGCAATATCGCTAGGAGACACCCTTAGGACGAACGGACATCCCTAGACCTCCTAAAGGGGTCCACTTTTTCCTTCACGGGTCTCAGTACCGGGTGGGGACCCGATGACGCTGTCAAGGCCGCTAGGGCCAACACCACTAGACACTCCGAAAAAAAAAATGCGTGCGTACAAAGTACACATGTCAGAAGTGAAACTTCTTTGGCAAACTAATTCAAAAAAACTAATAAAAAAACCAATTTAAAATAAAAATAAAATTATTGAAAAAAAAAAACAAAAAGCCAACGCCACGTGGTGTTCCCAGATGGTCACCCCTCCAAATACTGACCGTCATGACGCTGCCGCGTTACCGGTCGCTCAAATTTTACCCCTCATGCGCCTAAAGAAGTTTCGCTTCAAAAATGCTCTTCGCCCTATAGCACTGTATGATTAGCAGCGAAATGACGCGTTTATCGCGCGTCGCGATTATAATATGAATTCTTTTAAAGAAAAAACGTGCTTTTCAGCACGACAATTTTTTCGGTATTGTATGTTCGTAGTTTAGTTTACTTAATACTTAATTGTATATACTACTAATTAATTGTATGGTCGGACTTAGTTTTGACTAGCCCGCCTAGCCTATAGCCTTCCTCGATAAAAGCCCTATCTAACACTGAAAGAGTTTTTCAAATCGGACCAGAAGTTTCTGACATTAGCGCGTTCAAACAAACAAACAAACATTGCTTTATAATATTAGTGTAGATAAGGAGGTTTTATCAAAAAAAAAGTAGCTATATATACAGGATGCCCCGTAATGAATGGATAATCCTGAACGTGTGTGTGCGGAGGGGGAGGTGGGTTACAAAACCAATAATTTTTTTTTATCTCAAACAGTTCGCGGTCTATGCCATTTTTTGTAAAATTTAGAAAAATCCCAGTTTTTCTCACATTTGTGGGCACCACGTCCGCTATTTGAGGTCTAGATCGGATTTTTTTTTTCATATTCAAAATCTAAAAAATAAAATTGCGTCCTCTGACAAACGCACGCAAAGACCAAAAAAATGTAACATTTTAATGGACTACTATATTTAGTTCAAAAGGTACATAAAATAACAAACAAAAAAATTATAAAAAATTGTAATATACTTCAGAAAAAAGAAGAAATTTGATACGATAAATAACTAGAATTTAGTATTTCTGTTGAGTCACCCAAACCATTTATTAACAATTAAGTATACTTAGGAAAGACTGCATGAGGTTACTACACGGAAAATTCATACTTTGAAAAGAAAACAAGGACGTGAAACTTACATTTTTATCATGTGCCATATTATAGTAGATTTTATTTGTGTATGTCAATATACCTCATTCTAAAAAAACCTTTCTGTCAGATTTTATGCTTCAAAACCGGACATGGCCACTACGCTGTTAACGATCCGTATTCATAGGTATATTATTTATGTATAATAACTCTTGTTTTCAAACATTAACTAGTTAGTATGATCTTGTGGAAAGAAAATTAGGTCGTAATTACTTGTTAGTGATAATTTCCTTTCTCTCGCCACAAAAGGCAAGCAAGATTCTAATATGCGAATAATTCGAAAGCTTCTCTTCGGACCTACGGAGTCAGATTAAACGCCCGACCTAGTTAACTAAAGCATAAGCGTTATGTATATTGAATTAAAGTAAAAATACAACGCAATCTTTATTAAAAACGATACGTTAAATATCGGGCTACTATGACCTATATAAACTCGAAACATCGTAGCGATTCAATTCAATCCAATTATCTACTACATACATATTATCTGTTAGTCTATAGGCTCCCGGCACCGGCAGTTGCAATATGTATTTATAATATTGTCCCGCTTAAATTATCGAAATTTTCAAGGAAAATACAACTCCCAAATTATATTTAATTTGTGATTGTAACTGAGCTTAGTTAAAGATTTTGTAAAAATAATGAAATAAATTAAAAAGGCAAATAAAACAAGATTTTTAATTTATATAAAACTCTAAACTATAATACCACAGGTGATATACTCGTATTATTCGAATTACAGATGTCATGATTGTGACTGTCTAGCAAAGCCAGGACGTGGTCCTATGCTGACGTTTTTTTTTTCTTTATTGAGAAAGTCTTACGTTTGACTACTATTTCACCTGATATTAAGTGAAAAGCGGTCTAGGATGGAGCACGCTTACCTAGAAGTGCGCGCTTAGCCTAACTATTCACTCGCGACTTAAAAACCGTCAGGTTGTAGCTATCCGGATTTTTATTTATTTATTCATTTTTTTATTTTATTAAACACACACATACTTACACATATACATACATTTATATAATTATTTATCCATTACAGTTTATTACATCAATGTATTTTTTGTCTTTTGAAAATGATCTCGTGTCTTATTTACGGGAATTTTTCAAAGTTTGCAGTTAGCGACAAGCGTGGGCATGTCCACAAGAGGTCAGTGTAAATGGTGACCCGAATACACTCCCGACACAATCCAATTACCACGAATATGGATGGAGAGTCGTAACTGGTTCACGTTGATTATTATTGAAGACTAAATTTTGTATGTGTCTTTACTCGGCTCTCTGAAGCTTATTGATGAAACTAGCAATACTTTTAGAAAAACATATGACAATGTGAATTTTTATACCAGTTACAAAAAATATATGTCCTGTTACGAGTATTCTTAATATCGTGACTGTTATTACTATTGTTCTTTTCAATATTATGTTATTGTTATCCACATTGAACGTGGTCATAAAATTAATTATTATTATAACTCTCGATATTCGGTAGATATGGCTAAATATGTTAATCTATATATATATATATATATATATATATATATATATATATATATATATATATATATATAAGAGATTTCCACCCATATATTGACTCATCGCGATATCTCTGAAACCATATGGCATAGAGACTTAAAATTTGGTAGGAATATTCCTTTTGCCGAGTAGAGGTCAGCTAAGAAAGGATTTTACGAAATTCCACCCGCAAGAGAGGGTTCGGGGATTAATATCATATATGGCAAAACAACGTTTGCGGGGTCAGCTAGTATAATGATAAATTAATATGGACTAATGCTATAACATGTAGACTGCAAGGTGTTTTAATAATGAAACGTTGTTATTTAATGTTACAAAGCGAGAAAAGTTGATGTTATATAATATATATATGTATATATATAATTATATAATTTTTACTCTTTTTAAGCGGGTATATATTATATATGTCTATATACACCCGCTTAAAAAGAGTAAAACTTTGCTTTTTCATGCTTAAGTTTAGAATAATAGTTGCTAATATAATAATAAATGTTCTAGTCTTGAACTGATCAGTAGGGGAAATTGCTTTAATATAAATAAGAGAAACTGAGACGAAAAAATATATTTCAGTTTTCTTTTACTGGCTAGATAAATCTTTAATTTCATATACCCTATTGACGAGACAAACGTTGTGTGGTGGACGGTACAATTTACATTAGTATTATTTTAGGTCTAAAATATAGGGCAATATAAATTAACCCCTTTGATTTAGTTTTAAAAGTAATATCAATGTCATTGAACGTTGTTAAATTTTTACAATATTTATACTTTTAAAAAATAGAATGAGCTTTTGTAAAAAAAAATTGTTTGGGATTGCTTAGCCTGCGTTTAGCCTTATATTTAGTACGGGATCCCTAGTACATATTTTTCACCTGATCAGTATCAAGCTAATTTTCCGGGAGTAGCTTCATTTTGATGAGACGAACAAAAATTTCCTATTCGAAAACTCTCGATTGTGGTAGATAATAGAGTTAGCAGGAGATAGAGCAGCAGTGAGCGTAGGACCGTGATAACGTACCAAGCAATTTGTAGAACAATATTACTATCAAATTATATAAATATTAAGTAACTAAAAGAAAAAAAATCAGCTGGTTAGTAATAATTATTGATGACCTTACGAGGTCATCAACTTGATGACCTCGTAAGCTCATAAAAAATTGATTTTTTTTTCTGATTTTTGTTTCTCCACCACAATCGAGATCTACCACAATCGAGATCTACCACAATCGAGAGTTTTCGAAGAGGAACTTTTTGTTCGTCTCATCAAAATGAAGCTACTCCCGGAAAATTAGCTTGTTACTAATCAGGTGAAAAATATATACTAAGGATCCCTACCTAATTAGTATAGAGAGACAAAAAGCGAGAAAGAGAACAAAGGAGAAAAGAAAAATAAATTCTGTTGACTGTTACGGTTTGAAAGAGATATTTCGATACAAGTTTTCTCAAAGTTTTTATTGGTTTACTTTATATTTAAATTTTTGTTTTATACGCATACTACCCCAAAGCGATACCCTAATTAGCCCTGAATAAGGTCAATAAAAAACGTAATAAAAGTAACGCTCTTTATTTGATTTGTACGTGTATAGCATGCAAGGACGGGTAGGCTTCAAATATTCATACTGAGATCGATATGAGTCGGTTCAGCTATGCGCTCGAGGCTCGAGGTCGGACTTCACTAATCAAAACGTAATTCCAAGCTTATATTGTATTCGGAGCAATATCTGATACTTAACTCAACTACGAATCGCAATTGCTTAAAAAACGAAATTTTTAACTTATGTTTATTTTTAATACTATTATTTAAACCAAAAAATATATATAAAGTAACTGATGAAAATGAAAAAGGGAATTAACCGAAAGGTTTAAAGTTAATTTGATAAAAAAATTTATATAAGCATGTGAAAATGAATAATTACTTTTCCCTTTTATTTTCTTCACTTCAATGGTTGGTAGGTATACCACCAACAATACGTATTACAAATTGACAAAAAAAATTTGTTCGGTTCATTTTTTATATTGAAATTATTTATTAGTTTACAGTGTAAATGAAAGGTACAAAAAAAAACCAGATTTAGAGACTGTAAATTTCTATCCATCTTATTCGTCTTTGAAATTTCTTTGTAAACGTCTTCATAGGTGAATGCGTCCACTTTAGTATGATATACTCGAAGGTTATTAATTCCCTCGAGTACTTTTGAACTTTAACTTTGCGAAGGACGCCACAAACTAAATAATTTGACAAATATTACAAAAGTGTTATCATGTATGTATATCAGATATACCTAATATGTATATTATGTAGATGTCACGAGTAAGCACTTAAGTAGCATTAGATAATTTAGTTTCTATTCCATTACGTTTCAATTTGTTGTTTGGACTGGCCGTGGAACTTGTAAACATTATTATTTCACTTAAAAAAAAGCCAAGGCTATTATTATTATTATTATTATTGAATAACAAGTAAAAGTCAAAATGTTAGCATGGTAATAATGATATCAGAAGAACATTAAGCGAGTCTAAGGTAAGCCTCCACTCTGTTGCAGTCGAGACCGTAGGCTGGCGCCTCTCGCTTCCAGAATTAATAACTTTCTCATCCCAATCACCCCTCACCCCGAAACACCCTTTTTCTCCCTTTCCCATACCATCAAACCCTTACCATAGTTTCTGTTCTCACGAAATTTCACAATGCGATTTCACAACAAAGTCGTCACTTAATGAAGTAAGTGAGAGATCGCTTAGCTATCGATATCAAATAAGATTTGTACGACGATTCGAACAGAGATGACCTTAGTAAAGAGTCCGTTTACATTAATCGAGTTCCCATAGTATGGGTCCCGGTCCTCTATCCCTCTCTGGCCGTCGGAAGTTTCATGAGCGTTTCGGTTTGCCTCTTTGACTGTGTTTGGGTGTGTAATGATTTGACGCGCGTGTAATTTGGTGAAAAAATGTCGCCGCCTTTCATAGCCGTATTTTTCCATCACGATCCTAGCTTTTTGATGATTGTTATTACGAAGCTTGTTACGAATTTTATACATTTGTGATTTCTTCTTTGATATATGAATTATGTAATTCTGTCGTACCGTAAAATCTTTTCATTATTTTGGAACAATGTTTGATAATGAATGTTTTCATTTTTTTAAGCTAGATAAATTCATAAATTTTAAAAATGAAATTCAAAGGTGTGAGTAACCCTTGGCTAGTCTAGCGGATAATATTTTGAAATCATTTTGCAAATCGAAAAATCTATAATTATGTCTATCGGTGTTGAGAGCATGCACTGAGAAATTTTCAGCTTTTATGAAACGACAAAGTCTGGCCCTCCTGAGCTCTCGGTCTATAAGATTTCTTTATTGCTTCTTTTTAGTTACTTCTAATTATTTTCAGAATAATTTTTATTCTTTTTTACAGCAAAGAAACTAATACAATAACATACAATAAATACAATTAAATACAATAAATACAATTAAATATAAGATTTAAAAAATAAAACATGTGGCACTCGGGTCAAGCTATTGCATAGCATTTTTTATCAACTTATGCAATTATAATTATTTATTTATGTTTTATTTTTTATTTATGCAGTATTTTTTGTTCTTTGATATTAATTCAAGTTTTTTCTTGGATACTAATTCAAATTACACTTTTTGACCGTGGTGACCGATGAGAAAACATTTTTTTTTCTTTTATTGAATAAATGAGAAGTTAAAATATTTTATTATCTAACAATACATGTAGGTTATTCAGGAATTTTTATCACTGAAACTATAGGTTTATGGTAACTCGTACCATGTACATATCACGTTAAGCGAACGCTCGGCCGAGCTACATGGTAGGCGGAGTGGGGGTGTTAGGTTTTATTTTCGTTACGGAATTTTTTGATTCGGTCGCCGCGTTCATAGATTCACTTCACTTCGAAGATTCCGCAATGCTTGAAGACAAAAGTCTTCGAGCAATGCGTCCTGCCCATGTTGACATACAGAGCCGAAACGTGGACACTGACGAAGGGACTGGTTTAAAGTCGCTCAACGTGCAATGGAACGGTCTATGCTTGGGTTTTTCTCAAAGATATATTTAGAAATGCGACTATTCGCGAGAGAACGAAAGTAACTAACATAGCCCACAGAATTAGTAAGTTGAAGTAGCAGTGGGCTGGTCATCTGTGTAGCAGGACCGATGGCCGTTGGAGCAGACGTGTCTTGGAGTGGAGACCGCGTATTGGCCAACGCAGTGTGGGACGTCCTCCGGCCCGTTGGAACGACGATCTACGTAAGATTGCAGGTGTAGGCTGGATGACGATTGCGGAAAACCGGGATGTCTGGTGCGAACTTGGGGAGGCCTACGTCTATATATATACTTGTGACACGCAAAATACACAAACTTATAAGCTTTTCAACCGACTTCCAAAAAAGGAGGAGTTTCTCAATTCGATTATATAATTTTTATGTATGTTACCTCAGAGTTTTTGACTGAGTGGAGTGGTTTCGATATTTTTTATTCGAAAGCTGATTCTTTTCTTATAATCTTATTTAAATTCGATTGAGATCTAATAACTACTTTTTGAGTATTTTTTTATTGTATTACTTGTCAATGTAATTTAAGTCGTTTTTTTTTTCGTTTGCGAGCAAACACAATTATCAATGAATGATTTTTTTTTTGTTTGTTTTTCAGATCACAAATTAGTATAAAATTTATTTAATTTATTTGCCCTTACAATTTTGACATGTAGAAATCGCTTACCTGCTAAAACCGTCAAATACTAACCAATTAATAGTCCGCAAGCTTATTTCGGGCAACAAACTTACATTTAAGCTTTTATAGATATGCTTTTTTTTCATGTATCCACACAAGTCTTAACAGTTAAAAAAAGGTAAAACAAAAATTATTTAATTGTCTACTTAGGCGTCATAAAAAATGCTCACTAAATAATAAGTTCATAGTATCTTCATTCATCGCTTTTTTACCACTGACAACACGCGGTTACTGTAGAGTGTATACGCTTGCAATTTGAAGAACGACGCATCGGCAACCCTAACTTCTACCCTAAAGTTCTGGCTAGCACTCTCAGCACACTAACACTACTTGAAACCAGTTTTATTTAGCTGGTATCTTCTGTGAGGCTGAAATACTTCCCCAGTCAGGCCGCTCCAGATTTGAGCGGGATATTTACAACTGGACAGCTGGTACGTCATCATTCGAGAAACCATGATAAAAGCTCTTCTAGTTAGCAGAGGTGTGACATAAATATACTAATTAATTTTTCTTAGACCCATCATGTGTTATATGTATTTGAAAATTTTATTTTAATTTAAGTCAAATCAAATACCTACACAAAATTAAATACTCGTATATTACATAATATGAATATGAATGTGCACAATATAAAATACTATATTATTATAAAATACGTTATCAAGGAAATAATATTATTCATTATAAAGTTAATATATTAATTATTTGGTTTTGAAGATATTAAGCCAAATTTAAAATTATTCAAAGATAACATATAAAAGACAACAGTAGACAAAGGCTTTTAGGGCGAATAATGTGTAATCAAGCTTCTTTTGTACAAGACGGTTCCTTTTTTTGTTTTACGACATTCTAGAACGGAGAAAACTTTAGTTAAGTAGGAATATCGATTAAACCTTATTACGCTCTAAGACAAAGAAAACCTTTATGGTAGGTAGTACTTTTCTATGTTTTCTTTCTATATTATGCAAGTAGATGCTAGGCTTGTGCATTAGTAATATTTCGCGACATGGAACAATTTTTTAAGTTCGCAGCTAATTTTACTACAATGCATCAAATTCCAGAAAAACGATCGCTCGCTTTGGCGAGCGTGCTGTTTCAATTCTGCGGTATAATTTTGACGATAATTAAAGTAATGTAATTTTAAGTAAAAAATCGAAACATTTTCAAAAAATTAATGAATACTTCAACCATATACAAAAGGACGACGTCTGCCGGGTTAGCTAGTTTATTAGTATATTTACGAAATACAATTCACAAAGTATAATAATTAATTTAAATAAGTATATTATTTCAAGTTTAATTTTATTAAGACGGTCGGTTAAAACGGTCAATTTGTCTCGCAAAAAGTTAACAGAAAAATTAACAGCCATTAAATACTTATATTTTATACGTATAGTTCATATATTTTACATACATTATACATTTTTTAATGTTGATTTCATCGAAGAATACAAGCAATGTATTTTTCATGAATATAAAGTATTAATATTAAATGCATATTATCATATTTTTATTTTTCACGAAACAAATTTAAAAGTATATTTACCTACTTTAATTTTTTTCAAAATATTTATGCGATGTTGGTATTTAATACTTTTAAAGTACATTAAATATAAAACATCTTTCAGGCATAATTAAATTATTTTTAACAAAATTTTAAAATATTTTTTAATTGTCAGAGACATGAGCGGTAAAAAATAGCGCGTTGAAGTCTTTCATAAGGACCTCAAATATCCACAAAATACCAAAAATAATCCAAAATTTTGAACTTCGTATTTTTATAAGAAACATATTACAATTTTAGTTGTTATAGTTTTGGGAGGATTTCTATTCGGAAAATAAAATTTAATCTTCTTGAATAAATTTTGTTCGCAACAAATTCTTAGGATTCATTTATTTGTTTTAATATAAATTTAACAAAGGAAAAAAAATTAAACATTCGTAATGTAATAAATCAAATAAAAAAAACATAAATTTAAAATTGAAAAAATTGATGAAAATATAAAATTTTTGTTTTGAAATAGGTACATTTTTTCTTTTATTAATAGATATAACACTGTAGTTTCATATATATTGTTTTGATTTACTTACAAAAAATTAAATTTACCTGATTAAATATAAAAATACTTTGTTTAAAAGAATGTTATTTTATTTATTGTCAGATTAGCAATATCTTTATATATAATAGTGTTTGCTGGCATCCGAAAACAAAAAGGAAATTGTTTTAAATTAAAACCACGTCATTAAATCCTACAGGTTACAGGAGTAAGAAACATTTTAAAGATCGGTTTTAATTTAATATCTAACATTTTTGATAATAAGATGAACTATATTTTTATATAAATCCGTCGTCCTTTCATCGATATGTCAGTCCATACATACAACGCAACTAGACGAAAAAATAGTCAAGTAAATAGGTACGCGTTATCAAAGACTTTAAAAAAAAGTAGTCATAAGATCTCGATCAAATAATCGTTAGATAGGACATGCATCAGCTTTTAATTAAAACAAGAATGATGAAAATCGGTACAGCCAGTGAAAATTTATTCGGTATTATATAACGTAGGTCGACAAAAAAAATAGTCAAGTAAGTACGCATTATTAGATATACTATTCGAAAAGTAATTGTCAAATCCAAAATAAATTTAAATGGAACCACATGGCACACACCACCTTTAGATTAAAAAAAAAATCATCGAGATCGGTCCACCTAGTCAAAAGTTCTGAGTTAACATAAGTACATAAAAAGACACAATCGAATTGAGAACCTCCTCCTTTTTTGGAAGTCGGTTAAAAGTAGAGACTGACCCGACGAACTTCGTAGTCCGTACCCCCTTTTTGGTTTCTTTTTTATTTTCTTTTATAAAAAACCTTTTCCTGACAATAATGAACACAAAAAAAAAACAATGTGATGCAGTCGTTTAGAATTTATGTGCAAAGATAAATTACGAGTATATAAGTATAAAAGATTTCTTTACATTTTATTAAAAGTACAATTCGTTTAAATATTTTCTTAAAACATCTTATAATTTGATGTCATACACGCACGGGAGACAAAGAAGCACGGGGCGGGGGCTTCCACACGGACGATATGCATCACAACAGCCGCGGAGCAACATTCCAGGTTAAGGCGAACAGTAGCAATGTGTGGATAACACCACAATCAATTATTATTATTTTTTGGAACGTTACTCTTGTACTTTTACATAGTCGAATTAGCTCAAAAACGGGCTGAGATTTACAAAAATTGGAAGCAGCAATTTTCCTTCGGAATTCTTTAGGGAGAGTCACTGGTAGTCTAAATTCAAAAAGTAGGGATACCAGACTTGTTGCTTCATCCGCCATCTTGATTAAAAGGGTTATTTTTTATCTCTTCAATATCTCGTTTATTTTCAATTTCACACGAAAAATGGTTATTACAAAAGTTGTTTAAAACTAAATTTCCTACAATTTTGGTCCCTATCAATATTTCGTAGAATCGATATTTTTCGATTTACATCTGATCGACACTGTGCCGTGAATTTATCGTGTTTTCTGAACAATTATCGTACACCCAATAAAAAAAATTCAAATTAAGTATAGTTTTTAAGTAAATTACATTGAACAACTGCTTTCAAATCGGCCAAAAAAATAGGTCGTTGCTTCAAATTATCGTAGAAATACTTTTCAAATTTCCTTCAAATTTTCGTACAAATGTACAAATACTGAAAAACTGTTTTCAAATTTCAAATTTCAGTCGGCCAAAAAAAAAGACAGACAGAATTATAGTACAAATCGCGTACGATCCTAGGGTACGATCGTAGATCATACGTAGGCATGAAATTATCGTACATGTAGGTACAATAATTATCGTACGTTTGGTATCACTGTTTTGCAGTCACGAAGACGCCACACGTGCGTTACTGGTTTAAGAAACGTCTGGTCAACGAGAGCGTTTGTAATAAGAAATTTGAAATTCATTGTTCTTCTAATTAAAGTTCTACAAATTAAATTAGAATATTCAAAAATATTTTATGCAACTTAAATTTTTGCATTGCTTCGAAGAAAACTGTTGAGTGAAAATAAATAATTTAATATTAAAAATATTTGTATGGAGTATCCATATTATTATTTGTAGAGTCGCGTCGGTGTCAGTGCAACTCTTAGTTACAGCCCAGTCTTTCTCTAATTTACTTGACCGCCGCTTACCAACGCCAGCCGGCCAAGCCACACAAAACAACTACAGATACTCTTTAAATATTGTACCAATATTTAGATTTCTCGTAAGTATATCTTGATTTAAATCAAATATAATTTTTGTTCTATTTGGATTATAATAAATTATCACTTGGACAGTTTTCATATTAAATTGTTATTATACATCTATCCCTATTATTGTATATGTATATACTATGTGTGCATGTTTAAATAAAACGAATTTATTAAAAGGTAGTTGTTATCTATGGGTGCAGTTGTGCTTTATCATTTTTCCTTGACATTGAAGTACATTGTTTTTACCGGTATTTTTGTTTGTCTGAGATCGTTCTTGGTCCATTGAGCATGCATGTCGTTTAAATTAGCTTTTTGTTGTATTATCTGTGGTGTACAATAAAATAGAAATCAACAGTAGATAAGGAAAGACAATTAATAGTGAAGCGATAAATAAAATCAATGGGTAATATTATCCAAGTCAATAAAACAATTCAATTTAACCCTGTTGCTAGGTCGTCACTTCCAAAGCCATATCGCGGCCCATTCCAAATTGTGATTAAAGTAACCTAATACACACAATAACAGGTCACGCATTTACCAACAACTGCGACCTTCTCAAAACCAAAAGACCACAACCTTACAATTGAAGTATATTACAAAAACTAACCCTGTGACGCTGATGATATGGTTCAAATTATAATGACATAAAATTGATAAAACATTAAAGTACAGTTGTGTGCCCCGTGAAAGCTACACATTTCATTTAAAACAGTAGGTACAATATGCGTCACATTGTACACAACATGTCCACTATCGTACACATACACAATGTCTGTGTGAGTGAATACAGAAGTGAAACACCGCACGCTTTAATTATGGGATTTTGATCCTTAATGTTGATGGTTTAAGGCATAATTAGGGTAAATTGAGACAAGTAATAAGGCAATGAGAATATGTTTTGTAAGTGTGTAAGCCGCAACGGTTCCAATGGTTTATCGAAGAATGCGGAGCGTGAATTACCACGTTTAGATACATGTCAGTTTGACAACTTTACTCTTATTTGGTTTTAATTACTTTTAATTACCTACGCTAATTAAGTTACTTCTACAGTAAGTAATTAATAGAGAAAATATAAATGGTAATTTTGAGTTTCAAATGGTAATAATTATTAATATTATTATTTCTCATTAAATGTGTAGAAAATAATTTTGTATTATTTTATTTAATTTTTTTTTAAATTAAATCATACTACAAATTACGAAGTTAATATGAAAATTAATACCGTGAAAAAACCTACTGTAAAGCATTGAAGTGAACAGACAAACGTATCAATTACTAAATTGAATTAAATGCTATAAACCGCGCGAACACGCGGCGGCACAATAAGCGATCACAGCGCATCGCTCGCATTAGGCGGCATTAGCTTCTGACAGTTCACGTGCGTGTGTGACTGTGTGTACGGTTGTGTACCACGCTCGTTACGTTACGTGAAGCTCACATACACCTGCCAACTTATACGCGCCATCCGCTTAACCTATTTTAACCTCTGTACCCTTGCCATAACATCTTCACGGATACTATAATAAAGTTGCCGCTCATAAACTTGCGCCCGCCGAAGCATCGGGTGGCGAAGTCCGGCAACGTCGCGCCCGAATTTATTGTGACATTTATATCACGTAAGCTACAAAACGGTACATCCAGCGACATCTATCGGTGCTTCATGAACTAGGAGTTCGGATTTTAGAGCGAGACAGAAACATTTGACAATATCACTTTCACGGTCTCGTACTTAAAGCTAAGCGGTTTGCAGTGTACAGTTTGTTTGTGTCTGTAAACACAAACAGCGCGCCCGCTGAGGTGTACCGCGCATGAATGAAATGGATGACCTACGGAATGAGATGGCGTACTAGCAACAGTATACGTAAGATAAGGATGGCGCAAAAGCGCGAAGCGTGCAGCGTACATCGTTTATCAGATTACATGCGAAGTATCGCGAGCGTGGCGATGTTTTGACACGCGATAATCATGAGATAATGCAGGCAATCTGAACGAAGCTAAAGTTGATATTGGCTTTTTATAGCGCAAGTGGAGCGTTGGCAGTTGTAAGTAGGCAGAATAATACCAAAATAAAAATAGCATGCGTTGCTCGTATGACGTATGCCGCCAGGTGACTCTTCAACTTTACACGCGATGATCACAAATTAGCCGTCGTATGATACTTGACAAATGTTTTCCTCGGCTTGCCGTTTAGCTCTTCCATCATAACTACTGATTTTCTTAATAATTTATTGCGCCTAATCATGAAGCTATTTTTGATTAGATCAATTATATGACTTAAATTTATAATCGAATTTAAGTAACGAAAAACGAATACATCTATTTATTGGTATTAGAGACTAATTTTATTTTTTGGTTAATCAGTTTTTTTTTTTTTTTGTTTTGACACAAATGTAAACTAAAATTTTAAGTGTTGTAACTTTTAAAATTTTAGTTTACATTTGTGTCTTTTATTCCACTGTATGTTTGTCTAATCTTTAAACTACATTTTAGTTATTATGGTTAATAACGTTAAAAAAATATATTGGACACTTGTTTGCATGCAACAACTACCGCCATCTTGTGCCGAGTAGCGTTATAAACCAAACCATTAATATTCAGTTAAATGTAGGTACCTATTATGACTATTAAATTAACGTTTAATTTTATTTTATTAATATTCCTTAAAATATATTAATATTTATTTGTAAATGAGTTAAATAAATCAAATTTATTATGTTATGTCAACTATAGAAAATACATATCAAATTAATTATATTATATATATAAAATGTAACTGTTAAGCAAGTAATCATTAAAAAATTACCCATTAACTTTACCTCAATAACAAACTAAATAGATCCGACGATAGCAATCGAAATTCCTTGACCGTTATTTCTGGACCATGTTTATCTTATAGTGTGCTTCGTAAACGCACCATGTTATTCTAGTATTCGATTTGTTTTCTTTTATTTTAGTAATTTTAGATGTTATTGGAATTCCGAATCGAGTTTAATTAATTTAGTGTACGAGGACACCTACCGCGTTACTTTTTACGTCTCTGTGTTTTCAACCCTGCAGTGCATAAACTAAACGTATTACGCATATTATGTTCTAATTGCTCGTTTTAATTATTATGTAAAATAGCGGATTTTAGTTATGACTAATATTCTTTTTGCTAAGGAAAATTTATAAAAATATACAAAAAAGATTAAGTAAATACATATTATATAAATTTAATAACATAATATTTTTTGTATATTTTATAAATTTTCCTTAACAAAAAGAATGTTGAAATATGTATTTATGTAATTTTTTAAATTTACATTTAATTATAGTCTATATTTTATCGATTATTGTAAACATAATATTGTCTAATAATTTTATTTTATTATATTCGCTTCACGCGTACCCTTCTTCAATAATACAAGAACATTTTTGAGCCTGACACGCTTCGAATCTCAACCTGTCTGCGCTCCTCATAAATGTCCCTGTGGCAGTGATGTCGACAGGTGAGGACAGGACATCATGGAATGTCATGCCAAAAAGTGGGGGTATGGTATGGGATGCAACCTGTTCAGACACGCTGGCCCCTTCCCATCTACAATGAACCAACAACAGAGCTGGTGCGGCTGAAAAAGCTAAAGCATGCAAATACAGTGGTCTAGGCTCCGAATTTGATTTTGTGCCATTCGGTGTCGAGACCCTTGGTCCGTGGGGTCCTAGCGCTATAAAGCTTTTTAAGGAATAGCAAAAAGATTAGTCGACATCACAGGAGACCGAAGAGCTGGCAGCTACCTCGGACAAAGAATTAGTCTAGCTATCCAAAGGGGAACGCTGCCAGTATCTTCGGAACCTTGCCTAAAGGGACTCCTTTTAATAATATATTTCAGTTATTATATTATATTTCTTTTAAGGTTTTTAGTTTTAGTTTCGTTGTTGTAGTATATATTTTTTTATAATTATAATTATGAAGTTGACATTTATTGAAGGGCACAGCAGGAAATTTCCTGCTCAAAATATAGAGCAGCCCGACTGGGGGACCTCGACCTTACAGAAGATCACAGCTAAATAGCACTGTTTTCAAACAGTGTTGTGTTCCTGTTGGTGAGTAAGGTGACCAGAGCTCCTGGGGGGAACTGGGGATGGGGTCGGCAACGCACTTGCGATGCTTCTGGTGTTGGAGACGTCTATAGGCTATGGTAACCGCTTACCATCAGGTGAGCCGTAGGCTTGTTTGCCGATCTAATTACATTTAAAAAAAGTAACTTTATAAGTATATTTTTATTATCTTTAAAGTCATTATTTTATATTATATATATAATTTTATATATCTTTTTAATATTAAACTAATACTGACATAGGTGCCTGCCGTACCTGCTCTCAGATTTTATCGCTCTTATCGATGTGCTTGTCAGCGCTGATTTTGACTTGGTTTACATTTTCTACCAGTCGAGGTGTAAATCTTCCATTGATTTATACCGCACGTACTTTAATTTACAGTCGGTTCAATTTAGCTTCCTCTGACGCATGTTAACGGCCTATCCTATTCGAAATAATACTAAGGGCGCCTGCAAAATAGCCGCGCGGCGGCAGCGCGTCTGCAGCGCTGCCGCCGCGCGGCTAATTTGAAGGCGCCCTTAGAGTTCGTAGAAGCGACAAATTAAACCGGTGGTAAAGTAACATTTTTAAATAAAATATTATAAAAATAGACAACCATTACTCAAAGATTACTCAAAGATTTTACCTAGAAAAAGTTATCTTGAGTGCTAAAATTATAATCTCACTAGCTGTGTCCTGCGATTTCACCCACGTTAATTTGAGGAAAAATATACTAAAAATAATATAGCCTTTAGCTTTCATCACTAAATAGACTATCTATCCAACACAAAAATATTTTTTTATTCGAACAGTAGTTACTGAGATTAGCGCTTTCAAACAAACACACAAACTATTCAGCTTTATAACATTTGTATATAGAGACATAGAGTAGTGTGAACCTTGCTGCAATAAATAATTATATATATACCGTGCCTCGGAGAGCACGTTAAGCCGTCGGTTCCGGTTGTTATCATGTACATCTGATAGCGATCGTTACTCATAGTAGGGAATATATCCGCCAACCCGCACTAGAGCAGCGTGGTGGATTAAGCTTCGATCCTTCTCCTACATGGGGAAGAGGCCTATGCCCAACAGTGGGATATTACAGGCTGAATCGTGATCGTGATTTGATTATTTTGATGACGTCTTTTAATTGCAATTGACAGATTTCTTCTGAAGGATATCAGTCTGAAATAGTGCTTCAAAGACAAAAGCATTTTATTTATTCAGCGTTCATCATTCAACTCTTTGAAAGAAGTTTAATATTTAACGTATAAATTATATTTTTTAATATAAGATTGATTTATAAGATTAATTTTGAAATCAATTTAAAAAAAAATCTTCATATTCCACGGAAAATTTGTACAATATTCATCAGACAGAATAAGAACGAAGATCGACCCAATTCGACCCAATGTTAATAGATATTTTTTGGAGCTCAACATGTGATTTATTACACATTTAAAATCGACCAGATGTTGGATCATTGTTAACCACAGATTGATGATCTAACAGTGTGTGTATTGGTCGAAATTTTATAATCAATTTGTTTCAACTCCAGTAAAACTCAAAAAACGATTTGTTAATTTTACGTTAATGAGTAACAGGAAGTGTTGAGTTCACTTATTATGAAATACATGTTAATTGTTGATAGGCGTCGTTGCTATTGTGTCGTTTCTGTTTCCCACGGCTTTGCTTGCGTATAAATTATTTATATTTCTAAACAGGGGCTTTGATATATTATTATTAACACATTTTTATCAGTGGCCCAAAAAGTTTCATGTTTCTAACTTGAAAATTTTCAGACTTCTATAGAAACTTCCTTGTAACTTTTTCGAACAGAAGATATCTTATACACTTTCCTTAGATCTAGTCCTATCTCTTTACAAAATTTCATCCCTACGGATTTCAGGGAATGCGTGAAAGCGTGACTTTGTTTGTACTTCCATACGAACTTTCACGTCCATATTTCATCCCTACACAGGTCAAATTTTCGAAAACACTTAAATGTTTCATGCTTTATTTTCGATAATGACGAACTTCCATTTAAATTTTTCATCTCCTATTTCAATCCCTTCAAGCTTTTTTCTCCAAATTTCCTTAAAAGCTGTTCAACAGCTTATGCGCGAAGGCATAAATGATAGACAGAGATATTTATTACGTTACGTTATTTACTTTATATTAGTAGGTAATATGTAATATATTATGGATTTCATTATTTATCATCGATAAGTTTAGATAATTGTAAGTTGTAATTTTACTGCTTATCGCTCTATAAAAGATTTTTTTTTTAATAATTGATAATTGTCTTAATTAATAATGACATATTTTTTAGAACTTTGCGTTTGATGTTTTATTTTGTTTAGTAAATCGTAATGCAGGCATTGTAGTGTAAATAAGTTATGAACGCGTATAACTTTACTCGTCTAGTTGTACGAGACCTTCCCCGCCCTTTTTGTTTGATGAATTTTGTGGTATTAAGGAAAAAGAAGATAAGTACATATATTTGAACTTTTCACCATAGGCAATTAATAAGAAAGCAGCTCATATGATTTGTTAGAAAATTGTAATTCATTTAATGTTCAATACATTAGTTACTTAACTCTTTTTTACCATGAGACATTTTAATATTTTGAACCAATAGGTGTAAAAATCTCATATTTTCAAAATTTTGACTTATTTCCTTTTTCCTTGAAACCACAGAATCTTTTGCATATGTGAGGAAATTCGTACTGGATTCTAGAGCCAAACTGTTTCGTCCGTTGTACGACCATATTATATTAAAAGTATAGTGTTTTCCGTAAATGATCTTTGTTAGCGAAATTCATGGGTTTTGCGTAATTACGTTTACAGAGTTATTTATACTTAAAAGTAGATTAATATTATTAGAATAAGATTAATTATAATTTATATTAATAAACTAATAATATTTATGCATCTATATATTAAATTCGCTTAAAACATATTATTTTTATAACAAGAAAACTAAATCGTTAGTTTCATATTATATAACTTGTTTTAAACATATTTGTTACACTTGGCGCTGTGCAAAGAATTATTAAAATAAGTATAGATATTTTGATTTATGTAGATACATGTTTATAATATCTTTTATTTATTGCTCATATTTACATATCCACCCAGTATGGCAAAATTATAAAAAATACATGAATAGTAGATTAAGTAATTAATTCGTTTTTTATTTCACATGAGTTAAATCATTATAACTTATAATGTCAGTATGTGTATTGTTCAACCATGGATCATATTTGTATGACGATGTTTATATTGAATCATTGTTGAATATAAAAGTCCACGAGCTTTTTTTTTTAAGGTTTACTTCTTTTTTTATTGATTACCTTTCAATCTGAATGAATAAAAGAATTTAGTAATTATAAATTATTGTAGTACACGGAAATAATGTAATAGAAAATAAAATAAATAATTTACCTATAATATCCGTTTATAATTTAAAATGTAATTTTAAAATTATTAATAAATGACGAAAAATTTGAAATTTACATAGTACCTTCGGAATGCTGCTAAAACATGATATTGCCATTCGCTAATAGATGGCGATACAGATTTAGAAAAATGTGTTCGTAATAAAATAATAAAAATGTAACATACAGTAGGTACTCGTACTGTGCAATACTGTAGTAGTGTAGACATACAATGATTGTAACTGCTGATAATAAGCTTTTTATTTATTTTATATTTTATTGTACACCAGAAATACACTTTAAACAAAGCATAAAGATTGATACAGCCTGTGAAGTACAATGGGCGAACTTATGGCTAATTAGCCATTTCTTCCAGACACCCCAGACATAAATAACAACCGGCCAAGTGCGAGTCGGACTCGCGCATCGAGAGTTCCATACAAACAAAATTATAAAAATATTTTTATTATTATGATGGAACAAATGCTTTTCGAAATTTTTACTTTCTATGTGCTATAACCCCCATATAATAAAAAAAAAGAAGTATAACTTCAAAAAAAAAGCTCGTGGACTTTTATATTCAACAATGATTCAATATAAACATCGTCATACAAATATGATCCATGGTTGAACAATACACATACTGACATTCTAAAAGTTATAATGATTTAACTCATGTGAAATAAAAAACGAATTAATTACTTAATCTACTATTCATGTATTTTTTATAATTTTGCCATACTGGGTGGATATGTAAATATGAGCAATAAATAAAAGATATTATAAACATGTATCTACATGGGGTTCCATAGGACAGCAACAACAACATGTGCTATAAAACTTTGCTTCGTACCAAATTTCAAGATTCTGAGTTCACGGGAAGTAGGTAATACGTACGTTTTCATTCCCTTGCAAGTTTCGAAAATTTGCAGCATCTTTTGATTGCGTTGCCTTAGAAATTTGATTTTTTCACAGCTCTAGAGGACAGTAGACCTAAGTGTTTGATATGAATTTCAGCTTGATACCTCCCCACGCATTCCTGAAAAAAAGGGTCTTGAGAGACAGACGGACAACGAAGTGATCCTATAAGGGTTCCGTTTTTTCCTTTTGAGGTCTTCTTCTTCTTCCTGTGCCAATCCACTACTGGAGGTTGGCCGTCAGCTCAGGGAATTTTTCGCAGTCTCGCGCCAAGCGAAATAGTTCTTCCACGCTGGCAATCTTCGTCCATTCGCGGATGTTGCGCAACAATGACTTTTTTCTTCTTCCAGCGCGTCGTTTGCCCTCTACTTTGCCCATTATTATAATTTGGAGCGGTTGCTATCGCTCATGTCTCAAGACGTGGCCCAAATACTCAGCTTTTTTCTTCTTGACGGTTTGCAGTAACTTTCGGCTACTGGTGACGCGTTAGAGTACTCTCACGTTCGAAACTTTCTGAGGTATGGAACCCTAAAAATAAACTTATCGTCGAAATCGGGTAGGTGTTGTAGTTGCATAATAAACTTACATAAGTCCACAACAGTCCACATTCTTGTACTTATAAAAAATACACAAATAAATGAAAAGAAGAATAAAAATATAATATGTTTATTCTATCATAAACTAATAAAGTAAGTAGTCAATTGAATGTAAATTGACGATAAAACTTAAGTGAAATAATCAAAACACAATTAAACATAATATGTATAAATAAAAAGGAAAAAAACATAAGAAATTACCATATAACACTATTTAAATCGTTTACATCTTACTACAATGATCCTGAAAGTGGTTTTTTAAAATTCAACAGTGATTTAGCCTCCCTTTATAGGTAAGGGCAGACTATTCCATAATTTAATAGCCTGAACAGTAAAAGATTGACCAAAGTACTTGGACTTATGTACGGGTAGCTTCAGAATAAGTCTTTTGAAGTTTCGCCGAGATATATATATTTTTTTTAATAAGAAGGAAAATTTAACACATTGTTACAACAGAGAAAGAATATGTAGGTTCCTGCGAGAACGTATAGCTTGGAACGTAATTCGGATACATAGTGGCTTTTTAAAGAAGAAATGTGGGATTGATTTCACCACGTCGTTCTACTACAGATTCAAAAGTTTTCTTTAAAACTTGACACGTTCTACACAAAACTTTGCCCTAACCACCGAATACTTGATTATTAAAAAAAAACTACTTAGATGAGATACTTTATATGAGAACAGTGCTAAAGCGAATTTAATAATTAACCATCATTTGATTGGAATCTATTCACTGGGTCATCTCTTACATAATTTATTACCTATTAACATATTAAACGTATAAAATTATGTACCTAGAGCATTTTAGACTGTAAAAATATGATAAAATGAGTCAAAATGAATAAAAGCTATAAAAAGTTTATTTACTTTTTCGATTGTGATACACGTTCTAATGCTACAGTCAAGAGCTTAAAATAAATATGACCGCGTTGCTGCCAAGCGTTCACGATTTCCTCTCGATCCTCGTCAAATCGTAGATATTGGTCGACAGAAATAGCCAAAACTAAAACGTAAACGAAGGTAAAGAACGAAGACTGATACTATATTTATCTACGGCGTACTAAGTCTCTTTGTTTATAAAGAGACGTATAACGCCATAATACGAACCATAGATTGGATTATAACTTACGTAGGCGAAGAAAGATTAAGTGTGTATTTTTAATGGTAAGAACGAATATTTAATTGAACTAAGACCGCGTACGATTAAAATTAGATTGTGCTGAATATTACAATTTTGTATGTGTAAAAGGTGTGGAAGGATATTATTTGTTTATATGAACATTTTTATTTTAATCTTCTCATCGCTTGTACTGAGAGGAAGTACAATACGAAAAGATACGATTACGTAGTCACTGCGTATCTTTTAAACAGACTTGATACAAGTAGTTGTTACCACTTTTATATTTTGTTTATGGTCTATAATTAACAGAATCTAAAAAGCTTTTTGGAAAATGTGGCCTAAATTTAAATAAAAAAGAGAAGTTTTTAAAATTACTCTTTAAAATGAACTCGGCTGACCAACCGACCGATCGACCAGAACAGAACCGCTTCCTGAGAACGATACAATCAATAAAGTACTTTGAAGTTGAATGTTTATGGAGATTTTTTGTTCAAAAGTAGTCGGCTGCAAAATTTCAAAACACAGTAAGGGACAAGTTTTTCTAAATCGATTTTTAAGCATTTTTGGTTCCAATGGAGTCGTGTGAACATAATTCGATTATAATTGAAAAATAATAATTTTTGTCCCTTTAGTTTAGTTTTGTTTTAACATTGTTTAAATTATTTTTGTCCATATAAATCCATTTCATAGCAGCAATTTCAGGTGTTCAGTCGTTCGAGAGCCGTTTTCGTCAACGGATCTGTACTCGGTGTAAAAAAAAAAAACAAGAATATTTACAAGTTAGTTTTATTATTATTTATTTATTTTGTTTATTTTTTGTTAACTTTACTGATGATTGACGATACATCCTCTAACATCTCACTACTGGCATAGGCCTCTTTCTCCATGTATCAGAAGGATTGGAACTTAATCCACGACGCTGCTCCACTGCAAGTTGGCGAATATGTTCCCTACTATGAGTAACTATCGCTATCAGGTATTTAATGATAACAACCGGGACCGATGGCTTAAAGTGCTTTCCGAGGCACGGTTCCAAACTGGAAAGAAATATTTGTACAAATACAAATATCTATCCCGAGCGGGAATCGAACCCGCAATCCGTCGGTGTTTTAGGCAAACACTCGCACCGCTACACCAGAGCCGTTGTCATTTACTGATGACATTTTTTTTAATTTTACTTGTTTATGTTAGTATTATTCTAATTAATATATTAGCTCTTTTTTTATAGAAGAAATCAAAATAGAGTTTTCAGTAAATAGCAAAATTGTTAATTTTTTAAGTTAATAATATTAATATTATATAATAAAAGGAATCGCTCTACAAAATTTTGCAGGCATCAATACTTATGGCTGAACTTTATCTAACCTAACGTTTATTTTTAAATATTAGTTAAGTATAAACCTACATTAATAAGTATATGTTTAACTAATTATTTATCGATCATTGTGATACATTTTTATTATAATTACTAGCTGCTGCCCGCGACGTCGTCTGCGTGCGTTCACTGCTCGTTCCCCGTAGGTGATAGCGTGATAATAATACAATGTAGCCTATGTTCTGACCCGACTTCTTATATTCGTGCCAAATTTGAAGTAAATCCATGCAGTACTTTTTGAGTTTATCCCGGACATACATTGTCTTTCCTATCATTTTATTATATGTATAGATTACTAGCTGCTGCTCGCGACGTCGTCTGCGTGCGTTCACTGCTCGTTCCCCGTAGGTGATAGCGTGATAATATATAGCCTATGTTCTGACCCGACTTCTTAATAATATTCGTGCCAAATTTGAAGTAAATCCATGGAGTACTTTTTGAGTTTATCCCGGACATACGTTTGAAGAAAAAAGGTTTACTGCTCGTTCCCCGTAGGTGATAGCGTGATAATATGTAGCCTATGTTCTGACCCAACTTCTTAATAATATTCGTGCCAAATTTCAAGTAAATCCATGCAGTACTTTTTGAGTTTATCCCGGACATACATACAGACAAACAGACAAACAGACAAACAGACAAACAGACAAAAATTCTAAAAACTATATTTTTGGCTTCGGTATCGATTGTAGATCACACCCCAAGTATTCTTTTAAAAAAATATTCAATGTACAGTTTTGACTTTCCTACCATTTTATTATATGTATAGATTTAGAGTTCTGTACAATAGGGTAGAATTTGTCGATAAAGTGTCGCGACAAATACATATGTAAATAAGTCGCCAGTACCTACTATATTTACACTGGATCTCCTCCCAGTTACAAATAAAATATGCAAATGGGTTATATTATTTACGGCGTTTGATTTGAGTCGATGGGATGATGAATTTTTGTATAAATAAATAGCACACAATGTGATTGATTAATGTGCAAATAATTGTGCTTGTTCTTAATCCTACTAACATTTTATTTTTTTTCAGTCAAAGTTTGACTGTCTATTGTTAATTTATTAAAGGTTGGTATTAATTTTATTTGTAGCTTAAATATGCAATAGCAGGTTTTAGGTACATTTACGGTGAGTAAATTAGATTGAAACCAATTAAACAGCAGATTGAGATCTTCTTGGGCTAGTTTAGTAATGTTATGAATACAACTACCATAGTGAAATAAACACATATCATTCGGATATAAAGAAAGTTGACCGTTAGGTTTTATGTAAGATATTATATAATATACTATTTATGTATATCAAGAAAAGTAACGGCCCAAAAATTGATCCCTGAGATACCCCAAGATATGCGGGATATAATTTTGGGGTCACTCTTGTACTCACCAATTTTAGTTATCTGCTGTCTGTTTCTTAGGTAAGACTTGAGCATGTCCAGAGCTGAACCAAAGAAACTAATATTTACAAGTTTTCTAAAAAAGTAAGTCATGGTTGACAGTATCGAAGGCTTTCTTCAGATCTATAAATACGCCCAAAATGATTTTTCTTTGATCTATACTCGTTTTAATATTAGTAACGAGATCAACTGTAGTAGTTAATGTACTGGAACGTGTCTTAAAACGATATTAGTCTAAACTAAATAGTTCTTTCAAAATTTTCGAGACTATTGGCAACACCGAATTTGGGTGGTAAAATTATCAGTGCCATCAGTATTTGGGCCAGAGATAGACAGGACTCACTTTCGCAATTTCCACATGTTTTAATTTCACAAAACCATGATATTGTATAATCAAATCACAAATACACAATAGGTAATTTTACTATCTACGTTTATATAATATAACCTTTAGTTTGATGATTCATTTTATGAGCAATTCTTTGGTCTATACGCCGTGGGATGTGACACTTTGAGGGTGCGAACACGTGGCGTAGGGGAAAATGCGGCTGTCCAGCTTAATTGAAAAAATAAGTTTGTCAAGAACTTTTATAGACAAAAACTCAATTGCTCAATTGACCAATTAAAATGTATCTAGTGATTATGTACTTAAGAATGTTATCTCTAGAATTCTCTTAGTTACCTCAACGACAATAGGTACTTTTGAAATTACAAACTTTTGTAAACAGAAGTTAATTTATATAACAAAGGTATTTAACAAGCGGTAATTGTTTAGACGGGTTTCACTTTAATAACGAAGTTAATACATAAATGTCAGAAACTTTTTCTAAATACCTACTGAAAATTTTTCATAGAAGAGATGTTACTTACAAAATAAATTATTACTTAAGTTACATAAGATTACTGAAAAAATACTAGACAAATCTTATGTTATAGTAATAACCTAATAACATAAGATTTGTCTAGTATTTTTTCACTTATTTTTAATATTCAGAATCACATATCAGAGGAACTACACTATAAACTTACCTAAGGTACTTAAAAGAAATATTGAAGCAGTTGAAAATTCGGTGTAAATGGAAGTTTCTAGTACGAAACATCACTGTAGACCAGACTACTTACTGATCTTATTTTCAGAAGTATGTAGATATAATATATTTCTATTTCTAATCGAGTATTAAAAAAGAATGTGTCATTCAAAGAACTAGACATTATCCTTAATTTTTTTATTTAACTTAAATTATTTAATTTGCGGTCTTTTTAATCCTAAATTATTAAAAAATAAAATTTATTTGTATTCTGGATGTCACTACACCCGTTTAATATATAACAGATAATTATATTCAGTAGGTATATCTAATGAATACCTACTTAAATAAATTATATAATAAAACATATACTTACATTATTTGTACTATTATTATCATTTTTTGTAATCATATTTGTACTGTGACATAAAATTGTATTCATCCCTAAATTGGAAAATTATTCAATGAAAAGAATTTATATTTTTTTTTTATAAAAGAAGTCAGTACTTTCTTCTACATTTTATTAATTAGATACAAGGAATATGTATATAGGTTTAATTACACGTCGCGTCGGTTATAATGATATTTAACCAGTCTTATATTTGTGGAAAATTAATAAGATATTAGTTAATTTTGTAGAAAAATAAGAAATCTGTTAAGGTAAATTAATAGTAGGTACCTAATAATCAATAAAAAAATTGTAATTGTTTATTTAGGTATATGTAAAAAATTAAATACACTTTTATAATCTAACTAGCCGACCCGTGCCCACTTCGTTGGGCGTTATAATCCATTTCACATTAGAAGGGTACGGTGAAATTTGATATGTTCCAATACACTCTCACTATTTTCAGCAAATCAGATAAATATAAATGTTTTAAAATCACCAATTAATTTCTAAGGCAAATAATAATGCTTGATTAGATTGAATTGTTGACACGGCACGTCAGAGGGCGCAGGTTCAAATCCTGCTGGGTCGAAAATTTTGATAATTTTTATCTTTTTCCTTTTATCTTGTCACTCCTAAATAGTGTAGCTTTCTGTTAGCGAAAGAATTTTCATGATCGGATCAGTATTTGCGAAGATTACCCCGTATATACAAACAAAGTTATAAACTTTACCTCTTTATAATATTAGTATAGATTTTCTTTTTTGAATTGAACTGTTTTAAAAAATTTTTCACACAAATCAAGGCTTCTAATACGCAAGTAAGGCATCGATCAATATCGTTACGATTCTTAGACTGGAGTTAAACCCTTGGAAATCTGTAAACAGGAGAGGGTGACCGAAGGACGTTCAATATAGTCCGAGACATATGTACGATTGTATTTTTAGACATTTGTCTATGCCACGTGGTTTTACAACTTGGAAATTAATTATTTTTATATCTTCCACGAAGTGTTGTTTATAAAATTTTAGCTAAACAGAATTTATAAAAAATAATAACCTTCAGTCGTCATTTTGCACCACGTGGTAAAAAATATGTTATAGGTACGTAATTAAAACAAATATGATATAATTTGCTTTGCATGAAGGTTAAGAAGATTACTTTCCTAAAAGAAGTGAATAGTCAAAGATATAGGTAGGTATAAGGTCAATACATAGGTACCTATGCATTTCTGATATTAAAACTGATCAGTTCAAAATGCAGGTGAAAATGTTAGAGAGATAGAAACGTTTAATAATACGCAATATTGTTAATCTATAGTAATCTATACTAATATTATAAAGCTGAAAAGTTTGTTTGTTTGTTTGCTTAAGCACGCTAATCTGAAAAACTTTGAATTAAAATTTTTTATATTACATAGCCTACTTACCGAGGAAGGCTATAGGCTATTTAATATTTTAGTAGATTTTTTCCTCAAATTAACGTGGATGAAACCGCGAGTAACAGCTAGTACCTACATTATAAAATATAACAGTGTTAGTAAAATTATGTTAGTAATATTTATTTAAAAAAGTTATTTCTATATTGATTTAGTTGTAATTATTAGACATTATTTTAAAGTTTGTTGCATCAATGCTATGATGGCTTAAACATGTGAATTAGTAGGATCTGTTCAACAGTTACTGTTCGCAGGACAGTTTGTATGAGAGTCCTACTGCTTGGTCTCTTTTACTTAATACGCCATAGCGATCAAATAATGTAGAATGATGAATAAGTATATTTAAATGTCTAAAAATGCAAGTACAGTTAATAATCTCAAGGCTTAAGCTGTATACCATTAAGTAACCTTAAGCGCACCCCGCCACCAAAGCCGACAGTAGTGTGGAGCTTCCTGTTGACTGCCAGACTATCCACCATCGTAACCGGCGGCACCGTAAGTGGGCGCCATGGAGATCGGTCGCGCATATCACCACGACTCCCCGGTGTACGGCCTCTCGGCCCCGTTGGATGGGCCACTCAACCGGTCGCTGGTCAACTCCACCACCGACCAAGCAGAAGGGGAAAAGGACAAATAATGTCCCACCACCAGACATCTCAGACATTCCGACTTCCCCGTCGCCAAATCGCATCGCAAAAGCGCCCAACAAAAGCTATGGAAACCCAGTGCAACCCGACCGACATGCGCTTTCGCGCCTTAGAACGAAACCCAAAAGCATCTAATTCAGCTCCCGTTAGCTACAATGAATATCTATATTTGTTATAGGATAATGATTTTGAAATGACATTCCTGGTACTTTCTTTAGTCATACCGGCTGCTTATACCCCACACAACTCCAGACTTTGAGCATGATATTTTTTGCTGCTCTCTCCCTCAATTCAATAAATAATTATTTGATTAATATTAAATAATTGTATACATAAATAGGATCGTTGTAAAAATTTTGTTAAACATTTAAGACTGTAGGTATGTATTTAAGCAATCCCTAATTAAAATTAATATTAGATAAGTTTTAAGGTACCAAAAAATAAACAACTGTAAAAGAGCTATTTAATATATATAAATATATATTATATTAAAACGAATAAACTGGTATTATAAAGTTAAAATCCTATAAACAGTACCTAACGAATTGAACAAATAATTTATAAAAACTGAGTACCTACTATGCATAATATATATTTGATGACTTTTGACAATACAAACTTCATGCATAGTAGAGCAATGATTTTCATTAATAATTTGCGAGTATTCTTTAGTCATTAATTACCATTATTATCATCACCTGTAATCGACTCAACGAAATCAACGATCGATATTGATATGATACTATCGTACTAGATATGTACATCGACATCGGGTATTCGGGTGTATATAACATAAGGACACCATCAAACTACGTAGACTGCAAAAACAGTAAAAACTATAAAAAACTTACGATATAAATTTGGTAGTAGTTGATAAATAATAAAATGTAAGTTTAATCAAACATACGACGAGAAATCTTCTTTTTATTGAGGCACAACGCAGAATTATGACTTGCTATCAGAGCAGTAGATAATAGGAATGCCTGAAATGTAATACCTGGACGGCGAGACTTACCTTATATTTTGCGACCGCTTGCGTCCAATTACGATATTTGACTGAAGTGAATTTCAACTGAGTTATGAACAGTAAGTAGGCTATTAGCACAAGTTTATTATTACAATTATGTTAAAATAATTGAACAGTGGTCGATCATTTACAATATTTACATTATACTGACATCATGACATTTTAGGCAGTTTTAGTAATCAGATAATTTAATGGTGTGAATAATGGGAAAATTACATTTTATTTTCGAATAGTGTAGGTACCTACTGCTGAGTATCCACAAATCCAACCTATAAAAAAACCTCGTACCGGATCGTAGTGCTAATTCAAGATATTGATAACAGAAAAGCCTTGTGCTGTGCACGATACGGATATTTAGGTAATGATGTGTTAATGTAACGTCCAAAGCGCTGGCTTATTTATGGCTATTGTGCTGGAGGTCGCAGGTTCGATTCCCACACATGATTTTTGCAATGGTCTAAGCGTTTTTACTTGGATATTGTGTGTATTTCTGGACCAGGACACAGAGTAAATCCTAGTGGAGGCCGTTAATTGTGAGGCGTTTACTGAACATAATGCTAAAATACTAATAACGGATACACCATATAATGTCCATCACTATTCCTTTAAAATATCACTAATAGTTCATTGTGAATAAAGAATACTACGTAATCAATATATGGTTATGGCTTTAGTATATGCAATAATATTATATAAGCAGCTCATATAGTCTTGTGGTTTGTGGAGTTCCTTATCTATTATATGTTTAACATGCGCTTGGGAGAGATCAGTTGCAGTAGCTTATGTGCCTCTATCTATGTACCTACGAATAGACAGCCAAAAATTAATTCTTACCTATGTTTACACTTTATATAGGAATATACGGTCTGTGCGACCAACGCAGAAGTGATTCCTAGTGGTGGCTATCAAGTATTACTCGTGTGATACTAATTTATTTATTTAACTACAGGGTAAAATTTTTTTTGTGTCAAAAGTAAGTTAACGCTAAGAGATCACTGGCGTTGATTGTCATTTTAACTTTTGAATGTAATCTATACATATAATAAAATGATAGCAAAGTCAATGTATGTCGGGATAAACTCAAAAAGTACTGCATGGATTTACTTCAAATTTGGCACGAATATTATTAAGAAGTCGGGTCAGAACATAGGCTACATATTATCACGCTATCGCCTACGGGGAACGAGCAGTGAACGCACGCAGACGACGTCGCGGGCAGCAGCTAGTAATACAATAATAAAACAAACACAGCATAACATAAATATGTTGGAATGGGTAACACAGCACAACAATCAAATACATTCGACATATATATTTTTTGTCTAATTCTAAAAACACTAATATTAGAGAATAGAGACGTTACGTTAAACCCTATTACTTTTTTTATCAAACGTATACATTGGGCGAATATACTCGCAAGTAACAACTTTTTTAAGCGCTATATAAATAAACTAGCTTCTGCGCGCGACTTCGTCGGCGTGGACTCCGCTCCTATTGGTTGTAGCGTGATGATATATAGCCTATAGCCTTCCTCGATAAATGGGCTATCTAACGCTGAAAGAATTTTTCAAATCAGACCAGTAGATCCTGAGATTAGCGCGTTCAAACAAACAAACAAACAAACAATCAAACAAACAAACTCTTCAGCTTTATTATATTAGTACTAGCTTCTGCGCGCGACTTCGTCGGCGTGGACTCCGCTCCTATTGGTCTTAGCGTGACGATATATAGCCTATAGCCTTCCTCAATAAATGGGCTATCTAACACTGAAAGAATTTTTCAAATCGGACCAGTAGATCCTGAGATTAGCGCGTTCAAACAAACAAACAAACAAACAAACAAACAAACAAACAAACAAACAAACAAACAAACAAACAAACAAACAAACAAACAAACAAACAATCAAACAAACAAACTCTTCAGCTTTATTATATTAGTATAGATAGATAAAAACGAGTGTGTTTTAGACTTTTAGCCCACACGACTGAACTAAGTAACTGAGGGACGGCACAGCGGGTTTCCTGCTCAAAATATGGAGCAGTGCGACTGGGGTAGTACCGAGACCTTACAGAACAACACAGCTAAATAATATTTCAAGCAGTGTTGTGTTTTTGTTGGTGAGTACTGAGTAAGGTGACCAGAGCTCCTGGAGGGAATTGGGGATAGGGTCGGCAACGCGCTTGCGATGCTTCTAGTGTTGCAGACGTCTATGCGCTACAGTGAGTTAAGCGCTTACCATCAGGTAAACGCTTGTTTGCCGACCTAGTTATAATTATTTAAAAAAAATGCGTGGGCTTACAAAGTACCTACACATGTCAGAAGTGAAACTTCTTTGGCAAACTAATTTAAAAAAATAAAACTAATCATTAACGATGCAACTTATAATTTTATTTAACTTTTTGTTTAAGTTCTTTGTTCGAGGTTTACCACGTCTATGACTAGATGGCGCTAGTAGTAGATTAAATCGCGCTGGCAAAATTATTTCTTGTTAGTATAAGGCCACCATACATTATTTTTTGTCTTATCATTGAACAATCCAACACATTAAGGTGAAGCATCTCTAGAACTGGTTTTATTCGTGCTCCTGGTTGTGTTGGACAAAGTTTTGGGAATTAACACTAATTAAAAAAACTACTTTAAAATAAAAATAAAAACTAGTTGAAAAAAAAGAAACAAACAGTTTCAGTGTTCCCAGACAATTCACGATTCAGCCTGTAATATCCCACTGTTGGTCTGTTGGGCATAGGCCTCTTCCCCATGTAGGAGAAGGATCGGAGCTTAATCCACCACGCTGCTCCAATGCGGGTTGGCGTATATATTCCCTACTATGAGTAACGATCGCTATCAGGTCTACATGATAACAACCGGGACCGACGGCTTAACGTGCTCTCCGAGGCACGGTGGGGGGACCCACAAGGACTGCACAAACACCCAGACCACGACAAACATCTGTATGGGCTATGGCCAATACAAATGTTGTCGTGTGCGGGGATCGAACCCGCAACCGCCCGGGCAACAGCCAATCGCAATCCAGTGCTGTGACTTCTGCGCCAACGCGGCGTCAGTGTTCCCAGGCGGTCATCAAATTTTACCCCTTATGCGCCTAAAGAAGTTTCACTTCTTTAGCTCCTACAGTAATATACTAAAAGTAGCTCTCTCTCTTTCTATCTTCACTAACTTTTATATCTCTCTGAACTTCCGTTCGCCTCACCCGATTACACTTTTCGTAACGCATTCACCAGCTTACTCCCCAAGTCAAGTGTGCGTAAAGAAGTTTTACTTCAAAAATATGCAAAGTAGATATAACACTTGATTAACTTATTGATCCATTGTACGAATTGATAAGTGAAAGGGGTCGGAAGTATTAAACAAATAATACTGTCCGATTAATATTTCATTTATCTAATGGTCTATTAAAACACAGATCGATATACATGTATTTATTTACATATATCGAGTAATCGGAGCGTAATAGTGGTGTCAAAGAATTAGAGAAAACTGCAAGAAGTGCCATCAATTTCTAATTATTTTGTTATTAAATAAGTTAAATTATAGATACTCGCTTTTATGTTATTTATTTATTTAATGGCATAAACACACTACCATTACAGGTTCATTGCCCAATGCGATAGTATATTCTAAAATATTTTTACGCTAAGGTTTCATTTTACTTGATGTGTAAAATAGTTTCATTATGTCCATCTTAAATTAAAACTTCGTCACTTTCATTTTATCACATCATACTAGCTTCTGCGCGTGACTTCGTCCCCGTGGAATAGAACCAATCCTGTCATACATGATTTGTGCGGAAGCTCTCAAAAGGAAAAAACCCCGATTTTGAAACATTTTTCATTGGTGCTACGCTCCTATTGGTCTTAGCGTGATGATATATAGCCTATAGCCTTCCTCGATAAATGAGCTATCTAACACTGAAAGAATTTTTCAAATCGGACAAGTAGATCCTGAGATTAGCGCGTTCAAACAAACAAACAAACAATCAAACAAACTCTTCAGCTTTATTATATTAGTATAGATTAACCACGGAGTATTTCTGTGGTCTCTGATATTAACCGTGTCAATAGAAATATTAATAAAGCGACTTGAAGACAAACATTTGTATCTACCACATTCATACATACACACACCTAAACAAATAGACACTTACCCATCATCCATATGCACTCAAACTGACACACGCATACACACATAATTACATATTAATCTCTCCTCTCCTTTTATTCTTCATCAGCATTCATTCCTCTCATCTGTTCTACTTTTTTGGAGGCTGCTCCTTCAGCATTCGCCTCTACGCTCTAATATCAGGAACTACTGAAAAATTATTATTTTTGTGTTGGACGTCCCATGTAACGGGGAAGCTCTATTAGCTATATAAATTAAAAACAGAATGCCAACAAATAAGAGGAAGAAAGACTCCTAAATTAAAAAACCTCTGCGTGGTTTTATGAAACCACGGTAATAGTGAAACTTTTGCACGCCATCTATGTTTTAATAGGTAACTTAAATCAGCTGTATATTGTCATTAGTGTCTTAGTTCTAGGAAATGATAAGAGATTGCCGACCGTCATGCGATACGCACACGAAAAATTTTGGGACGATGTAATAAAAGTTTCACTTTAAAAAAAATTAAAAAATTTCAAGTGGCTCAAGTGGCTCCTAATTCGCCTTCACAGGAATACCCACGTACTTACACTACTCTACTCTGTTCTTTTTAATACTAATGCCCCTCATTACCTTAAAGAAGAATTCTTGGCCCCCTACTTCCCTTTGTTTATTTAGCTGAAAACGTACTTGTTGCTCTTCTAGTTCTGAATTGCTTATGGTTAATGAGCTTCGAAGGTTACATTAGCTTGAGCATTTTGTTGCCTTTGTAAGTATAGGTATTGCAATCTACGCGCGCGGCGCCCTTAGTTGTGTGAGTGACCAATCCGTATATGCGTCAAGTAGCGTGTAGGCGTGAGAGTGACCATGCGTACGGTTAGCAAACTAAAATTCATTAATTCAAGTTATGGATTTCACCCATTTTTATATTTTCAAGTTTTTTTTTTTAATTTACTTATTTATCCTAATGCCTTGCCTTATTGGTTGAAATAAAAATAAACAACATCGTTAAAATAACTACTAATTTACGTTAGTAATAATAAATAATTACAGGTGGAAACTTAAATTAAACACAAACGAAATGTAATCCTAGTTATTGTTAAAGTTGAATTTCATGTCTTTCTTGTAATGCTTCTCTGTTGTTCCCAATTTTTCGACATTTGTAGTCTTATTTCTTTAGTATCGAACGTAATGTGTTCAAGCATTCATAAAACCCAATCTTTTCTCTCAAAATTGATCGCAATTTTGCCAATGTTGGTATTTGCTTTTCCACAATATGGAAGTTTTACACAGTAGTATGAATGATTTCAAGGTTCATGTTGTCTAAATCAAATTTATTATTTTTCTGACGTAGTTTTTTCATAAGTGAAGTAAAACTTGCAGAAGAAGACAGTATTTAGTTACAGTTCGTTCACTGATCCCTGTAGCTTCGGCGGTACGTTTCTGTATATTAGCCAAAGGATCAAATCATAAATATCCATATTGTGGAGAAAGTGGTACACGTGGGCAATAATGGTTCGTCCCTGGAAACAAGTAAATAGATATTTTTAATTGTTATGTATTTTTTATACATTTGTTTTTAAACTTTTTTGATACGACTTAAAGATTTCGAGAAAAAAATTTAAATACCAAACGCGATCCACGAACCGATCTTTATCGAACCCGAAATCTACGTTTGCGTTCCCTCAGCTGCGGGTATGGCTTGGTAACTACATCGATATCTAGGGACAAGTTTAAAAATGAAAAATCTTACCTCGCTATGAATTACTTTGCGTTTTCTTCACAGAAATATGTTTTCGTGGTATATAGGTATATATAGGTGGTTTCTTTCACTTTTTATATTTGACGTGCTGACCATAATTCGTGAACAATAGCAACGTGGAAACAATTAGTACTAGTGACTCGAGCGATGGCTCACTCGCTACTGACCACCGAAAATGTGTATTTATTAAGATCTATAATGAAAAATCTATTTTATCGGAACTATTTGCGGTACTTCCAGCCTGACTCTACATCTGCGTTTACTCTCATTCTATCAACGGGAGCCAATTGAATTATGTTTCCATTACTATTTGAAAATACTTTACAGGGTCATAATAGGGGTGAACATAAAATCAATAATATATTTTTGAACGTTTTAATAGACAACGACATATATTTATGTATTAAACTAATACCTATTATTTATTTCAATTAACGGTTTAGTTAATTTGAACAAATATAAATAAATTAAGACAAGCAATATTTAATTCAGGTAAGTCTAAACGTCAATTTAATGTCTTAGTCGACAAAATCAATCTACAATCCATTCATTATAATAAAGAATGTAGATACAACTGTCTCAATTAGATTAACTCAACCGAGTTGCTCATAGCACTCGATTCGGTCGCCTAACGGCCTAATGAAGAAATGGAACCCGCATCGCGTGCCCAAACAAAAACCACCTCGATATCGTCAATAAAAATAAATATATCACTAATAGACCGCCACCCGCCGACTCAACTCCTTACCCCCGTACCATACCGTATCGCTTCTACAAACTAACTAGGTTATATAATTACACATCACGCTTCATTGTGGTGATAAATACTTTCTCACACTTATCATTTACCAAAACTACGCCACTGTCCATTTTAGATAATTGTGGAAAAGAGATGGCGCTAAAGGCAAGACAACGCGATGGAACAACGCAGCTATAAAATAACGTATATTATTATAGTGTCCACAAGCCAAGCGGATATTGATTATCTGCCACAGTTGAGAGCCACCGAGCCCCCCGCTTGCCGCGACTTTGTCCAAAACTAACACGACGTAATGTACAAAACTTGTTACAAGAAATTGGACTTTAACGCAATAGCAAATAGAACGTTTTGTGGTAAGAAGACCAACGATATAACCCTTTTTTACGACGAACAAAATATTCAATATTTGATCTCTGTCTAACAGACTGAGCGGTATGTGACTGCAATATCTCTATCCCGTTCGAACACATTCCGTAATCATTTACGATGCATTCCCTTTCCATGATTTTCCCGCGGCACTTGCGAACTCAAGTATTTTACCATTTTGGGAGCATTTACTCTTCTACATCTACAAAATTTCACTCCATTTTTCTTGCATTGTTGAATAAGTACATATTTTTTACTTATTTTTATTTTACAACTAATTTTGTTACTAACACGTATATAAAGTGAATAATGACAAATAAAAATAAAAGCTTGTAATTTAATCATAATAATCAATCCTATTCTATTTCCAGGCGACAATTTCAAAATTTTTGAAGTTAAACTTCTTTAGCCGCATGAGGGGTAAAATTTGAGTGACCGGTAACGCGGCAGCGTCAAGGACGGTCAGTACTTGAATGGGTGACCACCTGGGAACATCGCGTGACGTTGGCTTTTTGGAGTTTACTCCTTAAGAATCGATTTTCATATAAGGCCCCCGGTATGAAAAAAATATGAGGTGTAAAATCTATTGAACGAATGACCTCGTTACGTTTTTTTGTCTTTAACTTTTCAGGCGTGAATATTAAGTTGCTCCAACGCCATCTATCGGAAACTAAGAAAACATCGACGTTTTCTAATAACGGCGTCGATCAATCGATAGACGGCGTTATTTGATTAGTTTAATTACCATTTGATGTGGTATTAATCTTTTCCTTAGACTAGTAAGCCTTTTTTGTGCCTATTTAGACAGTCGATCTGAAGAAGTAAATTCCAGTCGTGCGCCGGAGCTGAGTGCTGACACACACACTTTTTTTGTATTTAAAATTCGTTTTTTTTAATTACTTTTTCATTGCTTGTTTTTTTTTTATTATTTTTCCAAAGAAGTTGCACTTCTGACATGAGTACTTTGTACGTACTCAATTTTTTTTTTATTTAAAATAAATTTAAGTGATACCATTTTGTCATTAGTGTAACCTTAATTATTTCCAAGTTCATGAGGCAAGTCTCGAAGAATTCACATCTAACTTAAAAGCATGGCATGTCTAGACACAACTAGCGAACAAATTTTGTACTACAAAACTTTTCTTGGGGCAAAGCACTCACTACATTTGCTCGGTTACGTTAGTGTGTTTACGTGTAACCTGTGAAAAATTGCTTTTCCCGCTGTGTAAGTGGCACACAGATACAATCTCCAACGGGAATGGGGACCCATGCGTCTGTGTGAGTGAAGGGAGTCGGGTGGTAAAGGGGTCCGAGTCGTGAACTAAGGGCCGATTTCACTGATTGAAATAATCGCGATTAGTTCGACGTAAACTCGGTTTACGCGTTTAACGGAGTTTAGAGCTCCAAATTGCTTTTCACCAACATAAACTAAACGCAGTTAGAGAATAACTGAGTTTAAATTCTAAACGACCGATTTTTGGCGTTTAGCTGTGTAAACGCGTTTTGTCTAGAGCTTCTAACGGTCTAACCTATTAAAAACAAATCTTGTCAAGTTGTCATATGATATATTCTGATACTCGAGTTTATAGTAGTGTATCTCTGTATCTCTATATATATATATATATAAATTTTTATCTTTCATAATGTTCTTTTTAAATTACATTAACGTAAATACAACAAATTCGATCATAAACTTAAAAAAAAATGAAACTAAAACTAAAAACCTTAAAAATTGTAATATAATAATTAAAATATATTATTAAAAGGAGTCCCTTTAGGCAAGGTTCCGAAGATACTGGCAGCGTTCCCCCTTTGAATACCTAGACTAATTCTTTGTCCGAGGTAGCTGCCAGCTCTTCGGTCACCTGTGATGTCGACTAACCTTTTAGCTATTTCCTTAATATATATATATAAAATATATATAAATGAATAGCTGAATGTGTTGCTAAGCGTAAATCTTGAGAGCGGCTGAACCGATTGCGCTAATTCTTTTTTATAATGTTCCTTGAAGTATGAGGATGGTTGTTACGGAGAGAAAAATTTTAAAAAAAATTGCCTGAAAAAGTCTTAAAACAACACTTTGCTATATTCCCATACAAATGATTCGTAATATTTAAAAATCAATTTGAACTTTAATACCATACCATAAAGTTTAAGTGTTAGGGGAGCGGTTCCGGGAAGGATAAGTATTAAAAAAAATTACAGAATCGACTTTCAGGAGGTACGAAGTTCGCCGGGTCAGCTATTTATATTATAAAAGCGTAGTTAGCGTAGTTAGTAGCGGTAGTTCAAAGATGGAAAGAGCATTGTCACTAGCTTTTGAGGAAGACGAAGAGGATGAGTGTGTTCGTCGCCCAAGGCGCCCGAGATGGATCATGGATACGTGAGAGAGAAAAACACTTCGACACTCTTGATGATCAAGACTTCGTAACAAGATTCCGTCTCACGAAGTCAACAGTCCTGTCTGTACTGGAGTCTATTGAGGATAAATTAGAGTTTGCGTCCAATATGAATAAAAGTACGTATATCTCCGATCAACCAATTGTTATGTGCTCTGCGTTTCTACGCAACTGGGTGCTACCAAATGACTGCTAATATAATATGATATATCATTACTAGCTGACCCCGCAATTGTTCTTATGAAAAATAAATTTATCTCAAACCTCATATTATATATATATCATTACTAGCTGACCCCACAATTGTTCTTATGAAAAATAAATTTATCTCAAACCTCATATTATATATATATCATTACTAGCTGACCCCGTAATTGTTCTTAAGAAAAATAAATTTATCTCAAACCTCATATTATAATATATCATGACATCTACCCTTAAATTTAAGGCGATGTTCACGTTTTATGTCACCAACCTTCGTTTTCGTAAACGCGATTAAATTGTAGCTGGTGAAATCCGTTTAACGAAAACCAAGATTAGAATCGAACTATAAACTCGATTAAGCAAAACGTAGTTTTATTAAACTTAGTTTCCAATGCAAACGGTGAAATCGGCCCTAAATAGCTTAGTGTTAACACATATTGACATCAAATTTACCGCGATGTTATCATATATTCAGGTGGCTGTTAATTTATTGTACTTTTCATTGGGATTGTGAATAAATAATATTGCGTGTCGCCAAATTCCAGCGACGCGACATTTTTACTTAAAGAGCGTGCGATTAGTTATTTTTGTAGCTTTGTTTAACTTATGCTGACTCGGCCTCAAGGTCATTACGAATTTTAATTGCTTGCCAGCGCTGCTCTTCAATTCAAACGCAATACTCTTTTTTTTTAACCAAATGTCGAGCAAAAACATTATTTAAAGAATTTTTTTATGTTTTTTATATTATTTTAATAGTAACTTGTTTTAATATTAATACGCTTTGGTCACAGTTCCATTTATAGAAAAAGTTTGCATCAGTCTGTAATAACCATACAGTAAATTATCATCTCCAATGTTACCAACTTTACCGTTTATTTATATAAGCTTAATTACATAAATAAACCCTGTAACATTCAAATTACAGTTTTGGATGCTTTTTGAAACAATAATTATAAAAAAAAATAATAGGCTCCTAATACTTCATAATAGTTTTCATTACAATTGTTGGGATTTATATAACAGAAGAGTAATTAATAGACTATAAAGTGAAAATTAAAAAATGTGGGTATATATTTGCAATTCTATATTGTATTGATTTCTAATCGAGATACAATCACAATCGGTCAAAAAAACCTAGCAAGCAACGAGCTTGGGCGTCGTAATGAACTTGTAATAAAATTATTGGCTTCATAGAGGGCAGTTGAAGCGACGCCCCGGCGGCAACGAGTAAACCTACTAGTGATGTGCCGCATTCGTCGATATCAATTCTTATAAATTTAGAAAAAAGCAATCGTAACTCTCAGTAATTAACTCTTTTAATATTTAAAAATTTGCTCATCATATGACAATGTGAATTACTACTATGGACAGGTCGCCCTGCGGCCTTATGGAGCTTAGTCGTAACTCCGCCATACCCCGGGGCCCTCCCGTTTTTAAGCTGCTCGAGCGTCGCACTAATCACATCTACTTCGATATCCGGATGTCCTGGGAAAAAAGGCGCAACAAAAGTACACGACTAGTACAGCTTTCCATAAAATTTCTCTAACTCTTCTCGGATCTGAGGGCGAGAGCAAACAGCTACCCAGCACCCCTACCCATGGCACTACTTCGGCCTATTATAACGTTGTTATGGGAGACTGCAAAGCTAAAGTGGGAGTGTTACGCTCAAAGATCGAAAACGCTCATTGAGCGGGAAAATAGCTCACAACGCGATGTGGTCACAGTAAAACATCCACATAGCGAAATTCGTGTTATGGCTCTAATGAAAACGCGCACGACGCGTTGTGGCAATCAAAGAAAGACCAAATAGCAAAATTCGTGTCGTGGCTTACATGCTATTCGATCTCAACGCGTTGTGGCAATGAAGAAAAGCCATGACGCGTTCTGAGCATTCATTGTGTTAACCATATCACGACGGACAGGTTGTAACTTGTCGGTGTCGGCTCGGGTGCAAAGACGCATTGAAACAACAGTTTTATTCTTTTCTTTTCTGTTTATGAGAGTGAATTTTAATGTCAGCGCTAATTATGACGAATAAAAAAGAATTGTTTTACGATAAATTACGTGAGTTTGTGGAAACAAGCGCAGTTTTATTATGACTACAGAAAAATATGAAATGTTACTTAATGAAACAAAACAGTCTCAACTTCTTAAAAAGAAAAAGGAGTCTCTGTCGTCGAAGCAGTATCGACGTCTTAAACGATATGATGTCTTAAAGATTGGTGATACTGAAAAGTTGGTTGAAGCTGGAATAGAAAGCTCAAGTTCAAAAATTCGATATTTCTGCAAAACAGATGAATTGTTTGATATTTTAGAAAAAGCACATACTAACGTCGGTCACAAACGGCCTAGAAGACTATCATTTTATGTGAATTATGTGTAATTTACAAATGATATGAATTTTTTGTGTTCAGTGATTTATTACTTAACTAGCTTCTGCGCGCGACTTCGTCGGCGTAGACTCCGCTCCTATTGATCTTAGCGTGATGACACATAGCCTATAGCCTTCCTCGATAAATGGGCTATCTAACACTGAAAGAATTTTTCAAATCGGCCCAGTAGTTCCAGAGTTTACCGCGTTCAAACAAACAAACAAACAAACTCTTCAGCTTTATATATTAGTATAGATTTAGTATCAGCATTGCACCCGTGCGAAGCCGGAGCGAGTTGCTAGCTGATCTACAAACAAGAAACTGATTATTATCTGATAATTGATGACAGCAGGAAATATCTGTCTTATATATATAAAATCTGAAGCAGTTCTACTGGGATAGTACTTTATACAATTACTAGCTTGTGCGCGTGACTTCGTCCCCGTGGAATAGGACGACCCGATTTTGAAACATTCTTCATTAGTGCTACGCTCCTATTGGTCTTAGCGTTATGATATAAAGCCTATAGCCTTCCTCGATATATGGGCTATCTAACACTGAAAGAATTTTTCAAATCGGTCCAGTAGATCCTGAGATTAGCGCGTTCAAACAAACAAACAAACAAACAAACAATCAAACAAACTCTTCCGCTTTATTATATTAGTATAGATACATTGATTTTTTAAATATAAAGTAATCTCAATAAATATTAAATATCGTTTCATTTTAATTTATATAATTACTATTAGGTACTTAATTTATTGACTAGCCCGTTGGCGCAGTTTGTAGTGACCCTGCTTTCTGCTCCGGGGGTTGTGGGTTCGATTCCCACCCCGAGTCTGGGTGTAATATACATATTTATTTATATATGTATTATTCATAAGTACGTTTATCGAAAAAAAAATATGTAGCTAGACCAGTCGGCTGTAAGTTGTTACCTATAACACAAGCATTAAGTTGCTTACTTTAGGAACAGACGACCGTGTGTGTATTGTGTAGATATTTATTTATTATTATTATTTACTTAATATATTTGATAATGAGAAACACGTTATGCCGTGATTTTATAACATGAAAAATATTTCTTAAGGACATCTACCAAAACGTTTCCAGCCTAGGCCTAGTAGGATCTATATCGGAAAGTAGTGTGCGTTGTAATCAAATAGTATTCCATACACGTCATGGCTTTTCTTCATTGCCACAACGCGCTGAGATCGAATAGCATGTAAGCCACGACACGAATTTCGCTATTTGGTCTTTCTTTGATTGCCACAACGCGTCGTGCGCGTTTTCATTAGAGCCATAACACGAATTTCGCTATGTGGATGTTTTACTGTGACCACATCACGTTGTGAGCTATTTTTCCGCTCAATGAGCATTTTCGATCTTTGAGCGTAACACTCCCACTTTAGCTTTGCAGTCTCCCATAACAACGTTATAATAGGCCGAAGTAGTGCCATGTATGGCAATTGTAATATAATCATACAAGGTTTCGACTTCATCGTCAGAGGTCGGCACATAATTATACCTGTATCCACTGTCGAGTATTTTAAGTACATGGTATGCTACTCAATAAAGAATAAAGTAATATTTAATTTACCGAAGTGAAAACTTCGCTTTTACTATCCGATCCGATCTGATATACTTTTATGTATTGTCAAAGATATCAGCATTTTTTATTATTATTTCTGAGTAAAATTTAATTTTTAATCATCAATATACTTAACCTAGTAATTAATACCAATGTGCCTATTGACATTAAACTTTGCAATCCAATCTCGCTTTTACAAGCTATTGAACATGAAAAATATAGCGGCGTACCATTACTCGTTTTATATCGACATCGATAAACCGAGAAAGCTCTACTCAGAGTCAGTAGTATCTAGAGAGGCGAGCTACAATAAAATGTACCGAGCTAGCTACAAGCCTGAGCAGTTACTCGACACCCCACTCACACTTTGCTTCCACCCTATCGACATATGCGCAGTCCTCCCTTCACACGACACACACACACGTAGCACCTGTGAATCCTTACATTCACATACGCAAAGAGTAAGCGTTATGCATCTGTCAATCCATCGATGCATGTGCTCAAAACATCCGTAGTCAATTCGATTATTAATTGATAGGAAAACAGTCGTAATAAAAAAAATGTAATTCGTAAAATGACATGGAGGTTTTTTGTTGCTTGGATGAATGTTATTTGTTATATTATAAATATTTACCGTCTTAAAAAGTTTATAATACAATTCTTATAAATAATAATTCTACATTAATATTTGCTGACAGCTAAACCTCTTTCCAGATAACATAACAACCCATTTCAAATAAGCCAGGAGAATATTTTTATCTAATAAAATGACTGAAATATATACCCGCCCACATAACGACAACTGAACTTTTTATTACCTTTAATATAAAGGTCACGGTTGCCACCCCACACAGCATATTCACGTCACCAAACATGTGCTGACGCCTGGCACTGTGAACATAGCTGTAATCTAACAATATAAGTTAATAAACCTTTAGCACGCCTACATAAAAATAATATATAAGTATCAAGTTATATTGTGTAAATAATTAATCAAGAAAAACCTTTTAAAAAGTATTAGTAAGTGAGATGTAGGTACTACTACTTAGGTAAGATTTTTTTCTCAAAAACTTTTATACTTGAAGAAGCCTAATATTTAAAAATGTTTTGTTCTATTTCAGAAAGACATCACAACTGTATCAATATTAATTTTCAATGTATATTTTGTTATATTTTAGTAATCAGCCCACACTGTAATCTTTTGAAGTGAAACTTCTTTAAGCGCATGAGGGGTAAAATTTGAGCGACCGCTAACGCGGCAACGCGTCCCGCGGCCAGTACTTGGATGGGTGACCGCCTGGGAACACCGCGTGACGTTGGCTTTTTGTTTATTTATTAAAATTAGTTTTATTTTTATTTTAAACTAGCTTCTGCGCGCGACTTCGTCGGCGTGGACTCCGCTCCTATTGGTCTTAGCGTGATGATACATAGCCTATAGCCTTCCTCGATAAATGGGCTATCTAACACTGAAAGAATTTTTCAAATCGGCCCAGTAGAACCAGAGATTACCGCGTTCAAACAAACGAACAAACAATCAAACAAACAAACTCTTCAGCTTTATATATTAGTACTAGCTTCTGCGTGCGACTTCGTCGGCGTGGACTCCGCTCCTATTGGTCTTAGCGTGATGATACATAGCCTATAGCCTTCCTCGATAAATGGGCTATCTAACACTGAAAGAATTTTTCAAATCGGCCCAGAAGTTCCAGAGATTACCGCGTTCAAACAAACAAACAAACAAACAAACAAACAAACAAACAAACAACCAAACAAACAAACTCTTCAGCTTTATATATTAGTATAGATAGATTCGTTTTTTTAGGGTTCCGTACCTCAAAAGGTAAAAACGGAACCCTTATAGGATCACTTTGTTGTCCGTCTGTCTGTCAAGACCCTTTTTCTCAAAAACGCGTGGAGGCATCGAGCTGAAATTTATATTAAATACTCAGATCTGCTGCCTCTTAAAGCTGTGAAAAAATGAAACTTCTAAGCCAAGGCAATCAAAAGATACAGCCGTTTATGCTGCAAATTTTCGACACTCTCAAGGGAATCAAAACATACAGGGTACTTCCCGTGAACTAAGAATCTTGAAATTTGGTACGAAGCAACGTCTTATAGCACAGATACAGGAAAAATTGCGAAAAGTGTAAATTTTTAGTTACTACATATAAAAAAAAATATTTTAATAATTTTACACTTAATACCACTTTTCTCATAAACGCGTAAGAGTATTAAATTGAAATTTATATCAAATACTCAAATCTATAATACCTTTAAGCTGTAACAAAATCAAACTTCTATGTCAACGGTATCAAAAGAAAAACCAAGTTAAGCCGCATATTTTCATCGAAAATAGTCCCAAAGGAATCAAAACCTACAGGGTACTTCCCGTGAACTAAGAATCTTGAAATTTGGTACGAAGCAACGTCTTATAGCACAGATACAGGAAAAATTGCGAAAAGTGTAAATTTTTAGTTACTACATATAAAAAAAAATATTTTAATAATTTTACACTTAATACCACTTTTCTCATAAACGCGTAAGAGTATTAAATTGAAATTTATATCAAATACTCAAGTCTATAATACCTTTAAGCTGTAACAAAATCAAACTTCTATGTCAACGGTATCAAAAGAAAAACCAAGTTAAGCCGCATATTTTCATCGAAAATAGTCCCAAAGGAATCAAAACCTACAGGGTACTTCCCGTGAAGTCAGAATCTTGAAATTTGGTACTAGGCAACATCTTATAGCACAGATACAGGAAAAATTGAGAAAAGTGTAAATTTTTAGTTACTACATATAAAAAAAAATATTTTAATAATTTTACACTTAATACCACTTTTCTCATGAACGCGTAAAAGTATTAAATTAAAATTCATATCAAATACTCAGGTCTATAATACCTTTAAGCAGTAACAAAATCAAACTTCTATGTCAACGATATCAAAAGAAAAACCAATTTAAGCCGCATATTTTCATCGAAAATAGTCGCAAAGGAATCAAAACCTACAGGGTACTTCCCGTGAAGTCAGAATCTTGAAATTTGGTACAAAGCAACGTTTTATAGCACAGATACAGGAAAAATTGCGAAAAGTGTAAATTTTTAGTTACTACATATAAAAAAAAATATTTTAATAATTTTACACTTAATACCACTTTTCTCTTGAACGCGTAAAAGTATTAAATTGAAATTCATATCAAATACTCACGTCTATAATAACTTTAAGCTGTAACAAAATCAAACTTCTATGTGTACGATATCAAAAAAAAAACAGCAATTTAAACCGCATATATTGAAACTAGCAAACAACTGACAAGGGAATAAAAATCTAAAGAATACTTCCCGTCGACCTAAAATCTTCAGGTATGAAGCAACGTCTTATAGCACAGATACAGGAAAAATTACGAAAACCTTAAATGTATAGTTACATCGCAACCACAGAAATAGTATGTGTAATGTTGTTTATTTCTGCTTTGTTTTTCAATTATAAAACTTTGCAAAGTATTATTTATTTACTAACTCTTTTTGCACACCAATACACAAAAGAACAATACATAGAATTTATAACAATAAACTTGCATCAATTGCAACAGGCGGCCTTATCGCTAACACAGCGATCTCTTCCAGGCAACCTTTGGGCAGAGGACTTGCATATAAACTAGGGGAAGGGCGCAAAATTTTGTAAAAAAAGGAACAATATAAAATAAAAATCAGATATAAATAAATAACTATATAACAATAGATGCTATATTTAATGACACATATGTACATATAAGTTTACTTATATGTATACACAAATATATATACATACGTATATACATTATAAACTGGTAATAATAAACTCTATAAACTCAATAAACTCCGCCGTTGCCGGTCCCAAGCCCGGATGTGAAAGGAGGAGGGTTCGTGAGAAGAACCACTCACTGGTAAAAACTAGCGGTTTAGGCTACCAGAAGCCTCGGATCTACCTGAAAAGGGCTGGCTCTGCGAGCACGGGCGCAAAGATGGCAGCCCCGTCACCGTGATCGGGATGCTGTGGGCTAATCACCTGCACATTCTTAAAGTAATCAGATTGTGAAACCTTCGAAGAGAAAGAAAGACCGATCCCCCTTATTACCGATGACTTTTGGCGCGAAATTACGGACACGGATTAGATGCTGGAATGTCAGAACCATGACTCAACCTGAAAGGCTTCCCCAGGCAGCCAAAATCATGCGGGACTACAACATTCATATCCTAGGATTGAGTGAAACGAGATGGAACGGATTCGGTGAAATAACATCTGATTTTGACTCGACCCTTCTGTACAGTGGAAAAGAGGATGAGAACGCCGCCCGGGAGTACGGCGTGGGGTTGCTGCTAAGCCGTAGCGCGAAGAACAGCCTTCTGTCCTGGAAACCGATATCGGAACGAATTATGACAGCTCGGTTCTCCTCACGAGTCAGAAAAATCACTGTAATCCAATGTTACGCCCCAACTAACTCGGCATTGCCAGATGTAAAGGAGAGATTTTACGAGCAGCTAGAGTCGACCTTGGAGAGCATAAAGAAGCAGGACATCGTAATCCTAATGGGAGACCTGAATGCCAAGATGGGCTCTGACAACGAGGACCGCGAACACTACATGGGTCGCGAAGGGGCCGCCGGGGTAATAAACGAAAATGGAGAACTCTTCGGCGACCTGTGCTCTGCGCATAATCTAGTGATCGGAGGGACCCTGTTCAAGCACAAGGAGTGCCACAAAATCACCTGGATTTCTCCTGATGGTGTGACCCGAAACCAGATCGACCATATTGCGATAAGCAGAGCCTGGAGGACATCACTACTCGATGTTAGGAACCGTCGCGGCGCCGATGTGGATAGCGATCACCATCTTGTTGTCGCCGATGTACGTCTCAGGATGGCCGCAATTCGACGTAAAGTTGAGAAGGCATCCAAAAAGTTCAACTTGCAGATTCTGAGGAGCGAAGAGGGAAGAAAAGAGTTCAGTATCTGCCTTCGCAACCAATTTGAACTTTTGGAAGAACTGGAAGACGAGGACATTGATGAGACTTGGGATCGGGTGCGAACTGCCTTTATTAAAGCCGGCGAAAAACACCTAGGCTATAAACGCTCCAAACAAAAACCCTGGATGTCCCAGGAGCTGTGGTCCGCAATAGAAAAAAGGCAGAGCATAAAGCAAGACTTGTTGGCCGCTAATAGCGCTACCGCCAAAAACACCCTCGATGAGGAGTACACTGCCATACGCCTTCGAATTCGGAAATTGGCTAGACGTGACAGACGACGTGCCGCCGACGAACTAGCGAACCGGGCCAACGCAGCAGCCAAGATATCAAACATGAGGGAGTTGTACGACGTCACTAAGCGTTTGTGCAACAAGTCACGTTCCTCCAAAAAGCCGCTGAAGGACGCCACGGGACAGCTGCTGTGTACTACAGAGGAGCAGCTGAAACGATGGACTGAGCACTTCTCCAACCTGTTGACTCAATGCCAAACCCAGCCGACAACTGATCCGAACAGCCCCGGACCACTCCTGAATCTGCCAACGACTCCACCAACAGACGCAGAAGTAATCACTGCCATCAAACAGCTGAAGGCAGGTAAGGCACCAGGAGTGGACAATATCAACGTGGAGCTCTTAAAGGCGGACCCGGCTAGGTCAGCCGAAATACTCTGTCCCCTCTTGCAGCGTGTTTGGGAGACGGAGCGTGTTCCCTGTGAGTGGAAGCAAGGTATGCTCGTAAAGGTGCCGAAGAAAGGCGACTTGTCAGTCTGCGATAACTGGAGGGGCATTACACTCTTACCAACTGCAGCTAAAGTACTGGCAAAAGTACTCCTCAACCGTATGTCCCCAGAGATTGCAAAAACACTTCGGGAAGAGCAGGCCGGTTTCCGTTCTGGACGATCATGCACTGACCACACGAACACCTTGCGTATACTCATCGAGTCGTGCGTTGAGTGGCGAGCCGAACTTTTCCTGGCATTCGTCGATTTCGAGAAAGCCTTCGACTCCGTAAAATGGAGCGCACTGTGGTCCAGCCTCAGGCGAAGAGGAATACCTAGCAAGTATATAGGTATAATCAAGTCCCTATATAATGGCAGTACTTGCAAAGTAGTGCACGACCAAGTCCTAGGGGAACCAATTCCGATGACTGCAGGAGTCAAGCAGGGCTGCCTCCTGTCGCCGCTACTCTTCATCATCCTGCTCGACGACGTCATGCGGAAGGTAACTGTTACACCTAGGGGAATCGCATGGAACGACATCTCGCACCTGGAGGACCTCGAATACGCAGACGACATAGTGTTGATTTCGTCTTCATTGCCCGATCTCCAAATTAAGCTGGACTCGTTACGAGAGGAAGCACTAGATAAGGGACTACGAATCAACGCTAGGAAGACCGTCGAAATGCGAGTTCAGTCATGCGAAAATCGCCCTCTCAGACTCAACGGTACACCACTGGAGTCTGTCGCCAAGTTCGTATATCTCGGCAGCACCGTGACCAACAGCGGTGGCTCCGATGACGACGTCGACGCGCGAATCAGGAAAGCAAAAGGTGCCTTTGCCCTGATGAAACCGGTCTGGGATTCGAACGTGCTTACCCGGCGGATTAAGATCTCCCTCTTCGATTCCATAGTGAAGACTATTTTGCTTTTCGGCTGTGAGACATGGAAGGATACAAAGGGTCTGACGAACAAACTACAAGTGTTCGTCAACAAATGCCTTAGATCCATCCTGCGCAGATTCTGGCCGAACACGATCAGCAACGAGGATCTATGGAATCGATGCCACCAAATTCCGATCAAACAAGAAATTGCCCAGCGGAAGTGGAGGTGGATAGGACACACCCTCCGAAGATCAGAGGAGAACACAGCCAGGGTCGCGTTCACGTGGCGGCCGCGTGGGAGCAGGCGACGGGGCCGGCCGGCGCACACGTGGCAGCGAACTGTCGGCGCCGAGCTGCGAGCGGCCGGGCTTAGTTGGAGGGACGCGGAGCGAGAGGCACGGGACAGGAGCGGATGGAGACGTCTCACGAAGGCCCTTTGTACCATTGGGGTACCATAGGACAGCAACAACATACACTATAAGCAAATTGATAGATTAAGACGAATGACATAACAACATAACGTAACTTCATGAAAAATAATAAATAATAAAATAAAGTTGCTTAACATAATTTAGTATGATAAGTACATTTTCTTAACAAGTTTTTCAAATGTCATTAAAGATTGAGCGCGTTAGACAGTGGCAATAAGTTCCAAAGACGATAAGCTTCAATAGTGAAAGATTTAGAATAAAAGGAAGACGAATGTGAAGGTATCTTCAAAGTTAGGCTATCATTTAAGCGAAGAGGTACATATTATATATTTATCTTTAACGCCAGCGTTGATTCTAGACCAGAATGAAGAAAGTTCTTCAATATGTATTCGTAGCCGGCGACCATGCAAGTAACTATGAAACCAGTCAGACACCTTAGGAGATATGTTAAGAGAACCAAGTATAGCTAGTAGTAAGTCAAAATCAACAGTATTGAAATGATTAATGAAATCAAGTAATATTAACACTGTAATGAGAATTCTAGACATTAAAAAATATATTATATGTTTAAACAATAGCAGACAATAATAAAAATAAATTTAGGAAAACATGTTTTATACAAACTTGAAAACAGGTACAAAGGTCAAAAAGGCTCGAATCAAATTACAAAATAAATGTTACATCATCTGTGGGACTATTTAAATAAATAAATAAATAATAAATAAATATCTACTATATACAATATGGTTCAAATTTAATACTTAATAGTAATAAAGTATTTTTTAACCAGATTTCTAAATAGTGACTAAAAAATTTGTAAATTCTATAACTTAATATAATAACTTCGATAAAAGAACTTTCCTACCAAGAGACAGGTCAAGGAAAAAAGAGAGACCAATTAAAAGGTGGAGAGATATCTTCAACCAGATAATTATGTGGACCGCTGTGTATACAGAAAGCACGGGAAAGGGATACATGGAAATGTTTAGGAGAGGCCTACGCCGCAGAGGCGACTATTACTATTACCAATATTAATTAAGTGATGTTATAAACATGTAGACGAGTTAATTATACGAGTATAGAATACATATGTTTAAACTAAGAATACTTACGCTAGTATTAATTGAAATTTTAATAGTAATAGAAATAAAGGCGATTTTTATTTTATTTATTTATTTTATTTTATATAAATTAAAGGATTAATGAAAAGATAAAGATACCTTTGTCTTAAATTTATGCTCCTCCAACTTTCCATATTGTAATGTTACGGATTTCATTTAGCAGCAAAATACCATAACTTTACTTATATACCTGCAGGTTTGTACGGAACCCTCGGTGCGCGAGTCCGACTCGCACTTGACCGGTTTTTTTTTTTAAATTAGTCTGCCAAAGAACTTTAACTTCTGACATGTGTACTTTGTACGCACGCAATATTTTTAAAATTTAAAAAACTTTGTGACTTTATCACAAATGTCATCATCCTTACAAAAATCCAACATTTCGAACCAGTGCGGTAGTCGTAGCGCACTTACAAAATCCTGGAATATACTAGCTTAACAATAATTTCAAGATTTATCCCGTGATCTCTCCATACAAAACGATTGTTTCTTTATCATGAGAAATAAGGCCCGACCAGAGGAGACAAGACAGCACACAACAGACAGACATAGGGAGACAAGAAGCAATGGCCTACAATAAATGGTGCTGCGTTTGGCTGACCTACGAAACCACCACATTGAGGAGAAGGATAGAGCCAGGGCCCACCACGAACACATATAGCTCGGGAGGCAGCGCTATAATTGAGCAAGTCATTTTATACCGGCTGAAAATCATAACAATAATAGTTTTCCCCTAACACATAACAGCTCTGAACGTCAGCTGCTCTGATAGCGGTGGAGCTAAAGGAGACAGCATGAGAAAGTAATTGGAAAAAAAACTGCTCCAATGAATTTTATACCGAGCGAAAATGTGTTATATTATTGTTTCAATCACATACTTTAAAAAAATAGTCGTCAGCTGTATTGATGAAGGTGGGTTATATGTCAGTCACGTGCATGAACATCATTGAAAATTTGACAAAAAAAGTAATTTTATACCTTATGAAATTTATACATCTAAATTTTTATACTTTTAAAATAATAAAGAAAACCGTCAGCCGTATTTTTGATGGGGGAAAGACCTTCAGTCAGCGTGATAAACATTTTGCGCGCTCAATGCATTTGAGCGTTGCATAGTCTCTTTGAAAAATAAACTGATGATCTTTACACCCATAAACATTTTTTTACATTCAAATTATCTTGAATTCAATAAGTATAATATCAATTTAGTATAAAAAACACCACATTTTATTAATTCATTTTGTTCCGGTTTCAAATTATATGTATATACAGAAATATATATTTCACGATCACGATTCAGCCTGTAATATCGCACTGTTGGGCATAGGCCTCTTCCCCATGTAGGAGAAGGATTGGAGCTTAATCCACCACGCTGCTCCAATGCGGGTTGGCGGATATATTACCTACTATGAGTAACAATCGCTATCAGGTGTACACGATAACAACCGGGACCGGGGGCTTAACGTGCTCTCCGTGGCACGGTGGGGAGACCCACAAGGACTGCACAAACACCCAGACCACGGCAAACATCTGTATGGCCAATACAAATGTTGTCGTGTGCGGGGATCGAACCCGCAACCGCCCGCGCAACAGCCAATCGCAATCCAGTGCTGTGACTGCTGCGCCAACGCGGCGTCACAATATATATTTATTAGAAACAAAATACTAATTAATTAAAAATTTTTTTGTTAATGAACATAAATAAGAAAAAAAAGCTCAGATTTCTATTGATACATAAATTATTATTTTACTTCTTTATATACATCTTCTTCTGTGTCTGTGTGATATCCATCACTTTCCTCACAACTATCATCGGAGCTGTCGACGATGAGAACTTCAATGTACTGTAGAAACCATAGATGGTGATGGTGGAACTTGATCACCGTCGAACCATTTCAAAGTGTATTCATTATTTTCTTCCTTCTATCCGTAGTATAACGGTGATAATACTGATGAAACTGACTGATAAGCGTGACTCGAAAAATGCGCTATATAGGATGTATGTAATACATGCTGATTGCTGGTATAATTCAGATTGACGTGCAAGGAATATTGCACAGTCAAGTGTACTTTTAAGTGTGAATTTGTCTTTTGGACTTCATTTTACACAATGCAATCAAATGGGTTATAACATTAGAAGTAGTAAGCCTTGCATAGATATTAACTTTTTGTCAAAGTTCGATCGTATGTAGTATGCTAAGTAGTCCGGGGTGATGCGAGACTGATGACCTGTAATACAGGTATTTCTATACCTAGCATAGGCATCAGACTCACATCAACATTGACGTGCGTTTTGAGTGCCTAATTTACTTTAATTGTGTAAATGAATAAAGAACCTGTTCGATGAAATTGTAAACCTTTAACCTGTGATTTGATATAACTGTAAAATTGTTATTTTCTGTATAATGCTTTGTAAATTGTGTTTATATAAAGAAAAATAAATAAATCTTCAAATCTTCAATTTTATATGTTCTGAATTTCTGATGAATGTCTCTACTCGTGCTTTGTTCACTTTATCTATTGCTTTCAGACCATACATTCTGCATACAAATTCTTCGATCTTTTTTAGAAGTTGATGTATATTAGAATCCTGAATCGTTTATATTTGCTATATCTGTAAATGTTCTTATTAATGATTCTGACTGTCTTAAAATTTCTAACGGTTTTTTCCTCTCCTACAAAAAGCGGGATTAAAGACGTATCCTGTGAATGCATGAAATCCTGGCAACGATGCGCACAAGCTAGGTCCTAATACTTTGTACAGTTGAGTAACATCGATATAACGTTGTGCATTTCCAGTTCCGAATAATAAATAAATTTTTAGATTGCTCTGAATATGACTCATATTCTCCAATAGAATCATTAAATATATCTGTATCAGAACATCTTATTACTACGTTTTTTCTTTGCTTCTTCATGCGTTGTATAATTTAAATTGTGCTCTACGCTTCTTTCTATTTTTTCATTATTTTATAACTCTACCAGAAGGCTAGAAAAATAACTTTTAGGCAAGGTATGTTAGAGTAGTGAGACCTTTACTGCTTGAAATTCGTTGATGCTACAGTACAAATTAATATAATAATTATGAAACCGATACACAATGAATAAATAAAATGTGGTGTTTTTTATACTAAATTGATATTATACTTATTGAATTCAAAGTATAAGATAATTTGAATGTAAAAAAAAATGTTTATGGGTGTAAAGATCATCAGTTTATTTTCCAAAGATACTATGCAACGCTCAAATGTATTGAGCGCGCAAAATGTTTATCACGCTGACTGAAGGTCTTTCCCCCATCAAAAATACGGCTGACGGTTTTCTTTATTATTTTAAAAGTATAAAAATTTAGATGTATAAATTTCATAAGGTATAAAATTACTTTTTTTGTCAAATTTTCAATGATGTTCATGCACGTGACTGACATATAACCCACCTTCATCAATACAGCTGACGACTATTTTTTTAAAGTATGTGATTGAAACAATAATATAACACATTTTCGCTCGGTATAAAATTCATTGGAGCAGATTTTTTTCCAATTACTTTCTCATGCTGTCTCCTTTAGCTCCACCGCTAGTGCGACAACTGACGCTCACTTTACCGATTTCTGACCATTAAACAACTATTTGAAATACAATTTATTCGGTATAAAATTCCTAAAAAAATTGCTACGCTACCTCCCGTAGTAATAGGTATAGTTTCGAGCGGAAGCCAAATATCGTTACTTACTTAATTATTTTAATAAAGGTAATTTTCACAAACTACTGTACAGATTTCAATGAAATTTTGAACAGATATGTAACTTTGTCCAACTTAAAATATACGCTACATTTTATTTCGATTAGTGACCACGATATTTTTATTGAAGTGATGATGAGTGATTATATTCATTATATTTTTATTGTAAAATTGAAAAAATATGGAGTACGAAGTTCGCCAGGTCAGCTAGTATAGAGGTGTTTGAGTCCTAGCTGCGTTCCTTCAAATGGGGGGTTCTGTAGGTGTTATAGGTCACATCAGTTGTGAAAAAATAAATCCTATAGCCCTTTTTTTAAATTTTACTTTGTCGCTACCCTGGCTAGATACTTCTGCATAACCGTACAATATTATATTTCTTAGCTCTGAAAACGTCGATAAAGTGAAATATTAATACTAACTTCCGCATACTTAACTACTGAACCGCATATTGAAATGAATTCTTTTTCCTGTAAATTGTTTTTAAATTATTATAAATTATAGCCGTGCTTACGCGCTCACGAAATGTATCATACGGATCGAGTCTATCAAATAACTCGTCTATTAAATAAATGGATTTTAAAAGTTAGCTAGGAATATATATAATGAACTTATATTTATCTTTTGCACGTACTTTACTATTTTATAATAATTAATCAACCGACTGCACATTAACTATAAGTACTCGTATTATTAATAAAATCGACACAACTTACGTTGGTAATTTGACGAAACAAACGTATTATACCTACAGGTAGTGGCCTACTGCCCTAGTCAGTCATTTACAGGACGTCGGAGTCTCACCGACAGATACATATCGCGAGATAAATAGTTTGGTAACAGAGGTCTGATAGCGAAGGACCTCTTTTACGTATATCTCTATCATCTATACGTTTCTTGTGGCATCAATCGTGTTGGTTCGATACCAATCTATACTAATATATAAAGCTGAAGAGTTTGTTTGTTTGTTTGCTTGTTTGAACGCGGTAATCTCTGGAACTACTGGGCCGATTTGAAAAATTCTTTCAGTGTTAGATAGCCCATTTATCGAGGAAGGCTATAGGCTATGTGTCATCACGCTAAGACCCATCCCACGCCGGACGCAGGAGCGGAGTCCACGCCGACGAAGTCGCGCGCAGTAGCTAGTAAGAATATAAAATATTTTGCTTTCGGACAGGATTGTGTGACTTAATCACAGCGATTCGGTACTCTTTATCACCCCACTCCATTTTAATATCACAAAATATTTTACAATGTATTAGCGCGAAAATGAGAAAACACAATGAACAATCATATAAAAATGACCAATTCCAAATTCAAATGTAATATTTTGTTTATTTTTAATCATAACAGTTTATTTATGGCTAGACTATGTATATACTACAGTGAGTATAGTAGGGTACAACGTACTTTCGTAAGCAACTACTCTCAACAAATAGCGTTACAATATTGCAATCAATCGCGCGAAAACAAAATTGTTCATCGTTCTTATAATATTAGATGTTGATTAAAAATGTCATCACAAGTTACTAGGTCATACCATTTCGTTTAAAATGATACTACGACAAAACACCACACGTTTTCTCAGTCTCATTAGAACTTCATTACGAGGTCACATGCTCTGTACAATACTCTGTTATATATTACACTGGATACGACAGTCATAAATCATATTAATCGGATGTAGTACCTAGTTATATTATGTTGAATCTTACTGAGTACACAAGTATGGTTTATTCACAGAAGATGACGACCCTCAGCGTCTGCTTACGAATAGAAAAGCACCTGACCTTTATTGATTTGAAATTAAATCAAACATTATTTTTATTATAAATACTCTTTTTTTGGTAGGGCACAGCAGGAAATTTCCTGCTCAAAAAATGGAGCAGGCCGACTGGGATAGTACCTCGACCTTACAGAAGACCACAGCTAAATAATACTGCTTTCGATCAGTGTTGTGTTCCTGTTGGTGAGTAAGGTGACCAGAGCTCCTGGGGGGGATTGGGGATAGGGTCGGCAACGCGCTTGCGATACTTCTGGTGTTGCAGGCGTCTATAGGCTACGGTAATTAAGTACTTACCATCAAGTAAGCCGTACGCTTGTTTGCCGACTTAGTGATATAAAAAAAACCTAATAAGTACATAATATACAATTATAATAAAGAATCGGTTATCTTTGTGACAAAGAAAATACTTCGGTGTGGTCCGACATCGCGATTGTTTAAAGCAAAGATGAAAGTCTATGAGGAATCTTCAAGACCTTGGTGAAAAAAGACATTCGGGTACGGGAAGTTTCCCTGGAAGTGAGCGGGCGGGGCGGGCCGGGTAATGATCGCAACGGCTTCAATATTGTGGAGGCATGGCCTTATCATTATAATTTATTCACGCCGCAACTGGTAAGAAACTCTCGGTACGCCTTTGTCCTCCGTCTTAATAGAACTTTGGATTACAGAAAAGCTTTAGATATTTCCAAAATTTATAAATTAATATAATCAGTTTTCCTTTAGAAGATTACCTCCTCTCTTAAAATGTAAATAAAGCAAGACTCATTCGAAACATCAGAGTTTAGTGCAAGTTTAAATTTAATTTTTTCCTGCGGTAAAGAGAAAACCGTGCATCGTAAGAAAACCTGCAAGTTCTAAAAACTCCATACTCTATTTAAACCGCAACGAAACTGAAAAAAAGTTGAAAAATTAAAAACCTTAATGCTGCCAAAACGTAATAACGTAATTTTACATTCACTGTAAATTCTGAAACAGCTTTACGCTATGATACGTTATTCGTAAATATATTTAAAATTTCTTTATAAATATTAATGTCACAACTAAACGGAAAATGTTTTTCGTATATTAAAACTGAAAACACTTAGTGAAATTACGTTTTTAGATATAAGTTAAGGAGTATAAGATAGAGGATAGGTACAGTGCGTCTCGTTGACACGTTGTAAACAATAACATTCCGTAAGCACAGTACGTGGTGTCGATAAATCAGGACACATACTCCGGTGGGAGTCTAATAAAGGCTGTCCCTATATATAAATACACACAGATATATCGCGATCTATAGGTATAGCCGTATTGTCTACAGCCTCATCGGACCAAACTTTCCTTTCCGCAGTCAAACTTACGTCAAGTGAATCTCGTAATGTTTAAAGTTGTCTCGACTGTGCCTGCATTATTTTGGTGTGACATTTTTTTATTCTATCTATTTAAAACTTGTCAACAACTTTAATCTTTCGATTTCTTTTAATTTGTTGTTTGTTTGTTTTGTTTGGTTGTCGATATAATTACATTTTGCGACAAATAAGTTAGACATCTTACTTGTATACCCAAATCATTTACCGGATATTTGAAAAGTCATCTCTTAAGAAATTATATGAATCATTTGAACTCATCAACTGCTTCTGATAAAGATGATAATTAGCAAAATATCTTGGAAAAATGGTTTGCTAAAATTTGGTGAATGAAAAGTGAAAGAAATTATATATACCTACCTACATTTTTTATTTTTTCAATCAGCAATATTGTCGACAAATAATACTACAAACAGATATGCCAACCTTTATTATGATATAAGTATAATAATTTTTAAAGTTTAAAATATGAAGCGAACAATTTGTAAGTATAAAAATCTCAATAAGTGAAAGTATTGTTCAACAGTTCTATTGTCACACGTGTTCAAAATAATGGACATAAAGGGATAGAACGTGCACAGTATTTTTTTTCTTTTAGTTAGTTAATATTTATATAATTTAATAGTAATATTGTCCTACAAATTGCGTGGTACGTTATCCCGGTCGTACGCTCACTGCTGCTCTATCCCCTGCTATTCTATTACCTACCACAATCGAGAGTTTTCTCAAGCTACTCCCGGAAAATTAGCTTGATAGTAATCAAGTAAAAAAAATTTACTAAGGATCCCGGACTATATTATTTTTTGCTTAAATAAATTATATTCGTTTTTCACGAGCAATAACTGCTAATTGTCATAAATTTTAGTTTTCCCTCAATTTAATTAACCATAAAGAAAAATCATTTTTTTTCGATATTTCCCAACGTCTGAGGCAGACGATATAATCTGTCTAAATTGTTCCATCCTCATAAACAATGCACGTTAACAAAACAACGCCTCGTCTTAATTAAAGTTGCTCTATATACTTACGTACTCAATCCCGCTAAGTTAAGGAAAGGTTAGCTAGCGCCCGCCGCCCACCCGAACATTCCCGAAGTATCGCTTAATGCCGCTTTATTATCTCCCGTCGTTGAACATTAATTAATTCTTTTCGAACCGTTACTTTAACAGATTTCAATGAAAATTGACTAAGCTTTTGCTTTGTTTTTAATATCATTGTCTTATTTCCAGTTGTTACTTAGTCGTATTTGTGACTTCATTCGTATGGTTTTCTTTCAGACTATACATATGTATGACTAATTTTCTGTATTTCTGTAATAAGCATACAGTACTCGATAGTTACTAATAGATAAAAGTACTAAAGTAGGTACACAATACACACGTACTACGAAAACTACTTACAACTTAAAATGTAAACGTACATATGTAATTATTTAAAACAGTATACATACATTATCTTATTAAATATATAAAACGAAATAATTTTTTTCTCCAATTATTAAAAAATAAATATGATAATTACCACTAACTACTTAAAACATACTGTTAAGGTCAAATATATGTACAATTTAATTCTAAAATGATCTTAATTACCTCGATCAACTCGACAAAACCAACAAAACAATCAATTATCTGTTAATACATTAAATGAGCCTTTATTACCCCAGATATCATACCGAGGTACGTGTTAACAACTGTAGATAACCTAAACATAAGACAAATAATCAAATTAATCGCAAGGCGGGCCGATATCAACATTATTAATTCAAAACTTGAGACCCCCGCCGCCCCATCCTCCCACGACCCTAACCCCTAAAGGCCGCAATATCTTCAAAGAGGTCTCTACTCGAAAGGTTACAAAATAACCTTACTCAGATACAATATAAGCTTTTTGAAACGGTACATTGTTTTACAAAATAAATCATATCATCATCATATTAATATAATATATATTACAAAATAAAACCGACAAAAAAATCTTATAATTTGTAATTGTTAGTAAAATTATTACTCTTTTTATAGTTCTTCTTCGCAGAGGCTACATTTCAAATCGGCGCGTTACATATTTTTATAATAACTATAATTAAATATATTTTTTTAATTAATAATTATTTTGGAAAATTATGATGCAAGAGTACTTTTGAGGCCAAACATGCGTAAAATATATTTAAAAACGTATTTATTTTGTTTATTTTAGTACTGCTCTTTAAACTTCAATCCTTTAAACCTAAATAAAACAAAATTAGAAACTACAAAAAAATAATTAAAACTGACAAAATGAAACTAATATTACCTCTTCGCTTGTTGCGTGTTCGAAGAAATCTATTCTTAAACAATCTATCGCTCCAGTCATAACAGAACATTAATTTTCCTTTTCCCACGTCATAAGGTAGCTCTTTGAGTAAAAACTTATTTTCCGTTCGCAAACGCTCCGATGCTATCTGTCACGGGGTGCTACGTTTATTTGCGTTGAGTTTTTTAAATTAGAACTCTTATGTACAGCGTAGCAAGATTCATATTCATACATAGTCTGTTTTAAAATGGAAAATAATCGTTGTTTCCAGGGAACGGACCGCCCACACCCCTCGCCCATACTCTACATGTTATTTACGTGTGAACACAACACCACCAAGGGTTCAATTTATCTGACCTAGTGGGCCTTTAACTAATACTACATCCGAAAGTACTTGATCTTTCTTTATTTATTTTTATTAAATTACTCTGGTCTCACAATATTTTTCCTTTAATATTCAAAAAACATCAAACATTTTTAAATTATAATAATAAAAAACAACATACTACGTATATGGGTAATGAGTATATCATTACATAATATAAAACAAAATCGCTTCCCGCTATCTGTATGCTTAGATCTTTAAAACTACGCAACGGATTTTGATGCGATTTTCTTTAGTAAATAGAGTAGTGATAGAGGAATAGTGATTCCAGAGTAATGTTTATATGCATAAATACATGCATAATATATTAGAGGAACACTGATAGATTTTGCAACCGTGTAAAGCCGGGGTGAGTCGCTAGTACAATTATGATGTAATTATATATACCTATATTTTTCTGTCTCTATTTCTACAATATAACTCTAAATAAAGAAGTCCTTCGAACTCTCCAAAATTTATAAATAGGTCAGTAATTTTGATAAAGTTGTGTAGGTACAGTTTTTTGACACGATTCCTTTGTTAATGAAAAAGCGTGAAAATCTTAGAAGCATCGAAAGAGAGGAGGACATCATCCCTGTCTGGCAAGTGCCGGGCGGATCCACAATTACAATCGTTTGAGGGGACTTTCTCGAACTCTATGATGAACTGGAAATATTTCATAATATCAGAACCGTCGTTATAATGCCTTAGCAGAATATTTTTCTTGGCTAGAAAGCCGATATTCCCCCAAGAGTTACGACATTTCAATTTGCCAAGGCGGGCGGAAAATGGAATTACGATTGAAGCGAGAATACCCGAATGTCGCCGAGGGCGTCCTGTTTCGAGCCGATGTATGCCGAGAGCTGCCGAGGAGCTCCGAGCGTGCGACGCGCCCGCCATGCCCGCCGCATCAAGCCTGTGTATTGATTAGATGCGGAACGCCCGATGTCATACAAATTAGGCCGTACGGAAAAACTGATTTTGAAAAATTAAACTTACAAAATTTGTTTACCTACGTGACGTACTTGTTATTATTTGTGTAATTAATAATGCTAAATAGGAAATATTTGAACAAAAAAAAAACTATGAATGTATGCAATTAGGGAGCAGATTGTCTAAATTAATTTTATTTTAAGTTTGTGGTATTACACAGATATTAATAAAAATTTACATAAATTATTAGTACATAAAAAATAAATAATAAAACGTATAAATTCTAACTCAGATTTTTCTCCCTTATCCACGAATAACATTTGTGAAAACACGTTTCATAACAACAGGAAACAATTTAAAAAAGTAAAATAAAAATTTCAGTCTAATCTTAAAAATAATTAATATAAAAGCCTATTTACAGTAAACCGACTTCGGTAGAATAATGTAGACCAATAAATATACATTACATTATTAACGAATGTTGGCCTCGTTTCTCGCTCTCTTTGTTCGTTTCACAATTTCCCGACGGAGTAAATGAAAACAGGTTTTCCGCTGAGTGAAGCTAAGGTTCAAAATATATCGTTTGAAAGTATTTAGTTCCCGAGGATCGTGTGTTGTGAAACAGTGTGATAATGAACTTTCTGTTCGTGCGATGAAGTCTCGTTTCGTGTGTGTGACTGCAATGGCACGTTTCATGATTTGTGAGTTTATAGCAACGGTGAAGTGTTGGCGGTTAATGGTGGCGGAGCGTGGCTCTCACCGACGACATATTGAAAAAGTTTGGCGCGAAAAAAAACAGATTAAAAATGTTTGTTATTTACATGTAGATATAATTACGTTTTTAATTAAATACTTTTTTGTTTTTCCTTTGTTATCATTTAATGTTATTTTTATAAATATTTTTATGTACAGTTTTTATTTAATGTAAATAATATAATATAATGTAAATTATAACTTATCAATTAACCATTATCGAAAATGTATTTACTAAATACCATAATTATTTTTATACCCGCCCACGTAAATGTTTAATTTTCTTGCGTTTTCGAACGTAAACTATGCGCAAGAGCAGAATACGTAAGAATTTCTTTTTTAATTTTCAATAGCTATCTAGGTACGGCTAGTAATAGAAGTAGTAGGTACGTATAGTTATAAAAGTGGCTTCAATTAGAAACTGAACAAAGGTTTGTGTAAAATGTACAATGTGTAAACAGATCAAGCTACAAGTAACTGTAGACTACAAAAATGCTGTAATGAAGTAAAATGATGAATATGTATTAAAATAATATTGTACATACATACATACTAATAATAAATATGTTTTTGTATTAAAAGGCTACATTTTTTTTTCTTGTTTTAAAGATCTTCATAACCCATACACTTGAATAAAACTGTTCCTAAAATAATGATAGAGTTACTATTTTGAAAAGTAAAAATAAGTAATGTAAATATTTTTAAGAGCTGGATATAATTATGATGATACGCCAACGATACGCCAACGATACGCCAGCCAATGATCATCGGAATGGTAGCGACTAAGAAGCCAGTTAATTCATAGTCTATTAGATCCGTACTAGACGTGATCTTCACCCATTTACTTAATGGATAAAAATTAAATTATCTTCCTTAGTATGTCAAAGATAAATCGCGAAAGGGTTGGCTGTATAATTCTTAGCCAGGCTATATTATTGTTTTCGGCAACCGCCATTTAAACTAGACTTTTACCATTCAATTCTATGTAATCGTTTTCGCAATGTAACGGCGCTCATTTTGATTTAAGATTTATTAAATATGTGGGTGAAAGTAACTAGAACAATATTAATATACTTAAATGTTTATGCCTGCCAACCCAGTAGCTATACCAGAAAATATTAGACAACCTAACGTTTGCATTTTCTACAGGCTTCATACTGTCGGTAGGTATTAAATTTACTCTTCAAACTTATAGGTCCATTTTTAAATAAAAATATATTTTTTTAATTTTGAATTGAATATAGCGCCCGCCCAGGAACTTCGATTCAACCCTTTTGCGATTATTTTTCAAATATTAATAAATATACTTACTTAAATATAAAATAATTGTAAAATAATTTTCATCCATTAAGCAGAAGGGTGAAGTTCGTCTCTATTTCGGATCTACTAATTAATATTCTCTATTAACTAATATTCTAATTTTATTCTGTTTTTTAGGAATATGGCGATATACATAGAGGTGTAGAGTGAGAGGAGAGAGAGGAGGAGAGGGTAGAGAGTCGTATTAGCAAGCCCCGCTTTCTCCCCTTCCCATGATCTACCTAAGTCTGGTATTTCGCCAGTGTAAAAGTGTGCGGTCTTTAATAAAAGCTAGGTACGTTCAAAACCTATCAAATTAATTAGTCATCTGTGGTCAAGTCTGAGACATCGCCTGGCACCTTTAACAGTGTTTTAAACTGAAGACGTTTGCGAGGGACACTGAATTACTTCAGTCAGTCAATCAGCACCACTCCTATAAGTCGTAATTTGCCGTCATATAGCGCACAGCTTTTTACAGGCTTTCTAAAGCAAGAATATTTGTTAAAAATCGGACTACATCAATCGGGATACATACATCATTGTGGTTGGGAACACGGAGGGCAAGAGATCGCGCGGTCGTTCACCAACGAGATGGACAGACCAAGTCAAGAACTCATCTGCCACTAAGTTTTACACGGTCGTAAGAGACGCCATGGACAGATACCGCGTGGAGGCAAATCATCCGCTCCAGATGCAACCCTGATGCTGACCACGATCCTCAGACATGAGAGACCGACAAGAGATATATATATATACTAGCGACCCGCCCCGGCTTCGCACGGGTGCAATGATGACATTTTTAAATGACAGGATCTTTACGTAATATTCCGACGTGGCGGCTGAGGTACTACTCTTACAACACGTAATATTACGGCGATGGCGGTTAAAGGGTTAAATGTTTCGCTGTTAATTACTTCTAACGACGATATCTGAAAACCTATTCATCTGATTGATATAGTGTAAAGGGCAATTTTAATCTGCATTAAATTCCTAAGCTAACTAAAATATTTGTTTGGATAAGGATTAATACTGAACTAAAGAAAATAGCTTGGAAAATAACGTAATGTTTTTAATTAAAAATTTGAACATAAAAGTGGTTATTGTAAGTCAACCGTAAGAGATAGATATATGCTATCGCGGACTTTTTTGTAGCATTTTTATAGATTTAGAATTCGCTAGTACATTACTCCACTGTATCTTTGCTAGTTTACGCGGCGTTTGCGTGGAAAGCTCCCAGTTGGCCCGATTTTGTGCGACTTCTTCAACATTTATCGCCTTATTTCTGCTAATTTACATAAAACTATACTAAATTATATACATAAACCTTCATCTTGAATCACTCTATCTTTTAAAAAAAACCGCATTAAAATCCGTTGCGTAGTTTTAAAGATCTAAGCATACATAGGGACATAGGGACATAGGGACATAGGGACAGAGAAAGCGACTTTGTTTTATACTATGTAGTGATATATATATATATATATATACATACATCATCATCCAGACGGTAAGAGACTACAAACGCCTGAACAGCAGAAACATCGCAAGCGTTTTGTTAACCCTACCGCGACCCTCCCCAGCAGGGCTAGCACGCGCGCCACGACAAAAGTTTGTCTACCCCTTTTCTCGTATTATCTCTTTATGTCTACAGTAGCTAACATGCGTGCACGTGATACTCTTCTCGTCACGACAATTGAAGAGATAACAAGAAATTTTAGTTATCTCTACGGGAGCCATGGAGAAAACATGGCATAGTAGTTTTGTCGAAGTTTGACGTGATTTTGACGTTTTAAGAAGATAAACTACTCGTTGTCAATATTATCGACGAGAAAGACTTCGATATACGAAATATATTAACATTATAAATATTATTATAATATACTAGCTTCTGCGCGCGACTTCGTCGGCGTGGACTCCGCTCCTATTGGTCTTAGCGTGATGATACATAGCCTATAGCCTTCCTCGATAAATGGGCTATCTAACACTGAAAGAATTTTTCAAATCGGACCAGTAGATCCTGAGATTAGCGCGTTCAAACAAACAAACAAACAAACAATCAAACAAACAAACAATCAAACAAACAAACTCTTCAGCTTTATTATATTAGTATAGATTTTGTATACCATGGCGTTTCCGTTCCGTTTAGTCTTCGGAAGAGAATTATGTCTCTCGTATTGCGCATGTTAGGGTAATCGAGAAAATACTCGATGTAGACATTATCTATCTCTCTCGTCAAGAGATATCTCGCCGTAGGCATGCTAGCCCTGCTGGAGCTTATTCACAACAAGAGCGTAACTCTACAGCTTTGCTTGGCTTTCCTAAAGGTAGGTAGGGTCCTTGAGGTACTTCCCCAGTCGGGCTGGAACTAATTTTGAGCAAGATTTTTTTTAACTAACTAATTAACAACAATTATGTAAGTTTATAATTTTTATTGTCTCTATGTCATAAGCATATAATTTGTCTTACGATAAGTATGCTTAAATATTTCAGTTGTCTTAGTTACAATTTGCACTGCGCTGCGTTACGTTTGCTGCGCTGCAGCATCACATCGTACCTACCTGTACCGAATATCAGTAACACATTTTATAAGTTTCGACTTCAAAATAACCGTTAAAATTAATATTTGTAATATAATACCTACTTACTTTAAAATAAACTGTACAGTTATGTAAAACGATTAAGACGATTTAATTATGTAGTGGTTTTAAATTAACACGCATAAACATAGGAAGGGATTACATATTTCCTAGATTATAATGGTAGGTATATCATGATATTTTGTATTGATGCAGATATAAAACACATTTTACTGATATTTTGCGCATCGGTGCCGATAGACAGCGCTAATAGTAGAACAAATTATTTTTTTAGTTATTGCGAAATATTTGTGTCTTTATCATTATATTTAAATTTAGACTTTAATTTTTACTATTAACTTTAGTCACTATACCTATGTCATATCAAGCAACGCGACTTTCTACTGCTTAGTGAGAAAATCACATAAGGACAGAGCAAAAAAAAAACAAGCAATAAAAGAAGTCACAGAATAAGGCATACAAACAAAAATATTAATATATTTGTTAGGTATATCCTTATTCTTTTATTGTTGTAATTTCTCCACCATACATATTTTAAAAGATAAAAGCATAAAATTGTTGTAGCTCCCCTTATTGAAGTAAAAAGCGTGCAGAGACTCCTTATAAAAATGTAGGATCTTGGAAAAAGATCATGCTTACCCGAAGTGGGTGGCCGCCTCCCTTCTGATTTATGGTAACATGTCGCCAGGAGCGCGTACGGCAAACTCGCTTTTTGTCATTAACTGATTTTTATTCTATTTCCTTTGCTGGCCCACAATTCCTACGTAACAAATAGCAAAATCTTATTTACCTGGTATAATTTATTAAAAATACTTTCAGCAGCAAATAGTAATTGGTGTACCTACTAGGTATTTAAAGGATTAAATTGTTGAAAATTTTACAAGCTTAGTTACCAAACTTGTCCGTAGATGGCGTTGTAAATATTTGTTAATATAAGTTTTACCACAAATAATACATGTTAGTTCAAGATATTATGTTAAAAATTCATTAGGTCTTCATAATTAAATTAGATTTTTCCATTCTACTAAATTATTTTGTTAAATACAAATTACACAATTTTTAACATTTTCAACGTTTGATTTTCCATCTAGCCCTAGCGTCAAATAAAAAAACGATAAAATAAATTGTATTCGTGATCTTTATCAGGTATGTAATATATTTTGAGTACTTTTATTAAGCATTAAAATTTCAACATTGAATAAATACATGCTAATGAAAAAGATAAAAGTTATTATAAAATGTCTTACGAAGCTGTACATAGAATATTCCATGAACGATTACAAATTAGTCGACTAGCACCACCTAGTGTCGAGTAGTGATATTGCTTTGCTAAAAATGTTTAAAACAGTTAAAACGTAAGTTAATAGATGGCGTGCTACAGCTAAAAAATATTGTTTGTAAAATTAAAAAAAATGCGAGATTACAAAGTACAAATGTCAGAAGTGAAGTCTTTGGCAAACTAATTTAAAAAAAACGAATTTAAAATACAAAAATAATTAATTGAAAAAAAAACAGAAAGCCAACGTCACGCGGTGTTCCCAGGCGGTCACCCATCAAAATACTGACCGTCCCTGACTCTGCCGCGGTACCGTTCGCTCACCCTTTTATGCGCCTAAAGAAGTTTCACTTCGAAAATATAATTTTATCGGTGAAAATGGGTAGTTGACGACATTTTAAGAAATTGTAGGCTTACTTAGTAAATTATACAAAAGTCACCTATTAACTTATTATTCATTATCCTTACAATGTCATCAATATTAATAATCAATAGCACGAACTCTTTCTAAATATAGTGTTGGAATTTGATCTAGTAAATAACCTACATGATGAAGAAACATTGCAATAATTAATGTCGGTATATCGTTACCCAGGAAATGCAATGTATGTACGATAGGTTTCGTGTTCGTTGACTAATAATATCGTTTATTTGTTAATTTTTTTTTTTTTTTTTTGTTTTATTCTCAGACATTTGACAAAACTTCAATAGTTGAAAATACTTTTGAGAAGAGTTGAAAATACTCAAGCTCTATAAAAAATATTTGTCTGGTCTGAATCTTTTAGGCTACCATACTTTATACAGACCGAGTATTGAGTTGTCCTGACTCTGATGACTGTTGACTAACTATTGTATATAGGTACTGACTTTGTGTGTTGTGTATGACTCGCAATTTTTTAAAGTTACTTTTAAGTCTAGAATAATGCTACTGGCTATCTGGCATATAAAGTTAGGAGTCGTTTGGCAGACAAGACTATTAACATGCTATGTTTTATGCGCAGTTACTTTCAAAATAATACCTAAACTACCTATTGTCTCTTTGTAATAATTTTATTCTTTTATTACATGTTTTTATTAATCTCTCAATACGTTATTTTAAATAATATAATTTTTTTCTTTTTTAGTTGGTTCTAGATGCATTTATGATACAGGATTTCGCCTTTTTTCTCAATGACTTTCAGAACCATGCGGGATCCCGCAAATACCAGGATCCCGCGGGACTTAGACCTCTCAGTCCCGCAAATACCGGGATTAAAATTTTGTTGCGGGATTGCATTCCCTAATTCTAATATTACTTATAAAGCGGATGCGTTTGTTTGTTTGTTTGTTTAAACGCGCTAATCTAAGGAACTACTTGTTCGAATTGAAAAATTATTTTGGTGTTGGATAGTCCATTTACCGACTAAGGCTATAACGCTATACATAAATAACATCATGCTACGGCTAGGAGCTGAGCGTTAGTAAGAAATGTTACAAAAACGGGAAACAATATCTCTTTTTGATACGTCGTGGGCGCTGCGTAAACGGTTAAAACTACCCAAAAATACATATGTATGACGGAATTGATCACCAGTAAAAGTTCTAAAAATAAATAAAATAAATAAAAATAAATAAAATACAATGAAAAATCAAAGTGAACTCATTATAACCTTTTTTATGGTAATCATTTTTGTTCTGAAATAATGCATTATTTGTTTATTTGTGAAGGTGGATTTATTGACATGATACAAATCCTTATCCTAATAAGTACGTTATTCATCACAAGTATTTCTTTTTGAAAAATTGTCCATGACATCATTTGATTTCAATGAATACCTTAGAAGTTGTCATAGTTTTAAAATAACTCCTGATCCCAAAAAAATAAAACAATAATTTCCTTAGATTATTATTAGCCACGCCATATTAATTCTAATGAATGAAAAATAATTCTGATTATTAATATTATTTTAGCTTAATTGGCTAGAGCACCGACACGGTATGTCGGGGGTGCGGGTTCGAATCCCGCTAGATCGAAATTTTGATATGATAATAAACAACATTTTAGAATGAAAAATACTTCATCAACAAGGAAATTTTATGTAGATAATTTTCTTTATATATCTATATAAAAGAGATATCCACCCATTGACTCATCACGAATCACGATATCTCTGGAACCATAAGGCGTAGAGACTTGAAATTTGGTAGGTATATTCCTTTCGCCGAGTAGAGGTCAGCTAAGAACGGGTTTTGCGAAATTCCACCCCTAAAGGGGTAAAACGGGGGTTGGAAGTTTGTATGAAAGTCCCATGTTTTTGAAGTAAGAGACTTGAAATTCAAAATATATGCTCTATAGATGATGTTGAGGTGTACTAATAATGTATATTGAGAAATCAACCCCCTTTTGGGGTCAAAACAGGGGATGGTAGTTTTATGAGAGTCCAATGAAAAATACACCTACAAACTTGAAATTAGGAAAGGCTATAGCTATGATTTTCCTCAAATTAACGCGGGGGTAACCGCGGGGCACAGCTAGTCTTTGTATATAATGACAACGCTGTACTACAGGTACATACAGAACTACAGAATTTTGTAAGACTATGGCACAAGAGCGTGGCTCGTAGAAGTAACCTATTTTTTTTTTATATACAAATGCCCCAGGACGTGATCCGAGACGGTGTCTACAGTTACTCTTTCATTCCAGTTCTATCATTTATGCTTCTCGCACTTTCATTCTGCATACTTATTTCTTTCTTTCATTCCTCCACATTCACCCTCAGGGTAAGGTCCCATCTAATCTATTTTTATTCTATTTTGTTCTTACTTATCTAATAAACGCATTGGGGAAAATAAGTGGGGACGGGGTCCAAACTTTTTAATTTTACAAAACTTTCCATCTTAGATATTACTATAATTTTAATACTATTATTTTTACTATTAGTTTTATATACTTATTTTTATTACATATATGGTACTAGTATCTTATTTAATTATCTATATAGGCTTATAATTAATTAAATATTAAACATCTTATCTAATGTACTAATTTTTAATGTCTATGCGGCTTAGTTTGAAGTAACCTATTATACATACATGTGTGTCGACAGTACTGTACAGTACTGCATGGACAGTACTGTCGACACACATGTATGTAGCAGCAATGTAAGCAGAGTTAAACAAAATGACTTAGCCATTGGCAAAGTTTCAAATGAAATGAATTTAAGAAAAAGTAGGTATGTTTTGTAATTATTTCGTGGATGAATGTAACATAGCCTATAGTGACAGCTTATCAGCATTAAAATGTGGGATAATTTTTTAGTCCCTTTCTATAGGATATATCCCTTTCTCTAGGGTATGGGGGAGTACCATTTGAATCATTGACGTAGGGCACAACAACAAATATCCTGCTCAAAATCTGGAGCAGGCCGACCGGAGAAGTGCCTACCTCAACCTTAAAAAAGATCGTAGCCAAAAAACATTGCTTTGAAGTAGCGTTGTGTTCCTTAAGTGTAAAATGTAATGAAGTCAGTTTAAATAGCTCTAGTTTAAAAAGCTCGGTCAGGTTAATACGAGTGCCGGCAACTTTTCGCTTCGCTACCATTGAACGGTTGATAAGAGTATCACTAACGGTTTGTTATGGGCGTCTCGTCAAGTCAACTGCGCGCGCCGGCCTAGTGCGCACGCCGCGAACTAGTCTTACGAGTACAAATATACTCGCTTCTCATACAATTGAATCGTCGTAACATACTTCGTTATTCCTGAACCGCTAAATATTTTACTGTAAGTAAAAATTAAAATATTATTTAGATAAACAACGAACAAATAAAAATATTATTTGAATTTTAGTGCTCAATTTAGTTGGTTAATGTTTAAATATTCTTAGATCGCTTATTATCGTCTAATTATCGTTAACGTTTAAAATCGTTAAAAACATTAATTATTAAATTACTTAATTTTAACATTTTTAAGATACACCTGTTCAAAAATTAGAAACAAAAAACTTAACAAAGCATGAAAATAAATAGCAAGTAATTACGTACCTATTTGCATTTTTATAAATTAGTAAGTCTATACCTACTTAATATGTTCTTATTATATAATATATTAATATTATTTATTTTTTCAATGTTTACACTTTAACTACTACAATTCAAATTAATCGGCTTTCTTTTTGAAGTCAAGAGCGATGGTTTAAAGAAATAGAAAGTAGTCGATTTCTCGACACAGTTCACGGGCGAAATCTTTGCAATTCTAACAATAAGTTTGATTACTCTGTACTTATTTTGAATTTAAAGTGCATAAACTTAGAAACTTAGCTGGTTATCCTACTTTTTAACCGACTTCCAAAAAAGCAGGAGGTTCTCAATTCGATTGTATATATTTTTTAAGAGAGAGAGAGAGAGAGAAAGAGAAAGAGACTGTTTGTTAGATCAGAACTTTTGACTGGGTGGACCGATTTTGATGATTCTTGTTTTAATTAAAAACTAATGCTTGTAGTGTGGTCCCATTTTAATTTGATCGACTTCTGATAACTACTTTTTGAGTAATCTTTGATAACGCGTATTTACTTGAGTATTTTTGAAGTGAAACTTCTTTAGAATCGTTGTGATTTCAAACCAGATGCAACGGAAAAACGACAGAGAAGTGCGTGCCGCGCCGCGCTGCAAGCCGCTAATTTTAATTTTTTTTTTAATTAGTTTGCCAAAGAAGTTTTACTTCTATCGCGTGTAATGATGATTCTATACGTGCGTGTTGTATTAAGCCTGGCGTCGACTACAGCAGAAACGCGTCGCATCGAAGCGAGTCGCATTTATTCCTGTGCGTCTATCTCTGAATCGAATTGTTCATTCATCGCCAACTCTTTATCGAATTAAGTAGTTTTTTCGTCATGGACAGCTCGGATGAAGAGATGTTTTTATTTCAAATACTTTTTGATGAAGAAGAGGAGAATAAGAAAAGCAAAACGGCGTGCTCCAAAATAATGGGTACATTTATATGAAAAGAAATAGCTATGGCGAATTTTATCATTTATACCCAGATTTGAAAAGGGATCCTATTAAACAATAATAATAATTTATGAATAATTCTTCATTAATTTTTATCGAAACCACGATTTTAATAGATTTTTAAACGATACATAATTAAAAATACATATATTGGCGCGTATCCGCCTCTCCGGGTCGACTGAGGCGCGCCGAGTCGATTAGTCGAATCGAATCGCATCGGCGAAGAAAGTCGCTTGTCGAGCGACTCGCGCGGTCGATTCGATTCGGCGCGACGCGGCTCGTCGCTAATGGACGCAGTTTAATAGAAAATGTATAGGAGGCGACTTTGCGATTCGATTCGACTCTCCTCAGTGAGCCTAGTGGACGCGGGCCTTTACTTGTTGATGTAATTGAAGTCGTTTTTTTTTCGTTTGCGAGCAAACACAATTATGTTCTACACAATGGCTAGCTGTGTTATGTGTATTCATTATTAACAGATACATAGACAGGTTAATGTGTAGAAATAAATATTTTAATTGTTATTATATATGTACTTAATTATTATGATGTAGACAGTTAGCACAAACTTTGAATAATTTATTTGGATTTAGCGATTTTGCAGTCGTCATTTTTCTTCATTCCAATGTAATACCTAAAATTTAGGTTTTAGGTCCTAAACGTATCATGAATAATTTAAAATATTTGGAAAATCGAAAAGTGCACGCCTCACGCGCGCATTTTGTTACGAATTAAAATTAATAATAATTGCCTAAAAGAGAAATCAATTGAAATAATAATTATAATAGGTTTAAAATATTATTTGTTAGTTTTTAGAGGTTATTTTTTGTGTCGGCTAGATTAGGTTTCAAATACCTACTACCTATTTGGTTATTTTTATATTATAGCTTCATAAATAAATAATCTATAGCAATAGAACCAAAAATGCTAGAAACGAAGCCAAAAGGCGCAGATTTACTCAATGGTAATTGAGTTGAATATACTAAAGCCAAAGCTCACCTTCGAAATCTAAACCTAACCCTTACATGAAGTGACGTAGCGTCCGTAGCGAGCTTAACTCGCACCCAGGACGCAATAACTTTTTAGCGCCCCCATTCGAAAACCATATAATATGTGAAGCAATTTTTTGTTTTGCTGACCATTTGGGCCCCTTTGTGAGTAGTACCCGAGGCATGATGCCTTCTTGCCCCCCCCCCCCTTCGCTACGCCACTGTTAACATGTCATATTAAAAGTTACGGTTACCTTACCATATACTTTCAATATCATTGAAGTAACAGTACCTTTCGAATCGATCGGACATAACGCATTAGGATAACTATCCTGTAATGTTAGATGTAAGATAATGGACTAAATAAATAAATAAATATGGAAGGTAGACAAATCCCCTCATCAACTATTAGAGAGCTGATGATTTTCAAACGGCTGATCAGGTCATGCTTACTGTACCATTTACTTTTAATATCATTGAAGTAGCACGGTACCAAATTTCGAATCGATAGGACATATGGAAGGCAGTTAGATACCCTCATCAACTATTAAGGCGCTTATAATCTTCAAATAGCTGATCAGGTCGTGGTTACCTTACCATACACTTTCATTGTCATTGAAGTAACAAGGTAGGTACCAAATTTCGAATCAATAGGACACATGGAAGATAATTAGATTCCCTCATCAACTTACTATTAAAGATCTAATGATCTTCAAACGGCTGATCAGGTCATGGTTACCTTACCATACACTTTCAATATCATTGAAGTAACACGGTATAAAATTTAGAATCGATAGGACATATGGAAGGTAGTCAGATCCCCTCATTAACTATTAAAGAGCTGATGATCGTCAAACGGCTGATCACATCATGGTTACCTTACCATAATTTAAATTAAGTGCCTAACTTAACATAATATATAAGAACGATTTTATCTTGCAAAATCGACACAGAGCCGCTCTGTGTCGATTTTGCAAGATAAAATCGATCGAGAGTAATGCACACCCACACGCTTAAGCGTGTGCGGCGTGTACCTAATAGTTGTAAACTGTTCGGTTAATGAATTATTTGTAATTCAAACGATCTTTAATTTTTTATCGATCTTTTTTAACTGCGTGTAAATTTTTAATTCGTAATTAATAACGTCGATTTGGTTTCTTAAAGTTATTAAGAAATTCTAAATTGTACGTACCTACACAAAATAAAATATTCGAGCTTAGTAGGTACCTTCTGTAATTATTCAAATAAAAATTACTCATATGTGGTTAAATTATAAATAAATTATGAGGAAAAATAATAAATAGTATCCCACTGAATCGATTTGTGTTGGTTGATATTTAGAAAATTATTGTTAATATTAAACTGTCATGCTCCTGCCCTTAATTTTATATGGCACGTTTCGGTAATATTATCAGATATGTACTTAGGAATTATAGTCACGATTCAACCTGTAACATTCCACTACTGGACATATTTCTCCATGTAGGACATGAATCGGAGCTTAATCCACCACACTGCTCCACTGTGGGTTGGCGGACATAATTATGTATTCCCTGAGTATACTACCGGGACCGACAGCCTAACGTGTTCTCCGAGGCACGATGGGAAGATCCACAAGAACCACAGATCCACAGATCCATACAAAACATACCTAATATCCAGAAATAATTGTACAAATATAAATATACATCTCGACCGGAAATCGAACCCCCAAACCACCGCAACACACCAGAGTGGTTTTTGGTAGTTATATGTAGTACCAACACAACAGTAGTAGTTTGACAATGATACATCTGTACAAAATTTCATTAAAATCGGTCCAGTAGTTTCGGGGATTAGAAATGACAAACATCGTGACACGAGATTTTTATATATACAGATTATATCTTATATTTTAAACGGTTTTATATTTAGCTCACCCCGTTTGTTTTATTTATTATTTATTCTTGGGTCAAATTTAGTAATTCAAATTTCACACTCTTCCTGTCAACCGATTAATCTGAAATTTTGTATACACTTTGGATTTTGGTGACAATACAATTATGTTTATTCATTATCATTATAAATTCAAGATGGCCGCCGCTACAAAATGGCGGATAATTTATGTTTTATTAATCCCATCAATATGGGTATCAAATAAAAGGGCTCAACAAGCAGAATACAATATACTATAAAAAATTGAAATCCAAGATGGCGGCCGCTACAAAATGGCGGATAACGTAGGTTTTATCAATCCCATCAATATGGGTATCAAATGAAAGTGCTCAACCAGTAGAATACAATGTACTATATAAAATTAAAATCCAAGATGGCGGCTTCTACAAAATGGCGGATAACTTATGTTTTATCAATCCCATCAACATGGGTATCAAATGAAAGGTCTCAACAAGTAGAATACAATTTACTATGCAAAATTGAAATCTAAGATGGCCGCCGCTACCAAATGGCTGATAACAATTTTTTATCAATCCCACCAATATGGGTATCAAATAAAAGGGCTTGACAAGAAGAATACAGTGCACTATACAACCTCAATATTTAAGATGGGCGCAGCCACCAAATGAAACTAACGGGCAAGAAACCTTGCAATAATGAAGCACTAAATGAATTAAACAGAATGCGAAATAAAAACTAAAAACTAGAAAATAAAAATAGGTAAAAAAACTTTTTAAGTTAAACGGTTTTATGTTAAACATACATTGCAATGTTTAAGATAAATGTACTAAAAACCAAAAAATAATAAAATAGATACAGTCGTGGGAATTATAAACATATGCATAGACTAGACTAAAATAAAACCGTGGGGCACGTCAATTGTCTACAAATTATCGACTTAATGTGCGATAGAAGAATCGTTTAATTCGTCGTTAGGCAGTTCGCCCGCAGACGGTGAGGAAATTACTTACTATTTTCTTGCTCATGGAAATTCCAATAGTTATACACTCCATGTAAATAAAAGAGATGTTTCAACTAGTTTATCGTTGGACATTCACACTGCTGGCTGGCGAGGAATCGTTTCACTGCTCGTAGTTTGTCTTTAATCGACAAAACATATGATAAAAGTACTACTCGCTTACCACTATGAAACCCTAAAACTCGCTTATAATCGAGCTTGCTAGCTTGTTTCCACATTCTAGCCCTACTTATCACACGTCCATCGTTGTCGGTTGAACAAATGCCTAATTATAGTGTAACATCATCATCATCATCATCATCATCATCATCATATGATATTATATGATATTATAATTATAGTGTAACATTACAAAACAAACATTTTAATCAACGATTGTAGACAATTGACGTGCCCCACGGTTTTATTTTAGTCTAGTCTATGCATATGTTTATAATTCCCACGACTGTATCTATTTTATTATTTTTTGGTTTTTAGTACATTTATCTTAAACATTGCAATGTATGTTTAACATAAAACCGTTTAACTTAAAAAGTTTTTTTACCTATTTTTTTTGATCTGTCAAGTCAATGGAGTTTATGCGCAGTGTTCAAGAACTTCATATGCAGATAAAAGAGAAGTTTACATAGGTATTTTAAGGACGTATGTTGAGTGGATTATTTGAAAAGTTATTCGATTTTATATTGCTATCTGATTTTGATAGCTTTAAAACATTTTTTGTTACATTAATCTAAGATCCAAGAACTAGACGTGATCTTCACCCATCTGCTTAATGGATAAAAATTAAATGATTATCTTCTTTAGTATGTTAAAGGTAAATCGTGAAAGGGTTGGCTGGAAAATTCCTGGCCTTGTATTGGGATTATATTCGGCAACCGCCTTTCTAACCTGACTTTTAGCAGGCAACTCTATGTCATCGTATTCATAATGCAACAGCACTCATTTTGATGTAAGATTTATTTATTAAACATGTGGGTGAAAGTAACTAAAACAATATAATTATATTAATATAGTTGTTTATAACTGCCAACCCAGTAGTTATGCCAGAAAGATAAGAACAGACAACCCAACGTTTAGATTTTCTACACGCTTTATACTGTCGCTACGAGTCGTAGGTGCGTATTATTTAAATTAATTTTTTTTTGAATTAAATGTACCTATGTTTACCACAGGAGGGTTAAAATGTTTTATACGGATTAAATAAAATTTGCTAACATTCGAATATTTTACATCTTAATACTATTGTAGAAATACCGTGCACTTACTTTGTTTTTGTTGCCTTGCTTATTGCATTACTGTAATTTTAACTTTCTTTCTGTAAACAAATAAATAGTTAACATAATAACAAAAAATGTCAATAAAATCGTAAAGATTAATGCCGAAGGTGCATTAGACAAAGCAACATTATTTTACCTGTTCATTACAACTCTGTTGCTACTTTGTATGTTTTGTTTGCTAATGATGTAATAAAAATGTTAATTTCAATAAAGTTGTGAGTACCTATATCATACATAATACACACACATATATATAAAGACTATATATACATATTTATAGGTTTTTTTTAATAACATTTGTTACAATACAAGGTATAAAATCACAACCGACAATAACTTTGTGGTTTTTATTGTTTGCTTTACATATTCACCCATAACGAATAATTATTGATTTTAAATAAATAAGTATATATTTAAAAAATTGTCTTATCCTCGTCTTGTTCAATTATTTTTTAACATTAACTATTTTTTAACAAGTATAATATATGACGAACGTGTCTGTATGTCAAATAAAAAAATGTAAATTAGACCGAAAGAAAAAGGGTCGGTTATAAATTCTTCTTAAAAGTACCTTTTTTTAACGTGGGGAAAATCCTCATGGATAACCCTCCAGCGCGGGGGCACCGGAGAGGTTATGTCAGACTTTTACTGACCAAAAACCACCACGTGTGAGCAGTCATCCGCTTGGGTGGGGCGAGATGGGGTCGTGCTAGCAAACGCCACCTCATGACCTAGCTTTATGAAATAAAGACTACAGTATAGTACATCTGAGAATATGTAAGTCTATCAGTTTCGGTTGTTATTACAAACGCTTAACGTCGATCGTTACTCTCTTTAAGGAAATTATCCTATAATCTGCATCGAAACAATAAATTCCGAAATAGAACACACCGGCTCCGGAAAACATAGGCTATTTCAATTCAGTTGCGTATGACGATTCAGCCTGTAATATCCCACTGTTGGGCATAGGCCTCTTCCCCATGTAGGAGAAGGATCGGAGCTTAATCCACCACGCTGCTCCAATGCGGGTTGGCGGATATATTCCCTACTATGAGTAACGATCGCTATCAGGTGTACATGAAAACAACCGGGGCCGACGGCTTAACGTGCTCTCCGAGGCACGGTGGGGAGACCCACATGGACTGCACAAACATCCAGACCACGGCAAACATCTGTATGGCCAATACAAATGTTGTCGTGTGCGGGGATCGAACCCGCAACCGCTCGCGCAACAGCCAATCGCAGTCCATTGCTGTGACCGCTGCGCCAACGCGGCGTCCAGTTGCGTATATTAGTGGAAAAAGAAAGATAGAGAAAATGATTTTACATAATTATAAATATGTACTCCACTTTAATTTATCACTTTACCATTTTTACTCGTAGCTTTGAACGCTAGCGACAACCGCATCTTGTAACCGATTCACGAGACACGACAATATTATCTATCAGTGAATTTTTTATTATGATTTAGTATTATAAGTAAAGTTTAATTTTCAGCGTCTCTATAGTATAGACTTTGTACAGTATATACTCTACTAATTTAAAATTGTAAACTCATAGCCGCGCCTAAGACAGAATAACTTATCATAATACCATACGTATATATTAAAAATGTAAAATGACGCTCTGGCAAAATATTTATTACATATATCTATACATATATGCAAATAAATGAAATTGAAGTGTCTGTTTGTAATATTAAAATAACCGCTTTTTACTAAATGCATATGAATTTATACATGGTACATATACCAAAACCACACTTTTTACAATTTTTGTCTGTCTGTCTGTCTGTTTGTTCCGGCTAATCTCTGAAACGGCTGGAGCGATTTTGACGGGACTTTCACTGGCAGATAGCTGATGTAATAAGGAGTAACTTAGGCTACTTTTATTTTAGAAATTTATTAATTTTATAACTTTGCGAACTGAAAAATAACTTTTTTCACAGACAGCTAGTAAATAAATATTAAAAAACTATTATATTAAACTAAATAAAATATTATATTTATAAAATTATATTAAACGACTTTCAGACAGACTTTCAAAGACAGCTAGTAAATAAATATTACTGTACTGTGCAGATCAGTGGCTATCAAATTAAACACGTCCGATTGAGATTTTTGCAAACGATATTTCAATTCTTTAGGATAATTATCTACATTATACAAAGGTTCTATTAAATTAGTATTCAATAAATTGCTCGGTAAATTACATTTTTTGCCAAAAACAAGTTCATAAGGTGTATACTTTGTTTCACTATGTACTGTTGTATTGAACGAAAAACACCAATATTGTAACCAATGACTCCAATGTCTAGAATTGTTATCTGTTTGAATTCTCAAAAAAGAATTAAGAGATTTATGGGTATTTTCCAAAGATCCTAAAGATTCGTGGTGATATGCAGTTGATGAAATATGTGTGATATGCAACAACTTGCATACCTCTTTCATAGTACTACTCATAAATTCAGTACCACGATCACTTCCAATTTCTCGCGGTACCCCATACCTAAGAATAAAATTTTCTACAAAAGCTCTAGCTACACTAACACTGTCCTTAGTTTCTAAAGGATAAGCTTCTACGTATTTGCTTAATTCGCATTGAACCGTTAATATGTATGAAAAATTATCATAGTCTTTCTCTAATGGTCCAACGATATCTAAATAAATTTTATCAAAAGCGCTTTTAGCTGTTGTTGTTATTTCCATAGGTTGTTTAGTTGGTAAGGAGTGCTTTTGCTTTTGACAGCTATCGCATCTTCTTACGAACTTTTTATCATCATCACACATGTTTGGCCAAAAATAATATCGTTTAATATTATTTAGCATGCGCCTAATGCCTGCATGTCCACTTGTGGGTAGTAAATGAAAATCATTTAAAATCACTCTTTTATCGTTGACGTCATCTATTCTCATTACTCCATTAATAACACAAAGTCGTGGTCCGGACCACTTTGGATTATTATTTATTTCTTTGGTTAACCATTCAATCAATAGATTGTTTTTATTATTTTTCACAATATACAACTCGTCAACATTTATTTTTTTACAAAATGACTCTAAGCCCCTCACGAATGCGGCTCGCGCAGAACATGATCGGGTGTCTACATCGCTATAAATTGTATACTTCGATGGTAAATATAAAAATTGTTTATCTTGTATACATACATCATCATGACAACTAGCTTTATATTTTTCGTGTCTAAATTCGACTCCCGAGTTTGGTTTTTTAAGCAATTCCACGACATTAGGGTGATCAATCCTGCAATCTGTGGAACTGTTATCGACCAAATCGGTATCTTTACATTCATCGCCTTGCATTCTCCTCATCCGTCTAGTCATTACAGACGCGATATGTTTATTCATCTCTTTCAACTCATCTGATGTCACAACTATGCGAGATAATGCGTCTGCAGCCACATTATTCGCTCCTTTCACGTACTCTATCTTATAATCATACTCTTCTAAACTCAGCCTAAATTTTAATAACCGACTGCTGGGACTGTTGACATTAAACAAATATACTAAAGGTCTGTGATCAGTCCTAATAGTAAAATTTTTACCAAATAAATAGGGTCTGAAGTAACATACTGACCATACTATAGACAACAATTCTTTCTCTATTGTGGGATAGTTAATTTCAGATTTGTTAAGTGTGCGACTTGCATATGCTATAGGTAGATTATTTTTATTACATAACATTGAACCGATTGCTACCCCAGAAGCGTCAGTGTGTAAAATAAATTCGTTATCCCTTGAAAAGTCTGGGTATTGTAATATGGGTGGGGATGCAAGACAACTTTTAAGTTTTAAAAATGAGTTTTCACATTCATCCGTCCATACAAACTCAACTCCTTTACGACTTAATTTATTAAGTGGTATGGTGATTTCAGCAAAATTAGGGATAAATTTTCTATAATAGTTGGCAAAGGCAACAAACCGCTTTACCTCATCACTATTACATGGCCTAGGATAATTTTTTATTACTCTTGTTTTTTCAGGGTCAGGACTTACACCTTTCGCTGAAACTACATGTCCTAAGTACAATAGCTCTTTTTTTTAAAAAACACATTTTTGTGGATTTAGCTTTAGATTTACCTTCCGTAGTCTTTCTAAAATATCTATTAAATTTTTGTTATGTTGACCTATATTTCGGCCAAAACATACAAGGTCATCCAGGTATATAAGACATTTTTCATAGTTTAATCCAGACATTGCCACTGTCATTGCTCGACTAAACGCACTAGGACTAGTTTTTAGACCCATTGGCAATCTTTTTAATTGATATTGTTTATCGGTTGTGAATGCGGTTACCTTTCGACTATCTGGATGAAGGCCAAGTTGATAATAAGATTGTGTTAAATCGAGATGACTAAAATATACGGAACCGGATAAAGCGTCTAATATGTCATTGATATTTGGTAAAGGAAATTTGTCGTCTTGTATTCTTTCATTCAACTTTCGATAATCAATTACTATGCGCCACTTCTTATCGCCTAAAGTCTCACTTTTTTTCAGTACAAGAAGAAGGGGACTAGACCATTCACTTTGACTTTCTTCTATTATATCCTCTTCCAACATTTTACTAATCTGACGATCTACTATGGGTTTTAATGATTTTGGTATCCTATACGGTTTACTATAAACTGGCATTACATTGTCTTTAAGATGTATAGACTGATTGTATATATTAGTTACTCCTAAGTCCTAACTTATCTCCATCAATATAAAATACATCTGAATACTTCGCGCATATATTCTCAATAGATGTTTTTTCCTCCTCATTTAAATGACTTAATTCTAATAAGTTGAATAATTTCATTACTCGATTCGCGTTAACTAAGTTTGGTCTAAAAGAACAAATTTCATAATTACTTAATAAATCAAATGTTGGCGTAAAAAAACTTAATTTTACTACGTCATCTCTAGTGTTTAAAATTTTTATCGGTATTTTTCCCTGTTTAGGCGTTACTAATGTACTAGCTAAATAAATTCCATCGCATAATTCTTGCGGTAATATTACGCAATCCTGATTTATATCTGTGTCAATATAATGCAAGGATTCACATCGAGGTGATAGTATTAAATAATTGTTATAACCAATTTGACCCATCTGTAAATTTAAAACAGTAGTTCCGATATCTGTGCTAAGTAATAGGGTATTTAATTCAAAATTTAAAATACAGTTATATTTACTTAAAAAATCTTGACCTAGGATTCCGTCGGTTCGACAGGGTAGATTTTCAAATACGTAAAATTTATGCGTTAATTCAATATCATTTACTTTTAACTTTAAATAAACATATCCCTTGGAATGTATGTTGCCACCTATACCTCTGATACAAATTTTCTCAATTTGGAATGGAATGTTAAGCGCGATCAAATTCTCATACTTCACCGCGGACAATGAGGCGCCGGTGTCAATTAACCAACTCTGAGGAACGTCTAATACGCTCATAGTAACAGAGTTAATATTGTTACATATTACGTTATTTTTGTTATGCACGAAAAAAATGATCAGTTTTAATGTTATTGCAGTTATTTTCCTGAGGGGTTTCCTCAGCCGATTGAATAATATTCATATGATTTTCACGACCTTGAACCCTATGGCCTCGATTAAAAGTATTTGTATTGCTATGGTTCCCGCGACGAGAATATGAACGACCCCTATTGTTAGTACGAGTACTATGACGTGAAAAATTTGTTACCGTACCTCTACCGCGAACTGTAGCCAACGCCGTTGAAGATGTATCGGGGCGTCTGTTATAACTGTTAAAATATCTCTGTCTATAACCACGACTATTGTGGTTATTATAAACTGATGACCTACCTCTTGTGTGTCCATAACTCATAACTGTTCCTTCTGGCTGCGATGATAATTCCTCGTCCATTGCGCCTCTAATTGCGTCTTGTAATGTGACATAATTTCGCGCCGCTATAATAGTACTTATTCGACTATTTCGCAGGCCGTCCGAAAATCTTTTAATAGCATTTTTCTCATTTATAGTTTTTAAAATTTCGTATTTTTGTGAATCGCCGTCGGCCTGAGAAATAGTTAAATCAACAAACATAGATTCAATATCCTTACCAAAGTCTTCTATAGTCCTCCCGCCAAGGGCGGATCCAGCTTTGGCGCCAGGGGGGGGTCACAGTCATGGTCAAGGCGCCAGGGGGGGGGGGGTCACATAGTCGTGGTCAAGTAAAAAGAAGTTATAATTTAATTTTTATAATGATAGATACAGGTAAAAGTACGTATTTTATTAATCTATGTAGATACGGTACTTAAAAATACCTATATTGTGACAAAAATCTTGTTTAAAAATTTTAAGGCGCCTGGGGGGGCAAAACGCCGCGCTAGCCGTTTTTTGTGCAGTTTTTTGAAGCTATCTACTTTTTATTGGAAAGAAATATAAAACTAATACAAACACATTTAATTTCTACATAATTTTGATTACATGATGGTCCTTTTTTTTAATTTTTTTAAAGGATTACATTTTAAATAATCGCCTTACAACGAAACCACAAAAATGAGAAATAATTACTGATACTGTGCGTCTCCTCGTGAAGTAAACATTATTTTATTTTGCTACCGACACTAATGGATTGACAATTTAATAAGGAACAATTCGCATGAAAATTTTTTTCGAAAAGACCTAAATTTGATGTGTTATTGATTTTTTTCTAAAATCTGGGCGTATTCACTACTGTACTCAAGCGCGGTTGTATTGGAATTCAGTCTGCCGCAAGGTTTGGAGGGAGAAGCTTGTGTCGTTTGTCACCGTCTCGGCTAGCGCACGCTCACGTCATATTATAAATCTATACGTCTATACTCTATACATACAAATAAATAAAAGTGGAGTGTCCGTTTGTAATAATAAAATAATATCCTTTTACTAAATGCATATCCATGTATACACGGTACATATACCAAAATTACATTTTTTACAATTTATTGTTGTCTGTATGTCTGTCAGTTTGTTCCGGCTAATCTCTGAAACGGCTTGACCGATTCAGACGGGACTTTCACAGACAGATAGCTGATGTAATAGGCTGTTACTTTTATTTTTATTTTGTATCTTTGCGAACTGAACAATAATTTTTTTTTAATTCCACGCGGACGAAGTCGCGGGCACAGCTAGTAAACAATAATAATTTATTAGCAATTAGCATATTGTTAGCATTTTTTGTTGACTTTTGTTTAGGTTAGTTTTTTTTTTTGTTTGTTATTTATTGTGAAAAAACGCTCTGTGTGTGTATTTAAAACTATTGAGTTTTTTTTAAAAACGCTATTGTTGTGTAGGTATCTAAACAATGGTTTTAGCACCTTTGAAAATTATAGAAACGACACCCATGATAAAGAGTTTTGCTAGCTAATTTAATTTGACCATGTACCTATAGGTTTTTACTTTTTACCTAGACCTACGTTAAAATAAAAAAAAATCTCTATATATGTATATAAAAATGAATCGCTGAATTTGTTGCTAAGCGCAAATCTCGAGATCAGCTGAACCGATTTCACTAATTCTTTTTTTATAATATTCATTGAAGTACGAGGATGGTTGTTACGGTGAGAAAAATTAAAAAAAAATTGCCTGAAAAGTCTAAAAACAACACTTTTCTATATTCCCATACAAAAGATTCGTAATAATACTTAAAAGGCAATTTGAACTTTAATACCATACAATAAAGTTTAAGAGTTAGTGGAAGGGTTCCGGAAAGGCAATTGAGTGATGTTAGTATCGTATAAATATTAATGTCAATATTTGTCAATATATTAATTTATATATTTTTTTGTTTTTACATAATGTAATTGTTGACTTATCAACTTTCTTTTTTCTTTTTTTTAATCTTTTTACTAGCTGACCCAAATTGCCGTTATCCCGAATAGCAATTGAGTGACGTTAGTATCGTATAAATATTAATCTCAATATTTGTCAATATATTAATTTATAATTATTTTTTTTTACATAATGTAATTATTGACTTATCAACTTTCTTTTTTCTTTTTTTTATCTTAGTAGCTGACCCAAATTGCCGTTATCCCGAATAGCAAAATAAGTATTTAAAAAAAAAAATTAAAGAATCGACTGTTAGGCGGTACGAAGTTCGCCGGGTCAGCTAGTTATTTATAAGTTTAAGTAATTATACTTCATTGTTAGTATTTATTGAACGTAAGTGTAGTCACTGAATTCATTACCTAAAATATATACGCACCAATTAACATTTATTTCTTATAAAAAAATAATATATTTTTTTATTGAATGCCGTGCGGTCTGCGGATCCCTAGATCTGTAATTTTTACGTGTATTCGTAAGTTGTAACCAAATGCCGCTAGATGTGCCGCGAGAGGTGGGGTGCGGCAAAGAGGGATCGAATGCTCAAGGTTATTTTCTTGGCATACCGCCTTAATAAGTGGTCCACCTAGGTCCTGGACACAGCCCAGGGGGGGGGTCATGACCCCCATGACCCCCCCCCTGGATCCGCCAGTGCCTCCCGCCTTGTTTTGCTCGCTGCAACTGCGATTGGATCGCAGTATCAGACTTTTTTGGTAGTAAAAAAGACTTCATATCCTTTATTAAGTCTGAAATTGATGTATACTTTTGGCACATTCGTAGCTTAGCACTCTCTGACAGCCTAGACTTTAAAATAAAAGTTATTAGGGAGGTTTTTCCGCTTTCATCAATCATACCCGAATACATTTCGATATTACTAATTAATTGCTTTGTGACATTTTCGTCACCTGTCATAACTGGCAGCAAAGATATTGCAGTTTTTAAATCAAATTTTTCCATGTTGTTAGAGGTGTTTTACATTCAACGACAGTGCAATCAGTAGAAATTGAACACAGTTCCTTTATTCTAAGAAAAATATGGTTTATTTGTCCATATGTTAACTCTAAATCTTTTAAATCAGAGGATTTAATTTCCTCCTTAGTTACGCCCTCTTTTATATTCTTAACAATACACAAAAAATAATCATATAACTCATGGGCCTTCTTATATTTACCACTTATATCTTGTGTCGACCTCCGAGAAGGTCCTAATTTAATAAGATAATTTTTAATTGACTTAAGTTCATTTAAAATTTGATCAAGTTCTTGAGCCATTAACAATAATATATTATTATATCATAATGGTATATATTAATGGTATTATCATAATGTTATTTATATAAACACAAACTAGTTTTAAACCAATAAGCTAAATAAAATAAAGATTACAGTCCACTAAATATTTTCATACCTCCATATGCGCACTGAACTACACATTATAAAATATAACTACACATTATATATAAATGTGCTTTTATATGTATTACGCACTATATAAAAAATATATTAAAAAAACGCACTTCACAAATTCACTATTCACTTGCTGCTTGCTGGGTCCGCTGGGCTGGGTCAAATGACGCTGAAACTAGCAGCCACTGTTTATATCTCTGCTTCTAAACAACAGATTAAGTTGTAACTTTACACAAATTAGTATCGTTATATCATCTAACTATGGTAAAAAATCCAAAGGGTAAATACCACCCCTTCTATTTTTTTTAAATTTAAAAAACCAAAAAAGGAGGTTAACTCCATATAAAAGCTAAAAAATATATGTTTCTAAGCATGAAACAAGGTTAAAATTTAAAACAAAGGTCATTTATAATAACAAGAAAGATTTAAGAAGTAAGATTAGAAATAAAATTAAAAAAAATTCACCACAATTTTTTTTTTTTTTGGAATTTTTCTATTGTTAAAGTTATCATATCTCGGCTCATAGAGACTGCATTTTGTTGTAACTTGGCAAAAACCTTTTCTTTACTGTCAAGAAAACACTAGAAAATTTTCAAAGGGGTTACTCAACCCCTTCTATTGTTTTAAAAAAAAATTTCTAAGACAATGCCTATGTACTATTTTTTCAAATGTCTATATCTTTGCTCCACAACACTACATTTTGTTGTAACTTCGTAGAAACCTTTATTACACCGTCTAGAAACGATTATTAAAATTTCGAAGGGGTACCCAACCCCTAAAATTTTTTAAAAATTTTTCTTTTATTTTCTAAGACAATGCATATGTACTATATCTTCAAATGTCTATATCTCTGCTCCACAACACTACATTTTGTTCTAACTTCGTAGAAACCTTTATTATACCGTCTAGAAACGATTATTAAAATTTCAAAGGGGTACCCAACCCTTAAATTTTTTTTTTAATTTTTCTTTTATTTCCAAGACAATGCATATGTACTATATCTTCAAATCTCTATATCTCTGCTCCACAACACTACATTTTGTTGTAACTTCGTAGAAACCTTTATTACACCGTCTAGAAACGATTATTAAAATTTCGAAGGGGTACCCAGCCCCTAAAATTTTTTAAAAATTTTTCTTTTATTTTCTAAGACAATGCATATGTACTGTATCTTCAAATGTCTATATCTCTGCTCCACAACACTACATTTTGTTGTAACTCCGTAGAAACCTTTATTACACCGTCAAGAAACGATTATTAAAATTTCAAACGGGTACCCAACCCCTACATTTTTTTTAATTTGTCTTCTTTTTTCTAAGACAATGCATATGTACTATATCTTCAAATGTCTATATCTCTGCTCCACAACACTACATTTTCTTGTAACTTTGTAGAAACCTTTATTATACCGTGTAGAAACGATTATTAAAATTTCAAAAGGGTACCCAACCCCTAAAATTTTTTTTTATTTTTCTTTTATTTTCTAAGACAATGCATATGTACTATATCTTCAAATGTCTATATCTCTGCTCCACAACACTACATTTTGTTGATACTTCGTAGAAACCTTTATTATACCATCTCAAAACGATTATTAAAATTTCGAAGGGGTACCCATTCCCTAAAATTTTTTTTTAAATTTTTCTTTTATTTTCTAAGACAATGCATATGTACTATATCTTCAAATGTCTATATCTCTGCTCCACAACACTACATTTTGTTGTAACTTCGTAGAAACCTTTATTACACTGTCTAGAAACGATCGTAAAAATTCGAAAGGGGTACCCAACCCCAAAATTTTTTTTTAATTTATCTTTTATTTTCTAAGACAATGCATATGTACTATATCTTCAAATGTCTATATCTCTGCTCCACAACACTACATTTTGTTGTAACTTCGTAGAAACCTTTATTACACTGTCTAGAAACGATCGTAAAAATTCCAAAGGGGTACCCAACCCCAAAATTTTTTTTTTAATTTTTCTTTTTTTTTCTAAGACAATGCATATGTACTATATCTTCAAATGTCTATATCTCTGCTCCGCAACACTACATTTTGTTGTAACTTCGTAGAAACCTTTATTACACTGTCTAGAAACGATCGTAAAAATTCCAAAGGGGTACCCAACCCCAAAATTTTTTTTTAATTTATCTTTTATTTTCTAAGACAATGCATATGTACTATATCTTCAAATGTCTATATCTCTGCTCCCCAACACTACATTTTGTTGATACTTCGTAGAAACCTTTATTATACCATCTCAAAACGATTATTAAAGTTTCGAAGGGGTACCCATTTCACTAAAATTTTTTTTTAAATTTTTCTTTTATTTTCTAAGACAATGCATATGTACTATATCTTCAAATGTCTATATCTCTGCTCCACAACACTACATTTTGTTGTAACTTCGTAGAAACCTTTATTACACTGTCTAGAAACGATCGTAAAAATTCGAAAGGGGTACCCAACCCCAAAATTTTTTTTTAATTTATCTTTTATTTTCTAAGACAATGCATATGTACTATATCTTCAAATGTCTATATCTCTGCTCCACAACACTACATTTTGTTGTAACTTCGTAGAAACCTTTATTACACTGTCTAGAAACGATCGTAAAAATTCCAAAGGGGTACCCAACCCCAAAATTTTTTTTTTAATTTTTCTTTTTTTTTCTAAGACAATGCATATGTACTATATCTTCAAATGTCTATATCTCTGCTCCACAACACTACATTTTGTTGTTACTTCGTAGAAACCTTTATTACACTGTCTAAAAACGAGTATTAAAATTTCAAAGGGGTACCCAACCCCAAAATTTTTTTTAAAATTTTTCTTTTATTTTCTAAGACAATGCATATGTACTATATCTTCAAATGTCTATATCTCTGCTCCACAACACTACATTTTGTTGTAACTTCGTAGAAACCTTTATTACACTGTCTAGAAACGATCGTAAAAATTCCAAAGGGGTACCCAACCCCAAATTTTTTTTTTTTAATTTTTCTTTTTTTTTCTAAGACAATGCATATGTACTATATCTTCAAATGTCTATATCTCTGCTCCACAACACTACATTTTGTTGTAACTTCGTAGAAACCTTTATTACACTGTCTAGAAACGATCGTAAAAATTCCAAAGGGGTACCCAACCCCAAAATTTTTTTTTTATTTTTCTTTTTTTTTTCTAAGACAATGCATATGTACTATATCTTCAAATGTCTATATCTCTGCTCCACAACACTACATTTTGTTGTTACTTCGTAGAAACCTTTATTACACTGTCTAGAAACGATCGTAAAAATTCCAAAGGGGTACCCAACCCCAAAATTTTTTTTTAATTTATCTTTTATTTTCTAAGACAATGCATATGTACTATATCTTCAAATGTCTATATCTCTGCTCCACAACACTACATTTTGTTGTAACTTCGTAGAAACCTTTATTACACTGTCTAGAAACGATCGTAAAAATTCCAAAGGGGTACCCAACCCCAAAATTTTTTTTTTAATTTTTCTTTTTTTTTCTAAGACAATGCATATGTACTATATCTTCAAATGTCTATATCTCTGCTCCGCAACACTACATTTTGTTGTAACTTCGTAGAAACCTTTATTACACTGTCTAGAAACGATCGTAAAAATTCCAAAGGGGTACCCAACCCCAAAATTTTTTTTTAATTTATCTTTTATTTTCTAAGACAATGCATATGTACTATATCTTCAAATGTCTATATCTCTGCTCCCCAACACTACATTTTGTTGATACTTCGTAGAAACCTTTATTATACCATCTCAAAACGATTATTAAAATTTCGAAGGGGTACCCATTCCCTAAAATTTTTTTTTAAATTTTTCTTTTATTTTCTAAGACAATGCATATGTACTATATCTTCAAATGTCTATATCTCTGCTCCACAACACTACATTTTGTTGTAACTTCGTAGAAACCTTTATTACACTGTCTAGAAACGATCGTAAAAATTCGAAAGGGGTACCCAACCCCAAAATTTTTTTTTAATTTATCTTTTATTTTCTAAGACAATGCATATGTACTATATCTTCAAATGTCTATATCTCTGCTCCACAACACTACATTTTGTTGTAACTTCGTAGAAACCTTTATTACACTGTCTAGAAACGATCGTAAAAATTCCAAAGGGGTACCCAACCCCAAAATTTTTTTTTTAATTTTTCTTTTTTTTTCTAAGACAATGCATATGTACTATATCTTCAAATGTCTATATCTCTGCTCCACAACACTACATTTTGTTGTTACTTCGTAGAAACCTTTATTACACTGTCTAAAAACGAGTATTAAAATTTCAAAGGGGTACCCAACCCCAAAATTTTTTTTAAAATTTTTCTTTTATTTTCTAAGACAATGCATATGTACTATATCTTCAAATGTCTATATCTCTGCTCCACAACACTACATTTTGTTGTAACTTCGTAGAAACCTTTATTACACTGTCTAGAAACGATCGTAAAAATTCCAAAGGGGTACCCAACCCCAAATTTTTTTTTTTAATTTTTCTTTTTTTTTCTAAGACAATGCATATGTACTATATCTTCAAATGTCTATATCTCTGCTCCACAACACTACATTTTGTTGTAACTTCGTAGAAACCTTTATTACACTGTCTAGAAACGATCGTAAAAATTCCAAAGGGGTACCCAACCCCAAAATTTTTTTTTTTATTTTTCTTTTTTTTTTCTAAGACAATGCATATGTACTATATCTTCAAATGTCTATATCTCTGCTCCACAACACTACATTTTGTTGTTACTTCGTAGAAACCTTTATTACACTGTCTAGAAACGATCGTAAAAATTCCAAAGGGGTACCCAACCCCAAAATTTTTTTTTTAATTTTTCTTTTTTTTTCTAAGACAATGCATATGTACTATATCTTCAAATGTCTATATCTCTGCTCCACAACACTACATTTTGTTGTTACTTCGTAGAAACCTTTATTACACTGTCTAAAAACGAGTATTAAAATTTCAAAGGGGTACCCAACCCCAAAATTTTTTTTAAAATTTTTCTTTTATCTTCTAAGACAATGCATATGTACTATATCTTCAAATGTCTATATCTCTGCTCCACAACACTACATTTTGTTGTAACTTCGTAGAAACCTTTATTACACTGTCTAGAAACGATCGTAAAAATTCCAAAGGGGTACCCAACCCCAAAATTTTTTTTTTAATTTTTCTTTTTTTTTCTAAGACAATGCATATGTACTATATCTTCAAATGTCTATATCTCTGCTCCGCAACACTACATTTTGTTGTAACTTCGTAGAAACCTTTATTACACTGTCTAGAAACGATCGTAAAAATTCCAAAGGGGTACCCAACCCCAAAATTTATTTTTAATTTATCTTTTATTTTCTAAGACAATGCATATGTACTATATCTTCAAATGTCTATATCTCTGCTCCCCAACACTACATTTTGTTGATACTTCGTAGAAACCTTTATTATACCATCTCAAAACGATTATTAAAATTTCGAAGGGTTACCCATTCCCTAAAATTTTTTTTTAAATTTTTCTTTTATTTTCTAAGACAATGCATATGTACTATATCTTCAAATGTCTATATCTCTGCTCCACAACACTACATTTTGTTGTAACTTCGTAGAAACCTTTATTACACTGTCTAGAAACGATCGTAAAAATTCGAAAGGGGTACCCAACCCCAAAATTTTTTTTTAATTTATCTTTTATTTTCTAAGACAATGCATATGTACTATATCTTCAAATGTCTATATCTCTGCTCCACAACACTACATTTTGTTGTAACTTCGTAGAAACCTTTATTACACTGTCTAGAAACGATCGTAAAAATTCCAAAGGGGTACCCAACCCCAAAATTTTTTTTTTAATTTTTCTTTTTTTTTCTAAGACAATGCATATGTACTATATCTTCAAATGTCTATATCTCTGCTCCACAACACTACATTTTGTTGTTACTTCGTAGAAACCTTTATTACACTGTCTAAAAACGAGTATTAAAATTTCAAAGGGGTACCCAACCCCAAAATTTTTTTTAAAATTTTTCTTTTATTTTCTAAGACAATGCATATGTACTATATCTTCAAATGTCTATATCTCTGCTCCACAACACTACATTTTGTTGTAACTTCGTAGAAACCTTTATTACACTGTCTAGAAACGATCGTAAAAATTCCAAAGGGGTACCCAACCCCAAATTTTTTTTTTTAATTTTTCTTTTTTTTTCTAAGACAATGCATATGTACTATATCTTCAAATGTCTATATCTCTGCTCCACAACACTACATTTTGTTGTAACTTCGTAGAAACCTTTATTACACTGTCTAGAAACGATCGTAAAAATTCCAAAGGGGTACCCAACCCCAAAATTTTTTTTTTTATTTTTCTTTTTTTTTTCTAAGACAATGCATATGTACTATATCTTCAAATGTCTATATCTCTGCTCCACAACACTACATTTTGTTGTAACTTCGTAGAAACCTTTATTACACTGTCTAGAAACGATCGTAAAAATTCCAAAGGGGTACCCAACCCCAAATTTTTTTTTTTAATTTTTCTTTTTTTTTCTAAGACAATGCATATGTACTATATCTTCAAATGTCTATATCTCTGCTCCACAACACTACATTTTGTTGTAACTTCGTAGAAACCTTTATTACACTGTCTAGAAACGATCGTAAAAATTCCAAAGGGGTACCCAACCCCAAAATTTTTTTTTTTTATTTTCCTTTTTTTTTTCTAAGACAATGCATATGTACTATATCTTCAAATGTCTATATCTCTGCTCCACAACACTACATTTTGTTGTAACTTCGTAGAAACCTTTATTACACTGTCTAGAAACGATCGTAAAAATTCCAAAGGGGTACCCAACCCCAAATTTTTTTTTTTTATTTTTCTTTTTTTTTCTAAGACAATGCATATGTACTATATCTTCAAATGTCTATATCTCTGCTCCACAACACTACATTTTGTTGTTACTTCGTAGAAACCTTTATTACACTGTCTAAAAACGAGTATTAAAATTTCAGGTAAGCCTTTAGACAATAGTATTTCGATTTATGGGGTTTTTTGCAAAAGTGGGGGGAGGGGGTGTGGTGGATTATCCTCTGGTACCTCTCCCATCCCTAGAAATCTCATGATTATAACGATATCACGGCAAAAAATTTTAAGGTAAAAATTATTTAAATAGTTACCGAATACCTAATTTTAATTGTGCGTATTTTAGCTCCGATGCTGCAAGAAGTGCATTCATTCTCCGTTTCATAGCTTTTAAAACACTTACACATTATAATAATACACGTATGTACGTAGAAACTATTTGTAACACTTTTATACATAATATTATTCGTATTTACGTTAAAACTATCTCTTGATTGACAAGAGTAAGATACGATACGAACTAATACGAAGAACAGATTAATATGAAGTTATGAACTGACATATCGATGTAGATGTTTTCGTTCTATCTATCAAACAGGCAAAAGTCTAAGACCATACAGCCTATTCAGTCGGGATTCTTTTCAATAAATTTTTTTATATGAAGGCAAAACCTATCTAACTTCAAAATTAGACGGTTTATCCACATAATTACGTTACGAAAAAAATTTAACCTACCACCATTGAAATTAGTATAACACGGCTCCGGCGCGAAAGGAGGGCAGACCTCTCCCGCTGTGCGAAAGCGCATGAACGAATGCGTAGGGAGCGGATGAGGCTGGTCGCCTTCGGCGACCAGCCTTATCCGCTCCGGGCTCTCAACAGAACACTCTAGGGGTAAGACAGACCAAGACCACGTGGATAGTGGGGTGCTCGGATTGGGTTCTGGGTATTTTTCGGATTTCTGTATATATATTCTAACACACAATTTTACTAATTTTATTAGAATATTATGTCGTTCTAATTTGTCCTACAATGCACAAGTATTAATTTAATTTAATACATAAAAACTATGAGTTTTTTTTTTTTTTTTTATTAGTCCACAAAACCGACTACAATCGTTTAATATAGACATATAAAGTAAAGTACAAAGTGTAAAGCATGTATGTACAATTGAGTCTACTAAATGTGGACATAGCATGCATTAAAAGAACTAAAAAAAATCAAAACAGGTAACTTAACTATAGTGCAAAATCACAAGTTAGGAATATAAAAAATACTAAAACACATGAAGTTGATGAGAGTTAGATAGGTTAGGGTTATTTATTTATTTTTTATAACGAAATTATGTCGATAATCTAATTTATCTAAGCTCAAAATTAAAAAGATTTACGATTAAATAGGTTTTGCCTTCATATCTGTCTCTGTTACAGTTTCATGTTCCTACTGGTAATCTTAGAAATTTTAAACCTATTCATGTACCTTTGGCAAAAAGCAATTATAGGCAGAATTCATTTTTACTAAGAGCTGGTAAACAATTCAATGACTTGTGTATGACTACTGATTTCGATCTGTTCAATGTAAGTCATACCTCTGCTAGACGCAAGCTTTCAAACATTTATTTTGAAGTAGAATAAAACCATGCTAGTATTATTATAAGTCTACCACCAACATCAATATGTGTATAAGTTTTTTCTATTGCGGGCTCAACTTATGCTTTAATTACTATTTCATATCTATCTGTGTGAATTTTTAATTGGTTTTTGTAATTTTTTTAATTTGTATAAACTCTAATTGTGTATTATTATAACTGTAAATTCACCTTAAAAAAAATAAAATAAAAATAAAAATAAATATAAAAAAAATGTATTGAAAAGAATCCCGACTGAATAGGCTGTATGGTCTTAGACTTTTGCCTGTTTGATAGATAAAACGAAAACATCTACATCGATATGTCAGTTCATATTAATCTGTTCTTCGTATCGTATATTACTCTTGTCAATCAAGAGATAGTTTTAACGCAAATACGAATAATATTATGTATAAAAGTGTTACAAATAGTTTCTACGTACATACGTGTATTATTATAATGTGTAAGTGTTTTAAAAGCTACGGAACGGAGTATGAATGCACTTCTTGCAGCATCGGAGCTAAAATACGCATAATTAAAATTAGGTATTCAGTAACTATTTAAATAATTTTTACCTTAAAATTTTTTGCCGTGATATCGTTATAATCATGAGATTTCTAGGGATGGGAGAGGCACCAGAGGATAATCCACCACACCCCCTCCCCCCAATTTTTCAAAAAAACCCCATAAATCGAAATACTATTGTCTAAAGACTGGCCAAATTTCAAAGGGGTACCCAACCCCAAATTTTTTTTAAAAATTTTTCTTTTATTTTCTAAGACAATGCATATGTACTATATCTTCAAATGTCTATATCTCTGCTCCACAACACTACATTTTGTTGTTACTTCGTAGAAACCTTTATTACACTGTCTAAAAACGAGTATTAAAATTTCAAAGGGGTACCCAACCCCAAATTTTTTTAAAAAATTTTTCTTTTATTTTCTAAGACAATGCATATGTACTATATCTTCAAATGTCTATATCTCTGCTCCACAACACTACATTTTGTTGTTACGTCGTAGAAACCTTTATTACACTGTCTAAAAACGAGTATTAAAATTTCAAAGGGGTACCCAACCCCAAAATTTTTTTTAAAATTTTTCTTTTATTTTCTAAGACAATGCATATGTACTATATCTTCAAATGTCTATATCTCTGCTCCACAACACTACATTTTGTTGTAACTTCGTAGAAACCTTTATTACACTGTCTAGAAACGATCGTAAAAATTCCAAAGGGGTACCCAACCCCAAAATTTTTTTTTTAATTTTTCTTTTTTTTTCTAAGACAATGCATATGTACTATATCTTCAAATGTCTATATCTCTGCTCCACAACACTACATTTTGTTGTAACTTCGTAGAAACCTTTATTACACTGTCTAGAAACGATCGTAAAAATTCCAAAGGGGTACCTAACCCCAAATTTTTTTTTTATTTTTCTTTTTTTTTCTAAGACAATGCATATGTACTATATCTTCAAATGTCTATATCTCTGCTCCACAACACTACATTTTGTTGTAACTTCGTAGAAACCTTTATTACACTGTCTAGAAACGATCGTAAAAATTCCAAAGGGGTACCCAACCCCAAAATTTTTTTTTTTATTTTTCTTTTTTTTTCTAAGACAATGCATATGTACTATATCTTCAAATGTCTATATCTCTGCTCCACAACACTACATTTTGTTGTTACTTCGTAGAAACCTTTATTACACTGTCTAAAAACGAGTATTAAAATTTCAAAGGGGTACCCAACCCCAAAATTTTTTAAAAAATTTTTCTTTTATTTTCTAAGACAATGCATATGTACTATATCTTCAAATGTCTATATCTCTGCTCCACAACACTACATTTTGTTGTAACTTCGTAGAAACCTTTATTACACTGTCTAGAAACGATCGTAAAAATTTCAAAGGGGTACACAACCCCAAAATTTTTTTTTAATTTTTTTCTTTTTTTTTCTAAGACAATGTATATGTACTATATCTTCAAATGTCTATATCTCTGCTCCACAACACTACATTTTGTTGTAACTTCGTAGAAACCTTTACTACACCGTCTAGAAACGATTGTATATTGAGATATGATAACTTTAAGAAATATTATATAATTGTCTGTTTAGAAAATTTCCAAAAAAAATATTATTGGTAATAAATTTTAATTTTTTTTTCTAATCTTTCTTCTTAAATCTTTCTTGGTATTATAAATGACCTTTGTTTTCAATGTTAACCTTGTTTCATGCTTAGAAACATATATTTTTTAGCTTTTATATGGAGTTAACCTCCTTTTTTGGTTTTTTAAATTAAAAAAAAATAGAAGGGGTGGTATTTACCCTTTGGATTTTTTTCCATAGTTAGGTGATATAGCAATACTAATTTGTGTAAGGTTACAACTTATTCTGTTGCTTAGAAGCAGATATGCAAAGCGTGGCTTCTAGTTTCAGCGTCATTTAATTTTGGCTGCTAGCTGCTAGCTGCTAGTTTCAGTTTCATTCCGCTGGGCTGGGTCAAAACTCAAAAGCTCGCATACATGGGACGTTCCGGTCTTGTCTACCAAAATTCCTCGAACTTCTAAACGTCGTTGTAAATAATTCTTGTCTTATCCATCGCGTATGGCATTTTTCGTATAATTTGTACACATCGTAAATTAGTATAATGCCACTCAAATTGCTAGGGTTAGAACCGGCTGCGTTCTGGTTCAGGAACACTTTTTCTTTATTTTGGGTTGATAGGCACATTTTAATTCAATACTATTTGCAGCTTTAATATAATTGCGCAGTTGCACTCAGTAGCACAATCTAATTCTTTGCACTGCATTGTTTTTTATTAGTCACTCCACGTAAGGTAAGGTATGCGGTGCCCGAGCGCGCTGATCTCCTGTTACAGGCAGAGTCGCCATGTACTGTGCAGATCAGTGGCTATCAAATTAAACACGTCCGAAGGCTTGAAAATATACTTTATTACTACTGTAATAAATGGATTACATACTGTTATATCATAGGGACACTACATTACAGTAGGTATACAAGTTAGCGTCATTTCTCGTATACATAATAATCCCAGAGGCAGGGCCAAAAAAACTCTCTGAATTTATTAAGCCTGGTCTCTTCTCAGGTTATTATAATAGTAATTTACAATAAAATACCGCGGTCAGTCAAGCGGATGTTAGAACAGGCGTCTCTGGACTCTGGTGCGCGGTCAAACATGTCGTGACCACCGACATAATAAAATCAATTTCTTAAGGCTGAAACTTTATCAACTATTGTTTTTATATATGTTAATCAAAATTATGATAGTCAGTCAACGTCCTTTGGGGACACAGCTGGTCAGTCAGCTGTAATATACGTAGCGAGGTCTATAAGGGTGCAATTCGTTTATTAAGCGTGAATTTTTTTTAGTAACTACTACAGACTATATTATTAATAAATAAAATGGTCAGTCAACCATTCTGTAGAACAACGCCCGTCAGTCACTGAATAAGAAATGAAATTTTTTTTGCTCTTTATGGACGTTACACGCGGCATCTCGTCTTCACTACATAGTATAAAACAAAGTCGCTTTCTCTGTCCCTATGTCCCTATGTCCCTATGTCCCTATGTATGCTTAGATCTTTAAAACTACGCAACGGATTTTGATGCGGTTTTTTTTATTAGCTAGAGTGATTCTTGAGAAAGGTTTGTGTATATAATTTAGTATACTTTTATGTAAATTAGCAGAATTACGGCGATAAATGTTGAAGAAGTCGTAAAAAATCGCGGCAACTGGGAGCTTTCCACGCAAACGCCGCGTAAACTAGCAAAGATACAGTTTAGTAATGTACTAGCGAATTCAAAATCTATAAAAATTCTACAAAAAAGTCCGCGAGAGCATATCTCTATCTCTTACGGTTGACTTACAATAACCACGTTTATGTTTAAATTTTTAATTAAAAACATTACGTTATTTTCATAGCTATTTTCTTTAGTTCAGTATTAATCCTTATCCATATAAATATGTTAGTTAGCTTAGACATTTAATGCAGATTAAAATTGCCTTTCACACTATATCAATCAGATGAATATTTTTTGAGATATCGTCGTTAGAAGCAATTAGCAGCGAAACATTTAAAGTTCCTAAAGCGCCTACTATGCTATGCCTACTGCGCGGCGTGAGTCAATCCCCTCTGCCCCGCATGACGCATCTTTTATTGTTGAAAGTATTTAGTACCATCATTGCACCCGTGCGAAGCCGGGGCGGGTCGCTAGTTTATTTATAATTCACTTAAAATAACATTATCAGAATCATTTGAAGTACGATATCTATTTTAATAAGGCACTTCCGTGTCGCAGTTGTGCCTAAAAATCCTAGAAATAAAATTCGTTGTAATACAGCAGTGTTCTTAACGAACGCAGGTAGATACACAGGTAAGAACTCATTGATTTATTTTTAACCATTTTTAACTCATATATTTATGTATTTCATGCAGGATACAAAATACTAACAATTTATAAATTATCATCAAATAATTCCTCATCTGAATCTTCAATGTCACTAATCTCACTATCGTGATCTGACACGTCAAGATCAGATGTTTCAGACTGCGAATCTAAAAAATTAAAATTAAAATCAAAATTAAAATTAAAATCGCCTTGCACTTATTCAAAGTCTCTTCCGTGAATAATGTCAGCGGATGTTGCATTTTCAAACAGAAAACACAACTTTCGCTCATTTTGAAATACTTCTGTCATCACGGACGAATCGCAAACTGACGCTCTTCTCAAAAGTCGTTTTTTTTTGTTTTTTTTTGTTTTTTTTGTTTTTTTTTAAAAATCACTAAATGATTCTGATAATGTTATTTTATTTTAAGTAAATTACAAATAATTACAATATACTTTTACAAAAAAATTACAAGTAATTATCAGAATCATTTCATTTCATCACGTGATGCCGCGTGTAACGTCCATAGAGAGCAAAAAAAATTTCATTTCTTATTCAGTGACTGACGGGCGTTCTTCTACAGAATGGTTGACTGACCATTTTATTTATTAATAATATAGTCTGTAGTAGTTACTAAAAAAATTTCACGCTTAATAAACGAATTGCAAGCTTATAGACCTCGCTACGTACATTACAGCTGACTGACCAGCTGTGTCCCCATAGGACGTTGACTGATCATAATTTTGATTAACATATAGAAAAACAATAGTTGATAAAGTTTCAGCCTTAAGAAATTGATTTTATTATGTCGGTGATCACGACATGTTTGACCGCGCACCAGAGACACCTGTTCTAACATCCGCTCGACTGACCGCGGCATTTTATTGTAAATTATGATTATAATAACCTGAGAAAAGACCAGGCTTAATAAATTCAGAGAGTTTTTTTGGCTCTGCCTCTGGGTATATAATGGCTTTCTATGTTATGAATAGCAAAATCATTATCTTAGGGGGCTGTGTACTTACGGCAGTAAAGAATTTAGCCACCCCCTCTCTTCCCGCGGGTGTCGTAAGAGGCGACTAAGGGATAACACAGTTCCACTACCACCTCGGAACTTAAAAAGCAGACCCAACTGCTGGCTTTGAAATACACAGGCTGAAGACGGGCAGCAACGTCTTCGGCACGACAAAGCCAGCCCTGCGGTCACCGACCCGGTTGCCCAGCATGATGAGGGGCAAAACACGTGAGTTCACGCCTGTGTAGGCCTATGTCCATCTGTGGAGTGCGATAGGCTGAAGTGTATCTTAGGGGGAGGTCAAATATACTTTAGTAAGAAGGTTTAAAAACATCGCAAACATCCAAAGAGGATATTTTCACATAAATATTGAAATAATTTTAAATCATAGATTTAATCATGGCACATTTACTTTACAATTCAGCTTGTAACATCCCACTGATGAGCATAGACCTATTTCTCCATGTAGGAGAAGTATTGGAGCTTAATCTACACACGCTGTTCCATATCTGGACACGCTGGCATATTTACTTTGCTTCAGCCTGTAATATCCCACTGCTGGGCATAGGCCTCTTTCATCATGTAGGAGAAGGATCAGAGCTTAATCCACCACGCTGCTGCAATGCGGGTTGGCGGATATATTCCCTACTATGAGTAACGATCACTATTAAGTGTACATGATAACAACCGGGACCGACGGCTTAACGTGCCCTCCGAGGCACGGTGGGGAGACCCACAAGGCCTGCACAAACACCCAGACCACGTCAAACTTCTGTATGGCCAATACAATCGAACGCGCAAGCGCCTGCGCAATAGCCACAACTCAGTGCTGTGACCATTGCGCCAACGCGCGTCACGTTTACACTTATTATACTTATAAGACCTGCAACTGGAGATTGGATATTGATAACAATTATAGGACAAAGACTCGTGTTTAAAACTCCAAAGAATTTTGGATAGATATCGATAGTTTTCTGAAAACTGGATTTTGTCATCGTAAAGACCGCCGGTTATACAAACTCAAAGGTTACCAGCTAACTATGCCTATAATCGTCAATTTGGCAACATCGGCTAACAAGGATGACGACACCGAAAAATTGTTTACATCGTTACTTTTACACTGTTAAATAAAAAAGTGTTTAGTCATTCTTCGACATTCTTGATTTTTCAACGTTGGACAGAATAGAAAAAAAAACTATTCATAGTCGACGAAGGCTAGCAGTTTTAAAGCCATTAAATCCAAGAATTAATGAAGTTTAGCAGCTACTAGCTAAGTCTATTCCTAAAACTAGATTAAATTATATATTGATAAAATATGTAAATACTTATTATATGCAGACGCCGTCCGCGCCTAAGATGTTTTAGCCTGTGTTTTAGGCTACAGCCAGCTGACATAAAATACATTCTGTAAAAAATCATAAATAATACTCAATACGGTTAAACTGTATTTTAGAATTTAAAAAGGCGACATTGTAATTTAAAAAACAGGTAGGTACGTTTTTTTAAAGTGAAACTTCTTTAGGCGCATGCTTGCGGTAACGCGTCAGTACTTGGATGGGTGACCGTCAGGGAACACCGCGTGTCGTTGTTTTTTTTTCAATTACTTTTTTAATTATGATACCGCCTACTTTTTCAATTAGTTTGCCTAAGAAGTTTTACTTCTGACATGTATACTTTGTACGCAAGCAATTTTATTATTTTATAATTTAAAAAAATCTTCTTTATCTAAAATGTCGAACAGACAAGTTTTATTTAAATAGTAAACATAATAGCTCCTTATTATTGGATTTGTAAGAAGTTACATGTGTCAAGGTTTACTAACTTGATGTTTATATATATATATATATATATATATATATATATATATATATATTAGAGATTGGATATTGATAACAATTATAGGACAAAGACTCGTGTTTAAAACTCCAAAGAATTTTGGATAGATATCGATAGTTTTCTGAAAACTGGATTTTGTCATCGTAAAGACCGCCGGTTATACAAACTCAAAGGTTACCAGCTAACTATGCCTATAATCGTCAATTTGGCAACATCGGCTAACAAGGATGACGACACCGAAAAATTGTTTACATCGTTACTTTTACACTGTTAAATAAAAAAGTGTTTAGTCATTCTTCGACATTCTTGATTTTTCAACGTTGGACAGAATAGAAAAAAAAACTATTCATAGTCGACGAAGGCTAGCAGTTTTAAAGCCATTAAATCCAAGAATTAATGAAGTTTAGCAGCTACTAGCTAAGTCTATTCCTAAAACTAGATTAAATTATATATTGATAAAATATGTAAATACTTATTATATGCAGACGCCGTCCGCGCCTAAGATGTTTTAGCCTGTGTTTTAGGCTACAGCCAGCTGACATAAAATACATTCTGTAAAAAATCATAAATAATACTCAATACGGTTAAACTGTATTTTAGAATTTAAAAAGGCGACATTGTAATTTAAAAAACAGGTAGGTACGTTTTTTTAAAGTGAAACTTCTTTAGGCGCATGCTTGCGGTAACGCGTCAGTACTATGATGGGTGACCGTCAGGGAACACCGCGTGTCGTTGTTTTTTTTTCAATTACTTTTTTAATTATGATACCGCCTACTTTTTCAATTAGTTTGCCTAAGAAGTTTTACTTCTGACATGTATACTTTGTACGCAAGCAATTTTATTATTTTATAATTTAAAAAAATCTTCTTTATCTAAAATGTCGAACAGACAAGTTTTATTTAAATAGTAAACATAATAGCTCCTTATTATTGGATTTGTAAGAAGTTACATGTGTCAAGGTTTACTAACTTGATGTTTATATATATATATATATATATATACAGGGTGTGTCGTAAATCGTGGATAATCCGTTAACTGGGGGTAGCCCTGATGTCGACCTCGAAGAAAATGTACTTTTTATTTCAGGGTTGCCAACACTGTGAAAATTGTGAATATTTTTGTGTTTTTTCAAAAAATTCCTACCGCGACTAGTAATTTGGTCATAATTTTTACAAATTAAGGTATTTTAATGTAATTTTTATTTTATTTTACTCGGGAATACTTGTACTATCTAACGAAATTACTATTTCAGGCATAATTTATTCTAAACTTATAAAAATTAGCGTTAGAAGTTTTTTTATTTTTATTCGTAACTTTTTGTCAATATTTAACCATTGATTGTGAAAAAAAAAATGTATGGCACTAGAATTGCCCAGCATTTAAAAAGAATGCTTAGTTTGTGTAGTTTCTAAAAAAGTATAACAATTAGTGCTTGACAAGCAAAATCATTTTGTAGGAGCGAAAGAACTTATCACGGTCGGTAAGTTCGTTTTGTATCATTAGCATTTGTGTCACTTAAATGTTAGGATAAAGATAAAAAAACAAAGATTTTTTTAGTAGAAATGCATTTATTACATCAAACTAAATGTTCGAAATGTCCTCCATTGGCAGCAATGCAGGTTCGGCATCGCCTTATAAAAGATCTTTTGATACGGCGTGCATAGCCTGATACTTCAATTTCACGAGTGGCTAATTACACACATGTGCGCAATTCTTCGATTGTCGACACTGCTTTAGTATAAACTTTTTCTTTAATGCATCTCCCAATAAAAAAAGTCCAGGGGGTTCAGGTCAGGCGATCCTGGTGGCCATAAAATTAGATCCAAGCGCCCAAACCTGCGTGGATTGGGCTCTGGGTATGTGTCGTTTAAATATTCCCGCACCCGAACAGCAAAATGCGCGGGACACCCGTCATTTTGCAGCCTCATTCCTTCTCTTGTCTCCAGTGATAAATTTTGCAGCAGCTCAGGTAATTTTTTTTTAATTTAAATAAATTTCAGCATTTAATGTAGCTGGCAACTCATATGGGCCTATTATTTTCTCACCAAACTGCTGCATTTATCACTGGAGAGAAGAGAAGGAATGAGGCTGAAAAATTACGGGTGTCCCGCGTATTTTGCTGTTCGGGTGCGGGAATATTTAAACGACACATACCCAGAGCCCAATCCACGCAGGTTTGGGCGCTTGGATCTAATTTTATGGCCACCAGGATCGCCTGACCTAAACCCCCTGGACTTTTTTTTATTGGGGGATGCATTAAAGAAAAAGTTTATACTAAAGCAGTGTCGATAATCGAAGAATTGCGCACATGTGTGTAATTAGCCACTCGTGAAATTGAAGTATCAGGCTATGCACGCCGTATCAAAAGATCTTTTATAAGGCGATGCCGAACCTGCATTGCTGCCAATGGAGGACATTTCGAACATTTAGTTTGATGTAATAAATGCATTTCTACTAAAAAAATCTTTGTTTTTTATCTTTATCCTAAAATTTAAGTGACACAAATGCTAATGATACAAAACGAACTTACCGACCGTGATAAGTTCTTTCGCTCCTACAAAATGATTTTGCTTGTCAAGCACTAATTGTTATACTTTTTTAGAAACTACACAAACTAAGCATTCTTTTTAAATGCTGGGCAATTCTAGTGCCATACATTTTTTTTTTCACAATCAATGGTTAAATATTGACAAAAAGTTACGAATAAAAATAAAAAAACTTCTAACGCTAATTTTCATAAGTTTAGAATAAATTATGCCTGAAATAGTAATTTCGTTAGATAGTACAAGTATTCCCGAGTAAAATAAAATAAAAATTACATTAAAATACCTTAATTTGTAAAAATTATGACCAAATTACTAGTCGCGGTAGGAATTTTTTGAAAAAACACAAAAATATTCACAATTTTCACAGTGTTGGCAACCCTGAAATAAAAAGTACATTTTCTTCGAGGTCGACATCAGGGCTACCCTCAGTTAACGGATTATCCACGATTTACGACACACCCTGTATATATATATATATATATATATATGATGAATATAATTATATACATATATTCAAAATTAAATGTGTATGTAATCATTCTTTTGTATTAATTTTACTGCGCATATGTAAAATTAAATTTTAAAGACAACATAATGTGTCTATCATACCTACTTATTTATAATTATTATTAACGGAATTACAATTTTGTTATACAATTATACCTATTATTGTTATATTGTTTTAAACAAAACAATACATGAGATTCATCATTTATTATAAATGGTAATTATATCACACATAACCAACCTAATTTACCTTAGAAATGAACAATAGGTGCTTTTAAAATAATTAATTAATTAAATAATTTAATGTACAGGGGCGTAAATTTTACGCCCCTGTAGGCCTGTACATTGACTTTTATTAATAGTAGGAATCTAGGTATTATATATCTGTGAGAGTACAGCTAATAAGGACTAAGACACAAAAAATAAAAATGAAATTAATGGCTTAATTCACAAAGAAGAAAATATTTTTAATACGAGTAGTTAGGTCGAAAATTTTAAAAAATATGAAAAAAAATCATATCTCGTAAACTACAAAAAATCGCAGAACATACATGGGGTATTTTCGAGTACCTACAGATGTCAGCAATCCAAAAAAAATTTTTGGACGTGACCTTTTGAGTTTTGGACCACAAATGCCCAGCGCACTGAACATTAGCAGTCTGGGAACACCTCAACAATTCATTTCCCAAAACGCTTGGATTGGCAGAAATGACTCTATCCCATGGCCTGCAAGATCACCGGATTTGACAGCGCTTGATTTTTATGGGCCGTGCTAAAGCTCTAGTGTATACGGAAACAATCGACACAAGAGAGAATTTAATAGAAAAAATAGATAATGCATTTGTCATAATGAAGCAAGCAATAAGACAACAGAAATAAGAAAGAGATGTTACGCATGTATTACATACATGACTTACAATAAATTATTTAAAAAACTAATAGTATTTTTTTTTATCACAAAAAGACAAAAAAGTGCAATAGATTTTGCTGTATTAGTTAATTCAACACAGCAACAGCTAAACCTATTGCACTTTTTTGTTACAATAGATTTTATTTATTTATTTATTTATTTTACACTTTATTGTACACCAAACAAGAAACAAAATAAATAAGCAACATTAACAGCGATTATTAAAAAAAAAATGTACAAAAGGCGGCCTTATTGCTTGAAAGCAATCTATTCCAGGCAACCTTAGGGTAAAGGAGATGATACATTGAAGGTGTAGGTGCACAGTTTAATGTTATACTTTTTTATTATATTCAATAAATAGACATACATACATATATAGATAAATTGTTTACATATACATACATACACACATACATACACATATACATAAACCTACATTAGTTCATACTACATAAATGAGAAGTTTTTAACCTAGATTAATAATGACAAAATAAGAAAATCATAAGACCGGGAGCCTAAAGCTCATTAGCTTAATAATTATTAAGTTCCATTCATTTTAAGAGAGTGTTGTTTAACGGATTTCTTAAAAATAGGAAGGGATTGAGAAGATCTAATTTTCAAGGGCAAGGAATTCCAAAGTCGAGCAGCTTGTACGGTGAAGGATTTGGTGTAGAAAGTAGAGGAATGAGAAGGAATTTCAAGAAGTAGATTGTCACTAGACCGTAAACTACGTTCATGTAAATCATTTAGATATTTAAACCGCTCTCTTAGGTAAGATGGAGTTGCCGGATTAAACAAGATGCAGTACAATAGCCTAAGAATGTGAGTATTCCTGCGAAGGCGAATTGGGAGCCACTTGAGTTTTTTGCGAAAATCGGAAATGTGATCATATTTGCGGAGACCAAATATGAATCGGATACATAAATTTTGAATGCGCTCAAGCTTATTCAATTGCTCCTCGGTTATGTCAAGATAGCAAGTGTCAGCATAGTCATAGATAGGTAAGAGAAGACTATGTGCTAGCGCAATTTTGGTGGACGTAGGAAGGAAATTTTGAAGAAAGCGAAGGGATCCCACAGCAGAAAAAAAATTTCGATTTATTTCACAAATCTGTGGACACCAAGAAAGGTTTTGATCAAATATGATTCCTAAATTTGTCACCTGCTCACTGTATGGAATATCAACACCGTTAAAAATTACAGGAGATAGCTGTGTCTTATTTACGCGAGAAATAAGTTTAAGGCTACCAATAATGATAGCTTGTGTCTTTCTTGGATTCATTGTTAAGCCAAAAGACTTACTCCATTATTTTAGAAATGGCTAACAGGTTTCCGTTAATACGAATACGAGAAACAGTCTCGGGCAATTCTGTAATGGTACAGTGGGTGTAAATTTGCAGATCGTCGGCATAAAGGTGATAGTTTGAAGATATAACGTTAGTGACTGAGTTAATGAAGATGAGAGAGAATAAAAGAGGAGACAATATACCACCTTGAGGTACACCGGCACTGATCTCAGCCCAATTGGAAAAGGAGTCATTAGCTCTAACTCGCTGCCGACGACCTTGCAAATAGTTGGTAAACCAGTCAGTAGCCTTAGGAGATATGTTAAAGGTACGATTTTACCTGCTCAATTGAATTTACTCGTCACCTTTTTAATGCATCCTTGAAGACAAACTGGTTTTTTTTGCTAAGTTACCTGATTATTTATGATACATGCTACATACCAATCAAAAGAGTACTAATTAGAGAAGTTTATAAAAACATTTTAAAATCTCAAACTTCATATTTTTTATTACTTTTGCCTTCTAAAGTTGAAGTTACATTTTTTACTTTTCGATTTCTGGAAGTTTAACACGTCATTGTTATTTCTTTTTAAATTATTTGTATGAAATTATGATTAAATATGAATAAGACAACTTAAGACAAGACTAAACAAGTTAAATCATTTTTTTGACATTACAATTATTAATTAAAAAAAATTAAAGATTTTGTCAAAAAAATGGGGATTTTCTAGAAAAAAAGCGAAAAGAGGATTACTCATTAAACTTGGGGTAAAATGCTATTTAATTAGGCGCAATAAGTAGCAAACACCATCACCTATCCACCATTTTCCTATGGCTACTTACCCTCTAAACATCCTGTATACAAATAATTTGATCCGTTGCTTTGTCATTTCAACAGGTCTCAGCTCTACATTGCGATATGTCTCTCTTCATCGGATTGCAAAAGTAAATTGTTGAGATAACTTGCTATGGCGTTTTTGTCGGTGTTTGTTTTGACTTGCACAAGGTTTTCTTATACAAGTAAGTTAAATCGATGCCTGTCTGTTGGCAATGTCAAAATACAAAGTTTTTACTAAATATAATAATGTAGGTATAAAACCTTAATTTTTTTTACAAAGTATGCATGCATGTGCAATGTATTGCATTTATAAGATCTAAGTATTTCCATTCCAAATACTCTCAACAATTCCAAATTCCAAATACTCCCAATTCCATATACTTTCAACGGTGACCTATTTTTATGAGACTGCAGTAGAAGATATAATAAGAAATGACTTAAGCTTGTTTTGACGCCGCGTTGGCGCAGCGGTTACAGCACTGGATTGCGATTGGCTGTTGCGCGGGCGGTTGCGGGTTCGATTCCCGCACACGACAACATTTGTATTGGCCATACAGATGTTTGCCGTGGTCTGGGTTTTTGTGCAGTCCTAGTGGGTTACCCCACCGTGCCTCGGAGAGTACGTTAAGCCGTCGGTCCCGGTTGTTATCATGTACCTACACCTGATAGCGATCGTTACTCATAGTAGGGAATATATCCGCCAACCTGCATTGGAGCAGCGTGGTGGATTAAGCTCCGATCCTTCTCCTACATGGAGAAGAGGCCTATGCCCAACAGTGGGATATTAGGTACAGGCTGTATCGTAAGCTGTTTATGTATTTTTATAAAAATGGGTGGTATTATGGTATAAAATTTAACTTCATAAAGTTGTGAACAAATTGCCGTTCATTACTAACATCTACTAATTTTACTGTAAATAAAAATATCACATTCTCAGGAATCGAACTTAGAATTGACGCGCATAACGGTACTTTAACTGCCTTTAACTTTTCCTATGAAAGAAAAGAAAAGTAGGAATGTAATACGACCCCTACATGTTGGTTGGTCGTCCCGACATTTCCTTCAATACATAACATAAGTTGTATTTTAAGCATAAAATAAAAACTCTATGGACGATGGTGAGTAAAAAATGACCATTATTTCATAAGTCACAATTTTTATAGTCTTAGGAAGTTTACAACATATACCTACTCACTGGTAGTACGAACACAGGCAATGGCGCAAGACGTTACTTGACCAACCAGAGCTGTAACTTCAAGTATTTGCACGATTTCCACACCGTAAGTGCTGCGTAATAAACCTCAAAAGTACTGAGATAACCTTGTCGAATTGTCTATAATTGTCTATGGACTACTATTACACGAAATCTACCACTTAAATTGTGGTATGTTTATTAATGTAACAACGTTACAAAGCTTTCTTATTTTACCTGTTAATATATCTACAAAACATATGATTAGATTAGTGTGTTTGAAGATAAATTCTTTAGAAAAATATGCAAGTACGATTAAAAGAAAAAGTATTTTCTGGTTTAACAGGTTGTTACATGAAAAAGGATATAGGTTTCAACTACACGTAGGTAGGATAAGAGCTCCAATGTCAAACAGTCTGGCAATTAAAACGACTGGTAGGTAATAGAAGCGACAGGAGCAAAAACCTATAACAACTTGTTGTAATAAGTTGACTAAGCGCTATTTGGATCACTTGGTGTGCTCAGTAGGGCGAAGCAGTATTTCATACCTTCCCACCGCCTACAACTATATAAGGCGCATATCCGGCCACACATGGAATACTGCTCTCACTTGTGGGCTGGGGCACCCCAATATCAGCTCCTTCCATTTGACCGCGTACAACGCCGGGCGGCTCGAATCGTCGGCGACAAGGTTCTAGGGTCAAGGGCGACAAGATGTCGGGTCACTCTGCATTTTCTACCGCATCTACCATGGGGAGTGTTCTGAGGAATTGTTCGGACTAATACCTGCACCAGAATTCCATTACCGGACATCGTGTCAAAATTCTTAACGACAACTCGATTTTTGCGCCATTTCCTGCCTAGCACGACCACTATATGGAACCAGCTGCCACCTACGGTATTTTCGAACCGATACGACTTAGGGACCTTCAAAAAAAGAGCATACTCTTACTTGAAAGGCCGGTAACGCGGCCGCTAATCCTCTGATGTAGCGGGTGTCCATGGATGTTGGTTTCAATTGCCACTAAGGGAGCCGACTTTCCGTTTGCCCCCCTCTCATATAAAAAACAAAAAAAAAACTTTTTTAGATTTATTCTATAGATGTGCCGACTAGTCGGTTAAGCCGACTAGTCGGCCGCTTTTGTAGTCGGCGACTAGTCGGCAAAAAACGCCGACTAGTCGGCTTTTTACTTTGTATGTATTTCTCATTAATATGTACTATATCAGGGGAACTGAAATGAAATAAAACCTTGATTATTCATTATTATTTGGATTTTATAACCAATCTTACACATTTCGACAAGTAAAGCAAACCAGTCTTTTCTTCAGTAATAATTTTCTAAAAAATACTGGCTTAAAAAGAAGACATACATAATTCGGTACATAATAACATCAACAAAACAAAATTGGTACCTTCTTAAAATTGGTATTAATTAAAAAACAAAATAATATCTTCTTAACTTAAATAAACATTTATTAATTCTTACTCAAATAAAAAAGTAGGTATTTTTAATTACCAACAAATTAAAAAATAAACATTCAATATTTTAAACACGAACTTTTTGTTTCAAGAAAATAAAAAAGAAACATAGGAACTTTCTTTGGCTTGGGTTTGCGACTCGCAGGAATCCTCTGTACCTAAACTTTTGATCATAGAACCTAGTTGAGGTACCAGCGTTGGATGTCGGTGTTTTATATGGTTATACATGCTTGAAGTGTTTGCCGCTTTACCTTTCCCACCACGAGAAATAATTGTTTGACATTGGTTACACTTAACTTTACGAAAATCATTGTTCACCTCGTCAAATAACATCCATACGCGGGATTCGCGTTTGGACATGATTGAATTTCTTTTTCTTCAATGAACAACAACAATATTCACGCAGTAGTATATTCACATTATTCACAAAAACTTTATTTTTTACACTTAAACAGCACCATGACTCGCACGTAAGCAAAGATGAACTTATTTTATTAGCGAACTTATTAGCGACTTTAGCGAAGTAAACACAACACGCATAAACAGGTTCCGACCTGCTCACGGGCGGCGGTTGCAACTAGCGCGCGAACAAGCTGAGAACAAAGTCGTACTGAAATCCCCGAAACCGAGATCGGCCTAGCCGACTAGTCGGCCGACTAGTCGGCCTCTTTACAGCCGACTAGTCGGCTAGTCGGCTAGTCGGCTAGTCGGTCAAAGTGGTAGTCGGCACATCTCTAATTTATTCACTTTACCGACAAAAACAAAACCGTTTACCCGCATACAAACTCTACTCGTATGTACAGAAAGTTATACTTAATTGTATCAATTATTGATGACACTATGATATGATAAGGTCGTTAAAAGTAATGTGGTTATGACGATAATATTGTCTGTGCAAGAATATTTGTTATTAAATGTTTTCAAACAATTTAATTTCTCATTCCTATGTATGGAATTTGTGTTTCCCTTGGGTTTTAACTAGATTCTACTGTACATAATTATATATGTTCGTAATTGCCTTTGCACGCATCACTGAAATACATTTACGGGTACATAAGTGTTACGTTTTATACTAGTTTCTTTTTCATTCCGATTCAGTTGTTTTGTATCATGATAACAGATTATTAGTTAACTTGTTGTTTTGTAATACACATGTACACAGTACCTATCTAAGTCAATACGTAACAATAACAACACCACAAAGAAGTATGTACGTATAAATAACAATTTCTCGAAAATTATTACTTGCTTTCATTTAAAAAAAATACTGATTTTTTTTCTTTAAATATATTCTATTTACAATTTTTCTTTTTCATAATCAGATTTATCTTTAACGTAGTAAAATAATCATACTAAAATAATAGCTATTACGTATGACTAACTATATATCACATAGACAAGCAAATTAAAATAATAAAACTGAAAATAGTGACATCAAATAGTAAAAAAAATTATTGAATAGGTTCGTTAATTACTTATAATTACTTAACTAAAGACTAAATCAATTGTCAAAGGGAAAACCTCGAGTCGAGCCGAACCCAAAGCATAATAACATGATGAAATATCGAAATCTTGAAATAATAAATATTTGTGGTCACACAGAACAAATGGATGGATGAATAGGAAAATACTATGCATGTGAGCATCAAGTATGTTTGCCTAATTATAATCGAACATATACACGTAAATTGTGAGCTTTTCGAACAACAGGCAATTTGCTGACTTACATAATATGTATATGAATATTATAAAATAACTAGACTAGCTGATCTGTCGAATATTATTTTTTCGTGAGTATAATAGTTATATCGAAATAAAATATAGCCTATATTTTAAGTGGAACAAAGTTACATATCTGTGCAAAATTTTCAATATAATAGTCAAGTAGTTTCGAATATTAACCCGGACAAACATCGTGCGTGACACGAGATTTTTAAATATAAAATGGATCACCCAAATGTATGTATGTACGCATATAACTTCTGAACGACTGCACCAAATTGGATAGTTTTATTTGTGTTCGTTATTGCTATTATATAATTTGTATAAAAACACTTTTACAGCAAATGAACCCCGCATAAAAAATAGTCAAATACTCGTTATCAAAGATTACTCAAAAAGTACTCATCCGATACCGATGAAATTTAAATGAAATAATGCGACAAGCACCAGCTATCGATAAAAAAAATCATCGAAATCGGTTCACCCAATAAAAAGTTACGAGGTGTAATACAACGACAGTCGTGGTCAAATCGATCACGATTCAGCCTGTAATATCCCACTGTTGGGCATAGGCTTCTTCCCCATGTAGGAGAAGGATCGGAGCTTTAATCCACCACGCTGCTCCAATGCGGGTTGGCGGATATATTCCCTACTATGAGTAACGATCGCTATCAGGTGTACATGATAACAACCGGGACTGACGGTTTAACGTGCTCTCCGAGGCACGGTGGGGAAACCCACAAGGACTGCACAAACACCCAGACCACGGCAAACATCTGTATGACCAATACAAATGTTGTCGTGTGCGGGGATCGAACCCGCAACCGCCCGCGCAACAGCCAATCGCAATCCAGTGCTGTGATCGCTGACATCTGGTCAAGTGATTAAGCTTTATTAGAAATTACTCAAAAAGTACTTGTCAAATCTAGATTACATTCTTCCTAAAAAAAAAATTCAGATGAGTTGCATTTATTATTTAAAGCCAGGTGCCATCTTATGGTCATAAAAATACATAATATGCCAAAATTATGTAAAGAGACTATGTATGTATATACTGAAATTAAATATACTATAAAAGTAATTATTTTTATATTTATAATGGTATTTATTTTTCTAAAATATTTGTATTATGAAGCAAAATTAGATTAAAAATCTACATAAATATCATATATGCGTTAGTAATTTTATGTAATAAACATTAAGATAGTCTTAATATTCTTTAAAATTGAGCATTAAATATAAGAAGTTAGGTTTATAATTATGCGCAAGCAATCGAAATATTTACGACGAGTCATGGACCCTTACCGAAATTGCTGTCTCACTATAAGTAAGGTAACCTCAGAAGGAAAGGGGGATAGATATATACTAGGTCTATATGGATTGGATGGTATGGATTGGATGGTATAGATAGGATGGTATGGATTGGATGGTATGGATTGGATGGTATGGATTGGATCTATAGAAGGTAAAACAGACTCAAAGATCCTGTCTCACCTCAACTAGTAATCTGCTACTTTATATTTGCGATTCAGCCTGTAACATCACACTGCTGGGCATAGGCCTCTTGAACGATCGGAGCATAATCCACCAGGCACCACATTGCTTCACTGCGGGTTGGCGAATATTTCCCCTACTATGAGTGACGATAACAACCGGGACCGACAGCTTAACGTGCTCTCCTAGGCATTGTGGGGAGACACACAAGGAAAAGGTGGAAAAGAAAAATATGTAATGAGTTTTTATTTTTATTAAGGCTGTTAGCTTTATCAGCAACCGGTAAGGTAGGCTTTAACATAATAATATTATACTTTTATTTTTTTAACACTTGTTAACATTTTTTAGATTATATTATAAATCTCGAATTTGACACGCATTTTTGTGGAGTATAGTTTAGAACACTTATTACTCATATTTTTAAAACGATTTTAACTATAATCTTTCGTGTGTCATTAATAAATAAACTAAATAAACACTGTCCCCTTCCGAAGTCGATCGGCTCATTAGGGCTAATAAACGTGATGATAAGGCTTTGTAATATTTTTATCTAAAAGTGTTACTTAATCTCCAGATTTCAACAATAAGTAATGTAGTTTATCCGCCATATAAATCTTATCGGCACGTAGTTACCTAAAGGAAAACATTTTTATCTTTACCACTAATCTAATGTATTCTACTGATTAAAAGTCTAAACCTATCTAATATGAAATTTGTACTATATGACATCATAATGAGTATCACAAAATACAAAATTGAGATACAGAACATGACTGAGAAGCATTGCTAAAGGTACTTGTATTGTGATGAGTATGTATAGTTGTTTACCTACCATTTAATAAAAACTAACCGAATCTATACTAATATTATAAAGAGGTAAAGTTTATAACTTTGTTTGTATATACGGGGTAATCTTCGCAAATACTGATCCGATCATGAAAATTCTTTCGCTAACAGAAAGCTACACTATTCAGGAGTGACAAGATAAAAGGAAAAAGATAAAAATTATCAAAATTTTCGACCCAGCAGGATTTGAACCTGCGCCCTCTGACGTGCCGTGTCAACAATTCAATCTAATCAAGCATTATTATTTGCCTTAGAAATTAATTGGTGATTTTAAAACATTTATATTTATCTGATTTGCTGAAAATAGTGAGAGTGTATTGGAACATATCAAATTTCACCGTACCCTTCTTATGTGAAATGGATTATAACGCCCAACGAAGTGGGCACGGGTCGGCTAGTAACAAATATATTTAAAGCAAAAGAAACATCTTAACGCATAATTTTCAGATCTTTTAGAGCAAGGAACATTCAAATACGATGATTGCTTTATTTAGGTACATAGGTAGTTTAGGTAGGGTTATAAAGTTTTATTTTGGAATTATACTAAATGTTCAATTTGATTAAAGCGTAAACGGTTGCAATTTAAATATCGCACTGTCTGTGGCGATAGGAAGGTTACAGAAGAGCCGAACTCCGTCGCGTTCGAGTACAACAAGTATCGGTGAGTACTGACAATACGGTATCCTCTATTCCAAGAGACCGTACATAAGAACAAGCTCTTGGTGGAGAATCTTGGCTGCTTGGGTATGTCTGTGCAAATAGTCAGTGTTAGCAAGTACGGAAATGCAACCCAAATGCACATGCCTGAATGACTCACCTTGATGACGACAGGCTCGACAGAAGTCAGGAGTGTCATTTTTCAATATGCGCTTCCGGTAGTTGTTCAAAATTCAAAAAATTCAAAAATTCAAAATATTTTATTCAGCATAAAATTATTACAATTTCTTACTGAACGTCATGAGTCTACTACCAGTTCGGAAAGAAAAAGCCTCTGACCTGAGAAGAACTGGCGAAAGAAACTCAGCGGGACTAATATCATTTTTTTAATCATGTTTTTTTTTCCAAAGAAGATTGAAATTTACAATAATTTCATAGGTTGAAATAGCCTGGAGGCGATCACATCATTCCCAAGGCGTACTGTCTTCTATAAAATCGTTAATCGAATAATATCCTTTAGTACACAAACGTTCTTTTACAATTTTTTTAAATTTCGCAATAGAAGCTTTTTGAACGTTTTCTGGGAGCCTGTTGTATAAGCGTATACATTGTCCATAGAAAGAATTACTGACTCGGCGTAAGCGAGTTACAGGCATTACAAGTTTGTGTTTGTTCCTAGTGTTAATGCTATGCATGTCGCAATTCCTGCGAAATTCGTGTATATTTTTATGAACATACATAACATTTTCGTACACATATTGAGAAGCAACAGTCAATATTTTTATTTCTTTAAACTTATCTCTTAATGATACTCTAGGGCCTAAACTATAAATTGCACGAATAGCTCTTTTCTGCAGGACAAAAATAGTATTAACGGTAGCTGCATTTCCCCATAATAAGATTCCATAGGACATGATACTATGAAAATAACTAAAATATACTACGCGAGCTGTATCTACGTCCGTAATAAGTCTAATTCTTTTTACCGCGAACGCTGCAGAGCTGAGCCTATTCGCTAACCCCTCAATATGAAGATCCCACTGCAATTTCGAATCTATAGTAATCCCTAGAAATTTAGTGGATTTTACTGGTTTTAACATTTCCCCTCCTAATTCTACACCATTATCAACAAGTTTAACATTAGGTGTAGTGAATTTTATTAATTTTGTCTTTTTGTTATTTAATAATAAACTAGCTGTGCCCCGCGGTTTCACCTGCGTTGATTTGAGGGAAAAAAATGCTTTCCTTTTTTTTAATAGTATAAGATTTAATTCGCTTGATATATTTTCCTTAGTTTACACTAAATAAATTTCTGAACGCACGCATAATTGACCAAAGAGTATATAACCACTACGTTTTATATTTGACAACCAATATAATTATATTATGTCAATCCGTTTTCATTACTGACATTATTATACATTATTAAAATGTAAAATACGCCACTATCCGTATATTGTGGATATATGTTGTCGATTCGAAACCTTTATTTAAATACGTTCTTTAATTTTATCGGAGAGTTTACCATATCGACGCGATGAACATTAAATGTTTGACAGTTACGAAACACGAACATAGTTCCATACAAATTTTCATTCCCACCTTTCAACCCCTTACACCCTTTTACTCGCATTAAAAAGTAGCCTATGTCCTTTCTCAGACTCTAGACTATCTGTATACCAAATTTTATTTAAATCTGTTCAGTAGTTTTGCCGTGATTGCGAGACAGACAGACAGACAGACAGACAGACAGACAGACAGACAGACAGACAGAGTTACTTTCGCATTTATAATATTAGTATGGATTATTTGAATCGAACCAATAGACAACCTTTGAGAGAGCATCGTTTACATCGTCGTACATAAGTAAATTACGTTTCACCTTAAAAATAAGTGAAGTGTCATCAGCAAACAATACTATCTCATGCTTGTCCTGTACAAAAAATGGCAAATCATTTATGTAAATAAGGAAGAGAAATGGACCAAGAATAGAGCCTTGTGGAACCCCCATACCTAGAGGAGCCCCAGGAGATCTCTTACCATTTACATCAACCCTCTGTATTCTATTACTCAAATAGGAATTCAGGAGGTTGAGTGCCTTATTTCTAATCCCATAATGATGCAGTTTCCTGATCAACGTCTCGTGATGCACACAATCAAAGGCCTTGGATAAGTCACAGAATATTCCAAGAGCATCCTGCGACCTCTCCCATGCCTCAAAAATATTTTTAATTAGCTCAACACTAGCATCTGCTGTGGAGCGACCTTTTGTAAAACCAAACTGTTTATTATGTAGTAGATTGTGTGCATTAAACGCGGTTTCACCTGCGTTGATTTGAGGGAAAAAAATGCTTTCCTTTTTTTTAATAGTATAAGATTTAATTCGCTTGATATATTTTCCTTAGTTTACACTAAATAAATTTCTGAACGCACGCATAATTGACCAAAGAGTATATAACCACTACGTTTTATATTTGACAACCAATATAATTATATTATGTCAATCCGTTTTCATTACTGACATTATTATACATTATTAAAATGTAAAATACGCCACTATCCGTATATTGTGGATATATGTTGTCGATTCGAAACCTTTATTTAAATACGTTCTTTAATTTTATCGGAGAGTTTACCATATCGACGCGATGAACATTAAATGTTTGACAGTTACGAAACACGAACATAGTTCCATACAAATTTTCATTCCCACCTTTCAACCCCTTACACCCTTTTACTCGCATTAAAAAGTAGCCTATGTCCTTTCTCAGACTCTAGACTATCTGTATACCAAATTTTATTTAAATCTGTTCAGTAGTTTTGCCGTGATTGCGAGACAGACAGACAGACAGACAGACAGACAGACAGACAGACAGACAGAGTTACTTTCGCATTTATAATATTAGTATGGATTATTTGAATCGAACCAATAGACAACCTTTGAGAGAGCATCGTTTACATCGTCGTACATAAGTAAATTACGTTTCACCTTAAAAATAAGTGAAGTGTCATCAGCAAACAATACTATCTCATGCTTGTCCTGTACAAAAAATGGCAAATCATTTATGTAAATAAGGAAGAGAAATGGACCAAGAATAGAGCCTTGTGGAACCCCCATACCTAGAGGAGCCCCAGGAGATCTCTTACCATTTACATCAACCCTCTGTATTCTATTACTCAAATAGGAATTCAGGAGGTTGAGTGCCTTATTTCTAATCCCATAATGATGCAGTTTCCTGATCAACGTCTCGTGATGCACACAATCAAAGGCCTTGGATAAGTCACAGAATATTCCAAGAGCATCCTGCGACCTCTCCCATGCCTCAAAAATATTTTTAATTAGCTCAACACTAGCATCTGCTGTGGAGCGACCTTTTGTAAAACCAAACTGTTTATTATGTAGTAGATTGTGTGCATTAAAATGCGATAACATTTGCCCGAGTATGATTTTTTCAAAAATTTTACTAAAGGTTGGGAGTACTGAAATTGGTCTAAAATTATTTGGGTCTAAGGTACTGCCCGATTTAAAAATAGGAATTACTTTACTTTGTTTCATTAAATCAGGAAACACACCATGTTCTATACAGCTATTAAATATAGTAGCTAGATGAGGTGCAACAACATCAATTATTGAACTAACGACTTTTACAGATAAACCCCATAGGTCAGCTGTTTTCTTGACGTCCAGTCTTCTGAAGGCTACTGTTATATCTTTGGGGTTTACAGGTTTAAATGTAAATATTACATTACATTCTTTAACGTTTTCTTTTAGCAGAGATTCGGCAATGCCTGGAGACGAATTAAGTGATTGCGTTGTTGAAAATGGAATGTCAGTGAAAAATTTTTCAAACTCAGATGCAACTTCTCGGTCTGAGGTAACAAAATTATCATTGATATTTAACTTAAAATCGAAGCTGCGATCTGCGACTCTTCCACTTTCACAAGCAATTATGTTCCATGTCATTTTAATTTTATTATGAGCATTTCTAATTTTGTCTTTAATATACAAGGATTTTGCCATGGAACATACTCTTCTAAACATTTTTGAGTAGGCACTTACAAAAGAAGCAAATGATACACTATGATTATAGGCTTTTTCACTATACAATTCATAAAGCCTTTGCCTGCTCTTGTATATGCCAGGAGTTGCCCATTCACCAAATGTCAAGAGACCCCCTGAATTGACTGTTTTAGAAGTAAATATTGTAGAAAATTCAGTTTTTATTAATTTAAATAAAGTGTTATATAAGTAGTTGGGGTCATCGCTGTATGATAAGTAAGGAAGTTTTGCCACAATACTACCTCTAAACTTCTCCATACGTGTAGTACTTATAGGTACAAAGGTCTTTTTTAAAATATTTTTGTTGGCATTTAAAGAATAAGAAAAGGAAGCTAACTGGCCACAATGGTCTGAGCTTAACTTATTAATAATAGCTTTAGAATAAGGTTTACAGTTTGTAAATATGTTGTCAATACATGTAGCACTGGTAGCAGTAATTCTAGTGGGTTCAGTAAATAAGTTATGTAGGTTATATGATAGAAGCATAGACTTAAATCTGAGACTTAAATTAGAATTATCTAATAAATCAATATTAAAATCCCCACATACAACAATAACCTTATTAGAATTATTTAATTTTAGTAAAACTTCTTCCAATACTTTCTCAAAGTACTCATATAACCCACTAGGAGGTCTGTATACGCATACAACAATGAAGTGCTCAAGCTCTACGCAGGCTAATTCAATAGTTTGCTCAACAGAGAGGCTCACAATGTCTTTACGTTCTTTATATTTAAAAATTTTACTTATAATTATTAAAGAGCCACCGCGTATAGCTTTTCCTCTGTTGAACATACTAGCTACCTGGTGACCACTGAAGTTAAATATGGACTGATAAATAGAAAGCCAGTGTTCTGTTAAACATAAAATATTGATATTTTCACCATTCATAAATAACTCCAGTTCAAGATCTTTACCTAGCATGCCCTGTATATTTTGGTGCACCAGGTTTACAGTATTTAAATTTTTACAATTATTGTGGGCTTTCCTTACCAAATTATTATGACATTTATCTGATTTTATGTCATGACTCATTAATATGCTAGAGGTATCCTCTGTTGTCTTAATAACTAATTTAAATTATTATTTGGAACGGATTCCACATCAGAAGATGTTATATAACAATGTTGCTCAATAGGAGCAGATGTCAAAGTAACCAGATTATTGGCTATGTCAGTTTGTATATAATAAGATAGCACAGATGCTATCTGTCGTTTATAAAAATATGGTAGGCTCAGCCTACTATATGTCAACATATAATTATTATTTTTCCATAAATTATTTATGTCAATAACATCAATTTTGTTACTTTTTTTAATATTTACATTTAAGTACTTGCAAGTAGTCATTGTGTGCATAAGATTATTAATATCATATCTTAACCTATTTTCCTGCGGCAATGTAGCTAAGTAAGGTAGTGTAAACAATAAAATTTTGTTTATATGTAATTGATTCAATCTATTAAAAATATTTTCCATTAGGGGCTTGTTTACATTACCCCTTCTCCCAATTAATACAATAATAGTTGTGTTGGGACAGTGAGCCTCACTCAAAATGCTATTTACTATTTGATTATAAGTGGCTCCGGGCATGCAATTGCCAAGTTTCACCAGGTCATCCATGGCAGATATGTGTTCAGCAATTTCTTTTCGAGCAGTACTGTATTTAGACGTTATTATTTCTAGGCTATGCTTTAAATTTCCTATCTCAGACTGCAGTGAGCTAACATCGGCCTCATAGTCATTTTTTAATATATTAATTTCTTCACAGTACGATATCATTTTAGTTCTAAGTGCTATTTTCTCTCTACAAATATTATTATACTTTTTATATATATTTTTTGTTTTCAAGAATTTGTGACATTTTTTGATGAGTTTATTAATTTTGATATATTTTTTTAATTTATTTTTACTTGCCATACGGATGGTAGTGTGTTCATCTTAACCTTTCGCGTGGAACGCCTTTTAAAACCGTCTATGTAGCTCTTTCTCCATCCAAACGGTCTACCGGTCATAGGTGCTCGGTACGACCGGTTTCTGCTATTCCTCTTTGGCCAGGGATAGGAGGGTCAGTCCTTTGTCACAGACTACAATATCACCATGCGCATCACATAGCGTTTTCCCGTCTCGTTTCGAAGTAGGCCCTAAGACTGCACGCCTCACGGTTCTGCATACTCTTAGCGCTTAACATACCTCCACCACCACATTTCCGCGGGATGTACAGTCTCATGACCGCCGACATACGGTGGTGCCCGCGATGGTGCGTCATAATTGTGCGAACTCTTTCGTCCAGGGCACCAAATTTGGTCTAAGCCCATCTGAGTACGCCAATGTGTACAAGATAATGGGCATGACTCAGCCGTTATAAGCGCCAACAAATAACTCCGAAGAACTTTTATCAGCTGTCCAAAAAAGAATTTACAAACTGCCTATTTTATGTCCACCTCCTTCACCCCTTTGCATTGTGCCATACCCAGATACTGGTAAGATTCAGCATCGGTAAGAGTCGTGAAGTCCCCCAGGCAGCGGCGCTATGCGCTTCCCATTTTAATTTTCTTTCATTATTAACTTTTTTTGTATATCACTAAGTCGGCAAACAAGCGTACGGCTCACCTGATGGTAAGCAATTACCGTAACCTATAGACGCCTGCAACATCAAAAGTATTGCAAGCGCGTTGCCGACTTGACCCCCGATTCACCCCCCCCCCAGGAGCTCTCCTTACTCACCAATAGGAACACAACACTGCACAGCTAAATAACACTGCTTGAAAGCAGTATTATTTAGCTGTGGTCTTCTGTAAGGTCGAGGTACTACCCCAGTCGAGCTGCTCCATTTTTTGAGCAGTGATTTGAATGCCAAGATACTCACTCGGAGAGGCACTCACGCTCACCGCGGAGGCTGCGCAGGTGTTTGCAGCTTTGGATTCCCTTAGTCGCCTTTTAGGACACGCTAGGCGGAAGAAAGGGTGGTCCTATTCTAATCTGTCGGGATGGTCGAGGCTTACGTCTAGCCCGTTTTAGGGTCAATTTTACGAAGCGCACAAGCCTGGGAGAGGAGAATAGATGCCTTATTATTATTATTATTACTTGTAGTTTTGTCTTTTTGGTTAAATCTACTTTCAATTAGCACACAACTTGAGTAATGAAGTAAATTGTTTTCTTTGTTTTCTGTTTTAGCTCATATAAAGATTAAAATAAATAGCTCATAGAAAAATTAACCTTAAAACTTACCGTTTCTTAGATAAATTTGTCTTTACTAAATTATAATGCAAAATGTTAAAATTTATCTATTCTTCACTTTATTCAGCACTACAACTTCATTATCAAAACATTCAATTAAAAAACAATTTAGGTATTTAGGTAGGTACATTATTGATAAAACGCAGTTATAAGACGATAACTCATATCAAACTGTTTGTAGAATGACCTTTAATTTACGCACACAATCAGTGAAACAGAATCATTGTAGTTTTTATTACCGTCATAGCGTAATATAGAAGATAGATATTTTTAAATAAAGTTAGTAATACTTATTGTCATAATGAAAAGAATACTTAATTTGTCGTTGTCATGTTTCAACGTTGGGCTGAAAGTAATCACTCGTGTTCTTTTAATTGTTCTAAGTGCAAGTTTTTACCAGAGTTTTGTATTAGTTGAAATTTTATTAAATAACTCGAATGTGTGGTACCCAAAGTGTTTTTCGAATTGTTTACATCGCATTCAGAAATATGTGGCAAGGATAATGATTTTTACTTTACACAGAAGCACAGCTAAGGTAATGCTAGCAATAATAATATATTAATTTTACACCTATATTTAAAAAAAAGTCAGGTAAAATATTTTCGTTTGAAGCACTTTGACCTTAGATTGTAATTTTAAGTTAGTCACTAATAAACTGAACTGAAATGTCCTACTATACCCACATAAAGGGCGAAGAGGTATGTTTGGTAAAATTATCGTCATTATAAAAAATCCTTTTCCTACTTAAACTGTGATTATGGTCTAAGAGACGTGGAAGAGCGACCTTCACCGATCTGATAACCCGATGACACATATTTTTTATCAAATATAATAATTTACAAATAAATATGCCTATGATAACTTGCCTATCGAAAAGTGGTGAAAAGTGGTACATTTTTTTTTAAATATTAATTATAAATTGTAATTGAATTATGTTTGTTATTATCATTTTCTCCTAACGCATATAAATTAACTTTAAAATAAAGTGCAATAGGCTATATCGTCACAACTTTCGCATTGTTTATTTAATATTCAAGAAACGTAACTTGTTTGAAGCATTGTGTAGTTTAACAGAGTCAACCAAAGCCAGACTGCCATAGTCACTTTAAAATTATTACTAAAAAAAATCGCAAAAAAATAAATATAAAAAAAAACTTTATCGTATTACTTGTATGTACAAATATATACTTACTCGTTACGTTAAAAAAAATTACAGGAAGTTAATCTGACTTTTAGATATTTTGTGCGTTTAGCTCAATGCTAATAATAATAAATAATAAAAAACCTGGCAGCTGTCAACCGAAATGACGCATTTTTGAAGTGAAACTTCTTTAGGCGCATGAGGGGTAAAATTTGAGCGACCGGTAACACGGCAGCGTCATGACGGTCAGTACTTGGATGGGTCAGAACAGGCGGTCGCCTGGTAACACCACGTGACGTTGGCTTTTTTTTCAATAAGTTTTTTTTTTTTGTATTCTCAATTAATAATTAATTAAGAACAGTAAATAATATTCATGTAAATTTAATTTTACGTTTTTTATTATTTTAATTTTACGTCATCCTGGTGCGGTCGATATTCTAGGATCGACCGAACCGATAAGGATTATGTGGACTTAACAGGTAAAGCGATCTGTGTCTCTTCTTGCAGATTGCGCTATATCAGTGTATTTTCTGTGTACGCTGGCTGGTGCATGCGCTTACAAAGCGGGTAGGAGTCAAATTTTTCGGTATTCGATGGCGAGTGGCGTAATTATTGTGGTTTTAAATGTGTTTTGTATATTTGTTGTTCTAAATATAATGTTTAAGTATAATATGTTCTATAGTTTGGTTACACTTGACAAGTTACTGATGTTATTGTGTATGGTGTACCCTAAACTGGTTGTACCAGGAAGACACAAGTACGCAGGGAATGGAAGTGATAAATGATAATTATCCTAAACACAGGCTATCTAGTTAGGAGTCAGTCCCTACCTTCGTTTGCAAGCAGCCAAGTTATGACCTTAGTAACATTGTAAGTCAATTTTATAACAGTATTGTATTGTATTTTATGTATTTTATACTAAAAACTGTACTGTATATTTGTAATGTGCTGTTAATTGTATACATATTACATATTAAACTATTAAACCTATTATGTGGATTATTTTTCAAGGTGATGGTTTTAGTTATTTTTGGTTTTGCCTAGACCCTTTAAGCACTTTATTAGACAATTAAGGGTTAGGCTTTAACCTTCGTAAAGGGAGCAAAGCAATATCCCGACTGCTTTACAAACTTTACATAGATATTTGAAGTTTTTTGCATCTAAAGGACCAAAGTTATACAGGTTTTAATAATAGGTACCTTCTTCATATCAGTCTTAAAAAAATGTCCACTATGTGAGGTATATAATCCCAGAGAGTAATTTTAAATATCAAGAGCGATTTGCACAAGGATGTTGTTGCAGTTTATAGGGGCTTTACTCCTCTGTCCGGCAAAGAGAAATTAAACCTATTCTAATGAGTACCGTTTACCGCGTGGCCGTATGGAATAGCAAAGTACTGCATGGGTTCTACAAAGTTCTGACAGACCAAGATGTAGATCAACTTAGCTCTATATCCTGATTACAATACGGGAACCTCTTTGAAGAAATCGAAGGTTTTGACTGTGCAATTATGGACGAAGTTATTAATATGAATAACTACTGGAAACATGTCATGAAAGATGGAACTCAAGAAAAATGCCGAGCTTGTTATAAGCCTGTTGTTTCCCGTTGTAGTCATCTTGCTAAAGGTGAGTACTTGCACAGACATAACCAAGAAAAAAGGATTATCCATCAACAACTTGCTACTCGATATGGCTTCGTGGAAAATGAGTTGCCTTATCATAATTATGTACAACCCAGCGATTACTTGAAAAGGGTCGTGCATTGCTCTACTGGGATCGGTCTATTGTCACTGACATGTTTATTGCAGCCAACAAACTTAATATAGAGATAGTACACCGACCAGTGCGCTAAGCCATCATCATCATCACACTGCAGTCCACTGCTGGACGTAGGCCTACCCAAGTTCGCCCCAGACATCCTGATTTTCCGCAATCATCATCCAGCCTACACCTGCAATCTTACGTAGATCGTCGTTCCAACGGGCCGGAGGACGTCCCACACTGCGTTTGCCAAGACGCGGTCTCCACTCCAGGACACGTCTGCTCCAACGGCCATCGGTCCTGGGACACAGATGACCAACCCACTGCCACTTCAACTTGCTAATTCTGTGGGCTATGTCGGTCACTTTCGTTCTCTCGCGGATATTAGTCTCATTTTTAATCCTATCTTTGAGAGAAACCCCAAGCATAGCCCGTTCCATTGCACGTTGAGCGACTTTAAAGTTGTGGACTAGCCCCTTCGTCAGTTTCCACGTCTCGGCTCCGTATGTTAACACAGGCAGGACGCATTGTCCCAAGAACTTTGTTTTCAAGCATTGCGGCGAAGACCTTAAGAAACTCTCGCTTGATTGTTGGATCAAGGGTCGGGATCAAAAAGCAATGTTGCTTGAAACAGCCCGTATTGTGAGGAGAATCCTCAGCCTGAAGCCTTAACTACCAGCAGCGTGGAGCTCAATTTGCCATCGGAGGACTATTGTTTTTATATTTGTAAATATTTTTATTTGTCTTTTTTATAAATATGTTTAGAATTGTAATAATAGAGAAATATATTTTATAAAACATGATAAATAATACCCCGTTTCGGAGATCATTAACTTCTCTGAAAGGTAGAGTTTCCATAAATGCTTAGTTTCAGTGAAAAACTTTGCTGGTTATATTTAATGCCTTAATTAAATATTTTGATTTTCACGAAGCATTTGCGCAACGGTCACAGCATTGCCTTATGGGTTAAGGCTGTTGCACCGGTGGCCATGGTGGTCTTTAAAAAAAATTAATTAATGAATGTAGGTCCATTTAAAACTCAATGTCCCTACTTTTAATTATCTAAACACCATTTTTATACAAGGTTTATAATATTTAATTCACTTTTCAAATAAATTATTTCGTAAGAAGAGTATTTTAGTTATAATTATTTGTATGCGACTATTTTCGACCGGAAACGTTTTGTAATATTATTACAGTCATACAAAATAATTATAAAGACGTGAAGGATAATGTGGTAAGATGTAACAGCAACGGTTTCATGAGTAAGAACGTCAGAATGATATGATCACTTATTACACATATCTATATGCCCACATAAAATAAATTCATACATATATATCATATAAAGCTGAAGAGATTGTTTGTTTGTTTGCTTAAACGCGCTAATCTCAGGATCTACTAGTCCGATTCGAAAAATGATTTCAGTGTTAGATAACCCATTTATCGAGGAAGGTATAAGCCATATAACATTTTAGTACCTCTTTTTTCTTAAATTAACGTGTTTGAAAAGCTAATATAAAATATAAATAAATCAAAACCCCTCTTTTAATTCTGTTAATTTTAAAGTAATATTCACATTTTTCCGTAAAGAAACTTTCAGATTTATCAACATTTTTCTATTTTCATTTCAGATAGTCATGCTGAACTGCTTTATGAGATGGTTTCTGCGTTTCTTGGTGTCCTTGCTAGCTATCGTTGTGTACCCACTGACGTACTTGATAAATATCAAAAGGAATAAAAAATGTCCGCCGCCATCAAATCCTCTACTCTTCAAGTCCGCTACTACACTGGCGATGATGATCAGAAACAAACAGGTAGGTACTTTAGTTTTTTCATCACTAGAGACAACTTCAAAGTTTGAGAGTAGTTAATATTTCAAAAGTAAGTAGGTAACGTAACACAATATTGTGCTGTGTGGTTACGGCACTAAAGAATGTAGCCACCCCCTCTCTTCCTGTGGGTGTCGTAAGAGGTGACTAAGGGATAACACAGTTCTACTACCACCTTGGAACTTAAAAAGCCGACGGATGGCGGGATAACCATCCATGCTGGCTTTGAAATACACAGGCCGAAGACAGGCAGCAGCGTCTTCGGTGCGACTAAGCCAGCCCTGCGGTCACCAATCCGCCTGCCCAGCGTGGTGACTATGGGCAAAACACATGAGTTCGCGTCATAATATCGGGCGCGAACTTGAGGAGGCCTGTGTCCAACAGTGGACTGTGATAGGCTACAGTGTTGATGGTGATACGAGATAGGCAACTTAATGCTTACAGTTTAAGTAGCTAATGGCCGGCTGATATAGATACATACTTTTTCCTACATATAGGTATATCACGATCACGATTCAGCCTGTAATATCCCACTGTTGGGCATAGGCCTCTTCCCTATGTAGGAGAAGGATAATGTGGTATATTATATTACGCGGATTGTTTACGAGTATAGGTATATACTCGTAAACAATCCGCGTATATAAGTTAATACATATTATAGAGGTGAGAATCGAAGCCCACAACTCCTGGAACAGAAAACAGGTCACCGCCAACTGGGCCACATGGCTAGCCAAGTCATTGTTATGTATAACATAATTATTAAAAAATTAAAACAAGTGCAAAAAAATTAAAAACATTTTGAGTTTCAGTTCTAAGTATAGGGAAACCCCCAAAATTTAATATTTTTTTTTTATATTTTTGTTTGAAAACCTTAATGCGGTTCACAGAATACTTCTACTTACCAAGTTTCAACAGTATAGTTCTTATAGTATCAGACAAAAGTGGCTGTGAGTTGTGACATACGGACGGACAGACAGACCGACCGACAGACAGACGTGACGAATCTATAAGGGTTCCGTTTTTTGCCATTTGGCTACGGAATCCTAATAAACGCTTACATTGTTGTTTTAACATAGACAATCAATCGTATATCTGGATTTTATCGAATATTCTGATCTAGTAGAAAATACCAATACCAATATAATACTTAAGGTGAGGCAATACTAATAGTTAGCTATACTTACTAATATTATAAAGAGGTAGTTTCTAACTTTGTTTGTTTGTAGGGGGTAATTTTCGCAAATGCTCGTCCGATCATGAAAATTCTTTCACTAACATAAAGCTACACTATTCAGGAGCGATATAGGCTATATTTTATAGTTATTGGACAAAAAATTTAGTGAAAAATAAATATTACACAAGTTGTGAAAAATTATAATACAGTTGTATAAAACCGATTAAAAAGGAAAACTAGAAGCGACTCGTGATTTTAATTCAAGTTCTGACAATAATTATGTTTACTTTATTTTTACTCCTCGGTCTAGGCTCAGTGTAGTTTTTGAGTTCATCGCAAACAATCAATCAGACTGGCTGGCACGATCGGTGAATTTGTTTTACAATACGTAATTATTTTTTGGAAAAAAAAACTGTGACGATCGAAAATTTGATATTACAGGTAACATCCGAAGAAGTAGTGACTGCATATATAGAACGATGCAAAGAAGTAAATCCGTACCTGAATGCTATCGTCGAGCCGCGATATGACATGGCTTTAAAGGAAGCTAGGTGTATAGACAAAATGATAGCTTCAAATGAACGTTCCAAAGAGGATTTGGCTAAAGAATATCCTTTACTTGGTATCCCTCTAACTGTTAAAGAAAGTATAGCTGTCGAAGGTAATAAATTCAGTATTGTTCCTCAAATTAGTCAAATTTAAACTGTAGACTTCCCATCGTTTCCAAGATCTTCTCCTTGACAAAAATGTTAGTGTCATGGGTAAAAGCAACATTTTTCGTAATACTTAATAGAGTACCTATTATTTTTTAAGTTAAACTTCTTTAGACGCGTGAGGGGTATTTGAGCGACCGCTAACGTGGCAGCGTCAGGGACGGTCAGTACTTGGATGGGTGACCGCCTGACGTTGCCTTTTTTTTCAATTATGTAGTTTTTTAATAGTTTTTTTTATTTCTTTTTTTAACTACTTTTTTTGAATTAGTTTTTTTTAATTAGTTTGCCAAAGAAGTTTTACTTGTGACATGTGTACTTAGTACGCACGCAACTTTTTTTTTAATTTTTAGGTATGAGCAACGACAGTGGAACAGTATTTCCGTATAGGAATCCAGCTAAAAAAGATGCTGATATAGTCCGTCGCGCTAGAGCCGCTGGTGCTATACCAATAGCTGTAACAAACACGCCACAATTGTGTATGAATTGGGAAACGTACAATAACGTCACTGGTTTGACTATGAATCCTTATGACCAGAAACGTACAACAGGAGGATCGTCTGGTGGAGAAGTAAGTTTGCAAAATGTTTAGGTATAGTAACTTTCAGAGGATGCAACTAGTTTATACATATCTATTAGTCCTTTCAATGTTATTTCATTTTGTCTCATTTTTAACCGACTTCAAAAAAGGAGGAGGTTTCTCAATTCGACCGTATATTTTTTTTTTTTTTTTTTTTATGTATGTTCGGGCATAACTTCATCGTTTATAAACCGATTTTGATAATTCTTTTTTTGTTGGAAAGGAGATATCCCAACTTAGGTACCATGATAAGGAAACCAGGATCTGATGATGGGATCCCAGAGAAATCATGGGGAACCCTCGAAAATTGTAGTGACGACTAGTGCGTTTTATCACTTTTTCCTTAACTACTATAAAGCACTACTATTTAATGAAGGTCTGGAGTCGATCTGATGATGGAGTCGAAAGACAGTTGAGGGAAATCTTCAACTATTTACAGCAATCACCTGCTGTTTGAGCTTCATTCATTTCTATTGATGAGAACTTTGCACCCATATGAGTTAAAAGTGCCATTACAGGTCTGATGATGGAGCCCATAAATAGTCGAGGGAAATCTTCAACTATTTACAGCAATCACCTGCTGTTTGAGCTTCATTCATTTCTATTGATGAGAACTTTGCACCCATATGAGTTAAAAGTGCCATTACGCGTCTGATGATGGAGCCCATAAATAGTCGAGGGAAATCTTCAACTATTTACAGCAATCACCTGCTGTTTGAGCTTCATTCATTTCTATTGATGAGAACTTTGCACCCATATGAGTTAAAAGTGCCATTACAGGTCTGATGATGGAGCCCATAAATAGTCGAGGGAATTCCTCAATAATTTACAGCAGTTACTTTTGGTTGTTTGACGACCGCTTTGATATAATGGTGCATGTGCCGTGTCGGCGGCGCCTAAACACCGACGGTCGCGGGTTTGATTCCCGCTCGGAGTGTATATTATATTTATGTTTATACAAATATTTATTTTCGGTCTGCAGGTTTCGGTTCGGTCCCGGAGAACACGCTAGGCTGTCAGTCCCGGTTGTATATCACGAACACCTAATAGCGATCTTTACTCAAATATAGTAGGTGCTTATGACGACGCGTTAGCGCAGCGGTCACAGCACTGGCTGTTGCGCTGGCGGTCGCGGGTTCGATCCCCGCTCACGACGGACATTTGTATTGGTCATATAGATGTTTTTCGTGGTCTGGGCGTTTGTGTTTGTGTGTTGTGTATGTTTCCGGACTCCCGACACAGGAGAAAACCCTACTGAGGGCCGTTGAGTGTTAAGCGTTTATTCATTGTTTATTATAGTAAGGAATATATCCGCCAAACCACAGTAGAGCAGCGTGGTGGATTAAGCTCTGATCCTTCTCTTACATGAAGAAAGAAGCCTATGCTCAGGAGTAGGATATTACAGGCTGAAGCGTTTTATTTTGTTGGGCTTACTTAATACTGCCGAGAAGCATCCTAATTAGGTATAGGTACACATCACTAAAAATTGTAAAATAAAATAATTTTTAACAAAAAAAAAACCGACTTCAAACAGGAAACTAAAAAGTAACAAATAAATTTACTTAGCACAAAGTAATTCTTATTTTGATTTAGTTAATCAGAAATTATAAAATAAATATTTTATAATTTTGAAGTCGGTGCCAAGTAAAACAATAACTAGGTATAGGTATTATCAATTTTTCTCACCCCTCAAGCTAATATTGGCAGGTAATTATTACGGAATATCTATCCTGTAGTACCTAATTAATTATCTTCTTGTAATAGTATTCGGAGACCGCGCACGGCATAAAGTTCACAAATTCGGTGAATATCTGTGGTGGATATAGTACTGAAGGCACCGACTTCAAAGTTATAAAATATTTATTTTATAATTTCTGATTAACTAAATCAAAATAAGAATTACTTTGTGCTAAGTAAATTTATTTGTTACTTTTTAGTTTCCTGTTTGAAGTCGGTTTTTTTTTTGTTAAAAATTATTTTATATTGTGTTTTATTTCATATTTTCAGGCAGCATTAATTGCTTCAGCAGCTTCAATTATAGGCGTGGGTTCAGATATTGCGGGATCACTAAGATTACCACCGATGTTCAATGGCATATTTGGTCACAAGCCTACGCCTAAACTTCTGTCAGTCGAGGGTAAGATTTATTTGTTGCATATACCCCGTTATTATTTGTGTGTGAAGCCAAACTACCTTATAATTATGAAGACACCGCCTATACCTATGTCTTACACATATAATACCTAAACCTCTAAAAATTTTCGATAAGTTTTGTGACAGACATGTCGGTGATAAATGAGACTGTGATTTGTGTGGAAAATTCATCACTTCTCGAATTAGGTCATGGACATTGAACTTTTTAGAAAGTAAAGTAAATAACCGAAATTAATTTTCGAAAATTATCACTTGAATACAGGTCTAATCATATTAAGAGATATGTGCGAGTATATTTATTCGATGTAAGAACGTAAACAAAATCGAATATCCTTTAAAATTAACAAAGTAAAACATAATTACGTCAATCATTTTTAAGCTATTGATTTGCAGGTCATGTACCAGACTGCCTAGATCCAGAGTTTGATGAATACTTCGCATTAGGACCTCTTGCACGTTACGCTGAAGATCTACCCTTGCTTTTAAAAGTTTTAAGACAACCCACTGGGCCACATGTACCTTTGGATAAACCGGTAAGAATTTAACTAACTCAAAGATTTATTAAAGTAAAAATAAATAATTAGTAAAATTAAAAATTTAATTAGGTAAGGTACCTAAAGATCACCATGAGCGTCATCAAACTGAGGTAGGGCACAGCAGGAAATTTTAGGTAGGGATCCCTAGTACATTTTTTTCACCTGATTAGTATCAAGCTAATTTTCCGGGAGTAGCTTCATTTTGACGAGACGAACAAAAAACTCCTCTACGTAAACTCTCTATTGTGGTAGCTAACAGAGATAGCTGGGGCTAGAGCAGCAATGAGCGTAGGACCGGATAACGTACCACGCAATTTTTAGGACAATATTACTATTAAATTATATAGATATTAACTAACTAAAAGAAAAAAAAATCAGCTGGTTAGGAATATTTGATCAATAATTGTGTTTGCTCGCAAACGAAAAAAAACCGACTTCAATTACATCGACAAGTAATACAACCTAATAAGACCAAAAAACAGTCAAGTAAATACGCGTTATCAAAGATTACTCAAAAAGTAGTGATCAGATCTCGCCAAATAATAAATACATGACAAGTATTAGCTTTCGATTAAAGTAAAAATCATCAAAATCGATAAACTCAATGAAAAGTTATACGGTTTAATACAACGTAGGTCGACGAAAAAGTAGTCAAGTAAATACGCATGATAACTCTAAAAGTACTTGTCAGATCTCAATTAAATTTAAATGCGACCACATGACTCCTAAAAACTTTCATATAAAACAAAATTGATCGAAATCGGTCCACCCAGTCAAAAGTTCTGAGCTAACATACATTAAAAAAAAACAGTCGAATTGAGAACCTCCTCCTTTTTTGGAAGTCGGTTAAAAAGGTCATCAAAAATTGATTTTTTTCCTGATTTTTTTTTCTTTTATTTAGCTATTATTTCATACATAAAAAAAACTTGTGTGGTTTTATGAAACCACGGTAAAAGTGAAACTTTTTTTCACATTATAGACATTTAACTATAAATTTTTGGGAATAATATTCCAATAAAAATCGCTTTATCAATCTTACCGCGCGGCCGACCGTCACGTGACATGCAACACACAGACGAAAAAGTTTGAGATGATGTAATAAAAGTTTCACTTTAAAAAAGTAAAATCGAATTGAGAACATCCTCTTTTTTAGAAGTCGGTAAAAAATGGCACGTTGATTCCTAAAGTTGGTATCTGGTATAGACCATACAAGGATTTATCATAGTCTGAGCATTAATTTGTACTTGTGTGTGTGTGTGTGTTTCCGGACCCCCGACACAGGAGAAAATCCTACTGGAAGCTATTGAGTGTATGGCATTGACTGTGCACCTTCAATAGTAATTTTTCACACCCTATAGTTGTGATTACAGTTAGGCGCTTTTTTAAAGTTGAAATAACTATAGTCTCAAAACGTATACAATATATACAATTATTTATTTTTAATGAAAGCCTTAATAGACCGGGAGATAGTGACACAAAATATTTGGTCATTTGTACCAGTGTGGCGGTTCGTCAGGGGTCTAATTATGTAAAGGCAAAAAGGAAAATGATGGTCATAGCGCTCGCACCGGCGGCCCAATCGCGTGGGCGTTTATCGAACGCGTCGGATAAATAACGAGTGTCGAACGATTTGTTCCACAAAAATGCTTGTATTTTCAGATAGTCGAAAAAAAAGAAGTAAATCTTTTGGCGAAAAAAAAAAAAGAAATTACTCCTTTGCAGTGGTATGGCGGCCATTGGGAACTGTCGGAAAAGTATGGTAAGGGGGCGTTCAAGTATTACGTAACGCTAATTGGGGGGGAGGGGGGGTCTTGTTAAACGTTACGACGCGTTACGGGGGAGGGAGGGGGGGTTCGAGCAATGCGTTACGTAACATTGTTTTTTGTTTAGTTAAAAAAATAAGGCATTAAAATCTATCGTTTTATTTCTTTATTACTACCACAAACGCGATTAAAACAATAACAAAAGTAATTTAGCGACTTTCCGGTTAGTTTGCGCAAAAAAGTTGTGACATTTGGGTAAAAATGTGGTAAAAATGGTCAGTTGGGTGTTACGTAACGTTTATCGGGTAGGGGGGGGGGGGGGTACAGCAAAACGTTACGGCGCGTTACATGGGGGGGAGGGGGGGTCAAAAATCTTCAAAATTTGCGTTACGTAATACTTGAACGCCCCCTAAGGTGATTTTCGTGAATGGTTACTCGACGATGATTAGCTACGCAAAAATTAGCCTGTTACAAATGGTTGAATTGTTTTATTTAAATTAATGTATTCGCGTCGGTATGGCGGGCTGTAAGTCACATCCGAGAAGTATGGCATTACGCTACCGCCTACTTCTTTTTTTTTTCGACTATCTGAAAATAAAAACATTATTGTGGAACAAATCGTTCGACACTCGTTATTTATCCGACGCGTTCGATTAACGCCCACGCGATTGGGCCGCCGGTGCGAGCGCTATGACCATCATTTTCCTTTTTGCCTTAACGTAATTAGACCCCTGACGAACCGCCATACTGGTACAAATGACCTAATATTTTGTGTCACCATCTCCCGGTCTATAAACTAAAATTAATTGAAATAAAATCTGTAGTTTTCAAGGGGCCACTTTGACTTTAATGACATAGGTGACATAAATAGCGAGTAGAAATATATAGATTACACAACAGCCTTCGGTAGTAGTAGCTACCTTATTTTAATTTAAGTACCTACGGTACTATTTCAACTGTTTTTTTTTTTTGTATAAAAGTTAATTTTTTTTCGGCGGCTTGCATATAATACAAAATAAGCAAATTTTTGTAAATAAATGTTGTATTTTTAACTTTTTTTTATTTATTACAGGTGGATCTTACAAGTCTTAAATTCTATTACATGGAAGGAGATGGCAGCAGCGTTACGGACAAAATCGGCTCAGACGTAAAACAAGCTTTGGAAAAGGCAAAGGCTTATATCAAATCTACTTATAATGTTGAAGTTCAAGAGGTTTGTAGTCATAAATTTCGTAATAGGGCCTGTTGTTTGGTCTACTCACACACTAAAAGTGTCTAAGTAGTCAAGTAAATACGCGTGAAGTTTAGTGCCTTTGTACCAGCATTGTTTTGTGCTATTTGTTGTATATTGTTTTCTAGTGTACAAAAATTGTTAAATAAATAAACAAAAAAATCACAAAAATCACAAGTAGGGATTGTAATGATATATCACGTGTATTTATTTTTAATTGAATGTGCGATTTTTTAAACCAAAATAGCAATAGCTGCAAGCTTGATGCCTCTCTGGAAATTTGTATCACGATTCTTAATTTTCCAAATTTTGATCAGATTATACCTGTACTTATACTTATCTTATCTATATATATAAAAGAGTTACCCACCATTGACTCATCACGATATCTCTGGAACCATAAGGCGTAGAGACTTGAATTTTGGTAGGAATATTCCTTTCGCCGAGTAGAGGTCAGCTAAGAACGGGTTTTACGATATTCCACCCCTAAGGGGGTTAAACGGGGGTTGGAAGTTTGTATGAAAGTCCTATGTTTTTGAAGTAAGAGACTTGAAATTCAAAATGTATGCTCTATAGATGGTGTGGAGGTGTACTAATAATGTATTTTTAGAAATCAACCCTTTTTGGGGCTGAAACGGGGGGTGGTAGTTTTATGTGAGCGAGATGAAAACTTAAGTATATGTAAGTATATTATTTGCATCACAAAAATAATTAACGCCCAACGAAGTGGGCACGGGTCGGCTAGTTAGAATATAAAATTCTAAAAAATGTCTGCATACTTTATATAAAAAATACCTGCTTTTTAATGCTATATAATATACCCACATTTTAGTTGGTAATATTTTTTGGTAAACGAAGGGGGGATGGGATTAAAAAGTTGTTAAAAAACATCACGTGATTAATGTACCTAACCCTTAATGTGTATATTTAATTAAAATGAGTTTATTTCACATCATAAACAGGGACTCTTGCGTGAACAAAACAAGGAGTAAATATATTTTAACTCTCGATAATATTTTGCAAATATTCGCATATTTCAAGGAACCACTCACAGATACCTACCTCACCTACCACTCACAGATACCTCATTTGTGGCCCCATATAATTGATACAATTGACACGGGTGTACAGGTAGCTATGTCCCAGAATTAGAGTGAAATAAAACCATCATTTTATAAGTGCTTTATTATTTATTAATTTTTTGAAATAAACATTACCTATAAGTACCTAATTGTTATAAGATCCGCAGCATTATAACCGCCTAATGCATTGCTCTAGGACTCTAGGCCTAATTGGTTTGAACACATTTAGATGTTTGTCTAATAATATATAGGTAAAAAACTACATAACTATTGCAAGTTACAATTTAGCATTAAACATATTTTATTATTTGCAAATTTAAATTCTATAAAAAATGTATATTTTCTTTAGGAATAATATTTATAAAAACATAAACATCCTTTTTATATGCTTTCTAGAGCTGACTAGAAATTTAAAGCAAAATTTCTTATGCATCAGCTTCTTTACGTAATGTTGTCTGTCACATTTAATAGTATCTTCTGTTTCAGTAACTATTACAAAAAATCAATAGGATTGTAGGTAAAACTGTATAAATATGCAAATAATAACTACTGTTAAAATAAAAAACATAAGGCGCAGTAATAATTTAAAAGCGCCGAATCACATTTTACTTTTTGTCATTTTAAATAAAAATAATTTTTACCTAACTAATCATTAGCTATATGTGTAAATGCAGTGCTGTGCTTTTAATTGTTATTTACTAACAAAATAGGCCGTATTAAGAATATACAACGTATTGTAAATCATATCGATATTGTTTATGTTAAAACAAAAAACAAAACGCCTCACATTCAACGGCCCTCAGTAGGAATTTCTCCTGCGTCGAAGGTCCAAAAACACAGTACCCAACACATAAGAAGAAACGCCCAGACCACGGCAAACATCTGTATGGACAATACATATTACATTTCAATCAACAACAACCTTGATGAATTATTAAAAATCGATAAATGAAGAAAATAAATGTCTTTGTTTAAAGATGTACGTTATATTTATGTTTCAGCTCAAAATAGCGAATATAGAACACATGTGGGAAATAAGTGTGAGAGTACTATTTAACATACAACACGTAAGAAATATCTACACGGACCCAGAGAAACGGGACCAACTCATCTCGGTGTGGCCGGAAGTCTTGAAGAAGATGATTGGGATGTCGGATCACAATTTGACGTGCGTTGCTTATGGACCGGCAAAGAAGTTCTTCGACGCATTACCAAAGAATTATTATAAAAAACTATTAAAAGTTTTTGAAGGAATCAAGTCAGATTTTAACGTAAGTTTAAATATTATTAAAAATAATCCCCAACATTAATACTACTTTTACGTCCTTATTATCAGTTCATTCACGTGTGAAAGGACTTATTCTTTGGAACTGCTATTGTATAAATTGATCATAAAATATCCTCTTTAATATATTTATATTAAAAGTATAAATATATTTATATTAAAGAGGATATTTTTATGATTGCTTCTACGTCAAATAATCAATTAAAAATGGAAATTCAAATTAGAATGTAAATACTAGGAACAAAAGAAACGGCATTTGTGTCTGGGGGCCCCTTGAATCCATGGAGCCCTGGACTGAAGCCCAAAAAGCCATATGATAGATCCGGTCCTGTCTTTTATGGTTTAATCTTTTGTTAATACATGATCCACTTTCTCACTTCCACTTTCTTTATTACTTCAGTACCTGGGTGACCGAGCCTAGCTCGGTATTTTCATTTTTTTTTTTGTTTTTTTTTTCTCGGTATTTTTATATTTTAATTTTATTTAAATAATAAATCACGGGTGAAATTAAAAAAAAAAAAGAAAAAAATTAATCTGGAGACTGAGATTCGAACCTGGGTCAACACGATATGACACCCGCCGATTATCTAATTACGCTATTAGAGCTATGTCAGTAATTGTGAAATTAAGCTTCGTATTCTAATGATATTTTTTCATTGCCTAAAAACCGGGATAAAACGACATTTTTTTAAAATGAATCCTAGCTAGATCAATTTTTCGCCCCCGAAATCCCCTGTATACTGAATTTCACGAAAATCGTTGGAGCCGATTCCGAGATTCAGATTCTATATATATATATACTAGCCGACCCGTGCCCACTTCGTTGGGCGTTAATTATCTTTTTCTTTGTGATGCATTACCTATGTTGTGTATTTCTTAGTATTTACTAAGTTCTATTAGGTTCATTGTTTATAGCAAGTATTGGACGTATACACTCGTAATAATATCGTGTATTTATTATTTTAAATTACAGAACCAAATAACATACTATAAAGAACAAATTTTAAACCACTTAAATAAATAATATGTTGCTCCAACGCCATCTATCAAAAAGCGTAAAAACTTCGTCATCGATAGATTCAAATAGACAGTAAATAAAATAGAGTATTAAATAGTTAAATCTAACAGCGATAGATGGCGTTCGTTTCTTTGTCATTTTCATAATAATTATATTTCAATATTTTTCTTTTTTACTGAATTTTTTTGTACAATTACAATAAAATATAGCCTATGTCACTCCTGAATAGTGTAGCCTCTCACTATTTTCAGCAAATCAGATAAATATAAATGTTTTAAAATCACCAATTAATTTCTAAGGCAAATAATAATGCTTGATTAGATTGAATTGTTGACACAGCACGTCAGAGGACGCAGGTTCAAATCCTGGTGATTTAAAATCTTTATATAGTTTTATCTTTTTCCTTTTATCTTGTCACTCCTGAATAGTGTAGCTTTCTGTTAGTGAAAGAATTTTCATGATCGGATCAGTATTTGCGAAGATTACCCCGTATATACAAAGTTATAAACTTTACCTCTTTATAATATCAAGTATAGATATATGCTCGTTTAATAGTATAAGATTACTTCTTAATCTATACTAATATTATAAAGAGGTAAAGTTTATAACTTTGTTTGTATATACGGGGTAATCTTCGCAAATACTGATCCGATCATGAAAATTCTTTCGCTAACAGAAAGCTACACTATTCAGGAGTGTCAAGATAAAAGGAAAAAGATAAAAATATATAAAGATTTTAAATCAGCAGGATTTGAACCTGCGCCCTCTGACGTGCCGTGTCAACAATTCAATCTAATCAAGCATTATTATTTGCCTTAGAAATTGTGATTTTAAAACATTTATATTTATCTGATTTGCTGAAAATAGTGCGAGTGTATTGGAACATATCAAATTTCACCGTACCCTTCTTATATGAAATGGATTATAACGCCCAACGAAGTGGGCACGGGTCGGCTAGTTTGTTATATTTTTTTCACATTTCAATATGTTAGTACTAAAAAAGTTCGCTATTTCAATCTTTTTTTTTTCAGGAAGCTCTATCTGACAATGCAGTATTATTGTTCCCAACGTTTCCTTACCCAGCACATTTACACTACAGGATATTTTATAAATTTTTAAATTTCGGATATTTAACAATATTTAATGCTCTGGGGCTACCTGCCACTGCCTGCCCTCTTGGTCTTACGAATAAAGGACTACCTGTAGGTTTACAAATTGTCGCTAACAAATGCAACGATCATTTAACTTTAGCTGCTGCTAAGGAATTTGAAAAAGCTTTTGGAGGATGGACACCGCCTAATAAAGACCTCTTAAACAGCATTAAAACTGCATAACCAAAAGGAATAATGTAACACAGAGAGAAAATAGATAAATTTTTCATATTATCATAGATTTGTGTTACTAAGATAAAACTTAGGAAAAGTGCTAAGGAGAACTTAAAATAATTAATAAAGACAATGCCTGACCTGCCTGAATGTTTTTATAAGTATGAAATGGATAAGTATTTTAAAGTAAGGTATTTTTGTATAGGTATATTAAATTTTTTATTTTCAAAGTATTTATGTTTTTTATTTTCCTATCCAACAAACACTCTGGTGTAGTGGTGAGAGTAGTCGCCTAAAACACCGACGGTTTGCGGGTTCAAATCCCGCTCGGGGATAGACATTTTATTTCACACTTTTCGTAACGCTCTCATCATGCATTCACCAGCTTACTGCTAAAATCAAGCGTGCGTAAAGAAGTTTTACTATAATAAATAGGTATCTATACTTAATGTTTTGAAAACATAGTTGTGTGTTAAAATTCCCGTGACATATTGATGTTTTATTGGTAATCTTTGACCAACATGCACATTTTTAATCTGTCCTTACTGCTTCGACAATGTAAGTAATTAATTCAATTATGCGGATTTCACATTGTCATTGTCTTGATTATCAAGAGGTTAGATAATCGTTATTGAAACCAATGCTTTGACATAATAATGCCTATATAGGTACATAATGCCCATATAGGTATTATAGGTAATACCTTCTCATTTTGCCTGGAACATACCACTGTCGGGCATAGGCTTCTTTACCCATCTAAGGATAAGGAAAGAAACATACTCGTTCGGGAATCGAACCCTCATACCGGTGTTTAGGCGTCTACACGATACACGCACGCAAATTAAATTAAATTCTCACTACAATCATAACAATTGTATCTATACCTCTACTATAATAATTATGTTTTTTTTATACTAAATAAGTCCGATGGTAAGCGATTATCGTAGCTTATATACCCCTGCAACACCAGAAGCATCCCAAGCGCGTTGCCGACCTTACCACCCAATCCCCCCTCCCCCCACGAACTCTGGTCACCTTACTCACCACAGGAACACAACATTGCTTGAAAGTAGTGTTATTCAGTTGTGTCATCTTCTGTAAGGTCGAGGTACTTCTGTAGATATTTTCTGCTGTGCCCTACCTCAGTAAAAATGTGTATATTTTATAAAAATATAACTGGAACTGTGTATATAGTATAAAAATTGTGTAAATTGTAAAATGAGTGACGTAGGGTACATTTTAACGAAAGAAAATGAAACAGCCAAAATCGTCCAAAAGTTTGTACCTAATAAAGTTTTACCTTTTTTTACCCAGGGGAAATCCCTTATGGATACCCACGGCCCGGGGGAGCCGTAGGTTATGTCCGACTCACACGGACCAATACCCCTGGGGTGTTCCTTCGACACGCCTGGGTGGGATGACGGAGACGCGGTTGAACTTCTCCGATCCCGCTAGCGGTTGCCCTAAAGGCCCGTTGCAATTAGCAACTCCTAAGAGACGAAAAAAAGTCACCTCCCTTCTCAGGACCGTGAAATGCGGACGATACATCCCCCGATCTATCGCCCGCTGGTCCGGCGTTACGGCGGCAGATTGACCAAGTAGGCCCTGCGTCACCGGCCGCGCCTTCCGCGACGAATCGGGAGCGAGTTTGGGTCTTATTCTCGCTCCAGTTCTGCTCTGCTTTCTTCTGCAGCATTATGGATTTGCAGGAGGAGGAAACTGCAATCCATTTTTCTTGACTGTCAACTATGGCCCTAATTAAAGCCGACAACAAAAGTTCCGGTCCGACAACTGCCGATAAGGCTCCTCGTTCCACGCTGGACAGACCGCGCGCGTGTGCTCCACCGCGTCCTCGGCATCGAAGTCGCAGTGACGGCACTCCGACATTGGCTCCCGCCCCGGCAGTCGGCAGTTCGGCACAAGTAGCGGCCGAAGCAGCCGTGCACGGTCAAAATCTGTGTCAAGTGGAACGACACCGCACCATGTCTCCCTTCAACCCAGCCACGCAGGCAAGACCGAATCGCCATCACCATGCAGTTCCCAGCTCACTTCTGGATTCTCCAGGTTGGCCGACCACTTCCGGAAGAGTTCGTCGCGAGCCGCTCTCCTCCATCGCATGAACGATTTTTTTAAAATAAAGTTGTACCTAGGCCATTAAAAATATTCTTTTAAATATTTTAAAAACAATGATAAATACAATATATTATTTTGTACTTGAGCTACAGATACCAATTTTATTTTATTTTTAATTAGGTATATGTCTGTTTGCGAATTATAATTATCATATAATTACTTACTTGTCCGTAACTTAGTAGGTGTAATTATACCAGACCAAAACTTAAGCTATGGAATATCACAGTATAAGATTATAAGTCAATATATTACTAGAACTAAGAGTATTAACGTCAATAAATACATAATTATGTACATGTGCATTTGTGTTATAATGTGAAATTGTATATAATAACAAAGGTTGATTGATTGATTGGTTTAGTGGCTTTCAGTTGTGCCAGTGGAGCACTGTTGATTCCGCCAATGTCACGTAGAGTGGAGAACACACGAAGGAGATTGGTTGGTCGGTGCGGTTGAGATGACAGTTGATTGATTGATTGATTAGTTTAGTGGCTTTCAGTTGTGCCAGTGGAACATGGGTTACAAAGGATTACATACTAACTTTAAGGTAGCTTTTAAAATTAATTTCTTATTACCCGACTGCCAAGGAAGGGTTATGTTTTTCGCGCGTATCTTGTATGTATGTATGTAATGTATGTATTCTTAATTACCTGATTTCTCTAGAACCGCTGAACGGATTTGCATAATTGAGATATCGTTAGATTCGTCTTAGCAGCCCAAGTGTTCTTAGATAGGTGACATTAAAAAAAAACAAACATGGCGGCTGTGCGAAGCCATTGTAGTTAATGAAGAAATAATTTTTTTTTTAGAATACTATAATACGGGTATCAAATTAAAGGGCTCAATACAAGGATTCCAAAAATGTATATTATGATTATTATTACTGTAATAATAATAAAGAAATACAATAAGAAAGTTTAAAAAATGTTGACTTTGCTCTTTCCCATGCCTAAGGCAAGCAAGATGCGAGCCGAGCTTCTTCCTCGCCTCCTAGACAACGTCCGACGGTCAATTTCGGGGTGTAGACTTTCCCTTAAAAAAAGAATTATCAACTTCGGACTACTCTGTAAAAAGTTATGCTCGGTCAAAGATAAAAATGATATGTATATACGTGGCAACTTTAGAACGGCCTCATTTTTTTTCGTCGTTAATAAATTACTTAATCAACCACATGATGTAAACTATTTTAATGAAATGAACCGATTACGTAATTTGTCTAACTAAAAAGACATAAATAAAATTTTAAATGATCGTTACTTATTTTAACTTGATATAGATATGGTTCAATAAAATTTGGATTCTTTATTGTCGACATATAACTGGAACAGGTAGACCAGCTGCGAGGGTAGGCGGTTATATCCTTCTACATAATATTATATATTCGAAAGTTCGTGAGGATGGATGAAAATTTATTACTCTTTCACGCAAAAATTACTCAAACGATTGTAATGAAACTTGGGATGTAGATAGCTGGAGATCCAAAATAATACATAGGCTTCTTTTTATCCCAAAATTCCTACGGGATCGAAGATTCCGCGAGTAAAACCGCGACGCGCAGCTATTAGATACATAAAACTAAGATAATATAATAAGACCATAACCATATTATATAAGACCATAACATGCTCGTGGTTTTTGGCAATAACCATAATTACGCCATCTATATTGCAAGGTTAATTAATACGAGTATGTCTAGGGCAGCATGCGACATAGCAAGAGTTAGTTCTCGATACCTTGACAACACTTATATAGCTTCTGAAACAGATACTCTATTACTTAAATCCTCTGACGTATTAAGTTACATATATAACATCGTTTAAAATCACAAGGTTTCCCAGTCACAAGCATGAAGTATGACAATAAGCAACGAAATTCATTTTCTAAATTGAGACTTAACTTGATTAACTATATCGATAATTTATTTTAACGTTGTGTATCTAACATGAGTTAATATTTAGACAAAAAATTAATAAGGTGAGTTTATGTAATTTTAGCTACTTGTTTCATTGTTGTTGCAATTTTATTATTAAATTTTCATCATTTACCCGTCCAATTTCTATAAAAAATGAAACATGGTGGTAGAAAAGGTGGTTGTAATTGATTTTTTTACAAAATAGTAACAACTAAAAAGCAGTCCCTACCTAGCTCGTACCTACATCTTACATCTTTTAGTTTTATTCAAAGTTGAAACAGAAATTAGCAAGAGAAATACTCAAAAAGCTCAAAACTATTTTGTAGGAGATTCGAGTACATTTCTGTTAGGTAGAAAAGTCTTGAAAATCATTATCAAGTATAGGTACATAAATAAGCTAGAAATTACCTTATTACCCAATTCTAAATACTTGGTCAATCATTGTTAAGACTATTGAACTTTCAACAAAATAGAGCTTATGATTCAATGGTACGTAACTCATTTTAATCTTCAACTTTACTGACTAATTAAATTATTTAAGCTTTATTTAAGAAACTTTTGACATGGCAACATTTAAATAGTAAGTATAAAACTTACACTGAACAATAAGTTATGTAGTGAGTTGTGAACACATTGGATTATGTTATTTGTATATCTCGAATCCAGCTCTCAATAAATAAAAAAATATATTATATACCTCTATTATACAAGAAAAATAATTTATAAATTTAATTTTACTAAAAATATAAAGATAACCGACAATATTTCTATATGCATTTTCAAATGAAAATAATCATTTTTTAAGCATGAATTACCTTTTAAATCACATATAAAAACCTTAAACTTACAAATCAAATAATTACAGGTGGAACTACAACCAGTTTTAAAGACAAAACATGCGAAATTGTTTTGTAATTCAATGTATATCAAATAAAATTGTATAAAATGAACATAAAACGAAAATATATAATGAGAGACGTTACGATAGCGAAGAAAAAGATTTTATATTATTAGAACTTGTTCTCTTAGTAGTCTGTGATTATTAGACGCTTGGCAAGTTGGCAACATAAAAATCAAAGATGACATTATTATTGTTACCATAAGCTAAAAATTATATTTCAATCGTTGCTACTATAATTTGAAGCATGATTTGAAGTATTTTAAAATATTAAAAACAATTCCAATTATTAAAAATTAAAACATCAGGGTCAAAGCTGAAAGCAATCTGTTTTGTAAAGATGTTAAGTTATACCTTATTTATACACATAATCACGTTTATGTACATACGACATACCTATAACTTATTATACTTTTCAACCTATATAATTATATCTTATGTTATTATTACTCGTTTAGAGTTACCTGTTTTCATAACTGATGAATGAAGTTAATTAATCTAATTAGATCTAGTATAATACCTACACAGAAATAAAATAAAAATAGGCAGATTTGATTGAGATTGAAATATTGAATGACAATTGACTCCGTTGACAGATGTGAGATGACTGTCATTAGAATTTGTTAAGCATGAAAATTAAAAATCCTATTCATATATTCGACTAAAGAATTCCACTCGAAATAATAAAATTTTTCTTTTTTCAACTTTTGTACAGCTTGATCGAATTACGGTTCACTATTTTTTATTTGCTAATACTGGCACGACGCACGCGCAGTAGATACTTCGCCTAAAATCTCCCAGCGCCATATTGAGAGAGGCGGACGTTGTGTGACTTGAGTGGATAAAATTGTGGTTAGTGCAATAATTTGAAGTGAAAGATTTGATCGTGCCCTATGGATATATACTCGGGTACGTAACGCGAAAGTAAATACCTTTAAAAAGGGTTATAATTCAAACATAGAGCCAAGGCAAATCGTATCGTAACCTAGACATAGGCCGTTCTAGTTATCAGTAGATTGCCTAGGTATCATCAATTCGCCGTTTGCTCACTGTATTAATTATATTATTACACACGTGCGGGAAATAGCCATAGGTTTCTTGAATCTAGTTACATTAATGAGATTATACGATCGCTTCACAAGGTTCGACGTTCGTATATAAACGGATTTCGAAGTGTTTATGTCGGCAGTTGACAGAAGCGTATATGTATATGACTGATCATAAGTCACCACACCCAGTGACCGGATTGTCGGTTTTTTGGATTTATTAGATTTTAGATCGGATGATTGTTCACGTGCTGTCGTGTGTGTGGTTTTGTGAACGTCGTGGCGGACGATATTCGTGATGCTGTGCGTGTAACAATATATAATTTCTAGGAGTGGTGTGCCTCGGTTGATAGGCCTGCCGAAAGGATAGGGATCCGCGCGCGAGGACTACTGCGGCCCTCCGCCCTGAAGAAACATGGAGTGCTGCATGTCAGAAGAAGCGAAAGAACAAAAAAGAATTAATCAAGAAATAGAGCGGCAACTCCGAAAGGATAAACGCGATGCCAGGAGAGAACTTAAATTGCTCTTGCTTGGTAAATATTTTATTTTTAATACTAGTCCTTTTTCTAATTGATTTATTGATGTAAAATTATTTCTTAATAATTTTATTCAAGCTATTTAGTTCTTTATTATAGTGAAATAATTAATATTATAAGTGAAATAAACATTTGCATCCCTTATGTCATATAAAATTTATTAAATAATTATTTTCTACTTTCTATTCTTTCTACCAAACAAGTGTGTATTGAATATTGATTGATTTGATGTACTTTTGTGTTCATGATACTATCTTTAAAATATGTAGATAATTTTTATCTTAAAAGTGAACCTATATTATACGTATGATGACATTTTATGAATATCATTTATTAAAATAAAGTTAAAATAATTGTTCTTAATATGATAAAAATATATAACCCAATTAGTTTCCAGTATTTTTATATCTATAAATAATATGCTAAATACAAAAAAAAATGCCTATATATTCCTAATTTATTTTTAGCTTAGCATGTATGCTGTGCTGTATGTGCGTTTAATTAGTAATAAAGGGATTTTTTCTGCATAATGCCAGTTTCAGATATCAAAAGTTGCATAGCTATTTCTAAAACATAATTGTGTAAGTAATCATTAGTTTTGGCATTTTGAGGTATTAATTTTTGAAAATGAATTTCATTGCTTGCCTCGCTGTAAAGCCCTAGACCTGAAAAATGTCCTTACTAAACCATACTTATCAAATAAGAAACAATTTTCCTTAGAATTGTAAAGTTTCGTATATTATAGGAAAAAGCTTCATTTTTCATTCATTCAAGTCTAATAAAAATATAGCTTAACTATAAATGTGGATGAAATGTCAGTTTATTTTCATTACAGACCTGTATAATAATTATGTAAAATATAAATGCTTCTGTGACAAAGAACTTTTTAGGAACAATGATTGTTTTCTTGCAAATGAATAAAAGCCGACTTCAGTTAAGTACGTAGACAAATTATATGACTTGGTAGTTGGTAAAATGGTCAAGTAAATTCGCATTATTAGACATAATTTAAAAAGCCCTCGTCAGATTTTGATCTAATCTTCCAAGTTTCTAATAAAGAAAATACAGCCAAATTGAGAACCTTTTTGAAGTTGATTAGAAATATATAATAACACATTATTTGTACTATCGTGTTGAAATAACTTGAAGCTTTATTGAATTACGGTACTGATATCATTATACATACATACATATAAATCACGCCTCTTTCCCATAGTGATAGGCAGAGACCACTTCTTTCCACTTGCTACGATCCATACATACTTGTTTCGCTTCGTCCACTTTCATTATTCCTTTCATACATGCTCTTCGGTTTAGGGTACTCTTGACCTGGCCTTTTTTCAAGACGTCTCTGATCTGGTCTTGAAACGTCCACCTAGGTCTACCCCTTCCAACACTTCCATTCACACTCGCCTTATACACTTTTTTCGGCAATCGTTCTTCATTCATTCTCTCGACATAGCCAAACCATCTCAGTATACCTTTCTCAATTTTTGTCACTACATCTTCTTTCAGACCTCAATGTTTCCTTATCTCACTATTTATACTCTTATCCTGTCACTCAGATTAACTCTTATCATACTTCTTAACACTCTCATCTCAACTGCATTTATTGTGCTTTCATGTTTCTTCTGCCATACCCAACTTTCACTTCCATACATGAGTGTCGGAACCAACACCCCTTTATGCACAGCCAAACGAGCCTTGTTAGACACCTTCCGACTGCTCATAAAGGAGTGCAAAGCTCCACTCACCATGTTTCCTGCATTCACTCTTCTTTCAATATCACTCTCACACTCCATCTCTATTATTATCTCATTTTATATCATTATTGTATATTTTATTGGTTCAATTCCTGCATTAATTTATATTTGTTCAAACTATTTTTTTTAAATGCCCAATAGATATATAAAATATATATAGATAGATACAAAAACCATTTTCTTTATATTGAAGCATAGAAAGCAAAGTTATGTTCACAGCGGAACAAGTTATTTTTAACCTCATAATGAGAATACAAAAACTACAGACTAAAAAAAATCCTTAAGGACACAGACAACTAAACAACCACAAACACCAACTACAGGACAAACTAAAAGTTCATTATTAATTCTCACTAAGTCACAAATCACAATATAGTTTTTTATTTAAAGTTACTAATAAGTTCTAATATAATAATTATATATCTCTCTCAGTAAAAAAACAACAAAACATATGATCCGATGAAAGAGTTCTTAAAATTACCTACTTATTACACAAATTAAGGAAATCTGATTCCGAAATAACCCTAAGCTATTTATTTACTTAGATATTGTAATATTCACAACAAAATTAGTTTAAGGAAGGAAATAAATAATCAATATAAAATGAAATGATTTACTTTTTGAACGTCTGCCGTTGAAATATTAACAGGCATCATTATATGTATTGTATCAATATATTGTAGTTTATCAATATATTGATGAGTTGATTGATTATTTTATATGCATGCTAATATTATTAAGCTGAAGAGTTTGTTTGTTTGTTTAAATCTGCTATTCGCAGAAACTACTTGTTCAATTTGAAAATTTCCTTCTGAGTTGGACAGTCCATTTACCGAGGAAGGTTTTATGATTATATATTTTAATATATATAGGTTTTTTGTTCAAATTAACGCGGGCGAGACCGCCGGGCAAAGCTAGTGTTTTATAAAAATATGGATTTGAGAGTAGTATTATGGTAACACTGACAATGTCGGTAAAAAAATCTCTTATCTCGTAGACACTGTGTCATTTCCTGAAATTACTTATTTATTATTAAAATGAATTTGTTAATGTTAAAAAACGAATAGATTAGTAGAATATTATATTGTTTTTAGTTTCTGATGTAAGCATATTGGTTATTTTAATGACTTTACAGTTTTGGACAATTAGTATGAATTACAAAGATTAATAATTTCTTTAAAAAATTGAGCTCAATATATATATATATATTGTTATATATTTGTTATTTACATCCAGGTTTTATATCCATAATTGTGTTTGCTCGTTAATAATAATACAATGTAGGAAGTCGAAAAAATTAAAATTAAATAAACATTGTTAGGGATAACTCAAAAAGTGCATTCACTTCTCGTCTTTCTCGTCAGATCTTCAAATTTAAATGAGACCACATGACACGCAACACCTTTCAATTAAAACAAAACGCACCAGCTTTTGATTCAAAATAATCATCAAAATCGGTACACTCAGTAAAAAATTGTGAGATAACAAACAAAAAAATACAGTCAAATTGAGCAGCTCTTCCTTTTCTTGAAGCCTGGAGAAGAAATCTTATTGTACATATAATTCTGATTTCTATGAATTTATTTCAAGTACCCTCATTTTCACCAGGTATAAACAGGAAAAGTTATATTTATTAATAACGACCAAATTCATATATAATTGAAAATATTAATGTTTCAATAGAAAAAAATATGTAATGTATAGGTAAGGCTTATTTTAATTAATTGATTTGCAAAATTAGACAAGTCCATAAATATGCTCCTTAATAATCTCTATATATCTCTCTATATATATAAATGAATCGCTGAATGTGTTGCTAAGCGCAAATCTCGAGAGCAGCTGAACCGATTGCGCTAATAATTAGCGCAAAATAATTATTATTTTTGTATAATATTCCTTGAAGTACGAGGATGGTTTTTACGAAAAGAAAAATTAAAAAAATTGCCTGAAAAAGTCTAAAAACAACTCTTTTCTATATTCCCATACAAAAGACTCGTAACAATCCTTTAAGCCAATTTGAACTTTAATACCATACCATAAAGTTTAAAGTGTTAGTGGAGGGGTTCCGGGAGGGATAAATATGAAAAAAAATAAAGAATCGACTGTTAGGCGGTACGAAGTTCGCCGGGTCAGCTAGTTATGAATAAATATGAAATACAGCACTAGCTGTTACGCTTGGGGTTGCAGGTTCTTGTTTGGTTTAGCAGTTGATTGTTTCTGAATCAATGACACAGGACAATTTCTTACTGGGGGCTGTCGAGTTTTGAGTGTTTATTTATAATTATGTTACTTATCATTAAATACCTACTTTTATTTATTTATAGTAGACTAGATGGCCCGGTGAACTTCGTATCACCTACGTATATTTGGGAAAAATATATATGTTACTGTAAAAGCTCGAACTATGGTAAATCCTAAGATTTAAGAGTAAGTCTTAGGATTTACCGACATGAGTTGGTAGATGTAAGAATTTATGAAAATTTTACATTTTTTTCGGGCTTTTATTAATAGAATTTAGTACATGCTAGGTTTTACCACTGACAGCTAGTAAAAGTTGGTTTTGGGAATAAAACAAAGATTAATTCTTATTCATTTATTTCAGTGAAAAATTTAAATTTGTAAGTCTTTAGGCTAAGACCAGTAGACCGTTTAACGGCATAATTTAGATTTTACAAAAAAAAAGAATAAAATAACCCTAACCTATCTAACTTCAAAATTAGACCGTTTATCGGCATAATTTCGTTACAAAAAAAAAATAACCCTAACCTATCTAACCTTAATATTAGACCGACGCAGGTCTTAATCTAGACTAGCCACCTTATACTCGTAAAATATCTTTTTCAGCATTTACCGTTCCTTTAATGTAAATCCTAAGACTTACCAAGTGAATGGTGGTAAAAGTGCAAATCGTAAAATCGTTTGGGCTTTTAACATTAAGAGTTGGTAAATCTTAGGTTTTACTCTTAAATCTTAGGATTTACCATAATTCGTGCATTTACAGTAACATATACACAAAACATTTTCTGAACGCACCTATAAATATTTGACAACCAATTTACAACGTTTTTGACAAAAGACATTTCCCCGCTAAACATTTTGTATTGGAAAATTAAATTGTCGTTTTTAGTATTTTCCGTTACACATTATTTACGTTTCTCACCATTTAAACCTTCCCTGAACTTCCACAAACATTTCGAGATCAAAATTAGCTAAATCGGTCAAGCCATTCTAGAGTTTTAGCGAGACTAACGAACAGCAATTGATTTTGTATATATATATAAAGATGATATTAGCTTAACAATCGAACATACAGTAAAATAAATGATGATTTTTTTTTTAATTAGTCACCTTACTTTTTACGCGTTATTTACGCGTTTTAAAGTTTATGTTACTACCGGATAATGTAACTTTCTTATGTTGAAAATATTATTTAAACAAGCTTCAAAGAATCAATGTTAAATAAATAAATATAATTATTTACATAACATTACATAACATTATACAACATTATACATATGTAGTATTATTATATAGGTGATCATTTAATAATATTATGATGATAGTTTATATATTAAAACACACTATTGTGTGTACACACTGTTATGTGTGTGTATGATGTATCACTATAATTATTATCATAGTTATATTTTAATAAATAAATAATAGTGCGTAACTAAGTATTGTAATGTAACGGGAGGTTCCGCACGGGTCAACGTCACGGGTCTACCTGTGTTGTCATTGCATAATATTTTATTGCCTATAATTTTATTCCTTAATCTCACTTCCATTATAAGTTTCATTCCATTTTACTGTGATGTATTTGTAGTGTTATCGAAAATTTCTCAGCACTACGATTTTAAGTAATTAGTAATTTGAATAATTTTTATAATGCCTTGTTATGTTATTCTAAGGCACTGGCGAGTCAGGCAAATCAACATTCATCAAGCAGATGAGAATCATTCACGGGTCGGGCTACAGTGACGAGGACAAACGCGGCTTCATCAAGCTCGTATACCAAAACATCTTCATGGCTATGCAAAGTATGATACGAGCTATGGATTTACTCAAAATACAATACGGAAATCCGTCCAATGCGGTAAATAAAAACTTTTTAATAAGATATGTTGAGCGAATGGTCTCAATTTAGGTTACAGAATCTTAATTCTAATTTTTGCCGGTAGAGCGCGCTATTTTTCAATAAGTACTCGTTTAAATCCTTACCAGTGTTTCCACTTTAATAATTTCCTTTCCCCACGCCTCAGTTGAGATTTACCCTTCTCATGAATTTTTATTTAGTGGTTTAAAAATATTAAAACAGATAAACGTAAATAAGCTCGATAGTGATAAAGTTGAATCAATCCTGTCCGTAAAATCTGGCTTGAAAAGAACGGGAACAACCTTTGTACAACTAATGAAAAGTCAGTTTGAAATACCACACCTTAAGTTTGTACAGTCCAACGCCAGCTGCAAGCGAATCTAAAAAAAAAAACAAACTAAGCATGAATAAAGCATGAAAGTATAATTCAACATTTCGTACTTCGTTACCCATTATTTCCCTCGATTTCCTCTTTTCATATCTTTCCCTTTTTTCTTCCCTCCTGGACCCTGATTTTCCTTTAAAAGGGAAATTTACCCTCATTGTGGAAACACTGTCGGGACGTCCTAAATTCTAGCGCAGCCAGTGGCAGAAAAGAGGAACTAAGATCTGGGTTTAGTAGTGTGTCTATTGTCCTTGTATCTATACTTCGTGCTATGACAATAATAAAAGTTTTTATCGAAATGATATTATAATGACGGTATAAAAAAAGGAATTCGATCGCTTTTGGTGACGAATTGATTCGTCATAATATAGCTAACCATTAGCATAAGTGTCACTAGGTAACTAGCTATGCTTACCCTCATAGTTTCCGATTTAGTGAAAAATAACCCATGTGCCATTCTGAATCTTCTGCTATCTTTAAACCTACCAAGTTTCAACACCATCGGCTTAGTAGTTTTTATGAAAGAGAAATCCATCCATACATCCATCTGCCCTATAACATACCTTCCTATTTATATTGAAGGACATAAATTGCGAAATTTTACCATATCATATAAACACTAGAGCTACTTTGATCGCATGAAATTGGTTGTCCTCCATTAAGTTCTGTTCAACTAGATAATTTATTATAATATCTTTCTTTTTTTTAATAATCGTCAAAATCAGTTCCCGAATTTGTAATTATCGACTGACATACAATGCAATAGTAACTAAACGTAATTAAAAATATGTGAAATGAATCGACCACAAACCTTTTAGAAAGATGATTAAAAATAACTCATATACACAAACAATAACTAGTCATATATTATAGTATATCACATAGTCTTATGTTAAGTACATTGCTTTTATGTACATACATATAAATGTTATGGGAATATTGTATGGTGACTCTACCTGACCTATAGAAGAGCAAGCAAATTCCTCTCCTTACTGGATAGCCTTTGTCATTTACAAATTGGATTTTTGTCTCCTTATTAATCAATTGCAAGTTCCTAAGGTGATGATTTCAAAACAAATAAGGCTAAGTAAGTTTGATATATTCAGAAATCCCTTAATGTAAACTTTAGTAGATGTGTGTAACATATATAAAAGAAATATATACAAAATATTCCTGTACTTAGATACTCTCTAGACTTTCGAAAAAACATCAATTTTATTTGCAAGCAATGTGTTTATAATTTATATATAAAAAAAACCCAGTGCGCTTTAAACCACACGACTGAAGTAAAACTTCTTTAGCTCCATCTGACTTATATCTCCCTCTCAACTTCCGTTAGCACGCTCGTAACGCATTCACCAGCTTACTCCCCAAGTCAAGCGTGCGTAAAGAAGTTTAACTTCAAACAAAAAATCTTTTGAATATTGGTAATTTTTTAATAACGTTAGCAAAAAAAAAATGTTTCAGGAAAAGGCAGAATTGATATCATCAATCGACTATGAGAGTGTTACAACGTTCGAAAGTCCGTACGTAGAAGCTATAAAGGGCCTCTGGGCAGACGCGGGTATACAAGAGTGCTACGATCGCAGGCGGGAGTATCAGCTAACTGATTCAGCCAAATAGTAAGTCCATTTTAAACTAAACATTAGCCACACAGAGACAGACAGACAGATAAAAACAGATATAGCCAAACTTATGTCCTTGTTATCTATGGTTATATTTATGAGATATTTCTATTCGCAAATTAATATGAATTTAAACTTTATCCACTACCGGTGAAACAGGCCACTAGCGTAAGATACATCGTAACGCAGGCCTACCACTAAATAGCGATCTATTCCATGGAATTTTACAGTTTATTAAATACTTTTTTCTCATCCCGGTTTTTTACTTGTATAGCAACACAATTCATTCATTTAACTACGAAATTTAAAACAAAACAAAAAATTAATAAAAAGTTCAACTAACTGACATTTAAACACTGGGTTTCAAAAATATATAAAAATACATTAAATAAATAATTGTTATTTTCATATTTGTAATATCTTTGTCAGATTTACAAAACGTTTCAAATATGGTTTTGTACGTCAGTATCATTTACTACACTAATAAATTAAATATATATTTCATATGCCAAATTAAATTTATTGACAACTCTTCTAGACCGCAATACTGGATGGTTTATAAAACTCACCTCTTAATTGAAAGCATAATAAATATATTTAGACAATTGCATTACATCATACATATAAACGCCCAATAAAAACATTAAATTGTTTTAATAACGATATTCAACATAAACAATTGCATCATAATAGAAAAATTAATAACAAGCTATATATTTTATTAGCATTTATACGTTACTAATGTATAATTCTGTGCCTCCTGTGAGAACTGATACAACTCGAGTCGATCAGTACATTTTTCGTGAACCTAAAACTTTCGTAAACTGATCGCTTCAGCCTCTAATATCTCACTCCTGGGCATAGGGCTCTTTCCCCATGTAGGATACGGATCAGAGCTTAATCCACCACGCTGCTCCAATGCGGGTTGGCGGATATATTCCCTACTATGAGTAACGATCGCTATCAGGTGTACATAACAACCGGGACCGACGGCTTAACGTGCTCTCCGAGGCACGGTGGGGAGACCCACAAGCACTGCACAAACACCCAGACCACCGTAAACATCTGTATGGCCAATACAAATGTTTTTCATGTGCGGGGATCGAACCCGCAACCGCCAGCCAACAGCCACAAACCAGTGCTGTGACAATGTTTTACTTTACAGAAGAAGATACTCAAGTTGAACCTAGTCCATATAATTCACGAACAAGACTTTATTGAAAACTTGTTTTTACTCCCCTGTACAATGATGATTATCGACTTGTACAGCGTGTCACAGGAGGCGCACAATTATACATTGGTTTCTAAAATTACATGAATATAATAATGTAACTAAATATAAGTTTATTTTAAATACAATAATTAACATAAAAGATTATAACTCAATGTATAAACTGCGCTTGAAACGATGATTAAATTGTAATTTTATCTTAATAGCGAAGATAACGATTTGACGATTCCCAATGACCAATTGTTAATAAAATAAACAACCACCGTAATAAACGTTGTAAAAATCGCTCTCGGTTGTTTCCTTATTCGATAAATTTTGTAGTATTAAGGCTGCCCGCTCTATCGCGGAAGCAATGACTATTATTCCATTAATTATTAGCATTTAGCAGTGAGACACTGATTTACACATTTTCTCTTTTTTTGACATCCTGTGTGTATTACTGTGCTAATGTGTATTTACAGTTATAGCTTGTATATAATTTATTTACTTGACAAATATATCTTCTTCTCCGCTACAGGTTTGCAGATGTATTTCTCAGAATTTCTACTAGACTAACAGGTTTCCTCGTGGTGTTGAACACGAAATTAATTTTTACATAATTTTATGTCTGGTTTTAAACCCACGGCCCTACGGGGTTTTTAGTGAATTTCACATAAAACTTATTATTAATTTTATGGGTGTATTTTATCAAGAGTACTGAAAGAAAGAATTTCCGATAGCTATTTGCAGGAGATAGACCGCGTCGCGGCACCAAATTACTTACCAACTGAACAAGATATTCTACGCGTGAGAGTGCCCACAACGGGTATCATTGAGTACCCATTTGACTTGGAAGAGATAAGATTTAGGTAAACGCATCTAAAAGTGCATGTGCATGCTTCGCCTAAACTGCATGTTTCTGTCATTGGGTCTTTGCATGTTTCGATGGACACTTTTTCGTTACTTGTGCCGTTGTGCGTTTTTATTTTCAGGGCTTTATATGTTGTCAATTGTTTTCTTTTTGATTATATTGCGCTTTTCCGTTTCGTGTGCATTGATACACCGAGTTTACCGCAACGCGGTCGAATTATCTTCGTATCGCAACGAAAGCTCACACGTTTTTGTCCCTATTTAATTTCAATGTAAACGTTTAAATTTAATTACAAACAAAATTGTGAAATAAAACCGTGGAAAAATACCTTTACGTAGAAAATAATGCGATGAAAACAATTAGCAACATGATTTCATAACCGAAAAGTTAAATGATAAGTTCGTATGAATGCATCAGGTCGCATGAATTTCCAGTTATTTAAGTGATTTGGCAAGAATCGAAAGTGCCGACTATCTGCCGACGGAGCAAGATATCCTCAGAGCTCGACAGCCCACTACCGGCATCCTCGAATATCCTTTCGATCTCGATGGAATCATATTTAGGTATGTCGCGATGTTTCCCCAATCCTTTAGCAACGCTAGGAAATTTTCCCCAAGCATTATAATTTTCTAAGTGTGGTTACACACTACAGCACTAATTTCAATGCAGGTGGAAGGCTTATTTTTATTAGAGGTAATATGGAGCCTCTTAAGAAGCTCCTTAACAGTAAATAAATGCTGCTAAGTATATGTATATGCTCGCTGATTATTCTGTAGCTATGCAGTAGCTAGTTAAGTTTTTTTAATAAATAAATATAATAAATAATAAAAAGCCTTTATTCGAACATTAGATTTACAAGTTTTTTTAAGGTAAAGTTTAATTTAAATACTTTAAATAAGAGAGCTAGAATAAGAGCATTCTTTCTTGATATGTGTAAACGAAAACTCGTATTCAGCGTTTACATAAAATTGGAAGAATTTTTTTTTAAAAGAATTTGATATAGTGGGGATAGAATGAGCAATCGCTCGTCTGATGTAAATCGACCCTAAGATACAAAGATTACCTTACAAACTTAATGGCCTCAGCTCAAACTTTCAAGTTCCATATACCATGCTAATCAAGCATATCTAAGCTATTTATATGCATATTAGCTGACCCCGCAAACGTTGTTTTGCCATATATTTTTAACGCCCCCGCAACCCCCCTCTTGTGGGTGGAATTTCGTAAAATCCGTTTTAGCTGATCTCTACTCGGCGAAAGGAATATTCCTACAAAATTTCAAGTATCTACGCCTTATGGTTCCAGAGATATCACGATTCAGCCTGTAATATCCCACTGTTGGGCATAGGCCTCTTCTCCATGTAGGAGAAGGATCGTGATGAGTCAATATATAGGTGGAAATCTCTTAATATATAGATATGTAGGCTCTTACTAGCATTATTTACTTACAAAGAAAAGTCTTGTGTGTACACTTGTCAATTACTTATCCCTAAATATGGTGCTTTCCTGTTTGCAATGCTTTCTCCTTTAAAAATGAGGAATGCGATGTAGACTGAGTGACCTATAAACCAGTAGTGCGACTGATATGACAACTGTCGGCGTGATGCTTATGTCAGGAGCTTCCTAATATATTATTATATCCACATAATGTACTAGACAATCATTATCAACACCTTTTTTGAATCGCCCGTGACCGTGGCGTCTGTAACGTCAAAGTATCGACAATTTGAAAATGATAATCGCGATAAGTCATGTATAAGGCCTCATTTACGGAGACGCAGCGCGTCGCGCGTCGCGATAAACTGCACGGCCAGCACTAAATTCAAATGTAGGACGTTAGATATGTGCGTTTACGGGGAAGTGATTTTACACGCGTTCATTTTCATACATTTTGACACACGCGCGACGCCACGCCACACGCCACACGCGACGCGCGACGCCCCGCGTCTCCGTAAATGAGGCCTTAGTGTTGATAGTGATTGTTAAAGCTTAAAAACCTATGGTCGTCATTGTGTCCTAATATTCATAATAACAATAAATACGTGCATGACTTAGCTTAATTTTAACATTTTATTACAGCTAATATTACTAACGATGTAGACAATGTTTCAATTCGATAGAATGAATAACATAATATAACCGCTGAAAGTAAAAATCTCGTTGCACACTACATTATATATGTCACATGTATAAGAAGTTTCGACACATATCTAACAAAAACAGACAAACATTATGATTTTCTCGTTGGTGCAGTTTGCAGTGACCCTGCTTTCTGCTCCGCGGGCTGTTGGCTCGATAGTAGATACCCAACCTCGATTTTAGTATTATTTATTTATTTAGCTACTACACACATAATTACAATATGAACATTTATTGTAAAAAAAATTATTTTATTTTATCAGCCGGGTGTTACCTAAAAACAGACAATAAGTTGCCTATATTAATAGCAGACGAACTGTGTGTATGTTAAACGTATTTAAGCATGTTGTAAGTTGAAATAAAATGAAAATATTTATTTCGCCATAAGATTATATTAATTATGTTAGACAGTTAATTTTTTTAACCATTATACACACTTAACGAACTTCAAAAAAAACTTTTCTTCGTTTGCTTCATTCCTTAAACCAACCTCAACGCATCATGTATGCACTCGTATAGTGTGACGTCAATTTTCACGCAATTAAAAATAAAATAAAAAACGTAATTGCGAAACGGGATCTTCATGTACATAATTATAGACTAAAATAGACTATAAAATTTTTATTGACGTCGGGCATAGCAGGAAATATACTTCTCAAAATATGGAGCATCCTGACTGGGGAAATACCTTGACCTTACAAGAGATCACAACTAAACAATAATGCTTTCAAGCAGGGTTGTGTTACTGTGGTGAGTAAGGTGGCCAGAGCCCCTGGAAGTATTGGAAAGGGTCGGCAACTGGTTTGCGATACTTCTGGTGTTGCAGACGCTAAGCTAAGATAATAATCGTTCAACATGACAAATTTATAGGTAATGGGATTTTCGTAATCGCTTTACGTCGTTTTTTACATGGTCGTCTAATAAAATGGTTCTATGATAACGTTCCATTGAATGCAGCAAATAACTTCCAATATCTTGCTGAGCTATGTGACTAATTAACCATTATTTATAATAAAAGATTCCATTCGCAGCATTTGCAAAGCAGGATTAGCGAATTCAACATTAAAATAAATATATGTGTTATCGCTTTCGTTACTAACACTTCATTATTTAATGTCATTAAAATGTTTACTATATTATGATATGTTTAAAAAGTTTCTTATAGTCTTAGATATATTAATGTATTTGTGTTTGTTGCAATCACTGCTCATGAGAAACCAAATATAATAATATATACTACTATACTCATAATTAATAGGCATGACAACAGATATATCATCATATATGTATCAAAAAGAAAGAGGAGAGAATTAGTTCATAATATTGGTTTGTAACCAATTTTAAGCTTATTATATGTAATATTTTAATTACTTAAATAAAATTAATGTGTGAGACGATGTTTATTAATTGATCAAGATTTTTTACAATTTTATTGTCTCTTTTTAGTATGTGACTGAATTGTAGTCCTTAAAAAAAAATAAAGGTGTAAAACCTATAGTGGTAAAAAATTAATGGAAATTTACATGATTTAATATATCTAAGACTTTCTTTTAAAATTCTTTCTACACGTTTTTAATTTAATTAGACTACTTATCGTGCACTTTCATGGTTTCATTAGTCACTGGCTCTTCAAAGATATCAAGAAAAAGAAGGGATGTTTTCCGAGAATCGATGAAACACCGAAGACGTTGCCTATTAGGTAGTTATTCAAAAATAATAAATAATCCGATAAAACACAGTAAAATTTATTTTGCAATATAAATATTATCAGTGATTAATTAGAAGTACAACTTTACTACTTGCAATCTACAAGAATTATTCTAATGTTAATTTAAAAATTATTTATTACCAGGCATATTATATCAGTAATCAAAGCCGGACTACACACACTATCTTGTACTTACTATACATGATGTATTCCTGACTTTAAGACACTTAACGGAAGAGTCTAATCATAAGTTGAATAAACAAAAACGTGTTATGTTGTATTTATACAGTGAAACCTTGATATAATAAAAAGAAGGGGATTAGAACATATTCTTTATATCAAGTATTTTTTTAAATAAAGTTTGTTATATGGTGTTGTTAAAGGTGAGGGTATTCTACGATTAGTTTCAACAATTTAAGAAACCTTATTTGTTCACCTCTTTTTTATATAGATATCTGGTTAATCTGATAAGTTATGTCAAGGTCGTAAGTAGAAAAAAATCGTTACATAGAGGTAACTTATATGTATGTACTTTATATTATACATTAATTTTATATTATAAAGAAAATTTTGACGTACGTTTTTTCTATTAACTGTTCGGGTAGTTCCAGGGAATTTCGAAAATTGTGGTAAGTCGAAAAATAGCTATAGTGGCGTTGTGTAAAGGTTTACACTGTATAAACGTTTTTTGTTTTGTTTTTTTTTTTTTTTATATATATTTCCAACAAAGTAATCTTCCGCTGAGAGTCTTATTTTAGTCAGGTATATTTCAATACTACAAATATAGCAGTAAGTACAGTAGCAGTAAGTATTTGAAGAAATCTTTACGCAGGTAAAAGGTGGAACTAGAGTTATTAACTGTAATGCTTTTGGGAGGCTTTGTGTCAAAGCTAGAGTAGACGGTTGATTTATTAGTCAATTTAATTTTCAATTTGTTTTGTGTGGATTTTGTAGACTTACATGTAAATAATAATCGTTAACAGTGATGTGTAATTTATCCTTATGTACTATTTATCTAATTAAGGAAGTATATATTTTTACAGTGTGATAACATTGTAATATAGTTCAATTAATACTGAGGAAATTCGATTAACCGAGTATCTATCCCTAGCAATTTTTATTGTGGAAACATGATTCGTTAATGTATAATGTAAATAACTTACTTTTATTGTATAGCTAAACTGAGGGTTTCTTAAATAAATATATAAATAAATTAATCCATATATTATTCATATGGAAATTATGGAAACTAGTGAGAGAAAATAGTACTGATTAGTGTGTTATAGCCCTATTTGACAAGCTCTATGTTGCTTGCTTCACTTGCAGTGACCCTGCTCTCTACTAGAGGCGTTTTGGGTTCGATTCCCGCCCCTTGCCTGGATGTAATCTATATTAATTTCATCATAATAGGTCGGGGAAAAGGTCTTTTCGTATTTTGTAGCAAAAAGTTCCAATAAAATCTTTTTGGTAGCATTGTTTGTAACTGGCTGGTTTTCATACCATGAAAAAGGGACATTTGAAATGAAATTAAAGAGTAAAAAATAGTTTCCCGCCACTTTTCATTTGTTTTTCTGTCTGTCAAAATAGGTGAATCCTACGAAGAAATTCGGTACATTTTAAAGTTTTACTTTGAGAAAGGGAAAAATACGACTCAAGCCGCGAAAAAATGGGACGTTTATGGACAGTGTATGGCAGTGTCAGTAAGGGAAACACAAAATTGGTGTAAGCGTTTTCAGTCAGGAAATTTTGATATATAAAAAAGCTTGATAATATGGATGCACCATGAACTCACTGAAAGAAACTAAATGAACCGTGTACTCATTTGCGATTCTCTCTTAAGACGTAATGATATCGAACCATTTTTGAAGAGATTGATCACTGGTGACGAAAAATGCATTACCTACGATAAGATTGTACGAAAGAGATCGTGGTCAAAGGTCGGTCAAGCTGCACAATTTCGAAACCCGGTTTAACAAGCAATAAGGTGACGTTGAGTGTATGGTGGGATTGGAAGGGCATCATTAAATATGAATGAGCTTTTACCGCTAGACACAACCATCGATTAAGAGCTGATGTGACTTGAGAAAGAAATTGAGAATAAGCGGCCTGAATTGCTCAACAGAAAAGTGTGTCACATATACACATACGTCTTTAGCCACTCAACAAAAGTTGAGATATTTTGACTGAGAAGTCTGAATGCATCCACCATATATCTCCGATCTTGCACCCTCAGATCCATCTCTTTCGGTCTCTTCAGAATTCATTAAGTGGTGTAAAGTTTATATCAAGAGGGGACCGCCAAAACTACTTGTCGCGGTTTTTTAATGAGAATTCCCAAAATTTCTACAGCAATGAAAGCCTGTCATTACCTACGAGATGGTAGCAAGTTATTGAACAAAATGGTGCATATGTATTATAAATAATGTAAATAAATTTTGTAAAATGTCTTAAATTTCTGTATAAAATACAAAGAAACTTTTTCCCCGACCTAATAATATATCAGGTCCACTGTTACCTAAAAGACACTCATTAAATTGACCAACTGAGGAGTAGAAGACCGTGTGTGTGTTAAACCTATTTGTGATTTAATATAATATGTTATGTAAACAGGATGGTAGACGTCGGGGGCCAAAGATCCGAAAGAAGGAAGTGGATCCATTGTTTTGAAAATGTCACGTCTATCATATTCTTAGTAGCTCTTAGTGAATATGATCAAATTTTATTCGAATCGGAAAACGAGGTGAGTTATAATTTGGATATTTATGTATAATATACTACATAAAAATATGTATGAAATATGTTTCAGTTTATATACTTTTTAAATCTCTTTATCGCCTAACTGCAATATAATATAATATATATAACATATAATAATATTATATATATATATATATATATATATATATATATATATATATATATATATATATATATATATATATATAACCGCGCCCGGTAATCCTCTGATGTAGCGGGTGTCTATGGATGTTGGTTTCACTTACCATCAGGTGAGCCAACTGTCCGTTTGCCCCCTATCGCATAAAAAAAAATGAAAATAAAAAATGAAAAGGCTTTAAATTGAGACTAATGAATCTCAATATCAGTTTCAGCCTGAAATATCCCACTGTTGGGCATAGGCCTCTTTCCCCATGTAGGAGAAGGATCAGAGCTTAATCCACCAAGCTACTCCAATGCGGGTTGGTGGATATATTCCCTACTATGAGTAACGATCGCTATCAGGTGTACATGCTAACAACCGGAACCGACGGCTTAACGTGCTCTCCGAGGCACGGTGGGGAGACCCACAAGGACTGCACAAACATCCAGACCACGGCAAAAATCTGTATGGCCAATACAAATGTTTGTCATGTGCGGGGATCGAACCCGCAACCGCCAGCGCAACAGCTACAAGCCAGTGCTGTAACCGTTGCGCCAACGCGGCGTCGTTGCAATATCAGAATCGTATGAAATTTAACGAACTCATCAACCGTATTAAATTAATACAAAATATTATAGATAAAAAATAATTTAATTATTGCATTTATAATTTACAGAATCGAATGGAAGAATCAAAGGCGTTGTTCAAGACGATCATCACCTACCCATGGTTCCAACACTCGTCGGTCATTCTGTTTCTGAACAAAAAAGATTTGCTCGAAGAGAAGATCATGTATTCGCACCTTGTAGATTACTTTCCGGAGTACGACGGTACGTACATAATTGTATACTTATTGTTAATACACTTTTATGATACCTCCAAGTGATTAATGTTATTAAAGTTAATCTTGGGGTCGTCCATTAATAACGTGATGCTCGTAAGGTGGGTAGGGGTTAGGAAAAAATCACGAAATGTTACAGAGGAAGGGGTCTATATTGAGATATCACGTGTATTTATATTTCGTTAAACGCCTAATTTCTAAACCAAAAAAAAACAACCAATAAACCTTGATGCAACCCTGATATCTGTTTGGAAATTTGTCGATGTTTAATTTTCAAAATTTTATCAAATTATATCTGTATTGAAATATATCTATACTTAATATTATAAAGCTGAAGAGTTTGTTTGGTTGTTTGTTTGTTTGTTTGAACGCGGTAATCTCTGGAACTACTGGTCCGATTTGAAAAATTCTTTCAGTGTTAGATAGCTCATTTATCGAGGTAGGCTATAGGCTATATATCATTACGCTAACACTAATAGGAGCGGAGTCCACGCCGACGAAGTCGCGCGCAGAAGCTAGTATATATATATATTTTGATTATTTCAATATATCTTGCACAAAAAAATGCTTGAATAAAGAAAAACTGATTCAAAAAACTAATTAAAAAAACGAATTTAAAATAAAAAAATAAAAGAAAAAAAAAAAACAAAAAACCAACGTCTCGCGGTGTACCCAGGTGGTCACCCATCTAAGTACTGACCGTCCCTGACGCTGCCGCGTTACCGGTCGCTCAAATTTTACCCCTCATGCACCTAAAGAAGTTTCACTTCAAAAAACGTGAATTTTGGGGTATGGGGTAATCTAAAACCTCACCACATATCACCAGGGGTAGAGGGTTAAAAAGTTACTAAAAACATTACGTGATTGATGGACGACACCTTGATACAAATACGTCATAAGTATGGTTAGCATAATTTTTCCTACCAATTTTCAATAGGACCAAAATGCGATCCAGTTCCAGCACGAGAATATATTCTTCAAAAGTATCTTAAAGAAAATCCCGATCCGGATAGGCAATGTTATTCGCACTTTACGACAGCCACAGGTTGACATTATAAATGCGCTAGATACTTTGAAAGAAAAAAAGGTTACGTAATTATGGATTCGCAATCGCACACTACCGAACTGCACTCGTTTTGTAGGCTATGGATTTTTGTAAATGGTAGACTGCTAGCTCGTAATGTAAACGTGTTTTCATATTTGATATACATACGTTGATTATTAAAGTTGGTAATCAATTAAAAGTATCGCTAGTGTAGTAGTATAGCTAGTGACGTCACAGGTCCGCAACGCGATGCGAGTACCGCCCGCGAGTTCATCTTGCGAATGTTCGTCGACCTCAACCCGGACGCGGAGAAGATTATCTACTCGCACTTCACTTGCGCGACTGGTAAGTGTTTTTTTTTTCTTTTTAATCTGTCTTTTTTTTTTTGAAAGTTACAAAAAAGGAATTTTTAAAATCGCGCCAATAGATTCCAAGATTAAAATATAATACGAATAATTTAAAGTGGAATATAAACCTTTCGTTTTACTTCTTTACTAATAACAAATATTGACTAACATTTAAAACATAGATTCCAACATTTACTCGTAATCGGTTAGGAAATTTATTTTTTATTAAAATCAAAATAAGCGCATTAATTTCTGTTACATTGGTTTGCTTAAAATTACTGCATCTTGACATATAAAGTGATATATAAAGTAAATATCAATTTTAAATCAAAACATATTGCCTAATTTAATTTATATTACAATTATAAGCATATTATTAAAACGACTACATGGAGATGAGGTAAGTTTGTAGTAGAATTGTTTGGTGTTGTGTTTGCTTGTATTATTTTTTGTCTTCAAGAGCATTTTCTTTTGATACTTCGCAAAAGACGTTCACAACATTTTTCTATTTTTATGCAAATTATACGCGCAATAAGTCGAATAACTCAGAATTTTTTCTTTCGAATTATTACTTGTATTTTGGTGCTCCTTCTAATCATAGTTTCAGAATGAACGATAACAAAAATGATTTAAGATTTAAAGAATTGTATTGGTTGTTGTACTTACAACACTTGAGTATGAACAGAAAATTGCCTTGTACCTACCAGCTATTTTTGCTATTATATTTTGTGATTAATTTTATTGGTTTGGTATTTAGATTTTGTGCTTGTTTTGTTGTTTTCACTTAATTATTGAATTCTATGCCTCCCGTGATAAGTGATATAAGTCGAGTTATATCCTTTTTGTGATGTGAACATGGGCATTATCAGAAAAAAATAAGGATTTTTTTGTCTAACTCACGTTCTTCTATCTGCTTTAGTTACGGAAATAATTTTTGTACTGGTCTAAGATCCGAGATAGCTAAATCTGCCCTCATCTGTTAATTAGATGAAACAATTTTTTATAGGCTGATTTCAATATTGTGAATTTATAAAAACAACCTCCGCCACCATAGGCCTGCTACAATTTTTTTTTTTTTATATATATCTTTTCCCTTTCATGTTAATTAAATGTAGTAAGCTAAAACCGTCAATATTTTATATAATATACATGACTGTAGTAGGCACCCATCTCTATGATTGCTATACCTACCTTTAGCCAGGTTACTGCTGACTGAGGTTACTGACCTAAAATATTAACGGTTTTAGCTTATTACATGTAATTAACATGAGAGGGAAAAGATTTAAAAAAAACAAATTGTAGCAGGCCTATGGTGGCAAAGGTTGTTTTTATAAATTCACAATAATGAAATCAGCCTATAAAAAATTGTTTCATCTAATTAACAGATGAGGGAAGATTTTGTTATATCGCGGATCTTAGACCATACCAAGTGATATAACCGTGTGAAAAATTCGCGAATATCGATATTTGTCAAGTTATGCCTGTTTGTCAGTAACCAATCAAGTATTCTAAGCTATTTTTCGTGCTGTATGATTTAAATGCGATTGTATATAATTTTACATTTATTTTTCAATAATTTTTTTGTAAATACTGATGTAACTAGAGTTATGTCACTTTGAATATAAAACTCGTAAACTGGTAAATTCAGGAAAATTTTGTTAATAGACGAGTGATAACCAAAATAATAAACCTAAAGGGTTATATATATGTATATATATATTTAAGGGTTATATATATTTATATATATCTTTTATTTGAAACACGTTTCCCTGGGATCATTTTTATTCTATATTTTAAGAAAAGTTGTAGTTGTAAAGTAATTTTACTGTTTTTTTTTTTTTTTTTTATTCAAAAGTTATTTCGTAAATTACCTTCAAAATTACATGTTTGCAAAAAAAAACTAAAATGTGTATTGAAAAAAAATGTTTTACTCTACAAAACAAGATACTCAAGATAAACCTAACCCACCTTAGTTTACGACCAAGAATTCTTTTAAATCTTGTTTTTGCTCCCTGTAAAATGATGATTATCGACTTGTACAGCGTGTCACAGGAGGCACAGAATTTATTTCTGTATAAGAAATGACTTATCTTGATAATTTGTTTTTTTATTATTATTTTCTATTAAAGAATACGGAATGTCTGCCAGACGTAGATATCGTCGTTTTAGAATTACTGATTACATGAAAGTATTAATTGCTAGTTTGGTTTATGTGAAGTATTTTAATGGGCCCCGTAAACGATCAAACTTGTTTGTCAAACATGTTTGATCAAACTTCATGTTTCATTTAACAAACATATCAAAAAACCCCGCAGCCCCGCACACGATCAAATAATAAACAGAAATTTAATATGAAGTTTGATCAAATATTTGATCGTCTACGGGGCCCTTAAGTGTGATAATTTTCTTATATATATTTTTTATTCTCGTGTGTGATAAAGCAAATAATTGGTATGTATTTATTGGTGGTAGCAATGTTTTAATTCCCTAAGGCTCTCAGATAAAGTGAGCTAATCCACAATAAAATAATTTATCGTATACATTTAAACTGAGACAAAATTTACTATTCATAAAATTATACAAAAAACTCCTGATTTGGTTATTTTACCCTATATTTTTATTGGATTGGACCAAATTCCGCTAAGTGCCGTAAATTTACAAAATCACCAGGCTTTGCATCATGTCTAATGCAAACGAGACTTCCTTAAAATGGGGATGTTATGTAGGTGTTATAGATCGCGTTCCACTTAAAAAAAATAGTAGAACTAGGATTTCATGCAGGATGTTGCTAATTTTGTGCTACAACACAGTTTATATATTATTTTCAAGAGACTCTTGCCGATTCTTCTCTGCAGAATCTACATTCCGAATCGGTGGTAGGTGGTATCACTTAAAAAATTTAATTTGTAAAATGACGATTCGAAAGTGCTTTTGAAGCATATTTGAATAAAAGTTGTTTTTGATTTTGTGTAATCTATTACACCTATAAAACCCCCCATTTCAATTAACGCAGTTAGGAATCGAACTTAACTAATAATTACTTAAATAATAGGATTAGACAATGAATAAAAGTCGTGAATGTTTCTTAGGATATTTAATTATTTGATCTTTAGCTATAGTCTGTATTTTTTCAACAAACGAGTACTGAGTATGTCCCTCGCGCATTTCCGATATTGACAGAGTGAGTTGGGCCATTGTTAGGGGTCAATTGCTTTGAACATTACTTTGTACAATGTCAATCTTGACATAGACGAGAAATCAGTATTTTCCTTTATGATGTTCAGGGTTTTATCTCGTGCAGGCATTTCATTTTGAATTAAAAGTTTGTGGACCACATTTCGAAAAGCGCTTTTCATTAAATCATTCATCCTCATATTTGTTTATAACACTGGAGCGATTTCTTTTTCCGTGATATTAGTGGTCCACCTAACTTCATGTCTCCAATAACCTTCGAAAAACAAAACACATGTAAAAATATTATATATAATATGTTTTTATTTATAATTTAGTTTGACATAATTTGTAAATTACTAATGTGTATTTGATTAATTTTTCTAGTTATAATAAATAATGTTCAATATAATATTATTTTCAATTAAGTAAAAATGATTACCTTGTACACCGTAGAACATTAAATTCCTATTGAACTTGACATTGCCTGAGCAAGTTCACTATAGGCGCGGTGCAGGGTGGCCGCATCAAAAAAAGGTTGCAAAAAAAGGTGTTAAAAGATAAAATCGTAAATCTAAATTTTGTTTTAATACTTTTATGTATGTATATATATGAATATGATTAACGTGACTTCAAATAATTCGTTGTCTAATCTTTGCTTATTTAGGATTTTATATATTTAAATTCGACGGGAACGAAATTAATGTCTGTTATATTAAATGACATTGTTGACATTATTTCCAACTTAAAATCAATTCATTCCGTATTATCTTCAAACTAAATGTTCTCTTTGTCCGTCATTACACATTTTACTTCTATTTATTTTTATTTTTGCATGCTGCTTTGGAAATTTTTAAAGACACTGAAAACATCAAATTAGTGTTTTGTGCCGTTAAAGATACTATAATGCAGACCGCTTTAAAGGAATTTAATTTAGCGTAACTTTGTTGTAGTTGTTTATTTGCAATAAATATTTTAATTTTTATACTTGTTTTATTTATTCCATTTGAAAGTTATAATGCTGTTGTTGGTTAAATTTAGAGTTGTTCTTAAGTAATCTATATAATATAATCCTTATAATTATATTGTTAACCTGCATGCCTTTTTTTGTTGTTGACCCAGAGGAAACTCCTTATGAGTGCCCGCGGCTTGGAGGTGCCGCAGGATATCTCCGACTCGCACAGACTAAAACCTCTGAGGTGTTCCGCCGACGCGCTTATGGCGGGAGCGCTCGCCATTGCGGGCCCTCCGTAGTGCAGAGCACCTCCGAAGGCGCACTCGAACACATAAAGTGCTCCTTCCTCCTCGGGGCCGATTAGCGCAGAAGACGGGTTAACCCCCACGTCTCCGCACCGTGCCAGCGCTACGCCTACCTCTGCACCTCCGCGCCAACACGCCTGCGCTCACAAGTCCACTCTGAGAACCAGAACAGTACTCGAAGCGCACGCGTGTGAAGCAGACCTCCGCCTGAGTGGTGCGAGATGGGGTCATGCTAGCATGCACCACCTCGCCCCGGCGGCTGGCCCGAATGAGAACATCCGGGCTACCGGGGGCCCTAGAGGGGTGGCACCCACAAGCCCCCCCCCCCCCCGACGTGTGGGGTCTCAAGTCAGCCGAAGGTCCCCAAACCCCCAGCCGGCCAACCCACTTAAGGGATGCTCAACCGAACCAGTCTACCGGCAGGCTGTCTGGAGGCCAGACAAACCTGACCTCCAGGAGGTCAGACCTGCCCGACCTTCAACGCTGGATCGCTCCGAGCAACCGAGCAAAGCTCCAGGAAGCCCAGCACGACCCGGCAACCACCCCGCAGGTCTGCCGGACTGCACTAACAACCGAGCAAGCTCCAGGGAGCCAGTACAACCCGGCCGGCACCCCGTGCTGTCGCGCCACATGGCGGACGAGCGAAGCCACCCGCCTCGTCCCTCTTGTGCGCTCATGGATCAACTCTGATAAAACCAAAGCAGTATCCGGAGCGCACTCAACTCCCCCAGCGCCACATACTCCTTTGCAACTCCGTACCCACCTCAGGTGACCCCACGGGTCCGCCGGATCGCACCGAGCAACCGAGCAAAGCACAGCAACCCGGCCGGCATGCTGCGCTTTCGCGCTACAGGGTGGGCGAGCGAACGCACCCGCCCCATCCCTCTGCTGGTTTTGGTCCGCGGGGGTCCGGACCATCAGAACCCCGGCCAGTCTTTAGACAATAGTATTTCGATTTATGGGGTTTTTTTGAAAAAGTGGGGGGAGGGGTGTGTGGTGGATTATCCTCTGGTGCCTCTCCCATCCCTAGAAATCTCATGATTATAACGATATCACGGCAAAAAAATTTAAGGTAAAAATTATTTAAATAGTTACCGAATACCTAATTTTTATTGTGCGTATTTTAGCTCCGATGCTGCAAGAAGTGCATTCATACATTACTCCGTTCCGTAGCTTTTAAAACACTTACACATTATAATAATACACGTATGTACGTAGAAACTATTTGTAACACTTTTATACATAATATTATTCGTATTTACATTAAAACTATCTCTTGATTGACAAGAGTAATATACGATACGAAGAACAGATTAATATGAACTGACATATCGATGTAGATGTTTTCGTTCTATCTATCAAACAGGCAAAAGTCTAAGACCATACAGCCTATTCAGTCGGGATTCTTTTCAATACATTTTTTTATATGAAGGCAAAACCTATTTAATCGTAAATCTTTTTAATTTTGAGCTTAGATAAATTAGATTATCTACATAATTTCGTTTTAAAAAATAAATAATTAACCCTAACCTATCTAACTCATAGTTTTTATATATTAAATTAATACTTGTGCATTGTAGGACAAATTAGAACGACATAATATTCTAATAAAATTAGTAAAATTGTGTGTTAGAATATATATACAGAAATCCGAAAAATACCCAGAACCTAATCCGAGCACCCCACTATCCACGTGGTCTTGGTCTGTCTTACCCCTAGAGTGTTCTGTTGAGAGCCCGGAGCGGATAAGGCTGGTCGCCGAAGGCGACCAGCCTCATCCGCTCCCTACGTCTACATTCGTTCATGCGCTTTCGCACAGCGGGAGAGGTCTGTCCTCCTTTCGCGCCGGAGCCGTGTTATACTAATAATTTTTTTCAATGGTGGTAGGTTAAATTTTTTTCGTAACGTACTCGTAATTATGTGGATAAACCGTCTAATTTTGAAGTTAGATAGGTTTTGCCTTCATATAAAAAAATGTATTGAAAAGAATCCCGACTGAATAGGCTGTATGGTCTTAGACTTTTGCCTGTTTGATAGATAGAACGAAAACATCTACATCGATATGTCAGTTCATAACTTCATATCAGTGCTGCCAACTTAGCGCTTTTCGCGCCAGATCTAGCGCTTTTTTTGTTTCGAAGCGCGTTTTAGCGCCTAGCGCTAAATCTAGCGCTTTTTCAAATTATATGAAACTGTATTTAATACAGCGTAAAACATAATAAATTTAAATGTTAAATAAAATTATTTCTACCAAAATTGAAAAACTAACGTAGCAAACTTTACTAATTTACTTCTTCACTACGATCGTTTCATTCTGTTTATACTTTTATAGTTGACCTACGGTTTACACATTTGCAGTGCTTGATTTATTCACTATAATTAATTTCAACAAATTATAAACAACGTTAAAAGAGTGAGTGGAAGCAGGCATAACGCTTTTAAACATTGATTAAAACCTGTGCCTCGTGACCGTGATCCAAAAAAGCTTAATGTAGGTACTTTTTGTAAACGGGAGTTTTTGGCTTCAGTGATATCAAAAGACATCGTAAAACAGCATCTTATTTAAAAAGGTAAAAAGTTAAAAACATTGGACACAATGTGCGTTTTCCAATTACAGAGCATAATGCGACTCAGTGGCGCACAATACTAAACCACTCAGCCCCCACTGAGTTGGTAATTTGGTATCCATTGCAAGCACGCACACGGAAGCCCTACTTTTGAGAGTGTGAAGCGTTGCTGTAGCTTTGGAACTTTCAACGTTGAGCATTGAGCATTATACCGCATAATGCGCTTTAGTGCTGATATTGGAAAACGCACAATATCTCCACAATAAAATAAATTTGCAGTTGGCGCAAAATCTAGCGTTTAAAAAAAAAGTAATTTTTAGCGCTTTCTAGCGCTTTTTTACAGCTCTGACAGCGCGTTTTCGCCAAGACTAGTTGGCAGCACTGCTTCATATTAATCTGTTCTTCGTATCGTATATTACTCTTGTCAATCAAGAGATAGTTTTAACGTAAATACGAATAATATTATGTAAAAAGTGTTACAAATAGTTTCTACGTACATACGTGTATTATTATAATGTGTAAGTGTTTTAAAAGCTACGGAACGGAGTATGAATGCACTTCTTGCAGCATCGGAGCTAAAATACGCACAATTAAAATTAGGTATTCGGTAACTATTTAAATAATTTTTACCTTAAAATTTTTTGCCGTGATATCGTTACAATCATGAGATTTCTAGGGATGGGAGAGGCACCAGAGGATAATCCACCACACCCCCTCCCCCCACTTTTTCAAAAAACCCCATAAATCGAAATACTATTGTCTAAAGGCTTACCAGAACCCCTACCGGACGCGCCCAGTAGGAGATCCAGCAACTCCCTTGGGGGACAGTCCCAACCTGAGTAAGCAAAGGCCAGAGCGGCCACGGCCTTTTACTCCGGCGGACCGCGGCCTCGGCGCAAGAGGGCGCTTTCGCGCCTTAGGGCGGGCGAGTGAAACCATCCGCCCCGTCCTCCGCGTGGGGGAAGGAAACCCGACCCCCACGTCTCCGCGCCGTCACAGCGCTACACCCACCTCCGTGCCAACAGGCCCACTCTGAGAACCAGAGCAGTACCCGGAGCGCACCCACCTCTGCTGGTTTTAGTCCGCGGGGTCCGAAGACCCCGACCACCCGCGAGCGGGCGGCGTTCCCCCGTCCGCCACCTGGGGACGCGCCCAGTATTAGGTCTAGCAACTCCCTTGGGTTAACCTGCATGCCTGCATCTAATGTTATTAAATATATACTTGTGCTTCATATGTCATAATTTAATATTGTATTATTTACCTATGTAATTATTGTAAACAAAAATAATAAAATTTAACTGGTTAAAAAAAAAACAATTTAGATTTGTAAAATGTATTTAAAATAAAAACTGTATATTTTAAAAATAATTAATTGTGTTAATAAAAAATACTAGTACAAAACATGAGCCTACATTGTGAACAAGTACTTAAAATAAATGCAGTAATTTTGAGTGACAACTTTGTAATGTTATTTATACCCCGTCCGGCGACTAATGATCTTTTTGACACTTCAAGAAATTTTGACATTTGTGACTGCCTCACACGTTATTTATTCGATTCGAAATAATAATCGATTTTATTTAAGAAGAACTTTCAATCGATTTAATTAAATACATCTAGTTTAAAAATATTATTTATTTATGCGTTTATTAGTTTTTTTTAATTATAAATGAAATATATAAATAATAAATAAATGAATTAACAGAGTTATTGCTCTTTATTCTTGGTTTGCAATTAAATTTCAAGATTTCGACTTAATTCCTTGCAAATAATCAATCTTGGAGTCATAGATACCATTTTTATTACTTTTTTTATTCAATTTATAGAAACAATAATCACATGACGTAAAATTATTTTCATCATATGATCGATTTATCATCGATTTATTATTTCAAGACCTGTTTCATAGTCTGTGGTTGTTTGTTATGCACAGGGTACTTCCCTCAATCAATCAAATCGTCAATAAAGTATGACATTACAGTAGAATTTTAGTACGTTATTCCGAAAGAAAAAAACAACTGTAATTTATAGGCGTGGGCTGTCAAAAAGATCATTACTCGCCGGACGGGGTATAAGTGATGAAATAGGCGTTTTTGTTATTGATGTACATGTATGTTTAAGTTTTTAGTTTGATTTAATATGTGGTTTTTGTAATTATTATCAATGAGCAAAGATTAATGAAAGTCTTAATGTGATTTCAGACACTGAAAACATTCGGTTCGTATTCGCAGCTGTCAAAGACACGATCCTGCAGTCCAACCTCAAAGAGTACAACCTCGTCTAAGTGACGCCGATTATCCTGACACAAAACTGTGATTGTGTGTAACACGTAAACGGGCATCATTACTACCGACTGTGTAAATTTACGAACTGAGGACGAACTCATCATCCAAACTGATTTTATGAAATTAAGATTAGATCGTAAGTCATTTAATCAAATATTAGCACCAGTTCGGACGGACCGCATTTCGGGCGAGGGTCGCCTCACTACGCGTCAGGTTTTTTGACAATTTTTTTATGATGAAGTTATTCACAACTTTGTATGTGTCTGTATCGGTGAATTATAAATTGTGCATTTTTAAAGTCGCGACGGCTCCCGGCGTCGTCGCGCCCTGCTTTTAGTCATTGTTTTAGATTTTTTGTAAAGTTTGTTGCCATTATATCTTTCTACATAAGTATACATTTATTATGTCCAGACGGATGGATTTGAACAAACTAGTCCAATAATGAACTTAGGCGAGTTTTATATCATCCTTGTGAGATGGAGTGTTGGGCGGGAGGTCCCGCGTTACTATTAGGTATTTATTTAAATAATGGAGTTATATTCGGTGGCGACTGAACGCGACCTCAATTGCATTCTATACTTTGTTTTGCTTGGAAGATTATATTATCATTTATATAGATTGATTGATTGTATTTTAATAAACATTGCGTTACTTTTGTACATTTGAATTTTGTTAATCGAATACATGTTGTGTTATTATTTAAACAGTTTATGTATATTTAAAGTGGTGTTTTCTACACAAATCGACTTGACGCAAAACGTTTCCGTTACCTGTAGGCTTCGTGTACGCAGTGCTCTGGTGTATTCGGTTTCTTCCTAATGTAACCCGTGTACTAAAATTCCATTTCACTAGACGTATGTCTGATAGAGGGTTACTACGTTAGTTGTGTAAGGATATTTTTGAAGCATTTGTATAACTTTTTTTACTAGAGAACCCAAGATACATTGAAGCGAAATGTGAATTGTAAAAAGCGGTGCCGATGGTTTTATGCGCAAGAACTCTTACCACGAAAATGTAATATATTGTACATTTTGGTCTAAATGTGCTGAGTGAATTGAGCGGACAGTCCGACGCCAAGTTTTGCTATTGGCACCTCATTTGACGCGAAGCACAAAATACAAATTTACTATTGTTGTTTATATGTTAAAGTATTTTATTATATGCTTATGTGTGTGTTGCTTTGTGTTATATTTTGGTTACATTTGTTTATAGTTAGAAACGAAGTTTCTATTTTAATGATTATAACTTATTGAATTAACTTATTCGTTGTTGTAAACTTGTTTTTATCTAATAACGCACAAGTCGAGCTGCGACATTTCGATTCCGACTCTGTCAATAGCAAAACTGTATGCTCTAAGTAAGATACAGCTGTCTGTAATGCTCAAAGTTTAAATTGGAACTAATCGCACAAAATACTTGAAATATTGTCCACTTTTTATTGATGTTATCCATGCAGTATCTGTTTGCATTGTAAATATGACTACGTTTCGTTTGATGCAATTGTATAGCAATATTAAACATATTGGGCCCAGTGCTTCTCAAAGTATGTGACATCGCGGAACGACTCCAGTAGATACCTTCGGCCGTGTGCGTACATCCGGAGAGACCAAATCGTAGCTAGTTTTACATTTATCTGAAATAGTAAGTCTAGAAACGCACTGACGCTAAAAAACTATTATGTAACTAAAACACTTTTTAATAAATTTCGCGTCGTTTTGATACTATTTATTCATTTTGAGAATATATTTTTTTATAACCGCTTATTTTAATGAATACGAAGTATGCTATGTTAATGAGTTCTAAAATACTCTATAGTTATTTGTGAATACGTGATATAAGTGCTTTTAGGGACGACATTGTCATTTTTGATTGTTTTTTTTTTCTTAGTGTTTTTAACAATTTTAAATTTATATATTTTATTTAAAGCTTTTAATTAACATAAATATCGCACTTAAGTGTTCATTAGTCGTACCTGAGAATTCATTTATTCGTATGATGAGGCCAGTATGTCAAAGTTAAACTAGGCCTAGGTCGAATTTAGGTTTTAGAAGAACCGAACGATGAATTTATTTAATACTCGTCAAAACCATGTCGCGAAAATTGTTTATTATTCAAATCGCATGTCGATAAGAAACAAGGACGAAACGTCAAATTAACACAAATTATTCTTTACTTTCTTCTTGTATTCTTCGTCTTCTTTGTAACCATATATCATGATAACAGTGAGTGCTGAATTAAAACTGCCTTTATGACGAAATAAGACGTGTAACGTCACGCGTAGTCGTCGGATGTATCGCACACGAGAAAGGACGCAGTCGACCGCGCAAAGCGTTTATATTCATATCTTTATTATCGGACAGAATTTCGTATATTAACGTTATTCTTACCTGTTTTAAGTTTTTTACGATTCGGAAGTGACTATTACAATTGCTAAAAATATATTATAGTCTAACGTTGCTTTACCTTTTGTGTGAGATTGTGAGGATTTTAGCTTAAGTTTCGACTGAAGATGGATGCCTGTATGTAATATTGTAAATTATAATTTCTCATAAAATATAATTTTTTTCAGCTAAGTATATTGTTTCATTTGTTTGATTTATAAAAACTGATCGATTTACATATCATGAATGTGAGTGTGTCTTCGATTCACCCTGTAACATCCCACATGCTGGGCTTAGGCCTCTTTCTCCATGTAGGAGAAGGACAAAAAATAATCTATTGCTATTGAGTACAAAGCAGTTTAACCTAATCTTATATACGATATTAATCTGTAACTCAGGGCATGCATATAATTTAAATATGTCTTATAATGGAACATGTCTTTGAAATTCTAATAGTCCTGACACAATTATCCGTCATTCCTAAAAGTAAGGCCACAGTTTTAAGAGGTAGGGCACAGGAGGTGATATTTTCATGGAGCACTCCGACTGAGGTTAACCTTAATACCTTACCTCAAAGAAGATCATATTCAAATGATATCTACTCTTCTCAAGTATTGTTTTCGTTTCTCTGAATAGTAAGACAGCCAGTGCTCCTGAGGAAGGAGCAAAAGAAAATCATAACTTTCCTTTTATAATATTAGTAGTAATAAAACCTCTTAGAATCTCTAAAAAGTTATCAAACTTGAAAATGATTAGTTCTTACACTAAGTATACTGAACAAAAGTAGTCACCCACGATCATAGCGTCTGCAACGTCATCGAAATATCGGGAGTTTCAATATAACGAACGAACGATTCAGCCTGTAATATCACACTGCTGGGCATAGGCCTCTTCCCCGTGTAGGAGAAGGATCGGAGCTTAAACCACCACGCTGCTCCAATGCGGGTTGGCCGATATATTCCCTACTATGAGTAGCGATCGCTATCAGGTGTACATGATAACAACCGGGACCGACGGCTTAACGTTCTCTAGGAGGCACGGTGGGGAGACATGTTTTTTTTATAATAACTAAGTCGGCAAACAAGCGTACGGCTCACCCGATGGTAAGGAAATACCGTAGCCAATAGACGTCTGCAACACCAGAAGCATCACAAGCGCGTTGCCGACCCCATCCCCAATTCCTCCCCAGGAGCTCTGGTCTCCTTACTCACCAACAGGAACACAACACTGCTTGAAAGCAGTATTATTTAGCTGTGGTCTTCTGTAAGGTCGAGGTACTACCCCAGTCGGGCTGCTCCGTTTTTTGATCGGGAAATTTCCTACTGTGCCCTACCTCAGTGAAGTAATATAAATATACCTATGTGAACGAAAGTTGATCTTTGGGCTCTCTGTTAGGTATGTAGGTACGTACATGTTTAGTATTACAAGCATTATAATAATGTCTAATAATATTACTGTTTATCACATTGCAATGATATGGGTCGGTACAATTAATAATGATGTTATCAACATTACGTATAAACGAAATGTCATAGTTTAATGTGATACATCAACGCATAAGATTTTAATATGAAGACAACATCGCAACATCGAAGGCTACATCGCAACTAACCGTATTTATGGCTATTGGCTATGATATCGTATTATGTTTCAATATAGCGTATTTAATATATCGAAGTAGCGTATTATGTATCGATATAGCGTGTTAAGTATGTATGTATTTCCTGTTCAATATATGGAGCAGCCCGACTGGGGAATCCCAGCTAAATAATAGGTACCTACTGCTTTCCAGCAGTGTTGTATTCGATAATAAATAATAAATAAATAAATATCTACAACACACACACACGGTCGTCTGTCGAATGGTAGATATACATATTTTTTCTTCGATAAACATACATATAAATAATATATATATATATATATATATATTCAGGGTGTAGCGTAATTAATGGATAATTCTTCACCTGCAGCAGGACAATATCATAACGGATCAGAAAAATACAATTCATGTTTAGTCAAAGGATCATGGTTTTTTAGTTATCGGCCATTTTTTAAAAATCTATAAAAACCCTTGCTCACTATACCCCGTCCGGCGAGTAATTAGCTTTTTGACAGCTCACGCCTATAAATTACAGTTTTTTTTCCGGAACAACGTACTAAAAAATTTACAGTAATGTCATACTTTATTGACGATTTGATTGATTGAGTGAAGTACCCTGTGCATAACAAACAACCACAGACTATGAAACAGTTCTTGAAATAATAAATCGATCATATGATAAAAATAATTTTACGTCATGTGATTATTGTTTCTATAAATTTAATACAAAAAAGGAAATAAAAATAGTATCTATGACCCCAAGATTAATTACTTGCAAGGAATTAAGTCGAAATCTTGAAATTTAATTGCAAACCAAGAATAAAGAGCAATAACTTTGTTAATTCATTTATTTATTATTTATATATTTCATTTATAATTAAAAAAACTAATAAACGCATAAATAAATAATATTTTTAAACTAAATTAAATGTATTTAATTAAATCGATTGAAAGTTCCTCTTAACTAAAATCGATTATTATTTCGAATCGAATAAATAACGTGTGAGGCAGTCACTAATGTCAAAATTTCTTGAAGTGTCAAAAAGATCATTAGTCGCCGGACGGGGTATAGTTTGGTTTATGTGAAGTAAAGTCCAATAAAGGATTTTATTTCTTTATGGAGGTTAAATGCATCATGTTTAGCGTAAAGGTCTTCCACAAAATTACACTTGCGTTCATACCAAGTATCGCGGGCAAACCGAACCTCACGACGAATTTTTCTGTCTAACTCTTTATACTTAGTATGATTATAGAATTTTTGTAGTCTCCTTTCTTCCATAAGATCGTAAATTTTTTCTGTCATCCAACTCTGTTTAGGAACCCAATCTCTTTTCAGAAACTTCGTGCCGATATCTAGAACTTTGCTTTTCAGCAGGCCCCATGACTCCTCCACCAACAAACACGTCGTTTTATTTTTCGCATCAGCTGCCCATTCATTTATATCATTCACCACATTCGCTTTCACACACTATCACTTAGTAACTTTACTAAGTTACACTTAGAAGGTTAATTTTAATTATTATGTTCTGAAATTTAGATGATGTTATTTGAGGAAAGGCTGTGGATATGAAATAGGGGATCGGACAGTAATCAGATTAAAATCTATAATGTACTTAGATAAAATACATATACTGTTTTTCGATTATTTATCGAATAATAATTTAATATAATTCATTTTAATATTTTTAAATGAAGAAATAAAATGTTATTTACAGTATTATTAATCTGTACTAAAACACCAACTAGAGTGCGTGACGTCATTTGGCGGTAAAAGCCTCAGAGTACTTTAGGAAAGAGCAAGCATTGACTGCACGGGTTACTACATATATATGTATATCCGTATATTCAATGTACTCTGTGCTTTATATACTCTTTGTTTATTACCTCCAGATGACGTCACGCGCTGTCAGATGTCATAACGTGGCGTTTTGGCAGAACTTTTAAACAAACAATAATAAAACATGAATTTGAGTACCTATATATAAAAGGCTGTAAATTAATAAAATTTTATTTTTTATGGGTATAAGTATCCATAAAGATGAATTTAAAACGCTGTTCGAAAATTTGTCCGATCCCCTTTCAGATTACCCGATACTGTAAAACTAAGTGATATTTTATGCAAATGCCTAATAACAGTTTGGTATATTTAGATTTAAACATTTTAAATTAAAAATAAATTATTTATTTTAAATTCAATAACAAGTAGGCATACATTAATAAATAATTATGTATTTCGTAAAAATGCTAGTTTGACTATAAATTTTTACTGATTTGCATATGAACATGTAGGTACCTACATAAATATGTAGATAATAATTGGTTTTTATAATACTAAATTAAAGTTTGAAAATAAAAGTTATAATTAAGATAAGAAATATATTAAACTTAATTGTGCTCTTAGCGGATCTAGCAATTTTTGTTTGGAAAGTACCTATATTATGTACTTCGGGTAAAGCATGAAATATTGTGCTATCGATCTTAATGCATTTCATTTCACTATCTTTGACTACTTAATATCTTTGGTATGGCTTGTCAGTTTGAATTTCTGTAATTAAATATATCTGGGTTCTCTATTAATACTTTTGCATCATCTGGACAGTACATTATAATAGTTTCTACAGTGCAAGGTTTTTCACAGCATTCGCTTGCAACTTGTCGGCGCACGCGTCGCCATCTCATCTCTGCTATCTTTCTTCGTTTATCTCTATTGTTGAGTAAATCCTTTGGCGTTAACTTATCTAAAATAAAAACAAAGAAAAGTTCGGTTTTAAATTTTTTTCTTTTTTTCTTTTTGATGATTTGATCCAACTAATAACAAGCGCTAAAAACTGAATTAAAACATTATTATTGTTAACATATAAAACATATTATGCAATTATTGTTGACATATAAAAGTAATCTAAAGTTTTACTTTTGAAGAGGACCTTCTTTAGGTGCATGAGGGGTAAAATTTGAGCGACCGGTAACGCGGCAGCGTCAGGGACGGTCTGTACGATGGGTGACAGCTTGGGAACACCGCGTAACGTTGGCTTTTTGTTTTTTTTTGTTTTTTCGATTAGTTTTTTTTTTTTTTGTATTTTAAATTCGTTTTTTTTTCTTAGTTTGTCAAAGAAGTTTCCACACTAGAAGAACTTCTGACATGTGTACTTTGTACGCAATCAATTTTTTTTAAATTAAAAAATATATCTTAGTTTTATATTATGTAGAATTATGAAGAACGGGCTCACATATCCAAACCAAATGTTTAGGCTTTGTTCGGACTATTTAGTAGATAGTTTATGTGAAGTTTGCACAAAATCGGTCGAACGGTTCTTCATTTATCACATTTTTTGTTACAAAGGAGGATCATTTTGTTAATGGGGATTTTGCTGTCAAATTGAAACTTTTTCAGTGTTGACAGTACAAGCATATTGTTGTCATTCATTTCTGTCATTTCATTTTGGACGTGCTTCGATTAAAGCAAACAAATTAATGAATTGATAAATAAAAATGATGAAGACAAAAAACCCAGGCATATAGTACATCAGAAAAATAATTAACGCCCAACCAAGTGGGCACGGGACGGCTAGTAAAGTATAAATATTACGTACCGAGCATAAGTGAAGTATCTCGTTTCACAATTTTATAAACATTATTGCAAAAGTTATCTATTATAGATGCCAACCATGTGCTACACGTGTAGACTCTATCGCTCATCTTGAATGTTTCTGTGTTTTCCACTCCTTCGATTATAGTTAAGTTTCTACTCAGTAAGAGGACGATATAGACCTAAAAAAATATCTATCCGTTTATACGTTACAGTTACAGTTATCCGTTTATACCATTCATATATATTGAAAAATTTAATGACAACAAAATAAAAATTCTTTTCATTTGTATTGAGTATCTAATCAAAATCGGTATTTTGCAATAATACACATTTTAAACTACTTTTTTTTATTGCTTTATATTGCTAAAAGCATAATCAAAACTTACAATGTATTTAAAATTCATTTTAAATTAAACTTGTATTTCCATTAAGAGCACAAATAAATGTTTATTCTCCTTAACTGCTATTCTATGAATGAATCTACCAGAGCTACGGGGTTCAAAACAAAAGCTCTCTTTGGTCCATAGTACGAAGTTACTCAAACCTGTTTGTTGATAATAGCGTTAACAAAACATTGTCATTAAGATAAGACTTTTTCTATTTTGAGAGAGTAGTAACAATTTTTTTTTCTTCTGTTTAGCGGTAAGTGCGCTTGTTGCACCTAACTTGAATTTACTGTGTAATTTATGATTTATCTGTTTGTTTGATAGTAGTTTAACTAACGGTTATTGTATGTCAGATTGAAGGTCAGCGATCTTTGACAATTTTTAATTTTGAACACTTACCTAAAACTTTTTGCAACATTACAGTAATACACATATACCTACCTAATAACCAAAAATATATTTTCAATCTTATTAAATAGGAATAATAACAGAAATATTCTAAATTGTTTTTATCAAACACCCAAGAGTCAGATGTCTGGTCGTTTCAACTTGATCTATTTTTGTCGAAAACATATCAGCTATTTTGTAAGTGCACATAGCAACAATACTATCAAAAGGCAATAGTTGGCGTCTGGTATCTACAAACATGAGCTAAAAATAAAGGGTCTTAGGTCAATGTTTACTCACTAGCATAGTTTACGTTATTGTTTATTAGACATAAACAATAGGTATAATATAATGTATAAATAGGTAACTACATGGTGTTTTTTATTTTATTTTTACCCAATAATATATGGCAGCAGAGCATTCTAACGCTGAACCACCAAAGTGATGCACGTGCCATGTTGGCGCTATCACACCGGCGCGCGGCGGCGGTCGCGGGTCCGCACGGGGTGAATATTTTTATCTGTTCTTATAAATATTTATTTCTGGTTAGGTTCTGGTTGTCTGTCTTCGTGGGTTTCCCCAACGTGTCTCGGAGGCACGTTAAGCCATCGGACCCGGTTGTTATCAAAGACAGCGATCGTTACTCACAGACCACAGTGTCGGGAACATTGCGCCAACCCGCACTGGAACAGCGTGGTGAATTAAGCTCCAGCAGCAAGAATTAAGCACCCAGCAGTGGAATGTTACAGGCTGAATCAGAAAATATTATGAAAAAACTTAGTATTTAATATTACACTTTTTTGGGTAACTTTTCGCTATTTCATTCCATTGGTTATGAATTTTTTCAAAAGCCTAAAAAACAATGTAGCCATTTCACTAATTCAGTTCGAGTAACCGACAAAACGAAGAAAACTGTTAAGTTTTTATAGTAAGGTTTTAAACGTATTTTCACAAAATAATTTTCAATTATTTTAAGTGAAAACAAAATGTTAACAGAATGAGACCGACGACATGTATGAGAAGAACAAACAACAATGTCCTTTTTTTTTAAAGATGACATTCTCAATTCGATTGCACCTTACTCTCCCGAAGAGCTCTGGCTACCTTGCTCACCACAAAAACACAACTCTACTTAGGAGCTGTATTATTTAGCACGCTAAGGTTCTGCTGTCAGTTAAAATACACGAACCTTATTTACAAATAATTAGTAAGTCGACCTAGCCTTATATTGTTATTTTATCAGTTGACGATATCAACTAACATCCCTAACGTGAACGCGACCGATAAACTCAAAAGTCGTAAACAACTGATTGCAAGCTCGTGTGCCCTCGAATATAAAGGATGTTAAAATTTTTGTTCCGTCTAATTTTTAGTGACCTAAATAAAAACATTAAAAACATTTATAAATTTAATATGTCTTAAAGAAAATTTCGTAGCTTTAATATGGTTTGCTTAGCTTGCTGGGCTTTATATACATACCTATAGGTATATAGTATTAAATGTTGAGTTATAAACAGCAACTAATTTCATTTATAAGTAGGTACCTACAGTATTTTTATGCGTATGTTTATTTATTTATATGTGTGTATGTATACACTTCACTTCAGCCTATCGCAGTCCACTGCTGAACATAGGCCTCCTCTAGTTCGTTCGTTCGTTCCAAACATCCCGGTTTTCCGCAACCAGCCACCACCGGCAATCTTAGATAGATCGTCCGTCCAGCGGGCCGGAGGGCGTCCCACACTGCGTTTGCCAACACGACCGTGGTCTCCACTCCAAGACACGCGCTGCTCCAGCGGCCATTGGTCCTGCGACAAAGGTGATTCAGCCCACTGCCACTTCAACTTGCTAATTCTGTGGGCTATATCGGTTACTTTCGTTCTCTCGCGGATAGTTTCATTTCTGATCTTATCTTTTAGAGAGACCCCAAGCATATCCCGTTCCACTGCACGTTAAGCGACTTTATACTTGTGGACTAGTACCCTTGTCTTGTCCACGTATATTAAAAAAGGCAGGCTGCAGACTTTTGTCTTCAAGCATTGCGGAATCTTCGAAGTGAAGACTCTACGAAGCCTGCCAAACGCCGCCCAGCCTAACTGAATCCTCCTATCAGCTTCCTTCTCGAAGTTATTTCGACCTAGTTGAATGGTGTGGCCTAGGTAGATATAATCCGGTCTCGGTATGACTTGGTTGTTAAACATAACTTTTGTTTTGTCCAAATTCATACCGAGACCAACTCGTCGGGAGGACTCGATTAGGCCGGCCAGCATTTGGCTCAGCTCATCCAACGTCGGAGACGTTAAACAAGATGACGACAAATATGACGATATCGTCGGCGAAATGAAGGTGAGAAATGTATTCGCCGTTGACGTTGATGGCACGTTCCCCCTAATCCAAGGTCTTAAAGACATCCTCCAGCGCAGTGGTAACAGCTTTAGTGATATTACACTTCCCTGCCTTACCCCACGCCGGAGGAAAATTGGTTTGGTTCTCTAGTTTTGGATATGAACGGTCATCGTCTCCACGTCGTACATACATCTCAGTACTTCGATATATCGCCATGTTGTTATGACATCTCTGCAGAGAGTCCAAGACAGCCCAGGTCAGAGTCGAAGGCTTTCTCGTAGTCCACAAATGTCATACAGTCATACACAACAGGTGATTGTAGGTATTCTTCTGTTTTTCTGTTTTTTGTATAATCTGCTGAACAGTATGGGTGTGGTCTATGGTGCTGTAGATATTTGGAAGCGTGTTCCGGTGGTTGGAATTCGTCGAGTCTTCTGGCGAGACCATATTCTAGTCCACAGTCTAGGATCAAGGTGTCCTCGCCCTCTCTTCAGACTTCAGGTAACCCCAGTATGCTCCACTTAATGTCACTTAGTTCTACTTTAAGTTCGGTGAGATGATGGTCCAGCCGTAGAGTGCGTCCATAAGTCGCCAGGTGTAGTACCTATCGGTTGAAAGCCTCCCGTATCCCGGTGATTCCTAGCACTCTCTGCCGGCTGCCCCGCCGTTACCGCGACCGCTGCCGTATCCGGGAATAGTGGGGCTGCCGGGAACTGAGAGCCGAAATTCTCGCGCGAACTCATGGTTTTTTGCCCATAGTCACCACGCTGGGCAGGAAGGCTGGTGACCGCAAGGCTAGCTTTGTCACACCGAAAACGCTGCTACCCGTCTTCGGCTTGTATAGAGATAAATAGTACAAATTGTTATATATTATTAGAAATAAAAAGTACAAATGAGGATCAGTAAAGTTCTAGCAAATTCAATAGAACTAGTATCCACGTTATTCTCTATGACATAAGAATGATATTTCTTTTTGAATTATCCAAATCGGACCATTATTTACGAAGATATTAAGTTATAAACATTATGCCGTTCCTGCCGTTACGTCAGTGTACGCGGGATGCGTGTGACGTCACTCCGACGTTCCATGCCAGTTAGCCCTTAGCAGCGACAAGATGCGATGGTGTTTTCTTTTAAACTATGTGTCCTACAAAAAATTTGTAAGGACATAATTTGTAGAAAATTGCTTTGCCTACAAATATGTTCATATAACTTTGCCGAAATTTAAAAATTAAAGAAGTTATAAGCAAAAAAGTGAGAAAATTTTTATAGAAATTTTCTTTATTGCTCTATAACTTTTTTTTATACATTTCACAAAAAAATACCTCAGACCAATCTTGTAGATGGTTTTTTGAGGAAAATTTTACTCTACAATTTTTTGAATTTCATTCATTTTAAACGCTGTTACAGCGCTCCAAAGTAGACCGGGTTCGTCAATGCTCATGAGAATCCGGCCAAAACGAAATGTTTAACTTAGTTTTATGATCCTTTTTTTATTGTAAATATATTCGTAAAATTTTTTTGTTACATCCCTGCCTACAACTTTACTTATTCATTGGCATAAGCTGTCTGTGGGGTAGGCCTACTGGGAATACCACGTTAAAAAATATGATTTATGAGATATTTGATTACCTAAGTAGATACATTCGAAGAAGATTAAGAGAAGTCAACGCATTTTTGGAAAACATTAGTATTTCCGAAACTGGTTGAGACTCAAAAGTACTCTTCTACACATATGTATAATGAGGATCAATAAAGTTATAGCAAATTCAATAAAACTAGTATCCACGTTATTCTCTATGATATAAGAAAGATATTTCTTTTTGAATTATCCAAATCGGACCATTACTTACGAAGATATTAAGTTATAAACATTATGCCGTTCCTGCCGCTACGTCAGTAATAATAAGAATAAATAATAAACGTTTCACACTCAACGGCCCCCAGTAGGATTTTCTCCTGTGTCGGGGGTCCGGAAACACACACAATACACAACCACAAACGCCCAGACCATGACAAACATCTGTATGGCCAATACAAATTTTTGTCATGTGCGCGGATCGAACCCGCGACTGCTAGCGCAACAGCTAGTGCTGTGACCGCTGTGCCAACGCGTCGTCGTGTAAGCGGGATCAGTGTATGCGGTATGCATGTGGCATCACTCCGACTCATAAAACTCACTCCGGATCATAAAACTAAGTTAAACATTTCGTTTTGACCGGATTCTCATGAGCATTGACGAACCCGGTCAACTTTGGAGCGCTGTAACAGCGTTTTAAATGAATGAAATTGAAAAAATTGTAGAAAAAAATTTTCCTCAAAAAACCATCTACAAGACTGGTCAGAGGTATTTTTTTGTGAAATGTATAAAAAAAAGTTATAGAGCAAAAAAGAAAATCTTTATAGAAATTTTCTCACTTTTTTGCTTAGAACTTCTTTAATTTTTAAATTTCGGCAATAAGTTATATGAACATATTTGTAGGCAAAGCAATTTGCTACAAATTATGTCCTTACAAATTTTTTTTAGGACAGATAGTTTAAATGAAAACACCATCGCAGCTTGTCGCTGCTATGGGCTAACTGGCATGGACCGTCGGAGTGACGTCACAGCCTTCCGCGCCGGCCGGTTAGTAAACTCCGCTAGTAATTTGATCATAACTTCGTCAATTTTTGTCGTAGAACAAAAATTTTTGCACTGTATGTTAAGGATTTCTTAGTTCTATAAATCTGCATTCTCAACTAAAAACGTTACGGATCCTCATTGTTATAATTAATTATATGCGCATAAATATTAAAATATTAACCGCTAAAAACACAAATTATTGTGGTCGATAAAAATATTAGATTAACTTACCTTGGTAGAAATAGTAGATGAAATATTATCACAACAAAGTTTTTCAATTTAATATTGTTTTGATTCCTTCTGAATTAATCTGAGTAGAGCTTGACCCACATCTCAGTTTAGATAACGTCCACTAGACAAATAATTTTGTAATTCATCGGATGGTAACTTCGTAGGTACTATATTATGTTGAGAGCGCGTGTCTTTTGTTTGAGTTTATAAGTCAATTGACCATATAACTATATCCAGGGCCATTGAATCTCTAGAAACATCAATCTAAACACGGCTTTAATTTTACTATCTATAGGTACATATATCTAAATATGTGGATAGTAAAATTAAAGCCTATCTCCAAATCTGTCTACTATTGACGTATCTGGAGTTATTTTGCAGGTTATCTGAGCCTTTATGACAAAATATCGAAATAAAACAGTCTATTGGTTTCTGGAAATTCAAATCAGTAACGCAACAACTTGGGGTGGGCACTAGACCATAGGACAACCCCAATATAGGTACGGCCCACCAGGATGTACTTACTATCTGACCCGACAGACCTTGTCCTGTCTTTACTATGAATATTGAATTCAAATTGGTATAATTAATAAAAAAAAATTTTTTAAAAAGAAGTGTTATAGCCAATCCTCTGTCAATTCTATATCAAACGTCATAAGGTTACATTAAAAGAGTTTATATGGTCCAAAGCGCTATAGATTAGAAATTTAGACATAATTTTATATGATGATTCTGATAATGATTCTTTAATTACCTAATTTTCCGCGCAATTTTCTTATTTTTTCTTTCATAAGAACCTACTCCTGACAATAACAAACAAAACAAAAAAAGAATTAGTGAAATCGGTCCAGCCGTTAACGCGTGATGGCATGACCAAGGGAAATAGGGATTCATTTATATATATATATATATATATATATATATATATATATATATATATATATATATATATATATATATATATATATATATATACAGGGTGTCCCAAAATTCAACGATAAGCCAACACCGGAAGATAAACCTACCCATGACTACTTGGGAAAACGAAAGAAAAAAAAAATATCTCCATTTTTTTTTAAGTTACAAGAAAAAAACGAAATTCTTCAAAAATTTAGACCTCTTATGATCATTTTCACTACCATGACCACAATTTTTTTAATATTTCTGTTTTTTTCTTTTTATAGGCAACCTGAATAGCATTGCTGTCTACCACAATCCTTAAAAATTCCAGAAGGCCTCTAGTTTTTTAATAAAAATTTGTCAAAGTTATTGCTTTCCCTAAATTTTTTCAAGATTTTTACTTTCAGTCAACTTTAACTCATCGTGGTGTAAAAAAAAGTTATGAACACTACTATGGCAAGTTTTTTCAAAAGTTGGCGCAACTAACCAAGATTCCAAAATGGTATAATACACTAGGAAAACTAACCTTATAAAAATAATATGCGTACTAATTCAAAACAAGAACCAAATTAAATAAATTGTAGTTTACAATAATCACTTTTAGTACGTGCCCAAAACGGGTTCTAGTTACAATTTCGTGGAATTTGAATGGGATATACATGCCTAAGAAGTTAGAGAGAGAAAGAAAGAGAGATATTTACGTTAAAAAGAGAAAGATGAAAAAATTTTAATTATTCATCCGACCATAGAATTTTGTCTAGGAATTGGGGATTTTCCCCTGTTCCTTTGCATCACACGGCAAAATGTGACTCGTAGTGAATAGTCCCACGGTAATAGCTCCTGCACACGCCTGTAGTGATATGGGTGAAGCCTGTGGCGTTAAGAGAACTTTTCGGGATCCCTGTAGCTTTTTTATGGCACGTGCCGAAGTAGTTGAATCATTTTCTATCTCATTGATAACTTCTTCATCACGATCTAATCTAAGTCTTCCAACGTTTCGCCTACTAGATGGCATACGACTTTCCGAAAACTCTTGATGCACATTGATAAACACTCGATAATCAGGATATCTTTGATCATTTGGATACCTTTCTCGATACAGTCTGCTAGCAGCGTTAGCATTGCATCGGCATTCTCCGTAGATGAGGTGCATATTAGCGTAATCCTGTCGTGTGTATGATTGTGGCATAATAAACGCTAAACAGTCCAAAATGCGCCAGAACTCCAAATCATAATACACACAATCGTAGTCCAAAATAATATCAGGTCAGTTAAGTTTGCAGATCGATTCCAGTCCAAAAATCCAAGCCATAAGTGGTTGTGTACGTACAAGTGCCACGTCAGTTTAAGACGGAAGGGTGTGCAGTATACAAATGAGCAGAGCAAACTGAACTGAGTTACTGAGAATAATAACAGCTTCTCTACCTTCCTTGTTGTTATTCAATAAAAAAAATTCATCTGTCTCTTGAAATATCTCTCTACTTTTCTCTCTACCCCATTCAAGTTTCACGAAATTGTAACTAGAAACCGTTTTGGGAACGTATTAAAAGTGATTATTGTAAACTACAATTTAATTTAATTTGGTTCTTGTTTTGAATTAGTACGCATATTATTTTTTTATGGTTAGTTTTCCTAGCGTATTATACCATTTTGGAATCTTGGTTAGTTGCGCCAACTTTTGAAAAAACTTGCCATAGTAGTGTTCATAACTTTTTTTTACACCACGATGAGTTAAAGTTGACTGAAAGTAAAAATCTTGAAAAAATTTAGGGAAAGCAATAACTTTGACAAATTTTTATTAAAAAACTAGAGGCCTTCTGGAATTTTTAAGGATTGTGGTAGACAGCAATGCTATTCAGGTTGCCTATAAAAAGAAAAAAACAGAAATATTAAAAAAATTGTGGTTATGGTAGTGAAAATGATCATAAGAGGTCTAAATTTTTGAAGAATTTCGTTTTTTTCTTGTAACTTAAAAAAAAATGGAGATATATTTTTTTTCTTTTGTTTTCCCAAGTAGTCATGGGTAGGTTTATCTTCCGGTGTCGGCTTATCGTTGAATTTTGGGACACCCTGTATATATATATATATATATATATATATATATATATATATAATCGCCTACGCTGTTTACTGTTGTTTACTTTTCTTACTTATAAATTAATACCTTTAAAAATTAATCTTGGATTTTTTATCTATTCTAAAAGTTTTTAGAATCATGTGGCGTAAGGAAAATGTCTCTTTTTATTGCCTTAATAGATAGATTAACACTGTTAAATATCACTGATGCTCCCAAGAAGTGTTGTGTTCCTTTAGTGATCAAGGTGGTCAGATCTCCTGGGGAGTCGGTAACGCGCCGGCAGTGCTCCTGGTGTTGCTGGGGTACAAGCTACGGTATCCACTTACCATCAAGCGGACCAAACGCTTGTATGCGACCTTTGTAATTAAAAAAAAGGTAACGCGAGACGTAAGTAGTAGATAAGGCTAGTAAAATATAAGAACATCTTTAGAGACTACATTTTGACTGTGCAGTTATGAGCGACGTTATTGATAAATAACTATCGGAAAAATGATTAAAGATGAAACCCATACTTGTAACGAGTGTGTGATCAGCCTGGTAAATCCATTGGATTTTTCATTTTGCATTGCTTCCGGGTGTAATCTGCATCTTGAACTGTAAATATAACCAAGTAATAATCCATCAACAACTTGCTTTGCAAAGTAGTCATGCCGATAATGTGTCAATAAAATCGATAATAACTCTTTTAAAAATGTCAATACAATCATATACAATCATATAGGTAGTTATAATTACGACTCGTCCATAGATTAAGTAAGAGACGCAAACTCAGCGTCTGGTCGGCCCCGCACGACCACCGCTGAGCCGAGAATGTAAGCTAGAGAACTTAGAGATATTAAAACCTCCAAATCGGTTACATGTTTTTCATTTTTTTTATTTCATTTTCTAATTTAAATTCAGTAATTAAAAGTTATTTAGTATAAATTATTTTCGAAACGCTCCGAAACCAAAAGTAGGTGTATTGAATTGATCACCTCGTCAAATAGTTATTGTTGACATGACGAGTAATTAAGTAAATGCGTACTCGTATAATATCTTGCCTACAAGATTATAGCGCCTTGTAGAGCGTAGACCTACCGATAGTTGTTACTGTTGCTATACGTTAGTATTGTTACGAGTACACAAAATTAAGGAGCTTGCGCCATCTAGCGGGGAGCGGAGGAACCACGTTGTGTGCTGTACAAACCACTTTGTTACAAAGACAACGTGAAAACATCCACTCATTACTAGATGGCGCTAGAGGACATATAGGTGAATGAACTCAGGATCGAGTACACGCACGAACATTCTAGAACTGTCTGGGAGTAGGCTCGGCCCGGTATAAAAAGGCCGGGGAGGCCGAGCGGAGCCAGTTCAGTTTGAGCTAACGACGAAGCGACTTCGAAGTGAAGACTAGAAGTGATACCAGCGGAAACCTACGACATTGGCTACGACCTCGGACATTGTTAGTGCTTAGTGAAGTGTACCTAGTGATTAGTGAGTGTACCTAGTGCTTAGTATTTGTACCTAGTGCTTGTGTCGTACCTGGTGCTAGTGAATAAAGTCTCTAAAAGAGTCAGAAGGTCTTTCTCTCCAAATCGTTCGAACCCTAACACTCAACAGTATCTTAGCGAACGAAGTGTTTTATCAAACACTTGAAGAAGTATGTGTCAGCTCCGACATGCGACTGAAGTTTATTCTTTTTTTTTAAAGTGAAACTTCCTTAGGCGCGTGAGGGGTAAAATTTGAGTGACCGGTAACGCGGCATTGTCAGGAACAGTCAGTACTTGGATGGGTTTTTTTCAATCAAATTTTTTTTTTTGGATTTTAAATTCGGTTTTTTTAATAGGTTTTTTTAAATTATTTTTTTTAATTAGTTTGCCAAAGAAGTTTCACTTCTGACATTTGTGTACTTTGACCGCACGCAATTTTTTTTAATAAACCAAGAAATAATAAATAACTAATACAAAAAAGTGTGTGTCAGCTCCGACGCACGACGAGCTTACTTCTTCAGATCGACTCATCGACTCTCTAAATATGCACAAAAAAGACTTTATCTATACTAATATAATAAAGCTGAAGAGTTTGTTTGTTTGATTGTTTGTTTGTTTGTTTGTTTGAACGCGCTAATCTCAGGATCTACTGGTCCGATTTGAAAAATTCTTTCGGTGTTAGATAGCCCATTTATCGAGGAAGGCTATAGGCTATGTATCATCACGCTAAGACCAATAGGAGCGGAGTCCACGCCGACGAAGTCGCGCGCAGAAGCTAGTAGTCTAATAAAAAAATTAATACCATATCAAATGGTAAATAAATGAATCAAATAACGGCATCTGTCGATGGCATTATTAGAAAACGTCGTAACCGATACCGTCGTAACTGTCGTAGCCGGTACCGTCGACGTCGTAGCAGATAGATAGCGCACAAAAACGTAACGAGGTCATTCGTTCAGTAGATTTTACTCCTCATATTTTTTTCATACCGGGGGCCTTATATGAAACAAATCGATTCTTAAGGAGTAAACTCCAAAAAAGTCTAAAAACAAAACATAAAATATTAACGATTACCATTCATAACGGTAGAGTAAATTAATGCTGGTATACTCAGAGGCGGCGTAAGGCGGTGTGGGGCACTGCACCGCCCACGGTCTCGCGGTGCAAAAGGCCTCGCGCCTCACAGCCGAAAATATATTTGAATTAAAGTATAGTTGTTTCAAATTAAAGTATAAACTGCGGCTTTGATCACTTTTAGAATATTATTAAAAATCTAGTTTCAATTAATAAAGGTTACTTAAATATGGTCTAAGAGACGTGGATGAGAGACCTTCACCGATCTGATAACCCGATGAGACATATTTTTTATCAAATATAATTTATAAACAAATATGCCTATGATAACTTGCCTATCGAAAAGTGGTCAATGCAATTTTTTTGTTTTTTTAGTTTTTTCAGGCAAGCCTATATGATTGGTTTTGTAATTACAATATTTGGAGACTTCGGAGAGTATTCAAATAAAAGACTTCTTCAGAAGGTGTCGATCGAATCGAATGATTTTATTTGGCAAAAATCGCAATATTTATACAAAAATATTTACAAAGTAAAATTACAATAACCAATAAAATAATTAGTTTTTTATCCAATTAGAAAGCGATTCTAATTAGTGCTTTGCATTTCTTTTACGCATTATTTCTGTCTCTCTTTCACCGTGCGTGGTTCGTGTTTTGTCGGAGATGCTCGCGCGTGATGTAGGACGGCGTCGCGGGCCGAACTCTATTAATACGACCTCCGCCCGCGCGTCTCGCTCATTTCGCGGCGGTACTATTACAATGTACTCTGTGGCGGCGGTCGACACGGCGGACGGACGTACTCCTCTAGGCAGCGCGGCGTGACTCAAATCTTGAAGATATACACGAAGAGAGAAGCTTGCTTGAAGATTTGTGAAGTTATGTGAACTGTGACTGCTTGTACATCCGCTTCGTGCATGGCGTGCTGTGAAATATCTATTTACAACAGCTCTTTTCAGAGCTAACGACGTCATTAACAATTCTTGTTTCTTAACATTAAAAAAAGTCCTTTTGAGGGCTAACTATCATTGTTTCCAACGAAAACCAAAACAGCCCTTCTCAGGGCTACCTACTTCATGTTTCTACTCGAATCAGACGTCATTCTTCATGGTAAAGGTTTTCAAGGTAAACTGGTATTTTGAAGGTGTTTTAAAGGTATTGTTCAAGGTACGGTATTATAGGTAAGTAAATAAGGTAAGTAATTTTGTGCTAGTACATCGACTTACTATTACATGCTACTTACGTAATAGTGAATCGATGTGGTAGCCACAGAGCTCCCCCTCAAGTGAAACGTACTGGCAGCTTGACGGGACGGCCGACTCGCGTTGTGATGTTCTTATGAATCGCGTTCGGTTGTGGCGTCTCGTTGCTATGCGTTTTGGCGGGAAATGAGTTCCGTGGCGAGGTATCTTGTAGCGACGACGTATTGTTAGGTATATCTTCCTGTAGTAAGTATGCAGGCTTGAGTCTATCTATCGATATGTTAGTTTCTCGATTTTGTAATTGTATCGTATATACTTTGTCTGTTCTCTTTATTACGCGATACGGGCCTTCATACGGTGGTTGTAAGGGTTTTTTAATTGCGTCGACTCGAACGAATACGTGACTGCAGTCTTGTAGATCTTTATGAATGAAGAGAGGTTGTTTGCTGTTATGATGAGTCGTAGCGGTTTGCGGTCTGTTTAATTCTATTGCTTCTCTTATTTTGTTTATGTAACTATAGTCGCTCGTAGTTGTAGGTATCGATGTATTAAAGAAATCACCTGGTAGACGTAGGTTATAGCCGTATGTGAGTTCGGCTGGGCTAACTCCGGCGTCTGTGCGTAGGGTCGCTCGTAATCCGAGTAATACAGTAGGTAGTTCGTTGACCCATGTCCTTGAACTTGATAGCTTCGTTCGTAGCGCGGTTTTTAGTGTGCGATGCCAGCGTTCGATAATGCCGTTGCTAACCGGGTGATATGGAGTAGTTCGGTTTTTCGTAATTCCCATGATTTTCATTAAATTATTAAACAGCTGACTTTTGAATTGTCTGCCTTGGTCGCTAGTTAGTGTCGACGGACAGCCGAATCTTACGATCCAGTGTTTGTATATAGTTTCGGCGACTGTTTCTGCTGTTATATCGTCGGTAGGTATTGCTTCGGGCCACTTAGTTTCTCTGTCGATCATTGTTATAAGATAACGGTAACCTTGCATTGTCGTAGGTAATGGGCCAACAATATCGACGTGAATATGATGAAAGCGTTCCGTTGGCGGGAATTTAGATGTCGCGCTGTACGTATGGCGTTGTATTTTTTTTTTTTTTTTTTTTTTTTTTCAGAATTTGATATCAATTTCGATTCGGTCTGGGTGTTTGTCCTTGTGGGACACACACCGTGACTCGGTTAAGCCGTCGGTCCCGGTTGTTAGCATGTAGGTACACCTGATAGCAATCGTTATTCTTAGTAGGAAATATCCGCCAACCCGCATTAGAGCAGTGTGGTGAATTAAGCTCTGATCCTTCTCCTACAGGGGAAAAGAGGCCTATGAACAGCAGTGGGATATTACAGGCTGAAGCGAGGTGTTCAGTGTTAGACTGGTAACGAGAGTTGTTGTGTCTTCCGACTTATCTGGCACACCATGTAGAAGACGCCTTTCCCTGGTAAGCAATTTGACTTGCCTCTGCAAGGTATTCAACGCAGAAATGATAAATGCTTTAAAATTTGAGAACTCCTCCATCTTGCTATGAAACGTTGCTGATATTTCAGCCAAAGAATCCCTTATAGAGTTCAAAGTGTTGTTGATGTGGTAATTTTTAGGAATAAGAAGAGATTCAAAAGAGAATTATAGCCGTAGGGGTACCTACTGTTAATTATATCTATACTAATATAATAAAGCTGAAGAGTTTGTTTGTTTGATTGTTTGTTTGTTTGTTTGAACGCGCTAATCTCAGGATCTACTGGTCCGATTTGAAAAATTATTTCAGTGTTAGATAGCCCATTTATCGAGAAAGGCTATAGGCTATGTGTCATCACGCTAAGACCAATAGAAGCGGAGTCCACGCCGACGAAGTCGCGCGCAGAAGCTAGTAATAGTCTAAAAGTGATCAAAGCCGTGGTTTATAATTTAATTTTTAAAAAAAGCGTTTATTTGTATGGTTTCGTTTCGGACTTGGTATTTATATTTAATCTGTTTTGACATAACAAACACGGAATACAAATAAAATATCTCAAAAAATTAAAGTAGGTTATTAACATGTCAATTTTCTGGTCGTGTGGGGCAGAATTTGAGCATATGCCCATTTTTCTATGAAGCTGTGCCGGGGTACATACGTGTTTTGACGTGGATAGACAATTCATATATCAAAGTTTCCTTTATTAATTGAAACTAGATTTGTAATAATAGTCTAAAAGTGATCAAAGTCGTTAACTATTTCGTCATGGGTACATTTTTGGATTTATAAACATAGGTACTTTTCTTATCATTTTAATAAGAGAAAATATTGAACAAAATTATATACCAAATGAACTGTTAGTACTCGATAGCTTCTTATCCTTCAAGTAGGCACTCAAGACAACGTAGTCACAACGTAGGTAGGTTTTATCTTGAAGTATAATCCATACAGTTGTATGCATCACACATCGCATTAACTTTATAACTCGGAGAATTCCTATTAGCATTTTTTATCTAGGTCTAAAGTTCCGTAATTTTTAAGACCCAGAGCGACTTACACTTCAAAGGCTATACGAGCCACGCCACACAATAACTTTTAGGCTAGAATAATATAATATTTAGACTTTTAATACATATTTCCCATTCTTATATGATAAAATTCGACAGCTTTACCTACGTGCAATCCGATCCTGGCATGGCCCTGTTAATACACTCTCGGACAGGCACCACATTTTATGTGCTATATAATAGATATTATATATATTTGATTGATTCGGATACAAGTACATATTTATGAACATGTTCACAGCGACAAAAAATTATGAACTTTTGTCTGGGACGGTTGTGGGTCGATATATGGGCCGACAACGACCAGTATCCGCACCAGAAAGTATTTTCTTAGTGATGGGATAGACACAATTAAGGGTTTATCAAAATAAAACAGATTATCAAAAAAGAAATAAGAAAACTGTTTATTTATTTGCGCCTTAAACAAGTTACGCAAAGGTTTTCGTTTTTTTTTTTTTTCAAACAAGCGTACGGCTCACCTGATGGTAAGACCGTAGCCTATAGACGCCTGCAACACTAGAAGCATCGCAAGCGCGTTGCCGACCCTATCCCCAATCCCCCCCAGGAGCTCTGGTCACCTTACTCACCAACAGGAACACAATACTGATTGAAAACAGTATTATTTAGCTGTGGTCTTCTGTAAGGTCGAGGTACTACCCCAGTCGGGCTGCTCCATATTTTGAGTAGGAAATTTCCTGCTGTGCCCTACCTCAGTTAGTTTCGTAATTGCATAATTATATTCTGATATTGCGCCCCTCACCTTCGCTCCGATCATCATACAATTACCATGCTAAGCCGGGAACGGCCGCTAGTAAAATATATTTGTAAAGTAAAATACTTCAGTATTTATTTAATATATGTCGTAATGGAAAGAAATCGTTTTAGGTAATTATACTTAATTAAATCTAAAAATAAAAAATGAGTTACGAAACGCGATCTTCATGTAGGTATACAGATATAGACTAACATAGACTATTGACTTTTTTATTGGGGTGGGACACAAAAGGAAATATCCTGCTTAAAATCTGGAGCAGCCCGACTACCTCGACCTTACAGACGATCACAGCCAAATTATACTGCTTTTAAATAGTGTTGTGTTCCTGTGGTGAGTAAGGTGACCAGAGCTCCTGAGGGTGTTGGGGGTAGGGTCGGGTATGCGCTTGCGATGCTTGTATCTAGACCAATATCTAGTACAAAAGTCAATACTTTTGTTACGTAAACATCTAAAAATATGTTTATATACATAGTAAACAAAACTTACTGAATGTATTTTTTTTATTATTAGAAATATCTCTATTCACTGTCACTGTTAATATCTAATGAAATGGGTCTGTCACTATTTTTCGATGCGTAATACCTAATTTTTGAACACAAGTCGAAATGTATATTTGTAACAGTGGAATTCTTAAAAATACCTAAAATTATAGTTCCGCACCAGCGGAAATATATAGGAATTTTCACCGTACGCACCAGCTGCAAGTCCGTTATGGGCCTTCTCCTCAGTGAACAAGTTAATTACTGTAATAGCGATGTTAGGTTAGAGTTTGTGAGTGCGGCTGTGCGATCGCCCAGGGCACCTGATACTCACCAGCTGTTAAACCAGATAGCCGTTGAAGGGATCGTAGACAAAGTTTCCTAAACTGATGAGATAAGTTGGAATACTATTACAAATGCTGCTTAGGATGACTCTACTAGTGATTGAAATTAGTGATAAATTTTATCTCGTTATTCACTTGAAATTAGCTATATACGATACTAGTAGGATATTTGTAACTAGGTACTACTGAGGAACAAACATTTAAAATTGATTAATAGAACTCATTAAGGTTAAAATCGAAGTTAGAAATTACGTAAGTACATAACGCCCACATTAGTCATGTAGAACAACTTTACTGACTATAAGACTTGTTGATTTATATTCAGGTGACAAGCAAATATCGGTAAAAAGTATTTAACCGTCTAACTAGCGAAAGGCTGAATGATGTCATTATTGATGTCTTATATTAATCTTTTCTTCTTCCTCGTTCCTTCAATCATGAGAATCGCGACCACCAATGATATGTCTCAGAGGGATGACAACAGATTGGGTCCCGTCAACCGGCCATTGACCAGTTTTCCATACTTTACTGCAAATCTTATGCAAAATCTTGGTCCCTTCAATGCCAAGGTTTTAAAGCATAGAAGCGGAAACGCCGTCAAGACCCAGAGCTTTATGCTTTAGTTTAGCGACCGCCTCTTCCACTGGTCCGTCTTCCTTTAGTTGTTTAATCTTCATGAAAAGGTCTTTAGTTTGTGCCCTACCCGCGTGCCTCTCAATTTCCTCACAAACTACTAGATGAATCTAGATTCAAATCGCTTTTAAGCAAGTTTTTACTCATATCGGACGTTTTCGTTCCCAGATTCGGAAAGGATCTTCCATTCTTTATTATATATATCCCGAATTTGAGTTTTCATGTGACTTTTCGAAGAGTAGGTTAAAGTAGTGCGCCTCATTGGCTAGAAACTTTTATTAAAAAATGGATGTGGATGATCAGCAATTGCGGATGCGGTTGCGAATATTTGCAACAACCCTGGTAGGTAGGTACGTTATTACTTTTGTGAGGAAAAACATCAAAGTAACTAACCATTTTAACCATTATTATCAACTATTAGAACAATAATTTTTATTTCCTTTCACTTTCAGACGTCGACGCAAAAGCTGCTAAGTCATAATAAAATTAAAATATTTTCAATCTTGTCGTGGTAAATTAAGTTGTTTTCATCAAGGTTATGACAAATTACTGGGCAAATGTTCATGTAATAGAGTGACGTGAAAACTGATAAAAGAGCTGTATCATATACAACAAATCTTTGATAACATTATCAGTATACCTTTTTACTGTGACGATTACAGTGTTTAGGACGTATGCCATTTATCGTGTTTGACTTTAGTTTTGCTTAACTTTATTTATAATTATTATGTAGCGGTGATAACTCTGAAATGGCTAATAGGACAAAACTTTTATTTTCGCTAGTGCTTTTGTGTTTTTATTTACAAAACAGTAACAGCGAAGGTAAATAAATCAATCTTTTCACTTCACACACATACACAGCCATAGACATAGGCCTCCCCAAGTTCACACCAAAAACGTCGTCAACTTATGTGTTTTGCCCATAGTCACCACGCTGGGCAGGCGGGTTGGTGACCGCAGGGCTGGCTTTGTCGCACCGAAGACGCTGCTGCCCGTCTTCAGCCTGTGTATTTCAAAGCCAGCAATTGAATGGTTATCCCGCCACCGGTCGACTTTTTCAGTTCCAAGGTGGTAGTGGAACTGTGTTATCCCTTAGTCGCTTCTTACGACACCCACGAGAAGACAGAGAGTGGCTATATTCTTTACTGTTGTAACTACACAGCAGTAAACTTTAACCATTTTTTATATAAATTTGTATTTTCTGCTTTGTAACTGATGAGTTATAAGTAGAATGTATTCAATTTTATAACATATACAGTGTGTTTTTATAAGAAATTTCTTTTTTTAGGCTATAATTAAGTGAGTGAAATCGTAAATACGAAATATTATTAAAGGTGTTAAAACAATTAGTCTGGTAAAACAAACAAAATTTATGCACTTGGGACTTTTATCGTCTCTTCATATAATTATCGCGTGAAAATTGTTTAATGTAAACAATACTTAGCGTTCAACGAGTAAATACTGATAACCAGTTTTAAACTAATTTTAAAAATATAAATTACGTTGTAACCAAGTTGAAGAGTAGAAGGTGAAAGTAAAATATTGCGTGATTTTACTACTGTTAAGGTTTTTATTTACATGTCTTCCTCTATAATGTATAGCGAAAGTACATCTAGAAGCTTTTTAATGCAAAAATAAGCTTTAAAATAGATCTTTCGCTGTAGACTTTTTTTTTAACACGAAGGACCTGTTTCACCAGTTGATAACGCTATTTGATGAAATACATCATTTACAGTATCCAACAGATTTATAAGCATTTATGAAATTTTATTCTTTTCCACTATATTTGTGAGATATTTTTGCAATGTGAATCAAAGAAATGTATTTTTTTAATAAAAGAGAAACAGGTTCTAATGATCTACTCTACCTCGTGCTGTGTACTGTAAGTCTTAACTATAACTTACGTGCAGAATAAAGCTTATCACCAACCGGTGAAACCGGCCCTAAGTTTTCAAATTATATCTTAAAATATATAGGTAACATATGTTTTTTAGCCTTCTTGTAACACTCATTAATCTCTCACTTTTTTCATCTTTATAAGACTACTAGCTGACCCCGCAAACCTCCGTAGATCCCGCTTGTTTTGCCATATATGTTATTAACCGCCACAACCCCCTCTTGTGCGTGGAATTTCGTAAAATCCGTTCTTAGCTGACCTCTACTCGGCGAAAGGAATATTTCTACCACAAGTCTCTACGCCTTATGGTTCCAGAGATATCGTGATGAGTCAATGGGTGGAAATCTCTTTTATAATTATATATATATAGATATAGATTAAACGAAATATGTATGTAAAGCCATATGAAGAAATCAAAAATCCAAAACGCATTTTAAGGAAGGAATACTAAACGAATTCTGTATTAAAATTTTAGGCGAGTGCGCTTACTGCGTGGGAGAACAGTTCGAATGTATTAACGGATACTGTTACTGCGCAGATGGATATGTACCAGATTATCACAATAAAGATTGCACAAAATGTCCAGGTAATTAAAATTTCCTTTCTCTATTATATTTATTCCGTACTAGCTGTGCCCCGCGGCTTCACCCGCGTTGCTTTGAGGAAAAAAATACCCTTGCTCCTTCATAAAGCATAACCTTTCTCTTTAAATAGGCTATCCACCTCAGAGGAATTTTTCAATTCGAATCAGTAGTTCTTGAGATTAGCGCGTTCAAACAAACAAACCAACTTTCAGGTTTATAATCCATACTAATATTATAAATGCGAAAGTAACTCGCCGCGTTGGCGCAGCGGTCACAGCACTGGTTTGTGGCCGTTGCGCTGGCGGTTGCGGGTTCGATCCCCACACATGACAACATAATATGTCCATACAGATGCTTGCCGTGGTCTGGGTATTTGTGCATTCCTTGTGGGTCTCCCCACCGTGCCTTGGAGAGCACGTTAAGCCATCGGTCGCGGTTGTTATCATGTCCACCTGATAGCGATCATTACTCATAGCATAGATTAGTACAGATTAAGATATATCAAACATATCTTTTACACTTTCGCAATGAAAATATTAATATATAATATTGACTTTGACTGGATTGACAGAATCAATCGAAAACTTTATTTAAATACGTTCTTTAATTTTAGGGCAGATTTAACCATATCCACGGGATAAACAATAAATGTTTGACAGTTACGAAACACGAACATTATACATACTTCCATACAAATTTTCATTCCCACTTTGCAACACCTTACACCCTTTTCTCATTAAAAAGTAGCCTATGTCCTTTCTCAGACTCTAGACTATCTGTATACCAAATTTCATTTAAATCTGTTGAGTAGTTTTGGCGTGATTGCGCGACAGACAGACAGACAGAGTTACTTTCGCATTTATAATATTAGTATGGACTTATTTATTTCAGGAAAATATTTTCTGGTTTCCAAGCACACGATAACTTATAGCAACGCAGGTAACCCCAGTTTCTATAGGTTGAGGCGACGACATTTGTACTCATAACATCACTTTTTGTGAACGAAACTATAGCACGATTTAATTCGACGCCACCGCCGTCTAGTTAGCAAACAGGAAACATTTTTTATATGGTGAAAAATTATAACTCATCTATGTTATGACTTTACATGATCTTAACATAAAATAAATGGCTGTGTGTGCGCAGCGTGCGTAAAAAAATCTAGCTAGTTCCACATCTCACTTAAGCTTAGATGCGACATGAAAATATATTAATTAAGATGCAATAATTACACCAATAAATACCGAACAAAAATATTAACAGTCAATGTGTATTTTGTACTAAATCTATTACTATTTATTCTGTACTGTAAAAGAATAAGCATGTCTTATGATTATTATATAGGTTTATGGCATGCTTAATTTTTCTCTTTTTTCGCTATTTGGCTCAAATTGCATACAGAAATAGCGTGCCGTTTTCGAGTTTAAATTTTTAACCGACTTCCAAAAAAGGAGGAGGTTCTCAATTCGACTGTATGTTTTTTTTTTAATGTATGTTAGTTCAGAACTTTTGACTGGGTGGACCGATTTCGATCAATTTTGTTTTAACTGAAAGATGTTGCATGTCATGTGGTCCCATTTTAATTTAATTGAGATTTGACAAGTACTTTTAGAGTTATATCTAATAATGCGTCTTTACTTGACTACTTTTTCGTCGACCTACGTTATATTATACCGCATAACTTTTTACTCGGTGTACCGATTTCGATGATTCTTAGGTACTTTAATCGAAAGCTAATACTTGTTTTGTAGTCTTGTTTAAATTAGATCGAAAACTGACTACAACTTTTTGAGTAATCTTTAATAGCGCGTATTTACTTGACTATTTTTTCGTCTTATTACGTTGTATTACTTGTCGATGTAATTTAAGTCGGTTTTTTTCGTTTGCGAGCAAACACAATTATGTTATAAATCTATGCAGTTCTTTTTGAGTTCTGTTTGTTAAACAGATTTTTTTTAACTGTCTTGCTCATCTTTGAAACGAATTAACGATACCTAAAATTTTTAAAAAGAAAATGCACAACTCCATCTATGACTTTTAAAAATAACAATTAACCTCGCCAACATGATCAAATTTAAATTATTTATATCCAAAAAGGGATTGATGATGATGTTTTTGGAATCTCATAGAAGGCGCTGCTTTAAATTTGTCTTGAACTACTGATATTCATTTAATTACGTTTATCGGCCTAAATTACTTATACTGCGTTATTTTTTATAGTGTGAAGCTAGCTTGTAGCATGGCATAATAACAACAACATTCAAATATGCGTCGTTAGATTACACGTTGTTACAGAATGTGTTGAGTAATAAAAGTTCACTGCTCGTTCTCCGTAGGTGATAGCGTGATAATATGTAGCCTATATGTTGATGCGACTTCTTAATAATATTCGTGCCAAATTTGAAGTGAATACATGCAGTACTTTTTGAGTTTATCTCGGACATATATTTGAACAAATAAAGGTTCACTGCTCAATCCCCGTGGGTGATAGCGTGATAATATGTAGCCTATATGTTGACGCGACTTCTTAATAATATTCGTGCCAAATTTGAAGTGAATCCATGCAGTACTTTTTGAGTTTATCCTGGACATATATTTAAAGAAATAAAGTTTCACTGCTCGTTCCCCGTAGGTGATAGCGTGATAATATGTAGCCTATGTTCTGACCCGACTTCTTAGTAATATTCGTGCCAAATTTGAAGTAAATCCATTCAGTACTTTTTGAGTTTATCCCGGACATACGTTTGAAGAAATAAAGGTTCACTGCTCGTTCCCCGTAGGTGATAGCGTGATAATATATAGCCTATGTTCTGACCCGACTTCTTAATAATATTCGTGCCAAATTTCAAGTAAATCCATGCAGTACTTTTCGAGTTTATCCCGGACATACATACAGACAAACAGACAAACAGATAAACAGACAAACAGACAAAAATTCTAAAAACTATATTTTTGGCTTCGGTATCGATTGTAGATCACACCCCAAGTATTCTTTTAAAAAAATATTCAATGTACAGTTTTGACTTTCCTACCATTTTATTATATGTATAGAAGATATTTGAACAAATAAAGGTTCACTGCTCAATCCCCGTGGGTGATAGCGTGATAATATGTAGCCTATATGTTGACGCGACTTCTTAATAATATTCGTGCCAAATTTGAAGTGAATCCATGCAGTACTTTTTGAGTTTATCCCGGACATATATTTAAAGAAATAAAGTTTCACTGCTCGTTCCCCGTAGGTGATAGCGTGATAATATGTAGCCTATGTTCTGACCCGACTTTTTAGTAATATTCGTGCCAAATTTGAAGTAAATCCATTCAGTACTTTTTGAGTTTATCCCGGACATACGTTTGAAGAAATAAAGGTTCACTGCTCGTTCCCCGTAGGTGATAGCGTGATAATATATAGCCTATGTTCTGACCCGACTTCTTAATAATATTCGTGCCAAATTTCAAGTAAATCCATGCAGTACTTTTCGAGTTTATCCCGGACATACATACAGACAAACAGACAAACAGACAAACAGATAAACAGACAAACAGACAAAAATTCTAAAAACTATATTTTTGGCTTCGGTATCGATTGTAGATCACACCCCAAGTATTCTTTTAAAAAAATATTCAATGTACAGTTTTGACTTTCCTACCATTTTATTATATGTATAGATTTTCGTTATTAACCTTTAAGCGTTTTAATAGAAATTATTTAAAGAAAGTGATTATTTATTACTTTATAAATATTTAAAAAGTTATACAATTATTTTAGGGCTGGGTGAAAAATGTTACGGGCCGTGTTGCGGCACGCGCGTAAACGAAACTCTACAATGTTGGCGAGGTATTTGCCAAAATTGCTATGATCCACACGGTAACTGGATTTGCAGGTTAGTAAAAAAGAAATAATTTTTTAATGTTTTATTGCAAGAGATACATAAGAATGCCATTCACCAAATAAAAGTAAAATTCATTAAACCGTACCAAAAACGATGTAAAAAATTGTTCAAATTCTCAAAACCTTCTACAAGGCGTGATATTCTGCTATGTTTGTTCCACTTTTTTACAAAACTACTAATTAATGATATGCGCAAAACATTTTGTTTGAATCATGATAACGAACTATCTTGAAATTTCTTTTTAAGAAAATTTTAGTAATATCCCCCATTTTTTTTTTTTTGATAGACCCTAATTCAGAACAAAAATACAACTTAACCATTTCATTTTTCAGAGATACTTTAGACCAAATAATTCTTGTATCCGGATCTCAAATAATAATGGGTATCGCTCTTGTGCTCGGAATAATCGTTACTTTTACGCTGCTCTACAAACTTTGCTATGTGGCAAATTTAAGGTAGGTACATTTATTTTGAATATAATAGTAGGTATAAACACCGAGGAAAGGTATGCTCCATAAAGTTTTTTTTTAATTCGAACCAGTAGTTTCTGAAACTAATGTTCATCAACTGAGAACTTTTAAAAAATAAGTTTACTGAGTTTAATACACCAACTAACTTTTGAAGCCTTTGACTCATACAAAGTGAGAGAAAGATAGAGAAGAAACTGAAGAGTTGTTAAGTCTTGTACCCTTAGTCCTGTAAATATAGAAATACATGTGTACCTACTGCTGGGCATATATGCCTCTTTCTTCATGTAGAAGGATTTGAGCTTAATCCAAAACGCTGCTTCACTGCGGCTTGGCGGATATGTTCCCTACTATGAGTAAAGATCGCTATTAGGTATTTATGATAATAACCGGGACTGACGGCTTAACGTGCTTTCCGAGGCACGGTGGGAAGACCAGCAAGGACATACATCCAAACTGGAAAGAAATATTTGCACAAATACAAATATCCAACCCGAGCGGGAATCGAATCCACAAACCGTCGGTGTTTTAGGCGACTACTCGCACCACTACAAATACATGTAGGTATACATAATTATAAAAAATTATATGATAAGTAAGTAAAGTTTACTTACAATCCTAAACATTACCAAAGACCATAATACTAGCTGACCCCGCAAACGTTGTTTTGCCATATATGTTATTAACCCCTTAATCCCCCCCCCCCCCCCTTAAAAGTTAGGGGTATGAAAAATAAATGTTGGCCGATTCTCAGACCTACCCTTACCTAGGAGTATTGTAACTAACATTGTGACACGAGTATTTTATATACAAAGATATACTTACCAGTTAGGAGTCATCCATTGATGATTGTTTTGAACAACTTTTTGACCCCCTCCTAGTTTTATACGTAGTGAGGTTTTCACTTCACAGTTTTTCGTAGTCCTCATTCAGCCCCGGCGATCTTACGAAGCTCGTTGGTCCAGCGGTACGGAGGACGTCCCTTATTGCGATTGCCAACAGGCACAGGACATGCCTGCTCCAAGTTCCATCGTAAATACGTTTTCTTTCTAACTGTTTTTCATCTGTCCTATGACAGAGGTGAGGAGTGGTGTGTGGGCTATGTCGCTTATTTTGTTCTCTCGTGGATACACTCATTTTTGTTCTTATCTTTGAGAGACACCACAAGCACAGCCCGTTCCATAGCACATTGAGTGACTTTAAATTTATGGACTATTGCTTTCATCAGTGTCAGATCATACACAATTATTGTCCCCAGTCTTTTGTTGTAAAAAAATATCAACATCGTTTCAAATTCAATACAATGTCTAAAATATAAAACGCAGCTGACCGACAGCTGCTCACGAGCGGTCGATCTATAGAGTCGAACCGCTACCTCAGTTTGGTGATTTATTTAACGATCGATATAATCAAGGAGATCTCACCGTAATCTCTTTATGTCAAATATAATGTAAGCATTCCAAGTAAGACATAATAGGTACCTACGTAACAAAATACTTTTTTTACTTTCCATACCTACCGTTAATAGCGATTTCTATACAATATAATTATATTACAGTACATATCTAAATGTGATCTCAGATAATATAAAATTAAGGAAATAAGATACACAAACAATTAACTTATTTTCTTATTTTAGCTTTAATTTCGGTTACATGTCTATAAATAAAACAAATAATTTGCATGCTTAGCATCATAGGGGTTGCAATCCGGTGAATCGAATCCAGTCCAATTGTCGTGATTGCTTTTTAGAAAATAACCGCTTTATTGAAAGTAAGAGCGCGGTTCTTGAGTGTACGAGGAATCATTTAGGCTGTGGTACGAGTACTTTAACGCTGGGATAAATGACTTTATTGACAGTTTTCAGCCATTTCAATTAGTGATAGATGTGTAATGCCGAATGTATTCAACTCAATTAACAGCTAAAACAACAGTGAATTTGCTTACTTATTATGCGGTGTTATGGGCTAATTTGTTTAAAACACTATATGCAAAAGTTAAAGAATATCGCATTGTAGTCACAGGAAAACTGTGAATATCGATAAATACCTATTAAGATTAAAAATTTAAAACTAGGGATGTCATACATTCACCAGCCTACTTCCCAAGTCAAGCGTTCGTAAAGAAGTTTTATTTCAATAATACAGGTGCTATGTTTTTCATATTTCCCCGGTCAAACATCATAAGTTGTGTTCGTGAGTAAAAAAGTTTGTTCTTTGAATAAAGAAACTCGGCTTGATTTTACAAATGTAAAAACTGAGACACAGCTACATTTGTAGCTCTAATTAGTAACTAATACTTAATATGTGGCTCTAATAGAAGTTGATTCAAATATATTGACTTCATATTTGATAGATATTGATATATATACATTATACAGGGTGCCCCGCGATAAAGTGCAACCCCGAAAGGGGGTGAAACTATAGACCATAAATTATCGACAAAAAACAGAAAAAAGTTTTTTTTTTAAATACCTATTTTATTTTTTATTGACCAATTAAGATTTTTATATCTTACGTAGACTCTATGTACAAAAAATGATGATTTCTTCCAAAGTAAGTGGGTCGATTACTTTAAAATAAAATAAAATATTACGCCACGTACTTGGCGGTAAGGATAAAATAACAATAAGCTCGCAAAAAGTGGCATTATGACTTTAACTATGCTTCTTATGAAAAAAAATCCATTTTTTATGACTGTTTTTTTTCAATGATCTCTAATTTTCTCAGAATTATGCCCCCAATACTACAAAATTTTATGATTTATTATTATTTCTTACCATATTGCCATTCAAATAAAATAAAATTTACGCCTGTATCCCAAAAAACATGCACAGAAATCATCATTTTTTGTACATAGAGTCAACGTAATGGTACGTTTACACGCTTGCCAATCGTCGGCAAGCGTCCACAATCGCAAGCGTGTAAAGAGGCCGATTGCGTGAAATTGCGGACGCTTGCAAACTCTTGGTACGTTTACACGCTTGCCAAGCGTCGGCAAGCGTCCACAATCGCAAGCGTGTAAAGAGGCGATTGCGTGAAATTGCGGACGCTTGCAGACGATTGTATCCGATCGGGACTAGTGTCGGTTTTTTGACACAGATCAAAGGGCGATTGCGGCAAGCGCTTGCGAGGTGTTTACACGCTGGCGCGCGTTTAGTAGCCGCTGTGATTTCGTGACGAACGCACGTCTAATTTATTATACAAAATGAGTGGCTGGTCGAATGAAGAGAGTTTAATGTCATAACATAACGATATTATCATTTTGAATTTTTATTAATGATTTCTTATTGATAAATTTACTCATAAAGTAATTCTTTGTATTACTCGACATATGTTGTGATAACCTGTAATTAAAAGAACATTGACATTCTATTGTAAGCTCATGTGGAAGAAACTATTTTTAATTAAACTATTATTATTAACTATATACGTCCGCCATGCTTGGATATCCGTAGCACACTGACGCATTCGCAAGCGTGTAAACGACTTCCAAACTAGGGTTGCCAACTTTTTTTACAAGAAATAAAGTATATTCAGGTCTATAAAGAATGTTAAACAGCATTTTAGAAAAATGAACAGTATTTTACATATATTTATTGTTTTAAATACATATTTTTTTGAACTTTTCGTACAACTTATTAATTTAAAATCTTTTTTAAAAACTTCATATGCCTCATCACAATTATAACTGAAATTAAAATAAATGAGGAGCTCATTTTTTATTAAATTAATAGATGCTTTATTTCTATCCTCCCGCCACTTAGCATTCATTACTGAAAACACTCTTTCAGTAAACGCTGGGGTGGCGGGAACAGAAAGTAGATATGAGACAATTTTAGTTATGTTTTTAAATTCTTCTGAAGTGTTTACTAATAAATGGCTCCACTTTTGGTCAGTACTCATTTCAAGAAAATCTTTGTCTTCTGATATTTTTTAATAAATTAGTTTGAAATTTGTTAATTCTGAATATAAATGACCCATACCAATATTGAGTCTATACAAATTTAGATTATCTATAATGTGTTAGCATTTTGATACTGGAAATAGTATTTTGTATACTTTATTTTTGTTCAACAGTAAAAAGTATAATTTAGTGAAAAACAGTATTATACTGTTTAAAACAGTATGGTTGGCAACCCTGTTCCAAACAATTGTGAACGCTTGGGGATTGTGGATGATTGCCGACGCTTGGCAAGCGTCTAAACGTACCATAAGACATATAAAATCTTAATTCGTCAATAAAAAATAAAATATATATTTTTTTAATTTTTTTCTGTTTTTTGTCGATAATTTATGATCTAATTTCACCCCCTTTCGGGGTTGCACTTTATCGCGGGACATCCTGTATATAGATTCTCATTATTGTCTCTGTATAAAATTATTCCTCAATTTTAATTTTTAAATAAAAAACAATTCATGTAGGTAACACAAACTATTACGCTTCATTAGCGGTCTACTTATGTCGGAATGAAAAAGAAAAGTTAGGTTATTATGGTTTGTACAATCCGGTCTGGATCCGGCCGGATTAAAAACGATACCGAATTGCGATCTCTAAGCTTTGAATCACGTCAACATAAGCGCAATATTAAGATTTTTCATTAACTTGAAGTAAAAAGAACTTTGAAGGTCATTTTCTCTTGTATATCTCTGAGGAAATGGTGAATGTTATCGTGAATAAGATTCTATGTACCTATAGTGAGTAAATCGTACATTTCTCCCAAACAGATTTGTCAAGCGATACTTAATATATGTAATCAATTATCACGAGATGTCTCTTGATGATGAACTTGAAATGAACTTGGTGATGAACTAGGCTCTTGTTTTTTGGAGTTTACTCCTTAAGAATCGATCATATAAGGCCCCCGTTATAAAAAAATTTGAGGTGTAAAATCTATTGAACGAATGAACTCGTTACGTTTTTTTGCCTTTCACTTTTCAGGCGTGAATATTAAGTTGGTCCAACGCCATCTATTGGAAACTAAGAAAGCGTCGTTGATAGACGACGACGTTTTCTAATAACGGCATCGATCGATCGATAGATAGCGTTATTTGATTAGTTTATTTACCATTTGATATGGTATTAATCTTTTTCTTAGACTTGTAAGCCTTTTTGTGCCTATTTAGGCATCGATCTGAAGGAGTAAACTCCAGTCGTTCGAAGTAGCTGACACACACACATTTTTTTCAAATCATCTAGTTTTAGGAATATTGTCTTAAATCGCCATCTTTTTTATACATCTAGGTCGGCAAACAAGCGTACGCCTCACCTGATAGTGAGCGACCGTAGCCTATAGACGCCAGCAACACCAGAAGCATAGTAAGCGCGCTGGTGACCTTACCCCCAATCCCCACAGAAGCTTGGTCACCTTAACTCACCACAGGAACACAACACTGTTGAAAGCAGTATTATTTAGCAGTGATCTTCTGTAAGGTCGAGGTACTTTCCCAGTCGGGTTACTACAGATTTTAAGCAGGATATGTCTTGCTGTGCCCTGCCTCAGTTAAAGTTATAGCTTTTAATTCACAATTATGGATAGAAACATGCCTAAAATATAGTGGAAAAAATAATAGATCATAAAGTTTTATCTACGGATACGATCATCTATCAAATAGCTTTAACGAAAATAGGATCTACGAGTAAGTATCTCGCCTTTGGCATTTGTCGCTTTTTGTTAAAATGTCACAGTCCAAAATACTTAGGTAATGATACTATGTTGTTCTTTCATTATCAATATTGAATTTAGCGTCGATAAATTATAATATCATTTGTTACTGTACATCGCTGAATATTTTTTTCCAATTAAATAAATAATAAAAATCGTAAGGTTCTCAATAAGATGAACTACACGTATTCAATGGATAATGCAGAAAATATATATTTTTTTTATTTTATTAGACCACTGGGATTGGGAACTCCTTCGAGTGAAGGTCGACTCTCAGTTGGGAGTCTTCAAATATATGTAAACGAGCGTTTAAGAGATGCACCGCCCAGGTAAAAATTAATTTGATTAAAGAGCAATCAGCAATTCGGTTTACTAATATAATATAAGCATGAGATCATATAAAATTATGCACCTTACAGGTATACCAGGGCAGTACCGTCAGACTCATCGATATTTCCTCCGACTGCACAGCTAAATGCAGGATTTGTATGTTATTAAAATATTTTTAAGGCTTCGTGTATGAATAAACTAATTTAATAAATATAGTTATATTTATTGAATTAGTTGATTCATCAACTAATTAATTTTTGTCGTAAAGCTTTTATATATTTTAGTATCTATAAACTACCAAATACATTATGTACAATAAAAAATTGTAACTCCTTATAGGTACTTTTTGTTAGTAAAAAGTACAACTAAATACAAGTTATCTTATTAAAGAATGTAATTTAAACATTTAGTATTGTTATTCAATGAAGTAGGTATAAGAGAAGTTACTATAACAGTAATTAAAATTTTAATTGTTTTTTTTTTAACCAACAGGTTCATGATAACAGCTTACCGCCACCGCCGTACATGCCTGAACAAAAAGATGAAAGTGAAACAAATAATACTACCCATACACTCCATATGTGAACTTACTCTGATAACAATTTATATTGGGTAAATATGTCACTATAAAAACTACGGATTGTGTCATTTCTCCTATCTATTGTACTTTTCTAAAATTTGTAAGAAAATAAAAACAAATGTGAACCAATTCACTTTCTTCCTAATTGTATGTTTAATAAAAAAATTAATACATTTATTAAAATAGCTCTATTGTTATAAGATTGGTTCTGATGCATAAAAATACCGGTTGAATTTTTCTAAAAAGGGTTGTTGCGATATTCGCATCCACATCCGCAAATGGGCATCTGCATTCGCATCCGCATCTGCATGAAATGAGGGGCATTTGATTTGATTTGATTTGGTATGTGGGATTGCGTGAACAGAAAGGCACATTAATTTATTTGTCAAGATCTTATGGATTTTCTTTATTTTGTTTTAATTATGGATGTGATTCCCTTTGTATTTACTGTGCTTAGGGGGCGTTCAAGTATTACGTAACGCAAATTTTGAAGATTTTTGACCCCCTCCTCTCCCCCATATACGCGCCGTAACATTTTCCTGTACATAATAAATAAATAAATAAAAAAGTAAGTCAGTCAGTCCAGCCTATTGCAATCCACTGCTGGAGATGGGTCTCTCCAAATTCGCGCTTGGCATCCCGGCTTTCCGCAATTCTTATCCAGCCTACAGCGGCAATCTTACGAGATCGTCGGTCCAGCGGGCCGGAAGACATCCCACACTGCGTTTGGTGACACGCGGTCTCCACTCCAAGACACGTCTGCTCCAGCGGCCATCGGTCCTACGACACAGGTGACCAGCCCACTATGCCACTTCAACTTGCTAATTCTGTAGGCTATATCGGTTTCTTTCGTTCTCTCGCGGATAGTTTCAAGTCTGATCTTATCTTTGAGAGAGACCCCAAGCATAGCCTATTCCATTGCACATTGAATGACTTTAAACTTGTGGACTAATCTCCTCGTCAGTGTCCACGTCGCACTTTGGACGAGCTAGGCCAAATGCTGGGTGACCTAAACGAGTCCTCCCGAAGAGTCGGTCTCGATATCAATTTGGACAAAATGAAAGTTATGTTTAACAACCTAGCCATACCGAGGCGTATAGGTTTCATAGGGTAACCCATAGTCACCACACTGGGCATCCAGGTTGGTGACCGCAGGACTAGCTTTATCGCACCGAAGATGCTGCTGCCTGTCTTTTGTCTGTATTTACAAATATCAGGATGGTTATCCCTCCATCAGTTCGCTTCAATAGTTCCAAGGTGGTAGTAGAACTTTGTTATCCTTTAGTCGCCTCTTACGACACCCATGAGAAGAGAGGGGGTGGCTAAATTCTTAACTGCCGTAGTAACACAGCAACCTTGATCTGGTTGATTTTAATTTTAAATTTTTTTAAACCAAGTAATTACGCGTACTTGAATTAAGTAAGTATATAAATTGTGTAATGACGTTATATTAAATGTTGATTCTAAAAGTTTTAAAGTAAATTTTTTTTTATTCTTTTTAGCGCATTTAAAATAAAAGCTTGTCTTTTAAAAAAAAAACTTTTAATAATGAATAAATTGAGATTGAATAGAAATTGACATTGAAGCAATTAAAAAGCTAGAAAAATTGTATAAAGGAGAAAAGACTGTTCGTCTCTTGCTTATTCCGGTGGAGGTTCTTCATAATACAAGTATATATAGTCCATTGGTACAATATCGTTTAAAAATAATAAAATACTTGTGACAAAAAATAAACAGGAATTTACATATTAACAAGGAATAAAAGTATAACAAAGTAATATATGAAGTAAAAATTCATCAAGACACTGCATTTACTACTCGCAAATCTAACCACAGAGCATAGTAATACTTACAGAATCTAACAGAATAAATATTTGACTCCATAGTTGCTCTGTAACCTTTTTTTTACTTTTTTTTTGGATACCCTCCGGCGCGGGGGCACCAGAGGGTTATGTCAGACCCCTACTGACCAAAAACCATCCACGTGTGAGCAGACATCCGCCTGAGTGGGGCGAGATGGGGTCGCGTTAGCAGTCTCCACCCCGCCCCGACGGTTGGCCCGAATGTAAACATCCGGGCCCCGGCACCCAGAGGGCCGGCACCCACAAGACCACCCCTCCCAACGACGAGGGATCTCAAGCCAGCCGAGGATCCCCCGATCCCCAGCCGGCCACCCCACTTAGAGGACGCTCAACCGGACCAGTCTACCGTCTGCAGAATGGGGACACATGTCCAGGAGCGTCCCCCCCTCAGGCAGGCCTGACCTCCAACGCCGGATCGCACCGAGAAACCGAGCAAAGCTCCAGGGAGCCCAGCACGACCTGGCAACTACCCCACGGGTCCGCCGGACTGCACCAACAACCGAGCTTAAAGCTCCAGGGAGCCAACACAGCCCGGCCCTCACACATCCCGTCTGCCGGATTGCACCCACACACACAACTCGGCCGGCAAAACGCGCTTTCGCGCTACAGGGCAGGCAAGTGAACCCACCCACCCCGTCCCTCTAGTGCGCTCTCGGGTCGAGCAGTACCCGGAGCGCACCCCTCGAGTCAGTCGTTAGCCGCGAGTCCCGATGCCCAGGGTGCACCACGAGAGTGACTGACATGCACCCCTAAAAGAATTAATCTGGAGACTGAAATTTGAACCATGGTTGTCTGGGTCAATTTCGACCGATTTCCCACCTGAGCTATTACAACTATAGTTGCTCTGTAACCTATACCCTGTTTTTTTTTCGGTACGGACCATGAAGCATCGGACTAAATTGACAAATGCAAATGTCAATTTTCGAAATAATGATACCAGCTTTTTAGTAATAGTGTTGTATAACGGTTTTATGAATCGTAACTTGTTACTTTTACCACATAATTTTATTATTATTTGACAGTAAACGAATCATTTAAAAATCATGGTAACTATGGAGAAGAAGTAGGTGACGACTCTAACGATTCGGCACATTCAGGTACGGAGTCATTGCCTGATTCAGTCTGATTATTAATTTTTTTTAACATTAATTTTAATTTGAACATTAATGAATACCTAATACCTTAATGATGAAAAGGCATGGGATTGAGTATAGCTCGACCAGGATATGTCTATGAACCGCCTTGTAAATAGTTAGATGCACGATTATCTGTCTCGTGTTTATCCTGATCATTTCATGGTCTACATTGCGTTTTTACCTTGTACATATACTATATGATTAAAAAAAATTAAAAGAGTACCGAGAGTTTTTTTTTTTATCTCGGCCTATACTAGAAATAATGAAATATTTAATAAAGCCGAGGATAAAATAGATAGGTAATGTCTACCGAGACATTAGAAATTTTGAGTAATTTAATATTTTAACATTTTGGCCTTAGAATAATAACGCATTTTGACTAACTTAAGGTTGCTTATAACACTGTGTACAATTGTACATTACCTAAGTTTGTAATGCACCTAATGTTAACATTTAAAAAAAAAATTTATTTTATTTTATTGTTTGATATTTTGCTACCTTAACTTTATTTTTATTTAGTTAACTGAGGTAGGGCACAGCAGGAAATTTCCTGCTCAAAATATGGCAGCAGTGGATCGTCCTGGCAGGCCCGAGGGCCTGTCCGGGTACGGGCCTTGAGGGTTACCTTCTTACCCGGGCTCTCATCACCGGGGCACGTTGCCTCCGGGGTCAATTCGTTTTGGCCATGGCCACGGCCGGGGGCACGGGTTTTGGCCTTTGGGGTCTTCTCCTTGACAAAAATTTTCTTTTCCACCGTCGGTCAGTCCCTAACAGGTGGTCATTCCCAGTCTTGGTCATGTTGATAGCGACGGTGACTGGAAGTCGCAACATACGCAATTATTGCATCATAATATCGTAAGTGCCGTTATAACTTACAGTAACAAACTTCTAATTTTTCCTTTAAATACTACGTGCCTACTAAAATTAAAATTTATAAAAATCAACTGAGGTAGGGCACAGCAGGAAATTTCCTGCTAAAAAAATGGAGCAGGCCGACTGGGGAAGTACCTCGACGTTACAGAAGACCACAGCTAAATAATACTGTTTTCAAGCAGTGTTGTGTTCCTGTTGGTGAGTTAGGTGACCAGAGCTCCTGGGGGGGGGGATTGGGGATAGGGTCGGCAACGCTCTTGCGATGCTTCTGGTGTTGCAGGCGTCTATAGGCTACGGTCTTACCATCAGGTGAGTCGTACGGTTGTTTGCTAACCTAGTTACATAATAAAATAAAAAATTATTATTGTTTAGTTTTTTTTTTTTTTTTTTTGTAAATGCAATTTTTTTACTTTCGTTTAGTATGTGTATCACTTTAAGGCGAGATAAATGTTTTCATTTCATTTCAATTTGCATGTGATTACTAAGATTAATAATAATACTTAAAAAATAAAGTGTTTTTCATTTATTATAAATCTGTACATAAGCCATACAGATACATTATATAGGTATGCCTATAGGTACATTACGGTTGTCGCCACATTCTAAAATTTTAAAGACAAAGATTTTTGTAATTATTACTGAAAAACGATACTTGATTGTAAATTACGTAAAGTTACGGTAGTGTCATATCACTGTTAATGATTCGCAAAAAAACTAGCAACACAGCTTATGTCAATTTAGTCCGTATGGTCCGTAGGTACCGAAAAAAAACAGAACTTCGAAGCGTGATAATAGATATTATACCCCGTCCGGCCACTTATTATCTTTTTGACAGCTCATGCCTATAAATTACAGTTATTTTTTTTTTTTCGGAATAACGTACTAAAAAGTAAAATTCTACTGTAATGTCAGGCCGGCTCCACACGTTGGCCCCAACGCTCGTACCAACGTTGGACTGCAAATTCGGAGAGTCGTACACACGTTGGCTATCCAACTAGTTCTATCCCGTCAGGGCCAATGTGAAGATGTCCGATATAGAAATCGAAATTGCTCTGAGCGCTTTTATAGTACTGAGTGCACATTTATATTTGTTACTGAAAAAAAATAAAAATCCACGTCAAAGATCGAGTAGAATCACTAATTTTTTTTTCTGTAAAGGCGATATGATGTGCTCATTAATGATTCTCGCTTTTTATTTAAATCTTCAATTGAGAAATTCATTCCCATATTCTGTTGAATGGTGCGCCATGCATCAGCTAATAAATTTTTATTTTTATGATCCTTTCGAGTAGCGTCCCATATTATTGGATGTGAAAAAGTCATGAAATTTATTGAATTTTATCAAAAGTTCAATAAATTCTATGATTTTTTCATTTGTCCATGCCGGTGGCGATTTTGTGGATGAGGAAGCCATTCTCGCGCGACGTACGCACTCGCTGCGTGTTGCAACAGAACTGAGCAACGCGCCAACGTGTGGACGGATCGCGAGCGTTGGCGCAGATTCCTTTGATAAAACCGACACGAGCCGGCCAACTACCAACGCTCGCCCCAACGTTGGGACGAATGCCATTTTCTAGATCCACACGTTGGACGAGTAGCGTTGGGCCAACGTGTAGAGCCGGGGTCATACTTTATTGACGATTTGATTGATTGAGTGAAGTACCCTGTGCATAATAAACAACCACAGACTATGAAACAGTTCTTGAAATAATAAATCGATCATATGATAAAAATAATTTTACGTCATGAAATAATCAAGCCTGAATTTTACGTCATGTGATTATTGTTTCTATAAATTTAATACAAAAAAGGAAATAAAAATAGTATCTATGACCCCAAGATTGATTACTTGCAAGGAATTAAGTCGAAATCTTGAAATTTAATTGCAAACCAAGAATAAAGAGCAATAACTCTGTTAATTCATTTAATTTATTATTTATATATTTCATTTATAATTAAAAAAACTAATAAACGCATAAATAAATAATATTTTTTAACTAAATGACTGTGTTTAATTAAATCGATTGAAAGTTCTTCTTAAATAAAATCGATTATTATTTCGAATCGAATAAATAACGTGTGTGGCAGTCACTAATGTCAAAATTTCTTGAAGTGTCAAAAAGATAATTAGGTATTTACTAAATAAGTACCTAAATACTATTTAGGTACTTAGTGGCCGGACGGCCGACGGACGGAGTATAGATTACAGAATTCAGGCAGTACCTTAGTTGGCTTAGTTTAATATTTCTAACTTATAATCGTATTTTATTTCAATGAATCTGAATTAGTAACTGTTAATACTATCAGAATTAGTTGAAAATAGTAAAATATTTAGGAAGCTAAATTTATAAACATGGCCGATGAAGAGGTTAACGGAGACACTGATGACATCCAACATGAAAAAGATAAGACACAAAAGAAGGCTGCGAAACACGATAGTGGTGTAGCTGACTTAGAAAAAGTTACTGATTATGCCGAAGAGAAAGAAATATCGTCACAAGATATATCTGGTGTAAGTAACTGTCACCCCTCAAAATAATGAATTAAATTATTAAAATAATTATACTCTATTTCGCTGTTCATACAATTTTTTAGTATTTCATTTGGAATATTTTTTTGGTCTACAGGAAAATGTGAACAATGCGTTTTTAAACTTTAATGGTTTTTAAACGAATATGTTCAAGTAATGAAATTAAATTTATAAAATTTAAAGGACCATCAAGGTGTCAATATCCTACGTAATTTCCTCCATAAATCACGAAAAACAATAGTATAGAGTTATTACTACATTGTTTTCAATACTAGATACCCTGTGCGTTTTGCATAATATATCTTATATTTCTTTTTGTTTTTTTTCTCTCTTTATTTGGGTAAACAAACAGTATTACAATAGGTATAATATAAAAATTAGTGAATATAGCCACTCCCTCTTCCTGTGGGTGTTGTAAGAGGCGACTAAGGAATAACACAGTTTCACTACCACTTTGGAACTTAGAAAGCCGACCGATGGCGAGATAAACATCCAACTGCTGGCTTTGAAATACACAGGCCGAAGACGGGCAGCAGCGTCTTCGGTACGACAAAGCCAGCCCTGCAGTCACCAACACGCCTCCCCAGCGTGGTGACTATGGGCAAAACACATGAGTTCACAACGTTTTTTGGCGTGAACTTTGGGAGGCCTATGTCCAGCAGAGGACAGCGATAGACTGAAGTGATGATGATGATGAGTGATGATTCTCAGATCCCTTTTATAGTGATTTTTGACTTCTTAAATAGAAAAGGCTCAAAAAGATAAAGTTATTGCCTATAGTAGAATGTTTAATCTAGTAACACAACCTACTCAAATGAAAAACTTAATTGAATCAGAAAACTGTATGTAACTTCTCAATGTTTTTAGTTTGGACACAGTACATATTTAAGTATTTGAAAAGATTATCCTCAATTGCTCATGACAGTGCTTGCAAAATTTAGCTATTGGTGTTGATCAGATTAAACAGACAGAGAGAGTTGATAAAGAATGATAATTTAAGACTGTATGAACATGAACTAACTGATCCTTTAAGTTTAATTATTTTATTTTCATTATTTGAACATAAAGATAGGTTTGATGTTATTCATATTGAATTGGTCGTGACATTCATCTTCATGCTTCTCTTCACCGATATGTGGGTGCTATTTTCAGTGTAAAGTATGTGCATGAGTTGCTTGCTTGTACTAAGTTGTTTACTTGATAACCTTATCAGGCTTGATTATTTCTCATTTCAAAAAATAAAATATTCAACTTTATTTTGCTTTTCTTAAATACTAATAACTGTAGTTTGTAAATATATTAAATTATTAATATAAACCCGAAATATATATCTTAGACACCCATTCTTTATCGAAATTTTTACATTTAACATTCATATGTTTACAGGCATTGTCGTTAATTGGTGATCGTAGAAATAAAGAAGCAGCAGAAAGGCTCGAAAAAGAAAAAGAACTTCAAAAAGTCTCAGTCAAAAAGGATGATATAGAATTAATAGTAAGTTTAAAAATACATAAATAAATATTCTACTAATATTAAATACAAAAGACTTGTTATATTCTTGCCACAAATATATTATACATTCTGTTTTATATTCTAAACAAAAATTGTCTTTACCAGTGTACTTTAAAAAATTGCGTGCGTACAAAGTACACATGTCAGAAGTTAAACTTATTTGGCAAACTAATTGAAAAAGAAAAAAACAAAAAAAAAATGCCAATGTCATGCGGTGTACCCAGGCGGTCACCCATCCAAGTAGGTACTGACCGCGCCTGGCGTTGCTTAATTTCGGTAGTCGGACGAGAACCAGTGTATTCAACGTGCTATAAACCAGACGGTCACCCATCTAAGTACCCAGCCGCGTTACAGGTTGCCGCGTTGCCTTTCTCTCAAATTTTACCCCTCATGCGCCTAAAGAAGTTTCACTTCAAAAATGTTTTAAGAGCCATTTCACAATTTTTGGCTCTGCAAGTTTAGTAAATATGGTCGAAACGCACGAGTCGTAGGATCCGTCGTCTAGTGCTATACAAGCAAAAAAAATCTTGATCTTTTTTTAATGTATACTAGCTTCTGCGCGCGAGTTCGTCGGCGTGGACTCCGCTCCTATTGGTCTTAGCGTGATGATACATAGCCTATAGCCTTCCTTGATAAATGGGCTATCTAACAGTGAAAGAATTTTTCAAATCGGACCAGTAGATCCTGAGATTAGCGCGTTCAAACAAACAAACAAACAAACAATCAAACAAACAAACTCTTCAGCTTTATTATATTAGTATAGATTAAAAATTAATAACTATGTTGTAAAATGTTTTTTATATAATTAATTTGTTAAAAATTTCAAGTATGTTATATAACAACAATCAATACATTTAAAATAAAAATAGAAATTAATTTTATGATACCTATATATTTTTTTTAATTGATTTATTGTTTTGAGTTTTCTAATGAATCGAATATTTACGATATAAATAAAATAGCCTTTTATTATGCTCAATAAAAACTCAGTGTGAATGTGAGTTACCCAGTTTTGAATGCAAGAAGACCATCAAATTTTGCCGGCTTTAATTATTTTATAAACTCAATGACACCGACAAACAGATTTGTTAACAAATAACAAGACAAAGAGATTTAAATGCCTATTTGTATTGATAATGTAAGAAAAAAGATTTTAAATAATATATGTTTGCAGAAATCATCATTATGTTATTTTACAGTAATTTTCGCATATTTTTAAATTTTTATGAAAGTATCAAATGCGGTGTATCACACTATAACAACAATCGCTTTGCGCGTGTGAGCGAAACAGACAGCTGCGCAGAATTTGGCGTGGACCTTACCTCTAAGAGCGCTGGCGCTCGACTGATTTACTTGGTTTGATGCATGATATACTATCTTTTGATTTTCAATACAAAAGGTATTAAAAATAATTATATATTTTAATTATTTTTTTTTATGTTCCTAAATGATGTAAGTTTACTTTGGTATAGATAGTTCGTTAAAATGTCTTAGTTTTCGAAGAAAAATAACGCTTTTAAAATTGTAGATACTTATTTGGAAAATATTCGTAACTTTAAAATTTATTTATTTTATTATGGATTGACGGAAGTACAAATGGACAAAAGTCGACATTATGTTTCAACAAAAACATATTCCACATATTACTATATTTTTTGAAACAGTTTCAAGGTATACCCTGTTTTTTTTTCGGTACGGACTAAATTGACATAAGCTGTGTTGCTAGTTTTTTGCAAATCATAAATAGTGATGTGCCACTACCGTAACTTTACGTAATTTACAATCTAGTATCGTTTTTCAATAATAATTACAAAAATCTTTCTCCTTAAAATTTCAGAATGTGGCAACAACCGTAATGTACCTATAGGCATACCTATATAATGTATCTGTATGGCTAATGTATAGATTTATGATAAATGAAAAAACTTATTTTTTGAAGTGTTTATTAATCTTAGTAATCACATGTAAATTGAAATGATATGAAAACATTTATTTCGTCTTAGGGTGATACACACACTTAACAAAAGTAAAAAAAATGTCATTTACAAAAAAAAACAACGATAATAAAAGAAAGTTAAGGTAGCAAAATCAAACAATAAAATAAAATAAAAAGAAGTTTTTTTATATCTTAACATTAGGTACATTAAGAATCAGCCTGTAATATCCCACTGTTGGGCATAAGCCTCTTCCTCATGTAGGAGAAGGATCGGAGCTTAATCCACCACGCTGCTCCAATGCAGGTTGGCGGATATATTCCCTACTATGAGTAACGATCGCTATCAGGCGTACATGATAACAACCGGGACCGACGGCTTAAAGTGCTCTCCGAGGCACGGTGGGGAGTCCCACAAGGACTACACAAACACCCAGACCACGAAAAACATCTATATGGCCAATACAAATGTTGTCGTATGCGGGAATCGAACCCGCAACCGCCCGCGCAACAGCCAATCGCAATCCAGTGCTGTGACCGCTGCGCCAACGCAGCGACAGGTACATTACAAACTTAGGTAATGTATCCAGTGTTATAAGCAACCTTAAGTTAGTCAAAATGTTAAAATATTAAATTACTCAAAATTTCTAATGTCTCGGTAGACATTACCTATCTATTTTATCCTCGGATTTATTAAATATGACAATTAATAACATAAAGTAATGTCCCTAGTGTAGGCCGAGAGAAAAAAAAGCCACAGGAAAAAACTCTTGGTACTCTTTTAAATTTTTTTACATCATATACAAGGTAAAAACGCAATAGTAGACCATGAAATGATCAGGACAAACACAAGACAGCCAGTCGTGCATCTAACTATTTACAAGGCGGGTCATAGACATAGCCTGGTCGAGCTATATTCAATCTCATGCCTTTTCATCATTAAGGTATTCATTACTTTCCAAATTAAAATTAATGTTAAAAAAAATTAATAATCAGAATCAGGCAATGACTCCGTACCTGAATGTGCCGAATCGTCAGAGTCCTCACCTACTTTCAATAATAAATCTGTCGGTAATGTCGTCGGCAATATAGCCTAGAGTACGCATTTTGTCCTCAACTCCAATTACATCTATACTAATATAATAAAGCTGAAGAGTTTGTTTGATTGTTTGTTTGTTTGTTTGTTTGTTTGAACGCGCTAATCTCAGGATCTACTGGTCCGATTCGAAAAATTCTTTCAGTGTTAGATAGCTCATTTATCGAGGAAGGCTATAGGCTATATATCATCACGCTAAGACCAACAGGAGCGGAGTCCACGCCGACGAAGTCGCGCGCAGATGCTAGTGTTTAATAAAGGTTTAATACAATCTTTCTACAACACACTTACACTTTCTTTACACTTTTGTGTACCATGAATACTATGGAAAAGCCTATAGGTACCGTTCGGACTCCTTGTATCCTTACTTCGTGCTACAGTCCATCGACCAATTTCTAGTGTAGTTCCTGTTAAAAACTTGTTATTGCATACCTATTCTTCAACAACAAATAAATAATTGTTGTATTTGCTTAGTGTAATAAGAAATTAAAATTAATAAATAGGTATATTTTTTATCTGTGATGCTGTATAGTTACCATGATTTTTAAAAGATTCATCTATTGTCTAATAATAATAAAATTATGTGGTAAAAGTAAAAAGTTACGATTCATAAAACCGGTATCGTATTCATAAAATCGGTATACAACACTATTACTAAAAATCTGGTATCATTATTTCGAAAATTGACATTTGCATGTGTCAGTTTAGTCCGTACCGAAAAAAAAAAACAGGGTATAGAGGTTATTTAAAAATAGGACTTCAAAGTATTCATTTCGACCTTTACCCAGGGTAGCGACTGATAAAAAGATTAATAATATTTTTTTATCAATATAAATCAAAAATCTGTTACATTGTGTTACTACAACATAGGTAAAACACGTTGGCGCAGCGGTTACAGCACTGGATTGCGATTGGCTGTTGCGCGGGCGGTTGCGGGTTCGATTCCCGCACACGACAACATTTGTATTGGCCATACAGATGTTTGCCGTGGTCTGGGTGTTTGTGCAGGCCTTGTGGGTTACCCCACCGTGCCTCGGAGAGCACGTTAAGCCGTCGGTCCCGGTTGTTATCATGTACACCTGATAGCGATCATTACTCATAGTAGGGAATATATCCGCCAACCCGCATTGGAGCAGCGTGGTGGATTAAGCTCCGATCCTTATCCTACATGGAGACGAGGCCTATGCCCAACAGTGGGATATTACAGGCTGAATCGTGATCGATCCAATTCTGAGATTAACGACGTCAAAATGTTACAATTCCGCGGATTTTTACCGATTTTTGTAAAATGGCTCTTCAATGTTAGCTTCGGAGTATTTCTAGAATAATAAAAAAAAATTAAGTTTGATGTCCTCTTTTTGTCTCATTTGTTGGGCAACTTTTATAACTATTATTAGTAACGAAAAAAGTTTAGTTTTCTATTTTTTCTATTTTCACTCAGTCAATCAGAAAATAATTAGGGATTATACTCTATAGTATCTGTACTTTCTATTATTGTATAAATATTATGTACATGTATGTATACTACTTTTATGATATGATATAAAATATAAAAAAATATAGCTAACATATTAAAATTAAAAAAGAGGCAAATAAAATTTTTATAAAACTATATCTAAAACAAGTTTTGTTGCAATTTCAGGTAAAAGAAATGGAAATCTCTCGAACATTAGCTGAAAGAACTCTAAGAGAACACAGGGGTGACTTGGTGGCGGCACTTATAACACTAACAAATTGATTACGACATGTACAAACATTTGTAATAGAGTATTTTTCAATCTCTAGTGTCTATTATGTTTTTATAACAAACCATAATTTTAGGCCGAAAATTTAAGAATATGAAAACAATAAAGAGGGTACAAAACTAAAGCAAGATATTTTTATTAGATTTTCAAGTTATTTAAATATTTTAAATTAACAAAAACAAACTTAATGTACAGCCTTAATTGAACATATATATGTACAATGTACATCGGGGGGCACGGCAGTGCCCACGCCAAGTCGAGCGTGAAGCAAACACTGCCGTACCACCTTTACTCGAACCATTTCGCCGCATTTTCAGACCCCTATTTGAGAACCTCTGGATAAGACCAGAACGCTGAAATTTTCGTCATCCAGTAAGCTATAATCACATACTTAAAATCCAAAATTACAAGTCTGTAGGTCATTTAGTTCCGAAGTTAAGCGAAAGCAAAGTTTCGCATTTACGACACTCACTCACTCGTGATCATCAAAATAGAACTAGTACTTCCCATAAACTCAGAGAGCTGAAATTTGGTACAGAGTTAGGGTTCAATGGCTACATAAAGGGAAAACTATAAAAACTAGGATACTCAAAGATCTGGAGTAGGTACCTGGTGACCCTGATTAGAAAACACAAGAGCCCAACCAAACTATTAGAAGAGATCGATATACCGCCTTTACAAAAAATATAATGCGAAAAACAGGGTGTAAGGGGTTGAAAGGTGGGAATGAAAATTTGTAAGGAAGTATGATGTATAATGTTCGTGTTTCGTAACTGTCAAACATTTAATGTTCATCCCGCCGATATGGTAAACTCTCACCTAAAATTAAATAACGTATTTAAATAAAAGTTTCGAATCGACAACATATATCCACAATATACGGATAGTGGCGTATTTTAAATTTTAAAATGTATAATAATGTCAGTACCTATAATGAAAACGGATTGACATAATACATATTGGTTGTCAAATATTTATGCGTGCGTTCAGAAATTTATTTAGTGTAAACTAAGGAAAATATATAAAGCTACTTAAATCACTACATAGTATAAAACAAAGTCGCTTTCTCTGTCCCTATGTCCCTATGTATGCTTAGATCTTTAAAACTACGCAACGGATTTTGATGCGGTTTTTTTTTAATCGCTAGAGTGATTCTTGAAAAAGGTTTGTGTATATAATTTAGTATACTTTTATGTAAATTAGCAGAATTACGGCGATAAATGTTGAAGAAGTCGTAAAAAATCGCGCCAACTGGGAGCTTTCCACGCAAACGCCGCGTAAACTAGCAAAGATACAGTTTAGTAATGTACTAGCGAATTCAAAATCTATAAAAATTCTATAAAAAAGTCCGCGAGAGCATATCTCTATCTCTTACGGTTGACTTACAATAACCACGTTTATGTTCAAATTTTTAATTAAAAACATTACGTTATTTTCATAGCTATTTTCTTTAGTTCAGTATTAATCCTTATCCATATAAATATGTTAGTTAGCTTAGACATTTAATGCAGATTAAAATTGCCCTTCACACGATATCAATCAGATGAATTGTTTTTGAGATATCGTCGTTAGAAGCAATTAGCAGCGAAACATTTAAAGTTCCTAAAGCGCCTACTATGCTATGCCTACTGCGCGCCGCGCGGCGAGTCCATCCCCTCTGCCCCGCATGACGCATCGCTCGACCACCAGTACATCTTTATCTTTATACATAGTATAAAATTAAGTCACTTCCCGCTGCGGCTGTCTGTATGTTTAATTGTTTTGATTTCTAAAACTACGCAACGAATTTTGATGCGGTTTTTTTAAATAGATAGAGTAATTCAAGAAGAAAGTTTATACCTATGTATAATACACGCATAACATGGTAGAAAAACACTGATAATTTTAGACTAGAGGTTTCTAACGTATCTTTTATTGTTGATAGTACCTATTTAGTATCATCATTGCACCCGTGCGAAGCCGGGGCGGGTCGCTAGTATACAATAAATGATAAATGTACAAATGAATTAGATACAAAAAAAAAAGTTCAATTGATTGGTCTCCAATCCATATATAAAGCTACTTAAATATACAAAAAATGATAAATGTACAAATGAATTAGATACAAAAAAAAGTTCAATTGATTGGTCTCCTTGAAAATTTCCAGATTATTCTGACAATCCAGTCAAAGTCAGTATATTATATAAATATTTTCGTCGCGGAAGTGTAAAAGATATGTATTATATATCTTAATCTGTACTAATCTATACTAATATTCTAAACCTGAGGTGGATAGCCTATTTAAAGAGAAACGTTATGCTTTAAGAAGAAGGAAGGCATTTTTTTTCCTCAAATCAAAGTGGGTGAAACTGCGGGGCCCAGCTAGTTGGTACATAAAAAAATCGACTGTCATTGCAAAAATCCAGCGTAGTGGGACACATCTTCTAATTTAATCTAGCCTATAGTGTCCCACTGCTGGGCGAATGCCTTCCCTTCTGCTTTTAATACGCAGATAAATAAAATTATAGGAAAACTCTGGATAACACTAGAGTGGCTTTTATACTTATACTTAGGTACAAGTTTACAAGAAAAAGTAGGCGAACGATTAACTTTATTCTACTCGAATATTACACAAATTGAATAAACAAATTACCTACACTAAAATATTAATTTCGCTCAAAATTTGGTCAAAATAGGCATTGGACTAAGAGTGGCGGTGATACCCGCACACTGTATTTTAAAACGCGCTTACGTTTTGTTTTTCCGTTGCTAATCTCGATTCTTTGTATTGTAATAATGACGCCGCGTTGGCACAGCGGTCACAGCACTAGATTGCGATTGGCTGTTGCGCGGGCGGTTGCGGGTTTGATCCCGCACACGACAACATTTGTTTTGGCCATACAGATGTTTGCCGTGGTCTGGGTGTTTGTGCAGTCCTTGTGGGTCTTCCCACCGTGCCTCGGAGAGCACGTTAAGCAGTCGGTCCCGGTTGTTATCTCGTATACCTGATAGCGATCGTTAATCACAGTAGGGAATATATCCGCCAACCCGCATTGGAGCAGCGTGGTGGATTAAGCTCCGATCCTTCTCCTACATGGGGAAGAGGCCTATGCCCAACAGTGGAATATTACAGGCTGAATCGTGAAAATCGTGATCGTATTGTAATAATAAAAAACTACTCCGAAAAAGAAAAAAAAAAGTGTCAAATAAGAAAATATAATAAAATAAATCAATATTTCAATATGCCCACGTTTGACGTTTCTACAAAAAGCAGTGAAATCCCACCAAAAACATTCTGTAAAAAAACTAGCCAAGTCTCGATGGAGCTGCTTGTTTATCTCTAAAAAGTAATGAAATCTAGACAAAGTCGTGCCAAGTCTAAGGTTCCTTACTGCGATTTCTTTATTATTATAGTTAACGTTGTGTGACTTGGCCGTTGAAGGGTACACAAGGGTACAAAACCAGGTGCTACATGAAATCATTGCACCAATCTGTCGCCAGAACCGCTACCATTGACGATGGGAAATTGCCACTTGGAAAACGTTGATTGAATAACCAGTCAATCGTAGGTTTGATAAAGCTGCGTTTTTCAATAATACTTTTGTATAGGCAAGCCTGAAACAAACTGTATAAAAAATTATTTCCAGTACCAGCGGACTTCTAATCATTGATAGAAGTCCGTCTGTACGTCTATTTTATGTTAGATCGATGGTCGATTCGACGCTCCAAAAATAAGAGAACAGAAGTCAGCACTGTCAATGCTGAAGAATGCATGTGTTGCACAATCAACAACCGCCTAAAATGAGACACTTGCGTCCAATTACCAATACCAGTATGGGATATTATTCTTAGTTTTGTACCCTTCAACGGGCAAGTCACACAACGTTAACTATAATAATAAAGAAATCGCAGTAAGGAACCTTAGACTTGGCACGACTTTGTCTAGATTTCATTAGGTACTTTTTAGAGATAAACAAGCAGCTCCATCGAGACTTGGCTAGTTTTTTTACAGAATGTTTTTGGTGGGATAGGTAGTTAACAACTTACAAGTGGAAACTCGTTATTTTTGAGTTTATTCAGGGTCATAAGCAAAACTGACATTTTGCATGGAAATTAAGAGATAAAATGTAATTTTAGAAATGGTTATACAGGTGTCCCGTAATGAATGGATAATCCTGAACGTGCGTGTGCGGAGGAAGAGGTGGGTTACAAAACCAAAAAAAAATAATTAATCTATCTCAAACAATTCGCGGTTTGTGCCATTTTTGTAAAATTTTGAAAAATCCCAGTTTTTCTCACATTTGTGGGCACCACGTCCGTTATTTGACGCCTAGATCGGATTTTTTTTCTTTAAAGTGTTCCCTAATAATGCTGTTCCTAAATTATGTTTCAAAAAACTCAACTTTGATCACTAACTCAACTCAGTTCATCGCTGCCGCGCTGCAATCGCGCGTTGTTGTTTTCATAGATTTACAAAGTAGCGCGGCAGGCAGCAGCGCAAATTTGAAGGCGCCCACAGAGTGCATACGTGCTTTCCGCGATCGCGTGCTTAGTAGTTGTACAGTGTACCTGTTACTTGATAGTTACTTAAGTATTATTATATATGTTACGCTCAAAGATCGAAAACGCTCATTGAGCGGAAAAATAGCTCACAACGCGATGTGGTCACAGTAAAACATCCACATAGCGAAATTCGTGTTATGGCTCTAATGAAAACGCGCACGACGCGTTGTGGCAATCAAAGAAAGACCAAATAGCGACATTCGTGTCGTGGCTTACATGCTATTCGATCTCAACGCGCTATGTGGATGTTTTACTGTGACCACATCGCGTTGTGAGCTATTTTTCCGCTCAATGAGCGTTTTCGATCTTTGAGCGTAACATATATACAGGTGAACGGTAATAGGTGTAAAAGCTCTAGAGGGGTTAAAGTATAGCTCGTATCCTATCTTTCTATGTATGGAATAGCCCATCCAAAAACAATGGTTCTGGAGTTATTAATTTTTTTTATATTTTTCAAAAAATTCCCGATTTTCTAGGAAAAAAATCGATGATTTTATTTCTTACTTATTTCTACACCAATTTTAATGTAATAACTATTGTATAATCATTGTTTTATTGAATTCAATTAATAATCATCACTTAGAGGCTAAAACTTTTAAATTAGGGTCTTTGAAAGTCGTGACAGGAAAAAATAAGGCGTCATACTTTCATTTTTATTTAATCGTAGAATAAAATATTGTTAATAAAAATACGTACAAAACACATAAATAACTACCTGAATTCATTACCTATCCGACAAGGTATAAGAAAGTACATAAGGTTTCTAAAATTTAGAAAAAAACACTCAGTAATAAAACCAAGTACCATGAAATATCAAGCTGTAGAGACTCATAAATAACACATTTAAATTGTGTGTACATTTGAGTTTGCCAGTCGTGTACCTACGTACTGCAAAGTGGTCACATAATGTCGATCGACATTCAAGCCGTAGCGTGCATATCATATAGGCAGAAAGGCACTGCCTACCTTGGCATATTACTAAAAATGATATATAAAACATGAACATTACATATTTTTGAAAAAGACATAAACCATAATTCAATTTAAATCTCCTTCAATTTGAAAAACACGTCGTCACATATGTATGCGATATCAGCGCCACACGACGGGCATTTTATGAACCCTCTGTCTAAAATCCCTATCAAATGTTATGGTCTAAGATCCGGAATATAACAAAATCTTCCCTCATCTGTTAATAAGATGAAACAATTTTTTATAGGCTGATTTCAATATTGTGAATTTATAAAAACAACCTCTGCCACCATAAGCCTGCTGCAAATAATAACACTTTAAAAAAAAAAATTTTTCTTCTAATAAATCTTTTCCCTCTCATGTTAATTACACGTAGTAAGCTAAAACCGTCAATATTTTATATTATATACCTGACTATAGTAGGCACCCATCTCTATGATTGCTATACTTACCTGCAGCCAGGTTACTCTGACTGAGGTTACTGACCTGGCTGCAGATAAGTGTAGCAATCATAGAGATGGCTGCCTACTACAGTCAGGTATATAATGTAAAATATTAACGGTTTTAGCTTACTACATGTAATTAACATGAGAGGGAAAAGCTAAAAAAAAAAAAAATTTGCAGCAGGCTTATGGTGGCAGAGGTTGTTTTTATAAACTCACAATATTTAAATAAGCCTATAAAAAATTGTTTCATCTAATTAACAGATGAGGGAAGATTTACCTTCTCGGATCTTAGACCATTAGTAATTACAGAAAAACATAATTATAATCCTACAATTTTATAATGTCACGCTTCTTAGGGAATTCGAACAAAGTATTATCTTTTTAATATTGGTCGTATAACAATAAAAACAGGCACTGCCTGACAATAAACTATCAAATTAAATTGTCTTGAATTCAATAGAGTTTGTACCAATAATTATCATTATTTATTGACACGGTCGCGATTCGCGAATCGCTTCCGCCAACCAATCACAGTCCACAGATCACTTCAGTGTATTACATTTTGATTGGCTAGCCTGGGCTAATAGATAATGGTGGATAATGACAATTCAGTATTTGTGTCAGTATTCAACTATTCACTTTGAGTTTTTCGTTTGTGCGTTGTTGTAATTACTTAATTATGTGTGTGAGAACTGAGAGATCACTTCGCAAATTCGTGAAGGGAATATTGTAGGTTTTAGTAGAAGTTGTAAAACAATTGTAGAACTGCGTCCTGAAATTTGTAAAGAAATAATTAAAAAGATACAGCCTTAAATGTGTGATCTCTCAGTTCTCACAAATTACCTTCTAGATCTGAAAAAATATCAAGCTTATACAAGATCTTTGCTTCTGGATATTTAGTAGAACTTTATTTATAATGAATTTGTGGCTACCACATCGATTCACTATTACGTAAGTAGTATGTAATAGTAAGTCGATGTACTAGCACAAAATTACTTACCTTACTTACTTACCTATAATACCGTACCTTGAACAATACCTTTAAAACACCTTCAAAATACCAGTTTACCTCGAAAACCTTTACCATGAAGAATGACATCTGATTCGAGTAAGAAACATGAAATAGGTAGCCCTGAGAAGGGCTGTTTTGGTTTTCGTTAGAAACAATGATAGTTAGCCCTCAAAAGGACTTTTTTTAATGTTAAGAAACAAGAATTATTAATGACGTCGTTAGCTCTGAAAAGAGCTGTTTGTAAATAAATATTTCACAGCACGCCATGCACGAAGCGGATGTACAAGCAGTCACAGTTCACAGAACTTCACAAATCTTCAAGCAAGCTTCTCTCTTCGTGTATATCTTCAAGATTTGAGTCACGCCGCGCTGCCTAGTGGAGTACGTCCGTCCGCCGTGTCGACCGCCGCCAAATGAGCGAGACGCGCTTTTTTTTTTTTTTTTCGAAATGATAGTTGCTGTTGGCCCTACTGGCCTTTACAGCGTCACCGGTGAGAGGGGCCGGGTACATAGACACCGGCCGCGAAGGAAGATGTGGGCCCTTTTGGAGGGCACGGGGGTGACGTTCGTCCTAAGGGTGTCTCCTAGCGAGATCGCACCTCGGCTTAGAACGTCGTCGGAATGGAGGAGGCGCTATGCGGAGCGCTGTGACGAGTTGTAGACGGTCGATACGCCTAAGCGTGTTCGAACCGTCCTAACGCGGGGGACCTCGTCTTCGCCGGCGAGGACGGTGTGTGTGTGTGTTGTGTGTATCCCCTGTGAAGGGGGTGTTTTCTAGGGTAATCCTATCGTCGGGGTCTGTCAGGACGTGCTTAGGACGTCTGAGTCTAGTCTGTAAGTTTCCTCTACCTACGTAGATGCAGGCCTCTGCTATAAGAGGGTTAGGGTGTCGACTTGCTCTCTCGAAATACTTTGTAGAAAGTATTTTGAGATGCTTGGAGATTGAATCGATCTTGAAGTCTTTGTGGAGATCTACGTTACGTACGTACCACGGTGAGGCCGTGGCCATACGTAGGAATCGATTCTGCATTGCTTGCAGGCGTTGGATGTAGGCGGGGCGACAGTGGGCAAAGACTGGACTCGCGTAAGTCATGATAGGACGAACGCAGAGTTTGTATAATGTCGTCTTATTTCTAAGAGACATTTTACTCTTTCCGCATAGCATCATATATAACCTACTGAGTACGAAAGCGGCTCTGTTACGAACGCGGGTAATGTGGGATCTGAAATTTAATTTTCTGTCTAGAGTGACTCCGAGGTATTTGGCTTCTTTTTGCCATGGGATCGGTGTCCCGAAGAGTTTAATTATTTTCGGTCGCCCTTGTCTCCCAAGAATGAGCTTTGGGTTTCTGGTGAAGTGCACCGCTGAGCTTTTTTCGGCGTTAACCTCGATTCTCCATTTCCTGAACCACTCGCCTAGTGCGGTGGTTGCAGTTTGGAGGCGTCTGGACATCACGTCTACTGAGGTGGAGGTCGTGAAGATTGCAGTGTCGTCTGCGAAGAGAGCTAGCTTAGTAGCTGATCTGGGGTCGGGTATGGGAATGTCGTTCGTGTATAGTGAGTACAGGAACGGAGAGAGTATAGATCCCTGGGGGACGCCGGCGCGTATCGGCCGAGGCGACGATAACGTGCCTTCGACTCGATAGCGGAATGTGCGATTCGACAAGTAGTCCCGTAAGATGAGCACGAGTCTGTCTGGTATTTTAAGTTGATACAGCTTGTATATTAAGCCGTTGTGCCAGACTTTGTCGAATGCTTTCGCTATATCGAAGAAGAGAGCACCCGTTGAGTGGGCTCTTGAAATGGCGAAACCGGATAGGATGTGTTCGGTGATGCGGTGCACTTGGTGAACTGAGGAATGTCCGGCTCGGAATCCGAACTGCTCGTTAATGAGCGGAGGTGTCATATTCTCCGTGGCTTTTTTAAGTCTGATTAGGATTATTTTCTCGTACACTTTGCCGAGTGTATTGAGAAGACTGATAGGACGATAGCTGGTAGGGAGGTTCCTGGGTTTACCAGGTTTATGAATACCTACTACGATTGCCTCTTTCCACTGATCGGGAAAGGAGCAGCTAGCCAGGAGGGAGTTGTAAATTATTACAAGTAGGGCGAGGAGGCGCTTAGGAAGACGCTTAATGGTCTTATTTGAAATCTGGTCGGGTCCCGGAGACTTTTTGGCGTGAAGACCTTTCAAGATCGATTCAACCTCCTCGACGGTCGTCGGAGGGAGTGGTTCGTCCGTAGGCGGTGAAGCCGCCTTGCGTTCTACTTCGAAGTCAACCTTTAGGAGGTGACTTTGATCGATCGGCTCAGTGCTTGGCGAGCATTGACTCTCCAGGCTACTAGCAAGACACTCGGCCTTATCCAGATCGTCGAGAGCTGGTGGGAGGTTCGGGCGTAATAACGGGGGCATTGTGGTGACAGTATCGCTTCGGAGATTTCGCGCTAGCGACCAGTAAGCGGTGTGCGAAGGCGTGAGCTCTCCGAGGCATCTACTGTGGCGGTCATCCCTGAGTTCGGCGAAGCGAGCTTTCACCTCCCTCTGTAGGGCACGGAGTCTCCTCCGGTTGTCGTCAGTCGGGTATGTGTCATGGGCTCTAGTCTGCGCGTTTTTGCGCCTAATCAGATCTTTTAACTCCTCCGGGAGTTCCCATCGCTCTCCAGGGCGATTAGGAATTTCCCTAGAGCAGTAATCGATCTTTTCTTTAATGAAAGAGGTGAGGTTTAACGCGGCTGCTTTTGCAACATCTACGGAGTCAATTGTGTCGGGTATTCTATTTAAATTCTCGTTGGAATCGATGTTATTTAACTCTATATCGAGCTTCTTGAAATCTATTATGATTTTAGTGGGTTGGGGGAGATCTGTGTCTGGTCCTAGCTGGATTAGGACAGGGCGATGGTCAGAGTCTAACTCGGATAACGTCTCTATGGTTCGTAACTGTAAGGTTACTCCCCTCAAGATCGCTATGTCGAGTATGTCGGGTCTGTCTCCGGTGTCCCTAGTGGGGTAACGGGTGGGTGCTGTAGGGGCGATCACTTCGAAGTCGAAGGTCGGCAGTGAAGTCAGTCTGTCTAGTTCTCTACCTTTGGCGTTCATTCTACGGGAATTCCAGCGGGGGTGCTTACAATTCAAGTCGCCGGCCAGAAGGACCGCGACGTCCAACGAGAGTAGTGATCTGATATCGCTTTCTAAGAGGGGTTTGCTCGGAGAGCAGTAAGCTGAGACTATGGTTATGGGCTGATGGCCCGTCAAGCTGACTCGACACATTGACACCTCGATGTTGCAAAGCGTGGGCGGGTCGAGCGGAATGCAGTGCAAAGAATTCTTATAGTAAATGACAGTGCCCCCGCGGGCGGAGTCTCTGTCATTCCTAACAAGCCGATAATTAGCTATCCTAGGATCTCTAATTGAAGGCTTGAGGAAGGTTTCCTGCACTAACATGACGTCGACGGGATGGTCCCTAAGAAATTGACGTACTAAGTCAATTTGTCGGATAAGGCCGTTTGCGTTGAAAGTAACAACGCTGAGCGATCGCGGTTTATTCCTACTAGCGGTAGCCATTAAGAACAACGAAGGGATTGCTCTATTTGAGCTGACATGTTGTTTAGATTAGCACGCACGCTATCTAGGTCTGCCCGCACGCTATCTAGGTAAGCCTTCATGCTAAGCAGTTGGCTTTTTGTTAGTGGTTCCGATGTTGTCGGAGAAGTTACAGTTTTACCGTTTGTTACCAACGGTACGGACCAGGCTCCTAGGGGACTGTTGACCTGAGGGGTCAGTGAGGGGATCGAGGCGTTAGTTACCGCCTGAGGAATTGTTTGCTCTGTGGAAGGGGCAGACGGGGTAGTTGTTTTTGCCGGCTGGGATTCGGCGGAAGTTGGGGAGGGTTTGGAACTCGTGTTCGAGTTCTTCTGGGGGTTTTTACCCCGTGGGCGTCTTCGCGGGGCCTTAGGGCAGCCGCGGTAGTTCGCTGGGTGTCCCTGCGTGTTGCAGAGAACGCAGCTTGGGGGAACTAGTGGGTCTGGGACTTTACGAGGACAGTCCGTCGTACTGTGGTCCCCTAGGCACTTTACGCACCTAGGCCTCGTGAAACAGTTACGGGCGGAATGCCCGTATTTCTGACAATTGTGGCATTGTCCGGGGATGCCACGCTTAAGGGGTTTTTCAACTGTGAGCCCGGATAGGTGACACACAGTTTTTAGGTTATAAATCTCTTTCCCTTGCGGGGAGAGATCAAGGATGCACAGAACCATGTTATATGGTTATTTGGTGCGAAGGTTGTACATCCTGTGTACTTCCTTGACGGGGAGGTCTTGGGCTTTAAGGTCCTCATGGATCGAAGCGACGTCGATCTCTTTGGGGAGCCCGCGGATGACAACACGCAGCTGACGTTCATCGTCAAGTGCGTGTGTGTGATAGCCGATTTTCTCGGCTCTGAGAAGCTTGGATAGCTGGCGGTGGGAATCAGAGTCCGGGACGGTAACTCTTATACCCTGCGCTGTGGATTGCGCGTGGGTGAAATTAATTTTTCTGGCCTTTATTCTGGCCGAAATGTCGTTCCAGGACCGTAAGTCCTGGATATAGATGGGCGGGGGTTTCTTCGGCGATACCGACTTGGCGTTAGCCGGGGTGGCGGAAGTCACGTTAGGCGCGGTGATAGCGTTAGGCGCGGGGGTTGCGTTAGGCGCGGGGGTAGGCGAAGCGGGGGGCGTGCGGCGGGCTTTGCTAGTGGCGGGTCTCTTTGTGTCCGGCAGTGGACTCGTAGAGACTACCTTTCGCTTTTTCTTAATGGCTTTCTTGTTTATGACGGTCTCGAAACCGTCATTGGAGCTCTCGGTCGGTGAAGCCGACCTCGAGCGTGTCTCCGAACGTGAGTCGTCGCTATCCGACTCACTTTCACTCTCGGTAATCATGTCTACCGAGTCGGGGGAAGCCGGTCCGTCGGGAATCGAACCCAAGACGGTGGCGGTGGGCGTTTCAGAGACCGCGTCCTGTTCGCTTAGTTCGCGATTCAGGGCTGCAAGGACCTCCGGGAACCGGGTAGCGAGCAACTTTAGGAGTCGCTCCATAATGAGATGTGTCCCTAGTGGACACGGGGGGGAAAGAAAAATAGAAGTATCTCCCCTGCCGGTGGCAGGGGAGGTGTGTGCCTACGGTGTGAACCCTAATGAGCTCTGCCCGTAGGTGACAGAGGTGAGTCCCTACGACTAACCTGGTAATTCGGGTGTGTTGGTCGGCTCCGGGAGGAGCGGGCCCGCGTCCGCGGAAACACTGAACAATCCGTACACTATACAGTCCGAGTGCACTCACTTAACACAGTCCTTTGACTAACACGATCACTGAACTACACTGACCTAGCACAAAAGTTCGTAGTGCGGAACTACAGCGGATGGCTCTAACATAGAGCGATACGGCGACCGGGTGGTCGCCAAGTGGCGCGGTCGACGCTTCGGAGAAGCGGACGCGAGTGGTCGGCGGGCACAGGGGTGCGCGAGCGACGAGCGAGAGAGTAGCACAAACACGTCCGAACGGGTCGGAGCGCGGAGGCGGAATCCCGCGAGACGCGCGGGCGGAGGTCGTATTAATAGAGTTCGGCCCGCGACGCCGTCCTACATCACGCGCGAGCATCTCCGACAAAAACACGAACCACGCACGGTGAAAGAGAGATAGAAATAATGCGTAAAAGAAATGCAAAGCACTAATTAGAATCGCTTTCTAATTGGATAAAAAACGAATTATTTTATTGGTTATTATAATTTTTCTTTGTAAATATTTCTGTATAAATATTGCGATTTTTGCCTAATAAATTCATTCGATCCAATCGACACCTTCTGAAGAAGTCTTTCATTTGAATACTCTCCGAAGTCTCCAAAGTGGTAACCCCGACGCTGCGACTCCAAAGTGGTGACCCGACGCTGAAGAAGAACAAGAGGAATCCCTGCTCGTGAAGAAAATGGAAAAAGCAAGAACCGCCGAATCCCTGCCCGCCGCCACCGCCGCTGCCGCTGCCGCCGCCACCGCCAGCCAGCTAGCCAGCCAGCCTTCAGAAATCGCGAATATTTCGCTTTCGCTGCGAATTCCACCTTTCTGGCGCGACCGTGTTCGATTATGGTTCTACAGCTTCGAAGCCGCTACTCACGATCAGAAGAAAGGCGAACAACAACTAGCACAGATGGTTATCGCTCGTTTAGAAAAGCAAGATATCGAACAAATATCAGACCTTCTCTACAATCCACCTGAAAGCAAGCCATATCAAGCTATTAAAGAACGTCTCATCACTGCATACGAAGAGTCAGACAACCGACAGTTTCAAAAGCTCTTGTCAGAAATGGAACTAGGAGATCAGAAGCCGTCACATCTACTACGTCGGATGCGCGATCTCGCTCGTGACAGAATCCCCGACGCCACGCTACGCATCCTGTGGACCAACCACCTACCTCCACACATCCGCTCAGTCCTAGCCGTGAGCGACTCCTTCAGCACGAAGACTGCGTTAGAAGAACTCGCACTGCTCGCTGACAAGATGCTAGAACAACACCGCGAAGTCGTCGCCGTCAGCACTACACTACCGCCTCCTACGTCTGCATCACAGATCGATACAAACTTCTTAATAAATGAAATAAGAAAACTCTCCATAGAAATCGCTGAATTAAAGTCAAGACCACCGCAACATAACTACAGAAGAAACCGTTCTCGAAGCCGTACATACAATCCGCGATATAAATACCGATCGAGAGAAAATACACCTTCGTCAGCGTGCTACTACCACCTACGTTTCGGAGCCCAGGCAAGAAACTGTAGGTCACCGTGTTCCTTCGTGTCTAAAGAAAAGCAAGCGGAAAACTAGAGAGAACGCTGGCAGAGGCGGAATCCGGCGCTCAAGAATACTCCTACCGCCTATTCGTCACAGACAAGAAAACAGGAATATCTTTCTTAGTAGACACGGGAGCTAACATATCCGTCCTACCTAGAAAGAAAACTCACTTCACTACACCGCTGCCATTCAAACTCTACGCCGCTAACAACACTACTATATCGACATACGGTGAAAAAACACTCGAACTCGACCTCAGCCTTCGCCGTCCATACAAGTGGAAGTTCATAGTCGCTGACGTGTCAAAACCTATACTAGGAGCCGATTTTCTAAAGCATCATCAACTCATCGTGGATTTAAAAAACAAGAAACTTATCGACAACGTCACTAACTTAACAGTCAAAGCACCCGTTCGAGCTACATCTATACCTACAGTACGAAGCATAGACTGTAACAACGTTTACCACGACATACTCTCAGAATTCCCCGGCATAACAAGACTAACTTCAATGAACATCAACGACAGCAAGATCAACGTCCAGCACTATATAGAAACCGAAGGCCCGCCCGTACATTGTCGTGCACGTCCTATACCACCACACCGCTACGAAAAAGTAAAGAAAGAGTTTCAAAACATGATCGAACAAGGTTTATGTCGACCCAGCAAGAGCCCATGGGCGTCACCTCTTCACGTCGTACCGAAGAAGAACGGAGATATACGAGTCTGTGGTGATTATCGCCGTCTCAACGCAATCACCAAGGCCGATCGATACCCGGTACCACGCGTCAAAGATTTCACGTATCAACTCGCTGGAAAAACAATATTTTCAACAATAGATCTCAACAGAGCTTATCAACAACTCTGCGTTCGCGACGAGGATATTGAAAAGACGGCTATAATAACACCGATGGGATTATTCGAATTCCCGAGAATGTGTCCAGGTTTAAAAAACGCAGGTCAGACATTCCAGCGATTCATTCATCAAGTGTTGAGCGGACTGCCCTACGTATTTCCATTCATCGACGACGTACTACTTGCATCTGAAAACGAAGATCTTCACAAAGAACACTTAAGAACCGTGCTACGAAGACTTGAAGAACACGGAATTACAATAAATCCTTCGAAGTGTCACTTCGGTCAAACGGAAGTTCAATTCTTAGGATATCACGTTTCAAAAGACGGTATTAAACCCCCAACACAGAAGATCGACATCATCATGAAGTATCCGAAGCCTACTAACATCGAAGAGCTACGTCGTTTCCTCGGTATGTTAAATTTTTATCGCGATCACATACCTAACGCCGCGTCTATACAAGCGCCACTAAACGCATACCTACACAACGTAAAGAAGCGAGACAAGACCGTCATACAGTGGACAGAAGAGTCGACACAAGCATTCGAAGCATGTAAAAACAGCATCAGCAACGCCGCTTTACTTGCTCATCCATCACATCAAGCTGTATACGCATTATTTTGTGACGCGTCCGACAAGTCCGCTGGCGCCGTCCTACAACAATACGTAAACAAAACGTGGCAACCTCTCGGCTATTATTCGAAAAAATTCTCCGACGCGCAATCGAGGTACTCAACATACGACAGAGAACTTCAAGCTATCTACATGGCTGTGAAACACTTCCGCAAGATGTTTGAAGGCCGACCACTCATTATATTCACCGATCACAAGCCTCTCACATTCGCAATGAATAAGATTAATTCATCTACAGAAACACCGAGACGTACGAGACAATTATTATTTATTAGCGAATTTACAACCGATATACGCAGTGTCTCCATATGTAAATTGAGAATTACCGTGTTGCAAGGGTAAAAATACGGTGTTTTGAGCCATTATTACGGTGGATCGACTAAAAGTTTACCGTGTAAATTACCGTGTAATTTTTGAAAGGAAAATAACAACGATGTGAATTCAAAATATATTAATTTGCTTTTTTAATAATTAACAAGAAAAGATAAAAAATCGGCCAAGTGCGAGTTGGACTCGCGCACGAAGGGTTCCGTACCATTGATTGATTGGTACATTGATTGTAATAACGGGCAAAAAGCGGCTATAGTATAGCGGATATAGTATTTGTTGTTATAGCGGCAACAGAAATACATAATTTGTGAAAATTTCAACTCTCTAGCTATAGCCGTTCTTGAGATACAGCCTGGTGACAGACGGACGGACGGACGGACGGACAGCGAAGTCTTAGTAATAGGGTCCCGTTTTTACCCTTTGGGTACGAAACCCTAAAAATGAATTATTTTAACATAATAATTTACTATGTATCATTCGGAATCTGACTTTCCTAGGAAAACAATATATTTTTCGTAAATTGATTTATTCATTTTAAGCAACACAATATCGTTAGTAGTAGTAAATGCACTTTGTATTGTAGGCGAGTAGAAGAAATATCTACAGATAATTTCGGATAATCCCAGGGACCAAGAACAGTGTTGCTGTTACAAAATAATAGGGGATCGGACAAATTTTCAAAAAGTGTTTTTAATTAATCTTTATGGATACTTATACCCATAAAAAATAAAATTTTATTTATTTACAGCCTTTTAGGTACTCAAAATCATGTTTTAATATTGTTTGTTCAAAAATCCCGCCAAAACGCCACTTTATGACATCTGACAGCGCGTGACGTCAATTGTGGGTCATAAACATAGAGTATATAAAGCACAGAGTACGTTGAACATACGGATAGAATAACTCGTGCAGTCAATGATTGCTCTTTTCTAAAGTACTCTGTGGCTTGTAACCCACAAATGACGTCACGCACTCTAGTGGTGTTTTAGTACAGATTAATAATATTGTAAATAACAACATTTTATTTTTTCATTTAAAAATATTTAAATGAATTATATTAAATTATTATTCGATAAATAATCGTAAAACAGTATATTTATTCTATCTAAGTACATTATAGATTTTAATCTGATTACTGTCCGATCCCCTATTATGTAAAGTTGACCAAGATTCGTTTTACGCAGTGTACTCGTATGTGGATACGGTGATGTACGACACGGTCACGGTAATACCTTAATACCTTGACGGTAGATTAAGACCACATTACGGTGCATCTACGGTAATTACCGTGTATATGGAGACACTGGATATACGACACGTGAGCGGTAAACAAAACATCGTTGCCGACGCCCTAAGCCGCATAGAAACGATTACATGTCCTGCAACAATAAATTACGAAGAAATAGCAATCGCACAGCAGCAAGATCCTACGATACAACAGTTATTACTTCAAGAAAATATCAATTTAAAGAAAATTATCATCCCGAACACCGACGTCGAATTATATTGTGAGACTTCAACTTCGAATATACGACCCTATATACCTGAACAATATCGACAACAAGTTTTTAAAAGTATACATAACATAAGTCATCCTGGAACGCGTACGACTCGAAAGATGACGTCACAGAAATATTTTTGGCCGTCAATGAATAGCGACGTATCACATTGGACAAGGAGCTGTATTGACTGTCAAAAAAATAAAATACAACGCCATACGTACAGCGCGACATCTAAATTCCCGCCAACGGAACGCTTTCATCATATTCACGTCGATATCGTAGGTCCATTACCTACGACAATGCAAGGTTACCGTTATCTTATAACAATGATCGACAGAGAAACTAAGTGGCCCGAAGCAATACCTACCGACGATATAACAGCAGAAACAGTCGCCGAAACTATATACAAACACTGGATCGTAAGATTCGGCTGTCCGTCGACACTAACTAGCGACCAAGGCAGACAATTCGAAAGTCAGCTGTTTAATAATTTAATGAAAATCATGGGAATTACGAAAAACCGAACTACTCCATATCACCCGGTTAGCAACGGCATTATCGAACGCTGGCATCGCACACTAAAAACCGCGCTACGAACGAAGCTATCAAGTTCAAGGACATGGGTCAACGAACTACCTACTGTATTACTCGGATTACGAGCGACCCTACGCACAGACGCCGGAGTTAGCCCAGCCGAACTCACATACGGCTATAACCTACGTCTACCAGGTGATTTCTTTAATACATCGATACCTACAACTGCGAGCGACTATAGTTACATAAACAAAATAAGAGAAGCAATAGAATTAAACAGACTAGGGATGTGAAAAAATAATCGATTTTTATTTAAATCGATTATTTTTTTTCTAAAAATCGATTTTTAATAATCGATTTTTGTATTAATATTAATCGATTTTTAATAAATCGATTATATAAATTATGCGTTTAAATCGATTTTTATAAACAGTGTCATCTATGCGATGGATGAAAAAAAGAGCGAAGAAAGTTTCAATTTTATATACAGCGCTATCTATGCGGCGGATGGAACAACTCAAAGTAAATTCATTTTTACATAAAACGGTGCCAATTCTTTCTACTTTCTATGTACCTATACGTGTAAAGTAGTTTCAGTACTTTTAGTGTAGTGAATAAGATAATATTATATAGTTGTTTGTAAACAATTAAACAATAAAAATGTTTTCTCACCGTAAAACACCTATAAAAATTTTTATTGTTAAAACTGAAAGATTAATGAAAGATTTGTTTTATATTTTAGTTTTTGAGACCACAGCGTAGTCTGGCGTAGTCGTTTAGTTTTTGAAGTGAAACTTCTTTACGCGCATAAGGGGTAAAATTTGAGCTACCAGTAACGCGCCAGCGTCATGACGTTCAGTACTTGAATGGGTGACCACCTGTTTTTTTTTTTCAATTTCAACTAGTTTTTTTTGTATTTTAAGTTCGTTTACTTTTTAATTAGTTTTTTAACTGTTTTCCTTTTAATTATTTTTTTAATTAGTTTGCCAAAGAAGTTTCACTTCTGACATGTGTACTTTGTACGCACGCAATTTTATTTAATTATCGTTTCGTTTTAATTTTTTTTATTTAAAAAAATATTTATGCCAATTTTTTGAAGTGAAACTTCCTTAGGCGCATGAGGGGTAAAATTTGAGCGACCGGTAACGTAGCAAAACCACTGGGAAAACCGCGTGACGTTAGCTTTTTCTTTTTTTAACTACTTTTTTTTAATTCGTTTTTTTATTATTATTATTTTTTAAAATTAGTTTGCCAAAGAAGTTTCACTTCAGACATGTGTACTTTGTACGCATGCAATTTCTATATATTTTTATTTTAGTTTTTGAGACAATAAGGTTGTCATTTTGTTGGGATGCTCATCGTTTTATTTTTATTACAGTAAAACTTTTAATGGTACTGAAAATTTGTATTAATAATGATATTTGGTTACCTTATTCCTTATCTTGAAAGTTTAAAGGAACTTTCACTCTGATTTTTAGTTTTGAATTGGTTATATTTTTTTAATAATAATTTTTATTTGATTTTTAATCTGATATAAATTTTATTGGAATATGAAAAAGCACGCAGATTTTTGAATAATAGAAAAAAATCGATTTTTTCGCAAAAATCGATTATTACTTTAACTAAAAATCGATTTTTGAGAAATCGATTAATATGTAATCAAGAACAATCGATTTTTATTTAATCGATTTCTTGACATGAATGTCACATCCCTAAAACAGACCGCAAACCGCTACAACTCATCATAACAGCAAACAACCTCTCTTCATTCATAAAGATCTACAAGACTGCAGTCACGTATTCGTTCGAGTCGACGCAATTAAAAAACCCTTACAACCACCGTATGAAGGCCCGTATCGTGTAATAAAGAGAACAGATAAAGTATATACGATACAATTACAAAATCGAGAAACTAACATATCGATAGATAGACTCAAGCCTGCATACTTACTACAGGAAGATATACCTAACAATACGTCGTCGCTACAAGATACCTCGCCACCGAACTCATTTCCCGCCAAAACGCATAGCAACGAGACGCCACAACCGAACGCGATTCATAAGAACATCACAACGCGAGTCGGCCGTCCCGTCAAGCTGCCAGTACGTTTCACTTGAGGGGGAGCTCTGTGGCTACCACATCGATTCACTATTACGTAAGTAGTATGTAATAGTAAGTCGATGTACTAGCACAAAATTACTTACCTTACTTATTTACCTATAATACCGTACCTTGAACAATACCTTTAAAACACCTTCAAAATACCAGTTTACCTCGAAAACCTTTACCATGAAGAATGACATCTGATTCGAGTAAGAAACATGAAATAGGTAGCCCTGAGAAGGGCTGTTTGGTTTTCGTTAGAAACAATGATAGTTAGCCCTCAAAAGGACTTTTTTTAATGTTAAGAAACAAGAATTATTAATGACGTCGTTAGCTCTGAAAAGAGCTGTTTGTAAATAAATATTTCACAGCACGCCATGCACGAAGCGGATGTACAAGCAGTCACAGTTCACAGAACTTCACAAATCTTCAAGCAAGCTTCTCTCTTCGTGTATATCTTCAAGATTTGAGTCACGCCGCGCTGCCTAGTGGAGTACGTCCGTCCGCCGTGTCGACCGCCGCCAAATGAGCGAGACGCGCGGGCGGAGGTCGTATTAATAGAGTTCGGCCCGCGACGCCGTCCTACATCACGCGCGAGCATCTCCGACAAAAACACGAACCACGCACGGTGAAAGAGAGATAGAAATAATGCGTAAAAGAAATGCAAAGCACTAATTAGAATCGCTTTCTAATTGGATAAAAAACGAATTATTTTATTGGTTATTATAATTTTTCTTTGTAAATATTTCTGTATAAATATTGCGATTTTTGCCTAATAAATTCATTCGATCCAATCGACACCTTCTAAAGAAGTCTTTCATTTGAATACTCTCCGAAGTCTCCAAAAATTCACTATAAAACATGTTAAACAGCGACGTGTACAATAAAATACAATGTTATTTCACTGATCTCTCAATTCACACAAGTTAGATTTGTGTTGATGGCGGTTTATGTTTAATTTATTTAATAAATCCATATTATTTTTATTTCACATTTTAGTGGAAACTATGAGGAATTTTGTACAATAAAGGGGACATCACAAATATGCCGCTATTCCATACAATAGGGGATCGGACAGTAATCAGATTAAAATCTATAATGTACTTAGATAGAATAAATATACTGTTTTACGATTGTTTATCGAATAATAATTTAATATAATTCATTTAAATATTTTTAAATGAAAAAATAAAATGTTGTTATTTACAATATTATTAATCTGTACTAAAACACCAACTAGAGTGCGTGACGTCATTTGTTGGTTACAAGCCACAGAGTACTTTAGAAAAGAGCAAGCATTTACTGCAACCGCCCCTACCCCAGCCTATAAAAGTATATTTTTTGTAATAATAAAAATACTGACCGATGTATTTTAATTAGCTCTATCCAAAAACATCGCCAGCTTAAACTGCTCCACCTTATATTTCTAATGAAAAATCAATAAAGATTTGGGAAAAAAATTTTTTATCTTTATTTTGATACAGCCATATCTTTTTAAATAAACAATATTTCAAACTGCTCCAAACTGCTCCAAACTGCTCTACATCCATATAATACTGCTCCATAGTAATTTTTATCGGCTCCGCTATAGTATACTTATTTGTTTATTAATCACATAATAATATAAATAAAGGTATCAACAATATTACAATATTTTACTGTTCTACTTTTCACAAACGCTTATTTCACTTAAATTCAGTCTTAATGTTAATACTAAAACACAGTTTTTAATAGCGTATCATTTTTTAATAATAATGAAAAAGGCCTCACACGTCGGCTATATTTTAGATCTTGGTGGAAATATTTCTGCTCCACATTTGTATAAAAGTATACAATTACAATTTTATTATTTTTTATGCGATGTAAGGATTATTAAATTTAATTTTTTTTCTAATATTAATTGCAAATACTTAGTTCAGTCAAGTTCATATTCGAATAAAATGCGAGTACAATTATTTAATTTTTCAAATTATTAATGAAATAAAATTTTTTGAAACCACACATCATGTTTTTAAAACAAAACTATGATGACACGAACGCATGAATTCTTGACCTTAATTTAAACTTTATCCCGGCAATACGGCAATGAATGAGATCCGCGCCTGCGCGCTACCCGCTTCAGTCAGCTCATTTATGACAAAATGAATTTTACTTATTTTACAGTTAACTATAGCGGAGCCGATAAAAATTACTATGGAGCAGTATTATATGGATGTAGAGCAGTTTGGAGCAGTTTGGAGCAGTTTGAAATATTGTTTATTTAAAAAGATATGGCTGTATCAAAATTAAGATAAAAAATTTTTTTCCCAAATCTTTATTGATTTTTCATTAGAAATATAAGGTGGAGCAGTTTAAGCTGGCGATGTTTTTGGATAGAGCTAATTAAAATACATCGGTCAGTATTTTTATTATTACAAAAAATATACTTTTATAGGCTGGGGTAGGGGCGGTTTTACTGCACGGGTTATTCTATCCGTATATTCAACGTACTCTGTGCTTTATATACTCTATGTTTATGACCCACAATTGACGTCACGCGCTGTCAGATGTCATAAAGTGGCGTTTTGGCGGGATTTTTGTACAAACAATATTAAAACATAATTTTGAGTACCTAAAAGGCTGTAAATTAATAAAATTTTATTTTTTATGGGTATAAGTATCCATAAAGATTAATTAAAAACACTTTTTGAAAATTTGTCCGATCCCCTATTGATATTTGATCGTGATCTCTCAGTCCACACGTTTCAAAATATTTGATCATTTGTAAGACAATAAAAATAACACCTACCTATTAGGGGTCGCAAACCGGGATACCGAATTTCGAAAATACCGGAATACCGGGCCAAATTTAGGTCTAATTAATACCGGTATTCATTCCACAAAAACCGGGATATTCGGTATTTTCGGTTTTAGTAAAATAAACAAATACAAATAGAAAAAGTTACGCGCCATTTCATTCAAATTACGCGCGGGCGAGTTAATTAGAATATTATTTGATGATTAGTAAACCAAATAGTGCACCATTGTCGCACCATTATTCGGAGTGTATCCCAGACTTTGAAGTAGACGAGACTAGTGCAGCACTCGGGCAGCTTAAAAACGGGAGGGCCCCGGGGGATGACTGAGTTACAACTGAGGGACTTAAAGCCACAGGGCGATCTGCCCTAAAACCCTTGGCGAGACTCTTTAACGCCGTCATCCACCGAGGTACCACGCCGGAGGCGTGGTCCACTAGTGTGGAGGTACTGTTCTTTAAGAGAGGCGACAAGTCTCTGTTAAAGAATTACAGACCGATCTCACTTCTGAGCCACGTCTATAAGCTGTTTTCGAAGGTCGTTACGAATTAACGTTAACGATACTTCCAACCACCGGAGCAGGCTGGGTTTCGAAATGGCTACAGCACCATAGACCACATCCATACTGTTTGGCAGATTATACAAAAGACAGAAGAATATAATCAGCCGCTGTGTATGGCATTTGTGGACTACGAGAAAGCCTTCGACTCTGTCGAAACCTGGGCTGTCCTGGACTCTCTGCAGAGATGTCATATCGACTGGCGATATATCGAGGTAGTGAGATGTTACATGTACGACGCGGCGACGATGACCGTTCATATTCAAGACCAGAGAACAAGACCCATTTTCCTCCGGCGTGGGGTATGAAAGAGAGATGTAATATCACCGAAACTGTTTACCACTGCGCTGGAGGATGTCTTTAAGACCTTGGATTGGTGGGAACGAGGCATCAACGTCAACGGCGAGTACATCTCTCACCTTCGTTTTGCCGACGATATCGTCATCTTTGCGGAGACGTTGGATGAGCTAGGACGGATGCTGTCCGGCCTAAATGAGTCCTACCGACGAGGCGGTCTCGGTATGAACTTGGAAAAAACGAAAGTTACGTTTAGCAACCAAGTCATACCGAGACCGATATCGGTCGATGGTACCCTTCTCGAAGTTGTTCAGGGTTGTGTTTACCTAGGCCATACAATCCAACTAGGCCGCAACAAGTTCGAGAAGGAGGCCGATAGGAGGATCTAGTTGGGCTGGGCGGCATTTGGCAGGCTTCGCCGAGTCTTCACTTCGAAGATTCCGCAATCCTTGAAAACAAAAGTCTTCGAACTATGCGTCCTGCCTGTGTTAACATACGGAGCCGAGACGTGGACACTGACGAAGAGACTGGTCCACAAGTTTAAAGTCGCTCAACGTGCAATGGAACGGGCTATGCTTGGGGTTTCTCTCAAAGATAGAATTAGAAATGAGGCTATCCGCGAGAGAACGAAAGTAACCGACATAGCCCACAGAATTAGCAAGTTGAAGTGGCAGTGGGCTGGTCACTTGTGTCACAGGACCGATGGCCGCTGGAGCAGACGTGTCCTGGAGTGGAGACCGCGTCTTGGCAAACGCAGTGTGGGACGTCCTCCGGCCCGTTGGACCGACGATCTACGTAAGATTGTCGGCGTCGGCTGGATGAGGATTGCAGAAAACCGGGATGTCTGGCGCGAACTTGGGGAATGGGGGGGCCTATGTCCAGCAGTGGACTGCGATAGGCTGATGTGATGTGATGATGATGTGATTTGAACTAAGTAATCTAAGTTATTTTAATTAAGGAATCAACGGGCATTTAGTATTAGTAAATTATTGCTAACTAACTAATTGATTACCAACATATTATCAAATTATAAACCTTGTGTCAATGAATATTTTGTTTTATTTAGAAGATAAATTCATTTAGGTTAGGTACCTACTTACTATTCCTCCGCAAACTAACTTTATTACACTAAATTTGCTAATTTTAGCTTAATCCCGGAAATACCGAAAATACCGGGTTATCGGTATTGGTCGGGAGCCAATACTGAAAAAACCGGTTTTGCTTAAGTGATTCGGTATTGCGACCCCTACTACCTATATAAATGCTGTGTTATCCAATATTTTGTAGAAAAGTTAAAAGTTAGTTAGTTAAAATATGAATATATCAGTGATAGATAAGTTTATTTGTGAAATATGTAGCGGAGATGTGTGTTTAATGAAAGTAAAGTGTTTTTTTTTTTTGCTTGTTAATCGAAACTTCTAAATCAGTTTCGAATTGTAATGGGTGTACGTAGATTTGCACAATTTCACTAATGCTGTAAAAAACATGATCAGTCAGAGGACATGACAAGTAACTTTTCACTAAATAAAGGTAATTATTCAATAAATTATTAATTAAGAACAGTAAATAATATTCAGGTAAATTATTTTCTGGTTGTAATAATTATGCGGTACGAAGGTATTAGGCGGTACGAAGTCCGCCGGGTCAGCTAGTAATCTCTTATAATTATAAAAATGAATCGCTGAATGTGTTGCTAAGCGCAAATCTCGAGAGCAGCTGAACCGATTACGCTAATAATTAGCGCAAAATAATAATTATTTTTGTATAATATTCCTTGAAGTACGAGGATGGTTTTTACGAAGAGAAAAATTAAAAAAAAATTGCCTGAAAAAGTCTAAAAACAACTCTTTTCTATATTCCCATACAAAAGATTCGAAATAATACTTAAGTCAATTTGAACTTTAATACCATATTATAAAGTTTAAGTGTCAGTGGAGGGGTTACGGCGAAATTTTAGAATATATTATTCTAAGGCCGGCTCCACACGTTGGCCCCAACGCTCGTACCAACGTTGGATTGCAAATTCGGTGAGGTGTACACACGTTGGCTAATAAACTAGTTCTGTCCCGTCAGGGCCAATGTGAAGATGTCCGATATAGAAATCGAAACTGCTCTAAGCGCTTTTATAGTACTGAGTGCACATTTATATTTGTTACTGAGAAAAAATAAAAAGCCACGTCAAAGATCGAGTAGAGTCACTAATTTTTTTTTCTGTAAAGGCGATATGTGCTCATTAATGATTCTCGCTTTTTTTTTAAATCTTCAATTGAGAAATTCATTTCCATATTCTGTTGAATGGTGCGCCATGCATCAGCTAATAAATTTTTATTTTTATGATCCTTACGAGTTGCGTCCCATATTATTGGATGTGAAAAAGTCTTTCTTTCTAAATTGAACTTTTGCTAAAGTTCAATAAATTCTATGACCCTTTCATTTGTCCATGCCGGTGGCGATTTTGTGGATGAGGAAGCCATTCTCGCTCGACGTACGCACTCGCTGAGTCGCTGCGTGTTGCAACAGAACTGAGCAAAGCGCCAACGTGTGGACAGATCGCGAGCGTTGTCGCAGATTCCTTTGATAAAACCGACACGAGCCGGCCAACTACCAACGCTCGCCCCAACGTTGGGAGGTTGGGACCCATGCCATTTTCTAGATCCACACGTTGGACGAGTAGCGTTGGGCCCTATATTGGGGCCAACGTGTGGAGCCGGTGTAAGTTTTTCCTAATATTACAATCTATTATTTTGCATTTTTTTAAATTTATCCAATAAAAAAAGTTTCAGATAAAAAAGTTACACTAGAAAATTTTGTTTATTTAAAATCGTTTATTTTATATTAAAATAGTTTTGAACCTCAATGTATTGTGATGATAATATGACTGATTCACTGATATATTGCAAAAAAATCTAATAAATGTAGGTACATACTAATAATAAAAATATAATTTCGAAAAAAATTATCTGTGACTTTATTCATTATTGTCTATGGTAAACGTTCTGAGGACGAAGTGTGAGTGCATTGTGCCTATAAATTGTTTTTCTTTTTTAATTCGTTTTGCTGGGTTCTTTTTATAGTTTTGTTCTTTGTTAATATTTGTACTTTTATAATTGTGTGCAGTGCTCATTATAAATGTTAAGCTCCACTTTTAACAGGTATGTAAAATAAGAATCTATAAACGTCAAAAAACATCCTTTGAGCTTTCATTTGTATCACATAACTTTATGGCCTTGATAATAAATATTCTTTGAATACAATTAACAATACTTTGCTATAAATTAAAGAAAGTTATATTCAAGTATATACCTGTACGGTAATTTTCGGAGAAATGTCATTGACGATTTCGCGACGGTTATAAAAATAACATAATTATATATCTACATAATTCATAATCTAAGTGCGGGTATCATGTCATTCCGTAAGAGTAATTAATCTATTCTATTGTAATATATAGTACGTGCTGAGAGCCTAAGAGATTCCTTATAAAAAGATTAGGTATATAGTTTTTACAAATTCAATTTAAACGACAATCACCTAAATTAATAAAATAATTGGTTTTGTTTGTTTTTTAATGTCAAAATATGATCTATATATCTAGCAGTGCTAAAAAATTCATAAATGAGATAACTCCTCGCCTTATTGCCTCCACTGGTGACAAAAGGGCTGTAGCATTTTTTGCCCAGAGAATCAGCATACCGATTCAATGGGGAAATGCTGCCAGCATTCTTGGCACAATTCCACGCGGACATGATTTGTATCAAAACTATCTGTAAATATTTAGTTCTTAAGTTGTGACTTGTAAATATGTATAATGTTTAATAAATCTCTGTATAGTTCACGTCATGTAAAAAGAACGTTGGCCTTCAAGATGCGCAGAAACAATTTATCGGTCTAACCGATGGTATGAGGTAGGGGAGGGGAGTGTGTATCACTCGCCGCAAGCTTGCCGGTGTGCTATTGGTTCGACGTTGACTCAAAATCGCTCGCGCATAAAAGTCTTAAATTACGAAATAGTTTTACATAGGGAAGTGAGAAAAATTATTTATAACGTATAGTGTTTTATGAAGAGAGAGGCTGATAATATTGCAGTTAAGAATTTAAAATAATGTATGAACGACACCCACAATGACTTAATGGAAGTAGTTTCATAACATTACTTGAATTTTTTGTCATTAGATTAAACATTCTACACTGAATCAAACATCTTTATAATTCTATTTAATGATATTCTATCTATATTTTTTATTTTACCTACCAATAACCATTATACGAATACGGGCTTCCGGTTTGACAGTTGAACAGTGAAGTACGTTGTTAATTAGCTCTGTGTTTATTTGCCGAAAAGTTAACTAATTGTTGCGAATCTTAAACAAAGTTGAGTTTCAAACAATAGTGTAACACGCTAGGTCTTGGGATCACAACATTACAAAACAAAAAAAACAGTGATTAAGGGCCATCCATAAATTACGTCACATGTTAAGAGGGGGATAGGGGGTCGACGAAGTGTGACAATGTGTGACAAGGGGGAGGGAGGGGTCAAATTTTTGTGACGTTACATTTCCAAATATAATAATATCAAAACGTAAGTACAAAAACATGATATTTCAACTACCTATCAATAACTAACTTAAAAAATTAAAGTTTTATTTGTTTTATAGGCGAATTGACTTTTATTAAAATGAAAATAAAAATAATGTCGAAACTGTTATCAGTTTGCTCATGCAAAATTGCAAAATATGTGATGTCACACTAGGTAGGAGGGGGTCTCATAAATGTGACCATCTGTGACAAGGACGGGGGAGGGGTCGAAAAATCGAGAAATTCGTGTGACGTAATTTATGGATGGCCCCTTAGTGTAAAATAAGTGAAAAAATAACTTGGTTCAATTAAATATACTCACATAAATATAAAAGTAAACTGACTGATAAACTCAGTGTTACCTGATACAAAATAATATTACCAGCTACAAAAAAGTATTGCCAACTAATAGTCAGTGTTGTTAACTCCAAGAAAGTATTGCCAACCTAAAGACAGCGTAGCCAGACCCAATTAGTGATACAAGTTGCATTGAAAACAAAATATACATATATTATTAAAAATGGAACAGAAACAAATGGATACTTTATTTGAAAAAATGAATTAATCATTTAACACGAGAATGAATTAAATGAAGGAGGAATTCATTAAACAAACCATCATTCTGTCAGAAAATTTCTCTGAATGTATGAAAACAACACTAGAAGACAAACTGAACCCAATAATGGAAGAGAACAAAAAACTTAAAAACGAAGTTGAAACATTGAAAAATAAGATTAAATACTTAGACAAAGACTCAAGAAAAAGAAACGTCATACTCCACGGTATAGATGAACGCGAAGAAACCCCCTATAATCTCTTAGAATTGGCATTGGAAATACTAAATAAAATGACCAAAGAAGCGAATATAGAAGACTTTGACAAGTGGGAAATAAGCAAGGTATATAGATTGGGGAGAAAGGAAAGCAAGAAACGAAGACCTGTTATGATAAAATTAACTCTAGCATGGAGAACACTTGCGATCTTAAAAAACAATAAACACTTCTCAGAGAACATATACGCCACTGAAGATTTCCCGAAGGACATTTTACAAATTAGAAACGTACTTAAACAAAACCAACAAGAAGAAATAAAAAAGGGTAACCTAGCTATCATCCGATATGATAAACTGATTATAAAAGAAGGAACAAACCAAGAGAGAGGTCACGAAAAGCGGAAACGTTCTCCATCAAAAACACCAAAACATACACACCATAACAAAGCAGGAGAAAATCAAACAGCCCCGAAAAAAATCAACAAAACCAACACTCTCAAGTTCGTGAGCCGTTCAAGAACAAACTCGCAATCTGACAACAATAACCAATAACAACTAGCTTGCACCAGTCCCCGGAAGACAAACAAGGCAAAAACAAACATAAAACACAAAACAACAAATTCTCCTTCCCCAAGCCGGAAAGCGGTCGCCGTGGGGAAAATCGACCGCAACCTTCCAGAGAGAAACAAAAATCATAGTCAAAATCAAGATAACTATAACAATCTTTATAATAGCAACATACAACATAAGAACACTATCCAGCCACGAAAGATTAATAGAACTAACAAAAGCAGTGGAGACAGTCAAACATGACATCATAGGATTAGCAGAGGTTAGGAGACAAGGAGAGTCTATAGATGAATACCAAGACTTCATACTATGCTACAAAGGCGAAACACCAGGCCAGTTCGGAGTAGGCTTTCTCCTTAAAAAACACCTAAAACAAAATCTAGAAAGCTTCATCGGCTTATCAGAAAGAGTAGCTATAATAAACCTAAATTATGGGAACTATTTAATATCAATTATTCAAGTATATGCCCCAACAGAAACTGCAAGCGACGACGATATACAAAAGTTCTACGATACTTTAAACACCGCAATGGAAATGGCCCATAAAAACATTATAATAATAGGAGACTTTAATGCCAAGATTGGCACGAGATCGCCAGAAGAGACAAGGATAATAAAAACCCATGGCTATGGCTATATGTTATCATGGCATCATCAGAAAAAAAAACCATTTTTCGCTTTAACTCACATTCTTCTATCTGCCATAGTTATGGAAATAATTTTTATACAAAGTGATATAACCGTGTGAAAAAATTCGTGAATTATCTATATTTGTCAATTTCGTTTTCACTGGACTCTCATGAGCATTGACGAACCCGGTTAACTTTGGAGCGCTGTAACAGCGCTTTAAATAAATGAAATTAAAAAAAATTATAGATAAAAATTTTTCTCAAAAGACCATCTACAAGATTGGTGTGAGGTAATTTTTACGTAAAATGTACTTTAAAAAAAAGTTATAGAGCAGAAAAGAAAATTTTTAGGTATACAAATTTTCTCACTTTTTTGCTTTCTCACTTTTTTGCTTAAAATGTTACGGCGCGTTACATGGGGGGAGGGGGGGTCAAAAATCTTCAAAATTTGCGTTACGTAATACTTGAACGCTCCCCAAAGCGATTTGCTACAAATTATGTTTTTACGAATTTTTTGTAGGACACATAGTTTCTGAGATAATTATCGCGAAAAGGGTGTTTGCACCTCTTTTTCCAAGATGGCGGCCGGGAATTGTCCCGGGGCCTAGTATTGACTAGGTCTTTGCAAAAGTAGTATCAAAGTAGTCTATTGTAACATTTCAATGGACTACTTTGATATACCAAAATAAGATCTCAATTTGAACCTAGCCTACCTTAGTTCATGAACAAAAAAAATTTAAATCTTAAATTTGCTCTCCCGTAAAATGCTGATTTTCGACTTGTATATCTCTTGTCACAGGAGGCACATATAATGTATAAACAAAAACTTATTTTACTAAAAAACAATGATCTTATGCATATAGATATAGAGTTGTAACTTTTATGTAAAATTCAGTGTTGAAGTAAAAAATTAGTCAGTTTTTAGAGCCTGAGCACAACCATAACCTTCTGTCCAAGTCGGTCAGTGACGTCATAAGCGTACTTGATATAAAGGTAACAATGGCTTAGGTTTCCACTTTAAACTTGCGATCGTTCATACATCCTTTTCCGCTTTAGGTTTTAAATTGAATCAAAAATTATTATTAATACAGATTTTATGATATTTTAAAATGAAACAAGTAAATATGGTTAAACGTTAGGTACTTACAAAAAATAATTATCATTTATTATCGTTACATCTATGGTACATCGTGTACATCTTTGGTAGTTACGAGACTCGCAATCAGTTAAACATTTTAATTTCATACTGGACGTTACATCGCGTCCTGACATTGCTGGAAAAAAGTATAAAATTTTTATATAAAAAAATTACATTTAAAAATATCTAGTCTACATAATATTCATTTTAATATAATTTTGAGCTTTATATAAGTAAAGTCAAAAATATTTTTACGTTCTCATATTTTGACATAGATATCAATACATTAACCTATAGTATATAGCGCTTTAAATCCGCCATTTTCAACCAATTCAACAATATAAAAGTTATCAAACAAACATTACCTTCTTTTATTGGTAGTCGGGAGAAAACAAGGTTTGACGCGGAAGGACACTTCCGGATCCCGGTAGGCCTTGGATAACTTTTCTCAAGGATCTTAGGGCGTAATAAATGAAATCTTTCCCACTCCCCGCCCGCTCCATCCCTTCGACCTTGTTTCAAATAATAATAATTTTATGGTTCGCAGATTCTTTGGAATAAAACTGTTAGCCGCACTATAAAAAAAATTTACTAAGCTATATTGATTTAATTTTAAAAACAATATACCTCCTGACGTAGATATAGTATTTAATTATTTATTATTATTTTTTCATTGATTTTTGGAACAAACGGTATTACAATACTCTATAATGACTATAATGACAAACAAAAAATATTACTTAATCGAAAACAGTTTCCAATTTTATAATTGTACGTAAACAATAAAAAGACATGTAACACATGGCGAGATGGCGTATCATATTGACGATAAGTTATAATTACGAATTATTTATCATTGCAAGCACGGTGACATTTTTAATTGCACTAAATAGCAGTTGTACACATTTTTTACTTCTTAATTAAAAGTTTCATGATGGTGACTAATGTCTTTCATATTGGCCTTTGATTTCAAACTAGTACATAGGACATACAGGTACATATGTCATTATTAAGTGCAAGTGGGTTGTTTCCGGACGGGTCAGTATCCCTCCGTCAACTCGTCCGCGGCCATCGACCTCGCATTGCATACGCATGCACGTTGCATTGTCACGTCGCTCGGCCGCGTGCTTCGCACTAAAGCTTGGAAGTTATAATTAAAATTTAATTATTTACACGTATCAAAATAATTATATTAAAGAAAGAGAATCACATTTTTTAAAACTACTAATGTCTTAAAAACTGGCTGAATACTACGATTATGAATGCTTTATGATAATAATTAGGTACGTACCACGTACGTACTACGTACGTTAGATATTACGAGTATTTATATACTTTATATTTTATTAATAATAATGAATATTTCAATTAATAGTGCTCATGCATAATGTATTTAAAGTTATTAATACACAAGTCGACGTTTTAAATTCATGTTTTCTTTCTTATAGTTGATAAAGGCAGAAAACAGCAGATGCGCTAAATGTTCTCTTCGTGAGAGAAATTGCATTATAACATTTTATTTGACCTTAAAACATGCTGCTCTTAAGGACTTTATATCAGTCACGAGGGATCATATCGTGTTATTCACCGTTAACGTTCGTCTATATGTATCGCGTAAATAGCACTATGTATTGATGTTATCGTGTATGAAATACATTTGTAATACATGATACTTTATACATGTAGTACCTAGTTTAGAAAAAATTAAAGTATTTAAAAACTGCGGTATTCAGAAATATTTAATAAACATTATTTATAACCAGCTGTGCCCCGCGGTTTCCCCCGCGTTAATTTCAGACAAAATGTGATAGGCATAGCCTTCCTCGAAAAATGGTACATGTATTGGAATTGAACCAGTAGTTCTTGAGATTTCATTGAAAAATTTGAAGATTCAAACGCTTCAGCTTTATAATACTGTATATTAGTATAGATTCAAATATTCGTGTTAAATAACCAAAATACCTAAATGGTATATCTATATGATGATAATTAATATCATATATCATATTGTTATATCTTTTTCTCTGTTAAAAAGGCATCATTAGTATATAGAACAAAGCTGTTTACACAAAATAAATTTCTGAACGCACGCATAAAAATATTTGACAGCCAATAATACATGTCAATCCTTTTTATTATGGGCCCCGTAGACGATCAAATATTTGATCAAATTTCTGTTTGACAAACGTGTTTGTCAAATTTTTTGATCGTGTGCGGGCTTGTTTGATGTGTTTGTCAAACATTGAAAATGTTTGACGTGTTTGATGGAAATTTTGTTTGAAGGCGTGTTTGACAAACCTGTTTGATCGTGTGCGGCTGTGTTTGTCAAATAAAATCTCAGTTATCGCTTTGAAACCACAGAGAACACAACTGCAATGACTGTGTATTCCTTTATAATTATAATTATAGGAACCTGAATTTTCAGGTTTTTGTAAATTGATATGCTTTCTATCTACAGCTCCATTGCATTTATCAAAGTTCCGTGTATTTCTAAATTGTAGTGCCAATATTTTCCAACTTGCTTATACTAGTAATTTTATATGATATTTATATTTATTATATAATAGCTGTGCCCGCGACTTCGTCCGCGTGGAATTTAACAAAATAGTTATTGTTCTAGCTACAAAGATAAAAAAGTAGCTTAAGTTACTCCTTATTACATCAGCTATCTGCCAGTGGGAGTCCCATCAAAATTCAGAGATTAGCCGGAAGTCGGAACAAACAGACAGACAGACAAAAATCATAAAAAAAATGTTATTTTGGTATATGTACCGTGTATACAAACATACGAATTTAGTAAAAAAAAAAACAGTTATTTTAATATTACAAACAGACACTCCAATTTTATTTATTTGTATAGACGTACAGATTTCTCGTTTTCGTTTCTAGGAGTCATAAGTTTATTTGATCTATTGGTTTGATCGTGTGCGGGCTTGTTTGAAGTTTGATCAAACAAGTTTGACAAACAAATTTGATCGTTTACGGGGCCCTTTACTGACATTAATCTACATGTCTAAAATATAAAGGGCCCCGTAGACGATCAAATATTTGATCAAACTTCATATTAAATTTCTGTTTGACAAACGTGTTTGTCAAATTATTTGATCGTGTGCGGGACTGCGGGCTTTTTTGATATGGTTTTTATATGAAAACATGAAGTTTGATCAAACATGTTTGATAAACATGTTTGATCGTTTACGGGGCCCAAAAACACACGCTTATATAAATAAGCATGTGACGCGTGCAATACGCCACTATTCGAATATTGTGGATATATGTATATTGTCAATTCGAAACCTTACGTTCTTAAATTATTTTAGAGGAGAATTTTTTTAGGGAGAGTTTACGGTATCAAGGGGATGGACATTAAATGTTTGACAGTTACGCAACCCATGAACATTTTGTATTGGTAAATTGGTTTTCTTTTATTTTATTTTTCTTCAATTTTCCTATGTTTTTAATACTTATTTATTATCCTATTCTGGACTAAGAGAAATCCAAAAAAGTCAAACATCATAAAAATTGGTCTAGCCGAATACTTTGTTTTATAATATAACTAGCCGACCCGCGCCCACTTCGTTGGGTGTTAATTTTATCTTTGTGATGCAATTATGTTGTGTAGTTCTTAGTACTGTTTTATTAGGTTCATTGTTTAGAATTTGACGTATAAAATCGTAATAATATCGTGTATTTATTATTTTAAATTACAGAACCAAATAACATACTTTATAAATAAAATGTTGCTCCAACGTCATCTATCAAAAAGTGAAAAAACTTCGTCGTCGATAGAATAAAATAAGAGTAAATAAAATAAATAGACTAATAAATAGCGATAGATGGCGATAGTTTCTTTGCGATTTTGATAATATATTTTAATATTTTTCTTATTTAATGAATTTTTTTGTACAATTACAATAAAATATGGCCTATGTCACTCCTGAATAGTGTAGCTTTTTGTTAGTGAAAGAATTTTCATGATCGGATCAGTATTTGCGAAGATTACCCCGTATATAGTTAGGGATCCCTAGTACATTTTTTTTAACCTGATCAGTATCAAGCTAATTTTTTGGGAGTGGCTACATTTTGATGAGGCGAACAAAATGTTCCTCTTCGAAAACTCTCGATTGTGGTAGATAATAGAGTTAGCAGGAGGTAGAGCAACAGTGAGCGTAGGACTGGGATAACGTGCCACGCAATTTGTAGGACATTATTACTATTAAATTATATAGATATTAACTAACTAAAAGCAAAAAAAAATCAGAAAAAAAAATTAATTTGTGATGACCTTACGAGGTCATCAACTTGATGACCTCGTAAGGTCATCAAAAATTATTACTAACTAGCTGATTTTTTTTTCTTTTAGTTACTTAATATTTATATAATTTGATGGTAATATTGTCCTCCAAATTGCGTGGTACGTTATCCCGGTCCTACGCTCACTGCTGCTCTACCTCCTACTAACTCTATTATCTACCACAATCGAGAGTTTTCGAAGAGGAACTTTTTGTTCGTCTCATCAAAATGAAGCTACTCACGGAAAATTAGCTTGATACTGATCAGGTTAAAAAAATGTACTAGGGATCCCTACCTAATATACAAACAAAGTTATAAACTTTTCCTCTTTATAATATTGGTATAGATATAGATTAAAGTAACGTAGATATTAACTATGTTACATCTTCATTAATATTTCATAACTTACCTACTTCAAACAGTTGATAGGTATTTTATTGAAAATAAAGTGAAACGAGACTATTTCACTCAGTTCACTTTTATATAAAATATTTAAAAATATATATATTTGTAGCTTATCATGTTATACGCTGTTCAAATTAGGTTATTGATTTGTGGTATTGCAGCGTGAACGGACATCGACCCCCGTGAATGCACTAAAGCATGGAAAGACAAAGCACTATTAATACTGGTCAGTTTTAAACTATACTCATACAAGTATAATATGATTGAGCTAATTGTTTTTTTTTTTTTTTTTTAATATCTACAACACACACAGACACTGTCGTCTGTTCCTAAAGTAAGCAACTTAATGATTATCTATACTAATATATAAAGCTGAAGAGTTTGTTTGTTGAATCAAGAATGGATTTTGTGGTAGGTCAGCACATAGGTCCATAGACTCTATAGGCTCTCGAACATTTTTATAAAATACACAATTTTTTTACTACAAGCTTTAAATTTGGCAGAAAGGTAGTTAATGGTTAGTAGATATCCCCTAAGAACAAATTTTGCTGCTAGGACCGCATTAAATATAATAGGTCTAAGGGCTCTTACAAGTTTTTACAAGTTCTTAATTTTTTATACTATAAACTTAAAATTTAACGAGAAAGGTAGTTAATAGTAGTAAACGTCCACTAAGAATTATTTGCGACAGGCCGCACTAAAGAGGTCGAAGGGCTCTGGAACATTTGCATAAAATACGTATATTTTTTTGCTATAAGCTTGAAAATTGGCAGAGAGATAGTTAATAGTTAGTAGACGTCTACGAAGTCGAATTTCTACTGTTACGAGTGTTGCGAAAGAGTCACATTAAGGATACCTAAAAGGGCTCTCGAAACATTTTATAAATGTTCTTAAAGTTTTGTGCTTATAACATGAAAGTTGATACAGATGAAGTTTATAATAAGTAAACTTCCGACAAGAATGGATTTTGTCAAAGGATGGTATTGATATGATGTAAGGGCACTCGCAAGTTTGTGTAAAATATGATAATTTTTTGTGTTACAAATATTACAATTTTATAGTTTTATGATTATACCTCTCTCTGTAATAATACCTCTAAGGGGTAATAGAAGTTCTTTGAAACTTTGTATGACAAGGACGTGATTTTTTCAAATTAGAAGCACGAAACTATTTTTGGACTACTGATTAAAAATGAATAGGTAATACGTATTTCAGATCTGGACTCTGGACAATCTACCCTTAAAAGAAAGTTTAAATGAAAAATTAGTCATTTTTGAAGCTGGACACACCAGATTTTAATTCTGAAAACTGAATATAAATTAGTAAACACCTGTTTCAGCTTTTGTGGAAATTTCAACCTTAAATAGGCAAAATTGGAAATGAAATTTGTATGAAAGTCCATCATTTCTGGAATTAGAAGCTTGAAACTTTTTCCTTAGGCTTATGATCACAAATAAATGAATATGCATTACAGCATTTTTGAAAGCGAGGGAAAATGGAGTGGGGAAAATGTTTTGATGTAAGTTACATCAAAATATTTGACATTTTATGAAAATGCGTCTTATATTTGCATAAACCTTTATTTCTGGATTGCTTTTGCAATTCTAAATATTAATTTTTACCCTTATTTTTAGATCCGCTTAAGTATTAATCAAAGGTAAATAAGTAATGATTATTCCGATCCTAATTTAATTTTTACGCTGAGGCGATATTGAGATATATACAGATAAATAAAATTGAAGTGTCTGTTTGTAATATTAAAATAACCGCTTTTTACTAAACGCATATAGATGTATACACGGTACATATACCAAAATAACATTTTTTACAATTTTTGTCTGTCTGTCGGTCTGTTGATTTTGACGGGACTTTCACTGGCAGATAGCTGATGTAATAAGGAGTTACTAAGGTTACTTTTATATTAGACATTTATTTAATTTTATAACTGTGAACTGAACAAAAAAATTTTTTGGTAAATTTCACGCGGTTGAAATCTCGGGCACTGCTAGTTTTAAACATTTTCCTGTCATATCGGCGTAAATAAATTTCAGAAGCATGAAGTTTTATGTTTAGGCTTTTGATTGCATCATGCATAATTATGTCAAAATTAAGTATTCAAGCGTTTGCGGAAATTTTATACGGTAAAATAAGAGTTTAGTCCGTACCTATTACTGAAATTACCTACCCCTCTTTTTAAATATTATCAATATTTACGCGAGCGAAGTCGCCGGCAACTGCTACCTAGTTATTAATAAAATGACAACGAGATAATGATAATAAACTTTCATATCGCGTTAGGCGTCACAAACATGTGGGGTATGACTGTATCCAATGAGTCGATTGTGATATGACGAGAACATAGAAGGTAGGGCGGGGACCGGGTCACGAATTTTACGTACGACTACGGGTACTCTCGACCCCAGCAGCAGTTATGTGTGCCACGGATGTATGTAGGTTAACATCGGACGCGCTCGATACGCCACCGCTGTTGCCGATGTCGACCACCTAACCTAGATCAGGGTACAGAGAGATCGCTTATGAAATCTGGCGCACACTAACTATATAAATGACACAGAATTTAACGTGCCCATATTCTGTCGCATACGAGCTTCAAAGGCTTATTGTAGATACGTTTTGTTGAATATCATAATTATGTGTCGCTAGTATTACTAAATTATTAATTAATGTTCGATGGCGAAATGAATTATGGAGGTGGATATACTTAGGTTCCGATTAGTTTTAATGTGAATCATATCACAGGCAATATAGAATGGCGAATATAAAATGAATGCTCTAGTAAATTGTGTCACGGTCTGACCGTGTATAAATTTCGACAGTCACGGCCTCGCCTAAACCTTAAAATTATTATTTTTTAGTCCTAACAACTTTTTTTCATATTATACTTCTAATTAGATAATAAGCACTATATGTATGGATCAATTATTGTGTTACAATTAAGACTTGTGTGCTTTATTGTTACGATACTCATAATAAATAGACTGACGATACTCATAATAAAGACTAGCCCGTTGGAGCAGTTTGTAGTGACCCTGCTTTCTGCTCCGGGGGTTGTGGGTTCGATTCCCACCCCGAGTCTGGGTGTAATATACGTACATATTTATTTATTAAGTATGTTTATCGAAAAAAAAATAATATTAAGCTAGACCAGTCGGCTGTTACCTATATAACACAAGCATTAAGTTGCTTACTTTAGCAATAGACGACCGTGTGTTTATTGTGTAGATATTTATTTATTTATCTGTATATATATAAAAATGAATCGCTGAATGTGTTGCTAAGCGCAAATCTCGAGAGCGGCTAAACCGATTTTGCTAATTTTTTTTAATGATATTCCTTGAAGTACGAGGATGGTTATTACGGAGAGAAAAAGGGTCTAGCAGGATAAGATAGGGGCAGCGGCCCCAGAAAGATAATTTGAAAATAACTTATGTGGTAACATTGGCAAGGTACAAACTTACCGTTTACACAATTTCAGCCTCTCATTTCGTTGCGTTCTGGAGATAATTGGTCAAATAGGCGCTAGAAGGGGTATTTTTTAAAACTTTTTTTTTCAAAAACTATTGTAGCTACACTAATGAAACAAAAACTATTTATTAGAAGAAATATTAGTCTACATTATATATTTTTTATAGAATTTTTATATCGCATTTACTAGTAAAAAAAAATAAAAAAAATTTTTTCATGATTTTTTTTTAAAGTTCGCGCAAAGGTACAATCACAAAAAAAAAATATAATGTAGCTTACTACATCTAGTATTACTACCAAAAAGTGCAAAAATAAAAAATGGGTGCAACACTTTCAAAAAAAATTAAAACTTCTTATGACAGTCATGGGTACTGTATTAGACTTTACATTTCTCTATTGATTACATTTTTTTAATGATCAACACCATTATAATATGAGTATTCTGTTAAAATAAACTAAAAATATTAAAGGTAGTAGTCAAAAATGTAAGTTCGACGTTGATTTTGACAACAGCAACTTTTTATATGAACAAGTCGAAACTTATCGTTTCCCAGCTAGTCGTATGTGCACACTGTGTATTGTTTTGTATACTTGTCATTTCTATAGCCCTAAAAATACAATAGCTCGACTACAATTAGTGAGGCCTATTATTTTGGAATATATTTTGTTTTTAAATATATACTGTTGCACTGTGTTTTAGTGAGTAAATGTACACGAAGTATGTCTGGTTAATGTAAAAATTGTACTAAGTTTTTACGCAAAGATAACAAATACCTGTCAGAGATTTAAGTTGATTTTCTGACAATCCATTTTACGTTCGATCGAACAATGTTATCTATACTAATAATATAATAAAGCTGAAGAGTTTGTTTGTTTGATTGTTTGTTTGTTTGAACGTGCTAATCTCAGGATCTAATGGTCCGATTTGAAAAATTCTTTTAGTGTTAGATAACCCATTTATCGAGGAAGGCTATAGGCTATATATCATCACGCTAAGACCAACAGGAGTGAAGTCCACGCCGACGAAGTCGCGCGCAGAAGCTAGTATTAGATATTTGGCCAAGTTAATTCAGAAAATTAAGTAATTCTCATTTACTAATTTTACTTGTATTAGAATTATTGCATAAGTAGGACAAATCGTCTACGTAAATTCTATAATCAATCATATGTTCATTGCAGCAACGATCACCATTGGGTATAAAAATCATTTTTTTTTTCGAAAACGTCACACCGCCTTTTAAGAGATTTACTTAGATTTGACATATTATGCAAAAACTATGTGTTGACACTACTCGTGGAATAGGCATTTCATTATCTGTTTAATGCGACACATAAAATCATCATAACTTGTATCTACAGATTCAACTTTCATAGAATTACTGTCCCTATCAGTATCGCTCACGGTAAGCTTTGAAGTTAAGGTTGCCTGTTTGAAGAAACTTAAGCGACATTTATTGCATATAATGTCGCTTACCTTACCCAGATACTCTTCTTGAAATAGTCACTGTTTCCTTTAGCTCCATTTTCAGTTTTGATACTTGTTATCTTTGTGTAAAAACTTAGTACAATTTTTACATTAACCAGACATACTTCGTGTACATTTACTCACTAAAACACAGTGCAACAGTATATATTTAAAAACAAAATATATTCCAAAATAATAGGCCTCACTAATTGTAGTCGAGCTATTGTATTTTTAGGGCTATAGAAATGACAAGTATACAAAACAATACACAGTGTGCACATACGACTAGCTGGGAAACGATAAGTTTCGACTTGTTCATATAAAAAGTTGCTGTTGTCAAAATCAACGTCGAACTTACATTTTTGACTACTACCTTTAATATTTTTAGTTTATTTTAACAGAATACTCATATTATAATGGTGTTGATTATTAAAAAAAATGTAATCAAGAGAGAAATGTAAAGTCTAATACAGTACCCATGACTGTCATAAGAGGTTTTAATTTTTTTTGAAAGTGTTGCACCCATTTTTTATTTTTGCACTTTTTGGTAGTAATACTAGATGTAGTAAGCTACATTATATTTTTTTTTTGTGATTGTACCTTTGCGCGAACTTTAAAAAAAAATCATGAAAAATTTTTTTTTATTTTTTTTTACTAGTAAATGCGATATAAAAATTCTATAAAAAATATATAATGTAGACTAATATTTCTTCTAATAAATAGTTTTTGTTTCATTAGTGTAGCTACAATAGTTTTTGAAAAAAAAAGTTTTAAAAAATACCCCTTCTAGCGCCTATTTGACCAATTATCTCCAGAACGCAACGAAATGAGAGGCTGAAATTGTGTAAACGGTAAGTTTGTACCTTGCCAATGTTACCACATAAGTTATTTTCAAATTATCTTTCTGGGGCCGCTGCCCCTATCTTATCCTGCTAGACCCTTTAAAAAATTCCCCGAAAAAGTCTAAAAACAACAATTTTCTATATTCCCATACAAAAGATTCGTAATAATACTTAAGTCAATTTGAACTTTAATACTATAGGTACTATAAAGTTAAGTGTTAGTGGAGGGGTTTCAAAAAAAAATAATTATCAAAGAATCTGCTGTTAGGCGGTACGAAGTTCGCCGGGTCAGCAGTCAGCTAGTTATTAATAAATTATACCAGGTTACTGAGGATTTGATAGAAATAACTAAAGTTAGTATTCAAATACATACCTTCTTTTATAACGTAACTACAATTATTTTTCTGTGTATAAGTGGTATATATAAAATATAGTTATATAAGTGGTCCGCATGCTTATCGAAAGAATAAAACATGTAAGCTGTAACTTCTAGGTATAACATTCATTTTTCTTCTTTGGTTCTCAATTCGACTGTATATATATATATATATATATATATATATATATATATATATATATATATATATATTTTTTACTTGACTGGGTGGACTGATTTCGATCAATTTTGTTTTCATTGAAAGGTGTTGCGTGTCATGGGGTCCCATTTAAATTTAATTGAGATCTGACAAGTACTTTTAGAGTTATATCTAGTAATGCGCATTTACTTGACTACTTTTTCGTCGACCTTTTTTTTTATGTAACAAGGTTGGCAAACAAGCGTACGGCTCACCTGATGGTAAGACCGTAGCCTATAGACGCCTGCAACACCAGAAGCATCGCAAGCGCGTTGCCGACCCTATCCCCAATCCCCCCCAGGAGCTCTGGTCACCTTACTCACCAACAGGAACACAATACTGCTTGAAAACAGTATTATTTAGCTGTGGTCTTCTGTAAGGTCGAGGTACTACCCCAGTCGGGCTGCTCCATATTTTGAGCAGGAAGTTTCCTGCTGTGCCCTACCTCAGTTAACGTACCTACGTTGTATTATACCACAACTTTTTACTCGGTGTACCGATTTTGATGATTCTTACTTTAATCGAAAGCCAATACTTGTCATGTAGTCTTGTTTAAATTAGATCGATATCTGAATACAACTTTTTGAGTAATCTTTAATAGCGCGTATTTACTTGCCTATTTTTTCGTTTGCGAGCAAACACAAAATTATAACACACGACTCTCGGTACAGTTGCATTGTAGTTCGCAGTATCGCGTCTTTGCAAATTGCTTTATAGTTTAAATAAGGCGTTTTAAAATCAATGGACTAAAAAAATAAACCAAATAAAAGAAAAAAAATGTTTCATGGTAATCTCTTAAATATTTTCTATTAGATTTTTATATTTTGTTTGAAAAATTAATATGTATTCACAAAATAAGTATACCTACTTAGTAAGTTAATATCTTAATATATATATAAATCTCGTGTCACAATGTTTGTCCTCAATGGACTCGTAAACCACATAACCTATTTTAATCAAATTTGCACACCGTGTGCAGTTTGATCCAACTTGAAAGATAGGCTATATTTTATTTTGGTATATGTAATTTTTTTTTTTAGAAAAAAAAGGCGGTACGAAGTTCGCCAGGTCAGCTAGTAATATAATAAAATATAAGTAAGTATACCATTTTAAAAATGGTCTTTTTGAAAAAATCGTTTTCGTGTTTTCTAAATAATTAGATTCCTATTAAAGTAATATAATATGTAGGTACTCGTAGATACGGAAAGGTTGAGAACTTGAAAAGAATAACGTAGATTTAGATATAAATTGTCATCAAATAGTGTTTCGTCACTACTTAACAAATATGAATTAATTATAAATGAATAATTTCTAGTTTTGGAGGTAAAGGATATACTTATTATATATTAGAAACGGAATGCGTCCAGCCACCGTTCTCCGTGCAGCTGGTCCGCTTTTATCTCGATACGGCCAATTGTGCGAGCCGATTTCAAAACGAAAGTACCTACCGCGCATCTAGGACGGTGAACGTATTTCTCGTTGAAATCTCTTGCAATTTATAAGCCATCCAATACTTTTGAATACTGAATAACTGGTAAGCCGACTCTAATGATCTCCATTGCTGCATGTGTTTCTTAAGCCGACATTAAAAGAAAAATGGAACGTTACGTCCGCATTCACTCAATATTGTCTCGTTGTCACATTTTTGTACTGTAGAAATACAGATTAGAGGAAGTTTTTCTAGTGTAAGCTTTGAAGTGGCTATAAAGTAAACGAAGGTTAGATAACCATATCAGAATTATTAAACGTTGAATAGTACGAGGATTTGATACGAAAATGATTTTGTTATATTCATGGTATTTTAGCAAATATAATGTTATGTATACCTACTAGCTGACCCCGCAAACGTTGTTTTGCCATGTATGTCATTAACCCCCGCAACCCCCTCTTGTGGGTGAAATTTCGTAAAATCCGTTCTTAGCTGACCTCTACTCGGCGAAAGGAACATTCCTAATTCCTACCAAATTTCAAGTCTCTACACAAGCCTTATGGTTCCAGAGATATCGTGATGAGTCAATATATGGGTGGAAATCTCTTTTATATATATAGATTGTAGATTAATTTTCTGATATATATTTTCATTTGCTAGTAATACTTGGCTCTTTGTAACTATAATATAACAGTCTAAACAAATTACAGCTTAAAATTGTAGACCGAATATGAAATGAACTCTGGAACATTAGTGTGTAAACAGTTTTATAACTTTGACGGCGCTCGATCTGCAAATAACCCTTCGGCTTAGAATGACACCGAGATTTCGCTTTGAAACTTTTATACACGAAGATACACATAAGATTAAATTATAACAGTAATTATGTAATATACGTAATAAAAATTACTAATTTACCTTTTGCATGTTTAACTATAAACTCGTTACACTTGCTATGTACCAAAATTATAGTTAAAAGGATTATTGTTATAATTATTATGTTTTCAGGTTAATTTTTATACCTGTTTGTACCTACTTCGTAGATCAGAAACAGGTATACATTAATTAAATAGGGTCTTATGACAAGTTTGTTATACCTGTTACTTTTAATTCAGAATACGTTACTGACAATGTGGGTAATTTAATATTTTATTATTAATTTATAACCATAATATATTTGTGCCCCTGTGATAAGTGATATAAATCTAGATCCTTTTTGTGATGTGGTTATGGGCATTATAAAAAAAAATAACGATTTTTTTGGTCTTATTCACGTTCTTCTATCTGCTATTATAGTTACGGAACGGATTTTTCTGAATATTTTTCGTGAATTGATGAACATTGCGCTAGGATCATTATTCTACAGTTTCCACAAAGACACAAATTATAGGTGTAAAGTAATTTCATTGTACAAGTATCAAAAATTTTATCACTTAATAAATGAGAAAAAATATACAACTCAAAAGTTTTCTTCGTAAATTAGTTTTCAAATTACATATTTACCTAAAAACTATTAATACTAATAATAAGTATTACTCTACAAAAGAAAATGCTTCAGTTGAACCTAGACCACTTATGTTCACGAACAAGAATTTTAATCTGTAAAATGATGATTATCGACATATATTACTTGTCACAGAAGTCAAAGATATTATACTTTAACGTTAGTTTCTTTTTAAAGTTCTTAATATTTCCTCATCGTTACCATAGTTATTTCTTATTTAGTTCTTCTTGCATACACAGATACCGTGAAGTAAACCATGCTAGCGTAGGCGCACGTTGCTAGCGCAGGCCGCGATGGCGAACGGTTATTATATCACCAGAGATATCGTAACTTTTGCCCACTTTGCCACTAGAAAGTACACTAGCCACTCGCTTTTCTGATAGTATTTATTGCTTAGGAAACTTAGTCGAGCATTGCTTTTCAATTTAAATCTATTCGGCATGAAACAACTTTCCCGATGCTAATTGCTATTTACTTTCTAAAGTAGTTTGATACTTTGATAAAACACAAAACCCTTAATATTATTGTAAATTTTAACTAAATCGATAATTTTATAATCTTATTTCAAACAACAGAACATTATTGTGCAACATTTAATTGCTTCTTACTATTGATATTTTTCTAATTACGGTGTTTGCATTTAATAAGCACTTACTTACAATCTAGTGACGTATACTTAATGAGAATTTGTGATATACAAGTGTAATCTACCTTAGTGTGAGTTGTCTCAACCTACTTCTTGAATGCCGTCGTTGTGTAAATAAAATCGGACCTTATGTAATGGATCTTAAAGACAAAATCGTTATTTAAATCACGAACGTTCTCAATCCGACAATTAGGAACCGCTATTAATTTGTCAGACAATAATCAACTTTATGTTTACGAGACAAAGTATAAAGTAATTTGAGAACAATTATTTGAATAATGTACATGTTCCATTCAACCATGAACTGCTTCGAGGAGCGTCCTGCGTAGCTAAGACCTCAATTTTTTAACCTCTCTCACTTATTGGTTAATCAAAGTGACATTTAATATTACTATAATATTCGGGAGTAATACGTATCTAAAGTTTCCATGCGAAATAATTACCTGTAACAATACACTAAGGATGATTGCTGCAAGACAGATTAGATTACAACTAATTTAAAATTGTGTTATATAGAAGCTTACGTCAATTTAGTAATAAACTACACTTACTCTGCGGTTTTACCTGACTTGAATTGTTATACGAACCTGAATGTTTTACTTTTTTGTTATTGCCTATATTATTTCTGGATAACGTATCTTTCTATAGTGATGATCAACTGAGGTAGGGCACAGCAGGAAATTTCCTGCTCAAAATATGGAGCAGCCCGACTGGGGTAGTACCTCGAACTTACAGAAGACCACAGCTAAATAATACTGTTTTCAAGCAGTATTGTGTTTCTGTTGGTGAGTAAGGTGACCAGAGCTCCTGGGGGGATTGGGGATAGGGTCGGCAACGCGCTTGCGATGCTTCTGGTGTTGCAGGCGTCTATAGGCTGCAGTCTTGCCATCGGGTGAGCCGTACGCTTGTTTGCCGTCCTAACTCCTAGTTACATTAAAAAAAAAAGAAATATTATGGTATCTTTAACCGAACTCAAAAAAAGGAGGAGGTTCTCAATTAGACACTATTTGTTATGTCTGTTACCTCAAAATTTCTTACAGGTTGCACCGATTTTGATGATACGTTGTTTGTTCGAAAGCTGGTGCTTGTCATGTGGTCCCTTTTAAATAATTAAGTTACTAACTAATTTGACATTAATCTGACGAGAACTTTTTGAGTTGTTATATCCCTATGTTGTATTAGTTATCGATGTAAGATGAACTCATTTGCAAGCAAACACAATTATACTAGAAAATGTAGATAATTTTTTTAACAAAGCGGACCAGTGTTAAATTGAACTTTAAATACTTGTGAGGATCGAGCTAAAAACCCAGAAAAACACGCTTATCACATCTCTTTTTTTTAATTTAACCCTTATTTATTATAACACTTGTTATTTCTGGTACAGTAATATCATAGTATAATGAATTATATTAGTGACTACGCCGATTAAGAGGTAAAGATAAGACGTTTTACGAAGTAGCGTGACGATTCTTACTACTTAAGTTTACTAAATCTTTGTACAAAGTAGGTACTTACAAAATAAAAACTCAAGAAAGTTACGAAAATTTTCAGAAAATTTAACGACTAAACTTGACTCATATTATGTGTTTACAAGACGAACAATGTCTGTCGGGTCAATAACAGCAAATCCGTCGTAGCTACGAGACGTATTAAGTTGGTATATGTACTTACATAAATATTTATATAAATATTTATTACTACTCAATTTGATATAATTCTAAAAATACGTTAGGTGACATGACCCTTGCATATTTTTTGTAACATAATTTTCGACTTGGCTGATGACATTTTAATTAATTATGATTTCTAATATATGTGTTAACTGTTAAGCGACAATTACAATTTAATACAATGAGAAAATATATAATAGTAGAAAAGAAAATAAGAATGTAAAGAGTTGGTATATAAAAATGAAATGGTTGCGGTTAATCCGTTTATATTGTTATTCTCTAACTCGAATTTAATTTAAATATTTTAATTTTATTGTAAAATTAAAATCCTTAGTACCTGTATACAATTAAAGTTAAAATAGATTTATTTTTGTTTCAGGCTTCCTAACAAGAGACTGTAAATAGCTACAAAACTGTAAGTATAAGGTCACAGCAATATTCACGTCATGTATTGTTTATTCCTTGTCAATAGACAGCAGAAACAGATAATACGTCGAGCCTCTCTCATTGTGCAAGCGCAGTGTAAAGTGGACCGCGTCATTGCTCAATCGGATGCATCTCGTTTCGTGTTGCGGCGCGTGAGAGTCGAATTTCCCAATAGTCGAACGGAGAAGGAGAGAACTTAACGCGGTTTCCCAATAGAAAGTCCTCCGGTGCAGGAAGCGGAGTGCAGCACACGTGCACCGCCCTCTGCTCGGAGGGGCGCCGGCCGATGCACTTTCATGCCGGTGACGTCACATGGTGCCTTTCGTCAGCGTCACGACGCGCTCCGTAAGAGCTGTTACGCAATCAATGCGCACCTCTCAACTTTCCAATTTCGACAACGCGCTATTGTGTAGCGCTTTCAAATTTTACTTCACCTTCTCCCGCTTTTAGGCACTTTCTTAGCGTTTCTCTACTCGCTGAAAAATGTTCTGAATGCTGCGCGAACGCAATAACCGTGATGCACTTTCACTGCAGTGCTCCGCTTTTTTTTTAAATAATGACGGAAATCAGCGATTAGCTAATAGGAGGACTACATATTTAAATGAATATTGAGTACGTGTAATACTTTTCTTTATAAAAACCAAATTTCAGTGGCTATTAATATATCAATAAGTTGTTTACTTTCACAGTTCTAATATACTCGTTATTTTGACGGACGTATTTGAAAGCAGTATGAATTTAAAATATTAAAGCGCGCCGTGTGACAGCTGGTACGTTGTAAGGTTTTCACCAGCTGTGATCGAAGCTTTCTCAGTTCGTTGAGTTGAGAGTGGACTGATGCAACTTGCCCTACTCTTTATTATAGCGTGTGCTAAACTAACTCTATAATTATTATTAATAGAGTGTTTAATCTATAGCGCGTTATTTAATTAAACAGAAATGTCATACATTAATCTATATCTATACTCTATATTATTAATAAATAAAATTGGAGTGTCTGTTTTTAATATTAAAATAACCACTTTTGACTAAATGCATATGGATCTATACACGGAACATATAGGTACCAAATAACATTTTTTACAATTTTTGTCTGTCTGTCTGTTTGTTCCGGCTAATCTCTGAAACGGCTGAACCGATTTTGACGGGACTTTCACTGGCAGATAGCTGATATAATAAGGAGTAACTTAGGCTACTTTTAATTTCGAATTATTTTTTTATAACTGCGAACTGAACAATAACTTTTTTGTTAAATTCCACGCGGACGAAGTCGCGGGCACAGCAGCTAGTATATTAATAAATCATATATTTGTTTGGGCTTGGCGCCGATTAAGTGAATTATGTGAATACATTGTTATGATACTTATTTGATATTGTTATGATACTTATTTGATTTGATATTCATGTCTGTTTTCAAAATACATAATATAAAATATCATTTTTACCTTTCTGTCATTAACAGTAAAGTTTGTACCAAAGTAACCTATTTCAGTCTGGACATAGGGCTCCCCAAGATCGCGTCAGACATTTGTACATAGGTACATGTATTTACATCAAAATACTATTTAAAAATGTGTTGTAGGTACACTCTCATAAGTAATATGCGTTATCGTTATGACTCATGTTACAGTTCGTGAAATATGTATTTTTAATGATACGATTTGACCTCGAAAATTGACCTGTATTTACATATATAACTTTTTGTAAAAAATTTATTCAGCCTATAACATAATCGAGAGATATATCCGAAATTGAGTCCAGTATTCATAACGTACAAAGACTTCAATGGATATTAATATGTAGCCTAAAATTCATAACTATTAAAATATTTTACATGATAAAAAATTCAAATCGATTTTGCTGATTTAAGATTTATTATACGACTAGCTGTCCGGACAGACTTCGTTCTGTCCAAAGTTAATACGCTTCAGCCTGTAATATCCCACTGTTGGGAATAGGCCTCTTTCCCCACGTAGGAGAAGGATCAGAGCTTAATCCACCAAGCTGCTCCAATGCGGGTTGGCGGATATATTCCCTACTATGAGTAACGATCGCTGTCAGGTGCATGGTACATGATAGCAACCGGGACTGACGGCTTAACGTGCTCTCCGAGGCACGGTGGGGAGACCCACAAGGACTGCACAAACACCCAAACCACGGCAAACATCTGTATGAGTCAAAATGGTCGAGCCATTCTCGAGTTATGCGTTTAGCAACATTCATTTTTATTTAAAACTAGCTGACCCGGCGTACTTCGTACCGCCTAACAGTCGATTCTTTAATTATTTTTTTTTAATACTTATCCTTCCCGAAACCCCTCTACCAACACTTAAACTTTATGGTATGGTATTAAAGTTCAAATTGACTTTTAAGTATTATTACGAATCTTTTGTATAGGAATATATAAAAGTGTTGTTTTTAGACTTTTTCAGGCAATTTTTTAAATTTTTCTCTCCGTAAGAACCATCCTCGTTCTTCAAGGAATATTATAAAAAAAGAATTAGCGAAATCGGTTCAGCCGTTCTCGAGATTTGCGCTTAGCAACACATTCAGCAATTCATTTTTATATATATAGAGACTAGCTGACCCGGCGAACTTCGTACCGCCTAACAGTCGATTCAAATTTTTTTTAAACTTATCCTTCCCGGAACCCGTCCTCTAACACTTAAACTTTATGGTATGGTACTAAAGTTCAAATTGACTTAAGTAAGTATTATTACGAATCTTTTGTATGGGAATATAGAAAAGTGTTGTTTTTAGACTTTTTCAGGGAATTTTTTAAAATTTTCTCCGTAAGAACCATCCTCGTACTTCAAGGAATATTATAAAAAAAGAATTAGCGAAATCGGTTCAGCTGCTCTCGAGATTTGCGCGTAGCAACACATTTAGCGATTCATTTTTATATATATAGAGAAAAGATATAGATGTAGAACAGATGTGCTGTGCGGCTACGGCACTAAAGAATGTCCCCCCCCCCTTCCCGTGGGTGTCGTAAGAGGCGACTAAGGGATAACACAGTTCCACTACCACCTTGGAACTTAAAAAGCCGACGGATGGCGAGATAACCATCCATGCTGGCTTTGAAATACACAGGCCAAAGACGGGCAGCAGCGTCTTCGGTGCGACAAAGCCAGCCCTGCGGTCACCAACCCGCCTGCCCAGCGTGGTGACTATGGACAAAACACATGAGTTCGCGTCATAATGTCGGGCGCCTACAGCCTATGTCCAACAGTGGACTGTGATAGGCTGTAGTGGTGGTGGTGGATAGATGTAGAAGTCGTAATAATGTTAGAAAAACTAATATTTATTATTTCAGGGTTAAAAAGTAGGTACCCCCTTTATCTACTATCAAAAATCAAATGAATATTGAAGGTAGTTACAGAAAAAAGTTACTTATCTTACTGTACTACCTACCTGGTAGTCTAAACACTAAGTACGGATGTAGTAATTATATAATTTGATTAAAAAATCGAAATCTTTAGTTAAAAATAGGTTATACAATTCGTGTTAATCTTTAAATCTAATTATTTTGTTTTGGTGACACAAACTACTACAAGATACTGATTTAACTAAAAAGGCTAAATATTAGATACACGAAAGGCTATGCTCAAGTAAGTCCGAAATTCAATGTGAATCAGATATCAAAATCTAATAATAACAATGAATTCCTGTGAATGATTTATTAATTAGTCCGCTCTAATCTATACTAATATTATAAATAGGAAAGATTTTGATTGTTTGTTTGAATAGGCTCCCAAACTACTGAACCGATTTGAAAAATTCATTCACTGTTGGGAAGCTACGCTATCCGCGGGTGACATAGGCTATATTATATTTTCAAATAAAATAAGGGGAAAAAAGTCTAAACTTGTTCTCAATATGTATTTACATATTATATTATCAGACTGGTTACCATTTGGAAACACAGTGAATGAACATCACATGCGCTCTCACGTTAAAAAATTGTTAATCTATATTATATGCTAGTGGTGGCCCAGTAGTCCATTTAATTTAACCATATATTTTAACAATAAATCAAAGAGTATAATATATACGCGTGTGTGTCAAATACCTTGTAGTGTGTAATGTTTCTTTATTGGTTTAACGTATTTTTTATGCACATCATTATGCAAATATTGTAAAAAATGTTATTTTGGTATATGTACCGTGTATACATCCAAATGCATTTAGTAAAAAGCGGTTATTTTAATATTACAAACAGACACTCCAATTTTATTTATTTGTATAGATTCATGAATCTCTAACAAAAGGTACACATACACGTACTGAATTCACATAATATAAATCTGTAAAATAATTTTACAGTAAAATGTGCTCTTTCCGTAAAGAACACTAAATACTGCAGACTTATAGGCGACCCTTATTCGCAAGGCACTTTCTGTCGTCCGTCAGGGACGACTTATCTATGGCTTCTATCGGATCTTATGAACGAAACCACCCTGTAGTTAAAACTTATTAAATAATAGCTGTGCCCCGCGGTTTCACCCGCGTTAATTTGAGGAAAATATAGCCTATAGCCTTCCTTGGTAAATGGCTATCCAACACAAAAATAAAATTTATTGATTCGAACCATTATTTCCTGAGGTTAGCGCGTTTAAACAAACAAACTTTTCAGCTTTATAATATTAGTATAGATGTATAGATTTGCTCTCAAAACTTTTCGTGTTTTATAGAAAACGTTTGGTTTTTTTTCCTATCTTTCTGGGCGGTAGGTACTTGGGCGCGGTAAACACGGTTTTTCCCGCGTAAATATAGATTTCACGGGAATCCGCGATAAAAAGTAGTATATATTTTGCTACACAATCTCCTCTATTTTCAAGTGGAAGTCCCATCAAACTCAGTTCAACCGTTCCGAGGATTAGCCCGGACAAACAAAGAGACAGACAGACACAGACAAAAAATTTAAAATTATTCAATTATTTTGAAATAACAGGTGGACACTTCAATTTTATTTATATGTATAGTAGCCCAGTAGCCGGGTTTTTTTCTTTGCAACGTCCGGGACCTAGTATTTTTTTTGGAATATGTTAGGGGTATCCCCATAATGTAAATCCAAGATGGCGGCTGATGCGGGCCCGGCACCGCCGCGCCAACTTGGTTTTACATTTAGGGGACAACCCTGAACATATTAAAAAAAAATACCAGGTACGGTACCACGGTACCCGTACGTTGCATTACAAACATACTTTTTTGGTTGCGGCTACTGGGCTATAAATAACAAAAACCAACCATGGGTCTTACTGTCACAGAAAGGGCTACGATATTACGATAATAATACAAAAATTAAGGCTTCGAAAACACTCGAGTCACTAATACGTAATTTATTTATGACTAAATTAGTTAATTACAGTTATATAATTACTAAATTAGTTAATTATTTAACTATAATTAACTAATTTAGTAATAAATAAATTAGTAGTAATAATAAATTAATGCAAAGCACAACACATTTGAGTCGCCATATTCCAATACGTTTCTTTATTACTAAATTATTTAATTTTAGTTAACGGTAATTGCAAGTGATGTGGAATGTATACTTTGAATAAGCAATATATAATTTTTTCGCTAAAAACTTTTTTGGCCCTCCTTTAATTTAAATGTTTTATTAGGTACAACTTTTTATCGTTTCAGCATTCATAGTAATACATATTCGTTGAAAATATCGGTGTCTGCTTATTACGATTTTTTGATAAACGGATGTACTGCTGTATACATAGTTATAGCATTCCGAACATATCCTTTGAAAACCCAAAATAGATTATTAAAAATTGTTCAGAATTCCCAAATATACCTATTAGAACCCTTTGAAGGGTGATGAAATATGAAAAACTTCGAAATTTATATACATCTATATATATATAAATCAATTGCTGTTCGTTAGTCTCGCTAAAACTCGAGAATGGGTGACCCGATTTGGCTAATTTTGATCTTGAAATGTGACCAAACCAGGATCTGATGATGGCATCCCAGAGAAATCGGGAGGAATCTTCGAAAATCGCAGTGGCGACTAGTTCGTTTGTTATTTTTTTCGTCTATTTACGTTGTATTACTTGTCGATGTACCTAATTGAAGTCGTTTTTTTTTCGTTTGCTAGCAAACACAATTATTACATAAAATTGGAACATAAATTAGTCTGTATTTAAAGTAAATGTTATAGAAAGGAAAGGTCAAGTCGAATAGTAAATAAGAAAGTTAATCGTGGAAAGTGCGCGCGAGTAAATCTATGGCAGTGCTGTCGCTCTTAAAATCTACAATGAGTATCTAGTGACGTACAAGTAATGGACCTCTATGTTAATTAAACTGTACGTAGGACTAATGAATAATCATTCGAAAAGACGTAATTGCACGGTAGATCTTTTTACCGGATTTCTCTATAAATGACAGAATAGATATTAGTATAGAAATCTAAAATATTAGTTCATAGTATAAACTTTATATTATCCTATTAATATTAAAAACATTAAAGCTTGTTATTTGAAGTTATCTTTACCCGCAATTAAAACCGCAAGACGAAGCACATTGATTAGAATAGTATAATTATAATATGTACCTATCAATTTAAAATTAATACGTCACATAAAAATAAGTCGAAACCGTTTCAAATTTGTCTACGTTACTATGACGTTACTTTAGATCAAATTTATCATCATATAAATTCTATGTGTATTATGTGATATCTTAGATACATAAAATGCATTGCAGGTATTGTTACAATTTAATTATTATTGTTACGAACGAAAAGGTATATTGTAACACTTAGTAAAAGATCTACTGAAGGAAAAGCGTTATATTAATGAACTCTACATATTAATGAAGATTCAAGTTTTAAAACTTCAGAGATATGCAGCTTCTCGTAGTGCTTTCTTCAATTAGTTTTTCATTTTTAACCGACTTCCAAAAAAGGAGGAGGTTCTCAATTCGACTCTATATTTTTTTATATATGTTAGCTCAGAACTTTTGACTGGGTGGACCGATTTCGATCAATTTTGTTTTAATTGAAAGGTGTTGCGTGTCATGTGGTCCCATTTAAATTTAATTGAGATCTGACAAGTACTTTTAGAGTTATATCTAATAATGCGTATTTACTTGACTACTTTTTCGTCGACCTACGTTGTATTATACCGCATAACTTTTTGCTCGGTGTACCGATTTTGATGATTCTTACTTTAATCGAAAGCTAATACTTGTCATGTAGTCTTGTTTAAATTAGATCGAGATCTGATTTCAACTTTTTGAGTAATCTTTAATAGCGCGTATTTATTATTTGACTATTTTTCGTCTTATTACGTTGTATTAGTTGTCGATGTAATTGAAGTCGGTTTTTTTTTTCGTTTGCGAACAAACACAATTATTAAATTCAATGATACCAGTTCGGATTTAGACTTGCGACCGGTTAAAATAAAGATTTTTTAAGTGCCGAACCATCTTGATTCCTTGAAATACGACTGTTTTATTTTTAAGCTTTTTATAAAAAATGTAGAGTTCTGTTTTCTAACTTGTAGCTACAATATAAAAGTACCTGGTGGACCGAGATCGCTTGTACATAATAAGCCCTATGCTGAACCATTTAATAAAGTGTCTACCTGTCAAAATTATTCTGAAAGCATATTAAGCTTTTTTAAAGCTCTTTAGAGGTAGTGTACTATACTATATCCCACGTTTATTTTACTGATTTGCATTCATTGCCAATACGCTATTTAACGTTAGGAGTTTATATAAATAAGAAATTAGTGTATTTGCGTTATATAAACTACTCAGATCATATTATTTTTTGATTTAGAATTACTACATTTTAGTGATCATTAAGTGTGAGATAACTAGAGTTTTATGATACATATTTACGATTGTATTTATTGTAGTGTTCAATATTGATGCTAGTTTCATATGAAATACTAGCTGACCCGGCGAACTTCGTACCGCCTAACAATCGATTCTTTAATTTTTTTACTTTTTTTAATACTTATCCTTCCCGGAACCCCTCCACTAACACTTAAACTTTATGGTATGGTATTAAAGTTCAAATTGACTTTTAGATATTATTCGAAAGTAATTACATGGTCAGCAATTATAAAATTTGGCGAGCCACCCAAAAGCAGCATTTAAATAATTTGGTCAGCATACAAAGATTTTGTTTGCAATAAAGAAAATCAGGCAGCAATTCTTGTTCCGCAACTAATTTTGATAATGGTCAAAAATTAAATCATACATAGGCAGCCAACAATAACATGAGTCTGCATAATAAACATTCAGTCCGCAAAATAACTACTTGAGCGGCAAGATTTCATGATTGAGCGGCAGAAAAACATGTCTATAAGCAGTATATTTGATTGGTATGCATATTTAAAACATGGTGAGCAAAATAACTACTTGGATTGCGTTTTTGTTGAAAAAGCGGCAATGTACGTTAAAAGTATGTGGTTCCTCCACTTGAAGCTAAAAATATTCCCATAGGGGAAAAAAGAAAACGTGGCCGTCCGTCAAAAGCTAAACGGGCATTGATAATACAATAAAATTATTAAGCTAATAATAATAATACGCTGATTTCAAGAACCTTCCTAATCGTTTGATAACTTTTTGATTTGATCTCATTTATAATTATAAGAATGAAACATTTTGTTTATATTTAATTTTAACACATTTTATAAGAAGTTGCATTGTATAAGAAGTTACAATTATGTATATTTTATAATAATAAAAAAATCTTTTATTAATTTACACTTCTATAAATAATAAATACCCAAAAAAAACACATCCACTCAGAGAGTAAATAAATTAAATAATCTTTCTAAGGAATGCGCCCATTTTGCGCATGACAAGTAGGTAAAGTAGTTTTGCTACTTTTATATGCAGCACAAAATGCATTTTTTTGCTTACACTCTGAGTGCTTACCAAAATTTTATTAAACATGAGCAGCTGATTGCAGCTTATATAATTAATATGCTGTACAAAAATAATTACAGCCATCCAGAATGACATAAATTGCTGATTGATTTTGAAATGTTTGCTGACCATGAGTTGCTGACCAATTAGCTATTTCTGGTCACCGATTATATTTTTCTGCTCACAGAAATAACAATACTATGCTAACCATTTAATTGACACCCGATATTATTATGCATCTTTTGTATGGCAATATAGGAAAGAGATGTTTTTAGACTTTTTCAGGCAATTTTTTAAATTTTTCTCTCTTGTTCTTCAAGGAATATTATAAAAAAAGAATTAGCGAAATCGGTTCAGCTGATCTCGAGATTTGCGCTTAGCAACACATTCAGCGAGTCATTTTTATATATATAGAGATAAGTAAATTTCTATAAAAATAATAATTTTATTATGTGTTCTGTTTTACTGATACATAATTAATAAACAACGATACATTGTAGTAATACAATAAACATAGCTTATACAGGAAGTTTTATATTTCGGATAAGCAGAGTGGGTACTGGGTAGCATGGAGCTTGCGAACGGTGCATAAGCTTTCACCAGTACAATGGAGACGCAGTAGAAAGGGTCGCGCAGCTGTCCCGCGGGTGCCAGTCGGAAGGCGTTCCGCCCTCGCTAGCTCGCGGCTCGAGGAGCTAGCGCTCGCAACTCCCCGCATCGCATCACACGCGAGACTCGTCGGTCGTCCAGGTCGTCCTCGTCAGTCGCCCCTCGCTCGCACGAAGCGCCGCACGTCTGTCTAGTTGCCTCGCGCGACCCGATAACCATGTGGTGAAGTGAAACTGTCAAACGTGATTCGCACTCACACATCAGACGTCGTTAGTGGACTTTCCCACTATTCTAATTTCTTCCTGGTGATTTTTGTGTTGACGAAGTGGTGCCATTAGTCTGGAAAGTTGGATTTTACGATCAAATTATGGCCTTAGCGAGGTGAGCTATTTTCGTTGCTAGTGTCAACGCGGAACTACTTTATTTTAACGTATTAATTATCGTTCAAGTTTTTTTTTTAATTTTTTTTTAAATTAAAAACCAATTTCTCAAATTATTATCAAAACATAAATATTTATTAATGCGTTAACCGACATTTGATAGTTTCACTATTAATCAACTGTCCTTGTTTGTAACATTAATTATTTTTGTAATCAAGTAAGAAGCAGCGCTGCAAATAGCGAAAGTTACTTAGCCTCGCACGCATTATAACTTTCTTTGTTGTGTAAGCTGAACGCCATCGACAGGTAGAGGGAGCATAGAAATCGAGTTATTCTTACGTTAGGGTATTATCATTCGTCATTAATAATAATTATTTTGAGAACATAGTCGCTACAGTCGTGTGTTAAACTTAACAGAATGTGATGTATTTGTATCGGTTCAGTGTCCCCTTGGCCCCGTCAAAGTCCGTTAATGTTATGCCGCTGTTTTCTCTTCGTCCGCACCCTCGTTCGTTACGGTAACCCTAAAAAGCGAACCCCATGATTTTACTTCGATTTTTATTCAGTAAACGTGTTTTATCATACATATAGTGTATTTTTTTACTATTTTCCTATCATCCCCTGACGTTAAATGCTTTTAATCATAGTATACATAATTATGATAGTCAGTATTTATATTTATATTATCACTTTTAAACTACATAATTCCCACATACATAAAATATAGTGTATTAATGATTTGAAATCGTTTAACAGTGTAATATTACTCTTGATTCGATGTTTAGATATTAAACTGGAAACATAAAGGTCGTTTCGCGCAGACCCTTAAATGCAGGTAACAAAACGAACCCAGAAAGTCATCCGCCCGCTCCCGAAAAGTTTTTTTCTACTTCTTCTTTTTGTTAGAATTCTAAATTTAAAATTTAATTCTTTTTGGTTGGTTTTTTTTTAATAGGATTTGTTCAAATTGTTACCAAAAATGTCGCCTCTGATGGTACATGGACTATTCGGAATAGTATTTTCGCTAACGTACAAGATAACCTAATTTTCCATTTACATACTTACACTATCACTCATAAGTACACAATCTATTTTATAAAACAACGACTGCGAAATCTTTGTTTTAAAACCTACATTTTCAGTAAAATCTTAAATATCTTTATAGCAAAAAGTTAAAGTTCTTTTTGTTTGCTTCATTCCACCTTGAGACGTGCCATATAGTTGTTCGTATACGTAGGTTATACAGTGCATTTGTATCGGTGTCGGCAAGAGATAAGGATTTGCGGGATGCAATTCCAGGGGTCGATGATCCTGGGTCTCGGAGGTTACTCGAAAGGCACAGGACCTGAATGCCTCAACTTGATTTTATATTTAATTTTTAACGCACCTGAGTATCAGTAAAAATACATTTAATTTTTTAAATACGAGTTACGAGACTTATTAAATCTTAAAGCCAATTAAACAAAATTTTAATTTATTTTGTTCGACCATTTCAATTGAGAATTCTGCGCAGCTTTTGAAAGCGCTTTCAAACTGCTCTTAAGTTTCACTGTTAGGTCACTAATAAACTCTATTTTAGTGATACTTTTTTCTCTATGGCATAATTAATACATTTCATTTGTTTGCCTTCGTAAACTAGGTTTTACAGTACATTATTTTTGATATCTAATATAAAAATCAATATTTTACTTGGCACTGTCGATTATTGTTGCATACATACACATACAGCTCTATATTTAAAAAATTTAAATATACAAACTAAACTGTTAATGTAAAATGCTCTTTTAGGGTTTATCTCTACAGGATCTATTAGATAATTACGATTTTAAAGATGAAGATGCTTTGAGTCTAGTAAATAAACTGGAGCAACATGCGTTGTTTGTTATTCTTTCAAAGATAAGTCGAATCAAATGTGTCTCGTGTCTTACATTTATATATATATACTTATATATTGAAAATGCACTAGAAACCAGGCCGGTGCTGTCTAATTTGATTGTGTAGGAATAAGTTGGGCGAGGTTATTTCGCAAGAGTGTATCAATTTAGCTAAGGGGCAGCGGCGCACGTTCACAAAGCAAAAGATTGCGGTCAAATCCATTCTTTGCTCCTGTTTCAGAACTAGGTACAGTGTATATATATATATATTAATTATATAATAACTACTTTATATATAAACCCATATAATGTGCAGTTATATGAGGTAAAACTATTAATAAATTCCGTTACGCGTTTTAATGGTTTATTTTTTATAATTAAGAATGTGTGAAATTTTACTTAAGCCGTTGGAAAGTGCGTCACTGCCTCGTTTCTTCGGCTCGGTGCGTAGCGTCTTTGTCTAACGATCTTGATAGTAGTTTTCACAATACATACTAACTACGTTATTTTGCTTTTTTGTTCGGTTTTCTTTTTGTGACAAAAAGAGAATTACATTATTGGTAATTAATGTACGGTATAAAACTTTCTCAATACTTAACAAAGTGTAAACCTTGTAATAAACCTTAACATATTTAATCATTTTAATGCTGCTTAGTAAATGTCATGGTTTCGTTTACAGCTAAGCACCTCGTTTACATGATACCTTATTGTCATGTCAACTTCGTTTGAAAATGTATATGTACACATCCAATAATTACACTAATATTGCATGCTCTCTTACAAAACAATTTGATTGTTTTGGTAATAACTTCAGAAAGTCGTTTGTTTAAATATTTTTTTCTTAAGTGTTTAAGGTATTTCATACATAATTATGAATAATCACTACATACTATAAAACAAAGTCGCTTCCCGTTGTCTGTCTGTCCCTATGTATGCTTAGATCTTTAAAACTACGCAACGGATTTTGATGCGGTTTTTTTTCAATAGATAGAGTGATTCAAGAGGAAGATTTTTATGTATAATACATGCAATATAGTAGAGGAACACTGATAGTTTTAGAGGTTTCTAATGTGATGTCGCAAATAAACACATTGTTTTGCGTTTACATTGCAAATATTTATTTTATATTTAGTATCAGCATTGCACGGGCACCCCTGCGAAGCCGGGCGGGTCGCTAGTACATTATAGAACGTAAAATCTTTAATAAACGATGCTACTTAAGTGTCGCAATGTAGCCATACTTAAACCTACCTGACCTGCCCTGGCATTTCCAAACCGAAGACGATCAACAAATACGAGAGCTCTATAAAACTCATTTAGGCAAAACCATATAAAAAGTCGTTTTATAATGCGGGTCACATTAATTGTTATGAAAATAGCGAGTGGCCGATTTGGGACATGGTAGAACTCGGTTTTAATTTGCCGAGGGAGCAAATCGGGACAGGGACATCACCACGCACTCTGTGCTTACGAAGAGACGAGCGCGTTGACCCATTTCGAACGTAACACGGAATGGTACTTCGAGGAATCGATGATATTATAACAGTCGAATCTCGAGGTCTCCGCGGCGCTTCAGTGACGCTTCGGGATCTGTGTCAGGGTCCTCCCCCGTTGGCCCTACACCCTTTGCTCCGATTCGCCTCCCACTAACGAAGTGCTCCGTTGACGGTTGACCCGTAAAGCTCGAGCGTTTACGTTTCGGTCCCTTACTTTTGTTTAACAATTTGGGGTAGCTGTTTTCGTTCTTTATTATTTGCCGTTTCTAAAAATTAGTCATCGTAACTCATATGTTAACCTAAAATCTTTCGATTTGTTTCAACAAAATAACTTAGGAACGAGATGACGATGTAAATAAGAACAATAATTGTGTTTACTCTCAAACGAAAAAACCCGAATTCAATTTACATGGACAAGTAATACAACGTAGATAGTCGAGAAATAATAAATTCAATATGCATTATTAGATATAACTCAAAAAGAAGTCGTCTGATCTCGATCTTTATATGAACTACAAACCACACGACAAGCTTTCGATTAAAAGAAGAATCAAAATCGATACACCCAGTATTAAGATATAAGGTAACACACACAAAAAAAGAAAAACATAGTCGAACTCTCAGAATCTTGTCCTTCTTTTTTTTAAGTCAGTTAATAAAGTAATTTTTAGTCATATAAAATTTGAGAATTGTGACCAATATTTATGTTACAATAATAAAATGTGTGTCTTTTTGTGACATTAAGGTCACTAGAGTGTATTTTTCAATATTTTAATAAAAACGTTTCATTATTTACACGTAAAAACACGATTCTCTATAAATATTAAGTCTATTAAAACCGTTGCCACACATTTAGAGCATAGGCCATCATAACAATTATTATTGAATTATTAAATTTGTCAGGGTCGTTATAATATTATTTCAATCGTTTTCCACTGATGAAAAGTGATCTTTATATGATATTTTTAATAAATATTTAATTTGAATGATAAGATCATTGATACGATGAAATTAATAGTATTAGACCGGGAGATAGTGACACAAAATATTTGGTCATTTGTACCAGTATGGCGGTTCGTCAGGGGTCTAATTACGTAAAGGCAAAAAGGAAAATGATGGTCATAGCGCTCGCACCGGCGGCCCAATCGCGTGGGCGTTAATCGAACGCGTCGGATAAATAACGAGTGTCGAACGATTTGTTCCACAAAAATGCTTGTATTTTCAGATAGTCGGAAAAAAAAGAAGTAGGCGGTAGCGGAATGCCATACTTCTCGAGTGTGACTTACAGCCCGCCATACCGACGCGAATACATTAATTTAAATAAAACAATTTAACCATTTGTACCAGGCTAATTTTTGCAAAGCTAATCATCGTTGAGTAGCCATTCACGAAAATCACCTTGCCATACTTTTCCGACAGTTCCTAATGGCCGCCATACCACTGCAAAGGAGTAATTTTTTTTATATTTCGCCAAACGATTTGTACCACCCTGAAACTTTTTTTATCAGTTCCCTGTATGATCATAAATAGAAGTCTGATAATGCCATACCTGTGGGAGGTGGCGAATGTGAACAATATTTTTTCAAAATCCTAAGATTTTATACGTAATTCGAGTTTTTTTTCAAGTATGGCGCCACTTTTTCCCTCTACTACAAGTATGGCAAATATAATAATGGTCACATTGTATCGTATAATTTCCAAAAATCGAAATGCCATACTGGTACAAATCGTCAAATATATATTTTTTTTTTCACCTTTTACCTCAAGTCATCCGCCCGATGGTTACAATCTGTAATAATTTTTTTTAGGTGCAATTGCATCAAAATGACGAGAATACAATGATGCCATGATGTAAAAAATGATTTTACGTATTTTACAGTCGTATTTTAAAAACGTGTCAAATAAATAAGTATTTCAAGTATGGCAGCACTTTTCCCCCTACTAGAAGTATGGGATAAATAATAACGGTCACATTTTGTCAAATACTTTCCAATAATTCAAATGCAATACTGGTACAAATCGTTTGGCGAAATATAAAAAAAAATACTCCTTTGCAGTGGTATGGCGGCCATTGGGAACTGTCGGAAAAGTATGGCAAGGTGATTTTCGTGAATGGCTACTCGACGATGATTAGCTATGCAAAAATTAGCTTGGTACAAATGGTTGAATTGTTTTATTTAAATTAATGTATTCGCGTCGGTATGGCGGGCTGTAAGTCACACCCGAGAAGTATGGCATTCCGCTACCGCCTACTTCTTTTTTTCCGACTATCTGAAAATACAAGCATTTTTGTGGAACAAATCGTTCGACACTCGTTATTTATCCGACGCGTTCGATTAACGCCCACGCGATTGGGCCGCCGGTGCGAGCGATATGACCATCATTTTCCTTTTTGCCTTTACGTAATTAGACCCCTGACGAACCGCCATACTGGTACAAATGACCAAATATTTTGTGTCACTATCTCCCGGTCTATATACCTACTTACTATCGAACTGTCAAAAATAATATTTATGAAGTTCTTTGTAGACCAATGTAATGCAATTATAAGAGTAGCGCCCTATAAAGCTAACCTACCAGGGACCAATGTTCAAGTGGTGATCGGCCTCAGCAGCTGTCACCTTCGCGACAGTCGGAGGCAAGTGCTGGCATTGTCGCCTCCACGCCAGTAGGAAGCGACACGGTCGCAGATCGCTATTGGGCTTAAGGCCGCTTTCAATGTACCATCTTTTACCTTGTGCCCCTTACCGCGTAGTGTGACCCGAAGCCGACACTGGCCGCAATAGTTAAATTAATTATATTTACATTCGTTTTCTTTAAGTGTAATAAATATAGACTATGATATTCTAAATTTATATGACTGTTACATTTATTCTTGTCTGGTGATTGATTTCTCATTGCTAAATTTTTATTTTGTATGTACCAATAGTGAACTTCAGTCACGGGACATACAACCGTTTATGAATTCTTACCAAATTTTTTTACCGTCATTAATTCCTCACGTAGGTCAAATTTATTACTGTGTCGTATTTGACCCCATTATTCTTTTGTCCTAACTAGGCAATTGCAAGATTCTAATAAATAGAGACTATCAATGATCGTAGCCGACCTCATACTCGTGCTGTTCCTATATAGTGTAGTATATAGGTATACCTAATCTAACACCCTAGCCTAACATCTCTTACTGTATTATGAACAAAATACTTTTTTAAAGTCTAGTACCTTCCGCAATGAATAAAACACCTACATTATGTTTTAATCTAACTTTGACATTGCTTCAAATAAAAATAATTAAACATTGAATAATAAATTTACTTGCTACTCACAAGCATTAAAGAAAGTATTTAGACTAGTGCTAATTAGTTTTACGAATTCGTAACCACATACCTAATTGTGTTTGCTCTCAAACGACAAAAAAACCGACTTCAATTATCGACGAGTAATACGACATAGGTCACATAGGTAGTTGGTAAAACAGTCAATTAAATACGCATTATTTTGGACAACTAAAAAGTTACTAGAACTATTTAAGGTGATTAAAAAAAGAATCATCAAAATCGGTACACCCAGTAAAAAGTTATGAGGTAACACACATAAATACAGTCCAATTGAGAACTTCCCCATTTTATTGAAGTCGGATAAAATTAATGTAAACGTAATAACTTCGTTATAATTAAGTATGTACTATCGGATCGAGTTAATCCACAATTTATTTTGTAATCTATACTAATATATAAAGCTGAAGAGTTTGTTTGTTTGTTTGTTTGTTTGTTTGAACGCGGTAATCTCTGGAACTACTAGGCCGATTTGAAAAATTCTTTCAGTGTTAGATAGCCCATTTATCGAGGAAGGCTATAGGCTATGTATCATCACGCTAAGACCAATAGAAGCGGAGTAAACGCCGACGAAGTCGCGCGCAGAAGCTAGTATTAAAATAAAACCGCTTTTTACTAAATGCATATGGAATGTATACACGGTACATAATTATACCAAAATAACATTTTTTTTACAATTTTTGTCTGTTTGTTTCGGCTAATCTCTGAAACGGCTGGACCGATTTTGAGGGGACTTTAACTGACAGATAGCTGATGTAATAAGGAGTAACTTAGGCTACTTGTGTTGTAGAAATTTATTTATTTTAAAACTCTGCGCACTCGACAATAACTTTTTTGTTAAATTCCACGCGGACGAAGTCGCGGGCACAGGTAGTATATAATATAACGATATTAAAGAAATCGAACACGAAAAGAATTTAGATACCGGTTGTGAATAAATTTATTTCAAGGAATCGTTAATTTGGGAGATATCTTTTACACACAAGACACGGAAGTTCTGTTAAACCTCGATAGATTTCGAGGTTCGCGGCTCAACGCGAAGTAGTCGGCGGGCACTTCATTGGTTTAATCCTATATCTGAGGTCATCTCGGTTATTAAATTATCATGGCTTTAAGTCGAAAGATTTTTTTAAGATTTATAGGTCTCGAAAGAGATGTCCGTAGATCGCGGCCTCAACCGAGTTTTGCAGATGCTTTCTCGATCGGCGAACCGGGTCGCGTTCTCGTTGCCGCCGCTGGTGAGCCGACTTACTGGCTACTGATTACACTGTCTTTATATATACTCACACATGGATTATACCTTTTACGTACAACGCACGCCCACATCCATCTGAGCAATGTGTCAGGGCTAGTAAATATTTTAATACCACAGCTATTGTTTTTGTAACTGTGACCTTTGGAGGTGTACTCGTAAACTATTATTTAACGGAACACATATTTCCATACATAAATAATACTAATATGATCGTCATTTACAAGATTAGACAAAAAATGTATGCTCAAATATAAGTTGTTCTCGTCTAAACCCACAACGTTGTGTTCTTTATTTGCATAGTATGTATATTTTAGACGTCAAGGTCCACCTAATTCGTCCGTTCATGGCGTCATCGCGATTTTCAAAGGTATTTAAAAATTTTGTCTAGGCTTCATTCATTAATTACCTAGTACTTACGCAATTGTTTATATTTTGCTTTTACATAATTATCTTTATAAATTTTTGATACCGATATATTTTATACATTTGAATGCAATTGTATGAAGAAATCTGTATGAAATTCTGGAAGAAATTAAAACACTTGCAATATGTCAAACGACCCCCGGCTACCGGAAAGCATCATCATTTAAATATAATTTGCAGTGACGACCCTCGCAGATGTTTGAGGAAGTAGGGTCATATAATTTATATCAGACCGAAGTCAAGGTCTTCAATCTATTTAGTCATCTAGTAATTCATAGAGCAATAAAGCTAGAGGCCAGCGGTACCCGGCCTTTTCATTACCGAATTGCTTAACGTTCTTTCGCATTTCCGCGTAGCTGTTTACTTTTCAGTACCACAGTAGCTGGAAATTCTCACTGTCTTCACTTTATGTTTGCATATTCATGGCATAACAATGTAGAACATGTTGCTGCAGTAGGGCCGAGGTGGCACAGTTTCTCGGTGTAGTTATAAATCAATCTGTCCTAGTTAGATTAATGTCTTATGCGGCGTAACGGCGTTACATTACCGTCGATGTCTTTGCTTTCCAACGACCGCGTTGCCAAATATTGTCGTTTCGTTGCGTGCGTCGAGCGAGTTGCAGATCGTACGTCGATTTCAGTTCCCCGCCGCGACTCCCACTCACGTATGGCAATTGGAATGTTGCATAATCGTCTCGCGTAAACTCTTGCTCTTTGTATTTAAAACGTGTTAAGTGTCCACGTAATCATTTCAAAATTATTTTACTGCAGCGTTCTACGTCACTTCGTTATTTGTACATAACGTTTGTTTAGTTTTTAAGGAATTATGTAATTTTGGGAAATAATGCGAATAATCATGAATATTGTTAAACTAAACTTAAACTAAAGATGTAAAAAATTATAGAAGCTTAATTGGCGTTAACGGTTAATAATAAGTATAATAGCCGTGGTCAAAAGTTCAACCGCTTCAGGTTTGCGTTCAGTTTGTGAATTGCCATGTGTCCTCGGCCTCGCTTTGCTTGCTTCCGCATCGGAGCTTATCCTCGCTCGGCGCTGCCAATGACATTTTGCTACATTCCTTGATCCTAAACCTTCTGTGATTTCACCCGAATATATTAACGTATTTGCTTTCTAGGTATCAACAACAATCCGCGCGAGCCACTCGAATGAAGTACGTAATAGGTTTAATTTATATTTTTATATTTATATAGGTAACTAAATACTAACAATATTATAAAATGTATCACTAACGGAACGTAATTAAATTATTTTTATTTACAACAAATTTATTATAAAATCAGTAAATAGTTGTAAATGTTGAAATAATTTTACCGACAAATGAAGATCTATATTAGTTTACATTGGTTTTAAGAATACACGTGTCATATTTTATATGCCAAGCTAATTAAGTTTGCATGTTGAACGTCACTGCGATACACTAAGGTCATGACGTAATGGCAGCTCTACATTAACTATAACCGACAATAGTTCGATTCGTCGCCACGAGGTTGCACGGGAGGTTAGGCCTTTGAGTATTTCCTTAAATATAGTCCATGAAAAGAGACAGGTCCTACATCGCTTCGACCCATAGTTTCACGGTGTAATTAAAGGAATTCAAGATTTTTTCCTATATAATACGTATATTTAAAATATATAAAATCGACATAATGTACACAAAACAGAGCGACATTATGTTGGTCTTTTCCGTTTTAAGTCAATAGGTAGTAACAAATTCTTACAAAATAACTAATGCGGCATATTTTATGTGATAAAAGTACGTTTAGTACATAATCGACATTTCCTATACTATAAATTATAATATATTTATCAATGCCAATTTAATAATGTTATTTTAGTATCATTTAATACCACCAGATCTACTATGTCATCACTTCCTCATATTGTTTTAGAAAATAAATATTATTTATTCATCGCTAAAATTGTAGCCGGCTTTGAAAAAAATTTGATAAATTCTAAATTTAATTGTAATTGTGGTTACTTGACATTGAATTTCGAAAATAATTAAACTAATTTTGTAGTACTTTTTAATGTTTGTCTATTCGGTTAATAGTTATTCATTATGTCCTCATTTAATATTTGATTATTAATTATTATTTTTAATGTGTAACGTCAATTCTAAGAAGTCCTGTTCAAAAATGATTTTTTAAAACTCAAATTAAATGGTCGACCAGTGGTCGAAATTCGACCATAATAATTAATTTAAATTTTATAAGTTTGTACTTTGCACATTGTTAAGGTTTTGTCGTCTCTATTAACTTCTATAATAATAAACAAAAGAGTATGTTAATTATTATATGCGCGTGTGTTTCAAATACATAGTAGTGTGTGTAACGTTTTTTATTTCAATGTATTTTTTATGCATAATTTTAAAAAAATATTAGCATTCTGCACTCGTTCCCTATATACCTAAACAATAAGTGTGCGAAATTTCATACTTCTCCGTCCGTGCATTTTTCATAAAAAGGGGTACCTACAACTTTTTTGCTTCGCGTATCTAAGTATACATATAGTATAAGTTTATTATTTATAGTATTAAACTAGCTGTGCTCACGACTTCGTCCGCGTGGAATAGTGACTTTACATGTTCAACGTGATTCTTTAAATTGGCATAACTTTTTTACGTATGAACCTATTGACATGATTCAACCACTAAATGTTAAAGCTAAGCTTGCCTCAATATATTAGTAACAACCACATCCAAGTCGGATAAGCCGTGTCTGAGATTAGCGTGCACAAACGCACAGACAAACAGAGAAACATTTTGACAATCATTGTTTTGGGTGCTATTTGCGTTGATAAAGGTCCCAATAATATTTTTTCTCATATATCTTAAATGTACAGACAGCGACCCGTTACATTTTTATTATAAAATATGTATGATTATTAGAATTTTATTTGCTTACTCTTTTACTCAAATCTGCCGCGAATGAGGCTTATGTCCAGCAGTGGACTGTGATAGGCTGATGTGTGTGTGTGTGTGTGTGTATGTGTGTGTGTTTACTCAAAATAAACTAAATCGACTATGGTGGAACACGTATTCAGTTCTAATGGAATTAACTTACGCTTACGCTTCAGCCTGCAATATCCCACTGCTGGGCATAGGTCTCTTTCCTTATGTAGGAGAAGGATCAGATCTTAATCCACCACCCTGCTCCAATGCGAGTTGGCGGATATATTCCCAACTATGAGTAACGATCGCTATCAGGTGTACATGATAACAACCGGGACCGACTTATCTATACTAATATAATAAAGCTGAAGAGTTTGTTTGATTGTTTGTTTGTTTGTTTGTTTGTTTGTTTGAACGCGCTAATCTCAGGATCTACTGGACCGATTTGAAAAATTCTTTCAGTGTTAGATAGCCCATTTACCGAGGAAGGCTATAGGCTATATATCATCACGCTAAGACCAATAGGAGCGTAGCACTAATGAAGAATGTTTCAAAATCGGGTGGTCCTATTCCACGGGGACGAAGTCGCGCGCACAAGCTAGTTAACGTATATTGTTACGCGATTAAAACAACGAGTCACAGCAAGTTTATCTTGTACTAGCTTCTGTGCGCGACTTCGTCGGCGTGGACTCCGCTCCTATTGGTCTTAGCGTGATGATACATAGCCTATAGCCTTCCTCGATAAATGGGCTATCTAACAGTGAAAGAATTTTTCAAATCGGCCCAGTAGTTCCAGAGATTACCGCGTTCAAACAAACAAACAAACAAACAACCAAACAAACAAACTCTTCAGCTTTATATATATTAGTATAGATTTAAATTGTAATATTATTGCGTTTCATTAGAATAATATATAATATGTAATGGTTATTAAATACTTATTAGTATTTTTATGATATAGTAGTCGATGTAAACCGTTATTATTATTTACCTGTAGTCCTGTAGCTAGTAATCATTATGTAAATAACGACTGTAATGTAATGCTATAAATGTGTAATGTAATAAATATTCTGTTATGTGCTCTTTTCATAATTTGTTGTATTATTTCTGGAACGATTTTTAAAAATAAAAGGATTTTTTTTTAAATAATTTTCACGTCAACAATGGGTATATTCTGCAATGTCATCTTTATTACTTGTTGATTTGTTGGCAAGCGGCATTATCTAAATAATTTTGTCTAGACTGCAGAGGTTATTTTGTAAATATTTTATTTATTATATGGAGATATTATTTACTATAATAATAATAAAAAATTATGATAAAGTTTAGGAATTACAAATAACCTGCAGAAGGAAAATCATCAAAATTGTGGTACCTAATAGGAAAATAAATTACATGTTATATGTTATACGTATATTAATTTCTGAGTTAATTAATTAACCTACATGATTATTGCAATATTTGATCATAAATTTTGTTAAAATCTTATTGTTTTTAATTCCGAATTAAAATATTTAATATATGAACAATAATTACGCCGGTTCGATAGTATAAATTTTAAAAATGTTAGTCTTATTATTAAAAATTCTTCCGTAATTATTGTGAGTGATAACGATAACGTATATCGTTTCAACAGTTAGATATCGATTCGTGTCAACCCTAATGTAATACGAGTAACGCGAAATGCGAACACTGACGAATGGTCGAAGTCAATCGTCACAGCACACGTGGCTCGGTCACCTTGTACGTCCTCGTACATCTCGGACAAATAGAGGTGTCATTATATTTCCGCATTAGCTCGCTCGTCTGCAAAATGTTTATACCATATAACCTTGCAATTACACATCTGCCTACGGACAGGTTAAAAACGCCTGTTAGAGCTTATTTAGCCTTCTCTATATTTGATTTACCAGCACGTAGCGTCGTACATCACGTATAAATCGGGTATTGTTTTTAATAGCGCTAAATATTGTTGTTTGATTCCGTAATAACATTCCTAACTGCAGCTGTTTACGTCATTACGGTTGTTATAGTAAATACCTTGATTAATATCTTAACATTGGATATTTAAAACAAAATAACAGATATTATTGTTTGTTCATTGGTTCGCTTAATTAAGGAACGTGTAACAGTTTTTAAACAAATTAACAAATTAATAATAATAATATGATTTAACGTAGCGTTAAATAACGAGCTTTGACATTGAGAAGTTATTGTTACAAATTGCCACGGACTATGACGACTGCCACAACCTTGACTGTATCGTGTGTTTGGTGGTTACACACGTCACACCCACAATTCGCGTTATACCTACCTATTATATACATCTATATGTATATAAGGATCGACTATATTTTCTCGATTTATGAACTATACACCAAATGCACACTATAATCCTTATAAATGTATAGAAACACGTGGACAAAATGTTTCAATCGATTTACTTTTAACCCAAGTACAGTATAGCTAATTATGTAAAATATTCAGTTTCAACCTCTTTATATCTTATAACCAGTAAAGAAATATCTTTAGTACATAATGTTACATTTTATGTGGTAGTATAAAAAGTTAAAATTTTACTTTTTTTTTCGTTTCACAATTATCTTTTAAGTTTATTTTTTTTAACTGAGGTAGTACTCAAAATATGGAGCAGCCCGACTGGGGTAGTACCTCGACCTTACAGAAGACCATAGCTAAATAATACTGTTTTCAAGCAGTATTGTGTTCCTGTTGGTGAGTAAGGTGACCAGAGCTCCTGGGGGGGATTGGGGATACGGTCGGCAACGCGCTTGCGATGCTTCTGGTGTTGCAGGCGTCTATAGGCTACGCTCTTACCATCAGGTGAGCCGTATGCTTGTTTGCCAACCTAGTTACACAAAAAAAAAATTATTGCACATATATACCTGTGCCCGCGATTTCATTTGCGATTATAGATATTCTATTTAATACCTTCTGCAAAGAGAACCGTGCTGAATGTCCAAGTCATATCAATCGTTCAAATTCATTCTGTAGTTTCGAGTGAAGTGCGGTTAAGTAAAAAATAGACAAACAGAAGTGAAATTTTTGGCTTCAGTATCGATTATAGATTGCTCTGTTTTTTTTTTTTAATTATTATCTCAAATGCGCAGTAGACTGTATAAAATAGTAAAGTCAAATAAACATGACTTTGCGATACACAAACTGACAATTTGATTGCACTTATTTCTATCCCACAAACTTATCCTTTAAACCCCTAGAACGGAATTTCATCTTTACGTGAAGAATAATATATCAATGATTTTTTGTGACTTTATTATGTTATGTGCATACAAGACGGTACCTACCAACTTAAAAAGTTTGTCATCAAATATAGATAGATAATATGTTAAAATTTTTGGACAGGTGACATAGCAAATCAATCATAAAGAGGTTTTATATTTATTATGGTTATATAAGATACAGGTTATATATTATGTGTACATGGAAATATGTCATTCGTTTCATTTTACATAGACTACATCTGACAGCATCGCTCTTTTGTGTCATATTCAGACGATGAACTGACCTTGTATCCATTTATGAGGTCTATTATCAATTTTCGCTATCTAGCTTAGTGCAGACTAACAAAAATACATATAAACCGCGTATTTATCACTACTTGAATAGCCGATGTTATTAAAACGAATTGTGATCTACGATTTACGTTGAAAACTTAAAAATTAAAATTGCTTTCATATGAAACATATTTTTTTTTGATTTTATAAATACAAATTCTATACAGATATTTTGATATTAAAACTAAATTATTGATACAAGTATATATTTTTGCAGTTAGTTCGATAAACATTCCGTCCTTTAAATCGGCTCAGTCGAGGACCCTATTGTGAGGTCGTCCTCAGGACGTCTGAGTCACGGAACGCAGTTGTCGTTAAGAGGGCAATGCTCACTTGGTTACTCCCCCCTGCAGTGGCACGTCCGCTGCATCATTGAGACATCGCTTGGAAAAAAATTAAATCGTAGACCTATTTGCGATCATTGTTCTACGTCCTAATTCTGTTGCCATTGTCTCCGTGTCTCGTTTAAATAGTTTTATTATTCATTGCCGATTTGTAAAACAGTGCTATATTGTTTACCATTTACGTTCAGTTATTAGTGATCGCCAACAATTAGACATTCGAACAGAGCAGTGACAAATGTTCGCATGCTGAAAAAATATACATTTAATATCTATTCCAATTTTTTTTAATTAAAATTTTGGTAATAAAGATTAAAAAAATGTCAAAATATTATATTTTATATGTAGGTATATTCAGTTAGGGGGTGATCTGTGGTATATACATACTCTTTTTTATTGTGATTTTAATAAAGAAGCAAAAGAAACCTTACGTGCCATTGTGCCTAATTGAATCATTTAGTTATTTTTTGCTTAAGTAGGTTTAAAAGTACCAAATTAGTATTACTGAAAATGGAACAACATCTGTATATAATAAGCGAATATATTCGACACATTTGTCCGAATAAGTTGACAGTAATTCTGATATTTATATTACGAGAACGTTCCGAGGGCTTTAAATATAGAAGAAGAAACTAGCAGGTCGGATGACATCTATAATAAGACCCCGGGAGACCGATGAGATGTGCGTCGGTGATTGCTCAAGCTTTTACCGGTTGTTGACTTTTCAAAGCGGTTGTGTATTTCTAAATTCTCTAAATAAATTTGAATGCCTAATAAAGTATACCTCCTTATACATACAAACTTTTATCGTTTAAAATATTACAGGTACCTATACATAACTTATGATATTGCTTATGGTACATCCTTTATGATAAATTAGCAAAATCAGTATAAGATATTACAAAAATAATTATACAATGAATCAATATCTCTTCTTTTAATGTAAACGATTTTATACATAGCAAGTATATTTTATTATCGTGTTAGTTTAATAGAAATCGATCCGTGGAAATAAATAAATTGATATGGTACTTCAGCAATTGTTAACGATAATAGGAGCGGTTTAACTGAAACTAGATGTAGGTCGCTCGGGCCGCTCTACTTGCCACAGTGGCAAATTTGTTAGTCGACCTCGAACAGATCGCTTATATCGGATATCTTATCAGTATTTGTTGCTATGAAAAATTGACCACCTAAACTCAAAACTAAAATGTTTATATATTGTACATTTTTCACAAAAAAATTCTAGATGATAAAAGGAAGTAGGTTCGTCGATGCAACGACGCGTCACGCGGCGGTATTCGTATTTCAGACAAATACGTTTATAACTTGTGTAATTGCACAGTTTCAATGATTATTTAATACATGTCTTGCGCATTATTATTACACCATTATTAACCATTGTGTACAAAATTATCTCAATTCATATTTATTTGATCCTGTCACTCCGTCAGCTCGTCTTCCATCAACATCTTAACTTTCTGGGTCGGACTGATTAATAAAATTAATGTAGCCTACTTCTGTTAGTGACTCGTTGGACACTTTTGCGCTGATGTCTGTAATGCGTTACACGTTAATCGCGGTTTGTTACAATAACTGTTTCCCTTTGTCCTCGTTTTGCATGAACAACACATTAACCTTTTTCCTTTAGGTTTATTTTCGTATATATATTTGAAATTATTTTAGATAATACATATTATTATTATTTTAAATTTGTAATACATAATATTGTAGTGGCCATTTGTAATATTTTTTTTGTAATAGGAGAAAATATTAAAAACAATTATTGTCAAATGTAATTTTCCATTTATGTAATTGTTTTTGCGGGTGACATCATTACCTACCATTACAAATTCATTAATAATTTAGTTTTGCCTTATTTATAAATATTTAGAGGTACTCCATTATTACAAATGCTTTTACATAAACAAGTTTTACGCACGAAGTGTATTGAGGTTTTTTTTTTTATTAACTACATACTGTTCTGTTGATCAAGTTCAGCGGCAGCTCAGTGGCATCTTTAGCGAGTAGTCAGTCGCGCAGCCTGTAGGACGTTCTGTTCGCCCTAATAAATTACCGGGCCATACAGCTGCTGGACGTTAAACAAAGCCATCGCACGCGAGCCGTGAACGGATGCAGTGTGGTGATGAAACTGACACAGATTCTAACGTGTATTTGGTAATCGAACTACAGTTCGTGAAAGTACGGCGATATCTTGTATTGTGCTGTCTCAGTTCGGCATACTCTCGACGATTTGATGACACCGTAACCTAAAAGCGAAAATATACTTAAATAACTTTTAAGTCTTCTTAAGCCATGAAGTTATTGTTCACTAACGGACACATCGGTGCCCGCTTACTGTAACGAACGAACGAAAATTGTGTTCTCGGCCCAGATTTGGGATGCGAAATTGCGATTGTTGATTGGCTTATTACAAACGTTGCTACATTTTTGCCTTGCATTCTATTCCATGAGAATATTCAAGTATCGCCATTAGGCCACTAGGTCACCAGTTAGCATACCTTCTAATTGCAAACGCATATTTATTGTTACTTATATCCAAGTCTTAATTTCAAATATTTCCTTCACTTAGAAATATGTCAAAAAAGTAAGATTGTATCAAAGTATATTTCTACTCGGTTATTTTTTATTTCCACTTTTTTGTTAACAAAGTTTACTTAAATAAATTATGAAAGAGCTTTACGATTTGGGATAGCTTTTAACAATTAACATATATCTTTCCGCCTATATACATATATGACAATATTGAACAATGATTTCTATACATATCTCGGAATTTCTTCCAAAACATGGAAAGTTTACTCACATTTTAAAGATAGCGAGCGTCACCTACAATGTAGGTTTTCTACTCCTCAATAAGTCAATAGTAACGTTTTTTTTTTTTGTTACCTGTTCACCTGATATTTCCACTAGTCACTACAGACGCCTACAACACCAGAAGTATCGCAAGCGTGTTACCGACCCTAATCCCGGCCCTCCCCGGGACCTCTGGCCACCTTATTCGCCACAGGAACAACACTACTTGAGACCAGTATTGTTTAGCTGTGAACTTCTGTTATATTAGCTATATCTTCCCAACCTAAATACAATGATTACTTTCTATGACAATAAGAAACTCCCCTTACATTTTTACGCTGGTATCGCTATTAGATCACTGTGTTAGCAATAAGGCCGCCTATTTGACCTGATGCAAGTTGAATGTTTTACATTTTATGTATTGTTTCTATTTTGTATCATTGTGCGAAAAGTAAATAAACAAAATGTAACCTATCACTCAGTTAACGACTAGCGGACATTGACATTAATTTAACACGATCGACGCTTATTTTTATGGCTATTAACTTATTCTATCCAATCTACTATCAATTAATGTTAGTCAACATTTTAAAAGCACTCTGAAATGCTATTTAATTGTCATTATGACAATAACTTTGTCAAGTTTAATTACAAGCTATTTTATTTTATTCAATGAAGTTGTGTATAAACAGAAATACGATTTACTAGCTTTATAAAATACCAGCTTCTGCGCGCGACTTCGTCGGCGTGGACTCCGCTCCTATTGGTCTTAGCGTGATGATACATAGCCTATAGCCTTCCTCGATAAATGGGCTATCTAACAGTGAAAGAATTTTTCAAATCGGCCCAGTAGTTCCAGAGATTACCGCGTTCAAACAAACAAACAAACAAACAAACAAACAACGAACCAAACAAACAAACAAACAACCAAACAAACAACCAAACAAACAAACTCTTTAGCTTTATATATTAGTATAGATTGGGCTGAATCGGTCTTAGACCTAGGTATTTTTTCGTATAAAAATAGCTTTTTTTTTCTTTCGTATAACAATTTCTAATAATAAATGTGTGTTGTGTATAAGTGTCGTTAGTAAGAAAGAGTTTGCAATCATAGTGGACTATATTGAACGTTGAGCACGTGTTGAAAGTTTTAAGCGTATGATTATAACTTCTTGTTAAGTAGGACACGTCATATAAGGATAATTTCCTATAATTGAAAGTGACAATGTTTCTATTGACATGAACAGAATGTGGCTGTGGTCATTTGAACCTGTATGGATCTATTGCTGTTAAGTTGGAGCAAAATCGTGGCATTATTTCATATGATAACTATGATTAAGGTATTTGAATACCCTATTCAAAGTCCGAATAACTTGTAAATATTTGAGCTATTGTTTTTAAAATGAGTTTTAGAACATGTCCTGAATGATTCATTTTCAGCGTTCGTCATTAATAATTTGAAATCTAAATATTGAATTTTTGCGATCAGCAATAGATCAATTGATCGAAGTATGCATATTGAACGTCATCCGCGTTGCAGGCTCGGGTCGGGCAGCGAGTGTGGCGGTGGGGGGTCGGGCGGCGGCGCGCCCGCTCCACAGTCGGCGCGCGTGTCCTCCAACGGCGCCGGCGGGATGGCGGTTAGCCGCGTGCCCAGCCCGTTGCACGACGGGAACACGCCCGTCGCGGAAAACTGGTGTTTCACACAGGTATACCGACATCTACCATCTTTACTTTTACACACTTACATCTTACTTTCAGACTAAAGTTGTTACAGCTACTCATTACAGTCGAGAGCTTTTGAGCCCACCGAATATTTTGTCTGTATGCTAAATATGCCAATTATTTTGTCGTTATCGTAACGTAATATGTTTAGAACAGACTAACGGTTTTACTATAAAGATTTATCAATAACATCAATCTATCATCAATAAATAGATTTATATAGTCTAGTCAGTTCCAATGTAGCGAACATCACGTGATCACGCTAAAGAAAACAATGAGATAATATTCTTGATGAGAATGAGATACAATAAGGTTTCACGTGGAAGGTTATAAGTATAATCGAAAAATCTTTTGTTGACCTCTCTAACAACAACATCGCATGGAGCGACCGCCAGCGACACCTAAAAAATTAGATCAAAGACTACAGCGGAGCTAGTTAAGTTCACTCGTGCGTCTGTTTAGCCGTCACGGGCTTCTAACTTGTAAGTTGTAACCGCTTGTAAAGCCGAGTGATTATAAAATTTATTGTATTTCTAATTCAAATTACCTATAGATATGTATATACTATAGAATGCATTACAATATGATAGCTAGGTATTAGTTATTGAAACGCAGTTGTACTAATTTAATTTCATCATTCTCTTAACTGAATTTACTTATGTAAATTTTTCTTAACAGTCGGAATTTATAAATGAGTGATAATATTGTTTGCCAGAGTCGTTATCTTTGCTCTTGAAATATTCCGCATCTACGCGATTGTGTTAATAATTATGAGCACCAACAAGGAAGTGAGTACGAACGTGTATAATATTGTACGAGTATTGAGATGGCCGTGACTCATCTATAAAGATAATAGCGCTGGTTTTGTGCTATGCAAATTTATTAATTTTATTTTTAATAGGTATTTATCTTAACCAATGTGTCCGATCTATAAGACGCGATCGGTTCCAGTTTTGTATCGCTAAAGCTAGCGATGCAAAATAAGGCAGATAATATTTCTTTATGAGAAATACCCTTAGAAACAAACAACGTCACATTTTTATTGTTATGAAAACGTGTGACGACAGAAGAGTTAAACTTAACGTCACGTTTTCGTTCGCACAACAACGTGAACTTCGAAACCATGTCAGGTTATAACTTTTCCTGAAACCTTTCACGTAATTAATTTAAGACAATTACAAATAACTGAATAATACCTAGAGCCATATCAGTCGTGAATTTGTCACGTAATGGTGATATTTTCTTTCACGTTGCTATCTATGTCTATTTGTTTACAAATATATAACTGGTTTCAGAAAGTTATCTTCAAGGTTATTGTGAAATTTTATAGGTACTTATAATCAAAAGTATATTTCAATAAAAAAAAATCGTCATTTCTGTAATTTAAATAATAATTTTTATTTAAACATAACCGTAGTACCTACTCTTCGTAATTTTTAAAATCTACCTACGCTTTTTCTTTAGGTCACCCTTTATTTGTTTCTTTTTCGGTTCGTTTTTGAGCCTAAAGTAAATCATTTAGGTATATATAAAGTTTAAACAAACAAACGACGCATTATATTTTGTAATTCCTAAAACTGTTTGAGTAGGTATTAGTCACACGATAAAGAGTACAGAAAATCGAAACAACCGTTGATGGATATTTTAGAAGGTGACCCGGTAGATATTATGTTTTTTGATACTTTTTGCCAAAATCTATCTGGTTCGCTAAAAATAACGGCGTTTCAATAAAATCGTTACAAGCAGCGGTACGTTTACTTATTAAGGTATCTTCGTTTAGTCGTAGGTATATAACTGTTGACTTGACTTTAATATATTTCTTATTATATGCGTACTAATTAATTGCCTACGATTAAATAAATTACAAGTCTCTTCCTTGTATACTCATGGAATGTTATGTAGCTTTGTACCGAGCACGTGCAAGTACGCCCGCCACTCAACAAAGATTCACGTTGCGTTGTTCGGAATGACACGTTTTAAGTGAAAAACACGCATTTTAACATTGAACAATATACTTTATAAATGTTAATAATTTCAAAAATATATATATTCAAAGCAACCGATTTTAATTATAGTGGTAACTACATTATTTGCAGTGAGTTACAATTCAAAATAAGTAACACTATTTTTTATGAAATAATTTTGATTTTAAAACTTGTGTGTGAATGTACTTTTTCGTAAAATAATAAAAAAGTAATACCAAAAAATAAATTAATATTGTAACAATCGTTTGGTTACCGGACTTTGGGTAGCTAGGACTTGGATTTCGCGATTAGTATAGGTGTAATCCAAGAGAGCGAGGATGATGCGGGCGGCCTTGGAGCGGGTCGGTGACCGGGCGAAGACCTCAGCAGCACCGCAAGTCGGCAAGTCAAGCAACGGTCGGGGGCAACGACCACTTCCAAGCGTCGACACATCGCCTAGTCCTGACCTCCGGTTGCCCATGTGCCCACCTCGGCCATAGTTGGGCCCCGACACGTGTACTGCTATTGATTGAGTAGCGAAATTATCAACAATGTCAATCATCTTTTTGATATCACTTATTTGTCACGTTTATATCATCTATTTAACTACAGATTAGATACCGAATGCGTATTTTCAAATGCAATACGAAATGTAGTATATTGTCTACACCTAATTCTAGATAAATACCGTGAACTCAAAACATATTACGCAAACAGAAAACGTTACGAAATTGGCAAATCACTTGCCTTTATATATTTTACTTGTAAACATGTGGATATTTAACCACTTCATTCAAAGTATTTAATTTTTATTAAGGTACATATACGAAAAAACTAGGTTTATACGATGTTTTATTTGTCATAAATGCACTATTAATGTTGAACGCGAGCACTTGTTTCAAACTTATCGAAGGCGATAAAAAGTATACTCACCACAACACAAAGGATGTGGTTTTACAGTGGCCGAGACACCGACAGTCGACACTACGTATAGCATATGTCGTTAGAAACAAGTATAAAGAGTTGATTGTTTCTTATTTTATCATCATTTCATTATTATTATTATTATTTTAATACGTTATGATTATACTTTTCATGCGACAAAGCCAACCCTTCGGTCACCAACCCGCCTGCCCAGCGTGATGACTATGGGCAAAACACATGAGTTCGCTCCATTTTTGGCGCGAACTTTTGTAAGCCTATGTCCAGCAGTGGACTGTGATAGGCTGAAGTGTCTGTCTGTGTGTGTGTACACTTTTCATAGTAATTATATTGTGAAGATAGTCTCTAGTAGCTAAAACGTTATTAATATATTTTCTCTCTTTTTCCAGGTCAAAGTGGTGAAGTTTAGTTACATGTGGACAATAAATAATTTTAGTTTTTGTAGAGAAGAGATGGGTGAAGTGTTAAAATCATCGACATTCTCAGCCGGTGCTAGTGATAAATTAAAGTGGTGTCTTCGCGTTAATCCAAAAGGACTCGATGAAGAGAGCAAAGACTATTTATCGTTATATTTATTATTAGTGTCGTGTAATAAATCAGAAGTTCGGGCGAAGTTTAAATTTTCAATATTAAACGCGAAAAGAGAAGAAACGAAGGCGATGGAATCACAACGCGCATACAGATTCGTCCAAGGCAAAGACTGGGGATTCAAAAAATTTATAAGAAGGTACGTTTATACTCTTTGCCTTCACTTCGTATTTGTCACTAGCTGTGCCCCACGGTTTCACTCGCGTTAATTTGAGGGAAAATTGTCAATAGCCTTCCACGGTAAATGGCTTATCTAACGCAAAAAGAATTTTTCAATTCGAAAAATTAGTTGTTGTTTCTGAGATTAGCGTGTTTAAACAAACAAACAAACTCTTAAGCTTTATAATATCAGTACTTATAGAATATAGATGGATAGATTTGCTTGCAAAAATTGTCGTATTTAATAGAAAACGTTTGGTTATTTCATATCTAACTGGGCGGTGAGTACTCGCGCGCAGTGAACAATTTTCTTTCGGGATAAAAAGCAGCCTATATGTTGCTTAAGTATCTCCTCTATCTTCTAGTGAAGGTACCATAAAAATCAGTTCAGCTGTTCGGAAGATTGGCCCGGTCAAACAGACAGACGGACAAAAAATTTAAAATGATTGTTTGTGTTTTAGTTTCGTCTAAATAACTAAATGCACTTAATAAAACGCATTTACTTTGATGTCACAGACAGACACTTCAATTTTATTTATATGCATAGATATAGGTACAGATGCGTTTTATAAAAGTCTTTTAAGTACTTATAGTTTTAAATAATTTAGCTCTTAGAAGAATAATAATCTTAATCTACTTGAATCGTTAATAAATGTTAACAATTACATGGCATATCGAAAGGGCATGTTAACATAACCCTAACTTATCAAGTCTTCAATGTTTTGCTAAAAACAACCATTTTAACCTAAAGAAGAACATCTCTATAAATAATGTATGTAGTTCATTTTATGTTGATCCAAAAATGTTTTTTTTTAATTATCACTATACATTCAATTATGATATTAAATACACTCAGTGGCACAATTAACCGACCACCTATCGTTTTTCATTTTTTTTTTCAAATATCAATGCGAATTTAATTTATTTTGTTGTATACATTGGGTTAACCTTTACGAAAACAAATGAAATATTTGGAAGTTTAAGCAAAAAATAATAATAATAATGTGCAGTTTTGTTACAAAAAAAAAACTAATAAAAATCAGTAAAATATTAATTAAAAATATTTGTGCTATAATAAATTATCGATTAATCATGTGTATGTATACATATCTTCAATGAACCACTGCAATCGATTTGGAAGTCGGTCCATTATGTCTTTGATGTCACTTTGTGGAATGTTCTGCCACTCCTCAACAGCAGCAATTTTAGGTCTCTGATGGTTGTAGGTGCTGTTGTACGACTCTGAACCCGTCTTTTGAGATTGTCTCATACATATTCGATTAGGTTCAGGTTAGAATAGAGTCGTCAACGCGTTTGCGATGCTTCTGTTGTTGCAGGCATCTATCCACCACTACCACCACCACTACAGCCTATCACAGTCCACTGTTGGACATAGGCCTCCACAAGTTCGCGCCCGACATTACGACGCGAACTCATGTGTTTTGCCCATAGTCACCACGCTGGGCAGGCGGGTTGGTGACCGCAGGGCTGGCTTTGTCGCACCGAAGACGCTGCTGCCCATCTTTGGCCTGTGTATTTCAAAGCCAGCATGGATGGTTATCCCGCCATCCGTCGGCTTTTTAAGTTCCAAGGTGGTAGTGGAACTGTGTTATCCCTTAGTCGCCTCTTACGACACCCACGGGAAGAGAGGGGGTGGCTACATTCTTTAGTGCCGTAACCACACAGCACAGCACAGTTACAGGCATCTATACGCTACGGTAATCGCTTAGCATCAGGTGTGCCCTACGCTTGTTTGTCGACCTAGTTGTATAAAAAAACCGGCTACAACTCTCGCGGTGTGTGTAAAGGCGTTGTCGTACATTACAACAATATTCACAAAATGAACATAGTCACAATCGAGATGGACATAATTATGGTAACTAATACGTTTAGCACATACTTCTGAGCCTTTTACCCTGTCTGTATCGAAGTCAAACAACTCTGTACGAATGTACGTTGAAAGAAATGCCACACCAGACCATTATCCTCTGTTTCAACCTCAAAACATTCAGCAAACCTTTCACCGCGACATTTATACACACGCTGACGTCCATTAGGAACTTGCAAAGCAATTCTTGAATCTTCAGAGAAGAAAACTGCATTCCATTGTTCCGAAGTCCAATTTGAAAATTCTTGAGCAAACCTAAGTCTCGCTATTTTGTGAGCTACGGTCAGTTCTGGGAGACGAACTGGTTGAAATGATCTCAGGTCCCTCTCTGCTAACCTTCGAGACGTGGTAATGATCATCTCTCTGATGTAAATCTTCTGCGATCTTTCCATGACTTTCTTGAGTAACAATCGGTTAGTCTGTAACACTGGATAGCGTATTGAGTAAGGGTTTGTAGATATCCAAGCATTCAGCCATTTCGACGCTCCAGTGTATATGTTACCGGCCAAACCCGATTTCAGGATAAACTAGTTTTGCCTAGTCCAAACTAGTTTGTCCTAAACGTGATGGGATAAACTAGTTTAGCATAGTCCAAACTAGTTTGTCCTAAACGTGATAGGATAAACTAGTTTAGCCTAGTCCAAACTAGTTTGTCCTAAGCGTGATAGGATAAACTAGTTTAGGCTAGTCCAAACTAATTTGTCCTAAGCCCGATAGGATAGACCAGTTTAGGTCATAATATTTTTTATTTTTGTGTTACCCACACATGAGGAAATTCTAAATATTTTTAAATCTTATCAAAAAAATTCCAGCGGGGTTCGAACCCGCACCACACGTGCCACCAAAGCAAAAAATGTAAAAATAAATAACTATTTTAATAATTAAGATATGATTATTGTTTATATAAAAAACACTTATTAATTGTTATAGTACGATTGTTTGTATTACTAATTATTTATAACTTTTAACGACGAATCATTATGGTTTTAATAAAAAGGTAATTTTTTTTTCCAATTTCGGAGTATTTTATTCAGTTTATCTATTTGTTTTTACTTTCTAGATATACTATAATGTTTAGACTAGGATACAAACAGTTTATCCCAGAGTGTGCGTATTTATATCAGGATCAACTAGTTTGGCCTAGCCTAAACTGGTCTAAATATTTTTAAATCATATCAATTATTATTTTTTTCAAAATTATTTCGATCCAACGGGTTTCGCCACGGCGTTAAAAGCGAATAAAAATCATCATATCAAGAATTTCGATCTAGCGGGTACATCGTTCCATAGCTTATTTGGCTAGAGCATCGACACGGTATGTCGGAGGTGCGGGTTCTAACCCCGCTGAATCGAAAAAAAATTGATATAATTTTAAAATATTTAGAATTTTCTTATATCTGGGTAACACAAAAATAAAATATAATATGAACTAAACTGGTCTATCCTATCGGGCTTAGGACAAATTAGTTTGGACTAGCCTAAACTAGTTTATCCTATCACGCTTAGGACAAACTAGTTTGGACTAGGCTAAACTAGTTTATCCTATTACGTTTAGGACAAACTAGTTTGGACTAGGCTAAACTAGTTTATCCTATTACGTTTAGGACAAACTAGTTTGGACTAGCCTAAACTAGTTTATCCCATCACGCTTAGGACAAACTAGTTAGGACTAGGCTAAACTAGTTTGTCCTGAAATCGAGTTCGGCCGGTAACATATATATACTTCTTACAGAATGTGTTGTTGAAATGTCAAATTTCGACTAAACTCACCATTGCTAAATAAAAACCATAAAAGTAAACATAACTAGTGCGGGATTGTTTTGTTTATTGTAAGTATATAGGCGGGTTATAGTTGCGCCTAGCAGTTAAAGTGCTAGTTAACATAAGGAATCTATATATCGAGTTTTAGATGGGTGGCCTGTTAATTATGCCTCTTGAGTGTATTAATGCTAAATCATAATATTCTGTTGCGCGGTGAATTAAAAATATACTTATACCCCGTCCGGCGACTAATGATCTTTTTGACACTTCAAGAAATTTTGACATTAGTGACTGCCTCACACGTTATTTATTCGATTCGAAATAATAATCGATTTTATTTAAGAAGAACTTTCAATCGATTTAATTAAATACATTTAGTTTAAAAATATTATTTATTTATGCGTTTATTAGTTTTTTTAATTATAAATAATAAATAAATGCATTAACAGAGTTATTGCTCTTTATTCTTGGTTTGCAATTAAATTTCAAGATTTCGACTTAATTCCTTGCAAGTAATCAATCTTGGGGTCATAGTAACTATTTTTATTTCCTTTTTTGTATTAAATTTATCGAAAAAATAATCAAATGACGTAAAATTATTTTTATCATATGATCGATTTATTATCGATTTATTATTTCAAGAACTGTTTCATAGTCTGTGGTTGTTTGTTATGCACAGGGTACTTCACTCAATCAATCAAATCGTCAATAAATTATGACATTACTGTAAAATTTTTAGTACGTTATTCCGAAAAAAAAAAACCTGTAATTTATAGGCGTGAGCTGTCAAAAAGATCATTAGTCGCCGGACGGGGTATAGTATAATTCCAATAAATTGTACTAACGATAAGTTAGAAATGTAACGTACTGTTTGATAGTAGGTACCTATAACAGATAACGCATACGGAAGAATGATAAAAGAATAAATATCAGATCAGGGTTGAAGATAATTTCAAAGTTACTCTATTGACGTACATGACTTGAATATGTCGTAATCAAAGAGAATTTAGGTTTTGCTTTCGATTTCAAATATTATGTGAAACAGCTATAAATAATTTTGTTTAGTACCTACTTAAAGTGCCGGTCCCTTTACTAAGAATCCACTGTCCGTGCATATTATGTCACACACATACCTATGTAATATTAATAGAAGATATACATATTATCAGGACTGTTATAATAACGGCATAAATAATAATAATGCAATAGATTAAAAAAGTTAAGTACAAAAAAATAAAATAAAAATTATCAAGTTCCTAATATGAGGATCGTACTTTATTCGTTAGTCAAGTTTTTAGCTCTATTAAAAGATATACGTGTATTATTATAGGTTGTAGAGAGCTACATAAATTGATTCATTTGTTTAGCGAATCAATAAAATCTAACTTAAAAATAAATTCTGTTATTTAAAGATTTGTTATCATTTATCAAACAGATTCAATATTAAAATGAATCTGTTTAAAAAGTAATTGAAATTATGATAAAGTACGAACCTACCTAAAAAGCGTTACAAGAATATTGATATCAATTCTATCGGCTATCGCTAGATTTTGGTCAATGACGTCATACAAACATGACCATGTTGATGATATTTGTATAGATTTAGGCTTAAATTATCATATTGATTACCTCGAAAGCAAAAAATAATACATAAAAGTAATTTAATACCGAAAGTATAGCTACGACTTGAGTTTTTCGCGTAGTAGGTTCACCCTTTTATAGAATGGAAACGCTAATTGTTTGTTTTTACTGAACGCAAAATAGAGTCACGTGCTAATACACATGATAATAATAATCACAAATGCCAATAACATTACATCGATTTAATTACAGAGACTTCCTATTGGACGAAGCGAACGGCCTTCTACCAGAAGACAAGCTGACGATATTCTGCGAGGTGTCAGTTGTCGCAGATAGCATTAATATTAGCGGGCAAAGCAACGTCGTTCAGTTTAAAGTACCAGAGTGTCGGTTGTCAGATGACTTGGGTGCACTCTTTGACAACGAGAGGTTTTCTGATGTCACGTTAGCGGTGGGAGGAAGGGAGTTTCAGGCGCACAAAGCTATTTTAGCAGGTAATTATTAGAAACAATAATCAGCTTACTATTACTACACTGGACCGCAAAGAAGAAGGGTCGGTTAGAAAATTATAATATCTTCAAAAGTATGTACCTGACCTAGCTTTATGAAATAAAGACTAATTATAAATTAAAGAATATTTAATGTCACATAAAATCTAAATATATATATAAAATGCTTTGTTGTACGTAAATACACAGTTTTCTCTATCACCACAAAACCCAATCAACTTCCCGTTGGTGTGGTAAATACCCCTTGGTCTCCAGGTGGTAGTAAGGAAGTTTGGTCGCGGTTGGTGAAAGTGGGTGATGGTGGTCTATCACCACAAAACCCAATCAACTTCCCGTTGGTGTGGTAAATACCCCTTGGTCTCCAGGTGGTAGTAAGAAAGTTTGGTCGCGGTTGGTGAAAGTGGGTGATGGTGGGTGGTAAAAATGTTGAAACATATATTTATGTCCTTTTTTAACGCATTAGGACATCTGAAAAGATCTCAAAATTTCTGTAATGGTCTAGAAAGTTTCTGTGATGTATTTTAACCCGAGCAACGCCGGGTTTCGCTGCTAGTAATATATAAGTAAAGCCTTTTTATTATTTTTGATAATTTTATAAAAAACTGAAAATGTAAAATAATGTTAGTTTTTGCATTTAGTACCAAAAAACCTAAATCAATTGTTTCGCGTTTGTTTTAGTTTTGCAATAAAAAAGTTATAATTTATAAATATGGTATTTCTGACTTATAAATTTTATTATTTTTAAGTCGTCGTATATTTAAGAGGTCGTTAACCACTGTAAAATGTACCAGGATCTTGACAATGCTTGATGATGGGCACAGTCGGTGAAATACAGCGATAACTGTTGGTTTGAGGTGTAGCTGACGGTGCGGGAGGATCTCTTTATGGTGGTCAAAATTTTTGAGAAATCGCTTTTTACGGCTGTTATAGTAAAGAATCATCATTTAAAACTAGAAAGACACCACAGAAACTCAAGGTTGAGTTATAGTAGACAACACGAGAATAGGACTCTGAATGACTGGTCAAGAGTTATGTTTTCAGACGAATGTAGATTCTGTTTGTACAAGCACGACGGTAGGAAAAGAGTGTACAGGAGACTGGGAGAGCGCTACAACCAGACCTGTATATATTTTCATTTAAGCACATTAAAATATTCTTTAACTTACTCTTTATTTCATAAAGCTAGGTCAGGTACTTTGAAGATATTGAACATTTTCTAACCGACTCTTTTTCCTTGTGGTTCAGTTTACATACAAAAATATTTTTCTGTGAAAATCCAAATTATAATATAATTTATGAACAAAATTATTTAAAATAAATAAATATGGCTATATTCTTTTTAAACCTAATAATGGAACAAACAACATACAGATTACGAAATAACAATGAGTAGCTTCAATTGCAAAACGTGCTGACACTCGCTACGTATCTGTCACGTATGCTACATACATGGAATTTCTCGTTTACCACGATTACAGCATAATCATAATACTCTGCATTACAAACTATAACATTATTTTTAATCTATATATATACAAGAGATTTCCACCCATATATTTATTATTTACTCATCACGATATCTCTGGAACCATAAGGCGTAGAGACTTGAAATTTGGTAGGAATATTCCTTTCGCCGATTAGAGGTCAGCTAGAACGGATTTTACGAAATTCCAGAAAAAAATAATAATAACATATTATGGCAAAACAATGTTTGCGGAGTCAGCTAGTAATTTATAAAAGTATAAAACAAAATGACGTTTTGTATAAATTATTTCGTTCAATTTTCCAGCGCGGAGTCCTGTATTCGCGGCAATGTTTGAACATGAAATGGAAGAGAGGAAAAGAAATCGCGTAGACATTACAGACGTTGATCACGAAGTTCTACGAGAGATGTTAAGATTCATTTACACGGATCGCGCGCCAAACCTCGACAAAATGGCGGATGATTTATTAGCTGCAGCAGACAAGGTATTAAAAATCAATTGTTCATATACATTGTGATACATAATAGCAAACGTAAGCTATCGCTATTGAAATTACAATTAATAATTACAAAAAAAGGTTGCCAAAAATTCACTTTATTTTGTAACATTATCTGCTTGAAATGATAAAACATTTTGGATATTTTTATCAAAAAGGTTCAGACAAGAGTTCAAGTTACCAAGGTGAACATGAACACTATTCTGAATATGAATCAAGTATATATTTTGTAAAATAGAAATAAAATCTTATACTATTAAACGAGCAATTCTTGTATATATATATATATATTTTCTGAATCTCGGAATCGGCTCCAACGATTTTCGTGAAATTTAGTATGCAGGGGATTTCGGGGGCGAAAAATTGATCTAGCTAGGATTCATTTAAAAAAAATGTCGTTTTATCCCTGTTTTTAGGCAATGAAAAAATATCATTAGAATACGAAGCTTAATTTCACCATTATTAATATAGCTGTTACAGCGTAATTAGGAAAGCGACGGATTTCAAATTGTTTTGACCCGGGTTCGAATCTCAGTCTCCAAATTACTTTTTTTTTCTTTTTTTTTTATTTCACTCGTGATTTATTATTTAAATAAAATTAAAATATAAAAATACCGAGAAAAAAAAAGCAAAAAATAAAATGAAAATACCGAGCTGGGCTCGGTCACCCAGGTACTGTATACTTAATCATAAAAACGTAGGTACGTTTCTTCAAAAGAATCTTCATCCAGAAACGATTTTCTGTTAGGTATCTATACATATTATATATTATGTTACTGCCAACTTTATTATTACAAATACAGTGGTACCTAGTCGTTAATAGATACGTAACTTATTACGTAATGCAGTGGAATATTGACATTGAAATGATATTAAATTATCATGAATTTCTGACTAATTTGTTATGAAGTATTTATTATCAATATTATAATATATAGATAGTAATAGCATTAAACCAATAGCTGAAGGTATTAAATCTTAAGTTATTTTCTGCATTTGATCATTCTTTCTTGTAGAAAATCGGGCACAGTAATTGCATATTATACTCGTAGGTACAGACAAACATCGCAGTTGCCGTAATATTACATCCTCTTTTAATACATTTAACAATCCATCCGATTTCTTAATAAAAGGCGCTATAGTTATACGATGTCATTAAAACATAAATATTTCACCCGTAGGTATATCCAACATAATCTCAATAAATGTAGTTATAGCCCAGTCGAATTAGCTCAAAATCGGGCTGAGATTTACACAAATTGAAAATAGCAATTTTCCTTCGGAATTCGTTGGGTCACTGGTAGTCTAAATTCAAAAATTAGGGATACCAGACTTGTTGCTTCAACCGCCATCTTGATTTAAAGGGTTATTTTTTGTCTTTTGAATAACTCGTTTATTTTCAATTTTACACGAAAAATAGTTATTACAAAAGTACTTTAAAATTAAATTTCCTACAATTTTAGTCCCTATCAATTTTTTCGTAGGATCGATATTTTTCGATTTATACGTGAGAAGAGTTATAATAATTATGAATAATTATACAACATCAATAATAAACGCGATAATAGAATACTTAGGTTCACCCCTAAATCTTTTCCAACGAATTTCGAAGGAAAATTGCTGCTTCCAATTTTTGCAAATCTAAAATACTAATTCGACTGGGCTATTATGTTGTCGAAGAACAGGAACGAAAGAAGGCAAAACTTCACTTTTATAGTTTATTACTTATATAATTAGTTTTAATACGAGAACCAACTAAAATAATACAATTCGTGAAACGTAACGTGTCGACCACCATAAAATTGAGGAAACGTAATAACATTCCAAACGTGCACAAAAATAGATTTGATAAAACGTAATAGTAGTATGTATCGTACGATACGAAAATAGGATAAACGTTAAATACATAATATTTCGTCCGCCGGACGTGAATGCTGAAATTATGGTCTCAGAATGTATTCAGATTTAAGTAAGTTTATGTAATGATTCAAAAATTCATATAATAATAAGAATCTTACAAACCTTTATAATTGTAGCCTTAATAAACTAATATGATGTTGATGTGTCTTTGTTTGCAATTCAGTCTTTCTTCAATAAAATAAAACCTCATTTACAGAATGCTAGAAATAGACTGGTGTCCTGATTTACAGAAACAAAAACTTGTGGTGTCGTGGGACACCAGATAGAAACGAAGTTCCTTATTATAAAATATTCATTTCAAGTTATATTCGAGGTATAAAGAAAATAATTATTCGGTTATAAATATTTGATTATGATTTCTTTATTGATGAAAATAAAAAAAACTATTTTACAAAATTATCTTAACACCTTTATTTTATTTACAATGATTTATAAAAATATTATATATTAGATTTATATAATCTATACATATAATAAAATGGTAGAAAAGTCAAAACTGTACATTGAATATTTTTTTAAAAGAATACTTGGGGTGTGATCTACAATCGATACCGAAGCCAAAAATATAGTTTTTAGAATTTTTGTCTGTTTGTCTGTTTATCTGTTTGTCTGTATGTATGTCCGGGATAAACTCAGAAAGTACTGCATGGATTTACTTCAAATTTGGCACGAATATTGTTAAGAAGTCGGGTCAGAACATAGGCTATATATTATCACGCTATCACCTACGGGGAACGAGCAGTGAACCTTTATTTCTTCAAATGTATGTCCGGGATAAACTCAAAAAGTACTGCATGGATTTACTTCAAATTTGGCACGAATATTATTAAGAAGTCGGGTCAGAATATAGGCTACATATTATCACGCTATCACCTACGGGGAACGAGCAGTGAAAGCACGCAGACGACGTCGCGGGCAGCAGCTAGTAATTATATATACATCGAAACAGCTATTTACATGAATGATAATAATTAAACGGTAAATGTAGCCATCATACATGACTACATAAAAATCTTACGCTTTTGTTACGGACGTTTTTTGCCGCCTAGGGTACCCCTCCGCAACGCCCCATATTTAAGGAACTTCGTTCCAATAACTATGGGTATCAAAAAGTCATACGAATAATGACCAAGTGTATGTGTAGTTAGAACAGTATTCAAATAATATCCGCATATATGAATATAAAAGCCGAAGTTGTAGTATTGTTTGTTTTGTAATTTACATGCACTTGGTCACATCCATGTCAAACGATCAGTTGTTTTAATTTCCAAATAATTGTTAAAAATAATAACGATTTTAAAAGTTTGAAAACGAATGATCTGTATGTTTTTAAGAATGTTTTTAAAATTAAAAAAATATGCATATAATTTTGCATTAATTTATTTATGCCATTTGAATCAAATAAATAAAATAATAATTCACATATCAAACACGAACTTGCCAGAAAAAAAAAGAAAAATATATAAATTAAGAACATAATTTATATATTTTTATTTTTTTTTAATTTTACTTGGTAAGAACCAAAATAAAATGATAATTTTTTTTTTTTTTTTATTAAATGTTTAGTGCTATCCACACGCGCCTATGCGTACTTTTATTGATTAAATTGACGAGGATGTTCCAAACTATTAGTTAAATTTATATATAGAGGTAGCTTTGCATATTAAAAAAAAAAATACTACCATTAATTATATATATTTTTTTATTTCAGTACGCGTTGGACAGACTGAAAGTGATGTGCGAGGAAGCGTTGTGCCTGAGCTTATCAGTAGAAACGGCAGCAGATACGCTGATATTAGCCGATTTACATTCTGCAGACCAACTAAAAGCACAGACCATCGACTTTATCAACACGTTAGTTCATCACATTTCTTACCCTATTACATTATCTTTTACTTTTATTTCTTTAATTTCCCCTTTGATAATTAATTAATATATCGATAGATATAGTTTGATCTATAAAAAAAGCTTTCGGCTAAGGAAGAGTAATGATATAAAACTTTACATATACAAGTAATACAACCTAGGCAGTCGAAGAAAAAAATCAATTAAATGCATATTATTAGGTATAAAAATTATAAAGCTGAAGGATGTTTGTTTGTTTGTTTAAACGCGCTAACTACTAGCTTGAATTGAAAAATTATTTTGTTTGTTGGATAGTCCATTTACTGATCAAGGCTGTAGATAATATAATATATAAGCACGTTTTAACTAGTACACATTAAAAAAATACAGTACAAATGAGAACGCCCTTTTTTTTAAATCGGCTAAAAAGTATAACATTGGACCCTACTGCGCCAAATAGTTGGTACTTTAATTTAAAGTTTAAACCGATGACACCTTTATATAGTTATATTTTAAATAAAATTAATTTGAATTTTTAAATGTATAGTAATATTCTTTACTGTACACCCAATATTATAGAAACACAGTAACAAATGAGAGATGTTATCGCCGTGGTATCATATGTTTGAGTGTGTCGTGCGTGTTTCAGGAGTCACGCGACGGACGTGATGGACACGGCCGGCTGGAAGAACATGATCTCGTCGCACCCGCACCTCATCGCCGAGGCCTTCCGCGCGCTCGCCACGCAGCAGCAGCAGATCCCGCCCATCGGGCCGCCGCGCAAGCGCGTCAAGCAGGCGTAGGCGCCGCGCCGCGCACCCCGACCACCCCGACCGCCTCATACCAAAGATCCGATCACTTTCGACGCGTCTCGAGTCTCGACGGAGACGCGTCGTCCGTCTCTTTCTCTTGATATTGGAGTGAGAGAGAACGAACTGCTGCAGCTGCCGTAGCAGTTAGCCCGCGCCGATCACGTCCGACTGTTGACATTGAGGAACCGACCGCCTCATACCAAAGATCGACCACCTCCGTTGCGTCTCGAGTCACGACGAAGGAAGACGCATCGTTCGTCTCTTTCTTTTGATATTTGAGTGAGAGAGAACGAGCGTCTAGAGCTCCGCGCTGCAGTCGGCCTACTCCGACCGCACCGGTTATGACCGTTACGTAAGTCTCGTTGTTGAAATTGGGGAGGATGCATTACCCGTTTATTATTAATGATGTGGAGTGAGAAAGTATGTGACGGTGGCTCCGTACGTGCAATGAGCCCGCTTCGTCTGAAATTGGAACCGACTTCGCATGCGTTACGACCATTATGACTGGTCAATATAGAGGTCTACGCGGATCAATCTCTTTGTAAATGTATGCGAGCGAACCGTTAGATTGCAGACGCCGCATCACTGGTTTCATTTAAATAATAGCAGAGTAAGAAAGCGGAGATACCTGACGACCCAAGTCATACGCCCGCAGCGCTAAACTTTCACTATACAAACTTTATGATAAATCATTGGCCATATTTTACCCCGATGAATGTAAAACGATTACAATAGTACATGATATGAATAATACTTGGCTTTCTCTATTCTTACTTTTGGGTTTGTTTACCTTATGTTCAAGTTATGTCATAATTTAATGTGTCTTATCATATGATATAAAATATCGTGGAAGATCCGGAAACTGCTTTTATGATTCCATATGAACAAATAAGACTAATACTTACACATACATAACGTTAACCCTCTGTTAATTACTAGTTTTATCGACTTTATTTAAAGCTTCAGGCAAGTAAATGCAAACTGATTTTAAGCTGCCTGTATTTAATGAGAAGCCAGAAAAAAAGAAAGCTACAGAAGGAAGAATAAGTTAAAAAAAATTAATAGTACTGACAAAAGATTCGTTCTTCTAAGTTACTATGCCAAAGGATATGTAAAGCCATTATTATTTTTACTTTATAATGATTCAACCTGTAACACCCCACTGCTGTGGGCATAGCCATTATTCCCCATGTAGGAGAAAGATTTACTTCATAAAGGTGGAACTTATGTTACACAATCATCATCTGGGCTGAATTTGGTCACTCGTGCGTTAAATCGTTTTATATGATAATGTTTTAACAGTGTGATTCATAAACTTCATACCAGGCTAACGACTATTGTTATATTCAGAAGTGGTTTGGATGACATGTGCCGACAAGACATTAGCGCTTAGTGTGAATTTGTATTTGAAGTTTTCAGCCAACTTATACTAATGTTGGGTGTCGTGTGTGGAGCTAAATGAAATTTAAATATATTTACACCAGATTAGGAGTGAGAGTGGACGGTGGATGTATTCGTATGTTTAGTTGTGAATCTGCAGATTCGTCACTTTGTTTACTATTATTGATCTCAAGACGATATTCGATCCTAACGTTTTTTGTCTCTTGCGGTCTTATCTGTACCGCTTTTAAATAATTACTTTTAATGTGTACGTTATGATAATATGCTGGACGCTTTTTGCGCGTTTATGTAGTTTTCGATATAGGCTCGAAGTATATTTTATATAATATGTCGTTTCTGTGAACATTCTTTTATGGTTATGTTTAATGTAAATTATTGCTATGTATTCAATTTAGACTTTATATTTAAAAAAAACTGTCAGTGTCTGGTTTTTGTTGAAGTGTAAAGATATTCCTGTTTATTTGATGAAATGTTGGAAAGATTAAATGTAAAGAATGGAAAAAGTTTATTCGCCTAGTAAAATATTGGTATACAAATGATTCACTGAATCATAAGTTGCTTTGAGAAATTTCTCGGTAGACGTTTAAAGTAGCACTTTTGATCTACTCGAAGTAGTATGGTAATTGAATGCAATAAATGTTTATAAAGTTCTGTAACACAGTTTTGTACAAACATTATCGATTTCAAGACCAAAGTCAATTTTTTGGTCTCCGTGTGTTGCTTCCTGTACAAAGCTCTGTGACATTAATTTAGATGATGTAGGTAACTCGAGTGATTGTAATAAGTCTATTGAATTTGTTGGTGTTGTATATAGATGAGCTATGATCCCACCATTACAATATTTCTTAAGTACTAAATTTTAAGTGGTATCATTGTGAGACACCATTCTGAATTTTTTTGTATACATCGGTGATATTCCAATGGTATATTGTGATGTTTCTCGTAAAAAATCTGTTTATTTAAAATTAGTAATGTTTTTAATTTGACATGTTGGATTTATTTTAAATTATTAAAAAAACTGATATAGTCATTGGTTTGTGTCTTTATTATATGATTTGTGTCTTTCACGTCAGTCAATCACTCTTCATTTATGCTCTTTCTGTAAAAAGTTTTTTAATTGCTTAGTCATCTTTCACTTTCTTTTAGTTACTGAAATTTTTGTATAAAATTTCGTATATAATTTTCCTGAAAAAATTGTACCAATATCAATGAAAAACTACAATATATAAATAAAAATAGAAATATACTGTGGCCAATAAAAGTAATAATATTTATAAAACCATTTTATACCCACTTCCCATTTACAGACTGGCAGCTGTTGTCGCGTAATATGATAGTTACAAAGCAATTGTCAGAAATAATAACTGTGATTTTCGAAATTGTCAATAAGTTGAGCAAATAAATGAAATAATGTAATATTATGGTTTTATTACTCCTTTTTAAAACTTTTTATCTTTTCTCGCCTAATTCTTAGCTTTTTATCTTTTCTCACCAAATTCTTAGAATATTTATGTAGATAGGTACATTTATGACGCCATTCATTTACACGTATTATTGGTGTTGTTGCGCTGTTGCGCTGGCGGTTGCGGGTTCGATCCCCGCACACAACAACATGTGTTGGCCATACAGATGTTTGCCGTGGTCTGGAAGTTTGTGCAGTCCTTGTTGGTCGCCCCACTGTGACACGCACCACCTTTCGATTAAAAAAAAAACCGGTCAAGTGCGAGTCGGACTCACGCACAGAGGGTTCCGTACAAACATGTAGGTATATAAGTAAAAGTTATGATGTTTTGCTGCTAAATGAAATCCATAACATTACAATGTGGAAAGCTGCAGGAGCATAAATTTAAGACAACGGTCTTTTTATCTTTTCAGTAATCCTTTAATTTATATTAAACTAGCCGACCTGTGCCCACTTCGTTGGGCGTTAAAAGATTTTTACAGTAATTTGATATGTTTCAAGTTTTTTAAATTTAACTATTACAGAATAATAACGAATTTTCTTTGGTAAACGTCGTGAACACATTCGTTCGGCGCGCCATCCGCTGCTATTTTACATCGATGTTTATTTAGTTGGTACCTACAGTTCGTCAAGAGATGGCGCGATTCGTAACACCTACTATTATTTTCACTGAATTTTATGTTCAATTACAATAAAATATAGCCTATATCACTCCTGAATAGTGTAGCTTTCTGTAAGTGAAAGAATTTTCATGATCGGATCAGTATTTGCAAAGATTACCCCGTATATACAAACAAAGTTATAAACTTTACCTATAATATTAGTATAGACTAGCTGACCCAGCGAACTTCGTACCGCCTAACAGTCGATTCTTTTTTTTAACGAAACTCCTCCACCAGTGGCGGCGCAAGTCTTAAATTTAATGTGGGCAAGGTACATTTGCGAGGCCCTCTGATGGTGCAAAAAGAAGGGAATGTAAAATAAAAAATCACTTAAAGTTAAACAGTTTTTTTATTAATAAAGAAAAAACCTAAATATTTACTTAACTTCTTTGGGACATTAAATAAATAAAAATTGGGTGTGCTGGAAGAAATCTCTTATAGGGATAAGCACACCCATTATACGTGAGTCTTCATGACAAATTTATTATGTAAGTTTTGTACGTATGATAAATTGTTAAATAAAAAAAAAAAAATAGAAAAAAAATAATAAAGGTAAATAAATTTTATATTACAAATATTATCTTTATCACGCCAGGACTAATTAATTAGATGGACCTATTGGTCTAAGATCTGGGATATAGCAAAATATTCCCTCATCTGTTAATTAGATGAAACAATTTTTTATCGGCTAATTTTAATATTGTGAATTTATAAAAACAACCTCCGCCACCATAAGCCTGCTTGGCACAGGTTGTTTTGGGCGGCCTATGTCGTAACGACCTCGCAGAGCACTATTTTCAGCGTTAAATAAAATTACAAATAATAGAGATAGTGTTCTGAGAGTCTGGATTTTTTTATTGGAAATTTCGTCCTATTTCAGGATCTTTTTTTTGGAGTTTACTCTTTAGGAATCGATTTTCATATAAGGCCCCCGGTATGAAAAAATATGAGGTCCGTGTAAAATAGTTGAACGAATGACCTCGTTAAGTTTTTTGTTGCCTTTTACTCACTTACCGTGTACTTTAGGATTTTCCATACTTTTTAAAATTTATTTTCGGGTGTCGGGCGCGAGGCCCTTTGCACCGCGAGGCCGTGGGCGGTCGCCCACACCGCCCACGCCCTCCGCCGCCTATGTCCTCCACTAACATTTAAACTTTATGGTATGGTATTAAAGTTTAAATCGACTTTTAAAGTATTCAAGTACGATTCTTTTGTATGGGAATATAGAAAATGGTTGTTTTTAGACTTTTTTTAGGGATTTTTTTAAAATTTTCTCCGTAATAACCATCCTCGTACTTCAAGTAATATCACAAAAAAAGAATTAGCGAAATCGGTTCAGCCGCTCTCGACCATGTATCCCTTTCCCGTGCTTTCCGTATACATAGCGGTCCACATATCTGGTTGAAGATATCTTTCCATCTTTTACTTGGTCTCCCTTTTTTCCTTGACCTGTCTCTTGGTACCCATTCTGTTAGGCAATCCTTTAATTTATATTAACACATATCATTCATTTTATATTTTAAACAACTTTGTTCATTACAATTTTTCTCGTAAAATTGACAATTAACGTGTTAATACAATCAGTGGCGTAGCGTGCTTTTGAGGGGCCCTGTATCAAAATTTAGTTGGGGGCCCAAAAGAAGGGTAAAGATTTCTCACAAAAGAAACAAAAATGCTTGAATTAAATGAAAGTAAATATTTATTGATGCGTTGGCGCAACGGTCACAGCACTGGTTTGTGGCTTTTGCGCTGGCGGTTGCGGGTTCGATCCTCGCACATGATAATTTGATAAACATTTGTATTGGCCATATGCAGATGTTTGCCGTAGTCTGGGTGTTTGTGCAGTTCTTTTGGGTTTCCCCACCGTGCCTCAGAGAGCACGTTAAGCCGTCGGTCCCGGTTGTTATCACGTACACCTGATAACGATCGTCGTTACTTATAGTAGGGAATATAATTATATCGGTCAACCCGCATTGGAGCAGCGTGGTGGATTAAGCTCTGATCCTTCTCCTACATGTAGGATGTCTTCCTGTTCTCCACGGGGAAAGAAGCCTATGCCCAGCTGTGGGATATTACATGCTGATGAGATGATTTTAATACTAATAAAACTTTAATAATAATAATAACCTATCACTTCTTCCTAAAAATTGAGCTATTCAAACAATTCAAATTAAATATATGCACTTTTCAAGACTTTTTTTCGGCAAATTGATTTATTAAATCATCTACAGTTACAAACGATTTCAGTTTTTCTAAAATTTCTGTCTCTATGGGCAATAGTGACAAGTCTGATAACCGTACAATGGAATGATTTTTTTTCAATTTCGGACTTTAAACATGTTTTCAAACCAATTAATTATTCATAAAGATTGATTGAGATGTCTTTACTGTATTTAGCCGACAGTTTTCCAGAAGCGGTATTTATCACTTCATTTGAAGAAGATAGGAGTTTCTCAGGTTGCAATACTTCGAACATATAACTCAGGTTTTGGACGAAAACTTAACTCGAAAAATAGAGATTAAGTTTCACACTCAACGCTTCATACTCAACAGCCCCCAGTAGGATTTTCTCCTGTGTCGGAAGTCCGGAAACACACAATACAGAAGCACAAACGCCCAGACCACGACAAACATATATATGGCCAATACAAATGGCTGTCGTGAGCGGTAATCGAACCCGCGACTGCCAGCGCAACAGCCAGTGCTGTAACCGCTGCGACGTGTCGTCAATCTTTGTGATTAAGCAACCTTTTATTTTTGACTTTTGTCATTTCTGAAGTGAAAACTCTATAGGCACGTATGACAGTTCTTTTATATGGTTTTTCCCGCAAAGCACGAAATTTATTAACATCGTCGATAACATTTTACAATTTTTTTTGCTTATACACATTAGGGGCCCCTGTAGCCCGGGGGCCCCGTATCCCGTATCATTGATACGGCTGATACGGCGGTAGCTACGCCCCTGAATACAATCATAAGATTTCATCCCCTCGCACATATTCTCGGGTAGAAATCGAAAAATATGGATCCTATAAAAAAATTGATAAGAACCAAAATTGTAGGAAATTTAATTTTAAACAACTTTTGTAACAACAATTTTTCGTGTAAAATTGAAAATAAACGAGTTATTCACGAGACAAAAAATCAAGATGCGGATGAAGCAACAAGTCTGGTTACCGCTACTTTTTGAATTTAAACTACCAGTGACCTCCCCCAACGAATTCCGAAGGAAAATTGCTGCTTCCAATTTTTGTAAATCTTTTTAGTACTAATACTGTGTCAAGGTCGTTTTAAGTATTCCTCTTGTGTAATATCTAGAGTTTAGCTATGACCTAATCCATAGTTTTTGTTCTTTATAAAAGAGGTACCTACGACCGTACGAGCCAGTACGAGCCACGAGGTAATCTTAATAAATTAATTAATCAAATGTTATGCCTACTGAAACGCGCCACCGTCCTTTCTTAGTATTATCTATTAATTATTATTTTTGTAATCCGTAAATCTTGTGTGAATGTCTGATCTGATAGGGCGGGAGTCGGGACCAGGAAACAAAACGTCGAAAGAGCGGGAGTGTTTTTTTTGAATGGAAAAAAATATACAAATAGGGTACTTTCCATAGTGAAAAATAAATTATAAAATTTGATAAAAACTAAAATGTATAGAGAAATACACCTAAATATTCTGATTTGGAATCATAAAAGCACATTATTGATTTATTATATTGAAATTAAAAGTCGTATATTTTAATCTGTATATCACGTGACCTAAAACACGAGCCGCCACGGTGTGACGTCATACGGGCAATAACAAAGTTCTGTCAGTGCTGTCAACAGCTAGGGTACATATCTAATATCTGTAATATCTATCAATTTTAACTTCAAGGAGTAATAGTTGTGTTTTTTCGTATAATAACTCTTTATATCTTGTTCCTACTGAAATAATATGCATTCATAGTAAATTAGTAAATATACCCCACGACACAGGGAATCCTAGTGTGGGGGCCAGAGATAGGTATATTGTTATTTTAGTATAAATAATACTTTTGTATGAATAAATAAATTTGTTGATGGCTGGTAGGTTATGTTACTCTCTTACATACGTCATACAGTTTTGTTAAGCCTGTTTTACGCCGAGGCAACAATGTGCGTCATTGTGGCATGCGGCATTGACGCATGAAAAATGTCGCACGTGTGTGGCAAGAACCTTGCGGCACGGCAACACCTTGCGTCATGTGGCAGAGTGTCGCAGCTTGTATCCGATCACGATGGATTCCGTGCGACAGGTTTTGATGCGTCAAGCCAGTTTCTAGGTTATGTTTTGATTGTACTTATTTATTTTATTTACAAAATGAGATAAATCGGACATGGAGTGGTGTAATGATAATTATATTTGTTAGCAAACGAAAAAAACCGACTTAGATCACATCGACAAGTAATACAATGTACCTACGTAGACGAAAAAAATTACCAAACTCACTAATCGTCTGGTATCTCTAGAAATTGTACCCTTACTACAGAAAATCTAAAAAAGAAATATATAAAATCTACTTTTTTTGTCTGAAGAAATTCTAACCTATCTCTATCAATCAAGTAGGCAGACTAAAATTTGACAGCACGACGCTTAAAAACTGTTGCCTTGGCATAAAATACGCTGTCGCATGCCACATATGCCGCAATTTGTCGCATGCCACAAGATGGCGCACGCTACAATATGTCGCATGCGACAATGCCGCACGTTGTTGCCTTGGTGTAAATCAGGCTTTATTGCACATATTACGTCACCAAAACGGCTGTAGCGTTTTCGCGGTAATAAAAAAGGTTTAAAATTTAAATCAATTTTATGGCATGAAAGCGTGTTTATTTTGCCGAAATATATTTTTTTGTGGCTGTTTATTAGAAAATCGACATTTTGAAGTACTTTTTCAAAAATAGTGGAATACTCTATTCAGACTACGCTGTATGGACTATAGTCATAGTTCTTTGCCTTTCTTTATGGGCCCCGTAAACGATCAAACTTGTTTGTCAAACATGTTTGATCAAACTTCATGTTTCATAATATTAGTCTTGCGCAAAGTAGTTCGCGACAGGGAGCGCTCTTCTTAGTTCGCAGCTCCTTCGCGAACTAGTTCGCTCTTCTAGTTCGTCAGCTCTTTAAAGTTCGCAGCTCCCGTCTCGAACTAGGAAAAGGCAGATCTTTCGCTCACATTATGACTGTTCTGTGTTCATTCAAGTGTTCTTATTTAATCGTATTGTTTAAGTGATAGTGTAGTTGTGCAATCAATGAAGTCCATAATATTTGAATAAATACAAATACACTTTTTGAAATACTTAATATTTTTTTCGAGATAATATAATATTTAAAAAATTTATCAAAAAAACAAACTAAAAGTATATGTATATAATTAATTAATTATATCAAAATAATCAATAAAAGCTCTTTTATTGGCAGGCTTTATATTGCACAAACACTTCAATATTGCCGATATTATAAAAATAAAACAAGAAAACTCTCGAACTAAGAAGCGAGGCATAATAATTTGCGAATTAGTTCGCGTAGTTCGTATAGGAGCGCTCTTAAACCCAGTACCAACCGGTGCCGCGCTCCCGCTCACATAACGAACTAACGAACTAAGGAGCGACGCATTTGGGACCTAGTTCGCGTAGTTCGCATTTGGGAGCGCTCTTACGAACTAGTTCGTTCGCGAACTACACAAGACTACATAATATAACAAACATATTAACATATCAAAAAAACCCGCAGCCCCGCACATGATCAAATAATTTGACAAACACGTTTGTCAAACAGTTTAATATGAAGTTTGATCAAATATTTGATCGTCTATGGGGCCCTTTATAGAAGATAAATTTTAAAACAACAACAAACAACTGACCTGACAGCATCAGTGTCTGACTGACACTGACACATCAAATTTTGGCGGTAGACGTAAGTCGACTCGGCTGACTCGGCACTCGGCAGCGGCACAACACAAAACTAAACTAATAACCAGATGACCACCAAACAATTTAATTTATCTTTAAATCCATGAATATACTCCTAAGTATTATAATCATCATATGATTAATATAATATACTAGCTAAGTTTACAGCGATAAAGCTCTAAATGGAGCATCACGAAGAAAATAAGGGTATGTTTAATAATATAATGTGGTTTTTACTTTTTAATATTGTATAAATAAATTAATATCTAGAGCATACACTTTAATTTTCAATATAAGCTATTAAACACAACACTATTTTATCGTTTTAATTAAAGTAATCAATAATTAAAACTTTCTTGTTGTTTTGAAATAATTCAGTCAATGCTATCAACATGTATTTTCAGATCATATTAGACTAAAAGCTTCATTTAGAAATTAACTATTTCAGATAGTCTTAGCAGTCCTGAATATACGCCAAGAAGATTAACGAGAAACAGAACTAAACCAAAGAAGTATAATGAATTCTTAGATTTAACGCCAGTTAAAAGGAAAAATTATGTTGAGGTCGAAAGTTCTGATGAAGAATTCCATGAAGGGTCTACTCCAAAACCGAAAGGTAATTGATACTTTATAGATATACCACTTTTAGTTCAATGCAAGCATAGTATTTTTTCCTATTAACTGTGTCCTCTGGTTTAACATATAGTAAATTGTATAATCAAAGTTTCTTATAAGATATTCCAGTACTGCAATAGTTGTCTACATACCAATTTTCAAACAAAGATTTTCATTTAAATTTAGTCTAAAGAAAATAGGTATTACACAGGCTAAATTTTGACAGTAGAGTCGACACATAAAATACTAGCCATACGATTAAATTTTCTGTGTATATCTATACTAATATATAAAGCTGAAGAGTTTGTTTGTTTGTTTGTTTGTTTGAACGCGGTAATCTCTGGAACTACTGGGCCGATTAGAAAAATTCTTTTACTGTTAGATAGCCCATTTATCGAGGAAGGCTATAGGCTATGTATTGTCACGCTAAGACCAATAGGAGCGGAGTCCACGCCGACGAAGTCGCGCGCAGAAGCTATGTGTTAAATATATTTCTGAAATAAGCTACGTTAAATTCAAATCCAAAACAATCCTATAATATTAGTGTTTAGTTTTTTTTGGTTCTTTATGTTACATTGTAGCTATCATTTTACAATACATTACTTCTATTTTATGATTCTAGCACTATTTGGTGATGACGATGTTGATGGTCAAGACATTTTCAAATTTAAATCTCGTCATACTAAAAATGATCTTCATAATAAAGTGAAGGCAGCAGTTACTAACTCAAGCAGCTCACCAATGAAGACTCCAAGAAAGAATTTGCTGAATGCAGTTAATGAAGCAACACCAAGAGATGTGGTGAACATAATGAAGAAAAGTTAGTATCCTATTCTTTTTATTTATTTTTACAGCTTTTTGTCTTCACATATTAATTTGGTTAATAAATCACATGCCTTGGCATCTCCAAACTTAAATAGAAAGAAAATCAATCTTGGAGGATGAATTTTAGACTTATTCTTATGTGTTAAAATCCGCACATCTCTTTTAATCGTAAGATCTATATCTCAATTAATTGATAAACTGTTTCAAAATATTGAAATCTTGACAAATTTATTAGTAAAATGGTTGCATTTTTTTAATATTTTCAGAAATAAGTCAAACGGTAGAAAGTGACAGTTCAGAAAGTGACTTCTCAGGAAGCAGCAGCGACTTTGTGCCAGATAGGAGTGATGAAGAGGTAATTTGCAATACAGTAGAATCCGATTAGTATGACTCCGCATATATTGACCAACCGGTTATTATGACGTAATTACACTACGAAGTTTGGTTTTCATATAAAATTCTTTATAAAAAAGTCGGATATAATGACTTCCCTTATAGTGACATGTCGCTTATTATGACCCATTTTTAAGAAATGATGTCAGGTTATAATGACCGACATGATTCTTTACACCTCCATTGATTCCCGACGACGACGTTCGACTTGCCGAACGCGTCGCCAAGTGTAAGCCACGTGTGGCTCGTTTTTGTTTTGAGTGTCAGTTTGGTCCAAGTAACTTATTGGTCTTCTCAGTGAGTAATTGATGCTTGAAAGTCACGCATTGTTTTTCATTTGTCGTTTGTGTTTTTCATTGTACATACTGTGAAAAAAAAGTCATCTCATCGCCGTAACGCATTTACGATTGAGGAGAAAGGTGCAAATAATATGCAGATTAGAAAATGGAGAATCAAACTTTTTTGTGCATATTTAGACAGTCGATCTGAAGAAGTAAACTCCAGTCGCGCGTCGGAGCTGACACACGTTTTTTTTTTTTCACAAAACGCTTTGTATGACGTCCGCTTATTATGACGTGTTTGTCAATTCCTTTCGATGTCATTATAAACGGATTCAACTGTATATTAATTTTAGCATTGTTGTCCTCAGCCATGATGTAGAGTAGGAACTTAATGTAGAAAATGTTTTCTTATGCTAATGTGAAAGTTTTTAACACTACACTTTTACTAGATTTTTGTTAAATCTATGTACATGTAAAGGATAAAAAGCTAATAAGATGCATCACAAGGTTGATTTTTCCTATTATTGTCTTAATCATCAGTTCATACACACTGATTATTTAGGCATAATATTATTAAAATACATGAACATTTTTTAGATATTAATTAATTTACCATTTCGTTATAAAATCAGCGTTTATAAGTTCTTCCAACATATTTTTGTCATTCAGAATTTTTATACAATTGAAATAAAAAAAAAATTATAGTAATATTTTTTTTAGTTAATTATTCTTATATATTTTGTTCAAATATTACTTATTTTTTGCTTATAAATGTAAATATTTACTGTACGCTTCAGCCTCTAATATCCCACTGCTATAGGCTGCCCCGGGCATAGGCCTCTTTCCCCATGTAGAAGGATCAGAGCTTAATCCACCACGCTACTCCAATGTGTGTTGGCAGTTATATATTCCCTACTATGAGTAACAATCGCTATCATCGACAGCTTATCGTGCTCTCCGAGGCACAGTAATGAGACCCACAAAGACGTCCAAACCGGAAAGGAATATTTGTACAAATATAAATATCCATCCTGAGCTGGAATCGAACTGGTATGTTCGGGTATAACTTCGTCGTCTGTGACCCGATTTTGATAATTCTTTTTTTGTTGGAAAGGAGATATCCCAAGTTTCGTGGGGAACCTTCGAAAATCATAGTAATGAACTAGTGCGTTTGTTACTTTCTTTCGTCTACTTACGTTGTATTACTTATCGATGTAATTCAAGTCGGTTTTTTTTTCGTTTGCTAGCAAACACAAAAATCCTGGTTACAATTAATTAATTTACAAAAACAAATGCAATGATAATTTTTTTAGTTGTTGATGCCGGTAAAGTAAGCAATTATCTATAAAGGACAATGCCTATTTTCTATGAAGCCGTGCCCGGGTACGTGCTTTGACGTGTTCAGACAATTCATATATTTAAGTATCCTTTATTAATCGAAAATAGATTTTTTAATAATATTCTAAAAGTGATTAAAGCCGCAGTTTATACTTTAATTAAAAAAGATATTTTATTTGTGTTCCGGGTTTGTGCTGTCAAAACATGTTAAATACAAATACCAAGTCGGAAACGCAATCATAGAAATAAACGCTTTTTTTAATTAAGGTGAGGTAATTGATGTATTCCTGCAAAACACGTTTCTATGAATTCAGTTTTGAAATAGTAAACAGTGAAATTTTTATCTAATAAAAATTGATATTGTTGAGGGTATATTCTAGTTCAGGCTTTTGTCGGAAACATGATTTGATAAATTTGGCTCGATAGAATAAATTCACAAAGTTTTTTCGGGTCATTTTATTTACTATGATTGGGTTTTATTCTTAAAATAACTGATTTGATATTATTAATAAATTACCAAAATAAAGTTCATATATAACTGGAATAATTTGATCGAGTGTTTTTTTTTTTAATTACATAATTTTTTTTTAATCGATTATTCAAGTGATTTTCGAAGCGCTGGGCGCTCTCGCGGCACTCACACTGTCCCGTTGGACGTTACAGAGGCAAGACGTGTGCAAAATTTTTCAAAAAAGCGTTCCTTCTTTTGTATTTTTAATATTACGTAGTATGCATTCAATATCCATACACCTACTGCCCACAGTAGTAATAAAATTTAAATTCGCTATTTATTTTAAATTTATAATATACAGGGTGTCCCAGAAATTGCACGCCAGGCTGACACGGGAGGTAGATCGGCTTTAGATCTATCAAATAAAAGCAACATGATCTCAGTAAAAGTTTTTTAGTTTTCGAGATATTGACACTTTTAGGTTTTTTCAGAAAATCTCCACTTTTTGCCCTATTTTTGCCTGTTATGGGAATAAAAATACCTCTAACTTATAATTTTTTTTTCCTGGGCTACCACTAATAGTTGGTTGAGACAACCCAGTATTCATTTTATTAAAAAGTAGCACGATATTAAAAAAAAAAAACAACTAAATCTTACTTTTTGTTTCAAAGCGAAAACCTTAACTAAAGTTTGGCTAGCGACTGTGAAAAAAAAATGTACCAGATTGAGTCAGCAAATGTTCTCAAAAACTAACCTACTTAATGCTCTTTCAAAAATGGTATAACATTCCTAGTTTTTTTTTACTAAAAATTGAATAATACCACGTTTTGTCATTGTAGTCGTACTACTTACGCAATACTTCAAATAAAAAATAATGCTTAATACAAAGTTAAGCCGACTTTTGTCTTCAACTTACAACTTTTTAGTTACTGTAATCGCTTTTTAGTTTTGCAATGTCTAACAGAGTTATCCATTATCCTTTTTTAATTGTTGTTGTAGGCTGGCATCAAAATAATTTAGGTACAGAACTTAAGGTTATATTTTTTTTTATTTTCGTTAAGTTTTACAATTACAACATTCAAATAAACATTTCAAATACACATTATAGCAGATTTTCAAAATTTCTGCCACCTACTCTTATGCATAACCTGCATCTTCTTAAAAACTGTGTCTTTAAACGTGTTAAACTTAAATCAGTAATTTCGCGAGCTGCTTCATTGATTCGTTGCCGCAAATCATCGACCGATTGAATTGGTTTACTGTACACTTTATCTTTCAAACATCCCCAGTAGAAAAAGTCCAGTGGGTTTAGGTCTGGGGAGCGTGGGGGCCACAAAATTGGCCCTAGCCGGCCAATCCATCTTCTTGGGTATGTGTCATCTAGATAAGCTCTAACTGCGCGAGCATAGTGAGAAGGGCACCCATCATTCTGCAGCCACATTCTTCTTCTTGTCTCAAGAGACACATCTTCCAAAAGAATGGGTAGATCATTTTGTAAAAATTCTAAATACATTGCTGCATTGAGGGTAGCAGGGAGTTCGAATGGGCCAATTATGTGCCCATTGAGGATCCCGGTCCATAGATTTATTTTAAATTGGTGCTGCGAACGGTTTTGTCTTACTTCATGCGGATTTTCTAATTGCCAACTGTGAATATTATGTAGATTAAGATACCCATCTCTTTTACAGGCCGACTCGTCGCTCCATAAGACGTTGTTGAAAAAATTTGGGTCTTCCTCATGCTTCTCCAGCATTGTGCGACAAAACGATACACGCTTTGCATAATCACTGCTTAACAGCGTTTGAACCCTTTGAATATGGTACGGGTGGTATTCATACCTCTTCAAAATTCGTTGCGCTTGCGATTTAGAAACGCCAGTACGTCGTTCGATTACCCTTAATGAAGTAGATGGGTCTTCCGATACTTGTTCTAGTACAACCTCATCCTCTTGAGTACTACGGGGTCTTCCTTGAGAACTTCTTCGGCCAGGGATTCTGCCTTCTAGGCAGGCATTGACAGTGCGAAGAATAATCTCATGGGTTGCTCGCCTGCGGTTAGGGTATCTTTCCGAGTACAATCTCGCTGCCAATCTTGCGTTATAACTGACGCTACCACGTGAAGAAACGCTTCTTGTCTCGCCATAAATTAACAACATGTCTGTGTACTCACTAGAGGTGAAAAGCACAGGTTGTTCATTTGCCATCTTAAAAGCAGTCCAAATCACAAAGTAAATCGAGTCCACTAAGAGCGCCAAGTCGTCGTAATGAAACTATATCGAATAAACTAATTTCAAACACAAGCAAAACGGAATCCAAGTTAATGCGAAGTTGTCGTAAAAATGCAAACCGAAGCTTCAAGACTAAGGAATTAAAGAACACGTGTGTAGCACTAAACACAAGGAGAAATACTAAATTTACCCTGCGCCCCCGCACGTGCGGTGTGCAGGTGTCACCTCTGATCCTATTGTTACCGACCGAACAATGAGTGTGAGCGAGATAGTCCATAAATGTTTAGGTCATTTAATTTCTCAGTGATATGGAGACAAAAGACGTCTTCACATTGAATTAAAACTATTATTTTTTAGTTGCATACTTTCGAAGAATTACGACTACAATGACAAAACGTGGTATTATTCAATTTTTAGTAAAAAAAAACTAGGAATGTTATACCATTTTTGAAAGAGCATCAAGTAGGTTAGTTTTTAAGAACATTTGCTGACTCAATCTGGTACATTTTTTTTTCACAGTCGCTAGCCAAACTTTAGTTAAGGTTTTCGCTTTGAAACAAAAAGTAAGATTTAGTTGTTTTTTTTTAATATCGTGCTACTTTTTAATAAAATGAATACTGGGTTGTCTCAACTAACTATTAGTGGTAGCCCAGGAAAAAAAAATTATAAGTTAGAGGTATTTTTGTTCCCATAACAGGCAAAAATAGGGCAAAAAGTGGAGATTTTCTGAAAAAACCTAAAAGTGTCAATATCTCGAAAACTAAAAAACTTTTACTGAGATCATGTTGCTTTTATTTGATAGATCTAAAGCCGATCTACCTCCCGTGTCAGCCTGGCGTGCAATTTCTGGGACACCCTGTATAAAAGAAAGTCGTGTAATCGTGTTAGTTACACTATTTATAACTCAAGAACGGCTGAAGCGATTTGGCTGAAAATTGGTGGGGAGGTAGCTTAGAACCAGGAAACGGACATAGGATACTTTTTATCTCAATTGTACCCGGTAGGTGGCGCTGCTATAGGTATCTAACTCCGAAACTACTGAACCAATTTGTATCAAATTTTGTAAGCTTCTGTAGTTTGGTCGAACTTGAGAGATAGGGTAGTTTTTATCTCAATTGGACCCGGTAGGTGGCGCTGCTATCGGTATGTAACTCCGAAACTACTGAACCAATTTGTATCAAATTTTGTAAGCATCTGTAATTTGGTCCAACTTGGGAGATAGGGTACTTTTTTCACAATTAGACCCGGTAGGTGGCGCTGCTATAGGTATGTAACTCCGAAACTACTGAACCAATTTGTATCAAATTTTGTAAGCTTCTGTAATTTGGTCTAACTTGAGAGATAGGGTAGTTTTTATCTCAATTGGACCCGGTAGGTGGCGCTGCTATTGCTATGTAACTCCGAAAGTACTGAACCAATTTTTATCACATTTCGTAAGCATCTGTAATTTGGTCCAACTCGAGAGATAGGGAATTTTTTATCTCAATTTGACCCGATAGGTGGCGCTGCTATCGGTATGTAAGCAATCAAATTTGGTAGCTGTTTTCCGGGCAGGACAACGTCTGCCGGGTCCGCTAGTTTAATATAATTATTTTGTTGCTGTTTAAGTTTTTGTAAACACTATTTATCTATATAAAAATTAATAAAAATGGAGTGTCTGTTTGTAATATTACGGCTTTTAACTAAATTCATAATTATGTATGTATATATACACGGTACATATTACACCAAATTAACATTTTTGAAGTGAAACTTCTTTAGGCGCATGAGGGGTAAAATCTGAGCGACCGGTAACGCGTCAGTGTCACGACGAGTACTTGGATGGGTGACCTCTTTTTTTTTCAATTAGATTTTTGAAGTGAAACTTCTTTAGGCGCACTTAACTTGGAGAGTAAGCAGGCGTGACGAGAGCGTTACGAAAAGTGTGATCGGTCGAGGCGAACGGAAGTTGAGAGGGAGATATTTTGGTTAAGATAAAATTTGATCGACCGGAAACGCGGCAGCGTCACGACGGTCAGTTCTTGGATGGGTGACCGCTTTTTTTTCAACTAGTTTTTTTTAAAGTGAAACTTCTTAAGGCGCATTACATACACATGAGGTACATACACATGAGGTACATTTGAGCGACCGGTAACGCGGCAGCGTCAGGTACTTGGATGGGTGACCACTTGGGAACACCGCGTGACGTTGCCATTTTTTTTCTTTGTTATAATAAATTATATTTAATTAATATTAAAATAAGAATTATTAAATATAAAAACCTACTGTGGAATTTTTAAGGAACATACAAAAATAAATTAGAATCGGTCGAGCCATTCTCGAGTTATGCGCTTAGCAACATTCTTTTTTATTATATAGATTATAATAATAATAATACATAGCAACAAAATAGAGTTTTCAAAATAGAGGTAAACCATTTTTTATATATTATCTAATATATATACTAAATTTATTATAAAGTATGTTTCATTATATTATCAGCTCGGTGAAGATCGATTTAGATTCGGATCTTAGACCACTAGTACTAAGCAGCGCTTCATGACAAACTTTACATTCGTATGTTACACAGCTCAAAATGAATAATTTAAATTATATTTTTATTTCGAGTTAATACAATTAGGTACAAAATTCAAAAGTATAAGTGTGTCTGTTACATTTTTACGCCTATGGCGATGTAGCAAATTAGCAATTTTAAAATTCATCAACATCGGAGAGCTAATACCGCCTACTGTATACAGATAAATTTTATTTAATAATAATTATTTTAAATTTAATATGTAATTTGTTTCATTTAATAGCCTTTATTCCATTTATGTCCAACAGTATTTATACTAAACTAGCTGCTGCCCGCGACGTCGTCTGCGTGCGTTCACTGCTCGTTCCCCGTAGGTGATAGCGTGATAATATGTAGCCTATGTTCTGACCCGACTTCTTAATAATATTCGTGCCAAATTTGAAGTAAATCCATGCAGTACATTTTGAGTTTATCCCGGACATACATTTGAAGAAATAAAGGTTCACTGCTCTTTCCCCGTAGGTGATAGCGTGATAATATATAGCCTATGTTCTGATCCGACTTCTTAACAATATTCGTGCCAAATTTGAAGTAAATCCATGCAGTACTTTTTGAGTTTATCCCGGACATACATACAGACAAACAGACAAAAATTCTAAAAACTATATTTTTGGCTTCGGTATCGATTGTAGATCACACCCCAAGTATTCTTTTAAAAAAATATTCAATGTACAGTTTTGACTTTTCTACCATTTTATTATATGTATAGATAACCCTGAAATCCTTTACTTATTTATTTACGAAAGTATTATTATTTTATCACTACTATAAAAAATGATCATTATAAATGCATTTCTATTTTAAAGCCAAATAAAATTTCATGACGGTCAGTACTTAGATGGGTGACCGCTTTTTTTTTCAACTAGTTTTTTTGAAGTGAAACTTTTAGGCGCATGAGGGGTAAAATTTGAGCGACCGGTAACGCGGCACCGTCACGACGGTCAGTACTTGGATGCGTGACGCTTTTTTTTCAACTAGTTTTTTTGAAGTGAAACTTCTTTAGGCGCGCTTAAATTGGTCAGTAAGCAGGTTAATGCGTGACGAGAGCGTTACGAAAAGTGTGATCGGTCGAGGCGAACGGAAGTTGAGGGAGATATAAGTTAGTTAAGATAAAATTTGAGCGACCGGTAACGCGGCAGCGTCACGACGGTCAGTACTTGGATGGGTGACCGCTTTTTTTTTTTCAACTAGTTTTTTTAAATATTGTAATTGTATTGTGGAATTTATTGAGATACGTTTTATTGAATAATAATTATTTTAAACTACCTATGCCCGCGACTTCGTCCGCGTGGAATTTAACAAAATAATTATTGTTCAGTTCGCAGTTATAAAATAATAATAAAAAATCTAAAATAAAAGTAGCCTACGTTACTCCTTATTACATCAGCAACTATCTGCCAATGAAAGTCCTGTCAAAAACGATCCAGCCGTTTCAGAGATTAGCCGGAACAGACAGACAGACAAATTATAAAAAATGTTATTTTGGTATTTGCACCATGTATATTATATATGTAATTTAGTTAAAAGCGGGTATTACAATATTACAAACAGACACTTCAATTTTATTTATTTGTATAGATTTAATAATTATGTAATTTGTTTTATTTTTGTATAGCTTATTCTATTTATGTCCAACAGTCTTTATAATAAATAACCCTGAAATCATTTACTTATTTCATTTATTTACGAAAGTATTACATATTTATCACTACTTTAAAAAATGATCATAATAAATGCATTTCTATTTTAAAGTCAAATCAAATTAGTTCGCTTTACAGCCACTGATGCTTTGAGGTCACGAACCGAGTTCACAAGCATCGAGTTCGCGCGACGTGTGTCCAAGGGGGACGGGGTAGACGTTAAATGCCTACTTTTGTCATGCGACGGAGCCTTAAATTATAAACCCGACACGACCAGAAAATTGATATATTAAACTTTTCTTTATTAATTAAAACAAGATTTTTAATAATAGTCTAAAAGTGATCAAAGCCGTGGTTTATATTTTAATTTAAAAAAAGCGTTTGTTTGTGTGGTTGCTATGACGACTTGCTATTTATATTTAAACTATTTTGACATGACAAACGCGGAATACAACTAAAATATTTTTTAAAATTAAATTATAAACTGCGGCTTTGATCACTTTTAGAATAGTATTAAAAATCTAGTTTCAATTAATAAACGATACTTAAATATATGAATTGTCTAAACTAGTCAAAGCACGTACCGGGCACAAATGGGCATTGTCCTTTATATATAATTTATGTGGAGTTATTAATTACTACATATATTAATATTATTATTAACAATTCAAAGTAATTAAAACAATCAATCAGAAGAATACACACACCTCTATTTGTGGTTATTGATTGTGGATCTCATGATTGATTTAAAAGTTTTTTATCTCATGTTATTTAGTGAAATAAATATATTAGTACCTGGGTGACCGAGCCTAGCTCGGTATTTTCATTTTATTTTTTGTTTTTCTTTTCCTCGGTATTTTTATATTTTAATTTTATTTAAATAATAAATCACGAGTGAAATTAAAAAAAAAAAAGAAAAAAAATTAATCTGGAGACTGAGATTCGAACCCGGGTCAACACGAATTGACACCCGCCGATTTCCTAATTACGCTGTTACAGCTATGTTGACAGTAGTGAAATTAAGCTTCGTATTCTAATAATATTTTTTCATTGCCTAAAAACAGGGATAAAACGACATTTTTTTAAATGAATCCTAGCTAGATCAATTTTTCGCCCCCGAAATCCCCTGCATACTAAATTTCACGAAAATCGTTGGAGCCGATTCCGAGATTCAGATTCTATATATATATATATATATATATATATATATATATATATACAAGAATTGCTCGTTTAATAGTATAAGATATTCAATTTTAATTTTTTATTTTCAGTGTGTCTCTTCTGCTTCCGGTACAGAATCTGATGCTGAAGTAGAAGAAGAGAAAAAAATTAAGAAATCAAATTTTCAAGTGCCAAAAAATAGGAACAACAAAATGAAAGCCAAGGATACTGAATACTTTGTTACACCTGATAACTATTTTATGATGAATTCTAGTAAAAAGGTAAACATTTATAGAGATTTATTATATGAAATTCTATTAAGATGACAGTAGCAAAGTGAAATAAGTTCAGTGCTAGTACAGGCCAATCTCAACTGGAAACTATCTAAACCGAAGTACCACTGCATTGTCAGAAAATAAAACTGTATTTTAAAAATTTATGAAATAGTCTCAAAACAACCCAGATGTCTTATTCGACCTTTAGAACTGAATTAACTCGATCAGCCAGTCTACTTTCCAGTGTTGGCCATCCACGCTGCTCCATTCATGCTAATTCTCTAGATTTTTGGGATATTTACATTAAATTTTTTTACATTTAAATGATGGCTTTTGGATTTCTTTGATATAATAAGCGATGTTACATGTTCTCCGAGGCACGGTGGTGACCTATAATGACTTATACCCATACCAAAAATACGAATATAAATATCTGTACTGAGTGGGAATCGAATCCGCAAACATTGTTTTTAAGGCGGTTTCTCGCACCACTATACAGAAACGATTATCTAAACATAGATTCAACTTTCATTCTTTTTTTTGATAGGGATTAGTAAAACTAACAATATTCCATTGATTACCTGTACAAAATATTTCTTAATTTCTTTTATATTTCTATATAGGCTCAACAACGTTTATGTTAATAAAATAATAGAATAACTCTTAGTGATTTGTTTGTAATAATTGTTGTATTGTCTTGTTTTATTTTAATAATACTCCTAAAAGACTTCTGAAGTTTTCATAGAACTTTTGGTAATAAATTATTATTGATATTATATTAATAACGATAATATTACTATAACAATAAATTGTTAACAACAATAATAAATTGTTAACAACAATAACTTAATAAACTTAAGATTAAGTTTTATTTAATGTTAATGAATTACTTATACAAGTAAAACTTATTGTGGAGGATGGTATTAGTGAAAATCTCGACCTTTTTTTGGATCTTTATGTTTTCCACTCCAATAAATTCAAATTTAAACTGTGGTACTGTAACTGTCAAAATTTATCCTCTTTTAGAAATGTTCTTTTCTCGAGACGGTCCATACCTGTATATTAAACTATGTAACTAAACAGTGTGAAATGCGAGATAGAAATATCAGTTAAAAATACTGTGAATCAGGATATCTGGATTTACTGATTCACAGTATTTTTAACCTTTACATATTATTTTCAGTTCTGTATGTTTAAACTCATTGTTATTGTTTATCAAAAATGTTTTACTTTATAATAAAATGTTTTTTTTTTTTTTAGATAACAACCTCAGATCACACATTGGCCAGGTTGAAAAACATGAATATAAACGAAAATATGAAAGAGGTCGCTATACATATGTCTGAACAGCATCGAGACAAAGTTGGTGAACTTGTAAAGACATATGATCAGTTATTTGACAAATGGTTATATATCTTAAGTGAAAATTTTAATATTATATTATATGGAGTAGGATCGAAAAGAACGATACTGGAACGATTTCAAACTGAGAAGCTTCAAGATATGCCTTGTATAGTTGTTAACGGATTCTTCCCCAGTCTCACTATTAAGAACATTCTAGAAACGATTGTTATTGATTTATTGGAAAATACGCATGTTCCATCAAACGTTGGGGACGTTGTAAGTTTAATAGAATCTCAATTATCGGAAACTTGTACAGATTTATTTCTAATAATACACAATATTGATGGTAGTATGTTAAGAAACTTTAAATCGCAGTCTGTTTTGGCGAGTTTGGCTCAGTTGAAAAATGTTCATTTAATCGCTACAATTGACCACATCAATGCGCCCTTGTGTAAGTATTTAGATTTTTTAATTTTTAACACATAAATTGCATGATTTGCTTGTTAGCAGTAAAATAATTACTTCATTCGCTGGATAGAACATGGATTGTCTTTTGGAAATTTTTCGTAAAATATTTACCTATGGGTTGCCAAAAAACTTAAAATAAGAAATCTATCATTAAACATTTCAAAAAATGTTTTAATGACATCTTTGAATTGATTGTTTGAAGTAAATAAGCGTTCTCATTTACTTTTTTATAAACCAAGCGTACGGCTCATCTGATGGTACGCGATTACCATAGCTTATAGACACCTACCAGAAGCATCGCAAGCGCGTTGCCAATCCTATCCCCCAATCCCAGGAGCTCTGGTCACCTTACTCACCAACAGGAACACAATACTGCTTGAAAACAGTATTATTTAGCTGTGGTCTTCTGTAAGGTCGAGGTACTACCACAGTCGGGCTGCTCCATATTTTAAGCAGGCAATTTCCTGCTGTGCCCTACCTCAGTTGACTACAATTTAATTGGTAAAGGGGCGGGCCTTATTTAATTGACAGCGATCAGTCACTATTTTCTATCTGCTCAAAACCTTAATCGAGAGAACATATAGCAACGGCCTACCTACCTACGACTTTTCAGGAGTTTCATTTCTGCCGCACACACACTTACTTTTCAAAACTTATTGAATATACATATAAATATAATTGACGTCATTATCTACAGTTAAGAAATGAATGCCTAATTATATATATACTTTTTATAATTTTTAAATAAAAGTAACATGACATTAAAATAAACATTGCAGTGTGGGACCATTCAAAACTTAGTAAATTTAATTTCACTTGGTGGGACGTCACGACATTTTTACCGTACATAGAGGAAACTTCATATGAAAACTCATTGATGACCCAAAGAAGTGGAGCACTGCAAATATCTTCGTTGAAGAGCGTGTATCAATCGCTTACGTCTAATGCCAAAGGAATATTTCAAATTATTATCCAATATCAGCTTGAAAATCATAAACAGGCCCATTATCAAGGTACGTGTGATTTAGTGCCGTATACTGGGTGTATAGTAAATCGTGGATAATCCGTTAACTGGGGGTAGCCCTGATCGAGCTCTAAGAAAATGTACTTATGTAAGGGTTGCCAACAATGTGAAAATTGTGGATATTTTTGCGTTTTTTCAAAAAATTCCTATCGCGACTAGTAATTTGGTCATAATTTTTACAAATTAAGGTATTTTAGTGTAATTTTTCTTTATTTTACTTGGGAATACTTGTACTATCTAACGAAATTACTATTTCAGGCATAACTTATTCTAAAGTTATGAAAATTAGCGTTAGAAGTTTTTTACTTTTATTAGTTACTTTTTGTCAAGATTTAACCATTGATTGTGAAAAAAAATATGTATGGCACTAGTATTGCCCGTATTAAAAAAAATGCTTAGTTTGTGTAGCTTCTGAAAAGGTCTAACAATTAGTCCTTGAAAAGCAAAATTGCTTTGTAGGAGCGAAAGAACTTATCACGGTCGATAAGTTCGTTTTGTATCATTAATTCATTAGCATTTGTGTCACTTTAATGTTCAGGTTTTTATAGCAGAAATGCATTTATTACATCAAACCAAATGTTCAAAATGTCATCCATTGGCAGCAATGCAGGCTCGGCATCGCCTTATAAATAATTATCTTTTGATACGGCGTGCATAGCCTGATACTTCAATTTCACGAGTGGCTAATTGCAACTTTTTATTTAATGCATCCCCAATAAAAACAGTCCAGCGGAGGGGGGGGGTCAGTGTCAGTCAGCGGTGGCCATAAAATTAGACCCAAGCGCCCAATCCACTTATCTGGGTATGTGTCGTTTAAATATTCCCGCACCCGAACAGCAAAATGCGCGGGACACCCGTCATTTTGCAGCCACATTCCTTCTCTTGTCTCCAGTGATAAATTTTGCAGCAGTTTGGTGGGAAAATAATAGGCCCATATGAGTTGCCAGCAACATTAAAGGCTGAAATGTATTTAAATTTTTTACAAAATAATTTAAAAATTCTCGACCAGCATTACTGTAAAAATTAACTGTACCTATTTAATATTTTTCTTTTAATATTTCAGGTCTCCCTTTCAAGGAATTGTATTCAAAAGCCCGCGAACAGTTTCTAGTCAGCTCAGACCTTGCTCTTAGAGCTCAACTTACCGAGTTCTTAGACCACAAGTTAGTAAAAAACAAACGAAATTATGAAGGCAGTGAAAACCTAGTAATTCCCATCGAAAGTGTTTTATTGCAACAGTTTTTGGATCAGCAAACTGTAATGCAGTGACAATGTTTTGTGTTTACAATATTTAATTTATAATAGCTTTAGGAGAAGAACGAACTAAAATATACATTTTTGAAGTGAAACTTCTTTAGAATCGTTGTGATTTCAAACCGGATGCAACAGAAAAACAACAGGCCAGAAGAGCGCGCCGCTAATTTTAAATTAGTTTTCCAATGAAGTTTCACTTCTATCGTGTGTGAATCGCACACACACATTTTTTTTTTAGTCCACTTTGTAATTCTCAGTCTGTAAATTTTAATTTGTCATTCGGAGTCAGTTATTTCTAAAAATATTTTTCAAGGAAAAATCTTACGAGGCGTAACTTTATTCACCTACTAGCTTTTGCGCGCGACTTCGTCGGCGTGGACTCCGCTCCTGTTGGCCTTAGCGTGATGATATATAGCCTATAGCCTTCCTCGATAAATGGGCTATCTAACACTGAAAGAATTTTTCAAATCGGACCAGTAGATCCTGAGATTAGCGCGTTCAAACAAACAAACAAACAAACAAACAAACAATCAAACAAACTCTTCAGCTTTATTATATTAGTATAGATCTACTATACTAGCGACATCTGTCCGTCCATATTTTTTTACACGATAAGTTATTACCAACATACGAAAACCGTCTCCGAAACACGCTGCAGCTTATGGTATAAGTATTATTCTGATCTGTTCAGTAGTTTTCGCGGTACAACCGCGTTAACCAACCGCGCCGGTTATTAGTATAAATTAAAAATGATTGAAGGATGGTATAGTAATAAAATAAATTATTTTTGTATGTAGTTTTTATTTTACAATCCCAGAAATAAAGTCTTAATAGGATTATATATATCAACAGGCCAAGTTGTAAATTACTTAAACTTAATGACTTACATAATACAATAAAATTATTAACTAAAATTCTCTTCAACATATCTGGCTCAATCACCACAGTGTATCAACCAAACATTTCATAAATTATCATTGATATACTTAGTGCATAAATTGCTCTTTTAAAATTTAAAAATATTGTAGAAAAATATTCTCTGAAATCGTTAGATATCAAAGAATTTCATCTAATTTAATTAAATTATTTTACACATTTATTACGATATTTTTAAGGGGAACGCTGACGGTCATTACACGTATCTAATTAATATATACAAAAACTCACGGCAGACTGCGCCATAAGTTTGACAGAGCTTGCTGAAGTAAGAAAAAAAAAAAAAAAGAGTATGTAAGTAATTTCATTCACATTCATCACATTCATCATGGTTTTATGAGAATCAAATGTGTATTTATCATAATCACTTTGTATTTTAGAATTTTCATGGTAGTAAGAGAACAAAACAACATTGATGAACAACATTTTCATAAAAATTTGATTTATAATTTTCAAATGTAATATAAATTTGTATTATATAAAAATTTAAAAACGACAACAACATCAATTTGTTTTTATCGCACCTTCTGCCACAAGTTTTTGAGAGGACAAATCCTAAAACAAAATTACACGACCTACATACTCAATTTACAAATGTATGCTTAATTTTATAATATAAATTTTCATTTTTTACATACGTATGTAAGCAAATCGTAAGAAGAAGCGCAAATCCATTTTGTTGATATAAATGTAGAAAACATGATGTCGAAACTGTGTATGAAGCAATTGACTATCTTTATTGTGTTAACTCATTTTGGATCACAAAGCTCGCTGACTCAGTGAATCCTATTCAATACTGCATTAAATTATGAAAAAACTTTTATATGTTAACAATGTTTATAGATATCCTGATTTAATAGACAAGGTTTTTAGATAAATATGTAAGTAAATAAATGACCAATGTGGAATTATAACATTTAAATACAACCAGTGTAATAGTTGGTCATATCAACATTCAGGCGGAACACCTCGCACCGGAAAACAAATTACAAATGTAAGTTGAACATTATCAAATTTTATCCAACTTTCTATCACTTATAGTTAATCAATCATAGTGTATTTAAGAATTCCTGAGAGCTAATTTATATCTAAAATCATGCACTTGCATCTCAATTATTATTAGACTAAAATAAGCATGTCAATAGAATAAAAAATAGTTATTACGTAAACAATTTAATTGAAATATCAACTTTTCGGACAACAAACTACAGATTCCACACAAAAATATCACAAAATCGTGATAGTGAAGATTTCATATTAATTGTTCTCGTGGACCCCATTACAGTTATTGACACTGAGTAGTCAGATTCACTATGCCGGGTGGTAGCTTCTTTCTTTATGTATTACTAGCTCTTGGTATGATTTTAGTACACCATAACTACGATCATGTCGTGTTTATTGTCCGATGCTTGGGAGTGCTGTACACTTACAAACTAGTAAGATAACTCCGCTTAAGGCAACTTTCAATTGTCGTCTTCATCTTCATGTTTTCGCTTTTTACCTCTGGTACTCTCTTCATGCGTGTTATCTTCTCCGTCTGTTAAACAGATAAATGTTATTTTTAAATAAACCATTCTCTTTTTTAAAATTTTTGTTTAGTCTCACCTCACAGTCAGCGGCCCCCACTAGCATTTACTTCTGCATTGGGAGGCTAGAAACAAAAACAATACAGAAGCAAAAACGCCCAGACCACGACAAACATCTGTATGATGACAATCTTCTGTACTGTTACTTTACCAGTCTTGCTATTCCAGATTTTGAGCAGGATATTTCCTGCTGTGCCCTACTTCAGTAAAATAATAAGTGTCGCGTGACATGAAGATATTTGGACGTGTAGGGAGGCTCACCTTGCGCTTTAAGGTCGCCGTCGCCGTCGTCGACGTCATCTTCCTCCTCTTCCTCGACGTCACTCCCAGCATATAGCGAACTCGCCGAGCTTTCCTCCTCTGTACAATTGATCATTTATTTATTATATACTCCAAAACAAGATGAATTGGAGAGCAAAGTTAAGAATATATCACTTCAGCCTTTAAATTCCCACTTCTGGGCATAGGCCTCTTTCCCCATGTAGAAGGATCAGAGCTTAATCCACCACGCTGCTCGAATGCGGGTTGGCGGATATATTCCCTACTATGAATAACAATCGCTATCAGGTGTACATGATAACAACCGGGAACGTCGGCTTAACGTGCTCTCTGAACCTCGGTGGGGAGACCCACAAGGACTACACAAACACCCAGACCACGGCAAACACCTGTATGGCTAATAAAAATGTTTGTCATGTGCGGGGATCGAACCCGCAACCGCCAGCGTAACAGGCACAAACCAGTGCTGTGACCGTTAGTTGCGCCAACGCGGGTCTAGAACGCGCGTTAAGAATAAGGGCCTATGCAAACCACGTTTTTTAAGCGCGCCGTCGACGCGCGTCGGCGGCGCGTCTGTATCGATACACACGCGCGTTTGCATCGCATCTGTATCGCGACACACGCGCGTTTGCATTGAGTCTGTATCGATACACACGCGCGTTTGCATCTCGTCTGTATCGATACACACGCGCGTTTGCATCGCGTCTGTATCGCGACACACGCGCGTTTGCATCGCGTCTGTATCGATACACACGCGCGTTTGCTTCGCGTCTGTATCGCGACACACGCGCGTTTGCATTGCGTCTGTATCGCGTGACACGCGCGTCGACGGCGCGTTTTTATCCTAAAGAGCAGTTTGTTGGCGTTTGTATCGATTCAAACGCGCGTCGACGGCGCGTCTGTATCGATACACATGCGCGTTTGTATCGCGACACACGCGCGTTTGCATCGCGTCTGACTCGCGTGTGTATCGCGTCGCGCGTCGACGGCGCGCTTAAAAAACGTGGTTTGCATAGGCCCTAACTTAGTGCAAAAGAGTATGTCACCTTCTGTGCAATTAATTATTTGTTTGTTTAGTCCAACACAAAAACTTGTTTTGTGAAAGTGGAGAATAAAGAAATATGTGTTGTTTCTCTAAGTCAGTGTTTTTCAACCTGTGGGTCGCGACCCCCCGGGGGGTCGCGAAGCTTCTGTAGGGGGGTCGTCAGAGGTCGAGAGAACGATAGTAAAAAAAATAAAGATTAAAAAGATTGAGTTATTAAGTAAGAGAATTTTAACAAAAGGATATACTAAAACATTTTTATGTTAGTACAAACTTTACATAAAATAAAATCCTAAGACTCATGTTATTGCGAAGGTTGTGCTTGTTTTTGATTAACCAATTTCTAACATCGTGGATCTGTATTTGCTACAGATAGAATTAAACCATTTTCTAAATTTAAGTTACTTTTTTGTTTACTTTTTATTTTGGCCATTGCTGAAAATGTTAACTCGCATAAGTACGAGGTGGCAAATGGAATCAAACACTTCAAAGCCTCAGTTGTCAATTCCGGGTATTCTGTTTTTATTCTTAACCAAAATGTATCCAAATTAGCAGACTTGAATTCCAATTCCATCGGCAGATAATTCTAGCAAATTTTTTTGACCTTAGTTGGCAAATTAGCCTCATTTATAGCTGCATTTAAAAACGAATTTAAGATTTTTAAACTGAGGTAGGGCACAGTAGGAAATTTCCTGCTCAAAATATGGAGTAGTCCGACTGGGGTAGTACCTCGACCTTACAGAAGATCACAGCTAAATAATACTGTTTCCAAGTAGTGCATAGTGTTGTGTTCCTGTTGGTGAGTAAGGTGACCAGAGCTTTTGGAGGGACTTGGGGATAGGGTCGGCAGCGCGCTTGCGATGCTTCAGGTGTTGCAAGCGTCTAGCTACGGTAATCGCTTACCATCAAGTGAGCTGTACGCTTGTTTGCCGATCTAGTTACTTAAAAAAAAAACACCTCTGCCCAGTGTTCTCCGATGTCTCTTGCACCGAGAAGTAATGACACAATAATTGTTCTTTCAAATTATCTAAGACCATTTTCATACCAGGTACATATGCTTGATATTTATCTCACATCCGACTTCTTTAGTAAATGATTGTGTCAACGAATATGAATCGAAGCTATTTTGATTTATAGACGACGACCACAAGTCAACTTTTTTTGTAAAGCCATGTATTTTTAACCGACTTCCAAAAAAGAAGGAGGTTCTCAATTCGACTGTATTTTTTATGTTTGTTAACTCAGAACTCTTGAATAGGTGGACCGATATCGATGATTTTTGTTTTAATCGAAAGGTAGTGCGTGTCATTTGGTCCCATTTAAATTTATTTGAAATCTAACAAGTACTTTTTGAGTTATATCTAATAATGCGTTTTTACTTGACAATATTTCCGTCGACCTGAACTGAGGTAGGGCACGGCAGGAAATTTCCTGCTCAAAATATGGAGCAGCCCGACTGGGGTAGTACCTCGACCTTACAGAAGACCACAGCTAAATAATACTGTTTTCAAGCAGTATTGTGTTCCTGTTGGTGAGTAAGGTGACCAGAGCTCCTGGGGGGATTGGGGATAGGGTCGGCAACGCGCTTGCGATGCTTCTGGTGTTGCAGGCGTCTATAGGCTACGGTCTTACCATCAGGTGAGCCGTACGCTTGTTTGCCAACCTAGTTTCATAAAAAAAAGACCTACGTTGTATTATACCGCACTTTTTACTGGGTTTACCGATTTTGATGATTTTTAATTTAATCGAACGCTGATGTTTATCACCTAGTTACATTTAAATTTCATCGAGATCTGATTACAACTTTTTGAGTAATCTTTGATAACGCGTATTTACTTGACTATTTTTTCGTCTTCCTACGTTGTAGGTAACTTGTATTACTTGTCGATGTGATTGAAGTCGGTTTTTTTTTCGTTTGCGAGGAAACACAATTATGTCCTTTGCAGTGATGACATTTTCATCTCGCCCTATACATACAGATAAATGATAAAAAAATTGCGTGCATACAAATTACACATGTCAGAAGTGAAACATCTTTGGCAAACTAATTAAAAAAAAAGATATTTAAAAGACAAAAAAAAAAACTAGTTGAAAAAAAAACAAAAAGCTAACGTCGCGGTGTTTACAGGTGGTCACCCATCCAAGTACTGACCGTCATGACGCTGCCGCGTTATCGGTCGCTCAAATTTTACCCCTCATGCGCCTAAAGAAGTTTCATTTCAAAAAGCAAAGGGTCGGGGGGGTCGCGAAATATTTTTTCATACCAGGGGGGTCGCATCATGAAAAAGGTTGAAAAACACTGCTCTAAGTTATTGCAACATTGCATTTTTTTTTAGCCAGTAATAAATCGATTCAAAACAAGCTTAGCTCCTTTTATATGGATTAGAATTTATCCTTATTCTGATTAATATTGCACATGAGTACACATTTGCATGACTTTCAGAATCAAGAAAAAAAAACCACTTCTATGGCAATGAATTAAAAATATTTTTTATATCAGACTAAAAGACCTTGCAATCAAAACAGCAAAAAAAAAAGCAGGTTTGCTTTACTGTTAAGAATTAATTACCTAGATTTGAGTTGTAAACAGCACTTAAAGATATATCTTCATCATCTTCTTCGTCGTCCACATCTGATCATGAAAAACAAAAAATGTATTATAAAAGGTAATAATTCAGTTTTTGTTTTTGGCTATATTGCGGTCGCGTAATAGGAAGAAACTCGTACACCGACCTGTCATCTTTTGTCTTTGTCGCTCGCGTATAAACATATTGCGGTTGCGCTCACACAGGTGAAGTGACCCCGTATTGTGTGAGCGCAACGGCAATATGTTTATACGCGAGCGACAAAGACAAAAGATGACAGGTCGGTGTACGAGTTTCTTCCTATTATGCGACCGCAGTATAATAAATAATTATTATCATGAAATCCAAATTATTATCAATGTCAGTTAATTGCAAACAGTAAATGTATTAAGGAAATGGTTGCATAACTTTTTTCTGAACTGCTCAATAGCTGTAAATAAAAGAAAATGACTAATAGATTGATTGATTTTAAAATGTTATCATTAATATGAGTATCTTTTTTTTTAAATTAAATACTATGTCTTATTATATACAAATAGGTTTATTATATTTCTCATAAAAGTATTGTAAACTATGTAAAAATGTAAACATTCTTTACAAAAAACTGTTAATAAAGGTTTTTGTAAGCCCAATCAGTCATTGTGATAGATAGAAATTAAACGAAAACCACATGGGATATAATATAAGCATCACTGACACAAATATATGATGCTTACTTTGTAAAAGATAACCCATGTGGAAAAGTAGACCATAAACTGTATACAATGAGACCAGCAGACTTGGCGACTCCTCAGGCAATCTCTCTGACAAACTTTCATCATCAATCACTAGAGGACCCAAGTTAATGTCCAGATCTGGAAGCCATTTGCTGTATTTTATAATACAAATGTGCAAATTATTCATTTATAAAAATAGGGTTAGCTATTTACCATCAAATTGATTTAGTATGGAATTATCACTTTTAGAGAAATGAATGTATAACATTTGTTGTTGTATTGTAAAAACTGAAACCCAAAAGATTAAATATTTTACGGCAATAGCTATGACAATTAGCAGATGGAATAAAAAAAAAGTAAATAGCAATATTGAAAATGTAAATAATTTGTTTGCTACCTTCATCTTCACTGTCATTATTTCCATTCATTTCTTCTCCATCTTCCTCCTCTGCATCACTATCCTCACCTTCTCGATCATCCTTATCATATCTAAAAGCAAATATTGAGGTGTTTTAAACAATAATTAATAGCACATATAATAATTATTATTCATTCTAACAATACATACCCATCCAAATATTTAAGTGATGGGTGTAATGCAAATACTTTGGCCCTGTAATCTTCAATATTAGTGACATCATTATTGAATAGATCTAAGTTCCTCAAATTTTCAAACTCTTCTAGAGGTTTCAGTGTCTGTAAATCTTTTATTTTATTCCCAGACAAGTTAAGATGTGTTAATTTCTTGCAGCCATTAAGGAAATTAAGCCCATTTGATATTCTGTTGTCTGAAAGTTCCAACTTTCTTAATTTGGGTAATGTAGGGAATCCTTTGAGAGTTGTGAGTCCAACATTATTGAGACTTAAAATTTCAAGATTGGTGTATTCATCTGTAAGACCAATTATAGTGGTGCTTCTGCAGTTATCCAAATTGAGCTCTTTAATCTGAAAATTATTTTTTTATTAGTTAAAACAATTTTATTTTTTGGTTTTTATATTTAATTAAGGTATTAAGGTACTTGTATTTTTATTACTAGATCATTTTGTAATTATTAAAATAAAAAGTACCTGGGTGACCGAGCCTAGCTCGGTATTTTTATTTTATTTATTTTTTCATTTTGTTTTTTTTCTCGGTATTTTTATATTTTATTTTTATTTAAATGAAAAATCACGAGTGAAATTAAAAAAGAAAAAAGGATTAATCTGGAGACTGAGATTTGAACCATGGTTTTCTCGGTCAATCTCGACCGTCCGATTTACCACTTGAGCTATTAAAACTTTAATGACAAATGCGATAATTTCGCATTTGTCAGTCACCTTCCTATTCTAACGATATTTTAGCAATTTTTTCATTGCCTAAAACAGGGTTAAAACGACATTTTCCAAAAATGAATCCTAGCTAGATCAATTTTTCGCCCCCGAAATCCCCTGTATACTAAATTTCACGAAAATCGTTGGAGCCGATTCCGAGATTCAGATTCTATATCTAATATATAAAATTCTCGTGTCACAGTTTTCGTTGCCATACTCCTCCGAAACGGCTTGACCGATTTTGATGAAATTTTTTGTGCATATCGGGTAGGTCTGAGAATAGGCCAACATCTATTTTTCATACCCCTAAGTTCCAGGGGGCGGGGGGGGGGGATTTTGCTGGGTCAGCTAGTATACATATATATATATACAAGAATTGCTCGTTTAATAGTATAAGATGGAATTTGTTGTTATCATTATACCTAATAAAATCTTTATTAAGCGATATACCTACTCATGGTACTTTTATTTTCAATATTTGCTAGGTTACTATCATAAAACTTATATGATAGTAACCTAGCAAATATTGAAATTTATTACAAAAATATACATACATGTCATTATACTTATATCCTTTATAAATTGTTATATATCTATACTAATATAATAAAGCTGAAGAGTTTGTTTGTTTGTTTGTTTGAACGCGCTAATCTCAGGATCTACTGGTCCGATTTGAAAAATTCTTTCAGTGTTAGATAGCCCATTTATGGAGGAAGGCTATAGGCTATATATCATCACGCTATGACCTGACGCTATTAGGAGCGTGGCACCAATGAAGAATGTTTCAAAATCGGAGTTTTTTTTCTTTTGAGAGCTTCATATAGAATTGGTCCTATTCCACGGGGACGAAGTCGCGCGCAGAAGCTAGTTATGTATAAACAACAAGATAAAAATGGTGGTAGCTGTTATGTTTAATTAGGTTACGACAAAACACGTTTACATAAATTGCTAAGGTATTTACAACATTAATTAAAAATATTGTATTATTTTATAAGCATTTTATATTGGATATAGTTGTTCACTGAAAATGTTGTGAAAAATAAGTCTTTCAATTGGTTTCTTTTGTAGAATTTCGAAAGTCAAGTTAACAAAACGTCAAAATGGTGCCAGCTGTCAAGGGTCTCAATAACGCAGTTTGAAAATATAACAAACGAGTGTGTAATATAAGAAATTCTCTAATTCAACAAAAAGGATGTGCAATATGAAATTGTTTCATAGTCGATATAAATCGGCGTGATTCGCAATATTATATCAAATGTTAGTTTTCGTCTGGCAATGGCGGATGACACGATCATCGCGACGCAATAAAATGGCCGCTGTATTGGTAAGGCGTGCGTCAATAAAACATAATTACAATAATATAACATTTCAAAAGAAATTCTTCACAAAGTCGGATAAAATAATTATTTTCAAAATAATTTTTAAATTAATTGTCACCGTGGCTATCTCGAAGAAAACAATGTTATGTGAAAGGGCGCGAAATTATGTAGAGTAGAATACATTCGATAATAATAACGCAAATATAATTAAACAGTATTATACTAACAAAACTTTTGTAAGTTCAATGTTATTGATACTAAAAAATTAGTAAGTTTGCATTTTTATTGAACTTTATTATATTTTAATGAAACTTATTAACGAAACTAAATAGATTGGACTTGTGAGCGGCTTGGATCTACCTGTATAAAACATTTTATTCATAAATAGACTTTAATATAATAAACTGTGTAGTCTTAGGTTGTAACAAAAGCAAAATTTCTCCAAAACTTTCATTTTACACTTGATAACGTAATTTTAACACTTAACCTCAAATATGAAATTATGAAAAGATCTCGTTCCTTTTCTATGGAAACTATTAATGTACATAAACAAGGTTAGATAATTGATGAATTACATTATTTTGACTGTTTGTAAGTGAAAACGTGGATATGAATGCACGTAACATTCGTAATTACGACTGCTATAAACAATAACGCCACATCTTAAAATTACATTTATTTGTTAGGTTAGCGGCATATAAACCTATAGCGATGATATTCAAGATATTGTTCAAATAGTAAGAAGTTTAAAAGCCTAGAAACAATAACTCTCTCAGGAAATACGTATCGACAAAACATTCCAATATATCGAAGAAATGAAATAATGTACCTGTGAGGGATTTCTTCCTCGTAGTTCCAAAGCGACCCTCTTTTCCATCTTTTCAAAGCCGAGGATTCACACTTTAATCACCTTAAAACCTTTTTATTTGCTAAAGGAAATAAATCACTTAGCTTGCTTGGGTTTCAAAACAGAAGGAAACTATAGATACACATTACACACGACTGACGTTCTACCACAGACGCCGCCTGGCGGCGTATTTAGGCAACCGGATACTACGTTGTCGTTTACCGGTTCGTTTTTTATTTCTTTTTAACGCTTGCATTTGTGTAAAAGTATTTTTTCATAATATTTTTGTTATATTTATTAATTATATAACTTAAAACTTTGTAAATCTATAAATAACCTTCACAATAAATGTTACATACTTAAAATGTAGTACATTTGTCTTTAATGCGTCTTACATTATAGTAACTTCCTGTTGTACAAGATTCGGCGGGATTTCTAAATAATTACAATAAAGCACTGAAATAATAATAAGTTTAATAAGATATTATAGAAATATAATTAATATTCTTTGAAATTATACATATTTTTAATACATTTTGAGCTAAAAAAGTTCGTGTCTTATTTAATATTTCATTTTGTTAGATTAAAAAATATATATTTGTAAATAATACCTACCTATATTCTACAGGAAAATCATGTTTAGATTGGATGAGATTTTAATACTTCTACTAAATCATAGTAATTATTTATTCAATATTAAACAATATTAATTTGCATTTAACCTGTAACAACTCAATGGTGGCCATAGACCTCTTTCTCCATGTAGGAGAAGGGTTAGGAGAAGCTTAGTCCACCATGCTGCTTCACTGCGGGTTGGTGGATATGTTCCCTACTAGTAACGGTCGCTATCATGTATTTATGATAACAACCGGGACAGACGGCTTAATGTGCTCTACGAGGCACGGTGGGGTGATTCACAAGGACAGCCATCCAAATCGGAAAGAAATATTCAGAGGCGGCCTTACCCATTGCGAGGCTCCGGGCCGGGCCGGCGGCAAAGTCTTTGCGAGGCCCTTTGTCCTTCTAGCCTAGTCGACAAGTTGAAAATGGTCGAAAATAGAGATACTGCTCTTAAAATTCTGTGTGATAGCTTATTGGATTCGGAATGACGTCTAGAAAAATGTTCTAAAAGCGTGTAGATATTAGCACATAAAAAATTGCAAAAGTTATAAACAATTAAAAAAGGAAAAACGTGGTATTTCATTTTTTACCAATATTTCATAAACTATTAATATTTAAGAAATTTCCAGTTTGAATTTATATTTTCAACTTGTCGACTAGACTATTCGGCTTTTCCTAAGACTAAAATCTTTAATCAAAGCACAATAATCTAACGATTGAGCTACGTCATTTTCGATTGAAAGAATAGCAAGGACTGAAAGCCGATCTTGTGTCAATGATTTCTTCAAATATGTTTTAATAAAAAAAATACAGTTAAAAATCTATATTATTTTAAATTTGCTTGGGTTGTTGCACGAGGCCCCTGCAAGAGCGAGGCCACGGGCGATTGCCCTGTTCGCCACCCTCTGAGGCCGCCACTGGAAATATTTCTACAAATACAAATATCCATCCCAAGTGGGAATCGAACTCGTAACCTGTAGGTGTTTTAGGCGAAAACTCCCACCACATTAGAGCGGTTGTTAGAGTTATGATGATTTCAGGCGTAAGTAGTGAGTGCATGTTTATATGGACTAGTTATACTTAAGGTGCAAGAAGCAGCATGCATTAACTACTAACAATTTTATTTATTAAGTACAATATTATAAAATAAAAATAATACACAATTTAGAAATTATAGACGTGTGCTCAAAGTCAGGCACATGTTTCTGATTTTGAGTATAAAAATTAATTTAATTTTAAACGGATTGATGGTCGTAATTGGCCTTAATTATTATATTTCATTCTTGTTTTTCTGGAAGAAAGTAGGTATGTAGCCCCGGCAGTGGCGGATTTACCACAAGGCTGAGTAGGCTGGAGCCTAGGGCGGCAAATTCTATGGGGGCGGCAATTTTATTTTTGAAACGTTATAATGTAGATCCAGAAAACGAATGGAGAGGGCCATGCCCACAAGGTCAGCCGAAATAATCGAAACTTGGCCATTTTTCGGGTGACTATGACCACAAACTCTTTGGGACATGGATCTGAGTACTGACTGCACTATGATTTTTTTTATTTATTTACTAAGAACATGCACGGGCTCGTAGTTGCCCTTGCCATTAGTACCATAAAATATTTATTTTATTATCGACGTTCGTTTTTTTACAATAGTTTAACTTCAGGCAAGCAGTTCTAAAACTGCCTAGAGTTTCTAGAATAGTCCGATGCTAACAGCTTATTGCTGTTATAAATATATAATAATACATGTTTGTTTGTATTTTTTTAAAGTGAAACGAAAAAAAAAGTGTGAGTTATTACATCGTCTCAAACTTTTTCGCCTGTGTGTTGCATGTCGCGTGACGGTCGGCCGCGCGGTAAGATTGATAAAGCGATTTTTATACCCTTAATTTGTGGATGCTCCCGCTGTTACTAGTGTACATTACAGTAATTGTTTAACATTACCCGTTATTAGAATCGCTTATCATATTTAATTTTTTTCTTTTGTATAAGATTAGGGATAAGTAGCTTTGTGAAGTGACTTCCAAAAAAGAAAGAGGTTCTCAATTCGATTGTATTTTTTTAATGTATGTTAGATCAGAACTTTTGACTAGGTGGACCGATTTCGATGAATTTTGTCTTAATTGAAAGGTATTGCTTGTCATGTGGTCCCATTTTAATTTATTTGAGATCGACCAATTACTTTTCGAGTTATATCTTATAATGCGTTTCTACTTGACTATTTTTTCGTCGACCTACGTTGTATTATACCGCATAACTTTTTACTGGGTGTCCCGATTTTGATAATTTTTGATTTAATCGAAATCTGATGTTTATCGTATGCTCAAATTTAAATTTCATCGAGATCTGATTACAACTTTTTGAGTAATCTTTTATAACGCGTATTTAATTGCCTATTTTTTCGTCTACCTACACAATAATTATTATATAGGTAGACAACAACTCCATTATTTTGGTTCAGCAATTTAGTTGTGTAACCAAAAGTATAATTGGTAAGTGTTGGTAGTGGTTTTTCTAAGTTTAACCTACATTCTGTAAGTATTAAAACATCTATAAGGTAACTGCGATAACGTTATTCGTCGATCGTCAAGATTCTTGTAATACTTCTTATATTTTGAGTGAGAATTTTTAATGAATTAATATATGAACAGCCAATATACTTTTCAAGAGATTCAATACCTACTACATTTTACTGAAAAAGTAGGCTTTTTATCCTCTAATTCGTGTATCAAGTTTAAGCCGTCCATCATGTTAAAACACCTTTACATGGTATATAGAGGTATCCCTAATTAATATTATAAACGTTAATGTAAGTTTGTTTGTTACACTTTCACGCAAAAACTACTTAAGGTACATCATGAAATACACACATATTTTTGGAGGTATGTATTTAGAATTAACATTACTTAAAAAAAAATTCGAGAGTATGAAATTTCGTACACTTAAGTTTACATAGAGAAGGAGTGCAGATAAGAATGCTAATATTTTTTTTAAATTATGCATAAAAAACATTACACACATTACCATGTATTTGACACACACACAAACACACATATATAATCTTTTTATTATTATTATAGAAGTATAGTCTGACCACAGAACCTTAATAATGCTTAAACTTATAAAGTTACTAGCTGACCTGGCGAACTTCGTACCGCCTTATATATTTTTTGTATATATTAATTAAATATATCGAAATAAAATATAGCCTATCTCTCAAGTTGGATCGAACTGCACATGGTGTGCGAATTTTATTATAATCGGTTAAGTGGTTTAGGAGTCCATTAAGGACAAACATTGTGACAAGAGATTTATATATATATTAAGATAATTTAAATTAATTATGGTCGAATTTCGACCACTGGGCGACCACTAGTATCAATACCTACCTACTTATGAATAATTTTATACAAGCATGTACATACGTTACTTGAAACATAATATTATCTATTACAATGTAATTTTGCATGTTTACGAAAGTAATACAATTATGTAAAAATGTTAAGTATATCGTACATTTTACACGTATCGCGTAGATTTACGAACGTTGAATGTCCGTTCGTTACAGAGCTCACATTTATGTTTAGTGTCATGTCAGTCGTAGCTAATTATTTAATTATTGCCTAAAACACTCTACAAGGTAGACTTATGTACTATAGATATAGACGAACCGAGTCTACGAAAGAATTTTTTTTTAATTTTTATATTTTGGTAAAATATCAATGGCCCTCTAATGCAATTTTTTAAATAATAAAAGACTTCTAATATCTGATTATTTTACTATACCCCGTCCGGCGACTAATGATCTTTTTGACACTTCAAGAAATTTTGACATTAGTGACTGCCTCACACGTTATTTATTCGATTCGAAATAATAATCGATTTTATTTAAGAATAACTTTCAATAGATTTAATTAAATACATTTAGTGTAAAAATATTATTTATTTATGCGTTTATTAGTTTTTTTAATTATAAATTAAATATATAAATAATAAATTAAATGAATTAACAGAGTTATTGCTCTTTATTCTTGGTTTGCAATTAAATTTCAAGTTTTCGACTTAATTCCTTGCAAGTAATCAATCTTGGGGTCATAGATACTATTTTTATTTCCTTTTTTGTATTAAATTTATAGAAACAATAATCACCTGACGTAAAATTATTTTTATCATATGATCGATTTATTATCGATTTATTATTTCAAGAACTGTTTCATAGTCTGTGGTTGTTTGTTATGCACAGGGTACTTCACTCAATCAATCAAATCGTCAACAAAGTATGACATTACAGTAGAATTTTAGTACGTTATTCCGAAAAAAAAACAACTGTAATTTATAGGCGTGGGCTGTCAAAAAGATCATTAGTCGCCGGACGGGGTATAATTATTGTACAATATTTTTTAAAATTATTTTAGGTGTTTTTTATTATCTTTCAAATATTGTGATTACTATATATTTTTTTTAAATTTATTTATCTGGTTGTCAAACAATAATTCTAGTGTCACACAGTAAATGTCAAATAATGGAAAATAACTACTCAGGAATTATAACTATATAGGTATATATACATATGTGATTTTTTATTACTATTACGTATGTAACACAACCATATTAAAATTTTAAATGATTCAAAATGATTATCGAATTAAAGGTGTACTTTATCGTAGTTCATTGTATATTATAATTTTTACATTTCTTATATTTTGTATTCCATGGTGTATAAAGGAAAGTAGAATAAAACATGACATTTCTGAGAATGCAATGAAATTCATTAATTATAAGGAGAAATGGTACCCGGATTTAAATAAAACAGATATAGTTCGCCTAATAAATACATACAATAAAGAACAAAAAATCTTAAATTTGGATGTATTCGGACCTTTGTCTAATGATACAATTATTCTAGTGATACAAGTTTATAAAATAAATAAATCCTTTAAATATCTTATAGCTTCACTGTGTGAACTTAGAGGAATTCAAGATGCTCTCATAATATTCTCGCATTCATATTTAGACGTTAATGTCAATAACTTGATAGCGAGTATAGATTTTTGTCGTGTTTTGCAAATCTTTTATACGTATTCATTGCAAGTCTTCACACACGAGTTCCCCGGGTATAGCAGAAATGATTGCCCGTACGACGCGAACATTGAAAGAGCGGAGTTTTCGAATTGCACAGGTGCCTCTACGCCAGATATACACGGAAAATATCGACAACCTACTAAGGCTGAGAAAAAACATTATTGGTGGTGGACTGCTAACGTTATTTTCAAAAATCTAAAATGTACCCGTGGATTTAACGGCACCGTAGTATTTCTGGAAAACGATTTATATTTAATAGAAGATTTTTTATATATGATTATTTTAATGAGAAAGATAGCTAAATTTTCACCCCAGAGCGAATTTTTATCGTTAGGGTCTTTAATACTGTCTGGAAATCTTTACAGTGTTGACTTAACTTCTTGGGATCCAAAGTTACATTCGGGTGCATTAGCATTTGACGTTTATGTGTGGAATAGAATTATAGAAAACTATAATCTTTTCTGTGATGTTGACGACAGCTCTTGGTCTCGCTCATTCTTATACTTATCTTTAAACCAGAAAAATGGCAAAAGATTTAAGGTTCTGCACACTAGGATTCCAAGAGCAATAATGACTTCTAAGTACCTTCTTGGTGTGAAAACTGATGTAATTGATATTTTGTCTACACAGAAAACTTTTAAAATAAACTTATTTCCTCCTTATCTTGAGGTCTATACAAATATCGAATTGGAGGATGATTCATATGTTATATTTGATCTTGTAGAAGGCGAAGGTGGTTGGAGTGATCCAAGAGATATCTTACTTTGTAAAAATATAATACGCAATAAAACAAGTTTGTTAAATATTAATATTTAAATCATGTTTTAAAGGCGAAAATTATTATGTTTGTCGTTACATCATAAAATCAATTGTTTGTGTTATGAAACTAAGGGGATAATCTAAGGGGATATGGACAGAAACAAAATATTTAACACACTTCACGTGACGTTCAATGACCTTAAAAGCGCCAAATGGCGTAATACTCGTAATACAGTACCCAATATAAATATTTTGTTTTATTATCTATTTTATAAATAAATATTCTTATTATTTTGTCATTTCCTTTGTTTTATTTATGTATCATATTTAACATCTCTGATTTTCACGTTTCTCTGTTCCTGTAGATCCAGGTCAACACGCACTACAAATGTACTATAATAGGTACAACTTTCTAGGTTAAACGCCTCTGATTGAAGATTATTCATAATGCGAATCCTTATTGCCTCTTATAGTTATAGCCTATATAACTAGAGGTTTTTTTTAAATTAAATAGTTGCATAAATACAGTAACAATATTTTAGTTTAATATGTTAAGCGCTCGTAGAATATGACTGGGTTTCACAAATTTCAAAATGTTCCAGTTTTATAAATTTTTTGTAATAGTCGTATATCTATAATCAGTTTATAAATATTTAATAAACACTGAAACATTAATCAATATTTCAAAGAATAATTAAGGGCAAAGGTTTGCGAAGTCGAAGGCAGCTGTTAGTCATCCTTAAACAGTTTGATTAGGCTTATTGTTCCAAGACAAAGGAGTAACATCAGTTAAAACGTATGACAGTATAGCGTTGGCGGCATTTGATCTGCGGTGGAGGGCCTGGGAGGGGTATCGGAGGTAGCCTTAGGGTTGCGCACGCAGCCCCGGCCCGGACGAGAGCAACAGTCTGCTCGCGTGAGCCGACACTCGCGACTCGGCTTCACCACGCCGCGTTAACATGACAAATGGTAAGCACTATCAACACTAGCACCTTCCGCAATGCACTCCGTACCTACAGCCCTTCACGAAACTCCTTCACGACTCGAGTGTTTACCTGCGCGACCCACTTTTCAGTGATGATTTGTCTAAAATCGCCTAATTTGTATCGCTATGTTAGCGAATGAGTGATTTAATTCGATAAAAACCTTGTTTTTTGTAATAACTGTGTTCAATAAAAATAACTTAAAACTTGCACAGAGATCGCGATGTAAACAAGTTATTTGGATTAATTTTACTTTTAAAATAAGTGCTTAAACTATGAATTGAAGAAAGCAATCATTAAAAATATGTTTGGAGGAACCAGATTTTAAGTTAACAGTAATTGAGTAAGTATACTAGTTTATATGTTAAAACTTTCTTATATGGCACTTAAGTAGGTACTAGTGAAATATTAACATAAGTTTCGACCGAAAAACTTGATAGATAAGGATTTTAACCTTTGATATTAAATGCACTTTGAAAACGAATGTAATTACGTTTATCGTCGTAGTATTTTGACAACGCATTGGCGCAACGGTCACAGCACTGGTTGTTGCGCTGGCGGTTGCGGGTTAGATCCCCGCACATGACAAACATTTGTATAGGATAGGCCATACAGATGTTTGCCGTGGTCTGGGTGTTTGTGCAGTCCTTGTGGGTCTACATACCGTGACTCGGAAAGCACGTTATGCCGTCGGTCCCGTATGTTATCATGTACACCTGATAATGTTACTAGTAGTAGTAGTAGTAGTAGTAGTAGTAGAGAATAGGTCCGTCAACCCGCATTGGAGCAGCGTGGTGGATTAAGCTCCGATCTTTCTCCTACATGGGGAAAGAGGTCTATGCCCAGCTGTGGGATATTACAGGCTGAAGCGTAAGCGTAATAGTATTTTATCGAACATACAAATAATTATATTTAAATATCTAGATTGGCAAAACTCTTTAACGCCGTCATCCACCGAGGTACCACACCGGAGGCGTGGTCCAGGAGTGTGGTGGTGCTGTTCTTTAAGAGAGGCGATAAGTCTCTGTTAAAGAATTACAGACCGATCTCGCTTCTGAGCCACGTCTATAAGCTGTTTTCGAGGGTTGTTACGAATAGTCTCACCAGAAGACTCGACGAATTCCAACCACCGGAGCAGGCTGGGTTTCGAAATGGCTACAGCACCGTAGACCACATCCATACTGTTCGGCAGATTATTCAAAAAACAGAAGAATATAATCAGCCGCTGTGTATGGCATTTGTGGACTACGAGAAAGCCTTTGACTCTGTAGAGACTTGGGCTGTCCTGGACTCTCTGCAGAGATGTCATATCGACTGGCGATATATCGAGGTACTGAGATGTATGTACGACGCGGCGACGATGACCGTTCATATCCAAGACCAGAGAACGAGACCTATTTTCCTCCGGCGTGGGGTAAGACAGGGAGATGTAATATCACCGAAACTGTTTACCACTGCGCTGGAGGATGTCTTTAAGACCTTGGATTGGGGGGAACGAGGCATCAACGTCAACGGCGAATACATCTCTCACCTTCGTTTTGCTGACGATATCGTCATCTTTGCGGAGACGTTGGATGAGCTAGGTCAAATGCTGGCCGACCTAAACGAGTCCTCCCGACGAGTCGGTCTCGGTATGAACTTGGACAAAACGAAAGTTATGTTTAACAACCAAGTCATACCGAGACCGGTATCGGTTGACGGTATCCTTCTTGAAGTTGTTCAGGATTATGTCTACCTTGGCCACACCATTCAGCTGGGCCGAAACAACTTCGAGAAGGAAGCTGATAGGAGGATTCGGTTGGGCTGGGCGGCATTTGGCAGGCTTCGTCGAGTCTTCACTTCGAAAATTCCGCAATGCTTGAAGACAAAAGTCTTCGAGCAATGCGTCCTGCCTGTGTTGACATATGGAGCCGAGACGTGGACACTGACGAAGGGACTGGTCCACAAATTTAAAGTCGCTCAACGTGCTATGGAACGGGCTATGCTTGGGGTTTCTCTCAAGGACAGAATAAGAAATGAGACTATCCGTGAGAGAACGAAAGTAACCGACATAGCCCACAGAATCAGCAAGTTGAAGTGGCAGTGGGCTGGTCATCTGTGTCGCAGGACCGATGGCCGTTGGAGCAGACGTGTCCTGGAGTGGAGACCGCGTATTGGCAAACGCAGTGTAGGACGCCCTCTGGCCCGCTGGACCGACGATCTACGTAAGATTGCTGGTGTAGGCTGGATGGGGATTGCGGAAAACCGGGATGTCTGGCGCGAGCTTGGGGAGGCCTATGTCCAGCAGTGGACTGCAACAGGCTGATATGATGATGATGATGATGATCTAGATAGTTAGAAAAAGCTTTTTCCACAATTAGAACATGTTTGTTACAGTCACAAAGGCTGCTAGGCAGTTACGTTTGAGATAATAGATCGTTACATATTTTTAAAACCAAATGTCGTTTTGGAAAATAAACGTTATATACAAAGGCTGACAAAAAGTACCAATTACTCGAGTATCTATACAATTTTCCAAATTTTCCGGGGTTTCCATACTTTTTCCTCACCCTATATATCGCATTACAACATCATTTATATACGTCTTGCTTTGTAGTATTTAAGCTTACCTACTAGTTTGTAGATGCATTGTTTGTATTTCAGTAATAATAAGCGTAATATACGACTGATATTTCGTAGATAATAGCACTTTGTTGTAGAGCTATCTATAGACTGAAAAACACATAAACTATACATATTAGTTTTGTTATGAAACTGTTTCCAGCGTTACCAAGTTCTAATAATAATAACTTGCTGTGCCCCGCGGCTTCATCCGCGTTAATTTCAGGAAAAACGTTGGTACTAAAATATTTTTTAACCATTACTGTGTATTGTGCAACTCAAGCGTCTTACACAGGTACCTACGCGGCGCGTTGCGGTGTCGTTTCATTTCATTTTACATTATCTTCTAAATTATGTGACGAAATTGAATTCTATAAAAGACAGATTTATTTTCATAAAATTGCCTTGTTGATGAAGTATTTTTAATTTGTGTTGATTCATATTCCTGTCTAATATTATTATTAGACAGGAATATGAATCAACACAAATTAAAAATAATAATTGCATTATTGCAATAAAATTGCAGAGTTATTATGACTATGATATTTTCTAAGATATTCATTGAAATCGAATCATGTCATGGGCCATTGGTTCTAAAATAAATACTTTTGATGAATCACGTATTTATTTGAATAATTATTTATATCACATCTTAAAAGATATATATGTCTATATGCTGTCTCGGACTTTTTTACAACTTTTAATGGCGATCAACTACTTGGTATAGGTACCAGGAACGTATAAGGTACCTATAATTTTTGGGTAGCTTTAACCGTATACGCGCTCTAAAAAAAGAATATTTTTCCCGTTTTTGTAACATTTATTATTAACTAGCTGACCCGGCGAACTTGGTATTGGTAACGCCTATCCGCCTAACAGTCGATTCTTTAAAAAATTTTTTAAATCTTATCCCTCCCGGAACCCCTCCACTAACACTTATTAAACTTTATGGTATGGTATTAAAGTTCTAAGTCTTGAATCTTTTGTATGGGATTAAACAAAAGTGTTGTTTTTAGATTTTTTCAGGCAATTAGTTGTATAATTTTTCTCCGTAATAACCATCCTTGTACTTCAAGCATTGTTATAAAAAAAGAATTAGTGAAATCGGTTCAGCTGCTCTCGAGATTTGCGCTTAGCAACACATTTAGCGATTCATTTTTATATAATACTAGCTTCTGCGCGCGACTTCGTCGGCGTGGACTCCGCTCCTATTGGTCTTAGCGTGATGATATATAGCCTATAGCCTTCCTCGATAAATGGGCTATCTAACACTGAAAGAAATTTTCAAATCGGACCAGTAGATCCTGAGATTAGCGCGTTCAAACAAACAAACAAACAAACAAACAATCAAACAAACAAACTCTTCAGCTTTATTATATTAGTATAGATATAGAGATAGATTCTCAGCTCCTATTGTTCGAAGCGTGATGTTTTATAGCCTATAACCTTCCTCGGTAAATGGACTATGCAACACAAAAATAATGTTTCAATTCGAACTAGCAGTTCCTGGGATTAGCGCGTTTAAACAAATATACAAACTTTTTCGCTTATATTAGTATAGATAATATATTAGTATAGATAAATTATGTATCTAATAATAAAAGAATTTTCACTTTGTTATTGACACAACTTATACTAATTATTCTTAGGGTTAGATATATAGATAGTAGCACTAAATATAATATCCATTATACCTGACTATTCATGTTTGGATCTTATTTAAACTTTACTTGCGCAGTCTTATAAGTGATTTTTAGTGAGTAAATTGAATTTGTTTAATTCGGCAAATAAATAGTAACTAATGTTGAAGACTACAAATTAGTGACAGTACTTCTAGCGCTGTTTTAGCTGCGGAAGAGAACTAAATTACACGACGTTTTTATGATTGTAGAGTTATGTTGCCGTAAAATATTAATGTGGTGATGATATAAACGATCTTATAACGTTTCAAAAATATGCAAAAAGCTTTTGAACAACTCTTATTGGGTGATTATGCCTTCTGACATAATCCGGTAATAGGAAATAAAAAATACTTAATAACTAGCGACATTTAATAAATGAATGGAAACATATCTGTAGTATAAAATTAAATACAATTTTTACTATTCCAATTTAAAAAAAAAAGATTTTTTTTTAATTATGAAAGAAACAATCGAAAAGAAGGCACTATTAATTTTTTTTATATATTATATTAAACATAATGTATACCTACATATGTTTTATTTGTGATTTAAATCTATACTTACTAATATTATAAAGAGGTAAAGTTTATAACTTTGTATATACGGGGTAATCTTCGCAAATACTGATCCGATCATGAAAATTCTTTCGCTAACAGAAAGCTACACTATTCAGGAGTGACAAGATAAAAGGAAAAAGATAAAAATATATAAAAATTTTAAATCAGCAGGATTTGATCCTGCGTCCTCTGACGTGCCGTGTCAACAATTCAATCTAATCAAGCATTATTATTTGCCTTAGAAATTAATTGGAGATTTTAAAACATTTATATATATCTGATTTGCTGAAAATAGTGAGAGGCTACACTATTCAGGAGTGACATAGGCTATATTTTATTGTAATTGTACAAAAAAATTCAGTAAAAAAGAAAAATATTAAAATTTATTATGAAAATGACAAAGAAACGAACGCCATCTATCGCTGTTAGATTTAACTATTTAATACTCTATTTTATTTACTGTCTATTTGAATCTATCGATGACGAAGTTTTTACGCTTTTTGATAGATGGCGTTGGAGCAAATATTATTTATTTAAGTGGTTTAAAATTTGTTCTTTATAGTATGTTATTTGGTTCTGTAATTTAAAATAATAAATACACGATATTATTACGAGTGTATACGTCCAATACTTGCTATAAACAATGAACCTAATAGAACTTAGTAAATACTAAGAACTACACAACATAGGTAATGCTAATGCATCACAAAGAAAAAGATAATTAACGCCCAACGAAGTGGGCACGGGTCGGCTAGTTGTACAATAAATTAGTCTCATACCGTATTGTATTATTTTTTCATAAAAGATATACTGTTTATTACGAGAACATTATTTTCTATTCCTACGATCGATATTATTTTTGGATTTATTTTACATTCCAACTCTTGTCAGGTATAAATCGAAAAATATCGATCCTACAAAAAAAATTGTAAGAACCAAAATTGTAGGAAATTTAATTTTAAAGAACTTTTGTAAAAACTATTTTTCGTGTAAAGTTGAAAATAAACGAGTTATTCAAGAGACAAAAAATAATCTTTTAAATCAAGATGGCGGATGAAGCAACAAGTCTGGTACTACTGGTACCTCTACTTTTTGAATTTACTACTACTACTTACCAGTGACCTACCCCAACGAATTCCGAAGGAAAATTGCTGGTTCCAATTTTAAATAAATAAATCTCAGCCCGTTTTTGAGCTGATTCGACTGGGCTAACTCGGATAAAAATATTTAAAAATACTAATATTACATTAGTTAAATTACTTATAGGTATATCTTATTTCATAATTATACAGTAATTTCCTACTTTTTTGGATTTTTTTAAAATTCCTTTTTATTAATAGGTACCAAAAGAATTTAATACAAAAAGGCTTCACAGTTTCACAGGCTAATACGAAATCTGTATTATGGTCGGGAAACCTACATAACACACAAGCACAAACAACCAGACTACGACAAACATTTTTATAGCCTATATAAATTTAATATTTGTCACGAGCGTGAATATTATTTGCGAACGTTAGCACATCAGCCTGGTGCTGTGATTACTGCGCTTATGTGTGGTCATTTAGGCAATTAGATACTCCTTGCTGGACTTCAATTTGTAATTAATTTAATGTGCTGTATAAAAGAAGGCCCGGAGCTTAATCCGCCATCATGCTCGAGTGTTTATGATTACAACCCCAGTAATAAGTGTTATCTGACAGATTTACGTGACCTTAAACGCACAGTGGGAAGACACTCAGTTAACTAAGTAAATCCTACCTTTAGCTAATATCATGTCGTTCATTTTTTTTTATTTTGTAAGTATATTCGTATACATATTGCTACAGATTTTTTTATCTCCTTACATATATGACAGTTAAATATTAAAGCAATTCTAAAATATATTTTTTTTATTTAAAATGTTAACAGGATTATGTCGTGTACGACGAAAGTCTGTAACATTTTTGTCAAAGTATAATAATTTTTTTAAAAGTACATATTTTATTATTTTACCACACCTTTGGTACCGGAACCGGTAGACGCTGTTATTTTTTTTTTAAATAACATACAATAGTCACTCGCTCTGGCATAAGCGGCTGTTCTATAGAGCTTGATTTCATTGTATTAATTAATATATTAACAAATTTTATTACATAATTAACTAGCTGTAACCGCGAATTCGTTCGCGTGGGAGATTCTATCTGGAATTTAGATACCTACTCATTATTTTTTTCCTACGAATTATGGGATATAAAGTATATGTGACCTCCTTTCATTTATTTTAGCCGTTCCAGAGACAGTTATACAAACATATAGAAAAACATTTAAAAACGTTTTTAATTCATCACGTAAAAATAACTGTAAAGACTTGACAAAACTCAGTAAAAAATTTTGTTATGCAGAATGTAGTATTTTAATTTTATTTGTTTTTTATTTTATATATTTATTGCGATTTAGGATTGTCACACCAAGCTTTTATTTCGACTTTTCAAGCTTAGCTTTCAGGTTTTAAACGTTAATTTCATAAACCTCGTTCATGAAAATATAGTTGTGTTATGGTGGCACTTACTTTAAAAATAACAATTCCGAAAAACCATTGCGCCGTATTTTCCATATCATTATTTTTCATAACTTTTAAATAAAAATATAAGCAGATAAATTACCGTTTATGACATAAATTGATTTTACTATCAGGGACTAATTTCTCGCTGAGCTCGGTAATTAGGTAGCTCTCAAAGCGAAGGGTTTGGGCTTTATAATTAAACGGATTTGTTTAAGTTCACCGACTTAATTATGTGCGAACGTCTAACTTGTAGACTAAAATGTAAATGCTCTATTTGGGAATACACGGTTCTAAACGTTTAAATTATATTTCGCAAATTAAAAACTTTTGCTAAATTGAGGTCACTTTAAAAATACATATATACATAGCTTCTATCGAGTATAATTTTCGCAAAAATAACACATAGATACAAGAAAACATGCTACAAATTCGCTTGTATGTTTTATTCTGAGGTTCATCAGACAGATTATATTTATATAATAAAAATAGTCTTATGTAAGTAATAGTATAGTATATGTAATGTCAATAATGTACTAAAAAAAAAAAGATTTTTTTACTATTGTATTTTATTTCAAAATGCACTATGTATTTTAAGACGGTGTTAATGCTAATTAATTTGTACCAGTCAGTCAACTCGTACCTGTACCTACTGTTTCTAATAATCTAAAAAAGTTTCTAATAATCGGTATTTCAATTTTGTACGTCAAGACAGCAACTACGACAATTTCAGTCAAATCAGCATAAAAGTTATAAGAAATAAATTATAAATTCAAATTATAATAGTGTAAATAAATTATAAGTTACAAATTCATCTAAATATTTTGTAATGCAAGAACTTTGAATTAACTTTTTGGTAAGTATTTATTATTATTATGTTTTTGTTTGCGTAATTAATCTAAACAATGTAATTGTTACTGTTTTATATTTGTAGTGTATACCTACTTGCTAATTGAATTATTGATTATACCTAATGTTGTGTACACGTGTAATGGTAACTGTACTCGGACTTAGACAACAGTGTAATAATAATAATTATTAATGACTATACAATGCAGTATATCGCTGGTGTATCATCTATACAAATAAATAAAATTTGAGTGTCTGTTTGTCATATTAAAATAACCGCTTTTAACTAAATTCATATGTTTGTGTACATGGTACATATACCAAACTGACATTTTTTTATAATTTTTGTCTGTCTGTCTGTCTGTTTTTGACGAGACTTTCACTGACAGATAGCTGTTAGTGGAGTATTATTTAATTTTCAACACTATTAAAAACAAAATTCGTCATAAATTATTTCGTTTCATAAATGTCGTTTGACACGAATACCGTGTATACTGGTCTAAGAGACGTGGAAGAGCGACCTTCACCGATCTCATAACTCGATGAGACATATATTTTTTGTCAAATATAATTTATGAACAAATATGCCTATGATAACTTGCCTATCGAAAAGTGGTCATAGCTACTTTTAATTTAATTAATTTTAATTAATTTTTTTTCATCACCTTTACTCATATGATAACCGAATGAGTTTTATATCTCAATTGATAGTTTTTAACACACAGAATATGCCTAGGTAGGCTTGCCTACTTATATTTGGTCATGGCTACCTGGAAAGTAGATGTGAACAGGTAGGTCAATATATACCTATATTCGATACTACATCGATCTGTTCGAATTGAAATTGTTATCATAGGTAAGATATTTTAATCACAAAACCAATCATATAGGCTTGCAGGAAAAACAAAAAAAAAATTGCATTGACCACTTTTCGATAGGCATATTAGTTTATAAATTATATTTGATAAAAAATATGTCTCATCGAGTTATCAGATCGGTGAAGGTCGATGTTCCACGTCTCCTCTACTATACGTATACCTATAGCTAAAAGTTTCTTGAAATTCTTAGGAACTAAATTAAAAGTAAAATCAATGAACTCTACTCAGTAAAATTTTATATGGACCATGTTGTGTACAGTCAGGGTTGTGATCAACGAGTATAATGGAACGAATAAATCAGAACAAATACTTTCTTTGAAGTGAAATTTCTCTAGAATCGTTGTGATTTGAAACTCGATGAAACGAAAATGAGTCACGATAATGAAACAAACACATAAATGTATAAGAGAAAATGAGATAGAATACATTACTGCTACATTAAGCGCGCTTACGACTTTTTTCACGAGACCGTGATCATTGACTTTCAGAAGTTTCATTTCTGCCGTGTGTGAATTGCACACGCACACTTTTTAATCTTTCAGAACTCATAGATTGTATTGCGAGTACATCACATGTAATGACGATAAATGTAGACAATATAAAAATCGATTTTTTTATTAATATCAAATGTTATCTACCTTATTCGGTTTACAAGTTATTTATGCCGCTAGTTGTCGGTCGATACATCTACACATAATTATTATGTTGTGCTGTACCTACTTATATCTTAATATATATAAATCTCGTGTCACAATGTTTGTCCTCAATGGACTCCTAAACCACGTAACCGATTATAATCAAATTTGCACACCGTGTGCAGTTTGACAACACCGTGTGCAGTTTGACAACTTGAAAGATAGGCTATATTTTATTTTGGTATATGTAATTATTATATTTAAGAAAAAAAAAAGGCGGTACGAAGCTCGCCAGGTCAGCTAGTGTACCTATAGGCAAGGCGTCAAATTGAATTGACGATTTTATTTTGCGATGAAATGTAATTGAGTATCAAGACACAAGATATTGTTTCTAACCAACTTCCAAAGAAGGAAGGTTCTCAATTCGATTGTATTTTTTTCTTTTATGTATGTTCCCTCAGAACTTTTACTGGGTGGACCGATTTCGATGTTCTTTTTAACCGAGGTGCGTGTCATGTGTCATGTTTAAATTTAATTGAGATCCGAAAAGTGCTTTTGGAGTTATATCTAATAATGCGTATTTACTTGATTATTTTTTCGTCTACCTACGTTGTGTACCTACTTGTCGACGAAGTTGAAGTCGGTATTTTTTCGTTTTCGAGCAAACACAATTATTTAAATCAGTTTTAGAATGTTTGTATTCTTATTAATAGGATTTCAGATTTAGTCAGTAGAGTCAACAGTTGCGAAAGTGTGTAATATTTTATTATTTAAATAATTACTAACAAGGCATGCAATAAAAAAAATACCCAATAACATATAGATGTTTTATGAAAAAATTAATTTAATCAGATATTACAAGAATTACAATCTAGATGAGTTAAATTAAGTTTTCTAAAATTTTGGCTAACCTAGTTAACAAGCCTTTAGAAATCGTATCTATAAGTCAGTATTTTTGTAAATGTAACGCCAACTTTAATGAATTCGGACGGATGTAAGTATGCGCAATGCGCATATAAGATTATAGTAAAATGTGAAACAGTCGTAATGGGGACTAAATGTGGACGCCGAGGTAAATAGTTAAATGGGATGTCGGCCCAACTACTGCGACCTGACCATTTTAATATAAGTTTAACTCGAATGAAGATAAGAAATACCTTACCGCGAAGATAACAATTAGAAATTGCAGTCATTTTGCTAGATTATTTCTAAATAAATTTAATTATGTTACTTATTTTAAGCATGTTTCCGAGTAGTTAAGTTTTGTAATTGTTATTTTTTATTATTACAGAGTGTGTTAATCGGATGTTATAATCAACTGGCATTGAGAAGAAGAAGTGAAGAAGAGTGACTCATTTGTTGTCACTAAGCTGAGCCTCGCCCCTGACGTAATAATTATGTCAGAACTCCTGTCAAAGAATTTACTTCAAAGTGTCAATTTGAACACTGCGTTTCAATTTACTATGATTTAATTGGCCAAGGGACCGTGGTTAAACTAAGTGACAGTGATGAATCACTATTTTCTTAACGGAAATGGACCATTGTCCAAACATTCAAAAGATAAACAAGTAACAACGTATCTATTTTATCTTGCTATCAATAACTGGATACTTATTTATACCACTTACAGGTATCATAGTGTGTAAACAAGTAATTGAACCAACAATTTAATAAAACTTACCATTAGTCACAGAAGCATAGGCTCACGGTAAAAGCAACCTTTTAAAATAATTAACGTTGTCGAAATGAGAAACTCGCTAGAGTTTCAAACGTTATATTTTAGAGGCGAATAAAGGCATTTCGAGCAATTTTTTCTCAATAGCAGGTAGCAAAATTATATGGCAGTTACCGGCGGAACATTGTCCACAGTATTCCACTGGCTTCAAATTTACATTACCGCCTCTCGTTTACAAGACTTAGTTATTTTAACGAAGTTTTCGATTTAATAAGTTTACGAAATAAATAGACGTTTGTAAACGAATATTAATTTTTATACTTTTTATACGTGCACCCGGGCGAATACTCGTATTTTATATAATTATACAATGATTGTCACAGCACTGTCTGTTGCGCTTACAGTGCTGTACTGATTGCTGTAATATTGATTACATGCTATAAACTGTTTTATACTTTTATATTAATATAAAAGTACCTAAAATACCAATTTCGTATAACAGTAACATATTGCAAGACCTATTCAAAGCTTCGTGACGTGAGCGTTTCAATTCCCATCTTCACGTCGCTTGATTCGTTTATATCAAAGAAAGCTTTTTAACATTTCGTAGAGGCTACGACGCGTAGTATTTCTGTGGTCTGTGGGCGACAAGGTATATTAAAAAATATGTATCTATTCATAAATGTATTATGATCTACGTAGTTAGACTTACACGTGCGTTATTAATAGTAATAAATACTAATTTAGAAAAATATATCGATCGAGTCTTAATAAAATGGTATCTATAAGTATACATAATTACATACATATATCTCTTTGTTTAATATTTACGCTTTAGTCGTATTTGGAACCTTTCCAGTTATTGTTGTTCTCTAAATTACTTTAGTTCAAAGTGAAGTTAGCATCGATTTGGTATGTAATTTCTATCGAGAAATATTGACAAAACTTTAATATGAATGAGGTAGGTACATAAAAGAGCTCCTGGGGGGGATTGGGGACTGGGTCGGCAACGCGCTTGCGATGCTTCTGTCTATAAGCTACGGTTATCTCTTTTACCATCAGGTAAGCCATAGGTACGCTTGTTTGCCGACCTAGTTATACATATAATAAAAAAAAATGAATTTAAAATTGTTTTACTTTTAAAGTACATTTTAAATTTTGTCCCGGTAGACAATAAATGCGCATTCACGCTGTTTTATCATTAAAATAATATTGTGTGTGTTAAAAAGGTTATGTTCATTAGCGATTTTAAAAGTAAGCTTTAAATTTTAAGACTGGAAAAAATTAAACAGTGTACGGATTTTTGTTATTGACGTGAATATACCTTGCAACAATACATTGACAAATTGTCAACATTGTCTATCATTATTACCGTATTTTGGGATAACATTAGCATACCAAAAAGAGCCATTGGTAGAATTTATGTTCCTATTGCTCGAATTTTCCTTTTCTTAAATGATGATTAAAAAGTGCTTTTGAGGCATACTTGAGTAATTTCTTTTTCTTGTTTTGAGTTTATCGACTTGTTTATCTTAGTTAACTCACACCATTACTCATACGGCAATAATTTCCACGGCAGTGTTATCCAATTGTAAAGCAATGAACACTTAATGTTAACAGTACAAAAGCTTTGTGATTTAGTTGATGTCCATTCTGACAAATAGACAGATAAGCATTTCTAAATTTGTTAATATTATATATTGAATCATCTATCAGTATTTCTTACATGAGCAGCATTAGGAAGTATCATGCAGAATATTCATGGTCTACCACCATTGTACAATAAGCCATAGTATCAGATGCTAGTTTTGCAGCAAAAGTGAGGGATATTATGGCTTTAAAAGTTAAGAAGAAGTCTATGAGGGCAGAATATATTGTTAGAATGGACCACTCGTCCAATTTCAGGAGCATTTCAGGGATCCTCTAAAGATATATAACTGAAAGTAGCTGACCGCCTAATCGCTAATAGCGTGTAGATAAATAATATTAGACGACGCGGAAGACCTGACTGAATTAGATGAAGAAAATATTCTTAAATCAAAGATAGGTATATAAAGCAGTCATAACGTACTTATTATATCAGTGTAACATTTTCGTCACTTGAAGTACTCATTGTAAAAGATATTTGGAAACATCTAAAGTGTTGTTTCCGTAGCTTATTGCTTGAATATTAAAACGATTTTCATTTCAGCGAGTTGGTTCTATAGAATATTTAAGAAACAAGTTCAATACGAGGCTGTTTTAGCTCAATATGATTCAATCTGCAAATGTTAACCATTTGTAGAATTTTAAAGAAAATTTAAAAGAAAAGTTATGAAATAGGTAGTTAAATGTTTCAAACTGTTTCATAGACAGTTTTAATAATCATGGTGTCGTGGTCAACGAAAATGAAAGACAAACTTTTAATACATAGTTCTTGTCCTTACAAAGTCATGGATTATAATATAGGTAAATTATATTATCCATTTCCAAACATCATAAGATGTTGCTTTATTATGAGATCTCTTTACTGTTGGGTACCTATATTTTCAAATTTAAAAAATAATAATATTACAGCCAATAGCATTGTAGTCGGACATAAGATCTTTGGTCATTCTTTGTATTTTTTGATTTACTACAATTTCAAAACCATAATATTTTAGTAAATGTTAATATCAACGAGGCTTTAAAAATACCTCTATCTGGTATTGCAAGTAATGGTCGGCCATACCCGAAGTGATTTTGTTAAGCTTTAAGGTCCAAAGAGGAGTTTTTAATCAACTTTAACAAAAAGCAGGAGGTTATCCGAGAATACTTTGTAGTTGTACCGACTTTGATGATGCTTTTTTAAATCAAACAGATGCTTGTCAATTAAATTTGATCGAGATCTAACGAAAACTTTTTGAGTCTTCTCAAAAAAAAAAAAATACAAACTACAAACAACCTGCAACCTCGATGCCTATCTAGAGAGTCACGATGCTTAATTTTTCAAAATTTAATTAGATTATACCTGTATCATTAAAATAATATTTTTAAAAAATCAATTTACTTTGCACAAAAATACACGTGTCTTTGGCGGTGGAGTAATCTAAAACCCCACTAAATATCACCTGTGGTGTATTAAAAATAGCTAGAAAACATTACGTGATTAAAAGACCAACCTAAATGCGGTTTTTTTTTTTTTTTTTTTTTTTTTTTTTTTTTTTTTTTTTTTTTATAGAGGGTTTCGTCAGTCTGACGATGCCACCCTCATAGGTCTTACAAAAATATTCAACGCTGTCTACACTTAACAGCTACTTTCACAATTTTATACAACATTCTGGCTTCCTCCGACAGCGGGTAAAATGCGTATTTAATTGATTATATTTCCACTACCTCCATTCTATTAGTTGTCCATGTAAATTAAAGTAGGTTTTATTTGGTTCTCGAGCAAACACAATTATATAACTGAAGACAAAGAGGGGTCTCATCTAATAGCCACTTTGCTGTTCGCTAAGACTTATCATAATCAATATAAGCTTGGTTCTCAAAGAGTTATTTTGGACAACTAGTTTTTGCTGTCGTAATCCGCCACCTTAGTCGAGTAGATATATTTTAAATAAAACCGGCCAAGTGCGAGTCGGACTCGCGCACGAAGGGTTCCGTACCATTGACTAGGTAATATATATTTAAATATATGTATTATATAAATATCGAGCAAAATAGGTAAAAAATTGCGTTTTTTCTATGGGAGCCCCCCATAAATATTTATTTTATTTTTAGTATTGGTTGTTATAGCGGCAACAGAAATACATAATTTGTGAAAATTTCAACTGTCTAGCTATAGCCGTTCTTGAGATACAGCCTGGTGACGGACGGACGGACGGACGGACAGCGAAATCTTAGTAATAGGGTTCCGTTTTTACCCTTTGGGTACGGAACCCTAAAAAGTGCAACGCGAAGTTTTGTTCTCACAAAAAAAAGCGCTCACGAAAAGATTGTTGCGATTGGAGTATATTTAAAATACTATTATTTATTTATACAAGAGTTCGACAGTATAAAGTGTTGATCCTATAAAATTAAAAATACATAGTCTAACAAGTAATAAAATTTATTGGAAAACCATTGTTTTTTAATGATTAATATCATGATAACTCATACATTTTATATGTAAATGCAAGTTTGTGCACACAAAATAGTAAAATTGACAATGTAAGTTAAAAGACATAGGTAGTGATCATATTTTTCTTCAATAACTTTAAATTCTAAATAATTTTAAAATTTTAAAACAACGTATTACACACATCATTCATCATCATCATCATTTCAGCCTATCGCAGTCCACTGCTGGACATAGGCCTCCACAAGTTCGCGCCAATAATGGCGTGAACTCATGTGTTTTACCCATAGTCACCACGCTGGGCAGGCGGGTTGGTGACCGCAGGGCTGGCTTTGTCGCACCGAAGACGCTGCTGCCCGTCTTCGGCCTGTGTACTTCAAAGCCAGCAGTTGGATGGTTATCCCGCCATCGGTCGGCTTTTTAAGTTCCAAGGTGGTAGTGAAACTATGTTATCCCTTAGTCGCCTATTACACACACTTACAAGAAACCCTGTTATCTGAATGATACCTACCCACTCACGGTACAGTTTGAGAAGGTTTTTTTTTTTTAAATTTTCTGTAGTCACTCAACAGTGACAAACGTTTTTTTAATTTCCTATATGAAGTAGTGTGGGACACGAAACTTTACACGCTTATCTTTTACAACAAAACTTAAATCAATTAACTCAAAAGTGACTATTTAACGGGAGTTTTACCTTATTGGAACTCCAGCAAAGTAAAACAAGACGATTGGTGAGAAATGCAATAAAAATGCTCAAAACGACTGTTTTATAGCTTTTGAAAGGATTTTTTTAATTTGAAATATAACTAATTTTATCTATCATTATAAAGGTCATGTCATCAATCAAATACTAATAATAAAATTATACAGTTTGTTTTTTATTCACTATAGGTATATTATTTTTATATATTTTAGTGTACAATAAAAACAATATAATTTTTGGTATACTTGTTTACATATTATTTTCTAATGTTTACGCAAATTTCACTCATTATAATGCAATTACTTTTTTGAATTTTATCGCGGTTTATTAAGTTTCGTTTCGGATACTTGACAGCAATCATGGTCACGGGAGGAGTAGTTTATCTAAATGGCGTTTAAATGGTGACAAGTTCTAGAATAAATATATAATAGTCCCTCTTAACCGTCTTTATCTCGTTTTATACTTTAACAATAATATTCTTCTGAAACATTTCGCATGTACAGAGGCAAAGACATAACAGACTCATTCTTAGCACACAGATAATATAATGCAGTCAATCTTTCGGGCTTGATGATAAATATTTTCGTCGCTCTAAATGTGTATGGTTGAAAAATGAATCGCTTAATATATTGCTAATCGCAAAAATCGAGAACCGCTGGACAATTTTTGTGTTTTATTTTTTTTTTTTTTACTACTCTACTAGTATAAGGTTCATAAGGAATAAAAGTTATCTTATCTTAGGGGCGTACGGCCATGTGTGTATGATATAACAATCTGTCTCGGATTTTCAGAAGCCCAAATGCAACTTTGCTTAGCCTTAACACTCGAAATTCGCGTGTTAACCAAATAGTCCCGTCATTTCGTCAATAATTGATTAATAACGTTGATAAAAGAATCGATATCTGTAACCACGGTCGTGGTGGACATTTATCAAATATAATTTTTCATTCATAATTGCGAAACCGTACTCTTTTTAATACAATAAGAATCTTTGTTATCAAAATGTATTGCTATATTTTGATTTACAAAACAATGTTCTTTTGAAAACCCTATATATAACCAAAACGCTAAAACCATACACCCACTTTAATTGTAATAGAAAATCTGTGTCTCAGAGTTAAAATACGTGTGGAGTATTTAGCGTAGAAAATTAATGATAAAGACGTGAAAATCGATATTTTTTTATCGCTTGAATACTTTAACGTATAGTAAAACATGTTTACAAAAGTTAAGTATAATTTTCTTTTTTTTACGTATGAATTCATACAAATTTTGTAATGTATATTGTAAAGAAATGTACGTTGAGTAATACATTATTTATTATCTTTGTTAAATATTATTATATTTCTGAAGTAGTGGGTAACGTGAAAACTACAATGTTACATATTGTTATCACAGTTAGTCCTCATTTATTTTAATACTTTTGAAAACATGTTCAAAGCTGTTCACGGCTGACAAAGTGAAATGAATGAGCGCGTGTAGAAGATTAGTGACATAATGGAAGCTTTTATGGCAAACGGTTAATATCTTTATAACGACTTACTTTGATATTGAAATGTCTAGAAATTATTTCTTATCTATCTTATCATGCTTCCTATAATTATGTAAAAAAGATGTCAGATATTACTTATACTTTCTAAGTTGTGTATAATATATACATAATACCTATACCCAAAGATTGTCTGGAATAATTGACTCTTTTTTTTTTTAAATCTATATTTAAAGAGCTTGGTCACAATAAGTGAATATGCCACTCTATAAGTCTTTCTAAACTATCCATAAATTACGTCACACGTTAAGAGGGGGGTAGGGGGTCGACGAAGTGTGACATTGTGTGACAAGGGGGAGGGAGGGGTCCAACATTTTGTGACGTCACATTGCCAAATATAATATGTAATATCAAAACTTAAGTACAAGAACATGATATTTTAACTACCTATCGATAACTAACTTCAAAAATTAAAGTTTTATTTCTTTTATAGGCGAATTGACTATTATTAAAATGAAAATAAAAATTATGTCGAAACTTTCAACAATTTGCTCATGCAAAATTTCTAAATATGTGACGTCACACTAGGTAGGGAGGGGGTCTCATAAATGTGACCATCTGTGACGAGGACGGGGGAGTGGTCGAAAAATCGAGAAATTCGTGTGACGTAATTTATGGATAGCCCCCTAGAGACTAGTCTTGAGAGAAGATATCATTCTGATCATCTTACTCTCAAACCCAGCCTAACCAGTTTATACAGCGCCCTGGCCTCCTTGGATAAAGGGAATCAATTACTATAATACCGCATTTGTACTTCTTTTGTATTTTACTATTACCTATTTTTTTCATTTCAGTAACGGTTTCTAATGAAAGTATTTATTATTAATAAAATAATTAAACTAAAGTAATTCTAAATTATAATAATTGAAGTGAAACTTCTTTAGGCGCATGAGAGGTAAAATTTGAGCGACCGCTAACGCGGTGACACAGCAATGCGGTACTTTGTTCGCACGCAATTTTTTGTTGTTGTTATAAAAACTTTCATTGCTCACTAATTATTATTGTTTTAATGAAATTATATAAAGAATGACTTTGCGACTTTACTTCCTCAGAGACTACATATATTTCTGCAATATATAATTGTTGTTACCTAAGAGGTATACCCACATTTAATCAATCAAGTTAACATGTACATCAAAAAAGGAAAGCCTGAAATGGAATTTTTATTCCCTCTCTCTCTCTCTCTTCAATCGGTCCCTCATTGCTGAGGATCGTGACTCCGTTTGATTCCGTCAACCAGCTGTCTCCATCGATCCCGTTCTGTAGCTTGGTGGAGTGCGTCGCTGACAGGCATCTTCAGTTCCTCCGTTATTTGGTCCGACCATCGTTTGGGACTTCTACCCCTAGGCCTTTTTCCCTCGATTTTACCGGTCACCATAAGGCGTTCCAAATTGTTGGTATCTCTGCGTGCAACATGACCAAAATACCGCAATATTCTTTGTAGGCAGGTTGTGGACAGACGTTGAGTCTTTTCTAGTTTTAACTGCTTGAGAATAGAGATGTTGGTGCGGTGGGCCGTCCATGGTATTCGTAGCATACGTCGCCAGCACCACATCTCAAAAGCGTCTATTCTCTGTCTATCTGCGGCTTTGAATGTCCACGTCTCTGCACTGTATAGAGCAATGGAGAAGACAAGGGTGCGGACCAGATGTATTTTAGTCCGGTGGGTAATATTACGGTCTCTCCAAATTTTACTCAGTTGGGTCATTGCAGACTTTGCCATGCCAATCCGTCTCCGTATTTCAGGTTCGCTGCTTCCTTTGTTGGTAATCAATGAGCCAAGGTATTGGAACTGGGTTACGGTTTCGTAATCATGTAGGAGATTGTTGCGTTGGATAGCTGTGAAACGGTCAATGATCATGAGCTTGGTCTTGGATTTATTAATAACAAGCCCCATTTCTATACTGATTGTTTCCAGTTTGTGAAGCAACTCCGCCATTTCATTTTCCGATGATGCGAAGAGGGTGGTATCGTCCGCGTACCTGAGATTCGATATCTTTTCTCCGCCTATCTTTATGCCACCTTCCCAGCCATCCAGAGTTTGTCGCATTATATTTTCTCCATAGATATTAAAGAGGATGGGAGATATCACGCATCCTTGGCGAACACCCTTCTGGAATTTGAAACGGCCTGATGTTAAATCTCCTACAGTCACAGTGCCGTATCCCGACTCATACAGCTTGCGAACTAGCATTACGAGGTGGTCTGGTACACCTGTCTCGGAAAGAACTTTCCAGAGTCTCTCCCACTTAACGCAGTCGAAGGCCTTTTGGTAATCCACAAAACACATAAAAGTTGGGGTGTTATATTCATAGCACTTTTCTATTATAAGCCGAAGGTTTAGGATTTGCTCTCTGGTGCCCCTCTCTTTCACAAAACCGGCTTGTTCCTGGGGTATTTGCCAGTCCAGGTAAGATCTTAGTCTCGCGTTAATGATGTAAAGCAGAATTTTACTGGCATGGGATATCAGTGCAATGGTTCTGTAGTTATTGCAGTTCCGTACCGAGCCTTTTTTGTGAAGAGGAAGAATAGAGGAGTGTACCCAATCAGATGGCCAATCTCCGGTCTGCCATATCTTATTACATAAGTTATGTAAGCATGTTATCCCATTTGGGCCCAATCCTTTCAACACTTCCGCTGTTATTCTATCCGGCCCTGGTGATTTGTTGTTCTTTAGCTTCTGGATTGCGGCTTCAATTTCTGAACGGAGTATGTAGGGCTCCTCTTCCCCCGTAACTTCAAGAGGTGGAGTAGATTGGGGTTGGGGTATTTGGTCCCGATAGAGTTCTTCGCAATATTCCCTCCATCTCTCGGCTATTCTGGCAACTTCATGTATAGGGTTCCCATTTTTGTCTTCTATCACCCATGAAGATGGTTTGAACTTCCGTGTTATTTGTCTGACCATACGGAAGAGATCAGCAGTTTGATATTTGTCTGCGTGACGTTCGATTTCAGAACAGATGTCTTCTAGAAATTGGTTTTTATCTCTTCTACATTATCTTTGAATGATACTGGAGAGTTGTGAGTACTCTCCCACGAAATTTTCAGATCGTACGCCACATTTAAGTTCCTTGCGTAAACTTATATTAGACCAAACCTCTTCTGACATCCAATCCTTTTTGTCTATGGGTTTTTTGGCCATAGAATTAAGTGTATTGACGATTTTTTGACTGAACTGCTGCCACTGTTCTTCAGGATTCATATGTGTGACTTTAGGGGCTAACTCCGCTAGTTTTGGTTCCGAAAGTTTTTGGAAGAAATCATATTCCAGTACTGAGAGTCTAGTTAAACGTTTTGCTTTCTTTCCGCATGACTTAAGACGTACTCGTATGTCCGCCACTAGCAGTTGATGGTCAGAGCCACAATCCGCACCCGGGTAAGTCCTGGTGTTTGTTACAGCTGATTTCCATCTATTCGCAATCGTGATGAAATCTATTTGGTTGCGGTAACGGTCACCAGGAGAGGACCATGTGTATAGCCTTCGTTTGTGGTGTTTAAAGCTGGTGTTAGTTATGGTCAGGTTATTGCTTACACAGAAATCAATGAGCATTTCACCCCTTTCATTTCTGGTGCCTAGTCCATATTTCCCAAGTATGTGACGGATGTGGTCATCCTGTTCAGTGTTCCCTATTTTCGCATTCCAGTCTCCTTGAATCATTAGAATCTCACGTTTAGAGATGTTCTCTATGGTGGTTTGTAGGATTCCGTAGAAATCGTCAATATCCTCTTTAGTCGACTGGGCTGTGGGCGCGTAGACTTGGATGATGTTTAATGGGAGTGGGTTACCGTTTATGCGTATGGTCATAATCCTGTCATTTATGGGGTTGTAACCGGTGACAAAATCACGCAGCTTGCGAGACACCAGAAAACCTGTACCATTTTTACTTTCGGTTTCGTGACCGGAGAAAAACATTGTGTTGCCATTTAAAGTTGTGAAATGGCCCTGTCCCTTCATATGAGTCTCACACATTCCTAGTATTATGAGTTCATGTGCGCTCATCTCTTTCTCTACAATTGCAAGTTTTCCCGGTTGTAGAAGTCCTCTCACATTCCACGTTCCTATTCTGTGTTTGGTACGTATTGGAAGTTTTTTGTTGTTCTCAGTTATGTTAACTGCTTCGGTAGCCTGATCTACTATCGAAGAGTCTTCGGTCGCATATTTCACACTTGTCAACCCGGGTATTGACAAGCGCCGGGGGTCAGCCGGGTCGTCCGACATAACAGCATTCCTATCGTTGACCTTTTCCATGGAGTTCTCTTGGGAGTTTGATCGTAGTGGGTTCCCATTACCTTCTACGTCGGGTTGTTTTGGGGGTATTTAGTCCCCATGGCCTCCGGAGCCTACATGGTCGAGTAGGTTATTTCACCGCCGCCTACTGCTCGGCGTTGGCGTATTTTACGGCTGTCTTCTTCTCTGTTGGTGTTGAGTATACGCCGTTCACTAGCCAACCCTCCTCCTTTCGCAAACCGGGCTTGGGACCGTCTATGGCGGAGTTAACCACTCCGGCCCCACTAGGATTTAGTTCTTTTATTTTCCCATACTTACTTATAGTGTATAAAATATTAAAGTGATTCCTCTTATGCAAGGTAGCCAGTAAGAGACTGTTGAGATAACATCGCATTTGAATGTTGTCGACCTATATTGTTTCTTTATATCATATTTCTTTGTGAGAATTAAATTCATAACGATCATTTGATTCTAACATAATATCAAAGAGTAATGCATTATTTGGAAATATTTATAACTTTCAAACTATGTGTAACTTATCTCATATAAAGTGTCTGTTAATAATATTATCACGACCGCTCTGGTGTAATGGTGCGTGTGCCGTGTTGGCGGCGCCTAAACACCGACGATCGCGGGTTCGATTCCCGCTCGTAGTGGATATTTGTGTTTATACAAATATTTGTTTCCAGTCTGGTCGTTAGTCCTCGTGGGTCTCCCCACCGTGCCTTGGGGATTACGTTAAGTTGTCAGTCCCGGTTGTTATCATGTACGCCTGATAGCGATCGTTATTCATAGTAGTGGATTAAGCTCTAATCCTTCTCCTACACGGGGAAAGAGGCCTATGCCCAGCAGTGGGATATTACAGGCTGAAGTGAAGTAGTACCTATATACTATTTAATCCACATAAAAATTAATTAAAGAAAAAAATAATAATTTTATATTATAATTACATGCCACTGGTAAATGAAGAAAATGAAACTTGATAATTTTATCATTGTATTTATATTCTGTTTGAGAGATGGAAAATAATTGTTAGAACGCAGTTTGAGACTCATTAAAAGAATCAAACAACGCCAATCGACAAAGAATTGAGAATAAGAGGTATATACTAGACACTTCTTTATGCTTTAAAATATACACATAGTAATACTATGTACCTAATATCGAAAATACTTTAAATATAAAAATTTCGTATCACAATGTATATTAATTAGCGATAAACTCTGAAACTACTGAACCAATTTTTATAAAATTTTGTAAGCATCTGTAATTTGGTCGAACTTGGTAGACAGGGTAGTTTTTATCTCAATTGGACCCGGTAGGTGGTGCAGCTATCGATATGTAAGCAATCAAATTTGGTAGCTGTTTTCCGGGCAGGAAAACGTCTGCGGGGTCCGCTAGTATATTATAAACCTTACTTTTTCGTTACTTACATTTTAACGTATTGTATTACGCACAAGGCGGTTGTTGTGGTGTACTAGTGTGAAACTTTTATGAAAGTCGACGGTCGCAGGTTTTATTCTCGCTTGAAACGGATACTTGTGGTATTTGTGTAAATATTCCAGAGAAAGCACGTAAAACGCTTTTTTCTTTACTCTCTCTGATCGTAACTCTTGGTAAACCCCAACACAATATACATATTTCATACTTATTTATGTTTGTTTTTAATTTTTTGAGTAATTAACTTGCTATAAATAGAAGAGTAGCGATAACAAGTAATCCTCTGGTTTGCTTTCGGGCTTAACAAAAGTTTATGTGATGTTCGAGTGAACATGAGGCGTAATATCAGAGCGTTCGGCTTCAGTTCCGGCGAGTGTGGCCGAGTTTCGAGCCGAGCGGAAGATATCTCTCGGGAATCCGACCGTATTGTCACATGCGTTGCTATATTAGTGCCGTCAATAATCCCGAACACAAATACGAACGTTAAATCGTATTTTTCCTTAGATTTTAGAATCGCATTTATTGGGTTTATATTTTATTATTGAGCTGGTATTTTGCTTTTGGGTTATTTCCATGGCCTAGAGAGAGGTTATGTAAATAAAGACATAATATAGACAATTTACATCGGCAGTGATGAAGCTAAATGAAGAATACTGTTCAAAATCTCATTGTAACATCATTAGAGTTTTTAAAACGCTAAAAAACTTTATATATTATTGACAAAAATCTTAAATAAAAACGAGTGTGCTTGAGATCATACGACTGAAGTAAAACTTCTTTAGCAATAGGCCTGCACAATAGGCCTGCACTGTGTTTTAGATATATACGAAAGGTAACTGGCTATGAGAGAAAGAGTGAAAGAAAATGTGTGCTCTCTTGCTCCGTTTGCCTCTCTCGATCACACTTTTCGTAACGCTCTCTTCACGCATTAACTAGCCTACTCCCCAAGTCAAGTATACGTAAAGAAGTTTTACTTCAATATGTTTATATACTTCTAAAGTTCTCACCTTAGAAATTAATGGATTGAGTTTGAGTTATGAGAATTCGTTCGAAACAAATTTTCATTACTCAATCCACCCACGTAACACGTATTTATTTGTTTGTAATCAAAAGCTTTAAAAGGTTTCAGCTTCCAACCTTCAAGAATGACAAAGCGCCTGTATAAACTTCCATCATTCAATTTACCATTCCATCATTCAATTTTGAGGCTACAATTTAACAAAAGAGAGCGTGTATATCTTTCCTTAATCAAAAGACTGACGATAAAGTGTTTCTTCTAGTTTTAAAATGATAGAGCTATTGTTATCTCCTATTTTACTGTCTTAAAGTTTTAAAAAAATCTTTTAAAAATAATAATAACTTACCGCTCAGTATCTTCCGTTCAACGCTAATATATTTACATATACATATAACTATGTCAGCCAAAAAATCTACATCATTTTGATAAAGATTAACTAATATTGAAAAACTAATTTTATTGCAAACATACATTTATCATATAAAAGAAGCAATCATTGCTAAAATCGTTTTCAACGAACCTTAGGAAAACAAGAGAGGACATATTTTTAACAAAAGTTTCCTGAAAAACGTTGATGTTGTCGTCGTAACGTCGCGTCGTATGTAGGTATAGGCGTATAATTCTACCAACAAAGTTATACGATAATAACAAAACTATAAAATACGCGCTGAATTACTCATCATTGTCAAAATATATTTTTATGATTACAGTTTGACTTCTCTTTCTTACTATTAGAGAAACAAATTTTCCAGTTCTTTATTATTAGATACATTAATCGAGCTGTACCAGTATTGGTTTGTCGGTGAATTTTCCTAACCACACATACTGCTGTAATTGAAAATCAATTTTCCGGCGCTTACCCGTACTGTTGTTAATTTAACGGTTCTCTACACAATGTTTACATTTTAATAACGACATACATAATTTATTAAAATATTGTTACATAACAAAATGTAAAATTGCGCGGCTCATCCCATCATCATACTGTAGGCAAAGTATTGTGCTTAAGCAGACTCTAAGAGATAGGATAGGTAAGAGAATGAGAAGAAATGAGTAGTTTAACACGTCCGTCTGCTCCACTGAATTGATCTTTCGGATCTGATTATTATTAATGTACTCGTACTAGCTGCTGTGCCCGCGACTTCGTCCGCGAGTAATTAAACAAAAAAGTTATTGTTCAGTTCGCAGAGTTATAAAAAAAATATTCTGAAATAAAAGTAGCCTAAGTTACACCTTATTACATCAGCTATCTGCCAGTGAAAGTCCCGTCAAAATCGGTCCAGCCGTTTCAGAGATTAGCCGGAACAAACAGACAGACAGACAGACAAAAATTGTAAAAAATGTTATTTTGGTATATGTACTATGTACCGTGTACAGGTCCATATGCATTTAGTAAAGAGCGGTTATTTTAATGTTACAAACAGACACTCCAATTTTATTTATTTGTATAGATAAAAACGAAATAAAGAAATTAAATCGGTATTCGCATAACAAACTTCGATTATTATTTTAATAAGGAGGTATTTACATCATTTGTGAATTTACGAGATTTTTTTATCGGTTCAGATAGTTACGAAAGTAATTTGTCGTAACGATCCTTCATCGTCCCCCTGTTTGTGAGTTGAATGTACCTACAATGTTCCGACCGTTATAGCGAGAAATGGAAATTCGACACTATTTCAATATTATCTACAATAACATTTTTTTATGAATTTATATTAATTACTTTTTATAAAAGTTCGATACTATAAACCAATTACATATATTTTATTAAGTACATTAACATTTTGTTTATAAAGTAATTTGTGTAATACATGAAATAACGATTTCTTTTAATTTAAAACAAAAATGTTTTATTTTCCTAAAACTTGCCATAGATATTACAAATTTTCGTCTAATTGAAAATGCGTCTTACGAAAGCTAGAATTTTGATTAAAAGTTGATTAAGAATTCCGATCTTCTGATAAATTTACCTTTTGGGGCAGGTTAAGACATTGAATTTTATTGTTTTATTTACCTTATTAGCTGTTTTAAAAATCTTAAAACATGAAATATACTATACCTTTTATTTAATTATAAATCAATATCTAAAAGATTATAATTAATAACCCATTTGCAATCAGCTTTAATACTGTATGTATTCAATTTCCTGAAGGCTTATATTAAATACTAGCGTTTGCCCGCGGCTTCGCTCGGTATTATATTACAATAATTTAGGACCTCTTTGTATACTACATTAATTTATCATTCGACTTTCATACGTTAGCACTACCAAGCTTCTCGCAGAGCTCACCCCTGAAAACGTTTCATAGAACAGTCGTGCGAAAATCAGTCTTCCCTTAGGCCTACTCACGTCATTTTTAAACAGTATTATTTACCTGTGATATTCTGTAAGGGCGAGATACTTGTCCAGTCGAGTTGCTCTAGTTTTGAGCAGGATATTTATTGCTGTGCCCTACCAACTATAGTAAACTTACTCACACCGTTAATTTTTATACGTACGAATAACCTAACGATTTGATATATTTATGATACAAGTTGTTTGTTATACTTTTAGAAAATCTACGTAATTTAAACTTATTACCAACCGTTTAAGTCTGTAAAATCTAGTAGCGTAAACTAGTAACTAACAGTATAGAGTTACTTACTAGTCTAGTAACGTAACATATATAGACATACCGATTTTTTTCAATTACATGTTAGCAAGCTACTCATCGTTAAGAAGAGTATATTTCACATATACCTAAATGCAAAAATATTGTTTTGTTCACAAACCAAAAAATCACATCTATACTAATATATAAAGCTGAAGAGTTTGTTTGTTTGTTTGTTTGTTTGTTTGTTTGTTTGTTTGTTTGTTTGTTTGAACGCGGTAATCTCTGGATCTACTGGGCCGATTTGAAAAATTCTTTCAGTGTTAGATAGCCCATTTATCGAGGAAGGCTATAGGCTATGTGTCATCACGCTAAGACCAATAGGAGAGGAGTCCACGCCGACGAAGTCGCGCGCAGAAGCTAGTTTTAAATAAGTATACATTGATATATTTCAACATATTCTGAAGTGAAAGATTAATTTATACAAGTATTTTATTTTTGACGTGACAACGTCTAATACATCGATGCATCGGCTGCGTGCACGAAAAAGGATGAGTCATTGTATTGTTACGTTCATTGTAGCGTTACGATCATTGTACGCTTGCGCCACATCTATCTCTCTTCCACTCGATCGGCTTATGCGTCCGAGGAGATGTTTTGTTATGACGTTGTCACGTTAAACTATCGTCCGTAAACCAATTTTACAGACAACCAATTTTTTAAAAAGTAAATACCTTATGTTTGTTCAAATATTTCATTTTATAAAGATAATTATTATGGTTTTTTAAAAGCTTCATAAACGGTACTAGCTATAAATCTGTCGTCTATACGAGTATGTAACTATGTGTTTTTATTCCTAGATTAATTACTGTTATTAGGTCCCTCGCGGTTTCGCGGCAGCTTTGAATTTGATACTTTATTCCTATGAGTATGAACGTAGTATTTTCTATTTAATAGCAAAACTTCACCAATAAACAAGATTAGTTTGTTCAAACAAACAAATAATTTTTCAGTTGATATTAATAAAAGTATATTCACGTGAATTGCTGATATTAATTTTTTCGTACCACTTGGCCGAATATAGTTTGTGCTTGTTTTAATATTGATGACATCTTTACATACCTGTATTATTCTGTACCTACTGTGTAATTTGCTTTAAGAAATAAATAATAGAAGAGCACAGTGGTTCATTGTGGCTAGGGATTCTGCCTGTCATAACAACCAGGGAACTAATTTTTATATGTAAATATATATTTTTTATAAATAAAGAATTATTATTAAAAAATGTTCTTCATCATTCTTATGCATCAATAAAAACTAGGTAGGTACGTAGCGTTAACGGTGACCAGAGCTATTTGATAATTCGATAAGATAAATATTATTATTGATCGTTGTATTGGCTCGCAAACAAAAAAAAAGAAAAAAAAACTGACTTCAATTACATCGACATGTAATATAACGCAAGTAGACGGAAAACCTCAAATAATACGCGCTATCAAAGATTACTCGCTATATACATAATGGTCGAGTAGTATAAGTGAGCCTTCTTCTATTTCTTATCGGAAATCTGTGCACAAAACACAATTACAACGTTCAGCAGTACTTTCGCCTCGTTTCTGTTCAAGAAGTTACGGTCAATTGTAAGCAATTCTTAACGTATTATATAAAAAAACCAATAATACTAGGACAAGTACATTTATTTGTTATTAATAACTAGTAATATTACTCAATTATGTGCGCAAATTAAATTATCTATCATTTGTAACAAATTAACAGTGTCCGTGATGTCTAAGGTTATTTTAGTAATTTGACGAAATCGATCTATAGTGTCGCTACAGAAACCATTAAGGAATGTTTTCGTAACCTTTAACTGATAATTTTAGTACCTAAGTAAACCAAATAGTAAATAATTATTACTACAATTTAAATTTTTGATTTAGGAATAACAAAATCGATTTAATTTTGTTACTTGCAACATCTTGAAAAGATTTTCAGCCATCTTTTATTAGAAGCGAAATTACAGCCGCCTTAGGAACCAAATGGAGAGTGGCTATTGAAGAAAATTTACTTGCAATTAGATTCGTTAACACCGCTTCTACTAAGTAAGGATTCTGAAAGTAGGATTATTATTTAATATTTTATACAAACTTAAATAATTGTGTTTGCTCGCAAACGAAAAAAAACTGACTTCAATTACATCGACAAGTAATACAACGTAAGTAGACGAAACAAATTAACAAACGCACTAGTTGTCACTATGATTTTCGAGGTTTTTCCTCGATTTCTCTGGGATTCCATCATCATATCCTGGTTTCCTTATCATGGTACATAAGTTGGGATATCTCCTTTCCAACAAAAAAAGAATGATCAAAATCGGTTCATAAACGACGAAGTTATCCCTGATCATACATTAAAAAATATACAGTCGGATTGAGTAGCCTCCTCCTTTTTTGAAGTCGGTTAAAAAAGCGACTATAAATAAAATAATATAAAACCAATTAATAACTTAAATAAAATTATAATATAAGTCATAATACTTAAAATCAGCAACAATAAAATGAGTAAATTACGTCGTATCATTTAATTTTGCGTTATTTTGTTTTACTTCTTTAGTTTGGTCACTTTTATATCAAATGTTATATACAAACATCAAAAATATCAAAGTTTTTAGTGGAAGAAATTTTAAGTCGCAAAACAAAGACATAAATACTATAAAAGTCACTTTGACAATGTAGTGGTAGTGTATCAAAGTAGCTATAAGTAACTGGACCCAATATTTCGTGAAAGTTATTAAATAAATCTAACATGGTCGTTTCACCGTGTTGAAAATATGTACAATTATTTTTACATTCCCTACACAAAAAATAAAATTTATAGAAGGCGAATGAGAAATAGAAAAATTCCCGCCAAAGTAAGCCTTAATTAGAATTCCTTAATATTTTGTTATTCGAGGTTATTGGTATCAAATATTTATAACTGGAATACAATAAATACTTCGTCTTTATTGTTAAAAGCTTATAAGCATAAACATTTTTAATCGTCGTATGGCCTGTTTAATCTTAACAGAAAATACATGTAAAAAATTGAAGTGTCTGTGATTTCTAAATAACTGTGTTTTTCATGTATTATTTATTCTTGAGCGACCGGTGACCGTCTGGGAACACCGCGTGAAGTTGGCTTTTTGTTTTTTTTTCAATTAGTTTTTTTATTGTAAGTATTTTAAATTCGTTTCTTTTATTAGTTTTTTTTAGTTATGTAGTTTTTTTAATTCGTTTTTTTGAATTAGTTTGACAAAGAAGTTTCACTTCTGACATGTGTACTTTGTACGCACGCAATTTTATTTTATCATATTACTAGCGGACCCGGCAGACGTTGTCCTGCTCCGGGCAGGACAACGTCTGCTGGGTAACCAGCTACAGGTAAACAGCTACCGAATTTGATTGCTTACATACCGATAGCAGCGCCACCTACCAAGTCCAATTGAGATAAAAACTACACTATCTCCCAAGTTGGACCAAATTACAGATGCTTACAAAATTTGAAACAAATTGGTTCAGTAGTTTCGGAGTTACATACCGATAGTAGCGCCACCTACCGGGTCCAATTGAGGTAAAAACTGTCCTATCTCCCAAGTTGGAGTTGGATGCTTACAAAATTTGATACAAATTGGTTCAGTAGTTTCGGAGTTACATACCGATAGCAGCGCCACCTACCGGGTCAAATTGAGATAAAAAGTATCCTATGTCCATTTCCTAGTTCTAAGCTAGGTAGCTTAGAACCAGAAAACGGACATAGGGAGGTCCCTACCAATTTTCAGCCAAATCGGTCCAGCCGTTCACGCGTGATGGTGTGACCAAGGGAAATAGGGGTTAATTTTTATATATAGAGATTTACACGATACTAAAACAGAAACAAACGATTTTAATTTTTTGTAATAAAACTTCTTTAGGCTTCACTTGGGAAGTAAGCTGGTGAATGCGTGACGAGAGAGTTACGAAAAGTGTGATCGGGTGAGGCGATCGAAAGTTGAAATGGAGATATAAGTTAGAGAAGATAGAAGGAGAGAGAGTTACGTTTCGTAAGTTTTACTTCAGTCGTGTGGTCTAAAGCACACTTGTTTTTTGTCTGTCTGTCTTTCTGTTTGTCCGAGGTAATCTTTGGAACGGCTGAACCGATTTTTATGCGACTTTTACTGGGAGATAGAGGAGGATGTGGAGCAACATATATTCTGCATTTTATCTCGTAATTCCTGCAAACTCGCCCGCGTTTACCGAGTACCTGCTGCCCAGATAGATATGAAATAACCGAACATTTTTGTAATACAACAATTTTTGAGAGCAAAAACAACTAAAATCCCTAAAGGATTGAATTATAAAATAAAATATATAAATAGTAAAAAAACAAATAAAATTAAAATAGTATATTCTGCATACCAAAAAATTTAGATACTGTGTTTTATGAAGTCATTATACTTATTTTTTTATTTAGATGATAAATTAAAAAAGTTTTTAAATGTTTGCCTACATGTCTGTACATCTGTCACTGGAACGGCTAGAATTAATAAAGGAGGTCACATGACAACATTTACCTTTAATTTTATTTTTATCTATAATTCCCAAAGGATCATGATTAAAAAAATAATGAGTATCCGAATCGGATCTCCCACGCGAACGAAGTCGCGGGTACAGTTAAACTATTACAGTAAAATTAGTAGTAAATATTTCAGACTTGAAGTTATAATTTCGTCAAAATAAAATATACATGTGAATGTCTGTTGAATTATTTAGTTGAAATATGTTTGAAGGCAGTAAAAGTTCTTGAATTATAACATAAAAGAAATCTTTCAATCTCTTGGACGAGGGTCAGCCTATTTACATTTCGATTATAATTTATATTCAAAGTTAATTTCGAAAGGTTCATATTTTTATCAGGAATGAAAGGAAAACTAAAAGTATTTGGTTCCAATTTTAATTGATTGTAATAAAAATTAAAAAATATGTAATATTTTTTATATTCAAATATGTATATCATTTTTATGACTCATTTTATTGTGATCACATGAATCAATGACATAATTATGGTGATTTAAATAGGCAACGGCGAGTTTTGAAATACGAAAGTTCACTTTAAAATTTATCTTTTTCTCGTTGTTAATATCATTCTGCATGTTTTGAAAAACAACTTTTTGAGATTTGGCTTTAATAACCCGAAACAATGAATACCTTATTACTCCTATAATTTAAAAAGATTGTCTCGCTAAGCGTTAGGAGTAAATTGACTGAGTTTAAAACATATTTAACAACAAAATAAGAGGAGTATTTTTTTACGAATGAAAATAAAATATTTACGTTGAAAGGACAAATCGATTTCTTTGTTTGTAGCGCTCTGTATTTTTTTTTCAGCACGCATTTTACGCGGACACGTAAATCTTTAAATAATACACTTGTATATTAAAGATTATAAGTGATACATACTTATAAATCACATATAAACATTATAAATTACATATATACATGCTTTTAAATCGTTACGAGACGGTATTAGATTGCCTTAACAGTGAATTCTATTACGTAGGTACCATGTTTTATGTAAGCTTAGCGTTATAAATGAAAAAGTTAAGCCTTTTGAAGTTTGATTCATAAGTGTATGCGAATATTAGGATATTCTGGTCCTCGTTTGGACAATTTATTTTTTTGGTTCGTTTGTAGAACAACAAATGAAATTTGAAAGTACTCTATACTTGACGCTACACTACAAATTTAAGTAAATACAAAGTGCAACTTATCTCTTTAACTATAAAAATGCCTAATATGTTGGGTATTTCTATTACATTTATTAAGTTTTTAACATTTACGTTGCTCTTCCAACTTTAGTTTTGATAAAATAAAAAAATTATAATTGTGAGGCTAGTAATTATGAGCCAATTTCTGTTCTTTTCTTTTGTTACTATGTAAAGTATACATACTATATTTAAGCAAATACTTTTTTTTTGAAATCGCAGGGAAACCCATTTACGGGTGATATCCAGGACTACTATGTCATCTAAATTGTTTCATTGAGGTGGGGCAGAGCAAAAGATATCCTGCTCAATCTGGAGCAAAAGGGGCCAGAACTCCTTCTAGTGTTGCAGGTGTCTATTGACTACGATAACCGGTTACCATAAGGTTGGCCGTACGCTTGTTTGCCCTAGTCGTATAAAAATTAAAATGCAGTATTCCGATATAAATAATACGGTTCCATTACAGGTCTTGGTGTTTTCTGCGATTTGTCTAAGACAAGTAATGATGTTTTTAATTTATTTATAATAATAATTGTATTTGTAGATATTCAGACGCTACTATATAAAAAATTAGATTTTATGAGGCATAAAGCAGTATATATGAAAACAAGGTTAAAAAGTGTAACAAAATGTGAGATTTCTTTTTAAAGGCCCAGTTGATGCCATATGTTATAACACTTGGAATTAATTAATACATACTGTAAATTGAAGCTTTTTTCAGCGCGGTGAGCACTTTATACTGTTTCTATGCAAATGAATCTCCCGTGAGAATTGGTCAGTGAGTAGGCTTCGTGTTTGCATATTGTATAAAACCGCAAAATCATAAAGCAACTGCAATGCGGCGAAAATAAGGTACACTTTAAACATAACAAATTGCCTTCTTTACTTGAAATAATATTAGTTAGGTAGTTGATGAAAAAATTAAATATGACGATTACAAAGTTTTATTGTTATGACATTTTAAGGTACTTCTTATAGACTTGAATACTTCTTACTATGACAAAAATTTTAAATGAGTAAATTAACACTACTGCTTTTTAAACTTTTGTTTAAGTAAAAAAAAAAAAACAGAATCGATTTGAATTAAATGTTCTTTAAATTACATAGTATTATTATTATTGTTAATTACTAAATACTTGTAAAATATGTCAGTTAAAGCTATTCTTTAATTATTACATAATGTTGAAATATGTTTCACAGATATGTAATGAATTAACATATACACAACACATAAAAGCTTCGAAATAATTTACGTACGTAGCAGCGTAGCACGAAATCTCGTAGCGTGTAATTTGTTTGTGCTACACTCTACAGATATACAAAATTACACATTGAAGTGAGTTTTTTTCGTTTGTAAATATATTTTTACATTAGTTAGGATTTAAAAACATGTAGGTATATGTAGGAAAATATAGAGGGCCGAACTGGATTATTAGCAATGTGAGGTAAAACAAGATAGTTACACAGATTAGTTAATGGGGTGGGGGCCAAACTTCTTAGCATTCGATGGATTCTCCGTGGGGGTGCCGGGTCTATCATGTGACAGAGGGAAAAACTCAGAGCAGTGCCCAGGACTTGCAACCCAGGTGTAGGTTTAAGGAGGCCTCATTTGAGATGCGTATCAACGCTCACCTTCACTGCTCGAGTTGCCCGCTCAGCCGAGCCAAATTATAGATCGTAATATAAAATGTAACAATTAATTTGTTTGCACAAATTAATTATTGAAAGAGTCGAGGTTAAGCTACTAGCAGGATGCAACAAGTGCACCGCGCCAAGCCAGAGCCGAGACTGCCTTAGCCGCGGTTACTCCGGTCGTTTTAGACACTCTATTCTTTGATAGGGTGGGATAACTAGCTTAAATGCCATCGAACCGAAACACATCTGAAGATATTAGGCGAATCGGCTTTGACATGATAGTAGTCACGAGACAGGCGGGGGAATCCATATCTCCCCCTACCAACTAGTTTATATTTATAAAATGTATATTGTCATGTACATACGATTCAGCCTGTAATATCCCACTGTTGGGCATAGGCCTCTTCCCTATGTACATATATAATAATAGATTTGTAAAATAATAGTACAATATTCTGCGAAATATAACAGTTTAATTATGTCTTTAAAGCTCTTCAGATAAGATACTACTTTTTTGTGTTCTATTTTTATTCAACTCATGTATTTAGTACTCAAACATTTCAAATGACACACACATATATATCCTTCTCCTACATGGGGAAGAGGCCTATGCCCAACAGTGGGATATTACAAGCTGAATCGTGATATTGTATATATAATTATATATATAATATGACATCTTTTGGGTTTTACTATTATACTTTTTAGCATCTTTGATGTATGTATATAATTATATATACATCTAGTTATTGTGTGTTGTATATGTTGTTTCTGTTAGTGTAAATTTAAGTTTGTATTCGTAGATGTTGTTTGTTGTGATGTGGTGGTACATGTGGGCGTGTGTACGTCCGTGCGTGCGTGCGTATGTTGATTTATTATATATATTCGTCTTTAAAATGTAGTAGACGAACTCGGCCAAGTTGTTAACGACTAATATAAATAACAGCAAAATGTAATAACTATAGAGAATGTTAAAGTCGTATTATAATAATAATAATATCTAGTCTTAGTCATATAGGAGCAAAGGTTAGGTATGGCAGAAGTTACGAAAAACTTTACTGTTACCTGTAACATAAAAATCAATTGAATCCTCTTTGTTTACTTTAAAAAACAGAACAAAATGTCTATTCTCGGACTGTAATAAAGAGGTACAAATGTTTACTGGGAGTGTCAGTCCACAGAGTTGCGCCACAAGAGGTCGTTAAAACATCGCTTTGCATATTTTTGTGCTCTTGCGATACGTTTATACAATACAATTTTATTGTAGTTGTATAACCAGTGTTTGCACTACGGTTTTTAGTGGGTAGTTATTATTTATGTACTCGTATGTATGTTAATATCTTTTATATATAAACGTAATTTACATGTACATTAATATTTGCTTTATTTATGAGTACATTGTATGAATTAGTAATTCTAAAGTTTTTGATTTTTCATGTAATTTAATAGATTTACATTCTAAAAATATTATCACCGTATGACTATGCAAAAAATATTTAATAAATAAATAATGAGAATGATGTCCCTCGTATCTATCTCTATAGAAACTATAAGAAAGTAAATCGATTAATAATTTATATGTATACAATGATACGTGTGATATGTTGTAGGTTTAATTATCTGTACTATACTATGCTATTTGTTTACACCAGCTTTTCCCAAAGTGGGCGATAACGCCCCCTTGTGTGCGCTGCAGGACTAAAGGGTAAGAGATCCAGAAAAGAAATGGGGGAGTTGTGTAGAGGCTTAGGGCTTATTAGAATGAATGTTTAATCTCCGCTAATATAGCTTGAAGTAATTAATTTAATTTGAAGTTATAGTGGTTTTTAAGTAGGTGAAAAAATGTGGGCACTAAAAATAATTTATTCTAAAAGTGGGCAGTAGACAAAGTAAGTTTGGGAACCCCTGGTCTACACTATTGGCTTTAAAATAATTTTTTATAAAAGTAAATGTTAATATTTCTTCAACAATTTTTTTTAAATATCACTACATAGTATAAAACAAAGTCACTTCTCGCTGTCTGTCTGTCCCTATGTATGCTTAGATCTATGAAACTACGCAATGGATTTTGATGCGGTTTTCTTTAGTAAATAGAGTGATTGCATAGAAAGGTTTATATATATAATACATGCATTATATAGTAGAGGAACACTGATAGTTTTTGCTACCGTGCGAAGCCGTGGCGGGTCGCTAGTGCGATATACCTAATTATATTTCCAAGCATTATTCTTTTTCAACATTTAGGTAAGCTAAAATCGCAAAATTATATAAAATACAACGTAATTAAAGGTAAACACTAATGTAAACAGTTTTATTTACACGCATAGTTGAAAGGCTTAGTAAGTTAGTATAGTTTACCTACAATTCTCATGTGAATGAAGTTATTGATATTTCTCAGATTTTCAAAAATCACCTTTCGTTTCTATAGATAGTTAAGTTTGCAGTTTTCAAATGCTGTGATTAGTTTTTTTTGTGTATTTTTTATGTACGTTACCTCAGAAGTTTTGACAGGATAGACCGATTTAAATGATTTTTGTTTAAACCAAAAGGTGGTGCGTAGCATGTGGTCCCATTTAAATTTAATTGCGATTTAACGAGTTCTTTTCGAGTTATATCTAACTAGGGACCCGCTCCGGCTTCGCATGGGTGCAATGATGATACTAAATATAAAATATAAAATAAATATATGCAATCTAAGCGCAAAAAATGTGTTTATTTACGACATCACATTAGAAAACTTTAAAACTATCAGTGTTCCTTTACTATATTATGCATGTATTATACATATAAACCTTCCTCTAGAATTACTTTATTTATTAAAGAAAACCGCATCAAAATCCGTTGCGTAGTTTTAAAGATCTAAGCATATATACAGACAGAAAGACAGCGGGAAGAGACTTTGTTTTATAATATGTAGTGATAATGTGTATTTACTTGATTATTTTTTCGTCGACTTACCACATAACTTTTCATTGAGTATACCAATTTTAATGATTCTTGTTATATTCTAAAGATGATACTTGTCTTGTATTACAATAAAAAAATATTGCAATGTAATCACTACTTTTTGAGTAATTTTTGATAACGCGTAATTTACTTGACTATTTTTTCGGCTAGTTACGTTATATTACTTGTCGATGTAATTGAAGTCGTTTTTTTTTCTCACTAAAATACACTATTTTATTTCACGGTTCCCGAAGAAAGGCGATCGTTCTTGTGTTGTGGTAACGGAGGCCTTATTAGCGCTGGTGGGCGCGGGCGCAATTCATACTCGAGATAACTATTGTATTTGTCCAGTATTTGTGTCTTGTCTGGGTATTTGTGCCTCTGGGCTATCACCGTATCTTAGCTCTCCAAATTGTTATCGGCCCCACATAAAGTCATTTCCTTGACAGGAAAGTTATCCACAAACTCGCAGTATAAAATCGTACATAGTAATGTCATTTAAAAATAAAAGTCGTTTGAAGGCTATTTCAGTGCCAAAGTTTCCGCTGTCCATATGCTCATTAACACACTTGACTTTCCGTCATTGGAATTATAATAGTTAATACTTGAGTGTTTAATACAACACATATTACATATATGTTTTTTAAATAGTTTTATAATTATGTTTTCGGCAGGTGCAATGTGGAGCGCGGTAGCGGCTGCCGCGAGGCGATGATCGGCCACATGGGCCGGCCGCGCGGTCACCATGCGCCAGCAGTCGACCGATGTAAGTTCACAGTCATATAGCTATAACACAATAATTGTTATGTCTTAACAATAATAATAACATCTTCGCTGTCCTTGGATAAAGAGAAATGGCGTAAGCCTATAGTAATGAGTACCGTTGACCGCGTGGCCGTATGGAAGAGCAAGGAATTACATGGTCGGGTCTACAAAGTTCTGACAGATGTAGACCAGCTTAGCTCTATATCCTGGTTACAACACGGGAACCTCTTTGGAGAAACCGAAGGTTTTGTCTGTGCAATTATGGACGAAGTTATTAAGACGAATAACTACCGGAAACATATCATGAAAGACGGAACTCCTGACATATGCCGAGCTTGTCATAAGCCTAGATAGCATTAGACATGTTGTTTCCGGTTGTAATCATCTTGCTAATAGTGAGTACTTCCACAGACATAACCAAGTAGCCAGGTTTGTCCACCAATAACTTGATATTCGATACGACCTCGTTGAAAATGAGTTGCCTTATTTTACAGTTAATAAACGAATAAAAAATGTTTACTCGTTAGAGTGGCCTTCCATGGACGACCCACCATAGGTATAACCCAATGCCATTTCTTGAAAATGGTCGTGCGTTGCTCTACTAGCTGGGATCAGTCTATTGTCACTGACAGGTTTATTGCAGCCAATAAACCTGATATAGTGCTAGTAGACCGATCAGCGCGCCGAGCAATTATTGTTGACATTACAGTTCCGCATGACGATAATCTCGTAAAGGCGAAAATGGAAAAATTAATTAAATATTTAGACGTTGCCCACGAGATTGCCGGCATGTGGAATGTAGACTCAATAATATACTATGTAATGATACTTCCAGTAACAGTGAACTCGATCGTAAATCGAGATTCCTAGTTCAACGTCGAAAATTTTAATCTGTACTCGGTAGTTTTATTAATTTTTTGGTATTTAGTACTTATATTTCACGTAATAATATATTAACCATAACACATCCTAGCTCTACATCCATATCCCTAAGGCACTATACATTAAACGTTATGACAACTAGTTTATATTCTTCCCCTGGGCTTAAAATAACTCCATATTAAAGGTTTATCAGGTAGAGCTTTGAGTAAGGGTGTAGAGGCTTTCGCATTTACAGTTTCATATTTAAGAATATATTATGTTTTATTCCTTGATAAATATTTTGGATATCCTTCGATATTTTTCTTTTATTATGACTTACAGGCAAGAACACTTTTGTGACTATGAGTTAGAGTGAGTTGTCATTTTACTAACTTTTCTGTAAAGTTAATTAATCTTCATTTTTCAATATGGATTTCTACAATTATATCATTTTATTTATCACATCATACTATTAACCTTAATCTTTTTGAATGTATTGTATTTTAAAGTAGGTAATCATCGTTTATAATTATAGTGTTAAACTTTTATGTAACTTGTCAATTTTACCGTGAAACCAATATTATCTTGCACACACAGATTAAACCATAAATCTAAGAACATCTAAAATACAAGGAAATTGATTGTTACATAAAATTTTATAATATATGTCGGAATCAGAAGTAAGGAGAAAAGGAAGGCTCTGCATGCTCTGTCAGGGTGGAAAAATTAACATCCACTTATAATGGGCTAGATTTTGACATCAGATATGTTACAAACTTAGGTAAGTAAAGGTAAGGTTAGACTGAATATAATTTCGAAAATGCATTTGTTATATAACACAAACGTTATAAATCATTACTATGGATAAAATAGAAATCATCTGTATCATGCATATCTCATTTAACATCACGCCGATTTCTAAAAAGGTTTTTACGTGCTTCATGTCGTATAAAAAAGTCATTGTCGTCAAAGATCGTGTTTATAGCCTCCGTACCGTCTACGACGCCCGAAAAATAATGTTTAACAAATCTCAAATACAAGCGAGGCCTTATCGACATTTATGTTTGCTGTAGTGATGGGTTATACCTTTATCGTAAATAATAATATATTTTACTACATATTAGATACTAACTGAACATATGCCTATACTAGCGACCTCTGTCCGTCCATATTTTTTTTACACGATAAGTAATTACTAGAGACCGGATTATATCCAACATAAAAGTTTGTTATATGCATGCAAATATGCATGAAAAATGCTTGAAATATGGACGAAAATTGGCAGAATATGCGAAATTAAATGATAAATTTTAGGAATCCTCCCAAAAAGAGTATGTGTTCATTTTTTATTTCAAAATCAGCATACAATGAATAAATTATTTTTTGATAGCCGATAATAAGTACAGTAACATTACATGACTTTGACATTTTTGTAAACGTAAACAATTAAGTAAATTTCACACAAATAAATAAAAAACTAAACTGCAGATTAATGCGCAAGTATGAACAAGTAACAACTAATATGTAGTAACAGGTGGAACGACTTTTTAGCAGGCGAGCGCGACGCTTCAGTCTCTTTCATTTTATTTTCATATACATTTATTATTATATCATATACTAAAACATTCTCAGAAATAGGCTACATCTTATGGTATAAGTATTAATCCGATTTTCGCAGTATAACTGAATAAAAAAACCGGCTCTCCATTTATTCGTACAGATTCATCGTTTTTACAAATACTTTTTCATAGTGTGTTTGTATTTTGTTTCTTTGAAGAATTCGAGCAGTAGCAAAGTCTATATGGGCTTAGACACATGTTTCACTTTGACCTAGTTTAATTCGGTAAATAAAATGTCGGTATCACAGTATTTAACGTTACGACGACGTTTTGAGCGAGTTTTGAAAGGTTTCATTAAAACTTTATTTAATTAATAGGCATTTTTGTTTCTTTTTCTGTCGATAGAGAGAAGCCTTATTTATAGATTCACGAAAAACATATTGTTTATTACATAACTAACTAATAATGTAATTAGAATTTTTCACATATGCATGCATATAGGTACATATATGCTAGGTATATAACACGTAGGAATGCGGTAAAATATTTACAAACAAACTCAATGCACCCGTAACTTTTTTTTGGTTTCATTACAAAACAGAAAAGAAAAAGCAAGCCAAATTCCAATCGATACGATACCCTACTAATAATCATTGTGACCAACGATTACTGACTTTGAAACTATTTGCTCGATATACCTTACATGGCGCGTTTGTGGCCTAAACCGTCTACTGAGTTCATAACACGAATACTACGTATTCGATTCTGTGCTATTTACGATTTATTTCGTAATTTAAATTGAGTCGGCTTTATTTTACATTCAATTGCTTATTATAAATGAGTTTCGTGAATATTAATTAATTTCATTTTAGCTGGCTTTTATTGGAAATTTAATATTGATGTTCTGCGTTTGATATGAACATATTGTATTAAGTTGTGGTAGATTTTCTAGATTTTACAAGTCATTTATAGTTAGCGAATGAATAGCAATGTGTAATGATATGTAAATGAACTTAATATGATTTAAACAATTGTTTAAAACAATTGTAAATTTTTGTAAACAATTGTAAACTACAACATACTGTTTCCGATGATTGCGGTTCCGGAAAGACTACTAAAGAAAGAAGAAGACGTTAAATCTTGTCCATTTACCTACACCGCTAGAACATGAGATATTTACAATATTCATTAAGCCGCGGGCACAGCTAGTAAGTTAAAAATTGGTTACAAAGTACACATCTCAAAAGTGAAATTTATTTGGGAAACTAATAAAAATAAAATTAAAAACTAATTCAAAAAATGAATTTAAAATACAAAAAAAAAACTAATTTAAAAACAAAAAACAAAAAGCTATCATCAAGCGCCGCGCATTCGCGTTGTCGTGTTGCCGCGTTACCGGTCGCTAAAATTTTATCCCGCATGTGCATAAAGAAGTTTCATTTCAATTTTATTACATTAATGGTGGATGATTTAACGTTGCAGACCGTCGACAAAGCGGTATGCACGGAGGAGTCGGGCGCGGCGCGGCTGGAGGCTGTGGTGCTGGCGCTGGTGGAGCGCAAGGCGCGCGCGCTGCACGCCGAGCAGGCGCGGCGCCGCACCACCCACCCGCTGCTCTTACTGCTGCGCAACCACATCTCAGACGGTGAGAGTTATAGAATTATGATGACTAGCCCATTAGCGCAGTTTGTAGTGACCCTGCTTTCTGCTCCGGGGGTTGTGGATTCGATTCCCACCTCGAGTCTGGGTGTAATATACATATTCATTTATATATGTATTATTTATAAGTATGTTTATCGAAAAAAAATATGTAGCTATACCAGTCGGCTGTTACCTATATCACAAGCATTAAGTTGCTTACTTTAGGAACAGACGACCGTGTGTGTATTGTGTAGATATTTATTTATTTATTATACCTATATTCTGTTGTATTCTGTCTTTTAATACTTTTTTTAAAGTATCATATCTGATTTGTATGTCATTAGAGCCACTTGTATTTCGCAGCAGGGTACTTTCTAAAGGTTTAATAATATTTACAGGAATGGAAAGGATAGGTACCGGTGTTGTGTTAATTATTGTCCTTCCTCTAGTCTGTTCTAACCCATATACTTATCCACGAACCATTCGATGGTCGCTGTCAAAATTCAACTGGTTGATTTTACTAATGTCAATAAATTATTTTGGTTTATTAATGATTATGAAGTCAAATTTATTCTATACTTTACGGATATGATGTCCATTTTTTTTTAGTTTATTTTTTTGTTGAAGAAAGTTTGGGTAACGCCAGTCAAGCACACACACACGTTGAGATATGAGAAACGCCACTAAAGGATTTTGTAGCTTTACATTTGCCGCTACATTTTGTTTATTTTGCTTATATAACATGTTCGCAATCTTCATCCGGTGCACGCTCGCAACTTGGTAAACTTTTCATTTTGGTAGCGATATATTTTAAAGTCGAGGCAATTTCTGGCTACGAAAATGACTTCTTTTTTGCGAGGGATTTTGTGTTAATAATTCATCACTGGTCTTAACTGATAAAAAATATATAATACACCAATTTTTCACAGACTAATTAAATTTTGATAATTGTTTCTTTTTTTTATTAATATCAACAATCCGATCAAATAGTATTCATAGTTTATTACTATTTTAAATTAAAGTTGTACAAAAATTAATTTAAACCATTTATTAAAATATAATAATTAAATATCCTGCCTAAAAGTAGGTACCTACTTAATTTTACAAAAGAGGTGAAGATTAATTAATTAAAACGAAATTTTAATTATGTTTTTATTATTATGATTTAGATAGTTCTTGAATTCAGTCGTTAAAACAAAATAAAAAAAAAGAATATCTACACTCCCAAGAGTACGAAAATAGGCGATGATTGATGGTTTACAAACAGAATTTCTTCTTCTGACACAGATAACCAAGCTGACCCGCAAACGTTGTTTTGCCGCTAAACGCTATTAAAAATAGAGCTTGGTGGTAGGAGGGTGGACATTTAGTGTTGTATCTATTTTTAATGCAAAATCATAGTAAAATTAAAATAAATAAAAAAATATCAAAAAAATAAAAGAATGTATATTTTGAGGCCACCCTTTTAACTTCAGGTCTTAAAAAATAGTTTACGACCGATTCTCAGTTCTATCAAATACGTATGTACAAAAATTTTCATAAGAATCGGTTAAGCCGTTTTGGAGGATTTTGTCCTCTAACACTGTGACATGAGAATTTTATATATTTTAAAAACAATTTATCACTACATAGTATAAAACAAAGTCGCTTTCCGCTGTCTGTCTGTGTGGCTTATTTACGAAGCGATTATAATACAGCATGAATCCTTATCCAATTAAGTCTTAACCATAAATGCATTGTGGCGCGATAATTTTTTCGAAATTGTATATTAATTGTACGTTAGTCGGTGTTAAGGTTGGATAGGATTAGAGTAAAACCATAATTTATCAATTCAAGAGTAACCTCTAAAGAAAACAAATTTGTATCGTCTAATGACAAAAAAGCTCTGAGCGTGAATATTTAGTATGAGCATTTCACCCGTGCGAAGCCGAGGCGGGTCGCCAGTTTGAGAATAAACAAAGAAAAGTAACAAGAAGACGTTAACCTTTTGAATTTTCACACGTTTACCGATTCAATCGAGCATAAAGTAAAGGTCGTCCGATTGAAATGATTTTTTTATTGAATAGGGTTACATATCGAAATTGATTTCGTGTAAAATTCAAAAGAAGTTTCACCTAAAACCAAACATGAAACTAGGTTATGTACGCGTGAGTAACTGTATGATATGGTGTTGTGATACTTATATAATTTACGCCCCGGCTTGGCACGGTGGCAAAAACTATCAGTGTTCCTCTACTATATTATGCATGTATTATACATATAGACCTTCCTCTGGAATCACTTTATTTACTAAAGACAACCGCATCAAAATCCGTTGGGTAGTCTTAAGGATCTAAGCATATATAGGGACAGACAGACAGCGGGAAGTGACTTTGTTTTATACTATGTAGTGAAAACACATACAATAACCGATAGTTATTACAAGTGTAATTAAGTCATAATTAATTTTAGCTTCATAATTAAAGTAGGTAATTAAATTATATTACAGTCTTTTAAACTATTATTTTTATAAATAATACTGAATTATATAAATCATTTTATAGTTTTAATGTTTCCGTAAAAAAGTTTTATTTTTATTTTTACATATTTAGAAGAATCTGTAGATACTTATTTTGTTGGTATCAATAACATTTTTGGAAAGTGGGTTCTGTTGAGGATGTTAGCATTGTACTCGAGACGAGAGGGAGTTAATTGCTCTGACTTTTATAACTTGTTTTGGTAGAATGTGTGTTTGTCTACGGAATTTAATAAAACAATATAGACGCCCATATAATTGTAATTACTTTCAAGAACATATTGATGCATCTTAAGCGTTCCGTACAAAAATTAGGTACGTGTTATCGCTAGAAGATATACATATATCAATACTACTATCTCTATATATAAAAACTAATCACTTAAATGTTTGTAGATGAGCGCATAAGATCCAAACGACTACACCAAATTGTATAAAACTTTTTTGTTTTCGTCATTCTCAGGACAAGGTTTGTATAAAAAAACGTATAAATATATTCATGAAAAAATATGGGAGTCTATGATGGTCTCAGTGTCGGCCGGTATTATGGGCCCCGTAAACGATCAAATTTGTTTGTTAAACTTGTTTGATCAAACTTCATGTTTTCGTATAACAAACACATCAAAAAAGCCCGCAGCCCCGCACACGATCAAATAATTTGACAAACACGTTTGTCAAACAGAAATTTAATATGAAGTTTATTCAAATATTTGATCGTCTACGGGGCCCTTTATAAATTAAGATATTGCTATAAAAATAATTCCATCCACAACACAAAAGTTTTATAAAATAATTTTTATCTAAGCTTAGTCTGAAAGTTCTTAATCGACGCATGCCACGCGATTCATTACGCGGGATGAAAAGTCGCTTATACGGTTTTCCGCAAATAATTTGATGCCGGTAGAATTTTCACTCCTAAATTATTCGTAATAAAATGAATGTTAGTCAATCCGTTAAAAAAGGTTCAAAAGTATTTTTACACAAGAATGGTTGTTGGAGATAAAGGATAAAAGACTTCAAAGTTTGCGTACCTCTTACACGTTACTTCAGAGCTCGAGTTATGTTAATGTAGGCATAATATTTATTTAATAAAATGTTGTACCTTGATCTTTATCTAATACCTTTAAACGAGTAATTCTTGTATATTATGTATAAATAATCTGAATCTCGGAAACGGCTCCAACGATTTTCATGAAATTTAGTATGCAGGGGGTTTAGGGGGCGATAAATCGATCTAGCTAGGATTCATTTTTAGAAAATGTCATTTTATACGTATTTTCTGAATTCCGTGACTTAGTTATATATAAAAAAAATCGATTTCTTTTTCCCTTTTTTTCTAATTGCACTCGTGATTTTTTATTTAAATAACCAGTTCATTTTTTTTATTATTATGTCGGTAACATCAAAAAAGATAATTCATATTTCATCAGTATGTAATTCGTATTTAAATAAAACTATTTATTCAAAAGTTTCAAATTTAGTGCTGTTCTACGAGTATACAAATTCGCTAAACTGTCAACAATTCTTTGATAAGCTTTCAATCTACTATTCAAGTTTTATTTGTCGTTAAACAAATAAAATTTTTTATTATTAGATTAATTAATTTGTAATAAATTTTCCTTTTAACTAATATTATAAAGAAGAAAGATATGAATTTTTGTTTGGTTCTAATGGATAAAGTCCAAAGACCAAGTACGAGTACTAAAAAGAATGCTACGTTATTACCAAGTGATATATATATAGGCTATATTTCAATGGGAGAGAAAACGTAATAGCCAGACCGAATCCACGCACGGAAAGCTAGTTTATTAATAAATTACACATACATTACTTAAATATACTTAATACGATAGTATTAAGACTAGGATTGAATGAATCCAGTTTTATCAGTTTTTAAAATTGTATGGGCAATAGTTTAACATCCAACACTAACTTTTTAAACCAGTCAATAACTTACTTAAAATTATGTATATACTGTGATTTTTTATTGTTGTAAAATCATCGAAGCTATCAGGTGAAAGAATATGAAAATTTAAACAACGAGAATACGATGACGATTAACTTAAAATATAAATAAATTAATACTAAATATTGTTGTTTATAACGATTTTCATAAATTAAAATAATTTTTTTCTAGAGGAGGCGTCGATCGTAGGCAGTCCCGGCGAGAGGCTTGCGTCGCACTGGACTGAGAATGAGCTAGACAAACATAAGAAGAAAAAACTTAAGTTACACACGCATGGGTTAGTAGATATTATAATTACTACTTGTATGTATTGGGAAAGTACCTAAACCTTACAGAAGGTCATATCTAAATAATACTGCTCACACATGGAGGAATATGGGTTTGCGATGCTCCTGGTGTTTCAAGAGTCCATAGCCTATGGTAATCTCTTACTATTAATTGGACGTTACGCTGTATATATAAGTCTTTCTTAAATAATTAAAATTATTCTCATGTAGTGATTTAAAATATTATTATATATTACAATGTATAATACATTAATATCCAATAACTTGTAAATGTGGTAATAAACTATTTCATACTTCGTGTAAAAAAACATTTTTCATGGATCAATATATTAAGTAGGTATATACAAGCACCTAAACCACGAGATGTACCTATCTGCCCATACCAACGCATCATCCGACCACATGTACAAAATCCAATCAAATGCTCCTTCATAAACATGAAATACTTTCAAATATATGAAAGCATAAAGTAATTTATATTTTCACAAAACTTGCTACAAATAACAATAGCGTCGCGTAGTAGCATGTAGCCTGGTTAAATTTGTAGTTTTTTCATTGCTATTTTTCTTCTGCAGGGAGGAGTTAGAGCAGTTGGAGCTAGAACGTCGCCGGCGCCGGCGCAAGCGCCGCGCGCACGCACGCGCACATGCGCACGCGCAGGAGCACAAACCTCGGAAGCATCGCACGCTACTCGTGTCTGCGATTGATGAACAGGCTAAAGTTATACATGTTAGTTTAATAACTATGATTTGTCTACATAAACAATCAAAGTAACAAATACAACCAAAACCTTGTAGTAAAGTATTTCATATATTAAACAATATATCAAATGTATCAAAAATAATTCCTTTGACAAATTATTGAGGTAAGGCACAACAGGAAATATCTTATACGAAATTCGGAACAGCCCAAATGCATAAGTTCCTTAACCTAGTGTCGTTTGCCCGTGGTAAGGTAGCCAGGTGGGGTCGACAACATGCTTGTGATGTTGCTGGTGTAGCTGCTATTCTAAGGCCGCTTCTATAACCGCTAACCGGTCGGACCGTTCGCTTGTTTGCTACCCAGTGCAGTGGTTTAATTATTTGCTCGTAAACTAAAAAAAAAAACGACTTCAATTTACATCGCCAAGTAATACAACGTATGTAGTCAAAAAATAATTAATTACGAACGTATTTTTAGAAATTAATCAAAAGTATTGGTCAGATTTAAGTCAAAATTTAACGGAACCACGTGACAAGCTCTAGCTATTATTTTAAAAAATGATCAAACCCAGTAAAAAGTTATGAGGGGGCAACTAAAAAAAATGCAGTCTAATTGTAAAACTAATTATTTTTTCTTCAGAATGTTATCTTATCTATATCTATAATTCTATACTAATAAATAAGATTGGAGTGTCTGTTTTTAATATTAAAATAAACGCTTTTTACTAAATGCATATGGATGTATACACGGTACATATACCAAAATAATTTTTTTTACAATTTTTGTCTGTTTGTCTGTCTGTCTGTTTTTTCCGGCTAATTTCTGAAATGGCTGGATCGATTTTGACGGGACTTTCACTGGCAGATAGCTGATGTAATAAGGCGTAACTTAGGCTACTTTTATTTAAAAAATTTTTTATAACTGCGAACTGAACAATAACTTTTTTGGTAAATTCCACGCGGGCGAAGTCGAGGGCACAACAGCTAGTAATAAATAAACCCCATGTCTTCATTGTATTGTCTTCATTGATTGATTCTTTGGCTTGAATTTTTATGGAATTACTCTGACTCATTTTCCAATATAAGTATTGACCGACAAGCATTACTTAAGTTTCTTAAAAGGATTTATACATCAAAATTTCCAGGATCAGATAATATTCCGCTAAGCTTTATAAAATGTGCCGATAGTAGCTATCCCAATATGCTTAATTTTTTGTTGCTGAGAGATGTTGTTGAGATTTTTTGAAATTTGTGAATTCAAATAAACAAGTTGACTCGGTAGACACTGCTTTCAGTAAAGTTTTTGACAAGGTGTCTCACCATATTTTAGTTCAAAAGCTGTCATCATACGGCTTTGCTAAATCGTTGCTTCATTAGCTTAACTCTTACCTAGTTAATCGAATCTTTTTCGTTGTGGCTAATGGTTGTAGGTTCGACGTATTCAAAATTGCCTCAGGCGTTTCACAGGGATCGCATATGGGACCTACCCTCTTTTATTAATAACAGTCCTGATTGCTTCTTATATTCGAATCCGTAATTATTCGCAGATCACTTGAAAATGACTCTAGCAATAGAATCTAATAATGATGCTCTGTTATTTCAGAGTCATATTGATAGACTTTCTGAATGAACCAGTAATAACAATATGATACTAAATGCCGAAAAGTGTTCTCAAATAACTTTTACGTGCAAACTGAATAAGAGACACTGTAGCTATTACCAACGACGAACCACTTTCTGACTGGGTAGACAATGTGACTTATCTGTAATACTTGACTCCAAATTAACTTTAATAACTCATAGTAATTGATATTTTTGTGAAGAAAACGTCGTAATATGCTAGGGTTTCTAAATAGAAATATCAAAACATTTCGCTCTCCAAAAACTAAAATTATACTATATGACAGTCTCGTAATAAGCATGCTTGAGTATTGTTTCATAGCTTGGCGGCCTCACTATGGTATAGCACATAGGCTAAGAATTGAGTAAATTCAAAAGCGTTTCTTAAACTATCTAGCTTACTCTTCCGGTTTTGCAAATAAGGCAAGCTATTTAAAACACTTCAAATATTTCAAAATTGATTCATTAGAAAAACACAGGAACTCATCTGAACTGTTATTTTTGTTTAAATTATTACACAACAATATTGTTTGACCAGATCTGTTATCTATCTATCTACTAAAGTTCACAATTCAATATACTTTTTTAGAAAATTAATATAAAGGTTGCCTGGAAGAGATCGCTGTATTAGCGATAAGGCCGCCTGTTGCAACTGATGCAAGTTGATTGTTATAAATTCTATGTATTGTTCTTTTGTGTATTGGTGTGCAAAAAGAGTAAAATAAATAAAGAAATAAAATACTTTTGATTATCCTAGAAAATCAATTAGGCTTCCAGAAAATACTTTTCGAAAGTTAGTTTTGGCCTCTAACTCACCTAAGGGCCTATGCAAACCGCGTTTTTTAAACGCGCCGTCGACGCGCGTTTCTAAAACGCGCGTCGACAGCGCGTTTGTATCGCGACATACGCGCGTTTGCATCGCGTCTGTATCGCGTGACACGCGCGTCGAAGGCGCGTTTTTATCCTACAGAGCAGTTTGTTGGCGTTTGTATCGATTCAAACGCGCGTCGACCGCGCGTTTGTATCGCGACATACGCGCGTTTGCATCGCGTTTGTATCGCGTCACACGCGCGTTTGCATCGCCAAAACTAACTTTCGAAAAGTATTTTCTGGAAGCCTAATAGGTAGGGATCCCTAGTACATTTTTTTGACCTGATCAGTATCAAGCTAATTTTTTGGGAGTGGCTACATTTTGATGAGGCGAACAAAAAATTCCTCTTCGAAAACTCTCGATTGTGGTAGCTAACAGAGATAGCAGGAGGTAGAGCAGCAGTGAGCGTAGGACCGGGATAACATACAACGCAATTTGGAGGACATTATTACTTTTAAATTATATAGATAATCATTAACTAAAAGAAAAAAAAAATCAGCGGTTAGTAATAATTTTTGATGACCTTACGAGGTCATCAAGTTGATGACCTCGTAAGGTCCCCAAAAATTAATTTTTTTTTCTGATTTTTTTTTTGCTTTTAGTTAGTTAATATCAATATAATTTGATGGTAATATTGTCCTCCAAATTGCGTGGTACGTTATCCCGGTCCTACGCTCACTGCTGCTCTACCTCCTGCTATCTCTGTTAGCTACCACAATCGAGAGTTTTCGAAGAGGAATTTTTTGTTCGCCTCATCAAAATGTATCCACTCCCAAAAAATTAGCTTGATACTGATCAGGTCAAAAAAATGTACTAGGGATCCCTACCTATAATTGATTTTCTAGGATAATCAAAAGTATTTTATTTCTTTATTTATTTTACTCTTTTTGCACACCAATACACAAAAGAACAATACATAGAATTTATAACAATCAACTTGCATCAGTTGCAACAGGCGGCCTTATCGCTAATACAGCGATCTCTTCCAGGCAACCTTTATATTAATTTTCTAAAAAAGTATATTGAATTGTGAACTTTAGTAGATAGATAGATAACAGATCTGGTCAAACAATATTGTTGTGTAATAATTTAAACAAAAATAACAGTTCAGATGAGTTCCTGTGTTTTTCTAATGAATCAATTTTGAAATATTTGAAGTGTTTTAAATAGCTTGCCTTATTTGCAAAACCGGAAGAGTAAGCTAGATAGTTTAAGAAACGCTTTTGGATTTACTCAATTCTTAGCCTATGTGCTATACCATAGTGAGGCCGCCAAGCTATGAAACAATACTCAAGCATGCTTATTACGAGACTGTCATATAGTATAATTTTAGTTTTTGGAGAGCGAAATGTTTTGATATTTCTATTTAGAAACCCTAGCATATTACGACGTTTTCTTCACAAAAATATCAATTACTATGAGTTATTAAAGTTAATTTGGAGTCAAGTATTACAGATAAGTCACATTGTCTACCCAGTCAGAAAGTGGTTCGTCGTTGGTAATAGCTACAGTGTCTCTTATTCAGTTTGCACGTAAAAGTTATTTGAGAACACTTTTCGGCATTTAGTATCATATTGTTATTACTGGTTCATTCAGAAAGTCTATCAATATGACTCTGAAATAACAGAGCATCATTATTAGATTCTATTGCTAGAGTCATTTTCAAGTGATCTGCGAATAATTACGGATTCGAATATAAGAAGCAATCAGGACTGTTATTAATAAAAGAGGGTAGGTCCCATATGCGATCCCTGTGAAACGCCTGAGGCAATTTTGAATACGTCGAACCTACAACCATTAGCCACAACGAAGAAGATTCGATTAACTAGGTAAGAGTTAAGCTAATGAAGCAACGATTTAGCAAAGCCGTATGATGACAGCTTTTGAACTAAAATATGGTGAGACACCTTGTCAAAAACTTTACTGAAAGCAGTGTCTACCGAGTCAACTTGTTTATTTGAATTCACAAATTTCAAAAAATCTCAACAACATCTCTCAGCAACAAAAAATTAAGCATATTGGGATAGCTACTCGTACTATCGGCACATTTTATAAAGCTTAGCGGAATATTATCTGATCCTGGAAATTTTGATGTATAAAGACTTTTAAGAAACTTAAGTAATGCTTGTCGGTCAATACTTATATTGAAAAATGAGTCAGAGTAATTCCATAACAAATTCAAGCCAAAGAATCAATCAATGAAGACAATACAATGAACAATGAAGACATGGGATACATGGGATTTATTTATTACTAGCTGCTGTGCCCGCGACTTCGTCCGCGTGGAATTTACCAAAAAAGTTATTGTTCAGTTCCCCGATTCATCATCCCAGATTGTTCATCCCCAGTTCCTCCCAGGAGCTCTGGTCACCTTACTCACCAACAGGAACACAACACTGCTTGAAAACAGTGTTATTTAGCTGTGATCTTCTGTAAGGTCGAGGTACTACCCCAGTCGAGCTGCTCCATATTTTGAGCAGGAAATTTCCTGCCGTCCCCTACCAAATAGAAAGAAGAAAATGTTTTAACGCTTAGCGTACATACGGCCTGAGTGCACGCTCGACTTAAGCGTTCGGCGGGGCGGGGCGTGCAGCGTTCATGTTAAACGTATGAAAACACCCGCGAGTGTCCTGAGTGGCGGCCGAGCGGCTCGGCGGCGGAGCGTGCATGTTTGCGGTGAGCCGCGTCAAGCGTGGCGTCGCGTGCAAGTTCAAACCAGTTTATGTTTTGCAGCGTTGACGAAAGCGTGCACGCTATGTCGTTCGTTACTTTCGGTAGTATAGTCATTTGTTAGTATATTATAGTCAAAAGTTGTCACCGTCATCCTAGTGTACTCATAGAATTTATCTTCACTTAGTCTCAAGTTTCATACAACGTAGAAGACTCCCCACACAGCCACCTTTGTTTAATTATCTCACTTGGACCTTGTCTCGAGTTATAAGAATATTTTAACCACACATTTTCTTCTAAATACATATCAATAATATCGTACGACCCCGTCGCCATCATGAAAAATGTGACTAGCTCACAAGAATGCTAAGCGTGCACGCGGCGTGCACTGAGGCCACTGTACGAACGCTCTTTCGCCGCTTGCACACAACGCAGAACGCCCCGCTGAACGCTTTTTCACTCAGGCCGTACACTTATGTCATCGCTTATTTTAAAACAAATGAATGATATTAATTTCATGTAATAATTGAGTAAAACTATCTCTATATGTATTCGAATTTATTTTTCCAAAATCATTACCCTTTTATGAAACGTTAAAACATGTGAAAACAGATTAACAAATCAGATTTTAGACAGAAGATAAAATTTAGGAGATATTCAAATAAGGATAAAAGAAATTAAAATACATTAATTTAAAAAACGACAATACTTACCTACTGAAACAAAAAGTTTATTATAGGTATTTTGTTATCTAATGCACCGACTTCTAGTTTAGAATATAAATATTTTACCTGCACCTCGTGTAAATCTCAGTTCATACTGAGCATATTTATTTAATTGGTAATAATATAATTATAAATGTAATTAACGTATTAGTAAGTAGCTAAGACGAGCGCCATCTATAAATAAGATCAACTTCTAAAACGCGCCATCACATCTTGTAGAGCAGTGTTTTTCAACCTTTTTCATAATGCGACCCCCTTGGTATGGAAAAATATTTCGCGACCCCTACCCTTTTCCTTTTTTATCATGTACGAGTATGTATGTGTATGTTACAGTGTTACAAATATTCATTCCATACGACGTTTTTATACGTCTCCATTATAAGGTTCCGTTATATAATTATCTAATAAATAAACACACCATTTTACAATTACATACATCGAATAATTCTCCAATTGATAATTAACTAACGCATTTTACGTACATAGGTATACGTACGACCAAGGCCAAATAAAAACTAAGCAAAGAAATCCCTTTTTGGAAAACTATTTAATTCTATGTGTAGCAAATATAGATCCACGACGGGAGAAATTGGTTAATCAAAAACAAGCACAACTTTCGCATGAACATGAGTCTTAGGATTTTATTTTCAATTTATTTGTTTGTATTAAAATAAAAATGTTTATGAGTATATCGTTTTGTTAAAATTCTCTTACTAAATAAATCAATCTTTTTAATATTTATTGTTTTTTACTAAGGTTCTCTCGACCTCTGACGACTTCCCTACAGAAGCTTCGCGACCCCCCAGGGGGTCGCGACCAGGTTGAATAACACTGTATGTAGAGGATGTAAGTCGTAATATTTCTACTAAAATCGACTGCTTAGTTAAAACAAAGTAAAATTAAGTGTTATAAGTTATATTGAAAAGCCGATCCGCAAGACTTGACCTCCCTCAACATCAATGGTTACTGTTTCGCTTTTTTGAGCTAGAGCGTGATGTTTTATGGCTTAAGTCAGAAGTATTTTTTATAAAAATTTAAATATTTGTCTTGTATTATGTTAAATAATTGTAAACGTTTTCGGCTTAGACGAGATATAAAATTCTGAATGTGTAACATGACATTGTATCATTCTTAGATAGTAGTAACGGCCAAACGGCCAATTCTTATAATCTAAGGCCGCGGACACGAAACTTGCGACGGCCGAGCGATGGCGACAGCGGGGCGACGCACAGTGGGCGGAAAGGGAAACGATCAAAACTACGCGCGAGGCAAAATCTAATCCAAATGATTACTGCCCGCGGCCTAAGAAAGGAGACGTTACTATAGAAATTATTTTATAGCGTTATTATTTTTATAGAACCGAGACTAGTTGAGTTCAATCAATTTTCTTATCGTATCAAGTAGTTCTTTACCAGATTATATCACAATTTAAAGTACCTATATATTTTTCTTATTGCTGTGATTATAACATAAAACAAACGTTTTCACTTTCTTGATTCAACATTCGAGTAACTTGTTCTTTGTTGATACAATCGTAATTAAAAGGCCTAAAACCGAAGTACAATTCGTTCATCATACTTTAGGAGTGATTGTTATATTTGAATAAGTAAAATGGAAATCTCAAGTATTAGGTAAATGAGATATTTGCTGGTTATAATTGTTTTGAATCTTTTTAATACTTAAGAAAAGAGGAGCAGTGAGCAAGCAAATTAAAGTTTTACTAAGGATGAATTTGTGGTAACAACGGTAACAAGATATTTATTTATTTATTTACTAGCTGCTGCCCGCAACATCGTCTGCGTGTACACTATACAGCAAATAAAGGTTCACTGCTCGTTCCCCGTAGGTGATAGCGTGATAATATGTAGCCTATATGTTGACCCGATTATTGTAGTCGGTTTTTTTTCGTTTGCTAGCAAATAATTATTTTCATCATTAGTAATTTTAATTTTTAAATTTGTGTTTGCTTATTTTATTTTATTTTTTGTTAATACAACAGTGTGTCTGTAGGCGATGTATGCCACAAATTAAGTTTTCAATTTAAATTAGTTGTATTTGTCATGTATAAATGTTTATGAAAATTGCAGTAAAACGTGTTCGTTTGTTAGGTGTTGGACCCGGACGAGCTCCCGCGGCGCGCTCGGTACACGATCATGGTGACAGCTTGCCTGCTGCTCTTCCTCTGCTTGCTGCTCGTGGGAGTCACGCTGCGAATGGCACCGCTTATTGACGATATGGGTAAGTACATATATATCTTTTTCTGTGTTAGGTATTTGTACATATATATATATATATATAAATGATAATAAAGGTTCTTTATTACATAGAATATGTGATTGGTATGTGTGTGTTGAAATATCATTAATTGTTAAAAATGTTTTAAATTAATTTTAAGACGCCAATACAATATACACAAAAATAAAGATAAATCCCTATTTATCTAGGTCACTCCATACCTTGAGTACCACTTTACCAATTTCATTAATTGAGTTTTACATTTCAGAATTGGGTTAAATTTTAGAAAATTTAACGACTGTTTACGTTTGACAGTTTGGAAGACACGACGTTTTAACAAAAATATTTCTAGAATAAGTATTTATGTAATGACACAGTCAGTATGAATATGTGTGTTTCAATCATAACATAGTCAAGAGCCTTTTTAGATTATTTACAAGATTACTACTATAGCAACTCTTTCTGGTTTTCTTAGTATAAAAGCTTTGTCTATTATGTGATACAAAAAAACACTTCATTGAGATGAATACCTTTTCCCTTTAGTCATTGTGGTCATCAAAAAAACCTTTTTACATTTTTGTAAGTCACAAAAAACAGATAAGTGTTTTTAGAAATTTGTGTACTTTTCGTACAAAATAAATAGTTCCCTAAAGAACTAAGCACTGTACGTAACACATTTTCTAAGTATTTTATCGTGTCATTTCAAACTTACTTTTTTGTTTGTGAAAAGGGTGTTTTATGAGGCAATCTGTATCTTTTTACATTAACTTACGAATAACTTTAATATTGAAGTGATTGAAATGAATATACATATAATATAATTACTAAACACTCAATATTCCCACATTTGCTGCCTATTCAGAACTAAAGATAGAAAATAAACTAAACGGAAGGCAGGAAAAGATCAAGGTACGAGACTACAGGATGTAAGCGTGTGGATAAAAATGCAGTTAAGGCTCCGTCGCATGACAAAAGTAGGCATTTAACGTCTACCCCGTCCCCCTTGGACACACGTCGCGCGAACTCGTTGCTGTTGAACTCAGTCCGTGACCTGAAAGCGTCAGTGGCTGTAAAGCGAACTAATTTGATTTGACTTTAAAATAGAAATGCATTTATTATGATCATTTTTTAAAGTAGTGATAAATATGTAATACTTTCGTAAATAAATGAAATAAGTAAATGATTTCAGGGTTATTTATTATAAAGACTGTTGGACATAAATAGAATAAGCTATATAAAATAAAACAAATTACATATTAAATCTATACAAATAAATAAAATTGAAGTGTCTGTTTGTAATATTGTAATACCCGCTTTTAACTAAATTACATATTATATAATATACATGGTGCAAATACCAAAATAACATTTTTTATAATTTGTCTGTCTGTCTGTTCCGGCTAATCTCTGAAACGGCTGGATCGTTTTTGACAGGACTTTCATTGGCAGATAGTTGCTGATGTAATAAAGAGTAACGTAGGCTACTTTTATTTTAGATTTTTTATTATTATTTTATAACTGCGAACTGAACAGTAATTATTTTGTTAAATTCCACGCGGACGAAGTCGCGGGCATAGGTAGTTTAAAATAATTATTATTCAATAAAACGTATCTCAATAAATTCCACAATACAATTACAATATTTAAAAAAACTAGTTGGAAAAAAAAGCGGTCACCCATCCAAGTACTGACCGTCGTGACGCTGCCGCGTTACCGGTCGCTCAAATTTTATCTTAAGTAACTTATATCTCCCTCAACTTCCGTTCTCCTCGACCGATCACACTTTTCGTAACGCTCTCGTCACGCATTAACCTGCTTACTACCCAATTTAAGCGCGCCTAAAGAAGTTTCACTTCAAAAAAACTAGTTGAAAAAAAAAGCGTCACGCATCCAAGTACTGACCGTCATGAAATTTTATTTGGCTTTAAAATAGAAATGCATTTATAATGATCATTTTTTATAGTAGTGATAAAATAATAATACTTTCGTAAATAAATAAAATAAGTAAAGGATTTCAGGGTTATTTAGTATAAATACTGTTGGACATAAATGGAATAAGAGCTATTAAATGAAACAAATTACTAAATTTAAAATAATAATTATTAAATAAAATTTATCTGTATAGGTACAGTAGGCAGTATTAGCTCTCCGATGTTGATGAATTTTAAAATTGCTAATTTGCTACATCGCCATAGGCGTAAAAATGTAACAGACACACTTATACTTTTGAATTTTGTACCTAATTGTATTAACTCGAAATAAAAATATAATTTAAATTATTCATTTTGAGCTGTGTAACATACGAATGTAAAGTTTGTCATGAAGCGCTGCTTAGTACTAGTGGTCTAAGATCCGAATCTAAATCGATCTTCACCGAGCTGATAATATAATGAAACATACTTTGTAATAAATTTAGTATATATATTAGATAATATTATATTAAAAATGGGTTACCTCTATTTTGAAAACTCTATTTTGTTGTTATGTATTATTATTATAATCTATATATTAAAAAAGAATGTTGCTAAGCGAGAATGGCTCGACCGATTCGGCTAATTTATTTTTGTATGTTCCTTAAAAATTCCACAGTAGGTTTTTATATTTAATAATTCTTATTTTAATATTAATTAAATATAATATATTATAACAAAGAAAAAAAATGGCAACGTCACGTGGTGTTCCCAAGTGGTCACCCATCCAAGTACCTGATGCTGCCGCGTTACCGGTCGCTCAAATGTACCTCATGTGATGAAATGCGCCTTAAGAAGTTTCACTTCAAAAAAACTAGTTGAAAAAAAAGCGGTCACCCATCCAAGTACTGACCGTCGTGACGCTGCCGCGTTTCTGGTCAGTTAAATTTTATCTTTACTAACATATCTCACTCTCAACTTCCGTTCGGCTCAACCGATCACACTTTTCTTAACACTCTCGTAACGCACCTGCTTACTCCCCAAGTTAAGCGCGCCTATAGAAGTTAAACTTCAAAAAAACTATTTGAAAAAAAAGCGGTGACCCATCCAAGAACTGACCGTCGTGACGCTGCCGCGTTTCCGGTCGATCAAATTTTATCTTAACCAAAATATCTCCCTCTCAACTTCCGTTCGCCTCGACCAATCACACTTTTCGTAACGCTCTCGTCACGCCTGCTTACTCTCCAAGTTAAGTGCGCCTAAAGAAGTTTCACTTTAAAAAAAACTAGTTGAAAAAGAAAGCGGTCACCCATCCAAGTACTGACGCTACAATGAGCGTAACGCTACAAATAGCGTAACTACAAATATCGTAACGCTACAATGAGCGTAACGATATAAATAGCGTAACGCTACAATGAGCGTAACGCTACAATGTGTCATCCTTTTTCATGCAAGTCGCTGCGCCGCGCGCCCTTCCCTGTCGTTTTTCCGTTGCATCTGGTTTGAAATCACAACGATTCTAAAGAAGTTTCACTTCAAAAATCTAATTGAAAAAAAAAGAGGTCACCCATCCAAGTACTCGTCGTGACACTGACGCGTTACCGGTCGCTCAGATTTTACCCCTCATGCGCCTAAAGAAGTTTCACTTCAAAAATGTTAATTTGGTGTAATATGTACCGTGTATTTATACATACATATGAATTTAGTTAAAAGACGTAATATTACAAACAGACACTCCATTTTTATTAATTTTTATATAGATAAATAGTGTTTACAAAAACTTAAACAGCAACAAAATAATTATATTAAACTAGCGGACCCGGCAGACGTTGTCCTGCCCGGAAAACAGCTACCAAATTTGATTGCTTACATACCGATAGCAGCGCCACCTATCGGGTCAAATTGAGATAAAAAATTCCCTATCTCTCGAGTTGGACCAAATTACAGATGCTTACGAAATGTGATAAAAATTGGTTCAGTACTTTCGGAGTTACATAGCGATAGCAGCGCCACCTACCGGGTCCAATTGAGATAAAAACTACCCTATCTCTCAAGTTAGACCAAATTACAGATGCTTACGAAATGTGATAAAAATTGGTTCAGTACTTTCGGAGTTACATAGCGATAGCAGCGCCACCTACCGGGTCCAATTGAGATAAAAACTACCCTATCTCTCAAGTTAGACCAAATTACAGAAGCTTACAAAATTTGATACAAATTGGTTCAGTAGTTTCAGAGTTACATACCTATAGCAGCGCCACCTACCGGGTCTAATTGAGAAAAAAGTACCCTATCTCCCAAGTTGGACCAAATTACAGATGCTTACAAATTTTGATACAAATTGGTTCAGTAGTTTCGGAGTTACATACCGATAGCAGCGCCACCTACCAAATTTTACCCCTCATGCGCCTAAAGAAGTTTCACTTCAAAAATGTTATTTTGGTATATATACAATGTATGTATATTATACATACCTACATAATATGAATTTAGTTAAAAACCGTAATATTACAAACAGACACTCCAATTTTATTTTATGTAGATAAATAGGTATTTTTTACAAAAACAGCAACAAAATATATTAATTTAAATTTATAAATAGCGAATTCAAATTTCAGTAGGTACGAATATTGAATGCATACTAATATTTAAAAAATACGGAATACGAAATGTTGCGCGGGAAAAATCGAAAAATTTTTCACACGTCCAACGTCTATGACGTCCGACAGGACACTGCACAGTGCCGCTAGCAGTGTTGCCAACTTAATTTTTTCCAACCCACTAAATGAGGCCGTGTAAACCACCAGAAACCACTAAAACTTAGCGGCCTCTCAAACCACCAGAATTCCACTAAAAACCCAAAGACAACGGCTACCTACTTAAATATAAAAATAAAAAAATAATTTGAAAATAAAACAACAACTGTAATTATTATCTTAAATATAATAATTATTTAAGTTACGTACTACAGGAAACAATTAATGTACTTGTACAGAAAAAAAAGGAAACAATTAGGAAAGTACATAACTACCTAACTAAAGAAGATCGTCTTCTGAGGAATCAGCTTCATCTGTACTTTGCATATAATACATCACTTCAGCCTATTGCAGTCCACTGCTGGACATAGGCCTCCCCAAGTTCGCGTCAGACATCCCGGTTTTCCGCAATCCTTATCCACTCCAGGACACGTCTGCTCCAACGGTCATCGGTCCTGCAAAACAAGTGACCAGCCCACTGACACTTCAACTTGCAAATTCTGTGGGCTATGTCGGTTATTTTCGTTCTCTCGCGGATAGCCTCATTTCTAATTATATCTTTGAGAGAAACCCAAAGCATAGCCCGTTCTATTGCCCGTTGAGCGACTTTAAACTTGTGGTCCACCCCTTCGTCAGTATCTACGTCTCGGTGCTATATGTTAACACAGACAGGACGCATTGTTCGAAGACTTTTGTCTTTAAGCATTGCGGAGTTTTCGAAGTGAAGACTCGGCGAAGCCCGCCAAATGCCGCCAAGCCCAACCGGATCCTCCTATTGGCCTCCTTCTCGAAGTTGTTGCAGCCTAGTTGGATTGTATGGCCTAGGTAAACATAATCCTGAACAACTTCGAGAAGGGTACCATCAACTGATCGACCGATACCGGTCTCGGTATGACTCAGGGCTGCCAGATGTACGATTTAAATCGTACTCATACGATTTTTTAGGATTTTTACTCATGTACGATCGCTAGACCAAGATCGTACGCAAAATGTACGATTTTTTATATACATACCTATTACCTGGAAACATTTCATAATGAAACAAATGTCATCCACCGGCAAGCATGAATTTCGGGGAATTCTACAACTATATACCTAACGCGTGACTAGATGTTTTACTTGAATGAAGACTCTCTAAACAACCATGTAAAGTCTGTATTTGTTTACATTCTTACGAAAATCTCCTTCGGTAATAATTGCGACTTGTCAAAAACCTAATATTTTGGATAAAATTTATTTAACTAGGTACGAATACCGACAAGTTTTGGGGCGAATCAAAAAACAATTTGAAAATTATAAAACACTGGCTCAATTTGCTTTAAATTTGTTATGTTTGCCCCATTCTAGTGCATATTGTGAACGAGCATTCAGCGAAGTTAATTTAATCAAAACAAAACTTACAAACAGTTTATACAATGGTACACTTAAAGGGCACATTATTAGCCAAGCAAATTAATAAGAAGGAACGAACCAAAAAATCCTTTTGTAAAAATTTTTTGTAAAAAATATGCCCACAGAAAATTTGTATTAATCTAACAAATAGTTTTATTGCATTTATTTTCTAAAACTAAACGAATTTTGGTAATTTATAATAAGAACTTAGTACTTAAAAGGCTGTACGATCTTTTTATTTCAATACTTCCTTGGCATACGATTATTTTGTAGTTGGCGTACGATCACACTTTTTTTCCATCTGGCAGCCCTGGTATGACTTGGTTGTTAAACATAACTTTCGTTTTGTCCAAGTTCATACCGAGACCGACTTGTCGGGAGGACTCGTTCAGGCTGGCCAGCATTTGGCCTAGCTCATTCAACGTCCTCGCAAAGATGACGATATCGTCAGCAAAACGAAGGTGAGATATTATGTATTCGCCGTTGACGTTGATGCCTCGTTCCCCCCAATCCAAGGTCTTAAAGACATTGGGTATTATATAATTACTTATTGCAGCATTTCCTTTCGCGTGCTAAGCCAGCACGAACTGTGAGAATTGCAGAAAGGAGATCAAATGTCATTCGGCTTCTCTATTTCGTCTTGACTACGTTGATAATACTAAATAATCGCTCTACATCTGCGTTAGAGTGCGGTAAAATTAATAGAGATATAGCAAATGTGACTAAATCTTTAAATATGTTTTAAAAAAACCTAGAAAAATACTGGATCATTTTTAGCGGTAAGCTCCGAAGCTTACCACTAACTGGAACAAACGTAAACCACTAAAAAATCCACTAGCCACTAAAACCAATTTTTTCTCGCTAAGAGGGGTGTCCAAACCACCAGATCTAGTGGAAAATCCACTAAGTTGGCAACACTGGCCGCTAGAGCAAAAAAGCGGTCGAAAATCACTTGAATAATCGATTAAAAAAAAATTATGGAATTAAAAAAAAAACACTTGATCAAATTATTCCAGTTATATATGAACTTTATTTTGGTAATTTATTTATAATATCAAATCAGTTATTTTAAGAATAAAACCCAATCATAGTAAATAAAATGACCCGAAAAGAGGTAACTTTGTGAATTTATTCTATCGAGCCAAATTTATCAAATCATGTTTCCGACAAAAGCCTGAACTAGAATATACCCTCAACAATATCAATTAAATTTATTAGATAAACATTTCACTGTTTACTATTTCAAAACTGAATTCATAGAAACGTGTTTTGCAGGAATACATCAATTACCTCACCTTAACTTGTCTTCTCTTGTTCCAAACTGTAGACTGTACTCGCGTGAGGAGCGAGTCCTTTGTAGTTCACTCACGCTAGTTCTTTGTTTCAAATCTTAACTAATTTGAAATACTCAAATAAATTGGAGAACGCTCAAAATAGTATTTATTTACTGTATATTTCAACTTTGTTGTACCTACATTCATATTGTGTTAACTTTCGTTGCTTAGTATTTAATATTATTTGAAATATATATGACTAGCCGACCCGTGCCCACTTCGTTGGGCGTTATAATCCATTTCACATAAGAAGGGTACGGTGAAATTTGATATGTTCCAATACACTATCACTATTTTCAGCAAATCAGATAAATATAAATGTTTTAAAATCACCAATTAATTTCTAAGGCAAATAATAATGCTTGATTAGATCGAATTGTTGACACGGCACGTCAGAGGGCGCAGGTTCAAATCCTGCTGGGTCGAAAATTTTGATAATTTTTATCTTTTTCCTTTTATCTTGTCACTCCTGAATAGTGTAGCTTTCTGTTAGCGAAAGAATTTTCATGATCGGATCAGTATTTGCGAAGATTACCCCGTATATACAAACAAAGTTATAAACTTTACCTCTTTATAATATTAGTATACCTAGATATAGATAAAATTGGATACGGTACTTTGATGATCTTTCAAGAAAAAAGTAACGTGTTTAACGTTGCAGAATATTTATATTAATTATACTATGACTATAAAATACTTTTTTACTTTACTTGTATAGATAAATATAATATTAAAGAGACGAAAAATTTATATATTGTTACGTTTATAATGAATAAAATCAAACAGTAATGGGCCCATTAAAAATTTCTTTCACCGAGAGAATAAAAAACATAACAGCCAAAATCGTTTAATACACGCGGGCGAAGCCGCGAACGGAAAGCTAGTTTCTTATGAGTTATAATCTGTAATAAATCATACAATGATACGTACATACAATACGCTACGCTACGCCAATATCCCATTTTTAAACAAGTTAATTACGATAGGTACATTATAAACGTTTATTTATTACTAGCTGTACCCGCAACTTCGTCCGCGTGGAATTTAACAAAAAAAGTTATTGTTCAGTTCGCAGAGTTATAAAATAAGTAGAAGATACTCATTATTACATCAGCTATCTGCCAGTGAAAGTCCCGTCAAAATCAGACAAGCCGTTTCAGAGTTTGGCTGGAACAAACAGACAGACAGACAGACAAAATTTGTGAAAAATGTTATTTTGGTGTATGTAACGTGTTTAGATCCTATGCATTTAGTAAAAAGCGGTTATTTTAATATTACAAACAGACACTTTAATTTTATTTTTTTGTATAGATTATAAACAAATGTAGGAGAAGGATTAACATTGGACAGAGCTTAATACACCACACTGCTCCAATTCGGAGTTAGTTAAATGTTATTCATGTGTTCAATAAAAAATGAGTAAATATAAAATATTTTATATTTTTGGTACCGAATTAATAAACTGATCAGTCAGTACATTGCACGTTCATAAAATATTACATAATTATTTTAGTAACGCGTTTAAAATATTAAAATGAGAAAAGTGTATATTTAATACTGTATTACATACAATAAATAACACAAAAGGAAAGCTAAAATTAAGTACAGAGCGTGGAACGGGCGGTTTTTTCCTTTTTTTATTTTAGGAAAACATACAGCTTATATTTCAGATTATAACAAAAATTTTAAATTATTTACAAGTCTAAAAGTTTTCATTACTAGTTAGTACAAAAGTGTGCATCAAAAATTAAATACATATGAAATAATAGTAGTAATAATCATAATAAGTAAATCAGTGCTTTTAGCCTTTAAAAATGGTAAAAACCAAAGAAAATTATAGTAGGATGAAACACATTGGAAAACAAAGAGAATACAACGAAAATTAAAGGAAAAATAAATTACGGTCGATTTGAGGTCGGGAAGTGGTAGGGAGGGGGGGGGGGGTTAATGGTTAAAAACGGTTTATTTCGATTTCTGGCTAAACTACAAATCCTATGGAAAAAAGTTCAATTACTTAATGCTTGTGTTAAAGGTAACAGCCGACTGATATAGCTAAATATTTTTTTTGATAATTATATACAGAAATAATACGTATATAAATAAATACAAATATTATACCCAGACTCAGGCGGTACTCGGACTCACAACCCCCGAAGCTGAAAGCAGAGTCACTACAATCTGCGCCAATGGGCTAGTCTAAAGTACCTATATGACGGTAGATACATAAACAATAAATGCGAAATTGAAAATTGTAGGTAGTTAGCAGAGGTTAAAGGAGATTTATAAGCCAAAGTTAACCAAAAGTTCTTAGCGCGATTTTTAAAGATTGAGATAGAGACATTTTTTTTTGAAATTCCGATAATTGATATTATTCAATAATAATGATAGTACAAAAGAAGAAAAAAAATGATTTACAATTAAGTAACGTTGTTTAAAAGAAAGTAATAAAGTTATTCACACATTGTCATCGGTTTGCAGGGTTTACTCGTTTGTAAGCGTAAACTATTATAAGCAGCTACGTAGTCCGTAGCAACGTAGAGTCATACCAACGCTTTAATTCCTGCGACTAATTCTGGGGCACGTTCTAGTTTAAAAGGCTTTACTTGCGTAACTGGTTAACCTTTTAAAGGATTTTTATTTAAATAGATTCTACATGCAACAGTTTTTTACAGTTATTGTAATTAAGTTTTTATGTTACTGGGTGTCTTCTCGAATTGTTCAAGATTATGTCTACTTAGGCCTTAACATTCAACTAGACAGAAACAACTTAGAGTAGGAAGCTGATAAAAGTATTCGGTTGGTCTGGGCGGCGTTCGGCAGGTAGACTTCTAAGAATGCATCCTGTCTGTTTTAAAATACGGTGCTGAGACGTGGACACTTATGAAGGGACTAGTCCTCAAGTCTAAAGTCGTGCAACGTACGAAGGAACGGGCTATGCTTGAGGTCTCTTTCAAAGATAGGATTAGAAATGAGACTGTTCGCGAGAGAACGAAAGTAACCAACATAGTCCCCAGAATTCGCAAGTTGAAGAGGCAGTGCGCTGGTCATCTGTGTCGTAGAACCGATGGTCGCTGGAGCAGATATGTCCTGGAGTAGAGACCGCGTTTCGGCAAAAGCATTGTGGGACGTCGTCCGGACCGACGATCTACGTAAGATTGCCGGTGGAGGCTGGATAAGGATTGCGAAAAACTGGGGTGTTTGACAAAAACTTGGGGAGACCTGTCCAGCAGTGTCCAGGGAGTTATGTCCAGCAGTGGACTGCGATAGCTGACGTGTACGTGTGTGTTTGTCTATTCTTCATAAATAAAAATAAATTGCTGAGTGTGTTTCTCAAGACAAAACTCGAGAACCACTGGACCTATTCACCTAATTGTTTTTCATGTTTTGTAGTACTTTATAGAAAGAAAATTTAAGAAACCTTAAGACAGGACAACTACTAGTAAGTCAGTGTAAAATATAAGAGCGTATATATTCTCTTTTATCTGAAAATATTTGCAAAACCCAGTGTAGGTATTATGACTTTTTGTCCGTGGCTGCATCGTATTATTGCATAAATTGCATAATATTTTCAACCAACAGTTAGAGTGTAAAACAACTTTTTAAAACTTTAAGTACAAGTATTTTTATTTGCAGATGTGCGATATTTTGCATGAATAACAAAAATGACAAAATAGTGTATGTATTATTATTAGGAAAATAGAAGTAAAGGTATAAATTGCTTAACACTAAGTGTTACATTTCGGTAATTCAAAATTACAAGGAATAACTATGTTGCGATTTATCAAATAAACAGTCAATAACAAATTTCAAACGCATGTTATAGGAATCCAATATGCGAAAGATGTTATTGTTGTTTTAATAGAATGTTTGTATTTCATTTCATTCGATAAGCGCTCTCGATCGTTACAGAGCTTGTTTGTAAAGCTTTACTAAGATATTTACCTAACTTTAAGTAGGTACCAACTAACACGTTGAAAATTTGAAAAACCATATTTATTTTTTACTTAATACGTTTACGTATAAAGTAAAAAAATATATAAACAATCGCTTAGTCCTCTTGCTGTTACACAGATATATCGTTAAAAACTTGTTACGCCTCTGACAAGCTTTCACACTTGTAATTAAAACTCTAATTACCCGGAAAGCGTTGGTCGGATCGCTTGTAAAACCTTTATTAGTTAAACCTTAATACTTCTTAATATTTCGCCGTAGATATTTTTTGACGTAGATAACTTCCAAACTCATTTAACAAGTAGGGGAGGTAAGAATTTACTATAATTTAAGAAGTGCTTGCTTAATTATTTTTCAAAGTTGGTCTTAACATTGAAATCACCCTCAAATTTATCAAATCAAAATATATATGAAAATTTGGGAAGTGATTTATTAGCATTACGATTAAGCATAGCATATTAATCCTAGTAAATAAAATCTCTTTCATTATTAAGGTTATTGTACAAAATAAAATTTGCAAAATGTTGTTGAAAAGTATAATTGAAGCGAAACAGGACGATGAACACTAACCTGGGTGACGTAGCTGTAACTATTTATACTAAAACTATGTTTAATGTATCACATGTAGTTGCAGTGTACAATGTAGTATGACTAAATAAAGAAATAATATATGTAGATTATATATTTATTATATAAAATAGCCAATGACCACGAAAGTCGAACTATGAATGTACTATAGAGAGAGGTACTAAATGATTGTAATATAATAATTATAATAAAATAATATGTAATAGTTGCGGGCAATAGCTAATACTATCTTAACTTGGCATATCTAACTTGGCAATCATTTGCTCCAAATAAACCGAAATAAATATTTATGTTTATTATTATAACATTAGTATTGGTATTAGAATAACAAGAACTACATTAACACACTTTTAAAGATAGATATATTTTCTTTAAACTCACTTCTGAAGTGCTGCTCTGTTTTTTTATTTTCTCTGTCATGTTTTAAGCAAATGTTGTAGCGAATTTGAAAGCAACGTAAGCGTAGCGTACTCTCTAAATAGTTGTTTAATATTAAATAGGTCTAAGTAATGTTTTGATAACACGGTAGGTACTTGTAAGTGCAAGTCCACCTTCTACGCTTAGACCGTTCGGACTTAGTAAATACATTAAATTATCAATTTCGGAGCACTTTCTCGGACCTATGTAAGTATACAGAGTACGATTGCAAAGTTTATTTACTTACTAACAAAACATCGTATGTTCATGTGTATATAAAATATAAAAAGGATTTTAACGATGTTATACAGTTATAAGGTAAAGGTGTGTGGTATAAGTCACGTAATGTTTATGAAGTAACAGTAATCTTACATAAACTTACATTTAAACTAATAAGATTTTAAAGTTACTTGATAACGATGAATTTGTGGCCATTGAAAGATTTGTATAAACCATCTATACTAACAAAAATATTTAAAATCTTAAGGGCTTAGAGCTTCTTTAACCTCAACAGTTGTGATGTTGTACTAAAAAACCGAAATCACAACATATTAAATTTAACACGAATTTAATCATGTTAATATACTCAGTATTTTTATTGATAAAAATGTTAAGCGCAGTGTTGACAAAATTAACCCTAAAAATTAATTAATTTTTTTCGTCTTAAAACAAAATAAACAGTACTTTATAAATATCTAAATAATAAACCAACAACGTTTAAGCAAACCTAAGGCTAACCTGAAGGCTACTTTAAAACAACAATTGAAAACTATTCACATAGAACAAGGAAGATTATAAACGAATCATAAGAAATGGAAACAAGAGTAATTCTAAACATACCAAAAAAAAATAAAAAAATTAGAAAAAATTAAAAACTTTGTAATTCAAATTTGTATACACGTATTTATTAAATTTTATTTAAAGAATTTTTATTTAAAGAATACTTAGACCTTGTTTTTGAAAATGAAATAATTGTACAGCGCTATATAACTATGCGTACAATACATTCGCAATGGGGTTGTTACGGGATTGTTACGGGAGATCGTCGTTGGTATTAAAATTAGTAGATACTAACACAGTTCAAGAGTCAAAATTACCGTTTTTATCATTTGCTGATATGCTATGATATCACAATATTCTTTATTTATATAAAGTACCTAAATGATTGCAACGATGGCTGTAATAAAGGTAGACCGCGTATCGGTTTTCCCAAACATTACTCAGTGTCAGCTGGGAGCAATTTATAAAAATCATAATAAGTCAAGTTTACTTATTATTCAGCTATACATATATTAATACGTGAAGCAAAAACTTTGTACCCCTTTTTCCGAAAATTGTGCGGACGGAGGAGTATGAAATTTCACACACTTATTATTCACTGACTCATCTCACGAGTGAGTGCTTTTTAAGTTATCTCTGATAATGAGTATTTACTTGACTATTTTTTTTATCTAACTACGTTGTATTACTTGTTAATGTAAGTCGGTTTTTAGGGTTCCGTACCTACCCACAGGGTAAAAACGGGGCCCAATTACTAAGACTTCGTTGTCCGTCCGTCCGTTCGTCCGTCCGTCTGTCCGTCTGTCACCAGGCTGTATCTCAAAAACGGCGATAGCTAGACAGTTGAAATTTTCACAAATTATGTATTTCTGTTGCCGCTATAACAACAAATACTAAAAACAAAATAAAATAAATATTTAATGGGGGATCCCACAAAAAAAAGCATTTTTTTTTAATTTGTGTAACTGTTTTTTTACGTAGTCAATGGTACGGAACCCTTCGTGCGTGAGTCCGACTCGCACTTGGCCGATTTTTACTTTTTGTTTGAGAGCAAACACATCACATAAGTTTCTAAAATCAGAGTAAAAACTCAGTAACTCGCTACTGGGTGAAATTGCTTGCAAATGCAAATAAATCTGACGCCTCTATTCTTGTTCTTTAATTTGGTAGACATGATTTTGTTAGAGTGTCAGAGACTTACTCATGCAGGTTTACCTACAGTGGCCTTGATTTTTTCGTTACATGGACGATCTACAGCATGACTAATAACAATTATTTTCAAAACAAAAGCTCGTTGAAAAAGCAATGGTTTCGCTTAAGAACGTTCTTAAAGTTTGCGATAATTTTTTTTTACAATTTGATTTTGACGGAAAAGCAATCTCTTTCTTTTCAAAAGGCGAACAAACACAAAAATCTGTTATCGAGAAGGAGGTACGCGAAGGGAAAATTAATTAAAAAAAAATTGCAAACAGATTATGCTGATAATTTATTTGAGAGCCCACAAACCTGCAAGTCACTCGCTTTGATAACGTCATTCACACTTAGTCGGTATAATCCAAGTATTTACTCGAATGTCAGCTAAGGAATGAGGTTTCGTATATTTTTTATCTAAAATTGCGGAGGAATTATTAAATGGGATGTTATATTTTTAAATCACTTTGACCTTGTGATACTAATTTTTTGTTGAATGAATTTCGTTTTATATTTATTTATAGAACTATAAAGTTTTTTTTTATATTTTATATTGTAAATACGCCGTGGATTCGAAAAATCAAATACTTACTATTCTTATTAATTTTTTTTAATTTTATTTAACTACTAGCTTCTGCGCGCGACTTCGTCGGCGTGGTCTCCGCTCCTATTGGTCTTAGCGTGATGACACATAGCCTATAGCCTTCCTCGATAAATGGGCTATCTAAAACTGAAAGAATTTTTCAAATCGGCCCAGTAGTTCCAGAGATTACCGCGTTCAAACAAACAACCAAACAAACAAACAACCAAACAAACAAACAACCAAACAAACAAACTTTTCAGCTTTATATATTAGTATAGATGTATACTTGTTGGGGTGGAATCTTGCATCTCGCATATATATATCTTAAGCCGATTGAGTTGAAATTTTGCACAAGCGTTGAGTTTGTATTATATGCATTTTTAGCTGTGTGACGTTATTCTAAATCAAATATGACGAAATATCCAAGATGGCTATTTATTTTTAATATATGCCTACAATATTATTTATTTATTTCATAAACGTACAATTTTTAACATCCTTACAGTTTAATCTAATGCGATGTTACACGAGTAAGTAACAATATTTTTCACTTAACATAAGGCGAATCTACAATTAGCCTCTGAGCACCTTCCATGATATTCGGCAGTCTATCAGAAAATAAATCCACGTGCTCTGAAATCAGCAGCTGCAAAGCTTGTGACCTGTGGGCATTTGTGAGCATGAATTATGGGTATATCAAATGAAAAAGCTTGCTGAGAATGACTCGAAAAATAAATTGACGTTACTCTAAATCCAATCTGGCGGACTAAGTTTTTTATGCTTTTCTACAATATGGGTATTAAATAAAAAGATTTGCTGAGAACCCTAGACTGAGACCTGTCCAGTGATAACTAGATAGTAAAAAATAAATTAAAAGTGAAAAACATAAAAAAAAACAAGCTTTATACGGTAAAAACAATAAAATGAACTTTTCCTTTCAAACTTTTAATTACATAATTTTTATGATATAAAAGCTTGTCGTAAATAAACACTTAAAATAAATAACTTAATGCCTTTGATTTTAATTAAACGTCTTATCTAAAAAGCCGACAGTCAAGAGCCAAGTCACTATTACAAAGTTCTTTTACAATTATTATTTAATTACAATTCTTATCCAATTTTATATTTTATTCTATGTCTATGTCTACGAAATAAGTCCCCCAACTACCTAAACGCTGCTTATTATAATTGTCATTTGAGGGTGAGTTCATTGGTAATATTGACGACGCCTTCATATACAGGATGTCCCGCGATAAAGTGCAACCCCGAAAGGGGGTGAAACTAGATCATAAATTATCGACAAAAAACAGAAAAAAATTAAAAAAAATATATATTTTATTTTTTATTGACGAATTAAGATTTTATATGTCTTACGTAGACTCTATGTACAAAAAATGATGATTTCTGCGAGCGTTTTTTGGGATACAGGCGTAAATTTATTTGAATGACATTATGGTAAGAAATAATAATAAATCATAAAATTTCCTGGTATTGGGGGCATAATTCTGAGAAAATTAGAGATCATTGAAAAAAACAGTCATAAAAATGGATTTTTTTTCACAAGAAGCATAGTTAAAGTCATAATGCCACTTATTGCGAGCTTATTGTTATTTTATCCTTATTGCCAAGTACGTGGCGTAATATTTTATTTTATTTTAAAGTAATCGACCCACTACTTTGGAAGAAATCATCATTTTTTGTCCATAGAGTCTACGTAAGATATAAAAATCTTAATTGGTCAATAAAAAATAAAATATTAAAAAAAAATTTTTTTCTATGTTTTTTGTCGATAATTTATGGTCTAGTTTCACCCCCTTTCGGGGTTGCACTTTTTCGCGGGACATCCTGTATATAATATATAGCCATGGCAGTGGTATATTCAAAATACTGTTTCGTCATTTCTGTCATTGAACGTGTAAGATAAAATAGAATTGAGCTTTCATAGGAAATTTCTATACAAAATACAAAAAATGGGTTTTCTATTATGGATACGGATGATTGAGAAGTGAAAAAAAAAAACTGATATTACAGGCTGAATCGTGATCGTCGATCCGTTTTTCTTTTCATGTCATGCTTTCTTTCGTATGTATTATCAGCTTGCAGATTTCAGCTACTTTTTTTTATACAACTACGGTTGGCAAATAAGCGTAGGTACGGCTCACCTGATGGTAAGCGATTACTGTATGTTATAGATGCAACACCAGAATCATTGCAAGCGCGTTGCCGACGTTTGCCGACTCCGGTCACCTTACTCACCACAGGAACACAAAACTGCCTGCAAGCAGTATTAATTAACTGTGATCTTCTGTAAGGTCGAGCTACTTCCCTAGTCGCGTTGCTCCAGATTTAGATTAGATTATTACCTACTATGCCTTACTTTACTTAAAGTTTTGTACTAAAACAGTTAGTAATAGTAGTACATACAAGGATACTTTTATACACACATAGGCACAGGCCTCCACAAGTTCGCGCCAAAAATGGCGTGAACTCATGTTAGTTGTCCGTAGTCACCACGCTGGGCAGGCGGGTTGGTGGCTAATTGAATATGAAAACTGAACTGCTATTTTATTTTATAAATATGCTACTCTATTTCAAATTTGTTTATTAGAGAAAACATTTTGTTATTCTGATGACCATTTAAGTCAGACAGAGCATGAGTCACATAATTGAACTTCGCAATACAATAAATAATAAATGGTGTAAATGTCATCCATTTCTCATTACTGTTTGTTGTTCTAGTCATGTCACGTAGGTCCATTATGATGCCGCCAGTACGTCGCCATAACTTCAAACGTTTATGTGACAATTTCAGGTTAAAGGAAGATGGTTTTTAACTTTATAATAAATTTGATGAAAATATTATGATATATTGCTGGACGATAAGTTTTCTTTTATGTGCAATTAAAAATATCCCAATCAAAAAATAAAACTTAGTTAGGCGCTTCATGTAACAGTGATAAAATCTTAAGAGTTATTTAAGAAAATATGGCTGAAACGTATGTTTTTTTCTAATATATAAAAATTTCGTGTCACGGCGTTTGTTACGGAACTCCTCCGAAACGACTTGATCGATTTTTATGAAACTTTCTTTGGTAGGTCTCAAAATAGGTCGTAGGTTATTTTTCATATCTAGATGGCAGAACAACGTTTGCCAGGTCAGGTAAGTAACATACATACATAAAATCGTTAGGTCATTCATTCATCACGAAATCTCTGAAACCACTTGACATGTAAAGATGAAATTTGACAGAAGTTACAGTTAATAGTTACTAAACGTTCACTAAGAATCGATTTTGCGACAGGGCTGCATTAAGGAGGTCCAAGGGCTCTCGCAAGTTTTTACAAAAGTCCTTGACTTTTTGTGATAAGAACTTGAAATTTTACTGGGAGGTAACTAGTAGCTAGTAGACTCAACAAAAATGTTTTTTGCGACAGGGCTGCATTAAGGAGGTCTAAGGGCTGTCGCAAGTGTTTACAAAAGTCCTTGACTTTTTGTGCTATGAACTTGAAATTTTACTGGGAGGTAATTACTAGTAGCTGGTAGACTCAACAAAAAATGTATTTTGCGACAGGGCTGCATTAAGGAGGTCTAAGGGCTCTCGCAAGTTTTTACAAAAGTCCTTGACTTTTTGTGCTATGAACTTGAAATTTTACTGGGAGGTAACTAGTAGCTGGTAGACTCAACAAAAAATGTATTTTGTGACAGGGCTGCATTAATGAGGTCTAAAGGTTCTCGTAAGTTTTTACGAATGCTATTTATTTTGCGTACTACAAAAACTCCAAGTTTATTGTTAGCAGATGTCTGCAAAAAACGAAAAATGAAAAAATTACCCCTAAGTGTGGGAAATAGGGTTGAAAATTTTTGTATGGCAAGTCTGTTAGTATTTTCAAATGTATAAAGATAAAACTTTATTTTTGGACTACTGGTTAAAAATCAGTAAATATGTATTTTAGTGTTAGTCGAAAGCCTTAAATGAATTAGGGATTGAAAGTTTTTATACAAGTATGTCCATTTTTGGCCTTTGTGGAAATTTTACACCTAAGGAAATGTAATAGAAGTTGAAATTTTGTAAACGGGCTACAAATTATAAATAGCCACCTTTATAAGACCCGATTATATAGCGATTAAAAATAAGTAAATAAATATTCCAATAATCTTAATAAAGTTTTTATGCCTTACATACTTAAAAGTTTGCCTATCATATCATATCGGAAGTTAGAAGCATGAAATTATATTTTTAGACTTTTGATTGCTTTTCAAATAAATTAGTATTCCAGAGTTTGCGAAATTCTCGATAGTAAAATAGGAGATTAGTTCGTATTACTGAAATTACTTAATGTTGACTTCAGCATATCTAATTATGTTGTATCTATTCTGTTTCACTGGTTTTGGATAATGTTATTTGACGGATGATTTTTATATAGATTATTATTATTATTATAAATATATATTTATATGATACTAGCTGTGCCCGCGACTTCGTCCGCGTGGAATTTAACTAAATAGTTATTGTTCAGTTCGCAGAGTTATAAAAAAAATCTAAACTAAAAGTAGCCTAAGTTACTCCTTATTATCCTCTTTACTCCTATTACTACTATCTTCCAGTGAAAGTCCCGTCAAAATCGGTCCAACCGTTTCAGAGATTAGCCGGAACATACAGACAGACAGACAGACAAAAATTATAAAAAATGTCATTTTTATAAATGTTCCGTGTATACATAGATATGAATTTAGTAAAAAGCAGTATAGATTTCTTTTCGCAAATATGAATCTACAAGTTTTAGTTTATTAATTAAGGAGAAATAAGTTCTAAAGACCTTAATTGTACTTTTTTCTGTTAAAGTACGAGTATATTCTAGCTTATTTTCAAGACAATTTTTTCCAAAACTGGTGAAACCGGCTCTAAGTAATATAGTAACGTAATCAGTATTAACGACTAGCTTCTGCGCGCGACTTCGTCGGCGTGGACTCCGCTCCTATTGGTCTTAGCGTGATGATATATAGACTATAGCCTTCCTCGATAAATGGGCTATCTAACACTGAAAGAATTTTTCAAATGGGACCAGTAGATCCTGAGATTAGCGCGTTTAAACAAACAAACAAACAAACAAACAAACAAACAAACAAACAAACAAACAAACAAACAATCAAACAAACAAACTCTTTAGCTTTATTATATTAGTATAGATAGATGATAAAATATATAACATTCTTATATAAAGATGCGATTTGTAAACAAGAAGATTTTGTCTATTGTCATGGGCGCTTATAATACTCGTTGAGCCCCCTTCAATGCTGCCGGTGCTCATAGGGTACGGTAAGAGACGCTTACATTTTTAAAGTGAGGACTTATGAATAAAGCCTAGTTTCTTATCTGTTAAGATCTGATCTACATTTTTGTAAGAAAAATGGAAGGCGCTGAATATGTATCAATTAAGAACATCAATAGTCGTCTTAATAAAATCGTTTAACAATCTTTGTTCGGTATTGATGCCCTGGATGTTATGAGTGCTCTACATTTTCACCCGAATTAATTTGAGGAAAAACGTACTAAAATATTTTTAAACCATTAATGTACATCTCGGGCGACTTACACAGCCACGCATCGCGACGCGGCGTCGTATCATTTCAATTTACATTATCTCCTAAATTATACTATCACATTAAATTCTATAAAAGACAAAGTCTATCATCATATTTAAGATTGCCTTGTAGATAAAGTATTTTTCATTCGTAAGGATTCATATCCCTGGCTAGTAATAATGCAATAAAATCACCTTTAAATTTTTTGTGATCATCAATTAGTTGCAGTTATTTTAAAACTATGATAATTGCTAAGATACTCATTGAAATCGAATAATGTAAGGGATAATTTAATTCAAAAGTAAATACAAGTGACAGTTGATTACTATTAACACAAAATCAGATGTAATCAAGAATGACGAGAATAGAGGTTATCTTTATTAATAGTTCAGCAATTGATACTTGTATTTGCGTATACTACACATCGTTTAAAGGCTGCATTTATCCCGCTATATCGTTCTTATATTCCTGAAGATATTACGATATTATTGTTATAATTTCGTGTTTCATTCCGTAAATTGACATCAAAATTTGGTACACAAATAGTCATAAAGGAATGGTATATTTTTTATAATGTTGTGATAAGTAAGTCCCTAAATTATTTAAAAAATGTGAAACAGAATATAATAATAGAATACACTATTTGTGGGCGTAAAGGACAAAAAAGTAGTGTATAATAGAAGAAAAGTATCACCCAGATACTCTGTGTAATATTTTTTTTTGCTAAAAACTTCCTAGTATATAAATGATCTAGGTCGTATATCGACTTGCATCTACGATTTTTATTGCATGAAGAATATAAAGTTTGACAATTGCAGAACGATGCACAATTTCTACATAAGTATGCGTATATTGAATCCATAACAGATCTTTATTCCCGTCTTTGCTGACTTACATTGCGTCATTCGTGGATCGTAATAATTTTAATAGTTTCAGTGTTGAGCTCCTTGTGTATTATTAGATTGCAATCCAAGTACAAGTACATAAATTCAGCCCGGTAGCTCTTATTATGTTATACTAGACGTCCTCCGCGGTTTTGTCCTCATTAGTTTCTATAGCTGTCAATTGTTTCATGTAAGTGGTTACTACTATTCCTATGAATCGAAACATGCTATACACCGTACTAGTACTTAGTTATGAAATAGCTGATTCCGATCACACTATTTCTTTACACATTATTATAAAGGCCGAAAATATTATTTTTAGAATTGTTGCCTTAACTTTAAAATTAGTATGTTTCATTTTTTTAACCATGCCTACAAGCCATTGATAAACTAATTTTAACGGTTAAAAACGAGACAGTCAAAATCGTGTAATCTATGCGGGCGAAGCCACGGACGGATCATCATCATCATCATCATTTCAGCCTATCGCAGTCCACTGCTGGACATAGGCCTACACAAGTTCGCGCCAAAAATGACGTGAACTCATGTGTTTTGCCCATAGTCACCACGCTTTGCACGGACGGATATTTAAGATTAATTTATTTATCGAGTTCAAAAAGGTTTTCTTTTTTCTAAATATTGTAAAAATAGCGTTCTAGGTATTCGATTGTTATAGAAGTCTATCAGCCACAACTTTGACAGTAATTTATTTATTGCGAAGTAATACATTTATAGAAGTTTTCTTTGATCCTTGAAAGTACTTAGACGAGAAGACGTTTTTATTGATGGAATATTTTTATATTCGAGTTATGTTTCATTTCGTTTAGATAAGATATTACTCGAATATAGGTAGTTCCAATAATATAATATAAAATGGGCATTTATTTGTACACTGGGCAACTTAAAGCTTATTTTTGTCTCGGCAAACACCTGGTTAGTTTTTTCATAGGCTAATATATATTTTTTAATTATCATTAGGTAAACTTAAAAAGCATACGAAGTACTACGTAAAAAAGAAGAATAATTGTATTAAATGTTATTGAGTCAGTTTTAGGCAAAAGTCACTGGGCGTTAAAATTGGTGACAAAATGAACATTAGTATTTAGGTGTATTATTTTACTTAAATAAATTCCTCTCGTTTTGTCAATCAAATTACATTCAATTTTAAATATTATAACTATGAAAAAAGTTAAAAATTAATTATGAGGTTTGAGCTTGTGATTGCTAAGATATCCTTAGGGGACTGTTTATGACATGCAGGGGACTGTTTTTGAGCATTACAAAATGTTTTTGATGTAAAAACTTTATTTTAATGAGTATTGTATGATGGAGAGCGGTAAATTATACAATTTTCTTTATAACTCGAGTACAAATTATTAATTACCTATACCAATTATAATTCGTAACATACTTTATACTAATAGTATTTTATTTATATCAGTTTGTACTGACGTGGAAATCTATACTAATACTAGCTTCTGCGCGCGACTTCGTCGGCGTTGTTTGTTTGAACGCGCTAATCTCAGGATCTACTGGTCCGATTTAAAAAAAATTCAGTGTTAGATAGCCCATTTATCGAGGAAGGCTATAGGCTATATATCATCACGCTAAGACCAATAGGAGCGTAGCACCAATGAAGAATGTTACAAAATCGGGTTTTTTTCCTTTTAAGAGGTTCCGCTGCGTAAACGGTTAAAGTTTCACACAAATCATGTATGACAGAATTGGTCCTATTCCACGGGGACGAAGTCACGCTCAGAAGCTAGTTTTATATATGCGAGAAAAAACTAATATTTTTTTTTAAATTATTAAATGAACTATATTTTTCGTATTATATCGGCCTGAGAGAGAGAGACCATGAGTTGCCCATTTTACAGAGAAGTACCCAAATATAAAACTGTATTTTGTTTACTTAGGGCGCCTTCAAATTAGCCGCGCGGCGGCAGCGCGTCTGCAGCGCTGCTGACGCGCGACGTTGTAAATGTATGTAAATAACAACGCGCCACAGCAGCGCGACAAATTTGAAGGCTACGCGCTGCTGTCGCGCGTTGTTATTTACATACATTTACAACGTCGCGCGTCAGCAGCTCTGCAGACGCGCTGCCGCCGCGCGGCTAATTTGAAGGCGCCCTTATACTACTACGTACTAAGACTAAACCTTAAACAGTTTGATTACGTTTATTAATTTTCGCTCGCTTGTTCACGTATACTACTGTTACACTATTTTTAACTGTTATTTTAAGAACTACTAGCTGCTGCCCGCGACGTCGTCTGCGTGCGTTCACTGCTCGTTCCCCGTAGGTGATAGCGTGACAATATGTAGCCTATGTTCTGACCCGACTTCTTAATAATATTCGTGCCAAAGAAGTAAATCCATGCAGTACTTTTTGAGTTTATCCCGGACATACATTTGAAGAAATAAAGGTTTACTGCTCTTTCCCCGTAGGTGATAGCGTGATAATATATAGCCTATGTTCTGACCCGACTTCTTAACAATATTCGTGCCAAATTTGAAGTAAATCCATGCAGTACTTTTTGAGTTTATCCCGGACATACATACAGACAAACAGACAAACAGACAAACAGACAAAAATTCTAAAAACTATATTTTTGGCTTCGGTATCGATTGTAGATCACACCCCAAGTATTCTTTTAAAAAAATATTCAATGTACAGTTTTGACTTTTCTACCATTTTATTATATGTATAGATTTAATTCTTTTTTGTGCCAGATAAATAAAGGTAAGCTATTGAAGGAGGTTATAAAACATACGCTACATTTCATAGGATTTGTCACTTAACTAACTAGCCTTATAAGTAACGATCAATGTAATAAGTAATGATCAATGGTACGCATCTAGCCTGTAAAGAAAACACAGTAATGTACAGTAAATGTTAATAAAATATTATGGTCGCAAGAAGTTATTAAACTTTTTAACACATTTAGTCAACCTGTTAGGAGTAAACATGACATGGGCTATCTCTGACCCTATTGCGGAGGCTCTAAGGGTAGTCAGCAGTTATTAATGGAACTCGAACTGAATTGGATTTACATGAGAGAAGTTTATGTTGGAGTATTGTGGGTGTATAACTATTCAATAACGGGATATTTACCATGTACTGAGGTAGGGCACAGCAGGAAATTTCCTGCTCAAAATATGGAGCAGCCCGACTGGGGTAGTACCTCGACCTTACAGAAGACCACAGCTAAATAATACTGTTTTCAATCAGTATTGTGTTCCTGTTGGTGAGTAAGGTGACCAGAGCTCCTTGGGGGGATTGGGGATAGGGTCGGCAACGCGCTTGCGATGCTTCTGGTGTTGCAGGCGTCTATAGGCTACGGTCTTACCATCAGGTGAGCCGTACGCTTGTTTGCCGATTTAGTTACATAAAAAAAAAAAAAAAAATGTTTTTTATTTTCATTATGCGATTGCGATATTTCGACATTAACTGCGATTGTCTTGTTCACGAGACGTTATTGAATAGTTTTAGTAATTGAAGTAACCATGTTTATTTAAAATCTTATATTGTGGGTGTAGTTGATAATACGTTTAGCATAGTTGATGGTTATGGAACATAGTAACTCGGAATAATTTAATGTAAGTTTAAACTGACGTAAAAGTGTTTGAAGTTACGATAGTAGGAGATCCGAACTAGAGACGAACTTCACCCATTTGCTTAATGGATGAAAATTATTTTACGTTTATCTTAGTATATTAAAAAAACAATCGCGAAAGGTTTGACTGAAAAATTACTGGCCTGGCTATATTTAATCAAAATGAAAAAAAAAAGTTATTTAAAACTGCACCTACGAGTTTAAAGAAAACATTTAAAATCTATTGGTTTTAAGCCTGTAGTATAAAGATAATAGCTAATTTCACCCAGATATTTAATAAATAAATCTTACATCAACAATAATAATACAAAATGAGCGCTGTTTCACTGCGAATCCGATGACATAAAGTTATCTGTTAAAAATCTGGTTTCAATTGCGGTTAGCGAATATAGTATAGCCTGGCCAGGAATTTTCCAGCCAATCTTTTCATAATTTATTTTTAATGTACCTACTAAAGAAGATAATTATTTAATTTTATCCATTATTCAGATGTGTGAAGATCATGTCTAGATTCGTTAGACTACGAAAACTCAGTTAAATTCTAATAGTTCATTGGAAATACATAGTAAACGTTGTTAAACATTTTTCGTTAAGTCTAGTTGACTGTACGATGTAAAAAAATGTCCCGGATTAAAGCCTTATTTATTACTAAAAAAAAATTATGAATTTTGTACACTATCTACTGAGTTATTTCATTTCAACTCGATGAGCATATTATGGGAATGGTACTAGAATGTCAGAAGAATAACGCTTCTTCATTCGCTTTTATTGTTAATTGTTGTGTTATTATGGACCATGGTTAACGATTATACAGCCTACAATATTTTTCGTTATTATTTTAAAAATTAAGAGAAAATCGAATTAATCGTGTCCACACAAACCAATTCTTTGACTCTAATTTTAAAATATATGTATACTAACTTAAATCTTATAAGAAATGCAGATTTAATCAAATTCTATATACAATTAATTATACATAGTGTACGTACGTCTTACATGTACGACAATTTAGGTCAGGCGAAGTTCTTGGAAATGTAAAGTCATTACGTAACTTAATCTTCCAAATTATTCAACATCTACAAAATAGAATTTGTCGTTTCATATTTGTTACAAACTATTAACTCATAATTAGTTTATAGGTTGACAAATGAGATGTTAGATTATATATTTCATGTCATTAATAAGAGCTTATTACGGGTTATTAGGTATGAAGCGTGTCGATTCTCTCTCTACTAATATCTTATCTGTATCATAGAATCTTTTATCTTATCGAACAAGATAAATAGCTTAATGAACTTGAAACGGAAAGACTCACCTAGTATTAATAGATATTATTAATGAAAATAACGTGTTAATATATTGAAATGTCGCTAGCAATCCACGCATAATGGAAATATGTTAATATTTCTCAGGAGAAATTATAATACATGTAATATCCGCCAATCCGTAACATAATTTATTTTTTCTGGGTTCCGTATCTCAAAAGGAAAAAACGGAACCCTTATAGGATCACTTTGTTGTCCGTCTGTCTGTAAAGAGCCTTTTTCTCAGGAGCGCGTGGAGGTATTAAGCTGAAATTCATATCAAATAATCAAATCTACTGTCTAAAAGATACAGCTGTTTATGCTCCAATTTTCGACACTCGCAAGGGAATCAAAACCTATAGGGTACTTCCCTTAAACTCAGAATCTTAAAATTTCGTATGAAGCAACATTTTAAAGCACAGATAAAGGAAAAATTGCTAAAAGCATAAATTTTTAGTTACATCATAATTATAATAAAAATATTTTTAATAATTTTTAGGAACCCCGGTGCGCCAGTCTGACTCACACTTGGCCGGTTTTTTTTCTTAAGATTAGAAAAGTTTTTTGTTCATGGGACATTTTAATAAGTGATAATATAGAGTTTTTATCAAATTTACCAAGTTAGTATTTTAATTATTTATTTAGGTATATGTATAAGGTAAAGTAAAAGTCGCTATTAACTCTAACATATAGGACAATTTTTAGCTCCAGCAGAGTTGAATTTTTATTTTTGAGTAGTTGTTAGTACTATTTGAATTTACTATTTTTTCGTACGGCAAACAATTTGGAAATAGAACATTTGTTTTACCTACATTCACGAGTGTTTTTGAGTTTTTAGTTTTCATATGTTTGTTAATTTTATGCACTACATTAGTAGTACCTATATTGTTCTTCTTTTCATATTTTAGGTAATATTATAAGTGACATTTTACGAAAGCAGCGTGAAGAATTGTGAAAAAAGCACAGGGATGATGTCTGAAGCGTGCGATGTATTATGCGATATTTAGAGATACTCCAGCGAACTGGGGTGTTTCGTCCTACAAAATATGAAGAAATAGACTGCTTTATAATCATACCGTTCAACCCATACTGTAAATAATTGCACTTATCAAGTTTAGACATTTACTAAATTTGTTACTTCACAGACTCAGAATAAGAATCGAGCATAGAGCACGCAATTTAAATATGGAAAGTTGTTTAATATACTGAAATTTGTTTTAAAATTTAATCTATAAATACTTGACTAAAAGCTACGTAGTCTTAGAATCCTAAAACAGTGGTTTTACCTAATATCGGTCCATTAGTATCTCGAGGCTTATGATACTGTTGCTTATTTTTGTTTCGATGTTAGTGGAAGCTAAGTAGTAAATAGCAATGATACAAATTCCGAGGTAGCTAAGAGAACAAAAGCTGGCATTTAAATTAAACCTAACGAAGAGTACACCGCTATTCATGAAATTTGCACCACTAAGTTCCGCCGTTTTGTTGAGTTCCGTTTAAAAAATTGTAGCAAGTACCTACCTTTATTCCATAAAGGTCCCACTTATTTAATTAATAACGTTGAAATGAAGAAATTACTTCTTCTAAACATATTTAAATGGTATAAACAGTTTGATTATATTTTGTAAACTAGACGAGTTACGGAATTTTACCTACAAATTTCTTTATGATTATCGTAATTTTTAGTTTATAAGAAAAGTGTTGTTTTATATCAGGCTATGAAAGATAAGTATTTTTCCAATTATGACATTAACAAGTTAAAAAAAGACTTAAATAACTTTACATCTTTTTATTACATAACTCTAGTTACGGTGATGTTATGTTTGTTTTTGTAATACATTAGCAGTTATTAACTTTATTTTTTCACTAATTTCTTGGTTTACCATAGGATGACTTGCTCGACCGCGGTTTGACGGTGTCTCGTGGTTAAGTGTATCATTTGCGCAAAAAGTGACATTTACAAAATTATATATGGCGATTCACCTTGAGACGTCGAGATGTCGACGAATGGTGAGTGAGAGCAGTAACGTTTTCCTTGTATTCTATAACCAAACGTGCAATTCGACTAATCGTCTTTTATAATAAATTCGAGTCAATATCTAATAATGAAATTGTTTTCAGCTATTCACATTTTTATTGGTTATGATAGACGGAATGGTTGAGTAAATTTTAATAAAACAACTGATTCGTCGAACAACGTCGAACTCTAGTGTCATTTCCATACATTTGTTAGTTTTCTAATAGCGTTATCGATTGTAGATTGTCAACTTGGCTAAGGGAACTAATCTCACCAATATGGTAACTGTTGAATGTGTTCAATGTTTGGAAGCTTATAATATGCTTGATGAAGTGGACGCTGGTCTAATGAAATACCTGTCTGCGCATAACAATTGAGTTATTGTCCATCATCAACTCTATTATATAATTTTATTCCGCCAACCGCATACGCATAATAACACATATTGGTAAACGAAATGTAATTAAATAACTTCAAATATCACTATTAAAGGTAGTAAAGAAGAGGTAATTAAAAAAGTAAAGGTAACTTTTCCTTAAAATACTAATGTTTGGAGCTACTACGACACAGTTCTACTTTGTTGGTTAGTGGTGTTGCGACATCTATCTATGAATTTAAAAACTGACGATTCTACATCGCGCTATCGAGGTTATCAGATCAATTGAACAATATATACAAGAACCCGACAACAACCGTTGGGGGCAGTCAGTGGCGTGCATATCATATAGGCAGAAAGGCACTGCCTTTCTTGGCATCTTACTAAAAATAATATATAAAACATGCGAATCGCATACATACATATATGACGACGTGTTTTTCAAATTGAAGGAGATTTAAATTGAATTATTGTTTTGTGTCTTTTTCAAAAATATGTAATGTTCATGTTTTATATATTATTTTTAGTAAGATGCCAAGGTAGGCAGTGCCTTTCTGCCTATATGATATGCACGCCACTGGGGGCAGTAGCCCACCACACACAACACCCGTCTGGTCGGAGGATCCTCCCTTTGCGGTGCTGGATGAGGCATTGGTGAGGATTCGTAGATAGATGTCGCTACAGCGGGTTTATGCGGTTCCTTTATCAAGAGTAACGATCGTTTTTAGTTGTTAAAAATAATAGACGCTAAATAATAACCGCAATTAGAAGCTCGTGAGAATACATTCAACATTCGAGTTCTAAGGACACAGAAAAAACATTTCATCACATTTGTAAATATTAGATCAGCAATACTTGTAAAATTAAAAATTCCAAGTCGGAAACGTTTTCTAAAACTCAATTTTACAAGTACATATAAGTGTTTGCTGTTTTTTTGCTTTTCCTCCATCGAAATTAATTTTAAGGACAAAATAGTAGGTATATAAAAAATGCAATATAAATAATGCAAGTTACAGTGCAATTTTACTAAAAGCTTATTCTAGACATACAATATTATGAGCATAAATAATACTGACAAAGATATTAATTTGCAAGTCAAGCTACTTTATTCTATACTTTTACATTTATAAATATTTACTTTTAAAACATTTTATAGGCGTTTACAAACGCGAACTCGGGACAATTTAATACTCAACAGTCTTATATATCACTTTGTAACTTTGGAAATAAGGTCAAATAAAGAGAGTCTATTAGAACTACCTTCAAAGTCACCAGTTTGTGTAAAAGGAAACTGACATTTATCCTAATCTTGAATTAGTTCTAACGACAGTTGAGAGGTTTTAAAAGCGGATTGTTGAAAAGAAAACGTTTTGCGAAATGTCCATACCATAGTTTACGCTTCGCTTCAGCCTGTAATATCCTACGGTTAGGCATAGGCCTCTTTCTCCATGTAGGAGAAGGATCAGTGCTTAATCCACCACGCTGCTCCATTGCGGGTTGGCGGATATATTCCCTACTATGAGTAGGTAACGATCGCTATCAGGTGTACATGATAACAACCGGGACCGACGGCTTAACGTGCTCTCCGAGGCACGGTGGGAATACCCATAAGGACTGCACAAACACCTAGACCAACGGCAAACATATGTATGGCCAATACAAATGTAGTCGTGTGCGGGGATCGAACCCGCAACCGCCCGCGCAGCAGCCACAAACCAGTGCTGTGACCGCTGCGCCAACGCGGCGTCTATTTATTTATTTTACTTTTAATGTACACCGAAATACAGACACATATAAAGAAAGAAACAATACAAGATGTACAAAGGCGACCTTATCGCTATAAAGAGCGATTACCATACATATGGGCATGGCATTACATATGGGCGTCATACCATATATACCACCATAGTTTAACAGTGCATTATGTCGTTGAGACATCAACCGAGAAATATTTTAAATGTTTCTTTCGTTTATTTTTACCTTATTATACGGCCTTTTTGTTTCAAGATTTATAAAAGTCAATGCGGTTGCGACACTTGACCCGACACTGAGAGCTTAATGTACTTTATTGCCTTTACTTAAGGTTCACCTAAATAGATTTTTATGGGAAGGATTTTTTTCACGTCTATCAAGCTTTACGACTTAAGTGGATTATATGCTTGTTATATTACACTATATATTTTGTGTAACATAGGTTATAAACTTTGAATTTTTTTTCGAAAGTATAAAAATACTTACAATTTAGGAATTTATGTGACAAAAAGAAGTCACACAATATACCATCGATTTGCGATTATTTTTCTTATAGAAAAAGACCTTTTTATAATTTATAATGACAAAAATCTGCATATTTTGATTTTACTTAATGCATCTGACAATGATTACTTTTAACTTTTAAGTTAAAATTTAATTGACCATAGTAACCCGTGTCGGTTTGAGCATTCACTAAACGTTAATTCCTTACATATTTTGTATTTATAATTATAATCATAATTATATTTCAAGACGAGCTTACAGACATTAAGAATGCTGAAGAGTGGTCACAGCATGCACAGTCATTCTAACTATCAATATTTTTAAAACATTAGGTATTTATTTATGACTAATGGAATTAAGTAGCGACTACGTGAGTTTTATATAAGTAAATATTCAGTTTAAAAGCCTTATTAATCTTCTTTTTGTTCTATAATATTAGTAAAATTTTAGTAAGAAATCGAACTATATAAAGTTGTTTTAATAATCAAAAAGTATCTACCTATTATCTGAAATTTTGTGACGAATTACCGTTTAATCTATTTGAGATTCCAAAGTTGATTGATTATTAAAATATGATAATACCAATTATTATAGGCTTTTAATTGCTCGATGTTATAAAAGTAAATTAAAAATCCTAAGATATTGATTCCTAAGAATAATAATGAATTAATTATAATATGTATAAGAATATTTTATAATAATGACGCTCGTTATTTTACTTGATTGAAATTACATTAATAACGTTGATTCAGAAGCGAAATTCAATTGCAATATTGAGTTATGTAATTACATATTGTGCTCTTATTTGAATTTGTTAAGGAAGGCTATACGCGAAATAAAACTTTAACCTATACCTCATAGGAAAAGATTAAAATCAAGGCTTCTTGTTTGCTGAGTATCCACATTCAATATTTTTAACAAGGGGGTGATTTTGCCACTTACGTGGTAGTGGGGCGTGGGTTTATAGTGTACCTGTATACTTAGAAACCTTTTAACCGAGGTAGGGCACAGCAGGAAATTTTCTGGTCAAAATATGGAGCAGCCCGACTGGGGTAGTACCTCGACAGAAGACTTCTTACAGAAGACCACAGTTAAATTATAATAGTATACTATTTTCAAGCAGTATTGTGTTCCTGTTGGTGAGTAAGGTGACCAGACCTCCTGGTGGGATTGGGGATAGGGTCGACAACGCGGTTGCGATGCTTCTGGTGTTGCAGGCGTCTATAAGCTACGGTAATCATTTACCATCAGGTAAGTCGTACGCTTGTTTGTCGACCTAGTTATATATATATATATACAGAGATAAAAGCTAAAACCAACTAACTTTTTTTTTTCAAAGTGAAAAAAAAAGAAAAGTTAGTTGGTTTCTATTCTGTAAGTAGCGGTATACTTATTTTATACATAACTAGCTGCTGCCCGCGACGTCGTCTGCGTGCGTTCACTGCTCGTTCCCCGTAGGTGATAGCGTGATAATATGTAGCCTATGTTCTGACCCGACTTCTTAATAATATTCGTGCCAAATTTGAAGTAAATCCATGCAGTACTTTTTGAGTTTATCCCGGACATACATTGACTTCCCTACCATTTTATTATATGTATATAGATAACGGATGAATCAGATGAAGTTAGTCCCTATACATAAGTAGCCACTTTATAGGTAGTCGTAGAGAATACATTATTCATGACCCCGATCTCAATAAGTGTCACCGTATTAACAGTGGTTCTTGAAAAGTCTTAAGGGTTCTTTCGTTTCGTTTTCATTGCTTTTCTATTATTTGTTAAGCGAATATAAGAGGCCAATGCAATGTGGAAATTTTTATCAATTATAAAAGTCTGAAAATAAAACGTAGTATTTTTTACATGCAAAGAATTTTAATTTAATAATAAGTATTCTATTTAATTAAGTAAATAAATTGATGAGTACGAATAGTATTTGATATTTGTATTAGAAAGTCGTAGTAGTCGAAGTATTAAAAAAAAATTGTGTGCGTACAAAGTAAACATGTCAGAAGTGAAACTTCTTTGGCAAACTAATTAAAAAAATCAGCCAAATGCGAGTCGGACTCGCGCACGAAGGGTTCCGTACCATTGGCTAGGTAAACACCAGTAGGTACATTGATTTTAATGTCGGGCAAAAATCGGCAAAAAAGTTATTTTCGTTGTATGAGCACCCGAAATTTTTTTAATTTTAATTTTATTATTTATTGTTAAAGTAAATACACAATTAAGTATTTTGTGAATATTTCAAGTGCCTACCTCTTACCATTTATTGATATCGAGCAAAAATAGGCAATAAATCGCGTTTGTTGTATGGGATCCCCCCTTAAATATTTATTTTATTTTGTTTTTAGTTTTTGTTGTTATAGCGGCAACAGAAATACATAATTTGTGAAAATTTCAACTCTATAGCTATCGCCGTTCTCGAGATACAGCCTGGTGACAGACGGACGGACGGACGGACGGACAGCGAAGTCTTAGTAATAGGGTTCCGTTTTTACCCTTTGGGTACGGAACCCTAAAAAACTAATTAAAAAAAAACTAATTAAAAAAAACTAATTTAAAATAATAAAAAAAGCCAACGTCAAGCGGTATTCTCAGGCGGTCACCCATCCAAGTACTGACCGTCCCTGACGCTGCTGCGTTACTGGTCGCTCGAATACCCCTCATGCGCCTAAAGAAGTTTCACTTCTAAAATTCTATAAATTAGTTATTTCTGGCACAGAAAACATAGTTCAGCCCATACCATTTCACTTTAGTGAGGCACCGTTGCATTTGTACGTACCGCACCTAGGCGCGGTACTATATTATACCGATGTGACAAATTACCTTTCTAACAATATCTAAGTATAGCGCAGGCTGAGGCACTTTAAAATATATGTTATTCATTTAGTTAGTAACGTAGCAAATATAAAGTAATAACTAATAGTAAAAATAGAATTATAATCGAATTCTTTTGAAAAACTTTTCAATTAAGATATCGCAAATGCCACTTACATTTTATCGTACATTATGTATGTAAGGTAGACAAAGGTTTTTCTAAGAGCTTATCCAATCCACGTCAAAATAAATACGTCAATAAAACCGTTTTGTTTATTTAATAGGGCGGTAGGCATTAACATAAAGAGATGTTTTGAAACATATTAAAAGTAACTTTAATTTCCGTTTTGAAACGATATTTGTTTGTACCTTTATTTCAAAAGGAAAATGTTTGTTTTTTTCACTTGATTATACAGCTCTTAAAGTCGCTTACTTATTTTCATAGTTTGACACTATGTTTTATCGAAAAAGTTTTTAACTTCATTCTTTCTTTAAAAATAGTACCTGGGTGATCGAGCCCAGCTCGGTATTTTTATTTTATTTAATTTTTTTTTCGGTATTTTTATATTTTAATTTTATTTAAATAAGAAATCACGAGTGAAATAAAAAAAAAATAAAAAAAAATAGTCTGGAGACTGAGATTCGAACCCGGGTCAAAACGATTTGTAATCCGTCGCTTTCCTAATTACGCTGTTACTGCTATATTAATAATGGTGAAATTAAGCTTCGTATTCTAATGATATTTTTTCATTGCCTAAAAACAGGGACAAAACGACATTTTTTTTAAATGAATCCTAGCTAGATCAATTTTTCGCCCCCGAAATCCCCTGCATACTAAATTTCACGAAAATCGTTGGAGCCGATTCCGAGATTCAGATTATATATATATATATATATATATATATATATATATATATACAAGAATTGCTCGTTTAATAGTATAAGATAGTAGTAATTAATACACCATTGAAGTAGGGCACAGCAGGAAATGTTCTGTTCAAAAATACGGTATTTAAAAAATCTTTGTAGTTGTGATGTACAATAAAGTATAAATAAATAAATAAAAATAAATAAATAAATCTTTACTTTTTTATACAACTAGGTCGGCAAACAAACGTACGGGTCACTTGATAGTAAGCGATTACCGTAGCTTATAAATGCCTGGACCACCATAACCAACACAAGCGTGTTGCCGACCCTATCCCCAACCCCCCCCCCCCCCCTAGGAGCTCTGGTTACCTTACTTACCACAGTAATACAACACTGCTTGAAAGCAGCATTATTTAGCTGTGATCTTCTGTAAGCTCGAGGTACTTCCAAAGCGGGTTGCTCCAGATTTGACCAGGATATTTCCTGCTGTGCCCTACTTCAGGTAAACTTTTTTACTTTACAATATTTCTATGGTCGCGTTACATCGGTCGTTTTCTAAAGTTTCCTACGATTCTTCTCACTTTTCTACAATTCTTTTAATATTTTTACAGGTATCAAAAATCGCATTGAAAATTAACAAAAGTAAAACTAAAAATCGACAGAAGTCAGAATATCATCGTTTTTCCACTTAAGTCCACTGACTTCTGACTTCTGTGAATCCTGCAATAAAGGACTCAATTAACGCTGTTCACTGTATTATTTTCAGTACTCTTTTCTACAACGGGTCGGCTGTCACTCTTTCGCATCCTTAAGTCACCAATTAGACACTATATATTTTTTTTTTTTTTTTTTTTTTTTATATATATAAATTCGCACTGCCGCTATTTATATTGCGACAATTTTAGGTCTTTATGATAAACTTATTCTGTCATTTTTTTTATTCACTTTTCTTTTTCTTTTTTTTTTTATTTACTTATTATTATTATTATTATTATTTTTTTTTTTTTTTTTTTTTTTTTATATATAAATTTCATTGTAACTATACATAGAGTAGTATTGTAACAGCACGTTTATTTATGTAGTGAGGACTTTTGAATTGTTTTTCCTATTGTTTAACATGGTGATCTTTCTAGCGTACTTAAGGAACTCGCCCCTTGCACCATCTTCTCTCATAATGAATTTAATATTACCGGAAGTTATGTTTATACCGATGCTCATCTCCAGATCATATCTTGATATTATAAATTTAGGACATTCGCATAAAATGTGTATTATATTCTCGTTACTATTATCATCGCAATCGCACGCAGGATCATCCCTGTACCCATATTTGTGTAAATATTCTCCGAAACCTCCGTGGCCTGTGAAAATTTGTGCCATAATGTTATCATTTTTTAGTTTTTTTAGTGTGTGATGGGCCAGGCGAACATCCGGGAAGAATAGCTTAGTAATTGCACCCGTTTTCTCTCCGCTGTATCTTTCTTGCCAGAGCTCAATGGACCGCTGGCGTAGCAACCACTTTGCGGTTTGAGCTGGGATTGCATCATAAATAGGAGCCGTTTTATCCTACAAGGCCGCGAACTTTGCCAACTCGTCCGCTCTCTCATTACCTTTAATGCCTGTGTGAGCTCTCACCCAGTAAAACTTCACTTGACCACCTAAGCTCTCCAAGTTGTGTATCGCATTTTTGATTTCGACCACTATCGGGTGAAGGCTGATCGGATCTTCAATCGCTTGGAGTGCCGAACGAGAGTCTGAAAAGATGTCAGCACTTTTCCCAGAGTATGGTCGTCTAGTGAGAAGTCTACAAGCCCTAAGCAATGCCACCAGTTCTGCTTGAAAGACGGAACATTTGTCACCAAGTCTAAAAGTGTGGTTATGTGTTTCTACTCCATTAATCCAGACCGATGTTGCACCCCCCACTTTGCCTTTTATTTTGCTACCGTCAGTGTAGATACTAAGTTCCTTGAACTCTATTTCATTTAAATTTATCTGTGTCTCGATACAATTATGCCTCACAGATTGCCTTTTAGCAGGGTGCGGAAGTTGAAAAGGGCTTATTTGTTTCTCCACCCATCCTCCCGAGCTGCCGATTATTGGTTTCCCTCTCTTTATTAGATAAGCTTCTGCGGCTTCCTTTGCCCTCAAGTCCAATGGTAATATTCTAGCCAAGAGTATACTTGCATTCAGTGATACTGTTCTATGACTTTTACTGATTTTGATGGCAAAGAGGCGGGCAATTTTATTTAATGTTTTTATCGCGTATTTCTTTTCGAGAATTGGACTCCAGACACTTGCAGCGTAGAGGACAGTGGGCTCAACAATCGCCTGGTATAGCGTGTAGAGGATTTCTGGGCACAGGCCCCATGTCGCCTTTGCCGCCCTTGCAACCATCTGATAGCGTTTTATTGTCTTGGCGTATACGTTGTCAAGGTGTTTTCTGAAATTTAAAGACGAGTCCAGAGTAACGCCCAGAATTGTTAAGTGATCAGACACAGACAAATCACAGCCGTTAAATCGAAAAATAGGGGCAACGAGCTTATACTTCTTCGTTACAATAAGTACCTGAGTCTTGTGGGTGGCAAAGCGTAATTTGTTTTCTGATCCCCATTCAGATATACTCGCGAGCGTAGTGTTCACTTTGTTGTTAAGATCGTCTGTATCCTTCGCACTAGCGATTACCAAAATATCATCCGCAAATGCCTGAACGTGTGCTTGAAAATTTTCCGCCCTATGGAGCAGTGGGTTCATAAGCAGGTTCCACATAAGAGGCCCTCCCGTGGAACCCTGAATGCATCCTTTATTTGTATCTCGGGTCACACTATGACCCGCGTACGACAAAGTAACACGTCTATCGCTGAGGTAGCTAGACAAGATTTTAATGGTAGCCTGATCACAGTCCATTCTAATCATGCAGTCAAGTATTTTAGGCCACCACGCATTGTCGAATGCACCTTCGATGTCAAGTGACACCAGGGCGACTATTCTCTTTTTATTTAACTCATCGCGGATCATGCTTATGGCGTCATACAGAGCGTCCTCGGTGCCTCGTTGTGGGAAAAATCCGTATTGCCTCGGGCTTAATTTGTTTTCTCTACCCAGATTCCAAAGCAGCCTCGAGCAAAGCATTTTTTCGAGAACCTTCCCGAGAACGGGAAGAAGTCCAATGGGACGGTATGCGTTAGGTCTAGAATAGTCTTCCTTGCCTGGCTTTCGTAAGGTGATAACTGTGGCTCTCTTCCACGCTCTAGGGAAGTAGCCCAATCTCATGCAGCTGTTGTATAAAGCACGTAGCGTCATCGGGTTTGTGCTATGGACTTCGGTGCATACGTCTGAGGTGAAACCGTCATATCCTGGCGCCTTGGATGGGTTCATATTCTTCAGTACCTGTGAAATTTCCTCATTGGTAAACAGTAACGGTTCATCTTTGGTCACGTCCCGTTCGATCTTTTTTAGGTAGGCATCTACGCGTTCTCTAATTTTTTTGTGTTTTGTCTCCTCACTGCTGATATCGTCCAATGGATAGAACGTTGTGGCAAGTAATTCTGCTGATTGCAAACCAGATAATTCCTCATCGTTATTGTTTTTAAGTAGAACTTCTGCACTATGATTGCCCGAGAATTTAAGCACTCTGTACATTTTATCCCAGAGAGACTCCTTGTTCTGCACAGAAGTTCTTGCACAGAAGCTCTTCCAGCTATCTCTTTTTGCCGATACGATAGCTGTTTTGTATTCCTCGCGAGTATCGTTATATTCCTTTATTATGAAGGGTTTCCTTCGAGGATTGGCTTTCCTGATCTTATTTCTGAGTCTTAATATTTGTGCTTTTAGAGTTGAGAGTCGAGGATTCCACCAGTATATTCTTTTAGCCTTCTTTTGATTAATTCTGGGGATAGATTCATTGCAGGCGATCTTTATGCATTCCATATATTTTTCCAATGACAGATCAAGGTCGTCTTTTGAGTGTATCCGTTCGAAGGTCAATTCATTGATGTCATTCTCTATTAGCTGATGATTTAACGTCCGTCTAAATTTAACCCAGTCTGCTTTTTTCGTATTATATATTCTGGTACTGGGCTTTCTCTGATGCGACAGCTGATTTGTTGCGGCCAGAGTGAAGGTTATTGCTCTATGGTCCGACAAAGTCACCATATCAATATCCACCTTCCAGTCTATGACTTTACCAAGCAAGTTTGCAGAGTGAGATTCTTCAATTACTGCGTATTTTGCCTCTCCTCACTCACAAAATAGTACTATTTGCACTAGTATGGTCGTGACAGTCAGTGCTTGGGGAAAACTCCTGTACGTGGCAACACCAAAGGCAGCTGCCACCGTCAGGCGCCAGATGACAACTTTTAATGTCAGCTGTCAGACGACAGATGTCAGACTTCAGCCGTCAAACGTCAGATGTCAGAAGTCAATGGTCCGCTGCAAGATATCAGTTTGACACAAGTTGTCAGATGTCCCTCACCACAAGTAAACAAGAGTTTATGCTTGTAATCGAAATTATGCGGGTACTTGCATTTACACTATTTGCACTATTGGATTTTCAAAATAGTTTTGGTGTTTTCGACCACTAAACTTCACGATAGTGAAAGTAAATTTAATAAGTGTTCTTAAATAACGAAACACAACTTCACTACTTCAATTTTTGTAACTTTAAGCAGCAGAAAATTATTTTTAAATGTGGAGCTAACAAAGAACGTCTATTACATTCGACTACCGACCGACTACAGAGAGAGACACTATATATTATCTTTCTACATTCTCATATATCTCTCTAGATAGATTTATTTCTATTAATTCCATTACTAGGGCCATTATTATTTATTGTAATATTTAATAAAGCCGAGGATAAAGTAGGTAGGTAATGTCTACCGAGACATTATAGCTTAATATTTTGACTAAGTTAAGGCGGCAAATACTGGGTACTTTACGTAAGTTTGTAATGTACCTAGTGTTAAGATATAAATTTTTATTTTATTGTTTGATTTTTTGCTGCCTTAACTTTCTGTTATTATTGTTTAGTTTTTTTTTTTTTGTAAATCATTTTTGTTTTGACTTTCGTTAAGTGTATTACATATACCTTATGACGAAATAAATGATTTGAATTTGAATTTGAATTTAAGATACACGCATTAAGTGAAGTATTATAATCTCAAAAGTTCGTCAATTGCAGCAAGTAAATAATTATTAATTGTAATGTCAATTTTTTGGTACATTATTTTTTTTTATTATTGTCGTAAATGTTGTTAGGTCACATAAAATGATGGCAAGACCTTTTACTTTTCTTTTTATGGTTAAAATATAATCATATTTCCTTGTTTTATCATCGAGGACAGTTTACTGGCCAGTTACTAGACGAGTACTTAACATTTTTCCACATTTGATTGTTGAATTGTTGAAATACGACCTTAGTAAAGGTAATCTTCAATATACTTCAAAGTTCAAAGGTACCTATTCAATATGATGAATTAATTACTTTATTGTTAACAAAGCTTACTCCTTAGTAATAGGTAGGGATCCGTAGTACATATTTTTACCTGATTAGTATCAAGCTAATTTTCCGGGAGTAGCTTTATTTTGATGAGACGAACAAAAAGTTCCTCTTCGAAAACTCTCGATTGTGGTAGATAATAAAGTAACCAGGAGATAGAGCAACAGTGAGCGTAGGACCGGGATAACGTACCACGCAATTTGGAGGACAATAGTACCATCAAATTATATAAATATTAATTAACTAAAAGAAAAAAAAATCAGCTGGTCAGTAATAATTTTTGATGACCTTATGAGGTCATCAACTTGATGACCTCATAAGAACAAAAGCAAAAAAAAAATCAGAAAAAAAATTAATTTTTGATGACCTTACGAGGTCATCAAGTTGATGACCTCGTAAGGTCATTAAAAATTATTACTAACCAGCTGATTTTTTTTTCTTTTAGTTACTTAATATTTATAGAATTTGATGGTAATATTGTCCTCCAAATTGCGTGGTACGTTATCCCGGTCCTACGCTCACTGCTGCTCTACCTCCTGCTAACTCTATTATCTACCACAATCGAGAGTTTTCGAAGGGGAACTTTTTGTTCGCCTCATCAAAATGTAGCCACTCCCAAAAAATTAGCTTGATACTGATCAGGTTAAAAAAATGTACTAGGGATCCCTACCTATGGATGGTGACCGCCTGGGAACACCGCGTGACCTTGGCTTTTTGTTTTTTTTTTCAATTAGTTTCCCAAAGAAGTTTCACTTCTGACATGTGTACTTTGTATTTATATTGTTTTATGGCACATACATACATATTTGGTAGCTAAGACATGAGTATCATAATCATTTGATTTAAGGAAAATTTAGATTCAATAATGGTTTAGTAAAATTAACAAATACAAGAGAACCGAGGGTAAAAAATGGTCATCGCTAAGTTCTTTTAATCAAGGAGAAATGCTTAATAATAAAGTTGCAAAATTATTTTGTGAGATGTAAAAAAACTGTTTAAAATTTTTCTTACTAACTTACAGCCTTACAGCTTATTTGGCTCTGCCTTAAATATTATTCGTACTAACGATAAGCCCCAAGTTTCAGACGAATAGTCCATAATGATTAAATTTATAACATACTAGCAGTTGCCCACGGCTTCGCTCGCGTAGAAATTGATAATATTTACACAGAGGGGCTGGAGTAGTGTGTCATGAATTGTTGTAATAATTAGAACAATTCATGACCTCTTTGTACGACATTTATGGTTCACCTTTCTGCACAGCTCGCAAAGTTCGCTCTCAATCATGCTTCATGGAACAGTCGCAGTCGTGCGAAAAACAGTCTATTCCCTTAGGTTTCTCAAACAATTTTTAGGCAATTTCAGTAAAACTAACTAATTTCCCATTTTAACATAGAGAATTAACCTGAACGCTATAGTACGAAAAAGTGATATGAATTATGTTAGTACAAAATTAATCCATGAAAAGATTTAAGAATCATTAATCATGACAACAAATTACTATTCACCGTTTCGGGTTTAAATGAAAATTAAAAATTTGTTTGGGTCAATTAAAACGTGTTCGCAAGGGGTTGTGGGTTTTGCTTCTTCTGGTATAATTGAATATTTACTCGCCCTTGTTACTACATATTATTAATGATTTTTATGTTTACTATTACTATACATAATTATGTTTTTTGCATATCACATACTATTATTTTTTCAGCCATAAATTATCTTTTTTAGCTTAATATCAGCTAAGTAAGATGATAAAAAAGTTGTAAAACTTTTTCTAAGATGTTTGTTTAAAAATATCTAAATGTCAGACGTTTTCCCATTAGGATTTTTATTATTCAAGAGATTATGCGATGAACTAAATAGGTATGTATTAAAAATAAAAATGATCCCTTTTTTAGTCATGTCTGCTTTATGTTTGTTCTATATGCTTAAGAATGTTTTACTATGTATGGTTCAGATAACTGCGAGCTGTCTATACCAATAATGCAAAGCTGTTCGTCATAGTAACTGAAGATATATATATATATATATAATTATTTGCTTTATTTTAGGTATCTACGAAGCATGTACTCGTAACTTAGGTAATTGACTAAGTGTATTTTAAGTTTATGTTCAATAAGAACGGCCTACCTCTTTTATGATGGAATAACTTATGAAGGTACATACTTAATAATAGGTACCTAAATAATGCCTTTGGTTAATTTTTTTGGAAAAAATTTTGTAACAATTTATTTCTTATATTATTAAATTGTATAACGTCTTAAGTGACAGAAATAATACTTCTACAGTCGGCTTCTTAATTTATTGGAGAATCGATTTTCATAAAAGGCCCCGGTATGAACAAAATATTAGGAGTAAAATCTACTGAACGAATGACCTCGTTACGTTTTTGTGCGCCATCTATCTGCTACGACGTTTACGACCGTAGCGGCTACGGCCTACGACGTTTTCGACGGTATCGGTTACGAATTTTTCTAATAATGCCATCGATGGATGGTGTTATTTGATTCGTTTAAATACCATTTGATATGGTATTAATCTTTTTCTTAGACTATAAAGCCTTTTTTGTGCATATTTAGACAGTCGATCTGAAGAAGTAAACTCCAGTCGTGCGTCAGAGCTGACACACACACTTTTTTAACTTTTTTTATTTTTTGTATTCTGTTTTCCGAAAGTAATAGCAATGCCGTCTGCAAACTAAAGTTGAGGCTTAAGTTTGAATTGTAATAGAACATTAATATTATCAAATATATTCGTAATTATATCAGGTAAATGCTGAGTTACGTGAATCATTGCCGAGATATTATCCCTCAGTAGCTTCTATTGAAAATACTGTCGATGTGGCGGTCTCGTGACAACTTCTCTACTATCTGTTTCGTTTCCCGCCTCTGAGACAATTTAAGTTGACTACGTGGAAACAACAAAAGAGAATGTGGCGTTCTACTTTGTATAAACACTGTTTCATACAATGGGGACACATTATAGTAAAAACTTCTAATTCAAATTCGTTTCCTAAAATGAGATCATTTCTTTCCTGTATATCACTACATAGTATAAAACAAAGTCGCTTTCTCTGTCCCTATGTCCCTATGTCCCTATGTATGCTTAGATCTTTAAAACTACGCAACGGATTTTGATGCGGTTTTTTTTAATAGCTAGAGTGATTCTTGAGAAAGGTTTGTGTATATAATTTAGTATACTTTTATGTAAATTAGCAGAATTACGGCGATAAATGTTGAAGAAGTCGTAAAAAATCGCGCCAACTGGGAGCTTTCCACGCAAACGCCGCGTAAACTAGCAAAGATACAGTTTAGTAATGTACTAGCGAATTCAAAATCTATAAAAATTCTACAAAAAACTCCGCGAGAGCATATCTCTATCTCTTACGGTTGACTTACAATAACCACGTTTATGTTCAAATTTTTAATTAAAAACATTACGTTATTTTCAAAGCTATTTTCTTTAGTTCAGTATTAATCTTTATCCAAATGAATATGTTAGTTAGCTTAGGCATTAAATGCAGATTAAAATTGCCCTTTACACTATATCAATTAGATTAATAGTTTTTGAGATATCGTCGTTAGAATTAATTATTGAAAATAATAATTAAAGCGCAACGAAGTGGGCACGGGTCGGCTAGTTTACTATAAACGATATCAGTGTTAACATCCATGTCTCTCAATAGGAATTTTTTCACTTTCAGTAGCAATTTCGTAAATTGACAAAAAAAATTGGTTTATTACTTGAGAGTACCTATGTATTTTTCTTTGAAAATAAGCGTTCGTTATACCACCGGGGACAAGGTGTAAACACGATTGCGCGGCACGGCGGCACGGCGCCGCGTGACCACGCGGGGAGGGAGTCGCGTCACTCGGGCGGCTGGCTCCGCACGCTCCGCTCGCATCATGTCGGTACGTGTGGACCATCGCGATCGCGATCGCTTTTCAAGACATTCTTCCCGCGCTTCTGTCGATCTCGCTTTCCCAAGTTCGTCTGCGCGGGACCATTCGTTCCGTTCTGTTCACTCGGGTCGTGTTCCGCGTGTAGCTAGCGATGATTTAATGGTACCAGTGCGTACGTTAAGATCCGCGTCATGTCGAGCAGCACCAGGTGCGCCACACCGTCTTCGGCGCCACCACTCTTCGGCAGCTGAATGCGAACGAGCGCGTCGCTCTCGTCGCCACACTCTGGAACTTCCCAACAGTCGTGGTCCGAGTGTTCGGAGTCGGTCTCCAGAGCCACCTCCTGCTCCCGAGCCGCAGGTTCCGCCCGAAGATGCCGGCAAGGAAGCTCGAAGACGACGCGTCGTCGCCGCCGTCGCCGCTTCCTTCTTCGCGCTGGCGCTGGCTTCTGTCCTCGTGGTGGTGGTGACACTGACCCACAGCTCAGTGCTGCGCTCACACAACCAAACAGCCAAGTACTACACGTTCTCCGTGCCGCCGCACCATCCTCTCAGTGAGCCCCGTTCATGTTGCCCCACCGTCGCCCTTCCCGCTTCGCATGCGACTGTCTCCGACCCCGAGTACCAGGGGCTGCGAACGTCATCGTGCTACCGTCGATCTTCAATCGTGTGCTCCTCACCGCCATCATTTGCGGTATATACAATATTACACATGTAGTACATTTTTATTCTTATCTTGACTAAAGTCTAGCGATCTTTTTGGTTCATCAAAAATATTCCCGATGAGTTAAAGTATTAAAATTTTAATAATTACATAAATCTAATCTGAGGGCAATATAAGATCGTTAAGGCTCTGTCAAAAATCTGAGTCGATGCACAAAATCTTACACGCTCGCACGTTCGCAACCCCCTTCTGCATGATTAGTATGTGATAGATGTGACGTGTCTATTAATAGCCTTAAATTATGTACTAATTATAATAAGTTATTATTAAAAAATGTTAACATAACATTTCAAATAATATTTAGCGTAAGATAGTTTTTTCTTAAAATTCATTTATCGTTCAATTTCAATGGTACCTCTCTCTCTTTCAATGTCTTTAATGTTGTATACACATGCCTGTGGTTGTATACCTTTAGTCACAGAATCAAAACTACAGTTATTATTTAGTTTCTCTATGAAAATGAAATAGGTAGTTTAGAAGATGGGTCCTTAGCTGATAAATCAGTTTAACGATCTACATAAAAGAATAACGTTTGATTACCCACTATGATAAAAATATATATTCAAATACATCATATTTTTAATGCCGATAAGTTTAGCCGGGATGAGGGTGTAAATCCCATTTGCACTGTTACTGGCCATATACAAGTGTTGTTGTTTATCTGAAAGGGCTATAGGCAATCAATTTTTACTGCGCGTTATATTTTTGTTCATAGATAGCTCATAAATTTTACATTACCACAATTTTTGTAACAAAAATACTTTCCTTATTTAAGACACAGAGCTCAGCTGCTATGAAACGACACAACTCCAAGTAAGTTTTTCCACTATTGCAAATATTTAGTTCTTGATTATATGAGACACAAATAGCCTTCGCAGATATCTGTAGATTCTACTCTTGCCTTTAGTTACTGTTTCAACTCTTGTTCTTTGAGTACTTTTAATACAAATTAATCTGAAATTTTGAAAGTTTATTTTCTTCTAAAGATGGGGAAGAGTAAAGTAAAGTGGCCCCGCTCCCACCACGTTACAGTAAGTTCCGACAATACGTCGTTGAACCTTCCTCAAGAGATCGGCAATTTATAGTGAACCTGCACTTGTTTTATAAAGACATTTAATATAGTTGTAGGACGAAAGTCTAATAGGTGTAAAAAAATGTAACAGCCGAAGCTGTGGTACTAAAATGGAAACCGAAGTCCAACAGTGAGCCGATTCAAATATAAATAAACGTTTCTCAATTAATCTTATTTGATAATCTCTTATAGTATTGTGATTAACGCAAAATAATATCTTACTCTACATACCAAAGTCGTGGATTTATCCACACGTTTACGATTTATCGATATTGTACGAATATTCATAGTAATGTTATAATCAGTATTCACATGACATTTATGTATTCGTTCGTATTATATTTACACTTTAATAATAATATATATTTTAATAAATTAAACCTTTTTTTAAATATACGATCGATTTTCATGGCTTTATTATCTTCCTAATATTATATTTTGTATTTCAATAATTAACTGAAAAATCAAATGCTACATTTACACAATCACGAAAGCACGCAATTTTGTTATCATGAAAAAAAAAACTACTTATGTAGGTATATTGAAATGGATAAAGTCTTAAATAATAGTAACCCTTTACTGTAATATAAGCATGTTAATAAACATATTAATATTTATAAGATACACTTGGCTTAACATTAAATTAAAATCGTTATTAAAACCTTTGACAATACTCCGAAAGCGCTTACTGAGTATATCGCGAGCACACGAGCTCGTTTCATCTCCTGCTGTTATTTAGATATTCATAGAGTAAGAATAAAATTAAGTCTACAATTAATAATTTTAAATAAGTGAAATTTTTGCTTTTATTTCTAAAGTTCGCTTTATTATAATATGATTATTTATATTTTATATGTAGTGAACTGCTTCCACGGCTATCCTTGCCTTAAAATTCGATTTTCATCAAATTGTTCATTTACATTTCCTGGTTCGATTCATAGGTTATAAAGAAATACGTTTTATAGCCTATTCTCTGCCTCAATTAACAGGTTTCTATAAAAACTGAATTTTTCATATCGAACGTTTAATTCGTGAGATTAGCTCGTTCGAACAGTAAACGGAACCCGTCAGCTTAGTATTACGTATTAGAATATTCATTAGGTTCTTCACTTGACAAGGTTTTATAAAATAGGCCACCAATCCATCCAGGCCATGATAAGACATGTATACATCCAGATATTGATTCAGGATGACATTGATTTATGATTAATGATGCAGAATACTCCTGTTGAAAAGATACAGTTGAGCACATAAAATGTTGACAGAAAAGGCAAGAGTGAACGTTTATAATTACACACTGCTATTAATATTCTTATTTTTATAATAATTATTATTAATATTAACTAAAGAAGAAATCGTACATGGAATTATTTCTTGTAAAATATTATAACGAAGAGAGTAAATAGCATAAGAATTTTAATCGTTTTCTATATTTTGTCTTTACTAATATACTTAATATTTTAAAACGTGGTGGTAGTTAAAGAGATATGTTTATTTTATTTAAAAATGTTTCTGTGTAAGACTGTTTTTCTATTAAAAGACTATAGGTCTGTAAAAACATATTGCTTACTCTTCAGTCCGTAATATCCCACAGCTGAGCATAAGTCTCTTTCCCTATCTAGGAGAAGGATCCGAGCTTAATCCACCACGCTGTTCCAATTCGGGTTGGCGGATATATTCTCTACCATGAGTAACGATCGCTATCAGGTGTACATGATAACAACCGGGACCGACGGCTTAACGAGGCACGGTGGGAGGCCCAAAAGGGGCAAACCCCTTTCGATCCCTGCACATGACAAATCATGTGCAGGGATCGAACTCGCAACCGCTAGCGCAATAGCCACAAACCAGTGCTGTGACCGTTGCGCCAACGCGGCATCACAGCTCTGACAGAAATAGAACGTTACCTCTTAATACAGAGAAGCAGTAACCATTGAATTTCACTTATATGGATAGTATTGAAGTTTGTTTTAATTTTGTCTCTGATAATACTATGATATGAAAAATAAAATTTGAAAAAATTCTATGGTTAAAACATGTACCTGGAAGAAAGGATAAGGCGTTGAAAATAGAGATTGCAAACCGCCCGGGCCCGGTGCCCTTTTAGACATCCACCGGGCCCGGCCATTCTTACCGGGCCCGGTCACCGGACCCGGTACGTAAACCGCGACTATACAAATTTGGTTGTTTACAGTTACAGTACACCTATCATGTAAGATTTCGCTATTTATTAGACATGTGTAAGTAATGCAATTGATACATTACGCGTAATATTACCCGAACATGAAATATGGCATCACACATTACTCGACGAAATGAAGCATTACACATCACACTTGACATTACGCGATCTGTTCGGTCGGAATGTCGGATTTCTTATCTGTTTGCTATATCCAGCTCTGTCTAACTTCACTGTACTGAATGAGACACGGCGATGCGCTACACAAATTACTTTTATCACACGGGAAACGAAACTAAACGGATAAAATCGCGGTTCGCAGCTAGTATTAATTAACTTGTCCATGTGTATTGCCTGTCCAGTGTCCTAATCCTGGAATAAAAAAATCCCAATTTTCCTTGGGGTTACTTAATACGTAATTATGAAAGGAAATCAACTTTTTTTACAAATCAAAGCTAATTTTAAAACAAACTAGAAAATCAAACCAAAAAAAAATAATAATAAAAAATAACTGAATTTTCAGCTAGTTTCCAACTCATTTACAATTTTTTTAATGCTAAAGTGACTGTATGTTTCGTCTACTACGTACTTTGACTACGTAGTACACCGAACAGTACATTTAAACATCTCATGTAATGTTTGGTGTGATGAAAATTACGTGATATAGGAAATTTCATAAGAAATAACTCACTCCGAACAGTACACATTTCGGGTAATGTTCGGTGTGATGGTGTGATGCCATATTACTCAGTACGATATGTAATGTAATATTACATTACATTTCAGTGCACTGTTTTGCGCATGTCTACTATTTATTCAATTAGTAATAGTAACACTCACTAGTCTAAACTCTTAATAGCCAAAGTTTAAGAAAAAACATACTTTACTTTTAGCAAACACGAATTTGTTTTGTTTATAACAATTAACAAAGCTACCAAAGTTTATCTATCTATCTAATCTAAGTCTTTATGACACGTTTAGTACCTTAAGCTGCGTTATTAGTTTATTATTAACCGACGTCCAAAAAGGAGGAGGTTCTCAATTTGATTGAATTTTTTAAATGTATGTTAGATCAGAACTTTTGACTTGGTGGACCGATTTCGAGGAACTTTATTTTAACTGAAAGGTGTTGCGTGTCATGTGGTCCCATTTAAATTTAATTAAAATCTGACAAGTACTTAGAGTTATCTAATAATGCGTATTTACATGACTACTTTTTCGTCGACCGTATATCGTATCGTTATATCGTATCTCGTATTAAACCGCATAATTTTTCACTGGGTTTATCTATTTTCATGATTCTTACTTTAATCGAAGGCTAATACTTGTCATGTAGCCTTGTTTAAATTTTATCGAGATCTGATTACTACTTTTTGAGTAATCTTTGTTAGCGCGTATTTATTTGACTATTCTAATTACGTTGTATTACTTGTCGATGTAATTGAAGTCGGTTTTTTTTGTTTGCGAGCACACACAATTATTTAAATACTATGTTTTCAAATAGACACTATAAGGAGTAAAGAGAAAAACCTGCTTATTTAAACTTATTAAAATGAATAATTACTAATACTAATGTTACTTTTCCGTCCATAAGTAAAAGTAATAAATTCTGTATTAAGTGCGATTTTGAGACTTGAGTGAGGCTAATTATTGTGATAATTGTTCATAAGCCAGTTTGAAATAAATATTAACCTTGAATCTTCATTCGTATAGAGAAAATTTTCATAAAATACTTAGGTTTCATCGCTGACACATAACCGGTTGGCGACGAATGCAACCGGGCCCGGCCGCGTTGAAAAACATACCGGGTTGCAATCTCTAGTTGAAAAGCTTTGCGTGAGAGTCCGTAATAAAAATTTACAAGAACGATTTTGAAATTATACACAAGCACACACAATCACAAAGTTCTAGTTCTAAGTGTATTATTTAAAATCTCGGTTGAAATAAATATAAAAAAGAAGTACAGAAGATTAAAGAAGAAGAGATTAAGAGATTAAGAAGATTTATTACTTACGTAATTGGGTATAAATGTGCAAATTTTCATACACTTAAAACATTTTAATTAGAGTTGTTAAGACAAGAAGTAAAAATTTATATTTTCTTGAAAACTCTTATGAGGCACTTGATAACATAAATGTTACTTTATTTGTTTAACTAATTATTAAATAGATGATGAGTTATGAATAATTTAAACATAAAAGTAAAGTAAAGTAAGTATATCTAACTTGCGAGTGTTGTACCTACCGCATTCTTTTCGTGAATATAAAAAATGATATATTTTGAGTTAGACAAAGATACATATCTGTGCAGAATTTCATTAAAATCGGTCCAGTAGGTACTTTCGGAGATTAGCCCCGACAAACATCGTGACACGAGATTCATATATGTATATACATATCACCATATATTTTATATAAAATAGAAGATTAAGATAAACTTCTATTATATTTTATAATACGCCATTAAGATGTGTAATATTTTATTCGTATACGATATACGTATAGGTACTATATACTCGGTAATAACGCGACAGATACGGATGTGGTTACCTATGTTTATGTTCCCCATAAACATATGAGAATGTATGACGGTATTATTTTCTCATCGTACTAAATTAAATGTACCTATTAGCAACCAGAACATGCTAACACAGAAAATAGTGTTTGGAGTTATACCATATTATAATATTATAAGCTTTATTACAAGTATTAGAATATGGGTACGTAAATAAATTAGCTTTAAATAATACCGTAGTTACTTAAAAAGCGTTGATGTAAATCGTTAAGTGATTCTTCGATAAGTAGATTTAAAAATACTTACCAAGATCATTGTAAGGAAATCTATTATAATAAAGGTTTTTTCATTTTTGTTCTTAATCTCAGGATGGAAAGAGGAAAATTATGTTTCACTAGAAAGCATCTTTATTGAAACAAGTAAGATTTGAATCTACGTACCGTATTAAATTGACGCCAGTCTATTAATTGTGTAGGTATAAGGTATCCGGAGCTGAACGCCTACACATTACTTTTCCTCATATTCTATTTTTAGGACCATGGATAAAAGTCGATTCTATTTGAAAAATATTATTGTGTATATATTTGCAAATTTATTTGAGATTATGTACTTTTTCAAACATTGTTATCAGAATATTTTTGAGAAAAATAATATTTTTATTCTTCGATTTCTCAGTAACGAATTTCTGTAACCTAATTCGACAATGACTAGTTAATAAACAGAAATGTTAAACAGACGCGGTCTTCTCACCTCATTTCTTAAAAGAAAAACACATGTTACGTGCGAGCAATTTTAGGTAGTATCATTTATGTACATTCTTCTCAAGTATGAACAAACTATTTATAAGATTTATAATACTGTATATCCTATCTTACATGGTATTTTGATACCTGAGCAACATGGCTTTGTTGTTAGTCGTTCGGCAGTGTCCAACTTGGTATTGTACTCAAATTTTTTGTTCGAAAATATGGATAACCGTCTTCAAGTCGACTGTGTATATACTGACTTCTGTAAAGCCTTCGACAAGGTGGATCACATAATATTGTTAAATAAACTTCAGTTTAATGGTATACGTGGGAATCTGCTACGATGGTTTGCCTCTTATGTTAAGAACAGGTCTCAGCAGGTTGTGGTCAATGGTTTTACTTCAGAAGCATTCAACGTGACATCAGGAGTGCCGCAAGGCTCAATCTTAGGTCCTTTATTGTTCATTTTATTCATAAACGACATAAATTCGTGTGACCTAAAAATATTTCGTATTGTAAATTCTAATAATGATTATGATAAATTACAACAAGATCTAAACCGCTTATCAGACTACTGCGTTCATAACAAATTACATTTAAGTATTTCTAAGTGTAAATCAATTTCATTTACAAAAAATATAAATAATTTGAAGAATACTTACTCTCTTTGCAACATTCTATTAGAAAGTGTCACTACCATAAAGGACCTGGGCGTATTTTTTGATAGCAAACTTCACTTCGATGTCCATATTGATTACATTACAAACAGGGGATTTAAACTGTATGGCTTTGTAAAAAGAACTTGCGAACGATTTAAAACCCTGCTACATATTTATCACTTTATAAATCACTCATAAGGTCGCAGTTGGAATATGCTACACCTGTGTGGAACCCTCTGTATAATAAGTATTCAAAAGTATTGCGATCAATTGGAGTTGGTCCAACATAAATTTACAAAATTCATTGATTACAAATGTTTCAATACTCGGTCATCATATAATGCACTGCTGGAACAACTGTCACTAAGTGCGCTTAAATCTCGTAGGCTTTATCTCGACCAATCATTTTTATACAAGATTTGTCATAATGATTTTGATTGTAATGAATTGGTTAATCAAATTTATATATGTATACCAAGTGGCTCCTTGCGAATTCGAAACACTTATGAACATAAATTGTTCGTCATTAGACGTAGTAGAACAAAATGCAGGAGAACGGGCTCCTCTAAGAAGAATGATGAAATCGTATAATGACAATTTTACTGACTGTGATATATTTTTGTTGCCTACTTCAAAATTTAAAAATGCAATTTGGAAAATTTTAAGTTTTAAGTCTTTGTAATTTTAATTTAAAAATTTGTTTAGAACTACTTATTAATTCCATTCTTTTTTCTCTTTTCTCTTAAATTGTAATTTAAATTTTCATAATTAATGTGCTACCATGTATATATTATTATGTGAATAACGGTGCTGGTTGTGTAATAAGTTAAGATTTTTTTAGATATAAGATACTATGTAAACTTTTATTATACAATTGTTTGTTGTCCTGAATAAAATAAAATAAAATAAATAAAATAAGATTATTATAAAAGATTTGAATAGACAACATATAATTTTCCGTATTTTTTATAAAATTAAAAAAAAATCGAAGAGGTAAATTACCGAGGTAATCCTGTCCATTCTGCTATACGACAATGTTAGTTTGTTATTTGTTATAGTTAAGTTTTCTGTTACGTTTCTTTATTATTCTATTTTATTCATGTTTTAATTGTGAGAACTTCTTAAATGAAGTTAAAGTGACGTTAAGGTTAGAAGAATAATTAGACCTCCAGTTACGTGTCAGTGCTGACATACATACTTTTTTAATCTGTCAAGAAGCTGTTAATTTTGAGCAAGACATTTTCTGTTGTGGCTGACCTTAATACATATTAAAAATATCATCACATCATCATCATCATCACTTCAGCCTATCGCAGTCCGTGAACTCATGTGTATTGCGTATAGTCACCACGCTGGGCAGACTAAACTAACTACTAAGTTCCAAGGTGGTAGAGGAGCTGTATTATCCCTTAGTCCCCTCTTACGACACCCACGGGAAGAGAGGGGTGGCTATATTCTTTACTGCCGTAACCATACAGCAGAATATGGTAGTTACATATTTGTTGGTGGTCTCACTAACTTGTTTCAAGTGAACTTAATATTTTTTAACTGTTGCACTGACTCTCTTGAGCTGTTTCTGTAGCACTGTTGCTACGGTGGAACTTGTATACATAAATAATCCGAAATTTCGTTTTTCATATAAATTTTTTAGATGAAAACGATTTACTAAAATAATAATTATAATAAAAAATTGCGTGCGTACAAAGTACACATGTCAGAAGTGAAACTTCTTTGGCAAACTAATTCTAATTAAAAAAAAAAGATTTTAAAAGACAATAAAAGTAGTCAAAAAAACAAAACAAAAAGGAAACGTGGCGGTGTTCCTATTCGGTCACCCATCCAAGTACTGACCCTCATGATGCTGCCGCGTTACCGGTCGCTCAAATTTTACCCCTCATGCGCCTAAAGAAGTTTCACTTCAAAAAAACACAAATATGTAAGATTCGATTAATCAATTAATTATTAGACGATTGTAACTAAACGCCAGATATTTTCTTAAAAATTAATGAAAAATATAAGTAAAAAAAAAAAAATTAGTAACAAACTGTACTAAGACATAAACATCGCATCATGTCACAGGATGTAGGTATACAACTATACAGTAACATGAATGTCAAATAAAAAAAGATGCGGCTTATGTTCTTTAAGTAGCTAAACGTGAATTGTAGTGAAGCACAAAGAGATATGGAGCTCAGATAGTCCTAAGAAAACATTTATAACTTTTTTTTCTTTTGTGCGGACAAAATGCTCTTAAGGACTATTAGTAGTGTAAGTTTAGTGTGTGTAAGTAAGCTGCGTTGGGTACTTTATCATCTATATATATACATACATACATATATTGTCATTCATTCTTCACGAAATCTGAAAAACCGCTGGACGCATAAAGATGAAATTTAGTAGGGAAGTAGCTTTTAGTTACGTACGTCTGCTAAGAACGGATTTTTTGATAGGGCCGTATTAAAGGGCTCTAAGGGCTCTCACAAGTTTTTATGAAAGTCCTTCACATTTTGTGCTACAAGCTAGAAATTTGACAGAAAGATTACTATCTTCCTGTGTTATCTTCTATCTATTCGAATTATTTTTATTTTTGTGTTTCCCATACATGAGGAAATTATAAAATGTTATTTGTTATCATATCAAAATTTCGATTCAGCGGGATTCGAACCCGCACCCCCGACATACCGTGTCGGTGCTCTAGCCAACTAGAAAGGTAATAAATAATTAGTAGACGTTCTCTAAGAAGGAATTTCATGACTAGGGCCGCATTTTAGGTCTAAGGGCTTTAACAAGTTTTTATAAAAGCCCTTTATTTTTCGTGCTATAAACTTAGAATTAGACTGAGATGTATAGTTAATAGTTAGTAAATGTAGACATTTAAGAATAGAATTCGTGACAACACTGGATTAAGGTGATATAAGGGCCTTCGCAAATTTATATATTTGTTATTTGTTGTTGTGTACAAATACATATTACTAGCTTTGCTTCGCAGTTTCCCCTGCATAGTTTCCGATCCCTTGAGAATATCGAGATGAAAAGGAGCCCTTGCTTTTTTTTTAAACTCGAACTTTCTACGTACCAAGTTTTACTAAATTCAGTTTATAGTCTGCGTGAAATAGTAACAGACATCCATGGAATCATTATCCATCACAAACTTTTACATTTATTTTGATAATTCTTTATCTATATATATAAAAGAGATTTCCACCCATTGACTCATCACGATATCTCTGGAACCATAAGGCGTAGAGACTTTGGTAAGAATATTCCTTTCGCCGAGTAGAGGTCAGCTAAGAACGGGTTTTACGAAATTCCACCCCTAAGGGGGTAAAATGGAGGTTGGAAGTTTGTATGAGAGTCCTATGTTTTAGAAGTAAGAGACTTGAAATTCAAAATGTATGGTCTATAGACGGTGTTGAGGTGTACTAATAATGTATTTTGAGAAATCAACCCCCTTTCGGGGTTAAAACAGAGGATGGTTGTTTGTATGAAAGTCCAATGAAAAATGCACCTACAAACTTGAAATTAGGAAAGGCTATAGCTATGATTTACCAGACCTCATTTCATCATCAGACATTAGACCAGTCGGCTGTTACCACAAGTTAACGTTGCTTACTTTAGGAACAGACGACCGTGTGTGTATTGTGTATATATTTATTTATTTTATTTATAAAATTTTCCTCAAATTAACGCGGGGGTAACCGCGGGGCACAGCTAGTTATAAAATAAATGAACTGAACCCTAGATATAATTTAGTTAAAATGGAGTACAGAAGAATTCATTTTTCGCTCTAGCGATAAAGTTTGCTACCAACATACATACAAGTAATCTCTGGGGAACTTATCGATTGCTTTTATAAAAGTAATTTCCGGCCTTAACTGGACGCAACAATAGGGGATCGGACAGTAATCAGATTAAAATCTATAATGTACTTAGATAGAATAAATATACTGTTTTACGATTATTTATCGAATAATAATTTAATATAATTCATTTAAATATTTTTAAATGAAGAAATAAAATGTTGTTTTTTACAATATTATTAATCTGTACTAAAACACCAACTAAAGTGCGTGACGTCATTTGTGGGCTACAAGCCACAGAGTACTTTAGAAAAGAGCAAGCATTGACTGCACGGGTTATTCTATCCGTATGTTCAACGTACTCTGTGCTTTATATACTCTATGTTTATGACCCACAATTGACGTCACCCGCTGTCAGATGTCATAACGTGGCGTTTTGGCGGGATTTGTGAGCAAACAATATTAAAACATGATTTTGAGTACCTAAAAGGCTGTAAATTAATAAAAGTTTATTTTTTATGGGTATAAGTATCCATAAAGATTAATTAAAAACACTTTTTGAAAATTTGTCCGATCCCCTATTGAAAATACTCGAACGCTTTTCGGTTGTTACTTTACTGTGGAGAGAAATTTCGTAATAATTTTACGATACGTTTATGATTATTTACTCTGAATATCAATTCATGAAAACTTATTCTTTTGAGTTTTATTCCTTATTGTAAGTAAAAAAATAATTGAGTTAACAAAAAGTTTTAAATATTACTCGTATTAGTATATCTATGTATGAAAGAAACATCATAATTATGTATATAAACAATAACTCCAATACGTTATACATAATATATTCTTCTATCAAATATAATTTAAAACAAAACCGTGAGAGATAATTGGGATGACAAGTTTGTTAAAAATTTCACACTTAAAAAGTTTAAGTATTAATAAGCTATAAGAAGTTGCAGATTAAAGGATGTCTATAAATATTATAAATTAAATTTCAATGTAGTTTAATGCAACAATTACCTATCACCAAAAGCTTGTAGGTTGTACATGGTTAATTATTCATCTATGACTGTTAAATTTAATTTTTAAATGAAGTTTTAAATACAACAAACTTTACTATAGTTAAATTTAGTTTAATTACTAATTTTATAGTAAAGTAACCTAGTTTCACACAAATCATATTAGACAGTAAAATAGACACAGAAAGATCTAAAATGAAAAAAAATTCTAGTTAGGTACGATTCAGCCTGTGATATCTCACTGCTGGGTAAAGGCCTTTTTCCCCATGTAGGACGAGGATCAGAGCTTAATCCAACACACTGCTCCAGTGCAAGTTGACGGATATATTCCCTACTATGAGTAACGATCGCTATCAGGTGTACATGATAACAACCGGGACCGACAGCATAACGTGCTCTCCAAGGCATAGTAGGGAGACCCATAAGGATTAACAACCAGACCGGAAATAAATATTTGTATAAACACAAATATCCGCTCCGAGCGGGAATCAAACCCGCGACCGTCGGTGTTTAGACGCCGCCGCCGATATGACACACGCACCTTTACACCAGAGCCAAAGACCGGTCGTCAAGCTTTCTAAAATGTTGGCACAAAATGGTTCAATCTAGTAATAATATGATTCTCTTCATGTATTGTTGACGAAATCAAAGAAGAAAATTATAATCAGATTTTAATTGAATAAGGACTTCAAATAACTTTGATGTACTTCGGCTTTATAAGATATCTGTGAAATGGAGATGAATCAGCAGTCTACCCTCATCTCTCCAGTTACGTATGCCTAGAAACAATAATTAAAAAGTTTTCTGTTGATATTCAATAATCATTTTAAGGTAAAGTTGTCTCCATAATCGTAATAAAATATTTCTCTGGTAAAATCTTAGGCTGTTCATTAGATGTGTGGAATGAATTTATGGGATTTTAGGGGGGAAAAGGGGGGAGGAGGGTGGGTGGATTACCTTCTGGTACTACTCCCACGATGCGAAAATCCATTAAAACGAAGATATTTATAACTAAAATTTTTATGTTAAAATCGTGTAGAAACTTACCGAATATATGTGTGGAATGAATTTATGAGGTTTTAGGGGGGAAAGGGGGGGGGGAAAAGGGTGGGTGAATTACTCTCTGGTACCACTCCCATGGTGTGAAAATCCATTAAAACGAAGTTGCTATACTATATGCTAACTATATGTTATTTTTTTTGTTTCTGTGACAAAAATATGCCGGTAAATAGTCTAATATTGAAATTAGATAGGTTAGGGTTATTTTTTTTTGTTTTTGTGACAAAAATATGCCGGTAAACAGTCTAATATTGAAATTAGATAGGTTAGGGTTATTTTTGTTTGTTTCTGTGACAAAAATATGCCGGTAAACAGTCTAATATTGAAATTAGATAGGTAAGGGTTATTTTTTTTTTGTTTCTGTGACAAAAATATGCCGGTAAACAGTATAATATTGAAATTAGATAGGTTAGGGTTATTTTTTTTTGTTTCTGTGACAAAAATATGCCGGTAAATAGTCTAATATTGAAAGTAGATAGGTTAGGGTTATTTTTTTTTGTTTCTGTGACAAAAATATGCCGGTAAACAGTATAATATTGAAATTAGATAGGTTAGGGTTATTTTTTTTGTTTCTGTGACAAAAATATGCCGGTAAACAGTCTAATATTGAAATTAGATAGGGTTATTTTTTTTTGTTTCTGTGACAAAAATATGCCGGTAAACAGTTTAATATTGAAATTAGATAGGTTAGGGTTATTTTTTTTGTTTCTGTGACAAAAATATGCCGGTAAATAGTTTAATATTGAAATTAGATAGGTTAGGGTTATTTTTTTTTGTTTCTGTGACAAAAATATGCCGGTAAACAGTTTAATATTGAAATTAGATAGGTTTTTTTGATTTGACTTCATTATGCAATTTAGTAGTATAATTTTAAATTTTCAAACCGTGAGAGTGGTACCAGAGGGTAATTCACCCACCCTCCCCCCCTTTTCCCCCCTAAAACCCCATAAATTCATTCCACACATATATTCGGTAACTTTCTACACTATTTTAACATAAAAATTTTAGTTATAGATATCTTCGTTTTAATGGATTTTCGCACCGTGGGAGTGGTACCAGAGGATAACCCCCCTACCCCCCCCCTCCTCCCCCCTCGCCCCTAAATTCATTCCACACATCTAATGAATAACCAAATCTTACGGTAAATGTACTTGGTATAATTGTGTTTGTTATAAAATAAATAAAAATAATTTATACAATGAGAACATCATCAACGTAGGTAGTCGAAAAAATAGTCAAGTAAATATAACCTTTTGAGCGCCACGCCTCAAATCCATTCCCGTGCCCTGTACGCCAAGACATAAATAAAACAAAAATACCTACGAAAAAAATAGTGCTGCCAAGAGTCGTTATCGAGTACCACAAAGTGACTTGTTTATGTTGATTTTTATGCAATAAATGACTACTTATATAACCTTTGATGGTTTATTCTTTCAATATTTTTCTTGTATTATCTTGCACTCGTTATATATACTTACAATAACATAAATAAAAAACAAACATTACAAAAGAAAATCATAGTAAAGCACACCACCATTCTCTATCGTCATGACGTCATTGTCACAACTGGAAGACTACGGCGCAGCTGACCTACGGTTTTAATACTTTCATAGAGACATGGTAGAGATGTGCTGTGTGTGCCGCACGCTGTATATCGATTTCGAATCGAATCTATATACATATAAATGAAAAGTAATTTAAAAAAAATAACCGAATTCAAATTTGTAATTTTTTTATTATATAATAATTGAAAAGTGAGTAATAAAACTGCAATATTTTAAAAAATCTAAATTACTTACCTAAATATGCCTACTTTTTATTAAATCCAGCTTTAACAAAGTAAAACTACAATACCATACAATATTATAATAAAAATATTTAATATGTCATAATGTTCCTTAACATCTCGCAATAACGGCTATTTGCGCATTATTGTTACTCATTTAAGAAGACAATAGACGCACCGGTCTTATAACATTTTGTACTGCATTTTGACAGAACTCCTTACTTTCAAACAATAGGTAATAGCTCTTGATGAACAGCGATAAAGGTGAGAATTACATTAAAAATCTTTTTTGAGACCATAAATTATATGGAATTCTCAAAAGTTATAGAAAAAATGTTTTTTGCAATCGTGGGAATGTTTTTAAAAAGTTTATGCAAATATTGCGTTTTAAAATTTCGTTTCTTTTTTGCTATCGTTTTTAGAAGTGTCGTAAAAATCCTAATAATATTAGTTTAAAATAATGTAATTCACGTGAAATTCGTTCAATGAAATATTGAAGTTGTTATTAAAATAGAATATATTTAAAAAATCCTTTGTAATGGAAAGATTGTTGTAAATCTATGTTTTTTAGTCTAGTACGATTTTAAACAACTTTTGTCTTATAGAGGTTAAACTAGATTTATAATAATTATATAAATTCATATCTTACATTTATATTTGTGCCTCTTGCGTCACATTACTAGCGGTCTGCTATAGACGACAACGGCGTACAGGACATATCATTTACGTGGAATAAGAATGCATGTTTTTATTTCAATGTTTCTCAGTACGTGTAGCTCTAAAAGACTGGTTTTTATACTCAAATGTTGCAGGGATATTCTATTTTGAGAGATGTTGAATTAAAATACTAAAAATATTTTTTTAATAATTTTATTTAATATTTTGGTGGTCCGGGTTTTTTGTCACATATAGACGTCGTTGGCGCACAGAGCTCGCAAGTGCTTGTCACGTATATGTGTCTTTGGCGTTCAAAAGGTTATACGCATTATCAGAAACACGTTACGATACTCTGTATTATACTTAAATACTTTTTACTGATACCTAGTAACGATTTTTCAATATAAAGTATATTAAAGGATATTGTTAAATAAATTTCACAGAATATAAAATATAGAAAATTTCAAGGCTATATGTAGAAAAAAACAATTTAACTATAGGTAGACATAAAATACGGTTGCTAATTTTGTCAGTACAGGTTACGTATGTCGATATAAGAATCCTACTGTTACATCAACATGGCATATTCTTTGACAGCCGTGTACCTAAAATTTTAAAACATACAGAATTTTAAATTCGACATAAATAGTTTTGAGAAATTGGTAGTTTACCTTTAAAATAATTTTATGATTTTGTGATACAAAAGGCATGAGATCTAGATGAAATTTTTATTATTCATGTAATATGCAAACAATCTTGAGGCATCCGACTTATAAACTATTTAACCTTATTATTATTTTGTTTTTGTCGCTTCAAGAATTCCATTTAAGGCGATCATAGGCCATATTTACAAAATTATTCGGCAAGATCGATGCTTTTGTTCTCTAAAGGCATACTTAAGTAAATTGTTTATCGACATTTCATTTTGCTCCTATTGAAAATATGATTAGAATTTCAGTTTTATACACAATTGAAATAAAATCCTTATTTCAATTTTATTAATTACTTTGTACAATTGGCATTGTAGGGTATTTGAAACATTTAGTCTTTATTATTTAAAAAAAAACTAACTCATTAATATTTTTAACTTATCTACATATTTATTGAAGTCGTACATATTAAAACTGATATGCGCTATCACAGCCTATATAGAGACGTAATTAATGTAATTGATTAGGATGAGAAGATAATTTATTAAAAGATCTAATAGAATTAAATAATGAAAAAAAAATACGTACGAAATATAAAATACGTTTATTTTCTAATATTTAAAATTTCACATATAGATCTATAAAATATAAATACAGAGAATAAAGATTACGCACAGTATGTGCACGTAGCCACTTAGACGAGATAATAGTGCGGATGGCGTGGTCGTGATCATGAGTGAGATGCTATTGAGGTGGTACTGACTCGCTAAAATAGAAATATTCGGTACCTCTTGAGTAGGGTCGTTGTGTGTAACGAAAACAAAATGTAGAGCTCTTATGGTCGGATAAAGTAAAACATCCATTTTTCAAACATCAAAACTCAAAGCGCAAGAAATCTGCGTAAGCATTTTTATCCTGCTAGGAAATGCGAGTAAAGTCGTTCCTACGCAGAAACCAGATATATGTAATTCTAAAACTTTTATCTAAAGGTCCGTATTACATAGTCACGAATAAAAACAAAGTATTCTATGGATAACAGTCGTTACAATGCAGGCACTTTGCCAAGATAGGTGGTCTTTGTAGCAACAGGTTGACTTGTATTCGTTGCACGTCGTGTTGGTTCAAATGTTAGAGCTTAATCGAGGAGGTTTGATAACTTTGATGCCTCTTTTTACGCCCATAAATTAAAAAGACAATAGATAAAGGATTTAGTGTATTTTATGAATATTCGAAAAAAATATCTTTCTTTCTTTTTTTACAAATTTTTACAAATAGTTTTTTAACGTTAAATCTGACAGCTGACGTTTCAATTTACGTTAAAAATTACATAAAGTTAAAAATTTTTTTAATCATTCCGTATACTACGACGCAACACGTAAGATGCCTGAAAAGATGCACTTCCTTTATAAAAATAGGTCATGACAAAAAAGTTACGTATCGTGACATACAGTATCTTTTAATAAAAATGAAATAGTGTCTAATTTATTTCTTTTAGTAGTCAATAGCTTAATTTTATTACACTGCAATTGTATAGATACATAATTATAGTCTAGATCTGGGAGTGTATTCTAAGTGCGTTCATGCATAGTCGTATACTTATTGAAACAGTTACTAGATAAATTAAGGTATCATTATGCCTGTCCAGTACTCACTCAATATTTTGAAACAAACCTTGATAAATATGACGTAGAGTCTATTTGAAGCTAGATTGTTAGAATACATTCTACCTAATACTCATTCAGGTGACAAAATTGAATACAGGCAAAATTATATTTACACTCTCATGTTTTCACTCATATTATAGAGAACTTTTTTAATTTCACGCTTGATTCGAAAAACCCTCTGACTGAGCGCGCACGTCGTTTCGACTTTGTGTCAATCGCTTATTCCGGTGCCCTTCGATGTGATGGATTATTTCGTATCGACAGTGAGTAATTATTGTTTTTATTAAAGGATTAATTTTTCCAGGAATTTGAGTACGAGTTTGTGTTTGTAATTATAAATTTAAGCATTTCATTTAGACCAAAACATTATTTTCAAATTAAGATAAACAATATTACTTTTGTATTGTCATATTGTGTCTATAATAAATATAATAAAATAAATAAATTACAGGTATACTGGTATATATCACAAAATATAAATTTGCGGTTTTATCATTACAGTTATACAAAAGCAGTGGTCAAAAATAAACGAGCATCAAAAAATTAGAAATGTGCTTTTGACCGCGTATTTTTTATTATGTCCTCATTACTCAGGTTTATGTTATGATCATGAAATTGATATACAAAGGACACGTGTAGACAATGTGTTGACGTCAATGGGTCCTACTGACCCTGCCAAGCCCCAACACATCGCTCTGCATTCTACGTCTTATGTTACAGATACGCCGACCATGTGGAAAAATTATTAACCTCGGTCATGTAGGTGCAATGCGTCTAGCGGTTAAATTAATCTTGTTCGTGTTTGCTCATATATTAGTAATTTGAAACTCCATGAAGTTATTGGAGAAGTAAATTATATCCTAATAGGCTTTTCTTACAAATTGTAACTGTAGTACCGATTTGATTACAGAATAATTTTATGTTTTTATAATCCTGCACCACCCATTTTAACCATCATTTGAATTTTAAAAATACGGATTTTTTCAGAAAAACAGATAAGTTTACGCGAGTGAAGTAAGATTGTCGAAATTACCTTAGATCATGACAAAATACACTTTGTGATATGGATACAGAATGCAAAAATTATGGACTAATTAGCTAATGCCGTCGTAAAATTACGTCACGGCCAATAACTCCGCACATAAATGGTTTAAAAAGCAAAATTCTAATTGTATCCATCAATTACAATGGTGGTCATTTTTTCGTTAGCTTTTGTAGCTAAATCAAAATTATGAAATGGTACCTCAGCCCCAATTGAAGAGATTCATTTAAATAAATTTAACGTTTACGATTTTTTAAAAATCAAAATATCAAATAACTATATTAATAATGAGATAAACGATAAAAATGATAAATAATTAAATAATAAAATACTTTCGTAGATAAAAATTAAATAAATATATTTGCCATTAATAAAATAATATGACAAAATTTTTATGTTTAGATATACACATGCACATTATTAATAATGTAGAATTTCTGTTGTCTATGACGGTCGCTGGTTATTAGAGTAGCGTATGATTAATCAGATAAGTTCAGCAACTATCTAAAAACACGACAATTCTTGTAATTAAGTTATCGCTAAATGGAGCTTCATAATTAAAGAACTTTTATATCTGTTTTATAATCAAAGTTTTCTTAATATTAAATACTAGCTTCTGCGCGCGACTTTGTCCCCGTGGAATAGGACCAATTCTCTAGGAAGCTCTCTAAAGGAAAAAAACCCCGATTTTGAAACATTCTTCATTGGTGCTACGCTCCTATTGGTCTTAGCGTGATGATATATAGCTTATAGCCTTCGTCGATAAATGGGCTATCTAACGCTGAAAGAATTTTTTAAATCGGTCCAGTAGATCTGGAGATTAGCGCGTTCAAACAAACAAACAAACAATCAAACTCTTCAGCTTTATTATATTAGTATAGATGATATTAAATATTTCATCATCAATTTTTACTTTTATCTAATGTATCTAACAATCCGCCAACCCGCATTGGAGCAGCGTGGTGGATTAAGCTCCGATCCTTCTCCTACATGGGGAAGAGGCCTATGCCCAACAGTGGGATATTACAGGCTGAATCGTATCTAACAAAAACCTTCTGTCACACTTTTTTGTAGTCGCACTCTCCTGAAAGGACTCGTACGATTTTTATAATTTTTTTAACATATAATATCGTTAGATAATTAGGGACTTAGGGTACCCCTGTCTAGATTTATTCTATTTAAACTTCACGTTTTTGGTAATTTGCAAGACGGGACTCCGGCTGCCGGGTCAGCTATTATATTATATAACAACTAAGTGACAATAACATTATTTAAAAAATGTATAGGCCCTAGATTGTGAACAATAATTTAATAAACTTGATACTTGGAATTTATAGTTTAATGCGTAGCGGTCAGCGTGATTTATGACATGGTATGTTCTGAATAAAATGCTTCTGATAGGTAATTATTTCCCGGACTATAAAAGATTATGTTTTACGAATTTTTCATCGTATTTAGTTACTCAGTATTAATGAAGCAAAATATCGGTTTTTGGACTGGATTCTGTTTGGAAATACAGATTTTTGTTATAACACAGAATTATATATCTTGCTTAAAATTTCTTACAGCCCGACTGTGGAATTATATACTGTAATTATTACATAATACATATTGAAAGAGGTTCTGTCGTTTCTCAATTTAGTTTTTTTTTGGACCAATCGTTGCCATTTCATCGCCATTCGCCACCAAAGAACCTTAGCCAGGACCCTCTAAAAGGCAACGGCTCGTCTAATATTTGTATTTTATAATTTTTAATGTTTAGATTTAGTTTTATTTTTAAGTCCTACCTTTTTCGATACTGAATTTTAATAATTTCGATCCCCTTTTTTTTAGATCCCTCTTTTTTATAATTCCATTTCGTCATAAAAAGCAAAAGTATATAAGGAAGAAAAACTATAATATTACAAATCTAATACTTAGTGTATTCAAAATCTCACGAATATATAGGTACCTTATGTGAACGGATAATACTCAAATCCATTTAAAATTTGCATTTCAATATAACAATCGTCAAATTTACTATTAATATTCAAAACCAAGTCAAACTGCAAGAATGGTACCTACTATCAATAAATTACTCCAGTCTTCATAAAAGCAGTGAAAGCATGAAACGCTCCATTAGTTCGAAACTTGTAAGTCCACACGTTGTATCAAAGGTACTCCAGTGCTCTTATAATATTTGCCTCATATTTATAATGTATAAAGGTATAGGTACTTTATCAACAGTTTATGTCGAACTTAGTTTGTGAGAAGTTATTGAAAGTATTATGGAATCTCGAAGGGGGAGGATTCGAGAAAATTGGATAATTAAAATAAGGACTTACTTATAGACGCATTTTAAATTAAAATTCGTTATCGATGTATTAAGTAATACGTATTAATATAGTGAACATTGATCAGAGCTGCTTTAGGTACGGTATCTTTCTAACTCTAATATTGAAAATAGTGCTGTCGATGATTACACCCGTAATTTTTTTTTTTGCATTGTGAACAAGTTAACAAACTTGTTAAAAAAAATTAAATTGTGTTAACAAGGGAGCCTAAAATATTTTGCTCATTGAAAATATAAAATAAAATTCGAAGTAAATTAGGATAGGGTTCAATCCAAGAAAAAATATTACTAACATCAATAACTAACAATAAATACGTAAAAAGTCATATAAGTTTAACGAATTTTTAATGAGTAAGCCACGAATAACTAACTTCAATGTTAAAAGTTCCAAAATTAACTTTTGTAGGTAAAAGGTAAATAAGGCTTAACCTATAGTAGGTGATAGGTTTAAACGTGGTTTAAACAAAAAATCTCTCTCTCAATTTGGTCAAAATCGTCGCGACTTTTTACAACATTATCGTCACTTATAATTATAACAAAACCGATTGGAGTAAACTATAAAACAATATATAAGAGTACTAGCAGCGAAACCCGGCGTTGCTCGGGTTAAAATACATCGCAGAAACTTTCTAGACGATTACAGAAATTTTGAGATCTTTTCAGATGTCCAAATGCGTTAAAAAAAGACAGAAATATATATTTTAACATTTTCACCACCCGCCACCACCCACTTTCACCAACCGCGACCAAACTCCCTTACCACTTGGAGACCAAGGGGTATTTACCACACCAACGGGAAGTTGATTGGGATTGGTGGTGATAGAGAAAACTGTGTATTTACATACAACAAAGCATTATATATGTCGGAGAATTAATGCAGATAGTTATTAATGTCGGTACCTGCTTTGTTATTATTATTCATCTACCCTCACTCATTCTATTATTCGAGTCATTCCTTCGTGCGTAAAAGACCGATGCAACTGCAGCTAAGGCAGTCTTGGCTCTGGCGTGGCGCGGTGCACTTGTGTATCCTGCTAGTGGCTTAACCTCGACTCTTGTAAGGGTTAGTTTGTGTACACGAATTAATTGTTACTTATTGGGCAACTCGAGCAGTGGAGGCGAGTGCCAATGCGCATTGTAAGGCAGCGCTGCCCGAAGCCTACACTCGGGTCACAAGTCCCGGGCACTGACTCTGAGTTGTCACTCTACCACGCGATAGACAAGATACCCGCTCGGTGAGTCCATTGAATACTAAATAGTTAGTCTCATCTACTATCTTGTGTTAAATGAGTGTTAATAAACTAGTTCGGCCATCCGTCCTCTCCTACCTACTTCTGATCGCGCCGACATCAGAAGTGGGATGCTGTTCTCGTGCCCACTAAGAGTGTTACTACTAACTAGTGAGTAATTTATTTCACGATGCCACGAGAATCGCGTTCGCGTAGTCCCGTTGAATTATCGTGCGGTAGATCGAAGCGCAAGTAGAGTCGTCATTATTTAAACCGATTTAGTAGTAATAGTAACCTGTCTCTTCATAAACTTTTTCTTGGTATGACTGAGGAATAGACTAAGTTCAAAGTTAAAAAAAAAAAAGATATTCAATGACGCGAGCGTAGTCGTGTACTTAAAGTTGTTGTTAATTTTTTTTAGTTCGAAGTTTTGGTTTCTTTGTTTAAGTTCTATTTTTACCCGACTGCCAAGGAAGGGTTATGTTTTTCGCGCGTATCTTGTATGTATGTATGTATGTATGTAATATTCTTAATTACCTGATTTCTCTAGAACCGCTGAACGGATTTGCATAATTAAGATATCGTTAGATTCGTCTTAGCAGCCCAAGTGTTCTTAGATAGGTGACATTAAAAAAAACAAACATGGCGGCTGTGCGAAGCCAATGTAGTTAATGAAGAAATAATTTTTTTTTTAGAATACTATAATATGGGTATCAAATTAAAGGGCTCAATACAAGGATTTCAAAAATGTATATTATGATTATTATTACTGTAATAATAATAAAGAAATACAATAAGAAAGTTTAAAAAATGTTGACTTTGCTCTTTCCCATGCCTAAGGCAAGCAAGATGCGAGCCGAGCTTCTTCCTCGCCTCCTAGGCAACGTCCGACGGTCAATTTCGGGGTGTAGCCTTTCCCTTAAAAAAAGAATTATCAACTTCGGACTGCTCTGTAATAAGTTATGCTCGGTCAAAGATAAAAATGATATATTTATATACGTGGCAACTTTAGAACGGCCTCATTTTTTTCGTCGTTAATAAATTACTTAATCAACCACATGATGTAAACTAATTTAACGAATTGAACCGATTACGTAATTTGTCTAACTAAAAAGACATAAATAAAATAATAATTAAAAGAAAACAAAAAACCCGCCTGCATAAAAAACAACTAATAGAAAATGAACTGAAAAGACTGAAACAAGATAAAAATTCAAAATTACACAACGCTAGCGAAACAAATCGAAACAATATCAAACATTATGTACTATACACTTAAAAATATCAATATGGTAGTCCTTTAAAATTTTATGCAACATCGTACATAATATGCAGTCGGAGACATGCACAAAGAGAGAATGATTTGACTTATCCTTCAATTTCATGTCTCCGACTGCATATTATGTACGATGTTGCATAAAATTTTAAAGGACTACCATATTGATATTTTTAAGTGTATAGTACATAATGTTTGATATTGTTTCGATTTGTTTCGCTAGCGTTGTGTAATTTTGAATTTTTATCTTGTTTCAGTCTTTTCAGTTCATTTTCTATTAGTTGTTTTTTATGCAGGCGGGTTTTTGTTTTCTTTTAATTATTATTTTATTAGCAAGTGTGCAAGGTAGTTGCATTTGGTGATGAAAATATCGATGTACCCAGGTAGTTTAGTTATTTTCGGTCGTTCTGTGTTATTCTTATCGGTGTACAAGTGGTTTTTGTTCAGTGTTCGATTACGTAATTCGAGTTACCGGCTATTTGTTGAATTTAGTTTTATTGTGATACGTAGGTAGTTGAGTAGTGATTAAATTTTGTTAATAGATTTTGCGATTCTGTTTCGATTTAGTTAAATGTCAGATCGTGAGCGTAATTGTAATGAGAGCCGTCGCGGTAGTTGCAGCGATAGTCGTGAGCATCACAGTGACATACGGACCAGATATTAAGTTGTTGGATAAATTTTTGTTAGGATAGACGAGCGATATTTTATTTTTGCTTACAAATTCGATTAAGGGGGATGCCAGAAGGTCGTGTACCAATTGAGTTTAATGTAGATGACAATCATAATGGTGAAAGTTTTAGTGATGTGACATAAACCGATGTAAGCGCTCTAAAGACTGTAGTGTGTAGTCATTAAGAGGATGATACACTGTGATGAATGTGTGATCCAAGAGGGATACACTGTGACGTGATCCAAGAGGGATACACTGTGACGTGATCCAAGAGGGATACACGTGGATTGTGGAGCAATTGTAATTGCTGGTTGGAAGGGTGGCTTACATAGTTGTTAGTGTTGTAGAAAATGAGTTTGGTTATTGAAAGTTTGATTGACGTTGGTACGTGACTCTGGACAGTTATATTTGCGTTAAGTTAAATTTTTGTGGTTACCCACTTGTTTGTGATAAAGTGTTAATATCGTCTTAGCTTGAGTTTTTCCGATTACCCTCTGTAACGGATATTTTTGAGTTTGTTTCTACTGTCTTACACGATATTTTAACTATTGTTGTTTGTTGAAGTGCCGAGGGAGCGTAAAGTTTGAGACGCCATCTTCCGAATAGTTAATGCTGATTTTCTGATAGGTCGGTCGTCGTTTTTTTTTTTTTACAGTCAGTTGGCGGGTTTGTTAGTGAATAGGCAGTTGTTGTTTAATAGCTTCAGTTAAAATGCCAGCACGTCATGTACCAGACGAAATTGATGTAATTATGATCTTGTTGATAATGATGATGTTCAAGTTTAAGTAGACTCGAGTGAATGACTCTATCGACCGTATTGTGTTCGACCGTACCAATAGTTATCGTAGTCGCAGCCCGGTAGAAATCGGTGTCTCTTGGGGTAACCCAAGTAGTCCGTGGGTAAGCGGTGTGCAAAGTTAACCTTACTGGCGGAGGTCGTGGTCTGTTGAGACCGTATCGTGTAGTCGCAGGGGTGACTGACACGGGCTATCCATGCGAGGGATATGCGTACTGAGATGTGAGAGAGCAATGTGATTGCTGTTCGGCCAGAGGGCCGTGGTGTCTGACACCGTACGTGTAGTCGCAGGGGTGACTGACACGGGCTGTCCATTCGATGGATATGCGTACTGAGATGTGAGAGAGCAATGTGATTGCTGTTCGGCTAGAGGGCCGTGGTGTCTGACACCGTACGTGTAGTCGCAGGGGTGGCTGACACGGGCTGTCCATTCGATGGATATGCGTACTGAGATGTGAGAGAGCAATGTGATTGCTGTTCGGCTAGAGGGCCGTGGTGTCTGACACCGTACGTGTAGTCGCAGGGGTGACTGTCACGGGCTGTCCATTCGATGGATATGCGTACTGAGATGTGAGAGAGCATTGTGATTGCTGTTCGGCTAGAGGGCCGTGGTGTCTGACACCGTACGTGTAGTCGCAGGGGTGACTGACACGGGCTGTCCATTCGATGGATATGCGTACTGAGATGCGAGGGAGCAATGTGATTGCTCTTCGGCTAGAGAGCCGTGGTGTTAGAGGTATTTACTCGTGGATTTCTGTGAACTTGGTTGTAACTTGTCGTAGAAGTAGAGTACGTCTATATTTTTTGTTGTGATGACGTCGATGGTACATGGCTGTGGTATTTGTGTAAAGTGATTAGTTATAATAAATTGGTTTGATGACGATAGGTGTTGGTCGTATCACATGAGGTGATGACGATATGGGTGGCAATAGTAGTTGTCGTTTGTTGAGCGTTGTATGTGATCTTAATGTGTCAATAATAAAACTTTATTTAAAAGACGGTTACAGGAACCTTTCGTCTGTGAACTAATAGGATAGGTTGGTAGTTTATTTGAGATAAGTTAACTGATGAAGCAAAGAATGTAATTTCACGTTAAGGTCAGGTAGGCCGAGATTTTAAAGATGCTTCAAATTTTATCGTCTTGTTACATTCACACGAGGGGGTGTGCTAGCAGGATGGCCGTGTCGGAGAATTAATGCAGATAGTTATTAATGTCGGTACCTGCTTTGTTATTATTATTCATCTACCCTCACTCATTCTATTATTCGAGTCATTCCTTCGTGCGTAAAAGACCGATGCAACCGCAGCTAAGGCAGTCTTGGCTCTGGCGTGGCGCGGTGCACTTGTGTATCCTGCTAGTGGCTTAACCTCGACTCTTGTAAGGGTTAGTTTGTGTACACGAATTAATTGTTACTTATTGGGCAACTCGAGCAGTGGAGGCGAGTGCCAATGCGCATTGTAAGGCAGCGCTGCCCGAAGCCTACACTCGGGTCACAAGTCCCGGGCACTGACTCTGAGTTGTCACTCTACCACGCGATAGACAAGATACCCGCTCGGTGAGTCCATTGAATACTAAATAGTTAGTCTCATCTACTATCTTGTGTTAAATGAGTGTTAATAAACTAGTTCGGCCATCCGCCCTTCTCCTACCTACTTCTGATTCGCCGACATATACATATTTAGATATACTACAAACTATTTTTTTCTACAAAACATTACCTTTATAGTATAAAGATAATTCTTAGGTACATATGTCGTTTACGACAGATCATATTTCAAATAACGTGCTCTTAAGCACTAAAATTGGACTCCATTTACATACGCCTCGTCGTTTATATCTTGTATATTTTCATGTTATTATCAATAAACTCGCATCTCGAACGAGCAGTGACATATGTAGTTGTATATTTACGTTGTACCTACTTTATGGCGCTTTTCAGCTAAGTTTTAGCCAAACACCGTGTACTATTTTCGTGCAAATAATCACATGGCCGGCTTTAAGTGCTGGCAGCCCGTTAAGCTCATAATGTCTATTTTTAAATAAATGCAAAGCAAATTATTTTCGTAAAACATTAGTTGCTTCGAAACTAGAGGCTATAAAGTTTTATTGTAATGTCTTTCTATACAAGCCATGTTCTGCTTGTTATAATATAATATCAATGTTGTGAATGTTGTTTTACTATTAATAAATAATATTTACAATTACAACTACCTAATGCGACAGACGTTGTCCTTTTTACGAACTATCATGAACATGGAGTTAAAATAATTATTTCGGTTCCTAATAATTTCCAATTTTCTGCCATTATCAGATATGGTGTTTAATTATAAGCTCTGTTTTCCTGGTCCTTCTCGTTACAATGATAGTAATGATTGAACACAGAATAACCGCGATCGAACATCACCGATATTTTATAACCGTACATTTCCAATCATCTTACAGAATACAACTTTTATAACAAGTAACGCTATAATTTAAAATTCTCTTTTCATTGTAACAGCTAATAAATGTGACGCAGTATTAGATTCGTATAATTTATTCGATTCATCGGTATCCACATTCGAGTTTTTACTCTTTTCCAATATTTGAATTGAATTAAAATTATTTTACAGTTACACGTAGCTTACAGGAAACTATTTTATATACGTTATAGTCAAATAAGGTATCCGTTCAATCGCGTAGTTTGTTCTGTAACAATTTTCCGTTTTTTTTCACTGTATCTGCCCCATACACTTTATTATACCTTTGAGCTGTTTAACAGCGCAGGAAATCTTCATATTGTGAACAAAATAATGTCAGCAATGTGTAGTTGGATGGCTATCCCGCCATCGGTCGGCTTTTTAAGTTCCAAGGTGGTAGTGGAACTGTGTTATCCCTTAGTCGCCTCTTACGACACCCACAGAAAGAGAGGGAGTGGCTATATTCTTTACTGTCGTAATCACATAGCTTCACAAAAAACATTGCAGTATAAATATTGCCAGTCTATACAAATAAAAAAGGAAATAAAAAGGAAATGTGTCGTTAAGCCCAAAACCCAAAAAAGGCTAGAATAATTTGACTACTTTTTTTAAGTTTCCTAATATTTTGTAGAAGGATCTTACGCAATGAAAAATTAAGGAAATTGCGCAGAAAACTAGAAAATTTCAGAAAACGTAACGATTAAACCAATTTTATGCGTTTTACAGTTCGCAAGACAGGACAATTCCATCGGGTCATCCAGTTTTAAAATATTTGAACTTAGAACACAAAAGTACACAAATTCTTATTAGGGTTGTCATTTATTTCCGGATTCACTTGGTCTGAATATAAAATACAAATCATAAGATAATTTAGATTATCTGCTGACTAGTTGAAGCTTTGGGGCCTATGCAAACCACGTTTTTTAAACGTGCCGTCGACGTGGGTTTTGTAGCGATACAGACGCGATACACATGCGAGTCACACGCAGCCTTGGCACATCTGTATAACAAAAGCGCGCCGTCGACGCGCGTTTTTAAAACGCGCCGTCGACGCGCGTTTTTAAAACGCGCCGTTGACGCGCGTGTGTAGCGATACAGACGCGATGCAAATGCGCGTGTGTATCGATACAAACAATAACAAACTGCTCTGTAGGATAAAAGCGCGTCGACGGCGCGTTTAAAAAACGTGGTTTGCATAGGCCCTTAGAGTTTTACCTGTATATATATATATATATGTATAAAATCGTTTAACATAGGTATTTCGGGTAATAATTTTATGACTCTTGTATCGGAAAAATATTGAGCCCTATTTTGGTGACATACTTTATGAAACGCTTAAATTAAAAATATCTTTGACGGCCCTAAATGTATTGAAAGAAAAAAAGCGTCGAATATTATAGGCATTTTTCTCATTATTTTAAAAGGTTTATATACATCTATGTATCATCACATTAGTCTATCGCAGACCACTGTTGGATGTACGCCTTCCCAAGTTCGCGCCAAACATCCAGGTTTTCCGCAATCTTCACTAGGTATATATTTTAAATTTCTATTTAAAATATTTTTTTCAAACATTCTTGCAAATAAAATGTCTATAGTTTACTAGTAGGAGATTCATCTATTCACTAGAACATTACTGTTTAAACGTTCACGGGCGATTTTTTAGACACGTTGAAGTTATAAATGATTTTACGTTTGTACACATGGCTAAAAATTATTAGCAATCCGCCTAGTTACGCGCCATCTCCAGCAATAGTTATTTATAAATAGCAGAGTAATGTACATCCAGTACTCTATTCACCTAGCACCAAAAGTCAGCTATAAAAATGGGATTGTGTTCGTTAAATGAATTTTTACCGTGTTTATGTCGCTGTCAGTTCTAGACATTTGATCATCAGTAACAGCTTTTATAATCTGATTTTTAAATACATTTTTTTTGTTCTTGTTATGTAATTTCATATGATTCATTATTAAATTTGATCATGGAGCTGTTTACTACAGATTTACTTACAAATAAATAATTAAACAAATCAGTTTCGTTCTTGTTATTTTATAGATATTTTATAAGTCTATTATCAGAAAATATATTTGTGGCTTAAAAAAGGTAGTAAAATGATTAAAGCATTTAATTGAAGAAACACTATTAAAATATTCTTACATTAATTTGTGCCGTTTATTAATTATGTTTCATCCTTTTCATCATAGTGGATGTTGTACTTTAAAGTTATCGAGTACCGACCTATCTCATTTCGTACTTATTTACAACTTTACCCACAAAAGTACTTTCACTAATTATATTACAAATGTTGTAAACAAATGATAGCCACATAAAAAATTCTTAGTAAGCTTCTACTGAAAATGAAAAAGCAGCATTAAAATGGGTTTTTTGACAAAACTACTTATTTCATTGTGGCCCTCAGATGTTGTTTTTCCTTAATCAAAGAAAAAGTTTTGACAGGAAATTCTTGTAATTGTAAATTTATACTCGGAGTTACTAGTGGTCGCCCAGAGGTCGAAATTTAACCATAATTAAAAATTTAAATCAAAGAAAACCAAAAAAAAACCTTTTTTTACATTTTTCAATTTGACTACAGACTGACATGCAATCAACAAAAGAGTAGGTATAATATGCGTGTGTATATCTAATATATGGTAGTGTGTGTAATGTTTTTTTATAGATTTAATATACAGGTTGTCCCAAAATTCAACGATAAGCCGACACCGGAAGATAGATCTACCCATGACTACTTGGGAAAACAAAAGAAAAAAAATATATCTCCATTTTTTTTTAATTTACAAGAAAAAAACGAAATTCTTCAAAAATTTAGACCTCTTATGATCATTTTCACTACCATGACCACAATTTTTTTAATATTTCTATTTTTTTCTTTTTATAGGCAACCTGAATAACATTGCTGTCTACCACAATCCTTAAAAATTCCAGAAGGCCTCTAGTTTTTTCATAAAAATTTGTCAAAGTTATTGCTTTCCCTAAATTTTTTCAAGATTTTTACTTTCAGTCAACTTTAACTTTGTATAGGTAGGGATCCCTAGTACATATTTTTCACCTGATTAGTAACAAGCTAATTTTCCGGGAGTAGTTTCATTTTGATGAGACGAACAAAAAGTTCCTCTTCGAAAACTCTCGATTGTGGTAGATAATAGACTTAGCAGGAGATAGAGCAGCAGTGAGCGTAGGACCGGGATAACGTACCACGCAATTTGTAGGACAATATGTAACGATATACTATATTGGATATACATAGATATCCTTATCATCACGGCAGCAATTGTAACTATACCTATGGAATGATAACTATTCACCATATTTATGATAATCTTAGTCACGTCACCATTTTGTAATGATCTCCTATGGATGACCTAAGACCCATTATCATATCCTGGTCACGTGGACCAATTTGTAACACTATCATGGTTGTGGCGTTACAACTAATATTAAGCTTAAGAGGACATAAAATGTCTTTGGCCTTATAAATGCGATCGTCTAGAATAAGAAAGGACTCTACGTTGTGTTTGATTTTTGTTTCAGAGTAACTTCAGTTCTTTTTATGGTATGCCGAAGGAAAGACATAGTATATGTTATTAGAAGCCTTGATTTCTATATAAACTCTAACTAACATCCTACCTAGCCATTAATTTAAAATAACATCTCTGCACAATGACATTAAATTACTGAAATTAATTTATCCTAAAATTTAATTGAAAGATATTTACACTTACCAGTGATATAAATGCTATAGATAACTAACTCCTGGAATACTATTAAAAGGAAAGAAAGATATTAAACTTTATAACACCTTATTAGTAAATTAATTAGGAATTAATAAAATTTAGTAAATTAGAACCGTTAAGAATAAATAGTAATAGACTTATTTATTTAGAAATAACTATCACCTATATTGTTTAACTAATAGATCTGACGTCTCCTTAAGAATGTGTATATTATAATTGTTAATATTTTAGTGAATCTAAATAGCTAAAATAGAAATAAAGTTAAATAATTATATTCAGGATATCCCATATTGACATTGATTAATTGAATAGTGTCTAAGTTTCTTTTACATGTATTTTTAGTTCAAACTGATATAATAGATAGATTCTAATAACTCTAAACAAAATAAATAAAAATATATAAGTAAATGAAATAATGAATAAATACATATTATATAGTTATTAATTATCTTGAAATAATTTATTCAGTTAATAAATTATCTCAGATAATTGTGAAAATTATTGTGTAGTGTTTGTTTGTATGTGTTAATCTGTTAGGATAGGGTTTATAGGTATTAGGGAATTAAAAGGCCGGGTTCAATTGAACCCGAGGGTCGCAACCTCCTTCCCCTCCGACCCTAACCGATCCACACCGTGCTGAAGGCTCTAAATTAAATTAGGCACAACGTTGGTGCTATCAAATCAAAAGAAAGGTAGTAGGTAGGAAATGAGAGTACCCAATTTTCTACAGTAAGTTAGACGGAAATATATCCTGTCTAACAAATGCTTGCTTCATACCGTTGCAGCACAATCATGCAATGACAGTATTTGAGTAATCCCTTGGGATGCCATATAGACATAACCAGTGAATTACTAGAGTTGATGTAATTACCAAGCTGTAATCAGACATGGTATTAAGATGTGTTCCTCGTGAACAAAAGGAGATCGTGTCTACTGATCTTTTCGTTGTGTGCTTACTAGCCCATACGGGAACTTCGGTCACACAACTACTTTGAAATTCGATCACGAAACCTACTACTTTTGTCACATTAGGATTGTGTAGTGTAAGTTCCCATAGGAAGACCTACTGAGTTACGAGTCTATAGTCAGCTATATTGTCAAGCCTAGCCATCATTATGAGATGGGTCAAACAGCGACTGGCGACTGGCGACAACGCAACCTTTCGAGTGTCCTATAAGGAAAATAAGAATAATTAAAGGTATAAGACCAACATGTAGAGTAGGTGTATTGTGTAGGTTTGTCTTTGCATGACTCACAGCATTCACATGAAACAGCATTCATTAACCAGAATAGGTTGTTCAATTGAAACATTGAACCAGTAATTAAGTTGTTAAACATTTGAATATATCAGGCTCTCTTAGGAACTGAATGGATTTATCAAGGACATAGTAGTGTCGAGAGATAAATAAAACAATTAAAATATAACATATTCATTTACTCAATCAGAATCTCTGAGAGTATCTCATTTTCACAATGAAAAGAGAATGTATATTTAATAGGTTTTATAATCCATCAATGTTTGTATGTTTGAAAAACACAAGAGGGCTTGATTAAGGCTTGGCTTAAATCTCAGTAAATCCGCCTTAGGACTTAACAGAGACTGTCCACAAAAATTAGCAATAAATTAATTGGAAAAGTGAATATGTTTCTCTATTAGTCTAAATAGAACTTCATACCACTGTCCAAATATAAATTACTAACCTTTGTTGCAGTTCAAACAACTACCATACACTAGGTGTTTGGTGGAGTTTGTCCAATGTCTCTCATCAAAGATGAGGAACTCTTATCAAAGATAAGGAAACGTACGTATAGTATTTACCAAGAACATAGTTCAGTTAGGCAAATACAAACGCAGAGGTTGGTAGGAAGTACACGCAACTTTCTCTACTAGATAGGCCAAGGTTAGGATCTACCTAGCATAGATGACGCGATGAACTGTGGCTTAGACAGGCCTAGCCTTATAGGGAAACCTATAATAAAACACTGGCGAATACAAACATTTATGGATTCACCTTAACATAGTTTATATAGTTCAATGAAAGTCATCGTGAGAACGAGACACTCCAGTCTACCAGATACCTCGTCTTGACACACATCCAAGAACATAAATTCTTAGATAAATGTTCAAAACTACAATAGTTTGTGTAATGTCAAGGTTCAGTGTATAATTACCTCATCTTAGAATGTATTCAAGAGCTAAAAGTATCCTTGAACACATTCCAGACTACAAACCACCTGTGTTACCTCGTTCCAACATAATTTAAAAACTACAAGTTCTTAAACTAATGTTTGAACTACAAAATTTGTGTAATGTCTAAATGAAGCCAAATATACATATATATATATATATATATATATATATACATATACATACATACTTATACATTCAATAGAAGCATATTTATATGTAGAGAATATTCAACATGATACGTACAAATCATCAGTTTGTTTATAGATCATATTTTCCTAGAATTATTCACCACTCTATTTACTTCCAAAGTAATGACATAGTAAAATTTCATTTCATTATTTAAATACACCCTAACGAAAATCTATTTAACCCTTAATATCTAATATGATAGTTTTAACCAAAGATTCATTCAATTTATATATGTACTTTAAAGTCAAACAAATGTAATTTCATTTTATTCTAACAACATCATATTGTGGTTATTTACTTAAGTTAGATTTCATTTTATCAGTTAAATTCAATATAATTATGGTCATAAGGCTTATTTCATAATAATTCCATTCATTAATCAATCAATAATTAATAGTATCAATGTAACCTTTTCATAATAATTTCATTCAGTAATTAATCAATAATTAATAATATCAATGTAAACCTAGATAATAATTCCTTTCAATAATCAATCAATAATTAATAGTATCAATGTAAACCTTTTCATAATTATTTTATTCAATAATCAATCAATAATTAATAGCATCAATGTAAACCTTTTCATAATAATTTCATTCGGTAATTAATCAATAATTAATAGTATCAATGTAAACCTTTTCATAATAATTTCATTCAAAAATTAATCAATAATTAATAGTTTCGATGTAAACCTAACTAATAATTCATTAGATATCTTTTATTAAAAATCTCCGTAAAGTTATAAAAATCAGTAAAAGAAACACAACATGCAGAAAACCAAACATGCAAATAAATAAAAATTAATGCATTCGAACCAATCAGGAGCGCTTCATCACAGGTCTTTCACTGAATTTATTTAGCGGATTACAATTAAAATTTTATAATAAAGAATTGCACTTAAATTAAATTAAAACTATTTCGCGGACTAAACTGAAGCTACATAGCCACTCGGCCAGCTTACGCTAATGAGACTTCTGAACCAGATCTAAAAAATACTTTTTAGGTATTTCTATCTTTAATCTAATTCAGAAGTTCCATAGCTTTGCCAGCCGAGGGCTCTCGTTACTGTACTTCGAATTCAAAATCGAATCCCGACTGTCTCCAAACTGATCCCCGAATTCAAACTCCCATCGTATATATTCAAATCTCGCGTCTGTTTTTCCCCCACCCTAACACGTCCACCAACGCGCCCTGCAGTGTTCCCATCCTCACGGCAACTCCCGTGTCACAAGGAAATTTGGATATCTTCGGTTCATGGCCGTGTTCAAAGATACGGCAATCCAATGTATAATTGTTTCTTCCTAATAATTTAATCGATAGTTTATAAGTCATTATAGTGCAACACAAAACCAAGGAATAAAATTATTACACAAAAAACAAGGAATAAAATTATTACTTCCTCAATAAATTGAGCTTTACTGGCTGTAAGCACTTTTATCCGATCCGAAGGAAATTGCGTAAATCAATTAAACAAAAAACACAACAAAAGATAAACAATATAAAGGAAAAACCCAATATACATTGAATAGAGCCGAAGAGAAAAAATGTTAGTTACGATAAATTTGTATGACGGTTGTGAAGAATAATGTATTATTCAACCGATTTCAAAAGGAAGTTATTTAACCGATTATTGTCATTTTTAACCTTATGTGTTAATGTAAAGTAAATACACGTCAATTTTGTAATTTTTATTCCGAAACACGGTAACTTAAAACTTTGTGATGGCAACTCTGGCGTCCTGTAATTACAGCAAAAAAAAAACCCACTCACATGCTTACCCGAGTCTCGAACCCTTAGGGCCGGGTTCCACTGTTTAATAAAGCTATGTTTTGCTTAATCGAATTTATAATTCGATTCTAATCTTGGCTTTCGTTTAATTATTATTACGAATCATTTGTACGGGAATACAGCAAAGTGTTGTTTTAAGACTTTTTTCAGGCAATTTTCTTTTAAAATTTCTCTCCGTAACAACCATCCCCATACCTCAAGGAATCATGAAAAAGAGATACACTACTATAACCTCGAGTATCAGAAAATATCATATGACAACTTGACAAGATTTGTTTTTAATAGGTTAGACCGTTAGAAGCACTAGACAAACCGTGTTCACACCACTAAACGCCAAAAATCGGTCGTTTAGAATTGAAACTCAGTTATTCTCTAACTGCGTTTAGTTTATGTTGGTGAAAAGCAATTTCCAGCTATAAACTCCGTTAAACGCGTAAACCGAGCCTACGTCGAACTAATCGCGATTATTTCAATCAGTGGAAACTGGCCCTTAGAACGTTTCCTTATCATCGTTTTATCGAATCTGTCAACACAAAATTTTAAGCCTGTCTCGAATATAAAATTTATCACTCTAATATTTTAACAACTAGCTAAAAACTGTTTGAGTTCCCAACTAATAAATTTCTATTCTTAAGTACAACTTAAAATTTGAGTCCCTAATGGATTTGAGCAATTTTTGTACATTAACTTGACTGTTTTATGTTTACGTGTCAACTCACATTTCAATTTATGCGTTTGTTATCTCAAGTATAACTAAAATTTATAGACCAATAATTTAGAACTGAATTGTGTTTATTTGTTACGTTACAATCGCCCCTTAATTATATAATGTAGTTTATCGTAATTATTAATTAATCACATCAACGCAACCAAATAACACAATTCTGTATCACGTTACTTCTCAACTGAAAGGACTCTCATGAATCTTTACATTCAGCTTCAATCAACAGCACTTAGAAGCACACTCTTCTCCCAAACATCCAACCTCTCATCAATCATACTACTAGAGTTATATTCAATGGTTAAAATCAAAATAATCAATTCCAACCAACCATTCCAGCTCCTTCACCAACTCTCACACTCACATAGATCCAATCTGATTTGAATTCCTACATCTAGGCTCAATTTTATCTTAACACAATACTCATATTGTTTTAAAATATAAAATCCGGCTCTTCAATATTAAATATACAACTTAACAGAGTGCAGTTCATCTTATTTTAAAGGAGACGGGGACTTTTAGGCTAAAATGTATTAAGTACAGATATGGTTTAAAAAAATTGGTCATTTTTTTTTCTTTTTTTTTTTTTTTTTTTTAAATATATAATATCAGCTCAATTCTGAATCTGGAAGCTGAGAAAAATGAAAAAGATAGTTTTCGTCAAATTAATTGGGTATCGATTTAACTATAATCGATTATGGAAATTAAAAAAAATGTTTGTACTAGTTAATTAACTCAAAGTATTCAGATACACAATTGAAGTTATAAACAATAAAGTGTATTTAAATAAAGTTACATTAATATCGAAAATAAAAATTAATATCTTATAAACCCAAATTATTATCGATTTCGTATCGATTGAAAATAAATCCTAATTATTTTTAATAACAGCTTTGACAGCTGACTGATATTGAAACTGTGTGCCCTGTCATGGTCCCGTCACTGTCACTCGTTTCATGTAATCATGTTTATAATTGTTTAATGTTTTCAGTGTATTCAGCTGCATCCTGAGTCCATTCCTGATACCCATTTATGGTTTCAAGTGATTGATATTTGTAATGATATAATATGATAAACATTAGTGCTTCAGGAACTTAGCGATTGGGTTTTTCATAGATATTGTAACATAACCTCAATTTTACAAAACGTCTAATAACTCCGCTCTTAAATAGCCAAAATGTACAGAATTTTCAGCGAGGGATCAATAAGCGTAAATACATTAATTGGTACCATTTTCATTACGTTATATTTTACGTTGCATTTCAGCCCAAGAATGTATGGAATCGTATCCGTCTCCTTTCAGAATGAATAAATTAAAATATTTGAATACAATTGCACAATTCATATCTAATACTAATATGAATTGTTGATATGTTGTTTAGTATATTGCAGTACTTGGACAACTTGAACTGCAAACAGTCAAACTTTAAGGTCTGACCTATATTTTTACAATTTAATTTAGATTGAATATAACTGAAAATGTTCAGTTACTTTTGTGAAGAAATGACCGCCCTACTCCCCACCAACTATTTTTATTAAGCTAGCGCTTAATAAGTTAGGTATTGATGAAAAAATTTATATATGACTTAATAGTCAGTAGAAAATTAAATTGTTATTTCTATTAAGCTAGCGCTTAATAAGTTAGGGATTGATGAAAAAATTTATATATGACTTAATAGTCAGTTGAAATTTAAATTGTTATATAATTATGTGAGAACCTTTAAGCGCTCCAATAAAATTAGTTGAGTCATTTCCCTGACCCATCATATCCCTAATTTTTATTTTTATCCATAACTAAACCTAATTACAATTACACTTATCTAACTTATTACTATCTATTTTAATCATTTAATTACTATTTTAATAACCTAATCTCTTACATATCTAACTTATTTTAAGTGCAATTCATTTCCTTATAAAATCATCTATAGTTTTGACATTAAATTATTGTGAAATATAATAAATCTTCAATAAGTTTATTGATATTCTAGTTTAAAATCTATCCTTTTCAATTCCACATTATTAATTTCAATTGTTTATATCAACAGTTAACATTTAAGTGCAATTCATTTCCTTACAAAATCATCTATAGTTTTGACATTAAATTATTGTGAAAATATAATAAATCTTCAATAAAGTTTATTGATATTCTAGTTTAAAATCTATCCTTTTCAATTCCACATTATTAATTCAATTGTTTATATCAACAGTTAAACATTGATAACATCTATAATTGATCGTGATCAATTTATTATTGATAATATCTATTTAGATGTATTGTATTAAAGTTTCCTCTAATTTCTTTAGTTATAGGATCCATTAATGTGTAAACATTTGCAAATGGAATCGCACTAACTACATAAGGTCCTTCATACAGCAATTGAAACTTTTTTATAAGTTTCTTTTGAGCCTCTGACTTATTTACTTTACGAATCTTTACATAATCTCCAATCTGAAATTCAATTAAACGATGGGACCTATTAAATTTAGTTTGTCGTTTAATACTGTTATCTTTTAAATTTTCCCTAACTTGAATTCTAATTTGATTAATATCTTTAGACTTATTTAATTGAGGCAAACAACTATCAAATGACATGTCATTACTCAATCCATATAATATTTCATTAGGAGTAAATCCCGTACTTTCATGAAATGTGTTGTTATATAATGTTTCGATTTTATTTAATATCGTTACCCAACTTTTATGATTTTTATGGCAATATGTTCGAAATAAACGTCCTAGTTCTCTGTTAACCCTCTCTGTCGTATTAGGTCGAGGATTTCTTACAGTTGTAAATATAGGTTTTATACCCATATCTTTTAAAGTTTGTTTCCAACTTTCAGATGAAAATTGACTACCATTATCAGTCATAATTACTTTAGGCTTAATTATTTTAACAAGTTGTTTTAATTTTGTAATAACTGAACGAGAAGTGGCTTTAGACAAATCATATAATTTAACAAATTTACTAAATGAATCCTGAATTACAAATATATAAGCAGAACCAAACCGTCCTTTCGGCAATGGTCCATATAAGTCTGCCATAACTAAGTCACCTATTTCTTCTGTCACAATAGATTTACATTTGCCTACATATTTTATATTATCACTTTTAGAAACTTGACAGAGATGACAAGTCTTTAATAATACTTTAACTGTTCTATGCATATTAGGAAAATAAAATCTATCTTTAAGATATTTGAGTACCTTAAAAACCCCTTGATGTCCCATTTCTTTATGAATTTGAGAAATTACTTCCTCTCGTAACTGGGAGGGTAAATAAATTACATGTTTATCTGAATCAACTTTAAAATATAACACTCCATTCTTGATATAACAGCGCTTAGCAATATTATTTATTCTACCACTATGATTATTACTAATATTATTTATAATATCCATTATCAACTGTACTTCATTATCGTTAGATTGAAAACTAGATATATTTTTTAAGTTTGTTATTAATGTTTTATTCTTTTTAATTTCCATATAATGTATTTCAGGACAATAGATTCTATCTTCTTGTATCATTGATGAATCAGGTGGAAACCTAGATAACACATCAACAGCGACATTATCTCTACCTTTTATATGTTCGATACTATAATCGAATTGTTCGAGAAACAATATCCACCTAATTATTCGACTATTATACAATTTCCATGTCCTAACAAACGTCAATGCTTTGTGATCAGTTCTAATTATAAGCTTTGCGCCCCTCAAATAGGTTTCAAACTTCCTTAAACAATAGATTATAGCCCAAAACTCTTGTTCAGTAACAGTCCATCTTAATTCGGCGCCCCTAAGAGATCTGCTACAATAGCCTAATATTTTCATTTCCCTTTGTTCATCGTACTGAAATAAAACCCCCGCAAGACCTACTCCCGAACTATCTGTTTGTAAATAAAAAGGTTTAGACATATCCGGATGATGCAACATTATTGTCTTTAAAAAACTATTTTTCAATTTTTCAAAGGCTACTTGTGCTTCTGAAGTCCAAGTCCATCCTTTGCTCTTTTTTAATAATTGGCATAAGGGTTGAATTATACTATTATAATCAGGAATGAACCGCCTATAATAATTACAAAGTCCTAAAAATGCTCTTAAATGTTTTATTTTCTTGGGAACTGGGAAATTCTTAATTGACTCTATTTTTTCTGGGTCAGTTTTAATTCCCTCGGTAGAAATAATATGTCCTAACATTTTAACTTCTTTACATATGAATTTACATTTTTCAAGATTACATGTTAACCCCGCTGACTTTAATTTGTTTAGTATTATATCGATATGTTCTAAATGTTCATTTAACGTTCCTTGAGTTAAAATAGCAAGGTCATCTAGATAATTCACGCAAAAATGTCTAACTTCAGGCCCTAATATTAAGTCCATAGCCCTACTGAAACTTCCTACTGAAGTCTTAAGTCCTTGTGGTAAAACATTATACATATAAGATTTTCCATTAAATGTGAACCCGGTATACTTTTTACTATCCTCAGAAATGGCAATTTGAAAATATGCATTATTCAAATCTATTATACTAATATAATTAACCCCATGAAATGAATTTAAAACATCTATTTGCATCGGAGGTGCTTCCGACTCAGCTATCATGTATTTATTGATTTCACGTGCATCTAGTAGAACTCTAATTGAACCATCAGATTTTAAGGTGTAAGTTAACGGACTACAATACGGTGTTGAACCTCTAGATATTATTCCCATATCAACCATTTCGGCTAATTTTTCTTCCATTTTTTGTCTATACGCGTACGGAACGGGATAAGACCGTTTAATTATTGGACTATGGTCCATCATTTTAATAATATGTTGATAACAATTAGCTCTACCTAACCTTTTAACAAATACTTCGCTATATTTAATTAGAATCTGTTTTAATTTATTTAATTGAGTTCCTTTAAGAGGTGTACCCGTCTTTATTTCTTGTAAATATTTATTGAAATCAAAGCTATTGTCTACCTTTGTAATATCACAAATTCTCTTTTCCTCAAAATTATATTTAATAAACGGAATTAATACTCGTTGATCTCTATGTTCGATAACTAACCCTATGGATGGCTCTTGTAATTTAATATTAACATTATTTGCCATAAGCCAGTCAAATCCTAATATCATTGAATGAACTAATTTTGGTACTATAAAAAATCTAATCTCTAAATCAATTACCCCAAATCTTACAGGCAATAAAACCATTTGTTGTATTTTAGCACTCTTTTGTCCTACTGCTCCACGTATCTGAATCGGCTTAACAGGTAACATGTCTAATTTGTTCCCAGTTAATGATTTTAAAGATTCCCAAAATGATTCTGAAATGCAGGTTATGTCACTCCCTGTATCGATTAAACATATGACTCGTTTACCAGATACTATCACTTCAATCTCAGATTTAATTATTTCTAATTTATCCGCGGTAATATTATCTTCCTCGTCAAATAATGAAAAGACTGCTTCGGTTTGCACTAACGACTCATTATCTATTTCCGATTGATTTTTTAATGTTTGTATGATTTTATACTTGAAATCTGTTGAATTATTTTTATTTAATCCTGAGCCTAACCCTGATTTACAATATTGTCCCTTAGCTATGATTGGTTTACGTATACCATTATTATGTCTACCTAATGTCTGTCCAGGTTCCCACCCGAGTTTAAGCATAATTCTTAAAGCTACTGATGTACTGTTCGCCCCTACTAAAGTTGATGTACCGGGGTCTGTCACATCAACACTTACTAGTTTAAATTCTCTGTTGATACAGAGTTTTCTATAGAAACATTGTTATCATTATCTACTCTATTCGTACCATTAATGCTATTCTTCTTGTTTGGTATCACCTTACTCATTGATCTAGTGTTCATAATTCGCTTCCGGTTGAGACCGCCTCTGCCATTCTGCTGTTGAACTGCCATCTCAGATCTTTGAACGCTGCTAGAATGGGCATTAATGCCACTACTGAAGTTATTTTGCTTATTAATGTTATCTAACTTTCGTAGAAACTCCGTAGCTTGAAGAATCGATGTGTAATTACTTGTTGACCAAGCATATTGAACATCTTTAGGAAAATGATTCATAATGTCATTTATCAATTGTCTCTCTTGAATAGGATACGTCAACATCTTCGCTTGCCCACATAAAGTAATGAAATGGCTTAACATAGACTGGACTCCGTCCCACGAATTCTGACTGATTCGTCTTCTTAATTCATTCTGCTCAGCCTCGCCCCAATATGTGTCTAAAAAATCCCTTTTGAAGTCTTCAAATACTGTCCATCTATCTCTATAAATACGCGCCCAATTTCGTGATTCATTTTCAAGACAATCTATGACAATGTCTATTATATCTCTCGCCTCTGGTGCAGACCTTCTTAAATAAGCAGTCAGGTCTTCGATGAACGTCACAGGATGTTTTCCTTTAAATGGAAACTTAGGTCTTTCCGTAGGCATCTGCGCCACTGGATAGTATACCGTTGATGTTCCCGGCTGTATGATAGGTTGAATACAATTTTCTCTCGGCATAACATTGTCCGATGATCCACTAGGAGTAGACATTCTATTTTCCAACTCCGAGATTTTATTATTGATGTTATTCATTGCCTTTTCCATCATTCGAGATATGTATTGTAAAGAATTAATCTTCCTTACTTTAGTAGCAGGTCTAACTGCAGACACTCGCTTGTTATTAGAATTGGTTGTCTTGGTTCCAACAGGACTAGCTTTAGGTTGACGCCTAGGCATTGTTATAGATTTAATTTGCTTCAAATGTAACACTGATAATGTTTATCTAAATTTTAATTAATTTATTCTAATTCAAAAAAGATTCACTGCACTCTTATTTAATTTGAGTTTAATTTAAATAACTTTCCAAATGTTCACACAAAACTATCTCTTTCTAATCACCTTTTAAACTTCTAATATTTTATTGAAATTTTATCAAGTCGACCGGATTCTGCAATTTTAAAACTTAGTTTTAATTTTAAAATATTAAATGTTTACAAGTTTAATTAAAATTCAACTATCATACTTTCAAATGAAATATGACAACCAACCACGCCATCTTTGTTTCACAATAAACACTTCCAAATCTCCACTCAATACCGCGCCACTTCTACTTCAAAGCCAACCTTTCAATACCGCTCACTCTCAACAGATGGCGTTATACTGCGCCCCTTCTACTTCAAAGCCAACCTTTCAATACCACTCACTCTCAACAGATGGCGTTATACTGCGCCCCTTCTACTTCAAAGCCAACCTTTCAATACCACTCACTCTCAACAGATGGCGTTATACTGCGCCCCTTCTACTTCAAAGCCAACCTTTCAATACCACTCACTCTCAACAGATGGCGTTACCGATATGAAACATTTTGGAATTATAGTAAAAATCTTTGTCAACGCCATCTACGAACACATAGCACAACTAACCATTCCCTTCGTAAGCAGACACGCCGCTCCTTTTTTTACATCGATATTAATTCACGTTTGTCCACCAGATGTCGCTACCAATCCTTCTACAACTATATAATTAGAGCTGTGTCGTACTAGGTACATGGCAATACTAGTTATCACAGTGACTGTTATTTTAAAATATCAGTGACAAATATCAGTGACAAAATACTAGGTTCGCGACTACTCGATATTGGTATTCTAAAATACTAAGTTTGTCTCACCTCCTCTTAGCGTAAACGCTTAAGAACGAGCGAGATGGTGATGATATTTTCTAAAACAATAGGAACGGGAATAAGATGGCGCTGTATGCTCAGGTATTAAAAATACTAATGTTTATGCAATAATCAATTCCCAACTATATTTTAAATTTTATATACAATTTCAAGTCCTTTCCGGTAAATATTATTAAACAATTTTGTCTGACTTAAAATTTGTGCTCGCTGTAAAATTCAGCTACCTGGCAAAAAGGTCATCGCAGATGTTTAAAGCGCTATCGTTTTTTTTTTTTTTTTTTTTGTACAGAGAAACATCCCTTAGGCCTGACCCGGCCAGTTTTTATTACGGTTAGCTTAATAAAACAATAGAACATACGTAGTTGTACATTTTTTCAATTTTAGCATTTTAAAATGTTGGTGGTATTTTAGTAATGTTATCTACTGATATTCGACTTTCCGTGATACCTACTATGAATAATTTGAATAACCAATGCTCCAAGACACTCATTCAATCAAAATACTTTTAAAACCACACATCCTCTGATATAAATACTAGTAGTTAACAAGGTTGATATAAAATTCTATTCAATTCAAATTTGAAATAAAAGTTTCCTTCACTTTGACAACTGACAGTTCAAAAATACGAAGAAAGCTAACAAATAATAATAAATTAGAATAAATATAATGTAATAAATTGTTCATAAAAAATGTTCTATATTTTTTCCCAATAATGTCTTATTAATATTTAAAACAAGAACTTTTTCAAAAGATTTTATTGTAGTTGTCTTTAGAACGCAATTTCATAAGAAATTATCCTGTTTTTTTTTTTTTCTATAAGTAACAACTTAAATATTTGAATCGATATAAATTTATATCGAAACAGCACGTAAAATATATATAATTTAATTAAATGTGTGAATTGGATCATTTTTCCGTGGTTGGTATTTTAAACTTGTTTGTTGTCAAGAATTGAAAAAATATACAAATTCAGACTAGGCTGTATGGATTATAGACTTTTGCCTTTTCCTATTGGGGATAAATTTTAAAACAACAACATTGTTTGTTGTCAAATCAAGCCAAAATAAAATAGACAATTAGACATTTTAAAATTTAAACTTGTTTGTATTTTAACTTATGAATGCTAAATCATTCGGTAAGCTATACTCTTTTTTACAAAGAAAATTATCTTAAACAGTTGCAGTCAATTCCTAAAATTCAAGGTCAAAATAACCCTGTTACCTTCATAACCTAATTCAATTTCTATTTAACCAGTACATTCTCGCACACATGACTAAAATGCACTGAATTTCTATACTTTAAAATCTGTTATTTAAACTAAGTATAATTTGCTATGATGGCAATGACTACGCTTAATTATTTCTAAAATCTAACATTAACATGAATAAATATACCAAAATACATAGTCTTTCCTGTACAGTCTCTGTAAATAAATGAATAAAAGTTAATTCCACAGTTAGTTAATATTATAATTAATTTCCAATTTGCACTAACTATAATATTAATACATTCTATCTTCACATTATGTGTGCATATTTTTAATACTATTAAATACTATTATTTCAGTCCGACTTCCACGTACATCTAACCAGCCCTTAAGGATGTTCAACGCATAACTATTGGGACCAATTTCAACAAGGAAGGAAATTACTTCAGCGTCAGTGACTAAATGTGACAAAATAAGTTTAAATTGTACATAACCTAGTATAATTTGTATCTGTAAGTAATATTAAAATTTACTGCAGGCTTTTATTTAAAAATTCCCTAACAATATTTAATTAATTCAATCTAAATTTTATTAACTATCCTAGCAATGTCTATTGATTGACGATAATATAATAATAATCAGATAATAATTAGATGTGCTTAAGACTCACTTCAATATTCTACTAGGCAAATTCAGCAATGTTGTGTAAGTAGATACTTTCATGTAATTTCATAAATAAATAATTATTTAAATATGTAACTATCCATCATTAATAATAATACATGAGACAGTAGGCTGCTATGGTCTGTCCATTTAAAACTTATTACTGAGAAACTTAATGCAACTTTTAAGTATTAATACATCTCTTCAATATTACTCTTAAAACAGATTTATTTAGATTTATGTACCTAACTGTAACTCTAACTGCGCCAAGATGCTATATACCTATAGGTCCATCCCTAGATTGTCTAAAACAAGTTAATGTGCTTACATAATATAAATTTAATAGGTTTACCTTATTTTGTGTAAAATGACTTAAAGAATTGTTAAGTAATATGCTTTGTGTCTTCTTCAAAATGCAATCAATGGTACATGTATATTCTTGTTAACTATCAGTGCAACTATTATCATTTTATCACTGGCATTACATTTATTCACTGTAAATGCTTTGAAAAGTTACTTTAAAGCTTCTAAGATACTCGCTTACTCCGGCATTTGTGCAACCATAAATATCCTGGTCACGGCACCATTTTGTAACGATATACTATATTGGATATACATAGATATCCTTATCATCACGGCAGCAATTGTAACTATACCTATGGAATGATAACTATTCACCATATTTATGATAATCTTAGTCACGTCACCATTTTGTAATGATCTCCTATGGATGACCTAAGACCCATTATCATATCCTGGTCACGTGGACCAATTTGTAACACTATCATGGTTGTGGCGTTACAACTAATATTAAGCTTAAGAGGACATAAAATGTCTTTGGCCTTATAAATGCGATCGTCTAGAATAAGAAAGGACTCTACGTTGTGTTTGATTTTTGTTTCAGAGTAACTTCAGTTCTTTTTATGGTATGCCGAAGGAAAGACATAGTATATGTTATTAGAAGCCTTGATTTCTATATAAACTCTAACTAACATCCTACCTAGCCATTAATTTAAAATAACATCTCTGCACAATGACATTAAATTACTGAAATTAATTTATCCTAAAATTTAATTGAAAGATATTTACACTTACCAGTGATATAAATGCTATAGATAACTAACTCCTGGAATACTATTAAAAGGAAAGAAAGATATTAAACTTTATAACACCTTATTAGTAAATTAATTAGGAATTAATAAAATTTAGTAAATTAGAACCGTTAAGAATAAATAGTAATAGACTTATTTATTTAGAAATAACTATCACCTATATTGTTTAACTAATAGATCTGACGTCTCCTTAAGAATGTGTATATTATAATTGTTAATATTTTAGTGAATCTAAATAGCTAAAATAGAAATAAAGTTAAATAATTATATTCAGGATATCCCATATTGACATTGATTAATTGAATAGTGTCTAAGTTTCTTTTACATGTATTTTTAGTTCAAACTGATATAATAGATAGATTCTAATAACTCTAAACAAAATAAATAAAAATATATAAGTAAATGAAATAATGAATAAATACATATTATATAGTTATTAATTATCTTGAAATAATTTATTCAGTTAATAAATTATCTCAGATAATTGTGAAAATTATTGTGTAGTGTTTGTTTGTATGTGTTAATCTGTTAGGATAGGGTTTATAGGTATTAGGGAATTAAAAGGCCGGGTTCAATTGAACCCGAGGGTCGCAACCTCCTTCCCCTCCGACCCTAACCGATCCACACCGTGCTGAAGGCTCTAAATTAAATTAGGCACAACGTTGGTGCTATCAAATCAAAAGAAAGGTAGTAGGTAGGAAATGAGAGTACCCAATTTTCTACAGTAAGTTAGACGGAAATATATCCTGTCTAACAAATGCTTGCTTCATACCGTTGCAGCACAATCATGCAATGACAGTATTTGAGTAATCCCTTGGGATGCCATATAGACATAACCAGTGAATTACTAGAGTTGATGTAATTACCAAGCTGTAATCAGACATGGTATTAAGATGTGTTCCTCGTGAACAAAAGGAGATCGTGTCTACTGATCTTTTCGTTGTGTGCTTACTAGCCCATACGGGAACTTCGGTCACACAACTACTTTGAAATTCGATCACGAAACCTACTACTTTTGTCACATTAGGATTGTGTAGTGTAAGTTCCCATAGGAAGACCTACTGAGTTACGAGTCTATAGTCAGCTATATTGTCAAGCCTAGCCATCATTATGAGATGGGTCAAACAGCGACTGGCGACTGGCGACAACGCAACCTTTCGAGTGTCCTATAAGGAAAATAAGAATAATTAAAGGTATAAGACCAACATGTAGAGTAGGTGTATTGTGTAGGTTTGTCTTTGCATGACTCACAGCATTCACATGAAACAGCATTCATTAACCAGAATAGGTTGTTCAATTGAAACATTGAACCAGTAATTAAGTTGTTAAACATTTGAATATATCAGGCTCTCTTAGGAACTGAATGGATTTATCAAGGACATAGTAGTGTCGAGAGATAAATAAAACAATTAAAATATAACATATTCATTTACTCAATCAGAATCTCTGAGAGTATCTCATTTTCACAATGAAAAGAGAATGTATATTTAATAGGTTTTATAATCCATCAATGTTTGTATGTTTGAAAAAACACAAGAGGGCTTGATTAAGGCTTGGCTTAAATCTCAGTAAATCCGCCTTAGGACTTAACAGAGACTGTCCACAAAAATTAGCAATAAATTAATTGGAAAAGTGAATATGTTTCTCTATTAGTCTAAATAGAACTTCATACCACTGTCCAAATATAAATTACTAACCTTTGTTGCAGTTCAAACAACTACCATACACTAGGTGTTTGGTGGAGTTTGTCCAATGTCTCTCATCAAAGATGAGGAACTCTTATCAAAGATAAGGAAACGTACGTATAGTATTTACCAAGAACATAGTTCAGTTAGGCAAATACAAACGCAGAGGTTGGTAGGAAGTACACGCAACTTTCTCTACTAGATAGGCCAAGGTTAGGATCTACCTAGCATAGATGACGCGATGAACTGTGGCTTAGACAGGCCTAGCCTTATAGGGAAACCTATAATAAAACACTGGCGAATACAAACATTTATGGATTCACCTTAACATAGTTTATATAGTTCAATGAAAGTCATCGTGAGAACGAGACACTCCAGTCTACCAGATACCTCGTCTTGACACACATCCAAGAACATAAATTCTTAGATAAATGTTCAAAACTACAATAGTTTGTGTAATGTCAAGGTTCAGTGTATAATTACCTCATCTTAGAATGTATTCAAGAGCTAAAAGTATCCTTGAACACATTCCAGACTACAAACCACCTGTGTTACCTCGTTCCAACATAATTTAAAAACTACAAGTTCTTAAACTAATGTTTGAACTACAAAATTTGTGTAATGTCTAAATGAAGCCAAATATACATATATATATATATATATATATACATATACATACATACTTATACATTCAATAGAAGCATATTTATATGTAGAGAATATTCAACATGATACGTACAAATCATCAGTTTGTTTATAGATCATATTTTCCTAGAATTATTCACCACTCTATTTACTTCCAAAGTAATGACATAGTAAAATTTCATTTCATTATTTAAATACACCCTAACGAAAATCTATTTAACCCTTAATATCTAATATGATAGTTTTAACCAAAGATTCATTCAATTTATATATGTACTTTAAAGTCAAACAAATGTAATTTCATTTTATTCTAACAACATCATATTGTGGTTATTTACTTAAGTTAGATTTCATTTTATCAGTTAAATTCAATATAATTATGGTCATAAGGCTTATTTCATAATAATTCCATTCATTAATCAATCAATAATTAATAGTATCAATGTAACCTTTTCATAATAATTTCATTCAGTAATTAATCAATAATTAATAATATCAATGTAAACCTAGATAATAATTCCTTTCAATAATCAATCAATAATTAATAGTATCAATGTAAACCTTTTCATAATTATTTTATTCAATAATCAATCAATAATTAATAGCATCAATGTAAACCTTTTCATAATAATTTCATTCGGTAATTAATCAATAATTAATAGTATCAATGTAAACCTTTTCATAATAATTTCATTCAAAAATTAATCAATAATTAATAGTTTCGATGTAAACCTAACTAATAATTCATTAGATATCTTTTATTAAAAATCTCCGTAAAGTTATAAAAATCAGTAAAAGAAACACAACATGCAGAAAACCAAACATGCAAATAAATAAAAATTAATGCATTCGAACCAATTAGGAGCGCTTCATCACAGGTCTTTCACTGAATTTATTTAGCGGATTACAATTAAAATTTTATAATAAAGAATTGCACTTAAATTAAATTAAAACTATTTCGCGGACTAAACTGAAGCTACATAGCCACTCGGCCAGCTTACGCTAATGAGACTTCTGAACCAGATCTAAAAAATACTTTTTAGGTATTTCTATCTTTAATCTAATTCAGAAGTTCCATAGCTTTGCCAGCCGAGGGCTCTCGTTACTGTACTTCGAATTCAAAATCGAATCCCGACTGTCTCCAAACTGATCCCCGAATTCAAACTCCCATCGTATATATTCAAATCTCGCGTCTGTTTTTCCCCCACCCTAACACGTCCACCAACGCGCCCTGCAGTGTTCCCATCCTCACGGCAACTCCCGTGTCACAAGGAAATTTGGATATCTTCGGTTCATGGCCGTGTTCAAAGATACGGCAATCCAATGTATAATTGTTTCTTCCTAATAATTTAATCGATAGTTTATAAGTCATTATAGTGCAACACAAAACCAAGGAATAAAATTATTACACAAAAAACAAGGAATAAAATTATTACTTCCTCAATAAATTGAGCTTTACTGGCTGTAAGCACTTTTATCCGATCCGAAGGAAATTGCGTAAATCAATTAAACAAAAAACACAACAAAAGATAAACAATATAAAGGAAAAACCCAATATACATTGAATAGAGCCGAAGAGAAAAAATGTTAGTTACGATAAATTTGTATGACGGTTGTGAAGAATAATGTATTATTCAACCGATTTCAAAAGGAAGTTATTTAACCGATTATTGTCATTTTTAACCTTATGTGTTAATGTAAAGTAAATACACGTCAATTTTGTAATTTTTATTCCGAAACACGGTAACTTAAAACTTTGTGATGGCAACTCTGGCGTCCTGTAATTACAGCAAAAAAAAAACCCACTCACATGCTTACCCGAGTCTCGAACCCTTAGGGCCGGGTTCCACTGTTTAATAAAGCTATGTTTTGCTTAATCGAATTTATAATTCGATTCTAATCTTGGCTTTCGTTTAATTATTATTACGAATCATTTGTACGGGAATACAGCAAAGTGTTGTTTTAAGACTTTTTTCAGGCAATTTTCTTTTAAAATTTCTCTCCGTAACAACCATCCCCATACCTCAAGGAATCATGAAAAAGAGATACACTACTATAACCTCGAGTATCAGAAAATATCATATGACAACTTGACAAGATTTGTTTTTAATAGGTTAGACCGTTAGAAGCACTAGACAAACCGTGTTCACACCACTAAACGCCAAAAATCGGTCGTTTAGAATTGAAACTCAGTTATTCTCTAACTGCGTTTAGTTTATGTTGGTGAAAAGCAATTTCCAGCTATAAACTCCGTTAAACGCGTAAACCGAGCCTACGTCGAACTAATCGCGATTATTTCAATCAGTGGAAACTGGCCCTTAGAACGTTTCCTTATCATCGTTTTATCGAATCTGTCAACACAAAATTTTAAGCCTGTCTCGAATATAAAATTTATCACTCTAATATTTTAACAACTAGCTAAAAACTGTTTGAGTTCCCAACTAATAAATTTCTATTCTTAAGTACAACTTAAAATTTGAGTCCCTAATGGATTTGAGCAATTTTTGTACATTAACTTGACTGTTTTATGTTTACGTGTCAACTCACATTTCAATTTATGCGTTTGTTATCTCAAGTATAACTAAAATTTATAGACCAATAATTTAGAACTGAATTGTGTTTATTTGTTACGTTACAAATATTACCATCAAATTATATAAATATTTACTGACTAAAAGAAAAAAAAATCGGCTGGTTAGTAATAATTTTTGATGACCTTCAAAAATCATCGGTCATCAAAAATTGTTTTTTTTCTGTTTTTTTTTTCTTATGGTGGCAGATGGCTATAGCAGGCTTATGGTGGCAGAGGTTGTTTTTATAAATTCACAATATTGAAATCAGCCTATAAAAAATTGTTTCATCTAATTAACAGATGAGGGAAGATTTAGCTTCTCGGATCTTAGACCATTAAAAAGACACTTATAGAAAAAGAGACTCATCACTAACGCATACGACACGGTGTCACTTATGGTCCGGGAGCCAGTGACCAATTTTCGTAACCAATTCCCTCCCAATCGAAACAGATCCCACGCGTTATATACGAATGTAACCAATTGATAAAAACATTAACTTTATAATTTATTCTATTATACGAGTTTATTCATAATATAATCGTTATCCTAAAATGTCATAAAGAGATGAAACATAGCTTTTTTATTTCTATCGATAAAAAAATATTCTACGGGATTTACAGAAAATTTTATGTTCAAATAGAAGATTTGTTGCCATCTTTTCATTTATTGGTTGGTTTCATTACTACTAAGCATGGTTATTTTTATTGGCGCCGTTACTGGCTATTTTATAGTGTTGTGTATTGTTTTTCGAAATTTAATCACTTCAAGTTTAAAGGCCATCAAACAGTTTTGTTAGATATAATTATGTAATGGGTAAATAAAAATGTTGAATGGGTTTATATTCGTAAATTAAACCCGCCATTACAGTTGATCGCGTTTGGGTGTCGAGAGCGCGATCGCGGAGTGTAATTGATTTATCGTCAAATGTTAAATAGATTAATTACTTATACCAAGCACATGTTGCGCCTGGGTTGGATAGCTGATGTGTTTTGTTTGTTTGCCATTAAAAAATGAGACTAATCATTATGATAATAAATTTAAAGTAATTAAGATGATAGAAACGATTTCTGCAGTAAACTTTCTGCCTGTTATATTAATATAGATCTTGTTGACGTTTTGACGTGACAATGTCTAATAAATCGACGAACGCCGATTGAAAAGGATGACTCATTGTCCCGTTACGCTCATTGTACGCTCGCGCCGCATCTATCTCTCTTCCACTCGATTGGAATATGCGTCCGAGGAGATGTTTTATTATGACGTTGTCACGTTAAACTATCGTCCGTAAGCCAACTTTACAGACAACCACTTTAAAAAAAAAATCTTTTATAAAATTGTGCCAAATACCATTTTGCCTTATAATTAAGGCTGCGTGTTTAATATACTTTATTTGTAGATAGATAATTGTTAAAATCAACATCACAAGAGAACGCTCTCGTTCTCGTAGGTGGTTCTCTACCACCAATAATCTAATAACGCTAAGATACATTTATTAGGTATAAATTGTTTAAATTAACAACTCAAAGTTATACTTTAAATACAATTGATTGCAGTGTGTACCAATGTGGCCGACGGTCGTTAACCCAAATCAAAACATTTTTTATTTTCCTTATCTGTTTTTCTATTGTTCGCCTCGAAAGAGTTGAAAGGATTTTAATACGACTTCCATAGATTAAAAAACCTCTTAACTCTCTGTCCTTTCATTTTTACAAAGACCAAAAACAACATTCGAGGAGGAGATTGAGAGAATGTTATTCGTAAATGTAATAATTAACTATGATGTGCATCGTTTTTATGCATTTTAACCCCAACCTTCCAGAAAAAGTTATATAAATAACGTCTAAATGATCGACCTAGTTCACCTCGACCTATATGTAGATATTATGTTAACAGCACTCACTATGAACATTCTCATCACCTGTGAAGCCATAAATGTGTTATTGACTTTATATGAAAGGAAAGGAATTTGGTTTCTAGCTCTCAACACTGTATTAAACATAACCATAGAACTTAAGTATTTTCATTTGATTTAAGGGTGCCTTCAAATTAGCCGCGCGGCGGCAGCGCGTCTGCAGCGCTGCTGACGCGCGACGTTGTAAATGTATGTAAATAACAACGCGCCACAGCAGCGCGACAAATTTGAAGGCTACGCGCTGCTGTCGCGCGTTGTTATTTACATACATTTACAACGTCGCGCGTCAGCAGCGCTGCAGACGCTCTGCCGCTGCGCGGCTAATTTGAAGGCGCCCTAAGAGTATTCAAATGTTTAAAAAGATATTATAGTCGATTCTCATTTAATTTAGGTTTTTACTTTTGCCTATAATAATATTCAATTATTGAACGATTATTAACGTTAACAAATGAATGAATATTAAATTGAGTTGTTGAACTCTATTACTATTGAAATTTATCTGATTTGGTTGCAAAATAAGTAATATAATATAGTACGAGTATATACTTTTTCAATAACTAATTCTTTTATAACTTACAGACGGATTAGAAAAATATAATAATTTTAAAAATACGTATATTTCATTAAGTACGTGACATTGGGTGGATGGTGACATTGTGAAGAAATCTTACTGCTTTATACTTTAATCTAAAAATATTAATAGTTAATAAGAATTTATTTTAATTATCTATGTTTAGTATAAAAATAAACTTAAGACAACCGCTCTGGTGTAGTGGTCGAATAGTCTCCTAAAACACTGACGGTTTGCGGGTTCTATTCTCGCTCGGGATGGATATTTGTAATTGTACATAATTATATTTTTTTCCGGTTTGGATGTCTGTCCTTGTGGGTCTCCCTACCGAGCATCGAAGAGCACGTTAAGCCGTCGGTCCCGGTTGTTGTCATAAATACCTGATAGCAATCGTTATTCATAGTAGGGAATGTATCCGCCAACTCGCAGTGGAGCAGCGTGGTGGATTAAGCTCTAATCCTTCTCCTACATGGAGAAAGAGGCCTATGCCGTTATGCCAGTTGGGTGTTACAGGCTGAATGTGAACTTAAGATAAAACGTCGATACCTAAAAACCTTTTTCAAAGTTGTACCTACTCGACAGAATTTTTTTCACTTTTTTATTTAAATCTGCTTATTTAAACTACTTTTAAACAGGTGGAAAGAATTTACATATTATTTTTAATTGAAACTGGTCGATGGACATGAGTATGACATAACTCAAAACAACAATTTCTGCAATATTTTTGTGTGTTTCTTTCGTTACCACGAAAAATCTGCTATCTCTTTTTTAATTTTTTACCCCTTTATAACTAAAATATGATGAATATCCTTCTGTTTCCTAATCAAACTATATAATTATAACGTTTTACACTTTATGTTATCAAATTCAACTGCTTTAATATCTAATTATAAAAAATGTGCTCTCATTCAAAATTTTACAACAAATTTAAACAATATAAACAATATAATTTTACAACAATTTAAAAACATGCTTAAACCATCTCGATGTGCAACTTTTTGAAAACTTCAAACACTCGCTTATTTATTTTTATCATATAACAGCTTTTCAATAGAGTTTTTTTTTTCATTCTAATCATGGATCTCACGGAAATCTCGAATAGTTTTTCAGGAAAGAGAACGTACATATTGTAACTCTATTCGAGTTTCTAGGTAAAAGTAAACGAGCAGTGCTATGTCTTATTTTACTGGTAAATATTTTTACTATAATTCAATTTTTCTAATCGAACAAATAGGTTAGAAAATTACTTCTAATAAACAAGCACATAAAATTACATAACTTACAACTTCATCTTAGCATGATTCGTTCCTTATCTTACTATATTTATCACAACAATATTAGTACAATCTTTATTATAAGACAAATGCAAGCCACTATGTAGCACAAAATTTTCCTTTTTTTGGTATATCTGCATATGCAAGAATCCGCGTGCGCGATGAATGATTCTGTCGAAAAGTTAACTACTATTTAAAAAAAAATTAATTACCACCATTGAACTGCCAACTGTTTGTTTAGAAGTTCATTAAAACATTCATGTTGTGTTGAATCTAAAAAGGAAAGCAAAGCAAAATGATTTTTTAAATACGTAAGACTTTAATCATCGGGGGAACGTCGAAAACAATTTACGAAGTTTGAAAACTTGTGCTTGAAAATTTGCAACAAATTTTCAGATACGGAGACATGAATCTTTTGTTTACAATTATATACATAATAGATTAAATTCCTTCAATTAAAGTAGGACATTTAATCAAAGTTAAACAATAAACGTAGATAAATAATATTATTCCTTCTACTTCTTCTACTTGCACACCTTAAAAATACAATAATTAGTATAACTTCATATGTACCGTTTCTTTATTTTAAATATTGTATATAATCAAATAAAATTAAAGAGGTACTAATAGCTGCTATAATCGTAATAGTAAAAATTAATAATTCACATGTAAAAATTTCCAGCGGAGTTCTTTCATTTCTCTTCCTGTATAAACATCATACAAACTTAGTAACGTAACAGCTTGCACATGTATTCCATTTTATATTACATTCTCGGAACTGAGTTTTGAATGAAGTGATGAGAGTTCTCCAGTGCTGAGCTATTTATATGCTGATAGCTCGAATAATGTGAGGAAAATCACAAACAAATGAAAACGTGCCTTGAAATGGTAGCTGTAGAGTTAAATTCATACGACTTACTTGTAAAAAACTAAAATCCTGGGATTTACTTGTGACGGTATAATATAACTTTAAAAAATGTAATAGTTTTACAAGTGTTGTGTTTTGGACAAGTGTTGTGTTTTGGACAAGTGTCATTCATTCAGCTATGTGCAAATATGTAAATCTTTGTAAGAAATAACAAAAACATTGTACTAATAATAATGTTAACGAATTTGGTTTAATTATTTTTAAATGTTGTTCTTCTTAAACAGAGCATCAAACTTTAATAAAATAAAACTTTGTTGTTTGCGCTATGGCTTAAATGAAATTTAAAATACTTTTGGGAAATTTTAAAAGTGTGTACCTATTTTTGGTTTGGAATTTAAACTCGTTGGATTTTTAACATTTAGAGTATTTTAAAACAAAGGTTATTTTATGTAGGTCGCTAGTAGATACCTAGCTCATATTTATGTGCCCACATTATATTTGCTGGTCATTGTCGTTTGATTTTTATGATCTATAGTTAATAAATAAGCTTCCTATCGTAACTTTTTGTTTAATGAAATTGGGCTATTAATTCCCAAGCTATACAGGTTAACACACACAAAAACTCGCCCTCTCTTTAATTCTCAAAATAAAGTAATATTTAATATTATTATTACTATTAGAGTTTTTTTTTCAATATCTAAGTTTTTCAGTCAGTCAGTCAGTCAGTTCAGCCTATTGCAGTCCACTGCTGGATACAGGCCTCCCCAAGTTCGCGCCAGACATCCCGGTTTTCCGCAATCCTCATCCAGGCTACACCGGCAAGTGTACTAAGTTTTTCAAATACTCAAAAAATATTTTCACGTCCACTCTTCGTTTGGAAGAATGATTACTACATTTTTTATTCAGTGACGCCTTCAAGGGTCTGGTTATCTGGTAAGGTTAGGTTGTTAGGTAACAACAAGTTATGTTCATATAACATGCGTTTCATAATTGATTTCAATAACTGAATCTCTGTATCTTTTATAAGAAACAAAACATGTTACGTAAAATATGCAAGATAATTTATTTAAAAGAAGGGATAACCTCCATGACACTGGGTGTCGATTTAGGGGTTTTGGGGGGAGAGGGAAGTGGGGGGTGGGTGGGTTACCCACTGGTACCACTCCCACACCCAGCACTGCACTAATATAGATATAGAAATCCGAAAAACACCCAAAACCTAATCGGAGCATCCCACTATCCTCGTGGCCTTGGTCTGTCCTACCCCTAGAGCAACTATTTACTAATCTGTGCCTAGAGTGTAGAGCTTTTAGCCGCTCCCTACGCATTCGTTCACGCGCTTTCGCACAGTGGGCGAAGGCCGCCCTCCTCCGCGCCGGAGCCAAGCGTTATTCTAATCGCAAAAGTGGTAGGTTAAATTTTTTGTTTTTTGTAACGAAATTATGTCGATTAACGGTCTAATTTTAAAGTTTTAGGGTTTTTTTTAACGAAATTATGCCGATAATTAATCTAAACTATCTAAGCTCATAATAATACTAATGTTTATGAGTACCTAACGTTTTATTTTATTATTTTTTAAGCAGGAATTGTGAGTAACAACAGATAAGTAAATCAATGTTCAAAATATGTTCAAAGTAAAAGATTCTCTCAATAGATACTTTATTATGTAACATTTTTATTGTTTAGACAACAAAAGATTTTTTGTAGAATTATTTAGATAATCGGTCTTTGTACAATCACTTTTAATTAATGAACTCCACACAATCACACAAATAAATAAAAGAGTTGTGTTATATTTTATTAAGAGTAATGTCCGTTTTTTTTATATTATCAAGTTTGACATCAACTCATATACGTACTTTTGTGTATCACAGATTAAAAGGATAGATAGCTTAACGTGGTTCAATAATTTGGTTGCCACGTCCACCACGTGGACCACGTCCTAGTTTTCTAGGGTTAGGCAGCCACAGGACTGTCGATTTGTAGTTTTAATACCTGTAGTATTATAATGCATGTTTAACAAAAGGCATGGGCATTTTGAGCCCGTGGATGTTCATTTTAAATTTAAAAAAAAAAAATCGAAGTTGTACAAGCACACGGCGTTTTTTTTTTTTTTTTAATTTTCTATTAGAGAACATTAATTAGTCGTTTCTAGTAATTTATTTGCAAAAATGACGGATTAAAAATGTTGCTTACTGTTGTGTACTGTGAAATGTTGGTACTTCACCAATACTTCTCAGCTCATAATTCTGCCTTATTGTATAAAAAAATATTACCTCACTTATTCACTTTTAAAATTGTACTTGGTATTTATTGTTCTACAAGTCTTGACTACAGCATATTTAGCTCCATGAACTGTTTTGATATTTATTATATATCTATTTAATTACTTAGGTGTGGTTTCTTGTCTCTTAAATAAACAAAACGTGTGGATTTACTGACTTTGTGCGAGAATTTATAATTTCCTTATACTAAATGTTGTCTGAGATTAACGGGTTTAACCTTTTCACCGCCACAGACGTGGTGAAGGTCTGGGTTTTAATTTCGTGTCTCCTTCATTTTAATTATCTTCTCAAAAAAAAGTAAATTAAAATAAACTAACTGTATTAAAGTATTTTCAGTTTTTCTTTATTATTATTATGTAATATTGCTGTCAAACAATATGTTGGTTAATTTTCTAACAAAATAAGCTGTTTTCTTGTTTTTTTTTTCTGAGTAAAAACAATATCACTTCTAAAATCTAAAAAGTTACTCCTAAGTCTAAGTTAGTCTAGTTGTACTGTGTGGCTACGGCAAAGAATTTAGCCTCCCCCTCTCTTCCCGTGGGTGTCGTAAGAGGCGACTAAGGCATAACACAGTTCCACTACCATCTTGGAACTTAAAAGGCCGACCGATGGCGGGATATCCATCCAACTGCTGGCTTTGAAATACACAGGCCGAAGACGGGCAGCAGCGTCTTCGGTGCGACAAAGCCAGTCCTGCGGTCACCAACCCGCCTGCCCAGCGTGGTGACTATGGGCAAAACACATGAGTTCACGTCATTTTTGGCGCGAACTTGTGTAGGCCTGTGTCCAGCAGTGGACTGCGATAGGCTGAAATGATGATGATGAAGTCTAAGTTACTCCTTATTACATCAGCTATCTGCCAGTGAAAGTCCCGTCAAAATCGATCCAGCCATTCAGAGATTAGCTGGAACAAACAGACAGAAAGACAGGCAGACAAAAATTAAAAAAAAAAAGTTATTATGGTATTTGGTATGTACCGTGTATACATCCATATGCATTCAGTAAAAAGCGGTTATTTTAATATTACAAATAGACACTCCAATTTTATTTATTTGTATAGATTACCACTTGTAGTTAGTAATTAAAAAAATCAAGTAAACACGCGTTATCAAAGACTAGCTTCTGCGCGCGACTTCGTCGGCGTGGACTCCGCTCCTATTGGTCTTAGCGTGATGATATATAGCCTATAGCCTTCCTCGATAAATGCAGTGTTGCCAACTTTATTTTTCAGAAGATCGTACCATATCCTAGAAAAGATCGTATTTTGCCTATATTTTAAGGAAAAAAATCGTACGTAATGAAATTTCAATAAAACAACGAAAATAATTTTAAAACGGAATGCTATTATAATTTTGAATCAATATTATTTATCATTAAAGGAACATGAATCAACATTTAATATTAAGAATTTTTAACAGACTTCAAAAAAGGAGGAGGTTACTCAATTCGACCGTAAATAAGTTTTTTTTTAAATATGTATGTTCGGGGATAACTTCGTCGTTTATGAACCGATTTTGATAATTCTTTTTTTGTTGGAAAGGGAATATCCCAACTTAGGTACCATGATAAGGAAACCAGGATCTGATGATGGGATCCCAGTGAAATAGAGGGAAACCCTCGAAAATCGTAGTGACGACTAGTGCGTTTGTTAATTAATTAATTATTTATTACTTGCCGACGCAATTGAAGTCGGTTTTTTTTTCGTTTGCTAGCAAACACAATTATAAATTATTATATTTTTAGTTGCGAGAAAAGTTACATAGGTATATTCTAAAACTCAGATGAAACATTTTCGTAGATATAGATTAGTCCAGTCAAATTACGGCTGAAAATGGGTTAAAAAAAACATAACATACCGCTGTTTGTGGATTATGATATTATGATGATAACCTAAATTAAATTTATTAACTTCTTTATTTGAAACTTTTTCAATAGGTAACTTTGATAATGAGTATTTCATAAAATTGAACGGTTGGGGAGATAATGGCGAAAGATGAAAAATGGGGAGAAGAAAATGTAAAATTTTTGCCTTTCGGAAGTAATAAATTGAAAAGTATTGATGATAAAAAAAATTCAGATAAAAAATTAGTAAATTTAGTTTATAAAAGAAAAGATATCTAAATTTTTTTGCCTAACGCTAACCGTCCTCGAGATATCGAATTAAACGCGTTTTCATCGAAATGACCGTGAGCTGACCCTCGGAGAACCCCTCAAATTGAAATTTATGCTCAGAATACACCGATCGACCGTCATAATCCCCAAAATGCGGTATTTTATGTTTTATTATTTCGTAATTTGACTGGACTATTTAAAATCTCGAATTTGTATATTGTCCTCTCTTCTAAATTTCTAATATAATATAATTCCAACAATTTGAACAATTCTCGATTTTAGTTTATATTGAAATCGTAACTTTTCTGATTATGTATCTACAATTTGACAGTTAAGTACTTTCAGTTGCTTCCATCAGTTCCAGCACTAGCAATAACCCATTACTAATACTTCGTGGCTATAGTAATGTATCTATACTTCGTGGCTAGTTATTGAAATTGTCAAATCCTACTTATAAAATTACAAAAGTGATAATTTCAATTCATTTTTTATTCAAATTAATTTGAATTCTCATCTATTTTTCCCTTGGATGATGATGATGGGTGTAAGATGTGAAAAGATCGTATATTTTGCGTACGATTTCGATTACTCGATCGTACATCGTACAAGAGCCAAAAAGATCGTATAAATACGATTTAAATCGTACGGTTGGCAACACTGGATAAATGGGCTATCTAACACTGAAAGAATTTTTCAAATCGGTCCAGTAGATCCTGAGATTAGCGCGTTCAAACAAACAAACAAACAAACAAACAAACAAACAATCAAACAAACTCTTCAGCTTTATTATATTAGTATAGATTATTACATCAGCTATCTGCCAGTGAAAGTCCCGTCAAAATCGATCCAGCCATTCAGAGATTAGCTGGAACAAACAGACAGAAAGACAGGCAGACAAAAATTAAAAAAAAAAAGTTATTATGGTATTTGGTATGTACCGTGTATACATCCATATGCATTCAGTAAAAAGCGGTTATTTTAATATTACAAATAGACACTCCAATTTTATTTATTTGTATAGATTACCACTTGTAGTTAGTAATTAAAAAAATCAAGTAAACACGCGTTATCAAAGATTACTCAAAAAGCATTCATCAGATATCGATCAAATTTAAATAAAACTACATGTAAAGCCAGCTTTCGATTAAAATAATAATCATAAAAATCGGTACACCCAGTGAAAAGTTATGCGGTATAATAATACAACGTAGGTCGACGAAAAAATTGTAATCAAGTAAATACACATTGTTAGATTCAATTCGAAAAGTATCTACTCGTCAATTCTCAATTAAATTTCAAAGGGACCACATGACACGCACCACCTTTCAAATAAAAAAAAATATCAAAATCAGTCCAGACAGTTAATAGTTCAGAGGTAACATACATACATAAAAAAATACAGTCGAATTGATAACTTCCTCCTCCTTTTTTGAAAGGGATATTCTTTGATGGAACCATTAAAAAAGGTGACGAATATATTTATATGTAAAATTTTCATATATATACATGTAATATATATATATATGGATATCTATATACATATAATAGGTAAACATGAACATTCAGCTTTATTTGTTCTAATTTTATTTGTTTAGGACAATTAATACCGCTTTGTACCACTTCAAATAACATTAAGAACAACGCTCTTGGTGTCCGCCTTAATTATGTTGATATGCACACCTCATTGTAAAACATTGTTTCCGGCACAGAAAATTAGTAAAAGTTTGTTGAAGGTGAAAAATACTTTTATACGAAAAAACAAACTACAAAAAGCATAACACTTCCTACTTGAATTGAAATTATGTTAAGATGTTAATCGCAACGAATTCTACTTTTAATTAAAACAATGTGATGACCTCTTTATTAATACTAGTGGTCGCCCAGAGGTCGAAATTCGACCATAGTACACGATTCAGCCTCTAAAGGCTACTTTTCATCTCGATATTCTCAAGGGATCGGAAACAATGCAGGGGAAACTGCAAGGCAAAGCTAGTAATATGTATTTGTATGCTACGCTACAGCCTGTAATATCCCACTTAATCCACCACGATTTAATCCACCACAATTCAGCCTGTAATATCCCACTGTTGGGCATATATAGGTCTCTTCCCCATGTAGGAGAAGGATCGGAGCTTAATCCACCACGCTGCTCCAATGCGGGTTGGCGGATATATTCCCTACTATGAGTAACGATCGCTATCAGGTGTACACGATAACAACCGGGACTGACGGCTTAACGTTCTCTCCGAGGCACGGTGGGGAGACCCACAAGGACTGCACAAACACCCAGACCACGGCGAACATCTGTATGGCCAATACAAATGCTGTCGTGTGCGGGGATCGAACCCGCAACCGCCCGCACAACAGCCAATCGCAGTCCAGTGCTGTGACCGCTGCGCCAATGCGGCGTCACCATGTACTTTAAACATGTACATTGTACTTTGTACCATTATATTATTTCATATTACCTACAATATTTAAGTTTAAGTTAAATTTTCTAATCAAAATTGTAATCTCATACAAACTTGAATTGATTTATCGTAAGTATCGAGTACCGAGTCGTATGGTTACTCCACTTTTTACATTGCGATGACAAATGTCAAAAAATGCCTATTAAATTTTGATGACTATTGTTAGAAAATCAAATCTCTCTAAAAACACGCAAAAGGCCAAAATCCAAATACTGCGACGTGAAATGGAAACTCAAAAGGATTGGGAAAGTCGTCTTAAAAATTGTAGATTACGAATGTCCATGTCTAGGTCGAATGAGAGTAGTTCGATTACAGTTAGATAGAACGCGTCATTCATTGTTAAGGGCTCAAGAATCTTTGGAATCTAGAGGTCACCGTCTAGAAAACGGACGTATTCAACACGCTATCTCGCGAAGCTTGGAATTAGTCGAATCAAGAGTGCAGCGCTTAGAAGATGATCGTATTTGTAAATATCTCTAAATGAGCATTTATGTTTGCATCCGCGTAATGCCTACTGCGGGATAACTTTTGTGAATCGAAAATGATAACATGCGACAGATTACCTCGGAAGTACTAATATATCTTCTATTTTGATATGACGTTACTTCATCGTTAGCATTTTGTACACCAAATACCGCCAAGTCTGAACGTTTATTGACATAGGTACATATTTACAAATGTACTTTATTGACTTATAATAATATGCTACAGAGTTCAACGTTGATATGTACTTTAAAAGTGCGCGACAGTACTGGTGAAAATGGAATAATTCAGCGATTGTCGACATCTATAGAGTTAGATCGTGATCAAATTCGTCGTTCTTAATATTATACCACCATTTTCAGGTAAACGACGTCTATAAAATGGAGAACCATCCTCACCTGTAACAGCATCTGTGGTAAAAGATTTAGGAAATCTTTTACAAAAACGAATAAAAAACTATATAAACTAAATAACTTTTTTGTTAAATTCCACGCGGACGAAGTCGCGGGCACAGCTAGTTTATATACGATAAATATTTAAGACATTATAATATGACTCCAAACTGCGTTCCTTCAAATGAGAAGTTACTAGGTGTATAAATCAAGTACCGTGTGGGAAAAAAATTCCAGCCCATTTTTTGAATTTGTTTAAATATAGATAATTATATTACGCAACTTATCGTATTGATAATTAAATTTTCTTCGCTTGGCGTTAAGTTAAAAATAAGTAGTAGAGCCTATAAATTGTATATGCTATCTTGTAATATTTTGATTTCAAATTGAATTGATTTATTAATTAAGTGATTTATTTATTCATTAAAAAATGAATTCATTCAGAAGATAAATCGTTATTGTCTCTCGTATACAAGTTCGCCTCGGACTAGAGCGTCAAATAATTGAAACAGATCGACTACCGCTTTGTTGCAAGTTAAGATTTAATATGAGTATAAGTAACTCTTACAACGATCTACGAGCTATTTTCTTGTGTTTTCTTTTTAAATGGACACATTTAATGTCTCAATTTATCTAGACTTCATTTTTACAATTATGTTTGAAATTTACGAACGTCTTAGTAGCGGTTACGCCTGGTTAATATTTCCGCGGCAAGTTTTGTTATTGTTTTGATGGAAATTATGTAGGTCTACCATCTAATAAATTAGAATACACACATAAAAAAGAGTACAAGGAAATCGACGACTGATTGAAGTTACGTGTCGATCAACGTCACCAGATCTCTTGATGTTTAAATATTAATATCAAACTTTTGATGATAGCAGCTAACGATCAAGTATATATCTGAAATAGCTTAAAATATATATTTAATTAGACATCCGACGTGATTTCGAACACATTATTACGCTTGTAAAATGAGTAATGATATTTTTCATTATCGCTTTTATTCCTGTGAGCCGTAGCGTGATATTTAATAGCCTACAACCTTCCTTACTAAAAAGGCTTTCTGATTTAAAATGGGTTTTAATGGAAACTGGTAATTACAAGGATTACCACATTGAAGCAAACTGAATTAGTTTTATATTTATACTAGCTGCTGCCCGCGACGTCGTCTGCGTGCGTTCACTGCTCGTTCCCCGTAGATGATAGCGTGATAATATATAGCCTATGTTCTGACCCGACTTCTTAACAATATTCGTGCCAAATTTGAAGTAAATACATGCAGTACTTTTTGAGTTTATCCCGGACATACATACAGACAAACAGACAAACAGACAAACAGACAAACAGACAAACAGACAAAAATTCTAAAAACTATATTTTTGGCTTCGGTATCGATTGTAGATCACACCCCACGTATTCTTTTAAAAAAATATTTATTAATGTACAGTTTTGACTTTTCTACCATTTTATTATATGTATAGATAGATTCTTAATAAAATAAATGGAAAAATATAACATCATTTCATATGAATTTTTCTTTTCACTTTTCCATTTTAATATCACGTTCTAATATGTGATTTTTCCACGTTTTGCACACGATTACACACGGTATTAAAAATAAACAATACGTTCAAAAACAAATTAAAAGTTTCGATCTTAGTTGACACTGCTTATTAATTAGAAGATAGTTATTAGCTTCATAATATACTAGCTGACCCGGCGAACTTCGTACCACCTAACAGTCAATTCTTTATTTATTTTTTTTTCCACTAACACTTAAACTTTATGCACGAATATACTACGAATACAAATCTTTTGTATGGGAATATAGAAAATTGTTGTTTTTAGACTTTTTCAGGGCTTTTTTAAATTTTTCTCTCCGTAAGGACCATCCTCGTACTTCAAGGAATATTATAAAAAAAGAATTAGCGAAATCGGTTCAGCCGCTCTCGAGATTTGCGCTTAGCAACACATTTAGCGATTCATTTTTATATATATACTAGCTTCTGCGCGCGACTTCGTCGGCGTGGACTCCTCTCCTATTGGTCTTAGCGTGATGATACATAGCCTATAGCCTTCCTTGATAAATGGGCTATCTAACAATGAAATAATTTTTCAAATCGGCCCAGTAGTTCCAGAGATTACCGCGTTCAAACAAACAATCAAACAAACAAACTCTTCAGCTTTATATATTAGTATAGATAGAGATACGACTATATAATTATGTATAAAATAAATTAGTTTTGAATAACGCACAAAATAAACGCATTTATGTAAAAATTAGGCAGTCAAATTATTAAAAATAAAGCTCGTGGAAAACATATTTAATGTAGACAATTATTACTTTATCAAAACACTCAGTGAATATTGAGTAAAAAATAGCCGCACATCCTAGTTTAGTGTTATACCAATAACGATGTTTTTTCTTTACCTTTCTCTTACTAATTTTCATGCAGCTTATTGACTAACCAACAACTATTGTAAATTAACAAAATATACGTATTAAGAGATAAATATTAAACACTGATTCTATAAAATTAATGGTATTAAATCATTAACAAACATAACACAAACGTAATCAATCACATATGCATGGTCGACATACAAATTATTGTAGAATTCAGGTAATGTTAAAGTAGATGTTTCAAATTATCTGGGTAAGTGGTGTTTTGTGGGGGTGAAGCTGTACCTACGTTACAGCTACTGTGAGTGCGTGAGAAGATGTATATATAGTGTATACATATCTAAAACAAGTCAAGAACATTTACTTTTTTACCAAAATACATTTTAAATGAATGCTGCTATACATTTGTGTATTCCAAATTTAAAATTATACAAAAACTTGAAATCAGAATGTCAAGGTTTATGTTTTAACTGTAGGTACTCTCACGAAGAAGAAGCGATAAAACCTGTGCTATTTAGATGATGATTGCTACGTCACTATTATGCACGCCATAAACTGAATATTCTCAAGAAGCACTCTGTGCTAAGATTAGTTGGAATAGCTCCCACAAAATATTAGTCACATCTATAAATATATTCAATATGTTTCACAGTCCTAAAACTGCCAATGTAGGTACCACCGTTAGGTGCGTGTCCGCGCGAAGTCTTTCCTAATTAATAACCTAATCATACTATGGTTAAGCTGTTCGTTTTGTTTGCAGTCCGGCAGGAGAACGAGCGGTTGATGCACGACGTCCTCCAGGCGGGAATCGCCAATCGCACCCACTCGGCATCGCGCTGACGCCGCGCTACTCGCCGCGCCCGCGGCTCGACAACATTCGACCCGCTGCCGCGCCGCCCGAGGAGCCACCGGACTTCACTCCAGTCGTGGACGTCCCATTCACTCCCTACGAACACGACACAGAGCCTGTGCCTACGGCGCACTCCCTCGGCACAACGGTGAGCGAAGCCGACGCAGGCCCAGCGTGATTCGGTCCAAGCGCACCAGGTTCGGTTCCTGGCCTGCTAATATTATTCGTATGGATATACTACGCATAAACTGTTGCAAACGAGTGCGGGTTCCATTCTTGAAGTGAGTGGCTGAGAGTGTAGCTAGATTTTGTGAAATTGTGAATGAATAAATACGAAATGTTATTTGTTATTATATGTACACATAATTATAAGCATTAATATTGTACGATGGAGATAGAAAGTCTGTATCTACTCCCATTACTAAGATAAGGATATAAATTAAATTATATGTATTAGTCGGTGGTTAAACTATGAAAATAACCTCTTAATTGTACGGAAGAATGAAACGAAAATTACATTAAGGTATTGACGTAAATATATAACACATAAATCAATGATAATAATAATAAAAGTGCACTATTAATCTGCGAACAATAACGATCAAATATATTAAATAAAATAACTTTTCTAACTTACGGGATCAATTAACTTGATAACTACAAGTGTAAATTAGTCAATTTTAATATTTGCTTTCGAAGGTCAATTTATATGAGCTATATTATTTTAAATCTTGAGACACGATTACAATCTAAAAAAATATAACTGATTCTACTACGTAAATCATTTAACAATTACTCTTTCTCTTAATATTAGCCCACTGAAATATTAGGCAACCATAATACCTACTTTAAATTGTCTGCAAAACTATAGTAGTTTAAAGAGAACATGTCGAGATCCATAAATACGATAACCTAAGTCGAGATATTTGGGCAGACAGGTATCCATTAACCATTGCAGACACGAAGTCCTGGTTTTCGTGTCCAAACACATCTATCTATATAAAGTACAGATTAATGAATCTGTTATATTACGTGCTATTCCATTCTCCATTCCGACAATATTTCGCGTCCGGATAAAATCACAATCATAGAGCGTAGAGATGCAACGTCTACAATATTACGCAACGCAACTTATACGCAAACGCAATCACAGACAGAGGACCGACATTATTACGTAGCCGCAAGAAAATCTTAAACTGTAGCTTTATCTGTAGTATACATTGACATTGTTAAAGCTATAGCTTAAGAGACATTGTCCGGAACGTATACATCCTCATAAAAGTAACTCTACGGACGGACATATGAGTCATGTAATTCTCTATTTTATGGTTTAATGTTTATTATACTTAGCTTTCTTTGTAGCGAATGTCAATTGTGAAAAAACTTTAGTCCAATACAAAGAATACGGCTAGCTTAATCGTTACATTGCTACAATCGTTATATTTGATGTCGTACAAGCTTTTTATTTATGTTTTTCTTTTCTATACAATATTTAAAAGTAAACGTCATTGATTTGTTTTACTATTTCAAGTATACTAATTTTTTATGGACAGAATATATTTCTACGGTATTTGAATGCTATAATTTCATAATAAGTAGACTTTTTTAATAAAATGAAAATATTTATAATATTATGCAATGTACGTGAACATTGTTCTACTCATTCCATTTAATAAAATAAAACAAATAAATTATGTCTTTTGAGAAACTGTAGTGTATGTTAAACAAAGAAGTCTGTCTGTCAAGTCTAGTCAATGAGCTTCTAACCCGTGCTTTTATCTGATAAGAATAAGAGCTTTTGTATTGTAGTTATTGTAGAAATTATCAATATTGTTATACAGAACGATGAGAATTGAACGCTATCTATTCTTATTATTGTAAAGAGTTAAATCAATGTGCATGCTTCAATAGTGTTGTCGTATTCAACCGCAAACTTGAATGCACGCGAGCGACTGAATATAGCACTTTTAACGCTGTTATTTATGGTATTTTTTATTGTTACAAGTTTACTAAATAATTGTCATTAATATATACTGTATATTAATGACAATTATTATTTATATTATAATCGTATATAATAATCGTATAGCGGAAGAGAATAAATATACAATTATACGACTTAACTCTTTATTAACCTTCTTTGTGAACATGTCCTAGGACAGAAATATTTCAGCCAATGAATGCATTTGCTATTTAATTTATAACACACTAAAGTAAAAATAAAATAATTTTTATTCATTAAAGAGATGGGATGGGAGAGATCATTTTTAGTTCAGATCTTCTACTACGTATTACACAATATAATATTAATAGTTGAATATGATTAAAGTTAAATAAAGTGTTTCAATATTTTTTGTATTGTTATTAATTTAACTTTTATATAATAATACTAGCTGTCCCCGCAAACGTTGTTTTGCCATATATGTTATTAACACCCGCGACCCCCTCTTGTGGGTGGAATTTCGTAAAATCCGTTCTTAGCTGACCTCTACTTGGCGAAAGGAATATTCCTACCTTTCAAGTCTCTACGCCTTATGGTTCTAGAGATATCGTGTTGAGTCAATGGGTGGAAATCTCTTTTATATATATAAGATTCAATCTGACATGTAACATGTATAATCAAATAATTTGAAGTAATAAGTTTTGTTAATGCCTCGTAGATATATAAATAAATTGTGTTGATGTTCTAAAAAGAAATGTGTTATTTAAATTGTCGTTTTAGGTATAACTAAATGCAAGGCCCTGTATTTTTAAGCTGTTCCTATAATGGACGTTAAATATTTACTTATGAAATAAAGTCACAAAACGTAATTTAAGTAAATATATATTAACTATTGATGTTTATTTAATACATAGATAGGTCTAAGATGAATGTTCGCATATGTAATACATAATATATATGTAACACCTGTGTATGTTTGTTTAACCTTTTAGAAAGTACATCCGTCTATAAACACTGTCTGTAGAAAACAAATAATGTATTGGTGTGCATACTACATGTTCAATGTAAATTAGTGTAATTGTTTTCATGTTAACTCAGGCGTATTCGTATTTTTTTTTGTAACTAATAAAAGTTACGTATTAATTAAAAAACAATGCCATACCATTTTTTATTCATTGTATTATTTTATACACATGTTCGTATATATGTTAAAAGTAGATCCGAATCTTTAACCAGACATAAATTGATAGTTCGATCAAATATAATATATGTTGAAAGTAAATGTACGTTAGTCTTATTCGTGATTTTCATCCCCTACCGTCTCCGAGTGATACGTTAAGCTACGTGTTCAAGTGTTATTCGTAATATCAAAGATTCTCGCCTCGAACGAACTGTCTCACAAGTTGGCTATACTATAAATCTATTCCAGTCTAAGTGTGACCTATTAACGTATACTTAGTGTTAGACGAATTTTAAAAAAAGCAAAGAATTTTATAGTTGTTTGTTGTAAATGTCAGTTTTAATTAATCTATTTTACAAACAAAATGTTTAATAAAATACTTTATAAATAAGAAGTTGTATTATTTACGTTTCTTTTTAATTGTGCTGAAATTCGTCAAGTTGGTTATTATGTGGGAGATTTGTTCTCAAAGGGGAAACTTGGGAGAAAGGCCGGGTTTGAAAAGGTAGGATGGAGAGGAGTCGCATTCCTGCAAACGCGCCATTTCAACTATGCGACGGCTGCTGCGATGTTACCAGCTCAGGCACTTCATGTACATCGATACATTACAAATTTTGCATGCCTTTAATATCTTACTGATCTTATTTTACACATTAGTTAGGGTTTAAGTCTTCTTAAATTTATATTCCTATTTTATTTTGGGGCTTTTATTAAAGTTATATTCGTTAAAAAATTTAATTTTTTTTTGTTACAATGATAATTGCACCTATTAAATAATGCTATCTATCTAATATAAATGTGCGTGGCCCCAGACTTAAAGAATGAAAATATAATTTTATTGATTACAAATAACGAACTATGACACGAGTTTTCCTATTTAAGTTATATAAAGCTGTTTAGTTTTCAATATTTTAACAACATTTTGAATGTGTTAAATCTGCGTATATTTTTAAAACCTAAACATTTCTTGTGGCTTCTTCTGTTATAAGATAGTTAATACTTTGATTACGGTTAAAGCCTTATAGTCGCCGCTTCGATTACTTAATTCAAATCGTTGTTTGCTAACTTTTGAGACCAATGATCTTTATTTATTTACTTATTTTATCTTTATCGCTAATATAAAATCTTTTAATAACTAACTAGTATCTATTACGGTAATGATGTCCCAACAATAAAATGTGTTTTTTTTTGTAACAGTTTTATAATATAGGTAGATATATATAATATATTGTATTCATTTTATTTAAATATGTAACTACTGACTATTTTTTCTCGTAACGTGCCCGAATCAATTTTATACATTATATGTCATGTAAATAATTAAGTAGAAAATATAATTATTTTCGTTTATTATGAAGCGGTAATATGATAATACTTTTTCTCCTCAAGGGTTTATTTAATAAAGTTCTGTTGTAATTAAACACAACACTTTACTAAATTTTTTTTAATTAAAATATGCTCTGGACAAAGAATTTGGTTTTCGTTTTGAGAATGTTATTGCAGCTTTAACAAGGAAGTTTTATTTGTCCGACGCGAGTGTAATATACTTTTTTACAGTCTTCAGGTAGGTACATATGTATTTTTGACCAACTTTCTAAAAAGAGGAAGTTCTCAATTCGACTCTATTTTTTTTTACTGATTACTTCAGAACTTGGTTACTTCAGAACTTTTTACTGGATGGACCACCGATTTTGATGATTCTTTTTCAATCAAAAGGTGGTGCTTTTCGTACGGTCCCATTTAAATTTAATCGAGACCTGCCAAGTACTTTTTCAGTTATATCTAATAATGCGTATTTACTTGTCTTTTTTGTCGACCTACGTTGTATTACACCCCATAACTTTTTACTGGGTATACTGATTGTGGTTATATTCTTGTTTTAATCAAAAGCTGCTTCTTGTTTTATGGGCTCATTTTAATTTGGTCAAGATGTAACGAATACTTTTTGAGTAATCTTTGATAACGCGTACTTAACTACTTACCTGACTATTTTTTCGTGCTACGTACTTTTTATAACTGATCAACGTAATTGAAGTCTTTTTTTTTTCGTTCGTGGGCAAACACAATTATTTATATTTTAATAGGTGCTAGTTATTGTTACAAAATGATTACTTTATTTAAATACTAAATTTATATACTTTTTTCGGTATATTTAACTACATTTTTTTTCGTAAAAATTTAATAGTAGTGTATGCAAAACGGCTCTTTTGTACAGTAGGTCACCAACAATACGATAGACAAAAAGTTTTGAACATTGTCTGTTTCAAAGCAACTTCACGAGCGGAATAAAACGGACGCATTGTATTTTTAAAATAATATAACATAGGTATACAACGCTAAAAGACTAGAGTGATTTAGATTGTGATAATAGTGCATTACTTTTAATTTTTTTTTTAATTTACTTATTGATTTATAACTCACGTCTCTGCTGATTCCCATATCATTGTGGAACATTTTATATACCTATTTTGAAATTAAAGAAAATGGAATAAAAACATTGCAATTTGTGTACAAAAATATTTAAATAAGTATATTTTTTGTTTATATATTCAACAAACATTGTAAATTTTGTAACTATAAGGATTATAATGTAAGCCTAAATTAATGAAACTCCAGCTTTATGAAGCGTGAATAATAAACACAAATTAAGTAAAGGTACTGTAAAATGCAAATGATTTACAACAAATTGCCATAAATACAGTTAAAGGTCAGGTTAAAGATTTTGTATATGAAATTTTATTGTTACATTCTGTCATAACGTCACTGTCACGACGACTGTCATAATGTGTCGGATACCTCCAAATTTTTTCGAGTACCCACCCCACCACCAAACCCATATATTTATGCTGTCTTATGATACCCTACTCATGACAAAACGTATTATAGTTAAGAAAAGTAAAAATAACGCTCAATTTATTGCTGTGAATGTTAAGAAAGAAAGATTTTATTTTAATTTAAAACGTTTTAAATTGAAGACAAATTAATTAAAATGTATACAAACGACAAAAAATAAACACATGAATAAGAAAACAATTGTTTACATATGCCTAGTCAAATATAGGTATAAATAATATTTTTCTTCTTTCAGCTTTCGGCACGTGAATAAGTGGAATCGAGTCAGACACAAAATTGATGTTCCACAATTGATCCGTAGGATTGATACACTTTCGTTGTCAACGTACACTTTTTACGTCGTAATTATAATTATAAAAGTAAACAAAAAAGAAAGTATAAAAAATCTAAGTGGCAACAGTTAAAATTCCACCCTACGGCGAGTATTGAAGCAGGGCACAATAGGAAATATTTTGCTCAAATCATGAATAGCCCAACTGCTGGGACGTACATCAACATTTCAGAAGATAAGCCTGTAGTCTTGTGTTCAAGTGGTGAATAAGGTAGTCAGAGCTCTTGAGAAGAGTCGGGGGTAGTTTCGGCAACGCTTTTGCAGAAATATTCCTGGTGTAGCAGGCTAAGGTATCCGGTTACCATCAGTTAGACCGTATGTTTATTTGTCACGCTTGTAGCAAACAATGTAGTATAACCGGATATATCATCAATATAAAAATAGATAAATGTGTACGGGGTGGTTGTTTAAAAATAATTTACTAAGTTACGTAAGCGTGTTTCCGCTTCAATTTCAAATTCAATTGAAATGAGGATAAAAAATCGGCCAAGTGCGAGTCAGGCTCGCGCACTAAGGGTTCCGTACCGTTGACTAAACTAAAGGCTATAGGTATTTTATTGTTATGAAACAAAATACTTAGTAAATAAGAAAAAGATTAATACCATATAAAAATGGTAAATAAACTAGTCAAATACGCCATCTATCGATCGATCCATGCCGCTATTGGAAAGCTATTATATTCCAGTGGCGTGCATAAGGGTTTTAGACAGGGTAGGCAGTCAAAAAAAAAATGAACAGCCACACTGCACTTACTTTCTCGCAATTTCTTCCTAATTTTCAATTTCAAGAACAGACAAATAAATTATTGGACACGTAAAGTACATTTATACTAATAATACAGGTATACAACACATAAACTATACAAATACATACCATGCTTATTGATTTGTCCGGTTTTTCTTGGCATGTGATACAAGCCGTGGCGAATCTTTTATGCGCCACTTATATATACAGCAACCAACTGATACTTATCAAACAAATCGGTTACTGTATAGATAATTAGTGGCCTCATAAGGCCGGCACTCTGATAATTTCGTTTGTGTCAAACATAGGAAATCATTGTTAGCACTGTTAATTAGTTACGAATTTAAAATCGAACGAATTAAACTTTAATGCACTATTTACTCATTAAACAAACATTTCCGTTACATATTTCACAAGTAAACTTATCTATCACTAATACATTAATCTTTTCACTAATTAAGTAATTACAACAACGCACAAACGAAAAACTCAAAAGTGAATACTGAAGTGTCATTATCCGCCGACCGACATTATCCATTAGCCCAGGCTAACCAATCAAAATGTAACACGCTGAAGTGATCTGTGGACTGTGATTGGTTGGCGGAAGCGATTGGTGAATCGCGACCGTGTCAATAAATAATTATAATTATTGGTAAAAACTGTATTGAATTCAAAACAATTTAATTTGATAGTTTATACTTTATTGTTAGGCAGTGCCTGTTTTTATTGTTATACGACCAATGTTAAAAACACAATACTTTGTTCGAATTCCATATGACGCGTGACATTATAAAATTGTAGGATTATAATTATGTTTTTCTGTAATTACTAACATATGTTAGGGATTTTAGACAGAAGTTTCATAAAATGCCCGTCGTGTGGCGCTGATATCGCATACATACATATATGACGACGTGTTTTTCAAATTGAAGGAGATTTAAATTGAATTATTGTTTTGTGTCTTTTTCAAAAATATGTATTGTTCATGTTTTATATATTATTTTTAGTAATGTGCCAGGGTAGGCAGTGCCTTTCTGCCTATATGATATGCACGCCACTGTTATATTCATATTATATTAGTCTATCGACGACGTTTTCTTGATTTCTGATAGATGGCGTTGGAGACTACCTATATATTTGCATCACAAAAATAATTATTGCCCCCCTTAAATATTTATTTTACTTTGTTTTTAGTATTTGTTGTTATAGCGGCAACAGAAACACATAATTTGTGAAAATTTCAACTGTATAGCTATCGCCGTTCTTGAGATTCAGCCTGGTGACAGACGGACGGACGGACAGCGAAGTCTTAGTAACAGGGTCCCGTTTTTACCCTTTGGGTACGGAACCTTAACAATGCCAAAATATGCTAAATATATTTGCAGATTTATGCAAGCTTATATACTCGTATTTCTTTGAAGACTTGAATGAATTTATAATACAAAAGTATAGTTTTCGCAACATTTGACAGATTTATCAGTTTAATTGATTATTGCTCTGTGTTGTTGTAACATATGTATAATATTTTATTTTATAATGATCCATAAATAATGTTTTCCTGGTACGAATTACATTTTCCTGTTACGAATTACTTTTGAAACAAACATAATTTATCTCAGAAAAACTAAGGTTTACATTGTTTTATTTTCTGAAATTATGGAGCGTCAGTCGCTAAAATATTTTATAATATCAGTATTTTATTGCTATTTACAAAATCAAAATGGATTAGGTAATTATCACGATGAGTATACAAAAAATAAAAACATTAAACTGTAATTCGTCGAAAAGACTAAATAATTACAGAAAAAAGTACTAAATAGTAACATAAAAGTAAAACGTGTGTCATAATCATTTAGATTCTACAAAGATATAATTTGGGAGTATACTCCCAAATTATATCTTTGTAGAATTAGGTATACCTAAGTTGTCGAGTACTATATTAACGGAGAACGTTTGCCCGATTCAACAATTTCCGCAGCGGCTCGAGCCCCTGAGGCTGTCATTCTGATATGAGACGGGTCCAATGTGTCGACGCATGCTACGTCCTTTTGTAATACACGTACCCTTTCTCAAGGAATCAGCGTCAATCCATCATCTTTTGCCTCAAACCGACTAATAAGAATAGTTTCAGCAAGAGCAGGATTGTGATTATATTAAAATTGTGTCAAAATGACAAGTATCAGTGGATTATCCAGAACTTTAAATCGTTTTGTTATTTTATTTTAATTATGCGTGTACATACATACATTTCGGGGATCTATTGATATATTTACATTTGTTTAAATATACGAGTTACTTTGATAAACTCTTTCCGCAAGATACCTTTAGTGAGCCCGTAAGCACGGCTATTTGCAGTAAGAATAGAAAATAGTTCGTTTCCATATGCGGTTCTTTAGTTGTATGCAACAATTAGTATTAATATTTCACTTCAAAGACGATTTTAGGGCTAAGTAGGTATAGTATTGGAAGGCTATGCAGAAGTACGTTGCCAGAGTAGCTCATATATTTAAAAAGGGCTAGGAATTGTTTGTTAGGTGAAACGTAATCTATAACACTTACAGAACTACCCATTTGACGGAACGTAGTTAAAAGTCGAACATCCTATATTATATTTTTCAACAGGTTTTTAATGTTCAATTGAATTGTGTCACAATGGCGTGCTGATGGTTTGCCATTTTCCAATACCTTACCATACAATCTTAAAAATTATAATAAACAACTCTCGTTCTAAATTGAGTTCTGCTATCTTTGAAAGAAAAGTATGAAAGTTTTTTCAAAGGATTTTGATAACAAATAAATAAACATCTCAGCGTTTTTTGAATTCCATCCATAAAAGGAAATGAATGATAAAATGAAATATTTTTGTAAGGATTCAGTTATTTTAATGGTTCATGGTTGGAAATAAACAATTACGTGTATCGGCTATTTTGGAAAGATATTCTTTTATAAAGAAAAATGTGGGACAATTTTTTTAATTATAGTCTGTAAGCATGTGACATAGTTAGAAGTATGCGATATTATTGACGATAGCTGATAAAGAAAAAAACATATTTCATCAGTTTTGGAAGGGGACCTTGACAGAATTGTTATTATTTTGGTTTTATTTTTATGATACATGCACGTATCAGAGTTTTTTATACTACTTAGTAAGTCGGTACTACAATTAAATAAGGTATATTTTTATAACATATTTTACTTAAAATGTCTTTTGATTTATTTTCGCGTGACGAAAACTGAAAGCAACTGCAATTTTAAAACAAAATAGTACTTATTTTATATAGACTATAACAAAATTGCGCTGTTTGGAGTAGGTACTGTAAGCGTGTTGGCTTTAGATAAGTGACTTATATAGAGGCACGCAAATTAAACCTGGCTTTAAAATTTTATTATATGGCATGTTGTAAATTTTAAACGAGTTTTGGTGTTAGGTCATTCATTCGTCAGAATCTAAAGAATCGAAATCGAAAGAATTTTCCACCAAAATTAAATATAGGTACCTACTGTTGAAGTGCAGGTTAAAATGTAAATAATGTTAACAAAAACGATTTTTTTTCAGTTGCGCATAAAAGCTGAAAAAACATGTTTCATAATGTTTTTTATTATCATATCAAAATTTTCGACCCAGCGGGATTCGAACCCGCACCTTCCCGACAATCTGTGTCCGGTCGGGAAGGTGCGGGTTCGAATCCCGCTGGGTCGAAAATTTTGATATGATAATAAAAAACATTTTCGAATTTCCTCATGTGTGGGTAACACAAAAATAAAAATAATACGAACATGTTTCATGTTTAATAAACTCCTATTTTAATATTTTACAGCATTACTACATACTACCAACATGGAGAAAGAGATCTATACAGTGCAGTGGTGGGAAGTTACAAGCTGAATCAATCATCATCACTACTGGTAACGTAATCTTTGTTTTCCTCTTCATCTCAAAAGATTCGACATCTACTTTTGAGGCTTCACATTTTTCAGTTGTACTTGGTTTTCGTGCTGAACATCCCGAGTTCACCACATTTCCGGGAGATCTAGAGTATAGGTACTCCATACGATTGCGCTTACCCCATGTTCCGATTTTCTGCTTCAGTCAATTTCTGCTCTAGTTTTTCTCTTGCTCTAGTTTATATTAGTCTCGTCAAGCCTGGGAAGGCGATGGTCTCCTTCTGCGAGACAGTTATGTCCTAGAAGGAGGCCGACGAGCGGGTGAGAGAGGAGGCCGCTGACGTGGCTTCCACCCGCGGGCGACGAATGGGGGTGCGTAGGAGGCGCTACTTAATGCGCTTCCAGTAACGCCCCTGTGCCCGTGTCGGGCCGGGATGGGAACCCGGTCCTGCTAGACACGGCGTCATCGGGACTGTTCAGAGGTGAGCCGGACAGTCCACATGGAGGAGAAGTCTGGCCTTTTCGCCGAGGCCAGCCCGTCGCTGCGCTGGAGGGATCCTGTTGCCTGCAGATCCGGGACCCTCTAATTAAAGCGGCTGAAGGCTCCCGCAGGGGGTTTAGTGCGGTAGTGGCACCCCCAAGTGCCGAGTCCGACATACTGTCTAGGACTGCCTACCCGGGCGTCCTGGATATCACCCGTAAATGGGTTACCCTGCGATATCAAAAAAAAAAGTCTCGTCAAGTCTCACTGAATTTAATTTTTTTTACAGCCACTGAAAATAAACGATCAAGATAAACACATTGTAATAACTTTACCAGAAATTGGTACCACTATGACTAATTACTCAGTACGGTACAAAATTTATAGTTCCTAATATTGTTGAACGAAATTACGTCTAATCAGTGTCAGTCTCATGTTTTGTTTTTGAATCAAGTTGAAAACTGTACCTATACAATTTTATTAAATTAGCTACGAAAGTTAATAGCTGTTTAACGTATCTCGATAGTTTTTGAGATAAAATTATGAAATTTAGAAATTTGTTTGTTTTAGTTATTTTTGTTTGTATACAACAATAAATTGACTGAATTATATATTGGTAGTGTAACGTTATTCTATTCTGGAACTAAAAATAATAATACCTCATATGTTATTTAATTTCAAAATTATGAAATACATAATTGTTTAAGCTATTACTCCTAAATCTTTTTAATTGTGAAAGGTTCGTAAAATAATATTGAAATAAAATTTTAAAAAACTTTATTTATTTATTATTAAAAGGCCTTTTGGGTTGGCGACGTCAATATTTATCTTTTTGTATACAATATAGAATATTTATTATTATTACTATTACCATTTAAAGGCTAAGAGCCGCTCTTAATAGTTATATTCTGGATGCAAATGCCTAAAATAAAAACGGCCAACCTAAATTAAATTTGAAGAGACCATATAATTAGGTATCTCTCACAGAGGCTGTTCTTGACAAAAATTATCATCAACATAATACATCTGCATAATTTAAATAACCAAAATTATTACACAATGATTTTAAATAAAACTTATATAGTTCTAATAATTTATATTTATAAACATAAAAATTGTTAATATTTTATTTTATTTTTACTGATTAACATATTTGTTCAGATTATAATATTTCTAGTTGAAAGCCTAAATGTGAAATAATTACAACTGACAACTGTTTTACTTCGTAATAGTATTAGAGCTAAAGTATCATTTGAGCAAAATAATGTAGATAAATTTCCATCTCCTGCCGACAATACATACAATAGGTTCTACAGACTGGGGTAGTACCTCGATCTTACAGAAGATCATAGCTAAAATACTGTCTTCAAGCAGTCTTGTGTTCCTGTTGGTGAGTATGGTGACCAGAGCTCCTGGGGTGAATACACACAGATAGGGTCAGCAACGCGCTTGCGATGCTTCTGGTGTTGCGGACGCCTAAGCTACGGTAATCGCTTTCCATTAGATGAGCCTTAGGCTTGTTTGCCGACCTAGTTATATTAAAAAAACTAGCTTCTGCGCGCGACTTCGTCAGAGTGGACTCCGCTCCTATTGATCTTAGCTTGATGATACATAGCCTATAGCCTTCCTCGATAAATGGGCTATCTAACACTGAAAGAATTTTTCAAATCGGACCAGTGGATCCTGAGATTAGCGCGTTCAAACAAACAAACAAACAAACAAACAAACAAACAAACAAACAAACAATCAAACAATCAAACAAACAATCAAACAAACAAACTCTTCAGCTTTATTATATTAGTATAGATAAAAAATATAGCATTAGGTGAGGGAATATAGTATGGGGTGCATGTCGGTCACCTCCTCGTGGTGCACCCTGGGCAACGGGACGGGCAGCAGTATCGCAGTCGCGGTACTGCTGCTCGTCGCGGCTAACGACTGACTCGAGGGGTGCGCTCCGGGTACTGCTCGACCCGTGAGTGCACTGGAGGGACGGGGTGGGTGGGTTCGCTTGCCCGCCCTGTAGCGCGAAAGCGCGGTTTGCCGGCCGGGTTGTGCTGGCTCCCTGGAGTCTTGCTCGGTTGCTGGTGCAATCCGGCAGACGTGATGTGTGAGGGCCGGGCTGTGCTGGCTCCCTGGAGCTTTAAGCTCGGTTGTTGGTGCAGTCAGTAAGGTTGCTTATAACACTGGGTACGTTACGTAAGTTTGTAATGTACCCAATGTTAATGTTAGAGACTTAAAATAAACATTTTTATTTTATTGATATTTTGCTGCCTTAACTTTTTTTATTATTGTTTAGTTTTTTTTTTGGTAAATGACATTTTTACTTTTCTTTTTTTTTTTTGACTTTCGTTAAGTGTGAGGTTCACCTTATGACGAAATAAATGTTTTCATTTCATTTCATTTCAGTCCGGCGGACCCGTGGGGTAGTCGCCGGGTCGTGCTGGGCTCCCTGGAGTTTTGCTTGGTTGCTCGGTGCGATTTGACATTGGAGGTCGGGCGGGCCTGACCCCCAACGCCATGATGCCGGGCATTTGAGGTCAGGCCTGCCTGACTTGGAGGAGGGACACTCCTGGACATGTGTCCTCATTCTGCAGACGGTAGACTGGTCCGGTTGAGCGTCCCCTAAGTGGGGTGGCCGGCTGGGGGTCGGGGGATCCTCGGCTGGCTTGAGATCCCACGTCGTCGGGAGGGGTGGTCTTGTGGGTGCCGCCCCTCTGGGTGCCGGGGCCCGGATGTTTACATTCGGGCCAACCGCCGGGGCGGGGTGGAGACTGTTAACGCGACCCCATCTCGCCCCACTCAGGCGGATGTCTGCTCACACGTGGATGGTTTTTGGTCAGTAGGAGTCTGACATAATCCTCTGGTGCCCCCGCGCCGGAGGGTACCCATGACGGATTTTCCCCACGTAAAAAAAAAGGGAATATGTATAGTTAAATGAAAATATAAGAGTTGTTTATGACCGGAACAAAAATGGGGTACAAATAGATACGTAAATCTAGTTAATATACCCTCATCTGCTATTAATTGATGTGTAAGTCAAATGATAGTCTTTTTTTTTGACCTGATGGGACCACACGACAAGCACCAGTTTTCAAAAAAAAATTTTTATTAAAATCGGTAAAGAACCTTCTGTTTAATCATGATAAAGAAAGTTTTATTTAATACGAATATTTCAAAGTTGCTTTGACAATAGCTTACATTACTAACAAGTTAAAGCCTTAAATACCCAAGTTATATACCGGTTATGAAATTGAAAAACAAGATTACCAAGCTCACAGTGAACAGTGAACACTAAATTGAATGTTAAAATAAAGTCTGCTTAAACTACGTGGCGTTAAAGATCACTTTATTATTATTAAAGTGATTTTTTAAAAGTTTTTGTAAAGCTTTTAAAGAGCAATATTTGTTTATTCTATATAAATAAATAAAATTGGAGTGTCTGTTTGTAATATTGAAATAACCGCTTTTTACTAAATGCATATGGATCTATACACGGTACATAATTATACCAAAATAGCATTTTTTACAATTTTTGTCTGTCTGTCTGTCTGTCTGTTTGTTCCGGATAATCTCTGAAACGGCTGGACCGATTTTGACGGGACTTATACTATCAGATAGCTGATGTAATAAGGTGTAACTTTGGCTCCTTTTTTTAGAAATTTATTTTTTATGACTGCGAACTGAACAATAACTTTTTTGTTAAATTCCACGCGGACGAAGTCGCGGGCACAGCAGCTAGTCATAAATACTCGTATAATTTAATGGTTTAATTATCTATGTTCTAAAAATAGGTTTATCGCAACTTAAGACACGTTTTGTAATAAAAAGAAATGTGTGAAAGAAAAAAATAATAATCTTATTTAATGTATAAAACAAAGTCGGATTTGTTCGAACACTTATAACTAGAGAACGGCTGGACCGATTTTCATGGATTTTGATGTGTTGTTGTTGTTTGATTTGTTTCTGTCTCGAATAGCAGAATAACTATTAAAAATAGGAAAATTAACGGAAAAAAAAGATGTGTGTGCGATTCACACACGATAGAAGTAAAACTTCTTTGGTAAACTAATTTAAAAAAACTCATTTAAAACTAGCGGCGTGCAGCGCGGCGCGCCCTTTCCTGTCGTTTTTCCGTTGCATCCGGTTTGAAATCACAACGATTCTAAAGAAGTTTCACTTCAAAAAAAATCCAATAAGTACTTACAAAATGTTCATGGGTTTCGTAACTGTCAAACATTTAATGTTCATCCTGTCGATACGGTAAACTCTCCCCTCAAATTAAAGAACGTATTTAATTAAAGGTTTCGAATCGACAATATAATGTAGATATATCCACAATATTCGGATAGTGGCGTATTTTAGATTTAAAAAATGAGAACATTTGTTTAACATTACGTTCGGACTCCTTCCTATCTATACTTCGTGTCAGTAATTAACAAGGATTGACATTGGGTAGCCCTGGTGTCGACCTCCAAGAAAATGTACTTTTTATGTCAGGGTTGCCAACACTGCGAAAATTGTGAATACTTTATGTTTTTTAAAAAAAATCCTACTGCGACTAGTAATTTGGTCATAATTTTTACAAATTAAAGTATTTTAGTGTATTTTTTATTTTATTTTACTCAGGAATACTTGTACTATCTAACGAAATTATATTTAAGGCATAATTTATTCTAAAGTTATGAAAATTAGCGTTAGAAGTTTTTTTTTATTCGTTACTCTTTGTCAAGATTTAATCATTAATTGTAAAAAAAATGTATGACACTAGAATTGCCCAGTATTTCAAAAAAATGCTTAGATTGTTTAGTTTTGAAAAAAGTATAACAATTAGTGCTTGACAAGCAAAATTACTTTGTAGGAGCCAACAAACTTATCACGGTCGGTAAGTTCGTTTTGTATCGTTAGCATTTGTGTCACTTAAATGTTAGAAAAAAGAAAAAAAAGGTTTTTATAGTAGAAATGCATTTATTACAGCAAATTAAATGTTCAAAATGTCCTCCATTGGCAGCAATACATGCTCGGCATCGCCTTATAAATGATTTTTTGATACGGCGTGCATAGCCTGATACTTCAATTTCACGAGTGGCTAATTGCACACGTGTGCGCAATTCTTCGATTGTCGACACTGCTTCAGTATAAACTTTTTCTTTAATGCATCCCCAATAAAAAAAGTCCAAGGGGTTCAGGTCAGGCGATCGTGGTGGCCATAAAATTAGACCCTAGCGCCCAATCTACCTATCTGGGTATGTGTCGTTTAAATATTCCCGCACCCGAACAGCAAAATGCGCGGGACACCCGTCATTTTGCAGCCACATTCCTTCTCTTGTCTCCAGTGATACATTTTGCAGTAATTTTTTGGAAAAATAATAGGCCTATATGAGTTGCCAGCAACATTAAATGCTGAAATGTATTTAATTTTTTTACAAAATAATTTACCTGAGCTGCTGCAAAATTTACTTCTATACGTTTCAAATTGATGTAAAATGAAAACTAGGTAATTACAGATTTGCAGTACTTGTTGTCTGATCCATTATAATACTGTAAAAGTCTCAATTTCGTACGTGGCAGAAAGCTTGAAAAATATTTTATGTGAAATCCAAAATAAAGCGAAAAATGTAATATTTCTGATATTTATCTATCCGGCAATATTTTAATCGTACATTACGTCATTAAAATTATTAAATTATTTTGAGGGACACTTAACATGATTTTAGTTAACTCTATCAAATTCGGTACGGGTCAATTGTGAGTAGAGATAAAAGTGAAAACGTGTAAATAGTTACAATCCATTAAGGCGTAGTCTAACTTCATTTATACTTGGGGAAAAAGTAGAAGCAGGATTATTAGAAGTATTTTCAAGATTTTTGTGTAAATGTAAAGTAAATATTTTAACGTTGCTATAAGAGTTTTACAGTTCAGAAATTACGGATATCATAACTAAAATTATTAGATTTTAATTACTGGAATGTCAGAACGTACAGAAATCTTAGAACATACTTTTTCATATAGGTTTGATGAAACGGATGATAATAGAGTTAAATCACGCAAAATTGTTGCGGGTACCGTTAGTTTACTATAAAATACACTTAGGGCCCTTTTCACCAGTTATGTATAGGTAACACTAATATAAACAAAAAAAAATGTATGATAGAATACTCTTTTTTTATTCATCTGATTCCACTATTTTTATGAGATATTTCTATATATTCGCAAATGGGAATCTAAAAGTTGTAATTTATTAGTTGAGGAAAAACAGGTCCTAATGGCTTATTCTACCTTCTGCTACTAAAGTCTATTCGTAATTTATGTGTGGAATAAACTTTATTCAAAACCGGTGAAACCGATCCTTACTTTACTTTTTTACTGCTTGCCTTACTTACTCCGTACATCCTTAAACATACTAGAGTAGTAGATATATATATATATATATGGAGTATGTGGAGTAATATATTAGAACTGTCTTACGAACTGTCAAACAAGTGAATATAAAATAGAAAATATGTATTAAACAGGGACACCCTAATTACCTAGCTCCAGAAAATTTAATTTAGGACCTTTTCTTATACCTACTAAATATAAATATACATAAAAATATCATATAAATTTTTTGTAGCATTTTTATAGATTTTGAATTCGCTAGAACATTACTCAACTATATCTTTGGTACATACTTTACGCAGCGTTCGCGTGGAAAGCTCCCAGTTGGCGAGATTTTTTGCGACCTCTTCAACATTTATCACCGTATTTCTGCTAATTTACATAAAATCATAATAAATTATATACCTTAACCTTTCTCAAAAATCATCACTCTTTCTATTGTTGAAAACTATGTAAAAATCCGTTTGGTAGTTTTCGAATTAATCGCGTTCAGACAGACAGACAAGAGGACAGAAAGACGCGGCCGGGGAACTTCTTTTTATAATATGTAAGTATAGATAGAAGGTCCTAACTATGTAAAAAAAATTACAATAAAGAAAGTTGTACAAAGAACATAAAACCTTTTTTCATACTAATTAAAGAGATACAAAGTGAGCCTTATGGGCCCATTCTCTGGTTAACCTTGCCCATCACACGTAGTTACTTATCGATTCGGTTGATATTGAGGTTTCACAGTCGACCGAGGGATAAGTTCCGCTCCGTCGACCACCCGTTGTACTTCACTAACAAGACTCGTTGGTCACTCGTTGTTTACTGAAACAATACCTACTTGGACCATTAATTATTGTAATCACCCTTTTTTAAATTTAGTTTGTGAAGGTAAAACTCGCTTACAGATAAAATATTCGTTATCTGAACTGATATAATTATCTCAAACAAAATAATGAGAATGTTTTGATTTATAGTTTTCTTATATAATTGATGATCGATGGTGAATTCAGAAATACCTTAGTTAGAAAATTTATTGCTGAATTACAACAATAACATAGTTATAACAATATTATTTTGTAAATAAATAAATATTCCGCGGAAAGTATTAATAGTAACTACAAAATTGCAAACAAGCGATCTAAATACATTGGCTTAAAATTAAAGCTAAGGCATATGTGTATATAGGCAAATATAGTATCTTTGGTTTAAACATAGGTAACACGAAAACAGTTCCGGAACGGAACGGTCGGAGAACGGTAACGCTATCAGCGAACCACATGACTATTGTGCTTCCGCGTCGACACCACCGGATACAAATTGATATACATTGACATACCTAATAATCTCATACTTTAAATTAGTTCGCAGTAAATCTATCAAGCAAATATTAAACAAAATTTAATGACTTCATTATTTTATAACTTGAAAATATTTCACACTAAAATAATGATGTCACTAGTTTAACCGAAATAGAAATTTTATTTTTACGTCAGTATGTTTGTATATAATATATTGACTTTGACTGGATTGACAGAATAATCTGGAATGTTTCAATGAGACCAATCAATTTAACGTTTTTTTTTTTTTAAATTCATTTATACATTTATCATTTATCGTGTATTTAAGGAGCTTGATATATTTTTCTTAGTTTACACTAAATACATTTCTGAACGCACGCATAAATATTTGACAACCAATTTATATATATTATGTCAATCCGTTTTCAATACTGACATTATTCTATATTTTCAAAATCTAAAATACGCCACTATCCGTATATTGTGGATCAGGATATATGTTGTCGATCCGAAAACTTTATTTAAATACGTTCTTTAATTTTAGGGGAGAGTTTACCGTATCGACGGGATGAACATTAAATGTTTGACAGTTACGAAACACACAAAAATTATACATGATACTTCCATACAAATGTTTCATTCCCACGTTTCAACCCCTTACACCCTTTTTTTGCATTAAAAAGTAGCCTATGTCCTTTTTCAGACTCTAAACTATCTGTATACCAAATTTCATTTAAATCTGTTCAGTAGTTTTGACGTGATTGCGCGACAGACAGACAGACAGACAGAGTTACTATAATATTAAGTATGGATTAGCAAAAAATGAAAGCCAATTTTTTTCCTTCTTTAAATTGTTTATAGCTTTTGCAATTTTTTAGAACATTTAGAAGGCTTTTAGAACATTTTTCTAGACGTCATTCCGGATCCAATGAGCTATCACACATAATTTTAAGAGCAGTATCTCCATTTACGATCATTTTCAACTTGTCGACCAGACTAACAATTATAATGAGAAAGTTTATTAATATCATCGCATTAAAGCTAGAAGACGTGGAGTGAATCACACAACAGTATTTGATATGCAGGAAGTATCAGACACATGTGGACCTGTATATCAACTTAAATTACTAGAGTTAAATACAAAACTGAAAAGTTTTTAGAGTTCAATTCTTAAAAAAACAATATGAGGACCGTGGTAGGAAAAAATATGGGGAGTCTAATCGTGTGAAACAATTGACGTTTAGGTGATGTGGTCAAAACCTCCTATTTTTTTCGCAATAAATAATTTAAAAAAAATATTATTATCTTTTTATTTATACTTATAAGCTATATATATTACTTGTGGCGGTTTATGTATGATAAAGGTATGATAGTATACTAGCATTTACCAATACGAATAGTAAGCGTCAATACATATATTGGTTTTAGAGTTTTATTAATTACTAGCTTCTGCGCGCGACTTCGTCGGCGTGGACTCCACTTCTATTGGTCTTAGCGTGATGATACATAGCCTATAGCCTTCCTCGATAAATGGGCTATCTAACACTGAAAGAATTTTTAAAATCGGCCCAGTAGTTCCAGAGATTACCGCGTTCAAACAAACAAACAAACTCTTCAGCTTTATATATTAGTATAGATAATTTAATGCATTGATGGGCTAATGATTTTAAATCAATTGGAAAAACAATTTAGTCAAGGATAGCTAATGAGATAATGAACAAAGTAAAAATCTGAAAGAGACCCATGTGTGTCATATCACAGATGTAGTCATCTGTGTCACACACAGATTACTTAACCGGGAATCACGATGTACTAATATAATTGTTATGTAATTCCGCATTCAAGCTGTTTAAATATTTTATATCTCGAATAACTTTCTTGTTTAATAGACATTAAATAAAAAATTTATGATTGTGTTCAATATTACGGCTATAATATATCACTGTCGCTGTAGCATCAAGACATTATTGAACATCATTGTCAGTATTATATTTTGCTGTGGGGTTACGGCAGTAAAGAATATACCCAACTACTCCTCCAGTGGGTGTCGTGAGAGGCGACTAAGGGATAATATATATATATATAATATAGGATATAAGGGATTCCACTACCACCTTGGAACTTACAAAGTCGACCGATGGCGGGATAACCATCCAACTGCTGGCTTTCAAATACACAGAACTTAATTAACTGAGGTAGGGCACAGCAGGAAGTTTCCTGCTCAAAATATGGAGCAGCCCGACTGGGGTAGAACCGCGACCTTACAGAAGACCACAGCTACCCAGAGTGACCAGAGCTCCTGGGGAGATTGGGGATAGGGTCGGCAACGCGCTTGCGATACTTCTGGTGTTGCAGGCGTCTATAGGCTACGGTCTTACCATCAGGTGAGCCGTACGCTTGTTTGCCAACCTAGTAACATAAAAAAAAACAGGCTGAAGACGGGCAGCAGCATCTTCGGTGCACCAAAGCCAGCCCTGTGGTCACCAACCCCCCTGCCCAGCGTCGAGCGAGCGAGGTCTATGTCCAGCAGTGGACTGTGACAGGCTGAAATGATGATGATGATAATGACGGCTTATCTTAAGTTGTCGTTCATATTTTATCTTAATTAAAAATACGACAGTCGACAACCACAAACGAAGTTGTGGGTACTAGTAATTTACAATATTTAAGAATAAAAAACAAATATCAATATTGCTTCTTCGGTCTGGCAGGTAGGGGCAGAATATTATAAGCGATCCAAGAATGGAAATTCAAAAGTTGTAAATGAAATTGGTTTAAACAATAACTACGAAAATTTCAAACTTGCTGAAGTTTCAAGTCTTAAGATCAAATACTTATGACTTATTGGTATTTCTCAGCATTTCTAAGATACAGTTTTGGTATTTATCCCCTTTGATCTTTTGTCCCGTGAAGAATAAAAGTTTACAGTAATATACCTATATGATGTTTATACCAACTAGTATTTAATCAATTCCGTTATGTAGGTACGTTAAAACAATTAGAACAACAAATACACTCAATTATAATGAAATACATACCCAGCAAGCAAAGGCAGGCTTATCGTCTTTAATGATCTCGCTCTGATGATAACCTTTGGTAAAAAGGATTTCGGAAAACGTTGCCTACCGAAGTATTAATTAATTATGTAAATACACATTACAATAACGAATATACTTGACTTTGCGAACGTTTTCACCTGCTTTGTATTTGAATATATTAGATTGCTGTAGATAGATTTCCTCACTCATACATGTGAAGTGTCCATACCAAATTACCTTCTTTCTCGTACTTTTGCTGCGTAAACACTGGTCACCACTACTATTGTCACATGCACCCCTATCTATCCTACTATTGTCCTTTGTTTTACGAACACGCAACACTCGATCCCGTTTTCTACAGACTAAACTCGCCCTAAGCATTCTTCAAGGGTTTGCATAACCGAATCACTGGATCACACCCTCGACAGTTGAAACCCATCTTCCCTATTGAAATCACTATATTTAGTTATTTCAATGGCTTCTCTTACCAGTCGGGGTATGAAATCACGTTCTGTTGTGAGCATCTGAGCATTATGAAACTCAATCCAATGGTTCGGTCCAGCTTCCAGAAGATGTTTCGCGATTTCTTTTTGTCTTTTTTTTTCACCGCCTTGATGTGTTCGCTAATACGACAAGATACCGTACGTTTACCGCATATTCGCTCAGGACTCTAGCTATCGTTTTAGTGAGTCGAGTGCTTTTCAAAGAGAGGAAATTTGAACGACTAGTAAAACGGCAAAAACCATCTAGCCATGACTTGACATCTAGATTTTTTAAATGCCCTACGTTTCGGATACTTTACAACAACCATGGTCACGGGAAGACTGAATAATAATACTTAGCTGTATAAATAAAATCTAATTGTATTTTGATACTACTAGGAAAATACCCTGTCCTTGGGTTTGAAAATTAAATAATACTGGTAAGAACAAAACATAGAGAGACGTCTGTCACCGGATGTGGCAAGTATCCCTTAAAGCATTTTTAGTGTTAGGCAAAAAAGGCAGGTCAAATAAAATAGTATTTACTATAAACCAATATTATTTCTATTAAAAAACGGGCTATTATAGAAGTTAATAAGTACACATCTTTAATAACAGAGCTTTATTAAAAAGTGCGCAACTATCCGGCTTTTACTCTATACTCTATAGTAACAACGGTTAGGAAATTATATAATGTTTTATTGAGATATAAAATATCTCTATATATATATATAAATGAATCGCTAAATGTGTTGCTAAGCGCCAATCTCGAGAGTGGCTGAACCGATTTTCTTAATTATTTTTTTATAATATTCCTTGAAGTACGAGGATTGTTATTACGGAGAGAAAAATTTAAAAAATTGCCTAAAAAAGTCTAAAAACAACACTTTTCTATATTCCCATACAAAAGATTCGTAATAATACTTAAAAGTCAATTTGAACTTTAATACCAATCGACTGTTAGGCGGTACGAAGTTCACCGGGGCAGCTAGTTATTTATATAACTTTAGTTTGGTTAGATATTTAACATTTAAAACTAAATTGTTTGCGTTGAGTGACAATAATAGCAAAACATTAATCTGTCTCGGTTTCAAAATTAGCAGGTACTGGATGACGGCACCGTGCCTTGAATTTCGGTACATTGTGTTTGCTGACGTTCACCAAGTTGTCTAAATAAATGGCATTATAATGTGTTGTAGTCGTTTGCATTCTCAACTCGAAAGTTTAGTTGGAATTGTTTGTTGAATCATTATTAATTAGCCCCCTCGTATTTCTATCTACCACACTTATATAAATAAGCGTTCCACTATTAGGTAAAGATATCCTATCCATTTAAGAAAAGGGTTGAAGATTAGTCCACCACTACGCTCCAGCGGGTTAGCTGATAATTTCCCTACGATGAGTAACAATCGATATCACTAGGTCATATCATTTATGTCAGGTTCAGGTTATTATGTAGACAAAGGAACGTTGCCTAACGTCTTAAGGCCTTTTAAGAAGTTCCTTACTAGACTCTCCAATGTATATAATTCCTTTTTTTTTTCAGTGAAAAGTTCACGGATAAGTAGTTTGAAACTTAAATTTCAGTATTTCTGTTGTTATAAAGAGAATGATGAGGTCCAAGAAAGAAATATTCGTGTTCACGAAAGTGAAGTAAAAACCTAAGTACCTAACAGTTTTTTTATTCCCCCTAATTCTAAATAAATTGTTTTTTATAAAAAATACTTGAAATTAAGTATTATTTGTGTTATTCAATATAATTAACGAAACACGACTTTATGAGTTATTTGATTTCTTACCTTAAAAAAGTGACTTTGTACAAAAATTAATCAATTTTTGAATTAAAATTAAGGTTTATGAAAATAAGCATTTATGTTTTTGAAGTCAAACTTCGTTAGGCGCATGAGGGTTAAAATTTGAGCGACCGCTAACGCCGAAACGTGGCAACGCGGTCAGTATTTGGATGGGTGACCGCCTGGGAATACCACGTGACGGTGGCTTTTTTTTAAATTAGTTTGCCAAAGAAGTTTCACTTCTTACACGTGTCTTACTTTGTACGCGCGCAATTTTTTTTAACATTTCCTTTCAGTTTTGAATTTCAAATTTCAATAATTCTTTTAGGGTTTAAAAAAGAGTTTAAAAGTTTGTACGTCAAAAAATTGTTTATTATCGAAATTACTTCAAATTTAGTATTTATGCTTTTCATTACAATTAAACAAACAACAAGTATGTGGTTAATTATCCACTATTTGTACGACAACCTACCTTGGAAACCTATCCCCAGAGTCCTCTGGAGGTAAAAAGATCAATGCTGTAGCTATTACTATTACACAAAGGCAATTTATACTCATGTTATATCAAACGAGCTGACCCCGCAAACGTTTTTTTGCCATATATGTTATTAACCCCTTTAATTTAACCCCTTATAAAAATAACCCCTTATAAAATTAACCCCTTATAACTTAGGGGTATGAAAAATAGATGTTCTTCAGCCTACCTGATATTCTCAGACCTACCTGATATGCACACAAAATTTCATAAAAATTGATCCAGCTGTTTCGGAGGTAAGTATTGTAACTAGCATTGTGACACGAGAATTTTATATATAAGACTAGCGACCCGCCCCGGCTTCGCACGATTGCAAAAATGATCAGTGTTTCTCTACTATATTATGCATGTATGTATGTATTATACATATAAACCTTCCCCTTGAATCACTCTATCTATTAAAAAAACTGCATCAAAATCCGTTGCGTAGTTTTTAAGATCTAAGCATACATACAGACAGACAGACAGACAGCGGGAAGCGACTTTGTTTTATAATATGTAGTGATTACATGTCATTTTTAACCAACATAAAAAGGAGGAGGGTTGGCCAATTACGATTATTCTTTTTTTATTCGAAAGCAGAAGCTTGTCCTGTGGTTTCATTTAAATTTGATCAAGATTTGACGAATACTTTTTTTTTAAATATATAACTAGGTCGGCAAACCATCGTACGGCTCACTTGATAGTTGATGGTAAGCGACTACCGTAGCCTATAGACGCCTGTAACACTAAAAGCATCGCAAGCGCGTTGCCGACCCTTTCCCCAATCCCCCCCAGGAGCTCTGGTCACCTTACTCACCAACCGGAACACAATACCACAGATTAGTAAATTACCTACGTATACTGATTGAAAACAGTATTATTTAGCTGTGGTCTTCTGTAAGGTCGATGTACTAACCCAGTCGGGCTGCTCCATTATCCATATTTTGAGCAGGAAATTTTCTGCTGTACCCTACCTCACTTGAATACTTTTTGAGCTATCTCTAAAAATGCGTACTTACTTGAGTATTTTTTTGTCTAACTACGTTGTCGATATAATTGAGGTCGGTTTTTTTCGTTCGCGAGCAAATAAAATTTTCATAAATTAATAGTCAAGTAAGTTTTATAGTCTCTGCAAAGGCACCTGTACAAAAAAAACTGAAAGAAATAAATCTTATCAAAATCAAAAATTACTTTGTTCAAATACGGTTTTAAAGCATTTTTTAATCTTCCTTTACAAATTTAAATTATATTTGTTTTATAATAAATAAATTATAGTTAAGGTGAAGCTACAACCGATTTGGAATGTAGATTCTGCAGAGATGGATCTTCAAGAAACTCCGCAGTTACTCTTTAAAAAACTGTCGATAATTACAAATTTGCTAATTAAAAATTTTCTGTATGTAGATCACGCGACCGCGAGATGGCGTACGAACACCTCCGTGCTACAAAGAATGGGGAAGGCCACAGAGATACTTACAACCGTAAAGAGGAGGAAATTGGAATATTGCGCAACACCAAAAAGTATGAACTCCTTCAACTTATTATTCAGGGGAAAATGGCAGGTATAAGGAGGCCTGGCCGCAGAAGGATATTGTGGCTGAAGAACTTGCGCCAGTGGTTCGGGAAGGATCACTATTTAGAGCAGCGGTCTCAAAAGTTGAAATCGCCCTAATGATTGCCAACCTTCGTAAGGAGACGTCACGTGGTGTTCCCAGGCGGTCACCCATCCAAGTACTGACCGCGTGGCGCGTTGCCACGTTAGTGGTCGCTCAAATTTTACCCCTCATGCGCAACTTTCACTTCAAAAAGTGTTATAACCAATCTTCTGTCAGTTCAATGTCAAACGTCATAATAAGGTTACGTCAAAAAAGTTTCTATTGTCTTAAGCGCTAAGATTATATTAGAAATAATTTTATATGGTGTTTAAGTATTGTTAAAATTTTTGATTCTCCGTGCGATTTTCTCAATTTTTTCTGCATAAGAAGGTTCTCCTGACAATAACAAACACAACAAAAAAAGAATTAGCTAAACCGGTCCAGCAGTTCACGCGTGATGGCGTGACCAAGAGAAATAGGGATTCATTTTTATATAATACTAGCGGACCCGGCAGACGTTGTCCTGCCCGGAAAACAGCTATCAAAATTGATTGCTTACAATAAATAAATAGCAGCGTCACCTACCGGGTCCAATTGAGATAAAAGCTACCTTATCTCCCAAGTTGGACCAAATTGCAGAAGCTTACAAAAGATACAAATTGGTTAAGTAGTTTCGGAGTTACATACTGATAGCAGCGCCACCTACCGGGTCCAATTGAAAGAAAAAGTATTCTATGTCCGTTTCCTGGTTCTAAGCTACGCCCCCATTAATTTTCAGCCAAATCGGTTCAGCCGTTCTTGAGTTATAAAAACACGACTTTCTTCTATATATTTATATATAAATATATACATTTATATATTTATATATATATAAGACAACAAATTGCGAAGATCGATATGTTGTTCCTTTTATTTTTTTAAATATAACCCAAATTCATTGCAAAGACAATAGATTGTGAAGATCTTGAGTATCAATTTGTAAAGTATCAACTTCGTCCAAGCACAGTATGCACAAGAAATTCACTTTTTTACGTAATTATTTTTTGCGGTGGAGCGACACAGGCGTGCTTCCACGGGCGCGTTTGAGCGCAGAATTCCCTACTATTACAATGTACTGTGGCGCAGAATGACGAACGACAATTGTTCACGAGTAAAAAATGTATGAAACAATTTGAGAGCCTTTCTTATTTTTCTCATAAATGGAAAAATTATTTATTTTTATATAAAATATTTAGCTATTCGCACAGAGGACTAAATGAGCAACAATTTATTAGTGTATTTATTTTTCTTAGTGCAGTGTATTTAGCTATACTCGTTCCTATTCAGACCCGTCTTTTTTCAATTTTTTTGCGATTACTGTGATGGTTAAAACGTATTTGTGTGAAAAATTTGTATGGGGCTATAGAATTTTTATAGTGTTACTCTGGAGATGAGTACCTATATTATCTTTCGTTTGAAATCAAGATATCGTCACAGTGTGACTCCTAATTAATTAAAATGGTACCTGAAAATCACTGATATTTGTGAAAAAATGTGATAGCGTCCTTAAGAAGAAGATCACGCGAGCTACACAATGAAAACTACTATTAATCATATTACTTATCTTATCGCAGTAATGTATTTTTAAGCTTTTACATTTACTTACATTTCGACAAAGCTGCACCCATCCTGGTCACGTGCTGACAGCTGATATCTGTCAAAGACCTAATTTAACAGTAACGAGACTCGTAATACATAAATATGAGAATTTCGTTAAAGATTCGGGGAAAACATGTATATTATTCTCGACGAACCTTTATTTCATTAACTTGGAATCCTGAAGGCAAGTAATGAATGTTTGATGAATGTAACGTATAAAAGACTACACACGGCTAACTTATTTAATCTCTTCTAACAGTAATTAAGTATTTATTTATTTGGAGATCGGTACAGAAACAATTACAATAATAACAACCCTTTATATCTCACTAAGAACGTGAGGTTTAGGCTTTACAGCACGGACAGTAAAAATGATTAGTTAGATTAACTACTACAACTGTACAAGTGAAATAAACATGTATTTTAAAAAAAAACTTTTTATAATGTTTTATAAAATATACTTATAACGATTACAAATAAGATACATTTTCGGAGTATAGCCATGCAAGTTAAAATCGATTTTCAAACGTGAAATTCAAGACGAGTATGAGAGTGGCATATATTGGTAGAAGGCGTGTGCATCAAATAGCGTAAAGCCTTCGATATTTCACGTGTGTTATTTGTGACAGGAATATTTACGTCATTGCCTCTACTCGCGAGACAGTTTTACACGTGGCATATTTCTCACTATCTGTCACAAAGGCGAAAAGGTAAGTATATATTTTATAATGTTGAAAAATAAAGTAATTGAAAATTTTAAAACTTAACATTTGTTTTTCTATAATAATAATAATATCATTTATTACAGACATCAGTCTATATTTTCTGTTAGTTATATTGTTTTTCTTTTATTTAAAGCTACAAAGGTCAAGCTTAGATAAGACGGCAGTAGAATAATGAGTAGGTAAGTCACGAGGACAATCTATCGTCATTATGACTGAGGTAAGGTCCAGTAGGAAACCTCCCGCTCGAAATCTAGAACAGTGTGACTGGCAAAGCACCTCGACCTTACACTTCTGTAGGGCTGAGGTACACAGGTCACAGATAAATAATACTGCTTTCAAGTAGTTTTGTGTTCCTGTGGTCATTAAGGAGAATAGAGCTCTGGCGGGAGAGGGATTGGGGGTAGAGTCGTCAACGCGCTTGAAATGCTTCTGGTCAGGTGAACCGTACACTTGTTTGTCGATCTAGGTGTAAAAAAAATTCTTGTAACGTTAAAAATATGTGTTACCAGTCTTTACATAGGTACTGTTTTTCTATTAACCGTTAGACCGTTTATTTCCTAAATAAACTGTCACACTTGTGCCTCACCTATCTTTGTGTGAAACTGTACGGTAGATGATTAGTTAGGAAAACAAAATTTTTATATGGTTCTTAAACGCGATTGCAATAAATCTTAAATGTTGATTTTTTGTGTTTTAATTACAAATCTTTGTTTCAATTTTACTTAAAAAAATGATTCTATGTAAAAAATAATTTCGTCTTTATTTGTTTTTATTATTAACTAATTATTTTTAACAAAAATTTCAACAAAACTTCATTAGGGCTGTCTAATGGCCTTAACCTAAATAATTACATTATGTTCGCCTCCGACAGAGCGGTGTATATAATATAATATACCTGCGTGATAATTCTTCAGCGCTAATTACGTAAACAAACATTGTGTTTGTGACGTTTCACAACGTGGGCTGTTTATCGCATTTCCCGTGGCATTGTTTCAAAATAGAACTTTTTTAAATTACTTATTTATTTATTTATTATAACTATATTGCATACATATATTCTACAATTTTACACACACACACACACACACACACACACACATCAGCCTATCGCAGTCCACTGCTGGACATAGGCCTCCCCAAGTTCGCGCCAGACATCCCGGTTTTCCGCAATATCCTCATCCAGCCTACGCCGGCAATCTTACGTAGATCGTCGGTCCAACGGGTCGGAGGACGTCCCACACTGCGTTTGCCAAGACGCGGTCTCCACTTCAGGACACGTCTGCTCCAACGGCCATCGGTCCTGCGACACAAGTGACCAGCCCACTGCCACTTCAACTTGCTAATTCTGTGGGCTATGTCGGTTACTTTCGTTTTCTCGCGGATAGCCTCATTTCTAATTCTATCTTTGAGAGAAACCCCAAGCATAGCCCGTTCCATTGCACGTTGAGCGACTTTAAACTTGTGGACATCAAGTTGATGACCTCGTAAAGTCATCAAAAATTATTACTAACCAGCTGATTTTTTTTTCTTTTAGTTACTTAATATTTATATAATTTGATGGTAATATTGTCCTCCAAATTGCGTGTCACGTTATCCCGGTCCTACGCTCACTGCTGCTCTACCTCTTGCTAACTTTATTACCTGCCACAATCGAGAGTTTTCGAAGAGGAACTTTTTGTTCGTCTCATCAAAATGAAGCTACTCAAGGAAAATTAGCTTGATACTGATCAGGTTAAAAAAAATTACTAGGGATCCCTACCTAAAAAACCAAATACAATTTCAACGAAATAACACAAAACAAAATTCAAACAAAAACAGCAACTTCTATAAATAAAATAAACTTAAAAGCAATATTAATAACGAAACTCTCAACAGCCAGCCAGTTATACCTACATACATTTCATGCATATTTTATAAAATTTTAAATCTTAAGTTAATTAAATGTACCTAGTGTTACTCTGATTTAGTTCTATTCTACGTAATTACAAAACAATTTTAATAACAACTGAATGTGTGTATTATGTTAATTTGTACCTATAACAAAATATATTTTTTCAACTTTGATGTTACAATTACAATAGTAAATTTCTTTATTTAACATCCATTAAACAATTTTGCATATACCTATACTAAATACTAAAACAACGAAACTAAAACTAAAAATCTTAAAAAATATAATATAATAACTAAAATCTATACTAATATAATAAAGCTGAAGAGTTTGTTTGTTTGATTGTTTGTTTGTTTGTTTGTTTGTTTGTTTGTTTGTTTGTTTGTTTGAACGCGCTAATCTCAGGATCTACTGAACCGATTAAAAAAATTCTTTCAGTGTTAGATAGCCCATTTATCGAGGAAGGCTATAGGCTATATGTCATCACGCTAAGACCAATAGGAGCGGAGTCCACGCCGACGAAGTCGCGCGCAGAAGCTAGTATATTATAAAAAGGAGTCCCTTTAGGCAAGGTTCCGAAGATACTGGCAGCGTTCCCCCTTTGGATAGCTAGACTAATTCTTTATCCGAGGTAGCTGCCAGCTCTTCGGTCTCCTGTGATGTCGACTAACCTTTTAGCTATTTCCTTAAAGAGCCTTATGGCACTAGGACCCCACGGACCAAGGGTCTCGACACCGAATGGGACAAAATCATATTCGGAGCCTAGACCCCTGTATTTGCCTGCTTTAGCTTTTTCAATAGTAAATTTATATTTGTAATTTATAATAGACGAACATTTTTTAATTTACAATAATAAAATATGTTTAAGCGTTCATAACAGACTTATAAAAAAAGATGTTCCGACTATTTTACGAGTATGTAACAAATTTTTAACGTTATATACGAGAACGCTTCACTGAAGTCAGCGTAAAGGCATTATTAAAATTTATTTTACAGACGAAAAATTCTTCCGTTGTAATGGCGGCGTTTCCTAGAGAAGTATGGACTTCTTTTGAACCGCAAAGAATACTTTTTTCCACATTCTTTTAATAAAGTTCTAAAGGTAATCTACTCGTACTTTAGTTGTAAAGTGGAAAGAATCGTTCGTTTGTTGATTAATTTGTTTACAACCTAACTGTTGAAACGGATTTTGCCACTTACGTGGTAGTGGGGCGTGGGTTTGATAGTGTACCTGTATACTTAGAAACCTTTTAACCGAGGTAGGGCACAGCACGAAATTTCTTACTCAAAATATGGAGCATACCCCAGTCGGTATGGACCTCGACCGTACAGAAGACCACAGTTAAATAATACTGTTTTCAAGCAGTATTGTGTTCCTGTTGGTGAGTAAGGTGACCAGAGCTCCTGCGGGGGGTTGGGGATGCTTCTGGTGTTGCAGGCGTCTATAAGCTACGGTAATAGCTTACCATCAGGTGAGCCGTACGCTTGTTTTCCGACCTAGTTATTTATTAAAAAAAAGAAAATTTGAAGTCAACTGCAGGCTTTAATATTGATGCGTTTGATTTTAAAAGAAAAATTCACTTAGAACTTGGCCGTGTAAGAAAATATCTTTAAATACTACTGCACTACTTACTACTTTAAATATACTGCGCTGATGTAATCTAGCGAAATCATTTTAAATCCCTTTCCTTCATAAAAAAATCTTTAGAAAAGGAAACTAGGTAAAACAATTTTCATAGAAGCTGGCTAGTTACTTAAATATTTTAACTTGTAGATTACATTATTATCCCTATTAATCGGATTTCTTTGTCCGCAGTGGTACGTTTAAAACTATATTAGAAGTCAATACAATATGTGCTACAAAAATCAAAATATGATGGTAGCAAAACACTTACCTTAAAAGTTAGATAGCTATATATATATTGTACACATTTACGTTTAGTTATGTGTTATAATTCTTTTTCATAATTAAATATTTATAATGTCATTTAAAAATAATAATAGAAATACTCTTCAAGATACTAATTACAAAAACGAGAGTAACTCAACTCGTCGAGAACAGGTCGTGGCTTCTGTAATTAGATTCCTTTAAATTATCTCAAAATTGTAGCCTCGTAAGAAATATTTTTCTCAGTCCAATACAAAAGCTTCTGAACGAATAAACGGCTTTTGCTGTCTAATGTCAAAAATACCAACATTCTTTATCGAGATATAAAATACCTAAGAATCAGGTTTTCGCATAGTAAAATATACATGAAAACTGCTCTATATTGATCCCTCTCTTTTCGGTGAAATTAAATTTAAACTATCGTGTTACAACACCTTACAGAAGAGGTATACGAATATTTTCACGCAATGAATAAAATACCTTGAAGTTTAAATTTCTTTGCACTTATAGGTATGTACATTCAATTTTTATCAGTGTACTACCCAATCTGGGACATGTAGGTAATACGTGTAGTGTTTTAGCATTAATGATTACTGATCTGCTTATAATTAATTAATTATTATTGAGCTACACCGTGTTTATTTATATAAGACTAGCTGTGCTCCGCGGTTTCACCTGCGTTGATTTGAGGGAAAAAAATGCTTTCCTTTTTTTCAATAGTATAAGATTTAATTAGCTTGATATATTTTCCTTAGTTTACACTAAATAAATTTCTGAACGCACGCATAAATATTTGACCAAAGAGTTGTTTGACCAGAGAGTTTTAAAATGTAAAATACGCCACTATCCGTATATTGTGGATATATGTTGTCGATTCGAAACCTTTATTTAAATACGTTCTTTAATTTTAGGTGAGAGTTTACCATATCGACGGGATGAACATTAAATGTTTGACAGTTACGAACACGAACATTATATCTCATACAAATTTTCATTCCAACCTTTCAACACCTTACATCCTTTTTTTCGCATTAAAAAGTAGCCTATGTCCTTTCTCAGACTCTAGACTATCTGTATACCAAATTTCATTTAAATCTGTTCAGTAGTTTTGCCGTGATTGCGAGACAGACAGACAGACAGACAGACAGACAGAGTTACTTTCGCATTTATAATATTAGGATGGATTACTTTTTATTTTAAACCAATAACATTAATTAATTAAAGACATCTTTTACACCTCGCGCTAACAGAACTACTGAGAAATGGATAGTCTAGTCCTCCATTCATACGCAAACAGATCACATTCAGGGTATATGTCCAGGACTTCCAGCACGCGCAACCGTGCGTGCTGAAGACACTACAAACAGTTTTCGTTTTCTGCACGCTCGCAAAAGATGCAATTGTGGCAAAGAGAACCTACACAACTAATCGCTGAGAAGTGAGATCGGGAGCATCAAACTTGCCATAAAATATACGGCATGCTAATAGATATGTGCATGTATTTTTGTCTCGCTTCAGCTTGTAATATCCCACTGTTGGGCATAGGCCTCTTTCCCCATGTAGGAGAAGGATCAGAGCTTAATCCACCCGCTGCTCCAATGCGGGTTGGCGGACATATTCCCTACTATGAGTAGGTAACGATCACTATCAGGTGTACATGATAACAACCGAGATCGACGGCTTATCGTGCTCTCCGAGGCACGGTGGGGAGACCCACAAGGACTGCACAAACACCCAGATCACGGCACCTATCTGTATCGCCAATACAAATGTTGTCGTGTGCGGGGATCGAAACCGCGACCGCCCGCGCAACAGCCACAAACCAGTGCTGTGACCGTTGCGCCAATGTGGCATGATTTTTTTCATTTTTGTCTCACTTCCAGTGAATTAAAGTTCTCTGTAACAAATCTAGTGTCATATTGAATGGATAATATCTATAAATGTGCTTACAGAGGTACCTTAAAATACCTTTTGAACCCTTTTTCAACAGGAGGACGTAGGTGCTATCGTGTGGGTTCTAGGCATATACACTGTTTTCGAGCTTTCTTCAAACCAATACAGTATAGATAAAGTGAATATATTAGCCAAGCGAAAGTCACAGTACTGAGGACAAATATAAGGCGCTTATGGGAACTTCTGAAACTAAGGTTGGTAAGTTTTAAGGTAAATTCAATATAATAATTATGGTCGTTGAATGTTCTTACATTCAACGACCATATTATATTGAAGCAAATTTTAACAGGGTCAAGTAATCTTTTACTTGACCCTGTTAAAATTTGCTTCTTAATTTTATAATCATACTTAATAATACGTTGTCACATTTGACGAAATGTCATCGCGTAGAATTTATCAATGTAAAAATTCTTCTTTATTAAAGCATTCCATACATACAGTACACACATGTACTTCTGTATTGCTACGCAATCAACCTCAAACTTTATCTCAGTGAAAAGTTTTAAGTCATCTGCAAATGGCAAACATTTTGAGTGTCTTTCAACCTATGCAAGATCATTGAACATGTAATAACAGTAACGGACCAAGAATACGTAGATCCCTGTCTAACCCCGGAATGCGTGTAATAGGACTTTGACTCATAATTATATACCACGCCGCAATTAAGTAGTCGTAATAAGCTTGGCACAAATCCGATAGCAGAGAAATTTGTGATTAGTATGTCATTATTGACCCTATCAAATGCCTTCCGAAAGTCAGAGACCAAAGTATATAATTTACGCTAACATTTTATATTTACTTTTTTGAGGTAAAATTTTTTAATACGAACAGAAACATACAAAAATTCTAAAAGTAATTGTTATGACTGAAGTATCGTAAAAAATATCAAGATTATATTAAACAAAAAACATAAGATAAAAAACCAAATACGAGTAGAGCTTAAAAACATCATAAGATTTAAAAAAGTGTATGTTTATCAATTTTATCAAATGTACCTATATATAAGGTGTAAAAATGGAGAAAAAAAAACAAAAGAGCCATGTTTTTGATTTTATGATGAAGGAAGAATTAAAAGTTATTGGAATATAAGTCGCAGAATTAAGCGCTAATCACACTTATTATCCACCAATCTGCAAGAAAATAGCGTGGTGGTAAAATTAAATGCGACCTTAATGGAGAAAAAATACCCTTAAAGATTGTTATTTTTACTTCTTGTAGGTACTAACGATCTTAATTCTATGAAACTTCTTGTAAAACACTTTTATTACAGAGAGATAAAGTTTTTGTAAGGTTTAATGAAGGAGGTAATTTTCGAAATTATTCCTAAGATCCTAAAACTTGGAGCATTATTTGAAAGGGACGCGTTTTGTTTTATATTATACTAGCTGTGCCCCGCGGTTACCCCCGCGTTAATTTGAGGAAAATCATAGCTATAGCCTTTCCTAATTTCAAGTTTGTAGGTGTATTTTTCATTGGACTTTCATAAAACTACCATCCCCTGTTTTAACCCCAAAAGGGGGTTGATTTCTCAAAATACATTATTAGTACACCTCAACATCATCTATAGAGCATATATTTTGAATTTCAAGTCTCTTTCTTCAAAAACATGGGACTTTCATACAAACTTTCAACCCCCGTTTTACCCCTTTAGGGTGGAATCTCGCAAAACCCGAATTAACTGACCTCTACTCGGCGAAAGGAATATACCTACCAAATTTCAAGTCTCTACGCCTTATGGTTCCAGAGATATCGTGATGAGTCAATGGGTGGATATCTCTTTTATATATATAGAAGATATATTTTTTATTATTATATTTATCCGTTGAAATTTAAAAACTTCGTGAAACAACTTTTGTATCGAAACTCGATGAAAGAAAAAGTAAGATTAAATTTTACGCTTGTCACATTGATCAATTGTCACGGCGATTAGTGATGAGTTCTCTTAACGTTCTAATCATATTTTTTTGTATTTGATAATCTATAATACCTACAGAATAAAGCACGGTACCTACCTATATCCACAAACGATTCGTTTAGATTCCTACCCTTTCGATATCGATCATATTATTTATTTTCGTAAGGCTCAAATACCTAATTTAAGGACAAAAAGATAATAGATATTGCAGACCAAAGCCAATGCAGATAACTAAATCATGAAATGGCGGTCCAGTGACCCACAAATTGTGACTCAAGATGTAAAAGCTTTTCTTGTAAATGTTTGATTATTGAGGGCCGGCACAGCTGGATAGGTATATCCTGCTCAAATCTGGAGCAGCCCATCAGAGGAAGTAACTCAACCTTACAGAAGATCAAAGCTAAATAATACTGCTCTCAAATAGTGTTATGTTCCTGTTGTGAGTAAGGTAGCCAGAATATCCCACTACTGGGCATAGGCCTCTGTCCCCATGTAAGAGAAGGATCAGAGCTTAAATCCACCACGCTGCTCCAATGTGGGTTGGCGGATATATTCCCTACTACGAGTAACGATTGCTATCAGAGCTCCAGTGGTATCTCCAGTGGTCTATCTATTTCTGGTGTTGCAAGTGTCCATAGGCTACGGTAGCCCCTTACTATCAGGTGGTCTATACGCTTGTTTGCTGACCTAGTAGTATAAAAAATACAGCTTTTATCAAAATATTATCAAACTTGAACACATCTTTAAAAAATATCAAGTTCTCGAACCAAAGATCGTAGTGTTCACGGTCGAGGGCGAATGTGAAAGAGAGATTAAAGTCGTTGGCCGCAAGTACCTACTCTAAATTAATTTCAGTACGTTTAAACGCAATTCATATATACAAAAAAATTAGGTTGGGCCCGAGGTTATAGGAACCGAACCTAAGCGGTAGGTGTTAAAAAAATTACTGTCAACGCCATCTATCCAGAATGATAACAAACGAATTGAGAATTTTATAAAAATTAACTGTAACAGCAAAGTCGACTTTAGGTTGCAGTGACCAGTGACATCTAGCGATGGAAAGTCACACCAACATATGGACTCAACACAATTCAAACACACCAAAGCACGTACATATTATGCATGTTAGTAATAGTTCCTTTTGCTCTTCCTAGATCTCATTGAATACTATTTGTGAAAAATATATATTTATAACTGAGGTAGGGCACAGCAGGAAATTTCCTGCTTAAAATATGGAGCAGCCCGACTGGGGTAGTACCTCGACCTCACAGAAGACCACAGCTAAATAATACTGTTTTCAATCAGTATTGTGTTCCTGTTGGTGAGTAAGGTGACCAGAGCTCCTGGAGATTGGGGATAGGGTCGGCAACGCGCTTGCGATGCTTCAGGTGTTGCAGGCGTCTATAGACTACGGTCTTACCATCAGGTGAGCCGTACGCTTGTTTGCCAACCTAGTTACATAAAAAAAAATAAAAAAAAATAAAAAAAAAATTTGGCGGCAAACTACTTAAAAGATAAACACTTAAAAAATGGCTATACAAACTTAAATAGCTTAACCGACTGATTTTGTCACTGTATTCATAATTTAAGGGGTTAGGTATTAGGGCCTATGCAAACCACGTTTTTTAAACGCGCCGTCGACGCGCGTTTCTAAAACGCGCGTCGACAGCGCGTTTGTATCGCGCAATACGCGCGTTTGCATCGCGTCTGTATCGCGTGACACGCGCGTCGACGGCGCGTTTTTATCATACAAAGCAGTTTGTTGGCGTTTGTATCGATTCAAACGCGCGTCGACGGCGCGTTTGTATCGCGACATACGTGCGTTTGCATCGCGTTTCTATCGCGTCACACGCGCCTTTGCATCGCGTCTGTATCGCGTTTAAAAAACGCGGTCTGCATAGGCCCTTATAGTCAGAGATATAAAAAATGACAATTTTAACTAACATTTTTTGCCCGTAAATTATTTTATTTTATAAAAGTAAAAACATTGCATCATTAAATAAGGTTTTGAAAAAAATAGTTTTATAGATAATCTAGTGCTTGATCGAAGCTTTTTTTTAAATTAACATAATGGCGGTCTCTGGAAAGAAATATTAAGATACTATTACATATATATTATAGTGACTACAATGAACTACAATACCTTTTGTTTAATTTAATCTTTGTACTGCTGTTTCTTTTATTTTCTTTTACTATGTAAAACTGTTGACTATATGCAATAAAGTTATAATAAATAAATAAATAAATAAGATTTTCCGGAAAGAACCAACATTTTAAAAAATGGAAATTAAAAAAAATCCTTCGACTAGGCACTAGTTTTTCATGTTTTTTAAACGCTCTATAAACACTTAAATCTACCAAGCGGTTTTTGAGTTACAGTGGTCACCAGTTCAAAAAACATAGTTTTGAGAAAATCGTCTTTGAAATCTTATATGACGCATTTGAAGTTTAATACTCAATTTACGTAAAGTAATACGTAATATTTAATTACTTACACCGAGTCATCTAATCCTGGGATGGCCCATATAATAGTTCTTCAGTATTTATTCTAGTATTTTCATTTTCAGTTGTTGCCATTGCTTGTTTTTCTTCACGGCTTTTTTCATCAAGGCTTCTGTGACTGTTTTACTAAAATCTAACACGTGTTTCAGTAATATTTTATATTAAATATATTTAATATTATATGTCGGATTTACTTTTTTTTTTTTCGTTTGCGAGCAAACACAATTATTATGTATGTTACCTCTGAACTTTTTACTGGGTGGACCGATTTGTATGATTCTTTTTTTAATCTAAAGCTGGTGCTTGTCATGTCATAATGTGGTCTCATTTAAATTTGATCGAGATTTGATAGATACTTTTTGAGTCATCTTTAATAATAATAGGTATTTGCTTTACTATTTTTTCGTCGACAGTCGTTGTATTATACTTCATAACTATTATATACTTCATTACTGGGTAGACAGATATCAGTGGGTTTTTACAGAAAAGTACCTAGTGCTTGTCACATAGTCCCATTTAAATTTAATCGAAATCTGACGAGCACTTTTTGAGTTATCACATAGTTACCTATCCCTAATAATGCGTACCACGGATGCTTATGTTACCTTTACTTGACTATTTTTCTTCTACATACATTGTATTAGATCTCATTCAATTCGGTTCTTTTTTTAGTTTGAGATCATGATTGGCTAGATGAAAAATCACCAAGCTGTCAAAATCGAATCGAAAAAATATTAATCATCTACGCCCAACTACTCGTAACTACCAGTTAACATAATAAAAAAAATGACTATGTCTATCTTTCATAATTAGGACCTATTTAAATACATAAGACAAATCATTTAAGATCAATTATTTCAATTATTTTAAATTATTTTAACGGTAACTTAGTTGACAAGATCTCGTTTCGATACAAATAATTTTATTGCTTAACTCATGACTAGTTTAGTTATTAATTGACACATTAATTTTAAATATTGTATGAAAACGCATTAATTTCCATTTTTATCACAATCTATAATACTTTCCAAACCCATTTACATATTTTCCAGTTTTTTAATGTTTAATTTTACTATTTAAAAAAAAAATAACAAACTGTGTCCCCTAATTATTTTCAACACTTTTGTCCACTATGTTACGGGCTTTGAAAGTTCTAAAATAAAAACAAACATAGCCACAGTAATCCTAAGCATATCAATAAACATCAGAAGATTATTAGCAAATTTTCTAATAAAGTGGAAAGAAAATATAAAAGAAATTCGCCTTGTTTTTGACTTACTGTTTGTTAAAATCCATACAAAATGTACAAAAAATAGTTGATCGCCCCATTTATACCGACGTCATATGGGTAGCCGGTGGGTAATGATCAGTGCTGCATTTGGTATTGGACAGTGTCTATTATTTTAATCCGTTTCGAAAAAATTAGTTGCTGAGTTTGTTGTGCCGTGAGATAATCGCAGTGACCTCACGAGAACAGAATATAATTTGAACTGATACAAAACCTAAATAAGACAAATATCATTATGATTCTTCATTTTATAGAAAATAAAGTAGACAAGTGATGCAACTTTATGATATTGTATTCTTAATATCGAAGCAAATAAACACAAAATTAAAAAGTACTTATTAAATTTTTAGAAGCTGATCTGAAACCACATTAGTCACTCTTCTTATTTTTGTAATATCCATCATCATATTTTATTAAACGCGAATAATAGCGGTGAAATATCGCCAAAGTAGATCTCATCATAAGCTTTTAGGAATCTTTTGTGTGGTAAAAAGCTCATATAACTTGTTATCAAATAAAAGAAAGGTGTGAATTTTCTCAGGCGGTTCCCCAGGCCCCACCTCTTAAGATGGCGTTATCCCCTCCATCAGATAATCAGCCAGTAGCATAAGAGCATCACTACGCGGTGATACCTACAGCTTCCGCATCAATTGTAACGGCACCACCTATTTTCGGAAGCAATTATCACTCCACAACCCAGTCAGACGGACTTAATAGTCTGCGATAACATTTTGCTTCTGCGAGATCATAGTTTTTGACATGTAGTTGATAAAAAGATTAATTTAACAAAAATCACTTAATAAGTATGATAACGTTTTAAACAAATAATGAATTCGATTGACGACATATCAAGCACGTGCGAAAACGAATGTGGATTATCATTTCAAAATAAATTCTCTAACAGTGCTAAACCCAAAGAAAAATTAGTTTATAATTCAGAATCGGAGTCCGACTTTGATAGTGAGAATGAAACAATTGACGTGATTTGTGAAAACAGTGATAAAAAAGAACATAGTGTACAAATATTAACCGCGAACACTCATAGTAAGGAAGACGCCATTTATACGTTAAGTAAAAGTTTATTCTCAAACAAAATGACAATAAATTCAAAAAAATGTTTCGAAACCGACGCAAGAAACTGTGTAAATAATCCAAAAAATTGTGTTGTTAATAGTAGAGGCAATAATTTTCTAATTGATAACATTCTTGGCACAAGTCATAATAGCTCTCAAGCCAAATCTGTAAATGTAGAAAGCGAAGATTTAGAAGAGACTGAAGATGAGCATAATGGTATTATTTTAAATTTATTGCGTTTGGTATTGTTTTTTTTTCTTCTTTGAGAATATGTTTTTGATTCTGTCACGTTACGTCAAACTGCCGTCAACAAGCCTTCGTCTGAGTATTCATCGGTGATATTTTTTATAGTACCTGGGTGACCGAGCCTAGCTCGGTATTTTCATTTTATTTTTTGTTTTTTGTTTTTTCTCGTTATTTTTATATTTTAATTTTATTTAAATAATAAATCACGAGTGAAATTAAAAAAAAAAAAATGAATCTGGAGACTGAGATTCGAACCCGGGTCAAGACGATTTGACACCCGCCGATTACCTAATTACGCTGTTACAGCTATGTTAACAGTAGTGAAATTAAGCTTCGTATTCTAATGATATTTTTTCATTGCCTAAAAACAGGGATAAAACGACATTTTTTTTAAATGAATCCTAGCTAGATCAATTTTTCGCCCCCGAAATCCCCTGCATACTAAATTTCACGAAAATCGTTGGAGCCGATTCCGAGATTCAGAAAATATATATATATATATATATATATATATATACAAGAATTGCTCGTTTAATAGTATAAGATTTCTCGACTTCGTCCGCGTGGAATTTAACAAAAACGTTATTGTTCAGTTTGCAGAGTTGCAAATAAATACATTTTTAAAATAAAAGTAGCCTAGGTTACTCCTTATTAAATCAGCTATCTGCCAGTGAAAGTTCTGTCAAAATCAGTCCAGCCGTTTCAGAGATTAGCCGGAACAAAAAGACAGGCAGATAGACAAAAATTTTAAAAAATGTTATTTAGGTATATACTGTGTACAATCCATATGCATTTGGTAAAAAGCGGTTATTTTGATATTACAAACAGACACTCTAATTTTATTTATTTGTATATATTACAAATATAACGACAACATAAACATGACATACATAGGCGACTATAACTACATAGAGAATTTGACAGGTGTAATCGCTTTTATAATAGAAATAGTTATACACTAAAAATGATTGACTTTTGTTTCTATTGTTTCTGAAAATCGCAACATGATGATGATTTCGTAGTCTAAAACCTTCCTTAACTAATAGAGCATGAAATTAAAAGTTTGTATTAATTATTATTATTGGCCAATCCTGCAACATGTGCATTCCTTCCTACTGAACTGGAATAATTGTGTTTGCTCGCAAACTAAAAAGAAATCGAATTTAATGTACATCATCACTTCAGCCTGCGGCAGTCCACTGCTGGACATAGGCCTCCCCAAGTTCACGCCAAAAATGGCGCTGGGCAGGCGGGTTGGTAGCCGCAGGGCTGGTTTTCTCGCACCAAAGACGCTGTTGCCCTTCTTCGGCCAGCAGTTGGATGGTTATCCCGCCATGGGTTGGCTTTGTAGGTTCCAAGGTGGTAGTGGAACTGTCATGTTTTAGTCGCCTCTTGTAAGAGGCGCAGGTGTCGTAACACCCACGGGATTAGAGGGGGTGGCTATATTCTTTACTGCCACACAGCACCTTTACTAAGTAAGAAAAGCACCTGCTTTTGATTAAAAAGAGTCATCAAAATCGTTATAGCCAGTAAAAAGTTTCAAGGTTAACACACAAAAATTACAGTCGATTTAAGAACCTCTTCCTTTTTTAAGTCGGTTATAAGCCTATAAATGCCTGTTGGATAAAAAAAAATCTTTTCTCTTAGCTAAGACAATGGTTGAAACTAAAGCCTTGCTGAGTGCTGACCCATCATAGATTAGTGAATAATTACGATAAAGGATCTATTTATGCAACAACTGCGATCAACAGATATTCAGGCACTCTATGTATGATTGATGGGCCTACTAGAAGAAAACAAACAACCCAGTACTAGTAGCAAGTATTTGTACACATATATTTTGTTCCATAAGGGATTCAGGTCCTCGCCGGCCGAAGTTAAGAAACCTTTTCTCGTTACTATACCTAGGCAGACGAGTTTTTAGAAAACTTTATTATATTAGCATTATATTCCACATAAATTCAACTATTTTCTTTTCAGTTTCATCAACCTCAACATGTCCGGAACTGAATCCACTGAACGGCGCTGAAATATTGGCGGGACATGCGTACGTTCATTGGCTTGCTACTCAACAACCGACATCTACATTTTATGGTAATAATTTATGATAATTTACTTTCAAATATATTATATTAGAATTGCATTATTTGTTTTTGTAATATAATTTCAATATTTAAATAATCAAACGTTTCACATTTAACTGCCCCCCAGTATGACGTGACTTCAGTGTAAAGGATCCGCAAATACACAACTCATAAGCACAAACACCCAGACCGCGACAAACGTCTGTATAGTACCTACACTCAAATATTTATCGTGTGCGGGCATCGAACCTACAATGGTTAGCACATCAGCCAATGACCACTATGTCAACAGTCAACACGTCATCAAACCTTAGGTTTTGGTTCATGTATAAATTTCCATTACACTCTTATTTTCAAACAACAATAATTATAAATTAATAATAATTATAATTGTAAAATGAAAACATTTGACCCTTTATTTATATGCTACCACTACCACTACAGCCTATCACAGTCCACTGTTGGACATAGGCCTCCACAAGTTCGCGCCCGACATTATGACGCGAACTCATGGTATTTTGCCCATAGTCACCACGCTGGGCAGGCGGGTTGGTGACCGCAGGGCTGGCTTTGTCGCACCGAAGACGCTGCTGCCCGTCTTTGGCCTGTGTATTTCAAAGCCAGCATGGATGGTTATCCCGCCATCCGTCGGCTTTTTAAGTTCCAAGGTGATAGTGGAACTGTGTTATCCCTTAGTCGCCTCTTACGACACCCACGGGAAGAGAGGGGTGGTTACATTATTTAGTGCCGTAGCCGCACAGCAGCATTTATATGCTAAATCTAAAATACTCTTGTAAGAAAATTCCTGCATAGAGGGCTACACAGTTATTCATTATATCTGTCAAGTGGTTACTCAGTGTAAAGACCCGAAAAGTATTTAGTAAAAATCCAATAGGTATCTCATCATGTTGTAATTTCTTTATTATTTCCATTGTAATTCTAAAACTTGGTTCAATAAATTTTACAGTAATCTCTGATTACAAAATTAGTGATAGCGAAATAATACAAAGAGAACAACGTTATACGATCAAAAAATAATTTATTTTGTAAATTTTTAAAGCATAAAACTAAGTTTTAATACGAAAGTGAAGTTCAGTCGGTGTGCATGGTCTGATTACTTACTATTTTTATTTTTACGAATTTCGACTAATATTTTTCGAATAATAAGGTTATAGAATATTAACAACATAGTATAAAACAAAGTCGCTCTCCACCTCTGTCTCTTTGTTTCTAATCTTTTTACTATATATACCACACAACTGATTTTGATGCAATTTTCACTGTTATTTAGGAAATTTATTCCCGAAAGTTTATATATACATTATATATATATTGTATATACAAAACATTCTAATTAAGCATTCGTATAATAGATAAAATTCCATGTTTTGTAATGAAGCCGTCAAAAACCGATTCTTCGAGCGCTTACATTGCGAACGCTGGCTAAACCTTATAAGATATATCAGAATAATGTACTACGGTATTATAATTATACCATAAAAAGGCCTCCAAAAAATCTGCTATAGCATAAATCTACCTTCTAAGGTTGACTCACAGTAAATATTTTTATCTTTAAGTAATTAATTTAAAAATATTACTTTATTTGCAAAGGCAGCTTTGTTCATAAGAATCAGACTTCAGTCGCGTGGCGGACCTGACACACACATTTTTCCAATTTGGATTTGAGTTTAGGTTGTATATAGGTTAAATATAATAAATATCATGACTCATAGAAGCAGAGTAGTGATCACGATTGTCAACGAAACTCACTTATATCACAACTTTACGAAAGTAAAATGATAACGAGCACTTATTATTATAGGGTTGTTTCTAATATCGTTATGTACATGTGTATGTTAGTAATTATTTATTAATATGGTAAAATTTATTCCTGTTCTATTTATTATTAATAACTATTACCTAAAACCTAGCTCTACAAAGTTTGCGCGATCGAACGATCAATCAAAAAATTCCACTCCATAATAGTTGGATACAGTTGTTTGTTAAAGTTATATTGAACTTAAGTTAAAATAATAATTGGTGTAGGTACTCGTACTTTCAGAATAGTTTTAGATGCACATGATCATATATATAAATTACTACAATAGCTGTAAGTTTGATATACCTATACTTCTATACCAATAATAAAAAATGTATGTGAGTAGGTTCGTAGAATTTTAGGGGCCAAATACATGAACTACTGAAACGCTACGAAAACTCTTTTATAAGTAGAAAGTACCATTATTAAATTTTTAATTAGAAAATTTTAAGAAGAATTAAGTTTTTCTTAATACTACGTAAACGCACTACTGCGTAACTTTATTTGCTTTCTTTATGTGACTAGGTCGTCAAATAAGCATACGGCCCACATGATAGTAAGCAGTTACCGTAGCCTATACCCGCCTGCAACACCAGAAGCATCGCAAGCGCGTTGACTGACCCTCTCCAGGGGCTCTGGTCACCTTACTCACCACAGGAACATAACACCGCTTGAGAACAGTATTGTTCAGGTGTGATCTTCTGTAACGTTGACCAGACGGGCTGCTTCATATTTTGAGCAGGATATTTCCTGCTGTGTCCTACCTTATATAAATGACGCATACGTTGACAATAGTTAAGCATACATTAATTCAGTATGCTACAAAAATATTACTCTTTGGTAAATGTAAAAAAAGTTTGCGACACAATATATCCATGTCTACTAAACCACAATTTTTAAACAATTTTTCCATTTCAAAAGTAAGAGCATTACTAACAAGCTTAGCTTACCGATCCTTATAAACGATAGTAACAACCAAGATTACACGAAACAAAAACACTTTGTCTAAAAATGTAGATATATATTATTAGACGCATAGTTTAAATGATAGGAAAAGATGAACATTAACGTGAGTTACCTAATACGCCGCCGCTACTCGGAAACTACAGTAGCTGATAAATTCTGAGCCTAGAAAAAAAAGTTTGATACCCTTTCTGCGTGGTTGGATCTTCGTTTGGACCTTCTGGTTGGGTGGGGGATTAGTGAGACTGTTATATTGCATTGCGATACGAATTGGTTATCACAATAACACCTGAGTGCTACCCAAAACGCAATGTAGCATGCGCCGCATCGCGTGATGGCGGCCGGGTGCGAATCTTCACACGCACTTACACTAATATTTCAACCACACGCAATCATCCCTCAGTCGTGAATAATTGTTATTTATCGTTAAGAGGAAGAACTTAATTATTCAAACTATATATTATAAAAATCTCTGGCATTTTAATAACGATGGATCTAAACCTATAAATACCTAAACGAAACATTTTCATTGTCGAAATATAATTATTGTAATGTAAGCAGGTATATAACTACTAGTAGTAGAGTACTTACTAAATTTTAACTACTGCTAGATAAACATCGTACGAGTAGGTACTTACTTAATCAAAATTTATTTTAATTTTAAGTTTTCTCATACATTAAGTTATTATTTCAAAAATACTTTTGATGTATACTTACAAAATTTTAAATAGCATTTATAATAAAAATTACGAAAGTCGTATTTCTTAAGAGTTCATATTTGTCGACCGAACGTGCCTTAACAGTCGTTAGTTTGTCAAATATTTTGTCACATTCGTCGCGATGAGCACTCGGAATTTCGGTGGCTATAAAATTAGTGTGTCATGTGTAACATCCTAGAAAAGGCGGGAGGTCTTGTCGTGATTAAACATTTTCGAATACTCTTGCGTTCCAAAACTATGATACAGGAAGATTGAATGATTAGTAGCTTATCAGTTAATACACTATCCAATAAATTATCCATTTTATTGTGGTAGTAGGTATATTTTAAATTTGTATAAAACATGCTTTAATTTTAATTAAAATTAGTTCTTAGATATAAAACTAAGATAAAAGTTAAGTTTCAATATCATTTCTAGTTTACTTACTACTTAGTAAACGCGTCAAAAAGTACTTTTTCAATAAAAAACAAAATCTATTGAACATCGAACGCTTATAATTTCAGCAAAGCACATTTTTTTGTAAGTAAATAAATCATTCTGTATAATATACACATGCGTCACGATTAACATAACATGATTAATTTACAATAAGCAATAAATATTTTCAGCTGTAAAAATCACGCTAAAATATTTATCTACTCATCTAACGAGTAAAGCTAACAGAGCATACATAGCGTTCCGTGTGTGACAAGTCTGCAGAGACATTCGACGAATTGTCGCCAGCCGTCGGACGGTGGTCGCGACTTCGCACCGATGTGTCGGTAAACAGCTGCCGCGTCGATAATTACTGACAAAGCTCGCTTATTTACACCCCGCCTTAACACTCTGAGCCGTTGCCGTTGGAACTATATCGAGAAAAGATGATACATGAATTTTTATAAATTGTGCTAATGCCCCGCTCACATTAATACATTATTGTTGTGCTCTAATCAAATTTTAATATTTGAAACGATTCGAAGGAAAATAAACATATTAAAGTAATTTTATTATCTACATACGACTATTTAGCGTGTGGTTATTACAATAATATATTATACAGTATAATTTATACTTTAAGTATGCGCTTCGTAACATATAAAAGATAAATGAACCTGATGACACTTTCAAGGTAAATATTTTTGGTTTATACTTTCTATTTATTTAAAACTAGCTTCTGCGCGCGACTTCGTCGGCGTGGACTCCGCTCCTATTGGTCTTAGCGTGATGATATATAGCCTATAGCCTTCCTCGATAAATGGGCTATCTAACACTGAAATAATTTTTCAAATCGGACCAGTAGATCCTAAGATTAGCGCGTTCAAACAAACAAACAAACAAACAAACAAACTCTTCAGCTTTATTATATTAGTATAGATTATATAGGTATATTTTACAATAATTGAGAATATTTTTACGTAAATAATGGAAAAAAGAAGAGATTGTAAAGTCAACATAATAATCAAAGCCCAAAACATAGAATCAAAGGAAATCTAAAGTTCCATGTCACAAAATCCCATACCATCGTAGGTAATCTAATTAATTCTATCACTCGTTCGTAGGGACTGTAATAGGTACATACATATGTACATATATATTTTCTTTACCTTTTCTACCGCTTTACTATTACAACAACTTTATTTTAATTAGATGTAATAAAAGTAATACAATTCAGTAAATCTGTTCTAAGATCGCTTACGTAAATTGTTAGCAGTCTGTTAGCGAGGCCATCACACATCATACACCCGCCACAATGCGTTATTGACATATGAAATTTCAAACTGCGCAGGCGCAACACAAATACCCTGATTGTGTTTATAGCCACTTAACAAGAGCCTGTGACAATTCCGATTAGTACTTGAGAAAAAAATTTACCGTGTGTTTGTTTTAAGTGAGAGCAGCTACTTTGTAAATTTAGGCGTGTTTTATTTAATTTATTTTAATAGCTCCTTATTAACATTTTAAAAAGTTGGTATATGCAGCCACACATTTATTAATTTTCTAATGAATAATGAAATACAGCGTGTCAAAATAGACATAAAGACAAAAGAGTAAAGGGCGTAGTTATGCTAATTGTATGTTCCTAAGATGAGGGTTACTTTCTGTGCTAGTACGTACTTAAACAATTTTCGTTTTTTTGGATGACAAACAACTATAATTATATATTAATAAAAATAATCTATACATATATATAAAAAAGTTTTCCACCCATATGTTGACTCATCACGATATCTGGAACCATAAGGCGTAGAGACTTGAAAGCTTGGAATAGACCTTTCGCCGAGTAGAGGTCAGCTAAGAACGGATTTTACGAAATTCCACCCGCAAGAGGGCGTTGCGGGGGTTAATAACATATATGGCAAAACAACATTTGCGGGGTCAGCTAGTAATATAATATAATTATTGCTGCTTAAATTTATATGATAATATTATGATTTATACGCTTGATTTTTTATTATATTAATTTAAATAAATTGCGTTTAGGTACATAATTCGAAACGAACGATAAATATTCAGCCTGTAACATCTCATTGCTGAGCTTAGGCCTCTTTCTCCATGTAGGAGAATGATTGGAGCTTAGTACACCACGCTGCTCTACTGCGGTCTGGTAGTTATGTATAATCTCTACTATGAGTAACGATTGCTGATCAGGTGTATATGATAATAGCTGGGACCGACACCTTAACGTGCTCTCATACGACCCACAAGGACAGACATGCTATCCATAAAGAAATATTTGTGCAAATACAAATATACCGAGCCATCCATCCCGAGGAATCGAACCCGCAGACCGTCGGTGTTTAGACGCGTACATGGCGTACGCACCACTACACCAGAGTGGTTGAATTGATTGTATACGTTAATTATTATATCCTTACAAGTCTTGTGTGTAATGAATAGTTCTTTCATTATTTTATAATTTATTTATACTTACGTACTTTTACCAGATGATAAGAATAATAGAAGACCACGTCGAGCAGGCCCCGAACGAAAGCCACGTCAGGCGTACAGCGCGAAACAACTAGAAAGATTAGAAGCTGAATTTAAACTAGATAAATATCTAAGCGTTTCCAAGAGAATGGAACTCTCAAAGGCTCTAGGACTCACTGAAGTACAAATCAAAACATGGTTTCAGAACCGAAGGACGAAGTGGAAGAAACAACTAACATCTCGTTTAAAAATCGCACAACGCCAAGGATTGTTTTCTGGACATAATATTTTCGGGCATGCTCCCCAAAATTATTCTCTTTTGAACCCGTACGCGTACGCACCGCTTAGCTGTGTTTTTACTCCCGTTAGTATTCCTACAACTCAGCCTTAATAACTAACGATCTTCATGCAATTTTAGATATTCTTAAAAGTAAAAACGAATGTACAATTTTGGGAGTATGTCGTCCTCGTCAGCTGATGATCGTCGATTGCTGATTTCTTTCATGGATGCCGTGAAGTCGCTTATCAACCTCGTATGGATATTGCGATTCTAGAGAATAGTTTTAATTAGTGTTTAGTTACAATAATTCACCAAATATCTTTAAAAAATATGTGTTTTGTTTCAAGTTACTCTTTTTAGTTGTAGCCCGCAGCTTGTGTCAGCTTACAGCTAGTCACTAGCTGTTTTACAATATATTTACCACTAATATACAGCCCAATTCTACAAAGTAACTAAGATTTAGTTTTTCAGTAACAGAATGTATAGCATAAAATAATTATAATAAAATTAACTTTACTTTCTTGTTTAGAAAACTATTCTTAATTTTTGAAATTTTAATCACAACAGCATACATATCTATGTGGTGTATAAACGCCCCATGACAATCAGATCAATTATTATTTCTGTTAAACAATTAAAAACAAATCGGTCAAGTGCGAGTCGGACTCGCGCACGAAGGGTTCCGTACCATTGACTAGGTACATTGATTTTAATATCGGGCAAAAAGCGGCTAAAAAAATCACTTTTGTTGTATGAGAGCAAAAATAGGCAAAAATGACGTTTTTTGTATGGGAGCCCCCCTTAAATATTAATTTTATTTTAATTTTATTATTTATTATTAAAGTAAAAATAGAACTGAGTATTTTGTGAATATTTCAAGTGCCTACCTGTTGCCATTATTGATATCGAGCAAAAAAAGGCAAGAAAATCGCGTTTGTTGAAGCATTTTATAGCAAATGCAGAATTTATCTATATTCGTTTTAATATTTAGTCTTAAGGTACATTTCTATAATTTACTCTATAAATGTCATTAGGAAAATCAAATAACACCAATTTTATACCTACAAAGAAAAATAATGTGCAAGCCAAAAGTAACTAATATATCTTAAGGCTAATTAATATTCTCGTTTAGACCAAATGTTAGAAACCTTTTTTAATCGAATTAAGTATTAAATATGTAATTGTAAAATTGCTCAATCTTATCTAATTATTATGTACTGGGTGCACAAATTAATTCGGTCCATTTTTAAAAGATGGCTTTGAATTTAATGTATATTGTTTAGAAATAGTAGATTGCGGTAGTTTCTGAGAGCTTACACATCTGTGCTGTGTTATATACGGTACATATTGCTTTGAGTTTTTTTTTTAACCTAACTAACTTGTTTTTATTAGGTTGAAACAGTATATGTGGTAATTTGTAACGTTTGCGGGAGATTTTTTTATATTACTTTTAAAAATTGCAGCTAAAGCGCATATAATGCTTGCTGAGCCTTACTTGTAAATAACTGCTTCAAAGGCAAAAAAGAAAGGTTTTTTGGATCTCATTGTGACACGAAATAAAAAAGGATACTCTATGGCAACTCGACGAAGAAAAAATAGAACGTTAAGCCCGTCAATTGCTGTTCAACTCCAACATTGACACCAAACCCAAATATCTGTTTTAAAGGTAATATTGTGTATCTGATGGAACCAAACGGGTAGGTACCTATAAATTGTATGAGTATAATATGATCTACTAAAATCTAGCAATTCCACTACGGGCATTCATTACAGATTGCAACTGATGCGTTTTAACCAGGTATGACAAAAAAAAAATTGGCAATATACGAGGAAAAACAAAACAAAGTTATTTTCTTTCATGATAGCGTTCGTGCTCATGTTGGGCAATTAGTGAAAAATTGTTAAGAAACGGCTATGTGGGAGATTTTATTTTACCACTCTCGCTGTATTTTCCGAACATGGCTCTATCGGATTAGTGATTGTTTACGCAGGTACAGCATGATTTGGCAGCTCAAAAGCTAATTTTTTTTATTAAATTTTTTTATAAAACTTCGGATGACCTCAAAAATGGGATATTTTTCTAAATTGAATTCAAAAATTTACTGAAAGATGAGGAAAAGTAATTGCTTTCGTTTAAGAGGGCGTATAAAGCGAGCAAAAAATCAGATTTCACCCGCGCGCCCGTGAGTAATTGATGAAACAAAATATACACAAAGCCTCGTGTCAGAGTGCGATAGACGATATAGTTTTGAGCGCTTTACGAATGTAAAAAACGACAAATATCTTATTTTATATATAATTCCGAAACTAAAAGTAATTACATTAAATGCCTAGGCATAGCCTTTACTCATATTTAAATGTAATTAATTATCAAATTTTTGTCTTAAAGGTCATAACCATATCGAGTATAAATAGAAAAAATATAAAAATTAGAGGTTACTTCGTGATTATATTTTATCGAGGAAATTTCATTATTTTATGTTTTTGATTAGGCTGTAGTCTTGAAAATATCACGTAGTTTGTCATATATTTTTATTTTAAGATTTGGTCCGGAATTTTTCATGTAAAATCAAATAGCAGATTGATAATTTTGCTTTATGCGCCCTCTTAACAATACTTTGATTAATCTGTTTATTATTATTGTTTTCAAATTAACAAATTTTAACACCCAAAAAACAAACCGAATTAATTTGTACGCTCAATATTGGTGTAAAAAAAATTGAGCAATAATATGTAAATACAATAAAAACTTAATTAATAATATATAACACTAACAAAAAGTTGTCATTAATTATGTACTTCTAGAATAAAAATGTAGGGTACATTAATTTAAGTAAAATAGCAATTCTTTAGAAAAAAACTGTGTAGAGTATAAAATTATTACTTACTAGAAATAATTTTCTCGTAATTGTACGCTTAAAATTGAATGTAAATAATAATAATAAACTGTAAATATTATTACGGCTATTTTTATTGATTCCCTTTTAAATTCTGTAGGTATTTAAATCTTTTAAGGGTTATTTTCAGCTCAAATTATCATCAACGTACGCCTTTTTTATTTACAGGTTACGAATAGATTTATCTGATAATATGCTCCAATAAAATTTTGTTGGTGAAAAAGAAGAATATACCATAAACATTTCTGGGTGATAGCGTTATAGATACTTACGTCAGATAATACTTATAGCAAAAATAGGGCTAGATTTCTAAGACCAATATAAAGAGCGTTTTAGCGTCTTCGAAAAATAGTCTTTCAGTAAAAAAAAAAAAATAATTTCAGAAAAAATACATCATTAGGTAGAGAGTATCAGAATAATTACAACACAGAGAAATTCATGATCACTAGCTAGTACATAATATATTTATTGTCGAAGTTTACTCGTTAATGATAGATTAGCAAAGTTTAATTTGGATTCTAATTCAATCAACTCAACGTTTTAAATTCTTAAATTCACGGTAATCGTTCTTAAGGAGTAAATTCCAGTCGCGTGTAGGAGTTGACAGAATTTTTTTTTCTACAGTTGTTTGCAGTTTTCCTTAGGATAAAAGTCGTCGCAATCTGCTCCACCTAGTCCGAGGATCGAGGCTCGTAGAGCACCAAGAGCGCCGCCGCGAATCCAAGCCACGCCTGCACTTTAAATGAAAATAAAAATAAAATAAATGAATACAACTTATTTTATTAACCGAAAAAGGAGGAGGTTCTCAATTTGATAACTGACTATTTTTGTCGTCTACCTATTGTATTACTCGTCTATGTAATATTAAAGTCGATTTTTTTCGTTGGTGAACAAAATTATTCCATTTCCTTTTTACATACAAACATAATTATTTATTCTGCATTGTATTAGATGTTGACAATTTAGAGTTTTTTTTTTTTATCATTACACAAGGCTGTTGCTAAGGTGGTATTTCTTTTTTGTTATAAATATGTGAATAAATGTACGTCTAATAAAAAAAAAATTGGCAGTTATAGAGACTGCCGATAGGAGTGAAAACTTAGAACTTTTAACATTAAAACGTGAAATTTCATGTGAATCTTCGTGAAAATTAGGTGACGCGAACCCATAAGATGTTCCGTTACCAAAAATCACCCGACGCATCTAAAGAAGTTTTCACTTCAAAAATCGACTTCAATTACATCCATAAGTAATACAACGTAGGTAGACGAAAAAATAGTAAATTAAATATGCGATCTAGATACAATTTACAGATTGAGATGCCAAGACAAGCATCAGCTTTCGATTAAAATAAGAATCATCAAAATCGGTACATCCATTAAAAAGTTATGAGGTACCTATACAACGTAGGTCAACAGAAAAATAGTCAAGTAAATTATGCATTATTAGATATAACTCAAAAAACAGTTGTTAAACTTCAATTAAATTTAAATGGGACCACATGACAATCACCATAATTATATCGATTTAAAAAAGAAACGTCGAAATCGTTTTACCCAGTAAAAAGTTCTGAGGTAACATATTAAAATAAATACTGTCGAATTGAGAACCTCCTCCTTTTTTAAAGTCGGTTAATAAAGAAGTAAGATTGTTTGTTTTTGTTTTTGGTTAATCCTGGCTATGAAAACTCTTGTCGATCATTTATTTCTTCAGCCAATTTTTAAAGAGACCCATGAAAAGTAAAAGCAAGTAAGTTTAGTTTGAAGTCAGCCGAATTTAGGAGTTTACGCCGCGTTGGCGAAGCGGTCACAGCACTGGATTGCGATTGGCTGTTGCGCGGGCGGTTGTGGGTTCGATTCCCGCACACGACAACATTTGTATTGGCCATACAGATGTTTGCCGTGGTCTGGGTGTTTGTGCAGTCCTTGTTGGTCTCCCCACCGTGCCTCGGAGAGCTCGTTAAGCCGTCGGTCCCGCTTGTTATCATATACACCTGATAGCGATCGTTACTCATAGTAGGTAATATATCCGCCAACCCGCATTGGAGCAGCGTGGTGGATTAAGCTCCGATCCTTCTCCTAAATGGGGAAGAGGCCTATGCCCAACAGTGGTATATTACAGGCTGAATCGAATTTAGGAGTTTAGTACTAAACCAGATTAAATGTTAGTTTATCCAAGTTATAATACTTACTGCCACAACGGCAACCAATATCTTTTGGTGCCTTGCATGTTCCTTGCATGTTTATTACCCATGCACAATGTACGGTACATGCACAAAGTAGTTTGAGGTTTGATGGCCATAAGAGCATGCCTGGCTAAGTCATTAAGTGCCGACACTTGTGGCTTTGGTGAAATTGATTCTCTTTTTGTGCGAAATACGTCGTCCACGTTAACTGTATCTGTGTTGTCGACTACTTGCATCAATTGTGGTTGCGGATGATTCTGAAATTATATTTATTATTTCTTAATGCTATTTTTGTTGTCAGGGTATTCCTACAATGGATATACACATGCACACAACTGAGGTAGGGCACCGCAGGGAATTTCCTGCTCAAAATATGGAGCAGCCCGAATGGGGTAGTAAAAAATAAAACAAAAACAAACAAAAAAAAACAAAAAAAAAAAAAAAACACCTTACAGAAAGCCACAGCTAAATAATACTGTTTTCAAGCAGTATTGGGTTTCTGTTGGTGAGTAAGGTGACTAGAGCTCTTGGGGGGGATTGGGGATAGGGTCGGCGACGCGCTTACGATACTTCTGGTGTTGTAGGCGTCTATAAGCTACGGTAATCGCTTACCATCAGGTGAGCCGTACGCTTGTTTGCCGACCTAGTTGTATAAAATTAATAAAAAAAAATATGGCATTTTATTTTTGAAGTAAATTTGTGTTACAGAAATACCTAGAATATTTTTCTCTAAGATTCTTATTAGCATCGGTCGACAACGATTCAAATAATTATGTATATATTATCCATAAATAACAGTAAACATTCAACATATTATCAGCAAAGTATCGTCTTAAAAATTATGCTACGTAATGTGTACCTATTTTCACATTAAAATCTAATTAACTACTTTTTTGTAACAATTTATGTTCAACAAAATATTTCAATAAATTAATAACGTAAAAAGAGGATAACAATGTTAACTTAAGCTATATAATATATACAAAGTTAATCAAAAAGCTTACGATTGTGATATAAGTTAGGACTTGCAATACAAACACGCCAAAGGATAAGAAAGCTATCCCTGTTAGGGATATTTCGAAGAGATCTGTCAAGCCAAGTCCGTGGCCGTCTTTCTCCAACGCATATTCCTCATGTATTTCGTGTACGTGTGATGGTGGGTGATGGTACAGTGAGGGTGGTGGGGGTGGCATCGAGTATTCATATCCACCACCTATAAAATAAGTACATGTTGCTTATGTGCTGTGTGGTTACGGCACTAAAGAATGTAACCACCCCCTCTCTTCCCGTGGGTATCGTAAGAGGCGACTAAGGGATAACACAGTTCTACTACCACCTTGGAACTTAAAAAGCCGACGGATGGCGGGATAACCATCCAACTGCTGGCTTTGAAGTACACAGGCCGAAGACGGGCAGCAGCGTCTTCGGTGCGACAAAACCAGCCCTGCGGTTACCAACCCGCCTGCCCAACGTGGTGACTATGGGCAAAACACATGAGTTCGCGTCATAATGTCGGGCGCGAACTTGTGGAGGCCTATGTCCAACAGTGGACTGTGATAGGCTGTAGTGTGTTCTTATCAATGGTACAAAAAAGCTCTGATACGTGACGTTGTTTCACACGATTTTCCTCCCCATATTTTTTCGTACCACGCGTCTTACATAGTTTCCTGAGACGTAAACTCCAATTATAATGTACTAGCGACGTCTGTCCGTCCATATTTTTTTTTACACGATTAGTAATCACCAACATATCATATACTAAAACCTTTTCCGAAACATGCTGTATCTTATGGTATGAGTATTATTACGATCGGTTCAATAGTTTTCGCAGTATAACTGAACAAAAAACCGTCTCTCCATTTATTAGTATAGATTTAATTTTGATTAATTTATAAGTACCTACGGAATAATAAGCATTAGATACGAGTATTCATGGCCTATAGGTACCTACAACGTATGTTGAGACCATTGAATTTAAATGAGCTTTTCTTTGTCAAATATCGTGATGAAACCCCAGTGCTCTGAACAATTTTTATCCTCCAATTTAAAAACAACTACGGACTAAACACTTTTTGTTAGAAAAAAATACCTCAACCAACAGTGACCTGTTTATATTCTATTAAGTATAGTGCTGCTGTGTGGCTACGGCATAGAATTTAGCCTCCCCCTCTCTTCCCGTGGGTGTCGTAAGAGGCGACTAAGAGATAACATAGTTTCACTACCACCTTGGAACTTAAAAAGCCGACCGATGACGGGATAACCATCCAACTGCTGGCTTTGAAGTACACAGGCCGAAGACGGGCAGCAGCGTCTTCGGTGCGACAAAGCCAGCCCTGCGGTCACCAACCCGCCTGCCCAGCGTGGTGACTATGGGTAAAACACATGAGTTCACGCCATTATTGGCGAGAACTTGTGGAGGCGTATGTCCAGCAGTGGACTGCGATAGGCTGAAATGATGAAGTATAGTAGATAATATTGTTTAACATTGAAACATTCTTTCGACCTGTCTTGAGACAGTTTAATAATTACTTGTTACAGCATATTACATTTAAGCTTCGTTGCATGTTTTTGTAGTAGGTGTATGTATATTGTATATATATTATGACATCGCTGGTGTAGTGGTGCGTCACTGTGTCGACGCTTACATACCGACGATTGCGGGTTCGATTCCCACTCGAAATGGATATTTGTATTTATACAAATATTTCTTTCCGTTGGTATTTCTGGTCTGGTCGTCTTTCCTCGTGGATTTTCCCAACGTGCCTTCCGAGGCGTGACCTCCGGAGCACGTTAAGCTGTTGGTCCCGGTTGTTATCATAGACATCTGATAGCGATCATTACTCATAGCAGGAAATATATCCGTAAACCCGGAGTGGAGCAGTTTGGTGGATTAAGCTCCAACCGTTCTCCTACATGGAGAAAGCGGCCTATCCCCTTGAGTGGGATGTTACGGGCTCAATCGTGATCGTGATATACATGGTATTAGTTTTTATTATTAGAACACAATTGATATAAATTAAATATGATAATGGTTTTATAACGAATAATGCCCATACTGTGCTTGGAAACGTCGTACGTAATCCCCTCTGTGTCTTCCAGAGAGGGGTCAGTAGCCTCAACAACGTCATAGCCTTCCCGAGGTAGCGAACGATGAGAAGTGTCGCTTTGGTAGGTATTGTTCAAATAAGGATTTACAGACACGTTGTGATGCCGATAAACGTCATTAAGTGCCATCACCCTGAAAAAACAAAAAAACGACTGAAGTACAACTTCTTTCGGCCCTACAGTAATATACGAAACGTAACTCTCTCTTTCTCTTTCTATCTTCACTAACTTTTATCTAGATGTTTCCCATATTTAGATCTATTCCTCTATATCTAAATACGGTAATTTTGTGTAATATTATTACAATACAATATTACACTGTTTTAATTATACCAGTAATAACTTCTTTATACAAAAAAATAAATAAAAAAAATACTTCGTTTCCGGAAAGTGTAGGATATTTTGTTTTAAATTAGATTTGAAAATCTATCTTAATGAAAGTGTGTGTTCAAAAAGTGTGGGTAACCTACTATGTTAGTTGTAAAGAATTCTAATCATAGGTATTTATCTGTAGGATAGACAAATAATTTAAAAACATACTTAGCCAACCATTCTTGATAATTCGACGAGCCAGCATCATACAAAAAATTATTCCTTATATCTTGAGAGCGTCGAGTAAGTACATTTTTACTAAAAATATTATTTGTGAACGGTTTTCCGACACGATTCTGCAATACGTTTTTACCCATATCATCAAGTATTTGCTCTGCGATGTAGTTTCGACATTGGTATTCGTTCATCATTTTTCTATAAAAAATAATCATTAATTTAAGGCCACATAACTTGAATAAGCCACATAATTTCAATTTAATGAGGTAGGAAATATCCTGCTCAGAATCTGGAGCAGCCCGACTGGGGAAATACCTTGATCTTACAGAAGATCACAACTAAATAACACTGCTTTCAAGCAGGGTGTTGTGTTGCAAGGTGACCGCTGCTCCTGGGTGAGATTGGATGTAGGGTTGAAAACGCGCTTGCAATGCTTTTGCTGTTGCAGGCGTCTATAAGCTACGGCCTACGACGTCTAGACCTAGCTGTAATCGCTTACCATCAAGTGAACCGTACACTTGTTTCTCGATCTAGTTTTATAATAAAAATGACTTCGAGACTTGCTTAGATATAATTTTTTTAAAGTAAAACTTCTTGATACACGCATAAGCTGGTGAATGCATGAAGAGAGCGTTACGAAAAGTATGATCGGGCGAGGCGAACAGATAGAGGTGCGGGCACACATTTTCTTTTCCTCTTTCTCTCATAGCCAGTTACGTTTCGTATATCTAAGACACAGTGCAGGACTAATGGAGCTAAGGAAGTTTTACTTCAGTCGTGTGGTCCAAAGCCCACTCGTTTTTTAACTTAAGTATCGTATATCTCACAGTTCTAAAACTTAAATCTTAGTCTTAACCTAATCATTAATTACATCTATAATCTACAGTATTTTTATAATTATGTTTAAAAATCAATTTATAGTAGTTAAAGAAGTGTAAAAAAAGTGTCTACTAGTTATTTAATTGCACAGAACAGAACTTTTTCTTGTTACATATGAAAGATTTAACTTTCATCACTTCAGCCTATCGCAGTCCACTGCTCAATGGCCATATTCACCACGCTGCTGTGGGCAGGCGGGTTGGTGACCGTAGGGCTAGCTTTGTCGCACCCAAGACGCAGATTTAACTTTAGCTAATAATATTACCTAATAAGTATTAAAACTTAAATAATATTAAAACGTGAATAAAAGAAAACAAATAGAATTACAATCACAAAACTCACAATAGGTTCCTACTTAGGTACCTGTGAAAATCCAATGTAGAGAGTGCTGCATCTATCGAACCATTGGATGTAAGCATTCTATTATTCATCACAGATTTAGTCGTGTTGGTTTTATTTTCTTCATCAACTATGAAATACGTTGGCATTAAATCTGTCCTTAAAATATCATTTACATTAAATTCATCATCGATGACTTGCGAAGTAGAAGCTAGCGTTCTCATTGTAAGCAAAATAAATGCTTTTATCAGTATAATTTGGAACATTTTTTAAGAGTAGGTATCTTAGAATATAGGCTGTACGTTCAAGTAAACACAGAAACACGGTAAAAATGCAAAAGATCGCTTAGCTCTTTCCCGTTTGAACTAAAAGATTACACGGGTTATAGAGCAGAAAATTCTTCAGCGTTAAGATTGTATCATATTGTAACTGTTAATGTATGAGATAAACGAAATAAGTAAGGAATTATTTTTCTTCATATAAGTAGGTACTAGGTACCTACCTAATGAATTATTAACAAAACTTTAAGTGATGTGAAATTTTAAATAAACCATTTATTGACTCATTTTGCGGTTTTATAGCCGCTGTGCTAGTATAACAAGTCTTTTGTCATTTTTGTACCCATGGTTTTTTTTTTTCAAATAATACAACATTGTAATAGTAAAACAATTCATTAAATGTTCATGGTTTTTATTGTAATGGTGTAATATTGAACAACGATAACTGTGATGTCCAAAGCCAGGGCATTTTGCTAGTAAAAATTGAAATACAAAAAAAAAATTAATACACAGCGGTTCGTAAGTTCGACTTGAAATTGAAGGGGCTCTTAATCTATCTTTGGTTAGGAAAGTATGTATACGTTTATGTATATTATGTAGGTACATGTAACAGAGTATTAGATGTACATAATTATAAGATATCTTATCTATACATCTATTAATTATCTATACAAATAAAAAATAAATAAAATTGCAGTGTCTGTTCTGTTTGTAATATTAAAATAACCGCTTTTAACGAAATGCATATTATGGATCTATACACGGTATACAGGATACCAAAATAACATTTTTTACCATTTTTGTCTGTCTGTCTGTCTGTTTGTTCCGGGTAATCTTTGAAACGGCTGGACCGATTTTGACGGGACTTTCACTGGCAGATAGCTGATGTAATAAGGTGTAACTTAGGCTACTTTTTTAGATTTTTTTTATAACTGCGAACTGAACAATAACTTTTGCGCGGACGAAGTCGCGGGCTCAGCAACTAGTATATATACATATAAAATTCTCGTGTCACAATAATAGTTACAATACTCCTCCGAAACGGCTGGACCGATTTTTATGAAATTTTGTCTGCATATCGGGTACGTCTGAGAATCGGCCAATGCAACGTCTATTTTTCATATCCCTAAGTTATAAGGGGGGGGTCGGGGGAAGTTAATAACATATATGGCAAAAAAACGTTTGCGGGGTCAGCTAGTAATTATATAAATATGAGGTCTAGGGGAGGTTCGGCTACCGCTTATGGCCATAAACGATCATTTGGCCCGTGCGCTTGTTTGGCGACCTTGTTGTATAAAAAAAAACTCTAAATAGATTTATAAATAACTAGCTTCTGCGCGCGACTTCGTCGGCGTGGACTCCGCTCCTATTGGTCTTAGCGTGATGATATATAGCCTATAGCCTTCCTCGATAAATGGGCTATCTAACACTGAAAGAATTTTTCAAATCGGACCAGTAGATCCTGAGAATAGCGCGTTCAAACAAACAAACAAACAAACAAACAAACAAACTCTTCAGCTTTATTATATTAGTATAGATAGGTACCTGCAAAATTTCAAGGTATTCATTTTTCAATAAAGAGAGCATTAATGTAATCTAAGAGCTATAATTTAAATAACACTCACAATTTTATAACAAAACAGCATTCCACCCTCGCATCTCTTAAGTGCCCCCGTAGAGCGGATAGAGGATCCATTATAACACCCAATATTACAAATGTTTGGATGTCAACGAAGCGACGTTTGACGTGAGAACAAACCCAGGTTGCCCCTGTGCTATTAAAATCCTTTTTGCGCTGACTGGTAGGGAAACGAATGAAACGATATAACCCATATTTTGTTTTCGGTTTTTTTTTTACAGATTAAATATCAAATAATAAATTATTATAGATATGATGATAATAAAATATTATGACATTCATGTAAAATACAAACAAAAAGAAGTACGAGATGATCCTTTTTTTATGTTACGAAGTCGACAAACAAGCGTACGGCTCACCTGATGGGCGACCCTATCCCCAATCCCCGCCAGGAGCTCTGGTCACCTTACTCACCAACAGGAAGACAACACTGCTTGAAAACAGTATTAGGTATTTAACCGCGGTCTTCTGTAAGGTCGAGGTACTACCCCAGTCGGGCTGCTCCATATTTTGAGCAGGAAATTTCCTGCTGTACCCTACCTCAGTTAAGGTTTACCTAATCCTACGAGGTAAGATGATGTTTTTCAATTTCAGCGAAATTACAGAACAGACGCTATCTAGGTTTTTTTTTTTTAATTTGAAGCGTGAAAATGTAAATAGCTTCAAGTCTAACTAGCATATAGGTACTGTAACTATAAAGTTTATTTGAAAGAAGAAACAAGTAAAAAGAATGAAAAAAAAAACAAAAGGAAACAAAATCGAGGAAAAACTAATGTGTGCAGTTGTGCACTGTGCACTGTGCACTTCACACACAGCAAAAGTGAAACTTCTGAAAAGTAGCCTACGAGACTTTTTTATACCGAGAATATAACATCTATACAAATAAATAAAATTGGAGTGTCTGTTTGTAATATTAAAATAACTACTTTTTACTAAATCCATATGTAATGTCTGTCTGTCGCCGCGTTGGCGCAGCGGTTACAGCACTGGATTGCGATTGGCTGTTGCGCAGGCGGTTGCGGGTTCGATTCCCGCACACGACAACATTTGTATTGGCCATACAGATGTTTGCCGTGGTCTGGGTGTTTGTGCAGTCCTTGTGGGTTACCCCACCGTGCCTCGGAGAGCACGTTAAGCTGTCGGTCCCGGTTGTTATCATGTACACCTGATAGCGATCGTTACTCATAGTAGGGAATAATTATATCCGCCAACCCGCATTGGAGCAGCGTGGTGGATTAAGCTCCGATCTTTCTCCTACATGGACAAGAGGCCTATGCCCAACAGTGGGATATTACAGGCTGAATCGTGATCGTGATCGTCTGTCTGTCTGTTTGTTCCGGCTAATATCTGAAAGGGCTGGACCAATTTTGACAGGACTCACTGGCAGAAAGCTGATGTAGGTAATGAGGAGTAACTTGGGCTATTTTTATTTTTAACCGACTTCCAAAAAAGGAGGAGGTTCTCAATTCGACAGGTATGTTTTTTTTTATGTATGTTAGCTCAGAACTTTTGACTGGGTGGACCGATGTCGATTAATTATGTTTTTAATTTTTAATTGAAAGGTGTTGCGTGTCATGTGGTTCCATTTTAATTTAATTGAGATCTGACTAGTACTTTTAGTTATATCTAATGATGCGTATTTACGTGACTACCTTTTCGTCGACCTACGTTATATTATACCGCATAACTTTTTACTCGGTGTACCGATTTCCATGATTCTTACTTTAATCGAAAGCTAATACTTGTCTTGTAATCTTGTTTAAATTAGATCGAAAACTGATTACAACTTTTTGAGTAATCTTTAATAGCGCGTATTTACTTGACTATTTTTTCGTCTTATTACGTTGTATTACTTGTCGATGTAATTGAAGTCGGTTTTTTTTTCGTTTGCGAGCAAACACAATTATAGATTTTATTTTTATTTTATACCTCTGCGAACTGAACAATACCTTTTTGTTAAATTCCACTCGGGCGAAGTAGCGGGCACAGCTAGTACTGTTAATATATTATTTTATCTCATTCTCTCGCCGACTTTTTTTATTTACCTCAGAACTTTTGACTGGGTGGACTGATTTCGATGACTTAATCGATAGGTGTTGTGTGTAACGTGGTCCCATTTAATTTTAATTGAGGTTTAACAACTACTTTTCGAGTTATATTTAATGCGTATTTATCAAAGACTAGCTGACGCGGCGAACTTCGTACCGCCTAACAGTCGATTCTTTAATTATAAAAACTTTTTCTTCTCGTAATCCCTCCACTAAAACTTAAACTTTATGGTATGGTATTAAAGTTCAAATTGACTTTTAAGGATTATTACGAATCTTTTGTATGAGAATATAGAAAAGTGTTGTTTTTAGACTTTTCAGAAATTTTTTAAAATTTTTCTCTCCGTAATAACCATCCTCATACCTATTTCAAGGAATATTATAAAAAAAAGAATTAGCGAAATCGGATCAGCCGCTCTCGAGATTTGCGCTTAGCAACACATTTAGCGATTCACTTTTATATAATATAGGTAGAGATTACTCAAAAAGTAGTCATCAGATCTCGATCAAATTTAAAAGGGACCACAAGACAAGCATCAGCTTTCGAGTTTCGATTAAAACAAAGAATCATCAAAATCGGTATATCCAGTGAAAAGTTATGCGGTTTTGATACAACGTAGGTGGACGAAAAATAGTCAAGTAAATACTCATTATTAGATATAACTCTAAAAGTACTAGTTTGTAATTTGAAAAGTACTTGTTAGATCTCAATTTAAATTAAATGGGAAAACATGACACGAAACGAAACACTTTAAGATAAAAAAAAAATCGCAATCGACCCAACCCAGTCAAAAGTTCTGAGCTAACTAGGTAGTCTAGGTACCTACATAAAAAAAATTCAATCGAATTGAGAACCTCCTCCTTTTCAGGAAATCGTTTAAAAATTCTGTCGACTAATAGATTTGTCTTTTTATTTTCTTCACCTAAAAGTCCATAATTTTTACAACTTAGGAGCAACTTAATTCTGGGGATCTTCTTTTCCATAGTTTAGGGAGAGGATCATCTTGGAGACCGGGAAGTACAACATTATCTGATCTGGAAAGACTAAATGATGTTTAAATTAGTTTTAATGTATGTTTCTCAAACAAAAGATAAGATATAGCTCTTTAGACTTAGAAATAGTGTTTAAGTGTTGGATATACTACTCTAAACGCTACTCAAAAAGTCAAAACGCTCTAATCCCAATAATTTTTTCAAGATTAAGTGAATAATCCAAATAATACACTCATTTACATGATACACATTTATTTTATACAACTACTTATATGAAATAATACAAAAACGTAAACTTTTTAGATATTATTTTTAACATAAATACCTATATTAACACAAATTTTATGTATTACATTTGAGATTTCTTTTAAAATTTACATAAGTTGCAGAAGACAGTTAAAAGTACCTTCCAAATAGCTATAAAATAACATTTACCTGTTAACACTTTATTTACGTAAAATACACGAAGTATGTATCTATACTTCGTGGTAAAATAAATAGTTTTAGTATAGTACACAATAATGAATTTTTGTTATTTTTCAGTTAACATGATTTTCAATACTTCTATATATTTCCTTTTATACAAAAATTAAATAAGCTACAACAATATTGTATTTTAATGAACTTCACTTAATAACGTGGTATATTTTTTTGTTATTTTTCTTATTTACTGTTGCCCATATTTTACATTTTTATTCTTTGATGTTTTTTTTTGTAAATGACTCACTATAATTACATTATATATAACGAAACTAGACATTACAAATTTTTAAACATAAATAAAATATTAATTTCATTAAATTGGTATAAAAAAATCTAATTAAAAAAAATACTGCAACCCTAAAATATTTACTTGAGTATGTAATTTCATTATTGGTAATTTAATTGTGTTTTTCATTAAGGTTAGTTACATTTTAAAACCACTAAACTGTACAATATATGTAAAGAATCAATAGCTTTTCAAGAAAATATAAAAAAAGACTATTTGACGTTTTACCTCAGTTTAAGGCTAGAGTGAAAATAGAGATCATAATATGTTTTTTCCTATATTTCTATTACTATATCTAAAATTAATTAAAAGCATGCAAAGCAAATAAAACTACATACATAGTTCACAAACATTTAAATCGAATATATAATTTTATTCAACAGCATTCTGAAATCTTGTTTATGACTTGATTAAAAATAATGAAAGTAATAATACAAATACTATTTCTAAATATTTTAGTATAACTTTTATATATAAATTCATGTAGTTAACAAAACATCCCAGTTAATTTCATTATTATACACCTCCTGCTCGAGCCACACTTCATAGTTCGTTTTGAATTCGTCATCAAGCTCAACATTTATGTCGAGGACACTATTAATGTCTGTGTCAACTGGTTTCAGTTCACTCTCAATATAGTCTCCTGTACCATATCTTCTCTGATTGAATCGATCTACACAGACCCTTAGAGCACATTCTTCATCTTGAAAATCCCAAGGTCGCGCATCGATTTCGTTACCAAAAGCCCAGTCATCATTTAGTCTATGTCGTACTTTTGAATATATAGCACTAATCGTCTTCATATTAGTTTTCCTCCATTGACGACCCAAATATTTAGTTTGCATTTTTAATAGCTTCAATACATAAAACTGCATCAAAGCATGTCTTACTTTCAATGCACGCTTAAGTATAGGAGCACTTTTAAATACAACCAACATCATAATTCTAGCATTTTTCCACTTTGTTAATTTATTTAAGATTCTCAGTAGATTAATGCACGAGAAGACATTCCTCCATGAGTATGGAACTGGTGAATCACCTATTTCCAAACATTCTTTAGTAAGTTCAGGTTGTTCACCAATAACACAGGCGGGGAAGTCAAATATCGGTATTGTATTCTTTGCTCCTATATATGACAGGATATTTTGATTAAAAAACTTTAATACTAAAGGTATACAATTAGCAAAGACCAAGTGCTGGGACATAAATTCAAATTGATATACATGATTTAGTTTAAAATGTTTCAAAAGTAATAGCAAAGTAGCTGTCACAGCTTTAACTATGATTTCTTTGTGTCTATTCACATCAATACCAAGTTTTAGTGACTGCAATACCGTCATGGGCATTTCTTCAGGTAAAACATCGGCCATGATATTCATAGAATATGTTTTAGCAGTAGAGGTGGGTGTTGCAGCTAACAGTATCTTCAGTAGAGCAATCATATATTGTGGTAGATTCGGCAACATGGCTCTGTACAAAGTCTCTGCCTCAGTGTCTTCCACGTCTTTCTCACCTCTAGTAAGAGGACTTCTAGCTATCTCAAGTTCTCTCTCTGCCTGAACCTCTGCTAGGCTTGTGTACATGTGTTTTTTTAGTATTTCAATACCCTCATGAATAGGCTGGGGTAAGCCTGCTATTGTCTGTCTGTCACCTGGGAGGGAGTACCCAACAAATTTTACCCTTACATTGTCTAAAAACATATCAATATCTTTTTGACGAACTTTTGACCTCCAGGGCAAGCTTCTCGGTAAGGGAGGTGGAGGGGGTGGACTATCAAAGCGCTTAATGTACATGTAATCAGGGCAATTTTGGTTTATATTCTGCACACCCTCTCCGGACATTGACTGGAACTCCATAGAATAATCTTCCGAACCATTCCCAGTTTCTTCTTTGTCAACAAAAATTTGTTCATCTGACTCATCAAGGGAGGTTTGTTTTATAAAAGTTTGCCTTCGAAGTGCTCTTTCATTTTCCTTAAGTTTTCTTTGCCCAGGATTTTGATTTTCTATCATGTCTGCAGCATTAGGAGGGGGAGAACTGGAGCGCATTCCCTTTATTACATCTAGAGTATCTTCAGTTACAGGAGGCAAATCATATTTTTCACGAAGCTTTGCTTTTCTTTCCTTCAATTCTTTGGATCCGCCAAGATAAACTAGTAATATTTTCCATAGCAACAATAACACTTTTTTCATTGGAAAATGAGGAGTAGTTCCTGCACACAATTGTGTAACCATGCCCAACAGTTTCACTGGTAGCAATTCTTCACGAAAGGGTGTCCCTATTTCTTCTTTAAAATTCTTTACCAAATGGAGGTATTCTGAAGCAGGATTATCTTTTTCAGTTCTCATATGTTCTGTTATGAGATACAAAACAGATAATATTACCCTTAATTTAGTAGAATCTGCTAAGGATTCTGCAAGCTTCCGAGACGCAAACACAGGGTTACTTCTAACGATTTCAAAATTTAATAGCTCCACAAACGCAGAAAAAGTCCCCATCTCATATAGCATCATAATATTATGACGAGCCCATTGTGCTTGTTCTGCATCAGATTGCATCTCCGCCCAGCAACCTTGAGCCAGATATAGAATACATCGAGTTGCTCGCATTCGGATATTAGTTACAGCTATATCCAGATGTTCTAGTAATTTCATAACAACGGTGCGCTGTTGTTGTTTGGAAAGTCTTTGCCAACTAGGCGGAAAATTGAATTCTTCCATTATATCCTCGAATGCCTTTACGTTGTGCTGGAACTCGGGATGTTCAGTGTAACTGTATAACTCAGCAATTTCATTGGCCTGCGTATCGCAATCATCATAAAGAAAATCTAACTCCGGGCTCTCGTCGTTTAGGCTCACGCATTCTCCTTCTTCCATGGGTCGCCGAACATCAAGTTGTTTAGCGCCTCCGCGGCGCCCATTTCCATTAGTTCCCATTATGTCAAACGTGAAACGTGTTTTGAAAGCTAAAACGTTTTACATTTTAACCATTTACTGTTAAGAATTCTTCAAATAGATACAGCATTTTAATAATAATTTGCTGAAAACTCTTTTCCACTAGACCGATACTATAAATTACTAATTTACTAATAATTTAAAATTTAATATCACTTGATTTACTAGTACAGACTACCACAGACTACAGAACTACAGTACAGACTACACAAGACACAAGCAGTGTTGCCAACCCCAAGAAACTAAAAAACAGCAGATAACCAATAAAAAAACAGGAGAAAACGGCCATTCTCCAATTCGGCGTTATTTGCCTAATTACCGTGACGTTTTTTATTTTTCACTGATTTGACTTAAACACATTAAAATAGGAAACAAATCAAAGATACGAATTCAATAATTAATTAGGCATGTAACAATTAATTGTAGTTTTCTAGATAATGAGACTTAAAAAATTTATGAGTACGGTAATTAGAATTTTTTTATATTTAATGTAACGGTAATTAGAAAATAACATAAAGTCTATGTCAAATATGATAAATGATAATAACACATATTAATAATTCGTTCACATATAATTATAATTAAAGCGAAAGAATTAACGATGTCCCTCATAACCATAACCTACCAATAGTGAAAAAAGACATTTTATCATTGCTATAATAAAAAAAAAATTAGAACAGTTTTGATGAATTTCTTGTTATCTCTTCTATTGACATAACGAGAAGGGTATCACGTGCACGCATGTTAGCTACTGTAGACATAGAGAGATAATACGAGTAAAGGGGTAGACAAAATTTTGTTTTGGCACGCATGCTAGGCCTACTGACCAACGATACCATTTGCAGTTCTTTTTATCGTTGCTCCTACGCCATCTGCTGAGCTTTTGCCATGACCACTCCCACCCATAGTTCCATTCAACCACTCTTAGATTAGGAAAGTGCCACTGAAGTTATGAGATGATAGATATAAAATATTTTTTTATTTCGATATTGGCCAGTCGGAGAATCTGATATAAAATGGATGACATTTACACGAGGAGCTTCATTTTCAATGAAATTTAAGACAGGTATGCAATGACCTTCTATAAGGTCATTGCACGTATGAGATGACTCCATACTGCAACTGCGTCATGTCTATGAGTGAAGGACTCAAAGTGCAAGACTCTGGAATCACGACCCAAAATGGTTGCATCTTGGAAAATAACCAGTTGCTGATTTTATAAGAGTGAGTAAGTTTATCAGTGTGTGACGTGTGTGTGAGTAATTTTATAAGTATGTGTGAGTTTTCTTCCGGTTGTTTGGTGACATTTCGCAGACAGGTAGTATTTTTTTATCTCTTTTACTTTTATGCAGTCAGTCAGACATTTCAGCCTATTGCAGTCCACTGCTTGGTCATAGGCCTCCCCATGTTCGCGCCAGACATCCTGAATTTCCGCAATCCTCATCTCCAGCCTACACCGGCAATCTTACGTAGATCGTCGGTCCAACGTGCCGGAGGACGTCCCACACTGCGTTTGCCAAGACGCGGTCTTCCCTCCAGGACCCGTCTGCTCCAACGGCCATCGGTCCTGCGATACAGATGACCAGCCCACTACCACTTCAACTTGCTTATTCTGTGGCCTATGTCGGTTACTTTTGTCTCTCACGGATAGTCTCATTTCTAATTCTAACTTTCGAGAGAAACCTCAAGCATAGCCCGTTCCCATTGCACGTTGAGCGACTTTAAGCTTGTGGACCAGTCCCTTCGTCAGTGTCCATGTCTCTGCTCCGTATGTCAACACAGGCAGGACGCATTGCTCGAAGACTTGTCTTCAAGCATTGCGGATTTTCTTTTATTGTACCTTTCTTTCTCCTTTTATTTTGATTGCTGATACAAAAAGGGTAATTTTTAATTCGTTGTCGGCGTTGGTTGCGGTTCCAGTTAGTAAACAAGTATTATTTTTTCATACAACGGTAATTATAAACATATGGTAATTAGTATACGGTAATTAGAAAACGATAGATTTTCTTAAAAATGTCGAAAACCGACACAGTATGCAAATACTAGCTTATTACAACGTACGGAGGCCAAAGTACTGTCTTCATTTACATTATCAACTTGGGTCTATCTTAAAAATCAAGTATTAAACTAAGAACAACGGTAATTAGAAAAGTTTTTAACCAAGGCTACGGTAATTATATACTCACGTGCTTCATTGGAGGTACACTAACCTTATAGACATTCAGATGCTGATGGGCCTTGACCCACACTGGGGAGACGCGACGCGTACGGTAGTGATGGTCCAAATACTTTTATTTAGGGATGTACACCCGAGATCAGCAAATGTTACGGGAATTATAACTTTCCAATGGACATGCGATTACTTAATGATAATTATTTGTAGACTGGTTCTATTGAGTCGATATTTTTTTGTGCGATACACGTTACTTAATATCATTTAAAACGTTGAATGAATCAAAGTAAATCTTTACGTTATAAAAATTACAAGCAATTTTCATGATTAAGTTGGTGTGCGGACACGCCACGGTAATTAGAGAACAGAGGTTCTTTGAACATAAGTTAAATTAATTTAGTCTTAATTACTTAAAACAGAAGCCAATATTTTTTTTACAGCTAGATACGGATGCTTTCTAATATATATAAAAAAAATTATGATTGAATATGATAATATGACGGATTATACAAGCCCGGACACCTAAAATTTGCTACTCGGAGAATGGCCGAAAACAGTAGGTAAAGTAAAAAAGGCAGATTTCATACTTTCCTCGTATAATTAAAACAATCACCTACTTTTATTAGTTATCAGGACTCACATACATAGTTATATTTTTAATATTTATCACAAGTTAATAAAAAAATAAAATCAGAGTAAAATTATTTTTCACTTTCATTATCAATTGCCTCATCTTCAGTGTTTTCAAACTCATTTTCCTTTTTAAAATCATACGTATTTTTGTTTTTCTTTATGTGCCTTTTTGACTTCAAATGAATAGCAATCGGTTATTTCGGATTTAGTGTGCTATGTGTGTAACGCTCCTTTAATAGTTTTAGTCGATATTTTGTTGCGTAATTTAGTTTTCAAAATATTTATAGCTGAAAATAATCTTTCCGCGGTGGTGCTGCTATGTGGTAAGCACAAAAGTTTCTTCACCAATTCACAAAATTCACACAATGGTTATATTTGTGAATGTTTGAAATGTTTTGAAATATCCGAAAAATACGTTTTGGAGAATTTTGTAGATGATTTTCCAGTGCATAAAAATATAAGTGTCAATCACATAAGACTCAGGTCGGGGAATTCCTTATTCGAATCCCGACAAGAGTACATAGTTACATACTGCCATCTAGTATCATTGTGTATTATTATATAGTGGTTATCAAAACATATTACATAGTGTAATAGGTGACGCTGAACGCTAATTGAAAAACAGTAAAAATTACAAATGAAACAGAAAACAGGGACATCGATGTAAAAACAGCAAATCTACTGTTAAAACAGTAGGGTTGGCAACACTGGACACAAGTGACAAGTACACAGTACCAAAGAGCACAGTACACTACATATGTAACAACAACACATAATATGTCATGGTACGTTTATACGCTTGCCAAGCGTCGGCAATCATCCACAATCCCCAAGCGTTCACAATTGTTTGGAACAGGGTTGCCAACCATACTGTTTTAAACAGTATAATACTGTTTTTCACTAAATTATACTTTTTACTGTTGAACAAAAATAAAGTATACAAAATACTGTTTTCAGTATCAAAATGCTAACACATTATAGATAATCTAAATTTGTATAGACTCAATATTGGTATGGGTGATTTATATTTAGAATTAACAAATTTCAAACTAATTTATGAAAAAATATCAGAAGACAAAGATTTTATTGAAATGAGTACTGACCAAAAGTGGAGCCATTTATTAGTAAACACTTCAGAAGAATTTAAAAACATAACTAAAATTGTCTCATATCTACTTTCTGTTCCCCCCACCCCAGAGTTTACTGAAAGAGTTTTTTCAGTAATCAATGCTAAGTGGCGGGAGGATAGAAATAAAGCATCTATTAATTTAATAAAAAATGAGCTCCTAATTTATTTTAATTTCAGTTATGATTGCGATGAGGCATAAGAAGTTTTTAAAAATATTTTAAATTAATAAGTTGTACGAAAAGTTCAAAAAAATATGTATTTAAAACAATAAATATATGTAAAATACTGTTCATTTTTCTAAAATACTGTTTAATATTCTTTATAGACCTGAATATAATTATACTTTATTTCTTGTAAAAAAAGTTGGCAACCCTAGTTTGGAAGTCGTTTACACGCTTGCGAATGCGTCAGTGTGCTACGGATATCCAAGCATGGCGGACGTATATAGTTAATAATAATAGTTTAATTAATAATAGTTTCTTTCACATGAGCTTACAATAGAATGTCAATGTTCTTTTAATTACAGGTTATCACAACATATGTCGAGTAATACAAAGAATTAGTTTATGAGTAAATTTATCAATAAGAAATCATGAATAAAAATTCAAAATGATAATATCGTTATGTTATGACATTAAACTCTCTTCATTCGACCAGCCACTCATTTTGTATAAAAAAATTAGACGTGCGTTCGTCCCGAAATCACAGCGGCTACTAAACGCGCGCCAGCGTGTAAACACCTCGCAAGCGCTTGCCGCAATCGCCCTTTGATCTGTGTCAAAAAACCGACACTAGTCCCGATCGGATACAATCGTCGGCAAGCGTCCGCAAGTTCACGCAATCGCCTCTTTACACGCTTGCGATTGTGGACGCTTGCCGACGCTTGGCAAGCGTGTAAACGTACCAAAGGTTTGCAAGCGTCCGCAATTTCACGCAATCGGCCTCTTTACACGCTTGCGATTGTGGACGCTTGCCGACGCTTGGCAAGCGTGTAAACGTACCATCAGATACAGATGATGAGTGGGCAGTGTTGACAACACTTGAAAAAACTTTTCCCTAAATCTTTTTAAAAAATCCCCGAAATTAAAAACAAAATCCCCTAAACCTAAAATTTAAAATTATTTAAATATGTCAGATTTTTTAAATTAATTATTTATTTTTCAAAGGGGTTTAAAATAGAAAATAAATTAATTTGTATACTTTGCTTTAGTATGTTTATTGAACATGTTATTTTAAAAATTGATAATTGAGGAATTATTATTTTTAATGGTTTTTTATATTAAAATATATTAGGTTCTGACGAATTAAAATTACCAAAAAAAATACCGTAAAAAAATGTATCCCCCGCTATTTGCAAAATATCCCTAAATTTAGGGGAAAATCTCCAAAGTTGGCAACACTGGCCGAGTGGACCATAGACTAGAGTACTAGAGTAAAATAACTATACCCCGTCCGGCGACTAATGATCTTTTTGACACTTCAAGAAATTTTGACATTAGTGACTGCCTCACACGTTATTTATTCGATTCGAAATAATAATCGATTTTATTTAAGAAGTACTTTCCATCGATTTAATTAAATACATTTAGTTTAAAAATATTATTTATTTATGCGTTTATTAGTTTTTTTTAATTATAAATGAAATATATAAATAATAAATAAATGAATTAACAGAGTTATTGCTCTTTATTCTTGGTTTGCAATTAAATTTCAAGATTTCGACTTAATTCCTTGCAAGTAATCAATCTTGGGGTCATAGATACTATTTTTATTTCCTTTTTTGTATTAAATTTATAGAAACAATAATCACATGACGTAAAATTATTTTTATCATATGATCGATTTATTATCGATTTATTATTTCAAAAACTGTTCCATAGTCTGTGGTTGTTTGATATGCACAGGGTACTTCACTCAATTAATCAAATCGTCAATAAAGTATGACATTACTGTAAAATTTTTAGTACGTTATTCCGGAAAAAAAACTGAAATTTATAGGCGTGAGCTGTCAAAAAGCTAATTAGTCGCCGGACGGGGTATAGTGAAGTAGTGAATAGAAGTCAAATCGAGTTGGGCTTAACTCGAATCAACTCGAGTTGAATTCTCTCTGACTCGAGTTCGAAAACCGAATGAAACGGACATGGGGCAAAGTTTGCCAATCATTTGAGACTCAACTCATTCATAACAAACAAGTTGAGTTAATTTTAAATTTTTAAAGTGTTCTGTTTTTACAAAACAGAAGACAAAATACCGGATCCTAAAAGGAAATATTTGGTAACTTGGTTTAGGATATATTTGAACCGCCAGTGAGTGGATGTGTTGCGTGTAAACAGTGTTCAGATTCAGTACCTGGGTGACCGAGCCTAGCTCGGTATTTTTAGTTTTTTTTTTTTTATCGGTATTTTTATATTTTATTTTTATTGAAATAAAAAATCAAGAGTGAAATTAGAAAAAAAAAGGAAAAAAATAAAAGATTGGAGGCGAATTTGAACCATGGCCTTATCGCTTGATCAAGAGTGACCGATTTCCCACCTGAGCTATTACAACTTTATTGACAATGGTGAAATTTACCTTCTTATTCTAATCATATTGTACCTATTTTTTCATTGTCTAAAAACAGAGATAAAAAGACATTTCATTTTTCTAAAAATGAATCATATACAAGAATTGCTCGTTTAATAGTATAAGATTCAAATATAATGGAAATACGACCACATCAACAAATGAAAAGGATATTATTAAAGTGAAACTTTTATTACATCGTAGGTTACATAGGTGCATAGGCTATGCATGTTTATTATATACCTACATCATAATGTTTGTCTGATTATATTTTGAAAAGACTACTGCTATATAACTACATAGTTTTATTGTTATCTGGCTGTGCCCGCGACTTAATCCACGTGGAATTTAACAGTCACAGTAACAGTTATTGGTCAGTTGGCAGAGTTTTAAAATAAAAAAATTTCTAAAATAAGAGTAGCCTAACTGCCAATGAAAGTCCCGTCAAAATCGGTCCAGCCGTTTCTGAGATTAGCCGGAACAAACAGACAGACAGACAGAAAAATCGTAAAAAATGTTATTTTGGTATTAATTTTATTAGTAATTTATTTATTAGTAATTTTAACTCGGGTTAACTCGAGTTAACTATTTTATTGGTAATTTTAACTCGAGTTAACTCGAGTTAACTATTTTACTCGTAATTTTTACTCGGGTTAACTCGAGTTTTGTTTTTCCCGAGTTGGCACATCTTGAAATTGAATCTATACTAATATATAAAGCTGAAGAGTTTGTTTGTTTATTTGTTTGTATGTTTGTTTGAACGCGGTAATCTCTGGAACTACTTGAAATTTGAAAAATTCTTTCAGTGTTAGATAGCCCATTTATCGAGGAAGGCTATAGGCCATATATCATCACGCTAAGACCAATAGGAGCGGAGTCCACGCCGACGAAGTCGCGCGCAGAAGCTAGTACAGAATAAATATTAAAACTTAAAAGGAAGAGTGAACCGAGACTCCCGAGTGGACGATATACATCGATGTATTAAACCACTCGATGTATTATACTAGCAATGCATCGAATCAAACCGATGTATTGTTAATATTTCAACATCGAGTAATACATCGATGTTTATTTTATTAACCAACTTCCAAAAAATGAGGAGGTTACTCAATTCGACCGTATATATGTTTTTTTTTTGTATGTATGTTCGGGGATAACTTCGTCGTTTATGAGTCGATTTTGATAATTCTTTTATTGTTGGAAAGGAGATATCCCAAGTTTGGTACCATGATAAGGAAACCAGGATCTGGTGATGGAATCCCAGAGAAATCGAGGGGAACGCTAGAAAATCGTCATAAAATCGAAGTGACGACTAGTGCGTTTGTTAATTTCTTTCGTCTACTTATGTTGTATTTACTTGTCGATGTAATTGAAGTCGGCTATTTTCGTTTCGTAGCAAACGCAATTATTTGATGCATCGAAGAGGCAAACAAACCTGCTAAAATTATTCTTTAATGGATGGATTGTCTCTCTATGGTTAATAACTATTTTTATTTATTTTTGTCTCTTTTATTATAGTCTGGCTAACGAAAGATGAATAGATGATACTGAAAAAACGCGGTATATTAAAAAAAAAAATCGGCCAAGTGCGAGTCGGACTCGCGCACGAAGGGTTCCGTACCATTGACTAGGTACATTGATTTTAATATCGGGCAAAAAGCGGCTAAAAAAATCACTTTTGTTGTATGAGAGCAAAAATAGGCAAAAATGACGTTTTTTTTGTATGGGAGCCCCCCTTAAATATTAATTTTATTTTAATTTTATTATTTATTATTAAAGTAAAAATAGAACTGAGTATTTTGTGAATATTTCAAGTGCCTACCTGTTGCCATTATTGATATCGAGCAAAAAAAGGCAAGAAAATCGCGTTTGTTGTATGGGAGCCCCCCTTAAATATTTATTTTATTTTGTTTTTAGTATTTGTTGTTATAGCGGCAACAGAAATACATAATTTGTGAAAATTTCAACTCTCTAGCTATAGCCGTTCTTGAGATACAGCCTGGTGACAGACACACGGACGGACGGACGGACGGACGGACGGACGGACGGACGGACGGACGGACGGACGGACGGACAGCGAAGTCTTAGTAATAGGGTCCCGTTTTTACCCTTTGGGTACGGAACCCTAAAAAACTACATCCTGGCAACTTCAAAGACGCGCCATCTTGTTTATATGTTTTTTTTTTTCAAGCGTCGGCAAGCATCCAACAATCCCCAAGCGTGCACAATTGTCGCTTGGCGTTTGGAAGTCGTTTACACGCTTGCGAAATGCGAATGCGTCAGTTTGTACGGACATCCAAGCACATTCTTTCACATGAGCTTACAATAGAATGTCAATGTTCTTTTAATTACAGGTTATCACAACATATGTCGAGTAATACAAAGAATTAGTTTATGAGTAAATTTATCAATAAGAAATCATTAATAAATATTCAAAATGATAATATTGTTATGTTATAACATTAAACTCTCTTCGTTCGACCAGCCACTCATTTTGTATAAAAAAATTAGACGTGCGTTCGTCACGAAATCACAGCTGCTAATAAACGCGCACCAGCGTGTAAATACCTCGCTAGCGCTTGCCGCAATCGCCCTTTGATCTGTGTCAAAAAACCGACACTAGTCCCGATCGGATACAAGCGTCTGCAAGCGTCCGCAAGTTCACGCAATCGGCCTCGATCTTTACACGCTTGCGATTGTGGACGCTTGCCGAAGCTTGTCAAGCGTATAAACGTACCATTACACATGTTTGCCTGGTTGGCAGTGTTGTGCAGTGTAATGCCATGTGTAATGCAGAGACCTTGACATGACGTGTGTTAATATAGTTCGCGTCATGTAAAAAGAGCGCTAAAAGAAACTGTTTGCGCATATGTAATCTCGCACACTAAAGTACTAGGCCTATTGTTTTATTTTTTAATTAAATTTTTGCTCGCGGCTTCGTATAATGGTTATTGATAGGTACATTAAAAATATACATAGACCTCATACCACCATATAAAGCCATAAATCGCCTTTGCGCAGCTTGAAGGCCAGCGTTCTTTTTACGTGACGCGAACTATAAATGGAAATTGGAAACAAGACATTACTACTACACCTACCTATTTCATACTTTGTGGGGTCTCTACCCGCCATTCGTTGACTTCAGACCTGACTCCGGCCGTTTATTACATCGGATTAAAATTTATAAATTCAGACCAGGCTGTATGGACTATTAAAGTTCTTTGCCTTTCCCTGTTGGGTCATAATCTATGGACTATTCACTATGGACATTTATGACATACCTATATTAACTTAATCTGTGTACTATAATACTATTCTCATATTCTGTGGTGGTACTATTAATTTGTCTCGTTGTGGGTGGGGTGGTGTTTATTTTATTAATAATTAAATTAAACTTAAGTTTAACTGTTTTATCATTTTATTTAAAGATTGGTATTTACTTTTTAAAACGTGTAACTATTGAAGAAAGTTTGTAAACTTACTATATTTCTTCTTATGTTGTGTTAGGATTACAGTAAAGGTAAAAAACTTGTAATAAATATGAACCTGATAATTTACTAAATCCAAATAAATCCACATTTTATTGTAGAAAAAAAATCATTTTAATGTTTAAATATTGTATTCAATATTAACTTGTAAAAAAGTGATGGCATTTGTTGACATAGTGATTTCTATATTACATTTTTTTTGTAAATATCTATAAAAGTATCCTTCGTTTTAGAATCAAAATGGCAGAATTAGCAGCATTGCTTCAAACCGACATACCGGAAGGGCGAAATCACCTTACCGACAGCCATACTAACCTTGAAAGAGTTGCAGAATATTGTGAAGCAAATTACTTTCAATCTGAAAACAAGAGGTTGGCTTTAGAGAGTACTAAAAACTACACGACACAGTCGCTAGCGAGTGTAGCTTACCAGATAAATACACTCGCATATAACTTTCTGCAGCTATTGGAACTGCAGACCATGCAATTGGCAGAAATGGAAGGTCAAATGAACCATATTGCTCAAACAGTAGCTATCCATAAGGAGAAAGTTGCTAGGAGAGAAATAGGGGTCCTGACAGCTAACAAGGTCACTAATCGGCAGTATAAAATAATTGCACCAGCTAATCCAGAGAAGCCTATTAAATATGTTAGAAAGAACATCGACTATACAGGTACATTCTAATTATCTTTAAGAATTGTGTATATTTATAAAATGGATGTAGTTTATCTTCAATTTCACCTCAAACATGGTAAAAATATATAATTTATTACTGTATTTTGTCTATTAGTTTTTATTAAAATGAATTAAGTTTATTTTGATACAATAATTTCTTCCTTCAATATCAAAGTCTAAGACAAATAATATTTAAAAGATATATAACTTGATAAACAAATGTGAACCTTATCTGTAACTCATACTCAATTATTATTCTTAATTTCCATAAAGCTCTTGATGATATTGGTCATGGAGCTCGTTGGAGCAGTGGCAGTACTGGAACACCACGTGGCCGTAGGTCAGGATCAGCCCCAGGGGCCGCCCCACTGCCGGCCCCTACTACCAAACCACCAACACCTCCAGCGGTAGTGCGCTCGGCTTCTTCTGCTAATACCGGCACACTGGGGAGAGGCACACTTGGTATGTTTAATAGTACACATTGGTTAGGATCAGTTATAACTTTTTAATAGTATGAAGTTGTTAAGGCGGCAATACAAAAACAGAAATTGCAGATAGTCATTAAACAAATGTGTATCCCTGCAAGAGATCTCTTCCAGCACACTTGAACATTTACAGACAAAATTGTTTTGTATGAAATCTAAATTGAATGTTAGTAAAAATTTATTTTGATGTTTATAAAAAAAATAAGCTTTAAATTCAGCTTTATCTCAATTTCCCAAGCGGTTGGCGAAACTCTTAATAGAAAAAAAGTCCCAAAATTCACATGGTGAGAGATCGTGATAAACAAGCAATTATAAAAAAAATAGTTTTGCTTGTAAATGTAAGGATATGTATGTATTAATACAGCAGTATAATTTTTGACAAATGCAGTTAATGTTTACAATATGTGCTCCAGGTAAATCATCACGCGAGTACCGCACGCCTCCAGCCGTGGCTCCCCCGCAGGTGCCCTCGCACTACGCCCCCAACTACCCTCGCCGCCCGCCCGGCTACTCCACGCTGCCCGTCACACAGCCACAGGTAATTGACTCGTTCCATCCTCCTCTATAATGCCATGCTTAGGTATTCATATTATAATACTATATAGTTAATTTGAACAAATACGAAACTTTCAAATCAATTTTCTCAGTATTTGATATTTATATGTTACAACTATTGACATCATCATCACTTCTTTTTAACGCACGCAATTTAAAAAAAAAAAATTAAATACGCACTATCGCAATTTATATTGCGACGATTTTTTTATATTATAACTTGATTCTGTCTATAACATATAATTATGCTGTAGCTACTGCGTAGCCATTAAAAGCTGTGTGTAAGCACCAAACGTATGAAGCTAAAAGTCATAATACTACTTCATATTAGATTGGACCAGTAACAATAAATGTCTACCGATCTAAAAAAAATATAGAAACTCCACATGGAACCTATACACCTGAATCACTGTGACACATTTATTCACGTCACAGTACATAAGTAAAGTGGTGGATTAATATTTCATAGTTGTCCTATTTCGCAGAAGAGGGACTTGTGAAGCTGTGAGATGAAACTTATTCAGTTTAGTTTTAGTTAATTCTGTTATTTTTTGTTAAAGGTTGGAATGGTACACCCTAATCAACACCAGTCTCCATCAAACTATTCTCAACAAGACCTGCATTCTAGTATGCCACGTAAGTACTTTATATAAGTTTTAAAACTCATAAATATATTGTTTTTTTATACAACTAGGTTGGCAAATAATAATCATACGGCTCACTTGATGATAAGTAGTTACCATAGTAGGATACAAACAACGAAAATGCATTGTTCCGGGTGTCAATCGACTATTAAAGACAATTTGTACCTGAAATGCCAGTCGTGTTTATTATACTTTCACGCTCTGTGCATCAGTATATCCAATAAAGAGTTTAAGAATCTCACTGCTGATACCAAATCAAAATGGTTATGTCCTGCCTGTCGTTGTAAAGCTCCTAAGAGCGATAATTCAAACACGCCAGTCCGGCCGTTGTTGTCGCCTAACTCCCGCTCTAATATTAACGTAGCTAAGCGCGGTACTACGGAGCTTCGCGACGATGAGAACGAGAATGTTTGCTGCATACCCTCTTGTTTGTCGCAATCGGATCTTCGTAGTATTATAAAGGATGAACTGCGAAATTGTATTTCTGATTTTAAGAGTGAGATTAATGTCCAGTTGCGTGAAATGAAAGACGATATTAGAAATTTTAACGAGTCGATTGCTTTTACGAACAGTCATTTCGAAAAACTAAATGCTGAAATAAAGGCATACAAGGGTGATATCGATCGTATTAAGAAAGAGAACGAATCTCTTAAAAATGATCTCATGGCTACCTCTGCTCGCTGTATCCAGTTAGACCAACTAATGCGTTCTTCGAATTTAGAAATTCAATGCGTACCTGAACATAAAACGGAAAACATAATTACAGTAGTAAAGCAACTGGGTAAAGTGGTAGCATGTCCCATAAACGATACAGACATATCTTACTGTAGTAGAATTGCTAAAAAAGATCCTAAAAGCCTACGACCTCGTGCTATTCTGGTTACACTGAGTAGTCCCCGTCTACGCGATACGCTCTTGGCGGCTACTATAAAGTATAACAGGCAAAATCCTAACGATAAACTGAACTCAAGTCATCTGGGACTTAGCGAGGATAAGAAGTCAGCAATATATGTCACAGAGAACTTATCACCCGAGAACAAGTCACTTCACGCTGCGGCGCGACTTAAAGCCAGGGAATTAAACTACAAGCATGTTTGGGTGCGCAGCGGTCGTATATATATGCGCAAAACTGACACATCTGAATACATCTTTGTTCGTAATGCTGCAACCTTAGAAAAATTGTCTATTAATTAATTTGATTCTTACTGTTCTTGTAAATTAATCTTTAGTCCATGTTACACTTTTGTTAAAATTCTCTTCTTTAAATGTCTATTTTCAAAACGTTAGAGGCTTGCGTACTAAGACTTTAGATTTATATAAAAATGTATTGTGCTGTGATTATGATGTTATTGTACTGTGTGAAACATGGCTAAACCATACTATATTTAATTCAGAATTGTTTAAAAATGATCGTTATGAGACATATAGACGTGATCGAGAGACTAGTGAATATCATAAAAATAAGTCGGGTGGTGGTGTCTTAATTGCCATATCTAAACGCTTTAAGTCACGTAGACTAACTCAGCTTGAGAGCGGTTGCGAGGACCTTTGGGTGGAACTAGATATGTGTAGCAGCCGGACATCCCCAGATAAGTTATACATTTGTGCGGTCTACCTACCCCCTCCGATTCAAATGCACATTCTCGAACATTTTATTGACAATACTAATCGTATCTTAGAATCTCACTATAACACACTAATATTAGGGGATTTTAATCTAAGTTCAATAGCATGGCCTAGCAATGAAAACACTGTAACCTTGCCGGATTCTTTACGTAACCCACTCGAAAACAAATTAATCGACTTTATAGCTCTAAACAATTTAAAACAACAAAACACAGTCCTCAATAGCCAAGGAAAGATTCTAGATCTAATTCTTTCGACCGAAATTGTTGATCATTTGCAAGCAAGCAAGTACGTACTTAGCAATATTGACCCATACCACCCACCTTTGGAATTTGTTTTGTCATTTTACAGTGCACCTGGTCTTCCTCCCGTGATTCCCAGTGACAAGTTTAATTTTCACAAGGCGGATTTTGGCAAGATTGTGGGCGAAATTAACTCTATTTCTTGGGTCGATGAATTCTCAACCTTGACGAACGTTGATGATATGGTGGACATGTTGTATAAGATAATTAAGGAGGCAATCACGAAGCACGTGCCACTAAGTAAAACCACGTTTCAAAAATATCAAAAATATCCATGTTGGTACACTAAAGAACTTATAAATTTACTAAAGGAAAAATATAAGATACGTAAAAGGTATCGCAAATATAAAAACCCCATGGATGAACTGTCTTTCTTACTACTAAAAAAACGCTGTTCGTTATTAATCGAAACATGTTACAAGAACTACATTGACAGCATAGAGGACTCTTTAACCAAAAATCCAAAGATGTTTTGGACTTATCTAAAAAATAAGCGTCAGAATAAAACTACGTACCCATCATTAATGTATCTAGATGATAGACGAGCTTCTGACGGCTCTGACGTTTGCGATCTCTTTGCATCATTTTTCGCGTCCGTTTATAAGACACCCTCTGCTACTTCTAGTGAAGTTACATCCCCAACCTCTTCACTTGCAAATTGTCTGACAGGTTTATTCTTTTCACAGCATGACGTACTACTTGGTTTGAAACACTTGGATCGAAGTAAAGGAGCCGGATCTGATGGTATACCATGTCTCTTTGCAACGGAATGTTGTGATGCGCTCTCTTTACCACTCTCAATAATATTCAACAGATCAATTAAGTCCGGACATTTTCCTACTGCTTGGAAAGAGTCTAGGGTTGTACCAATACCGAAATCTGGCGATATTGCGTCCATAAAAAATTATAGACCTATTTCTATTTTACCTGTATTCGGTAAAGTATTTGAAAGACTAATAAGACCTACACTTACCTGGCATATAAAACAAATGATATCGCCACAACAGTCAGGTTTCATCAGGGCTCGATCTACAACAACCAACCTTGCTTCATTTGTGACCTTCTTGACCGATTCAGTTGATTCGAATATCCCAGTTGACACAATTTATACAGACGTAAGCAAAGCTTTCGATACCGTGGACCACGCTATTCTTCTTCACAAACTTTCAACCTTTGGTATATCAGGTAACTTGTTAGAATGGTTTTGCTCATATCTAAGTAATCGGAGTTCCAGGGTAGTTGTTAGTGGATACTCGTCTCAACCATTTTTGACCCAATCAGGTGTCCCCCAAGGATCAGTTCTGGGGCCAATTTTATTTAATATATTTGTGAACGATATTGTAGGAATATTTAAACACAGCAAATGTTTTCTTTACGCCGACGATCTTAAAATTGCAAAACAAATAAAAAACCAACATGACACTATCTTTCTACAAGAGGACTTAAACCGCTTAGTCGACTGGTGTGAGAGAAACGGTTTGGCACTGAACATCAATAAATGCAAATGTATACGATTCTCACGTGCAACTCACCTGAACTCGCAGACTTATACTATCAATAACGAGACGTTGGAAGAGGTGGTTGTTATCAGAGACTTGGGAGTTACTTTCGATAGTAAGATTAGATTCCACACACACATCGACAGAATAACAACTAAGGCGTTTCAAATGCTGGGTTTTGTTATAAGGAACACTAAAGATTTTAAAAAACCACAGACCAAGATTGGCCTTTATACGGCCCTGGTTCGATCTGGTCTGGAATACTGTGCTCAAATCTGGTCACCACACTACGAAGTACATATTAAGCGCATTGAAAGGGTCCAAAAGCGTTTTCTATGGCATCTTTCTTATCAGTGTAACAAAGTAAAACTGTTGCCGACATATCATAGTCGTTTACAATATTTTAAACTCAATAGTTTGTTCGATAGGAGACAGTTATTAGATCAAATTTTGCTGTATAAATTGGTTAACGGTATGTTAGACAGGATGCTTCCGGTTTGACAGTTGAACAGTGAAGTGCGTTGTTGATTAGCTCTGTGTTTATTTGCCGAAAAGTTAACTAATTTTTGCGAATCTTAAACAAAGTCGAGTTTCAAACAACAGTGTAACACGTTGGGTCTTAGGATCACAACATTACAACACAAAAAAACAGTGATTAGTGTAAAATAAGTGAAAAAATAACTTGGCTCAATTAAATATACCCACATAAATAAAAAAAGAAAACTGACTCTTAAAACTAAGTGTTACCTGATACAAAAGGACATTACCAGCTACAAAAGTGTTGCCAACTAAAAGTCAGTGTTGTTAACTCCAAGAAATATTGCCAACCTAAAGACAGCGTAGCCAGACCCATTTAGTGACACAAGTTGCATTAAAAACAAAATATACCTACATATATTATTAAAAATGGAACAGAAACAAATGGATGCTTTATTTGAAAAAATGAATCAAGCATTTAATACGAGAATGAATGAAATGAAGGAGGAATTCATTAAACAAACCAACATCCTGTCAGAAAATTTCTCTGAATGTATGAAAACAACACTAGAAGACAAACTGAATCCAATAATGGAAGAGAACAAAAAACTTAAAAACGAAGTTGAAACATTGAAAAATAAGATTAAATACTTAGACAAAGACTCAAGAAAAAGAAACGTCATACTCCACGGTATAGATGAACGTGAAGAAAACCCCCACAATCTCTTGGAATTAGTATTGGAAATACTAAATAAAATGACCAAAGAAGCGAATATAGAAGACTTCGACAAGTGGGAAATAAGCGAGGTATATAGACTGGGGAGAAAGGAAAGCAAGAAACGAAGACCTGTTATGATAAAATTAACTCTAGCATGGAGAAGACTTGCGATCTTAAAAAACAATAAACACTTCTCAGAGAACATATACGCCACTGAAGATTTCCCGAAGGACATTTTACAAACTAGAAACGAACTTAAACAAAAACAACAAGAAGAAATAAAAAAGGGTAACCTAGCTATCATCCGATACGATAAACTGATTATAAAAGAAAGAACAAACCAAGAGAAAGGTCACGAAAAGAGGAAACGTTCTCCATCAAAAACACCAAAACAAACACACCATAACAAACACACCATAACAAAGCAGGAGAAAATCAAACAGCCCCGAAAAAAATCAACAAAACCAACGCTCTCGAGTTCATGAGCCGTTCAAGAACAAACTCGCAATCTGACAATAATAACCAATAACAACAAGCTCGCACCAGTCCCCGGAAGACAAACAAGGCAAAAACAAACTTAAAACACAAAACAACAAATTCTCCTTCCCCAAGCCGGAAAGCGGTCGCCGTGGGGAAAATTGACCGCAACCTTCCAGAGAGAAACAAAAATCATAGTCAAAATCAAGATAACTATAACAAACTTTACATAGCAACATACAACATAAGAACACTATCCAGCCACGAAAGATTAATAGAACTAACAAAAGCAGTGGAGACAGTCAAACACGACATCATAGGATTAGCAGAGGTTAGGAGACAAGGAGAGTCTATAGATGAATACCAAGACTTCATACTATGCTACAAAGGCGAAACACCAGGCCAGTTCGGAGTAGGCTTTCTCCTTAAAAAACACCTAAAACAAAATCTCGAAAGCTTCATCGGCTTATCAGAAAGAGTAGCTATAATAAACCTAAATTTTGGGAACTATTTAATATCTATTATACAAGTATATGCCCCAACAGAAACTGCAAGTGACGACGATTTACAAAAGTTCTACGATACTTTAAACACAGCAATGGAAATGGCCCATAAAAACATAATAATAATAGGAGACTTTAATGCCAAGATTGGCACGGGAACGCCAGAAGAGACAAAGATAATAAAAAGTCATGGCTATGGCACAAGAAATGAACGAGGCGAGAAACTAGTAGAATTTGCCTTTGAGAACAACCTATCGGTCATGAACACGTACTTTAAAAAAAGACCAAATCAAAAATGGACCTGGCGTTCGCCGAATGGCAAAATAAAAAACGAGGTAGATTTCGTACTTTCCAACCAACCTAAAATATTCCTGAATGTAGAAGTCCTTAATGTAAACTACCCATCAGACCATAGAATGGTAAGATCAACAGTGATTATTCAAAAAACAAAAAAAATTAAATATCAAATCAAAACTATGTAATACCGATAACATTGAGAAATACAAATCAAACCTATCAAATTATTTACCGAACCTTCTCAACTGGAAAGAAAGTAACACAGTTCAACAATACTACGACAGTCTGACATATGCTATAAACTCAAGCTTGCAACACATTACAAAAAAAAGAAATACGAAAGACGAAAACCAAGTTTTATCAGACCGAACAAAAGACCTATTGGTTCGTAGGAAACACTTGCAAAAAACCAAACCAAAATCACGGTCTATGAAAAACGAACTAAGGGCTTTATACAAAGTAACAAACAAATGCATAAAAAATGACTACAAAAACTACAGAATTAAAACCCTGGAAAAACATCTCATCAAAACAGGCAGCCTAAAGAAGGCATCTAAAGAACTACAAACACACAAATCCTGGATCAAAAGCCTAAAAAACCAAAGAAAAATCGCCCACAACCGACAAGAAGTCCTCGACATAGCAACAGCTTTCTACAAAGATCTATACAGCACGCAAGAAGGAATGAACGCAAACACAATACCTAATCAAACCAACATTGTCCAACAAAACAGCAACATACAACAATATGAAGAGATAGAGCGTATCACAGAAAAAGAAGTATTAAAGGCCATCCAACATCTGAAACTAGAAAAAAGCCCAGGTCCAGACAACCTGACTAATGAAGCCATCAAAGCAGCAGACTCCCTACTGTGCGCTCCGATAACACACCTATTTAACCGAATATTAAACACAGCCGAGATACCAAAACAATGGTTAGAATCCAATATCATTTTATTATATAAAAAAGGAGATCCAAAAGACGTAAGCAATTATAGACCAATAAGCCTAATGCCTCACTTGTACAAACTCTTTTCATCAATTTTGGATAAAAGAATAAGCATTATACTAGACAAACACCAACCGATAGAACAAGCAGGCTTCAGAAAAGGATTCTCAACAGTAGACCACATACACACCATCGAACTAATCATAGAGAAACACCAAGAATTTAATACACCACTATATATTGCTTATATAGACTACAAAAAAGCTTTCGACACAATACTACACTCGGCCATCTGGGATACATTACAAGACCAACAAGTACATAAAACCTACCTGGCAGTTATAAAAAACATCTATAATAACAGCACAAGTAAAATAAAACTGGATAACATTGGCCCAACATTTCCAATCACAAGAGGAGTAAGACAGGGAGACCCACTGTCCCCGAGGATCTTCATAGCGGTACTAGAATCAGTTTTTAGAAAGCTAGATTGGAAGTCCCACGGCATTAATATCAATGGGAAATATCTAACGCACCTCAGATTTGCTGACGACCTGGCCTTATTTGCTAACAATAGTTCTAACCTAGAATATATGATGAACACACTGAATGCAGAAAGCAAAAGAGTAGGACTAGAAATAAATTACAGCAAAACTAAAGTTATGACAAATAGCAGCAAAAACCCTATAACAATAGGGGACGAACATATAGAGTATGTCAACCAGTACCCATACCTAGGTAAACAAATAAGTTTCGACCCAAAAAGTAACGAAAAGGAAATAGAAAGACGAACCAAAACCACTTGGAATAAGTACTGGAGTCAAAAAGAAACACTAAAAAGCGACCTACCAACTCAGCTCAAAAAGAAAGTGATGGATATGTGTATACTCCCTACATTGACCTACGCATGCCAAACATGGAAGTTTTCAACAAAGGCGAAAAGATTAATAGTCACATGCCAAAGAGGGATGGAACGGAGTATGATGAAAATAAAAAAGATACAAAAAATAAAGCACTCCAAAATCAGAAGGGAAACGAAAGTTATAGACGCTCTCAGCCAGGCCCAGAAACTTAAATGGAAATGGGCTGGCCACGTTGCCAGACTGCAGGACGAGAGGTGGTCATCCCAAGTAACCACATGGAAAGGTCCAGAGGGCAAAAGAAGGAGAGGTCGGCCACTAGCACGCTGGGCAGACGACGTAGTGGAGATAGCAGGGCCAAACTGGGTATGGAAGGCTCAAGACAGAAACAAATGGCAATCTCTGGAAGAGGCCTTCACCTCATAGAGGGTTCTGGTGCACTTACAACTTCTTTTTTTACTCTTATTTTATTTTCATTAATAGTTAATTGTTTTAATTTTTTTTACCAGAAAACTGCTTCTTTATTTACCAAACTTTGTAACTAATTTTTGTACAAGAAAACCAGAAATAAAAAGGCTTTTTATTTTTTATTTTATTATTATTTATTTATTATGTTAGACAGCCCCAATCTTGTAGAAAAAATATATATAAATGCGCCAACTAGATTTCCCCGTGCAAGTAAATACGTTCCATTTTCGATTCAACGTTCAAGAACAAAATTAGGTCAAAACGCTACTATGAATAGATTATTTGAACAATATAACAGAATAACAAAAAACAACGAAATTGATTTGGATATCTTTTCGGACAGTCTTCCAAAATTTAAAAGTAAAGTTATTGCAAGCTTTATTTCTCCTCTTTCTTGACACTAAATGCATCACTATGTCTTCAGTATCGATCATGTTCTATATGTTGCTTCATAAAATGTATGAGTGTGTATTTTGTATTATTTAAGTAATCTTTCTTTTGAAGAATGCACAACTCACTTTAAGTTGTTTTGTCTATGGGTAAATTGTATTTTTTTTTCTCTTTTCTATCTCTAAATAGTAATATAATAATAGTAAATTGAAATATATATATATAAGAATTTGTTACATATTAGAAGTTTTTAGGTTTTTGTTTTTTACATTTATAGAAAGTTATAATAGGTAAAGTAAACACTTCTTAGATTAAACTGTCCTTATGCATGCCCTGGCAACTTATAAGTAAAACAACACTCAGCAAATAATTGTAAACATTTTTGTAAAATTTATATGTATTAGTGTATGTTTTGTTAGTTGTCCAAATAAATAAATAAATAAATAAATAAATAAATAAATAGTCTATAGATGCCTGCAACATAAGAAGCATCATAAACGTGTTGTCGACACTATCGCTGACTCTCCCCATTATGCCTGGTCAAGTTACTCACCACAGAAACACAACACTACTCGAGAGTAGTGCTATTTAACTGTGATCTTCTGTAAGGTTGAGATACTTCCCCAGTCGGGCTGCTCCAGAATTTTATCTATCCTCTATCGTGTTGTGCCCTATTTTAATAGAAACATGAAATAGTTGTAAGTGTTACAAGTGTATATACAATAGTTTAGTTAGTGCTGTGTGGCTACGGCACTAAAGAATGTAGCCACCCCCTCTCTTCCCGTGGGTGTCGTAAGAGGCAACTAAGGGATAACACAGTTGCACTACCACCTTGGAATTTAAAAAGCCGACGGATGGCGGGATATAACCATCCATGCTGGCTTTGAAATACACAGGCCAAAGACGGGCAGCAGCGTCTTCGGTGCGACAAAGCCAGCCCTGCGGTCACCAACCCGCCTGCCCAGCGTGGTGACTATGGGCAAAACACATGAGTTCGCGTCATAATGTCGGGCGCGAACTTGTGGAGGCCTATGTCCAACAGTGGACTGTGATAGGCTGTAGTGGTGGGATACAATAGTTTAACCATATCTCTGAGTAAGATAGCATAGTAAAAATAATATCTCTTAAATACTATTGCAATAGTAACTGTTAGTAAATTAATATGCCAATTTCAGCACCCCCGTCTCCATTGATTGGATCAGATGGAGAACACAGCCAGCATTCAATGAGTCTCCCTGGACATGTAAGTATAACAAAATATTAATACTAATATTTGAACATACATTTACTATACTATTACTATTTATATTATTTATGCTGAGATGGTTTGGCTATGTTGAGAGAATGAATGAAGAACGATTGACGAAGAAAGTGCATAAGGCTAGTGTGAATGAAGCGAAATAAGTATGTAAGGATCGTAGCAAGTGGAAAGAAGTGGTCTCTGCCTACCCCTACGGGAAAGAGGCGTGATTATATTATGTATGTATGTATGTATGTATTTATACCACTTTTCTAATTTATTATCAAAGTTAAAACTGTTTCTTGAAGGGATACTATCACGATTCGATCACGATTCAGCCTGTAACATCCCACTGTTGGGCATAGGCTTCTTTCCCATGTAGGAGAAGGATCGAAGCTTAATCCACCACGCTGCTCCAATGCGGGGTGGCAGATATATTCCCTACTATGAGGAACGATCGCTATCAGGTGTATATGATAACAACCGGGACCGACGACTTAACGAGCTCTCTGAGTCACGGTGGGGCGACCCACAAGGACTGCACAAACGCCCAGACCACGGCAAACATCTGTATGGCCAATACAAATGTAGTTTTATTATAATATGTGTGATGAGCGGACGACCTCTGACTACCCAGCGCGCGTCGTCGTCGTCCGCGTCGGGCGGCGGGTCGGCGCGCGGCGGGTCGGTGTCGCCGCCGCTGCCGCCGCCGCCGCTGGACGACGAGCTCGCCGCCGACGCGTTCGGCCGCCCGCACCACTTGCAGGTACCACTGTACCACTCATATCATACCTTCAACCCCGCCACTCATACACAATCGTTATCATAATTGTATTTATATGTATTATTTCTTTGTATGTGTATATTAAAAAATTTGTATAAGTAAGTAAGTATTATGACTTTTAGCTTCATACGTTTGGTGCTTACACGACCGATCATTTATATGATGCAATAAAATTATAAAGACCTACATTTTATATTTTTATGTTTGGTATTATATATTTCATTTATAATCTTGAATCTTTCACTTACGTTTTTTTATATTAATTCATGTAAAGTGCATGTAAAGCATTATACAATTTTTATTTAATTATTACAGAATAAAATAAGTAATCAATACACCAATGCAGTGCCAGCTATAGTGCCCGATGAAGAGGATTTACCTGGTTGGGTGCCAAAGAATTACATTGAAAAAGGTATATTCTTTGTACCATAAATATTGTCTAAGTGCAATATAGATAAGTGATAGAACTCATACACATAATTTGATATCACATATATATTGCCCATACTTGGATTTTATGTCCTTATACAACTTCTAATATTCTCATCATAATATTAAATTTCATCGCACTGAACTCAATGGTTTGTCCAAGAAAGCATAAGAGACAGGTAATGTGATGCTATGATATCATTACTTTAATGGTGTTATTAATTTTGTAAATGATTGTTACGTTAGTGGTGGCTATCTACGACTACTACGCGGACAAGGAGGACGAGCTCTCGTTCCAGGAGAGCGCCGTCATCTACGTGCTCAAGAAGAACGACGACGGCTGGTGGGAGGGCGTCATGGACGGCGTCACCGGCCTCTTTCCCGGGAACTACGTCGAGCCGTGCGTCTAGACACGCACACACACACACACACAGGCGCGCGCGCACACACACACACACACACACACACACACAGACGCGCGTAATTACACGTAAGGTCAATCGTATATTACAGTTTACACTACACATACAAACATACTCATCTTTAAAATTACGAACACATGATCGGGTTATCCATTAATAAATAGTATTGTAATTAGTTATAGGTCCAAACGCAACCTGTATTTATTGTTAGGCATGGACACCCTATTATAACTGTATTGTCCCATGCGTATATAGTCAGAGCCGGGTTATCCTATAAACCCTGTAGGTAGTAATTAATATAAGTGATTCAATGAGGTCGTGGGACAAATCAGTAGCTTTTGTGTTTGAAATTCATCTCGTAGTAATAAAGTGAAGAAACACATAAGAAAATTGACCTTAACATAGTTTGATCAGATTCTATACACACTTATTTAATATTTCGTAGTTAAATCGATTATTATATGTAATTATAAAGTTTTTATAACTATTATGTAATTTTGTACTACTCTTTTCACTTTCGATGTACGCGAGGTACAATGAAACTCAATACCGCGCTGCAATATAGGTAGTTCAATCCATGAAGACGCGCCCCATTCTTTTCTGCAATCGTTTATAGTGCAAGTGTGCAATGTAAAGTACAAGAATGTGAGTTCTATTACTACGCAGCGAGTAGCAATGTGGGCACACGCACACAAAAAAAAAATGGCGGAAAATGGCATAATTAACTGGAAATATGCTCTACTTCATTAATTTAAAAAATAAAATATAAGTCGTGATGGTCTTTCATAGGATTAATTATTGTGATATTGGTTAATAATAATATTTTAGTAAAAAGAAATAGTGTATAAAAATTATTATCACAAAACATGACTATGGAAATAATGTATTTATTAATAACCTAAGAAAATCACTTAATTACACTTTGATATTACACATTAAAAAAAAACAAACAAAACAACTCTAAGAACGTTATTACGTAAACTTGGATGTAAATGGAGAAAGACTTAAACCAACCGGAAAGTGTTAACAGAAAAACATGAAATTCAAATTGGGTTTTTTTTTGTATCAAAAACTAGTTTCCTCCGTAATTTACATAATCTCATACTTGACACTGGCAGAATGTTGCACAACGGACTGTTGCGACGCCGACATGCTATAAATTAAAGAAGAAGAAGAAATGACGATTCCGAATAATCTTTTAACCACATAAGATAATTTTGTGTATTCATTTTGTCGTGGTAGTCTCCAGTTTTAATCTCCGCTCTATTTATTTTTCTTTGGTGACGCAAAAACTGCAGTACTTGTGCTCGCTTCGTTTGAATATGACGACGCTGCATTATTACTTTGCTCGACTCTTGCCTCTTTTGTATGTGCCGTACTGAGTTTCATCCCATGCACTTTCTTTTCACATAAAATTCTAGTGACTGCTTTCAGACACTCCAACAGCCTGTGCTTTTCTCCTGCGCGTTAAAATTAATTGAAGAGCATGCTATGGTAAATAGCTTAAATAAGTAGAAATGCACAGAGATATTATGTTAGAGGAATGGGCAACTTCGGGTAGAATTCACCCTACTCTAACTCACCTAAAAGATATACTAACTCTAGCTCAGATATACAGAGCAGCAGATGAAATTGCTAAAATGCTGGAAGAATCATTACCTGAGCGTCCGACACATGGTCCACCTGCACTGATTACAACAAATGTTACACAACTGTTGAATGATGAAAGTATAGAACAGAGATTCAATCATATGAGTTAAATCGATAAGGTAAAGTTTAATGAAATATGTAACAAGACAACGAAGCAAATGGAATCTGCCAGTGATATGATATTGTTTTCTGAATCTGGGACTAAAGAGAATAATATATTTAACAAAACAACTGTTCATATGGCTTCTGAGGGTGATCTAATTAAATTCTCAAATGATCAACCAACACAGATCTCTTAATGTGCCATTTTTAAGCGCTATGCTCAAATCAAAAATTGATCAAATGTCATCTTACTCTGAATATAGGGATTACTCAACCTCTGATTTAAGCAATGTAAGATATGAGGTGAGCAAAAGTAATAATATGGTGACACAAAATCCAATCACATACCAGACATCATTTCAAAATATCGATGTTGCAATAGGTATAGACAGTGCTATACTTCAGGATACCAAATTAATTCACTTCAAATACAATGAATTAGAAGCCATCACTGATAACTTTTCTGAAACTCTATATAACACCTGTGAGGGCTTAAAAAGGAGAATTGGCAGTGGAGGATTTGGAGATGTTTTTGTTGGTAACCATAAAAAGTATGGATTGCTTGCTGTTCAAAAAGCTCATAGTCATTTACAATTACATCGTAAACCCGATATTACCTTGAAAGTTTTTAATGCTGAAGTAAAGTATCTTTTAGAATTTAGGCATATTAATATTGCTATTATTTTTATTTTTGTGTTACCCACACATAAGGGAATTCGAAAATGTTTTTTATTATCATATCAAAATTTTCGACCCAGCGGGATTCGAACCCGCACCTTCCCGACAATCCGTGTCCATGTCCAAAAACATTTTCGAATTCCCTTATGTGTGGGTAACACAAAAATAAAAATAATAGGAATTAAAAATAGCTTAGTGTCGTCTCTTGTCAAAAGATTTTCATTGTAATATGAAACTTTGAATAGTGAAGTACTTTAAAGGTCTCGCTATAGATGGCACCACGGTTGCTTAAAACCGAATAAAAATCATATCAAGATTTTCGATTCCGCGGAGTATAGGCCCATAGCTTAACGGCTAGAGCACCGGACACGGATTGTCGGGAAGGTGCGGGTTCGAATCCCGCTGGGTCGAAAATTTTGATATGATAATAAAAAACATTTTCGAATTCCCTTATGTGTGGGTAACACAAAAATAAAAATAATAGGAATTAAAAATAGCTTAGTGTCGTCTCTTGTCAAAAGATTTTCATTGTAATATGAAACTTTGAATAGTGAAGTACTTTAAAGGTCTCGCTATAGATGGCACCACGGTTGCTTAAAACCGAATAAAAATCATATCAAGATTTTCGATTCCGCGGAGTATAGGCCCATAGCTTAACGGCTAGAGCACCGGACACGGATTGTCGGGAAGGTGCGGGTTCGAATCCCGCTGGGTCGAAAATTTTGATATGATAATAAAAAACATTTTCGAATTCCCTTATGTGTGGGTAACACAAAAATAAAAAAAAAAAAAAAATAATAGGAATTAAAAATAGCTTAGTGTCGTCTCTTGTCAAAAGATTTTCATTGTAATATGAAACTTTGAATAGTGAAGTACTTTAAAGGTCTCGCTATAGATGGCACCACGGTTGCTTAAAACCGAATAAAAATCATATCAAGATTTTCGATTCCGCGGAGTATAGGCCCATAGCTTAACGGCTAGAGCACCGGACACGGATTGTCGGGAAGGTGCGGGTTCGAATCCCGCTGGGTCGAAAATTTTGATATGATAATAAAAAACATTTTCGAATTCCCTTATGTGTGGGTAACACAAAAATAAAAATAATAGGAATTAAAAATAGCTTAGTGTCGTCTCTTGTCAAAAGATTTTCATTGTAATATGAAACTTTGAATAGTGAAGTACTTTAAAGGTCTCGCTATAGATGGCACCACGGTTTCTTAAAACCGAATAAAAATCATATCAAGATTTTCGATTCCGCGGAGTATAGGCCCATAGCTTAACGGCTAGAGCACCGGACACGGATTGTCGGGAAGGTGCGGGTTCGAATCCCGCTGGGTCGAAAATTTTGATATGATAATAAAAAACATATTAATATTGTTCATATAATAGGATTCTCTAAGGATGGACCAGTGCCATGTAGCGAATGCGAGTATATTAATGGAGGATCATTACAACCAAATATTGCAGCTAAGATTTTGAATGAATCCCAAAGAATTCAAATAATTATAGGAAAAGCTAAAGGCTTGAAATATTTACACACTAGTGAAAAACCATTGCAAATAAAACAATGGGCATGACGAAAGATTTTCAAAACCTCTTCCGTAATGTGGCTACACATTTACTATTAACGAAAATACCTATATTTCGGTAATAAACTTAAGTTTAAGGAAGATTAAAACTATTTTTCTAATATGTTTTCAATGAGAGCGGCAAAACGGCTGCAGGTGTCATGGTGTCGGCTCTGACGTCACAAAATAATCTGGGCCTTACTTTTTACTTTACTCTAGAGCGCGCCTGACGTATTATGTTATGTTGTGACGTCTGCGCTGTAATTTGTGTTTCATTCAAAATGGCCGATTGCAGTATTTTAATGTTTTATTTTATTGAAAATCACAATAATCTTATTATTTTCCATAAAACTAAACCAGTATTTTGAATTTTTTAAATATGAGTGTTCCCCTAAAATCATTAAATTGACGATTTTTTGATACTGTCGTCATGCCCATTGAACTTTTGGGAGTTGAATCAGATTCACAGAACTCCACAAAAAATTTTGTTCATGGGGATGTTAAAAACTGCCAATATTCTTTTGACAAGAATTTGTGCCCAAGTTATGTGACTTTGGTTTGGCCAAGCAATTTGATTCAACATTTCTGACAACATGGCATCTAACACAAAAAATTGATATTATTATTATTATATTCTTTACTATCCAATTCCACTATGTTTATGAGATATTTCTATTCGCAAATACAAATCTAAAATTGTAGTTTATTAAATAATAAATAAATACCCACCCCTCGCTACGCCACTGCCTACACTGTAATTTCAATTTACCAATCTGGAAACAGGTTCGGACTGAACTCCTCGCACCCCGTCGTTTCCCCTCGCGATAAATAGTGGGGCGCGTCTTCGTGGATTGAACTATCTAGACATATTAAAACATTAAACAAGTAAAGTTTTTTTTTAAGTTTAAACAAGTAAATTGTATTGATAAATGATGACGTCACAGGATTGTTAAGACTGGAGATGATATTACATCTGAGTAGTTAGGTTACGTTAAATATTATTTGTTTATTTATTTTACATGATAGTAACTTAAATGGATTTTAGTAAAGAATCTTTGAATTAAAATAATTAAGGAATAGTAACAATGATATATTGCAAAATACCATAAAATAAAACCTGTTAGTAATGACATATTATACAGCCGCATAGGGCAGTATTTTTGTATACAATCGTGGTACTGAAAAGGTAAAGTTTAAGTATTGTTAATTTAGTATTCTAGGACATCGTAAAAAGCATGTGTAGAATAAGATCATCATGAAACGAAAGTGAGTTCCAAAGTCACTAAATAATGTGTTATATTTGTAAAGAATAGTTAGGCATTATACTGACTAGTCTTTTGGAGCATTGGTACCGTACAAAAATGTGTCTGCTATCTAATATTCATGTTAGAAATATAATAGACCCGATCTATTGAAATCTTTTCTTTGCGTCGTTATTTACTGAAAGATTATATAATTATTGTAATAAATACTTGTGTAATGTATATTATTGTCGTCACTTATGATAAAAATACTTTTTGGTATGTCAATCTGTCAAGCTTTATTTGCAGTATTGCCTGTAATAAATATTACATATCCATATTTGCTGATTCTGAATTATATTGACTCAAATAATCTTCTTATTTAAACAGGGTACTTTCAAATAGAACTCTTAATTTTACAATATTATTACAGGACTTAGGGGACATCCATTAATTAAGTGAGCTCAGAATGGAGGGGTAGGGTCCATTGAAAATCTCACTTCAACTTCAAAAAATATAAAACAGTAAAGATATTAAAAATATATATATTTTGAGTGTTCATTTTGCCCGCTAAAATAAATATCATAGCTATTAAATTTATTAATTATATAATAATGAATGGATGCCCCCTTACTGCTATTAGGAAGTATATTGAAATACTGGGATAAAATAGTTCCGCTGGTATACCCAATTGTAAACTGAAACATTCCCTAAATTTCATTTCTAGTAGGTAAGTGAAAAAATTGTAAGCACGTTTATCAACTTTAATGATGGATTACGAAAAGTTATGTATGTATAAGTTTTTTAGCGAAGTTTAATTTGAAAATTTGCAATTAATCATAGTATTAAAATATGTATTTGTATACTGCAATAATTAAAAATTATTCACAAAATTTTTGGCTTTTGTTTTTTTATCTGAGTATTTCAGTCTCTTGAAAATAAATTACCATTAGTTAACAATTACCGCAAATTATGTATTATACGATCCCGACACTGGTATTGCCAAGTTATATGGCACAATCCGTCTTACAGACTTACTATATGTCTATAAAGTAAACTATACTTATATACTAACTATAGAGTCAGGGGGGCAAAGTGCGCCATACTTTTTTCATAGTTGACTTTGGTGCAATATTTCTTGTGTTTAAGTTCACGAGTGATACTAAGTCATGGTACCATAAGGATCTGTGATGTTTTGCAACAACAACCAATGTCGTGTCATTAGAATCTGACAGCAAATAAATGAATTTTAGCATAAAATTTGAAAACAGTCTGACCAGGCGCACTTTGCGACAAATCGGGTAAGTGCGCCATGTATTAATAAAACGTAATATTATAGCATTAGAATAAAAACAGCCTTTTATTATTATAAGAAAACAAGCAACAAAACGAATGACATTTAATTTTTTTTCATAGCCACATTCTAGAAGAATCTGTGTACTTAAAACCAAATTTCGGCTAAGTGCGCCATACAATCTTAAGTCAGAGGCTATGAACCTTTTTTCCAAATATTGATAATCGAGTGTCAAGTATATTTTTTCTTTTATTTACGATGGGAATACCCATGGTATTCCCATCGTAAATGGAACTACTTATTTGGTATTATAAACGGACTGAAATAAGAAGTTAGTCATTGAAATTAGTTGTTAAGTAAAATGGGAAACATGACATTTTTGAACAACATTACGATTTTCTCGAATTTTAATATTTCGTATTGCCTCCTCGTGCTTCCATTCCTGCGTTTACCCAGTTTGGCATGCTGTACACCAAGTTTTTTGTACGATTTTGGGGAATATTCTCCCATTCCTCTGTGAGAGCAATTTTGAGCTCACGAAGCGTAATTTTTTTACGCATCTCCCTAGCTAGTCCCAAGCATGCTCGATCGGATTGACATCTGGGCTGCGTGTTGGCCACTCCATACGAGTAATTTTCATCTCTTGAAGGTAGTCACTCACAATCCAATATGTATGAGGTCGGGCATTGTCATGCATAAAAATAGCATTCTCACCCAAATTGACCATAAATGGACCAACGTGTTCATTCAAGATTTTTTTTTCAAATTAATTTGCAAGATTTGACTCGACCATACAAACAAGCAAAGAAACATTGCAAGTTAAATAAAGACTTGTAACAAAGACACATTTTAAAAAGTTTGTAACCTCTGGATTGCGGCGAAGTGCGCCATATAAAAAGTCAGTATGGCGCACTTCCCCAACTATATAAATTTTAAGTTAGAATATTTAACTGCAAAAAAATATATAAATTTCACTAGATAGGAGTGAGATATAGTCAGAAACTTAAAGAAAAATATTAAAATTGTGCATTTACCTCACTCGTATGTTGGTAAAAACTATATTTCTTGAGATTTACGAAGATGATCAACCTATAGTCATCTCTCCTCACCACTTTGAATATCAGTGAAAATAAAATGGCGCGTATCTCAAACTCACATGACTAGAGCCATCTGTGACTTTCACCAAGAACTATGATTTAGTTTGTAGCATCGATATATATTGTCACTACTAGTATCCAATCGGTAGTTTTCGAGATATTTGTGGTAGGTGCACTTGCCCGGTAGGCGCACTTTGCCACATTAACTCTACTTATAAGTCAGTAGGATATTTTTAATCATTTCAAAAAAAGAGCAAGTTCTGAAATCGACTATTTTTTTATGTTACAATTTCATTATCATAACTACTATTTACTGGTTTGATCCATTTTGATGATTCTTTTTTTAATTGAAAGCTATTTGACTATTTCTTTTTTGTTTAATGTTTACCCACGTTTGGCTCGGGAGCCAGGTTTAAATTCGGTCAATCATTTCCTCTCAATCGATACCTCGTAACATAAAAAAGGGATTTTTTTATGAATTTTCGTCTTTGTCAGCTGCCACTCCGTGGGTGGGTTGGCCAGTGGCAGCCTCCCAAACATCGAGAAAAAAAAAATTTTTAGTCATTTTCTCCCACCTGAAAATTTGTCGGATTATAGTTTACCTAATATCTTGAAGGAAAAATAACGTCAGCTGACCATAACATGGTGGATTATACGTCAGCTGGCTGCTTGAACATAAAAAAAAGTTTTTTTTTTTCAATGATTTCAGTTTACATGCTACTATGAATGAAAATTAACGTCAGCTGGCTGTATCTCGGTGGAAAGTTTGTCAGCTGGTACCTTGAAATGTGTAAAAAAAAATTAGTCATTTCCTCTCACTTCAAAATTTGTCAGATTATAGTTTACCTAATATCTTGAAGGAAAAATAAAGTCAGCTGACCTGACATAACAGGGTGGATTATTATGTCAGCTGCTGCGTTACACCTTCAAGGTCCAGTTGTATTACTTGTTGATGTACTCAAAGTAGTTTTTTTTTTTTATATTTGAGAACAAACGCAATATCAATTGGTAAGTTTTTATAGTAATTGATGACGCTTTGGCGAAGCGGTTACAGCACTGACTGTTGCGTTAGCAGTCGAGGGTTCGATTGCCGCTCATAGCAAACATTTGTATCGGCCATACAGGTGTCGGCCGTGACCTGGGTACTTGTCATTTTTTCCGGATCTCTGACAGTAGTAAATCTTTCAGGTATATTACTATTATCTATGAGTAAATCCTACTGGGGGCCGTTGAATGTGAGGCGTTTATTAATTTATAATAATTCATTATAGTGTGACGGCTTATGTTAGAGCAGAGGGCATACCCGCATCAAGTGAATGTGATTAGTGATTACGTATTTTAGTGATAGGAGTAATTTGAAATAGCTGGGCCAAGATGAAAAAAATATTTACTACAAAATTTAAAATTCTAAACAAAATTGCTTCAACTCAACTGCGCCTATGTGAGCTTTATAAATATAAAATTAAGACGGAATGTATTACATTTTTCAAAGCATTTTAAGTTGAAATAAAAGACAGTCTATATGATGAGACATTTTATTTGCCCCCACATATTATTACATCAGATTGCTTGAAATGCAATTCAATTACACAATGTGAAAAATAATGACATACATACACAAAGAAACATACAAAAAGCGAAGACAAAAAAACTCGTTTTTAAACCGACTTCACATAAACATTGTTCAAAAATATATTTGTGACTTATATATGTAATATTTTATAACATAAACCAAAACAAGTCCAATAATGGTTCCAATTATTTTTACTCTTTTTTTTTGTTACTAATGTATTACAGTATTATTTATACATCGTGCGCTGTAGCATTATAAATGTTTAATTAATTGCTTTTCGTTTATATTTTTTAAGAAAAAGATTTAGCAGTTTAGCTTCTTATAATTTTATATTCTTAATGATAAATGTAAATTTATTTGACACAGAGTTATAAATGACTTATCGAAAATTAATTTTTCATTCTTTTTATTGTTAATTTCGAGACATTTATTGCTTTCGATATTTGTGTATTAAATTCCGCGTGAAAGGTTAGTGCTGTATTTTTCTTTTGTACCAAGCTTTTATCTTACTTATTTATCATCTAGGTCCATATTTTCAGTTGCGATTATATCACTTTCTTTACTGTCTTTTGGTTTTTCCTCTGCACTTTCAACTTTATCTTCATTTTTGTTCTCAGGTTCTGAAGGTTTTTCTTCTGACTTATCTTCAGCCTTATCTTCAGATTTCTCTTTCTCATCTTTTTCAACCCTATAAAAACAAGTATTAGTTAGATATTTTAAAAATATAGAAATAAGAATCTGCTTTATGTTTATCAATAAAATCTAATTACAAAATGTATTTCGCTTAGAAACTAAAAATAATAAATTAGGCATTTAATTAAGTGTACATACATACACAAAAGGAGCCTGTAGAAAAAGCAAAAATCTGTCAGTTGCAAATAGTGTACGAGCGAAGTTTAAACGTATTGTAAAAGATTTGTACATAATTATGTTGGATGATCTTTATATATGTATAGTATAAAAAAACTCACTTTGACGGTCCATTGACGACTTCGACAACGTCATCATCTTCATATTTAATGTTCACGACAGCCTCTACCTTGGACTGTATACTTTTCAGAGCGGAATGGAATATTTTCGAGCTCGCCTGAAAGAACAAAGGTTAAGTTGCAAATTGTAAAAATGTTCTACACAACTGTTTTGGAAACTTATAATTATGCCCGACCTCAAATCGTCTGTAATTTATTTTTCCTTTCATTTTCGTTGCATTCTCTTCTTTTTACAATGGGTTTCATCTTACTATAATTTTTTTCACTTTTTACCATTTTCAAAGGCTTAAAACACTGGCTAAGGGGGCGTTCAAGTATTAGGCCCTGCGGGCACTAGTGACATTTGTCACCGTGACAAAAAATTCTTTGTCACTGTCACGTCACCGTCACCTTCGCGACTGCGCGCACTTGCAGTGACAGATTATATACAGATATAGGTTGTCTGTGAACTCGTTTTTAGAAATAGATAGAAATACAATAATAAAAAGTATTGGGTTCACCCGCTTTGGAGTGATAGGCTGATAAGTGGAAAGTTCTACACCATTTTTTCCAACCTACGTACATATGACACGTGACATTTTGTCGCGTCACGGGCATGTTGGCGTCCTCCGCGGACAAAAAGTCACCGAATTGTCACGCATCCAAGTGCGCGCACCTTCATTAGGGATGATGGACGCGGTGACAGTGACAAAAAGTCACTAGTGCGCGCAGGGCCTTACGTAACGCAAATTTTGAAGATTTTTGACCCCGCCCCCCCTCCCCCCATGTAACGCGCCGTAACGTTTTCCTGTATACCCCCCCCCCCTAACCGATAAACGTTACGTAACACCCAACTGACCATTTTTACCACATTTTACCCAAATGTCACAACTTTTTTGCGCAAACTAACCGGAAAGTCGCTAAATTACTTTCGCGTTTGTGGAAGTAATAAATAAATAAAACGATAGATTTTAAATTTTTATACCCTATTTTTTAACTAAACAAAAAACAATGGTACGTAACGCGTTGCTCGAACCCCCCCTCCCTCCCCTGTAACGCGTCGTAACGTTTAGCAAGACCCCCTCTCCCCCCAATTAGCGTTACGTAATACTTGAACGCCCCCTAAGCGCCCGAACGCACTAGCGGTTAGCCGCGCGGTTAACCGCTTTTTACAGTTTAAAATGCAACCGCCTGTGATTGTACGTACTTAACTGCGCGTAAAATGACAGGCATTTGCATATTAAACTGTAAAAGCGACTAACCGCTAGTGTGTAAGGGTGCTAATATTAAAAAGGATTCGATTCATTTTGAACATTACATGTTCGAAATTGAGTGGTTCATGAGTGACTTTGTGATCGTTTCTTAACAGACTTTAAAAAAGGCGGAGGTTCTCAGTTCGACTGTACATTTTTTATGCGTGGTTACCTCATAACTTTTTACTGGGTACATCGATTTTGATAATCCTTTTTTTTTTAAATTCAAAGCAGTGAACCAAGTAGTTCAGAAGTCTAAATTTGATCGAGATATAACAAAAACTGCTTTTTGAGTTATTCTTAATAATGCGTTAAATAAGCATTGGCTATATTTTTGGTTTTTTTCTTTTGCTCGCAAACACAATGACTGTATATAGGGACCGAGTGCGGAGTGCGCAGTTACCGTGAGCGAGGCGATGCGCGCGCGCGCGGCGGCGAGCGAGGCGGCGAGGTCGCCCAGCTGCGCCTGCGCGCCGCGCTCGCAAACACAATGACTGTATATAGGGACCGAGTGCGGAGTGCGCAGTTACCGTGAGCGAGGCGATGCGCGCGCGCGCGGCGGCGAGCGAGGCGGCGAGGTCGCCCAGCTGCGCCTGCGCGCCGCGCTCGCAAACACAATGACTGTATATAGGGACCGAGTGCGGAGTGCGGAGTGCGCAGTTACCGTGAGCGAGGCGATGCGCGCGCGCGCGGCGGCGAGCGAGGCGGCGAGGTCGCCCAGCTGCGCCTGCGCGCCGCGCTCGCAAACACAATGACTGTATATAGGGACCGAGTGCGGAGTGCGCAGTTACCGTGAGCGAGGCGATGCGCGCGCGCGCGGCGGCGAGCGAGGCGGCGAGGTCGCCCAGCTGCGCCTGCGCGCCGCGCTCGCAAACACAATGACTGTATATAGGGACCGAGTGCGGAGTGCGGAGTGCGCAGTTACCGTGAGCGAGGCGATGCGCGCGCGCGCGGCGGCGAGCGAGGCGGCGAGGTCGCCCAGCTGCGCCTGCGCGCCGCGCTCGCAAACACAATGACTGTATATAGGGACCGAGTGCGGAGTGCGCAGTTACCGTGAGCGAGGCGATGCGCGCGCGCGCGGCGGCGAGCGAGGCGGCGAGGTCGCCCAGCTGCGCCTGCGCGCCGCGCTCGCAAACACAATGACTGTATATAGGGACCGAGTGCGGAGTGCGCAGTTACCGTGAGCGAGGCGATGCGCGCGCGCGCGGCGGCGAGCGAGGCGGCGAGGTCGCCCAGCTGCGCCTGCGCGCCGCGCTCGCAAACACAATGACTGTATATAGGGACCGAGTGCGGAGTGCGCAGTTACCGTGAGCGAGGCGATGCGCGCGCGCGCGGCGGCGAGCGAGGCGGCGAGGTCGCCCAGCTGCGCCTGCGCGCCGCGCTCGCAAACACAATGACTGTATATAGGGACCGAGTGCGGAGTGCGGAGTGCGCAGTTACCGTGAGCGAGGCGATGCGCGCGCGCGCGGCGGCGAGCGAGGCGGCGAGGTCGCCCAGCTGCGCCTGCGCGCCGCGCTCGCAAACACAATGACTGTATATAGGGACCGAGTGCGGAGTGCGCAGTTACCGTGAGCGAGGCGATGCGCGCGCGCGCGGCGGCGAGCGAGGCGGCGAGGTCGCCCAGCTGCGCCTGCGCGCCGCGCTCGCAAACACAATGACTGTATATAGGGACCGAGTGCGGAGTGCGGAGTGCGCAGTTACCGTGAGCGAGGCGATGCGCGCGCGCGCGGCGGCGAGCGAGGCGGCGAGGTCGCCCAGCTGCGCCTGCGCGCCGCGCTCGCAAACACAATGACTGTATATAGGGACCGAGTGCGGAGTGCGGAGTGCGCAGTTACCGTGAGCGAGGCGATGCGCGCGCGCGCGGCGGCGAGCGAGGCGGCGAGGTCGCCCAGCTGCGCCTGCGCGCCGCGCTCGCAAACACAATGACTGTATATAGGGACCGAGTGCGGAGTGCGCAGTTACCGTGAGCGAGGCGATGCGCGCGCGCGCGGCGGCGAGCGAGGCGGCGAGGTCGCCCAGCTGCGCCTGCGCGCCGCGCTCGCAAACACAATGACTGTATATAGGGACCGAGTGCGGAGTGCGGAGTGCGCAGTTACCGTGAGCGAGGCGATGCGCGCGCGCGCGGCGGCGAGCGAGGCGGCGAGGTCGCCCAGCTGCGCCTGCGCGCCGCGCTCGCAAACACAATGACTGTATATAGGGACCGAGTGCGGAGTGCGGAGTGCGCAGTTACCGTGAGCGAGGCGATGCGCGCGCGCGCGGCGGCGAGCGAGGCGGCGAGGTCGCCCAGCTGCGCCTGCGCGCCGCGCTCGGCGCGCTGCGTGGTGGCGGCGGCGGCGCGCGCGGCCCGCAGCGCGGCGCGCGCCTCGCCCAGCGCCGCCTCCAGGCGCGCGCGCTCGCCCGCCCAGCGCGCCGCGCCCGCCACCAGCGCGCCCACGTCCACCACGCGCGACTTGTACACCACCACGCCTGCCGAAGACATGCTCCTTACTTGTCTATTTACTTAGTTACGGCGTGGGTCATTAGACGCCATCCAACAATTATGTCACACGAATTTCTTAATTTTTTTACCTTTCCCTCATCCTTGTCACAGATGGTCACATTTATGAGAACCCTTCCCTACTCACATATTCTGAAATTCTATACATATAAATTCTTATATAATAAATTAAAACTTAAATTCCGACATTAGTTTTATTTCCATTTAACTAAAAATTAGATATATTATTACCCTATTAAAGGTGGAGGATCTTAATTCGGTTGGTTTTTTATTTATTTATGAATGTATGTACACCGATTACGCCGAGATTTCTGTTGCGATTTATGTTATTCTTTTTTTTTTGTTCATTGCAGAGTACTTGTCATTTGCTCCCATAAAAATTTAATTCTGAGGGGTATGTTAATTACATAACTATGTAGTATTAAATATAAAAAAGATCGATTGTACAATTTGAATCAGATTTCTCAACCAAAGCATTATTAGTTTATTTCCAAAATATTACTTAGTTTTACAAAATAAGATAAGAAAAATATTCTTACCACTGTCACTGACATCTTTAGTTCCAGATGATGATTGACCCTCATTACTTTCTCTGTTGAACAATGGTAAGAGTTCCCTATTGCCCGTTGCAATCGCAGCTTCTAATTCTGTAATCTATAAAAGAACAAGTGTATTAATATTTTATAAACATTATACACATATTTATTAAACATTTATCTCTCATAATTTAACTTACATGGGCTGGTACTTCATTGTTTGTTACAGTACTGTCGAGTGGTAAATCTTGAATTGCTTCTGGTGTGCCAGCGGCTAGATCCTTAATAGCTTGAATTAGGGCTCTGGGAACAAGGTTTGTCGTCAGATATTTAAAAAGCAATGATATTTATGGACTCTTATTTTTAAAAAATAGACGGAAATTAAAAAGAAATTGTGAAAGGGGTCACAACATATTATCATGTTATTTAACGCATAAATCTTCCTCTAGATATTTTTTTTTACATAAATCATAATACATAACATGTAACATATATAATTCACTACCAACAGTACTCAATATTTTTAATTAACTTTGATGATTTTTTGGCCAATAGACTCAATATAATGAAAACACTGATGTCAACTATCACTCACAAAATGATGCATATTTAAACTGTCCCTGCAAATGACGATACTGAGACAACGGACAAGAGACAGGATATTCCATTTGAGCCTTTTTTTTGTAATTTTAGATATATGCAGTCTGTCTCCAGAATATAGCAAATTAATTGAATGGTGAATGACATTTAGAGTTATTGCAGGTCTGGGCCGCAGCCTTCCTCTAGAGCAGTGGTCGGCAACGCGCGGCCCGCGGGCCGCGTGCGGCCCGCCGAGGTCTTACTTGCGGCCCGCGAATGTTTTGTAAATAAGTTATGAATATCAACATAAATGCATGAACGAACCGCGATCGCGTAACACGTAGAATTAAAACGAAACTGGCAGATTTAATTATGATGTGACATTTTTCATTCAGCGACAGATTTGGTGAGTTTGAAAAGTTTCAAGCAAAGAAGATTTGTGCAAACCCTTTTTCCTGTAAGTACAGAGTCATTTACAAATGAACGTGATTGATCTGCAATGTCATTACATTGCAGATCAATCACAAAATGCGTCTAGAAAGACCTGTGTAAACAATCCAAATAGATTTTGTTACATTTGTGGCAAATATACATTCAAAAATTCTGTTTAAATGTGGCAGACTTCATTAAAATGCTTACATGGAGTACTATCAACGGCCATTGGAAACAAACAACAAGCACTGGATACCCAATATAGTGTATAAAACGTGTGAAATTTTTTTCTCAATAAAGTTTGAACGTGGTTTGAACAAAATTTCACAGAGCTTAATGTTTGCATATTTCAAGTTTTATTGTTAAGAATTTTCGGCATTGAGGCAGAAATAATAGTAATTATTGACATATTCCTTGTACATAGCGTTTTTAGAAACCAATGAGAAAAAAATATCAAAAAATCTTGTGCAGTAAGGTCCGGCAAATTCGTGAATTGCGGTGGCCCAATACTTTTGCACACTGTTGAAAGTCATTTACCGTTGTACAATATTATATTTTATATAATTATATATTTATATATAATTTATATAATTATTAACGTTATAATCTTTATTATGGTCCTCTCAAACAACTCGAACAAAGAACAAGTGAAAGAAAAAAATATTTAGTCAGTTATATGGAAAAAACAGGGTGGCCCAAAACTTTTACACGCCACTGTATATCTAGATCGTTTCCAAAATTGAGTGCTGAGTATTTAAAAGCTGGAATTTTCGAAGGACCACAAATTAGAAAATTAATAAACGATGTAAATTTTACTGAAAGTATGACAACTGCTGAAAAAATACCTGGAATTAGTTTTTTTGGCTTGTAAAAAACTTTTCGGGAAATAAGAAGTCCGTCGACTTTCCTGACCACGTCAAGCAGTTACCATTATACTTTCAGCACCTTGGATATAACATGAGCATTTCATTTATAGCCACCTTGATCGATTTTCTGTAAATCTTGGAGCATCAGAATCATTTAAGCGAGAAGCGGGGAGAACGCTTTCATCAGGATATTCGCTTCATGGAGGAGCGCTACCAGGGCTATTGGAGTGAAAGTATGATGGCTGACTACTGTTGGATTATCCAGAATAGTTGTAAAACTCCAACTTATTCAAGAAAGTTACATAAAAGAAAATGTTGTTTAAATAAATTGTTATATGACGGGAAACCATGTTTTTTTGACAAAAATAGCTACCCTTCATATCAAGCTGCTAGCAAAAATCTGAGTACAAATTTAGAATTAGGGTAGAAAATGCAGCTAGGTCCATAAAAAAATTCAATACAACAAAAATGCTGTTGTGCTGTATAATCTAACTGTAAGTATTACGTGTACGTATTAAATTCCATATGTTTTAAAAATTTTAATAGCATTTTCATTTTTTCTATGGGATATGACCAATTATATTGTAGGTATCAGGTAGAGTCTAGGGTTTAAATCATAAGTGCGGCCCGCCTTTAGTTTATTTGGCCACCTCGTGGCCCTTGCCTACCAAAAGGTTGCCGACCACTGCTCTAGAGTCTCGGTAAAGAGCAAGTGAGCTCACTTTAGCCTCTTTCCTGCCTCGAAGTAGTCAACCGGTAAGAGCAGAAACACATTCTTTGTACTTTTTGAAGTAAAACATGGGGAGTAAGCTGGTCAATGCGTGACGAGAGCGTTACGAAAAGTGTGATCGGGCGAGGCGAACAGAAGTGAGGGAGATATAAGTTAGATAGAGCTAAAGAAGTTTTACTTCAGTCGTGTGGTCTAAAGCGTCACTTGTTTTTTTTTTTGTGTAGAGCGCACACCACTGTCGTAATTCGTAAGCAGTCGTTCTCACTCACTTGTAGCTGAAGCTGTCGCGCACGCAGACCTTCTCGAGCACGCAGCGGATCTGCGAGCGCGAGAGCTGCAGGCCGAGGCTGACGAAGAGCGTCTGCAGGTCCTTGCGCGAGATGGCGCCGCCGCGCGCCGTGTCGAAGTACACGAGCGACAGCAGCAGGTACGGGTCGGGCGGCAGCTCCACGCCGCGCCCGCGCCGCCGCGGGGACGCGCCGCGCTCCGAGTCGGCGGGGGACTCCTGCGGACCGGCCACTTTGTATCACTTTAACATTACTTTGAAGTAGGACAGCATGATACTCTGTGCCTCCTCTGATAAGTGAGATGTCAGATTAGAGATGATTTATGCTAGGCCGTGGCGAGCGCGAGCCGATTTTATATGATACAGTTCATGCTATACCGTGCGGCGTCCGCGTCACCGACGAGGCTCGGACGTGCCCCGACGACGCACGATTCCGCCCCGTTCATATAAAATGTATGTAAGGTTTTGAATCCGTGCGTCGTCCATGCCTCGTACGGAGCACGGCTCGCGCTCGCCACGGTCTAGCATAAATCACCCCTTATACCCTTTTTGTGATTTTACATGGGCATTATTTATTTATTTATTTACCATTAGCCATTAGGGGCCATCCATAAATTACTTCACTCAAATTTCACGATTTCTGGACCGCTCCCCCGTTCTCAAAAATGAACACATTTGTGAGCCTCCCCCCACCAACCCCACCTAGTGTGACGGCACATATTTCGAAATTTTACACCTATAAATTCTTATTTATTAAATTGAAACATTATATTTCGACATAATTATATATTTCGTTGAATCCAAAATGTGATGTCACAAAATTTTGTTACACCACCCCTCGTTACACAATGTCACACATCGTCGACCCCCTAAACACCCTTAACGAGTGAGGTAATTGATGAATCTTCTGCCACTAAATTTTACACGGTCGTGAGAGACGCCATGGACAGAGACCGGTGGAGGCAAATCATCCGCTCCAGAATCAACCCTGATGCTGACCACGATCCTCAGACATGAGGGACCGACAAGAGAGAGAGAGAGAATTGATGAATGAAGCCTTATCAGAAAAATAACGAGTTTTTGGGTCTAACTCACGTTCTTCTATCTGCTATAGTTATGGAAATATATATATTTTTAAAAGTGTATGACATAATTTTTATAACTATAAGATTTGTGAATATCGATATTTGGCAAGTAGTCTTATCATATAACGAAGAACTACTAGTCTGTTTTTTTTTTTTTTTTTAAATAAACGAGTACCGAAAATTTTGTTTGCGTGATTGGTATACGTAATTAACATAGAGTCCGTTTCACACAAACGGTTTAGTTATATGTTACAAAAGTTTGTCACACTAACAAAAGTTATAAAATTAATGAAGTTCATGTTACAAAAAGTAGCTAAAGTATGGACAGACAAAAATTGTCATCATGAGCCAATCATGTGATAACCAAGACCTAAATACAATTGTACAAAGTCGACAATAGGGGATCAGACAGTAATAAGATTAAAATCTATAATGAACTTTGATAAAATAAATATAATGTTTTACGATTATTTATCGAATAATAATTTAATATAATTCATTTCAATATTTTTAAAAGAAGAAATAGAATGTAAATAACCATTATGTTTTAGTACAGATTAATAATATTTACAATATTATTAATCTGTACTAAAACACCAACTAGAGTGCGTGACGTCATTTGGCAGTACAAGCCACAGAGTACTTTAGGAAAGAGCAAGCATTGACTGCAAGGGTTATTCTATCCGTATATTCAACATACTCTGTACTTTATATACTCTATGTTTATTACCTCTTAATAAGAGAATTTTTGGAATTGTGGCTGCAGATATCATGTATTAAGAAAGCATAATATACAATTATTGTCATGTATTTTCATACTGAACTATTTATGAATTGTACCAACCCGTCTATCTCTTTTCCGGGCCTCACGTTTATCATCCTTCTTATCCTTATCATCCTTCTTATCCTTATCATCCTTCTTATCTTTATCATCCTTCTTATCCTTATCATCTTTCTTCTCTTCTTTTTTCTCAGGCTCCGGTTTTTTCTCCTCCTTCTTATCTGACTTTTCACCACTTTTGTCCTCTTTAACTTCCTCAACCTTTTCGGGTAAAGTATATAGAGTTTTGTATACGTAGAAACCAAAATCTCGCATTAACATCTCGTTGAACAGTTCCGCAAACACAAATAACTAGAAAAGATATAGAGATTATAGTTATAAAACCAGTTAAAGTTTGGGTGGGAAACTCAAGTCATAACAAGAGTTATAAAAGTAAAGAGTTTTTAACCTTAAAAACAACTCTGAAAACTACTAACAATAATATGAATGAATGAATGTTTAAAGTGTAGTTGATTGAAAAATAAAGTTCTAAAATACAAAAAGTCTTAAAACTCACCTCAAAGCTATGTTCCTTGTTATCAGTTATACGATAGTCAAGTAGAAGTGAAAGTGTAGCAACACTACAACTAAATTTACCACCTTTGGCTGTAGGCGATGGATGAACAATAACGTGTGGTGTAGTAGGTAATTCATATTTTGTCTTTAATGTTTGCTTCTCTTTCTCAATCTGCAATTAATGTTATAAATTAGTCTGCAAAATTTAATATCTAATACGATAATATCTATCTAATACGATAATATCTATTCTTACATTACTGTAACAAATTGTATTGTAAATTTTGCCGATTGTTCACAGCGGAATCTACGTTCTGAATTGCTATCAATTCATCATATAATTCACTAAAAATAATTTATTAAACATTTCTTTTATTATTTGCTCCTACTATATCTACTACCTTTTTCTTTTCTTCCTCAATTTCCTTTTCTGTCTTGGGTTTTTCTATTTTTTTCTCCTCACTCTTCTCTTTGTTATCCTTTTTATCATCTTTAGGTTTATTTTTATCTGTATCTTCTTTTTCCTTTTTATCATTTTTCTCCTCATTTTCATCAGGAATCACGACTTGGGCTTCCTCCTCTATAAATGTATAAAAAAAATTAAAAATCAAACTTTGAACATACATTAATAATGCATTCAAAATTTTGTTAATTGATATCAACAAGAAATCATTTTGTAACTCTTCATATAATTAAAAATAAACTAGTGAATGTGGCTGCAGTAAACAATTTCTTTTTAAGTAAAAAGTATTGATAATTCAGATAATCTTTACCTGGTATGGTTGGTTTTGCCTTATCATCTTTAATTTCAATGTGTTCTTCAGTTGCTTTTTTCTCTTCTGTGGTCGTTGGTTCATCATCCTCAACTTCCATCACATCATCACCTTTAGATTCTTTTTCCTCTTCCGCTTTTATAAGTTTAGATAGACGCGAAACCAATTGCGCACGTAAGCCTTAATAAAAGTATGAAATAAAAAATCAATAAATGGTATTAATAAAAAAAAAAAAAGATTAATACTGACTATAATGTTAATTATTGAGCTAGCCAATTTTTAGCTCATTTGTGCCATTTCTAGTGGCCCTGTTTTCTGCCCTGCAGGTTGCTGGTTCGATTCTCGTCTTTCTGGGTGTGATATTTGTAACTATATAATATACATATCGCGGGCTTCAAGCCAGAGGGGCGTATAAACAAAATGCGTTTTTTTTATTACGTCAATCACTTCTAAGTTTATCGATACATCACCTCCGTTTTTTTTCTTAACTGTAGGTAAATTATTTTAGAAAATATTAATAAAATACTTTCAGGCGTATAACTGAAGTCAGATATTATTTCATGATGTCTGTATGTTATAAGATACATATTTATTTATGAATTCTTTAAAAAATTGTACTTGTTGAGAAACAAAAATAATTCTTGTACCTTTACAGCTAACATTTCGGGCACGAAGTTCTTGTCTCAGTTGGTCAACTTTTATTGTGCGAAGATCAATTTTGGAATAATGGGTCGGTTCAGGTTTGCCATCATCATCATCATCATTTTCCTCTATCGTTATCGTACTGTCATTGGCATCGGTAATCTCCTGAAAAGCGCAAAAACACTGTATTTTCCATCAGCAAAAACACTAATGGCTCATGGCAAGAGATTTTTTTTTTTAAATATTTATTGACTAAAAAATGTTTTATCTAATGAACTTTATAAGTAAATTTTTCCAAAGGATTCATTAGTAAGGGGGCTACGTGTTCTGCTACTAGTTTATAACTATGCCAGCGTTCAGCATCAAACTCTTGACGATCGGCGCAGGCGACGTCTTCGAGATACGGTAGTAGCGCAGCGGCCGGAAACAAAACGAAACAAAACTGGGAACAAACAATTTGGGATTTGTCCGAGGAGTCCTCCGTGGAGGGCGCAGGCGCGGGGGGCGCAGGCTCGGAGTCTTCGCCGTCGAGTCGCCGCAGTGCAGCGTCGCCGGCCGCCTTATATTGGTCCTGCACCGTCGTCCACTCGATACGTGATGGCTGTGCCGACCACACATCTGGCAGGAACAACACCACACACTCGAGTCTCGACCTTCCGCCGCTGCCCTCGCGCCAGTAGTAAAACTCCACCATTCGGTACCTGCGCGGGTAATCGAGTTATAGTGTTGTATACTCACACCGGCCACCTCGGCCCGCTGCTGCATGGACACGACACATCCCGTACGAGAGTCAGTCAACTCTTTTGTAGGAGGGTACATCGCTCTGCTCCCAATCGGCAGCGCCACTTTCGATGTACGAATGCCTCTATACTCTCACATAGTGAATGTGTGCTGTACCATGATTGATTTATGCCGCCATAGAAACCGAGAGTAAATTTCTTCGATTAATTGTGCATTATTCTAAAGATATTTTGCTAGTTAATTATGCATGAGCCATATTTCAGTAATAGTGAAAATACTCTCGGTTTCCTCAGGTTAAAAGCACAAACAATATTGACACTGGATACAGAAAAATCGCCAGTTTTAAAAAACAAAAGTGAAACTTACCATTGAGTACAATTGGATAGGTCAACACCAGTTAGAGCTTTGCATGTCCGTATTGCTGTTTTAACTAATACTCCAGGATCAGTTTCAGGATTCTCTCCATCTAGAGAAGGACTCCAAGGTCCACCTATAGCAAAATTTTCTCCTCCTTTACCCTTTTGTCCAACGAGGAATTTAATTAAACGAGTAGGATGCAAGGGTGTTTTACTTCCTCTCTTGTCCTTTTCGTCCACTTTAGTCAAACCACATTTTTGATATAGTGATTCTAGCGTAGGCATGCTAATTAACATCACCTGAAAATAATTATAAGTGTATATGATTATCATTCTTACTGTATACAATTAACTCGGTGCTGCTCGATATGGGTAAAATTCACCCAGCCCTATACATTTTTGTTTATATTTTTCGATTAACCAATCATAGCGTGCCGCGCTTCTAGGTACCTTCTAGTTGTGTCTTTGACTTTGTACTCTCGACTCGACAGTCAGTTGGTGCGACGCGATCACAAACGGTGGACTTGCAAAGTGAGTATGGGTATTTTTCACCCGATGTGATTATTTAAGTTATATATTTTTTTGAAAATTAATATACATTGTTTTTGTAATTTGACCTTATCATGGCACGCCATGTAGTTGCTGATGAAGATATTCAACAGTATTTGGAACAAAGCTATAGCAGTTGTTCCGAAATTAAAGATTTTGAAGAGTTCAGCGAACACGATACTGATTCAGTTCAAGATAAGGTGAATTTTTTCACGAACAGTTACAGGAAGCTGTAAGTGTTACTGTGCCACCAATTTCAGTTACCAGACCAGATCTTACTATACCAGAATATCTAGAAGACGTCCCTGTAAGTACCTTGCAACGTGGTTATTATTTAGACAAGGACAACCCAATGGAAAGTAAACAAACCATCTCAACGTTTTAGAACTCGTTCTCATAACATCTTGCTGAAGGCGCCAGGGCCAAAAGGAGATGCTAAGCAATGTATGAATAGGTATTCTTGATGCATGGAATCTATTTTTTCCCAATGACAACTTACAGTTGATTGTTGACTGCACTAATATTTATATTGATAAACGTAAAGATAAGTGCCAAAGAACACGAGACTGTATACATACCGATGTGATTGAAATGAGGGTCCCCCATTCTGTTTGGATTATTATTTATTATATTTCATTGGACTACGTGGAGCCTATTTGAATACTAAAGATCTGTGGGCTACGGATGGCACTGGATCTGATATTTGCTTAGCAACAATGTCTCGGTCGCGGTTTCATTTTCATTATTGTTGCGTTTTTTTAGTAATTTTATTTCGTTATTTTAATGTTGATTTAGAGAGGTAAGATACCATAAATGTGTATAATTTCTTTTCCTAAATTAAAACTAAGACTGTTTTTATAAAAATTAAAGCCATAAGATTAATAAATAAATTATAAGTTATATATATTTTTTTGTTTGCAGTAGTAGTTATAAAAAAAGTTGCTGTTTGCTATATAATTGTAGCGTTAATCTGTTTGTTTAATAAATACTGTTAACGATGATTACTTACTTTTATTTAACATTTTACCAAACTTTACGTATAAACAAAATAATAATAATACATAAGAATCAATGGATACACGATATCAAATTCAGGTATTTTTCACCCGTAGCGAGCAAAAGTGTTGCTTACAGGGGTGCGACGAACGCTGGGTTAAGGATACTCGGGTATCAGGTATGAAACCATCAACAACCTTTTTGAAGTTTTTAAAACATCCCTAACATCCTCATTAACGTGTAGTCATTTTCATATTTTGTGTAATATATTTTATAAATGAATATTATATGAAAATTACCTTTGCTGAAAATCTGTAATCTGCATCTGGTGGTTCCAATACAGCATCATTAGGATTTGGGTTTGGTACTTCTCTGCTCATAATGTGGTAAGCACAAGGATTATTTAGTGAAAATGGTGCTTGTGGTGGGAAAGTTTCTCCCCATTTTACGTAAGCATTGAAAAAATCTGATGGTATATAAAGATTGGTATACCTCTGCGAGAGAGTGGGAACGTCAATCTTTGAGCTATAAAAACAAAATTGTATTAGATACATTTATAAATTAAAAAGTGTATTCAAATGTACAGAATAAACAGGTTTTGTCTTACATGTCAAGAGGTATTCTGGGAACTCGGACTACATATTTTATCGGCGAAGGCTGATGAATGATTGGTCGTTTACGAGGTGGTGAGTCTCTGCGATTACGACTATCTCTGCGGTCGCGTGACCGCGACCTGCTTCTTGTACGGGATCTTTTCTAAAACAATTAAATAATGAATTAATTTACTTATAATTTTAGAAACACTGTGCCATGTATAATACAAAATTACTACTTGTGAAGTTTAAGGTTTTTCAGAAGTTGATAATTTTATAAATATTTTAACTTAAAAATGTGTTTTGTGAACAGCCTAATGGTCTATTGAAATTTGAATTTAACAACAAACGGGTGTTGTTATTCATGAGTAAAGGAAAAAATAATTGTTTTGTATTTAATATTAATAATTTTAAATATTATTACACAACAGTTGTCACCAGTAAATGGGTATCGTTAGAGGCTTTGAATATATACAAACTACTGTTATTAGTATTGAAATAGGTTCTTACTCTGTCATCTCTCCTAGAGGGTCGATCGTCGCGGCGGTCATCACGACGCGACAGCATTGATTTTTTATTAGGCGGAGGTGGTACCGCATTGTATGTATTCGATTTTGGCGGATTAACTTTTTGGTTAGGGCCACCTTTGGGAAGGACTTGAACACGAGTCGCGTTCCATTTAAAAGGCATGTTTGGGTTGTAAGTGGCTTCGACTAGTACCCTATCATTTACTTTCGGTATTGCTCCTTTTGCGCACACAGAAGTCTGGTAAAATACATCGTGATCAACAAAACCAAAGTCGTTGTGAGTCTTTGTTACAGTACCGGTAAAAACACGTTGTTCGCTCGATTGTTGGGCCGGGTTAGGTGTATTGTTTTGATAAATGTTTGGATTCATAGCACGTGGTGTTGGATAAGCCACTACATTTCCAGGATACATTTGACCTTGAGCCATCTGATTCATCGGCATTTGTCCTGCCATCGGCATCGCCATACCTCCCTGGGCTTGAATCATGCTTGGATTAAACACCGCCTGAGTTTGTTGAAAAGGCATCATGCCTTGTTGTGACATCATTGCCGCATTCGGATCCATTATTTGCGGATTCATTCCGGTCATGTTCGTGTTCACGTTTGATCGGGCCCATGGCGGATTCTTAGTTCCGCTGCCGGTTTGCATCTTTCAATATATTTTATAGAAATTTACTATTAACATTCACTTAAGTTACTTTTTATAATTCACCATTACTTCACTTAGAGACAATATGGCCGCTTAACAAGAAGGCCAAGAAGCTAAAGTTTAAACAACAAAATGAATCGTCGTGAGCGTGACGTCGTGACAGTGTTGCCAACTTTATTTTTCAGAAGATCGTACCATATCCTAGAAAAGATCGTATTTTGCCTATATTTCAAGGAAAAAAATCGTACGTAATGATATTTCAATAAAACAACGTAAATAATTTTAAAACGGAATGCTATTATAATTTTGATTCAATACTTATCATTTAAGGAACATGAATCAACATTTAATATTAAGAATTTTTATATTTTTAGATAAGAGAAAAGTTACATAAAATATATATTAGTATGTATGTATATGTTAGTATTATATTATAGTTATTTATAGGTATATTCTCAAACTCAGATGAAACCATGATTAGGTGTCATTTCCCTAGATATAGATTAGTCCAGTCAAATTACGGCTGAAAATGGGTTAAAAAAACAAAAAATACCGCAGTTTGGGGATTATGAAGGGTTGATAGGGGGGTGTATTCTGAGCGTAAATTCTAATTTGAGGGGTTCTCCGAAGTCAGCTCAAGGTAGTTTAGATGAAAACGCGTTTAATTCGATATCTCGAGAATGGTTAGTGTTAGGCAAAAAATTATAGAGACCTTTTCTCTTCTAAATTAAATTTATTAACTTTTTTAGCTGAAACTTTTTTTATCATCAATACTTTTCAGTTTATTACTTCCGGAAGGCAGACATTTAAATTTTTTTCTCCCTATTTTTCATTTTTCGCCATTTAAATTTCCTAAAATACTCAATAAAATACCTAAAATACTCAAAATTTAAAAAAAGAATTTTAAGATGGATCAATAAAAATGTAAAATATGTACTGACTCAACTGCATGTGAGACATGATATCAAAAGAAATTTTAAAAACAAGATGACAGTTTAAAAAAGTAATAATGTATTAAATAGTAATTGTAACATATAAATGTAATTATGTAAATGACATATTCTTATATTTAAAAAATGACAAAAAGTTTTTTCAAAATTTAACAATTGTAATGAATAATAACATAATTATATTTAACTTCAAAGAAAAATACATGTAGAAAAAATTAAAATAAGAAGAAAGAAACCAAAATGTAAAGATGCAGTTTAGTAGTCAAATTTCTGGGAATCTGATGCTTTGAAAATGTACTACCCCAAAAACTTAAGAACTTAAAATTGTGCATATTGTTACCTAACTAAATTTAAATGTTGTAGTATAAATTTTCAAAATTCATATAACTTTAAACATAACTTAAAAAATAATAAATAATGTGTCTGGACTTAGAATCTCATATAATAAAAGAATTTTGAATGAAGAGATGTCGATTGACTGCTGCGTGTAAAGATGCCTGATGATGATCCAATAAAGGGATTGAAACGTTGCATAAATTTACAATTGGTGGTTTGATTGGCACCTTACGTCCACGTTCCTGAGAACCATTAAAATATACTTATAAGCAATGGACACAACGTTAAATGATGAAGGTCTCTATAAATTTTTGCCTAACACTAACCGTCCTCGAGATATCGAATTAAACGCGTTTTCATCGAAATTACCTTGAGCTGACCTTCAGAGAACCCCTCGAATTGCAATTTATGCTCAAAATACACCCCCCTATCCATCCTTCATTTTAATCCCCAAACTGGGGTATTTTATTTTTTTTTATTTCGTAATTTGACCGGACTATTTAAAATCTCGAATTTGTATACGGATAAAAGTGCTGTGTGGTTACGGCACTAAAGAATGTAGCCACCCCCTTTCTTCCCGTGGGTGTCGTAAGAGGCGACTAAGGGATAACACAGTTCCACTACCACCTTGGAACTTAAAAAGCCGACAGATGGCGGGATAACCATCCATGCTGGCTTTGAAATACACAGGCCGAAGACGGGCAGCAGCGTCTTCGGTGCGACAAAGCCAGCCCTGCGGTCACCAACCCGCCTGCCCAGCGTGGTGACTATGGGCAAAACACATGAGTTCGCGTCATAATGTCGGGCGCGAACTTGTGGAGGCCTATGTCCAAGAGTGGACTGTGATAGGCTGAAGTGGAAAAGTTGTCTTCTCCTCTAATGCCACCAATTTGAACAATTCTCGAGTTTAGTTTACATTGAAATCGTATCTTTTCCGATTATGATTGTACGATTTGACAGTTTCAGTACTTTCAGTTGCTTTCAGCACTAACAATAATCCATTTTTATTCAATCCGACACAATTAATTGATTTTAAATGTAATATTAATGTGTTAATTGGTGACTATTATTGTATGATCGTTTTATATATTTTTAAAATTTGATTATTTAATTAATTGAAATTAGAATTAAAATTACAATTTTTGTTATTATTATTTATTGTTTTTATTGAATTATTTAAATTGACTTCTATTTTTTTTATTCAATTATTTATTGTAATGATAATGCCGATTGAAATTAGAATTACTATTACTAATATTATTTATTGCTTTTATTGAATTATTTATATTGAGTTGTATTTGATTGATTCTTAAATGTACTGTTATATTGTTATTTACACAGGAATCTATAAATGAAATGTGATTTTGTGATCAACTTATCTAACGAATTGGTTTAATAACTGTAATGTTAGGTTTAAGTTTTTTATGCATTAAATAAATAAATAAATAAATAAATAAATAAAAATTTCTATGGTAATGTATCTATAATTCGTGGCTAGTAATTGAAATTGTCAAATCGTATATAAATAATTGCAAAAGTGATAATTTCAATCGATTAATAGATCGAATTAATTTGAATTCTCATATATTTTTCCTTCGTAATGATGATGGGTGTAAGATGTGAAAAGATCGTATATTTTGCGTACGATTTCGATTACTCGATCGTACATCGTACAAGAGCCAAAAAGATCGTATAAATACGATTTAAATCGTACGGTTGGCAACACTGCGTCGTGAGCGTTCCTACCAGTGTGACGGTGTGACCGTTTAAAAATAAGGTAATCTACTAAAATCATAATATTGCCAGTACTAAATAATACCAAAGCTCATGCTGAATTACCTATACTAAAAATATACTAAAACTAACTTTCTCCGCTGGATCGTGAAAGGACAAACAAACAAAGACGTTAAAATTGTATTCATTATCATCTTCAACAATACAATTATATTTACACATATTAATCAGATATATTATTACGTGAAGCAATAACTTTGTACCCTTTTTACGGAAAATTTGCGTACGGAGGAGTACGAAACTTCGTACACTTTTAGTTTATATAAAGAAGGAGTGCAGAATGCTAATATTTTTTAAAATTATACATAAAATATACAATAAATTAATAAAAAAAGCATTACACACACTACTATGTATTTGACACACACACGCATATTATCCTATTTTGTTGATTTTCAGTCTGTAGTCAAAGTGAAAAATTTAAAAAAGGTTCTTTATTTTCATAATTATTTGATTTTCTTTAATTTAAAATTTTAATTATGGTTGAATTTCGACCTCTGGGCGAACATTAGTTATTCTAAATAATATGTAGTCAGTAGTGGAAGAGTTTTTTTTTGACATGTCTTTCGGTGGGTGAAATGAGACGCAATTTTCATTTAGACCTTGTTTTATACATGTAAAATACTTGCAACGTGTTTAGAAATAAATCTGTTTCTATATTTTGTTTTAACAATTTTGAAAACATTCTTTCATAGCTTTTGAAAAAATTCTTTCGCATTCAGCGTTAGAAATGGGTATGCACATTAAGACATTAATTAACAAAGTTAGTCAAATTTTTGTATTTAGGGACGTTCCTACTATCAACAAAATGACTCAGTTTACCCCAAAACTGTTCTAAATTTTAGTGTTGCCAAAAATATTGTGAAAAATGTATTAAAACTTGTTCTAAGTTTAAAATTGTACCAAAAAATACCAGTTTTTGAAATTATACCAACAAAAAACTAGATCAGTTTTACGGAGCCTAAATTATACCAATTTAGTACTGAAAATACCGAAAACGGTCACACTACGTTCCTACCAGTGCTACCAGAAATTTTTGCCCGTCTGATCAGGGCTGCCAGGTGCAAAAAAATTGTGACCGTACGTTATAGGTACAAAAAAAAATTCGTATGCCAAGGAAGTTTTGAAATAAAAGATCGTACAGCCTTTTAAGTACCAAGTTCTTATTCTAAATTATCAAAATTCGTTAAGATTTAGAAAATAAATGCAATAAAACTATTTGTTAGATTAATACAAATTTTCTGTTTTCATATTTTTTAACAAAATAAATTTTTTGGCTTAAACTTCGTACAATTTGCGTTCCTTTTTATTAATAGGTTGTCTCCCGTGAGGTTAGATCTAACCTCAAATTATTTATCTACGCATATGTCACAATCTCATCCGTTTTGTAGTCTGTTGTCTCCCGCGCGGTTATATCTACACGACAAATTTTTTCTCCGTTGTTTCCCGCGCGTTTAGATCTAACCTCAGGTAATTAACTCGTTTTGAAACCTTATTTAACAAAAATAGAGCTTAAAATAGTTTACAGGCGTATTTTAGTATATTCAGTACGAAATTAGATACCAATTAGACCAAACATTAATTTAGTTTTCATATAAGTTTTCCAAGATTCAACCAGTCAAAGTCTTCACTTTCGTGTAGACGTTCCATTTTTTATTATAGTATTTTATTATAGTGTTTTTCTTAAACTTTATTACGAAAAGGTAAGTTACTGTTATTTTTTACAGTATTTATATCATAAAGATGACAGCAAACACAATCATTGGCTGTTCTAATGTCCGTACCTACAAAAAAAACTCAAATAGAAAATGTACTTAGACAAGTAGATGACCTTTACAACATTTTCAACGTGTGATATTTTATTTTTTTCCTTGAGACCTTAGTAAAAAATATAATTATTGTAAAGTAAATTCATTGCAGATTACGCATTAGTTACTGTTTTGGTAATATATTCCGTAAATATTTTGTTTTTCATAGGTAAATGTGAAATGGCTGTTTTTCTACTTCCACATATTCAAATTTGTTTATGTGTGCGTGAGCTTCAAAATGGCCGGTTAATGTTTTTCAAACACAGGATGATTGTTTTTGCGTTTTCAACCCGAACAAGTAAAGTTTGTGAAATTATACTTTTAAGCGACTTCAAAAAAGGAGGTTTCTTAATTCGACCGATTTATATTTTTAAGTGTGTTCGCGGATAACTTCATCGTTTATAAATTCGTCGATTGTGATAATTCTTTTTTTGTTGGAAAGAAAATATTTCATGGGGCTAAGCTTTAGAAAGACGGACATCGATTTATGGGGTTTTGTGGGGTGAGTGGGGGAGGGGGGGTGGGTAACCGTCTGGTACCACTCCCACCATGTGCGGAATCGATTTATGGGGTTTCTGGGGAAGAGCGGGGGGGGGGAGGTCTACTCTCTGGTACCACTGGATTTATGAGGTTTTGGGGGAAGAGGGGAGAGGGAGTGAGGTGGCTTATCCTCTGGTACCACTTCCACTCCCAGTAATCCCATGGTTATGGAGATATCACGGTTAAAGTTTTGAGGTTAGGATTGTTAAGTCTTTAGACTTACCGAATAATGTTGTTTATTAACCGACTTCCAAAAACGGAGGAGGTTCTCAATGGGACTGTATTTTTTTTTAAATGTATGTTAGCTCAGAACTTTTGACTGGGTGGACCGATTTCGATCAATTTTGTTTTAAATGAAAGGTGTAGTGTGTCATGTGGTCCCATTTAAATTTAATTGAGATCTGACAAGTAATTTTAGAGTTATATCTAATAATGCGTATGTACTTGACTACTTTTTCGTCGACCTACGGTGTATTATGCAGCATAACTTTTTACTCGGTGTACCGATTTGGATGATTCTTACTTTAATCGAAAGCTAATACTTGTCATGTAGTTTTGTTTAAATTAGATCGAGATCTGATTACAACTTTTTGAGTAATCTTTAATAGCGCGATTTACTTGACTATTCTTATTACGTCTATATTTATTATCTATTATTATACTGTCTAATGGGTTTGTTGCGACATCTCTTCTCTTCTCACAAGTTGTGTTCGTTAATAAATGATATTTAAAAAAAATGCTGCCTTGTTATTTGTACATGTCGTTCACAGGATTACTGCATCATTTCATCTGAAAAACTGAAAATAAATAGATATCTGTATGTTGTAAAGATCAATCCCATACTGAGCCATACAATTTTATTTTACTTAATCGAAAAAAAAAACTTTTTGTTTTAAGTGAAACTTCTTTAGCCGCATGTGGGTAAAATTTGAGACAAAGGCAACGCATCGTAAATGATTTTATACCACATTGAATACACGAGTTCTCATCCGATCACCGAATTTAAGCAACATCGGGCGCGGTCAGTACTTGGATGGGTGACCGCCTGGGAACACCGCGTGATGTTGTCTTTGTTTCAATTAGTTTGCCAAAGAATTTTCACTTCTGTAAAGTGTACTATGTTCGCACGCAATTTTTTTTAATGTAACTAGATCAGCAAACAAGCGTACGGCTCACCTGATGGTAAGCGATTACCGTAGCTTATAGACGTAAAAAATGTTATTTTGGTATATGTACCGGGTATACATCCATAAAAATTTAGTCAAAGCGGTTATTTTAATATTACAAACAGACACTCCAATTTTATTTATTTGTATAAATAAATAATATATATATGTGTGTGTATACATAATATATTATATATTATTATTATATAACGTATTTATTACATAAACAACCCGAACCCATTAACTAAAAATTCATTTATTGGACAAAAACTACGTTTATATTGAAAACGAGCATAAAATGCATTGAAGGAAAAATAACATGCTGTAGATTTTGTGTCATACATTAACCAAGGTCAGTAACGTCACGTCTGCACCGTTATGCTCTATGTTTGGATCGAGATTTCTTATTTTCTTAATAAGAAAATTGTATACATATTATACACCGATGCAAAGTGTATTTTGTGTACTTTATGAATATTTATAATGATATTTGTCGAGAATAGGTAAAATATGTATAGTTTGCTTTCAAAAAAATATCCTAATTTCTCGCCCTCTTTTGATATTATTGTCCAAAAAATATTGTTTTCAGTTTTATCGTTGCGTTCTTCATCTTCAATACTAATTTTGATTAGTTTTTCTAAATTAACTATGAAGTACAAACCCCGTACCTAAGGTAATTGCTTTGCAAGGTGTAATTGAAATGTCGATCGTGATTCAAGCGCTCTCAATCTAGACCACCTATTTTCAAGTATAAAAAAGAAACTTTGAACTGTATCACAATTTATTTATTTTGCTGTTAGAGCTAGATAGATACTATTGGGAAACAGAATAAGTAGAATCAACGACAAATGTATCATAATACTTTATTTTTTCGACATGTTTTTGCACCAAGGCCACTTTTTCTCTCTCCCTCTGAAACAAGCGCGATTTTATAATTGATATACGCACATGTACAACACTTTTTATACAGTAAATTAAAGCTTAGTTCATACTCTTCAAAATAATGTAAGCGTTTTTGTTCTAAGTGTAGAAACTTGTGAGTTATGAGGAAAAAACTACGACTCAAGTAACGCGCGCTTATCGAATCATATTACCGCGGGAAATGCGAGGTCAGCGCCGTGCGAGCGGTGCGGTAGACTCAGTGCTGAGGTTAGATCTAACCTTGCGGGAGACTACGGGAGTTCGCGCTGGGCGAGTCCGGTATACCAGAGGTTAATATGCTTGGCTAATAATATCCCCTTAAGTGTAGGTACCATTGGATAAACTGTTTGTAAATTTTGTTTTGATTAAATTAACTTCGCTGAATGCTCGTTCACAATCTGCACTAGAATGGCGCAAACATAACAAATTTAAAGCAAATTGAGCCAGTGTTTTATAATTTTCAAATTGTTTTTTGATGACGCCCCAAAACTCGTCGGTATTCATAGTCAAATAAATTTTATCCAAAATATTAGGTTTTTGACAAGTCACAATTTATTATTACCGAAAAAGAGTTTCGTAACAATGCAAACAAATACAGCCTTTACATGGTCGTTTAAAGAGTCTTCATTCAAATAAAAGATCTAATCACGCATTAGATAGTTGGAGAATTCCACGAAATTCATGCTTGCCGGTGGATGACGTTTGTTTCATAATGAAATGCTTCCAGGTATATATCGTACATTTTGCGTACGATCTTGGTCTTTAATAGCGATCGTACATGAGTAAAAATACCAAAAAATTGTATAAGTACGATTAAAATCGTACATCTGGCAGCCCTGCGTCTGATCGACAAACCAAAGTGCCGTGAAATTGTCGTACTTTCGGAACAATTATCGTACACCCAAAAATTCATGTTTTTACGTATAAATTACATTGAACAACTGTTTTCAAATGTCAGTCGGCTAAAAAAAAAGGTTCACCCAAAAGAACTATCTGAACAACTGTGCTGTGTGGCTACGGCACTAAAGAATGTAGCCACCCCCTCTCTTCCCGTGGGTGTCGTAAGAGGCGACTAAGGGATAACACAGTTCCACTACCACCTTGGAACTTTAAAAGCCGACGGATGGCGGGATAATCATCTATGCTGGCTTTGAAATACACAGGCCAAAGACGGGCAGCAGCGTCTTCGGTGCGACAAAGCCAGCCCTGCGGTCACCAACCCGCCTGCCCAGCGTGGTGACTATGGGCAAAACACAATATGAGTTCGCGTCATAAGGTCGGGCGCGAACTTGTGGAGGCCTATGTCCAACAGTGGACTGTGATAGGCTGTAGTGGTTCAGTATTTGTACAATAATTTGAAGCGACCTTTTTATTTTTTTTCGATAATTACTACTACTCATGAGTACAGTATCGATACTTTATATTTGATACCGTGTCCCTGGAACGCTTATTACACCTTCCTAAGTTTAGTCGTCAGAATTCAGAACCTACTGAATTCAGGCAAATGTAATCGCATTCAGGTAGTGTTCTGAATTCAGAAGCAAGGATGGTTTCTGAAGTTTATGGGTAAAAAAACGGTTTATCTCGATTTCTGGCTAAACTACAAGTCCTATAGAAAAAAATTCAACGACAAAGTTGTAGATAATAAAAAGATCTACAACTTTTGTATTTACACTTTTTTCACTTAGCCTCAAAATTTATGTGAAAAATTCAAAAAACCAAGTTTTTGGTTTTTTATTTTTATTCATTTTCGTTGTATTCTTTTTCTTTTAAAATGTGTTTCATCCTACTATAAATTTCTTTGTTTTCAAAAGCTATAAAAGCACTGGTCTATATAATTATGGTACTTTAAAGGTCGATTTACATCAGACGAGCGAATGCTCATTCTATCCCCAGTTTCCCCACTTTATCAAATTCTTATCAAATTCTTTTAGTGTAAACAGGCGTAGAGCATTCTTTCGTTGTTATTTATATGAATACGAGTGTTCGAAAATCAAGAAAGAATGCTCTTGTTCTAGCTCTAGCTCTTTGTTCGTTTGGTCTAAATCCACCCTTACACTAAACAATAAAAGATTACGAAAGAATGCTCTTGTTCTAGCTCTAGCTCTTTGTTCGTTTAAGGGTGGATTTAGACCAAACGAACAAAGAGCTAGAGCTAGAACAAGATCATTCTTTCTTGATCTTCGAACACTCGTATTCATAATATATAACAACGACAAAATGCTCTACGCCTGTTTACACTAAAAGAATTTGATAAGAATTTGATGTAGTGGAGATAGAATGAGCATTCGCTCGTCTGATGTAAATCGACCATAATGTAAACACTGAATACGAGTTTTCGTTTACACATAAAGATCAAGAAAGAATGCTCTTGTTCTAGCTCTAGCTCTTTGTTCGTTTGGTCTAAATCCACCCTAACAAACCATATTAACATAAGATTGACATTTTTAAGTAGCGCACTTGTCACTAAGTGGCGCTGACTTCAGTTGCATCGCGCTATCAAAACTTATTAACATATTAAGATTGATAATGTTAAGTAACGCACTCGTCACTTGATGGCGCTGACCTCAGTTACATCACGTTATCAAAGTTATACGAAGAATGAATATAATTATAATTATACCTTGTCGTTTACCTACCAATTGTAAGCATGCACTTCTTGGTCTAAGATCCGGGATTAGACAAAATATTCCGTCATCTGTTAATTAGATAAAACAATTTTTATAGGCTGATTTTAATATTGTGAATTTATAAAAATGCAAATAAATGTATATTGTATGTAACGTGTGAAAATCACAGGATAAATGTAAAAAAATTTCAGGGGATATTAAAAAATAAAATAAACTGTATCGACAGTTATAATATTTGTAGGTACCATTCACGTGATGGAATGTTGTGACTTTGTACATAGTTTTTGTTTATAGAAAAATCGCCAATACGTCTAGTTTCACTTAATTTATTACCTACTTTTCTACTACCAGTGATGTGACGTTTTTTGCAGTCTTTGTTATTTCTTTTTAATAACACTTTAAAATAATGAAACAATTATTTAAATCGGTTTATAAATCTTAAATGTTATAGACTAATCAGAAAATGGAACCGTTATTTTTTCTAATATAGATCTTGAAAAAAATTACGATAGTTTGGTCTGTATTATAAAAAAAAACCGGCCATGTGCGAGTCGGACTCGCGCACCGAAGTTTCCGTACAAACAAAATTATTAAAAAGATTATTACGCGCCGGCTCCAAGGGACAGTAGGACTGAGTATTTGATATGAATTTCAGCTTGATACCTCCACGCGTTCCTGACAAAAAGGAGAGACAACAAAGTGATCCTATAACGGTTCCGTTTTTTCCTAGACCTAATAATTATAATATAGTCGTATAGTAGTTAATAGTCAATTAGTCATTATAAGCCGTCGGTCCCGGTTGTTATCATGTACACCTGATAGCGATCGATACTCATAGTACGGAATATATCCGCCAACCCGCATTGGAGCAGCGTGGTGGATTAAGCTCTGATCCTTCTCCTACATGGGGAAGAGGCCTATGCCCAACAGTGGGATATTACAAGCTGAATCGTGATGCTGATGACTAAAACTGATAGATTTTAATTGCAAATTTTTAGCAAAATACAAAATAATAATTGCCACAAATGCATAATTATTTAAAACAATAAAATGTAACAAAAACGAAATATAATTTTATGAATTCTTATTCGTTACAACGTATGTAATTATGTAAATGTTAAACTGAATATTTCTTATATAAAATTTGGAATTGTCGAAACTAGCTAATTTTATATTAGGTATACCATCCCTGTTAACTTACCTATATGTAATTACATTTCATAATACTAACATCCATGTTAATTTTTAATACAATATAACACAGTCTTTTTTTCATGAATATTTACATAAATATCTAAAAAATTTATTTTTTAACCGACTTAAAAAAGAAGGAGGTTCTCTATTCGAATGTATTTTTTAACCGACTTCCAAAAAAGGAGATTCTCAATTCGAATGTATTTTTAAAAAAATGTATGTTAGATCAGAACTTTTGAATGAGTGGACAGATTTCGATGAATTTTGTTTTAATTGAAAGGTGTTGCGTGTGGACCATTTAAATTTCATTGATATCTGACAGGTAATTTTAGAGTTAGGTATATCTAGTAACGCGTATTTATTTGACTATTTTTTTCGTCTACCTACGTTGTGTTACTATGTCGATGTAATTGAAGTCGGTTTCTTTTTCGTTTGCGAGAAAACACAATTATTGATGTGCGTTGTACCTCGTAACTTAACTTTTTACTGGGTGGACCGATTTCTAAGGTTTTTTTTTTTAAATCGAAAGGTGGTGCTGGTGCTTATACTGTGGCCTCATTTAATTTAATCGAGACAAGAACTTTTTAAGTTATCTCTAATATTGCTTATTTACTAGACTATTTTTTCGTCTACGTTTTATTAGTAGGTCGATGTTATTTTCGTTTTGCGAGTAAACACAATTATTATCCTAAAAGTACCTAATATTGTAACGTTAATAAAACAGAACCATTATGTGAGATGCCAGTATGATTTAATCTTATTAGTGTAAATAAAGGCATAGGGACATAATAAGGTTATTGTTTAAGTTTGACAGTTCACGAAAAATGTGGTTTTCATTTATAATGTTAACTAGCAGCGAAACCCGGCGTTGCTCGGGTTAAAGAATATCGCAGAAACTTTCTAAACCATTACAGAAATTTTGAGATCTTTTCAGATGTCCTAATGCGTTAGAAAAGGACAGAAATTTATGTTTTAACATTTTCACAACCCACCACCACCCACTTTCACCAACAGCGACCAAACTCCCTTACTACGTGGACACCAATTTACCACACTACCAGGAAGTTGATTGGGTTTGGTGGTGATAGAGAAAACTGTGTATTTACGTACAACAAAGCATTTTATATAATTATATATTTAGATTTAGATTAATAGTATACAAACATTTAGGTATAGGCTCTACTATATTATATATATACTATTGTTCGCTATTTCTTTATTCGTCTTGCCCGAAGGTATCCATAAAATTACTATGACATATTATTATAGGATTATGTGTCTTATAAACGTAGTTCGATGTAGGTAGGTGCGTGCTATTAGGTACCTATTTACCTAATCTACACTAAAATTACTTATATTAAAGAGGAAAGTTTTGAGTTTATGTTTATTTGTAATAAAAAAAAATAATAACTGCTGGAATGATCGTTAAAAAAATCACTAATATAAACCTATGCTATCACTGAGTGACAGTGAGGGGCCTATATTCAATGCGAGAAAACGGAACAGCCTAAATCGTGTAGTCGACTACACTGGAAAGCTAGTACGCTAGTAGTTAAATACAAGTAGCGTTTTTCTGTTGTTACAATAATTATTATCGATGCCACTGCATCATAATATAGGTACGATAGACAAAATATAAAAAATAAATATATAAATTATTAAAACCTGAACGTTTTCTGATGGTAAAATACCTACCTAGTTTATTTTTCCAAAAGTTAATTCGTCAGCTATAATAAACATTTCAATGATATCTTAGTGACGTATACGAATGTTGGAAGTGGAAATTTGGACCAGTTTGTCTGTAACTTTCAGCAGAGTGAGATCGTGCGGCCACTCGGGCAGACGTAACCGTTCGTGACGTGACGAGAAATTTTATCTTTCACAAGTTACGCACACTTGTTGACTTATTTTTTTTTTATTTTTCTATACATTGTCATTGCCCTCTATAATGTAGTGATCTTGTTTACAAAAAACATTTTCAAGGTGTTATATATCTGTGTTCTGGCGTGACGCCAGTTTAAATAGAGATAATTATGCACTTTCTGATATCTCATCAAAATCCGACTTAGCAATTAAAGAAAAAATATCAGCTTTCTTCTTTCTTATTGTGTTAAATAAAATAAAGACTAAGATTAATACTACAATAATAAACGGTATTTTCATTTATTAAGTATATTGAGTGTTTAGATATTTTTATCACATGATGTGTTTACATACGTAGGTATCTATATAATTAAGATGATTTGGAGCATCTAAGAAACCTTGGAACCTACTCGTTTCCGTGTGTCTTTGTAAAGATTCATTTAATTAATAGAAATGAAGTGAAGTGCCAAAAATGAGTGCGGAAAGTAACCAAACTACTCAGGCAATTGGGTCCCAACCGCCTCTTAATATTAATAAAGGAAGTACAATAAACAGGTGCACCCCTAAAAAGTCATTAGAATCAAAATTGTGGGACCTGTTACAACCGGTAGCTAGATTATGGGGAATAATAACGGCTGTTGGTGAGTGTTTCTATAATTATAACAGTACGCATGTTTTTCCATTATAAAAGTAAAAACGAAATCTATTATTATAGCACAGTTTAAGTATGTAAAGTGTGAATAATTAGGTATCTATATAATATTGTGAATGTTTTGTCATTAATTTAATGTTAGAGAATATATTATGTATTTATGTATTTGTTTTCTTAGTTGAAAGTGAAAATTTTAAAGGTTTGTTATTTAGTATTCCAATATAAGATGACCTGAGCTGAGCCACAGATTAGTAAATACTTACTACTAAGGCTGAGCTGAGTTGAAATAGCCTATAAATATACCATTGTATAATAAAGGGTTTTTTACTCTTATGGAGAAGTAAGGTTTAAGCTTACTATGCCACATGGCTTTACCCTGGGTTGGCGGACAACTTCCTTCCGAAGAGTAACGATCGTTACGTGCTACGTTGCTCTCTGAGGAACGGTGGGGAGACCCCAAGGACAGAAAATCAGACCAAAAACAAATATTTGTCTAAGTGCACACACCAGAACGGTCTTCACAATAAGTATGATTCGTATTATTTTTATTTTTGTGTTTCCCACACATGAGGAAAGGTTGCTTAAAACCGAATAAAGTCATATCAAGAATTTCGATTCGGCTGGACATAGATCCATAGCTTAGTGGCAAGAGCACCGGAAACGGTATGTCGGGGGTGCGGGGTTCGAATCCCGCTGGATCGAAAAATTTGGATATGATAATAAAAAACATTTGCGAATAGGTATGATTTCAATATACGTATCGTTTTTCGTGTAATTTAAATGGATCCCGTTATCTTTGGCAAAATTTTAGTAGTAGCTTTTGTTTATCTCTACGAAAACAGGATTGATAAAATTTACAGTTTATATTCGTATTTACTATTTATCCGATTATATGTTATTCAACTATAAGCAGGATAATAAATGATAATGTGTGCGTAAGAAAACTAAGATATTAAATGTGTTTTATATGAATACAGACTTCTGTTATCTTTTTATTGAGCTATATATTATTATATAATATATAGCTCAATATCTTTTTATTGAGCTAACAAAAAAGATAACATAATTATATAGAACAATGGTAAACGAAAAAAAAAAACCATACCATCAAAACATTGAAATGTATTTTTTTCTTTAAAATTATAATGTACCATAATAATTTCGCTGACTATGAGTAGATTTTTAGAATATTATATATCTGTTGTTTTTTGAATTGGTTTTATTTTAGGATCACAAAATTAAATGAAAATTTGTTGTAATAAACTTTCCGTAATAAACTACTACACATTTGGCTGAGATAAAGAAACTGATTGTTTTTTCCTTTTTTCGCAATGTAATTAAACCGTAAATGTAAATAGGTACCTAATTATACCGTTGGTGCGCGAATGTAGTTTGTTGTATCTGGCGATAAGCATGAATTCGTGTTTTTTTTTGTTGGTTCCGACACTCATGTATGGAAGTGAAAGTTGGGTATGGCAGAAGAAACATGAAAGCAGAATAAATGCAGTTGAGATGAGAGCGTTAAGAAGTATGATAGGAGTTAAACTGAGTGACAGGATAAAAAATAGTGAGATAAGGGAAACGTTGTGGTCTGAAAGAAGATGTTGTGACAAAAATTGAGAAAGGTATGCTGAGATGGTTTGGCCATGTCGAGAGAATGAATGAAGAACGATTGACGAAAAAAGTGTATAAGGCAAGTGTGAATGGAAGTGTTGGAAGGGGTAGACCTAGGCGGACTTTTCAAGACCAGATCAGAGACGTCTTGAAAAAAGGCCAGGTCAAGAGTACCCTAAACCGAAGAGCATGTATGAAAGGAATAATGAAAGTGGATGAAGCGAAACAAGTATGTAAGGATCGTAGCAAGTGGAAAGAAGTGGTCTCTGCCTACCCCTACGGGAAAGAGGCGTGATTATATTATGTATGTATGTATTACGACTTTTTAAGCACATTGATAAAACTTAAGATATACGTGTACATATACCGACGATTTGTTTAATGTTTAGTGTATCAATATGACTGAGGACGAAATTTCACCCCTTCCGTCATACTCTCGTGTTTTTACTATATTTTACTATATATATTATATGTTTCAAAGTACGGAAAGGGTACTTAGACGTCTTAATATTTTATCCTCAGATGACAAATTTCTTTCGAGATTAGCCTCCTTCAATGTACTCGTTTTGATGCCTGCGTAATATTTTTCTAAGACGGAGCTCCTACTCAACTCCAAACAGAAATCTAGTACTAAGAACTACTTACATATACTTATGTTTTAATTCGGGGAACTATTTCTAACCAATATTAGTGGTCAATTGTTATAATCATCATTTCCCTACCCTTATCCCACTTATGTGGGGTCGGTACAACAGGAGTCATGTTTTACGACCGGCCGCCTGACATCAACCCTCCTTGTGAATTCTTGGCTAAGAAGAACGATAGGTGGGAAGGATTTATGTGAGAACAGGATCTAGGGTTAGGGATACCAGTGCCACGGATTATGGGGAGGGGTGTGTCAGTGAGTGACACTAGCAGGTAGAGCAATCCGGGGTTGCGTACCCGTAGCGGTTCCAAGCAGTTATCGGATAGACATCTAGTGGTCAATTGTTATCATAAAAATGTAAATTTCTTTTTATTCAAATGCTAAATCAGCGTTAATCTTATATGAATTTTCTTATCTCTTAGTGATGAGCGGTGCTGGAGCAGAACTGATGGTCCTGGGATACGAAGTAGCGCCAGGAATTATGTACGTATTTTGTAAAGACAAAAAAAGTATAAAATATTTATCTATACATAATCGTACGATATATAATCGTATTGTCCTTGTATCCAAAACTCTAGACACGTTAACATTTGATATCAGAATACGGCCTCTTAATTAATATCTTGATAACTTTCGTCTGTGTTATCGTAAAATCTCTTAAACCTTTATTAATTTCTGCGTCCTCAGCATATAATAGAGAGGAATATGTATTTGTCAGAGATAAATAAAGCGATGAGTAGTAAAATTAAAATATAGAGTTTTCAATTATTCGGAATAATTTTAATATAATTACCAACTTTGTAACAATACGTACCTATCATTTAAATTTATCACTACGAGTAGGTAATGTAAGTCTTGACATTATTAATGATTGATTTAAAAACTATTCATCTTTCGTACGTACCTACCACGTATGATTAATGAATGGTGTCAAACATAATTATTTTGTAGCCTGTACCTTTACTAAATTTGAACAAAAATTAAGTTATAGCAAAACGAGAGAGAATATAATTATAACTTTATAAATAAATAAATGGTATAATAATTTATCACCATGTTATTAATCTATAAAAATATGTAAACAGTCTAATGCAATTAAGTGTAGAACTACTTTGAATATTTTTTTAAGAACATTTACACGTAAATGTATATTACATAAAAACTACTTAAAGTTTTTCTTAGAAACACCTAACTATATGAATACTTTTTCATTAATCGTCTATCTATTATGTGCTGACGTATACCATAAACGCTAAGGACTTGAAAATGAGCCATAAACGGGAATAAGAAAAAAACTGGGATAATAAATTCGTAACACTTCACCCGATGAAAACTCTCAACAAAAGAGGCCGAGGCACGTATACAACACGTTTTATGTCTTTCTCATTTCTCTTTCTTAAAAAGAAAGTCTTTTTATTCAACCTTTATACACTTCGTTACAAGAATTTTAATTAAAACACTTATATATTTATTTTTGAACATAGATTTTGTTATTTCAGTTGTTTGTAAGGAAAGAAGTGTGTTAATGTTATTTTTAAGTCGTACTTTTTAATGCATAAGATCTAATTTTTCATTTATTAATATTTTTAGTTTGTCTATTTATCTATTTCATTCAACAAAAACTAAATAAATGTGTCATTAACAAACACTACTTCATGGTGCAAAAAATAATTCATTAATTATATATATATATATATTTTTTGTACTAATAAGCAAATTATTTTGTCATTACATTAAAAGAAAAATGAGTAATTGTGCAATTTCATTAGAATTAAAATATTTTATCTTTTTATGATTTTACATTAGACTCTACCTAATTCTTGTAGTGCGGGAGCAGCATCAGTTTTTATACTGGAGACAATGTGGGTGGCCGCGCTGTTCATTGACCTGTTATGTCGTCGTGGTGAATACACCATGAAACTGAGATGCTGGGACTTCATGAGGTGGTCATGTGGACGTGCGAGGGCTCCATACTACGCCTGTGTAGCGACAGCTATACTTTTTGCTAATCTTACTGTCTTAGCTACAGTATCAGGTAAAAATATCGATTTTATCAATAGTATATTATAATTTTTTTTCAAACTATTATGTCTTACTTATTGTACGTTGTAAAAACGCAGTTTTTTAACATTTTTAAAGTTGATTACATATAGCGTGTTTACGTCCAAATCATACATCAACTGTAATATCTATTGTATATAAAAATGAATCGCTGAATGTGTTGCTAAGCGTAAATCTCGAGAACGGCTGAACCGATTTCGCTAATTCTTTTTTTATAATATTTCTTGAAATACAAGGATGGTTCTTACGGAGAGAAAAATTTAAAAAAAAATGCCTGAAAAAGTCTAAAAACAACACTTTTCTATATTCTTATACAAAAGATTCGTAATAATACTTAAAAGTCAATTTTAACTTTAATACCATACTTTAAAGTTTTAGTGATAGTGGAGGGGTTCCAGGAAGGATAAGTATTAATAAAGAATCGACTGCTAGGCGGTACGAAGTTCGCCGGGTAAGCTAGTATATTAATAATTATTATCATTGTAGAGTAGGATGACTACCACTGACTGATATCAGGTGACTTATGATAAACCCTAATAAACATTATTTTTGTTCCTTTTTGATATATATAGGTACTACTTTTTATTCGCCGCACGTTTGTCATTTCGTCACCTATGACGTATGATGTACGAACAAGAATATCTACTGGTGCGTATTGGTCTAAGATCGGAGATAGCTAAATATTCCCTCATCTGTTAATTAGATGAAACAATTTTTTATAGGCTGATTTCAATATTGTGAATTTATTAAAACAACCTCTGCCACCATAAGCCTGCTGCAATTTTTTTTTATCTTTTCCCTCTCATGTTAATTACATGTAGTAATCTAAAACCGTTAATATTTTACATTATATACCTGACTGTAGTAGGCACCCATCTCTATGATTGCTACACTTACCTGCAGCCAGGTCAGTAACCTCAGTCAGCAGTAGCCTGGCTGCATCTAATTAACAGATGAGGGAATTTTTTGTTATATCCCGGATCTTAGACCATATGTACTTGTTTCTCACTACACGAGTACAGAGGCACATAATATTTACATTTTTGTACGTTATGTGTATTTTACATCCAACGAAGTACCTATATTGCATTATCGTGAAGGATTATAATTATGTACACATACTAAAATAGCGTCTCGCAGTGATAATATCGTAATTTGTTTGATTTACGGCCCGAAATAAACTAAAATTAAGCGGTATTACTGTAATCTTAGCACACAAAAGCACCTTTATTGCGTTTAACATGGTATTAGACTTAATGGTTAAAATAATCATTGTCTAATTATATTTATCAGGTTCAATGTATGATATGTATATAATATAGGTAAATTATATTTATTTTTGGATTTGGACTGTTTTGAAAAAAAAAATAAGTATCAAAAGTTTTGGAATCAAGTTCCTCATCGCGTACATGCACTACAGGTACATGGCACTACATCAACTACATGCCTTGAGCGGGATGGGAGCGACATCGAAAAAAGCATAACAAGACTTTTTCGCGACACTTCTTGTTGCCTTAATTAGAACACCTAGAGCTCCATATAATGTAACTAGAAGCCACTATGGTTTCATGTTTCTAGGTCAAATTGAGTCTTTTAACCCGTCATGAGTTCTTATTTCAAGAACGGAAGTCAATATATGGATAAGATTTTAAAGTATGCTAAGTTTTTCATCGCTAAAAATATAGCTTAATTACCTACTCATAAATTAATATAAAATCTATTTTTTTAAACAAAAATCTCTTTATGTAAGAAGCTCAGATGAAGCCTCGTAAGAGACCTCAGGCAATGCACATTAATTTCCACTTACAATAATAATTAGTAACCAATGTACCTACCTACCATACAATAAAAGGTCTCAAGAGACTCTCAACCTTTTAAATTGGCCAATAAAATTATTTACAAACCTGCAAGTAAAATGAAAATTAAATCATTGTATTTTACTTGTAAGTAGATACTTTTACTGGGTGTTATTTAATACTAACGGCAAAATCGCTTCATTTATATCATTACTAGCTGTGCCCGCGACTTGTCCGCGTGGAATAAATAGTAACTGGACAGCATTTTTTGGACATATCTTTTGGTTAATTTTGGACATAATAATAGCTCTAAAATTTTATCTCTTGTCGCAAACTTATAAAACATTCACATAAACTTTACACATTTTTATACAAATTTCATCCTCTATAACAATAGGGATTGTTATTTTACACCCTTGAGGGTAAAACTTTTACAAACTTTGAATGTCATATTTATTTATATCGAATCAATAGCCTAAAAAATAAGTTTCAAGCTTCTAGCTCTAAAAATGAAGATACTTCCATATAACTTTTCATCCCTACCTTTCAACACCTTACACCCCTTTTCGCATTAAAAATAAGCCTATATGTGTTCTTAGGACTTAGGACGGACGGATAGACAGACAGACAAAGAGTTACTTTCGTATTTATAATGTTAGCAAGGATAAGATGTCTGGAAATAGTTTGGATCCTAAGTATAACGTGACACGAATTCTTGAGGAAATAAAAATGTCAATATTATACTCGGCGCGGCGAACCTTGATCCCTATGACAGTTCGTGTTAGTGATGGGTCGTGTCTTTGGTCTTGTCGATAATTTTTTTTTTTTAGACAAAGGCGTGGCTTACATTCAGCCACATTGGTAAACATGTTTTAAAAAATATTATAATGTGCATTTTTAATGTCCATTATGTTGTTGTTGTATTAGCCCAAGCGCCGGGGAGTTTTTTTTTTTGCAATGTATTAGACCTGGTATATTTTTTTTGTGTTGTTGTTCAGGGGTGTCCCCTCAATGTAAATCCAAGTTGGCGCGGCGGTGCCGGACCTGCGTCAGCGGCCATCTTGGAAAACGGGTTTTATCGAATATCTCGCGAACCGCGCATCGTACAACAAAAAGTGTTCAGATCATTATTGTAGATTATAATATTTACCATCTTTTTATCTGAAACTTTTTTTTTTATTTAACGCAATGGTTTTTGCTAAATATTTAATTAATGGTCAATGATAAATTAAAAATAGTGGTAACTAAATCGTAGAGCATGAAATTTCCTATAAATTTTATTGGAAACTCTTTCCCGTAGCATTTATAGTTTAGGAGCTATTACGCTGTAAATGAGATTATGACGAGATTATAATGCTGGTTATTCAATCTTGCGCCTATAAGTGTAGTATAAATTTCGGGTCGTTCGAAATTTCCCCCTCTTAACATTCCAACAGTTTCAGGTATAAATCCTAACGGATTTTGTTTCATTTCATTTTGTCCTATAGCTGTTATTTTTTAATTTTCTTGGGTATAATATAATCATGTGTGTATGTATGAATGGTATGCTCGTAATATTCTGTTCCATTCCATAATATATGAACTAAAATGTGAGTATGAAAAAAAAATGTGCATTCGTTTCCATTAGGTACCGACATTTTTTTATCGATACTTGCCGCCCTAGTCGATAACCGTCACACGACGTAAGTTTTGCAGGACGTAAACATACATTCAGATTGAGATAACTTCTTGTAAATGTTAAGAATTGTTAAAAATATCAACGGTATATCATTACTAATGGTATAAAGCTACGTAAAATTTATAAATGGTATTTTTAAACGTCCCCAATATGATCCCAATTTAATGGTGACGCCACTACAATGTTATATGGTGACATTGGCTGTCAGTGTCATAGGGATCAAGGTTCGCCGCGCCGAGTATAATTTAGGTGTCTGAACTAGCTTTTCTTAAGGGTCGTAACTCGTAGCAACTGTAAATTGAAATACGTACTTTGATATAAGTTTTCAGATACAGACATTAATATTATGTAACGTTGTCTTCAATCTCCGTCTTGTTCTTGCCAATTGTAGAGTGCGTACTAGATTGTACCTAAAGCCATTTAATTTAAGCAGCTGACTAGACGGAATTGCATCAGTCAAATTTAAATACATTTGTTTACATACCGTAATTTCTTTTGATACTGTCAATCTGATTTAAATATTTATTAGAATTTAAAAACATCATATGTGACCGTCTAAAGTTATAACTTAAAAAAAATAAAGTATACATATATGGAACTATTTGGAGAAATGATCTAAAATAATTTTAATAGTACCTGGGTGACCGAGCCCAGCTCGGTATTTTAATTTTTTTTTTTGTTTTTTTTTTTCGGTATTTTTATATTTTAATTTTATTTAAATAATAAATCACGAGTGAAATTTAAAAAAAAAGAAAAAAAATAATCTGGAGACTGAGATTCGAACCCGGGTCAAAACGATTTGAAATCCGTCGCTTTCCTAATTACACTATTACAGCTATATTAATAAATGGTGAAATTAGGCTTCGTATTCTAATGATATTTTTTCATTGCCTAAAACAGGGATAAAACGACATTTTTTTAAAATGAATCCTAGCTAGATCAATTTTTCGCCCCCGAAATCCCCTGCATACTAAATTTCACGAAAATCGTTGGAGCCGATTCCGAGATTCAGAAAATATATATATATATATATATATATATATATATATATATATATATATATATATATATACAAGAATTGCTCGTTTAATACTATAATAAGATACAGAAATTTTCAATTTAAGAAACGCGGTGTTTAACGCATATTTAAATAGATTTTGACGCTCTACTATAAATCTGTTATTTCTATCAAGACTAAGGAAACAATTGGTGTCAGTGATTAACGGCCGTAACGCACTAGCTGTTAGCCGCTTTTACAGTTTAATATGCAACCGTCTGTGATACGCACTTAACCGCCACGAATTTTCAACCGCGGCGGGCGGTTGAATGGAGAGGTGCGGCAGACCGCCATCTTGTCTATACGCACTGGCGATGGCGGTTTAGTTTGCAGTGCAGTTTGCCGCCCAAAAATTTGTACGTAATTTATGGTTGAAATTCAACAAAGAGAAGCTATTTGGAATAGTGGAGGAGCAGTTTATAAAAAAAGAGATTTAAAACGGAAACGAGGGGAAGAACTATTAGATATATTTTGGGATAGAGTAGACCTAGTAAAGAATGAATCCAGTACCTACCCATCATTTTTATTTTTCTCTCATTTTACTTGATTTCGGTAGGTAGTAAAAATAGATAACACAAGCTACTTCGATAGCGTCCATTTCGCTAATGAAGACAACAGGTTTTCAAGCGGTCCAACCGCCCTACGCGGTTACATCGCGGTTGGCCGAAGCCGAAGTGGTCAACTACGGCTGGACGCTAAAACGAACCGCCTAGGCGGCTAACCGCTAGTGCGTAAGGGGCATTATGGTCAGGGGCGTAGCTACCGCCGTATCAGCCGTATCAATGATACGGGGCCCCCGGGCTACAGGGGCCCCCAACGTGTATAAACAAAAATAAATAAATAGTAAAATGTTATCCACGATGTTAATTAATTTCGTGCTTTCCGGGAAAAAAACATAAAATATGTAACTGTCATACGTGCCTATAGAGTTTTCACTTCAGAAATGACAAAAATAAAAAATAAAAGATTGTTTAATCACAGAGATTGACGACACGTTGGCGCAGCGGTTACAGCACTGGCTGTTGCGCTGTCAGTCGCGGGTTCGATTCTCGCTCACGACAGACATTTGTATTGGCCATATAGATGTTTGTCGTGGTATGGGCGTTTGTGCTTCTGTATTGTGTGTGTTTCCGGACCTCCGACACAGGAGAAAATACTGGGGGCTGTTGAGTTTGAAGCGTTGAGTGTGAATCTTAATTTCTTTTTTTAACCGACTTCCAAAAAAGGAGGAGGTTCTCAATTCGACTATTTTTTTATGTATGTTAACTCAGAACTTTTGACTGGGTGGACCGATTAGGACCAATTTTGTTTTAATTGAAAGGTGTTGCGTGTCATGTGGTCCCATTAAAATTTAATTGAGATCTGACAAGTACTTTTAGAGTTATATCTAATAATGCGTATTTACTTGACTACTTTTTCGCCAACCTACGTTGTATTATACCGCATAACTTTTTACTCGGTGTACCGATTTTGATGATTCTTACTTTAATAGAAAGCTAATACTTGTCATGTAGTCTTTCTTGTTTAAATAAGATCAAGATCTGATTACAACTTTTTGAGTAATTTTTAATAGCGCGTATTTACTTGACTATTTTTTCGTCTTATTACGTTGTATTACTTGTCGATGTAATTGAAGTCGGTTTTTTTTCGTTTGCGAGCAAACACAATTATTTGAGTTAAGTGTTCGTCCAAAACCTGAGTTATAGGTATGTTCGAAGTATTATAACCTGAGAAACTCCTATCTTCTTCAAATGAAGTGATAAAAAACACTTCCGGAAAACTATCAGCTAAATACAGTAAAGACATCTCAATCAACCTTTATGAACAATTAATTGGTCTGAAAACATTTTTCAAGCCCGAAATTGAAAAAAATCATTCCATTGTACGATTATCAGACTTGTCACTATTGTCTATAGAGACAGAAATTTTAGAAAAACTGAAATCGTCTGTAACTATAGATGATTTAATAAATCAATTTGCCGAAAAAAAGGCTACAAAAGAGCATATATTTAATTTTAATTGTTTGAATAGCTCAATTTTTAGGAAGATATGATAAGTTATTATTAAAGCTTTATTATTATTATAATTATCTCATTGTAATATCCCACTGCTGGGCATAGGCTTCTTTCCCCATGGGGAACAGGAACACATTCTACATGTAGGAGAAGGATCAGAGCTTAATCCACCACGCTGCTCCAATGCGGGTTGGCCGATATATTCCCTACTATAAGTAACGACGATCGTTATCAGGTATACATGATAACAACCGGGACCGACGGCTTAACGTGTTCTCCGAGGCACGGTGGGGAGACCCAAAATAACTGCACAAACACCCAGACCACGGCAAACATCTGTATGGCCAATACAAATGTTTATCATGTGCGGGGATCGAACCCGCAACCGCCAGCGCAACGGCCATAAACCAGTGCTGCGACCATTGCGCCAACGCATCAATAAATATTTATTTTCATTTAATTCAAGCATTTTTGTTTCTTTAGTGAGAAAGCTTTACCCTTCGTTAGGGCCCCCTAACTAAATTTGATACAAGGCCCCTCAAAAGCACGCTACGCCACTGTAATCAGTGGTACCATAATTGGTATTACGTAATATTTTGATTAGATTGATGGTTTTACGTAATTACTTTACAAGAGACGATGGGGAGTGAATCCAGTCTAGAATTAAATATTTGTTCTATTTGACCACTCCGAGCGCAATTTTACATTGTGATGAACATCACAAGCTGTCCGTTCGTATCAATTTTGTTCCAACTCCATTGAATCCTCGCACATAGTTATTGTCTGAATATGTATGATAAATATGAAATATGTTTCATGTTCTACAGGTGGCATGTTGCTCGTGCTGGCAGCGTTGCGAGCCACTGTCCCGTTCTCCCCCTACGCGACCCACGGGCCGCATTCGCCCCGCGCTGGCAGCACGCTGTTAAGTCAGCACGATTCAAACATACCCGACGTCTATTACAATGCAGCACAATCAGCTGACGACAGGTTTGCTCACAAATATATGTACTTACTACAATTTCTATTTCAAGTTAAAAAACTCTTTGTATTACATCGACATTTTTTCGAAAAATTTTGTTTATTATCTCAAATATAAAATTTGAGAGTGTAAAAGAAGTAAATGGTTTTGATATGGGTGAAATGGTTTTGATATTATATGCAAATGTCCTTATATTCTTTGTTTTGCTTTGTATACTTATTCTAGGAAAATATTTTTTCTTACGTTATTTTCTAGAATAAAATTGACATAAAATGCAAACCACTATAAATAAGCTTTCAAATGGAATATACACTGTAAATGGAAAAATATATTCACTTTTTTGTTCACTCTATACACTGTTCAGTGCTGTTTGCGCAATATCTTGTAGATAAATAGCACCTCCCTGTTATTACATTTTTTGTTTTATTGAAATGAAACTTCTTTAGGCGCATGAGGGGTAAAGATTGAGCGACCGGTAAAGCGGCAGCATCCTGGACGGTCAGTACTTGAATGGGTGACCGCCTGGGAACACCGCGTGACGTTGGCGTTTTGTTTTTTTTCAATTAGTTTTTTTTGTATCTTAAATTCGTTTAATTACTTTTTTGAATTAGTTTGCCAAAAAAGTCACTTCTGACGTGTACTTTGTACTCACGCAATTTTATTTAACCGACTTCAAAAAAGGAGGACGTTATTCGACCGTATCTATATATTTTTTTTAATGTATGTTCGGGGATAACTTCGTCGTTTATGAACCGATTCTGATAATTCTTTTTTTGTTGGAAAGGAGATATCCCAACTTAGGTACCATGATAAGGAAACCAAGATCTGATGATGGGATCCCAGAGAAATTGTAGTGACGACTAGTGCGTTTGTTAATTAATTAATTATTTATTACTTGTCAATGTAATTGAAGTCGTTTTTTTTCGTTTGCTAGCAAACACAATTATTCACTAAACAATTACATAAGAAACTAGCAATTATAATACGGAATGTATCTATAAGAAACCAGTAATCACAGAGTATTTAAATATTGTAATTACAAAATATGTTTAATGTATGCTTTACTACAGGGCTTAGTATTTAAACGATAATAGCTAATGATTGTAGTAATAACGTAGCTTTTTTTATTTTATAGATGCGAAGAAATGACGGTGCTAGACATAAGGACTCCAGATAGATCTCGTTCAGTGACGCCAAGACCACATCTTTTAGAACTTTGATTTGTTTTATTAACTCTAAAGTATTATTCCTAACTAGAAACTATAAACGTCAGCTCGAAGAAAACATTATCTCTATACCTTACCCCACATCGACCTTTAGACTACCGAGAAGACTAACTCTTTGAAAAAATTGTTCTTAAAATGTAGCCATCGTTACTGCACATGCACTGCTCGACTTTAAGTGGAGTAAATTTATATCCGTATGTTGTAATGTTGCTTTGTCGATTTATCACTTAATATACTCCAATTTTAAATTAATATTTTGTACAAAATATAATTTATTAGAAATGGACTTATAAAAGATAAATTACGGCTTAAAATTAAGTGACATAAGGATAGTAATACTGATTATAATGTATTGAAATATTTATTTTCTACTTTTATATGCCCTTAAAATCTGTGATAGAAAAGATTAGGTAGTTACTATTCGTAAGTTTAGGTGATAGTATAAAGTGCACATATGCGTGTATTAATAAATATTAAAAAAGTGCTATTTATTGTTTTAATTTCATCTTTTTCATTTCTTATGACTGTTTTGACTTAAAACTGCATAGTATGAATAAGCCGCCTTCATGATCTGAAAATTAAATAAGATTATTAGTAGATTGAAATGTAAAAAATTAATGTTGTGTATCATTTTATTAATAAGTATTTCAATGCTTAACTTAATTAAGTTGCCCTAATAGAGCTAAAATATTTTAATACTTAAATTTAAAATCTTTTTTTAATCAAAATTTATACTAAATCTAGTGGATCCGATAAACGTTGTTCTACCATATAGATAGGGACACCATCTTAAGCAAGGAGTAAAAGAAATAGGCTACGATCTATTTTCAATCGTATCAACTATTATAAATAAAATGTCATATAAATCGGTCTTAGCCGTTTCGGGGGATTTCGATAGCAAACACTGAGTCTGTGACGCGAGGTTTTTTATATTTGTTTTAATCTCCATACTTCTCTATACTTTCAATATTTTCAATCATTTTATTTGTAAAACGAAACAAATGAAAGTGCGAATCAGTTATTACAATATTGTTAACAGACGTGAGAATTAAACATTCTTACCCTTAGTTAAAGTCATAAAACATTAATTCAGTTTGGGTAACTATGAACTATTTAGATACAGGTCACATTTAATTTTAATTTGTTAAATCGATAGGAATCATATTGCTACTACAACAACAACTGTGATTATGTACCTACTATTGTAAATATTGTAGGTATGTATGTATTGTAAGCATCCACCAACCAGTGGCACCACAATCTCTTGACGATTGAGAATCAATTGCTACAATTAACAATACGAGTCGAGATGAGCAATTATAACGTATGTGTATTACACAATGGTGAACGCTTGTAGGAGTAATATGCAAATTATCATCTAGCAACTATTATAGCATAAGTAAATTCAATTTTATTTCATAAATATAAAGACTGACGTGGTGTATGATGTATAAAAACTATTGACGTCTTACATTACATATATTATACATTCATAGTTTTTTTTAAAGATTATTTTTGTTCCTTACCAAAAGACAAAAAAATCATTATGATTTGTAACATACGAAAATATAAGACATAACTTTTCTTTCATTTATGATGTACTAATTTGAAACACTTAGAGATAATTGTTTTTTGAGATTTTGAGATTATTATATAAACCTGATGATGCTGGGATATACAATGTTGATTCCAACTCAAATTAAGAAGAAAGTTTAACCGAAAATGAATTCCTTTACAACTTTACATTATTGCAAAAAAATAAAAAAATAGATGTCATTTAACTGACGTCGATACCCTGTTCATTAGTATTAATGAACAGGGTAGTCACAGTAAAACAAAATTGTTACTGTTATTTAAAAAAAAATGGCCCTTAATAGTTGAAACTATTAAGGGCAATTTTATAAATATAATTATGTAGTGTGATTGATTTTATGCACTAATTCAATTAAGGTAATAAATTCTACCAAACATAGGTACGTTGCACTAGTTTGAGTTAATTTTTGTTTATAGGTAATGAGTTTATTGTCGATTCTTTTTAACCGACTTCCAAAAAAGGAGAAGGTTCTCATTGTATTTTTTACGTATGTTACCTCAGAACTATTGACTGGGTGGACCGATTTCGATGAATTTTTAAATAGAAAGGTGTTTCGTGTCATGTCACATGTGGTCCCATTTAAATTTAATTGAGATCTGACAAGTACTTTTGGAGTTATATCTAGTAATGCGAATTTACTTGACTATTTTTTCGTTGACCACGTTGTATTAAACCACATAACTTTTCACTTGGTTTACCGATTTTGATGATTATTAGATATCTTAATCGAAAGCTACTAATTGTCATCATTTAAACTTGATTGAGATCTAATGACTACTTTTTGAGTAATCTTTGATAGCGCATACTTGCTTGACTATTTTTTCGTCAACTTACGTTGTATTACCTACTTGTCGATGTAATTGAAGTCGGTTTTTTTTCGCTTGCGAGCAAACACAATTATCAGCAGAAACTACAAGTACCTTCCGAACCGGTGGCGGTTTCTCAGCGCTCTACTCCGAAATCGAATCGAATGGGATAGTGGGAAATACCTTTGCTGATGCTGGGGTCGCGATAACTCCGCGGAGATCTGCAGCTTTCCTTACTCGTGATAGGAGGATTCACAATTTCACTCGCGGCGCGTGATTAATTTTAAGTCCTTTGTTAAAACGATTGTTCACCATGCGTGTTAATTGCGATTATATGCGTATTAATATTATGCGTGTGGCTTTGATGCGTGCCCGATGCGAAGAGAATCCTCAAAGATCTTCAACGGCGAATCGAGCGCCGTCGAATCAATGCGATGTGTTGACCCTTTCCTTCTTCAGGCAAGAGGTACCGGAGAGAAGAGGAAAGGAGAGGAGAGGATATGGAAGTTTCAGTGTTTCAATAATAAAAATTAAATAGATAAAATATCTATGCGTTTTGGCGCCAACAGATTTTGATATGATAATAAAAAACATTTTCGAATTTCCTCATGTGTGGGTAACACAAAAATAAAAATAATACGAATTAAAAATAGCTTAGTGTCGTCTCTTGTCAAAAGAATTCATTGTAATATGAAACTTTGAATAGTGAAGTGCTGTAGAGGACTCGCTATAGATGGCACCACGCTTGCTTAAAACCGAATAAAATCATATCAAGAATTTCGATTCCGTGGAGTATAGATCCATAGCTTAACGGCTAGAGCACCGGACACTGATTGTCGGGAGGTGCGGGTTCGAATCCCGCTCGATCGAAAATTTTGATATGATAATAAAAAACATTTTCGAATTTCCTCATGTGTGGGTAACACAAAAATAAAAATAATACGAATATCGCTTACTGCTAGAAAGCAGTCGTTATCTAGTTTTGCAAAACCAGCGGCGGTGAGGTTGAGTGGTCGCTGGGCTCTCATCATGGTCATCAAGAGTAACCGGCGCAGGTGCGGCGACATTCGTTCCCATTTACATTGCATTACTGCTTCTGATACTAGACCTGCCTGTTGTCACTTTTTATTTACTTTGAAATCATAACATAATGTGTGTGTGTAAATAATGAAATAAAATTGAAAAGGCGAAAAACAAAAGTCAAGACACAAGTGTCATGCTAAAATCGGTAGTTCTTAAAACAGTTTAGGCAAATACGCTTCAGCCTGTAATATCCCACTGTTGGGTATAGGCCTCTTTCCCCATGGAGGAGAAGGATCAGAGCTTAATCCACCACGCTGCTCCAATGCGGGTTGGCGGGTATATTCCCTACTATAGTAACGATCGCTATCAGGTGTACATGATGACAACCGGGACCGAGACTTAACGTGCTCTCCAAGGAACGGTGGGGAGACCTACAAGGACTGCACAAACATCCAGACCACGGAAAAATCTGTATGCCTAATACAAATGTTGTTGTGTGCGGGGATCGAACCCGCGACCGCCCGCGCAACAGCCACGAACCAGTGCTGTGACCGCTACGCCAACGCGGTGTCGTTTAGACAAATACAATTTTATTTTTTGCAAAAGTAACAACTGCTTTAGGCCAAATATTTATTTCAGTAACTGGTTAAAATGGCTGGTAGTGCCGAATTTCTATATTTATTTATTAAGTAATTTAGTTAATTTTCAAGTAATATTAACGCTCAGACGTGCAAATAAGTCAATAAGGTGTAATTAATATACGTTTAATATTGTGTTACATTTAATATTCGCAATAGTAAAAAAGAAAAAATAAAGAATAAATCATTAAAATATTTATAGAAATGAAAGCTTACTTGATGCGTCAGTTCATTTCCAGTAAAGCATTGTATGGCGAGCTGTATGATCATAGCCGCAAAGAAGGCTAGAGACGTAACTAAGCGAATGGATTTAAAGCTGGATGCGTCTTGCTGCACAGACAGACAATAAGATAAACACGATAAATATTAATTGTTTTACTAAACGACATAATAAAATTAAAATACATAGATACATTCATACACCATCGCTTCGTTTGTGGCAAAACGTTTTAAAAACTGTAACTTTTACGACCTTACCACACCGCGAAAACCTACGAGCAATCATGATCGCCCTTATTGATATGGCCCTTCGCTACAAATCCAAATTCATGTCATATTTTTGCAGTCAGTAACCCAATGCCCCGGGTACTTAAAACTATGAACTTCTTTGAGAGGAACGCCATTCAGCTTTACTGGTGGAACTCTCTACGTTTTATTTTTGGACTTAAATATTCCCGTCCTCAGCAGTATTGTACCTATGGCCACGAATCTCTGCGCGATCGCGCCCACAAATGTCAATGAGTCCGATGAGAGCAGTGCACTCACCGAAGAGCACAGGGGTACCATGCCGTTAGCGTAGCTAATTTTATTGACAATATTTCGGTCAGTGAAACAACCAAAGCCAGCGTCACTCCTCGATCACCACCTTAATGTACAAATTGAAAAGGGTCTGTGAGCTAGCCCCCCCCTTACACCGCATTCTAATCTGTACATGCTCGAGAACTCACCAGAACATTATACATAACTTTGCTTTTTTGAATACCAGTACTTTAATATATTTTTTTCATCAAATTCGAGACCGTCGGTCTCATAATATGAACTAATACTTAACTGTATTTTAGTCGGCGATATGCCTTAACAATAATTTTGCATACAAAAAATAATAACGAATAAATATTTTAGTGTCTTAGTGTTTTTATAAATAGTCTTGGCAAACGCAGTGTGGGACGTCCTCCGGCCCGTTGGAACGACGATCTTCGTAAGATTGCCGGTGTAGGCTGGATGAGGATTGCGGAAAACCGGGATATCTGGCGCGAACTTGGGGAGGCCTATGTCCAGCAGTGGACTGCAATAGGCTGAACTGATGATGACTGATGAGGTATGATATGACATAAAATATTTCTAGAACTACATAAAACTGCGAGTATAATTATGTTAAGTTTTAAAAGTCAGTCCATTGTTTTATCTTACCGAAATTTGTACCATTACCACGCAAATCGCTGCCAGACTTGAAAGGAGTTGAGTCATAAAACCATAGGAATACGTCGAGGCGAATTTCTCAACGCAACTGAAAGAAAAAGATTTTGGTGAATAGATACTACCGACTTATCGAAAAATATGAATGAACATTTTCGTTTTATATGATGGTGAATATGAAACGAAGATTATGTTGATTTAGGCGTGAAAAAAGTAACCGACTGACAACATTGAAACAGTAATCCTCAGATATTGAACGCTGTCGTACCCTAGCAAAGTGCGGTTCCCCTATTCTTTATACCTTTTTGCAGCATATATTACTCGTATACTAGAATAATTTCGCAGAAATTGTTTCATTTTGACGCAACTTTGATTTTTTTTATGGGCGATCTTATAATGTTAAAAATAATAGAAATAAATGCGATTTATAGTTTGCTGACTATTAGTTTAACTAAATATTAATTTCTTTTAAAAACAATGCGTGAGTAGACATTCAATAGACGAAAAAGTTTACAATTTGTATAACTAACTCTTATAGCCGGAGTTCATTGGCAATAAATGTTAGTGTGCAATATCTTCAAGAAATAAGTTTGTCGTTGGCTCGTGTTACGTTACAAGTTAATTTACGTCGTACTTTATTGCAATTTAAGGGTCATTGCCTTCATTCAGTTAGCTTGCCAGAAGTTTTGTTCAACTTACATTTTGTGACTCAAGAGCTAGACTGTTAGCCTGCATCGTACGCTTTGCAATTTTGTAGCGATTAAATAAATTTTTTGTAATTTTAACATATTAAAAAAACTAAATATATACTTATCAATTAAAATTGATAAACAAGTACAGTTATTAATTTTAATCTGAAATTAATAAAATGTTTAGTTTTGAAATAATAAAGTATTATTTTTCATTAAATTAAAAATAAGTCTATCATGTCAATAGGCACGCTGTATCCAAAATAATAAACTGCTGACAAATTAGTAAATATACTTTTTTTTTTAATGACACATATTTATTTTAAAAATTACATACTGTTTTCTATTAATTACACTTTTCACGATTCATGGAAATAAATATTTCAAATCTACCAAATTACCGTAGCAGTTCTGTCTGCAGTTCAAGTTTAGGGGTTGCTTAACTTAAAATTAACGTATTTTCTTTTACAAATTTACATTAGAGAAGATAAATGTATTCATTTAATGAAACGTTTTTGTATATTAATAATCCATAACAAGATATATGTATCATTTCGTAGATAGCATAATTATTTACATTTGTTTTACGTACTTTATAAGCATTTGATGCTGACAGAAGCATCTCTTCAAGGAATCTTCTAAAGCATTTTCAATTTCTTTTTCCGTGTAATTTGTTCGCACAAGTCTTTCCTTATAGCTCTCGACTTCCGTGTTAAGAGAATCATCAATTATGAGTATGTCATCGTTATCATCATTTATGTTTTTTGTTAAACCATCAATCGTACGATCGTATGCAGTTGTTATAGCTTCTTGTAGTATTGAAAATTGTGTACTCATATGTAGTATTATAGAGCCAATAAATGTGTCTATTGTCATGACGATATGTCCGGTCCAAAGTAAGCCAATAGTTTCCAAGACAAAAGTCAAGATATAGTGTTCGTCGCTTTGATAATCCCATGGAATATATATAGGTTGAGGAAGTATCCTCGATGGTGCGTTACTGGTGTCATTTGATTTAGCGACTTCAGCTCTCCAACGAAAATCTTGAACTATACCATATATATCAGAATTTGTAATTGTAACCCAACCAAAGAACAGAAATGACGCAGTGAATATTTTCGATATTCTAATGGTTCGGCGGACTTTGTCATAGTTTTGATAGAATTCTTTTAAATCTATTTCCAGAGTGTGTACAACATCTTGGATCTCACGATTTTTGAAGAAAAATAAGTAAAGTTTTATCAGAGTAAGATCATGAGTGATGACAAATGAGAGACTAAACATGAATCGGTCAAGATCTTTTTCACCGATGAACGGATCGATTGACTCGAGTCCTACGAAACCCGCTACCCAGAAAATTTCAGTTAATATCGCGTAATAAAGATAGAATCCGGGAAAGTTCTGAAATTCGTCTTCATCTGGATGATGCCACCATCCTAATCCAAGGAATCGAAATATCAAAAAGTGCATAGAAAAGTAACGTCGTGGTAGGTTTTTGTCCATTGTATCGAACATAGTTTTTCTTTTGATAAACTACTGATTGTTTCTCACAAGAGCTCTAGTAATGATTTAAATCAGAAAGCGGATATTTCAATAATAGAAGTCGTTAAAACTGGGCACAATAAGACGTCACCAGTAACACTACTTTCAGATTGTGTTCCGGAACATCACATAAGCGAGTGCGATTTTAGGACTTTGTTTTATGTAAGAAATTACAAAATAATAGAGATATGAGGACAACAAATATTAAAAATTAGCAAAAAAAAGTAAAGTAATTTAAATATAAAATATACACTTTAAATAATAAATGTGAAAATACATATTTATATAAAAGTAATAAGCGTTACATATTCATTAACTAATAAGTAAAACTTTTAAATAAAAATACATATACAATTATTATTATATTAGACGAAAAGGTTAAAGGTTACATTTTTAATTTCAGATCTGTTGATGTTACATTGTTTGAATATGATCACGTACGACATTAAAAAAGCTTCACTTTTAGTTCACTTTATTTTTTACTTGAAATGTGAAACATAAGTGTTTTGTTTTATGTCATGAGAATTATCATAGAAAAATCGCTTATGAATTAAAGTCGTGCGTGAAAATTAAACACCACTCTGTAAAATGTTTAAATTATTTAACGCTAAAGGTGATTATTATAGGTTGGTTTAATATTGTGCCTCAGTCACATAATAAACGGTCTTTGTTATTAGAGACAAACGTGTTATTTAAATAGAATATGTAATACGAGTGATCTTTTTAATTAAATAATAAGTTTGACTAATTGCTTGAAATTATTGAATCGTAAACCGTTATACAATGAAATTTAATTTGAGTTGACTGTTAGGTATTTTCATTCGTATTAAGTATAGCTTCAGTTTTTCATTTATTATTTTATTTTACGAACACGGTTTGGATCCTCTATAATATCCTTATTTTTATATAACTTATTTAGAATTTAAATAAAATACACAAAGTTGATAAGAGGGTTACATTTTATGTCCAAATTTACATGAGATTGAAAAGTTCGCTAGTAAAACCAGGGGTCACAATGTCAAAATACAACGTGAACTATGCTTATAATGTTTGCACTAATTATAATTAAAAAAATACTGTAAAATGACACTATTATAAAACTTTATAAATTAGCTTTTTATGTCGTTTCCACTGTGGGTAATGTACTCCTTCGCGTCATATACCACCACGCGATAGTTTCAATGTAGAGTCAGTAAGCTAACAGGGTGTTTTAAAATAACTAAGTTGTAATTTGTTGTTAATAATGACGAGAAAGAAATTAAAAAACTTATGACAGCTTAATTTGAATATAAGAGTCAGTAAGCTAACAGGGTGTTTTAAAATAACTAAGTTGTAATTTGTTGTTAATAATGACGAGAAAGAAATTAAAAAACTTATGACAGCTTAATTTGAATATAACTATAAATTTATAGAAAAAGAAAAAAGTAAGAGGAAGAAAGAAAAAGCATTATTCATTTATACATGAGCGTAATTAATTTTAAAATGTTAAATAAATAGCAAGCATCTCACATTTAATGATCCTCAGCTGAATGTAAATCCTGTGTCGGAGGGTTAAAAATGCACACAACATTAAAATAGCCTTTTTTTCACTAGCTCCGCCACCCGAGAGCGACGGGAGTGTGGAGCTCCCAGCTGACTGCCATACCGTCCAACAAAACCCCATATGTTCCGGTGGCATCTAAGTGGGACGCCAAGTCACTTGTGCATTCTACCACGACACCCCTGGTGTTGGCCTGGCCCCGCAGAAGGGATACTCAACCGGTCCTCAAATTGAAGGATAAGTCAATCATTCTCTCTTTGTACATGTCTCCGACTGCATGTTATGTACGATGTCGCATACAATTTTGAAGGACTACCGTATTGACATTTTTAAATGTAGGTACAGTACATAATATTTGATATTGTTTCGATTTGTTTCGCTGGCTTTGTGTAATTATTGAATTTTTATTTTGTTCCAGCCTTTTCAGTTGATTTTCCATTAGTTGTTCTTCACGCAGGCGGATGTTATGTTTTATAGACTTTGAGTGAGCACTGTTGCCTACCATTTTTTAGTTTTTTAGTTTATTGCCTATATTATTAGTAATTATTATTGATCAATATTATGTCATAGAAACACTAGAAAACAAAGCAACAGAAAGTCTTTTAATGTTAAATGGGTTTAATGGTGAAATAAAAATATATTTGTTATCAATTAATTTTCAGACCATACACAATTTATGTTAGTATGTTAAGTTGGATAATAAGTTTAATACATTTAATGCAAATAAGCAACAGAAACATAGTGCATGTATTTTTGATAGACTTGAAAAAAGTAAAAAAATAAACTAACAAAAAGCAACCTGTATGTTTATTAAAAAAAAAGTCTGAATAAGCAAACATCAATTTCACTGAAGTCAGAAATTCATGGAAAATTAATACGTGTTTGTATAATTTTGTGTACAAATGTTTAAATATAGGTACCTACACCTACATATTTGCAAGGACTGACATATTCTACTATAACAAAATGTATGCGCACGAGACAACAACAAATTAATATTGATATAATACCTACTACTACAAAAAAAAAAAAAAATAACAACCTAACTATTGCTTTACCTTCAATTTTTTTTAATTGCTTAATTTAATTACCAAATCTGTCAACGTGTGGTTTTGTAAAGGTCCTTTATGTTAATTTAACAAATAAAAATATTCATAGTATTGAACACGTGAACGAATTCTAACGCCTGATCGATCTTAGGTCAGGAGTAGTCAGTCATTCAGTCAGTGGGTAAGTATGGGGTCATCAACAAGCGTTACTTGGGCTAAATAGTAAGAAGTCGTTGGTATGATTTGTGACCAGAACACCGGTTAAGTTACAGGGACAGGGAAGCGACATAGTCAGCATTATCTTGTATCTTAGTATATTCATGAGCTTCTTTTTACGGATATGAAGACGTCGAGGCAGATTTTTGACATTACATAATTGGAGGTAGTCCTGCGACCCGTAGTAGATAAGCTCTTAGAGTGTCACCTGAGGATATGATCACGTCCCGCTACGTCCTAAGGAATAGCAGTAGTAAAAGTACTTTGATAAATCTAATCCTTAAGCGAGACTTTCCAGGAGCCCAAGGTGGCGATGGCGAGGCAAGGTGAAATTGTGAAAGAGGAATATAGATTATAAACGAACTCCTGGGTATATGTTAAAGAGTGTGCAAAGTAATGGAGGCTAAGTTGGAAGACACATCCTGGCAATAGCTATGATAAATAACGTTAAGGGGACGAAGAAGTAGAGTATCGGCCATGAGATACGATAAAAGCGCTTGCTATGGAATTCATATCAAATCCTAATCAGATAATTATAGTACCTACATAATAAGTGTCAAAATCAACTTTGATAAATAAAATACGATTGAGTGACAACAACTTCGAAAAATTAGAAACATCAAACAATAGAGACACATACGCGTAGTTTAAAATTTATTATAAAATGAAGAATGGGGCTTATTTTCAAATAATGCCTGCTAAATTCAGTTAAAGCCTGATATACTTATTCCATGCGTTTTCTATAAAATTTTAATTAGGTTAGAAATCTTTACAAATAAGTTAGTTTACTCGCGTGTATCTTCAATTTTGTAATTTATTTTATTCAATCGGGTTCCTTTCTCGCTTGGAGTGGATATTTGTGTTTATACAAATATTTATTTCCGGTCTGATTGTTAGTCCTTGTGGGCCTCCCCATCGTGTCTCGGAGAGCATGTCAAGCTGTCGGTCCCGGTTGTTATCATGTACACCTGATAGCAATCGTTACTCATAGTAGGGAATATATCCGCCAACCCGCATTGGAGCAGCGTAGTGGATTAATCTCTGATCCTTCTCCTCCTACAAGTGGAAAGAGGCCTATACCCAGTAGTAGAATATTACAGGCTGAAGCGAACAACCAGGACTATCTACTGATAGTCCTAGGTACTCTTAAGCAGTAACTTAATTTTCTTATAGAATATAAATTACTTATTTATGAAATGAAAACAGATGCTTATGTTACATGTATCTACCACATGTAGGTTTTTTTAAATTTTGTTTTACGTTATTATTTGTATAATTGGCAATATAAAAATTATTTTGTTATTTACATTTACATAATTTGTTTTTGATTATAATTGAGGATCTTTGAAATGTGTATTTGTTTCAAAAATTAAATTCTAAAACAAAGAAAATAACATCAATATCATATAAATATCGCTGCACCAGTAAAAATCGCTGGGAGATTAATCTATACTAATATAATAAAGCTGAAGAGTTTGTTTGATTGTTTGTTTGTTTGTTTGTTTGAACGCGCTAATCTCAGGATCTACTGGTCCGATTTGAAAAATTCTTTCACCGTTAGATAGCCCATTAATCGAGGAAGGCTATAGGCTATATATCATCACGCTAAGACCAATAGGAGGGGAGTCCACGCTGACGAAGTCGCGCGCAGAAGCTAGTAAAAAACATAATAACAGAACATAAATTATAATTATTCAATTTTAGTATTTTTAAGCATCGTCGAGTTTTGCGTCATCGAGTCTTCACTTCGAAGATACCGCAATGCTTGAAGACAAAAGTCTTCGAGCGAATTTGGGGAGGCCTCCGTCCAGCAGTGGACTGCAATAGGTTGAACTAACTAAGTACCTAACTAACAGAAGAAAAATTTTCAAAATCAAAATCAAATCAAAAACAAAAATATTTTATTCAGCATAAAATTATAACAATTTCTTACTGAACTGAACGTCATGAGTCTACTACCAGTTCGGAAAAAAGAAGCCTCTGACCTGAGAAGAACTGGCGAAAGAAACTCAGCGGGACTGTCTTTTTTTTATCGTAATGTGTTAGCTAGTTATACTCGTTATATAGTACCTAAACCTAAGAAATTACGCTACTCAAAACTCACAAAATTACGCGCGCCTGGTAGCCTACACTGCTATAGGCAGAATTTCCGCGACCAAAATTACGCGATTCACAACTCACAAAATTACGCTCGCCTGATAGCCTACAGAATTTCTGCTATAGGTAGAATTTCCGCGACTGAAATTACGCGATTCACAACACAGCTCGAAAAAATATTTTCGAGCCACGTTTTCTTTCATATATTGTAAGTATGACTGGTAATTTGTACATACAACATTAGTAGACATTTAAAATAATAGACCTCGTGTTAACTTTCCATATAATTAAAATAATTAATGAAGTTAGGTAGTGCTTTTTGTTTACACATACATACACTTTTCTCTATGTAATTAAACTCTACATAGAGCTGTAGTATCATTTACCTGCTTTCGGGTGTGAATACTTGTATAATGAATTTAAAAAGATGAAGAAAAATTAAGACGTATATTATATTCTTAATCAAATTATTATATGTACACAAGAAAAAATATGTACATATTTGACATGAAACATAATATTAAAGAATAAGTTTTATACTTAAATCAATAGTGACATCTAGTGGAGAGCAAGAAAACTCTTAACAAAAAACTAGTATATAAATAAAGTAATCACACAAATTAAAGTACATTATATACGTGTATAAAAATAAATTAAAAATTATATTCGTATTGTATAGGTGCTGTTCTACACTACACTTTGTAATTTTGTACATATAATATCTGTTTGTGTGTACGTGTGTGGGTTTATGACTTTATGTTCCCGTTAAGACTTCTTTGGTTATCTAGTAGATGTCGCTAGTAAGATGAGACTCTACTATAACTCTACAATTAGTACTTAAAATGTATTTACTTAATGTAAGACAAAACGAAAATTTTGTTTACTATTTTGTACAATGTAAATTGTTTTTATAACATAAATGTACGGTGTAAAATAGTTATAAGGCATAGACATAGTTTTAAGGTTATCCAATAGCTGAGCGCGGACTACGGTACGTAGTTAATTGTAAAAACAGCGCTGAAGCGCTTTTGACAATAAAAAAAATAACGTAATAATTTGTCTAATCAGTAGAATTTAAATAAATTTCAAATACGTGATTGTGATTCGAGATTACGAAGATGTTTACTTTTACATAAAAACTGGGAAAAATAACTATTTATATACATGTATGTTTGTTTAGTGTGTCCTGAGTATTAAAGCACTGTAGCTCTATGCAGAGGTAAAAATCGCCTGACGTTTCTTGCTCGTAAGGCAGTGGCGTAGCGTGCCTTGGAGGGGCCCCGTATCAAAATTAGTTGGGGGGCCCAAATGAAGGGTAATGATTTCACACAAAATAAACAAAAATGCTTGCATTTAATTAAAATAAATATTTATTTAATATAGGTTATCACTTCCTCCTAGAATAGACAATAGTGACAAGTCTGATAGCCGTTCCTGTCTCGTTGAAGTCCTTAGGTAATTTTTGTTCAGTTTAGTTTTGAAAAACTTCTTTCAGCTGTTGCGGTTATAACTGGAAGGGTCAAGAATAGAAAGCATGATGTAATTACCAAACGGAAAACTGGATGCAAGACTATTGAATTTTATCAGCAACAATTCCAGGAGTTCCTTAATGGAATGAATTTTTTGAATTTCGGATTTTACATTTTAAGCATGTTTTCAGAGAAATTGTTTGTTAATGAAGATTAACTGAATCCTGCAATAACAATGAAGGATGTTGCTAACTTTTGGGCGCACGCTTAACTCGGGAAAAAGGGGGTTCCCTTTTTTTTACTTTTGTCATTTCTGAAGTGAAAACTCTATAGGCACGTTTGACAGTTATTTTGAATGTTTTTTTACCAAAAAGCACGAGATTAAGTGACATCGTGGATAACATTTTACTAAGTTTGCTTAAACACATTAGGGGCCTCTGTAGCCCGGGGCATCCGTACCATTGATACGTCTGATACGGTGGTAGCTACGCCCCTGCATTGCAATCTAAATCACTCACAAAAGCTGACTGCTGAAAAAATGAAGAAATTTTGGATATATTTTTTTTATAACCTACTCTCTTTTCTGTCTACTTTTTCTTTTCATAACTCCACTGGGATAATTTCTTTTCCTTTCACTCATTCTTTTCACAAACCACAGTAATTAACCAATAAGTAATGAGAAGTACAAGATTGTATTGTATTAAAATGTAATAACGTAACGGCGTTTGGCAGGCTTCGTCGAGTCTTCACTTCGAAGATTCCGCAATGCTTGAAAACAAAAGTCTTCGAGCAATGCGTCCTGCCTGTGTTAACATACGGAGCCGAGACGTGGACACTGACAAAGGGACTGGTACACAAGTTCAAAGTCGCTCAACGTGCAATGCAATGGGCTATGCTTGGGGGCCTTGGGGTTTCTCTCAAAGATAATATTAGAAATGAGGGTATCCGCGAGAGAACGAAAGTAACCGACATAGCCCACAGAATTAGCAAGTTGAAGTGGCAGTGGGCTAGTCATCTGTGTCGTAGGACCGATGGCCGTTGCAGCAGACGTGTCTTGGAGTGGAGACCGCGTCTTGGCAAACGCAATGTAGGACGTCTTCCGGCCCGCTGGAGCGACGATCTACGTAAGATTGCCGGTGTAGGCTGGATGAGGATTGCGGAAAACCGGGATATCTGGCGCGAACTTGGCGAGGCCTATGTCCTGCAGTTTACTGCAATGGGCTGAACTGACTGTCTGACTGACTGACTGTGATAACGTATGAACCGGAATGAAATAAAACACGTAAATATTCTTCTCGTAATATGCATCTGTTATTGCGGGATTCCCCCGTTTAAGTCACTCACTGATGTAGGATGTTGCCAACTTTTGGGCGCACGCTTAACTCGAAAAAAAAAGATTACTTTTTGATTTTGTCATTTCTGAAGTGGAAACTCTATAGGCACGTAATGACAGTTTTTTTATATGCTTTTTCCCGGGAAGCATGAATTTAAGTTTCATCGTGGATAATATTTTACGAATTTTTTTACGAAAATTTTCGAAATTTTTTTTTGCTTATAGACGTTGGGGGCCCCTGTAGCCCGGGGGCCCCGTATCATTGATACGGCTGATACGGCGGTAGCTACGCCCCTGTCGTAAGGTAAGATTGTCGTACCATCAAAATTTCGACATAACATAACCTCAATCTTTATGTTAAAGTAATTATGGAATCAAAACTACATTTTATTACAGAGTTAAAAGTACAAACTTCAGTTCGGTGGGAAAGTCCATTAGGAGATGACGTCTTATATATTTTATATTACTTAATAAATAATGTAGAGTCGATGTAAATGATAAAGAAGCAAAAGTGTTTCTGTCAATCTATTCTCATAAATATTGAGCTACTGGAAAATATTCGTATCTTACAGAGTGTAAAGTTGAGTTGAGTGTTATTATTTATTACATAAATATATTATGCGGCGGTGAAGAATTTAGAAACGACTGAAAATTTCAAGTAGTGAAAAAGAATATAAATTGAATTATTAAGTGTGTTGACCGTGAAAATTAGTAAGTAAATTATTTTATAATAATTGTAATTATATTTATTTTTATATTTTCTATAAATTTTACTCAGATGTAGCTATAGATAGCTATGTATTAGATTTACTTTTGTAAATCGTCTTGAAAATATTATGTGAAACATTTTAGTATATGTTATAATATTATGTGAGACATAAAATATATTAAGTATTTAATACTGGATATATTTAAAAACTCATACAGTAAAACTTACTAAAAATGTGATAACATTTTAAAATACCTAGGTTTCTTATGAATTTGTAGTCCTTTGACCTCAACGCAATGTTTAGGTATAATTAACACAAAATAATCAAAGATTTAAATCGTTAGATGCGCCCTCGCCATAGTATGACCGCTCCAAAATGTGTCCATCCTCAAATGATGAAATGAGTGAGCTCACTCATTCGCAATCAGTGCTAATTTATACGCAATGACGGTTAGACGTTGCACATCACAATTGACGCGCTAATTTCAAAGGAAAAAAGTCTATCAAAATGCCGTCGTGTGCCTTTCAGAAGTGCAATTAAAACTCAAGAAACACAAATAAAGCCCAAGGTGTAACATTTCACTCGTAAGTATTTATATTTAATTAAATATTGAATTTATCTTATTCCGGTGTCAAAAAATACCACGAAATAGGGAAAATTGTGCGACAGAGAAAGTAGTATTACACAATTTGTGTAAGATAAACAGAGATGACACTATTGTCTCAGTACCGTTCTCATAACCAATATAACTAGATACGAAAGTAATACGAAAGCGGTTTGCAAAGGGATCATCTATAAATGGACATTAACAAACGGCAATGCTGTGGTAGCGTCGGCATATTATGTTTTATAATTATTATATTTAAAAAATTGTTTTAAATTGCACCGTAATATTTTTTGTAATATTAGTTCGTCCAAATATATTTTAGCTTTTAGAAATCTAGTAGCTTAGTAAATGATGGGTGTTTTATTAAAAATGGTTCAATGGTTCACCTTAGAGTAACTATTTCGGTACTGGAATAGAATTTAAATAACTGAAAACGCCTTCTTAAATAACGTTTTAATTTTTTAGATTTCCGCAAGACTCTCGTTGCAAAGAAAAATGGATAAAGGTAATACAACGAGACCATGGAGATGAGGAGTGGTTACCTACGAAATTATATTAAATTGATTTTATTTCATGGAGAATATAAATATTATGTAATATTAATAACGTGTTTTATTTTTGTAATTTTTATAAATTATTTACATTAACTACCTTATTTCTTACATATTACAATTTAATGAATTTGTTGACCGTACTTCGCACGCATTAGTGTGTGCGCGTAAGCGACTTGCAAACGCACACATTCAAAAACAATGCCATAGTTTTTGAAGGTGAGGGCGCATCTAACGATTTAAATCTTTGAAAATAATAACACATCGACATCGGTGGGTCGGTAGTGTTACCGTTACGTAAATATGTACACAAAATAGTACTTGTATTATTTCCAGTATTTTTAGGGTTCCGTACCCAAAGCGAAAAAACGGGACCCTATTACTAAGACTTCGCTGTCCGTCCGTCCGTCCGTCTGTCTCCAGGCTGTATCTCAAGAACGGCGATAGCTAGACAGTTGAAATTTTCACAAAGTATGTATTTCTGTTGCCGCTATAACAACAAATACTAAAAACAAAATATAATAAATATTTAAGGGGGGGCTCCCATACAACAAACGCGATTTTCTTGCCCTTTTTTACTCGATATCAATAATGGCAACAGGTAGGCACTTGAAATATTCACAAAATACTCAGTTGTATTTTTACTTTAATAATAAATAATAAAATTAATATAAAATTAATATTTAAGGGGGGCTCCCATACAAAAAACGTCATTTTTGCCTATTTTTGCTCTCATACAACAAGTGATTTTTTCGCTGCTTTTTGCTCGATATTAAAATCAATGTACTTACTGTTGTTTACCTAGTCAATGCTACGGAACCCTTCGTGCGCGAGTCCGACTCCCACTTGGCTGATTTTTATTATATTAAGATTTATATCGTTGAACAACATTTACTTGAAATAACTATTAATGATCATAAAACTAAGTTACAAATTTCGTTTTGACCGGATTCTCATGAGCATTGACGAACGCGGTCAACTTTGGAGCGCTATAACAGCGTTTAAAGCGAATGAAATTAAAAATAAAATATAGATAAAAATTTTCCTCAAAAGATCATCTACAAAGATTGGTCTGAGGTAGTTTTTTGTAAAATGTATTAAAAAAATGTTATAGAGCTAAGAAGAAAATTGTTATAGAAATTTTCTCACTTTTTTGCTTATAACTTATTTAATTTTAACTTTAGAGCAAAAAGTAATATGAACATATTTGTAGGCAAAGTAATTTTCTACAAATTATGTTTTTACGATTTTTTTGTAGGACGCATAGTTTCCGAGATATCGCGAAAAAAGGGTTTGCTCCCTTTTTCCAAGATGGCGGCCGGAGGACAGGGGTGGCAACCCCACAAACTTGGGGTTAAGCTTCTATTGACTGCCCACACATGTCCCAAAAATAAAATTGCGTCCCCTAATAAATGAAAATCTCAAGTAACATTTCAATGGACTATATTAGGCTTGTTTCAAAAATTACACTGATCAGTGATCGGCGTGCGTGAATATGACTCAAATTGGTTTTTAAATAGTAGTTTAGTAGTATCTGATACCGTGATACATATACCGATATAGACATATGTATAGGCGATATCGAGAGTTTATATCGGAATCGCCGATATTAATTTTGCGATTCACAAATACGTTTTGCATACCGATACAGGGCCGTATCTACCATATGGCTTTTTGGGATTCAGCCCAGGGCCCCGTGGATTCAAGGGCCCCCAGCTAAGTCAATTCAAAGTCAAAAATAGATGACAATGCGAAAGAATCAATAATTTTATTAAATTCGTTATTCTCATATTATTTCGAACTGACAGTTAGTGTTCGGCTGCCATTACACATTAATCTCAATAGTGGTCAAATTTGGTGGGCCCCAAATTAGTATTAGCCCAGGGTCCCTAATTAGTATTAGCCCAGGGCCCCTAATTAGTATTAGCCCAGGGCCCCTAATTAGCAGTAGCCCAGGGCCCCCTGACTTCACGGTCCGGCCCTGTACCGATACATGATGCACAATAATATTTAAGTTTCAAAGTGGGTTCTGTCGCACCTGAAAGACTACTTTCAACAGCAGGTCTCATCTAAACAGACATACGAAATCAGCTTACATCAAATAATTTAAGAATGCTGTTTTTCCTGAATAAAAATCTCATAGCTTTGAATTTTAATTATTAATTTTTGTCTTCTGATCTTTGATTTGTTATCAATTATTATAATTTTAAATAATATTATTAAAAGTTTGAGTAATTTTGTCTGCTTCTAAACCCACACCTTACCTTTCTTTAAATATTCACTGTCCGTATTAGAGTCGGTGTCGGCGATACTTTAAAAAAATATCGGTATCGGTATCGTATCGGCTGAAGTACGTATCGACGCATCCCTATTTTAAAATAAAATAATATTAATAATAAATAGTTTTAAGTAAATGAAAATAATTAAACATTTTAATTTTAAAAAAATGCGGCTCTACCTATATCATTGTTATTACTATTGTCTCTTTCTTATTGATTGTTATCTTATTGACATTATTATATTTATTATCTCTATTCTTATTTCTGATATTACTTTTATCTCTCCTTACATCTAATATCATCTGTGTCGTTAGTGCTTGTATTATTATTATGCCTAGTCCGACTCTGACTACGAGGTGTTATGTCACGTTAATAGATACAAAAAAGACATTATTTTGAGTCTTTATTTTAAACGTTTTAATATGAATATAGTAATATTAGAAAATATTAACTAGCAGTAGCAAAGTTAAATCGCTTTTGAGGAAATAACCTTGAAGGAATTTTATTCTACGGTTCCAGAGTTCAGTGTCAAATCGTCCCCGTTTTTATATAGGACCTTGATAGTACATGGATAGTACAAGCTTTCAAACAAATAATATTTACTTAAATCGACCTAAAAGTCTTGGACAAAACGATGTATGTATATACACCACGCAGTGTAATATTTTGACAAGTTGCCTAGATTTCTATTTTAGACAATTATTCACGATTCAGCCTGTAATATCCCACTGTTGGGCATAGGCCTCTTCCCCATATAGGAGAAGGATCGGAGCTTAATCCAACAATTATTATTAAGCGTAAATAAACTTTAAATACATATGTACCCTAAAAAAACTCCTAATTTTTGAGTAAAAGCAGTACGTTATAGTTTTACGCGACGGTGAGTAAGCGATAGTAGAGCTCATTTCTTGCGCTCTAGGTTTTGAAAATAAACTGCTACAACAGACACTGGCCATTGCAATTTGAATGTACTTTATTTTTTGACCCTTTTGAATTATATTTAGTAGATATTATTTGTATAGTGTTAATGTATTAACAAGTTTTATATGAATTCGAATTATCTCTAATATATAATTATGTATATCTTATCTTATATTTAAAATTCTCGTGTCACAATGTTAGTTACAATACTCCTCCGAAACGGCTGGACCGATTTTTATGAAAATTTGTGTGCATATCGGGTAGGTCTGAGAATCGGCCAACATTTATTTTTCATACCCGTAAGTTATAAGGAGAGGAGATTAAGGGGGGTTAATAATATATATGGCAAAACAACGTTTGCGGGGTCAGCTTGTATGATATAAATGTTTAAACATCCACAAACGTAGTACATCTATAAATATACGAGTAACATCCGAATTCGAGACAGCAGTCGAAATTACAATCGACCCCTCGAAGAAAGCAGATTCACTGCTAACTGCCAACTACAACTTTTTTAAAAGTACGTAATTTTGGTTGGTAGGTATAATAATTATCCTGGTATAACAGCCACTCAGGTGTAGTGGTGTGAGTAGTCGTCTAAAACACCGACGGTTTGCGGGTTCAATTCCCGCTCGGGACGGATATTTATATAAATATAAACAAATATTTCTTTCCGGTTATTTTTGTGGGTCTCCCCACCTCAGAGAGCAAGTGTCGGTCCCGATTGTTATCATAAATATTTGATAGCGATATTTACGCATAGTAAGGAACGTATCCGCCAAACCGTAGTGGAGTAGCCAGGTGATTAAGTTCCAATCCTTCTCCTCAATAGAGAAAGAGGCCTATGCCCAGCAGTGGGATGTTACAGGCTGAATGCGATAGTAATTGTCCTAATTATGATAAATTTAAGCTTCGATTAAGAAATTAAAAAAAAAAATCTGTAAGAAATCTAAGAATGAATAATACAAAATTATGTGAATTCTTGAAGTAGATACACGCAGAGAAAATTTAATATTTCTTCTGTTTATAATTCAGGTTGTAAACTTTAATTGCTAACTTATCCTTCGATTAGTGACAGACTTTATGCAATGCAGTTTTAAATGTCAATCAATTGATTGAATTGTTGTAACTATTATTCAGAATAAGTAGTAACATTGCTAGGTCGTATATACAACTGATATATATGTACAGTACCTACATATATATAGTTGCTTACCAAATATTTTTTATATTAATAAAAAAAACATGATGTGACTTAATATTTGTGTAATAACTAAAAAAATAATTAATTAATCAAGCCATTTAAGAATAGTTTTAATCTAAGCTATTAAGTCAATTTCCCTAATTAATAAGAGCACAAATAAACCTAGGTTTACCTTCGGCACGCAACACTTTTTTTACATACATAAATGGCAACAGGACTCACAACTCTCTTATTTTTAAACTCAAATAAAACAACAGTGTGTAAGAAGACCAAAATTTTTATTATTTTACTAGCTTCTGCGCGCGACTTCGTCGGCGTGGACTCCGCTCCTATTGGTCTTAGCGTGATGATACATAGCCTATAGCCTTCCTCGATAAATGGGCTATCTAACACTGAAAGAATTTTTCAAATCGGCCCAGTAGTTCCAGAGATTACCGCGTTCAAACAAACAAACAAATAAACAAACAAACAAACTCTTCAGCTTTATATATTAGTATAGATTTTGAGATAACTCACTTATACCTACTATTAATAAACTGAAAATAGTATTAATTATGAGATCTACAATAATTTTTTTTGGATTAAATTCAGTCAAGCAAATATTCTTACGGCGTTCAGTGCAAGTGGCCTGAAGGCATTTTGATTTGTGCAAAAAGTTTTTACTTTTTTATCCCGTTTTCTTGAACATGGTAGGTACACATTTTGCTTGTTTCTGCAATTTTGCTTATCCGAAATCGAAGCCATTTTGACATAAAAAATCAAATCTCTTCTCTATATATATAAAAATGAATCGCTGAATGTGTTGCTAAGCGCAAATCTCGAGAGCGGCTGAAGCGATTTCGCTAATTCTTTTTTTATAATATTCCTTGAAGTACGAGGATGGTTGTTACGGAGAGAAAAATTTAAAAAACTCTCTGAAAAAGTCTAAAAACAACAATTTTCTATATTCCCATAGAAAAGATTCGTAGTAATACTTAATAGTCAATTTGAACTTTAATACCATACCATAAAGTTTAAGTATTAGTGGAGGGGTTACGGCAAGTATTAAAAATCAACTGTTAGGCGGTACGAAGTTCGCCGGGTCAGCTAGTAATTATATAAAAAGTTCTAACGTAAACAACATCAGGGGTGACGAGTCACCCCAGCAGTGTCAATTCAACAAAAACAATAACTTACCGCGACACGTTGGCGCGTGCAACTAATTAATTGATTGCATTCATTCCAAGAATAGATTGAACGTTAAAAGTAGACGAAAACAATAACAAATACATAAATATTAACACTTTTATCGAGTAGTGTTGCTGTTTCCTTCCTAAATTTTAAGCACTTGTATCATGTATGAAACGTTTTCTTTTAAATAATCTTTGTTGTGTTTGTCTGAGTGTACAGTAAAAAAAAAAAAGATATTGTAACAATAAATTCCGTCAGTGTCGGACCACATCCTAGCTTTACTAGGCAGTAATGAGTCACAGGACTGTTGATCTGTAGTTTTAGTAATAAATCGCCTGTAGGATAATGCATGATGTTTAATAAAAGGCACGGGGAGAATCCGTGGATGGTAATTTAAAATGAAAAAAAATGTCGTCTAAGTTAGGTTTTATATAGGCTAGTTATTGAATTAATAATTATATTTAAATATATTTTCTTAAATAGTTTATTATCAAAAAATTACGTTTCGTACCTATTAGCTTTGAAACGTTCGACATAAACATAGAGATTTGTTGAACTGATCCGAACTCATTGTTTACTGACAAATGCAATTATTCATATCTCACAATATATAAATTAATCAAATTAATTTACACTAGAGATAAAATTATCTTTATTGTACGAAGTACATTTGAGCTTTTTAATGCGTCATAATTGTCATTTTCTTGAGTAAATGATAATATCAAGCTGAAGCCTTTGGTGTAATGTTATTTCAAATGTAATCAAATGACAAGTCCTGTGTTTAGTCTATGTTCACGCTAAGAGTTCAAAAGTTTACTATGTATTTATACTTCCAAACACTATTGTCTCGTGATGCCTTTGTAAGGTCTACACGAAGAAGAGAAGCATGTTAGCAGAACAGACTGTTGTAGTGTTGTTATATTTTAAATCAGCAATACTTAACTGGCGAATATATATTTCTGTTTGTACCTATTATATAATTGTACAGAAATCAAAATATAATTTATTAACTTTTATCCTTATAATTCACAGTTTCCGTACATTGTGAATACCGTAAGAAAATATCCTAGAATGATGACATAGGTGTGATGAACGATTTATCAAGTAATGTATTATATATCATTAATACATAAATTAATTATTTGTACAATTTAAAATATATTATGACTAGCTTCTGCGCGCGACTTCGTCGGCGTGGACTCCGCTCCTGTTGGTCTTAGCGTAATGATATATAGCCTATAGCCTTCCTCGATAAATGAGCTATATAACACTGAAAGAATTTTTCAAATCGGACCAGTAGATCCTGAGATTAGCGCGTTCAAACAAACAAACAAACAATCAAACAAACAAACTCTTCAGCTTTATTATATTAGTATAGATAAAGTTTCATTAGCTTTTAAAAATGACTTTTTTTTTCTTTATACAGGGTGTTAGGGGAATGGTTAGCCATAGAGGTATGTTGTTTAGGGGGGATCATTTGGAACCTATTTAGGCTAACTTACCTATATGCAAAGTGTTACGGATTTTTTTTATGATTATTTTTTCATTTTTCGAAAAAAGTGCCGAAAATTAGTGATTTGACCATCATATCTTTTTTGTTTATTGATATATCAACGCCATTTCTTTTTTGTTTTGATCATCAATAAATTGCGCATGTAAAATAAATGTGATTTAATTTAGAAAACATCTACAAAAAAAATTATGGGCCAAAGAAATCTTGACAGAGACAAAAAGTAAATCAAACCTTCAAGTTTAGGTATAAATTAAAAAAAAATTAAAGCCTCCAGACAATTTAAAATAATTTAAAAAACTACTCTAGTTAACACTGTTTTAAATAATATTACTTTCATTCACCTACCTTACTTACTTTTTTTTTAAATGATGAAATAACGAAATGGTTTCTACCTGAACCCACACTCTACGCTGACAATTATAACAATAATTGTTATTACGCAGGGCGGTATATCCCTGTATAGCACATGGTAAACTACCATCTTGACTTTGGCGACATGTTGGCGCAGCGGTCAGAGCACTGGCTGATGCGCTGGTGGTCGCGCGTTCGATTCCCGCTCACGGCAGATATTTGTATTGGTCATATAGATGTTTGTCGTGGTCTGGGCGTTTGTGCTTGTGTATTGTGTGTGTTTCCGGACCCCCGACACATGAGAAAATCCTACTGGGCGCCGTCGAGTGTGAATCGTTTATTATTTAAAAAAAAATCTTGAATGCTCTCATCAGGCGAGGATTTACATCCTTATTTGAAGATCATCCTTATTTCCAGTAATGTAGATTATGAAAATTCACGACCGAATTCACTGTATTTATAAAAATAGAATAAATTTGTTACTCGAATTTATGATTTGTTTTATTTTGATACCTACCGGCATTAATTTCACCCTATGAGAAACATTTGTGGTGCCCGTGGAAACTCATACCCCAAATTCCAAGATAAAAAGAGACAGCAAGTAGTTTACCATGTGCCGTACAGGGACATATCGCCCTGCGTAATAACAATTATTGTAGAAAAAAGGATGATCTTCAAATAAGGATGTAAATCCTCGCCTGATGAGAGCAGTCAAGATTTTTTTTTTAATAATAAACGCTTCACACTCGACGGCCCCCAGTAGGATTTTCTCCTGTGTCGGGGGTCCGGAAACACACACAATACACAAGCACAAACGCCCAGACCACGACAAACATCTATATGACCAATACAAATATCTGCCGTGAGCGGGAATCGAACGCACGACCGCCAGCGCATCAGCCAGTGCTCTGACCGCTGCGCCAACATGTCGCCAAAGTCAAGATGGTAGTTTACCATGTGCTATACAGGGATATACCGCCCTGCGTAATAACAATTATTGTTATAATTGTCAGCGTAGAGTGCGGGTTCAGGTAGAAACCATTTCGTTATTTCATCATTTAAAAAAAAAGTAAGTAAGGTAGGTGAATGAAAGTAATATTATTTAAAACAGTGTTAACTAGAGTAGTTTTTTAAATTATTTTAAATTGTCTGGAGGCTTTAATTTTTTTTTAATTTATACCTAAACTTGAAGGTTTGATTTACTTTTTGTCTCTGTCAAGATTTCTTTGGCCCATAATTTTTTTTGTAGATGTTTTCTAAATTAAATCACATTTATTTTACATGCGCAATGTATTGATGATCAAAACAAAAAAAGAATGGCGTTGTTATATCAATAAACAAAAAAGATATGATGGTCAAATCACTAATTTTCGGCACTTTTTTCGAAAAATGAAAAAATAATCATAAAAAAAAATCCGTAACACTTTGCATATAGGTAAGTTAGCTTAAATAGGTTCCAAATGACCCCCCCTACCCAACATACCTCTATGGCTAACCATTCCCCTAACACCCTGTATAATAATACTGTTGGTACGTTAAACTCGGACCTTATTGAAGTCCAGTCGTGGAAGTGATCTTTCGATAATATATATTGTGAATTGCAGAAAATCACAATGTATAATTTTGGTGACGAAAGTGTAGTGTGTACACCAAAGTTTTTAACAAGCATCATCTGAACAACAAAAGTAACAAACGAACTACATTATGTAAAGTTACAATAATAGTTCAAACGTTAAAGTACTTGACCTTTGTTAACATAATACATATCAGATAAAATTTAGCGATGTTGCTTGAGATGTTGAAGATTAATATCTTAGTTATGAAAATATTTTGCACATATTAAGTTTTCACTACCTACAAATCTTATCATTGTCCCGTTATCAATTGAATCTATTTGCTAACAAAATTTTATAATAAACTACACTGTGTAGTAGATCACAATTATATCTTAATTTAAACTATTATTGAATAATATAAATGTAATCTTTTATAAAGTTTTCAATCTATACCTATAGTATTTTAATTATTTATGTATAATGTGAAGTAAACACGTTACGCTGTTGAAACTTTGATGAGTAAAAACACGCGAATGTGAAACATATTTCGTTTGTTTTATGAAGAACTAGTTTTTGCAAGGAACTAATATAATTTGGAAGGAACGTGTATAATTTTGGAATTAGGTATCTAATCTTTTCTCTTTGCGTGTAAAAAGAAGCTCATCTAAACATAAAATAAAAAAGCTCATGTTTAAAGCTCAGCAGCTATTAACATGTCTAATTTACTTAGAAAATAATTTTGTTAAAGTTTCTAGATCAAATAAAAACGCAAGCTATTTCGTGCAATGACGGTGGAGTAAGTCTACAGAATGACCTACACACAAGAAAAAAACCTTTTTCTAGCAAAGACATTGACCGAATACATTTTTTTATATGCATAGATGGAACGAAGAGATAGTATTTTAAGTTTTAATTTTACAGATTTTTTACTGATTTATATTTTTCAACTGTAATTTATTATAATATGTTATTTACTACGATGTTTGTAAAATTTTTGTATGTTCTAAGTAGGTAGAACATAATCGACCCATTTATCGATCTATTCAACATGTAACTGAACAATCAAAATATGATATACATAGGTACTAGATATATTTCAATTTATTTAACTCATTAAACATTATACATATTTACAAGTCACAACTTAAGAACTAAATATTTACAGATAGTTTTGATACAAATCATGTCCGCGTGGAATTGTGCCAAGAATGCTGGCAGCATTTCCCCGTTGAATCGCTATGCCGATTCTCTGGGCAAAAAATGCACCAGCCCTCTTGTCACCAGTGGAGGCAATAAGGCAAGGAGTTATCTCATTTAAGAATTTTCTTGCACTGCTACTCCAAGGTCCAAGTGTTTCGACTGCAAACGGCACAAAGATACTTAAATATATTTTTTTTGTGAAATGTAATATTGTTGGAACAACTTTTAATTAAATAAAACCAAATGTAGTCCTATTTTTCATTTTACCAATTAAAAGTCAAGATGTACCTATCAATTAAAAGTCAAGGCGATGCGATTGCAATTAAAATGATTGTCTCAATAGGACTATTTTTTAAATTGGTTGTACAGAATCGAGACAATCATAACGTAGAAGAGGTCGAGAATATACGAGTTTATCGTTAAAATTTACAGATAACAATCGACAATAATTTCAAATAGATTATTTATAAATAAACGTACGTTAATTATGTAATTAATAATCGTATTAGAACGTTGTTAAAAACAAAATATTGGTTATTATAGTGTTTAAAAGCTTTCTAATACATTGTAATAGATGATAAAATCCTCAACTATCTTTTTAAAGTGGGTATAATGATAATGGTACTGTTATATATGTACCTATGTATTATTAAATAACCCATTTTTGATCACCAAGATTTAATAAATTAGTTGTTTTTTTTTGGGGCTAGAAATTTCTCTCCTAGAGCTTAGCTTAGTTTTCAATAAAAAACACTCAGACATCAGATTTCGTATAGCTCCATTTCAATCATAAAAAATGTAGTTAGTGTGAATTTGTTTTTCGCTCTCCAAATATGATCATTTTTCTTTTTTTTTTGTGTAGGACCAACCACTCTTGGTAGTAGGTAGAAGTAGTACTCTTGGTAGTAGTCAGAAAGTTCCTCGGCATAGAATTATTTATATTAAATAATATCAGGACAGTCGATTTTTAGCCGGTCACTATGCGATTTAGACCGCGTGTTTACTAATATCTCTAAACTTCGTAAACGCCCAGATAATGCATATAATAACAATATTGGTAGTACAATTTACACATTACTACAAAACGCTCAAACTTAAAGGTGCAGTTGTATTTTGTTATCTATACATATAATAAAATGGAAGAAAAGTCAAAACTGTACATTGAATATTTTTTTAAAAGAATACTTGGGGTGTGATCTACAATCGATACCGAACTTTACCGAAGCCAAAAATATAGTTTTTAGAATTTTTGTCTGTTTGTCTGTATGTATGTCCGGGATAAACTCAAAAAGTACTGCATGGATTTACTTCAAATTTGACACGAATATTGTTAAGAAGTCGGGTCAGAACATAGGCTATATATTATCACGCTATCACCTACGGGGAACGAGCAGTGAACCTTTATTTCTTCAAATGTATGTCCGGGATAAACTCAAAAAGTACTGCATGGATTTACTTCATATTTGGCACGAATATTATTAAGAAGTCGGGTCAGAACATAGGCTACATATTATCACGCTATCACCTACGGGAACGAGCAGTGAACGCACGCAGACGACGTCGCGGGCAGCAGCTAGTATTGTATAAACCGGTCACCAGAAATGTATGTTCTTACATCGCGCGAAGGAGTCTTATTATTTGTTTTTGTTTATTATGCAACGTTTTAACCTTCAGACATTTTTAAAGAGAAGAGCTAATGTTTTAGTTTTATTCTAAAGTCCAAAATAAGAAATTCTTTCAAGACATATCATAATAAAAATAAAATATGTTTGATGGATTGTGGTCTTATGTTTTTTTTTTGTATCATCAAGATGTATGATCTGATGATGAGAGATGAATCTTCTTTTAGTTTTCAGTTATAACAGTACTTGTTAACCTCGAATAATTATTATTATAAACATAGTATGAATACTTTCTTAGCTTTTATGCAGTGATGTTGTTAATTATGTAAGAAAGGCTCTACGAAACGAAAAATTTTTAAGACAATTAGGTACTTAAAATTTTTTTTTTCATTTACAATTGAGACATAATTTCGAGAAAATTTTGTCAGTTAACAATCGTTTAACTTGTTGAAAAATTAACTTTAAGTAAAATTTCCAACGGGAATTAAGTATTTATAGTGTTCAGAATACACCATAACTTATTCAAATAAAAAATTCAATGCCTTAAATAAATTAATCAATTGTGTCGTACTCGCTTTTGACTTTGATACCCACTTTCAGAATTAAATTAAAATTATAAGTAATGGAGATATAGAGTTCCGGAAGCAGAGCTTTTATTGCAAAATTTCCTCTACTTTCAGAATCTTTTTTTGAAATTTCTTAAATATTAATAGTAAAATATTGGCAAAAAGGCAAAAACGAAAGGCCATTTTCGACCATTTTGAACTTGTCGACTGGACTATTATAAAAATATCTTCCGGTTATATGAAATAACTTTTTATTGGAATATTAATAAATTTAAATGCCACGTTATTAATTAAATTTAAATAAAATATAGTTTTTAATTTAATGTACTTAATATATGATATGTGAATTTTGTATAAGTTTCAATAAGTAACTTGTTCGTATAATAATACACATTACAGATAAAAATGGTTCAATCAATATTTGGAGTATGGGACTACGTCATCATGACGGCAACTATGATAGCCTCTGTAGCTATTGGGTTATATTTCCGATTTAGCGGTGGAAAACAAAAAACCAATGATGTAAGATTTGCCTCTATTTATTTTACTATAACACGAAACTATCTTTATTTATAAAATAATTTTTATTATTTCCAGGAATACCTTCTGGCTGATCGCAACATGTCAATATTTCCTGTAGCAGTTTCACTGATGGCTTCATTTATGTCAGCTATTACATTATTAGGAGTATCTGCTGAAAATTACTATTACGGCATGCAATTTGTAGTCATAAATTTCTCATACGGCCTAGCCACTCCTATAGCGTCCAGTTTATATTTACCTGTATTTTTTGGTTTACAGAAAACTAGTACTTACGAATATTTAGAATTACGCTTTGGTCCACAAATACGAATGTTAGCGTCTTTAACCTATACTTTACAAATGATTTTATACAATGGAATAGTTTTATATGCGCCTGCGATAGTTCTGGAGTCAGTGACGGGTCTTGACAGATTAGTTTCTATATTAGTAGTAGGATTGGCATGTACTTTTTATTCAACCTTAGGAGGTATGAAAGCTGTTTTATTTACTGATTTACTGCAATCATTTCTAATGTTTGGTGCGGTATTCAGTGTTGTTATATTTGCATCGGTACAACTTGGAGGATTTGAGCAAATATTTATTAAAGCGCAAGAGGGTGGTCGGTTAAACTTTAACAAGTACGTAGAATGCAAAACTTTTAAAGACATTTTAAAAGGGCTTTGTCTCTTAGACTGATGTTATTGACAAATCCTTCTCGTTCAGTTTCAGCATCGATCCAACAGAAAGGCATACATGGTTTTCTTTGATTATCGGTGGCTGTATAACATACCTCTCCTTGTATGCTGTTAATCATACACAGGTGATTTTTTTTTTCATACATATTCTTTAATAAAACTGTAGTATATGTTATGGTCTATATTTGATTTAATATTATCATATTGTTTTATAATAGGTACAACGACTTCTTACTGTGAGCACATTAAAACGTTCTCAGCAATGCTTGTGGTGGAGTTGGCCTGTTCTTTCAGTTCTCAGCATAGTCACCTGCATGAGTGGATTAAGTATATATGCGGTGTATAAAGACTGTGATCCACTGACTAGCAAAACCATTAGTGCGGTAAGAATAAACTTTTGTTATGGGTTTGTTTTTTTGGTTTTTATATGATAAAATTTAAGCTTCAATAAAAGCATAAATATAATTTAATTTAAATACAAAACTAAAATTGGATACTTTCATATCTTAATAGCTATTTAACATTGTCTAGACTGCGTTAAGTACAGTCATAATTAATTATAAATGACGACAATGTAAACCTTGACATCAAATAATAAGTAAATGCTGTATATTTTAGAAATAATTATCATTTAGTCTTGTGCTTTTATCTTTTACAAGGACAAAAAAATACTGTGCCGACTTGTCTTTAATACTTTTGTCTGTTACGGTTGTTGGAAGAAATGGCTAAATAACCACAAGTCCGCCCATTCTCCTTCACAATCTGTAACTGTCTTTAAATATGTTTATAATGTTTAAAATGTAGTTCTGGTGCACAATAAAGTATAAATAATAATAATAATAAATGGAGTTCAATGATCGTTTATTCCTTTCATATAAAAATTATTTATGGATACTCGTTTTATTTTGTATGTTTTTCGAGTAAAAAGCCTGATTTTAAGAACAGTTTTAACTAAATTTTCAATATTTTTAGATTGATCAGCTGATGCCATATTATGTGGTAGACGCAATGAAAATTGTGCCAGGTCTAGCGGGTCTTTTTGTGGCGGGAATTTTCAGCGCGTCTCTATCTACTATTTCCGCTGCTTGTAATGCGCTAGCGGCCGTAACACTTACAGATTATGTAAGCAGGTAAACGATTCGACGATTCAGCCTGTAATATCCCACTGTTGGGCATAGGCCTCTTCCCCATGTAGGAGAAGGATCGGAGCTTAATCCACCACGCTGCTCCAATGCGGGTTGGCGGATATATTCCCTACTATGAGTAACGATCGCTATCAGGTGTCCATGATAACAACCGGGACCGACGGCTTAACGTGCTCTCCGAGGCACGGTGGGGAGACCCACAAGGACTGCACAAACACCCAGACCACGGCAAACATCTGTATGGCCAATACAAATGTTGTCGTGTGCGGGGATCGAACCCGCAACCGCCCGCGCAACAGTCATTCGCAATCCAATGCTGTAACCGCTGCGCCAACGCGGCGTCAAAAGCAGGTAAAGTACATTATCATTTCTTTTTATACGACGTCTTAAAAATATGTACTATTCTCATTTTATAAAACTTCAAAAATAAATTTATCTTAATACATATTTGTTTAATGTAAGACCTTATAAAATGATAGGTTTATTTATTTATACACCTCGTTTTATATTCCTTAATTGTTAAGTAAATACTTACGTAAAATTTATTAAGTATCTACCTATTATACAATATAACATAACTCTTGCTTTGTTTCACAAATTCTTGGGTTATATTCGTTATTGATTTTTTAATATCTGACGCTGTTCTAATACGACACTAAATAAATAAATTGTATAATTTAATAACAATTATGAAGATAAGTACAAATTAATATAAAAATGTGTGTGTGTGTAACTGTGTAGGTACTTATGTATCATTGGCTAGCTAACTTCAAGTTGCTAACTTCTTATTCGTTGACTAGCTAACTTCATGATGTCAACTGTCATATTTTTTTCGTGACGGTGTGCTCGCGCATCGTAAAAATTTACTCTTATCATTTTTACCTAACGCGCCAAAAGAAGTAAAACTTCAAAAACACGCAAACGGAGCCTTACCTAAGCGAAAAAAGACTAAAACAAAATATATTAGTGGTTATTCATATTAATTTTGTTACAGGTGGTTTAGAGTGAATTCATCTTACATACCGTGGTTGACGAAGCTCGCTGCGTGTGGTTACGGTCTCTTGTTTCTTGCGTTAGCGTTTGTCGCCGAACATTTGGGCGGAGTTCTTCAAGCAGCTCTGACGATATTCGGAGCAGTGGGTGGTCCGCTACTTGGTATATTCACTTTGGGAATGTTCACTACTTATGCGAATGAACGAGTGAGTGTTGTAGTTTTGTTATAATTTTATTTGGAGTTTATTCCTTAAGAATCGATTTTCATATAAGGACCCCGGTATGAGAAAAATATGAGGTGTGAAATCTATTGCCCCTCATGCGCCTAAAGAAGTTTCACTTCAAAGAAAAACGCCGTAATATCAGAAAGTCTCAAAATGACATCGTCCCGCGTAAATAAAAATATTAATAAATAAGTATAAATATATACACAACAGGTACATTCAAAGAATGATAATGAAATGAAAACTCTATTTACTTTCAGGGTGTATCAGTTGCTCTGCTCAGCGGCATGGCGGTAACTCTTTGGATAAGTTTCGGAGGGCCTCGTCCCGCGCCAGTGAAACTGCCACTCAGTGTAGAAGAGTGCGCGTTCAACGTCACTTTACCCAGTCCTTCTCAACCAAGAGATTACTTTTATTTATACAAAATATCTTATATGTGGACGAGTCCCGTAAGTTGTGTTAAATATCATTTGTTTATTTTATTTTAACTCTCAGCGCTAGATAGCCTGTCAGTAACTTATATGTAAGATAAACTTAACTAATAAAACAGACAATATAACTTGCCGTGTTCGCTATTTAAGTTGTATGTTTGGATAAAATTCATCTAATTACCAATCAGTACAGTAATACGTCAGGGATGCCCAATACCATATTATATATCGAAACATCGACATAGCACTATATGATATATCAATAATTGTGTTTGCTCGCAAACGAAAAAAGACCGACTTCAATTACATCGACAAGTAATACAACGTAATAAGACGAAAAAATAGTCAAGTATATACGCGCTATTAAAGATTACTCAAAAAGTTGTAATCAGTTTTCGATCTAATTTAAACAAAACTACAAGACAAGCATTAGCTTTCGATTAAAGTAAGAATCATCGAAATCGGTACACCGAGTAAAAAGTTATGCGGTATAATATAACGTAGGTCGACGAAAAAGTAGTCACGTAAATACGCATTATTAGATATAACTCTAAAAGTACTTGTCAGATCGCAATTAAATTAAAATGGGACCACATGACACGCAACACCTTTCAATGAAAACAAAATTGATCGAAATCGGTCCACCCAGTCAAAAGTTCTGAGCTAACATACATAAAAAAAAAACATACGTGTCGAATTGAGAACCTCCTCCTTTTTTGGAAGTCGGTTAAAAATCTTCAAAATATGCGTTACGTAATACTTTAACACCCCCTTTCATCTTATTGTCTATTTATTTTTGATCATTAAAAAGTCAAATCCTTTACTCGTTTTTTTTTATATAGATAAATTATTTTTTTATGATATTTTTTATATAAATAATAAAGATTCGACAATATCATGTATCGATACAGACGCATGCGATACATTGCGATACGATATATCGACACAAAGTACTTTTTTGAGCATCCCTACTTCACGTAGTTTCTTTAAACGGTAACTCATTTTTTTCCGATACTTCGTTTCACTTTTATAAAATTCACTAAATTTAACCTCATAAATCTTGATGGAATCTTGCTAAATTACTTTCAATTATCATAATGATTATTGAATTACAAATAAAGTGAGAACTGTTATGTTTGTAGAAAAATAATAGATACACGGAACATATATATCAAAATAACATTTTTTACAATTTTCGTCTGTCTGTCTGTCTGTTTGTTCCGGCTAATCTCTGAAACGGCTGGACCGATTTTGACGGGACTTTCACTGGCAGATAGCTTATGTAATAGGGTGTAACTTAGGCTACTTTTATTTTAGATATTTTTTTTTATAACTGCGAACTGAACAATAATTTTTTTTGTTAAATTCCACGCGGACGAAGTCGCGGGCACAGCAGCTAGTCAAGAATAAAAATTTTAAGTGTACAGTTTTAACAAAATGCATACGTAATTGAAAGCGATTGAATCGTTCCAGATCGGATTCATCTGGGTGCTAGTGGTGGGGTCGGTGATATCCCTCGCGTGGAAGCAGCAGCAGCCGTGGCAGGCGGCAGGTCAGGAGCACCCCGACCCCGCGCTCTTCACCCCGCCCCTCGCCAGGAGACTGAGGGCGAGGAACGAGAAACCCAGCGTACAGGTACGATTACACTACCCACCTGTTTCGCTTTTGCATGATATGGTTCGCGTCACGTAAAAAGAACGCTGGCCTTCAAGCTGCGCAAAGGCGATTTATCGGTCTATACCAATAACCATTATACGAAGCCGCGAGCGAAAGGTACACATGGGCAAACAGTTTCTTTCAGCGTTCTTTTTACATGACGCGAGGCTATATATAAAACTCAGCTCAGACTACGCTATAATATTATAGCTTATAATTCGTAGCAAAGCAATATCGTTCACCAAATATTTGTTTAGAACACGTTCACATTTTGCTATACTATATATTACTAGCTACGCTTCGCGGTTTCATCCACGTAATTTCCGATACTGTAGAAATGTTGGGATAAAAAGTAGCGTATGTGTTATTTCTAGATCTCCAGCTATCTCTACCTATACCAAGTTTCATTGCAATCCGTTCAGTAGTTTTTTTGCGTGAAAAAAGTTAACAAACATACATTCATCCATTCTCATAAACTTTACGCTTAGTATACCTACTGTGCTTTAAATCTCGCACCGCATTTTCCTCTCCGCCCCGCAAGCAGACAGATACGCTATATACTCGTAATTATCAGTGAGGTAAAGATAAGGAATGCTGATCTTCAACCTGCGCAGAAAAAATTTTAGGTCTCTATTGTTATTGTATAAGTGAGGCACAGGGGCGAAGTAATCATACTTTTGTACAATGATTGGTTAGTCACATTTCACGCAAAATTTCCACTCCTGCGCTTTTTAGGATTCGTTTCTATCCCAGGTATCCTGTGGATTCTAGTAACGGTGGCGGCGTAATTTTTAACCGTACTATAATTATTCTAAGGTTGAATTTTCTCGCTTAGTGAACTTTCAATAGTGTTTAGTATGAAATCCATTGTGTGAACACTAACTGAGTTTGCTATAAATCATACTTCCTAAGATTATATCGGGTAATGTGAACGCAATTTTTATGACTTATGCTATATTTTGAATAATAGTATAGCGTAGTCTGAAATCATCTAAATGGGTATTTTTTTTTGGGAATTTTAGTTACATATTGGGCACAATCTGTGGTGAGCTTAAATGTTTTTTGGGGAAATATTATTCATGTATAGGGATATTCAAAATATTTTTTATTGTTTTTTGAGATATTTCATGTATATCGAGGGTAATCTGTAATGGTTTAAAATCACATGGGATGCTTTAATAAGTTTCTTGTTTGAGTTAGAATTCCAATTATGAACTCATATTTAAAATCACAAAGTTAATAAGAAATTATTTATAAATTCCATCGACTTGTATTATATATTAAAATGTTTGACTTACAAATGTTTCTGATAAAAGATTTATTTGATATTGTTGTTTAGTTATAAAATGAATTTAGACAAGTAACGTTTTGTGTACATATGTTATTAATATGTATTTGTTAATAATTGTCATTCCGACTTTCCAATTAAAAATTGTCTTTGAGTAATTTTAAAAGTATATATAACTTAATAACCAGGCTTAGAAATCATTTCGCAATATTTTAATATTTAAATTTGTTTGCTTCTATATTTTTGGTGCTTTCATTTTGCATGCTCATCATAAGTAGATCCAGCTCACTGGTCAGTTTTTTCTAGATGGATACAAACATTGCGCACTGAAAGCTCACACGCTTCTAAATGGGATTTTATGTTTGCCATATATTTGAAGGTGGGTAAATCGCTATTGTAAATAATATTGTGATTATTGAAATGTTCCAATATATATTTACATAAATGGTTTATATACATTAAGCATATATTGTATCAATAGTTAAAGTAAAAGCCTTAACTTATTATTATTATTTTCGGCTGTATGTATATTGGCCGTTATTATAGTGGGACATTTTCAAGATTTGTTACATTTAATTTCCACTTTCAGTTATTTAAGTGTAGATAACGGCATAAGAGATTATGTGCAAGTCCTGGTGAGAAAATTGGAGTCAAAAATGTCATCATCATCACTTCAGCCTATCGCAGTCCACTGCTGGACATAGGCCTCCACAAGTTCGCGCCGAAAATGGCGTGAACTCATGTGTGTTGCCCATAGTCACGACGCTGGGCAGGCGGGTTTGTGACCGCAGGGCTGGCTTTGTCGCACCGAACACGCTGCTGCCCGTCTTTGGCCTGTGTATTTCAAAGCCAGCAGTTGGATGGTTATCCCGCCATCGTTCGGTTTTTTAAGTTCCTAGGTGGTAGTGGAACTGTGTTATCCCTTAATCGGCTTACATTCTACATTATATGCACACTAACGCCACTTAGACCACGTAAAATATATTCAGACACTCCGTTATCGTTGGAGTTTTTGTAATTTGAAATGTCTGTTTTGATCAGACTAAAAGTTCTTGAGGAAGTTTTGTTGTAACCGGAAGAAAAAAGTAACTTTCTGTTACAATACATATTAATAATCTTTGACTCTTAATGCCGGTATCTATTATACTTTTTGGTATTTATTTTAAATTCTAGTATAATATATTTACGTTACAATGTATGTAATGTATAAATAATTTCCTCTGTTTTAATAAATTTGGTTTCTTATCCTTATTTTTTAAATAGTAATTATTACATAGACTTAAGTAAAATATTTACTTCTATGTTCTTAATTTTCAGTGCGAACTTCTTAAACAAGACATTCAAGAATAATGTTCCCTGGATATATTATTATAATAAATTCATAATTAATGTTCAGGGATCGAAATACTTAAGAACGCTTTTGTTATGTCGCAATTTTAATAATGCGAGTTATATATTCGTATACATATATAATACTTAGATATGTACTCGTATAATAATATTATAAATATGTGTTAGAAAACTAATTTCTGCAATAAATTTAATTTTCGTTTGTTTCATCTTGAGTTTAAATGGGTTGTCAGTTTTGTAAATAAAAATAAATCGTAAAATCAGGAACGAAGAAAGGTCGCTTTACAACGGTAATATTAATTAGTTTGAGTGGGTACTACGGGTACAGGTGCCGGTTGTAAGGAGCGAAAACTTATTATTTAAATGGACAATATTCTCTGAAAAATTTAAGTAAAAACTAAAAAATGTTTATTTTATTTATTTTGTAAAAGGATTAGGCTATGAACATTAATATTTAACTCGAATGAAATATTTATGCGGCATACCTATTAATTTTTAGTAGGAATTATTTGTTAAATTGTTACACGCAACTGTTTTTTAAAAACATTCCTAATACTTAAATATAATAGTCACGTTGTACCAAAAGTGTGAAATGTATTAAGTAAACATATTTTAAAATATCTGACATATCAAATATGTGAAAAATAATTTGTATTTATAGTCTAAGCAATTAAGCAAATACTGAGTCATCGCAGTAACCTGTCTTATTAGACAAGTTAGCCATTTAGATAGTCAGTCTTTTCTACGATTTTATTAGGGGCGTCGTTAAGATAAGTAACAGTGATGAGTCACTACTTTCTTAACGCGAATAGACTGTAGGGTATATATTGATATACAGTCTAAGATTAATACTTAATAATAACTTGTGATATCACTCAAGATCTTCCAAAAACGCCTTCTATGTAAAACTCAAGGTTCAAATTGACTCTTCATGCGTAAGTACTTATAAAATTTTATATTTACAAGTTCTTACTTACGCACAACTTTTATATTATAATTTTAACTGAGGTAGGGCACAGCCTGCAGGAATTATTCTGCTCAAAATCTGGAGCAACCCGACTGGGGAAGTACCTCGACCTTGCAGAAGATCACAGCTAAGTAATACTGCTTTAAAGCAGTGTTGTGGTCCGAGCTCCTGAGGGGAAGGGGGGGGGGTCTCGGCAACGTGCTTGCGATGCTTCTTACCATCAGGTGAGCCGTACGTCTGTTTGCCGACTTAATTGTATAAAAAATAGTTTGTGTACTTATGTATGGATAATATTTACAACAAGGAATTTCACTAGGATAGTGAACTTCCTAGTGAAATTCCTTGTTGTAAATAACGCACTGCCATAAAATTTCAAGTATTCAATATTTATTACTATATTATGTTCATGTTTTCAATAATTTTATCAATGCATTTCTTTCTAAGTATTTATTTCTTTTATAATTGAAATGTTAATACATTTTTTTGAATTTGAAACAATATTTTTAATTAACAAAAAAGTATAACACCTTAATTCGTATTCTTATATACCTATATTTGTTCTAATAATTTGATATTAATAATATATAGGGTGAATTAAACATAAATATTTGCCTCTGACTATATATGGAATATAAAATAACCTAACACAATAAATTGAAATGAATAAATTGAAAGTATGTATTAAATTAGTTACTGTATGTTAAATATGTAAAAAATCGTATACATGAATATGTTTGAATAAAACAATTAAATTTAGACAATAACAAAAGATGCCTCCAGTTAATTTTAGTAGGTATACCAAATATCATGTACTTATTTTATTTTTGAGACGTATGAAGAATAATTATTAATGTATTAAAATTGTGTTAATATTACAACATAACGCATAATTTTAACGCTTTTTGGCTATAGGCTAAGGGCATGATTGATTTTCGCTATGCTAGATAAAATTAGTTTTTTTTTTGGCAAAATCAAAATATATAACTTTAAAATTTAACAAATCATGTGAAATATTTCTATACATTATAACTTGCCAAACAATGACAATATATGAATAATTATTTGGTATAGTGATTACGTTTATCATATCTAATACAAGTATTAAGGTAACTTAAAATCATATATTAAACAAAAGTATAATTGTTATGTAATTAGGAAATGATATTGTTTGATGTGACATGTAAAAGTGGCATGTTTGTAGACAATGGTAGATATAACGATATATGCGTGTTGGTTGTATATAACATGGTGATTCAGGATTATATAATTTTTTTTAAATAAATAGGTACCTATATATTTTTTAAATACTTAAATTTTATATTTAGCGAATTATTTTAAAGATAATTTGAAAGACAAACGTTGGTGTCTTTACTAATTTAAATATCGTTTTCAGATATTATTTTTAAGAAGAAAGCTGTGTTTAGGTTACTTAAAGTACTTAAATGTGAATTTTATGCCTTTATTTAAATAATAAAGCATAAGAAACAAAAAAAAACATGTTTGTAAAAGTGAAGTATATTTATGGTAAAAATATATTACCTATTTTATATGATTACATTATTATACATTAACTAAGATGTTTTATTTTAATATAATTCTACGCTGACATGAAGCCCTCTCTACCTTCCGACAGTTGACCTAAACGACGCCTGAGCAACATATTCTGAAAAATAATTTCAATTATGAATATCATCCTTGCAATGATGAATATTTGTAATGTTTTTTGTTTGTTAGTAATCAAAATTAATAATATTATTTTTTTAATAATGGATTAAATACAAACAAATAAAACAAAATTCTGTATAACTAACCTCTCTCAATAATTCTTCCTCTCTTTCAGCGGCTATTTTCAGCATGTCCTTTGATTTCTCTAAAAGTGAGTCTTTTTCTAAGATGCTTCTTTTGAGATTAGATATTTCGATGCGATATGATTCTATTTGATTTCGAACCTGAAATATGTTAATAATTATAAACGTAGATATAAGTTTTCAAGCTTTCGTGGTCTGTCAACACTTTTTGTTATACGGGACTTTCCGCGATTGTTACTTTGAAACTCACCATTATATTCCGGCAACGTTGCAGAAGCCATGGTCACTGGCGAAATATCGAAAGTTTCGAAATGAAAATCACGATAAATCCCGTACAAGTATATATTAATATACTGATATTAAAAGTAACCGATTACTACCACTACGTACTGTAGGTTTAAACAGAACTTCTATTTAGTACTTGGAGTTTCATTAAAAAAAAAAAAAAAATTATAACAAATCTTTGAAACGGCTAAACCGATTTTGACAGGATTTTCGCTGACAGATAGCTGATGTAATAATAAAAATAAATTATGTGTTTTTTTCAAATATTAGTCTGGTAATAGTTTAATTTATTTATTAAAAAAACTGTCAATTGTTTTTTTTTTATACCTACCTTATCCGATCCGCATCGCCCGCTACTTGGCCGAGAGTCACCACGTTTTTGAACATTCGATGAAGACTTGTTGTCCGCTTGCAATTTACTTACAAGCCCTGTAAAATAACGTAATTTAAATATTTTAATATTTTGGAGAGATTACAGCCTATGTGTTAATTTAAGTCTTCATAAATAACTCCAACTTTTATTTTTCTCATTCCTTTATTTCTCTTAGGAGACCTTTTCTAAGTAGTAATTACAAAAAGTATTAACTGTTTATTAAAAAAAAGCCTCGGTGAAAGTCTTAATGAACATTTAAAACATTTAATGATTCCACAGATTAAATTACACGTCAGACCTGAGAAGGCAAACATTTTAGTGTACTACGACAAGTCCAATCATCCATTTATACTCTTAAAATAATTACACGGATAAAAGTAATTATAGCTTTTAAAGATAGCTAGTAAATTACGCAGATTTACCTCGAAGAGTAAGAACGGTCTGTTCCAAGTCATTGACACGTTGCTGGTGAGCAGAAACTGGAATACTTTCCATAGAATTCACTCTTAACGTCAACTGCATGTTTTCTTCTTTTAACATGTCGCAGTAACTGTGACATTATTACACGTTATAGAACATCGTGATAAATAATTGTATGTAGAACGTAGGTATTATTTATAACTATAATTGATAAACAAGTAAATTTCATTAATAATAATAATAATAATATACTCTTTATTGTACACCAAAATATAAACACTCAGCGATCTTATCGCTGAAGAGCGATTTCCTTCTCCGAGCGATCCTTTGGGCACAGGACACGATTTAGTAGTGACGGATAGGAAGTGTACAATATTCTTAAGGATAAATAATGATAGTGTTTGATAGATTCAATAATACAAACGCTTACACGTATACCTACAAATAACCATACATAAGTAATCATAAATACATACAAATATCTATACATAAATAATCAAGATAGCATAAAATATGAGTATAAATCTACTATATAAAAATAAGTCGGGTTTTCCTTCCTGACGCTATAACTCCAGAACGCACGAACCGATTTCCACGGTTTTGCATTCGTTGGAAAGGTCTCGGGCTCCGTGAGGTTTATAGCAAAGAAAATTCAGGAAAAATTTCAACAGAAAAGCGGGAAAATCTTTTTTTACAGCCATTCATGAAGCCATCTGGTGGTGAAACGGAGTTCGCCGGGTTTGCTAGTGTGTAATATATATATATATATATATATATATATATATATATATATATATATATATATGTTAAGCGACATATAATACTTCTTTAGACTTCTTTATTAATATAATCCATTTAATGGAAAATAAAATTGCAAAATTAAATGAAAATTTTAAAATAAACAAAATGTTCACCTTCTCCAATACTGTATCTCTGGCTGTTTATCCGCTGTAGATTTTAACGGTGACCTTATCTGTGACTCGAGGAGGGTTGATTCTAGTTTCAACACTTGCCCCTTAAGTGACGTTATTTCCGCTAGAGATTTTTCGTATTCTGACACTAAAGTTTCATTTCCCTGAAAATAAAATAATAAATAAATAAATAATGTGTAATTCACACCCAACAACCCCCACCAGGACGTATACCACGACTAACATTTGTATTGCGTATACAAATATTTATCATTGTGTGGGGATCAACCCGAGACCTCTAGCCGTATCAGTCAATTGCTGTGGCCACTGAATCAAAGCGTCTTCAATTACTTATTACTTATAACTAATAAAATTCATTAGTAAATAATTGTTATATGGTCACAAATAATTATAAATTTAACTATTGAGAAAGTTACATGTTACTCTAGTAGTGATATTTACTTACCATTTCCGCGATTTCAAGAGCAGCAATTCTTCGTTGCTGTGCTTCGATTCTATCAAGTAAGGCCCGCGTAGATACGACTGTCGTACTATTGCATTCCTCACTTCTTGACGAGGTTTTTTCTGATCTCTCTGTATCATGTTTTTCAATTGCCAATCGTTTTTCTTCTATAAAATACAACATGTTTCTTTATTATTAAATTTCAATGTTAATCCTTATTTTTCTTACTCACTCCATAACTTGAGAATGAATTGACTGTTTTTTAAAGTAACTATGTATGTAGAACGTTTTTAAAGAATGAAAACTGAAGAAAATTGTGATTTTAATTTATAAAACGGCGCTATTTTTACTTTTTTTTTTATGAAACTAGGTTGGCAAACAAGCGTACGGCTCACCTGATGGTAAGACCGTAGCCTATAGACGCCTGCAACACCAGAAGCATCGCAAGCGCGTTGCCGACCCTATCCGCAACCCCCCCAGGAGCTCTGGTCACCCTTACTCACCAACAGGAACACAATACTGCTTGAAAACAGTATTATTTAGCTGTGGTCTTCTGTAAGGTCGAGGTACTACCCCAGTCGGGCTGCTCCATATTTTGAGCAGGAAATTTTCTGCTGTGCCCTACCTCAGTTAAAACTTTACTTTCGTAAGTCTATAGTATGCAAGGTAATATAACGTCTGTTGGGTCATCTAGTTATTAGTTACTCAAATTTGATATCAGAGTTAAGTATTTCAAAATAATATTAAGTAACTATGTTAAGTATTTTGTTAATGAAAACGAATGTTTATCTGTGCGACTGTGCATTCATTTTAGTCTGCTATACCTATTAAAACGGTTAAAATAATTTACGTTTTTCATCTCCAAGTCTTGATAAAAGAATACGCTTTTCTTTTTCCAATCTGCTCACGGCTGATTTACTTAAGCTTAGACTCGTCTCTAGTTTTTTTACTTCTTGACATTTTTCTTCATAGCGTGCTTGCCAACGATCTGCTGCCTGCTGTGCCCTATTAAAAGATATCAGATCAGTAGTCAAATAAAAAGGAAAAAAGTTTCTTATTTTCTCTGTGATCTGTTGAGGTATAAAAATCCCTGGATATCTATAGAAATATCTTGCTAAAAATGCGCGAATACTACTGCTTTCAGCTGATAGTGTTGTGTTTCTGTGTCCAGAGCTTCTGGTGAGGGTCGGGGGTAGGGTTGGCAATGCGCTTGCGATGCTTCTGGTATTGAAGGTCTCTATTAGCTACGGTAACTGCTTACCATCAGGTGTCACATACGATTGTTTGCCGAACTAGTCAAACAAAAAAGTAACAAATTTTTTTTATCGTAAGTTGGTCAACTTTAAATAGGCAAGAAAGTAATTTCGGTTTGCAGCAGTAGATAACGTTATGTTAATTTCATCCTTTTCTGTCAATCTTACATTTTGAAAGTTTTTTGATTATAACAATGTCTAGATACCTTTTCCATTTATCCCAAAGTGCGACATTAGAATGCGCATCGCGGCGTGCGCTAGTCAGTTGCGCTTGCAGTGACGCGATCTTACTTTGCAATGCTGCCGATTCTGCAGACGGCACTTTGTTTCCAGTAGTGGTGCTAAAAATGTTATTTTAATACAATATTTAGTATTACTATTATTCATATTATATTGTATATTAAATGCGTTTAGCAAAATGTATAATAAGAATTACATGCGGAATACTTGGTTTCTAAGGTTTTGTGCATCCAATCGGGATCTACGTTCTCTTGCTACCAAAACTTTAATTTGTCGTCGCAGTATTGCATTCTGTTTACCCATTAACTGCTTCTCTCTTCGTAAGCGTTCTAATAATGGTTCTTGCCTAAAAAAGTCGTGAAGTGAAAATTTTCAAATTATTGCACATTTTTTTGTTACATTAAAATTGTCATTCCTTAGAAAAAAAAAAACCTTTTACTAAAAAAACCTCTGTGTAGTTTTATGAAACCACGGTAAAAGTGAAACTTTTTTTCAAGGAACTCAAATGAAATAGGAACAATCATCCTATAAATATTCTTTGCACGCCATCTATGCAAACTAAAGGTAACTTAATCAGCTGTATGTTGTCATTAGTGTCTTAGTTCTATGAAATCATGATAGGTGGCAGACCGTCAAAGCGACATGCAAAACGCACACGAAAAAGTTTGAGACGATGTAATAAAAGTTTCACTTTAATAAAAATAGTACGTACGCGTAATTAAATGTTTAAAATAATTATATGAGCAGGAGGTCAATTATCATGGCAAGCAAAGCTTATTTCAAGTAGGTGCTTATGAATTTTGAAATAAGTCATACTGTTGTAATTATGTAATTTCTTAAGCTGTGCCACTCTATAAACCAATAAGCAGAAAATCATTATCATTACGTAAAAAAGAAAATCATTACTGGGCATTGGCAAATATAAAGCAAGTAAGTGAATTATTTACATACCATATCGCGGTTGAACTACAAGGCAACTTTGCAAAATCATCTTGTGCTTCGTTAATGTCAACTGTTGATTCAAACTTTAACTCTAGCCTATCTGATCCTTGCTGTGACACTCCATCGCTGACTTCATCGACCTCCACAATAGCGGAGAGATCGAAACTGGGGTCATTATTTGTAAGCATTGTTTGCATATTTAGAATTTGTGTCTAGAAGTAGCAGATGACAATACTGATGGGTCTATTTCTATTAAAAAGTGATTTAAATTAAGAATTTATATAAAATTTACCTTGAGATTGTTTACAACAGAACGAAGTTGATCAATGTGATTATCTTTTTCTGTCATCTGATTCAGGTGCAAGGTTTTTTGTTCAGTTAATCGAGATCGTAACTCCAAGTGCTCACGTTGCATCTCCTTTAGTTGTGTTAACCAATGTTGATTTTCCGCCATGTAGGATTCTACCTGTAAGTTTAAAAAGATAATTTAAATGTCGTGTTCGGCAATTATTTGTGATGGTCCTGGTGCTACTAGTGTCCATAGGTTACGGTAACCATCACGCAGACAGTACTACACTTGGTTGTCGCCGTAGTGGTATAAACAATTAGAAAGATACATTTAAGTTTCTTAAACATTTTGGTCACTGTCTCTACATTAAAGATAATATAGAATATGCAACTGATTTATTGGAGTATTATTTAACAATAAAATTTAGAGATTTCGTTTGATTTTATTGAATACAAATTGCTATGAATTTTGTATATATCTTTAATTTTTATGCTTACTTCTTGAGTGTGTCTCTCTTTCAATTGTGCACTTAGTTGTTCCATTTTATTAAGTCTTTCGGTTGCCAAATTCTTCCAACGCTCTAATTCGCTTTGTTGATTTTCACTAAAACAATTTTTTACATAAAATATCACTTTTTTATGAAAATTAATATTTTTAAGGTAATGTTAATAATAGAAACTAACAAATCTCCTTTATATCCGTCTAATTCACTTTGTAGTTTAAAACATTTTTCTTCTAAATCACAAATTTTAAGTGTAAATTTATTATTTGTTTCTTTATTAACGTCACTCTGGGAAGATGTTGCTCGAGTTTCTCTCCTGCAATAAATAATCTATTAGTGAAATTATATAAGACGCATTTTCAAAGAACTAAGATAAGTTTTAATTATCTACGACATATGACTAATATGATGGATTGCTGATGGAAAAAAATTAAAATCTTAATTTCAAGAATTTATAAGTTATTTTTCATACTCATCGAATTTAGTTTGTAAATCCTTTAGCTTTATTTGTAAGTTTTTCAAAGAATTTGCATAATCTTCTCTTTCTTTGCTTAATAATTGTCGATATTCAGATATTATTTCTTTTTTGTCATTTTCGGTTTTCTTGACCTCCAATAGAAGAGCTTGATTTTCTGAATTCATAGTTTCATTTAATTTGCTTATTTCTGTTAGTTGATTTGATTTTAGGTTATTAATTTCTTGTTTTAATGATTCTTGCACCGTTTGTAATGTTTTATTTAATTTGTCCTTTTGTTTATTGGATTCAGTTATATTTTTAAGCATCGTATTTATTTCCTCCTTTTCCCTACGTAGTTGTAATATTTCCTGGCTTTGCTGTATCGCTTTGGAAGTGTTATCTGCAATAATTCTATCCTTTTCTTGTTTCTCCGATAAAAGACGTTCAACTATTAAATTTAAATTTTCACTTTTTTGGCAATGTTCTGTTTGTACTGATTTCATATGACATGTTACCAAAACAGTTTGTGTTTCTCGTTCTTTCTTTGTCTTTATCTGTGTTATATTTTTGAAATCATCATCAACAATGTTCTCATTTTCTTTAGGATGAGACAAAATTTTTGTGCGGCTTCCTGCAAATAAGTATCACACAAGCTATATTTGGATATAATATGAGGTAAAATATATTAAAATATAATATCCATGTACTTACTTCTGCTACTTGTGTCATCATCAGATTGAACATCTAATATTTCTAAATCAACTGGCTCCTTTTCTTTTCTATGATATACATTTTGAGTTGGCGAGTCCTTTATTTTGAAACCTTGATTAACGTTAATCAGTGTTTTTTCTAGTAGAGCGCATTGTTTTAACAATTCTTGCCGTGATTGTTCTAAGGATTCTATCTTTCTTTTATAATATTCAATTTCAAAGTATTTACTTTTCTCCTAAAACATATTTTTTTATTTAATATGTTGTACTGCAACTGTAATTTTTTTACGTATAGTTAAGTAGTGAAAATGAAATTTTCTTACTGAAATAATGTTTTTCATTTTATGTTTACAAGAGTTTTCTATGCATTTTGTTGACGATAAATCTAACATTTGATTATAAACACTATGCTTCGTCATCAAGTTCGACTGTAAATCGTTCACTTCGTTAAGTTTTTCATTTAAGTGGTCAGATTTGAGTTGAAACTGCTCCAACTTTTCTACGAAATTTTCAATAGAAATAAGAGGTAAGCTTCCATGATATTGCTGTCGCAATACATTAAAGATTTCGTTCGTATTCCTTAAACAATGTTTTTGTTATTTTATAATGTACGTAATATGAACTTTATTAATTTAATTCGAGGTCACTTAACAGTGCTGAGTATATATTATATATTATTTTTATTTTTTATTTTACACTTTATTGTACACCACAAATATAAACAAACAAAGCTTAACAGATAAGTACTAAAAGTGAAGTACAATGGGCGGACTTATGGCTAATTAGCCATTTCTTCCAGACAACCCAGCCATATATTAGGACAAATTGTACTTGAAACTTATAATATTATATTTAATGTTTCTGCTTCTCCTTACCTTAAATGGCTATTCAATCTGTCCATATATATATCAAAAATCTTTTGACGATTCAATAATTTCTCTTCAGTTTCAGCTCTCAATTCCTTTTCCTTACTTAAAGCAAGTTTGAGAGCTTCTATTTTATTTTGATTTTCTGAACTTTGCATATGGGCTAATAATACTTCACCACTTATTCTGTTAAATATAATTAAAATACATATGTATCAAAGCTAATAAAGGAATAAGTGATTTAACGACAAATAAGTTCAATCAAAATAAGTCATACCTAGCTATTGTAGCTTTTGTATCATTTGTAGCTTGCAAATCTACTATTTGATGCCTTAACATATTTATTTCTTTATTACAATTTAATTCCTTATTTTTATAAGTTTGTAACTAAAATTAAAATTATACATTATGATATTTACTATGACTAGGAAAAAATGTATTTTAAAATAATAAGCCCATTTCAATTACCTCTAAAATAACGTTATCTAATTTGTTTCCAACATTTTGACATTGATTTTTAAGAATAGTATTTTCTTCATTTAATTTTTCAACTTGTTTCTGAAGAAATATTACATTTTCACATGGTTCCAAATGTTGTATTTTGTCACTGTAAAAATAATGTATATTGAAATTACGTTAAATTGATATAGTACCTACCATTTATATAATAAAGTGAATCTACATTATTTCTGATTGTGAAGTTTCCAAATCCAATATTTGCTTTTCCAACTTTTCATTCTCATCATTTTTGTTTTGTAATTCAATGTAGACTTGTTGAAGCTGTTTCTGTAGTATCGTATGATTATTATTTAATATTATTTCATTTACGCTATTCTTATTTTCAGTTACTGTAATTAACAAAGTATTATTAGATTTCACTTATATAATGAAGAAGTTTATTATACCCCGTCCGGCGACTAATGATCTTTTTGACAGCCCACGCCTATAAATTACGTTGTTTTTTTTTTCGGAATAACGTACTAAAATTCTACTGTCATGTCATACTTTATTGACGATTTGATTGATTGAGTGAAGTACCCTGTGCATAACAATCAACCACAGACTATGAAACAGTTCTTGAAATAATAAATCGATAATAAATCGATAATAAACCGATCATATGATAAAAATAATTTTACGTCATGTGATTATTGTTTCTACAAATTTAATACAAAAAAGGAAATAAAAATAGTATCTATGACCCCAAGATTGATTACTTGCAAGGAATTAAGTCGAAATCTTGAAATTTAATTGCAAACCAAGAATATAGAGCAATAACTCTGTTAATTCATTTATTTATTATTTATATATTTCATTTATAATTAAAAAAAACTAATAAACGCATAAATAAATAATATTTTTAAACTAAATGTATTTAATTAAATCGATTGAAAGTTCTTCTTAAATAAAATCGATTATTATTTAGAATCGAATAAATAACGTGTGAGGCAGTCACTAATGTCAAAATTTCTTGAAGTGTCAAAAAGATCATTAGTCGCCGGACGGGGTATAATTATTAAATTATATAGTAGATATTTACAGTTGAGATTTGTTTCTCTCCGAATAATTTCTAGAATTTCAAATTTATTTTTCTCTAACCGTTTTTGTAAATCTTCCGAAAAAACATATTTTTTTGCTTTTTCTTCTACAGTGTATCTATTTTTTAGTACAGTTTCATTGAACATAGCATTTTGTTTTAAAAATAAACTACGAGGTACAGAATTACGTAATTTGTCGCTCAAATTTATAACAGACTGGATTAGGTTTTGAATTTTTATCTCGTATTCATGAGTCTCATTTAATCTTTCTTTCTTATTTTCTAACAGTTCATTTGTTATATTTTCATTTAACGTTCTTATTTGTTTATATGAATCTTCTAAAAAGGTATACTTTCTGTCTACAAAGTCTGACTTATTCGTATTTATTAAACCTGGTGAAAGGTTACTAGTATCATCTTCATTTTCATCTATTTGAGATTTTAAGTTTTCTATTTCTGCTTTATAATGTTCTTCTTTGATCCTCCATTTATTACGGTCATCGGCTGTTTTGATTGTTAAATTGGTAAACGTATCGAATAGAAGAGAAAATTTATTTTGGAAATATTGAATTACTTGTTTAAAATGATTTTCAAACCGAATGTCTTCTTTAGAAATATAAGCCTGTATATCGTTTTCGTTGCATAAGTCGATATTTTCGTAATTGATGTCCATCACCCAAGATCCAAACTCGCCAATACTAACGTCAGACATATTTGAAACGACTTCTTCGGTGTCCTTTTTAATATTATTTTTCACATCCTGAAGTGTTTTTACCAATTCTGAAGATTTTTGTTCTTCTTCGCTTAACTTTGCCATTACTTTAAACGTTTCATTTCTAAAAACATTTCCAAAATTATTTATATTAACGATTTATGGCATATGTAGACATAAGCGCATTAACTAAAAAATCTTTTATGTTTTTATAAAATAAAAAAGCTGCATTTTTATTATACCTTTTATATTTAAGAACTATTCAACGTAAATAATATATATAAGTTTTATTTTATCGTTTGATTATCAATTCCGAGTTTTAGTGTTTTGATCTTATTATTAGTTATATTATACTTCATTTTTGATGTACCTATTTGTTACTAAACAGTTATTCTATATTTGTAGCTCTATATTTCATTGCATATATTGCATTACTTTTAAAGTTAAAAAAGTGCTAGCGATATATACCTACAGTTATTTACTAAATTATATATTTTTTTGTAATATACATATAAATGTTTTTTACTGAAAATATGTTATATAATATTTTTTACGTTAATACCAAATATAGCTCAAACTATTTTTAACGCCTGTCTATTCTATTCGATTATAAATACGTACAATCAGATTTTTATTTACGATAAAATATCAATTTGAAAGTGTAAGTATACCTGGATTCATGAAGTGCTTGCATTAAAGCATCTTTGCTACCTAAAGCTGCTTTTAATTCCATAACTGTCTTCATATGCGGTGAAAACCAACCTGCAGATTTTTGTGCTTCCATCGCATGTAAGACAGCATCTAAACTAGGGCATTCCAATGCTAAGACACCGGAACTCGTATTGCCTTAAAAATATTTCCAATGTAATAAAGTAGGTATTATTTATGGTGAAATAAATTGTATTCTCACAAGACCTTACTATTATCTTTCAAGAAGTTCAGAATTTCAGTAAGTCCATTTCTAAGTCCTTCATTTTCTTCAATTATTGCTTGGATATTGGCATGTCTCGATGTATTGTCATCGATTGAAATATTTGCTTGATATTCACTATAAATATGTCACACATTAGAAATAACAAAAAAATTAGAAAGTAAATCGTAAATATTATCGGAATAATTAAATTTAATATATATTTTTTAAGATTTAGTTATTGATATTATACTGGTATGGATGTATTATTTTATTGTCTTATTTATGTGTGATATGTGTATGTATAAATCTTTTTTGTACAAATATTTAACTAAATTGAATTATTTCTCAGTACTGAGTAGGGCATCGAAACTCGGTTCAATTTTGAAAACCCGGGTTTTCGGGTCTAAGAGTAATCATAACCCGGGTAGACCGGTTTTTTCGAGCATTTCGATCTTTTTATTGTATTTTTTTTAAATACACTAATCTGCGTTTATATATCGATTTCCTACAACGAGTGCAAAATATAAAGGATAAGGAATAATTTAAATAAATGAAACAGTACTTTACAAATTACAAAAATAGTTTTACATACATAAATACAATCACACCTCTTTCCCATAGGGGTAGGCAGAGACCACTTCTTTCCACTTGCTATGATCCTTACATATTTGTTTCGCTTCGTCCATTTTTATTATTCCTTTCATACATGCTCTTCGGTTTAGGGTACTCTTGACCTGGCCTTTTTTGAAGACGTCTCTGAGGTCTTGAAACGTCAGCCTAGGTCTCGCCTTATACACTTTTTTCGTCAATCGTTCTTCATTCATTCTCTCGACATGGCCAAACCATCTCAGCATAAATTTCTCAATTTTTGTTACTACATCTTCTTTCAGACCACAACGTTTTATTATCTCACTGTTTCTTATCCTGTCACTCAGTTTAACCTATTACCTATCATATTTCTTAACGCTCTCATCTCAACTGCATTTATTCTACTTTCACGTTTCTTCTGCCATACCCAAATTACTTTACTACTATATTGTTTATTACTTTACTATTACTTTAAGCTTGTGGACCAGTCCCTTCGTCAGTGTCCACGTCTCGGCTCCGTATGTCAACACAGGCAGGACGCATTGCTCGAAAACTTTTGTCTTCAAGGATTGCGGAATCTTCGAAGTGAAGACTCGACGAAGCCTGCCAAACGCCGCCCAGCCCAACCGAATCCTCCTATCAGCTTCCTTCTCGAACTTGTTTCGGCCCAGTTGAATGGTGTGGCCAAGGTAGACATAATCCTGAACAACCTCGAGAATGATACCGTCAACCGATACCGGTCTCGGTATGACTTGGTTGTTAAACATAACTTTCGTCTTGTCCAAGTTCATACAGAGACCGACTCGTCGAGAGGACCCATTTAGGCCGGTCAGCATTTGGCCTAGCCCAACCAACGTCTCCGCAAAGATGACGATATTCATCTTCATTCCCTATTTAACAATAGCTCCACTCACAGCAGTTACTATAATTTCCTGCAACTCCTTGGCCGAAGACGCAATTAATACTTGGTCATCAGCATAGAGAAGATATTTGACGAGTAACTCATTCATTCTCAACCCACTTTCATTATCTTTTAAATCTGTCAAGAAATTATCCGTTAATAGATTAAGTAGCCACGGTGACGCTACACATCCCTGTCTAACACCTTTTTCGATATTAAACCATTCAGTGTACGCCCCGTTTATCCTTACACAAGCACTAGAATTTGTATAAAGAGATTTCAGTACTCGTATGAGGGTACTGCTCACAACATACTTGGACAGTGCTGACCACAATTCATTCCTCACCACTCTATTACCGCTGGACCGACGATCTACGTAAGATTGCCGGTGTAGGATGGATGAGGATTGCGGAAAACCGGGATGTCTGCCGCAAACTTGTGGAGGCCTATGTCCAGCAGTGGACTGCAATAGGCTGAACTAACTAACTATCATAGGCTTTTTCTAGATCTACGAACGCGCAATAGACCTTCTCATTTTTAGCCAAACATTTTTCGGCTATGCACCGCAAAGAAAAGACCTGATCCGTACATCCAAATCCCTTTCTAAATCCCGCTTGTGCAATTGTGCATCCCATACTCTTTCGTCTGTTTCATTTACAACCCTTTCAATCAACACTTGCATACAATTTACCCATTCATGTCCTGAGATGGACGCGCGCGTTCCATTTAACTTGCATGGCTTGTTTTAATGGTAGGAACGTAGCAACAAAGCTACTTTTTACGTAATAAATAATAATTTATCAAAGCGTGTTTTTATTCCATTTACTTATTATTGCATTCGGTGGCTTTAACTTAATAAATAACAAAAACAAAAGTATAATAAAAAAAACCCGAAAAACCCGAGTTTTAAAAATCAAACCCGGGTTTTTTGTAATCTTCAAAACCCGGGAAAACCCGGGTTTTTTCGGTCCGGGTAAACCCGGGCTCGATGCCCTAGTACTGAGTATAATATGTAGTTTAAATAATTAATCTTCATACTTTATTGTTTATGTTATCAATATTTTCTCTATTGATGGGGTAGGACGCCGCGTTGGCGCAGTGGTTACAGCACTGGATTGCGATTGACTGTTGCGCGGGCGGTTGCGGGTTCGATTCCCGCACACGGCAACATTTGAATTGGCCATACAGATGTTGCCGTGGTCTGGGTGTTTGTGCAGTCCTCGTGGGTCTCCCCACCGTGCCTCGGAGAGCACGTTAAGCCGTCGGTCCCGGTTGTTATCATGTACATCTGATAGCGATCGTTACTCATAGTAGGGAATATATCCGCCAACCCGCATCGGAGCAGCGGATTAAGCTCCGACCCTTCCCCTACATGGGGAAGAGGCCTATGCCCAACAGTGGGATATTACAGGCTGAATCGTGATGGGGTAGTCCGTAAGAGATAACTATTAGGGGCTGTCTCCACGAGCGAGAGAATCGCGGCGACATTATCGTCGTGCCACCTATTTCTATATAATGTCTATGAACGCGTCTTCACATGGTGATTTTATCGCGGCGATGCGACGAGTGGCAATAAGCGCGCGTAACGTCGACGTATCGCCGCGGTATCGTCGCTACTCGCGGCGCTATCGCAGCGGGCTTGCAGCGAGCGCATGGCATTCGCGCTGTCAAACGCAGCGTCCTAATTAGGACGGCCCCTACGAATCGTCACGGACACGCTGCGATTCCGTCGCTCGCGTTTCGCGAGTCGCGACGATATGGTGGCGGAATAATCGTTCGTTCGTGGATACTACCCGACGATAGAAGCGCGGACTCGCGTCTGTTTCACCAGTTGTGGATCCTGCTCTTCGAAGGATGACTATATAAATTGTCAAATAGACTTTGACAGCTGGAGGTAGAATAGGCCAGTAGGACCTGTTTCTCCTCAATTAATAAACTGCAACTTTGAGATTAATTTATGTGAATAGAAATATCTCATAAATTTAGTAGAATTCGATGGTAAAAAAGAATAGTGAAACAAAAACTTTACTGTCGGATAATGTCATCCGTCAAATTGCGTTATTCATAACTGGTGAAACAGGCGACTAGCCCTTATTGATAATATACCTCTGCACTTTTTAGTTAGAATATTGTTATTTTCTTTAATATTATTCTGAATGTACAATGAATTATTAAATAAATAAATCAGACGTACTTATCTGTTGCTTGATTAAGAGAAACTAAATTTTGATAATTAACATTTTCATTTAATTTTGCCGTTTTTGTCGTCATTTTTAAACTAGCAATAGTTGTGTCCTTTTCATGGTTATCTATCTCAAGAGAAATAAGCCTATTTTCATACGATTTTAACTTTTTTGAGAGCTCTTTATTACTTTTTTCAATATCACTGTACTTTTTTAAAATACCACAAGTATTAATTTGTTTGTTTGATGGTAGTTTTAATTTTTCTCTGAAACAATACATAATATAGTTATTAATTGTTTCGAAATTTAAAATTAAGAAAATTAATTGTTTTCTTTCATTGTTATTAAATTTTAATGTAAATAATTAATGTGGCTTATCCATGAATAACAAACATGCAAGATAATTTTAAGTTGTAATTATATTTTTACTCAATTTCAGATTTACACAAACCTCATTGTTTCATTTTCAAGTTGAAGATCATTAACGATTTGATTTAAATCGTTTAATTCATTGACTAGTTTTTTAATGCCTTCGTCCTTAATTCTTAAGTCTCGCTTCTTTTTTTTAATACCTTCTATCAACGTATTTATACCTTCATCTGATTTTAACAATTGTAGTTGCTCAGATATCTCGCTGATCTAAAAAGTTAGAACTTTAGAAAGTTTTATTTACAAAAAGTGTTAAGTAACGAATTATCTTTACACTTACCTCTTCTTCTCTCAAAGCCAACATATTCTCGGAACATTGTAGAGCGTCACATAATCTTTTAATTTTTTTTTTAAGTTTGACGATCATATTCTTTTCTTTACCGTCATCGCTTTCATTTTTATGCTCAGACAATGTACTATCAGGTATATCATTAATTATTGATTTTAGTTGTTTGTTTTCATTTTTCAATCCTTCTATTAACCTAGCGGATTTCATTATTTGATCAGAAGCTTCTGCCAATTTCACTTGCAATTCTTTCATTTTGGATTCTTCCGGAGAAGTTTTTGGTTTAACCTTAAAAATATATATAAAGATTTTTTAGATTACTTTTAGTCATAGCCCTTAAAATTTTACAATTGGTACTTACTTTTGGTGATACAATTTTATTATTCGTTGATATTAAGTCTTCTTTTAATTGTCTATTCTCATCTGATAAGCGTTTAATTTCTTCTGTTTGACATTTTAATAAATTCTGTATAACAAGAGTAGCGCATACATATAAGAATATAGAACTTACAAAATCTTAAAAAGAAACTAGTTCATGAAGAAGAAGAAAATAATGTTGAATTAAATCATTATAAAACCTGGAAACTCAAAAGAGTTCTCTAGAGATCTATAATCTAAAGTTTAATAATCTCCCGTCTTAGTTCTGATATGTAAACAGCATATATACCTACCTAGTATAATTGTTGTGAAAACGATGTCTATTTCTTATTATTATTATATTGTAGTGTAATTTATTGTACTTTCTTTACTAACCTCTAGTTGTAGGACTTTATTTTTACTATCCCCTTCTATTTTTTCGTATTTTAAATCTTTATTATTTATATCATTTTTTAAGCTTTCCAGCTCCATGTGTAAATTAGCTCTTTCTAATTCAGTCTTACCAAGATGTTCTAGAAAATCATAATTTCTAAATGAAATCTATTGTAATAATAAACATTTATTTTTATATTATGACAGTCATTATGAGTAGCTCATCAGTCATCACATTATGAAATGCATACACGTCTCTAAAAATCGGCGAAGACCCATTTATTACGTACGTATGTATATATTTGTAAAACTAACGATACGACTTAAAACTTATTGTTTTATTGTAATAGTCTTAAAATAAAACGTATACCTTTCAAATTATCATTATTTTTATTGAGTTCAAATAACTGTTCAGTCATGTTTTCGATAAGAAGTGTTGCTTCCCTTAACTTTTCTTTGAAAATTGTCAATTTGTTTTTTAGAGTTGTATTTTCCTCTTCTAGCATCTAAAATTTACAAACAAAAAATATTAAGAAAAGTGTAATTTATTATAAATAATTTATGTGTTCTTAAACGTACTTTAACATCACCAAGCAATTTACTAATGTGCTTGTTTCTTTTAGATATTTCATTTTCTAACTGTGCTATAGCATTAATTTCGGAGAGTGTATTGCGACTTGAATCGCTATCTTGCTGGGCAAGATTACTTTCGTTATTTTTAGCTTTTCGACCTTCCAATTCAGCTATATCTGCGTACAGTTGTTCTAAAACTTCCTTGTTTGCTTTGATAACATCTTCTTGGTGGGCAATTGTTTCTAATATGCTATCAGAATTCATAGCTGGAGAATCTTCAAAAAGAAAATCAATACAAATATTAAAATAGTTAGCCAAGGCAAGTTAAAAACACAACAGTTAACGAATGGTTTGTTGTACCTATGTCGAAAATTTACGTTAACTCTTCCGTGGACATCTCATTAATGAGTTTTCGACTGTTTGTGCGTATGTTTGTATTATCAATACAAATTCGAATCGTGTTACATGTATATTGTATTATCGTTGATAAATTCTTACCTACTACAAATTTTTATCTATACATTGTGTTACTTACCCGTAATTGTACTTTTTTCTTTATATTTTACTTTCTTTTTCGATTTTGCTATTAAATTATTAACCTACAACAAATATTAAAAAATCTGTTTACTTGATTTTATGATAGGTACCTACTTATTTTATTTTATTTACAAAAACCTCACATATAATAGTAGGTAGGTACCCAATATAAAAAATCCTGTCTTGTTTATTTCGTAAATTATAAAACATAAACACTTATATAGATCACAATAAACATCGGTAAACATGCATGCTCCGTTTATACATTTGGGATCGAATCCATGACTCTTGATGCCAGTCGTCACTTAGGTGGCAAAAACAAACACCTAAATGCGGTTATAATCTGTTTTCATTACGGAGGCTATAAAAAAAGTACATAAAATAAAACTTGTACATAAAATATACGGTCTAGTTATCTTCCGTATTTTATCTTTTTGAATGCCAAATAAGAGATGTAAATACTTACTTGTTCAGTTTTATATTTTAAAATATCTTGACAAAGCCGAAATAATGTTTTTAAGTCACTAAAGTTAAGTTCAATATCATCAGCTTCCAGCCAAGACAAGCTCTCGCAGAGTTTTTCTTTTTCCTTTTGCTTTAATTCCTTTTGGGAGAACTTTATAATCTCTCTCCAATCCATTTCCATTTTGGTACTATACAAGTAAGTAGGTACTTTGAATGAAACTTTTTCTTATTTATAAATTATGATTTCACTGTCTTTTTTTTTTGTTAAATTAAACACTTGTATTAGGACTAATGACTTATGCTGCGTACAGACCGGCCAAACGAACGCCAACGAACGGGTTTCGTTGACCTTCGTTGCTGCAATCTGGACGGCTTAGCGAATGCCAACGATCGCTCGTTGGCGTGTGCCGGCGATCCGGAGCGTGGCGGTAACATCAAAGAAATCGAGCTATTTGATCGAACTCTTTTTGGACGGTCGCCGAAGGCCAACGAACGAACGCTCAGTTAAAGCAAGAGAGCGTAGTGTGTAGACGTCCAATTTGATAATTACTTGGATATTTCTCGCCATTTAGATCATGGAGAAAAACAAAGAATGAAGTAACGACGATATGTTTTTATTCTAACTCGTTTTGGTATATAAAACTAGCAATTATAATGATGTCGTCGTCGTCCATGATTAAATTGCCAATGAAAGAGAAAAGAACCGGAATCAAGTGCCAACGAACGTTCGTTCGAGCACTAAATGTATTTGGATGTATTAACGAACTCCAACGAGCGTGCGGAAGCCAACGCTAGCGAACGATAAAATTCCATCGTTGGGCGTTCGATGGGCCGGTCTGTACGCAGCATAACACAAAAGTAGTGTTTGATGTTTGTGATCAAATTGGTTGCTAGGCAACACTTTCATATGCAAGCTGTGGTTGCCATACATTTTTATAATTATGGTATTCTTGAAAAGTAAAGAAAAGCATAATCAGAGCTGATTTGAATTTTATTCGAACTTCGGATCTGATTTTATCAAGCTTTATTCGTTTCGTGTACTATTTAGACTTATCCTTAAAACTGTAGTGGTTGAAAAAATTAAACATGATGATGATGACAGTTTTTATGAATAAAATACAAGCTAATTCATTATTTATTATTCATAATAAAAAGTTGATCATTATTAATTTTATTTCGATAAAATGTATATTCCTTTTTTTAAACTTTTCGTTCTTCAAATTTTCAACATCATTGATTTTTTTCTCTTCACTCTCAATATTCAGAACATATTTTTTTTATTTATTGGATTACTTAGAAATACTTAACATTTTTTAAATCTTGCTTATAAATTTTCGAGTTACGACCATGTCAAAAATTAAAATGTTAACAGTGTATTCGAGTTACGACCATGTCAAAAATTAAAATGTTAACAGTGTACAGTACGATCACGATCACGATTCAGCCTGTAATGTCCCACTGTTGGGCATAGGCCTCTTCCCCATGTAGGAGAAGGATCGGATCTTAAACCACCACGCTGCTCCAATGCGGGTTGGCGGATATATTACCTACTATGAGTAACGATCGCTATCAGGTGTACATGATAACAACCGGGACCGACGGCTTAACGTGCTCTCCGAGGCACAGTGGGGAGACCCACAAGGACTGCACAAACACCCAGACCACGGCAAACATCTGTATGGCCAATACAAATGTTGTCGTGTGCGGAGATCGAACCCGCAACCGCCCGCGCAACAGCCAATTTGCAATCCAGTGCTGTGACCGCTGCGCCAACGCGGCGTCAGTTGCAGTATACACTAGTTAGGAAATGTCTTACATATTTTTTGTACTGTTCATATATTTGGTGTAGAGTAGAGAGAGACAACATGTATATAAATGAAACACACGAATAATAGAAAGGTTTTTATTATTAGATGTGATGACATTGAACAATAGCAGTAAATGTTATATTGCATGTCGAGGTGTCAACAACAAATAAACTTTTGTGCTTCTAAAAATAAATTAACAAAACTACAACAATAGGTTAAAAATAAGTAATCCTTATAACATAAAATAAGCAATTACATAGGGCGAGAGTAACATTACCTGGGTAAAATAAATAAGGATTTAAATACATTTAAGTGTAATATAGATAATTGTCAATTACATAGACTTAGAGGATGGGAATAAATTCATACAGAATATAGAAAGAGGTATTTTGCTAATGTTCAGTTTACAGTGACTAGACAAGCCAAGATATTCATATCATAGTTTCTCTGAGTAATTCATACTTCATTTTAATATACGATACATCTAATTTAAATCAAGCATATAAAATCGTATTGTCAACGTTGTCTATATATTACTCGCCCTATATACACCGAACATTGCGTAGTTATGAGTATTTATATACTTGTACATATTTTATTACAGCTATGTTAATGCGGTAACTAGTAAAAAAAACACGGTGGCTAATGAACTAATGTTTATGTTAGCGATAAATATATTAGTTTATTTATGAATCCAATTTTATCGATACTCACAAAATGCCCAAACTTTGTTAATATTAGAAAATTGATGGAAGACACGCTTTAAGTATTCAAAGTTTGACTTTTGTCATTTAATTTATTCAGAAACTGTATGGTATATTTCATTGGAAAAAAATACAATCGAATTGAGACCCTCCTTCTTTTTTGGAAGTCGGTTAAAAATTAATTTGCAGATAATATATATTTTTTTATATTACATGCGAGTCATCATTGGAAAATAAAGTTAGTCATGAATTAGTATACCTAATCATGCAAGGCTGCATTCTTTTAAAAACTTCACTTTTAAAAGACGAGCTTCAAACCCCAACTCCTACACAAATAAATAACTATAACTAGTGAACGACTTTACAGGTATATATTTTTATTATACAATTATACAACACCATAAATATTCAATACACATATTCTTTGGGCGCGCTAATAACTTTGGGGTGGTCTTGTTTGAGGTACATACATTTTTTCATCAAATGCAAAAAAAAATAAAAAAAAATAAAGCATAATTATCAAAATGTACAATTAACAAAATGTCAAATGTGTTACATTATGGTTCATGCCAAACTTAAAACCTTAAAAGAAACATACAAATAGGTATACATACCTCCTTGTATGTTTCTTTTAGAGAGAGCACGTCGATGGTTTCCGTAAATATGAAATATATAACACGATTCATTTATAAAAGGATATAAAAGTCATGGTTTACATTTTGGTAACATTTAGATAATGTATTATCTATAAATTTGTTAGTACATAATAAACATTTCAAGACATTGTTTTCTTCTAATGTATTTTCTCTATAAGATATATTTAAACGATACCATACTGAGAAATTCATCCGATTAGACTGAGATACAATAGAAATTATTAGGTATTAAACCTGTTGTGGCGTTCATGTAAAATTACAAAGCAATGCAAAATCTGATTAATAATAATCGCACTCTTTTCTGATATTTGTCGAAAGACCAATCTTCTTAAGGTTAACTAAATGTATCATCCGTCTCTCTCACACGAGCGGTTTGACCTATAAGTTAGAGAGAGAGAGACAGACTGAGGTGGATCGTTGCGTCATTCGCCTACTGCGAGCGTCGCGCGCACAGCGCCGCGCTGCGCAGGCGCCGCAGCAGCGACGTGTGGCGCTATCAGATGCGTTCGACGTAGTTACCTAGAATTCAAAATTTATCAAATGTTTACTGCAAATTAAACATGTTTTACAGTAGATATCTATAGATAATTATAAAATCAAATTAGGTCGACGGAACATCTTTTGCATAACTTTAAAGGTACAATTGGAATTTAGTGCAGTAAAAAACCATAGCTGCCGTAATAAAATGCTAAAAATTTAAGAAAGTTCATAAAAATTTAGAAAGAAATCTTACCGGGGAAAGTGCCAAATCGTCCAGTCCTTTGGCTGGAGCCGACGTACCAGCCGTCGTCACATTTCTCTAACACGTACACCGTGTCTCCCTCGTTTAGTTCCAGCTCATCGGGGTTTTGCGGTCTATATTTGTACATTGCGCGATATCTAAAACAAAATTTATAATAATGAAGAATTTGGTGAACTACCGAGCGATTTAACTGAGGTATAGGGCACAGCAGGAAATACTCTGCTCAAAATCCGGAGCAGCTCGACTGGAGAGATACCTCGACCTTACAGAAGATTACAGCAAAATAATACTGCTCTCAAGTACTATCGTGTTCCTGAGTGAGTGATGTGACCAGAGCTCCTGGGGAGGGTTGGCAACGAGCTTGCGATGCTTCTGGTGTTGCAGTCGTCTATGGCTTACAGTAATCGCTTACCATCAGGTTAGCGGTACGCTTGTTTGCCGACCTAGTTGTTTATATATAAAAAAAGAAAAACAGCTCAGTTCAGCTTGCGAGTTCGAATCCCGCTCGGGATGGCTATTTGTATTTGTATAACTTTATTATTTATTTGTATTGTGTTTAACTGAGGTAGAGCACAGCAGGAAATTTCCTGCTCAAAATATGGAGCAGCCTGACTGGGGTAGTACCTCGACCTTACAGAAGATCACAGTTAAATAATATTGCTTTCAAGTAGTGTTGTGTTCCAGTCCTTCTCCTCCAATCCTTCTCCTACAAGGTGAAAGAGGCCTATGCCCAGGAGACGGGTCGTGAACGAAATGTGGCTACTGGAAAAATCCCACTTTACAAGAAAGTAAAAACACTGAAACTCTTGTTTTTGTTAATTTAAATGAGTCTTACGTGTATAGGTATTGCATGTTAGAAAGGCGTGAAAAAATCATTATGTAAAACTGTAGGTACTGAACGTTGAGCGAGTAAATGCAATTACGTCGCTATATTTATCAGTTCAATTTGAAAAGATTGATTTGATTTGTGTAACTCTGTGATGCGTTAATAAGACATGTTTGACATTTTAAATCACCTATACCATATTTTTAATCAATTCAGGACAATAAGGAATAGACATATTAAGCCACATTTTATAATTAAAAAAACGTACTCCTAACTTTTACTAATTTTATATCTGTTAAACACAGTCACTGTGTTTTGAATATGAATATTCGTGATTATAATATATTTTGAACTAATTGTACATACGGGATAGCCTCCGCGTTGGTGTCGACGTAAAGCGGCTCGGTGTTGTTGAGGTCGACTCCGGCGCCCGTCGGCGGCCCGTAGCCGCGCGCCGATGCGGACAGCGAGTTCGATGATCTCGTTACATAGCCTGTGTACAAAGTTAATAATAATAAAAACAGCATGTTGTGCAAAATATATTTCGTAATGCCATCTCGTAGTTTGATATCTACTATGTCTGCGTTTCGTAAGAAATCTGGATGTCAATATTCCTTCATTCAGTCCCCGTTTTCAGCTACCCCATTCTTGTAAGACAGAGTAACTTTGGTAACCACAGAAGTGACAGGATACATCTAAGTTGACATTATGTTACTGTAATATACCAAAAATTTATAGTTTTATAATATACAAAAGGAAACAATAACATGTTGTGTTGCATGGATGGAAAAAATCAAAGTCTTGCAAGTATTGGTACCAGATAACGATATGATCTTTGTTATGGTGTAGGGGGAGTCCGGGAGAGTTTAGCAGGTGGGAGACAATAGCCACTGCTTATAGAATCTTTGTAGTACTAGATTTTGAGACATTGCCACACATCTTAGACTCCATAGGCACCCCCCACCTTACTCACGTGACGACGTTGTAATCGGCAGTTTGGTTTAGGAGTGAGAAGTAACAAGACATTTTCGTACCCGGTAAGTAAAATTTTTCAATTTCCGATTTTTGAATTCTGTTATTTACTGTGAATAGATTCTAGGACGTAATTTATATACATCGTAAGTGTAATTATCCTAGTAACATTCACGGTAGACAATTTTTACTTAAGTGTCATAGTTTTTTATGAAAATATAATAACGGACAGCTTGGCGTAGGGTGGGAGACATTAGCCAGGCGTCGGGAGGAGACTTTAGCCAACTAATCTCTCCTGCAATCAGGGTAGTTTCTCCTGCAATAATATTTTATTTTATTTCAGATAATCATCCAAAATGTCTTTTAAATATAAAAAAGACAACTAGGAACAGAAGAAATTTAGATCAGTAGGTAATAAGAAATGCTTAAGTTGACATCGGCAAAGAAAAATCTACTAGAGGTGTTGCTTTAGAATATGGAATTGATTTAAATACACCATAAAATTAATTAAGAGACAAGTTCAAATTGACTAAAATAACTGAACAAGGAATCGAGTTTAAAACAGCTCTGATATTTACAATCGAGAAAGAGAAAGCACTTGTCAATTATCTTCTAGCTTGCACTAAAAGGAATTATGGAGACTTAACCAAACAGGCGGCTATGAAGCTGGCATATGAATATGAAACAATTACTTCCAAAAAGTTTCCAGTTTATTGGAATTCAAACACTTACTTATCTATGCTTATTGTGTAAGTAACTAAGTATGCTATGAAGTATAAATCAATGTGATAATAGTTGATTCCTCACCTATGTATCTTAAAGATACTCAAAGTACCCTCCTCGTGTTTTCATTTAACATGTAATACTATGTGCCGTATTTTTATGATTAAATTTATTTATTAAATTACAATTTGTAATATTATTTTGCCTATTTTTATACCCGGCTAAAGTCTCCCTACCTGGTGGGTAAAATCTCCCGCCCAGGCGGGAGACATTAGCCAAATTCCACTTTAGGAGAAATCGCTAATTACTTATTAACTATTAATGATGTAGTAAACTTTCTTAAGAGAAAATATAGCTAAATAATGCAGCTTAAGATACAATTTATAAAAAATAGCGATTTGTAAGTATAGAAAGATTTATGAGCATTTTAGTGAAAAGCGGCTAATCTCTCCCGGACTCCCCCTACCTGGTAGTGGCTGATCGGCGGGCGGTGCGTTGGCAAGCGCGGGGCTGTTGAGTTGCGGCGTGTAGCGGTGAGCGCCGAGACTGCGCTTGTCGCCATTGAGCAGCGCTCGCGCAGCTGGCGCTGCCACCGGCTTTGATGAATTGAGGATCGGTTGCGGTTCTGCGAAATAACCATGTGCGAATTTTTACTTAAATTATATTAATCACCAGCTGATCCGAAAGACGTAATACTCTTTTGTAAACTGTAAACCGCGTAAACTTGAAAAAAATGTTTAATTTTCTGAAAAATTTCCGTTTTTCTAAATCTCTTATATTCTAAAGATCTTCTTAATATACTAATTATTTATACGTAAAAACATTTATAACGTATTAAAGAACTTATAAAATTGCTAAATCGGTTCAGCCATTCTAGAGTTTTGTGCTTAGCAACACATTTAGCGATTCCGATTCGTTTCATTTATGTGATATGTAATAAAAAAGATTTTTTTCTGGGAAACACAGATAAATAGATTCAAATACTATCCAGATGAATCCAGGCGTCTTCTTCGAAGAAATCGTCAAACTCGGGTTAAATTCTCGGAGACTTATTTTATTTATGTTAACATTGTTGGTAATAAATATTTATTTTGATCAGTTAAGCCTGCCCCTGACCCAGTCGCGGCTAGTTCACCCTTGTCTACTCTATTCTTGCTTTACCGTCTGGCTTGCTATTTGCCACATTATTGACCTTAGTGGTTACTGATCTTCAGGTATAACCTTATTATTTACGTTAACCCTTTCGAATAATGGGAACAGTTTTTAAAATCGCACTGTTCTTAAAATAGTAATTTATTTGCATACTTTAGTCGTAAATTTTAAATAAAATAGATATTTTATGAATACTGATTAGTATTACTAACCAGGTTTACTTTGACTAGGCTCTTGTAAGATGGTAACATAGCTGTCTGGGAATATGCCCATTTTATTTCCATTTCTTCCTTCCCACCAGTTATGATCTATACGCCTTGTTAATACGACTACTTCACCTTTCTTCAAAGGTAGTTCAAGATTAGTTTGTGCAATGAAGTCAAACTTCGCTCTAGCTCTGCCTTCGACGACTGCTGGCTTTTTAAGAGTCTGCACACCATCTTTTATTAACTGAAAAGAATAATAGAAACATTAAATAAGCAATATTTTGAGCAACGAATCTAAATGAAGGAAATAAAAATTAAGATCTACCTCAACATAGTTATAAGGAAACAGTCCTATCCTTCCATGTACTTCACCCTCGTACCAATTTGAATCTATTTGTTTTCTAACATTTATGATATCCCCTTTTCTAAAGCTTAATTCCCTTGTAGTTTGTCCGTTAAAAGTATATAAGGCTTTTGCTATAATTTTTTCTGCTTCGTCGTATCGATTAAGTGGGACTACCGTTTTTTGTGATGGTATGAAATTGTCTTGGTGACGTCTGTTTTGCATATCCTGAAGTTCCTGAAAATATTAAGTAATACATACATTAAAATGAGTTTATAGGTACCTTCTTGCAATACGATATAATTCCATTGCGAAAACTGTTAATAACAATAGCAAAAACAAATTACATTATGACTTAAAACTAATTTAAAAAAAAATTCACGATTGTCAAACACAATAAAGCGTGTCAGTTTTCAAATGATTCGTAACGCCTCAATCACGAGTCAGAAAAATTTAAAGACAATTTTGAAAGATAAATGATGAGAACATGGAATTAGCTAGATACTGTATAGCACGTTTCGTATTAATGCTGATCATGTGTTAATAAAAACCACTCGTCAATCGTATCTTCCAAGTTTCACCTTGATTGAGGCATCGAATGCTTCTATATCGGCGGCACGTATATCATTTTCCTGTAAGTGATAGTGAATTAAGCGAATGTAAGATATTGATTCAATTTTGTTACATGTTAACGTAATACCTACGTTTAAAATGTAAAAAAAATGGTTATTTGTAAAGTTGGTTTACGGACGATAGTTTAATAACAAAACATCTCCTCGGACACATAGGCCAATCGAATGGAAGAGATATAGATGCGGCGCAAGCGTCCAATAAGCGTAACGGGACAATGAGCGTAACGCTACAATGAGTCATCCTTTTTCGTGCATGCAGCCGCCGTTCAGCGATTTATTAGACGTTGTTACGTCAAAAAATTCAATATATTCCTAACGTCCGTTATTACATACTAAATATGTTTTTAGCGTGACGCGAGAATTCAAACTAAAACACCCATTGCATAAAAACATGTTATTGTTGTAAGTGGGACTTTTTACAAATAAGCCTTTAAAATGGTATTTAAATAACGAAGGAATTCAAAGTTCAAGGTGATGTATTTTAAAATGTTGAATTAATATCAAATTTATTTACCTACCTATTGAGTTATCGTAATAGCATTTAAAAGAGGAAGAATTGTGACAACTAGTTTATTAAACTAATTGTTGAAAATTGTAACAGTCATTAATGTAACTAAACATAAACAAATCTTATATGCAATAAAAATAAACCTTAAATATAACGAAGATTGACGAAAAAAAGTATCAGTATTGTACGAGTAGTAATGCCTACATTTCTTTAACAATTGCACATAATGATAAAATGGGAATAATCGAGAGATCGATTTAAGATGAGATGATATTGATAGTAAAAGTGAGTTTATACGCATTAACTGAGCTGGCTGCTGAGCCCTTGAGTGAAAGTGTTTTCGCGTGATTTCACAGCAATGGATTGTTTCCTGTTGAAGTCATTACTATAACATTTTGAACAATTCTCAAGTTTCGAAAAAAAAAAACAATATAAATACGTGAAAAACGGCTACGATGATTTCACAAAGAAATAATGGTATATTATTTTTGAGTAAAAATAACTCGTTTGTAAAAATAACAATAGAAAATTACTAACGATTACGTGATAGTATAATGAGAAAGAAGTAAATTAGAATTAACCCTTAACTACCTACCTGGAGTCTCCCAGACTCCATCAAGGTTACTTTTGTTCATAATTTCGCAACTAGGCATTTTTGTACTTTGCGCGTCTGTGTACCTTTTCCCCGCTACCCGCAGTACCACACCTGCGCTCATCGGGGTCATAAGCGCGCGCGCTGCGTTTTGGTGAGTAAAAATATTTTTGACGGAGTCTGAGAGACTCCCGGTAGGTAGTTACGTAACTTTTTCATGAAGTGATATCTTTTTTGTTTTAGTTGAAAATGGCGACTAGCGATAAAATTATTGATCATTGGTTGGAGGAAGAGCTTTTTACAAATGAAGATGATGTTTTGGACAGTAAATGCAGTGATTTAGAAGTGGATCTCGACGAAAGTCATGTACTGACCTGTGATTCCGCATCAAATTTAGAAAAAGAAGGTGATGAGGAAGCAGATCTAGTATCATCATCGTCATCATCATTTCAGCCTATCGTAGTCCACTGCTGGACATAGGCCTCCACAAGAACTCATGTTTTTTGCCCATAGTCACCACGCTGAGCAGGCGGGTTGGTGACCGCAGGGCTGGCTTTGTCTCACCAAAGACGCTGCTGCCCGTCTTTGGCCTGTGTATTTCAAAGCCAGCAGTTGGATGGTATCCCATCAGTCGGCTTTTTAAGTTCCAAGGTGGTAGTGAAACTATGTTATCCCTTAGTCGCCTCTTACGACACCCACGAGTAGAGAGGAGGAGGCTATACCTATTCTTTGCCGTAGCCACACAGCAGATCTAGTATACTATACGCAAATACTGTTTTATATGTAATTCCAAAAAGAAGCGGAAGACCCAATTTATGTTTCAGGTGCAAAAATCCTATTTGTCTGGAGTGTTCTCACATTGTGTGTTTATGCTGCCGTGATAAATCATAACCACCAACCATCATTTTCAACCTTTGCAATTTTATAAAAATGTTGCGATTTTGAAGAAAATTTGTTTTTTGCTAAGTTTGTTCATTACTATACCTTGGAAAATTATGACTAAAGTTAATATATTTTTTAAATTTTAGTAATTGGTCTCATTTTATTAAAATATTAAATATTTTTAATTTTTTTCGAAGTCAAGAAAGAAACTGAGTTTTTAGAATAAGTAATGCAAATGTTACAAAGTTTTATAATTTAATTACAAATAAACGAATATAAAAATAAAGTTTTTAATTTTAATTTCTGACCTCAAGTCATAGTTTTTGTTTGTAGAGCTTCGAAATGCAGGAGTCTGAGAGACTCCTAGTAGGTAGTTATGTGACTGAAAAGAGAGGTAGGTAGCTAAGGGTTAAAATTAAATTATAAAAATTATTACCAAATGACGAAAACATTAACTTATTTTTAATGATAAATATTTTTGTATCATTTTATTTTTCTTATTTCAGTTTTTACATATAATTTTAATACATAAATACTACTTGAATGAGTAAATATTTACCATTATAATTATACATATTTACATAAATATATTTCCTTCTTTTATTATGTTATATGTAAAATGTAATAAAGCATAAATAAAAATATTTAAAGTGAAGAAATACGGGCCCGTAAATAAGGGCCCGTTTCGCCAGTTGTGGATAAAGGTTATCCTGTAAATAAGTTACGATTAAACTTTAACGGCAGTAGGTAGAATAGATCATTAGGACTTGTTTCACCTCAATTTAATAGAGTAAAACTTTTAGATACATATTCGCGAATAGAAATATCTCATTAATACAGTACAATTCGATAGTGAAAAAGAATAGTACCTACATCAAAACTTTTGTCCGTTGGATATCGTTATCCGACATATAGCGTTTTCCACAACCATGTCTTAAATAGAAGTTAATATCTTAATATTTTGATTTTTGCTACAATTTTTTTTTACATTTTGTTCAAATAATATATTTTTATTATCTCACCTTTATAACTAAATCGGCTGTCATATGCATTTTTATAAAACAAAAAATAATTGACACACACACATTAAACACACATCGTCACACAACAATTCGAAAATACAATAACATAACGGTATGGTGTGCGTGCACGGACTGGCGTTCTAAGCAGATGACCACAGGTTTAATGCGGATAAAATGAAAACCGACGCAAACAATCGGGGTGTGAAGAAACGGCTCTCTATATGTATAGAGCCTTACTCTAGTGTAATATAATACTGCCGTTATAATTTACACTTCAAACTACACTATACCGCGACTCTACTCGTTTAGTGTATTTTAATTAATAATACGATTTAGAAGCGTTGTAAAGTTTAGGTACCTAATATTAAATGTCAGAGATATTTTCTTCAATGGATGATGTTTTAGATTTTTTTTAATACGTTTTATGACTACTATATTATGTAATTTTAATACTATATATTATATATTTTTTTAAATTTAAAACTAACATCCACGGGCTCTAAAATGCCCATGGCTTTTGTTGAACATCATGCATGTAAAAAATCATGCTTATCCTACAGGCGATTTATTATTAAAACTCCAGATCGACAGACCTGTTACTGCCTTGTAAAGCTAGGAAGGATGCTAGGACTATATTATGTTATATCACTATTAGGTTTTATAGTACCTGGGTGACCGAGCCTAGCTCGGTATTTTCATTTTATTTTTTGTTTTTTTTTTTCTCGGTATTTTTATATTTTAATTTTATTTAAATAATAAACCACGAGTGAAATTAAAAAAAAAAAGAAAAAAAATTTATCTGGAGACTGAGATTCGAACCCGGGTCAACACGATTTGTCACCCGCCGATTTCCTAATTACGCCATTAAAGCTATGTTGACGCGTAGTGAAATTAAGCTTCGTATTCTAATGATATTTTTTCATTGCTTAAAAACAGGGATAAAACGACATTTTTTTTAAATTAATCCTAGCTAGATCAATTTTTCGCCTCCGAAATCCCCTACATACTAAATTTCACGAAAATCGTTGGAGCCGATTCCGAGATTCAGAAAATATATATATATATATATATATATACAAGAATTGCTCGTTTAATCTATACTAATATAATAAAGCTGAAGAGTTTGTTTGATTGTTTGTTTGTTTGTTTGTTTGTTTGTTTGTTTGTTTGTTTGAACGCGCTAATCTCAGGATCTACTGGGCCGATTTGAAAAATTCTTTCAGTGTTAGATAGCCTATTTATCGAGGAAGGCTATAGGCTATGTGTCATCACGCTAAGACCAATAGGGGCGGAGTCCACGCCGACGAAGTCGCGCGCAGTAGCTAGTAGTATAAGATAATATATCAATCTTACGTACATAAGGTAAAATGAAGCTACGTAAAAAAAGTTCTTACAGACATAAGAAATTTTTATTTAAGTCTTAAAAGCTTAATTTACTTCTTCAGTCATTCTTTACGTCTAAGAAATAAAATGTGATTTGTCTATCTGTATGTTCGATTTAATATTACCATCACAAAGTTGATTTTTAAAAAGTAATTGATTATTATTATTAGACGGGTTAGCGCAACGGTCACGGCACTGGCCATAGCCATAAGGCTGTTGCGCTGACGGTTGCGGTTCTATCCCTGCACATGGCATACATTTGTATTAGGTATACAGATGTTTGCCGTGGTTTGAGCGTTTGTGCTTGTGTATTGTGTGTATTTCCAGAACCCCGAAACAGGAGTAAATACTAGTGAGAGCCGTTGAGTGTAAGACGTTTATTTATTAGTTCAATAAGCAAGGATGCCATTGTTTTAGTAAAAATATGGAAAATATATTTATTGAAAAATTGTATGCCTTTAAAATCATTTAAGTAACAAATTGTGCCTCGAAATAGTATGGACCGTATTGCAGTCGCGTGCAAGCCGGTAGTGAGCCCGTGATAGAACGTTACCTTCAATCAACTTTGACTGACACGCTAATCGCATTCCCACAACGAACTCACGATCAGTCGTGAATTGGAGTAATTTGCATTAAACGAAAATTAATAAAAACGCTTACATCTTAATTCTTAACGTTAAAATATTATGTAACTCTAGATCTCTACTAGTGATAAGTCCATCGTTACTAAATAAGCAATAAAGAATATGTATATGTAATAACTCAATAATAATTATTATTTGATTAGGAAAAGTAGGTAAGGTTCATTAAAAGTATAAGTATTCTATTTGAGATTAAAGGTAAACAGGTAAACTGCTAACTGTCTCTTTTTATCAGACCAAGGCTGTGTTTAGTAATGCTTAGGAAATATCTCGATACAAAGTAATTATTGCATTGAATGTGAGATTTTATAATATGGGAAAAAAATGTAATGATATGTGAAATTCTTTTCGTGGTTTTGTTATAATTTTATATTATGCATTACAATAATTTCATTGTATTTTTTATTAATTAGACAATTACATAATGAATACGAGTTACTGTACCCATTAAATACGGTACTAATTCGGATAAAAACTATCGTAAGGAGTTTCTATTGAAAAAAAATCTACGATTTTTCCTGAGTTACTGAATATTAAAATTTAATAACACAAATGCATTGTAGACACTGAAGTATAACGTCTGCCTGATTTAAATTCTTGAAAAAGAACAAGTTTTGAATAAGTGCTTATATAAAACTACGAGTAAGCGGGTTTGGTGCTTCTAGTTTTATATCTAAGTATACTAATTTTATAAAGAGGAAATATTTAATTTTCTGTTTGTTTATATTGGACAAACTCACAATTTAATGGAGTGATTTAAAAAAATCAGTAGAATGCTACGTTATCACTGAGAGACATAGGCTAATTTATAATGAAAGAAAACAGAATAGATATAATTCCAAAAATTGTAATTCCACGCGGGCGAAGCCGTGACCGGAGAGCTAGTGGAAATATAGAAGTACATTCATTTGTTCTTTTATAATGACGAGTATCAAAACTTTTACGTAAACAAAATACTAATTATTTCTACATTTCATGCAAATAAATAATTAATTTCTTTATAAAAAATATTCTATTCGCGTTAATAACGACAGTTGTAATTCACACAGACACACACGACAGAATATTGACCAATAATAATTGAAGCAAGCCCTTTTGACAGGCTTTTTAATTTACTACGATTTAATTAGTCAAGGCACGGAGCGTGACTTAGGTAAATGTAAACGTTGAGTATTGACTCAGCTAATTTCTAGTGCTCATTTTCTCAACGTGAATACACCATAAATCTGTAATCTATTTTTATTTGGCGTGTAAAGAAAAAGCACTTACGATTTTAAATCAAAAACATTAGAGGTACTTGTTTTTGTTATATTTACCTGTAGATATTTGTTCCTCTTCTGCTCTCTGTAGAGTCGTTTCATATGCTCCGCCTGCTGCCTGGCGAGTTCCCTCTCCGGTACCAGAGGTAAGGGGTCGTGTCGTACCGGGCAGCGGTAATGGATGTTCACGTCGCTCTCCACGTATCGGCGGCTTGGAGATTCTGCGATAATTAAAACAATTCTTAATGTCCGCTTCCCTAGCCATATTTCTCATAATATTAATAACCATTATAAATAACAATATTTCGTTGAAGCCAAGGAAATTTTCTTGCCAAGTTGCTTTACTAGTAGGTTTATTGCTGGTATCTAACTAATATAATAAATAGGAAATGTTTGTTATTTTGTTTGTATGTAATGGATAAACACAAAAAGTCCTGGATCGATTTCGAAAACTATTTCAACACATACGACATAAGCTATACTCGCATTTTAACGAATGAAATCAGAATTGCCAAAATCGTGTAAGCCCTGGACGAAAAGCTAGTATGTAATATAATAGGATGTAAAAAGGTACTAATTTTTTTCTTAAATTGTGGTAAAACAGGGATAACGTAGTTTTAACGTAATATAGTTACAAAACCGATAGCATTCGCGCTTTTTACATAATATAGTCCACACGTGTTTGTTTAAGTAGGAACGGTATTTTATTTATTTATTTTTTATTTTGTTAGAAGAAGTGAAAGTGTGCACAACGGAAGTGTTATGGCTTTCGATGTTGTAACTTCCATGATGGGTAATATTTCGGCTTTTGATTATGTGGCGATATGTAATGTTAAATATCAAAACCGGTTAATGCGTGACCTACTTTAAAAAAAACTTCTTCAAAGGTATTCTGCTAGTGGTTGCGTGCTCGACTACGGATCGTGATGAATATTTGTATAAAGCTATAAACATATAGGAATTATTTAGATGTTTATGTTCTACTAGTTGCGCCTCGTGGTTTCATCCACATAATTACCGATATTATATAAATCTCGGGGTAAAAAATAGCATAACCATCCTCACTATCTTTCGAATGTATAATATTAGTAGATTATTTCTGTTCAGTAACACACGTATCATATATCAAAGACTATAATGAGGTGTTTATTTTTGTAAAATATAATTAAATATGAGATTTATATCAAGAACATCGACAGAAGTGTATCTTGTATTACATTAATAGGGTCCATATTAAATTTATAATATAATATAATTATGTTTAACATTCATACACGGCCGTCTGTTACAGTAGGTTTTATGTCAGTGTTTCAGGCTACAGCCAATAAACATTTTTAAGAAAATGAATATCTAACTAAAATTTACATACTAGTATATAAATAAAAATCCCAGTTGACTCGGGGCTGGAATCGAACCCAAACCCTGCAGCGGTAATCAGAATCACTTCCAATTGAACCTACGAGACTGCCTAAGAATTACTAATAAATAATATTGTCATAATACGATTACGCAAGATTGTAGTTAAAAAAAAATACCGTTTTTGTCTAGTTTCTAAATCTAATATAATTAAATTAGGTAAGCTACACATTAAAATATTTTTATTTTTATTTTTAACACAATAAAGCAGTTCATTTTCAATATAACTCAGTGACTGGTCGTTTGTCATTTTACTGGCGACTCGGAACGGAAGCATGGGGTCATTAGTCTCGTTATTACGTACCTAGTACCTACACCATGGACGGAAGTAATGTGATGAAACAAAATACATCTCAGTTGTGAATGTAATCCTATTTGTGTTTACATTAGATTTATATTACGTGTCGTAAATCTGGTGTTACCTACAGTTTGTGCCGAGCTTTGTGTATTTTTACAAGGAACATGTTGAGAAGATCACTACGAGGATTTCTAATAAGATGATTAATTGTTTTCGTTTTATTCTTTTTAAATTTCGCACTTTTGCAATTTCTAAATGAGACGAAATTTTTTTTAGAATAGGTGATACATGTATCTATAATTCATTATTCCAGAAAATTTATGTTCTTTTTTTAAATTGTTGCTTGACTTAACCAATCCTGTGTTCATTTTCGTCTTTGGTTTACTGATTGGAGCTTAATTTATCACGCTGCTCGACTGCGGGATGCCGGAAATATTTTCTAATAAGAGTAAAGATCGCTATCGGGTTTTTATTATAACAACCGGGACCAACAGCTTAACATGCTCTTCGAGGCAAGGTGGGGAGACCCGCAAGGACAGACATCCAAACCGGAAACCTTAGAGTATAAATTCTAATGTATATTTTAAGCCGGAAACAAATACTTGTACAAATACAAATATCCATCCTGAGCGGGAATCGAACCCTAAAAACCGACGACGTTTAGCACCTATACGCAATACTACACTAGAGCGGTTGTTTTTCTCCGTGTCTTTGGTAAAATTTAAATTATTATTATGAGTATGTATTTTACACACGGCTTGATTGTTATTGCATCTACATTTATGTAATCAAGAGTATAACGATTTAAAGTAAATCTTTCTAAAAAGTTTCTTTAGTCTTTTTGCTGTTAAGATTATGTAAAATTTCATTATTTCACAGCAAATTTAAAACAATTAAGAGTACATTTTTTACATTTTAACCACCTTCAAAAAAGGAGGGAGTTCTCAATTAAACTATTTTTTATGTGTGTTATCACATAACTTTTTACTGGGTATAGCGATTTTGATAATTCTTTTTTTAATGAATGGTGCTTGTCATGTGGTCTCATTAATTTGATCGAGATGTGAAGAGAACTTTTTGAGCTATATAGCTAATAATGCATACGTTATATATTTTTTTGTCTACCTACGTTGTAAATATTATTACTTTGACTTAATTGACGAAGTAATTGAAGTCGCTTTTTTGGTTTGAAAGCAAACACATTTATAGTTTAACTTATTGTTTATTTATTTTAAATATTTTTATATTTTTAAATAGGTATAAAAGATTTGGGAGTAATAAGTTTCTCAATAAAAGTATGTTTTAAGTCAATAAACTTCTATTGTTATGTATTGCCTAAAACAAAACTTAAAAAAATACTTGCTATAATAAAAGTTAAAAAAAATATGACAGAAAACATTTAGATCGATTACGTTAAAGTGGAAATACTGGAACGTTGTGGAAAAGGAAAGCCCTTTGCTGACAAATCGGTTACTAACTTTCACTTAATAGGCATTCATGGCACGCGCCTTGCTTCGTGTAAACACGAGTGTACTTTACACGTATGGTGTGTAAAGCTGGCTTCTGTGAAAGGCATTATTTTTTACTAGTAAGGTGTGTCACATCGTTTGTCGTAATAGTACCAAACCGCTTTTATTTTTTGTTTTCATCTTAACACATAAAAATATACTTAGTACATTGGAAAACTAGATATTTACTTACTCTCCAATAAGTGATTTAATTAAACAAACTTTGATAAAACAACCTTAAAGCAAATCTTTGTATAAACCATCATCGTATTAGTTAAGTACAAATAAAAATTTTAACTATGTTAGCAAAAGAAAAGTAAGTAGGTAATTGAAAAAATGATGAATTAGGTACGTATTATTATGGATAACTCAAAAAGTATTCGTTAGATCACAACCAGATTTAAATAGGACCAAATGACAAGCATCAGACAACAATACACGCAAAAAATTACAGTCGAATTCTTCTATAATGTGGATATAATTATATAAGTTCATCATGATGACTCTTCCTATAATGTGTGTGATTGAACAAACCGAATGTTTTTATTTTCTCGATTTGACCTGACAGTTGACTAATGCTGGTTTTTGAATTTTTCTTTCATCTGAGTTACCTATTATTATAACAATTATTCAGTTCTTAATGCTTCGCTAAAATTAATCTTATTGACATACATTCACATTACATACATTCACACGTAGTTCAAAAAATTAATCTTGTTAACTTGAATGAGTCAACATCATTTTTTTTTTTTTGATATCGCATTCGCATCGCATTCATTTGATATTCATTCATTCATTTAATATCACATTCTGTCTTATGAGTTCCTATTATTATAATAATTATCTAGTTCTTAATTATTCGTTAAAATTAATCTTGTTAACTTAACATCAATACGTAGTTAACAATAATATACACAAATAGTTCAAATGTCGTATTACTTTAGTTCCTTTTGAAATACATATAAATTATTCATTTCGACGTAAATTATAACTCATTTGAAGTCAGGGAAAAGTTTTGAGGAAAGAAAACTTTTCTTATTTCGCAAGTACGTGACTTTTAGGAATGATGTGCAACTTTCTATGGTATTTGCGTTTCATAGCTTTCATAGATTTAATGTTTCGTTGATATTTCCAATAATAAATATATCTTAACTTAAAAAGTTTTATAATTTCCCAGTTATTTAATATCTTATTTGAAAATTACGCTAACAACAAAATCGTTTTAAAAATATTTTAAATTAAAGAGGTTTTCCTTTTCTTTTAAAATTTTAAATTAAATATCTAAATAAATATTTTATAAAATGAATTGAATTCTTTTTGTAACTTTATTATGTATTATTATATAATTATTGTATATAACAAAAAATAATTTTGTATTAAAAAAATGGAATTTACATTAATTTTTTGAATAAATATACTTTTTATTAATTCAAAAGAATAGTCTGAATTTGCCTTTGTTATTTATTTATAATATGAATTGATGATAAAAATGTATATAGAGTGCATTAAATTTAAATATATAAATTACCATTAAAAGTTTATTTGTATAACTATTCAATTGTACATGAAAATATTAAAATTACAACAATATTATTTAAAATACATTACTTTATTCCATAAACATTACACGAGGAAGTTTAGCTAAACGAATCGATTACGATGATATTAAATTTATGAAACGCTTTTTGTAAGGTCTGGTATTTCGAAAAACGAAAGTACTGGTTCTTAATATTTTGTTGATTACAAATATCATTATAACCAATGAACCAATGAGGCAATGAAGAATTATAAAATTAGTAAAAAATAAGTAAAATTTGAAAGTAACAATATATAAACAAATGGCGTAAAACTGTTTATATTTCACTAGCTGTGCCCCGTGGTTTCAGACGCGTTAATTTAAAGAAAAAATTAACCTATACCTTTGCCTTCCTCGATAAATGGGCTATCTGACACTGAAAGAATTTTTCAAATCGGACCAGTAGTCCCTGAGTTTAGCGAGTTCAAACAAACAAACAAACTCTTCAGCTTTATAATATTAGTATCTTAAGTTATTTTCTAAAACACATATAGGTATACGTTGGTATAAATAAATAACATACAAACATAAATAAAAAGTGTCAATCAAATCAAGTATGTAGTGTAAGTAACAAACCGTGATTAGCTATTTTTTTTATCTGTTTCAATATTCCCATTTTAAAGACACCGATTCACGTCCACTATTTACTTAATTCACAATCACGATGTCGAGGGGCGATGGATCAGCCGGTCCGGCTGTCAACGTCGCGACGACTGTCTCTATTTTATCAGATGCACTTTCATCGTCGTCTCCCGCCCAAAAGTTACGCATTCCTAGTAAAATAAATGATTTTTTTTCTTTTTTTTTTAATTTTTTTAACGTTTACGAGAACTAATGGATTAGGTAGATTATGTTGCGTATTTAAATCATGTAACTACCTATGAACAAAGTGAAAAGTTAAATATTTTGTTTGTCCAAAAATTAAGACACGTTAACTTTAAAATAGAGTTTCTAGATGATATTGTTATACCTAATATCTATTAAAATAGTTGAAATACTATCTAAAAATGTTCTTTATAAAATATTTTAATACATATTCAACTAGTTACTACTACGACGATTTACGAATAGACTACTTTTGTGTAATGTTTGTGTACAACTTATCGAATATTACTAATCGATAAGACATTCCAATGTCAAAATGTTACATTTATGACTTATAGTTCGAATGTTTTTGCACGTCTTTCATGTAGTATTGAGGACAACTTTATATTAGCGTAAAACAGTTTTGTCAATATTTCTCACTATTTATTACAAAGATACCTATATTATAAACTCTTTTAGTCTAACATTAATGGCTAAGTAAAAGTACTTACTATACGGAAGGGGTGCATAAACGTCTGGGTATATATCCGTCCTATTTGCCCATTCCGTGACATCGTGAACGGTATGACGATTCTTTTGTAAATTCAGGCTGTTTGTGTTATTTCTTAGCGTAACATTAGAACGAAATTCATCATTATTATGATTTCCATTGTCGTAAAGTACTTTTGTTCCAGTTTTGGAAGAAAAAGAAGCAGTACGTTTCGGTGCCACAGGAAGACTTGATTGTTTGTTATCATTGCCGTGCGACAGTTTTAGTTCAGGCTTTTCTAGTTGTATTTCATTTTTTTGATGTATAACAGTATTTTCTAACAGTTTATTGAATTTATCATCATCTGTTAATGTTGTTGGATCACTATTTATTAATGTCGTATTTTTCAAAGGCAAAGTAAGGTTATCTACTTTTTCCTCAGTTTTGTCGCTTTTTACACTATCCGAGTCACATTTAGATACCGAATCGTTCGGACTACTTTCTTTGGAAAAATAAGCACTGTCATTTTGTACTTCTTGCTGTTCTTCACTTTCATCGTAGAAAATATTTTTCTTAACATAAGTATTTAATGCTTTGAGGGATTTCGACAACGTACTAGACAAAGGAATACTTTTTTGCTGCACATGATCGTCGTAATTATACAAATCTGACTCTTCACTGTTATAAGTACTTACATTTAAAATTGTTTCACTCAAATAATTTTTATTCATTTTATTTTTGTAGGCGGATTAAATCATCTTAATACTCAACATAAATTCCGGGCAGTTAGCACAAAACTGAACACACGATAAGATAATTTATCAGTCAGTATGAATGATAAAACTTGTCAATGATTATAAAGTTCTTCAGGGCGTGAAAAATTATCATGATCGATATTACATTAATTTTATATTAAAAACACATATTTTAAGCGGCGTAAAGCAGCACTTCGGAGCTTTGAGAGTAAAATACAAATAACAATTATAGTAAAAAACTCTTAAAACTCGTTTTAGCTTAAGGTAAGTGACGTATAAATCCCGTCGACCTTTAAAATCAGAATATACACAACAAGTATAAATATAAAGATCGCAAATATTTATCAGTCAGTCAGAATTGCGTCGCCTAAAATGACGTACACCTACGACCAAGCACTTACACGAATAAAGTTCCGATTGGTTAAACAAAGACTATTGTTTTTTTTTTGTAAGCTCTGATCATTTAAAATAAAATTGCGATACAATCTCTCACGTGCGAGATTTTTCTTATCCCAATAAACGAATCTTAAGAGGAAGTAAGAGTTGTGATTTATTTGTAACACGTCGTTTATTTGTGATTTAAATGATACAAAAATACCCATTGGATGAATTTTGTTGATGATATTTAATTAGATAGTAAACAAATCTATTTTCAATAGAAAATTTCCATGACGAAAAAATAATTCACAAGCATACTTGCCTGAGTCTGAATAACTGCCATACGACGCTCGACGTGGTGGCTCAGGAGCTGAGTCGGTCTCTAATAGGATATAATAAAACAAAATGGTAAGGTACTAAAAATGTGCTTTGTTATAATACAAATAAAAGACCGATCGATTAGCATTACTATTCAATAAAATAAAAAAAAATTAAAACTAATTCCTTAACAAGTTCCGTTTACGGATATTATCTGAAATGAAATTTTAAAAATAAATCGATTGATCTTTAATGAAAACAATGAAAACATCTATAAGTAGCTCCAATACTAAACATTTTAATCTGGCATAGTAAATAAATAGTAACCTTGAAATGTAACTGTGTGTCGTGATGGCGTGACACAGGGCGCTAGACGATAGGGCCACGCAGCAGGCGGAGGCCGGGGAGGCGTACGAGGAGGTTCATAGCGACTTGCCGGACGGTGAGCTGATGGATCGAAGGCTTGTTTTGCTAACGATTCATTTTTAAGCATTGAATTCAATTTTACAGTATTGCTTTTTATTGACTGATTTTTTGCTTTTTTTAAAGGCGTAGTGCGACCTCGCACTGCGGTTTTCGGGTCTGTTACAGATTTGTTGTTGTCTTCCGGTTTTGGATATCGATGAGCGATCCATGGCCCCGTTAAATAAGATGCTATATTGTGAAGCTCGCTTACATCAGGTGCAGATGTATAAATTTGTCCTAGAAGTGACATTGCTTCAAACCGACGGCGAATGCGTTCCACTTCTCCAGGTCTACATTCCAACGCTTCTTCTGCAGAATGAGACCTCGTTGTATTACGTCTGCGAAGATTTGCTAATTTTGATATAATATCGATATGTGGCATATATCGATTACTTGAGCGAAGTGGCATTCGGGCCACTGGCAACGAAACTCTACATTTTCCTTGCTTGGTGGCCCTTTCAGAGGGCCATTTATTTTTTATATCGTTTCGTATAATTTCGGGATCGCTACGGTATCGTCGCAGTACTGCACCAGCTGCCGAGGGCGAATCAAATTGTCGTGCAAGGCGGCGCACTTCCCCCTCACGAGCCAGTTTAAGGTAGGCACGCCAATAACGCTCCGGATCGGGGGACGGACTTCGACTACGCCAGATCGTCTCGTCACTGGAATAACGTAGCGTGTCAAGCGTTCTTCGACCGCTCACATACACTTCCGATTGAGGCGATGTTGATCTTGAATATAGGTCAGTTTTTACAGGTAGCGATATAAATTTATTCTTTTCGCTTTCTCCAAATAGCTCCTTGATATTTGCACACGATTGTGATTGAAATTTTTGGTTACTTTCAAACTTACTTTCTTTATTTTCAATTATACTATTTGCTAATTTGGATTCTGTTTTTTCATCAGAACTATCTCTTGCGTGATAAATAACCTGAGGTTGCTTCTTGTCTTCCTTTACAGATTCAAAATATTCAACTTTTTTTTGTACTTCTTTTTTAGGACCTTTATAAACAACTGTCTGTCCAGATACATCTGAACTACCCGTTTCAGTTTCACTAGCAGATGAAATGTTTGATATTTCTATTCTTTGTAGCGGAAATTTCGAAGGCTCCTGTTTGCCTTCAGAATGATTTATTGAATCGCTTTCATTTTTTGTTTTAAAGTTTATTGTAGAATTTCTTTCTTGACTTTTTTTATCACAATCTAAAATCAGTTGACAATTAGCATCTTCTTTTAATGAAAAATTATCAAATTTGTTTATTCTGTCCAAGACTTCCTTACTGAGAGATTGCGAAATTCTCTTTTTTTCATTTTCAGAAAGTGTCATTTGCATTTTATTAACATTATTTTTCAATTCTTTTTCAAAATTTACTGGGTAAGTAATAGCAGCAATAGATTTTGACTTGTTCAATGTAGAATCAGGGGTATTCGTTTTAGGTGCATTTAAGGAACTGCACCTCACATGAAGAGAAGGATTTTTCGCTATTTCTTTATTGACCTCAATTGTATATTTTTCGTGTTCTTTGTTAGATTTTGAATCTAATTCTTTGCTGTAAATAGCATTAAGCTGGTTTTTTAGCGCGTTTACTTGTTCCATAGATAAACTGCTCCATAAACGATTACCAAGACCGATTTTTTTTCTTAAATCTGTCATTGAATCAAAGTACAGATCAGTTTTGTTGAGTTTTTTATCACAAGTTCTTTTGTCTCCTTTGTTTTTGTTATTAATATTAAAAGCTGTTTCAGCGACACTAGTTCCTCTCCAAAAAGGTTTGTAAGTATCTTTACCTTGTGAGTGGTCTAAATCCACAGCATCATTACAGTTTTTTTGTTGTAGTTCTTCTTTTAAATCCTCAACAGACTTTTCTTTGACTCGTAATCCTCTTTCTCTATGAAAATTCCACCTAAAATCGTTTACATCTCTCGGATAAAAAAGAATATCATCTTCATTTTGCGCCTTTTTAAGTTTTGTATAAAGGTTATTAAGTTCCTCTTCAGCTCTTTCTATTATACGAATTCTCTTCCATCGATCGAAATCTATGATTTCTTCATCTTTTTTTCGGCAAAATAAATTTCGGGATGATGTTGCTTTTTCTAGTTCAGCAACTCTTTCTAAATAGGCGTAATACCGATTAAGTTCACGAAATCTTTCCGACCTACCTTTGATATTTTGTATATCACGAATATATTCATCGTAATCTGGATCATCTGAGTTTAAATTAGAATCACTTTTAGTTCTAACACAAATCTCATTTTTCTTTTCTTCTGTTTGTTTATTATCGGCACTACGCGTTCGAAATTCCTTTCTCATCGTTTCGAGTTTGGTTTGAACTCGTGCGTTATGTATGCGGCGACATGAAGGTGATCTTATTGATATTGGCGACTGACTTCTGCTGTCAGTTTTAATCAAAATTTTAGGCGGTTCTACTATGTCTTTTCTTTCCGTGTAATATTTTTGGGTAATATTATATGAATCGCTTAGTCTCGTTGGCGACGTTAAGGGTAACGATTTCGAGAATATCACACGAGTTGGTGATGTTGATTTGCTAGATCTGACATGTTCATTATGCGACATGTTTTGTGATATTGCGTTAGGTTGTAAGAAAACCATTTTTGTCGGTGATATTGACTTTCGGACTGGAGTGGATTGTTTTCGATGAAAAATTATTGTTGGTGATATGGGTCTAGATGTTTGTGAAAAATATATTTTGTTAATGGGCGGTTCACTTTTGCTTCTAGAAGTTGCTAAAGATGACGATGATCCAAATTCACTTTCACAGTTTTCAGTTAAACTGTCAAATTTGCGAATTTTTCCATCCATTTTACCTGGCCATGAAATGGATCGTGAACACTGGATATTAATTGGACTTAATTGTCTGTCCCATATCTTAAAACGGGACAGTGAAACTGGCTTACGATGAATTAAATATGTATTCACCGAGTTTGTGGGTCCTAGGTATGTTTCAGGTAATGATTGGAATAATTTCGCTTTTTGCATTACTGTATTTAGTGCCTTTTGTTCCAAAGCATTATTGGAAGGCTTACAAGCGTTTCTTAAAAAAAGATGTTGAAAAAATGAATCCGTGACGACAGCGTTACGAGCTTGTTTTATCATTTTATTTTGAAGCTCAATATGTTCTGTAGATCCAAAGTTTAATATATTGTCCGAATTTTCACCAAATTGGCAGCTATCTGATTGTATATTTACAAGTAAGTCATTTTCAGTTTGCTTCGGAATATTTTTAGCATTTGAAGATTTAATTAAAGTGCTTTTATTTTGTTTTTTTACTTTTTTACTATTTTGTTCAAGACATGGCGCACTACGAGGTCTTATCAAGATACTATCTAATGGTTTCTTTTTCTTCAAATTAGTGACAACAGCTGTTTTTATAGAATTTTTTTTCGGTGGTGGCAACATATGTGTCGACATTGTTTGTAAGGAATTTGTTTTTAAAGATTTTAAAGATTTTGAATCTTTTGTTAAACATTGAGTAGATTTAGCTTGAATGTTGGAAATTTTCATTTTTTTTATTTTTTCAGAAGTACGTATCATATCCCTACTTTTGTGAGTTACAGATGTCGTTGTTTGTTTGTTATTACATGGTTTTACAACTTTTAAAGAAGTATCTCTCGGAATTATTACACTTTTTAATATCTTCTTAGGTTTAATTTTAGTTGTATCAATACGTTCATTTCTTTTCTGAGAACTCCATAGTTTATCTAGAGTGGTAACCCTATCTAATATATTGGTAATGGGAGTTTTTCTGCCTACACCACCTTCGATAGCAATTGATGAAGAATAATGTGAATATTTAGATCCAGAAGCAGAATAGTTGATTGGTAACATTGTTCTTCGAGGTGAACTAAAACTGCTTGTTCCGATCTGTTTAGGAGTGCTATGCTTTTGCTTAGAATTTTCTGACGTAACTGAACTTTTCATTCTATTTAAAGAAGGTGGTGCGGAGCTAGATAAAATTCGATTAGGACAAGGGCGTGGATTTTTTCTTATAATTATATGCGTATCTTGTCTCTTTAATTTGTTACATATTTTTGCCTTTAAAAATTCGACGTTTGACTGTGTACAATTTTTCTGCTCCGATGAAGTAGGCTTTGAAGACGTCACCAATTTAAGCGTTCTGCTATTTTTAGAGGACAATCTTTGTGGTGGTATTGGGGGATGGTCATTCATACCACTGAATGGTTTCGAGTATAATGTCTCCTTTTCATGTTTATTTTCTATACCAGTGACAGGATAACATAAAATTTCATGCAGTTGTGGTGACTTTTTATGTACTCGTATTTTAGTCAAGGTAGATGATATTGGAATATATTCGATTTCTGATTCATCTGTGAAATTCCAATCAGTTTTCAATCTCATAACTTTCTTCGACTCATTATGTGTGTTATGTGCGTACTTCGTGCTCCTGTTATAAATAAAACGGTGTAAAGCGTTGACTTCTATTCGTGATAAAAACGTGCTATTTTTTCCTATACGTGGTAAAAACGATTCAAATACTGTGATATTAAACTAAATGTCTAGCCAACGTGTTTGTTTAATGTTGGAGTCTACTCTAATCATGCAATAATTTGTTTACCTTTCATTGCAGCCACTGGCCGACCAGCACCGATGTTATTGGTATTACTGTAGAGCCATGCATATTATTAAAGAACTTACCTGTTGTGTTGGTAAATATAAACTAACGCGGTTAGTGAGCACCATATATTGTCATTACAGTGTGACCTTGTTTACGGTAGTGCAAACGGCAAATAACATTACTAACAAATAGGTAGATCCAATGTCCTCGACTTTCGTTCATTCGTAAAATTGATTGAAAATGTTATTTACCCTTTGTATTATTTATTTTTCTAAATAGTAGCAAGTAAATTATTATATTCCCAAATAACTAAATATGTCATAAAACCGCCACCGAATAATCATGCGAATAATATAATGTATGTAACCGCATGTAGTAGGTACAGCTTATTAATAAAATCTTATGTATTGAATAAAAAAACGATACGAAATAAAAGTACGATATTATATGAAAATAATAAGACGTCATAAATAGCAAGAAGTTCATTTATTATAACCAATATTTTTTTAATATTGTAATATTTATCCAGATTCTTGGGTTTTAACATAGGTATATACCAATATGAATATAAAATTAATTAGTTCATATACCTACAACATAAAAATATACTGTGCTTAAATTTTTTATCGAACCTAAAGTTACATTTACCTTGTCTTGGTGGAGCGGGAGATCGGAAACCTCTTAGCGGTGGTTCCCCGCCAGCCTGTAAATCTCTATAAGCAGCGCGTCTTTCCGCGGGTGACAGTGGCGCCTCTGTGTCTTCTCTACGTCGAAATATTAATGTAGAGTCGGATTCATACCCTGATTCCTTTAAAGCTCTAAGAATAAAAAAATATAATTTAAAATTATATCAATAAAAAATATATTATCATACTAATCAAATTCATTTAAGTAATCAATTTTTTTATAGATTTTTTTTATTAGTTATATAAAAATTCAAATTAAGTATTATTGCTACTGTTATCTATACAAATAAATAAAATTGGAGCGTCTGTTTGCAATATTAAAATGACTGCTTTTTACTAAATGCATATGGATGTATATACAAAAACAACATTTATTACAATTTTTATCTGTCTGTCTGTCTGTCTGTTTGTTCCGGCTAATCTCTGAAATAACTGATGCTGATCTCTGATAGCTGATGTAGTAAGGAGTAACTAAGGCTACTTTTATACTAGAATTTATTTTAAAACTGCGAACTGAACAATATTTTTTTTGTTAAATTCCACGCGGACGAAGTCGCGGGCACAGCTAATAAATAATAATGTTATGGTTCACGAACTTAATAAAACAATATTAACCTTGCCATATTAGACTTTGACAGTATAGCAGACGTTAGATCTTTTTTTTCCTTTGGCGATGCCTGAGTTTGCGACGGCGTACTTGATTCATTTTGCTAGAAACAAAAAATACCAAATAAATTCACGAACAAATATAATAAGGAGAGAAAATAGTTTTTTAAATGAAAATATTTAATTTTGTAATTAAAAACAACAAACAAAACATTATTAAATAAAAAGGGCCATGCGTTTACAATCAGTGTATTTTAATGATGCAACATTCATTTAAAGTAGCAAAAATACTAAAACAACAATAGCATTTTTCATTCTAATAAATACTCGTACAAAAGCCGAATAATTTTGTCACAATGGCAAAGCGCTGTTACGTAAGAGTCATTCAATTTTGTCCTACTTTTTCACTATTTAAAGAAAGTACGAATCAAAGATTAGATAACTTAACAACAATGATTTTTTAAATATTTAACTTTTTTTTGGCTAGTAGCTAGATTTTTTTATGAATTGATGCAATAATTATATTTATAAAACAATTTTATGTGCATAATTATTAAGACGTTGAACAATTGAACATACTACGGACTAAAAAATATTCAAAAGAGTTTTGTATTGTCTTTGTATAATTTTTAAACATGTTGGTTGTACTGGAACTTATTTTTGTAAGGCATTATAATATTTAACTTTTATATATATACTAGCTGACCCCGCAAACGTTGTTTTGCCATATATGTTATTAAACCCCGCACCCTCTTGTGGGTGGAATTTCGTAAAATCCGTTCTTAGCTGACCTCTTTTCGGTAAAAGGAATATTCCTACCAAATTTCAAGCCTCTGCGCCTTATGGTTCCAGAGATATCGTGATGAGTCGTGATGATCAATATATGGGTGGAAATCTCTTTTGTGTATGTAGGTAAGTACGAGTATATGACGACCGTTTTGTTGTAAATGAATAGCCGCGGAGACGCCTAAACACCAACGGTTGCAGTTCCGCTAGACAGATATTTGAGTTTTTAGAATTATTTGTTTGTGTATCTATCCCCATATTGCCTCGGAGAACACGTTGAACTGTCGGTTGTTATCACAGGTTGTTATCATAGACACCTGATAGCGATCATTACATACAGTAGGAGCGGGCGGCGTCGCGGATTAAGCTCCGACCCTTCTCCTACATGTAGAAAGACACATAATTATACTCAGCAGTGTGATGTTACAGGATGACTCGATCAAAAAACCGTAAGACATACCTACAGTTATTAAATTTCTCGTATTTATATTTTCGTACTCTTTTATTTACAATATAATATTATACAAGCTAGTTATACTTATGTAAACACAGACCAAATTAAATGAGAAATATTTGGTATATTTTTAACAATTCAAACTTGAATTGAACGAAGATTATTTTGCGGGATAATAAATGAAGAGTGAACCATAATACTATGGTATACTTGATTCTATTTTATAATTCAAGTTTGAATTGCGCCTGGCATAAAAATATAAGTATAAATTAAAACGTGCAAAGCAATTTCATTCATAATGTTTCCTCAACGTGACAAAGAATCATAAATATTTCGGTTAAAGATTTAAGGCTAATTATTGTAAGTAAGTATGTTTAAACTTCAAATGTAGTTTGGATACTTGAATGATTTAAGTTATGGATTACACGTTTATAGAAATAAAAGAAATAAAATTCAGTAAAGTGATTAGTTCTTAATTTCATTTATGTTTTGCTAAAGATTTCGATAGTATTTTGTTATCATTAAACGATGATGATAGTCAAGATTGGTCAATAGGGTAGGCTACATATATTTCATACTATAACCAAAATCTTTATTGCTAATAGTCACATTGAGAATTTTTTCGAAACATGAAAGGCACCACAACATGCAGACATGTTAAGGAACCTTACACTCTTCTGGATAGCACGAGCGAGTAATGTGGAGTAAGGAGGCAGAGGGGAATTCTCGTCTAACCACTGTTAGTGCCGGCCGCGCCCAAGCAGCGATGTGGACATAGCATTATATGCTTTAGTGAAACCAGATGTATTAGCGAAAATATAAACGCTTTCCATCTAATATTCAATAGAAACATTAATTTACAATTTAGTCTATTAAAGTATACTTCATGTTGGATTTTATAATTTAAATCATTAGTTAGAAGGTTGAAATTGTTGAATACATCAAAGCGTTTATTTTTTCGCTTATATTATAGTTGTTAAATTGTAAAGATCAGCAGAAAATGTATTCAGTAAAACAAGTAAAGATAAAATTAAATATGTACGTATTTTAACACTAAAGTAATATTTCTTTTTTATCTTTTTTACAGTTAAGGTACTAAAGGAAAGGAATAACTATGTATCTTCAAACTTATATAAATGTATTATCAAAGCTTTTGCCAATGTTGGTGGGTAAAAGTTTCATGTCAATACAGTTATTGTTACGAATTATCGCTTCTGTTAATAATTTCAATCAGATTACAATAAAAGAGCAAATAGGTGAATATTTAGCAAAATAATACTTTTATCGAAGTATATTTTTGTGCATTTAATGAACTAATCTTCCGTCGGATTTTTATTTATTTTGTTACAAATGTATAACTGAAAGGTAAAGCCAATATTAAAATACAAAACAAAATAAAATGTTACAGTAGTTAAGTCACAGGTACACAGATAATAAAATCAAAAATCGTACCCCGTCAAAAATGTCCATGACCTCGTCCCACCACTAGAAAAGAAAACAAATCAATTTTGTTGTTGTTGATTTCTAATACTATGCAGGTTGTTAGAGTTATCTTTAAATTTTATGATTGTATGATTAATGATTTGTGACTTTTAACCGATGAGATGTAAAGGTGAAAATGAAAAATGATTTTAGATATAGGTTATAATCAAGGCGTGTGGATGTCATGTTCGTTTCTTGATTATGTTTTTATGACCTCACATCCCTGGTGTATATAAAAAGTTCTAAAATGTTCCTTCTCATATTTTACCTGTTTGGCCTCCTTGTCGATGACGGAAGATTTTCCTGGTACGTAGTTTTCTATTCTTCCCGGTTGATTTTTATACACTTCCTGTCGGGCTCTTGCTGAAGCTAATGTGCTGTATCTAAAATTTTAACAGAAACCATATCATACAAACACTCTTTTCAACAATATATAACAACTAGAGATATGCCGACTAGTCGGCGGCTAGTTGGTAAAGCCGACTATCACTTGTAAAGTTAAGTGTAACCAATGCCAATTCATTGTCCAAGGGTTTGAAATCATCCATAATATAAGAGATCTTCTTTTTGACATGATTTTTCAATTAAGATATTTCACTTTCACTTTAATGAACAATATCAGCATTATCATTGCATTCAGCCTGTAACATCCCACAGCTGGGCATAGGTCTCTTTCTTAATGTCGGAGAAGGATTGGAAATTAATTCACCACGCTGCTTCACTGCGGGTTGGCGGATATGTTCCCTACTATGACTAACAATCGCTATCAGGTATTTATGATAACAGCCGGGACCGACGGCTTAACGTGCTCTCAGAGGTACGGTGGGGAGACCCACAAGGACAGACGTCCAAACCGGGAAGAAATATTTGTACATTGGTATATAAATGTCCATCCCGAGTGGGAATCGAACCCGCTAACCGTCGGCGTTTTAGGCGACTACTCGCACCACTACACTAGAGCGGTTGTTAATTATAATTATGAACACAATTTTCAAATAATAATATGATGATATAACAACCAATTTTAATTAAAAAGGGCGAAGTTAATATCCGTCCGCATCATAAGCTATCAAGCACAGACGCAAACTCACTTATTATTTGCTGCATATGATGACGACATGTCATCGTATCTCCTGTCTTCTTGAACGGATGCCGTGCGCCGTCTGGGGCCGGAAGTGACGTCACTGTCGTACGCGTCGCTCCACGTGCTCGACGCTAGTCTACTGAGACCTCCTTCAGGTTCACTGAGGTAGCCTGAGCGAGGATCGAAGTACGCGTACTGCGATCTGTTGCTACTTGGCCTTTGTACTTCACCTAAAATTATTATTTTATTATACTTACTAGAAAGAAAAGGACCAGTTAGTTAAAGTTTTTTTTTTTTTTTTACAACAGTAACTCATTCGTAGATCAGTAGGAAACCTAAAGATAGGGTAAGAAAATGAGTTATTCTTCTCCTGGACTCAATCAATGACCGTTCGTAATTCTGCATGTTTAGCCACTTCACGTAGATTTTGTTTAGAAATGTGGTACTACCTCGGTCGAGCCATATATACATAATTATGTATGAGCTAAGTTCTATGTAACCTCTAACACAACTGCAACAGAATTATTTAAATGTATTTTTGAAGTTATACTTATTTTGGCGCGTTAGGGAAAAATTATGAAAGCTTACGATGCGCGCGTACACCGTCACAAAAAATCGACACCCTGCAGTAAGCTAGTTAACGAAGAAGAAGTTAGCTACGTGAAGTTATCTAGCCAATGAAGTATAACTTCTTACGTGCGTTCATACACAGTACACACACATTTTTTAAGAAAATCAGATTAAGCTAGACTAATAACTGTAGGAGTTTACTTTTTACGAATCGATTTTCATATAAGGCCCCCGGTATGAAAAAAATATGAGGAGTAAAATCTACTGAACGAATGACCTCGTTACGTTTTTGTGCGGTATTACGTAGACGTTTACGACGGTACCGGCTACGACGGTTACGACGGTTACGACGGTTACGACGGTTTCGGTTACGACGTTTTCTAATAATTATCATTTTTCGATGGCATTATTTGATTCATTTATTTACCATTTGATATGGTATTAATCTTTTTCTTAGACTATAAAGTCTTTTTTGTGCATATTCAGACAGTCGATCTGAAGAAGTTGAAAAGCTGAAGAAGCTGAAACTACAGTCGTGCGTCGGAGCTGATACACACACTTTTTTGATATATTTTTTTTGTAAAATTAATTTAAAATGGTTGGCTACAGAATTTATAAATATTGATACCTACTATGATATATACTAAAGTCTAGGATACGAAAGTTAAATTTTAAAAAGATTGTTTTAACTAAATCTTCGGTTTATATATTGTATATATACTACTAGCGACCCGCCCCGGCGCCGCACGGGTACAATGCTGATACAAAATATAAAATAAATAATTACAATGTAAGCGCAAAAAAATGTGTTTATTTACGACATCACATTAGAAACCTCTAAAACTATCAGTGTTGCTCTACTATATTATGCGTTTATTATACATATAAACCTTCCTCTGGAATCACTCTATTTACTGAAGAAAACCGCATCAAAATCCGTTGGGTAGTTTTAAACGTCTAAGCACATATAGGGACAAACAGAGGGAAGCGACTTTGTTTTATAATATGTATTGATTTATAATTTAATGATAATGATCTGTAATGCTATTTTTATCTTTTAAAAACTATTCAACAAAAATATGTACTAATTTACACAATTTGCTTTCATGTATCAGATTATAATCACATATATATATATAGGTTTTTTTTTTTTTATTTATTTAAACTCATATTACATCACAATTTACGATTAGTGCACTCCAAAAATCGCAGGGATTTGTCCGGAGTGTTGTTTCAATACAGTTCAGGCACATTTAGGCAATCAACTAACAATAACAGCAAAAAATCAACAAATAAATTAGTGGGTAATTCTAACATAAGTAAAAAAATATTTTAAATCGGTGTAAATGCGTACGCAGGGAAGGCGATCGAGACGCAGAACCGGTTTGTTACACACAGTTACAGGATGTTCAGATAAAACGATTTCAATTTATTTCTTATATTTTTTATAGTGATTCTGTTCTTAAAATCCACAGCCAATCCATTTAACAAGCGAGGAGTCAAATATTCCGTAGTCCTTTTACCATATACGTTATTTCTTGCGGAAGTTGTTATAAGTTTTTGTTTTGTTATTTGTCGTGTAATAATTTTATGTTGAATTTTGTTCTGTATGTCCATATTAAAAAAGTTTTCTTTTAATACGTTATATTGAAATTTATATTCGACCGGTAACACGTTGCAATATTTAAAAAGTTTATTGTCATCATTTACTACAGGTACTTTAAGATTTAAAAAAAATTTAACATAAATACATAAAAACCAAATTATTTTAACTAACTCATGAAATTCATTAAGCATATCTATTAACTGAGCACTATTTTTTTATAAACGTGGTTTTACGCACATAACAACAATATCTTATAACATACACACACGGTCGTCTGTTGCTATGATAATCAACTTAATACTTGTGTTATAGCCTATAGGTAACAGCTGGCTATTATAGCTAAATTATTTGACAAATATACATAATTATAAATATTACCTAAATGAATAAATTAATACAAATATTAAACCCAGACTCAGTCGGGAATTGAACCCGTAACCCGCGGAGCAGCGGAGCATTATATGTATAATGGACAAAGATGTGATAAAATGGTGACCATGGGTTTAGACAAGAGGATGGATTTTGCGTTACTTAATTGTTGACTGAATATGGCTTTTGTTAAATCACAAACATTATATAGTAAAATATTATTAAAATACAAAATTACAAAAACAAAAAACATTATTTTAATTAAGCCATAGATGTAATGACTCGTCAGCACATGAGGAGGGAAAACTCAAATTTTAATGTGATGTAAAACATATAAAAATACTTATTTAATGTTATTCAAAAGCGTTATGTGGAGCCGATGAATTAAATAATTTTGAAAATATATAATAATCACCTCGCTGATTTTTGTATCGTATAGTCACATAATCCTCTGAAAAAGAAAATGTATGATTTTTGTGTATAATTCACGAATAAAAAATAATAATAAATAACAAATAAAATAAAAATGTATAAAATACTTTCGTAGCTTACCGTCATATTTGTTTTTATGTATCGTGTCATACATTTTTTTGTACCACCTCGAAGGGTCCTTTACTTCCTACAACAACAAAGAGAATGTTTTTCACATACACAATATCATTTTATAAAAATAAGTTAATTAATAATGTCATCAACAACAAGTTTTATTTGTAAAAAGTTAATAATGTCTTAGTACTTTAATATAAATAAAAGTCTTGCCCAAATTTTTCGTAATTTTAAAAATATTTGCGCATTTTTAATGATATTTGTTCTCCAACTTTTTTTTATCGCTTTTAACCTATGACCGTGTTCTGTAAACAAGCTGTTTAACACAAGATAGTTTTCACGTGTCACCTTGATCTAATTTAAGCGTGTTTAAACAAATAGAAGTTAATTATATTCATACAGAATAATTATTACGTCCTTTAAGTTGTGTCCTTGGAGAAGTCTATGTTCAGATGTTCAGCAGCGGACGTAAAAGGGATCGTGACGAACTATTTCATATACGATAAACCTTTGTTTAGATTGGGAATCAAAACTGATCTTATGCTTGTCAATATAATAAATTTTGGCTAAAGTAAGTGTGACCAACATTTCACACAGTTGCGATATAATTTTCGACTCTTGTATGAGTACATATACTTATAAAAAATAGTTACCGAAACTTTTAAACAACTTTTGAATTATAATTTTGATGTTGACGGTAAATTTAATTTAGTTATGCTACTCAAAGATAAATGTTATTTATTCAACCTAAAATACAAGCAAATCATTTAGCAGGAAATAATTTATACCTATTCATATTTAATAATCATGAATTTTTATACTTTCTAGAGAAATAAGTATTAAATGTAATTAATTAAACAATATTTTTTCTTACAGATCTGAGTGCTACAGGCATTCCGTCTTTGGTAGTGGGTCCAATTCCTTCAATTTTCTTTTTAGCGTCAGTCATTTTCTGACTCCGCTCGTAGTCACTGCGGTCGCCTTCACCTTCGCTGGCGTATTCTTTCCGCAATGCATGCACTGAAAATTATTAAAAGTTTTTATTAATACTTATTCCAATTCAAAAAAATAGTATTAAAAATAAGTATGTAAAAATTAGTTTAAATAGCAAATGATCAATTTACAAAAATATTATAATAATAATTAATCGAACTACCACCATATTAGTTTTTATAATCTGACACACACTATAATAAAATAAGTTTTCGCACCACTAGCTGCAACAAATTTCAAAATAAGTAGTTCAAAAGTTAATTAAATGTATTCATCTATACATATTTACCTGGGTCACCTTTAGGAGGCGATGGCCGGTCACGTGGAAGGTGATGGCGGGGATCTCTCTCCTGTGAGTAATTGAACGGTCCACGTGAGATTTGACCCTCTAGAAAAATAAATAAAAATATATCAGATATAGACAGTCTTATATTATTTAAATGATAATGTATTAAAGTAATAAATTCATATTCAATTTTTTTTTGTTGTTCATGAGAAGAAAAGAAAGTAGACTATAAAAAAGGTAATGACACAATAATGACTTTAGATTCTATTTTTTAAGGTCAATATTTTTATTGAAATATTATAAGTACCTACATATATTTACAATTCATAACGTAATATTCTATTATATTTTGAAGTCTGATTAAAAAATTATAAGAATTGAGTAAAAATATTCAACATTTTCATTATTCGTTTACCAACGTTTTTAAGCAAACGTTTACCATGTTCATCATAATTAGATTTTGTTAAGAAAAATATTGTTTGATATTTAGTATTATTTTTATTGCGATATTTCATTATCAGGTTATACACAATTGAAATATTTATTTTATTATAACCCTAGAGACACAATTCGACTCAATTTAACTTCGACATCATAATACTAAAATTATTTCAAATCAAAAGACTCAAACTAAATTTTATTTATGAAATACTTAGATGTAACTACTGTCTTTTTATTTATATTATATTCAATCAGATAATAATGATGTCCAGCGATCCGTAGTGCCGTGCCGTCGCCTAAATAGCATTGTGATACCCTATTAAACTTTAATAATATTGCTAGACCCTCGTCAGTCTTCGTTTCAGTCATAGTCAAACGTTACGATCGCGATATTTTTTTCATTTTCTATACGATATTGAACACGTCATTCAATTAAATTGACTGTTACTTTACTGTTTTCTGACAAAAGTATCACAAATCTTCTAATTTTATCATAGGCTCTATCAAATGCTAGTTATAGCATTATTATTCTTTTATTTAACATATTTCCTTATAATTACATTTTTAAATATATTTATAAAAAAAGACAAATCAAAATATTTAGAAAATATAAAAATAGTAATCCTCCGGTGGCAGGTTGAGGCCCAGGCCGTCGGTAGTTAAGGCTCCAGGCTGAGGAACCTCCTCACTATGCGGGCCGTTTCAAGCAACACTGCCTTTTGAATCCGACCCTTGATCCATTATTATTATTATTATTATTATGATATTAAAGTTTAATAAGCTTATCATCCTTCCCTAGCGCTAACAACGAAATAAATAAATTATTAGAGGAAAAAATATAAATAATAAAGATAATTTATATTAAACAATAAACGTTAGGAGGATATAAATATTAATGTATAAAAATAAACTACATACTACAAAAGTATTACAGACGTAAGGCTTATTCTATAAACATTATTTTATAAACTCGTTTAAAATAGATAATCATATTAGATTAGAACCCCGATCTTAATTAATTTAAATACCACATAATTAAGAAAACAAACTGTCAACAATTTTCAAACACAATTTACTAATTCAATTTAAAATGAATACCTGCTAACTAGGCCAGAGAGATTCGAGTTTCGCGTTTATTAATTAACATTATTAAATTCAAAGGGATACAAATTTGAGATTACAGGAGGTAGGATTAGGGATGACGATTCGAAGCAATTACGAGGTAAACAAATTGTCACATCTGCAAATATTTTTCAGGACAACGAGACGAGTTATCAACGCGTCTGTAATTTGTAAAGGAGGAAACAGTTATCAGCATTCCGTAATTTATAATGAAAGGGGAACTGCGTCGACTATTTATAAAACTTTGACGGCAATTAACCCTTGTTTCAACAATATGGACGTGAATAAATTACAAAGTTCTTGTTCATAAATTTATCAAAACTCGTTACAAAGTGGAATATCGGAAATATTAAATAACCACGTAATTACAGTTTTTCAGGTAGAAAGGCTAAGAACTTAATAACTCAATCATGTTACTGCGACACTAGGTACATGTCAATAAGATTACTAAGGCATTTAAACGTACTACTTTGTCTATTCCCAAGGCATGCTACTTAACCAGTTAACCCTAGAAAATTACTAAGACAAAATACAAATGTTACCTATTTTATAAGAAAAAATTCTAAAATATAGCTTAATATGGTTCCTACTATAAGTAGTAAATACCTCTATTTTTTGTTACTTTCTGTAAATTCAAACATGATTTCTAGTAATAATTAAATTATATTACTATTAAATATGTTTTTTGTGTTTTATTTACATATTAATAATCGGAAATTGAACATAATTTAATTTTTTTTTAATTTTTAGGGTTCCGTACCTCAAACGGAAAAAACTGTCAAGACGGGACTCAAAACCTACAGGATACTTACCGTGAAATTTGAAATTTGGTACGAAACAACGTCTTATAGTACGGATAAAAATTTAATTAAAATTAAAAAAAAACCGACACAATAACCTGAGCTCTCTTTAAAACGTAAAAAATAATGAAAGAAACTCAATCTTAAAGTACCGAAGTATGTACGAGTACTAATAATTCTAAAAAAAATACATCGCGTTGGGGAACCGCTCCTACTTATTTATTACCTACTATTATTTTTTTCATTAGTATCACATGCAAGTTAGGTTAGTTTAGAGTTTAGACTATTTGTAATTGAATTGTTAGGTTTGCAGTTATCTTTTCCGTACCTAATAAACAATAACATAATATTTCTAGGGTAAACGCAAGTGTTATTTCGACAAATATTTTAGACTAGCTTCTGCGCGCGACTTCGTCCCCGTGGAATAGGATCAATTCTGTCAAACATGATTTGAGCGAAACTTTAACCGTTTAAGCCGCGGAAGCTCTCAAAAGGAAAAAACCCCGATTTTGAAACATTCTTCATTGGTGCTACGCTCCTATTGGTCTTAGCGTGATGATATATAGCTTATAGCCTTCCTCGATAAATGGGCTATCTAACACTGAAAGAATTTTTCAAATCGGAGTAGTAGATCCTGAGATTAGCGCGTTCAAACAAACAAACAAACAAACAATCAAACAAACAAACTCTTCAGCTTTATTATATTAGTATAGATTAGATACAATTTTAGTAGACCATCGAAACATTGTTTTAAATTAATATTGTTAACATGATCTAAAATTAAATTAAATTTAAAACACCACGCTATTATTGTTTTATGGCAAGTATGAAAAATATTGTGTAACTTTGTATGCGTGGAACAACATTTACAACGAGGGCTCTTGAATTGTAATTATGCTGTGACTCACATTAAAAATTCCTGGCAGAATAATACGGACTGTTTTTTGTAGTACAACTTGTTGTTAATATTTAAGAATATTTTTATAGGAATTTACTTCATTTATTTGGATTTTTACCATTGTACGACTCGAAGGGAAAAAATTTCGCCTGAAACTGTTTATACACAACTATACAAGGCGACACAGTTTTTTTTTTTAATTTTTACTGCATTGATTTTAGAGTCCAATAGCTTACTTAAAAATAATTGATATGTAAAATAAATATCTACCAATCTTTTAAAATTACACGCTGAACGAAAATGTGACCGATGTATTGAATGAAAGTATTTATACTACAGTACAGTACGAAAACTATTTAATATAATTTACAAAGTAAACATGTCAGAAGTGAAACTTCTTTGGCAAACTAATTAAAAAAAAAGTAATTAAAAAAACGAATTTAAATTACAAAAAATAATTGAAAAAAAAAAGAACATAAAGCCAACGTCACGCGGTGTTCCAAGATGGTCCCCCATCCTAGTATTAATTATTAGTCTATGCCCCCATCCAAGTAGGGACCGTCCCTGACGCTGCCGCGTTACTGGTCGCTCAAATTTTACCCCTCATGCGCCTAAAGAAGTTTCACTTCAAAAACCTTGTGTTGTGGCTAACATAATAATATGTTGAAATACTGATATGTAATAAGAACAGAATAAATAACGTTACCTCTCGCTTTCTGCAATAGAGTCACGGTGGGATTTTGGGCTCTTGGCAAGCGACTACTAGAAGAAGATCCCAAGGTATTGAGTCCTGTTGCCGGTGCGCTTAAAGATGTTCGAAGACGCCCTTCGCTCTCCGAACCGCTGGTGCACCCGTTCTGATCTGAGCTCTGAAATTGTACATTATTTCTTAAGGAAAATGACTTCATCTATACTAATATTATAAAGCTGAAGAGTTTGTTTGTTTGAACGCGCTAATCTCAGGATCTACTGGTACATTTTGAAAAATTCTTTCAGTGTTAGAGAGACCATTTATCGAGGAAGGCTATAGGCTATATAACATCACGTTAAGACCAATAGGAGCGGTGTCCACGCCGACGAAGTCGCGCGCAGAAGCTAGTCTCTTATAAATAATCTTTCTTTCTATATAATAACAAACCAAACGATGACAAAAACAATTTTTTCAAATGAACGCGTGTGAAACCGCGGGGCACAGCTAGTAATAAATAAATAATTGATTGATATCAGAAATAATAGTTTACAACTCCTCACTTGACCTTTTCGGTAACTACAAGTATAATACTTTTTTTTAATTTACTTCGTAATTTTATTAACATTGAATCCAACTCATCATTTATAATATAATAGAAAACAATAGCAGAACGACAGAGCCTTCAAAAATTGGTGATTTGATACCATTCAAGTCATAAATAGCACTATTTCATTAATCTTTTAATTTAATAAACTTTAAAGGAATAAAATATACACGAATTACTATAAACTGTTATACTTATCTTTAACGAAAAAAACCAAAAAAAAAAAATACATGTCATGTAGAGTCGTATCTTCTAATTATGAAATAACATATTGTTGTAATTAGACTAACGTATTTTCTACTTTGTTGTCGAGCATTTTTGAGTTATTTGTGTAAAAAAAAACTACATTACTTTTACATTATCGTAAAAGACTTTTTTAGAAATAATGACAGCATACCAGTCTCATATTGTGTTCATATTTCACAATAATTGGTAAATTATTTTTCATATGTCGCTACAAATATCAATTCCAAATAAAAATACACTCGTATTATAGCAGAATAGTCTTATTTTATTTCTTCTAAAACAATATCCTGTCCATAAATAAAATACTTATATGTTATTGCTGTTTCTGCAGAAAACACTATCTCATTTTAACCGACTACACAAAAGGAGGAGGTTCCTAACACGAAAGTTTTTGAAGTGAAACTTCTATAGAATCGTTGTGATTTCAAACCGGATGCAACGGTAAAAAGACAGGGAAGGACGAGGCTGGGCCACGCTGCAAGCCGTTAATTTTAAATTAGTTTTTTTTAATTAGTTTGCCATAGAAGTTTCACTTCTATCGTGTGTGAATCGCGCACACACCTTTTTTTTTGTACGCCCAACCTCATAATTTTGTACTGGGTATAATTTATTGAAAATCTGGCGCTTGTTATGGCTTTGCTTTGCCATTTGACTTTCAGTAAAATATGATGAATAGTTTTCAAATAAAACCTACCTAATAATGTGTACCTACTTGCCGTTTACTTATCGATGTAAATTGGAGTCGATATGTTTTGTTTTAAAACAAACTCAATTCTTCGTAACAACTATTATATCATAGTAAAAGATTGTTTTTAATTTTTTTTTTAGAAAAAGCGCAAACTTTAAACGTCAAGCAATTTCATAAATATTTGTTTTGTTCCTATAAACATACAGGTATAAAAAACGCTACTTTTTACGACAAATTTCAATAAAAAGCGTTTTAATCTCGCTTTTCTCTTGTACTTTAAAGGTTAATTCTGAAACTATTAAAAATAAGATAAATTGAACACTTTATAACTCAACTCGCGCCATCCAACAGTCTAGGCTAAGAACGATCGCAGCTTTATTTACCTTCATTTGTCGCGTAGCGTGCTAATGGTTATCGTAGAATGCATATACCTATATCTTTACAAAGTCAAATAGTATATGTAAAACGCGTTTCAATGCGTTATCGAACGTATGTTGTACGATAATCCGTGAGATCGAAAGCCGTCGTCGAGATATCTTGCCTTTCTTTTGCTGGCCCTAATTAAGAGATAGTCATCTTCTATCACATCTTACATCTATCTCAAATAAACACCCGACTTGCGATCATATCCTACTAAGATTGCGGGCTTTTCAATAACCGGAACTGATGTAGGGCACAGCAGGAAGTATCCTGCTCAAAATCAGAACGGGCCCGACTGGGGAAGTACCTCGACCTTACAGAAGATAAACAAAAAAAAACACAACTACATAATACTACTTTCAAGCAGTGTTGTGTTCCTGTGATGAGTAAGGTGACCACAACTCCTGATTGGGATTTAGGAGTAGAGTCGGCAACGCGCTTGTAATTCTTCTGGTGTTGCAGTTGTCTACAATCTAGGTAAATGGTCACAATCAGGTGAGCCGTATGCTTGTTTGACGACTTAGTTGTATTTTAAAAATAAAACAACGAAGGTTATGTGAACACAATAATCTACGGTGTCGGAGAGTGCGGAGATAAAATCGCCGTTCCGTAACCTCAACGTGAAAAATTGTTCCATTACTTTTAACAATTACCTGGAGTTTGCTTTCAGAATCAGAAATGAAAGAATAAGATCAAGACCATCTATTCGAACACCCTATTGATCTAAACAAATATGTATTATTTGTTAATGAAATTGAACTACTAAATAATAGTTAAGAAATCTTAAAAGCCCCCAGGTAAATGAAAACAACATTAACTCGTCGTCTAACATTTTCTGTGAGTATTACCTAATTTTCTGTTCCCGTCATGATTTAGGGATCATGTAACCGCTGTCAGTGGTTATTATTAAAGTAGGTACGACAAAGGTCAGATAATCGAGTTAAGTAAAATACAAATACATATACATATATTCAATTTGCAATAGAATAACAAACGTACATTCCTTTAATATAATTTAATACGAGTATAATTATAGACGGTGATGTAGAATTAAAAAATTCTGTGAAGTTTAAAAGATTTTCCATTCTCCTATATCATTCCTTTATATAGAATAAGACATCAAATAAGAAAATAAAAACCTAGGCTTCCTCGTTCTTTCTGTGAGAATTTGATTCGAGATCAGCGGCTCAAATAATCAACCGAACCAATTCTTCAAATTATTAAATTAGAATGGATTAAAGATTTAACTTACACCAAATTTTCGTCTCGGCGGTGGAGTTTCCTCAAAATGTACGGGACGGAAGGTCTTCTTCGGTGTTTGTGGTGATGGGGTGGTGCTAGTGGGGGACCATACGGGCGGCGGCGGAGGCGGTGGCGCGCTCGGGCTCTCCGCACTTGGTGCTTCGCCCCCCGCTGGTGCCCCGGGCCGCCAAATCGCTAATATAAAATATAAAATATATTAAAATGTATTCAGAGTATAATTATGTTTGTTTTGAACCACACTATTTAAGTGACAACATTATATATTTTATTTAGATGCTTTCTTTGCAAAATAATTAATATGTAATCAAAATGTAAAGTATTTATTTATTACCATAATAAAATACACTTTTGTAATTAAAAGGAAAGTGGCAGAAATATCATTAGCAATGATTCATTATTAATAATAAATAAACGTATGCAGTAGGATTTTCTTCCTTGTGACGTGGATCCGGAAAAACAAAATACACAAGCATAAACGGCCAGACCAAGACAAACATCTATATAGCCAACACAAACATATGTCGTGAGCGGGGATTGAACCCGCAATCCCAGCCAGTGCTGTGACCACTGCGCCAACGCGCCATTAAATAAATTTGTGCAGTCCTTGTGGGTCTTCCCACCGTGCCTCGGAGAGCACGTTAAGCCGGCCCGGTTGTTATCATGTACACCTGATAGCGATCGTTACTCATAGTAGGGAATATATCCGCCAACCCGCATTGGAGCACCGTTGTGACATAAGCTATGATCCTTTTTCTTAATGGGGAAAGAGGCCTATGCCCAACAGTGGGATATTACAGGCTGAGGCGTATATTTGATAGAAAAGTTGCTAAAAATGATTTACCATTTTGTTTCAAAGAAAATGTACCCAATTTACAAAAATACATTGCAGTTTTATGATTAACCCGGTCGAATATCATTACTGGCGGCTGCGCTACAATTTTAACAATATGTGAGCAAATAAAAGAACGAGTAAATTCGAAGGTTCTCCATTCAATTTAGGCGTTCTCATACAGAGTACTGCATTTTACGATCTCGCTATAAATCTCCCTAAAGCGGACAATCGACGTGTGTTTATTCGGTCGTTTTGAACAAATTGGCTTAGCTGACACACCCCGTCTACATGATATAAGCTGTTAGGTGATCACGTTTAAATCCTCGTCGATAAATGTTTACCTTTGTTTACACCGAATTAGTTTGTGTGTTTAATCAATCATAAAATCAGGTCAAGTGCTCGGAGACTCGCTCCGAAACGATATCATCTTGAAATATCGTTTTGTAATATTGATCTTAACGTTTGTTTCAACGATCAGTCAGATCAGTGTTATATAACCAAGCTTAAGAGTTTTGGTCCAAAGCGCTAATGCTAAGGAACTATTGGTTCGAATTACAAAAGTAATTCATTGTTGAAAGGTTATGGGCTATTATATATTTGCTATAACGTCACGCTACAATCAACAGAAGCGGAGTACCTATCAATGAAAAATATTCAAAAAGCAAGGCCGTCTGCTAGTACCTACTACAAACATACAAAGGTATCTTTGAAGCCGAGGGTAGGAGCCATAATTATATAGAGTAATTATTGTAATAAACAATATCTCTCGTATTTTAGCATTTTCAGCAATATTACATTACACATGTTTACATATAATTATGTCATTGCGAATGTCCAATTCAACGCGGTTTTTGGTGCATGTCTGAAATTTTATCTCCATACGACGACTTTGGACATGCCCAGCGGCTCTTAAAATATACATCGAAGATTTGTGAATTTCCATTATTTGTGTACTACTAAAACAACTTTATTGCATTTAGACTTCTCCTGGTACTTGTCTACTACATTTCTAGAGTGGTTTTATGAGAACGGTGGCATGGATGACTGGGTTTTTCTGCACCAAGGCGAATAGATTATTATTTATCTCGCAGCCGCGAACATTATTAAAATATTTACATACTATGTTCAATTTTGCGCTTTTTAATATCTAACGATGTATATCCGGATAGAAAAAAAAGTTTTTTCGGGTCAATTTATTATATTTCAATCACAATATTGATAGAATTAACCTGGAAAAGTTCCGACGCCTGGTGGGCAAAAACAGTAAACATTTTCTATATAGTAAGAAGGTTTGCAGATGCATCTATCACGCTCCAATGACGGTTGGCGGATAATTTTCCTACCACATTTAATGATCATTATCAAGGTCTGGTCTGTAATAACGATCGTGACAGTAGGTTTTGCGTGCTCTCCAAGGCACGGTGGTGGAGACTCACAAAGAAGAACAAAAACAAATCTTTGTGCAAACACAAACTGTCAAACTAGAATCGAAACCTTCATCGTTGGCATCAAGACAATTACTCGCATCACTACACTAGAACTATTGTAAATCGAAGTATATTGTTGAGATGTTTGATTAACGAGTATCTATTACTTAATTAAGTCTCATATTACTGTATATAGCAACAATAAGGTTCAGCGTTGAAAATCCATTAAAATCTATTAAAACAATATCCAGGAATATAAAACTTAATGTATATCTAAAATACAAAAGAAAACGAAATGAATTTATCTCGTAAAACATGCTACGGTTGCCGGAGATTAAATCAGATTGAGAAAATTGATTATTTATTAAAATGTATGGATTCACGCGCTGGCATCAAAGGGAACGTAAATAAATTAAAAGTGAACCAAAACGATTTCAATTAGGCCGAAATTGAGAAAGCCTTGCCCGTATCCATACGAGTGACTTTAAGTGCTCTGCAGTGTACGTGGTTAATCAATAGGGAGATCTGTTAAGATACAAAAATAAATTGCGCACAATTTATTTTCATGTAATTCTTTTGTTATTTATTACACGCAAATGCCATATAATATAGTTAAATGTGCCATGGTATAAAAATGGAAATTTTTGTAATGTCGTAGAACTTTCAAAATTGCACTGCAATAGGACTTACGTTAAGAAAAAAATCATGTTAAATAATGGAAATCAAGTTGATTTATGTTTGCGTAGACTGTACGTATGAAAATAGAATTTTATTACTATGTCATATATAATAGATTGTTTTTGTATATTAGTGACGACTGATGTGCATAGTAATTCATGTGTGAATAGTAATTCATTTACAATTCATTTACAATAGTTAAAACGATTGTAAATTGTAGACAATTTTTCACACTGCTCAACAAAGTCTAGGGAACAAGCCAACTATATGACTTTATTTGTAAAATCTTCTTTAAAAAAGTACTGATCTCTTTGAGGTAAACAGGTAGGCTGAATGTTTATCAAACGTTGTTCGAATTTAAAAAAAAAAAAAATTAGAAACAAAAGAATTTTCGTAAAAGGCGGGAATCTTTCACTTTGATTGCTGTGTAGTGATACTGTATGAGAATTTTAAAGATAAAAATTTGTTTTATTGTTTTATGATTTTATTGAAAAACAAAATTAACTGTTGTTATTCGTAACTTTTGCGACTACGGCCATTATGTCACGACGTCATTTAACGCGGGAAGAAATGATTCGAGCTGTAGGAATGTTGGAAGCTGGGCTACCCCAACGCGAAGTTGCAGCTGCTCTGAATTCTCACGCGAGCGTTATCTGCAGACTGTGGGTACGTTACAGACTTACTGGCGATGTAGCCGAAAGGCACAGAGGCAGGTATAGGGTTACTACGGAAAGGCAAGACCGTTTTTTGCAAAATGTCGCAAGGAGGCAACCCACCATTACGGCTCGTCAGTTGGTAGAAGACCTCCAGTCGCAGCACCAGGTTGCTATCAGTGACCAGACTGCTCGGAGGAGACTCCATGAAGCTAATCTTCGTGCTCGCAGACCACTAAGAGTGCCCGCGCTGCGTCATGGAAATCGAGGACGTCGATTATTGTGGGCACGTGAACATTTGCAGTGGACCGTAGATCAGTGGGCACGTGTACTGTTCTCCGATGAATCTCGCTTCGGATTTCATCCAGATTCAAGAAGAGTGCGTGTTTGGCGGATTCCTGGTCGGCAGAGTCGGCTTCAAAACCCACAGGAGGTGCACAGGATCCCTACCAAGGTGGTACAATCATGGTGTGGGCTGGAATCCGCCTGGGTGGACGGACGGATCTCGTTTTGATCAGGGGAAATTTAAATGCAGAGCGATACTGCGAACAGGTAGTCCAATCCGTGGTTATCCCGCACCGACAAAATCTGGGCGCAGATTTTATTTTTATGCAAGATAATGCACGACCACATACTGCGAGTCAGGTGATGGATGTGTTCCGCGAGTACAACATCGAAGTGCTGGAGTGGCCTGCTCAGTCCGCGGACCTCAATCCCATTGAACACGCGTGGGATTTACTAAAGAGAAGGGCTTTTAGAAATCTCCCTCAAAATTTGAACACAGCAGATGAACTTTTTTCACATCTCTCCAGAGAATGGAGTCTTCTTCCACAAGAGACAATCGATAGTCTCATAATCAGTATGCCACGACGATGTCAAGCTGTTGTTAATGCCTTAGGGGGTCCAACTAATTATTAAAAAAGTCCCCGCATATTTGTTCTTAACTGTAATGTTTTAATTTTTAAGAAATTTTATTAAATTAAATTTCTTTGTTTAGTTCTGTAATACACTTTCTTTGTTTTTCATTAAAATTACCTCGTAATTCAAAAACTGAATCCTTTATTTATATACGCAACTAATTAAGCATTAAATTGCGCATCGATTGGTATATAAACTTTAAAACAAAAATATATAAAAATAAAAATATTCCCTAAAAACCTCCTGTTCCCTAGACTTTTTGAGCAGTGTATTTCGTCAAAACATCCTATAGGGCTGTATAGGAGATATCACTGAAAATCAGTGTTGGTTTTTGTCCTTATGAAAGCCAACTCCAAGCTGAGTGATATACCTTTTTGGGACATAGCACTTGGGTGCAGGCGGTATTTTTTAATTATACAATTATTTTCACATTACTTGTTTATTCGTTTTTCTGTTTTTTTTTTAATATTATTATTTTATTTTTTTTCATAACTTTTTAGAAATGTGAGATTTAATTTTTTTTCTCTGTATTTTTTTCTGATGGTTAACACCAGTAACAAAAATTTTTGTTTTTTTTATTTTAATCCATAAACTGTTTTTGTGAAAAAATTTCTCTGTTATGTTTTCACAAAAACTGTCTGCGATTGTGTGATGTCCTGAATAAAAGTGTTTTCTTTCTTCTTTCTTTCAAGACAGATTGGACTATTTAGAATTAGTTAAAATCGGTTTATTCATTTAGGAGTTACGTCTATACCATTTTAATAATTAAGGAATTCCACATGGAGCGAACAGGAGAAAATAACCTTTAATTTGATATAAAAAACATGAATATAAGTAAATGTTTTTTTTTAAATGAATAAAAAAATATTTGAGGGCATTTTTAACTGAACTTGTTATCAATGTATTTGCCTATTCATAAAGGTTTGTAGAAATTAGAGTTTCATTATCTACGCGATGAACATAATGACTTTGCAGCGAGATCTTAGGCTATTACTAAACATCCAACGACTGGTAGTATTATTTAACTTCGTTCTTGAGTTAGTCATGCACATTAGGGATTCTCGTCACAAAAACGAACGCGCAGATTAGAACTTGCTGTGAGAATGAAACTTTACTTGTTGGATTTTATGCCAAAGTTGTCGAAACAACTACAAAAAGGTTCTGCTATTTAATCTAACAGGAAAATACACATGTAATTTTAGAGACCCTTTAAGCCTTTATAAGAATTTCGTACCTTAAGGTGAAAAGGAACTCTTATTAAGACTTAAATAAATCACTTTGTTCTCATTGGTTTGGTCATTTTTTTACATAATAACATGTAGATATTATAGTATACATATTTTTACATAATAAACGTAATAACGTAATATTATTATAGGTTAAATACGTTTAAACGAACATTTTTATTTATTGAGCTTTAAAACTAATCTATTTTACCTTACTCAAATATAGAAAGTTATTGAACAAAACAATAAAAGAACTCAAAATAAAATCACAATAGTGAAATAAATTTAAAATACTATACTATTATTATTGTTTATTATAATTTATTGCAACACTGAATGGAAAAGGAAAACACACCAAGAAATACTTTAAGTCCGTGATTAAATGGATATAACGTGAGTCTATAACGATACTGGTACTGCAGAAGATTCTTATTGATAAGCGTATATGTTAGGACTTAGAAAGACATTGTTTTGAATAAGGTATATCCTGGATAAGTATTTAGTTTTGATACGATAGTTATAGGTATATTTTATATTCGTTTTTCCTGAAGTGTTATCTATTAGATAAGAATGGCTTGTTTTAGATAATCATTTAATAATATCTAAGTTTTGTGTATTTCTATGTACTCAATGTGAACATGTTACTCAAAACTGTAGATGAGTATAATTATGTATATAGTTACTGTTATTATATTGTCATATTACTCAATTTCACCTTTAAGCTATTCGCATTATTTCATTCAATGTTCATTATACAAACTGTAATTTGTTAAAACCGCAACTGCGGTTGTAAACCGCTGACTTATAGATCATTGGTATCAAAATCTCTGAAAAATTATTAAGAGCGCGCATAATGCAAAATTACCAATCTTCTATTTGTTTTGACATTTGACACAAATTCCAGACCAAATCTTAAAATAAAAATATATGACAAACTACGTGATATTTGCAAGGGTTAACCTTTATCAAAAACATAAAATAAGGAAATTTTCTCGATAAAATATAATCACGAAGTAACCTCTAGTTTCTATATTTTTTCTTTTTATACTCGATATGGTTATGACCATTATAAAGACAAAAATTTGATAATTAATGACATTTAAATATGAGTAAAGACTATGCTTAGGCGTTTAATGTAATTACTTTTAGTTTCGGAATTATATATAAAATAACATATTTGTCGTTTTTTACATTCGTAATGCGCTCAAAACTATATCGTCTATCGCACTCTGACACGAGGCTTTGTGTATATTTTGTTTCATCAATTAGTCACGGGCGCGCGGGTGAAATCTGATTTTTTGCTCGCGTTATGCGCAATAAGATATTAAGTACCCTTACGTTGTTGTCTTGGAAAATAATACTTTTTTGATATTTTACTCTACATTATTATTGTTTACTTGTAGACTTATTCATATTTTAAAGTAATTCACATGCTGCCTACTTCATTTTTTTTGTATACATATATATTCTTATAAGATTTTAAAAAAGTTCTATAAGTATATCTAATTACAATTCTAATATTCTAAGTAAAATTAATGTTTGTGTTGTTTTATTTCATTAATATTTTCTATAGAATAATCTTCTTTTAGTATTTACATAACTGTTCTTTTCAATTTTTAAACAAGCGATAATCAATAATTTAATAAAGGGTTATAGAACAGTTTTTCATTAATGAGCAAACATTATCTTTCATTTACGTAAATAAATGGACGCCGCGTTGGCGCAGCGGTTACAGCACTGGATTGCGATTGGCTGTTGCGTCGGCGGCTGCGGGTTCGATTCCCGCACACGACAACATTTGTATTGGCCATACAGATGTTTGCCGTGGTCTGGGTGTTTGTGCAGTCCTTGTGGGTTACCCCACCGTGCCTCGGAGAGCACGTTAAGCCGTCGGTCCCGGTTGTTATCATGTACACCTGATAGCGATCGTTACTCATAGTAGGAAATATATCCGCCAACCCCCATTGGAGCAGCGTGGTGGATTAAGCTCCGATCCTTCTTCTACATGGAGAAGAGGCCTATGCCCAACAGTGGGATATTACAGGCTGTATCGTTACGTAAATAATAAAACATTAAATGGTTGTAATGAGTTTTCTCCTTCTGTCAGACTATACTTATGTATTGTTTGTTTAAAATTTAATTTGATGTTTAAAATCAATTAATTGTTAAATAAGTCTTTATTTTAATGTTAAAAGACGCAAATGCGAATTTTAAGTATAAAATCTAAACAAAAAAATAACTATACTTGCTAATTCACTTTGCAAGAAAAAATTGCGTGAGAAATAAGTACCTAAATATTGATTGATGTACCACTTATGGAAACATCATTTTTATCTCGTCGAGAAAATTGGCACACATTACAAACACTTGGCTCTCTTTTCATTCATTAAAAATTAGTCTTTTGCTATTCAAAGTTGTTAAGTATAAGAATTTTTACAAACTTATTTTTCATTGAATTAAGTGCGGACGTTTTTAAAGAAGATTTAAAGTAGAGGCACTTTAAAAATTTATTTAATTAACATTAAGTACTTAGTTTAAATAACTTTTTTTTGTACTAAACAAAATCTAGTAGAAATTTATACTTAATGCATTATTTTATTTCTTGTAGTATTTTACTTAAAATAATCTCGGTCCTTTTTTAACATAACCATCAAATATTGTTGGGTTTTGATGAAAATATTCTCGGTTTTTAGCTCAATTGGTACTTAACTCACACACTACGTTAATACTTAGCACATCACAGGGCTCATACTAAGTAAAAATAAAGAAAAATAATTACGAGTAACAATCCACGAATGTCTTTAATATTGGTATATATATTATATACCATTTATTCAGATATAAACCTTATTTCACGTCGCTTATTACCAGCGGGTGTCGAACGATTTATTGACATGTTTCATTATTTTTGAATTTTTTTTAATGTTTGCTTTATTAAATAGCATTTCGAAAACTTTTTTTTTCATTTTTCATTTTTTTTAAAGTCATTTTAAGACATTATATATTATATTATATTTTAAGACATTTTTCACCTTCCCAAATGTGCCAAAATAGTAACTTGTTATACTATACCGTATTTATGTAAGCGACCTGACTCACCTGAAACAATAAAAATAGAAAATTACATTTACGTAAGAGGGATAAAAAGTTCTGCTTATTTATACCTTCGTAGGTTCGTAATAGTTACTCAAATAACCCCGTTTCCTGTTTTCGTTAACACCTTCTGCCAATATTAATATTATACAACTTGTCAAGGTGCCAGATCACCGAAGTTGTGTTACTCTTGTGTTGACAGGATTTTCGTGATTCATTCAATTTTCCATTGTTAATTTGTAAGCTCGACTATTTAAATGATTATAACCTCAATTTATAAAAAAGTTATGTTGAGTTATAATTTTTTTTAAATAAATTTCATTGAAAGCAAAACTGTTTAACTAGCGGTATTAAGTATTAATGATTTTGTACATTCTGTCGTTGTGTCTCAACGCTGAGCAATAAGTAGTATAATTATTTATCAAATTATTTGTTGCATGAACTACTCGAAAAGCTTAATATGGTTATTGTTTCCTTCATATATGCCAACAATAAAAATACTAATTAAATTACATAATGTAATTATTACCTGTTTTGCTTATTACCTTTTATCTATTATGTATTATTGTTTTTTGTGTTGTATAAGTTGAAATTTGTTCTAATTCTTATTCATAGTTTTGTGATATCTCACTAAGTTTTTATAAAATAAATAAGTAATATATTCAGGGTCAACATAAAATGTTTGCAGTCAATAAAGCTGCAAAGCATATAGCTGTGATTTCATAAAATGATCAGTTAAATTATCTTTCCCGTTGACACACATCTATCTAAAATAGCTACATCTATTTTTATCTCCGTTCTCTTAATGACCAGAGTTTGCCACACAAACACAAAACCCATTAAATTTGGCTCATTGGATAACATCACCAGCTTTTGTGTTACGCATGTGTGTGTGACTTTATTCATATGATTTAAGATTGAAATAAATGTGTTTTAAACAAAAAATGTGTAATAATTATGATTCGTATAATGCATTTATATATTATCTAGTAACGTATTTAATTACTATATAAATATTAGTTCTTTATACTTATAAAAAATTAATTATAAATTCATAATTCTACCAATTTTACAAAAAACAATGCGGGTAAAACCACTGAAATCGTCTAGTCGTGTTTATATTTAGAAAAAATAATAATTTATAACATTTCTCAGTATTTATACAGTACTTACGCTTAATATATATACATATGAAGATAGTAAAAAGTGCTGTCCATCTAATATAATGCCTAAGTATTTCTGCCACCTACGTTCAATATAACAAAATTCGTGAAATATGAGATTTAAAAAGAATTTTGAATATGTTTAATACATTTTTGCTTTATACAAAAGCAAAATAACCAATACATATACTAGGATCAAGTCGATGTAAGCATAGTAGCTTATTTCTATGCATGAGTGCGTGTACCCGATGATTTGGACATTCACAAAAACATCCTGACATAAATATTTCATGTCAATCACATTATATGTTGAATCAGGAAAAAACAAATGATGATATAACGAATTTTTGACTTTACAACGTTCACGAGCAGTACAAATAGAAGTATGGTCTAAGAGACGTGGAAGATCGACCTTCACCGATCTGATAACTCGATGAGACATATTTTGTATCAAATATAATTTATAAACAAATATGCCTATGATAACTTGCTATTGAAAAGTGGTCATAGCTACTTTTAATTTAATTAATTTTTTTTTCATCACCTTCACTCATATGATAACCGAATGAGTTTTATCTCAATTGATAGTTTTTAACACACAGTATATGCCTAGGTAGGCTTGCCTACTTATTTTTGGTCTTGGCTACCTGGCAAGATATTGTAATTACAAAACCAATCATATAGGCTTGCCTGCAAAAACTAAAAAAAAATAATAGCTATGACCACTTTTCGATAGGCAAGTTATCATAGGCATATTTGTTTATAAATTATATTTGATAAAAAAATATGTCTCGTCGGGTTATCAGATCGGTGAAGGTCGATGTTCCACGTCTCTTCTACTTGTATAACTATTACTAAACTTCGAAATGGATTGTTTTCGAACTTGCTTTCGACCTCAAGTTTCAATAATGATTATGCGATCGCAATGACAACATTATAGGCAATATTGGCTGCAATGGTCGGTCTCAAATTTAACGATATTGAATAATAATTAACAATGGACCCGCTGTTAATATCGAAATTCGTTAATTTTGAAATTATTGAATACGCATCGTTTGCCGTCAGTTGCATGAAATAGATGTTCACTAATTATGTTATCAATCGATTCATATAATGAGCGTATAATTATTTTATGTCATTGGTTTGTCTATACTTTTTATTTTGTCTACATAATCTGTACTTATAATGAAATTGTAAGAGGTCGAATTCTGTACAAACCATAGCTTGTAACCGCTTGTTCGTTGCTCTATCTAAAGAATTTCTTTGCTTTAAATTTACTTTTGACTTGACATTTTGTTGATATTATCATTAAAGTAATATATTTTTTAATTTTGTATCGGGTGTTGATAAAGTATCGTAGTATTCCTTCGTATGAACAGTACAAAAATTGATTATATTTCACATACAAATATCATGTAGTAACTTATATAAGTACAAATAGTTTTTTTATATATTCCACAATAACATAAATACTCGTATTTGTATTAAAATATTTATTCAGATTACTTCCACTTCGTTTCGTAGACTATGAACATAGATATATATATACAATGGGAATATCTTCTGAATATATACGATGATAGTGTAATAGGAAAATATAGTAACGTATATAAAATGTGGGTTACAACCGGACCACGGTATAAGGTCGCTGGGCATCTGGCATAAATGCCAGAGAGCAAGCATATGTTTGCTATTTTTATCGCTGCCATACATTTTTATCATTTAAATTCTTTGCGATTCTAAAAAATTTGGAAAAAGAACTTGGAGTATATACTCCTTGGTGTTTCTTTATTACAAAAATATATACATACTAGCTGCCCGGACAGACTTCGTTATGTCAAAAGTTAATATAAGTAGTAAAAATTAAATAAATGTAACATTTTCCGAGTAATCACTTTATTTTTTAATATTAAAAAAAAAATTTTAGTCCTAAAACATCCGTGTGCCAAAAAATAAATTAGCCGAATTGGTCGAGCCATTCTTGAGTTATGTGCTTAGCAAGATTCATTTTTATTTATATGGAAAATGTACAAATATGTATCGGTAGGAAAAAATTCAACGTATGATGACTGATGTCTTAATGACGGTTATACTTGTTATATCTATTTTTAATAGATAAACATTCACATATAGGTACATATTGTGTTTTCATTTTGTTCAATATTGTAGTAAGACATACGCATTAATTAATAAGTGAATAGAGTAGAACTTTATAATAATTCGTGAGGCTCATCTTGGCTCGTGTTTACTATGAACTTTGTTAATGATATTGATGTCATATCAAGACCGCGTTTCAAAATACATGGGTTCAAAACAATTAATGGAAGTTACTCAATTGAGCACTTCGCTTTGCTTGCTAATTGTAATTTACACAGTAAGTCTGTATGATTCAGTATAATTTTATTACGTTCTATATTAGGGCTTTTTAATATATTTTAATTAAATTAAAAAAAAATTCACAATACAAGACACGAAATAGTCCATACAACTTGTTCTATCAGTTTTTTTTTTAAAGTTGTATGCTAGAAAGTATCACTCATATTTTAAACAAAACAATATGAACTATAATAATCCAAATTTGTCACGTAGACATACAGAATACGACATAGTCCTTTCAGAAAATATTTAATGCCTCGTGGCACTTGTAGAGTACATGTGTGTAGATTTCGATAGCATATGTATTACTGTAACAAATGTCTTACTTTCGGGTTTCTGGGTAAAAAAAAATACAGAAGGTCACCTTATACCATTATTAACTATAGAGTTTATTAACGAGTACCAATGCCTTAACCGAACTAGTGCTACGTTGTAACACATCTGTGACAGTTTAAACAGTGACTCATTTATTTAAACACCTTATTAAATAACTCACAATACCTTGAAACTAGTACCTACAATACCGTAATATATCTATAGTCTATATCTTAGCCAGTTTCTGAAAGATATTAATAGTTTGCAATAAATTCTAATATGAGCCATATTAGCCGTCATAATATTGAATTACAAAATTAGTAATGTCCATTTATAATATTGTATCTACGTTAATTTGAGTAAAATGTGTTACTATGAACAAAAGGGGCGTTATTGATAACGTCGTTTTTGGTGAACAAAACAAACAATAACAGCACAAAAGAGCTTTTACGAAGATAGACCTTTTGTGCGTTCTAAAGAGGACAGACTTTCCTGCATAATCAGGTGTATTTTTCACACATGATTTGACACGTGAATATATTTTCCGTTTAGATACATTTAAATTAATAAATAATTTGGTCACGTAATCGATTTTGAAAGAGTATATTTAGTATTGATTTCGGAAATTAAAATATCTTTAACAAGTGACCGAAACTGAGACCTTCATTACTGTTAATTATATTCATCTGCTTGATATACTTAGGTATAGTTAATATAATATTAAGTCACATACTATCGTCAGAAGCAAAAATTTTGTATATATTTTTATAACTTAGCATGTAAGTGAAAATAGTTTTAAGATGTTTCTATTAGGGTGTCATCTTCAATTTTTGAACAAACCCTCTTTATATTAAAGAAATAAAAAGTGACTGAAACTAATTTTCAGATCGAAAGCCATTATCAACTTTTTTTATCATTGATCTTACGCCGCGCATATATTTTATTTCTCGTAAATCTGAACAACGTAATGGAAAAAGTTGTAAAAAGTATTCATAACGCATTATGTACCAATAATATTCTAACGAGTTGCCGGCAAAATATAACTTAGTTGTCACGTTCGACGACAGATAATTTTTTTTATATTATTTTATATTAATTTATTTACGAACTAATAATTTATTATTACAGAATATAGGTATACAAATTTGGGGACTTACAAGTGAATGGTATGCTATTGTACGACTTCAGAAAACATTTATCTATTAACAAATTGAGATACTTTTGTTTGCAAAAAAATGCAGCTAGATAATTCTTTTTGCAACAAACGAGTACCTATATATAATTGGAGAAAAGACACGTAGGTATATAGACGAAGACTGTAAAAACGGTGGTGTGAGTACGCCAACTTCTATTGGGAGCTTGAAACCCCCTTCTGGCACATTGTGACATATTTACCCCCGATAATAATGGGGCCGTGTTGATGAACTACAATTTCAACTAAACAAGTCACAGTTTTTTCAACTTTTACAAATAGATTAAAAACTGCTGTTAAATAAAAATGTCCATTTCCGGTCTTATTACCAATAATTACTACTATATTCTATAAAACGAAATACAGGAAATTAATAACAAGATGTTTTGTATTTCAAAAATAAAAGTGTTTGTCAGAAAACATAAAAATGTAAATAAATCAATTTGTATTTGATGTACTACTTACTCTACGGGTGCTCTAAAAGGGTTTGTGTTTGTTCATCTCTTATGTTGGTACAATCGATATCGAAGCGTTTTACACGAAAAAATATTTTGATATTTTTGATAAAACATTTTAGGACATTTTTTGGTATATATACTTATATAGATATAAGGTACGTATGTTAGCTTACTTACGAGTATTAAAGAAAACGTTTAAGACGATGAGAAAATCACTGACAAAGAAATTTACAGGACTAGAATGAAACAAATTGATTGTCTGTTCAATAATTCTAAATTCAAATACGTATAATAGGTAGGGATCCCTAGTACATATTTTTCACCTGATTACTATCAAGCTAATTTTCCGGGAGTAGCTTCATTTGGATGAGACGAACAAAAAGTTTATCTTCGAAAACTCTCGATTGTGGTAGATAATAGAGTTAGCAGGAGATAGAGCAGCAGTGAGTGTAGGACCGGGATAACGTACCACGCAATTTGTAGGACATTATTACCATCAAATTATACAAATATTAACTAACTAAAAGAAAAAAAAATTAGAAAAAAAATCAATCAAATCAACTTGATGACCTCGTAAGGTCATCAAAAATTATTACTAACCAGCTGATTTTTTTTCTTTTAGTTCGTTAATATTTATGTAAGTTGATGGTAATATTGTCCTACAAATTACGTGGTACGTTATCCCGGTCCTACGCTCACTGTTGCTCTATCTCCTGCTAACTCTATTATCTAGCACAAGCGAGAGTTTTCGAAGAGAAAATTTTTGTTCGTCTCACCAAAATGAAGCTACTCCCGGAAAATTAGCTTGATAGTAATCAGGTGTAAAATATATGTACTAGGGATCCCGTACTATAATGTTTTGACCTCAATATTTAAATAATTTTTAATATGTAATATTCGTGCTTAAGTACGTAAATAGTTTTCGTAATAAATTAGCCGCAGTAGGTACGGTATCTGTTGACATTTTGGAAGAAGGTACTCATAGTCACCAATGCCATCGTATAGATTTTTTAGCTAGACGTCCTTACGTAGTATGCACAACTAAAAAAAATTGTCAAAGTAAATATTAGTAATCAAAGTAATACATTGACCTTACAATAATTGTAAATCTATGTTTACGATTTTTAAATAAAGTAAGCTGTTTTTAAAATGGAAAATGCTAGTATCAATCTTACCGAACTTATTATGATTAAAAATACTTAAAATATATTTAAAAAAATCGTCTATATTGGGACACCCCTGTGTCCTGTTATGTGATCACCAACATTTGCATATATTTTTAGCACCTATCGGGTGTCAATCACAAATGACGACTGGCCTAAAGCATACCTAGTAGCAAAAGAAGTAAAGGTGGAGAATCTAAGGTTTACGGTTCTCTCTCTCTCATAATTTCAACATATTCTACGAGTATATTACGTTGATTTTCTATATGAGTGTCGCTGTCGGTGACTAGCTCATTATAATGAAATACGAAAAAAAAAACAAGAAAAATAACGAGGAAGGCATGGAAAAAAGTCCTGGCCGCTCTTGAAAGACCTTATCATAATTTTATACTCTAAAAAAATGAACAATTATATTTTTTTTTATTATTATTTTGAAATCTAAAATATGGCGGTCAATTAATGTTAATAAAATATTATGCTTTGTAATATCTAAAATGTAAACAAAATGTTTACTTTAACCAACATTATCAAATTTGCCTACCACGAGTCCTTGAATCTAATGCCTTACGCATTAGAATTTACGACAACCGCTTATTTTACGATCAGTGTGATATTGAACGTCGATATTAATGTCGGAAGTATAAAACAAACTATGTCGTATATTTAGTTAACAGTGAGTGAATAAATACATTTCGATTAATTTTTATTAATTACTAGCTGCCCGGAAAGACTTCGTTCTGTCAATAGTTAATAGTAAAAATTAAATAAATGTATTATTAACTTTTTTTTCATTTTTGCAATTTATTTTAAAGTATTAAAACCTGCCGTGGGCCTTAAGGAACATACAAAAAATAAATTACCCAACATTGCAACATTCATCTTATACTATTAAACGAGCAATTCTTGTATATACATAATTATATTTTCTGAATCTCGGAATCGGCTCCAACGATTTTCGTGAAATTTAGTATGCAGGGGATTTCGGGGGCGAAAAATTGATCTAGCTAGGATTCATTAAAAAAAATGTCGTTTTATCCCTGTTTTTAGGCAATGAAAAAATATCATTAGAATACGAAGCTTAATTTCACTTGTAGTTAACATAGCTGTAATAGCGTAATTAGGAAATCGGCGGGTGTAAAATCGTGTTGACCCGGGTTCGAATCTCAGTCTCCAGATTAATTTTTTCTTTTTTTTTTTTAATTTCACTCGTGATTTATTATTTAAATAAAATTAAAATATAAAAATACCGAGAAAAAAATAATAATAATAAAATGAAAATACCGAGCTAGGCTCGGTCACCCAGGTACTTTTTATTTATATCTAGATATCCTTAATTTCGTTAGTATGCAATTTGAAAACGGGGACGGTTTTTAATCAACATAAAATATCTACACATGTCAGAAGTGAAACTTCTTTGGCAAACTAATGGAAAAAGTAAGCGGTATCATAATTAAAAAACTAATTGAAAGAAAAAAACAAATGTCAACGTCACTCGGTATTCCCAGGCGGTCACCCATCCAAGTACTGACCGTGCCCGACGTTGCTCAACTTCGGTGACCGGACGAGAACCGGTGTATTCAACGTGCTATAAACCAGGCGGTTACCCATCCAAGTACTGACGCGTAACGCGATGCCGCGTCACCTTTCTCTCAAATTTTACCCTCATGCGCCTAAAGAAGTTTCACTTCAAAAAAACTTGACATGTTATTAATAATGATACAAAATTCAATATATTATCTTTGTTTCTAAAACAGTTATTAATATAATTAACTACAATACTGTGGTTCATATTTATGTACAAATGAACGTCACGGGTGAAAATGCGATACACGAAGAATAGATAGGAAGGAGTCCGAACCTAATGTTAAACGAATAGTCTCAATTTAGACGACTGAATTTTAGTTCTTATTTTGCCGATAGAGCGCGCCATTTTCAAGAAGTTACTCGTTTAATGTTTCCACGTTAATAATTTCATTTTCCCACGCCGCGGTTGACATTTCTCCTTCTCAGGTTTTTTTTATTTAGTGATTTAAAAAAAAATTAAAACAGATAGGTATACTTAATAAGCTCGATAATGAAACAGTTGGATTAATCCTGTGCGTAAAATCTGGATTGAAAATAACAGGAACAACCTTTGTACAATCTGATTTCCGCTCAAAAGGGAAATTTCCCCTCATTGTGGAAACACTGTGACGGTACGTTCTAAATTCAGTCGCAGCCAGTGGCAGAAAAGAGAACTAACAACTACATACTTACATTATTTGTGTACCATGAATTCTATCGAAAAGCCTATACCGATCGGACCCCTTCCTATCTATACTTCGTGTTGCGATGAAATATATTCCGAATCCAAACTACCAACATTATAGCGGCAATTTTAAGTGTAAAAACTCCTTAGTTCGTTTTGATAGCGAAGCATTCGATTCGGTCACAAGTTGTTGCTGTAGAGTCCGTGACTTTTCTCGGTTACGCTCACGAGTTCGCATTTCATTTATCTTCTTTGTTATAATTATGACATTTAAAACGTATACTACACCACTACACCACACGGCAGTATATACACATACTATTTGAATATCTTACAAGTCTTGAAAAATTTGCTTTTTATTAAATCAATCTGATAAAAATATGATTAATATAAATAGCATACATTTATGGAAACGGTAAAACTATAGCATATATCTTTAATCTATTTTCAGAAAAATGTAGCTTCTTATAGTCATTTTACAATCATTTTGTAAAAATATACATAATATTTTCATCAAATTTTCCAACAAATTTTGCGTATATCATTCGACAGCTTAACCGCAAAAATACAGAGAAAACTATAAAATTTCTTTCGTTCAAAAACATTTTTATCTGAGAATTTTTATATTCATATGAAAGTGGTAGGTACGTACTTACATGTATTTTATGTGACATGTTTTCAACAAATATTAGTTTAATTAAAAGTACCTGGGTGACCGAGCCTAGCTCGGTATTTTCATTTTTTTTTTCTCGGTATTTTTATATTTTAATTTTATTTAAATAATAAATCACGAGTGAAATTAAAAAAAAAAGAAAAAAAAATTAATCTGGAGACTGAGATTCGAACCCGGGTCAACACGATTTGACACCCGCCGATTTCCTAATTACGCTATTACAGCTGTGTTAATAGTAGTGAAATTAAGCTTCGTATTCTAATGATATTTTTTCATTGCCTAAAAACAGGGATAAAACGACATTTTTTTTTAATGAATCCTAGCTAGATCAATTTTTCGCCCCCGAAATCCCCTGCATACTAAATTTCACGAAAATCGTTGGAGCCGATTCCGAGATTCAGAAAATATATATATATACAAGAATTGCTCGTTTAATAGTATAAGATTTACAAAATAACGGAATTTAAATGTAACTTCATTTACATTTTAGTCGGAGAGGTGGGATTTTTTGGTTAAATATAATATTAATTTGTTCGATTTGGGTCTATGTAATGTGATTTTGAGCAATCCATTGTCAGCGGAGGCTGTAATTATGTATAACTTGTACAAACTAGTAGTTAAGCGTAGATAAAATTAATATAAGGCCCTATGAGGGTGGCATATTCAGTGTATGAATAAACCCTCTATAAATAAATAAAGATTTAAAAAAAAAAAAAACTTCATTTAATAATAATAATAAATACTTTATTGGACCAAATACTTCTTGACCCGCCAAACTTACAGTTTATCGGCAGAATTAACGCTTGTCAACATACAACAATACCTATTCATCTTTTTTCTTTACTCATAGTTTAAATGATAAAATAAAAACCTCTCTATTTCAGAGCAACACAATTATAGTTTTATTGTTCATCGTATTATCCAAGGATAATTATAAATTAAGATATTATATACCTACATATAATTATATGTATATTATAAAATTTTATCAACAAGAAATATTTTTATACAAGAAATATTTGTCACTTAAAATAATATCCATGATAAAGAATTCTAAAAAAATCCATTAGGATTTTCAACGGGTTGTATATTTGCTCTTACCGCAAAAAGGAAGTGCTCGCGTTATCAGTATGACGTAATATTAGCTTAGAAAGGCCACCCGCGGTCTACAACGATACGAACCGGATTTAACCTTATTTTTAATACGACCCTACATGACTTGCATTATTAAACTATGTAAAAGCAACTGCTTCTACAACTTTTTACACTGATATATATATATTTTCTTTAATAATTCTTGTAGTTATAGTTTTTCTTAAACGCTATTCCATGCAAAATTTTTTGATGTTCGTTACGTGTTTATGATCACCGTAAAGCGAAATGAATATTTTCGTTTCATGCAAATTTGATTGATGTTTGTATGTTGAAGTGCGATAAATATAACATTTTTTAAATTTTATATAATCAAAAGTATCATAGATACACATAAACCCTTTAAAATTTACGTAAATAAACATTATTAATACCTACGCGTATATTCTTGCAACTTTTTCCAATATACACAACTGCTTTTATTATAATTGAATGGATATTGCAAACGAAATTAAGTACACTTTAAAAGGTTTCTCTAAATATTTTATGCATGTTTTGAAATTGAAAATGTATTCTACGTTTTGTTCTTGACTTTACATAGGCAACTAGCCTTTAATCCATTAAATAAATTTTATCAAAATTTAATTAAATATGAATAATATACCAATGGAATTAAATTTGTATTGAGTAAAATGAACAATAGAATATGTAGAGGTCGTGTCTATAATTTACTTCATAAATAAAGTTTCAAGTAAAAATAGAATAATCGAAGTCAGTACGGAACAAATAAAATTATATGGTCAAAAGAAATAAAATCTATTATTTCAGTGAAATGTTCACGATAAATTCTTTTCCATTCGATTTAACCATCTACGAAGGAAGGCCGTGTCATAAAAGTCCCCGTCGTAATAACACGAAGAAATGCTAATGCTTTCTTTATGGGGCCCTTTTTATGACCTTTTAAGTTATGATTGCTGCTAAATAGAGATACTCATACAGGCCAGCTTTTGTAAATATGTAATAAAGTGCGTACTTTTAATTGAATAATTGTTTCAAGTCCAATACGTAAAAATAGATCTTGCAGAGAGAGTTTTGATATATTATTTAATTCATCGCTCCAAATGCAAAAATTAAATATTATATATTTTTTTTTTATTTTTTTCCTAATAACTTTTCAACGTTATGTCTGTTTTTATACTATATTTAATACAATTTCAGTAACTCTATCTAAGTACGCAACTTCATTTTATTACTTACGGTGCAGCGTTGGACGAGCATTTTCCAATAAACGTTGAAAACTTTAAACATAGTTCGTACTAGGTAAGTTGTTAATAAGTTAAATCACCACAAAACAAACTTAAAAAACAAACTTTAAACATGCACACATTCTAAACCATTTAGTATGAATTAGCAGACTGCGGTATATTAGAACGCAAATGAGCCGATCAAATAATTCCACACTTTTAGTTCAAAACGATTATTGTTCATTATGTTTTGGTATATCATATATAATTGTATTTACATTAATACAACTTCACCTGTACATATTTTGTTTGAAACATTAATTTCATATAAAGATTTGAAATGATTGTAGAAACAATACTGAGAATTTCAATTACAAGATAATTTATCACGTTATTACATATGTGGAAAAGTTAACAAAAATATATATATTTTTATTAATAATAAATGCTTTCCTTTGATTTTGCGCATAAAATTACTTCTCAGAATTTGTTCTTTGATATCCAAAGTATGGGATGAAGCAACAATACTGATTCTTTTTTCCATGTCAACAAAATCCTTTCCCGGTTAAAATAAATAAATTATCGAGAGTTTAAAGATTTATGTAACATGGTAAATATACCGTTTTGTCTCTATAATAGTGTCAACGAATATAATTATAAGTTTGATAATTATAAGTTTGAAAACAAGGTTTTTTTTTTTGGTATTTTTCTCATAAGCCGACTTGAGTACTTTTCGATATTCATCACGATTTCTAATTTACTCATGAACAAAACCTTGAATAATTCAACTGTATACTTAAACAATGTAATCTCTTAAATTACTGCAAAATTCATAACTTAGTTTTGTAAATACGCAAAGATACTACGACAGACGTTATCGATAATACTTTACTTCGTTTTGAGTGGATTAAAAACTTTTTCATGTTTTCCAGGCAATTAACATAAACGCGGTACAAACATATTCCAAGGCTACGCCATTCTTATGTTAATATATTTTATCATTCTGTCATTCGCATATAGCTTGACGTTTTTATATCCGACATACCATTAATATGAGTTATAATATATAACTTTAAATTCTAATATTCTTATGTTATTTCTTTATTTCTGTTGTATTTTTATATGAGACGTTAAAATGGGAAACATAAATATTTGTAATTTACGATAGGTATAGAATTCAAATAACGTCGCATTTCATTTGTTTTACTTTTTTATATTCTGTATTGTTATACACACAATTACCATAATATATTGTTATTTCAATAGTTTGCATTAATATAACAGGTGAAATCGTTTTTGAAATTATTATTGTAATTATAGTGAAATAATTAATAAAAGGTGATATTTAATAAAATATTTACATACATGTTATTTTTAAGTATATTAATTTTATTTCTACTTATTTGGGGGCCACTCAGAGGAAAACACAACACATTTTGTCAAACAGATACCTGGCGAGGACGAACGCGCTTTGAATGTCGGCGCAATCATCACGGTCTCTGTAAATCACAATCATATTTATGAAATATATTGCTAACATAAAACAAATTACCTACGGGAACTACTATACCTATCACACACCATAACATTCTATACTAAAGTTAATTTGGCTAAACAAGATTTGAATCAAACAATAAAAGAAAATATCCATATGAATCCTTTGGGTCTTCTCGGCACGGGTGCCATGTGTGCCAGTTTTTACAAATCTATACTAATATATAAAGCTGAAGAGTTTGTATGTTTGGTTGTTTGTTTGTTTGTTTGTTTGTTTGTTTGTTTGTTTGTTTGTTTGTTTGTTTGAACGCGGTAATCTCTGGAACTACTGGGCCGATTTAAAAAATTATTTCAGTGTTAGATAGCCCATTTATCGAGGAAGGCTATAGGCTATGTGTCATCACGCTAAGACCAATAGGAGCGGAGTCCACGCCGACGAAGTCGCGCGCAGAAGCTAGTGTAAACATAAAAAGTAGTTTAAATATTCACTCAGTTGTCTCTGTCTCTAAGGTAGACAAATTAATGCCTGCGTTTTATACGTTTAGTACATACATTCATACTCGTACATCCACACTCACGGCGGAAATCGAACCCACAACCCTGGACCGGTAACCAGGGTCCCTGCCATCTATGTACATCAACAGACTAGTCAATAAATTTTTATACATTCAATTTGTATTTAATTGACACGTATTCATAATGGACGTTTAAGATATATCTAACTAGCTGACCCCGCAAACGTTGTTTTGCCATATAATATGTTATTAACCCCTGTAACCCCCTCTTGTGGGTGGAATTTCGTAAAATCCGTTCTTAGCTGATCTTTAATCGGCGAAAGGAATATTCCTACCAAAAGTCTCTACGCCTTATGGTTCCAGAGATATCGTGATGAGTCAATGGGTGGAAATCTCTTTTATATATATAGATTAGAGATAATGTACAATTTTAAACTAGGAAAATTATCAAACTTCAACATTCAAGTATTTTGTGTAAAACGCATTAATTGTTTACCTAATTTCCCACACAGTCATCTAATATCTATATCAGCTTGACATACATATAGCAGCTCGTGCTAAGATGGATATCTCTAAAATAACTCTATAATAATTATATCGACAAATAAAACAAAATAAATTCTTTATTTTTTCTATTCTCGATAATCGTGTACAAGTACTACTATTAAATAATGTTTGATTAATTAATTATTAATAAACTCGTGACATAAATAATTGTATAATGAGCTTAAGGTATAATTATTAATTATTATCTAGTGGTGAGGAATGGCTGCAATAACCAGGTCAATAAAGTCGATGATAATGAAACAGCGTTTCCGTGAAGGTGAAGGATTTAGGTTAGTCGGTCCGTACGTCACTCCAAACGGTGTTGAACAAATATTGAATTCACGTGTACAGAATAATTGTAGAGAAAGTCAAGTTCCCGGTGAGAATAATCAAATATAATTATCATAATTGATAACCGATCCCTTTGTTCGTATAGGGATTTTGTTCAAATATTTTGAATACGTATCGATTTTAGTAGACCATAAATGTTATCAGTTATAGCAATGAATATACCTAGGTAAAGAACAATATTTAAGTTCTCTTTATATTTTGCTGGTTTTAGCTAACAAAGACTATTTCGCAATTTTCAAATTAGCAGATAGGAATTATCCTGTCTTTTGAAACTGTAAAATACGTGAAGTTAAAGTAATCGTTAAGTTCGTTAATAATCCATTTTAAGAACCTTTTACAAAGTATTAGAACAGCTAAAAATAGCCAATTTGTTGAATCGAGCTTGTGTTTTACGAGTATATACACATACATACACATATTTAGAGATTCGTTTTTATTTACATAAATTTCTTATTCAGTAGTAATTCGAATTATTTGCACGCTTATGTGCAACACACGTGCATTTGAACATTGTCCATGTCGTGACATTAGTCCTTAGACTATCGATAGCACTTTTAAATTCGTCAACGATATATTTTGAAATGCTTTAATTTAAAAATTAATCTTATGATGATCAATAAAATCAATATCATGAGAAAAGCTGTATGATTTGAGAGATATTTAAAGACTGTTGATGCAATCCGCGTTGGTTCCAATTATATCGAAGAGGAAAATGTTCCTTCTCTCGTTCCAAATCAGTGTAAAATTAAAAGGCCCTTGAAGTAGGGCTATAGATAGGCAGTATTATAGTATTGTGTATTCAATACAACGTATTTTTTCTCAATCTACTTTAATTACTTTATTAATATACAGGGATATAATTAAAGGCCAAATGAAACACTCAGTAAAACATAAATAATTTATAATTAAGTTACTTTATTAGACGAGGCTATTATTTTATGAATAATTTATAAATTCTAAGGATCGTAAGCAAGGTTGACGTTTAACATTTGTTTCATCTACATAGGAGTAAGAAATGTAACATTGCTATTGAAACATATACCTATTAGAAATTATAAATCAAAGTAGTGTTATCAAAAAAAAAAAAAAAAAATTAATTTCTACTTGAGTCAAGGTCAATTTTAATTATATATATTATTTTTTAGTTAATATTTGAAAAAATTTATACTAGCATCAAGGGTCGTCAAGTTTAAACAAATTATTTGAACTGAGTAGATGATTAAAAAGCGTTTTGGTAAAGATAAAAAATTCGTACAAGAATTAATATAAATTTATACATGTTATTAAATTGGCGTCCTTCCATTTAAATGCGATATCAAAATCGATATTATCTTGCCCTAAAGTTTTAATAAAAATAATACGCTTACACTTCAGCCTGTAATATCCCACGGTTGGGCATAGGCCTCTTTCCACATGTAGGAGAAGGATCAGAGCTTAATCCACCGCACTGCTCCAATGCGGGTTGGCGGATATATTCCTTACTATGAGTAACGATCGCTATCAGGTGTACCTATATGATAACAACCGGGACCGGACGCCTTAACGTGCTCTCCGAAGCACGGTGGGGACATCCACAAGGACTGCACAAATACCCAGACCACGGCAAACATCTGTATGGCCAATACAAATGTTGTCTTGTGCGGGGATCGAACCCGCAACAGCCGCAAACCAGTGCTGTGACCGCTGCGCCAACGCGGCGTCTAAATAGTAAAAATAATAAAATGAACTATTAAATAAATAATTATTACTTATAAAAATACTGTCGTATGTACGTTAGTGTCGTTTCAAAGACCGAGCCATCTAAGTTTTACAGTTAAGTCGATTAATTATGTCATTTTACCCATGCCTTCTCAACATTTTTTTTTCAAATGTGTCGATTTTAAATTTAAGCAGTTTTGGGCTGTATTTACTACTGTTTAATTTCTTTCACGTATAATTTCGGTTATGGAATACCTCCATGTGTTTCTATATGTCCCTAAACGGAAGCACGCCAGTTTAATAATACGTTGTATCTCTAAGAAGAATATCAACTAATAGTAGGAATTGGAAAATACCAATTCAAGTCCACAAAATAATTAAGATAACGAATGAGGTAGGTATATTATACCTACCTCATCACATTCGTTGTATGTAAAGTTTTTAAAATAGGGCAGATACAATTTTAACAGGTAGGTTTCCTTGCCAATTGGCTTTGGCATCGATTTAATCTTAACACCGCGTCAGTTGAATGTCAGAGACGAAAATACACATTTATTGAGTAATAGAAACGTAAAACAATAGAAAAACCGAAGTTATTATGAAAATAGGTTAACCTCAACCCTACAGCCCTTGTGCCCGCGTGGGAAAGAGTAGATTGAAAAGATGGAAATTATAGGTTTCTTATGTAGTAGGACATTACCTTAGGTCATTTTTCTGTCGCCCACAATAAAAAAAAATACTGTTATGTTCTATTACCGTTAGGCTTTAGCTTCTTTTTCTACAAAGATAGAGTTTGGTGCTTAATTTACAACGCTATTCCCAACCACGTTGAAGATGTATAATTATGTATTCGAATTTTTATACCATTTCTTTTATAACATTTTCCTTTAAGGTCTAGCATATCTCTGTGCATTCGCTCGACAATTTTAAATTAAAATTTATCATTTGAGATATTTTCTGTGATTTGCGTTCGGTCCCGCCTGGTAACGATTATCGTGGGTACCTATTAGTTAATCTTGGTTCTTGATCTTGGCTTACCAAATTGGGAGCAAATAAATACAGTATAATAGGACATAACGGTAAGATTAACAAATACGGGAACTTCTTTACATTGCTAATTTATATAATCTCCGCAGAAATAACCATTGCCGTTACTTTTCACGAAAAAAGCAATTTGCGATGTAATCTTTCTTAATGGTACCGGCAGTTCAGCTCTTTATTGACTTGATTTACATATTCAAAGTTACGATATAGGATAAATGTGACAAGGCGCGTCGTAACGGATGACTGCGTGCGCGCAACAAACGGAGCCCAGATCCTGTGTGCTGTGTGAACTGTGAATCTGCCGCACCCAACATGTAATAATGAATCGAATTTACAATTACGCAATATGTTTACATTGTAATACTAACTCAAAATAATATAAATAATATCATTTTCACTTTCTTTCCTTGAAATCAATATAAATAAAGATTTGCCAACGCAACCACCCTGCTGCCATTGATATAATTAACTTTTTAAACAGATATACTATTTTATTTATGTATTGTCATTTATTAAAATTTCAATTAAAGCGGAAACTTAACTTCGTTAAAAAGTGCTACTTAATCTTTATATGAATAAAAGCCAGTAATCTCTGAAAGCAATTCAGCGTAATCCATAGAAGACAAGTCAGGCTCCTAAGTCTCACTGAAATATATTTCCACTCCGTGTTGAATATTTAAATGTTACAATAAGAAAAATACTGACGCAATTATCTCCCTATTAACCTTTCTAAACCCTGCTCGTGAAGTGAATACGAATATATCTAGAGGAACAACTTGCTGAAAATTTTATTTAAAAGATAATATCTAACATTTTATTCGTTCACATTATATTACAGTTGATTAGATTTTATCTTTCTTAGAAAGGTCTGTTATGTTACGATAGGCTAATATGTATCGAACACGTTAAATTTTACTATGAATATATAATATTGATTATAAAATAAATGTAAAACAAACTAAAACGCTACGAAAGGTCACTGACTCATCACGAGAACTCAAAAACCGCTGGATGGACAAAGATGAAATTTGACAGGGAGGTAGATTATAGTTAGTAGACGTCCGCTAAGAACAGATTTTAGGAAACTCTACCCCTAAGAGGGTACAACGGGGGTTGGAAGTTTGTATGAAAGTCCTATGTTTTTGAAGTAAGAGACTTGAAATTTAAAATGTATGCTCTATAGATGGTGTGGAGGTGTACTAATAATGTATCTTTAGAAACCAAACCCCTTTTGGGGTTAAGCAGACGATGGTAGTTTTTATGAAAGTCAAATGAAAAATAATATCCGTCGACTTCATTGATTCTAAAAATGTCATCTAGATATTGATTTTTTTTTATCTTTCTTTAATTTTTTTCTTTTATTTGGTATTTAGCTTTTTCGAATATAATTAAAAATTATGTGCAAATAACTAACTCCACGCGTACGAAGTCGCGCCGGCCGCTAGTGTAGATATATTCCTATGGAATAATATGATGATGATGTAATGTAGGCATCGCAAGACCTAATGAATGAGTGATTCATCTGAAGAATGATCAAACAATTAACAGACATTTTGGATTCCTTTGATAATTTCCGTTATATATTTAAATAAGTGTCCACTTTTTCAAGTTGTAAATTATTTTATTAAATTCTATTAGACGCTGATGAAATAATTTATTCTAATGGGGTAAAACTAAATACCATAGTAATGAAAATTTAATTAAAAATTTAAAATAGATATTTATTAAATATTAGTTTTTCAATATTATTTATTTTTTTCAGAATTTTTTATTTTAGTAATTAGAGAGCAATTAATATTGGTGTTTTTTCTGTATTAATTTTTGTACTATTGCTACTTAATTTCCTTTGAATATAATTTTTATTACCTTACCTACACACATTACCTTCATTTTATAAGAAAAAAAACAATAAGGTCTGATATTATTTATTCATTACCATATAAATTAATTAAAATATAAAACTTATTTATACGATTAGCCATTTGAAAATTAATATATACGGGCTTTTAATTAATCCCTTAACGGGATGTCACATGACAATTATTCTGATTTAACTATTAATACGGTGTCAAACGTAGGGTTGGGATTACGAGTAGGTACTACATGAGTTTATTGCCAACAAGCTTGAGCTCGCAGTTTGATTACTAGAGCATTGCATATGAGAAATTTATTAGTAACAACGGATTACATAGAAATGGCTGGTTTGGTTATGAAATGACTAAATAATTATGTTATTGAACTAAAAGGTTTAATCCCATTTAAAATAGCAGTGACTGTAAGTGTGTAGCTATACATTAGTTTAAGTAGGTACTTGTAGGACGCCTATTACACAAAGATACTTAATACTAGTTCGCAGTACATCGTATTTAATTTACCAATTTAATGGATAATCAACGATCATTTGAAGCCAGATGTGAAGTGAGGAACAAATGATAGGTTACGTTCCGTATTCACCTTTGACATCGCCAGCTCATGTTTCTTAATCTCGGAGTAGAAAGGGGAGATGAAGATTAGTACATCGTTCCTGGTTTCATCTAACAGCAAAGGAACTCACAAACTATATCTTAGGGAAAACAACTGATATACGGCACTCGAGGTTTGTTCAAGTCGTTGCAAATATCTTGTGTTCTGCGCTCGCCTTGTTTACAAAAAAAAAGTATACAAACATTTTCTTTATGTTACGTAATGAAAATTGTTCACTTATGATTTCATTGAACAAATATTTGTCATCTTTAATAGAGGATGATATAATTTATGAACGTTATGTAAAAATTATATTTTAGTTCTTATCACAAGTAATAGTCAGTTTTTTATCATTATTAAGTGTGTTACCTCATAACTTTTTACGGGTGAACCGATTTTGATGATTCTTTTTAAAATCGAGAGCTATTGCTCGTCATGTGGTCTCATTTCAATTTGATCGATATCTGACGAGTACTTTTTGACCTATCCCTAATAATGCGGATTTTAATTGACTATTTTACCGACTTCCTACGTGTTATTTATTACTTGTCGATGATTTTTTTCGTTAGCTAGCAAACACATTTGTAGATAAATGACGTCACAGGGTTGTTTCTCATTTATTTATCCAATATATCGTACATCGAAAAAGGCGCCGAGCCCTTGTAATCTGGATAAGCTCTTATTTACATAATCATTATATCCGTATATATGTTGCACCTAAACTCTAAGTTTTGTTGTTTTATATTTTTAAAACAAGACGTTTCACAACTAATTACAAGATTATATTTTATACTAATTATATTGACGCATAGGTATATTTATACTACTACTAGCTGACCTGGCGAACTTCGTACCGCCTTTTTTTTCTTAAATATAATAATTACATATACCAAAATAAAATATAGCCTATCTTTCAAGTTGGATCAAACTGCACACAGTGTGCAAATTTGATTAAAATCGGTTATGTGGTTTAGGAGTCCATTGAGGACAAACATTGTGACACGAGATTTATATATATTAAGATTATGTGTACAGGTCGCAAAAGTAAAAATTATATTTATTTACTAACGTTATGGACTGCAAACTTTAATGACTCAAAATATTGAAATGTAAATCAAATTTATATAAAGTTACCTTATAGGTATACTTTTGTGTTACAATTAAATTTAATAATTATGAAATTGAAATGATAAATTAAACCATAGTCATAAAAAACTGGTCATTAAATTTACAAAACAAAATGCAGAAAGTCAAACGACTTTAGAATACTTAATCAAACGTTCAATCTGATTGAATAAGAAATAATTATCTTTATTTGGAATCTATTCGTCGTCGCGGTTTCTCTAAAAGACGAAGGTAAGCAACTTAATATCGAATGCTAATTATGATCGCTAAATAGATGTGTTTAAACGTTTATCTCTAATTAGTTACGAAGGAGGATTACGAGAGTGGCTAAGGCACAGATTACTAAGGTATTATCGTTAGTATGGGCGTGTCCAAAGACCATGACCTACATGTCGTCTGCACGCCATTGACCATAACGTGGGTTTAGGTAATTTTTTAAACATTACAAAACTTTTATGAGATGATTACGAAATACTAAAAATTCCATTTAATTCTTTTAAAACTTGTACATTTCTATACATGTATTCTTAAAGTTTATCAACAAAACCAATTCAGCAAAACCATGAGAACAATTTGAGTCTATTCGGCAAATTTCGAATTAAATCGCAAAGCATAAGCTAGATTATAATGAATCTCGGCCTGGTGCTAGCTTATAGGATGCTATTTAATTCGGGAAATGAAAAGTTCCCTAGGGAGTAGTGAAAACCTCTATATCCACTATATATCCAATATCCACGATTGAAATCGTATACGCGGTGTATTGTTTAATACAAATGGAATCTTTAATATGATTTACTAAAAGGTCGGACCATTAGGACCAAATAAACGTAATAACTAAATTGAGTTATTATAAAGACTAGCGGTTTTGTCGTAAGTGGGCGGAAAAAACCTTAATTCCAAACTTTTAGATCCAATTCATAATAAATTTATTTTTACATTTAAAAGACAATACTATTACTAAATAAGAATGTTGACATTTTTTTGATATTATTATTTATCATCAATCAACGATTTTTCATGTACATTATGTGCTACAGCGTTTTATTAATGGTTAAGACCTGAGACGTTTTTATTCGTCTGACAGTAAAAGTTTAGAAAAATTATTAATGGTACCTGGTCTACTCTTATAAAACAACAATATTTCAATACACAGCTCTATCAGTCTATCTGCTAGTTAACTAATCTTTGTCCATGGCCAATTACATATCTACAGAAGGACAAAGATACCGTAGGTCTTTTGTTTCATTAGAGGTAATTGTGTGGTCCGGCGATTAGACTTAACTCCTACCCTTTGAGTCATTCCCCGTTGCGATTTACCGGACGCTATAATTCTTGAAGAGAAATCACTCGAGGCGTTGGTCTTTATACTGGTTTTAATTAAAAGACAACGTCTATCAGCTCCTTCTGTTGTATATTATTTAATAATTTGAAGATATGTACTTTGATTTTGTCATCGTTTGGTTTGTTATTATATAGAAAGAAAGATTATTTATAAGAGACTAGCTTCTGCGCGCGACTTCGTCGGCGTGGACACCGCTCGTATTGGTCTTAGCGTGATGTTATATAGCCTATAGCCTTCCTCGATAAATGGGCTATCTAACACTGAAAGAATTTTTCAAATCGGACCAGTAGATCCTGAGATTAGCGCGTTCAAACAAACAAACAATCAAACAAACAAACTCTTCAGCTTTATTATATTATAGTATAGATAAGTCTAAAATATATAAGTGAAATTATTTGAATAATTTCTTTGCCAATAGAAGATATAGGTATTCGCTTCAGCCTGTAATATCCTACTGCTGGGTATAGGCCTCTTTTCCCATGTAGGAGAAGGATCAGAACTTAATCTACCACGCTGCTCCAATGCGGGTTGGCGGATATATACCCTACTATGAGTAACGATCGCTATCAGGTGTACATGATAACAACCGGGACCGACGGCTTAATGTGCTCTCCGAGGCACGGTGGGGAGACCCACAAGGACTGCACAAACACTCAGACCACGGCAAACATGTGTAAGGTATATTAACTAACAATATCTACAAAACGTGTCGATGGGTCTAAGGAGCGAAACAGTAACATGAATGTCAAAAAACACGAGATAAATGCTGATTTAATTAATATAGGTAGGGATCCCTAGTACATTTTTTTCACCTGATCAGTATCAAGCTAATTTTTTGGGAGTGGCTACATTTTGATGAGGCGAACAAAAAATTCCTCTTCGAAAACTCTCGATTGTGGTAGCTAACAGAGATAGCAGGAGGTAGAGCAGCAGTGAGCGTAGGACCGGGATAACGTACCACGCAATTTGGAGGACAATATTACCATCAAATTATATAGATATTAACTAACTAAAAGCAAAAAAAAAATCAGAAAAAAAATTAATTTTTGATGACCTTACGAGGTCATCAACTTGATGACCTCGTAAGGTCATCAAAAATTATTTATAACCGCTGATTTTTTTTGTCTTTTAGTTAGTGATTATCTATATAATTTAAAAGTAATAATGTCCTCCAAATTGCGTGGTACGTTATCCCGGTCCTACGCTCACTGCTGCTCTACCTCCTGCTATCTCTGTTAGCTACCACAATCGAGAGTTTTCGAAGAGGAATTTTTTGTTCGCCTCATCAAAATGTAGCCACTCCCAAAAAATTAGCTTGTTACTGATCAGGTGAAAAAAATGTACTAGGGATCCCTACCTAATATAACAGTCTTTGAATACTCACTGGAAGCTTATTTATCTTTCAGAGTAATACAAGTAGAAGTATTAGAATTTTTATGAAACTGATGATGAGTTTCATAAAAAACATCATCATTTTTTGTCTGTCATTAATTTAAAATAAAAGAGATGGTTTATAATGAAACAACCTTTTCGGATTTTATCGCAGTTTATTAAGTTTTTAAATGTTATAAAATGCATTTCGGTTACTTTACGGCAACCATGGTCAGCCGATAAAATGCGAAACAGTTGTTTCATTATAAAGATATGATTTTATTACTGTAATACATTTAGTTGGATACGTACTAGAATTTTTGCTAAATTAAAATATATAAAAACAAAATAGGAAAAAATCATTAATTAAATATGGTATGTATCTATAACACCGCTAAGTATTACATCTCTTTGATGATATTTACGTCATTATTTTATGCCGCTATTATCTTTACATCCCATATTTTCACTAATTAACATAGTTTCGGTCTTAAATATAGTTTCGAAATAGAAATTTTAGTTATTCATCGTTTATTTACGTCCCTCGAAAATTATATTTGCCCTCAGTTTTCAAATTAAGTGCTGTTTCATTCGTTAATGTATGCACAGTAATTTCGTAAATGAAAACGGCCACGGTAGGCTGTAGGGTACTTTATTAATTCAACTGAGCAGTTAAATGATAACAATTAATGATTTACAAAATAAACAAATAATATTTTAGGTATTCATCCAAAATAATAATTACTATTTCAAAACGTACTTATGCTAACTTGAATGTAATACAGGAGATACCATTAGGGTATAACTCAATAGTTCGGTTTTTATTTTTATTTTTTTATATTGTATTGCGTTATTGGAATCAAATACTTTGGATATCTATTATAGTTAAAAGTAAGTGTTTTGAGAATTTTATTTTTCAAAGACACAGTTATACAACAACACATTTCCGTACTGTAAAAAATTTAAAACTTTACTAGGAATAATTTATGAGTATATTATTATGAGTATTAGCTATATAATTAATTTTATCGAAACACATTGGAAGCAAAATAAGACAGTGAATTTAAATCTATGAAACATTAAATTATATTTAAAAACATATCGCTAACCTTGGTGTATTTTTATTTAAATAAAAACCGCGTGGTGTCGTGGGAGTCGTGGGACACCAGATGGGAACGAAGTTCCTTATTATGAAATATTAATTTCAAGTTCTATTCGAAGTATAAAGAAAATTACAAAATTATCTTAACACCTTTATTTTATTTACAATGATTTATAAAAATATAATATAATAATTATCGAATGATATAATAATAATAGAAAACTGCAATAATAATAACAGTCATCACGTAGAGTCGTAGACTATACATTAGAAACTGTATAGCCATTATACATGACTATACATAAAAATCTTACGCTTTTTTTAACGTTACGGACGTTTTTTGCCAGCTAGGGTGGGTACCCCCACTCAACCCCCCATAAGGAACTTCGTTCTAAAAATAGAGGATGTAATTATTTAACGTAAGTTGGTTCTATCAAATTAAGTAATTAATCCATTCATTGAACGAAAACGTTTTTGTAGATTGACTGCCGTAATCCAGTATAAATCTTTCCAATACCTATGTTAATATATTCGAAGGTTATTGTGAAATTGTAATGTCAAGCCTATATATATTATATCTCGTATTATGATGTCCTCGCTTCAAATAAAATGCGAATGTAACATAACCATGTCTCGCGGTTTTGCCCGCTTTATATGTCAATACTTGGTTGAAGTAGTAAGACGTAGGTAGACGAAAAATAGTCAAGTAAATACGCATTATTAAAGGTAGTAACTCAAAAAGTACTCGTCACCTAGTAAAAAGTTATGAGGTAACTGATAAAAAATACATTCAAACTGAGAATCTCATTCTTTTTTGAAGTCAAAATTCCGTTTGACGAAAAAATCATAGAAAGGTTTTAACATTAATGCCTTTAATTTAAGTTAACGAATACTTCAACTACGTACTAATATTTATTTAAACTGTACGTAACCGTAAAATAATGATATCGTATATTATGTAACGTTATCTCATATCAAAATTTAATAACCAATAACATGACGAGTTTTGTCTCATTATTATTTTTTTTCCTTAATACTTGTTTGTTTCACTTCAAATAAATTTACCTATATAATTTTTTCGGAGTTTACAGTGTATATATGTACGTATGTGTGTTCTATTATGATAAAGACTACTACTAAGCATCCTAAAAGACTAAAGAGTATATTCCTATACTAGGAGGTTTGTTCATCATCATCATCTGTATGGCCAATACAAATGTTGTCGTGTGCGGGGATCGAACCCGCAACCGCCCACGCAACAGTCAATCGCAATCCAGTGCTGTAACCGCTGCGCCAACGCAGCATCTAAAATTTGATAATATAATTTTATTTTACAATACAATCATCGCCTGTTACTGCCACCAAAAATAATGTTTTAAAATTATGAAGTCATGAAATTTAATAATTACTCATATTTAAATTAATTTAAACTCGTTTATAATTTTCAATTTATAATCTATATATATAAAAGAGTAACCCACCCATTGACTCATCACGATATCTCTAAAACCATAAGGCGTAGAGACTTGAATTTTGGTAGGAATATTCCTTTCGCCGAGTAGAGGTCAGCTAAGAACGGGTTTTACGATATTCGACCCCTAAGGGGGTTAAACGGGGGTTGGAAGTTTGTATGAAAGTCCTATGTTTTTGAAGTAAGAGACTTGAAATTCAAAATGTATGCTCTATAGATGGTGTTGAGGTGTACTAATAATGTATTTTTAGAAATCAACCCTTTTTGGGGCTGAAACGGGGGGTGGTAGTTTTATGTGAGCGAGATGAAAACTTAAGTATATGTAAGTATATTATTTGCATCACAAAAATAATTAACGCCCAACGAAGTGGGCACGGGTCGGCTAGTATTTTTACTATAAAATTAAATGATTGTTCCGTTAAAGAAAAAACTACAAATTAAATTTTGGAAAGTATACTATTTCAGCTTCTGTTATTTGATTAAATAAAAAAACAACACGTTAAACCATAAACCAAAGAAGACAAAAATCGATAAAGATTTAAAAAACACACCGATAAAAGATAAACAGCTGTCGACCATCTACACTCTTTGATAATAGAGTCAATCGGTTTTAAACGGAACCCAAAAGTAATTCATTAAAAAATTTCCCAACATTGATACTTACGTCTTTATAAAACAAAAACAAATGTATCCCTCGTATCTGTAATCCGATCACGTGCACACACACGGGGTGCACACACCCATTAACTTATCATTAAACTGATTAAATTCATTTAGTGTAATAATTCAACTTGATTACACAGTAAGCTAATAAAGTTTAATACATTGGCATCATGATATCGTCTCGCGGTGAGGAAATTCGCGGAAAAATGGTCTAGTTAACGAGTACGTGCTTCGTTTATGACGTTCGCGGTGCTACTGATGAGAGCGCCATTGATAACGCCGCGTGACGCGATATAGTAACCGCGCAGAAAATGAAAAACAATGGAAAATCCGATGAAAACATTGGATACGAATTTTGAAAAAATTCTTATACCTTCATACTTTTTTTTCAATCGATTAATTCGTTTGAATGAAAACAGATTGAATTGCCGTGAAGGCGCTCGAATAAATTTTCACGGATCGTATTTTTTTTTTACTTTTAATGAAATTTTATAAGCAGAGAGGAAAAATTAGTATATTGTTCGATTTTTTTATAAATATACGTGCGCTTAAATTTTAAGCTGCCCTTAAATTTGCACGTCGTAGTCTATAGAAACAGGAAGGGCCGAGAATAAACGGCAACGAAATCTCGAAATAAACTTTAATTCGGTTCGCTTCTTGCTTCTTAGAAAATTATATATCCCTATGTCATACATACAAATATGGGTACAACTAAGGTAACCTGATACATCGTACAGTGGACAATTAGTTTGTAAGACGTACCTATATTTTAAGTAAGTATAGCTTATGTGTAGTAAAAAAAAAATCGCTTTTGTCATGATCAATTTAAAAATAGCTGTATTTATAAAGCCTTATAATAGTTATAATCTATGCATATAAATAAAGTTGAAGTGTTTTTCAAGTGCTTAAAGTTATTTTGACAAGACAAGACAAGATACCAAAACATAAACAAACTGTTTTAAAATTTGTCTGTCTGTTTTTCTATTTGTCCGGGCTAATCTTCGGGACGGCTTAAATATGACAATTTTTCTTTGTTTGTTTAAGCGGAAAATTAATCTCAGGAACTACTGGTTCGAAATGAAAATTTCTTTTTGTCCTAGCCCACTTACCGGGAAAGACTATAGGCCATTTTTCCTCAAATTATCGCCGGTAAAACAGCGCGGGACAACTAGTTGTTAACATAACATTAACGTAAGGTATGTGTATTCATAAATAGAAAAAAAAGTACCTATCTTTTAAATTGACTATTGTTTAAGAAATGACAAATTTTGATCTTTAACATGTGACCCAAGCACCTAATAATAGTCGTATAAATCATAAGTGTCGAGGCGACCTTACGACCTCAATTCACTCTCGATTGGACTTAAAAGTTTCATACTAACTCCTGACACGTATGCGGTGGACATTATCCTGACCTTGTAACGGCAGGTTATCTTACTCGCTAGCGTGTTATCATATTACTTAATATTATTATTTTTATTAGCTCCTGGCCGCGCTTCGACCAGTTAACTTACAACGATGAGAACAAATGCTATAAAATTAAAATATTAAATGACCGATTTTTCCTGCTTTTACAATTAGGTACTTCCGTTGAATTCTGTACCAAAACAGTGATCAGTTACCCTTTTAGGATCTTATATCTTAGAGTATTTCTTATGAAACTCGGTTATCCGAGATCCCGAGAATCTGCTGGGTTGATTCCTTTGAACTACAATGTTAAGTGATATTTTGTTAGGATGAATTTTATTATACTTACTTATCGAGTTATCGTACGACTAGCTGGGCTGTTCGTTTTGAACTTCGATACTTAGTAATAGAATTAGTTAATACATAGATAAGTCTTTAATTTTGGAGTGTCCAGTAGTATGGAATTCAATTCATTCAGGGACCACATAAATATAGGGAAATGTATATTTTAAACCAGCTTATAGGTAATCTCTATATTTCATTTTGCAAAGTACGTGATCGAAAAATTGCAAACCTCTTTCTCAAACAAGTACTAGCTGAACTACTTTGCTTTAACATACTATAGAAATATTTGTTAAATATATAACAACTATTTCTATAATAATATACTAATGTGATAAGCATAATTTAGAGATTACTCTAGTATCTGTAGTCGTACGTGTACCGTGTAAGCGGCTAGGGTGGTCCAATTTAAAAACACTGTAAGGGAGAAAAATATTTTTTTAAATATATAAATCGAATCACGTTCACACAACTCCATTGGAACGAGAAATGCTAAAAAATTGATTTAGAAAAATTTAACCCTATATAAATATAAATATATCCTCCTGATACCAGCGATTGCGGGTACGATTCCCACTCGTGATAGATTGTAGAGATATTATCGTATAGATTGTAGAGATCGTATTTGTAGAGATATTTCTTTTCGGTCTCGTTGTCTGTCCTTGTGGGTGTCCTCATCAGTATCACGCAAGGAAAGCACGTTAAGACCGATCCTTTTCCTACATGGAGAAAGAGGCCATGCCGAGCTCAAATCAAAAATATAATTTACGTTTATTTTAATGTTAGTACCTATGTAGTTTTTTCTTTTTATTGTTGTACTACTCGTAGTTGTAGTAAGACCTAAGTATTAGATACATAATAATCGGCTTCGATTAACTTATTTTTAATACATAGTCGTAACAAAAAACAATATACAAGTAAATTACAACTGAATTTTATGGAATACATATAATATACAATATTTTATGGCATCTAAAGTGACAAGGCGCTAAAATTATTTGAAACCCAATAGATAGGATACTTGACATACTTTTTAGGATAGGATACTTCAATAGACAGAATATTTGCTATACATTTGTATGGTTGTTTTAGCTAGATATAATAAAATATAACCTTTTTTACGGCATATGATTATACATAATGGAAAAAAATCGCTTACCTATAATAAATTTACATTGCGGTCCCATCCCAGTCGATTCTTTCATTTTTTAATACTTATCCTTCCCAGAACCCCTCCACTAACACGTAAACTTTATGGTATGGTATTAAAGTTCAAATTGACTTTAAGGTATTATTACGAATCTTTTGTATGGGAATAGAGAAAAGTGTCGTTTTTAAAAAATTTCAGGTAAGTTTTCAAATTTTTCTCTCCGTAAGAACCGTCCTCGTACTTCAAGGAATATTACGAAAAAAAATTAGCGTAATCGGTTCAGCCGCTCTCGAGATTTGCGCTTAGCAACACATTCAGCGATTCATTTTTATATATATAGAGATTATAATAGGTCGCGGAAAAAGTCTTTTCGTATTTTCTCGAAAAAAGTTGTAATACAATCTTTTTGGTTGTATTCTTTGTAACTGGCTGGTTTTCATACGATGAAAGGGTGACATTTTAAAAATAAAATTAAAAATTAAAAAACCGTTTCCCACCACTTTTTATTTGTTTTTCCGTCCGCCAAAATGGGTGAATCCAACAAAGAATCTCGGTACGTTAAAATGAACTATTTTTTTATGTTAAATGGTTTTATATTAGAATAAAAATGATGTAGTTAGGTTATATGTATATAGTTATGAGCAGACGTGTCCTGGAGTGGAGACCGATTCTTGGCAAACGCAGTGTAGGACGTCCTCCGGCCCGCTGGACCGACGATCTACGTAAGATTGCCGGTGTAGGCTGGATGAGGATTGCGGAAAACCGAGATGTCTGGCGCGAACTTGGGGAGGCCTATGTCTAGCAGTGGACTGCAATAGGCTGATATGATGATGAGGTTATATACTAAAAGCTAAAAAATAATTCGGTAAGCCCTAGCCTAGATCGCACCAATCTTCATCAATCTGGGGTATAGATCAGACAAATATAGAATCGTTGGGCGTAACGTATCTAGAGTAAACATTATGATAGAAATTTTACCTGCGAAACGTCACGTAGTGTAAAGTTAACATCAAGAGAAGACTGACAAAACTACTTGTAAGTTGTACGGAATCCTGTCACTACGAGATGGTGGCAAGCTATCGAACAAAATGGTACTGTATATATAATTATTATAATTAATGTTAATAAATTTTGTACAATTGTACCTTTAATCTATACTAATATTATAAAGAAGTAATGTTTCTAACTTTGTTTGTCTGTAGGGGGTAATCTTCGCAAATACTGATCCAATCATGAAAATTCTTTCACCAACAGAAATCTGAACTATTCAGGAGTGACATAGGCTATATTTTTAACCAACTTCCAAAAAAGGAGGAGGTTCTCAATTCAATTGTATTTTTTTAAATGTATGTTAGATCAGAACTTTTGACTGAGTGGACCGATTTCGATAAATTTTGTTTTAATTGAAAGGTGTTGCGTGTCATGTGGTCCCATTTAAATTTCATTGAGAACTAACAAGTGCTTTTAGAGTTATATCTAATAACGCGTATTTACTTGACAATTTTTTCGTCTACCTATGTTGTGTTACTTGTCGATGTAATTGAAGTCGGTTTCTTTTTCGTTTGCGAGCAAACACAATTATATTAATTTTGAACAAAAAATTCAGTGAAATATTTGCATCACAAAAATAATTAACGCCCAACGAAGTGGGAACGGGTCGGCTAGTGTCTATATAAAATTCAAATAAACTTTTTCCCCGACCTAATATTAGACAGACACAATGGACATTAATACATTTTATACTTGTAATAAATCTGAGGACGGCCCGCATTTATTATTATTACCCTCTCTCTCATGAGTCGTAGGTTGACATTTAAAGTGATTTCTTTTTAACTTACACTGCATGGGAAAATCCAAAACCACATGAGGTACCTACAGGAAAGTTAAAATGAAAACAAATTTACAAAAACACATTGGTTAACCTTAACAATCATCTTTGACGAATAGAAATATAAGACGTTCTTAATTTGTATAGTATGTAGCGCATAAATAGCATAATTCAATTTTCAATACATAGAAATAGTGTTAGTAAAGAAAAATAGTAAATGATTCGTTTTATGATTGAAAAGCAAATATTCAGATTCTTTCTTTCATCTAAATGCGAGTCATAGCGAAACAAAAGCAAATTTTCGAATGAAAAAATAGGTCGATTTATAATTTAGCTCTACAACAATATTATAATTACAAAAATTGGTAAGCGTTCGTTTCGTTCTAATGTGAACTTTAATATTTTTTTACTTAGTCATTGCAGCTTGTAATTACCAAAAATATATTATACAGTAATAAATATATATTAAATAGTAGTATCAAAAGTTTACCTCACTTCTTCACACACTGCAGGTTGGTGGATATATTCCCAACTATGAGTAACGATCGTTATCACGTGTATATGATAACAACCGAAACCGACAGCGTAACGTGCTCTCCGAGGCACGGTGGGGAGATCCACAAGGATTAGTCCTTGTGGGTCTCCCCACCGTGCCGGACCGGAAACAAATATTTGTGTAAACACAAATACCCAACTCCGAGCGGAAATGGAACCTGCGACCATCTCTATTTAGGCGGCACCGACTCGGCAAGTCGGCACACGCACCATTACACCAGAGCGGTCGTCAAAGTTTACCTACATACTCATAATTCCTAACTCAATGATGTAATTATTGGCAATTTTTCAATTACAAACAATAACTACGCCTTTATTTATTAATCCTACATAATTTGTCAACATTAAGTTGCATATTACCTAGGTATATAATATTAGTATGACATTTACATTTACTATTACATTTAATCTATATACATATAATAAAATGGTAGAAAAGTCAAAACTGTACATTGAATATTTTTTTAAAAAAATACGTGGGGTGTGATCTACAATCGATACCGAAGCCAAAAATATAGTTTTTAGAATTTTTGTCTGTTTGTCTGTTTGTCTGTATGTATGTCCGGGATAAACTCAAAAAGTACTGCATGGATTTACTTCAAATTAGGCACGAATATTGTTAAGAAGTCGGGTCAGAACATAGGCTATATATTATCACGCTATCACCTACGGGGAACGAGCAGTGAACCTTTATTTCTTCAAATGTATGTCCGGGATAAACTCAAAAAGTACTGCATGGATTTACTTCAAATTTGGCACGAATATTATTAAGAAGTCGGGTCAGAACATAGGCTACATATTATCACGCTATCACCTACGGGGAACGAGCAGTGAACGCACGCAGACGACGTCGCGGGCAGCAGCTAGTATTGCATATCTTTAAGAAGACGTAATATTTTGTCAATAATTAAGAACTTTTCATTATGTTGATAAATTTTAACTGAGGTTAGGGTACAGCAGGAAATTTCCTGCTCAAAATATGGAGCAGCCCGACTGGGGTAGTACCTCGACCTTACAGAAGACCACAGCTAAATAATACTGTTTTCAAGCAGTATTGTGTTCCTGTTGGTGAGTAAGGTGACCAGAGCTCCTGGGGGGGATTGGGGATAGGGTCGGCAACGCGCTTGCGACCCTTCTGGTGTTGCAGGCGTCTATAGGCTACGGTGGTCACTTACCATCAGGTGAGCCGTACGCTTGTTTGTCGACTTAGTATCATAAAAAAAAATTTAATAATAAAATATCGTTACTTTTTAAGGTGATCATTGAAATTATATATCTTTTGCAGTTAACTATATAATGTTATTCATTACTAATAGATACAAATGAGACAGTTTTAATGAAATGACGTTGATCAAAACGGTTGAACAAAACTACATTAAAGGATAGGTATTATATTGTAACGTACCTAAGTAAGTTACAGTCCAGAATAGTACTACATTACTTTTTATCCCGGCAATATATACGATATTCGTAGATTGATACATACCGATAGCAGCGCCACCTACCGGGTCCAATTGTGTTTTCAAATCATCCACGAGCCCATACAAATGTAGGTACCTACATACGTACAAAACTTTTACCAAATCGCTTCAGCCGTTTAGGAGGAATTCAGTGACAAACATACGCACAGAACAAGTATATTTATTTATCTATACTAATATATAAAGCTGAAGAGTTTGTTTGTTTGTTTGTTTGTTTGTTTGTTTGTTTGAACGCGGTAATCTCTGGAACTACTGGGCCGATTTGAAAAATTCTTTCAGTGTTAGATAGCCTATTTATCGAGGAAGGCTATAGGCTATGTGTCATCACGCTAAGACCAATAGGAAAGGAGTCCACGCCGACGAAGTCGCGCGCAGAAGCTAGTACTTTTATATAAGATTATTATCAGTGTATTTAAATGTACAACAATTTTTAAATATTGACAGACATTTACGCTTTCATAATGTTAAAATATTTATATTCGTCTCAAGTGTTCAAACAACACGATTTAGTTAATCTGTGATAAATAGGTTGATTTTACGCCCTTTATTGGGATCTCTGTCAATCCCTTATCTCCACCGGGGATTGGTTTATATGGAGCCTGTAACAGCGGTTGTATATAATTGAGGTTATAATAACTTATCCCGCGTAATCGGGGAGAGTTATGAGATTCCCTATTGTTTAAGTGCTAGTGAAATGTAGGACGAAGTTTCAGCAAAGAGAAATCATCACGAATCATATACAAATAAAATATATTTGACTAATTTTATTCACAATTTTAGGAAAAAAAATCATTTCTTTATTTTATTTATTTAACAATTTACTATACTTACATAATTATTATTAAATATTTGTCATTCATACTAATAAAAAAATATTGCAGAACTATTTAAAATATATAATAAAATAAAACACATTAGATCCTACAATAATAAGTCACGTACGTTCCTACGAGTTAAACAAAATAATATAATTGGCAATAAAAAAAAATTAAAATGGCATTCAAAATAAAAAAGCCTTTTATCCATTCGCCGCTCACGCAACGCGATATGCCTTTGAATTCTCGAGGAGTGGACGGACGGCTCAGGCTCAGCTGTTATTAAATCAACCGCAACTTTAATTAATCTTACCCACTGCAGATTCTCCCACGGCCCACTATCCGACTATGAATTGCGACTGACACGAATTATCACAAGTATCTGTCACTTCAGTCAAATAATACATATATCACCGGTCCTCTTCCAAAACATTTTGTTTTAGAATTGTTACGTACATTTTAATTATTTCATCTTATTGACAGATTCGATTTATCGATTTTAACAGTTAGGTAACTGACATTTATTCAAAATAGGTACGTTGAATTAAATTATATTGTTAAATATTATTACTGAAATAAAATATTAAAGTGAAACTTTTATTTATAAGGGTGATAAAGCGATTTTTATACCCTTATTGAAAAAAAAAATTTAGTTAAATGTCTATAACGTGAAAAAAAGTTTCACTTTTACCATGGTTTCATAAAACCAAAAAAGGTTAAGTCAAAAAAGGTTTTTTATTCAAAGTATGTCTGTTTAATATTAATATGACAAACAATTTATTCTGACTCTACAAATAATAGGATATTCTAAACAGATAGTCATAAAGAAGTTTCTCAAATAAGGAGACAAAGGTTCTCAATTTAACATAGAAAAAGACAGAGATAATCTAATTAAACATTTTAACTCATATTTAGAGAAAAAAAAATTATTGCGAGGAGTAGAAACGAATAAGTAACGACATAAGTAGGTACATCTCTTTAATACTTGCCAGTCACGTGAGATTTATAGAGGAGATGATTACGCTATTTATATTAATTATACTATTATTATTTATAGAACTTATATTAATAGATGCGGAGAGTACAGAATATGTGTGAGTGTGACTATTTTCGTCTTATAGGCTTTCCTTTTTCACATCGTTCCAGTATTTAATTTAATGGTTTTCTGACACACATTAATAAAATAATTTTCTTCGTTTATTAAAATAACTAGCTGCTGCCCGCGACGTCGTCTGCGTGCGTTCACTGCTCGTTCCCCGTAGGTGATAGCGTGATAATATGTAGCCTATGTTCTGACCCGACTTCTTAATAATATTCGTGCCAAATTTGAAGTAAATCTATGCAGTACTTTTTGAGTTTATCCCGGACATACATACAGACAAACAGACAAACAGACAAAAATTCTAAAAACTATATTTTTGGCTTCGGTATCGATTGTAAATCACACCCCAAGTATTCTTTTAAAAAAATATTCAATGTACAGTTTTGACTTTTCTACCATTTTATTATATGTATAGATGTTGTTAAATAATATCTAACGATAGACCTGTTTGTTGATGTGCGAATAATACAATCGTGTTACTTTTATAATTCTTTCAAAAACATACTTTAAGATATTTTTGAACTCGGTCAAAAACTATATTAATTATTCGCGATTAGTCAGAGAAAGTTGTGTAATAGAGTAGGGAGTCATTGGGACTAGTCTTTGTAGTTAAAATAGACATCTTGCGGCGATCTTAGACATTTTTCTTCGGCGCTTCATCGTTGCAACGATAGATGGCGGTATTTGCATACTGTTTAATTTGATAAGTAAATAGTGTACATATAAATATGTAGTAACTAGAAATACCTGTGCGAATAATTCGCATTAATTATGTATTATAATTATCACTTTACAAAATTAGTAAAATTATAATTTTTTTTATTCTTTATTGCAAAACTTCTTTAAAAACAATATTCGAACTGTAGAAATATCATCTGTAACAATTTGTTAGTTACTTTCTGTAATTGATATACCTAGTTAAATTTTTGAAACCTCGAACTCTGGAATGGGCAACGTATAACTTTACTGCCCAGAAGTGAATACTGGTAAATGGCATTTTCTTTTATCGTTTTTGTAATTATGCACCCATTTTATTTTATTTCATAATTCTATTATTTCTAAAATTTTCAAACGCAATTTGTTGAATATACGATAATTTTTCAAATTTTTAAAATAAACTTTTTAAAATATTTGAAATAATAGTAGTAGCAAAATTATAGCTAAATTTATTAAAATTTATATACTTATAATATAATAGTAAATAGCTGATATGAAAGTAAAGACTAGAACATTTATCAAGTCATTTAACATTGTTATTGTTCTAGTATTACTAGAATCTAGTAGACTGGTATTTAAAGGTCACGGCCCCATGTGAAATTGAATTTATCTCCTTTATATTTTTAGTAATAGTTTGGAGGTAAATATTTGTATATAATATAAAGGTTCATATAATTATCACATTTTATTTATTGAAAATAAATTTTATATCAATTTCAGTTAAATTAATGCAGGGAATCTGATAAATCGTTACAAATGACCTAATTTAAGACTTTACTGTCGCGATTGAGAAAAAAAAATCCTTTTGAAGCCCATTCGTTGGCATTGATTATGGGCTATAAAACTTTTTGTTTTAATTTATAGGAGCAGAGGAATGACGAACAACGAGAAACAGTTACTTAAACAAAAATCAAAACTTAGCGCGAGTAGTACCTACGTCTAAGGTCTTTACAACAATTCCGTTACCGTCTTTGAATCATATTTTTCATGAGGTTTATCCTTGGAAGAATATGATATATGAGGACAAAATAAATATTCATATGATCTGAAATTTGTATTTGTGTCCGCTTCAAGAACGCTGAGACTGCGATACAAGAGAATCTTGCTGAATATGAGTTTACGTTATCGCAAACTATAGTTCCTCTCGAGTGGATTTGCGTCTAAAATTAAACTGTACGACCAAGTTTACTCCAAGATTATTACGAATATTATTGTGTTTGCTCGCCAATGAAAATAAAACCAATTTCGATTACATCGACAAGTAGGTACCTAGGTAGACGAAAAAATAGTCAAATGAATACGCATTATTAGAGATAACACAAAAAGTACTCATCTGATCTCGATCATCATCAATGGTTGAACTTTATGGTAACTTCTCACCTTTTACTGTCGTAGATATCCTATAATCTGACTACTAGTAAGGTTACAAAATAATTGTTTTCCTTCTCAAACAGAAAAAAAACGACTTCAATTTACGTTGACAAGTACAATATATAACAAAAAAAAAAATAGTTGTCTGTAAAGTTGGCTTACGAACGATAGTTTAACGTGACAAAGTCATAACATAACAATATCTCCTCGGGCGCATAGGCCAATCGAGTTGAAGAGAGATAGATGCGGCGTAAGCGTACAATCAGCGTAACTGGACAAAGAGCACAACGGGACAATGAGTCATCCTTTTTTGTGCATGCAGTCGGCGTTCATCGATTTATTAGGCGTTGTCACGTCAAAAAAATTACTGTTCCACTGCTGGACCCATAGTAGATACCTACTTAGGACGAATTATAAAAATTTTCAATAAAAAAGATCATGTAAGGGAGAACATAATAAGAACAAACTTCTTATCTATATTAAAAACTCTAAAACATTTTATTTTAACAAATAAAAAACTATTACATTATCAGCGCGTCACTTTTCATATTTACTGAAGTCAGTGTTCAGACCATTTAAAATAAAACAAGAAGTGAGACGCTATGGTCTGTGCAAAGCTGCTGTTAAAAGTTCAGGTATAAACTATTTGCACGAATGGAATGGCTACGCTATATTTGCTTGAAAAATTGAAAATTATTTACTGGTTTAAGCAATTTATAATACGCATTATTGTTAAAATTAATACCTTTATAGATAATCTATCTACTAGACTCTACATAGAGTATATGACCAATTAGCGAAAAAAGGCTTTTAAGAAATCTTCCTCATCATAAAAAAATTCACATTTCAAGTTTTCAGTTTGTTTTGTACTACAATAGATCTTCTAATCGTACCTCGGAAGAACGCGTTGATTGCTAAGCCGCCCAGTTTAAGACTAACAAAAGAAAAAAAAATTTGTATATACTTCATTGACTTTACAACCTTATAAGTAGATTATACCATCAAAGTTTTGAATGCCATCTAAATCTTCGGTTTATTTTTGTACTGATAACTTTTACATAATGTGATTTGTATCAGCTGTCACTAGTGCGAGTGTCCCCGACCCCAGATGACTTCACTTCCGCAGTCAAATCGCTTCCGGCGCGCCTGCGGGCTCTCTGACATTCACTCTTTTGTTATGGACCCCGATACGTCGAATTATCCACCGAATCATTCGTATGATTACCCAAACGGAAAGTATAAATGCATTTTGAAACCGATATACGATAGTTTGTTCGTCGTCAATTTCATATTTCGAAATGCAGTTGTTATCTCATTGCCATTATATCAAACAAAATAAATAAAACAAAACTTACAAAAATAGTTAAAACAGCTTCCCAGTAAACAAACAGACTTCATTTGCTATATAACCTATTTGAGTCAAAAAATATTTCTTACACCTACCACATAATATTACGTTTTAATTTCCGAAGATTTTTGATTGACATTGAACTATTATGTATTTGTCAATGGCAAACGATTGTGTCATGTTGATAAAAGTTTCGTAAAAATGTCAAGGCGAAAACGTTGTTTAACAGGCTAACGATATATAAGTTTCAATTGCTATCTATCTATAGAAATTCTTGATATGATGATTTTTATTTTTGGTTTTTAAGCAAACCTTGGCGGCGTCTATAGCGAGTTCTTTACAGACCCCGGCTACTCAAAGATTTCATATTACAAAAAATGTTTGACAAGAGACGATACCATCGACCCGGCTAGATGTGGATCCATAGCTCAGTTGGCAGAGCACTGACACGGTCTGACACGGAACGTCAGAAGGCGCAGGTTCAAATCCCGCTGGATCGAAAATTTTTGATATGATTTAAAATGTTTATAATTTCCTCATGTAACACAAAAAATAAAAAAAATAAAACGAACAAATTATGTATCAAATTAAAAGCTAAAAATATTTGTAATAGCATCGCAATCAGAGATATTGTGGATGTGAAGCTTCTTGCAGATATTAAATTATTTCGAGTTATCATTTAGTTTCGTTTACAGATTTTCGATTTTAAAGGAAATGCTAAACTACTTACTATACTTACTATATTAAGTACTTTACTTACTATAATGAGTTAATACAACATTCTTATTGTATTAGTTGCTGTTACTAATACTGAATACTCTACGTAAAACAGCGATGAATCCTATAATGATTTATAACATGTATTATTTAAATTCCCTCAGCGATTAGATCCCTGCTAAATTATCCGAAGCTTTTGTATGTTTATACGTAATATACGGATACATTTTTATTTTGGATATCCGACAGTTTCGGTTACAGTTGAGAGGCTCCATATGATCCCGAGTTTACTTTTATCTTCTTCGTTTCTTAATATTTCTTGGTATTCTATATATATAATTCTCACATAATAAGTTTAGCAACTTCAATGTTGCTTCAGCTGTAAATATAGTTCAAAACCTTCACCATAACGCATCTATAGCTAATTTAAATAGTTGAAACTATCAATCAAGTATTTTATCTCAGTGCCGAGGAACCTGTACACTTAAGAATTACGCTCTATTTTATTAGAGCAGTTATTTTCTCATTAAATACCGTCACCGGATTTGGTAACCGGATCAGGCAATTGGCACCGGTTCCGATAAGTGTAAAATGATGACAGATCCTCCGGATTACCAGATCCAGTTTTTCTGATTGAAATCCCTATTGACCTCTCTATCCCTACCCCTATCTCTGGGAGCTCCGGTTACCTTATTCACTACATTAACACAAGACTGCTTAAATCGCTACTTGTTTAAAAGAAAATCAAAATAATTGTGTTTGGTCGCAAACAAAAAAAAACTGACTTCAATTACATCGACAAGTAATACAATAGGTAGACAAAAAAATAGTCAAGTAAATACGCATTATCTACTAGTTACTTAAAAAGTAGTCATCAAATCAAAGACAAGGATCAGCTTTTTTTTATTAAAATAAGAGTCATCAAAATCGGTACACCCAGTAAAAAGTTATAAGGTATAATGTATTGAATATTATATTTTTAATTTGAAAAAAATATGCTGTATTCTGAACACTATAAAATTATAAATACTTAATTCCCGTTGGAAATTTTACTTTAAGTTAATTTTTAATAAGTTGAAAGATTGTCAACTAACAAAACTTTCACGAAATAGTGAAATAGAGATGTCTCAATTGTAAATGAAAAAAAAAAGTTTAAATAATTGCTGTAAATTTTTTTCGCTTCGTAGAGCCTTTCTATACATAATTAACAAGACCACGCCATAAAAGTTGAAAAAATATATTCATACTTTGTTTATAATAATTTTTGGAGTTAAAAAATCATCATTTTTTGGAAATATCACCAGTTTTTGTTCAAGTTTTGTGTTCACGCTTTTAGAGCATTTTTCTAGACGTCATTCCAGATCCAATGAGCTATAACACATAATTTTAAGAGCAGTATCTATTTTCGATCATTTTCAACTTGTCGACTAGACTATAAATATAAATGGAACCATATGACAATTGACACGCACCACCTTTCGATTTAAAAAAAAATCATCAAAATCGGTTTACCCAGTCCAAAAGTTCTGAGGTAACATCAATAAAAAAAATACAATCGAATTGAAAATCTTCTCCTTTTTTGGAAGTCGGTTAAAATATATAATTCACAAAACTAAATGTTTTAATACATTAATATTATAATTGTGTATATATATTTATTTATTTATATATATTTATTTATCTACTGGTCCGATTTGAAAAATTCTTTCAGTGTTAGATAGCCCATTTATCGAGGAAGGCTATAGGCTATATATCATCACGCTAAGTCCAATAGGAGCGGAGTCCACGCCGACGAAGTCGCGCGCAGAAGCTAGTATAATATACAATTAACGTAGTAAACCGGTGCGATGTTTTCAAAGTTTAACGCATTTGAAAGTACAAAGCACAGACTCTATTTTCATTGTTACTAAGCGCTAACATTGATCATGTAAATATTAAATTAGTTTAATTCAATATTAAAAGTATTCAACACATTTTATTATAGTGTGGATAGTTTGTAAATATTTATTTACTTTTTCAAATAAATACTGTAATAAGTAAAAAAGTATTTTAAGCTATGACATTTAATTTCTGCTTTTACAAGCATTTTACAACTTCGCTAAAGAAAACATCTCCAATCTAATTCACAGCCACTACCGGTATCAATAGAGCTGATATTTCTATGTACCTAATTGAAAACAGCTCTACGTAAATGCATACATGGCAGTATTATGAAATTTCTCGCTACGCCATATTAAGGTAAGAAATACCTATAAGAGCGAAAATTTAACACTGTATTTTTCTAGATGTTTAGCGCAGTTCCGTTTGAATGAATGCATTCAATTCAGGATTTATAATGATAAATTAATAATCCGTTCTGGTTACTACTATGAGTGATATCATATATATTGATCTTAAATATAGCACTTTACAAATAGTAATAAATAGTGAAAAATTGAATGAAAAAAAAGTCTTATAATATTTCCTTAAATTATTTACAATAAAACATATGAAATTTTTCACTTTTACTACAATGTTAGAGTATGATAATGTATTTTCACTATTTACTTCAGATTTAGTAACTGCTGAGGTAATAAAAAACAAAACAAGAAGGAAAAAATAAAAAAGCACTTAGATTAAATGGGAGCTGAATTTAAATATTTGCCTTGTTGATTCTTAATGAAAGATAAGGTGAAGTAATTTTATTATTTTTCATAATATAATCCACTAAATAGACTGAAAACGTAAACATTATATTTCAAGTGACTCAGAGGAATAACGAATGCCTTAGTTCTGAAAATACATTCTAATGCAAAAACAAAAATAAAAAATACGTATAAATGAAAAAAATAATAATGTAAATTGTATCTTATACAATTTATTTTTCTTCAGTATTGATAATAATGGAAGCCACGTCTTAAAAATAATATCATATTCTATTTTAAATAGACCTGTTTTCTTGTTGCAACTTAACATGATATTTACGATTGAATGAAGCGCCAGGAAAGTAACACCTACTTGCCAACATGAATGCTAGAACATCTCTAATTATAGATGGTCATCGTTGAATTGCGATTCACATTTTTAAATACATTATCTCTGTGGAAATTTACATAATAATAGATACGTAAACAGACATCAGCAATAGCTGTTTAGACAAACATGTTTTGTATGTGAAAACGTTCAAATAATTACTAATGCATTACATACAGAACTTTATTTATGTACATAATTTAATTTTAAATATTTATAGAATAAAATAATTAACTGAATTTATATTCTATTTGAATTATTGAACCACTGAATTGCTTTTAATTAAACGGCAGGTTTAGACAATTTTAATTAACAATGTCCTATATACTATTAAATGTAACGTTTTTTACAATAAAAGTGGTTCGACAAAAGGTCGTATTGTTCAATTTAGATACAATAATTACATTACATTACAATAATATTAATATTAATAATAAAATATCTGAATTTTAATCTATGGAGTATCGTTAACATATCTGTTTCTAATAAATTTTATCTATACAAATAAATAAAATAGGAGTGTCTGTTTGTAATATTAAAATAACCACTTTTTACTAAATTCATTTGTACACGGTATATATACAAAAATAACATTTTTTACAATTTTCGTCTGTCTGTCTGTCTGTCTAAGCTTATCTCACTGAAACGGCTGGACCGATTTTGACGGGACTTTCACTGGCAGATGGCTGATGTAAAAAGGCGTAACTTAGGCTATTTTTATTTTAGAAATTTATTTCTTTTATAACTGTACAAACTGAACAATAACTTTTTTGTTAAATTCCACGCAGACGAAGTCGCGGGCACAGCTAGTAGAAAATAAACTCACTGCTATTTAGATGACGAAACAATTTCATACGTTTATCACATAAAGTAAATGTAATTATTTTAATGTTAATTGAAATTCCATTACATTCCCTACATAATTTACGGCGACGAGCAACTGCAATCTATAATTCTATAATCCCATCAAGCTTATTACCATCAAACTTAATTAAGATTTTGCTACCAGATTCTAATCGAAATGCATTTTGCTACGTTTACATTTTAATCAATTTGTATAGAAAAAAAATAAATAAACGTTAATGACCCCGTTTTTTTTATAACTCATCACATTTTACGAGTACATAATTATATATGTATATTAACTACATAAATATATTATTGCTATTTTTATTAAATATTATTTTAATTATGTAGAATTGTTGAAACAAATCGATTTTAAAAATCTTGAAAGAGAAAGGAACATATTGACATATTAAATCTCTATATATATAAAAACTAGCGACCCGCTCCGGCTTCGCACGGATGCAATGCTGATACTAAATATAAAATATAAAATAAATATTTGCAATCTAAGCGCAAAAATGTGTTTATTTACGACAACACATTAGAAAACTTTAAAACTATCAGTGTTCCTCTACTATATTATGCACGTATCATACACATAAACCTTCCTCTGGAATCACTCTATTTACTAAAGAAAACTGCATCAAAATCTGTTGCGTAGTTTTAAAGATCTAAGCATATATACAGACAGGCAGACAGCGGGAAGAGACTGTGTTTTCTAATATGTAGTGATAGTGATGAATCGCTGAATGTGTTGCTAAGCGCAAATCTCGAGAGTGGCTGAACCGATTTTGCTAATTCCTTTTTATTACATTCCTTGAAGTACGAGGACGGTTCTTACGGAGAGAAAAATTTAAAAAATTGCCTGAAAAAGTCTAAAAAACAACATTTTTCTATATTCCCATACAAAAGATTCGTAATAATACTTAAAAGTCAATTTGAACTTTAATACCAATTGACTGTTAGGCGCTACGAAGTTCACCGGGTCAGCTAGTAATAAATAAAATAATCATGTATAAATAAACGTAAGCTATAAACTTAATACACAAATCAGTAAGCATATTGTATAAAGATTACTTTCAGACAAATGATAATTTTTTGTTGTCAAAAAGCGATAAAGGGCGTGCGAAACAAATCACAGGAATGAGTTTGCGGCTTTGAGTCATCAAAGGCCATTTAGTACCGATTTAGACGATCTGAATATTTTCACGGACGACGCACTTTGTTCATAACTTCAAGAAACATACACATACATACAATGAAAGAAATTATTACTCAAGATGTCAACCTAAAAGATCTATTTAACTTTTATTTTTTGTCATGTAAATATAACAACAATTATAACATTGTGCTACGTAAAACATTGTTATTTCATAGATCCTGATGATTTGTTATCTTCAGATAATGTTTTAGTCAATGTGATAACTAAGTTATCACGCGACCTCACTCTAACCAACATCTGTTTGTAACTTAGACTATAATTACAATACAGTAAGTAACCTTCCCCTACATGGGGAGGAGGCCCATGCCCAACAGTGGGATATTACAGGCTGAATCGTGATCGATCGATCGTGAAGTAACATGACTGAGATTAACAAAAATTGGAAGCAGAAATTTTCCTTCGGAATTCGTTGGAGGGGGTTACTGGTAGTCTAAATTCGAAAAGTAGAGGTAGGGGACTTGTTGCTTCATCGCCGTCTTGATTTAAAAGGTTATTTTTTGTTTCTTAAATAACTCGTTTTTCTCTTTTTTTTCTCTCAATTTTACACGAAAAATAGTTATTACAAAAGTCGTTTAAAATTAAATTTCCTACAATTTTGGTTTCTATCAATTTTTTCGTAGGATCGATATTTTTCGATTTATATATGAGAAGAGTTAGGGGGGTGTTCTCAAAAATACTAATTCGACTAGGCTATTTTTAGAAGAAAAAGTAATTTGGAGTGTGTCGTGGAGTGTGTGTGGATACATACACATATATACTGTATACAACAGTTTGTTTGTTTAAAATTTTAAGCTAAACTTACCTGATTATTTCATTAGAAGCACGATAAAATTATTTTTGATAAGTGATGCCACACATATTTTATATTACTTTTAAAACATCCATGCAAAACATAAAAATGAAAACAACTAAAGCTAAATACTGCAGTTTTTAAAAGTTAGTGTCACCGTTATCGAAAAAGTCTTAATAGAAACTTGTCAACTGCTAAAACTAAAATAACCACTGCACAAAATACCACAACATGCGCAGATGCTTGCTCAGAATCCGACTCACCAGTATTACACTTTTCGTTGTCTTTATCATTCACAGTAAATCTCACAAACTCTTGCATATGAGTCGGCAACTTTTGAACATCTTTTTCTTCGCCTGATTCAATCACTTTAATTTTATGTTCTATTATTTTTGGTTCCCTATAGACATCTTTCTGCTTTTCTTGTTCGTCTTCAGTTTCGGGATCTTTAATACCTAATTTATACCATCTTTCTTTGGCTTTTGATATAAACTCCTGTTCTATAAGATTATTCCGTAAATTGAGTGTTTCGAGAGCTGGCATACTTTTTGATATTGGATTTATATTTTTAGGAGTTTCAGTAATTTTGATAACTTTATGTTGTTTTCTTTGCTCTCTTTCGGCTATTTGATTTACATATTCAGAATACATTTTTTCTCTCAGTAGTTCTTCTTCACTACTACTAAACAATGAAGACAAGTTTCGTCTCTCTGCATGCGCAGGATTTTGATGTTTTATAGCCTTTTGGACATAATTTTTATTTTTGGAATCAAACATTTGGTCATATGAGAATTCTTTTTCTGAAAACATTGGAGCTCTAGGTCCTCTACGACAAAGAGGTTTGGTTTTTTCTACTTCTAATCGACGTAATTCTGCATCTATCTCTTTTTCTTTTTGACAGATATATTCCATTTGTTGATCGCACAAATCTTTAGGCAAGGATGGTCTTCTGGGAGTTATGTCTTCTCTATTTTTATCTCTTACATTTGTGCAATACCTGTGCATATTTTGAATAGAGGAAATATCGCTTTCAATTTCTTTACTTAAGTTTCCCGTTGAATAGTGAAAATATTTTTTATTGTTACGCAAACTTCGAAATGAGTTTTCTCTGATACCAGAATCACTTTCATAAAAATAAGAAGACGTATTTTCAAACTTGCGTGGTAAATATCCGTCTGAAGGAATATTTGCCGAATCGATTTCATCGATAAGTTTTTTTGAATATGATTCCATATTGAATTTCACTTTTGGTGATTGGAAGCTAGTGCTAGATAAAGATGGTAAGTTTAATTTTGGTGTATTAGAAGTATCACGAAGCAAAGCTAACAATCTACTTCCAGTTTTCGATTTCAAATGCGTTTTTTCTAAGGAATCGCCTATAACTGACATATCTTGAAAGTTTTTTACATTTATGTCAGTCTTATTTCCACATATTTCAACTGTTTGAACTACTTCATCTTTACCTATAAAAGTATTCGTTTTGTCCATTATTACTTTTTGAGATGGTGATAAACATTCATACACAGGTTCCGTCCGTTGTGGTACAATAGGTTTAATTTGTTCATCTTGCGATACTTTTAAAGACGACTTTCGAGGTTGTATCGGAGGAGGGATTTGACTATTCTCTTTTCGAGATGAAGTTATGTAGGAATTAACGTTTTCAGATTGTGAAGCAAGTACAGTATTCTGTAAACTTTGAGATACGTTAGCTAATTCTTCCAATATCTTATCCCCGAAAGGAAAAGAACTTATTTTTTTCAGACATGTGTCTCTTAATGTTAAAGGTTGCACATTTGTCTTTTTTATGTCTTTGTCATTTAATGTGGATTTGTTGGTAATACATTGAAGGACATCTTTTACATGACTAAATGAAGGACCTAGTTCCGTGTTTTCTTTATTAGTATTATTACATTCCTCATCTCGTATTAAATTAGATATGTCATTAAGAGAAGAATTGGTAGGGTTATATTTTGCTGTACATTGGGAAGAGTCTAAACTGCTGGAAGAATCTTGACGTTTCAATGTATCATTTAAACTTTCATTACTATTTTCAGAATCAGAAATAACTTCTTTGATCAAGTTATTTATAGCATCATTGAGTTCACATTTCAGAACTTTAATTTCAAGATCATATTCATCAATATCTTTTGGAGATTTTGTAACTAATTTGACATTGTTATCAATTTTATTTGCTTCATGATATTTTTCTGAAGAAACTTTGTTTTCCTGTTCGTTTAAATCTTTCACATATAGATTAGTTTCTAAATTATCTGTACTCAAAACAATTATTTCATGAGAACTATCATTTAAATGTAATCTGGCATCAGAATTGTCACGTATATTAATATTAGAAGAACTGTGAGTGTTATTCGATACTTGTTTATCTACACTTCCAGTTTCATTTAAACTTTTTTCTTGACGTTTTTCTAAAACGTTGTTATTACTTTTTGCTAAAAATGAATTGGAAAGTAGTGTTTCAGTGTCGGTAACTTCAATAGTGGGAGTTATTATACGTACAGATGTATCGCTTTCTTCACCTTTGTTAAAATCATCATTCGCGTCATATATAGAACTAGTACTACTAGAAGAATCGGTCAAATACACTAATTCAGCTCCTGTCATTTTTTCAACAGTCTGCACCGTCCAATCGCCTCGTGCTTCGGATATTTCAGGTTCCTTAAGTTTTGCATCAACACGTAAACATGGTTGAGGTATTAAATGGTTAGAAGAATCTGTATATACACTTGTTAATCTTTGGGCTTGTGTATTTTCAAATACTTCATCTTCTAACTCTTCATTATCACTTTTTTTATCACTTAAGTAAGATTGACGCCGCGATGTTTTAGAAGACCCACTACTACCTTCTTCATCGATCACAGCTAAAGACCTAGATGGTCCAGTACGGGGATATATATTATCTTCTGCGAGTCCTTTTCTTCGGAGTCTGTATTTTATTTCACGATTAATAATGTGCTCTATTTCGGTTTTTATATCTCCTGTATTAGAATTAGTGCTACTTGTTGCTAAGTTCAATGTTTGTAAGTAATTCCGTAAAGATGATTCTTCTTCTGGACTTAGCGTTTTAGTATGCTCACACTGTGCAATATTCAGAGGTATCGTAGTACTTGATAGTACACCTTCAATTAATTCGGTTTGTGGTAATTTAAAATCATCTACATTTTCCCATTCAATGTCTGATTCCTCATTTGAAATTATCACATTACTACTATCGATGACAGGTGCACACATTTTTTGATCAATTTGAGTATTTCCATCTTCAGTAATTTCAACTATCGTGGGAGTATCGTCGATATCACAACTTTTGCTTTTCGTACCATTATTTAATTTTAGTTTTGTTTTATTCGCTTGTTCCGGTGTTTCGACTATATAGGTCTGTATTACAATAGAGTCATCGCGTCTTTCTTCTTTTTTAACTTCATCAACTTTTTGTACTTCTACTTCAGCACTAATTTCCGAATCAACATTAAAAGATTCACTTGGTTTTGATTGATTCTCAGAACACTCTTTGACTATTTGAATATTATTTTTATCAACATCCTCCTTTGTAATACCTGATCCAGATTCAATAGAGATTGTTTCATTTTTTTCTTTATTATTTTTATTAATACTACTTTGATTATTTTTATTATTTTTTCGTTTATTTTTATTATATTTACGTCTTTTTGACCTTTCAGGCATTATAGAAAATAAAAATCAATATTATCACTATTACACTGCAAAACAATAAAAACACTTCAACTGTAAATAATTATAAGCTCACACGTCACTGGTATATCTATGTGTAGGAGTTGTTGTTTCGTTTACGTGATAATTCTCCGCTAGGGATTTCGCGTCGATCGTCACAGTCTAAGGTCGCGTAAGGGTTCGTGTTGTTTGTATTGAATCTAAATTCTTTTTCCCGAGCGCGCCCGGTCACGACAGTCGTGCGCTCGCGCCGCGTTTTACTAATAATTATAAATGGGTTGAAGTACGCAGACGCGCGCTGTGGACTTTATTTTTACGCGGAGACGACGTGTACGCGAGCAGTACGCGCGCGACGATCCAGCCACCGGCGGCGACGTACTAACACGTCTATATTATCAGCACACGCGATTTTTTGTTAGTAATAATTAGTATTGCTCACACATTACTTTCCCATTTTAGGGGTGAATAACGGAGGAGACATTACAAAACAATGGACCCATACCCCATATTCGGAATGAAGCACAACGCTCACGAAATTTAAACGACTCTAAATATCGAATACATGAAGAATATATTAAGTATATTAAAAAAATATTTATATTTTGTTGTAGCTAATGTGTAGAAAAATTGTTGATTAGGCATACAAACATTTATATTATTTACTACGATATTCAAAATATTATAATTGTAACTTTCTACGTGTAATACATTATATCTCAGCGAATAAATAGTTGAACAAATAATAATCAAGAATGTTATCATCTAGTGACCTTGAGAGATATATGAATGTGTTGATTCTGATGATAAATGTCATATAAAATGAATACGAAATTATAGTAGAGATAAAGATTTAAATAAAAAAATTATTCTATACTGTGTTTCCATAACGTCTCCTATTAAAATCAATCAAAACTAGAATGAATATTCTTCTTCTTAAGGTGCCATCTCCTTGCGAAGTGGAATCATTAGGGCGATTTTAACTTTTGAGAATGAATATTATATAAACATTTTATTCAACACCTACACTAAGTTTTTAGTACAAATTGATGCACAAAGCAACCTAATATGGAAATAAAGGATGTCGAATATTACATGTAGTTCGTTACTAACGTGGGCTAATATTAGACTAACGAGCCCCTACGTTTCTAGACTTGCAGGTCATCTAGATTGATTGAACGCTTCCACTGCGCACAGTAATCATGCATGTTAGAAGGATGTTAAGAAAAATGATAAGATGGTAAAATTATAATCGAAATTTTAATAATGAATCTATACACATACTTATTATAATAGTGAATTTTTCTATTATTAGTTGTGCTTAACACTTGAAAATTGTTTTTTTTTAAATGGCTTTTTACGAAGCATGGTAAATTAGTAATGGTAAGTTGATCTGGTAAACAATGAAATTGAACACGAATAATACTTACTTAGATATTTTCTTTTAACACTTAAACTTTATGGTATGGTATTAAAGTTCAAATTGACTTAAGTATTATTACGAATCTTTTGTATGGGAATATAGAAAGTGTTGTTTTTAGACTTTTTCAGGGAATTTTTTAAATTTTTCTCTACGTAACAACCATTCTCGTACTTCAAGGAATATTATAAAAAAAGAATTAGGGAAATCGGTTCAGCTGATCTCGAGATTTGCGCTTAGCAACAAATTCAGCGATTCATTTTTATATATACTAGCTGACCTGGCGAACTTCGTACCGCCTTTTTTTCTTTAATATAATAATTACATATACCAAAATAAAATATAGCCTATCTTTCAAGTTGGATCAAACTGCACACGGTGTGCAAATTTGATTAAAATCGGTTAAGTGGTTTAGGAGTCCATTGAGGACAAACATTGTGACACGAGATTTATATACTACTCAAAACAAAATAGGGCCACCCGAGTATTTTTGTTTTGAGACCATTTTTTGCTGACCTTCGCTGCTTGATTTACTTTTTATGAATGCCACTATGTTCTCAAGTGTCGAGTTAACGATGATAACATTAAAGCACTAGGGATATTAGTGTTAACGGTATGGTAGAAAATTTTAATGTCTCACACCATTGTTAAGTGAGTAGAGTTTTTTTTTCGGATTTGTTTTCGGGTTAGTTTATGCAAGTCTACTGAGTTACTGACAACTACGGATGTTTTTGGAAGTTAAACGTGTAATTGGATCATTTATTCGTAAAATGACGTGAATTCGACGCCATTTGGACAATGCTTCTGCTACTAGAGCCGTAACGATGATAGAGTCAGGTCGGTCTCAACGTTCCGTGGCCTTACAGCTGGGATATTCGCGAAGGGCTATCCAAAACCTTTGGAAAAGGTATCAGGAGACCGGGAGTGTATCCCGGCGTAGTGGCTCTGGAAGAATTCGTACTACCACTGCCCAGGAAGACCGGTACGTGCGACTTACTGCGCGACGTGATCGTAATGTGACAGCACGCGCATTACAAAACCGATTACACCAGACTACTGGAACCCTTGCCAGCGACCAGACTATTAGGAATCGTTTGCACAAAGACCAGCAACGTTCACGAAGACCTGTTAACCTGCACTAAACTGATGGTGACTCATCGTGCAAATCCATTAAGGTTTGCACGTCATCATCTTGAATGGGGCATGGAGGAATGGCGTAAGGTGCTTTTTACGGATGAGTGCAAGGTAAAGTTTTCTAGTGACGATCGACGTATGCAAGTGTGGCAAAGAAGCGGAGAAAGGTTTTCTGATCCTTGCTTCACGAACGTGACAGGTATGGTGGTCCAAATGTTATGCTCTAGGGCGGGATTAGCTTACAAGGTAAAACTGACCATGTTTTTCTGAATGAGGGCACTGTCATATCTCAGAGTTACATCGAACAGGTTGTCAGGCCATATGTCATTCCATTTTCACAACAAGTGGTGGACGGTTTCTTCCTGATGCAGGATAATGCACGACCGCACACAGCCCGGGCGACCATCTCTGTACTGGAGGAAGCCAATATTCAAGTTTTAGCATGGTCTGCGAACAGCCCTGACCTGAATCCAATTGAACAGCTTTGAGACCAATAAAAACGCCGTATTCAGACAGCTGAAGACGATGTGCACAACCAGCAACAGTTAATTCAATTGTTGAAAAGGTGCTGGGAGGAGATCCCAGAGGAAAACATTCGCCATCTTATTGAAAGCATGCCATCGAGGCTTCAAGAATGTGTTTTGAAAAGGGGAGGACATACCCGTTATTAAATGACGCAAAAGTAAACAACACAGGTGTGCGTTTAGTCTACAATTTAATGCTAATGTTAAGTTTAAACGGCCATAAAAGTGGTAAAAACCAAAAACAGTCATAAGATTTCGTAATTTTTATTTAATTGCATTAGAATTTATTAAATTTAATTAAAAAAACATTGTTTTATTTAATTTAAAATAATTAGAGCAAAAAATCTTGACCAAAAAAATAATAATCGTAAAAATTAGTGGTGGCCCTTATTTTGTTTTGAGTAGTATATATATTAAGATAGAGATTGTATTGTAATTAGTGTAAAAGGATTTGTAAACTTTATAAAAATTTATTAAGTTTAACAAGCTGCATGTTATGTTTGTTTATGCTGCAGTTTATCTCCCACTATTGGCATACGAAATGCAATCGGTTTAGTAGTAGATTCACAAAAAAATACTAAAACAAACCTACAAATAGTCGCTTTCATAGTATTATAGTATTAAATATATATTTCTTGTACTAGGTGCATAACAACAGCAAATTATTTCGGAATGTAGGTTACATTCAAGTCAATTAACTTACATTCCTATATCCTTTTTCAACATTTCCCAAGCGGCCAGTAATAAAAACGGTGTACATCTATTCATACTGACAACTAAAGTAAATTTTACTACAACTGCTGGCTAAACTTTCACTGATGGTTAATTTAATTAAGCTTCAACATAATTTATAATATCGTTATATAAATTTGGTAACAGTAAGTTAAACAATTCCAATAACATTTCAATTAAATATATGTTATACTCGCTGAGGTCCTCGGCTTTACCCGCCTAATTTGAGGAAAAAAATAGTCTATAGCCTTCGTTGGTAAATGAGCTATCCAACACAAAATATTTTTAAAATTCGAATCTGTACTTCCTGAGATTAGTGTGTTTAAACAAATAAACAAACATTTTAGCTGTATAACATTAGTATAGACGTATACCTATACCTATGCTCGCAAAAATTGTATTTAATAGAAAACGTTTGGTTATTTCATATCTATCTGGGTGGTAGATATTCTATTCGGGCACAGTAAACACGGCTTTTCCGAGATAAAAAGTAGCCTATATGTTGCTTCACAATCTTCTCTATCTTCTAGTGAAAGTCCCATAAAAATTGATTCAGCCGTTCTGAAAGATTAGCCCGGACAATGGAAAGACAGACATTACAGACAGAACAAATTTTCAAAATCATTTATTACATTTCCATAACCGCATGCAACAATTCTGACCTGTAGATATTTCAAGAAACTCATTAATTAATCATAACTATTAACATATATTTTAGGTTACTCGTTTTAAACTCCTAATATCACATGATTATAAAATTTCCAAACAAATACATCACTTTTATGTATGCAGTGGATGTTACATTGATAAAATAGAATTCAGTGAAATTGTTATATAGGTCAAGTCTTCTTTTTAAAGCGTATTTAAATTGGGATTTCTTTGCGTTCGATCCACATTCTGTGATAATCTAGGTTTATGGTACAGTCCGCAAGCGAACTGCTACATTTTTTTTTGTTTATTTTAGCATTAACTTTTGATTGAATCTTTATTATTAGAATAGCCACATATATCCACAATTTCCTTCGCCATTACATATTTTGAAATTCATCCCTCATCCCTCCTTAACAAAAACTGTATCAAATTTTGAGATAAAAAGTAGCCAGTATCCCAGCATCTATTAGGAACATAAATGATTCCAAGTTTAAGTCAGATTTATTCAGTAAATTTAGAAACAAACATATGGAGAGATAAAAATAACCATAAATACAGTTTTGGCTACAGTGTGCAGTATCGCATCCATCCTTGTTTCATCAAATTATTGGACCAGATACCTTTTTATTATAAGGATTATTTATTTTAAGACAATTTAAAAAGTCGTCTTCCCAACAGTAGCCTCATGTCTAAAACGAACACATACAGAAGTATAGACTATACAAACATTGTGAATGTTATCTGTGATAAACTTTTTTTTTAAATTGAATGACGTTAACGATCAAGAAGTGAAGAAGCACCAAGGATTTTATATATGTTCCATTAACGTTTATGGAATATATGAAATCCTTGAGAAGCACTAATGATACGATAACGAATCTTTTCATTTTAAGCTAAATATAACAAGAGTAAATAGATGACGCACTGCCATCGATAACAATTAGACATGCGCAAAACAGTGCACTGAAATGTAATGTAATATTACATTACATTTCGTACTGAGTAATATGGCATCACACCATCACACCGAACATTACCCGAAATGTGTACTGTTCGGAGTGAGTTATTTCTTATGAAATTTCCTATATCACGTAATTTTCATCACACCAAACATTACATGAGATGTTTAAATGTACTGTTCGGTGTACTACGTAGTCAAAGTACGTAGTAGACGAAACATACAGTCACTTTAGCATTAAAAAAAATTGTAAATGAGTTGGAAACTAGCTGAAAATTCAGTTATTTTTTATTATTTTTTTTTGGTTTGATTTTCTAGTTTGTTTTAAAATTAGCTTTGATTTGTAAAAAAAGTTGATTTCCTTTCATAATTAAGTAATAATTAACCCCAAGGAAAATTGGGATTTTTTTATTCCAGGCTTAGGACACTGGACAGGCAATACACATTATGGACAAGTTAATTAATACTAGATGCGAACCGCGATTTTATCCGTTTAGTTTCGTTTCCCGTGTGATAAAAGTAATTTGTGTAGCGCATCGCCGTCTCTCATTCAGTACAGTGAAGTTAGACAGAGCTGGATATAGCAAACAGATAAGAAATCCGACATTCCGACCGAACAGAGCGCGTAATGTCAAGTGTAATGTGTAATGCTTCATTTCGTCGAGTAATGTGTGATGCCATATTTCATGTTCGGGTAATATTACGCGTAATGTATCAATTGCATTACTTACACATGTCTAATAACAATGAGTAACTTTTGATATTGAAGTTCAAATAGACGATTTGATTCGATAGATTTTAAAGCTGTATAGATTATAAATCAAACGTATAGCGGCGACCTTCCAAAAATAATATCCTACTCCCGCTCTTGTTGCACTGTAACTCTACATAACAATAAAATTTCTTGTAATATTTGTTTGTGGCGACTGTAGAATAACAGATGAACGAACGTACGGAATTGCGATGCATGACATAATCGCTGTATAGATCCGGAATATTGTGCCAAAAGGCCAACACGATAACTAGTGGCGCTTTTTTGGCATACGTTCAAAGGGTCATAAGGCAATTATATCGAGCATATGAATAGAACTCTATGCGTTTTACATTGAGGTTATTACAAATATTTTTAACGTGGCTCAAATGCATGTAGCATAATTGGTAAATTATTATAATGTTTTTATATAAAGTCTACTATTACTACGTCTACGTATTTTCGACCAATAATAACGATATAAAATTGATTTAATTTGTATCTATACTAATATTATAAAGAGGTAAAGTTTATAACTTTGTATATACGGGGTAATCTTCGCAAATACTGATCCGATCATGAAAATTCTTTCGCTAACATAAAGCTACACTATTCAGGAGTGACAAGATAAAAGGAAAAAGATAAAAATATATAAAGATTTTAAATCAGCAGGATTTGAACCTGCGCCCTCTGACGTGCCGTGTCAACAATTCAATCTAATCAAGCATTATTATTTGCCTTAGAAATTAATTGGTGATTTTAAAACATTTATATTTATCTGATTTGCTGAAAATAGTGAGAGTGTATTGGAACATATCAAATTTCACCGTACCCTTCTTATGTGAAATGGATTATAACGCCCAACGAAGTGGGCACGGGTCGGCTAGTAATGAATAAAGCTGTATGCGGATTATATTTAATGACTAGCAGACCCGTGCCCACTTCGTTGGGCGTAAAATCGTAATAATATCGTGTATTTATTATTTTAAATTACAGAACCAAATAACATACTAAATTTTATAGCACTTAAATAAATAATATGTTACTCCAACGCCATCTATCAAAAATCCCGAAAACGACGTCGATAGGCTAATAAAGTCTTCTAATAGCGATAGATGATGGCGAGAGATGGCGTTATTATATATACCATTTTGGAGTTATATTTTTATCTTTTTCTTATTTACAGATTTTTTTGTTCAATTACAATAAAATATAGCCTATGTCACTCCTGAATAGTGTAGCTTTCTGTTAGTGAAAGAATTTTCATGATCGGATCAGTATTTGCGAAGATTACCCCGTATATACAAACAAAGTTATAAACTTTTCCTCTTTATAATATTAGTATAGATTTTAATTTACCTACTCCATAAAATAACGACTCAGTATCTAATAAGAAAAATAGTTGAAACAAAATAATTATAAAAAATATTATAATGAAACAGCTTTTTTGGATTTTATCGCGTTTTTTTGGATTTTTACATGCCCGATGTTTCGGATACTTTACAGCAAATAATAAATATTTAGAATACTTATAAAAAAATATATGCTTACATTATTTATTGTAAATAACAGGAAAATAATTTTGCCTGCCAGTAATTTTTAAGTGACTGAATTCTGTACTGTAAAATACATTTTAGTATAACTACCTATACCTAACGCACTCGAAAATTTCTTGAGGATCAAAAGTAAAAACATAATTTTTGCTATAAATTATAGGTAGGGATCCCTAGTACATTTTTTTAACCTGATCAGTATCAAGCTAATTTTCCGTGAGTAGCTTCATTTTGATGAGAGGAACAGAAAGTTCCTCTTCGAAAACTCTCGATTGTGGTAGATAATAGAGTTAGCAGGAGGTAGAGCAGCAGTGAGCGTAGGACCGGGATAACGTACCACGCAATTTGGAGGACAATATTACCATCAAATTATATGAATATTAAGTAACTAAAAGAAAAAAAAATCAGCTGGTTAGCAATAATTTTTGATGACCTTACGAGGTCATCAACTTGATGACCTCGTAAGGTCATCAAAAATTAATTTTTTTTTTCTGATTTTTTTTGCTTTTAGTTAGGTAATGTCTATATAATTTAATAGTAATAATGTCCTACAAATTGCGTGGTACGTTATCCCGGTCCTACGCTCACTGCTGCTCTACCTCCTGCTAACTCTATTATCTACCACAATCGAGAGTTTTCGAAGAGGAACTTTTTGTTCGCCTCATCAAAATGTAGCCACTCCCAAAAAATTAGCTTGATACTGATCAGGTGAAAAAAATGTACTAGGGATCCCTAACTATTATATAATATCGTTGATTACGAAAATATGCTAAAACAAATACATGCGTTGAATTATAGTTTTGTTTTTTTTTTTGTTTCGATATTCTTATTTTAAGTAGCTCAAAAATCAATAATAATTTATAATAGAACTTCAGATGTAGTGTGACACAACACACACATGTGTGACAATATTTATAGGTCTTAAGAACCTGAACCAAGCATATGTACAAATTCAATCCTAAACTCTAATCGAAACATTATGATGCAAGAGCATTACTCACGGTACAACCCTCGATTAGCAAGTGAAATCTGGTTATTGTCATACGGCTGGCATTATCATTTTAGGGTCAGTAACAGGACGGTCGAAAATTGAGATTCCTATTGTTTTGCATTTACATTCAGCCCCATAATTGTATTTGATCTAAATATAAAATGACTAAAAGTGAAAAAAGAATAAAAATGTCTTGTGACACACACTTTCAAATGTGCTATCATTGTTTATCAGGCGCCTTAAAACTGTTTTTTCTGACTTATTACTTAAGATGTTTATTTAATATTTAAAATATATTTAATCTTTATTATGGTTATCTCACCATTACACCAGAGCATTTCATCTCATGAAATAACATTGTTAACTCTATTTTACTTAGAAAAAAGCGAATTCAAATTTGACGCCAATTATTTAGCGAAACTGCTATCAAGATACAACTTACAAGCTTTTGTCTTAGTTATAGCAAAATTCATTTTAAAATGTATAGAATTAGAAATATTATTAACTGAATACAATTGAGAGTATAATACACAAATTGAAATAAATACATTGAGTGTGAAATGAAAACTGACAAGGTAAGTTTTTGCCACACTGCCCACTAGACGCGCAGATAACGTCGCGCTAGGGTGTTGTAGCGTCGCGTTGTGATATAATGTAAAATTTAATGTCACAGGCAGAAAGCACAACGCACAGTCCATTACAAACTTAATAGCCGATCTAAATACGTGGTCTGTATCTCCGAAAGTGCTAAACTAATTTTTTTAGAACTTATTATATTTGCAGGCTGCAGCTTTTAAACCCGGTCATTACTGAGTCTAATCGTAAAAGTGAAACGAACTGCTAAGATATTCATTAAAATACCACCGGACTTAGAACAACAAGATTTAAAAGTCGATTTATAAAGAAATCAGGTCTAAAAGTAACGATTGCCACGTAAGTTGACACAGTTAACAGTTATCCTGCTTGCTGAAGGGACGGGTTTACCTATAGTGCGCCGGGTGTTACGGGGCGCCGAGAGCCGAACGCATGGGCGTAAAATATCGATAAGTATATAAACTTTTAAATTCCTTATATAAACCTTTAAAACCTTCACATTATAATTTTACAGAGTCGCAAGTTTTCTTTGCCTGACCATTTTTTAAGAGGACGCCCCATGGTCAACTGAACTCGGGCAATACAGGCAAGGGCTAGAACCGCCTGTGTTTGCTGATCCAGGATCGTAGATTCGATTCCCGCTCTGAATATCAAGCTAGGTTAGGTTAGGCTGTTCTTTATTTTATTTTTTTCGACTCTGTTGACGACGACTCTCTGATGTTATTCCATGTCACTCATTGTCAACACATTCGGCATTTTATACGTCTAGAGTTCTAGACAATGTATAAAATCTTTTAGGCATAGTATAGAATGGCTAAGTATTCTACAGAATGCGAGATTAAATACTTCTCCGGTAAAACATAGATACATGAAACTTGTGTGGGTACGTAAATTTTCATGAAATCTGATTAGTTGTAATAAATGTCGACGTTGCTATGTAACTTCCAAACCGATCATCGACAAACAATTTATGTAATGATACGTAAAATTATATGTCTAGTTAGTCCATATTGTATATGTAAATAAATTATGTTGCTATCATATTTTTCGTGATATTAATAAAACTTGTTTAAAGATTTCATATATTTTTTATGAAATGCTTAATGTAACAAACGTATGTAAGTGTATAAGGATTCATAGACATTTTTTTTAGAAGTTGGTTTGATAGGGATAGTGAGATATCCTCATCCTCTATATAGAGAGACAGTCTGACTTTGATTAAGAATATGTAGTAAAGTTAATAAACAAACAAATAGGTGCTACAAAAGTTTATACTCACGTTTATTCGTCGATGTTGTGTCTCGCAAGGGTGTGCTCGGTGTCTTCACGGGTGATTTGGATCTCAACACCTCGTCTGATCGTTCGTCTGCACATAAACGAACAACATAAATAATTGTATGTTTTAAAATAGCATCACAGTCACAAAAATGATATTGCCATGATAACTCGAATGGTAAATAGTTAAATTATTTTTTAGCTGTAAGGTTTGTACACAATAATATTCATTTAACATAGTAATTTTGTAGTGATTTATAACACACTAAATGACGTATAAGTTATATCAAAAAATTTAAATAAACGTGTCGCGGACTAATTAATTAAAAATCCATTAAAATATATTTAAAAATCTATAAAGATTAGGTAGGTTGAATGTATTTCCTCTAAAATGAATTTCCTTGAATACGTCTAGTAAGAAAACATTTATTTGGTTACTATACAAATGTATTATTTGTAATATACACTACATCTGTTGTGAATTATTGACTACACATAACCTTTCCTTGTTTTAATATTCACTCTTAATCTTTTAGGGTCTTGGACAAAGCATGTATATTAAGCGCCCTCTCTGTTTCAAGGCTTATTATCGAAAGATTTCCAGAAATAACTAAAGGGGAGATACGTACAAAATGTTATTATTGTTGTCCCATTTAAATGTATTGAGATTTGATGAGGACTTCTTAAATTATATCTAATAACGCGTGTTTTTTTTTTTTGATTATTTTTTCGTCTACCCACGGTCGGTTTTTTTTGTTTGCGCACAAACACAATTATATTTATAACACATGGACAAAATTAATTTCAGGTAATCTTGATTTTATTAAGAATATTTTTTTCTATTTTTTATTTTATTTAATAAATGTTTATTAGAGTTTAGTAAGTAACTAAAGATATAATTGAAGTGAAATATGGTGGGCCGGTCATCTATACTAATAAATAAAATTGGAGTGTCTGTTTTTAATATTAAAATAACCACTTTTTACTAAATGCATAATTATGGATCTATACACGGAACATATACCAAAATAACATTTTTTACAATTTTTTTCTGTCTGTCTGTCTGTTTGTTCCGGAAAATCTCTGAAACGGCTGGACCGATTTTGACGGGACTTTCACTGGCATATAGCTAATGTAATAGGGCGTAACTTAGGCTACATTTAATTTCGATATTTTTTTTATAACTGCGAACTGAACAATAACTTTTTTGTTAAATTTCACGCGGACGAAGTCGCGGGCACAGCAGCTAGTTACCAATAAAATATTATAGGCCTTAAACAAAACCGTATGTCATTTTGTACGTATACGATGCCTCAGCTATATATTCGAAATAACCGGCATCGGTACAGTTTATATTATAGATAGAAGCCATACATGTGAGCCATCATTTATTTATTGATTTGAAGACTTTGTTGAACTAAAGATGAGAAAATATTACATAGCTGAAGAATTCTATTGAATATCTTATTGTGTGTGTATTGAAGTATGTATAATAGCGTACGATCAATGCTTAGTTTCACTATGGTTCAAAATAAGGCATGATTGACACCATGGATGTCAACAGCAATATCAATATACTTCTACTTCGGAAAATACTGAAGATCCAAGATAACCACGTTTATTGATCAATAATTGATAATAAGTAAATCTTTCTGTCGAACCGTAGACAAATACTTATGTCAAGTAAGGACAATATCTGCAACGGATACCGAACAAGAACTGAATATCACCGATAAAAACCGCCGATAAAAACACAAACAACTAGTGATACCACGGACCAAATTTGTAACCGAATACTTAGCATAATATTTATATAATATCGCTAAAAAGATTAAATTCCTAACTTAAACCTAACCATTACGTGTCTGGATTATGTTTTAATATGTTTCATTTTAATTATGTTACACTTTTGTTTGGTATAGACGCTTACGATAAATTAATTAAATTGTCAGTGAATAGGGATAACATTATTTTAGCATAAAACTTAAAAAAGTACCTATATGTATAATTGTATATATTTTATTAACTATCATTTCATTTTCTTTTGTGCATTTTAATTCTATTAAAATGCACAAAAGGTAAGGCTATATTGTTTAAGTAATTAATAGATAGTTTTAGGGTAGAAGTGTAGCCGCATTTGTAACAAAATCTCACAGACAGTATCTACTCTGACGGATACACATACATACCTACCGAGTGTGGTGTTTCATTGGAAATTTTTCTATATTTACCGTACTTATAATTAATGACTAATGACCTCTTAGCAGTTCATAAGATTTATAGACATGTGCTTCAACCTTCCACAAGCTTGACTCATCTAATAGACCTACTCAAAATTCGTCTCTTACTTCGCTTCTATAAGAGTCATTTGGAAATATAGTTTGTAAACTTTTCAGTTTTACTGGTGCGAATAATATATCCCAACCAGACTCTTAGATCATTTAGAGAAACGTAGATAAAATAAACGTAGAAACTCCAGGCAATCGAAACAGTTTATCAATTTAAGTTGGAGGCTCCCTTAATTTTGGATATGAGCAGATTGTAGTGTAAACTTACCTCGCTTTCCTTGTTGTATGCAGTTAAGGCGTTGAAGGCTGAGAAGAACTTTTCAAACATAATTTTGTCTGTGACATCAGACACTATCTTAAGAACATTGGTCATCGTCCTAGCGGTAGAAGGTTTTCCTGGATCGGATTTATAAAGTCGAGTCTGTTTGTCTTCTGTATATGGTCTTTAATGAGTTTTGCATTGTGAATGTATTTAAGGAACAAGAATATTGGATACACGAGATGTTCGATTATCGAACTAGACGGGTTCGCTAGTCGTCAGCTACATTTCTAGCTGTTAAAATAACTGCACGGCCCGCTTGTAAGATTGAATCATGGGAGACTGAAGGGTAGGTAATAGTGCCTCATCCCAAAGGAATGGACAATACTTTAGGATTAAATAATATATAAATAATTTTGGATAAACTTAAATGATGTTTCAATTATGTTTATTGCAATAAAATATTACGAGTTGACATTTTATAACTTTAAAAAAATAAATTTCTTCTAACTAAAACTAACTGTTTTTTTTTTTTAGTTTTAGGTTCATATTTTTAGTATATATTTTTACATTTAGTTGTAATTCATTTTTGTTATATTTTTAGATTAATTAGATATAATTATACTTTATACCTATAAGTATTGTAAATATTGTTTACAATAAATTCAAAAACTACAATGATGTATGTATAAAATAAATAGAACTGTAGCACAAATACTTGGAATTTAGGAACGATATCGACAACCTACTCAGAGCTATGAAAGGAAATACTTCTACTAAATATAAATTATGGTTAAAACAATTTTGCAATGAAGCTGAAAGCTGATCAACGCACAGCTGCACGTTAATTTAGAAAATCATTACTGTTCTGATAACTTTAAATATAGCTGATTTCTTTATAAGTACCTAGTCTATTCATACGAGTGTTTATTAAATGAGTCAAACGGTCGTATTACGTTTAGATATAGAGGTGCAAATGTCCGCTAAATAACAAATATTTTAACAAAATCTTAAAGAGATAATCCGGTAAGAATGGGGCGGGGCTATGGGGTACTATAATTTTAGGTCAGATACTGACTCGGTTAAAAAGTTCAAAATTTGCTCACAATTCATTATTATTTTGTATTTTTTGATTGCATTAAAATCCAAGGTAAAGATTAGCACATGGATTAATTCATCCGCATTGTTAAGTAACTATCCTCTAAACCGCAGTGGATCAGCGTGGTGGATTAAGCTCCAATCCTTCTCCTAAATAGAGAAAGATGCCTATGTCCAGCAGTGGGATGTTACAGGCTGAATCGTGATCGTTAAAGTAATAAATATTTATCATACTACCCGTCATTTGATATCGACATTGTTAGTTGGTTGATTGATTGATGATCTTGGTTTGTCGGTTGATTGGTTGGTTAGTGAAACAAAAAATGTACTTATGCCGTTAATAGCCTACAACTGCTGTGGTGTAATGGTGCGAGTAGTCGCCTAAAACATCGAAGGTTCGCGGGTTCGATTCCCGCTCGGGATGGATATTTGTAGCTGTACAAATAATTCTTTCCGGTTTGGATGTCTGTCCTTGTGGGTCTCCCCACCGTGCCTTGGAGAGTACGTTAAGCCATTGGTCATGGTTTTTATCATGAAAACCTGATAGCAATGGTTACTCATAGTAGAGAACATATCAGCCAATCCGCAGTGGAGCAGCGTTGTGGATTAAGCTCCAATCTCTCGCCTACATGGAGAAAGACGCTTATGCCCGGCAGTGGGATGTTACAGTCTGAATGCGAACCTGCAGTATATTGTGCCGTGTAGATGCTTAAGCACCGTTGGTTGCGGGTGTTTATAACATGCATCCCGAGCGGGAACCGGTTTGATTATCTGTCCTGTAGATCTCCTCACCGTGCCTCGGAGAGCACGTTAGGCTATTGTAATCACAGATCAAGTACCAGGTAACCTGATACCTAATTAGAATCGTTACTCCGTCACCCGTAGTAAAACAGCGTGGTTGACTTAGCTCTGTCCCTTCTTCTACGTGGAGAAGAAGTCCAGAAGTGGAATGATACAAGCTGATTAGCTGAATAAATAAAAATATTACTTACAATATATTCAATAAAAAAAATCAAATAAAATAATTACCGGAAACGTACGAGTAAATTGATTCCAACATTAAACGTTTCCAAAAAGTCGTCGACAGCTGAGTTTGTTTTATCTATGGCTCAATTAGTATCTGAGACATCTAAAGGAAAATTCTACAGAAGTCGATAATTTAAGGGAGAGTGAATAGCTCTCGAATTAACAATGTATTTTCGACAGATACGATTGATAGTATCGAATGGGCTTATTGCTCGCAGCTTTACACTGATGGAGATGAAATGAAACCATTAAAGCTTCTTTACGCAATATTAAATTCTTCCAAATGATTCAAAGTATTAAAGTACAAATATTTCATTGTAAATTAGTTAAATTTTTACTAATCAAATTTTAGCAAAGTAAAATCAAGTATGACAAATGCTTTAATGTGTTTCTTTCGTTAACTATTTATTTTTATAGTGCCAGCCTAATCTTGAGACACGATATTTTATGTAACTCCCCACGAGATACGTTGTATTATATTTGGTACACTAGCTGTGCCTGCGACTTCGTCCGCGTGGAATTCAAAGAAAATATTGCTCAGTTCGCAGTTACAAAATAAATACTAAAATAAAAGTAGCATTAGTTACTTCTTATTACATCAGCTATCTTCTAGCTAGTTCCTAGTCGTTGCAGAGATTATCAGGAGCAAACAAACAGACAGACAGACAAAAATTATAAAAAAAATATTTTGGTATATGTACCGTGTATATGCTTTATTACCAGCCATATGCATTTAGTAAAAAGCGGTTATTTTAATATTACAAACGGACACTCCAGTTTTATTTATTTGTATAGATTAAGTTAATTAAAATTGAATTTGTGTAGTGGTACATATCTAAAGTACTATAATTTAATATGTGTATACTGTAGAGGTTATATTAACAAGAAATTGTAACAATAGGACACAACTAAAAAGCTTCATTACAAAACTAATCCGCAATACATAACTTAATATTGTAGACTGTTTATACAAAACTAGCTGAGCCACGCGATTTCACACGCGCAAATTTGAGAAAAAAATATAGCATAATTATAGCCTTCCTCGATAAATGGGCTATCCAATACAAATATAATTTTTCAATTCGAACCAGTAGTTCCATCCAGATTAGCGCGTTTAAACAAACAAATAAACTTTTCAGCTTTATAATATTAGTAAAGATATAAAGTTATTACTATCGCTCTCATAATATATTAAATACGATTAATTTTGACGATAAATAAACGTCGACAACGTACAATTCTTAATAAATTACACGAAAAAAAAACTTATAAACATGAAGTATTAGTTTGATATTTGATAATATTTTAAAACATCCTCACTTACCAAAAAAAAAAAAAGAAAAATTATTCGATATTACTTCGTTGATCTCTCACAAACGCACGTAACTTTATATCCATCAAAATGTCATATCACGTGTTACGCCGCGCGTCGGATTCCGCGCGCGCCGGTCCACTGTCACAGGGCGAGCCCACAATGACACTTTCTGTATGTAAATCACAATAAAATACCCGCTTTGTACTCTGATTACGACACGCTGTACTAAGCACCGGTCATACCATCCTAAATTCGATCAATGTTGACATAAAAAAGCGAATGTAAGCTCGAATTCCCTGCCCCATATCGGTTACACAAAGCTACATTAGACGTATCTGTAGTATGCTTATATATTATATTTTATCTCATTTCGTGTTTTTTAAAAAGCTCTTTGAATATTTTTAAATTTGAGTATTTTTCGGTTAGTTGACAAACTCTTCGTCGAATTGTTATCAGCGAACGTATACATCAATCAGGGTTTAGCAAAATACAATTTAGGCTCAGTGATAAACTTTGTTAAAATTTAATTTTGTGCGTAATATAATCTAGCCAGAATTTATTTCTTTGACCTTAATACAAATTTATCGCCTCAATTTATAAATATGTGAATGTCTGTGAAATCTGTGAATAAGTTACACTGAATACCGCAAATAAGCAATAAAGAAATAACTATAAATAGCAAATTGAAACAATTTCTCTCTAACAAATCTAACGTGTTATTAATATCAACAAGCTCTACGGCATGTACGTCGTTGTGTAAAATATATAGATTCTATTTAAGCCGTGTTAAACAGAAAACAAACGTAGCTTACGGTAATGCACACTTCCGTGCGTGTAGCCAGTGATTGGCATACAATATATTGTCCAAATGCGAGGTGCGGCAACTGTCAGTTTAACTCTACAAGAGCAAATAGGTAAATTCTGTTCTGATCATCCATCACTCGGCTACACGTCATGGTCTGTTCCATTCAACTTCGTTTTATTAAGCGATCAGAAATAGGTCACGTAAAGTAAGGCTAGTAATTTATCACTGTAGTCAGACTTCCTAATTACAATGAAAATAGGTATTGATTATACCAGTGACTTCTTTGTTTTTTCATTGTTCGTTTCAAGGTTTTGAAGTTTTTGTTTGATGATTAAAACTCTTTAAAATAAAAATATTTCATACGTACTTCAAATATAATAAATTTTTTAGTTAATATAGTTTTTTTTTAACAAAAACTGGTAGTAAAATTGATAAAATAATGATAACCTATAATTATAATGTAATTAAAGTAAATATTTTAGTTAGTGCCAAGTAAATTAATAAATAATGAAACAAACTGCGGTAAGCGTAATATAATAACATGGTACCGAAGTTACGCACCAGAGCCGCGCTTTCCTTCCCGAATTTCATATTGTAATTATTAAATTATTTTCTTGCGTTCCTTTAACTTTTAGCACCGGCTCATATAATTTGATTACCAAGCTGATGATCTTTTGCTTTGTTTTTTACTCCTATTGATGAGTAACAATTCTTTTCAATAGTATTTTTGTATACGTATATTATTCCAAACTTTTGTCATTTTAGTTTTCATATGTTAACTTGTCTCTATATAATATATATTAGCTGTGTGGCAACGGCAGTAAAGACCCCCTCTCTTCCCGTGGCTGTCGTAAGAGGCGACTAAGGGATAAAACAGTTCCACTACCACCTTGGAACTTATAAAGCCGACCCATCCAACTGCTGGCTTTGAAATACACATGCTGAATACGGGGAGCAGCGTCTTCGGTGCGACAAAGCCAGCCCTGCGGTCACAAACCCGCCTGTCCACTGTGGTGACTATGGGTAACATACATTAGTTCACGCCATTTTTGGCGCGAACTTTTGGAGGCCTATGTCTAGCAGTGGACTGCGATAGGCTGAAGCGATGACGATGATGAGTGATGATATATCTATAGGTACTAATTTAACATAGTTAAACATATTGGTGTCCGTTAGTACAAACTTTTACAAACTTTGAATGTCATATTTATTTACTAGCTTCTGCGCGCGACTTCGTCGGCGTGGAATCCAGTCCTATTGGTCTTAGCGTGATGATATATAGCCTATAGCCTTCCTCGATAAATGGGCTATCTAACACTGAAATAATTTTTCAAATCGGACCAGTAGATCCTGAGATGAGCGCATTCAAACAATCAAACAAACAAACAAACAAACAATCAAACAAACAAACTCTTTAGCTTTATTATATTAGTGTAGATATCGAATCAACAGCCTAAAAAATAAGTTTAAGCTTCTAGCTCTAAAAATGACGATACTTCCGTACAACTTTTCATCCCCACTTTTGAACCCTTTACAACCCTTCTTTCGCATTAAAAAGTAGCCTATGTCGTTTCTCAGGTTCTAGACTATCTTTGCATCAAATTTCATTTAAATCGGTTCAGTAGTTTTGGCGTGAAAGCGCGACATATAGACAGATAGACAGAGTTACTTTCGATTTTTAAATATTAGTAAGGATTATATGGAAAACCTAATTACCTTTAAACCAATACAAAAATATAACAGCTGTTGTCATGTTTAGCCAACCCGAGACATCTGTCTCTTTATTCAGTGAACTAAATTTCACAGCAACAATTTGATTCTCGTGGGAAAGCAACTTCGATTGCTTTGTCGTCATATTATGGGAAGTAAATGAATTAGCTCATACTGCTCATACATCAACTGTTATATAATACGACATAAACAAAACAGAGATTTTAATCTGAGAATTTTCAAATTTTACACAAATTGCTAGAAATATAAATTGAATAAATAGACTTATATTCAGTAATAAATAATAATTTTTTGTACTTATATAAAAATATTTTATTATTAGATATTAATTTGATGATACTGAACAATAACGTTGTAAAAGTATAATAAGCAAAGCCGCTTCTACTACGACAAAAAAGTTTTGACCTTAATCTGCTTCAATGTGCATTCAAATATAGACACACCAAACCTAAGCCATTCTCTCTCAATTTGCATCCATGATCGCCGGTAACAATTCAAGAATTTTATCTGCTTGTCCATCTCTGGTACGGATGTATAATTCAAACCAACGATACGTAGATTTATATTCCAAACTTAAGGTGGAACAAAAAGTTTACGATGTTATATTCTTATCACGTTGTTGTCGCGAGCCTTCGTACTACTGTCTTATATCAGAAAGTTTGCTGTGAGTGTTGAATGATGTTGCAACCATATGATAGCACAGTAAAAACGTGCGTGGAATAAAATAATACGTAAATTCACGACACAAAAAAGTTACTTTATGAGAGAAACTATTTCTTTACCGCTTTTCGTGGTCGTAAATAACGAGTCAACTGATTTTTATTTAAATAAAATATCGCCCGGAATGGCACCTACTAAGATAACTTGCCGGGACTTCAGTACGACACATATTCATAATGTTTACAGAATATTTGCGTTCGTTTATCGCAATTTGTATTGTAACATTCAATTGCAGCGAATACAAAGCACCGTCGCGTTTTGTCTAAATAAATTATTTACACTTATTTAACACCCATTAAATATAAATCAAACATTTTAATTAAACCGTATAATAATCTCGTACTTTATTATAGCCAACGCCAACTATATTTTTGGTACCTATACAAAATAAGTTTCCGAGAAAAAATAGTGAATAGAGAATCAGTTGTGCAAGACATTGATTGTCAGAAGTGGAACACATGTTGTGCGATAGCAGTGGAGCGAGGAAAGCACTGAACCAGTCAAAGGGCGGAACTGTGCTTGTCACGTTAACACGATGCGTAGGCGAACCCTTGCATTTTGTTGTGCAAATGTTGCTCGCTAGTGATTACAGATTTGTATAGATTCATCACTGTTTTGGCTTTAAATGTTTTTGGTATGGCGCAATCGCTTCAAACATTATTAAATACGTATCTAGTATTTTCATTTTAGCTCTAATGTAATGACGTTCAACGACAACGATGTCAAAAATAAACATAATGGTGGATGAAGGTCAGTCTTAATACAGTATAATAATAAATAATACACTTATACACACTTACACATATTTCTCAGATCTGAGTGTTTGGCCTTTTGGTTGTCCATACCCTATCTCGGTGAGTACGCATTGTCGTTGGTCCTAGTGTTTCACTTATAATCCATTAAAATCATGGCATAAATAAGCAACGACAATTTATTTGCATCCGTATGAGAATGAGACTTGTCCAGCAGAGAGATATTTGTGAGATGTGTCAGTTTAGTGAACTAAAGTTCAGTAAAGTTAGGAAATAGTTTCCAGGCTGGTAAATTATTGAAGTAGGTATACCTAATATTGCTACTTTTTTATTACTATAAATTGTAAAAAAATAATCTGATTCAAAAAATAACTTCATATTATTTAAAAATTGTATTCATAATAAATTATATAAAAATAAGTCGGGTTTTCCTTCCTGACGCTATAACTCCAGAACGTACGAACCGATTTCCACGGTTTTGCATTCGTTGGAAAGGTCTCGGGCTCCGTGAGGTTTATAGCAAAGAAAATTCAGGAAAAATTTCAACAGAAAAGCGGTAAAATCTTTTTTTACAGCCATCCATGAAGCCATCTGGTGGCGAAACGGAGTTCGACGGGTTTGCTAGTAAATTATAATTAACAACCGCTCTGATATAGTGGTGCGAGTAGTACACCGGCGGTTTCCGGGTTTGATTCCCGCTCGGGAAGGATATTTGTATTTGTGCAAATATTCCTTTCCAGTTGTCTGTTCTTGTGGGTCTCCCCACCGTGCCTCGGAGAGCACGTTAAGCCGTCGGTCCCGGTTGTTATCACAAATACCTGATAGCGATCGTTACTCATAGTAGGGATTCCGCCAACCCACAGTAGAGCAGCGTGGTGGATTAAGCTCAAATCCTTCTCCTACATGGAGAAGTACTATGCCCAACAGTGGGATGTTACAGGCTGAATGCAAATGCGAACGCGTATTCCTAATTTTGTAATCTTGAAACCAATAAACATATTAAAAATACATTTTAAAGGATAAAATACATCACAACTAGATAACGTAAAATATTACTGACCACACATTTAACATTAATCATGTGCTACATTATAGACTTAATCAATGAAGAATTTAATGTCATGGCGCTACAGCTATGTAGCCATTAGTCAGTTTCATAGAATCGGATTAAAAGCTTAGTTCAGTAACACAACAAAGTGAAAGTGCAATGACCTGGCAAATAAATAACTCTATTACGCAACTAGCATTCATTCGCTAGAGATCATTCAATGTAATGCGTACATTTCAATAATAAATATTTGGTAACTAAGTGCACTTTAGTAAAATTAAACTAATATTTATAAGATAGAGCTTAAAAATATTAACTTTGTGGTTTTATTGATTGATTGATTGTTTTAGCCTGCAACATTTCACAGCAGCAAAGTTCTTTTACCTACCTTACCTCAAAACTTTTAACTGGGTTGAGTCATTTCGATGATTTTTATTTTCAATCAAAAAGTGGTACTTTTCGAGCTATATCTAATAATGCGTATTTACTTGACTATTTTTCGTTGACCTACGTTGTATTATACCGTATAACTTTTCTCTGGCTGTACCAAATTTGAAGATTCTCAATTTAATTGAAAGCTGATGCTTGTCTTGGGGTCCATTTTAAATTTGGTCGAGATCTGACGACTCCTTTTTAAGTAATGTTAATACGCGTTATTAGCGCAGCTTACTTTGACTACCTATTTTTTTTTCGTCTACCTACGTTGTATTAGGTATGCACTTGTCGATGTAATTGAAGTTTTTTTTTTCGTTTTCGAGCAACCACAGTTATTCTTTTTATGTTCTACATAAGATAACTTATAAACTTTATCAATATTTATATTATTATAGTTGCCCAATTATACACAAAAGTAAAAACCATGTTACGGTACACCTCGTTACGGCTATGCTAGGATTTAAGACCGATATTATAATTTTAAAATAATAAATTCAGGTACAATAACGTTTTTTATAAACATTTTTACCAAGAACATAGTTATAAGTAAAAAAGTTAAAAGTTAATTTCGCAATAAAAAACATTTTTATCGATAAACAGACGATTTCAAAGCTCTTTTGTGTATAAAAAGCTAGTCTTTCATTTTCAATACGTCGAGGGCGATGAAGGGCCTTTTTATCATATTTTTTGCACATAAAGGACGGGGTGAGATACCAGTGAAGCTGCAAACTCAGCGAGGATATTCAAAGAGACTGGGGTCCAGAAACTAATAGTCCTAACTTTTAAGAATCATCACCATATGTCGCGCTATCATATTTCATTTGCAACATCACTCGAATGAAACTATTTTAATGTACAACATACATTAATATTTAGTTTATACTAGTTGTACCAATAACTTCACGATTACATATAGTATGTACTGAATTAGCAAATAAAAAGTGTACTTACAATGTCCTAGTTCGTATATGAATGTTAGGTATACTATTATTTAAATTTTAAATTCTTTATTTAATTAAGTAGTATTAGAATCTCTTTACGTTCAATGTGGGTAGTAAATAAATCTCCAACAATCCTTGTAAATACATCGATTTACAACAACCAACGTGTATGTACCTTTCGTAGTTCTCACTGTTAAAACGTACCTACCTACTTGATAAAATGCAATCAAGGAACGAATACCCTCTGTTACAAGCGGTGCTTTATATAAGATGAGTCAAGTCAGCAATATAATTATCATCAACTAACATAGTTTAATAAGAAGATCGGTAAAGTAATATGCTAACAGTAATTTGTAACACTTTTATTTTAATTCAGTAGTTTGGTTTCTATGTCGATAATAGAATGCGCTGTACAAAAAAATAATATAATTTCAATTTACAGAATTTGATCAGCTGCAAGTAAGGATTTGCATACGTACGTATGTTGTTTTTACATATAGCAGGTATCTCATATGTAATCAGACCGCATTATAACACATTTCTTAATGAACTAAATTGTAACAATACGTGTATAGTGAAAATCTAAGCCAATCTCTATCTATCTATGACCCATAGGTCAGCTTAAGCGTCAAGTCACCTTAACACTCAAAACGTTTTGAAATACAATTAAATCTCTCTCAATATTTACGTAAAAAATCATCATCAGTTGATTTTCGTTCAGATTTTACATTAACTGAAATTCGAATGTTGCTATTTTAATTTACAGCGAAAGTTAAAGAAAGTCTAAGTAGCACAAAAAATAGTATTTAAGACAAGATGAAATCACTATTTTAAGTATATTTTTAACAGGCGTTTTTTAACATAGCGCATTTTCCACAGTAAATGGGCATAATGTTAGTTCATGCGGATTCAAAACCACAATTGAATCGAATATGGAAAATAAATTAACTACCCATATTTATATTTTTTTTTTTTTTTAGATTTATCTTTGCAATTATTTTCATTGAATTTTTATTAAACTAAATTAAGTCGACTTAGTTTCACTTTGAAAAAGCGATGATCCATGTAAAGTTTGAACAGCGACATATTTTTTTCTATTTTGATTTAGGGACTTTTTACAGTCAGGCTGAAAATGTCGGTCCCTTTATAATCTAATCACAATCGACAGTTCAAAAACTTTCTATTTTTAATTTCTATTTTAATTAATTAGATGATGAGCATTCTAATTGTTTCAGAGGAACGTGTTCAGAACGGAGTTTTAAAGTCATTATAATTTGTTGCCAGATTAGTTTCAAATCAGAGAACCGTGAGTTACGAGGAGGCAACAACGAAATCTTTCAATAACGTACAAAACATATACAAAAGTGATAGTTCTATTTGTCTTTTTATCACATACAACACATCTTAATTTATTATATCGAAATTTTTATGATAGTCGATAACGAATGACAGAACTAGTTTTTTATATCTAACCACACATTATATGGGCGAGTGGTTTTTACATGTTGTATACCGATGTTGATACACTAATCTAATTTAATTGACACTTTACAACATCCCTTCTATTTGGTTTAATTATCCCTTTCTAATTGGTTTCCCCTCGTCAGTAATTTGTTTTTACACAAGCACCACCATCACTGAACTTGTTTTGAAGTTTTAATATGAGGTATGAAATATAAAGGATTCATCCATCGACGCGCTTCAAATAATCTATAAACAAGTGTGTGCACAAAATTAGCGCAAAATTGTAATAAATTATACTTATTTGTAGTTAAGAAATGGCGGGAAAATATCTTTATCCGGAAATCATTTTAGCTTTTATTTTACTACCTGACCCGTCATACGTTGAGCTGTCTAGCTAACTGGAAAACGCGTGAAGTTCAAATAAAATAAAAAATCTGAATAACGAAATCCTAATGCAGTATAAAATATACTACAATATACACATGAAAAAACATAAGAATTGATCGAGCCCTTTCTGAAGAGTAACCACGGACACTGAAGATTTATGTAGGTACTTATATACATATTTTAGATTACATACATATCTATAATTTTTTTACAAAGGTGAGCTTGTATGAATGGAAATCGGATTTCAGAAATATACTTAACATTAGAATTCCTGTGTGTCAGGTAAGTTTATAACCCACACGATACGGCTACGAGTCACAGGGGTAAAGCAATAATAATAAACGTCAACTCTGCTATTAGTGGAGTGCCTGGGGCGTTAAAAACACGAAAACCTCGGATTTCCGTTACAGTGAATGAAATTTTATAATTCAAAGTGGAATGTTTAGCTTATAATATATACAAAAAAGTTTACCTATTAAAAAATTGTGATCTCGATTCAAAAAAAAAAAAAAAGAAATAATTCTAATTTTGATAGTTTAAACCCTGTAAAACATTTTTCTATACCAAAATTAAGTTAATCGATACATTCATATAGAGATAGTAATTAGGAAAATGAAATAAATGAAGGAAAATGAAAGAAAAAAAATATCAAGAAATAATTTGTCAAACAATTTACATTTTTGTCTATTTAAGTATTTTCTTCAACTTCACTTATTTCAATGATATTATTAAAACAGGTATATTCGCTGCACTGTAGACATGCTACACTGCAGTATAAGCCACTCTTTCGACATCCACAAGCAGCTCCACAACTCTTTTTTTCTACTATTATTATCATTATGATTAGTTTTTTTGCTGCTTGCTGTGTGGCTAAGGCAGTAAAGAATATAACCACTCCCTCTCTTCCCGTGGGTGTCATAAGAGGTGACTAAGGGTCACAGTTTCACTACCACCTTGGAACTTAAAAAGACGACTGATGGCGGGATAACCATCCAACTGCTGGCTTTGAAATGGGTGTCAATTAAATGGTTAGCATAGTATTGTTATTTCTGTGAGCAGAAAAATATAATCGGTGACCAGAAATAGCTAATTGGTCAGCAACTCATGGTCAGCAAACATTTCAAAATCAATCAGCAATTTATGTCATTCTGGATGGCTGTAATTATTTTTGTACAGCATATTAATTATATAAGCTGCAATCAGCTGCTCATGTTTAATAAAATTTTGGTAAGCACTCAGAGTGTAAGCAAAAAAATGCATTTTGTGCTGCATATAAAAGTAGCAAAAATACTTTACCTACTTGTCATGCGCAAAATGGGCGCATTCCTTACAAAGATTATTTAATTTATTTACTCTCTGAGTGGATGTGTTTTTTTTGGGTATTTATTATTTATAGAAGTGTAAATTAATAAAAGATTTTTTTATTATTATAAAATATAATTGTAACTTCTTATACAATGCAACTTCTTATACAATGTGTTAAAATTAAATATAAACAAAATGTTTCATTCTTATAATTATAAATGAGATCAAATCAAAAAGTTATCAAACGATTAGGAAGGTTCTTGAAATCAGCGTATTATTATTATTAGCTTAATAATTTTATTGTATTATCAATGCCCGTTTAGCTTTTGACGGACGGCCACGTTTTCTTTTTTCCCCTATGGGAATATTTTTAGCTTCAAGTCAGGGCCGCGCCGACCTCCCCCAGCGCCTGTGTGCGAAACCTATGAAGCGCCTCTTTTTTCACGAATCTTCGTTTCAACATATATTTTTTTCACTTCAGCCCATCTCAGTCCACTGCTAGACATAGGCCTCCCCAAGTTCATGCCAAAAACGGCAACGGCAACTCATGTGGTTTGCCCATAGCCACCATACTGGTTTGTCATTGGCCTGTGTATTTCAAAGCCAATGGTCCGCCATCGCTCGGCTTTTTAAGTTCCAAGGAGGTAGTGGAAGTGTGTCGCAGTCTGCGCAGACTGCCCTCAGTCGCCACTTACGGCATCCACGGGAAGAGAGGGGGTGGCTATATTATTTTTTCTGCCGTAATTACACAGCATTTTTTTTCCTTTTTTTTGATTATTTGTTAATTTTGACCGAAATAAATGTTATCCAATTTTATATACTTAGATAATATTTTCCTAAATAGGTAAAACCAGTTCGCTTCCGTGGTCTTCTTTTTTTTAATGTTATGAGTCAGGCAAACAAGCATACGGCTCACCTGATGGTAAGCGACTACCGTAGCCTATAGACGCCTGCAACACCAGAAGTATCGCAAGCGCGTTGCCGACCCTACCCCCAATTCCCCCCAGGAGCTCTCGTTACCTTACTCACCAACAGGAACACAATACTGCTTGAAAACAGTATTATTTAGCTGTGGTCTTCTGTAAGGTCAAGGTACTACCCCAGTCAGGCTGCTCCATTTTTTGAGCACTAAATTTCCTGCTGTGCCCTACCTCAGTTATCTCTTCGCGTTTATAATTAAAAATCTTTGGAGTCTTACGACGTCTCAGGGGTCTGAATTTCGAAGTTTCAAATTTAGACTCGACATCAAATTTTTTAGGAATTTTCATAGCAATATCATTAACGATTTTCTCAAGCGTGGGTTCTAATTTTTATTAAAAACTTCTATAATTTCGTTGAAGCATCTAAAGCAACTTGCATATGCATATTCATATCAATGGACTGCAGAATTTTGCTCACAAAATTTACTTTTGTCAATATCTTATGACATATATTTAGTGAACAAATGAATGAAAAGGAGCATATTTTTTTCTGCTAAACTTTAGTGTCATATTTTGGCTTCTGATCATAATATGACTATACCATTTGATATTAATTTCATATAAGGCATCAGAAATTTCTGGTAAATATGATAGCATCTATTCTGCTTGACCATCTTATTTTAGACAATGGTTTTAAGGTCAGATTTATGACATATTCTTTAATAAATCCCATATTTTGGTAAAGGACGAAAAATATTTATGTAATTCTTATACATTACTAAAAAAAACCAGTCGTATGATGATTGAAAGTGGCTTGCTATGGCTAGCGCTTGGTACATAGAAAGCGCGAGGATTTAGATCCAGCAATCTTTTTTGAAGACCATTATTCTTACCGCGCATATTTGATCCATTATCAAAGCCCTGTCCCCTTAAGTTGTTTATGTCAATGACCACATTAATTTTGTCTAGTTTTTCTATTATAAAGGACGTTAATCCAGCGCCAGTTATATCGATAATTGGAGATAAAGATCTCAGGAAACAGATATCTCAAAGTCAGCTGCACAGAGCTGGTGGCTAGGTCAACTTTATAATACTAATTTGCTCTACGTGTGAAACGCAGAAGCGAATCAAGTATTATTGAAAAATATTTGTTGTTGAAAAAAAGAATATGTTGTTGAGTTAGTTTAGTGTAACAAAAATAATTTTGATGGCGGCGCCCCTATTGTCTTGGCGCCTGTGTGCGCCGCACACATCGCACACAGGGGCGGCTCGGCCCTGCTTCAAGTGGAGGAACCACATACTTTTAACGTACATTGCCGCTTTTTCAACAAAAACGCAATCCAAGTAGTTATTTTGCTCACCATGTTTTAAATATGCCTACCAATCAAATATACTGCTTATAGACATGTTCTTCTGCCGCTCAATCATGAAATCTTGCCGCTCAAGTAGTTATTTTGCGGACTGAATGTTTATTATGCAGACTCATGTTATTGTTGGCTGCCTATGTATGATTTAATTTTTGACCATTATCAAAATTAGTTGCGGAACAAGAATTGCTGCCTGATTTTCTTTATTGCAAACAAAATCTTTGTATGCTGACCAAATTATTTAAATGCTGCTTTTGGGTGGCTCGCCAAATTTTATAATTGCTGACCATGTAATTACTTTCGCTTTGAAATACACAGGCCGAAGACTGGCAGCAGCGTCTTCGGTGCGACAAAGCCCGCCCTGCGGTCACCAACGCGCCTGCCTAGCTTGTTAACTATGGGCAAAACACATGAGTTTGCGCCATTTTAGCGCGAACTTGTGATATATGACCAGCAGTGGACTGCGATATTCTGAAGTGTGTGTGTGTGATTAGTTTTTTTTTTAAAGTATAATAGTATTAGCTCCAAATTTACTTGATCCAACAATATCATCATGATAGCGGTCTATTAGTCGTCTAATAGTTTTTTCATCCGGTGTATGCTGTGAGGTATATACCATCGTATCTTTCAACTCTTGCATAGAAAATTGGCAGTCGTCATTCTCTTCTCTATACTTGTAAATTTGCTCCATTGCTGCATCTATCATCGAAATAAATTGTCAAACCAACCTCCTTAGTAGAGCTCAGATGAATAGAATTTCTAAGAGAATTATAGCAATCAGAATGATAATTTTGCTTGGAGTGTTTGTAAATCTGCTACATCAGAAATTCTTTTATGAATTTCTTGATAACAATCGTTTTTCTGTACAGCTATACCTAAAGCTTACAATGGAGTCATTTAAAGTTGGAGTATTAATATAATATATTATGAGATTTGTCTTCGTCGTTTTTTATTTAATTTTGCTTAAATTTCTTTATTAGCTTATTGACCACAGATGAAAGAGTTTTTTCCCACTCAAAGCTCAATAAATCAGTGCTACTTCGGAGTTTCTTTTTCGAAGGCGAAAATGGAGTTTCATTGGGCCTCTATTTATATGTTTCAATATATTTTTGGCAACAACCTGTATGAGCGTATATGAATTCAGTTTGAAGATAAGGTAAGAATCCATCTTTTCGTTCTCGCCTTTTCACGTTCTACTGCCTGTCCAAGGTCTTTATGACCCTTCATACGCTCCAACATTTCAAGAAAATATTATTTTACGTCTATTTAGGTATTATTCAACGTATATAATGCGAAAATAAAATTCTTTTAAATAAAATTATTAATTTCTTATAGTTTTTGGTTTAAATAAAAAAAAATCAAAAGCACAACAAAATTTTGGGTAAACTTTACACTTTATAGTATAAAAAAGAAAACCCCCCCTCGACCATTTAAATTCATTCACTGTAACAAAAGTCTGAGGTCAAAACCCCCAGACACTCCACTATATAGCTATAGTCCTCTTATTTATTATTGCACTTGTATTGCTTACTTACTTTTTTTACATTAATTTATAATAGTTTGCCTGACAAGCGTTGACCAATTAGCATAGGTCTACACCTGTGTCTACACAAATGTTCTTTAGAATAACTATTTTCGAAATGTTTTATTGCTCTACGACCTATATCAACACATAAGAAACAAGAAAAAATTTAATTAAAATCGCACCACCTGAACCCGTTCTTTCCATTTGCGAACCAACTTTTATTAATTTACGTATTTTAATTTTATATTAAAAACACTTAATAATTTCGTTGTAAAAATCGATCTACGTAGCTCTCTTAATGTACTTTATATCTGTTCGATTCGTTTTTGTAATTCTACATGACGTGTTCAATTTCTCTAAATTTCTATTTAGTAGGTACTATTAGTGTATTAGTTACGGATATCTTTATTTATTATTCATAAATGTATGTTGATATTATTAAAAAACCGCAAGAATAAATAATCTATACATAATTCTGTAGGTAAAGGTTACTTAACAGTTCATGTTTACAATACATGACGGACCACACGTTTAATTCAATTAGGTACATAATTAAAACATGTGTGGTCCAGATGAAATACTATTTCTGTTTAAGAAACTTGATATCATTTATGTTTCGCATTCATGATTTAAGAATGTTTTCAGTATAAAATATACCTAAGTTTAGGTAACATCATCATTCATCATCATCATCATTTCAGCCTATTGCAGTCCACTGCTGGACATAGGCCTCCACAAGTTCGCGCCAATAATGGCGTGAACTCATGTGTTTTACCCATAGTCACCACGCTGGGCAGGCGGGTTGGTGACCGCAGGGCTGGCTTTGTCGCACCGAAGACGCTGCTGCCCGTCTTCGGCCTGTGTACTTCAAAGCCAGCATGGATGGTTATCCCGCCATCGGTCGGCTTTTTAAGTTCCAAGGTGGTAGTGAAACTATGTTATCCCTTAGTCGCCTCTTACGACACCCACGGGAAGAGAGGGGGAGGCTAAATTCTATGCCGTAGCCACACAGCAAAGGTAACATCAGTGAAATAGTATTCGAGAGATATTTTCAGTAACACATTCATGTCAACCAATCCGAACTGAACTATTTTCGAAGAAAAAGCCTACGAACTACAATGGGGTGTTTACAGGAAGTAACAGTGTATATAATTAATATTATATACAAATGTATTCGTAATCGATGAATATTTGGAAATATTAAATTTTATTCTTGTAAAATTCCTATTAATAAATTGTACCAGACTAATAAAATTGTTTGTGTTTAGGACATATATGTATAAATTGTTGATGTCAAAATAAACATCAGCATCAGAAAAAAAATCCGCTGGTTAGTAATAATTTTTGATGACCTTACGAGGTCATCAACTTGATGACCTCGTAAGGTCATCAAAAATTCGGTACGTTATTCCGGTACTACGCTCACTGCTGCTCTTTCTCCTGCTAACTCTGTTATCTACCACAATGGCACAATCGAGAGTTTTTGTTCGTCTCATCAAAATGAAGCTACTCCAGGAAAATTAGCTTGTTACTAATCAGGTGAAAAATATGTACTAGGGATTCCTACCTATATATTATTTATATTAAATAATAATTTAAGGAAGAGCAGAACATAACTTATATTGCGATTAACTGTACCTATTGTTAGAAATAATTTCCGGAACCAATTTTATATTATACCAGCTTCTGCGCGCGACTTCGTCGGCGTGGACTCCGCTTCTATTGGTCTTAGCGTGATGATATATAGCCTATAGCCTTCCTCGATAAATGGGCTATCTAACACTGAAAGAATTTTTCAAATCGGACCAGTAGATCCTGAGATTAGCGCGTTCAAACAAACAAACAAACAATCAAACAAACAAACTCTTCGGCTTTATTATATTAGTATAGATATTTATTCGTATATACTATCATAAATAAGACTTTTTAAGTTAATTTTTATATTTTAATTGTAAAGAGTAACATGATTAAATCTTTACCCCGCAAGTAATAATTAGGTACACTTTTATACCAACCTTTAGCTTCATTTTTCTTTTCGCTTCTCTTTAACTTCTTTGTTTTTGAGTTTCGCTTTATATTACACGTTAGTCGTTCGATTACTTTTAGAATTTTTTTACTGACTTTGTTAATTGTTCGCCGTTTCGGATCGCTGTATTTCGTTCGTATACCGCCACTGACAGTTTTTTCACAACCCGAATCCGCACTATCATCTGTTTCGGTCGCAGAAGAATCAGATCGTGGATGAAAGACATACGGAGTATTCGCGAAACAAGGAGAGTTCATCTTCTATTATCAAATTACATTTACGTATCACGATCTTGAAATTATTTTTGTAATAGAGAAAAACAATAATACAAACGACTATTCAGAACGATGTCAGAAAAACGTTGTGCTAAGTCGGCAGTGGTGATACTTAAGGATTTCGGGTGTGTGCTCGGAGCGTCTTCAGAGCGTGACACCACACCCCGACTAGCCCAAGACCTTGATTTGTTTCGTATCTAGAGCATGTACATATATTTGTCGTTAAATCATCTTTGATAATAGATGGTATACAGAAACACGTAATGCTTTAAGTAAGTTTTTACTATAATTTTTATTTCCGTCACTTTAATCCTTTTATTGTGTTTCTTCATAATTATATGACTTTTTTTTTGTTCATGTAATTTGAAACTGCAATAAAATTAATTACACCGGTTTTAGAAGTTAACGTAATATAAGAAGAACATTTTTGAATAACTTAACCCTTAAATAAAGTGTACGGAATTTTATACTGGTAATTCTATTAACAACAAATTTATCAGGAAGTTGAGCTAGAAGGTTTTCATACTTATTCCAAGTTTGAAAATTTGCCAAAGCTCGGCGTGGTAATGAAATCAGTGAAATTAATGAGGTCGTAGGAAATTTAATATCTCAATTTTTTTTTGCATAAAAACAAGGTTTCGTGTTTCCAAAGATCAGAAGATTAGTATTTTGAACTAAAGTTATCTATACTAATATAATAAAGCTGAAGAGTTTGTTTGTTTGTTTTTTTGTTTGTTTGTTTGTTTGTTTGTTTGTTTGAACGCGGTAATCTCTGGAACTACTGGTCCGATTTGAAAAATTATTTCAGTGTTAGATAGCCCATTTATCGAGGAAGGCTATAGGCTATATCGACGGGTGCAAAGTAAAAAGAGTTATATACAAAACAGCTACTTTACAGGAGAGCGCATAGTAGGAAAAAGTGTTCCCATTTTGTCAATTTCAAACCAAATTTGTTGAAATTTTCATCACTGCTACATTATTTACAAAGACAAACACTTGTATATTTCATTTCTTCTAATTATGTATAATTTACGAGATATTGCAGTTGTCTGCCTCTACATTGTGCTTAAAAATATGACAACTGAGTTAACCACCACTTGGTCGTTTCTACATAGGAATTATAAATCTGGATTTAATAAAGTATGTTTCATATGTATATATTTCAGTAAGTATAACAAGTATGACTTTTCCAATTATTAAAATTAGTCCATGACTGTATTATATACTAAATAAAATCAAAGTTCAAAGCATAATTACGCAGATGTCTTTTTCTACATCGTAACATTATTTGTTTAACATTGTTGCCGGCCGGCGAAGAACATGCCATCTGACTGATGACGCAATAGGAATGAACGTGCGCCCCCCGCGCGGACTGCGTAAAAGCGGCCAGCGGTAGTTGAACGCATATACGTCGTGTAATTTTACAAATCAGCAGTAGTTGTCTTTTTTTACGTGACAAAAGTACAAGAAATTAGGCGATATTTTAATTTTTTCTTTTGCCATGTTGTAAAATATAGAGTTTTTAGTAAGTTACTGAAATAAAAAAAAAATCTCAAAATTGTAATTAACTTTTTTTACTTTGCACCCGTCGATATATTATCACGCTAAGACCAATAGGGGCGGAGTTCAAGCCGACGAAGTCGCGCGCAGAAGCTAGTGTAAGTATAAGTATTTTAAAGTAAAGACGAGTTTTACCGAATTTCAAGATATTTTTCAAGTAAAATGGTAGAGCACAGCAGGAAATTTCCGGCTCAAATATGGAGCAGCCCAACTGGGGTAGTACTTAGTACTGGGGTATGACCTTACAGAAGATCACAGCTAAATAACACTGTTTTCAAGCAGTGTTGTCCTCCTGTTGGTGAGTCAGGTGACCAGAGCTCCTGGGAGAACTGGGGATGGGTTCGGCAACGCGCTTGCGATGCTTCTGGTGTTGAAAACGTATATAAGCTACGGTAATGGCTTATCATCAGGTGAGCCGTACGCTTGTTTGCCGATCTAGTTATACATAAAAAAAACGACTATACTTATATTATTTAAAACTAGCCGACCCGTGCTCACTTCGTTGGGCGTTATAATCCATTTCACATAAGAAGGGTACGGTGAAATTTGATATGTTCCAATACACTCTCACTATTTTCAGCAAATCAGATAAATATAAATGTTTTAAAATCACCAATTAATTTCTATGGCAAATAATAATGCTTGATTAGATTGAATTGTTGACACGGCACGTCAGAGGGCGCAGGTTCAAATCCTGCTGGGTCGAAAATTTTGATAATTTTTATCTTTTTCCTTTTATCTTGTCACTCCTGAATAGTGTAGCTTTCTGTTAGCGAAAGAATTTTCATGATCGGATCAGTATTTGCGAAGATTACCCCGTATATACAAACAAAGTTATAAACTTTACCTCTTTATAATATTAGTATAGATGACGAATTTTTACGAGAGCAAAACATTCGTAGATAATGTCGAAATATCGAGCTCCACAAAATAAAAATTCAAAACATGGTAAATAACCCGTTTTAAATAATTTAAGTAATTAAAATAACTAATACTGCTTGGTCGGTTGGACAGTTCACTACTAGAATCTGTCGCGTGTTTCGTATGGACTGTACAATATGGTGATAGCAATATCAATGTTATAATGAGGTACTAAGTAATTATAGTATCCCACCAAAAACATAAATGTGAAAAATGACAGCCAAGTTCAATAATAAGAATATGTTGTTTGTGGACTTCGCCGAAAAAAGTATTGAGATCTAAATGAGCACCAAGTTCTACAGAAAATATTAAATTAAGCTAAAGATTTCACTTTGCCAGTTTTCACTAATAATTCATCTTTTATTTGGCTAATAGCTTTTTAATGTTGTTGTTAGGTAAAAACTAGCCAAGTGAAATCTTTAGCTTAATTTAATATTTTCTGTAGAACTTGGCGCTCATTTAGATCTCAATACTTTTTTCGGCGAAGTCCACAAACAACATATTCTTATTATTGAACTTGGCTGTCATTTTTCACATTTATGTTTTTGGTGCGATATCATTACTTTTTGTAGATATATTTATTTGAAATTTATTCTTTTTTCTTGCTCATTCTGTTAACGGATTCGATGTCGGAGACCAAACGGATCCTCAGATATCGATTTTGAAAGCAATCTGTCAAATAACTAAAAAGTTCAAGATGGCGGCTACTTTTTCTCATTCTGTTAACGGATTCAATGTCGGAGACTAACCTGATCCTCAGATATCGATTTTGAAAGCAATCGGTCGAATAACTAAAAAGTTCAAGATGGCGACTACTTTTTCTCATTCTGTTATCAGATTCGTTTTCCGAGACCAACCATGTCCCCAGATATCGATTTTGAAAGCAATCGGATGAATAATTACAAGTTTTTTGTATGGGGACACTCTTTATTTTTTGACTTTATTTTGTTTTTATACTTGTTTTATATAGCAAATGTATTAATTCATATTTTGTGCAAGTTTTAAATATCCACTTATAACGGTTCAGACGCTACAATTAAAAAACGTTTTTTTTTTGTATGGGGACCCCCTCTATTTTTTAACTTTCTTTTGTTTTCAGATTTTTTCCTGCGCTTACACGTAAAATTACCTAGCTAGATGCCAAATTTTGACTTCCTAGGTCATCTGGAAGTGGGTTAGGTTTTTGATGAGTCAGTCAGTCAGTGGAAAATTTGCGACTTTTGAACCTTCATATTTTTGTAACCGTTTCAACTAGGTTAATGAAATTTGGGGTTCTAGTTGTCCTTATGGATATAAATAAATATATGCAATTTGATCTGTTTCTGTTGAATAGATTTTGAGTTATTGAGTTATGGAGGGGTCAAATGTCGCTCGAAATGGTTCGTGTAAATATACACACGGCGCTGAGTCGCCAGTTCTTTTGCTTGAACTTGGCTTGACACGCTGCCGCGTGTCTCGATTGGTGTAATATAAATTTGAAATCTAATTTTTGATTGAAAGTTTACGTTGTTTTAGTTGATCTCCTATATAAATACATAATATAATCTTATGATGACGACGATATAGTATCATATATAGAGCTTATACCAAGCGCAAAAATACAAAGATATAGCTTAAGTTGAAGAGGAAGTAGTCATAAAATTAAACCCAACAAACTTAACGTGATTTTTAAACATTTTCAAATATTTTCTATTTTCTCTAGCGCTATAAAACTATTTCAATTTTCTCATTTGATTTCCAAAAGCTCCCTGCAAATTATCCTATTATTTATTTCGTAGTTAGGCCATGTATCGATTTTCAAGATAATAAAATTGTCCCGATAATGGTCGTGATAGACAGAACTAAATATGAATCTGGTTATATTTACTGTTTAGCAAGTAACAATTAAAAATGTACTTACCTACATTATGGTCCTCATAAGGTGATTGAAATGTCTGAGTATATGAATGCATGCTGCTATTGTCTTTCAGATCAACTTTACTGCTCTTTAAGTCTTCGTTTTGAAGCGTCGTAGGAATTATTCGTTCTTTCGTACTGTTATGTGATGAATGCATGTCCTTCAATACGCCATTTGTCTGTTTATGATCATTTACAGCCGAACCATTAAGAGTTATTTTCTTTATCGTCTTTATTTCTTCTGTTTCATTAATCTTCTGTTCAGTTATCGTTGAATGTTTTATTACTTCTTCGTCAAACCGAAAGTCACCGTCACTTTTTGAATAATATAGTTGTTTCGACCCATTCGTAGATGCACTATTAATTTTATCACTAGAATTGTATATATTACTAAAATGACCGTCTGTGACTGTCTCGAATGGATTTTTATCTTTCTTTTTAATATTTTGATTAAATTCTGACGAATTTACGTGATTGTCACTAAGAGAATTATATTTATCATTAGTCATAGTCTTTGGGGAAGTTGTTTGAAACGACTTATAGTCATCGTAGTTTGTATTGGGTATGCTGCTTGGTCCAGAGTCACATTTCTTCGAAAAAAATGAAGACAATTTTAAGTCATGCTCACTGTTTTTATTATAAGAATCTGTGGACCTATTAGTTGATCTATTGTATAATGAAGATTGAGCATTCGCAGTTTTTCCGTTCGGTATCGGTAGTTTGGAAGCACTCGTGTAATTTGGTAACGTAGAATAGAAAGGATTAGTTGGGTGAAACTTCAGGAGTTCTTCCGAAGGAGCGATGGACTTTACAAGCGGTGTTGAATTTAGAGTTGACAGTGGCGAGTTTAGTGATCGTATCGGAGACGAAAGTTTATTGTGCGGAGACTGCGGTGGGCGAATAGTAGCGTAGACAGGCGCTTGCGGCGTTGCTCTTCCGCTGTTTATCTCAGAGATTAGTTGCGATGGTCCTGAAACAAAATAATTTGTAGTAGAACGTGTCATATTTCAACTAAACATTATTAACAAAAATACAAAAAAAAATATTGAGTAACCTTTTATGACACAAATTCAATATTTATATTCCACACAAACTTATTATTTTACAATAAATATTTCATATAAATATTGGGTCCATTTCTTATTACAGAATAAAGTAAAGTGTAAGTTATTTTGCAATCAAACAAAACAAAAGTTAATAAATAAAGTCGACCGCAACTTTTACATTATATACGGAGTTTAAACTAAATTTAAAATATTGAAGTTGTGTGCAATACACAACTTTGATTTAAATTAGTTTTCTTCTTGGATATTACATTTCCTTCCCCACATGTCACGTGTTTCCGGAACGCATCGTATGCATCTCATTACATTAAGCTAGCGGCGTTAAAAGACCGTTTTATTTAATTTTATACCGTCTAGAGATATAATAAGATTTTCGTTTAAATAGAAATCAAATTTTTAGTAGCTCGTAGAAAATATCAGTTTGATTACGAAAATTATAAAATATAACTACCATTTAACTATCTAACTATTTACGACGGGAAATTAACAGTTATTTGGTCTTATGAAAACACTCACTCTCACGGCTCACTCTAGTTATTGATTGAATTCATCTAAAGATTTTTTTTCTTACCAGTAAGTGTATTTAACAACTGCCAAAGTTTTCTAGGGTCATTTTTATTTTTAATAATTTCATTTTTATAATATTTATAATATTTAAAAAAATTAAAAAGATTGAAACTTTAAATCTTTAATATGCTCAAAAATAATATATATGTTTGACTTTCGCTACTGGCGAAGAACTAAAGCAGAATATGGGAGATTAAGAAAAAATCTATTAAAATTTGTATGATTGATTGATTCAGACTGTAACATCCCAATGATGGGCATAGGCCTCTTTCTCCGTGAAGAAGTAGGGTCGGAGCTTAATCCACCACGCTGCTCCACTGCGGGTTGGAGGATATATTCTCCGCTTTAAATAACGATTGCCATCAGGTGTCTATGATAATAATCTTGACGTGCTCTCCGAGGCACGGTGGTCAGACCCACAAGAACAGAAACCCATACCGGAAATAAATATTTGAACAAATACAAATATCAATCCGGAGCGGGAATCAAACCCGGAATCGCCGGGACCACTACAACAAAGCGATGGATCCACCAGAGCTATGTAAATTTTGTATATTTAATTTGAATTGTCTTATGAAATTCTTTGTTCGGAAATTCTAAAAGTAAATTAATTATTCTTGCGATTTTCAAAGACACCAATGAATATCGATAATAAATTTCCCGGAATCATTTTGATGAGGAAGGATTAATGCGTTTTGTACCCGTTAGTCTTTGAGTCTTTTCTTTGAGTGCTTTCCTTTTATGATCGTAGCACCGTTAATTTACAATGGCAAAGGTTTTTTTATTACCATTCCTAATGAAGTAATGGTTGAAGTATAATCACGATTCACAAGCACGATTCAGCCTGTAATATCCCACTGTTTGGCATAGGCCTCTTCCCCATGTAGAGTTATTTATTTATTTATTTATTAGGACATACAGTAGTTGCAACATTATAATTTCACATAAAAAACTATACTACTATTGAGCTTAAATGCGCAACATTTTAAGATGTCACAACGTGCACAAAAAAAGATTTAACATCAGTATTAATAAAATATTATAACTACAAATTAAAATAAAGATGAAAATAATTATATATTAATATTAATTCATTTATATTTATTATTATTAATAATTAATATTTATTATATTAATTCATTTTTATTCATTATTATTATAATATTAATATTAGTTCATCTAATTAAATTTTTTTGGACACTACTTTATAGCCTATATTTCTTGTATATTTATATCAAAGAACGTAAGGAGAGTATAAGAGCTTTGTATTATCTGATTTTTTTAATATCTTGCCATTTTTGTTAATTTAACTTATAATTACAAGACATAATAATCATACAGCAAATATTTTAGATTTATATTCTTAAATAGATTACATAAAATGTTCTACTTTTGTGTATTAGCGAATAGCTTAGCGCCCTTTTGTGGTTAAGGTCTCAATGAATTTAACGCCACTCATTACTAGTGATTAAACTATATTCAACGCAGTCAAAACCAAAATTATAACTCCTGCCAATATAACTAACATGTTAAAATGTAATCCGATCAATAGAGTGAATATAATTTTTATTTAAATAAACTACGCAAATTAAATTCCCTAATTTAAGTATATGAAATGTGTTCTACTTACAAAAGTTATATTATTCTAATTTAACTATTTCTCTACATTCCAAAGGATTTCTCAAACTTACTTTTTAACTCCGTCGATTTTCCAATTGATCTTCTTCGCGGTGACAACTCTCTGTCTCTGGCGACAAGAAAACTTTGATTAAAACACGGGGAAAGTTATACTACTTACTTGTTTTAAGATTAATATATTTAGATACTGCATGTTAAAATTGTATAGTATTTTTTGCAAAGAAGGGTAAGGGTAATTTGATTAGAAAAGAATTGTTAAATTGCAAATATTGTTATTTTGAAATTATAAAAATCATTTTTAAAGTTACTAATTTTGTTTTAAATATAAAATAATATTCAGAATATAGGTAGGGATCCCTAGTACATTTTTTTCACCTGATCAGTATCAAGCTAATTTTTTGGGAGTGGCTACATTTTGATGATGCAAACAAAAAATTCCTCTTCGAAAACTCTCGATTGTGGTAGCTAACAGAGATAGTAGGGGGTAGAGCAGCAGTGAGCGTAGGACCGGGATAAAATACCACGCAATTTGTAGGACATTATTACTCTTAAATTATATAGATAATCACTAACTAAAAGAAAAAAAAAATCATCGGTTAGTAATAATTTTTGATGACGTTACGAGGTCATCAAGTTGATGACCTCGTAAGGTCATCAAAAATTAATTTTTTTTCTGATTTTTTTTTGCTTTTAGTTAGTTAATATCTATATAATTTGATGGTAATATTGTCCTCCAAATTGCGTAGTACGTTATCCCGGTCCTACGCTCACTGCTGCTCTACCTCCTGCTATCTCTGTTAGCTACCACAATCGAGAGTTTTCGAAGAGGAATTTTTTGTTTACCTCATCAAAATGTAGCCACTCCCAAAAAATTAGCTTGATACTGATCAGGTGAAAAAAATGTACTAGGGATCCCTACCTAATAAACATAGGCTATCCACAAATATCAAAAAATACCAATCATAATACATAATTATCATAAGTAGGTACGCTTAAGCCGGTAATATCTCACTGCTGGGCATAAAAATACATGTTTTGATACGAAGTTTGCTGGGTCAGCTAGTGCCGAGGCACGGTGTGGAGACCCACAAGGATTAACAACCAGACTAGTTGTTAAATAATTAGATATTTGTATAAACACAAATATCCACTCCGAGTGGGAATCGAACCCGCGTCCGTGTTTAGGCGCCGAACACTGAACAGGTCGTACTATAAGTACGTCATCTTGAAATTGTAAGTGGTATATAGTAGCAAATATTTATACTAAACGTATCACTAAAAAAATTATACTAAAACTGATGGTGTGACTTAGTATTAAAATAAACTAAATTTAAGTTCTAATCGTCGTAGAAACGTACTCGTAAAGCGGTTGTTTTCTTTATACCGACACAGCATTTAAAGTTAGAGAAACATTTGAGGTAAGAGTCACAAAGCACAAACAATTCGATTCTGGGCACTCCATTAGCAGTCTGAACTCAACATGCGCTATGCGTCATTCGTTAAAGCTTTGGGTTCAATCATTTCCTATCTCCAAAACAGTTCTAGTTCAAATATCGCGTGAAACGAACGGAGATTAACTAGATTAAAACGAGCCTCCAATACACTCGCTCGTAAAATGTCGAGTTCAAAGCTAGGGGAATAGTAACTCTAATTTTAAAATGTTGCTGTAGTGTACTATACTTTATTGTGTACGTCACTTTGCATCCCTCTGTCTCGGTATTCACTACTCTTACACTTTACGGTACTGTTATGCAAATCTAGAGCGCAAATGTTTGCATTCGTATCTCTTTATTTCACTCGAACTCATCGCGTTTAAGTGTTTATATTTTTATAATTTGAATATTACTATGTCTTTAGGATTTTAAGGTCTAAACTTAAATTGAACTAACTCTAAAGAGTATATAGTTTTAACTGTATAATTGTTTTAAAAATACTCAAAGAAATCCAATTAGCCAAAGATATTAAATTAGCTACATATTTGTTTGTGTATATGTGAGAACATTTTGCTCGTTCTTCATAAATTATTAGGGACCGATTATTTTTAAAATTAATTTTCAAGTTTACAAGCGAAGATCGACAAAAAAGCTCATAGCATCTGAGATTCACGTATTCAACAAACGTACTTACAATACTCATTATTATCATAGTACGTACTCATTAAGTCCAAGTCTGAGCACGGGTCCAGCTGATCGGAGCATCGCGTGCGCATCAGCGTTGCTCATGTCTCTCGTCTGTTTGCCGTTGATCGAAGTGATGACATCTCCTTCACGGATCCCACTCAACGAAGCCTTGCGACCAGGGTTCACCTGAAGTATACATCAAACAGGGTAAGAAATATATTACTGAATACTCGGGTTCATTATAGGTATCCGATATAACTTTTTGAAGCTTACTCCTTAAGGAACGATATAAGGCCGACATGCGATAATATACAGTTAAAAATGTGGTTAGTGAAATCGTGTATAACAACGCTAAAAATGACGTTTTACAGCATTTTTAACTGTTGTAAGACTTGCTGTGGTTTGTAGAAAAAACTAATAAAATATTATATAGCTTATAGCCTTAATCGCATTGGCGCAACGGTCACAGCACTGGTTTGTAGCTGTTGCGCTGACGGTTGCGGGTTCGATACCCTCACATGACAAACATTTGTATTGGTCATGCAGATGTTTGCCTTGGTCTGGGTGTTTGTGCAGTCCTTGTGGGTCTCCCCACGGTGCCTTGGAGAGCACGTTAAGCCGTCGGTCCCGGTTGTTATCACGTACACCTGATAGCGATCGTTACTCATAGTAGACAATATATCCGCCAACCCGCATTGGATCAGCATGGTGGATTAAGCTCTGATCCTTCTCCTACACGGGAAAAGAAATCTATTCACAGCTGTGGGGTATTACAGGCTGAAGCGATGTGAGTATAGATAAAGCTATAATACTTGTAGTCAACCAGAATTTACTGTACCGATAGCTAGCATCAAGTAATGTTTTTATTTTAGATTTTCATAATTTTAATTAATTATAATTTGAGTAATTAGTGTCGGCGACGAAACACATAGGTATGATTAATCGCTGTCGGCAACGAGTCACGTCGATACGCGTCTCAACGAGTCAAGACATGTAAACGAGTCACGTCGATACGCGTCTCAACGAGTCAAGACATGTAAAGAACGATTGGCCGCTTTCTTAAGAAATTGTTGTGAAATTATTACGCAATATTGAAATAGTTACGCAATTTTAAAATGATTATGCAACATTAAAAATATTACGCAACTCGAAACGTATATAAACGGGAAATTTCGGGCTCAGTCATTCAGTCGCAACACAGCCGTTGAAGAGGCAACAAGGAAGAAACAAATCAAGAGCCGAAACCTGCGGATCAAGATAAAGTGAAAGTGATTAGTTTCTGTTTGACAACGCCTTACGGGTCTTCGAGTTCGTAGTGACGTACATACGCATTCAGGGGTGCGTGGTGACGTACGTAGCCAGCGCAAGTTGCTACAAGGACGTACGTCAATTACGTGGGAGATTGTCCCAGGACGGTAGTGCGGGCATTGGACGTGTCCCTGCCGACCGAAACAGTTGGTCCTTCGAGCCGGATCCCTGCAGAAGAGTACTGAAGAATCCTGAAGATAAGGAAACTGCGTCAAGATGCCAGTAACCAGGTCGCAGAAGGATGCTCCCTCATATCCCGTGTCCCGTCCTTCGGATAAGGACGCGACAGAACAAGGATCGGGATCAGAAGGGGTCACGTCTGCGTCAGCGTCAGGGTCATCAAGAGCAGTAAATACGTCGGATTCGAGCAATTCAGGTACTACGAACACAGAAGGCACAACGATGACGATTACGTCGGCGACTGTGATCACGGCGGCGTCCGAGAAGAACGGACAGAAGAATGAAGCCGCACGAAAGGAGACGACCAAGAAGACTCCAGTGGATTATCCGGACAAGGGTGGTTGCAGGTCTGCCACAACCCTGCCAAAGGGAGTCAGTCGTCAAGCCAGGTCTATGAAGACCACGAGCTCCTCAGCCAGAAGACGTGAGCTGATAGCCAGAGAAGAATTAGCACGCCTAGAGTTGAATCTAGCCCGTGTCAGATGGGAGTTGGCACAATATGAAGATGAGGACTCGGTGGATGAAGACCAGGAAGACAGAACAGCACAAGTTCAGAACTGGATCGAGACATCGGTACTGGAACAGGACAACATGGAACAACCTGAGCAACGAGGTCAGCAACCTCCAGAAGAGCCTCAGAAGGTGAAGCCAGAAGAGCCTCAGAAGGTGAAGCCAGAAGATCCTCAGAAGTTGAAGCCTGAAGAGATCTCCTCAACGAAAGGAGGTACGAGCGAAATTCAAACGTTAGCAACGGTATTGAAGGAAGCCCTTACCACAAGAGGAGGGCCAGTAGCGCAGCCGCAGTATATCCACGAATTACCATACTTCGATGGCAACAGCAGCGAGTGGTTGGCCTTCAAGGTTGTTTACGAAGATACAGCACCGATGTTCAACGAAGTTCAAAATATGGCTCGACTGAGAAGAGCAATAAAGGGTAATGCAAGAGAAGCTATCAAGAGCCTGCTGTACTCTGAAGCATCTCCGTTGGAAGTGATGCAGGCCCTCAAAAGGAGATACGGAAGACCTGACGCATTGGTGCTGGCGGAATTGGATAAGGTCAAGGCGTTACCAAAGATATCCGAAAACCCAAGGGATATATGCGTCTTCGCAAGCCAGATCAACAACAGCGTAGCAGCAATAAGGGGTTTGAAGAAACCACAGTACCTGCATTCACCTGAGATGGTGAAACAAATCATTGAGAAGATGCCAATGATTCTCAAGTTCCGATGGTACGACTTCACTGCAGCATCAGAAGAAAGTGACTTCTCTGATCTGACAATGGTCTCCAAGTTCCTGAACATAGAAGCAGACAAGTGTGGAGCCTTCGCGACTTCAGAAGAGAGGATTGGATTCAAGAAGAGTCATCGACAAGCGACGCATTCAACAAGGCAGAAGGACTTCAAAGAAAAGGATTTAAGGCAGCCAAGTGCGAAGAGTTGTCCTATGTGTGAAGGTGGACACTTCCTCGTCGACTGTCAGAAGTTCCAGAAGGCGTCAGTGCAGAATCGGTGGGCAACGGTGAAGAGAAGTCGGGTTTGCTTCAAATGTCTTCAAGGGAGACATCGAAAGGAGAGCTGTAGAAAACCACCGTGCAAGGAATGCAAGAGGTGGCATCATCATCTGCTGCACATCGAAGACAGGACCTCGGAAGATGAAAAGACGGAGACGGAAGAAGTATCAAGCGTCATGGCATCAGTGAATGCAGTCAATAGTACAAGGGCATACCTGAAGATAGTTCCAGTAAAAGTTTTCGGGTCGAAAGGATCAAAAAGGATATTGGCCCTGTTGGATGAAGGGTCAACGGTGTCACTTATTGACCAAAAGGTGGCAGAAGAAGTCGGCGCCCAAGGCAATAAAAAGGAACTAGTAATCGAGACAGTAGGAGGCAAGTTAATAAGTAAGAAGGATTCTCAGATGCTGGACCTTACAGTAAAGGGAGTTCATCAACGAAACACGAAAACCTTGAAGAGAGTCTGGACTATCGACGATTTGAAACTTGCTCCTCAGTTCCTAGAAAAGAAGAGAATAAAAGAATGCCAACATTTGAAGAATATTGCCGACTCTCTATATTATGAAGGGGAGTCACCACAGCTGCTCATTGGTCAAGATAACTGGGAGCTGATAGTGACTCAAGAAATAAGAAGAGGGAAACCAGGAGAACCAGTTGCTTCAAGAACAGAACTAGGATGGGTACTTCATGGGTCAGACGTCGGGGCTGTAAGAGCAGTTCACTTTCTGAACTCATGTCTACACGTCAGCACACCAGAAGAGGAGATGCATCAAGCCATCAAGGATCACTTCGCGATCGAGGCACTTGGTGTGCAACCGCGAAGAGCCACTACAGACTCAGAAGGAAGAGCACTCGCCATCCTAGAGAAGACCTGCAGAAGACTGAATGATGGACGATTCGAAGCTGGACTCTTATGGAAGAATGAAGATGAACAGATGCCTGAAAGCTATACGTCCGCAAGGAACCGGTTGTTCAACATCGAAAGGAAGATGGATAAGGACTCTCAGCTGAAGGCAGAATACATCAAGCAAATCCAGCATCTTATCGACAACAAGTATGCAGAAGAAGCACCTGTGGGACAAGAAGACTCCAAGAAGAAATGGTACCTCCCTCACTTCTCTGTGGTACATCCATTAAAGAAGAAGATAAGGATCTTCTTCGACGCTGCAGCCAAGTCGAAAGGAAGAAGCCTAAACGATGCTCTACTACCAGGACCAGATCTGTTGCAGCCACTCTTCGGGATACTACTAAGGTTTAGACAAGGACCGCTGGCAGTTGCAGCCGACATCAAGGAAATGTTCCTTCAAGTTCGTATTCGGCCAGAAGACAGAGATAGCCTGAGGTTCCTGTGGCGCGGGGATCGTCGAGACGTTCCGCCAAAAGAGTACAGAATGACATCGGTTATCTTCGGCGCAACATCATCTCCGAGTACAGCAATCTATGTCAAGAACCGAAACGCAGCGGACTACAAAGAACAGTATCCAGAAGCAGTAAGGGCAGTCGAATTGAACCATTACATGGACGACTATCTGCACAGTTTCCATTCAGAGGAAAACTTCAGAAGAGTAACGGCGCAAGTAGACCTCATACACAAGAAGGCAGGCTTCGAACTTAGGGGATGGGCGTCAAACCAACCTGAACTGCTGCAACACCTGAAGACTGACGGTGAAGAAAAAACAGAAGTAGACCTTGGAGAAGAAGAAGAGAAAACATTGGGACTCCGCTGGTTCACGAGAAGAGATTCCATCGGATTCAGGGCAAACCTCCGGAACACGCCAGAGGAAATAGCCAGAGGACTTCAAGTGCCTACGAAGAGAAAAGTGACCAGTGCAGTAATGTCAACCTTCGATCCATTGGGACTAGCATCACCAGTTCTCATCCAGGGCAAGAAGCTGCTTCAGAGCATTTGGCGAAGTGGCGTCGGTTGTGATGACGAAATAGAAGGGAAGGAGTACGAAGGATGGAAGACTTACCTGGAGAACATGAAGCTGCTACTAGACCTAGAGGTTCCGAGATGCCTGGCGCCACATTGCACCGAGGGGGAGCTGCACACGTTCACGGATGCGAGCGAATCTACGTATGCAGCGGTAGTTTATTGGAGGACAGAAGATGGGAATGGAACTTACCATGTCAGCTTAGTGGCGGCAAAGGCAAGAGTCGCTCCACTAAAACCGGTGTCCATCCCAAGACTCGAACTACAAGCAGCCCTCCTAGGAAGCAGACTGGCACATTCAGTAGAGAAGGAAATGGACCTGAAGGTAGCCAAAAGGACATTTTGGACAGACTCCAGCATCGTACTTTCTTGGATAAAGACGGACCCAAGAACTTTCAAGACGTTCGTGGCTCATCGTTTAGCGGAAAACCCCGAGAGGTTCTCCTCGTGGAGAAGACTTCGACGAGCCACAGCAAGAGTACTGCAGTTCCTACAACTCTGCAGAAGGAGTAAGAAGGTCAACGTCTGCAAAGAAGATCCCATGTGGAAGATAAAGCAAGGAAGAAAGGTGAAGACTATCAAGAAACAACAGAGGCCTTCGAAAACAGAAAGGAAATACATACCGCTGGACGCTGGACTACTAGAGCAAGCTAAAACTCTATTGCTAAAGAGAAGCCAAGAAAGAAGCTTCAGAGATGACATCAAGTGTCTGCAGCAAGGAAAGCAATTAGAGGGCAGCAGCAAATTGAAAAAGCTCGACGTAGTACTAGAAGAAGGTCTCCTGCGATTAAAAGGAAGGATCGACGCGATACAGGGTGTGACAAGAGACTACAAGCGACCCATCGTGCTCGATAGCAAGGACAAGATAACACGACTTATCATTAAAGAATTCCACTGCTGCTTTAATCATGGAAATCATGCAACAGTGATGAACGATATACGACAACGCTTCTGGGTATTGGGACTAAAGTCAGCGATCAAGACCCAGTTCAAGAATGGTGCTGCTGGTGCCAGGAGTGTCGCCGAGCCAGAAGGATGGTGCGACGCACGAGGGGGAGACTGTCGGCGACGAAACACATAGGTATGATTAATCGCTGTCGGCAACGAGTCACGTCGATACGCGTCTCAACGAGTCAAGACATGTAAACGAGTCACGTCGATACGCGTCTCAACGAGTCAAGACATGTAAAGAACGATTGGCCGCTTTCTTAAGAAATTGTTGTGAAATTATTACGCAATATTGAAATAGTTACGCAATTTTAAAATGATTATGCAACATTAAAAATATTACGCAACTCGAAACGTATATAAACGGGAAATTTCGGGCTCAGTCATTCAGTCGCAACACAGCCGTTGAAGAGGCAACAAGGAAGAAACAAATCAAGAGCCGAAACCTGCGGATCAAGATAAAGTGAAAGTGATTAGTTTCTGTTTGACAACGCCTTACGGGTCTTCGAGTTCGTAGTGACGTACATACGCATTCAGGGGTGCGTGGTGACGTACGTAGCCAGCGCAAGTTGCTACAAGGACGTACGTCAATTACGTGGGAGATTGTCCCAGGACGGTAGTGCGGGCATTGGACGTGTCCCTGCCGACCGAAACAATTAGAATACCTACTTCAAATTTTAAATACCACGGTTATCGTTCTTAAGGACTAAGCTCCTGTCATTTTTTTAAGATTTCACAGTCACTATGAAAAAATTTTCAGTTTGAAATGTCGACGAAATATCGAAAGTTTCAAAATATCACCATCACATAAGTCCCGTAATAGTAAAAGTATTCGTTTTATACGATATGAGTGCCAAAGAGAAGCATTTTTCGTAATTAATGTTGGTGAGTAGGTTGAAACTATTAGTGTGTAGCGTCATTTCTATCGCAGAGGTTCTGTTTGACAGCGTTGTACCATTATTTACGTTGTACGAGTACAATAGAACACAGCGTTTTAGCGCAGCGTTAGTACGCGATACAATGCTAACACAATTTGGCATATGTAAAGGCCGCACTCTGGTATATAAAATTTTTAAAAACACATAAAAGCATATCTCGTTTGGGATGTCATTGTATGTGTTGATCAAATAAAATTAAAACATCGTAGAACTATATGTTATTTTTCGTTGAATAAAAATGTTTTAGAAATAATATTATTTAACATATTTACAAATCCATAATCGAAATATCAAAGTTAAAATAGCTAAAATCGTAAAACCGAATAATACTATTATCGAGTGTAATAATTTTCACCGATAATGCAATCCCACGCAAACGTTACCCATAAAAATAATGTCAATTATACGGATGCAAGCGAACCGTAATTATGTAGAGCTCGCTTCCCTGCGGCGTTTCATATTTTACATGAAAACAAACAAAACGATGACATAGTCATTTAAACCACAACAAATAAAGCTCGAAAATATTTTGTTATAGAAAAATGAACCTGACGCCAAATAAATTGACTGTAGGTCAGGCGCCGTTAAATGATACTAGCTAGATTTATTTTTATTTATTTTACTAAATTTACTAAATTACTAAAATTACTAAATACTAAATTTTTATTAAATTACTAAAATTTTTCCTTTAATATTTTTAGTAATGTTATATATTTTTCTTAACACACAAATCAAATTGTTAATATTTCAAAATATTATAATTATAACAAGAGCCACAAAGTCTTTTTTGTGTAACGTAATTTAATAAGACAGAAAACTCAAAATTATTACTAATCATCGTATTCGTAGATAAGATTACTAAAACATCAAATAAAATGCAACATTATTTAAAATTAAAGAACGAGAAAACCTCATCAAGGTCCACGAGCATAATAGGGCACTTAAGGAGCACGTTGAAATTTCAGTAGTTACAAACCGCGTTCGGTTCACGACGTCTCGCAGCCGGTGAACAAAACTTTAACATATTTCCTTCCGGGGTGCACTCAGCAGATCCTTGCTCTTTCACCACCAGCCTTAACAATCACGCACACACAGAGACGACAATACCAGACACTTGTTAAAACACAATAGCTGCACGACTTACAATTATGTCATCAGAGACATTATAAAAAACACACTGCTATTAGCACTCAAAGAGGTATTAGTGATAAGCAAGACGATAGAAAGCCAACAAAGATTGCATCTAGAAATCAAAGTGACAACAGTGGCTTAATATCACTATCAACCGGCCACTCCAAGAAAGTCAAAGTACACACTAAGCCAAGTAGGCACGCGACGATAGAACCTATTTCATCGAAACATTATATGGGCATTATTCGAATATGCATGCGCCGTGAGACCGTAGCTATTGTTATATCGGGGATCGTCACTCGTTTCGAATATTAAACCCGTAGAAGGCAAACTCACGGGCTGATTCCATGACTACGTGCAGAACCTCGATGTATTTTTAATAGGCCAATGAACCTACATTGTATGTAAATAATTTGTAATGTTATAAGTAACATTTAAACACAATTTTCACGAAAGGGCGTAAAGTTATTATCTCGACGTGTTGGGGTTAACGTGTTACTTGAATGTTCACTGCGATGACTGCGAGTTGAGTGCCACAAGCGTTGCCGCTTGAGGCTTTAAGGACGCTATAAAATTACCTCACATATTTATCTTACATTCGCATACATTTATGTTAAATGACAGAATTAGAGCTAAGTTTTATAAATGTAGGATTTAATGAGCATAACATTTCATGTTTATTCATTGCGAAGAATAAAATATACTTAATACAGCACAGAAAACGATTAAATGGATTCATTTAAAATAATAATGAAACTAACACATAAAATTGAACGAATCATTAAATCGCGCACAATATACAATGAACCTTAACATAAACAAATAAATGTCTCTTCCGTAAACTAAGTTGAAATATACGCAGTCGACTGCGAAACGCCCCTCGACCTGGAACGAGAGTAATAGCTGGAAAACGTTGAATGAAAAAATAAAACTTAAATTATGATAATCCATTATTTTCCACCAAACAAGCGGTTTTTATGTGTACCTATTTTATGTGTAAGATACGACTTTAGATTTTTTTAATTTCTACTTTTATTAACAAAATTATAAACAACCATTATGTTTTTCCTTTTAAAATTTCTGCATATTACTAATACTTATTACAAAACAGTCATGCTATTAATGCTCATTATAAAAATCAAAAAATATAATTTTTGGAATAAAAATTAACGCAATTACCTACTTTTATAAAAATCTTTTACAAAACCTTTGACTTTATAAAGTTTGAACTTGAGTCGTAAAATATGTATGTACCTATGTGTAAAGTACAACATCTTAATTAAATAAAAATGGGACCACATGACACGCACCACCTTTCGACTAAAATAAAAATCATTGAAATCGGTCCACACACTCCAAAAGTTCTGAGGTAACTAACACACATTAAAAAATACAATTGAATTGAGAACCTCCTCCTTTTTTGGAAGTCGGTTAAAAAGTATAAACTGTAAACTCTGTAATTAATCTCAGTTGATGTTGCATAACAACGAAAAATAAGTGAAGAGTTTACAGACATAATATGAATGGATCTTTATACTCTAATATTTTTTGTGAAATGCAAAAACAAACAAATCTCCAAAATAATACCGGTAATAAAAGCAGCAATATTCAGATTAGTCGCAATTACATGCGATCGTAACTATCGCATCAATATAATTTCGAATTTCTTCAACATGTCTTTCAACTGTAATGAAGAACAGAATTATTTTAAACACTTTAAACATTATGATATCAAAAAGTCATAAAAAAAACTTTGTCATGTTAAAAATAATGTCACCTATCCAGACAAATTTAGTCCAGTCTAGAAAGAACTATATTTCCATAAATTAGATAAAAATAGAAGTGAATATGTGGATTACCGCAGTTCTTTTATTATTGGACAGTCGGAAGTACGACGTTGGTATTTGACTCACGTAGACGTGGCTGTACGTGAACGTGTTTTGCTTGCTCGATTCGTCCTATCGGCCTCCTTGAACACCACGCTCATTTTCTCCTATTAGTGTCTCATAATCTTATTAATGCTATCAATATTGTCTAATAAATAAATTTGGCCGTAACAAGACCAAGTAGTAGGTAAAAACATATTAAAAAAGGTTTTTCATTTATTTTTGTTCATTAATATAAAAATAATTATGCAACAAATCCTTTTTTTTGTACTTTGTTCATATATTAAAATTGTATCCTGCCGAGATCTGTAAGTAAAATACATCTTTTTTAAATTTTGGTCCGCATGTCTTTTGCAGTGTGGGAAAGCAATTCGTATATTAAGTTTCGCTTTTATGTCATAATTATTACGTTAATATCATAATTTAAAGGACAGTTTAGCAATATTATTTATTGTGTTGATACGCAAATACAAAGTATCTTCTCGTCCAGTACACCTCAGTACCTGAAGTCAAGTGTTTGAGTAGTGTGTGTTGTCAGCTAAGACGTGGTCTTTTACCGCCAGCCCTTCACAAGGAGCTATGTTTGATATTTCTCTACGTGACAGACTCCGAAATGATAAAATCCGTAGACGAACGAAGGTCACCGACATAGCTCACAAAATCTGCAAGCAGAAGTTTCAACGGGCAGGCCATATTACAAGGAGAACCGATAAACAATGGGGAAGGAAGGTTCTCGAATAGCGACCACGCCTCAGCAAAAGAAGCACAGGCCGCCCTCCGACTAGGTGGACTGGCGACCTTAAGAAGACAGCGCGAACCCGCTGAATTCAAAGGGCGTAGGACCGGACGGAGTGCCGAACATTAGGTGAGGCCTATATCCAGTAGTGGACTGTTAAAGGCTGATTGATGATAGGCACAAAAGGCAATGTACTAGACAGCCATTACAGAATTTGATATGTGTGTATGCAGTACATCATTCTTCATCATCATCATCAATTCAGCCTATCGCAGTACACTGCTGGACATAGGCCTCCACAAGTTCGCGCCAATAATGGCGTGAACTCATGTGTTTTACCCATAGTCACCACGCTGGGCAGGCGGGTTGGTGACCGCAGGGCTGGCTTTGTCGCACCGAAGACGCTCGTAGACGTGTATGCAGTACGCAGATTGCTTTTTCAATGCTAAAAGCGCATAGATTTCTAAGCTTTATGTCGTGTTCGAAAACTAGGCCGTCAGCACAAAACAGCTAACTAGTGTTACGCCACATGTCTGTACAAACATAGTATTACTGGATTTTTAATACATATTTACATTATATATAGGTATTTAGTAAAAATATATATTTCATTGGTTTATACATTTCTCTTTTGCTTTCAACATATACGCTAAAATGACTCCTTAAAATTAATAGCAATTAAAGGTATAGTACCTGGGTCACCATTAAATCGTGATTTTTGAAATTTAAATACGAATTACATATTGATAAAATATGAATAATATTTTTCTCTATCTATTTTACAAAAATAGTAACAAAGCTACAGCCTCTTTCTAATTTATCTATCCGCATACAATAATAATGTTTATCAAAATAATATGAAGACATGTTGTGACAAAGTATAAAGTTAAAAATAGTAAAACACTTAAAAAGTAAAAGAGTCCTATGGAGTACCCATCAGAAGTTACGAATAAAATAACAAATCACGATTCTATCTTGGAAAATGGGAAATGCTGAAAGCTTAACGCCCACATATGAAACGAGGATGTGGAAATAACGCAGACTTTTACGCTCTCCTTCAAGTGCTCTAGAAATAAAGACTTACTTGAGAATTCTGTCTCGGAGCGAGCGGTGAAACACAAAGTGAACAGCCCTTTTGACCCATCTAACACCTTTAATTGCTCCCAACACCTAGCTTTTATCACGTTTATATATCTTTTTTTTTTTTTGAAGTAAAATTTCTTTACGCGCGCTTAACTTGGGGAGTAAATTGGTGAACGCGTGACGGGAGCGTTACGAAATTTGTGATCGAGCGAGGCGAACGGATCAAGAGAGTAAGGTGCAAGCCCGCATTTTCTTTCTCCCTTTCTCTCATAGCCAGTTTCGTATGTCTAAGACACAGTGCAGGTCTATAGTGCAGAAGTTTTACTTCAGTCGTATAGTCTAAAGCACACTCGTTTATTTTTTTACAAAAAAAAAAGAAATATACAAGAAACAGTGTTCATTAAAATAAGCTTCACATTCACAATATTTAATTATAACATTTGAATGTTGCTTTAAAATAATAATAATTACCTAGTAGAAACTATCTAACGACAAACATTTAACAACAAACTAATAACATTAGCTTGAAAGAATTAATTGTATTAGAAACACAAGAATGAAATGTTTTAGCGAAATATTTAGCAAATAAAGATGAGGGAACACTTGTTAGCAAAATGGATTGTTGTTTGTTGAGGAAACAATTCGGCAAACTTTACTCACGTCCAATGTTCGCTCGCGCGTATCGTTGAAGTACTATCAAGAAAATAAATATATTATTGCAAAGAAGAAAAGATCAAATAACAGTGGAAATATTTTTTGATAATAAAAGTATTATATACATAAGAATCTAGAAGTCTTAAGAACCACAAAACTTTACCTACGTCTGTCTAATGGCTTACAATCTTCTTAATATATGTAAAGAAATACAGTAGTAGGTATTTCTTTAAATTCTATTTTCTATTATATATATTACCTTATTTTTAAAAAATATTAAAATGTCAAATAAGACGTTTATAAAAATTGTAATTTAAATTTTTCACAACCAAAAGTATGTATTATAAATAGTTTAGAAAATAAATAATAATATAATAATAACTGTGAAGGAGGGAATAGTAAACTTTTATTGTCGTTTCTTTATTTTCAGGTAGGTTTTAAGGTTTTATTTTTTAATAACGTGATTTAATTATGTAATTTTAACAATAAAATCTTTATTTTCAGAGCAACACAAGAGAGTTTTATTTACTATCCTTCATAGTGCACAATATAATCTTATAAAACGACAATTTTGTTTATGAAGAACATAAAAATAAGATATTACAATATAAGATGGAGAAACTTTGTTTCGAATTCAACATACTGCCGGCGAACGACGGAAAAGCAAATATTTTATGTTTATCATCAATAGCTACGTGTGATGATAAAGTTTATGCTATACAAGAAGAGTATCAATCCATTGCTCATCACAAAGAACTAATAAAAACACCAACTTTCACAAAGGTAAAAAACAGCTTAAAGAAAAGATATGAGGTACGAAGAGTTTGGATATCAATGACAGAAGAACTTAGGAAAGTCTACTTAGATGAGGATGATAATTTACTATTTGCAAATCAGTACTTAGAGGAAATCAAAAAAGAACAGACTAAACAAAATAGAGAAGCAGGTGTATTGGAAAAATTATTAGAAAAACTAGTTCAAAATACACAGGATACCAAACAAGTAAATTTGAAAAATATTGCAGAAAGGTTTGTAATTGAAAAATTTACGAGCAAAAATTTGAATGCAAACCAATGGATTGACATTTTTGAGAAAGAATGCATACGATTTGACGTGACCGAAGATGAGAAAAAAATTGAAATACTCAGACTGTTCATGGATAAAAGTTGTAGATTGGTACAGTTCCATGATGTTAAAATTAACCATGAACTCTGAATGGTCAATATGGAAAAAGAAATTTTGTGAAACATTTACAAACAAAGGGTGGAACCAAATTACATTTGCTTTATCATTCAAGTATAAATACGGATCATTGGTTGATTATGCCATAAAGAAAGAAAAACTGCTCCTGGAAATGCGAAATTCAATTGATACAGGTACTTTCTGAGGAGGTTTCTCAGCTGAGTGAGATGAGCCGTAAGCTATTTGCAGCTATCGGATCACTGCGACGACTCCAATATTTCCTCCCTTTGCCAACCAAAATTACGTTAGCACAGTCACTCCTTCTACCAATTCTTGACTATGCTGACACTTGCTATCTTGATCTTAAAGAGGAGCAATTAAATAAGCTTGAGCGCCTTCAGAATCTTTGCATACGGTTCATATTTGGTCTTCGCAAATATGACCATGTTTCCGAATTTCGCAATTGTCTCAAGTGGCTTCCGATTCGCCTTCGCAGGAATACTCACATACTCTCGCTACTATATTGTATACTTTTTCATCCTGATACACCTCTGTACCTTAAGGAGCGTTTTAATTATCTTTGTGATACGCACGAACGCACCCTTAGATCCGAGTCTACTTTGATTCTCGAAACTCCAGCTCACAATACTACTTTTTACTCCAACTCCTTTTCAGTTAAAGCTGTTCAACTCTGGAATGCTTTACCTCTACCTATAAAACAAGCCCAATCCTTATCTTGCTTCAAAAAATACCTCAAGGCGCACTATTTGTCACTTAATACGTCATAATTGTTTTTAATATCTCTGTTTAATTATTATATATTATATTATATATATTTTGTTTATAAGTATAGTATTTTTATAAGTATGTTTATATATATGTATGTGTATATATATATATATATATATATATATAATATGTGTATGTATATATGTTTATATGTATATAATTATGTATCCTTGTATGTATGTATTATGCTGTATATGTATGTGTATTTGTATTCGATAATTGATATTGTTTTAGGTGATTGTCACTTCTCTATTGTACACTTCCCTACCGTTTTCACTATGCCGTGTCCTATATGCCCAAAGGTTGTCTGGAAGAGATCGCTCTTCTAGCGATAAGACCGCCTTTGTACACTGTTTTGTACTTGTAATATGTTATTGTGTTGATTGATGTTGTGTACAATAAAGAGTATTATTATTATTATTATTACTTTGATAGACCTAATTGCAGCAGGTTTGCCCGAACTTGTAATAAACAGGATTGATAGAGAAACGTTGCAAGATACAGTGGATCTTTTTAATGAAATGAGAAAATTAGAATATTTGATAAATAAAAAAAATACATTTAACTACAAAAAATATGGAAACCCAAGAGGTATCCCTGGAAACAAAGAAAAAAGCCCATGTAAAACTTGTGAAAGGTTAAATAAAGGGATTCGCTACCACCCTGAACATGCTTGTTGGTTTAAAATAGGAGAAGGTGACAAAACAATAGAGAAAACCATTAGACATGTAAACAATTCAGTCATAGAAGCAGAGTTACAACAAACTGAACAAAAAAACTAGTAGTGACACCATTAATTAAAGTCAAACTATTATTAAATAATACATTAGAAGTTTACGGAGTCTATGATTCTGGTTCAAACGTTTCTCTGATTAATTCCAATTTATTAAAACTAAAAGGCAAAGGAAACAGTTTGAATAAAGCAAGTTTAGTAACAATTAATGGTGTCAAAAAGACAAATGGTTTGACGAACATAAAAATAAAAATATTTGAAATAGAAGAAAATGTAGAAGTATACATTATAGATGAACAAAATTTCAAATATGATTTTTTGATTGGATTAGACATGATAAAGAAATTTAAATTAATACAAAATGAAAATTTAGAAATCACTCAAAAACAAAACTTTAATAAAGAAGAATTTGAAGATAGTGTTTCAAATATAAAAATAAATAAAGAAGAAGAAAAGATAAAGAAATGGAAAGAAGATTCTTTAGATATAAAAGCAAATGTTAACCAAGAAAAAATAGAAAACAAAAATATGAAAGAATACAATATTAATTTTAACGAACATGTAAAAGAAGAAGAGTTCAAAATAAAAATAAACCATTTAAATGAATATCAGAAATCAGAAATAAATAAATTGATTAATAAATATAATTCAGTTTTTGCAAAGAATAAATATGACGTTGGAACTGTTAATGGGTATGAAGCTAGAATAGATTTATTAGTAGAAAAATACTGCGCTAAAAGGCCTTACAGGTGCACGATAGAAGATAAAAAAGAGATAGAAGAACAAATAGGAAAATTATTGGATAATAAACTTATAGAGGAATCCTGTAGCCCATTTGCTGCACCTGTCACTTTGGCATTTAAAAAAGAAGAAAATAAAAGATCAAGATTATGCATAGATTTCAGAGACTTGAACAAAATCGTAGTACCAGAAGCTCAACCATTTCCGTTAATAGAAGATTTAATTACAAAGACAAGAAATTGCAATTATTATTCAACTCTGGATATAAATTCAGCATTTTGGTCTATTCCATTACGAGTAGAAGACAAAAAAAAGACAGGATTTATAACACAGGAAGGCCATTTCCAATGGACTTGTCTACCGTTTGGACTAAAGACCGCGCCAGCTATTTTCCAAAGAATATTAAGTAACATTCTAAGGAAATACAAACTTACAGATTTTACAGTAAATTACATAGATGATATCCTAATATTCTCCAAAACTTTTGATCAACATATACATCATCTAACACAGCTGTTAGAAGCAATTAAGACAGAGGGATTTAGATTAAGGTTTCAAAAGTGCATATTTGCATCAGACTCTGTAAAATATTTGGGCCATATAATTCAAAATAATACTATAAAACCAGTGAAAGATAATCTCATTTCAATAAGAAATTTTCCAACTCCGAAAACACAAAAAAACGTACGACAACTGTTAGGAAAAATAAATTTTTACAATATATACCAAGGAGAGCGATAATATTAGATCCGTTACACAACTTACTTAGAAAAAATCAACCATTTATTTGGTCCGAACAATGTCAAAAAGCTTTTGAGGATATCAAAAATATCCTATGTTCTCAACCAGTGCTAGAAATTTATGATAAAGATTTACCGATAAATATTTACACGGATGCATCTATAGAGGGTATTGGGGCTATTTTAAAACAGATACAGCCAAATGGTGAAGAAAAACCGGTAGCTTACTTCTCTAAGAAACTAAATGGAGCCCAAAAGAAGAAAAAAGCTATTTATTTGGAATGCTTGGCCATCAAAGAAGCAGTGCAATACTGGCAGTACTGGCTTATGGGAAAGACATTCACAGTTTATACAGATCATAAGCCACTAGAAAATATGAATTTGAAATCACGAACTGATGAAGAACTGGGAGACTTAGCATACTACCTATCACAATATGATTTCAATTTAAAATATGCTCCAGGAAAAGAGAATTTGGAAGCGGATTGCCTTAGCAGAAACCCTGTATTAGAATCAAATGAAAACACAAATGAACAATTAAAGATTGTAAACTTGATTAACCTGGAAGATATTAAAATAGATCAGAACAATAATAAGGAAATACAAAATAACAAAGAGAAAATAATTAATAAACAAGATATATACTATAAAAAAGTTAGAAATAAAGAAAAAATTATTTTAACAGAAGAATTCAGTATTAAACTTATAAAAACTATACACAAGAATTTATGTCACATTGGAATAAAACAAATGCAAAAGACAATTAGTCCACTATATATATCAAGAAATCTAACTAAAAATATTAAAAAAATATGTAGACAATGTGAAGTCTGTATAAAGAATAAAACAAGAGGACAGTATAAATTTGGTTTTATGTCGCATCTGGGTCCTGCCACAAAACCATTCGAAATCATGTCTATAGATACAATAGGTGGTTTTGGAGGTTCGAGATCTACAAAAAAATATTTGCACTTACTAGTGGATCACTTTAGTAGACATGCATTCATTTTAACCTCAAAAACACAGAGTGCTAATGATTTTATTAAACTTGTCAAAAATGTGTCAGACACAGAAGACATTGGTATGATACTTACTGACCAATGCCCAGGTATTAATTCAAAAGAGTTCAAAGAGTTTTTAAAGGCCAAACAGATAATTATGGTGTTTACCGCGGTGAATGCTCCATTCTCAAATGGTCTAAATGAGAGACTGAACCAAACACTGGTTAATAAAATCAGATGCAAAATAAATGAAGATGGAAGTAAGAGGGCCTGGACAACAATAGCACATGAATGTGTGAGTAAATATAACCAAACTCCTCACTCTGTCACAGGTTTTTCACCAAATTATCTTTTATATGGTACGGATTGCACGGTTTTACCTAAAGAATTGAAGCAAGAAAAAACTCAAAATGACTAGATCAGAGATAAGACGATAGCGCTTCAAAATACAATAGAATCACATAATTACAATAAAAGACAATTTGACAAAAATAGAAAAAACCATGAATTTAAAATTGGGGACATGGTGTATGTGGAAAACGGCAACACGCTGAATAGAAAAAAACTAGAAGAACTGAGGATTGGGCCATTTCAGATTATAGAAAAAGTTTCAAAATCAATATATAGAATCGACACGGGACACAAAAAAACTGAATCTAATCTTTTTCATATTACGAAGCTTATTCCAAAACAAATAATAGAAGAAGTAGTAGGAGATGAAGAAACATAACAAAAAAATTTAATCATGTAAACTTTACTTCCAAAGGGGGGAGATGTAAAGAAATACAGTAGTAGGTATTTCTTTAAATTCTATTTTCTATCATATATATTACCTTATTTTTAAAAAATATTAAAATGTCAAATAAGACGTTTATAAAAATTGTAATTTAAATTTTTCACAACCAAAAGTATGTATTATAAATAGTTTAGAAAATAAATAATAATATAATAATAACTGTGAAGGAGGGAATAGTAAACTTTTATTGTCGTTTCTTTATTTTCAGGTAGGTTTTAAGGTTTTATTTTTTAATAACGTGATTTAATTATGTAATTTTAACAATAAAATCTTTATTTTCAGAGCAACACAAGAGAGTTTTATTTACTATCCTTCATAGTGCACAATATAATCTTATATATATATATATATATATATAAATCTCGTGTCACAATGTTTGTCCTCAATGGACTCCTAAACCACTTAACCGATTTTAATCAAATTTGCACACCGTGTGCAGTTTGATCTAACTTGAAAGATAGGCTATATTTTATTTTGGTATATGTAATTATTATATTTAAGAGAAAAAAAAGGCGGTACGAAGTTCGCCAGGTCAGCTAGTTTATTTATAAAAAACTAGCTGCTGCCCGCGACGTCGTCTGCGTGCGTTCACTGCTTGTCCCCCGTAGGTGATAGCGTGATAATATGTAGCCTATGTTCTGACCCGACTTCTTAATAATATTCGTGCCAAATTTGAAGTAAATCCATGTAGTACTTTTTGAGTTTATCCCGGACATACACTGACTTTCCTATCATTTTATTATATGTATAGATATATCAAAAGTTCTCAATCACAATTCCTTAGAAAATACAATCACTTTATTATTTCGTTGTATTTAGCTTTATTAGTCTAGTCTTATTGCGATATAAGACTAAATTACATAAGCTTCTTGATGGTAGTAGTAACTTGAACATATGAATCGTATCATTCTAAGAACGCGAGTAAATTTTCTAAGACTTACGGTGTTCTAAACATAACGAATAGGTATAACAAAATTTACAAAGTGTTAAATCAAAAAATGTTCTGCCGAACTTGCGACATCTATACTATAATATAATAAAGCTGAAGAGTTTGTTTGTTTGATTGTTTGTTTGTTTGATTGTTTGTTTGTTTGTTTGAACGCGCTAATCTCAGGATCTACTGGACCGATTTGAAAAATTCTTTCAGTGTTAGATAGCCCATTTATCGAGGAAGGCTATAGGCTATATATCATCACCAATAGGAGCGTAGCGCCAATGAAGAATGTTTCAAAATCGGGGTGTTTTTTTTTTCTTTTGAGAGCTTCCGCTGCGTAAACGGTTAAAGTTTCGCGCAAATCATGTACGACAGAATTGGTCCTATTCCACGGGGACGAAGTCGCGCGCACAAGCTAGTTAGTAATAAAGATTGATTCACTGCGACCGCAGCACATAGACATTACGCTATTATTTATGTCCTATCAATATTTTAAGAGTAATAAAGGGTGGAAATAGAACGAGGCAACAAAATTACACCCAACAAACATGGTCTTCTCGCTTGTGGGTAAATATTTGAAAATGTGCAAATCGCGCGTCGGTTGATAAAGAACGAATACAGCGTTTTTATTTTTACTTTTTTTGAATTGTTTCTTATGTAAAAAAGTATCCCAAATATGGTGCGATAACTAAAAATCTTATTTATAAATTAAGTTAAGAGATATTACAAATCAAAGTGCCAAAATCTAATTACCATCCGTGTCCCATTTTCCATTTTCAATCAATAATTATCCTAAAAGTGTTTAATCCTTCTTGAAGATTACACTTTTGGTTAAATATTCATAAACTTAAGTTGTTAATGAACACATAAAATCATGCTATAACACGCAAAGAACATAACTTATTAAAAATAAGATCAGTTAAAAAATGTCCATCGATAACCTACTAATTACCATTTCAAAATATTTTGTAATGATTTTTCATATAAAAACTGGAATATTCTAATCCAAAAGTACACAGCCGTGCGGGCGCCAGTCAGGGCTTGGACACCGTGTGCAGTGGTAGTGTCAAAGACCAGTCTTTTTAGCGCTAATTTTGATTATCTCGTCCTCGTAGTGTTTTTGTCAAAATATTTTCTAATCACAATTTATTGTTTTTTAGGTAAGTGATCAATTACATATTTTTGATGACGTGTTTTATGTAGTCCTTTTAGTGACCCCTTTTGGATTTTGAGAATAGAATTAAAATTTTCTAACAAAAGAATGATTTATTTAAGAAAATAGTAGAAATACTACTTACCATCTGTCTCATTACCGGTATTTGCCGTTCGCATAAGCGAATGGTAATTAGTTTTTTTAGAAATGGTAATTATGTTAAAATCTATTATTATCTGGTATTATGTTAATTCTCGCCCTCAGATCCGAGAAGAGGTCGAGAAATTTTATGGACAGTTGTACTCGTCCAGCGCACGCAAGCCCGAGCCATGGGACACCGAAGATCCACGTGCACCATTGTTATGTCACAATTCAGAGGACATCCCGGACATCGAAGTAGATATGAGATTAGTGCGGCGCTCAGGCAGCTTAAAAATGGGAGCTTTAAAGCCGTTATCCACCGAGGTACCACGCCGGAGGCGTGGTCCAGGAGTGTGGTGGTACTGTTCTTTAAGAGAGGCGATAAGTCTCTGTTAAAGAATTACAGGCCGATCTCACTTCTGAGCCACGTCTATAAGCTTTTTTCGAGGGTCGTTACGAATCGTCTCGCCAGAAAACTCGACGAATTTCAACCACCGGAGCAGGTTGGGTTTCGAAATGGCTACAGCACCGTAGACCACATCCATACTGTTTGGCAGATTATTGAAAGGACAGAAGAATATAATCAGATGCTGTGTATGGCATTTGTGGACTACGAGAAAGCCTTCGACTCTGACCAATTTTCCTCCCGCGTGGTGTAAGACAGGGTGATGTCATATCACCGAAACTGTTTACCACTGCGCTGGAGGATGTCTTTATGACCTTGGATTGGGGGGGACGAGGCATCAACGTCAACGGCGAATACATCTCTCACCTTCGTTTTGCCGACGATATCGTCATCTTTGTGGAGACATTGGATGAACTAGGCTAAATGCTGGCCGGAATAAACGATTCCTCTGGACGAGTTGGAGGAAAGGAGAGTGGACAAAACGAAAGCTATGTTTAACAACCAAGTCATACCGAGACCGATATCGGTAGATGGTACCCTTCTCGAAGTTGTCCAGGACTAAATTTACCTAAGCCATACCATCCAAATAGGCCGCAACAACTTCGAGAAGGAGGCCGATAGGAGGATTCGGTTGGGCTGGGCAGCGTTTGGCAGGCTTCGTCAAGTCTTCACTTCGACGATTCCGCAATGCTTGAAAACAAAAGTCTTCGAACAGTGCGTCCTGCCTGTTTTAACATACGGAGCCGAGACGTGGACACTGACGAAGGGACTGGTCCACAAGTTTATTGTCGCTCAACGTGCAATGGAACGGGCTATACTTGGGGTTTCTCTCAAAGATAGAATTAGAAATGAGGCTATCCGCGAGAGAATGAAAGTAACCGCATAGCCCACAGAATTAACAAGTTGAATTGGCAGTGGGGTGGTCACTTGTGTCGCAGGACCGATGGGCGTTGGAGCAGACGTGTCCTGGAGTGGAGACCGCGTCTTGGCAAACGCAGTGTGGGACGTCCTCCGGTCCGTTGGACCGACGATCTACGATGAGGATTGCGGAAAACCGGGATGTCTGGCGCGAACTTGGGGAGGCCTCTGTCCAGTAGTGTACTGCAATAGGCTGATGTGATGATGTTGTGATGACTGAGGTATCATATAATATGGTACAACGTTTCTAATGCTTTAATAATTACTATAGTAATAATATTGATCTCAAACTTTAACTTTTAGACTGTTCAAAAATTGTTTTTATTTTCAATGAGAAGAGTTTTATTTGTTTTCCACTTTATTGTGTTAGACACTGATTTTATTATTTCTTATAAAAATATTTACAATTCTATTGGAAAATGTTTATTTTTTTTATTTTATGTTTTTAAGGCATGTTGCCAACGTTTTTCTAATGATTGTTTAGTAACTGATTTTCATAATTGTCATTATAGAAAAGAAACTTTAATTTTTGTTTTAGTAACTGTTTTTCATTTCAATAAAGCTTTTATATCTTAATATCAACTCTTTTTTATTTTTTTCATAATTACCATTCGAAAACAACTCATTACACTTAAGTGACCTAATTACCAATTATCCATATTTATCACTACCATTCGTATGAATTTTGAATTGTCTATTATACAAAAAGTATATATTTTAGGACATGCCCTTCGATACTATTTTATAAAGAAAGTCCCTGAGATTACAAAAATCATATAAAGAATCATTTTCATCACATTTTTTTCTTAATCTCCATAACTATGCCAATATGCACATTTTCAAATATTTACCCTTGTAATAGGGCCGAAATATCGAAATATAGCCAACAAATAATTGTGTATAATAAATAATAAAAATTAATTTGTCATTTTTTTCTAGTTATATGTGTGTTTTTGTGTCTGCGAGTATGTAGATACGTATTGTTGTGTGTGACTTTATAATCTAAGTATTATAAAAGGTAACATGTGACATTTTTTAAATGTATACACAGATAGTGTGATCATTGCCACGTTTAGTTTTTTCAAAAAAGATTAATAATGTTTTCTTATTTTTATTACTAATTTAGCTATAAAGGTCAAATGAAAAGATGTTTAATATTTCTTTAAATATGCAAGGTACCTATGTTATTGTGACGTGGCCCGAATGTTTAATGTAGGAGTAATGATCCATCCATTAGGAAAACAGAACAACGACCCTGCATAAAAGATTTCCTGCAATATTATGTGATTCTAAGGAAAGAATTTCACCAGCGTAATTTAGGATTAAACATTTATTTAAGAGTAGCGATTTTAAGACATCCGAGCAGATGTTTTTACTGGGTTTTAAAAAGTATTGCTAAGTAATTTTTACTACGTAAAATTCATCAGTCATCAAAGTGAAAACTGATTTTGGACATAGACGCTTCAGCGCTTTAAATAGCAAACTCAGTAGACAATTTCAATAAATCTAGTATTCTGCCACGAGTCTTTGAAGATGGTCAGGTAGAAAATGCGGCGGCGCTTACAACACCCTATCCCATCACCACAATAAGGTAGGGGGCGGTGTTTAGATGTACACTAGTGTCATAAACCGTCACTATGAGGAATGATTTTCTAGAAAAATAAAAATTTATATGTCAATACGTATTTATTAACAGTGTAATATATAGATATTGAGAGTGTTAATTGGTACCACTAGTCATCGAAATACTATGTAAAATACGAGAATCAATTCTGGTAGCTAATTAAAAACATGAAAAACAATATTAGAACTTTAAGATGCCATGTAAAATTTAGAAATTAAAATAATGATTACTTTTTTATTTTGTAAAAAGAGAAACGAGTAACAAGAATTGTCCAAAGACCTTCTGAAGAACTCACTTCATTCGTCCTAGTTAACGTTAATCAGAATACAGGATCTCGTTTCGTTTCCCATTCCGGAAGTTTGAGCTGTCCACTCAAACTATTTTTGTAATTTTTTTTGTCAAAAATACGTGTCAAGTAAGCGTTCTGTTGCCCAAGGGACTACTTAAAAAAAAATAATAACATTTTAAAGTATAACATTAAACCGTGTACCTACACCTTCAATGTATCATCTCCTTTACCCTAAGGTTGCCTGAAAGAGATTGCTTTCTTCATTCTCATAAGGCCGCCTTTTGTACATTTTTTTATTAATCGCTGTTAATGTTGCTTATTTATTTTGTTTCTTGTTTGGTTTACAATAAAGTGTAAAATAAATAATTTTCTTTACATTCAGGTCTCTTATAAAATAATTTTAACATCTACACTAATATATAAAGCTGAAGAGTTTGTTTGTTTGGTTGTTTGTTTGTTTGTTTGAACGCGGTAATCTCGGGAACTACTGGGCGGATTTGAAAAATTCTTTCACTGTTAGATAGCCCATTTATCGAGGAAGGCTATAGGCTATGTATCGTCACGCTAAGACCAATAGGAGCGGAGTCAACGCCGACGAAGTCGCGCGCAGAAGCTAGTTTACTATCAGGTGTACATTCATTTTTAAGCGACTTCCAAAAAAGGAGGAGGTTCTCAATTCGACACGTATGTTTTTTTTTTTTTTTTTTTTATGTACCTATGTTAGCTCAGAACATTTGACTGGGTGGACCGATTTCGATCAATTTTGTTTTAATTGAAAGGTGTTGCGTGTCATGTGGTCCCATTTTAATTTAATTGAGATCTGACAAGTACTTTTAGAGTTATATCTAATAATGCGTATTTACGTGACTACTTTTTCGTCGACCTACGTTATATTATACCGCATAACTTTTTACTCGGTGTACCGATTTCGATGATTCTTACTTTAGTCGAAAGCTAATACTTGTCTTGTAGTCTTGTTTAAATTAGATCGAAAACTGATTACAACTTTTTAAGTAATCTTTAATAGCGCGTATTTACTTGACTATTTTTTCGTCTTATTACGTTGTATTACTTGTCGATGTAATTGAAGTCGCTTTTTTTTCGTTTGCGAGCAAACACAATTATAAGTTATTATAAAGTTAAATTTATGTCTTGTTTTGTACCAGCTATAACAGTAATCCTTGTTTTTGTAAGATTGTTGAGAAACCTTTGATTGAATACGGATAGGTATTTAACTATACACATACATATATTTTAGAACCGTTAAAAATAATAGTGAAAAACTAAGAATTGTAAGATTAGATTAGTAGGTACCTAGTAGACTACTCTACTTTTAATCGATTGATTTACTTTAGGAAATGTCTTTAGTTGATAGGTAAACTCCGTCTTTAGTAATCTTACTTATATATGGAAATGATCTAACTAGCAATAAAAATACTTACTCTCGATATTCTTAATGGCTGATTCTGATCAGCGCCGCCGTGCATTCGGAAGCCCCACGGCGCGCCGCCCGTCAGTTCCACTTCCCGTGCAGACATTGCCAACTTCTCAATTCATCGCTATAAATCTTGCATCTCCAAATAACACTTCATCTAAATTCTAACTGTTTTCTTCAAAGCATCTTTCATTATTATAGAAATATACGAGGTAGTTGATGGAAGACAGATTTTTTTTTATACTTTTACATTATTTTCTGAAGGAAGTTCGGTGTATTGAATTGTATATCTGTAACAATAAATATAATAGACAATAAGTTTTTTGTCGTCAAAATTTAGAATTTCAAAAGCATTAAATTTCTATAATTATGTTTTCTGTCATCAGTATCGGATTGTCACATTTAAAATGTGGCCTAAAACATATTATTAAATCATCTAATGGTGATTATATAAATACTTGATTAAAAATCAATGAAATGGACGATTAACGTCCATTACAAGTTTAATCCTCCACGCTGCTCCACTGAGGTTTGGCGGATATGTTCCCTACTATGAGTAACGATCGCACGTGTTCTCCGAGGCACGGTGGTGTGACCCACAAAGACAGACATGCCAACCGGAAAAAATAGTTTAACAAATGCAAATATTTATCCCGAGCGGGAATCGAATCCGCAAAACTTCGGTGTTTTAGGCGACTACTCTCACCACTACAACAGAGCGGTGGTAAAATGAGATCATGTGCAGTGTTACCCAAAGGTCTCATTTTGCCATTTTTAATAAACGCATAAGACCCCGGTTGGTTCCGGGCGGAATATTAATATTCTATGAATAAGTTGCAACTGCACTATGACCATAATATATTTATTGAATAAATTATTATCAATTTACCGAACCTATCCCCAATCCCCCCCCAGGAGCTCTGGTCACCTTACTCACCAACAGGAACACAATACTGCTTGAAAACAGTATTATTTAGCTGTGGTCTTCTGTAAGGTCGAGGTACTACCCCAGTCGGGCTGCTCCAATTTTGAGCAGGAAATTTCCTGCTGTGCCCTACCTCAGTTCAGTCAGTATATTTCATTTGTTCATGTTTGTTTCATTTGTTTTTAATATACGGTACCATGAAACTTCTAATTCTAAATTAACTAAAAGGGTTTCTTATGAAATGTCCCATATCTTACCTATATTTTGGAACGTGATTTAGAAATAAAACAATAATGCTTTCATTATCAAACTGATACGAGACCAGACAATTTGAATTGTTTTGTAAAAAAAAAATGTTTTGTATTTTATTTCTTAACTTATCGAGATTTAATTATATTCGTAATACAAAAGATATTACGCTTCAGTATTAAATAGTAATAATATTGTAATTGTAAAATCTAAATCTGTTTATTGCGCCAATATTAAATTCATTTTAACACACAAATCCGTGTATAAATAGATGTGACTTATACTACTAAATATACACAATGAAATCTCATTTTAGTACCATACAACTTTATAGCTTATAAGAATGATTTTTGAGCATCATAAACACTACTTCGTTAAATTGCTAATAAATGCTATTTCTAGGATTATTGAATACTTTTAGAACAAGAGTTCCAAACAAACTTCAGGAAGTATTACCACATATCTAAATATTATGTATCAAGCAAGATATAGGGGAGAGTGGGGTATTCCCGGACACCGGGTAATCCCGGACACCGTTGTCTTACAAAATCTAACCCCGCCCGCGCCACTCAGGTGCCGTGAATAGGTAGCGTCCGCCATCTTTAGTGTGCAGTAAGTTGTCAAAACGGAAGGCCGCGCATTTGTTACAAGGTATGTTCTATTAAACATTTTAAGTCGTTTTGTTATAATTTTTAGCTCATAACATTGTCGTGTTTACGAAGCTATATATAAGTGACAGTTTTGATGTTTCCTATAAGAATTCGTCTGGAATTCATCCAGCAAACGGTAAAGTAACGAAATTGCCGAGGGTCACATAACCTGCAAACTTAAGTTTTTTAAAGACAATATGCTTTTTGGTTAATTACGGACGAAACGCTCGGGGTAAACTCGGACGTCCGCATTTACCCCATCAAAATATTAACATAGATTAATATTTTTTGTTTCAGATGCCCTGTACGTATAAAAAAAACAGAAAAGAAGTATAACCTAGACACATTAAAAATATTATTAACACTACCGCCACATAGCGTACACCGCATGCAACCTCTTGATCTGACCTTTCATGGTTCTTTGAAGACTGCTTACAACAAAGAGTGTGAGGCACACATCGTTAATCATCCTGGCTCCAAAATAAATACGTTTGATGTGATCGGTATTTACACGAAGGTTTTAATCGGACCACAAATATAGAAAAGCCTGTAAATGGGTTCAAAGCTGCATCAATCTACCCTTTTAACAAGGAAAAATTTAAAGCTACATTTGAGGCTTTTGGTGACACTGTGTATGAGCAGATTAACGCTAACTCTACAAGCCAAATTTTCTTTCAATTCCGAAGCCAAACAATAGAGCCATCACCAGCTTACTCCGCTAGGGTGTCAAGTTTCATCCACAACCAAAATGAACCTGAACCGCCAGATGCAACCGAACAAGCATCTATCGAAGATCAACCTATAGGTGATAGAGAAACTACTTTTCCCCCAAGTGAGGGTTTACCAAAGCAATCCAATTTAATCAATAATACGGATTTAAGTAATGTTATCCACAGTATGAGTTCACCATCCCCCGATTCAACAGTTGAAATTCCACTGCCTGACTGATGGGCAACTAGTTCAAATAGATAATAAGAGAAAAAAGACTGATAATGATAATAAATTAGGTGTTAAGAAAAGGTTTAGTACAAAGTCCAAGAAAGGAGTAAAAAATCTTAAAATTTTCGAAAAAGATTCAGAAGAGGAAGAATATTGGTGTATTTTTTGTAATGAGAAGTATTTTGACCCACCTGCGGAAGACTGGATCCTTTGTGTAGGATACCAACGATGGGCTCATGAAAGTTGTACAAGTGGTTCTTCATCGGGTGAATATATTTCTGATCTATGTAAGAACTAATATTTCATCCGTAATTACCCCAATGAGCGTCCGTATTTACCCATAATGTACCGGGCAAATACAGACAGGAACAGTTACGTTTTTTAAAAAATAAATATTGTTGTTAATTAGTAACAAGGCAAGTGTTATGCTAAATTTATAGGGTAGAAACCAAAGTTTAATGATAATAATAATAAGACTGATTAGTAAGTAAATTTTGGATTTTATTTAAAGGTTTCCTTAGGGGGCCGCAATTACCCCACTCTCCCCTACATACCTATAGGTATTGTGTACGTTTATATAGATTTTGTACTGATTTTTTACTGACGAGGTAATCCTTTTAGATTATAAACTTATGAGATACCTATGTCCGATAGTCTGTCAATAATATTGACATAGTAAAGCCTACCACCTGCAATCAGTCTGTTTCCTCTGAAGATTTCAAACGATCCGTCAGAGGCAGAAATGTCAGTAACGTTAAACCCATTTTTTACCATTAAAAATGAACGAACAATATCAAAAAATAAATTGATAACTAAACAGGTTATTCATAATCATAATTATATTAGAAGCCATTGAATAGAAGCCAATGAATTAATGTAGAATTGTAATAAAAATACACAGGAAGCGACACAAGCGTCACCTAGTGGCGCCTAGTAGCGCTAGGCACTCTATATGATAAAAGGTTGACTGACACTTATGTAATAGCTTAAGATTATCGGTAGACCATAACTAAAATAGATTTGCTGTGATTATAACTGTGACAGACTTTTTTTAAATTATAAATGTGACGGTAGTTGAATAGTGGCATGTCTTAATTATATCTTTGTAATAAAAAAAAATCTAGAATACTTTTATTTCTTGAACACCTACAAACATCCTAACTATAAACGCGTTTAAATATGAATTTCACAATTAAGATATATTATATAGCTACCTAGCTACCTGTGGTTACGGCACTAAAGAATGTAGCCACCCCCTCTCTTCCCGTGGGTGTCATAAGAGGCGACTAAAGGATAACACAGTTCCACTACCACCTTGGAACTTAAAAAGCCGACGGATGGCGGGATAACCATCCATGCTGGCTTTGAAATACACAGGCCGAAGACGGGCAGCAACGTCTTCGGTGCGACAAAGCCAGCCCTGCGGTCACCAACCCACCTGCCCAGCGTGGTGACTATGGGCAAAACACATGAGTTTGCGTCATAATATCGGGCGCGAACTTGTGGAGGCCTATGTCCAACAGTGGACTGTGATAGGCTGAAGTGGTAAGTGGTATATAGCTACCTAGGTTCAGTGACTTTTACCCGCGTAAATTCCGATCCAATAGTACCGATTTATTAGATGAAAATTGTCCTATGTAATATTCAAGTTACCATACGACAAAACATTAAAACCATTCAAGTACTCATACCGTAGCTATTATAACATTTTTACTGACAATCGTTAAATGACCGATTTTTTAATTTTATTTACATATTTCCGAATTTATTTATTCATAATTATATAACCTACATTCCATTTTAAGAGATATTTTTCTCAAATACCAAATACAAAAAGGTACTTAACATTTTTTTACAAAACACTTTCAAAAAATCCGCGGCATTTTATCAATTTTTGCTTCGTAACTGTAACTTGAAATTTACACATTTTATCAGCAACAATACACTGTTAATTCGATTTTCGTATGGTCTACTAAAACTTATGACTACTAGAGTCGAGATGGCACAATGTATCATCACTCCAGCCTATCACAGTCCACTGCTGGACATAGGCCTCCACATCTTCTATTGTGTTTCCATAGTCACCACGCTAGGCAGGCGGGTTGGTGGCACAATGTATAGAATACATGAATTTAAACTTGTAATTCCCGGGCTGAAATTCACAATCGATTTTGATAATTAAAAAATTTTACTAGACGTTATTACTCAAACTTTTTATTCAGATTGATGAATAAATGGAAAGTCATGTTGTCGATATATTAAATGGTTTATATTAAGTTACATGTACCTCGTTATTGAAGCCATAATTATTGATTAATCAAGAGTTCTTCAATAGTCACGGAAACCATTCAAACTTTACCCATTCTTCATTGTTTATTTTGTCAGACCCTCGTACTTAATTTCCAATCTAATCAAAATGTAATATTTACTACAGACTATATCCACTATCATTTAAGTAATACTTATTACTGTATCCACATAAATACGATTAAATTATTTGTGTTCTTTTCTGTATTTTCCTAACATTTTTAACGTTTACACATTGTATCCTAGTAAATAAAGGTAAAATCGTAATATCATCAATTATCATGACTTTCTAAATGATAACCGATTTAAGTATCGTACAAGTAAAAGTGACCGTGTGAGCTTTAAAACTATTATTACCTTTGCTTATAATAATCGTATATAATAAAAATATAATAAAACCTTTTATCTTTAAAAGCAACGAGACTTCTGTACAAAGTTAGACCCCGTCCCTAAAGACATTTTACTTCCTTAAGACATAATTATTCATTTGAAATGAAAAAACTCAAAAATACAATTACATCAACTAACAAAATTTCGAACTTAAGTAATATCTTTTCCGAAAACTTTTCCTCATCTATGTAGCTCTACTATAATATATTTCGTATTATAAAATTGTATATCGAAATCATTATATAAATATTTTAATTACTATAGCAATAAAAACAAATGACAGTTTTTACTCTTAATATTGATTGTTGTAACATGAGTGTTGAAGTGATAAAAATAATATGATTTAAGTCTATTATTTTTAATCGTAAACACCTATGTAGGTCAAAGTCCAGTAAACTACCATCTGCACCTAATTCTGTAATAACGAGTAAAAATGAGGTCATACTCGTCGAATTATTTCAGGCTATGATGAGTACTATGTACTATTTGAAATGAAGGCCAAAGTGATTGTCAAATATTTAAAATTACGCCACATTAATTAATGTAATTGTATTTGTTCTCAAACAACAAAAAATGCAACTTCGATTTATATCCATAAGTATAGTACGAGTATAACACACACGTCATTAAATTTTTTGTCAGATCTCGCTCAAGTTTAAATACCACACGACAAGCTTTTGCTCAATCAAATATGGACACGGTTTTAAAAAATCAAATAGAAGACATACTACAACACATAAAGATAACACAGGCTACACCACCCAATCCTCAACCACACCCACAACTGGATCTGACCCCCCTTTTCGAAACGCTAAACGAAAAGGTTGAGATCATGTCCTCGGAGCTACGCACCTTGAGGGACTCAAACAAGACCACGGTCTCACCGAAAAAACCGTCACTGGAGACAGAGATGGCGGTTCGGGAAGTCAAAGATACCCTCAATACAATCAAAGAAGGGGTCACAAAGTTGGTCCCTCGGGCGGTGACTACCTACGCCCAGGTCGCAGCCCGACCCAAACAAGAGAGTGTAGAGCAAAGACCTAACCACACTCTCATCATCTCGTCCCGGAACAAGCAGGAAACCAGCGAGCAAGTACTGACCAAAATCAAAGACTCACTGGACCTAACGAAGTCCGGGGCAAGGATGGAAAGGGTCCGAAAAGCACGCGACCAAAAGATTGTGGTGAGGTGCGCCTCAAAAGAGGATATGGCTAAAATTAGGGGTCAGGTCGAGAAAAATTCTGAACTGACGGTGCTTGAGCCCACAAATCAGGACCCCCTGGTTTGCGTGCGGGGAGTGCTGACGAGTTACACCAACGAGGAGATCATAGACCTTATCAAGGCCCAAAATGGCCATATCCTCGAAGGAGTAGACAAGGCGGCGCTTAAAATGAAGGTGCGGTTTAGAAAGCGCGCCCGAAACCCCCACGAGTGCCACCCTGTGATTGAGCTTTCCCCGGTTCTCTGGAGGAAGTTTATAGATAAGGGCAAGATCTACGTAGGATTCGGTAGATGCGCAGTCGAGGATCAGTCCCCCCTCGTCCAGTGCATGAGGTGCCTTGGTTTCGGACATACCAAGGCACTCTGCAAACAGGACAAGGACAAAGACGCATGCAACTACTGCGCTGGAGAACACACGAGGGGGAACTGTCCCTCGAAAGCGAAGAGTGAATTGCCCAAATGTATAAACTGTCTCAGAGCCAAGAAATCTGGTCCCGACCTGGCACACACCGCATACAGTGCTGAGTGCCCAGAAAGAATAAAATGGGATAATATAGCAAGATCACGGGTACAATATTGCTAAGGGTGACCCGGAGGCTAAAGTTGTGGTCCCTAACGGAGAGACGGATGGTGCAGGATACGCTTTGCGCTTTATACAAGCAAACCTGCAGCGCTCAAAGCTGGCAACGAGCGAACTGCTTCAGGTGGCCCAGAAAAAGGGGATCTCTTTCGCCCTAGTACAAGAACCGTATACCGGTAGAACGGGAGAAATGAGGCAATACCCAGGCACGAAGATCATCCAGTGCACCTTGGGCCGCCAGAAACCAGTAAAGGCGGCGATTATCGTGTTCGGTAACAACGTGGAAGTCATCCATGACCCCCAAATTGTCACCGAAAACGTGGCCGCCGTCTTCATAAAGGCCGGCCGACTCGAGCTTGGCATACTGTCCGTCTACTTCGAACCAAGGGACCAAGATATGGAACCATATCTCAAACAGGTGAGAACGGCTACCGCGAAGTTCCCCACACGCCATCACATAGTGGCCGGCGACGTCAATGCCTGGAGTCACTGGTGGGGCAGTAGCTCCGAAGACCATCGAGGAGCACGACTCCACGGTTTTATCACCGAAATGGACTTCCACATTCATAACAACGGGGATGTACCCACGTTTGAGACTTACAGAGGAGACAGGTTATACTCGAGCTGCGTGGACTTGACCCTATCCAGTCAGTCCCTTCTCGCGAAATTGGAATCCTGGCGAGTGGAACGAAATCTGATCACATCTGATCACAACGCCATAACGTTTAGTCTGCGCACTGAAGGGCCCTTAAAACCATTGGACCCAATTTCGACGCGCAGATACAATATCAAAAAGGCGAGATGGACAGATTTCACTGCGACCCTAACGTCCGGCCTCGCGGAAGAAAGCGTCACTCTGGGTGCCGTCCGTAATGTCTCGAACAAGGATGAGCTGGAGGGAATGATTGCAAAATATGTCGCGATCATTCACCACACATGTGAAAGGACCATTCCGAGGATAAAACCGTGGAAAGGCGACCCCCGACCACCCTGGTGGTCGGCTGATCTAGACTCCCTGAAAAGGGAGCAATTAAGAGCCAAACGTCGCATCAGAAATGCCGCACCCTGCAGAAGGGCTGGCGTCGTCGAAGAATACGTACGGGCCAAGGAGAAATACAAACAGGCGGCAGATGAAGCAGCCACTCAGAGTTGGAAGGAGTTCTGTACGGCACAGGACCGTGAAAGCGTATGGGACGGCATCTACAGAGTCATCAGGAAGACCTCGCGTAGGCACGAGGACGCACTGCTAAGGAACGAATCCGGCGAAACGTTGTCACCAGATCAGTCGGCAAAACTCCTGGCTAAAACGTTCTACCCAGATGACTCTGTAGACACCGAGACCGCCTATCACAAACAGATCCGAGAAGCCGTCGAAAGCAGAACTCCCGCGGAATTAGAAGATCTGTCCGATGACGACCCGCCATTTACGGCCGCGGAGCTGGAACAGGTTCTTTTGAGCCAAAATCCAAAAAAAGCTCCAGGCCCAGACGGGCTAACGTCGGATATATGCGCGGCGGCAATAAACTGCGACAGGGAGTTATTCCTAGCATTGGCAAACAAATGCCTATCGCTATCCTACTTCCCCAAGCAGTGGAAGGTTGCCCATGTATGCATCCTCCGCAAACCAGCCAAAGAGGACTACACCCACCCGAAGTCCTATAGACCTATCGGACTCCTGTCAATCCTAGGAAAGACAGTTGAGAAAATGATGGTAGGTAGACTTCAGTGGAGGCTCTTCCCAACGCTTCACCGAAGCCAGTACGGATTCATGCCACAGAGGGGAACGGAAGACGCCCTCTACGATCTCGTCAAGCATATCAGGCAGGAAATGAACTCTAAGAAGATAGTACTTCTCGTATCGCTTGACATAGAGGGCGCTTTCGATAATGCATGGTGGCCGGCTCTCAAAAAACAGCTGGTGGACAAGCATTGCCCGAGAAACCTATACGCTATGGTCGCCTCATACCTCCAGGACCGAAAGGTCATTGTAAATTACGCCAGAGCGACCAGTGAGAAGGAGACCTCGAAAGGTTGCGTCCAGGGATCCATTGGTGGGCCGACCTTCTGGAACCTCATACTGGATTCACTACTGAGAAAGATCAGCGGTATGGGAGTATACTGCCAGGCCTTTGCGGACGACGTTGTTCTCGTTTTCTCCAGCCAAAAAACCAGCAACCTACAGACCTCAGCCGAAACCACCTTAGCTGCCGTACAAGAGTGGGGTATACGTAACAAGTTGAGCTTCGCCGCGCACAAGACCAACGCGATGGTGCTCACTAAAAAGCTGAAATACGATACACCCATAATCCACATGTCCGGCACTCGACTGAGGCTTGTAGATGAAATAAAACTGCTGGGGCTCATTTTGGACTCAAAGCTCACTTTCAACGCGCACGTTTCCGCCATATGCAAAAAAGCTGCGGACATTTATAAAAAACTCGCGTGCGCGGCGAGAGTGACTTGGGGTCTGAATGGAGAGATCGTACGGACCATATATGTGGCCGTGATAGAGCCCATCGTTCTGTACGCAGCTAGTGTATGGTCCCCTGCAGCAGAGAAGTTGTCGATAAGAAAGCAACTAGACTCACTGCAGAGAGGATTTGCACAAAAAATGTGCAGGGCGTACAGAACGGTGTCGCTGACATCGGCACTAGTCCTCGCGGGCTTGCTCCCGTTAGACCTCCGCGTTCGAGAGGCGGCCATGCTTTTTAAGATCAAAAAAGGTCACAGCACGGACCTTCTTCCACCGGGAAGAGAGCTGGAGCGCAGAGTGGGACCAATGCAAAATCCCCACCCTTCTCTACTCATGACAACAGAGTATGAGCGCTTAGAGAATCTGAACCCCGAAGTCCTTGAGGAACATAACATCGTCGGGCCTTTCATCTTTACCGACGGAAGCAAAATAGAGGGTAAAGTAGGAGCCGCCCTCACATGTTGGGACCAAGGCAAGGAAGTAAGATACTCTACTTTCCGGTTAGAGCCGCACAACACTGTCTTCCAATCGCAGATGTACGCACTCTTCAGAGCCGTAGATATGGCAAAAACTTCAAAGTCACGCTCCATTAACATCTTGAGCGACTCGAGGTCATCTTTAGATCTGCTGAGGAGCCCCTCAGTGACTCACCCTCTGGCCGTGGAAATGAAGAGTCGAATCAGACAGCTCCGGGAGGAGAATAAGACGATACGGTTCTTTTGGTTGAGGGCCCATGTTGGAACACCAGGCAATGAGAGAGCGGACGAGCTGACCAAAAAGGCGGCCTTAACAAAAAAGACGGCACCTGACTACGACAGAATACCTATTTCGTATGTCAGAAGGCAGATCCGGGAAGAGACTGTCAGGATTTGGCAGGACAGATACAATTCTTCGGAGACTGGCTCGGTCACGAAAATATTCCTGCCAGATGTAAAGACCGCTTACAGACTGGTGAGGAAATCGGCACCAACAGCTGTCGACACAAAAATTCTGACCGGCCACGGAGGATTCGCGGCGTATCTCCACAGATTCCACCTCACTGACAGTCCTTCGTGTATCTGCGATCCGAATTGTGAGGAGACAGTTCTGCATATAATACTGGACTGCCCGAGATTTAGTAAGGAAAGGCTGGATCTAGAGCTCAAACTCCAGATCAAACTTGACCAGCCATCGCTCCATACTATCCTGGAGAGCGAAACAAGCAGAACGGCCTTCCTCACATTCGCGAGAAAGGCTGTCAATATAGCCGTAAAAAGAAACAGCACGACCGCTCCACCACCGTCCGTAACACCTGCGCAGAGTGCGAACACCGTCGTTCTCGTAACACACATCCACACAAACAGCACACAACTACAAACACACCAAAACCGTGTCCAACACAAACACGACGGACCTTCTCCTCCTCAACAAGCCACTCAGAGGGATAACTCAACAGATACACGAATGTCTCCTGGCCGCACACTTCTGGGTCAAATAACGAAAGCCATGCCCTCCTCGCTGCAGAAACTGTTCAGGAATGGAGCCAACCAAAACGCACCTCCGCAACCGACCCACAGCGGGATAACACAATCCTCGCGTAGCGAAAGAAACGGAAGCGGAGAAGTGGGAATCAAGACCAGATGCGTGGCTCTATTCATGGACAGCGAAGTAGAGAGGATGGGAATAAGTTTCTGTCGTTCCGAAGGACGCGATCGGCTGGCGATTTCGCCGGGGCTAGCTTTGCTGATAAAGGGTAGCACCGAAAAGACAATCATAAAGCGCACTAAAATCACAGCGCTAGCGCAAGAACAGGAGGGCGACTCGACCTACCGTCTGGTGCATTTGAATAACAAATGTATCGTGTTGTTCGAGTGGGGAGAGACGTCCGCCTTCGCGCAGTCTAGTGTGTGGCTACAGCGGTTGAGCGAGACCCCCGGTGGAATCCCCAAAAGAATTAGTGTGGATTCGATGAGAGTTGGGTATGATAGAGGAGACGTATCTGATAGGTACGGTTGCCTGATGGCCTCCAAGTACAGTGAGGTCATAGTCTACGAGGACAGGGGGGAGGATCTCGGATATCTAAAACCGAAATCCATAACACCAACACCTCCTGCATGTCCGACTGTCAGCGAACCCACACTCAGCGGCTCGGAGCGTCTACAGCAACAGGTCGAGACCCAGAAGGCTGAACGAAGTAAGGCAAAGGCCACACCAGAATCTAAGCCAAGCTCGATGTCATTGGCGACCTTTATCCACGCAACCATCTCCCCAAAACAAGGTAAGCTCCCGCATCACCTCTCTCCCAAAAATGCTGATCAGGGAGAGCGGCAATCGGCGGCGCTGAGCAGGTTCACCAGAGACGATAGTCCGAGGCACCCGGAGGCGTCACCGGCCGCTCGAACTAGGGCTGACATGGGACATGTGACACCACCAAGACTTCGTCCTGCGTCCACGCCGCTACAACATGCGGAGAATGCCCTAATAGAGTTCCTGGCCATAATAGAGGCAAACCGCGAGGTCAGCCGGGCCACCTGTAAAAAGATCATGCAGGCCTACCAGTACAATCACCAAGGATTACTGGAGGTGGAACTCGAGGAAGCCGAAGCAGCCCTATACAACAGCGAAACCCGACAAATACTCAAGGGCAAGATGTCAGGTAAGTATATGGCTGCGTATAACAGCACAGCAGGCTTCGTGAGCGCGGTCGAGTCTGAGGGGAACGACGAGGAGCCACAAACCTTCGAAACACCTGAAGGGGACCCGGTGGTGGTAGTGGCCAGATGCACGAAAGTAATGCTGGCGGACCGGATGCTACAGATGGCGAAAACCGTCTCCGGCGACCGGGAAGGCCTACCGACCGTGCCCTGGGGACTACCATCGCTGGAGTGGATAAACGGGGTACCAGGATGCGGCAAGACAACTCGTATAGTCGGGGACTTCGATGAGGACACGGAGGTCGTAATCACGACCACAGTCGAGGCGGCCAAAGACCTAAAAGAAAAACTGGCGCACCGTTATGGCAACAAAGCCAAGCAAAAGGTGCGCACTATGGCCTCCATTCTAGTTAATGGTTTCCGCGAGGGCTCAAAAATAAACCGCCTAACGGTGGACGAAGCCCTCATGAACCACTTCGGAGCCATAGTAATGGCCGCCCGACTATCTGGAGCTCAGAAGGTAGTCCTCATCGGAGACATAAACCAGCTTCCGTACATCGACAGGGACAACCTGTTCGAAATGCGGTACTGTAGACCAACCCTGATAACAACCATCTCGTGCGAGTTGTCATGCACGTATCGTAATCCCAAAGACGTCGCCCTTGCCATCAGCGAAGTTTACAGGACCGTGTACAGCTCAAGCACAAAGATCCGATCTTTGCGAGTGGAGAGCCTCACGGGCGCGCGTATTCCTGCAGGAAGGGACCGCACCTTATACCTGGTCTTTACGCAAGAGGAGAAGAGATTGCTGACTGACCAGGGATACGGGTCCGGTGAGGGATCGCGCGTCTTAACCATCCACGAGGCGCAGGGCCAGACCTTTGAGGACGTCATTGTCCTCCAGACGAAGACAAGGAGGCTCAAGATCCACGACAGCGTTTCGCACGCTGTAGTCGCGGTAACTAGACACACTAACACCTGTGTCTACTACACCGACGACCGTGACGACGCAATTGGTCGCTTTGTGGCGAGGGCAGCGGAGGCGACAGACAAGAAAATCCTCGAGCACAGTCTCAAGATGGCAATTCATCATAGGGATGCCGCCGTCATTGAGAGTGTGCTCAGAATGTTGAAAGGTGTTGGGGTGAAAAGACATTATAAATAGTGTAGATTATTCATGTAATATTATAGGAGTAGTAATACTATAGGATTAATAAATAAAAAAAAATAAAAAAATAAAAAAATAAAAAAAAATAAAAAAAAAAAAAAACATTTACTAATATTAACATAGGTTAAGTGTACATTGTAAGTAGCCAATAAGTGCACATATATTGTAGCTAGGAAATAAGTGTACATATATTGTAGTTAGCAATTAAGTGTAAATATAACAAAATTATATTATAGAATAGTTTTGGTCAGTGGACTCACGTTGTTTCTAAGTCTAGTTATTAGGTTAACTTAAGTTGCAGTACAGTACCAATGCATGTTTTATTACATAAAAATTGGAATAACAAAAGCACGGGCACTATAAGTCCGTGGATATATCTTTTATAAAAAAAAAAAAAAAAAAAAGCGCTTCGAATCATCTTTCTTAATACGCACGGCCAAGGATTGGAATTCCCTGCCGGCGTCTGTATTTCCGAGTTCATATAACCCGAATGTCTTTAAAGTGCGAGTGAACAGGCATCTTCTGGGTGAGCTCGCTCCACCTTCGACCTCATCTCTGCTCCAAAGCCAGACTGTGGTCAAGAGCAAGCCCATAAAATAATAATTTAAAAAAATGTTTTTCAAGAACATTCGACACAAAATTCTCATTCAATTAATCAAATTAATAGGCCGTTGTGAGTAAATCATAACTATAAAAAACAACTTACGACTATAAAAAATAAACACAAATTACAAAAGAATTTAATGAAAATGTATTAGTGAAATAAAGTATAAGGAAAATAAAATAACGCTTGCAAACTCAAAGCGATGTGTAAAGATTTACGTCGCCCGCAGGTAAACAATTTCATACATTTCAGGATTACCAAGCATTGTATATGTACGTATGTACTTGATTGCTTCGTTTTAATGTTTTTTTTTTACACAAAAACTTATAGCCTTCAACACAAAAAATGATTAAGATAAAAAAAAATTTATAAGACTTTACAACAAAAATATTTACGGGCGATTTTGGGAGTGATTTGAAGGTGTTAGAATAACACAATGGGTCTAGCCTTACACCTTGTGAAGTACTTCAACCTTAATAGAGCCCTTTACATAGTATCGATCGTCTAGGGCAACAGATCAGATGCAGATCAGAAAAACTCGAGCCCGTCAGATTATTATGCTGTACAGACGCTATATATTACTGTCCCAAAATCTGACAATTTAGTGGAGGAAATTTCACAATCTGACGGTATGAATAAAAAAATGTATATCCCTTCGTACGGTCACACCCACTCAATTAATATTTTCCCGTCATGATCACGTAATGCGTATATCTGACGCGCTCGAGTACCTATTTCTTATAACTAACTATACGCTCTCCCCACCGCTGAAAAGAAATACATCATATAACCTTTTTTTTAGCATCTAATCTTCAAGACCCTGGTCCTCACGAAACTCGAGTAAATCCACATTTACCTGTTCGGGCTCCACTACCATTAAAACGTAGCTGGCTGTCTGGTTTCGAGTAAAACGTACATAATTTATAAATGTAGATATCGCATTTAATACAAAATTCACGCACAAACTACTACTTTTACATATTAATAATTTCATGGGCATTTACAATACATATTACTTTAATAAATTCGTACGATTCTAACACTTTACGAACAAATAGTAGCCATATATAATAACTGGAGCTTAAAACACCAGTCACTCACTATGCTTAATAATACACGCTCCAATTCCTCGAGGAATTCACATTAAAGTTTATGTGGTAATTTACTATCTGGTCTTGAAACTATCAAAGTAATCAAAAAATCTTAATTTTAGTTTACGTTACACCATAAATTAAACATTTTACGATGGAAGACCAAAATAATTAATCTAATACAAAGTTTAAATCTTATTTACTTTTTGGAGGAGATCCGCACTAGAGACGAACTTCACCCATCTGCCTAATGTACGAATTTTTTTTATATAATATATTAGTATATTAGAAAAATAACCGCGAAAAGATTGACTAAAAACTCCTGGCGAGCCTATATTTAAGTCAAAATTTAAAAAAATATATAAGTGCGAGTTTAAAATGTGTACCTATATAATATAAATGTTTATAACTTGTTATATATATAAATTACTAGTACACATAGTTACTTTCATCCACATATTTAATAAATAAATATTATATCAAAATGAGTGCTGTTTCATTGCTAATACGATGACAGAGGGTTGATTGCTAAAAATTTGGTTTGAATGGCTGTTGGCGAATATAATGTAGCCTGGTCAGGAATTTTCCAGCCAACCCTTACGCGGTTTATCTTTAACATACTAAAGTAGAGAGTACCTAAAATAATTTTTATCCATTAAGCAGATGGTTGAAGGTCATGTCTAGATCGGAGCTTACTGTAGACTATTGGGCCAACTCCACGCCGCGGTTGCAATTTACTAAACAGTAAGAAATACCCTTGTTAAAAAAGTAAGAAAAAGAAAGTAAGAAATATTCCTGTAAAACAGTAAGAAAATGAAAGTAAGAAATGTCCTTGTAAAAAAAAAGAAAATTCCTAGTTATGATTGTGTAATTTTAACGTTATTTTTAATTATTTTTGTCTTAGAAACTTGTAATTCCAGAACAGGTAAAGTGATCTATTCATAGTTAAAATGACATAATTATAGTAAATGCGGTCAAGAGGCTGAATTTATATGAAATCCTGTTTATAATAATCTATTAAGAAATGACAGAAACTACGCAAAATATATATATAAAAGCATAATAAGTATAAAATATATGTTGTTTTTGTAAATTGGTAACGATTCAGCCTGCAATATCCCACTGATGGGCATAGGCCTCTTCCTCATGTAGGGGAAGGATCGGAGCTTAATCCACCACGCTGCTCCAATGTGGGTTGGCGGATATATTCCCTACTATGAGTAACGATTGCTATCAGGTGTACATGATAACAACCGGGACCGACGGCTTAACGTGGTCTCCGAGGCACGGTGGGGAGACCCACAATGACTGCACAAACACCCAGACCACGGCAAACATCTGTATGGCCAATACAAATGTTGTCGTGTGCGGGAATCGAACCCGCAACCGCCCGCGCAACAGCCAATCGCAATCCAGTGCTCTGACCGCTGCGCCAACGCGGCGTCACAAATTGGTAACATGGGTAATGAAAGCTTTCTTGTAAGCTAGACGTATATTTTGTTTTGTAGACCGAAGAAAGAACCGCGAGCATCACGCATCCTTGTTGCCGATAATTAATCGTACAATTGGAAACAAAATCAGTCACTGATTTCACAAGCATATGCTAAGAGAAATTAAAGTTTCAGTGATATATCAAAAACCACTTGTTCGAAAGTCTTCTTATAATCAAGTGAGTAACAACCTGTTTATCGTCACCTATACTCGTATCCTTCAATGCCATCCATTTTAAATAGAACTGGTTTAATACATTATAATATGCAAGTCGCTGAAGTACTATGAGAAAATGTATGATGAAGATCAGAAAAACAAATTAAATTAAAAACAATTTTATGATTAAAGAGTAGTTGCAGAATGATAAGAATAACGGAAGTAAAGATACAGACTAAGTAATCTTGAACGTTCTACTTAATATTGCTATAAATAAAATAGCTAAACTTGATAATAATTAGCACCTACAATATCTTTTGTGTGGAATTTGAAATACAGTAATTTTTAACATGGTAACTTATTGTAAACAATAGTGGAAATGAACAAATAAAAAAAAACAAAAAAAAAAAACAAAAAAAAATGAACACTATAAGAAAAAATGAGACACGTTCAATTGAACCAGAAGCGATTAGTAATCACAAAAGAAAGAACCATAAAGTAATTGAACTGAAGTCAGGAATGCAAACATATTGTCACTGAGCTTAGAAAAATCTAAATATAAAAATATCCTGATGGAGATAAAAATTTACTAGAAAATGAAGATAATCAATATGAAATGGGAAACACATTGTAACTTGACGAATTATCATAATAATGTTATTAACATATCTCATTATTGATTTTGTGTATTATACTATGCATTCCCAAGGAGGGTTGATGTCAGGCAGGCGGCCGGTCATAAAAAATAACATGCCAAATCACGTCTTACAACATGAGTCTGAGGAAGAGGAGAACATGTTGTGCCGTCCCTATATAAATAGGATAAGGGCAGGGAGATGATGATGAGTGGAAATGCACCATTATTTCAGAAATCTGAATTTTATTTTCGTTTCGTTAGTCCTAGTGATTTGAAGATATATTTTATATACATACCTATGCATAAGTCTCGAAGTTTATTTATAATATGCGATGAAATAAATTTTTCAGATTTTATCGCGGCTTATTACGTTTTTTAGATGCCCGACTTTTTGGATACTTTACAGCAACCATGGTCACGGGAGGACACTCCTCTTACAAACCGCGATAAAATCCGAAAAAGTTGTTTCATTATAATGAGTACAATGCGCGTAAAAACATTAAAAAAAACAATAAAGTAATATGTGACTTGAGCCATAATTTTTCGAGGTTTTATAAAATAAAGTTACTATTTAAAAAAAATTGGATACATATTTGTATATTTTTCCAATTACATTTACTTAAATGTATTCTAATATATGCGATAAATCAGCGGTAAATGAACAACATACATAGTAACGGAAGGTTGAGATTGACGTTTGAATTGGACCCTCGCTGTCTTTCAGCGCCAGATGTGTCACACACAATGACCCTCACCAACCTTATCAACGACATGCTCAATATACTTTAGAAATTCAAATAAATTTTCAGCAGCTTATTTCAAGTCAAATAGTAAATTAGCTACAAAAAAAAACAAGAAAAAGATTATTGTAATTGACAGTTAATATTAGCTCTTTTTGTACAATTAGATTAATAATAAATAATCAATTCCTAAGGGCATAAGTTGTTGTAACATGTAATTAAGGGGATGATACTGGCTTCTGCAACACAGTACTGCTTAGTGCAAGAGTCAGGGTAATCTATTTATTGTTTTGTATGAATTATGATTGTGTCCAATAAAGATTATAGTTAACTACTTTTTTTTTGTCGGAACCGTGAAAAATAACAAACGCGTAATAAAGTATTATTGCGAAACTTTTGAAACACACTACATTGCTTCTACCATTATTAGAAAATTAATTATTTATAGAACCAAACATGAAATGGTAATTTATAAGTTATACAAATAAAATACTATTGACAGTTTAGTTACTTATAAATTTATTGCAATACGTAAAAAAAAAACGTTAATCTCATCGCACTATCTGGATATCCTCAGTAATGACCTTTTAAGTAAATTTACTACTACTATTATTAGATTCCTTCTATCTATGTTAATAATTAAATCGAATGTTTCGAAAACAGTAATGTTTTGTATAATTTTGGTATTCTTATTATTAAGTTACTTTAATAACATAGTAAATTTTATTTAAATACTTATACTAGGTGCTACTACAACTAAAATTCAACACAGTATATTATTCCAAGGACTGGACTGGACGTCAAAATTTTAAGTACATCGTTAAGCGAAAAGTGAGATTTCCTCTGAAATTTATTTTACTGTGTTGTAATATTGTGACACGGAAAAATGTTTAAGTGAAGTGTAAATTATGTAGTAGGTACATAAAAGTACCAAAAAGGTCTTTTCTTTTTACGAGATACCGAATTGCTACATTACTTTAATTGTTAAAAAAACTGTAAGTACCTTATGTAAAAAGATTTGTTAATTTACTGTTTGATAATTGTTATCTTTTAGAAAATTATCTCAAAGAACATTAAATATTATAATGTTGATTTTAAATACAAATAAAAATAAGTACCATTCTAATAATGACAACAAAACTACAGGAGTACAGATACATTAACGGATGTACGTAAATTTTGAATATCAGAATGAATACCCATTATTGGTTACGTAAATATTTGATGGAAAACAAATTACCTGAAAGCGGACCAGTGATTGACAGGCGAACAATTTCAGTCGACCTGCGTCAAGACGTGACGGCTGTACAGACGCTGTTTCTATTTCTGGCTTTTAATAGAGTACATGGCTGACTCACATTTCGTTAATCGAAGGTTAAATATAACTACATTACATTACGTAGCTTTACGAGACCGGGCGTTCGGTATGACCTAATGACGTACATACAATTTTCCATTCAAAAAACAATACTAATGTTAGCGATTAACCCTGAATGCTATTACGTAAGCGACTTTTTATTTAAGATAATTTTAATTTTAGCCGAATAATATTTTTAGTGAATTACTAACATTCTAAATCTAAATTTTAATTGTATGCGTAGTACAGTGCATAAATAATAGGTACTGCAATATGTGTTACAAACCGTATTCTATATGATAACGATATGTTAAAGATAGGTCGGCAAACAAGCGTACAGCTCACCTGATGGTAAGCGATTACCGTATAACTTATAGACGCCTGCAACACCAAAAGCATCGCAAGCGCGCTGCCGACCCTATCCCCAAACCCCCCAGGAGCTCTGGTCTTGAACTTGTGGAGGCCTATGTCCAGCAGTGAACTGCGATATGCTGAAGTGAAGTAAGTGATATGTTTACTTTAATAAAATTTATACCCAAAGGTATTTGCTAGAAAACAAAAACCTGTCCATTATCTCCTTGTTAGAAGTCTACCGAAATCATTTTAACTGACAAGATTAATTCTAATGGAATTTAATATTCTCAAAGTTAAGTTTAAGACAGGAAAATATTTTTAAAAATTCGAATCGCATTTATTTCTCAAACAATATTAAATATTCGCAATTTTGTAATATCATTCGTTATGACTGAAAAATTACATCATAGCTTTTTAGTTTATTAATGAGAACAAAAACTAAAGTTAACCATTTATTACTATTTGTACTAGTTTATAAAAATTTAATTTATAAATATTACTAAAGTTGTATTAAAAACCGATAACTGAAACAAATACGTGGTAAATGTCCTTTGTTAAATACTAAAGTCAAAGTTTAGGCTATTTCGTGGTTTTTATGTCGCTGGGTTACGGTAAATTTCGACACAAATTGTCCAATTAATGGTCTTATCAAAAGATAAGTACTAAAGGTCTGTGTCGTATTTCGTGGCTAGTTTATATGTTGAAGGAATCCTGGGATACATACTGGAGCCTAATTGCTGCTTACGTATTATATATTTTACCCAAATAATCCTGAAAGTTACCTTTTCTCGGTCATTAAATTTTTTAAATTATGTTTATATTTGTAGGAGTTGTGTTATATAAATTTTGTATGGTTAAATTCTGTGTATAAAATTTTAGGCTCTAAATGTAATACAAATTGATAAGCAACCAAAACTCAATAGTGATTAACTGAACTTAGTTAACTCAAACGTTTTTCTTGGAATCACCATTTGGCGCGGGTTCAAATCCCGCTGGATCGAAAAATTTTGATATGATTTTTAAAATGTTTATAATTTCCTCATGTGTGGGTAACACAAAAATGAAAAAAATAAAAACGAATTAAAGATAGCATGGTATCGTCTCTTGTCAAAAGAATTCATTGTAATATGAAATCTTTGAGAGACGGCGCCAAGGTATGCTTAAAAAACCAAAATCATCATATCAAGAATTTCGACCCAGCTTGATGTGGATCCATAGCTCAGTTGGCAGAGCGCTGACATGGCACGTCAGAAGGCGCTGGTTCATTTTTTTTTTTTTTATGTTACTAAGTCGACAAACAAGCGTACGGCTCACCTGATGGTAAGTGACTACCGTAGCCTATAGACGCCTGCAACACCAGAAGCGTCGCAAGCGCGTTGCCGACCCTATCCCCAATCCCCCCAGGAGCTCTGGAGTTCAAATCCCGCTGGATCGAAATTTTTTGATATGATTTTAAAAATGTTTATAATCATCATTTGTTCAAAGTTACAGTGGGGAACCCATGTCTATCGATTGACGAACAGACCGAGTTCTGCAGCATACACGGTTAAAAGAATACGGTTATTAGCAGATGTCGATACAGCTCAATTAATATATTTCAGCTACTTCCATAGTAAAATGTCCTATCTCATTTTGCTAGGCCATGCGGCTGCTATTAATGTCATTTTCATTCTGCAGAAAAGGGCTGTCCATTATATGATATACATATTACATGTATGGTATAGTCTCATACCAAAATTACATAGTTTACATTGTTTTAAGAGTCCACTCAGTCCACTCTACACAGCAGCAGGTCCAAAAAAATCAATTTTTTTTTAATTGTTTTCTTATCATTTCATTTTTTTCTATAAGAAAAATTATAAAGATCCTGAAAATCTCAAGTCGAAATTTCAAAGGCCGCTAAAGACTTTTCTCGTGTATTCGATTTTGTATTCACATTTATACCCTGTTTTTTTTCGGTACGGACTAAATTGACACATGCAAATGTCAATTTTCGAAATAATGATACCAGCTTTTTTGTAATAGTGTTGTATATCGATTTTATGAATAAGACACCGGTTTTATAAATCGTACCTTTTTACTTTTACCACATAATTTTATTATTATTTGACAATAGAAGAATCTTTTAAAAATCAGTTATGTTAGTTATTGTAATATTTAATAAAGCCGAGGATAAAATAAATAGGTAATGTCTACCGAGAAATTAGAAATTTTTAGTAATTTAATATTTTTACATTTTGACTAAGTTAAGGTTGCTCATAACACTGGGTACATTACCTAAGTTTGTAATGTACCTAATGTTAAGATATAAAAAAATATATTTTTATTTTACTTTAATGTTTGATATTTTGCTACCTTAAATTTCTTTATTATTGTTTAGTTTTTTTTTTTTTTGTAAATGACAATTTTTTTACTTTCGTTAAGTGTGTGTATCACCTTAAAGCGAAATAAATGTTTTCATTTCATTTCCATTTGCATGTGATTACTAAGATTAATAAATACTTAAAAAAATAAGTGTTTTTCATTTATCATAAATCTATACAATAGCCATACAGGTACATTATATACGTATGCCTATAGGTACATTATCGTTGTCGCCGCATTCTAAAATTTTAAAGACAAAGACTTGTAATTATTACTGAAAAACGATACTAGATTGTAAATTACGTAAAGTTACGGTAGTGGTACATCACTATTATTGATTCACAAAAAACTAGCAACACAGCTTATGTCAATTTAGTCCGTACCGAAAAAAAACAGGGTATAGTATGTCAAATTCAAGAAAAAAATATCAAATTCGTTGATATTCATGTTCAGAATTAGCTCGAATAGATATAAAGTACCTAGTTACCTACTTGTCTTGGATACTTTGAAAAATTTAAAGCGACCTTCTCATCTATACATATAAATAAAATTGGAGTGTCTGTTTTTAATATTAAAATAACCACTTTTTACTAAATGCATATGGATCTATACACGAAACATATACCAAAATAACATTTTTTACAATTTTTGTCTGTCTGTCTGTCTGTCTGTCTGTTTGTTCCGGCTAATTTCTGAAACGACTGGACCTATTTAGACGGGACTTTCACTGTCAGATAGCTGATGTAATTGCGCGTAACTTAGGCTACTTTGATATTAGAAATTTATTTATTTTAATTCATAATTATTACGAAACGTCTCGAAAAAATTTACGTTCCGTCACAACTTTAGGTTACGTCCGTACACTCCGTCCAATCGTTTATTATCTTTTTGACAGTTCCAGACATTTCGAAATTAGTGATTGCCTCACAGGTTATTAATTCGATTTAAAATAATAATCGATTTTATTTAAGAAGAACTTTCAATCGATTTAATGAAATATTTTTAGTTTAAAAATTATAATTATTCGTTTATTAGTTAGTTTGTTAAATAAATTAGTAGTTAGGTATGTGATTTTCCAAATATATTAATTTGCTCATAGCTCTTGATTTAAACTTGATTTAGACTTTATTAACCATGCATTTGAAAGTTTAATTTCACTAACGCTTGCATAGTTACATTTAAGGGCAGCCGTCAAAAAATAAATAAATGAATGAACAGAGTTATTGCTGTTTACTCTTGGTTTAAAATCAACTTCAAGATTTCGACTTAGTTCCTTGCAAATAATCAATCTTGGAGTCATAGATACTATAAATTTTTATTTCCTTTTTTTATTAAATTTATAGAAACAATAATTAGAGGACGTATAATTATTTTTATCATAATTATGGTCAATTTATCGTATTGCAAGAACTGTTACATAGTCTGTGGTTGTTTGTTATGCATTTCAATCAATCAATCAAATCGTCAATAAAGTATGACATTACTGGAGAATTTTTAGTACGTTATTCCGAAAAAAAAAACTGTAATATATAGGCGTGAGCTGTCACAAAGATAATAAACGATTGGATGGAGTATGTCTTTTTTAAATACTAAAGTGTATACATATAAATAAAATTGGAGTGTCTGTTTTTAATATTAAAATAACCACTTTTTACTAAATGCATATGGATCTATACACGAAACATATACCAAAATAACATTTTTTACAATTTTTGTCTGTCTGTCTGTCTGTCTGTCTGTTTGTTCCGGCTAATTTCTGAAACGACTGGACCTATTTAGACGGGACTTTCACTGTCAGATAGCTGATGTAATTGCGCGTAACTTAGGCTACTTTGATATTAGAAATTTATTTATTTTAATTCATAATTATTACGAAACGTCTCGAAAAAATTTACGTTCCGTCACAACTTTAGGTTACGTCCGTACACTCCGTCCAATCGTTTATTATCTTTTTGACAGTTCCAGACATTTCGAAATTAGTGATTGCCTCACAGGTTATTAATTCGATTTAAAATAATAATCGATTTTATTTAAGAAGAACTTTCAATCGATTTAATGAAATATTTTTAGTTTAAAAATTATAATTATTCGTTTATTAGTTAGTTTGTTAAATAAATTAGTAGTTAGGTATGTGATTTTCCAAATATATTAATTTGCTCATAGCTCTTGATTTAAACTTGATTTAGACTTTATTAACCATGCATTTGAAAGTTTAATTTCACTAACGCTTGCATAGTTACATTTAAGGGCAGCCGTCAAAAAATAAATAAATGAATGAACAGAGTTATTGCTGTTTACTCTTGGTTTAAAATCAACTTCAAGATTTCGACTTAGTTCCTTGCAAATAATCAATCTTGGAGTCATAGATACTATAAATTTTTATTTCCTTTTTTTATTAAATTTATAGAAACAATAATTAGAGGACGTATAATTATTTTTATCATAATTATGGTCAATTTATCGTATTGCAAGAACTGTTACATAGTCTGTGGTTGTTTGTTATGCATTTCAATCAATCAATCAAATCGTCAATAAAGTATGACATTACTGGAGAATTTTTAGTACGTTATTCCGAAAAAAAAAACTGTAATATATAGGCGTGAGCTGTCACAAAGATAATAAACGATTGGATGGAGTATGTCTTTTTTAAATACTAAAGTGTTGTAACTAATTAATTGCTTAATTTCACCAGCTTCATTCGATTTAAATAGTAATTAAATATTGTGTAGTGATCTCTACTGAAAAGAAAGATCAATCAATCAATTGATTGAGTGATTGATTGACTGATCTGTACAGGTTGTATGGCGCTTAAAGGCGTAAATAAAATGTTGAATTGGTGGTACGTGACTTAACATCTACGCGCTTACATAACGCATACGCAGCGGAAGGATGTTAAATGAAAGACGACTAGGCAAAAGTGGTAGAAAAAACTTGAAAATAATAAAGGAAGATTATGACAGAGACGTCAATATTGATACTGTAATTGAAAATGAAATAATTATATTTACAAATGACGATAGCTCAACTGACGATTTTGGCTCATCATCCTATGAAAATGATTGAATGACGATTCAATCACTTTTGCTTTTTCTTCATTTTTATCGTGGTTTATTAGGTTTTTTTGCATACCTGACGTTTCGGATACTTTACAGCAACCATGGTCACGGGAGGACCATGTCCTCATGTCCAAAACCTCATAAACCATGATATAATTCGTTCATTTTAATTATTGAAATTCGCGTAAACATTAGAAAACAATATTAGTAAACAATATAGTAGTATACTTAAGTTTAAGTTCAATTTTCTAATCAAAATTTTAATCCAATGCACTTTACATTACATAATCAAATCCATCAAATACTCATACAAACTTGAATCGATTTATCGTAAGTATCGAGTACCAAGTCGCATACGACTAACCGTAACCATAGTTATAATTATAAAAAGTAACCATAGTTACTTCACTATTTACATCGCGATGACAAATGTCAAAAAATGCTTATTAATTAAATTGTGATGACTATAGTTATGCCTAAATAAAGCAGGAGGCCAAAATCCCAAGATTGCGACGTGAAAAGGAATCTCAACAGGATACCTATGGAAAGTCGTCTTACAAATATATACTACGTAGATTACGGATGCCCATGTCTAGGTCGAATGAGAGTAGTTCTGGGAGGAATGAAAATTACTTCATAAAATACATTAAAAGAAATTACTTCATCGTTAGCATTTTGTACAACAAATACCGCCAAGTCTGAACGTTTATTGACATATTTACAAATGTACTTTATTGACTTAATACTATTACAGAGTTCAACGTTGATATGTGCTGTAAAAGTGCGCGACAGTATCGGTGAAAATGGAATAATTCAGCGATTGTCGACATCTATAGCGTTAAAGGGGTGATAGACGTGCGAGTAAGTACGCGAACTTGTGGCTCGACGAGCTTTTTCGCCCGTGTGTCACCCTAAGTACGCGTACTTTAAAACCGCCGAGTAAGTTCGTTGGCGATCCAACAAGTTTGAAATTTTTCTCGTAACCCGCCTCCGCTCGTACGTGTGGCAGCACTGCGAGCCACGAGCCGCCATTTTTGACCGACTTTCAAAAAAGGAGGAGGTTATCAATTCGATTGTATTTTATTTTATTTTTTATTTTTATGTATGTTAACTCAGAACTTTTGACTGGGTGGATCGATTTTGATATTTTTTAATTAAGATGGTACGTATCATGTGGTCTCATTTAGATTAAATTTATATCTAACAAGTACTTTTCAAGTTGTATCTAATAATGCGTATTTACTTGACTATTTTTTCGTCGACTTACGTTGTCTTATACTAAAAGTTATGCACTTTTCAGGGTGTACCGACTTTAATGATTCTTATTTTAGTCAAAATATTATGCTTGTCATGTGGTTCCGTTTAGATTTAATCGAGATTTTACAAGTACTTTTTGAGTTATATCTAATAATGCGTTTTACTTGACTGTGTTTTCATTACCCTACGTTGTATTATACCTTATAACTCTTTGCTGGGTGCACCAATTTTGATTTTTGTTGTTTAAATCAAAAGCTATAATGGAGTAGTAAAGTTGTCATGTGGTCCCATTTAAATACGATCGAGATCTAATGACTACTTTTTTAAGTAAACTTTGATAACGCGTATTAACTTGACTATGAGTATTTTTTCGTCTATGTGTTATTTGTCGATTTAATTGAAGTCGGTTTTTTTTTCGTTTGCAAGAAAACACAGGTATTGCTATTTGGTACGTCTAATACACTATCCATCCATAGTCTATACAGTATCGGTCCATAAATAACACAAAGCTTCTGCTGTCGACGACATCGCAATACAGAATGAGTAAGCTCCACGTGTGTCACCGACGTCGAGCCGAGTAAGTTTGCGAGCTTAAAAACCGCGTACTTTAAGTTCGTACGTCTATCACCCCCTTAAGTACGCGAACTTGTGGCTCGACGAGCTTTTTCTCCTGTGTGTCACCCTAAGTACGCGTACTTTAAAACCGCCGAGTAAGTTCGTTGGCGATCCGACAAGTTTGAAATTTTGCTCGTAACCCGCCTCCGCTCGTACGTGTGGCAGCACTGCGAGCCGCGAGCCGCCATTTTTGACCGACTTCCAAAAAAGGAGGAGGTTCTCAATTCGATTGTATTTTATATAATTTTTTATTTTTATGTATGTTAACTCAGAACTTTTGACTGGGTGAATCGATTTTGATATTTTTTTAATTTAATCGAAAGATGGTACGTGTCATGTGTTCTCATTTAGATTTAATTTATATCTTACAAGTACTTTTCAAGTTGTATCTAATAATGGGTATTTACTTGACTATTTTTTCGTCGAATTACGTTGTCTTATACTAAAAGTTATGCACTTTTCAGGGTGTACGACTTTAATGATTCTTATTTTAGTCAAAATATTATGCTTGTCATGTGGTTCCATTTAAATTTAATCGAGATTTTACAAGTACTTTTTGAGTTATATCTAATAATGCGTTTTACTTGACTGTGATTTCGTCACCCTACGTTGTATTATACCTTATAAGCTTATAACTCTTTGCTGGGTGCACCGATTTTGATGTTTGTTGTATAAATCAAAAGCTAATGGAGTATTCAAGTTTTCATGTGGTCCCATTTAAATATGATCGAGATATAATAAGTACTTTTTTTAAGTGAACTTTGATAACGCGTTTTAACTTGACTACGAGTATTTTTTCGTCTATGTGTTACTTGTCGATGTAATTGAAGTCGGTTTTTTTTTTCGTTTGCGAGAAAACACAATTTTGTTTCGCCAGTCAGTGAACGCGCAACGCTTGTAGCGTTATCTACGCTTTGTAGTTTTTGTTAATTTTGATTGAGAAATTTCTCAAAATGAATGTTTTTAAAATGTAATACGATACAATTTTTAAATAACACAAAGCTTCTTCTGTCGACGACATCGCAATACAGAATGAGTAAGCTTCACGTGTGTCACCGACGCCGAGCCGAGTAAGTTCGCGAGCTTAAAAACCGCGTACTTTAAGTTCGTACGTCTATCACCCCCTTTAGTTCGTGATCGGATTGTCGTTGTTAAGGCCTCTACTGACAGCGGCCGATCCGTTCCGACGATATTACGTTCTAGCCCGGGACAACGAAATGAAACTTCGTAACATAAACAAGAGTTTTTTTATGAATTTTAGTCTTTGTCAGTTGCAACTCCGTGGTTGGGGTAGGCAGTGGCAGCCTCCTAAACATCGAGAAAAAAATATTTTTTAGTCATTTCTTCCCATCTTAAAATTTGTCGGATTATAGTTTACCTACCTAATATTTTGAAGGAAAAATAACGTCAGCCAGCTGACGTATAAACCACCATGTTACAGTCAGCTAACATTATTTTTCCTTCAAGATATTAGGTAAACTATAATCCGACAAATTTTAAGGTGGGAGGAAATGACTAAAAATTTTTTTTCTCCATGTTTGGAAGCCTGCCACTGCCCAACCCACCCGCGGACTCGCAACTGACAAAGACGAATATTCATAAAAACAAAATCCCTTATTCATGTTACGAAGTTTCGATTAGGAGGAAATGATTGACCGATTTTTTACCTGGCTCCCGGACCATTCCATCCTTCAGAACGGATAGTGGTATCGGATCGCAATGCTCTTTATACTGACTGCGATACGGGCGACGATCCGTTCTGCGATACATAAAACTATCTATTCCAGTTAAAGATTGTATTCGAAACGGTCGCGCACACCCAACTTCAACATATAAAAAGAGTCGAGGAAATTCATATGAGTACAGATGACGGAAGTTCTGATGAAGAAAGAAAAGAAGAAGAAATAATTTTACTAGCTTTATTGTTGAATCGAAAAAGAAAAATTTGGGTCCATAAAATTAATAAAAAAAGAAATGTATTTGGCGAACGCACGGCGTCAATGAATGTTTTTGTAAAATTATCCGCCATTTTTTAACGTAACGCACCGCCGATCATGCGTTCTCTGCCTCTGGAGACAGATCGCAACTGATCGGCGTGCGATCACTAGAACGCGTGCGATAGACCGCAGGCAGCGAGAAGGCGTACTTGAGCGGCCATAGGTTACAGAGAACGCATGCGTTCAGATCATAGAGCAAAAACAAAGGTTCAGATCGCATCCTTAGATCGTATCGTCGGAACGGATCTCGCGCAGTCAGTAGAGGCCTTTATACCACCATGTTCAGGTAAACAACGTCTGTAAAATGGTTAACCATCCTCACCTGTAAAGGGGGTGATAGACGTACGAACTTAAAGTACGCGGTTTTTAAGCTCGCGAACTTACTCGGCTCGACGTCGGTGACACACGTGGAGCTTACTCATTCTGTATTGCGATGTCGTCGACAGCAGAAGCTTTGTGTTATTTAAAAATTGTATCGTATTACATTTTAAAACATTCATTTTGAGAAACTTTCGCAATCAAAATTAACAAAAACTACAAATACCTACGCTACAAGCGTTGCGCGTCCACTGACTGGCGAAACAAAATTGTGTTTTTTCGCAAACGAAAAAAAAACCGACTTCAATTACATCGACAAGTAACACATAGACGAAAAAATACTCGTAGTCAAGTTAATACGCGTTATCAAAGTTCACTTTAAAAAAGTACTTATTATATCTCGATCATATTTAAATGGGACCACATGACAAGTTTACTACTCCATTAGCTTTTGATTTATACAACAAACATCAAAATCGGTGCACCCAGCAAAGAGTTATAAGGTATAATACAACGTAGGGTGACGAAAACACAGTCAAGTAAAACGCATTATTGGATAAAACTTAAAAAGTACATGTAAAATCTCGATTAAATTTAAATGGAACCACATGACAAGCATAATATTTTGACTAAAATAAGAATCATTTAAGTCGGTACACCCTGAAAAGTGCATAAATTTTAGTTTAAGACAACGTAATTCGACGAAAAAATAGTCAAGTAAATACGCATTATTAGATACAACTTGAAAAGTACTTGTTAGATATAAATTAAATCTGAATGAGACCACATGACACGTATCATCTTTCGATTAAATTAAAAAATATCAAAATCGATCCATCCAGTCAAAAGTTCTGAGTTAACATAGGTACATAAAAATAAAAAATAAAATAAAATACAATCGAATTGAGAACCTCCTCCTTTTTTGGAAGTCGGTCAAAAATGGCGGCTCGCGGCTCGAAGTGCTGCCACACGTACGAGCGGAGGCGGGTTACGAGCAAAATTTCAAACTTGTCAGATCGCCAACGAACTTACTCGGCGGTTTTAAAGTACGCGTACTTAGGGTGACACACAGGCGAAAAAGCTCGTCGAGCCACAAGTTCGCGTACTTACTCGCACGTCTATCACCCCTTTAACAGTATTTGTGGTAAAAGTTTTAGGAAATCTTTTACATAATAACTGAAATAAAATGCAAAAACGAATAAAAAACTAAATAAACTAAATAACTTTTTTGTTAAATTCCACGCGGACGAAGTCGCGGGAACAGCTAGTATACAATAAAATGGGATGTAAATAATCTCTGAAAGAGAAGAAGAGTTTAAAGATATCAACATCCTGACCTTTGCATTGCAGTATATCTATAAAAATATTCTGCATATACGGAAATATACATAAATATAGGCATTTATTTGTTATTCGTAGTGATCGACATGCTACAAATGATATAGCACTCAGGAACGACCAAAAATTAACATTTTCTAAATGCTAGCTCAAGAAAAAAAATCGGCCAAGTGCGAGTCGGACTCGCGCACGAAGGGTTCCGTACCACTGACTAGGTAAAAAACAGTAGGTACATTGATTTTAATATCGGGCAAAAAGCGGCAAAAAAAACACTTTTGCCCACCCTAATTACTTTTTTTATTTTAATTTTATTATTAAAGTAAATATACAATTAAGTATTTTGTGAATATTTCAACTGCCTACCTCTTACCATTTATTGATATCAAGCAAAAATAGGCAAAAATGGCATTTTTTGTATGGGAGCCCCCATTAAATATTTATTTTATTTGAATTTCATTATTTATTATTAAATTAAAAATACAACTGAGTATTTTGTGAATATTTCAAGTGCGTATCTGTTGCCATTATTGATATCGAGCAAAAAAGGGCAAGAAAATCGCGTTTGTTGTATAGGAGCCCCCTTAAATATTTATTTTATTTTGTTTTTAGTATTTGTTGTTATAGCGGCAACAAAAACACATAATTTGTGAAAATTTCAACTGTCTAAATATCGCCGTTCTTGAGATACAGCCTGGTGACGGACGGACGGACGGACGGACAGCGAAGTCTTAGTAATAGGGTCCCGTTTTTACCCTTTGGGTACGGAACCCTAAAAAGAGTGTTTTTAAGACCACACGACTGAAGTAAAACTTTTTAGCAATAGGCCCTCACAATAGACCCGCACTGTGTGTTAGATATACGAAACGTAACTTGCTATGAGAGAAAGAAAGAAAATGTGTGCTCGCACCTCTCTCTCTTGCTCCGTTCACCCCGCCCGATTACACTTTTCGTAACGCTCTCGTCACGCATTCACCAGCTTACTCCCCAAGTCAAGCGTGCGTAAAGAAGTTTTACTTCAGAAAGCCGTTTCTTTATAGGAATGTCTATTTTAATCTGTAATAAGATTCCAGCTGCGGTTCAATCTCTTCCTTCACTGAAGTTTAAAAAAAAATGTAAGCGAACTTTATGTAGTAAAGCTTATTATAACGATTTATTAATGCTAAAAAGGCATGGGATTTAATAAAGCTTGACCAGGCTATGTCTATGACCCGCTCTGTAAATAGATAGGTACCTATAGTTACAAATATTGTGAGCAGGTTGCATGTGATGATCTCGATACACATAATTGGCTGTCTCGTGCTTTTCCTGATCATTGGATGGTCATACTGTTGAGTTTATTTTTGTCTTGTACTTTGAATGTTACAAAAAGATCATGACTTCAATAAAGCCAATGATATATTCTTACATATTATAAAAAAGTCCCCCAGCCGCGTCTTTCTGTCTGTCTGAACGCGATAAACTCGAAAACCACCAAACGGATTTTTATATAGTTTTCAACAATAGAAAGAGTGATTCTTGAAAAAGATTTAGGTATATAATTTATTATGCTTTTATGTAAATTAGCAGAAATAAGGGGATAAACGCTAAAGAGGTCGCAAAAAATCTCGCCAACAGCTTTCCACGCAAACGCCGCATAAACTAGCAAAGATATAGTTGAGTAATGTACTAGCGAAATCAAAATCTATAAAAATTCTACCAAAAAGTCCGCGATAGCATATCTCTATCTCTAATGGTTGACTTAAAATGACCTCTTTTATGTTCAAATTTTTAATTAAAAACATTACGTTATTTTCAAAGCTATTTTCTTTAGTTCAGTATTAATCTAAAATGAATATGTTAGTTAGCTTAGACATTTAATGCAGATTAAAATTGCCCCTTACACTATATCAATGAGGTGAATAGTTTTTGATATATCGTCGTTAGAAGTAATCAGCAGCGAAACATTTAAAATTCGGCGAGCCAGCGTGCTTTCCTTGAGATGCCTATGGAGAACGATTTAAATGATGGCGAGTCCATTCCCTCTGCCCCGCATCGCTCGACCGCCTGATCATGCTAATAAAGGAAATCAAAGAACATCAAAGATCATTTTATCGAACTTTTTTTAACTTATTTGTTAAATTCCACACGGACGAAGTCGCGGGTACAGCTAGTTATATAAAAAAGAAAGGTAAGGTCTACCAAGACGTTAGGATTTTGAGTTAATAAGATATTGTGAATAAGTTAAGGTTTCTGGGTAGGTACATTATCATAGTTTGTAATGTATCTAACGTTTAGGGCCAATGCACACCACGTTTTTTAAACGCGCCGTTGACGCGCGTTTGTAACGATACAGACGCGATACGCACGCAAGTCAGACGCAGCCTGTACACCTTTGCACATCAGTAGGTCTGCCATGAGTTTTTGTTACAAGCGCAAATGACGTAACTACAGTAGTAAACGTAGAAACGCAACTGAATATTTAACTATACCATATCTATTATTAGTATTTCTAAATTTTACTATAGAGTCTATCGAGCACTCGATAAGACTTATAGTTTTAAATGCGTTATATTGCGTATTAGTTACTAATATTTTTATCTTTCTTCCGTATAGAAAACTACACTCGCTAACGTGTATCGTCTCTGGAAACTCATGGTAGACGTACTGTATAAATTCAAATACGCGTTTGGATCGATACAGAATTACAGACGCGCGTATGTAGCGATACAGACGCGATGCAAACGCGCGTGTGTATCGATACAGACGCGCCAGTGCCACGCGTTTGAATCGAATAAGAAACTGATCTTTATGATAAAAGCGCGCCGTCGACGCGCGTTTCTAAAACGCGCCTTTGACGCGCGTGTGTAGCGATACAGACGCGATGCATCCAACTTAATTATATTATATCCTTTCTAAATTATATCTATTATAGCTAATCTAATATATAAAATTCTCGTGTCGCGGTCTTTGTTACCAGACCCCTCCAAAACGGCTAGACTAGATTATCTGTGCCTATCGGATAGGTCTGGGAATCAGCCAAAATTTTTTTTCAAATATCCCTGAGTTATAAGGAGAAGGAGAATAAGGGGTTAATAATATATATGGCAAAACAACGTTTGCTGGGTCAGCTAGTCATAATATATATGTATGTAATAGTATGTATATTAGCTACACAACACACAGGATGAGCTTCGCAAGTCATTGAAAAGTTTAACGTTGCTGGGATAACGTTTCTTCGAAAGATAATAATCATTTCCTGCATAACCTCTGTTCAATGATATAATCTATGGTTTAACAAATATATTGAACAGACCGACAGTTATTTCACGTATTCGAAATGTTTCAGTATCGGAACGCATGAAATTGTAAATTAGGTCAGGTTGGATCAGACATCCGTAACGTGTAAACATCAAATACGCTTGATTTACCAACAGACGGATTTAAATCGGAACTTTTCTTACATATGTATGAAAGTGTCGGGAAACAAAAGGGGCAATCAATAAACCAACAAAAGTTTGTATAACGAACTTAAGATTGTTTGTTAAGATTCATTATGGTTCGTTACAAAGAGTCTTTGTTGAGCCATCGGAAAGAAAATTTACTTACATTAGTGTCCAAGGAACGGTAATTGCGAACGATTTATGATGTGGTATTTTTAATTCGTTCAATATTTTATATTGGTAAATTAGGTTTACATCTCTCATGTTCGGTAAGTAGGTTCTTATTACCTCCAAATGGGGCTTGTAGGTGACTCATTACCGCTCTAGGGTAATAATGTAGCTAGAAAAGCCCTAGGGCGGTAAGTAATTTAAAAATAAAATAAAAAGTTGTGTGTGCAATTCACACACGATTGAAGTGAAACTTCAGTAAATCGACAAAAGAATGAGATGAATGTATATAGCATGGACCAATCGAGTGGAAGAGAGATAGATGCAGCGCAAGCGTACAGTGAGCGTAACGTTACAATGAGCGTGACGCTACAATGTATCATCCTTTTTCGTGCAACAAGTAGCGCGGCATGCAGCGCGGCCTTCCTGTCGTTTTTCTGTTTCACCCGGTTTGAAATCACAACGATTCTAAAGAAGTTACACTTCAAAAACACTTCTTTCTTTCAAAAAGTTTGCGTACATCTAACCATCATACTGGCAATAGACATCATGCATTCAGCCCAATGAACAAAGAGGTCGCTTTGCTATTCAGCCTTGTCTGCGTGTGAGTATAATAGTCATCAATTTTAAAATATATCGAACGGCGAAGCACAATTTCGATCTTGAAAAAAAAATTAAAAAATGGTTTATTCTTGTAATGCCGGTTTTTTTCTACTTACCTCACAATCGAGATGTAAAGCAGAATAGTTAGCTCGGGTGTAAGTATCAATTGCACCCTCGAACTATAGTCTCGGGCTGCAATCGATGCCTTACAGCCCTTGGCTACTAATCTACTATTAAGGGTTTGTTCACATTTGTAATTTATTTTGTCGAAGAATGTATTCTTGTGTTCTGTCAAGAGAAAATGCTTAGGAATTCTTAATTTTGTTTCCGTGATTTGTAATTAATGTAGAGAAAATCGAGATAATACAGTACACAGAAAAAAAAACTAAAGTCTACAGAGAGATTACAAATTTAATTTCAAACTGTGTTGAAATGTCAATGTTAATTTTTTTTTTAATTCATCTTGTGTTACGTGGTAGAGGTAAACATACGAAACATATAAGTACCTACGTCCCGGTAGAAATTTCAAAGCATACGCCTAGCAGCGCAATTAAGTTTCTAATATTTCACGTTGGAAGAGACTTCTACCATGCAAGGGGGCATTTACAGATAGTAAAGCTGGTCTACTGGTAGCTACTACTATTATCACTACAAAATAATTATTTGGTATACCTATTATTTTTACAAAGCAGGGATAGACAGAGAGAGCAAACGGAACTGAATGAAAAAAGAAATAGTTCTTTCTACAAAAAAAAAAATATGTAAAGGTCCTTTCATTCCTTTTCCTACATTCCCTCCTCCCTCGGCTTTCTGATCTCTAAATTCTGCTCTATCGTATGAAAAAATATGTACCTAACACACTACACACTACTATTAAATAAATACATTATTTTAAGAGAAATCAATAAAAACACAAAGTTTTCTGACAATGAAATTGCTAGTATTCAGCGAATGTCACATCTACGTCGCATCGATATTTCAGACGAATGCATTACGGAACATTATGCCGACTTACTTTGTCAGTGTTTTCACACATATTCACTGAAAATACTTGAAAGCTCGTTTCGTTCGTTGACGTCGTACTTTTTGTAAAAAAAAAACTCATAATCTTACGGTTCTATCTCATGTTACATCTATTTAATTTTGTAAAGAAAGTCTTGTTACGAATTTTTGTTTCACTTGTAGTTTTACAGAATTATTTATTAACGAATTGAAAGTAAAACAGTTACAAAATTTATTGTATACGTATTGCTTTTTTGTAAAAGAATAAGAGCTTAAACAACTACTCATATCAAATATAATAAGTAAAATAAAATAAAAACCGGCCAAATGCGAGTCGGACTCGCACACTTCCGTACAAAAAAATATTAACAATATTTTTATTATATGATGTAACTAAAAATTTATGCTTTTCGCAATTTTTCCTTTATCTGTACTATAAGACGTTGCTTCGCACCAAATTTCAAGATTCTACATTCATGGGAAGTACCCCGTAGGTTTTGATTCCCTTGCGTCTTGACTCTTGACAGACAGACGGACAACAAAGTGATCCTAGAAGGGTTCCGTTTTTTCCTTTTGAGGTACGGAACCCTAAAAATAAAAAACGTGTACACGGGGGACATCGAAATACATTAGCTTTGGAACTAATGATAATAATTCCGGTGTAAGTATTTTTACTTTAGGTATTATAATTATTACTTTTCGGCTAGTACCTACCCTTATTAAAGCTTATAAAAGTGAATAAATTTCCAAGATAAAGTTTCAAATTGTCGTCTTTTGCAGGCATCTTCTTATAAAAGGCAATGACAACACTTAAGAACTCAAAGCTGTAAGAAAACGCTAAGACCGTGAGAATCTCTTTTGTTTAGTCCTCTTCTGACAAATTAGATTAAAACACACTGCGAAGTCTGCTTTAGTATAGTTTTAAGTTATAATTTTCTAATTACTATATTAAAACTTCATCAGCAGAAAACAATTTCTCATACAAGACATTCCTATAGGTATGTTTTAAAATTTGCTCTTTTTTCAAATTAATTGAATACAAAACGTTAACATTTTTAATAGTTCTTTACCACTTCGTTTTTTTTCCATTATTCTTAACGTATAAAATAAAAATAAACTTAATATTAATGTTATATAACTACAAAACTCTCATTAGGTACACGCATACGTTTTAAACGTTTTTAAAAATAATGTGGATAGACTAACACAACAATGACAAAGAAACGCAAAACTTGAAAAAAATTACTTTGAGATCAACAAATAAATTGAAGTATTAAAATAACTAGCGACCCGCTCGGGTGCAATGCTGATACTAAATATAAAATATAAAATAAATATTTGCAATCTAAGCGCAAAAAATGTGTTTATTTACGACATCACATTAGAAAACTTTAAAACTATCAGTGTTCTATTTACTAAAGAAATCCGTTGCGTAGTTTTAAAGATCTAAGCATATATACAGACAGACAGACAGCAGGAAGAGACTTTGTTTTATATTATTATGTTAAAATAATAAAGAAGGTTTTTCTTTAACAACCGCTCTGGTGTAATGGTACGAGTGGTCGCCTAAAACACCGACGGTTTTGTGGGTTCGATTCCCGCTCAGGACGGATATTTGTAGTTGTACAAATATTTCTTTCCAGTTTGGATGTTTGTTCTTGTGAGTCTCCCCACCGTGCCCTATTGTGCCCAGAGAACACGTTAAGCCGTGGGTTCCAGTTGTTATCATAAATAGCTGATAGCGATCGTTACTCATAGTAGGGAACATATCCGCCAAACCGCAGTGGAAGTGGAACAGCATGGTGGATTAAGCTCCAATCCTTCTCCTACATGGAGAAAAAGGTCCAGCAGCACCCAGCAGTGGCATATTACAGGCTGAATCGTGATCATAAATCGTTTCTCTTTAAATTAGCAATCTATATAAATAAGAACAATTTAGTTTTTCCGTACAATGGTAAGCGAGATGCAGTAAAAACAAGAAACAAAAAAAATTGAACACATTATGGTTATTTATTATATTAATTTCACCACAATAATAATATTTTTCGATGTAAAATTTTTTAAATTACTAAAAAATTAAAGATTTTAAAATTTGACATCGTCATACATATTATGAATGTAGGGGGTGATCTGTGTATGAATGAGTACATAATTTCGACGGCTAACACTCGCATATGAACGCAAGCGTTGTAATAATAAATATCGTAATGATTCCGTTGTTCTCAACTAACAAAGAGTTGCATATAAGTTTGTTCACCATAAATATTATCGTCGATTTAAACAAAAGCCCTTTGAAACGTCCAACTAAGAGTTGAGAGGAGACCTCAAAATGAAACTGTGGCATCTGTTAGCAATTATGATTGTAATTGCTGGCAATATAGCCCATGCTCGCACGTAGTTTAATTACTGCGGTCTATACGATAGCATTGTATATGTCGGAATAAAGGGGGCGTATATTAAGCTCATTTCAGAACAAGCTTAGTAACCTATATAATAAGCTAAAGCATGTATGTCCTAGTAGGTATAATACCCGGAATTGGATCTGAGTGCAGATTATCACCACCTATCTATGTGTAGACACAGATAGGTGGTGATATTTGCAATAACTATTTAACTATAATGGTCGATTTACATCAGACGAGCGAATGCTCATTCTATCCCCACTACATCAAATTCTTATCAAATTATTTTAGTGTAAACAGGCGTAGAGCATTTTTTCGTTGTTATGTACTTATATGAAAACGAGTGTTCGAAGATCAAGAAAGAATGCTCTTGTTCTAGCTCTAGCTTTGTTCGTTTGGTCTAAATGCACCCTTAGGTACACGTAAAATATACAAATTAATTTTCATTAACATATTGGTTTAAGATTTTAAATTAACATGGTTATTTTTATTTCTTAAATTCACAAGTGATCAATTCTTGTCACAAGCTATTCGTAGATAATTTCGAAATATCGAGATGCGCAAAATGAAAATAAAAAACATGGTAAATATCGTAGTTTTTAAATAATTTTAGTAATATTGGTTTGTCTAAAATAAAAATTATATTTTATTATGAGCAGTGGTGGATTTACAATTTTTTTGCTAGCCATTGTTGTGAAAACGTTGTGAGCTTAACCATTAATTTTCTGGGTGTAGACAATAATGTTACTTTTTTATTTCTGTACGACAAAAATAAAATTCAAGCAAAAATGCCCTTTAAAATTTGTCGCTCTAGGCTCCAGCCTACTCAGCCTGTTAGTAAATCCGTCACCCACCAACCACACACACGATTATTAGTAGACAAATCTGTGTTGAACAAATTGTATTAAGTATGATAGATAAAAATGAGTAAATAAATTTATAAAATATGAACTACTGGAATAAAAAAAACAGCTCATAAATAATTTCACGTATAATAATTTCCACGTAGGTACTTAAAAATGTATGAGATAAGTTTGGAGTTACTTAATCTTTTACCAACCAGTAACAAAAAACTTCAACACATCTGCGGTAGTTTATTTATGTTTCGACGGCAAAAACATTACGCTTGATAACAAAATCTATCGATTTAAGGGCGTGGAGTGCAAGCGTCATGAGAACTGAGAGGGTGCCACGTGCGACGGAGGGTGTTAAACTGGACAGCTGATAAAATTTTTTGGGGGCATCGCATGTAAGCCCGTAATATTTATAAAAGTAAAACACTATACTTAGAGTAAAACTATACTCATTAGTCGTTTTTTTGTGTTTAAAACGAAAATATCGAACAAAAGAATCCCTGCTGGATGTGCGTTACAAATAGTTTTTTGTCTATAATTGCATTTTTGATTAAGTCTGCGGCACGAGTAGTTGCTATTACAACTCATATATAAATACTTTACACTTTTTTACCCCGTGATTAGGGAAATAATAGATAAACTATGTATTAATACAAAATTGCTAATATCTTGCATGAGTTGCATGAAACATAGCGTCACTAAGTCTAATCTTTATTATGTACGTAACACGGAATAATAATCTCTAGCTATTTTTTTTTATACAAACTTTAAATTTATTTTGAGACAATTTCAAAATCGTTTGTGGGATTTTATTACAAATGCGGATATCATAACCCAGAAAGGAGACGTTTCCTTTGCGCAGTCGGAAACTTGGAATTACAATTTTGTTATATTTCTCTATTATACTGCGAGTACTATTTATATCAAAACAATCAATATTATTGTAAATATACATAATATTCTTATAAATATATTGCAACGTAACTTTTGATCCGCAGGGAGACTCCTTTTTTTTTTTTTTTTTGATATCGCAGGGTAACCCATTTACGGGTGATATCCAGGACGCCCGGGTAGGCAGTCCTAGACCGTATGTCGGACTCAGCACTTGGGGGTGCCACTACCGCACTAAACCCCCTGCGGGAGCCTTCAGCCGCTTTAATTGGAGGGTCCCGGATCTGCAGGCAACAGGATCCCTCCAGCGACAGGCTGGCCTTGGCGAAAAGGCCAGACTTCTCCTCCATGGGGACTGTCCGGCTCACCTCTGAACAGTCCCGACGACGCCGTGTCTAGCAGGACCGGGTTCCCATCCCGGCCCGACACGGGCACAGGGGCGTTACTGGAAGCGCATTAAGTAGCGCCTCCTGCGCACCCCCATTCGTCGCCCGCGGGTGGAAGCCACGTCGGCGGCCTCCTCTCTCACCCGCTCGTCAGCCTCCTTCTGGTACATAACTGTCTCGCAGAAGGAGACCATCGCCTTCCAGGACTCGTCGTCGCCGAGCATCGCGGTGATGACGCTCGGGAGTGACAAGTCCCCTCCGAGGACTGTCGTCAGATCGCGACGCAGCGCCGCCCATCTCGGGCACACCTCGAGGGTATGCTGGGCAGAGTCCACCGCCGCACGCAGGGAGACTCCTGCTTCAAGATCCTAACGGTCGTGAATAGTCCTTTTTGGAAAATAAATACAGTCTCAATATCCGTAGCATTAGCCCAGTAACAGACCGTAAGACATAACACTATTTAAAGTAATTTATTTGTCGGTTAGATAATTATAGACAGTCTTTAGTCACGAGACCTATAAATTGATTGTAACATGACTAAATCCGACAACATTTTTAGTTCAAATTAAAAAAATTATAATATATTCATTAATTTTTAACGAAATTTTAATAAAATTCTTTATGTTTCTTTATGTCCGCATCAAACATACAGACCTGATTACTTCACCGAATAATAGTTATACAATATATCGATATTGAACTAAAATAGAACAGTGCAAAAGGGTTACGCCAGCCGTAGATAAGACCGGACAGTTACCAACGTCTTTGTCGGATCGTAAACCTATTCTGCCGGACCTTACTTATCGGAGTATCTTCGTAAATTTCAATTTAAAGCGACATTCTCTTTGGGTCCCTGGCGAGATTATGTTATTCATAAAAAAATTTATACTCATAATAAAGAACCGGCTGTTTTCGTAATAACTACATCACTAAATTAAAATATTTCTTTTATACAATTTTTACACAAATTTATCAGAATTCAATGAAATTTGTTATTATGTTATAATACTGGTTGTGCATATAAAAATTATTCTTTTTCGATTAAAGTATTTTTTTTTTAAATAAAACTAATTTTAAACTGTTCTTTCTGAAAAGAGCACGTCATACTAACTTACTCGAGCTCTTTTCAAAACCAAGAATTAGAAATAAACTGTAATAGGTAGGAATCCCTAGTACATTTTTTTCACCTGATTAGTATCAAGCTAATTTTCCGGGAGTAGCTTCATATTGATGAGACGAACAAAAAATTCCTCTACGAAAACTCTCGATTGTGGTAGATAACAGAGATAGAAGGGGATAGAGCAGCAGTAAGCGTAGAACCGGGATAACGTACCACGCAATTTGTAGGGCAATATTACTATTAAATTATAGGTATAGATATTAACTAACTAAAAGAAGAAAAATCAGCTGGTTAATAATAATTTTTGACGACCTTACGAGGTCATCAAAAATTGATTTTTTTACTGATTATTTTTTCTTTTAGTTGGTTAATATTTATATAATGATTTATCTCAATGAATTAATGAAACGTCAAGTAATAAGTATCTATAATTATGTTATATACATTTGGAATCGCTGCATATCGTAATTGCAGTATAGATGTTCTATTAAGTTACGAGCTTAATATAAGTTACGAGTTTTATATAAGTATTATCAAATTAGGTATTCGATATGAGCATCGGAGTATCTAACATCCACGTTAGTTAGTAGGTATAGGGTAGAGGATAAATGAAGCAACTTAGACGCAAGCGAACAATTAAACTGATACCGAAACTTGCACAAAATTTTGATTAAAACTGAAGTTGTACTTTAAACCTAAAGACATACCATTATCTAGTCAGTACCTATCTACGTTATAAAATATTAGTACCTATAATATTCTTTCGAAGCACAATTTATCTTCGATAAACGATTCGTTTCATATTTTTTATAACAATACAAACATACCGTTAGCGTGCTTATTGAAATTCTATTTTTATATAAAATCACGAACATTTGAAATATGTTTTCCATACGTCAGCGTGTTCAAAGATAGGCAGATGCCTGTAAAAAATCGCTAGGCATCCAACCGCAAAGTATATTTGCCACTTTTAAACCGACTCCAGCATTCGCCAAGCTATAAAATATTTTATCTGTTTCTGTGTATCACACAGTGATTTTTTAATCTTCGAATTAGCAGTGCAAACTTAGCACCTCATCGATGGAATTTTGGGCCGAAAATGAACTTAATAGATAGGTCTACGTTAGGTCCGTATAGGTCCACTAAATTTTTCGTTAGGTCCGCTATAGTTTTTTAATAAATAATTTTTTAAATTTAGGTAAAAAAATGCAATTTTAGCACCCCATCCAAGGATTTTTAAAATCAAAATGACCTTAATCGATAGGTCTTATATCGATAGGACGTTAGGTCTGTATAGGTCCACAATAATTTTTGTTAGGTCCCCTATAGTTTTTTAATAATTTTTTTTTAATTTTGGTAAAAAAAAATGCAATTTTAGCACCCCATCTAAGGATTTTTGAAATCAAAATGACTTTAATCGATAGGTCTACGTTAGGTCCATATAGGTCCACTAAATTTTTCGTTATGTCCTATTTAGTTTTTTTTAATAATTTTTTAAATTTTGGAAAAAAAATCGTATTTTAGCAACCAGTGCAAACTTAGCACCTCATCGATGGAATTTTGGGTCTAAAATGACCTTAATCGATAGGTCTACGTTAGGTACGTATAGGTCCAGTAAATTTTTTGTTAGATCCGCTATAGTTTTTTAATAAATAATTTTTTGAAATTTAGGTAAAGAAAATGCAATTTTAGCACCCCATCCAAGGATTTTTAAAATCAAAATTACCTTAATCGATAGGTCTACGGTAGGTCCGTATAGGTCCACAATAATTTTTAAGTCCACTATTAATAAATATTTTTTTTTAATTTTTTAAATAAAATATGCAATTTTACCACCCCATCTAAGGATTTTTGAAATCAAAATTACCTTAATCGATAGGTCTACGTTAGGTCCGTATAGGTCCACTAAATTTTTCGTTAGGTCCTCTTTAGTTTTTTTATAAATAATTTTTAAAATTTTGGAAAAAAAATCGTATTTTAGCAGCTAAAAAACTATAGGGGACCTAACAAAAATTATTGTGGACCTATACAGACCTAACGTCCTATCGATATAAGACCTATCGATTAAGGTCATTTTGATTTTAAAAATCCTTCGGTGGGGTGCTAAAATAACATTTTTTTTACCTACATTTAAAAAATTATTTATTAAAAAACTATAGCGGACCTAACGAAAAATTTACTGGACCTATACGGACCTAACGTAGACCTATCGGTTAAGGTCATTTTCGACCCAAAATTCCATCGATGAGGTGCTAAGTTTGCACTGCTCTTCGAATTCAAGTTATGTCTAAAACTTTGTAGAAATTTGAAACTAACTATGCTACTACAAATGAACTGAGCAATTCTTGTTTTATGGAGGGACTCTTTTTTAGCATATTTTTCTTCACTCGAATCAAGAAACAAGATGTTAGCTTTTAAACAAGTACCAGGTAGCAGTGTAGCCTTGCCCTATTTTTTAAAGTAAACAGTTTATATTATATCGCAAAACGAGAATATATTATAAACGTTGGCTCTATTTTCGCATCAATCACGAGAATGCCGATCAGTGTAAATTTTTAAAAAATACAGTTTTTTATAACAAAATCATCTGCTTGCTCTAGTTTGTTTAAATACATCTACATAAGATACACTATGACGTCATAAAATGATTAGTTAATAGTAATTGAAATTCTTAAAAGAATATACATATTTAAGAAAAATATAAAATTTCGTCATTGTAAAAAACACACATAGTTATTGAAATAAACTGTAAAAATACTGTAATTCGATTTTTGTATATTTATTTATACAGAACTTATATCTACCGTATTACTACTACTACGAGTACCTACTACTAATTAAAATAATTTATTCTACACAAACTTCTTAATATTGTAATTTGCATGGAATTGATAAACTTCTAGGAACTTAGTGAAAAAGTACAAAGTAACACTGGAAAATTCCAGTAGGATCAACTAAATAAGAACTTCTAATAAGGAGCGCCTCGAACTTTTAATTACACGATTGCAAACAACTGAAAGTGGAAAATAGTTTGAAATGTCTTTTAAAATTTCATGTAAGTACCTACTTATTTTATAGTTTACAAGCCGACCTGTGCCCACTTCGTTGGGTAGGATAGTAAAGTTTTCATCTCCCTCTCACATCATCATCATTATCAGATGTGCGAAAAAGTATAATTATGTCATATACTATTATTTTTAACTGTATTTTTTGTTCAATAACAATAAAATATACCATAAATCACTCCTGAATAGTGTAGCTTTCTGTTGAAAGAATTTTCATGATCGGATCAGTATTTACGAAGATTACCCCCTACAAACAAACAAAATTAAAAACTTTACCTCTTTATAATATTAGTATAGATTACATGGAAATAAAACTCGCTCATTCTTGTAATTAGATCTTAGAATCATTTGTTTGCAAAAGCAACTATAAACTTAGGGCCTATGCAAACCACGTTTTTTAAACGCGCCGTCGGCGCGCGTTTCTAAAACGCGCGTCGACAGCGCGTTTGTATCGCGACATACGCGCGTTTGCATCGCGTCTGTATCGCGTGACACGCGCGTCGACGGCGCGTTTTTGCATAGGCTCTAAGGGCCTATGCAAACCACGTTTTTTAAACGCGATACAGACGCGATGCAAACGCGCGTGTGACGCGATACAAACGCGATGCAAACGCGCGTATGACGCGATACAAACGCGCCGTCGACGCGCGTTTGAATCGATACAAACGCCAACAAACTGCTCTGTAGGATAAAAACGCGCCGTCGACGCGCGTGTCACGCGATACAGACGCGATGCAAACGCGCGTATGTCGCGATACAAACGCGCTGTCGACGCGCGTTTTAGAAACGCGCGTATGTCGCGATACAAACGCGCTGTCGACGCGCGTTTTAGAAACGCGCGTCGACGGCGCGTTTAAAAAACGTGGTTTGCATAGGCCCTTAGAAACACTCTAGTAGAAACGAAAAATTACCGAGAACACGTACTTAAGATTAATTAAAAATAATTGAGTGTAATGGAACTTGAACACTTCTAGAATAAGAACAACAAATGTAAACTTATTTGGCGCTCTGCGCACGTTTAACAAGAAAAAAGGAATATTGACCTGATTTTAAATACAGCGTCGACAATTTGGCTACATTTTCGTATAAATGATTTCATAATATAGACGCTATTTTAATTTTTTGATTTGAATAAAAGACAGGCTAAATGCGAGTTGAAATGCGCAGTAGAAGTATTCTTTACCACCCTCTAGTAATTAATAACATAATCATATTAGCGAACATATAATACATAGAAACACCGAAAAAATCTACACTTGGCACGTGAAATTTCTATCGTAATGTTTACTTTGGATACGCTACGCCCAACGATTTTATATTTGTCTGATCAATACCCCAGATTGATGAGAAGATTGGTGTGATCTGGTAGCTAGGACTTGCCGAATTATTTTTAGCTTTTAGTACATAACCTTACTATATCATTTTTATTGTAATAAAACCGCTTAACATAATAATAACTAGTTTATTTGGGTGTAGCACCCTAGTAATGATCCTACTTGGTATTTATTTTTCAGTTTGGCAACCAAGTACCTAGATATCTTTTGGTAAAAATCTCATATATTACTTTTAGTGGAGTGCCTGGGGCGTTAAAAACACGAAAACCTCGGATTTCCGTTACAGTGAATGAAATTTTATAATTCAAAGTGGAATGTTTAGCTAATAATATATACAAAAAAGTTTACCTATTAAAAAATTGTGATCTCGATTCAAAAAAAAAAAAACGAAATAATTATAATTTTGATAGTTTAAACCCTGTAGAACATTTTTCTACACCAAAATTAAGTTAATTGAACCGACTTCCAAAAAAGGAGGAGGTTCTCAATTCGACTGTATGTTTTTTTATGTATGTTAGCTCAGAACTTTTGACTGGGTGGACCGATTTCGATCAATTTTGTTTTAATTGAAAGGTGTTGCGTGTCATGTGGTCCTATTTTAGTTTAATTGAAATCTGACAAGTACTTTTAGAGTTATATCTAATAATGCGTATTTACTTGACTACTTTTTCGTCGACCTTCGTTGTATTATACCGCATAACTTTTTACTCGGTGTACCGATTTTGATGATTCTTACTTTAATCGAAAGCTAATACTTATCATGTAGTTTTGTTTAAATTAGATCGAGATCTGATTACAACTTTTTGAGTAATCTTTAATAGCGCGTATTTACTTGACTATTTTTTCGTCATATTACGTTGTACTACTTGTCGATGTAATTGAAGTCGGTTTTTTTTTCGTTTGCGAGCAAACACAATTATTTAAAGTATAATAGTATTAGCTCCAAATCTACTTGATTCAACAATATCATCATGATAGCGGTCTATTAGTCGTTATCTAATAATTTTTTCATCCGGTGTATGCTGTGAGGTATATACCATCGTATCTTTCAACTCTTGCATAGAAAATTGGCAGTCGTCATTCGCATATTTGCTTCATTGCTGCATCTATCATCGAAATTGTCAAACCAACCTTTTTATCAGCAGAGCTCAGATGAATAGAATTTTTAAGAGAATTATAACAATCAGCATGCTATTTTGCTTGGAGTGTTTGTAAATCTGCTATATCAGAAATTCTTTTATGAATTTCTTGATAACAATCGTTTTTCTGTACAGCTATAAAGCTTACAATGGAGTCATTTAAAGTTGGAGTATTAATATATGAGATTTGTCTTCGTCATTTTTTATTTAATTTTGCTTAAATTTCTTTTTTAGCTTCTTGACCAGAGATGAAACAGTTTTTTCCCACTCAAAGCTCGATAAATCAGTGCTACTTCGGAGTTTCTTTTTCGAAGGCAAAAATGGAGTATCATTGGGCCTCTTCTTATATGTTTCAATATATTTTTGGCGACAACCTGTATGAGCGTAAATGAATTCAGTTTGAAGATGATGTAACAAGCCATCTTTTCGTTCTCTCCTCTCCACGTTCTACTGCCTGTCCAAGGTCGTTATGACCCTTCATACGCTCCAACATTTCAAGAAAATATTATTTTACGTCTATTTAGGTATTATTCAACGTATATGATACGAAAAAAATATATATTTTAAATAAAATTATTAATTTTTTATAGTTTTTGGTTGAAATAAAAAAAAAATCAAAAGCACAAAAAAAATTTGGTAAACTTTACACTTTATAGTATAACAAAGAAAACCCCCCCTCGACCATTTAAATTCATTCACTGTAACAAAAGTCTGAGGTCAAAACCCCCAGACACTCCACTATTTACCCAGTGTGAGAAATAGGGCCAAAATAATAAAAATGTTAACGTATCCATATTAAATTTAAAAAAAGGAAGGAAGTTCTCAAGTAGACTGTATTTTTTTATTGTGTGTTACCTCATAATGAAACCTCACATGAAAAAAAACCGAATTCAGTTACCTACATCAATAAGTAAGACAACAGGGGCAGGCGAAAAAATAGTCAAGTAAACACATTGGAAATCTATATCTATATAATAAAAATGTATGTTGCTAAGCGCATAACTGGAGAATGGCTCGACCAATTCGGCAAATTTTTTTTCGTATGTTCCTTGAATCCCACGGAAGGTTTTTAAACTTAAAAAAAACATAACAGACAGAAGGAAGTCTGTCCGGGCAGCTACTCGTAGTATTGAATAAATAAATCTTACATCAAAATGAGCCCTGTTTCATTGCGAATACGATGATATAGGGTTGCCTGCTAAAAGTCGGGTTTGAATGGTGGCTGCCGAATATAATATAGCCTGGACAATAATTTTTCAGACAACTCTTTGAGGGTTTATCTTGAACATACTAAAGAGGATAATTGTTTTATTTTTATCAATTAAGCAAATGAGGCAAGATCACGTCTAGTTCGGGTCTTAAACTAATTATTGTAAAAGCAATACGGATTTTTGTACTTGTTTCATTAATTTGTCAATTGATTCTATTATGATTATAAAGCTTTAGACTTTTAGAGTGTGTTTAAGCACTTTAATCTGCATACATTTCTTTATTAGAAAGTCTATCTATAGAAAATGTAATGAAATTAGAATAAAAATTAAAGTAAGGACTTTGGAGCATATAAAATATTAAAAATAATTTACGATTCCGTTCGACAAATTTTCATTGTTTAAATATTTAAGATAAATCGCCAATAATCACGTGTAATGGCCATGGTTGAGGGCTTTATTAAATAAGTTCAAGCAAAGTCTGAGCGCCTCTTTGCGTACAAAGAGCACGTACATTTGTGAACATCGTCTAAGTACACAACTTTTATTACTAATGGTCATCATTTAGTTTTAGATTTGTGGCTTTAATTACGACTCCTTTATTGCGTCGATTACGCTTCGATTGCAATTAAATAGGCCCAGGCTTACTAACATTTACAAAAATATACTTATTACCATGTCTTTATTAAATTCGATAGACAACACAGCATCGTACAGGCTATAAAATAATTATTTATAACATACTAACATTTCTACAAGAACCAAAGATTTTCTAACGTAAAATAATTTACTAGGACTTTTTAAGACAAGTACGTTTTGAAACTAACTTGTTCATACATACAAAAATACTTGAGCTGCATTATAAGTATTTATGTATAACCGTTCCACATATGCCTCTTTCTCCAAGTAAGAGAAAGGTCGGAGATTAAAACTACCGTCTGTTCCACTGCAAATCGGTTAATATAATTATTCTCGAGTGATGATAGCAATCAGGTTTCTATAATAACAACCAGGATCGACAGCTTTACTTGCTCTCCGAGGTACGGTGGGGAGACCAATGAGGACAGACACCCAAACCGAAAACAAATATGTGTACAAATCACGATTCACAATCACGATTCAGCGTGTAATATCCCACTGTTGGGCATAGGCCTCTTCCCCATGTAGGGAAGGATGTACAAATGTAAATGTCCAATCCGAGCGAGAATCGAGTCCGCGACCACCGGTGTTTTTGGCGACTACTCGCACTACAACACCAAACAGCTGTTGTGTTTCAATGTAATACAGCAAGCACTTAGTAAATAAATAGTATTAAAGCCTTGTCGGAATTCACTTCGTTTGGAAATCTGAAATTCGTCGAATACACGAAAGAAAAGAATGAAAGTGATAGTTCTCGAACAGTTTTAGTAACATGAGCTAGTAGAACAACAGACATTTGTTTACAACTCTATTAACGGTCTAAAGGAAGATATCGTATTGAAATTGTTGAATAAAGGTTATTTCCTGAGCAACTTTGCTAACTTTGCTAACTACGAGTAACTAGCAAATTAAAATTGCTTGGATCCAGTGTAATACGGATTCACATTAAGTTTGTAATGTTTATTTACTTTTCACCTTTTGCTGATAAGCGTTATTTATAAAAAGTGATCCTAGATGGTTTTACATGTACAACGTCGATTTTATCTTTTGACATCAAAATTGTCATCGTCAAGAATACTAGAAATTACATAGGTTTAAAAATTTGTACATATTACCGTACTGATAAAATAATAATGTATTATTTTTTATTATTAATTCTATTTTGGATTTTAAAAACATTTAATTTGAAATCCAACATTTTTTTTTTATTATAGTCAAGGTATAAGTCCAAATTAAATGGTCGGTAACATAATTATTTTATTACGCTTTGTGGATAAAATTTTACTTTTAGAAATTAAAAGTAATGTTTTCTCAACAGTCAGAACATGCATTCTTGAGTAGGTACAATATACAATTATCTCCAATATGCAATTACACTAAACGTAGTAATATTAGAGAAAATGGCATGTATAAGACCATTAAGACCTCATGTCAAATTACTTAAGTTTTTACTTTCTCTGTAATTACTTGTGGCGATTATTAAAAAGTGATTAATAAGCCTTCGCTTTTTGTATACTTAACTAAAAATTTCGTTTGTTTGTATCAATGTTATCATAAAATTATTTTGAGGAGTTTGGAAGACCGTAAGACATGATACACCTCATAGACAGAAGAATAACCGAAAATCATTATTTAATTATTTATTTCATTATAAATGTCTAATGTATATGAATGGTTATCAGTATAAGTAATGATTACTATCGAGGACGTTGTAAGTTTGTAACTAAAGATTCTGTGATGAAAAATTAGTACAACTATTTTTTTTATATTTTTTTTTTATGTTTAATTCTAACTCGTTGTAGTTTTTTCCGACTATATGCGGAGTAATAGACCTTTAATTAAATTGTTTTATAGACAATTACGAAACGATATCAAACAAAATTATTAGTAGTCGGTTAATATAAATATAAATTAGTAAGCCACAAGAAATTCAGTGACCGAAGTATTTTTTTTTTCAATTTAAGTAATCCTTACGCATGTATGTATCAAAATGGAAAAAAAAAAACATTTGTCTGCTAAAAATACGAATTTACAAACACTTTTATTAAAATAACAAACATACCGTTAATTTTCGATGTAGTACAAATAAAATATGTGACAGTGATATTTTTTTGTGAAAAATCCACGCTGATCAAACTTTTTAGCAGTAGTCCTCAACTTGGTGTAAAGTACCTAATCTGAAATATAATTATAGATTTTCTAGCCTTCGCCACAAAACGTCCTAGCTTGGTAGAGCATTTACTATCCAACGTTGGCATGATTAAATATTTTTAATTTGAAAACATAAATTTTTTTTTTACTGGAGTATATCATATTATTGTTGTTTATAATAAGTGTGTCTATTATTTTTTTTTAATTTCTTTCAACACGAGACTATGTCATAAGAACTGATAGTAGCTATACTGGACAATTCAGTCTCTACATGTTAGAATTTTATCGTGCATTATTATATAAAATAATCAAATTCACATTTTGTATACAGACTTAAACATTATAATAAGTGCACATGCATCCGGTTTTCAGTAACCGTTAAATAATAAGCATTTTACATTGGAATTAAACTCTATGAAAAATTCAATACTTTATTAATTTTGAATTAGTTAAAAAGAAATTTTAATTGGTATTTTTTTACTTTCCTCTTATACATACCTACATATATATACAATATTTTACTTTACTTTTTTAGTAATAATTTTTGAACCTTTTATTAAGTAATAAACGAACCAAATCAAAAATGCAATAATTTACGTATACTTACTCTTAACACAGATGTTATCCTTTTTACTTAATTTCGCTGCTAGGTTTTTATCCTCCGTGATAAACCGAATGACAACACAGCACTGCACAAAAAAGTTTTTACTGCTTGTTATTTCAGTAGATCGTAATGAAAACCGCAACTGTATACGCTACTGTTCAATTCATGTCGTTTTCTTACAAAACCACGAGTTAGCTATATAAAACTTGCAAAGCCCGCTGCACAATCTGTTGTCTTTCAATACATAAACAAACTGACTAGCAGTATGAATATAGCTCCGTGTGAAGCGGAGCTCGGACCGGCACCAACATCACAGTGCTGGTTTGAATTTCAGGGCGCACTTATTTTGGAATGAAAGGAGACTACCAGCTATAAATATTACCATATTCTGTCAACTGTTTCAGTTCTATAGAGAAAGAATTTCGGTAAATAAATTAACAGAGCAAATAAAAACGATTGTTAAATGAAGATTGTGTAGACTACAGAATATAAGCGCTAGTGTGACGTACCAGTAAAACACTGGCGACTGCGCGTTGAGACCGATGGGGGAGCGATCCTTTGATTCTGGACCAATTTGTGCACTGCGTCCTTGCAACAAGGTCTATTTAAAATTGCATTGTGTACAGTACCTAATAAGTTTATACAGTAGCGCTATACTGATATGAACGTTAATGTATAGTCAAAAAGTATAGATTGGAGTGTACAGTTGAATCCGTTTATAATGACATCGAAAGGAACTGACAAACACGTCATAATAAGCGGACGTCATACAAAGCGTTTTGTGAAAAAAAAAACGTGTGTCAGCTCCGACGCACGACTGGAGTTTACTTCTTCAGATCGACAGTCTAAATATGCACAAAAAAGTTTGATTCTCCATTTTATAATTTGCATAATTATTATTTGCACCTTTCTCCTCAATCTTAAATGCGTTACGGCGGCGATGAGATGACTTTTTTTTACAGTATGTACAATGAAAAACACAAACGACAAACGAAAAACAATGCGTGACCTTCAAGCATCAATTACTCACTGAGAAGACCAATAAGTTACTTGGACCAAACTGAGACTCAAAACAAAAACGAGACACACGTGGCTTGCACTTGGCGACGCGTTCGGCAAGTCGATCGTCGTCGGGAATCAATGGAGGTGTAAAGAATCATGTCGGTCATTATAACCGGACATCATTTCTTAAAAATGGGTCATAATAAGCGACATGTCACTATAAGGGAAGTCATTATATCCGACTTTTTTATAAAGAGTTTTATATGAAAACCAAACTTCGTAGTGTAATTACGTCATAATAACCGGTTGGTCAATATAGGCGGAGTCATAATAAACGGATTCTACTGTATCTTACAATTAAATGCTGCAATCGGATACATCACGTGTGTTTAGGGATTAGGAGATAGTGGTGATTGCAGTAAGGTGAACAGCCAACCCCTGGCTTTAAGCTAAATTCATAGGTAATCTAATCACGTTATGCAGTTCACGTTCCACGTCAGAACATGAGTATATACTCTATGTACTGTTAATGTAAACGTAGTCTCTAGATAAATTAATTCTCGATAATTAATTATTATGCTTTCATAATATGAAATCACATATTTCATAATATTATCTCACTACAGTTAAAAAAACTAATATTTTACACAAATCAACCCTAAAAATATAATAATTTAACATAAGTAGGTACAATCGTTTTGAATGGTCCATACACAAGCTAGTTATTTCTTAGTTACATTTTTCAATAAGGCTAGTTTTGGTGTTTTGACAAAATTTAAAACCACCGAAGCTGTTACATTGAATTTGATTGATTGAAATAAAACCTTATCAGCTGGTAGTTTTTGGCGTTTTGAGTTATTGTTGTGTTACTATCGAGGATCGATCGAAGATCGATGGAAGAATCCTTACATACTTGTTTCGCTTCGTCCACTTTTATTATTCCTTTCATACATGCTCTTCGGTTTAGGGTACCTACTCTTGACCTGGTTTTTGGCCTTTTTTGGATTTTGGAAAGCAATGGAAAGAAGTGCACTTCTTTCCATTCGGGAAACAGGCGTGATTTATATGTAGGTATGTATGCACTATCGAGGTAAAACTCAGCAAGAAAAATCTTGCTCAAAATGCCCCGACAGCGAAAATACCCCAATCTTACAAAATTTCACAACTAAATAATACTACTCTCAAGTAGTTACGTGTTCCTGTAGAAAGGTAGCTAGTATTCCGAAGATGTTCAAAAATAAGGTTGGGAAAGTTCTTGCAATGGTGTTCCCGACGTCAATACGAATGGTATCCGATAAACAGTGGATCATACGCACGTTTTGCCACATTTATAATAAAAAACCTTTATATAAAATGCATCGCTATAAACTCCTAATTAGATTCTAAAACTTTAAATAAAACCTATTAATAATTTAACCTTACATTTGCGAGTCAAAACTCGACCCTTGAAAATATAATTAAAGCTAAAACACTTTTTTCCAGGATACAAATAATATTGTAAAACAGATGCCTAGCCCCGACATTGAAATTATGTGGCTGTGGTCATTGCATAATGATAACAGGTAGCAGTCTTTGCAAGGAAAATCATGTATTAGCCCTCCCATAGAGGTAGCTCTCACTACCTACTTACTCGAGTCGCAAAACCATTTCAAACGACTACAGTGTTTCTATAGACAATTTACATTTCCCAAGATATATCATACGATCGATTGCTATAGCCACCTAAGAGAAATTAAATTTATTAGATGCCCTACGGTTCGGATACCTACTTAGCAGCAACCATGGTCACGAAACGTCGCGTCGGGCATCTAAAAGGCTTATTAGCTTAATAAACCGCGATAAAATCCGATAGAGTTGTTATTATAACTATAATAATAATTTATATCTATTATTAATTGAAAATGACGACATGTTGGCGAAGCGGTCACAGCGCTGGCTGATGCGCTGGCGATCGCGGGTTGGATTCCCGCTCACGGCAGATATTTTTATTGGCCATAATATAGATGTTTGTCTGGGCGTTTGTGCTTGTGTATTGTCTGTTTCCGGACCCCCGACACACGAGTAAATCCTACTGGGGGCTAATGAGTGTGAAGCATTTATTATAAAAGAAAAAATTATTTCGTTTTGGTTAACATAATTTGTGAAAAAGCGCTGTCTGTGTTTTGACCATTGGAAATAGCGAATTAATTATTGCGTTTCAGTTAAATTTTTTTGAGGAAACAAGTGCCATCTATGATTTTATAATTAAAAAAGGAATCCCCTTCTATAACAATTTTTATTGGTGGAATGTGGCGCCATCTATATTTCAGTGAAGAAAAAGGACCGATATTCGTTTTTTAACTCTCTCCACGTTTCGAAAGCAAACCTTTAATAAAATTGTATTCCTACATTGAAACTCTATACTATTATAGTAAATTAATTTACTGTGTGGCTACGGAAGTAAATAATATAGACCCCCTCTCTTCCCGTGGATGTCATCAGAGGCGAGAAAGGTAAGTTAAGATAAGAGGCGACATAAGGGATAAGACTTTTCCTATATCAGCCTGGGACTAAAGAAGTCGACCGATCGCGATGGGGGGATAACCATCCAACTAAATTGTAAAGAACTTGGAGGTTGTAATTCAATTTTGGCGTATCCTCTCTCAGAAACGGCTAAACTACTGTACAAGATTGTAAACATTGGTATGCGACGACGACCTCATTAATTTCTTGTATGTAAATGTGTGATGTTCTTATGGAGTTTCGTAGTCCTTATAGACTAAAACTCCTTAAATAAAGAAAAAAATATATTCCCAGCTTGCTACCAGGAAATTCCTGGCAGGAATAAGCTCGAAACTTACGCCCCTTAAGCTCGTCTCTTAAAAATAAATTTAATTAATTTATTTTTTTAATTGAATACACACTTCTAAAAAACTTAATTCTGTCAATACGAAAAACACTGTCAATTCGGAAACCTCCTCTTTTTTGAAGTTAGTTAATAATACATCAAATAAAAATAACGCCGCACTTGTAATATTAAAATGATATTTTATTAAAGGGTTCATAAATCGTAAATGGTAAGTTTTGAATAAGTTTACAGGAAACATAAGGTGAGAAATTTTATTCTTTACAATAATGGTATCAATAGCTTTTGCTCTACCTAAAGATGACCTAAAGTGCAGTTTGAAGTTTCAAACGTCAGGCAAAAATAAATTTTGTAAGCTTGAAGCTCCACCTGAATCTGTCAGCATTTTGTAATTTTGAAACTCAGTACCTAAGTGATCCTTATTAAAAAAAAAAAATTGGATCGGAAATTTAATGCGAGGTTCAATTCTATTTTTAAGCGCATTTAAAAAAGGAGTTTGCTCAATTCGACCGTATAGATATATTTTTTATGTAGATATGTTCGCGGATAACTTCGTCCTGATGAACCGATTTTGATTATTCTTTTTTGTTCGAAAGGAGATATGCCAAGGGTGGTACCATGATAAGGAAACCATGATCTGATGATGGCATCCTAGATAAATCGAGGGGAACATTCGACAATTGTAGTGGTGACTAGTGCTTTTGTTAATTTTTTTCGTCTACTTACGTTGGTTTTTTTTTTTTCGTTTGCAAGCAAACATAATTATTATCTACTGGCCTAGTTCTGTTACTCGGTAAAAATACTGTCATAAATATTGCATCTTTTTTATTTCTTAATTTTTAAGATATCCTAGTCTATTAATTAATTTATCCCATAGTTCGACCTACCTTTAAATATTTAAATGTATTATAGCTGCATACCCATCAATTAGAAGCCCCTTAAAAAAGGAACATGAGGTTACATATATTTTAATGAAATAAAAAACCATATACATAGTTTACCTTTTAATTGAAATACATTTAAAACATGAATCGTATAGCTGATTGTACACAAATTGACACACACGTAACTAGACTTGGTCAAATATTTTAAAATTTTAGACACTTCGGAAATCAAAGCTAAATTTTACTATATTTAAATTTTTGTAGAAAATAATATTAACACTTTTATACAAATCATATAAATAGGCTGAAGTTATTACATTCAAAAATTATACACCTAAGCAATACATGTGCAATGAATACAATAAATTTTATATGTCAATCGTGTTGCGTGACTGGATAACTGATAATGATTAAAACATAATATTTGATGCAGTTTAAATGGCCAGACCAATGTCTATTGCGATTTTACGAGTAAATAACCGTTATTAATATTAATACATATTTGTGCAAATATATTTTTACAACCAAGAAAATGTGCTATGAAAAAGTTGGTTCCTATCACGTAAATGCAACTGGCAGTTCATCGTCAATCACACTTACAAATGATCAATCACAATAAATATACCTATGTAAGGCCTCATTTACGGAGACGCGGGGCGTTGCGCGTAGCGTGTGGCGTAGCGTCGCGTGTGTGTCAAAATGTATGAAAATGAACGCGTGTAAAAATGCTTCTCCGTAAACGCACTCATCCAACGCCCTACATTTGAATTTAGTGCGGTCAGCCACGCCACACGCTACGCGCGACGCCCCGCGTCTCTGTTAATGGAGCCTAAAGGTCATAGCTGACTACACCCCTTAGAGATAATTCATTGGTCATTGCTACACCCTCACCAGAACGCCTCGTCGCTCGGCGTCCAATCGCCAGCTTGCGTGCGAGGTGATCCGGTGACGATACGGAGTTGATGTAGTGAGCGCATACCCATACAAATCCATAATTATAAAGAATACTAACCGCTCGAGGCGAGGCGGTGCTGGTCGGGTGCCGGGTGGGTCTAATGAGCGACCTTATGATTAATAACGGCAGCTGGCGCTTAAAACACTATAGTTTGCGCTTCATTCTAGTCAACTATATCAGTAATACTTACAGACCAGTCCTAAACATATATGTAGGTACGTTTACTAAATCAGTCCTACGGTTTACAACAAATAATTAACACTTGATATTTATACCTTTTCCTTTAAAAACACATGCGCAACTTCCTTTGTGGATAATGTGTATATTATGTCACCGCGTTTATCGTATTAAATTAGAACGTCTGTTTGAAGGGCTTATTTGAACACGCCATTCTCATATACTACGAATTAATTGGTCAAACAACGACTTAGACAAATTGCCAGCGATGAGCCACTATATTTTTATAACGCGAATAGACTATAGATAATAATTATTCTCAGTTTATAATTAATTCATCAGAAACCGTCAAAATGTATATCTATCAAATTGTTGAACAGAACACTTAATATAAAAACAACATATCAGTATATTAATGTAACAATAAAGTATCTTATTAATGTAAAACTTCTGTACGCACGCTTGAATCGCAGAGTAAGCTGGTGAATGTGTGACGAGAGGGTTACGAAAAGTGTGATCCAGCGAGGAGAACGGAAGTTGAGAGGGAGATATAAGTTTGATGGAGCTGAAGAAGTTTTACTTCAGTCGTGTGGTCTAAAGCAGACTTGTTTTTTGTTTTTTTTTTTTTTTTGTTTACAAAAATGTGTGACTCTTCAACAACATTATGTACATATTTGTTACTACTTAACAAGGTTTACAGCTATTTGTATAATTTCAATCCAAAAGAAATGTGGCTAGAAAGATTACGATAGAATTAAAATATACTTTAAAAAGTGAATTTACAAATGTATAATATACAATAAGTAATACAAAAAAAAATTAAAAAATAAAATTGGATATTCTTAGACTACACAAAACCAGTTGTTTTCGTAGTCTGTTGAAAACGCAAACTAATATTATAAGTAGACCTAAATTGTTCACAGTAGCTAACAAACTATATAACATACTAGCGACCCGCCCCGGCTTCGCACGGTTGCAAAAATGATCAATGTTTCTCTACTATATTATGCATGTATTATACCTACTTATAAACCTTCCTCTTGAATCACACTATCTTTTTAAAAAAACTGCATCAAAATCCGTTGCGTAGTTTTTAAGATCTAAGCATACATAGGGACAGACAGACAACGGAAAGCGACTTTGTTTTATAATATGTAGAGATACTTTGACGCGTAAAAGTAGAATCCGAATTACTAACAAAACTTTCTACAAAGCGAAATAAAATGATACTGACCACCACGCGCAACGGTCTCAGCACGCGGTTTCGATCCCGGACATACCAAACGTTTGTATTGGCTGTAAAGATGTTTACCGTGGTCTGGGAGTTTGTGCTTGTGTATTGTGTGTGTTTTCCAACCCCCGACACAGGAGATAATCTTACTGGGGACCGTTGAGTGTAAAGCATTAATTAACGTAATTTAAACGTATGTTTTATTACGAAAATTTTCGAACAGCTCTATTTAGCGGTAGTTAGTTTTTAATCTAGTTTCTAGTACATACATTGCAGAGCGATCACGATTCAGCCTGTAATATCCCACTGTTGGGCATAGGCGTCTTCTCCATGTAGGGGAAGGATCGGAGCTTAATCCACCACGCTGCTCCAATGCGGGTTGGCGGATATATTCCCTACTATGAGTAACGATCGCTATCCGACGCCTTAACGTGCTCTCCGAGGCACGGTGGGGAGACCCACAAGGACTGTACAAACATCCAGACCACGGCAAACATCTGTATGGCCAATACAAATGTTGTCGTGTGCGGGAATCGAACCCGCAACCGCACGCGCAACAGCCAATCGCAATCCAGCGCTCTGACCGCTGCGCCAACGCGGCGTCGCACATTGCAGAGCCTCCATTGTTAACACTTAACAAACCTGACAGACAATAAAGGACAAGGAATTCGATTAATATAAAATGCACTCAGGCAATAATATGGCTCGGTGCGATTACAACTATTGGACAGTTGAATTTGCAAGATTGACTTTATCAACCGATTTAAAAAAAGGAGAAGGTTCTTAATTCCACTGTATTTTTTGTGTGTGTTATCTCATAACTTTTTACTGAGTGTACAGATTTTGATGATTCTTTTCTTAATGGAAAGCTAGTGCTTGTCATGTGGTCACATTAAAATTTAATTGAGATCTGAAAAGTGCATTTTGTATTATCTCTAATTATGCGTGTTTAATTGAATGTTTTATCGCTGTAATTGAAGTCGTTTCTTTTTTCGATTGCGAGTAAACACAATTATTTTAAGCTAGACAGACGTTGTCGTCTTGCGAACTGTCAATCGGGGATCGTTACGTTTTCTAAAAAAAATTGTGTATAATATGAACTTTTAAATTTTTCATTCCATATGAACCTTCTACAGTGTCAAAAAACTTGAAATAAAATTAGCCAAATTGGTCCAGCCGTTTTGAAGTTTTACGGTTAGAAACACTTTTAGTTATTAACTTTTATTTACATAGAGGATTAAGAACCAACAATACTCACAATATTAAGTAATGATCTCTACTTCTCGGATTATTCGACAAAAGAAAATACCAACATTTACATTACCTTCAAGTATCAAACAGTTATCACATTAGATAAAGCTGTCATTTAGACACCGAATTAAATTGTAGCTTTACTCACCGGCGTACCCAGAATTTTGTAAATGTGAGGCAAAAACAAATAAATTTAAAACTCGACAAGTATTAGAAAATTAAATTATTTTTATCTACTGCAACTTCCAATTTACTTTCACTATCTGCACTACTTTAATAATAACTTGCAGAGGTTTTAGCTTAATCTACCTAAAATTACCTTATGAAAATCTAAAATATCAATTATTCGCTTTGTGTCAGGACAGATGCGTGGGTACGCCCATGGCTCTACTATTACAACTAACTTAAGATTATACATAGTAATTTACGTTCTACAAAAATTTAAATGTTATAAACTATAAAATATCACGTAAACAATTGTATAGTAGATAATTTTAAGACAAATATTATATAATAGATTAAGTTTAATAAATATTGTATATAATTTTATAAACTTCATAAAGTACATATACCTACAGTCCTACATATATATAATACATGTGTATAATTAACTGTTAATCGTAAATAATATTTCGATTGAGTATAGTTACAGTAGAAATCGAATTATGATATGGCTATTATTTATTATTTAAATAATATTTTCAATAAATGTATAATACTATTTCGTATTCAACGTAATAATAAAAAAAAAGATTACTTAACTTTTTTAATATAAATGCCATTAGTTTACCCTGATACATATATAATATTTGTGAAAGTAAACACATATGTGCATAAAAAGTTAGAAAAAAATACAAAATAACTAAAAAAATAACTACAATACAATTTATAATGATGTGACTAGATTAATTTATCATCCACTTTCAAAGAGCATGTTTACAAACTTAGCAATAAACTTTTGAATGAATAACATACAATAAAACATTAATAATCAAAATATATTATTCTAGTAAGCGACATTGTTAATGATTTTGGCATTTTCATCTTTAGCACGATACCTAAAATGGATTTTTTAAAATGACTTATTAAAATTAAATTCAGTCTCAAAGCAGTTCTTGTGGCATTCGTTTTCTTAATAGTAAATAGGTATATAATATATTAAGAGACAATTTTAGATCAAATACTTTAAGAATGTTTTAAATACAAATTGGAATGTATCAAAATCACAGTACAACTTAGCAAGAGCATAACTTTTTATCCTGCTTTGCTTGAAGTCTTTGAAGGGACTGACGGCGACGCCCTGAAGCACACAGCATCGCGTATTCTACCGATGTTTCCATTCTATTATAACAAAAATAAATTTTATATACCAGTCTATTATTGACTATACAATGTATAAAAGCAAATTGTTACCCAATTCATTATTACTTATTTATAATTATACTTGAATTAAAATTTAAAGTAGCTTCTCAAAGTGATTGAAAAATAAAGTATATCAAACATCATAAAAAAGTGTGTGTGTGTACTTATGTACGCACGCAAGAAGTTATACTTCATTGGCTAGCTAACTTCACGTTACTAACTTTTTCTTCGTTGACTAGCTGACTTCAGGGTGTCGGTTTTTTTCGTGACGGTGTGCGGGCGCATCGTAAAAATGTACTCTCATAATTTTTCCCTAGCGCCCGAAAGAAGTATAACTTCAATAAAATTTTCCAAGAATATTGTGAAAATAAAAATCCGAAATATATATTTTTACATTTTATGAAATTAATTATTACTGATATACATTAATTATTAAGTTCATAAAATTTGTCAATTATCTTACCTGTACATAATTTTGTCAAGTAGTATTTCAATAGCTCGGTCAATACTCTGACCAGTTTTGGCACTAGTTTCGAGATATGGCAAGTTGTAGTTTTTAGCAAATTCTCTAGCACGATTTTGATTCACTAAACGCTTTTCTTGCAGGTCGCATTTATGGCCACACAGCACGATGTCTGGATCATCACTGAGGCTATGTGTCTGAAAGTAAACAATATCATTTTATAATTAATTTTAATCTTTAACATACACATATCACACACGTGGTCATCTGCTCCTAAAATAAACAACATAAGTAACTTAGCTGACTAATTTTAAACATTTAGTACCATTTTTTTTTTATGAATACATTAATAACATACTAAACTGGCTATTTATTTCTCAAACTGCATTTTAGTGTTGTCTCAAAGACATAAGTAATCAGTATATATTTATTATTTCTGTAAAACCTTTATTTAACAATTATTAATTGCATTAAACTGCAGTCTATAAAGTATTATATAAGTATGGTTTATTGAAAAATCATTGTTAATTTAATACTTAATATTTGTGTTTAAAATACCTTCAGTTGTTCTATCCAGTTTCTTACTTCGAGGAATGAAGCTTCATTGGTCAAATCAAAGAGAAGCAGAAACCCCATTGCGTCTCGATAAAAGGCTGTGGTCAAGCTTCGAAATCTGTAATATATTAAATTATTTATTTAGTATGTAAAGCATATAGTAAAAATATTATACTGTATTCAAGGTGAAATATATATTATGTATAACTTTCAAAATATGATTTAAATATATCTGGTATTTAATGTTAGTCAACATAAACCCTTTCACATCGACTATATGCTGAATATAATGTAATAGAAAAGTACCAGTTAGAAACAAAGAATTCACACACTTTAAAGGGGGAGGGGTCGACGAATTATGATATTGTGTGACAAGAGGTGTGGAGGGGTCCAAAATTTTGTGACATCACATATCAAAACATAATATATCTAATTACTAGCTGCTGCCCGCGACGTCGTCTGCGTGCGTTCACTGCTCGTTCCCCGTAGGTGATAGCGTGATAATATGTAGCCTATATTCTGACCCGACTTCTTAATAATATTCGTGCCAAATTTGAAGTAAATCCATGCAGTACTTTTTGAGTTTATCCCGGACATACATTTGAAGAAATAAAGGTTCACTGCTCGTTCCCCGTAGGTGATAGCGTGATAATATATAGCCTATGTTCTGACCCGACTTCTTAACAATATTCGTGCCAAATTTGAAGTAAATCCATGCAGTACTTTGTGAGTTTATCCCGGACATACATACAGACAAACAGACAAACAGACAAACAGATAAACAGACAAACAGACAAAAATTCTAAAAACTATATTTTTGGCTTCGGTATCGATTGTAGATCACACCCCAAGTATTCTTTTAAAAAAATATTCAATGTACAGTTTTGACTTTTCTACCATTTTATTATATGTATAGATAAGTTAAATGGGAATACAGATAATGTCGAAACTGATGTTTTCATTTAATAAATAAGAATTTATAGGTGTAAAATTTTAAAATATGTGACGTCACACTATATAGATAGGGGGTCACATAAATGAGACCATCTGTAACAAGGACAGGGAATGAGATTTGTTTGACGTAATGGACGGTCCCATATGCTTGACTCTTAGTGTAAATTCTTTCAAGTATAATTTTTAGGGATTTTATTAAGTTCCATGTATTAAATAATACGAATTATGTTACCTTTCTTGGCCTGCAGTATCCCATAGTTGTAAATGTATACGATGTTGTCTTGCATTTTGTTGATATATCTGTAATAATAGACACATTGATTTTAGTTCAAATATATTAAATTCTATAATGATATGATGACAAAGAGGGAACGGTTGATTTTTTTGTTTGTTTGTAATAAAATTGATACACACAAAAACTACATGATACATTAATTTAAAAAAATATATTTTCATCTGTTTATATCATCATAAGCAATACCTAAATCATTACACAAAAAAGTAATAAGGTATTTTATGTATTATTAAGTGTGACACTTCTTTATGCTTCAAGGGTTCAATTTCTGCCACAAATCTAAGTATTGTTTATATATCAGTTTTAGAGAGTATGGCTTGCTCTAAATGCCATGATAATTTGGAGTCCCTAAAAAAAATCTATACAATTGGCAGGGAAGAATTTTCCCATGAAAAGACCGCTTGATTCTATTGATAACTGGCCTCAACATTTAAAGGACTGTATTGCGGCCAATGGAGACCACTTTGAACAAGCTTTATATACTTTTAGTGGTAAACTAACACACTGTAAAAGTAATAAAACTATTTGGGTTGTCTGGAACAAATGGCTAAATAGCCATAAGTCCACCCATTGTACTTCACAGTCTGTAAATGTCTTTAAATGTGTTTAATGTTTAAAATGTAGTTGTGGTGTACAATAAAGTGTAAATAAAATAAATAAATAAATAAAATAAAACTAAAACACTCTAATAGTAATAAATATTACGTGCAATAGAAAAAATGTTTTTTTCTTCGTAACAATATTTATGGCCAGAATATGTATTTAATAAAAAAATTTTAAATGTGTTTATATCAGCCAGCTATTGTCTAAAGTCTAAACCACATGCATTACGTCGCTTACCTTTAGAAACAGAGGACAATAAACAAAACATTTAAATTATGTAAAAAAAAAAATCCTACATAGAGGTATGTAGGATTTGTATATGAATTTTACAATGTACTACACAATTATGTATAAATGCCCTTTTCATTAATTCTTTTTAACTTATATTTATTACTTACTAGCTGCCCGGACAGACTTTGTTCTGTCTGTTACGTTTTTTTTTTTTAGGATAAAAACCTTCCGTGGGATTTATGGAACATACAATTCCTAGGAAATGTATGTAATTCCTAAAATCGCACGGAAATGTGTAAAATAAATTATATTAGACACAGGAAATCTATACATTGTCTAAATAGCAATTGAAAATGTTAATATTTGAGATACCAATAGGTATGCGGGGATAGCGGGGCGGGGGGAGGTTATTGTTTATAAAAAATAAATAGACATATGGACTGACTCGTTTACATTTAACATAATATAATAATATAAAGACTTGCTTTAATATTGTGACATTTATAATTACTTATATAACAGGCTGATTACTTACCAAACAAAAGTTTGACTTTATAAGAATAATATAAGTCGATTTTGTGATAAATACATTTTAAAAGTTCTTAGATACTTGATTTTCGAAGGTTTGGTTTGTAAGATAATATGAAGATTATTATATTTTACGATATGACTGTTACCTGAACGTTGTTGTCTCAAAGAATGCTTTAATAAAAATTATTATTATTCTCATTTAAACAACGTGTTTTATTACAGAAAGCATTATTTTTATGTATAAAAATGTATTTCATAATATGATATTGTGCACATTTTCAGACACAGGACATTTATGTATTAAATAGTTTTTGAAACAATATTTTATACATTTCCTAAATAGCTTTGGAATTATATAAATTTCCTAGGATTTGTATACAATTCCTAGACTTCATACATTTCCGGTATTTTAACATATACATAGATTACAGAATCAATATTTCTTTAAGCATAATAAAATTTAACAATTAACACTAAGAATTAGGCAAATTTGTTGATAAAAGTGATGTTGCAAAACATTAAATTACTTTGGCAATATAGGCAAGTAGACAGTTACAGAAAAAGTTGATCCCACTGAATGCTATGCTGTATAGCTAAAAATATACAACATTAGATGAAGTTACCTTTGGTTAATTGGAATCATAACATCATTAACCAACTTGAAATAGGATAATTGGTGTGTTACTACCCAACCTCGTTACTATAAGATCAATTGGATTGCAAAGTGCAAAATTGCAGTCCAATCTGAAGAAACCGTTGCTGGACAGTGTTTCTGAGTAAGTGACAGGGGGAAAACATAAAAAAACAAAAGCTACTACAATAATTAAGATCACATGGAAAATACTATATATAAACTAGTTTAAAAATTTCACAATAATTTCTGAATTGTGACACACATTCTTTTTTTGCCAACGCTTTTACAAAACTAAAATATTTGAGTGGTTATGTTATAATTATAAGAAAACTTTTGACCTACCACTGTCTTCTCTCTGAAGTCAATTCCAACAGTAGAAATAAATTGTGTATGAAATACTCCATCAGTGTATTTGTACAAAAAACTTGTCTTTCCAACTCCGGAATCGCCGACACATAAAAGTTTTATAAGGTAATCGTAGTCCATATTGATTATCATTAAGTAAATTATAGTAATATGAATTCGTTTTTAAACATAATTTTAATAACACAGTTTAACAGATTTTCTGTTTCCAACACATTTCAAGACAATGATTCACTAAGTAAAATACTACATAATATAATAACTTGTATTTATTCCTTAACATACATTATATATTGTTTTCTGTTATTTAATATTATTATGTATTTTTGTAATGTTTACAACGTACAAATCTATAGAATCGTCTAATTTAAAAAAGCGAATTAGCGAAAAACGAAATCGAATCGATTTATTTGACGTTGACATTTGACAACTGACAACTGACAAGTACCAAACACGCCAAACAGGCAAACATTCATTGGTCATTGGGCAAACAGCAAACCATAAACAGCGATCAGATTGTTGTTTTACTCTAAGGAAAGGCGAAAAACTTTAATAATCCATACAGCCTGGCCCAAATTTATAAATTTCTGAAGTCAACGAATGGCGTGAAAGAAGCTTAAAGACCCTTAGACGATCAAATAATTTGTCAAATTTTAGGTTTTGTCAAATTATTTGATCGTGTGCGAGCTTGTTTGATGTGTTTTTTATATGAAAACATGAAGTTTGACAAACAAGTTTGACAAATTATTTAATCTTTTACAGGACCCTTTAGAAATTGTTTCCTACAAGCATGGATATAATAATCTCTCAATGCCTAGAAGGTAAAACTAACTACAACCTACATAAATCAACCAATTTGTTTTGTCAGTCTAATTTACGACATTATAATCAAGTCGTAAAAAGTAGACTATATCGATTTATACCTCTACTAGCTGCTGCCCGCGACGTCGTCTGCGTGCGTTCACTGCTCGTTCCCCGTAGGTGATAGCGTGATAATATGTAGCCTTCGTTCTGACCAGACTTCTTAATAATATTCGTGCTAAATTTGAAGTAAATCCATGCAGTACTTTTTGAGTATAGCCCGGACATACATTGACTTTCCTATCATTTTATTATAATACTAGCCGACCCGTGCCCACTTCGTTGGGCGTTATAATCCATTTCACATAAGAAGGGTACGGTGAAATTTGATATGTTCCAATACACTCTCACTATTTTCAGCAAATCAGATAAATATAAATGTTTTAAAATCACCAATTAATTTCTAAGGCAAATAATAATGCTTGATTAGATTGAATTGTTGACACGGCACGTCAGAGGGCGCAGGTTCAAATCCTGCTGATAAAATATTTATATATTTTTATCTTTTTCCTTTTATCTTGTCACTCCTGAATAGTGTAGCTTTCTGTTAGCGAAAGAATTTTCATGATGGGATCAGTATTTGCGAAGATTACCCCGTATATACAAAGTTATAAACTTTACCTCTTTGTAATATTAGTATAGATGTATAGATAAGATAGGTAGGTACATATAATATCTATACCCCATCTGGCCATTTATTATCTTTTTGACACTTCAAGAAATTTTGACATTAGTGACTGCCTCACACGTTATTTATTCGATTTGAAATAATAATCGATTTTATTTAAGCAGAATTTTCAATCGATTTAATGAAATAATTATATTTAGTTTAAAAATATTATTTATTTATTCGTTTATCAGTTTTTTTTTAATTATAAATGAAATATATAAATAATAAAAAATGAATGAACAGAGTTATTGCTCTTTGCTTTTGGTTTTGAAATTAAATTTCAAGATTTCGACTTAGGTAATTCCTTGCTAATAATCAATCTTGGAGTCATAGATACTATTTTCATTTCCTTTTTTATTATTAAATTTATAGAAACAATAATCACATGACGTGAAATTATATAATCATATGATCGATTTATTATCGATTTATTATTTCAAGAACTGTTTCATAGTCTGTGGTTGTTTGTTATGCACAGGGTACTTCCATGGACTTAATACCTACTAACAGGACAGAGTACTCTGAAAATTTGTATTTACGAAAATGAACACTAAGTCAACGAGTTAAGTATTATATTCGGTTGCGCATTATACAAATGCAAAAACGAGCCGAGAGAGATAGTCACAACGGAGGCCTTGTGTCTCGTTCTTTCATATTGCCAGCATAAAAATGTTTCTAATCAAAAATTATAGCTGACCTAAAACTCCATTGAAACAATTGTATTTTAATGTTATTTTAACAATTGTAAGTCAGCAAATCATAATTAAAATTAATTTCTTTAAATATATTCTTAGATAAAAAGAAAACATTAATTATTATTTTGCCTATTTCTTTTTTTCTTACGGTAACTCTCGTAAACATCATTGAGGACATTGTTTAAGACTGTAATAAAACTGAATATAATGCTTAACACCTTGTGTTAGTGTTCATTTTCGTATAAACAAATTTCCATCGACAACTATGGTGACCATGCGTCACTTTATTCACTTTTATTGATATTAAAGAAATGTTTGTGTTATAAATACTATTTGTTGTTCAAATAAAAATAAAATATTAAATTTAAAATAATTGTAATGACATTATTTGGAGTGTATTTACTTGCCAACTGTAACAAATATAGCATTAAGGTAAATTAATAAATAAATAACGCGTACTATTTGTATTGTTTACTAGCTGTGCCCGCGACTTCGTCCGCGTGGAATAGTGACTTTGGACAGCATTTTTTCAATACATGTTTTGGTTTATTTTGGATTATAAGCACCGTCGTTTGGTTATTTAAACATGTTCAACGTGATTCTTTAAATTGGCATAACTTTTCATTTATGAACCGATTGACATAAAACAAACACTAAATGTTAAGTGCAGCCTAGCACAATATATTAGTGAAAACTACACCTAAATTGGATAAGCCGTTTATGAGATGACAGACAAACACATTTCTGAAACAGACAAAAATTCTAACAATCATTGTTTTGTGTGCTATTTGCGTTGATAAGGGTCCCAATAATATTTTTTCTATATATCTTCCATGTACAGAAAGCGATCTGTTACTTTTTTATTATATGTATTGATTTTGTAATCCATCCCTTGTGCAAATGTTTGTATATTGACATGAAAAACAAATAATAAAAGTAATAATATAATATTTATTATTTATTCATTATAAATAAATCTATTATTATAATAATAGTCGTCAATACTGGTGTCAGATTTTTCAAGTTTCCAAATCTTAATGTCACCCTATTAGAAAGGGACACAAGGCCTCCGTACTAACTATCTCTGTCGGCTCGTTTTTCAGCTGCGAGTGCTCTGTCCTGTTAGTAGGTATTAAGTCCATGGGGTACTTCACTCAATCAATCAAATCGTCAATAAAGTATGACATTACAGTAGAATTTTTAGTAGGTACTTTATACCGAAAAAAAAACTAATTTATAGGGTAATGGCACCAGTAGTCAGCCCTGCACCAGTGCTCAGCCTTTTCCGGATAAAAACCTATAAGAATAGTGCTCAAATAAAAATTAACCAATAAAATTGTATTTTTCTGATTCCGTGACTTGTCATTGGTCGATTTAAAACATCAGATGGAAGGTTAGTAGCTGCAAGGAACAGAAATAAGTATTCATTTTGGTAAAACGTAGTGGTTATATACTCTTTGATTTTGGTGTCGACGCCTCGTAAGTCGACACGCGGCATGTGCGCTGACATTTCAACAGTGACGAGCGTTCTTGAAAAAGGTGTGTAGTAACGATTGTTAGTTAATTATTGCAAATGATTTACTGTAATATTTATTTTAATTAGTTTTTCTAATAAAACCAGTTAATCACATAACAGTTGTTCTTCAAAATTATTAAATAATGAGGTGGCTGACTACTGGATTCCATTTTTTGAACATTATCTAGTACTCAGCCACCCCTGGCTGACTACTGGATTTAATGCTTTTTTTTATTTTCAAGTAATATTGGTATTATTTTAAAGTTTCACATATAATATTGTCAAAAAACCAGTAGTCAGCCGTCTCACTAGATTGATAGTTATTATGGCTGAGCACTGGAAGACATGTTCCCAGTGCTCAGCCGCGCGATATCAGAATTAATTATTTTATTGTTTTCTACGTTTTTATATTATTTTATGACTTAGAGCATTTGTTACAGTTAGCAATGTCTTCTTCGAGGCCGAAATTGCAGTACCCAGAAGAAAAACTAACCCAAGCTTTAGATGTTATAAGGAATGGCATGTCAATCAGAGAAGCTAGTAGAACTTATGGCGTACCTCGTGGCACACTTCAAGACAGACTTAATCTGCGAGTTCCTGAGGGTCCCAGAAGAAAGGGTCCCGGTCACTCATTCATTTCAATAAAGAAATTAAATCCGCCAACCCGCGTTGGAGCAGCGTGGTGGATTAAGCTCCGATCCTTCTCCTACATGGGAAAGAGGCCTATGCCTAACAGTGGGATATTACAGGCTGAATCGTGAAATAAATTCATCACAACTTAAAATCCTAGATACCGATAGTTTAAATACTTTGGCACTTGGCGATCTCACCTTTTTGAATAACAAATTATCAGAGGACGGAATTAATTTAGGAACTTTCAAAGTTAATGATAATTCGATATTAGTATCTTTAAATGAGAGTAATTCAAACCAAGATATCCAGCAAGTAAATAAACAGAATTCATCATCATCATCACATCAGCCTATCGCAGTCCACTGCTGGACATAGGCCTCCCCAAGTTCGCGCCAGACATCCCGGTTTTCCGCAATCCTCATCCAGCCGACGCCGGCAATCTTACATAGATCGTCGCTCCAACGGGCCGGAGGACGTCCCACACTAAGTTTGCCAAGACGCAAAAATTAACAAAAAACAAATAAATGAACAAATTACTAAAACAGAATTATGATGACGATATTCAAAATAATTCAGCAATAAAAATTACGAAACAGAAAGTGTCACCTTTTGTACGAAAACATCTTACTATACCGTCACTGATAAAGAAATCTACTACACACAGAGTTATGAACAGAATTGAGGCTATTTCTTCTGAAGAATGGAGACAATTTGAAATTTTAATAGAAGAAGAAAAACAAAAAAGAAAGATGCCATTCAGGTAAGGAAATTGCAGAGGCTAAAAATTAAAAAAGAAAAGCAGAAAGAAAAAAACGATAAGAAGAAAAGAACAACTATTAACTCCTCTAAAAAGAAATTTAAAAAGCCTGCGAAGAAGGAAGATGATAATTCAAATGAGGATTTTCAATTACCTACAAAGTAATAAAAAAGGAAATTGATCGATAGAAATTATGCAATGGAAAATGAGAAAAAGATGAATTTGGATTTGGTGGAATCTAAATTTAATAAGATTACCATTCTAAGTGACGTACAATAAACACCTGGAAGTTATGACAAAAGAGAAGAAACATGTAACTTAACTAAAATTCAGAATAAGGTTGTTAATAGAAGGGAATCTTTTGGAAGTGAAAAAGAACTTGAAAATTTTTTGAATGCTGAACTCGAAGACTTCAAATACTGATATTAATGTAAAACTTACGGAGTAATTTAAGGAAAGGATATTTTTTGTATTTCTTTTTTATAATAATACTAGCGACCCGCCCCGGCTTCGCACGGGTGCAATGATGACATTTTTAAATGACAGGATCTTTACGTAATATTCCGACGTGGCGGCTGAGGTACTACTCTTACAACACGTAATATTACGGCGATGGCGGTTAAAGGGTTAAATGTTTCGCTGTTAATTACTTCTAACGACGATATCTGAAAACCTATTCATCTGATTGATATAGTGTAAAGGGCAATTTTAATCTGCATTAAATTCCTAAGCTAACTAAAATATTTGTTTGGATAAGGATTAATACTGAACTAAAGAAAATAGCTTGGAAAATAACGTAATGTTTTTAATTAAAAATTTGAACATAAAAGTGGTTATTGTAAGTCAACCGTAAGAGATAGAGATATGCTATCGCGGACTTTTTTGTAGTATTTTTATAGATTTAGAATTCGCTAGTACATTACTCCACTGTATCTTTGCTAGTTTACGCGGCGTTTGCGTGGAAAGCTCCCAGTTGGCCCGATTTTGTGCGACTTCTTCAACATTTATCGCCGTATTTCTGCTAATTTACATAAAACTATACTAAATTATATACATAAACCTTCCTCTTGAATCACTCTATCTTTTAAAAAAAACCGCATTAAAATCCGTTGCGTAGTTTTAAAGATCTAAGCATACATAGGGACATAGGGACATGGGGACAGAGAAAGCGACTTTGTTTTATACTATGTAGTGATGTTAATTAGGTCAAATAACTTTTATATTATTTATATTAGTGTTCTTTATTAAACATAAAACTATTGATCTCAAGAGAGGCTGACTACCGGTAGCATCATGGCTGTGTACTAGATTTTAGCGGCTGAGCACTGGTGAAAAGTGCCTTATTAGGTTTAAATATGATTTTCATTTAAAATTAAGATGATATCTGTGATTTTTGTTATTTTGTATTAAACTTTAATAAATAAATAAGTCAATTAAGACCATACCATCTGGTTAGTTTATATATTATTTTCCCCATGCGAGTTTCAATTTGCGGTTTCAACTAAAAGGCTGACTACTGGTGCCATTACCCTAGGCATGAGCTGTCAAAATGATAATAAATGGCCGGACGGGGTATAATGTAATGTTATAGGTTCCTAATATTAAAAGCTTTTATTTAACTTGCAATGTATGTAATATACCGGATGTATTTGGAACGTTTGAAGATTTCATTCTAATAATATACTATTTATATACTTTAATATTATGTATAATGCATATAACCATTTATCGCAGAAACGTTTTTTTAAGAACATTTTAGGACTTATGTATTTTGCGAACTCTCGTTGACCACGAGACGCACGAGTAGTGTGTGCGGGAGTACATTGACCTCGTGCCGATCAGCTGATGGCGCGCATGAACTAGTAGTATTCAATGACATTGCCGATTTTTTCAAAACACGATTATTTTAAAGCAATAGCTTCAAATTTCTGTTTCATTATTTTTCCCAAACCGGATTATACCAAAAAAAGTTTTGAAAAGAGGCAAGAAAAAAAATTATTTTCGCGTTTTTTCACTTGTATCATGTCAGGTCATGCCAAAACTATCATACCTTTTCGTTTTTTCAAGTGTTCCAAATACACCTGGTATAAGTTTTAATGTAAGTTCGAGTGAAATACTGCAATTTTATAGCAGATATCTTCAACCGATTGAGCTGAAATTCTGTATACAGGTTCAATTTGGATGACAATGCATGGTTTGTATGTATGTATGTATGTTTGTTCGGGTGAAATCTTGCAACTCAATTTTGAAGCAGATATCTTCAATCAATTGAGCTGAAATTTTGTATACAGGTTCAATTTGGATGACAATGCATGGTTAACTTTGTGACGTCATGCTAAATCCAAAAAGGCCGGATATCCAAGAGTGCGGACTAGCTATTTTTAGTGCACTTTTATAATATGGATTTCAAATGAAAGGGCTTGCTAAGAATAATTCGAATAAAGTGATGTGATAACCGACTAAAAAGTCAAAAATAAGTTAAAAGTAAAAAAAAACCTTTTTAAAAAACAAGCTTTTATTTGAATGCGCTAAAAAGAAAATAAAATTACTTTACAACTTTTACTATCTACTTATAAAGTCATTATACACATAATCAGATGGAGAAGGAGAAGAAAGAGAAGAAATGGAGAAAGAGAATGAGGTAAAGAAGTAGAAAGAGAATCAGGAGAAGAACAAGGAGGAAAAGAAGGAAGAGAAGAAGAAGGAGTAGAAGGACAAGAAGAAGAAGAAGGCGAAGAAGCAGTAGTAGCCACCGCCGCCGCACTGCACCGTAGTTAATTGGGATAAAACGGATTTCATAAAACCACAGTTTTTTTAAAATTTATATAAAGATAACTTTTGCACCTAGTAGCAAATTTTAATATACTTGATGATCATCACATATAATGACTTTTATATATTTTTATGTATCAGTTTACCTTTATTTTTCTTTTATAATATTTTATAAAATGGAAAGGAAAAAAATTAAATCGCGTAAAAGCCTATGACTAAGCACGGTTTTATAATACAGGTAAGGAAATTAAGCCCAATTTCAATGTTGAGAAATTAGTACGATAATGTCATTTTTCGTTAATGTCATTTATTAGATGTTGTCACGTCATCGAAGTGTACGATCGTCATGCCTCTGGCGGCTGAAAACCATTAAGTCGACGTACCCTCAGGCCCCACCGGCACCGCTGTAGTTTCCCGACCGGTGTATAAGACCGTGTAACAATGCTATGGTGTCATAATGATAAAATTGATAAACAGCTGATCAATGACAACAGAATTACAGAAATGGTATGTATAATAATAATGATGTAATAATCATAATAATTTTGTGCATATTGATGTGCTTTATCTCCTAATATAATTTTAAGAGTTCAATATCATTATTTACTATAAAATTTAAAAACAAATTTCACTATGTCAAATAAAAATGCTAAAGTGGAAATAGAATTTTGGTAGGTATACACCTATTCATATTACAGTATTCTGTTAAACTAGTGAGAATACATGAGTATTAATTAATTTCAGTAAAGTGTGTGACTATGGGGGACATTGCTTAGCTCTAGCAAAACAAATAAAAAGCAGCAATCCTGGTGCAGCAGTTATTTGTAAGAAAGGTCGACAAGGTACAATAACTAATTAGTAAGCAGTATGTAGTCAAACTGTTATTTTTTACTAATTTCTGACTATATTCTGAAATTCTTAAGTGTTAGTAAGTTATTCTTAAATCTTGTAATTTAAAATCAATGATCCTTTCAGTCACAAATAAATAAAATTAAATATTATTTTCTGTTCCAATTTTTTTTTTTAATGTGACTAGATAATAAAATATATTCATGTCTGTATCAACTAAATAGAGAAAAACTTTGTTTGTTTGGTACCATTAAAAGCCCTAAAGTAGAGAAAAACAAATATATTTTAAATAACAACAATAATTTATTTTAAATCTTAACTATTTTTAGTAATTTATTGTTTTATTTAAGGTTCATTTGAAGTAGTAATAAATAATAAACTGATATATTCAAAATTGCAAACAATGGCTTTACCAGATTACGAAGAAGTAGTTGATGTTGTGACTGAAGTGTCTCAAGGTTCAGAACCAAGGGAAATAAAAGGACAACAACCAGTTAACTGTGCAATATCATAACATTTAATAAAGGCAAGTTTATTCGAGAATTAAATAGATAACAATTGTATAAAACTTTTACAATAGTGTATATATTTAAGTTAGATTTATGTAACAGTCTAATATTCATCCTGTATTGCCATTGACCTTATTTAATAGGAAGCTTAAATAGTACAAAATAGTTTTTATATATTATAATAATAGTATTGTAATTTTTAACAGATATAAATATATTGTAAATAAAATATATTTTATAATATAAAATATACATAACAATTTATTAGTATATAATATGTTACAATTACTAAACCATAGTTATTATTATTAATTTATTGTAAAATACAGCCATTTGGTAGTTTCGCTTTCGACATAATTTTTTTTGAAGTTTACTCCTTAAGAATCGATTTTCATATAAGGCCCCCGGTATGAAAAAAAATAAAGAGGAGTAAAATCTATTGAACGAATGACCTCGTTACGTTTTTCTGCACAACCTATTCTGCGCACCTTTCATTTTTCGGTGCGTACGCGTCGTTTTCGTAACGCCATAGATGGCGTTATTCATAATAAATGTAAATAGAATAAAAATATATTTAGGTATTTTCATTAATTCGTTTATTTACCATTTGATATGGTATTAATATTTTTCTTAGACTAGTAAGCCTTTTTGTGCCTATATAAACAGTCGATCTGAAGGAGTAAACTCTAGTCGTGCGTCGGAGCTGACGCTTTTTTTTAAATAAAACAACTAAACTATTACGTATCTAAAATTGATTTTTTTAAGAATATAGAATTAAGTAAATAGTAATTGGAATGTATTCAAAATAAATTTTCTAATATTTTACTATAATTATCCTATTATGTATTATTTTGAACTTATTTCAAAGAGAATTTACTTCAACATGTGTTTCTAAAACGCGATTCTTATACCCATTAATGGGTCCAATATAGCTTAAATAAATGCCAAAACGAAGTTTTCCACCAAACTCTTGAGATATAGTCCTCAAGGGTTCTACAGTTTTCTCACCGGTTTTTTGATCAATGCACACCATTTGGCAACGTGAACACTGCCCCTCTACCTATGTATAAAAAAAAGAAACCAAATCATTAATACCTACCACATTTTGTGTTATTTTACATTTTTAAGCAAATTCAAAAAAAAGGAGGTTCTCAATGTGTTTTTTTTTGTGTTACCTCATAACTGAGGTAGGGCACAGCAGGAAATTTCCTGTTCAAAGTATGGAGCAGCCCGACTAGGGTAGTACCTCGACTTTACAGAAGATCACAGCTAAATAATACTGTTTTCAAGCAGTTTTGTGTTCCTGTTGGTGAGTAAGACGACCAGAGCTCCTGGGGGGAATTGGGGATAGGGTCGGCAACGCGTTTGCAATGCTTCTGGTGTTGCAGACAAACAAGCGTACGGCTCACCTGATGGTAAGACCGTAGCCTATAGACACAGTTAAACACACCTTTCTTTGATTGTTATAATCATTGGTTTTTGTTTCTTTTAATGATTAATGCTATTATATTACCTTAAACTCATGTTTTCCGATTACTACTTTTTGCCACTCTCTTTCTATAAGTTCTTGAGATGTATCAATAATTAAGTTTCCTCTAAATCTATCAACTAATGAATCAGTATCATCAGTAAAAGATATATCTGTGATTTTGCTTTTCAACCATCTAACCGTTGCTTTGTTTATTAAAAGATATTGAGCTTGGTTACTTAATGATAACATTCTTTCTTCTTCATCAGATTTTTGTTTTTGAAGCCTTTCTGATGATTGTTTGATTAATCTCAGATAGGAAATGCCTAAAGCATTTGATATCCAATCAGCAACTTCGTCACCGCAATCATAGCCTTTTACAACATCTGTACAAACTTTACTTTGACAAATTTGTGTCTCTTCATATCGATTGTTATTTGTGGGATCCAGAGGTACTGATATAGGCTGTTGTCCTGTAAATAGATATATTAACATTTTAAATATACTTTTTGTAATTACTATAAATAGAATCGTAATAGTTTGAGGAATTATAAAAATGTACTTAAAAGTTAAATCACAGTGTCCACTTCTGGACATCATGTTTTTAAAAAATTGCATTTTGTACTTTGTTACAAGCCAAAACAATATTTTCTAGAATATTTTATAATAAAACACACATTATTACAAATATTATTATTATAGTATTATTACTAGTTTTTATATATTATTATTATTATATTATTATTATTAGTTCACACATTTATACAAATATTTGTATAAATGTGTGAACACATAAATTTCAGTGCAGTATTAAAAAAAAATATTACCACTAAAGCACAGTGTAAGACATTTCTTCTCCAAGTCAACAAATGGTTGTATTTTACACATCAATGTGTTTTGCTTTTGAGTAAGACAAACACCATTATCCTTAACAATCATCCATTCTCTATCATATTCGAATCCTTTTTTCCCTATCTTCCATCCTGTTTTTATTTTAAAAGCACCACAGGATTTAATCGGAAATATTGCAATTTCAGACAACATCATCTTTGAATTCTGATTATTTGCTTCTGGTAGCCCATAACCACTGAAGAATTTTTTGACATTTATAATTACGGATTTTGGTTCTTTTGAGATAGAATTTATTGCTTGCTTCTTACTGTTATTGAAATTTATCATTGTGCGTACAGGTTTGTGGATATTGATACTTTTAAATAAACATTTATTTATTATTAGTATAAACTTGTCTACATCATCAAATGTATTGTGGTAGCCAAATGAAACTCTTACAGCTCCTGTTGGTTTTCCATCTATCAAGTCTATTTCATCTCCACATTTATGTCCAGATTTATACATAGCTTTCATTTCCTTATTAGATATATTCAAATGTCTTTGGCATGATCCTGAATTACAAAAGCATCCTGTTCTTATGCTTATATTAAATAAGTCTGCCATGTGCTGAAACTAAAAAAAATAAAAAATAATTAAGAAGCATGTAATAAGTCTTGTGTCTATCTTAGTAAACATGTATTTTTAGATTATGAAAAGTTAAATAGCATGTAAAATAATAGTGCTTTAAAATATTGTTAGTATTTTATTTGTGTAGCTACCTCAGCATATCCAATATAAGAACCGTCTTGCCTCAATAAATTAAATGTAACTATTCCTCCCTGTGTTTTTATGTCTGTAAAATCTGTATCCATATATAAAATAGCTGCTTTAGTACCATTTTCATGTTTGAGATCCTTCAACTGTTCATATAAATCCTTAGCTAAATAATATGTATGATATGATATTGTTTCCATAACATTATCATTTATAGTTTTAGGTATCAGGTGAGAAAGTGTATCATAACAATGTTTCAAAGCAATGATGGACAAAAATGGAAGAGTTCCATCTTCAAACCTGAAATAAATGGAGTTTATAGTTAGTATTTATTAATAAAAAAATATAAAAGTAATATAAGTACAATAAATAAATATTTTAATTATTAAAATTTTCTTAATTTTTAATAATTTCTAGTAATGCTAAATTAAGGTTACATAACTTTTTCTTGGTAACTTGTGTAAGATAAAATTGGCATTTAATTTTGCACTATTTACCTTTCATGAAGAGTTGATCGTTTTACATGAAAATCTTCACTGCTAATTGCAATATCCACAGTTCCCCCACCAAAATACTTTTTCTGACTAAGGACATTGGCGCTGCTATTTTTTACTAGCAATGCTCCTAATCCAGTCGGAAATCCAAATATTTTATAGAAAGATAAACACACAAAATCTGGTTGTGTAATGGATAAATCTAGTTTACTTGTTGCGACAAAAGATGCGGCGTCCAGTAAAGTGTACCAATTACAATTAACTTCACATAGTTGTTTTTTTAAATAACCACTTAAGCAGCCATTCTTTATACTTTTTAAACAATTTACAGGATACTTAAAGCCATTGAAATTACTTTGCATTGGATATACAAGCAATGAGTTGCTTTTGTGTTCATTTCTTTCCTGACAGCCTTCATGTGATACTTGTGATTTTTTTAATGATGACAAAAATTCATTGTGAGATATGTGAACTACATCGACATCTTTATTTTCAACTAATTCTCTAAGACCAATAACTGATGTGTGATTGTCTCTTAGATAAATAAAAGATCCATTTTCTTCATTATCATTTTGAAACTGAAATGATTCTATTACAAGTTTTAGAGATTGAGTGGTCCCAGATGTGAATATTACACTATAGGTAGACGTGTCCGAGTTGAAATGGTTTAGAATTGTACATCTAATTTGTTCTACGCAGTCTCTTGTGTATTTATCTGAGTGAGGATTCATGTATACATTTTTAAGTAGATCATTATTCACTCTTTTCAATAGTGTTTCTGGATATAGTGCTGTTCCTGCATTGTCCAAATAGCATTTCTCTAAAATTGAAAAAAAAGTTAAATGAATTCCAACATGATATATTATATACTTTAAAAGTATATGTATGTAGTATAAAATTTTGTCACATTTTGTATAAGTATATGCACATGATCATAATTTTGTAGGGAAGTGAAATCGTATTATTGCATCACATTTAGATTTAAGATTTTCATCTACGTTAGTAAATAAATAGCAAGTTTCATTTCCCACATAATTCATAAAGGTAATTTGTGTAATAAAATGGAAATAGTCTTGTTAAGTACATACCTCCTAATCTAGCAAACTCATTTCTTATTATTCTCATCCGCTGATCATCAATAATATTGCTTAAAACTGACATATCTTCCGATTTCGTGTCTAATGTCTATTCAAAGAAAACAGTTTGGGAGTTATTGTTAATTCTACGGTATATAGGTAACGTAAATGTGACGAAATAACAACTGTTATTACTTTCAACCTTGAAAATAAAGTCATTATTTACAGTTATCGATGGAAAGCCGACCATCACGATGTATTACAATACACATCAAACACATCGGCCAAAACTCAAAATGATACCAGATTAGGTTTTTACCATGTTTTATCGGTTTGATGTTGTACAGATATAAAATTTTGGTCTTAAATTACAAACACGTCATAGTCCCATTAGCATATACGTAGCACCCCTACAACTTAAATTAACCTATAATTCATTGGTTTTCACTTTTCACTTTTCAGATATTATTCGAATACTAGAATTAGAAAATAGAAATAAAAAATCTAGTACTCGTAAAATTACAGTCCAATAAATTGTGAATTTGTGATTTGTGACAACTAACAAGTGACAAGTGACAACTGAACTGACAGCTCATCAACTCATGTGTCAGTGACAGACTATAGTAGTGTTGCTATTGTTTTACAGAAAGCTGGAAAACTTGAATTTAAAAGACTACTAGCTGACCCGACAGACGTTGTTCCGTCTTAACTTTTGTATGGGAATATAGAAAAGTGTTGTTTAAAGACTTTTTCAGGCAATTTTTAAATTTTTCTCTCCGTAACAACCATCCTCGTACTTCAAGGAATATTATAAAAAAAGAATTAGCGAAATCGGTTCAGCTACTCTCGAGATTTGCGCTTAGCAACACATTCAGCAATTCATTTTTATATATATAAGAGATTATTTCACCTAAGATGGGTACGGTGACACATGTCAAATTAACTCGATAGTGAGGTGACCATGCATAATGATTCGATTATCGAGTACAATTGCGGTTAACCTTTAATCGATAATAAAAATATATTTTTAACTGCTTATTAAAAATTAATTTATGTATTCCCGAAAGCGGACAACCAACTCCCGGGCTAGACTGTTTAAAACGGTATTATTTGTTCTTTTCGGCATTTTACAGAACAGAACACACACACAAAATGGAATAACCAACAAAAAATAGAACAACAGAATAACAGAACCTAACAAGAATAAACCAGCAACAAATACAAGTATAACAACAATAAAACAGCTACAAATACAACTTTAGCAATAAGTGAGTTGACTCGATTAACAAGATGGCCGTTACGATTAGTTGTTTTTGCCGATTACTACGTTTACGTGTCAATCCCTATACCTACATTAAACGTGTCGTCTCATGCCTCTAATTTTAGATTTTTATTTTTTCTGTACCTTTTTTAATTTGTTTAAAATGTAAAAACGTAATATATTGCGTATTATTAAATACAATTCAATCTAATCAAGCATTATTATTCGCTTTAGAAATTAATTGGTGATTTTTAAACATTTATATTTATCTGATTTGCTGAAAATAGTGAGAGTGTATTGGAACATATCAAATGTCACCGTAGGTACCAGGGTACCTATCTTATGTGAAATGGATTATAGGAAACATAACAGGTAACAACGTAAGAAATGAAAAAACATACAATTTGCGCTTATCAGGCTATAATATCCCACTGTTGGGCATAGGTCTCTTTCCCCATGTAGGAGAAGGATCAGAGATTAATCCACCACGCTGCTCCAATGCGGGTTGGCGTATTATACTGACATACTGACTGCACAAACACCCAGACCACGGCAAACATTTGTATGGCCAATACAAATGTTTGTTATGAGTGGGAATCGAACCCACAACCGCCAGCCTAACAGGTACAAACCAGTGCTGTGACCGTTGGGCGTACGCGGCGTCATACAATTTGAATGAGTGGTAATTTTTATATCAACTAATACCAGCGACTTCTTCAGACTTTAACAGCTTCATTACGATTTCGCTACAGTTATATGTTAATAATTTTTTTGCGTACAAAGTACACATGTCAGAAGTGAAAGTTCTTTGGCAAACTAATAAAAAAAAAAAACGAATTGAAATAAAACAAAAACCAACATCACGCGGTGTTTCCAGGTGGTCACCCATCCAAGTACTGACCACGGACGACGTTGCTTAACTTTGGTGATCAGACGAGAACTGGTGTATTCAAAGTGCGGCTAGTCTTTAGATTAAGATCTGCTGATTTAGGGCGTTTTTGGGGGTGGAGGGTGGAGGAGGGAGGGGGCGCTACCTCCGGTACCACTCCTACCCTTTGAAACCACATGGTTATGGAGATATCACGGCTAAAGTTTTGAATTTAGGATGGTCTAAAGACTTACCGAATAATGTTGTTTATAGCTATTTAGCTCCGGTGCTCCGAAAAGTGCACTCATGCTCCGTTCCGCAGCCTTAAAAACACTTTCACACGTTATTTTACACCTATTTACGTAAAACGATCTCTCGACTGCAAGACCAACAAATGATACGAACTGACATAGATAACATAAACGCACAGATTATTTTAGATACTATGTATGTATAATAGACGTTTTCGTTTACCATATAGCCTATTTAGCCGTTTCTTTTCAGTATAATTTTTTATATTTATTCCTGAACGAATGATTTCCCTTTTTTAGTAAATTTTTCAAATGTATTGAAGGCTCTGAATCTATACTAATATATAAAGCTGAAGAGTTTGTTTGTTTGTTTGTTTGTTTGTTTGAACGCGGTAATCTCTGGAACTACTGGGCCGATTTGAAAAATTCTTTCAGTGTTAGATAGCCCATTTATCGAGGAAGGCTATAGGCTATGTATCATCACGCTAAGACCAATAGGAGCGGAGTCCACGCCGACGAAGTCGCGCGCAGAAGCTAGTACTTGATAAGAATAATACATTTCTGTCGCTAAGTGATGCTGCACAGACATAGGTTCGCCCTAGCACCTTCTACGGCATCGCCTTACTAAATTGCTTTACGTCAATTTAATTATTGCTTTTATGGAGGGCTTTTAGTAGCTTTTAGTAGGAAGCGAGCGTGATCGACTCCTTTAAGTGAATTGACGTTCACGATAGAGGACATTCAATTTACTATTTTACTCTAGGTAAATGTTTTTCTAACAACTTTATCTTGATTATAGTTCATATTGATGCCGTTTCGCGGTTAAAATTCATATAATATAATAGTTAAGTCTATATTTCACTAGTATATAGTAATGGAAATCATTTATAAACAAATTGTAAAAACGTGTACCTACACTTTCAACGTATTGGATTCAAATATATAAATCTACTCGAAACGAATTTTGATTTTAAGATTTTTTTTTAAATATCGTTTGGATATTGATTGTAAAGTATACCTAAGTTTTAGGACTCCTAAATAAAAAATAACGGATTTAACGAGCATTAGGTATAAATAATTATTAGAAATAATATCTAATTATTTAAGTTATCTAGGTAAATGAACTTTTTTTTTTTGTTTTGAAACGTTAGGTAGGTATTTACCAATGTAAATGTACCAATGTAAAGGTAGTACCAATTGAAACAAATATTCTCTTGATATTTTACTAGGCAAGGAGTAAATGGGTAAGGGTCAAACTCAAATGGAGTTGAGATGGTAAGTATACACATTGACAGACGGTTGACGTACTCTATTATAGGTATAGTCTGATAGAGACACAAATGTTATGTGGTATAATATATAAAACAATCGGAAATCTTAAAAACTGTTTAAAAATTGTTTAATTTCTGATGTACCTATTATTAAACATTTTATAAAAGGTAAAATGGTAAATTGTGGAGAGATTTAAATATAAGCAGAATGTTTACGCGAATTTCACTCATTAGGTATTTAATGAAATAACTTTTTCGTATTTTATCGCGGTGTATTAATATTAAAATCTGAAAAAGTTGTTTCATTATAAATAAGCTTAATTTTAAAAGTTAGTTTAATAAGTCTAACACGAAATTTTAATTTTATTTATTCTTTTCTTTTTAGGGACTTTTGAAATTTTAGTAAGAAAACTAGTTAAATGCCATGTCGAACGTGGCGAAGTACCTAAGAATAAGCTGTTAACTTTAACTTTAAGACGAAATAAGTGAGTTAACTTTTCTTGGTAGGTATAAATGAAAAAAACATATCTACCCTTTCGAAAGTAACAACTTTTTGTATATTAAAACAACAGTAGTTTTAATTTTGTTTTAGAAGTTGTAATTTACATTGCAAACAGACTTTTTTAGCCAAAACCATAACCAAAATTTTCGGCCAAGGTCTCAGCTTCGGCGTGCTTTCGGCTGAAACCGAAAGTTATTTGGACTATCTATCTGTTTGACACTGTGTTGGAAATTGATTTTTTTTAAATATATCTTTATTTAGGGACTTTAATACATATGTACATGACTGTCCTAGAATTATGAGTAACTAGTGAAGCCGTAACGGAGTTGTTTTGTAAATACCTTTACCGGTTAAAATAAATCCGCTTGTCTAAATGCAACTACCATATTATATAATTATATACATTAAAAATGTTTCTGTCTTATAACTGTACTAAAAAAAAAAGTGATAAAAATATAATAAATCCTTAAAAATAAGTGGTATTTCGATTTACATGCGTATCCTTTAGGTTTAGGTTATTGAGCTACTTATAGATCTACGTATCCCATACACAAGTTGATCTCGATTCTCGAGTATTACCCAATTAAACAATAATGCTAAAAATACCATTTAACGAGCTTTTAACTAATTATGAATTAAAATTTTAAATTCATAAAGTAGTACATACCTACATTACGCGCCTGACCTTCAGTAGACGAAATGAAAATGTTCAATGGAGCGATATCTTTCAATACACTCCATTTAATAACGAAGATATTTCAATAACTTATTGATGATTGTTTTTTATTTTGTTTTGACTATTTGTTTTGAACAATGGCAAATACTTGATAATAACGTTGCTGTCACCTTTGTCCCCTTTGTCGCTTTTATTGGACATGAAGTTATGAGATATACAAACAGATATTTGATTGGTCGATTAAGTAAACAAGTATTCTATGGCGTGTGATGACTGTGGTGTATCTTGTAATGGACATATCTTTCTGTTAAATTTTATCTATCTTTATTACAAAATATAAGTCTTATAAAAAAAAAAATTAATGACATTGTTGTAAGAAGTCGAACCCGCACCCCTGACATACAGTGCCTATGCTCTAGCCATTAAGCTATGGATCTATGTCCAGCCGAATCGAAATGTTTGTGATTTTATTAGGTTTTAAGCAACCGTGGTGCCGTCTATAGCGAGTTCTTTACAGCACTCACTATTCAAAGTTTCATATTACAATAAAGTCTTTGTCAAGAGACAACACCAAGCTATTTTTAATTCGTAGGTATTATTATTTTTGTGTTTCCCACACATGAGGAAATTCGAAAATGTTCGAAAATGTTTTTTATTATCATATCAAAATCACAAATATCATTATCATATTATATGTTATAAGATTTATAAGATAATTATTTTGTAAAGTAGTTTTTTAATTTTTATCGATAAAAAATCATAATAAAAAAATGTATAGGTACCCGAATAATTATTTTCTTTGTGCATCGAATAGAACCTTGAAATTATTATTTTATATTATGGAACTTCGTTTCTATCGTGTCCCACGACACCACACGGTTTTTTTATACAACTAGGTCAGCAAAGAGGATGATCCGCTGATTATAATTATGTGATTTCCGTAGAAGTCTGCAATACCAGAAGATCGCAAGCACGTTGCCGAACTACCCCCAAATCCCCCCCCCCGGAACTCTGGTCACCTTACTACAGCATCACAATTTTCTGTAAGGTTCCCAGTCGGTCTCCTCCAGATTGTGAGCAGGAAATCTTCTGATGTGCCCTAAATATAGGTATTTCTAAATAATATAAATGTAAAATTTTGTGAAGATTAATTTTCAAGTTGATACTGGTGTATTGTTTAATGATGTTTTTAACTTTTTATCAAGAAAATATATATTTACACTGTTAATTAGTTATAAATACATTTAGACTATTGTTATTTCGTTAGACCAGTCACGATTCAGCCTGTAAAATCCCACTGTTGGGCTCTTCCCCATTTAGGAGAAGGATCGGAGCTTAATCCACCACGCTGCTCCAATGCGGGTTGGCGCCTGGCGGATATATTCCCTACTATGAGTAACGATCGCTATCAGGTGTACATGATAACAACCGGGACCGACGCGGGCGCACGGTGGGGAGACCCGCAAGGACTGCACAAACACCCAGACCAAGGCAAACATCTGTATGGCCAATACAAATGCTGTCGTGTGCGGGGATCGAACCCGTAACCGCCCGCGCAACAGCCAATCGCAATCCAGTGCTGTGATCGCTGCGCCAACGCGGCGTCACAGCACTAGATCGCGATTGGCATATTAAAATTGAAATATGTAGGGGAAGACCGGGAGAGTTGAACCGCTTTTTGTTTAAAGTATCGTATTTTCTTATAAATGAGGTTTAGTGATTCAATTGTAATAATAAACAGTAGCTTATTTATTTAGGTTTACTTATGCATAGTTACTTTTTCGATATTATAGTACTGAAATATGTTATATATGTTTGAATGAAAAATGGGATTTGAGTCAACTCTCCCCACCCTTAGGGACACTTGAACCGGGGTCTGGGGAGAGTTGAACATTGCTTTTTAAAGGGGAAAATAAAAACATTTTGCAGCTTAAATCACAAATATTTTACAAAGACAAGCTAGTATCTTCAGGTGTTCTTAAACTCACTTCTGGATTTCTGGAAAGAAAACCACGAAACCAATCTTTTCCAGCAGCATTGTTTGTTGCCTTGCTAGCAGGATATTTTTTATTTCGCCTCTGTGAATTGAAAAGCCAATTGCATTGCTTGCTTTCTAGTCAGACCGTAATGCATTTTACTGCATGATAATAAATATTGAACTAGAAGTTTTTCTTCAAAGAGTAAATATTTGTGACTTTTTATACTGACTGTTTTTTTTTCGTTCAACTTATAACGTCTTAGTGTACTTCTATCGATTCCATAGTTAATAGATGGTTTTCTTAAATATACACCACCCTCCTTTACCTAACGGATAGCGTTTTCTAATTCTGTGATTGTATGTTCTTTTCTTTTGCATATTTTTTCAGAAGGCTTGTATCGAAAAGGCATTTTTCATGCAATTAACCCGTGAGAGAAAATAAGATTAAACATTTAAAAAACAAACCAAATACATTAATAGGACTCGCGTATTAAGGTTTCCGAATTGATTTTAAATTTAGTCAAAAAGTTTAAATCTTTACATCTATACAATAAAACTCGAAATATCCTCATACAAACACTATAGAGGGAGACATGAACCACTGAGCATATCTCCCGCACCCGCGGTGGTGCAAGTCTCCCGCATATACTACTTTGACATTAAATTTTACTGACAGAAAAAACAATCAATCTCAGCGAAAAAACACTTAGCACACGTTAAACTGCAATAATCAGGCAGTACAATACTAATAAAGCACAATACGTACCTCTATAAATACGGCCGCAATCTTAAAACTACATAAATTAATAAAATTTACTCCGCCGTACCAAAAACAACTTTCCGAATCTGAGAGCCAAACAAACCGGCCATTGTAAAAAATGACAGTGTGCTGGTTATTGGTCACCAGCGCTCTATCAATAACCGTCTTGGCGTTTCGTTAGTGCGTAATTTAAGTTGAGTTTTAAAAGATGGTTCAACTCTCCCACCTGAGCAAGTCTCCCGGTTTTCCCCTAAATATTTTGTAGAAGCGTTAATTTGAATTTACATTAAGATACAAATTATACCTACATTACATTATATTATACCTATATTATTAGATAATTTAACAACATGAAAACGACTTGACTGATTTAACTAGATATTATATTATGTATAGTATCTTGGGGCTAGAAAGCCAATAAAGTGCCAGTCAGATTCAAGCACGAAGGGTTTCATATTTATTGTACAAATAAAGCAATAGACATAATTATACATGTTCATATTATGTAAGATCGAGTAAAAAATTACCAAAAATCAACGTTTACTTTAATTTTTATTTTTATATGTAGTGTACATGAAAGTTTATTTCGTATTAATATTAATAATGTATTTAGGTACACAATCCCTAATCACTTATATAACATTATAAATTATAAATGTAAATGTAAGTTTGTTTGTGACGCTTTCACGCGAAAAATACTCAACCATCAATCATAATGATACTTTGTACACATATTCTTGGAGGTATTAGAAGTGACATAGGATACTTTCTATTAAAAAAAATTAATGCGAGCGAAGCCGCTGGTAAAAGCTAGTAATAATGTTGAACTTTACCTACTTTGGTTTATTAAAGAAACGATTATTATCGGTTCGCAAACTCGTGCGAAGGTTAATATCATTGCCAAGTCCAAAATCAAGCTTGACCAGTTTATTTTATTTCTCTTGTGAATTTTATTATCAACATAACATTGACTTTGATCATTCAGTGTCATTAGCTTGTGCTACGCGGTCATAAAAATTAAGTTTAAAAATGGATAATAATTACGTACTAAATTCATTACTTGTGTTTTTCTTATTTAATGTTTACAGTGTTACGTCCTTTTATTGTTTTAAAAATTTAGGAAACGGATATCAAGACAAAAATTCTGATGTGTTATTGAGTTCGTTACAGTTGATTCAAAAATATAATTATTCTGCTGAAGAGCATATCGTAGTTACTAAGAATGGATACCAGTTAAAAAATTTTCGTTTACCGAACAAAGGACCTCCAGTTTTGTTAGTTCATGGAATTGGTGACAGTTCTGACTCTTGGTTAGTGCTCGGACCGCAATATTCTTTAGCCTATCTTTTAGCAGATGCTGGATTCGACGTGTGGCTTTTCAATGCTAGAGGTAACAGATACAGCAAAAAACACATAAGAAAACAGAGTCGAAAATCATACTGGAATTTCAGTTACGAAGAGATCGGTTCTGAAGACGTACCTGCTACTATAGATTATATACTTTCAAAAACAAGACACTCAAAACTAACGTATATTGGGTTTTCTCAAGGAACAACAGTATTCTTTGTGATGTGTAGTTTGTTACCCGAATATAATTCAGTGATTAATCATGCTATATTATTGGCGCCAGTAGCGTGGATGAAATATATAAAGTACCCTTTGATTGACTTTTTTTCTCAAAATTTAAATAACTTGATGTCATTAGATAGAAAACTAAAGGTGTACGAAGTTTTCCCTTTCAACATAAATAAGAATATCTACCACTCTTCAGTGTGTAACGTAAATTCTCCATTGAAATTATTATGCGAATTGGAATTATTCATAAATTTTGGACTAAAAACGTTAACGAAATTATTACCTGACCGTTTGCCAATTATAACGAGTCACATACCCGCCGGTTCATCGTCGAAAACATTTTTTCATTTTATTCAGGGATACGGAACAAAAAGGTTCCAGAGATTCGATTATGGAATAGAAAAAAATCAAGAGGTGTACGCATCGTCGTTGCCTCCTGAATATGATGTATCTTTAATAACAACACCAATGACTTTAGTTGTAAGTGAAGAAGACTGGTTCAGTGATACCAACGATGTAGAAATATTAAGAAGAAGGCTAAAAACTGTGGATAAGTATGTTGTTATTAATAAATCTTTACAATTCACACACCTTGAATTTGTGTATGGTTCTCGTGTAAATACAATTATTAACAAGCCAGTGATAACTACTATTTTAAAAACTTTAACAAGTAGATAACATTGTTCTTACTATTACTTAAAATGAATGGAGCCTTGTACTTAGATACTAAAATTATTTGTAGTATTTTACCGCAAGTAGTAAGAAATAAGAATACGTAATAAGACTGACTTTATTATAAATAGTTTGATAATTAAATTATTTTAATAAAATTTTGTTGACTGTGTTGTAGATGTTAAAAAATAAAAATAGATAAATATCCAGTTAAAATATGACATTTTCATGTTGCTGCCGTTGTCTATTTATATTATATAGTGTTTTCGTTATATTTTTATAAAATGTTTGTCATATTTCTATGGTCTAAGGTTTTTTGGCATGAGATATTAGGTATTTAGAATGTATTCTGTGTTCGTGGCTAAGCCATAGGCTTAAATAATTAAAAATACCTTCCTTGTATTGCTTTTTATTCACAATTTAAGTTTCTGTAATTCATTAAACATATAAATTATTTTTATAGATTGTATTAAAAAAACTTATGTTGGCTTAAATCTAAAATAAAATATAACACAATACTTAAGATGATATAAGCCATTTTTAGTTTGAAATTATTTATATTAGATATTTAATGGCGGATTGTTTACGTAAAAAGTTACTTATTGGTTTCGTGTGAGTAAACTTGTATGCTTTGATGATGTATTACGACAGTAAAAAATATTCGGTTAAGCTAATTGATGGAAACATTGTCACAGAATTTAAAAAAAAATTAAAAATAACTGGGGTGGAAAATAGTTCACGTAATTTTAAGTGATACAAATTTGATATATTATAACACAGTAGATTATGGAGGCCTGTAATAACAGGAGTACATTTTAAACGAATTTCCGAACTTATCCACCCCCCAACCTTCCCCAAAAGCTTTGGCCTTCTTACCTTCTATAAGGTTAAAGTACTTTGCCAGGCGGACCGTTTCAGATTTCGTTCAAGATCATGTGGCTTAACTTAATAAGTATTCATTATATTTTAATGATACAAAACAGGTGGTACATTAAAATACCTCGAAATTAATTTGTTATAGACTTTGTAGCGACACCTATCTCGCGATATACGTAATAAAGAAAAACTGACGTATGATGATGTAGCCATCGCGCTATCAAAGTTTTCAGAGAAATTGAATATAATATGTCTAAGAACCCGACAACAAGCATTGGGGGCAGTAGCCCACCAGACACAACACCCGTCTGGTTGGAAGATCCTCCCTTTTCGGGATGGTGGTGATGGAGGGTGACCCCGACGTGATAACCTTTACTAAAATCTGTTAAGATCGTTATCAAGTGTTAATAATAACAACCATGACATGGTGTTGGTTTATGTAAGATTTTTAAAATACAAACATGAAACAATCAATCGTTAATTTTAATTAAGCTTTCGTCACCACTGAAATTCGCAGGTACGTACTCGTACATTTTGTTTACCTACTATAAATATTTATAGGTAGGGATCCCTAGTACATTTTTTTCACCTGATCAGTATCAAGCTAATTTTTTGGGAGTGGCTACATTTTGATGAGGCGAACAAAAAATTTCTCTTCGAAAACTCTCGATTGTGGTAGCTAACAGAGATAGCAGGAGGTAGAGCAGCAGTGAGCGTAGGACCGGGATAACGTACCACGCAATTTGGAGGACATTATTACTTTTAAATTATATAGATAATCACTAACTAAAAGAAAAAAAAATCAGCGGTTAGTAATAATTTTTGATGACCTTACGAGGTCATCAAGTTGATGACCTCGTAAGGTCACCAAAAATTAATTTTTTTTCTGATTTTTTTTTTTGCTTTTAGTTAGTTAATATCTATATAATTTGATGGTAATATTGTCCTCCAAATTGCGTGGTACGTTATCCCGGTCCTACGCTCACTGCTGCTCTACCTCCTGCTATCTCTGTTAGCTACCACAATCGAGAGTTTTCGAAGAGGAATTTTTTGTTCGCCTCATCAAAATGTAGCCACTCCCAAAAAATTAGCTTGATACTGATCAGGTCAAAAAAATGTACTAGGGATCCCTACCTATTACTGTGAAGTTAATAAGTCAATGCTGAGTATGCATCACTAAATAAAAACTGTTTACTTTTGATTTCTTAAACATTGGTGACTAAGTGACAGAGAATCGCAATATTGTTCATTCTTTGTTCGCATTGATATTGTGTGAGGTTAAACTCAACAAACAAGTCAACCGCGAGTGGGCTGCCGATACGACATTATATATCTTATACTATTAAACGAGCAATTCTTGTATATATAATTATATAGAGCCTGAATCTCGGAATCGGCTCCAACGATTTTCGTGCAGGAGAATTCGGGGGAGAAAAATTGATCTAGCTAGGATTCATTTTTAGAAAATGTCGTTTTATCCCTGTTTTTAGACAATGAAAAAATTGCTAAAATATCGTTACAATACGAAGGTAAATTTCGCAATTGTCAATAAAGTTGTAATAGCTCAGGTGGCAAATCGGTCGCTCGGGATCAACCGATAAGACCATGGTTCAAATCTGTCTCCAATATTTTATTTTTTTCCTTTTTTTTCTAATTTCACTCTTGATTTTATATTTCAATAAAAATAAAATATAAAAATACCGAGAAAAAAAAACTAAAAATACCGAGCTAGGCTCGGTCACCCAGGTACTAAGCTTTTAACGTCAAATCAAATGTAAACTTATTTTTATACATAAAATACAAATATGTAGTGTTATCTCAGCTAGAAATATTGAGAGCGTATTGAAGTGACTGTGCGACACGTCATATTTTTCCTATTTTGATTCAATGAACCTAAGATAGGAAAATTGTAAATAAATTTGAATAAAAAATTGTGATGTCAAGAAATAAATATTTTACGTAAATATTAACTTACTATTTATGATACATAGATGAGTTTTTATAAAAGTGCTTAAATATTCGACACTCACACGACAATTCTGTTTGTTTCTAAATTCTATACAATAAAAATTAATGTTGTTAAGCGCATAACTGGAGAATAGCTCGACTAATTAAGCTAGTTTTTTTGGGGTTCCGTACCCAAAGGGTAAAAACGGGACCCTATTACTAAGACTTCGCTGTCCGTCCGTCCATCCGTCCGTCCGTCCGTCTGTCACCAGGCTGTATCTCAAGAACGGCGATAGCTAGACAGTTGAAATTTTCACAAAGTATTTATTTCTGTTGCCACTATAACAACAAATACTAAAAACAAAGTAAAATAAATATTTAACACGATGCGATTTAATTCCAACAACGCCATCTTTCCAGAAACCAAGAAAACGTCGTTGATAGACTAATATAATAACTTTCCAATAGCGGCATGAATCGATTCATAGATGGGCGTATTTGACTAGTTTATTTTCCATTTTTATATGGTATAATCTTTTTCTTATTTACTAAGTATTTTGTTTAATAACAATAAAATATAACCTTTAGTTTAGTCAATGGTACGGAACCCTTAGTGCGCGAGTCCGACTCGCACTTGGCCGATTTTTTTGTATGTTCCTTAAATCCCACGGCAGATTTTTATACTAAAAAAAAGTGTGTGTCAGCTCCGACACGAGACTGGAGTTTACTTTTACAGATCGACTGTCTAAATATGCATAAAAAGACTTTATAGTCTAAGAAAAAGATTAATACCATATCAAATGGTAAATTAATGAATCAAATATCGCTATCTATCGATGGCATTATTAGAAAACGTCGTAACCGGTACCGTCGTAACCGTCGTAGCCGGTACCGTCGTAAACGTCGTAGCAGATAGATGGCGCACAAAGACGTAACGAGGACATTCGTTCAGTAGATTTTATTCCTCATATTTTTTTCATACCGGGGGCCTTATATGAAAATCGATTCTTAACGAGTAAACTCCAAAAAACAAAGACAAATGAAGTCTGTCCGGGCAGGTAGTAGTAGAATAAATAAGAAAGGCCTTAACTCAAAGGCCAAATCAGTGAGATGATAATTCTGAGTCAGTTGTCTAGAATCAAAAGCACAACCGATCAGGCTGCGACAAACATTCGTTTATTTATTCATTCATTTGAATTAATGGCCTACATTAGTGTCTAAATACCACGAATGATTTCGTCACATTGAATAAAAAAGACACGACAAACATTAGTCGGTGCGCTCAAGATTACAACTTGAATAAAATCTGTATATGTTAATCAGATTTGTACAACAGCCAGCTGATGCTGTGGCAACTATACAAAATTGTCACCATCACCAAATCAAAATTTAGTAGTTTCTTTGTTCTAAGGTAGTCTACACAACGCATAATATGATTTTTGTACAAATTTAAAACTTGAAAATTAAGCAATTCTGTAAATACCGTATTTTAATCGGTGATCTTTTTCGGTCGTCTAAATGTTTGTTTTTGGTAATATAAGGAAAACAAATTACCACAGTTTGGGGTAAATAAAATTGACGATCAATGTACCCATATAAAGTTAGTCGTCGTCAGAGCAAACCGGGACGATCAAACTTCGGAGGTGTAAATATTTCATGAGTCGTGCCCTGGCTTGCGGGAGTGAGCTCCTAGTGTAACAGACTAATTTAGCTCCGAGAAACGTATTTTTAAAACTATTAACATTGGAATAATTACGTTTCCAATTTAAATAACAAGATAATAATTAGAGTTTAATATACTCAATGATCTACTATTCTACGTTCATGTCAATTAAACTCATTGAGAAAAGATACGTAAAATATGAAATGACTATGCATTTTTATTTAGCAAATTTGACTATAATACTATAATACTGATTGACATAAAATATATTTAAAATTGTTAATACTCCTATTACAATTCGAAAACTAAACCAGCCTAACTGCAGAGCTTAATGTTATGTTACATCAAACGTATCTATATAATTGAAAAGCGGAGTTGGCAACGAACAGATTGTGAAAAACGGCGAGCAAAACAACACGGACATACTCCACATACCTGTGTGTGTGAACGCAGGACCAAAAATTAAAAAACTCGATCTGTCTGTCGGTGTCGGAAACAGACGTCCAGTTCGGATTGCCTCTCTACACTCAATTTAACGTGGAAAACACTCTGCTTTGTCCAGATAATGAACACGACGGGCCATGTTGGTCTGGATAACAGGCTCTCCTTCATTGTCACCTTGCTTATTGACATGGCTTTATAATTATTGTAAACGTGGGCACGTGAGTGCGGTGTGCGATTAAATATGACATCGATGTTCAATTTTCAAGATTAATTAGTTTTAACGGAATGGGTATTGACTGTCATAATTATCAACGAGCTATTAATTGTGGCATTACTTTTTCTATTTTAAAATGGTTTTAGTATTTCGATCTTATGAAAAAGTTGTGTTATGTTAACTGAATAAACATTAAAAAATAAAAATTTCGCTATAAAGTTATCAAAAGTAATAGTGCATTTTTGAAAACTTTATATATGTTTTTAAGGCTTGGATAACACCTAATATCTAGCTTTAAGTAGTGTATTTTTTTAAATTTAAGCAATTACCAACGAAACTTTAATATCTTACCAGTGTTAATAAATAATGAAATCTTAACAATTTCTTGTATTCTCTTCAAAGAAGTGAGCATGGTAGGGACGATTCACAACTTTCTCCCCAGATACTTTAAGTAAGCTCAGATGAGATATTTTCAAATAAATTAAAAATGATCAAAATATGAGTTTTTAATTAATTATCGATTAAGACTTTTTTAGATTTTATTATTTTTTTCTTACCTTATTTTTGTCCTAATAGGTATACCTATTATACCTATGCATTAAAATAAAATAAAAAATAAAACAAAAAAACAAAATCGAGTGTGCTTTAGATCAAGGGTGAGCAAACATTTTTAAACAATGGGAATTTATTTTTTTCTTACTTGAGTTTGGCACTATTTTGACGCATAAACATGTTTAACTAAGGTTGCTCATCCTTGCTTTAGAGTCTAAAGAGCTTTCAAATTCTCAGCACTCAATTTTGGAAACGATCTGGATATACAGTGGCGTGCAAAAGTTTTAGGCCACCCTGTTTTTTCCATATAACTGACAAAATTTGTGTGTTTCACCATTATTATGGGAATGAGAGTAAATATATTTGTTTTCAAACATGCATGTTTATAGAATAGCGTGTTTTAAAATTTATGAAATATAAAATGTCCAAAAATCTTGCGTAGTAAGGTCCGGCGAACTCGTGAATTACGGTGGCCCAATAATATTTTGCACACGGCTGAAAATAATTTCCCGTGGTAGAAAAAAAATATGCCGAAAAAATAAATAATTTATGATGTTATTATCAATATCTCGATATTAACTCAAATGATTAACGAGTGCAGGAATAAAATATTTTATTAATTATACGAAAAAATCAGGGTGGCCCGAAACTTTTGCACGCCACTGTATGTACTGAGATATACTTGGTAGGGATTTTAATGTATCAGTTGAATGAGACAGGTTAGTAACTGACGGTACAGTAGGATAAACCCACTTGAAATGATTTTGGGGGTTAATTCCTGTTATGTTTACAACGTAGAGATAACAGTCGTAGTGGTGGCTCGACTGTTCACGCCAAATCATAGGACTAATGAGGTTCAAGGGATCCCTCTTGTTATTTTTCCATAATCGCAAAAACTCCACACAAGTTTTACACACTATAATGGGTATCCAGTGCTTGTTGTTTGTTTCCAATGGCCGTTGATAGTACTCCATGTAAGCATTTTTAACGAAGTCTGACACATTTAAACAGAATTTTTTGAATGTATATTTGCCACAAATGTAACAAAATCTATTTGGATTGTTTACACAGGTCTTTCTAGACGCAAGTTGTGATTGATCTGCAATGTAATGACATTGCAGATCAATCACGTTCATTTGTAAATGCCTCGGTACTTCCTGAATATCACAGGAAAAAGGCTTTGCAAAAATCTTCTTTGCTTGAAACTTTTCAAACTCACCAAATCTGTCGCTGAATGAAAAATGTCACATCATTTATATCTGCCAGTTTCGTTTTAATTCTACGTGTTACGCGATCGCGGTTCGTTCATGCATTTATGTTGATATTTATAACTTATTTACAAAACATTCGCGGGCCGCAAGTAAGACCTGCGCGGGCCGCACGCGGCCCGCGGTCCGCGCGTTGCCGACCACTGCTTTAGGCCTTTCACCGACAGGCGCCGATTCGTAACGCAGATGCGATCTAAAGGGCGCCACACGCGGCGAAGATACTACAGGTAATAATTATGTTACCTTAACATACAGTATTTCGCCGTGTATGGCGCCCTTTAGATCGCATCTGCGTTACGAATCGGCGCCTGTCGGTGGAAGCCTTTAGACCAAACGACTGAAGTAAAACTTCTTTAGCTCCATCTAACTTATATCTCCCTCTCAACTTCCGTTCACCTCTCCCGATCACATTTTTCGTAACCTTCTCGTCACGTATTACTCTCCAAGTCAAGCGTGCTTAAAGAAGTTTTAACCCAAAAATCATATTGTAATAAACTCATCTAGTGAGTAGACTTGGTCATTTTTTTGACGTGACAACGTCTAATGAATCGATGAACGCCGGCGGCATGCACGAAAAAGGATGACTCGCTGTAGCGTAACGCTCATTGTCTCATTATGCTCATTTGTACGCTAATACGCTTACGCCGCATCTGAGAGATAGCTCTCTTCCACTCGATTGGCCTATGCGTCTGAGGAGATGTTCTGTTATGACTTATGACGTTGTCACGTTAAACTATCGTCCGTAAACCAACTTAATAAACAACCAATTTTTTTTAACTATGATAAAATAGGATTTATTTTTGTAAACAACAATTATAATTAACATTTTAGACACATAGAAAAATTTAAATAAAATATCAAACAAGCTTATTAGTTATTTTATTTTATCAGTATCAGTATAACTATTGTATACCTACATATCAGACATTAAAAAATTTTATTCCAAAAATTATCCTTGTGTTTCTTTACTAAGAAAGAGCGAAATTACCTTTAAAATAGTACAAAGCCGGGACGTGTAGATAGTATTATATACTTGAAAGCTAAATCTGTCAACTGAAGCGTTTAACCAGTAGCCATCAAAGCAGGAATCTACAAGTTCAACAAAGCGTTATTTAACGCCAATATTGAACTTGGCTTTGTATATCTCTAGTTAGTAGTACCTATTATTTGTAAAATTTGCCCACTTCGTATTTCAATTTGAAATCTAAACAATCCTGTGTCATAATTTTGTCCACAAAATTCATTGATTTCACTTTGATAACGTAATCTTATCCATGTGACAAATCCAATAGTTCACGGTACAAAAAGGTTACACAGGAGGCGAACGTAGTATATTGCCAGGATGTCATGTATATGACTGTATGTATATACAGTCATACACATAAGGAACAAAAAATGTCAATTATTTTGAATTGTTGATTTATGTTTTTTATACCACAATCTCTCTGATAGAAAGCGGTTACTGTTGCATAAAGGTGCTTGAACCATAACAAGAATCACAAGCGCTTTATCGATATTACCCTTGTTGACACTGCATCCTTAGAAACTTTGGCTTAATTTTGCTGTAATTTTCTGTAATTTTCTTCCCTAGTTAGGCTGCTCGAGATTTTGAGCAAAATATTTCTTGCTGTATGCTTCTTCAATGAAATGTAAGTTAAGATTAAGTAGGTAAGTCTCGTTTACGCTACACACTACACAGCCACCGTCACGCGGGACCCAGTGTAACATTGTTCAAAAAATTTAGATGTAGCAAATATTTTCTATAATCTAAGAATTGGTTTATTAATTTTATACTTATTGCGCCATAGTAAAAAATCCAGCCTTTCGAAATAAGTTGTATTTTTTGGTCATGGACATCTTAATCTATAGGGTCATAGCTATGAATGCCACGACGCGACACGCGGCGTCTAGAGCGTAAAATGTCGTATAGTCCAATTCAAAGTCCATGGCCAGTCTGAATGCCGCGCCCAAATATGCATGGGTACATTTGGCATAGTATTATTAATATTTATATATTATATTTAATTTATAAACAAAAAATAATATTTAAATAATAATTAACTTTAGGTAGGGTTAATGTGGCAAAGTGCGCTTACCGGGCAAGTGCACCTACCACAAATATCTCGAAAACTACCGATTGGATACTAGTAGTGACACTATATATCGATGCTACAAACTAAATCATAGTTCTTGGTGAAAGTCACAGATGGCTCTAGTCATGTGAGTTTGAGATACGCGCCATTTTATTTTCACTGATATTCAAAGTGGTAAGCAGAGATGACTATGGGTTGATCATCTTCGTAAATCTCAAGAAATCTAGTTTTTACCAACATACGAGTGAGGTAAATGCACAATTTAAATATTATTCTGTAAGTTTCTGACTATATCTCACTCCTATCTAGTAAAATTTATATATTTTTTTGCAGTTAAATATTCGAACTTAAAATTTATATAGTTGGGGAAGTGCGCCATACTGACTTTTTATATGGCGCACTTCGCCGCAATCCAGAGGTACAAACTTTTTAAAATGTGTCTTTGTTACAAGTCTTTATTTAACTTGCAATGTTTCTTTGCTTGTTTGTATGGTCGGGTCAAATCTTGCAAATTAATTTGAAAAAGAAATCTTGAATGAACACGTTGGTCCATTTATGGTCAATTTGGGTGAGAATGCTATTTTTATGCATGATAATGCCCGACCTCATACATATTGGATTGTGAGTGACTACCTTCAAGAGATGAACATTACTCGTATGAAGTGGCCAGCACGCACCCCAGATGTCAATCCGATCGAGCATGCTTGGGACCAGCTAGGGAGATGCGTAAAAAAATTACACTTCGTGAGCTCAAAATTGCTCTCACAGAGGAATGGGAGAATATTCCCCAAAATCGTACAAAAAACTTGGTGTACAGCATGCCAAACTGGGTAAACGCAGGAATGGAAGCACGAGGAGGCAATACGAAATATTAAAATTCGAGAAAATCGTAATGTTGTTCAAAAATGTCATGTTTCCCATTTTTGTTTTAAGGCGAGAAAATAAATATTACACTTAATAACTAATTTCAATGACTAACTTCTTATTTCAGTCCGTTTATAATACCAAATAAGTAGTTCCATTTACGATGGGAATACCATAGGGTATTCCCATCGTAAATAAAAGAAAAAATATACTTGACACTCGATTATCAATATTTGGAAAAAAGGTTCATAGCCTCTGACTTAAGATTGTATGGCGCATTTAGCCGAAATTTGGTTTTAAATGCATAGATTCTTCTAGAATGTGGCTATGAAAAAAAAAATAAATATCATTCGTTTTGTGTCTTGTTTTCCTATAATAATATAAGACTGTTTTTATTCTAATGCTATAATATTACGTTTTATTAATACAAGGCGCACTTACCCGATTTGTCGGCAAAGTGCGCCTGGTAAGACTGTTTTCAAATTTTTTGCTAAAATTCATTAATTTGCTGTCAGATTCTAATGACACGACATTGGTTGTTGTTGCAAAACATCACAGATCCTTATGGTACCATGACTTAGTATCACTCGTGAACTTAAACACAAGAAATATTGCACCAAAGTCAACTATGAAAAAAGTATGGCGCACTTTGCCCCACTGACACTATATTAAATGCGATTTAAACGTGAATCGTTTAATTGGTACCTAACTTAACACTTGCGCGTGTAAATAAGCGGCCATATCTCACACATATGTACAATGAACGAGTAAAATTATTTTGGTTATTGATTGGTTATTGGTACCTAAGTGGTATCTAACAAAACGTATGTAATACATAGGTACGTTTCGGCTCAAGTATCAATAATCATAGGTCAATCGTACTGTGCTCCATCCTTAACATAAATAGATATATATTTCAAATTATTGTTTGATAGACAATTGTCAGTGTTCACTGTCAAATAGTGAAATAATGGATATAGTAAATGTCATTCAACTCACAAAATCGTGCGCAATTCTGGAATTTCACAGTGAAACTTTTAATCGTAAATCATCAGTTGTCTAACTTGATGTATAATATTACAGTGACGAGGTTGTCATTCAAGCTTATCGCTTTGTCGCGAGTACAAATAAGACTTGATTTTTAACATTTTGGAAGTAAAACTTTTTTAGCTCGCTTGACTTGGGGAGTAAGTTGGTCAACGCGTGACGAGAACGTTACGAAAAGTGTGATCGGGCGAGGCGAACGGAGCACGAGAGAGAGGTGCGAGGACACATTTTCTTTCTCTCTTTCTCTGATAGACAGTTACGTTTCGTATATCTAAGACACAGTGCAGGCCTATTGTGCAGGCCTATCGCTAAAGAAGGTTTACTTCATGCGTGTGGTCTAAAGCACACTTGTTTTTTTATTATTATTTTAAATTACACAATATAGCGATTTGAAATATTGAATATTTACAACTATGTATAAAAACTATTGGACGTATCTACTCAGTGATCAGACGCATAGGCTCTCTATTGGCTCTCTAATACTTTGTCTAATTATGTACCTAAGCTTGACGAACTCTCACTAACTTATTTATCATTTGCGAACGTAAACCCTTAAAAAATTAAAACTCTGAAACACCAATACTGTTAAAATAGCCAATATTAAATGCATGCTATTTGACTAGCCGGTTGGTGCAGTTTGTGGTGGCCTTGCTTTCTGTTCCGCGGGTTGCCGGTTCGATTCCCGCTAGAGTCTGGGTGTAATATTTGTATTTATGTATTTATATATGTATTATTTCTGGGTAGATTCATCAAAAAATATACATTTATATATATAGTTATAACAGTCGGCTATTACCTGTAACACAAGCATTATGTTGCTTACCACAGGAAAAGACGGCCGTGTATGTTATAAAAAAAAAAACTTCATTAAAACCATACTTTAGCGAAACAAAGAAATCATATCTTATGCATATTGATGATGATGATGATGATCATGATGATGATGATAATGATGCATATTTAATTAAAAAAATGAAAATTAAAAAAAAACATAGAATGGGAGTTTTGATGGTTTTTTTTAACAGTAAACCTCAAAACGAAATAACTTGCCAGACCACGTATTCGATCAAATATACGCTAGTTGTTTAACACGGCAGCAAAAGTTCTCCCAAAAAATCAGCACAAGTGTTTTAAAAATTTCAGTTTTACAATACATATTCTCGTTTCGCAAACCAGAGATCCGTGTTTCTATTTCGATTACGGGAATATTGAAAATAAAATATAACCACTATCATATTTCCACGCGACAGACGGAAATAAAGCCTGCCGACAAATCGACACGGCTTCGACGCTTTACGCTCTCGGCGACAAAGAATTCATTCAAATAGTATATCTACGATCCTCTACAAGTCTAACAGACTTATACCTTTTAGTATCTCTGAAGTATCTGTAAATTGATTTTGTTTAAAAATATGGGAATGATGAAATTTCATTCTGATAATTTGTGCTCTGTATTACGTTTAATAAATTTTATGATTAAAGAATAATCGAGTTTATGAAGTTCTTAAAAGGTTATATATAGGTTTCGTCATCATCATCATCAACAGTGGCCGATGGTCATCCATTTCTGATCTGTAACTCCTTTGTGTCATTTATTGTTCGATGATAAAACTAGAAAGCTTACGCTTGAAACTTTTCCATGTACAAGACTTAAAAAAAATTTTGTATGCAAAAAAATTAGTTTATTATTAAGACTGAAAGGTAAATATCGCCTCTTTTAGCGATAAGGCAACCTTTTGTGTTTCTCTCCTTTTTGTCTATTTTATTACCGCTGTGTATGTACTCGTATATTTATGTTGATTTACAAGTACTTTTACGAGTACTTATGTTTAAATTATTGACTTATATATATATATAGGTATTCCTTATCCGTCGACTCGCAATGGAGCAGCGTGGTGGATTAATCTCCAATCCTTCTCCTACATGGAGAAAGAGTAGACCCAACAGTGGGATGATACAGGCTGAATGCGATGCGATATATTCCTTAAATATATTTCTTAAATGTGGTGTATAAAAACGAATATATGTAGGTATATAGATCACAAAGTTTTTAAGCATAAGTATAATAAATAATTTTTAACAAAAAAAAACCGACTTCAAACAGGAAACTAAAAAGTAACAAATAAATTTACTTAGCACAAAGCAATTCTTATTTTGATTTAGTTAATCAGAAATTATAAAATAAATATTTTATAACTTTGAAGTCGGTGCCTTCAGTACTATATCCACCACAGATATTCACCGAATTTGTGAACTTTATGCCGTGCGCGGTCTCCGAATACTATTATAAGAAGATAATTAATTAGGTACTACAGCATAGATATTCCGTAATAATTACCTGCCAATATTAGCTTGAGGGGTGAGAAAAATTGATAATACCTAAATATACCTAGTTATTGTTTTACTTGGCACCGACTTCAAAATTATAAAATATTTATTTTATAATTTCTGATTAACTAAATCAAAATAAGAATTGCTTTGTGCTAAGTAAATTTATTTGTTACTTTTTAGTTTCCTGTTTGAAGTCGGTTTTTTTTTGTTAAAAAATATTTTATTTTACAATTTTTAGTGATGTGTAGACCTAATTAGGATGCTTCTCGGCAGTATTAAGTAAGCCCAACAAAATAAAACGCTTCAGCCTGTAATATCCTACTCCTGGGCATAGGCCTCTTTCTTCATGTAAGAGAAGGATCAGAGCTTAATCCACCACGCTGCTCTACTGTGGTTTGGCGGATATATTCCTTACTATAATAAACAATGAATAAACGCTTCACACTCAACGGCCCTCAGTAGGGTTTTCTCCTGTGTTGGGAGTCCGGAAACATACACAACACACAAACCCCCAGACCACGAAAAACATCTATATGGCCAATACAAATGTCCGTCGTGAGCGGGGATCGAACCCGCGACCGCCAGCTCAACAGCCAGTTCTGTGACCGCTGCGCTAACGCGTCGTCATAAGTACCTACTACCTACTATATATGAGTAAAGATCGCTATTAGGTGTTCGTGATATACAACCGGGACTGACGGCCTAGCGTGTTCTCCGGGACCGAACCGAAACCTACAGACCGAAAATAAATATTTGTATAAACATAAATATACACTCCGAGCGGGAATCAAACCCGCGACCTTCGGTGTTTAGGCGCCGCCGACACGGCACATGCACCATTATATCAAAGCGGTCGTCAAACAACCAAAAGTAACTGCTGTAAATTATTGAGGAATTCCCTCGACTATTTATGGGCTCCATCATCAGACCTGTAAATTGTAATGGCACTTTTAACTCATATGGGTGCAAAGTTCTCATCAGTAGAAATGAATGAAGCTCAAACAGCAGGTGATTGCTGTAAATAGTTGAAGATTTCCCTCGACTATTTATGGGCTCCATCATCAGACCTGTAATGGCACTTTTAACTCATATGGGTGCAAAGTTCTCATCAATAGAAATGAATGAAGCTCAAACAGCAGGTGATTGCTGTAAATAGTTGAAGATTTCCCTCGACTATTTATGGGCTCCATCATCAGACCTGTAATGGCACTTGTAACTCATATGGGTGCAAAGTTCTCATCAATAGAAATGAATGAAGCTCAAACAGCAGGTGATTGCTGTAAATAGTTGAAGATTTCCCTCAACTGTCTTTCGACTCCATCATCAGATCGACTCCAGACCTTCATTAAATAGTAGTGCTTTATAGTAGTTAAGGAAAAAGTGATAAAACGCACTAGTCGTCACTACAATTTTCGAGGGTTCCCCTCGATTTCTCTGGGATCCCATCATCAGATCTTGGTTTCCTTATCATGGTACCTAAGTTGGGATATCTCCTTTCCAACAAAAAAAGAATTATCAAAATCGGTTCATAAACGACGAAGTTATGCCCGAACATACATAAAAAAAAAAAAAAAAAAATATACGGTCGAATTGAGAAACCTCCTCCTTTTTTGAAGTCGGTTAAAAATAAATAAAAAAAAACTATACATTCTTTTAATATTTTTCGTTTTAATCGTTAAATACCTATGAAACCAATAGATGGTCCAGGAATATAGTTTCATCATTTTATTAGAATATTGAGCGGATCCTTCATTGGATGTGGGCCAACTGTAATAATAGTTTCGTAAGCCAAAACTTGAAAGCTTATAGGACATTCGGTATTAAGTTCAGGTAAGAAAATAAAATAGTTCTAATATTTAAAATAATTGTCTAAAATTAAGCATCCGATTTTAGCAAAAATATTTACTACAAATATAATGTATTTGTAACAATAATTAAAACTTCTTTTGATTAGTAAATATATAAAATTATTATTATATTTTTTATGACACCTGATGGTAAGTGATTACCGTATCTTATAGACGTCTGTAACATAAAGCATCACAAGCGCGTTGCTGGCTTTATCCCCAATTCCCCCCCAGGAGCTCTGATCACCTTACTCATCAACAGGAACACAACACTACTTTAAAATAGTATTATTTAGCAGTGATCTTCTGTAAGGTCAAGGTACTACCCCAGTCGGGCTGCTCCATATTTTGAGCAGGAAACTTCATGCTGTGCCCTACCTCAGTTAAGTTGCAATTAAATTTTTGTTTTTTTTTTAATGTCACTAAGTCGACAAACAAGCGTACGGCTTACCTGATGGTAAGTGACTACCGTAGCCTATACACGCCTGCAACACCAGAAGCGTCGCAAGCGCGTTGCCGACCCTATCTTTAATCCCTCCCAGGAGCTCTGGTCACCTTACTCACCAAAAGGAACACAATACTGCTTGAAAACAGTATTATTTAGCTGTGGTCTTCGGTAAGGTCGAGGTACTACCCCATTCGGGCTTTGAGCAGGAAATTTCCTGCTGTGCCCTACTTCAGTTAAGGTGGTTCAAATATTCATGTGAAAAAGCGAGAAAATATATTGTTTTTTTTTTCTAATTAGTTTTGCGGTACTATTATTAAAGTAATGTATTAATAATAATTGATATATAAAAGGTTCTTTATGCGCACACACAAACCTAAGAGCTATTGATATAAAAATGGATGCTCTGAGATTTACGCTAAGTTCACCCCTATTTCAATAATTCGAATATTTAGATCAACGTTTATTTAGATTAACAAAGATGATAAGCAAATTTGACCCTATTTAGCTAATGATATACGGTCGAATATCGGAGACATTACTGGCATTTGTCACGTTATAAATGGGTTCTTTACTCAATAATATGTTCTAATTTGCTTAACGCGATCATACGGTTCACCGGTCGTGTGAATCTTTCACCTAATTACCTCTTTCAGCGGACTGCTCCACTTCAAAGTGTCACGTAAATAAAACATAATGTAATATAACCTGTGACCGATAGAACCGATGTGCTCAGTTAAGTGTTTTATCTGCCCAGCTTAACAAGTGGAATAGAATGCTTTGAAATATAATCATTAAATTATCGTTGTAGGTATCCTTTGTTAATAATGGTTGTCCTAAAATTAAATTATATGTAAAAATAGAAATGATCCAAGAAAATAAATATAAAAATAGTAAACAGTTCAAATTAATTAAATTAAATTGCAGATGTTCTTATCAACTGATTTTATTTTGTTAAATTGTATAGATCAAAATTTTATATACATACATACATATAATCACGCCTCTTTCCCGTAGGGGTAGGCAGAGACCACTTCTTTCCACTTGCTACGATCGTTACATACTTGTTTCCCTTCATCCACTTTCATTATTTCTTTCATACATGCTCTTCGGTTTAGGGTACTCTTGACCTGGCCTTTTTTTAAGACGTCTCTGATCTGGTCTTGAAAAGTCCGCCTAGGTCTACCCCTTCCAACACTTCCATTCACACTCGCCTTATACACTTTTTTCGTCAATCGTTCTTCATTCATTCTCTCGACATGGCCAAACCATCTCAGCACAGCATTGAGAAATTATGAAGAAATATATTATACTAGCTGTGCCCCGCGGTTACCCCCGCGTTAATTTGAGGAAAATCATAGCTATAGCCTTTCCTAATTTCAAGTTTGTAGGTGTATTTTTCATTGGACTTTCATACAAACTATCATCCCCTGTTTTAACCCCAAAAGGGGGTTGATTTCTCAAAATACATTATTAGTACACCTCAACACCATCTATAGAGCATACATTTTGAATTTCAAGTGTCTTACTTCAAAAACATAGGACTTTCATACAAACTTAGAACCCCCGTTTAACCCCCTTAGGGGTGGAATTTCGTAAAATCCGTTCTTAGCTGACCTCTTCTCGGCGAAAGGAATATTCCTGCCAAATTTCGAGTCTCTAGGCCTTATGATTCCAGAGATATCGTGATGAGTCAATGGGTGGGTATCTCTTTTATATATATAGATTATGATTTATGAGCATTGAGAAAGGTATGCTGAGATGCTGAGATCGAAATTTTACAACACAGTTTTGTACTAGCCTACACATTCTACTGGTGTAAGGATTCTTATATAATTAAAATGAGTTGAAACTTGATCTGTCATTTAGTTTCCATAGACAAATAGGAATAGGATATTTCAAAAGCCACACACGACTCTTAACACCTATATAACGTAGTGATGATAACATTTATACATTACTTTGTCTTCGTTTTAGTTGAGTTCAACTATATTTTGAGCTAAAAGTTTACAATTGTGGTTAATATCCACTTGTTCTTTTTACTAAGCCACGCTGGAAATTTCTTATACATGTTTAATTAACACATAATTTTATATTATCGAAATGAGTAATTTTTTTTTCAAAAGTTATCGTTTTTGTCGATTTTAATCCGCAATAATATGTACAGACATAACAGAATAAACAAAGTAGTATGAAATATATCTCTGCATACAAACAGATTAATTCAATTGCATTCAGCGTAACAGAGTGATTGTTTTGAAAGTTGTTGCATTTCAAATAAACACTCTACAGGCTTTTTCGATAAAAGGTAATGTATTAAACAATTAGTGCAAAAAGGTTCCCGTGAAACGGACATTATAAAATCAGACGAAATAAATTGATGAACATAATATTCTTAATGCAATTGCTGAACGCAACGAATTATTATTTTATTTCTATGAATGCTGAAAAAAGTATGAATTTTTTAAGAGCTTTTAAAAATTTATTTTAAGCTCTACATGACACATTTTACTGCTAATCGTGTACAATTTATGTTTACTTTTGACAGGCATACTTAAAAAAAAATAAAGTAAAAAATTAATTGTATCTAATAGTTTTCAAAAATAAAAAATAAAGTTCATTCCTTCATTATTCCGTTATTTAAGTTAATTCAAACGTTGTAGTTGTTGTCTTTTCTTTCTCATTTTTCTGATTTATTATATTAATTTTATTTTTGTAATTTTTTAAGTTATTCAATGTACATTTTTGTCGTTTTGGATAGTTTCATACATGTGTCACGGTGAGTTAGCCTGTGGTTGCGTTGTAATATATGATAACTTTTACTGTAGTTATTTTTTTAGCAATTACGTATAACATTGTAGAATATGTTGGCTTCCTATTAAATAAATAAACAATGCGGTATACGATTAGTCAATACAAATGTTAAAAAAATTAATGAATGACTTCACAATTTCACTGTTTGAGCTTTCAGGCGTCTGGAAGTTGATCTTTCTGACAAAGGAAGCCGCGAGCTTTAGTCTGCTGTAAAGCGATGACAGCTCGAAGCTGTCTACTTAAGCTCTGAAATGCAAACGCTCTGAATAGCATGACGTATTATTTATGAGCTTACTGCTTAAACTGTCTTTATTGCTATTTTTAATATTATAATTATTTTACATTCTATTCTATTTATCAATCACTTTCCTGTATTGTATTTAGATAATTATGTTTGCTCGCAAACGAAAAAAAACCGACTTCAATTACATCGACAAGTAATACAACGTAATAAGACGAAAAAAAAGTCAAGTAAATACGCGCTAATAAAGATTACTCAAAAAGTTGTAATCAGTTTTCGATCTAATTTAAACAAGACTACAAGACAAGTATTAACTTTCGATTAAAGTAAGAATCATCGAAATCGGTACACAGAGTAAAAAGTTATGCGGTATAATATAACGTAGGTCGACGAAAAAGTAGTCACGTAAATACGCATTATTAGATATAACTCTAAAAGTACTTGTCAGATCTCAATTAAATTAAAATGGGACCACATGACACGCAACACCTTTCAATTAAAACAAAATTGATCGAAATCGGTCCACCCAGTCAAAAGTTCTGAGCTAACATACATAAAAAAAAAACATACGTGTCGAATTGATAACCTCCTCCTTTTTTGGAAGTCGGTTAATAATTGTTGTAATATGTAATGTTTTACTTGCATTCTCTTGTTAATTAATAAATTAAATTTTGAAAAGATACAATGTGATAAAATTACAAAGGGATATATTAGGAGTATTCCATGCCAAATCGAATACTTTTGGATCCGACCCCTTTCGATCCGGCCAAAAGTTTTCCATTATTTTTTACCCTTTGAAAAAGAATTTTGAGATTTTTTTCAATTTTTTTATACAATCTATTAAAGGTTCCCTCCACCTTCGCTTCAGCCTGTAATATGCCACTCCTGGGCTTCTTTCCCTATGTAGGAGAAGGTTCAGAGCTTAATCCACCATTAGTGACTCTTTGTTATAATTTAATTTATTTAATCAACTTTAATGATTCTATTATCACAATCCATCGACTACATTACGTAGAAAACTAATAGACGCTAGGTATTAACATTATGTATACTAATTGAAAAAGAAAAATACACACTAATAAGGTTACAACAATATTATTGTAGCCGAAAATGTCTTAGGTAAAATATATTATATATTTTTTAGATAAATTATTATCATTAAACGTTAAATAAGAGTGTAAAATATCTGGTTTCAACAAGTTATCGTATTACGCTTTCAACAATATTAATATAAAATATTACCATATTAATAAAAAATTATTATATGAAATATTATAAAATTAAAATAAGTAAATTAAGTGTATATATGTAAAGTAAAGGACACATAAATACTTATAAAATATACACAAATAATATAATTTATTGAATGTTGCTTTGATTATGCGTTTGATTTTATTTTGAAATATATTTTTGGAGCTATTGAAAATATCTACACCTTGAAACTTCAAATTATAGGAGTGGGTTAATCCCATGAGTACAGAATTTTGTACATTGTTGGTGTAGCAGTTCGGGACATACAATAGGGGAGCGTGTCTCGTAAAGGGGTGTTCAGCGAAATGCGTTCAACTAGCCCCGGACAGTCTAAGCAGCCCCATATCTAACAGCAGTTTGCGTTCCGTCAACGTCAGAAGGTTTTAAGCTCGCAAGGTTATCTATTCATCGCCTATGTCAGCCTTTCTACACTTAAATTTAAAATGACGAACCTTTTCTATACTTTCGATACGTTTTATATAAACATCGTATCGCGGGGACTATAATAAAAATATTGTTGTGTTACTGATTATATTAGACTGCCTATGGCATTTGATGAAAGTTGATTGTTTTAAAATTTTATTTATTTTTCTATTTTGTGTTAGTGTAAAAAAGTGTTAATAAAAAAAATTGCATTAAGATTTGCATAAATGCTTCATAATGGCTAAAATATTGATTTTTACGAACGACGCAGGAAATTGCAACTACTAGGAACTTTCTTGTGAAGAATGTGAAAACTTACTGCAAACAGATAAAATAAACGAGTTTTTGGGCGAAATATATATAATTAGACGAGAAATGCAATAAACTTAGTCTTGTTTAGCTGAGCCTGATTGCGCGTTAATTGATGAAGAAATTGACAGTGCTTAGTATAAAATGTATTACATTATACCTATGAGGTTGCAAAGTTAAATAATCAACAGTCACAACTAGAAACACCATAGTCCCCGGTTTAGAGATAAAGAGCATGTAACGCGGTATTAAGCGGGTTGATGAGGGCCACGAGCTCGCCTGTTCATGAATTATTAACAGGCCGCGACTACAGATGAGGCTGTGGGTTCGAGTTTTTAGATCGCTTTGAGAGCAAAGTGTCGTTCCTTGTATTTTATGCAGTGAAACATTATTTTAGAGTAAGCTCTGTATATCTTTAAATTGTTTTGTAGGAATCGAGTTGGTGAAATTGAAACAAATTTAAGCTTAAAAAATAAAGCCACCCATCCTTTTGAAGAAATTACGACAATGCGTCTGGTCATTAAACCTTTACTAAACTACAGTCACTCTATAATACGATCTACAGTCTCTACAGTTACCTACTTGTCCTAGTTCTAAAAACATAAACATTCTTGTTTACATAAAATATACGTTGAAAGTTATCTCTATATGTAAAATCGTTAGGCCATGGACTCATCATGAAATCTCATAAACCACTGGACGCATAAAGATGAAATTTGGCAGGAAGGTAGTTTATAGTAAGTAAACATCCGCCGAGAACGGATTTTTCGATAGTGCCGGATTAAAGGGGTCTGATGGCTCTTACAAGTTTGTATAAAAGTCTGTAATTTTTTTTGTGCTATAAGTTTGAAATGTGACGCAGATGTAGTTTAAAGTAAAAGTCCGCTAAGAAAGGATTTTGTGACAAGACCGGATTAATGTGGTCAAAGTGCTCGAGAAACTTTGTATGATCATATATATCTGTATCAAGCTTGAAATTTGGTATTAAGATAATTAATAGTTAGTAAACTTTCGCTAAGTACAGATTTTGGTAGAGAACTGGATTAAGGTGGTCTAAGGACTCGAACCTTCCTTCTCCTACATGGGGAAAGGCCTACGCCCAGTAGTGGGATGTTAAAGGCTGAATCGTAATCGTAAAGACTCGAACATGTTTATATGAAGGTCTTTCATTTTTCGTGCTACAAATACACTTATTGTAATAGACGTTCAATAAGAACACATTTTGAAAAATTATATTATTATACATTATATAATATAGATTATTATTATATATTATTGTATTTTATATATTATTTATTTCTAAGCCCTTAGAGGTAGCGTTATGGTCAAATAGGGGTTGAAAGTTTGTATTTGCCATACAATCCGGCGGTTCGTCATTTTTTCAAATTAGAAGAAAAAGAAACTTAATTTTTGCACTATTGATTAAAAATGAAGAAATATGCGTTTAAGCATTAGTGGACAAAAAATGAAATAGGGATTGAAAAACTTTCATCATTTCATCAAAATGAGAAACATTCACAGAAACATCTTTTTTCATCAAAATGAGAAATCGTTTTTGAAGCTGAAAACAGGAAATATTAGTTTTCGACTACTTTTTTTTTCATAGACGTTTAGTGGAATTGAGGGAAAATCACTCACATCAAAATCATTGACGTTCCGTATACAAGTGCTTCTTATTTTTCCATAAATACTTATTATTTTAACCTTTAGTCGTGGACCCGGTTAGGCATGGGCTAAAAATAAATAAGCAAATAAACGTATTGTTTTCTAATGTTTACGCAAATTATAATGAAACAACTTCTTCGGATTTTATCACAGTTTATTAGGTTTTTTACATGCCCGACGTTTCGGATACTTTACAGCTTATTGATGTATTAATGATTATACAATACTTTAGCCCCTCAATGTAAATATTATCAATTTCTACGCGAGCGAAGTCGCGAGCAACTGTTGGTTTTATATAGGTACCAGTGATCCACATAGGTGTCATATCAAAGTGGAATATCGCTTGAGCACCAGATGACATCTATTCATAAATAAACCAGCCTCGGCAATGTTATCTACTGTTTGCTTAGTCAGTTTGGCGCTGTCATAATAGCCTTTGAAAACTGACAAAATTCGGTTACTAACAAGAGTTTCAGTTTAGCACTATATGAAGACTAAATTTCCTTTTTAGTCCATTTAGAATAATAAATCTTTTTGTTATGTTAATGCCGCGTGTCCACATATCTCTAGAGTTAGTAAACCTTTTTTATTTCAATATATATTTTTTATAATAGCTGAATATTTTATGTTCTTTCTTTCTTTACTGGTATTTCGAAATCAGTGCACCTTGAACAAGAGTGAAACGTGATAGTTCGAGGAGAATTTATCTTTATGAATACTTAAAACAGCTTACTTAACGACCTGTAAAGACATTCTCCACAATCGTTAACCGTGTACCTACTCGGTTTCTTATCATGTCTTATTTTGACCCATTTAGAGAAATGGTTACTACAAAATTTTATTGGTTAACTGAAATAATTTATTTATTTCAGTTAACAAAATAGAGTTAAATTCTCTAAAAAACCGACTTCAATTACATCGACAAGTAATAATACGAAAAAATAATCAAGTGCATACGAAGCTATCAAACTTTTACTCAAAAAGTGGTGATCAGATCTCAATCAAATTTGAACAAGACTACATGAGAAGTATTAGCTTTCGATTAAAGTAAAAATCATCAAAATCAATAAACCCAGTGAAAAGTTATGCGGTTTAATACAACGTAGGTCGACGAAAAAGTTGTCAAGTAAATACACATTATTAGATATAACTCTAAAAGTACTTGTCAGATCTCAATTAAATTTAAATGGGACCACATGAAACGCAAAAGCTTTAAATTAAAATAAAATTCATCGAAATCGCTCAAAAAAAATAGGTAAAAAAACTTTTTAAGTTAACTAAATGGTTTTATGTTAAACATAGATTGCAATGTTTAAGATAAATGTACTAAAAACCAAAAAATAATTAAATAGATACAGTCGTGGGAATTATAAATATATGCATAGACTAGACTAAAATAAAACCGTGGGGCACGTCAATTATCGACAAATTATCGACTTAATGTGCGATAGAAGAATCGTTTAATTCGTCGTTAGGCAGTTGGCCCGCAGACGGCGAGGAAATTACTTACTATTTTCTTGCTCATGGAAATTCCAATAGTTATACACTCCATGTAAATAAGAGATGTTTCAACTAGTTTATCGTTGGACATTCACACTGCTGGCTGGCGAGCCCATGATAGTATTAAAGGCAACATTCTTCTCTGTATTCTTCTTGTCAAGCCCTTTTATTTGATACCCATATTGGTGGGATTGATAAAAAATTGTTATCAGCCATTTGGTAGCGGCGGCCATGTAAGATTTCAATTTTGCATAGTAAATTGTATTCTACTTGTTAAGACCTTTCATTTGATACCCATGTTGATGGGATTGATAAAACCTAAGTTATCCGCCATTTTGTAGAGGCCGCCATCTTGGATTTTAATTTTATATAGTACATTGTATTCTACTGGTTGAGCACTTTCATTTGATACTCATATTGATGGGATTGATAAAACCTACGTTATCCGCCATTTTGTAGCGGCCGCCATCTTGGATTTCAATTTTTTATAGTATATTGTATTCTGCTTGTTGAGCCCTTTCATTTGATACTCATATTGATGGGATTGATAAAACCTACGTTATCCGCCATTTTGTAGCGGCCGCCATCTTGGATTTCAATTTTTTATAGTATATTGTATTCTGCTTGTTGAGCCCTTTCATTTGATACCCATATTGATGGGATTAATAAAACATAAATTATCCGCCATTTTGTAGCGGCGGCCATCTTGAATTTATAATGATAATGAATAAACATAATTGTATTGTCACCAAAATCCAAAGTGTATACAAAATTTCAGATTAATCGGTTGACAGGAAGAGGGTGAAATTTGAATTACTAAATTTGACCCAAGAATAAATAAAACAAACGGGGTGAGCTAAATAAAACCGTTTAAAAAAAACCGTTTAATAAAACCGTTTAAAAACCGTTTAATAAAACCGTTTAATAAAAATACACTCGAATTAAGAACCTCCTCTTTTTTGGAAGTCGGTTAAAAAAACTTCTTGGTATTATTTTTAAAGTATCAAAATGATTTATTATTATAACACTCACAATACTATATTATTAAGTAAGACAAGTAAATACATAAACAATAGGTATAACTATTATAGCAGACAGAGCTTTTAAAAAAAAATCTCAACTCGTTTTCTATTAATAGTATTCACTTTTAAAGTGATGAAGGACGGTTTTAGTTCCTCTACTTCATTTTCATATCAGAAACATTTTCGTTGAATTATTCATAATTATTATGGCAGTTTCAGTATTTTTGAAATACAGCAAAGGAAAATAAAAATAAACTTTTTTTCTGCCTGCCCTTACTTTGTTCTCCGTCCTTACTTTAAAGAAGTCTACGCATACCTGAGTATGATCTCGTCGTCTTAGATTTACACTTAAAGTCTTCCGAACTATACCCAAATTATCCCTTTGTTATCTTATCTCCTTGGTAAAGAGAGCTAAGATACATTTCTTAGCTCTTTTAGCGCTAGCGAACGAGGATGCAGCACGTAATATTGCGCTCTATCAGTATCTACATACTCTTTTCAGACCCACTATTTTGTCACTAAGGATTTCCTTGGAATCACCATTGATTCAAAGTTACAGTGGGGACCCCATATCTGTAAATTGGCGGATAGACTGAGTTCTGCAGCATACGCGGTGAAAAGAATACGATTATTAACGGACATCGATACAGCCCGATTAGTTTATTTTAGCTACTTCCATAGCATAATGTCCTATGGCATTTTGCTATGGGGCAATGCGGCTGATATTAGCGTCATTTTTATTCTGCAGAAAAGGGCTATCCGTTATATTTATAAAATGGGATGTAAGGAGTCTCTGAGAGAGAAGTTTAAAGAGATCAACATCCTGACCTTTGCATCGCAGTATATTTATGAAAATATAATGTACATACGGAAGAATAGGCATTTGTTTGTTAGTCGTAGTGATCGAAATGCCTCAAATGATGTAAAGCTCAGGAACGACCACAAATTAATTTTTCCTAAATGCCGGCTCAAAAAGAAAAGTAGTTCCTTTATAGGAATGTCTATCTTAATATATAATAAGATTCCGGCTGCGCTTCAATCTCTGCCTTTACTGAAGTTTAAAAAAATTATAAAGCGAGCATTATGCAATAAGGCCTATTATACAATTAATGAATACCTTAATGATGAAAAGGCATGGGATTGAATAAAGCTCGACCAGGCTATGTCTATGACCCGCCTTGTATATTAGATAGTTACAAACACTGTGAGCAGGTGGCATGGGATGGTCTCGGCACGCACGATTGGCTGTCTCGTGTTTGTCCTGATCATTTCATGGTCCACTACTGCGTTTTTATCTTGTATCTCTCTTTGAATTTTTTAAAAGAGTACCGAGAGTTTTTTTTCCGCCGGCTTTTTTTCTCTCGGCCTACACTAATAGGGACGTTACTTATTGTAATATTTAATAAAGCCGAGGATAAAGTAGATAGGTAATGTCTACCGAGACATTAGTAATTTAATATTTTGACTAAGTTAAGGTTGCTTATAACACTGGGCACATTACGTAAGTTTGTAATGTACCTAATGTTAAGATATACATTTTATTTTTTATTTTATTGTTTGATTGTTTGCTGCCTTAACTTTCTATTGCATTGTGTAGTTTTTTTTTTTTTGTAAATGATTTATTTATTTATTTTTTTTATTTTGACTTTCGTTAAGTGTGTGTACAATACCACCTTATGACGAAATAAATATTTTTGATTTTGATTTTGATTTTGATTATATTTTAGCAAGATGTACATAACGATTGCACTACGGTGTAAATTGACATGTGCCGTTACAGTAGGCTAAGGTATATATCTATACTAATATAATAAAGCTGAAGAGTTTGTTTGTTTGATTGTTTGTTTGTTTGATTGTTTGTTTGTTTGTTTGTTTGAACGCGCTAATCTCAGGATCTACTGGTCCGATTTAAAAAATTCTTTCAGTGTTAGATAGTCCATTTATCGAGGAAGGCTATAGGCTATGTATCATCACGCTAAGACCAATAGGAGCGGAGTCCACGCCGACGAAGTCGCGCGCAGAAGTTAATTATAAAAACCTTTTTTATAAGTAATAAAAACTTTATAAATGAAGCTGTAGAATAATAATGTGAAAAAGCTTTTGCTTTATGCCACTTTGTTTTATAGACGTACTTGTTTCTGAAAAATTGGAAGAAAAGAGTTATATAAACCGTCAATTGTCTTTAACTACTGGGTTCACGTTAGCTTCCGTTATTCACGATATATATGACGAGAACATAGATCTTCAATGTATTTCTGTCAATAATTTTATAATAAACTAGCTTGTGCGCGCGACTTCGTCCCCGTGGAATAGGACCACCCGATTTTGAAACATTCTTCATTAGTGCTACGCTCCTATTGGTCTTCGCGTGATGATATATAGCCTATAGCCTTCCTCGATAAATAGGCTATCTAACACTGAAAGAATTTTTCAAATCGGTCCAGTAGATCCTGAGATTAGCGCGTTCAAACAAACAAACAAACAAACAAACAAACAATCAAACAAACAAACTCTTCAGCTTTATTATATTATAGTATAGATTAAATGAAAATTTTATTTAACTTCACCTATTTTCTCATTTGAAGTCATTCCGTGTAGACGAAGACAAGGGTATCAAACATTTGCGTTTATTGTAAGTCAACCACATTTGGTGCAAAGAAAGTAATAAATCAATAAAAAATGTACTAGTAAAATACATGACAGACTGACGCACAATGAATGAGATAGGTACCGATTTGTATCTATATAGCACCTATTGATTTTGTCTAAACGAGATGCGCCAAATATATTTTCTTTCTCTCTCTACATCATATTCTTACAAAAGGTATTTAATTCACTAAAAATAAAAAGAGTTAGTTCAAATAAAAAAAAAAAAAAAATTTTTTTTTTTTTAATATTATTAGGTGTCTATGACAACAACCAGACAGATATCGACAGTGCCAAGCGCTCCCCGAGGCACAGTGGGAGACCCAAAAGAACAAACTGAAAGTAAATACATGAACATAAATTGAACGGATAAATATACGTCAGAAAATGCACATGGCAGAGGAATGTAATAGTTTTCTTCTGACAATAAAGTTTAGTGATAACCCTTAACGTTAATAATGTTATTTTATTCAATGAAAAAAAAAATTACCACTAGATGGTTATTTTACTATTTTCGATAAAGTAAAGTGATAGTACCTAAAGTCGTCATTATTATTGATTTTTAACGAAAAAGTATTCGTAAGAATAATCATATGGTATTAGAATTTAATAGACTTCGTCCTGAAATAAATGATGGTGATGGTTATCACTCAATTATCCTCAAGTTACCCGCAGTATTGCTCTTCAACACAGAATACACGCATGTCATTGGAATATTAAGGTCTCGTGTAACAATATAATGATAACCCTTCAAGTTACCCTCAGTATTGCTTTTCAACGAAGAAGTATTCGACTGAACACACACAGGAATGTAATAATTTTCGTTTAAATGAAAGAAGTTTTCAACTAACCTTGAATGCGTTGCGGCTATCATAATGACGGTGAAGGGTTTTAATTTATGTCTGTAACCGTTCCTCTTTGGGTGTGCTGGAAGAAATCTCTTATAGGGATAAGCACACCCGTTATACGTGAGTCTCCATGACAAATATGTTATGTACCTATATAGTTTTGTACGTATGATAAATCGTTAAATAAATAAATAAATAAGGGTTTCGTATGTCTGATGCTTATGAAATCCTTTATCGATCCGAATGCCGGGCGCATATTAATCTTCTGTAAAGTCGTTTTACTTTTCTTACAATTGTAATCATCAACTTCTCTATTTTTAACGTTAAATTAAATGAAAATGTTTTAATGGGCGTCAAAGGCAAACACGTGTGAGGTGGCGGAGCATTGAAGCTTGAATGTGAAGAAGAAAACAAAACGGAAGAAAACTTTAAATCTCAAAGTTAGTGTAGATGGCGACACCGACATGTGCACCACATGTAGTCTAATATATAAGTACATATCCCAAAATATAATTGTACTATACCTACACGATACCTTAAAACTTTTCACACCGAATGAATAAAAGCCAAAGTTAAACTAAAGTTGTTGTTCGACATTTTTATTTATTTATATAAATACTAACTGACCCCACAAACGTTGTTTTGCCATATATGATATGAACCCTCTCAATTACCTTTCCCCTTATAACTTAGGGGTATGAAAATAGATGTTGGCCGATGATGGTCAGAGCTACCCGATAAGCACACAAAATTTAATAAAAATCGGCTTAGCCGTTTCGGTATTATTGTAACTAGCACTGTGACACGAGAATTTTATATATAAGAATAAATATAAGCGATAGTCGGTTGTAAAATAAAGTTAGAAGTATCAATAAAAGCGGTATTTATGTGATATTTGTAGCAATTTGTCAAAGAATCTTATTTAAAACTAACGTGTTTGTAAAATACACAGAAAGTACTTATTATTCAGGTTTATTTTTGTAAAAATTGTATTGCTTATAACGATATATTGTCGACAATAAAAGGCAAGTTTTCATTTTTATTGAAAATAGCATGTCCCCACGGTTTCCGCTGCCTTATAACGGAATAATGCACGTCACCGTAGTAGCGGCATCACATAGCTCTACATTGAGGAAATAAGATGTCACTCATCGTTTGGCGGCGATGCCTAGCGGATGCGCTCCTGTTCTGTCAGTCTAAAGCACTATTTTTACTGAAGGTGTGCTTTACATTAAAATGTTTGTTTGTAATTTATTTTAAAACAGATGCAATGAAACATTTTTTTCCATTAAGTTTCGCATTGATAACTATTAAATTAACGTTTTAAATTTTGTATAAAGCTCTTAATATATAAGTTTTCGTTATAGTTTAATAAATATAATTAAATCTAAAACAATAGTTTAAAATAATATCTAATTGTAAGAAAATGCAATGAAAAGTTTTATCAGAGCTATTATTCTCAGTTACAAAATCACATGATTCACGCTCACATATTATATTCAAGTTGATTTCACAGGATAACGTAATTGACATGTCATGACCAGTTACGGTCACAAAAGGACAAGAGATTGTAGAAAATTTGCCGTACCGATAATGTCAGCCCGGCAAATAGGTTTTAGGGTGACCACAGGCCGGGTGCGGTCGACAACTAGCGAATGCAGATGTTACAGAAAATCTCTTGTTCACAAACGAGATTTATCACAAAGACTTGGCGGTGGAAGTTATAAAGCGGTTGTAACATCACTAAAACATGTGACACAAGGCAATTCACATTTATGCGGATAAAATTACGAGGCAATAAATTCTATATGTTGTGATTATTGAGTCATTTTATTTTTAACTATTTAATAAATCTATTCCTTAGGAATAAAATGTTTGCTTCTATTTTATATTCAAAGCTTTTACGTGCAGTTGCACTCGTAAACGATGCTCGATTTTCATATAATTTTTCAAAACACCTTTAGGATGTTATTATTTTATGGTGATATCTTTATTTTTATATTGTACTAGCTACTGTGCCCGCGACTTCGTCCGCGTGGAATTAAACAAAAAAGTTATTGTTCAGTTCGCAGACTTGTAACAAAAAAAAAACTAAAATAAAAGTAGCCTAAGTTACGCCTTATTACATCAGCTATCTGCCAGTGAAAGTCCCGTCAAAATCGGTCCAGCCGTTTCAGAGATTAGCCGGAACAAACAGACAGACAGACAGACATACAAAAATTGTAAAAAATGCTATTTTGGTATATGTTTCGTGTATAGATCCATATGCATTTAGTAAAAAGTGGTTATTTTAATATTAAAAACAGACACTCCAATTTTATTTATTAGAAGAAGATAGAAGATTAGAGAAGAAGATATAGATTAAAACATTAATGATTTAAGTCTTGTTAGCTTCACGAAATTTTAACACTAACAAAAGGATTTCTAATATTAATAATGAAATTTAAGATTTGACAATTGCTAACGAAGAATTTAATGCTTTTATTAATTTATCTCGTTCTTTGCAGCGAGCTAGCATTGTGAGGTGTAGAAATTATATATTATGTTTAAGTATTTGCGTATTTCTCCGCAGCGATCAACTGAAATATAATTCTTCGAATATATTAAATATATAACAATGTCTACATTTAGTTATAATTTTATTAATTACCCAATTTACTTGTGTTGTTGTAAAAATAAATAAAAAAATTATAACAGTAACCATTTTGTTTATTAATATTTTATAAAAATTAGTATTTATAATTAAGAAAGTATCCAGCTAGTTAAAATTTTTGTTTGTAAAAATATTCTATAACTAGCTGCTGCCCGCGACGTCGTCTGCGTGCGTTCACTGCTCGTTCCCCGTAGGAGATAGCGTGATAATATGTAGCCTATATTCTGACCCGACTTCTTAATAATATTCGTGCCAAATTTGAAGTAAATCCATGCAGTACTTTTTGAGTTTATCCCGGACATACATTTGAAGAAATAAAGGTTCACTGCTCGTTCCCCGTAGATGATAGCGTGATAATATATAGCCTATGTTCTGACCTGACTTCTTAACAATATTCGTGCCAAATTTGAAGTAAATCCATGCACTACTTTTTGAGTTTATCCCGGACATACATACAGACAAACAGACAAACAGACAAAAATTCTAAAAACTATATTTTTGGCTTCGGTATCGATTGTAGATCACACCCCAAATATTCTTTAAAAAAAATATTCAATGTACAGTTTTGACTTTTCTACCATTTTATTATATGTATAGATTTAGATATTTAAATACACAATAAAATGTGTAATAATATGAGTGTGTTATGTATATTAGTGTCATTGTCTATTATTTTGCTTATGCTACTACTGAAGATACTGTTTATCTATAGATATTCTTTAAGAAGCAGGAGGGTAGCGAAGTCGAAGTCAATTTATCCTATATAGAAGAAATTATGCCCAGATGTGGTTGAAACAAGATATATAATACAATTTATTGCTGTGTTTGTGCAGTCCTTGTGGGTCTCTCCACCGTGCCTCGGAGAGCACGTTAAGCCGTCGGTCCCGGTTGCTATCATGTACACCTGATAGCGATTGTTACTCATAGTAGGGAATATATCCGCCAACCCGCATTAGAGCAGCATGGTGGATTAAGCTCTGATCCTTCTCCTACATGGGGAAAGAGTCCTCTGCCCAGCAGTGGGATATTACAGACTGAAGCGTAAGTGTAAGCTTAATATTTTTTAATTATAAGGAATCGTTGCATACGATTCCTTATAATTAAAAAATATTGGTGCTCAAAATTTATACTCACGTTTACATCAAACTGCAAATGATGTCAAATGGCATCAATATTCATATTTATATTATACGTTCATGTCTTTAATATGTACATGTTATAATACAAGTACCTGGGTGACCGAGCCTAGCTCGGTATTTTCATTTTATTTTTTGTTTTTTTTTTCTCGGTATTTTTATATTTGAATTTTATTTAAATAATAAATCACGAGTGAAATTTAAAAAAAAAGAAAAAAAAAAATTATCTGGAGACTGAGATTCGAACCCGGGTCAACACGATTTGACACCCGCCGATTTCCTAATTACGCCATTATAGCTATGTTGACGCATAGTGAAATTAAGCTTCGTATTCTAATGATATTTTTTCATTGCCTAAAAACAGGGATAAAACGACATTTTTTTTAAATGAATCCTAGCTAGATCAATTTTTCGCCCCCGAAATCCCCTGCATACTAAATTTCACGAAAATCGTTGGAGCCGATTCCGAGATTCAGAAAATATATATATATATATATATATATATATATATATATATATATACAAGAATTGCTCGTTTAATAGTATAAGATATGATTAGCCCGTTGGCGTAGTTTTTTACGCTTTGTGCTCCGTGGGATGTGGGTTCTATTCCCGCCTGAGTCTGAGTGTAATATTTGTATTTTATTTATATAAATGTATATTTATAAAAAATATATATATTTGTCTATATCAGTCGGCCGTTACCTATAACACAAGGATTAATTTTCTTACCGTAGGAACAGACGACTATTTAGTTTAACGGAATTGAGAAAGTTTGGACGGCAGAAAATAAACTTGATCCATTTTATTATTAATAGAAATTTTAGCACAAAACTTTTAATTAGGGCTAATTCAGCGTTTAAATAAAAAAAAATTAACAAAATATAGCCCTAAAATAAAAATGAAACTTATATTTAACATACACAAGCAAGGTAATCTGTTCCTAATATAGGAAATGAAGACCTCTGTTTTAGGTGAAAACTGATTATACATATTAATTTACGTTTAATTTTTAAATAAATAAATAATGACTGTCTAAATATTATACCTGACTCGGTTTCACTGCCAACTTCGAAGTCGGGCCACTGTTGCGGTTTTATTACAGATGTATTTTATTCATATTCAACTCGGTTCAAAATATACAATTTAAAATTCTTTTGTACTATATAAAATATTTCTGTTTTCAATTTTACTTTCATAATATAATTTGACAGATTTCTTTAATAAAGAAATTTAAGTAATTAAGTCACTATAACATTTAACTCAAACAGTGTACCTAAATGAGAATATTGAAATGTCAATAAAGCACCGTTTGTATTTGTCAAATAGGACTGTGATATTCACGTACAAACAATGGGTAGATTTGTAGGTATATCCTTAAAAGCTGATGTTAATTGAATTGGCTGTAGATTGCTCGCCTTCGGTGCTGTAATTGTGTTAGTTGGAAACATGTCAGGGCACGAATCCTAACTGTGCCTAGTCAGTGAGTCGATTTTTCACACACCACCTGGCGATCGTTATGAACTCTGTACCTATGCCTCTTTGTTCAGTCTTTCGTAACAATACCTTTGAGTTTCAATGCATGCTAAATGAACGTACGAATTCGTTTATTATTTGTTTAAAAATTAATTTATCGTTATAAAGTGAAGAAAATATTAAATGAATATTTGTTTTAAGAATCCAATAAAATATATAAAAATGTAGAAAATGTACCCCTATTCTTAACTGGAACGATACCTAATAATAAATCATAAATATTCATGTAAAATGGTAGAGTCAAATACGCATAAATACGTTATTCAAGTGTTCATTAATATGCGCGTACGAGAAGCAGATTACGTATCACAGACTTTGTAAAAAATATGTAAAATTGAAAATATTATTTGCTGGTGAAAATGCACGTATGATATTGAATTAGTTCGTAACAAGATAACGTGTTGAAAGGAATTAAATTACGCTCTTTAAATGCACGTATCCAGTGAAACTTCGTTTATTGCTACTTTAATTTACAACGGAATTTCTTCATATAAAACTTTATTTCCTATCTTTAATACTGTGTTTATTGGAAAACACTACGATAAATAAAATCATAAAACCCAAAAATCCTTTTTAAATATAATTGTGTGGTGGATTTATTAGCTAGAATATTTTATCTAACAATTAAAGGATAACCATCGGATAATCTCACCGTAATAGAAAAAAAATATATAATTATTATAAGTTTTAGGTAACCCTATTACCTGAATGTCTACGAGTCGTAGCTGGCCGCCACTCTGGGTATAATTCACTTTATCCATATTCAATATCAGTTGATGCGACGGAGAGCAAATAGAGCGACTCAAGTGAGAATTATTATTGAATAAAGCTCGCTTCATTTCTCCTTGTCTTTTTTCAATGTTCATCGAAGCGTCATAATTTACATGTTATGTTCGATATTGCGTTCATGAGACTTATATTATGTTTAGACTTGTATATTTTATTTTGTAGGTGATTTAATTTTTTACATGTAGTGCACATGTTTATGTGTTTTGTGTGTGTGTGTGTGTGTGTGTGTGTGTGTTGTTAAAGTCAATATAATTGATACTTGACGAGTTACTGTTAGTCAAAGGACTTTTATCTTATACACAAGAAAACCGATGGTTTTGCTTGTTTTCTGAAGTATGGTGGAAGCCTCAAGGACAAAAGCCCAACCATACACTTTTCGCACACACTTTCAAAATCGGTAAATAAATCTTAAAATAGGATTATACCGAGATTTTTAAAAATTGAATACACTACAGACAAATAAATTCTCTACTTATAAAACGAGTTAAACAACATTATAAAAATATCAACATCCCGTCGGTTGAATGCAACATTTATCTTAAATCCAAAACAAATACACTGGAATAGTGGAATAAACGGCGACGTATATCAATTGAATAGAAGTGTGCTTATTCCGGTCACGTAGATGTGGCGGCGTTGGGAGGTGAGACAAATACATAGTCGGTAGCAACACTTATTTGCTCTCTAATTTCGTTACCTTATCTAATCCTTAAGGATTTATCCATTTCAATAAATACATTTTGAGATAATTATATTTTATTAAAATATTAACAAGTCTAAGTTAGATAAAATGCACAAGGAAAAATATTAGTTGACAGAAAAGGTAAATAGATAACGACTCAAAATATTCTACACGTGCTTTATTTAAGTAATTAAAATTCCAGTGACATTATTCATACAATGAAGAAATTAATAATTATATATATTATGTTTGTCTTATGTAAAAATATTTGTTCATATCTTTGCTTGCCTTAACATATTAAAAAAAGAATACGCTGATGCCATTTTCTGTGAACAAAAAGGAGTTTCGTTTCGTCATTTGTTTTTTTGTGAGTAAATTAAATATTTTAATGAGTTTTACGGTTATTCTAAACATTGAATATTATCAAAATTTCCAATAAAGTTTCATACTAATAAACAAATCTTACATAGAATTTTGTGTGTAACTAAATGGTAAAATCTTAATTATCCAATTTTAATATATTATTTAAAAAGAATATTTCTAAGACTTACTTTAGAAAACGTTTGCACGGACACTTCTTCGAAACCTGGTGCAGTAAGTGGCAATGGCCTGAGAGATCTTTGCATGATAAGGACCAGATAAGGTCGTATCATCGAACTAGCATTCCAAAACGGTATGTCCCAACAAGCGTAGCAAATGGAGCTGACCTGTTGAGTAAAGGAATCTAAATCCGTTACATTCCCTTAGCTTGCTCTTAGAAAATAACTAAATCAATACAAAAAATTCCAATATCGCCGGATAGTCGAAATTGGATTTTAGATGACTTGTATTTTCTTCATAAAATTTAAATATTGTGTGCTTACCATCCCTAAAAATAAAATGAAAATGAAATAAAACATAAAACATCACAAATCATTTATCAAATAGCAAAATATATTTAAACAATTTTAAGCCCGTTTTCTTTTTCATAAAAACACAGATAAGTCTAATAAACACACGATCGAAGTTAAACAATTATTTGAATCCAATATGTACAAAACATTAGAGAAATACAATTAATCGCACATTACTTACCTTTATTGAGAGTAATGTGCATAAATAACTTGGTACGAAAATTAATGTTACTGCACCAATACATAGAATAATTAGAATTGCGTTAAATTCTCCATTTTCAAATTTCTAAAAACAATGAAAACTAGTTTAGGTCATTAATTATTATTTTACCTCTTAATAAAAGTTTTTACATGATAAAGTTAAAAAAAAAATATTTTAACTTTATCATGTAAAAACTTTTATTAAGAGGTAAAATAATTTTATTAATAGAGGTAAAAAATTATTTTAAATAATATGTAACCTCGGTCGCCGAGTAAGCGCTTAGACAAACAACCGGAGCACAAATTTTTTGTTCGAACAACAGCAGTTTCTTATAAACTGCGGCATAATGTTCTAGCAAGCTATAAAAAGAAGAGTACACTTTAGTTACACTATTGAAACAAGGACTACATTTTGTCCTCTTAATTTAAAAAAAAAAGTATTTTTTTTGTACACTTTCAACTATGTATAATAAAAATTATGTAAAATATTTTGACTTAAATACTTCTTTGGCAAATTTTGTTTGCTCGAATTTTAAGTGTTAAGAGGAAAGGATACCAGGCTCTTTCTCCATACAAACGTAGTCGACTGTTTTCTCCCTGGATAATGACACTAGATCAAATATTTTTGTAACATAAAACTTTTAACTGCCATGAACATGCCCCTATGTTTTGTTTTCATATTCTTATTATATTAGGTAGTAGGAGTCTTCAAAAACTAGAAATATTGGCTAATTTTTTTGGACATTATCAGACACTCATAAAAAATAATAATGCATAATTATTTACAAAAAAAAAAAAAACGAGAACGTAGCAGCTGAAGGCTTTTTTTATATAGGTATGAAAAAAAAAATTGGCATGTTTCGGGCAGTGGCGTAGCTAGGCAACCGAAGGCCCTGGGGCAAAATATAAACGAGGGCCCCAACTAAACTGTTTAAAATCATTTGTTCTGTATTCGTTCTGTTCCGAATTCGACATACTCCAAATTTTTCGTAATACAGTAGACTTGGTAATAAACTGTAAAACCAAATACAAATTTAACTTATTTTAGTGAACAAATTAAAACTATTTTATGAAAATAAAAGAAAATATCTATCTGTTGCCGTTCAAAACAGCACAGTACAGTCCTGTAACAGTATGCAGACAGCGGAGGTACGTTAATATGATCCCGTTGAGCACCCTTTGGGTCAGTCAGTCAGTCAGTCAGTTCAGCCTATTGTAGTCCACTGCTGGACCTCACCAAGTTCACGCCAGACATCCCGATTTTCCGCAATCCTCATCCAGCCTACCCCGGTAATTACAAATTATGTAGAACGTCGATCCAACGGACTGGAGGAAGTTCCACACTGCGTTTACCAAGACGCGGTCTGCACTCCAGGATACGTCTGCTCCAACGGCCGTCGGTCCTGCGATACAGGTGACCAGCCCACTGCCACTTTAACTTGCTAAATCCGTGGGCTATGTCGCTTACTTTCGTTTTCTTGCGGATAGTCTCATTTATCCTTTCCTTGAGAGAAACCCCAAGCATTAGCCTGTTCCATTACACGTTGAGCGACTTGTGGACCCGTCTCTTTGTCAGTGTCCACGTCTCGGCTCCGTATATAAACACAGGGAGGACGCATTGCTCGGAGACTTTTGTCTTCAAGTAATGCGGAATCTTCGAAGTGAAGACTCGACGAAACCTGCCAAACGCCACTCAGCCTAACCGAATCCTCCTATCGGCCTCCTGCTCGTAGTCGTTGCGGCCTAGTTGTATAATATGCCATAGGTAAACATAATCCTGAACAACTTCGAGAAGGGTACCGTCGATCGATATGACTTGGTTGTTAAGCATAACTTTCGTTTTCTCCAAGTTCATACCGAGACCGACTCGTCGGAAGGACTCGTTTAGGCCGGCCACCCAAATGCTTTAGCTCATCCAAGGTCTCCGCAAAGATGACGGTATCGTTGGCGAAACGAAGGTGAGAGATGGATTCGCCGTTGACGTTGACGCCTCGTTCCCGCCAATCGAAGGTCTTAAAGACATCCTCCACCGCAGTAGTATACAGTTTAGGGAGTATTACATCTCCCTGTCTTACTCCACGCCGGAGGAAAATGGAGTCTTGTTCTCTGGTCTTGAGTATGAACGGTCATCGTTGCCGCATCGTACATACATCTCAGTACCTCGATATATCGCCAGTTGATATGAAATACCTACGGAGAGTCCAGGACAGCCCAGGTTTCGCCATACACAGCGGCTTATTATATTCTTCTGTCTTTTGTATAATCTGCCAAACAGTATGGATGTGGTGCTGTAGCCATTTCGAAACCCAGCCTGCTCCGGTGGTTGGAATTCGTCAAGTCTTCTGGTGAGACGAGTCGTAACAACCCTCGAAAACAGCTTATAGACGCGGCTCAGAAGTGAGATATCGGTCTGTAATTCTTTAACAGAGACTTATCACCTCTCTTAAAGAACAGTACCACTACACTCATGGACCACGCCTCCGGTGTGGTACCTCGAATCTGAGGGCGAGAGCAAACGGTCCTGCCATCCGCTGTTTTGAGCTTCGCAAAAAAGGCTTCACCCCAATGGTCTTTTTTAACCCCATATTCTACTCAATAAGAATAGTAAGCTCTCTCGTATTTGAGCAGCGGAAGTCTCGGCGTACAAGTTTCCGTATCCTCTTTGAGAGAGCCTTCTGCTCTGGTGAAGCTGCTTGAGCAGCGGGCAACTCGCACCTCCACCGCATCAGATCCAAGGCTTTGGTAGAAAGTTTGTACTGCTTCGTTGACTTCGTCATCAGAAAATGTCTGCGATCCAGTATACACACTATCTTCACCACGTTGTAGGTCATCTCGTCCACGTCGCTAATAGTTTCTACCGAATCGAATCGGTTTTGGAGTTCCAGTTGGAACTACTCGGAGCCACATAGTATTTGGAGCAGCGTAGCTCGGAGAGTATAGATTTCATCAAGCGGGTCCGCTCCTTTCGGAGACATAATATATTCAGAGTGTCAAGCAATAGTCGGTGGTCACTGCCAGTGTTAAACCTATTAACTACTGAGACATCTTTGAATCTAAGCCTTTTATCTGCTATGATGAAATGGACCTCGTTCCTCGTCACAGTATCGAGACTTTGCCATATTCACTGCCATTGGGGCTTCTTCTCGAAAATGAATGCATCAAGAAGAGCGCCCCGCCCCCTCCCTGCTTCGAAGATGTTGACGAGTATCTACCCCCTGCGATTCCTGTGCCCCAATCCGTGTGGTCTAATTCTCGATTCGTCGCGGTTTTTTACTCCTACTTTAGCGTTGAAGTCTCCCATAACAACGGTGTAGAAGGCCGAAGTAGTGTCATGTATGGCCCTTGTAATATCTTCATACAAGGCTTACACTTCATCGTCAAAAGCCAGCTGCCAGCCTGCTTCCAGCCGGCTTCAATAGTTCCAAGGTGGTAGTGGACCTTTGTTATCCCTTAGTTGCCTCTTACGACACCCACGGGTAGAGGGGGTGGCTAAATTTGAGACTACATCACAGGCTACGGCAAAACCCCTTCAATTACTTATTACATCGACAAGTAATACAACGTAAGTAGACGAAAAAAAAAAAGTCAAGTAAATGCGCGTTATCAAAGATTATTCAAAAAGTTGTGATCAAATTTCAATAAAATTTAAATTGATACAAGACAAGTATCATTTTTCGAGTAAAACAAGAATCATTAAAAATCGGTATATTTAGTGAAAAGTTATGCGGTATAATATTACCTAGGTAGAGGAAAAAATAGCCAAGCATTATCACATATATGTCGAAAAATGGTTGTTAGATCTCAATTAAATTTAAATGAGACCACATGACAAGCACCACCTTTCGATTAAAATAAAAATCATCGAAATCGTAGACCTTCTCCTTTTTGGAAGTCGCTTAAGTTGGTGTTGTAAAATTGATTATTTAACTGACTGCAGAACTTGCATTTAACTGAGTTATTGTTGTGTCTAGTACATTATTGAAAAAAGTAATTTATTTGTTTTGCAATCGATAATTTGAAGATAATTCTTGAAAATGTTTTTTTTTATTTTTCGTCGAGTGTTTCTCATAGGTCCCGCCTTGCATCAAGCGCGTGCTTTTGAAACACGCTGGGGACAGGGGAGTTACCTCCAAGTTTCAAACAAAGATGTTCGAGACTTGTTGGGAATTCCTATGTAATTTTTCATATAAGTTACCATTATTAATTTCGCGTTCATGGAATCTGGTTTATTTATATTCCGAATATGGGAGTCATTAGTTAAATTTATAGTTTGTAAGTCAGAGTCCGAGGGGCCCCCTGAGCTTGAGGGCCCCGGGGCACCGCCCCACCTTGCCCCTTAGTAGCTACGCCACTGGTTTCGGGGAGAAAACAGTCGACTACGAAATGCTGTTTTGGTCAATAATTATCTACCTAAAACGGTCTGAGCTGCAGTTGTCCCTTTCTTGCTGTTTGTGGGATAGGTCTGGGGGAGGGAAGGGTCAAAGCAGTACGTATATACGCCAGCGAAGTGATGCCTCATAGTCGATAATTATATCGATACACTAGTGATGTAATTTTTTGTCGATATTTTCAAAAATTCGTATTAACAAAATTAAATAATCTCTCTTTTCATAACTACAATAAATGCCAATGACAAAGGAATATTTTATGGTTCCGTGGGTTCGATTTTAAAAGTAACCCAAGTGAGGTATGAGAATGCTATTCCCAAGATGGTTACCACGTTTGCTTAAAATTTCAAAGAAGTTTTGATGTCGTTCAGCCCCAATATGGACGACTTTAGCACCTTTTTGTAATAGTGAAGTTACCAAAATTTGCATAGATTGGCGCCGAAGAAGACCAAGGTGGATTTTTCAGCGAATAAAGTCTTGCCGACTGTTTTTGATGATACACGCATTACCTATAGGTCCACGTTGATTAGCTTCAAAAAGAAAAGGATCAATAAAAAATATATGCCAACTTATTGAATCAATTTAATAAAGATTTGAAGAAAAAACGACGGCATTGGCACAAGAAGAAATTTGTTTCCAACAAAGACAATCCAAGTGTAAACACTCGTATCGTTTCCATAGTGAAATTTCATAAATTGGTCTTCGAATTGCGCAGAATTCAGGTAATTGAAATCAGGTGATGAAAGATATTTTATGGGTTGAACCTTGAGTGACTATTACATACTTATTTTCTAACTTAAAGAAATTACCTACCAGAAATAAATTTGACTTCTATGATGAAATAATCTCACAAACAAATACGTAAATTAAGGACTTCAAGAAGTTTTATTTTTGAAAATGGTAAAAAATTGGAAAATCCTGAGATGAAGTAACTTGAGCCCCAAGGAGACTGATGTTGTTGAGAAATAAAAGGATTTTAAACTTAATTAAAGAGTAAGAATAATAGTAATGGTACTCAGATTAATAAACAAAAGGCAGATGGAGCGTACGCAACAAAAAGTATGAAACCACTTTTTATTCATGTGTGCGTGACGACTAGAAGTGGCACTGTAGGGACACGTGCATCTATGTGCGTGTAATGATACCATAAAAAGAAAAAAACTCCCTGAATTTTTTAAATTTCCTTTTACGACAATAGGTTCTAAAGTTTTATTTGGATACATGAGTTTATAACTAAATGGATACTTTGGGTTTGCATGTGGATTGAACGATTGTTTAATTAAGTTGTTTATTAAACACTTAAATTTTCATGTACATTGTAAACGTCATAGAGCGAAATTCAAGAGCTCGCATGTTTTATTAAATTAAAAGAGGTTTCGTGAAAATAATAAAAGAAATAATATGTCAAGATTTTTATAACTAGCGGTCCGTCCTCACTTTGTTTCGGGTTTTAATTTTGTTTTTGTTTATTAAGGTTTAAATTAACTTTACACTGTATACCACAGTAGATAATAAAACGTTAGTTTTTTTTTTCAGTAGTATCATATAGGTATTTATTTTATTAGGCAGATGATAATAATAATATTCTTTATTGCACACCATTAAAAATACAAACAAAAGATTTATGTCATTAAAGTCAGAAGGCGCGGGTTCAAATCCCGATGGATCGAAAAATTTTGATATGATTTTAAAAATGTTTACAAACAAAAGATTTAAAAAAACACATAATCCAAAATATTTATTATAATCACAGTTAATTTTATTGCAAAAAAAATTAACCATCTTCATTTTGTTTTATATTTTAGCTTCCACGTGTTGAGAATTAGTTTCTAATTTTGCTATATAGTGCAATCGTACCATTAAATACTTGAATTTACGTCCGTAGAATATAGTAATATCATCTAAAAATATGTCCGTCCATCCTTCATAAAGTAGTTTCTCCAATTAAAGGGAAAAATATTTCGCCGAAATCTGGCAACACAGTCAATTAATGTCGAGGTTTTGTGTTTCGAGACAACCGTATCATTATTATTGGGTAAATAAATAATAAAATCAATTAAATAATTTATAATTACTTTTGAAATGATATTCTATCCTGTTTTTTTTTTTGGGAACAACTTTTACAATGTTTAATAACACAGGACGGCATTTTTTGACACAAAATAATCAATCACTCGAGACGTTTAAGCAGTACGACGCTATCTTTAGCATTGCTGCGACATTGTATTCGCTTTTGAATTTGTATTCGCTTTGGTGGCTTCACTCGCATGTTCAGCGCGCTCCATCTGCCTTTTGTTTATTAATCTGAGTAATGGTAGATCAGATTAGAATAATTATGGTTAGGGAACGATGGAAGTAAAATTTTTCCTTTGTTTTTGGAATAAGTCCTTAAATGAAATAAGAAAGAAAACCTTTAATTTGTGAAACTATACACTAGTTATATAAACTGGGTTGCGTATAGCACTGGGTACATTACCTAAGTTTGTAATGTACCAATGCTAAGACATAAATTTTTAGTTTATTGTTTGATATTTTGCTACCTTAACTTTCTTTTATTAGTATTTAGTTTTTTTTTTTTGTAAATGACGTATTTTTTACTTTCGTTAAGTGTGTGAACACCTTATGGCGAAATAAATATTTTCTATTTCATTTTCATTTTCACTATTAAGTGTTTATGTGTCACTGTCACATGTCAGACAAACATAATAAATGTATCGATATTTTTTTCTAATATCTAAAAGCCTTCAATTGTATCTACAGAAATTAATGAAAAAAAAAAAAAAGTATAAACTACGTGCAATTATTTAGTATATTGTATTATTACTTATAGTATTGTTCAACAAAGTGACAAGAATGTCTATTAAAATGCTCCTGACATTTGTTTAATTGTTTGGCTATAAGATTACGATTACTGAATTAGTATCTACTAGTAAGCATTACTGAATTAGATATTTTATGATCTTCTATTATTTAAATGTATGCAAACTACTTGCGTATTCATTGATTGATGATGCTTGATAACTTCCTTCATTCTGCTTTTTATTAGCATGTCGAAATTATGTCTCTTCTTTTTATTTTGTGTCGGATGTATTCCATCCATTACATCCTGAATACATAGTATAATAATATCGGCTTTGGCCATTATTTCTCTGATCCATATGATTTGAGTCACGATCATGACTAGAAATCGAAAAGTATTTTAGTAAAAAAAACCTGGGCTTAAGAAACTTCAAAAACTATTGGGTATACTAATAAAATGTGTTATTAAAATATTTATTTGCTAATTATGAAATTGCAATAAATTTTCTTATTTTCTTATAATACGATTAAAATATTAAATAAATATAGCACCACTTCCAAAAATTAAGAATGCTTCAAACAGTCTTTAAAGAAATAATACATTTAATTAAATACTCACATATGTAATTGAACGCGTATGCAAATACACACATATTCGAAAACATAAACGCTATTTCGTAAGTTGGCGTTAATCCGAAATCGGTATCGAAAGCCCAAAACGGGAACAAAAGGGGTCTTTTACCATCACTAGAGCTATTTGCAACAAAATAGAATAGAAGAGCGAAAACGGCAAAAGCAATCATGCATGCAGCGATACCACCGGTAAAAATCATTGCCAATTTGCAAATTTTACGTGTTTGGATCTGACTGTAAAAAAAAGTTTTCCTGAAAAAAAAAATGCACTATTTTGTTAATTCGTATGTACATTGTGAATTTTTTTTATCACTTGAGTATCAATAAAACTACTATCAATTTTTCATAATATGACACGCACACGAAATCTGACTTGGTCTTTGCTATCATCGTTTTACAGGCCTTAATTTTTGTTGAAAGGTAAATACGATTACGATACGATTCAGCATGTAATATCCCACTGTTGGGCATAGGACTCTTCCCCATGTAGGAGAAGGATCGGAGCTTAATCCACCACGCTGCTCCAATGCGGGTTGGCGAATAAATTACCTACGAGTACTAATAACGATTGCTATCAGGTGTACATAATAACAACCGGGACCAACGGCTTAACGTGCTCTCCGAGGCACGGTGGGGAGACCCACAAGGACTGCACAAACACCCAGACCACGGCAAACATCTGTATGGCCAATACAAAATATGTTGTCGTGTGCGGGGTTCGAACCCGCAACCGCCCGCGCAACAGCCAATCGCAATCCAGTGCTGTGACCGCTGCGCCAACGCGGCGTCGAAAGGTTAATAAAAATAGTAAATATAGAGCCTTGAAAAAATTGCCCTGGTGGTCTTATGAAAATATCTAGCTTCTGCGCGCGACTTCGTCGGCGTGGACTTCGCTCCTATTGGTTTTAGCGTGATGATACATAGCCTATAGCCTTCCTCGATAAATGGACGATCTAACACTGAAAGAATTTTTCAAATCGGCCCAGTAGTTCTAGAGATTACCGTGTTCAAACAAACAAACAAACGAACAAACAAACAAACAAACAAACAAACAAACAAACAAACAAACAAACAAACAATCAAACAAACAATCAAACAAACAAACAAACAAACAAACTCTTCAGCTTTATAATATATTAGTATAGTATGTTAAGTATAAAACAATGTTTTACTGTTTTAATAATAATTATAAAGAAAACTCCATTGTGGTCAATTACTATTGGATTTTGTCTTTAAAATCTCTACTCAGTCGCGAGCATATTTAAAGCTATTATCTCGAATATTATCACAAACTCCTGATGTCCCGATATTTTCTTTTGTAGGAAAATTACATAATTTCTTCATTAATAGGTAAGTAAATTCTAATTCCTAACTTATATAATAGCGATAATGAGCATTAAGCTTTCACCTTTTTCATATAGCACAATAGGCTTTCATCTAACAATAGACTATTTTTTTATTTTTTTGTTAAGTGTTTCATTGATTAATTTTTAGTTTAGTGTAGTACTTGTATTTTCTACAATAAAACTTCATCTGTGTAGTTTTTATAAGTAGAAAATTATTTATTGTAAAGTAAAAAAGGCTTGCAAATATAAAAAAAAGGATTTTACCTGTATTTTCCCCCTTTATTACAAACATATGAAAAATCTTCTTTCATGCTACGTTGCAAGTAATGATAATTGGTACGTTGAAACTTCGTACAGGAGAGTATCAATAGCTTGTATGACATTACAAGGAAGTAAGTTCCCGCCTCGGTTGTGAATGGTATATCAAAATTACTTATACCGTGATAAATACTTAACGATAGAAGCATTTGTGCGATAATTGCACAGAGCGCCATAAAAATCTTAGGTACATCTCTGAAAGTATATATTAGATAGAAATAATCATAATACAACCATTCTTTAAATTTTTGGTAAAATCACAATGGAATAGGATAAAATGGTATTTACGTCCATTTCGGGATCGGAGCATCTAGAACTTGGAAACACTTTAGAAGTACAAAAAATTTCTCGTGAAATTTTTGAGGATCAATAATTCCTGTAGCAAATTCTTCATATTCTTCATCAGTTACATCTTTCGGAATTAACATGTTTAACGTTAACTTTAAAGCGGCTACGTTCTTTAAATCAAGTATTTTTACTCGTACGTTCTTAAATAGATACTGCTTGTTTCCTATTACGTGTATCTTTTTAGCAATAGAGATTTTTATATAATTCATAAAGTCACTCATACAACTTACTACAAAAATATGTACTTCATTATTTAAATATAAAGATAATAAATATAACACACAGTTATTTCAATTGCGCATATGCCTTTCAATTTAAATAATGAATTTTACACAAATGTATTTTTATTTAAATATAAATAAATAAATAGCCATATGACAACTTGTAATAAGGCAACTTAATAGTAGTTGTCGTCGCTACTAAAGAGTGACAATTTGCTGAAAAGTCTTGTCTTTTATTACCAGCCCTCGACATTTTCTGGGTCATAATTTTTAGTTCCAAATAGCGTTTGCCGCATCGCCTTGAGCTCTGACGTGTACGCTTAGCGACCTAGGAAACACACCTATCGTTTTTACTGCTTTTAATATAAAGGCTGTTTTCCAATAAATTATTAGAACACTGTACAAAGTGCTTATGAAATTGAGGGTCTTTTTCTGAAATTGTTTCATTTGATGAAAGGATGACGACTTAGTTGATTATAGTAAATTACTATTTTAAATCTTTTAGACTTCTTATTTCTTTCTTTATTTATAGTAGAAATAATGGCGGCATAAGGAAGGCATAACATGGACAAAGAAAAAATTAAATTTGAATATTGTTTTTAAAATATTTATTTACTTAGAATAAAGTTATCAGAAACAAAATAAAAAAGTTAACATGTATTTCACAGTAAATTGTTTAGTATTAACATGAGATAATTGAACATTTTTTTCTTACGATAACTTATTTAAAACTATAACAAAATTTTGCTCCTAGAAACACAAGAATTATTAATCGAAAGCTTACAACTCCCGAGGCGCAGCTGGTTGCAGTTAAACCTTAGCTTTATGTTCTGGCGCTTCCATCAGAGACTTAATTATTATGTTACCTGCGAATTTGCTGCATTCGCAGCTACATTATACAGAAGTTAATAAAATAAAAAATCTTCAGATTATGTCGAACTTAAAGGTTAATTTTACGAGTCTTTATTTACTTAAAGCTAATTTTAAATTGTATAATTTAAGTGTTATTACAATTCGACATATAATTTATACGTGAATAATATGGTGGTCGACTGGTTACACTAAGTGAGTGACTGAATTTCGGAAGTACGTATTTATTAAAAAAGTTTGAAATAGGAAACTTAATTTTCTTATTTAAGGCAGAATAGTCTGCTGTGTGGTTACAGCAGTAAAGAATCTTCAGATTATGTCGCCACCCCCTCGATTCCCGTGGGTGTCGTAAGAGGCGACTTAGGGATTACACAGTTCCACTACCACCTTGGAACTTAAAACGCCGACCGATGGCGGGATAGCCATCCAGCTGTTGGCTGGCCGAAGACGGGTAGCAGCGTTTTCGGTGCGACAAAGCCAGCTCTGCGGTCACTAACCCGCCTTCCCAGCGTGGTGACTATGGGCAACACACATGAGCTCACACCATTTTTGGCGCGAACTTGTGGAGGCCTATTTCCAGCAGTGGACTGCGATAGGCTGAAGTGATGATGATGAAGTGATGAGGCCAGAATAGTCTATTAGTAGTATTTAAAACATTGTGTATACTTAACAAAACAATGTATTATACTTCTACGAATCAATTTGCGTCGTTGTGTTTCCCTGTTTAACCACTTTAATTTACCTCTATTTGAATCCAATCTCGTGCTTAATTGTTCATCACCCACAATCCATATTGTATTTTCTAAACATTTCGTTCAAATATATTGAAAGTGGGCAACCTTTAATAAACAAAATGAATTTAATAACGGATGAAATTTATACCGTGTATAAGAAAAGGTCATATTATACGTAATAAAGAATCATTTTGGGTTTGACTTGATGTTAGGAAAGTTCAATTAAGTGTAGCAAGACGACCTGAAAAATTAATACTCGTATATTCAGTAATGAGCTGGCAGCGGCCGGACGGACGCCGGCCTCCGGAGGCAGAGAGCGATTTGTGGGCAAAGTTACGAGTAGGTACCTTAGTATTAGCAATTATATTAATATTATACACATGTTCTCGCTTCACCTACGATTTAATTTATCATGATTGTTCTTTGTTTAACTCTGTTCGAACGTGAATGCTTGATTTGATGATAATAAAACAGCACAAGTAGACAAATGAACTATAATTCCAATGAGGCTCTAAATGTACCACTACTTGTCTTCATATAGGAGAAGGGATGGAGTAATCCGCCGCGTTACTTCTGTTATTAGGGTATAAATTCTCCATCATGAGTAAAGATTATCAGGTGTCTTACGATAAAAACCGCATCCGACGGCGTTAGGAGATTTCCTAGGCACAGTGGAGAGACTCCCAAGGTCATACGCTTTAGCCTGTATTATCCTACTGCTGGGCATAGGCCTCTTTCCCCATGTAGAAGAAGGATCAGAGCTTAATCCACCACGCTGCTCCAATGCGGGTTGGATATATTTCTTACTATGAGTAACGATCGCTATCAGGTGTACATGATTACAACCGGGACCAACGCAACGGCTTAACGCGCTCTCCGAGGCACGGTGGGGAGACCCACAAGGACTGCACAAACACCCAGACCATGGCAAACATCCGGCCAATACAAATGATTGTCATGTGCGGGGATCGAACCCGCAACGGCCAGCACAACAGCCACAAACCAGAGCTGTGACCGTTGCGCCAAAGTTATACGACCAGGCCATAATTAAAAATATTTGTGCAAATACAAGTTCTGTCCTGAGTAGCTATTTTTTTTACCAATTAATTTTTAAATTTAAGCAAGTTGGTTTTGAGGATATAGTATAAATCTTGCTATTATGCCAGATTTAATTTTATACTCAGAGTTTTGAACATAAAACTTCTGTTATGGGCCGGGCGCTGTGTGACTGACCATCATGTATCAAAATTATTATAATTATTCTTTGCGGAATGTAGGTATATAAATTAAATATGGTTTTTCTAGAATGCATTAAAACACTAAACGGTTTTAAAAATGAAAAGAAAGTTGTATTATCAGAGTAAATTGTAATAAAGACACATTTATACATGCATAAAATATTATAAGAGATTCTTCAATGCTAAAGAATCTCTGTAAAATCTTCGAGTTTTAAAGGTCTTAAGATATTCCTTTGTACACAAGTAAAATAGTCACATAGCCGCGTGTGTTCTCCCTTGAGACAGGTTCAGCCGAACTTCGTGTAATGAATACGTGACTTATCTCTGAGTCGCAGGCTGAAGTGGAGCTGCTCGTACTTCGCAAATGCTGCGCGCTTACAGCCATGAACTGATCCGCTAACAGACACGCGACAGAGTATTGTTCGACTTTTATTAGCACCGCTTACATTCAACTTAGGGCTTATCTGTTTCCAACTCAATTATGTTCCATTGAAAACAATTTCATTAAAACGTACCTAAAAATATATATGATTATCATAACATATTTGGAGTTAATTAATACATAGTAAAATTTAAAAGCATATTGCCACATATTAATAAAAAAAAATTTAATTGTAAATTTTATTAAAATAACGCTGTGGTTTCTGCTTTTAACAGGGAAATGCATGTTACAACAGTGGCGGTATAAAATGGTTAATGGATTAACATTGAGGAAATAAGATGTCGCTCATCGTTTGATTGTACATGTTGGATGAGTCACGTGCGTCACGTCATATTAAAATAAATTAAAAGTAAAAAACCTTTTTTTTAAAAAAACAAGCTTTTATTTGAATGCACTAAAACGAAAAAAATAAATTTTTACCTTAAAACTTTTACTATCTACTTATAAAGTCATTACACATAATCTATAAGATAGAAAAGCTTGTCGCGAGATAGTACTCGTATTTCCTTAGTTTGAAAATTTTAATAGTTAAAATCAATTACATCAATTTATTTAATTTACTTGTTTACAAGCAAATCTTGCGGCAAGCTTTTATATCATATAGATTATGTGTAATGACTTTATAAGTAGATAGTAAAAGTTTTAAGGTAAAAATTTATTTTTTTCGTTTTAGTGCATTCAAATAAAAGCTTGTTTTTTAAAAAGGTTTTTTACTTTTAATTTATTTTTGACTTTTTAGTCGGTTATCACGTCACTTTATTCGAATTATTCTTAGCAAGCCCTTTCATTTGATACCCATATTGTAGAAATGCACTAAAAATAACTAGTCCGCACTCTTGGATATGCCGCCATATTGGATTTAGAATGACGTCACAAAGGTAACCATGCATTGGCATCCAAATTGAACCTATATACAAAATTTCAGCTCAATTGGTTGAAGATATGTGCTTCAAAATTGAGTTGCAAGATTTCACCTGAACAAACATACATACATACAAACCATGCATTGTCATCCAAATTGAACCTGTATACAAAGTTTCAGCTCAATTGATTGAAGATATTTGCTTCAAAATTGAGTTGCAAGATTTCACCCGAACAAACATACATACATACAAACCATGCATTGTCATCCAAATTGAACCTGTATACAAAGTTTCAGCTCAATTGCTTGAAGATATTTGCTTCAAAATTGAGTTGCAAAATTTCACCCGAACAAACAAACATACATACATAAATACATACAAATCATGCATTGTCATCTAAATTGAACCTGTATACAAAATTTCAGCTCAATCGGTTGAAGATATCTTCTTCAAAATTGAGTTGCAAGATTTCACCCGAACAAACATTCATTAAATTTACATACATACATACATACATTGCAAGTTAAATAAAAGCTTGTAATATTTATTAAGTTACATTTTGCATTAAAATTCATGTAGGTGTATACCCACAGTTCGTCAATTATTATTTGTATCTGAAATCCCATAATTAGAAAATAAATCCAAAATATAGAAAATCTTTAAAAATAGTTTACATAATACTAGAACATCTTATATAAAAGTTCTTTCGGAAAACGAAATTAGACAAAGTAGAAATACGTTTATTGTGAATTTGTAATCTATATTCGATGTACAAACGTGTCTGAAATATTACGTCGTACCGCGACAAATATTTCCGACGACGCGCGACGTTGCAAATATTTACTTCAACAGGAAATCAAAGTCGTTTTGGATCGACAAAGCCGCTTTATTATCAACGGCTTTCGGAATAAGCGCTAATGTTATTATACTTAAAACATATAGGTATGTATATAATTATTTTAAAATTATTTAGATTTTAATTATTAATTTAAATTATGTTTATTCTTAAATAACATAGTACAAATGTTTAATTTTATTAGATTAGGTATCTAGATTATTTTAGGTCGAATTTGTTAGGATTATACTAGATTATAAGAGAATATCGGCTTGGCTGCGGGCCCATATGTACCTCCTCTCTCTTCTTTAATCCTTCCCGAAATATCTCCTAAGTTATCTAAATGTAGGATCGCATTTGTCGCTCCTAATATTTTGCTAAAGTTGTTTAGAAAAAGCTGTGTAATTTTAACGTTAAAACGGTAGTTTGTCAGTTTGCTAACTTGAAGAGTATAAAAAATTAGGGTTATATTTTGCAGCTTGACAACTTTCAATTGTTTGTTTCTTGATTAATTGTCGAAATAGCTAAAAATATTACAGCTTTATCACGTGACTGAATATCATAATAATTATTATATACGGAACAGATTTTTATTACTTTTATTTTAGCTGTATTTAATTTATATATTATGTGCTTAATGTAGTTATTTCAAAGTATTTATTGTTGGTAATAGACTTATAGCTACATAGATTAATAGTCGACTAACTAATGACTAAAATAAAAAATAAAAAAAACTTAAAGAGATAAAAATGTCAAGTTGGTTAATCATCATTAAACGATACTTAATTCGACTATTTAGAAAAGAAAGAGTTTTAAAGGGTATTGAAATAACTAAAAAATATATATTAGTTTATAATTATATTGAGACCAAAACTTAATTTATTTGATTTTTATTTAACTTATCGCTTAAAAATAGGAAAGATAATGTACTTTAAAACATCTGTCAAAATTATTAGTTTACAGAAATCTATTATTATTTTAAGATAAAATATTTTCTTATAGTTAGGTTTAAAGAATTTATTTCTCATAAAAACATAACGTTCACTTATAATGAGATACAATGAATATAAATAGTAGGATGTAACAATTTTTACCTCTGAAGCGCTTAATCGAAATATTTGTAATTACATTATATATAAGTACGTGTTCTTTTAATTTTGATTTAAGAATATTTGTGCTGGCCGAACCTTTAATATGATTTGGTAAATTATTATATAGCTGCACTCCCTCAAACAATACTGTTTTCTGACCATACTTTGTACGTACACTAGTCAGCATTAATTTATCCTTGTTTCTTAAATTGTGTTTAGTTATTTTTTTATCAATTTTGATGTTACAGTGTATTGAATTGTTGATATTATTCTTAATTATTAGTAGTGGTTGTTAATTATATATGAATTATAATGTATTGGAAATAAATTTAACGAATATAAAATTAATAAACACTTACGATTCCCCTGACACAGCTGCTCACAGTTAAACCATTGTTTTATCTAACTTCGCGTTTAACGATTTTATTACTAGATTTGTTGCAGGTTTAAGTAAGAAGTAAGCCAGAATGAAATATAATAACAATTTTCCTATAAATTTACCTACATGAGTCTGTATAAGTCGAGTCTTAACTGATAGTACGAATACTGAATTAATTATTCTTATGAAAATAATTTATTTTAATTAAACTTTGAAAATGTTATGCTAGCTGTTACCGTAGTTTAAAATGACCCTGCTATCCACTCTTGGGGTTGTGGATTCGTTTCCAGCAATGAGTCTGAGTAGAATACACATTTATTTACATAGGTTTGGTTTATACACACACAATAAAAGTCTTCAATTTTTACACCAAACTCAATTAACATAAAATGTGCGTCTAATAGACAGTCATTGTTATTAAAATATGTATGTAGGCTGTTAAAAGCATAAAATAAAATGCCGTATCTATTATTTTTATTTATAATAATAGTTTAGGTAGTTTTATTTTGTGAAGATATCGCACACTACCACTACAGGCGAGGTATACGATAAATAATATAATAGCAAATCGTTTATCAATATAAGGCAACCGTGAAGCGCTCTTCAGTAGAATTAGAACGACACGACGTGCCACTAAAAGGGTAAAATCCTTTGAAAGCATGACCGTCTCGGAACTAAGAATCAAACTAAATGTTTAATAATTTGCGAATAAAATAATTATAACTTACGTTGTTCTCTTTTTAATAAAAAAATACTTAGCATTTTTTACTATAGTTATAATGATATTTAATTAATATTATACATAAGTGTCATAATAATAATAAATAGATTAATTTTATATACATAGCATAGCCCTCTTTCTCCATGTAGAAGAAGGTGCGGAGTTTAATCCAAAACTCTTTCTTCTTCTCACTCTTTTCTATGAGTATATAACGATCGCTGACAGGTGTATAAATGATAACAAGAAAAACCGATAGCTTAGCGTGCTCTAAGAGACACAGTGGGGTGACTAACAAGGACAGACCGACGATTTTCGTGAAATTCAGTATACAAGGGATTTCGGGGGCGAAAAATAGATCTAGCTAGGATTCATTTTTAGAAAATTTAGTTTTATCCCTGTTTTTAGGCAATGAAAAAATGGCTAAAATATCGTTAGAATAGGAAGATAATTTTCGCAATTGTCTTTAAGGTTATAATAGCTCAGGTAGGAAATCGGACGGGTTCAACCAAGAAGACCAAGATTCAAATCCACGTCTGCAAGCGATGATTTTTTTTCCTTTTTGTTCTAACTGCACTCCTTATTTTTTATTTAAATAAAAATAAAATATAAAAATACTGAGAAAAAAAAAACAAAACAAAAAAAATTACTAAAAATACCGACTGTCGAGCTAGGCTCGGTCACCCAGGTACTTATATATAATATCTGTAAATGAATGTATATTGTTTTATTATGTTGTAGTATGTCATATCCAATAAGTTATTTATTTCTTTCCATCTCGGTGGCGATTCGCGATCACGTGCGACGAGTCCATACCATTTTTACGTTAAACACAATTTAATACCTACTCTTCAGATAGTAAGATCAAATTTTGAAATATTTTACTTTTATTCTTAGCATAAATATAACTTCATCTATACTAATATTATAAAGCTGAAGAGTTTGTTTGTTTGTTTGTTTGAACGCACTAATCTCGGGAACTATTGGTCCGATTTGAAATTTTTTTTCAGTGTTAGATAGCCCATTTATCGAGGAAAACTATAGGCTACTAGCTGACCTGGCGAACTTCGTACCGCCTTTTTTTTCCTTAAATATAATAATTACATATACCAAAATAAAATATAGCCTATCTTTCAAGTTGGATCAAACTGCACACGGTGTGCAAATTTGATTAAAATCGGTTAAGTGGTTTAGGAGTCCATTGAGGACAAACATTGTGACACGAGATTTATATATATTAAGATATATCATCACGCTAAGACCAATAGGAGCGGAGCACTAATGAGGAATGTTTCAAAATCGTTATTATTTCCTTTTAAAAGCTGGCGCTGCGTTCTCTGCGTAAACAGTTAAAGTTTCGCAAATTATTAAATTTAGCGTTAGCTCAAAGTAACTGTTCCACGCGGACGAAGTCGAGGGCAGAAGCTATTAATTAATAAAAAGGGTAATAATAAAAACGGTTTATCAATTCGTCAATGCCATAATCTTCGTTTGAATGATTTTAACATTAAAATTTCTTCTTAACCGTGCTCGTTAACGTCCTGTCCTCTTGACAGAACTGCCTCAGTGCTGCCAGCCTCCCGACAGTATTGCCAGCCTCCCGACAGTGTTGCCAGCATCATGACGTTTGTTCGACGTTTATAAAATATGTATATACCGCTTATGCTTACAGTTTTTTATATAAAACTAGGACGGCAAACGAGCGTACGACTCACCTGATGGTTTGCGATTACCGTAGCTTATACTTGTAGACGCCTGCAATACCAGCAGCATCGTAAGCGCATTACCGATCCTACGAGCTTCAGCTGGTCGTAGCATTATTTAGCTACTCGTCAGACAAAGTACCTTTCAAAGTATTAATTAGCTCTTAGGGTATTATTATAAGGGCAGTATTAAAAATAATGCGTATAATAAATTTGTACTTTATATTGAAACTATATATAATATGTATAAGCTACGTCTATTGTAAGAGAAAAGAATATATATCCAAGATATATTGAGAATAAAAGAAACCATTTTACATACAATATAACAAAAATTTATTTTATTGTATATCCAGGCTGAAGTGTACAGCCGTGTAACTAAAAAAAGACATTTACGAAAAAAAGATGAATATATTTATAAAAGAAAACCAAAAGTTTTTTTTTTACAAAAAGCAGTCTTATAGCTAAAAGAGCGGTCTCTTCCAGACAACCTTTAGCATGCTTCAGCCTGTAATATCCCACTTCTGGGCATAGGCCTCTTTCCCAATGTAGGAGAAGGATCAGAGCTTAATCCACCACGCTGCTCCACTGCGGGTTGGCGGATATATTCCCTACTATGAGTAGGTAACGATCGCTATCACGTGTATATGATAACAACCGGGACTGACAGCTTAACGTGCTCTCCGAGACACGATGGGGAGACCCACTATGCCATAGAACCAAAACGGAAATAAATATTAGTATAAACACAAATATCCACTCCGAGCGGGAATCGAACCCGCAACCGTCGGTGTTTAGGTGCCGCCGGTGCGCGGTTACATCTTTAGCATGAAAAAGACAAAAAAAAAACAGCATGGAGGCACATTTATTTAGATATTTAATAGTTAAGATAAAGTATTTACTTCAGATTGTACATAATATAAACCGTATTCCTCCTTACTGTCAGATTATTATTAAGTAAGATTATTTAGGATCTGATAGTTTTTTTTTTTTACTTATTTCCAGACACATCGTAACATTTTAGGTAAAGGTTTTTACAAAGGATTACTATCCGAGCCTAAAAAACTCAGAGAAACAAGTACCTAAATTTTATTTCAAAGGTAGTTTAAATATGAATTGATTTTGTTAAGTTAATTAATGGCTAATTTTTTTAATGTTTCATAGGTATGTACCTACATGCAATAACTTGATACCATATTCTCCTTGATAGCAGAAGAAGTTTCTGCTTAACAGAGATGAACATGCTTTATTTGTATAATTTATAGTTAACAGTTCATGACTTTTTATTCATATGTACATGACAGTCGAAATATAAATCCATTTAGGATAATTTTATGAGGTTACTTTGCACAACAGCATCGGACTGAGATTTGTAAAATTTTTAAATTAAAGAGCCGCACGAAAAGTTTGTTGGTACTTGGTAGGTCCAGTCCCTTTATAATTGACACAGCTGATACGCCCCCGTGTTAGATAACAAACACCAGACCCAGTGCCAACATACAAATACACAAATACAAATATAGCTCGAAAATTGATAAGGTATACTATCCATAATTAAATTGATAAACTGAAGTATCTAAATTGAATTAGTATACATGGAATATTAAATTGATATTTTACAATGCTTACAGATAAGTAAGAGTATCATTGTAATTTAATTTCGCCAAATTTACAATAAAAAGTATATTATAAAAGTACAGTAAAATAGTAAAGTTACAGTGGGGACCCCATATCTGTACATTGGCGGATAGACTGAGTTCTGCAGCATACGCGATTAAAAGAATACGATTATTAACGGATATCGATACAGCCCGATTAGTTTATTTCAGCTACTTCCATAGTATAATGTCCTATGGCATTTTGCTATGGGGCAATGCGGCTGATATTAGCGTCATTTTTATTCTGCAGAAAAGGGCTATCCGTTATATTTATAAAATGGGATGTAGAGAATCTCTGAGAGAGAAGTTTAAAGAGATCAACATCCTGACCTTTCTATCGCAGTATATTTATGAAAATATAATGTACATACGGAAAAATATGCATTTATTTGTTAGTCGTAGTGATCAAAATGCCTCAAATGATGTAACACTCAGGAACGACCACAAATTAATTTTTCCTAAATGCCGGCTCAAGAAAAAAAGTATTTCCTTTATAGGAATGTCTATCTTAATATATAATAAGATTCCGGCTGCGCTTCAATCTCTGCCTTTACTAAAGTTTAAAAAAATTATTAAGGCGAGCATTATGCAATAAATACAATCAATGAATACCTTAATGATGAAAAGGCATGGGATTGAATAAAGCTCGACCAGGCTATGTCTATGACCCGCCTTGTAAATTAGATAGTTACAAATATTGTGAGCAGGTGGCATGGGATGGTCTCGGCACGCACGATTGGCTGTCTCGTGTTTGTCCTGATCATTTCATGGTCCACTACTGCGTTTTTATCTTGTATCTGACTTTAAATCTTTTAAAAGAGTACCGAGAGTTTTTTTTTCCTCCGGCTTTTTTTCTCTCGGCCTACACTAGGGCCATTATTATTTATTGTAATATTTAATAAAGCCGAGGATAAAGTAGGTAGGGAATGTCTACCGAGACATTATAGCTTAATATTTTGACTAAGTTAAGGCGGCAAACACTGGGTACATTACGTAAGTTTGTAATGTACCTAGTGTTAAGATATACATTTTTATTTTATTGTTTGATTTTTTGCTGCCTTAACTTTCTGTTATTATTGCTTAGTTTTTTTTTTGTAAATCATTTTTTTTTCTTTTTGACTTTCGTTAAGTGTATTACATATACCTTATGGCGAAATAAATAATTTGAATTTGAATTTTGAAAGTAGGACATTTAATGATCTTGAAGTAACGATTTCTAAACTTCGTATTTTTCTCGTAAAACTAACTTTTATTCATTCCAGCTTAAACGTAAATACAATTACGAGTTTTGCTTATAATTTTCAGAATATTCATAAAGGAAGGCAAACGAAGCTGTAATTACAATTTTACATTCTTTTACAATGATTCTAGCTGGCCTGTTGAATTTCGGACAATCGTATATTTTTACTAGCTTCTGCGCGCGACTTCGTCCCCGTGGAATAAAAGGGGAAAAAACCTCGATTTTGAAACATTCTTCATTGGTGCTAAGCTCCTATTGGTCTTAGCGTAATGATATATAGCCTATAGCCTTCCTCGATAAATGGGCTATCTAACACTGAAAGAATTTTTCAAATCGGACCAGTAGATCCTGAGATTAGCGCTTTCAAACAAACAAACAAACAAACAAACAAACAATCAAACAAACAAACTCTTCAGCTTTATTATATTAGTATAGATGTATTGATAAGAATTTTCCAATTTGATGCAGTCGTTCGAAAATTACACGTATATGTACAATGATAGTTCCTTCTCCTACATGAGGAAGAGGCCTATGCCCAACAGTGGGATATTACAGGATGAATCGTGATCGTTACTATATTCAATATGCAACATTTACTCTTGGAATTAGGTTACAAATTATTTGAAAAAAAAAAATACTAGAAAAATAAACGAAATAACAATTCAGCTGACAACTTTAATTGGTACATTACTGCAAAAGCCTGCAATTGCTTTAAAAATTCTATATGTACCTACATTACGTACGTTTTAATTTAGTTTTATTGCCGTTTTAACATGTTAGTAACGAGTGACATTTTATTACGTGGAAACTGAACTAGTAACAAACTTCCTATGAATTTTAAATACTTGAAGCATCAACTACCTTTTCATGATGTATGTATGTCAGCACTTTTTATGTTTTACATCTGTAGGTAGGTACTACGTGCTTACAAAACATTTTGTATAAATATTTAAAATAAGTTCAATGATTCTTTTTAAATTTTTAAAAGATATGTTACTAACATAATTAAAAAAACGATTATATGTAGGATATCGTTTCTACCTAGCACAGTCCATTGCTGGATATAGGCCTCCCGCCAAACATTCGGTAACCTCGCGTACATTGTCGGTTCAGCGAGCCGGAGAACACCCACACATTGCTTTTTTTTAAAAAAAAAAACCGGCGCTATCTCTACTTCAGGGTACGTCTAAACCAGCGTCTATCAGTCCTGCGACACAGGTGATCAGCCAACTGCCATTTCAACTTGCTGATTCTACGATTCTTATAAAGATTCTTATAAATAATACTGCTTTCAAGCAGTATTGTGTTCCTGTTGGTGAGTAAGGTGACCAGAGCTCCTGGGGGGGATTGGGGATAGGGTCGGCAACGCGCTTGCGATGCTTCTGGTGTTGCAGGCGTCTATAGGCTGCGGTCTTGCCATCGGGTGAGCCGTACGCTTGTTTGCCGACCTAGTTACATAAAAAAAAGGCTATAATATTATGTTACATATTGTGACAGTATATTAAAGGTGTGTTATACATTTGTTCGTTATGTTGATTCGTTATGTACCTTACATATAATATACATTATAAAGATATTAATCTCGCATGAATAATTAAAAATTAATATTACAATAACGTTTGCGTTATTTTATCATAGCACGGCATAGGTAACAGATTTATCAAAATCAGATTTATTATATTTATGTGGGTGGACCGATTTCAATTATTCTTTTTTTAATCGAAAGCTGGTGCTTTCGAGATTTCACTAGCTTTTTTGAGTTACATCTAAAAAGGCGCATTTCCTTGACTATTTTTTCGTCTGCGTTGAATTACTGATTCATCGTTTTTTTTTCCGTTCGCAAGTAAACACAATTATTCTCTTTAATATCGACTTTCAATTGTAATCTGTTCATTTGTATAAATAAAGTTTACAATGAGAATATAATTTTAAAACAGAATTTAGATTATTTTGAAATAAAACCTCAGTATATGTACAAGTTTAATAATATAAGGGGAACGCAGGTATCATATAGAACAAACTGAAACAGTTTAATTGTAATGTTTCATATATCTAGGACAGATTTCACCCCTGACGAATTATGTCAAATGTCTTATACTAATGAGTTGGTGTTCTCTTGAAGTAAAGGTGAAATATTTGAAGCGTTTGATATTGAGTTTGATAGTCTTTGTTGTACGTCTCATACGGAGTTACAAGATGTGTATATATTATATACTCAGGTGTGTATATAAGGGTATATGGGTAAGAACTTTTTTATCCTTCTGCGGCCCAGTTTAATAGGGAGGACTTCCGAGGATGACCCAATGTCCTAATATTAGAACTAATTAATAAAGTACTGAACGCCCAGACCAAAAATTGTTTGTATCTGGTTAATCCCAATAATTACAGCAAGTTTTAAGCAACCGTGGTGCCATCTATAGCGCGTCCTTTACAACACTCACTTATTACAATGAATTCTTTGACAAGATACGACACCAAGCTATTTTTAATTCGTTTTATTTTTATTTTTGTGTTTCCCACACATGAGGAAATTATTATCATATCAAAATATTTTTTTGATATTATAATAAAAACATTTTCGAATTTCCTCATGTGTGGGAAACACAAAAATAAAAATAATACGAATTAAAAAAATTGTAATGTTACAAATATTTTTATAAATAACTTTTGCGTCTTTTACAGAAAAAAAACTCAACTTTAAAATTAAAGTTTATTTACAAGAGTGTCAAAATTGGATTTTGAAATATCGTTCTGAATGTTGGAACTCACAGAAGTCGAGAGTTTCATCATTCGGAGCGTACTTTCTGAAGTTATATGTCTTAACTATGAGTCTATGATTATTTATTAGTAACAGAAGGGGATGAAATTTTTGAAGTCTTATACGACTTAAACTAGGTAGGTACGCATTTTTAGAATACAAAAAAAAATGTAGGCTAGTGCAGACGAGTGCAATATTAGTGCATAGATAGGTTTTTGGCAGACAAACCGTCAGACCTTAAGTATAATCATTTAATAGTACTCTACTTAAAAGATGTCTGTATCTGAGACTTACGAAGTAGCTCTAATGTTCTAATTGCTGGCAGTCGTTTCCCTAAATGATGCATTCTTTCTAAAGCAAAACGAACAAAAAGGCACCAGATAGGGGTTGTTTTGTATGACATAATAAAAGATCCGAAAATCTACCGGAATGCAATAATTAAAACACTTAAAATGATTACTGCTATTTTGAATAAAAAAAATGACGCAATAAAAAAGGTTTAACATTTTCAGCGACATAAATCTACAATTTACTTACATTTTAAGTATTTTATTAAATGAATTATGAGTATATTGATAGAAGCGACATTTTTCTATGACTATAAAATTTTTCTTATCGGTTTATATTTTTAGCATACAGAATAATTAAATGCATATTGAATTTTTGAAGTGAAACTTCTTTAGTCGCATGAGGGGTAAAATTTGAGCGACCGGTAACGCGGCAGCGTCAGGGACGGTCAGTACTTGGATGGATGACCGCCTGGGAACACCGCGTGACGTTAGCTTTTTGTTTTTTTTTTTTCAATTTTTTTTTGTATTTTAAATTCGTTTTTTTTAATTGGTTTTTGAATTATTTTTTTTTGTATTAGTTTGCCAAAGTAGTTTCACAAGATGCACTCTGTGTTGACAGAAGGTAAGGATCGACAAAACGCCTGTGATACTCTTGATTTTGCTGACGTCAACAGGCTAACGCGTAACCGCTTTTCAAAAGCGGACCGTTTGCGCGTTGTTCGTTAGTTTGCTACCCTGTATATAAAGTTTATTATATTGTTTTCTTTGTATAAAAATATATTGTTAACTATCGCTTGAAATATGACCAACAATAGCATATAAAATGTCTATAAAAAGAAAAACAATAACTCAAGGTCTCTGTCTAGAAACTCGTACTATTAAACAAGAGCACTAACTAAGGGCCTCTGTCACATTTAAGTAAGATTTCTTTTTAATTTTATATTTTAGAAATAAATCTAGATGTGCAATCCTTGTAGACTATGTTTTTAACACTTGTTATTACTAACTACGTAAACTAATAACATTTAGTTTTAAGGAATACATTTTAATTAAACTGAAATATAAATTAATCACTTCACTTCACTTCAGCCTATTGCAGTCCACTGCTGGACATAGGCCTCCCCAAGTTCGCGCCAGACATCCCGGTTTTCCGCAATCCTTATCCAGCCTACACCGGCAATTTTACGTAAATCGTTGGTCCAACGTGCCCGAGGAGGTCCCACACTGCGTTTACCACGACGCCGTCTCCACTCCAGGATACGTCTGCTCCAACGGCCATCGGTCCTGCGACACAAGTGACCAGCCCACTGCCACTTCAACTTGCAAATTCTAGCAAAATAATAAATTAATCAGTTTTAAATAATTTTCTCTTAAAAATAAATCAAGTTTTATTAAGGAGCTAATGAGGAGTAAGGAAAAAAACAGAATCGTTAAATGTTTTGGTTATTAACACTTTTATTTATGCTATTCCTTAATGCAGTTTTTTGTTATATAAATTTGTTTTTTAATTTCTTAGAAATATTGCTTGTTACAATTTATAATAATCATAGGAAAGGTATTCTATGAATTATTTGTTATATTAGATAGATTAGCATAATTCAATTGCAGTAATCTAGATTGAAGTTGATGAGTAATTTAAATAATGAGATTTCGAACTTAAGCTATTCGATATATCCTAAAATATTGTATTTGGCACATCAACATACAAATATTGGATGAATTTCGATTTAAGTATAAACCAGCAATATAAATTCATGGGTTCATCGGTTGAGCTCCATCAGTGCACTTCTGTTAGATTTTTCTAGTGCTATTACATTTATTGCTGGAGTTCGGTAGGTTTTAATTTTTAGTAAAATTTTATTAACATTACTTAACTTGTGTAACATAAATGATTAAATATTAAACTTGTAATCTTAATTTTTATAAGCTGTATTACTAATTAAAAATGCTTACATTGATCTTATAACATGTTGCATGTGAAGCAGATGAGCGTAGGTACGTATTAACACAGACACACATACATACGTACATACGTACATATTAGACAGTTGGAATATGATACCAGGTACTAGTACCTGTGCTAGACCAGCAGCAAAAAAGCTACACATTAAAAAAACTAAAAGACTACAAATAATAATATATAGCCCCGCACAAAGTTATGTATGTTTACTTAACTATTTTTTCGTCTACATAGGAAATACATCATATTAAAGGTCAATGTAATTTAAATCGGTTTTTTTTTTTCGTTTACAAGCAAACATAATTATTTTTTATACATTAATTAAACAAATTAGAATAGCGAACAAGCAAAGTATAACAGTAAAACTATTGTATATCAATTTCATATACTTTTTATTCAAATTGTGATTTGTTTGGTACCAACATTTGAATAACCTTGACAAACTTCATAAAATTTAGTGGCTATATGATATATACAGACAAAAACCGTAATGTTTCAACACTGAATTCAAAGTTTTATATCTAACTAGAATTCTGAAACGACTTCAAAGACAACGCGAATACTCAGCCAAAAAGAATGTGTTTATTCAGACACATAATATTAATTTTTTCGTAAACATTTTTCTCTTAAAAAGATTCGTTCGCGTCCTCTTCCAAAATTAACATAGAGTACTGCTTAAAATTGCACAAAGCCTTATACCATTAGTTTACCTACTAACTTAATGTTAATATAAGAATATGTACCTAATAAAGTGAAAACTTAAACAACAATAAAACAATTTGATATTAAAAACTTATTTTTTTACTTATACAATAGCATTTACTTTTATTATTATTGAACATATTTTGTGTGATGAATCTCGAGATTTATAAACGTAATTTTCATGATGAAAAGGTGGAATTAATTTTATTGACGTTACTTAAGTAATCCGCTTTGTCCTGATATTGCAGGCTGCTATGCAATGTCTGAATAAAATGTCACGTTTGTTTTTTTTATCATAAAAGGAGTCACAAAAATAGACAAGAACGACTCAATATCAAGAGTTATTATTATTACAAAAATAACTAAAATGAAAAATACTGTATATAATTTGCTTTGATTGAATTATTTTGCTTAATTTTCCAATTATTTTCTACAGCAAATATTTTTATCACATTAATACGAAGAAAATGAAGTTAAATCTAAACAAAATTTAAATAAATTATTAAAAGTCAATCAGTTTTTAATGTAGTTATAATTATTTTATGTAATCCTTCTAATTAGATTTTTCCTGTAAAATTAAATAATTAGACCAGCATGATATCAGCAAAATTACATAAAAACGTAAATGAAGAACGCAAACTCGTAGACATAGATTAAAAATAAAGAATGATCTAAAACTACACGCATGCAAAACCCATTTATTAACAAAAGTGAAAAGTCCATCCAGGAGAACGTCTGTCCTTGTGAGCAGGTTGAGCTATCGGTCCCAGTTGTTGTCATAGATACCTGCTAGCAAACGTTACTGATATACATATTCGCCAACCCGCAGTGGAGCAGCGTTTTGGTTTAAGCTCCAATACTTCTCCTACATGGAGAACGAAGCCTATGCCCAGCAGTGGGATTTCATAGGCTGAATCGATCGAATCGACATCATTTTCACAAATTTAATTCTCACTTTTTATACATCTAGGTCGATAAACAAGCGTACGACTCATCTGACCCTGTCACTGTAACCTGTAATTGATTACCGTAGCCTATACCCGCCTACAACGGAAGCATCGCAAGGCATTACCGATCCTAACTCCAATCCCTCCCAAGAGCACTGGTCAGATTACTCACCAGGAACACGACACTGCTTCGTCAAAATCAAATCAAAATCAAAAACAACTTTATTCAAATGTTCAATCCCATGAGCACTTTCGAATCGTCATTTTACAAAAATTAAATCTTAAAGTGATTACTTAATTACTTTTTAAAAGTAAAGCTACCACCGATTCGGAATGTATTTGAAATTTTATTTTCAACCAGTAATACGATGGCAACTTTTCCTGACAAGTATCTACCTAAGATCTATACTAATATAATAAAGCTGAAGAGTTTGTTTGTTTGATTGTTTGTTTGTTTGAACGCGCTAATCTCAGGATCTACTGGTCCGATTTGAAAAATTCTTTCAGTGTTAGATAGCCCATTTATCGAGGAAGGCTATAGGCTATATATCATTACGCTAAGACTAATAGGAGAGGAGTCCACGCCGATGAAGTCGCGCGCAGAAGCTAGTGTTGAATAAACTTGCTCAGAGCTACTTTGAAGATCAATTTGTCAACAGTTTCATATTTTAGTTGGTTTTGTTCCTTCACCGCCACACTTTTATAGGTCATGTATGTGAATTATGGTTTCACATTCATGACCGCAATGAATAATCAAAGGTTTTGAAGTGCTCGTTTATTCTTTTTACCCACTTATTTTTAACAGACATTGCAATAAACACACTGTCAAAGCGTAAATATCTCTAGCCATACCTCTCAATGTATTCAGGAGTTCAAAATTTAATTTTTTTCCGGACCAGTCTACCGTCTGCAGAATGGGTGTCCCCATTGTCCAGGAGCGTCCCCCCCTCCAAGTCAGGCAGGCCTGACCTCCAACGCCCGGCATCATGGCGTTGGGGGTCAGGCCCGCCCAACCTCCAATGCCAGATCGCACCGAGCAACCGAGCAAAACTCCAGGGAGCCCAGCACGACCCGGCAACTACCCCACGGGTCCGCCGGACTGCACCAACAACTGAACTTAAAGCTCCAGGGAGCCAGCACAACGCGGCCCTCACACATCACGTCTGCCGGATTGCACCAGCAACCGAGCAAGGCTCCAAGGAGCCAGCGCAACCCGGCCGGCAAACCACGCTTTCGCATTACAGGGCCGGCAAGCGAACCCACCCACCCCATCGCTCTAGTGCACTCACGGGTCAAGAAGTACCCGGAGCGCACCCCTCGAGTCAGTCGTTAGCCGCGACGAGCAGCAGTACCGCGACTGTGATACTGCTGCCCGTCCCGTTGCCCAGGGTGCACCACGAGGAGGTGACCGACATGCACCCCTAGCTTATAGACGCCTGCAACAACAGAAGCATCGCAAGCGCGTTGCCAACCCTATTCCCCCCAGGAGCCCCCAATCCCCGATTCCCGATTCCCCCCAGGAGCTCTGGTCACCTTACTTACCAACAGGAACACAACACTGCTTAAAAGCAGTATTATTTAGCTGTGATCTTCTGTAAGGTCGAGTTACTTCCCCATTCGGGCTGCTCCAGATTTTGATCAGGGTATAAAACTACACTAACACTTAGATATGACACGTTATAACACGTATAAATTAATTCGGACTCTGTTAAAATAGTATAAGGTATAATAATATAAAATTGTTTCATAAAGTACGCATCTTTATATAGAGTTCACTACACAATTTTGATTATTCATAGACAACAGTATTTGAGCAAATAATGGAGGTATAAAATATAGTGACAATAACTTTGCTATCTTGTATGCATGGCGGGAAACTCACGGGTGATTGAGTCGCAGTCCAGTGCAAACAGTATGTACTATACTGCAATAACGCATACCACATTGTTACGTTTTGGGTACACCTGAATGAAAAGTTTTCAAAAATTTAAGTGAAGTCTCCGCGATGTAAAGCTTTTTGACTTACTTTCGTGTCAGGTTTATTTTGTACTGTAGCAGAGACAGCATTTTTATACGTGACTTAATACTCGGACGTAAGTTTTAATGCAATTGTTTAATTTGAGTAAAATATGTTCAGTATTATACGAACTTTGTACAACTGAAATGTAAAAGTGTTGTAAGCGCGAAAGTGTTTTGAAAACTAAATTGTCGTTTGTTTAGAAAACAAGAACATACTTTAGTTCGGTTAGTAACATTAAGTAAATGCGCTTACAGCGGAAGCGGAAGTTGGTTAACTTCGACGGGAGAGTATCTGCACAGTCTCCGTATTCGCGGAAAACGCTAGGTTCGATCAAACTAAATGCTAATTTTAAACCTATTTCTAAATATTACCGCAATTATAATTTCATTTACTTGTAAAATGTCTCTTTCGTCTTCCCTGTGAATTCACGTTTTGAATTCACGTGAGAGTTGACACTTTAAATTCGATACCTAACGTTTTTCATATTAAGTTTATAATATCATGAGTACTTTGAAGTACATCGTTTCATTATAAGCACAAATTTAACATTAAATTTAAACTCTACTAAAATCTTGAAAATTAAAAGAAAAATATATATGAATGTTAGCTTTATATAAAATGGAATTATTATACTGTATATAATCACGCCTCTTTCCCGTAGGGGTATAGGCAGAGACCACTACTTATTATTATATCAGAAACAAATATTTACACACTGGCCGCCGCGGGAATCGATCACACGTAGGTAGATACAACAATTTTAAGAAAATAAGAAAAATAGTTAGGTTTTATATAATAAGATAATAAAATGTGCTAAATTTTGAAATCAAGTAAGGTTAAATTTAGCAGATTTGAATTTGTGATTAATTGTTTGAGATTGATGTATAACTTCAGTTAAATTAATTTTGGTTACTACAAAAAAACTACCGATTCTGAATGTAAATGCTGCTGATAAGAATCGGCAGAAAAAATTTACACACTTTAAAAGTTTAAAAAAATATTTAATGTATATATTTTCATAAAACAATAATCGCCACATTAAGTTTATTGAAAGGTAATTGTATGGATGTTCATTGAAATAGGTACATATAATAAAACGCATAAAGGGCATTGAATGACGTGTTCTGACTAGATGTATGATCGATTTGCGACGTGAGGAACAGGGCATCATGCGGAGTCACGCGTGCATTAGCAGTCGTACCTACCCCACTAATAGACACGAGGCATTCCTCGTTAATAATATATTATACTATCATAGACATTAATAATAATCATAGAAAAAAGGGCGAATCTTTGATTTATCACAGTTCACACGATTTTATTAAATACTTTTAAAATCTTTTACTTGTTATTTTTAGAATCATATCTAAACTATTTTGAAATTATTTAAATAACCTGGCAAACAATTAGTTTAATTTTATTATTCTATGATTTTGAGTACGATTTGAGCAACATGCGAAGAGGTATTCAAAAACCATAAAGTAATCCAAGATCTTAGATGTTTCCTTATACAAGTAAAAATGTTTAATTATTTTGAATAATTATTATAATGAGAAAATGTTTCATTTTATCCCTAGTAAAAAACATAAATATCTTTTTACTTTAAAAAGGAACGAGAGGATTACAAAATGGTGATTATTTCATAAAAATGGAAGGGAAATTGGAGTTATAATAATCCGACATATTAAACTGTAATTAGATAACAGCGAAAGTGTAAACATTTATAAGACGTTTTAATTTTACAATATTTTAATTATTTTTTTCTACTAGGCTAGATATAAGGTTTAAATTGTTTCAATGGTGTCAATTATATCAAATTTTGCCGTGGCATATAGATGAACAATTGAAGAACAACAACAACCTGCAACAACAGAAGCATCGCTCCAGGAGCTCTGCCCACTTTACTCAGAACAGGAATACAACACTACTTGAGAGCTCAGGCGGATGTCTGCTCACACGTGGATGGTTTTTGGTCAGTAGGAGTCTGAAATAACCCTCTGGTGCCCCCGCGCCGGAGGGTATCCATGATGGATTTTCCCCACGTAAAAAAAAAGTTTCCCAGGCAAGCTGCCATATTTTCACCAGGTGTATCCTTTTGTGCCCAACCTCAAAAGCTTGTTTGATGGTGTAATAGAATCAACATATTAATACTTTTGTCAGTTACGTAATGTGATATACAACTATCTAAAATTATTTAACAACCCGTGAAATTGGCCTTTTAGGCTTTTTAGGCTCTATGATTATGTTATAACTTATCGAACAAAGTCACGACACATTTGTACGACACACGTAAATATTTTCTTAGAATCATTTATTGGCAGTATTGTATTATTGTTTAATGCAGTCTGCGGGGCAAATCGGGAAAGTTTTTACTCTAGAGCTTTATGTCAAGGACGGTATAATGTAGATTAAAATAAAACTGATTTATACATAAAAAAAAGTTAAAATCTTTCTTTTAGTGTCTCGTGTAATTAAATTTACATCAGTTCAGCAAAGTGTGGTAGAAAATATAATAAGTATTAAAATTATTTAAATAGACATTCAATAATAATTTTAATCAATTTGAAAAAGCAGTTCTATTTAATCAAAATATAAATAACTATAGCTGTTGGCTGTTGCCCGCAGCTTCGCTCGCGTAGAAATTGATTATATTTACAACTGGTACTAAAGTAGTCCACAAATGGTTTTGCAGGTTTCTCAACATATAAATTTAATGTTTATATTAAAAAGAAATTTTAGCATTATTATAGCATTCGGTGCAGCAGAATTGCATAGATGGTAAAGATTTGTAGACCTATTACTAAGACTTCGCTGTCCGTCCGTCCGTCCGTTCGTCCGTCCATCTGTCACCAGGCTGTATCTCAAGAACGGCGATAGCTAGACAGTTGAAATTTTCACAAATTATGTATTTCTGTCGCCGCTATAACAACAAATACAAAAAACAAAATAAAATAAATATTTAAGGGTGGCGATAATTATTTTATTAGTCTCCAACGCCATCTATCAGAAATTAGGAAAACTTCGTCGATAGACTAATAATAGTTTTTTAATAGCGGCATAGATGGCGTTACAATTAAATAAATATTTTATAGAAAATTTACTTATATATATTTTAGTCAATGGTACGGAACCCTTCGTGCGCGAGTCCGACTCGCACTTGGCCGATTTTTTAATAGTCTTAAAACTAAGTTTCGTACCCTGAACATCAATAAAATTTCATCCCTGGTTAGAATTTCTACAAACGCTAAAATGTGTGTTCACTCATTTTTAATCAAAAGACCTAAAACGCTTAGTTTCAAATAAACGTATAGCTTATTATTTATCCTTTACTCGTGATATCTATTTTAGGTTATAAAAAAAAGATTGATTTGAAACAGATTGATTGAATGATTTGATTATTTTCTGTTATTTGATTACTTAGCTTAGAGTATGCTCGTATACGAGTACAACTCGACGCTAGAATGCGAGTAGAACGTTTCTAGTTAGTATAAGTTTTTTAAACTTTCCCGGTCACTATGAACACTTTATTTAGTACGGAACTTATCGCAATTTCATTTTCAAACACTCGATATTTCGGTGACGTTGGCAACACTAATATGACAATAGTATTTGTATTTTTATTATTAAATGTTGACGTAAGTTATATATCTACTATTTGAGTTATAGTCTTAGTTAAATTTTGTCTTAGAAAAGCGAAAGTAAATCTACATAGCGCATTGCAGAAGATTGCTCTAACTAAAGCGAGGATTGGACGCTTTTCTACTGCGATCAAGAAAGAGTATTAAATCTTAGCGTACCACGCTGATCTACGTTCTACGACAGTTTTACATATACAGATCACTAAGAAAGTTATGACAATGGTGTTACATACATTTTATAAAATGTACACATAAAGTTTTTATGCGAAGAAAGATTACTTTGATTTCCACATAAAGAATTCGAACATGACAGTAGGTACTGTAGTACAGTAATCAGAAAAATTTGGCACTTTGCCTAAGAATTGCTAGAAATATGGCATATGAGCTTTAGGTTTAGAGACAGAAAATATTTTATAAGCATTAAAATTATTGGCTAGTCTTTAGATTAACACTCGCGTTGGTCTAATTTTGAAGTTATTTATGTTAGGGTTATTTTTTGTTTGTTTTTGTAACAAAATTATGCCGATAAACGGTCTAATATTGAAGTTAGATAGGTTAGCTTTATTTTTTTTTTGGAACGAAATTATGCCGATAAACGGTCTATGGGGCTTAATCTAAAGACTTACCAAATTATTGGTACATTACAGAAGTCAGCATAGAAACAGCACAAATTTTAAAGATTTTTTACTAGAGCTTAATCGTAGCCGACGACTTATATACATTTGGCTAAACCCACAACTTTTTCTATACTACTAGAGTGATGAAAAAGTGCCTGGTTCAGTTTGATTTTAAGCGCTCACCATAGCCTATAGAAGTCTATACATTTTTCTGTAAAAAAGTTTCTGTTCTTAAAATATAAAGAGTAATTTAACCATGTCAATAAAGTACTACATACGTAGAGATGAGAAGTTTGATACATTTTTTATACAATTAGGTCGGCAAACAAGCTTACAGCCTACATGATGGTAAGCGGTTGCCGGTTACCGTAGCCTATAGACGCCTGCAACGCAAGAAGCATCGCAAGCGCATTTCTAACTCTGCCTGCCACCAACTCCTAGTAGCTCTGTCAACCTTACTCACCATATGTGCATGCAACTATGATATTCTGTAAGGTTGATATACTTCACATGACGGCATGCTATAAATTTTGAGCAGGATATATCCTGCTGCGCTCTACCTCAATAAAACAACGAAACGCTTCCAGTCCTCTTACTCAAAGTATATGTACATATAAATAAAAATGATTCTGAATGATTGTACAAATTAGACAACTTTTTCACATCCGTTATTGTCTGGACAATTTTTGTATAAAAGCAAATAAAAAATTAATCGATATTTAGGAAAAAAAACGAGTGTGCTTTAGAGTTTTAGACCAAACAACTGAAGTAAAACTTTTTTAGCAATAGGCCTGCAGTGTGTCTTAGATATATGAAAATTAACTGGCTATGAGAGAAAGAGAGAGAGAAAATGCGTGCTCGCACCTCTTGGTCCGTTCGCCTCGCCCAATAACACTTTTCGTAACGCTCTCGTCACGCATTCATCAGCTCACTCAGAACTTTTTTTTTTTCACTTCAAAAATGTTATTATGAAATCCACCGAGTCTGCTAGTAGTTACTTAATAATTTATGAATTTGTAATTAAAGATTTGAAATATCAATAGTCATGGTCGTAGATAGCATAGAGTTACAGAGTTGTAAGGTTTAGAAGGATTCATTTGAATTTCTCATTTTACAGCACAACTAAAGTTCGCTCGTAGTATTCCAATAAAACGACGCAAATGCTTCTTGAAACTGACTACAAAGGATTCAGTACAGTTTCAAGTTCGATGGTTAGATCGAAAGACGTACTGCTAAGCATACGAGTATACGAGTATGTATATGATGACAAAAGAGACAGTAATTTTATAACATAGTAAATCAAAAATAATATCTGTTAACTACTTTTGTGCAATTTTTTTTTTACATATATTTTACGTTCGGCATACTAGCTTTAATCATGTATTTGTACGTTAGTTTTATTAGGTATTTATAATTTGAAAAAAGAATGCTACTGTATATTTTCTGAGTATCTATTTAATTTATAAAGTAACAAAAAAGAAATAAAAGCTTGAAAAGTGAATAATATATAAACAAAAGCAAGTGTTTCGGTGTGGCAGCTTGTTTACCCGCCGTTCGTTCCGCGGGAACTTCCGGCCAATGCACTGAAATGTTACCGTGAAAACGCTACCGAGTGCCTCCAATAGCTTGTAATTTGTTTGCTTACGAAACTCGTGTAGTTATTTACTCTGAAGTCTGAACGTTGCCGTTGGTTAGTGTGAGGATTAATACGTGCTTGTGAAACAAGGGATTTTGTTAGTCCATTTTCTAATGAGTGTTTTTATCACAATGTGTTTTATTTTTACTTGTGTAATTTCTTGAATCTCAAAGTATTCTTCATTTTATTTTCTGATGGTGTTAATAGACCTAGTACCTTTGTGCCATAGTCACATCACTATTTTTTAATATTAAATACCGGGAATAATTTGTGTAGACCCGAGGAATTGGGGAACTATAGTAAAAAAAAAATCTTATACATTATGTTAAATTAATTATTTTGCCTATTTGGGTATGACATCTAGTGTAATGGTACGCAAGTCTACCAAAACTATTATCTATTTCTAGAAGATGAGTACCAACAGTTCTTATGTGGTGTCAGTGGTGTGGCATGTAGTCGCCAAAAACTAAACAAATATTTTTACGACCATTTGTACAAATATTCAAATCTTGTCTAGACGTTTGTCCTTGTAAGTCTTCCCTTGACTCGGAGAGAACGAGTAGCCATCGATTTTGATTGTTAACATAAACACCTAATAGTTCTTGTTTTTAATAATAGAAAAATTATACGGATATTTAACGAAAATTGCAAAATAATTTTGTTTCACTAATTTGAAAAAAATTTACTTATTACTGTATTAAATAGAAGTGGAAACTTTGCTGGCTTAAGTATTTTTTACTATTTTTGTGATATAATTTTAATGTTCTGCTGTTTGTTTCCCAATCAAATAAAATAAATAAATAAATTATCCACAACTACTCGATGGAGCAGCGTGGTGTAATAAGTTCCGACTCTTCTTCTAAATTGAGTAAGAGGCCTTTGTGAGACGTAACTGGGGCTGGTTTAGTTCAGTTTATTCATAAACTTTAGATCCGTTTATCCTTGTATTATTAAAAATAAAATATTTAAATGAAATAAATTATCAAAAACCATACAATGTCACATTTAGTTCTGATCATTCATGTTTTAGTAACCATGTTTAGTAACATTACTTTTGTTTGTGAACAACCGGAGTTTATTTGTAGATTGTTTAGCTCAAGTCGCATTTTACCCTCATTGTTATTGTTTGTAATGTTTCTCAGTAAGTGAATTGTGATCCTGATGAGAAATAAAGTTCTTTAACCATCTGTTATCTACTAATTTTCCTCTTTATAATGTTACTTAATATTATAAAGAGGAAAATTTGATTGTTTGCATTGAAAAGGCTCCGTAACTGATTTGAAACATTCTTTCACTGTTGTGAAGCTACACTATCCAAGGGTGACATAGGCTATATTATATTTTTTTTTAAATTAGGGGAAAAAAATATTTTGCAATTTTTGTTAAATATCCGTGCGAAGCCGGGGCGGGATACCTACTAGTTTTAGAATAAAACGTGAAATATACTCTCACTCACTCACTCAGTCACTCTCGTAAAACGTTGGATAATTTTATTTTCATTAAACTATTTAATTTAAGGCTGACTAAACTATAATAAAAAAAATATACAATTAAATATTATATAAGAATAATTTAAATTTGTAGAATAGATTAAGTAGTAAGTAGATAGAATTAATCATTATGATAAAATCATTAGAAGAGCTTTTAAATCGAAAGATATACAAATATTAAGTATTAGCTCCTCTAGTGCCCTTTCATACTTATTTCAAAAAGAGCGTTAATACTGTATTCGTATTTTTGGTTCTCAAATATTCATTTAAATCACAAAATGACGGTAGAAATAGATGGAAATTTGCTCAGCAAAAAATGTTCACGGCTCTGGCTCATGGCTGTTATACTGGCGGTCGTGGGTTCAAAAGCACACGGCAAATACTTGTATTGGCCATATAAATATAAGTTGTGGTCGGGGCATTTGTGCATGTGTATTGTATGAGCTTATAATTATTATACATTATTTGGAAACGTGTACCTCGTTGGTTCCAATGAAGTTCATCTAATTATGAACTATAATTATATTTATTTATATGAAATAATCTTTTCAAAACAATACTACAAATATTACATAAATAAAAATTTCGTGACTACAAAGTACCTACACATGTCAGAAGTGAAACTTCTAAGGCAACTAATTAAAAAAAAATTAAAAAAAAAACTAATAAAAAAACGAATTTAAAATACAAAAAAAAACGAATTGAAAAAAAAAAAACAAAAAGCCAACGTCACGTGGTGTTCCCAGGCGGTCACCCATCCAATTTATGAACGTCATGACGCTGCCGCGTTACCGGTCACTCAAATTTTACCTCTCATGCGCCTAAAGAAGTTTCAATTCAATAATAATAATAATAAACTCCATAAAAATACTTGAGTTTATCATAATAACAACTTTGATTTTTAAGGGAATTTCGCAGTGGAATCTATATTCGGTATCTGGTGATTCATATTAACTATATAATACGTTATTGTACACGAACAATTCGAAAATGCTTGTGAAGCCTGCTTGGACAAAGTAATTTTATTTTCAAAGTAAATTCGGTGATGAAATCCATAATATAACTATACGAATATAAATAAAAGTGTTTAGAAACCGTTGTTTTTCATGTTAACTTTATTAAACCTTGCTTGAAAGCTTTTAAATAATATACACGCACGGCCGAGCGCTAGCCCGATAGTACTATCGGCTGCGTACTTCGTAAACAAAATAGTGTGATGCGCCACGCTCAAAGCGCGCTTTAATGAAAACTGTTCGACAGTGCTATATTGTGTGTATATTATGTATATTTAACACCCCTTAACAGACCTTTTGATAATTTAAATAAATAAATAAATTTTCTAAATGTTTTGTTTACAAATATTAACTTAATAGAGGAGATACATCAGTATAGGTTTAAATACGTTTTTAAATTTACGCTCACCGTAAGAAAACTTGCAGGGGTTACAAAAGAAGGCAGAATTATAAAGAAATGCATGCATTATAAGTAGGTTCAGGCCATTCAAGATGTTTTTTAATTTTTTTTTAAAGAATAGTGTGCATACGTTGTTTCATAGTAAAAGCGCTGGCATGCTTTAAAAGCTTACTCGAAGGAGAAGAAAATACTAACTGCACAATACACGACGTAACGTTGCATAATATGCCGCGTGTTCAGCCAAAGTATTCGTTATGGTATTTGCTACACCTAGCCAACCGGGGCATATGTTTCGCGATATGACGCCGAACGTCAGGTGTTCATCTCACGCCTTTTAAGCTACAATAAATTCTAATGTCTAAAGCATAAGATACATAATCATAAAGCAGCATCATTGTGTCTTACGTCAGTTTTAAATTAATAAAGAGAAAACCCTCCCTCTCCGAACGAACGCTGCCAACTGTGAAGAGTACTTGAGACTCTGGCTAGAAGATCAGAGCGGCGATATTCGCGGGGCCGGGGGTTAGCTCGCTGCATCCTTTTTGCTCACGGGAGAGCGCGGCGCTAGGCGGGCGGGAGGCCCTGGTTCAGCGTCACTCACGTCGACTCGGTCTCCTCGGTCGTGTGTCTGAACCTCTCCTGTCCGTGACGTACGATCTCCAAATCCTACCGGTACTAAATTGAGTGTGCCGTCTCCCCGAAGTATCTTTTTGAAAATAAATAAACCTCTTATTCATTAAAAGACAATTTTTCATTGTTCTCAGCTCGCTTCAGTTGTTTCTCTTTGCTTTGTACTTAACTTCGTAGATTAAATTTTTTTAAAGTTTATTTTACTGTGTTTTTACGTTTAAATAAAATTAATAACTGAACTGTGACTTTCGGTTAGACTTTGTGAACGAAAATAAGAATATTTGGATTGTTGGAGTAGTGAAAAGTGACTCAAGTCAAAGACATCAGTTTCAAGTTTCCGATCTCATTTACATCTTTTAAGTAGGTAAGAAATTGTCTTCGTCTGCTTTTTTTAATATGTTCTCTTCGTGGCGCAGTTTAAAGAAGCAGATATTAAACTGAAGTAGAGGCTTAAGATTCCACGTGAAATTGTGTTGTTTTTTATTTATTTTCTGCTCATTTCAATTGCTTATTTTCTTTTTTAGATATCTCATCTATTCTTTAGTAATTTAGCGATATTATTGTAGCCTCAAAACATCACAATAATATTTTACTAAACTTAAGAAGTAATTCGCTTGAACTGGGATAATAAATAATGCGTGTGCTACTTATTAAATTAGTTTAAAAGTATTTAATCGTCTTGTTAAAATATTGTCAGTAATTTGGAGGTTACACGTGTTCATTTAAAAAATAACTAGGTTTCACTAGTTATAAAACTTTTAATTAAATAGAACATTTTTGGGAAGGTTAAATAGGAATATATAGAATAATAAGAAGTTATTTTAACTAAATCAAAAGCCATATCAATAAAGTCAATCCGGTAATTAACGTTATTGAAGACGAAACGAGCTAAACTGACATTGAAATTCTTGATATGACATAAAACCAATTCCCTTAATCGGCCATCCTACAACAGGCTTGAATGACAAATCGGATAATATATCGAACTCGTAGCTCAAACGTATGTACATTGCGTTTGCTAAATTGAAGTCAAATGATATGTTCCATTAACATATTTTATTAACTTACGTAAACTTCTTTACAAAAATTAAATGGTATATCTTTATTTATTTATTGTTTTATTAAAAAAAATCTGTAAATAACCGTAAAATATTTTGTTAAGTAATATTTACTTGCGAGATTACCTTTTCCTCGTTACAAAAATTAATGTCGAGACGATAACTTTTCTTTAAGATCCTGTTTCATATTTCAACGGTGCTTCGTACTTACCTACTTCGTAAAAAAAGATTCTTAAAACAAAGTTATCAAATAGGAATGTGTTTAAACTATTTCAAGTAACAAAATTTACAATGCAAAGTTAATTTCTTCACAGTTTACAAAATTAATTGGATTCCTTAAGAGATAACTTTTTTTATATATAAAGTTAAAGAATACTTTAAGCTTTTTAAGATTCTCTCCGAATTCGAGTCTTCAACTTTTGTAGCTAAGTTTCTTAATATAATATTTAAATTACAGTACAAGTGATACAAAATTAAATATGTGATGTTATATTGTGTATTTTTAAATATTAAAACAAGAAATCACGTTAAATATTTTAATATCATACAATATATATATATATATATAATTCATATAAGTATATCCTGTTGTGTGAGATACATCATTCGTCGTTTGAGGCTCGTGCGCGTAACTTTTGTTTGTTTCACCAACTTGAATAAAAAATATTACGAAGAACATTGAGAAAGCAGTAAAAAACAATTAGGAAAGTTAGAAAAAGTTATAGAATATTGTAGTAACAAAGTAGATGAATACGCAGAAGAAATATTAGCATTTAGAACCAAGTTTGTTGTTGAACTTGAACTGGTTTGCTGACTTAGTAATATAAAAAAATTAAAAAAAAAACAATATGATTTTTAAATTTCATAATATATATACAAGAATTGCTCGTTTAATAGTATAAGATAAGATACATGCAAACTAATACTATATTTGTCAAAATCATCTGTGCTACTTTGGCACTGTTGGAAGCCATCGATCTGAATGAATGAATATTATTGAAATAGTTGTTAAGTATCCACCGACAATTGGGCGAGGCAGGGTGAGAGCGGGCGGGGGTGTTTTCGTGTTTTTTCGAGATTTACAATTTAAAGGATAATCAAAGTAAAATTACTAGCAAAAATTTCGATCAAATCAAGTTGAACTATTGACAGTTATAAAAGTTTTTGAATTCCTTAATCAATCAGAACGAAATCGAAAATTTAGTGATACAAAAACAAATAAGCTCCCAACCAATGGATTAAAATACACGATATTCTATTCTCTCGAGCATGTTGACTCTGTCATAAAACAAACTGTGACATGTTCTTTTTTTAGGGTTCCGTACCTCAAAAGGTAAAAACGGAACCCTTATAGGATCACTTTGTTGTCCGTCTGTCTGTCAAGACCCTTTTTCTCAGAAACGCGTGGAGGCATCAAGCTGAAATTTATATTAAATACTCAGATCTGCTGCCTCTTAAAGCTGTGAAAAAATGAAACTTCTAAGCCAAGGCAATCAAAAGATACAGCCGTTTATGCTGCAAATTTTCGACACTGTCAAGGGAATCAAAACCTACAGGGTACTTTCCGTGAACTAAGAATCTTGAAATTTGGTACGAAGCAACGTCTTATAGCACAGATACAGGAAAAATTGCGAAAAGTGTAAATTTTTAGTTACTACATATTAAAAAAAATATTTTAACAATTTTACACTTAATACCACTTTTCTCATAAACGCGTAAAAGTATTAAATTGAAATTTATATCAAATACTCAAGTCTATAATACCTTTAAGCTGTAACAAAATCAAACTTCTATGTCAACGTATCAAAAGAAAAACCAAGTTGAGCCGCATATTTTCATCGAAAATAGTCCCAAAGGAATCAAAACCTACAGGGTACTTCCCGTAAAGTCATCATCTTGAAATTTGGTACGAAGCAACGTCTTATAGCACAGATACAGGAAAAATTGCGAAAAGTGTAAATTTTTAGTTACTACATATTAAAAAAAATATTTTAATAATTTTACACTTAATACCACTTTTCTCATGAACGCGTAAAAGTATTAAATTAAAATTCATATCAAATACTCAGGTCTATAATACCTTTAAGCTGTAACAAAATCAAACTTCTATGTCAACGATATCAAAAGATAAACCAATTTAAGCCGCATATTTTCATCGAAAATAGTCGCAAAGGAATCAAAACCTACAGGGTACTTCCCGTGAAGTCAGAATCTTGAAATTTGGTACAAAGCAACGTTTTATAGCACAGATACAGGAAAAATTGCGAAAAGTGTAAATTTTTAGTTACTACATATAAAAAAAAATATTTTAATAATTTTACACTTAATACCACTTTTCTCTTGAACGCGTAAAAGTATTAAATTGAAATTCATATCAAATACTCACGTCTATAATAACTTTAAGCTGTAACAAAATCAAACTTCTATGTCCACGATATCAAAAGAAACAGCAATTTAAACCGCATATATTGAAACTATCAAACAACTGACAAGGGAATAAAAATCTAAAGAATACTTCCCGTCGATCTAAAATCTTCAGGTATGAATCAACGTCTTATAGCACAGATACAGGAAAAATTACGAAAACCTTAAATGTATAGTTACATCGCAACCACAGAAATAGTATGTGTAATGTTGTTTATTTCTGCTTTGTTTTTCAATTATAAAACTTTGCAAAGTAATATTTATTTACTAACTCTTTTTGCACACCAATACAAAAAAGAACAATACATAGAATTTATAACAATAAACTTGCATCAATTGCAACAGGCGGCCTTATCGCTAACACAGCGATCTCTTCCAGGCAACCTTTGGGCAGAGGACTTGCATATAAACTAGGGGAAGGGCGCAAAATTTTGTAAAAAAAGGAACAATATAAAATAAAAATCAGATATAAATAAATAACTATATAAAAAAGAACTTTCCTACCAAGAGACAGGTCAAGGAAAAAAGAGAGACCAATTAAAAGATGGAGAGATATCTTCAACCAGATAATTATGTGGACCGCTGTGTATACAGAAAGCACGGGAAAGGGATACATGGAAAGGTTTAGGAGAGGCCTACGCCGCAGAGGCGACTATTACTATTACCAATATTAATTAAGTGATGTTATAAACATGTAGACGAGTTAATTATACGAGTATAGAATAAATATATACATAGGTTAATAGTGTACATACATATGTTTAAACTAAGAATACTTACGCTAGTATTAATTGAAATTTTAATAATAGTAATAGAAATAAAGGCGATTTTTATTTTATTTATTTATTTTATTTTATATAAATTAAAGGATTAATGAAAAGATAAAGATACCTTTGTCTTAAATTTATGCTCCTCCAACTTTCCATATTGTAATGTTACGGATTTCATTTAGCAGCAAAATACCATAACTTTTACTTATATACGTGCAGGTTTGTACGGAACCCTCGGTGCGCGAGTCCGACTCGCACTTGACCGGTTTTTTTTTTTAAATAATGACAATGTCGTCTCTTTTTTACAAGCTTTTATTTAACTTGCAATGTATGTATGTATGTATGTATGTATGTAAATTTAATGAATGTTTGTTCGGGTGAAATCTTGCAACTCAATTTTGAAGCAGATATCTTCAACCGATTGAGCTGAAATTTTGTATACAGGTTCAATTTAGATGACAATGCATGATTTGTATGTATTTATATATGTATGTATGTTTGTTCGGGTGAAATCTTGCAACTCAATTTTGAAGCAAATATCTTCAAGCAATTGAGCTGAAACTTTGTATACAGGTTCAATTTGGATGACAATGCATGGTTTGTATGTATTTATGTATGTATGTATGTTTGTTCGGGTGAAATCTAGCAACTCAATTTTGAAGCAAATATCTTCAAGCAATTGAGCTGAAACTTTGTATACAGGTTCAATTTGGATGACAATGCATGGTTTGTATGTATGTATGTTTGTTCGGGTGAAATCTTGCAACTCAATTTTGAAGCAAATATCTTCAAGCAATTGAGCTGAAACTTTGTATACAGGTTCAATTTGGATGACAATGCATGCTTTGTATGTATGTATGTTTGTTCAGGTGAAATCTTGCAACTCAATTTTGAAGCAGATATCTTCAACCAATTGAGCTGAAATTTTGTATATAGGTTCAATTTGGATGCCAATGCATGGTTACCTTTGTGACGTCATTCTAAATCCAATATGGCGGCATATCCAAGAGTGCGGACTAGTTATTTTTAGTGCACTTCTACAATATGGGTATCAAATGAAAGGGCTTGCTAAGAAAAATTCGAATAAAGTGACGTGATAACCGACTAAAAAGTCAAAAATAAATTTAAAGTAAAAAACCTTTTTAAAAAACAAGCTTTTATTTGAATGCACTAAAACGAAAAAAATAAATTTTTACTTTAAAACTTTTACTATCTACTTATAAAGTCATTACACATAATCTATATGATATAAAAGCTTGTCGCAAGATTTGCTTGTAAACAAGTAAATTAAATAAATTGATGTGATTGATTTTAACTATTAAAATTTTCAAACTAAGGAAATACGAGTACTCATATCTCGCGACAAGCTTTTCTATCATATAGATTATGTGTAATGACTTTATAAGTAGATAGTAAAAGTTTTAAAGTAAAAATTTATTTTTTTCGTTTTAGTGCATTCAAATAAAAGCTTGTTTTTTAAAAAGGTTTTTTACTTTAAATTTATTTTTAATAAAGCTAATTTTGTAAATGTACCTCTTTAAAATAAGCACCCAAAAGCATTAACTGTTTTGTTACAAACTTTTACTGAATTACACTTAGTGCGTTGAAAACTTTCTCCCTTACGGTCTTTATGGGTTAAATTATATACGCTCAGGGGCGCAAAAATGGAGACATATTTTCCTATTGGGACTATATGAACATTATTTTCGACCTAGATACCCTGCCACGGCAGGTAGGTACTACGTTATATCATTCATATTTTATACACTATGACGTACTGAAATTATATTTTATTCAACATCAACAGGGATTGTGATTTTATGTAACTTGGACAGTGTAGTTGTTAGATGTCAGTGTTAAACTGTCAGTCCCGGTTGTTATCATATACCCCTGATAGCGATCGTCACTCATAGTATGTATCTCGTTAATTAAGATTAATTGATTTGATAAGAATTAAGCTCCAATCCTTTTCCTATGTACATGGAAAAAGAGGCCTATGCACAGCAGGGGTATGTTACAGCTAGGCTGAATCGATTCGATTTAGTTGTACTATTTAAATTATAGCATTTCATATATATCTAATTGTATAAAAAACTGTACCCATTGATTTCTGCCAAAAAATTCATCAGGATAATTGGTTATAAATGTTAACAAAAATTTAGTGGTGACATTAGTAACTTTTATAAGAGCAAAAAATATCTATTTGTTTTTCTTTCTCAACTAAATCTTTAAATTTCTAACAAAATTTATTTTGTTAAGTGTTTGTGAAGATATAACTTAAAACTGATGACTTTTATTTCATTACTCCACACAGTAGTTATGTTACTAATAATAATAATAATAATAATGTATTCAGAAACCCAAATCAAAAACACGCATGAATTCACGGGCAAAAGCTACATTAAAATATTCGTGACATTTTATTCGTATTTTGACGAATAGGCAAGTGTACATATAAATTTGCAAACGCTTCGCTGTTTAAAGCAGTTTATTAATGTTTATCTTATAAATAGAAACGTACGCGTGTTCAGAAATACTTGCGAGAAACTGCAACTTCGCGCGACGACAGAATTCAATATTTAATTTCTGATTTTTAACTTCAAAATATATTTTTATTTCACGACATACACTAAAATAACATCTTATTACATTTAGCTAAGAAGTATTCATTTGTTGAAATTTAAATGAATAAAAATCACCATTTCATTTTATTATTACTGCACATAAAATAGACTTTAAGCTTGTTTGTATGTACCTACACCTATATTTAAAACTAGCTTCTGCTCGCGACTTCGTCGGCGTGGACTCCGCTCTTATTGGTCTTAGCGTGATGATACATAGCCTATAGCCTTCCTCGATAAATGGGCTATCTTACAGTGAAAGAATTCCTCAAATCGGTCCAGTAGTTCCAGAGATTACCGCGTTCAAACAAACAAACAAACAAACAAACAAACAAACAAACAAACAAACAAACAAACAAACAAACAAACAACCAAACAAACAAACTCTTCAGCTTTATATATTATAGTATAGTATAGATTCATTTAGACAATTTAACAAAATACATAGAAGGAAAATTGCTGATATTCATTTGTGTTATTTATATATTAATACGTGAAGCAAAACTTTGTATCTTTTTTTACAAAAAATTCGCTGACGGAGGAGTATGAAATTTCGCACACTTACAGTTTATAAAGAGAAGGAGTGCATAATGATATTCTTTTTAAATTATGCATGAAAATACATTAAATGAATAAAAAAAAAAAAAACTTTACATTCAAATGCGTGGTAGTGTACAATTACTATCTTGCTTAGGGTCAGTTTCACCAGTTGTGGATATCGCTATTCGACGGATGACGGTATTCGACAGTTGAAAGGTTTTGATTCATTATTTTTTTTAACCATCGATTCAGCCTGTAATATCCAACTTGTTGGGCATAGGCCTCTTTTCCAATGTAGGAGAAGGATCAGAGCTTAATCCATCACGCTGCTCCAATGCAGGTTGGCGGATAATATATTCCCTACTATGAGTAACGATCGCTATCAGGTGTACATAATAATAATCGGGACCGACGGCTTAAGAGGAAAGGATACCGGCTCTTTCTCCATACAAACGTATTCGACTGTTTTCTCCCTGGATAATGACACTAGATCAAATATTTTTGCAACATAAAACTTTTACCTGCCATGACCATGCCCCTACGTTTTGTTTTTTTTCATATTCTTATTATATTAGGTAGTAGGAGTCTTCAAAAACTAGAAATATTGCCTAATTTTTTGTTCATTTTCAGACACTCATAAAAAAATAATAATTCATATTTACAAAAAAAAGAGAACAGAGCGGCATAGCTGAAGGCTTTGTTTATTTACGTGAAAAAAAATAAAAAATAAATTGGCATGTTTCGGGGAGAAAACAGTCTACTACGAAATGCTGTTTTGGTCAATAATTATCTACCTAAAGTGGTCTGAGCTTCAGTTGTCCCTTTCTTGCTGTTTGTGGGATAGGTCTGGGGGAGGGAAGGGTCAGAGCAGTACGTATACACGCCAGCGAAGTGATGCCTCATAGTCGATAATTATATAGATACACTAGTGATGTAATATTTTGTCGATATTTTCAAAAATTCGTGTAAACAAAATTAAATAATCTCTCTTTTCATAAACTACAATAAAACCTTATTTGGATGCGGTGTTCATTGTAACATTGTGCAAACCTGGGCTAAAGAAGGGTTTCTCTAACAAATAAAAATGATAATTATGGTAAATAATTTAAATAATATTATGTTGTTTATGCTTTTGGTTTGACTATAATTTTGGCTAACGGTAGTCTTATTACAGAGGCAAAGGAAGGATACTGTAGAAAGACTGACGGACAGACACTAGGAAAAGTAGGTTAACTAAATAAAGATACAAAATTTCAAAATAAGGATTTATTCAGTTCAAGTAGGTAAAGAGTTATTTAATTATTTCCTTTCCTTTCCCATATGGCAATCATAGTAAAATTTTTCTACTATTGGTTCTATTGAATTCCAGAAAGCATCGTTCTTTTTAACCGACTTTTAAAAAAGGAGGAGGTTCTCAATTCGACTGTATTTTTTTAATGTATGTTCTCAGAACTTTTGACTGGGTGGACCGATTTCGATCAATTTTGTTTTAATTGAAAGGTGTCATGTGGTCCCATTTAAATTTAATGAAGATCTAACAAGTACTTTTAGAGTTATATCTTATCTAATAATGCGTATTTACTTGACTACTTTTTCGTCGACCTACGTTGTATTATACCGCATAACTTCTTACTCGGTTTATCGATTTTGATGATTCTCATTTTAATCGAAAGCTAATACTTGTCATTTAGTCTTGTTTAAATTAAATTGAGATCTGATTACAACCTTTTGAGTAATCTTTAATAGCGCGTATTGACTATTGTTTCGTCTTATTACGCTGTATTATTTGTCGATGTAATTTAAGTCGTTTTTTTTTCGTTTGTGAGCAAACACAATTACCAATTTTTTGGTAAATGATTCCTTTAGGGCTCCACAAAATAAAATAGCAGTAACTTCGTAGTCTTTACAATATTTTTTTAAAATCAAATTCGGACTACTCTGTTATGCATGGTCAAATATTAAAAAAATATACGTGGCGACTTTAGAACCTCCTCTGTTTTTCTTCGTCGGTAAAAAATTCTTAATCAACCACAAAATAATTAAATAAAAAATCAATAGGTGGTCCTGAAAATCTGTGTTAGGGTTTATCCCTAACTGAAGCCGAGGACTTATCTTTTTGTGAGACACACTGCCACCTTTATTAGTGACTATTATTTTAAATATCTTTATTTTATTGTTAATTCTGAGTTCAGTTGTTTCAATTTTTTTTTAATAATAATGATTATTTCTTTTGATTTATAGTTTGTTCTTCCACATTTATTTTGATGTTTTTTTTTTTTAATTTTATTAACCCTTAACTACCTACCTGGAGTCTCCCAGACTCCATCAAGGTTATTTTTGTTTATAATTCTGCAAGTAGGCACCTTTGTCCTTTGCGCGTCTGTGTACCTTTTCCCCGCTACCCGCAGAACCACACCTTCGCTCATCGGGGTCATATGCGTGCGCGTTGCGTTTTGGTGATTGAAAATATTTTTGACGGAGTCTGAGAGAGTCCTGGTAGGTAGTTACGTAACTTTTTTATGAAGTATTTCTTTTTTGTTTTACTTGAAAATGGCGACTAGCGATAAAATTATTGATCATTGGTTGGAGGAAGAGCTTTTTTCAAATGAAGATGATGTTTTGGACAGTAAATAAATGATGTAGAAGTGGATCTCGACGAAAATCATGTACTTCCCTGTGATTCCGCATCAAATTCAGAAATAGAAGGTGATGAGGCAGCAGAGCTAGTATACTATACGGAAATACTGTTCTTTATGTAATTCCAAAAAGGAAGAACCAATTTATATTTCAGGTGCAAAAATCCTATTGGTGTGGAATGTTCTCACATGGTGTGTTTATGCTGCCTGAAAAATCATACACACACACACACACACACACACACACACCAGCCTATAGCAGTCCACTGCTGGACATAGGCCTCCAAAAGTTCGCGCCAAAAATGTCGTGAACTCATGTGTGTTGCCCATAGTCACCACACTGGACAGACGGGTTGGTGACCGCAGGGCTGGCTTTGTCGCACCGAAGACGCTGCTGCCCGTCTTCGGCCTATGTATTTCAAAGCCACCAGTTGGATGGTTATCCCGCCATCGGTCGGCTTTTTAAGTTCCAAGGTGGTCGTGAAACTGTGTTATCCCTTAGTCGCCTCTTACGACACCCACGGGAAGAGAGGGGCTGGCTATATTATAACAACCAACCATCATTGGTAAAAATATCATAACCGCCAACCATCATCTTCAACCTTTGCAATTTTATAAAAATGTTGCGATTTTGAAGAAAATTTGTTTTTTGCTACGTTTGTTCATTACTATACCTTGGAAAATTTATGATTAAAGTAATTTTTTTCTTTAAATTTTAGTAATTGGTCTCGTTTTATTAAAATACTAGCTTTTGCGCGCGACTTCGTCGGCGTGGACTACGCTCCTATTGGTCTTAGCGTGATGACACATAGCCTATAGCCTTCCTCGATAAATGGGCTATCTAACACTGAAAGAATTTTTCAAATCGGCCCAGTAGTTCCAGAGATTACCGCGTTTAAACAAACAAACAAACAAACAAACAAACAAACAAACAAACAAACAAACAAACAAACAATCAAACAAACTCTTCAGCTTTATATATTAGTATAGATTAAATATTTTTAATTTTTTGGGAAGTCAAGAAAGAAACTGAGTTTTTAGAATAAGTAATGCAAATATTCCAAAGTTTTATTACTTAATTATAAATAAACGAATATAAAAATAGCGTTTTCGATTTTAATTTCTGACCTCGAGTCATAGTTTTTTTTTGTAGGGCTTCAAAATGCAGGAGTCTGAAAGACTCCTAGTAGGTACTTGTGCGACTGAAAAGAGAGGTAGGTAGCTAAGGGTTAACACTACACTGTACACTTAAAAATGACAGTTACGAAACACGAACATAGTTCCATACAAATTTTCATTCCCACCTTTCAACCCCTTACACCCGTTTATTCGCATTAAAAAGTAGCCTATATCCTTTCTAAGACTTTAGACTATCTGTATACCAAATTTTATTTAAATCTGTTCAGTAGTTTTGGCGTGATTGCGCGACGGACAGACAGACAGACAGACAGCTTTTTATTATATATTATATTCGATTGCTTTTTAACCGACTTCAACAAAGGAGGAGGTTACTCAATTCGACCGTACTTATATATTTTTTTTGTTTTTTTTATGTATGTTCGGGGATAACTTCGTCGTTTATGAACCGATTTTGATAATTCTTTTTTTGTTGGAAGGGAGATATCCCAACTTAGGTACCGTGATAAGGAAACCAGGATCTGATGATGGGATCCCAGAGAAATCGAGGAGGACCCTCAAAAATCGTAGTGACTAGTGCGTTTGTTAATTTTTTTCGTCTGCTTACGTATTACTTGCCGATGTACTTAATTGAAGTCGGTTTTTTTTCGTTTGCGAACAAACACAATTATTAGCAATAAGATCGCCTGGTTGTACAATTTGTGACTATATAATTGCTGGTAATGTAAATTTTGTTCTTTATTTAAATGTGCAACAAAGTATATTATTATTATTATTATACTAAGACAAACATATTAATTACTATGTATGTATGGCTACAATACATTTATCATGTACACTATATGTATGTATCTCAACACCCATTCTTACATACACCTCAACCATGTAATTACATACCTAATTCATAAATAAAATATCTAAGTATTTCAATAATTATTTATTATTATTCTTTTATTTTTATTTTTTATCTGATTATCTGATGAAAAGTTTACTTTTTTTAATTCATTATTTAAATTTTTTACTCTAATTTTACTTTTTTATTTTTCATTGTAATTGTGTCTGTAAGCAGTGTATGTGTCACAAATAAATGTCTTTCTTTCTTTCTTTCTTTAATTATTACTTACCAAAATACAGTTATGTAGATAACAATCCAATGAATTAACAAACAATAATTCAAAATAATAAGTACTAAGTAGTTTACGAAATCCAATAAAAGTAAGCTTACAGAAGAACGAAACAGAAAAAATTTATTAAATATGTTTATATGGTTAGTCTGTTCCTATGGTAAGCAACTTAATGCTTGTGTTACAGGTAACAGCCGACTCCTATAACTATATGTATATATGAATATTTTTTATAAATATACATAGAAATAATACACATATAAATATGTATATAATTACAAATATTACACCCAGGCTCGGGCAGGAAACGAACCCGCAACCCGCGGAACAGAAAGCAGGGCCACAACAAACTGCGCCAACGGGCTAATGAAATAAAACAAGCAAAATACAGAAAAATAGCATTCGCGAAGCGGCACACGCACACTAACACGACGGCACTTACACATAGACAAAGCGGTGCGGGGTTGGCGGGTGTGCGGGGCGGCCTACAGTAAAAGTCAGTGGAGACAGGAACAATTTATTCAAATACCTATTCTTCAAAAGTCTATTCGGTACCCTTTCCTCTTAACGTGCTCTCCGAGGCACGGTGGGGAGACCCACAAGGACTGCACAGACACCCAGACAACGGCAAACATCTGTATGGCCAATACAAATGTTGTTGTGTGCGGGGATCGAACCCGCAATCGCCAGCACAACAGGCACAAACCAGTGCTGTCACCGCTGCGCCAACGCGACGTCTGTTTTTATCATCGACTTTTACTATATTTATGAGATATTTTTCTATTCGCATATTATATCAATCTTGAAGTTGTAGTTTATTAATTGAGGAGAACCAGGTCCTAATGTGCCATTCTACCTCCAGCTGTCAAAGTCTATTTGTATAGTCATTACATTTAACAAATACTTCTTGATATTTTTACATTAATGTAGAGATCATGTTACGGTGAGTATATCTTTACCTTAACTAGTAACATCTAATACCTACTAACTGGCGCGACAAGTCCGACAGAACGGTGAAACCCAGTACCTATTATGAATTGAAAACCTCTACGCGACTTAATACCTCAGTTTTTATACTACATGACGCATAGTACGGTTAGCATATTACTTTAATTTTAGATTTTTGTTTAGCTAATAAGTTAAGATACTAAAAATATGTAAACAAAGTAATTATTGATAAATATTTGGGTATTAATAATCTAGGAAATTTATTTTGAAATCTTTATACGAATATAACAAAACAACGTTAAGTTAAACACATAGTTACGTTGTTTGTAATTTGAATGCAGTTAATATTGGTAGGAGTGCGTTAGACAATCATAATTAATTAAATCATAAAGTTGTAAGTAATTGTGAGTAAAAACTTTTAATTTGATTTTGATTGCCATTGCTTTTTAAATTAATATCTCCTTCAATGAAATTTAAGGTAAGATTTAGTATAAAAAAAACTTTATTTCGGTACAACCTTGTTTTAAACTTTCAATATACTTCAAACGGTCGTATATATAGGTACATATATATTCTTCGATCCTATTGAGTCAGAGTCTTACTTCCACAATATATGTATAACTTTTTAAAAAAACTTCGCCTTTTACTTTACGGCGAAATTCGGTGAAATCATCTCTGAATGATTTTGTTTATTATCGAAATCAAAAATCCAAACAAAATACGTCTTGAGAGAGTCTGCTGAACCTCTGTATACGAGAGAGTTTTCATATCGTTTTCGCTTTGTAAAACCACTCTTCCATAAAGTCAAAGTTTTCATCTCATCAAGTTTGAAGTATGTTATAAAAATGCTTTTATTGCTTTCCGAGCATAAATTTTCAAATACCATGAATTTTATATCGATTGGTATTCTGTTCGTAGAACTTGAGAATCTTGAGGGTCAAATGGGCATTAATACGGGTTTTGTGAGAGCCTTTATTTGTAGGATCCGGCGTAATTAGTGGCCTGTAAGCTTCTGAAAACGTTTGGCTACCAACTTGTCCGCTGACCTTATGAGATGATGAATCGTTTATAGCGTTTAAGTATCAAATTATAACGTAATAGGTCAAAGTGTTTTAGTGTGTGTTAATTACTTGCATATTAACGTTAACTATTGTTGTTGTCGAAGCATTTTAAGTATGTTTATATTATTAAATTACAGTAAGTAATTATTTTAAATTTGTATAAATTAAAAATCATCACACACGTGTAATGAATAGGAATTTCGATGTTTGAACACAATTTTGTTACTACCGATTGATATCTAAACTATGTGGTACCTAAACGTTGGTATAATTTTAGAGACTAGAATTTAGTTTTACATTTTATTTTGATTAATGACTTTAATCAATATAAACTAGACAGTGAAAGTTATTGTTCCTATTTATCTTCTTTTCCATAATAAGCGTCTGCCGGATAGTGCTCACAACCAAGCAACTATAACCTGCATGCTTTGCTTGATAATAAAATGCCGTCAGACTTTAGAGGGTGATATTTTCCAAGACTGTTTAGCATATTGTACTTATATGACCCATGTTATAAGATAATACGTGTAAATTTTCTTAATTTATTCACACGTAGTTTCTTATAACAAAGAAAACTTATAAATGGTAACACATAGTATAGTATAGTGTTCATACACTTATTACCTACATATCTATTATGAAGAGGAGAGATTAGATTTTATTTTTATTTGTAGTTAATGAGCTCAAACATAGGCTATATTTTAGTGGGAGAATACAGCTGAAATTGTGTTATTAGGTAACGGATAAACTAGTTTAAAATAAACGTAAATGATACTAAAATAACATTAGGCTTTGTATTTCAATTATTATTTAAAAAGAAAAATTATATGATTTATTTATTATTCTAACAGTAGATAAATAACTGTAAGGGCAGCTTACGGAAGACGATAGTGTGAACGACCTAACAGATAAGTAGTAAGCCCTAGACAGGTTTACGGAGAGAGACTATAGTTGATTCCGTTACAAAACTGGAACAGTTATATTCATGTGATTAATAATGACGCTGTATCGACAAGTATAATAAGAAATGAAGCAACTTTGGAAGGTGTTAAAAATATATTAATTCTATTATAATCACCTGAATTACTTCACTATCGACCATTTCGAATACTTTTTGTACAATGCTATGTTTTATAATATGGGTTATAATAAATAATTAATAACTATTATTGTCATTATCAAACATACCACCAGGATGAGTGCTATCAATACGATTAGTTGAAATACTAGTTTGAAGTTTTTATGATATTGTTAATTATGATACTAAAGTAAATGTGTGTATTTCAATATTTTTCAATACAATATTGAAATACAGGCATTCGATGTAAAGTTATATAATAATTTGTATTGTTATTTTTTATTATTTAAATTCTTTATTGTACAATAAATACACTAATAAAAGTGTGTACATTGTACAATTGTACAATAGGCGGTCTTAACGCTAATGCATTTTCTACCAACCAACCTTGTCACTCTGTACTTGAATATTTTGACTTTAGTGTTTTCCCATAAATCTGTATCACGATGGTGAATTTTGAATATTACTAATATGCTTAACGTGTAATTTAAAAGAGTCACTGTGATGCTTGCTGTTTTTTCTCCTCAATCGATATTCTGAATCAGTGGCTCTAAATGAAATACAATAACCATCAGCTTTAAATTAAAAAAAGAATTATTTAAATGGGTTCACCCAGTAAAAAGTCCTGAGGTAACATAAAAAAAAATAAGGTTGAATTGAGCACCTCCTCCATTTTTTGAAGGCGGTTAAAAATACAAATGCAAAATCGATTTCTTAAAGAAGAAAAATCAAGGAACAATATTTTCATGTAAATTAGTCACAATATCATCTTGAAGACCGTCTTGACTTGAAAGCAATATCTTAATTTTAAAATATCTGATGGGAATCAGTGTTGTAAGATTTTTCCTTCAGTATTTTCAGATAGATTTGTCAGTAAACATTGTGAACTATACTTTTTAAGGATCTTGTCAGAAAGTTAGAGGAAAGAGAAGAAAAACAGAAATTCCTTTTTTGCTGAAGAAATAATTTTTAGTATCGAATAAGAAACTATTCTAATATCACAACACTGTTAATAAATACTGGATATACTCGTATACTCTTCATTAACTAGCTAATTTAGCATCAAACAACTATGTTCGGAAGTCTCGAGTATCTAGTGAACTGTATGATTGTACCTATACTACGTAATTAAGAAAATTACACAATGGAATTTAAACCCTACATATAAGAAATTTGCCTTTGAAGAAATTAGTTATCATTTAGAAAGAAGTTTTCGCGTTGAATCAAATCGTAATTTTTTGGAGTTTTTTTTTTTTTTTACTTATGTGTAACGTCAGGGACGTTAAGCAGTAATAAAATATGTTGTATTTGCTATTCAAGTACACAAAAGATTTTTATCACGTCTGTCATTGCGCTAATCTTTAATTAAAATAATCTTATAATAGTGCATTTAAATAGTCCTTAAAGTTGTTTTAATAATACCACAGTCTGACAACACGAAGCCATATCTGAATGAAGCTTGTTAAAACTTTGTCATAACAGCATATAAAAGTTAAACAAAACAGAACTCCTGGACTGAGGATATTGTTAAGAAGAAACGTAATATAAATTAAATTGGGTAAAACTTGGTACAGTAATGCAACCGGCGACCTCATTAGTTTCAGGTGTTGATTCTGTTGATTTTTAAAGTGAAACTTTTATTACATCGTCTCAAACTTTTTCGTATGTGTGTTGCATGTCGCGTGACGGTCGGCCGCGCGGTAAAATTGATAAAGCGATTTTATACCCTTAATGGAATGTTATCACGTCACTTTATTCAAATTATTCTTAGCAAGCCCTTTAGCCTCATTTTATACCCATATTGTAAAAGTGCACTAAAAATAACTAGTCCGCACTCTTGGATATGCCACCATATAGGATTTAGAATAACACCACAAAGTTAACCATGCATTGGCATCCAAATTGAACCTGCATACAAAATTTCAGCTCAATTGGTTGAAGATATCTGCTTCAAAATTAAGTTGCAAGATTTCACCCGAACAAACATACATAAATACATACATAAAAACCATGCATTGTCATCCAAATTGAACCTGTATACAAAATATCAGCTCAATTGTTTGAAGATATCTGCTTCAAAATTGAGTTGCAAGATTTCACCTGAACAAACATACATTAAACTTACATACATACATTGCAAGTTAAATAAAAGCTTGTAAAAAGTACTCATTATATCTCAATCAAATTTAAATGGGACTACAAGGCAAGCACAAGCTTTTGATGAAAACAAGAGTCATCAAAATCGGTACACACAGTGAAAAGTTATCTATACTAATATATAAAGCTGAAGAGTTTGTTTGTTTGATTGATTGTTTGTTTGTTTGTTTGTTTGTTTGAACGCGGTAATCTCTGGAACTACTGGGCCGATTTGAAAAATTCTTTCAGTGTTAGATAGCCCATTTATCGAGGAAGGCTATAGGCTATGTGTCATCACGCTAAGACCAATAGGAGCGGAGTCCACGCCGACGAAGTCGCGCGCAGAAGCTAGTGCGTTATAATACAACGTAGGACGGCGACAAAATATTCAAGCAAATACGCATTATTACATAATGGTAACTCGAAAGGTACTTGTTAGATATCAATTAAATTTAAATGGGACCACATGCCATGCACTACCTTTCTATTGAAAAAAAAAATCATCGATCTCAAATCAGTCCACTCAGTAAAAAGTTCTAAGGTACATTAAAAAAAAAAACAGTCGAATTGAGAACCTCTTCCGTTTTTGTAAGCCGGTTAAAAAATACTTTATTTACTATAAAAACAACAAGTTATAATCATCGAAAATTAAGTTTAAAACGATTTTGTCTAATTATCACGTGTTATAACATAAATTAAATTAATATTCTAATACATAAAGTAATAATACTTGGCGGACAATATGATATTTTTTCCTAGTACAAGTTAACATAAACTTAATAATTAAACAGGGACATAGCTTTTTTATTGTTAGTATACAAAATGAAATAAACCGAGTTTTCTAATGAAATTACGTAATGTTTTTGTGTATTAGTTGCATTTTTTTAATATATAGTATTGTCTTTTTCTGCATAGACCTGCCGGTAACTGTTTCATAGTCATGATTCTGTTGTGCAATATCTGCTAGCTCTCTTGACTCCGCTATGAAATATGATGGAACTTTTCTTTATCTGAACTGGTTTGTTCATTTTCGTATAACATTGCGAACAAAATTCTGAAATATTATACACAACTAGCTGTACCCCGCGGTTTCACACGCGTTAATTTGAAAAAAAAAAACAATAGCCTATAGCCTTCCTCGATAAAATAAATGGGCTATCTAACACTGAAAGGATTTTTCAAATCGGACCAGTAGTTTCTGAGATTAGCGCGTTCAAACAAACAAACAAACAAACTCTTCAGCTTTATAATATTACTATAGATACGTCAATAAATAATTTTAAAAAAAACAGACACAAAGATGTTAAGTGGCTGACGTGGCCGGGTATAACTTACCCGCGGGCTCTTCAGATACTAGTGGGCTCCGTTGTAGCCGCAGTGACACTAAGTATAATACCTGAAATGTTCCGAGGACTCAACATCCGCAGCTTTTGTTACCCACAAAAGTTATTAGAGGTTTAAAATCTGTTGTGTATAAAATACCCAGCCACATCTGCGCTGGGAGAGAAAATTTGTGACAATCTACCATTAAACATGGCTAGAGGCTTTCCTTGATCTCCGAGAACCTTTTCAATCTAATACACCAGGATAAATAAATAAATAAAATACTATTTAAATTACCAATACCCGCTTTAAGGGATTTTTACGATGAAAAACGTGATTGAAAATAACCGTGTTTCCGCATGGGTAAGGCGAATATTGCATTTTCATTCGGATGATGTGTCGACTGCATTTTAAATAACTTAGCGGGTTCAGGCCAACGGACGCTCTGTATTGATTTGGGCTATTATCAGAAACTGCAGGCAAGCAATATTGGCATTGCTTTTAATTTTAATTAAAATGATTTGATTTCTATCAAACTTAATATCCTTTGATGAATAAAAATTTTCACAAAGTCGCCTATTAGTAATAAAATATAATACGTTTCATCAATAAAGGTTATAACATAGTTTGGTCTTCGATAAATTTAATTGATTTCGATCACGATTCAGCCTGTTATATCCCACTGTTGGGCATAGGCCTCTTCCCCATGTAGGAGAAGGATCGGAGCTTAATCCACAACGCTGCTCCAATGCGGGTTGGCAGATATATTCCCTACGATGAGTAACGATCGCTATCAGGTGTACATGATAACAACCGGGATTGACGGCTTAACGTGCTCTCCGAGGCACGGTGGGGAGACCCACAAGGACTGCACAAACACCCAGACCATGTCAAACATCAGTATGGCCAATACAAATGTTGTCGTGTGCGAGAATCGAACCCGCAACCGCCCGCGCAACAGCCAATCGCAATCCAGTGCTGTGACCGATGCGCCAACGCGGCGTCATTGATTTGGTTTTATAATAATAATAAAAAAAACATTTGAAAATATTTACCGTTTCTTAGACTATGGTTTTTAACAGACATCAAAAAAGGAGGAGTTTACTCAATTCGATCGATATTTTTTTATGTGTTTTCGTAGATAACTTCGTCGTTTATGACCCGATGTTGATGATTCTTTTTTTGTTAGAAAGGAGATATGCCAAGGTTGGTACCATAATAAGGAAACCAGGATCTGATCAAAGCATCCTAGAGAAATCGAGAGGAACATTCGAAAATTGTAGTGGTGACTAGTGCTTTTATGAATTTTTTTCGTCTACTTGTCGATGTAATTGAAATCGTTTTTTTTTCTTTTGAAGAATCAAATGGAATATACGTATACAGAATAACATAAAAATTTAAAAACAATATACAAAATATTCTAAACCGGTAAACGGTACAATAGAATTTTTTGTCATAATGTTCACTAAGAGTTCCAATTTCGTAGGGTATTTTTGCCGGTTGTCAATCTGGTACGCGTGAATAACTCGCTCTCTCGTAGGCGCCCCCGACTTTGCGCTTCACTGCCGTGGATCGAATTTGTCCCAAAACGAATATGTTCCTTCCCTGAATATATAATGTCAGGAATGTTATCGTTTTATCAAAATAATATTATTTCAAGTAGGCAATGATTTTTCGTTGAATGAAAATAAATATGATAAAAATTTTCGTAGAAGTTTTGTGTATTTCTATAGATGAGAGTTTATTTGATTTATTTATGTAGAACACTCGCAATAACATCATCAATATTTACAAAGGACCTGTACACGAACTCGAGATCTTGAAATGTATTTTAATAAAAATTTAAATAATAATGTGCTAAAAAACATACATTAATGTATAATGTATATCTTTAAAATCATTTTAAGCACTTAACAATAATGATAAAATACTGTAATAAATTTATTTTGTTTTCAATACAATAAAGTAAAAAATAACAATGAATGTATCTATAGCGATTTGAATAAAATAAAAATTCACAAAGCAAACGGAATATTGTATATAACAAGATTACAAAGAAACCTTATTTAACCTAGTTCTTGACTGACGTCAATCAAAACAATTTGTATTTTTAAATAGTTTAAATTAGCACTTCTGACAAAAAGAATACCTACATCAATTTTGAACGTCTATCTCACAAAGAAAATGACTTCTTTTTAATTTTTTTTTAATATAACCAACATTTTTAATTACGAAAGCATGAAATCTGACGGCGAATAAAAACGTGTTCATTATTTTGAACAAGTAATTAAATGTAAATAAAATTACTTCTTTTGCAAACATTTTTGTGTTTGTTTACGTAGACAATAATTGACTAAAATAGGTTAATTATGAGGGAAAATTAATATATTACATAAATATTACAGATATTTTACCAACGTTATTTTAATCTATGTTATTTTAAATGAGGTAGAGCACAGCAGGATAATTATATCCTGCTCAAAATCTGGAGTAGCCCGACTAGAGTAGTACCTCGATCTTACAAAAGATTTAAGTTAAATAATACTGCTTTTAAACAGTGTTTTGTTCCTGTTGTGAATAGGGTGAACACAGCTTCTGGAAGGGATTTGTTCTCTTCTGGTGTTGCGATGTTAATATTGTATTTTGGGTACAGAAGTTGAGCTGTGAAAAATGTACGCTTTCTACTGTACATCACAATATTTGATACCAAATTTAATTTTTAAAATTATTATTTATTTTGTGTTACCTTTTTTTAATTCATTGGATAGTTGTTTTTACTGGGAACGAGAACGAGCTTATGATTGTATTGTGTATATCGGAATCCATGCCACAGACTTCTTAGCGTTTGTTTCTTATTAGATAATGGAATACGAATAGTAAATAAATTATAAAACTGGACTCAAGAAATTAATAATATATTTGAAAAAATAACAGCTTACACGATTAAAATTTAATTTTTTGTATACCTAAATACTTGTTTAAAAACATTATAAATTAGAACGAAATCAGAATAAAATAAAATAAGTTATAATGAAAGGATATCAAAAAATAAAGAAATGAAGACGAACTTATTACAGACTAAATATTATAGAAGCGATACGTATCGCCGACTAAATATTATTGAAAGCTTAAAAAAATATTGTGATTTTAATGATTATTCAATTTCAGACGTATTTACAATATTTTTAGCTTAATTACTGCTTAATATTCTTTTTATTTCTTGTATAATATTCTTTGCTTAAATTTTCCATAATTTTTTTTAGAAAAGTAAAAGTAAATCAACGAAAAGTAAAATAGACAGTCCGAAAAACTTACAAAAGATGTAGGTACTATTTTGATATAAAATTGCTCCTAACGCTTACTTGAACTTCTTATGTTTGTAAGTAACAATAACATAATTATGTAAAATTATTTTATAAGTTAAAATTTATTTAAAAATTAATATAGGTATGAACAATGTATCAAGACTTGTGTTCTTTTGCGGGTAAAAAAAAAAATCAGTAAGATTAAACGTGTCCAGTTATGAAGGGTAAATATTGATTAGATTCAATTCTTAAATTAATAATTATTTTCAATCAACAGACAAACGACACGTAGAAATAATAGCCTTGTATGTACTCTCACTTCCAATAAATTATAGTGTGACCAATAAATTGTGGTTTTTTGATATTCGAAATTTTGTCACGCTTAAGGTTAGCCTGTAATTGCCGAGGTGGTGTCACCGTGACACCGCGCAAGTTGAATCAGGAATATTTTAACAACCAATAGGGTTACAAATCTGTCTCTTTCAGTAGCTGCTTGTTTTGACTTGATCTTTCGTTAGACGATCGTGAACACGCGGCATATACACAGGTGTACCCGCAATCAGACCTCCGGTGTCAACGTGACGTAAGGTCGGTGTTAATGTTACTGTTGAGAAAAGACTGGCCGGATGACGTCCCCCACCCCTTCCATATAAAAACAGCTTGCTCAGCGCCGCCGGCCGATTCGTCGGTGTGCGCTCTCATAGAATGGTTGTCTTTGTATAGCGTTACTCTGTCCAATTTTTGTTTGATTTTGTTAATTCATTCATTTCAAGTTATTGTTGTGACTATCGTTCATTTTTTTTATTTTAAAAGTTAAAAGGTTTATAACTTCAGAAGTGGGATTGGACGACGTATTGCCAGTCCGCTGGAGACATTGTCTGATCCCTATTTGTGTAAATTGTCGAAAATGCCATCCGCGGGTAGAAAAGAAAAACACCACAGGGAGCGCACACCGCCGCCGCCTAATATTGGGCAGCAACTCGGAGCTATTTTGGATCGATTGGGTGCATTGGAGGCTGGGCGATCATGCCGGCAGCGCCTGGTGGGTGCCTCGACAACTCGCAGGCGCTGGTTATCACTAGCGAGGTCGGCGTCATCTTGCCGCTCGGCGGGCACTGCTCGCTCCCGTCCCCGTCACGACGATTCCGGTCACTGCGCCTGTCGTCATTGCGCCCGCTGCTTCAACTGATGTCGTGGAACGGCTACCGGATGCCATGCTGGCTGGTGGATGCTATTACCGCTCTTAAACCGGTGAGACCAAGCCATTATTTTGTGTCTGATTTTGACCCCGCAATTCATGATCTTAACGTGTAGTATGAGAAGGTAGATCGCGCTTGCGTTCGCAATCGGTGGAACGATATTGAGTGTTCGGCGCGAGTCGGTAACTGCTTCAGGGGCGAGGCGCGTTCGTGGCTTAGCCAGTGGTTACGTAATAATCGAACGTGGTCAAATTTCAAACAGAAATTAAAAATATTGTGCTCGCGACATGTTGACGTTGCGAATATTCTTTTTGATGTCATGTGTTCTAATTCAGACAAATATTCCACATATGCCGAGTACACACGTAGATCTCTGCTTTGTTCGTTTCGTCTGTTCGTTTCGAAAACTCGACATCGTTCGAATACGCCGAACGGTGCTAATAATACGAAACGAAGTTATCAAAACCTACCCTCAACTAACACCGGTTCGAATTCGGAGGGTAGTATTTCGCGGAAACGTCGTATTAAAGATTCAGCGATACGTTGCTACACTTGTGGTTGAAAAGGCCACGATTTAATTCTTGCCCTACGAAATCTAGACTACCGCCCGCGCAATAAGTGCCAAATCCAGTTAGTGACTTTTCAAATAAACCGCGATCTGTGATAAAGTGTTCGTTTTGTAAGTGGGCATAATGAGAGTACTTGTTTTGCGAAAGAGCGTTAAGAGTTATAGGGGGAATGTAAATTTCTGTTGTGAAAAGGAGGGTACTTTAAAAAAAAAAAAAAAAAAAAACGCAACGTAGTAGCAGCATTTTTGTGATGTGCTTACCAATAGAAGTTCCTACATTTCCCTCATCTCGTCAAATTTGCTAAAGCACTTTCATTGTAAAATCAACTCCGGTTCACAGATGTTACGACGTGGCTTAGGCGGTATGAAAATTCATCCCACATATTTTGTAACCTTGCCTGTAGAGTTGAGTGAAATATCTTTTGAGGTTGGTCCCACACAACTGTCTCAGTATACCCGTGATCATTGGTACGGACGTGTTAAATAGGAAGGGCGTATTGTATATTCGAACGGCCGTCTCTCAACGTATCGTTATAAATAATTACGCCGATACGCCGACGGTCGGAGGCGATAAAACACTTCTCGTTAAAATTCGCGATAAATCTTTCATACAGTTTACATTTCATATTTTTACGTAAAGCGAGTGATGAGAGTTCGGAATCTTATCAATCGCATTGCATTGTTTAAATGATTAAATTTCATTTATTTAATAACGAATCTCATTTAGTTGAAATGTAAAAATCATTGCTTAAGGACGCTTGAGTGCACGCTTGCGCCGCAGCACTGATAACGCGAATTTTAAATTCCCATCTGAAAGTAATACTGTCTTACTTTTATTATATTTGTGCCTTTGGTGTTTTTAGAGTGCTTACAAGGCGATGGTCAGAATGGACGAGACGGTCAGGATCAGGACGAGGTTGAAAATGGTGAAACGGTCGAGGACCACGTTGTGTCAGGAACGACCGTCTTACAAGCACCCTTTTCTGCTCACCCAGTGGGGATCGTTTGAGTCAGTGATGTACTATAGGCAATGGCTGCCTTGCGTGTGTGTCTGGGGTATATGATCTCCAATGCGTGATAGAGTTTTATTGACACACTTAGTGCCTAGCGGACCCTGGTCTGTTTAGAGCCTTTCTTTATAATCGTACATGGCAAAATAACGTCCGGCAGGCGCGAGGTGGTTATGCGTGCAAACCTTGGTTCAGTTTTCATATTTTATAATGCGTGCAGACTCTAGTCTGGTTATGGGCCCGAGGCCTTGTTGAAGTTCTCGGACTCTGTCCGGTTGGCACATTTATGTGCGTGGTCCGTATACCGTAGTCAAGCGGTTACTTATCGAGCGCTATGAGCTGCGATTGTTGGCCGGTACACGCGGCAAAACCACGCAAGCCGCCGCCGAATATATGGTGCCGTGGCGCGGCGGGTAGACGCCCGATACTTGTGCAACATTTTTGATATTGAGTGAAACTAACCCTAACTTTGTGTACTGATCATTTTCACTTACCGCTAAGATAATGTTAAATGTAGGTACTGCAATTTACCAGTTTGAGGCAACGTTTAAATCGGGTATCTGGGTTGCCCTAGACGTGTCGTGTCAGTCTCTTGAGTTAATCCTCATTGAGCGTCGATGTTATTTCTAGGTAGAGACCTGTGTAAATCCTATTTCGGTTAAATGGTATCTGGGTTGCCCTAGACGTGTCGTGTTAGTCTCTAGAGTTGATCCTCATTGAGCGTCGATGTTATTTCTAGGTAGAGACCTGTGTAAATCCTATTTCGGTTAAATGGTATCTGGGTTGCCCTAGACGTGTCGTGTTAGTCTCTTGAGTTAATCCTCATTGAGCGTCGATGTTATTTCTAGGTAGAGACCTGTGTAAATCCTATTTCGGTTAAATGGTATCTGGGTTGCCCTAGACGTGTCGTGTTAGTCTCTTGAGTTAATCCTCATTGAGCGTCGATGTTATTTCTAGGTAGAGACCTGTGTAAATCCTATTTCTGTTAAATGGTATCTGGGTTGCCCTAGACGTGTCGTGTCAGTCTCTTGAGTTAATCCTCATTGAGCGTCGATGTTATTTCTAGATAGAGACCTGTGTAAATCCTATTTCGGTTTAGAGGTATCTGGGTTGCCCTAGACGTGTCGTGTCAGTCTCTTGAGTTAATTCTCATTGAGCATCGATGTTATTTCTAGGTAGAGACCTGTGTAAATCCTATTTCGGTTTAGAGGTATCTGGGTTGCCCTAGACGTGTCGTGTCAGTCTCTTGAGTTAATTCTCATTGAGCATCGATGTTATTTCTAGGTAGAGACCTGTGTAAATCCTTTCATTTCGAGGCATGAGGCTGACCTAGACGTGTCGTGACTCTGAGAGCAATCGCATTGAGCATCGATGTTATTTCTAGGAAGAGGCTTATGTAAGACCTTCGAAAAGTTTATTTAAATTGTGGCCGTAACGTTTTTTTAAAATTCACACACATGCCTAAAACGATGGTAACTGCAATGCATTTCGTATTTGAGTAAAACAACTCTGATAGTTAAGTAAACGTTAACTTTGTGCTTCTGTTATGCTTCGCTCGCTTTTAGGCAGCGATGAAATAGATGGCGTTTGCCACGACGGTGCTGAAATTTCGTCATCAAGGCGACGCTTCGGCACCAGCATCTACTCCGCATCCAGGTGATGCGACGCCGCCAGCTCAAGATGAAGGTGATGACGTCACCGGCGCTGCCACCGCGGCTCCCGCTGTAGCTGGCTCACGCATGGGCTGCGAGGACACAGCCACGTCAGGAGAGGCCGTGTTGAGAAAAGACTGGCCGGATGACGTCCCCCACCCCTTCCATATAAAAACAGCTTGCTCAGCGCCGCCGGCCGATTCGTCGGTGTGCGCTCTCATAGAATGGTTGTCTTTGTATAGCGTTACTCTGTCCAATTTTTGTTTGATTTTGTTAATTCATTCATTTCAAGTTATTGTTGTGACTATCGTTCATTTTTTTTATTTTAAAAGTTAAAAGGTTTATAACTTTACTATTTTATGATTTTATGTTCTTTTGTGAAATGCTTATTTTGTCTTAATTATTTAGATGGCGCAAGCAAGTAAATCAGGAATCGGTCATAAGAGAAAAATACAACTGAATTTGAATAATCCTAGTGATGAAATTGTTCTAGAGAGCTGGTTAGACGAAGAGTTACAAGATTTTAGTAATTGTGATGATGAGTTGGTTGACCCAGATTTGCACCTGCTCAGCGAGCATGATACAGGCTAGGAACAATCTGAGGAAGAAGAACCATTGCGTGAGTCACAAAATCAACTCTTCAAATATTGAATCACAACAAAGAACAGGAAAATCATATTATGGTAAAAATGGATACAAGTGCAGTTCTTCTGAGCCTGTACCAAGGTCGTGTAGATCTTTGAGTCATAATATAGTCAGAAATATACATCAGAGGCAAAGAGGATGTACCAGCCCTGCTACTTGCTAAGTCTTGTCAGAGAGTTGGTTTTGATGCATTTGAATCGACGCGCCTATAACACACATTTGCCAAGGAGGCTGAAACTTACAATAAAGCGTATTCTTGGTAAAGACTTGACAGCCAAAGAACCAGATGACTATGAAGAAGTCGTAGTTAGCCAAAAGAGGAAGTTTTGTAACATTTGTCCATCCAAGCTCAAAAGGAAGACCCCTCATCAGTGCATCGGGTGCAAAATATACATATCCCTACAATGCGCCCAAAAACTTTGCCAGAATTGTGCCTGAAATTATTAGATCTTTGAAATATTATGGTATCTTGTTGATTAGAGTTTTTGTTTACTGATTATAATAAGAAAAGTTAATTTTATTACAATATTTTATGACTTACTAAGTTTTTTCAAAGACTCTAAACTTATGTTCCTAAAAATGTGGCAATTTTATATTTTTGCTATTAAAAGTTTATAAAATGTAGTTTTGTCGTTTTTATGATTTTATCCCAATGTTTGTTAAGTAAATATTCAGGTTACATATAATTTTAACAAATTTTTAATATAGATTTTATTAAAAACGTCACTTCAAATAGGGTGTCACTATGACCTAACCTCGGCGAATGAGTACTAAAAATGAGGGTCGTTAATTAAAGGTTAGCTTAATATTATGAACCATGTTTGGAAGTACCTACTATTTGATTTATGTTTCAATAAAATATAAAAGATTATTCTTATAGTATATGATTCGGATATTTGGCAACAATCGTGAACAGATATAATAAAAAATAGTTTGTGCAAGTAGGTACCATATTTCAAGGACCGTTGCAAGTTATTGAACCGTTCACTTGTCATCTTACCTCTGTAAACGACGGACCGGTGTAATGATCACAATAACTAAAGGTCTAGAGCACATGACAAACATTTGGATAGATCATACAGACGTTTGTCTTGATCTTCGCGTTAGAGCATGTTTAATCTATACTAATATTTTTTTTTTTAGAAAGAGCTGAAGAGTTTGTTTGTTTGTTTGTTTGCACGCGCTAATCTCAGAAAGTACTGGTCAGATTTGAAAAATTCTTTCAGTGCTAGATAACCCATTTATCGAGGAAGGCTATAGGCTATTTTTTTTCAAATTGTCGCGTATGAAACCGCGGGACACAGCTAGTTATGTATATCGGTCGATAATGTGGTGTTTATATTATCCTTCCAGACTTTATAAACTATACTTAGGATAGTATTGAAATGATCAAGACATCCATAGAAAAGCTAAAAAAATATTACTACTCGCTTATAAATCAATATATTTTTCATAATTATTTTAGAATATTGTTTCTGTGTAATACATATTTGTGGCTTATGAACTTTAATAAATAAATATAAATATCCTTAACATAAACACACTGTGTTCCTAAGGTAAGCAACTTGATTAAGTTTAGCGACTTCTTCTAAACTAGTATTCATAGTAGTTGAGTTTTTTGAAACATAATTTAGGAACAGCATTATTAGGGAACACTTAAAAAAATCCGATCTAGGCCTCAAATGGTGGACGTGGTGCCCATGAATGTGAGAAAAACTGGGATTTTTCTAAACAAAAAATTGCATAGACCGCGAACTGTTTGAGATAAAAAAAAATTTTTTGGTTTTGTAACCCACCTCCCTCTCCGCACACGCACGTTCAGGATTATCCATTCATTACGGGACAACCTGTATAAATCAATGTGAATACTGCCGGACTCAGCCGGGAATCGAACTCACAACCCCTAGAGCAGAAAGTAGGGTAATTACAAACTACGCCAACGGGCTAGTCGAACTTATAAAGTAGTAATGAAACTTATGTCGATATGATTGATCTATAATGGAAAATTATTTCGTGTTTTGTAATAGTTGTAGCACGAAACAATTTCTTAGTTTCTTAAGAATTTTATATTTATTGAAGTCATTCTACTCAAACTTGTAAACAATATTTAAACAAAACTTGATGATTGTGAATTTACAGTTCTCCCATTTAGTTGTGGACATTTATGAAATGGCGAAGCGGCTACGGATGCCTTGTTTCGGAAGTTCTGCATTCATTACAAGGGGCTTACTGGCAAACGTTTTGTTCGGTTATATTTTATATATTTATTACACTATTAACAAAACTTTAGGAATGTTTTTGTCAAAATACGCCACTATAACAAACACAATTTGTCTTTACTATTTGAATCAAATAAATTATCCAACCAGGATCTATGCCTTATTTAAAATCTTAAGGAATATCGACTGGATAAACAAATGTAAAAAGGGTCTATCACATTTCTATAATATTTCATCTATGTTATTATGTATTTATATTTACTGTTGAATGGTAAAATAGCCCTGCGTCACGGAACACCCCTGTATTGTAACAGAAGCAGCACAAGCTGAGTGAATAGCTTTTTGGGGACCCTTTTCTACCCAAAGAAACGTTGTTTTCATTCAGTTTCCATTAGATAGTCTATATATATAAAAGAGATTTCCACCCATATATTGACTCATCACGATATCTCTGAAACCATAAGGCGTAGAGACTTGAAATTTGGTAGGAATATTCCTTTCACCGAGCGGAGGTCAGCTAAGAACGGATTTTACGAAATTCCACCCACAAGAGGGGGTTGCGGGGGTTAATAACATATTTGGCAAAACAACGTTTGCGGGGTCAGCTAGTTATTAAATAAATGAAAGAAAACACAAATGTCGTGTGCTAACTACAAAATATTTGTGTCCATGATATGTTCAAAAACAATGTGCTTTAATTAACAGTAAAACAAAACTAAATTTACTTATGCAATGAAATGAATCAACTGTGCATTTCCACTACTAACGACACTCTTATCCTCGAAGTGTCTCACGTATACGCTACGTAGAAAGGCTCGTTATGGGCCAGCGACCCATTGCCATTCATAAAAACTATGCAACCGACTGGATGCGATCATTGTAAAAAACTCTTACTATAAGGCTCGTTAGTAAGTTAATTGATGCTTTATGCTGATTTTATCATATCGAGTCTATACAATGAAATGAGTTTAAGAAGATTGAAAAAAAAAAATACATTAATAAACGTTTATCATCTCATATCTTACTAAATTTAAAGAAATTGTAACAGCCTGTATACATATTGTGCTTTATTAAATGTTTAGAATAGACTGCGTCTCTGTCTGCGTTATACAGCGTGTCCCGCGATAAAGTGAAACCCCGAAAGGGGGTGAAACTAGACCATAAATTATCGACAAAAAACATAGAAAAAACTTTTTAAAAAAATATTTTATTTCTTATTAACGAATTAAGATTTTTATATCTTACGCAGACTCTATGTACAAAAAATGACGATTTCTTCCAAAGTAGTGGGTCGATTACTTTAAAATAAAATAAAATATTACGCCACGCACTTAGCGGTAAGGATAAAATAACAATTAGCTCGCAAAAAAGTGGCATTATGACTTTAACTATGCTTCTTGTGAAAAAAAAATCCATTTTTATGACTGTTTTTTTCAATGATCTCTAATTTTCTCAGAATTATGCCCCCAATACCAGGAAATTTTATAATTTATTATTATTTCTTACCATATTGCCATTCAAATAAAAAAATTTTTACGCCTGTATCCCAAAAAACATGCACAGAAATTATCATTTATTTTACATAGAGTGTACATAAGATATACAAAAATCTTAATTCATCAATAATTTTTTTTTACTTTTTTTTTTATTTTTTCTGTTTTTTGTCGATGATTTATGGTCTAGTTTCACCCTCTTTCGGGGTTGCACTTTATCGCGGGTCACTCTGTATAACGCAGTATTCTATTCACCGAGCTGTCCGGCTTGACGGAGTTTTTTTATATAATTTAGTGTTTTTGTTTAAAAATTGTTATATTATGATGTTTATGTCATGGGGAATGATTATAGAACGACACATTCCTGTGTAAGCCTATTTTTATGTAATAAATAGATTTAAAAAAAAATTAATGGGTCTCAAAACGAAAGAGTCTTTTGTATTAAAAATAGGCGTGCTACTATTTTAGTTTGATAGAAAGACCACCCAGTCTTTGCTTAGAATAAACTATTTTGTTTTAAGTATCAAAGAAAAAAAAACAATCAAGTGTGTGGTTTGCCTAACCGAATGTTAATTTCAATATAATTTAGTATTCCAAATACAAAAAATAAATAAAAAACGTTGTTAGCGACATTGCAGTTTTCTTGCGGATTTCATATATAAATAAGGACTCAAAACTTCAATGGAATTTCCCTTTGTCATTTCTAGCTCAGCTGTGCAGCATTTGTGGTTAGAAAATTTCATATGATTTTCGTAGTGTCGTGTCTTACGGCTTGGTACTATGTATCAATGTTATATTATATTAAAAAATAGCTCTTTGCGGTATTTACTGTCTTGGAATTTGAGTTTGCCTTCAGGAAGATTTAAGGAAGATATATTTTTCGTCCCATTATATTTATACTATTTTGATGTTGTATATGTATAGACAAAAATAATATCTGAACATCGAATAATATTAATAATATTATTTTTCTCTTAATACAGACCGTATCTAAAATATAACCTTCTTTTAAAATTACTGCACGAGGGGATTAACGAGACAAACAGGACTGTCACCCACCATTGATATATAAGTGTATGTAAATGAGCTTTACATATTTTAGTGAGGTGACCCTTATTACTTACTATGTGACCACGGTTAATTACTTTTTAGAAAATTAATGCAGTTTCTGATTTATTTCATTCTAAAATGTAAATATAATATGCCAGAAAATTATATTTTTAATTATATTAATTAAAAATAAATGTCATACTGTCCATATTGTTGTTTAAATGGCTGTATTAATACTAACAGAAAAAATTTGCAGCATTTGAGTTGAGAGATATGAGCAAGTTAACAATAAAATATCAAAATACAGGCATCATATTAAAAGTGTTACAGTACTCATGATCGCTAAGTTTAGTTAGTTTGCTCAACAGAAAAAAAGTATCTGGAGACAATATTGCTCCAAGGATTGTAGGGTCGATTCCCACCCCGAGTTTGGATGAAATATGTGTATAAATAATATACAGCTATATCAGTCTGCTGTTACCTATAACCCAAGCATTAAGTTGCTTACTTTAGAAACAGACGACCCTGTGTGTACGTAAAAGATAAATATGTATTTATATTTATTTATATATTTCATTATGGTTTTTAAAGTATTTATTAGATTGCTTGATTTCCATTTTGTAAATAGGAACTAATGTTTATAATTTATAAACGCCATCTGTGCTATTAAAGAGATTAAGTATATTTTTTATTCCCTTTATCTTTTCGAAATGTTGACGATACGTTACGTAAGATATAAGATTCAGACTCATCCTGCTATATATAAGCGTTAAATTTTCATGAAAATATCGCTTGCGTGCCATTAAATAAACAAATAAACACGTGAACGACGACACTATGCACCACGTCGGATGTGTCGCTATGGACGCTTAGTTTTACTCTAGAAATGTAATATTTAAATTAGAACTAATGATTGCAACGAGCTTCAGAAACAACGTAAAGCACTTCGGAATATTGCATATTCCTAAAAGAAGTGCTACTCTCATGACAAATTGAACACGGTCTTTTAATACAAAATTTAAACATTGACTATTAATGAACAAGTTTGTGAACTCATGTGAGAATATCTAACATTTATAAAATGTTGCTGGTTTTTACTCTAAAGGTGTTATATATTACTTAACAAGTACATTACTTTCATAATTTTTTGAACTGTAATAGTAGTGTCAAAATTGCTATTAGAACATATTTTTATTTTTATTTTTTGTTAACTGTTGATTCGCCATATGCTGAGAGAGAACATAAAACAAAAACTAACTAAGTCTTGTGTTTTAAGGAAATAAAATCTAATTGTGTTTCTAAAATAAAATCTATAAAACTTTTACGTACCTACTATTTCGTATCGCCAGAGTTAGAATTTTTGAACCGTATTAAACTAATTTGGAAATCCTCCTCAAATGTCCAATCAGAAAGAATTATATCGCCATTTTTATTTTCCATTAGTAGTTCGTGTTTACTTTACTAAAGTGGTGTTAATATAGCTTTAATAATAATAAATATAATTAAATGTTTCAGTAAATATAATGAGTTTAACTTTTGTTAAACTTACTATATTTATAACTCGTCTTTTTGTTCTTCTTTAGGATTAATGACTTTACAACTCAAATCAAGCGCAATAGAAAAAAAATAATTTTGACTGATTCATAAGTCCGTCAAATAAAATATTACATCGTTATTGATAAAGATTTTTTTCTTTTACAATAGTTATGTAAAGTTAGACGTAAATTTACAGTATTTATAATTAAATGTATGCATTGTATAATTATATACCTACTAAAGCTTTTCAGCCTATTTGGACACCAATGTGGAAAACGAGGATAAGCCTCGGTCATGATTATTTATATTTGATTGCTGGTTTTAAACGGTTGCACGACATTACAACTTTATAGTGACAGTTATGTTTTATTGGTTATTTGTGATTATAATAATAATCTATACATAGTCCCTCGACTAATTATTATTCTCCTACCGTCAAAACTTTTTTAGAGGATATAATATTTCCAGGAAAGAATAAAAAATAAACAAATAGTATTAATGAACGATGCACCACCATGTGTTATACTTATATGATACTAGCTTCTGCGCGCGACTTCGTCGGCGTGGACTCCGCTCCTATTGGTCTTAGCGTGATGATACATAGCCTATAGCCTTCGTCGATAAATAGGCTATCTAACACTGAAAGAATTTTTCAAATCGGCCCAGTAGTTCCAGAGATTACCGCGTTCAAACAAACAAACAAACAAACAAACAAACAAACAAACAAACTCTTCAGCTTTATATATTAAGTATAGATGATATTATACAGGATGTCCCGCGATAAAGTGCAACCCCGAAAGGGGGTGAAACTAGACCATAAATTATCGCCAAAAAACAGAAAAAAATTAAAAAAAATTAAAAAAAAAAATTTTATTGACGAATTGAGATTTTTATATAGCTTACGTAGCCTCTTTGTACAAAAAATGATGATTTTTTACGTGTTTTTTGGGATACAGGCGTAATTTTTTTTTATTTGAATGGTAATATGGTAAGAAATAATCATATAAATAATCATAAATCACAAAATTTCCTGGTATTGGGGGCATAATTCTGAGAAAATTAGAGATCATTAAAAAAAAACAGTCATAAAAAATGGATTTTTTTTCACAAGAAGCATAGTTAAAGACATAATGCCACTTTTTTGCGAGCTAATTTTTATTTTATCCTTACCGCCAAGTACGTAGCGTAATATTTTATTTTATTTTAAAGTAATCGACCCACTACTTTGGAAGAAATCATCATTTTTTGTACAAGAGTCTACGTAATATATAAAAATCTTAATTCGTCAATAAGAAATAAAATATTTTTTTTAAAGTTTTTTCTATGTTTTTTGTCGATAATTTATGGTCTAGTTTCACCCCCTTTCAGGGTTGCACTTTATCGCGGGACATCCTGTATAATAAAGATAAAAACAATCTCTTATACATAATTATAAAATGTGAACTGTTTCTTGTAGCATTGTAGGTACACAACTTTGTGGTTTTCTTTTGCTTCTTATACTGGTAATCTTGTACACATTATATATTTATTTGATAATTAAGTTAATAATAATAATAATAATTCGTACCAAAGTAACAATGATTTTTCTATTAATTAAATTGAGGCATGTAGCGTTTTGTTATTAGGTCATAAAATTTAATAACACTATTTAAAATAAAGCTTCATTCGCGATAAACCTCAACGAAGTGCTTTTGTTATTTTATCCAAAGCTTTCAATTAATACTGTACCTGTAATATTTGATTTTTATGTTGTTTTTAATGGTTAAAGTTTTATTATTTTGAAATATTGAAGCTTTAGGCATGATATTAAAATAAAATAGTAGGTACATCTTTTCATAATGTCATTAAAATATATTTTTATACTCCTTTAACGTTTCGCAAGTGATTTAATTACTGGGATACATTTGTTTATTATCAAAAGTCATATAACTACGAGTACTGTTCTTACGAAATAATATGGTTATTGTGTAGCATCATTGAGAGTGTTGTCATTGTGATAATAATCAACAAATAATCAATATTGACTAGATTTGTATTCCTTTTTAGTTCTATGTATTTTATTACTTGTGGAAATTTGATACATTCTTTATGTCTCTTAATTCTTTTTTGTTACGTTTTTTAAATTGGTTATGCTTAATTGCTTACGTAATATTTAATAAAGCCAAGGATAAAATAGGAAGGTAATGTCTATCGAGACATTAGAAATTTTGAGTATCCTAATATTTTGACTAAGTTAAGATTGCTTATAACACTGGGTACATTCCCTAAGTTTGTAATGTACTTACCTACCTAATGTTAAAATGTATCTTTTGTTTTATTGTTTGATATTTTGCTACCTTAACTTTCTTTTATTATTGTTTAGTTTTTTTTTTAAATGATAAACGCGTTAAGTGTGTGTATCACTTTATGGCAAAATAAATGTTTTCATTTCATTTCATTTAACTCAGTCAACTCGAAGTGTCTATATAACTGTAAATCTGTGAAATCAATATAATCTGTGATTGATGGGAGTGAAAATTACTTTTAAAATAATATTAATTATTAATGAAGATTTAGAGAAATAAAGATGACAATACGCCGCCTTGAGGTACTCTAGTAGTGAGATCAAACCAATTCGATGATGTATCGTTAGTTTTACGCACTGTGACGTCGTCCGAAAAGGTAAGAACGAAACCAGTCTAAAACAATAGGAGAAATGTTGACCGCTCGGAGAGTTGACAGAGCCAACAGAGTTGAAAGCACTGCTAAAGACAAGAAGGACCATAGCAGTGAAATTGGTGTTATAAATTACACCGTGAATATCCTCCGCAACATTCAGCAGTGCTCCAACTGTACTGTGTGAGAAGCGTAAGCCAGACTGATAGGGTCCTTGGAGGCTATTGTTAGTTAACTAGCAGTACAGTTGTAAGAGATTCGAGGATTCAATGACTTTGGATAGGATAGGAAGGATCGATATAGGAGACGGATTAACATAGACATATAAATAATATTGAAAAGTTATCATAAATACTAATTAACATGTTTATATATAACGCAGTACGACATACGCGTTTCAATTGTTAATAGTCGATGTTCATTAATGACAGACAATTCAATGTTGTGACTACTGACGACTACCTTCAAATTCTTCAATAATTTATTTCAGAATACGTTTGTTCTCAATTCGTTCCGTTGTGCTGAGTGTGCGTCCAACTCTCATATAAAGAGCAATGATCCCGCATGGAATATTAAAGCACACATTTTTTTAATAAAGTACATAACGTCGAAATACTACCACATATGCTTAACCACTAGAATTATTAACTTAATTTTAGCTATACAAGCTACAAAACGTCAAGTAATACTGTTCAAAAATTTTTGTGAACAGATTCCAGATTACAAGGATCTATATTGGCTTTCCTTGCGTATAGAATAATTTAAACATTGTCGGTCCAAGTGTATATAAGCAGGATCAAAAGCGATGCTTACTTTGTCTAGTTTAAAAATAAGTAAATTGACTCTGAACAGACTCAGACACTCGAAATATTTCACAACGTTCATCTTTAACATTTGTACTCAGAATACCTAGAAAACAATCATAAATTTTGAAAATATAATTATTTTATTCGGAGTTGTAACGAGCCGTATTCTAAGATCATTTATTATCTGTATAGGAAATAATGTGGTACTTTCATCTTTGAAAACGAAAGGGTTCGTAGGAGGGAACCAAATCTCTTTATTTAAATTACACGCGAGCGAAATTGCAGGCTCGTAAACAATAAACCGAATGTAAGAATTTAATGAGGCATCAGCGTCCATTGTGAACGATCAAATATAAAACCTTAACGAGGCTTTTACTGGATAATATATATACGAACAAATATTAAAATTTACAAGTACACTTAAAATTAAAAACTCTACATAATCTTTATTTTTAAATACCTTTAGGGGATTTTTTATATAAAATTTAGAGGAGACCTAAAATTTAATCAATATGTGCTCATCCTGAAGATTTAATATAAGATTCCTAATAAATTGACTGGTAGAGAGGTTACCATTTTTATTATACTGGGCACATGAGCGTCTTAGAATCAAAATTAAACCAATTTTGATTCCATATTGTATGTACCTATTATAATTATCATGGTGATATGAAATATTGAATCTGAGTAGCTGTACATTGCTAAAGGTTGTCTTAAAAGGATCGCTACGAAGCGATAAGACCGTCTTTCTACATTACAAGCTGTATGTTTACATAACTGTTTAATGTAATTTCTTTCTAAGTGGTGTGCGAAAAAGTATATTCTTGTCTATTCTATTGTTATTTCTTTTTTGACATAAAAATAAAACCTCAAAATCATGTAACATACATAGAAAAACGATTATTAATGTATTCAAAAATGCCGAGAAAGAAATATAGTGATTGATATATACCGGTTATACCTTTGGTCAACAGTCGAAATCCATACTTCATCATATAGGTACCAAATTAACTACTTTGTACGCGAGGAATTAATCAATAGAGTATGATTAATGAAAGCCGGTGTACGATCCCGATCGCTTGATGGATTAGCACCCCATATGGGTGTTGATAATTTTCTGAGTGCCACCAGCTGCGGCCATCTACTCTCTAAAGTCGTATTATCATATAATGTATGAAATATTGACACCTATTATCGCTATCATTGACATTAATTCAGAATATTATGGCTATGGGCTTATCTATACTAATATAATAAAGCTGAAGAGTTTGTTTGTTTGTTTGAACGCGCTAATCTCAGAATCTGCCTGTCCGATTTGAAAAATTCTTTCAGTTTTAGATAGCCCATTTATCGAGGAAAGCTATAGGCTATATATCATCACGCTAAGACCAATAGGAGCATAGCACCAATGAAGAATGTTTCAAAATCGGGGCTATTTTTCCTTTTGAGAGCTTCCGCTGCGTATACGGTTAAAGTTTCGCACAAATCATGTATGACAGAATTGGTCCTATTCCACGCAGACGAAGTTGCGCGCAGAAGCTAGTAATGCAATATAATCGTTTCCTTCGTGTTTTTCATTGTTTATTTCCGTTTAGTATTTACACTTATTCTACAACACGTAGGTATTGATCATCGGCCTCCTTTACTTTATGTTCTGTAATCTTTTATTTTCGGGTACGCTGAATGAAATCTCTTCACAGTATAATATGCTCACCTTTATGCTTAATTTCAAATACATCTATCTATCTTTCTATATATCTGTAAATATATAGAAATGTTTAAATTATACGTTACAATATAATACAATTATAATAAAATACAATTACAATAATAATTGTTAATGAGCAAAACTTTATTATATTAATTAACTAGCGACCCGCCCCGGCTTTGCACGGTTGCAAAAATGATCAATGTTTGTCTACTATATTATGCATGTATTATACATATAAACCTTTCTCTTGAATCATTCTATCTTTTAAAAAAACTGCATCAAAATCCGTTGCGTAGTTTTTAAGATCTAAGCATACACAGGGACAGACAGACAACGGCAAGCGACTTTGTTTTATAACTAGCTTCTGCGCGCGACTTCGTCGGCGTGGACTCCGCTCCTATTGGTCTTAGCGTGATGATATATAGCCTATAGCCTTCCTCGATAAATGGGCTATCTAACACTGAAAGAATTTTTCAAATCGGTCCAGTAGATCCTGAGATTAGCGCGTTCAAACAAACAAACAAACAATCAAACAAACAAACTCTTCAGCTTTATTATATTAGTATAGATATGTAATGATTTAAGAATCGATGTACTCGTAAAATTTAAAAAAGTGAAAATAAAAGGTTTCATATTTTAATTGAAAACATATGACAAAATATAATTAACACATTTCATCGTTATTACGCAGATGCGATAATTAAGTTACAACATGAATAGGATCAATTAATAGCTTGTTATATTATAATTTTCTTGATGATGCGTCGATTTGTGTTGAATAATGGCCCGTGTAAGTGATTAGACTCCTGTGCTTCATTGAATATTTCGTTCTTGTAATATAAAGAGATTTCTTTAAGAAATTACATAATAAAGTGATTGATCTAGAAGCTTTATTAAAGTGAAACTTTTATTAAATCGTCTCAAACTTTTTCGTCTGTGTGTTGCATGTCGCGTGATGGTCAGCCGCGCGGTAAGATTGATAAAGCGATTTTTATACCCTTAATGGAATATTCCAAAATTTTTTAGTTAAATGTCTATGATGTGAAAAAAACTGACACTGAGACACAACTCAACAACCAAACAAAACTGAGACTGAAACACTTTTACCGTGGTTTCATAAAACGACACAGGTTTTTTTTTCCTACAAAAATTTAACTATACAGATTGATTTTTATAAAATTGTTAGACTGAAAATATGTACAAAAGTTTGTTATTTTAAATTCAAGTATATACTAACATTATAAAGCCGAAGAGTTTGTTTTCTTGTTTGTTTGAATCCAATTATCTTAGAAATTAGTGGTTCGAATTGAAATTACCGAGGAATGCTGTAATATAAAATTATAATATACTTATACGTTTTTTTCCTCAAATGAACGCGGGTGAAACCACGAGGCACAACTAGTTTAAAAATATACTGAAACATGTTCGGAGAGAAATTTTACTGTGTCGCTTGAAATTTTCCAAAGTAATTTATATTATTAGATACCTATACTTTGCATCGGCCTTACACTCAACAGTACTAGGATTTACCTACTCCTGTGTCGTGGCTCTGTAAAAACACACACAATACAAATGTATGCCATGTGCGGGAATCGTACCCACGACCGCTAACGAAACAGTCGTAATCCAACACTATGAACGCTGCGTTAACGCGTCGCCGTAAAAAAAAAAATTAAGTATATTTTTATTACATTATATCGCAAGTAATAGTCAATGTATTTTTTGTATTTATTGTTAAAGTAACGACAAATTTTCCCTTTATATTTTATTATATTTATTAAATCACACGATCTAGGATTTTTTTAAATCTTATTTGTAGCTTCTGATCTTTCTTTGATCTCCAATTTTTCAATTTTCTACGTACTATTTATAGACACATAAGATGTACTTAAAAAAATAATAGAACACATAAATGTCAAACGGATTACGAAATAAGGTTATCTGAATATTTTTTATTTCATATTAAAGGGTTTTTGTTGTTATTTTCCTTTACCAGATTGCTTTAGGAATATGTTGATGCGACCCTGATATTGGATCTTTTTGCCTGTTCAAAGTATCTAGCGCCGCTAGGTCTTACCGCGGTAGAGATTGGAAACCCTCAAATCCTTACAAATCCTACTCACAAAAAGAAGCCTGTACTTACGAAAAAAAAACATAACCGGTTCAAACTTCGTCGAGCTGTTGTTTGGCCATGTTTTATGACAAGAAATTCATTATGAGATATAAAGAAAAACAATACTACTTAATTAATATTAACGCAATTAATATCTTTAATTTGATTAGACAACTTCTAATAAAAGTAGAGATGGAAGTTTAAAAATGTTTAAATAAATAAATTCTCTCATGAGAAATAAAAACAACAATTTATCTTATTCTCAAATCTCTATTGACATTATTTTGTGATAATATCTATTAAACAATGAAAAATTCCCTTTTATAGTAATCTCAAGATTTTAAAAAGGTTTGTTGTTCGTGGAATTAAATATTATATTTTTAGATATTATTAAATTATATAAAATGTTTTTCTTCTTCAATACATTTTTATGACACAATATGAAATCTAGAACTTATGCTACTGAGATTTCATACACAAAACATTATCATCTAATAAGAGTTTTTATTTTTTATTTCTTTTTCATGAAACAACAAAGTAACTAACATGTTTGTAATTTGTGAATCCAACATATTTTGCTTTAATTAAAATATCCAATTACGAAGTTTAAATTCATACGAGAATTAAAAATGTACATGAACTTGTTTGCAGCGGTATATGACAAGTGTTCTCACCAGTACGAGTAGGACTATAATTGGTAACTTTCTACACTAGCCGGTAGACTGGGAACAAAGACGATACTACGAATACACACAAGTGCTAAGTAGTCAAAGCGCTGCCTTCGTTTGAATAATGTTAACTGTATTTTTAACTGGGTATATTGTAGGACGATGTACGCTAAATACACATCTGCTTTTTACAGGACTTAAATTTCGCCGGAATATAAGTTACAGTCATTTTACACGGTCCTATGTTAGAGGTTATTCAACCTTTGACATTAAAATGCTTACGGTATTTTAAACATCTAACTATCGCAAAAAGTATTTTTCATATTAAATTAACAGTTGAGATTTAATCAAACAAACCTTTATGACTAAAACAGATAGAAATAAATTAATAGTTCCATCCCATAACTATAAAGTAGTCTGGAAATACACACAACATAATATATACCTAACATACATAATTATGTACCTAGCATACAATTAATGCTCGAACGACGCGACGACTAAGGTCTGTACGGACAAAACAAATTTTTGTCATGCGCGGATTTGCTGAGATCACTGCGTACAACCCGTCGTCATCGTAACTAATTGTCTTTCTTTAACTAAATTAAATAAGATCCCGCTTAAAATAACTTATTGTAGTATCAGATAATTGTTTGCCTAGTAATGTTCAATTCGAATGGAAACAAAGGATTTTTTTTTTCGCTTTAGGTAGAAAAACGAATGGATTCCTCGTAAAAAAGATGCATCTTTTATTTAAGAGTTGGAGCAGATGTATTTGGAACGAATACGTCATAGTTTCCATACTCGAATATACACGTGGGAAATTGAGTATAAAGCTATGAAGCTAACGACGATGTCAATTTTGGTTTTTTTATGTATAGAATTTTCCAGTGTCTATTTGGTACAGTATATCAAACTGGAGCCGTAATAGTAGGTATATTATACGGTAATAAAAGTATTAATACTTATTTATAATTTATAGATACTTTATTATACGATTTTATGGATATGAAAGAGTACAACAGGATATGGTTACAGGTGTATTAATAATATTATACTTATCGACTTCGGATACCTACTTTCGGCACGAATTTAGAATTTTAAGAAATTTACAAAATAAGAAAACTAAATCCTAAAAACTTCAAGATATACTTGTGGAGATACTACTCTAACTCTTACCTATCTGAAATTATCCGAAACTTACCTATTTTTCATATTACATTTTTGAGGTACGGATATATTTTAATTCCGGATATTCGATAGTTTGATTGGAGCTCCATATCATCCCTAATTGGTTCACATATTAATTATTATTTTCAAATTAACTAACTACAACAATTATGATATTTCAATATTCGTATCTGGTGGCAAATATGATGGAAGCATTTTCCCGTGGAATCCTAATACTTTTTATTAAGCAAAACGTTGTTATAGAGCTGTATAGGTAGAAGGGTTGAGTTGGCTTACTCCACTAGGAACTGCAATAGCAGTCCCGTTTGATCCCTCTCAGAACAAATATTAGTACAGACCATACATATGTTAGTCGTGTCCTTTATGTTTATATTGTGTGCTTTGGACAACTGATACAAGGTTTTCATCATTCGTTGTCGAGCCGTCAAGCTTAGACGTTTATTTATTATTTAGTAAATATATTTTTACCCGTAAGCATTAAGAGTAAAAGCAACCTTAATATAAAACCTTATTTACCGACAAGTCATTTCTATGTTCAGAAACAAATGTTTCTGTATAAATTACTTGCTACATTAGATAATTTATGTTTATGATTGGTAACATGTTGCTGACGAATAAATAAGTATAACGAAACTGTAGACGGTTGCATGTTCATATATCGTTAATTTAACAACTGATCCGTAAAATAAAATCGTAACAACAAAAACCGCTCTAGTGCGAGTCATCATCATCATCATCATCATATCAGGCTGTTGCAGTCCACTGCTGGACATAGGCCTCCCCAGGCTCGCGCCAGACATCCCGGTTTTCCGCAATCCCCATCCAGCCTACACCGGCAATCTTACGTAGATCGTCGGTCCAGCGGGCCAGAGGGCGTCCTACACTGCGTTTGCCAATACGCGGTCTCCACTCCAGGACACGTCTGCTCCAACGGCCATCGGTCCTGCGACACAGATGACCAGCCCACTGCCACTTCAACTTGCTGATTCTGTGGGCTATGTCGGTTACTTTCGTTCTCTCACGGATAGTCTCATTTCTTATTCTGTCCTTGAGAGAAACCCCAAGCATAGCCCGTTCCATTGCACGTTGAGTGCGAGTAGTAGCCTAAAACTACGACAGTTTGCAGGTTCGATTCTCGCTCGGGATGGATATTTGTATTTGTACAAATATTTATTTATGGTTTTGATGTCTGTTCTTGTGGGTCTCATCTACCGTGATTCGGTGAGCACGTTAAGCCGTCAGTCCCGGTTGTTATCATAAATACCTGATAGCGATCGATAAACATAGTAGAGAACATATCCGCCAACACGCAGTGAAGCAGCGTGGTGGATTAAGCTACAATCCTTCTCCTACATGGAGAAAGAGGCCTATGCCCAACAGTAGGATGTTACAGGCTGAATGCAATACCACATTGATTATTTTTTTTTAAAGTTAATTCGAACTACTACTGACCGAAAAACTTAGAAGTTAGAAGAAGCTAAATTAATTAATAACGACTGGATTAACTTTATGCATAAGAACTTCGATAAAACGGTTTAATTATCATTTAATTTTCACAAGCAGACTAGCAACTAGACCTATCAAATTGATTGACTTAACAATTATATGTCAATATGCAGTTATGCGGTAGCCCTAAGATAGCTATCGTTTACAGATATAACTACTTAATACATACTGATCGCTAACCATCATTAAGTTAGTATATAATATGTATAACGTATGCATTCTATTATCTAATTACATCAGTGTCTTGTATACATACATTACTACAATATATCTACATTACCTTCTTTTTTTAAAATTATAACATTAAATATAACCGGAAGAAATGGCTATTGAGCAATAAGGACACATCTTTGAGCATTTTCTCAAACAATCTTCTATTAGTAATTTTGTTTTATATTATTCTCTGCATTATATACAAAAACATAATGTATAACAATAGTAATAACTGATTTATTTAATCTCTAGTTACTCGAAAATGAAATGAAAAAGTTATTTAATTATAAAAAAAATACAATAAAAATAAACCTCTTTTCTACTGCAAATAAAAATCAAAGCTTAAGTTAAAAAGAATATTTGTTTGTTTTATTGTGTTTTAAATATTTTTTATTACTGAATATTTTTTGAAAAATTGCTGTTTTTATGAGAACTGCCAAAGAATTAACGAATGTTATGTTGTTGCTCCCTTTTGTTCCCGGTGTAACTCGACGGTAGATGCCTGATCGTTTTACCTGAACATTAAAATATAGTATTTTTAACAAAAACGTAGCTAAACTTTCACAAATAATGTCATTTTTTAATTATTTTTCTCATTTTATGATATATACGTAAAACTACGCAATATTAATTAATTAAAACTAATAAATTTTAGTTTGTAAAATGACGATTGAAAAGTGCTTTTTAAGCCTCTGTGCTTTCAGTCTTTTTTTAATTGAGGTGGGGCACAGCAGGAAATTTCCTGATCAAAAAATTGAGCAGCCCGACTGGGGTAGTAGGTACCTCGACCTTACAGAAGATCACAGCTAAATGATACTACTTTCAAGCAGTGTTGTGTTCCTGTTGGTGAGTAAGGTGACCAGAGCTCCTGGCTGGGGGTAACTGGGGGTAGGGTCGGCAACGCTCTTGTGACGCTTGTAGTATTTATTGCAGGCGTCTATAGGCTACGGTAATCGCTTACCATCAGGTGAGCCGTATGCTTGTTTGCTGACTTAGTGATATAAAAAAAAGTCTACTTGAGTAATTTTTGACTAGGATTTTATGATTTTGTATGTAGGTACTTACTGATATACTTTTTGAAGCATATTGAACGTACGTAAAATAACCGGCATTTAAAATTACACACATCATAATTATGATACATCAAGAAAATATGTTGGAAAGTGCAATATTTTTTTTAAAATTATATGCATATTACGCAAAATTATTTACAAATTATAAATTGAATTTATGTCCAAAATAATATAACAAAAATGTAACACAAATGAATTTCTCATTACAAGAACTCAGCCGATGTGTAAAATTCAATACTGAATACCCAGATCCGATTAACACTTGGCTTTTAGTTTTAAACGAGCTTTAAGTGAAACAAGTTCTGGCAAATAGTCTCTGATGTCCGGGCGTCTGTATTTCAGTAACGTTATTGCTTTTACAGCGAATGAAAAACGTCGGACTTCATGAAACCGTGATAGGAAGCACTTAGTTTAATAGCAGCTATATTTGTGACGAAAAACGTTTTTAATTTTTTTGAGACAAACTATTCGTAAATTAATTAATGTCACAATATCAGTCTCAATTTTTAAAACATCAATTTGAATAGCTATTCAAAAAGTGTACGATTATTACAAGTCCCGACCTATTCTTTTGTATTCGAATACACAAAGTATTTTCTTGTCTATTATTTTCTAATGTAAATTTTTTACCCTTATCCATGTGAATAATAAAGTCGCGAAATGAATTTACATACAAATGAATCTCTCCTACAAGATTTCAAACATTGTGATAATTGAATATCTTTAAATATTGTTCAAGACTAGTAAAAATCATATTTTGAGTAAATTTATTTTTATCATTTACTAGCTTCTGCGCGCGACTTCGTCGGCGTGGACTCCGCTCCTATTGGTCTTAGCGTGATGATACATAGCCTATAGCCTTCCTCGATAAATGGGCTATCTAACAGTGAAATAATTTTTCAAATCGGCCCAGTAGTTCTAGAGATTACCGCGTTCAAACAAACAAACAAACAAACAAACAAACAAACAAACAAACAAACAAACAAACAACCAAACAACCAAACAAACAAACTCTTCAGCTTTATATATTAAGTATAGATTTTATATCTACTATTTGTCAAGTGGCCTTACAAATAAATTACAGTAAAGTCGTCCCATTGCTAGGTAAAGGGTTCTTTTCGATATAAGAGAGCCTTCTGGATATACGAACGAGAAGGGTCACATAATACGTCACACTGCTCAACTTCAGATTGAACTACAATATAAAAACCTGGGTGTTTTTCTGCACTTTCGAAGTACGGTGAGAAAACCCTCAAATACACATAAAAATTATAATATTTGTATACAAAAATCTGCCTCTTGAATGCTCTGAGTGGGTTTGAACTGGCGACCATGGGCCTTTTTTTGTGTTGACCCAGAAGAAATCCCTAACGGATGCCTCCAGCCCGAGGGGAGCTGGTGGGTATGTCCGATTTGCATGGACTATAACCTCTGAGTTGTTCCTTCACTCGCCTGGGGTGGAATTACGGGGACGCTAGGCGCTTCCGCGATCCCGCCGGGCGACCATGGGCCTGGAATGAAACTGTCACACTGCTATACTCTAATTCACTTTAATTAATTATTATTGTTTCACAAAGCTATCATTTAGGTCGTAAATTCAATGATTTTATTTAGTACACACAAAAGGACATCAAAATCTAAGCGTCGATGGTCAAATCCCTTTTTTAATCAATGAAACAAAAATGTAATTTAATTATAAACTAAAAACAAAACTTGAGACGAAAAAAACTTTGTGCACATTAACTTAACTAAATAAGTTCTTGTTATATATATTACAAAATTAGAAATGAAAAATGTTCAATTTAGTATAAAATTGCTTAATTTGTGTACAAAGCTCCTAAATGAGGGGGATTACGTTAGATCTAAACGTGTAACTCGATCGGCTCAAACGGAAAACTAATTTAATTAACATTTCATGAACAGATAAAATGGACGCAACACAACGCGGTACAAATTACATTGTTAACGTGCGTTATTATGTGGTCAGGTGCTAAAAGCACTTGTTTGTAATGGTGTACAGGACACGGAGCTCTAGTTTAATTTCGTAAATACCATCAGTGTGTGAACCTAAGACTGTGACTGTATTAGAAGTGACATAAAACTTATGCTTCACAGTTTATTTTTTATTTTTGTGGATGCACATACTATATACCCACTAAATGAGGAAATGACGGTAAAATTTTAGAGAACTCGAGCAAACTACTCAAAAATTAGAATAAAACATTGTACTATTTAATTGAGTTGTATTGTAGTATGCGTAACAATTTCTTCTAATAAAAAATAATAATTGAGGACACGTTGGCGCAACAGTCACAGCACTGGTTTGTGGCTGTTGCGCTGGCGGTTGCGGGTTCGATCCCCGAACATGACAAATATTTGTATTGGCCATACACATGTTTAACCTTGGTCTGGGTGTTTGTGCAGTCCTTGTAGGTCTCCCCACCGGGCCTCGAAGAGCACGTTAATCCATCGGTCCCGGTTCTTATCATGTACACCTGATAGCGATCGTTACTTTTAGTATATATTTGCCAACCCCCATTGGAGCAGCGTGGTGGCTTAAGCTCTCACTATAGGGAATGAGGCCTATGCCCAGCAGTGGGATATTACAGGCTGAAGCGCGAAAAAAGTGATACATAAACAAAATTTGTTCTTCAAATATTATTTTAATGTTAAAACATATGAAGGTAAATAATCTTTATTCAAGTTAGTATAAACTATTCGAAGCCGCTTACTATGCTTTCAAATTATAGTAAATCACGTGTGACACTTCCACTGATACGAATTCTGTCGCCGCCACGTACTACGAAACTGTTGTATGATGCAGTGTTGACCTGCAAACAAGCTATAAAGGCTACTAATTAAGCGACTTGTGTAATTTCAAGCATCAAAATTAACCGTACCTAATCCCTTTCAGTTATGAGTCACTTACAATTTTTGATTACGTTTTTTTTTAGCAAATTGATAGATAATAATAATTACTTATGCCTAACATAACCGCTTATTATATTACTATTTCTGCATTCGGTTTCACTCCCGTTAGATTTGTGTGCAAAATAACTTGCTTGCGATTTTATTTAAATTGTTTATAATGTTATAACTTCACTTCTAGATCATTTATCACGGTGAACCAATTTCATATAGCAGATTTGCTATTCAGTGACAAACGTAACATACAAAAAAAAGTTTTCCGTCTTTCTTATATCTCTTAAGTACGACATCAGCTAGTTCCAGTTTTATTAAATGTAAAGGTATGTAGATTTTGTAGATATATACATATATGTACATATATCTTAAAACTAAAAATGAAAGTAATATAAATCTAATTATAAAGTGGAAGAGACAGATTTTATTTTAGACGCGTTAGTATTTCGAAATTTACGGAACCTAAAAATTCAAAATGTATTTTAAAATGATCTTTTAAATAAACTAAATGCCCTAATTATTGAGGAAAGTTAAGAGGAATAAAATGCCATACTAACTCAAAAGACGGGGGTACTTACTTCTTGCACGGGCTATTTTCAGCAGCTCGACGTCTACGCGCCTATTCTGCCTGGGTTAGACGGGGTAATGACCAAAAGCGCCAAACGCTGACAAATTCAGAGCAAATTAGGTAAGACTCGTCGGTTGTTTAGATAAAGCAGAATTATTTATTTGTTCAACTCTTTACAGTATCGTAGTAGTAGTATCGAGTATGTATATCGGTAATACAATTGAGTCATCACATTTGTAATAAACTGTCTAACATTGAAACAAATATTTTCTTTCTAATGTCTCTCTCATATAAGTGAATTGTGTAAATTCTTATGAGAATAAATATCTTTGACCTAAAAAAACATTGAATTTATTGTGCTATTATGATTTTTTTTAATGACTAGTAATATATTCAGTTTAGTTAAATGATCGTTAATACTCACATAAGCAGAACCATAAACGTCAAAGTGTAGAGTACACCTACTAGTAATATAAGAGCGCGTAAAAGTTCTTTTACCTCTTTAGCGTCGATTTAGTTACATAAAGTTTGAAATCCAGAGTCAGAAATCGGTTTAATGACAGCCTTTACAGTGAACTTTTCAAAGTTTTCCCCACGCTGTAATATTGGTGAAAATTTTAATTCAAATCGACCGTTGCGAAGAAGGTTGTTACTAGTCACTGGAGACTTTAATATCGGAAAAACCGTTGTCGATGGTATATTTTATTGTTTAGCGAAGCTGAATTGAGAATCTAGTGTCATAAATAGGTAAGTGAATGGACGGTCTTCAACGAGATCGAATTCGGCGTAAAGCCCCATTAAGTGTCGCTTTGGGAAAACTACGACTGGCAGTAACAAACTGGGAAGTTTGATAAATAAGTTGTTAATAAGTTATACAATTTGTTCATATTCAATTTTGAATACAACTATTATATTAGACGTAACTAATTTATTTTATACCTAGATATGACATTCGGAAAACCTTTTATTATATAGAGAGTCTTAATAATAAGCGACCGTTAAAAAACCCTTAAATCAAATTATTTATTCTTTAGACGTATATATATATATATATATATATCTACATATATATCTATATACGACATACACTAGCACATAATATATATCAATACACCGATGACTTACTCCGCTTGTTCATCAGCCGAGCCAGGGTCGCTCAACGAATACTAACACGGAGCTTAAATTCAAAATGTCCATTCATCAATGTGACACCAAAATCACTGAGGCTGCGGTTCCGCTAATGCAAGGTGACGTAGGGTCCAATTATATTGTAAATACTTACTCATAATATTTTTGAGATGGTATACATGTGTATTAGCATAAAACATATTATACTGACAATAACGTGTACAGTAGCTTAACAAATATAATTACCGCTGATTTCATTTCATACCTATATCTAGGAATCTCTTTCATATATATATCTAGGAATTCATCATAATAACATAATTTTAAAAAAAGGGACGCCGTTAGTGTCGGGTTCACAACAAGAAAATTAGTAGGTACCTAAGAGTTTCAGCGTAACTCAACATAGTTTTAATTAAGTGTAACTATAGATACTTCAAAGCTAAACTACTGTTTTTTGGCCTGTGGTGTAAACAGCTAAGTTGAAATTGTATTACCAATAAATATTATAATCTATACTAATATAATAAAGCTGAAGAGTTTGTTTGTTTGTTTGTTTGTTTGTTTGTTTGTTTGTTTGTTTGGTTGTTTTGTTTGTTTGTTTGTTTGAACGCGCTAATCTCAGGATCTACTGGTCCGATTTGAAAAATTCTTTCAGTGTTAGATAGCCCATTTATCGAGGAAGGCTATAGGCTATATATCATCACGCTAAGACCAATAGGAGCGGAGTCCACGCCGACGAAGTCGCGCGCAGAAGCTAGTTAATCATAATTTTCTAGAATAGCAAAGAAGTAAGATAACAAAATAACAATACAAACTACTATGATCGTACATTTTTAATTCCTTAAGATGAAATAAAATATAAAGGCGCGTCATTTTAACATAATCTTAAAAGTGTTTTGTGTAAAGAATGATACCTTTGGAGAGTAATTCGAAGCGCTCGGTAATTGATTAAAAAATTGTTTGTTAAAATTTAAGGAAATTTCGGTACGAAGCTTGTCTTAATAAAATATTAAGTTTTACGACGGAAAATTTGTAACCAGTTAAGGGAAAAATAAATTAGTATACTCCGTTTTTTTTCGGTGCGGACTAAATTGACACATGCAAATGTCAATTTTCGAAATAATGATACCAGCTTTTTAGTGATAGTGTTGTATATCGATTTTATGAATACGATACCGGTTTTATGAATCGTAACTTTTTACTTTTACCACATAATTTTATTACTAAAAACAACTAAACATTCTTTAAAAAGCGTCAAATAAAGATCAACAATTATTTTTACTTGTCCTTCTTATTTTTATTTGCCACCGAATTTATTAATTCAGCCACGAATTTTACATCTTATTACCATTTAACGTTTTACAGCTTCAAAACAAGGTTTTTTTTTAATTAAATTATGGGCTTACTCTTGACCCCAGTCTAGCTCTAGGGCAGAGACGAGGTCGAAGATGGAGCGAGCTCGCCCAGAAGTAGCCTGTTCACTCGCGCTTTAAGATTTTGTTAATATCATGGATAGCCTTTTTCTGCAGAATAAAAATGACATTAACAATTCAAACGAAAACTTCTTGTAAAATGCCGCGCTCTATATGTCGTCGATGAAATGGCCGCTGAACGGGGAGTCACCATTTTGCGACTGCCTCCCTACCACTGCGAGCTAAATCCAATTGAATTGGTGTGGGCACAGGTAAAGGGGCATGTCGCAAAAAACAATAAAACGTTTAAAATGAAAGATGTGCAAAGTCTTTTCGAGGAAGAGCTTCGTCTAGTGACTCCCCAGCGCTGGAAAGATTGTATTAAACATAATATAATTGGAGTTGAGGACAAAATGTGTACTCTAGGCCATATTGTCGACGACATTACCGACAGATTTATAATTGAAGTAGGTGACGACTCTGGCGATTCGGAACATTCAGGTACGGAGTCATTGCCTGATTCTGACCATTAATTTTTTTAACGTTAATTTTAATTTGGACATTAATGAATACCTTAATGATTAAAAGGCATGGGATTGAATATAGCTCGACCAGGCTATGTCCTGCCTGCGTTAACATACGGAGCCGAGACGTGGACACTGACGAAGAGACTGGTCCACAAGTTTAAAGTCGCTCAACGCGCAATGGAACGGGCTATGCTTGGGGTTTCTCTCAAAGATAGAATTATCAATCTGCTATTTGATTTTACATGAAAAATTCCGGACCAAATCTTAAAATAAAAATATATGACAAACTACGTGATATTTTCAAGACTATAGCCTAATCAAAAACATAAAATAATGAAATTTCCTCGATAAAATATAATCACGAAGTAACCTCTAATTTTTATGCGTTTTCTATTTATACTCGATATGGCTATGACCATTAAGACAAAAATTTGATAATTAATTACATTTAAATATGACTAAAGTCAATGCCTAGGCATTTAATGTAATTACTTTTAGTTTCGGAATTATAAATAAAATAAGATTTTTGTCGTTTTTTACATTCGTAATGCGCTCAAAACTATATCGTCTATCGCACTCTGACACGAGGCTTTGTGTATATTTTGTTTCATCGGGCGCGCGGGTGAAATCTGATTTTTTGCTCGCCTTATGCACGCTCTTAAAGCATAACCTTTCTCTTTAAATAGGCTATCCACCTCAGAGGAATTTTTCAATTCGAATCAGCAGTTCTTGAGTTTAGCGCGCTTAAACAAACCAATTTTCAGGTTTATAATCCATACTATCCATACTAATATTATAAAAAAGTACCTTTGTCTGTCTGTCTGTCTGTCTCGTAATCATGCCAAAACTACTGAATAGATTTAAATGAAATTTGGTATACATATATTCTAGAGTCTGAGAAAGGACCTAGGCTACTTTTTAATGTGAAAAAAGGTGTAAGGGGTTGTATGGTTGTAATGAAAATTTGTATTTATTTATTTAACAATTTATGTACATTGGAAAACAATAGGAAATAGCACTTATAAACAATGCTGATACAAAGGCACTACTTATCCCATGATGGAAGCTCTTCCAGTAGTCCTGCCATAGGAAAATTATAAAATAATGGAATTATGATTGTATAACGTTCGTGTTTCGTAACTGTCAAACATTTCATGTTCATCCCATCGATATGGTAATATCTCCCCTAAAATTAAAGAACGCATTTAATTATAGGTTTTGAATCGACAACATATATCCACAATATACAGATAGTGGCGTATTTTATAATTTTAAAAATGTAGAATAATATCAGTAATAAAAACGGATTGACATAATAAATATTGGTTGTCAAATATTTATGCGTGCGGGGCGTTCAGAAATTTATTTATAGTAAACTAAGAAAAATATATCAAGCTACTTAAATATACAATAAACGATAAATGTGAAATGAATTAAATAAAAAAAAAACCGTTCAATTGATTGGTCTCATTGAAACATTCCAGATTACTCTGTCAACCCAGTTAAAGTCAATACATTAGGTATATAAAAAATATTTTATAGCTTTATAGTAGCTTGATATATTTTCCTTAGTTTACACTAAACAAATTTCTGAACGCTCGCATATATTTGACAACCAATATAAATTATGTCAATCCGTTTTCATTACTGACATTATTATACATTTTTAAAATTTAAAATACGCCACTATCCATATATTGTGGATATATGTTGTCGATTCGAAACGTGTATTTTAATACGTTCTTTAATTTTAGGGTAGAGTTTACGATATCCACGGGATGAACATGAAATGTTTGACAGTTACAAAACGCGAACACACTTCCATACAAATTTTCATTCCCACCTTTCAACCCCTTACACCCTTTTTTCCGCATTAAAAAGTAGCCTATGTCCTTTCTCAGACTCTAAAATATCTATATACCAAATTTCATTTAAATCTGTTCAGTAGTTTTGGCGTGATTGCCGGACAGACAGACAGACAGAGTTACTTTCGCATTTATAATATTAGTATGGATGGTTTGAAGGGCGTTATATAACAATATTACTTTTACAGAGGATACCAAAACTTTCACAGAGAGTTATTAGCTATTATACATTTATTGAAAGAGTTGGTATTCATTACGGTCATCTAATATTCCTCCTTTAGTAAATCATTATTATTTCAGTCCAAGAAACTTGTTCCTTTCTAACCTTCCTTTATAACCTTAAATGTATTCATTAAAATAAAAATAAAAATTCTTCAATAACATTATAATATTGTAACTAGGATGAAATATACAGTATAATATTACAAGCTTATAGCTATCACCATCGAAACAAATCGAAATTAATGTCAGTTATAAAACTTAAATACAGTATATCATAAGCAAATAAAGCTTATAAAAAAAAATTTAATAGCTAGTTTGCAACAATATTTCTGCAGTGCCAAACTCAGTTTTATAATAAACTAGACGATGGACTCGGTCACACTGGTTTATTTTTACTGCTTATAAAAGCGCTATAAGTTCCAGCGTATATTCTTCACCAGCAAAATATCTTTTCCACACCATATACCTATATATTTTTTTAAATCAAGTCATTTAAACCAGCGATCAATGCGTTTCAATAAACTCTTCCACTTAAAAATATTAGAGTAGAAAGTTATAAAAATATATTATATAGAATGACGTTTTAATTCAGAACATCTTACATATACTCGTATAAAAGTGACTTTATTTTATTGTTTATTTTATGTACTTTAAAAATTATAATATTAAGGGTCTGTTTCACTGATTGTGAACTGTATCCACATCGGGATCCTATAAATAAGTTACGAATAGACGCTAACCGCAGGAGGTAAATTAGACCATTAGGGCACTGATTCACCTCAATTAATCCATTATAGTTTTTTGATTCACACATACATAGACATTAGGTATAGCGACCGGCGAAGTGTAACCGACTATCACTTATAATTGAGTTATTGAGTTATTACTAAATTCAATATCATCTTTTGCTGTATACGTCTGCAAAGTTTTGGGATAAAACCTATCATTTGTCACAGTTAGTCATGGTTTTAACAAATGGACACAACGATAAATAATGAGTATTAAAAAAGTTTTTGAAATTTAATTGCTAATTATTATCCATTTATAAAATTGATAAAACAAGTAATATAATGACTGAGGTAGGGCACTATAGGCTATCCTGCTCAAAATCTGTAGCGACCTGACTGGGGAAGTAACTTACAGAAGATCACAGCCAAATAATACTGCTTTCAGGTAGTTTTGTGTTCCTGTGGTGAGTAAGGTGACTAGAGCTGCTGGGGGGATTAGGGTTAGGGTCGGCAACGCACTTGCGATGCTTCTGGTGCCTGCGTCTATAACGGCGAACGGTAATCGCTCACCATGAGGTGAGCCGTACGTTTGTTTGCCGACCTAGTTATGTAATATATTTATAATATGTGTATATGTGTATTGAATAACATGTATTATTAAAAAATTTAGGTCTATTTTTGTTATTCGTAGAAAGAAACGTAAGTAGAAACTTACAAATGACAAACTATACTGGTGAAAAATAAAGAGGAACGTAACTAGACGTTTGAAATAAATTGGTAATATAAGCTTAAAATTCCATTGTATTGCAAGTTTACCAGTTATCTTGTCTTTGGTTCTTATGGCTAGTAGAAATGTGAAATTAACTTCCCAGAAATTTAACTTATTCTTTTTTTATTTAAAATTATGTTTCGTATGTGATCCTAAATATTCAATTCTATAAAAATCAAGTACTTAGAAATGTTTTAATTCAACTATAAATTTTATCTCCACAGTAACCCATCCAAAAGTCCATAATAATTCATAAGTCCATAATACTATACATATTTGTAAGATACACAAACTCATACATACGAGGTGGTCACCTTCGAAGTTTTCAATTTATTCATATAGACACGCGACGTGTTCATTGAATCCCAGTAATTAAAATCATTTCTATTTAGAGCGAGTTGAGACCAGCGGTGTTTGACGAACGTGGCATTCAGTAAATTAAAATTGTTTTAAAGATTACACTTCTGTGATGAAAATGTAGCGAGCTCTTATTTTTATTATTTTAAATTTCGTTTGCGAATAAAATTTAGAAGGTGAAGAAGTCAACAACACTTTAACGTAGAATATATCAGAGTTGAGTTGTTTGTTTTGATCATTATATTTTGCATAAAAGTTATTTCGAATAAAATCTGTGTAAAGATGAAGGGAAAATCTATTTTTTATACTATAAAAAAATTGTTTATGATGTAACAAGTCTTATATTAAAGCTATTAGAAACATTAATGCGAGATGATTTAGTGTTTTATCTTCCTCTCTTAAACGTAGCATAAAGAAAATTCAATATGATTACGAGGAAACTTTTGAAGGAGAACTTACAATATAATGTCCCTTTTTTGTCATGTATACATCATAGACATGTAAACCTTTTAGGTAATGACCTTTAAATGTACGGCTTTTGTATCAAAACATATAGGCAAAGGCAAAAGAGGCAAAAGTAACAACTCTTTGTTAATACAACAAAAATTGGATGAAGACCTCAAGACTGTAGATAAATTGACACTGGCAGGCCCAAAGAAAGTTTGGATCTACGAAAACTATATAACAGTATTGAAAACTCTAGATGCAATGGTCACAAAGTTTCTAAAATCATGGCTAGGTGTAGCCCGTCAAGTCGATCCGTCCCTGCTATATCGCTCAACAAATAACTTTGGTCTAAACTATAAAAGACCTTCCACTATCTATGCTAAGCTAAGGATAACAAAACACTATATTTTGAAACAGTCGAAGGATGATCTCATCATGCACATAGATGTGGACAGCGATAATATGAAAAATCTAGAATCGAGGTTACAATTTCATAAAGCATTTTTGTCAGGTACAGGGCAGGGAAGGTCTGGGCTCGGCACACTGCCTAGGCCGACGGACAAGGAACTATTAAAACAGTTTGTAGAACGAGATGCTGAGCATAACTATACTCTTCATGCAACTGGTCTGGAAATACAAAATGACTGGCTATCCATTGGTGACTACTGTATTCCCCTTGCACTGAAGTGGAGATCAGTCCTATACAACTGGTCTCCAGAATTACTGAAATTCTACCTGAATGCATTCCAATTGTCGTTGCCAGACCCAAGTAACCTTGTTAGATGGGGTAAGGCGGACGATAAGAGGTGCCAGAAATGTCAAGTAGACGTTTGTACCACTAGACATATATTGACGGGCTGTAAGGCGGAATTAGATGCAGGTCTGTATGCGTACAGACACGATAGAGTACTGGAGATTATTAGAGAAGCTTTAAGCCTAGCAGTTGCAAGAAGCAAGAAGGGCCTGACGAAGAGCTCGGGAAAGATAACGTTTGTTAAAGAAGGTGGAAAAGCAGGAAGTCAAAAAGATAAACTGAGTTCAATTATTGAAAAAGCTGATGACTGGACACTCCTCATGGATACATACGAAAAGCACTACACAATGCCAGACCAATTATGTGTGACGTCAAGAAGGCCAGATATATTGCTTTACTCAATGCAACGAAAGTTGGTCTTCTTTGTGGAACTGACTGTACCATGGGAGACAAACATCCCAAAGGATCATGAATACAAAATGAATAAATACTATGACCTGGTAGACGGCTTAATCAGGAAAGGATTGAGGACAAGACATTACGCAGTGGAAATGGGTGCAAGAGGGCTACCAGCGAAATCACTATATAGTCTTCTCAAAGACCTAGGACTGCCAAGACCCTCAATCAGTACATTTCTGGAACGAATGACCAAAGCTGCATTGGCGGCATCTTACCGGATTTGGTTGGGACGTGGATGTGATAGGATCTAGGTGAGCGTTGTTGCAACATAAAGGCCTTAAACCACGCTCCGGTCGCAAGTCCGGGGGGATCCTATCACATCAGCGCCCTGTTGATGGGCCCAGTGCTTGCATTGGAGATACCATTGGATTGCTGAGACGTACACTTCAGTATTAAGATTCTAATGTGAAACACAATCTACTATTAACAACGCTGGTTTTACCTATATATAAGAAAATTAAAAGTACCTTTAGGTTTTATGTTTCACACGTATATAATATTATGATATAATACACATAGATAGAGATTGTATATTGGATCAATTTTTTTTGAAAGTAAATTAACACATGATTAATCTTTTTCTGAAATCATGGCGTCGTATAAGCTAATTATAAAATTAATCTTTAAAAATATCTGAGTTATAATTTAAGCTTAATATTGTTTTAAAATAATATAAATTATTTACTTGCCGTAAATAATTTATCCTATATACATTTTGTTTTAACAACCATTCATTATGGATGAAAGTAGATAGGTATGACTAAGTTTTTGAAGTTATACTTCTTTTGGCGCGATAGGGAAACTGATGAGAGAAAATTTTTACGATGCGCGGCGCACACCTTCAGTACTAAACCTTAGGAGTACATAATTTCAGTAATAATTAATTTAGATTTTGAACTTATATTCAATTTAAAGTATTTGGTATAAGGGAATGTGACTTTCATAAGCATCGCGCGAAGTTCAATATATACTTCAAGCCACAAAAAAGGAATTTAACCATAGCTCATAGGTGTAGAAAATTGTATTAGCAAAGAAAAATATAAATTTAAATTAGTTGGTACCTACCTCGTAATAAAGAATATATCAAGATATTATAAATATAATCATAAGAAATAAAATAAGAGAAGTAGGTATAGAAGGTAAGAATTTTTTTTATTAAAAATAAATGTTAATCGTATTCATAAGGCATTCACTTTTTATATTGGGTTTAAATAATAATCTTCTTAGTTCGTATCGAATCCATATAAGCTTTTATTATTCATATCACAAGTTCACCCCTAATAAAACACCTTCATACTCTGCATATAGTTATAAAATTTTATGTAATTTTCCAACAGCTTTCACTTAAAGATGAGAATAAAAAAAATTGTATCGAATATAAATACTTTGATATTTTGTATGTATATTACTAGTGGGCCGTCTCAGCTTCGCAAGGGGATTTAACAAAAATTTCAAAAATAAAAATTATAATAAACACTTATCGCGTTAGGTTACTAAAAAAAGAAAATTGGGTAAAATAGGGGTTGTAAGTTTAAATGAAGAGTTCGTCATTTTTGAAGCTGGAAGCATCATAATATTGGATTACCGATTTGAAATGAGTAAACAAATTTTTTAGCTTTTGTCAAAATTATTATTTGAAATGGGTAAAATAGTGAATGATACATACATTTGTATGGATGTCCGTTATTTCTGAAATTTAAATCTTGAAACTTTTTACTTAGGTGTTTGTTCATAAATACATAGATATTTAACTAAGCATTTTTTAAATTGAGGCAAAAAGAAGGTATTAGGTTCATTACGTTAATAGGTATATTTTATTCATATAGGAAATTCGGTGAAAAGGAAAAAGCACGTCCAACCTAAAGAGATCATAGGAGAGAGAATGATGAACTCCAAAGGGCGAGGGTGATTACACAGTGAATATGTTAAATATTTCATTACTTTGATTAGCATTCTTTATAAACTCGCGCAGTAGACCAGAAAAATGCTCCAGCATATTGGCCGTGTAATACTATCGACTAAAAATTTATTGGATATATCATTGAAAGTATTTATTTTAAAAAGATTTTTTAACGAGGGATATTCAAATACTCGTTTTTTAAAATAATCTATATATAAAACTTCAAATGCTGTGATAAAAGAATCTGAAATAAAGTTAAATGTTGTGGATGAATGAAATGTAAATTTCTGTGTTAACTTTTTTTATGTCACTTTCAGTTTAAGAATCTATCAATGCCAATTGGTTAGTTTTTTGTAACGACAGTTGTTACTACTGTTTTTTTCTTAGTAAATTGAGTAGTTCACAATGCAAGTTAGTTAATAAGTATTTTCAAAATCGAGGAAATAGAGCGTGTGACTGACAGTTTCTGTTTATAATATTAAAAGTTTTTAAAGATACTGAAAACTGTAAATAGTGTGTGTAATAGCTCACTATCGTCATTTAAAAGGTAATTCTTGAGCTGGTAGGTAATTCTTGAACTAATATAACATTGACCCTTAACGTAGCACTACCACTATGTCCTTTGCTAAATGCACACAGCCACTAATAATAATTAATCTATAGATGTTTAACTTGAAATGAACTATTTTATATTATTTTTGATCATGTTCTATGTTTTTCCAAGTGACCGTATTTATTTTGTAAGTGATATAGAAATGTTCATTTTTAAGAATGTAAAGCTGTCTTTAAGTCGTTATTTACAGGATGTCTCGAACCAATTTTAAAGAATTGTTTTTCTCTCAGAAATATGTACAATAAGTTGTTAGTAAGAGTTTATTTTTTTCATATAAGTTTTACATTAGTTTGATAAAGTAAATATTTCGTATAGTGAGATCATCAGAAAACTGTACTGTACCATGCCATTGCAAGTTATAAGTAAACGACACTTTTCAAATAATTGTAAAACATTTCTGTAAACTCTGTATTAGTATATGTTTTATAAGTGGTCCTAAATAAATAAAACTTTAACAATATAAATTATAAACAAGTAACAAACCTATCGTTTGAAAAATCATAAAGTCGTTTTGTTATTTGGTTTTTTTTTTTTTTTAAATAATATTTTGTTCGTATTTACTATGTATTATATTTTACTAAATAATTGTTACTTTTCAAATTTTATTTTCTTCTTCATTACGTTAAAGAAAATAAGTTATGACAAGATAGCGTTAAGTAGAGTTTTCAATCTTGACAGGCTTTCCGAGAATCAACGCTTAGTACCTATTCTACTTTAATATAAGTATCCAGTTCAAGACTTAAGTTATTTACTGAATTACGTTACTTAACATTTCCATCATTATAAATTAATGAATGTTCGTTTACTTGCTAACTAGAAAATGTATGAGTCCTTTTTAAATTTTCATTAAAAGAAATTTCAAGCTTTTCATAAGTTTATCAATGATCTGAGATCTTTTTAAACCGTAAAATGTTTCTAGACAGGTCCTATTGCTAAATAACAAGGTCTGTAAATGTCATTTAATTTTTATTTGAATTGATACCAATATAATTGTCATTAAGTTAAATTATTTTACAGATAGACATATTTATTATTCAGTCTTGAGAAAATAGTATTATGTAAACAGTGATACATATATTATATTCACAGTCAGTTGTTGGTCTGCGGTTGCGGTCGAGACCACAGGCTATCGGGCGGAATACGTTCATGTACGTGTGTAAACATGGCTTAGGTAACTTAATAGCTGTATGTTTCGCAAAACTTTCTATTAATTGTGAAATATCTACACATTCAAAATATAAATTCAAGCGTATAATAACATTTACTTATTTTACACTGTTGTATACCAATACAATATATATGTTATAATAGACGAGATATAGATAATACCTTATAAAAATAATATGTTGTACTTTTTAACCGACTTCAAAAAATCAGGAGGATTCCAATTCGACCGTTTTTATGTGTATCTCATAACTTTTTACAGGTATTACCGATTTTGATGATTCTGGATTTAATCGAAAGCTGCTGCTTGTAATTGATCGAGATCTGTCGAGTACCTTTTTTATTTATTTCTAATAATGCTTATTTAATTGATTATTTTATTGACTACCTACGTAACTACTTGTCGATGCATGAAGTCAGTTTTTTTTCGTTTGCAAGCAAATGCAATTATATGATATTGTTTGAGACATAACATATAGGTTTCTGAATCGCTTGTTGATGGGGTAATCTTAAATAAATTGGTGTTTATCAAGTAAAAGACAAAGAGGTTTATATAACGTTACGTTACGTTTATAAAACGCTACGTGGTTCATCTTCCTTTTTTTCTAAAGCGTGATATCAGATTTTGCCTCAATATCCTCTTGAATTCGACTTCAAACAAACTGAGGTTTATGAAAAAGAGGTTTTGAATTTCATTACCTTAGTACCTACTTTATTATTGGATTTCGAGAAACTGACTACAGATATTAAACGAACGCGCGTTTACTTTTATTGAAAAACCGTTTATTATCAATTATGTTAGGAAGGATGTTTTGAAGTTTATTTAACCACTTTTGTCAGACGACTCATAAATATGTTTAATGTATGGTTCACGCAAACATTTGGAGTTTTTTAATAAAGAATTCTTAAAATCTTTGATTTTGGTTGCCATTTAGAATAAAGTTTGTAAAAAATACGTTTTATATTATTTATTTCAACGTAACAAGCCATTTAACTTTTCTCTTAGTATTCCTACAATGTATAGTAAAATTATATAAAAGAACAATTAACAAAGTAAGTAAATTTTTTAATTTTTCAGAGCTAATTGTATGATGGATTTATTCCATCAATCAACCGAACAACGTAATTGTTTCGTGATATAAAATCCATTAAATAATTAATTCACAAAAAATAAACGTACTACAAATTATAAAATAAAAATTCTACCTAACAAGAATAAGTACTGCTCCATTTGACTGTTCCGTTTTATACCGTTAATAATAACTTTCCCATTATTAATAATATGTAGTTTAATATTGCCTATGTTAGTCAGTGATAACGTTGCATTATCGCAGTGAAAAAGTTTTAGAAATCGATCCTGTTATTTTATTTGTTACAAACAATCAAAAATACTCAATCGCAGTAAAAGAAACAATAACTAGGTATACGAAAGAACCAGATGTTTTTCGTAACAGTACGTTATAATTATGGTCATAATTCGGACAAGTTATTGTAATTAATGTTGAAACACTAATGGCACCATTACGCTAGCCCATTTTAGAGGTTTCTTTCGTAATTAGGGGAGAGACACGGTCGCGTCGGAAACTTTTTTAACAACACCTTTATTATTTACTTACATAATCTTTTAATAGATCGTTTTAAGTAATAATTTAGTAACTTTTTAAATATGAGTTCATTAATTTTTTTTTTGTCTAAAATATTTAAGCACAAAGTATTTGTCGTATTTATATTTTATACTTATACTCCTTAGTACTCCCTATTTCTTTCTCGACTCCGTCACTTTTCTTAAGCCTAAAAGGTAAAATATATAACTCAGCCTTAGTGAGTCTGACACTCAAAACTTTCAGTTTATTCTGGTGTTTAAGTTATTTGGACTTAAAAAGGATTATGATGTCTATTATTTCTGAATTACGTAATTCTTGAAATATTTACAGAACGTTTTGTGAAATACACGTTAACGATGCCATGTACAAAAAAAAAATGTATTACTTTGCATGAAAGTAAATCGTTGCAAGAAAACCGTGTGAAATTCCGAGATAAAAATATAATTTAAATCCTTTCAGTTGTTTCGGCGTGATGAGGGGCCGGAGAGACAGTAAAACGACAATCAATAAAAAAAATTATATCTTCAGTATACTCATAAGATTATCTCCGATTTTTTTTTAATATCTTCAATAACTAGAATGGACAAAGTCTAAAAGCACGTAAATGTTTCATTATTTCTTTGCACTATTAGTAAACTATATGATGAAAAAGCAATATAGGCATAAAACATGGTGTCATCAAAGAGTACCTATCTATTATTGTTTATTTCACTATTAGTGATAAGACCGATTTGTGCCTTTTTTAAGTTACAATATTGTTATTTTCCTTATTTCATTTCAAATGTGCAACAAATTTTCCTATAAGTCAAAGCAGAAATTTTAAAAATAAATAAAAATCTGAATTTTTTTTTAAATATCTCTAGCAGAAGAAACGTTTTCTAAAGCTTTTTGTGTCAATAGGTTTACAAAAAGTGTTAACACCGTTCACCTGCAACCTTTTGTTTCTTACCTAAACTACGATAAGCTCATCAAAAAAACTAGTTTTCACAAGTTTTTTTAAATATTTTATAATATTTCTATAATATATACATGACTATTATAGAAGAAATATTTAGCACAGGAGTTTCATCGGAAGCCACATATTTAAAATTTATTTAATTGTTACCAACCTTAGAATAAGTTTCTTGTTTCTAACACGTAATATATATCAACATCTGAAATAAATGTTTGATTATTATCCTGGTCTTCAGTCCATCCGTTTAATATATACATATAAGTATAAGTACCTAATAGATACTTACAATATAATAAATAATAATTTATATAAATTACGCCCCGGCAGGGAGGTCAAACGGCCGGGGCTTAGGGCTATAGGCTGAGAAATTCAGCGCACAATTTTATTGAGTCAAGTAATACCACCTTGTACATCCTGGCTCCGAGCGAACAGTCTTGGACTCTTGGATCCCCAGTTGCCCAGTCCCCCCAGAAGCTCTAGTCACCTTACTCACCACAGGAACACAACACTGCTTGAAACCAGTATTATTTAGCTGTTATCTTCTGTAAGGTCGAGGTACTTCCCCAGTCGAGCTGCTTCAGATTTTGAGCAGGATCCTAATCAACAAATCCTCAGTTAAATCTTCCTTATATTATACGATTCTCAAAGAGTTATTAATTTTTAGTGACGATCCTGCGGTGAATTCATTCAAGTTTTATTGTAAAATTGAATAGGCTTTGAAATGGTGATACAAAGGGGATTCTGAACAAGTAGGCAGTATTCATCTCCGTCAAACATCAAAGAATTTTAAGAAAATATGAAATAACGGTTTTCATTTTAAATATATATCTATTATAACTCATAAATTCATTATATGAAAATAATTTTATTTTGTGTGTCAAATGTTTTTAAGTAATTACATATATTTATATTCCAGATATATGTACATATGTGTACGTAATACAATTCTTTAGCACATAGAACTAAGATTATCTGTTACAATTTTAGAAAGTTTAGGTATATTGATAAGCTTTTTATTTTAATGTTTCGTTATAACAGTATATATAATATACATTATAATCAAATATATGTTACCAATTAATAGATAAAATAATATAGGATTTGTTCTTATTAATTACAATAAATTTTAAACTAGGTCACTTAGACAACGGAAGTTCAGCAGACAATGGTTTTGTTTGGTCCTTTGAGACATTCGTGCCATCTTTACCGTGTAAACTTCTAATAAAATTAAATATTATTTATAGTATTAACTATATAGTTAAGTTTTTATGTTTAGCATTCATTTGTTCTTATCTACTAAAATATATAGATTTTTGGTGTTTTAAAAACCTTTAATTCATTTCAAATTTACGGTTGTTGAAATTGACATAGCAGCTGCGTCTCGCGCTTTCTTCCGCGTAATGTCTGTCCCCATAAAAATATCAGGATAAAAAGTACACTATTTTGCTATTTTGGTCCTCTAACTATTTCCGTACCAAGTTGCATTGCAATTGGTTCATTATTTTTTGCGTAAAAGAGTAACTAGCATCCACCCATTCTAAATGCTTTCACATTTATGATATTAGTACCTACAAGAACAACTTTCAAAATATAGGTAAATAATGACATGACAAGTGCGAATAACAATAAACAGTTATTTTAACTCTATTTCTACTAAGAAATATTTAGATTTCTAGTGAGAATTAAAGATATATAGCAAATGTAGGTATTTGCTTTTTATTTGTTTTAGCATAATAAATACACAACAGCTGGCAGCACGTCTACAACAGAGGAAAACATTGATAAAGTGAACAACATAGTTTTAGTCAAATGCGAATCTACGTTAGAGAAGTCCGTAAATACCTAAACATATCGATTGACTCGTGCCAATTCAATTCAATTTGAACCAATGATTTGGCCACGAAACGGGATTTCTTAGAGATCAAAGACTGCTATTAATTTTTCCACGAACTGATTCTTTTGTCATTTTAATACATTACAGGACAAGCTTAGTGCTGGGATACAAAAGTCTCCGGTGAAGTCATAAAACTACGTCATGTTGCCTTAATTAAGCAATTTATGAATTATAATAAACCGGCTGGTTTCACACTCGTTTGATGATCATTGCTCCATTAGTACGTATTCAATTTCTTCGTGATACTTTATAGTCTGTATTATTTTAAATAGGTTTTTCAATACAAGGTTTTAAAATCAATGTAGTTATTTCGAAGATTATTCTGGTCGTACAAAGAAACTCGTTTACAATATTAATATAGATCAACGAAGAACTGACTTATTCAGTTCAAATAAATAACGTTCCATGAAAAAAAAATATCTTCAAAATTTACGCAGGTATATGGATGAGTGAGTACGGTAATAGAATATTAAACTTGATGCTAGGAAGCATGAAACTGTTCCTACGCCGTGAATTGGATCATATTATTGAATAAGTGCGGCACGACATACTACGTCGGTTTCAAATAAGGAGTTAAAGTAATACTAGATACGATCAGGTTCTTGTATCAAAGTAAGGTGAATATCACAGCGAAATAATACTTCTCTGAAGTCAAGTTGTTTTTTTTTTGTGGTGAGTGAGGTAGCCAGAGAGTAGCTTTAAAAATTTAAGCATACATACGGACAGACAGACAGACAGCGGGAAGCGACTTTGTTTTATAATATCTAGTGATGATAATGTTCTCGCATTTCCCAAAAATTGTATCTGTTGAAATAAAAACATTAACTTTTACTTTTTCCTTTAATAAAAAACCCATGCTTTTGTTAAGATTTTTCAATTGTAACATGAATGAGATATTATATTTACATTGTTCATAAAACTTGTTAAGACATCTTTCGAATATATTTTATCAAAACTTAAATTAATATTATAGCTTTCTTTAAAACTAATTTATACTACAATGTTGATCAAGGTATATTCGAGCTATCAATAATTTAAAAAGGTAATTAGTATAAAAAAAGTAATAGTACGTAACTGTAGTTAGATAAATTTTAATTATAATTTAAATAGGAAACTGAAATAAAAGTCAAAATGTAATCCATCTAGAAGTGTACTATCTATGTGTCCGTCGGTAACCCTGTTAGGAGCCAGGTTAGTTTGCAGGACATAAGGATTTCATGATGTACTGCAGTGCTTGTGACACTCACCCGTATTTAAGTGAAATCAAAACAGTGGGAATAAAAGAGTTATAAATTTGAACTATTGTTAACGATATATTATGTATAAGTCGACTATTACTATCAGTAAATAAGGCTTAGCCTAATAAATACCAAAATTCATATATAAAATGTACCTATTGTATAAAGGTTTCTAGTACTTTAAAAACAAACAAAAAGTAATTTAAGCAAAATTGCAGACATGTATCATTTATTATTATCATATATCATTTATCGTCTTTTATTACAATATCAACAATAGATAGAATCGACAAAGACATTTTACAGATTTTGTGTGTCTGTTTTTGTCTTTGTTTCCACCACCACTACCACCACTACAGCCTATCACAGTCCACTGTTGGACATAGGCCTCCACAAGTTCGCGCCCGATATTATGACGCGAACTCATGTGTTTTGCCCATAGTCACCACGCTGGGCAGGCGGGTTGGTGACCGCAGGGCTGGCTTTGTCGCACCGAAGACGCTGCTGCCCGTCTTTGGCCTGTGTATTTCAAAGCCAGCATGGATGGTTATACCGCCATCCGTCGGCTTTTTAAGTTCCAAGGTGGTAGTAGAACTGTGTTATCCCTTAGCCGCCTCTTACGACACCCACGGGAAGAGAGGGGGTGGCTACATTCTTTAGTGCCGTAGCCACACAGCACTTTCTTTGTTTACTATAAGAATAATTTGTTAATAATAAATATCTTATTCTAATTTATAGAACGTACCAAGTCTTGTTTAAAACCTTGTTAATTTACTATCTTAATATTCCATATGTATACCTTACACGACATTTCTTTAATTTATTTATTCAAAATCTATGAGACACAACATTCTTTATAAATTTATTTAGGTTCATTTTAAATGAAATCATTAAAATTAAGACGTAAACGTGTAGTCATATCAGTATTCTCACTAATAAATCTCAATATCCCATTTCAACATTAATTACAGACCCTTTGTGAGAGCACTTGGCTTGATAAATCCGAATGTATACGGTCGGCTTATGTTTTGATTTAATACTATCAGATGAATAATGATATCACCAACGTCATAAGTTGTATTTATTTTTATATAACAGACTATTTTTTTAAACAAAATCGTGTTTTGTTTTAATTATTATTTAGTTATCACTACATAGTATAAAACTAAGTCGCTTTCTCTGTCTGTCTGTATTTATATGCTTAGATCTTCAAAACTACGCAACGGATTTTGATGCAGTTTTCTTTAGTAAATAGATTGATTCCAGAGGAAAGTTTGTATGTATAACACATGCATAATATAGTAGAGGAACACTGATAGTTTTTGCAACCGTGCGAAGCCGGGCGGGTCACTAGTTTATTTATAATTTGTTGTACAATACATCTACCTACATGTTACACATTAAACATATTTTAAGATATATTTAGTAACAGACTTTGAAGTACAATATATTATATAGATACTATTTAGCTACTTCTTAGAGACAACCCAACAATAATAATAATAAACAAATTACTTGCCTTTGTTCCTTAAATATTAACTACCTATACACACCTTTAAAGTTAATTACATTAACTTAATTACATAAAGTCTAGGAATCCTGCAACTTCTTTTTTGTATTTTCATGTAAAATTACCTAAACCCAAATCTAATTTTCACTAATAATATACCAATGAAGAGTTTGTTTATTTGCTTGAACTCACTAACCTCAGGAACTACTGACTCGACTGGAAAAATATTTTTTGTATTAGATAATCCATTTATCGAGATAATTAACGCAAGCGAAACCGCGGACTACAGCTTGTACAGTTATAGTTACAACAGTAAAAAAACTTTAGTTACTTCACATAAAAAGTTTTTTCTATAATAAACACCAATTTTAAGGTATATTTTCTTTAGTGAATATTTCGTTATTTTGTTTTTAGTGTTATCAGATTTAAATCTCGGTCAGGTAGTGACGATTATTTTGAGATGCCTTGTTGAAGATACTATTGCCAAAAATGCAGCCGTGCATTGCATAAAATGTAGTTTGTTAATTCTACAATTTTCTAAAGGTTTTTATTCATATTGTATATACTATACGAGTATTAAAAAAAATATATTGGTATGGAGGACATGTGCCAATGACCCGCTTGCACTGTATGAAAAGAAGTATCATATTTTATATTTTATTAAATAATCTATCAGAATATATTATGCCATTATTTATCCACGCGTTTTTATAATGCAGAATGCTTTTACATAATTGTTGTATGTTACTATGTGCAATAAAGTTATTTATAATTATTGTTAATGCGAGTATAATTATATGAATCTGGTATTAGTCTCATAAAAACTTGAGTTCGACTTATTCTAAATGGTCTCTTAGTGTTTGATGGTGATTTAATGGTACGTTTTTAGTTAAAAATGTTTATTTATAGGTGTATGTTATTATCATTAATGATATTTAGGGATATTTTAAAAATAAATAATTTAATTTTGTAGTTATTAGAAAATGTATGCGTCACATTTATTTTAAATTTTTCTTATTAATACAGTACCGGCCCATAACTAATGTACATCGACCTTTGAAAAAAGATAATCGGCTTATTTCGACTTCGTAATAGCGTGTTATACATATAGTCCAAGATCTAAGACCCCAGACATTTCTTATTTTATTATTGACAAAATATACACAATATAGTTGTATAAGGAGTTACTAAAATATTTTGTATGACTTATTTACAATAAACAATATTCTACCTTCTTACCTCAAGGAGTTATTTATTATTACTCTAATTCCTTCTATGTTAAAGCTGTCCAACTCTGGAACTCTCTCCCTCTCCTTATTCCAATTAGACAAGCCCAATCTCTCTTTTTCTTCAAAACATATCTTAAACTACACTATTTGTCACTAAAACTTTAACTGAGGTAGGGCACAGCAGGAAATTTCCTGCTCAAAATATGGAGCAGCCCGACTGGGGTAGTACCTCGACCTTACAGAAGACCACAGCTAAATAATACTGTTTTCAAGCAGTATTGTGTTCCTGTTGGTGAGTAAGGTGACCAGAGCTCCTGGGGGGGAATTGAGGATAGGGTCGGCAACGCGCTTGCGATGCTTATGGTGTTGCAGGCGTCTATAGGCTACGGTCTTACCATCAGGTGAGCCGTACGCTTGTTTGCCAACCTAGTTACATAAAAAAAAAAAAAAAAAAAAAACTAAACACGTCATGTTCGCCTTTATCGTCTTTGTATCACATGTATTTTACTTAATAAATTTAATGCGATAGAACTTTTTAAAATTCAGTTACATTTCATCGTCATTGTTCCATCTAGTTATAGTTCATCTAAGTTTCTTAACAATAGTTCAGTAAAATTAAAATTATAAGAAATATCATTGACTTAAATATATATTAAGCAACGCAACCAAGAGTGATATTTGCTGAAAATCAGTGAAAATTATAACGCTAGGTAGTTAATTTTTAGCCACTTAATTCACTGCAAAATGAAAAATACTTGCTTTAAAGGCTGAATTTTTAGAAAACAAAAGATGTAGAAAAAATAATAATATTATAATATTTGAACAGTTCCAGTTTACTTAAGAATTTTTAATTTAGTATATAACAGCCATAAAAGCTTTTGTTAACTTTTCTAAAGGTGGAACTCTCAGAAACGCTAAAATATTTTAATAACAATTTTTAGTCAAACGTCTAGTAACAAAATTTTATACTTTCTACTTAAAAATAGCAGAACTCCCACGCAAACTCTTAATTTGCCCTTTATTCCCTTAAGATTAGAATCATGGACATGGTTGCGACTTTACAAATTATATCAAAATAACCGTTACGTGTCTTAAGGTGGCCACACATGCTAGGTTATGCTTGTCAGTTTTGCCTGTGCAAGCAAAACCGACAGGCTCGACCGAGTTTCATAGGGCACACACACGTAACAACATACCTGCACAAGCTCTCAGTTTCCATCATGGCACCGGTAGCGGTGGTTGACATCGACGCAATAGCGTTAATAGGATTATTAATTGTAATTTTGAAGAAAAAGAGAGATAAACAACGAAGCCGTACAGAGTGGTGTAAAAAGTGGTTACTGAAGATGAGAAAATACAGCCATGTCAACTTCCTGAAAGAATTGACATATTATATATCCGAAAGATTACCATAATTATTTACAAAACGACGTCTTATCCTCTCGGAACTTGCTGGATGACTGAAGCCTGAAGCGCACCTGCTACACACGTTCAGTTATGCTTGCGCAAGCGACCTGCGCGAGCATAACCGAGCGGCAAAAATATCAATTTCTATATTTTTAATTTTGCTTGCGCAGGCAAGAAATTATGTCTTACACACGTTCAGTTATGCTTGCACAGTTCAACTGTGCAAGCATAACCATCGGTTATAACCTAGCGTGTAGGGCTACCTTTATACGCCGGCAATCCGATTCACTCTCGGGGCCGATATTTGTATTAGTATACAGTACCTGGGTGACCGAGCCTAGCTCGGTATTTCTAATTTTATTTTATTTATTTTTTTATTTTGTTTTTTTCTCGGTATTTTTATATTTTATTTTTATTTAAATAAAAAATCACGAGTGAAATTTAAAAAAAAAAAAGAAAAAAGAATTAATCTCAGACTTAGATTTGAACCATGGTTTTCTCGATCAATCTCGATCGTCCGATTTTCCGACCTGAGCTGTTACAACTTTAATGACAATTGTGAAATTAACCTTCCTATTCTAACGATATTTTAGCCATTTTTTCATTGCCTAAAAACAGGCATACAACGACATTTTTTTTAAATGAATCCTAGCTAGATCAATTTTTCGCCCCCGAAATCCCCTGCATACTAAATTTCACGAAAATCGTTGGAGCCGATTCCGAGATTCAGAAAAAATATATATATATATATATATACAAGAATTGCTCGTATATTTTAGCCATTTTTTCATTGCCTAAAAACAGGCATACAACGACATTTTTTTTAAATGAATCCTAGCTAGATCAATTTTTCGCCCCCGAAATCCCCTGCATACTAAATTTCACGAAAATCGTTGGAGCCGATTCCGAGATTAAGAAAATATATATATATATATATATATATATACAAGAATTGCTCGTTTAATAGTATAAGATATTTGTTTTTGGTCTGGAAGAAAGTAGTGACGTTCTTCTGGGTCTCCACGTCATGCCTCACAAGGCATGTAAAGCTATCGGTTCCGTGTGATAATTCGCAAATTTTTAATGATGTAAATCGTTTTTGTTTTCAGTAATCATTTTTTCAATAGGTATACTGATGTGCTTACACCGTTAGTGTCTGTCGTTGTCTAATCTTGAGCATATACTCGTAATACAAAAGCTTACTGATTGTTATAATATCGATCACGATTCAGCCTGTAATATCCCACTGTTGGGCATAGGCCTCTTTCCCTTGTAGGAGAAGGATAGGAAGAAAGGAAGGATATAATATAATACAATTAAATATTTTTAGCGAGTCTTATCTCTTGTATAGTGAATGTCAACAGATAGATTAAGTTAAACTGCTTAAATATGCGCTTTATGGGCCTATGCAAACCGCGTTTTTTAAACGCGATACAGACGCGATGCAAACGCGCGTGTGACGCGATACAAACGCGATGCAAACGCGCGTATGACGCGATACAAACGCGCCGTCGACGCGCGTTTGAATCGATACAAACGCCAACAAACTGCTCTGTAGGATAAAAACGCGCCGTCGACGCGCGTGTCACGCGATACAGACGCGATGCAAACGCGCGTATGTCGCGATACAAACGCGCTGTCGACGCGCGTTTTAGAAACGCGCGTCGACGGCGCGTTAAAAAAACGTGGTTTGCATAGGCCCTAAGATCGTCTGTAGTCTCTGATGCGCTTCCCTCAAAGACTCGAAAACGCTTTCAAGCTGAAGGACTGAGATTATGATATTATACTAGATAATTAGCACTGTTGTGTGTTACATATTTCGTAGATGTAGGAAGTTTCCTTAATGATAAACAAATATAAGCTAATATTATACATAATTACGAAGATATCCATAGTTTTTTCTTCTTAAATTCTATTGCTGTAATATTCAAAAGTTATAACTCTCTTATTACGTTGATTAGACAGTCATAACAAATTTAAAAATCGGTGAAATCATGAGAAGCATCAACTATTATTAAAAACAAGCTATTTAAATTAAGGCATTCTTTATAAATATTGTATTTTTCGCAGTAAAGTATATCTAATCCATTAACCATGTTAAAGGCAATGGACAATTGACCTCTATTTTTATAGCGCCTGCCAATTAATCTATACTAATATATAAAGCTGAAGAGTTTGTTTGTTTGTTTGAACGCGGTAGTCTCTGGAACTACTAGGCCGATTTTAAAAATTCTTTCAGTGTTAGATAGCCCATTTATCGAGGAAGGCTATAGGCTATGTATCATCATGCTAAAACCAATAGGAGCGGAGTCCACGCCGACGAAGTCGCGCGCAGAAGCTAGTGTAATAATAATACGGTTATGTATGTTTGTAATTAAATATAAAATTTATATTCACTCCTGGTATTAGGTTTACCACAAGCGCCGAAATAACGATGTAACGCTTTTTCCTATTAAAATTGTAATTAATGTTTACGTAGAGCAATGAAGCGACATTTCAGAACAACGCAGTGAGTAGATATTGTGTTGTACTGAAATGATGATAAAATGGCATTATTATGATAAGTGAATATTATGTTCATTAATTCTTTTTGTTATTCTTACAAACTTGTACTTACTGCAAAATTCATTATGATATTTAAAAAAAAACTAACAAGGAAAATAATAATTATTATATTGCAAGTTAGCATAAAGTTTTTTTTAATTCTATTTTTTATAAGAAAATGAAAATAGCAAATCATAATAATACTCGGATATCACACACAAATATTTTTTATTGTATAAACAATGTAGTTTCATTATTATTTTGATGTAGTCAATAATTTTATAATCTTAATCGCTCCTATTATTATATGAGGAGTCAGTGTAACTGACATATTAATTTCTCTATATAAACTCCCTAAAATTGTACCCTAGGAAAGTTTTTCAAGTTATTACAAATCCAATTTCTCCGTTAAAGAAAATAATTCGGTAGGATGGGAGTCAGTTTAAAAGACGAATTTTAAGCGCCTTAAGCGGTCTTGGTTTCGCGGTTTTCGTGCGGCTTAGTCCGATTATGGTGCCTCTAAAAGTATCCTAATGTACGGTAGAAATATTTGAAAAAATGTACCCTTTTATTCTACAATCTTTAATGAAAAAGATTTATATATTATATTTGAAATATTTTCATACATAAAACTTAACTTATTTTCTTCCTTCTAAAATATTAATAAATAGAGTTGGGATCAGATGTATTTATATATAAATGCGTATGTGTATATATGTGTATGTGATGTTTAAGTTGGATATACCTTAAAAGACAGTACGAAAAGGAAGCAGGAAAATATTTATTTCAAAATTTTTATATATATACTGTCATTTCAATAAGAAACAGCAAAATAGCGTTAGAAACTGATTTTCATACAGCCAATATATATTTCACTGTTACATATATTATAAAAACACAGCTTGAAAAAGGTGAGTCGTTATATTTTGTGTTAATTACTGTGAATCCAACGTCTTGCTTACATTATAATTTCTTTTATCTCGTGTAGGTGTCATTATATACACATTAGTCTAATTACGTCATTCGAAGTGTATGATTCTAAGTTAGATGTTTTACAAGATTACAACAAAGGTCAGTAACTGAAGGCTAATCTAAATTATTTAAGTCCCTTGAGTCTGCGTTACTAGGCTAAGTACGGATTGTTGATTGTTACTGCGTCGGTATATAAAACAACACAATTATACCATGCAACTATAGTATTACAGTATGTAACATTGTATTGTACTGAAACTTGAGAATTTCTCACTGTTCAGAAAATCACTGTTCTTATTAAGAAGAAAGACTGAAGCTAGCCGATTACCGCACACTGTTGCACTGTGGTTTGGTGGCTACAATGTACACTTAAAATCTCTTTCGAGTCATATAGGTTTTCCCACGTTATTTCTATTTATCAAAATTTTTAAACAATATTCATTTTCGAAATAAAGCAGTTATATCGATGCATGAATGTAATAAAAAATAAAATTAAATTAAAAACTTAGCCATCTTATTTCCAGCGCTTATAAATTACACTATAGTTTTCATAATCGAAAATAAATCGTTTAGAAATACTTAGTATTACTTACTGACTTACTGTATGTACATTTACTTATTTACAGATTCAAAATATTGGTTAAGCTTACTAAAAAAAACGATAAATATTTTCACGTGTAATAGCACTCATCTTTCAGATTCGTCCAGCTCTACGTTAACTTATTATCGTTATTTTGGTTACAATGTAAGCTTATATAAATCTTTGTGAAATATTTTTGTAGGGTATGAGCGACGGTTTGCGCGGGTATTTAGTTTACGAGCTCTAAGCCAAGCGCCGACGTATGTCGCTGAGCTAGCAGTAGCTACGTTTGCTATTAATTTTAAATGAAGCGACCTGCATGTGTATACCGTTACACGAGAAACATTCCGATCTATCGCACTATTTTCGTTTAAAGTGAAAACAGTAACAAAACAATTATAACTAGTGTAGTGTAATGAAAAAGAAGAGACCAGATTATGAGTTCTAATGTATAAAACATAACCGATCATAACATATAAGCTTCATTATATTTAAATGCCGAAGAAATGGATAAAAAACAAACCTTTCAAATGAAATCTTTAATAAAAGTTTAAAAGAGGGTACGGAGTTCCACCTATAATACTATATCACTGCTACCGGGAGATATATTTCTCCATTATTCAGATCTAAAACACTGTTACTAGCCGGGAATTAAACTCGCCTAAACGTGTTCTATCTTCAATGCCATCGTTATTTTTTATACTCATTGTCAGACGGAGTAGAAACAGGATTCCTAAAAGAGTATTTTAAAATTCGAATCTCTATCATACAAGAGTACAGGATTCTAATAAAGAAAAGGTCAAAATCGACAAAAACAAACAAAGACTTGAGGGAAAGCCGGTAACTATAAAGTTACAATGTTGCAAAAATCTTAATTGGCTTTTTAAGTTTCACTGCAATAAGGCAACAAGCTGAGCGGGGTTTACAAAATGTATTCACTTTGTAATATTTCCGTTACAGTCTCAATTACTTACAATACGATACCAGAGCGATTTGTAAAATCATTCATGAAACAAATCAACTCGTATAAAACCGAGTACAAACTCGCATCTAACATTCGAAAACATTATCACAGAATAATACAGTTAAATAGAAAACAGTTTCGAAGGTCCCAATAGGCAACATTAGTAAATCGCATTTCCAATTTTCGTATCCTTATTCGAAAGGATTTACCCAAGCACACTAGGCTCAGTAATAAACAAGTTGCTGTTTTATGTATCGAAAATGTCCTCTTTGTTCACACACCAAGAGCTCTACGTTCGCAGATTTTATGTCGACTTCCTCAAATGCTAATAGAAGGTGTTTTCTTTGAAACGGCAAGAAAAGAAAACTTTTTGTAGAGAATAAAGTAAGGCAAAAGTCTTTTGACGTGACCCCAATTAACTGAATTGTTTTGAGTCGTATTATACTCGCATTTATTGTATTTCGACTTACATAAAGTGTGTACATTTATTATTAATATTAATTTGAATAGGTGTGTATGAGCATGATCGTACTCAGAGTGAGGCAAGGTGAGCATTTACCCCACCTTTACTTGAATCTAATGAATATTTTAGATTTTAATAAGGAAATTTTTGGTAGATTAACCAAAACCTCCGCAAGCTATTATTGAAATAGGGTAGATAGTAAGGGTAAATGAAAAGTTGCAATGAAAAAGAAGCGTTTTTAATTTCTACTCCTTATTGAGTTTTTGCATTTTTTGTTTTTGCCCCTATCCTTACAAAATTCTGGGTGTGAACCAGAATAAAAATATAGTATGAAAAGTCAATATTCATTCTAATATAAATAGTGGACTTCACAAAGGTTCAAGCCTAGCCACGCTTACATATAGTAATTATTTGCTATAGTCCAAACAATTTTTGAGAAGAAAGCGTAAGAAGCTAATTACACGACTGCTTTAGATGTGAATAATTAACAACAAAACAACAATTTTGTTCTCCAAGAAAACCAACTTGGGATTAAAGCTTCATACAATCATATACTTCATCTTCCTTCATAATAAAGACCACATAATAGTTTTCTTATGTTAACAACTTATTCTATTTATTACAATAGTAGGTACGTATATAATAAAAAAATAATAATAATCTTTTATCGATAAAATACTGGACAGGCTTAAAGACACGAATTCATAAAGTGGTTTCTCATTCAGTGCTTTTTTTTACCTAAGATTTTAAATTAACATGGCTATTTTTATTGATAAAATTATTTAAAAACGAATCATTTACCATGTTTGTGACTCACTCAGCTAAGTAGCTAGTAAACTTCGTAGCTATTGTCGAAATATCGAGTTCCGCAAAATGAAAATTAAAAACATGGTAAATATTCCGTTTTTGAATAATTATATATTTTACTGACACTAATTATAATTTAAAGTAAATTTTCTTAATATAATTGTTGTAAATTAATTCATTTTAATATGAGAAAAGAAAACGCAATAAGTAAAAAAAATACTAACAATTTTTGTTGTTATTGTCTGTTTAATAGGAGTATTAAGCGTTGCTATATTTTTTACTGTCATTAAAAGTAACATAGCTGATTTGACATCTGTAATATTTACAGCAAAATATAGAGCCTTAATTTTAGTAACCATACTCGTACATATATCAAAGGCCAATATTATTGTATTACTAACGCTACAGTGCCGTACGTATTTGACAATCAAAGTAAATGTTAGAGCAGCGTTGGTTAAGGTCTAATCCTATGTAATATTGTGATAGTAACCGCGACCTAAGTTAATTTACTTGTTCCGAAATCGGATCGGAAGATGTCTTGATATAATTTGTATGCTAATTATGTTTCAAGTTCGAAACAAAGTGCGCTATGCTAGACTTGATATCAATTGAAAACTTTAAACTTTTATTTGCGGTGTACGACAACGTATCTATTAAAATAATAATATGATTAAATAAATAAAGTTAAAATGATTGATACAAAAAAAATTGGATTAATTATAATTTAAAAGTAAACCATAAATAAAATCTTATAAAAATAATTAAAGCTAAGAAAAATATGTTATTGTCGTAGAACCTTAACACTACTATTTGTGCTAATACCTACATCAGCTAAAATAAGAATTGTGTACATCAAAAAACCTAAAATAATATTAGTTTCACCTGGGTATAAGTTTATTAAATCTCAACGCGCCGTAGCGTTCACTTTTTGTCGTGTTATTTCTGATAGAGTGGTTTTCAATTAAAATTTAATTTTACAATAATAAATTATAAAATGTTTTAGTTGATAATATTCGAATGAATACAATTGTTTCTTATATACAACAAATATCTCGAAGTGAACTAAAATGTCACACGATAATGATATTAATAAAAAATAAAACAAAAAAAATGCCGTAAATTTTGTTGTAAATGAGGTAGTTTTACATGTAAGATTAAAAATATGTTAACAAAGATTGCTTACGTTATTAGTTTTCAACAATTAAATAATCTTTTTCAGCCGCTACAGGAGGATTTGTTATTAAGTCTACCCAAATGAAACTGATTAATGAGTTTTCCTAATAACTTTTCCGCCATTACGGCTTAATCTGCTAAGGTAATGGTATAATAGCTTTGGCTTTGTTACCGTATATACATAGTATATAGTATTTTAGTATTGATTTAACAGGTAAGATTTTTTGTTCTAAATTTTATTATTATTAGTCTATATAATTATATAACATCTCTAGCATGATTTAATGATTCTCAAAACGTTATTTGAAATAATTGCTTAATAATTTTCTTTCATTGATCTTTAAAGTCATAGAATATTTTTATAAATACGTTTATTCTAATATTATAAGGGAGAAAAGATTTGATTTTTTGTTCAATTGTTATGGACAAAATAAAAATTACTAAAAAAATGTTTATACCAGTAGAATGCCACCTTATCACTCATATAAACTACACTGCCAAATTCGTGGTTGAAAAGCTAGTAAAATTTAAAAAGATTACAAAAAAAAATTATATCTTGCGGAGTTCCTTAGGGATCGATTCTTGGGCCGTTAATTTTCTTGATATACATAAATAGCATAATTATGTCATACTAGCCGACCCGTGCCCACTTCGTTGGGCGTTAATTATCTTTTTCTTTGTGATGCATTACCTATGTTGTGTAGTTCTTAGTATTTACTAAGTTCTATTAGGTTCATTGTTTATAGCAAGTATTGGACGTATACACTCGTAATAATATCGTGTATTTATTATTTTAAATTACAGAACCAAATAACATACTAAATTTTATAGCACTTATACCCCGTCCGGCGACTAATTAGCTTTTTGACAGCTCACGCCTATAAATTACAGTTTTTTTTCCGGAATAACGTACTAAAAATTTTACAGTAATGTCATACTTTATTGACGATTTGATTGATTGAGTGAAGTACCCTGTGCATAACAAACAACCACAGACTATGAAAGAGTTCTTGAAATAATAAATCGATAATAAATCGAACATATGATAAAAAAAATTTTACGTCATGTGATTATTGTTTCTACAAATTTAATACAAAAAAGGAAATAAAAATGGTATCTATGACCCCAAGATTGATTACTTGCAAGGAATTAAGTCGAAATCTTGAAATTTAATTGCAAACCAAGAATATAGAGCAATAACTCTGTTAATTCATTTATTTATTATTTATATATTTCATTTATAATTAAAAAAAATAATACGCATAAATAAATAATATTTTTAAACTAAATGTATTTAATTAATTCGATTGAAAGTTATTCTTAAATAAAATCGATTATTATTTCGAATCGAATAAATAACGTGTGAGGCAGTCACTAATGTCAAAATTTCTTGAAGTGTCAAAAAGATCATTAGTCGCCGGACGGGGTATAAATAAATAATATGTTACTTCAACGCCATCTATCAAAAATCCCGAAAACGACGTCGATAGACTAATAAATAGTCTTCTATTGGCGATAGATGGCGGCGAGAGATGGTAGTACATTCACCATTTTTGAGTTATATTTTTATCTTTTTCCTTTTATCTTGTCACTCCTGAATAGTGTAGCTTTCTGTTAGCGAAAGAATTTTCATGATCGGATCAGTATTTGCGAAGATTACCCCGTATATACAAACAAAGTTATAAACTTTACCTCTTTATAATATTAGTATAGATAATCACATGACGTAAAATTATTTTTATCATATGATCGATTTATTATCGATTTATTATTTCAAGAACTGTTTCATAGTCTGTGGTTGTTTCTTATGCAAAGGTGCTTCACTCAATCAATCAAATCGTCAATACGTTATTCCGAAAAAAGAACTGTAATTTATAGGCGTGAGCTGTCAAAAAGCTAATTAGTCGCCGGACGGGGTATAGTGCACGTGACGATATATTTCAATAATGCAATTTGCTTTCAGATCGACGAAGTGTTAGACAAAAATAAAATAGAGAAATATTTGTATTGTAATATTGAAAAATCGAAATAAATATCTCGAAATTTTAATTACCTGTAAGTAATGTATCTAAGCCGATAAAATAAAACAGAAAGTAAAGAGAAGAAAGTAAGACTGAATCTAAAGAAACAAAAAATTATGATAAACACAAATTAGAATTATTTCTGAAAAGACTAAACAACAAATAATAACTATAAGAAATATTAAAACAGAAGTAGTTATAGTACTTAGTAGAAATTAAAATGCAAAAATAGTTTTGAAGAAAACTTTTGACCAAAACTACGTCCGGAGTACCGATAAAGTAAAACAGAAAGTAAAGAGAAAATATATAAAATAAAAAATAAACGGCAGCGGGCGCCTACAGCGATGAATAAAATCGTAATAATATCGTGTATTTATTATTTTAAATTACAGAACCAAATAACATACTATAAAGAACAAATTTTAAACCACTTAAATAAATAATATGTTGCTCCAACGCCATCTATCAAAAAGCGTAAAAACTTCGTCATCGATAGATTCAAATAGACAGTAAATAAAATAGAGTATTAAATAGTTAAATCTAACAGCGATAGATGGCGTTCGTTTCTTTGTTATTTTCATAATATATTTTAATATTTTTCTTTTTTACTGAATTTTTTTGTACAATTACAATAAAATATAGCCTATGTCACTCCTGAATAGTGTAGCCTCTCACTATTTTCAGCAAATCAGATAAATATAAATGTTTTAAAATCACCAATTAATTTCTAAGGCAAATAATAATGCTTGATTAGATTGCACGTCAGAGGACGCAGGTTCAAATCCTGGTGATTTAAAATCTTTATATATTTTTATCTTTTTCCTTTTATCTTGTCACTCCTGAATAGTGTAGCTTTCTGTTAGTGAAAGAATTTTCATGATCGGATCAGTATTTGCGAAGATTACCCCGTATATACAAAGTTATAAACTTTACCTCTTTATAATATTAGTATAGATTAAACTTAACGGTCAACTTACTTTATATGTGGATGAAACGTGTTTATTTTATTTTTACCATAGTATTTGTATTCATGACATTACGGAACTAGCCCTGGAAGATTTCATCTGCTATTTAATTGGTTTCAATCTAATTTAGTCACCATAAATGGGCCTCAAACCTGCTATTGCACATTAACCTTAGAACCGTACCCTGGGGTACAAATGAAAAAAAGAAATTAAAAATTGTCTATAACATTTTTCCTCTTTGACGGTTTGCTTCGCTCGTCCGTGTATTTACGGGGGGCGAGGGGACTCGCAGATATCTAAGTCGGACGTTGGTTCTGCTTGCAAATGGACGTGACACGATGCTTGTGGGGTACACCAGCACCCCAGGGTACTTAGAACGTAAGTATTTCGTTATTATTATTATTTTGTTATTTCGTGTTTTTATGATGCTTATATTATCTACTGATATTGTATGTGATGTTTGGATCTATGACATCTTATGTGCACAATTAACTTGCTGAAAAATGACGGCTTTTGCTGTGTAGGTTTTTTTACTAATACATTTTTATATATAAGATAGACGTATGGCTGTCAGTGTTTGCGTTTTGTTAGTATTATTTATTTATTTATTTTTTCAGATGACTTCACGTCGCAATTTGAAGGAGAGTGAAATAGTGCATGTTCTCTACTTTCATATGTGGCTTCAAAGCTCACGACACTCGCATTTGATCTCATCAAACCTCACCTGGAAGTTAGATTTCAGTATCGTACTTTGACAACATCCCTAAAAATAAGTATTAAGTATATATTAGGGAAAAAGCGATCATTAGCTGTGGTAACTAATGAAAATTCAAAATCTGGAAAATATTCCTTCTGCCAAGGTTCAAGGACCATAAATCATGCACACAGTGCGTGACGTACAAAACTTTCCTTTGTAATGAGCACAAAAAAATTTTTTTGCCAAAATTGTTTAATTTCCTAATTTTATGTGCCTCAATTGTGTTCATTGAGACCAAAACTAGTGTCAGACAGCATATATACGTTAATTTTTAATAAAACTTTATTACCTATTGAAAAATGTGTCTTTTTATTTGGGGTGTGCTTGTACCCCAGGGTACCGTTAATGTAAATTTTTATATGGGTACGGTTCTAGGGTTAAAAGTTTAAAATAAAACTATACCAACCTTTAATAAACTAACAATAGACAATCAACCCTTGACCGAAAAAAAACTCAGAAACGTACCACGACCTTAGAATCGACAAAAACTTATATTGGGAAATACAGATTAATCATATTAAATTAAAGCTCTCGCCTTTTTTTGGGAGCAATAAGACCTAGTATAGGATGCCTACCACGCGAAATTCGTCTTATGATCTACAATGAATTTCGTCTTTATTGAATTATGGGGAAGTGCAACCAAAACTAGACTTAAAGAATTGCAAATACTTCAGAATATAATCGTAAAGGTTCTCTTCAACTACGATTTCATGACAAGCACTGATATAATCTATAAGGAAACCGAAATAATGAATATCTATCAATTATATAGTTTTAAAACGCTTGTCACTCAAATTATTCAATTTGTTAGGCAAAAAGAAATGCAACTATACTCACTCAAGCGACGCAATAAGCTAGTCACACCTAAAACTAGAACCAATTATGGGAAAAGACCATTTGAAGGTGCACAGCTATTCAATAAAATTCCAGATCATGTAAAGATCGCAGACTCGATCACTATTTTCAAACGAAGACTTAAACAATATATCAGACAAAATGATAGTTTGATTACGAATTTCTTTTACCATTTTTTTTCACCTTTTAACTTCTCTTATTCTTTGCTTATTCGATTCAAAAATTCATTAAGCAGGTGTGCCTGTAACTAAATCTGTCATGTAAATGTGGTTGTTTCTCATGCAAATGACTGTATGGTTTTAAATGAGAAAATAAGGATATTTAACCTCAAATAGCTCGAACAAAGTGTAAATAAACTTATGGCTGCAATGAAGTGCAGCTCGAACTTGTAAGCTACGACAACTTAGTTCAAAACTTGTGTTTGAGGTTCTGAAAGTCGAGGACCTGATTCCATTCATTTGTCACGCGCTTGACGTGTTTTGCTTTCTTGTTTAAATACTAGGAATGCTATTTTACTTAAAGTTTGTAGATTATAATAGAGTTTTCAATGGATAGAATGTGTTTCGGATCACAATAATAGGTGTCCTTCGGTACTTCCTGGTGTTGAAGAGCAAGTACGATGTAACCAAATGCAAGAAGTGTGACAGAATTTCTCAACAGATGTAAAATTAATAATAACGCGGAAGATTTAAATTATAAGTACGTCTTATACTAATGTTTCATTTCACCTTTCAATCATTTTCACGACTTTGTTCTTGTTCTTGAAACTGCTACCTCAACTGGGTAGATCCGATTTCGAGAAAGAAGTGCAGTATGAGATTTATCAGACCCAGACAAAGTAAAAAATAACAACCTACATATCTTAAAATTTATTTCAATAAATACAAGTAAAACTAATAAGTTCATACCAGTTCTACAAACTATAGCCCTCAAACTACAACTTTTTAATTAAAATTTACAATCATTTCCATTGCAATAAATGTTGTTTACAAAGACAATATAAATAGCGCACTCAGTTGTAAATAAATTGATTTTACTGCAGCTCATTTTTGCTTGTTATCTACACTTCAATTCCCGACAAAATAGGGATTTGTTTCATGGTAATTTATTGGTTGTTTATTTTGTAATTGAGTAAACAAACATTCAGCGGAAAAATCGGATAACATTATACTCTTCGTTATTTTATGTTTTCAGAATCGTTGTTTTAAAAAATATTTTATATACTATGATAATCAATCGAATGTATTCCTTGCTTAGAGATCTCTTAAATATAATAAAAAAATTTACTATTGTAATAGTTTTTTAACTACTTGTTATAAAAATTGACATTAATTAGTTATAACAAAAATTAAGAAACATAATTATAGAAAGACTAGATGATTTTATTATACACTAGCTATTACCTGAGACTTCGTCCGCGTTTTGGGTATTTACATGTTCAACGTTATTCTTTAAATCGGCATAACTTTTTATTTATGAATCGTTTGACATGAAACAAACACTAAATATTAAGTGAACACGTACAGACAAATAGACAAAAATTCTAACAATCATTGTTTTGGGTGCTATTTGCGTTGATAATGGTTGATAAAGGTTACTTTTTCTCATATATCTTTCATGTACAGACAGCGACCCGTTACATTTTTATTATTTGTATTAATTAAGTAAAATTAATAAATAATTAGAGATTAGAAGATATTATGTGTAATGAAATTCTTATATTATTTTAATTAAGATTAAATATTACATCGTATACGTGAAAGTCGTTTAAAATCAATTTATTCCATTATTAATAAAAAATAAATAATTTATTTAGGCCTTACTAAATAAAAACGTTCCTTATAATATACAAATTTCAAGATGTTTTCTTTGCTCAGACAACATTCCCCTCAATCATTATTACCATAAAAATGCGAACAAATTTTCTTAAAGGAGCTGCGATAAATATTTTTAATTAGTTAGATTTGTTTGTTATTTTAATAATCACTCTGAATATTTGCCGGGTGAAATCGCTTGACCTCGAAATTGTTAGATATATTGTTTATTTCTTTCGAGAGGGCATGCCGAGAACAAAGCTTTTTTGTAAACAACCTGTGATGGGTACAGGTAATGAATATGCCAGAACAAAGAGTCGAATGCGAGGCCTCATTAACCATTCAACTGTTGTTGTTGCCTTAAAAATCTGTTACAAAAGTCTTAATGAATAACTATGTAATATAATTTCCATTCTGACTTGGATACAAGCTATGTTTTGTTCAGACGAATTTTTCACAAGTCAAGTTCGAGATTGCTGCAACGTAGGGTAGGGTCACCTAAGATTGCGCACTTAACATTTGACTTGCTGTAAGTCAAAAATAAAATGAGTTAGCATAATCATCTTTATTTATTTTCTTTTTCAAACATTCATTAATATACTTTGTTAACAAACAACTTAATCAAATATTTAGTAAAATTTTTTGGAATAATTGAGCAATATATGAAAAATGGTAAATGCGCAGTCTTAGGACCCTGGGTGGGTAAGACTGCGCAATAGGATCGCTAAGACTGCGCATGGAGAACAGAAGCTTTTAAGGTAATACTAAATTAACTTAAGCCCTATTAATACTAAATTAACCCATTTTAGGTACAAAAGTCAAACTTGAAGTGTCCAATACCAATGTCCGCTGTGCATTTTTCATGCTACTGATGCCACCATTCAGAACATACAGAACAACTAATCCAATCTTCTGTAATCGATATACCTATTTTTTTGATTAGGCATCCTATAATTAAATAAATTTCATTGTGATAATCAATAAAAACAAAGAAAAACAAATAAATATCTTATAACATACACACACGGTCGTCTGTTCCTAACGGTAACTATTGAGGTATTATTGAGGGTAGAAATAAATATTGTTTTTAATAAAATAACTTCTGGTGTTATTTCCAACAATATATAATACTAGAAGGCAGGGCTACTACAAACTGGGTCAAAGAGCTAGTCATCAAAAATGAAGTTTAAATTAGGGGGAGGTAAGTCTGCGCGCGCAGTTTTAAGGACCCTGGCCCTGCGCAGTCTTAGGGAATCGTTTAATATGCAAATACATTACTATCCTTACCATCTCTTGAGTAGATGCGTAAAATATGCAACCGGGCAGCGTTGTAGGTGGAATTCGTTTTTAAAAACGATAACTAGATTTATTGGAATATAGCTTAATCAGACATGACCACAGTTTCAAAATGACTAAAATTAACATCAGTTACAAGAATTATCTTCAAACTTACCTAGCAGATCCGATATCTCACTGTTTTCAATTTTTTTGTCGCAGCAAAACCACTCATATGTACGCATCAAAATACGACTGAAGTTAGGCACAGATGTCGTTTATGTTCTGAAATATTAGCATTGCGCAGTCTTACCTCCCGCGCAATCTTAGGTGACCCTACCCTATTTGCTAAAGCGTCGGGTTTTAACGAATGAAATTACAATATTTTATTAGCAATGTTTATTTGTATGTATAAAATTCATGAGAGCTAAGAAATTGTTTTGCTACTTACTTCAAAATAAATTGCTTAAAATACGAGTACATTTGTGATGTTTACTTAGTAAACATTGCTGCTTTATTTCTTTTTATTAGCTTATTTTATAGCTGTTATTTGAAACATCTAATGTCTTTCGAATATTAAATTATATTGTAGAAATATTTATATTTACTTCGTTACTTTAATATCGATATTAACGCTAACATAAATTGTATTTAAAATATTATAATTTATAATAGGTCTAATTAATAGTGTGCTGATAAATTACAAATATATATTTATTTCAAACCTACCAGTGAAGTCGCAAGTCTGTTAATTCATTAAAACTTTTTCTTAATCGTATCTCCGGACGGTTTAAATCCAAGGTTATGGAAATTTGGTGCTAGAATAGGTAATGATTGCGACTACTACGAATACTGCCAACCGTTCTGGTGTTGTGTGAAAAGTCACCTTGACATGTGAGATAAATGATGATGTGGAATTTTATGTACTTTTGTGTTATACAATCATATATTTAGTAACACATACTTCATGCTCGAAGACAAAAGTCTTCGAGAAACACGTCCTGTCACACGTTGCCGAGACGTGGACACTGACGAAAGGACTAGTCCAAAAGCTTAAAGTCGCTCAACGTGCAATGGAATAGTGCTGTCTCAAAGATAGGATCAGAAATGAGACTATCCACTAGAGAACGAAAGTAGCCCACAGAATGAGAGCTAGAAGAGGGAAACATTACTTTCATTTTTATATACGACTAGATCGGCAAACAAGCGTACGGTCCACCTGATGGTAAACGGTTGCCATAGCCTATAGACACCTGCAAAACCAGAAGCATCGGAAGCGCGTTGCCAACCCTAACCCCGCTGTTCGCCAGGAGCTCTAGCAACCTCACCACTGGAACATGATACTACTTGAGAGTAGTATTATTTAGTTGTGATCTTCTGTTAGGTTGAGGTACTTACCCAGATGGGGTGCTTCAGATTTTGAGCATGATTAACCTGCACTACCCTACCTCAATGTTATTTTCACTAGTTAGTTTCACCAGTTTTGTGGCAGTAAGAACTGCTTGCGAACCTTTTTTATTTACGTGTTTCTAATGTACCTACTTTTATAATACATTGGAAATAGATTACCTATGCATTCTATGACTGAACAGTTTTTTTTTTCTCTTCATTTTTGCCTGTACGAGTATACCAGTCTCTATATTGGCCGCTCATTACACTAAAACTACAGAATACTTTTAAATAGAACTTGATATTATTTGAGAACATTATAGAACGTAATAGCTTGAACAGTGCATATTTTTATTTCAAAGTGCAGTACGATTCCTTTGGAAGAAAAAAAAAACAAGTAAAAATACACTGTCATCAAAGAAGTTACGAGAATAGTTAATGTACAACAAAGTTTTATCTGTCTGTGTATCTATTCTATTAATAATGCATAATGTCATTTCAAATACACCAGTTATTTAATTACAGACTTCGGTAGAGAGTTGGGAGATTGTATTCAGTGAAAAGAAGATAATCACTGCCTTGTAAAATTGTCCCTTTAAAAATGTAAAAACGAATAGGAGCTAATTAGGCGTTTATTTTTTAAATATTCACCATTGTTTGGATAATTGCCTCTTGAAACGCGATTAATTGGTATTAATTAAGATTCAAACGAGATTACTGTCCCGATGGAGCGTGACACAACTCTGTAAGACACAAAAAACTTCATAAAGTAGGTATTTTTTATCTGACAGTTCAGAGCCGTTATTAATTTAGAATTAAAAGCGCTTTAGTATTTATTTTGAAGCATACCTATTAAGTTTTTTTACATTTGTCGAACATTTAAAAAAAAAATGAAACAAAAAAAAAATAGGACGGTTAGAACAGACACAACGGACACATTTAATATTTAATGAATCAATTGGCTTTGACTTCTTGGCTCCTTGCTGTCTGCTTCGTGGAAAACTTGTATATCTAAATTTTCAAACATTTTATTTATTATTCGTTTACTATAATAATGAACACTAGTAATGTAAAAAATAAAAATAAAATAATTAAATTATCAAAATATCTATCTATCTCGGCAATCGTAAGACTTCGCTAGGCTTTAAAATATCACACTGTGTTTTATAATTTCGATTTGCGAATAAAATTGTAAAGCTTTTAGCCACTATTAAAATTATAAAACTTTTATTGTCATCATTCTAAAATTTTCATAACATACTCGTATTTCATACATAAAAGTGATTTTAAGAAGATAATAAAAAACCGACAAGAATAAACTAGTAAAATAAAAGGCTGATGTAAGACATATGCCTATCTGTCTCATAAAACCGTCGGGTTGGGGTCGCAAATGTACATTGAGCCTTATGCTAATGTAACGATAACGCGCCTTTAGGGTCAATAAACTGTTACCTACTCACTTTTACGACATGATAAATATTTTTCCGATATTATATTATGACCTACTCACACTAGTTTATGACCTAAGTTTTAAAGTATTTACTTTTCTTATTACAGATTGGAACTTCAACGAAAGTCAACGTAAAGGTACGTATCTACTACGATATAAACAAATATAATATATTGTATACATTATTGTTAATTTTATAAGGAAATGGTTTACATATAAGACTACTAGCACTGCCCGGTGGTTTCACACGCGTTAATTTGAGAAAAAAAATAGCTTATAGGTTTCCGCGGTTAATTTGTTATCCAACACAAAAATAATTTTTCAATTCGGACCAGTAGTTTCTGAGATTAACGCGCTTAAACAAAGAAACTATACGGCTTTATATAATTAGTATAGATATGCTTAATACAATCGATACTATTTTGATATCACTTAATATTTTTTTATATTCTAAGCTAAGAATGACACCACGTGACATCTACAAGCCAAGTCGCAAGGCAAACTATGTAACTAATAGTTCACAATTTAAAAAACATAATTTGTTGAATTAAAATAAAATCATAAATGTAAGAAATAAATAAAAATTGCTTTATTACATGGAATATTTTTTTAAATTATATTCTTTGAGAGAAATTAAACACTTGTTTTAATTCATTAATTTTTATTATTATAACATAAATGTTTTAACTGCAACAAACTTAGCACTTTACCATTCAAAAAAATATAATAACAAACAATATTTTAAAATATATAGCAATTGATTTTCTTATATTGTATTTGAGTCTTATGAAACCTTTTTTGAAATTATTTAAAAATGGTTCATACGCTTGGCGTCACTAACTCTAAATTTGTTTCTTATAGAAGCTTCTAAGTAGGTATTTATATAATTTCTCTTCGGGTTGGAGTTTTCAAAGAAGTTAACATTTATCCTTACACAAAACTAATATTGCAGTTGTATACAAAATTATATGATAATAACACTATTAGTCTTATATACACCAACTTCTGATTTCAATGCTTAGCAGGTTAGTAGCGTATTCCATTATTAATAGTAAGTTAATTGACTAGCACATAGAACAATACCATGTTCTACACAGCGGGCTACTATGGCACCTAGCATGTTATTAATTATGAAGCCCATTTATAATAAATACTATAGAATTATTAGTTAAATACTGGCAAATTATTTATTAATAATATACATAACAAATTATTTAACATAATATGATAATATCGTTAAATGCAATTCATAAACGAGTAATGAAACGAGTGATTTTACTTCTTATGATTTTTCTTTTGTTTCGAAATTTAGTTTATGTTATTTCGTAGAAAGAAATAGTTACACTTTTAAAAAGGCAACAAATAAGTATAAGCAACACAGAAATAAAAAGATTGACGATAATAACTATTTATCTTAAATCTTTTTTTTTAATATATAAACAAGGAAAAATGTAATAAACTAATAGTGACCTTAATTTCGTCTAAGATGTCAATATTTTAACATTTAAGATGTCAAGATTTTAACATTGAAGATGTAAATTATCAATTTGTCATATTACAAATGAAGGCATTATGCAAATGTATGTTTGGAATATTTAAAATGTTATGATGTACTCTAGGGGTCTTAATTTTATTCTCTGTGCTGCTAAAAGCAATTGAGAATTTCATTTATTTGTTTAATTTGCCTAATCCATCGCAGCTAGATCCGAAGTGACAAGTACGTGGCGAGGACAAACGCCTCGATATTGCGAATAAGCTTGAGTGAAGTCTTTTAATTAAACCAGTACCGGTGGGTACGATATGTTACACGTAGGTAAATTTGTTTTTATTATTATATACCTATATTATGAACTTTATGGTACAGTAATAAGATCTACTGTTTACGATATTTAAAATGCCACCTTCCTGATTCATTAATTCCGTATATCTACAGGTCATCTAATGGAAGACCGACAGATGATCGCACTTCTTTATGTTGTCTTCTTAATGTTGTTGTACTTAAATAAAATAAATAAATAAATAATTCTTTATTTCGGGTATCAAATGACCCATAAAAAGCACAATTTTTACAATGAATAACAGCAACTGAAATAAATACAAGCAAAAATTTCTATGTCACAATTATTTTACAATTCCAATCAAACTAATAATAATAATAAACAATAGCAATAAACAAATAAACAATTAACAATAATTCATATTAAAGAAACTTAAGACAACCTAATACAGCTTTCGCTCCGGCATTTGTACTGGAAGGTGTCGATCGCAGCAATGCCGGAGGTATAAGCAGTCAAAGCGTTCTCCGATCATCTTCAGCACCCTGTCTGGGCTGCCCCGCACTCTACGCACAAAAGATGCGGATCGTTTTCGCATGGTGGTGTGGAAGCAGTCTGTCCTTGCGTCTGCAAAAAAAAAGTAAAAGTATGTATTACTAATTCTAGATGCTAGAAACATTTATTTATTTATTAATATTTACCTCACACATAGATCTTAATAACCAATAAACAAGTCGGCTGAAAATTCCGCACAAAATTAATATCAAGAGAATATTATAAGGAATATAATTATAATATTATAAAGGAATATTTCTCTTTGATATAAGTAGAAGTGAGTAGAGTGATCGAAAGGATAGAAATTCTTAAATGGAAGGAATAGGTACTTATATTTACTTAGCTTAGTTCCACGGTTTCATCCACAAAATAGGGTAATAATGTTATATGTTCTAATCTGCGGCATATATAGAAATCATTTCATCACAGTTTGTGATAAAGTAATTATTATCTTTCCAATATATTTTAACCGACTTCAAAAAAGGAGGAGGTTACTCAATTCGACCGTATATATTATATATTTTTAATGTATGTTCGGCCATAACTTCGTCGTTTGTGAACCGATTTTGATGATTCTTTTTTTGTTGGAAAGGAAATATCCCAAGTTTGGTACCATAATAAGGAAACCAGGATGTGATGGAATCCTAGAGAAATCGAAGGGAACCTTTGAAAATCGTAGTGATGACTAGTGCATTTGTTAATTTTTGTCGTCTACTTACGTTGTATTACTTGTCAATGTAATTGAAGTCGTTTTTTTTTTCGTTTGCTAGCAAACACAATTATTAACTAAAAATATACATATCAACAGTTTTCACTCATTACTTCCTTGAGTATCGTAAATATAAGTGTAAACATATTATCTGCAACGAAATCTTAATAAACTACAAAAGTTTTACATAATTATTGATTGAAATTAAAAATAAAGACCTTATCCCTTTATTGAATTCCTGACTCCCTCCCACTTTGTCGCAAGGGTCTATTTTAATTAAGGTCCTGTGTAGTAAGCACATCATAGTAGATATAATCTATAGCTGGAAAGAGGAAGGTTGGCAGAAGAAAGAAATCGTGGTTACGAAACATCCGAGAGTGGACCGGAATAGCCAGTGCCGCTGAGTTATTTCGCAGAGCTATAAATAAAGAAGACAGTAAAAAGCTGATAGCCAACCTTCACTAGTTGGAGAGGCACTATAAGAAGAAGAGTAGATATAAATGTATATAAAACTGTTTATGCCTATCTAATATACTGATATAGATAAGAATTCAAAGATAATATATAAAATACATACTACGATTGAATGGAACAGAAACGCTCAACATAAATACTCTCTCGCGGTTTAGTCAACATCTATTTGACTTGGACTGCTGTACTCCTGCTATAACCCGTCCCTGGAGAATAAAATTACATTACCTCAATTTTATTGCTTATTTGAAAGCTATTTACATTTTTAGTTACATGTATAGGTACTCTGCTTGTTTTTTTTTTAATATATATTTTTTAATCTTAGGTTATAAAACAACACAATTAATTTTTAACTTTTGAATATTTATGTAATAAAAAGAGAAAAGAGAAACAATTATTTCGTCAAGCATGTAACAAAGCTATTATTTATTTATTTCACAGATACACTTACAATAAACATATAATTTTTGTTCAAACAATAAACACAACATCACACTCATTGATATGATTTTCAGTGACTAAGTGTAAAAGCGTTAAAATCTATACTAATATTAAAGCTGAAGAGTTTGTTTGTTTGTTTGAACGCGGTAATCTCTGGAACTACTGGGCCGATTTGAAAAATTATTTCAGTGTTAGATAGCCCATTTATCGAGGAAGGCTATAGGCTATGTGTCATCACGCTAAGACCAATAGGAGCGCAGTCCACGCCGACGAAGTCGCGCGCAGAAGCTAGTCAAAGATAAAATCAAAATTAGATACAAAATCCACATTAATGTGATCAAAATCAAATTCAAAATCAAAGAGCGAACGCACCGATGAGCTCTTACAATAACAGTCATAAAAAAGCGACAACATTATTTTGAACCCCATAATTTATTCGTTCTCGTAAAAATACTTCAAGATTTGAGTAACAAGTCCTTAGTAGCATCATTAACAACAATTGAATAAACTAGTTATCTTTGCTTTTATTTTGGATAATAAAGTAACATATTAATTACTAGCGACCCAAAAAACGACCTAAAAATATATTTGAAATGTAAGCGCAAAAAAAAATGTGTTTATTTACGACATCACATTAGAAACCTCTAAAACTGTAAATATTATAAATATAAATGTATACAACACACACACACACGGTCGTCTGTTCCTAAAGTAAGCAACTTAATGCTTGTGTTATAGGTAACAGCCGACTGGTATAGTTACATTTTTTTCCCGATAAACATACATATAAATATTACATATATAAATAAATATATATTACACCCAGACTCGGGGTGGGAATCGAACCCACGACCCCTGAAGCAGAAAGCAGGGTCACTACACACTGCGCCAACGGGCTAGTTAGTAGAGTAGGCTCTTTTTTTATAATTATACTAGCTGACCCCTCAAGAGTGCTGTGTGGCTACGGCACTAAAGAATGTAGCCACCCCCTCTCTTCCCGTGGCTGTCGTAAGAGGCGACTAAGGGATAACACAGTTCCACTACCATCTTGGAACTTAAAAAGCCGACGGATGGCGGGATAACCATCCATGCTGGCTTTGAAATACACAGGCCAAAGACGGGCAGCAGCGTCTTCGGTGCGACAAAGCCAGCCCTGCGGTCACCAACCCGCCTGCCCAGCGTGGTGACTATGGGCAAAACACATGAGTTCGCGTCATAATGTCGGGCGCGAACTTGTGGAGGCCTATGTCCAACAGTGGACTGTGATAGGCTGTAGTGGTAGTGGGACCCCTCAAACGTTGTTTTGCCATATATGTTACTAACCCCCTTAGGCCTTAATCCATCCTATTTATAACTTAGGTGTATGAAAAATAGATGTTAGATGATGATAGACCTGCCCCGTCTGAGAATCGGCTAACATCTATTTTTCATCACATTCATATGCACAGAAAATTTCATAAAAATCGGTCCAGCCGTTTCAGAGGAGTATTGTAACTAACATTGTGACACGAGAATTTTATATATAATATATTTTTGAAATTTAGCAAATTATAATTGAAAATGGTATATTAATTTTCCTAAAGATTAGTGTTTTCATAATTACCATTTTAGTTTTAAGGGACAGCGCTTAGTTGCCGTTGTCATCATACTATAATTGTACTATATCGTAGTTACAATTTCCTTGTCGATCTTCATTTACACGTGTAACTACGAAAAATATTGGATGAAAGAAAATATAATCGCATCTTGTATTCTGTATGCACGATATGGAAAATACATTTGCAGATAATTCCAAGTTGGACCAAGAGGATCCCTTGACCTTTTGATGGTTTTAGTGCTTACGTGACTCTAATACTTATCTTGATAAGGTTGACCTGATGAATTTTATTGCATCGAATATAATGTAGTAAGAACAAGCCGACTATAAAGTCAACTGAAATTTTGATGTTGACAAATTTTAGCAGCTTGCTCTTAGTATATTAAAATTAAAATATAAATCTCGGTCTACTAAGTTAGTATTAACCAATCTATAACATAAATATTTTAAACTAGCTTCTGCGCGCGACTTCGTCCCCGTGAAATAGGACCAATTCTGTTATACATGATTTGAGCGAAACTTTAACCGTTTACGCCGCGGAAGCTGTCAAAAGGAAAAAAAACCCCGATTTTGAAACATTCTTCATTGGTGCTGCGCTCCTATTGGTCTTAGCGAGATGATATATAGCTTATAGCCTTCCTCGACAAATGGGCTATCTAACACTGAAAGAATTTTTCAAATCGGACCAGTAGATCCTGAGATTAGCGCGTTCAAACAAACAAACAATCAAACAAACAAACTCTTCAGCTTTATTATATTAGTATAGATTAAACTCCAGAACCCTCCGTGGTCAAATATCCAATTTCTTGTAAACCCTATAAATCCATCCTTCTTTATTTAAAAAAAAAGGTTTCTCTGGAAAAATAAACATTTTATCTTATTAAATATATCTCTATATAAAATATTTCCATTGGTATGATTGATTGGTTTTTTTACTTATACCCCACAGTAATCCTGAAACATTTTTCCCCAGGGAATATTTGTTATTGTTCGAACTTTCGAAGTAACAGCAAAGTTGTAGAGTAGATGGACGTTAAGTGGTATCTTATTATTTTCCCATTTGCTCACAAAATAACATTATAGCAGCATTAAACATGAACGCAAGACTTCGTTTGCTTGAACGTTCACTATGGACATCATTTTGTATCTATGCTAATATTTTACTTACGCTCTTTTTATTGACTTAGTAGTACTGTGCCTTATAATAGACTAAAATAAACTATCGGATTGAGTTTACCTGTAATCGATTAATTAATGTTACTACGTAATTAATGTATGAAATCAGATAAGCCGGCGATACCATATAATGAGTAGATACATATTAGTTATATTGATATTTAAGACGATGGTAAAATACACTAGCTCGTTTTTAAAAACATTAAGTAACTATACAATTTAACTTTATTCAAATATATCTTTTTATTTACCAAATTATATGGTCTAGGTCAGAGGTATCAAACTCAATTTTGCAGAGGGCCATATATTAAATTTGGAATGTGTAGGCGGGCCAAATTCAAGAAAAAAAAATGTAGTGTGCGTATTCCCATCCCTGGTCTAGGTTCATAATGATTTGTTATCATATGTACTTTGAAAGTTTTACTAAGTTTCCTTCTGCGGATGTAAGGTGTATTTTTTTAAAAGATTACGTAGTAAGCGTCTAATTGCGACATCAACTGATATTAATTTCTTTGTCATAAAAAAAGGTATTTTTAAGCAGAGCTGGAACTGCGATAATTATTATAGGAAACTTTAACAAATTTCATTGTTAAAATATACAAAATTTTTAATTTAAAAGTGAAACAGACCTTTGGGCTTTTATACCATATAACATATTTTACATTATTTATTGTTTTTATATGAATACTGACCTTGACTATTAGATTTTCTTGCTGTTTCTAAAAATAATATTTTCATACGTATTTTTTGTGCAAAACGTATCCTGAAAAGGTTTCATACTGATTTTAACGGATATTGAATTCGGAAACAATTTTACGTATCGTGATGACAGGGGTTATCTACACTAAGGGTTTCCCTGTGATATCTGAACCCTAATAATTGTTTACGTAAGAAGAAACATAAAATACTTATTTTATTCCTACTTTTTAAAATTATATGATTCTGACTTATCACTGTACTTTTTATATTTATGAAAATACAATCACCACGTGTAAGCTTATTTTAAATATCCGTACCTGTGCGAAATAAGTTAAGAAATATTTTAATTCAAATATATTGTAATTTTATTAATATAGTTACGTTTATGACCTTTTTTGAACCCGAATATGTTTCAATAAACGTAACAAATAATCGTCTATTATGAGAAAAAAATATAAATTAAATATTTAAATTATCATATACCATACTTTTTAATTATTTATTTTACACTAACTATATTATTATTTTTAATTAATCACAGCACCACGACATTTTCATAAATATATCAAAATTAAATCCATCATTAAATTATAGTCATATATCGGAAATATTATACACGCTAAAAAAATAACCAACAAGTCCGTAAAATAGTTTTTTAATTAAAAATTTACGCAAAACTGGCCGCGAAGTCGTCACAAAACATGTTAATAATACCCATATTAGAGCAGATTTTCTTTTATTTTGCATTCGAATTATTATTCATTTACTGAACAATTCTTTGCATTTTCTGAGTAGATTTATCATAGTAATGTATATATTTTTTACATCATCAGAAACTAGAGATTTAAACCAATAAAAAGCCGACCGACTTTTTTAAAAAAAGCTGATATTTTGACGTGAGAATTTTCGATTAAAAATGAAGGTGCTTTTTCGATATTGAGGTCAATAAATAGGGTGAAAAAATAAATGTTTTAAATCTAAACAATTACAGTATAATTGGGACATAAAAAGGTAAGTTTTCACCAAATTTCGTTAAAGAATTGTAAAAAATAAAAATAAAAAACAAAAACTTGGTTTTTTGTATTTTTCACATACATTTTGAGGTTATGTGAAAAAAGTATAAATACAAAAGTTGTAGATCTTTTTATTACCTACAACTTTGCCATTGAATTTTTTTCCATAGGACTGGTAGTTTAGATAACGATATACGAGATAAACCATTTTTTACCCTTAAACCTCCCCTCCCTACCACTTCCTGACCTCAGATCGACCGTAATTTATTTTTCCTTTCATTTTCGTTGTATTCTCTTTCTTTTGCAATCCTACTATAAATTTCTTTGTTTTCAAAAGCTAAAAGCACTGGTCTAATTATGATGTTTAATATTTATTGCTTTCCTTTAGTTTTTTTAAGCTGAAGTCGTTCACTATATACCTACGCATAATATCTTATATCAACCATTCAATCATGCGCGTGGAACACTGAACTCTATATTCTAAGAAAGCAGACTGTTTGGCGAATTCTCGTAGTTTTACATGTTGTCTTTGTTCTCATCGCCTATAATGTTAGATCAGTAAAATTGTTTTCCATGGATTCCTGTTCGTTGCATCAACAGAGTATTAAGTTTTCATGTAACTTTAAAGATTTTTTTTTATATCTTGTTTGTAGTATGTATATATGTATAATTATATAGGCATATCTCTGTACTTTTATGCATAATTATGTTTAATTTGTTTTTTACTGTTGTATAGTCCTACCTTAACACTTACTTTTTACTTTCTTTACGCCTTAAGGTTGACTGGTAGATAAGGCTGTACGGCCTTAAGTCCGCCTTTTGCGCAACCTGTTATCTCGAAGTGTTGTTATGTTGTTTTTTTATTTTTTTTTCTGTTTTGTGTAATAAAGTTTAATAAAAAATAAAAAAATAAAGATTGACGTTGCAAATAGTTATAATAAAAACCTATTACAAAATTGAATTTATAAAAATTCCTTAATTTCGTATTGATATTACGTAATATTAAGTATAAACTTTATACAAATACTTACTGTAATTTATATAGATAGGAATAATAGTACTAGTGTTTGCTTTTAATAAAATGTAGGTACGTAAAAAAATCTTGTATCTAATTGTATCCAAGTGCGAGCAAATTGGCAGTGTTTTTCAGATCATTAGGCTGCTTACTGCAATGTTTGGTGGAGTTTTATGCTCTTAGAAAATACTTCTTCGAATTTCGATCACGGTAACATAGTTTAGTACGGTCACGAGTAATAATCTCTATTGTGATTCGGGTTTTTTTTCGGGAAATATTTAGAAATTGGATATAGAATATTGAATATATATATAATATTCTTATATTATTTTAATAAATCTGATTAATTTAAATATGTATTTGAAATAATATTATATTTTAGCTTTCTAGGGATATATTTGATATTTTTACTTGTTTACGTCCTTAAATAAATCTATCACGATGTTATTTTATCAATAATTAAATCTGATTATTTATCTTCAAGATTAAATAAATAATTTTGAATTGTTCATTTTGAAAACAATAGGTGATGTATGTGGTGTTCTCAAACTTATTTAAACTAGAGAAATTGAAAGAAAAAGTTTATAATATTGTTTTAGTTTAGTTAAACATAAGCTAGTTCAGAAAAATTATTCAACATTTTTTCCAACCATATTAAGTAGTAAAATATTGTCGTAGTAAGCTTACACAACACTCCGCTTCAAATACAAATTGTGTATTTTCCTGCAAAGCCAGTAATCGGCTCTGTTTCTATCAAACGTGAATCTCTTTATTTTTACTGTGTTTTAAATGAAAAATGCAAATTTGACTGTTTTGAACGGTTCCTTTTCTAAATAATAATATTTTCTAACATTATAGTCAATGAAACATTTTAATAAAAAGGAGATCGATTTTACTTTAAGCCAAGAAGTTTATAGTTACAAAATATCTGTGAAATATAAGAAATATCTAAAAATTAAGAAAACTGTGTATATTTTCTTTTAATAGAGATTTCACATTTTTTAATTTACTTTTGTAAAATAAACTCAAACTAAAGCCGGACCAACAACATAAAGAAAATTAATAATTAGGCTGTGATAACGTTTTCATGAAAAAATTGTTTTGCTTTAATACTAGGTTTTATAATAGCAGGATTATTTTATCATATTATAAATATGATAAACTGTTCTTGTTTTTTTGGTTTTAAGTATTTTTATTGAAAAATAAAGAAAGTAAAAAAATAACTAACTAAAATAACCCTTTAAATTAATGGCGGATGAAGCAACAAGTCTCGTATCCCTACTGTTTGAATTTAGACTGCCTCCAACGAATTCCGAAGCAAAATTGCTGCTTCCAATTTTTGTAAATCTCAGCCCGTTTTTGAGCTAATTCGACTGGGCTACCAGTGCTGTAACCGATGCGCAAACGAGTCGTCAATCGTTGTTTGAGGAACATAAATCTATTAATTTAATTTACAAAATTTTTATCACTTAAAAACTTTTCCGAGTATTTTCCAAATAGGTTATTAACAATTATTAAAAAAGTATGTTAGTTTTTATAATTATACATTTGTTTGAAATAAATCGTCTATGCATTGTAATAAATTATTAGAGACGGTGTAAAGAAAAACATTATCGTGGTATGGAAACGACTGTAGTACGTAATATTTGCTCCCACAGGATTATTTAACCTCTGCAAACATTGTTATATTTTTACGTGCTATCAGGAAGAAACCGTGTATTATAATCTTGAGGAAAATATGTACATAAATCTACGTTTGTGTTCTTTGTATAAAACGAACCAAATTGAAATAGACACTTTTTTTTAATTTGTTTGTTATTGTTGAGATTTCGAAAATTACCGAAAAAACTACGAAAAATTAATTAAATACTAAAAATTACGAAACACAAATGTAAAAAATCTGTGGCGTTCATAATATATTAATTTTTCCAGTCGTTATAACCACTACGCCATTATGTTAATATTAAAAAAGAAGAAGAATAGAAATAGCCTTTAAGAATAATAGAATGTAGCATAAAAGTTAAAGCAATCAAAAATGGAAAGTTAACAAGAAACTCACACCATCCGACACCTCAAGATTGTAGTCCGACTCTCCACTGTCACTAGTAATGGAAGGACTAAGAGCACTTGACCTCTTCGTCTTCACTTTCCGCAAAGTCGTTAAAATTGACCGCCGAATAAAATGTTAATTTTGAATGCGTCAAAAACAGACCTACAATTATAAAACAATTCATATTCTATTTTTATAAACCATGTTTATTTAAGTTACTTAACTATATATAATCATACATATATGCGATAGTGGTTCCATATATCTAGAATTAATGATTTTATTTAACACTAGCTGGTGTGCCCGTGACTTCGTCCGCGTGGAATTTAACAAAAAAGTTATTGTTCAGTTCGCAGTTTAAAAAAAATGTAAAATAAAAGTAGCCTAAGTTACACCTTATTATATCATCTATCTGCCAGTGAAAGTCCCGTTCAAAATCGGTCTAGCCGTTTCAGAGATTAGCCGGAACAAAGAGACTGACAGACAGACTAAAATTGTAAAAAATGTTATTTTGGTATAATATGTACCGTGTATAATTATGTATCCATATGCATTTAGTAAAAAGCGGTTATTTTAATATTACAAACAGACACTCCATTTTTATTTATTTGTATAGATTAAGAAACCGGATAATAAACGTGGAATGAAAATATTTTATGAATATCACAAATGTATTTTGTACCTACATTACACGAAAGACTGACTTACATTGCTAAATGTACAAAATATCAAATGAAATATACCTTGTGGACTTGTCTCGTGACGTAGGCTTAAATAAAATATTAATATTGTTTGTATCCCTAGCGGGTCAGGTGCCAGCAAAAACGTAACTTCATGCATCCTTGTACATATTACATATTTACGCTCCTGTATCTTTTCAGCATTAAGCATTCAAAAATATTCTTGCTTTATTGCTATTATTCAATATTCGAAGTGGAATGTTAGATATAGTTATCTAAAAAAATGTACGAAACCAATTTCTGTAATGTACTTGAATTACATAAATATTAACACTCTAGTTGTGTGCCTGTTTCACTCGTTGTGGATAATATCTACTAATAGTCATATAAATTTATCATTATATAGAATATTTTTAATAACAAAAACGACAATTGCATCAAATTTGATGTGAAAATGTTAAAAAAAATCGAATGTATCGGAATCATTTTAGTCGCCATCGTTTCCAATTTGTGATACTGCCAGTTTGAAACAGTCTACCCGCTGTATTGTATTATGGATGATAGTTTCACTTTCTTTTAATTTTATGTGACATTTCTGTAGTGTGGGAAATTACATTATTTACGTTAAAAAGGTCGTACATTAAGAATGGATCATTAGGGCGTGTTACGGAAAAGTTTAATATTCTTCCTTGCCTTAATCGTAAATGTTTCGGCAGAATAAAACAGCGGTTGTTTGCATCGTGTTGTTGCCGCATTCATTTAGATAATGGTCCACGAGTCCATACTTCCCACAAACGATAATTAAGATTGATATGACCGTCCATTGACATCTTGCCAGTTAGCGTTGTTACAGTTATGTTTATTCGCCATTTTTCGGAGTATTGCATACTTGTATAGTACTCGTAGTACACGTAATAATTAATTTGAGTACGCATAACGTACCTGTTTGTGTCCTTTGTATTGCCTTATATTAGTTTAACTTTTTTTATACATTTTACAATTTGAATATTACCTATAAAGTTGTATTCTATATCATTATATTATAAAAAATAAAAATGGAATTTAGATAATTTTTAACATAAACATACGAATACTTACTAAAATGTAAAAAGTAGAATTATACTATAAAAACTAATATTTGAAATAGTACCTAATACTTAATTGAACTGGATAAGCGAATTAAATAAATGGCGTCGCGTCGTTTGCATCGACAGAATAACTACGAGTAGATGTGTCAACTTAATTATCGAAAACAGACAAGAGTGCCTATTTTAAAAAAAGTAGCGTAGTTAAGCGTCCAGCTTCGTTCAGTAAAAGTTCGATTTCATCTGTGTTGTATTAAATATTTTTGTCATTTTTTTAGATAGGGCATAGCAGTAAATATCGTCTCAGTCTAACAAAATATCACAGCCAAATAATGCTGTGTAATCTCAAACAGTATTGTGTTTTTGTGGAGAGTAAGGTAGATAGAGTTCCTGGGGAGGGTCAGGGGTACGGTTGGCAATGCCCTTGCTATGCTTCTGGTGTTGCAGGCGTCCGTCGATATTCTACGGTGACCGCTTACCATCCGGTGGGCTGTCTACTTGTTTGCCACCCTAGTCGTATAAAAAACGAATGTTTAGACCACAAGACTGAAGTAATACTTCTTTAGTTGCCCCTACAGTAATATACGAAACGTAACTCTCTCTCTTTCTATCTTCACTAACTTATATCTCCCTCTCAACTTCCGTTCGCCTCAGCCGATCACACTTTTCGTAACGCCCTCGTCACGCATTCACCTTCTTACTTCCCAAGTCAAGCGTGCGTATAGAAGTTTCACTTCACAAAACGTGATTTTTTCAAAATAGTATATTTCTTTTATATTACATACTAGCTGCTGCCCGCGACGTCGTCTGCGTGCGTTCACTGCTCGTTTCCCGTAGGTGATAGCGCGATAATATGTAGCCTATGTTCTGACCCGACTTCTTAATAATATTCGTGCCAAATTTGAAGTAAATCCATGCAGTACTTTTTGAGTTTATCCCGGACATACATTTGAAGAAATAAATGTTCACTGCTCGTTCCCCGTAGGTGATAGCGTGATAATATATAGCCTATGTTCTGACCCGACTTCTTAACAATATTCGTGCCAAATTTGAAGTAAATCCATGCAGTACTTTTTGAGTTTATCCCGGACATACATACAGACAAACAGACAAACAGACAAAAATTGTAAAAACTATATTTTTGGCTTCGGGATCGATTGTAGATCACACCCCAAGTATTCTTTTAAAAAAATATTCAATGTACAGTTTTGACTTTTCTACCATTTTATTATATGTACTAGCTGCTGCCCGCGACGTCGTCTGCGTGCGTTCACTGCTCGTTCCCCGTAGGTGATAGCGTGATAATATGTAGCCTATGTTCTGACCCGACTTCTTAATAATATTCGTGCCAAATTTGAAGTAAATCCATGCAGTACTTTTTGAGTTTATCCCGGACATACATTTGAAGAAATAAAGGTTCACTGCTCGTTCCCCGTAGGTGATAGCGTGATAATATATAGCCTATGTTCTGACCCGACTTCTTAACAATATTCGTGCCAAATTTGAAGTAAATCCATGCAGTACTTTTTGAGTTTATCCCGGACATACATACAGACAAACAGACAAACAGACAAACAGACAAAAATTCTAAAAACTATATTTTTGGCTTCGGTATCGATTGTAGATCACACCCCAAGTATTCTTTTAAAAAAATATTCAATGTACAGTTTTGACTTTTCTACCATTTTATTATATGTATAGATATAGATAAGAATCTATAAGGATGTAAAAGGGTTTAAATTATATTAGGTTTTACCTACGACTTTTCAGAGACAGTCATATTCAAGCTTCGACATTGATTACTATTTTTATCACAATACCTACTGGTTACTTTTTATTACAAATCCGAAATTGCAGAGCGCGATTAGCCTTTGTATACACAATAATTATATCGATTGATAATAACAGCGTTTCATAACGCCCTGGTGAAGAAGATCCTTGTAAGTTTATTCTAGGATATACCAAGTTCCAATGCTATAATAATAAATAAATGAAATAATTAATAAACTGTTCACACTCAACGGCCCTCAGTAGGATTATGTCCTGTATCGGGGGTCCGGAGATACACAAACCACCACAACACACAGACCACGACAAACATCTTCATGACCAATACAAATTATTGTCATGTGCGGGTCATTGCATAGAACTCGCAACCGCTAGCGATGTGCCATGACCGCTGCGCCGACGCGTCATCTATGTTATTATTAAAAGTCTGATAAGTGATAACCAAGAAGTCCCTTATGAACTTGCGTCAATAAGTATTTTAATTTAAAATAAAATCCTAATATTTGTAGGAGTTGTCCAGTAAAATTAATAAAATACAATAGGCTACACTAAGTATATACAACAGAAATGGTTAAACCAGCATAATATTTTATACAAAACGCTATGACAGTTACTTAATAGTGTTCTATGTCAGGACATGTGAAGTAGCTGTAAAGTTGTCGTAAAACAGTATATATTTCATATTCACCGCAGCAAACAAGCCATTAATCCGTGTCAAGCGTCGAAAAGTGAACCAACAGACGAAAGCAGTGCTTTAAAATTAAGTTACTTCTCATTGACAACGTACCTTAGTAAATAATTTATTTGGTAGGTAATTTTTTGTTTACAACTCCTTATATAAGATACAAACCATCAGTCATTAGTAAATCCTACTGTAGACTATATAATTATAATGGTAATATTACCGTAAATCGTAGAGAAATCAAATGGTAAACCTTTTCAAAATCAATATCAAAAATAGCTTCATTCAAATAGGCTTAAAAAGCACCTTCGAATAGTCACTTAAAAATAAATTTTAATTATTTTTAAAAGTAAAAGTTTTAAAAAAGCTAAACTAAAAGAAGTATATCAAATAGTTTTAACATTAAAAACGAAATACGTAATGATATCTTAAGTACAGATGTCAGATGAAACACACAAGAATAAAGAAAATGTGAATCGAAAAAATTATCTGAAAAAAAAAAAACAACTGTTTGAAATTATACTTATTTATCGTAAGCAAATTTCGATGATTTAGCAAAAGCAGGCATTCAATTCGATATTGGCAAAAATCATTTAGTGAGGATTGAGTATTGACTATACTAATTTACTTTAACCTTTAACCAGGGACGTGACAAATTTATAACACTTTAGGGGACATGACGTCTCACAGGCTACTACTTTGAAATTAAAAATTTGTCAAAATTGCATGTATATTATTTAAAATTGTGTTTGTTTTTAACTATTGGTATACAATAAAACAAATGTAAATGAATTCAATCATTTTTTTATAATAACTTAGAAAAAAAACTATAATTAACAATTCATGGTGATTTTCAGCCTTAAATGACATGAGATCCTTTTTTAGCATTTAAATAGACTTTATATAAATTCTTTGACAAATTTCACACTTTTTACTTAAAATCTAATAACAAAGAAAACAAAAAAACATAAAAGCTACTTCTGAAAACTAAAAATAAAAATTCTGACACCCACTCAACTTAGCGTAAAATCATTGGCGATTTTTGGACAAAGGGCGAGAACATTGCAAACATATTCATATATATGTATATGTATATTCTGACGACTATAACATATTCTGAGGAGCAAACTTTATTCTGTAACTGGAGATTTTTTGTTGGTCCATTTCAAAATTTGTTGAAGCAATTTTTGATCAAATAATTTATGCCAAATGCTGTAGGCGTCTTTAGCATCCTCGCCTAACAATTTCGAGACACAAGCACGAGTAATTATATTATGTTGAGGCGTGCGAACCCTAGTATTAGGAGGTGTATTTGACCATTTATAACGATTTTTTCCGTAACAATAATTCGATCACTGTAATTCCGAAAGAGGCGCGTCATGGTCAGAACTATTGGTACAAACAACTTCTTCAGTGATCTGTCTCCTCTCATTGCTGCTACCTTCTTCTGAAATGTTCTCCTCTAGGTCTGCATCTTGATCACTCTTACGAATATGAAGTTTACGATCGGAAACCAAGAACTCGTAAATGTCACATTCACTCTCAGATTGGTCTGACGCCAGCATGAGGACGAACCCCTCTTGAAACCCTCTTCAAACGATAGACTGTCTGTTCGTAATATTTTATTCTTTGATGAATTCATAGGCTGGAGTTGACGTTACCTAGCATTTTCTGCAATTTTGCACTAAAAATGAAAAATTAGTTCGTAAAAGTATTTGTATGACAACTAGGGACATGTAGCCTCACAGGCTACGGTCGATTTTCTAATTAATATTACTTACGTGTAAAACAACCGATAACACATTTGCCTTCTTCGCTGGTCCTTTTAGAACTAAAACAAAAGCTACTAAGACGCTGGGTCGTGGAAAGCGAAGGGAAGTGGTCAATTCTAAAAATTTGCAAAACACGCGACGCCTGTGAGACTACACGTCCCTGGTTAAAGGTTAACCAAGTATTTATTACCCGATTTTAAAATTGAAAAAGGTTTTACGTTCGTCTAGTTTCAAAATATTTGTGTGAACCCTCACGATAATATTTTAATAGCTTCAACTTTAGAAATTAATTATGCAAACGTGTAAATAAATTCATTCTTTTACAACTAGTTTGACAACAACTGGCTATCTGAAACCTGTAAATTATCAATACGAACTTTACAAATACCTGAAATACTTAAATAACTAAGAGCTACTAATTCCATTCACTTATACAATCAATCAGATCCAGAAAACTCCACGTAGTGCCGGACGTAACTTCGTTCATGTGGTTTTCGAAGGGTAACATAGTTACCGGTTAACAGAAAGTTACTGGTATCCCAACAACTTACAATATATTAATAAAGTTTCAAATTAAATAATAAAGTAAAAACGTTGTACACATTACAAACTTATGAAGTAGTAAAAATGGCAATATTTACTAACGTACTTTTATGATGTTATGTAAGTAATTGACTAAATATATTGACAGCTGTGACGTGCTTAAGTATATCGTATATACAGGATGTCCCGCGATAAAGTGCAACCCCGAAAGGGGGTGAAACTAGACCATTAATTATCGACAAAAAACATAGAAAAACTTTTTAAAAAAAATATTTTATTTCTTATTGACGAATTAAGATGTTTATATCTTACGTAGACTCTATGTACAAAAAATGATGATTTCTTCCAAAGTAGTGGGTCGATTACTTTAAAATAAAATAAAATATTACGCCACGTACTTGGTGGTAAGGATAAAATAAAAATTAGCTCGCAAAAAAGTGGCATTATGTCTTTAACTATGCTTCTTGTGAAAAAAAATCCATTTTTTATGACTGTTTTTTTTCAATGATCTCTAATTTTCTCAAAATTATGCCCCCAGGAAATTTTATGATTTATTATTATTTCTTACCATATTGCCATTCAAATAAAAAAAAATTACGCCTGTATCCCAAAAACACGTACAAAAATCATCATTTTTTGTACAAAGAGGCTACGTAAGCTATATAAAAATCTCAATTCGTCAATAATAAAAAATAAAAAAAATAAATTTAATTTTTTTAATTTTTTTCTGTTTTTTAGCGATAATTTATAGTCTAGTTTCACCCCCTTTCGGGGTTGCACTTTATCGCGGGACACCCTGTATATACCGAAAGGTTGTCTGGAAAAATCGCCCTTAGCGATAAGACCGCCATTGTCCATCTTTCTTTGTATGTATCGCTTTTTTTAGTATGTTTCTTTATGGTGTACAAAAAAGAGTATTTATTATATATATTATACTTCACTTTATGTGTATTGCGTATGTAATTTAAAAATGATAATAATTACATGTCACTCGGTAGAATATAGATAGCATACGTGGTATATCTATATTCGCAATAAAATAAAATCAAATTTGAATATCGCGCTGGAGTAACCTTGTAATACTTTAATTAACAAAAATTGTTTATTTGTGATAAGTTACATACAGATGTAATATTTTTGCTAGAAAATACCTTACTAATGTTTGTTATGGCAACGGATTACAAAATCGTATTTAGATGAAATCCGTCCTAATGCAACAGTGAGCCAATAAGTAAGAAACGGTTTAGCTAAAGATAAGTTAACACCACGACTCCTTGAGAATGAGGATAACAAGAAGACAGTTAAATGTAGCTAAACTAATGCGATAATTATTTCTGTTGTGTCATGTTTTATTACAACAGAGATGTTATCTACATATACTAATATAATAAAGCTGAAGAGTTTGTTTGTTTGATTGTTTGTTTGTTTGTTTGTTTGTTTGTTTGTTTGTTTGTTTGTTTGAACGCGCTTATCTCAAAATCTACTGGTCCGATTTGAAAAATTATTTCAGTGTTAGAAAGCTCATTTATCGAGGAAGGCTATAGGCTATATATCATCACGCTAAGACCAATAGGAGCGTAGCACCAATGAAGAATGTTTCAAAATCGGGGTTTTTTTTCCTTTTATTCCACGGGGACGAAGTCGCGCGCAGAAGCTAGTATTTTTATAAAACATTAGCTGACCCGGCGAACTTCGTACCGTCTCACAGTCGATTCTTTAATTATTTTTTTTTAATACTTATCCTTCCCGGAATCCCGCCACTAACACTTAAACTTTATGAAATGGTATTTCAAATTGACTTTTAAGTATTATTACGAATCTTTTGTATGGGAATATAGAAAATTGTTGTTTTTAGACTTTTCCGGTAATTTTTTAAAAATTTTCTCTCCTTAAAAACCATCCTCGTAGTTCAAAGAATATTATAAAAAAAGAATTAGCGAAATCGGTTCAGCAGCTGCTCTCGAGATTTGCGCTTAGCAACATATTCAGCGATTAATTTTTATATATATTATAGTTTTAAAAATATATATGAACTTATTATTGTCTTTGTATTGTTAATAATATGACACACCGCTTATCAATAAATGTGCTGACTTTTAATAAGTTAGAAATTAACATTCGAAAATGAGAAATACCTAAGCATAGACTTTATAAGAAAATTATTTGAAACACACGACATAAGTATTTTACTTTACTAAAAACCAAAAATAGCATTCGAAATTTATATTGCCTTTTTGTATTTATTCAAGAGAAAAAAAATCACTAAACAAAAGATTTATAGATGATGTCTTATAAACACGCTCAAACTTAATTGACGCGAATTTTAAATTCAGCCTTTACAGCTATACACACATACAAATATACTTCAAATTGATCCAGCAACGCGGTGTCGAGACATGCCTACAATCAAAATTATGTATTCAAAAATATAAAGTACCTAAAAGTATTTTACATGCAATTAAATATATAAAATAGAAAGCTTGTCTACAAATCCCTTATTTAAATTTATTCTTTTTGTATCTTTATATCTTTTTCTGAGGAGGCCTTCACCTTTGATAACGAGGGCTTCTTACTAACATAGCTGGTAAGTTATAAAATTTTGTATTACTTATTGTTGTTTTTTTGGTAATAAATATGTTACTGTGAAAGCTCGAATTACGGTAAATCCTAATATTTAAGAGTAAGTCTTAGGATTTACCGACATGAGTTGGTAAATGTAAGGATTTATGAAAATGGGACATTTTTTCGGGCTTTTACTATTAGAATTTAGTACATGCTAGGTTTTACCACTGACAGCTAGTAAAAGTTAGTTTTGAGAATAAAACAAAGATTAATTCTTATTAATTTATTTCAGTCAAAAACTTAAATTGGTAAGTCTTTAGATTAAGACCTTTAGACCGTTTATCCACATAATATCGTTACAAAAAAAACCCTAACCTATCTAACTTCAAAATTAGACCCTTTATCGGCATAATTTCGTTACGAAAAAAAAAACCCTAACCTATCTAACTTCAAAATTAGACCGACGCGGGTCTTAATTTAAAGACTAGCCACATTATAACATGTCTTTTTTAACATTTACCGTGCCTTTAATGTAAATCCTAAGACTTACCAAGTGAATTTTTTTTTTTTGTACTGAAAAATGAGTGTCAATCTGTGAAATAAGCGAAGTTTTATGTTGTGTTAAATTCCTGCATCGTTCATACCGGGACGAACGAGAGCTGGTCTGCTTATACTTAACGGGTTCACATTTTACATGAAGAAACATCAAGAACACGCGGAAAGAAACAGTGGTGCTGTTCGTCACGGGACGTCCACGGTGGTCGCGCTGATGTCATCACATACAAAAGCATTTGACGGACGCGATTACATAATAATATGTATCTATATTTCGCGGCCGACACATTCACGAACCACTTCATCTGATTGAAGACTTTTTAGAAAAGGACATTTTTAGGCAATCGCTGAAAGGACTCCAAAATTAATAGTTTTTAGTTTTTAGTTTTAGTTTTATTTTATTTTAGTTTTATTTTATTTTATATATACTTTTTTATTATTTTTTAGATTATGTAATTTAACCAAGGTGATTAGTGCGAACGCAATGGTTAATAAAAATAATTTATGTAACCAAAATGGCGGCGATGTGGTTCGCCACCCATCACGTCTTGTTTCCCGCTGGGGCGAAAAGCGGCCCATGGAGAGCCGCTTCGCTACGTTGAATGTAAGAGGAGGAATGGATGGTAAGGTAGATGAAGTATGTCAGATGATGGACGAACGAGGCATAGATATTCTGTGCGTGAACGAAACCAAGAGGAAAGGATGTGGCACCACAATGCATGGTCCCTACACAGCATACTGGTCAGGAGTCCCCCAAACCAGCCGAGGCTGTCAGGGAGTTGGTGTCATTCTTTCCTCTCGAATAGATGAATGTGTGATGGAGCATGAATGTGTAAGCCCAAGACTCCTCTGGATCAGGTTAAAAGTCGGACTCACTCGCTTGTTTATCCTTGGTGTCTATGCACCGACGGATCTGCGCGGAGGTAGGTCATTAAAAGACCATCAAGAGAGAGAGGAATTCTGGGATAGCATGAGAGAGGTCTTGAATAAATGCAGAGAAAATGAACGGATCCTGATGTTAGGGGACTTTAATAGATGGGTTGGAGTAAAGCGTGATGGGTATGAAGGAGTTCTGGGTATGTTTGGGGACGAGAGAGTGAATGACAATGGGAGAAGCTTGCTTGAAGTTTGCTTGGAATGGAATCTTTGCATGGTCAACACAATGTTTGACCACAAAAAGATCCATTTGTATACAAGAGATGAGGGTGAGTCTAGAAGTATGATTGATTTTATAATTGTGGATGAAAGACTGAGGAAGAAAGTGCTAGACACTCGGGCATACCGCGGTGTAGGCCTCGCCACAGACCACTTCCTGGTCGTAGCCCGAATGCGTGGTCTCTTTAAACGGTGGCGACACCGAGGGGCAGAGCCTACGAGTGTTTTAGAAAGAGTACAAGTGGAAAATCTGCAAGATAAAGAAAAGAAAGACGAGTATGTAGAGAAACTGAAAGAAAGTTTTAAAGGCATAGAAGAGATATGTGTGATTGAAGATCTGTGGGAGACATTTAAGGAAGGGGTCGTGAATGTTGCTACTGAGGTATGCGGGGTAGTTAAAAGAAGGAAAGGAAGAAAGAACTATAATGTGTGGATGGATAGAGATGTACAAAGGGCTGTGCAAGAAAAGAAGAAAGCATAGTTGGATTGGTTAGCAACAAAAGCTAACCAAAAAGTTCAAATGGCAACGGATGATGAGGTAAAGGAAGCAAGAACGAAGTATAAAAGATTGAAATCAGAAGCGAAAGAAGTTGTGTCTAGAAAGAAAGAAGAACGAAAGGATGATTTTGATAGGAGGCTCACTGAAGATTTCCAGTCAAACATCAAGTTTTTCTGGAAATCCATCAAAACAGCCAGAGGGAAAACTTCTACCTCTGAGCTGAGTACAATCAGGAGTCAAGATGGGAGCATTATAAAAGGAGAAGAATGTGTGTTAAAGAGATGGAAAGAGTATTTTGAAAGTTTGTTTGAAAGAGAGGAAGTGCAGGTTCAACATCCGGCACCTACCATGGAAGCTAGTATAAATGTTGATGAAAGTGAGATAAGCATGGATGAAATAGTGAAAGCGTTGAATAGTATGAGATTAGGTAAGGCTGCAGGGTATGACAGGATTACCGTCGAGATGCTGAGGGCCGGACAGGGCACTGTGGTTAGCCAGCTGTACCGCCTTTTTAATATGTGCTGGAGAAATGGGCAAGTACCGGGAGACTGGTGCAAAGCAGTAATCGTGCCATTATATAAAGGAAAAGGGTCACGCCAGGACTGCATAAATTACCGTGGTATAAGCCTTCTCAGCGTCGTCGGTAAATTGTATGCAAAAGTGTTGATTAAAAGGGTTGTGAATGAAACAGATGAAAGAGTATGGGATGCACAAGCGGGATTTAGAAAGGGAATGGGATGTACGGATCAGGTCTTTTCTTTGCGGTGCATAGCCGAAAAATGTTTGGCAAAAAACAAAAAGGTCTATTGCACGTTCGTAGATCTAGAAATGGCCTATGATAGAGTGGTGAGGAATGAATTGTGGTCAGCATTGTCCGAGTACGGTGTAAGCAGTATCCTCATACGAGCACTACAATCTCTTTATAGAAATTCTAGTGCTTGTGTAAGGATAAACGGGGCATACACTGAATGGTTTAATATCGAAAAAGGTGTTAGACAGGGATGTGTAGCGTCACCGTGGCTGTTTAATCTATTCATGGACAATTGCTTGACAGATTTAAAAGAGAATGAAAGTGGGTTGAGAATGAATGAGTTACTCGTCAAATGTTTTCTCTATGCTGATGACCAAGTATTAATTGCGTCTTCGGCCGAGGAGTTGCAGGAGATGGTAACTGCTATGAGTGGAGCTTTTGTTAGAAAGGGAATGAAGATGAATGTAAAGAAGACGAAAGTGATGGTGTTTGAAAGAGATGAGGCAGTGACAGTTTGCAATATCGTGATTGGAGACGAACAAATTGAACAGGTGAATGAGTTTGTGTATCTGGGTTCAAAGTTTACAAGAGATGGAAAGTGTGAGAGTGATATTGAAAGAAGAGTGAATGCAGGAAACATGGTGAATGGAGCTTTGCACTCCTTTATGAGCAGCCGGAAGGTGTCTAACAAGGCTCGTTTGGCTGTACATAGGGGGGTGTTGGTTCCGACACTCATGTATGGAAGTGAAAGTTGGGTATGGCAGAAGAAACATGAAAGTAGAATAAATGCAGTTGAGATGAGAGCGTTAAGAAGTATGATAGGAGTTAAACTGAGTGACAGGATTAGAAATAGTGAGATACGGAAACGTTGTGGTCTGAAAGAAGATATAGTGACAAAAATTGAGAAGGGTATGCTGAGATGGTTTGGCCATGTTGAGAGAATGAATGAAGAGCGATTGACGAAAAAAGTGTATAAGGCGAGTGTGAATGGGAGAGTTGGAAGGGGTAGACCTAGGCGGACATTTCAAGACCAAATCGGTGACGTCTTGAAAAAAGGCCAGGTCAAGAGTACCCTAAACCGAAGAGAATGTATGAAAGGAATAATGAAAGTGGACGAAGCGAAACAAGTATGTAAGGATCGTAGCAAGTGGAAAGAAGTGGTCTCTGCCTACCCCTACGGGAAAAAGGCGTGATTATATGTATGTATGTATGTACCAAGTGAATGGTGGTAAAAGTGCGAATCACAAAATCGTTCGGGTTTTTACCATTAAGAGTTGGTAAATTTTAGGTTTTGCTCTTAAATCTTAGGATTTATCGTAATTCGTGCATTTACAGTAACAAATATAAGGCTTTTTTATTTTTTAAATACAATTATCGACGAATAAAAATGAATGGCTTGTTCCTTTTAAGTTTGTTTACAGCTGGGCAGTAGATTTTCCAAAAACTGTTGGTAAACTATGCATAAAATTGAAAATAGTCTATTGTTGTCAAACATTTTCAACCTTTCTCAGAATTTACAGAGACTAGATTCTAGACCAACCGAGTCGAGTTTCTTACAAAAACAATACGAAAGAAAGATACAACTATAAATAACTATTTTGCGTTATAAAGTTTCTAAAAAATAAACAAACAAACAAACATCAACAACATACACACATGGTCGCTGTTCGTCGTGGTATATCGTTTATTTTTAAAGCAGCCGTAGTATAAATACCTACATATTTTAATAAAAATTACAGCTTTAACGCGATAAAACTAGGAAATTACTTCCTTGACAACATTCTATCACACTTGGGCCTAGATGCCAAAGGAATATAGACTATACAAAGGAAAACAGCAATCATAACTTTCTTCTTTTTATTTTCTTCTTTCTTAACCATATATACTTTTATGTAGATTAAAGCCGGTACAAATAAATTTAGTACGCATACACGCAAACCTACTTTATTTCTGGTGGAGAATGTCTTTATTTCTTTTAAAATTAATATTTTTTGTTCAAACTTTTCCTACAAGAAGAATGAGGAGTATGTCCAAAAGTGGGATATTAAAAGCTGAACCCATCAAACATTTTAAGCTTGTATTTTGTGCTAGAATAAAAAAAATAAAACTACTTAATTAGCTCATTTATTGGAAAAGGACTAGATAATGTAAATAATAATTATAAAGTAAGTGAAGTACTAGTAAGCTACGTATACATATAGACATAAACAATATTATAACAGTATTACCAAGCAAAGTACCAACACGGTTATTTATTTATTTTATAAATCCACTACACCGAATTTTTCAAATCCGTTTTATTTTTGTTTGTTGTGATTATTCTACCGGTTAAAAATGTTTTTTTTAAACAAACCATTTTTAAACATATTCACGCTAGAATAAGTACTAGTTCCATAAAAACAAAAATAATAGTAAATATGAAAAACACCTTGTTAAATAATAATTATTATAATTGCCTTTATTTGTAATATTTAATGTATTTACTACAGTATTCGTTAACAATCTAGTGATAAGTTATGAAAAATATATTTTTAACTTCAAGAAGATCACGAGATAAGAAAAACATCAAAACTATATTCTTTTTTCGTTTTTTTTTTCGTTTATTTCATTATTAAACAAACCAAATAAATCAAATAAACTCATCAAAATTTAATAAAGTTCAAACAAAACAGTTCATTCAGTTTATGTCCAATATCTACCTACGCATATAAAAACTGAATTAACAATAATTCACCTAAAGTTTTAATTACACTGTAAGACTTCCATGCCACTTAGTAGCATCAATTGTTTGCCATTCATAGCTACCGCATCAATCCGAGGGTCTACTGTAATAATACTATAGTGCTCCGGGGTGTCTATTCATCATGCTTATGATAATCCTGGTCACGGCACCATTTTGAAACGTTCTCCTATACTATACTATGGGGTGTGATGAGAAAGACCCCAACATATATAAAATTATAACATCCTGGTCACGAAGTCCATTTTGTAACGATACTCCTATGGATGACCTAATATGTGCCGATACTAAGACCCATTATCATATCCTGGTCACGGCACCAAATTGTAACGATATTCCTATATGCTATACTATGGGGTGTGATGAGAAAGACCCCAACATATATAAATTTATAACATCCTGGTCACGAAGATCAATTTGTAACACTATCATGGTAGTGGCGTTACAAGCTAATATTAAGCTTAAGAGGATATCAGTTATCTTTGGCCTTATAATTGTGATCGTCTAGTATAAAGGAAGGACTCTACGTTGTGTTGTTTTTTGTTTCAGAGTAACTTCAGTTCTTTTTTGTGGTATGCCGAAGGAAAGACATAGTATATGTTATTAGAAGCCTTGCTTTCTATATAAACTCTAACTAACATCCTATCTAGTTATTAATTTAAAATAACATCTCTGCACAATGACATTAAATTACTGAAATTAATTTATCCTAAGATTTAATTGAAAGATATTTACTCTTCCAGTGATATAAATACTATAGATAACCAACTTCTGGAATACTATTAAAAGGAAAGAAAGAGATAACACCTTATAATTAACTTATTTAGAATTAATAAGACTTAGTAAATTACACTTACCAGTGATTTAAATACTAAAGATAGCTAACTTCTGGAATGCTGTTAAAAAGGAAAGAAAGATATAACACCTTATAATTAACTTATTTAGAATTAATAAGATTTAGTATCCTAAAATTTAATTATAAAGATATTTACACTTACCAGTGATATAAACACTATAGATAACTAGCTTCAGGAAAATTATTATGAAAAGGAAAGGAAGATATTAAACTTTATAACACCTTATAAGTAACTTATTTAAAATTAATTAAGATTTAGTAAATTTGAACCATTAAGAATAAATAGGAATAAACTTGTTTATTTAGAAATAACTATCACCTATTGTTTAACTAAATATCTGACGTCTCCTTAAGAATGTGTAAATTATAATTGCTAATATTTTTAGTGAATCTAGATAGCTGAAATAGAAATAAAGTTAAATAATTATATATATAGGATATTCTATAATGACATTGATTAATTGAATAGTGTCTAAGTTTCTTTTACATGTATTTTTAGTTCAAACCTGATATAATAGATAGATTCTAATAACTCTAAACAAATGAAATAGATAAAATATATAAGTAATTGAAATAATGATTAAATACATATTATATAGTTATTAATTATCTTGAAATAATTTATTCAGTTAATAAATTATCTCAGATAATTGTGAAAAATAATGTGTAGTGTTTGTTTGTATGTGTTAATCTGTTAGGATAGGTTTTATAGGCATTAGGGAATTAAAAGGCCGGGTTCAACTGAACCCGGGGGGTCGCTACCACCAAGCCCCTCCGACCCCAACCGATCCACACCGTGCTGAAGGCTCTAAATTAAATTAGGCACAACGTTGGTGCTATCCAATCAAAAGGAAGGTAGTAGGTAGGAATTGAGAGTACCCAATTTTCTACAATAAGTTAGACGGAAATATATCCTGTCTAACAAATGCTTGTTTCATACCGTTGCAACATAATCATGCAATGACTGTATTTGAGTAATCCCTTGGGACGTCATATAGACATAACCAGTGAATTACTAGAGTTGATGTAATTACCAAGCTGTAATCAGACATGGTATTAAGATGTGTTCCACGTGAACAAAAGGAGATCGTGTCTACTGATCTTTTCATTGTGTGCTTACTAGCCCATACGGGAACTTCGGTCACACAATTACTTTGAAATTCGATCACGAAACCTACTACTTTTGCCACAATTGGATTGTGTAGTGTAATTTCCCATAGGTAAGACCTACTGAGTTACGGGTCTATAGTCAGCTATATTGTCAAGCCTCGCCACCATTGTGAGATGGGTCGTCGGCGACTAGCGACTGGCGACAGCGCAACCTTTCGAGTGTCCTATAAGGAAAATAAGAATAATTAAAGGTATAAGACCAACGTGTAGAGTAGGTGTATTGTATAGGTTTGTCTTGGCATGACTCACAGCATTCAATGAAACAGCATTCATTAACCAGAATAGGTTGTTCAATTGAAACATTGAACCAGTAATTAAGTTGTTAAACATTTGAATATATCAGGCTCTCTTAGGAACTGAATGGATTTATCAAAGGACATAGTAGTGTCGAGAGATAAATAAAACAACTAAATATAACATATTCATTTACTCAATCAGAATCTCTGAGAGTATCTCATTTTCACAAGGAAGAGAGAATGTATATTTAATAGGTTTTATGATCCATCAATGTTTGTATGTTTGAAAAACACAAGAGGACTTGATTAAGGCTTGGCTTAAATCTCAGTAAATCCGCCTTAGGACTTAACAGAGACTGTCCACAAAAATTAGCAATAAATTAATTGGAAAAGTGAATATGTTTCTCTATTAGTCTAAAATAGAACTTCATACCACTGTCCAAAACTAAATTACTAACCTTTGTTGCAGTTCAAACATCGACCATACACTAAGTGTTTGGTGGAGTTTGTCCAATGTCTCTCATCAAAGATGAGGAATTCTTATCAAAGATAAGCAAACATACGTATAGTATTTACCAAGAACATAGTTCAGTTAGGCAAACACAAACGCAGAGGTTGGTAGGAAGTACTCGCAACTTTCTTTACTAGATAGGCCTAGATTAGGAACTACCTAGCATCGATGACGCGAAGAACTGTGGCTTAGACAGGCCTTGCCTTATAGGGGAAACCTATAATAAAACACTGGCGAATACAAACATTTATGGATTCACCTTAACATAGTTTATATAGTTCAATGAAAGTCATCGTGAAATTGAGACACTCCAGTCTACCAGATACCTCGTTTTGACACTTATTTAAGAACATAAGTTCTTAGATCAATGTTCAAAACTACAATAGTTGTGTAATGTCAAAGTTCAGTGTGTAATTACCTCATCTTAGAATGTATTCAAGAGCTAAAAGTATCCTTGAACTCATTCAAGACTACAAACCACCTGTGTTACCTCGCTCCAACATATATTTAAGATCTACAAATTCTTAAATTAATGTTTGAACTACAAAGTTTGTGTAATGTCAAAATGAAGTCAAATACACACATATATATATATATATACATATATACATATACATACAATAGAAGCATATTTATATGTAGAGAATATTCAATAAGATACGACAACTAATCATTAGTTTGTTTATAGGTCATATTTTCCTAGAATTATTCACCACTCTATTTACTTCCAAAGTAATGACATAGTAAAATCTCATTTCATTATTTAAATACACCCTAACGAAAATCTATTTAACCCTTAATATCTAATATGATAGTTTTAACCAAGATTAATTCATTTTATATATGTACTTTAAAGTATAACGGAAGTAATTTCATTTTATTCTAACAACATCATATTGTGGTTATGTACTTAAGTTAGATTTTATTTTATTAGTTAAATTCAATATAATTATGGTCTTAAGGCTTATTTCATAATAATTCTATTCATTAATCAATCAATAATTAATATTATCAATGTAACCTTTTCATAATAATTTCATTCAGTAAATAATCAATAGTTAATATCAATGTAAACCTAGATAATAATTCCTTTCAATAATTAATAATTAATAGTTTCGATGTAAACCTAACTAATAATTCATTAGATATATTTTATTCAATAATCAATTGATAATTAATAATATCAATGTAAACCTAGATAATAATTCCTTTTCAATAATCAATAATTAATAGTTTCGATGTAAACCTAACTAATAATTCATTAGATATCTTTTATTAAAAATCTCCGTAAAAGTTATAAAAATCAGAAAAAAAAACACAACATGCAGAAACCCAAACATGCAAATAAATAAAAAAATTAATGCATTCGAACCAATCAGGAGCGCTTCTTCACAGGTCTTTCACTGAATTTATTTAGCGGATTACAATTAAAATTTATAATAAAGAATTGCACTTAATATTAATCAGTAAAATTAAATTAAAACTATTTCGCGGACTACACTGAAGTTACATAGCCACTCGGCCAGCTTACGCTAAAGAAATCCCTGAATCAGATCTAAAAAATACTTTTTAGGTATTTCTATCTTTAATCTAAGTCAGAAGTTCCATAGCTTCGCTGGCCAAGAGGCCGCGGCGGCCGCGGAGGCCTACCACTTCGAACTCCGAATTCAAATTTGAATGTCAAACTGACTGTCCCCCAAAATTGACTGCCATCGTATTTATTTAAAAATCTCGCGTCTGTTTTTCCCCCACCCTAACACGTTTACCAATGCGCTCTGCAGTGATACCATACACTCAGCAATACCCGTGTCACAAGGAAATTCGGTGATAACCGCGGTACACAGCAGTACGTTCATTGCTGTGTTCAAAATACGACAATCCAATGTGTAATTGTTTTTCCTAATAATTTAATCGATAATTTATAAGTCATTATAGTGCAACACAAAACAAGGAATAAAATTATTACTTCCTCAATAAATTGAGCTTTACTGGCTGTAACCACTTTTATCCGATCCAAAGGAAATTGCATAAATCAATTAAACAAAACCACAATAAAAGATAAACAATAAAAGGGAAAAACAAATACACATTGAATAAAGCTGAAGAAAAAAAATTGTTAGTTACGATAAATTTGTATGACGGTTGTGGAGAATAATGTATTATTCAACCGATTTCGAAAGGGAAATTATTTAACCGATCATTGTCATTTTTAACCTTATGTGTTAATGTAAAGTAAATACACGTCAATTTTGTAGTTTTTATTTCAAAACAAGGTAACTTAAAACCCTGTGTTGGCAACTCTGGCCGGTTTTTTTGTTGTGACTTCCACAAAAAACTGTCCCACGGCTAGTTTTGAACCCTTAGGGCCGAGTTCCACTGTTTAATAAAGCTATGCTTTGCTTAATCGAATTTATAATTCGATTCTAATCTTGGCTTTCGTTTAATTATTATTACGAATCATTTGTATGAGAACATAGCAAAGTGCTGTTTTAAGGCTTTTTCAGGCAATCCCTTTAAAATTCCTCTCCGTAACAAACATCCTCATACTTCAAGGAACACAAAAAAAAAGAATTAGTGCAATCGGTTCAGCCGTTATTCTCTAACTGCGTTTAGTTTATGTTAGTGAAATGCAATTTCCAGCTCTAAACTTTGTTAAATGCGTAAACCGACTTTATGTCGAACTAATCGCGATTATATCAATCAGTGGAAACTGGCCCTTAGAACATTCCCTCGCATCTGTCAACACAAAATTTTTAAGCCTGTCTCGAATATAAAATTTATCGTCTAATATTTCAACAGAACAGCCAAACTGTTTAAGTTCCCAGCCAATAATTTCTATTCTTAAGTACAACTTAAAACTTGAACCCTTAATGGATTAGAGCAATTTTTGTACATTAACTTGACTGTTTTATGTTTACGTGTCAACTCACATTTCAATTTATGCGCTTGTTATCTCAAGTATAACTAAAATTTATAGACTAATAATTTAGAACCATATACGTTCACTAAAACAGCTGAATTGTGTTTTTTTGTTACGTTACAATCGCCCCTTAATTATATAATGTAGTTTATCGTAATTATTAATTAATCACAACAACGTAATCAAATAACACAATTCTGTATCTCGTTACCTCTCAACTGAAGAAGACACTCATGACTCTTTACATTCAGCCTCAATCAGCAGCACATAGAAGCATACTCTTCTCCCAAACATCCAACCTCTCATCAATCACACCACCAGCGTTATATTCAATGGTTAAAATCAAAATAATCAATTTCAACCAACCATTCCAGCTCCTTCACCCACTCTCACACTCACATAGATCCAATCTGATTTGCATTCCTACATCTAGACTCAATTCTATCTTATAACAATACACATATTGTTTTTTTAAAATATAAAATCCGGTTCTCAATGTTAAATATACAACTTAACAGAGTGCAGTTCATCTTATTTTAGAGGAGATGGGGACTTTTAGGCTAAGATGTATTAAGTACTGATATGGTTTTAAAAAATTGGTCATATATATATATTTTTTTTTTTTATAAAATATAAAATATCAGCTCAATTCTGAATCTGGGAGCTGAGAAAAATGAAAAGATAGTTTTCGTCAAATTAATTGGGTATCGATTTAACTATAATCGATTATAGAATTTTAAAAAAAATTTGCACTAGTTAATTAACTCAAAGTATTCAGATACACAATTGAAGTTATAAACAATAAAGTGTATTTAAATAAAGTTACATTAATATCGAAAATAAAAATTAATATCTGATAAACCCAAATTATTATCGATTTCGTATCGATTGAAAATAAATCATATCGATTTAACTATAATCGATTATAGAATTTTAAAAAAATATTTGCACTAGTTAATTAACTCAAGGTATTCAGATACACAATTGAAGTTATAAACAATAAAGTGTATTTAAATAAAGTTACATTAATATCGAAAATAAAATTAATATCTGATAAACCCAAATTATTATCGATTTCGTATCGATTAAAAATAAATCATAATTATTTTTAATAACAGCTTTGACAGCTGACTGATATTGAAACTGTGTGCCCCGTCATGGTCCCGTCACTGTCACTCGTTTCATGTAATCATGTTTATAATTGTTTAATGCTTTCAGTGTATTCAAATGCATCCTGAGTCCATTCCTGATATTTATTTATGGTTTCAAGTGATTGATATTTGTAATGATATAATATGATAAACATTAGTGCTTCAGGAACTAGTGATTGGGTTTTTCATAGACATTGTAACTTAACCTCAATTTTACAAAACGTCTAATAACTCCGCTCTTAAATAGCCAAAATGTACAGAATTTCAGCAAGGAATCAATAAGCGTAAATACATTAATTGGTACTATTTCATTACGTTATATTTTACATTGCATTTCGGCCCAAGAATGTATGGAATCGTATCCGTTTCCTTTCAGAATGAATAAATTAAAATATTTGAATACAGTTGCACAATTCATATCTAATACTAATATGAATTGGTGATATGTTGTTTAGTATATTGCAGTACTTGGACAACTCGTATTGCAAACAGTCAAACTTTAAGGTCTGACCTATATTTTTGCAATTCAATTTAGATTGAATATAACTTAAAATGTTCAGTTAATTTTGTGAAGAAATGACCGCCCTACTCCCCACCAACTATTTTTATTAAGCTAGCGCTTAATAAGTATTTGATGAAAGAAAAAAAATTTATATATGACTTAGTAGTCCGTTGAAAATTAAATTATTATTTCTATTAAGCTAGTGCTTAATAGGTTAAGTAATGATGAAAAAAAAATTAATATATGACTTAATAGTCAATTGAAAATTAAATTGTTATATAATTATATGAGAACTTCTAAGCGCTCCAATAAAATTAGTTGAGTCATTTCCCTGACCCATCATTACCTTAATTTTTATTTTTTATTCATAACTAAACCTAATTACAATTACACTTAACTAACTTATTACTATCTATTTTAATCATTTAATTACTATCTTAATAACCTAATCTTTTACTTATATATCTAACTTATTTAAGTGCAATTCATTTTATAAAATCATCTATAGTTTCGACATTAAATTATTGTGAAATATAATAAATCTCCGATAAAGTTTATTGATATTCTAGTTTAAAATCTATCCTTTTCAATTCTACATTATTAATTCTAATGTTTGTATCAACAGTTAAACATTGATAACATCTATAATTGATCGTGATCAATTTATTATTGATAATATCTATTTAAATGTATTGTATTAAAGTTTCCTCTAATTTCTTTAGTTATAGGGTCCATTAATGTGTAAACATTTGCAAATGGAATCGCACTAACTACATAAGGTCCTTCATACAGCAATTGAAACTTTTTTATAAGTTTCTTTTGAGCCTCCGACTTATTTACCTTACGAATCTTTACATAATCTCCAATCTGAAATTCAATTAAACGATGGGACCTATTAAATTTAGTTTGTCGTTTAATACTGTTATCTTTTAAATTTTTCCTAACTTGAATTCTAATTTGATTAATATCTCTAGACTTATTTAATTGAGGCAAACAACTATCAAATGACATGTCATTACTCAATCCATATAATATTTCATTAGGAGTAAATCCCGTACTTTCATGAAATGTGTTGTTATATAATGTTTCGATTTTATTTAATATCGTTACCCAACTTTTATGATTTTTATGGCAATATGTTCGAAATAAACGTCCTAGTTCTCTGTTAACCCTCTCTGTCGTATTAGGTCGAGGATTTCTTACAGTTGTAAATATAGGTTTTATACCCATATCTTTTAAGGTTTGTTTCCAACTTTCAGATGAAAATTGACTACCATTATCAGTCATAATTACTTTAGGCTTAATTATTTTAACAAATTGTTTTAATTTTGTAATAACTGAACGAGAAGTGGCTTTAGACAAATCATATAATTTAATAAATTTACTAAATGAATCCTGAATTACAAGTATATAAGCAGAACCAAACCGTCCTTTCGGCAATGGTCCATATAAGTCTGCCATAACTAAGTCACCTATTTCTTCTGTTACAATAGATTTACATTTGCCTACATATTTTATATTATCACTTTTAGAAACTTGACAGAGATGACAAGTCTTTAATAATACTTTAACTATTCTATGCATATTAGGAAAATAGAATCTATCTTTAATATATTTGAGTACCTTAAAAACCCCTTGATGTCCCATTTCTTTATGAATTTGAGAAATTACTTCCTTTTGTAACTGAGAGGGTAAGTAAATTACATGTTTATCTGAATCAACTTTAAAATATAACACTCCATTCTTGATATAACAGCGCTTAGCAATATTATTTATTCTACCACTATGATTATTACTAATATTATTTATAATATCCATTATCAACTGTACTTCATTATCATTAGATTGAAAACTAGATATATTTTTTAAGTTTGTTATTAATGTTTTATTTTTATTAATTTCCATATAATGTATTTCAGGACAATAGATTCTATCTTCTTGTATCATTGATGAATCAGGTGGGAACCTAGATAACACATCAACAGCGACATTATCTCTACCTTTTATATGTTCGATACTATAATCGAATTGTTCGAGAAACAATATCCACCTAATTATTCGACTATTATACAATTTCCATGTCCTAACAAACGTCAATGCTTTGTGATCAGTTCTAATTATAAGCTTTGCGCCCCTCAAATAGGTTTCAAACTTCCTTAAACAATAAATTATAGCCCAAAACTCTTGTTCAGTAACAGTCCATCTTAATTCGGCGCCCCTAAGAGATCTGCTACAATAGCCTAATATTTTCATTTCCCCTTGTTCATCGTACTGTAATAAAACCCCCGCAAGACCTACTCCCGAACTATCTGTTTGTAAATAAAAAGGTTTAGACATATCCGGATGATGCAACATTATTGTCTTTAAAAAACTATTTTTCAATTTTTCAAAGGCTACTTGTGCTTCTGAAGTCCATGTCCATCCTTTACTCTTTTTTAATAATTGGCATAAAGGTTGAATTATACTATTATAATCAGGAATGAACCGCCTATAATAATTACAGAGTCCTAAAAATGCTCTTAAATGTTTTATTTTCTTGGGAACTGGGAAATTCTTAATTGACTCTATTTTTTCTGGATCAGTTTTAATTCCCTCGGTAGAAATAATATGTCCTAACATTTTAACTTCTTTACATATGAATTTACATTTTTCAAGATTACATGTTAACCCCGCTGACTTTAATTTGTTTAGTATTATATCAATATGTTCTAAATGTTCATTTAACGTTCCTTGAGTTAAGATAGCAAGGTCATCTAAATAATTCACGCAAAAATGTCTAACCTCAGGCCCTAATATTAAGTCCATAGCTCTACTGAAACTACCTACTGAAGTCTTAAGTCCTTGTGGTAAAACATTGTACATATAAGATTTTCCATTAAATGTGAACCCGGTATACTTTTTACTATCCTCAGAAATGGCAATTTGAAAATATGCATTATTCAAGTCTATTATACTAATATAATTAACCCCATGAAATGAATTTAAAACATCTATTTGCATTGGAGGTGCTTCCGACTCAGCTATCATGTATTTATTGATTTCACGTGCATCTAGTAAAACTCTAATTGAACCATCAGTTTTTAAAGTGTAAGTTAACGGACTACAATACGGTGTTGAACCTCTAGATATTATTCCCATATCGACCATTTCGGCTAATTTTTCTTCCATTTTTTGTCTATATGCGTACGGAACGGGATAAGACCGTTTAATTATTGGACTATGGTCCATCATTTTGATAATATGTTGATAACAATTAGCTCTACCTAACCTTTTAACAAATACTTCGCTATATTTAATTAGAATCTGTTTTAATTTATTTAATTGAGTTCCTTTAAGAGGTGTACCCGTCTTTATTTCTTGTAAATATTTATTGAAATCAAAACTATTATCTACCTTTGTAATATCACAAATTCTCCTTTCCTCAAAATTATATTTAATAAACGGAATTAATACTCGTTGATCTCTATGTTCGATAACTAACCCTATGGATGGCTCTTGTAATTTAATATTAACATTATTTGCCATAAGCCAGTCAAATCCTAATATCATTGAATGAACTAATTTTGGTACTATAAAAAATCTAATCTCTAAATCAATTACCCCAAATCTTACAGGCAATAAAACCATTTGTTGTATTTTAGCACTCTTTTGTCCTACTGCTCCACGTATCTGAATCGGCTTAACAGGTAACATGTCTAATTTGTTCCCAGTTAATGATTTTAAAGATTCCCAAAATGATTCTGAAATGCAGGTTATGTCACTCCCTGTATCGACTAAACATATGACTCGTTTACCAGATACTATCACTTCAATCTCAGATTTAATTATTTCTAATTTATCCGCGGTAATATTATCTTCCTCGTCAAATAATGAAAAGACTGCTTCGGTTTGCACTAACGACTCATTATCTATTTCCGATTGATTTTTTAATGTTTGTATGATTTTATACTTGAAATCTGTTGAATTAATTTTATTTAATCCTGAGCCTAACCCTGATTTACAATATTGTCCCTTAGCTATGATTGGTTTACGTATACCATTATTATGTCTACCTAATGTCTGTCCAGGTTCCCATCCGAGTTTAAGCATAATTCTTAAAGCTACTGATGTACTGTTCGCCCCTACTAACGTTGATGTACCGGGGTCTGTCACATCAACACTTATTAGTTTAAATTCTCTGTTGATACAGAGTTTTCTATAGAATCATTGTTATCATTATCTACTCTATTTGTACCATTAATGCTATTCTTCTTGTTTGGTATCACCTTACTCATTGATCTAGTGTTCATAATTCGCTTCCGGTTGAGACCGCCTCTGCCATTCTGCTGTTGAACTGCCATCTCAGGTCTTTGAACGCTGCTAGAATGGGCATTAATGCCACTACTGAAGTTATTTTGCTTATTAATGTTATCTAACTTTCGTAGAAACTCCGTAGCTTGCAGAATTGATGTATAATTACTTGTTGACCAAGCATATTGAACATTTTTAGGAAAATGATTCATAATGTCGTTTATTAATTGTCTCTCTTGAATAGGATACGTCAACATCTTCGCTTGTCCACATAAAGTAATGAAATGGCTTAACATAGACTGGACTCCGTCCCACGAATTCTGACTGATTCGTCTTCTTAATTCATTCTGCTCAGCCTCGCCCCAATATGTGTCTAAAAAATCCCTTTTGAAGTCTTCAAACTCTGTCCATCTATCTCTATAAATACGCGCCCAATTTCGCGATTCATTTTCAAGACAATCTATGACAATGTCTATTATATCTCTCGCCTCTGGTGCAGACCTTCTTAAATAAGCAGTCAGGTCTTCGATGAACGTCACAGGATGTTTTCCCTTAAATGGAAACTTAGGTCTTTCCGTAGGCATCTGCGCCACTGGATAGTATACCGTTGATGTTCCCGGCTGTATGATAGGTTGAATAAAATTTTCTCTCAGCATAACATTGTCCGATGATCCACTAGGAGTAGACATTCTATTTTCCAACTCCGAGATTCTATTATTGATGTTATTCATTGCCTTTTCCACCATTCGAGATATGTATCGTAAAGAATTAATCTTCCTTACTTTAGTAGCAGGTCTAACTGCAGACACTCGCTTGTTATTAGAGTTGGTTGACCTGGTTCCAACAGGACTAGCTTTAGATTGACGCCTAGGCATTGTTATAGATTTAATTTGCTTCAAATGTAACACTGATAATGTTTATCTAAATTTTAATTAATTTATTCTAATTCAGAAAAAAAAATTCACTGCACTCTTATTTAATTTGAGTTTAATTTAAATAAACTTTCCAAATGTTCACTCAAAACCTATCTCTTTCTAATCACCTTTTAAACTTCTAATATTTTATTGAAATTTTATCAAGTCGACCGGATTCTGCAAATGTTAAAACTTAATTTTAATTTTAAAATATTAAATGTTTACAAGTTTAATTAAAATTCAACTATCATACTTCAAATGAAATATGACAACTTCATTTCTTCTCTAGTATTCATTGATAACATTCTTAACAACATCAATTCCATTCCATTCACACCAAACAATACATCCATCAACAAAAGAATAATAAAACTATCACAGTGAAATCATAATAATTAGATAAATCTCAAATCCTCATAATGTTAACTGCCAAATTCATACTATCCCTAATTGTCCTTTTTTATAATAAATACTACAGTATTTATTTTTAAATTTAAATTCAATTTTCTCGGATTGAACTTTCCACCTTGCATATGACATTCAATTCCCTCATCCACTGAACCATTGTATACAACTTATAGGATCACAACCACGCCATCTTTGTTTCACAATAAACACTTCCATATCTACACTCGATACTACGCCATTTCTATTTCAAAGCCTACCTTTCAATACCACTCACTCTCAACAGATGGCGTTACTGATATGAAACATTTTGAAATTCTTTCAGCGCCATCTACGAACACATAGCACAACCATCCATAACTTCCGTAAGCAACTCGATATTAATTCACGTTTGTCCACCAGATGTCGCTACCAACCCTACTACAATTTTACTGTCGCTATTAATTCACGCTTGTTCAATACATTTAAAACCACACATCCTCTGATATAAATACTAATAATTAACAAGGTTAATATAAAATTCTATTCAATTCAAATTTGAAATAAAAGTTTCCTCCCTTTGACAATTGACAGTTCAAAATTCGAGGAAAGCTAACAAAAAATTTAATAATAAATTAAAATAAATAAAATGTAATAATAATGTTCATAAAAAAAAATGTTCTAAATTTTTTTCCAGTAATGTCTTATTAATATTTAAAACAAGAACCTTTTCAAAAGATTTTATTGTAGTTGTTTTTAGAACGCAATTTCTAATGTCACATAAGAAATTATCCTGTTTTTTTTTTTTCTATAAGTAACAACTTAAATATTTGAATCGATATAAATTTATATCGAAACAGCACGTAAAATATATATAATTTAATTAAATGTGTGAATTGGATCATTTTTCCGTGGTTGGTATTTTAAACTTGTTTGTTGTCAAGAATTGAAAAAATATACAAATTCAGACTAGGCTGTATGGATTATAGACTTTTGCCTTTTCCTATTGGGGATAAATTTTAAAACAACAACATTGTTTGTTGTCAAATCAAGCCAAAATAAAATAGACAATTAGACATTTTAAAATTTAAACTTGTTTGTATTTTAACTTATGAATGCTAAATCATTCGGTAAGCTATACTCTTTTTTACAAATAAAATTATCTTAAACAGTTGCAGTCAATTCCTAAAATTCAAGGTCAAAATAACCCTGTTACCTTCATAACCTAATTCAACTTTATTTAACCAGTACATTCTCGCACTCATGACTAAAATGCACTGAATTTTCTATACTTTAAAATCTGTTATTTAAACTAAGTATAATTTGCTATGATGGCAATGACTACACTTAATTATTTCTAAAATCTAACATTAAAATGAATAAATATACCAAAATACATAGTTTTTCCTGTACAGTCTTTGTAAATAAATGAATAAAAGTTAATTCCACAGTTAGTTAATATTATAATTAATTTCCTACTACTAACTATAATATTATCCTATCTTCACATTATGTTTGCATATTTTTAATACCATTAAATACTATTATTTCAGTCCGACTTCCACGTACATCTAACCAGCCCCTGAGGATTTTCAACGCATAACTATTGGGACCAATTTCAACAAAGAAGGAAATTACTTCAGCGTCAGTGACTAAATGTGAAAAAAAATAAGTTTAAATTGTACATAATCTAGAATAATTTGTATCTGTAAGTAATATTAAAATTTACTGCAGGCTTTTATTTAAAATTTCCCTAACAATATTTAATTAATACAATCTAAATTTTATTAACTATCCTAACAATGTCTATTGATTGACGATAATATAATAATAATCAGATAATAATTAGATGTGCTTGAGACACACTTCAATATACTACTAGTCAATTTTAGTAATGTTGTGTAGGTAGATACTTTCATGTAATTTCATGAATAAATAATTATTTAAATATGTAACTATCCATCATTAGTAATAATACATGAGACAGTAGGCTGCTATGGTCTGGCCATTTAAATTTTATTACTGAGAAACTTAATGCAACTTTTAAGTATTAAACATCTCTTCAATATTACTCTTAAAACAGATTTATTTAGATTTACGTACCTACTGTAATTCTAACTGCGCCAAGATGCTATATACCTATAGATCCATTTTTAGATTGTCTAAAATAAGTTAATGTGCTTACATAATATAAATTTAATAGGTTTATCTTATTTTGTGTAAAATGACTTAAAGAATTGTTAACTAATATGCTTTGTCTTCTTCAAAATGCAATCAATAGGTATATTCTTGTTATCTATCAGTACAATCGTGCAACTATTATCATTTTATCACTGGCATTACATTTATTCACTGTAAATGCTTTGAAAAGTTAACTTTAAGCTTCTAAGATACTCGCTTACTTCAGCATTTGTGCAACCATAAATATCCTGGTCACGTCACCATTTGTAATGATCTACTATATGCTATGGGGTGTGATGAGAAAGACCCCAACATATATAAATTTATAACATCCTGGTCACGGCACCATTTTGTAATAATACTATAGTGCTCCGGGGTGTCTATTCATCATGCTTATGATAATCCTGGTCACGGCACCATTTTGAAACGTTCTCCTATACTATACTATGGGGTGTGATGAGAAAGACCCCAACATATATAAAATTATAACATCCTGGTCACGAAGTCCATTTTGTAACGATACTCCTATGGATGACCTAATATGTGCCGATACTAAGACCCATTATCATATCCTGGTCACGGCACCAAATTGTAACGATATTCCTATATGCTATACTATGGGGTGTGATGAGAAAGACCCCAACATATATAAATTTATAACATCCTGGTCACGAAGATCAATTTGTAACACTATCATGGTAGTGGCGTTACAAGCTAATATTAAGCTTAAGAGGATATCAGTTATCTTTGGCCTTATAATTGTGATCGTCTAGTATAAAGGAAGGACTCTACGTTGTGTTGTTTTTTGTTTCAGAGTAACTTCAGTTCTTTTTTGTGGTATGCCGAAGGAAAGACATAGTATATGTTATTAGAAGCCTTGCTTTCTATATAAACTCTAACTAACATCCTATCTAGTTATTAATTTAAAATAACATCTCTGCACAATGACATTAAATTACTGAAATTAATTTATCCTAAGATTTAATTGAAAGATATTTACTCTTCCAGTGATATAAATACTATAGATAACCAACTTCTGGAATACTATTAAAAGGAAAGAAAGAGATAACACCTTATAATTAACTTATTTAGAATTAATAAGACTTAGTAAATTACACTTACCAGTGATTTAAATACTAAAGATAGCTAACTTCTGGAATGCTGTTAAAAAGGAAAGAAAGATATAACACCTTATAATTAACTTATTTAGAATTAATAAGATTTAGTATCCTAAAATTTAATTATAAAGATATTTACACTTACCAGTGATATAAACACTATAGATAACTAGCTTCAGGAAAATTATTATGAAAAGGAAAGGAAGATATTAAACTTTATAACACCTTATAAGTAACTTATTTAAAATTAATTAAGATTTAGTAAATTTGAACCATTAAGAATAAATAGGAATAAACTTGTTTATTTAGAAATAACTATCACCTATTGTTTAACTAAATATCTGACGTCTCCTTAAGAATGTGTAAATTATAATTGCTAATATTTTTAGTGAATCTAGATAGCTGAAATAGAAATAAAGTTAAATAATTATATATATAGGATATTCTATAATGACATTGATTAATTGAATAGTGTCTAAGTTTCTTTTACATGTATTTTTAGTTCAAACCTGATATAATAGATAGATTCTAATAACTCTAAACAAATGAAATAGATAAAATATATAAGTAATTGAAATAATGATTAAATACATATTATATAGTTATTAATTATCTTGAAATAATTTATTCAGTTAATAAATTATCTCAGATAATTGTGAAAAATAATGTGTAGTGTTTGTTTGTATGTGTTAATCTGTTAGGATAGGTTTTATAGGCATTAGGGAATTAAAAGGCCGGGTTCAACTGAACCCGGGGGGTCGCTACCACCAAGCCCCTCCGACCCCAACCGATCCACACCGTGCTGAAGGCTCTAAATTAAATTAGGCACAACGTTGGTGCTATCCAATCAAAAGGAAGGTAGTAGGTAGGAATTGAGAGTACCCAATTTTCTACAATAAGTTAGACGGAAATATATCCTGTCTAACAAATGCTTGTTTCATACCGTTGCAGCATAATCATGCAATGACTGTATTTGAGTAATCCCTTGGGACGTCATATAGACATAACCAGTGAATTACTAGAGTTGATGTAATTACCAAGCTGTAATCAGACATGGTATTAAGATGTGTTCCACGTGAACAAAAGGAGATCGTGTCTACTGATCTTTTCATTGTGTGCTTACTAGCCCATACGGGAACTTCGGTCACACAATTACTTTGAAATTCGATCACGAAACCTACTACTTTTGCCACAATTGGATTGTGTAGTGTAATTTCCCATAGGTAAGACCTACTGAGTTACGGGTCTATAGTCAGCTATATTGTCAAGCCTCGCCACCATTGTGAGATGGGTCGTCGGCGACTAGCGACTGGCGACAGCGCAACCTTTCGAGTGTCCTATAAGGAAAATAAGAATAATTAAAGGTATAAGACCAACGTGTAGAGTAGGTGTATTGTATAGGTTTGTCTTGGCATGACTCACAGCATTCAATGAAACAGCATTCATTAACCAGAATAGGTTGTTCAATTGAAACATTGAACCAGTAATTAAGTTGTTAAACATTTGAATATATCAGGCTCTCTTAGGAACTGAATGGATTTATCAAAGGACATAGTAGTGTCGAGAGATAAATAAAACAACTAAATATAACATATTCATTTACTCAATCAGAATCTCTGAGAGTATCTCATTTTCACAAGGAAGAGAGAATGTATATTTAATAGGTTTTATGATCCATCAATGTTTGTATGTTTGAAAAACACAAGAGGACTTGATTAAGGCTTGGCTTAAATCTCAGTAAATCCGCCTTAGGACTTAACAGAGACTGTCCACAAAAATTAGCAATAAATTAATTGGAAAAGTGAATATGTTTCTCTATTAGTCTAAAATAGAACTTCATACCACTGTCCAAAACTAAATTACTAACCTTTGTTGCAGTTCAAACATCGACCATACACTAAGTGTTTGGTGGAGTTTGTCCAATGTCTCTCATCAAAGATGAGGAATTCTTATCAAAGATAAGCAAACATACGTATAGTATTTACCAAGAACATAGTTCAGTTAGGCAAACACAAACGCAGAGGTTGGTAGGAAGTACTCGCAACTTTCTTTACTAGATAGGCCTAGATTAGGAACTACCTAGCATCGATGACGCGAAGAACTGTGGCTTAGACAGGCCTTGCCTTATAGGGGAAACCTATAATAAAACACTGGCGAATACAAACATTTATGGATTCACCTTAACATAGTTTATATAGTTCAATGAAAGTCATCGTGAAATTGAGACACTCCAGTCTACCAGATACCTCGTTTTGACACTTATTTAAGAACATAAGTTCTTAGATCAATGTTCAAAACTACAATAGTTGTGTAATGTCAAAGTTCAGTGTGTAATTACCTCATCTTAGAATGTATTCAAGAGCTAAAAGTATCCTTGAACTCATTCAAGACTACAAACCACCTGTGTTACCTCGCTCCAACATATATTTAAGATCTACAAATTCTTAAATTAATGTTTGAACTACAAAGTTTGTGTAATGTCAAAATGAAGTCAAATACACACATATATATATATATATACATATATACATATACATACAATAGAAGCATATTTATATGTAGAGAATATTCAATAAGATACGACAACTAATCATTAGTTTGTTTATAGGTCATATTTTCCTAGAATTATTCACCACTCTATTTACTTCCAAAGTAATGACATAGTAAAATCTCATTTCATTATTTAAATACACCCTAACGAAAATCTATTTAACCCTTAATATCTAATATGATAGTTTTAACCAAGATTAATTCATTTTATATATGTACTTTAAAGTATAACGGAAGTAATTTCATTTTATTCTAACAACATCATATTGTGGTTATGTACTTAAGTTAGATTTTATTTTATTAGTTAAATTCAATATAATTATGGTCTTAAGGCTTATTTCATAATAATTCTATTCATTAATCAATCAATAATTAATATTATCAATGTAACCTTTTCATAATAATTTCATTCAGTAAATAATCAATAGTTAATATCAATGTAAACCTAGATAATAATTCCTTTCAATAATTAATAATTAATAGTTTCGATGTAAACCTAACTAATAATTCATTAGATATATTTTATTCAATAATCAATTGATAATTAATAATATCAATGTAAACCTAGATAATAATTCCTTTTCAATAATCAATAATTAATAGTTTCGATGTAAACCTAACTAATAATTCATTAGATATCTTTTATTAAAAATCTCCGTAAAAGTTATAAAAATCAGAAAAAAAAACACAACATGCAGAAACCCAAACATGCAAATAAATAAAAAAATTAATGCATTCGAACCAATCAGGAGCGCTTCTTCACAGGTCTTTCACTGAATTTATTTAGCGGATTACAATTAAAATTTATAATAAAGAATTGCACTTAATATTAATCAGTAAAATTAAATTAAAACTATTTCGCGGACTACACTGAAGTTACATAGCCACTCGGCCAGCTTACGCTAAAGAAATCCCTGAATCAGATCTAAAAAATACTTTTTAGGTATTTCTATCTTTAATCTAAGTCAGAAGTTCCATAGCTTCGCTGGCCAAGAGGCCGCGGCGGCCGCGGAGGCCTACCACTTCGAACTCCGAATTCAAATTTGAATGTCAAACTGACTGTCCCCCAAAATTGACTGCCATCGTATTTATTTAAAAATCTCGCGTCTGTTTTTCCCCCACCCTAACACGTTTACCAATGCGCTCTGCAGTGATACCATACACTCAGCAATACCCGTGTCACAAGGAAATTCGGTGATAACCGCGGTACACAGCAGTACGTTCATTGCTGTGTTCAAAATACGACAATCCAATGTGTAATTGTTTTTCCTAATAATTTAATCGATAATTTATAAGTCATTATAGTGCAACACAAAACAAGGAATAAAATTATTACTTCCTCAATAAATTGAGCTTTACTGGCTGTAACCACTTTTATCCGATCCAAAGGAAATTGCATAAATCAATTAAACAAAACCACAATAAAAGATAAACAATAAAAGGGAAAAACAAATACACATTGAATAAAGCTGAAGAAAAAAAATTGTTAGTTACGATAAATTTGTATGACGGTTGTGGAGAATAATGTATTATTCAACCGATTTCGAAAGGGAAATTATTTAACCGATCATTGTCATTTTTAACCTTATGTGTTAATGTAAAGTAAATACACGTCAATTTTGTAGTTTTTATTTCAAAACAAGGTAACTTAAAACCCTGTGTTGGCAACTCTGGCCGGTTTTTTTGTTGTGACTTCCACAAAAAACTGTCCCACGGCTAGTTTTGAACCCTTAGGGCCGAGTTCCACTGTTTAATAAAGCTATGCTTTGCTTAATCGAATTTATAATTCGATTCTAATCTTGGCTTTCGTTTAATTATTATTACGAATCATTTGTATGAGAACATAGCAAAGTGCTGTTTTAAGGCTTTTTCAGGCAATCCCTTTAAAATTCCTCTCCGTAACAAACATCCTCATACTTCAAGGAACACAAAAAAAAAGAATTAGTGCAATCGGTTCAGCCGTTATTCTCTAACTGCGTTTAGTTTATGTTAGTGAAATGCAATTTCCAGCTCTAAACTTTGTTAAATGCGTAAACCGACTTTATGTCGAACTAATCGCGATTATATCAATCAGTGGAAACTGGCCCTTAGAACATTCCCTCGCATCTGTCAACACAAAATTTTTAAGCCTGTCTCGAATATAAAATTTATCGTCTAATATTTCAACAGAACAGCCAAACTGTTTAAGTTCCCAGCCAATAATTTCTATTCTTAAGTACAACTTAAAACTTGAACCCTTAATGGATTAGAGCAATTTTTGTACATTAACTTGACTGTTTTATGTTTACGTGTCAACTCACATTTCAATTTATGCGCTTGTTATCTCAAGTATAACTAAAATTTATAGACTAATAATTTAGAACCATATACGTTCACTAAAACAGCTGAATTGTGTTTTTTTGTTACGTTACACTACAGAATTTCAATTATTCGTTAGATCTCTTTACATTGAAAATACTCAATTAAAATTTTTAATTCAATCAGAACCTCTTGATATGAACTTGGTCGGAATACTTTTCCCTTTATTAACCGAGTTAAAAAAGAGGAGGTTTTCAATTCGACCGATTTTTTATGTGTGTTACCTCATAACTTTTTACTGGGTATATCGATTTTAATTAATTATTATTGTTTTTGGTTTGGTTTAGTTGGTGCTTGTCGTGTGGTCTCATTTAAATTTGGTCGAGATTAGTAGAGCACTTTTTAATTTACTTTTTTTTGCAACTTTTTCAACTATCTACTTTGTATTACCCACTTATCGGTGTAAATTGTACAATCCTTAGTGGTTTTCTTATGCTACTTATAACTATAAATTTGTACATATTGTTTCTTTATTTGATAATTAAATAAAATAAATAAATAAAAAATAAATACAATTGTCGTCAGATTTTTTTCGTTTCCACACAAACACAATTTTTTTAAGACCATAGAATTACATGAGCATGAGTTAAATATGTATGATAATTTTGACTCGATGATTGTCAATAAAACTGCAACTATTACTTACTTGTATTAATAATTTAATATCACTTATTCAATACATTATTGTAGAATATTTCATACGGCTTAAATATCTTTATAAAACGACACATACTACAAGATTTGGCGAAACTCCTACGAAATTTGAGCATCCTCGAAAATCCCGAGGATTTTACTTCCATTGCAGTAAAGTTGGAGACAGCTAATATTATACAACTGTATACAACAAAGATTATTTTGCGCATTACAAATAGGAATAATATTGAATATAGAAAGAAAGAAGCCAAAAAATAAAAACAAAAGTAAATTAGATAAATCATAATAAAAACAATTGGCATTAATGTAGAGATTTATTCATCTTAGAAGACGTGCCTCAAACTGTTGCTAACACAAACTTCTAATAAGTAGAACTCCTTAACCATTAAAAATATAATTCCATACATATAAATAAATTGTTACTTGCCAATGCATATACGAAAGATAAAATAAAAGCAAAACAATTATTTTAAAAAAATTTCGTCAGTTTGTCTCTCTGTATGCTCTGTATTAGCCATCACACAAAATCATCTTCACGAACTTGAATACAGTAATCACAGTTGTGGTAGTGATGTGAGAGGTTTAACTTTAAATCACATATAGGTTTTATCCTGACAAGCATCAAGTGCAGTATGTTCCCATATATAAACATGTTAACTAGCAAATCACAACAAAATCGTTTTATAAGTGGATCAGGGAAGTATAAATAACAATGATAAATAAATATATTTAACTGTGGCGACACCTGTCTCGCGATATACGAAATAAAGAAAAAATGACTTATCCTACATCGCGCTATCAAAGTTTTCAGATAAATTGAATATATGTATATAAGAACCCGACAACACCCGCGTGGGGGCAGTAGCCTACCAGACTCAACATCCGTCTGGTTGGAGGATCCTCTCTTTGAGGAGGTGGATGAGGGACTTCACACCCCGGTCCTCGCACCCCCAAATAACAAACATACACAGTTGTCTGTTTTGTTATTTTAGAAGCATAACTTGCTGACGCTAGCATATATATATATTTGTAAATAAGTAAAGGGAGTCTGAGCAGAGTTGAAATAATTATTAAAGTAAGACCCATAACTTTAAAAATAAACGAGAGTATGTTACATGATTATACATACCAAATAAAATCTTATTTAACTAACCACCAAATTAGTACGATAAACAGTGCCGCTATTTCCTTTGTACCTGTCTATAAAAAGTCAACTTGAAGGCGACTTTGTTTCAAGTCTCCTCGATTTCCCCTTCATATATTACACCCAGACTCGGGGTGGTAATCAAACCCACAAACCTTGAAGTATAAACCAGGGCCACTGCACACGGCGCCAACCAAAAGCGGACTACTCTAATACAGTATTTTCTTTTTTGTATATATATGTAGGTATATTTATTCTTTATTCATGCAAAAAAAGAAATTAAAAGTGTCTAAAGTAGCAGATAAACCAACTACGAAAACAAATCTTTCGTACCAAACGTGTTAATAAAATTTTGATTAAAAATATATGGAGCACGTATACATTTGTAGGTACTAATCTAAATAAAAACGGTGATTTCAGCATCATCGTATCCAACATATTAATCTAAACCATATAAATTACAAAAATTTATCTTAAATGACATCTAAACGCCGTATTAGGCAAAGGAATATCAATTTATCGCGATAGACGAATTTTTCCTGCGACAAAATTGAATGAAAAAGAATTTGTATACAAAGTGGGCAAATAATCGAAGCTGTTGAATATTTTAAACGTGACGTTACAAAAAATATTGTCACGTAAAATATCTGAGTCACAATCCTCGTCCCCCACCAGTTGTTTGAATTTACTTTTTTTAGTTTATAACGAGTAATGCATTTATTGTATACTCTAACCTTTGCGTGTGTATTTTCTCCACCATAACCTAACATATCGTTGAACCGTTACTGGTAAATAGATATTTTTACTGAATATTACTATTATAACCTTAAGAACAAATATTTACAACAAATTTAAAAATCAAAACAGGTCTTCTTAAAATTAGTAACATATTTTATTAATATGTAATTACAGTGATCGAAATCTATACTTAATATATAAAGCTGAAGAGTTTGTTTGGTTGTTTGTTTGTTTGTTTGAACGCGGTAATCTCTGGTTCTACTGGGCCGATTTGAAAAATTCTTTCAGTGTTAGATAGCCCATTTATCGAGGAAGGCTATAGGCTATGTATTATCACGCTAAGACCGATAGGAGCGGAGTCCACGCCGACGAAGTCGCGCGCAGAAGCTAGTCCCACATAAAGGTACAGTATAGTGTATACATTCACGTTTTCTATGCAAGCACCTGACTAATTTTGCATAATTATTTTTATATCTAATAACGACCTCATCCGAAAAGAGAAAATACTGTGACATATAGAATTTATTGATTGGATGTTACATCTAAATAATTAATTATAGGATACTTTGACTGTGACTCATTCCGACGCTATTAGTGTATACTTTATTTGTGAAAGCATTATTATGTTCGTAGGTACATTCTACCAATAGCGCTCTGAACAGTTTGCAGCAGAACAGATAACTCACGAATATAATTTTAAAACAGTACGCTGCCGTCTCCCGTCAAAATATCGTCTGCGAATATTAAGGTTGTGTGACTTGGTCGCACTAAACATACACCTGTGTGAGTGAACCAGGTTATTGATTCATGGCGGTTGGAATTATGCCTACCCTCTTTCACTTAATCAAAACGACGTCAGAGAGACAGGGACAAGCTTTATGAAATACCATATCATTCACAAATACAACATATTTTTATTTCAAATATTAAGTAATTTTGAAATATCGATGTCAGTTTTTACATCAGAACTTTGTTTCATAAAAGCTATGGATTGTTCTTTGATTTAGTGTGAAGGGTTCTGAAGCGACAAAACATTGTCTGTGCTCAGCAAATTATCTAAACGAGTAACTAGCTTGCTCTACGTTCAAGTAAACTTAAGTTACACCTCTCTAATGAAGCGCTCTTAAATTCAGTCGAAGACAATTTTTATTTTTAGTCTTATCTTATATGAAGTACCTACAAGAACTTTAAACAACTTTTATGTAAAAGTACGTCTAAAATGTAAAAATGTAACATGAATAATAATTATTTTTTATTTATGTACCAATAACATTAAATAATAGTAGGTACCTGGGTGACCGAGCCTAGCTCGGTATTTTCATTTTATTTTTGTTTTTTTTTTTCTAGGTATTTTTATATTTTAATTTTATTTAAATAATAAATCACGAGTGAAATTAAAAAAAAAAAGAAAAAAAATTAATCTGGAGACTGAGGTTCGAACCTGGGTCAACACGATTTGACACCCGTTAACGACACCAGCTACGTTAATAATTGTGAAATTAAGCTTCATATTCTAATGATATTTTTTCATTGCCTAAAAACACGGATAAAACGACATTTTTTTTAAATTTTATTTATTTATTTTTTTTTTTTTATTTATTTATTATTATCATACAAACATATAACAGAAATACATTTTACACATTCACAAAAAAACCAATTAGGTTTACATAGGAATATGTCGTTCAACAATCATTCGCAACAAGAATCGTAATACAGTTCTTAATCAAAACAAAACAACATAATTACATATGAAGGTAGTATTAAAAGAAATCCGGCAAGCCGGGCAGCTCAGTAAATAAAAAATATACATATTATCCATACAGAGACGCTATGTTTACGACACAATTTATATATACAGGCTGTTATAATTTATTCAAGTAATGCATCTTAAGTTTGTATTTTATATTTGTTGGAGTAAAATTGTTTCTTAATTCTAGATCGAGATTGTTGATTAAAACTGGAATCAGATAAGCGCTGGTACGTTTGCCGTATACATTTTTGACTTTAGGTATATTTAATTTTTTGTTTGTTACTTGACGTGTGGAAATTTTGTGTTCTTTTAACTTTTGAAAATCTAAATTGAAGAATTGTTCTTTAAGTAAATTATAATTGACAAGGTCGTGAACGGGAAGTGTTTTACAGATTTTGAATAACATATTATCATTATTAGCGCAGTCCAATTTAATTTTAAGCGGTACAATGTTTTTAATTATTCTTATTTGCAATCGATAAATACTATTTAGGTAAGTGCGATAAGTGCGTCCATAACTACTGAGTCCGTAGGATAAGACTGAGGTTATAAAGGCATTATAGATCAGCAAGCGTGTATGGAAAGAGATGCGGTTTTTTATAATTACGATGTTGGCCAAGAATGCTCTTAATTTTTCACATATACGGTTAATATGCGGTTGCCAGTTAAAGTTGCGATCTATTATAAGACCAAGATATGTGTGGTTGTCTACGACTTCAATAGGCTGGCAATCAATCGGACAAGTCATGGGTAATTCTTGGTTATGAAGGCATAAGTGACAGCGAGATATTAGTTGGTTTTGAAGAATGTCTCTTTTATAGGGTGAGCTAATGTGGACCAATTTGGTTTTTTGTGCGTTTAGAACCAATCCTGCATCGTGGCACCATCTGCAGAGGGCGTCGAAGTCTATTTGTAATTTTTTGATTGCTTCGTTTACATTACTATCGGCAATGAGTAGACAGGTATCATCTGCAAATTGAAAGGTGGTGCAGTGGCTCAGCGTTCTATTAATGTCATTGACATACGCCAGAAAGTGAACAGGCCCTAGGACTGAGCCCTGGGCTGTGCCCTCGGTAACTTTTATGTCACTGCTATAGCAATTTTTTATCTTAACACTTAGGTACCGTTCCTTCAGATAATTTTTACACCATTCCAAAGGAAAACCCTGTATTCCTGTATTTTTTAAACTAATTATGAGCTTATGGTGGTCAAGGGTATCGAAAGCCCGGGAGAAGTCTATGAAAAGTGCAAGAACCTGTTTCTTATCGTTAAGATTTTGATTGATGTAGTCTGTAAATTTGGACAGAAGCATCGTTGTGCTCTTACCTGGCTGGAACCCATACTGATGTTTGTTAATTATATCATTGTTTTTGTAGTAGGTGTGAATCTGATCGCAAACAAATTTTTCGATAATTTTATCAATAGATGACAATAGAGTAATGGGCCGATAGTTACTGACGTCGTCTTTTTTACCCTTTTTAAATATTGGACGCACACAACCCTTTTTTAATTCATCAGGATATATTTTTGAATATAGTGACGTATTAATAAGATTGGCTATAGCTATAGATATCTTGTCGCTGATATTCTTAATGTCTATCATTCTAATTCCATCTATCCCTGGCGCCTTATGAGTGTTCTGCTTCATAATTATTTTATGTACTTTAGCTGGAGTAGCTTTTACAAATCGAAAGCATGTAGTGGGTTTACTCGTAGAATTGTCATCAGATATTAGTTTAGATCTACATTTAGGAAGTATATTTTTGACTGCGTGACTAAATTCTTTTGCAAAATTATTAGCAATTTGTTTTGGTTGGAGATTTTGTGCTTCAAATGCTTTCAATATTGTCTGATCCAGAGATAAGTTTATTCTTCCATAGATCTCATTAATAATTTGCCAAATTTTCCGACTATTATTAAAATTGCTTTTAATTTTACTCTTGAAATACGAATTTCTATAATATTCTGTCACCTTGTGTAACTTATTTCGCGTTTTTTTGTATTCGTTTAGGAGAATAAAGTTTTTAGGATCTTTTTTCCATTTATTGTATAGTATATCCTTTTTATCAGATAGTCGGACAACATTTTTATTAACCCATGGGGCCACAATTTTATTTTGAGCTATGTTGGTTTTTTGCATTTGAGATTTTGCATAGGCAACCGAAAAAGCGTTTTTTATAAAAAAATAAATTTCATTTGGGGATTGCATGAAGTTAGTTTGGTTCCACTCAGCCTTTTTTAATTCCTCTATCAAAACTTTGTTATTAAAAAATATCGTACGGTTTTTGCTTCTATAAAAATCACGCTGTATAAAATGTTTACTATAGCAGGCATATACAATTGCGCGGTGGTCGGCCAGTGTGGTATCGACAACCGCTGTGACTGGTTCTACTGATGTTGGGCGCACGAAAATATGATCGATACATGACTTTGTTATTTTGTCTAGACGTTTTTCAATACGAGTGTAATCGGTTATTCCACATAGCAATCCGAAACTACTTAGCATGTCGAGATATGATTCTGTTACATTAGATGATTTTTTTAGATCTATATTCGTATCGCCGAGCATTACCAGATTATCATTTTTATTAATTTTGGAGAGTAATGAATGCATTTCTTTGACAAACATTAATATATTTGTGCAGGGTGGTCTATAAACAGCACAGATAGTTATGGTTTGATTGCTGAGTGTTTTTATTGTACCGGTTATGTTTTCAAATGTGTGTGACTTTATAACCTGTTGTGTGAATTTAAGGTAGTTTTTAACGTAAATTATAATTCCACCACCTTTTTTGTCATTACGGAGATTTGACTGTATTGTATAGCCCGGAATATTGAACAAATGGCATAATGAATTTGATATACCCACTTCGCTAACAATTATTATATCAATGGGATGTATAGCACAATGAACAATGTATAATAGTTTAGAAAAGTTTTTTATAATGGATCGAATATTGATATGAATACAAGTTAGACTAATTCTGTTTAATTTAAGTTGATCAAAAAATGAATTGACTGTTATACAATTTAATAATTCGTTTACTTGTGTGATTTTATTCATTATTATTTAAACGAAAGAAAAAAAAGAAAATAAAAAATAAACGAATAAAAGCTAAACACCTTACTCTAATTACAACAAGATGGTTAAAGTGATTCATAAAACAGTTCCTAATGCTCTGGTTCTTTGTTCTTATTACATGTCAATGATTTTATGTCTTCCACGGAGCGAATCGAGTGTATCTTACTGCCGCTGGACTGACGAGCATAGATTCTGCCTTCTTTACACCAAATAAATTGGAATGACTCGCTTAGTGCCCGTTTGGTATTGTAAAGGAGAGACTTCGTCTGTAAAGTGAGAGATTCGCGGATAAAAATGCTATCACAGGCTTTAGATGAGGGGGCGTCGCTGAGAACATCTCGAAGCTTCAGTCTAAACTTCCTACTCGCCGCCACCCATTCCTCCCGGGAAGCTTTGGTTTTCATTTCCACTACAATCGGGCCGGGTTGATCCCTGCGGGCTGGTAGACGTCTAGCAGTTTGAATTTCTCCGACGTCAACCTCCAGTTTCTCACCCACATTTTTTACTAATTGCAGCACATTTTTATCCGAAATTGATTCCGGTATACCTGAAATCTCCAGTGTATTTGTCAGGAATTTTTGATTAATTTCCTGAATCTGCTGTTCCAGAGAAGCTACTCGGAGTTCGAGATTCTTGTTTTTGTTTATGATGTCTATGTTTTTATTTTCTAATAATTTAATTTTGTTTTCCTGTTTTTGTATTGATTGTTCCATCATAGTAACTTGTTCGCTGGTAAATTCTAGGGATGAATGGATACTTCCTAGTTCAGCCCTGATGATTTTTTGCATTTCTTGACCTAAGTCGTCTAGTAGTTTTTTAACATCGATCGCCGCAGCTGGAATTTTTGACTGGGAACAGTAGTCATCTTCGCTGTCGGACTCCTCTCCAGGAACAAAGAATGACGAACGCCTTGATATATTACTTAGGCAGTCACTACAGCTCCACTCCAGTGCATTTGAATTGCGTAGCGAAATAATTTGCTTATTACTCAGTTTTGCACATTCGGGTGTCGCATGTACAATTTTGTTACATCGACTGCACTCCAAACCAGGTTGCTTTTTAGTTATGTTTTTATTGCAACTTTTGCATTTTTTTAAAACCATTGTTTAAAGTTTCACTTTAAGTAGGTAGTCGTAATTCACTGCTTTAGCTGCGCGTAGACTAGCGTCACTAACGGCGAATGACAGAGAACTGAATGAATCCTAGCTAGATCAATTTTTCGCCCCCGAAATCCCCTGTATACTGAATTTCACGAAAATCGTTGGAGCCGATTCCGATATATATATTATATATATATATATATATATATATATATATATATATATATATACAAGAATTGCTCGTTTAATAGTATAAGATTAACACTAATACATAACAAAGAGCTTAAGTCGTTTCTAGACTAAAATATGATTAGATGCGTCAAGCAAGTTCTTTAAGCGAAGAAAAAAGTATGATTTTTTAGGGTTCCGTACCCAAAGGGTAAAAACGGGACTCTATTACTAAGACTTCGCTGTCCGTCCATCCGTCTGTCACCAGGCTGTATCTCAAGAACGGCGATAGCTAGACAGTTGAAATTTTCAAAAATTATGTATTTCTGTTGCCGCTATAACAACAAATACTAAAAACAAAAAAAACAAAAAACATTTAAGGGGGGCGATAATTTTTTATTAGTCTAAAACGCCATATATCAAAAATTAGGAAAACTTCGTCAATAGACTAATAATAGTTTTATAGTCGTTAGTAGTTAGTTTTATAATAGCATCATACATAGATGGCGTGATAATTAAATAAATATTTTACAGAATGAATATTTTACAGAAAATTTACCTATATTTAGTTTAGTCAATGGTACGGAACCCTTCGTGCGCGAGTCTGACTCGCACTTGGCCGATTTATTTAAATATTATCCTTTACAGTATCACAGAGAAAATGAAAATATACTCGTATATGTGACATTATATTTTTGACGTTGTTATAGTTGTCACAAAATAAGAGGCCCGTTTGGACGTTTAACAAATACCCTAGAACGTAACTTGGTACGAAACCGTAAGAAACAATATAAGAATTATTAATAACATAGTGTTTTTAAAACATACGTAAAAATTTTTGGCGCGTTAAATATTATGATAGAATATATTGGGAGTGTTCTTTTCGCGCTTACTTTATAGTAGCATGCAAATTCTAATTATTACGAAACGTCTCAAAAACAGTTACGTTCTAAGTCTTTTTGTTTTTAAATACTAGTGTTGTAACTAATTAATTACTGAATTTCACCAGCATCATTCGATTTTAATAGTAAATCGATATTGTGTAGTGATCTCTACTGAAAATAGTTTTATTATATTTGCTCGAAAACATTAAAAAAAGACTTCAATTGCATCGACAAGTAACGCAACGTAGGTAGACGAAAAAATAATCAACTAAATACACGTTATCAAAGATTACAGTCTTTACAGGTACCATGGTCACGGGAGAACAATGTCCTCATGTAGAGAACCTAATAAAACGCGATAAAATATGAAAAAAATGTTTCATTATAATGAGAGAAATTGGCGTAAACATTAGAAAACAATAAAAAAATAGATTAAAGACAAATTGATCTTTTGTACCATTGTATCATTTCAATTTACCTACAATAATAAAGTTTAGGGTACATTTTCTAATCATAAATTTAATTCAATATACTTTACACTACATAATCAAATCGATCAAATACTCATACAAACTTGAATCGATTTACCGTGAGTATCGAATACCGAGTCGTATGGTTACTTCCCTATTTACGTCTCGATGACATATGTCCAAACGGGCCTATTATTTTGCGATGACTATAGTAGAAATTTTAATAGTCAAGGTGCTAGTTTAGAAAAGACAAATACATAAAACATCAAAGGAAACTCTCTTTTGAGAAAAAAGATGTTCTTTAAAGATAATATTGTAGGTATCTATCGAAAATAAATAGGTGCTACATTTGTTAATGTATCAATTTAACAACACAACATATTTTGTGATTATAATAATTATAATAACACAAGCATGTACGTACGGACTAAATTTCACTTTTTAACTGACTTCAAAAAAAGGTGGAGGTTTTCATTTCGATTGTATTTTTATGTATTTTATATTGTATCATTTCATTTAGATTTTTGACTTAACAACGATTTTTGAAGTCTAAAAAACTTACAATTTATTAAGTATTAGATGATGCAAATTTCTGTCGGTATAATCGTGTTTACAAGTAACGCTCTATCATCTTTTTAAAATTTAAATTAGCATTCTCATTTCAGGTTTTTATTTTTCTTATCAATAATTCATAAAATATAAGCAACAACAACTGAAATTTCAAAATCGAATTCTCATAAGTTCTGAGGGGCATTAAATTTTCATGAAATTACTTCGCAACTTTTCCACTCTCAATAGCGCCAAATTCAATTTCGACAGGCATAGTTCAAAATAGCTCATTCGTATTTTGTTAACTGATACGTTAAGCTCCTTATGAATTTATAAACAATGTAGAAAAAATTTAACTATAGTTCATTTTTATACGTACAAGCAATTTTTACTCTGAAACAAACGAACAATTTATGGCATTCCATTGTTAGCATCAAAGTTTTTAATTCCTCGGCAAAATATTTCCAAAATTATGAGCAGAAATTTTTTTATTCAATTTTAAGATTAAAATTTTTCTCCTAATAAACTGTAAACTTAAATAATAAATAATTAAAATTGTTTCAATTTTAAAATACGCCTACATTTTAGACGAACACATTTAGGTCATACCGTTTGTTTTAAATTCTCATGCCAAGTTAATGTGTTAGCTCCTTTATCCGGATGTCAGAATTCAAAATGAACCGGATCTGTAAATGGACTATTACCTATGTTTGTATACCAGAGTCCGACTGTAGCCAGACCTACGAATTTAGCCCACCAGAATTGCCTTAATAATTCAACAGTGCAATGCTTTTACAAAACCTGTCGGCGTCAATCCTAATTTAGCAGCATCTATCGATTCGCTTCTGTGAAGTGTCGCTAGACAAACGTAATGGAACTCTCCTGTACTGAATTTGTGAATTTGTTACAGCACTTCCTATGTCTTTATACGCGAGTTTTTGTATTAATAGGAGTATATTCCATTTGTTGTATACTATTACACAAAATGATTTCGACTTCATGATTAGTTTTACTACATATTTTTTAATTTTTTTTTGTCATTTTTTTTTGGAAAAGAACTGCAAACTATAAATCAGACTTGACCATGTTGGGTAAGTCATTGTAATCAAAACGTTAACAATTCACGAATTTCGGAAAATTAATAACTTTCTGCAAATTATTGTCAACATACTGGTTCAATGCCGATAGGGGTTATTTAGGCAGTAAAACGGATGAAAACGCCCTCGGGCAGTGAGGGTTTGAAACATGAATTTCGACGTACATAACATTCGAATAACCAGTTTTTACCGCGAGCAGGTCTCACGACTCTATTCTCGGCAATTTTCTACATCTAAATAATTTTTGGATACCTTTCTTTCACTTGTGAAATTTTTTTTGCAAATCGGTTTTAATTAGTATAAAGAGTTTGATTTTTAAAATTTTTAATCCAAGTAAAAATACAATTATATTTAATTATCCGCCAACCCGCATTGGAGCAGCGTGGTGGATTAAGCTCCGATCCTTCTCCTACATAGGGAAGAGGCCTAATGCCCAACAGTGGGATATTACGGGCTGAATCGTTTCCTAAAAAAATTTTTTTAGTTATAGTTTAAAAAAAACGAATTACAAATAAATAGATCTAGAAGCCTTAATAGATAAAAGATAGAGATTCTTCATTGGTTCTCCGCTCCTATTGGTCATAGCGTGATGATATATAGCTTATAGCCTTCGTCGATAAATAGGCTATTTAACACTGAAACAATTTTTGAAATCGGACCAGTAGTTCTTGAGATTAGCGCGTTCAAGCAAACAGACAAATAAACTCTTCAACTTTATAATATTAGTATAGATTCAGTCTTAAAAATTACATGTCACAAATTTGGTTTCGTGTTGTCCTTCTTTCGTTTCTCCTGTTCGAAACTCGTCATCAACAGCTTGTCAGTTGTTCTCTTACTATTGGAAAAAAATCAAATTCTTAGAATATAAGTTCCGAAGTGTATTATTTTTAAAACGACATTATTCATAAAGTGAAGTGTTGCAAGAGATGTGTGAGTAAACTGGTTAAAACAAAACAGTAATAGATGTCTCTTCTCATTGTTTTCCTTCGCTCTCTTTTCTTCTCCTTCATGATAAGAGATAAAATTGAGCAAAATCGTTTTAACCTTAAATAATCCATTACCTACCTACATCGTTTTCAAAATAGGTTGTACAAAAATGAAGTATATCTTTTGCGCTGTTTGCGTGATTATATTATTTTTATACATAAAAATATCTATAATAAATACTGGTTTAAACAAACAAAATCAAGATTGCTATTTAAAATAATCAAAATATAGACAAGTTTTGATGTTCATTTTTATAAAGTTATTAATCGGAACTTAATTTATTTTAAAAATAATTTTAAGTATTGACAATACAAGGCTTCGAATTTCATATCATTTTCACATTTAATTTAGTTTGATATGAACGCAAATTCTTGAAGTAATAAGATACTGTCATCAAAACTTCGCAAAAATTGATTGTCAAAGCCTTCATGAGTCCCGTTAATAACGTGAATGCTGAGGTATTTTATTATGTCTATATATAGAAGTTATATAGAGACAAAGGCCCGGAAAAAATTATTTTGAAACTACGACGAAGACGGTTGCATTTAATGGTAAGTCATATTACATATACCTATACCTAATTGTAGCAGCAACCTGGTTTCACCCGTCTTGCATTTTTCACTTTTTTTTCTCATTTTTTCATTTTGCACTTCTCCACTCTTAAAACTGATAATGTATTTCTATAACTTCTATAACCATATATATCTTATTATTATACTATTAAACGAGCAATTCTTGTATATATATATATTTTCTGAATCTCGGAATCGGCCCCAACGATTTTCGTGAAATTTAGTATGCAGGGGATTTCGGGGGCGAAAAATTGATCTAGCTAGGATTCATTAAAAAAAAATGTCGTTTTATCCCTGTTTTTAGGCAATGAAAAAATATCATTAGAATACGAAGCTTAAATTCACTACTGTCATCATAGCTGTAATGGCGTAATTAGGAAATCGGCGGGTATCAAATCGTGTTGACCCGGGTTCGAATCTCAGTCTCCAAATTAATTATTTTTCTTTTTTTTTAATTTCACTCGTGATTTATTATTTAAATAAAATTAAAATATAAAAATACCGAGAGAAAAAAAAAGAAAAATAAAATGAAAATACCGAGCAAGGCTCGGTCACCCAGGTACTACTACAGTATTGTACAAGTCTATCAGGTTCTAATTAATATATTTATTGGGAAACACAAATAAACAACGACATATTCGTCAGCAACATCTTCACTAGAATGCCTATTAGCAAACACATAATATGTAATAATTATTTTTAAAATGCTGTTTATTTACTTCGTAAATTAAATGTTGAGTACATACAAATTTTTATGGGGAAAAAAAAAGGGGGACGCTACTTTAAAAAGTAAACAGCGTTTGTCCTGCTAGAAAAAATATTTTCCGTTTTAACTTACCTGGATGAGTTATTTTTTTTTTCTTTCAGTTATTAACAGTTATTCTAGTAAAATACTTCAAAAAAAATCCGGAATCAGAAAATATTCATCAATTGACATGAATTTTTCATATCATCGTAGCTTACGATTGTCAAATGGAATTAGTCTACAAAGCATGTTATGTGTTCATATTTTATGAAAATAACAATCCCACCAAAAACATTCTGTAAAAAAACTAGCCAAGTCTCGATGGAGCTGCTTGTTTATCTCTAAAAAGTAATGAAATCTCGACAAAGTCGTACCAAGTCTAAGGTTCATTACTGCGATTTTTTTATTATTATAGTTAATGTTGTGTGAATTGGCCGTTGAAGGGTACACAAGGGTACAAAACTAAGAATAATATCCCATACTGGTATTGGTAATTGGACACTAGTGTCTCATTTTAGGCGGTTGTTGATAACACATGCATTCAGCATTGACAATGCTGACTTCTGTTCTCTTATTTTTGGAGCGTCAAATCGACCACCGATCTAACATAAAATAGACGTACAGACGGACTTCTATCAATGATTAGTAGTCCGCTGGTACTGGAAATAATTTTTTATACAGTTTGTTTCAGGCTTGCCTATACAAAAATATTATTGAAATACGCAGCTTTATCAAGCCTACAATTGACTGGTTATTCAATCAACGTTTTCCAAGTGGCAATTTTCCATCGTCAATGGGTAGCGGTTCTGGCGACAGATTGGTGCAATGGTGTCATGTAGCACCTGGTTTTGTACCCTTGTGTACCCTTCAACGGCCAAGTCACACAACACTAACTATAATAATAAAAAAATCGCAGTAATGAACCTTAGACTTGGTACGACTTTGTCGAGATTTCATTACTTTTTAGAGATAAACAAGCAGCTCCATCGAGACTTGGCTAGTTTTTTTACAGAATGTTTTTGGTGGGATTTCACTGCTTTTTGTAGAAAGTAGAAACGTGGGCATATTCAGGCATATTGATTTATTTTTTAGAATTTCTTATTTGATACATTTTTGTTTTCTTTTTAGTAACAGTTTTTTTATTATTACAATACAAATATTTCTTTTCCTTTCTTCCGGTTCTGATTTTTGTACTTGACGTGTTGGTATCACCACCACTCTTAGTCCAATGCATTATATTTTGACCAAATTTTGAGCGAAATTAATATTTTAGTGTAATTTGTGTAATATTCGAGTAGAATTAAGTTAATCGTTCGCCTATTTTTCTTGTAAACTTGTAAGTATAAGTATTAAAGCCAGTCTAGTGTTATCCAGAGTTTTCCTATAATTTTATTTATATGCGTATTAAAAGCAGAAGTGGAGGCATTCGCCCAGCTGTGGGACGCTATAGGCTAGATTAAATTAGAAGATGTGATCTGATTTTTGCAATGATAGTCGATTTTTTTATGTACCAACTAGCTAGGCCTCGCGGTTTCACCCACTGTGATTTGAGGAAAAAAATAGCCTTCCTTCTTCTTAAAGCATAACCTTTCTCTTTAAATAGGCTATCCACCTCAGAGGAATTTTTCAATTCGAATCAATAGTTCTTGAGATTAGCGCGTTTAAACAAACAAACAAACAATTCAACTTTCAGGTTTATAATATAATATATATAGATATATAAGTATAGAATAGATATATAACACATATCTTTTAGACTTCCGCGACGAAAATATTTATATGATATACTGACTTTGACTGGATTGACAGAATAATCTGGAATTTTTCAAGTAGACCAATCAATTGAACTTATTTTTGTTGTATTTTATTTCTTTTTTATATTTATTATTTATTGTATATTTAAGTAGCTTGATATATTTTCCTTAGTTTACACTAAATAAATTTCTGAACGCTCGCATAAATAAATATTTGACAACCAATATGTATAATTTCAATCCGTTTTCATTACTGACATTATTATTAATTTTTAAAATCTATAATCCGCCAATATCCGTATATTGTGGATATATGTTGTCGATTCGAAACCTTTATTTAAATACGTTCTTTAATTTAAGGGTAGAGTTTACCATATCGACGAGATGAACATTAAATGTTTGACAGTTACGAAACACGAACATTATATACATATACTTCCATACGAATTTTCATTCCCAACCCCTTCCCAACTTTCAACCCCTTACACCCTGTTATTCGCATTATATTTTATGTAAAGGTGGTATATCGATCTCTTCTAATAGTTTGATTGGGCTCTTGTGTTTTTTAATCAGGGTCACCAGGTACTCCAGAGCTTCGATTATCCTAGTTTTTATAGTTTTCCCTTTATGTAGCCATTAAAACCTAACTCTGTACCAAATTTCAGCTCTCTGAGTTTATGGGAAGTACTAGTTCTATTTTGATGATCATGAGTGAGTGAGTGTCGTAAATGCGAAACTTTGCTTTCGCTTAACTTCTGAACTAAATGACCTACAGACTTGAAATTTTGGATTTTAAATATGTGATTATAGCTTACTCGATGACGAAAATTTCAGCGTTCTGGTCTTATCCAGAGGTTCTCAAATAGGGGCCTGAAAATGCGGCGAAATGGTTCGGGTAAAGGATGGTACGGCAGTGTTTGCTTCGCGCTCGACTTGGCGGGGGCACTGCCGTGCCCCCCGATATCTAACAGAATCAACGGTATAAGTTTGAATAATTTACTAACTGTTAAATAAAGGTTACTTACATAAAAATTGTTGTATGTAACAAGTGAAGTGATCTTTTGTTTTTAAGTGAATGAAATGAAAAAGGTAATTTTTTTAATCAATGATAAATAATTAAACTCAGAAGGTAACTCATGCAAAATTAAAGCATAGTAGACCGTCTAAATTAATTTTCAGTGTATAAACTTATACAAAAACGTACATAAGTGGGTACTAGATATATTTTGCCATAGCTTACGGAATATAAAAGTAACATTTCATTTATCAACTTTCTTTTAGTGCTTATGCACATGTATTTTTATCTGACTTCAAAAAAAGCTCTCAATGTGACTATTTTTTATGTGTGTTTCCTTATAACTTTATACTGGGTTGACCGATTTGATGATTGATTTGATGATTCTTTTTTTAATTGATAGCTGGTGGTGCTTGTCATTGAGTATTTATAAGTACATTTTGATCTATCTCTAACAATATGTATTTTTTAGACAATTTTTTGCTGTTTACCAAAATTACCAGCAATGTCATACTTATTTATTTTATTATTATTTATTTAACACTTGAGTGCACATTAGACATTACATAAGGAAAATAACAATGTTATTACTTAAAGACCCAGACCCAGACCCTGGATCAGAGTGGAGACGACCTTCAGCAATGAAGAAAACGACTGAGGAGGAGGATTACTTAAAGAAAGTGCATCACTAACAGTGATCTTTTACAGGCAATCTCATACTTAATTTTAAGCTTTCAATGTTTATAATTAGCTGGTGACCCAGAAAATTACTTAACAGTTTAAAATTTTCAAGTATTCTACTTTTGATAACGTAAGCACAGCTAAATGTAGCTTTGCCGTGAAATGAAAACGAAATCGTGTCAAATTACCTTTGTCAAAATATAGACACAAAACTTCTATTTCATGAGGGCTTAGGAAGCTTATGATGCTTATAATATTCACGTTTATATAGGTGACAATTAAATTTTATGACAGCATTTGAAACTACATTTCATCGATAACCCTCAATTATTATAGAAGATATTTCAAATTGTAATGTTTGATACAAATTGAAAACAAAAAGTTTCGTAGTTCTACAAAGAAATGACATGTAATCATCAAATGCATAAATATTTTATGTACAATGTAGAACTAGAACAATAGTATATATGTACATTTATATAAATATGTATAGCCCAGAACATATTTCATAAATCTATACTAATATATAAAGCTGAAGAGTTTGTTTGTTTGATTGTTTGTTTGTTTGTTTGTTTGAACGCGGTAATCTCTGGAACTACTGGGCCGATTTGAAAAATTCTTTCAGTGTTGGATAGCCCATTTATCGAGGAAGGCTATAGGCTATGTATCATCACGCTAAGACCAATAGGAGCGGAGTCCACGCCGATGAAGTCGCGCGCAGAAGCTAGTATTTTATACATGCGAATGCCTCATAGACCTCTAACAAATTTTTTCATCATCTCCGATTATTGTCATCGTGGACCTCATCGTTATCGTTCGTACTATGTCGTATGTATTGCTTACGGCATGTTAATAATGAGTAGGAGACCTTATCTATTATATCGTTCAGTAATCCAAACATCTCATCCAATAATCCGGTACATTTACCTAATATATTATGAATTGTGTATAAAATGCCGAATTTCGCAAATAAAATCCATTCATTTCGGACATTTATATTTATATTTATATGGTAGTTCCGCTCCGACCCTTAGCCTCTCGCTATTAATAATTTCGGCTTACGAACTCCGGATTTTGACATCGTATAGTCAAGATATTACCAGAGTATTAATTTTATATTTATCTGTATAATTTTTTTTGACCTGGTTATACCTAGTTATAAAAACTTATAAGCTATTTTGTAAATCCATTTAAATTTCACAACTAGTCGATATCGAGTTTATGTTCGAGTATATTATGTTAATATAAATATCTAATCCTCTAGTTAGGACTTTACATTAGCATCAGTTTCTAGTACCATAGTGGTTAAGTACGTCGTCTTATTTTCAAGATAAATAGATTCCATCTATAACGTTTTGATTTTCTTTCTTCTTGATTCGAAAAAAGATATTATTAGGGACGATCAGCATTAAGATCTAAAGACCACTCCAATATATTCTTTGAAGTCTTGCCTAAGCACTTTTATAAGTACTTATAAGGCAAAAGATGGCATTTTCAATTACTCGAAGTCAACCCAAGTTGAGGGGCGACCGCTTATTAGAGTGTTTTGATTATGTCAATAGTGTAGATGATTTAAATCTATGTTCTTCAATGCTTTTGCAAAAAAAGGTAAACAGGCAAAACCATCCTAAAGAAAGATTGCTCTAATAATCTAAAATATTCTCGTGTTGTTTACACAAAAAAATCATTAATATACCTCAATTACTACATAAGTCAACTGTGTGTTTAATATTACATTACGATACGATTCGGCCTGTAATATTCCACTGCTGGGCATAGGCCTCTTGTTCCATGTAGGTGAAAAATCGGAGCTTAACCTACCACGCTTCTCCACTGCGAGTTAGCGAATATATTTCCTACTATGAGTATCGATCGCTATTAGGTGTATATTAAAAAAATGGGACCAACAGCTTAACGTGCTCTCCGCGGAACTGTAGAGAGACACACAAGGATAGACAAACAGACCGATAATAAATATTTGTATAAACACAAATAACCACTATGAGCGGGAATCGAATCCTAACTACCTAACTACAACAGAGCGGTCGTCTATATAATATCACTACATAGTATAAAACAACAACACAAGTTGCTTCCCGCTGTCTGTCTGTCTGTATATATGCTTAGATCTTCAAAACTACGCAACGGATTTTGATGCGGTTTTCTTTAGTAAACAGAGTGATTCCAGAGGAAGGTTCATATGTATAATACATGCATAATATAGTAGAGGAACACTGATAGTTTTTTCAACCGTGCGAAGCCGGGGAGGTTCGCAAGTTACTGGTAAAGTAATGATTAATATGAATATTTGTTATGTTTATTAATTAAAAATAAATATTTGTAATTTCTTTAAAAGGTTTACTAGAATAAAGAGCATTTATTTACTATCTTAAAACAAAGCAAATATAATATTAGAATAGAAATTAATCATTTGTGTCGATTGTGTAACGTATTAGTTTCTAAGACCGCATAACCGCAACCGCACATTTGTGAGATCACTCGCGATATTTATTACAAATATATTGACATCAAGCTTCCAGAGATGCCTTCTTAGATTTGTAACCATTAATATATACTATATTTATATCTAAGTATAATGATTGCATCGGTATGTATTTATGTGAACGGTTATTTGTATGTATGTATTTAGTATGTTTGTATAAATTTGTATATTTATTTACTTCTTGCCTATTACCGTATACAATTATGTTTTGTTTGGGTGAAGGCTGTAGAAATGAGAAAGTTGTTTCGTTGATCAATAAAGTAATTAAATAATTAATACTAAAATTTATTTATGCAAATTCTCACGTAAGTTGACTTCACGACTTAGACTTCTTTAAATTAGTATCAATGTTGAAATGTCATATTTATAACGTCAGCGTCGGACCACGTCCTAGCTTTACTAGGCAATCATAGGACTGTCGATTTGTATTTCTAATAATAAACCGCCTATATTATTATAATGCATGTTTAACATAATTGTGTTTGCTCGCAAACGAAAAAAAAACCGACTTCAATTACAACGTAGGTAGACGAAAAAATAGTCAAGTAAATATGCGTTATCAAAGGTTAACAAAAAGTTTTGATCAGATCTCGATGAAATTTAAATGTAACCAGATGATAAACATCAGCTTTCGATTAAATTAAAAATCATTAAATCGGTAATCGGTAAACCCAGTAAAAAGTTATGCGGTATAATACAACGTAGGTCGACGAAAAAATTGTCAAGTAAAAACGCATTATTAGATATAGCACGAAAAGTACTTGTTAGATCTCAAATAAATTTAAATTGGACCAAATGACACGCAACACCTTTCGATTAAAACAAAAATCATCGAAACCTGTCCACCTATTCAAAAGTTCTGAGGTAACATACATTAAAAAAAAAAATAGAGTCGAATTGAGAACCTCCTCCTTTTTTGGGAATCGCTTAAAAAGGCATGGGCATTTTGAACGCATGAATGTTAATTTTAAATAATAATAAAAAAGCTATTTGTGTCGTTAATTGTATAATGTCTCAGGTGACGACTAGTCGGTATAGAAAAACCGGAAAGGGCATACAATATATAAAGTATCGAAATTTAACACGAGTGACACCACACGAGCTGCCTTCATTGTATTTACTTTACAATTAGATCAAAAGGAATTCATCAAATTTCAAATCAGCTTAATGCTATTTTTCAACGCCTGTTTTTTATCTAGAACAGCTCTACTAGTTTGCACACTAATAATAAACTATGCATGACCGAGCTAGACTATCTATTTTAAAAGAGATCAATACTCACTATTTTAATACTATAAAATATATTGGAAAGTGGGAAAACATCACAAATTTAATTAATAAAACGTTTCGATAAAAAAAGTGTGATACTCTAGAAATTTTATTTTAAATTCTTATAAATATTAATGAAGAGAAAATGTCATTAAAGACATTTCAATATTTCTTTATTGGTTAAATGGAGCGAGTATTGGTTTAGCATTTGTTTGAAAGCTTTTATTTTGGTCTCGAAATTGAAAACTAGTTTGGTTTTTTATTAAGTAAAATGTGCGGCAGGTTGCTAATTTATTAATTTTTTGTTTGCATAGTAGAGAAGATACATACATTTAGTAACCGAAGTACTTACATTCCAATTAAAAGTTTAACTTACAACGGCTTACAAATATGACATACTCGTATAATAATATAGGTAAGTATTTAACCAGACCCTGTCGAAACTGACACAATAAATAGGATAAATTTGTACATTATTTTCTGTTTTCTTTTTTCTGTTCGATAGAATTCTTTGGTTTCCGCGCGGTTGCAGCGCTGCCGCCGCGCTGCTGTCGCGCTGCAACCGCTCGTTGTTATTTACGTAGATTTACAAAGTCGCGCGGCAGCAGCGCTGCAGCCGCGCTGTCGGCGCAAATTTGTAGGCGCCCTAATATTATTTTCGACATAAAATGTGAGCTTACTTATAAATTAAATATGTAATATAGAATATATTCATCATGTAGTATTTCTATATCAATAAAAGTGTGTTATGCTAAGTAATTATAATTATATTAGTATTTCTTTATTAATAAAAGTGTGTTATATATAGAATAGTATTAGTAACTAAGATTAGTAAAGAAATACTAAAACGTTTCAAAACAATATATTAATACCGAGTTAGTTTCAAATACTGTTAAATCAATATGAATCCGATTTAAACTGAAAAGTTAGTAACCACATTTCAAACATTCCAGCATCGAATTCGATTGTATTGCCCATAAACTATGAAGTGAATATATAAAACGCTGTTCTACGCTAAAGAAAACTTGAAAGTATATTTGTAACTAAATCACAGTTATTTGAAACTGGAATGGGAAGCCATACTATCATTCTTACGATACCGATATACGTTTCAAATAAAACATGAAAGTTTTCGTATGTGATTTACCTATATACTATGGATTCATTTTGCAATTGCCGTTCTATAGCTTAATTACCGTAAAATGCTACAACTTTGCACTATTTTGAAGTTTTTTCTTAATAACTCGTTTTTCTTAAAGAAAGTCATGTGATTTCAATTACCTACTATTCTAGAATTGTACTTTTTCTACAATACTACGATTTTAGAAACAGTAGGATTTTAATAAAAAAAGATAACGTACTACATTTTATTAAAATTTCAAAGATTTCAGAGAGAGATAAAATTTTACATTTTCATTAAAGTTTTATAATGTGATATGTTTTAGATACTTCGTGCAAATTTAAGTTTGTAAGTTGCATTTTCATAACGTGAAGAAAATTGAAAGTTCTTTAAAAGTAATTATAAATACATAGTTGTAAATTTGTACTTATTTGTGTATTATTAGTATGAAGAAAATTATTTATTATCTGACGTATCAAAATAACGTTTAATGACGTTTTAAAATTCTTTGTTTAGCTACTAGCTGTACCCGCGACTTCGTTCGGGTGAAAGATTTTTTCTGGATACTCATTACTCTTGTTGCGGCGTGATTCTGATCCCGTGCGAATTATGGGATAAAAGTATATGTTGCCATGTGATCTCCTTTATCTTATTTTCGACGTTCTAGAGACAGGTGTACAGATATATCTAGACAAATATTAAAAAAAAATTTAATTTATAATTTAAATTAAAAAATACTACTAGTATGTAATATTACTAACTATAAAAACTTGACAAAACTAACAGAATATTTTTTTTGTAGGTATGCAGAAAGTAATATTTTGATTTTATTTGCTTTTGCTATTTATATATTTTATTTCATATTGTTTTTATAATTTAAACCTTTTTGGGATTTTAGTTTTTTTTGCGCGCAAAAATTGTCGTATTTAATAGGAATATGTTAGGTTATTTCATATCTATCTGAGCCGAAGGCACTCGCGCGCAGTACGCGCAGTTTTTCCCGCGTAAATCTAGATTTCGCGGTAATTCCGGGAAAAAAATGTGGTCTATATGTTCTTCCATAACCTACTCTATTTTCCAGTGGAAATCTTATAAAAATCAGTTCAGCCGTTCCGAAGATTAGTCTGGACAAACAAAAAGATTGACAGACAGACAAAATTTTTAAAATCGTTTGTGTTTTAGTATCGTATAAAATAATGTTGGGAAACTATTATAAAAATTAAAGAAAAATTTCTTATAGCTGTTTGTGTTTTTATAAGATAAACATTTATAATATTTTAATTGGAAAGATTTGTTCGTTTATTTCTTTGTACCTAAATAATAAACTCTGAAACTACTCAACCAATGAAAATTTATTCACAATTAGAAGCTCACTGCGTATTTTAGTAGCGGAAAAATATCAGCCCCGCCGAGTCCTCACTAGCATAACAGTATGTTTAAGGTATGCAAATATTTTAATTATCCTTGTTTTCTGCACAAAGTAGATAAATATTACGCTCATACTGTGTGGGACTACGACGTTAGTATATATATATATATATCTCCTGAGGATTTTTTAACTAGTCTACAATATATTTTATTAACCGACTTCAAAAAAGGAGGAGGTTACTCAATTCGACCGTATATATTATGTTTTTTTATGTTGATAATTCTTTTTTTGTTGGAAAGGGGATATCCCAACTTAGGTACCATGATAAGGAAACCAGGATCTGATGATGGAATCCCAGTAAAATCGAGGGAAACCCTCGAAAATCGTAGACTAGTTCGTTTTTTAATTTATTAACTGTTATTTATTACTTGCCGATGCAATTAAAGTCAGTTGTTTTCGTTTGCTAGCAAACACAATTATTTTTATTAATATAAAATATTAATGTTTCTACTATTGTAGGCTAAAGGTCGAACGATTGTTATCGTGTATTAAGGTAGGTCACAGCAGGAAATATCCCGCTCTAAATTGGAGCAGCCCTACTGGGGAAGTACCCCGACCTTACAGATGATCACAGATAAATAATACTGCTTTCAAGCAGTGTTGTGTTCTTGTGGTGAGTAAGGTGAGAGACCTTAAGAAGTACGATAAGAGTGAGACCAGAGCTCCTGAAGAGATCGGGGATATGGTCGGCAACGCAATTGCTATGCTTCTGGTGTTGCAAGCGTCTATAAGCTACGGTAACCGCTTATCATCAGTTGAGCCGTACGCTTGTTTGCCGACGTAGTTGTATAAATAAAGAAAAACTCAATGTATATAATTATTATATGTGTAATTCGATGTTTTATAATTTTCTCAAACAATTAATATTTTCTGCTAGCCAACAACAATTCAAATAGTTTTCGGATTGTTGACATAGATAAGTCGTCGATGTTATGGTTAATCAATTCACTGGCCTTTAATTCGAAGCATATGTATGTAAAAGACTAGAGGAATATGAATCATTGTTTATTGTAGATCTAAATTCACTGCATTATAAAGAGAGAGTAATACTTTACAGCATGTTGTTATTTGACTATGATATAAACCACAGGTGATAAAATATTGAATGCCAACTGGTAAAAATCACTGGCCTGCTACAATAACTTGGCACTGTTCTTCTTGTTCTCGGTACGTAATGAATGACATTACATTAATAATAATAAATAATAAAATAGTCAGTTATTTCTAGATGGCCGAATCTAAAGGACACGTACTTTTATTTTTGGCTAAAATGTTTTGAGTTACGTATCGCGTTAAAAAGTCACAGTAAAAGAAGAAAAACTGATAAGGATCAGGTCTAATATTAAATACTTACAAATGCTTCCATATTTTATACACAATTAGTATGCCATAAAGTTAAGATACCACTAAAGTTTAAAATTTGTTATTATTAAAAATAGACAGAACAAAAACGTTTAGTAATTAATTAACTACTTAATACTTAATGTAAAATTGTAAATAGTAAATCTGTAAATTAAATGGATAATATCATTTTGACTTTACGAGGTGTCAACACTGTCAACTGTACAAATACGTTAGAAGCTGCGATACATTGGCTACAAATAAATAAATGACATTTTGGCAATTTGCTCAACATACGCAGTTACTCATATTTACAATATTTAGGTAGTGCTTTGCAATCTGACAAGAAATATGTTATTAGATTTAATCAAATTGTAAATTACAGTCCACCAATTCGCTTAAACAAATTGCAATGCAAATAAAAGTTGCATTTGATTAAGTTAAATATTTAAATTACCGCTTCTAGTGAAAGGAACAGTTTTGTCCAGTCAGGAAAATATTACGTTGCTTAATCTATAGCTATTGATGCATATTACAGCATAAATAGCGGATATGTACAAAAATAGTTTTGTTAACAACGTACATCCGTATCAATAATTTGCTTTATTCGTATTTCTGTAACTTTTCGTTTCTAATAAATAATAGGATTTTTCTAATATTTTCTAATTTTTTTTAGTCTTAAAAATTATCGACCCTGGTTTTTGTTACCTACCATCACAATAAATGCTTAAAGTATGATCAAGACAAATGTTCAGGTTAATGATAACCGACTCGAAATGACTAAGTTTACGACGTTCCATTTACAACGTACATTTTCGTCATTTAATATTTTATTTCCACAAAATATTTCCGACTGCTATGGGCGCTTGGCATTTTATACTCCAGCTGCGATAGGTCGAAATACGAGCAGGCGGAAATGAGGGCACTCTAGTGCGCGAATATTTTAAACTTTTACGGGATGCAACTAATTAACAAATTCAGGTTCAATTCAGCCATGCTTGGCTCATTTAAATTTGCATAACCTGTTATTGATTTGGAGTTTGAATGTGCACGCCCCGTTGTTATTTGTTGAACATTTGACACAACGATTATTATTTATATATGTAAGTTTACTTCATTTTATAGATATGAAAGTTAGATCAAATATATCATTAGTACTCATAAATTTAGTACTTAACTTCAAAAACTTACTCATAAACCTAGTTTAAACTCGAAATAAAAAAGAACTAAAAGAAGACTTAAATTTCACATAAGTGTCTAATAGCAAAATTTTATGACAGGCCTATTTTTAAAATAAAATCGGAGACAATAACGGCAGAGAAAGATCAATAGCTCTCACGTCCTCTTCCAGACGAAATAAAATTAGACGAAACAATACCGGCCATAAGAGAGATTCTTTCTATTATAAAAGCTTTGCTATGTTTAAAGGTATGTTTTAAATTTTCTTTCATTGATAACAATTTATTTGTTTTAATAATTACTAACGATATATAGATTATGAATTGGGACAGCTTCTCATTTAACACAATACCTTGGCAAAACTTATATATATAAATACGGAATGTTGTAAAATAATTTAAATTATCTGCGTAATTTCTTCTTTTTTTTTTGTACAATTTTTAGGCTTTTGTTGGTTTGAAGAATGTACATTGTATAAGCGCATTTATATTGTATACATAGACATACTATATGGTAATCTTAGATATAATTTAAAAAAAATTCTAAATATTCATGCAATCAGAATTATATAATAGAAAAATATCAATTGTAGTACAATCTGAAGTTTAGTTAATCCTTCACGGACTTCGTATCAAATTTGATTTAGGAATTAGTTTCATTCAACTGCAACAAAGTCCAGGAGGATGGTTATGTAATTTTAAATAGACGTGAGAGCCTCTAGAGCTCTGGCCACGTATATTTAATACAGTTAATAAAACGGTATCTACATTCGGTTTAAATACGTATGTATATTGGAGATACTCGTAGTACCTAACTCTAATATACATATGTATACAAACTCTGCTCTTTCCTCATTCGTTTTTAACAGATTTAGTAAGCAGAAATAACTCGTGTGATAACAAGTATCGTTTAACTGAGGTAGGGCACAGCAGGAAGTTTTCTGCTCAAAATACAGAGCAGCCCGACTGGGGTAGTACCTCGACCTTACAGAAGACCACAGCTAAATAATACTGTTTTCAAACAGTATTGTGTTCCTGTTGGTGTGTAAAGTGACCCGAGCTCCTAGGGGGATTGGGGATAGGGGCGGCAACGCGCTAGCGATGCTTCTGGTGTTGCAGGCGTCTTTCAGCTACGGTAATCGCTTACCATCAGGTGAACCGTACGCTTGTTGGCCAACCTAGTTATATAAAGAAAGTGTAACATATAGAGAATCGCACAAAAATAATATTTTTATCAGTGTTTTTTTTTTTCAATAAATTCATCGGATTCACATTAGGGATGTTATAAAAAACCGTCCCTATGAGTACATGATGCCTTTGTTTGATTTTTATTTTTTTAAGGATAAATAAAAAAACGCTTCACACTTACTGTTAAACCCAGTAGAATACGAATCTCATGGCAGATTTCAGGAGACATCCAACACAAGCAAATAAATCCAGAGCACGTCAAATATCTGCAAGGCCTGTAAAGACGCTTGTCATTTTCTGAATCAAACTCGTGACTGTTAGGGTGTCGGCTAGTTAATAGTTACTGTGACCACTGCGCCAAACGTGTCTTCAAAAAGCTTTATTAATACTTATGGCAGTAACTTTGCTTTATTAATCGTCATCTTTACATGGTTAAAAGATATTTTTGAGTATAGCTAAGGCCACGTCAATCAAGATACTATTTAAAAAAAAAAAATTAATTATTTATTTTAAAGTACATGAGAAGAAAAGACAGATAAAAAAAATATATATACAAATTAACTCGTAGAGTGAACGTTATAGATTGAAGGCAGAACGCGTATGTAAACGTTGTTAACGAAGCCCTTTGACTCATGCTTAGGGTTTGCGATAAACATAAGAGATCTATAGATACCAAAATGCTATAACAATAAGTTAGATTTTCTTTGTACATTCTATTCTTGAATGAAAACATATTATTCGAGAATAATTCGAATAAAGCTGTAATTTATGCTTGTTAAAATTTGGTTTAAAGAGGACATTGGACGCGAACCTGTGAACTATTGCAGACTAATGTAGTGTTACTTACCGCGACTGTTAGTTTGAAACTCCCGATATTTCTGCTGAAGACTGGAGAGCTGCGAGTGAGGGACTTTCGAAATGACAATTACGGTAAGTCCCGTAGAATCGAAAATGTTTACATTTTTTTAATAATAAATTGTGTTTGTTTCATATCTTGTCAACTATTGAGAAGAAGTTTTGTCCTGGTAGTTTAAAAATGTCGAGACTTCAAAACTCTAGCGGTCATAAATTATTATTTTTTCACTTTCACACACGTTTATATTATAAACAGTAAATAAAAACACTTGCCAATTCTTTATTGAAAATATTGTATACATAACTTTTCAATGGTAATCATACATTTAGACTATTCTTTGACATCGTAGCCACTAAAGAAATAAAACTGTTGACTTTAAAAACTTACAATAGGTAATTTGAGTAAATGAAATCGGTTATTTAGAAATTAATCTTGGCAGCCAGAATTAGTTTTAAATTATTTCATATAAATATTCAAATAATTTTCATTTAATCGTAAAGCAATCCAGAGTTTACTCTGTCGGGTATTTAATAAAACCTAGTAATAACAGTATATAAAGCCTTTTTAACAACACTGATACATAATTCAAGCGAAATTAAATGACTTCAAATACATCGACCAGTTAATACGACGTAGATAGTCGGTAAATTAAATAGCCATTATTAGAGATAAGAGATAATTCAAAAAGTACTCGTTAGATCTCGATCAAATTTAAACGGAACCACAGGAAACGCACTAGCCTTCGATTAAAAGAGAATGACCAAAATCCGTTCGTCCAATATTAAGTTATGAGGTAGCACACAAAAAATATACTCGAATTAGAAACTTCCTCCTTCTTTTGAAGTCGATTAAAAGTAAAGCATTGCTTATGATTACAATAAAATATAAACATCTATAATATTTATCTATTAGATGAAATTTATAAGAATATGTTTCTACATTTTATATCAATCCTGAGGAATACTTGGAAAACGTTCGCTTAAAAACATATTTTGTAAAACAATATTTATTTAAAAGTTTATTTATCCGAAGCGTCTCACGCTAAAGTGTAATTTGCGGTTTCATGAGAAAGTACAGATAATACTAATAGTGTTCTAATGTATTTTATTTATGTTCAGTGTACATATTTCATACTGTCGTATAAAAAGTAGATGCCACTTCGAAACCTTTTTTGTATATCAATAATTTTAAATCTTTATTTTTTGTTTGTTGTAATAAATGTACGAATCCACTTTAAAAAATTTCAAACCTTAAAAACTTAGTTTAAGTGTAATGTTTTTTTTTAAATTAATTTAATGTATATTTTGTGTATAATTAAGAAAAATAGAATGCTGCACTACTTCTTTATATAAACTACTAGCTTCTGCGCGCGACTTCGTCGGCGTGGACTCCACTCCTGTTGGTCTTAGCGTGAAGATATATAGCCTATAGCCTTCCTCGATAAATGGGCTATCTAACACTGAAAGAATTTTTCAAATCGGACCAGTAGATCCTGAGATTAGCGCGTTCAAACAAACAAACAAACAAACAATCAAACAAACAAACAATCAAACAAACAAACAATCAAACAAACAAACAATCAAACAAACAAACTCTTCAGCTTTATTATATTAGTATAGATAAGTGTGCGAAATTTCATACTCCTCCGTCCGCGCAATTTCCGTAAAAAGGGGTACAAAGTTTTTGCTTCACGTATTAATAAGTATATATATAGAAGATTATAATATATCCCTAACTAAAACTACTTAGTTACAAAATTGATAAATAGTCTAATAGAACTGCTATATATAACTACAATGTTAATTTTTTTGTACAAAAAAAATTAACTTTTGTATAGTTCATTTAAAATTTATTTTATTTTTATTTCTAGTCCATGTAAGTAAAGTCCTATTCCAAAAAAAATGATTTAATATGACCCCATAATGTAGTATACAAACAAACAGTTTACTCGTCGCTGCATTTAAAAGCTGAGAGAAAATATAATCATTTTATCTCGACAACAAGAAAATGTTATGTTTCGTAAAAATAATATAACGTAGGTAACCTTATACACAATTATCTACACAATTAGGAACGACGTCATTAAATGACAATCTCAAATTGCTTTTGTAAACTCTTCCCGCAGTTGTATTTTCGTTATTAATTTACAATTTGATGGATTGATGTGGATGGATGGTTATTTATATTCTTTAACTAGCTGCTGTGCCCGCGACTTCGTCCGCGTGGAATTTAACAAAAAAGTTATTGTTCAGTTTGCAGTTATAAAAAAAAATCGAAATTAAAAGTAGCCTAAGTTACTCCTTATTACATCAGCTATCTGCCAGTGAAAGTCTCGTCAAAATCGGTCCGGCCGTTTCAGAGATTAGCCGGAACAAACAGACAGACAGACAAAAATTGTAAAAAAATTTATTTTGGTAATGTTCCTTGTATAGATCCATATGCATTTAGTAAAAAGTGGTTATTTTAATATTAAAAACAGACACTCCAATTTATTAGTATTTATCCAATTTATTAGTTTTTTAGTAGTAATTTATTAGTACGCATACATATAGATATAGATAAAAAATGACTTTAAAAATATTTTGATGAAACTAACCTATAGTTACGGTACAAACTTTAATGTGTAACATCAAAGAAACGACTTGACATGACATTCCTATGAAAAACCGTAATCATAACGGATATTACAAACGTCAGATATCAAGTTAATCAGTCAAATCAGTAATGAACGTCAGCTATTTGAGTAATCTAACATCAGCGATGTCATAGCAGAGCCTCTTTTGACGATAAGTAGTAAGTTAAAAATAGAAGACTCTTTTTCCACTTAGATTACGGTAAAACTTTTTTATAATATACATTACAGCCTAAATTAGGCACGTATTGATTATTTTGATAAATTTTGTTACAATTGATTTTACTGTTTACGACTGTAGGTTTTAAAGTTTCACAGTCGCTATGAACGCATTATACGGGAAACACTTTTAATTCTACGGGACTTGACTCCGCGATTGTTATTTTGAAACTCCCGATCTTTCACGATATGATGGTACGTCACTCGCAATCGTGGCGCCTGCAAAGTCGCGTCGCCTAGACATCGGTAGATTCAAAATAATAATCAAGTTAAGTCCTGTATAATCGAAAATGTTAACAATAATTTTCTAACCGACTTCCAAAAAAAGGAGGAAGTTCTCAATTCGATAGTATTTTTTTAAGCTATTGCATAGATTTTATCGCGGGCTTGAAGTGCGGCGACCGAATCAGGAATTTCCGAAACGAAAAAAACCTAACGCGTCATTCGCGCGCGCGGCGATTGAATAATAATAATTGTTTTATAGTCTGCTGCATAAATAATTATAAATGCATAAGTTGATAAAAAATGCTATGCAATAGCTTTACCGCGGCAGTCCCCGAGTGTCACAAGTATTTTTTTAATGTATGTTACTTCAGAACTTTTGACTGGGTTGACCGATTTCAATTATTTTTTTAATCGAAAGGTGCGTGTCATTTGGTCCCATTTAAATTTATTTGAGATCTAAGAAGTACTTTTCGAGCTATATCTAATAATGCATTTTTACTTGACTAGGTATTTTTTCGTCGACCTACGTTGTATTATACCGCATTACTTTTTACTGGGTATATCGATTTTGATGATTTTTGATTTAATCAAAAGCTGTATAATGTGATCACATTCAAATTTCATCGAGATCTGATTGCAACTTTTTGAGTAATCTTTGTTAATACGTATTTACTTGACTATTTTTTCGTCTACCTACGTTGTATTACTTATCGATGTAATAAAAATGAAGTCAGTTTTTTTTTCGTTTGCGAGCAAAAACAGTTATAAAACAACAAGTTCTCATCCTTGATTTTTAACTACTTAATTTAATTTTGTAAGCATTAATTTTATATACAACGAATTTTATATATAACGATTTCTTAAAAAGTATCCGTAAATTACCTAGTACCTTGTTAAATGTGTTCGTCTTTTGAAACAAACTCTTATTATAAATATTTCTAAGTCAACATAAATAAAAATTATTTTTCGTCACTTAAAGTGTGCAAATCCAAAATTAAAATTGATTTTACCTACGTTTAAAAATATTTTACTTATTTCTCTTTTTGATATTATTTCCGCATACTAAAAAATCTAATCTTTATAATGTGGAGACTCTCTTTTCAGCTAATGAGCAAATTCGAAGTGTTTTATAGCATGCATAGCACCTTTTACTACATACAAGGATAATATCCAAGCACACTGTTACTGAGAGCCTATTAAGGTTCAGCATATTTTGCACGTTTTTGTATAAATAATTAAGAGGATGTGGGTTGGTTTAAAAATAAAAATGACAAAAATATAATATGTCGACTTCAGATATAGAATTGTGTTACTAGTGTATTGTAAAATTTGTATATTAGGTACTTCGAGAATACAATAAATAATGTTACAAAAGTATATTGTATGTAAGTAATTAGGTTCAATTCTGAATTGGAGTAATTATTTATTTGTATACTACCATTTGTATCTAGACTAAATGTTGACTAAATCTGTCAATCTCTGTTGTTATTATTATAATATTTACTATTGATAATATTTATTTGCTAAATTTATCTTGTGTAGAAAGAAGAAGCCCAAGAGAAGAAAACTAAAAAACTCGCTTAATTCGATATAGTTGGGATTCAATGTATTGAGAAACAACAACGTGACAACAACTTACAAATTATAATACGACATAGTCGTAACTATATAAATTGGTAACACTACTGTTACTCGATCACAAAAGTCGTCGCTCTAAATACGAAAGTACATCTTCAATAATAGACTATGAATTTCTAAAACTATTTCTGTGACTCGTCGGTGCCAGCCGGCGGGGCGGGAGGGTGGCGTCTAAAAGCACCGACTATATTATTGCCAAAATAATAACGTAGAGTAGACAACACTACACTGTCTTTCCTCATTAGGGTTGTGCTTGAGTAGCTACATAAAATATCTTTTTCAGTTTCGAGAACGAGACTTAAGTAAAAATTAATACCTTAGTGCAGTGGTCGGCAACGCACGGCCCGCGGGCCGCGTGCGGCCCGCGGAGGTCTTACTTGCGGCCCGCGAATGTTTTGTAAATAAGTTATAAATATCAACATAAATGCATGAACGAACCGCGATCGCGTAACACGTAGAATTAAAACGAAACTGGCATATATATGATGTGGCATTTTTCATTCAGCGACAGATTTGGTGAGTGAAAAGTTTCAAGCAAAGAAGATTTTTGCAAACCCTTTTTCCTGTGATATTCAGGAAGTACCGAGTCATTTATAAATGAACGTGATTGATCTGCAATGTCATTACATTGCAGATCAATCACAACATGCGTCTAGAAAGACCTGTGTAAACAATCCAAATAGATTTTGTTACATTAATTTGTGGCAAATATACATTCAAAAAATTCTGTTTAAATGTGTCAGGCTTCGTTAAAATGCTTACATGGAGTACTATCAACGGCCATTGGAAACAAACAACAAGCACTGGATACCCAATATAGTGTGTAAAACGTGCGAAATTTTTTTCTGAATAAAGTTTGAACGTGGTTTGAACAAAATTTCACAGAGCTTAATGTTTTCATATTTCAAGTCTTATTGTTAAAAATTTTCGGCATTGAGGCAGAAATAATAGTAATTATTAACATATTCCTTGTGCATAGCGTTTTTAGAAACCAATGAGAAAAAAATATCAAAAAATCTTGTGCAGTAAGGTCCGGCAAATTCGTGAATTGCGGCGGCCCAATACCTTTGCACACTGTTGAAAGTCATTTACCGTTGTACAATATTATATTTTATATAATTATTAACGTTATAATCTTTATTATGGTCCTCTCAAACAACTCAAACAAAGAACAAGTGAAAGAAAAAAATATTTTGTCAGTTATATTATATGGAAAAAACAGGGTGGCCCAAAACTTTTATACGCCACTGCATATCCAGATCGTCTCCAAAATTGAGTGCTGAGAATTTAAAAGCTGGAATTTTCGAAGGGCCACAAATTAGAAAATTAATAAACGATGTAAGTAAATTTTACTGAAAGTATGACAACTGCTGAAAAAATACCTAGAATTAGTTTTTTTGGCTTGTAAAACTTTTCGGGAAATAAGAAGTCCGTCGACTTTCCTGACCACGTCAAGCAGTTACCATTATACGTTCAGCACCTTGGATACAACATGAGCAATAAGATGCATTTCATTTATAGCCACCTAGATCGATTTTCTGTAAATCTTGGACATTTAAGCGATAAAGAAAATGTTGTTTAAATAAATTGTTATATGGCGGGAAACCATGTTTTTTTGACAAAAATAGCTACCCTTCATATCTCAAAATGTAGAGCTGCTAGCAAAAATCTGAGTACAAATTTAGAATTAGGGTAGAAAATGCAGCTAGATCCATAAAAAAATCCATACAACAAAAATGCTGTTGTGCTGTATAATGTAAGTATTACGTGTATGTATTAAATTCCATATGTTTTAAAAATTTTAATGGCATTTTTATTTTTTCTATGGGATATGGCCAATTATATTGTAGGTATCAGGTAGAGTCTAGGGTTTAAATCATAAGTGCGGCCCGCCTTTAGTTTATTTGGCCACCTCGTGGCCCTTGCCTACCAAAAGGTTGCCGACCACTGCCTTAGTGCATTATTTATTAAGAAGAAAAGTCGGAGGAAAGTTTAGTAAGTTCCGAGGTAAATTTCTTAGAAGACATGACAGATGAAGACAAATTTAAAATATATAACTAATCACGATTATATCATTTTAAATTACTTTTACTCTAGAATGACTAATTTCTTAGAACATTTTTTTGAAGCTACTATTATAATAATTATCTTACAGTTAATTATAACTAAAGAACTTTAGTACGTACCAACTATATATAAAACAATGTTACATCGCAAGCTGGCGACGATATTTTGCATTAGGAAGCGTGGTAGTCTCCGTCCCTCAATAGTCGCTTTGTCACTAAACATGATTTGTTATGCTTCTGTAAGCCTTGGATTGTAGCAATGAGATAGCTTGTTATCGTTTATTTATAAGCTTGCCGATTGCCGTCGTCTATTTACTTTGTAAGGATAGGTTGTATTTAGGTGTGTATATAGTAAGAGTTTATTTAATTATACTACACAAGCTAGAAATGTTGAGATATTTAGAGACAATTAGAATAATAAGAATTAATGAATATTTAACGCTTAGCGTCTTCAAGATAAAGCTATACATACTGGCATATTGAAGTAATCATACTGCGTATGCGTAATTGTCTATAGGAACAAATATCTAATTTTCAGAAGCAATTCATTTATTAGATTAACAGACTAGCTGTGCCCGCGACGTCGTCCGCGTGGAATTAAACAAAAATGTTATTATTCAGTTCGCAGAGTTATAAAATAAATAAATTTCTAAAATAAAAGTAGCCTAAGTTACTCCTTATAACATCAGCTAACTGCTAGTGAAAGTCCTGTCAAAATCGGTCCAGCCTTTTCAGAGATCAGCCGGAACAAACAGACAGACAGACAAAATTTTAAAAACATGTTATTTTGGTATATGTACCGTGTATACATCCATATGCATTTAGTAAAAAGCAGTTATTTTGATGTTACAAACAGACACTCTAATTTTATTTATTTGTTTAGAATATAGATATAGATTAAGGATGTATGTAAGGTCAAATCCGCAGTAGGTACATCTAATTATTTTTTCAGGTTATTTTTCATGTCGAAATGTCAGTGTCGAATCATTGTTGAATGTATTTTTTTTATTTTTAATACAAAAATATAGTATACTATTTACGATTTTCAATATTATTAACATACTAGCTGCTGCCCGCGACGTCGTCTGCGTGCGTTCACTGCTCGTTCCCCGTAGGTGATAGCGTGATAATATGTAGCCTATGTTCTGACCCGACTTCTTAATAATATTTGTGCCAAATTTGAAGTAAATCCATGCAGTACTTTTTGAGTTTATCCCGGACATACATTTGAAGAAATAAAGGTTCACTGCTCGTTCCCCGTAGGTGATAGTGTGATAATATATAGCCTATGTTCTGACCCGACTTCTTAACAATATTCGTGCCAAATTTGAAGTAAATCCATGCAGTACTTTTTGAGTTTATCCTGGACATACATACAGACAAACAGACAAACAGACAAACAGACAAAAATTCTAAAAACTATATTTTTGGCTTCGGTATCGATTGTAGATCACACCCCAAGTACTCTTTTAAAAAAATATTCAATGTACAGTTTTGACTTTTCTACCATTTTATTATATGTATAGATAATTTTATATTTATGACCAGGTATGAGTCCAGCCAAAGAAAGCCGGGAAAATGTCGCAATATGACTATCAGCTGATCATTCTGAGACCGGCTTTCTTTGTGATTGTGTCTAATTAAATAAATAAAAAAGTGATAAACTGCGATTAAAATAAAAATTATTCATATTATGTAACAAATAATGAGTTAACGCGCGTTGGCGCAACGGTCACAGCGCTGGTTTGTGGCTGTTGCGCTGGCGGTTTTGGGTTCGATCCCCGCACACGACAAACATTTATATTGGCCATACAGATGTTTGCCGTGGTCTGGGTGTTTGTGCAGTCCTTGTGGGTCTACCCACCGTGCCTCGAAGAGCCAGTGAAGCTGTCGGTCCCAGTTGTTATCATGTACACCTGATAGCGATCGTTTAGTAGGAAAAATATATCCACCAACCGGAATTGGAGCAGCGTGGTGGATTAAGCTCTGATCCTTCTCCTACATTGCGGATGGGCTGTAACTTAAATGAGTTTCATTTAATTTTTTATGATTCGTTTTATACAGATATATGCATAAATAATTCAATATAAAACGTCAGTGCGCACCTATCATCAACGGTTACGCATATGACCTTATTATATACAAATTATACATACATATATATACATATATGTATATATTTTATATAATTATATATAAATGTATATAGAGTCGCTGTATTTACGTGTCTAATATTGTCATTGTGCTAATTCAAACAGTAGTTAATCGAAACTTACTGAAACGTTACAAGTTAATCACGAAATCACTAAAGAAATCAGGGGTTCATAGCAACGAAACAACCTATTGACTCCTTGAATATTTTATGTTCATCTACTTGAATGAATGGAGGCAAAAATCAAATCAATATCTTTTGAAATGTATAATAAAATGAAGAAATATTGAACAATATTTAATATTTAATCATTTGTCAAAAGGAAAAAGTCTGAAACTTTGTGAAGAAGAAATAATAAATAGGAAGTCGATTTCAATTTGACATTTTATAAATATTCTATTTCTCTCCTTAACGTTTTAAATAATAATTATCTATTAGTAAGCCACCAAAGCGTCTTTCTTTAATCATTTATTTTTATACTAGCTGACCCCGCAAACGTTGTTTTGCCATATATGTTATTAACCCCCCCAAACCCCTCTTGTGGGTGGAATTTCGTAAAACCCGTTCTTAGCTGACCTCTACTCGGTGAAAGGAATATTCCTACCAAATTTCAAGTCTCTACGCCTTATGGTTCCAGAGATATCGTGATGAGTCAATGGGTGGAAATCTCTTTTATATATATAGATTTTAAAGTCTCATAAATTTAATAAAGTATTATGATTACAGTTTTTAATGAAAAACCGACGAATATAACCGACTAATAGACTATATTATATAGAATATAATTATAATCAGGTGATCATCAATAAAGTTATTACAAACGGGCACGTATCAAAGCAAGTTTCAACGTAACTTTATTTACTCATAACCCTAAAGTCATGTAGGTACCTACCTATTATAATTAAATGTCCGAAGCCGCCTAAAGCTTAATCGCTAGGCAGGTGCACATGACACACATCGCAATCTATTTATTGCTTTAACTTTAATGAGACTGGCGCTTTGTGACCGATTACATTACCTAGTATATCACTTGGTTGAATTGGCATGCGTTTGTTCTCTGTAATTAGATTAGTACGTTGGTATTAAAAATACACATACGTCTTATCGGTTACTTTGGTATAAGATACTATTGTTGATTACTCGTTTTTAATTTTGCAAATAAGAATATAATATGTGTGGATTTAGTGATGCTGTATTTAAAACAAAGTCGCTTTCCGCTGTCTGTCTGTCCCTATATATGCTTAGATCTTTAAAACTACACAACGGATTTTGATGCGGTTTTCTTTAGTAAATAGAGTGATTCCAAAGGAAGGTTTATATCTATAATACATACCTACATAATATAGAATAGGAACATAGATAGTTTTTGTAACCGGGCGAAGCCGGGGCGGGTCGCTAGTTTGTAATAAAATATGTTTTTTTTTTTTAAAAGACTCCGAAAATCGGCGGTAGCTTCACTTTTAACTATATTTAATTTTAATTTTCAAGATGACAACTCGATGGTGCTTTTGAAGCTTCAATAAGATTTATTTTTGATTTTGAATATTTTTGTTTGTGTCTAATAACAACGGAAGACCATTTACTATACATTTGTCATATAAAACAACAGTAAATATAGAGAAAAAATGGAGCTACGAATATGTCCTCATTTCGTAATTTCGATCACGAAGTATATGAACGCTAGGGTCTTTGTAATTCAAGGCTCGGTGTGTTTATGCCAAGGAATAGAAGAATTTCCAATAGTAGAACAAAATTGAATCTAGTTGACACGACAGGTCAAGTGCCTAATTGTGGCTGTTAATGTTTTCATCTCGGTATCTCGGTCGAAACATTTGGCTGTTGATCAATATCAAAATAATGAGTGTGAATACTGTGAATCAATAACACAGGCGATTTGTATTATTGATAATATACGTTTGTTTCGTATCAACATTTCTTTACCAAGTTACACTTGACTACAAAGAAGTTAAATGAAGTTACTATGTAGTTAACTGTGTAGTTAATGTGTTATGGACATATTACACACTGGTAATTAAAATCACATATTATGTAGCATTATTTTCACTGAAATCCTCATTCTTCTATCAAAGAAAATACTAAAAATTATATTTTTCTAATAGATAGCATAAAATGTAAGCGGACCCTGGAGTAACTGCTTCTCAAATCATCCATACATATATAGTAACATATTAAATTCCTAACATTCTATGTGTCGACGTTAAACGAGAGTTGACGCACCTCATTTGCCGACTCCGCTTGTCAGGCGCAAAATGGAGCGGTGCTGAGCCTTTTGTACTTGTAGGCTTTGTAAAGTAAGCTTCCTACCGACGCATCTGTGCGATGATGAAACTTGCCAGACACCGCTTTTAAGCTCGCTTTATGTCTCGAATTAAAACTTTACAGGAGGAAATTAAACGTCGGAAAAATGTCCCTTGTGACATTCGTCATATTTATTTCAGAGATACGTGTTAGACATTGTTATACGATACATGTTTATGTTACCCTCGACTCGACAGTCAGCTACCCACGACTTGCTAGGCCGAAAAAGATCTTTCCTTCCTATTATTGTTGGAAATAATTTAGAATATATTTCGTTACTAGATCCGTTAAAATGATGTTAAGAAATTACGTTTAAATATAATGAAACACAGCAATATTCGTTTATTATTTCATCACTGTAATAGTTTATCTGACAAAAAATGTGTAAAGCATTTTCCTTTGAAAACACACAATTTTTCTTTCTATATTTCTAAGAAAACTCCAACTGATATAAAACATATCCTTGAGAGGTTGCGGACAATAAAGAAAACTCTTTTTACTACGTCTAATCCGTCCTTACTTAAAAGAAAAAATAGCCCGACATTTAAAGGAGATTTAAACCTAAGTATATAATTATATACTCTGTACATAAAAAGAGTTGTGTACAAAATTCAATAACAACCATTATGTAGGCAACCCATACAAAGTCTTTCTCTTCTGTCCGACTTTTTTTCGATTATTTACAAAGTATTTAATGTCATTTTAAAATACCAAAAAATTAAATAACAATTTTCAATCTATTTTGTTTCTTTAACATATTGCATTTTCTTGTAAATAAATAAAAATACTTTTCGTAATTCAAGCCATAAGTATCTCAAAGAAAGCGTATAAAAATATTCGTTACTAGCTGTGCCCCGCGATTACCCCCGCGTTAATTTGAGGAAAATCATAGCTACAGCCTTTCCTAATTTCAAGTTTGTAGGTGTATTTTTCATGGGACTTTTATACAAACTGTCATCCCCTGTTTTAAAAAGGGGTTGATTTTTCAAAATACATTATTAGTAGACCTCAACACCATCTATAGAGCATACATTTTGAATTTCAAGTCTCTTACTACAAAGACATAGGACTTTCATATAAACTTCCAACCCCCGTTTTACCCCTTTAGGGGTGGAATTTCGTAAAACCCGTTCTTAGCTGACCTCTACTCGGCAAAAGGAACATTCCTACCAACATTCAAGTCTCTACGCCTTATGGTTCCAGAGATATCGTGATGATTCAATGGGTGGGTAACTCTTTTATATTTAAAGATAACAAAACACCAACAAATTGTTGTTACGTTATTTTCTTTACATAGTTTACTCTCACAAGTATTTACATTTATTTTACAAACGATTTATCTGATAATGCGAAAATTAATCCGTACAAAAATAATTATCTTTTTTCTTTTAGCTGTCAGAAACACAATTTATGTTAAAAATTAAAGTGGAAGCGTTTAAAAATAAAAATTATACCTATGTTTTTTTTAAGAACAAGATGAGAGATAAACCAGTTACTTCTATTTTTTTCGTCACTTTAAGCCTTTCTCATTTGTAATTTTTATAATCAATAAATTCTCTCTTAATGAAGCCGAGTACCCCAGAAGATCCCAGTTATTATCATATCTGATATCGATTGTTACTCATAGTCTATACTAATATATAAAGCTGAAGAGTTTGTTTGTTTGGTTGTTTGTTTATTTGTTTGAACGTGGTAATCTCTGGAACTACTGGGCTGATTTGAAAAATTCTTTCACTGTTAGATAGCCCATTTATCGAGGAAGGCTATAGGCTATGTATCATCACGCTAAGACCAATAGCACACTACTCACAAGCCGACGAAGTCGCGCGCAGAAGCTAGTAGGAAATATATCCGCTAGCCCGCATTGGAGCAGTGTGGTAGTGTAAGCATCGAGCTTTCTTTCACATGGAGAAAGAGGCCTATGCCCGTTGGATGTTGTGCTCAATCAATATATAGAAACACAGTGCACTTTTAAAACGTACATTGTTTTTGTAGCACTGCTTACCACATTAATTGTATTTTTGTCTGTAAATATATAAATTAATTAATTAGTGGAATCTCATTCTTTGAACCGTGATCGCACAAATAACACTGTCTTGTCGATAACAGTAGAGACAATGACAGTGAGACAAATCTCATAAACTAAATCGAATCAACAAACAAAAAAAAAAACGGGCTCAAAACAAATTTACATTTACATTTTTTATTTAATTAGTTACTATATATACTTCATACATTTTCATTACCCAAAACAGTCTATTTTTCTCAATTCGAATACCTCTAAAACTCGTTAAAAGTTTTCAGTGCAGATGAACTTTCCAGTTAGTGTACATTATTCGACTTGAACCATTACTGCAATTACCGAAGTTCATTTGAGAATCCCTTAACGTTGCTTAGGAGTCGTGACAGTGACGATATGTCTTGTAAACCTTGTGTTATATAATGCTATTTCCATTATTATTATTAAGTTTTCTGATAAGATGATAGAACAACAGTACGGCAGTCGAGTAACTCAGTTAAAGCCTTTTGGTATTATACTAAAGTTTGGACCAAATATATGTTTTAACTAGCTGTGCCCGCGACTTCATCCGCGTGGAATTTAACAAAAAAGTTATTGTACAGTTCACAGAGTTATAAAATAAATAAATTTCTAAAATAAAAGTGGCCTAAGTTATTACTTACTACATCAGCTATCTGCCAGTGTCAGGTCCCGTCAAAATCGGTCCAGCCGTTTCAAAGATTAGCCGGAACAAACAGACAGACACCCAGACAGACAGACACACAAAAATTGTAAAAAATGTTATTTTGGTAAATGTATCGTGTACCACTTTTTACTAAATGCATATGGATTATTGTGCTGTGTGGTTACGGCACTAAAGAATGTAGCCACCCCCTCTCTTCCCGTGGGTGTCGTAAGAGGCGACTAAGGGATAACACAGTTCCACTACCTCACCGACACTTGAAAAGCCGACGGATGGCGGGATAACCATCCATGCTGGCTTTGAAATACACAGGCCAAAGATGGGCAGCAGCGTCTTCGGTGCGACAAAGCCAGCCCTGCGGTCACCAACCCGCCTGCCCAGCGTGGTGACTATGGGCAAAACACATGAGTTCGCGTCGTAATGTCGGGCGCGAACTTGTGGAGGCCTATGTCCAACAGTGGACTGTGATAGGCTGTAGTGGTGGTGGTGGTGGTGGTGATATGGATTACTAAATGCATATGGATAATATTATGCATTTAGTAAAAAGTGGTAATTTTAATATTACAAACATACACTCCAATTTTATTTATTTGTTATATGTATAGATGTTACTAGTAATAGACTATTATCTATTAATATTATTTTTAGTATTACATTTAAGTTTTTTCTTAACTTATTTAATAAATGTGGATATTTTTCCTAAGTGTTGTATGTTTATTACGTCGTTCCACTGCCTCTTAGCGGATATAGTTTCTTTACCATGAGTAAATAACGCTATCAGGTGTCTACGATAATAACCAAGAGGTTTTAGAAGTACCAAAGCTCAGTGTAAAACCTGTAAAAGAAATACATACCTACTTGTATAAGTAGAAAAATTTGGCTCAAGCGGGAATTAAACTCGTAGCCGCCGGTTTTTAAGCGACTGCTAACTCTAGAGGTATATTTACAGACTAATTAGTTCATTTCATTGGTAAATACGAAGAAATATGATGTGCTGGTTTAATATGTATAAAAATAAAATCAACTCAGTGGTTTGTCTTTGTAAATAAAACGAATATATTAATCTTTCAGAGTAATAACATCTACGTATGAGTAAATTTTACTAGCAATAACAATGTTGCGAACTTATTTGTTATAACAGCTCAGTATAATGTAATTATTTCTCATGTAACAATGTAAGTTTATATAAATTTTTAAAGGATATAGGTATCTATATATATTTATTTTATTTTATTTTAATGATTAGGTTTGTTTTGATTACTTACTTTATGTAGACATATGCCGTATATATACTGAGAAATAAATAAGCAACATAGAAAAGATAATAGTAGATGGTAGTTACAAATTGATAATTACGTAGATACAATCTTAACTAATATAAATCTATATATATATATATATATATATATATATATATATATATATATATATATATATATATATATATATAAATGAATGGCTGAATGTGTTGCTAAGCGCAAATCTCGAGAGTGGCTGAACCGATTTCGCTAATTCTTTTTTTATAATATTTCTTGAAGTATGAGGATGGTTGTTACGGAGAGAAATTTTTTAAAAATTATCTGAAAAAGTCTTAAAACAACACTTTTCTATATTCTCATACAAAAGATCCGTAATATTACTTAAAATCAATTTGAACTTTAATACCATACCATAAAGTTTGTGTTAGTGGAGGGCACTGGAGGGGTTCCAGGAAGGATAAGTACATTAAAAATAAATAAATTAAAGAATCGACTGTTAGGCGGTACGAAGTTCGCCGAGTCAGCTAGTATGAAATAATTCAAATTGTGAAATAAATCACAACATACTAAAAAAGGAAAATTCAACAAATATAGATTGACATTTTCATTCTTTTAACTCTACTTTTAATACAGTCTTGTTAGAATCAGAAGTGGAAATCACTTAAAAAACACATTCGTTGTCAAATACAATTTAATTATTTCAATTATTTAAACAATTTACACAATTAACCTTAGAACTAAGAGATTGAGTATCAATTACACGAAATCAAATTTAAATATTAGAAATTAACATAATGATTACCTATACTTATTTTAAATAATTCTAGCAAATTTAAAGAGGCTTACGTGACCTCCAAGCTTAACACCAAAATTATGGTTACGTCCGTTTAGCACGAAAGTTGACAAGCAAAAAGGGCCTACTAACGGTCGTCACGTCATTTAATATATAGTCTTCGTTTGCTAAGTTGTCATGTTCCTCTTACAATATATAAATTATGTTCCTCTTACAATATATAAATTATGTTTCTGAATAATTCTATGAAATATTACATATCTTGTTATATTAAATTTATGTAATTCTAAAATTATAACAAAACATTTTTTTCCCGAAAGCATAATTACTAATGCCATTCAATTTTATTACACCATCGCAGACGTGTTTTATTATTATAGACTTACCTATTTAAGCTCGTGATCTTATCGTTTTAAGATTACATGTATTGTTCCGTTAATCGTAGAATCACATTTCAAGCAATTTACCTTCGGTTTACCTTGCTAGGGTAACCTGAATCGGACCGTCTCCGGTGTATAAAACGATTCAGTTCATTTGAGTCGCCTTGTGAAAAGGCACGTCATACTAGATCATTGAAATTAGACGAAACCGAGAAACAAGAAAATACTTAACTTGTTTGCTGTATATAGGTGCAAATTTTGTACTCTGTCCAGAACAAAATTAAATTCTTGATATATAATGAAAATAGAACGGTTATAACACGACATCATCGTCTTTTCACATTTGGTTTTATTATTTACTTACTACTGTTGTTGTTATACGTTAAGTCGTAGGTAACATACAGTACAAAGTATCACTTATCATTTTATGAAATATTTTACACCGATCACCATTGCCGTACACCCTTTTAAGTTTTTTCAGGGATCGATTCCTCTTTTTCAGAACTTTGATAGATAAAAAATGTAAACATTTAGTTTCTGAAAAGAAAAAAAAAGTAAAAGCAATTATGATGAAAGTAAAAATTAAATACACATTCATAAACTAAATTTATTATACTATAATTATAGGTACTTATGTTTGAGTACCTAATTTTTATTTTATTACGTGCATAAGTATACATACGATCAAAGTACTAATAGAAATAAAGTTCAGGATCAGACAATTTTACTTCAATTTTCTCATTAAATTACAAAAACACCGTGCAAAACCAATATGTCTCAAATAATAAACATGATATTGATGAAAAATTATATTTATTATTATATTGTTTATTTATCTTACAAATAACAAGTGATGACTATTGTATATTTTTTCTAATATTTCTGAGTAACAATGCATATAATAATGATTATGAATCTACAACTACTACGCACGTACTTACGACTTTCTCGTAGCGCATATATCACCGCTTTCGTAGCTTAGTAAGGTTACTCTTAGGGATTGCAATACCGGGATACCGGGATCCCGAAATACAGGGATCCCGCACTATTTTTGCGGGACCAGTCCCGCACATAAATCGAGCGGGATCCCGCGGGATTAGCGGGACTGTGCAACGGTAAACGCCTTGTGTTGTTCGACACACGAAAGCGCACGAACTGATTCGGGCTTCGGCTCATGACGAAGATCGTTATGATTTCCCTCTTGCTACAGTGGCCGCAATGATCCAACCTAAAATTGGGGAGCCTGAACCGATATCTCTTTGAGATGAACTTAAACAAACTCTATCGATTCGTATTATTTTTATTTTGTGTTTCCCACACATGAGGAAATTATAAAATGTTATTTATTATCATATCAAAATTTCGATCCAACGGGATTCGTATCCGGTTTTTTCACCACTTCCATCCACGGTTGCTTAAAACCGAATAAAATCATATCAAAAATTTCGATTCGGCTGGACATCATTCCATAGCTTAATTGGCTAGAGCACCGACACTAATGTGTGGGGGGTGCGGGTTCGAATCCCGCTGGATTGAAATTTTGATATGATAATAAATAACATTTTAAACTCTAACGAGTTTTAAAACTGCTTGTTACACTCATTCCGGAGTTCATGCTCTCGAAGTTTTGATTAAAAAAATAATAATTTGTTTGAGTCTAGTGGATTAAAAGGCGAATATCTTCAAATCGTCTACAATGCGTTATCAACAGTTGTACACACAATCGTTGAAACAGAACGAGCGGTTCTCTGCTGCTGGCTATCTGGCATATCAAGTTAGGAGTCGTTCGAATTGGCAGACAAGACTATTAAACATGCTATGTTTTATGCCCAGTTACTTTCAAAATAATGCCTAAACTACCTAATGTCTCTTTGTAATAATTTTTATTCTTTTATTACTTTTATTAATCTCTCAATACGTAATTTTAAATAATATATTTTGTTTCTTTTTTAGTTCTAGATGCATTTATGATACAGGATTTCGCCTTTTTCTCAATGACTTTCAGAAACATGCGGGATCCCGCAAATACCAGGATCCCGCGGGACTCAGACCTCTCAGTCCCGCAAATACCGGGATTGAAATTTTGTTGCGGGATTGCATTCCCTAGCTTACTCTACTATATGAGTTTGAAATTTTACTAGTTAAAAATTATTGTTTATTTTGAAATTTTTATAAACTTAATGTATTCAAAATAAGTTATGAAAGAATATATAAATGTTTAAAACATTTTATTTCAGCATAATTTATTCATCATTAGAAAAACTTTGCAAGGATTTTTAACACAATGGTGATCTGTGACATATTATTTGGTAACTATACAACTTTAAAATGTATAAAACCTTGAAATGTCAGCTACTTTATTATTAATATTAATTAGCCCAAGAAGGACAGCTTCACTAGGAATAGCGAGTTGGGTCGACTACATTGTAATTAATTTCATATTCAAATATTGGTTTTCTCTGTGGGTTAACCTACCATTGCAATGTTATGACAGCGACGGTCTGTCAACCTATAATATGTACTAATTAATTTACCTGTGCTAATTAATGTGTCCTAAGTTATACGTATGTAAATTAAATAAATAAAATAGTCATTTACTTATTAATACCACATACTTATCATAATTTTTTCTCCGAACGTTAAAACTCTAATTGCTAAACTTCTTACTTATTTATAAATAATTTTCAAAATTAGGAATATGTTTAATATTTCTAAGAGGCCTTATATTATATAAAATTTCTTGACTAAAAAAATACACAAATATACGATGTTATGTAGGTATTTGTGTGTTTTTTCAATCCACATAAAAATTAAAGAAGTTTTTATTTTTTTCTATATTTTTTACATTCCTGAAAACAGTCTCCTTCGTGTCTTTTTCACTCTACGTGACAGTGGTGAAAACATATGTGCTATTTAGCACAATTGAAAGCCACTGAACCAAATTAATGAATGAAATAAAAATCAAAACCTTTAGCATATAAAATAATTGTGTTTGCGCGCAAACGAAAAAAAAACCGACTTCAATTACATCGACAGACGACAAGTAATACAACGTAATAAGACGAAAAAATAGTCAAGCAAATACGCGCTCATAAAAGATTACTCAAAAAGTAGAAATCAGATCTCGATCAAATTTTAAAAAAGACTACATGACAAGTATTAGCTTTCGAATAAAGTAAGAATCATCAAAATCGGTACACCCAGTAAAAAGTTATGCGGTATAATACAACAGTGGTCGACGAAAAAGTAGTCAAGTTACAAGTTACGCAGTATTAGATATAACTCTAAGGGCCTATGCAAACCGCGTTTTTTAAGCGCGCCGACGACGCGCGTTTGTAGCGATACAGCGGCGCGTTTAAAAAACGTGGTTTGCATAGGCCCTAAGGGCCTATGCAAACCGCGTTTTTTAAACGCGATACAGACGTGATGCAAACGCGCGTGTGACGCGATACAAACGCGATGCAAACGCGCGTATGTCGCGATACAAACGCGCCGTCGACGCGCGTTTGAATCGATACAAACGCCAACAAACTGCTCTGTAGGATAAAAACGCGCCTTCGACGCGCGTGTCACGCGATACAGACGCGATGCAAACGCGCGTATGTCGCGATACAAACGCGCTGTTGACGCGCGTTTTAGAAACGCGCGTCGACGGCGCGTTTAAAAAACGCGGTTTGCATAGGCCCTAAAAGTACTTCTCAGATCGCAATTAAATTTAAATGGGACCACATAACACGCAACACCTTTCAATTAAAACAAAATTGATCGAAATCGGTCCACCCAGTCAAAAGTTCTGCGTTAACATACATTCAAAAAAAAAAAAAAATACAGTCGAATCGAGAACCTCCTCCTTTTTTGGAAGTCGGCTAACAACACTAAAGATAAAATAATATGTCTAATATGGGGAACTATTTATCCAAGGAACACTAGACGAGTATATTTTACGTCATTTTTTAAAATCTTCGTATAAAGCATTTTATTAACACTCTTAATAGTTCCGTCAGTGGCACAAAAAGGAGAATAAATGTTGTTAGGAGACAGTCGCGGTCCAGAAAAAGACGCTAAAGTAAAGCTAAGTGATTTGTCGTGTCGTGGTCATTGTGGTCCGGTCTGATGCTCGACACTTCTTATGTGCCTTTTAGACTATATACATTAACTGTAAACTCGCATAATACATCCTAATTTAATTTTTACTTTTCGAATATAAAGAATAGCATTTAATACTATTTAATTAAAATTAGGATTTAGGTTTTGTTGTAGATTTATTGGAATATTACATACCTACGAACATACTGGTAAAAGTAAGAATCTAATTCTTGTAACAACCCTAAAAGTTCATAACATCGTTTTTTTCAGTTTTATTTTATTTGTATATCTGTCCATACGTCCGTTAATTGTATTAGTGTAAATAACATTTTATGGACTCATTAAAAATTAGACGTAATTAATTCCAAAATGTTATTTTTTATTACATACTTGTGTTATGTAAATATAACATACTTTAAAATGAGATATTTTTGAACGATTGAGTTATTATAATCCTACTTTTTGAAGCAGTGCATCACAGCATAAAATAAAGTGTAGTATTTAGTTAGTCTTCGTTTTATATAAAGACAAACTAGGTGAGTGCAAAATAAGTACGTTTCATGTAATTAGCGTAGCTACAAAACATTTATAGAACACGTTGAGTGACAAGCACTTGACCGAATTTACTTCATAATAATTATTCTCTATATACCATTATTTTGATAAGGGTAAGAGTGTTCTAAAATAATAATAAAAAAGCTTAATCAGGTTAGTAAAAGGTAAATTAATGCCCCTGTTTTATGTATCAGTCGGCTGATAAAGGCGCATATGTATATTTTAGTACAATTTACACATGAATAATACATATTTAAATAAATGTATATTACACCCAGATTAAGGGCGGCAATTGAACCCAAAAGACGCGAAATGAATTACTATAAATGTAGATGTGTGAAATGATCACAAGTAAAGTATCTCATCTATACATATAATAAAATGATAGGAAAGTCAATGTATGTCCGGGATAAACTCAAAAAGTACTGCATGGATTTACTTCAAATTTGGCACGAATATGATTAAGAAGTCGGGTCAGAACATAGGCTACATATTATCACGCTATCACCTACGGGGAACGAGCAGTGAACGTACGCAGACGACGTCGCGGGCAGCAGCTAGTTCTTTCAATATTTTTATTTAAATGTTTGACACAACACATTGTTAACGACGTTTTATCATGTATTATCATAAAGTAAAACGATTTTAAACATAGAAAACTGATAATTAAATTCAAAGCAATTTGAAGCAAATTAAACCATCTGGCAATCGAACGTTATTATAACATACCTACATAAGTTTTCATACTTTAAAAAATACAAATAATTATGAAACACATTTCAATTACTACATAGTTCTTTTCCCTAAAGGCCGGCAACGCCACCGCAACTTCTCTCTCAACATCAACATAAATTTAATGTTTTTATTTAAAAAAATTATCTATTCTAATCTATACTAATATATAAAGCTGAAGAATTTGTTTGTTTGGTTGTTTGTTTGTTTGTTTGTTTGTTTGAACGCGGTAATCTCTGGAACTACTGGGCCGATTTGAAAAATTCTTTCAGTGTTAGATAGCCCATTTATCGAGGAAGGCTATAGGCTATGTGTCATCACGTTAAGACCAATAGGAGGGGAGTCCACGACGACGAAGTCACGCAGAAGCTAGTATAAGATAAAGCGTATTATTCGGTGCAGGATTACATAGTTGATAAAGATCTTTGGACTTAGTGGCGCTGTATTTTATGCAAGATATTTCTAATGTTGTGCTAAAACACAGTTTATATATTATTTTTAAAAGAGTAACTGCGGAGTTTCTTTCCGATTCTTCTCTGCAGAATCTACATTCCGGATCGGTGGTAGCTTTGCTTTTACAAAAATAATAATCACTTTAAAGTTTTAATTTGTAAAATGACCATTCGAAAGTTCTCTTGGGGCCTATTTGACTAAAGTTGTTTTTGATTTTGATTTTGATTTCTTATGTTGCAAATATCTGGTCGTTTGCAGCTATTGTTATAAACAAAATAATAATAATGTGTAGATTATATATTTTTTTCTTTAATTTTTTTTTAATTTATATTAGGTACAATAAAAAATGTTAATAACTTAATAAATCAAATTGTTGTAATATTACGTACCTATATATACCTATAATACAACAACATATTAGAATATGTTGTTGTATTATAAGTATCAAGGATCAAATCGACACCTGGTATAAAAAAAATTGTAACTAATGTAACAAATAATGAAATTAACGTATTTTTAGTGATTGTAACTTGAACAAAAACAGATTTCCGTTTGATATACAACAGAACGAAAAAATTAATAGTAGAACAATTTACTTCATTACGGATATGGCTTTATTTAATATCACTTGGTCACTTGTTAAATTCAACAAAATTGTAAAACGGTCTCCTGAAAACATAACAAATCAGATACAATGTTCTTCATATCAGGTGTCGAAATCAAGAGCGGAATCGTAAATAAATAGTTAACGAAAACAAATAAAATTTTCTGTACAGCTAACATCAAAGCTATCTCAAAGGCGCCTGCTTCGCATATAAATTGACGAATTTGCCTCCATTTACACCTTCATGTCATCCGGGCAGACAAACTTCGTTAGTAATTTATAATCACTCCACTTTATACGCGTTGATGCTTTCAATATTACGTACTGAAATTTCAATTAGTACATTCACGAATATTATTTGTTGTACAATATTACTGTTTGTATGCCTCATAGTTCAATATTTTATTAACATATACAGATTCATAGGTCACGACTGTACTACAGTAGGTACACATACATAATGTATACATAGTCCTCCTCATCAATTTCTTTGACTGGTCGACGCCAAACGAAAAGCCAGTATATCACAATTGATTAAAATCAATAATTTAATAAAAATATATAAATAATATTTTAAAGTTTTTGAACTTTTTTGCAACAGTTACATGAAATAATTATTATTATCGTTGTGATGCAGCTTGAATATTTTTTCTTTGTTCAAAAAATAATGTTAATTTTTACCATTTCATTTATATAAAGTTATTCGTAAATATTCTATTCATTTCTATTTTTATACAAACACATAAAAAATAATAGTTCCAAGATCTGTGGAACTCAGCCGTATTGAAATTTGACTGACTTCGCTAAGCTAACCATTCATTATTGGTCATTAAAACTAATCATATATTTAAACTTGATCTCAATCATTTGATGATAACCGTTTCAAAATACATTGGAAGTTCAGATTAAAAAAAAAAGAACGATAAATTGAAAGTCATAAAAATGACGTTTGATTTTACTTTTTTTTTATAACGCTATTTACTGTTTTTATTATTATACTAAGTATTTTAAGTTTTCGAAATGTACATTATAGGTTGTAAACATTAAAGTACTTGATAAATGTTTTGTAGCTAGTTCTAACTTCATCAGATTTAGTCTAAAGTTCCGCATCAGCTCATAAAGTACCTGTAGGCTAAGCAATTCAATGAGTTTATAATGAAATTTAGTGAACATGTGTCTTTAAAGTTCAACCAAAGCTTAATTTTGTTTGTAAACATTGTATGTGAAAGGGAAATAGTGTTAGGTTTTAACTCTACAGTATTTATAGCGCTATGAATGGAATACTAATGAGTACAATAAAACTGATACACTTTGTTATAAATTTTATACAAAAATAAAATAAGACATAAATAAACGATATCGATTGTTTTAAATTTGTGGAAAACGTGTTCAAGTAGCAAATCGTGCTAGCTCATAATAAGATGGTTTCGTCAAAGCGGCCTTCGAAAAATCACCCTATTTTTTTGTTATCTAATCATTATGCCCTACCTGTTCCACCGACAAGTGTTTGTTGGAGGATCTTTTACTTTTTAATAATGAATAAAGCTTATTTGTCGACGTTATAGATATCGAGGTCACTTAGCAAAAAAAAAAGCAAAAGTAGAATTAACTTCAACTTCTAGAAATCAGCTGTGATAAATATAACAAATAACTGCCTCTATTTCTATCTTAACTGCGATTAAATTAAAATTCCTAACAAGTTATTATTATTCCTTAATAACAATAGATTTCAATGACTTCGTATTTAATAGTTTACGTAGCGAAACAATTAAAATTCTATTTATAGATAGTATTCAATATTTCGATTAACCGATAGAGATTTCAATTTCCTTTAGTCACGTGCACGGGGATATCAGATCAAGCGGTTGGCTTAGTCGGTAATGAGCGGGCGGATGGCAATTTTGCTAGATGGGCTTTTGGTTACCTACTAGGGTTTGTTTTACGCGAACGATCTTTTAATTTTCCTCTACTATGTAAAAGAGCCAACCATTTTTTATTATTTTCAAATGTTTTTGAAGGAATACTATCAATAGGTTGAATTATATTAAACATATTTTCAATTTATTGAAACGTACCTTACATGTAGAACAAACTAAGTGATACAAATTAATTGCATTTATGATAAAGTTGTTATCAACTTACTATTATTTCACTAGAAAATTATTCGCAAATCATATTTTGAAGCAAAATTAAATATCAAACATAGAGAATAGCTAAATCAATCTATATTGTAATAAAGTATTATTTGATTTATGTTAACATAATTTACTGTATGGCGCGGCGTCTCTCGAGACCGGAGTTAACTTGTTTAAGCATGCATCAAACAATATTTTATTCAGAAATAGGAAACATTGAAGGCTACAATATAGGTAAAAGTACACCTGCACTACATTAAGCAAAGTACGGGAGCGGTGCGCAGAAATTGAATTTGAAAAATATCACCGATGCGAGCTTTGTAAAACAATTTATGGCTACTGCATGTCGCAAAGATCAATGTCGTTAGGTATGTTTAAGTACTTCAGAGGGACTGGTGAAATTTATTTAATAATAAAGCGGTAAGATCAGAAAAATCAATTAATTGTTTTGTTTACTCTTTTAAATGTATTAATTATATTATAAGTATACATTAAAAACTACGTTGTAAATTAATTACGTGATTAATGGAAATATCACATCACCATCATCATCATATACATCATTTAGCAATATAACATACAGTTTATATTTATACATTTATCACAAAGTTATAGAAATAAGAAATTATTTCTCAAATTCGCGTAACTCTGCCATTTGCTGCCCGACAAATATCGTTGTTTCTTGAAATTCTTGAACGCAAACGGTGCCAAGAAACTTGAATTACCTGCAAATAGTTACCCGAGGTTTCGTCGTAAAATATACGTTAGTATAGAGTAACGTATTCACTTTGTGATGTAATCCAATTACCTATATGTAATTATTTATTCACTATCGTAAAAAAATATAATTCGTAAAAAAATCTATAACTCATTTTATCAAATCGATACAGACACTGTATGCAGTTTCATTCATAATCTAAAAAGTAAATAAACTTCCCTTAAATTCTATTATAAAATGATTTTTTAAAGTCATCATGACGGCGAAAAGTACCAAAACCCGCCGTAAAAGTAACTATTACCGCCTAGTAAGTCTAAAGTATTTACACTTGAAGTAACAAGTTGAAATATAGTAAATGTTTTTGGCAAGTGAAACAAAGCATAAAATAAGAATTAGGGGAAATGATCCCCGTTTTCAGAACAGGCATTGCGTTGCGAAATGAGACACGAGGAAAGAAATTACTAACATAATAATTTGAATGAAAATTCTTTTCTTAAATTTACAAGTTTAGTTAAATTACTAGCTTAATTACCATGCAGTTAAAATACTTAGTCATTCTTATTCTGTATAGGTATAACAAATATACATATAGATATTATATATGCGAATGATTTGATACGTGTTATTCGTTAAAAAAAAGACTACAATTTTAGGTTCTGAGCAAAATAAAGTTTTAGATATGTAGTTACATAAAGTTCTACAAATTGAAAATAAAAAACGAAATTAAAAAAGATTATAAAAATGAACCGTTAATAGTTATTTATTAATTTACTGTACTATATACTTAATTTTGTATCTTTTAAGTACTACCAAAACAATAAAAAATTGCGTGCGAACAAAGTACACTTGTAAGAAGTGAAACTTCTTAGGCAAACTAATTGAAAAAGTAGTATCATAATTAAAAAACGAATTGAATAAAAAACAACATCACGCGGTGATCCCAGGCGGTCACCCATCCCAGTACTGACGCGTGACGCGTTGCCGCGTTACCTTTCTCTCAAATTTTACCCCTCATGCACCAAAAGAAGTTTCACTTCAAAATTATGTCACAAAAAACAAAACATTTCTAAGCTTATAAAATTCTTTAGTTTCCGACTTATAACTCCTTAGTAGTAAATTTAATGGAATTCGAAACGTAACTCTTAAAATTGGAGATTAATTAAACTGTCACGAAATTATGTTTACTCATACAAAAAGGTAGCCTAGCCCGCGGAGTGAGTGGCCCTTTTAATTTTCAGAAAATTCGCCGTAATTAAAACTCACTGCTGTTAAATTTTATAATTATTTTGTCTAAGTTACCCTTCAATCCGCGGAAACAAATTTCTTTACGCAAAGTGATTTGTGTCGCAGTCTGTTGTTAGATAATTTGAGTAATAACTAACGTAGCGTTTGTTTTGTCTCCTTATTACTTTTTAATTAATTGACTTTGTTTGATTGTGTGATAATTTATGAACTTTAATTTCAGTACCTATAACGATTTATTTTTGTTCCTTTATTTATAATAATTGTTACAATCTATGGGCTGTAATGAATTCTCAGATGTCAATAGTTTAGCTTTGATCGATCGAGTAATATTGAGTACTACTTTAGAATCGATGTGATTTGAAACTCGATGAAAAGAAAAATGTGCCACGATAAAGAAGGAAACAAATAAATGTATAAGATAGTATGAGATAGAATACATTACTGCTCAAAACGCGTAAGCGATGCGTTTATATTATGACCATGTGTGAATTGCATACACACACATTTTGAAGTGAAACTTCTTTAGGCGCATGAGGGTAAAATTTTTACGGATGAAAAGCGACGAATATGTGCAACGTTTTTGTTGCAACGTTTTGATGAAACGGTAACGTTTTTGTCGAACAACAGAGCCACCTAGCGTATACTATAGAAACTGCAAAGTTTGTGTTACATTAATATCGATAGCATTACATTGCAAACTAACTAGATGGCGCTGGAACGGAAATATAAAGCTTTAGATTTGTATAAATATAAACGAGACTTAAAAATTAGTTTGCCAAAGAAGTTTCACTTCTGACATGTGTACTTTGAAAGTACGCCTTTTTTGTTTATAAAGTATTAGTTTCATTTATTTAGAATTATTAAAAACTTTGTTGAGAAATGAATTCTTCTACTGGTTATTTAAAATTTATTTATAGCGAAAACATTTATATTTTTAAATTCAATATATAAGAGGAGAACGCTTGAATCATTACTTTAATAATGACACCACTAAGTTTTGACATCATAAAATTTTATTCATAATCGTTACGAAATAAAGCGGAACTCCCGAAGATTTCATTTTGGTAAAACGTTATTCTGGAAACTCATTATCGCTCTAACTGACCGAGCAATCTTATTAATCTGCGCCTTTGAAATTGAAAATCTTGAATGTTATGAATCAATTAACACGTGTCCATATCGCTTTAGCGAACAAAATAGGTACCAGAAAAGCGAAAGTTTGATCAAAGGGCTAAATAAATTAAAATGAGTTTCACTTAACTGAAAAAGCAATAGTTCAAAATATGTTTAATAACTCAGAGATACGGAGTTCTAGCGACATAAATATATTTAATATTTCTACTAGGAATCATGGCGTAAAATGAATTTAAATTAAGCCGTCTCATTCTTCTCACGTACACCATAAATAAAGTGTAAATAGAAACAAACAGAGATAAAAGTTTAGCTTATAATATAGGTACTTTTTATCTTTTTAAGAATACTTTTTATGTTATTAATAAAAAGTTTTTGTGCTAAATATTAAGGAAATTTGTTTATTTTTTGTACATATTTAGTTTTTAGATTCAGTTACACCTAGTCTTTTTTGCCTGCCACATTATGAGAATTAGTTACCTAAGTAACAACTGTCACAACTTTGTCTTGAATAGGATGAACCCATAAAAATACTCCTTTATGAGAAGCCGTCATTTGCAGTTTCACCTGTATTGGGTTCGATGATTTATAGTTATAACTACTCTTTCTTTCTTTCTTTCTGTTTCATAATACACATTTCATAACATTTGTTAAAAATATATTATTTTCTTTAAATATTTTCTACTTTATGACTTTTATTCATCTAATTATTCATTTGAAAAGAATAAATTATACTTACGCTATATAAGAGTATCTCAAAATATTGAAATTATTTTCGTTAATAGTGCGAGAAACTCTGTGAAAATGCAAATAAAAAGAAGCATTCTACTTTAAAGTATTAAGGAAAGTGAAAAAATTGCACCCACCTGGCTTCTTTGCCTAAGCTGAATTTAAAATATGTAATTTCTCTTTTCATATTTTTCTTACTATGTAGTCAGAAAATGAAATGAATGTTGTAAATAAAGATATAAAGAATAAATTGTCTCATAATAAATTGCAGAGCTGTTTAAATTTATAGAACATTAGGTTTTGTAGCTTTTGTAGTTGCGCTCTAGACTCTCTTGCCTTTTCCTTATGGTCGTCTATTATAATTATTATCTTTTTTTTTTCACTGTTATAAAGTTGAATTGTTTGATTGTAACAATTTCAAGATTTACCGTTTTCAAGACGTCCCTCAGCTGGGTATATAAACATTCTCCTACGAAGGAAGAGGACTAGAATTTATTTAGCATAGAAATTACACAGCATAGAAATTACACATAGCTTAATAAATATAACATAATAAATAATACATTATTTAATATTTTTTATGACATCTGAGTATTTGTGCGTGAAAATTACAATATTAGCTAAAGTCAAATGAATGAATAAATGAACAATAATTACCTATGTACGTAAAATAAAATTAAAATTTTATAACATTACCAATACGCATCCAAGTCGAACGTCAACGTCGTCAAATCCAATAATGACATATATTAAAACTATTTTAAAATTATCTTAAAAATATTTTTTTTACCAAATTTAAATTAAATTTTTACATGATAAAAATTAGAAAAAAAATCTTAGATTTGCTTGTTAATTTAAATTCGCTAAACAAATTATACTGCTGCTTGTGTACCTCAAGCAATGACAGTTTCTAATTTCATAGGTTGTCTGGTAGCTTGAATAGATCTCCACAACGCTTTTCGATATTCGGTACTGTTCGTCGAAGACCCGAAAGTTTACTGACGAAATTATCCTTTATTACGCACCAAACAGTCTCTGAAACGTGCATGCATCGTCAACGTGATAAGCAAATGTTTAGCCTCAACACGTTGCAACTATATTGATTGTGGGTCAAGAATAATTCTTAGAACATGTATTATATTGTTATGTTATACTTATTATATATAATTCAATACGCTTCAGCCTATAATATCCAACTGCTATTGGCACAGGCCTCTTTCCCCATGTAAGAGAAGGACCAGAGCTTAATCCACCACGCTGCTCCAATGGAGGTTAGCGAATCATAATATATAATTCAATAGTCTGTTATTAATTCAGCCTACAACATAAAACTGCTGGTCATACGCCTCTTTATCCGTACAGGAGAAGGGTTGGAGCTTAATTCATCACGCTGCTCCACTGCGGTCTGAGGGATAATATAATATACCTACCATACTATGAGCTACGTTCGTTATCATGTGCTTATGATTACAATCGAGACTGAAAGCATAAAGACAAACACTTAGACCGGAAACGTTTGTTTTTACAACAACAACAATTGACAAATATTTATTTGTGCAAATACAAATATCTATTCTGAGTGGTAATCGAACCCGCAACACGCACCACTACACCATAGTGATATTAGTAGACCGATACTAGTATAAAAATATATTAATAGTAGCATTTTAATAAAGCCTACTTAGTATGATAAAAGTGAATATTAATTCTATGAAATTATTGTGTTTGGAATATTAAACCAAACAAAACAAACTCGTACGTTGAACTAACTTTATGCAACTCGTCGCTTTTACAAAGTGAGAGCGCATTTGACTAGATGAACGCAAAACAATTTTTTCATTGCATAAACGAAATAAAACTTTCCGAACCGATCCGTTTGAAAGTTTCTGAATACAGATACCTTAATCTCTTTTGTCTCTTTGTGATTAAAATTATACAGGACGAGGGCAAAGAGTTTGAAACGAGACCTCCAACTTATGCGTCGTAGTTTGAAAACAGGTTCGAAAGCACAAATAAACAGAGCCGGCGCAAGCTAATGTAAAAACTTTCAGAGGCAACGGTGTATTGCTTTACTTCCAAAACATAACGGATCAAGTACATTTTAACATTATTCCGCCGTGAGCGCTCTTTGTTGTGTATATGATCTTTAACTCAATTTACAAAAACGTTGTATTCAATATACTTGTATAAAATTAAACTTTTAAATACAATAAAAAATATTAAAAGAACATGTAGCATTCAATAGACAAAGTCTTAATATTAATGATATGTCTTATTGTATATGAGCGAATAAAATTAAATTATATTTTTAATAACACAATTCCACTACCACCTTGGAACTTAAAAAGCCGACCGATTGGCGGGATAACCACCAACTTCGGCTTCGGCTGGCTTTGAAATACACAGGACGAAGACGGGCAGCAGCGTCTTCGGTGCGACAAAGCCAGCCCTGCAGTCACCAATCCGCCTTCCCAGTGTAATGACTATGGGCAAAACACATGAGTTCGCGCCTTTATTGGAGAAAATTGAAGAAAATTTAAGCTATATCGAATAACATTCAACTAAAAGAAGTTTTATTTAATTTTAAATCTGACACTGAAAGCAATATTTTATTTATAAGGATATTTATCTTGCAGTGAGACCTTGAAGGGCTGCTTTGTTAATAAGTTCTGTTTTCCAAGCTCTTTTTACTTTTGTATGTATTCATTTCTGTAAAATGAATATGCAAGACATTTCGTATTGTCTTTGGATAGCGGCCAACGGTCGACTCGCGAGAGTTGGTAATATTTTTTAAATTCAATTTCGGTGAAGCCACAGGGTTCTATACAGTCGGCTTAATGTGCACCTGGTGAACGTTTAAATGAGATACGGTGGAGCCACTTACATATTTATATTTGAATTTGTACTTCTTTAGATATATTATTTTTCTTAAAATAATTATCATTTTTTTTTATAATTGTCACAGATGATAAGTAAAAATGTAAACCTTAATAAATAATAATAAGCGTAATACAGTTATAAAATCAGAGCTAACTTAAAATTCTGTGTCTGGTCTCGACGTATATTCGAAAAAAGTTTGCGTATTTTTAATATTTACCGAGGTTCAACACTTTCTAGTATTTAATTTGGGTTAGAAAATAGGAGTATTCAATCATAAGCACACACAAAAAAGTAGGCACTTTAAGGAGTCTAGATCTTGTAGATCTTTATTCCTACAGAATGAGCAGCCTCTTTCATGACGTAACAAAAGCTACTGCAGGCGAAAGTCGCTTCTCCTTCACGCCTTTTAACTTAACAGGAAACACTAAAGAGTATGACCGACAAGTACCAGGTAGAGTTACATTTTTCTGAAGTAGTCAAAATTATTAGAATCATCTATAAGTATACTTACTAATATATAAAGCTGAAGAGTTTGTTTGTTTGGTTGTTTGTTTGTTTGTTTGAACGCGGTAATCTCTGGAACTACTGGGCCGATTTGAAAAATTCTTTCACTGTTAGATAGCCCATTTATCGAGGAAGGCTATAGGTATGTATCATCACGCTAAGTCCAATAGGAGCGGAGTCCACGCCGACGAAGTCGCGCGCAGAAGCTAGTATCCTTATAATTATGTTTGCTGCTACAACATAAGTAGTAAAAAAAACTCAATATTAAAGATTACTCAAAAAATAGTTATCGGATCTCGATCAATTTAAACGAGACTATAGAGAGATAAGCATTAACTTTTGATTAAAATAAAAATCATCAAAATCGATATACCCAATGAAAAGTTATGCGGGATGATACAACGTAGGTCTTTGAAAAAATAGTCAAGCAAATACGCTTTATTAGATGTAACTCGAAAAGGAGTTAGATCTCAATTAAATTTATATGGAACCACATGACACGCTAAACTCAAAGAATCAGGAAGTTTTTTATTTTTTGTACAAAGGTTACTGGGCTATTTAGTCAGTCAGTCAGGCAGTCAGTCATAGTATTCAGTTATATAATACAATTTAGCCAACTACTAAATCTATATACTAAAAGCTGTATAATAAAGTTTTTATATAAATAAAAAGAGGTAATTTATACGCTTGATTTTTTAATAACTTTCCCAGGACGCGCTAGCGTAAAAATATTCTCATAAAATGAACGTACCAGGTTTATATCCCATACTAATATATTCATAATCCCTTAGTAAAAAATAACCTCATTACCGCTTATAGCAGTAGGCCAGGAGGCTTAACTTTTATTAAATACTAGCTTCTGCGCGCGACTTCGTCCCCGTGGAATAGGTCCAATGATTTGAGCGAAACTTTAACCGTTTATGCCACGGAAGCTCTCAAAAGGAAAAAATCGCCGATTTTGAAACATTCTTCATTGGTGCTACGCTCCTATTGGTCTTATCGTGATGATATATAGCCTATAGCCTTCCTCGATAAATGGGCTATCTAACACTAAAAGAATTTTTCAAATCGGACCAGAAGATCCTGAGATTAGCGCGTTCAAACAAACAAACAATCAAACAAACAAACAAACTCTTCAGCTTTATTATACCTATTAGTATAGATAAAAAGTTTATAAATAATTAATTAATATACCTTACAAATGACATTGATTAAAAAAAATTCAAAGGTGTATTAACTATTTAACGTTAACGAGTATGTAAACAAAAATATTCCATTCCATTCAATTCATATTTCCATCAAATTTTTTTTTCATAAATTAAGGTTATTTTTTATATAATAGAACGTATTTTTAGTAAATTCACTTTTCAATCGCTAGCAGAATCGTAAAGCCGTAGAAAATTAAATATATTTAATATTACAAAAAGTTTTTCGGTTTACTGAATAATGAAATAATAAAAAGATACAGACAGAATCTATAATATAGCATGTAAAAAATGGTTTTTCAGTTATAATAGTTTTGAAGCGTCTATTCACCTCCGTAGTTTGTATTAGAAACTTCTGTTTTGAAATTGCTTAACATTCTAACTTATCGCCGACGTTATTCTGATATTATAAGCATTTTCAATTAGTAGTTGTTTAGCTAGCATACGTGAATTCCTAGTCTCTTAGTCAGTAATTATTAAAACGTCATAAGACGATACTTTTTTTATACTTCAAAGATAGCAAACAAGGGCACGGCCCACCTGATGGTAACCGGTTACCGTAGCCTATTTATCCCTGCAACACCAAAGGCATCGCAAACGCGTTGCCGACCCTTTTTTTTACGTGGGGAAAATTCATCATGGATACCCTCCGGCGCGGAGGCACCAGAGGGTTATGTCAGACTTCTACTGACCAAAAACCATCTACGTGTGAGCAGACCTCCGGCTGAGTGGGGCGAGATGGGGTCGCGTTAGCAGTCTGCACTCTGCACCCGGCCTCACCTGTTTCACCTCACCCGAACTCGTGTGTTTTGCCCATAGTCACCACGCTGGGCAGGCGGGTTGGTGACCGCAGGGCTGGCTTTGTTGCACCGAATACGCTGCTGCCCGTCTTCGGCCTGTGTATTTGGAAGCCAGCAGTTGGATGGTTATCCCGCCATCGGTCGGCTTTTTAAGTTCCAAGGTGGTGGTGGAACCGTATTATCCTTTAGTCGCCTCTTACGACACCCACGGGAAGAGAGGAGGTGGCTACATTCTTTACTGCCGTAACCACACAACAGACCGTTTCATCTAGTATTATGTATAAATCGATGGTTTTATATAATGTCATGTCATTTGTAGCACTACATTACAGTTCCAATACACTAAAGTCAAACAGCGTAGTCTTAGTAAACAACTTTAAATCGCATTTTTGTATACGGCACCATATAAACATAATATCGTAATAGAAATACAGTATAAATTTAACCAAGCCTTCTTTTAGATTTAGAAAAATAAAATTTTTTAAAAATAATTCGGTAAGCGATTAATATGAGCTGTGATGATGGAACATCGCGTTGACTTTTTTTTTCAAATCTGCATACGCTTATGTCAGACAGTGATGTATGATGATTCATATAATGGTGCCTCGCATCACACCAAAATGTATTCCTCATTTTTAATATATATTTTTAAAAAAATTGGCACTTAACTGACTTTTTTTATTTGAAAACCAGGACCTATAACAATATAAATATATAGAAATATCTAGTTCATGTAGTTTGAAATACAATCTGGTACTCCAGTTCTAATAAATTAAGTTCTAATCTAATAATAAAGTTAACGTTATGATAAATGATGTAAATAAACCAAATCAACGTAATCTATACCTATTGCCTTTTTCAAATATCATGCGTTATGCTTGTCCAATATACGATCAATTAGATAATTTACTACAAATTGACAGTTTTTTTTACAAAATTACCGTCGTGTGTACGTTAGTGTCATGTCAAAGACCGAGTCACCTGAGTTTTACAGTTAAGTCGGTTACTTATGTATAGCCTCTTTACCAATGGTTTTCTCTACATTTTTTGTCAAATTACTTCTGCTTCATTTTTTTCGCGTATAATTTCGGCTATGGTATGCCTCCACGTATCTCTATAGTTCCAAGGAAGGACGCCAGTTTAATGAACGTTGTATATACATATTTATATAAATACATACATAATTATATATAAAAATCTCTCGTCTCGGTGTTTGTCCGAAATTGCTAGACCTATTTTTATCAAATTTTCCAGAGATGTGTAACTTTGTTCAACTCAAAACATAGGCTATATTTTATTTCAATATATATAATTAATATATTCACAAAAATAAAATAAGGCGGTACGAAGCTCGCCAGGTCAGCTACTATACAATCGAACTGACAACATCTTCAATTTTTTGAAATCGGTTTGAAAAGTAGGTTTACTAATTCAAATTTAAAACACAGAAAAAATAATTACCTCTAAAATATTAGGTTAAACAAGCTAAGACAAACAAGTTGTCAATAACTGAAAGAAGTTCTTCATGTTGCAACAAAACAGTTTTATATTCACGCCATAATAATAATCCTATAAGCAGGCGCTCGGAGGTCGTCGCATCGTGAAAGCCGCATTAATTACGACTTTTCTCGAAACCTGGTAATTAAAAAATAAACTATCCAGACCGCCAGCCTCTATTACATAGTTAAATGTACTTAAATCCGCACCAGGTAAACGAGTTGGTGGAAGTTCTGTTGTTCTCATTACTGTGGACCCCCGACGGCTGAATGATACTCGCAATTGAAATTTACTTCTCACCTTTTTCATCATAAATAATTTTCATATTTATAATAAAATGAATAGAATAAGCCTTCACCGACAGTGTACCGTTAGTATATAATATAACTAATTAAAACTGTTGAAAGACTGAACCCCTATTTTGATGTTCGTCAATTGAAAACAAAAAGTTAATATTAGATATTAAATCCAATAATTTAAAGCTTTCTTCGGTCATCTAAACAAAATATTTGAATTCATTCTGCGAGTTAAAGAAAATATGAAAGACAAAATGAATACCGTTACGCATAAAGAATGTGATTTCGGTTATTTAATTTCGAAGAGAAGCAAACTCTATAGCAGATTTGATCAATTTATTTTCAGTAATTGATATTGCCATTGAAATAAGTCAAATGTTTTTTTGTTGAATGGTTTAGATTATGTTTGAGAGACCGTTTTCTCCCTAACTTTCATACGCCATTTATTCCGAGTTTCTGTTTGCGTTTCACTCCAATACCGGGGCCATTCGTCTAGAAAGTTTATTTACCTGCCGTTTCATACGAACACACTAATAATACAGCTAATTTTCATATATTCACGGATTTATTTGTTTTTTTTTTTTATATATATACCCACATATATAACGATTACATTTGTAAGAAAATAGCTTATAGTTTTCCTTGTATTAAAATATTAAATAACTTGCTTTTCGAACGTAATAATATCAGAAAATATCATTAGAAAATAAAAAAATCCTTGTAAGTAAGTTATACTTTCTATTTGGGTTATAAAACATAAGGAGCCAACCGTTTGAGCAAAACACTAACAATAAAACGTCAGTTAATCTGACGATTTCAAAATTCAAACTGAGTGAAACCAAGAATCATAACTAGTTTCATTATAGCGACAAAGCAGGCCCGGATCTAGGGGGGGGCAAGCCGGGGCCCATGCCCCGGGCGGCAAGTTCAGGGGGCGGCCAAATTCACATTTTACAGACGAATGGACAACTCATCATTTACTTAACTTTGACCACGGAATAAATAATAGTACCTACAAGTACAGAAATTTCATGGCCATATCAACTCTACCGATACCCAGAGCGCAGAGTGAGACATGCTGCACGAAAATTTATTATTCGCGAAGCGCGTAGGCATAGTTCTGAAAAATTAAATTAAAAATTAAAAAAAAACCCCCAACACAGTAACCTGAGTTCCCTTTAAAAAGTAAAAAACGCGCTTATTTTGAAGTAATTTTATAAAAATTTATGTTGCTTAGTTAAGTTAGGTTAGTTTTAGTACAGTCATTTGGTGCTCAAAAAGGGGGTTACCTGGAAATTTTCCGGTAGTTTTGAAAATTGGTGATTTTATAGTTTTCGACGTGCTCTTTTCGAATTTTCACTTTGCCACCTCGTATCTTTGCCGCTCGCGCCACCATATTGGAAAAATGGCGCTGAAATACAGTTTTTTGAGAATAACTCCGTTCAAACTCATTTTACGATAAAAATAGCTATGTAATAAATTAAACTAGAGAAAATTTCCTACAATTTATGTAGTAATCATTTTTTTTTTAATCCATAGTTTGAGCGTACGAGAGCTGCAAAGTCCACTCTAACACGCGTTTACGTGTCATAATTATATTTCTTTAAGTCCCGTCGACAAGTTTTGAATAAATTTTTTTTAATTTGAAAAAATTATGGTATGTTCTAAACACTATAAATATTTAATTCCCGTTGGAAATTTTACTTAAACTTAATTTTTCAACAAGTTAAACGATTGTTAACAAACAAAATTTTCTTGTTGTTTTTCTCAATTGTAAATGAAAAAAAAATGCTTAAACATTGTCGTAAGAAATTTTCGCTTTGTAGAGCCTTTCTTATATACATAATCAACAAGATCACGCCATTAAAGTTAAAAAAAATATTCATACTTTGTTTATAATAATATTTGTACTTAAACAAAAACTGGTGATTTTTATAAAAAGTGGTGATTTTTCTGGAACTATAAAAATTATTATAAACAAACTATGAATATTTTTTTACTTTAATGGCGTGATCTTGTTAATTATGTATAATGTATAATTGTATATAAATAAGGCTCTACGTAGCGAAAATTTTTTACGACAATGTTTAAGCATTTTTTTTTACATTTACCTACAATTGAGACGTAATTTCGAGAAAATTTTGTTTGTTAACAATCGTTTAACTTGTTAAAAAATTAAGTTTAGTTAAAATTTCTAACGAGAATTAAATGTTTATAGATTACACCATATTTTTTTCAAATTAAAAAAAAATATTCAAAACTTGTCAACTGGACTTACGAAATATAATTATGACACGTAAACGCGTGTTAGAGTGGACTTTGCAGCTCTCGTACGTTAAAACTATAGATTTTACAAAAAAAAAGGTTACTACATAAATTGTAGGAAATTTTCTTTAGTTTAATTAATTACATAACTATTTTTATCGTAAAATGAGTTGGAACGGAGTTATTTTTAAAAAAACTGTATTTGAGTGCCATTTTTCCAATATGGCGACGTGAGCGGCAAAGATAAGAGGTGGCAAAGTGAAAATTCGAAAAGAGCACGTCGAAATCTATAAAATCACCAACTTTCAAAACTACCGGAAAACTTTCCAGATAAAACTATCAAATGACTGGACTATTTAGACTATTTGTAATTGAACTGTTAGTTTTGGAGCGGTCCCACAACACGATGTAATTTTTTTTTTTTAAATTATTAATACTCGTACATACTTAGGTACTTTAAGATTGAGTTTCTTTCATTATTTTTTACTTTTAAAGGGAACTCAGGTTACTGTGTCGGTTTTTTTGTTTTTAATTTAATTTTTATTTTATACTTTTTATGGGTACCATTCATTTATTTTTATTATTAATTTTGTAAAGTGCATGTGATGCTATTTCATTTGCAACCCTACTTGGATAAATTTGCTGACATTCGGATTTCCATCCTCATTTTCTCCCCACCACATGTATTTGCAGATATTGGGTATTTTCCTCGGTTTTACCGGGACTCAACCGATTTTCATCAAACATGCGTCTAAGAACACTCGCCCGGAACTTACCTTTCATACAAAAAAAACTAAATTCAAATCGCGTCCTTCGTTCGCGAGCTACGGTGCCACAGACAGACATACACAGACAGACAGACACGTCAAACTTATAACATCCCTCTTTTTGCGTCGGGGGTTAAAAATACGCGCCCGCTCACCCGCAGAAATCGCAGATCGCGGCAGCACGCGTCTGGTTACCGTGCGTGCGAAAGAGAGAGTACAAAGAGTGCAAAAGAGTAAAATTGTAATTTCAATTCACAAATGCAATACAATATTTGATTTTTATTTTTATTATACATATTTTTATTTTAAATCATATCCTATGCTGTATATAAAATATATATCCTACACGTTTATGTCTATGTACCTATGTATGTGTAAATAAATAGGCTATTAACACAGAAATAACAGAGATGGATGTATTATTTCCGAAAGGCCTATGTAGGCTATGTCCAAATTTCAATCAAATAGTGGACATCTGATAGCTGAAATTATAAGCATGATAAAGGTAAAAATAAAATAAATGTAAGTGGGCGGGGGCGGCATTTTTCAGTTTTTGCCCCGCCTAAAAAAAATTGAAGATCCGGGGCTGCGACAAAGCAACAGTCATTGACATTGAAGAGGTTATCAAAACTGTTCGTCTATTATTCGAAGTAAAACAATCTTAGGAGTGCTCAGCAATCGAACGAAGGCAATCACTTGACCCTATCGAGACCACTTAATCGAGATCTTTATCTTAAATCACTTTGGGACAACAATATCACAATAATCGAGTATGATAAAGTAGTTTCGAATAGAGCTGCGGCACAATTGTCTGACTCAAGAGTAAATTAACTACTAGCCATTAATTAAGAGTATAAAAAACGATACGGTCGTCATAATTTGTTTTTTTTTTTTGTTATATTTTATTAGCTTTCATTGTTATATTTTGCTATTTAACAATGAAAATACTGAATGTAACAAACATTTCCTATTTGTACATTAAATTTACATAATAAACTTAACGACGATGAAAAATATATTTGATTCAAAATCTATTCCAATTTGTAATGCAGTTTTAATGATGTACTCGAATCGTTATAGCTTCCTATTGGTTATTTCTCGTGATCAAATTATCAAGCTATATCTGTATTATTAATATAAATAAATCGATAGATATGTTCTGCATATATATCGATCTTAAAACTTATGAATTTTGTTACTTAATAAGTAATTAATTTCTTTTTGATTTTCGTGAAAACAAAGAGTAGGTACATAATAAATTTTATACATAGCACGTATTTGAAAATAATTACCACAACAGTTTTAATTGATTATTTAACATATAATACAGTACGTGGCGTAGGTACGTCTTTCAAAACCAAGCAAAACTTAAATTGAGTAATTGAGATTACAGAGAGGGTGAAATTACTGAAATTACTTAAATTTTATCAATCAATAATAACTTTAGAATCAATAATAACTTCTAAACTAAAACTTCAGCTCTTTATATATTATCATAACTAATAACTTTATAGTTAAGCTCAATACGTACGTTCGTAGACTACGTGCGTACAAGCTTAATAAAATTTAATTAGGAATAGAATTGAAAATTTACAATGTACTTGAATGTCTAAAGTAAAAAAGAGTAATAATTTAATAAAACCTGCCTTTGGTGAATATATTGCGGTATTACTTTTACGTAATTTATTTCAGTGTTTAAATATATATAAAATTACAAATAATTCTTGTCTAACTACTTTCAACTTTATACTAGACTACATTTTACTTTGTACTAAAACCAGATGTCATGAAATGTAAAGTACTATACCTATACGATAGTATATAAATAAAAAGTAGAATAAATAACGTGTTTTCAATTACGTGATAAGTTAACACCTAAAAATTCAATATTTTAACTCGTTACTTGACGCTCGTTACTTGTATTTTATACGCATAGTTCCTACCGTAAAAAATACTTAAACTTTTAGGAAAATTAAACGTCAATCAACTGTCAGGCTATCTTTGTTCGTGGAATGATGCAAAAATGGATTTTGAAATTAAACTGTCCGTTATCAATTTCTTATTCGCATTTTTATACACAAAATTAAAAAAAAAAACCAACAGCTACAAAAGATGATTTTACATAATTCGTCCATCATGGTTGCACACGTTAAGCCTTAGTACAAATTAGGAATTCGTCAATAATAATTAATATAAGATTTTAGATTAACATGGTTACTTCTATAATAATAATTCGAATAAATTTCGTAATAATTAATAGTGATTGTAACGGTAGACTTACATAAGTTACATAGTATACGAAACTTCTATTTTTTTTCTTCGTTCATTAATTAATATGATGGTATGAAAAGAAGCCTATGTGTTATCTTGAGTTTGGAGCTTAGATAGCTCGAGCGTAACCAAGTTTCATTAAAATTAGTTTAGTAGTTTTTTTTTTAAAGAGTTATAAACATCCATTCATCCACACTTTCTCACAAACTTTCACGTTTATAATATTAGTAAAACAGCAACAAATAATCAAATCTTTCTTATTTATTACGATATATGTATTGTTTTATATGAATAGTACAAGGAGTACACTCATTAATTAATATTTCAGGTTACACGAAATAATGCCCGCAAGGGATCAGTTGCAAACACCGTTTACTTAGGACTCAAACTTCTCTTCGACCATAAATCCCTTGCTACGATTATTATTTGTTTACTACCCGCACATATATAATAGTAACGTGTATTTGTATAAAGACACATTTAGAATTGAATAAAAAAATACACTTTATTTGAATAAATTGGAATCGTTATTGTATATTCATAATATATTCATTTTAATTTTTTATTGTTTCATTCAAAATATAATTATTAGTATTAACTATTTACTACTTTTGAATATATTTATTTTTATTATAAAAATACTTTGATAAAATAAAATAAATTAAAAAGGAATTAAAAACGTGATAAAAGGTCAAACAAAAAGCAATAATTTTTAATAAAATATTTAACAACGATTTCTTATCTTCCACTTAAAAAGATATAACCTCGATTAGGTAAATTAAATAAGTAATAAAAATGTAAAAAACTCTAAGTAAATTCAATGAAAAATCAGGGCAACATTGTCGTCCAATATTGATTTATGCAAAGTGTAGGTACATTTCGTTGGAAAACGTTCGATGTTTCTGCCATGTGCTATAGTGCTTAATCAAAACTTCAATTAAATTTCCATACTGCCTTTCGTTACACAGCTATGCTAGAGATATTTCGTAAATTAATGAACTCTTATTTTAATTATGCACTAATGACTAACTAGAGTATCGAATTAAATATCTTCAGTTCACACAATAATTCTTAACTTACTCGTCTTGCTTAATATCTGTGATACATTTACAATACCAAGAAATATACTAATCTGTACTATTATCTTGATGTTATATCACAGTAATCTCTGTATCTGTTAGTGCGATTAAAAAATAACGTTTCTATTAGAAAACAAATTTATAAATATAACAATAGGCTTTAATATATTATGACGCTACAACCCACGGCGAGCGAAATAATAACAACTGCGGGGGTTGTCTAATTTAAAAGATAAAGAACTGTAGACTTGAGTAAACGTAACAAGGAAACTAATATTAAAAGCCCGCCTACCCTTTAATAAAACAGAGGATTTGACAGGTGAACAAGAAACACGATTCGCAAAGAAATCTCGTAACGCTCTATCGGCGCGGGTGCAAACACTCGATGTAAGAGTGGTTTGGTTAGGACCCTCCATCGTAGAACAGACATTGAGATTACATTGGACAAACTTTCGTGACACTAAACACATGATAACGTAATATTTTTGGTAAAAATCTACAAAAAAAAAACCTTCCACTTGTTTTTTTTTTTTTCGTTTACTGTAATAACATAATATTTTCATTTTATAATTTGTACACATTTATTCCTAAATTTTACATGTTGTTTTTTTTATCTATAAATAATAATTGTACCTATTAATATTGTAACATTTTAATAACTTTTATAATTGACTTATATATTTTTATTTGTGATTTCGTTGTCACTATTAGTAAAATATATCTACTCGTATACAAAAAAAAAATGCATCAAATTTAAAGACATGTAATCTTTATCTATAATTAAATTAACTTTAAATTGCAATATATTTTTAAAATATAACATATATTAATTTGCCAAAACCTGTGAATCAAAGGATTTTCGATTATAACTTGACGCTTAGACCTGATGCGAATTTATTTTCAGCTCAATAATATTTAAACATAAACATTAACTTAGCTGCTCCGTTAACTGTTAGGATATTAGGGAAACAAAATAGAACTGTCAGGAATGTTTAATTAAACGTCTAAAATTCGGAAACTCACACAAATTTTGCATGTTTATTTTTAACGTACAAAAGTTATTTCAATTATTAACGTTACATTGAATAATTCCTGCCACGTTGTAAAACAAGAACGCTTTTAGTAAGGAATATCTGCAAAATCTACCGCGTGTATAGATTAAACCTTATATGTCTATATTTATGGACAATTTTATATTTAACTTTAAGCGTTCTTTCTTAAAAAATATTTTCTTAAATAAATAAAGTTATTGATATGTTACTATTAGTTAATTCTATGTAATTAACATTTAATCTATACTAATATAATAAAGCTGAAGAGTTTGTTTGTTTGTTTGTTTGTTTGTTTGTTTGTTTGTTTGAACGCGGTAATCTCTGGAACTACTGGGCCGATTTGAAAAATTCTTTCACTGTAAGATAGCTCATTTATCGAGGAAGGCTATAGGCTATGTATCGTCACGCTAAGACCAATAGGAGCAGAGTCCACGCCGACGAAGTCGCGCGCAGAAGCTAGTATTAAGATAAAACTAAGGTATATGCATAAACTGTTATCTAGAAAATGGAAAGAAATATTCGTAGCTTCGAAACCATACATATGTAGATGATGGATAAAAAATATGAGGTATAATTCAAATAGGCTTCGAAGTATATATATATATATATATATATATATATATATATATATATATATATATATATATAGCTAGACTTGTATATATAAAAATCGATCTTAAAATTATATTGCCTATATAAAATACCGTATATTATTATTAAATATACTATATATGTAAATATACTCGTATTCACGTACCCTTTTTTGTTATAAATAGACTTTAGGACTAGACAGACGTCTATGTATACTAAAAATACTTTGTAATTTACATGTATATAAACAAACATTATATGCTACATAAAGAATACAGTAATTACTGAAATAAGACATTAAGATATTATTTACTTTTCCATATTCTTTTTTAACGTATCACGAAGAAAACTCTGTGAAATAAGTAATTATTAGTTTATACTTCTGACCGCAATACCAACAAACAGATAACTTCACCTCCTAATTGGTTTGTAAATTATCATTTTTGTGGTTTCGCTCTGCGCGCATTCATTTTAATTGAATTTAATAATTTAATATAATATGGTAAACGTTTCTGTATTTGATGTTCAATGCTTTTTACTCTTCTAAAAGTGACTAATTTAATTTTTTTTATTCCACTACTTACGAATCCTTTTTTTATTTCAGATAATCAACACGGAGTTTTAATTAACATCTCTTTCTAACAGGTATGTATTTTTAATTATCATTTTTTTGCTTATGTTAATTGTTGCTTAGAGTGTAATTTCAATAAAAAACTTAAATAATTAAAAACGAATCCATAAATCTCCACTAATTGATTTTAGTCAAGGCGCTAAATAATAACTTAATAATTATTTTGAAGAGAATACACACTTTTTTCCAACTAGGAAATTGGTTGTGGAATATAAAAAGACATTTTATCACTTTATGAAATCTTAACGAGCGCGAGGTTTTCAGCACTCTGTTTATCATAGGTATGTCAAAATAATTATGAAATTCAATAAATTATCGGGGAATAAATATTTTTTTAATATTAGTATATACCGAGTTATTAGAGAAAATATTAGAATCGGAATATGGAATCGGGTTCTTTTTTATATAAACCAAGCATCTGTTTCAAAATTATATTGAGTCGAAAAATAAAAAATCAAAGAGAAAAAATATTACTAAAAAAGTAACATGAACTAAGGATTTTTCTGTATTCACAGTCACGATTTCAACAAGCCCGTATTAAAAACCGCAACCTGTTTAATTGGCGTTAAAATAACGATGTAACCGAAGCATGGAGGCTGTTATAAATATATTTTTAACTCCCGTCAAATCACTTAATATTTTGAATCTTTGATGTATTATAATTATTGAATCGAATATTGAAAAGAAATTAATATGTATGGAACGTTATCCTGCTTTTATTAGCAAAAGGCGAAATAATACAAAAACACGTCTAAATAATTGAAGTAGATAAGTTTAACAAGTATTTATGTTTATTTAAAATGGTCTTGAATGGGGCCAGTAAATATATTTTTATGTTTAATAATTGTTATAATTCGTTGAATTAATGTACAAATAACATCAGAAACTGTATTAATCATCCATATCATAAACATTTCTTCTGATGAGATAACACGTTTGCGTCAGTAATATTAATTCATCTTGTGTTAAAAAGTATCATCTAAGCACGCTTAGCTGCATTGATATCATTATTGCACTAAAATTTAATTGTAACCAGCAAGGTCTCTTGATATTTTTTTAACGCAAAATACTAGATGAATTGTAAACACACTTAAAAGTCAAAACGTACTTGTCCGGATTTAAATCCGTTAGAGTAATTAAAATTTACGTTTAAACTGGACTGTCTTAACTTAAATATACGTTACTCTTATATTTTCTACGCTTTCATCCTTAGCAAATTATTTAAATATACAATCGGTCTTTACGAAAAAAAACATATTTATTTTGCATTTGAAGAATAAACGTTAGTATTATTGCATCAATTTTAAATAGGTAATTATTAAACGACGTTAAAAAATATTTAGAGCATATATATTTATATATAACAAGTATGGACACTAATTTCTTTGAGGGTTTCTTAAATAAATTAATATTATACACACATGTTACACTTTTCAATTTAAATAAAGTATGATTGTATAATTTTGGCCCTCGTATTACAGGAAATATCGATCAGTAGCAGTTACTACCAAACTCTAGCGAGGGACCGATTTTAATTAGTCGAACGTTCCCTTCACATAATTTAAGTGTTTTATTAAATATACATAAATCCATTTTGTTTCAAGCTAAGTCACATGATGCGTAATGCAATTAAAACTTTATAAAAATAACATGTAAACAATACATTAATATATTGCAATACGACAAAAAAAAATTACTCTTCTTCAATGTTTTCAATACGTAGGCTATTTAACTCATTTTTGTAAGTTGCAATACCATAACATAAATCGAAGTTTCATCGACGTAAGTTTTATACAATTTTAATATGTAACTGGATTCCCTTAAAAAAATTAACATTAGTTGATTTTTTTTACATAACAACAACCAACAAACTCGTATCAATTGAATACTTAATTATTCATTTCAAAACTTATGTACGTGTGTACGTTTAACAATTAAAACCATTTAACAATTTATTCTTCAATTTAAAATTCAAATTGTTCGCAATATTTTGAATTAAGCCCCCTCAATTGTATTACATGTAAGTTGTCATAATGTTAAGTTGTTAACACGTGTGTTGTGAGTCATTCGTAACATTTGATTTAGAACGAGCGTCGTTAGCATACAAACGTTTTTACACTGCTCCCTGATGTCGTATCTGGGTGAAATATTCTGCTGTCAATCCTAAAATGCAGTCATTTTTTAAAGCATACACAAATATGTTGCGATACAAAATTGCTTGGAAGTACTTCAATCTGGAGGTTGTGTTAATTAATTACGATAATCGTTTCTTCATTATTTTTTCGAGGTTTTTAATGAATCTGATATTCTCAGACCACATTGTCTACGTGAATAAAAAAAATTTAATATAGGTACATGGTTAATGTTAAAAATGAAAATAGTTTTAAAGAATAACAAACGGATAAAATATTGAAATTACATGTAATCCTACCAACATTATAAATGCAAAGGCTTGTGAGGGTGGATGGATGCTTGTTACTCTTTCACGTATAAACTGTTAAACTGATTGTAATAAAACTTGGAACATAGATAGCTTGATCCAAAGTAGTTTGTTACTTTTTATTCGTACATTCCCACAAGATCAGTAATTCGCAGGTTAAGCGACGAGGTACAGTAGTCATTAATAAACGTTCTATTCAAATTTTTTTCTCACACAAAAAAGTAAAACATAATAAAAAATCGTGTATGAAAAATTCTGACTATAAATCGGTATAAATTCACTTTCAAACACTCAGGAAGATTTCCCTAGTTGCTGCAACTATTAATCTTTCACATCTTACTTATTCCGTGAAATAATGATTCATGCGAATTTCGAACAGCAATTTTACTTAATAGAAAAAAAAATATGCATATATAATATAATTAATAGAAAAAAAAACGTTACGTCATTTATAGGTTCACATCGACACTTTGCTTAAAACATAATTTAATTGATGGAAACCAGTTTATGGCAACCTGAAAAGCTAAATGGAAAGTTTGTGACGTGTACGACTATATCTGCTAATTCGCAGCGTAAGTAGCTACGAGTACTAGCGAGTAAAACTCATATTTTTATCTTCCTTGGTAGAAGAGCCCTCTGTCCAAGCTCATGTTATAGGAAGTCACATGGATGAAAAACAAAGTTTTGAGTGTTACAAAGAAATTTTTCGCAATTAATGCCCTTAAAAATAATTATCTAGGGTTCATACCCTGATAACAACATACGCTTCAGCCTGTAATATTCCACTGCTGGGCATAGGCCTCTTTCCCCACGTAGGAGAATGATTAGAGCCAATGCGGGTTGGCGAACTGTTGATAACAACATGGTGAACCCCATTATAAAAATGATCCATGTATGCAGTCAATTGAGTGTACTTTATCATTCTCTGTAATTGAAATCCCACAATCGTAAGAAATAGAAATTCAAAATTTAATATATAAATGACTGAAAGCAAATAAAATACTTTAACATCTCTACCTAACCTCTATTGTTTTTTATGTTATGTTTAAATACTTGATAGTAATTTAATTTATGACCGTTCTAAATATGTTGCTACCAAGATAATTATTATCATCAGTAAAACTTACACTAATATTTTGCTTGGAATTTCGCAGCAGTTTTAAAGAAGAGCACAGCTAAATAATACTGCTCTCAAGTAATGTTTTGTTCCCGTAGCTCCCAAGGTTAAGAGCTCCTGGTGAGAAGGGGTATCTGCTTACCATCAGGTTGACCGTAACTCTGTTTGGTATCCTAGTTGTATCCGAAAAAAGATATCATATTTTAAGTCTGAAATTAAATGTTAGAGCATTAAACACACTTTTGCCTAATTCAATATTGGTATACGGTAACTTTCACTGTGGTATTGTGGTGCGCGTAGTCGCCTAAAACACCGAAGGTTGCCGGATTCGACTCCAGCTCGGGATGGATTTTTGTATTTGTACAGATATTTCTTTTCTGTTTAGATGTCTGCCCTTGTGGGTCTCCCCATCGTGCCTCGAAGAGCACGCTAAGCCGTCAGTCCCGGTTATTATCATGGATACCTGATAGCGATCGTTATTGAATTCATAGTAGGGAACATATCCGCCAACAAGCAGTGGAGCAGCGTATTGGATTAAGCTCCGATCCTTCCCTACGTGGAGCAATAGGCAATAAGCCTATGCCCAGCAGTGGGATATTATAGGCTGAATCGGTAGTTTCGTAATATTTGAAAGTATATTTTCTCGTAGTTTTCTAACCATCAGGCGAGCCGTGCGCTTGTTTGCCGACTTATTTGGATAGAAAAAAAAATTTAATGGAAAAGTATTCAATAAATAGGTTTCTTACATTTGAATAATATTTTTTCAAACAAAAATAAACGATAATACAAAATAAGATACGTGAAATCATCGGAATGCTGTTGACACGAACGTTTGGGATAATCTCATCGAAAGATTTGATTTTCCGCTAAATTTGATAGAAGTAATGAAACACTCCCTCGGGTGTCAGCGAGATCCGACTCCGATAGAATGTGGGACACTAGATTGTTGAAATATAAAAAATTTAACCATAGCAATTTTCGTAAATATATATAGTGTTTATAAATAAATTATGTAGGTATATTTTAAACTAATAACACTTTATTTAGATTTAATAATATTTATAACAATAAATTTCTGTCTTGGACTTTATTGTCTCTTAATTACACACACACATCATATATATAAAATTTTCGTTTCACAATGTTAGTTACCATAATCCTCCGAAACGGCTGGACCGATTGGCAAAAGCGGCAATATCTCTCTGACACTCATTCTGACTCCGAAATTCATTAAATTCAAGAATTTATATTATTATTTATTATTATTATATATTGACAGTATCAATCGGTTCACGACGGTGTGGTCTCATGCATTTTTGGATACAATTTTTTTTTTGTTTTTTTTTTTGCTAGAAATCTTCATCCGTTAGGATAAAAAATCTCAATTATCATATCTAATATTTTGACAAAAATAAATATTTCACATAATTCTCGCCTTCTAAGAATTGGCAGTATGTTTAGTTAGTACATTCGTCTTATTCAATTTGTGAGCGAATCTGTTCCGCCAACCCGATTATCTCTCATGTCGGGATTTATATGCTTATACTTCGCCTTTGAGTTCACTGGAATTTTATAGTAGTTGTTACATTTTCTTGCGCTTGGAAAATTTCAACTCGAATTTGTTATATTTTGAAATCATGGTGCAAAGAATTAATTTATTATTTTTGCGCATGGTATTGTGATATAAATACTATATAGTTCTAATATTTCAGTAAATGTATTTCGTATAAAATAAACAATAGCTGTTGTTCATACTTCCTTGCTATCGTTACAATTTATAATAATCTAATAGACGGGCACATAACATGATAAAGGTTGTGAACTCTTTGCTGACATTATTATAACGTTATTTAATATGGAAATTAATTTCAATCTTTATGAAATCCGAAACGAAATAATACGTAATTTCAATATTAGGCTTCATAACTGTAAAAACTATATTCATATATAAGTGGTAAACGATTAAATTAGCAGAATACCAAAAGTTATGAAATCAATACCTTCAAAAAGGAGAAATCAATTCTTTGACGTTTACGAGTAGATTTTACGAGTACATTTTTGTTAATATAATAATATAATATCAGATCAAAAATTCAATAATCCATACCTTGAGACAATTCTAAAGTACATTCTTTTCCTATAATTGAAGTGGTATTAAATCGAGTTGATTGGATCACTGTGCGCCGAGTTTCCTGCGAGCGACAAGTGCTTCCTATAATACACTTAACGAGAGCACTGGACACTCCTCTCGGTAAACATTTACTCAATAATTGCACGTCCACGATGACGTCTGTAGAATAAATATTCCTAGGGGAAGGAATGTTCGGGTGAGGTACTACGTTCCCGTCGCTGAGTTATAGACTTTATCGCTAGAGTGACAAGGATAACAGGTAAATGCGAGACCCACTGTGTGAGATACCTTACGCTCAAAGCATCTCTTTATTGAAGGAAATTATGCCCCATTGCTTTGTTTACGCATAACTTGTGAGATTCTCTGAATGTCTCTTCTATCGTCGTCATTATTTATAGGAAAGATTTTGATGTTTCTACTTGTGAGCTTATATTTTTCTTAAAATTATTTACTACAATTCGAGACGGATTTTTTTATTTCACCTTTCATAAAATACATTAATTATATTTTTACAAGAATTCTTTAAGTACAATATTTATGTTTTCCCAGTATTTTACTGTTTAAGTCATTTTAGAAAATAATATAAAAAAATGTATAGTTAATGATGTAGGTATACTCATGCGAGCTAAGCAAGAAAGTTAACGTATTTTTTTTTAATGCTCTTATTAACATCATAAAATGCTATTAAAATTTACTCCTATTATTTATGACACTCGAATCATTTATTTATTTATTTAACATGTTTTTAATCAACCTTGATATGAGTTGTGTTACCAAAAACACAATTATTAATAAATTACGCATAGCGTACAAGTAGAAACATACAAATATTCACAAACTTAGCGACATAGTCGTATTTAGGAACATAGTTATGAATACGAGTCACAAAAACCTTAAGCTGCTAGCACCTAACTTTACAATAGAGAAGTGACATCAAATAAACTTGTCTAAAGAAGATAAGTTTAAGCAGAATATTTGGAATACTTATATTATATTTCTATTATTATTTTTAATGATAGGATAAATGTCTTTATTTGGTATAAGATGTATAATTATATGACTATATACCGACGTACAATTATACATCTATTAACTCGAAATTAATAAAAGACACTGAAAAACCTATTACAGAACATAAAAAGACCTTTTAGTTACAATATCGAATAAAATCAAACTAGTTAGCGAGGGTTAACTTCGCCGGCGTTCTAAATTACCCAATCGTTTCGCAGGTATCGAATAAAATCGGCTCGATAGCGCAAGCACGATCGCTTCATGTTTATTTATTAGATCCTTAAAAGATGTTTAATGATATGTCGGCTTATAAATTTGCATTAGATTTAATGCCGTGAAATTACACTTAGCTAAGCCTTGTTTCTTATTTAAGGTATACATAAATAATACAAGCCTCCTGTAGATAGGTACATCTTTAATGCCTTTTTAATATTCCAATCTTAACGGGGATAAGATACAGTATTAATAATGTTTATGGGCTACATGTGGTATTTATTATAAGCATTTTTAGATTTTATTTTAATTAATATATATTTATAAGTTCAAAGATTTAACATATGTAACTCATTATGAAACAGTGTCTTTGTTCGACCGTCTCACTTCTAAACTTTGCTTTACTGACATGTTTAGTTCTGCGTTAGTAAGTCTATTGCTATCAATGTTGACACTATACAATACATAACAAAATGTGATAGGTACAATACGTTTTATCGTTATGGAAATAGTGACAGTGACAAGTGTTTCCGTGAGTGTCCGTCGCTATGCTTAACAATGACTACAACCCACTATCATGTTACGATCGTCTTTCCACGCTATTTGTAAAGGTTTCCTGTCGTCCCCATTCGATACTGTACGTATCACCTGTCAACAGTCAACGGAACTGCAATTGTTAGCTGATTTTTAGATTTTCATTTTATAAAATGATACATCTAAAATTCTATCTATATTGTTATCACTACATATTATAAAACAAAGTCTCTTCCCGCTGTCTGTCTGTCTGTCTGTATATAGGTATGCTTAGATCTTTAAAACTACGCAACGGATTTCGATGCGGTTTTCTTTAGTAAATAGAGTGACTCCAGAGGAAGGTTTATATGTATAATACATGCATAATATAGTAGAGGAACACAGATAGTTTTAAAGTTTTCTAATGTGATGTCGTAAATAAACACATTTTTTGCGCTTTTAGATTGCAAATATTTATTTTATATTTTATATTTAGTATCAGCATTGCACCCGTGTGAAGTCGGAGCGGGTGGCTAGTTATAGATATATACAATTCAATTACAACCACAACGAACTCCAAATGCACGAGTAGGTACATTGTTTTTCATGAAAACCTGACAAACAATGCTTCGTATGGATGGTTTAAATTTTATGATGACAAAACTTTTCTCATTGCTACGAATGAATAAGTTCTTAATTATTCAAATTAGTCGAAACAACTAAAGTATCAAGCGCGCTTGACCTGACTGAAAATTATTATTATACTTTCACTCTAGTGCTGTTTTATTGAAACAGCTGACTTTAGACTTTAATCCTCAACGCTCTTTGACGATTTACTTTTATACTGAATTAGAAAAACACATTAAAAATAAACTATTCATTAATGTTCAGTAATAGTATTCAATTATTGTGTTATCCCTGTTAGTAAGGGCTTCATCGGCTGTGAAGGAAAACGTTATCTTAATCCACAACAAAGCGTCCCTACGGACTTCTACCGCAAACAAAAATATGCAAAATAGTTTAAGCCTTCTACCAGGTTTAATGTATACACTATTTTGTTGAAGTCAAATTTAATCTACGGGATAATGACGAAATCTGAAGGATTATTGTACCAGCTAAATTATTTCAAATAAAGTGTACAATTTAGTCAACCTATGTTAATATTATTTGCATATTCATTCATGAATTAAATGTTGTCACTAATTAACAGTTAACCTGTTTGAAATTCTTCTTTTTACATAAACCTAGAAACAGCTATTTCATAAAATGTGATACATATCGAATCTTTAAACGTTTACAATTTTGTTTGCGCTTCGGTTATTTATTTGATAGCTTACTAACAGGATCAAATTAGAAAATAAATAAATACAATCTGTAATATTAAACTATTCCTTTGTTACATAAATATGTTCAGAAAAATAAATTTCTTGTTGGTTTACATTCATATACAGGCGAACTATGTAGTTAGCCGAGTATTATGTTTTATTTTCTTCTTAAAGAAATTGTTTGCTATATATGCGAAGTATTAATGCTATTTGAAAGTGCTCTTTCCATTCATTTAACTGAGGTAGGGCACAGCAGGAAATTTCCTGCTCAAAATATGGAGCAGCCCGACTGGGGTAGTACCTCGACCCTACAGAAGACCACAGCTAAATAGATGATTAGATGTAGAGAATAGATGTTTTCAAGCAGTATTGTGTTCCTGTTGGTGAGTAAGGTGACCAGAGCTCCTGGGGGGATTGGGGATAGGGTCGGCAACGCGCTTGCGATAGTTCTGGTGTTGCAGGCGTCTATAGGCTACGGTCTTACCATTAGGTGAGCCGTACACTTGTTTGCTGACCTAGTTACCTACATTAAAAAAAAAAATAAAAAAATAAATTAAAAGTAAAAAACCTTTTTAAAAAACAAGCTTTTATTTGAATGCACTAAAACGAAAAAAATAAATTTTTACCTTAAAACTTTTACTATCTACTTATAAAGTCATTACACATAATCTATATGATATAAAAGCTTGTCGCGAGATAGTACTCGTATTTCCTTAGTTTGAAAATTTTAATAGTTAAAATCAATCACATCAATTTATTTAATTTACTTGTTTACAAGCAAATCTTGCGACAAGCTTTTATATCATATAGATTATGTGTAATGACTTTATAAGTAGATAGTAAAAGTTTTAAGGTAAAAATTTATTTTTTTCGTTTTAGTGCATTCAAATAAAAGCTTGTTTTTTAAAAAGGTTTTTTACTTTTAATTTATTTTTGACTTTTTAGTCGGTTATCACGTCACTTTATTCGAATTATTCTTAGCAAGCCCTTTCATTTGATACCCATATTGTAGAAGTGCACTAAAAATAACTAGTCCGCACTCTTGGATATGCCGCCATATTGGATTTAGAATGACGTCACAAAGGTAACCATGCATTGGCATCCAAATTGAACCCATATACAAAATTTCAGCTCAATTGGTTGAAGATATCTGCTTCAAAATTGAGTTGCAAGATTTCACCTGAACAAACATACATACATACAAACCATGCATTGTCATCCAAATTGAACCTGTATACAAAGTTTCAGCTCAATTGCTTGAAGATATTTGCTTCAAAATTGAGTTGCAAGATTTCACCCGAACAAACATACATACATACAAACCATGCATTGTCATCCAAATTGAACCTGTATACAAAATGTCAGCTCAATTGCTTGAAGATATTTGCTTCGAAATTGAGTTGCAAGATTTCACCCGAACAAACATACATACATACATAAATACATACAAATCATGCATTGTCATCTAAATTGAACCTGTATACAAAATTTCAGCTCAATCGGTTGAAGATATCTGCTTCAAAATTGAGTTGCAAGATTTCACCCGAACAAACATTCATTAAATTTACATACATACATACATACATACATACATACATACATACATTGCAAGTTAAATAAAAGCTTGTAAAAAATTCAGCAATCTTAAATTAATAATTTTATCTATTACCTAAATTTGCGACATAACTTTTCTTTGCTTTTCATTCGCGGCACTGCGAGCTACTTAGCCCGAAACATTTGCTAAATGTACACGGTATCTAAGGTGATCTACAGTAATCTAATTGTTTACGCATATCTAAAAGACGCCATTAGCATCAATTACTCGCTTCATATTTCATAATATTCATTATTTAGCGCTATTCTATGTGACTTTCTTTAAAAATTGTAAATCTTTGTCCGGATGCCGATTAGAAAAATTAAGTTGATAGCTTTCTAATTGGTTATTAAATTTTGCACGCCATCCATCAAGATAGTCATATACTTGAGTCACTTCTTTGTATTAAATTGTTAAGGCCGCCGGTAGAAAGTTATACTGAAACTGAGATTGAAGCAAGACCCAAAAAAGACTGTGACCTAGGTTCAGTGGTACTTTTAAATTTGGTAATACATGAGAGGAATAGTATGTACAATACAACTAGAAACGCTACGCCATCCAAAATCTTAGATTGAAATACTACAAACTTATGCCTTTTAATTAAATTTCATGCTGTAGTTGTTCGTAGACTAAATTCATGCGATGCAATGGTGTTCGGGAAAATTTTCGAATATTCCTTAAATTCACGAGTTACAAGTTGTTTGACAGCTCCATGAAAATTGAAGGTCGCCTATTAATTTCGGAATAGGCAAGGTTGCAAGTGGTCGCTGTCAAAGTTACCTGCCGACCGATCGGCTGACTCTGTCAAACTACTGAAAATTAGTTTCGAAATTGCGATGAAAAGTTTAATTGCTTCTTCAAAGCCAATATGTTCCTGATTCTGTTAGCTTAGCGGGGAAGTCCATACGAAGCCAATTTTGACAAAGAGGAAAATTGAATTTAAGTTTAGAGAGTAACGTATTACAATGTTGCGTAAGAACGAAATTAACTGTCATGTGAAATTTCGATGATAATCATATGATCGAGAAAACGTTCAATAAAAGTTAATGTATACATACATACATATGTGTACATTACCTTTTATTGAACGTTTTCTAGTATTTCTGCAAAATTTTCAAGGAACAAACACATTCATTGAAACTGCCTTAGTAAAAAATAAGTGCTTCGCAATGATTATCTTCATTTAAATCAGCTAGAACATTGATCAATCATAATTACAATTGTATTGATGAAACGTAAGCCTGATAGCAATTATTATTATTGCTAGCCATTCTCGTCAATTTTATTAGATGGCCTGGTGAACTTCGTATCACCTACGTATATTTGTGAAAAATATACACAAAACACTTTCTGAACACACATATAAATATTTGACAACCAATTGACAACGTTTTTGACAATACATTAAATTTCCCCGCTAGGAACATTTTGTATTGGAAAATTAAATCGTCATTTTTAGTATTTTCCGTTACACATTATTTATGTTTCTCACCGTTCAAACCTTCCTTGAACCACAAACATTTCAAGATCAAAATTAGCTAAATCGGTCAAGCCATTCTCGAGTTTTAGCAAGACTAACGAAGAGCAATTGATTTTTATGTATATAGAAGTGGATGTTTATTTTTTGTTTATGGTCAATTGGTCACTGACTCTGAATCGTCATAAAATTTTATCCTTAAAAAGCAACATTTAACAGGAGTATTTATATCTTACAGAGATATTTTACGAACATAACACACTTAATAAAAATAATAAATCAATAAATAATCAAGACACTTAGGGCCTATGCAAACCACGTTTTTTAAACGCGCCGTCGACGCGCGTTTTAAAAGCGCGCGTCGACGGCGCGTTTTTATTCTACAGAGCAGTTTGTTGGCGTTTGTATCGATACACACGCGCGTTTGCATCGCGTTTGTATCGCGTTTGCATCGCGTGACACGCGCGTTTGCATCGCGTCTGTATCAGTACATACGGCACATACGCGCGTTAACGGCGCGTTTTAAAAACGCGCGTCGACGGCGCGCTTTTTTATACAGGTGTGCAAAGGTCTACAGGCTGCGTCTAACTCGCGTGTGTATCGCGTTTGTATCGCTTCAAACGCGCGTCGACGGCGCGTTTAAAAAACGTGGTTTGCATAGGCTCTAAGAATGCTTTAAAAATGCCGTGAATCTGGAAAACGAAAATGACATAGCAAATGTCTAGTTTTACAAAGAATGTACTTTATATTATTGTTTGGTGTACCATTATTCTTTTACACGGTTTTCTCTATCTGATTAATAGCAGTAATATTCGTGCACGCTATAGGACCACAAGAATTGTTCGGTACCCGCTTGTGCTTTAGATCGTAACTCAAACGTTGTCCCATTTATATTTTATTATTAACGGAATACATTTTGTATCGTAATTACACAGAAATTATTATAGCGTACCTACGTTGTAGAGACGCAGCTTAGCAAACATTATTAATTAATATTTGACTGGAAAATGTTGAAACGAGTTTAAAGTAATATACTTAGATTTTTGTGATGTAATATAGCTTAATTTTCATGCAGTAAATTATAGAATACTTATTTATTATCAATATACATGGGAAATCGTTCTCTGCATATTTGACAGATCACCACTTAAGAACTACTCGACTGTATTAAGAGTTTGGCCTTTGTTAAAAAAAAAAAAAAACATATTAGTATTTTTATTCAGGTAAATGTAGCGGAAAATCGAAGATGTGGGAAATCAAAAGCTGCAAATCAAGTATAGAGGCGTGACGTTGATATTAGAAGCCTATAAAGGTATCGACGAGAATTCCTTCAGACAAAATTATCGATGACTACTTTTTTCGCTTAACAAAAATTGTTGATGACTGTTTTGGCTTTGTGTAGGTATTGGTGATGAAAACTCTGTTGACGCGCAGGTTCAAGATAAGATAATGTAATAATGTTTAAATTACGCTTCTGCCTGCAATATCTCACTGCTGGGCAAATGACTCTTTCTCGATGTAGGAGAAGGATCAGAGCTTAACCCACCATGCTGCTCCACTGCGGGTTGGTGGATATATAGCCTCCTGTGAGTAATGATCGCTATCAGGTGTTTATTATAGCAACTGGGACTAACAGACTATCTAACGACTGGACTAACGTGCTCTCCGGGGCAAGGCGTGGAAACCCACAAGGACAGACATCAAAACCGGAAAGAAATGTTTGTACAAATATCCATCCCGAGCGGGAATCGAACCTACAAACCGTCGGTGTTTCAGGCGCCTACACACACCACGACAACGGAGAGGTTTTTATTCAATATCCCCCGTAAATATCCGGAGAAAACCAATTATGCTCTTACATCCTCCTTCTCGAAGATCGGCTTAGGGCACTAACTCGCCAGTTTCACGGCTATTTGTGAGTAAGATATACAATCACTACAGTAATGTCGTGTTTGTATAGTCTCAATATGCGGTAGCTTTTCTTAGTTTTTTACTTCTATTCTGTATTATTGATAGTTATAAGAAGCTGCTAGCTATCCTAATAAAATAAAAACAGATCGATATATTTGGTACCTACAACATTACAACATTTTAGGAGCCAATCCATATTAATGTTATTATCAATTTACCATCTGCTAATCGCTGTGATTTTTAGAGATGTAGGTACTTGTTGTAAGTTCTGTAGCATTTGTTTAGTCGATATATTCGGGTAACTAATTTAATATTTATCTGCTAAACTGTGTTTAATTAAATGCATGTGGTGTTTACCTACATGAGTTGTGCACTTAGATCAAGCAAAATGTATGTTCCGTTTTGTAATGAATGTTGTTGTGTGATAACTGCTGGTAAACCAATAAATAAATAGATAAAAAGAAAAAAGTTACCGCTTAAAGTATAAGACATCTAAAAGAAAATATTTGTAAGTATTCTTCATGTACTAAATTAAAACTTAACTACTCTCTTTTGACATTCGAATAAACAACTTAAGTAAAAGCATAAGACCATGGTTATCCCATTATACCTTTAGCCTGAAAAATTAAAAAATTGTAAAAAAATTTAAGTCTTACAAGTAGTCAAGGTCTTGTGCTTACGAACATGACGTACAAAAAACAGTTTAATTGTTTTGCGTGTTTGAAGTACTTCAAATATGAATCATATTCGTATATTATATTTCAATAATGAAATATCACGAAAAAAATATATTTTATAAAATATACCTACATAGGTACATAAACACATAGAGATAGAACATACCTACTTATTAGGTTTTATATTAAACTACAAAATCTATAAATAGTTTGTTATTATTCGAGTAAGTAATTAAAATATTAGTTTCATTGAGAATTTAATATCTATCAATTCCCGACTGAGTGAAACTTCCAAAACCTACTCTATTCCCTGCTGAGAGCCATTAGAAATTCTCGAGAACTAAAGATTTACGTTGAGTAAAAGATTAATCTCCTCAAGAAACTTTTAATGGTTATATAAATACAAAAGAATATTTAAAGTGTTTTAGAGTGGTATTAATACTTAATACTCATTTCTAATATATACCTATAAATAGCGTAACCTTTATTTCATCTCCTTAAACAATGTTTACTTAGAGGCTTAATTCCATTATAACAGAACGAATCATTAAATTCTCGTTTTTATTCAAATCTCAAATAAGTGTGTGTGGAATATCCCTTCAGCATGTATAAAAAGGTAATTTTCCTGAAAAGTTCATCACATCCTACCGAGACTGCCCTAATTTCCAATTACATGTCAATAGCAATACATAAATAGCATCTACAATCCGTCCGGATGAAACTTGTTCCCGAATTCAACATTGGCTATTGAAAACGATCACCTTGTTGAGAGTATTTATTTAGTGCCCTCCTGGGATAAAACAGGGTTGCGGCGAGCCATAGCTTATGCTACCAATTTGCATCATTAATGTGGCAGGCTTAATAATTGATTTATTATGCAAATCTGTGGGTATTTTTGTAATTATAAAACAAAACATTTTTTTTTATATTTTAAAATGTATTTTTTATCAAATTTCGCATCATTCGAACAATAATATTTGTTAACGTTTTTAATATTTTGAATGTTTTAGTGAGTAGTTACTTTAGTATGTGAAATTTTCATAACCTTTATTTTTTAACATTTCGCCGACCTGAAATCTGTGCGAACTTCGTATTCTTCATTAATTAACAAATCATTACTTATACAAAATAAAAAATACTACAAATATGGTACTGAAAACATTAATTATTACGCCATAAGAAGATTAATTATACACACTCAACAAACGTCAAAAAAAATCTATATTAAAAAAATAAATAAAAGAGCCTTAATCTTATCCTTAACCTTATGGTGACAAATCAACTAACAATTACAAAATTGCTACATTTTAACAAAAGATACATTATCAATTTAGGTAATGTACTCAGTGGTATGCAATAATCTTAAGTAAATGACAAAATGTATTATTTTGCCTATTTTGTCGGTAGACTTCGCCTTTCTATATTCCATTTTTTTATAAGTGACCCAATTGGTAAACAAATATGGCGTACTTACGACCATAGACAATTAGAGTTATGCTAGAGTAATGTGTAGTTTAGTGAAGTGACACAAAGACAGAATGAATGAACAATATTAATAAGCCATAGATAAGTAAAATTCATTTTACATAAAAATATTTAACGATACCAAATTGCTGAAATTATTTCAAAAACTGATAATATATTGAATAATTTTGTTAATAATTAATACAGGTACAGAACTAAAAAAAATTGGACGACTGTAATAGATAAATAAAATATTGTCACTGGCTTATTCATGAAAATATTAAAGGAAAATATTCAAATAAAAAAACGCCGATAAGGTACTTTATTTTCTAATCACTGTCCATACTTCCTGATGAATTGCAGGACTCTTCAGAGACGTGGATATAGAAACCTGGGCCGTCTGATGCAGCATCCATGATTCCGTCAAGCTGCATCATTTTATTTTCTTCTTTTATAATATGATCAATACATTTCTTCCACGACACCGCACTTATTTGATTTAAGCCTTCTTTTAAGAGCTCCTTGACTTCTGCCATTTTAAAACTTTTATTATTTTTGCCTATATAACCTTTTACTTGTGCCCAAATGAGTTCAATAGGATTTAATTCGCAATGGTAGGGCGGAAGACGTAAAACAATTATGTTTTTGTGGGCTGCCATTTCGTCAATAACTTTTTTGTTATAGTCATCTTTATTATTTTTTTTTAAAAGTTCAGCTTTTATTTCGTTTTCATCATAACTTATATTATTTTCTAATAACCACGCTTGTATGTCTGCCTTCCGCCAACTCATGTTAGGCACTTTGACAGCAAGTCTCGAGTGGTACGGTGCATTGTCTAAAACTATTACTGACCCAGGTTCCACTTTATTTAAAATATTAACAAACCACTTTTCATAATTGTGCGCATCCATTTCGCCGTGGTAATCCCCATCATGTTTTTTGGCCTCAAAAATCCACTCTGCGTCTTCTAAAAAGCCATCTATGCTGCCGATGTGTGCAATTATTAATCTTTTGCCTTTTTGTGGATTTTTAAGGCCAGTCGACAAGCCATTTAAAAACGCCTGGCGGCTGCTCGTGACATTTAAATCGTTCCATACAAAATTTGAAGTGTGCCCTTCATTTAGCCACGTCTCGTCAGTGTAATATATTTTTCGGTTTTGCCTCCTAAAGCTTTTTATTTTTAATAAATAATTTTTACGCCATATCATCAAATCCGGTCGATCTATTAGGACACTCTTTCGCGAGCGTTTCGTGTATTTGAAATTCAGTTTTTTCATTAGTTTAAATGTTGTTGACCGAGAAAACGATGGCAGGTCCTCATCTTCATTTATTGCCTGAGTAACTTTGTCAATAGTTGGTAATTCCTTATCAAAATAAAACTGGTGTACTTTTCTACGTATGGCTGATAGTATAAAATCATCTAAATTACTTATTATGTTATGTTTTGGTTTCGATTTATTTGGCGTAGTAACTACTCCTTTATTTTTATACTCATTTAGCACTCTTTTTACAGTTTTCTCCGAAGTTCCTATAATTTGTGCCGTTGCGTATAAGATATCAGTTTTTTTGGGGTATGATTCAGACGTCCTTTCAATATATTTATAAATATTTAAGGCTATCGTTTTCTCAATCCAAATCACTGAGCACTCAAAAATCCAAAAGATAGCTAAGTCGTTATCGTTAAAAGATATAATCCAGAAAGCACCCGTAACGTACAACATCAAGGAAGGTAACGAGACGAATGAGGTAATTCTCATTATTAGTGGTCGCCCAGAGATCGAAATTCGAACATAATTAAAAATTTAAATTGAAGAAAACCAATAAATAAAGAAAATAAAGAAACTTTTTCAATTTGACTACAGACCTTCTTTCTTCAATCTATGCTACCACAGATTTAAGAAAGAAGGAGAAATGCCCTAACCGCGAAATAAGTCCGGTACCGCTGTAGCCACTTTTGAAGATGTGTGAGTTTTCATTAATTGCACAACTAGCGTTCTAATCCTTTAATTGTTTCACAATGTGGTTCGCACACTATGAAAACAATTGTACGAATACACTCATACAAGTAAACAACTATTCAAGTTTTCACTTCTGCCGGCACTCCCGGAGTGCAACCCGTTTTTTTTTTAAATGATTTAATATATTTTTATGCATAATTGTAAACAAATATTAACATTCTGCACTCCTTCTCTATATATACTATAAATGTACGAAATTTTATACTCCTCCGTCCGTGCAATTTTCGTAAAAAGAGGTACAAAGTTTTTGCTTCACGTATTAATAATATACAGATTTTGATGCTCTTTACCATTAAAATTCAACAAATAAAATAACAAAGAAAACAAAGTACGCGTAATATTTTTTTAGCCCTAGAAAGGTAACCTTAAGCGCGTTTTTATCTTTTCCATGCTATTTTAAACACGCGACTGAAAAGATACCGATTTACTTATAAATTAAATTAAATAATATTTATTTTTAACTTCAGTTCAATTTTACATTATTAATAAATAAATAAAATGCAACTACGTAATATTATTTGTTTATTATTAGAAATTATGTTAGACTTTACAAAAACTAACAAAAGTTAGAGGTATTTATAGTAGGAACTAGAGATGCGCCAAGTACTCGGTTTGTGCTCGGTACTCGGTGTAATTGGCCTTTTTTTTCAGTACTCGGTACTTGGCCGAATAACTCGGTTCCAGTGACCTAGTATTTGGTAGATAATTAGGTTTGGTAGGTAATCTGTTCCTTTTCTCCTCGTAGACATTACCCGCTTCTGAAAATAAGCGCTCGCTATACACAGTGCTTGCAGGTGCACATAAGCACACACGTGCTAAATGTGCCAAGAGTTTACATCTTGTTTTATGTCCTACCCTCCTCTCGAATGGACTCTGGTCTCGCGGCAACAAACTCTTGCTTACATAAGCGATCTAACTCTTGAGCGATGGGACTTTTAGGAACTAGAAACAACCAATCCACGTATAAACTGAGTCAAACCGAGTTACTCGGCAGAGTAACTTAGTTTGCCAAAAGCAAAACCGAGTAATAATCGGTCCTCGGTTACTCGGTAATCTTGTACTCGGCGCATCTCTGGTAGGAACCAATGTGATACAAAATATAAAAAACAATATGTCACACAATATCATTATGCGCACTCGCTCTAACAACTAAACAAAAGGACTGATAACATTGTTTTTGCCAGTGCTATGTGCTATACTTTTATATTATATGGGATAGAGTAAAAAATGTTCAGGGTGAAAACGATATTCAGAAATATTCACAATATAAAATAAAACCTTTACAATAAACACTTTAATATTAAAGCTTGATATTTCTAATATTTTGTAAGCATATTTTGCGCTCAACAAAAAAAAAAAAACAATATATATAACAACTTAATAACAAATCGCTTTACGGTAACATTGTTTTGTAGTTTAATAATAAATTATAGTTCGTGAAAATTTAAAATATAGGTAAAGAATACGGCCTATTTTATCACTCATTTTAATAATTCCTTATACTCATTCACCTCTAAAAATATAATGGCCACATCCCTATTTGCCTTATAAAAAAACATATTGATATGTCATATTCAAAAATATTGATTATCTGTACTGTCAATATTCGTATTTTAGTAAATTTTGTGTGTTTAAAATGATAAATGGATATTTGTTTTTGGTGAAATAAATAGTAAATGGAGTTTTACAAATGTCCGTTAGCTAATATGTTGTGAAAGTGAGTGATAAATGCGGAAAAAACGTGAATTACGTGTTGACAGGAGTTTGTTTACCAATTGGGTCACTTATAAAAAAATGGAATATACATTAGTCTGTGCAACTCTTAAGAAATGTAACAACTAAAAGCAACTATTTACCTCAAATGTATACACACCTAAGTGAAAGAACAAAAGTAGGAGGTGGTAGTAGTGAGCCATGCATCACGTGGCTTACTGAGTGCATTAAAACAAGTTTTAGTTCTCAAGCTACGATAAAAAGAGCCCGAGTAAGATTTTCATGCATATTTTCCTATGGCTTTTCACTTTGCGGGTAGAGTTTTTAGATTTGCACCAAAAGTTCGTATTGAATTAGCATTTATTGTCTATATATTGAATTTACAAGCGCTTTGATAGCAATTTTATTCACCGATTTCGGAATAATGTCAGTGTAGAAGATAATGGGTTCATAGTTAATTTAGAATGAGTGTTCATAGTTTTTCTTTAAAAGTATTTATTTATATACCTATAACTTTAAAATAGTTAATAATATAAACTATAGTTAAAATATTTAGATTACTAAAAGGCTAAGTCATATGAAAATTTAATCATCTTTAGTATGACTATATTTATTTTTATTAAAATAACATATATAAAGTAACACTAAAGATGACATCCTTGATTAAATTTACGATACGACATGACCTTTGACCGATCTTTTGAATGGCATAAAAGAAGCATTTGTATAATAAGGTCGTCGTTACTTTTTTAACACAACGCACTTATTGTTAAATAGATGGATTAAATTCTAAGGATTGTAAGAAACAATATACTATCAATTATATTATCAAATGCCGCGCATATCAGACGCCGCGTTGGCGCAGCGGTCACAGCACTGGATTGCGATTGGCTGTTGCGCGGGCGGTTGCGGGTTCGATTCCGCACACGACAATATTAGTATTGGCCATACAGATGTTTGCCGTGGTCTGAGTGTTTGTGTAGTCCTTGTGGGTCTCCCCAACGTGCCTCGGAGAGCACGTTAAGCCGTCGGTCCCGGTTGTTATCATGTACACCTGATAGCGATCGTTACTCATAGTAGAGAATATATCCGCCAACCCGCATTGGAGCAGCGTGGTGGATTAAGCTCCGATCCTTCTCCTACATGGGGAAGAGGCCTATGCCCAACAGTGGGATACTACAGGCTGAATCGTATCGTTATCGTATATTATCAAATGAACAGCACACATACGCAATACGAAATTGTGTATACATACAATTGACTCTTTAATCCCTCACTACATAAGTCTTGCATCAAAGACTTATACACTCCAAGATGATTACACAAAGTAAAGCCGATTTGCTAGCAAGGAACATTCGCGTTATATCAATAGTATCGATGATCAACAGTCTTAGCCAGTATCAGAAATACTGCAATAAACTTTCACATTTCGTAATTTTATTTTATTGTAAAGACATGTGTCTAGTGCCCGACCCTTCTCCAACCCTTGTCGGATTTCCGACACTATTGCTTTCCAATGTCTTCATACTTTGTTGTCACAATCTTCTTGAATATTTAAGTGGACGACTAAGGAAACAACACAATAAGAACACCTTGATAATTTTTTCAGAGTGAATAAGAGAGCCTACGCAAAAAGGTTCTCAATTTATTTTTCTTACAAGGATGTTTTGTATAATTTCTGATAGTTTCACATTGGGTAAAATAAATTTTAGTACATACTCTAAAATTTATACTGATTAGTAATTAGAACACAAACATTGAAACTGTTCAAATTTCCCTTCTTATAGATAGTAATAATACACATACATACTCTAAAATTTATACTGATTAGTAATATAAAACAACAAACAATAAGTATTAGGTACATTTTTCAAGTAGGAAACAGCAGAAACTATCTCAATCAAAATGTAGAGTAGATCACAGCTAAATAATACAATTTATAAGTATTGTTGCGTTCCTGTGGTGAGTAAGGTAGCCAGAGCTCCGGGGGAGGATCGGGGATACGGTAGGCAAAGCACTTGCTCAATGCTCCTGGTGTTGCAGGCGTCAGTAAGCTACGGTATCCGCTTGGCATCAGACGGACTCTTGCTTACCACTTTTATTACAAAAATTTAAAAAATTAAAAAAGCTTTGTTTAAATAATTAAGATTGTAAATAACATAAACAAAATATTCTATATATTTTATTTATTTTTTATTTGGTATTTAACCAAACCAGGTTTGTTATACAAGGATTTGTAAACATTTTGATGGAAAATCTCTTCTCCTTTTATGAAGATAACCAGGCAGTTATCGAGATGTGAAGTTTATCCACGTCGGATATATACGCGTACTAGAATTTCTTACGACAGATGCATGCAGTGAGTATGCAATTTCATAATGTTGTCGCTCACAACAAAATTCGTTTTAGAAAAAATCTACATATTAAAATATTACATATTTCGTATGTAAAAATTTTCTTACATTTAAAATTTTAAAAAAATATTATTTTATATAGTATCTACAAAAGTGATTGAATAAGAAACTTATTTTCGAGCTTAATGCTTTTTATCAAAGTTGAGAAAATCTTTAGACACATTTTACTGTTTATTGGAGTTTACTCTTTAAGAAACGATATGAAAAAATATGGGGAGTGAAATAGTGTGAAACAGTACCGATGAGATTCTGAAACTGATGCTTTATATTACCGAGCAACGTCTTATGCGAGAAAAGGTTAAATATACCTATTTATAAATATTACAATAATCTTTCTTAATGAGTCAACTTCAGTTACGTTTCGGAGCTGCCACAGGATTTATTTTCTTAAATGTATATTTTTTTTATTACTTATTTTAAAAAAATCGTTACTCGAATTAATATTTCAAATGAAAAGCAGAGAAAAACCTGTCAACGTTTTTAAAAGCACTAAATAACATTTTGAGTAAAAAGCTACAACGTTTCATACCGTTCGATAGTTGCGATAAATAAAAAATCCATAAATATTTTAGCTTTCAAACGACTAACTCTTTCGTCCACCTTTTGTTCACTTTTAATAAAAACGCGCAGTGTTTTCACTGCAACTACCTTCCTAAGTGAAAACTGTTCGCAACATGCATATAGAAACAGTAACGTGATGCGTGTTTTGGGAACGTTATTTTTTCATAGTAACTTTAATAGACGAGATTTTAATACAAATAAGCACACTTTAAAATAATTGATAATATTTAGCTGTGATCACGTAGAATTCCATTAAATTAAATCTAATCCTGTAAATTAATTTGTCGAATTTTCAATATTGAGTTTTATTCTTCTAATATCAAACAAATAAACAAAAAAATGCATGCGTACAAAGTAGGTACACATGTCAGAACTGAAACTTCTTTGGCAAACTAATTTAAAAAACTAATTTTAAAAAACCAATGAAAAAAAAAGGAATTTAAAATACACAAAAAACCAATTGAAAAAAAAAACAAAAACCAACGTTACGCGGTGTTCACAGGCGGTCACCCATCCAAGTACTGACCGTCATGATGCTGCTGCGTTACCGTTAGCTCAAATTTTACCCCTCATGCGTCTAAAGAAATTTCGCTTCAAAAACTGAAGATGTTGCAATATTCAGCAATCATTTCTATAAATGGGGAACTCACAAGCTCCTTGTAAATGTCAAATTATACCTTTAATATACATAAATTTAATATTGGAGTCAAAGAAAGATAAAATATCATACATATAAGGAGGCTAAAATCAATCTAAAATTATTTGAGACTGAGATTCTTATTATTAAAGAGCCGTTGAAGGCCCAGCGAAATATCATGTTGGCAATCGTACAAAGAAAGTTTTCCACGGGCCTTCTCGAAAACATTCAAGATTTCGAGTGCAGATACAATGAATCGAAGGTCAGAGATTGCTCGTATTCACCAACATATGTATAATTATATGTACAAAATTATATGTACAAATCGTAAAAGAAATCCATTTACATTGAGTAAAGTAATCAGCAAAGTAAATATGTATCGTACACCTGGTTTTTTTTTTTTAGCAATTTCTAAAACAGGAGTACATAAAAAGTCTCAATTCTAAGCTCTTAAAATCACTTGACATCTTAAATCACTGTTGCGTGAAAAGAAAAAAAAAAGTGAAGATCGCGTACCCGAAGGTATTTGAAATAACTCCTCGATGTCGTAAACAATCGATCTAAAAGTCACAAGTTTTACACAGTTTACTATCTCACATTAAATGAATTCAAAATGTAAAATATCTTAAACGATTTTGTGTTCAAGAAAAAATTACTGGCACTACTTTTATTACAATTTTTTTTAAAATAGTAATGTGTAGTTCTCTATTAAATTGTTTATAAAACCCAAAAAATGTTTAAAATTCTTAATGATGTGAGTGACTTCGTACAATTAATTCCTTAAAAAATATAAAATATTACTAATTTAATAATTAGAAAACTCTACTTTCTTAATGATTCTATTTAGTGTTTTGCGTACTCTACAAAAAAAATCATTATTTGTTCCTAGATTGAACAGGAAAATTTAAAATAAATAATTCGTGTGAAATCTTTTTGTAGAATTCATTTCTACGCAGGAAAAAGGGTTCACAATAGCCTTTTGAAAACAAAATTGAATACTTTATTTAAAAATTCAATTAAAGCTAAAGAAACAGTGATATAGTTATATGGTATAGAACATAGCGCCGCGGGGTCTTACTCCAAATTACACGGCCCAGATAATATAAGCCTTTGTCACAATCATATGTTCATTTTATAACAAATGTATTATGTATATTTCACATTCCAACTACATATTTCGTAAAATTGTTCTCAACGTTATTTTAAAATTTTGCGGTTTACGTAGTGCAACTTGTAAGCTTTTAGGTTTTTAAAATGAATAATTTTCAATCGATATACCTTTAGTCAATCATCAAAGTGAGTGAGTGTTTGATAAGCTTATAGCTGAATCGTATAAAGCGTAATAATTTCTAGTCTATATTAACAGACGATGTTAATTGAAAACATCAAAATAAAGCTTTAACCAATCGATTGGTATTAAACTCGCTATTCAAAGTTTCATTAACAACCATTGAACCGTTGAATCGTGATTGAGTACAAAATGAACTCTGTTGAAAACTAATAGCTCAGTTAACGTCTCTACCTCTGTGATCAATAGTATTTTGTCATTCAAATTGTTATTTGTAACGTTTTGAGTTTCGAATACGGTTGTTTACATTTTATACTTGTAAGCTATATGCTTGTACATCTTTATTTTTTTATACCGCATACATCGGTATTCATGAATAAAAAATATCTTACACGGTAATTTGAAACAATAATAAAAAAATATATAGAGTAATTATTTCGGTAAAGCACAACCTGTATATATCTTCAAATGAAAACCGCTTCTTATGTTCATATATTCTAGAAAATAAATTTCAACAGAAGGGTATTGCAACACCAGCAACACTGTTTAATGATGCTAGTTAACACCTCTTTTAATTAAATTTCTGCCCACTTTGTTGCAACTTAGGGTCGGTATTATAAAAACTAATGTTAATAAGATTCAGTCTCAGGTTTTACGTGCGTTGTAAATCAGTCTCATTTCATTTTGGCAGAGACGTCGACTCATTTCTTTTCCACGCCGTTGGTACGGATGAAATTAAAGCTACCCTATACTAATTTTAGCTTCCTTTGCGCCTTCAAAATTGCTTCACGTCGAAACTGTAGCGTATACAATTATTTAATTACGTAATCAATAGTTTTTTATTGCATGTAAGAGTAATAATAGTTATATTTAACAAGTACTAAAACCCTAACAAGGAAAATCAGGAGAATAGTACTAATCATAATTAATAATGTATGATGTTTATAATATGTTTAGGTAGATTTTATTTTGTTTTAAATCAGACAATTAATTATTTTTTTGTTAGAGTTTAAAGAAAAGAAAGAAATATAAAAAGGGCTATTCGCGGCATTAACGACCTTGGAGCTCGAGTCTCCCTACGGGATGTTTTTCCAAAGGTGGACAGACATATTAACAATTGCGTCGCAATATATTTATAACAATATTATGTATATTCACCAAAATATTCAATGTTTTGAAATAAATAGTAATAATCGCAGTGTAAACACGAGAAGAAATTGTAAAAACAAAATTGTAACTCCAAGTTTCCGACTGCGTAAAGTAAACGTCTCCTTTCTGGGTTATGGTATTCGCATGTATAATAAAAAATACCACAAACAATTTTGGAATTGTCTCAACATAAATTAAATTTTTTTAATAAAACGAGATTAATAGATTAAGCATATTATTCGGTGCAGGATTACATAGTTGATAAAGATGTGTGGACTTAGTGATGCTGTATTTCATGCACGATATTAGATACTAATTTTGTAATAAATTACAGTTTATTATATATTATTTTCAAAAGAGTAGCTGCGGAGTTTCTTGCCGTTTCGGAATGTGGATTATCTACAGAATCCACATTCCGAATCGGTGGTAGCATCACTTTAAAAAAAAACTAATTAATCGCCTCAAATTTAATTTTTGTAAAATAACGATTCGAAAGTGCTCATGGGGCCTATTTGAATAAAGTTAATTTTGATTTTGATTTTTGATATAAAAACAATAGTTGTAAATTTCTGACATCCTTAAAACGCATACCAAAAAATTTTTTTTTGTTAAAGAAAGATTAAATTATTTCAATCTCCTTAATGTTGATCACATTATAACGAACAAATTTGGTAAAGTTTCAATGACTTCACACATACTTTGCATACTAAAGTCGAGATTTAGAAGACCTACTTACTTGTAGTTAACGAAGAAAAAATTAAAACTGAATTTTTGTTACTTACTATGGTGACTTAATTTTCAGAATTAATTAAATAAATTAACATCGTTGGTGATTTTATTGCTTTAAATTCAATAATACTAACATAACTAACATAACAAATAAGACACCACAATATCGAATACAAACACATACCTACCTATAATACGTTTACTCAAATAAAATTAAATCTTAGTTTCAATATGTTAGTTGCATTAACAGTGATTTCTTGCTGAGCAGTGTCTTTTGACCAAGCTATATTATGTTATACTTATAATCGGATTACTTACAGTGCAGTACTAAAGCGACACAAGGGAAATACGTTGAAATTTTATAAAATTCGAGATCTTGACATCCCGTAATATCACTGTTTAATATATATTGCAGTGTATAGAACTATAGACTATTTATACCTTGATTACAATTTATTTTATCAGATTAACAAACTATTTATATAACTGTCAATAAACTATTTATATTTGGAAAATTATTTGTTACAAGATTTGGTTTTACAAAAAGAAGACAAGATTTTTTTAAATTTGTGTGATCCCTTGTCTCAAAATGAATTTTTTTTAACAATTTTAATGACAAAAGAAATTATATAATTTTACTAGTCAATATATATTTAATCTTAATAATAATTCGGAAACAAGTGACTCTAATAAACTATGCTAAAAGCATACGGTTACATTGTATCTACATTCAATGCTATTATCATCAATGTCTGATAATTAGTAGGTAAACAAATTAATTGTATAAGTTATTAATGTAACATGCAAATGTGACACGACAGAAAATCATCACATCTTTGTTCCAAACAGCACAACTCGCTCAACACACCTTTTAGCCCAAAACTGGAGCATCTTAAGAAACTTCCCCATTACAGAGGTACAAATTACTTCGCCAGCATTACTACAAATACTTGTGTCATACGACAAATATCTTATATATAGGTAGGTATATATATTTCGCTAAAGATAAACAGTTAGACGAAAAATGAAATACTTAAAAGTTTTGAGTAAAATGTAAGTTTTCTTGGAAAAGTTAATACATAAGTTTGCTTGAAACATTAAGTGGATAAGTTTCTAAACTACCTACGTGTTTTACAGAATAAGTGACAGACAATAGTTTTATTACAAATATTTATAATTTCCATATTTTCTCACAGAAATTAAACTGGAGATTACTACAGATCACAGCAGGAACAAACTGGAGATTACTAGCTCAGGACAGAGATAAATGGAGATCGTTTGAGGAGGCCTTTGCTAAATAGGCACGCCGAACTAAAAGGCATTTTATAGTTTTATAATTAAAGTTTCACTGTTTTTTTTTTGGAATAAATGGTTTTATTATGATTATTATTAAAACAATTTTATTCAGTTTAGTTTTGATCATATTTCTTGCTTTCAGACTTAGGTGGTTCAAACTCGATTTCATTATTATGTTTTAAAATACATTACAAATACAATCTCATTTACTTTAATTACATTCATCACACATCAAATCGTTTCAATTACATACATCAAAAGTCACAAAATGTAAATTTTCTGAAAATATTAATTACAGTTATTTTCAGTATAAATATTTGTTCTTATTATAACCTTCAATTTATCTTATAATATAAATACGTACTTTTATTTACACTTAAAATGATTTTCATTTATTAAGCGTTTACTTTATAACAAAAAAATAATAAGTAATTAAACATTAGTTATTCTATTGAGCATTCAGATTCTAAACTAAAAGTACGCAATTCTTTCTTGAATCACTCATTGAAGTCTATTTTACAAAAATATGTATATATGTGTCAGTTTTCTAAGCAAGCTTTTGCGACATCCCATTTAACGAATGTGAATTCTTTGAAGGGCGTGAGATGCAGGCAAGTATAGTACCTACGTTATGACAAGTTAGCCGGAGCAATTAAAAGTTGCGACATTGTGACGGTAGCGAAATACTCTAAGCTGAAATACATTGTGATAAAATTTATCGTAGGGATATTCGACCTTGTGCTTGTAACATATTTATTGACTTGTAACATACTACAACGTTGCAGTAATCAAACTCTAACGCAGTTTAAAGGTAGTCTATTAATCACGATCACGATCACGATTCAGCCTGTAATATCCCACTGTTGGGCATAGGCCTCTTCCCCATGTAGGAGAAGGATCGGAGCTTAATCCACCACGCTGCTCCAATGCGGGTTGGCGGATGTACGTGAAGTTTATTCGCAATTTTTTAACCCTCTACTCGCCCTCCCTTGGTGATAAGTATAGGTAGGTTTTAGACTAAAAATACCCAAAAATCAAGAGTATTTTTTTTTGTGAAAGAGATGTTGAAATTTTCAGAATGTTATTTTTAAATACAGATATAGTCTGATTAAATTTTGGAACCTTAGCTATCGTGATACAAATTTCTAGACAGACATTAAGATGGCAAGGTATTTGTTGGTTGGTTTTGTTTTAGAAATCGCGCGTTGGACGATAAATAAATACACGTGATATCTCATTACAGCCACTGATTGATTCCTTGTGATATTTCTTGATTTTATTCCAAAACCTGACTCCTTATCGAATATCGTTTTGACTAGCCCGTTGGCGCAGTTTGTAGTGCCTATGCTTTCGGCTCCGCGGGTTGTAGGTTCGATTCCATTCCATTCAGTCCTGATTCTGGTTGTAATATTATAAGATGGAAAAAATCTTTGAAATTTCGGACTTCAAAATTATTGAGGATAGTTGACTTTTTCAGAGTTTTACAGAGTTTCAAAGACATATTCCGACTTATTCTTTTTGAAAGTATTTTCTATGAAAAGTCTTTTAAAGAGTTTTGAAGACTTTTTAAGTGTTTTCCAGAAAATTATTTTCATAAGGGTATAAATAAGACCATATGTTTATCAGTCATCTTTGGAGCAATCATCTTTGAAGTAAAAGGCTTATGAAACCTAAAATAAGCAACAACTTTGAGTTAAGTATCTTAGCTAAATTTAATGTGAACTTTAAAACTTACCTAGTTAAATACTGTTGTAATGATTACAAAGTACTTGATGTGACTTTACTACAAACTAGCCATTTCTTACCTAATTAAAATATTTAATTATTTTGATGCAGACAAGTATTTGTGCCAAACCTCGCTATAATCTACGCCAAATATCGTGAATATTATTACCAATGCACCATCTGCTTGCTCTTTAAGAAACAAAATTGCTTACACTCCTCATCATAACTAATAAAATATTGGTGATTAAACGTCTATTGTATAACGTATCACTTTTACAGTCTACAGTCAGTCTTGTATATTTTTTCACTTCAGCCTATCGCAGTCCACTGCTGGACATAGGCCTCCCCAAGTTCGTGCCAAAAAAATGGCGTGAACTCATGTGTTTTACCTATAGTCACTGAGGACTGAAATTAAAAATTTAGAGTGTAAATGATCATAAATACACTTATTTATTATAAAATCGATCTCGTATCCATCAACAACTTATAAGTGACCGCCCTACTCCACTTTTATATATATAAAAAATTATAAAAGAGGAAAATCGGGAATGGGTGGGGTAAGTTCCATCCGTCACATTACAGTAAATTTCGACCGTGCGTAGGTTTCCCTTCCTCATGAGTTCGTCAATTTCTTGTATGCCTGCATTTGTTTTCTAAAGACTTTTAATAGTAGGTATACTAAGACAAAGTAAAATTTAAAAATGGGCTAGGATTTTTTTTGGAGTTTACTCCTTAAGAATCGATTTTCATATAAGGCCCCCGGTATGAAAAAAATATGAGGAGTAAAATCTACTGAACGAATGACCTCGTTACGTTTTTGTGCGCTATCTATCTGCTACGACGTTTACGACGGTACAGGCTACGACGGTTACGACGGTGTCGGTTACGACGTTTTCTAATATCATATTATAATATCATCTGTCGATGGCATTATTTTACTCATTTATCTACCGTTTGATATGATATTAATCTTTTTCTTAGACTATAAAGTATTTTTTGTGCATATTTAGACAGTCGATCTGAAGAAGTAAACTCCAGTCGTGCGTCGGAGCTGACACACACACTTTTTTTTCACGCGGAACGCGATCTATTATACTTATTACCATACCATTAACGCAGTTAGGAGTTGAACACCTATATGTAATCCTTGTATTGTGTAATCTTCGTTTTTCAATTTATAGTCAAACCGTCTTAGACCAAATACTAAATCTATACTAATATATAAAGCTGAAGAGTTTGTTTGTTTGTTTGAACGCGGTAATCTCTGGTTCTACTGGGCCGATTTGAAAAATTCTTTCAGTGTTAGATAGCCCATTTATCGAGGAAGGCTATAGGCTATGTATCATCACGCTAAGACTAATAGGAGCGGAGTCCACGCCGACGAAGTCGCGCGCAGAAGCTAGTATAATAATAAAATGAAAAAATTTGGTCGAACCAATATAAACAAAAACAAACAAATCGCATACCGTTAAACCTTTCCTTGACGTAGCAGCGTTTGCGATTTGGCCGAGAAACCGATGAATAATATACCCACTTAAACATCCTCGAGCGATTCAAGCGCTTGATTGGTTTCCGCTTAGGAATTGGCTGCATGTAGGTTCTAGAACACGTATATTATGTGGCGAGAACGGTTCTATTTCAGAAATAATTAATAAGCGACTCATTTGTTGAACACTGTCGACTTTGTTGTTAATGCTCAACAATTTAATGCTTAACGTTAACCGTGACAAAGTGTGTTTTAGCTATTTATCAATTAATCTGAAAATAAATCTTTATTTTTTACCCTCTTAACTTTTACAGTAAGAGATAAGAATATTGACACGCAAAACAAACCGACTGATGGCATAAACTTCAAAAGAGAATTAAACGACGTTAATCTTCTTTCTTTAACGAATTAAATATTTTATTTCTATTTAAAAATGGGTATATAACTAGAGATCATTTATTTTGTTTTTATTTTAAACACAGTAGCAAAAAAATGGTTTTGTGTATCGGATATTTAAAAATATTTAAACAATTTTATATTTAGATTATCGTGTTAGCAGGATAGATAGCTTTAGTACAAGCAATCTTGTTATTTGGAATATCTGAGATCGGTCCCGCAGTAAACAAGGTAGAGAATGCGATATATCTATGCAGCTCTAGCTGCTCACACGGATTCCTGTGGCGAAACAATAGAATATAGTTCTATAGAATATATCTAGCGTGTAATTAAGTAGGTGAGTATAATGGTGTCTAAGTTCTGACATACAATAATCGCATTAGCTAAATAGGCCAACTATATTGTAGGATACTATCCGAACCGTGTGGTTTTACCAGCCTTAACTGTAAAAGATATTACTGTGATGATATGTATAAGTACTATTTGGATGTGATGATCATAACTTAACTCATGACTGGGTTAATGCTAGTTTAGAAAATGCTTTTTTATCTCAAATTCAATCTAATTCCAATCTTAGAAATCATATGGGAATCATGAAGAGAAAAAGGCAGACTAAAAATAGTTACAATTTCTACAATACTGTTGCAAGAGTAAATCAAATAACAATTATTTTTATGCTAATTAGAGCGAGCGATATACACTATATACATAACTACGAGTATAATATAATTAGTATCTATTCTTCTCTCCGATTTTACAAACCACAATCTACTGTTGTTGATAAATTAATATTTTAATGAAATCCTGTTAATTTATATACGAGTATACTCGTATATGTCACTGTCTCAAGTAACGAAAAAAATCTACATATTTTCTCTCCTTCTTTCGCTCTCTCTCTTCTATCTATAATAATAATACTCTAACAATGTAATTGGTTTTTATATACTCCGGAAAACTATTAAACTACTAATACTCGATAATAGCAATATAGTTCCAATTTCATATAGAACTATTGAAAAGAAAAGGAAATCTTACGGCTATTAATGACATCATTAACGTTCTACGTTATTTAATACGACTTCCTTAGTGGCTGTTTAACCTAATTAATCAAGTAAGTTTATTTATGATTTGTCATAACAATACAAATATATTAATTAGTAGTTGAAAGGGGCTTGGATCACTGTAAATACGATAAATAGGTATGTATTATGTACCTATATTACTAGCCGACCTGGCGAACTTTGTACCACCTATTTTTTTTTCTTGAATATAATAATATTTATAGCCTATCTTTCAAGTTTTACAAAACTGCACACGGTGTGCGAATTTGATTAAAATCGGTTAAGTAGTTTAGGAGTTCATCCGGGATAAACAACGTGACGCGTAATTTATATATATATTAGGTATTAAGATATAGGTATATATTACTTTTCGAACGCGAGTTTTAACGGTTAGTAAACAAACACGCTTTTTAAAATTGTATTAATATTTTTTGGTATTCTGTAACATAAAGGGAATTAATAATAATGATAAAACCAAAAAGATTAACAAATATAAATGAACCAATCAATAAATGGAAGAAAAATTAGAAAAAAAAACTAAGAGGAGGTCAACTAAATTGAATATGAGGATGTAAATTTCAACAGAAAATTGTAAAAAAAAAATATGAAAGTAAGGTGGGTAAGGGAGATTTGAGATAAAATAAAAACTATATCCAGGACTCCAAAATTTTAATGATAATAAATACAAAAGAACTCTAAAAATTAAACCAAAAATAAAATAAACCTGAGGTACAGATAGATCATTTTTACAAGCTTTTTACTCATTGATGACTAAATTTTTAAAAAAAATTGTGATAAAAGTTTCATCTTGATAGTTATTCTAAGAGATTAGCATAAAAAACGTGACAATCAAAGATAAAAGAATAAAATCCAGTTACTTATTAAATAAAAAAGTGTGCTATTCTAGAGGATTATTAAGTTAAATTACTTAAGATCTCAAGAAAGACGACGCCTATTGTATTAATCTTTCCTTAATTATAGATAGCTATCTTATTCTTCTACAGTTCGGATAAAAATTCAATTTAATGCGACGACTTATTCTTATTTCAAAAATGGGAAGATCTTTTATATAGAAACTGGCATATTCTATAAAATTACACAAAAGCGTCAAAGAACAATGTGTAAGGCAAGATTAACTAATGGTGCCTTGTCTACTCAAATCGTCAAAATATTATAAATGCGAAAAATGGATGGATTTTTTTTCTCTTGTAACTACGTTATGCTACCGAAAATTTTACTATAAAACTTACATGTAATACATTAGACAAACAAACGTATCATATCAAAACATTTTATTACGTTGTTGCTTTGTCGAATAATATGATTGATAGTAGTAGATATTATCATAACACCCACATAATTAAAATCATCAGTTGGTAATTATATGGGTTCATATTAATCAATTATGTTTAAAAGCAGATAACAATAACAATAAATTGAATATACCTATAATATTGAAACATAAATTTAGTTAAGAATATCATCAAGATGATAAATAATGGTATTATCCATTTTGCGATAGGTTTACACCTATGTATATTTAAAACTTGGGGTGTAGTTCCGATAAGCCCGTACCGCTTTTTTTTTTAAATTTCGTATACCTACTTATGTATTTTGCCTCGCTGATCACGAATACGATAGTTAAAATTGGCGCAAATTTAATTTTCAAGGTCAAAACTCGGAATAATTGATAAAAAAGTCATTTTTCACAGGTTTTTCAACGCTATCTCAATAAATATTGATTTTACATCCGTGTAACGACATAATATTCTAATAAAATTAGTAAGATTGTGTGCTAGAATATAGATATAGACCCAAAACCGAATCGGAGCACCCCACTATCTTCAGATAATCTAAAAAAATGCGTGTGCACAAAGTACACATGTCAGAAGTGAAACTTCTTTGGCAAACTAATTCAAAATTATTTACATAGATTTACAAAGTAGCGCGGCGTGCAGCGTGGCGCGCCCTTCCCTGTCGTTTTTCCGTTGCATCCGTTTTGAAATCACAACGATTCTAAAGAAGTTTCACTTCAATAATCTATCAGTGGTCTTGGCCTGTCCTATCCCTAGAGTGTTGTGTAGACTGTAGAGAGCCGGAGCGGAGCTCAGCCGTTCCTCTACGCACGCTCTACGTATCCTCTACGCAAAACTAAAACGTCTATGTCGTTTATGTCAGTTCTTATCTGTGGTTCATAATATGAAGTACTATATACAACTAAAACCTACGTGATTTTTTTATGCACACAATGATTAATTGTTTTCAAACAAAAAACCGATTTAATTTTTTTTATATCGACAAATATATTACAATACTTACAGATTATTAGGTATAACTAAAAATTGCTCATCAATTTTACCTCAAATTTTTAGGCAGCCACACGAGAAGCAGGCTTTTGAAGAAATAAACACATCAATATCTATACATCCAGTATAAATTATAATTATATTTGTATACACTTAAAATACAGTCAAAATGAGAACCTCCTCCTTTTTTGGCAGTCGCAAGCAAAAGGAATTCAATTTTAAAATGGCTAAAAATCCATATTTTTCTTTCGTTCATACTACATCCGAACTTTTGTTGCGTAATTAGGAAATACAACGCTAAAATGTTCTTTCACTGTATTAAATACAATACTAAATACTAATATATATCATATTGTATTATGACCCTCGTTTACATTACAATTTACGTTACAACACTCAATAGTTCAATTAAGAATTCCTGTACAATTACAGCTTCAATTGTCGTGAGTCTTAAATTTTTGATATTGAAAGTACTCAATAGTAGAAATAATAAGAACACAAAAACAACAATTCATTAATGTAAGCCCTTACGACAGGTCGCATTAGCGGCGTCACGTGAAATATGGAAATTCCACCGTGAATAATATAACGTTGTCTCTCGTTGACCGCCATCGCATGACGAGCAAAGCTTTAACCAAAATCCTATATAATTTACAATGTACATTAAACATTAACTGAACCAATCAGTATTATTTCAAATATGCGTTATATTTTATAAAATAAAGTTATTTTTGTTTTAATTGATATTTATATTATTTTTAATGACTTACAATATTTATATGAATTAGTTAATAAATTTAGAATTAAAACCTTTTTACCCAATGTTTAATGCAAAACATTGTAATTCCGGAAATCGTTATGAAGTCTGCATAAGTATCTATCTATATACGTCTGAAACGATTATTTTCAATTTTCGTCTTTCTAATCAGTCCTTCGTGATGAAACCTAAAAAATTCAAAAGGGAACGCAAACGAATTGATTCCACTTCGCTCCAATGTTAAATTGAGAGTCACTAACAATAATAACCTTTTTGTATAGCCGATCCCCGGCTGTTCTGGCACGACGGCGGCAATTCAGTCTGTATAAATTTATCATATTATGTCATCACGATGTGGACACAGTGGACCACTGAATGAATACAACGTGACCAAAATTATTTTTGAGGACGACTTTAATCCTAGTATTAATTATCAACGACAATTTCATCTGATCTCCTGCGTATTGTTTAAATAAGCTCTACAATGTACAGAATATTTTATAATCTTCCGTATTAGGGCGCCTTCAAATTAGCCGCGCGGCGGCAGCGCGTCTGCAGCGCTGCTGCCGCGCGACGTTGTAAATGTATGTAAATAACAACGCGCGACAGCAGCGCGACAAATTTGAAGGCGCCGCGCTGCTGTCTCGCGTTGTTATTTACATATTACATTTACAACGTCGCGCGGCAGAAGCGCTGCAGACGCGCTGCCGCTGCGCGGCTAATTTGAAGGCGCCCTTAAAATACGGAAGATTATAAAATATTCTCGATTTCTCGAAGAATTCTCGATACCTAATCTACACAAAGTGTACCTATTTTAAATCTTTCGTTATTAATCATAATTATTATTCGTTGCGATCGTAGTCTAATCGCAGTAGGTACAGATGTGTACCTATGTATTCTATGTGGTATACCTACATATATGTAGAAATGCATTGAATATCTGCTTTAAAGAATATTTGACTGTGGGCGCATAATATGACATGAAATTATGCTATTTATGGAGAGGATAGAGATAACATTTAAACTGAAAACATTTTGACACAACTTTAATGTAGTAGACGATACTCTAACAACCTGTAAACATGCCGCAGATTGAAAAAAGATTATTTTCATTTAAAAGCTGAAACTTCTATTCGCGTAAAGAAAATACTAGATACTCACTTTTGTTACTCAGCTTAGCCACGCCCCTTCACCAAAAAATTATAAAAAACAAGAATCCCGAGTTTATAATATAACCCTCCACAGGGGGTTGACGAATTAAAAAAAAATATCTTCAACATAAACATAGGTACTCGTCAGTCCGTCTGTTCCTAAGAAATAAACTTAATGCTTGTATCATAGGTACGTATCAACTATCAACAGCCACGCAAAATAAATGCACGTACTTACATTTTCTCACGATGTAGGTACTTATTCCCTCGCCAACAAGCACGAAACAAATTTAGCTTTTAGCCAACTTATTTTAGGTACCTTAGTGTTAGTACGGATAAGTATCACAGCCATAATCTGTCGGTAGATTAAACTTTTAAGGGTTATAAATTCAAACTATTTGCTCTTAAAGAATATTTAAGTTTAAAAACATAGTATACTTAAAATAATAATTATGTTTTAGTTCTTTTAGTTTGTTCCAATATAGTCAAAAGAATACCTAATAAACAACATCTTCTAGATTTTACTTTTACAAAGATTTCTAAAACAGTTTTAGCACTACGTAAAAATTACTAAACCTGATAGTATTGACAGGCGACAGAAAGCTTACAATAATATATGGCTATATATTTATAGGAAAACATTATTATAGTAAAAGCTAAATGTAAATAAATTTAATTGGACGAAACAATTGATTGACGAACTCACCTAACTTGAGCTTCAATAATAATTAAATGAAAACTTGAACAGTCTGTAATTATTATTGCTTCACTAAATCAATCACAACTACTGCTTGCTATCACGTACTAGTTAAGAGGAAAGGATACTGAATAGACTTTTGAAAAATAGGTATTTGAATAAAATATTCCTGTTTCACTGACTATTGCTGTTAGCCGCTACCGCGCCTCCCGCAAGCCCCGCACTGCTTTGTCTATGTGTGAGTGGCGTGGTGTTAGTGTGCGTGTGCATTTCACCCGCGCTTCGCGTCATGCTATTTTTCTGTATTTTACTTGTTTCATTTGATTAGCCCGTTGGCGCAGTTTGTGGTGGCCCTGCTTTCTGTTCCGCGGGTTGCGGGTTCGTTTCCTGCCCGAGTCTGGGTGTAATATTTGTATTTATATACACATTTATGTGTATTATTTCTATGTATATTTATAAAAATATACATATATACATATAGTTATAACAGTCGGCTATTACCTGTAACACAAGCATTAAGTTGCTTACCATAGGAACAGACGACCGCATTTTTACATATTTATTTATTTTTATTTATTTAATTTTTTCTGCTTCGTTCTTCTGTTACTCGGCTTACTTTTATTGGATTTCGTAAACTACTTAGTACTTATTATTTTGAATTATTGTTTGTTAATTCATTGGATTGTTATCTACATAACTGTATTTTGGTAAGTAATTATTGAAATACTTAGGTATTTTATTTATGAATTAGGTATGTAATTACATGGTTGAGGTGTATGTAAGAATGGGTGTTGAGATACATACATATAGTGTACATGATAAATGTATTGTAGCCATACATACATAGTAATTAATATGTTTGTCTTAGTATAATAATAATAATATACTTTGTTGTACATTTAGATAAAGAACAAAATTTACATTACAAGCAATTATAGTCACAAATTGTACAACCAGGCGATCTTATTGTTAAAAAGCAATCTCTTCCAGACAACCTGATAATGAAATGGATATCGCTTTTCAGATGGGCAGGTGGTATATAAATATAAATACATAAGCAAAAAAAGAATACATAACAATCATACATAGGTACATACACACATACGTACGCAACAAAATAAGTATAATAATAATAATAGTATACATATAAGTTGTAATGTCTCATGTTTGTCGCGGTTATACGTAACACATGCATTGGGACGATATAAAAATGTTTAAAAATAGTAATAAAAAAAACAAATGAGATGCTGGTGACATATACATATTATAAATTACTAGCTTCTGCGCACGACTTCGTCGGCGTGGACTCCGCTTCTATTGGTCTAAGCATGATGATACATAGCCTATAGCCTTAAAAAATAAACAAAGCCTTCAGCTATGCCGCTCCGTTTTCTTTTTTTTTGTAAATATGAATTATTATTTTTTTATGAGTGTCTGAAAATGTACAAAAAATTAGGCAATATTTCTAGTTTTTGAAGACTCCTACTACCTAATATAATAAGAATATGAAAAAAAACAAAACGTAGGGGCATGGTCATGGCAGGTAAAAGTTTTATTTTACAAAAATATTTGATCTAGTGTCATTATCCAGGGAGAAAACAGTCGAATACGTTTGTATGGAGAAAGAGCTGGTATCCTTTCCTCTTAATAGCTCTTTTGTAACGAATAAATTACTCCATATTATATACAATCTTCGATAACCATAAAATAGCTTACTCTTTCATGTTACCGATCTATGGATGTGAAAATATAACTGTTTTTTATTAAAATGGCACAACATATACTTTAGACATATTATAAAAGCAAAAGTTTGTACGGATGGATGTATGTATGTATGTGTGTATATGTTACTCATTCAAACAAAAGCTAGTGGACCGATTTTAATTAAACTTGGTAAGTACGTAGATAACTAGAGATCTAGAATAACACAATAGGCTACTTTTTATACCGATATTCCGTTCCGAAACGGCAGCTAGTCTAACATATAAGTACGTATAAATATCAAATTTTATTAAAAAATAATTTAAAAAAAAAACATAGATACAATCTAGATCATTTTATTTCTTATTTGAAAAAGAATATTTGTGTATCGTTTATGTTTGTAAGATATATCTATATATATAAAAGAGTTACCCACCCATTGACTCATCACGATATCTCTGGAACCATAAGGCGTAGATACTTGAATTTTGGTAGGAATATTCCTTTCGCCGAGTAGAGGTCAGCTAAGAACGGGTTTTACGATATTCCACCCCTAAGGGGGTTAAACGGGGGTTGGAAGTTTGTATGAAAGTCCTATGTTTTTGAAGTAAGAGACTTGAAATTCAAAATGTATGCTCTATAGATGGTGTGGAGGTGTACTAATAATGTATTTTTAGAAATCAACCCTTTTTGGGGCTGAAACGGGGGGTGGTAGTTTTATGTGAGCGAGATGAAAACTTAAGTATATGTAAGTATATTATTTGCATCACAAAAATAATTAACGCCCAACGAAGTGGGCACGGGTCGGCTAGTTGTTTATAAAAATTCTTGATACATCTAAAATCAAATGAGTAGTTTAATTAAAAAAAAGTGTTACAAATTTTTTTAATTTTATAATGACTGTTTTAGAAGTTAAAAAAAGAAATTGCTTAGAAAGAAAATCTAAATTATATTCCTCGAGCACTTATGATACGCGATCTGATATATACCTCTGTAAGAAGAGACACCATTATTTTAACAGATGGTAGGTAAATGTTTGCTACTTAGGAGGCATACCCAAGATATTTCATTAATAAGCGGCTCACTAGTCTGATCATAAGTTTAAGATAAACATTGTGTGTGTAGGTACGTGATAGGGCTAAATAATTTAAAAATTACCTATGGCTTCTAAGTGTTTACGTCAATAGAATAAAAAAGTATGTAACGGTTATAGACCAGTGCTTTTAGCTTTTGAAAAAAAAAGAAGTTTATAGTCGAATGAAACACATGCAAAAGAAAAAGAATACAAGGGAAATGATAGGAAAAATAAATTACGGTCAATCTGAGGTCGGGAAGTATTAGGGAGGGGGGGGGTTTCAGGGTAAAAAAACGGTTTTTCTTGATTTCTGGCTAAACTAGCAGTCCTATGGAAAAAAGTTCAATCGCAAAGTTGTAAGTAATAAAAAGATGTATAACTTTTGTGGCTTTTTGTTCGTTAAAATCTCTAGTTTCTTATGATGTAAAAATATATACTTACATTATTATAATAAATCTTCTCAGAAAAAAATTTCTTTGGTTTTTACCATAAAGCCAGTGCTAAAAGCACTGGTCTATTAGGTGTAATAGACATGTTGTTAGGTACTACTTCTGTTACGCTGTGTAGGTACCTATAATAATTTTGCAACAAAAGTTACCAGTCAATTAAATTAAATCAGTTTAAAATATGTTATCAGTGTTAACGGATCTACTTACGAGCATAATTTCTTTTTTTCTTTTTTTGATCTGGCAATTCATTTCTTATTTGAAGGTACATACGATGTTTTTCATCTAAAAAATAAACAGGTTATTATTTCATTTTAGTAAATATTTTAAATATGATTTACTCTCAAATTTAAATAAAACTGTAATTTAAATTTCTGGTGTCTAATATAAATTTACTAGCAAAGAAATTTAGGCACTTTATTTCAAATGTAAAATTTTAACATAATATTCACGTTATTTGTTATTCATAGCTACATTAAATTGTATTTCACATAACGTGAATGACACAAACATAATTGTATATTAATATTTAAAGACAAAATTTTCGGATTTGGTGAATATTTGGAACTATATTTATTATATTATACCTACTTAGTAACAGCCAGCACGTAGATTTTTTTTTCGTAACATTATTTTTTTTTTTTCGTAACAGATACAGATCTCATTACTTTTTGAATTGTTTCCTAACTATTTTGTATTAATTATTACCTACATTAAAATCAAATTTTGTTTTTCCAAGACAAATACCACAAAATTATAAGATTGATGTGATGTTGTTGATGCAAAATGTCATTATTATTTTTGTTTTTCTTTAGAAACTGTACCGCAGCGTAGCGGTGTTGTTATCGCAGCGTAGGGCCGTAAAAACATAAGAGGCCCACGCATGTGCGTACCCATTTTTGGGCAAGGTGGAGCATTTGCCCCACACTGACAAAAAAAAACAATATTTAGAAGACATGGGAAAATTGACTATAAATAGCAAACATTACTGTAAAACTCAAGTGACTTGGTCATTGACACGACACTAACGTACATACGATGGTAATTTTATAAATAATAGTTATTTAATATTTAATTTCATTATTTTTATTAAATCGTTAGAGCAAGTAAGTTTTATATTTAGGTTTTAATAACGATTCTGATATCACAGTTAAATGGAAGGACGCCAGTTTAATAACAGTTTGTGCATAATCTGTAACTTTGTTTGTTTCATACATAAAAAATACAGTGTTATTTTTTTATGTATGAAACAAACAAAGCCCAAAAAAAAGTTTTCTGTACCTTTGACCAGACCTACCTAGGGTTGTGTTTCAATGCGCTGAATCTTAATTTGATATCCGTTTGGTCCGTACACCCTCTTTGAGTAAATGCCTGAGTAGATCTCGAAATTATCACCCTAAACACCTTAAATATTATCGTAGTAGATTTCCTATACATCTGCACTAGTTTGATGTTTATGTAAACATCGGATTTCCTTATCTAATAAAGTCAGTCGTAAGTAATTAAAGTGGTTATTGTTAACAAAAGGGTCCTCCTACAACCTACATACTCCTACTTTGTTAACAAAGCTCTCTAGAGATGCCATTAGCTAACTCTTGTTTAGGATAACAGAGATTTTCTCACGAATTGTCAATTTTCATAATGTTGCAATTATTTCAGTTAAAAGTTTAGTATTAATGCCGCAACTTAATGCTTTTATTTGAGATTATTTTTATTTGAAAAGTGGTTTTTGCTTTTATATTGATTAAGAACAAAAATAAATTGACAAGATAATTATCAATAATACAAAAGTATTGCAGTTACTCTTTAAAAAAAATTATAAACTGTGTTTTTATAAGTACAAATTTGGTAATATTTTACATGAAATACAGCGCCAGACAACACTGCTTGATTTATTTAGCTGTGATCTTCTGTAAGGTCGAGGTACTTCCCCAGTCAGCCCGACTTCAGCCCGCTTCAGATTTTGAGCAGGATATATCCTGATATACCCCACCTCTGTTGTAAATTCAAGTTCTGGAATGTCCCCAAAACAAATCTTTTCCTCACGATTGGGTGCAGCAAATATTTTTTTTACACTTTTAACAAAACATCATAACAACTTCGTCGACGTTCATCGTACACAGTCTCCTCACGTAGAGTGTTACTAATTGGCACCAGCTTCGACCTTGACCGACAACCGATTGTTATTAACCGAAATTGTGAACAGAGACGTCGACACCCGATAAATATACGGCAACCTTCTTTCTTCAATCTATGACGGCAACATGTCGGAAACCGACACCCGACGAGTGTGACCGGGATTTTCTCGGGGGATCGCTGAGTTTGAGGCGCTTATGAAAAAATAAATTAATTATTTTTAAAAACAAAAACGCATCGCTAATGGCTACTATGCTAATGTTAGAGAGCTTAAGCTTATTAATTTATTTATTTTATGGTAAAATACATCTGACAACCGAAAACATAAATGTTACATTGTACCTATTTATTTAAAAGTAACATTCATTTTAGAAATAAACTTTTTATCTGGTCCAATGTTTATTGGCGCCTCAGCGAACAAATACAGATTAATGCTGTCCATTAGTGCTCAGATCATCAGCAAAAACATGCTTCATTTTAACCCTTGTTAACTTGCGGATTTTGCACGTTGTACTTCTTAACTGTTTTTAGTTAGATAGTAGTTATTAATTGTGTTGAATTACCTACTTAACGGTTTCATTGCAGTAGGTACATTATTTTGGTTTACTAACATACAACACAATAAAAGATTACAATACAATAAAAGATCTAATTACTATGCCCTAATTGCTGTACCCTACCGTATTGTATCTAATTACAATATGGCAGAGCACAGCAGGAAACATGCTGCTCAAAATCTGGAGCAGCCCGATTGGGGAAATACCTTGACCTTACAGAAGATCGTAGCTAAATGATACTGATTTCAAGCCATGTTGTGTTCCTGTGGTGAGTTGGGATTTGCCGACCTGCCCGGTCGGCAACACGCTTATTGCGATGCTTCTGGTGTTTGCAAGCGTCTGTTAGCTATATACATCAGAAAAACTGTAGGCTTGTTGTTGTTTGCCGACCTTTTTGATAAGAAAAAAACAAACATGATTATGATTCAAAGCTTGTTTTTTAAAATTGATTTTTCCTCTGCTAAATCTGCATTCCGAATTGGTGGTATCTTAAAATTAACTTTCTTCTTCTTAGTCGTATACTCTTGTCAGAGTGGTTGTGGTTGCACTGACGAGGTACATGGTGGGGTGTTTGGTGGGTCGATAACATTTCCGAGGGTAGCTCTCCTGGCGATGTGCTTCCATTCTTGTCAGTTGGAGGCGTCGCCGTCGCGAGTACACTGGACCATTGATGGTGGACTCAGTAGCCCTTGTGATGACGTCTATCCAGCGGGCTGGCAATCGACTGCGTGCTCTCCTGCCTTCCACCCGGCTCTGAACCACCAGTCTCTCCATCGAGTTCTCATTTCTAGGGATGTGACCATAGAACTTCAGTATTCGTATAACTTTAACTAATTTATTAAAAATGAGTAGAATATAGTTTTATTTGTAAAATGATGATTTAAAAGTGTTTTTGACGACTAATTTTTAACTTGGATTTTGAATAAAACCGTTTACACTCTACTTAAGATAAAAAAAATAAAATAAAAGGTAGGTACTTATTTGTAAACATTACACTAATGAAAATGAAAACATTTATTTCACCATAAGGTCAAACGACGCGCCGCGTCACGCAGCGTGCCGGGGTAAGTGGCCCGAGTTGCACAGTTAGTGCCTATGCAAACCACGTTTTTTAAACGCGCCGTCGACGCGCGTTTTAGAAACGCGCGTCGCTCTATCGCTACACACGCGCGTTAACGGCGTGTTTTAGAAACACGCATCGACGGCGCCCTTTTATTCTTCAGAGCATTTTGTTGTCGTTTGTATCGATTAAAACGCGTGGCACCGGCGCGTTTGTATAGATACACACGCGCGTTTGCATCGCGTCGTTTTAAAAACGCGCGTCGACGGCGCGCTTTTATAATACAGATGTGCAAAGGTCTACAAGCTGCGTCTGACTCGCGTGTGTATCGCGTCTGTATCGCTACAAACGCGCGTCGACGGCGCGTTTAAAAAACGTGGTTTGCATAGGCCCTTAATGGTTTAAAAATATTTTAAGTAGTACGTGTTTTCCTCAAATTGAAATTATATTTAAAATCGAAATATCCATATCAAACAGTTATCATAACTCTAAGATAATTAAAACAAATTATTATTATTAAAAAAAAATAGTAAGTATTAATATCTTAAAAAGCTAATAATTTTATAATTATGAGTAGGTACATACTTCCTGACCGCAAACTATGCGGAAAAGCGCGTTCCACTAAAGCCCCGCAAAGCCATCGACCACAACAACTGAAATTGGTGTTCCACTAACGTAAAAAAAGCCGCGAGTGTTGTAGACGAATTTTATAAGTAGAACGCGTATTTGAGCGTTGTCAGATGTCAGCTGTGTGCTCGCAATATGGCGGCATGGTGAAAACATGCAGGATTGGAGTAAAACTTAATTCTGCATGTTTTCCCGGGAATTTGTCATAGCGTTTTTACCGAATCGAATGAGGGATAAAATTTACAATTTGACATCGACGGTTGTTTTTTTAAATTTGCTCAACGTTTTGATGAAAGCCAACTCTGACCCACCTATATTTTGTGGGCGAAGTGGGTGGGATATGGTCGTGAACAGTGACGTCTTCTCTGACGTCGAGCGGTCACTCGCAACACCCACGGGCCTTAGGTGGAACGATAAAAATGGCGTTGCGGCCGTTGCAGTCGCTTGGTGGAACGCACCCGATAACGAAACGTAGTAACTTTATATATGTCCGTAGCCATATGTAAGCCATATGTAAGTATAAACACAATTTGGTACCATATTACAAGAAAGATATTATGTTTATTAAACACTAGCTTCTGCGCGCGACTTCGTCGGCGTGGACTCCGCTCCTATTGGTCTTAGCGTGATGACACATAGCCTATAGCCTTCCTCGATAAATGGGCTATCTAACACTGAAAGAATTTTTCAAATCGGCCCAGTAGTTCCAGAGATTACCGCGTTCAAACAAACAAACAAACAAACAACCAAACAAACAAACTCTTCAGCTTTATATATTAGTATAGATTATACAACAATCACATTGATTTCTTAAGTCGTGATAACCTGTGATAACCTAATAATTTGTTACACCTGAAGTTTGTGTAGTTTATTATATCAACAATATTTCCGTAGTGAGTATTTACTGTAAATAAAAATTTTGTTTGCTTAGTATCAAACTAATTTTCTTATAAAAGCTTTGTAAAAAAAACTGAGTTTCTATTTTTGTGACTAAAACGCAAATATACATATGTATAATATTTGCGTTTTAATATACGATATAATATGTATATACATATATTGTATATTAGTATAATAGTTTGAAGAAATTAAAGTTTAAAAAGCTTGCCTGCTACATAGACGTGTTATTTGTATCACAGTTATTCAAAGTAGTAATATTTTTTTGATAAAAATTACTTGCGTCGAGTAGTCATTAAATGTTGTGCGTTTTCCAATTACAGAGCATAATGCGACTCAGTGGCGCACAATACTAAACCACTGAGCCACCACTGAGTTGGTATCCATTGCAAGCACGCACACGGAAGCCCTACTTTTGAGAGTGCTCGTTGTGTGAAGCGTTGCTGTAGCTTTGGAACTTTCAACGTTGAGCATTGAGCATTATACCGCATAATACGCTGTAGTGCTGATATTGGAAAATGCACGTTATTAGTTATTCACTACTGTCACTTTACCATCACACTTCTAAACTAAGTGCGTTTTCCAATATCAGCACTAAAGCGCATTATGCGGTATAATGCTTAATGCTCAACGTTGAAAGTACCAAAGCTACAGCAACGCTTCACACAACGAGCACTCTCAAAAGTAGGGCTTCCGTGTGCGTGCTTGCAATGGATACCAACTCAGTGGTCAAGTGGTGGCTCAGTGGTTTAGTATTGTGCGCCACTGAGTCGCATTATGCTCTGTAATTGGAAAACGCACTAAAACAGCTCTCGTTTACGTCAAACAAAACAATTGTCGTTTGTCGTTGTCTATGACAACTACAAGCTTCACTTAGACGCGTCATCTGCGTCGAATTTTATTATTTTTTATAATTTAATGTGATTAAGAAAATTGTGATAAGTGTGATTTTATACAAATCTTCGTGATAATATTAGTGTTAAGATTTGTTATGTTATCGTTGTTCATCAGAATAAATTACGAGGTAAGGAAGCTGCGAAGTCAGTGTCGTCAAGATTTGTTTAGAATTTGCGAGATCGATAACCCGGTCGGGTAGCCATGAGGCGCGACGCTGAGGTTATGTTGCGAGTTACGAACCAGTATCCGAGTTCAAGTAACGGTCCCTCGGACCAGAGCGAGCCGACTCGTATTACAGCCGCAAAATCCGGTCGCACTTAGGACAAGTTAGTTTTTAGTAGCGTCTAGATCCTCATTAGCCGCCCTCATTCCGTTGCGCTTGCCACTGATAACCTTTGTAAATAAATACTTAAGTAATGAGCTTCGCTTCAAAACGAGGATAATTTCCTATGCCCCGAACCTTTAGCGCTCGAAACCTTTGGATATTCCTTATGAGATGTGCACCTGTTTTCCAGCTTACCCTGCCTGCAGTGCGTGCCAAGAGCCCCAGAGTCCCAGCCATTAGATTGAGTGGAGTGTCCCCTGCCCACACGTAGCCCTGTACGCAGCCAAAATTCCGCGAGACACAACGGACACCTCCTCCAGCATGGAACTGGAGAAAGCCCCCACTCTCCATGAAGAAGACTCCAAAGTTACCCTCACTATCAGACTGATTATGCAGGGGAAGGTAAGAAAGTTTACACTCAAAATCATGATTTTTAAGTGTTTTCACTTACACTCTTATTTTCATTTTATGTGGAAGTGTGCACTTTACCTTCTTCTATATTTCTTTATTTTAATATATTGTGAGGTTATGTTTGTATTGGAGTTCTAATTTAAAATCTCTATTAGATATCATTGTTATATTAGTACTCGGTATTTTAGTTCCTCTTTTGTACTTCACTTCTACAAAATGCAAAAGTAAAGCAACTATACAAAAAAAAATATCATACAGATACAAATATTTATTAAATTTTTTATTTGTATTTTTTATGAGTTATATTACTCTAAAATATGTTAATCTCATGTGACATTGATATTTCAATCTTGTTAGGAAACAAGCACTTGTATGGATGCCTAACACAATATCCTATAAATACCTATTATTTATCCTATTTATTACCTTGCTTGCTTAGACTACGTTTTTGTAGTTATTTTAAGTATAATCCATTACTTATGTCTTTTAATTGCTACACTTTATGTTCAGTATTTTATCCTTTTATATAATTAAATAAAATGTAATTTATATAATGATGTAAATTCATTTATTTACATCAAGTAATAATCAAGACAATAAAATGCTAGTGACATCATAATAGTTAAATGTGAAATTGAATGTTGTTATATTGTTATTAGAACATTGTAATTCAAGTAAATGTAGCATTTGATCCAGCTTCTAGATACTAAATTTGAGATGCAACTCGCTTGCTACATTAAATATGGTAATTGATGTAATTTAAAAATATAATTCGTAATTTATTATAATTATATACATAACACAAATTATTTAAGAAAATTAGGTAATAAAACACTTGGTTTATAAAATGGGCATTGTATACTAACAAAATACTATTTTAAAGAATTTTAAATTATATTAATGCGACTAAATTTTTAATTTATGATTTGTGTCATTATTTAAAACTGCTTAAATAGATGGAAATGTCTTAAACTTCTTGTAGATGCAATGCTATAACTCAGTAACATTTAGGTATATGTTAAATATATTTACAATCATTTAAAAAAATGGTACATCCAATTTATTCATTTTGCATCCATTTTTTCAAATAAGTGGTATAGCTGCTTTTTTTTTTCAAAAATAAATAAAAAAAATCAGCCAAGTGCGAGTCAGACACGCGCATGAAGGGTTCCGTACCATTGACTATCTAAACAGCAGTAGGTACATTGATGTTAATATTGGGCAAAAAGCGGCAAAAAAATCACTTGTTGTATGAGAGCCCCCCAAAATATTTTTTTTATTTTCATATTATTCTCAATTATTAAAGTAAATATACAATTAAATATCTTGTGAATATTTCAAGTGCCTATCTGTTATCATTTATTGATATCAAATCAAGCAAAAATAGGCAATAAATATAAAAATAAAATAGGCGTGTTTTGTATGGGGGAACCCCCCCCCCCCCTAAACATTTATATAATTTTTTTTTAGTACTTGTTGTTATACCAGCAACAGAAATACATAGTTAGTGAAAATGTCAACTGTCTTGCTATCGTTGACAGACAGCGAAGTCTTAGTAATAGGGTCCCGTTTTAACCCTTTGGGTACGGAACTGTATTGTTGTAGAGATCATGAACTTCATTTATAAAAAGAGAACACGCTGTTAGGTAAAATGTATTACAAAGGACAAATACATTTACAAGTAATTATATATATACATTTTTACAAGTAATTTATACATAAAAACAAAGACAATTAGTTGATGTTGTAAGTGCATATTAATAAATCAACTATGTTATAGGCTGTCTTTTTTGTTTTTGCTGTTAGGTAAAATGTATTACAAAAGACAAATATATTTCATCATCATCATCATCATCAGTTCAGCCTATTGCAGTCCACTGCTGGACATAGGCCTCCCCAAGTTCGCGCCAGACATCCTGGTTTTCCGCAATCCTCATCCAGCCTACACCGGCAATCTTACAAAGATCGTCGGTCCAGCGGGCCGGAGGACGTCCCACACTGCGTTTGCCAAGACGCGGTCTCCACTCCAGGACACGTCTGCTCCACGGCCATCGGTCCTGCGACACAGATGACCACACTGCCACTTCAACTTGCTAATTCTGTGGGCTATGTCGGTTACTTTCGTTCTCTCGCGGATAGTTTCGTTTCTAACTATATATTTGAGAGAAACCCCAAGCATAGCCCGTTCCATTGCGCATTGATATAATTACAAGTAATTTATACATAAAAACAAAGACAATTAGTTGATGTTGTAAGTGCATATTAATAAATCAACTATGTTATAGGCTGTCTCTTTTGTTTTTATTTTACTTTAACTAGTTTTTGTGCTATGTAACAAATTATTCACATTATTTTGTAATCTTAATTATGTAAATAGTATTTTATTAATTAGACAAAAACTAAAATTGTTTACACGTTGATTTTTCATAGAAAAATAAATATTAAAAGCTATTTGTATCGTTCATTACAAATAAAACAATGCGTAAGAGAAAACTGCAGTACAAAAGAAGGAAATATTTTATTGTGCTCATAAACCGTAGCTGAATAGTTTCTAATTAAACACTGCAATGTATGTCTCAGCCACGTAATGTATTGATTTGAACTACCTATGTGATACATTAATATCCAGTTTTAATTGGCTGTAATCCAATATAAACTATACCTGTCATTTTGCCAACTAGTGGCACTCTCTCTGCTCATCAAACACGTGAATTTATATATTTTTTCACTTTTTTTGTACCCACATTTCTTGTTTTTAATATAAATTACAATTTACCTAAACTGCATGCTAATAATTTGATGTATTTCTCTGTTTTAATTTTCCACTTATATTTGTAAATACGTATTAAAATACGAGTGAAGACTCCGTCAACAAGAGTCACAAACAAAGCACAATTTAACCTTGTCTTCGAGCTCGACGTATATTTGCATGATATTGCATTTAAATGTACAATAATTTAGTTTGAACTGAGTGTGAACATAGTGTTCAAGTGTAAAGTTCTTTGAACCGATGAATACTTTCGCCGTCAATCCCGCATCTATTTGCGTCGTTTTAAGATGTATTAGTTGAGAGACTAGTCTGACGCATGTGCATTGTTCACATACTACAGAAGTCAACTAGCGATGCTGCCAGGAACAGGCCGAGTTACGTCGCCGACACTCTAAAACTGTCATTGTGCATCCCTGATACTATTATTGCAGTAAAGAATCGCTATGCTGCGTCTATTAATGGATACCAGACAGGAAATCTTTTGTACGATATAAATCTTCGTGCAATTGCATTAATTATGCGTGCGCTTGTTGCACAATACTTGCCAATGTTAGCTGCTTTTATACAGAGAAGCTAAATTAATAGTTATTATAATAAGATCGAATGACTCAATTTAAATTTTAACTCTATTTTTTTATTATACAGGAAGTTGGGAGTATCATTGGAAAAAAGGGCGAAATCGTTAAAAGATTCAGAGAAGAGGTGAGAGAACATAAAATATGTATATGTACATAACGATATCGTAAATTTATAATTAATTTAATATTTCGAACTAATAAAAACTTAATAATTAATACCCGTATAAAATCACTTTCTTTGTGAAAGTTGTTAATTGTTTTCGCGAGTTTTTATCACAATATTGTATTATTTTAGTTGATATTTTTTTCTTCTTGATGTGTAATATTTTATTCACCGTTACTTTTTTTAGTCTGGCGCTAAAATCAATATATCAGATGGATCGTGTCCGGAGCGAATCGTTACCGTTACCGGAAACACAAGTGCTATCTTCAAAGCCTTCACACTCATCTGCAAGAAGTTTGAAGAGGTTCGTAATATCTATTATAAAAACTTAACGCATTCTTTTCAACTATCTATATTTATAATAAAACTGTAAATAGCTAATTCTGTGCATTAAAAATATTAAAAAAAAAATTTGGTCGGCACTGTTTTCGACATTAAAATCCAACCAGCATTTTTTTTTGCCTGTCTGTATATTGGTCGTGCAGCAATGAAACTTGGTTTTAAAATAAAAGCTAGGACTCAGTACATTTTTTTAACAATTTAGTACTATTTCTCTTTGTGAGAGCGGTTTTTCAAAGTGGTAATCGCGTACGATTTCGGTTTTAAATATAAATTTGTTCATACTAAGTACGTTGAAATACCACCAATTTTGACAAGTCTAACAATTACAGTGGTAACTACAAATCATGTACAAAAAAACTAACTACTAAGAATTATAAAATCAACCATCACTATCGATATGGATATTCGATCTCAATTTAAATAATAGATTATTTTTTGGTTTAAATTTTTTGGGGTTCGTTGTCCGTCTGTACGTTCACCGTCTATCGTAACGACGATAGGTAGTCCATTGAGATTTTCACATAATATTTAATACTGTTATCGTTTCCATGGCCACTAAAAAGAAGGCTCCACGTAGAAAACTTGTTTTATTTTTGATTGCTAATTCGTAAATAATGTGTGTTTATATTTTTTTTTTTTTTAACGAGTGTGCTATAGACCACACTACTAAGGTAAAACTTTTATAGTTGCCCCTACAGTAATATACGAAACGTAACTCTCTCTTTCTATCTTCATTAACTTATATCTTCCTCTTAATTTCCGTTCGCCTCGCCCGATCATACTTTTCTTAACGCTCTCGTCACGCATTCACCAGCTTACACCTCCAAGTCAAGCGTGCGTAAAGAAGTTATTCAAAAAGTATTCACACGTTTCCATTTTTTCGAAGTTTCTCTATAGCAATGATGAACAACCTGCAGCCCGCGGAAGCGGCCCGTTAAACATGTTTGTGTCAAAATAGTGGCTAATTTCTCATTAAAAATTTCAACTGAATTCGTTTTTCTGTTCTTTTCTTGTTTCTTTTTATCTTTGCATTAAAATTTTTATATGCAATCTTTACTTATTTTTAATTTTATATTTTTTTATTCTAATGTTTACTATAAAAAAAGTTTCGTAAATTATTATTAATACGAGTTTATCTATGTGCGGCCCGCCAAAAAAAATCCCATTGATTAAAGGCCGATGCATACGTAACGTACGTCCGTCCACGTTACGTGAAGTTTGGAAATATCGTTTCATACAAAATGTTTAGGACAATGCATACGCAACGGAATCACGTACGGGACGGGGTGCGTGATTTTGTGTGAAACGAACTTCTCGTCCCGTCCCGTACGGGAAAAAACCCGTTATGGTATGCATCGGCCTTAAAAAGGTTGGTCACCCTTGCTCTATAGTGTACCTATAGTGTATGGCATTATAAAAGATGTTGGAACTGGTTGCAGTGGTGCTCGCAGTTCAACGAGGGCGGCGGCGGCGGGTCGCGCGCGCCCATCACGCTGCGGCTCATCGTGCCCGCCTCGCAGTGCGGCTCGCTCATCGGCAAGGGCGGCTCCAAGATCAAGGAGATCCGCGACGTCACCGGCGCTAACATACAGGTATAGTTATAATTATACTTTGTTTATAAAAATTCAAAATAAAAATAAAAATCTTCATAATCGGACGACAAAAGATCCATAATTGTTAGTAAAAATAAAAGATAAAAGCCTAATAACGTACTAAAAGTAGTAAGTAATAAGTAGTACTTTATAACTAAAAGTGACCTCGTAATGTCACACATATGCTCGACTAGCGGACAGTCCCCGCTATCGGCGATGACCCTCAAGACCTTTATACCCAAATAAAAAGATTTACATTTGTACAAAGCAATTTCATAGTAATTATATTTAGGATGCATCTGCATCGTCAATCCCCCAGATAACGACCATAAGTACAATAGCTATTTGAACAATATAATTATGATATATGTAATTATAAAAATGATATAATATTATAATAATGATATATAATATTATACTAATGCGTTCAGTCGACGCCGCGTTGGCGCAACGGTCACGGCACTAGTTTGTTGCTGTTGCGCTGGCGGTTGCGAGTTTGATCCCCGCACATGACAAACATTTGTATTGGCCATACAGATGTTTGCCGTGGTCTGGGTGTTTGTGCAGTCCTTGTGGGTCTCCCCACCGTGCCTCGGAGAGCACGTTAAGCCGTCGGTCCCAGTTGTTATCATGTACACCTGTTAGTGATCGTTACTTATAGTAGGGAATATATCCGCCAACCCGCATTGGAGCAGCGTGGTGGATTAAGCTCTGATCCTTATCCTACGTGGGAAAAGAGGCCTATGCCCAGCAGTGGGATATTACATGCTGAAGCGATGTGTTTTAAAAATGTAACTGGTGACTTATAATTTATATAAAACATGTATATAATCGAACAACATTGTGAACACTTGGACTAAAAAGCGTGGTCCAAAACCAACTGCGCTAACAAGCCAGTCAAAATAATACAATATTGAATTGTTTTGTCATAGGTTGCAAGTGAAATGCTTCCAAACTCAACTGAGAGAGCAGTGACAATCAGTGGTACATGTGATGCTATAACGCAGTGTATCTATCACATTTGCTGTGTAATGCTGGAGGTAAGATCAAAATAACATATTTTTGTTTCTATTGTTTTTTTTTTTTTGTAATACCCACACGAGGAAATTACAAACATTTTTAATGTAATATCAAAAATACTGACCATTCCAGAGAAGATCCTCCACCTCCGACTAACCGTGTCGTTATTTTTGATATGATAATTATTAAATTTTTTTATCTTACAGATGTCACTAAAGAAAAAAATAATAGTAATGATTTATATTGAAATTATGTTAATCATAAAGACTTTAAATTTGTTTATATTAAACTATTTTCTGCATTTAAATGCAGTCGCCAACATAGTCCTTGATCTTGTAAAGATGTGTAGAGTCGTTAAGATATTTTTAGCAAGAATTAGATAATATTCTAAAACTAAATGATGAAATTAATAATTTAAAAGTATTTATTAAAAGTCCTACGTTAATACTATACATGTACAAATCCTGATATATGAACCCAATTTATATTTTAAGGTAGATTCTTTAACAGATTTTATATGCTTCCGGAAAAAACAGAATCATTGAAATGTGTTTTGTTAAACAACTGGCTAGAATAACGCGTGATATATTAATAAAAACTTCATTCTTTTTAAATCCATTAGCATCTTTACAACGTAAAACGTAGTTTATATACACAATATATTAGTTTAATATTGTATTTGAAATATAATTAAAATGTAATCTTTTTTTGAATTCAGAGTCCACCGAAGGGAGCGACTATTCCATACAGACCAAAGCCGAATGTTGCCGGACCTGTCATACTAGCTGGCGGGCAAGCCTACACTATCCAAGGGAACTATGCCGTGCCGGCGCAAGATGTAAGTTATTTGTACTATAATAGTCTAAATATCTCACTGGACAAAAGCTTTATTTATTCTACAAAGAATATGTACGATATATACACTGCGGAGTTTCCTAAAATGGTAGTAAATAAAAAAAATAGTAAGGTAATTTTTAGTAGGTTTTATACTTTTACAAAAATGTGATATTAAATTAAAATTTGATTACTAAAGTAATATACAAATTGATGATAAACTTAATGATTGACGCCGCGTTGGCGCAGCGGTCACAGCAATGGATTGCGATTGGCTGTTGCGCGAGCGGTTGCGGGTTCGATCCCCGCACACGACAACATTTGTATTGGCCATACAGATGTTTACCGTGGTCTGGGCGTTTGTGCAGTCCTTGTGGGTCTCCCCACCGTGCCTCGGAGAGCACGTTAAGCCGTCGGTCCCGGTTGTTATCATGTACACCTGATAGCGATCGTTACTCATAGTAGGAAATATATATTTGGGTTGTCTGGAAGAAATGGCTAAATAGCCATAAGTCCGCCCATTGTACGTCACAGTCTGTAAATGATATTTGTAGTTGTGATGTACAATAAAGTATAAATAAATAAATAAATAAAATAAATAAATGATTTTTATATTTTTGTTACCTTATGTGAAATCATTTTGTGCTTAGGATAGTCAGACCGTTCTCGTAAAATTTAAAACAAATTATAACAAATTCATTCAAAAAATACAAAAATCACTCTACGCCCGGTTTTCAATATGGAACTTTGTTACCGATACATTTCTACCAACTGTGCAACTTAATCTTAGCGCTAAATAAACATTCCTATCTAAAAATGTCATATAAATCTATATTCTTATCTACTTTATGCATATAGCAATAAATTTATAATAACTGTGTAGTAGAAGTGATAAATTGTTTTATTGTATAGTTTCGTCTATCTGGCTGTATTTGTATGAATACTCGATAATAAACTAAACTATGATACAATAGATACTTAAATAATGCTAAAAATGTGATAATCAATTTCACATTCTTTTTTTTTTTTTGAAAATCCTAAAACCTTAAACATAATATTAGGTAATAAAATGGAAAACTAAACAAATTAGATAATTATGTGCATATACTTCCGAACCACTGTAAATGTTTTTTTTTAAAGAAATTTAAAAAAGAAAATGAGATTTTTGTACCGCAAAATTAAACATCAATATTGTTGTGACGAATAATCTTACTATAGTCCGTTCAACGAGACGAGAGAAATTTTGTAAACAAAGCGCATCATTTTTTCATAGTGACGACGGAACAAACAAAATATAGTCTATCTCCTTCTATCTTGTTTGTTTGCTATCACGCTCTGCTGCACGTCTCTCGGCAAGTTCGAACGTCAAATCTGTCAAGATAGTCTGACTTTGAAAACATTCGGATTTTGTAATAATTATTTGCATTTTAGTGTGCATTTTTTAAAAGAGTAAGTACCGATAGTTTTTTTCATCCGGCTTTTTTTCTCTCGGCTTACACTAGGGACATTGTTATTTATTGTAATATTTAATAAAGCCGAGGATAAAGTAGGTAGGTAATGTCTAGGGAATGCAATCCCGCGGATCCGCAATCCCGCAAATGCGGGATCCTGCATAAAATTAGCGGGATTACAAATGCGGGATTACACCTGCGGGATCCGCAAGATTTGCAAGATTTTATTTTTTCCAGCCTGAATTCGCATAACAATGTGTACGGCACAAACAGTGTTGGATTTCGTAGTATAATTATGCTATTTGTACCATTATTTCATAACTTGTAGTATGTAGTTTCGTAAAGCAAGGATACTACGCGCGAAAATACCATAATTATACCTTCAGGTCGATTGACTTCATTTATTGGTCGAATCATTTTGTTTTTATTGTTTACCCTTCAATATAAAGAAATTATTTATCAGGCAAAAACCAAACAGTCGTCAAGAAGCTTCGGTGAATCTCTATGTAATGAATTTTACCAAGTAATTTGTATACTGGTGTACGTAGTATACAAATTCCTTGGTTTTTTACTATCTATCGGTCGTTTGACAAAGTAGGATGGATGTATTTTATGTATGAGTGTGAGTGAAACAATGATATGATATGTTCTCTTAGTAGTCTGTGGATAGGGCACAGCAGGAAATTGACTGCTCAAATATGGAGCAGCCCGACTGGTACCTCGACCTTACAGAAGATCACAGCTAAATAATACTGCTTTCAAACAGTGTTGTGTTCGTGTTGGTGAGTAAGGCGACCAGAGCTCCTGGAGGGAATTGGGTATAAGGTCGACGACGCGCTTGTGATGCTTCTGTTGTTGCAGACGTCTATAAGCTACGGTAATTGCTTACCATCAGGAGAGCAGTACGCTTGTTTGTCTACCTAGTTATATATTTAAAAAAAAGTACCTACAAATCAATCAATTTTAGATTAGCGCAAGTCGGCAGTCGGTACTCGAAAGGACAGTTTTCGCTTTTTTTTATCAAAAAATCGACGAAAAACTAAACGTAGTATAATTTTTTTTTCAGACTTTAATTCACATAAAATAATTTAGTTTTTGTCATTATTTCTGATCAAAATATAATTATACTATTTGTTTCTTCTAAGTAAATTATATTGATTCATTTAATGACTTCGAAAATAATTTTGTGGACTAAATAATTCTAAAATATTGTACAATCCTGCAAATTTTGCGGATCCGCGGGATTAATGGTCTCAATCTTGCGGATTTGCGGATTGTCTTTTGGGTGCTGGATTGCATTTCCTAGTAATGTCTAACGAGACATTAGCAACTTAATATTTTGACTAAGTTAAGGTTGCTTACAACACTGGGTACATTACGTAAGTTTGTAATGTACCTAATGTTAAGATATACATTTTTATTTTTTTATTTTATTGTTTGATTTTATGCTGCCTAACTTTTTGTTATTATTGTTTAGTTTTTTTTTTTTGTATCATTTTTTTTACTTTCGTTAAGTGTTTGTATCACCTTATGGCGAAATAAATGTTTTCATTTATCATTTGTCGTTAAATTCCACGCGGACGAAGTCGCGGGCACAGCAGCTTGTATCTAATAAATATTTTAGTAATATTAATCATTAATATTTCATTTGTACCTAAAATCCTAAACTTAAAATTAAACTAAAAAACGAATATTATTATATTAAACTAAATTTAACCTTAAAATGTATAATGTAAAATAAATGTACATTTTGATAATTAATTATTTAAGAAGTATCAAATCTTATATACATAATTAAATTTAATTAATTATATTTAATGAAGTAATTATCAAAATATAAATATATTTTACATTTAAAAAATTTGTGTACGAAAAAAGGTTACAAAACCCTGCATATGTAAATGACATCTATGATAATGACATTTTTGTTTGTTTACAAAAATTCTCTCGTCTCGTTGAACGGACTATACTGTTGTCATACTACGATTGTATACAGATAACGCGTTGGCGCAACGGTCACAGCACTGGTTTGTGGCTGTATAAACACAGGTTTTCTTTTATTAAATACGACAGCTTTTTGCGAGCAAATCTAATATTATATCTATACTAATATTATAAAGGTGAAAAGTTTGTATGTTTAAACCGTGCTAATCTCAGGCACTTGGTTCGAATTAAAAGAATATTCTTGTATTGGATAGCCCATCTAACGAGGAAGGCAATAGGCTATTTTTTTCCTCAAATTATCGCGGATGAAACCGCGGCTCACAGCTACTTATAATAGTAATATATAAACAAACAAACCGTATAGTGCGTAACAAGTAGTACAATAATGTATTGCAAGCACCTTAGTTATCTTAAGATTACTTCTACTACTACTACTACTACTACTACTACTACTACTACTAGTACTAACTACGTGTTGTTATATATTTAGTCACTTTTTGAACTTTTTTAAATAAAAAATGTATGACGTGTTAAAGCTGAATCGGTAAAAGCGCGAAAATTAAAATTATCTTTGCGTCGTATTCTTAAATGACTATTAGTACACAATTACACATAAATAAATCTTCATAAATCCGATAGTAAAGGTTTATGAAATCTATTTCAGAAATTTGTAAATAATAATTATAATAGAAAATATCTTTGGTCGCATATAAATTTGATTTGATGGTTAAGTGACATACTTCGATGAGGGCAACGACATGTGGTTGAATGACCTCTGTGACATGTTTCAATGTCGCCTTGTCGAAATTTCGGAAATAAATCAGAACAACATATGGTCTAAGATCCGGAATATAACAAAATCTTCCCTCATCTGTTAATTAGATGAAACAATTTTTTATAGGCTGATTTCAATATTGTGAATTTATAAAAACAACCTCTGCCACCATAAGCCTGCTGCAAATAATAATACTTAAAAAAAATTTTTTTTCTTCTAAAAAATCTTTTCCCTCTCATGTTAATTACATGTAGTAAGCTAAAACCGTCAATATTTTACATTATATACCTGACTATAGTAGGCACCCATCTCTATGATTGCTATACTTACCTGCAGCCAGGTTACTCTGACTGAGGTTACTGACCTGGCTGCAGGTAAGTGTAGCAATCATAGAGATGGCTGCCTACTACAGTCAGGTATATAATGTAAAATATTAACGGTTTTAGCTTACCACATGTAATTAACATGAGAGGGAAAAGATATAAAAAAAATTACATCAGGCTTATGGTGGCAGAGGTTGTTTTTATAAACTCACAATATTGAAATAAGCCTATAAAAAATTGTTTCATCTAATTAACAGATGAGGGAAGATTTACCTTCTCGGATCTTAGACCAATACAAGAACATAATATTTCGCTTGTCGTTGTCATTTAACATTAATATTTCGTGATTATTTTTTTATTTTGTTTGCGAAAAAAGAAATTGATTACTAGCTAACGCGGCCAACGTTTACTTGTCTTGTGAAGTCTATATAAGAATACGTAGAAAAAAATAATAATAATAAAAACTGCCTATTTACATAATATATTGGTCCTCGATTTTTCCGTTTAGCGACACATTATAGATTCATTTTTATTCACATAGAAGGAGATAGATAAAGAAAAAGTCTAGCTCTTTGTTCTCTTGACGCCACCGTATTTTATTTTATTTTTTGTCAAACCTTAGTTAGTACATCTCGTCTAATTATGTATAAAAGTTCACAATCGATATTACTATATCGAGCAACCTCGAATCGACTATATGTCGGGCGATCTTCAAGTTAAAATCGAAAATAAAACTGTCTACGACTGTCCTACAAGTCTGGCTCAGATCGGCAATGTGAGACATATCTTATGTCGAGCGAGTTAAACGTGATAACAATACGGTCTGTAGGTGTCATGCAAGTTAGGGCCGAAACGGCCGCGTGCGGTCAATAGGGCCGGTATGAGACGTGTGATGTCCTGCAAGCCGCACTGAGACCGGCCGCGTGCGGGCAGTAGGGCCGGTATAGGATGTGTGATGTCCTGCAAGTCGCGCTGAGATAGGGCGCGTGCGACCAGTAGGGCCGCGTGCCCGGTGCGCGCCGGGGCCGGCTGTGAGACGTGACGGGTGTGGTGTGCAGGCGGTGTGCGCGCCCGTGTTCCCCGTGCTGGAGATGAAGCCGCCCCTGGTGGGCGCGCTGCCGCCCGCGCACCTGCTGCCGCCGCTGCACGACCACCACCTTGTGAGTGACGCCCGCCCGACCTCATAGAGCCCCCACCTCCCCTAGCGCTCTGCCACTCACCTTGGGAGCGGTCGACTGTTCTTATCTAGTGATCTTGATACATTTCTATCTCATCCGATGTTATCACTTTTCGAATGACACTTAATATATTTTTCCAGTCGATATTATGAGTAATCTTAACCGAGAAGCTAGTGGCTAATGTTTTGTACATAAAAATTATTAATATTAAAACAAAAAACATCGCTTTAAATGTTTGAGAATAATGACGGTTCAGTAATTATATACAGTGGCTATTTCTATTTGAGTTTGATTTAACTTGTATGTGTAGTAGCCTTTTAGAAAAATCGGGTAATCTATTTCTCTTCTCTATGAGGTTGAGTGGGATGAGGAGTGAATTTTATGTGGTTGGTGCTGCCCCATTCCCCCCGTGTTGGCTTGGATGTCTCTATAGCCCCCGTAGTTGTTAACAAAATAAATGCGTATAAGAGTAGAACTCCTGATGGTGTGGAATGTTGACATGAATTATATATTTATTTTGCGCTGATTCCCCTACGCTTTGCTAGAAAGTAAATACGTCCTTTATTAGCTCCGAAGTGGTTGCACGTTACCCCAGTCCCTATAATTAGTACGTAATATTTAACATGCATTAAAGTAGATAGTCTTATTTTTTTCAGCACATTACATTCATTCATTACATAGAAAATGTATTTGTAGATTTTATTCGTAATATATCAAGCTTTATCTGTTTGTTTTCTGGCATCGCCGAGACGAGCTTTAAGTTTTTTAAACATTCACTTGCATTAAGATGGCGCAAACGATTTTTTTCAACGTTCCTATATTTGCACCCATCCTTATTTAGCCTTTACCACGCCTCGTCCATTTTTTTTTTATTCGTTATAATTTGAACGTTAACCGTGAAGTGCATGTTATATATACATGACACTTTTTTATTTTTCAATTAGAATTCAAATGAATTTATCCTCCTCCTGGTTTTGGAAATGCATTTTTCACGGGCAGCACCACTCAAACTCACAACGTGGTGGACTTTGAGTAAAGGAAATTCGCATCGCTGTTATTTTGTCAACGCAACCAATTTTAAATAAAAAAAAAGTATTAAAACATTATATAGATTCGTCTCAAATCTGCTTTAAACTTCTGAAAGCGTGCGAATTTTCTTTCTTAAAAACTAATTTCTACCCAGGCAACCCTTCCAGCAAATCCCATCCTCGTCATGTCAACGAAGATGAAAACAAGCAGCTGGAGCTTGAAACAATAATATCATGTAAAGACATGATATTATTAGTCGAAAGCGACTGATCATAAATCTGTATGTACTTAATAATATTTATAAATTTCAGATGGGTGGATTAGCCAAATCGCCGTTAGCAGGATTAGCTGCCCTTGGACTTGGAGGTCTTGGACCAGCGAATACTGGTGGTCTTAATCCAGCAGGTAAATATTTAAAAAAAGTTTAATCGTAAGAATTCTTTTATCGATAAAATAAGACCTTGACTCAATTCGTTTTACAAGGATTTTTTTAAATTTACTAAACTGAATTCGTTTTAATTTAACATAATTATGTTTTATATACTTCACATTAGAAATAATAGGTACTTTACACAGACTGATACGAGTATTATTTTACAGACAAGGTAGCTCATATCCCTATAAAAAAAATATATATACAGAGTCCGTATGTATAACTAAGATACTTAATTAATTTAGTACTGTATAAATAGTTCTGGTTTTCCAAACCCCATTTCCTAGGAGGAACCAGAACTTTAAAACTTAATGTTTAATGATCTATGCAGAAAGCATGTTCGAAAATGAACAGATCGTGACCGAAACGGATCGTTTTTTGAATATAGTAATGAGGTTGTAGTTGGCGGAGTAGTTCGTGATATAAACGTTTGGCGGTTCCGCAGCGCTGGCGGCGCTGGCCGGGTCGCAGCTGCGCACGTCCAACCAGACGCGCAACGCGCCCGCCACCAACCAGCAGTCGCACGAGATGACCGTGCCCAACGAGCTCATCGGGTGCATCATCGGCAAGGTACGTAACCACCCCCCCTCCCTTTGCACACCGAAGCTGCAAAGAGGTTTTATAGGTACAGATATCTCGTGTTTCATATGAGATGTGACAAGTTCGTCATTATTTTTTCATGGAGCTGGTGTCTGTCGTGTTTTATTACAATCGAGGAGTAAAGGTTTAATTCCAAACCACATTTTTCGAAACCCAAATATAGCAATTACTTATCCTATTTAGCTATTCATATACTAGGATTAATTATAAAAAACAGTCAAGCTATGTCACAACAGAATATTTTCCCGACATGAAAAAAAACACAACAGTCTTTTTTCTTGTTAATGCTTCTTATATCATTAATTCTTAGTTAAGTTATCGTACGTTTATCTTTAAAAATAAAATAGAAACATGATAAACGAGAGGTTTCATAAATGCATAGAAACAATGAGCGGTTTAAAAATGACGGGTAAATTTTAGGGTGGCACGAAAATTGCGGAAATCCGCCAGATCTCAGGCGCAATGATCCGGATTTCTAACTGCGAGGAGCGCGAAGGAGGCAGCACCGACCGCACCATCACTATTTCTGGCAACCCTGACTCCGTTGCGCTGGCGCAGTACCTCATCAATATGAGGCAAGTACCTTTGTAATGTCTTAACTAATGGATCCCGATATCCCTACTTACGCCACACGATCAATTTTTAACCTATTTACCCAAAACGTTACGCCTTGCCCTTGAGCTAGTTTTTTTTTTAATCATCTCCTGATATTCCTTTGATTTGTCTGACCTTATTGGGGCGTTTCGATGTACGAGTCATTTCGAATGTTAATATTTTTATGTGCCTTCTGATCCGATACTCGCTAGAAATTGAGAATTATAATATTCTTCAAAGTACTATATATTTTATTATGCTTTTTACCTTTTAAAATTGATTGTAACTACAATTACACGGTTGGTAAAAAATTTAAGTAAAAATTAATTTTATTATTTTGATTGCAATAATATTGTAAATTTATGCTTGTTCGCAAGTTGCCATTAAGAAGACAATTAAATTTACACAGAGTTCGATGGCAATGAAATCTCTATATATATAAAAATGAATCGCTGAATGTGTTGCTAAGCGCAAATCTCGAGAGCGGCTGAACCGATTTTGCTAATTCTTTTTGTATAATATTCCTTGCAGTACGAGGATGGTTATTACGGAGAGAAAAAATTAAAAAATTACCTGAAAAAAGTCTAAAAACAACACTTTTCTATATTCCTAAACAAAAGATTCGTAAGAATACTTTAAAGTCAATTTGAACTTTAATACCATACCATAAAGTTTAAATGTTAGTGGAGGAGTTTCGTTAAAAAATTTTTATTAAAGAATCGACTGTAAGGCGGCACGAAGTTCGCCGGGTCAGCTAGTTTAAATAAATGCTTGGTCACGTTATTAGTTAGAGTCACGGCGCATTATAGTTAACGATAAAGTATGCTAAGTGTTCTATGACATGTTTATTACGATACTCGATAATGTTGTAGCAGTGTAAAGTTTTATAATTATGTCTCTTTTTATATTTAAATTGTCAATGAAATAATCACATCAGTAAAATAAATTATGTATGTATTGGACACAGTGTTTGCTCGTAATCATTTAGAAATATAGTAATAAATAGTAAGCGACTGAACTTATGTTCTCGATTGTGCTTATGGCTCGCAGTGAACACGCGATTCTGCGTATACGGTCGCTCCTTTTTCTCGGTACCAAGCGGCGCGAAAGGTTAAGATCGAACGCTAGGGCGGTAGGGCGCGAGTTATCGGATCAGGGGCGCGGTTCCGCGGCGGCTCCGAGACGTCCCGCGGTCGCCTGGCCCTTTACAAGCGTCCTGTCCCGCGCAGTGTGGAGCTGCAGAAGGCGAACCTGGAGGGCGGCGCGGGCGCGGGCGGCGCGGGCGCGGGGGGGAGCGCGGGCCCGCTCGCGTCCGCCATCCCGCTGGCGCAGCTGCTCAGCAAGAGCGGCGCGCTGGGCGCGCTCAGCTCGCTGTCGGCGCTGGGCGGGCTGTCCGAGCTGCTGGCCGGCGCCGCGCCCGTGCAGACCACCGGCGTGCACCGCCACAAGCCCTTCCGCCGCGCCGACGACGACCCGCCCTCCAAGACCTCCAAGGAGCGCAACAAATACAGCCCCTACTAGCTCGTACCGCTCGCCCCACCGGCAGCTCCCCGGAGTGCAACTCCTTGATTCCATTGGGAGCGCCGACGACGACCCCGCTAGGCCCCCCACCCTCACTTGTCCTAAGGCAACTGAATATATCGCTCCGGATGACCTTGCTACCGACGGCTCACCGGGGCGCACCCCCGCACGATTCCACTCGGAGCGCCGGTTCCTCCCCCGCCACCGAGGCTCGCTCCTCGCTCTTCCAAAGATTTTGATATTGCTCCGGTTCTGTTCGTTTCGATCCCGAGACGATTTCGTTCGTTCGAATGGGTTCGTTCGTTTGCGTCGTCTCGGGAATCGATTAGAAGTTTAATGTTTTTTAGATAATTTTGTATTATTTAAAATGAGTTCATAGTGAGTGAGTCACGTTTGTTTATATTTAAGCTCGTTTCGTCAGTAGTCACTCGTGACGCACTGTGAATCTCGTCGGCGGTGTAAAGTTTTAAAAGACTGTTACGTCTACTTAGGGTATGCACAGGTTGAAAAGTAATACATATTGAGGAAGCAGTAGACATGCCGTTTGATAGATCTTAAAATTTGATGAAATAATGAAATACAATTTATATTTAGTACGTTTTTAATTGTTATTATTAACAAAACCTACACTTCGTACAGGTTGTATGGCAATATCGTCTCATAAATCAGATGTTCTTGTACCTAATACAAGTTATAAAAATGTATTTGAAATTTGCCTTTTAATTCATGCATCTTTTATTACAAAAAAATTGTATTATAGATATTTGTTAAAAGTTTTGAGTGTCTATGATATTGAATCCCTTTTGAAAAATATGCACTTGTAAATAGTTGTGTGAGTGCAGTGAGAATAACACGTTTTATAGTAAATTATTAATGTTTGAATTCACTCTTACATTGGTCATGTATCACGGTTGAAAAGTGTTAAATTAATCTATCAAATTTGAGGGATTATTTTTTATCCGTAAAAAAAATATTTTTTCGGAAACTGTTAGTCGTTATTATTAAGGTAGTCATATGTTTTTGTTTTGTTTTTCTTAAAAACTTTAGTAAGGTAATTACTTTTCAATCTGTTTGTTTATCTTTGTAGATATTTTTTTTTCATATTTATTACTTGTAAGTCTCGGTTTATATTAGTGTAAACTAATTTAATATTAATTTTTATAAAATCTATTTCATATTTTGTCTTCAAATATACATATAATATATATATTTTTTTCAAAGAAATGTGACAAAGAATTCAAAATGTTTATTTATAATTAATATAAGTTTTATTTTGACAAAAATAACTTTAAATCAATAATGCGTGAAATAATTGAAGTAACTTATATTGTATTATTTCCATTACATTCAAAGCAATAGTCATCTAACGATAACTAGGAATGTGACAATAGTAGAAATTACATAGAAGCTTAAAAGCTGTAGAGTATACAGAGTGCTTCGCGTTTTAACGATTGTATAGAAGGCTAAAGTAACACTAATACAGGGTGTCTAGCGAAGACGTCAAACTGTACTTCAGAACCACCATCGAATGCTTAGATTTTTTCTTTGTTTTTTTTTTTCGTAAATTAATATTTTTCAAATATTGGCAATCGTATAGTTTATATTGATTGGCTAATTAATTTAAAATGTTGTATATTGAAGATAAATTAATAAATTTTTGTTAAGTTTATTTTACTTATATAAAGGCTCTTTATCGGTAATTAAAATATGAAAATACTAGTGAAGTATAGTTTGATGGCGATAGATGAGTTTTAACTCTGTATATTTTTTTAATTAACATGATGATGTTCGATGTTAAGATTAAAATCTACGAAAGTAGATAACAGCAAACGTGCTGGCGTTTTATTAATATTACTGAATTGTCGGTGCACGTTTTCTTTTTATCTCAACAATGTTCATTCTCTTTTAAATATTCTTCTTTCACAGCAATAATAGTAATTTATGAAAAAAAAGTGAAAACTTAAAAGTTTAGTGTTAATTAACTTAGAAGGGAATGTTTTGTACTTCACAATATAGAGGAGAGTTAGTTTTTATAAAGTAAAGTTATAGACAAGTAGAGAATGAGGATAATAAATACGTTTTACCTTTACAATATGTCGTTAGTTAGGGCGAACATAAAATCGAGGTCCAATTCGAATGTTTTAAAGTTAGATATAGTTCCAGGTGGAATGCAGATTATTTGCCTGCCAATATAATTTTATTCGTAATTTAAAATCATGTTAAATTTAAGATAATACACATTTTCTTTTCAGGAATCGTATTATTCGCTAGTATTGTTAAGAGAAAAGTGTTAAGAACTTACTTAATAAAATCGTAATAAAATATGTTGTTTTCCTTTCCCGTTTGCCCCGTCTTAACCAACTGGTGTATGTTTAATGATGTTTTCGTGTCGAGCACAGATAAATATTATGTAATGGTCTGAAACATAAAGCTTCCTCGAGACCCACGCCATATTCCTGTCTACTCAGACACTAAATATTCCTGTGATACCTGAAAGCTGACATTCGGTCCAACGAGTACCTTCACCCTCCAGCTCACGGATCATCCAATATCCCGGTAAGATGTTTCTTTCCCTAAATTTTAATTTGTATCCCAGTCTGTCCTCACGGATAAGACGATCGGACTATAATATTCCGACGATATTCCCGATTTATTTCCAAATCCGACCTTACGTTAATGGTTAATTAAGTATGATTTATAAAATATAATATGGGTCGTTGATTGTACAGAAATGTCGCTGCCGCTAATATATCCTTTGTAAGCTGTTTCATTTGGTAACAACTGATTCATTAATTTTAAATGAATGTTTTGGTCTCACAGTTTCCATCATCATAGACTTACGACAGAGATAGATTATCGAGTAGCGACACTTAACAATTTTCCTGGTTTGTGATAATAAATGTATGTACTTTCTTTAATCGAGAAACTGTAAATTTCGTGCTTGCTCTTTCAGCCCAATTTACATTCCCAACCGATTTTAGTTTTACCTTAATAATAATACTGTAAACTGACGATTCACAGTATTCTTAGATGATGGAATAGTTCCGATAGTACGAGGCGCAGTTCCCCGGTGTAACGTGGCCGGTCCGTGTTGCAGGATCACGATGGAGACGGCGGGGCTGCCGCTGGCCGGCTACCACTACATCGCGCCCAACCACATCGTGAAGGCGCCCATCCATTGAATGGGGCTCCGAGGCCAGGCTCCCCTTGCGAACTTCTACTCCGACCGCTACTTCATCCGACCGCAATACGGGAATCTGGCTCCGATATACTATTTCAAGTAGGGACTCGACGATCGGAAACCGGCGATTGGCCGAGCTGATGTGTATGTTTACATTTGTTACGAGTTTATAAGTATTTTAGATATTATTATATTTATTAACCGATGTACGATCGATCGGAGCTCCCGTCGCCACGGCGGGGCTTTCGGCACTCGAGGGACGAAAACCGATCGGGACTGAAGTTTTGATTATATATTCGGCGCCCGGACAATGTACGGTGGTAAACAAGAGTGCGAAATACAAATATGTAAATTTGCCTTCGTTCACTGTTCGGGGAGTAACATTTCCGACGTCGGGAGTGACTAAACTGATCGAATTTACTATGGGTGTAAGCGGTCAAATAAATTCTATATTCGGTTGGGTTTTTTCATTATTTTGATCGGTAGAGAGCCGATCGGAAATAAGTAAATTGTGCGAAATAATTTAATCGAGCGTCGGCGTACATTAGATGTAGATGCGTTACAATCGACCTCGGATCCGCTGACGTAGCTTAGCGTTAGACTAGCGAACAGAGTGAGAGGGTTAAAGACAATATTTGTAAATAACATAATCGTAATTACCTGGAAAATTAGGTGTTACAGTAAGCACTCTTACACTCTCGCATTTAATGGCAATTTTGTTACAATAATCGACTGTTATTGATTACTTAAATAAGAAATATGAAAGAAAGGAAGTGGTAGGTTTAGATTATCTTAGCGTGCGATAAAATGATTAATTTTGTTCACGATTTTTGATATATCGTACTTGTACAAAATTGTCATTAATAGCCAGTCTGTAAGTTTTAATAGGTCTATCGCGCGAGCGCGATGTGACTGCGAAACCGATGGGATCAAATCCTTTAAGAAACTTACATTAACAGAGAAACGGCGACGAACTGATACATTCAGTATATTATATTTTAAAATATCGTCTATTATCACAAAAAAGACGTTAGATGTAAAATAGTGTTACTAAATGTGATAGTCTTCTAATTTATTTAACGATTGAAGAATTCTAACATAATAAACACCTCGGCAACAGCGTTTTAAGTCGAATAAATAATATTGGTCCAGGGATCAAAGCCAAAGATTGTTGAATTTGTTTAACATTATTAATGTTGTGGATTTATTGCTAAATTATTCTGAAACTAGTTACAAATTAGTGAATTAAGAACACTTTATTTCATTTACTTTATTACCCTCTCCAGACTGCTCATGATATTTAGTATTAGATCGAGATTTTAGGTAGTCTGTGGTAAGTGACATAAAAAATAAAAATTAAAAAAAAAAGTTTAGGTTTAACTAGTATAAGGTAAGTATAGGACCAGTGTATTAAGATGCTTTCCAGTAAAGTATTTTTGATCTTTTAGGAAAGAATAGTGCCACATTTTATCAAATATTTTGTGCCAAAATACATGCAACTATGCCAATAATTAAAGTCAGGCTAATATTTTTTAAAAATCTCACTAGTTAAAACTGAATCTTAAAGTTTAGAACATATTCGGTTAAACCACCGTATTATTGTTTTGCACCCTAGATTAAGATACATTCACAGTTAGGATTAATATTCTCTAAACATATCCTGAACGTATCCCTAATGTCTTCCCTTCCAGTATTTCATTATGAATTTTTGAAAATTTGTGCCAAATGTCTTTATACAATAATTTCTCCGAATTTGTGTATGTGACGTTCTTAAAATTTTTATAATAATTATTATTAGTGATTTCTATTAGTGCTAGTCAAATTGGTCTGATGATAAAAGACAAAATATTATTTATAAAATTCTAGTCAAAATTTATTTCGATTGGTTTATTTCTTTATTTTATAAAATGTCATATTTTATTTAACTCATGTATTTCGAAAATGAATCAAGATGTATTTGCGTGCTCTCTCTTGAAAGTATTTTATCTTAGCAATAAAAATTATAAACTCAATTATTTATATAAAAATATATATACAATTAAGACAATGTATAGAGCTTTTTAACTTTAAGTGACACGCAGGTAAAGTAGATTATAATCTATACAAAAAATAACTCTGTAACGATACGATAAGAGTTACTAGAGAGAGAGGAAAATCTATAGCTGTGATGTACGATTGACAAAGCACTTTTGTGCTGCATGCTACGTCAGTTTAAACTGAAGTTGAACTAGTGACAGGCATGTGAGTAGTTCTAGAGTACGCTTGAGTAGGAGCACGACGGATGTTGTCGCTTGATTGGCGGCGATTTATTATTTACATTGCATGCTAGTAATGGAAATTGTAACGCAGATACTCCTGGTAAAGAAGTATGTATTAGTCTATTGGTGTTGTTGAATTATACATATATAGTACAATGACAATTTAATATATGTACTTTTTCAAGTATATAAATAATTTGCAATACATAAAAAGAACATACAATATTGTAATTGTATTAACTTAGGTATTATTGTTACTGTTATTTTGATTTGCTCAATTATTTAAATGTTTATGTAAGCTAGATCTGAAATAATCAAGTTAGTTTTGTTAAAATTTAATTGTAGCTTAAATATTTAACGCGACGCTAAAGTGTCAGTCGTCTTTGAAGATTGTGTAAGATTTATACACTAGGTAAATAAGGCAGACAAAATTGGTGTCGACTATGTCTTACATATAAATTATTAGGTACGCGTAATAAGCATTTCTAACGTTATTACGCAGGTGAGTGTCGTAAATTAATATTTTAGGGTACGCATAATATTTATATTTTTAAATGTGCCCCGAATCCAACCAAAGGGTAAAAATTATTGATTATTATTATTTAGATAAAAGTTTCTTTTGAAATATTTTAAACGTATGTTATTTTAACAGATTTATATGCAATATGCTTACAAAAGCAAAAAAAAACGTGCCTTTTTATTTCTTATTATATTTGCTTTTTTCGATATCTATAACTTAATTATTAGCCTTTTATAGACAGGGTCAGACTGCGCTGTAAAATAGTGTAATTAAAATCAATTTTAGCAAATATTTACTAAATGTAATAGTAAATTTTTATTCGTGTTGGCACCTGAATTTTTTATTGTTATTGCACTTTCTTGGAACTCCTCTATGAACTTTGTAACTTTTCGTACAAAGCGAAGATATCACTTAAAATTGTTCATAATTTGAATAAAACGAGTTCGTTTCTTCTAGACTTGCAAAGTTTAAATAAAAATGTACCGTCGAAACACTCGAAACATAATAAAATTTGAGATCTGTAAATGTTTCACGATGATTGGGTAAAAAGGGTTGTGTAGTTTGTTGTGCGTATACACTATTCAACTCAATATAAATAATCGCTTTATTCTCCAGACAAAATTTTCAATTCAGAGTTACAAAACTCGATTTATTATATCGTAGAATACCAGGGTAAATAATAATAATAATTTTAGTCGTTATAAGTTTACTTCACAGACGAGTTTAAAATAAAATTATACAAATACTTCTAAAGCTTACTTTTTGTCTGTTGTCAAATTTTGAAAATATTTAAGAATCTCAGTGGAAATCGTATCGTATCTATCAACAAAGAGAACAATTCAACGTGTGTGAAAGTTGGAATGAATAACAAGGCATAGGCGAAGTATACGAATGATTGACGTGTCAAGATTGGGCTGTGCCATTTTCGGTTTAATTTCTTTTAGCAATAAAGTCATTTGTACTTTTGACTGAGTATAGTTAAGATCAATATCAGAACAATAAAAAATAACGAAAATCTGTATCTATTTTACAATTTTATAAGCATTTAAATAATTTAATTACTACATTTTTAAATAACATTGTGGCTATCTCAATAATCACATCTCCAAAAAGTTCTATGCAAATAATCATAAATTCCTTTTTATAACATATTGATCTATATTATATATGGTGTTCAAATTTTTAACGTATTGATGTAATATTATTAATTCAAATGAGCTCTGAAAGGTTCTGTCTCTATAGGAATCAAAGAAGTACAGTTTAGTAATTAATAATTTTGAGCAATAATAGGCATTATGTTTTCAACAAATAGCTTAAAATAATTTAATTTTTTACTTATAAACAATCTTTGTAGTGTAAAATATCGTTGGGTCTTGTGATATATTTTTGATTACTTATACAAGATACTTAAAATTATTAGAATGTTGTAACCAAAATATGTTTTCTTCTGATAATTGTCCAAAGACAGAGCCTTCAGTCAATGTAAGTACTTAATTATTTCTTGTTTTTGCAAAATCTTTAGTGGTACTATAGATAGGTAACACGTAGATCAAACAGTTAGATTTTCACTTGTCATATCTTTCAAATATCAATGTATTTGTCGACATATCTAATCGTTTTGTGAATTGATTGATTAATGTTAATATAAATGTTGTACGTACGGTTACAGTATACTGTCATTATGGTTAGTTTCGATATAATTAATGTTTGTTTTCATTATGTTTATTCAATAAAGTGTGTAAATAAAACTAAATATCTTTTATTTATATTCATTTAATGTTAAGGAGTTTGTGAAAACAATTTAGATCACATTGAGATATTCATATAACGGTACACTTCACTTGATTATATAAAAGAAAACGCAGCATTTATGATATACAAATGAATGAAATAATTTAATGCTACAATTATTTATCGACGCAGCAGAGTCCCAATGTTAGTGACAGTGGCGACGAGGAGAACAACGCAGGGAGACTGTAACAAGAACCCAACAGAGAGAAGAAGTCCCAACAAGCCCATAGGGTAACGCTCAGCTAGTGGGCGTATCCTCGACCCATCGGGCCTGATAAATTTACCCGGTAGTCGGTACTACGGAAGAGACAGGCTTAAGCTTTGAAACTCGTACCCAGGGAGGCCCATCGAGGCCTGTCAGGAAGACCCACACACATGTAATGAATTTTTAACGTGGTTTATTCACCCTAACGTCTTTTACTTTTCTTTTTTTTATAATAAAAAAAATGGATACCAGCCTAAGTAATTTTCTTGCGTGAAGTTAGGGACACCCAAATCTTTTTAACCGACGTCAAAAAAGGAGAAGGTTACTCAATTCGACCGTATATATTATACTAGCTGACCCCGCAAACGTTGTTTTGCAATATATGTCATCAGCCCCCGCAACCCCCTCTTGTGGGTGGAATTTCGTAAAATTCGTTCTAAGCTGACCTCTACCCGGCGAAAGGAACATTCCCACCAAAATTCAAGCCTCTACGCCTTATGGCTCCAGAGATATCGTGATGAGTCAATGGGTGGAAATCTCTTTTATATATATAGATATATTTTTTTAATGTATGTTCGGGCATAACTTCTTCATTTATAAACCGATTTTGATAATTCTTTTTTTTATTGGAAAGTAGATATCCCAAGTTTGGTACCATGATAAGGAAACCAGGATCTGATGATGGAATACCAGAGAAATTGAGGGGAACCGCCCCCAGCGCGGAATTATCAAACTTCATCATTTTATTTTTTTACCTCAAAATTATATGGAAAATATTATAGTACGTAAAAAGGTTTCTGACATCTATTCTACAGTATACCAGCATTAAAAATGTATAGTATCAAAGTATTACAATATAAAAACAGTATTACTTAACTCTTTCCGAAAGTACACGAAAAATTATAAGGAGTGACGAAAAAAAATACATCTACAGCAGTTTACAGCACGTGCTATCTCAGTCGTCGTGGGGACAGTAATGGGGGTGTTTAGGGAAGGGTGTAGGCATGTCCGGCTTCGATGTATACGCACTGCATAGTAGAACTAGTGGATAGTTTTTGAATTATGCTAGTTTTTAAATACCGCGCGGAATTATCAACGGCGCGGTATTACCCAACTCTCCCCTAATAAACTACAAATCTAAACATCTATAGATAATTTATTATAGATGTAGCCTACTGAGACTGACCCCTATCCCAAACAATCTTCAGGACTGTCCGTAAGAGCTCTCATTATTAAAAGATTTTTTTGCAACTATACACGTTTCTGCTCTTATTAAGCTCGCTGGAATTTGGAATTCACATTGATGTTAGCAAGTCGAGATTTAAGGACACAATTTTCCTGGGAAGAAGATACTCCTTGTATTTTGAGGGTTGCGAACTGCATCAATTCTTTGGCTTCTTACCACTTCAAAGTGACAACCGAAAAAGTTAAATCGGCAAAACGGTGCCAATATTATTAGAGTTTTTATAGAGCACAACTAATTCTTTCACAACTTCTTTTTACACAGCAAGAAATTTATTTCTTAAAATTTTGAGAAGTACCTACCTCGACTTTACAGAAGATAGCTAAAAATACCTACTGCTGCTGCTAAAAAATGTTAATTATATTTATTTTATCGACTTCACTGTAGATAAGGAAACCTGGTGATTGTTGCCCAGACAATCGAAATTGATTTACAATAAGGAAATGCGGCCAACGTTCTTGCCACCATTCCACAAGGAAACCACATAATTTATCGGATGTTTGTTTGTAAATAATATAATAATTTCTTTTAGGTTTTATAAAAATCATAATTATAAAATACTCAAATTTTTATTCAAATGAAATAATACAATAGGTATAGATCATCATCATCATTCATCATCCTGATCATCTTTGATTGATTCAGCCTGTAACATATATCCCACTGCTGGGCATATGGCAGTGGCGTAGCGTGCCATGGAGGGGCCCCGTATCAAAATTAGTTGGGGGCCTAAATGAAGGGTAACGATTTCTCACAAAATAAACAAAAATGCTTGCATTTAATTAAAATAAATATGTATTTAATATAAGTTATCACTTCCTCCTAGAATAGACAATAGTGACAAGTCTGATAGCCGTTCCTGTCTCGTCGAAGTCCTTATTAGGTAATTTTTGTTCAGTTTAGTTTTGAAAAACTTCTTTCAGCTGTTGCGGTTATAACTGGAAGGGTCAAGAATAGAAAGCATGATGTAATTATCAAACGTAAAACTGGATGCAAGACTATTTTGAATTTTATCAGCAACAATTCCAAGAGTTCCTTAATAGAATGAATTTTTTGAATTTCGTATTTTACATTTTAAGCATGTTTTCAGAGCAATTGATTGTTCATGAAGATTAACTGAATCCTGCAATAACCGATGAAGGATGTTGCTAACTTTTGGGCGCACGCTTAACTCGGGAAAAAGGGGATTCCTTTTTTTTACTTTTGTCATTTCTGAAGTTAAAACTCTATAGGCACGTTTGACAGTTATTTTGTATGTTTTTTTACCGGAAAGCACGAGATTAAGTGACATCGTGGATAACATTTTACTAAGTTTGCTTAAACACATTAGGGGCCTCTGTAGCCCGGGGCATCCGTACCGTTGATACGTCTGATACGGTGGTAGCTACGCCCCCGCATTGCAATCTATTTAGATTGCAATGATACTCACAGAAGCTGACTGCTGAAAAAATGAAGAAATTTTGGATATTTTTTTTATAACCTACTCTCTTTTCTGTCTACTTTTTCTTTTCATAGCTCCACTGGGATAATCTCTTTTCCTTTCACTCATTCTTTTCACAAACCACAGTAATTAACCAATAAGTAATGAGAAGTACAAGATTGTATTGTATTAAAATGTAATAACTTAACGGCGTTTGGCAGGCTTCGAGTCTTCACTTCGAAGATTCCGCAATGCTTGAAAACAAAAGTCTTCGAGCAATACGTCCTGCCTGTGTTAACATACGGAGCCGAGACGTGGACACTGGCAAAGGGACTGGTACACAAGTTCAAAGTCGCTCAACGTGCAATGGAACGGGCTGTGCTTGGGGTTTCTCTCAAAGATAGAATTAGAAATGAGGCTATCCGCGAGAGAACGAAAGTAACCGATATAGCTCACAGAATTAGCAAGTTGAAGTGGCAGTGGGCTAGTCATCTGTGTCGCAGGACCGATGGCCGTTGGAGCAGACGTGTCTTGGAGTGGAGACCGCGTCTTGGCAAACGCAATGTAGGACGTCCTCCGGCCCGCTGGACCGACGATCTACGTAAGATTGCCGGTGTAGGCTGGATGAGGATTGCGGAAAACCGGGATATGTGGCGCGAACTTGGCGAGGCCTATGTCCAGCAGTGTACTGCAATGGGCTGAACTGACTGTCTGACTGACTGACTGTGATAACGTATGAACCGGAATGAAATAAAACACGTAAATATTCTTCTCGTAATATGCATCTGTTATTGCGGGATTCCCCCTTTTAAGTCACTCACTGATGTAGGATGTTGCCAACTTTTGGGCGCACGCTTAACTCGAAAAAAAAGAGATTACTTTTTGACTTTTGTCATTTCTGAAGTGAAAACTCTATAGGCACGTATGACAGTTTTTTTATATGCTTTTTCCCGGGAAGCACGAATTTAAGTAACATTGTGGATAATATTTTACGATTTTTTTGCTTATAGACGTTAGGGGCCCCTGTAGCCCGGGGGCCCCTGTAGCCCGGGGGCCCCGTATCATTGATACGGCGGTAGCTACGCCCCTGGCATATGGCCTCTTTCTCCATTAACTAGAAGGGTCGGAGCTTAATCCACCGAGTAATGATCCCTATAAATGTGCCGATGACAACAACCGCGACCGACAGCGTAACGTGCTTTTCGAGGTAAGGTGGGGAAACACCTAAGGACAGACACCCAAACTGGAAAGAATGATTGTTCAAATACGAACATGTAGATATCATGGGCGTACCCAGAATTTCGTAAAGGTGGCACAAAAACAAATATTCTACTACTTAGGGGGCCCCTACCCCTACCATTTATACCCAAATATCACAAGTATGTTGCACAAACTGACCGGAAAGTCGATAAATTACTTTTGTTATTGTTTTAATCGCGTTTGCGGTAGTAATTAATAAATAAAACAATAGATTTTAATACCCCAGTTTTTTAAATTAAATAAAAAACAATGTTACGTAACGCGTTGTTCGAACCCCCCCTCCCTCGCTTGTAACGCATCGTAACGTTTTACAAGACCCCCCCTCCCCCCTAATTAGCGTTACGTAATACTTTAACGCCCCCTTATCAAATTCTCAACAAATTAAATTTATTTCTATTTACTGACACTTTTCATTTACTTTCACTATCTAGACTGCTACAATAATAGCTTGCAGAGGTTTTGGTTAAATCTACCTAAAATTACCTTATTAAAATCTAAAATATCAATTATAAGTTTCGAGTCAGTGTGGGGCGAATGCCACCTTGCCTCCAGCGTGGGTACGTCCATGCTAGGTATATTGTATTATTATATTCCTAACGACTTAGTTATAAAATATAATTATATAAGATTCGTATCAGTAGAGCAGTAACAGTGACGTCAACGCCTTTACCGCTGCACGTTCCGATTAGTAAAGAAAAGTATTTCATCAAAAGAAATATCGCTTTTCCTCTCATGCTTATTTTAAAAAATTAAGAAGAGTTAAGAAATTTAATTTGCGCTAGGGCAAATACCTGCCCCAATAGTTAGGTACTGAATTTTAAAATATTTATGATAAACTATTTCACTTTTATTGTGATTATATAGGCATATGGAGCCTATGTACCTACATGAATTATATTCATTTATGTATATAACTAGCGACCCGGCCCAGCTTGGCACGGTTGCTAATCCTATCAGTGTTCCTCTACTATATTATGCATGTATTATACATATAGACCTTTCTTGTGAATCACTCCATCTATTTAAAAAAACCGCATCAAAATCCGTTGCGTAGTTTTAAAGATCTAAGCATAGGTACATAGGGACAGACAGACAGCGGGAAGCGACTTTGTTTTATAATATGTATTGATTATCCACAATCATTATCATCATAATAACGTAGACGTTAGCTTACGTAATTTATTAATTACTAGCTGACCCTTGCGAACTTCGTACCGCCTAACAGTCGATTCTTTAATTTTTAATTTGTTTAATACTTAGGTTTTCTGCTATTCGTGATACCGGGTTTATACTGGTTAGCTATAAAAATTAAAAATATATATTAAAAATATTGACAAATATTGACATTAATATTTATACGATACTTAACGTCACTCAATTGCCTTCCCGGAACCCCTCCACTAACTCTTAAACTTTATTGTATGGTATTAAAGTTCAAATTGACTTAAGTAAGTATTATTACGAATCTTTTGTATGGGAATATAGAAAAGTGTTGTTTTTAGACTTTTCAGGCATTTTTTTTAAATTTTTCTCACCGTAACAACCATCCTCGTACTTCAAGGAATATTTTAAAAAAAGAATTAGTGAAATCGGTTCAGCTGCTCTCGAGATTTGCGTTTAGCAACACATTCAGCTATTCATTTTTATATAATACTAGCTGACCCGGCGAACTTCGTACCGCCTAACAGTTGATTCTTTTATACGTATCCTTCCCGAAACTCCTCCACTAACACTTAAACTTCTTTTGTATGGGAATATAGAAAAGTATTGTTTTAAGACTTTTCAGGGAATTTTTTTGAATTTTTCTCTCCGTAACAACCATCCTCGTACTTCAAGAAATATTATAAAAAAATATTTAGCAAAATCGGTTCAGCTGCTCTCGAGATTTGCGCTTAGCAACACATTCAGCGATTCATTTTTATATATATAGAGACTACTATAATCTATACTTTTCATAGTTTTTAAAATTTAACGAATATATATAAATATGTAATAATTATTTTATTTAAAGTTTTGAATTTTGTCCTTATTTTTCGGAGTTACCTTCAATTTTACACTCTGTAAATATAGAAAATTCATGCGCCAGAAATACATTAATTATTTTAAATTATAATGGCACCTCTAGATAAAAAAATGAAATCATTACTTGAATTTTTTTTATAATAAAATTAGTTCAGCTTAAGTAGACTTCTGAAATTTACTGATAATGGTTATAAATAAATAAAAATAAAATAACATAAATTTTATTGGTAACAATCAAATTAACAGTTTACATGAGAAAAAAATTAAACATAGGTATCTTAATATTAATTACAAAACTTTACAAAAAAATAAATAAAAATAAAACACTTGGTTACACTAACAGATGTTGTAGGTCCCTAATTACTTAAAAAATAGCCATACATAAGCACATAAAACACAATAAAATTGTATTTCTTTGTATAGATTATTTATTTTCAGTTTTTCGTATTAGCTTTATTGAAAAATTTCTTTGTATACAATATTTGGTGTACGATTTTCTTGAGCTAAAACAACAACACTACTGGCATTCCTCGCGCGTGAAAATGCCACGTATAGTTGCCCATGCAGGGTTGCCATCACAAAATTTTAAGTTGCCGTGTTTTGGGTATATGGATTGCCGTGTTTTGGAATAAAAACTACAAAATTGCCGTGTATTTACTTTACATTACCACGTAAGATTAAAAATGACAATAAATAATTGTGTTTGCTAGCAGCAAACGAAAAAAACCGACTTCAATTATGTCGACAAGTAATACAACGTAAGTAGACGAGAAAAAATTAGCAAACGCACTAATCGTCACTACGATTTTCGAGGGTTCCCCTCGATTTATCTGCGATTCCATTATCATATGCTGGTTTCCTTATCATGGTACCACCCTTAGGATATCTCCTTTCAAACAAAAAAAGAATTATAAAAATCAGTTCATAAACGACAGTTATCCCCGAATATACATAAAAAAAAATATTTATACGGTCAAATTGAATAACCTCCTCCTTTTTCGAAGTCGGTTAAATAACCTCCTTTTTTTGAAATCGGTTGAATAATACATTATTCTTCACAACCGTCATACAAATTTATCGTAACCAACATTTTTTCTTCAGCTTTATTCAATTTATTTTTATTTTTTTCCTTTATATTGTTTATCTTTTGTTGTGTTTTTGTTCAATTGATTTGAAATTTACACAATTTCCTTCGGATCAGATAAAGTGCTTACAGCCAGTAAAGCTCATTTTATTGGGGAAGTAATCATTTTATTTCTTGTTTTTTTTTTTGTAATAATTTTATTTCTTGTTCTTGTTTTTGTGTTGCACTATAATGACTTATCAACTATCAATGAAATTATTAGGAAAAACAAGTACACATTAGATTGCCGTAATTTTGAACACGGCAATGAACGTACTGCCGTGTACCGTGTTTTATCACCGAATATATCCAAATTGCCGTGTAACACGGCAATTGCCGTGTAAATGGCAACGCTGTGCCCATGGGTAAAGCAACCTTTAGTTAAATCTATACCCACTTTACTTAACGTTTGCCCTTGTGACTTGTTGATTGACATAGCAAAACTGACATTGACAGGGAATTGCAATCTTTTAAATTCAAATGGAAAATTTGACGGTATTATAGGAATCCGTGGTATAAATACTGTTTCACCTTTTCCGCATCCGGATATTATACGCCCTTCTATAACATTTCTTTGCAACGACACTACTCGCAACCTAGTACCATTGCAAAGTTTTGGTGGGTTTAAATTACGCAGTAGCATGATGGGCACGCCAACATTAAGTTCTAATTTGTGAGAGGGTAGACCAGGCACAATTATACTGTTTAAAAATTCTGTTGGGTAATTAACCACTTCATCCGGATTGCAAACTGTATTAATAGAAAGGTATATTTGTGATTCACCAGATAGTTTATCCAAAATGCGCTGATTGAGCACAGAAACTTGGTCGTTCGTAGGTGCCAAAATTGACCTGTCACACAACCACGAATCTTCTTTGATTTTGAGATTGTGAATATCATCATAAATACTTTGTATCAAAGTGTCAGTGTCCGCCACAACCTGACAAAGACTGGTAGGTAGCTCTATATTATGAGTACTATTCAATTCTGGACACTTTCCCTCTCCAACATCAAGAAGAATTTTGCTAAACTCTGAATCAGCTGAATGTGCTCTCATGTTTTGTTTTAAATGAAGTTTTTTAAAATGTTTCCAAAGTACTGAACGTTTTAAACAGGCGTTGATTTCATCGGCTCGCGTACCCTTAGTCACAACTGGTAATATTTGTCTAAAATCTCCAGCGAATAAAAATATGACTCCTCCAAATAATAGATTATTACTTCTTATGTCCTGCATCGTCCTATTCACGGCTTCTATAGAAATTTTGTTTTCCATAGTGCATTCGTCCCATACTACAAATACACAATCTTGTAGTACTTTGGCTTTGAGACTATTTTTGGGTATACTGCAGACTGGATATTCCGTACGATCTAATTCTAGTGGGATTTTAAACATCGAGTGTGCCGTTTTTCCCCCAGGAAGTAAGGTTGCCGCTATGCCGGACGATGCGACTGCTATGGCAATCTTCTTTTCTGCACGTATTTTGGCCAGTAAAAGATTAATCAAAAATGTTTTGCCGGTACCACCTGGAGCATCTAAAAAATACACCCCACCAGCGTTTGCATTTATTTGATCAATGAGGAGTCGGTAAATTTGATTTTGTTCATCGTTTAATCGTGGTTCATTATGATTTATAGTAGTTTGAAGTTCAACTGGGTCAAAATTTGTATGTTCAATATATTCCCTGTTTAAATTTTCACCGATTCCATCAGTCGATTGTGGAGATGGTAAACCATAATGAGGGAGAGAATTGCCGCCTATCGAAAGAAGAGCGTCTTGTAATGTAAACAAAGCTCTATTTGTAAATATCTCTAAATGAGCATTTATGTCTGCATCCGGGTAATGGCGTTGGAAGTCTCTTACATAATCATCCGTAAAATGATCTTTAAACTTGTCCCATAACTCTATAGGATTAGATACATTACAGAAAACTAATATAATGGCGAATAGCTCTCGTAATTTAGATGCGCTGCTGCTTACACTGGCATCTGTTAAAGTGTCGCACCAGTGATTGTCGCCTTCTAGTAAGCCAAGAGCAAGGCATGTCGCTTGATATGTAGGATATAAAATCCCATTCACCCTTCTGAGACTTTCGAAAGAAGTTGGTCCCTTGACAAATGTTAGTAACAACCTTAGATAGTAACATTCCCGATTATTGGGATGAATTGTATAGATTCTACCAAGTGTGTGCTCGTAAAATATGCCGGGATGACCCTCCACAGGAGTACCTCGACGTCGCCGTTGGAATGTTCCATTTTGTTTATTAAAAGTGTAATAAGCTGGTATTTCTTCGTACAATAAAGAGGCTGCGAATTCGTCGTTATTGCACAGATCGAAAAATGCCATCAATGTCGTGTTTCTCTGATTTTCTACCACTCTACGGACATTGCTTGGATCAAAATAAATTCTCTGGCCATTTTCTAAGTGGATATCAAGATGTATTACTGCGGGAAAACGTTCGTGAATCGAAAATGATAACATGCGCCAGATTGCTTCGGAAGTACTAATATATCTTCCATTTTGATATGACGTTACTTCATCGTTAGCATTTTGTACACCAAATACCGCCAAGTCTGAACCTTTATTGACATATTTACAAATGTACTTTATGGACTTAATACTGCTACAGAGTTCAACGTTGATATGTGCTTTAAAAGTGCGTGACAGTACCGGTGAAAATGGAACAATCCAGCGATTGTCAACATCGATAGAGTTAGTTCGTGATCGGATTGTCGTTCTTATACCACCATTTTCAGGTGAACGACGTCTGTAAAATGGATAACCATCCTCACCTGTAACAGTATCTGTAGTAAAAGATTTAGGAAATCTTTTACTACAGATACCGTTCTTCATACACGGAGATCGAGGATTGTAAGAGCCACATGGACCGTGCACCATGTGGGTTTTCACAACATCAAATAGCTCTGGATCAACTTCTTGATCTGGCAATTCTGCTCGTATCACATCATCGATTTTCTCAGCTCTTATTTTCGTTTCTAACCATATCAAAACGTGGGCATGGGGCAAACCACGCTTCTGCCATTCTACACTATACATAAAACACCGAACGCAACCGAAAATGTTTCCTTTCATCAAGAGATCCATCAGTTTTTTTAGTTTTTGTTTAAAAACTCTTGCTACGACATCATGCCGATCAGAAGGCAACTGCCCTGTAAAAAGTTCATTTGTGATTTCATCCCACTTAGGGTTGGTGGTGAACGTTATGAAAAGGTCGGGACGCCCACATTTCCTCACATAACAAAACGCATCCTGTGTGCGTTCGTGCATATATCTAGGTCCACCCGTAAACGACGAAGGTAGAATTACTAACTGGCCCAAGTCCTCTACATTCTCATTCTGATGGATTGCGTCTTGAAGGTGAATATAATTTTCAACTCGAAGCTTATTTTGATTAGTTCGTATAAAAATAAGCCTTTCTGTTTCGATTTTAGCATATACGTCAACTCAGTATTGATTAAATAATTCTTTGTAATTATGCAGATGATTGTACTCATTTTGTCTTATCATTAACCGGTAACAATAGTATTGTAGAGCAGATACCTTCTTTTGGAAATTTGGTTGGCCTGTGTTGGGTTCTATTTGATAGACCGCAAAGTTATATCCATCTTCCCCGTAAACAAACATTAGAGGGTACTGCAAAGCATCATACGATCTATGAGTTTCTGAGATTCTTTGCAATCGATTATCATGTCTGCGAAGTATTATATCTCGTTTATCACAATGTTGATTTACCAGTAGCACAGATACTTCGTTTGTTGTTGGTTCATTATGGCGACCTGGATGCTCTGCTGAAGGTCGTCGATCAGCATTTATAACTATTTTATAGTCATTTTCGTTTGAATTTGGTGCCACAAATTGAAGAGCAGTTTTAAAATCATGAATGTAATTATTATTTTCAATAAGCATAGTTTGCAAGCTTTCAACTAACATAGGATTTAGATTTGGAAAACATTGTAACCTTGCGTCCCTTTGTCGTACATAATCGCTAATGAAATATATTTGTAAAAATGATTCTCTTTCATTATCTATTGGTAGAAGGGAACCAATTAAATGATATACCTGTCCCTGTATTTTAAACGTGGGCATATAATTCCCTTCATGTATTTCTTTCGCCCCAAAAGAAGTCATTTGAAAAGCCGAATTATAACGTCTAATATTATTTAGGAAATGGTGAGATTGATCATGTTCGCCACACAACAAAGACTTAAGCGGCTCAGGTGGCTGTTGAATAGAATTCAAGCGTACTTTTCCAGACGAACAACAAATTCCTTTTGACTCATCTTTCCACCTTAAAGCTTTACAGTAGTTGCAACATACATTCATAGGGCCTATCCCAGACGCAGCAGAATAATTTATTTGGGCATCATAATTGAACCCACTGTTATGTTTGTCTCGCCATGCAATATGACGTCTATAAGTTCTTCTTATTTGGTCATTATTTAGTCGTTGTTGTCGGTTTGCTACACTTTCAATATCCCGCAGAGCACTTGTCGTTTGTCTGGCAATATCCAGACGCCTTTCTCGATCAAAATTCGTTTCTGACTGATGAATGATACTCACACTTTCACGGAGCTGAGATAAGCGCTCGATTCTCTGTCCTTGTAACTCATGATATCGATCACATTGTTCTGTCACGCGGATGTCATGCTGTTCCCGATTTTCCAATTCACGTTGATTTTGGTGATGACGACGATCATTCTCTAATCTTTCCTCTCTAGAATCATATGATTCGAGGCTTCGCGACATAGCGTGTCGAATACGATCATCCTCTAATCGCTGCTCTCTCAAATCATTCGATTCTAGGCTTCGCGATATAGCGTGTCGAATACGATTATCCTCTAATCGCTGCTCTCTTAAATCATCCGATTCAAAGCTTCGAGAGATCGCGTGTCGAATACGATCATCTTCTAATCGCTGCTTTCTTGAATTGTCTATTTCTAGGCTTCGTGAGACAGTGTGTCGTATACGGTCATTTTCTAATCTCTGCTCTCTTGAATCATTCGATTCAAGGCTTCGCGAGATAGCGTGTTGTATACGATCAAACTGTAATCGTTTATTTCTCTCAGAACTACTCTCATTCGACCTAAATATCGACATCCGTATTCTACAATTTTTCAGACGACTTTCCGTATCCTGTTCAGATTCATTTTCACGTCGTAATCGTTGGCTTTTAGCCTTTTGCGTATTTTTAGAAAGATTTGATTTTCTTTTAGGCATAATTATAACTATCACAATTTAATCACAGACAACCTTTGGGTATAGGACACAAAGCAGAAACTGCAGTTAGGAAGTAAACAAATAATAACTGGTGTGCGAATTACAGTATATTTAAATAAAGTACATATAAATAATATATAGTAGTTTATGCAACTGTCATATAATGAAGGGTATTAAAACACTCGTTACTATTATGAAACTCGCGTAGTGGTTATATACTCTTTGAATTTAATAGTCATGTTTTGACATTTGACATTTATAAATATTGAAGTAACCATACTGTAAAAGAAGAAGAAGTAACCATACGATTCGGTACTCGATAGTCACGATAAATCGATTCAAGTATGTATGAGTATTGAGTATTTGATCGATTTGATTATGTATTATAAAGGGCATTGCATTAAAATTTATATTAGAAAATTTAACATAAACTTTAATATTGTAGGTAATTTGTAATAATACAATGGTACAAAAATCAATTTGTCTTTATTTTATTTTTTTATATTATTTTGTATGTTTACGTGAATTTCACTCACTATAAATTCTTTCATTCTTTTGCGAATTTTATTGTGGTTTATGTGATTCTAAGCATGAGGACATGGTCCTCCATGACCATGGTTGCTGTAAAGTATCCGAAACGTCAGGCATGCAAAGAAACCTAATAAACCGCGATATAAATCCGAAAAAGTTGTTTCATTATTTTTTTTTTTTAGTTACAATAACATTCACTCAATCACAAAAAATGAAGAAAAAGCGAAAGTGATTGAATAGTCATTCAATCATTTTCATACGATGATGAGCCAAAATCGTCAATTGAACTATCGTCACCTATAAATATAATTATTTCATTTTCAATTATAATATTATCAATATTTACGTCTCTGTCATAATCTTCCTTTAATATTTTTAGAGTTTTTTCTACCACTTTTACCCAGTCGTCTTTCATCTTACATCCCTGCGCAGCAGTACGCGCGTGGACGCTAAGTCACGTGCCAAATCGAAACACTTTATGTAATTAATAATTCTTTTATTGTTTCCTACAGGCTACACTTTCGCATTCTATGGTCTTTCTCAAATGTCAAAACGGGCCTGTTATATTGTGATTACTATGATGGATGTGCATTTTTCTATTTAAAAAAACGAAAAACCCAACTTAGAAATATTTATTTTAGAAAATAACAACTTTTCAAAGTAGCCTAAGTTATTCCTTATTACAAACAGACACCCCAATTTTACTTATTTGTATAGATTTTATAATATATAGCTGTGCCCGTGGCTGAATTAACAAAAAAGTTATTGTTCAGTTCGCAGAGTTATAAAATAAATACATCTAAAATAAAAGTAGCCTAAGTTACGCCTTATTACATCAGCTATCTGTATCTATGGGTACATCCATATGCATTTAGTAAAAAGCGGTTATTTTAATATTACAAACAGACACTCCAACTTTATTTATTAGTATAGATATAGAGTATAGATTTGATTGATTGAGTGAAGTGCCCTGTGCATAACAAACAACCACAGTTCTTGAAATACGACAAATGGATCATATGATAAAAATAATTTTACGTCATGTAGATAATTACTGTTTCTATAAATTTAATTTAAAAAAAGGAAATATAAATAGTATCTATGACTCCAAGATTGATTATTTGCAAGGAATTAAGTCGAAATCTTGGAATTTAATTTCAAACCAAGAGTAAAAAGAAATAACTCTGTTTATTCAGTTATTTATTTTTTGACGACGGCCTTAAAATGTAACTATGCACGCGTTAGTGAAATTAAACTTTCAAATGCATGGTTAATGAAGTCTAAATCAAGTTTAAATCAAGAGCTATGAGCAAATTAATATACTTGGAAAATCACATACCTAACTACTAATTTATGTAACAAAGTAACTAATTAACGAATAATTATAATTTTTAAACTAAAAATATTTCATTAAATCGATTGAAAGTTCTGCTTAAATAAAATCGATTATTATTTCAAATCGAATTATTAACCTGTGAGGAAATCACTAATTTCGAAATGTCTGGAACTGTCAAAAAGATAAACGATTGGACGGAGTGTACAGACGTAACCTAAAGTTGTGACGGAACGTAAATTTTTTCGAGACGTTTCGTAATAATTATAAATTAAAATAAATAAATTTCTAATATCAAAGTAGCCTAAGTTACGCGCAATTACATCAGCTATCTGACAGTGAAAGTCCCGTCTAAATAGGTCCAGCCGTTTCAGAAATTAGCCGGAACAAACAGACAGACAGACAGACAGACAGACAAAAATTGTAAAAAATGTTATTTTGGTATATGTTTCGTGTATAGATCCATATGCATTTAGTAAAAAGTGGTTATTTTAATATTAAAAACAGACACTCCAATTTTATTTATATGTATAGACTAGCTTCTGCGCGCGACTTCGTCGGCGTGGACTCCTCTCCTATTGGTCTTAGCGTGATGACACATAGCCTATAGCCTTCCTCGATAAGTGGGCTATCTAACACTGAAAGAATTTTTCAAATCGGCCCAGTAGATCCAGAGATTACCGCGTTCAAACAAACAAACAAACAAACAATCAAACAAACTCTTCAGCTTTATATATTAGTATAGATATAGAGATAACTTGTGTAGCTAACTAACTTGTGTAAATAAATGTTGCTAAACTCTATTTCTAAAACTATATTTCATATTATAATACTATATTTCGCTATACCTATAATAGATAGACTGACAAAAAAAAATTAAATATTGGTTTCAGTATCGATTATTGAGAACCCTCCAAACACTAAATTATCCTTGATTTAGGGCCTGTTTCACAAGTTGTACCAGGGTGGTACATATATTTAACGGACGACGATACAAATATACTTTTACAGCGGAAGTTAGAAAAGGCCAATAGAACCAATTAATAAACTGCAACTTTAAGATTAATATATGTGAATAGAATTTTGAAGATTTTTAAAACAATATTGCCTAGCTATTTAGGTAATATATTATTTAAACTTTTTTATGAAAGGTCGAAAAGATACAATCTCTACCTATATATTTAAAAATGAATCGCTGAATGTGTTGCTAAGCTCAAATCTCGAGAGCGGATGAACCGATTTCGCTAATTCTTTTTTTATAATATTCCTTGCAGTACGAGGATGGTTCTGACGGAAAGAAAATTTTAAAAAATTCCCGGAAAAAGTCTAAAAACAACAATTGTCTATATTCTCATACAAAAGATTCGTAATAATACTTAAAAGTAAATTTGAACTTTAATACCATACTATAAAGTTTAAGTGTTAGTGGAGGGGTTTCGGAAATGATAAGTATTAAAAATAAAGAATCCACTGTTAGGCGGTACGAAGTACGCCGGGTCAGCTAGTGTATTATAAATTTATTGTATCTTGTACACCTATACTGACACTAAACCATTTCCTTTGCCTGAAAGAAATCGCTTCGTAGCGATAAGGCCGCACTTTGTACCTAATGATACCTATATATATTGTTAAAATATTTATTTCCTTGCTATGTATTATTTCTGTTTTTGGTGTACAACAAAGTGTATTATTATTATTACTATCACTAAGTAGATAAGTAATGTGTTTACAGAATATTTAAGTAAATTAAATCGCAATTCAATTTATTAAAATTTAGTTTTTTTACAGCGAAGAATAAAAATAACAAATATAAACCTAGCATGTCTCCCATTTTAGCTGTTCAATGACATTCAAGTAAACGTGCGTACATACATAATTATTGTATACACTAGCTGCTGCCCGCGACGTCGTCTGCGTGCATTCACTGCTCGTTCCCCGTAGGTGATAGCGTGATAATATGTAGCCTATGTTCTGACCCGACTTCTTAATAATATTCGTGCCAAATTTGAAGTAAATCCATGCAGTACTTTTTGAGTTTATCCCGGACATACATTAACTTTCTATCATTTTATTATATGTATAGATTAGTAAGCAAGGGCGTAACTACTGCTGCCCGCTGTAGCGCGTCGTAGCATACCAATGAGTGGTCGAGCTACGAAGGACTGAATATATGTGTTACATAATCTGAATAAATTATCTCTTTATTTACTTATATGATGTTTTTATATAAAGAGGATTGTATGCAACGTATCGTTTAAGGCAATATTCATTTAATAAATTGCACAGTATTGTAAACATTTACCTATTATTGTTATAAATAATCCACGACCAGATAAAATTAAGAAAATTTGTACCAAATTTCTTAGAGGGAAGTACAGTCATTTGATTTGATGTTAATATTTTCTATACTATTGTAATAAGTACAAAACGCTTATTCTTATCTATATTAATATACAAAATGATTTATATTAATGGTAGGTAAACCCCTTCTATCGCACATAACCTAGTAAAAATATCTCTACTTACACAATTCTAAATTAATCAGAAAATCTTTAAAAAATTATGTAATGATTCGGTCTTCATCGTATTTATAAAAAAATAATAAAGATCTATTGAAATAGATAAATAAAAATTATTTGCGCCATGATTGCGCAAACGATTGAAGTTGATAATCACTTGCTAATATCAAATATCAAAATATACATTCATCAAATATACTAAACTAGCTATAAAAGCAAGTGTTAGCAGTAACTAGTTCTAATAAGAGTATGTAGACCTTTTATCTATTTAAATAATAAGTTTTTTTTTTTTTGTTAACTAATTTTTTAAAGTGCATCGGTTGACTGACATGCGTACAAAGGTGTAGGACAAAATTCCCAGAATTAAAAAATGCTAGTAGGTATGTACCTACTAACATTTTTATTCAACAATTTTTCGCCAGCAAAGGCGCTATTATTTTTAAAAGAAATACACCGATAATAGCGATCTAAGATAGCGATGCTAATCGTTCGAGGGAAATACCTACTTTATAAGTATAAAACGGCTTGTGCCTTTTTTATTAAGCTTGCTATGAACTTCAGATGTAACTAGACTGAGATCCCAGTCTCGCATTCATCAGGCGGAGCATTCGTATGCAATCGCTTGATGAATGGAACCAGCGGTATCGAACCGGTGAAACGGCTGGTGTCACCAGGGTCTTCTTCCCTGATGCGATAGCCGCATACAGGATCATAGGAAAAATAAAGGTGGACAGATTTCTCAATCAGATTTTGACGGGGCAGGGTGGATTCTCCGAGTACTTGCATCATTGAGATATGAGTACTCGTATTTCCTTAGTTTGAAAATTTTAATAGTTAAAATCAATCACATCAATTTATTTAATTTACTTGTTTACAAGCAAATCTCGCGACAAGCTTTTATATTATATAGATTATGTGTAATGACTTTATAAGTAGATAGTAAAAGTTTTAAAGTAAAAATTTATTTTTTTCGTTTTAGTGCATTCAAATAAAAGCTTGTTTTTTAAAAAGGTTTTTTACATTTAATTTATTTTTGACTTTTTAGTCGGTTATCACGTCACTTTATTCGAATTATTCTTAGCAAGCCCTTTCATTTGATACCCATATTGTAGAAGTGCACTAAAAATAACTAGTCCGCACTCTTGGATATGCTGCCATATTGGATTTAGAATGACGTCACAAAGTTAACCATGCATTGTCATCCAAATTGAACCTGCATACAAAATTTCAGCTCAATTGGTTGCTTCAAAATTGAGTTGCAAGATTTCACCCGAACAAACATACATACATACATGCATACATACAAACCATGCATATATACAAACCATGCATTGTCATCCAAATTGAACCTGCATACAAAATTTCAGCTCAATTGGTTGCTTCAAAATTGAGTTGCAAGATTTCACCCGAACAAACATACATACATACATGCATAGATACAAACCATGCATTGTCATCCAAATTGAACCTGTATACAAAATTTCAGCTCAATTGGTTGAAGATATCTGCTTCAAAATTGAGTTGCAAGATTTCACCCGAACAAACATTCATTAAAGTTACATACATACATACATACATACATACATTGCAAGTTAAATAAAAGCTTGTAAAAATAAAGGTGGACAGATTTCTCAATCAGATTTTGACGGGGCAGGGTGGATTCTCCGAGTACTTGCATCGTTTCAAGTGCAAGGAGAGTCCATTATCGTGCATCTGCGATCCTGCGTGTTCGGAGTCTGTCCTCCACGTCCTTCTGGAGTGCCCGGCCCATGATAGAGAGAGAGGCAGAGCGTGGAGTTCAGGCTAGACGTAAAGCTGGAACGGAATTCTCTTTCGAGAATAATAAACAGTAAGGAAAGAGACTTGTTCCTCGAATACTGCGTTAAAATATGTAAAATAGTCAATAATAGGAATAAGGATTAAGAAAAATGTGTTCAATAAAATAATATTATTATATATTTAGTAGAACATATAAAAATTGTCACTAGATTAAGGAACATAGCATTAAGCAAGCAATACTGTATTAGGTATATAAATTTACATTTATATAGACAAATTGTTGTAAATATTCTAGTTTTACTAGTGTTTTCTTCATAATTAGGATTGTACCTCTGCTGTCCCTGTATATAACGGTATAATGTGTATAAGTACCTAAATGTAACAAAAACAAGTATAAATGTAGAAAATAAGGGAAAAAGTTGTTATAAAAATAAAAGTTGTTAACTAGTTAACTAGAAAATATTAGACAATAATGAAAAATTGTAAAATAATAAAAACATAACATTTTTCCCCCTCATTATCCCCGAGTTAATAGATTATAAGTACCTACACATAGAAAGAGCCTTAAGCCAGTGTGAATGAGGAAGGATATAAGAAAGATAGGTAAATTATTAAGAATGAAAGTGCGAGAGGCATAAATGCGAGAACTAGTATGAATGAGTAATAAAAGAAAATAATTATGTAAACACAGACTCGCATTACGTGTGGGGGCAAAAAAAAAAGAAAAAAAAACTAGACTGAGATAGTATAATCAGTGATAACTTTTCACCATGGGCCTAATGGTGTTAGCGGTTTGTTGATGTCTTAATCTTACCTTCATGACTTATTTTAAGTTTCTTTATGTGTACATTGTTTGAAAAATAAGTCTAAAAATGAAGTAGGTACAAATGTTAGTACCTAAACTTTACCTAATCCAAAAAAGATTTGACAAAAAAAACAAACTAAAACTGAAATGACCACGCTTCTATCTATATTACCTAATGTAATTCATTGTCAAATATATAATAAATGGAGAATTTAGATTGGGTAGGTACTTCAAAACATAATCGTAACAAAGTTCAGTTACGTAGTTAAAACATGCTCCAAACGTTTGCAACAACCGTTTGCGTCATAAAATAAATTATATTTCTAGAAAAGATTTAAATAAAAAGTAACATTAAAAGCGAAGCCGTGGATTTGACTAGCCTGCCGCTTTGCCATTATCGTGGTTCACGCGATGTCTTAACGCCCTGACCTCCAGCCACTCTTGTTATTGACTTTCTTACCTATACCTCACTCACTGAGGATTAAATAGGACGAAATATAAATAAAAACTAACTAACAAATTTTGATACAGAATTCTAGGGTTACTTATTAGTATTAGCACAGCTATAGCTAAACAAAGGATTTAACAATTGATCGAAGAAAATCTGTTTCTAAATTACCTAAAAAGCAAAAAATCAATGGTTCGCGTTTTATTAATAAATAATAGGCAAATGTTTTAATGAATTGAATTTATTTGTTATTAAAGCCAAACAATAAATATGTATGTGGATCAAAATAAAACAAACGACAGAGTAGTGATATGTCGCAGAGGCGGGAACTGCGCATGCCCGCCACTGCGCCACTAGGCAGCACGCTGCCCCCTGGCGGACTCGCGTCGCAGTGAGTTGCGTAACAAAAGCACATTCGCCTTCAAACGAACGCCTCGACGGTATGGGGAAACGTAAATCACCATAAAACTTTCCCGCGGTGCGCGCTAAATTGCAGCAGCGTTCTTTTTTTAATTTGTCATCAAATAAAACCTTTTTGAACCTTCAAATATTTATGGCTTTTTATTATATTTTCTATAAAGTTTTGTTGTAAAAAGTTGACTGTGTCGAAAGTGAGTCTATGCGGATTTCGCCGGTTACGTATGAAATAGTGCGAACGTTCTAAGTGTGTGTGTTCATTTTTGTTTTACTTTGCTTGGTAGCGAGTGGTGGCGCTGCCCGGTGGGACCGCGCTGGTGGTACGAAGGAATCGATACTGCGGTGGGAGCGGCAAGGTAAAGTTTTCTGCTCTTTGTAACTCTTAAGCATTGTTTCTTCTGTGAATGCAGCGAAAGTTTTAGTTTTCCTTACAAAGTTTTCATTAATTTATTTAAACGCACTCTATTCAGTAGGGATTAATGAAAAACACACGCAGCTTTTAAGGCATTAAAGCTAATTTTATTAATGTATATTAAATTTGTATTAAAAATATTTATATCATTTTTATTTTGTTGTAACGTGTGTTTCAAGATTGTTTATTTATCTTCTAAAACACTTTTTACGTTTTACTATATTGCCTTTGTCAGGGCTAGTCTGTCTGCTCACGTAACTCAGCCAAGAAAGTCTAGGTATGAGATAAAAACTGCTAAAAAGAACCTATAACCATCTTAGTACATAAATTATTTATCAATTTAACACGCTTATTATTTAGCCTCGGCTATATTTATTTATTTATCTTCATACTATGCCACTGGCACGAAGAGTGAAATGGACATCCTATAGTATCAGAAACTACACCAAACTTTTAAAATAAATAAAATTAAATAAGAACATTTTTATTATTTAACTTATTCTTTGTTAAATCTTTTTTATACAAACACGAAATAAATTTTTCATTTGAAAATTAACTGTAAACACTATTTTTTTAAAGGAAGAAAATATATTTTGTAACAAGTATCATATTTATGGACATTTTTTAACACTTAAAATATTGGGTTTCGTCCAAAGAGTGACGCAAACAATTCTTAAAGAAGTAGGTCATACAGATATTCGAATTCGTGTTTACGAAGCGTTTCAAGAACTATAATTATATCAAATTTTGATAACTAATTAAGCAGGTTTCTCGGTAATTAATTTGTATCAATAGAAAATTTTGTGATAAAAAATTTTCCGCAAATACCTAATAAAAATATTTAACTATTAGTAATTAAATAATAAGGCCTGAAAGTAATGACTTATCTACTTTTAAACATAGGATAGTTAATAACGTAAAATATTCATTGTGCAGGACTTCGATTAGTGTGAAGTACGAATGTTAATACTTCTATTAAAATTCAAAGGTTTTTTTTTGTGTAAAACAATAATGAAATTGGATTTAGATGAAAAGAGTAAAAACGATAGTTTATTTGTATCTAACTCTTTAAAGGAATTTTAGTTGCACATAGAATTAAAATATTTTCCTTTTAAAAATTCATCAAATAGGACGCCAATTTGAACAAACTCTAATAAATTAAGCGGTTGATCAAATGTTTATATTTACAAGTTCTGTTAAAGATTATCTCATGTACTTGTACAATATGTGGAAAACGCTATCGTGAAATCGTTCGGCAGATCCTTTTTGTTTCATACCGTGTTTGCCTACCATTAGTTGCAATTCTTATCCATATCTTTGCATTTAATACGAGTGCCTAGTACCTACTTATAGGTATAAACTAGTCATGGGTTAATTCTAAATTACGTGCGGGTAAACTAATGACGGCTTTTTAAAGGTTATTTCTACCGCTTATCAATGACATTCATGACATTCTACAAAAACGTAAGTTTTATGTTTCCTTCATGTAGTTATACAATACTTAAGAAATAACTAATTCATATTGCTTTTTTTCTTCATTTAACGAAGGTTGTGCTCAATCGCACTGATCACTCTCTGTCGAGTATTCACCACTCAACGTGACATTTGCGGAATCATCTATGTATGCTATTTGGCACCGTTGAAAATCATGGAACTAAAAGGAGTTAAATTTGAAGTTACTTAAGCATGTGTAATTCGGTAGAATTAAAAGTCACACCGTGGTCACACCTTATGTATTTCTTTCTATCACAGTTAAGTACTTCTTTCAAAATATAATTGAAACAAGTAAAAAGAACAATCATATTTAAAAGCTGAACAAATGCGTGACGTAGATACATATTACTTAAATTGATTGTAGAACGATACGAAATTGAAATATACTTTATTTAAATAGATTTAGATATTTCTGAATTGTCATTTTACAAAATTATATAGGTAGGTACATACATACTTACCTACTTAAAGGGCACTAATCGTAATGTAATGTATAATTCGTTATCACCAGTTATTCTAAGGACAAAATAATTTTAATGTACCTAATCCTAAAACTAATAAGTATCAAATATAAAAATTTCTGTGGTACTTTTTTGAAAAAAAAAATAGTGAGTAATACGTAAACATTACTCAGAAAGAAAAAAGTAACTCAGTGAACAATGTGCATTTTTATAAATCTCCAATAAAAGCTGCGGGTACCGTGATCTCTGTTACATATCATTTTAGTATATTGACTTTATTTAATTTAAAATATATTATTTGTCATTAAAAATAAACATCCACAGGGAGTTTCGAGCTCCAAGGTTGAACACAAGCTCAAACAGCTCTTTTTGGTGAACACACCCATTAATTAAGTGAAACACTTTCAAATTTATTAATGGAGAATTTTAAAAGAAATCGGTCATAAATAAGATAATATGTACTACTACGTTATCATCATCATCATCATCATCATTTCAGCCTATCGCAGTCCACTGCTGGACATAGGCCTCCACAAGTTCGCGCCAATAATGGCGTGAACTGATGTGTTTTACCCATAGTCACCACGCTGGGCAGGCGGGTTGGTGACCGCAGGGCTGGCTTTGTCGCACCGAAGACGCTGCTGCCCGTCTTTGGCTTGTGTATTTCAAAGCCAGCAGTTAGATGGATATCCCGCCATCGGTCGGGTTTTTAAGTTCCAAGGTGGTAGTGAAACTATGTTATCCCTTAGTCGCCTCTTACGACACCCACGGGAAGAAAGGGGGAGGCTAAATTCTATGCCGTAGCCACACAGCATCACGTTATCATGACTTGTTCCAATTCGGTCTATAGCGTTCATTAATAATTAATTCGTCCAACGTCTTCATACCGATCGTTAACTTTGGGTTAAGGTCTTGACTAATTAAGACTATAACAATCCATAATCACATTCTACCCACAACGTTCATCATAGTAATTTTTGAATTGAACTTTTGTCATTATTAAAAAACTCGTAAAATCTTTTTTGATTTTAACTATGTTCAATTCGTCATAGCAATATTCACGGAAATCTTGAGATTGTTAATTGTCTGTGATGACCTGATATTAATTAATATAAAACGACTATATTATGTTACTTGAATTATATTATATATCACACTACTCTTTGTCTTGAGAGTGCCTTTCTATTTAGATTAAACAAACTTACTTTTAATACTAATGTAGGTATATATGTCGATCAGTATTTGAACTAAGTATCTATAATTATGCTACATTTGATTAAAAACTTAAAACATACTAACCTTAATAACCTTAATATTAGTAGTTATACATAGCTTTTATTTTCCAATGATGTTGTCTATTATTTAATTAAAGTTATAAAAGTTGAAGAATACCTAGGTTTGGACTCAAATAGGTAGGCTAGTATAGTTCGCGTCACGTAAAAAGAACGCTGGCCTTCAAGCTGCGCAAAGGCGATTTATCGGTCTATATGGTGGTATGAGGTCTATCTATATTTTTAATGTACCTACCAATAACCATTATACGAAGCCGCGAGCGAAAGGTTAATTCAAAAATAAATAACGCCTATTACTTTAATGTGCGAGATTACATATTATGCGCAAACAGTTTCTTTTAGCGTTCTTTTTACATGACGCGAGGTATAAGGAGCTAATTAGGCGTTAAGAGGCGTTATACTCGTAACTTTTAATCGTTTATTAAAAAGGCTGACTCACATGGCATAAAAAACCGGCGATCCACAAATTCTTCATCGCTTGCAAAGGCACGTAGGTAAGTATATACGCTTAAATACGTTACACAATAATGGTCGTCATTGTCTATGTAACATTACAAAATTAATCAAAAGAGATAATATACCTCCACAACGAAAGATAGGTACATTCATCTTTATTGATATCCGTTAAATAAACGTACAAATATTTAAATAACACAGTAAATATCCAAGTATCCAAATATTTTCTTATTATATTTTGCTTTTCATCAAGTTTTTATTTAGCAATATAAAAGAAAATAGGCATACACGACAAAAATCTATAACAATTTTGCGAAAATTAATTACTTATCTATACTAATATAATAAAGCTGAAGAGTTTGTTTGATTGTTTGTTTGTTTGTTTGTTTGTTTGAACGCGCTAATCTCAGGATCTACTGGTCCGATTTGAAAAATTCTTTCAGTGTTAGATAGTCCATTTATCGAGGAAGGCTATAGGCTATATATCATCACGTTAAGACCAATAGGAGCGGAGTCCACGCCGACGAAGTCGCGCGCAGAAGCTAGTGTATTAATAAAAATTGTGTAGTTATCTATATGTATTATTATTATTGTTATGAACTTATGAATAATACAAAATTCACAATTATTATTATTAAGTCAATTTCGTCAATAAAAATTGTTTTGAAGTATTAAGCCCCATCCACACGCTTGACGAACAATGGCGAACAGCGAACAGCAAACAGAAAAAACGGACGTGTGGATGGGTGTTTGTCGTTGTTTGCCTGTTCGTGTTTGTGTTCGGCAGTGTTCGGCATCGGTGTCGGTTTTTCTTCACAGATCAAAGGATGTTTGGCAAACAGTTCGCGGTGTATCCACACGTTTGGCCAGCGATCAGTATGCGCGCGAGCTTCACGGGTGTTGGACGTGTCGCAGCTTAGAGTACATACATTACTTGTCGCAGTTTTTGGCGCGTTATTTACAGCCTTTTAGGTACTCAAAATCATGTTTTAATATTGTTTGTGTGACGTCATGTAAAGGTTTTATTTCTTCATTTAAAAATATTTAAATGAATTATATTAAATTATTATTCGATAAATAATCGTAAAACAGTATATTTATTTTACTAGTACAGTAGTAGTTAGTTACAGTAGTAGTACAGTATATTTATTTTAGTAGTATTAAGTACATTATAGATTTTATCCGTCCGCCATGCCGCCGCGTTATTCGTCCGCCGTGTTTGCCGATCCACAAAATACTAACACGTTCGTCAAGCGTGAGGACGGCTGTTTGTGTTTGATGATTGTGGTCGATGTTTGGAACTTTGTTCGTGTTCGTGGCGAACACCAAGCGTATGGACGGGGCATTAACCCACAACTGTTCAGCTAGCCAGCAGGCCGCCAGAATAAATTCACTTAAATCTCTTAAAAATTTTGCTGTAACCAAGATGATATTAAATAAAACCGTACGAAAACCTAGTGAATCGTGAAACACATAGCTCATTTAATACTGGTACATTTTATGTCCAAGTGTTTTACGACCTCACACTATTTTCGTATGAATCTTTGTTTCCTCGCCGCTTACTCGTATTATTGCATTTAAATTAAAGAAAAAGAAACATAACCGAAATAATTGTATATATTAAGTATAGACTAGCTGTTCGCGTTGTAGGGTGTAGGTACAACCTTGATGTCTGTCTAGAAATTTTATTATCACGATGCTCAATTTTCCAAAATTTAATCCAATTATCATGTATTTAAAGATGCTATTCTGAAAATTTAATTATAATTAAAAATATACTCATGATTTCAAGGGTTAAGGGTAGTCTAAAACCTCACAAAATAATCTCTAAAATATCACACGATCCCAGACATTATAATTTTTATAATCACTATTTGAGTAGGTTTATTATTTTTGTAAAAAATATGTATATCAATTACTTAAATGAAGTTTATAAGTGGATATTGTCACGTAAACCAAATGACTCCAAAAATACCTATTTATATATTTATTTTTCCATCCATTTTTGTTCGAATGTAGAGTCTAATGAACTTCAATAAACTGCGTTGCGACAGAACGGCGACGACTTTGTGTATTTTATACAAAATTAGTTTGAAAAGATAAAAAGAAAATACTTTTTAAACCAATATTTTCATATCGTCGTAAAATTTTCATCATGGTTAAATATTGTATCGGTGTCATTAAATGTAATTTCTCGTTTTTATCATATTGGTTATGAATGTTTTTAAAACTTTGAAAATAGTAATAGATTTCAATACTATAGCGACAGATTAATACAAAAAAATATCAGTGCATAATACATAATGTCTCAAAATAAGCACTGGATCATAGAGAATATTTTTTTCATGTGCTGTTTAAGTGCTTTATAATATTACGAAAATATTATATTTATATCGCAATGAAAATATACGCATTATAGCTGGCTGTACAAAGTTTTCTTTATAATATTAAAGTTAAAAACTTGTGATATAATAATTTATATCCACTCGCACAATATTACAATAGAGGGTATTCTGTGAATTAAGCGATAGTGCATTTATTATTATATACGGATCGTATTATATAGCCTTGGAGTAGTCGAGCTAATTAATATTAGTGTAAATATGGTGAACTGTGGAGGATGTGGCAAATTTCTCTCGCCGACGGGTGCCGTCACATGTTCCCTATGCCCGAATAAATATCATAGGGCATGTGTCGGTATCTCGGACAAAGGTCAGATATGCAGAGATTGGGCCTGCCCCGCTTGCAAGCGGCACGTCCGCAAAGGCGATAATAGCCAGACTCCGGTGAAGGGGATCGAGGAGGCAAGCGGCAGCCCCTCAAGCTCACCCGGGACTACGCCCAAGGACGTCGTGGTGGAGACTGCGGCCGTCGTAGTTGACCTTCGACGCGAGGTCACAGAGAGTATCGCCGCCATGAGGGAGTTTCGGGAGGAGCTGGTGCAGCTGCGGATGACCATCTCGAGTCTCAACGAGCGCATGAGTAGCGTCGAAGAGAGGCTGGACGCTCTCGAGAAGCGCCAGGACGCCGGCAGCGGGGAGGATGTCGTCGCACTCGAGCGCAAGGTCGAGGAGCTCAAGCTCGAGCTCAACGAGCGGGACCAAGAGGCGCTGCTGTCCGACCTCGACATCGGGCACCTGCCCGAGGACAAGGGCGTGAGCGCGACGCACGAGGTGACCGTGCTGGCGGCGCGGCTGGGCGTGGCGCTGGAGGCTCGCGACGTGGTGTTCGCGGAACGCGTGGGCGCGGCGTCGGCGCCGGGACAGGCGCCGGCCCGCCCGCGCCGCCTCGTGGTGCGCCTGGCGCGCCGCGGCCTGCGCGACGAGCTGCTGCAGGCGGCGCGCGTGCGGCGCGGTCTGGCGGCGGACGGGGGCGCGCGCGTCTTCGTCAACGAGCGCCTGACGCGCCACAACCGCGTGCTCTTTCACCGAGTGCGCGAGGAGTGCGGCCGGCTCAAGTGGCGCTACTGCTGGACGAAGCGAGGGCGAATCTTCGCCCGCCGGATGGATGGAGACCCCGTCCATCACTTTCGCTCGGAAGCTGACTTGTCACGGGTGTTTGGCGACAACTGTTCAGGCTAGAATTGAGGATTTGGTTAAGAAAAGAAATGAAACACTGTGTATACTTATAAAAACTGTATTCAAATTAATTTACAGAATTCTTGAGGCGGATTCTGCGGATGCTCATATGTGTAGTGTCTCTGTTATACTTCATACTCATGCCAATTCCCACTATCATACTTATTACATAACATTTTTAAACACTCAAACAGTATACAGCTTATACATTCAAAACTTTAACTATACATACATGCCACAATCAATATTAAAGTCCACACTTACAGTATATAATAGTTTGTTTATAATTCTCATTGTTACCTATATATCCCTGTTTATTGCACTTAACTATTATAATTTTATTTCTTTTTATGCTTATTTTTATATTTTATATTTATGTATATATTTATTCTCTATTTATCATAAACAATGGCTAACAAAAAAAATCTAGTAGTTGGATTTCTGAACGCGGGGTCGCTATCGACCAATCAGGACGAATTTATTGCTGCCATAACAGATTTTAAACCAGATATAATGGCTGTTAACGAGACCTGGCTCAAATCTGGTGAGGAGGGTAGGGCCCCAAGGTTGGTGGGTTATAATCTAAGACACATCCCTAGACCAATCAATATTAAGGGAGGACGAGGAGGGGGTGTGGGGTTTTACATACGCAAAGGAATCTATGCCCGTTGTTGTAAATATCCCACATCAGACAAGGTGGAACAAATGTGGATCACGACCCGTATACATAACCTAACTATTACTATAGGTACAGCGTACAGACCTCCCTGGCAGGATCCTGGCTTCTTCTTTGATACCTTATCAGATTCTATAGCAGCTCTGCATCGAAATGACGGAATGATCTTAATGGGTGACTTTAACATTAACCTTCTCGAGACAAACACCAGTAGGTTCAAATTATTTAGCGATTTTGTGAATTGTTTCGCACTAAAACAGTTAATTACTATGCCAACTCATTTCACCTCTCGTAGCAGTAGTCTGATAGATTTGATATGCTCTGACATACCTGTGGGCCTGGTCGACGTCGAACACATACCAGAGCTGGGTGCGCATGCCCTTCTGAAAGCAGAATTCAAAATTAAAAAACCAAAGTATGAGCCAACTTACAGAACATTAAGACCACTAAAAAACATCATTCTCGAACAATTTTGCGGTGACCTAAGCTCAACTAAATGGGAATCACTTGAGCAGTGTGGTAGTGTCGGCGAGATGGTAGAGACTTTTACTAACTGTTTAACAGAGATATTTGATATGCATGTCCCTATTATAAAATTGAAATTGAAATATCCCCCCCATCCATGGATTACCGAAACTATTAGATCGATGATGCGTATTAGGAATAAATATCATAAAAAGAATAAAACAAAAAAGACTGAGAACACTAAGGAATCCTATAAACTAATGAAGAGCATAGTAAGCAAGGCAATAGAAGAGGAAAAGAAGAGTTATTTTAATAAATTTATCAATAACAACATAGATAACTCCAAAAATTTGTGGAAAAACCTCAAGCATACAGTTCTACCTAATAAAAACAAAACTGCTGACCTACCCTCGCACCTAGCTGATCCTGATGCAATCAATAACCACTTTCTCACAGTCCCGGGTGATAATCAAATTAACCTTTCTGACCTTACATACTTTGCCCATCATCGTCATTCCACATCTACCTTCTCTCTCAATCCGGTAAGTGAGGAGGTGGTTCTGAAAGCTATTATGAGGATCAAATCCAATGCACAGGGTCATGATGGTATTACATTAGACATGCTTCAGCTGACACTGCCACAAACATTACGCACCATAACTTCAATCGTTAATCGGTCCTTAACAGAAGGCACATTCCCAAGTAGCTGGAAAACTGCTATAGTCAAACCCATACCGAAAGTGAATGACCCTACTTCTGTGCAGGATTTGCGACCCATCAGTCTTTTACCCTGTTTATCCAAGGTATTAGAGCGTATTGTATGTGATCAACTAACTAGCTATATTGAGAGCAATAGTCTACTTCCCTTATTGCAATCCGGTTTTCGCAAGGGACATAGCACGGCAACTGCAATGTCCGACATTGTCGATAATCTGCTTAAAGCTCAGGATCAGGGGATGGTCAGTCTTCTCATATTGCTTGACTTTTCTCGAGCATTTGACTCTATAAACACTGCGTTGCTGCTGTCTAAGCTCACCTATTATGGTATCGATCACCACGCTATAAGATGGTTCCACAGTTATCTTCAAGACAGACATCAGTATGTAGAATTAGTTAGAGCCGATGGGTCGCGGTATCAGTCTGGAGTTAAGCCTGTAAATCGTGGGGTCCCTCAGGGCTCAATACTAGGGCCTATTCTCTATGCATTGTACAGTGCCGATATAGTAGAATGCATCTCCTATTGCAAATATCATCTTTATGCTGACGACCTGCAACTGTACCATTCGTTTCTGCCAGTCGATTATGACTCCGCTATCGATAAAGTTAATAGCGACCTAAAGACAATTTCAAGTTGGTGCAAGACAAATTGTCTTGTCCTGAACCCAAAGAAATCTAAGCTCCTCGTAACTGGTTCTAGGAAAAAGGTTGCTCTATATAATAACATACCTATTAACATAAAAATAGATGGGCAAAGGGTGGAGCGTGTGGACAACGTTAGGAGCCTGGGTCTGATTCTCGATAGCGACCTGCGTTTTGAGAAATATATCACAAAATGTGCTCAAAACTGCTTTTATAGATTGAAACTTCTATACAATATTAGGCCCTATATCAGCGAGAGACTAAGATTAACATTGTGCGAGTCACTCATACTATCTAAGTTCAACTATTGTGATACTGTCTACGGTCCGTGCTTGCTTACTAGAACATCAAAACTGATACAGCGAGTGCAAAACGCTTGTGTACGGTATTGCTTTGGTTTGTCCTCGCGAGCTCATGTCACACCTATATTAAATAATAAGAACATACTCAAAATGGAGTCTCGCCGAAGACTGCACTTATCAACAATGATGTTTGACTTACTGAGCACTGGCACACCGCAATATCTGTTTGGTAGACTGGCGCGGACCAAGGAGCATAGTCGTTACCCCAGGCGTGCGTGTACGAGTGTGTTCGAGACGCCGGCGCACAGAACTGCTGCCTTCCGTGGGTCGTTCAGGTTTGCGGCCTCCCGGTGCTGGAACGATCTTCCGCCTCCAATGCGCGAGCTAAAATCCAGAGTAACTTTCAAACGCCTTATAAAGTTACACTTATTAAATCGGCAAAAAATCTTACTTACCGACGGGTTTACGCGTCTTGCCGGGGCGGACTTTGTCTCTGTTCCGGGGGCTTGCATCTCGTGACTGATCCCTACTGCACCTTATGACCACTGCCACGTCATGATTGCTGATTAATGCTATTGTCCACGTCACGACCACGTTGCAAAATACAACAACTTTATAGTTTTATACGTTGTAATGCAGGTATTCAGATTTCAGCTGACAGTTTGGTACAATCATTGACAGTGATGACAACGAGACTCGCGTGAGCATAATGTTGCTTTGGACGATTGCATTTTGGCGCAAAGCTATTTATTACATGTACATATTATTAATTATATTATTATATGTAATTATCTCGGTATTTTAAGTTTTTATTTATTTTCATGTGTTACATTCAGTTTATTATTATTATATATATTTTTTTTATTTATTTATCCTTCCCGTATACAGACAAGACATAGATGGGCATGTGTGGAGTCGATTTAAACTTAACCAAATTACTTAATTTTTTTTATTTATTATTTTCTTTTAATTTTTTTAATGAACTATGAATGTGATAGTTTTTTTTTTTATTATTATTATTATTATTTCTGTTTTATTCTGTATTTTTCTTTTCTTAATTTTTTATTATTATTTTTTTTTTCTATAAGTTCAGGGTGTTATTGTGGCGTTTGACGTCTGACGTCACCAATTCAGGCTCTGGCTGAAAAACAGCGCCTTAGCTGCAAATATTTGCTGCTAAGCAATGCTGAGTCAGAGACCTGGTTGGCCTTGTTGAACTTTCTTTATGTTTTTTATTGTTTTTTTTTTATTATTATTAGGTATTTCTTATCTTGCTGTTGTACTTATTTTTCTCTTTATTAATTTATTAATTTGTTCTTCTGTGCCGGATGTATAATGTGTTTAAGGCCAATAAATAACTTTTCTTTCTTTCTTTCTTTCTAAATGTATAAGTTTTGTTAGACTTGCTCCGTACGGGTTGATTCGCTACTAAATATTTATTGATGAGTAAAAACAAGAATTTTAAAATAACTACTAAAATTCTAATTAGCATTGTAATTAATAGGTACATGTCTCTACATGGTCACTTTAAACCATAACTATCACAAATCAAAAACAATACTTTCTGCATACAATAAAATTGTCTCTATATTTATACAGTCTTATCGGTTGTATATATTTGTATAATGAAATAGTCATTCGTAAAGGCAGATTTGTATTGGGTAACTTTATAGCGTTAGTAACATTTAATGTTGTAACTTGTCGAAATGTTTTATTTTGCATAACGTAAAAAATTCATCTTATTTAAACAGTAGGTATTCTATTAATTTGAAGAGACTCTAGGAAGATAGAAAATCAAAGTGAGAGCCGTAGTCAAGTATTCTGTTTGAGCTAAACAGCTACTAAAACAGTGTATGTTGGCTAGAAAACACATAAAGAGGCACTGGGTTTTATTTTCCGATGTTGCAAGCATGTCTAAAGGGCCCCGTAGACGATCAAATATTTGATCAAACTTCATATTAAATTTCTGTTTGACAAACGTGTTTGTCAAATTATTTGATCGTGTGCGGGGCTGCGGGTTTTTTTAATATGTTTGTTATATGAAACATGAAGTTTGATCAAACATGTTAGACAAACAAGTTTGATCGTTTACGGGGCCCATAAGCCGTTAAAACTGAGCAGTACCTATATTATCTACTACGAATGAAGAAAGTAGATATTTAGCTAAAATTAAGGGAAACTATAAAAATAAATCATATTAAAAATTAAATAATATGTTTATTAATGGAAGTTCTAAATAATACTTCCGCTTTGGTGTAGTGCTGCATGTAGGCGACTTAATATCGGCGGTCGCGGGATCAATTCATGCTCGGGATGAATATTTGTCTTTGTCAAATATTTGGATCTCCTCTTTAGCACGTTAAAATGTCGATTCCGGTTACTGTCATAAGCACCATACTGATAGAGATGGTTATTCATAAATAACATATCCGCTAATCGGCAGTGGAATAGCGAACCTGACAACCTTATTTCTATTTTTAATGAGGCTTAAACCAAATATACAATGTTTTTCCTATTAACTATAAGTATTAATTGGGCAAACAGATTTCTATTCATAATACGCGCACCTCATTAAAATACAGGGATTAGTGGATTTCAGGCTTAAAATTACAAATGTAGGTAATATATTGGTAGTAGTAGGCATAAAACATTAATATTTAAAAGTTATTTGGTCGTTGCAATCACAAAATATACAGATTATTAGGCGCAGCAAATTAAATCAATAAATAAATAAATTATTTCTTGATTTATTATTTATAGAGTTCCGTGTTACGCAGAATAAGGCATTTGACTCAGACTCTGTTTTGTCTCTGGTTGGTACTCTCTGATATCCTATCAATAGCTTAAGTCCGAGATAAACTTTATTAGTAAACAAGAAGATAAGAACAAATCAAGAAGATACATATACTTAACAAAATTAATTGACGTTACGCAAATCACGAACTATCCTGCTCAAAATCTGGAGTAGCCTGACTAGGGACGAACCTCGACCTTACGGAAAATCACAGCTAAATAATACTGCTTTCAAACAGTGTTGTGTTTCCGTGGTGAGTAAGGTGTCCAGAGCTCTACGCTTGATAGATAACCTACGCTTCAGCCTGTAATATCCCACTGCTGGGCATAGGCCTTTTTCTCATGTAGGAGAAGGATCAGAGCTTAATCCACCACGCTTCTCCAATGCGGGTAGACGAATATATTCCCTTCTATGAGTAAGCGATTGCTATCAGGTATACATGATAACAATCGATAGCTTGACGTGCTCTCCGAGGCACGACAGGGAGACCCACAAGGACTAACAACCAGACTGGAAATAAGTATTTGTATAAAGACAACATCCAATCCGAGCGGGAATCGAACCCGCAACCGTGTGTCCACCAGAGTGTCCTTCAGACCACACGACTGAAGTAAAACTTCTTTAGCTCTATGTGTATATATATATATTTATAATTCAAATTATGAGAAAGAGAGAAATAAAGTGTGTGCTCACACCTCTCTCTCTTGCCCCTACAGTAATATACGAAACATGACTCCCTCTCTTTCTATATTCACTAACTTAGGTATATTTCACTGTCAACTTTAGCTCGCCTCGCTCGATCACACTTTAATTTGGTAAAACTCTCGTCACGCATTCACCAGCTTACTTATAATAAAGAAGTTTTACTTCAAAATATATGTTAAAGGAACATTCTATTTCTAACGGTTTTTTTCTGCTCGCAGTCTATATTTTCTACAAGTATTCTAAAATTCATTTTAAATGTGTCTGTTTCGAATTGTAATAAATTGTGAATCACTGTCTAATATAATGCGTGTAAACAATGTTTTGATGAGAATACACGCCTTGGACACTCGTATCGGCAGCGAATGTCAAATGATATAATTAGAACGGAGACGTACGACTCTTGCCCTTGAATTGTGCTGAATGCATGAAATGAAAAGTACATTCACAATCACACGTGTATTTAATTTTTTTTTCTTTGGCTTAATCAAAAAAAAAGCTAGCAATTTATCTTTAATCCAGTAATTCCAGTCAGTCAGTCAGTTCAGCCTATTTATTTATATTCAGTAATTTACTTCAAATAATTTAGTAATTTAATCATGCAATTAGGGTAATATTTTATTGATACACAAAGTCAGAAATTACTCCTTTATTGTTACATGCTACGTGTATTTCATGACTATTGTGTAGTCGAGCTAAGAAAATACAAAACTCATCGCTGTCTTAGCTAAGCGCCTTGGCCAATTAAATCTCACTTCAATTGCAAATCTCACCTGCCCATGGTGCCCCCTGCTGCTAACTAACGAAGTTCTGGTGAATGAAAATTGGCAGGATAACCATTTCCATAATCCTAGGATGAGTTAAGAACTCAAGCTGGTACCAGGCAGAAGCGATAACAGCGCATTATGGGGCAATATTATGGGGTAAAAACCTTTCATGATACACACCAACGAGCCTAAGCCCCCCGTCCCCGGCGGCCGCGCTGTTCCTGGCTCTGGCAGCTCTCACGGTAACGGCGGAGCAGGGGATGCTAAGAATCTCCGGAAGAGATTCCGCTGCCAACTCAAACTCCGCGACAACTCATAAGAAGGCTCAGGATCACTCAGCGGACGATGGAAAGAGCAAATTAGGAATAAAGAGATACGTTGAAGAACCAAAACAACCGACAGCTCAAGGGTTCGCAGCTGAAGTGGGAAAAGGCCGGGTCACGTAGTCCGAACGGTAGAAAAGGTAAACGCAGCAATGGAAGTATCCTCACTACACTGTGGATAGAGGACCTCAAACGGGTTGTTGGCAGCCCCTGGAAGCAAGCTGTGCTGACCTTGCAAGAGATCTATGTCCATCGGTTGAAATTATGACGATGATAATAAAAATAAGACACCTGTCTGAAGTGCTTAAGTTAACTGGCCAATATAAACACGGCTTGAGTGTGTGGTTACGGCAGTAAAGAATATAGCCACCCCCTCTCTTCCCGTGGGTATCATAAGAGGTGACTAAGGGATAACACAGTTCCACTACCAGCTTGAAACTTAAAGCCAACCGATGGTGGGATAACCATCCAACTGCTGACTTTCAAATACACAGGCCGAAGACGGGCAGCAGCGTCTTCAGTGCGACAAAGCCAGATCTGCGGTCACCAACCAGCCTGCCCAACTGCCAGGCGTGAACTTATGGAGGCCTATGTCCAGCAGTGGACTGTGATAGGCTGAAGTGAAGTGATGAACACGGCGTTCAAATTTGCTACGATTTAATCGGTTAAGAGGCAACTTCTAAAAAATGTATGTATACTGATATTGTCAATGATATATCCATATCCATACTAATATTATAAATGCGAAAGTATCTCTGTCTGTCTGTCTGTGTGTCTGTCTGTCGCGCAATCACGCCAAAACTACTGAACAGATTTAAATAAAATTTGGTATACAGATAGTCTAGAGTCTGAGAAAGGACATAGGCTACTTTTTAATGCGAATAAAAGGGTGTAAGGGGTTGAAAGGTGGGAATGAAAATTTGTATGGAACTATGTTCGTGTTTCGTAGCTGTAAAACATTTAATGTTCATCCCGTCGATATAGTAAACTCTCCGATAAAATTAAAGAACGTATTTAAATAAAGGTTTCGAATCGACAACATAATATATCCACAATATACGGATAGTGGCGTATTTTACATTTTAAAAATGTATAATAATGTCAGTAATGAAAACGGATTGACATAATATATATTGGTTGTCAAATATAAAGCGTAGTGGTTATAATATACTCTTTGGTCAAATATTTATGCGTGCGTTCAGAAATTTATTTAGTGTAAACTAAGGAAAATATATCCCACCAAAAACATTCTGTAAAAAAACTAGCCAAGTCTCGATGGAGCTGCTTGTTTATCTCTAAAAAGTAATGAAATCTAGACAAAGTCGTACCAAGTCTAAGGTTCATTACTGCGATTTCTTTATTATTATAGTTAATGTTGTGTGACTTGGCCGTTAAAGGGTACACAAGGGTACAAAACTAAGAATAATATCCCATACTGGTATTGGTAATTGGACACTAGTGTCTCATTTTAGGCGGTTGTTGATAACACATGAATTCAGCATTGACAATGCTGACTTCTGTTCTCTTATTTTTGGAGCGTTAAATCGACCACCGATCTAACATAAAATAGACGTACAGACGGACTTCTATCAATGATTAGAAGTCCGCTGGTACTGGAAATAATTTTTTATACAGTTTGTTTCAGGCTTGCCTATACAAAAGTATTATTGAAATACGCAGCTTTATCAAGCCTACAATTGACTGGTTATTCAATCAACGTTTTCCAAGTGGCAATTTTCCATCGTCAATGGGTAGCGGTTCTGGCGACAGATTGGTGCAATGGTGTCATGTAGCACCTGGTTTTGTACCCTAGTGTACCCTTCAACGGCCAAGTCACACAACATTAACTATAATAATAAAGAAATCGCAGTAATGAACCTTAGACTTGGTACGACTTTGTCTAGATTTCATTACTTTTTAGAGATAAACAAGCAGCTCCATCGAGACTTGGCTAGTTTTTTTACAGAATGTTTTTGGTGGGATTTCACTTATTTTTGTAGAAAGTAGAAACGTGGGCATATTCAGGCATATTGATTAATTTTTTAGAATTTCTTATTTCACACATTTTTTTTCTTTTTAGTAACAGTTTTTTTTTATTATTACAATACAAATATTTCTTTTCCTTTCTTCCGGTTCTGATTCTTGTACTTGACGTGTTGGTATCACCACCACTCTTAGTCCAATGCATTATATTTTGACCAAATTTTGAGCGAAATTAATATTTTAGTGTAATTTGTGTAATATTCGAGTAGAATTAAGTTAAGAGAGCAGGCAGAGGGGAGGCATTCGCCCAGCAGTGGGACGCTATAGGCTAGATTAAATTAGAAGATGTGATCTGATTTTTGCAATGACAGTCGATTTTTTTATGTACCAACTAACTAGGCCTCGCGGTTTCACCCACTGTGATTTGAGGAAAAAAATAGCCTTCATTCTTCTTAAAGCATAACCTTTCTCTTTAAATAGGCTATCCACCTCAGAGGAATTTTTCAATTCGAATCAATAGTTCTTGAGATTAGCGCGTTTAAACAAACAAACAAACAATTCAACTTTCAGGTTTACAATATTAGTATAGATCAGTACAGATTAAGATATATAAAACATATCTTTTACACTTCCGCGGCGAAAATATTTATATGATTTAAGACTTTGATTGGATTGACAGAATAATCTGGAAATTTTCAAGGAGACCAATCAATTGAACTTTTTTTTGTATCTAATTCAATCAATTGAACTTTCTTTTTTTGTAATCTAATTCTTTTGTACATTTATTATTTATTGTATATTTAAGTAGCTTGATAATTTTCCTTAGATTACACTAAATTTTTTACTGACATTATTATTAATTTTTAATATCTAAAATACGCCAATATCCGTATATTGTGGATATATGTTGTCGATTCGAAACCTTTATTTAAATACGTTCTTTAATTTAAGGGTAGAGTTTACCATATCGACGAGATGAACATTAAATGTTTGACAGTTACGAAACACGAACATTATATACATATACTTCCATACGAATTTTCATTCCCACCTTTCAACCCCTTACACCCGGTTTTTCGCATTATATTTTATGTAAAGGTGGTTCTTGTGGTTGGGCTCTTGTGTTTTCTAATCAGGGTCACCAGGTACTCCAGATCTTCGATTATCCTAGTTTTTATAGTTTTCCCTTTATGTAGCCATTAAACCCTAACTCTGTACCAAATTTCAGCTCTCTGAGTTTATGGGAAGTACTAGTTCTATTTTGATGATCATGAGTGAGTGAGTGTCGTAAATGCGAAACTTTGCTTTCGCTTAACTTCTGAACTAAATGACCTACAGACTTGAAATTTTGGATTTTAAGTATGTGATTATAGCTTACTCGATGACGAAAATTTCAGCGTTCTGGTCTTATCCAGAGGTTCTCAAATAGGGGCCTGAAAATGCGGCGAAATGGTTCGGGTAAAGGATGGTACGGCAGTGTTTGCTTCGCGCTCGACTTGGCGGGGGCACTGCCGTGCCCCCCGATCAAGCTAATTAAATCTTATACTATTGAAAAAAGAAAAGCATTTTTTTCCTCAAATCAACGCAGGTGAAACCGCGGGGCACAGCTAGTATTTTTATAAATAAATAATAAAAAATGACCATACTCAACGACATGCGAAGAGTTACTATTTCCTTGATTGCCAGACTGCATCACTCGCCTAAGGCGACGCCGAACATTGGAACTAGGCAGCATATGAGCCACTATAGAAATATAGGCGTTATTCCTAATGGGGAATACACCTCTCATCATACTGTGACAAGCATGCTGTGACACCTTCATAGGCTGTACAGTTACCTCATTTGTTATTTAATATTAATATTAGATATAAGATTTGCTGTATTAGCTACTGGCTGTCCATAAATAAATAAAATAAAAAAAAATAAAAAATAAAATCATCAGCTCATAGTCAATAAAGACTGATTGCACGATAAAAAAAAAATATTTCCTTGAAGCAAATAGATTATAATTTAACAATTACTCTGACACAAGGACAATAGTGTCGTGATCATTTAAAAATTTATATACCGTATCATATCATCATTGGTTTATATGTTTTTTTTTTGTATTTTTGTTTTTTTTTTTTTTTTTTTGATAAAACAACTGCTACCAATAATTTAGTTGTTACCAAAAAGGACGTATTTACCTCGGTACGGGTAACAAAAACAAGGTGACGTACCTACTTTTAAAACATTTTATTGCATACAATAAAAAAAATTAAAGTAGTTTTATATTTGGTGTTATGATTGAACTCATTTCTCCTCTTTAATACTTGCTGTCGATATGCTAATTAGTATGCTATCACATTCAAGGCGAAAACTTATCTACTACAAAATTAAAATTTTAAAACTTTCGTTTGCATTGTGGTTAAATTTTGTTACAAAGTTATAATGAGTCTTTTTTTTTTTCTTTTCTTCAGCCAGGTATTACGAGTAAATGCAACGCAATTTCATTCCACATCTTTGATACTACTTTCTTAGATATAATATAATCATTTTATGAAGCAAAAAGAAAATACTGAAAAACATGAAACGTAACACCTCAACACGTTATTATAGAAAAAAAAATATTTTACGTATAGACTTATGAAAAACAAAATTCAATTTTGTTCCCTCTTTTATTGATACCAATATTATCTACAGGAACATACGCCATCTTTATGTATAACATCACAAGGTCTGGATTATTTATCACAACACTTTTAGATTTTCCCTCAACATCACGTAGCCCATCATTCCCATGCGAGATTTGTAATCTCACGAAACGACTTGAAACGTCGCTTTTCTTGCGTTTTCTCTACAAAAATGTTGAACATTTTAACTCTGCGTCACCCACCATACAAATAAATAGTTTTTAATCATTCTATTAGATAAAACATTGTATATATAAGTGCTAATGTTACAAAGAATATAGATATAATTAAATAGCGAAAACATATTGTGTTACCTTCATGTAAATTAATCATTTTATTTAAATACTAGATTCTGCGCGCGACTTCGTCGGCGTGGACTCCGCTCCTATTGGTCTTAGCGTGATGATACATAGCCTATAGCCTTCCTCGATAAATGGGCTATCTAACACTGAAAGAATTTTTCAAATCGGCCCAGTAGAACCAGAGATTACCGCGTTCAAACAAACAAACAAACAAACTCTTCAGCTTTATATATTAGTATAGATTCTTTCAAGCGCTTATTAAAAAGTAGTTACCTACTACATACTAAGTTAATTAAAAAAATTCAAGCCCCTGAACTTACAAACAACACTAAACTTGGGTTATTACAAAAAAAAACTTATAACATGTTTCTTGAATTTTGTCTTCCATTGTGACACAAAAAATCATCATTACCATACTTTTTTTTTCTTTAATTAATAATTTATATAATAATGTAGTTTAACTAGTAATATAACTTCAGTATCTTTTAGTTTTATTTGTAAGCCACCGTATTAGTAGTTACATAAACTGCGTTCAATTAATTCGCGTTATTATACATATAGTATCTATTCGGAATTGCTGTCATCGGTGTTGCGAGCCAATCTGTCACAACTCGGTAGGTACACTAAAGTTGCGTTGATTGCGAAGACACATAATTGTGTTTGCTTGCAAATTAAAAAGAAACCGACTTAAATTGCATCAGCTTTCGATTAAAACAAGAATAATTAAAATCGGTATACCCAGTGAAAAGTTATGCGATATGTACTACATGACCCGCAACACCTTTCGATTTAAAAAATAATTTATCGAAATCGGTCCACTCAGTCAAAAGTTCTGAGGTAACATACAGTCTAATTAAAAAAAAGTACAGTCAAATAATTGAGAACCTCCTTTTTTGGAAGTCGGTTAAAATCGATAATAACAGCTTTATACTTATGTATTTTTTAATTATTTTATTTCATAATAAAGCGACAAGAATATTATTTAATTTTTTGAATGAATTAATGATAAAACAGTCCACTGTGGTATGGAACGGCAGAAAATATCATGCTTAAAATCTGGAGCAGCCCGACTGGAAAAGTGACCTTACAAAAGATCACAGCAAAATAATACCTACTGCTTTCAAGCAGTATTCTGTTTCTGTGGTAAGTAAGGTCAGAGCTCCTGGGGGATTGGGGACTGGAATCAGGTGAGCCGTACGCTTGATTGCCAACTTTGTTGTACGAAAAAAAGGTCAAATGACGCAATAATTGTACGCATTGAAGTAGCACGTTTTACCTTTTGTAACAGTTCTAAAAATAATTAAAGTGGACTCGCTTACATTTTTTAAATATTTAAATATTTATTTTCACCTTACGTATGAACATTATGTAGGTACATTGAGAACATACATTAACGTAAATCGTAGTTAGTTTACTAGTATATAATTATGTTAATGTAAATGCACGAATTACGGTAAATCCTAAGATTTACCAACTCTTAATGGTAAATGCCCGAACGATTTTGCAATTCGCACTTTTACCACCATTCACTTGGTAAGTCTTAGCATTTACATTAAAGGCACGGTAAATGTTGAAAAAGATATGTTATAACGTGGCTAGTCTTTATTATATTAAGACCCGCGTCGGTCTAATTTTGAAGTTAGATAGGTTAGGGTTATTTTATTTTATTTTTTGTTACGAAATTATGCCGATAAACGGTCTACAGGTCTTAATCTAAAGACTTACTAATTTAAGTTTTTGAATGAATTAAATGAATAAGAATTAATCTTTGTTTTATACCCAAAACCAACTTTTACTAGCTGTCAGTGGTAAAACCTAGCATGTACTAAATTCTAATAGTAAAAGCCCGAAAAAATGTCCCATTCTCATAAATCCTGACATTTACCAACTCATGTCGGTAAATCCTAAGACTTACTCTTAAATCTTAGGATTTACTGTAGTTCGAGCTTTTACAGTAACATATATATATTTGTTATTGCCAAATGTTTTGATAAATAATCTCGGCGCATTCGAACTGTCGTATATAGGTAGGTATATATAGTCATATTGGCACAATTAGGTGGCAGTATTAGGTGTGGTCAAAATTTTACAATTAACATATTTCTAAGAACTAAGATAACTGATAAGTATTGAACTTTGAAATTTAATACTTTTATCATAGTGTTGATATTTCCAAACTAACTGTTATAGTGTAGGTTTCCATCGCTCGAGTTTAAACAACAGAATGTATATAAAGTAAGGACTACAAGGCGTGGTCGTACAAACCATTAAATTCAGATATTCCCATGTTTCCGACTCGGAACATTATTCTCAGACAAGGCTTTTAGGAACGAAAACCATCTACTTTGTTGTCTCTAATGGGCTTTATTTCGGTAGACAGGCCAATTTATATAAACTTCTTTTTTGTCTTTTCTGCGTTAAGGTAACTAGAGCAATTTATTTTTGTAACACTATGGCAAAAAAGGAAAAAATCGTATTGTACTATATGGAACAAAATAATTTTTCTATGTCATATATAAAAAAAATCGATTTTATTTTAAAATTTTCGTGAATCCGTAATTTCGTGAAAACATTTTTATGATACGTAACTTTAATACAAATATATTAATAAGATTCGAAAGCATTGATATATAGTATTGAATTAAAAAAATATACCTATATTTATTTAAATATTTTGAAAGCTTATGTTTGTAATTAAATCTTAGATGATGTAACTCTTTCAATAAAATACCAACACATGAACAAAATAATGTTACATTTTTTACAATATCAACCATGTAACAACCTTGTTTGAGTTGTGTGAAATAGAAAACTTAATCAGACTTATGTATCATGTAAATTCGGTTGTACTAACATACCAATTAGATGTTTTCTGTTATTCATGTTTAACATGTTTTCAAATTGGGTACTGGGATATCTACTAATCTTATTAAATATTTTAAGAGCTGGTTTCACTGGTAAAATGGTGGGTAAATTTTATCCAGCAAATAAATTACATAATTATATACTTTAACAGCAGGAAGTAGAATATGGAAGTATAATTAGGACATGTTTCTCCTCAATTGATAAACTACCAACAACTTCTTAATTCCCTTCCGCGAATAGAAATATCTCAAAAATATAGTGAAATTCGACGGTAAAATATAATATATTGAAAACTTTTATCTATTGGATACCGTTATCCGCCAAATAGCGTTATCAACAAGGGGTGAAACAGACCCTAACCTTATGGTGTTATCACCATGTAGTGCTGGAAGCTACATAATAAAATAATATAAACGTTTTGTATAAATTACTAATACGTATTTTAGTTGATATGCTATGCTATACTTTGCCCACTGCTGGACATAGGCCTATCAGTTTGCTCCAAACATAAGAATTAATAATCGAATTTAATACTTAGCTACAAGTGATCCTAGTTTAAAAAAAATATGATTTGATATTTATATTGAATGTTATAAAAATATGTATTTCGCAATATGTCTCGGCTCCTATCAGACACGGCATTTATTAAAATTATAAGACAGCGAGTTGAATAAAGCATAACGAGACGAATCCAAGATATGATGAAAGGGTGACCTGAAATCCGTGTGATGAATAATAAAAATTGTTAGAAGCGATCCTTCTTTAGACAATCTAATCCCTTTTGTAAAATATGTAAATTACACTGTTTACATTTTGTCTCCTAGTTACATGAATATGTATTTGGTTTGAATTTATAATTTAATTATAAATTGTTTTTAAGTGTGGCTTGCTAAATACATTATTTATTTTATAGTGGTAGGGCAGGATAAAGGAAATAATGAAATGTCATATTTTAACCGACTTCAAAAAGGAGGAGGTTACTCAATTCAACTGTGTATATATCGGGTGTATTTGGAACGCTTGGAAAAACGAAGAGGTATGATAGTGTTAGCATGACCTAACATGATACAAGTGAAAAAAACGCAAATTTTTTTTTTCTTGCCTGTTTTCATAACTTTTTTTGGTATAATCCGGTTTGGGAAAAATAATGAAACAGAAATTTGAAGATAATGCTTTAAAGTAACCGTGTTTTGAAAAAATCGGCAATGTCATTGAATACCACAAGTTCATGCGCGCCATCAGCTGACCGGCACGAGGTCAACGTACGTATACGTTAGTCGCGTATCTCGCGGTCAACGAGAGTTCGCAAAATACATAAGTCCTAAAATGTTCTTAAAAAAACGTTTCTGAGATAAATTTTTATACGCATTATATAGTACATAAATAGTATATCACTAGGTTTAAATCTTTCCAAGCGTTTCAAATACACCCGTTATATATGTTATATTTATGTATGTTCGCTGATAACTTCGTCGTTTATGAACCGATTTTGATGATTCTTTTTTTGTTGGAAAGGAGATATCTCTAGGGTGATGATCCATATAAGGAAACCAGGATATGATTATAGCATCCCAGAGAAATCGAGGCGAACCTTCGAAAATCGTAGTGGCGAATATTAATTTTTTTTGTCTACCTACGTTGTATTACTTGATGATGTAATTGAAGTCGGTTTTTTTCGTTTGTGAGCAAACACAATTATCGTAACAAATCATTATTATAGTTTAAAAAATAATGCTACCAAAGAATGCTCGTGTTTTAATTTTGTGTGAAGTACTATTACATTTTTATTGAAGTAGGGCACAGCAGGATATATCCTGCTCAAAATCTGGAACAGTGTAACCGGGGAAGTTATAACTAACACAGTTCTCGTTGTGTTGTGTTCCTGTGGTGAGTAAAGTGGACAGAGATGCAGGCGTCTATAGGCTAGGGTTAGGTGGGCCGTACACTTGTTTTCAGCCCTAGTTATAAATTAAAAAAAAATACTTAATGTACAATTTTTTAATTTTTATGTTTACTAAACTGACAAGGCTATACTTGATAACCTGGATAATCTCTATATATATATAAAAATGAATCGCTAAATGTTTTGCTAAGCGCAAATCTCGAGAGCAGCTGAACCGATTTCGCTAGTAGTACGAGGATGGTTGTTACGGAGAGAAAAATTTAAAAAATTCTCTGAAAAAGTCTAAAACAACACTTTTCTATATTCCCATACTAAATATTCGTAATAATACTTAAGTCAATTTGAACTTTAATACCATATCATAAAGCTTAACTGTTAGAGGAGGGGTTCCGGGAAGGATAAGTATTAAAAAAAATTGAATCGACTGTTAGGCGGTACGAAGTTCGCCGGGTCAGCTAGTTTATCTATATAATTATATAAAAAAGAGATTTCCACCAATATAATATTGACTAATCACAATATCTCTGGAACCATAAGGCATAGAGACTTGAAATTTGGTAGGAATATTCCTTTGGCCGAGTAGAGGTCAGCTAAGAACGGATTTTACGTAATTCCACTCAAAAGAGGGGGTTGCGGGGTTAATAACATATATGGCAAAACAACGTTTGCGGGGTCAGCTAGTAGTTTAATAAAGGATCATTTATCCTTCCTAATAATAATAAGGTTAGAGTTTTCTCTAAATAGTGATTGCTTCATGATTGATTGATCCCGCCTATCATATCCCACTGCGGGGCATGGGCCTCTTCCTACGGGTAGAAGAAGAATTTGCAGCTAAATCTAACATGCTGATCCACTTTAAAAACATTAATATAATAATATTCCCATATTGAAACAATACAAACTCGGGTTCATTATTTCTAAAATTGGTTTATCTTTGTTTAAAAGTAAACCGGTTTAAGAAGACAAAAACATATATTACTTCAACATTATTCATTACAAACAACGTAAAGATTTCTTCTTCTAATTCTTTTTAAATTGAATTTGTGTTATTAAGTCCGGGAACAAAGTTATTGCGATTGTTTAGGGTTGCCGCTTCCTTTGTTTAATTATTAATCAATATTTTTTTTAACCAAAAATAAATGTATTATTCCTTAATTCCTTTTGCGTAAATAATTTAATATTTTTCTTATATAAGTAGAAATATGACGCGTTGACGCAACGGTCACGGCACTGGTTTGTGGCTGTTGCGCTAGCGGTTGCGGGTTCGATCCCCGCACAGGACAAACATTTGTATTACCCATACAGATGTTTGCCGTGGTCTGGGTATTTATGCAGTCTCTGTGGGTCTCAACACCGTGTCCTGGTTGTTATCATGTACATCACCTGATAGCGATCGTTAGTCATAGTAGAGAATATATCCGCCAACCCGCATTGGAGCAGCGTGGTGGATTAAGGATCAGTCCTTCTCCTGCACGGGGAAAGAGGCCTATGCTCAGCAGTGGGATATTACAGGCTGAAATGTTATATATGTAACTTAAGTTATTTAAAATTCCTTTCGTCAAATGTTAATTTCTTATCACAAAAAAGGGACCTTTGTCGGCCTAAAGTAATAAACAACAACGAAGAGTTTTATTAAAACAATTAATTGGTCCCGCGTTATGATGATTGTTTCAACAAAAAGACAAATAGAAATAATAGCGGCTTAATTTTTTTATACCAACCACTTTAATTCGAGACAATGTCATACCAACACAAAAAAACCTTAGGTAGATGCTAGTTATTTAATTTAAGAAAGTGTATTTGAAAAAATATAACTTTAAGAACTATTTATAACTTTAAGAATTTTTAAAAATAAATTACACATCTCACAACAATAATTTGTGATTTTAAAAATATAAAATGTGTTTACTATGGTAGAGCTTCACAGCCGTTACCAAACGATGAAGTATAAAAATAGAGAATAGGTAATAGATGTACCCGTTAATAGTACAATTCTTATGGACTATCTATGCACTCTGAAATAGCTACTACAGCTTTTTAACTATGGCATGTAAGAGTTGGCAGACTTCACTGAAGTTCCAATTAGGGGACAAGTAGTACGATTAGCTCGCATACTGATTAATTCCATAAAAAGGGGGCACGTAAGCACGTGGAAGACAATTGTCAAAATATTAGAATTGTAACTTTAAAACGTTGTAGGTACGTCATTTTTACTCAGTAACGTTTTGTTTTCTATAATATAATATAATTTAAACTGAAAATCTTACTGTATTATCTAAGCGCTGTAAATTGTACACAAATAAATAAAAAGGCATTGATTGCAGAAGATATGACGTGATAAATGCTTGTATTAATATAATGCTATTAAAATAATCTTTTGAATAATACATTTAGCGTGTACACGATAGATTAGAAGCAGTACGGTAGAATTAATTGTGTAAAGCCAGCATTAAATTAAGGACTTGACCAAGTGTGTTTCGGACAAGTTGATTAAATATAGATGTGTCATTACCACCTGCTAGCGGTGTCATTTGTATCGTCACAATTACAAACTTTAAGCATTAGTTTTGCCGTGTGCAGTTTATAAATAACAATAAATGTTAGAGCACATATTAGACATATATATATATATATATATATATATATATATATATATATATATATATATATATATATATATATATATTTTATAATGCTTTTTTCTCAATAATTGGGATCAGTGTATTAATAAAATATCAGTTAAAAAACTATCCAAATATTTATTTTATGTTTTGAAATAATTATACCTACTTTAGAAGTTTTATTGTCTACGAAAATATTTGCTTCACAAATATATTTCAGACAGAAATAAATTAATCTTAATTTGTCATTGAAGATATGTACACGATATGTATAATATATATATTTTAATTCGTTATCAGTCATTACCATCAGTTCAGCCTATTGCAGTCCACTGCTGGACATAGGCCTCCCCAAGTTCGCGCCAGACATCCCAGTTTTCCGCAATCTTCATCCAGCCTACAGCGGCAATCTTACGTAGATCGTCGGTCCAGCGGGCCGGAGGACGTCCTGCACTGCGTTTGCCAATACGCGGTATCCACTCCAGGACACGTCAGCTCCATCGGACACAGATGACCAGCCCACTTCCACTTCAACTTGCTAATTCTGTGGGCTATGTCGGTTACCTTCGTTCTCTCGAACTTCCGTTCGCCTCACACGATCACACTGTTCGTAAAGCTCTCGTCACACATTCACCAACTTACCCCCCAAGTCAAGCGAGCTTAAAGAAGTTTTACTTCAACGAGTAGGTATTATTATCTTACATACGTTTCATTACTTAGCGCTACGAATTATTCTGGTTCATTTACAAAGGAGAACGTAGTAGGTACATACTCGTTATAAAATCAAACATTACGTAAAAAAAAACTTTATGTCACTTTAAATATTTCATAATGCACGTCTATGTCTGTGATTGTGTCTTAATGTAGTGTCGTTTACTGTAACAGTTTTATGTAGTGGATAAATGTTAAAATGGATTTTTTAATACTTTTTTAGCTTCTAATGATAGTCATTAACTTTTTTTATAAAATATTTTAATAAATAAAATTATAAGAACAAAAATGTTTGTTCCTGTATCACAGTCATAAGGCAACTTAGGAAAGGAAATTTTCTTTAATAAAAAGCAATTAAGATATCGTGTCCAACGTTAAATAGAAATCTTTAATAGGTAGCTTTTAGCATACTTACGTTATATATAAAAAGTAAAATAAAAGATCAATAGCGTCTCGACCTAAATGATTCAGTTGCCGCCTGATTGTCTGGCGTTAGAGTCTAAACAGGCCACTACGAATAGACTTTATGCTGCCAGTTTTTATTTAGAGTTATCAACAATAAAATATTATCCAACTCAATAAAAGATAGGGAGCACTTTGTACTCAATCAGCATTAAGTTTTATTTATATCCTTAATATTCTTATTAAAAAAATACAGCTTTATCAGTCGGCTATTACCTATCAAACAGTTTACTTAAGTTGTTTACTTTAGGAGCAGATGATAATGTGTATTTGTTAAAATAAATTTTTTGTTATCATTTTTTCAAAAAGTTCTATACAACTCTTGTTATTGGTCAATCGTCTAATAGTCTTTAATATCGAACACATAACTCAATTAAGTTCGACACTTGTAACAAAAAACCGGATTGATGCCTAAAAGGTTAACTGTGTATTATTTAAGTGCGGTCAAATTACCAAACAATTTGTTAATTCTTAATGCGCATCCCTATTGGTGATGATCTCTAATGATTCGTTTACAAATTAGTACGTTAAATGTTATTAACTAAGTTAAATTATATTAATAATATTAAGTTACCTTGGAGCTACGCAAAAACTGTATAAATATCCTCTTTATTTTACATATTTTTTGTACGTATAACAGTGATGTCAATAAGCTCTTGAACTAAGTGTTGTACTGACCGGAATGAAAACAAAGTTTTATAAAAGCTATTTTTAGAACGCGAAATTGAATTCATCAGTTCCAATATTGCAGCAATGCGGCCAATTTTCCGATATTGCAAATTGTAACTATTGACAATAGATATTGCTAACAAAGATTATCGATAGCACAGCAATAATCCATCATATTATAACGTAAAATTATATTGTAATAAATAAAGATAATAGTAATAGTAAAAATCAGCTGGTTAGTAATAATTTTTGATGACCTTACGAGGTCATCAACTTGATGACCTGGTAAGGTCATTAAAAATTGATTTTTTTTCTGATTTTTTTTTTCTTTTAGTTAGTTAATATTTATATAATTTGATGGTAATATTGTCCTCCAAATTGCGTGATACGTTATCCCGGTCCTACGCTCACTGCTGCTCTATCTCCTGCTAACTCTATTATCTACCACAATCGAGAGTTTTCGAAGAGGAACTTTTTGTTCGTCTCATCAAAATGAAGCTACTCCCGGAAAATTAGCTTGATACTAATCAGGTGAAAAATAAGTACTAGGGATCCCTACCTATAAACATAAATATCTTTAACGTACACACACGATTCTCTGTTCCTAAGGTAGGATACTTAATGCTTGTGTTATCGGTAACATTCAACTGATATAGCTACATTCTTTTCAATAAATATACATACATATTATATTATATGTACATCTAGACTCGTAGCGGGAATCGAACCCACAAGCACCAGAGCAAAAAGCGGAGTCATTGGTATAGCGGGTTTTTATTTAGGAAAAATGATGTTTTCGAAAAAAAAAAGAGAATATGACGTTTGCAAAAATATTCAGTGTACTGAAGGCGTGCAAAGTGAATGCAAATACGATCCCTATTTGTTTAATCTGCTGAAACTACTTGCATATGAAAATGTCACTGAACGAAACATCAAAAAAAACTTGTTTTGCTTATTTAAAACGCTTGAATATGGCCCAATTTGAACACGATAAATGCGAGGTGGAATTTGGGTCTAAATTTATTTAAAGCCTAGCTCCACTACAATAGGTAGAGTTAATATACTCTATGCTCCAGTATCAAATTAGTCTCAGCTGTGGTAAAACGCTCTGTTATGAAAATTTCACTAGTCTAGTACAAACTTTAATAACTCAATTGCAAGTAGCACTCGAACTAGAAGTTTATCTTCTAACAAGTACTAATACGAATAGGAACTTCTTAACCAAAGATATACCTAACACTTTAATTATAATATAATAAATTTGAAAATATTAATCCACACGGGGTCGTACATTTTTGAATATATGAATTATGTCGTTCAAGTATGCATTTTTACGCACAATCACTTGTATGTAGGTATACTTTACTGATAATACGTATTTAAAAATCATAATTTAAAAGCCTTTCCTTTAGAAAGTTAGAATTGTTTATATTTTAAATCTATTTCTAATATTAATTTTTTTTTTTTTTATTAATTACCTAATTTCTATGTATCTATCAATAAGATGTCTAGAAAACGAAGATAAAACTTGACAAAAGGTAAAAACGTAAAATCTGAATAGCTCTCTTCCGAATAGTTAATAGGTACTAGGTATTTTTCTGATTGGTCAGTCGCCATCTTTGTCATCTATTATTTATTGTGCGGTTAACGTTGATACTCGATAAGTGGCGTATAAGTGATTAATGTGATGATAACTTATTCAATGTAGTTAAAAGTGTGTAATGTGAATGAATGACTATAGATTTGAAGTGAGAAATAAGTGTTACATTGAAAGTTTTCAGTTGTGTTCTACAATAGTTCCATAATAATTACAATGATTACAGCATTTCACAAAATTGTTATATCTTAAATTTATTTAACTGCTATAATCGGCTTAGTCCTTAGTATTTAAACTTAGCAGTTATCTAGACTTTTGAAAAATATACTAATCTTACGGAAGAAATAATTAAATATATGCGATAATTAAAATGTTTTTCTTTATGAATTCTCATAACAAGGCGATCGAGTGCGATGGATCGATAAAATTAACCAAGCAAACGGTGCCAATTTGGCCGGTGCCCGTGACCGACTAGACTGGGGCATGTTCGCGCCGCGCTGGCGATTAGTCGGATCTAGGCATTAATTATCTTATAAAAGAAACTTCATTGTTCCACATTTATATATACTGCCAAATAAAGGAGTGTAATGAGTGTTTAGTTTATATCTGAAAAGAGGAAAATCTTTCTCATCAAAATACACGGCAGGGGTAGCTTCTTATTATTATTTTACTTTACAGGTTAGAAAACAAGACAAAAAGAGCTTTGAAAAAAATACTCGAATAAAGTATATTTTAATTTATATATTATTTTGCACGTTTAAGAAATAGAGCGTTTTATATAGATATGAACGCAAAATATATGTGAAATGAGAACACATTATAACAACAGTGAAAAAATATATTTTATTATAAGTTGCACACTATTATAGAAGAAGATACAATCACGTAACGTAATAAAATAATAACTTCGTTGATATAGAAATGGAAGAACTCAATATCTTCGTCGGAAACGATCGCTTTAATTTAGACGAACCCTCGTCTATCGTAAGAGCACAATGCATACAAAACATCCCATATTAATATTTCTCGCCAATACTTCGATATCAATCTTCTATAGGGTTAGAGCTTAAGGAATTTTCTCCCAGCAACACCTTTGATTATAATGACGTGGTTCGTGGGCTCCATCTATACTAATATAATAAAGCTGAAGAGTTTGTTTGTTTGATTGTTTGTTTGTTTGTTTGTTTGTTTGTTTGTTTGTTTGTTTGTTTGTTTGTTTGTTTGTTTGTTTGTTTGTTTGAACGCGCTAATCTCAGGATCTACTGGTCCGATTTTAAAAATTCTTTCAGTGTTAGATAGCCCATTTATCGAGGAAGGCTATAGGCTATATATCATCACGTTAAGACCAATAGGAGTGGAGTCCACGCCGACGAAGTCGCGCGCAGAAGCTAGTACCAAATAAAATGTTAAATCAGCAACAATCAGTCCCTTTAATTAATTTCGTACTAAAATTAGTTGGTGGTAGCTATCGGTCTTCCTTATTAGGCTTCCTTATTTGATTTCTTCAAAATTAAAGATGTTGTACACTTTGATTAAAATCTTTAGTCAAGTATAATAGGAATAATTTGAAATGTATCTTTAGTGTCATGTCGCAGTATTTATAGGTAGGTACTTTCAAATGCGCATTAACAGTTTGGCAAAAATATCAATATAATAATAAAAGAATGAGTACCTCTATACGCATAAAGTTTACAAAACGATATACGTTTAAAAAAAGGTTTACCTTTTAGTATGTGCGAGCCGTGGCTATGGAACGACTTCTACAAAAAAATTTAACCCAAAAGTCAGAATTAAATATAAAATCCTAAAAACTTAGCAACAAAAATCTAGTAAATCCACGTAACTCACCTCCACGTAACTTAATTCACCGTAATACCTCTTCGCAAATAGTGAATTGCGAACATTACATTTAACTGAGGTAGGGCACAGCAGGAAATTTCCTGCTCAAAATATGGAGCAGCCCGACTGGGGTAGTACCTCGACCTTACTGAAGACCACAGCTAAATAATACTGTTTTCAAGCAGTATTGTGTTCCTGTTGGTGAGTAAGGTGACCAGAGCTCCTGGGGGGATTGAGGATAGAGTCAGCAACGCGCTTGCGACGCTTCTGTTGTTGCAGGCGTCTATAGGCTACGGTAGTCACTTACCATCATGTGAGCCGTACGCTTGTTTGCCGACTTACTAACATAAAAAAAAAACATTCGTGTCATAGAATTTATACCGATACGTTCAGGTTTCCTCAACATATTTCCTTTCATGGGTGTGCACGAGGTGTGAAATTGGTATTCAATATTTCTACCAACTATCTAAGCCTTAAAATAGTTTAAATGATTTACTCTTATATTTAATGAAGTAAATATAACAGATATGTCGCAGATCAGAAGTAGGTAGGAGAAGAACGGACGGATGACCGAACTACTAAGTATTAAATGGACTCACCGAGCGGGGCCGGATCTATCGCGTGGCAGAGGTACAACTTGACGCAGTGCCCGGGACTTGTGACCCGAGTGTAGGTTTAAGGCGGCGCCGCCTCACAATGCGCATTGGCACTCGCCTCCACTGCTCGAGTTGCCCAATAAGTAACAATTAATTCGTGTACACAAACTAACCCTTACAAGAGTCGAGGTTAAGCTACTAGCACGATACACAAGTGCACCGTGCCACGCCAGAGCCAAGACTGCCTTAGCTGCGGTTGCATCGGTCTTTTATGCACGAAGGAATGACTCGAATAATAGAAAGAGTGAGGGTAAATGAATAATAATAACAACACAGGTACCGTCATTAATAACTATCCGCATTGACTCTCCGACAGATATATAAAATAAACACATAACTTATTACGATTCTTTATCGCGCAATTCACAAACGTTTAATATGCGTTTTACGTGACGTGTAGTTTTTCTATCACGGGCCATTAGGAGGATGGTAAAACTAATTATAGTTTTTCATCAATATAAATACCTTTTTTAAAATTCATAACTCATTTAGTAACCAACTGACCCAGTGAACTCCGTTCGGTCACTTTTTGTGCATATTTAATATTTTTTATTTTCTCTACAAAATAAGTTTGTCCTGAAAATAACGAAAAAAAAGTGATTCTCCAATCTGTAGCAGTCGTTTCGAAGTAACGGACGTATATTCTGACGACTCATTTTTATTTACATACACAGATAGACATATTTATTCGTATAATGAAACAACTTTTTCCGATTTTATCGCGGAAAAAGTTGTTTCATTATAATTAGTAAAATTCGCGTAAACATTAGAAAACAATCTTTATTCTTATTTATGTAACTAATATACAACATACCTATATATATACATATATACCTTTACTAAACAAATTATTCTGTAATTACCGCTTCAAGGCTTTAGCCCTTAGTAGTAAGTGCCTGAAGTACCGAAGTATACATAAGTCTCGTAACGTTTCTGGTGTATACACATACAGTTCATAATTTATTACTAAGTAAGCGAGCACGAAGTTATTTTTGTGTCACCAACTTTTATTTCGAGAAATAAATGTATGAACATAAATATACACACGTGTGGTACGTTGCGATATAAGTATGTATATTTAGCACATCTATTGATGTAGGGAACAGCAGAATATTTTTCTCAAAATGTGCAACAGTTCGACTGGAGAAGTACCTCAAACCTTACGGCTTACAACTTTACTCAAGATCACAGCTATATAACACTACACTAGTGTTGTCCTGTGGTTAGCAAGGTAGTTTGAACTCCTAGGGAGAGTCGGTGATAGGGTTAGCAATGCCCTGGAAATGCTTCTGGTGATACTGTCGTCCATAATCTACGGTGCCCACTTACGGTAACAATACTTTCTTCATGTCTGTTTTACGTGAGCTACCTTTACATTTTTAACTGGGCAAAGGGCTAAAAATATATGTAACGAAAGCTAATGCTGGTTAAATAAGTGGACTCTACTTTTGATAACTTATCGGGTTTCTCACGCACAAACGTCAGGCAAAAACTATTTATTTTAACTATTATGTCTATTTATTATAGATAGACAAAAAATATTTAATCGTTTGTGCTTTAGTATCGTGTAAATAACTATATACACTTGAAAAACACAGTTATTTTGAAATCACAGACAGACACTGTTTAACTGAGGTAGGGCACAGCAGGAAATTTCCTGCTCAAAATATGGAGCAGCCCGACTGGGGTAGTACCTCGACCTTACAGAAGACCACAGCTAAATAATACTGTTTTCAAGCAGTGTTGTGTTCCTGTTGGCGAGTAAGGTGACCAGAGATCCTGGGGGGATTAGGGATAGGGTCGGCAACGCGCTTGCGATGCTTCTGGTGTTGCAGGCGTCTATAGGCTACGGTCTTACCATCAGGTGAACCGTACGCTTGTTTGCCAACCTAGTTACATTAAAAAAAAAGACACTTCAATTATAGATAACAATTTTTTTTTATTATTTTAATTTTTTAAAGTAGCACACTTATAATTTTTTTTTAATTTTTAACCAGACTAGAGAATGGAATATATAGAAGATCCTTATAAAGTTTCATGGGCCTGAAAGACGTTTAGTGACTTATACCAGTTTCAATACGTTAGAGCGACTGCTCTACTGCGCTAGCCCAGCGCTCCTTTCTACCGAAACTTCTTGCTCCTTCCTGCTACGAATACCCCCCACCCGTGTATTGTTAACCGTGTTTCTGTCATTAAAATATGGCCTATTTCATTATGTGATAACGGAGCACTGTACTGGTGAAACCTTTTTTAAAATAGGTCTAATCGTTTTTGAGCTTATTCATTACAAGTGAAAAAAGCAAATCTAAACAAATCAAAGAGGAATCTTTGTAATATATTTCGTATAAAAATGTTCATACGCTGCTATAGATATTATGTATGTTCTAATATATTGCGGACTGACTGCCGCGCCGCGCTCGACGAGTACATTTTCATTACACTGTGCTAAGGCTAGATTGGACCGGAGCTAGTAAAATATGCTCAGCGACATTTTGGTATCATGACTCATACCCTGAACTAGTATCAACTGCATCACTGTACCTTAGACAAGCCACTCAATACAATAGACGACTTCAACACAATGTACTAACCACCACTCTTAAATATTCATGAAACATAAAAAAAAACTGTCGTTGAAAACTCGTATTAACACAGAATTATACGTTAAGTATGCTATTTCGAATATGGTCGTAAAACCTTACGAAACACGGAGCCACGACCCCATCATACAAAATTAAGCACTGTTAAATAGGCCGTGTGCTACATACTCGATAGTAAAACAGTGATAGCATCCCTTGAACTTTCACTAATTATCGTTTTGTCATTTTAATTTGTGACAGCTGATACGCTAATCTTCAAGTAATAATGTAAAAATAGCAGGTAAATTAATTATCTTAAAGTCGTATATATAAAAATCTCGTGTCACAGTATTTGTTACCGAACTTTTCCGAAACGGCTTGACCAATTTTTATGAGTTTGTTTGTGTACTTACTTATATATAATATATATAACTTTTTTCTTAACGCAATTTTTATGATCTAGTTAGCTATCTACTTTTTTTTTGTATATACTAAGGTATGTTTGGTTAGGTGTACTCATCTGCACTTTGGTATATCAAATCTCACAACTTTTTTCTTACAGTTTTTGTGTAGGTACTCAAACAGTCAAAATTCTATATATATACATATAAGTATATTGTCTCTTAGTTATCAACAATTTTTATAATAAGGAAAACTTGGGATCTTAATATTTTTACTTGTTTTTTCCATACATTTTAGATGATTATCAGAGTCATAAGCATTGATAATAATTTCTGTTGCGGCGCCTCATATTTCACAGGCTTTAATAAAATGGTTCTGTTATATGAAACAAAATAATGGAACGTGCGTCGACACTCACGTAAATCAAATAAAAACAACTCGTGTCGTAAAAAAAATAAACCTAAAGAAATCTCATTAATGACTAACATACGAGTACTACGTTATGTCAGAGAAAACCTTTTACCATTGTTAGAAAATGGTATACTTTCAAACTCATTTCCTTTTTTTTAATTTCAGTCATTGTTGTTAAAATTCTTATTTTTTATTTTATTTATTCTTATTAATCTCGCAAACGAAAAAAAAACTGACTTCAAATACGTTGACAAGTAATACGACGTATACAGTACCTAGTTAATAAAACAGTCAATTAAATACATATTAAATAACTCAAAAAGTACTTTTCAGATATCGATAAAATTTAAATAAGACAACGTGACATGTGCCAGCTTACGAAAAAAGAAAGAATCATCAAAATCGGTACAACCAGTATAAAGGTATGAGGTATCTAGGGTAGTCCTCATTTTCATCGCGTTTATTTACTATAACATACGTTGTCTTATAAATTAAACCTGTTTTATACTTTTAAGTCCGCTCGGATTACTCGTAGCTACGATTATAAAAATTACATTTCCTCATTTTATACACTAAATCTTTGCTTTTTTACTCGTAAGTTACTTGTAAGTACATATCCAACAACTTTCTTTAACATCAGCAACACGATTATATTTTAACTAATAATTGGGTTTTATAACCCAAGTAGTAAGTATTATTACTTATAATATAAAATTCTTAAATGTTGTTTGTTTGTAGAGTTGTATACATAATTATGTAATAGAATCTTCACATCGCATTTCACGTCAAATCTCAATAATTTAACTAGATTTCAAGAAATAGTGATAGATAGTAGACGATACGTAAAGGTTTATAGTGGAAGCCACAAAATCAACAAACTCTTATAATCAAATTTCTTTTCAGACACGGTTTTGTAGCTTTTCTTATTTTTAATTCGTTTATTTCGTATTATTGCCTTGACTGGTTACAGCAAGACAGATTTATTTTTCGTCTAGGTAATCGCTACTAAGGTAATCGAAATACTGCAATCTGACGGGAGAAAAGCTATTAGGATGGTTTACACTTTTCCACTGTTCCACGCGAACATTAAGAGCAAGAAACTTAAGTAAGAGCGCTTTATAATGGAGGTTAAATCGCTGCTCTCACAAATTCACTGGACGCCCAAATGTATATATTTTCTCTAAAAAGCCAATTACTAAAATGAATTTTTTCATATACTTATAACTAGGTCGGCAAACAAGCGTGAGGCTCACCTGATGGTAAGCGACTACCATAGCTTCTAGACGTCTGGACAGCAGAAGCATCGCAAGCACGTTGCCGACCCTACCCCCAACTCCTCCGGCCTCCAGGAGCTCTGAGAGAGGAAGAGCTCTGGTCACCTTACTCACCAACAGGAAAACAACACTGCTTGACAGCAGTATTATTTAGCTGTGATCATGTGTAGAGTCGAGGTACTACCCCAGTCGGGCTGCTCCATATATTGAGCAGGATATTTCCTGCTCTGCTCTACCTCAGTTAAAGGAGAGAACTTGTTTGTTTGATTTAACTCTGCCAAAAAGTCAATTACAAAAGTTCAAGTATCATATCTTTAAAAAAACGTCTAACATGGACGGACATAGAGCTTTTTCAATTCGTAATCACAATGCTGGAATAGGGGGTTTTTATTTTAAAAATAAATATTCACTCGTCTGTTCCTAAAGTAGGCAACTTACTGCTAGTGTATTTGAATAACAGCTTGCTGATATCAAACCATTCATTCTTTGTAATAAATTCACATATAAATACTAAAAAAATATAATATGTACATACAATCAGATTTTGGGCGGGTATCAGGCAGAGTTATTAAATGTTATAAATGATGACCATGTCTCTACAAGGTTTTTTAATCCTTAGAATCCTATACTACAACAAAATTATGTCAAATATTATTGGCATGTCACGACACCCCAGATCTTCCTCCAAAACCCATTTTCCGTATTGCTGTCACATCATATCATTACAAATAACATTAAAATGTTATTTACAGTTCTGTAAATAGTGTAGATATGTAATTGATGAAACCCATTTTTGATTAAAATCTTCTGTAACGTATCGTGAAAAATATAAATACGAGCGTTGAAAGTGTTCAAACTCTTAATCGAAGTACTTTGTAATAAATAGTACTTCACTGATCCTTGAGATGAGTTACAGCTTTAATTGCCTCGTCACCGGAATTATTAACGTATCATTAAATGTAAAAGTTCAATTGATGTCGCTTTACTAAATGAGGAATGTAACACCGCCTTCATTTACTTAACAAACAAATATAATTATGTGTTATCTAAGTTGAATTATCTACATAGTATTACAATTTATATTCGTATTATTTATGTATGACTTGAAAAAACAGATTTTTAATGGAAAAATGAGAAAAAATATATTTTATATAAGTAAAAACTCAACTGTATAATTGTGTAAAAAAGAGTAACAAGTTACTCATTATTCCCATAATTGTGACCTAGAAAAGGTCTAATAAAATTATTAAGGAAACAGTTTTTGTAATAATACTTTGCTATGTTACTGTGGAACTTGAAGTAATTATAAAAAAAATATTTTTATACAGCGAAAGCTTGCTTTCGTTACTTAAAACTGTTATAATCATGGCAAACGGTCGGTACAAAACATTACCATTAACCTTGGCATACTTACATTTGCATTTCATTTCCACATTTCTTACATAAACACATCCCCTTTGGTAAAACAACAAACATCATTTTAATTCAACTGATTTAAATAATTTGTATATACTTGTTAAAAATTATCACGCTTTCATTTTTATTTCTATTGGAGAATTAATATGACTGAAAGATTAAATTTTTTATTATTGGTTCAACTTTATAAATATTTGAAAATATATCAATATGGTACAACTTAATAACAATGAAACTTAAAATAAAAAAATTGTAGTAAATAAATAAATAAATATTATATAACGTACACACACGGTCGTTTGTTCGTATGGTAAGCAACTTAATACTTGTGTTACAGGTAACAGCCGACTGTTATAACAATTTTTTTTATAAAAATATATTGAATTAATGCATATATAAATAAAAATATCCCAGTCTCAGGAGGGATTCGAACCCGCAACCCGTGGAACAGAAAGCAGGGCCGCTACAAACTGCGCCAACGGGTTAGTCATAAAAGCAAGTCAAAATAAATAAAATAGTATTTTTAACAGACTTCCAAAAAAGGAGGAGGTTCTCAATTCGACTGTATGTTTTTTTTTTATGTATGTTAGCTCAGAACTTTTGACTGGTCCGGACCGATTTCGATCAATTTTGTTTTAATTGAAAGGTGTTGCATGTCATGTGGTCCCATTTTAATTTAATTGAGATCTGACAAGTACTTTTAGAGTTATATCTAATAATGCGTATTTACTTGACTACTTTTTCGTCGACCTACGTTATATTATACCGCATAACTTTTTACTCGGTGTACCGATTTCGATGATTCTTACTTTAATCGAAAGCTAATACTTGTCTTGTAGTCTTGTTTAAATTAGATCGAAAACTGATTACAACTTTTTGAGTAATCTTTAATAACGCGTATTTACTTGACTATTTTTTCGTCTTATTACGTTGTATTACTTGTCGATGTAATTGAAGTCGGTTTTTTTTTCGTTTGCGAGCAAACACAATTATTTATTTACAATATTGAATTATTTTGACACAAAAAAAGGATATTCTTGAAGATGCGGAAAATCCCAACCGATTCCTATTTTAATCCTATAGGATAAAAGGTACATGTTACGGGGTATGTCTCGAATCTATGTTATCGTTTTCAGCTTCCTGTTTCGGGAAACAAAAGAAAACCTTTTATTGATTAAATCGAGCCTTTGATCGCGTAACTGTTTAGCATAGACAAAAAATCTCATAAACCTAATAAAAACAAATGGACAAAATAATGTAGTCAAAATTCTAATACCGAGTTATGAAAGGCTAGATCTATGATAATTCGGTCTGCAATTTAAGGTGCAATTTAAGGAAATACTTTCAAATCTGTTTATTAAAGCAAAAAAATTCAAATCTTCTTTTGTTATAGGTTTTTGGCTACTAAAACTTAACTATCTTTACAAAACTACTTACTTTCGTAGTTGACAAAATTTGACGTTTATAACATTGCTATGATACTCGAAAGATAGATTAGTAATACCTACTCGTAAGTTATAAAAATATACTTAGACTTGACTTGCTTGTAAACCAGTGAAATTCTAAAAATAAAGAATAAAGTAAGTATAAGAAATAAAAACCAAAAGTTTTAAACAATAGATTTGCTTCGTAGCGGTGCAAACAAAGGCTTAGTTTTGGTCCTTGTTAGTGTTGTCTCAGTTGGGCTGTTGAGTGTTGGAGTTTCAAAAAAATTTAATTGCAAAAAACAAGCTCTTCACATTATGCAGGTTAAGAATGTACCTACTCGTATCCGTGTACGATATAGCATTCATTTAAGTTAATCAATATCAATACATATTATAAAACAAAGTTGCTTCCCGCTGTCTGTCCCTATATTATGTGCTTAGATCTTTAAACAACGGATTTTGATGCGGTTTTTTTAATAGATGGAGTGATTCAAAAGGAAGGTTTATATGTATAATACATGCATAATATACTAGAGGAACACTTATAATTTTTAGAGGTTTCTAATGTGATGTCGTAAATATACACATTTTTGCGCTTACGCGTGCGAAGCCGGGGCGTTTCGCTAGTATATAATATAATCAAAGATGATCTAAAATTTATAATTAAAAAAATTGAGCTGGACTATCTGTACTGATAAATGGAAGTTCGTGTACACGTATTTGTTATTATACTTATAGGTACACTGAAATTAATTTTCATATACTTAGTTAGATTTATACTCGTAATTAACTGTATTAAAAGTCCATGGTCAATTGGTCATGGTAGACTAATATTCTAAAATAACCTTAAAATTGGAGTTGTAAGAATAATACATTTTAAAAATTTAATAAACAGCTATTACTTAAAAGGGTTGAAATAATTAAGTCACCCTTACAAGGAAAGGGGGCGAAAGGCGCCAAGAAACATACTTCATTTTAATTGAGATCTCGACCTCAAGGGCTATATTAGAAAATACGACTTTTTTTAAACAAAAACAGTTGATTTTTTTAAGTTATGACGAAACTGTTAGATATTCATATTAATAAATAATGCTAATAAATAAATATCTTACAGAAACTAACATTTTCAGAATAAAAAAAATATTCCTTCAAACAAAAGTACCAATCGCTCAAGTCTATTTATTTTAAAGGAAGCCATAATAGGTTATAAGACGTAACGTTATTAGGTACTTGTGGTTGTGGAGTGTGGACATGTTAGTTAAATGTTACTTGGTAAACATTACCATTATCGGAAGAAAACACAAATGAAAACTCTCAGGATCCACTTATATAGTGAAACACTGACAGGAAGTTAGGCAAAAACTTTGTACCCCTTTTTACGGAAATTGCGCGTACGAAATGAAATGTATGAAATTATGCGAGTATGAAATTTCGCACACTTATAGTTTATATAGAGAAGGAGTGCGGAATTCTAATATTTTTTCAAAATTATATATAAAATATACATTAAATTTATAAATAAAGCATAACATACACTACAGCACACACACACGCATACCTAATTAGGTATACTATTTGTTGATTGTCAAAGTCTGTAGTCAAGTTGAATTTTTTTTTAAAAAGGTGCTTTATTTTCATAATTATTTGGTTTTCTTGAATTAAAATTTTTAATATTATGGTCGAATTTTGACCTCTGGGCGACCACTAGTTTACTTAATTCAACCATTACAATAACTTTTGAATCGCGAAAACATGTTAAGAAAAAAAAACTATTAATGAAAAACTATGGTTGAGTTTAAAAAATCCTAAAATATTATGCAAGTATTACTTACAACTTACAGGCCTAGCAAGTCCAAGTAATAGCTCAAAGCTGTATTTAATGTTAGTTTAGAGGACGCTCTACCCGAAATGTCCTGTCTCTAAACCTTAATTTTATTGTACTATGTCAATCGTTCTCAATTTCTAAAGTTAATTATTTATCAACGAATAATATTTCGCCATATAGAGTATACTTTGGTTACGGATGCTTTAGCTTAAATTTTGCCTCAATTAATGCTAGCAATTTATTTTATAAACAATAGCTGCAGGTGGTCGCTCACTATACGTATAGTGCATTAAAATAAATCTTTTGCTATAGTTTATTCGCATTCGAAAAGTACTCATCGCTGTCACTTACTTGGCCACGCCACTTGACTTTAAAATTGAGAACGCTCTGTGTTAAAGCCTGTTGAAGATAAGAGAGGTATTCTAGAAAGAGGATCTAGAAGAAGTATTAGGCATATCATATTCAATACGTATACGTCTATCAATGGATCTACTAATTATTTAAAAAGTCGTCGCCATATTTTGTTCCTTATAATAAACTAGTTTTAATTAACAAAAGTGTATGGAGTATTACAATTATTATAACCTTGATTCCTTTTATTCTCATGCTACACTTCTATTAATAGATAAGGCGAATTCTAAAAATATACTTTTAAATACTCTACATAAAGTCAGTTTATTGTCATAAATTAAAGTCATTAAAAACTGGGCTATTCTGATTAATTTAAATTAAAACTGCTTTGAAGAAGCAAAAACAAGATGAACAAATTTGCAATAAATAGGTAGACCATATAGAAAGTAAGCAATAAAAGACATTAATACGATAATCCTTGACGAAACGTGAGTAAAGTTGTTAGTTACGTAGAATAAATATTACGTGACTTTGGAAAAATCCTACACGACATTAGTGCTCTTTTGACATCATTGAAAGCCAACCAAGTAAATATATAAGTAGGCAGAGGTAATACATTTTCCTCTGTGCTTAGTTTTATAATTTATTTTCAATCTTATTATCGGATACCGCTTCAATATTATCTCACGAAACTCAAATATTTAGCTAACGAAGTAGATTTTATTTTAAAAATTCAATCAATTTTATATCACCGTTTTCCACCCCGAAGGGAAGAAAACGATTATTTCAGGTCTTGCCGAGGCTTGACCTTTTGGAGATTACCTACCCTACCTAGAGTACACACATGCTTGCTACTTACGTCCATTCCTGTTCATGTGAGCTGCGGGCGGGCCCAGAGACGACCGCGCGGGGTGAGGCGGCGGCAGGCGCGCGATCGCTACTCGAACGCGCTTTCGTCAGTACCTATCTCCGAAAGCCGGCAAGAACTTGCTCAGGTCAAGCCTCGGCAAGACCTGAAATAATCGTTTTCTTCCCTTCGGGGTGGAAAACGGTGATATTTTAGGTCTGTGCCTTCGGCTTGACCTTTTGGAGATGTGTCTACCATCTGCCGGCGTTATTAAGCGTACTGTGATAAAGGTGAGAAATAAAACCTTGGTTCTAAAGATCAAACTCGTTGTTTTATTAAAATTATAACAATAATCAACCACTGTTATACAAGTAAGATTGCTAGATCACAGCACATGTTTCAGACTTCTTTTTAGATTTATGACTAATAGGAATCATTAATTCTTAAACATACTTTAACAATTTAACAAACATAAAATGACTCTGAAGCCTTAATCATTTTTAACATAACAAGGGACCTCACCCTTATAAAATAATAATACGTAATAAAGGTTGGGATCATCACTGAGATCAAACGTTCATTCCTAGACTGCGTTAAAAGAATCATTAAGAACATTTACATTTGTACTTCGAGGCTGCTCTACTGATTTACAGTAGTGTTTGAAGAAATTTGTCGAGCCTCTCCAGTTCCCTCGTTTCAAGATCTCGTCCAGCGGCACATTGTTCTGGAAGTCATTAGATGCTACAGCTGATCGAACCGAGCCTGGACTGCAGTTTATGCCTATATCCTTAAAGGGTTCTTTCAGCCAACCAGCAATAACGGTTCTGGAAGCTGCTTTAACCTTTCCTCGCGTTGTAATAAACAAATTATTCAAGCCCTCTCGCGCCTTTCTCCTACTGTTGGTCACTTCTATGAGACAATTCACCCATTTTACTAGACTCAAAGCCATGTCACCTGAGCATGTTAGATGCCATCCAGATTGACGGTTCCTGTCATTGTCTGTTTTTGAGCCAAATTTAGGCCAAAACGTTAACGAAGAATCTGATCTCTCACAATGCATATCATCTACCATAAGAAGTGTGAGGTCATGTATCCGTCGGCCTGAAGCTAACAGCAGAAGAAGCGTCACATGACGAGATACTTGAAAAATACTTTCCTTATCAGGTATATTTGACTTAAGCCACTGAAACAAGTCTTGAATATTCCAGATCTGAGTCTTTGGTACTGGTGCTGACGTACATCTTTGAATTTTTATGGCTTTGAGCATTGCACTTACTACAGGATGATTTCCTAGTTGTTTTTCTTGAGAAGGGTCCGCAAAAGTAAGAATTACAGACTTGTGAACCATAATTGTGGATGGAGCTAATTTCCTTACTCGAGAAAGGGAACCTAGGTAAGCAGCAACATCAAGAGGTCGAGGACTACTAGGTTTTCTCCCATTTTGTCTACACCACGAGACCCATTGTTTCCAAGCGGATTCGTAGGTGCGCCAAGTTGAATCGCGCCATGCTGACTGTATGAGATTAATGTCACTTTGGTCTAATCCAGCTACTAAATCCGACCACCCCGTATCTTCCAGACCTCCAAACAGAGATTTTCTACCTTCGGAGGAGGGAGGTTCGTGGATAAGTCGATTAGGTTCTCTTTCAGGTTCGGTATCAGGAACGGGGCACCTAGGGCTCTGTGTTTCAGATCGCTTCTCCAAAAGACTGTCTCCCATCGAGGTACCACGATCAGAAACGTTTTGGAAGACTTGTTCAAGTGTTGGAGCACCCGAGGAATAAGGGGTGGAGGGGGGAAAATCCAAGCCATCTCGAAGTTCCAAGTTCGGCTGAACGCATTGACGAAAAGAGCTTGAGTGTCCTTTGCGTCTATCGAAACATAGACCGGTACTACATTCGATTGACCTGAAGAGAAGAGATCTACCTGAGGAACTCCCCATTTTCGAAATATCTTCTGCGTGATCTCGCTCTTGATGTGCCAATCGGGCAGGACCTTTCCTCTGGATAGGCAGTCGGCAATTGAATTGTAGCGGCCGGGCAGGTAAAATGAGTGAATGGTGGCATCTAGACTCTGAGCTAAGACCAAGATTTTCCTTGTCATTTCTAGCAGTGCGATAGATTTGGTTCCCCCTTGGTTTCGCAGATACGACACCACTGTCCTGTTGTCCGATTGAACCATTACTGATTGGCCTAGGACCACCTCTCGAAACTCCCGCAGAGCTACTAGGACTGTGTAAAGCTCCTTTCTGTTGATATGCCATTTTAGTTGATCTTCTGTCCACAGACCTGAAAGAAGGTGGTCGCTCACTTGAATGCCCCAGCCGTCGTTGGAAGCGTCTGTACTCACAAACATCGTCGGTTCCGGTACAAAAATCCTTCCGGGATTTATGATATTCTGAGCCCACCAACCACATTCCTGAAGAGCCTGTGACGTCACTAAGACTTTTTTTCCCGGCCGGTCTTGTGACAGTTTTCTGGCCGCTCTTTGCATATGCCTGGTGTGAAGTCTTCCTAGAGGGGTCACAAGTGATGCGAACCCTAGCCTTCCGATCAATGCCGTGCCCGATTTCCATGACCACTGTTTTGTTTTTAGAACTCGATCGACATCTTTTAAAATCCGTTCTATTTTGTCTTTCGGAAGTGATTTTTGATTTGTCGATACCTTCCAAACTATTCCTAGAAAATCTATTTTCTGCGTGGCCTTTAACACTGATTTTTCTAGGTTGACACACCAACCCATGCTCTGTAGAATTTCTACTGCATACCGCATGTGACTTTCCAGTGTGTTTGGGTTCTGATTTGCAAATAGAAAATCGTCCAAGTAGACGAGAACGCGCAGACCCTTTTCTCTCAGGTAACTTGCCACCCACTTGCTGACACTGGAAAATGCTATCGGTGCGGTGGACCGGCCGAAAGGTAAGGATGTCATTTGATAAACCTGATTCGCGTAACCGAACGCAAGATATCTTCGATGACTCTTTTTCACGGGGATATGAAAATAGGCTTGGCTGATATCTAGCTTTCCGAAATAATCCCCTTCTTGCATAAAATTGGGGACTTGTCTTTGATTTATCAGCCGAAATTTCGGGGGTTTGAGGAAATGGTTTAGGCGTCGTAAATCGAAGATTTGTCGTAGTTTTTCGTTTCTCTTGGGTATTAGAAATATTCTTGATAGGAACCCATTCGCCACGTCGCAACTCTCTACCACACCTGACTTGATCAGTAACTCTATCTCTTCCGACATAGCAGGGGACAGTTTTGTTGAAAACCTTGCTAGATTCTCGCGCAGGGGAAGTGAAGGAGGTTTTGCTGCAAAGGGTATTGTATATCCTGAAATAATTTTTAAAATTTTGTTTGGAGCTCCTAACTCCTGCCACCGGGTTTGAAAATTCTCTAACTGTCCCCCGTGAAAATTGTCAATATTTACGACCTCTTTGTAATTTTTGGCCCCTTCCGTGACGGTTGGGATGCTTATTTGATGAATTAGAGATTCCAGTTCGGCGGTAGTTTGCACTGCGAGTAGACGTGGTTGGCGTCGCTGCTGAAGATTGGCCGCGACCAGACGACTGTTTGCTTTTGGAAACGTGTGAATACTCTTTACGAAATGAGTTCTTGCGAAATGAATGGGTAGCTTCTTTTTTATTTATATATGATGGAGCAAAAGTCCCTGTTGTACCACCGTTGTCCTTAATAAACGTGCTGAATAGTTTTTCATCAAACAGGTGGGTTGGTGAAGGAGATATGTTATTGAGGGCACTGGAGAGAAGATCATTCTTAGGTCTGAAAGTTTTCCTGCGAACTTCAATGGATTCAGCCCTGTTAGCGCAAACGTATTGTAGCAGCTGATCTGATACTGACTTGAACTTGGAGTCCTCTGCCTCCACCAACCGCCTTAAGTCCGTGCTAATGTCTGGGCACTTTTTAATAATTACGTTGAGCTCGTCCGCTAGCGCTTTGCGCTGGAGCAACAGTCCGTGAGTTATCGTGCCTAACATTCCTTCCTGCTTTGTCACCCACGGAGAGAGTCGCGAGGCTAAAGCACCTAGTTCTGTGTTTACCTTTAGCGGGCTAAATGGCGAAGCGGCGTGTAATTGCTTCTCTACGTCTTTGTATCTGATGCGATTCCAGCTATCAGTGCCCAGTCTCTGACATTCAATGCCTTCCCTTCTGGCTTGAGCCGACGGCTCCGGAACGAGAGGGTCCGCTTCTTTAGTCGTGGGTCGAAACTCGAGCTCCTTTTCGTTTCGCTCGTCTTGCTCGTTTGGATATGAGCCCCAAGTAGGGGCCTTCCACGCTGGAGAGTCCGACCTATCCGAAACTACTTCTTCTTCGCAATCGGAAAAATAATTTTCTTTGTCAGATTCAGAGTCCGAATCTTTGTTTTTGTTTCGGGCGACCATTTCCAGAAGCATTTCCATCTTCTGTTCTAATGCACTGAATCTCTCTTCCTGACGTGACGTCGCTGTGGAAAGTGGTGGAGATTCTGACCTACGCCTACGTGTCGGAGGCTCTCTGAACCTAGACGTCGACCTCCTCTTCCGATTAGTCTCTTCCGATTCAGAGAGGCAGCCTGACAGAATTCTATCTGTCTCGGATCTTGTGTGGAATAGGGGTTGGAGTATGGCAACCGATTGCTTGACGTATTCTGTGCGCGCCGCAGATCCCCGGATGCGATTTGAGATAGCAGGTGGTCCAATTATGAGCGCTCGTGTGAACGCCCAGTCCAAGAGCTTGTGTCGCATCTCCCTGTACCTTTTTTCCGACAAGTGATCTGCCTCTGGTATAAACGCGCGAGCTAATTCCACGGTCGGCAAAGCGAATAGGAGTTTGTTAAGTATATTTGGATCAATTTTCTCTCCAAAGACTTCTGCCTTAGTCGCTGTGGTAACCTCCCATTGCGTCCATCCATCGGGGAGATGCTCTTGTGCCAAAACCTTCACCCGTTCTAAAATCTCGTCATCTTCTTCCGTTTCGGCATGCTCGTCCAGGAGCTCACCAAGCTTCACCACTCTTCCAAGCTGGGTCATCTGAAGCAAAATGAAAAAGTTCACCAAATTGCTCGACAGTTTTTCCCATAGAGCGAGCCACTCAAAAATCGAGCCGCGCGACCCCAAATGTTTGGCAGCGCCAAACAGACAACGGGGCGTGCCGCCCGAACGTTGAGTCGTGCCGCTCAAATGTTGAGCCGCGCCGCCCAAATATTGAGCCGCGCCGCCCAAATATTGAGCCGCGCCGCCCAAATCTTGAGCCGCGCCGCCCAAATATTGAGCCGCGCCGCCCAAATATTGAGCCGCGCCTCCCAAATATTAAGCCGCGCCGCCCAAATATTGAGCCGCGCCGCCCAAATATTTGAGTCGCGCCGCCCAAATCCTGAGCCGCGCCGTCTCAAGGGTTGTGCCGCGCTGCTCGGATTTCGGGCCGCAATGTTTGTGGAAACGAAACATGCAACTCGTAGCGCGACTCGTACGATAGTGGCTGGATGGCCGACGTATCGAACATTATCGGTCGCAGTTTGTGGATGGTATGTCCGACAAACATTTTTTATTGGCTCTAAATGCAGGTGCAGATTGAGCGATCTTGTTCATAGTTCACAGGTAGCCCGCACCTGGAATAAACCACTCACACAAAACAAATTAGTGAATAACTTACCGTTATAACTTCTTTCACTGAACAAAACGTTACAACAACGTTATAATCACATCCAGGTCACGATTATAAACTATACCCCGTCCGGCGACTAATGATCTTTTTGACATTTCAAGAAATTTTGACATTAGTGACTGCCTCACACGTTATTTATTCGATTCGAAATAATAATCGATTTTATTTAAGAATAACTTTCAATCGATTTTATTAAATACATTTAGTGTAAAAATATTATTTATTTATGCGTTTATTAGTTTTTTTAATTATAAATGAAATATATAAATAATAAATTAAATGAATTAACAGAGTTATTGCTCTTTATTCTTGGTTTGCAATTAAATTTCAAGTTTTCGACTTAATTCCTTGCAAGTAATCAATCTTGGGGTCATAGATACTATTTTTATTTCCTTTTTTGTATTAAATTTATAGAAACAATAATCACCTGACGTAAAATTATTTTTATCATATGATCGATTTATTATCGATTTATTATTTCAAGAACTGTTTCATAGTCTGTGGTTGTTTGTTATGCACAGGGTACTTCACTCAATCAATCAAATCGTCAATAAAGTATGACATTACAGTAGAATTTTAGTACGTTATTCTGAAAAAAAAAACAACTGTAATTTATAGGCGTGGGCTGTCAAAAAGATCATTAGTCGCCGGACGGGGTATAATAATACACGCGGGCAGTTCAATTACGTTTCGTAGCAACACGTGCGCACGCTAGTGTAATGATAGCGTACTGACGAAAGCGCGTTCGAGTAGCGATCGCGCGCCTGCCGCCGCCTCACCCCGCGCGGTCGTCTCTGGGCCCGCCCGCAGCTCACATGAACAGGAATGGACGTAAGTAGCAAGCATGTGTGTACTCTAGGTAGGGTAGGTAATCTCCAAAAGGTCAAGCCGAAGGCACAGACCTAAAATATTGAATTAATTATGGCCCAAGTTTCACTTCCTTCTTACTTTTGGTTCAACGTAATAGATATTATTTAAGCTTAGTCGTTCTAATTTAAATACGAGTAGTTTAAATTTCTACGTTCATAGTTTCATATGCACAGTTAATGCACAGTTAAAATCTATTAAGAAATACAATATCTATAATTTCGCAACTGATACAACTCAGGAAAATACAACAAACCTCGTACAAAACTAATAAAGAAGTTAGTTATCACTATTTGAAATTATTTAAATACAAATTTAGTTATAAATTTTATTTAGGTATTTATTTACAAAGCATTACACAGAAAATAACAATTTTATAGTTATAGTAAATAACAAGTTTACAGTTTTATTGTACAGGTTCTTTTTTCATTTATATTAACAATTAAAGTAATTAGACACTCAATACGTTCGCCAAGAATAACTATCATTTACCTAAAATCGAACCTCGTCAATGTACGAAAATACTTCGATTCTACCATTCGAAATATCAAACAACATATTTATTGTACCCATTTAAGTTATAATATTGTTAGTGAATAACAAGAACAACGTTTCCAAAAAGGCAGCCTCAAAATAAATCTCTCTTAAACAGCTAAGATGTTAAGAAACTTTATCCCTATCTCGTTAAAAAGCCTCAAGTAAAATGCTTTTAAGAAACTTCTGTTACACAAACGACATTATAAACCTTAGGGGACCGTAAATGATGGCTGTGATTAATGGTTATCAAAGGAGAAGAATTCCTGTATAAATGTATCTTGCATAATAAAAAGATTATATTATTAATGGTTTAGTGGAGCAGAATTTTTTTACGCAAAACATGGCTAATTTTTTGATTAAATACCGTTTTTTAAAAGAGTAACTGCTAAGTTTCTTGCCAATTCTTCTCAGCAGAATCTACATTCTAAATCGGTAGATTCGGTGGTTGCTCAACATTAACCATAGTTAATTTATTAAAGTCTAATCTAATTGCAATCTATACTAATATATAAAGCTGAAAAGTTTGTTTGTTTGGTTGTTTGGTTGTTTGGTTGTTTGTTTGTTTGTTTGTTTGAACGCGGTAATCTCTGGAACTACTGGGCCGATTTGAAAAATTCTTTCAGTGTTAGATAGCCCATTTATCGAGGAAGGCTATAGGCTATGTGTCATCACGCTAAGACCAATAGGAGCGGAGTCCACGCCGACGAAGTCGCGCGCAGAAGCTAGTTTGTAATATAACCGATAGAAAAGTGTTTTTAAAGTTTAATTGAATAAAGAAATTTTTAATTTCTTAATTGTTTGAAAGACAAAGGACCTGATTAACTAGTTACTGATAAAACTATATGACACATTGGAGTATCCAAGAGATAATAGCTTACTACGTATTTTACTTTTGGCTGCGTTAAACTTCACTTTACCTGTCCAGTTATATTTTCTATACAGAATCGCTAAAACCAAAAGTTATAGTTTATTGGTAGGAGTGAAACAAGTCCTAAGGGTCTGTTATACATGCTGTTGATAAAGCCTTTCACTAATATGTAAAAGATAAATTTTATCAGTAGCTAGTGAACCTGGGACTAAACGGTTTACTTAGTTCAAACCCTTAAGTTAGTTATAACTTAGTTCATACTAAGTAAACCGTATAGATAGAGTTTCATTCATAGTGTATGTTTTGAGTGATTGGTTCGCTAACATATTATATTTTGGTGTGATGTTTTTATAAATCTATAAATAAAAGAATTTAGGGCACATAAATATTTTTTCTGTTCAGGCAAATAAATTCAAAGATATTATATTTAAAAGAACGATAGGGTTCAGAGAAGTAGAACCGTAATCAAAATCCCTAAAATTGTTGAAACCCGCTCGGGTCGTTTAACCTTTTGCTATAAAAATGTATGCGAAATAAAATACTTTTCCAAGCAAAAATAAGTAATATTCATGCAGGACGGATCACTTTGATTCTTATACGAATTATCGCATTATAAATTGCATATCATACAAGAGTTTCCCGCTTCAAAACCACAATAATATATTTATTGCAAAAAGTTTTTCAAGATACATCGACCTGAAATATTCATGTGAATATTATAAATATTATAGAAATGGCAGTGTGATAAAACATTGAACATATATACTTGATATACAGGCCATTTTAAAAATACAGCTCCTGGCTTTAGATAATGCGAGGCCCTAAGATTAGCAGCAGAATCCTTAGCTTTTTAAAAAACCTTGGTCCCTTAGGAAATTTTTATTTTCTATAATGGTAATACCTACATTTTAAAGTTGTATGAAGACTTTTACATAGCTTTATCTCTATATATATAAAAATGAATCGCTAAATGTGTTGCTAAGCGCAAATCTCGAGAGTGGCTGAACCGATTTTCTTAATTCTTACGACGAGGATTGTTATTACAGAGAAAAAATTTAAAAAAATTGCCTGATAAAGTCTAAAAACAACACTTTTCTATATTCCCATACAAAAGATTCGTAATAATAGGTACTTAAAAGTCAATTTGAACTTTAATACCATACTATAAAGTTTAGTGTTAGTGGAGGGGTTCCGGGAAGGATAACTATTAAAAGAGTAAAAAATTAAAGAATCGACTGTTAGGCGGTACGAAGTTCGCCGGGTCAGCTAGTTAAAATATTTATTTATTTATTTGTCTATATACGCTAAGTAAGGTGTGCGATTATATAGGTATACTCTTCTTAAGTGTTTTCGGAATCCATCTTGTTTACGAGAATCAATGTTGTTGAACATACAAATAAAATAATAGTTATAAATAATAGTTATTTAAAGATTTCATTTTTACGATAGTGACAGTTTTGCTTCGAAAGTAAACAGTTTCGTTTTTTTATACCAGTCGGCTGACTAACAAGCGGAGGGTCTACCTGATGGTAAGCCTAGCTACAAGTATTCATAGGCTGAGTTACCTTAGCCTGTGAATACTTGTAATAACATAAGCAGAGTCCCGGGAAATCTGACTACCTTACTTACCATGAGAACACTACATTTAAGAGTAATATTATTTGGCTGTTATCTTCGATCAGTTTAAGTACTTCTCCAGTCTTTCTCTTTTTATCTTCGCTTCGCACTATCTCTACACTTTTCGTAACGCTCTCGTCACGCATTCACCAGCTAACCCCACAAGTCAAATGTGTATAGACGTGTTACTTCAAAAAAAAATTATTTTGTAAATATGCGTAGTCTTTATAAAATACGAGTTTGTTGTTTCTTTTTACTTAATTAATTATATAATATTAAATGAAAATACTTACATTATATCTATACTTAATAATATTATAAAGCTAAAGAGTTTGTTCGTTTGTTTGTTTGACGCGCTAATCTCAGAAACTACTGGTCCGATTATTTCAGTGTTAGGTAGCCCATTTATCGAGAAAGGCTATAGGCTATTTTGTTTCTTCAAATTAAAGCGTGTGAAACCGCGGGCACAGCTAGTTTTAGATAAAATATCTAAAAACACTTAATAAATTAAACACTTAGAAAACTAATGAAAATAATTGCATTATATTTTAGATAAAATATCTACAAACAGTATCTACAAACGTAAAAAAAACCTGCTTTTTGTATGCACGAGGACTCAATTATTTTATTATACAACTAGCTTCTGCGCGCGACTTCGTCGGCGTGGACTCCGCTCCTATTGGTCTTAGCGTGATTATATATAGCCTATAGCCTTCCTCGATAAATGGGCTATCTAACACTGAAAGAATTTTCCAAATCGGACCAGTAGATCCTGAGATTAGCGCGTTCAAACAAACAAACAAACAAACAAACAAACAAACAAACTCTTCAGCTTTATTATATTAGTATAGATTAATGATAGCATAAACGTAGCTTACAAAATTAAATTCAAAATAATAAGTATGATTATATTTTATTGCGTACGATCATTATTCATAACGATGAAGTGGAATGACATCAATTTTACATTGATTTTATTTGGAACATCACACGTGTGATGAAGGTGAAAGTATTAGGTATCTATTGTGATTTGTGAATAATGCATAAACGATATATTTATTCGGGAAGTATTAGTTTTTTTGGCTGTTTAGCTACGGCAGTAAAGAATATAGTCACCCCCTCTCTTTCCGTGGGTGATGTACCTAATAGGCGACTAAGGGATAAGTGATAACGCAGTTCCACTTTGGAACTTATAAAGCCGACCGATGGCGGGATAACCTTAAAACTGCTGACTTTAAAATACACAGGCCGAAGACGGGCAGCAGCGTCTTCGGTGCGACAAAGTCAACCCTGCGGTCACCGACCCGCCTGCCCAGCGTGGTGAGGGTGACTATGGGCAACACACATGAGTTCACGCCATTTTTGGCACAAACTTGTGGAGGCCTATGTCCAGCAGTGGACTACAATAGGCTGAAGTGATTAGATTTCATTAACAACAAAAAGTAAAATTCATGTAATATAAAAGGGGTAGTATGCTATAGGATTAATTATACATGATAAAAAAATAAAAAATAAAAATAAAAATAAAAAACTTACTAACATTAACATAGGTTAAGTGTACATTGTAAGTAGCAAATAAGTGCACATATATTGTAGCTAGAAAATAAGTGTACATATATTGTAGTTAGCAAGTAAGTGTAAATATGTAACAAAATTATATTATAGAATAGTTTTGGTCAGTGGACTCACGTTGATTCTAAGTCTAGTTATTAGGTTTACTTAAGTTGCAGTACAGTCTGTACCAATGCATGTTTTAACATTCTGAAAATTGGAATAACAAAAGCACCGGCACTATAAGTCCGTGGATATATCTTTTATAAAAAATTTAAAAAAAAAACAAAAAATCGCACAATGATTATAGCCTAAATTATTAAAAACGTAACAAAAGGAATTTCAACATACATTCACACGTGGAACTGCAAATGCTTCATATTTTGCTCTTTACGAGCTCTCGGCCTAATTTAATATTCACACGCAGTTTGGTTATATTATTATTTTCATATTTCATATTCTACAAGTCAAAGAGCTGAAACTGACGTAAATTTGGCATAACTTATCTGTAAGATGTGTTATACGCAAGAGTTTGTAAACATAGGATATTAAATAATTTTTTTTATTAAGAAACGTGCTCTATTACACCATTGTTTATCATTTAATTGTTAATCATTTTAATTGTTAAGATAGAGACTGTTTTTTTTTCGGTCCATATGTAATTAACACTAAATAGACACGTTAATGGGGACAAGTTTTCATTACTTTCGTCATGGTTAGAACAAAAGTTGAAGTAAAAACCATTGACATATAGTAGAAAATCCGAATTAGAAACAATTATCACCGACCTGTTTAATAGATAAAAAAGATTTTTATTTATACTTCAGTATGTTATGAAAAAAATTGCGAACAGATTGGGTGAAAATTTTCTTCTCATCAATAGCCAACCGCCATTCAAACCAGATTTTTAGCAGTTAAACCCTAAATCATCGTATTCGCAATGAACCTTATTTTGATAAATTTGTTCGCTTCAGTCTGTAATATCCCACTACTGGCCATAGGCCTTTTTACCCCTTTTGGAGAAGGATCAGAGCTTAATCCACCACGCTGCTCCAATGCGGGCTGGCGGATATATTCCCTACTATGAGTTATGATCGCTATCAGGTATACATGATAACAACCGGGACCGATGGCTTAATGTACTCTCCGAGGCACGGTGGGGAGACCCACAAGAACTGCACAAACACCCAGACCACGGCAAACACATGTATATACAGTACCTCTGTATACATATTGTAATTACAAATGTTTGTCAAGTGCGGGGATTGAACCCGCAACTGCCAGCGCAACAGGCACAAACCAGTGCAGTGACCGTTGCGCCAACACGGCGTCTAAAATTTTTTTAAATAAATAAATCTTACATCAAAACTTCTTTATAAGTTGGTGTTTTATCAAAAATAATAAATTGTAAATGCTATTTTAAATGTTTTAGTTTTTCCTACACGTGTATTTGCACTCGATGTGTTTAGAAACATTTTATTACCTTTATCATTAATTGAACCAGGCAATTTATAACTCACATAGGTTATTACAGGCTTACATTTCGTACATAATGAATTACACGAACTCTACTTTAACTCGAAACTAAACGTTTCAAAATCGCACTCACACAATAAATATCAATATAGAATACACTTTTGCTGACACACAAAGAATAAAAGGCGCAAGTAACGAGTACAGGCAAAAAAGTAACGAGTAATTACCTATTTTGCAGAATTTAGTTTCAATTTACATACTGGGGGCCGTTGAGTCTGAAGCGTTTATTTGTTATTTATTTATTTAGCGCCCATCGCAAATGTCATCAGACCATTCAGGCATGAGGTAGCATCGCGTTATAGATTTCCCACGTAGTAACAGGTGCTCATTGAGTTATGCTTCACGCTCTACGGAAGCGAGGAAAATACAAGCGTGAAATATGATTTCGACGTCTACAAAAATTTTATTTAAAAAAATGTTCTTTTTAACTTCTTCGAATACTCTTTTTGTTTGTTTCTTATTTTTACTTATTTAAAATACAAAGAATCTTCTAATTGTGTTTGCTAGCAAAGGAAAAAAACCGACTTCAATTGCATCGGCAAGTAATAAATAATAAATAAATTAACAAACGCACTAGTCGTCACTACGATTTTCGAGGGTTTCCCTCGATTTCACTGGGATCCCATCATCAGTTCCTGGTTTCCTTATCATGGTACCTAAATTGGGATATCCCCTTTTCAACAAAAAAAGAACTATCAAAATCGGTTCATAAACGACGAAGTTATCCCCGAACATACATAAAAAAAAACATATATACGACGGTCGAATTGAGTAACCTCCTCCTTTTTTGAAGTCGGTTAAAAAAACATATATACGGTCGAATTGAGTAACCTCCTCCTTTTTTGAAGTCGGTTTTTTTTAACTGTCAAATCCAGTCTGTTTTTCAGACTGAATTATATTGAATTAAAAATTGGATTTCATTATTTTCCAAATACGTATACTTTCTTATTTTTATTTATTTAAAATACAAAGAATCTTAACTAAAAATCATTATATTAACGTATTCAACGGTGTGACAAAAATAATTGTTTCTTTAAAAGCCCTAAATTTTCTGGTGTAGTATAATTTACTTTCTTACTGTTACTGAGCAAATGTTTAGAGAATAAACAAAAATCTTCGAACGCCTCAAGAGGTGAGCTAGGATTTCAGAGCCCTTATTTTCCGTAACATTTTTTTCTTTATTATTTTTTGCAAGGTTCTGGAATAAGTGAAAGATAATTTTTTTTAAATTACTTTTTGCTTATGTTTGTAATCTCTAGTATATAATATTTTGAAAACAATCAAATAAAATTATTTATAGCCTTAAAATGTCTACATTATTATACACTCAAAAATATTGATTGTTAAAATTGCCGAATAAATAGAGAATGCATGCCCAAGACAAGATTTATCGTAACATCTTCCGAGGTTGCATCTTCACTGAATGAAAAAGGTTCGACCTTAACCGAGCACAGCAACCTTCAGGCATCTGGCTTACAGTAATAAGCTTAATATTATTACATTACACATGTGCAACCTTACTTAACTTGCAATAAGCGAATGGTATGGTGAATGTACTGTATGGTAAGTCGGAATCCTTATAGCATCTACAATGTCAATGTTTTTATCTTACCGTTCAAAGAATTATATTTATGTCTGTTTATAATTTAATTACTACATAACGTGTCACTGTGAACTTTGTTTTGATAGTCTATGTACACCATTGCATGTTTATGACGTTCAAATCTATTTTATTATATTTTACTTTTTAGGTTGCTGGTACTGTAGCAAAATGTACGTGTTATATTAATTTAAAAAACAATGACTCGTTCTGTAACCTGTAACAATTCGGGATGATTTTTGTAACTCTACTGTTTGACCATTGATCGCAAGGTTTCTATTATAGAAACAATGACACTACAAGTTACAACATACATATATGTGTCGTAATGTCATTTGTAATAGAGTAAAATTCCATTTTATTGCATAAAAAATAATTAATCTAAAATCTCAGTAACCATTTTCTAAATGGAATCAGTACGTTTCACATAAAGACTTTCAAATCGAAGTAAGAAAAGTAAATTTTATACAAGAAGACGTAGGTAATAGAAATGTTATAAATAATTACTGTATATTTTATTACGCAATTTCTTCGAGCCTAACGAACATGCCTTTGCATTCATAACACGATCAAATTATAGTAATTTGGCTAACGAAAGCAAGATTGATAACATACCATTGATTCCGAGTTTCTCGATCTTTATGTTTTAGAAATATCACTCAAGGTTAAGATTCTATTCAAAATTTTTACTTTGATTTCCTGAATAACTTGTACTAAATGATAATTTGAACTAAATGTTACATACTTACAATTCTACGTTAAATATCCTTTACTTCTGTGATTGAGTATTTTTGAGTAAAGCTAGTAAAAATTAAATTGATAACTCTGACTATACGAGTAGGTACCTACTTCGCTCAGTTATCAGCTCAGCCTATTGCAGTCCAGCAGGACATAGACCTCCCTAAGTTCGGGCCATCCTGATTTTCAGCAACCTTCTTCCGTACCTACTACTTATTTTAGTTTAAATGTTTTATTTTAATCTTTAGTTATATAAAGGAAAAACAAGTGACAAATTGATTATTCAAAACATAAAATTTATAAGTCATTCCGATGAACACGCAATGAGTTAATTGAAAAATAATTAACATAAAAAATATGTGTACTTGAAAGAAATAAGAATACAAACTAAATGGATTGGAAATTTTATCAGTATAGTAAAAAAAAATCTAATAACGTCATGTTTATTAAATATTGCATATAAATACTTCTTATATACAATAATCCAATAATACCATAGATGTCTTATGTTCTGCATCATTATATAAACAGATAAACTTACGCAAAAGATCTTTGAATAATACTACGCAAAACTGATAAGATAATTTTATTTATTTATTGTGCAATCAAGAAATACACTAATACAATGTTAATAGGCAAGCTCAGTTATTCGGCCAAATGTATCCTCAATTACAAGGGCAACCCATGCAGAGTGAATGCATGCACTCGAGCGAACAATTTATTATTATACTAAATATATATTTAAAAGTAAAGACAGTAATAAATTAACAAAACAAAACTTTCACGAGAGACAATTACCAAACGAGAGACAATTTTCAAAAAACAATTATCATCTGGTCTGAAATTAATAATAAATAATAATAGCAAATTTTCGATTAATATAAAAGTAATTAATTATATCAAACAGATTGTCAACTCAGTAACGCTTGGATCATCAAAAATTGTTAAAAATGTTAAACAATGATAAACCATTAAAATTATCAAAGACTTAACAAAGGACAAAGACATTGAAACTTCATATATATTATATAAAACAAGTGTGAACCAGAGCAAAAATAACAAATTACATGATCTAAAATAATAATAATAATTAAAAAGCACAATATAGAACCCAACAATAATGCACCGTTTGCAAGCACTCTCATTTTAATGTCAGGGATAGCAATTCTTTGAATTGAGTTAAGGTGTTAGAGAAAATGTCTAGTGTAGTTGATTTACAATGTTTGGCTGATGAGCTAGAATCACCATCATGCTCCTCGCTCCTTGTATGTGAGTTATGGACACTATTGTAGGTTCTCACTTCTCACTCAACATTCTGTTGAGAGGAGCATAATATCTCCCCAGTGTCACGATACTCCTATGGATGACCTAAGACCCATTATCATATCCTGGTCACGTGAACCAATTGAAACGATCTACTATGCGCTCTGGTGACTAATCATCATGGTTTTATGATAATCCTGGTCACGGCACCATTTTGTAACGATACTCCTATGCAATGGGATGTGGTGAGAAAGACCCCAACATATATTAACACGTTCCCTGTCCTAGTACAAAGTTATAAAATGTATTCGTACGTCCACCTACAATTTTGCCCTAACTTGACAATAATCATTATAAGAGATTACATTTATACTAATACGGCCTAAAAAAATTTTTTTTTTTCAGGAAAATACTGTAAAAAAATATGACTCCCTAAGGAGTCATGAACGTGTGAACTAAAAATTGTGTGACTCTATGGAGTCATGGACGTGTTAACTAAAAATAGTAGTCAATCATATATTTTTTTATATGTTCTGTGGTATGAAATGTCAATATCAGCTGTGAAATGTCAGCATTGTATGAATCACTACATAGTATAAAACAAAGTCGCTTTCTCTGTCCCTATGTCCCTTTGTAGGTTTAAATCTTTAAAACTACGCAACGGATTTTGATGCGTTTTTTTTTAATAGCTAGGGTGATTCTTGAGGAAGGTTTATGTATATAATTTAGTATACTTTTATGTAAATTAGCAGAAATACTCTGCCGTCCATGTTATAATACATTACATTGATTTAAATAAATAAACAACATTGCCTCCAAAAAAAAATAGTTTTATTTTACCCTCTTCATATATGGGAAACTGGCAAACATTTTACGGCGGCTCTTTTAAATTTTCGGTAGCTTTGTTATCTAACCATACGTCCATGAGAAATTTTTTCCTCTTATTCATACGTCCAGTCAAATAAAAAACATTAAATTTACTTATAGATTATGACTCCAACTAGAGTCATGGACATATGAGTTTGGTACAAATGTGACTCCTTTGGAGTCATTGGACAGTGAACGTGTTAATTTATAACATCCTGGTCACGGAGACCAATTTTGTAACACTATCATGGTAGTGGCGTTACAAGCTAATATTAAGCTTAAGAGGATATCAATTATCTTTGGCCTTATAATTGTGATCGTCTAGTATAATGAAGGACTCTACGTTGTGTTTGATTTTTGTTTCAGAGTAACTTCAGTTCCTTTTATGGTATGCCGAAGGAAAGACATAGTATATGTTATTAGAAGCCTTGATTTCTATATAAACTCTAACTAACATCCTACCTAGCCACTAATTTAAAATAACATCCCTGTACAATGACATTAAATTACTGAATTTAATTTATCCTAAGATTTAATTGAAAGATATTCACACTTACCAGTGATATAAATACTATAGATAACTAACTTCTGGAATACTATTAAAAGGAAAGAAAGATATAACACCTTATAATTAACTTATTTAGAATTAATAAGACTTAGTAAATTACACTTACCAGTGATATAAATACTAAAGATAGCTAACTTCTGGAATGCTGTTAAAAGGAAAGAAAGATATAACACCATATAATTAACTTATTTAGAATTAATAAGATTTAGTATCCTAAAATTTAATTATAGAGATATTTACACTTACCAGTGATATAAACACTATAGATAACTAACTTCTGGAAAATTATTATGAAAAGGAAAGAAGGATATTAAACTTTATAACACCTTATAAGTAACTTATTTAAAATTAATTAAGAATTAATAAAATTTAGTAAATTAGAACCGTTAAGAATAAATAGGAATAAACTAATTTATTTAGGAATAACTATCACCTACTGTTTAACTAAAAGATCTGATATCTCCTTAAGAATGTGTAAATTATAATTTCTAATATTTTTAGTGAATCTAGATAGCTAGAATAGAAATAAAGTTAAATAATTATATTCAGGATATCCTATATTGACATTGATTAATTGAATAGTGTCTAAGTTTCTTTTACATGTATTTTTAGCTCAAACCTGATATAATAGATAGATTCTAATAACTCTAAACAAATAAAATAATTAAAAATATATAAGTAAATGAAATAATGATTAAATACATATTATATAGTTATTAATTATCTTGAAATAATTTATTCAGTTAATAAATTATCTCAGATAATTGTGAAAAATAATGTGTAGTGTTTGTTTGTATGTGTTAATCTGTTAGGATAGGGTTTATAGGCATTAGGGGATTAAAAGGCCGGGTTCAACTGAACCCGGGGGGTCGCAACCACCAAGCCCCTCCGACCCCAACCGATCCACACCGTGCTGAAAGCACTAAATTAAATTAGGCACAACGTTGGTGCTATCAAATCAAAAGGGTAGTAGGTAGGAAATGAGAGTACCCAATCTTCTACAATAAGTTAGACGGAAATATATCCTGTCTAACAAATGCTTGTTTCATACCGTTGCAGCATAATCATGCAATGACTGTATTTGAGTAATCCCTTGGGACGTCATATAGACATAACCAGTGAATTACTAGAGTTGATGTAATTACCAAGCTGTAATCAGACATGGTATTAAGATGTGTTCCACGTGAACAAAAGGAGATCGTGTCTACTGATCTTTTCATTGTGTGCTTACTAGCCCATACGGGAACTTCGGTCACACAATTACTTTGAAATTGGATCACGAAACCTACTACTTTTGCCACAATTGGATTGTGTAGTGTAATTTCCCATAGGTAAGACCTACTGAGTTACGGGTCTATAGTCAGCTATATTGTCAAGCCTCGCCACCATTGTGAGATGGGTCGTCGGCGACTAGCGACTGGCGACAGCGCAACCTTTCGAGTGTCCTATAAGGAAAATAAGAATAATTAAAGGTATAAGACCAACGTGTAGAGTAGGTGTATTGTATAGGTTTGTCTTTGCATGACTCACAGCATTCAATGAAACAGCATTCATTAACCAGAATAGGTTGTTCAATTGAAACATTGAACCAGTAATTAAGTTGTTAAACATTTGAATATATCAGGCTCTCTTAGGAACTGAATGGATTTATCAAAGGACATAGTAGTGTCGAGAGATAAATAAAACAACTAAATATAACATATTCATTTACTCAATCAGAATCTCTGAGAGTATCTCATTTTCACAAGGAAGAGAGAATGTATATTTAATAGGTTTTATGATCCATCAATGTTTGTATGTTTGAAAAACACAAGAGGACTTGATTAAGGCTTGGCTTAAATCTCAGTAAATCCGCCTTAGGACTTAACAGAGACTGTCCACAAAAATTAGCAATAAATTAATTGGAAAAGTGAATATGTTTCTCTATTAGTCTAAAATAGAACTTCATACCACTGTCCAAAACTAAATTACTAACCTTTGTTGCAGTTCAAACAACTACCATACACTGGGTGTATGATGAAGTTTGTCCATGTCTCTCATCAAAGATGAGGAATTCTTATCAAAGATAAGTAAACGTACGTATAGTATTTACCAAGAACATAGTTCAGTTAGGCAAACACAACCGCAGAGGTTGGTAGGAAGTACTCGCAACTTTCTTTACTAGATAGACCTAGATTAGGAACTACCTAGCATCGATGACGCGAAGAACTGTGGCTTAGACAGGCCTTGCCTTATAGGGGAAACCTATAATAAAACACTGGCGAATACAAACATTTATGGATTCACCTTAACATAGTTTATATAGTTCAATGAAAGTCATCGTGAAATTGAGACACTCCAGTCTACCAGATACCTCGTTTTGACACTTATTTAAGAACATAAGTTCTTAGATCAATGTTCAAAACTACAATAGTTGTGTAATGTCAAAGTTCAGTGTGTAATTACCTCATCTTAGAATGTATTCAAGAGCTAAAAGTATCCTTGAACTCATTCAAGACTACAAACCACCTGTGTTACCTCGCTCCAACATATATTTAAGATCTACAAATTCTTAAATTAATGTTTGAACTACAAAGTTTGTGTAATATCAAAATGAAGTCAAATACACACATATATATATATATATATACATATATACATATACATACAATAGAAGCATATTTATATGTAGAGAATATTCAATAAGATACGACAACTAATCATTAGTTTGTTTATAGGTCATATTTTCCTAGAATTATTCACCACTCTATTTACTTCCAAAGTAATGACATAGTAAAATCTCATTTCATTATTTAAATACACCCTAACGAAAATCTATTTAACCCTTAATATCTAATATGATAGTTTTAACCAAGATTAATTCAATTTATATATGTACTTTAAAGTATAACGGAAGTAATTTCATTTTATTCTAACAACATCATATTGTGGTTATGTACTTAAGTTAGATTTTATTTTATTAGTTAAATTCAATATAATTATGGTCTTAAGGCTTATTTCATAATAATTCTATTCATTAATCAATCAATAATTAATATTATCAATGTAACCTTTTCATAATAATTTCATTCAGTAAATAATCAATAGTTAATATCAATGTAAACCTAGATAATAATTCCTTTCAATAATTAATAATTAATAGTTTCGATGTAAACCTAACTAATAATTCATTAGATATATTTTATTCAATAATCAATTGATAATTAATAATATCAATGTAAACCTAGATAATAATTCCTTTTCAATAATCAATAATTAATAGTTTCGATGTAAACCTAACTAATAATTCATTAGATATCTTTTATTAAAAATCTCCGTAAAAGTTATAAAAATCAGAAAAAAAACACAACATGCAGAAACCCAAACATGCAAATAAATAAAAAAATTAATGCATTCGAACCAATCAGGAGCGCTTCTTCACAGGTCTTTCACTGAATTTATTTAGCGGATTACAATTAAAATTTATAATAAAGAATTGCACTTAATATTAATCAGTAAAATTAAATTAAAACTATTTCGCGGACTACACTGAAGTTACATAGCCACTCGGCCAGCTTACGCTAAAGAAATCCCTGAATCAGATCTAAAAAATACTTTTTAGGTATTTCTATCTTTAATCTAAGTCAGAAGTTCCATAGCTTCGCTGGCCAAGAGGCCGCGGCGGCCGCGGAGGCCTACCACTTCGAACTCCGAATTCAAATTTGAATGTCAAAACTCTGTCCCAGAAATTGACTGCCTTCGTATTTATTCAAAATCTCGCGTCTGTTTTTCCCCCACCCTAACACGTTCACCAACGCGCTTTGCAGTGATACCATACGCACAGCAATTCCCGTGTTTCACGGAAATTCGGTGATAACCGCGGTACACAGCAGACGTTCATTGTTGTGTTCAAAGTACGACAATCCAATGTGTAATTGTTTTTCCCTAACAATTTAATCGATAGTTTATAAATCATTATAGTGCAACACAAAAACAAGGAATAAAATTATTACTTCCTCAATAATTTGAGCTTTACTGGCTGTAAACACTTTTATCCGATCCAAGGAAATTGCGTAAATCAATTAAACAAACACAACAAAAGATAAACAATATAAGGAAAAACAAATACACACTGAATAAGCCGAAGAATAAAATGTTAGTTACGATAAATTTGTATGACGGCTGCGAAGAATAATGTATTATTCAACCGATTTCAAATGAGAAATTATTTAACCGATTATTGTCATTTTTAACCTTACGTGTTAATGTAAAGTAAATACACGTCAATTTTGTAGTTTTTAATCCAAACAAGGTAACTTAAAACTTTGTGATGGCAACCCCGGCGTCCCGCAATTACAGCAAAAAAACCACTCATACGCCGGGTCGAACCCTTAGGGTCGAGTTCCACTGTTTAATAAAGCTTTGCTTAATCGAATTTATAGTTCGATTCTAACCTTGCTTTCGTTTAATTATTATTACGAATTATTTGTATGAGAACATAGCAAAGTGCTGTTTTAAGACTTTTTCAGGCAATCCCTTTAAAATTCCTCTCTGTAACAAACATCCTCATACTTCAAGGAACACAAAAAAAAGAATTAGTGCAATCGGTTCAGCCGTTATTCTCTAACTGCGTTTAGTTTATGTTAGTGAAATGCAATTTCCAGCTCTAAACTTTGTTAAATGCGTAAACCGACTTTATGTCGAACTAATCGCGATTATATCAATCAGTGGAAACTGGCCCTTAGAACATTCCCTCGCATCTGTCAACACAAAATTTTTAAGCCTGTCTCGAATATAAAATTTATCGTCTAATATTTCAACAGAACAGCCAAACTGTTTGAGTTCCCAGCCAATAATTTCTATTCTTAAGTACAACTTAAAACTTGAACCCTTAATGGATTAGAGCAATTTTTGTACATTAACTTGACTGTTTTATGTTTACGTGTCAACTCACATTTCAATTTATGCGCTTGTTATCTCAAGTATAACTAAAATTTATAGACTAATAATTTAGAACCATATACGTTCACTAAAACAGCTGAATTGTGTTTTTTGTTACGTTACAATCGCCCCTTAATTATATAATGTAGTTTATCGTAATTATTAATTAATCACAACAACGTAATCAAATAACACAATTCTGTATCTCGTTACCTCTCAACTGAAGGAGACACTCATGACTCTTTACATTCAGCCTCAATCAGCAGCACATAGAAGCATACTCTTCTCCCAAACATCCAATCTCTCATCAATCATACTACTAGAGTTACATTCAATGGTTAAAATCAAAGTAATCAATTCCAACCAACCATTCCAGCTCCTTCACCCACTCTCACACTCACATAGATCCAATCTGATTTGAATTCCTGCATCTAGGGCTCAATTTCATCTTAAAACAATACACATATTGTTTTAAAATATAAAATCCGGCTCTCAATGTTAAATATACAACTTAACAGAGTGCAGTTCATCTTATTTTAGAGGAGATGGGGACTTTTAGGCTAAAATGTATTAAATACAGATATGGTTTTTAAAAATTGGTCATATATATATATTTTTTTTTTTTTTATAAAATATAAAATATCAGCTCAATTCTGAATCTGGAAGCTGAGAAAAATGAAAAAGATAGTTTTCGTCAAATTAATTGGGTATCGATTTAACTATAATCGATTATAGCATTTAAAAAAATTTGTACTAGTTAATTAACTCAAAGTATTCAGATACACAATTGAAGCTATAAACAATAAAGTGTATTTAAATAAAGCCACATTAATATCGAAAATAAAAATTAATATCTGATAAACCCAAATTATTATCGATTTCGTATCGATTGAAAATAAATCATATCGATTTAACTATAATCGAATATAGAATTTTAAAAAATTTGCACTAGTTAATAACCTCAAAGTATTCAGATACACAATTGAAGTTATAAACAATAAAGTGTATTTAAATAAAATTACATTAATATCGAAAATAAAAATTAATATCTGATAAACCCAAATTATTATCGATTTCGTATCGATTGAAAATAAATCATATCGATTTAACTATAATCGAATATAGAATTTTAAAAAATTTGCACTAGTTAATAACCTCAAAGTATTCAGATACACAATTGAAGTTATAAACAATAAAGTGTATTTAAATAAAATTACATTAATATCGAAAATAAAAATTAATATCTGATAAACCCAAATTATTATCGATTTCGTATCGATTAAAATTAAATCATAATTATTTTTAATAACAGCTTTGACAGCTGACTGATATTGAAACTGTGTGCCCCGTCATGGTCCCGTCACTGTCACTTGTTTCATGTAATCATGTTTATAATTGTTTAATGTTTTCAGTGTATTCAGATGCATCCTGAGTCCATTCCTGATATTTATTTATGGTTTCAAGTGATTGATATTTGTAATGATATAATATGATAACCTTTAGTGCTTCAGGAACTTAGTGATTTTCCATAGACATTGTAACATAACCTCAATTTTACAAAACGTCTAATAACTCCGCTCTTAAATAGCCAAAATGTACAGAATTTCAGCAAGGAATCAATAAGCGTAAATACATTAATTGGTGCTATTTCATTACGTTATATTTTACATTGCATTTCGGCCCAAGAATGTATGGAATCGTATCCGTTTCCTTTCAGAATGAATAAATTAAAATATTTGAATACAGTTGCACAATTCATATCTAATACTAATATGAATTGGTGATATGTTGTTTAGTATATTGCAGTACTTGGACAACTCGTATTGCAAACAGTCAAACTTTAAGGTCTGACCTATATTTTTGCAATTCAATTTAGATTGAATATAACTTAAAATGTTCAGTTAATTTTGTGAAGAAATGACCGCCCTACTCCCCACCAACTATTTTTATTAAGCTAGCGCTTAATAAGTATTTGATGAAAGGAAAAAAATTTATATATGACTTAGTAGTCCGTTGAAAATTAAATTATTATTTCTATTAAGCTAGCGCTTAATAGGTTAAGTAATGATGAAGAAAAATTAATATATGACTTAATAGTCAATTGAAAATTAAATTGTTATATAATTATGTGAGAACTTTTAAGCGCTCCAATAAAATTAGTTGAGTCATTTCCCTGACCCATCATTACCTTAATTTTTATTTTTTTTATTCATAACTAAACCTAATTACAATTACACTTATCTAACTTATTACTATCTATTTTAATCATTTAATTACTATCTTAATAACCTAATCTTTTACTTATATATCTAACTTATTTAAGTGCAATTCATTTTATAAAATCATCTATAGTTTCGACCTTAAATTATTGTGAAATATAATAAATCTTCGATAAAGTTTATTGATATTCTAGTTTAAAATCTATCCTTTTCAATTCCACATTATTAATTCAAATGTTTATATCAATGGTTAAACATTTAAGTGCAATTCATTTCCTTATAAAGTCAACTATAGTTTTGACATTAAATTATTGTGAAAATATAATAAATCTTCAATAAAGTTTATTGATATTCTAAATTTTAAAATCTATCCTTTTCAATTCTACATTATTAATTCTAATGTTTGTATCAACAGTTAAACATTGATAACATCTATAATTGATCGTGATCAATTTATTATTGATAATATCTATTTAAATGTATTGTATTAAAGTTTCCTCTAATTTCTTTAGTTATAGGGTCCATTAATGTGTAAACATTTGCAAATGGAATCGCACTAACTACATAAGGTCCTTCATACAGCAATTGAAACTTTTTTATAAGTTTCTTTTGAGCCTCTGACTTATTTACTTTACGAATCTTTACATAATCTCCAATCTGAAATTCAATTAAACGATGGGACCTATTAAATTTAGTTTGTCGTTTAATACTGTTATCTTTTAAATTTTTCCTAACTTGAATTCTAATTTGATTAATATCTTTAGACTTATTTAATTGAGGCAAACAACTATCAAATGACATGTCATTACTCAATCCATATAATATTTCATTAGGAGTAAATCCCGTACTTTCATGAAATGTGTTGTTATATAATGTTTCGATTTTATTTAATATCGTTACCCAACTTTTATGATTTTTATGGCAATATGTTCGAAATAAACGTCCTAGCTCTCTGTTAACCCTCTCTGTCGTATTAGGTCGAGGATTTCTTACAGTTGTAAATATAGGTTTTATACCCATATCTTTTAAAGTTTGTTTCCAACTTTCAGATGAAAATTGACTACCATTATCAGTCATAATTACTTTAGGCTTAATTATTTTAACAAATTGTTTTAATTTTGTAATAACTGAACGAGAAGTGGCTTTAGACAAATCATATAATTTAACAAATTTACTAAATGAATCCTGAATTACAAATATATAAGCAGAACCAAACCGTCCTTTCGGCAATGGTCCATATAAGTCTGCCATAACTAAGTCACCTATTTCTTCTGTCACAATAGATTTACATTTGCCTACATATTTTATATTATCACTTTTAGAAACTTGACAGAGATGACAAGTCTTTAATAATACTTTAACTGTTCTATGCATATTAGGAAAATAGAATCTATCTTTAATATATTTGAGTACCTTAAAAACTCCTTGATGTCCCATTTCTTTATGAATTTGAGAAATTACTTCCTCTCGTAACTGAGAGGGTAAATAAATTACATGTTTATCTGAATCGATTTTAAAATATAACACTCCATCCTTGATATAACAGCGCTTAGCAATATTATTTATTCTACCACTATGATTATTACTAATATTATTTATAATATCCATTATCAACTGTACTTCATTATCGTTAGATTGAAAACTAGATATATTTTTTAAGTTTGTTATTAATGTTTTATTCTTTTTATTAATTTCCATATAATGTATTTCAGGACAATAGATTCTATCTTCTTGTATCATTGATGAATCAGGTGGGAACCTAGATAACACATCAACAGCGACATTATCTCTACCTTTTATATGTTCGATACTATAATCGAATTGTTCGAGAAACAATATCCACCTAATTATTCGACTATTATACAATTTCCATGTCCTAACAAACGTCAATGCTTTGTGATCAGTTCTAATTATAAGCTTTGCGCCCCTCAAATAGGTTTCAAACTTCCTTAAACAATAGATTATAGCCCAAAACTCTTGTTCAGTAATAGTCCATCTTAATTCGGCGCCCCTAAGAGATCTGCTACAATAGCCTAATATTTTCATTTCCCTTTGTTCATCGTACTGAAATAAAACCCCCGCAAGTCCTACTCCCGAACTATCTGTTTGTAAATAAAAAGGTTTAGACATATCCGGATGATGCAACATTATTGTCTTTAAAAAACTGTTTTTCAATTTTTCAAAGGCTACTTGTGCTTCTGAAGTCCATGTCCATCCTTTACTCTTTTTTAATAATTGGCATAAAGGTTGAATTATACTATTATAATCAGGAATGAACCGCCTATAATAATTACAAAGTCCTAAAAATGCTCTTAAATGTTTTATTTTCTTGGGAACTGGGAAATTCTTAATTGACTCTATTTTCTCTGGGTCAGTTTTAATTCCTTCGGTAGAAATAATATGTCCTAACATTTTAACTTCTTTACATATGAATTTACATTTTTCAAGATTACATGTTAACCCCGCTGACTTTAATTTGTTTAGTATTATATCGATATGTTCTAAATGTTCATTTAACGTTCCTTGAGTTAAGATAGCAAGGTCATCTAGATAATTCACGCAAAAATGTCTAACTTCAGTCCCTAATATTAAGTCCATAGCTCTACTAAAACTACCTACTGAAGTCTTAAGTCCTTGTGGTAAAACATTGTACATATAAGATTTTCCATTAAATGTGAACCCGGTATACTTTTTACTATCCTCAGAAATGGCAATTTGAAAATATGCATTATTCAAATCTATTATACTAATATAATTAACCCCGTGAAATGAATTTAAAACATCTATTTGCATCGGAGGTGCTTCCGACTCAGCTATCATGTATTTATTGATTTCACGTGCATCTAGTAGAACTCTAATTGAACCATCAGATTTTAAGGTGTAAGTTAACGGACTACAATACGGTGTTGAACCTCTAGATATTATTCCCATATCAACCATTTCGGCTAATTTTTCTTCCATTTTTTGTCTATACGCGTACGGAACAGGATAAGACCGTTTAATTATTGGACTATGATCCATCATTTTGATAATATGTTGATAACAATTAGCTCTACCTAACCTTTTAACAAATACTTCGCTATATTTAATTAGAATCTGTTTTAATTTATTTAATTGGGTTCCTTTAAGAGGTGTACCCGTCTTTATTTCTTGTAAATATTTATTGAAATCAAAGCTATTATCTACCTTTGTAATATCACAAATTCTCTTTTCCTCAAAATTATATTTAATAAACGGAATTAATACTCGTTGATCTCTATGTTCGATAACTAACCCTATGGATGGCTCTTGTAATTTAATATTAACATTATTTGCCAAAAGCCAGTCAAATCCTAATATCATTGAATGAACTAATTTTGGTACTATAAAAAATCTAATCTCTAAATCAATTACCCCAAGTCTAACAGGTAATAAAACCATTTGTTGTATTTTAGCACTCTTTTGTCCTACTGCTCCACGTATCTGAATCGGCTTAACAGGTAACATGTCTAATTTGTTCCCAGTTAATGATTTTAAAGATTCCCAAAATGATTCTGAAATGCAGGTTATGTCACTCCCTGTATCGACTAAACATATGACTCGTTTACCAAATACTATCACTTCAATCTCAGATTTAATTATTTCTAATTTATCCGCGGTAATATTATCTTCCTCGTCAAATAATGAAAAGACTGCTTCGGTTTGCACTAACGACTCATTATCTATTTCCGATTGATTTTTTAATGTTTGTATGATTTTATACTTGAAATCTGTTGAATTATTTTTATTTAATCCTGAGCCTAACCCTGATTTACAATATTGTCCCTTAGCTATGATTGGTTTACGTATACCATTATTATGTCTACCTAATGTCTGTCCAGGTTCCCACCCGAGTTTAAGCATAAATCTTAAAGCTACTGATGTACTGTTCGCCCCTACTAAAGTTGATGTACCGGGGTTTGTCACATCAACACTTATTAGTTTAAATTCTCTGTTGATACAGAGTTTTCTATAGAATCATTGTTATCATTATCTACTCTATTTGTACCATTAATGCTATTCTTCTTGTTTGGTATCACCTTACTCATTGATCTAGTGTTCATAATTCGCTTCCGGTTGAAACCGCCTCTGCCATTCTGCTGTTGAGCTGCCATCTCAGGTCTTTGAACGCTGCTAGAATGGGCATTAATGCCACTACTGAAGTTATTTTGCTTATTAATGTTATCTAACTTTCGTAGAAACTCCGTAGCTTGAAGAATCGATGTGTAATTACTTGTTGACCAAGCAAATTGAACATCTTTAGGAAAATGATTCATAATGTCGTTTATTAATTGTCTCTCTTGAATAGGATACGTCAACATCTTCGCTTGTCCACATAAAGTAATGAAATGGCTTAACATAGACTGGACTCCGTCCCACGAATTCTGACTGATTCGCCTTCTTAATTCATTCTGCTCAGCCTCGCCCCAATATGTGTCTAAAAAATCCCTTTTGAAGTCTTCAAACACTGTCCATCTATCTCTATAAATACGCGCCCAATTTCGCGATTCATTTTCAAGACAATCCATGACAATGTCTATTATATCTCTCGCCTCTGGTGCAGACCTTCTTAAATAAGCAGTCAGGTCTTCGATGAACGTCACAGGGTGTTTTCCTTTAAATGGAAACTTAGGTCTTTCCATAGGCATCTGCGCCACTGGATAGTATACCGTTGACGTTCCCGGCTGTATGATAGGTTGAATACAATTTTCTCTCGGCATAACATCGTCCGATGATCCACTAGGAGTAGACATTCTATTTTCCAACTCCGAGATTCTATTATTGATGTTATTCATTGCCTTTTCCACCATTCGAGATATGTATTGTAAAGAATTAATCTTCCTTACTTTAGTAGCAGGTCTAACTGCAGACACTCGCTTGTTATTAGAACTAGTCGCCTTGGTTCCAACATGACTAGCTTTAGGTTGACGCCTAGGCATTGTTATAGATTTAATTTGCTTCAAATGTAACACTGATAATGTTTATCTAAATTTTAATTAATTTATTCTAATTCAAAAAAAGATTCACTGCACTCTATTTAAGCTACTCATTTAATTTGAGTTTAATTTAAATAAACTTTCCAAATGTTCACACAAACTATCTCTTTCTAATCACCTTTTAAACTTCTAATATTTTATTGAAATTTTATCAAGTCGACCGGATTCTGCAAATGTTAAAACTTAATTTTAATTTTAAAATATTAAATGTTTACAAGTTTAATTAAAATTCAACTATCATACTTCAAATGAAATATGACAACTTCATTTCTTCTCTAGTATTCATTGATAACATTCTTAACAACATCAATTCCATTCCATTCACACCAAACAATACATCCATCAACAAAAGAATAATAAAACTATCACAGTGAAATCATAATAATTAGATAAATCTCAAATCCTCATAAATGTTAACTGCCAAATTCATACTATCCCTAATCGTCTTTATTATAATAACTACTACAGTATATATTTTTAATTGAAATTCAATTCACTCGGATTGAACTCACTACCTTGCATATGACATTCAATACCCTTATCCACTGAACCATTGTATACAATTTATAAAATCACAACCACGCCATCTTTGTTTCACAGTAAACACTTCCACATCATTATTGAATACTGCGCCCCTCCTATTTCAAAGCCTACCTTTCAATACCACTCACTCTCAACAGATGGCGTTACTGATATGAAACATTTTGAAATTCTTTCAGCGCCATCTACGAACACATAGCACAACCATCCATAACTTCCGTAAGCAACTCGATATTAATTCACGTTTGTCCACCAGATGTCGCTACCAACCCTACTACAATTTTACTGTCGCTATTAATTCACGCTTGTTCAATACATTTAAAACCACACATCCTCTGATATAAATACTAATAATTAACAAGGTTAATATAAAATTCTATTCATTATTCAATTCCTTTCAATTCAAATTTGAAATAAGTTTCCTTCACTTTGACAACTGACAGTTCAAAAATACGAAGAAAGCTAACAAAATAAATTAAAATAAATATAATGTCATAAATTGTTCATAAAATGTTCTATATTTTTCCCAATAATGTCTTATTAATATTTAAAACAAGAACTTTTCAAAAGAATTTATCGTAGCTGTCACACATTTTTGATTTTAAGTAGATCTGTAATTCTGTATGATCCCGTATAGTTATTGTACTCTGTGGTATGATTCCTTTTTAGACAACTGTGAACTGACAATTAATTATTCATAAACAAGTATATTGGTTCGTTTAGTATATTAGATTAGAATTTAAGTAAGTATATTGAGCTATTGTGACTAAAAGATACGAAGAACGCTTATTGAAATAAAAGGACAAGTTCTACAACATTAACAATCAAATCCAAGGATTCAACAACCGGCCACCGATGCTATAGTCCTTATGTATGCTATGTCATTCGGTAAGCTATACTCTTTTTATAAATAAAATTATCTTAAACAGTTCCAGTCCATTCCTAAAATTCAAAGTCAAAATAACCCTGTTACCTTCATAACCTAATTCAATTTCTATTTAACCAGTACATTCTAGCACACATGACTAAAATGCACTGAATTTTCTATACTTTAAAATCTGTTATTTAACCTAAGTATAATTTGCTATGATGGCAATGACTACGCTTAATTATTTCTAAAATCTAACATTAAAATGAATAAATATACCAAAATATATAGTTTTTTCTGTACAGTCTCTGTAAATAAATGAATAAAAGTTAATTCCACAGTTAGTTAATATTATAATTAATTTCCAATTTGCACTAACTATAATATTAATACATTCTATCTTCACATTATGTCCGCATATTTTTAATACTATTGAATACTACCATTTCAGCCTAACATCCACGCACTTCTAACCAGCCCTGGATGTTCAACACATAAATATTGGGACCAATTTCAACAAAAAGGAATTTACTTCAAGTGTCAGTGACTAAATGTGACAAAATAAGTTTAAATTGTACATAACCTAGAATAATTTGTATCTGTAAGTAATATTAAACTTTACTGCAGACTTTTATTCAAAAATTCCCTAACAATATTTAATTAATGTAATCTAAATTTTATTAACTTTCCTAGCAATGTCTACTGATTGACGATAATATAATAATAATCAGATAATAATTAGATATGCTTAAAACATACTTCAATATTCTACTAGGCAAATTCAGCAATGTTGTGTAAGTAGATACTTTCATGTAATTTCATGAATAAATAATTATTTAAATATGTAACTATCCATCATTAGTAATAATACATGAGACAATAGGCTGTTATGGTCTGACCTTTTAAAACTTATTACTGGGAAACTTAATGCAACTTTTAAGTATTAAAAACTTCTCTTCAATATTACTCTTAAAACAGACTTATTTAGATTTATGTACCTAACTGTAATTCTAACTGCACCAAGATGCTATATATATATATAGGTCCATTCTTAGATTGTCTAAAACAAGTTAATGTGTCTACATAATATAAATTTAATAGGTTTAACTTATTTTGTGTAAAATGAACTTTAAAGAATTGTTAATTAATATGTTTTGTGTCTTCTTCAAAATGCAATCAATGGTACATGTATATTCTTGTTATCTATCAGTGCAACTATTATCATTTTATCACTGGCATTACATTTATTCACTGTAAATGCTTTGAAAAGTTACTTTAAAGCTTCTAAGATACTCGCTTACTCCGGCATTTGTGCAACCATAAATATCCTGGTCACGGCACCATTTGTAACGATCTCCTATACTATATTGGATATACATAGATATCCTTATCATCACGGCAGCAATTGTAACTATACCTATGGATGACCTATGACCCATTATCATATCCTGGTCACGTGAACCAATTGAAACGATCTACTATGCGCTCTGGTGACTAATCATCATGGTTTTATGATAATCCTGGTCACGGCACCATTTTGTAACGATACTCCTATGCAATGGGATGTGGTGAGAAAGACCCCAACATATATTAATTTATAACATCCTGGTCACGGAGACCAATTTTGTAACACTATCATGGTAGTGGCGTTACAAGCTAATATTAAGCTTAAGAGGATATCAATTATCTTTGGCCTTATAATTGTGATCGTCTAGTATAATGAAGGACTCTACGTTGTGTTTGATTTTTGTTTCAGAGTAACTTCAGTTCCTTTTATGGTATGCCGAAGGAAAGACATAGTATATGTTATTAGAAGCCTTGATTTCTATATAAACTCTAACTAACATCCTACCTAGCCACTAATTTAAAATAACATCCCTGTACAATGACATTAAATTACTGAATTTAATTTATCCTAAGATTTAATTGAAAGATATTCACACTTACCAGTGATATAAATACTATAGATAACTAACTTCTGGAATACTATTAAAAGGAAAGAAAGATATAACACCTTATAATTAACTTATTTAGAATTAATAAGACTTAGTAAATTACACTTACCAGTGATATAAATACTAAAGATAGCTAACTTCTGGAATGCTGTTAAAAGGAAAGAAAGATATAACACCATATAATTAACTTATTTAGAATTAATAAGATTTAGTATCCTAAAATTTAATTATAGAGATATTTACACTTACCAGTGATATAAACACTATAGATAACTAACTTCTGGAAAATTATTATGAAAAGGAAAGAAGGATATTAAACTTTATAACACCTTATAAGTAACTTATTTAAAATTAATTAAGAATTAATAAAATTTAGTAAATTAGAACCGTTAAGAATAAATAGGAATAAACTAATTTATTTAGGAATAACTATCACCTACTGTTTAACTAAAAGATCTGATATCTCCTTAAGAATGTGTAAATTATAATTTCTAATATTTTTAGTGAATCTAGATAGCTAGAATAGAAATAAAGTTAAATAATTATATTCAGGATATCCTATATTGACATTGATTAATTGAATAGTGTCTAAGTTTCTTTTACATGTATTTTTAGCTCAAACCTGATATAATAGATAGATTCTAATAACTCTAAACAAATAAAATAATTAAAAATATATAAGTAAATGAAATAATGATTAAATACATATTATATAGTTATTAATTATCTTGAAATAATTTATTCAGTTAATAAATTATCTCAGATAATTGTGAAAAATAATGTGTAGTGTTTGTTTGTATGTGTTAATCTGTTAGGATAGGGTTTATAGGCATTAGGGGATTAAAAGGCCGGGTTCAACTGAACCCGGGGGGTCGCAACCACCAAGCCCCTCCGACCCCAACCGATCCACACCGTGCTGAAAGCACTAAATTAAATTAGGCACAACGTTGGTGCTATCAAATCAAAAGGGTAGTAGGTAGGAAATGAGAGTACCCAATCTTCTACAATAAGTTAGACGGAAATATATCCTGTCTAACAAATGCTTGTTTCATACCGTTGCAGCATAATCATGCAATGACTGTATTTGAGTAATCCCTTGGGACGTCATATAGACATAACCAGTGAATTACTAGAGTTGATGTAATTACCAAGCTGTAATCAGACATGGTATTAAGATGTGTTCCACGTGAACAAAAGGAGATCGTGTCTACTGATCTTTTCATTGTGTGCTTACTAGCCCATACGGGAACTTCGGTCACACAATTACTTTGAAATTGGATCACGAAACCTACTACTTTTGCCACAATTGGATTGTGTAGTGTAATTTCCCATAGGTAAGACCTACTGAGTTACGGGTCTATAGTCAGCTATATTGTCAAGCCTCGCCACCATTGTGAGATGGGTCGTCGGCGACTAGCGACTGGCGACAGCGCAACCTTTCGAGTGTCCTATAAGGAAAATAAGAATAATTAAAGGTATAAGACCAACGTGTAGAGTAGGTGTATTGTATAGGTTTGTCTTTGCATGACTCACAGCATTCAATGAAACAGCATTCATTAACCAGAATAGGTTGTTCAATTGAAACATTGAACCAGTAATTAAGTTGTTAAACATTTGAATATATCAGGCTCTCTTAGGAACTGAATGGATTTATCAAAGGACATAGTAGTGTCGAGAGATAAATAAAACAACTAAATATAACATATTCATTTACTCAATCAGAATCTCTGAGAGTATCTCATTTTCACAAGGAAGAGAGAATGTATATTTAATAGGTTTTATGATCCATCAATGTTTGTATGTTTGAAAAACACAAGAGGACTTGATTAAGGCTTGGCTTAAATCTCAGTAAATCCGCCTTAGGACTTAACAGAGACTGTCCACAAAAATTAGCAATAAATTAATTGGAAAAGTGAATATGTTTCTCTATTAGTCTAAAATAGAACTTCATACCACTGTCCAAAACTAAATTACTAACCTTTGTTGCAGTTCAAACAACTACCATACACTGGGTGTATGATGAAGTTTGTCCATGTCTCTCATCAAAGATGAGGAATTCTTATCAAAGATAAGTAAACGTACGTATAGTATTTACCAAGAACATAGTTCAGTTAGGCAAACACAACCGCAGAGGTTGGTAGGAAGTACTCGCAACTTTCTTTACTAGATAGACCTAGATTAGGAACTACCTAGCATCGATGACGCGAAGAACTGTGGCTTAGACAGGCCTTGCCTTATAGGGGAAACCTATAATAAAACACTGGCGAATACAAACATTTATGGATTCACCTTAACATAGTTTATATAGTTCAATGAAAGTCATCGTGAAATTGAGACACTCCAGTCTACCAGATACCTCGTTTTGACACTTATTTAAGAACATAAGTTCTTAGATCAATGTTCAAAACTACAATAGTTGTGTAATGTCAAAGTTCAGTGTGTAATTACCTCATCTTAGAATGTATTCAAGAGCTAAAAGTATCCTTGAACTCATTCAAGACTACAAACCACCTGTGTTACCTCGCTCCAACATATATTTAAGATCTACAAATTCTTAAATTAATGTTTGAACTACAAAGTTTGTGTAATATCAAAATGAAGTCAAATACACACATATATATATATATATACATATATACATATACATACAATAGAAGCATATTTATATGTAGAGAATATTCAATAAGATACGACAACTAATCATTAGTTTGTTTATAGGTCATATTTTCCTAGAATTATTCACCACTCTATTTACTTCCAAAGTAATGACATAGTAAAATCTCATTTCATTATTTAAATACACCCTAACGAAAATCTATTTAACCCTTAATATCTAATATGATAGTTTTAACCAAGATTAATTCAATTTATATATGTACTTTAAAGTATAACGGAAGTAATTTCATTTTATTCTAACAACATCATATTGTGGTTATGTACTTAAGTTAGATTTTATTTTATTAGTTAAATTCAATATAATTATGGTCTTAAGGCTTATTTCATAATAATTCTATTCATTAATCAATCAATAATTAATATTATCAATGTAACCTTTTCATAATAATTTCATTCAGTAAATAATCAATAGTTAATATCAATGTAAACCTAGATAATAATTCCTTTCAATAATTAATAATTAATAGTTTCGATGTAAACCTAACTAATAATTCATTAGATATATTTTATTCAATAATCAATTGATAATTAATAATATCAATGTAAACCTAGATAATAATTCCTTTTCAATAATCAATAATTAATAGTTTCGATGTAAACCTAACTAATAATTCATTAGATATCTTTTATTAAAAATCTCCGTAAAAGTTATAAAAATCAGAAAAAAAACACAACATGCAGAAACCCAAACATGCAAATAAATAAAAAAATTAATGCATTCGAACCAATCAGGAGCGCTTCTTCACAGGTCTTTCACTGAATTTATTTAGCGGATTACAATTAAAATTTATAATAAAGAATTGCACTTAATATTAATCAGTAAAATTAAATTAAAACTATTTCGCGGACTACACTGAAGTTACATAGCCACTCGGCCAGCTTACGCTAAAGAAATCCCTGAATCAGATCTAAAAAATACTTTTTAGGTATTTCTATCTTTAATCTAAGTCAGAAGTTCCATAGCTTCGCTGGCCAAGAGGCCGCGGCGGCCGCGGAGGCCTACCACTTCGAACTCCGAATTCAAATTTGAATGTCAAAACTCTGTCCCAGAAATTGACTGCCTTCGTATTTATTCAAAATCTCGCGTCTGTTTTTCCCCCACCCTAACACGTTCACCAACGCGCTTTGCAGTGATACCATACGCACAGCAATTCCCGTGTTTCACGGAAATTCGGTGATAACCGCGGTACACAGCAGACGTTCATTGTTGTGTTCAAAGTACGACAATCCAATGTGTAATTGTTTTTCCCTAACAATTTAATCGATAGTTTATAAATCATTATAGTGCAACACAAAAACAAGGAATAAAATTATTACTTCCTCAATAATTTGAGCTTTACTGGCTGTAAACACTTTTATCCGATCCAAGGAAATTGCGTAAATCAATTAAACAAACACAACAAAAGATAAACAATATAAGGAAAAACAAATACACACTGAATAAGCCGAAGAATAAAATGTTAGTTACGATAAATTTGTATGACGGCTGCGAAGAATAATGTATTATTCAACCGATTTCAAATGAGAAATTATTTAACCGATTATTGTCATTTTTAACCTTACGTGTTAATGTAAAGTAAATACACGTCAATTTTGTAGTTTTTAATCCAAACAAGGTAACTTAAAACTTTGTGATGGCAACCCCGGCGTCCCGCAATTACAGCAAAAAAACCACTCATACGCCGGGTCGAACCCTTAGGGTCGAGTTCCACTGTTTAATAAAGCTTTGCTTAATCGAATTTATAGTTCGATTCTAACCTTGCTTTCGTTTAATTATTATTACGAATTATTTGTATGAGAACATAGCAAAGTGCTGTTTTAAGACTTTTTCAGGCAATCCCTTTAAAATTCCTCTCTGTAACAAACATCCTCATACTTCAAGGAACACAAAAAAAAGAATTAGTGCAATCGGTTCAGCCGTTATTCTCTAACTGCGTTTAGTTTATGTTAGTGAAATGCAATTTCCAGCTCTAAACTTTGTTAAATGCGTAAACCGACTTTATGTCGAACTAATCGCGATTATATCAATCAGTGGAAACTGGCCCTTAGAACATTCCCTCGCATCTGTCAACACAAAATTTTTAAGCCTGTCTCGAATATAAAATTTATCGTCTAATATTTCAACAGAACAGCCAAACTGTTTGAGTTCCCAGCCAATAATTTCTATTCTTAAGTACAACTTAAAACTTGAACCCTTAATGGATTAGAGCAATTTTTGTACATTAACTTGACTGTTTTATGTTTACGTGTCAACTCACATTTCAATTTATGCGCTTGTTATCTCAAGTATAACTAAAATTTATAGACTAATAATTTAGAACCATATACGTTCACTAAAACAGCTGAATTGTGTTTTTTGTTACGTTACACCAGATTTGACTGTGATAATCCTTCGGCGAATGGTGTATACTTCTTGTGTCTAGGCAATCTACTGGGAATTGATATATCAAGATGAGAAAGAAGAGCGGGAGCGTCAATTTGACCATTAATCAGTTTATACAGAAAAACAGCGTCCAGCAGCTTTCTGCGGTGGAGAAGTGGTTTCATATGAAAGTGTTACAAGCGATCGTCATAACTCGGGTAGGTTTTCGATAGATTGCAGCTATAAGATAGAAGCCACAGAAGTCGCTTTTGCACACTCTCCACACGCTTGTTGTTTAAGTCATAATACGGATTCCAGACAACGCTACAATACTCCAAGCCGAGCACGAAGCAGTGCAGTAAAGATTGCAATTTTGGTATTCGGGTTTTTCAATTTACAAGTACGTAAGTTGAATCCCAACATTTTAAAAGCTTTTGTGGTAGTTTCGTCAATGTGCAAATTAAACCGAATCTTACTATCAAGAGTGATACCCAAATCTCTTATGTGATCAACCTCCTTAAAAATGGTTCAAGGTTAGTTATGGCTCCAAAATGGTTCTAAAAGGCTTTACCCACCGTTGGACAATTACGTTTCGTGCTGTATTTTTATTTATTTATTTATTTATTTATGTGTTGTCACCCATGTTTTGTCACCCAAGCGGCAGGCTAGTTTCTCTTTTGATAAGATCATTGGCAGCTTCGACTGTCGTGGTAATTACTTTTCCTACATTCTCATTAAAGTTCCCGACTATGTGTGTCGTCTTCCCCCACCCAGGTACTACATTTCACACGTCAGCTTTGGCAACTGCCCGCCCACGAGGCCCGCGTCGAAATTAAGATCTCCTGAAATGGATTTTGGCATCTCGAGTATCCTGTTAGGCTTTCAATCAAAATTGTCACCTTTAACAAATTAAGCCGATCCTAATGGTATGCATGCTCATCTTTCGCGACCCATCGTCTTTTACCTACCCCGCTAAGTTCTGAGAGCAGCGAGTATGCTCGCGCAAATGAGGCTTCCTCACTTCATTCGAAGAGTGCATACTTTTCCCTGCAACTGCATGCATCGATAGGCCACTCACCAACCGCAATTTTAGCGCATTAACCTTATCTCGCTTAATGCTCGTTTTTGCGGTACTCCCTTACAAAACAGGGCAAGCCTCGGTGACATCGTCAATCGATCCGAACCTTTCGAGCGACAAAAGCCGATGCCTATTTTTCCTTTATTCGTTAAGGTTATTCAACCTGTTTTCTACGTAAAATATTTATCAATCGTATAATAAATATTCATATATTATCTTAAAGAATTAGTATATTTATGTGAAGAGTGACACATATTTAATAGAAGTATAAACTAACATCTCAACGCCTAGGTACATTCTCTTAATATGTATTTTGATTTTTTAAAGTTATTTGCCAATTTTTTTACATTTATTATTTACTAGCTTCTGCGCGCGACTTCGTCGGCGTGGACTCCGCTCCTATTGGCCTTAGCGTGATGATACATAGCCTATAGCCTTCCTCGATAAATGGGCTATCTAACACTGAAAGAATTTTTCAAATCGGCCCAGTAGTTCCAGAGTTTACCGCGTTCAAACAAACAAACAAACAAACAAATAAACAAACTCTACAGCTTTATATATTAGTATAGATTTATATTTGTAAAGATAAGAATTTTGAGCTTTAAATAAAGTTACAACTTATTTTATATTAGCATTATTAGGTAACAAGTAATTCATTTAAATGTCATATTCAAGTATTGTTATATTATGACAATTAAATTTCACCCACTTCTGGCTCTTTAGTTATAGGAAGGAAGTACATTCTTCAAGTGCGAGACATAGTTGGCACAATTTTCACTTGCATATACCAACTCTCATCATTTTGGCAGTTGTTCAGTCGTTCAGCCTATCAGGGTCGTCACTTTTACAATGTTAAACCCTTGTTAATTTATCTAAGGTCAATAACGTTTTTATATATCGTATAGGTACTTACTATTTTACTTAAATAATGTTTACATCTCTCATGTTCGGTAAGTAGGTTCTTATTACTTCCGAATGGGGCTTGTAGGTGACTAATTAGCGCTCTAGGGTTATAATGTAGCTAGAAACGCCAAGTGGTTATATACTCTTTGAGAAACGCCCTAGGGCGGTAAGTAATTTAAAAAAAACACTTCTTTCTTTCAAAAAGTTCGCGTACATCTAAACATCATACTGGCAATAGACATCATCATGCATTCAGCCCAATGACCAAAGAGGTCGCTTTGCTATTCAGCCTTGTATTCGTGTGAGTATAATAGTCATCAATTTTAAATATCGAACGACGAAGCTCAATTTGAAAATTGTTCTCATTTCACTATAAATTTCAACAAATAAAATGTTTTATTCATGTAATGCCGGTTTTTTTCTACTTACCTCACAATCGAGATGTAAAGCATAATAGTTAGCTCGGGTGTAAGCATCAATTGCACCCTCGAACTATAGGCGCCCTCGCTGCGCTCGTGCGCCTAAATATCTCGGGCTGCAATTGATGCCTTACAGCCCTTGGCTACTAATCTACTATTATTTCATTTGTTTTTTATTAATGTATAGAATTAGTTTGTAAAGCGTCAAACACTTGTACTTACACGAGATTGACCGTAATCGTCATTTTAAAACTGCGTAAATTTCTTCAAAGTTGTAGACTCCATGGTAAAGGACAGCTTTATTTATTTATTTTTAATATCAAATCCTCATTACGACACCGCTACGTTTAGGTAACCCGTAGATCTTTAAAAATATAATTATTAATTTATGTTGTCATGCTTTTTTTACCTACTAATCATAACCACTCTCTACATAAATGTTTACCGTTACAGACATTAATAAGCTACCTCAATATTGTATGTTTAATTGTTTATTGCAATGAATATTTATAATATCTTATGACAAACCATTGTTTTAAAGTATTCACACATTTAATTTTTGATGTTTATCGTCAAATTTTTATTAATTTCGTTGTTTTTTATTTGTGTACGCTTTAATTCCACGGGAATGTTACTAACGTCGAGCTTAATTCGACCAGGGACTTGTTTTGTTAATTGAAAAACGGGAGTAGGACGACTGTGAACAAAAATATAAAAATACATACATGTCCTCTGTAAAGATACATTTTCTGGCACATTTTTTTTCCTGAAATCTATATTATACTATTATTGAGGGTTCCCAAATTAAATACCAAATGCCAAATTTAATGTTTCTATACGTGGATAAAACTTAGTTGAATTAATAAAGTTAACAAATTGAAAAGTAGGTACCTATAGCTATTTTCAGCAACCGAATATTTAAAAAGTTGACTTAAAATTTTCGCTTCGTTATTAGTCCATTGAAAAGTTACATTTGGGGTTGCGTTTGTCAGAGGACGCAATTTTATTTTTTAGATATGAAGGGGGGGCTAGTCTAATGTTAAATCCAAGTTTGTGGGTTTGTAGTTCTTGTGCAACGGCCGCCATCTTGGAAAAAGAGGTTCAAATGGTTTTTATGGTTTATCTGCCAAACTATAAGTCTCATAAAAAAATTATTTAACATTTTTTGTTGCAAATAAAATTATCTACAACTTATGTTCAGTAACTTTTAGTCGTAGAATCATAAATAAAAAGTAATAAGTGAAGAACCATACAAATTTAAGAGAAAACAATCTATTTGTCGATAAAACTTTTTTTCTAATCATTTTACAAAAAAATAATATCAGAACATTTTTAAAGATAATATTTTAAGGAACAATTTTTATTAGAAACATTTTTAAATTTATTTATCATTTAAGTTTTTACAGCGCTGCGAAACGAATACTATTCTTAAAGTATTTGTAACTATACATGAATACTCGTATATTTTGCCATAATTTTTAATCACCTTGTTATTTTTTTATGATGATCTTTTTAATTATTGATAGTAAAATATTGTTAATATATAAATAATTCTTGATTTGACACTCTACCTACGAGGTGGAGTCTGGAGGCGCGTTTTTTTTACGCGCGTGATTTTCTAAATCACAACTACTCTGTCCTCGGTCTTTTTGATGGACCAAGCTGTGGCTCAGCGGCTGGTTGGCTTTCTATATTAAATACTTGAGGGGGAACCGGAGAAGGAAGTTAGCAAGAAGTGTGAAGTGGTTTTATGTACGGAGACCTTATTGCGTATAACTTGCTGTTTCTCCATGCTTTTTCAGGATGTGACACAATTTCAGGTGCTTACAATATGGGTAAACTCAAATTTCTGAAAACCCTGGAGAAACATTTAGAGTTAGCAAGTGGAACTGCGTTGTTCCTCAACAAGAAAGTTGACCTTGCACTGGTCACTATCATTGGTGAACGTTTTTTTATCATTATTTATGGGGAGACTTGCAGCAAAATAATGGAGCTCTCGAAATTAATTGAAGAAAATGATTTACACACATTTTGACATTTACGCCACTTTCTTCTTCGGTTCTCCCTCAACTATTTAATATAGAAAGCCAACGAGCCACTCGCCGCAAGACCGAGGACAGTATTTGTGATTTAGAAAATCACCGTGGATTATGCCTACTGCGGATACCACGTAAAAAAAAAACAACGCACCTCCAGACTCCACCTCGTAGGTAGAGTGTCAAATCAAGAATTATTTATATATTAACAATATTTTACTATCAATAATTAAAAAGATCATCATAAAAAAATAACAAGGTGATTAAAAATTAGGGCAAATCATGAAAATTTATATTTATATTCACGTATTGTTATGAATACTGAAGAATAGTATTCGTTTCGCAGCGCTGTAAAACCTTAAATAATAAATAAATTAAAAAATGTTTTAACTAAAAATTGTTCATTAAAACACCGTCTATAAAAATGGTCTGATATTATTTTTTTGTAAAATGATTTTAAAAAAAGTTTTATCAACAAATAGATTTTTTTCTCTCAAATTTTTATGGATTTTCGCTTATAACTTTTTTATTTATGATTCTATGACTAAAAGTTACTGAACATAAGTTGTAGATAATTTTATTTGCAACAAAAAATGTTAACTAATTTTTTTTGTGGGACTTATAGTTTGGCAGATAAACCATAAAAACCGTTTGAACCTCTTTTTCCAAGATGGCGGCCGTTGCACAAGGACTACAAACCCACAAACTTGGATTTAACATTAGACTAACCGCCCCTTCATATCTAAAAAATAAAATTGCGTCCTCTGACAAACGCAAGGTAAGCCCAAAAAAATGTAACATTTCAATGGACTATATGGAACGAAATTGGAATACGGTTGATAATTAAAAGAAACTGAATAACCTTTTAAATAAAAGTTTGTTTTATGATACCATCTGACAAACTGTCTCCAAACCAATATTAAGTAAAATATATGATAAATTAATTGTTGAGTAATAAATTGTAATTATTTAGATATAGAGCAGGTTTTCAATTGTCCATTATTTGTTTAATATTGCTAAAACAAATTAGAAACGTGACAACTTATGTCGTTCGAAAAATAACAAATATTAAATAATAGAAACTTTATTGAATATTGATCATAATCAATATAAGTAATGAATTGATACCAATTACTTAACCTCATAAAATACAAATGAATATATTAATTTATAGACTTCAAAAAAAGGACGAGGTTCTGAATTCGATTTATTTTTTTGTGTTATCTCAGAATGTTTTACTGGGCGGACCGATTTCGATCAATTTTTTTAAATCGAAAGGTGGTGCTTGAAAATTTTAAATTCCCATTTAAAATTAATAGAGATTGACAAGTAGGTACTTTTCGAGCTATATCTAATAATGCGTATTTACTTGACTATTTCTTCCTATATCTACTTTGTACTACTGGTCCATGTAATTGAAGTCGATTTTTTTTTTGTTTACCAGCAAACACAATTAGGTACCTATATATTGAGACATTTATAAATAATCTTTTTTTATCTTAATTTTTTTTTACTATTTATCAATGTTACGAATATTAATATACGAGTGTTCCAAGCATTTTTATTTATCAGTTACAAATTCATAATTCTCTTTCCAGATATTTTTAATTCACCATGTGGCGAAGAACTAAAGCGACTTGGGCAGGTTGAGCGTCACTACACATGCTGACAACACTCTGCAGTCAGCAGAAAGGTTAATTTATGTACCTAATTTGTAATGTGCTATTAGGTTTTACCCTGTGTTTATTCTGATATTATTATCTCTTGTAACTTCATTCGTGTTTAGTTCTGTTACCAAAGAGTATAGGGTTGATTGAATGTAGTTTGGTTATTCATTAATGGTTCAGGCTGCCCTTTTTTCGATATAATCTAAAAATTACAAAAATATTTATTAATAAAATATTTTCAGCAATTTTTACATATTTCAAACAAACAATTATTTACTCCTATTGAAAATTAGATCATAATATATACATTATATTTTGTACTCGTACATTAATCTATACTAATATAATAAAGCTGAAGAGTTTGTTTGTTTGATTGTTTGTTTGTTTGAACGCGCTAATCTCAGGATCTACTGGTCCGATTTGAAAAATTATTTCAGTGTTAGATAGCCCATTTATCGAGGAAGGCTATAGGCTATATATCATCACGCTAAGACCAATAGGGGCGTAGCACCAATGAAGAATGTTTCAAAATCGGGGTTTTTTTTTTCCTTTTGAGAGCTTCCTAGAGAATTGGCCCTATTCCACGGGGACGAAGTCGCGCGCAGAAGCTAGTATTTTATAATGTGTACGATATTTTATAATATTTTGTATCGTGTAAGTATGTAAATAATTTGATTTCATGTTTCATTTTTTACTAAATAAATTACGAAATTTTGATTAAAGCCTTTCACAACTCTTCGAAAAAAAAGTGTGTGTTTGTGTCAGCTCCGACGCACGACTGGAGCTTACTTCGTCAGATAGACTGTCTAAATAGGTACAAAAAAGGCTTTATAGTCTAAGAAAAAGATTAATACCATATCAAATGGTAAATAAATGAATCAAAATAATACCATCGAAAGTAGTAACCGATACCGTCGTAACCGTCGTAGCCGGTACAGTCGTAAACGTCGTAGCAGATAGATAGCGCACAAAAACGTAACGAGGTCATTCGTTCAGTTCGTAGATTTTACTCCTCATATTTTTTCATACCGGGGGCGTTATATGAAAATCGATTCTTAAGGAGTAAACTCCAAAAAATACTATTTACTCCAAGAAGGTAGCTTAATACTCAACTCAGAGACAAAGGAACCGCAGAAAAACGTGTTAAATAAAGTATCGCTGTTTAACAATATGACGCCAAATGTAGCAAAATTTTTAAAACGATCTAAATTACATTATTTTGTATTTTAATGTAACTTATTTTATACTTGTGTTTCCATTTTTGGTTTGTATAGATTAAAACTTACAACCCAGCGTTTTAATTTTACATATTTGTATCTTTACTTGAAGTATTTATTGGTTATTTATTAAAAATTATTTTGTCACAACTACATACTTATATCATTATAATATGACAATAGTGGATCGATCAAAGCTTAATTTCATACAAAGTTACGTGAAACACGACACTGTTTATGAAAACGATTAGCTGAGTGATGTCATTCTAAATTCAATATATCATGTAAATTATTATTTATACAAAAAAAAGAATAGAAATAGAAATACAAACTATAATGTTAATTACTTTTTTCACCACTTTATTTCCAATCTTTTTAACTATTGATACCTATTTGTAACCGAAGATTTGTGTAGTTTAATGTCATGTATTTTATAATAGTTTAATAATATCTTTTATAATATATATTTTAGTAACATTGTAGAAACAAAGTGCATTGTTAAACTGTTCATTGTTTTTGTATTTTTTTTACATAAATTGTTGATTGTTCAAGTTTTAAGTAATAATATTTTAACTGTACATATAAGTATCATTAATTACGTAAGTCTCAAAAGTTTTTTTTTTCGAAAATTACTTTTAAAATTAAATATTTATCAAAAAACTAAGATGTATATTACAAGAGAATGTAATAATAATACTAATAACAATAACTCAACAAATATTGTTCCTATTGTTGTGTCGGTGAATGGTCTCTATTAGCGAAGAGTTGCGACCAACACCATAAGAAACTCTCGCTTGACTGTTGGATCAAGGGTCGGATTCAAAAGGCAGTGTTGCTTGAAACGGCCCGCATTGTGAGGAGGTTCCTCAGCCTGGAGCCTTAACTACCGGCGGCCTGGGCTGGGCCTCAACCTGCCACCAGAGGACTACTATTTTATATTTTTAAATATTTTTTAAAATAAAAAAATACTAGAAAGGATAATAATACAAATAATAATAACAATAAAAACTCTTTATTGTACACCAAAAATGAGCAAAATTATAAAAAAAAAGTAAGTAATGTACCTAATACTCCGAACAAGAGTTTTTTAAAATCTTGTTTTTGGGCTCTTGTAAAATGATAATTTTCTACTTGTATCACTTATCAGGAGGTACCGATATACGAGTATATGGATAATATTTCGTTTTAATTTTTAACAGTGACAAAATTGTTAAAAACGGTCAAGGGGATTCAAAGTTTATTACTAGGAGCACGCTATTATCGATTATAAAGAAACACGCCAAAAGGTTGTGACTTTTTTCAATAAGCGCTCAAATAATACAATAGCAGTAACATCAATTGAACTTTTATTGGAATAAAATAAGTGCAATAAAGCGTTAAATTTTATTTAAAAGCAAGTTTTAAATAAAATTTAATATACGATGTCAAAATTTAATAAACTGCAAATACGCAAAAGTTAACATAATATATATAGCGTAACTTATTCACAGTATCAATATTAAATTAAAGGGTTTGGTAAGCCAAATTTGTAATTCATTTAATTTCATAACCAAAAAGTCTAAAATATCCCTAGTAATATTATAAATGTAAATATAAGTTTGTTTGTTACGCTTTCACGCGAAAACTACTTAACTGATCATTATGAAACTCTGTAGCTACACATATTCTTGGCGGTATTAGAAATAACATAGAATAATTTTTACTAAAAAAATCGATGCTAGCAAAGCCGCGAGTAAAAGCTAGTAGTTTGTAAAAGTTCTAAAGAAAACCACTTAATCAATAAAACTTTCAATAAAATCCTGAATGCGCTATAATTTTCATACTGACTATAGAAACTTTGCTTGACGTCATAACATTTCCATAACCGATGTAGGTCATGTATTTAATTCTAGGCTGTCAGAAAAATCATGTTACGAGGTGGCCTCGCTGCATGACAGTAAAGCGGCCATTCGCGCCAGGACAGTCGCATAAATTGTTTCAAAGTTTTTAGTCGCAGGAGGCAAATTTGAGAAGAAAACAATTTATAATTTCGTAATTGCTTGTTAGTAGAAGACAACTTAAAAATATACAGCCAACCAAATCAGGGCCGGATTTAGAGGTCTGGAGGCCTCGGCGCAACAAAGGAGTTGAGTCCCCTTGGCCCCAAATTATTTTCAAAATAAAATGGACATTTTTTTTATTAATTTAAAACGCGAAAAAAATATGAAATAAAAAGTTGTTTACTAGTGCTTACTTGTCTGAATTTGATTTTTTTCCGAAGTCTCTATTGTGGGGGCCCCTCTTTTGTGGAGGCCCCGGGGCTGTAGCCCCGGTTGCCCTCCCCTAAATCCGGCCCTGAGCCAAATAAGTGGGTTAGTGCTACTTATACTTTTTTGACGTGTTATATTGATGGATTATTCAGAATATTCTTATTCAGTTCGTGAGGTATGCCTTATTACCTTACATGGTACATTTAATAAACTCTATTATTGCATGTGTACAAATTTAATTCATTTCAAAAACGTTTATCGATCAATAAAGGGAAATGCTCTAATTTCTTCAAATTTATTGATTAAATTGCTGATTTCGTGTAAAAAGGTTTAATAATTGCGCAACTTTTTCTGAAGTTTAACCTCATAGTAATCTCTATTTACACTGTTAAGTAAAGAAGGTAATAAGGGGGTCTGCTGATGGCAACATTTACTCCGTTATACAAAACAAACACGCCGTCCCAACTTCTGTGTATAGGTACAATAAGTCTAGCCCAAATATACCCTTAACAAATAGCTATTGGTTTCGCTGACAACTGACTGTTGTAATGGTATGGCAAAATAGGGTGAGAAGTTTTTCGCTACTAATTACATTACGCTCGAGATAGCACGTTCTGCAAAGATCCTTTTTTTTTACGTGGGGAAAATATTCTAGACTTACTTCAAGGTAAAACTCAACATAAATTCTAGGAGAGGGAGCTCTAATCATGTTTGCACAAATATTAAGTATTACGTCAGGAAGTCGTACGTTATGGTCTATTGTAAAAGTTTCCTTCATCACATTTCACAAATCTAATGCTTATTATTCTCTTGCATTACTAACTTACTTTATAAAATAAAAAGAATCAAGCATCTTCCAATGGTCCTAAACGATCACGATCCACGATTATATTTAAGGTTCGAAATCTTAAATAAATTGAAAAGAAATTAAATTAAATGAAAATATTTATTTAGGTTACAAACTTAACGAATGTCGGAAAATTATCTACATTCTCCAAAAAACTCACAAATTAAAAAACAATACAAAAAGTGTAGGTAGTAAAACAACAAACAATTTAAAATTGCTACATTTTAATAATAAGTACATTACATAAGTACTAACTTAATTTACCCAATGCTATCCAGAAACCTTAACATAGTCACAATATTTAGTGCACACTAAATCGTAGTGTTGCTATAGACATCACATTCCTATTATATGATGGACTTTATTAAGTACTACAGCTAATTAATGAATTTCTCTAATGTAGGCCGAGAGGAAAAAAAGCCGGAGGAATAAAGTATCAGTACTCTTGTAAATTTAAGGTCAAATACAAAACAAAAAACGCTACAGTATGTCCATGAAACGATCAGGACAAACATGAGACACCCAATCGTGTGTGCCGAAAGCACCACATGCCACCATGCCACATGCTCACAATACTATGTTACTATATCTATAGACAAAGTGGGTCATAGACATAGCCTGGTCTAGCTTATACTTAATCCCATGATTTTTCAACTTTGAGGTAAAATAAAAAAATTGCGTGCGTACAAAGTAAACGTCCTGTCAGAAGTGAAACTTCTTTGGCCAACGAATTCAAAAAAAAACCTGATTAAAAAAAACGAATTTACAATACAAAAAAAACTAATTAAAAAAAACGCCAACGTCACGCGGTGTCGGTCACCCATCCAAGTACTGACCGTCCTTGACGCTGCCGAGTTACCAGTCGCTCAAATTTTACCTACCCCTCATTCGGCTAAAGAAGTTTCACTTTAAAAAGCAAATAAAATAAAATTATTATAGATTTTAACTAAGCTATTGCATGTGCGTAAAGTATACCATTAATAAGCTCTTAAATAGCATTTAAAAGATAATTGTTCCTTATAACCACATTTAAACATTTAATTTTCTTTAGATGTCCTAATATGGGTTGGTCATGCGTGGTGGCACGCGCAGTGGCTTTTCTCCTCATGCTCAGCAGAGCGTCTGCGCTTACGTCCGACATGTAAGTATCTAAAAGTATATTTCATGTTTTCATTTTAAATAAACTCTACCGAAAATTTCGCTACGATTTTAAGTGCTAGCAGAAGCAAATAAAATTTGAAATAGGTCAAACGAACTAAAAACATTAATGTCCGAGCAATATGAAGATTACCTAATTATAAGTCCTTAAACTAAAAGCGTCGAATAACGTATATATAGAAGTAGCTTTGTTGCATTGTATTTTAAGCATTTTGAAAGCAGAAATATTACTGAAGGTTAATCATATCGAAAGCAATAGTCACAACGTAGCTAGGGTTGACCATAAATGGGAAAGGTTTGTAGGACGTGTAGGGGGCGGCGAGGCGAATGTAACACGGTAAACGTCTGTTCAAGCGTGAAAAACCCCTTTATCTATTTATAGAATTTTCATAACATGAACAAAACATCACATGTTTTAAACGAACACTTTTGTTAATTTAATTTTTTAACCCGAGTATGTTGAGTTTACTTTTTTGTATGAATGGAAATATGCACTTATTATAATTTTAACCGAATTCCAAAAAAGGAGGAGGTTCTCAATTATATTACATTTTTTTATGTATGTTACCTCAAAACTTTTTACTGAGTGGACCGATTTTGATTATTCTTATTTTAATCGAAAGGTGGTTCTTGTTGTGTGGTCACATTTAAATTTGTTTAAAATCTGAAGAGTACTTTTTGTGTTATCTCTAATAACGCGTATTTACTTGACTATTTTGCATCTGAGGTAAGGTAGAAGAGAAGAAAAGAGAACTGAGGTAGGGCACAGCAGGAAATTTCCTGCTCAAAATATGGAGCAGCCCGACTGGGGTAGTACCTCAACCTTACAGAAGACCACAGCTAAATAATACTGTTTTCAAGCAGTATTGTGTTCCTGTTGGTGAGTAAGGTGACCAAAGCTCCTGGGGGGGATTGGGGATAGGGTCGGCAACGCGCTTGCGATGCTTTTGGTGTTGCAGGCGTCTATAGGCTACGGTCTCACCATCAGGTGAGCCGTACGCTTGTTTGCCAACCTCGTTACATTAAAAAAAATCTACCTACGTTGTAGGTTGATGTAATGGAAGTCGGTTTTTTTTTTGTTTGCGAGCAAACTTAATTATATTAGTTTTTATTTCATATACATAAAACTACCGTGTTTTTTACTACATAGAGATGGTGGTATTAATATAAGCTTCTTAATATATACCGATTTAAGACTTTACACGAGGTAGTACTTCAAACTTCGTATTACATTATAAATGCATCTAATTGTAACCAAAGCATGTAAATTGGTAAAAAGTAATACAAAATCAATACTACATTCAAGACGAACGGGCAGAACGTTAGCAAAACTAAAATGTGGACAACAGTTGTCAATATAAGAGTATATATTTAGTTTCATCACTAATTAAGTTTGTAAGTATTATTATATATAAAACAATAGTGTTATGCTAATTATTTTCCAGTTTTGCAGCGGGCAAGTCGGACAAAGAGATTCTGGACAATCTTCTAAAAAACTCCCGCTATGACAAAAGACTGCTTCCACCAGTAGATGGTAATTACTACACATTTTATATGTAAAGATCGACAGAATAATTGTTGAGTTCGGCAATAAAAGTTTTATTTCTGACGGCTTTAGCCTACGATTATATTTTCTACTTCTTACAGGCTGAAGCGTTACTTTTTGTTTAAATATTATAAAGAAACAACATATAATTGCAAGTGTATTTATTTGACAAGTAAACATTCTACATAGTAGTTAGTAAATGTCGCAACTTAAATGAATATGTTCGTAACTAACTGTGTACGTATTTTTTATTTTCTTCATATCTATTTCTTGCCGTATTGGTAAAAGTGTTATAAAGATCTCTTCAAAAGAATTAAAAATATTTTTTGTTACAAGACAGTATTAACTTACAGATCCAGATTTTTGTTGTGGTCTTACGTCACCGAACGACACTGTTAACCAAAATAATATTGGGCTACCCTCGCTCCGGCCACGGTCGCACAATCGCGGTTTGTTGTGTATATGTTTTTGAAAAGAGAAATGTCTTCCCTATTATTATTTTTAGTTTATTGTGTCTCACTGCAATTATATCTGCACAATATCTGTTTTGTTATATAAACTTTAACCTCGATTTCACCTTGTGCTATATTTCTCCTGTTAATAAATGGTTTACTCTCTTAAAAAGGAGACAAAAAAATCTTTTCAAGTTAGTCGAGTCAAGGTAGTCGAGCGATAAATTTTATTTTAAATTAATTTGTGTATTTTACTTTAATTGTATGCAATTGTAGTTTGCTTTTGAATCACATTTTTCTTGCACAAAATATGAGTTTAATATACAAAAAGGATCCAGACTGAATATGTTTCATTTTGTGTCGCAGAACAAACATTAACCCTTGTACAACATTTTATAAACACAGTTTCTTGGTGTTAATCACATAACTAGAGTAATCTTGACTATTTATTATTATGCTACATTTTATACATTAAGATTAAATAAGAGTAAAATTATGTGGGTAAATATCATGTAGATACTTTATTTTCTAAAATCTGAAATCAGATATAACGCCATTTTATTATTTACATAAAGCTATTTTTTGTACCCCTTTATATAGTTTCTCTTTTGTTCTCTTTTCACAAACATAAAACACAAATCAATCAATTAATCATTTAAAAGACTATTTTTAATATTATAAAAATTATTCCCAATTCAGTGCAACATTGATATTTAAAACAATAAATAATTTACATGTAATTAGTAGATACTAAGTATAGTAAAAAACAACTATTTTATCCATGAACCAAGCACTTTGATGTTTTCTTTTAGACTCCAAGCATGTGATTTCTCTTCGAGATAAATGTCTGTTTGTATTCGTACAAAATATGTGTAGTTCTATTCGCTATTCTTTATAAATAGCCTTTAGCCATTATTTTGCTGTTCTTCTTTGCCATCTTTAGAAACTGGTTTATAAGAAGAAAATGTTTTCATAAACAGGACAATACTATAAAGTTCATCACAAATATTGTCCATATTTGGTTTCCAGGTGTCCTCACCGTAAATGTTAGCGTGCTACTTCTTAGTTTAGCATCTCCAGATGAATCTAGTCTTGTAAGTTGTTTTCTTAATACCTTATTTCAATACATTTTCTTTACAACATCATTCTCTTGTTTAATATTTATTTTTAAGTACATTTCAGTATCGTTTTAAGTGTAATATATACTTTCAGAAATATGAAGTGGAATTTCTACTACAGCAACAGTGGTATGACCCTAGACTTCGGTATTCTAATCAGTCACATTACGACTTTCTAAACGCCATCCATCATCACGAGGATATCTGGTTGCCTGACACGTACTTCATAATGCATGGAGATTTTAAAGTAAGTTTTTGTATACACTATAATATTTTCCGTACTAAACGTAATATCATTACTTATATTAGTTAACTTAATAGGTAAGATAGAGGTGCATTTGGCGATTGAAAAAGTTGTTTTGTTATGTACGAATATCATTGACTTTACAGTAATCTGCAATGAATAATAAAGCCATATTTTGAAAGTTATCCAATAGCAATTATTTCTATAATCTATTAAATTTAGTTGGACAAATTTTTAGAAATAGCTTAGAATATTTTGTCCAAGTATTATGTATACTTATTGTGTAGATGTTATTAGAAGATTAGAAGTAAAGATCATGAATTAGTCATTAATGTTTAACAAAAGACTTTTTGCGTTTATTGTTTCATAAATCACATAATGTCCTTGTAATATTTCAGGATCCAATAATACCCATGCATTTTGCATTGCGCATATACCGGAATGGCACAATCAACTACCTTATGCGGCGTCATCTCATACTCTCTTGTCAGGGGCGGCTCAACATCTTCCCCTTTGATGACCCATTGTGTTCATTCGCGTTAGAGAGTAGTGAGTAATATTATTTATTTAAAAACAGAAAACAACACAAGAATTTTTTTTTTACATCCGCAACATAATATAAACCACGCCAGACCCAGCCTTTCTGTAATTTTATATCCAACTGCATTTTTTATGGCTAAGATAAGACAATGTCTATAAACTAGTTATAAATATATATAGTATGCAATACTCTAATGTTGTTTACGTTTTGAAGTAGTATATATATTTCCATGTTATGTAATATTGATTACTAGCTGCTGTGCGTGCGACTTTGTCCGCGTGGAATTTAACAAAAAAGTTATTGTTCAATTCGCAGAGTTATAAAATGAATAAATTTCTAAAATAAAAGTAGCCTAAGTTACACGTTATTACATCAGCTATCTGTCAGTGAAAGTCCCGTCAAAATCGGTCCAGCCGTTTCAGAGATTAGCCGGAACAAACAGACAGACAGACAGACACTCCAATTTTATTTATTTGTTTAGATTTGCAATCATGTTAGTATAGAATAACATAGATTATATTATGGAGATGTTATTTATAGCTGAGTAGTGTAGATTAACTGTTCAGTGTTCACTATTACCATTTACGATTCGATTACCATTTACTTGCCAGTTATTCGTGTCTTTTAGGTAGAGAATAATTGGAACAATTAAAACATTAAAAAATGATGACTGAATGGACAGAACATATTAGAATCAAAATATCAATCTTTATGGTAAAGCCTGCATGTTTGATCTGAAATAGAGAAGAACCCTTTTTTAAATAAGTAGATACAAATCAAGTTCTCTCCCAAATAAAAGTAGCATAGGGACAGCAGTGCACTACAGTGAAATAAATAAAAAAAAGATTTTGTAAAAATCTTTACTTTGAATAATTTTCTAAAATGTGTATACATCTTATATTTAATTAAAAACTGCTTTCAGTATCTTACGAGCAATCAGCTATCACCTACGTGTGGAAAAATGACGAAGACACGTTAAGAAAGTCGCCGTCACTGACTACTCTCAATGCGTACCTCATCCAGAATCAAACCATTCCTTGTCCCATCAAAGCAAGCTGGAGAGGTAACGAATTATTCTTTTTGATACTTTAACATCGCTTCCAATGACATTACTGGCCAAGTAATCTTACATATACAGGGTGTCGATGAAAACGGGTCTACAATATATTTTTACGAAATACTTATAATATGTACTCGTACATATTTGCACCAAGAACATTTTTGAATATAAATAAAAATATTACACCTATAATTATATTCAATGATTTTTACTTTACATAGTAATAATACATTGTCTAATATTATTATTGGATATAACAATTTACTTGTTTAACACGTGCTATTGATAATGACTTTACCCAAATTTTGATTTGTTTGTTAATTTGTCGGAATCTAGAAAGAAATTTTGTTTATCGTAAAAGTTACAGTGAAAATCACGAGTGTATTTTTTCATTTGTTCCCTTAAAAAACCTCACTTCCTTGTCGAAAAATTGTTTTAATTTTATAAATACCTAATTTCGGGACTCCCTGTATATTTGCAGCATACCGGTCGCGCCCAAATTATGTAGTTTAGTAATCACAATAAACATTTTTTGTTACGAGCACAATCCTTTACTTAATTGAAACAAATTCTGATTAACTCTTTTCAGCTTGGTCTTGGTTTAATAAAACATACCTTTAAGTTTTTCGTGCTATGTCAAAAAACAACTACTTTAGAATACATGTACATATATATGATAGCTTCTTGTTGTTATGTTAGAGAATCAGAGATAAATAGGAAATATTTTACGAGTAGTTAGCCGTAGTTATGGCATGATTGTTATTTTTATTGATTTAAAACACACATTTTGCATCAGTTGTACTGTAATAGCAGCTTTTGTTTGTTACAATAATTTCATATTAAATAAATAACTATTAAGTGACTATGTAGAATGTAAGAATTTATTAACGTCTTTGCAAGCAGCTGATGGTATTTCCCTTTACGAGGACGATGAAGAGCTGACATGTAATCTTTGCCAGAGACGATTTGAGGAGCAAGGTACCTACCTCTTGAGTTCAACTGGATGACTGACAGTCCGTTCGGTGTTGTCGTATTATACCGTATTCTCCGCTTATGTGTGAGTAATTGCGTTGTTGTGTGACAAATAAAAAATACCGCTAAACGAACTCCTCTAATATTTTCATCATTCACAGTCATCAAATATTTTACTTATAATTTTTGTTACTTTTGTGCACGTAACTGTTTGAATGCACGTGATAGAAATAGTAAATTACGCTATTTGAAATGTTACACTAGCTCGTACTCGTACACTCCGATACACAACACGCATTACTCCTGCATACGGATTGTAGTTGATTAGAAATATACTTTTACTATAGTCATTGTAAATAATTAATCTACAAGGCCACTGAATAGAGTTACTTGGAATACATCCTAAAAATATCCTGCCAATTTATTCTATTGTACAACGGAATACAACACTCAACACGATTTTGGGGGAGCACGTGTTGTATGACGTTCAATCGTTACGTGTAATATTAACTTCACAGGTAACTACAGCTGTCTAAAGGTGGACCTTATTTTTACGAGAGACCGAGCATTCTACTTTACCACAGTATTTATCCCTGGAATTATCCTGGTGACCTCTTCCTTCATCACATTTTGGCTGGAATGGAACGCGGTTCCAGCCCGTTCCATGATAGGTAAAATTGGCTGGCGAATGGAATGTTCTCGGTCTTGCATCTTGCATCTTTTCTCTTCGTAGTTGTGGCTGCGGCTGTTATATAACACGCTAACTGTCTACCTCTCGCAGGATACTGTCGCTTTCTCGTTGGCAATGTAGAACTGTTCTATTAAAACGCCGACGACTTAGCGTTCGCGAGTGCTTCATTTATTATTATTTATTTTTAGACATTTGCTTAACATTTTAGGTAATTACAGCTGCCTCAAAGTGGATCTCATCTTCACGAGAGATAGATCATTTTACTTCACTACAGTTTTTATCCCGGGGATCATTTTGGTGACATCATCTTTTATTACTTTTTGGCTGGAATGGAATGCCGTGCCTGCTAGAGTTATGATAGGTTAGTTTTAACTCTTTATTTTGCATATACGTTTCGAATTTAAGTACCATGAAACACGTATCTTACTTTAACATTTTTCTTAACAAAGTACTTAATGTCCAAAAATGTACCAAAAAATTTTTGTACGATATAAGATAAGTAAGTACCTACTAATAACATGATTTTGTAGCCCAAATGTAAATTTTTACTTTGCACGAATAATTAAAACATTATGCTTCACAAGTAGTTGAAGTGCATATTTGTAGAATAATTTTTAATATATCTGTAGAAATATCTCACGAAGCTTTACTACATGAGCACTGATTATACTAGGACAACAAAAAATTCAAGATATGAACATCCTGCAAAATAGGAGCATGATATTCGAGCATCATATTTATTTCAGCAAAGTACCTATATATATATATATATTATAAATATGCTTATATTTAATAAACATGTCGTTTGCCCATTGACACGTGAAAAAAAAATACTGCCTTTAGTTATAAAAAGTTTAACTTGCGCTATCAAAGTGTAAAACAGTAAGCTATCGATAAATGCATAGTAATTTTTGCGCCTGCCGCTGTATAGCAAACGCGACCGCTGGGATGTTCATATCATAGACAATATGAATGTTTCTAATAAATTATAATCTTCGACACAGGGGTAACCACAATGTTGAATTTCTTCACAACATCGAATGGTTTCCGGTCAACTCTACCCGTGGTTTCCAACTTGACAGCTATGAACGTCTGGGACGGGGTGTGCATGTGTTTTATCTACGCTTCTCTACTTGAGTTCGTGTGCGTGAACTACGTTGGTCGGAAACGACCTCTACACAATGTCGTGTATAGACCTGGCGAGAACCCAGTAACACAGGTGAGTTTAAGTTTTAGGATTTAAATGGTTTTTTTTTGTGTGTTGTTTATACATGTTTGAAAAAAATGTGAATTATAGCAATGCTTAATTGTGATTAATGCACTTAAAAAACGTCATAAATATGTCCATTTATATCCGTATATATTATTTTCGCCATAACAACATTATTCAAAATTGCACAGAAATTATATCTAACATTAAGCGTATTGGTATATCCTATTATTTATAACAAAAAATTATTATTTACATCGCCTAAGACAAATAATTCTTATATTAAATCTGCTACTATTAAAATTCCTACCTGCAATTATATGTATATTTAATTAATTTAATCATAACATTTTTCATACCACATCTTTACTTTATAACATACAGGGAAAATATTCAAACATAATTGTACTATAACACTTATCTCTATCATATTTTTATTTTACATTTACTAAATATTTATTTTAATCACTTCTGAAAAAAACAACGAACAGCAAAAATTTTATTTTGATCCCCGATTTGGTCACAAAAAAAAACATCTTACATTTGTGTATGTTTCAAATTAATTTGAAATCAATACCTAGATATATTATAATTTCAATTATTTTAATCGGCTCATTGACTTCATTGCGCTTTTTCAAGTTTACACAAAGCATAAAGATCTATTTGGAGGAATTAATCCTAATTACATTTTCTCTTTGCAATGTTTTCTTTCATTAATAATATAATACTGTCTCGAATAAAGCATGTCTTGTCATCATCTTTTGTATTTAATATACATTCTATTCGATTTCGCATGTTTTGAAAATAAACCTTGCACGTCTTCTTTTCGATTTTGTTTTCAACACTGATCCTTTTTAATAGAAATTGTACGTAATATCCCATCACCAAAATACAAAGACTATTTTGTGTGGCCATTGTCGTTCCTGTCATATTATTTGTTGAATTCATTGAAACACTACAACTTTTTGTTAAAATAGAAAACATTGCAAAGAATCGGTAGATAACGTCAAGTGAAGAAACAATAGGTATGTGAATACCAATGTATAAACTGCCGATCTGTCTGTGCTAATAGACGACATATTATAATTGTGGCCACATCAATTAGTCTATGTTCACTTATGCACTCCAGTAGACCATCTGTCACAAGTGAACGAAATGTCTGTATAATGTGTTCACAGCGACTGCCCGCAGTTCTCAGCAGAATTGGCATTATACTGGCCAGCCCTTTGGTAAGAAAATTCGCCATTATCATTGGCACATTCCCAATATGAGACTGTTATATTTCTTGTTAAAACGTTTGTGGACGAAAAGATTTAAAATAAATAAGTACATGTTTGTAAAGAAATATAACAGTATAGGACACATTAAAACCAGAGCACAAAATCATTAAGACGCATGCGTAGTCTACAAAGATTTAATCTCTTGTAAAATAAGACAATTTAATAACAATTTGCTTCGTATTTAATAGTAATTGTTTCATGTGAGATCGTTGTATTAGTAGTGTTTAGCAGCTTTATAGAACCTTGTATATAATATATAGATAATATCATCATTATTTAAAACGTTTATTTGTTAAATGAACGAATATTGTGATTACACTTGCTTTATACCTTCTATCAAACAATTACCCACACGTTTATAACAGGAATTCAACGGCTTCGATACCTTTAATACACTAAAATTTTAATTATATCTACTACAAAAAATCAAATGCGTAAGTAATATGACATACAATAATGCTTAGTTTAGTGACCATTAAGTAACATTGAGCTTCTGCCACTCATGTTTACGAATCTGCATTTGGTGCTTCGGCTAAAGTAAATAATGATATTCATCCACGTAGGAGGCGATGGCATTCCTCAATTGGGCTAAATCAGAAACGCCCCAACCGGAATCTAGCGGTGCTGTAAGTGATGTCACAACGTCCAAACACATTCCGCCAAACACCATACCATCTCAGATCTGATATCACGATATCTAACGCATATTTTTTCTTTAATGCAACTTCGGATTGCTACAGCCTGTAAGTAGCCTATAGATTTGTAGTTTGTCTTACACTATCATTAATAACGAAACCTTTGCCATTTCTTCATTTCAGACCATCGAATTTTTATTCATTTTCAATAGACTGAATTCAATAGTACTTTAGATTTTTAATAGCCTTATAATATATTAATGGTCCTGATATCTAATAACTAAGTGATAGAATAAGAAATTCAAATGCAGGGCGATAAAAAACGCGAGTCGACAGGAGCAGCTGACCTCGTCACTTGTACGTCGTGCACTGGAGCTCCTGGTTCGTGCACGCATACAACAAACAATGGCGGCGTAACAGAGGTAATGTACCCACAATAATTTCCCTATTTTATTTTAACGCTTTACTGTGCTTTACATTACTGGCTATGCTATTTATCATTTTTTTTATGTAACTAGATAAGCAAAAAAGCGTACGGCTCATCTGATGGAAAGCGATTACCGTAGCTTATAGCCGTCTGCAACACCAGAAGCATCGCAAGTGCGTTGCCGACCCCATCCCCAGTTCCCCCAGGAGCTCTGGTCACCTTACTCACCAACAGGAACACAACACTGCATGAAAGCAGTATTATTTAGCTGTGATCTTCTGTAAGGTCGAGGTACTTCCCCAGTCGAGCTGCTTCATATTTTGAGCAGGAAATTTCCTGCTGTGCCCTACCCCAGTTACCACTTTTGCTACCCACGACGCTCTCAGAGCTTAACGTATTAATCATACCTAAAACTTATAATGGCGTTGCATATCATATAAATGTAATTAACAAAGTTAATAACGAGTTCAAGTCATTACTAAACATCACGCTACTATTATTTTTTATAGTAAGGTGAAGATGTCGAACTTTATTAACTGATATACAGGATGTTAGGGGAATGGTTAGCCATAGAGGTATGTTGGGTAGGGGCGGTCATTTGGAACCTATTTAGGCTAACTCACCTATATGCAAAGTGTTACGGATTTTTTTTTATGATTATTTTTTCATTTTTCGAAAAAAGTGCTGAAAATTAGTGATTTGACCATCATATCTTTTTTGTTTATTGATATATCAACGCCATTTCTTTTTTGTTTTGATCATCAATACATTATGCATGTAAAATAAATGTGATTTCTTTAAGAAAACATCTACAAAAAAAATTATGGGCCAAAGAAATCTTGACAGAGACAAAAAGTAGATCAAACCTTCAAGTTTAGGTATAAATTAAAAAAAAATTAAAGCCTCCAGACAATTTAAAATAATTTAAAAAATTACTCTAGTTAACACTGTTTTAAATAATATTACTTTCATTCACCTACCTTACTTACTTTTTTTTTAAATGATGAAATAACGAAATGGTTTCTACCTGAACCTGACGCTGACAATTATTACAATAATTGTTATTACGCAGGGCGATATGTTCCTGTACGGCACATGGTAAACTACCTGCTGTCTCTTTTTATCTTGGAATTTGGGGTATGAGTTTCCACGGGCACCACAAATGTCTCTCATAGGGTGAAATTAATGCCGGTAGGCGGTAGTAGAGATTGCAAACCCCTTTTAGACACCCACCGGGCCCGGCCATTCTTACCGAGCCCGGTCACCGGACCCGGTACGTAAACCGCGACTATACAAGTTTGGTTGTTTACAGTTACAGTTAGGGTTGCCACCCGTACTTTATAATAAAGTATTGTACGTTATTTTAGGTAAATGTACTCTATACTTTATGAGAGCAATAAAGTACACGAAAATACTTTATTATGCATGATTTGATGTCTTTAGGATTTTAAAAATTTTTGCTGTCGTAGATGTCGCTGCTCACCAGCGCCACATCACCTAAACACTCATTTTTAACAATTTCTGATCATATCTGATGATATGATTGAAATTTATTTGCATTTTTGTAGTCACTTATTAATTTTCTATACGAATATTATAAAGAGGTAAAGTTTCCAACTTTGTTTGTTTGTAGGAGGTAATCTTCGCAAATACTAATCCGATCATGAAAATTCTTTCATTAATTGAAAGCTACACTATTCAGGAGTGACATAGGCTATATTTTATAGTTATTGAACAAAAAATTCAGTGAAAAATAATAGTACATGTAAATCAAGTCGGAGAAATGCGAGCGAGATGAAAACTTTACTATATAATATTTGCACCACAAAAATAATTAACGCCCAACGAAGTGGGCACAGGTCGACTAGTATTTAATAAAGTTGTGTAATGTCTAGAAGGCAACTGCATAACAATTTGTCAATTGTTTGTTGGGAATGGATTATGGTTAGTCTAAGAGATAATATTGTTAACATAATTGAAAATTTAAATCTGCGAAAACTTAATGTATAGTAGAATCAATAATTCAGTAGACTAAAATGACAGTTGCTAATGTCACTTTGTAAAATAATCGTTGTGTTTGTGTTTATTACTTGGAACATCCATATCTTTCGTATTGATAACAAAACAGTACAAACAAAATAGATTAAATAGATATTAACAAAACACAAAACAAAACTTAAGAATAAACACAAACACAACGATTATTTTACAAAGTGACATTAGCAACTGTCATTTTAGTCCACTGAATTATTGATTCTACTATAAATATCGATGATCTTAATGGAGAAATTGCTTTACATTAATATTATATAAAGATAAAGATAAATATACTTTATTGTGCATACAAGTTAACATACGTAGGTATACAAAAAAAAATAAAACTTACAAAATAATATTATGCACAAAGGCGGTCTTATCGCTAGGTAAGCGATTTCTACCAGACAACCTTATATATTATGTACTTCTAAGGGTTTTGCAGAACTATCAACTGCACAAAAATGGCAGCAAGTATTTAATAAGAGTGATGACAATTTAATAAACTTGTATAAAGTAATTTCATTCTTATTACCTATTCCCACTACATCAGCATTCAAAGATTTTTTGCTGTGATGAATAACAAATGTCGAGACGAACGAAACAAAGCTTCTCTGAATTTGATAAAAAATGAGTTACTTATAGAATTCAAATATAGACTGTAAAGATGTGGTGTGGGCTGCTGTGTGGTTGCGGCAGTAAAGAATATAGCCACCCCCTCTCTTCCTGTGGGTGTCTTAAGATTCGGCTAAGGGATAACACAGTTCCACTACCACCTTAGAACTTAAAAAGCCGACCGATGGCGGGATAACCATCCAACTGCTGGCTTTGAAATACACAGGCCGAAGACGGGCAGCACTGTCTTCGGTACGACAAAGCCAGCCCTGCGGTCACCAACCTGCCTGCCCAGCATGGTGGTGGCATGCCCACTATGGGCGAAACACATGAGTTCGCGCCATTTTCGGTGTGAACTTGTGGAGACCTATGTCCAGCAGTGGACTGCGATAAGCTGAAGTGTGTGTAAAGATGTTGTGCAATGGGCATGACGAAAGATTTTCAAAACCTCTTCCGTAATGTGGCTACACATTTACTATTTACGAAAATATCTATATTTCGGTAATAAACTTAAGTTTAAGGAAGATTAAAACTATTTTTCTAATATGTTTTCAATGAGAGCGGCAAAACGGCTGCAGGTGTCATGGCGTCGGCTCTGACGTCACAAAATAATCTGGGCCATTACTTTTTACTTTACTATTTGGAGCGCGCCTGGCGTATTATGTTATGTTGTGACGTCTGCGCTATAATTTGTGTTTCATTCAAAATGGCCGATTGCAGTATTTTGATGTTTTATTTTATTGAAAATCACAATAATCTTATTATTTTACATAAAACTAAACCAGTATTTTGAATTTTTTTAACATGAGTGTTCCCCTGAAATCATTAAATTGACGATTTTTTTAATACTGTCGTCATGCCCATTGTTTAGTAGAGATACTAATTTGATTACAAGCTGCAAAAAGCAATAAAAAATATAAGATTTTAGATTAACATGGTTACTTCTATGACGAAAATTATTCGAAAACGGGATATTTACCATCTTTATTATTTTCTCTTCGCGGAGCTCGATATTTCGACATTAACTGCGAATGTCTTGTTCACGAGACTCGAGAAAAACTTGAAGAGTGACTTGACTTGAAGAGAAAATAATAAACATGGTAAATATCCCGTTTTCAAATAATTTTCGTAATAAAAAATGTTTTCAAATTTAATAAAAAATAAAAATAAATTGTACTTTATGTTGATACTATGTACTTTTTTTTTCTTACCTATAATACCCAATGTACTTTAATTGAGAAAAAAAAAGGTGGCAACCCTAGTTACAGTACACCTATCATATAAGATTTCGCTATTTAGTCAATTAGTAATAGTAATACTCACTAGTCTAAACTCTTAATAGCCAAAGTTTAAGAAAAAACATACTTTACTTTTAGCAAACAAGAATTTGTTTTGTTTATAACATAACAAAGCTACTAAAGTTTATCTATCTATAATTATAATCTAAGTCTTTATGACACGTTTAGTACCTTAAGATGCGTTATTAGTTTATTATTAACCGACGTCCAAAAAGGAGGAGGTTCTCAATTTGACTGAATTTTTTTTAATGTATGTTAGATCAGAACTTTTGACTTGGTGGACCGATTTCGATGAACTTTATTTTAACTGAAAGGTGTTGCGTGTCATGTGGTCCCATTTAAATTTAATTAAAATCTGACAAGTACTTAGAGTTATCTAATAATGCGTATTTACTTGACTACTTTTTCGTCGACCGTATATCGTATCGTTATATCGTATCTCGTATTAAACCGCATAACTTTTCCCTGGGTTTATCTATTTTCATGATTCTTACTTTAATCGAAGGCCAATACTTGTCATGTAGCCTTGTTTAAATTTGATCGAGATCTGGTTACTACTTATTTTTAAATAATCTTTGTTAACGCGTATTTATTTGACTATTTTTTCGTCTTATTACGTTGTATTACTTGTCGATGTAATTGAAGTCGGTTTTTTTTTGTTTGCGAGCACACACAATTATTTAAATACTATGTTATCAAATAGACACTATAAGGAGTAAAGAGAAAAACCTGCTTAATTAAACTTATTAAAATGAATAATTACTAATACTAATGTTACTTTTCCATCCTTAGTAAAATTAATAAATTCTGTATTAAGTGCGATTTTGAGACTTGAGTGAGGCTGATTATTGTGATAATTGTTCATAAGCCAGTTTGAAATAAATATTAATCTTGAATAATTGTCTTTTTTCATTCATATAGAGAAAATTGTCATAAAATACTTAGGTTTCATCGCTAACAATGGCTAAATTGGCGACGAATGCCACCGGGCCCGGCCGAGTTGAAAAACATACCGGGTTGCAATCTCTAGGCGGTAGGTATCAAAGTAAAACAAATCATAAATTCGAGTAACAAATTTATTTTATTTTTATAAATACAGTGAATTCGGTCGTGAATTTCCATAATCTACATTACTAGAAATAAGGATGATCTTCAAATAAGGATGTAAATCCTCGCCTGATGAGAGCAGTCAAGATTTTTTTTTAAATAATAAACGCTTCACACTCGACGGCCCCCAGTAGGATTTTCTCCTGTGTCGTGTCTCCTCTGTCCGGAAACACACACAACACACAAGCACAAACGCCCAGACCACGACAAACATCTATATGACCAATACAAATATCTGCCGTGAGCGGGAATCGAACGCGCGACCGCCAGCGCATCAGCCAGTGCTGTGACCGCTGCGCCAACATGTCGCCGAAGTCAAGATGGTAGTTTACCATGTGCTATACAGGGACATACCGCCCTGCGTAATAACAATTATTGTTATAATTGTCAGCGTAGAGTGCGGGTTAAGGTAGAAACCATTTCGTTATTTCATCATTTAAAAAAAAAGTAAGTAAGGTAGGTGAATGAAAGTAATATTATTTAAAACAGTGTTAACTAGAGTAATTTTTTAAATTATTTTAAATTGTCTGGAGGCTTTAATTATTTTTTTAATTTATACCTAAACTTGAAGGTTTGATTCACTTTTTGTCTCTGTCAAGATTTCTTTGGCCCATAATTTTTTTGTAGATGTTTTCTTAAAGAAATCACATTTATTTTACATGCATAATGTATTGATGATCAAAACAAAAAAGAAATAGCGTTGATATATCAATAAACAAAAAAGATATGATGGTCAAATCACTAATTTTCGGCACTTTTTTCGAAAAATGAAAAAATAATCATAAAAAAAATCCGTAACACTTTGCATATAGGTAAGTTAGCCTAAATAGGTTCCAAATGACCCCCCCTACCCAACATACCTCTATGGCTAACCATTCCCCTAACACCCTGTATATATATATATATATGTTACTACTATATATTTTTTGACGATTTGGCTAAGTTTTACTAACATTAATAGATAGTATTGGGCCTATAAATTAATTCGGTCCGTTTTTAGGGTGTAAAAATGTGTTAATTTGAGAACGACTTAAAAAGATAAATCGAAGTACTTTCCCACGAAAGCTACTGCTTTTGCCCAGCTTCGAGTTAATTTTCAAATTCCATTTCGAAAAATATTTCACCTTTTGAATCAGGTTTGAGTTTGAATAACATGTTTACCAAAGATTAGAATTAGAAATTAAAGCTCAAATAGTTATTTTTTTAGACTTAGACACCTTTTGAAAGAAGTGTACTGTTGACCTGTTAAGCCATACTACATCCATTGGATCAACTATTAAAGAATCATGTCCACTAAACACAGTGGAAATGAAAAAATATTCCACGTCTCTGTCATTTAATATTTTTTTAATGCCACAACATAAGTCCGAATGCTGTCATGAAAAAAAATATCTTTGTCTTGTGTTCATACACTATCGTCACTTGACACTTTTCTCGTAAGACCCGGTTCAAAACTATTGACTTGAATTTGTAACGAATGCCCGTAATTAAATCACTAGCTTCAGATCATAACAAACAATGCAATGTAACACCAGATACACAACATTACCTTAAAAAAAGTAGATATTTATTTATGGCACTACGATTGAAGGGCTTGTCTTACTTTTTGTTCTTCTTAGAATCGTCATATCACTTATATCACTCTTAATTTTTCGTCACAATCAAACGGACAAAACCTTTCTTTTTGCCTTTGAAGCAGTAGTTCACATGTTGTATAAAATCGCCTTTCTAAGACTCTCAGCTTCGGTTTATAAGGCACGCAATTGCCTTGATTTTAAATAATTCCCATGTATTTTAATCATAGAGAAGCTTTTTATTCTGTTATGTAAGCCTTACTTATGTTTGAATCTGATTTTCATCAACTATTATGACCAATTTTTTATCTCTGAATTTTTTAGACTCTCCTGGAGCAGGAAATTTTTCAACACTAAAATAACCATTCTTAAAATGACGAAACCTTTCTCTGCGTAATTTAGCAGTTGGAACATTGTCAATGTAAGCTTCTGTAAGAATTTAATGAGCATTAGCTCACTTTTTTTCAAATTAAAGCAGAAAATTAAAATCTCCGGGAAATGCCACAAATTACATCAAATTTTGTACAGTTTTAGCTCAATAAAAAACATACTTTTTCAAACACTAATCAATATTTCAATAGTAATATTTTGCTGTGTGGCTACGGCATAGAATTTAGCCTCTCCCTCTCTTCCCGTGGGTGTCGTAAAAGGCGACTAAGGGATAACATAGTTTCACTACCACCTTGGAACTTAAAAAGCCGACCGATGGCGGGATAACCATCCAACTGCTGGCTTTGAAGTACACAGGCCGAAGACGGGCAGCAGCGTCTTCGGTGCGACGGCGCCAGCCCTGCGGTCACCAACCCGCCTGCCCAGCGTGGTGACTATGGGCAAAACACATGAGTTCACGCCATTATTGGCGCGAACTTGTGGAGGCCTATGTCCAGCAGTGGACTGTGATAGGCTGAAATGATGATGAATGATGATGATGAATCAATATTTACCGTACCTCAGAAACCATTGCAATTTTTTATACCTAAAAAACATTCGTGACAATCGAAGCTATCTTTAAAAAACGAACCGAATTAATTTGTACACCAAATAATATTAAAACTTAGTGTTTTAACGTAGTTCTTTCCATATAAGCTTACTTATTTGTGTTTATACACTGTATTTTATGCTTAGTCGAACATATTTTTTTCTCATTGCTTTCATTATTCGTATGTCAAATGTAGTTATGTACTTTTTCGTTCGCCATCATCATTCATTTGCAAAATAATTTCTTTCAGCCATGTTTCGTCCAGGTCCGTAAAAAGGAGCCGCCGCATCCGATCCGCGTGGCGAAGACGATCGACGTCATCGCCCGCATCACTTTCCCCACTGCCTACGCTGTGTTTCTTATCTTCTTCTTCATACACTACAAGGCCTTCTCTTAATGCTGCCCACGACGCTCTAGGAGCTTAACTTGCGTTCGAGTATCGATGCGGCTTCGTATTTTGTATATGAAATACCACAGCTGTCTTAGATAATATAATTCACAAGATCTGATAAAATATTGTTGGGACTCGATCCAACTAAGTTTTTGTGAAACATATTTTTGTGAAATATACACAAGTAAAAGCTGAAAATAGCTTCAATAAATATTTTGTTAAATACCAATAAGTAAATTACTTATTTGGTCGCAATCAAAAGATTTGTTTATCGAGGATTCAAGATATTATTCGCCGATATGTAATTTTCATTGCTATCGAATCAGGATAACATTTTCATGGATGATCTTATGATAGGTTAAAGTGGGAACAATTCACTTATAGTCGATATTGGTTTCCGAGTTGAGTGACTTATTTGTATAATGATTGGACCCGTGCGTAGGTATCTAACGTCTGCTTAACAAAATCTATTTCAAACGTAAAGTATGTCCAATAGTAGCAACACTTGTTTAGTATATAAGACGATTTAATATTGTAGATTTTATATATTACGTACTTCACTTTAGACACCACAGTTATTGTGATACCACCAATATTAAAAATCGCTTTTAGAGAGTGCGTGTCACGCTAGGTACGAGTATGCAGCGTATTAAATGATTTGTTATCAATCAGGTTTGAGTTTGAAGAACATGTTTACCAAAGATTAGAATTAGAAATTAAAGCTCAAATAGTTATTTTTTTAGACTTAGGCACCTTTCTGATAAACACGTGTTTTCATATTAGACATAATTATGTGCATCTACGTGCGATATATTATGTGATTATGTGCAACCATGAACATGCCTTCTATCTATTGTTTAAACCAATAAGTATTAGTTTATTTGCCTGTTTAGTATAAAGACACAATGTAAATACAACATAAACCTTTACATACGTAAGAATATAAGCTTAATCTAATAATAAGTGCGTATCGTGAATTTGTGTTCTGCAAATAGTTTATTTACATTATTTATTCCAGTTAATTATATAAAATCAGTTGTGTGATTTGTAAAATAAGCTCAAAAAGCTTAATATAAGAAACCTTAGATATAAGCGTGCCTTGACCTGTATTATCTAAGTTTCTACTCTCACCACGGATCACTCATTAAACCCTATAGAAAATAAAATAACTGAAGAACGCCTTAATAATTTTGAACGTTGTAAAATTGATAAAACTATTATTATTTTTTAAAACATAATAAGTAATAATTGTTTCTTGCTGCTGTAATACCTAAACTTAACAACGAAATAATTTATTATTCTAAAGCAAATAATAATGTAAAGTAAATATAAATATAGGTATCGATTTCATAATTTAATAGGGACATACCAAACCACCTTATCAATATTATGTACTCATAACAAGAAATTAAAATTACCTACATTCGAAAAAAACGAATTGACCGCAATGATGTTACAATAAGCAGTATTTGATTTTTTAAATATGCTAAAGTGTTCTTAAAAACAGTAAATCTTATAGCCCGGGATCCAGTGACAGGTTAACATGACCAATTTCCTCTCAAACGAAACTTCGTAACATGAATAAGAGATTTTTTTTATGAATTTTCATCTTTGTCAGCTGCCACGACGTGGGTGGGTTGGGCAGTGGCAGCCTCCCAAACATCAAGAAAAAAAATTTGTTAGTCATTTCCTCCCACCTTAAAATTTGTCGAATTATAGTTTACCTAATATATTAAAGGAAAAATAACGTCAGCTGACCATAAATAACATGGTGGATTATACGTCAGCTGGGTGCCTGAACATGAAAAAAAATTTTTTTTTTCAATGATTTCGTCTCAACTAAAAATTTGCATGGTGATAGTTTACATGCTACTATGAATGAAAATTAACGTCAGCTGGCTGTATCTCGGTGGAAAGTTTGTACAGCTGGTACCTTGAAAGATGTAAAAAAAAAATTGTCATTTCCTCTCACTTCAAAATGTGTCAGATTATAGCTTACCTAATATCTTGAAGAAAAAATATTGTCAGCCGACCAATCTTCATTAATTTTTATGAATAAAATGGAAATGATTGACCGAATTTGTACCTGGCTCCCGGGCCATTACATAATAATTATATACATAGCCTATTTCAAAACTTATTTACAGATACAAGTAATCAGCCTCGTCCTTTACATAACCTGCCTCAATTTTCGAAATTATTTTGAAGTATGTAAGTATCAATAAATTTTTAATTACCAAAAAAATCCTTTACGTAAAGGTTTAGAGTGGGTAGCTGTTGGTGCATTCAAAAGTAAGATTAATTATAATAATAGTCCATTTAGTAATTAGTATTCTTATTGAAACACTTCTTAAGTAAAAGTTATGTACTTAACAAAAGCAAGCAAAAATAAATTGATACATTTTTTTATTTACCTATTTATTAATGAGTAGAAGTTGAAAGTCCGTTAAATAAAAAAATGGTTTGAATAAAGCAAGCAAATAAATAATGTTAGGTATAGCGAATCATTTTCAAGTCATCGATGATTATCTTCAATTTATTATCTTCAATTTTATAATATCTTATTCTACTTTACCAAGCTTTCCAATGCGTATTATTTTTGTGAAATAGAGATTAATGAATAAGCATATTAAAATCGCTTAAGCTGCTAATTGCAATTTTATATATTTAACAATTTAAAGCGGCGACAAGTAATGGTGAATGTTTAGTACATATTTTTTTATTAAAAAGTACTTCAAAAATCTAGTTTACAAATCGCTCGAACAGCTGCAGTAGGTACTTACAAAAGCTGTTTTCGTAGAGGACATACATAGTTTTGGCTACTTTGCTTCAAATCACTTTGTTATAACTATAGGCTGTTAACACAAAATACTTTTATTTTCCTTCTTAAAAGAAAAAAGATTTTTTTGGGAACACCTTATAAAAAGAAATTTAAAGATGTCATTGTAGGAAATTATATCTGTATGACGACATTTCGTATTTTTTTTTTTTGTATTGTTCCTTTTTAATAATATACTGGCGTCAACCCTATGCTTCTTACTCCATTCGAACACGAGAGTTCAATTCATAAATTAATATAGTGTCAACGATATTATGCCTTTTGCTTATTGAAAGAGCGGACCAAAGAGTCAACTTTTGGTAATTATATACCTTATCTATATTGTATGTATAGTTAAATTGTATTTAATAAGAACCCGTTTGGCTGTGCTTGAATATTGTAAATTAAATTGTATAGTATTATGACATTTATTTTACAACCGTAGTATTTTTTGTTTTATTTTTAATTAACTACAAAATATTTTCTGCAATAGTTAAAGGAAGACTGTTAAGCCCTTTGTATCTGAATAATATGTCCTAAACTGGTTAATTGACTTTCTCCAGTGAATATACACCGAGTGAAACGGGAATATTTTTAGCCTAATAAAAATTGGACAAAATATATTATGCTGTTACTTTAGACCATAATGCTTATTTTTACTCGATTTTTTCTACTTCACGGTGAAACCGGATGAGAAAGTATAAATAAACTCTACCACTGGCTTGTCTCTACTTGAAAGTAAGGCGATATATTCTAAGACATGCCGTCCCATTTATTGATGTTTCCAGATTATAAAATATTTAAGGTTCACACTTTGATCGATTAATAATTTTGTTAATTACTTATGAATTTTTTTAAACTATTTCGACGATGTGATAAAATGTTGATTTGGATGTAAATGATCAACAATTGATCGATAATTGTTTAGCTAGAAAGTTACTTTCAATTAATGATCTCCTATTTCAGAATAAACCTTTTGACGATTACTATTATATTATATTTAAACCATTCCTAAATTTTATAAAGATATTCGAAGTGATACTATTTTAATTCGCAGTGTATATCTACTGTTAAAATATAAGATAAATTAATAACATATCATTCGCTTTATAAGAAACAAAAGTAAATTTATCATGCTATATTCTGTTAAAAATATATAATATTATATTTCTCCGTTAATTGAACTATAAAAACTGTTAAATTATTAAATCTATATCTTCTGACCTTGTTTATGCTCTACACAATTTATTATTAAATTGGTTATTTTAATGGAATTTGTGCAGAGATATAAAGGAAAAATTAAATTTACTTTTTAGTCAACATTTCTACTATTAGGTACCAATATGTATAGGTATTTATTCTACGAATTTCCTTTCCAAAAATTCCATTAAAATGGACTAAAAAGACGTATATTTCTACGACATGAAATTGTTAAAATTGTTATCGAAAGTTTGTTTTATTTATACAATTCGAAATCAAATGTGCAAATATTATACTTTTAGCACCCTTTCACCGATAAATTCTATATGAAAAAATATTATGAATGTTAGTATTATAAACTTATTTATATTTCTTACACATGGCGGTAGCGATTATCAAAAAGATATGTCTGTGCCTATCAAAATTCAAAAATTATTTAAACATTATTACGGAAATATTTACGTATAAACAAAATAAAAATTTGACAAAAATATTTAAAATTGCAACGAAGTCTATAAAATATAGTTTTAGCGAAAATACTTTGCTATCACATTCTATATTTATATACTTTGTAATCATATTATAAAGACATTAATAATGATCGTGTGACAAAAATGCATTTTCACATAAAACTTAGAACGTACCTCTATAGCTTTGCCCTAATAATAAAAGTTCGATTCGCTTTATTTTCTAAGTAGGTATGTTACCATTAAAGTTTTAATCTATTTAGATAATAAGAAAGTAAATATGCTGTAACTTGAAAACAATAAAATCGAGTAGTCATTAATAAATTCCGGTCATAAATAAACAATATTTGACAGGCTTTTGATGTACCTAAAGATTAACTTTCGTTAATTATTTTAGCTGCACATTAGTTTACTCATACGATAATGTAATTATTCTAATTCGCTAATGTTCATTAATTGTGAATAGTCGGATCATTGAGTTATCATTAATGTATTAACATGAAAATTTGGTATTATTTGAGGCTAGATTTCAATCAAATTCCGTCCACTTCCACCTTTGGAGTTTGTAGAAGTACAAACATAAACACTTACTTATTAAACGCTAAATTTGCTTTTCCAAATATTACAGTTATTGCTTTAACGTTTGAAAGCTTTAAAGGCGTATTTGCTGGGAGACAGCAGATGATGTTCGTGGATTCATTCATACCTTTACAATTAGTTGTTCAAGTGGTGTGGTGTTGAAAATGTCATACTCGCGCAAAAAACGTAGTACCTACGTAATACGTATATCTGTTGATCTGAAGAGGAAATATTCGAATAAATTTAATTATTGTTTAACAAGTGCGTCATACCATTGTTAACCGACTTAAAAAAGGAGGAGTTTCTCAATTCGACTGTTATTTTTTGTAAAGTAAGTGATTCACAGTGAGTGTAGGTAAGTTTTGTCGATAAATACCTACATGTTATTACTGTGAAAAAATTGAAATTCAAAATTGGTGGCTTTAATAGATAGGTATTAAGCCTGTGTTATGCCTGTGTATGGTCACACGACATAAAATTAACTTCAAATATTCACCAACCACCACGTTTCAGACTTCACAGTACCTACTTAACTAATATACATATATTGTAGTTGTTTAATTTCGTTTTAAATTATGTATTAAAATCTGAGAGACATAGAAAACATTAATGTACGTACCCTAGTTATTTTACTTTCTAAATCCGACTAAAGATTAAAGAACATTGTTGTTATTGTAAGGTTGGAGAAAAATGGTTACCTATCATAGTGTTAATAAATATAAATTGTAATATTTTCATCAAATTGTTTTAATTTTGCTTTTTTAATTACGACGCGTATATTGTAAGTAGATATGTTTTAGTACAATAGTAATAAGATGCACGAAAAGACATTAGTGAGATAAATAGGTACATACCGTAATAACTCATAAGCTTTTTTTAACTCTTTAATAAAAAAAACTGTACCTACCTACCTACCTACTTACGTCTAAACAAACTTGTACTAATGAGTATTTCTCAAAATAAATGTACGTAACGAAAAAGTAGTAACGAAATATTGTAAATAAGGATGTTACTGTACACACTCACCTTTATGTTGTAGGTACTTTTTCGTTTGGAATGTTTGAATTTTTGAAATTCATCAAAAACGTTACGAAATTGAATAAAAATATTAGTCAAAACAAGGGGAATAAAAAATTAATGGCTAAAAGCTTATATTGCAAATATCTAAGCTTATCTAATGTTCGTACCACACGTGTTACATAAAGATGAGTAAATGCAGAAGACTTACCGTTTTGTGAAAAAAAGATATTAATATTTTCTGTAACGAAAAAGTAGTCCCATTAGACACTACACGTTTTACTGATTTTCACAATAAATGTAATGGCGGAGACGCCAGACCAGCAACAAATCAGAATGAACCTATATTGTCCGTGTAAAAAAATAATAGATTCATTCAGAAATTATGAGAAGGTAGAAATAAAACATAACTAAAGAGTACTAACTAAAAAGTAAATGATTGCAAGACATTTTTTTTCGCATTTTATAAAGTAAAAACACATGAGATAGGTAGGGTGCTAAATTAAAAGTTTTATTTATTAAAGGTAAAAAAACACTTTTTTTAACATATTATGTATTTAAATATTTGGTAATAAAAACGATTATACTGCTAATTCTTCGTTATGTTAAAGATTAATATTCATACTTTTTTTTTTTGTTGACTCAGAGGAAATCCCTAATGGATGCCTCCAGTCCGGTAGGAGCTGGTGGGTATGTCCGATTTGCACGGACTAAAACCTCTGGGGTGTTGCTTCACTCGCCTGGGGCCAAATTGTGTAGCTTTTTTGTTTGATTAATTACAAAAAAATTTAATGTTTATCGAGTATTTCACACTTTTTTTTCAAAGATGTATACTTTTTTCGAGAAATACTCTAACATATTTTTTCGATTTAATTTGAACTAATATGTAGGTACATTGGATGTAATTTCATATTTAAAATATTTATGTCTTCGGTATTTATTAGTTGTAATGACTTCTATTTAGGTACAAATTAATGTGAAACGGATATTACAAAATTTAGTAGGTATGTATTCTTTATTACCATGTTACCTTATCGTTAGTGCATATAGGTACATAAATTATAATTAAAATATTTTGTAATAGATTCGTTGATAAATTAAAATCAAAATTATATAAAAGTTACACATTTTTAAAACATTTCTTATAGGTTAAGTTCAATTATAATTATGTAAAAACTATTTTTAGTCTGCGCAGAGCAACAAACAAATTATATCTTTTTAGATATTGTTCAAATGTTCATAAACAATATACGAATTTTCGTTTATTTATGATATTTAAAGTTTTGTACTTATCAATGACACCAACATACTTGTAAGAAATTTTAGAAATAATAAATAAATAATTATTTCTACTATTGTACGAGATGCTTTGTACCGTTCACTTTGCATTAGATAGTAAAATATATCATTTAGTACCTGTTTTTTTATTTTTGTAAGTAGGTACATTAAGTATGTTAAATTTTCTTATTATTATAATAATCGGTAACTACCTACTTAATATAATAAAATAAACAAATTAAATTGCAATTCACGCATCGCCTTGTGTATATAAATAAAGACGAGATGACAATTGTATGTTGCATTAATGTAAATAATTTTAATATAAAATAGTAGATATTTATGGTTACAATTTTTGAAGTAAATAAAACACAATTTCGGACTAATCACTTGTATTCTATTTTTCCTCCCTGATAGAAAATCCTTGCAATCGTTACACAAATTAAATTAATAATTTAATAGAATAAATTTCATGGGTATCACCATATTTCGAGATATTAAAAATATGCTCCAAACGCCACGCACGTAATATTACGTTGTTTTTATATTGTTTATTGATGCATTTACACAAAACTAATAAATTGCATTAAATGTTGTACATTTAAATCAAAGATAATTATATTCTTAATAATGGTACCTATAATTTTAAAGCGTTTTATGATGATAGGTATTCATTCAAAGTTACGAATAAGCTCTGCCAGAACAGTACTTCATTAATTAACCGATAGTAAAACAATTGCTGTGTGGCTACGGCATAGAATTTAGCCTCCCCCTCTCTTCCCGTGGGTGTCGTAAAAGGCGACTAAGGGATAACATAGTTTCACTACCACCTTGGAACTTAAAAAGCCGACCGATGGCGGGATAACCATCCAACTGCTGGCTTTGAAGTACACAGGCCGAAGACGGGCAGCAGCGTCTTCGGTGCGACAAAGCCAGCCCTGCGGTCACCAACCCGCCTGCCCAGCGTGGTGACTATGGGTAAAACACATGAGTTCACGCCATTATTGGCGCGAACTTGTGGAGGCCTATGTCCAGCAGTGGACTGCGATAGGCTGAAATGATGATGATGATGATGATGATGATGAAAACAATATTTAAAAAAAATTCTAGTTTTTGGGAAATGGGCTAGGTACTCGGATAGTTCGCTAACTCTCCTCATTGGCTTATCTTTTTCCTTTACTATTCGAACCCATATCGCTATTAGGCAGAGCGTGATTCGGCTCTATATCGATGATAAACAAATCTCGCGTTACATGCAAATGCAATGCATTGTTAACTTACGAATTATTTTACAAGTGGGTACCACAAATATTTGTAACATCGCCTATTGTAAATAATTTTGGTAATTAAGTTTTATAAATGTCTAAGTATAGGTAAGTTACTCAATAAGTGAATTATAGATAGGTACTTGTGAGTAAATAAAGACTCTTAAACCTTAATTCTATAAATCATTCTACATATCCACGGCTGAAAGTTATTTAAACATGTAATCAGACATTCAAAGATATTGGTGGCGTACCCAAATATGAATGAACTTTTTAGGTACGGATAATATCAAATCTCATTTTGTTTTTATATTTTTATAAAAAACTGGTAGCCCGCCCCCGGCCCCGGCTTCACACGGGCTATTTAACAAAATTTTTAAATCAATTCGACATATAATAGCCTATGTCACCCGCGGATAGTGTAGCTTCCCAACGGTGAAAAAAATTTTCAAATCAATAATTTCGGAGCCTATGCAATGCAAAGAAACAAAGCCATGAATAAAGGTACACTGGCATTTCTTTTTAATATTGAACTAATAGTTTCTAACGTAAGTATGTTATATACGCGTATGCTTAACGATAAGAAAATCGTTAGAAAAATAGATTTGAAACGTTTAAATTATAATTACAGTTTATGTGTCCCGCGGTTTCACATGCCTTAATTTGAAAAAAAAGTAGCCTCTAGCCTTCCTCGTTAAATTAATAGGCAATCAAACACTGAAAGAATTTTTCATATCGGACCAGTGTAGTTTTAGGTTAAGATCCCATGTTAAATTGGTGCATGTATCGTTTTAATCCTGCGAACTAGCTTCTTAAATGTTTATTTGTGATTAAGAGAATATGTAATGCTTTTTTATTTTTTATTTTTCGTTAACATACTTAAAACATGATTTTTTGTCATAGTTGTTGAATATAGAACAATAAAAACATTTAAATTATCTGTTCACATCCATTGTAATTTTAATTTTTGTATCTGGCATTACTCGGTTGTCTACGTCCGGTGATGGCGACCTAAAGATGTGTTGTTAATTAATTGCCGTTCTACAGTTGCTTTGTTAGTTTGTTAAGTCCACATAATTATTATACAGAATAGAAGCTAAAGAATATAACCGCCTATTATTTTCCCAAAACCCAATAGGTTATGGGCCCAGACACAAAACAGCAAAAGAGAAGAATAAAACCGGATGATAAAAGATTATTTTTATACGGTATCCATTTTGGTTTTATAGCGTGCTTGCAAGATTAAAGAGGCACGACAGAAGATACAAGTTGCAACAAAGATTGCAATATAGAAGAAACACAGAAAGTTATAGAAGGATTATTTATATAGAAAAGAAAATTATACAGAAGAAAAATGGAACGGGCAATTATATTAAACGAACAAAACTGGACAACATGGCGGTTCCAAATATCAATTGTTTTAAAGTCGCGAGGTTTATACAGCATGATTACCGCGAAACCTACCAAAGAAGAAAGCGAAAAAGATCAGAAAGCTCAAGAATTAATTGTAATGAGAGTGGAAGAAAATATTTTAACACTACTGACAAGTTGTGCAACAGCTTACGACATGTGGGAGAAACTGAATACTATCTACGAAGCGAAATCCAAGGTAGGAATCCATTTACTACAACAGAAGTTCTACAATCTAAAATATGAAGGACCTATGGCTAAATTTATAGCACAGATAGAAGAGATATTACACAAATAAAAACACACGGGGAAGAAATATCAGAAAATATGACTATTACTAAGATATTATTATGTCTACCACAAGAATATAAGCATTTCATCTCAGCATGGGAAAGTGTTCAGAGTTCGGAGCAAACCATAAAAAATCTGACAGCTCGATTATTGGTCGAAGAAGAGAGACTGCAAGTTAATGATAACAGAGGACAGACTACAGAGGCATTTGTGGCAAATAAGTCTAATAAATCCAGATACAGAAGAGATTTACCAAAGAAAGAGTTTCTTACAAATAGTGCGAGTGATAGTGGTATTAAGTGTTATCATTGCGGTAAATATGGGCATTTTAAGAATCAGTGTAACTCTCGACAGTGTAATTATTGCGGTAAGAAAGGACATCTTTATAATGACTGTAAATTGCGGATAAATAAAGTTAAACAATGTAATAAGAGTAATAACAGTGTATCAAAAGCATATATGGCAAATTTAGATTTTAATGATAGTTGTTGGATATTAGATACAGGTGCAAGCGAACATATGTGTAAAAATATTCAGTTCTTTACAGAATATAGGGAGCTTCAGTGCAACAAATATGTAACAGTAGGAAACGGAAACAAGTTAAGAGTAGAAGGTAAAGGTAAAATTAAATTTTTGGCTTTTAACGGTAACAGTTTTGAAGAGTCAGTCTTACTTGAAGTGCTCTATGTTCCAGACCTAACAGTAAATTTATTTTCTGTTGTTTGCGCTATGGATAAAGGTTATGTTATGAAGTCAACAAAAAATGGCTGTCATTTAGTTAAGAATGGTAAGATTACTTGTACTGCTACTCGGGTTAATAACTTATACATTATGAATTTTAAATTTAATGACTCTGTAGCATTAACATCTTTGACAGAATGGCATGAACGTTTTGCACATCAAAATTATAATTTAGTAAAAGAAAGTTTAAATAGTTATAATATTAAATATGATGGAAATATAGAACAATGTATACCGTGCACGGGCGTAGCCAGGGGGAGGGTTTTGGGGGTTCAAACCCCCCCCCCCGAAAAGTTAAGATAAAATTTAACTATATTAATTAATTACACTCAAAACCACATACTACAAAAGTATGTGGTTTGGATTCCCTACGGGCGCACCGCGCCGCTCGTCGTCGTGTCGCATTCGGTAATCTTCGTGTAGTTTCATGCCGCGTCGTGCCTTTTCGCGTTTTTATTGAGCCTATATTGTCCCCCTGCTTGAAAAAGGTCTTCGACGATTCCTTCCATTCCAGAAGTTTTCTCTGAATCTGTTTATTACATATTTAATATTGTTCTTATGAATAAACGGCTATTTTATGTACTTTTATTCGTTTTACTAGCTTCTGCGCGCGACTTCGTCGGCGTGGACTCCGCTCCTATTGGTCTTAGCGTGATGATATATAGCCTATAGCCTTCCTCAATAAATGGGCTATCTAACACTGAAAGAATTTTTCAAATCGGACCAGTAGATCCTGAGATTAGCGCGTTCAAACAAACGGCTAAAATTTAGATTATGGACCGTCGATTTAGATCTTCATATTTTTTCTGCTTATTTACGGTCACATTATAAATTTTGAAGTTAAATAGGTTAGGGTATTTTTTTGTAACGAAATTATGCGGATAAACAGTCTAATTTTGAAGTTAGATAGGTTAGGGTTATTTTTTTTTTATGTCCGAAAAATACCCAAAACCGAATCGGAGCACCCCACTATCCACGTGGTCTTGGTCTGTCTTACCCCTAGAGTGTTTTGTAAAAGCCGAAAGGGCTGCCCTTCCGAAGCGCCGGAGCAGTCACGGAATGAATTTATACCGATCAACTGTCAAATTTCGAGGTTAGGTCTATGAGATTCATTTTTTCTATGTTTTTCAAGAACGGCGGAATTACCTTGTATCGTGAGTGGTATGGGGGGGTTTGGGGGGACCGCCGCTACCTCCCTCCTCCCACTCTCGCCCTTAAATTCGTGCCAAACGATCTAAATTCTTCTTCTAATCTTAAAACTTTAACCATGGATATCTCCATAACTATGGGTTTCTGGTATGTGGGAGTGGTACTGGTGGGTAGCCCCCCCCCCTCCCCCTCCCCCCCGCATCCCTCAAACCCCCAAAAATCGACGGTCCAGTCTAAATTGTAACCAAACAAACAAACAATCAAACAAACAAACTCTTCAGCTTTATTATATTCGTTTTATTTTCTTGAACCCCCCCCGATACTAAAACCTGGCTACGCCCGTGATACCGTGTATAGAAGGAAAGCAGCATAGATTAACATTTAGTAAAAGTAATTATAGAGCGAGTTCTGTAGGTGAATTAATTCATATGGATTTATGTGGTCCTATGGAGAAGGAATCGTTAGGAGGTTCTAAATATTTTTTACTTCTTAAAGATGATTATAGTTCTTATAGATTTGTATATTTTCTAAAAAATAAATCTGAAACAGCTGACTTGATAGAAGATTTCATATTAACTTTTAGTAATGAGTCTAGGTCTACAATTAAAAGGTTTAGATCTGATAATGGTACCGAGTTTATTAATAGTAAATTTAAAAATTTATGTAAAAATAGAGGGATTATTCATGAAACTACAGTACCCTACACACCAGAACAGAATGGCAGAGCTGAACGAGAGATGAGGACTATCGTCGAAGCAGCGAGAACAATGTTACAGGCAAAGAGTCTCGGAAAGGAATTTTGGGCTGAGGCAGTAAGTACTGCAACTTACGTAATAAATAGGACTGGTAGGACAAAAGAGGCTGGCAAAACACCATTTGAATTATTTTACAACAAACAGAAGTATGATATTACTTTATTAAAAACATTTGGAACAGAAGTGTATGTACATATACCAACTCAAAAACGATTAAAGTGGGATAGTAAAAGCATGAAAGGAATATTTGTTGGATATGGGATTAATACGAAAGGATATAGGATATGGCTAATAGACAACAAAGTTATAGGTACTTACAGGGATGTAATATTTATAACACAGAAGAAAGATGAACAGAATACACCGAAAAGAATAGAAGAAATTGAAAAAGAAGACAGAATTGAAAAGAAAAACTATATCCAAAATAGTACAGAACCTGGAAACACAGAGGAGTGTTTTCAAGAAGAGGGAAACCACGAATACAACACAGGAAGGGACACAAATATTCAAGAATATAGTACAGAAGTAAGGGATCAATATAGCAGCCATGAAACAGAAGAAAGTTGTAATGATGGACAATCTCACATAGATAAATCATGCGATACAGAAGAATACTTAAGTCAGAGCGGTCAAGAAGAATACCTTGATATAGACGTTGAGTCATATATAAGTACAGACGATGATAACAACGATGATGAGGAAATTACAGAAGACAGGACAAAGAGAACTAGGTCACGTATTATAAAGGAACCAAGTTATTTAAAGGATTATTATACAGGATTTACAGCAGTGAATAACAGTGAGTTAAGTTATGAAGAGGCGATTAATAGTGAATATTCGGAGAAATGGAAGGAAGCTATACAGACAGAATTACAGGCATTACAGAAGAATAAAACATGGATAGAGACATATTTACCAGAGGATAAGAAAGCGATAGACACCAAATGGGTTTTTAAAATAAAAAAGGAAAATGGACAAAATAAGTACAAAGCCAGACTTGTAGTGAGAGGGTTTCAACAACAAGACAGATTAGATCATAGTGAAATTTATGCTCCAGTAGCAAAATTACCAACACTAAGAATTTTATTGGCTATAGCTTGTAAATACAATTTAAATATATCACAGATGGATGTCAAGAATGCTTTTCTAAATGGAGAGATAGAAGAAGAGGTTTATTTAAAATTTCCAAAGGGTATAGAAGTGACGGACAAGAATAAAGTATTAAAATTGCAAAAAAGTCTATACGGACTAAAGAAGTCTCCAAAGAATTGGAATGACAGATTTAATAATTTTATGATCAAACAGGGTTTTGAAAGAAGCAAGGCAGATTATTGTTTATATTTTAAAAAGAATTTAAAGTTTTACTTATTGTTATATGTAGATGATCTTATAATTTTATGTGAGAAGAAAGAAGATCGACGGTGCCGTAGAATAACGTCACATGTGAATATAGTACGAAATCAATTTTATTTAATAATTTACTTCAGGAGTCGAAGATCTATCTATACATGCAAAAAAAAATAATTTTACGGCCAATAGTTTCTGAGATTCTGAGGCGAACAACGTCCCATGTGTTTGTGTCTCCGTATTATAATGAACTAGATGCATATGTGACGGAGCTCGCGGCCGGGGGTAGCACGCGATGGCCGTGCCAACTGCCAAAGTCACTTGTTACGTTGTTGAGTGGAAAACGAGCTTGTGCGCACGAGTTACCGCATTCGCCGATGATAAAGTTGTTTTTCTTAAATAGTATTCATAATTAGTACTAAAGCATGTCCAAATATAATAACAGATCTAATAAAATCCTTGATTTGGTGAAAACCAACTGTAAAAATTCGGAAGAAGAATTTGATAGTGGAAAGATATCTGGTTTATAACAAGGAAATTTCGAATTATCCCGGTAAGTTAATCTTATTCCTTATTAATATGTATAACAAAATTGCATTTTAACGATTGTTTTATATTCTATGGTGGTTTATTTTAATTTACATAACTAACGCCAAACTTCGCGTTTCATATTCATATGTGACGTTATTTAATGGAGATTAGTCTTTACATTGTTTCTTACAAAAATGCTCTTGCAAATTAAATCAAATTGTAAAATTCATCTTTGACTACTAATGGAAAACTTAATTTGTTGATATTAAAGTATGAGTTACAAGTAGTGATATGTCGTTTTACCACGGACATATTCTGACGTTTTTGAGTTATATGTGAAGATAGAACGTTCTTTTGCGGAAATCTTGATGACATATGTGAAGACAGAACGTTATTTTGCGGAAATCTTGAAGTAATATGTGAAGATAGAACGTTCTTTTGCAGAAAACTGATGTAATATGTAACATTGGTACGTTTTTTCTTCCAGAAAAATACTGTAATTTGGTTTAAATTTTTTTTTTCTTAATTAAATTATCAATTTATTCGTATTTAAATAAAATTGTTTTCTTTTATTTTTGTAATTTTTATATTTTATATTATTTTTTCAGTTTCAAAGACACCTGTAAGCCCATCATCATCACCATTACATCCGGGTTCAGAAAACATTGTTTTAGAGCTAAAAGACGTATCATTCAGTCAGTTCAGCCTATTGTAGTCCACTGCTGGACATAGGCCTCCCCAAGTTCGCGCCAGACATCCCGGTTTTCCGCAATCCTCCATGAAGCCTACGCCGGCAATCTTACGTAGATCGTCGGTCCAACAGGCCTAAGGACGTCACACACTGCGTTTGCCAAGACGCGGTCTCCACTCCAGGACCCGTCTGCTCCAATAGCCATCGGTCCTGCGACACATATGACCAGCCCACTGCCACTTAAAGTTGCTAATTCTGTGGGCTATGTGGATTACTTTCGCTCACGGATAGTCTCATTTCTAATCCTATCTTTGAAAGAAACCCCAAGCATAGCCCGTTCCATTGCACGTTGAGCGACTTTAAACTAGTGGACCAGTCCGTCAGTTTCCATATCTGGGCTCCGTATGTCAACACAACCAGGACGCATTGCTCGAAGACTTTTGTCTTCAAGTATTATGAAATCTTCGAAGGCAAGACTCGACGAAGCCTGCCAAATGCTGCCCAGCCCAACCAAACCATCCTATCAGCCTCCTTCTCGAGTTGTTTCCGCCTGGTTGATTGGTGTGGCCAAGGTAGACATAATCCTGAACAACTTCGAAAAGGATACCTCAACCGATACCGGTCTCGGTATCACTTGTTTTTTAAACATAACTTTCGTTTTATCTAAGTTCATACCGAGACCGACTCGTCGGGAGGACTCGTTTAGGCCGGCCAGCATTCGGCCTAGCTCATCCGATGTCTCCACAAAGATTACGAAATCGTAGGTAAAACGAAGGTGCGAGATGTATTCGCCGTTGACGTTGATGCCTCGTTCCTCTCAATACAAGGTCTTAAAGACATCCCCCAGCGCAGTTGTAAACAGTTTCGGTGATATTACATCTCCCTGTCTTACCCCACGCCGCGCCGGATGAAAATGCCCAGCCTGCTCCGGTGGTTGGAATTCGTCGAGTCTTCTGGCGAGACGATTCATAACAACCCTTGAAAACAGCTTATAGACGTGGCTCAAAAGTGAGATTGGTCTGTAATTCTTCAACAGAGACTTATCGCCTCTCTTAAAGAAGCACCACCACACTCCTGGACCACGCCCCCGGCGTGGTACCTCGGTGGATGACGGCGTTAAAAAATTTCTATTCTGTTCAATTAGAGTAGCAATCTCTCTCGTATTTGAGCAGCGGAGGTCTCGGCGTACAAGTTTCCGTATCCTCTTAGACAAAGCCTTCTGTTCTGGCGAAGCTGCTTGGGCAGCGGGCAACTCGCACCTTCGCCGCATCAGATCCAACGCTTCGGGAGAAAGTTTAGACTGCTTCGTTGACTACGTCAGCGGAAAGTGTTTGCGACCCAGTGTACACACCATTTTCACCATGTTATCGGTCATCTCGTCCACGTCACCAGCGAATCGAATCGGTTTTGGAGTTCCAGTTGGAACTGCTCGGAGCCACATAGTATTTAGAGCAACGTAGGTCGGAGAGTAGATTTCATCAAGCGGGTATTCAGAGTGCCCCGTAATAGCCGGTGGTCGCTGCTGGTGTTAACCGGTGCTAATTATAATAAATACAAAGAAAGAACAAAATGTGATGTTGGAGACTGATAATTTTAGTATTTTATGTGAGTTTAAGAAACGTTGAGTGATTTAAAGAAGTGAAGATATTTTTTATGTTTAATTATTATTTTTAAATTTGGACTGATAAATTTGGTACTTTTAATGTTTTATTTTTAATCGATTTTATACAAAAAATAATAAATACTATTTATGAAACGCTACTTATGAAAATGACTGCTCAAAATAAATCTGGAATATGCATATAGGACGAAATAACTAGCTTAAGTTTCATAAAAAAACGTTCCATTTGCATCTGGATCCTTAGAGCCTCCGGTGAATAACGACAGATGTGTAAATGTGACAGCAACAAGTCCATTATAAAACGTTCTAAATAAACATCGACCCTACTATCTTTTTAAATAAAACTGTTTCAAAATAATTAATGATACTGATAGATAATCACAGGCTTAATGTAAATTTTTCCAAAGTATAAAAGCGCCAGGTTTTTCCGTTTCCGAAATATAACAATTGAAAACTTTGTATGGCTCTACTGTAAAACGACTATTTTGCAGATAGTACGTTATTCTACGGCACCGTCGAGATATAGAAAGATTAAAATGTTTATTACAGAAAGAATTTGATATGACAAACTTGGGAAATAATAACAAATTTACATACTTAGGTATTAATATAACAAAGTCGGATAATAAAATTACATTAGATCAAAAACAGTATTTAAAAGATATTTTAAAATTATATAAAATGGAGAATTGTAATACAGTTGCTACACCAATAGAAAAAGGATTAGAACTACCAAGAAAACTATGTGAAAATAAAGAGTTAGAAAAGAAGTGTAGAGAGCTTGTAGGAAGATTAATGTACACTTTGTTAGGAACAAGACCTGACATATGTTTTGCATTAAGTTATTTGAGTAGATTTCAAGTTTACGCAAGTTTAGAGTTATGGAAAGCATTAAAACGTATACTACGCTATATAAAGGGGACATTAGATTATAAATTAAATTATGAAGCTGGTCAAGATACACCATTAATAGGATATACAGATGCAGACTGGGCTGGAGACAAAGTTTGTAGAAAATCGACTTCAGGCTATTTAATGAAGGTTTACGGGTGTACTGTATCATGGTGTAGTTCAAAACAACAATGTATAGCGTTATCTTCGACAGAATCAGAATATATAGCATTAGGTAAAGGCATTGCAGAAGGATGTTGGGTTAGAAATTTATTAAAAGAAATAGGATTGAAATGTAATAGTTTTGTTATTTTTGTAGATAATCAGTCAGCTATATATGTATCCAAAAATCCAGAACAACATAGAAAACTTAAACACATAGATTTAAAATATCATTTTATAAGGGATAAGGTTAGAAAACAAATAGTAGTATTGAGATATATATGTACCGACAGACAGCTCGCAGATATATTTACAAAGTGTTTAAATAGAGAAAAGTTTAAGAAGTTTTGTATAGATTTGAATTTGTTAATAGAATAAGTCTTATTTTAGTTTGTAATGTCAGTAAAAGATTAAAAGAATAATATTAATAGGTATTTTTATATAGAAGTATTTATAGTACAGAAGTAGAGTCGATGAGTTTATTGTATGTTTTTATTGAGGAAGGGTGTTGAATATAGAACAATAAAAACATTTAAATTATCTGTTCACATCCATTGTAATTTTAATTTTTGTATCTGGCATTACTCGGTTGTCTACGTCCGGTGATGGCGACCTAAAGATGTGTTGTTAATTAATTGCCGTTCTACAGTTGCTTTGTTAGTTTGTTAAGTCCACATAATTATTATACAGAATAGAAGCTAAAGAATATAACCGCCTATTATTTTCCCAAAACCCAATAATAGTTCTTCACCGCCCTAACAATAATACCAATAATTTTCCTTGCTTGTCACATAAACCATATTAAATGTAGCAGGTAGCTCTACATGGGTTTGGGACTATCGCAAAAGGGTCATATTCAAACAGCCCTAACTCTCGAGTTATGCAATTTAGAAAAATAATTTTAATGTCAATTTGTAAGTAATATCCTCAAGTATTTGGGCAGTATTAAAAAACTCAGTATCAATGCGCTACTTTTTGAATTATGTTAAGAAAATTAAAAAAAAAACAGTCAATTTTTTTACTTAAATTAGTTTAATATGTTTTAAAGATATTTTGTAGTTAAAACTCATGATGTTTACTTATATTTGATAGATGCTATGTTTACCTTTTAAATAACATTTTTTTACATCTGTAGGACCTTCTGTCCAAAGAAATCTGCATCTTTTGGCAGAGGTATCTACAAGAATAAAAAAAATTAAAATGGCGGCCATTCCGACGGGAGGGGAGCTAGACCCCCATATATGGGTGTTTTTGTCGATGAAATTAGGTATATTTTGTAACCTTAAGAGGGCGCATAACGCGAGCAAAAAATCAGATTTCACCCGCGCGCCCGTGAGTAATTGATGAAACAAAATATACACAAAGCCTCGTGTCAGAGTGCGATAGACGATATATTTTGAGCGCATTACGAATGTAAAAAAATGACAAATATGTTATTTTATATATAATTCCGAAACTAAAAGTAATTACATTAAATGCCTAAGCATAGCCTTTACTCATATTTAAATGTAATTAATTATCAAATTTTTGTCTTAATGGTCATAACCATATCGAGTATAAAAAGAAAAAAATATAAAAATTAGAGGTTACTTCGTGATTATATTTTATCGAGGAAATTTCCTTATTTTATGTTTTTGTTATAGGTCAACCCTTGCAAATATCACGTAGTTTGTCATATATTTTTATTTTAAGATTTGGTCTGGAATTTTTCATGTCAAAACAAATAGAAGATTGGTAATTTTGCATTATGCGCGCTCTTAAATTATCGCTAGGTCGTGACCGGACACACTGTATAAGTTAATGGGACAGCGCTATAGTGTGATAAATAAAGAAACTCGAAGTATTCGTATCATTTATTTTTGTGTTACCCACACGAGGAACACTACACATTTTTAATTATCATATCAAAAATCCAACGGCACCACGTTCGCTTAAAACCGGATATAAAAATCATCATATCAAAAATTTCGATCCAACGAGTACATCGTTCCATAGCTTAATGGGCATGACGACAGTATCAAAAAAATCGTCAATTTAATGATTTCAGGGGAACAATCATATTTAAAAAATTCAAAATACTGGTTTAGTTTTATGTAAAATAATAAGATTATTGTGATTTTCGATAAAAAAAAAAACATTAAAATACTGCAATCGGCCATTTTGATTGAAACACAAATTACAGCGCACGACGTCACAACATAACATAATAATACGTCAGGCGCGCTCCAAAGAGTAAAAAGTAAAAAGTAAGGCCCACATTATTTTTGTGACGTCAAGCCGACGCCTTGACAACTGCAGCCGTTTTGCCGCTCTCATTGAAAACATATTAGAAAAATAGTTTTAAAATTCCTTAAACTTAAGTTTATTACCGAAATATAGGTATTTTTGTAAATAGTAAATGTGTACCCACATTATGGAAAAGGTTTTCTAAATCTTTCGTCATGCCCATTGGCTAGAGCACCGACACGGTCAGTCAGAGATGCAGGTTCGATCCCCGCTGGGATGGATTTTTGATATGATAATTAAAAATGTTTAAAACTATAAGTACCTATGTTTAATACTACACATAGTTTACTAAACGCAAGTAATTGTCAAACAGATGGCGCTGTATGCGTTAGGCGAGGTGAGTACGGATTGCGAGGTTAATAAGGAGAAAACCTCGAAACCAAGACCAAACTGACTAAACCTTTGTTTACACCAGTGGGATATGCCATACCTAGTACCTACAAAAAAAAATCGAATATTATTTTCTTATTCAAATCGATTTTTTAACATTCGATAATTATTAAAAATAAGTTGCTTGTTATAAAAATCGAATATTTTTATATTCGTCATAAATTATGGTGGTTTGTGGAGGCTATAGGGGAGGAGAATCAACTTTTAAGGGAGAAAGATTGAAAAAGTGTCCAGCTGTACTGCTGTGTTATAACTAACAGTTCAAAAACCTTCCATAATCGCGCTGGTATATACAAAGGGTTTGGTATGCATGTAGCAATTGTAGATGAATTGAAGTATGCTGAGTTAAAAATTTAATGTCACCGTCGACTATAGTTAATTATTAAAAATCTCAACTACTTACGTTGTACAAAATAATGTAGTAAATATAACCATATAGAATTATTATAAGGAAACCTACACCTAGTGATATTATTTCGTAAGCTGTGAATAGTACGCTTATTGATTTATTAACATTTAATTTTATGAAAAAGTATGTTCTAAGTAAGAAATAGAAAACCAACTTTAATAATATTTGGCGCCTTCGTTTAAGATTTACCAATGTACTCTGTGGATTTACCCTAATACTAATGTGGCGCTACCCTAATTTAATGCATTTTGACGGAGACTTATATAATATTTATAGATGTTTCTCCTCTCCTCTCCAATCCATAGCCATATCCTAATTCCTATAAATAAAACAAATTAACAAAATCGTAGTATCTAAATTCTAAAGTAATCTGTGAACAAAATGACATTGACAAGACAAATCAACAAATGACAATTGTCTTGTTCAGTCTTCAGTACCTACCTATTCAGCTTGCTTTTTGAGTTTTTGAGCTTTTCAGCTTCCTTAAACTATCAAAATTTAAATTGTTATATGTGTATGTATTTATAATAACAGGTCTTAATAATGAAACAGTATCGAACAAACTAATTCAAGAAAGACACCTGTAATATGCTAAAACTGGAGTGCATATTGAAAAAATGGTCTTTTATAATCTTTGGTCTGTGCTGCAGTGGTATCTGAGACCATTTATTAAATGGTTTTTAAGAAAAACAACACGACTATGCGAGCTTCAGAGAATATGCTATGGAGATAGGGCTGGAGCCGAACGAACCTGCAATATTGAAAGATCATTGATGTTGTCGAGAACTCAAGATGTTAGGGATGTTGTTTCATTTTTGGATTTAGTTGTTAAGGAGCGAAGGTTTCATTCGTCGAATTTTCACGAAATACTCGATCCATCAATAAACATAATTTTAAGAGTTAAAAAGATAAATCCAAAACTTCATGATGTTTTTGTGCCTTCATTTAGAAAAAGCTTGCAACAAATTTGGAGCTACCGACAATTAATCGACGAAATAGAAGATCTTCGTCGAACACAATTTGATAGTAACAATATTGAACACGAAGAAAAATTATTGAAATTGTGGGATTTATTAGTTCCCAACAATCCTTTAGAAGCTCGTGTGACAAAAGAGTGGCAATACATTGGTTTTCAGGTATTTCATAACATATAAAACTATAACGTATGAAAATTATCTATTTATGCTTAAAGTTTTAATACAAATTTTTCTTTTAGGGTGATGACCCGAAAACGGATTTTCGTGGAATGGGACTTTTAGGATTAGAAAATTTACTGTTTTTTGCCTCCGAATATCCTGAAGTATCGAGCCATGTATTGAGTCATTCAAGGCATCCAAAATATGGTTACACTTTTGCTATAGTGGGCATTAACTTAACATCAATGGCTTATTGTCTTCTTAAGGATGGATCTGCAAAAACATACATGTTTAATGCCAAGCAGTATTTGCCCAGTATAAATTTATTTCATAAATTTTATAGTTATCTCTTCTATGAATTTGACAAACTGTGGATAGAATCTAAGCCTGAAAATATAATGGAGTTTTCAGTTATTTTTAAAAAGTTTGAGAATGCCATTCAAACTGAATTAGCTGATCCAGCATCTGTGTTCAGAATAAACGTTGAAGTGGATACTGTTTAATAATTGAAACTAGTCATTATTTTTATTTAATAGAGCAATCTATGAGCACATACATGTGTCAGTATGTCTTTGTAGTATACAATTTAGAAAATATGATTTTTAATAATTTAGATAAGTATAAAACTAAGCACAATTTGACTCAAAATTTACTGTATTACATATACAACATATTTTGTACAATCCTTATAGACAATACCTAAAGTGTTTGCAAGAGTTTTGATACTTGTCATACTTTCCTTTGTTCATGAGTTCTAAATATAATATGCTATGAGGAAATAATGACAACATAATTATTATAATACAGTGGACCCCCAGTAATCCGACAAACGTTTTGCAGGGCAGTGTCGGATTATAGAGTACTGCCTAAGACCCCCTATAGTCCGGAATTTTTTCAAGAGTACCTTGTTATCCAAAAAATTACAGGTTCAATGATAGGATTATATATGTTATATATATAATATGTACTCAGAAGTACAAATTATACTTCATTATGTATGTCAAAGGACAATGCCCATTTCTGCCCCCAGTACATGCTTTGACGTGTTTAGACAATTCATATATTTAAGTTTCCTTTATTAATTGAAACTAGATTTTTAATAATATTCTAAAAGTGATCAAAGCCGCAGTTTATACTTTAATTAAAAAATTATTTTATTTTTATTCCGGGTTTGAGATGTCAAAACAGTGTAAATATAAATAACAAGTCGGAAACGCAAATAAAACAATACCCTACGCGTCCAGCACAATAGTACTAGTGCGTACAAGTTATAACTCGTTCAATCATGCGTTAGCAAAATATTCAAACAGACCATGTCGGACTACAGGGGGTTACGAATTAGCCGGGGGCCGGATTACCGGGGGTCTACTGTATAATGAAATAGGGATCTTATGTTATTTTTGTTCCTTTTTATATGGTAATAATTTTGTTTTGACACAATTATTTTATTGATGTTTCCATATTTTGGTAAATTATCTTACATGATATGGTATTTCAGTAACAAAATGCAATGTAAGCTTTTTTACAAATTATGCAGCGATTGCAAATAAAATTTTACACAAGCGCATAATTTTGTTTCCTTCCTACTTTCAACTCTTAGTTTTGCCAAAATAAATTAAAGAAATTATAATAAAAATACTTTATTTAAAAGTACAAAATACATGAAAAATTACAAAAATTTTATAAACTAAACCATTGCTTAATAAATTAAGTTGCGAAGTAATTTTATTACTAATAAAAATAATACAGAGAAAAATTTATTATAATTTATACTTAAATCAAAACCATGCTTCACATGCTGAAAAATGTGGACGGATGAATTAAATGCAATATCACTACCCTGCTCTATGTATAACTATATATAAAAGCTCTTTCTTTAATATTAACTGCATAATTATGTATTGATACATTTTTTTCCTAATTTTTTATTTCATTTACTCTTCTTGCTTTGAGTTTGTTTATCTTTTTTAACAGATTTCGGTTTTGATTTTCCAGCTTTAATGATAGCAATCAGTGCTGTTATAGCCACTAGACCAAAACCGAGGACACCGATTTGCCAAATCCATGGATATCTTGCCAGTATTTCCAATCCAAAAGCAATACTGTACCTTATCATCTCAACACACCAATCAACCAATTCATCGCTAAAAAGTAAAATAAAATTGATTATTAACTAATTCACTCCCATATTTTTCTGTTCTGTGTTACATTTTCATTTTATTGAAATATCTAAAAATACACAATGGCTTAAAAAAAATCAATAGTTTCTTTTTCAAGAAAGTACGACTTCGTTACGAGAATGTAAACATGAATTATTTTTTATACAGTCTTTTAAAACAATACTTACAATGGTGATGAAAGAAGTGGTACAGCTTCAGCTTTTGAATTTTTATACCAATCTTGTGCAAATGAAACAAATGACTTAATATCATTTTTGGGCAAATCATATCTGTACACCTTGCCCAAACGGAAACTAAAAACATAAATATTGTAAAGTCATATTATTCGCATATATAGCCCATTAAAAACATACAAAATATACAAACTGTGTCTTTAAATATTTGATTTAATTATATCCACAGAAAAAAATGAAGAAATTTAAAAAATATTCCAATTTGAAGATTAAAGTATTGACTATCTGAATGCAATGTTAAAGGGTTATCTTAATTTTTATAATAATTTCATTATCATATCCACAGCTCGTTTAATATTCACCAATTAATGATAAAATGGATTAATTAATACAAATAATAACTGGCTTATCAAATTAAGTCTAATGAAAATTTAAAGTGCTTAACAAACACCTACAAAAGAGGTCAATAAAAATATCAAAACTCACAAAAGAAATGCTGGTAGCTTTGTGACTTTAAAACGTTTTGCTGTATTTGCTCCTGCTAAATTAGCATCCACTCTAGCAACATTAATACGACCTCGTAATGTGGCACCCACACCTTCCCAAACAGCATGTAATCTTTGGCATTCCACACATGATGCACCATAACTGTTGAACAAAAACAAAATTAATACTTAAAAACGCATTAAAAAGCGAGAATATAGTAAACAAACATTATTCCACAAATCTGTATAATTAAATAAAAATGAATTTCTATTTCCCTTCTTTTTAATCCTCTTCCAATTTCATAATTGAGAAAATTTGGAAATTAAGAAAACTTAGGTTGTCTCCTAAGCCACAAAATGCAAACGCGAAATTTTATTTAGGAACATTCACTCTTCTCCTTTGTCCCGCTAACAATTAATCAAACTTTATTGGATACCCTCACATATATTACGTCAAAAGCTACTACAATTTTACCCCTTTGAATTTTTATAAATTTCGAAACTATAATTTTGTATACGTGAATAAATATATGTTACACATATAATATAAACAGGCTTCTAAGTAAATAATTTTGTTCACCTTCTTCGAAAAAAACCTGACTTCGATTAGGACTGCTGTTTTTATTTAAGTTATTAAAAAATGTTTAAATTATTTGTTTTTTCGACTACTAGTGTGTAGTAAAATGAACGTGTAATTTTTTTTATATTAACAACAATATTAATAAACATTTTTAACAGTTTAGGGTAATGCATAGATAAATGTTGTCTTTCTAACACTTACTTAATATACATAAATGAGCATTATATACATATATCCCTTTTCTAAACTAATATTAAACAATAATCTATACAAATAAATAAAATTGGAGTGTCTGTTTGTAATATTAAAATAACCGCTTTTTACTAAATGCATATGGATCTATTTACGATACATATACCAAAATAAAATTTTTTACAATTTTTGTGTCTGTCTATTTGTTCCGGCTAATCTCTGAAACGGCTAGAGCGATTTTGACGGGACTTTCGCTAGCAGATAGCTGATGTAATAAGGTGTAACTTAGGCTACTTTTATTTTAGAATATTTTTTTTATAACTGCAAACTGAACAATAACTTTTTTGTTAAATTCCACACGGACGAAGTCGCGGGCACACCAGCTAGTAAATAAAATAAAATGTGAGATAAAACATTTAATACCAATTTAAAAAAATAAAATTCTATCTCCTAATTGTTTTGTGCTGCTTTTGCGAAATTTTAGCATGATGTTTTATAACTCATAACTTTCCCTAATATATAGGTTTTTCAAAACAATATTAAGTTTTAAAAAATTTATCAGTAAGTTCTGCAATAACCATTTAAACAAACCACTCTTTGTGTTCAATATCAGTGTCAATTTAAAGAAAATAATAACATACTTACAACATAACAAACCAATCCCCAGTTGTAGCTCCAGTAGCAGCTTGAGTCATATGCTCAAATATTTTATCTGTTAGTTCTTTTACTGCTGGTGACTGATTCTTTTCTAAAAATCCATATATCTCATTTTCATCAGCTTCCCCTATAAGGTAATATAAAAATTTAAGATTTTAATTATGAATTGATTTCTTAAACTAATTTTAGGGCTAGTCTTTAGATTAAGAACGGCGTCGGTCTGTCGGTCAGAAATTAGATACGTTAGGGTTATTTTTTTTGTTCCTGTGACAAAAATATGCCGATAAACAGTCTAATATTGAAATTGGATAGGTTAGGGTTATTTTTTTTTTGTTTCTGTGACAAAAATATGCCGATAAACAGTCAACCGTTCTTAATCTAAAGACTTGCCAATTTTAGTAATCAATTCTTATAAAAACTTTACCATCATACAACAAAGGTACACCGTGTCTAAAGAAAACAACTGCAGGCTCTTTAGTTGGAGAATAAAGTCTTGCTAAATGACTGTTCACTGCCTTTACAGTTGCAGCATTCAAATGCTTCTGAAAGTCTTCATACAAGCCATCTAGAGTTGTTTCAAACTTGTCACAAACATCACAATTTTGTTTAGCTGAAATAAAATATGTAAATATTTGATTTTCATAAATATTTTAAGAAATGGAATGAACATGTTTAGATTGAAATAGTCAACCTACTCGTTTATTTCCTCCAAAGTTTAAAAATACTGCTATTTCAATCATACGGTTATCTCCTCTATTTACAATATTAGTACCACAACGAAATTTTTAGTAAAAAATCTTCAGTAGGTACTTACAAAACAAGACGATAAGTTTTTCTTCTTCTTTTATAAACTGCAGTAATTCATCATCACTAACACTTTGTAAACTTTGACAGTGTATAGATGCAAAAAGTATAAATAACCAACAAAGTTTTATGAACATGATAATAGAACAAATCTAACAATATTTTATTACAAACTGTATGACTTGTATGAGACGTATGTAACGAAAACGAGAACCTAACTTTATCTAAACACACAAGTTTATGACAATATGGACCATCCACATAGCTTTAAATACTGAATAAAAATACTTTATCAAGATAATTATAATTTTATAAATAATGAAAATAAATAATTAAATATTTACAACAAAGTTATAAAATAGGTACATAAATCACATAAATGACACTTGTCAATAAGGCAAAATCCAAACACCTGTTTAAGGTTATGAAGGGTATGTTCTACTGAAGGCCCGCAACGCTATCGACAACAAAGGTGCGAAATATGGCGGCATGTGGGCTGAAATTCGCGTTTCATAGACATTCAAATTTATTTTTTCAAGTGACGCTTTTTTGTTCGAATGCGATTGAGAATAACTGCTATATGGCTTATATAATGATCTTTCAGGTTTATAATCGTAAACAGCGCACTTAGAATTTTTTTTCAAAAAATTTGTATGGCGTCGACATCATAAATGATGATATCTCCATAATCGCACAATTGCGCCTAATATCCTCTTAGGTTAATAAAATACAAATTATTTTTGATTTTTTTTGACATACTTCATGTTAAGGTCAAACGTGCGATTTTTTTTTAAAATCTTTTAAATTTAATCTTTTAATTCTGGCTAAACTACAAGTACTATGAAAAAAAGTTCAAAAGCAAAGCTGTAGGTAATATAAAGATCTACAACTTTAGTATTTACACTTTTTTCACATAACCTCAAAATTTATGTGAAAAATTCAAAAAACCAAGTTTTTGTTTTTTTTTATTTTTTTTTTTCTTTTACAACTGTTTAGTGTGTTTGGGACATAAAAAGGTAAGTTTTCACCAAATTTTGTAAAAAACAAAAAACTAAAAAAACAAGAACTTGGTTTTTTGAATTTTTCACATAAATTTTGAGGTTATGTGAAAAAAGTGTAAATACTAAAGTTGTAGATCTTTATATTACCTACAGCTTTGCCATTGAACTTTTTTTCATAGGACTTGTAGTTTAGCCAGAATTAAAATATTAAATTTAAAAGATTTTTTTTAAAAAAAACGCACGTTTGACCTTAGCATGAAGTATGTCAAAAAATCAAAAATAATTTGTATTTTAATAACCTAAGAGGATATTAGGCGCAATTGTGCGATTATGGAGATATCATCATTTATGATGTAGACTCCATACAATTTTTTTAAAAAAAAATCCTAAGTGCGCTGTTTACGATTATAAACCTGAAAGATCATTATATAAGGCATATAGCAGTTATTCTCAATCGCATTCAAGCAAAAAAATCGTCACTTAAAAAAATAAATTTGAATGTCTATGAAACGCGAATTTCAGCCCACTGTGCGGCATGATAAAAACATGACGCCGCGTTGACACAACGGGCACAGCACTGGATTGTGCCTGTTGCGCTGGCGGTTGCGAGTTCGATCCCCGCTCATGACAAATATTTGTATTGGCAATACAGATGTTTGCCGTGGTCTGGGTGTTTGTTTGTGCAGTCCTTGTGGGTCTCCCCACCGTGCCTCGGAGAGCACGTTAAGCCGTTAGTCCTGGTTGTTATCATGTGCAACTGATAGCGATCGTTACTTATAGTAGGGAACATATCCGCCAACACGCATTGGAGCAGCGTGGTGGATTAAGCTTTGATCCTTCTCCTACATTGGGAAAGAGGCCTATGCCCAACAGTGGGATATTACAGACAGAAGCGATAAAAACATACAGCTGTGAGGGTTGTGAGTAAAAATGTAATTCAACATGGATTCCCGTGAATTTATTGTTGTGTTTTAACGAAACGAATGAGGATTTCGTCCATGAATACATGCGTAATAAACCGTGGATTAGGGATGAACGAGGCATCAACGTCGAAGGCAAATACATCTCTCACCTTCGTTTCGCCAACGATATCGTCATCTTTGTGGAGAGGTTGGATGACCTAGGTCAAATGCTGGCCGGCCTATGCGAGTCTTCCCGACAAGTCGGTCTCGGTATGAACTTGGATAAAACGAAAGTTATTTTTAACAACCAAGTCATACAGAGATCGGTATCGGTCGATGGTACCCTTCTCGAAGTTGTTCAGGATTATGTTTACCCAGTCCATACCATCCAACTAGGCTGCAACAACTTCGAGAAGGAGGCCGATAGGAGGATTCGGTTGGGCTGGGCGGCATTTGGCAGGCTTCGTCGAGTCTTTACTTCGAAGATTCCGCAATGCTTGAAGACAAAAGTCTTTCCTATCTGGCCTGTGTTAACATACGGAGCCGCAACGTGGACACTGACTAAGGGTCTGGTGCAGTGGAACGAGCTATGCTTGGGGTTTCTCTCAAAGCTACAATTAATAATTGTGTTTGCTCGCAAAACGAAAAAAAATTACTTCAATTACATCGACAATGAATACAACGTAATAAGACGAAAAAATGTTCGAGTAAATACGCGCTATTAAATATTACTCAAAAATTATGATCAGATCTCGATCTAATTTAAACAAGACTACATGAAAAGTATTAACTTTCGACTAAAGTAACAATCATCAAAATTGGTACACCGAGTAAAAAGTTATGTGGTATAAAACAACGTAGGTCGACGAAAAAGTTAGTCAAGTAAATACGCATTATTAGATATAACTCTAAAAGTACTTGTCAGATCTCAATTAAATTTAAATGGCACCACATGAAACGCAACACCTTTCAATTAAAATAAAATTGATCGAAATTGGTATACCCAGTCAAAAGTTCTGAGCTAACATACATTAAAAAACATTCGAATTGAGAACCTCCTCCTTTTTGGAAGTCGGTTAAAAATGAGACTATTCGCGAGAGAACGAAAGTAACCGATATAGCCCACAGAATTAGCAAGTTGAAGTGGCAGTAGGCTGGTCTGCATTTTTATTGCAGGACCGATAGCCGTTGGAGCAGAAGTGTCCTAAAGTGAAGACCGCGTCTTAGCAAACGCAGTGTACATCGTCCTCCTGCCCGCTGCCGCTGGACCGGCGATCTACGTAAGATTGCCGGTATAGGCTGGATGAGGATTGCGGAAAATCGGGATGTCTGGCATGAACTTGGGGAGGCCTATGTCCAGCAGTGGACTGCAATAGGCTGAACTGACTGACTGACCATGTGTAATAAGTAAGTGGACTATGGACTGGAAGTTGGAAGTTTGGATTTAGAACAGCAATTTTAGCGGTAGTGGTCGAGGGCGTTGTAGGCCTTAAGTGGAAGTAGCCTATGAGAAAAAAGGTGAAGTTGAACTTTGAAGTAGAAGTTGACGTATAGTTCTCTTTGGTATAGTTTTTATTGAACATACAATAGGTACTGTTTGTTTTCAAATAAGAATATAGGAAAATTGTTGGAGATATTATTATTTATTCAGAGGTAAATTTTATCATTAAGAAAATTACAATTCCTTCTTATTTTATAACCCGTCCACAGCTATTTACGATACTTATTCTAATTTCTTATTATTATCCGCCCTTTTATTGAAGTTGCGAGTAATTGATCTAATATGTGAGTAGAACTTAAGGTTAGCAAGTTTTAACCTTGTGTCTTAATTTTAAAGTAGGTTGTATGTTGTCATTTGCTAAGACATCAAATTAAAAAAAAATGTTGTATGAATCATCGAGTTTACTTTGCACAGGAGTGAGTAACAATCTCGAATTAAGTTTTGAGAGTATTCTTGTTGGTACTGTGGATACATAATCATGGCAGACATAGAAGAAAAAGTTATAATGACTCCTAAGAGTAAAACACCTACTTCTACTGTATTAATAGTTGAAAGGAAGGTCATAGAGGCAGAACCCAGTGATAAAATACATGTTGCTGGAGGTGATCATACAGGAATCATAATAAATAAGGAAAAAGTTTATGGTAAGTATTTTAACTTTATTCATAACTAGCTGTGCTTGCGACTTCGTCCATGTGGAATTTAACAATAAAGTTATTGTTCTGTTATATGATAGTTATAAAATAAATAAATTTCCAAAACAAAAGTAGCCTAAGTTACTCCTTATAACATCAGCTATCTGCCAGTGAAAGTCCCATCAAAATCGGTCCGTCAGGCCGTTTCAGAAATTAGCTGGAACAAACAGACAGACATAAATGGTAAAAAAAATTATTTTGGTATATGTACCATGTATACATCCATATGTTTTTAGTAAAAAGCGGTTATTTTACACACAGACACCCCAATTTTTCTTATTTGTATAGATATGTAACATTTTGATTTGATTTTATGAAGTTAAAATTATTTTTTAATTTTTAACTATTTGGTTCAGTATTTATAAATTCATATCATTATAAAAAATAATATTTGTGGTTCATTTACATAGGTAATTATAATATTTTCCTCCTTTGACCTTTGAGAATTACTGATAAGAAAAATGAATAAAGTTTTAATTAAATGACGCATATTATATCTTATTGTTTTATATTAATTACGTTATATTTTCATATACTAAATCAACAAAATTACTTAATTTTTTTGCCTACACTTTTATAGAAGATTTGAACATTATAACAAAAAATACAACGCTAAGTCTTAAAAACACTTACTTACCTATTTGTTTAATTAATTTTGTAAAATTAAATTAATTGTGAAGATGTTACATTAAAATTATAACTTTAGTTGTATGATAATACTTAAATAATTTTTATTCAACTTTTTACAGAAAACGGTGTGACAGAACCATGTCACGCTCAACTAGAGTTCTGTGTTTACTTGGTATCTGCGGTAACTGGGAATCATACGCGGGAAGCAAGAGCGCTTCGATTTTGGTTCAAGCCAGAAGTGACTCAAAATGAGTGTCCGCACCAGGCTCAAGCCTTCTTCCGTGAACTGGTCAGCCCCCAGGACTTTCCTAAAGGTAAATTTCATAAGTAGGTACATCTTAGTATTTTAATATTTTGAAAAAGCAACTGTAATGAGAAATGTGTTGGATTAATATTCCACCCATAATAATAAAGTCATTGACCAGCAGTAGGCATTTTATATATTTATGAATATTAATTACACTAACGTAGAAAAAATTATATGCCAAAAAATATTCATTACTATTGTCATCTGTGTTTTATGGTTTTACAGATTATGTTGGGTTCATTAAGAAGATTATAAAATTAATGCAAAATAAATATCATCAATTAAAACTTCTGGAAGTTGAGCTGAGGCAAGAAGAAACTGGCCCACCACCCCCAGGTTTGTTTAACTTATTAATAAAAACTTTTTAACAAAAAAATGAAACCACCGAAAAAACTGAAAAGCAAAAAAAAAATAAACTTTTTTATTTAACCTTAATAACTACTTAGTTATATAAGAACTTTCTTAAACTATTGTAGTATATATTTTTGTAATCATTTTGAGTTTTTCATAAACTTTAATAACTAAGTTCTTAAAGTAATGTAAGTTACACCTAGACGCCGCGTTGGCGCAGCGGTCACAGCACTGGATTGCGATTGGCTGTTGCGCGGGCGGTTGCGGGTTCGATTTCTGCACACTACAACATTTTTATTGGCCATACAGATGTTTGCCGTGGTCTGGGTGATTGTGCAGTCCTTGTGGGTTTCCCCACCGTGTTTCGGAGAAACCGTTAAGCCGTTGGTCCCGGTTGTTATCATGTACACCTGATAGTGATTGTTACTCGTAGTAGGGAATATATCCGCCAACCTTATTAACAAGATTAAGCTCCGATCCTTCTCCTACATGGGGAAGAGGCCTATGCCCAACAGTGGGATATTACAGGCTGAATCGTGTATAAATATAGTTAAGTTTTTAATTCCGTGGTGTCAAGCAAAATTGAGATAAGTCAATTTATAGTTAAGTCAATAAATGAAACATTGAAAAGTGTGATCTGCACCTATTGATTCAATATATTAATAATGTCTCATGGCAAAAAGGAGTTACGTCAGTAATATGTTATAGAACATTATGTAAATTACAATTTTATAACAAGTTACATGACTTGCTTTCTTACTAATTACCCATTGTGAAAAGTTCAAACATATGTACTTATCTCCCTTTTCTTAATACCACAGAATTTTTGTTGTATTACATATATGTATATATATATATATATTTTTTAATTTTATGCTACAGAAGCAAATGGTGACATAACGAGTAAGGCAATTATATACAAGTATTATAATGGTTGTATGTATTTTGTTTTTATTATATTAAGCATGTTGTGTTTGACAAGAGAATAAGTATTGAATAATACTTACACTACTGATGTATGCTATGTATGTTTAAAAGACTTCAGTCTATAACTAATATATTAATAAATATAATTTTTCTCTGTAGCATGATTCCTAATTCACAAATATAAATACATAGTTTGTTTTCACTACACATTTTAGTTTGCTAGTATGTTTCAAGCTATTTACTTTTTAGACCAGTAAAAATAGCCGTATATTTTGATCAATATCACACTACGATCCATTTTTTTATAAGGATTAAGCAGAAGACTGATTCAGGTGGAGCTTCAAGTCCCATCTTGAAAAAAACGTTTTTGACCGATATCTCGGAAACTATGCACATGGCAAAAGTTATTCAGACCATTAAATTAAATAATAAAATTTCCCATCTCAAAACTTAACGTTTACGATTTATGGCCCATTTAATGAACTAAATTCTATTTTCACTGGCCTCTTTGTATTCAATTCTGTTTTTAATTACATTAGATTATAACAATTTGTTTATTTGTTGTTGTATTTGTTGACCTATATATTTATTTTTATATTTTAAAAAGTCGATATTTATTATATATTGTTCTCTGTTATATATAATATAAGTAACCGTATATAATTTTTTTTATCAACGTGCTGTTTTCATATTAAATTTCATTTACTTATTTATTTTAAACTAAAAAAAAATGATTATAATTTAATATAAAAAAGTATTGAATAGTTTATTAGAAGACTATGGTTGCATTTCAACAAGTATTTAAGTTGAAAAATAAATTTTATTTCATTATTATTTTTTATACAACTAGGTCGGCAAACAAGCGTAGGGCTCACCTGATGTTGATAATTTCTTATATTAGTTCAAATATATGATGTAGCAAATAGTGTTTTACTGTTAACCTTTTACAAGTAATTGCAATTATAGTTGTTTTATTTATTTTTTGTAGCTTTCATCGAAGACAGCGTTGTGAACCAAACAGTTATATCAGAGCAAAAAGTACTTGATATGATTGAAAATGCGTATCCTAATCCACTATCAGTTGAAGATTTTGTAACGTAAGTATTTCTTTAATACTTACGTAAATGAAGTAGTTGTCTGTTCCTAAGGTAAGTAACTTAATGCTTGTGTTATAGGTAGCCGCCGACTAATAGTATAGCTAAATTTTTTCCTATAAATAGATAAATAAATAAATACATACCCAGACTCCGTTGGGAACAAAACCACAACCCCTAGAACAGAAAGCGGGGTCACTGCAAACTATGCCAATAGACTAGTCAATAATAGGGTAGTCAATAACGGGTTAAAAGTTGATGCTTGACTTGAGTTTAATGTTAGTTTAAACCATGTTTTCCTTACACGATTGGTCTAAGCGCTCCACACGAACGGCACGTTGCCAACGGCAGAGGTCGACGGCAGCCGTCGACTGCTGTCGAGCGCCGTCAGCGGCAGCCGTCGACTGCCAGCGAGCGCCGTCGGTGGCGCGCCGTCGACTGCAGTCCGCTGCCGTTGAGAACATGCCGCTCACATGACGGCTCTCTTCGTCGACTGCCGTCGACCTCTGCCGTTGGCAATGTGCCGTTCGTGTGTAAAAGCGCTTAGACTCTAAATGTAGGCAGATAAGTGTCGGGTTTATTATGAATAATGGTGTATCATTGGGACAGTTGTCAGTTTCTTAACCAGGCCTTTATGCATTGAAAAATATATGAATATGTATATCATTCAGCTATTTCCTTTAAGCACAAACATTAATTTTCTTATCTCAGTAACAGACATCTTTGTCAATGTAAAATTAATAAAATTGTAATAATTTTTTTGTCTTTATTTATTGCTATTGTTTAATCGACATTAATTTCAGTGCTGGAAAATGGTCAAAGGCTGATGTAAAAGACGCCCTTGAGTCCTTAGAAGAAAAAGGTTTAACTCGGTTAATGTCTGATGGTATTTACGTCCGTCAACACAGCATTGATACTCAAGTAAGTTCTAAATTTTACAAGCTTTTTTTTATTGTATTAATGATTTTTTTTTACTTTAAAAAATATTTTACATACTAAAGTTATACAATAAGTATGGAAATCATAGAAATTGCTCTTATTAAGCTCAAGTATTTGAGTTGTGTTTGTTATGATATTTTTTTTTGGAAATTTCTTAGTGAATTTGATAGATATGTGAGTATATAAAGACTGCAGATGAAAAACATTGTATAAATCTAATGTTGAATGTAGAGTAGAATAAAAAACTATAAATATAAGTTAATCGTTTGATATATAGATATACAGATCCAAGTACAGCAGTCGCATAATGGAATAACTTCATATCTAAGCATGATTTTATTAAATATGCATTATTAACAACCATAGTTCAAGATTATATCCAATAGTAATTTTAAGTGTAGTAGACAAAATAAGATGATAATGATGAATGTAGGCACAGCAGGAAATGCTTGAAATCCAGAGCATAAGCAAAATAAAATAACAAAATTTCAACATTAAAATCTCAACTGGGGAAGTACTTCAATCTTACAGAAGATCACAGCCAAATAATACTATCCTCAAGCAGTTTGTGTTTCTGTGGTGAGTAATTTGGCCAGAGATCCTGGGGAGGGTCCGACCCTGCCACCTGCTCAAAATTTGGAGCAGACCGACTGGGGTATTACCTCGACCTTACAGAAGACCACAGCTAAATAATACTGCTTTCAAGCAGTATTGTGTTCCTGTTGGTGAGTAAGGTAACCAGAGCTCCTGGGGGGGAATTGGGGATAGGGTCGGAAACGTGCTTTCAATGCTTCTGGTGTTGAAGGCGTCTATAAGTTACGGTAACCGCTTACTATCAGGTGAGTCGTAAGCTTGTTTGACGCCCTAGAGGCATAAAAATTTTTATTCGTTTTTTTTAAATATCTTCACATTATTCAGGTTGTGAAACAAATGCCTACATTGTGTTCATCCCGACAACCGACCATAGCGGTGGTGACGGCCCTGTACTGTGAGAAACAAGCTGTCGACGCTATGATGGACAATCAAGAGACATACGTCCGTTATACAACTGTCGGTAAGTACTTTACTATAGGTGATGATCCTGACCTGCTGAGTAGTTTGAGCTAATTGAGTAGCCTGTTTTACTAGCTAATATGGGCATCCCGTAGATATGTTACTGATAGACCTTATCAGCAGGATCAGCAGAAGTAAAAATAGGCTCTTAGAACATTTTTCACCTCATCTAATTTCACACCAGTTGAAAACTACAAATCTTGAATTAATAGGTTGTGAAACATATGTTGCGAAACATATATGTTGTACAGATATAATTGTGTTTGCTCGCAAACGAAAAAAAAGCGACTTCAATTACATCGACAAGTAATACAACGTAATAAGACGAAAAAATAGTCAAGTAAATACGCGCTATTAAAGATTACTTAAAAAGTTGTAATCAGTTTTCGATCTAATTTAAACAAGACTACAAGACAAGTATTAGCTTTCGACTAAAGTAAGAATCATCGAAATCGGTACACCGAGTAAAAAGTTATGCGGTATAATATAACGTAGGTCGACGAAAAAGTAGTCACGTAAATACGCATTATTAGATATAACTCTAAAAGTACTTATCAGATCTCAATTAAATTAAAATGGGACCACATGACACGCAAAACCTTTCAATTAAAACAAAATTGATCGAAATCGGTTCACCCAGTCAAAAGTTCTGAGCTAACATACATAAAAAAAAAAAAAAAAAACATACGTGTCGAATTGAGAACCTCCTCCTTTTTTGGAAGTCGCTTAAAAATTGATTCAAGTTATCAGATCGGTGAAGGTCGGTCTTCCACGTCTCTTAGACCATAAGGTCATTCCAACAACTTATCAAAGTTGCATATTTATGAGTATACATAAATGTAGCGACGTGCTTCAAGACGAGTTTCACTATCAAAGCCTACCTGTAGGAAGCTGTTCACAGCTGGCTAATATTTGACTATCTTCGCTAGAACTATAGCACGATAGCATAACTATCTTCGCTTCTATCTTTACAAGATTAATAACAGTCAGAAGAACACACTGTAAAATGAACCAAACTAGAAGATTGAGGACATTTTTTAATCTTATGTTACTCTTATACTCTATAATTCTTTATTCAAGTAGACTTTGAACGCAGTTTGTATCATCATTTTACAAAGAGCAAATATAAATTTTAACCAAAGGGTTAAAATTTATATTCCATATATGAGCCCAAAGGGACTCAGTGGAAACCTTAAGGCGTCTGACGTAGTGTCATGAGACGCCAACGACTTCTTATATTGTTTAATTCGTATTACATTGAAAAAAAATCATTGCCAAAAACGATACCTATTGTGATAACTTTATAGAATATTATAAATAGGTAGCTTCTAATATATCTATAATAAGCAGAAATGTATAGATGAATAGATATGTCACAATTGATAGGGGTGAAGGAGGTGGACATGAAACACGCAGTTATTTGTCGGGCGCCAACAAGGTCCAAGCTTATGACAGCTAGGTCATGTCCACTCTCATGTACACCTGTGGCGTACACAGATGGACTCGGATCGAACTTGACGCCCTGGTTTTTTTTTTATATCACTAAGTCGGCAAACAAGCGTACGGCTCACCCGATAGTAAGCAATTACCGTAGCCTATAGACGCCTGCAACACCAGAAGTATCGCAAGCGCGTTGCCGACCCTACCCCCAATTACCCCCAGGAGCTCTGGTCACCTTGCTCACCAACAGGAACACAACACTGCTTGAAAGCAGTATTATTTAGCTGTGGTCTTCTGTAAGGTCGAGGTACTACCCCAGTCGGGCTGCTCCATTTTTTGAGCAGGAAATTTCCTGCTGTGCCCTACCTGGATAGAAGAGTTGTTACAATTATGATACAACATCGCGTGCCTTACCGCAAGTCGGGCACTTAACAGGGCACAATCGAGGGTGTATATGTATTAGTGGACATCACCATCCCGTATGACGAGAACTTTGTGAAAGCCGAAACAGAGAAGAAACGTAAATATCTGGCGCACGAGATTGTCGACATGTGAGCGATGATGAGAAGCTCGCTCTCAATCACGCTTCATAGAACAGTCGTGCGAAAAACAGTTTCCTTTAGGTTTCTCAAGCCATTTTTAGGTAATTTCACTCATACGAAATAATCTCCTATTTTACTATACATAAATTCCGTAAGCGCTGGTATAGATACTTATTGATATTATATGCAATTAAAACCCTTAAAATAAAACGTCATACTTCTAAAATTTCTAAAAACGTTGAAGATAATATATATTGAGGTGTAAAAATTTAATCAAGACAAAAAAAAATACATTTGATTATTTATTTCTAACCAATATACCTAACCTAACCGGGTCTAAAAGTAAAGGGTAAAATAATATTTATAAATATTTATAAGGTTTATATAAAAATAAGACGCACTTTTATACGAAACGTCAATGATTTAGATGCGAGTGATTTTCCCTCAATTTCAAAAATGCTGATCAATCGTCTATGAAAAGAGTTTACAAGCTCCTAACTCGAGAACTTACAGATTTCTATATAAATTTCATCTCCTACTTCACCTATTTAAGGTTAGAATTTTCACAAAAACGGAAAAACGTGTTCCCCTATTTTTAATTAGTAGTCCGGAACTAAAATTTGATGTTTCCAGCTTCAAAAATGATGATTTTCTTATTTAAACTTTCAATCCCTATTTCATTTCTTTTATAATGCTGAACTGCATGTTTATTAATTTTTAATCAATAGTGCAAAAATTAAGTTAAATGCTTCTGATTAAAAAAATGACGGCTGTACGAATGTTATGACTAGAGACCGGATTATATGCAACATAAAAAGCTTGTTATATGCATGCAAATATGCATGAAAAATGCTTGAAATATGCACGGAAATAGGCAGAATATGCGAAATTGAATGATAAATTTTATGAACCCCCCCCACAATATATAATTTTCAATTTTTTTTTATTTCAAAATCAGCATACAATGAGTAAATTACTTTTTAATAGGCGAAAATAAGTATCGTAACATGACATTAAAATTATTAAAATTTTTTGTGAACGTAAACAATCAAGTATTTTTTTCAAAATTTCAAAATTTCAGTGGTGAGATTGTGTCTTCGCTCATTTAGAATATTTTTGTAAGTGGAAAAAGTTCGCTCCACATCGACTGAGGTAACTATGGGTAGAATTTTAACTTGGGTGCTATGTTAGTACCTACTTATAGTTTCTGGCAAAAATTCTGCCATCTCAATAACGAAACTATCAATTAGACACAAAATTTCAAAATCTGGGTTATTGTTCAATATGTTTTCAAAGTTTTTTTTTTTAAGTTTATGCGGCAATGTTATTGGCAACGTAGAGTTAATTTGGCGTTGTTTGGATAGATTCAGTCAATGCCAGACCGCGAGTTTCAAGCTTTTTAATACTTTCAGGTATGTAGGAAAAATGAGTACAAATCACGGCTATGTAATATTGTAAATGTACCGATGATATGCATCATAATTAGATCTTAGGTAAAATATGCTATTACCGCTGAGAAAGGCTTAAATAAGCAAATGCATATGCAAATATATGCAAATGCATATAATCCGGTCCCTAGTTATGACAAATACAAACTTTCCACCTCTATTTGACGCCCTTAAGAGGTTAAAATCTGTTCTTATTGGACATCTATTTTCTATTACAATAAATTTGTAGTCTTTGTAGCACGAAAAATGAAAGACCTTCATACAAAGTTTGAGTCTTTAGACCACCTTAATTCAGTCAACATACACAAATTAAATAAAAGTTTGTGTTATATTTCTCTTAATTCCAATTTACACAACTGTTAATCTAAAAGTTGAAGTTTATTAATTACTAGCTTCTGCACGCGACTTCGTCGGCGTGGACTCCGCTCCTATTGGTCTTAGCGTGATGATACGTAGCCTATAGCCTTCCTCGATAAATGGTCTATCTAACACTGAAAGAATTTTTCAAATCGGCCCAGTAGTTCCAGAGATTACCGCGTTCAAACAAACAAACAAACAAACAACCAAACAAACAAACTCTTCAGCTTTATATATTAGTATAGATTGAAGTGAAATTGCCCTAAAAACCTATTGTACCTCCTGTGGTTAAATCCTATTTAGTAACTTATGTGCAGGATAAAATTGATCAACCATCAAGTGAAACAGGCCCTTAATATTGTTATGGAAAAAGTGTATTTGTAAACTCATTTTATTATTATTATTTGGACCACCGCGTTGGCGCAGCGGGCACAGCACTGGATTGCGATTGGCTGTTGCGCGAGCGGTTGCGGGTTCGATCCCCGCACACGACAACATTTGTATTGGCCATACAGATGTTTGCCGTGGTCTGGGTGTTTGTGCAGTCCTTGTGGGTCTCCCCAACGTGCCTCGGAGAGCACGTTAAGCCGTCGGTCCCGGTTGTTAAATTGTTATCATCTACACCTGATAGCGATCGTTACTCATAGTAGGGAATATATCCGCCAACCCGCATTGGAGTAGCGTGGTGGATTAAGCTCCGATCCTTCTTCATGGGGAAGAGGACTATGCCCAATAGTGGGATATTACAGGCTGAATCGTGATCGTGATTATTATTTGTTAAAAATTGATTACGTAACCTGATCCATGTCTACTCAATTATAGATGGTTCACAATTTTATGTTGATATTTATGATATAGAATAGGCACAGATTAAAGAAATGTAATCTGTGAGAATAGGCAATGAAACTTAGTTGCTCACGTCAATAAATAGTATTTTATTATAAAAAATGTTAACAACAAAAGTCATTTAAATTTAACATGGGTGGGTGGGTGAATACTTAAATTATAAATTTTATATTAATTTTCATTTTATCACAATATCAAAAATGCTTATAAAAGCTTTCTGCTTTTTTCACATTAATACTGAGAACTACACTGGATTTCAATGTAAAATCCATGATTATGAACATATAAGATATTTTATGTTCATATGTAAATGCATAAAAACTTAACAACTAGTTACTAAATATAAATGATAACTCTGTAACATTGACAGAATTACTAAGCGTTATGTATCTTACTTCTTCTAACTCATGATTCGCATTTAGATGTAATTCTTCAAAAATATCATTCAAAATTCCCAACTGTATTACTATATTACCTCTACCATTGTCTCTCATATCAATTGTTAAATAGAACTCTGAACCTGAAAAAAAACGTATGTTTATTAGTGTATTGTTAAATATATTTATAACAGATAATCTTGAATCATGCAAGGTTTCCTCACATTAGTTTTCTTTATTGCTGTGCATAATAAACTTTAAAAGAAATGAAGTACTTAAAAACCCAACATTGTTAACTGTAAGTCTACAGACTTACAGTTAACAATGTTGGGTTTATAAGTTATATATATATCCTTAGATTTTTTCCTTATCCTATTATTTATGCTAATGTGTTTTCTGAAATTTACTAAATACAGAATATACTGATGAAAAAATAAAAAGGTTTATTATGCCAAACAATCAAAAATTAAGTTGAAATCATAATTTTGTGATACGATTTGAGTGGAATTGCTATTGATAATGACTAGTAAATTTTATTTTAGTTTGTTACTCTCACCGTAAAATATTTCTGAAGGTTTTGGATCTTCTGGTGATGATGTGTAATCCCCGCTAGAGTTTGCATATGAAATACTGTCATTGTTAAAATCAATCTTCATTTTGTAGATTATTTTTGAATTATCAGATATTAGTTTTAAAAGTATGCTACAAATAAATAAAAAATTAGTGTTATTTCATTTATAATGTAAGCTTCAAAAGTAATAACAATGCTATCATTTTATGAAAAAGATGCTTTGGCTCTGCGTTACATTATTGTAGTCCATTGAATAATAGTTTATATATATCGACCCACCCCGGCTTCGCACGGTTGAAAAAACTATTAGTGTTTCTCTACTATATTATGCATGTATTATACATATAAACATTCCTCTGGAATCACTCTATTTACCAAAGAAAACCGCATCAAAATCCGTTGCGTAGTTTTGAAGATCTAAGCATATATAGGGACAGACAGACAGCGGGAAGCGACTTTGTTTTATACTATGTAATGATTTATGCCACAATTATTTAAGAAAAACAATTAACATTTAGTGTATTTTTATACTAAAAATAATAATATCAAGGATTTATTTATTTGTAGTTAAATTTATTTTAAATATGAAAATAATGTTAGTGAATTGCTGTAGTTCGGCCTTTCTGGTTGTTACCTGAGTTATTAAGAAAAGATAGGTACAAACTTATAAGATGTTAAAGTTAATGTAACATAAACAGTAAAATATTTTAAACAGACTATTTAAATATTTATTCCTATTTAGGGATAATGGTTTAAGGTTACATTTCAGTTACTTATCAATATCTATTTGTTTCAATACTGTTCTATTGAGTTTCTCACTCATTTTGAAAAGCTGATTAATCTATTGATGAGGACAATATCAACACATAAAAATTATATTACTAATATTCTTTTCATAAATGTTCTACCAAACAATCAATAAGTAAAAAAAAAAACTGACAGAAGGTATACATAGTACTTAAATGAATTGTGATATTTTTAAATAATAATATAATATACTAGGTACATACTCGTCATTCCTTACTGTTGCATTTCCTTTTATCTTTATCTGATCATCGGGCTTTAGAGGTCTTGGTAATAAAAAACTATTTTCTTTTTCTGAGGCCATAGTCTGCGTGTGTCCATTTAGGCTCGTCCCATACATATCATTTGCATAGTTGTTGTTAGATCTAAAACAATTTATATCTTCACTAAAACAAAAAAATATATCTTCAAACATAAACGGGAACACTCAATTTCGTTGTTAAATTTTCACCTTCTTTGACTAGTAAATTGCTATGTGTTTTATTCATCAATAGAATTTTTCTTCAACTACAATTTATTTTTTATTTTAGCAGACTTATTTACTTTGTTATTATATTTTTTAAACAATTTGTGTACTGTTTTATACGGTCACGATGTCACGACGAGACGAGCGAGATTAAAATAAATGCTTGAGCTTGACTTTGTCACTTTTGAGTTTTGACACATTTCAAGGATTCTACTTATCTATGGATTTTTCATAGAACAAATTGAACGTGGCTTTACGGTCATACGGTGTAACACTAGCGAGACGTACGAGTACGACTTAAGAAACGAAGTACTTCTAATGTCACGACGAGACGAGCGAGATTAAAATAAATGCTTGAGCTTGACTTTGTCACTTTTGAGTTTTGACACATTTCAAGGATTCTACTTATCTATGGATTTTTCATAGAACAAATTGAACGTGGCTTTACGGTCATACGGTGTAACACTAGCGAGACGTACGAGTACGACTTATGAAACGAAGTACTTCTCTTTCCATAAGAAAGTATTCTTTTTAATGATGTAAATTTATTTAACATAATTATGAAAGGTGATATGAGACTGATTATATGTTTAATCGTTCAAATTATAAGAACAAATATAAACTTATAATTTAGCACTGGTTTACCCATAATATAATATAAACATTCTTACCCTACTAAACACTCGAAACAAGTTTTAAGCATTTTTCCTATTTATTATAAACACAGGCACAATCACACGTCAGTACCTATAAAAGTTTATTTTTCCACTAGCTATCAATACAGTTTTACAGAGATGGAATGTAGCATTGACGAAGTTGACGTAATGTCCAAAACAAACGCGCGGTATATATGGAAACATTATTACCTATACACACCTTAAGATTACAGCTGCCTTCACACCGCATTCACGATCACGACTACGCTGCGAGACGTTTGTTCGTCGTTTGACGTAAATACGGGAGAAATTTTTAGGTACAGCGTTTTATATATAAAGTTTGTTTAAAATGAATTATTCCCGTTACGCCGAATTGAATAATTTCTTTAAACTATGAGAACAATACGAAGTACAATTACGAAAGTACCTAAAAAATTAAAAGAGAAAAGTCTAAAATAAGTAAATGCTTGTCATGAAGTCCCATTTATTGAGATCTGACGACTTGACGAGTACTTTTTGAGTTATCTATTATATTAATACGTGAAGCAAAATTTTTGTACCCCTTTTTACGAAAATTGCGTGGACGGAGGAGTATGAAAGGACAATGCCCAGGTACGTGCCCCCGTACGTGCTTGACGTGTTCAGACAATTCATATAATTAATTATCGTTTATTAATTGAAACTAAAATTTTAATAATATTCTAAAAGTGTTTAAAGCCGCAGTTTATAATTTAATTTTAAAAAAATCATTTAATTGTATTCCGCGTTTGTTATGTCAAAATAGATTAAATATAAATAGCAAGTCGTCATAGCAACCATACAAACAAACGCTTTTTTTAATTAAACTATAAACCGCGGCTTTGATCACTTTTAGACTATTATTAAAAATCTAGTTTTAATTAATAAAGAAAACATTAATATGTCAATTTTCTGGTCGTGTGGGGTTTATAATTTAATTAAAAAAAGCGTTTATTTCTATGGTTGCGTTTCCGACTTGGTATTTATATTTAACATGTTTTGACAGCACAAACCCGGAATACAAATAAAATATCTTTTTTAATTAAAGTATAAACTGCTTCTTTGATCACTTTTAGAATATTATTAAAAATCTATTTTCAATTAATAAAGGATACTTAAATATATGAATTGTCTGAACACGTCAAAGCACGTACCTGGGCACGGCTTCATAGAAAATGGGCATTGTCCTTTCGTACACTTATAGTTTATATAGAGAAGTAGTGCAGAATGCTAATATATTTTTAAAATTATGCATTAAATTTATAAAATCAATAAACAAAAAAAAATTACACACACTACCATATATTTGACACACCATGACACCACGCATATTAGGTAAACTATTGTTGATTGTCAAAGTCAAAATTTAAAAAAGGTTATTTATTTTCATTATTTTTTGGTTTTCTTTAATTTAAATTTTTAAATATCGTCGAATTTCGACCTTTGCGCGACCACTAGTCTCTAATAATGCATATTTCCTTAGGTAGGTAGGTACCTCTAAAATTTTTACTAGATGTACCGATTTTGACGATTGTTTCTATAATCTAAAGCTGATGCATGCATATGGCCTCACTAAAATTTGACCGAGATAAAGTGTATTTAATTAACTGTTTCACTGACTACCGACATCGTATTACATGCCGATGTTATTGAAGTCAGTTTTTTAAAGTAAAACTTCTTTATAATCGTTATGATTTGAAACTCGAAACGAAAATGGGGCATGATAAAAAAACAAACACAGAACGGTATTTTATATTTTTGGTGAAAAAAAATCTCGTAGGCTACTTTTCAGGAGTTTCGCTTCTGCCGTGTGTGAATTGCACAAAAACATTTTTTTAGTTATTATGAAAAATGAATGCTTTTCTCAATGTTGCAATGAACATTATGTACACAATAAAAAATAATGACCTCTTGTATATTTTCTTTAAAATGACGGGAGATTTTCTGTCTTTTTTTCTCATTTGTAAAAAAGACAAATTATATCTTCTCCATTCTACGTGACATTGGTGAAATCGTCTGTGCTCGTTTGGCAACATTAAAAGTCTAAGCCATTATACTAAAGAAATAAAAGAAAAGCGAAAGTTATAGATTACTGAATCGGTTTATAGATTTCGGTTTTCGTTGGATGTGTGGGAAGAAATATCAGAAATAATGCTCGCAAAGTGAAATTCGTATTAGGAAAAGGTTTGCGTAAATCATGGTTCCTATATCCAAAAAACGATTCGTTTTGCCCACGAATCATTAATTTTCGAACACATCCTGTTCTATGTATAACCCTTCGCGAAACGGTACATGTTATAAGAATTAAACCTTATATGGCATTTTTATTCAACTCGTTGATGACGAGTCGTCCACGCGCCGCCGCCGTCCATCCGTGGACCACCCGTTGACAACGAGTGGACGCCGAGCGACGAGGCGTTCCGGTAAGGGTGTAGTGAGCTATGACCTTAACCTTACGCGGTTGCAAACTACTAGGCGTCAATAATACTCGAATTATAAATTGTGATAGTTATTATAATTAAGAGATGATAAATAGTATTGAGTTTGTACTATATGTAAAAAAAAAACATTTCTAAAATATATACATACATATTATAAAGAATTAAAATCGAGGATGTTGATGGTATTATAGATTACTAGCCGACCCGTGCCCACTTCGTTGGGCGTTATAATCCATTTCACACAAGAAGGGTACGGTGAAATTTGATATGTTCCAATACACTCTCACTATTTTCAGCAAATCAGATAAATATAAATGTTTTAAAATCACCAATTAATTTCTAAGGCAAATAATAATGCTTGATTAGATTGAATTGTTGACACGGCACGTCAGAGGGCGCAGGTTCAAATCCTGCTGATTTAAAATCTTTATATATTTTTATCTTTTTCCTTTTATCTTGTCACTCCTGAATAGTGTAGCTTTCTGTTAGCGAAAGAATTTTCATGATCGGATCAGTATTTGCGAAGATTACCCCGTATATACAAACAAAGTTATAAACTTTACCTTTATAATATTAGTATAGATTAGCACTTACTGTTGTGTTCTGACAGGATATAATGGCACCATTTCCGTTCCCACGAAAAGAAAAGTCAATATTAGTACACACGAAAACCAGTCCATAGTATTTTGAAATTTTATTAATGTTAATAGTTCGTTAAAAATACTGTTCTATTTTTTCACATATTCGTATGTGTTCAACGTGTTGTGAATAAATAACTAATGATATATTTGTAAATTATTTCATATTTATATAATTCAATATTATAGTGATTCATTGCATTCCGCATTGTTTAGGGTATTCCACTTAAAGCGGGCAGGTAAAAAATGTTGTTGATTCCATTTTAAGTAATATTCGACTAAATCACACATATATGTATATTCACTAAATCGAAATGTTCAATATTATTACAGTACATACTTAACAAATTAGGAAATGTTGAAGTTTTGACTAGCAAAGGTATACCGGGTATAACGTTACTGTAAATTCTCTTACTATGTGTTTAAAAGGTATTATCATATAGTAATATTATTTAAAAAAAAATATAAATAAAGAATTAGGAACAAAAAAGCGTTAAAAACCGACAGCGTTAGGTACTCCTAGAAGCACGGTGAGATGACTTATAAACATATCCATCCCGAGTGAGAATCGAACCCCCGACCGCTGGTGTTTTGGCGTTTGTTGGAAACGGTTCTTAAACGGTTTCTGGTACTTGTGCTACTCTATAGGGATTGTTCTCTTAAAGTTGAGTTTGAGGGCGAAATAGAAAAATAAATAAAACTTTTATCCATTGGATACCGTCACATGTCGGATAGTATTATCTGAAACCGGTGAAACAGGAAAAAGTTTTTCTTTTCATACAAGTAGGTGCATGTTGAATATGTAAATTTTCCAAATTTAAAAAATAATACAACAACGTCGTACTAAATCTTAATATTTATTTTTTAAACTGCTAAAAAAATTGATTATGGAAACATATTAGGATCAATCAACTTTTAAGTGTACATCAATGATAAATTTTAATATTTTAATTTTATTTGAAAATGTTTATATTTTAACATTTTTGTTGTAGATAATTATTTATCTTTTAAGAATTCACATAGAGTAGAACGATTTATTTAAATAAAATAGTAAGTTTCACTCGGAAATCATGTGAGCTCAATAAATGACTAATAGGTAGTAACGCTGCGTATCTTCTACGTGACATTAGCAAAATAATCTGTGCTCATTTGGCACTATTGAAAGCCATTAACAAGAGGAAGAAGAAGAAGAACTCTGTGTATCACATAGAGGTTCAGTAAGATACAAAAATTAAAAACTAATGTACAAAACAAAATTTCTTCTCCTTCGCTCACCCAATTTCTCCGGGTCTGCGTTAAGTCTTTCTCTATAGCGTCTTGATTTTTCTTTTTCCGTCAAACCCATTATCTAAAAATAACAAAAACAATTTAGAATAGAGAACTTATATAATTATATGAATATTAGGTATTGTTCTATAGACAGCCAAAATATCTCACAGACAACAGTTTTGGTTGTCCAGGGGGACTGGTTGTCAGAGCTATATATGTATTTTTTTTAATGTTACGAGTCCGGCAAACAAGCATACGGCTCACCTGATGGTAAGCGACTACCGCCTATAGACGCCTGCAACACCAGAAGTATCGCAAGTGCGTTGCCGACCCTACCCCCAATTCCCCCCAGGAGCTCTGGTCACTTTACTCACCAATAGGAACACAATACTGCTTGAAAACAGTATTATTTAGCTGTGGTCTTCTGTAAGGTCGAGGTACTACCCCAGTCGGGCTGCTCCATTTTTTGAGCAGGAAATTTCCTGCTGTGCCCTAACTCAGTTTATTATCTATTATATATTAGGTATATTTTATTTATCAGTCTTTTCGCTTCCTGGTAATAAATAATGATATTTTGAATTAGGTCTTACGCGCAGTAAAAAATATAGATTAAATAGAATATATTTCACTTTAATTTACTACGATATATCAAATACTTAGGTTTTTGTGCTGGTTGTCCGGTGGACACACAAAAAAGCCACACACTTTCTCAAAACACACTCGGCCAAATGACCCGATCACCTAGACAGTCATTAGAATTCCAGTTTAATAGTGATTTACTTAAAATAATTTACTCGTATGTTTGCTTAATCTCTCTCTATATACAGAGTGGGGATGACAATAGAACGATAATTGAAAACACCGTTAGTACTAGTATAAAGAAGTATTTCAAAACCATCAGATAAGTCCTAACATCAAAATAAAAAAAAAAGATTTTTTCATACAAACTAATTCAATTTAATTTAATAAAATTTTATAACATCATTTTTGTAACTACAGGATCACTGACCTGTTACACGCGTCATCGCGCCGCCTTCGCGCGTGACGTGAAGTGGTTTGTGCTTGTACCTACAAAACTTCATTATTTTGATTGAATAAAAAATAGTAAGTTAGAAAAGTAAATTAAAATAAATTGTTACGCATTTAAAATTAAATTGAATAAAAAACTATTTGATTTAAATTTTCTCAAACCATCAATTTTTTTTTTAAATATGCAGAACTGATCAGTAGCCGATACTGAATAAGTTATTTTTTTTTTAAACATTAGTTATTATAATATTATTTGGTCTGCGAACTGTCACTAAATGGCAATGATTAAAAATTGTGCCTTTTTGTGGCAGTCGATGCCATATCCATTTCTTAATCTATGATTTTAAAAATAATAATAGCTGTCCTTGAGTCGTTAACCGCCGGTTTTAGGGTAGGTCAGGTCTTTAGTATAATACAGACGTAGAAATTTTAAAAAATGAAAAATCATAATTTGTGACTAAACTACTGGATGTATTTTATTGATTTTTTGTATGTGGGCTTGGAATGTCATTACATATACGCTGTCCAAGTTATCGTTGTATTATAATCCCCACCCTGTATATAAAAATGAATAGCTGAATATGTTGCTAAGCGCAAATCTCGAGATCAGCTGAACCGATTTCGCTAATTCTTTTTTTATAATATTCCTTGAAGTACGAGGATGGTTCCTACGGAGAGAAAAATTTAAAAAATTGCTTGAAAAAGTCTAAAAACAAAATTTTTCTATATTCCCATACAAAAGATTCGTAATAATACTTAAGTCAATTTAAACTTTAATACCACACCATAAGGTTTAAGTGTCAGTAGAGGGGTTCCGGGAAAGATAAGTATTAAAAAAAATTAAAATTAAAGAATCGACTGTTAGGCGGTACGAAGTTCGCCGGGTCAGCTAGTAATAAGATAAATGCGACATATGCCAACAAACTACTTAATTTTTTTTAGAACTGCGATTATTGGTCAGGGACAAAACATAGTACTCACAGGATAAATAAAAGTTGATTGAGCCATTAACAATGTTAAGGTCATTCCAACAAGTTATCAAAGTTGCATATTTATGAGTATACATGAATGTAGCGACGTGCTTCAAGACGAGTTTCACTATCAAAGCCTACCTGTAGGAAGCTGTTCACATCTGGCTAATATTTGACTATCTTCGCTAGAACTATAGCACGATAGCATAACTATCCTCGCTTCTATCTTTACAAGATTAGTAACAGTCAGAAGAACACGCTGTAAAATGAACCAAACTAGAAGATTGAGGACATTTTTTAATCTTATGTTACTCTTATACTCTATAATTCTTTATTCAAGTAGACTTTGAACGCAGTTTGTATCATCATTTTACAAAGAGCAAATATAAATTTTAATCAAAGGGTTAAAATTTATATTCCATATAATTATTTATTTATTTATTTATTTATTTATTTATACTTTATTGTACACCACAACTACATTTTAACATTAAACACATTTAAAGATATTTACAGACTGTGAAGTACAATGGGCGGTCTTATGGCTATTTAGCCATTTCTTCCAGACAACCCATATTTATTATATATATTTTCATATATAATTATGAGTCCAAAGTGACTCAGTGGAAACCTTAATGCGTCTGACGGAAAGTTTCATGAGACGCCAACGACTTCTTATGTTGTTTAAATTCGTATTACATTGAAAAAAAAATCATTGCCAAAAATGATAACTACTTTAAGTTTATAGAATATTATAAATAGGTAGCTTAATTATATAAAAAAATTGTATCCAAATACAGTCACAGAAATGTATAGATTTTGCGCTGTATGTACATAATATGTTATTGACAAGAAATAGCTGAAAGACTATTAAACAACACTCGTTGTTACATTCACCTGAATATACTCGCATATTTATTGTACTATAATGCACTATTCGATACGGCCTCGTTGAAATGAATTGCCTTATTACTATAGGTATAACCCAACGTCATTTCTTGTAAATGGTCGTGCATTGCTATACTGGGATCGGTCTACTGTCACCGACAGGTTTATTGCAGCCAAAATACCTTATATAGTGCTAGTAGACCGATCAACGCGTCGAGCAATTATTGTTAACACTACAGTTCCACATGACGATGATCTTGTAAAGTCTTCTGTTGTCTTGTACACCTTTGGCGTACCTACTGAGATTGACTCAGATCGAACTTGACGCCCTGGATAGAAGAGTTGTTACAATTATAAGGTAACATCGCGTACCTCACCGTAAGTCGGGCACTTAACGGGGCACGATCGAGGGTGTATTAGTGGACATCACCATCCCGTATGACAAGAACTTTGCGAAAGCCGAAACAGAGAAGAAACGTAAATATTTGGCGCACAAGATTGTCGGCATGTGGGATGTGAGGTTCGCTGAAATCATCCATATCATAATATCTGCCAACGGTTTGATCCCGGTTAGCGTCGCTCGCCACCTGAGGCAACTTGGGTTCCGGGACGGTTCGCTCGCAGCCAGAATGCAGAAGGCGGTGTTACTCGACTCGGCTAGGATTGTGCGCTGGTTTCTCAGCATACAGCCATAGCCCCCGGCTGTTCGATCTCCCTGCCGGGGCGTAATCCTCCACCCGCTTATATTTATATATGTAAATTTATTGTACTCGTATTATTTATATATGCAGTGACTTCTAGCATTGTAATAATATGTTATAAACGCAATGCATTCGAAAAACTGACGCGGTGTAAGAAACTTTTATTTTACATTCTAGACTTAGGTACATTTGTCGAAATTATATTATTGTTCGAATATTATAATTCATAGAACATTATCTTCTACATATCGAGACTTATTGTTAGAACCGCTTACATGACTTTACTTAAAAGCGCAGCTTGACATTGCCGGTTGCCCATCCTACATACTGTCACATCTAAAAAAATATCCTGTACTTTGCGTTATGTTTCATTTATTACAAATAAATACTTTGTAAATCTAGCTAGAGACCCACCGTAATGTGCGGTTTAGAACCTGAGATATTTTCAATATCTATACTAATATATAAAGCTGAAGAGTTTGTTTGTTTGGTTCTTTGTTTGTTTGTTTATTTGAACGCGGTAATCTCTGGAACGACTGGGCCGATTTGAAAAATTCTTTCAGTGTTAGATAGCCCATTTATCAAGGAAGGCTATAGGCTATGTGTCATCACGCTAAGACCAATAGGAGCGGAGTCCACGCCGACGAAGTCGCGCGCAGAAGCTAGTTGATAATAAAAATAAATTATAGTTTAAAAAAGACTAAAAAAACACGCTTTAATAACAATCGAACTAAAAAGTAGAAAATAATTTTTGTTTAAGAGAGTTTGCGTTACTGCAATATAAAATGTAACAATCAATTATCATAATTAATTCAGAATAAGATTAATATGAATATTAAGATATTAACAAAAATTCAAATAAAGTGAAAAAGCGTGGGGTGCTTGGTATCGAATGTGAGGATCATTTTATTAGTTACTGTTTGCAATATTAGAATTATTATAAGCCACCCAAGCTTTTTCACTTTATTTGATTTTTTTGTTAATATCTTAATATTCATATTAATCTTATTCTGAATTAATTATGATGATCGATTGTTGTATTTTATATTGCAGTAACACAAACTCTCTTAAACAACATTTTTTTTCTACTTTTTAGTTCGATTGCTATCAAAGCGTGTTTTTTAAGTTTTTTTTAAACTATAATTTATTTTCTGAATTTTTAGTGTCAAGACGACAATAAAAAAAGAGCGCGTGTGCCAAGCACACGTGTGAGAAGTAAAACTTCTTTGGTAAAATTGATTGAAATCTGTTTAATTGTCCAATATTTTTATCCTGATGATTCTAGTCAGGACTTTAATATAAAGTTATGAGATTATTGTATTGTCATCGGCCCTTGACCCCTGTGCAAATTTCCAAGTTAATCAGACTCGAAGTAGGTGAAAATGAAGTTCAAAAGATTCCGTTACATACATACAGGTCAAGCTAATAAAAGCGTGTTAAGTTATGAGATTATAGTGTTGTCATCGTCCCTTGACCCCTGTGCAAATTTCCAAGTTATTCAGACTCCTAGAAGTAGGTGAAAATGAAGTTCAACGATTCCGTTACATACATACATACATACATACATACAGGTCAAGCTAATAAAAGCGTGTTAAAAAGTAAAATAATCGCGCAAATGAAGTCGTGGGCACAGCTAGTATTTATTACCAGCAGACGCCCGCGGGTTCTTACGCGCGGAGTTAGTTAAATTACCAAATAATTTTTAATTATATTCGAAAAGCTAAATAGGTAGGGATCCCTAGTACTTACATATTTTTCACCTAATTAGTATCAAGCTAATTTTCCGGGAGTAGCTTCATTTTGATGAGACGAACAAGTTCCTCTTCGAAAACTCGATTGTGGTAGATAATAGAGTTAGCAGGAGATAGAGCAACAGTGAGCGTAGGACCGGGATAACGTACCACACAATTTGGAGGACAATAGTACCATCAAATTATATAAATATTAATTAACTAAAAGAAAAAAAATTCAGCTGGTTAGTAATCATTTTTGATGACCTTACGAGGTAATCAACTTGATGACCTCGTGAGGTCATCAAAAATTGATTTTTTTTTCTGTTTTTTTTTTCTTTTAGTTAGTTAATATTTATATAATATGATGGTAATATTGTCCTACAAATTGCGTGGTACCTTATCCCGATCCTACGCTCACTACTGCTCTATCTCCTGCTAACTCTATTATCTACCACAAAAGAGAGTTTTCGAAGAGGGACTTTTTGTTCGTCTCATCAAAATGAAGCTACTCCCAGAAAATTAGCTTGATACTAATCAGGTGAAAAATATGTACTAGGGATCCCTACCTAAAATACCTAATGATAGGAAAAAGTAAAAGAAGAATAAAAACAAACAATATCTAGACGAATTTAGAGTCAATGAAATCGATGGATATTATTTTCATTGGACTTTCATACAAACTACCATCCCCTGTTTTAATCCCAAAAGGGGATTGATTTTTTAAAGATACATTATTAGTACACCTTATCACCATCTATAGAGCATATATTTTGAATTTCAAGTCTCTTACTGCAAAAACATAAGACTGTCATATAAACATCCAACCTCCGTTTTACAGTCTTCCCTTAGGTTTTTCAAGCCATTTTTAGGTAATTTCAGTTATACGAAGTCATCTCCTATTTTACCATACAAAAATTCTGTAAACGCTGGTATACTTATTTCTGTTATATGCAATTAAAACCCTAAAAATAAAACGTCATATTTCTAAAATTTCTAAAAACGTTAAAGATATATTGAGGAAAAAAAAATTAAATCAAGACAAAAAAAAATATTACATTTTTATTTCTAACCAATACCTAACCGGGTCTAAAAATAAAGGGTAAAATAATATTTATAAGGTTTATATAAAAACTAGCTTCTGCGCGCGACTTCGTCCCCGTGGAATAAAAGGAAAAAAAAACCCCGATTTTGAAACATTCTTCATTGGTGCTAAGCTCCTATTGGTCTTAGCGTGATGATATATAGCCTATAGCCTTCCTCGATAAATGGGCTATCTAACACTGAAAGAATTTTTCAAATCGGACCAGTAGATCCTGAGATTAGCGCGTTCAAACAAACAAACAAACAATCAAACAAACAAACTCTTCAGCTTTATTATATTAGTATAGATATGACGCACTTTTATACGAAACGTCAATGATTTTGATGCGAGTGATTTTCCCTCAATTTCAAAAATACTGATCAAACGTCTATGAAAAGAGTTTACAAGCTCCTAACTCCAGAACTTAAAGATTTCTATACAAATTTCATCTCCTACTTCACCTATTTAAGGTTAGAATTTTCACAAAAACGGAAAAACGTGTTCCCCTATTTTTAATTAGTAGTCCGGAACTAAAATTTCATGTTTTCAGCTTCAAAAATGATGAATTTCTCATTTAAACTTTCAATCCCTATTTCATTTCTTTTATAATGTTGAAATGCATGTTTATTAATTTTTAATCAATAGTGCAAAAATTAAGTTAAATGCTTCTGATTAAAAAAATGACGGCTGTACGAATGTTATGACAAATACAAACTTTCCACCTCTATTTGACTGTTCTTATTGGGCATCTATTTTCTATTACAATAAATTTGTAGTCTTTGTAGCACGAAAAATGAAAGACCTTCATACAAAGTTTGAGTCTTTAGACCACCTTAATTCAGTCAACATACACAAATTAAATAAAAGTTTGTGTTATATTTCTCTTAATTCCAATTTACACAACTGTTAATCTAAAAGTTGTAGTTAATTAATTATTGAAGTGAAATTGCCCTAAAGACCTATTGTACCTCCTGTGGTTAAATCCTATTTAGTAACTTATGTGTAAGATAAAATTGATCAACCACCAAGTGAAACAGGCCCTTAATATTGTTATGGAAAAAGTGGATTTGCAAACTCATTTTATTATTATTATTTGTTAAAAATTGATTACGTAACCTGATCCATGTCTACTCAATTATAGATGGTTCACAATTTTATGTTGATATTTATGATATAGAATAGGCACAGATTACAGAAATGTAATCTGTGAGAATAGGTAATGAAACTTAGTTTCTCACGTCAATAAATAGTATTTTATTATAAAAATGTTAACAAACAAGTCATTTAATTTTAACATGGGTGGGTGGGTACTTAAATTATAAATTTTATATAAATAATTTACATTTTATCACTATATTAAAAATGCTTAAAAAAGCTTTCTGTTTTTTTCACATTAATACTGAGAACTACACTGGATTTCAATGTAAAATCCATGATTATGAACATATAAGATATTTTATGTTCATTAGTAAATACATAAAACTTAACAACTACTTACTAAATATAAATGATAACTCTGTAACATTGACAGAATTACTAAGTGTTATGTATTTTACTTCTTCTAACTCATGATTCGCATTTAAATGTAATTCTTCAAGAATATCATTTGAAATTCCCAACTGTATTACTATATTACCACTACCATTGTCTCTCATGCCAATTGTTAAAGAGAACTCTGAACCTGAAAAAAGTATATTTATTAGTGAATTGTTAAAATATTGATATTTTATAACAGATAATCTTGAATCATGCAAGGTTTCCTTACATTATTTTCTTTATTGCTGTGCATAATAAACTTTAAAAGAAATGAAGTACTTAAAAACCCAACATTGTTAACTGTAATATATGCTTAGATTTTTACAAGCTTTTATTTAATTTGCAATGTATGTATGTATGTATGTATGTATGTATGTAACTTTAATGAATGTTTGTTCGGGTGAAATCTTGCAACTCAATTTTGAAGCAGATATCTTCAACCAATTGAGCTGAAATTTTGTATATGGGTTCAATTTGGATGACAATGCAAGGTTAACTTTGTGACGTCATTCTAAATCCAATATGGCGCGTTATCCAAGAGTGCGGACTAGTTATTTTTAGTGCACTTCTACAATATGGGTATCAAATGAAAGGGCTTGCTAAAAATAATTCGAATAAAGTGACGTGATAACTGACTAAAAGGTCAAAAGAGTACTCGTATTTCCTCAGTTTGAAAATTTTAATAGTTAAAATCAATCACAGCAATTTATTTAATTTACTTGTTTACAAGCAAATCTCGCGACAAGCTTTTATATCATATAGATTATGTGTAATTACTAATGACTTTATAAGTAGAGAGTAAAAGTTTTAAAGTAAAAATTTATTTTTTTCGTTTTAGCACATTCAAATAAAAGCATGTTTTTTAAAAAGGTTTTTTACTTTATTACAAGCTTTTATTTACCTTGCAATGTATGTATGATTTATGTATTAATGTATGTATGTATGTAAGTTCGGGTGAAATCTTGCAACTCAATTTTGAAGCAGATACCTTCAACCTATTGAGCTGAAATTTTGTATACAAGTTCAATTTGGATGACAATGCATGGTTAACTTTGTGTCGTCATTCTAAATACAACATGGTGGCATATCTAAGATAGCGGACTATACCCCGTCCGGCCACTTATTATCTTTTTGACACTTTAAGAAATTTTGACATTAGTGACTGCCCACACGTTATTTATTCGATTTGAAATAATAATCGATTTTATTTAAGAAGAACTTTCAATCGATTTAATGAAATACATTTAGTTTAAAAATATTATTTATTTATTCGTTTATTACTTTTTTTTTATTGTAAATGAAATATATAAATAATAAATAAATGAATGAACAGAGTTATTGCTCTTTACTCTTGGTTTGAAATTAAATTTCAAGATTTCGACTTAATTCCTTGTAAATAATCAATCTTGGAGTCATAGATATTATTTTTATTCCCTTTTTTTATTAAATTTATAGAAACAATAATCATATGACGTAAAAATATTTTTATCGTATGATCGATTTATTATCGATTTATTATTTCAAGAACTGTTTCATAGTCTGTGGTTGTTTGTTATGCACAGGGTACTTCACTCAATCAATCAAATCGTCAATAAAGTATGACATTACAGTAGAATTTTTAGTAAGTTATTCAAAAAAAAAAAACTGTAATTTATAGGCGTGAGCTGTCAAAAATATAATTAGTGGCCGGACGGGCAGTGGCGTGCATAAAGTTTTTAGTTTTTACTTTTAATTTATTTCCTTATCCCTTTATTTACGCTAATGAGTTTTACAGAATATACTGATAAAAAAATAAAAAGGTTTATTATGCCAAACAATAAAAAATTAAGTTGAAATCATAATTTTGTGATACGATTTGAGTGGAATTGCTATTGATTATGACTAGTAAATTTTATTTTAGTTTGTTACTCTTACTGTTGTAAAATATTTCTAAAGGTTTTGGATCTCGTTCTGATGATTTGTAATCCCCGGAAGAGTTTGCATATGAAATATTGTTATGGGCAAAATCAATCTCCATTTTGTAGATAATTTTTGAATTATCAGATATTAGTTTTAAATGTATGCTGCAAATGAATAAAAAATTAGTGTTATTTCATTTATAATGTAAGCTTCAAAAGTAATAACAATGATATCATTTTATGAAAAAGATACTTTGGCTCTGCGTTACATTATTGTAGTCCATTGAATAATAGTTTATATGTATATATATATGCCACAATTATTTAGGAAAATCAATTAACAGTTAGCGTGTTTTGATACTGAAAATAATAATAACAAGGATTTATTTATTTGTAAAATTTATTCGTTCGGCCTTTCAGGTTGTCACCTCAGTTATATAAAAGATACAAACTTATAAGATTTTAATGTTAAGTTACATAAACAGTAAAATATTTTAAACAGACTATTATAAATATTTATTCCTATCTAGGAATAATGGTTTTAGGTTACATTTCATTTACTATTTTTATTTTTTTTATTTTATTAAACTTTATTACACAACACAGAAAAAAAAATAAAAAACAACATAACAACACTTCGAGATAACAGGTTGCGCAAAAGGCGGACTTAAGGCCGTACAGCCTTATCTACCAGTCAACCTTAAGGCGTAAAGAAAGTAACTTATAACTTATCAATATTTATTTGTTGGAATATTATTTTATTGAGTTTCTCACAAAGGCTGATTAATCCATGTTTGGAGGACAATATCAACACATAAAAATTATATTACCGATATTATTTTCATAAACAATTTTAAATAATATTCCTTAAATAATTTTATATGTCGTGGTTTAAAAAATAGTCATGCTCTATAATACCAAACAATAAGTAAAAAAACTGGCAGAAGGTAGAGTACTTAAATTAATTGTGATCTGTTTTTTAAATATAAATATATATAATAATATAAAATAGGTACATACTCGTCCTTCTTTGCTGTTATATTTCCTTTTATCTTTATCTGATCTTCGGGCTGTAAAGTTCTTGGTAATAAAAAACTATTTTCTTCTTCGGAGTCCATAGTCTGCGTATGTCCATTTAGGCTCGTCCCATACATATCATTTGCATAGTTGTTCTTAGATCTAAAATAAATTATATTTTCATTGTTTTGTCATGTGTACACAATTTACTATTAAATATATAAGGGAACACTTAATTTCGTTGTTAAATTTTCACCTTCTTTGACTCGTAAATAGGGGATCGGACAAATTTTCAAAAAGCGTTTTAAATTAATATTTATGGATACTTATTCCTATAAAAAATAAAATTTTATTTATCACCTTCTTATTATCATACCTTATCATTTCAAACCACGTTTTTCAAACGCGCCGTCGACGCGCGCTTTTAAAACGCGCTTTTATCCTACAGAGCAGTTTGTTGTCGTTTGTATCGATAAAAACGCGCGGCACCGGGGCGTCTGTATCGATACACACGCGCATTTGCATCGCGTCTGTATCGCTACACACGCGAGTTAACGGCGCGTTTTAAAAACGTGCGTCGACGGCGCGCCTTTATCCTACAGAGCAATTTGCTGTCGTTTGTATCGATTAAAACGCGCGATTGAAAGTTCTTCTTAAATAAAATCGATTATTATTTCAAATCGAATAAATAACGTGTGAGGCAGTCACTAATGTCAAAATTTCTCGAAGTGTCAAAAAGATAATAAATATCCGGACGGGGTATAAAGTATATAGAAGTTTTGTTTTTGTTTGAGTTGAGTCAATGCTTGCTCTGTCCTATAAATACAAAGTACTCTGTGGCTTTGACCTCTAGATGACGTCACGCACTGTAGTTGGTGTTTTAGTACAGATTAAAAATATTGTAAATAACAACATTTTATTTCTTCAAATAAAAAGATTTAAATTATTTATATTAAATTATTATTCGATAAATAATCGTAAAACAGCATATTTTTTTATCTAAGTACATTATAGATTTTAATCTGATTACTGTCCGATCCCCTGTTGTTTTATTCATCGAAAAATGAAATTTACTTCACGATTCAGCCCGCTGTTGGTCATAGGTAGGCCTCTTCCCCATGTAGGAGAAGGATCGGAGCTTAATCCACCACGCTGCTCCAATGCGGGTTGGCGGATATATTCCCTACTATGAGCAACGATCGCTATCAGGTGTACATGATAACAACCGGGACCGACGGCTTAACGTGCTCTCCGATGCACGTTGGGGAGACCCACAAGGACTGCACAAACACCCAGACCACGGCAAACATCTGTATGGCCAATACAAATGTTGTCATGAATTTACTTCAACTACAATTTTTATTTTTTATTTTAGCAGACCTATTTACTTTGTTATTATATTTTTTAATAATTTGTGTACTCTATATATCACAAATTCACGACAAGATTAAATGCTTGACTTTGTCACTTTTGAGTTTTGGCACATTTCAAGGATTCTACTTATCTATGGATTTTTCATAGAACAAATTGAACGTGGCTTTACGGTCATACTCATACGGTGTAACACTAGCGAGACGTACGACTTAAGAAACGAAGTACTTCTCTTGTATTTCCCAATACTTTATTTTAATCCATAAGAAAGTATTCTTTTTAATGATGTAAATTTATTTAACATAATTATGAAAGGTGATATGAGACTGATTATATGTTTAATCGTTCAAATTATAAGAACAAATATAAACTTATAATTTAGCACTGGTTTACCCATAATATAATATAAACATTCTTACCCTACTAAACACTCGAAACAAGTTTTAAGCATTTTTCCTATTTATTATAAACACAGGCACAATCACACGTCAGTACCTATAAAAGTTTTTTTCCCCACTAGCTATCAATACAGATTTACAGAGATGGAATGTAGCATTGACGAAGTTGACGTAATGTCCAAAACAAACGCGCTCACTGAACGGTATATATGGAAACATTATTATACAATATACACACCTTAGGATTACTACTGCCTTCACACCGCATATGACACCGCATTCACAATCACGACTACGCTGCGAGACGTTTGTTCGACAGTACGACTGACGTAAATACGGGAGAAATTTTTAGGTACAGCGTTTTATATATAAAGATTGTTTAAAATGAATTCCCGTTACCGCGAATTGAATAATTTTTTTAAACTATGAGAACAATACGAAGTACAATTACGAAAGTACCTAAATAATTAATTAATAAAAGAGAAAAGTCTAAAATAAGTAAATGCTTGTCACGAAATCCCATTTATTGAGATCTGACGAGTACGAGTTATCTTTTATCCTGTCCGTTAAAAGTCATTAAATAGGAGACGCCACTGTAGCATCAGGATAAATCTTAAAGGAAGCGCCAAATATTATTTGAGTTGGTCTTTCGTCACGAAAGTGTAAAAGATATGTTTTATATATCTTAATCTGTACTAATCTATACTAATATATAAAGCTGAAGAGTTTGATTGTTTGTTTGTTTGTTTGTTTGAACGCGATAATCTCTGGAACTACTGGGCCGATTTGAAAAATTCTTTCAGTGTTAGATAGCCCATTTATCGAGGAAGGCTATAGGCTATGTATCATCACGCTAAGACCAACAGGAGCGGAGTCCACGCCGACGAAGTCGCGCGCAGAAGCTAGTCTATACTAATATTATAAACCTGAAACTTATTTTGTTTGTCTGTTTGTTTAAACGCGCTAATCTCGAGAACTTACTGATTCGAATTGCAAAATTCCTCTGAGGTGCATAGCCTATTTAAAGAGAAAGGTTATGCTTTAAGAAGAAGAAAGCCAATTTTATCCTCAAATCAACGCGGGTGAAACCGCGGGCACAGCTAGTATAATAACACGTGAGCAAAATAAACTTTGTACCCCTTTTTACGAAAATTGCGCGGACGGAGGAGTATGAAATTTCCTACACTTATAGTTTGTATAGAGAAGGAGTGCAGAATGCTAATATGTTTTTTTTTAAATTATGCATTAAAATACATAGTAATTATATTAAAATTATTAAATCAATTTAAAAAAATACACACAAAATCATGTATTTGACACACACACGCATATTATCTCTCTCTATTGTTGATTGTCAACTCTGTAGTCGAATTTAAAAAAATTAAAAAAACAAAGTTTAAAAAAAAGGTTATTTATGTTCATTATTTTTTGGTTTTCTTTAATTTAAATTTTTAAATATGGTCGAATTTCGTCCTCTGCGCGACCACTAGTCTAATAATGCGTATTTTTTTGACTATTTTTTCCTATACCTGCGTTGTATACGTACCTCTTAAATTTTTACTAGATGTACCGATTTTGATGATTGTGTTTCTAATCTAAAGCTGATGCATGCATATGGCCTCATTAAAATTTGTCCGAGATATGACGATTGACGAGTAGATTTGACGATTGTAGAGTAGATTTGACTTTTTTAAGTTTTATCTAATAACGTGTTTTTAATTAACTGTTTCACTGACCTCGTGTTACATGTCGATGTTATTGAAGTCGGTTTTTTATAAATATTAAAAAAAAAACAATCGTTACTAAAATAATTTTTATTCATCGACTCAAGTTCAAATATATTTTTTAAACTTTTAAGGATTATGGTCAGGTTAATATCGTTTAAATATTTGACTAGGTACTTGTCTTATACATCAAATATTTGATAAAAATAATTTTGTTCTTGATTGGAAATGAAATAAAAGTTTTGAAAAAAGTCTAATCTCAAATGTAGAAAATATTATACGATATTGATATTGCAGGTTAATTAATGCTTACAGGAGTTACAAACAAATAATTTTGTTAATTTAATTTAATATTTTATACATATAATTAATTATTTAAAAAAAATGCGTGCATACAAAGTAGACGTCAGAAGTGAAACTAAAAAAAAAACTAATCGTTAACGTGTTAATCGTTTTTTTGTTTAAATTTTTTGTTCGAGGTTTACCACATCTACGACTAGATGGCGCTAGTAGTATATTAAATCGCGCAAATTATTTCTTGTTAGTATTAGGCCACCATACATTTGTGTAATTATTGAAAAATCCAATATATTAAGCTCTATATTAAGCATCTCTACTACTGGTTTTATTTGTGCTCCTCGCTGTGTTGGACAACGTTTTGGGAATTAACACTAATTTAAAAAAAAAAAACTAATTTAAAATACAAAACAAAACTAGTAAAAAAGAAAAACAAAAAGTGAACGTCACGCGGTGTTCCCAGGCGGTCACCAATCCAAGTACAAAGCAATAATTTTGAGTCATGACGCTGCCGCGGTACCGGTCGCTCAAATTTTACCCCTCATGTGCCTAAAGAAGTTTCACTTTAAAAAAAAACAATCCAAAAGTTTTACCTTTATTTTAAACTTAGAGTATGTATTTGGTTTTTGAAGTAAAACTTCTTTAGAATCGTCATGTGAAAATGGGTCATGATAAAGAAACAAACACAGAAATGTACAGGATTAAGTCGGCGAGAGAATGAGGTAGAATACATTACACAGTAAGTATTTTATATTTTCGGTGAAAAAAATCTCGTAGGCTACTTTTCAGGAGTTTCACTTCTGCCGTGTGTGAATTGCACAAAAACATTTTTTTAGTTATTATGAAAAATGAAAGCTTTTCTCAATGTTGCAATGAACATTATGTACACAATAAAAATAATTATACATATAGTTTTAAGATTTTAACAATAAAAATAAAATAATTGGGAAAAATATTTTTATACGATGTTAATTAATACCTATATTAGATGCAAAAACAGCAATAAGAAGATATTACAAAAAAAAAAAATTTATAAAATTTTTTAGAAATTCAATTTTTATATATAGGTACTCTTTATTGCACTTTTAAAGAATATGATTACAATTCATTTTTACAAAGGATGTTGGCAAGGGCGAACTTATCTCTATTAGAGATCTCTGCCAGTCTACCCATGATGGTGAGAAACGATGTTATCGCGGGACACAGTGGTGCAAGATTGATAAAGAGAAAAGACAAAAAAAAAAAAATAGACAAAAAGGTTAAAAATAATAATAATACTTATAAGATATAAACAAATTTTATAATACATATATATTCAAGAAACTAGTAATATAAAATACATATTATACATACATACATATAATATACATACATACATAAACAAATACAATGAGAGAACAATATTATGAGAGTTTCGTCATTTCGGAGAAAAGATGATTTCTCAGCTTGTCCTTGAAAGCATAGATTGAGGTGCTTTCTTGTATCACTCTCGGTAACCGGTTCCAAAACGTTGCAGCACGTATTGTGAAGGAATTGAGTAGGAAGTTGGTGTTATGTCTGGGAACTTCGAGCTTCGATGTGATGCAAGACCTCCTAGAACGTGTTGGGGTAGGAAGAAGATGGAAACGGGACCGAAGGTAGGAGGGAGAATTTGGATCATGGAGTATGTTATAGAGAAAGGAAAGGATGTGCATATCACGGCTAAGTTTGAGAGGGATCCACTTAAGTTGAGTACGAAACTGTGAGATGTGATCATATTTACGTAAACCAAAGATAAAGCGTATCGCGAGATTTTGTAGACGCTCTAATTTATTAAGTAGCTCTTGTGAAATTTAATTTTTTGTTAGTTTAAAAAAATTATAATGAACAAAATACTAAACTTGAATTAATTTTTATTGCATAACTTTATTAAGTATCTAAATGAGAAGAGCTCCACGAAGCGGAAATTAAGTAGATAATAATCAATGGTGTAACTTTTGAAAAAATCGACATTAACTTTTTTTTCACCGAGGGTTTTTTTCAGGTTATTTAATACTATAAAAAAATTATTTTAGGTGATATACCGGCTTTTTAGTCGGCACGCCTATTGCGTAACGACCTCGCGGAGTACTTTTTTCAGCGTTAAAATAAATTATACATAATTATATAATAGAGATAAGAGTTCTGGGCGTTGAGACTTTTTTATTGGAAATTTTCTCTTCTTTCAGGATCTTTTTTTAAAATTCCTTAAATATGATTATTTTAGAAATTATTAACGAAAAACTAAATACCTTCTTTTTTTCTTATTTTGTTAATAACAATCGCAATTTTTTATGTGCTAATAGTAAACCCTTAAAAAATATTTTTCTAGACATCATTCCGAATCGAATGAGCTATCGCCCATATTTTAGGAGCTTTATTTCTATTTAACACGTCTTTGAACTTGTTGACTAGACCAACTACTAGATGTACAGGTATGATAAACCTATATACAAGATTCTTTAAAAGAGGCGCCGATAATATTCGAATTAGAAATTGTGATAGTTATTATAATTAAGAGATGCGTAGAGAGAGAGATACGTAGTATTGAGTATGTACTAGAAAGATGTAAAAGAACATTTCTAAAATATATATTACTAGCTGACCTCGTAAAACGTTGTTTTGCCATATATGTTATAAACCCCTTTTACCCCCCCCCCCCCCTTATAACTTAGGGGGTATGAAAAATAAATGTTGGCCGATTCTCAGACCTACCCGATATGCACAAAAAATTTCATAAAAATCGGTCTAGCCGTTTTGGAGGAGTATATTTTAACTATGATGTGACACGAGAATTTTATATATAAGATTATAAAGAATTAAAATAGAGGATGTTGATTGTTGATGGTATTAAGGTCGATTTACATCAGACGAGCGAATGCTCATTCTATCCCCACTATATCAAATTCTTTTAGTGTAAACAGGCGTAGAGCATTCTTTCGTTGTTATATATATATATGAATACGAGTGTTCGTTTACACATAAAAATCAAGAAAGAATGCTCTTGTTCTAGCTCTAGCTCTTTGTTCGTTTGGTCTAAGTCCACCCTTATAGATTATTAGCACTTACTTTTGTGTTGTGACAGGATGTAATGACGCCATTTCCGTCCCCACGAAAAGAAAACTCAATATTATTACATACAAAAAACAATCCATGGTATTTTGAAATTTTATTAATGTAAATAGTTCGTTTAAAAAAGACTGTTCTATTTTTTCACATAAATGTGTTCAACGTGTTGTGAATAAATAATTAATGACATATATTTGTTAATTATTTCATATTTATATAATTCAATATTATAGTGAATCATTGCATTCCACATTGTTTAGGGTATTCCACTTGAAATTTCTAATTTTAGTAATATTCGACTAAATCACACTTATAGGTATATATCTACATATAAGTGGGTCGATAGTATATATATATACTAGCGCCCCGGCTTCGCACGGTTGTAAAAACTATCAGTGTTCCTCTACTATATTATGCATGTATTTACATATAAACCTTCCTCTGGAATCATTCTATTTACTAAAGAAAACCGCATCAAAATCCGTTTCGCAGTTTTAAATATCTAAGCATACAGACAGCGGGAAGCGACTTTGTTTTATAGGTACTATGTAATGATTCACTTAATCTATATGTACAATATTATTTACAGTAGGTACATACTTAACAATTTTAGTCTAGTCAACAAGTTCAAAAACGTGTTATATAGAAATAAAGCTCCTAAAAATATGGGCGATAGCTCATTCGTTTCGGAATGATGTCTAGAAAAATGTTTTTAAGGGTAAAAAATTGCGATTGTTTAACCGACATCAAAAAAGGAGGAGGTTACTCAATTCGACCGTATAAATTTTTTTAAACTAACAAAAAATTAAATTTCTACAAAATGTTATAAAAAAAATATATTTTTTAGTAATATCTTGTTGTTTTTGTTCTTGTTTTATTATAGTTCTTTTTATTTTTTTTTGTTTAACGTCGGGAAAATCCTTCGTGGACACCCTCCGGCGGGGCGCCGCACAGTGGGCTGAAATTCGCGTTTCATAGACATTCAAATTTATTTTTTCAAGTGACGCTTTTTTTGCTTAAATGCGATTGAGAATAACTGCTATATGCCTTATATAATGATCTTTCAGGTTTATAATCGTAAACAGCGCACTTAGAATTTTTTTAAAAAAAATTTGTATGGAGTCGACATCATAAATGATGATATCTCCATAATCGCACAATTGCGCCTAATATCCTCTTAGGTTATTAAAATACAAATTATTTTTGATTTTTTGACATACTTCATGTTAAGGTCAAACGTGCGTTTTTTTTTTTAAAAAATCTTTTAAATTTAATCTTTTAATTCTGGCTAAACTACAAGTCCTATGAAAAAAAGTTCAAGGGCAAAGCTGTAGGTAATATAAAGATCTACAACTTTAGTATTTACACTTTTTTCACATAACCTCAAAATTTATGTGAAAAATTCAAAAAACCAAGTTTTTATTTATTTTTTCTTTTTTTTTCTTTTACAACTGTTTAGTGTGTTTGGGACATAAAAAGGTAAGTTTTCACCAAATTTTGTAAAAAAACAAAAACGACTTGTAGTTTAGCCAGAATTAAAAGATTAAATTTAAAAGATTTTTTAAAAAAAAAACGCACGTTTGACCTTAACATGAAGTATGTCAAAAAATCAAAAATAATTTGTATTTTAATAACCTAAGAGGATATTAGGCGCAATTGTGCGATTATGGAGATATCATCATTTATGATGTCGACTCCATACAAATTTTTTTTAAAAAAATTCTAAGTGCGCTGTTTACGATTATAAACCTGAAAGATCATTATATAAGGCATATAGCAGTTATTCTCAATCGCATTTAAGCAAAAAAAGCGTCACTTGAAAAAATAAATTTGAATGTCTATGAAACGCGAATTTCAGCCCACAGTGCGCCGAAGGGGAGTCAGACTCTTACTGAATAAAAACTGCAACGTGTGCCCCGTCCCCTCGCCATTGCCGGAGTCGCAGGAATCTAATTTCTTCTGCAAACCCCGGCGGCGTTGCCCTTACGAGCCCTTCCCTTATGGGTGGCGCGCGGAGGCACCGCGCGCACCAACCCGGGCAGATTTGATGGTTGGCGAACGAAGCCACCCACCCCGTCCTCTCCCCGCGCCGCGTCGCAGCGCCAAACCCTCACCGTGGGCAACCTACGTGCCACCCCGCACCGCGCACGACCTCCGAGCCGAAAGACGAGCTTAACAGACCCCGCTCCCGGAGCGGGAGACGAGTCGGCAAGACCATAAGTCCGCAAGAGCCGCTTCCGGTGATTCGAGACCGAGACCTGTCCCGCCCCGGGCCGAGAGACGAGTTCGCGAGACCCCCGTAAGTCCGCAAACCCGCCCCGGTGATCCGGGGCCGAGACCCATCCTCGGCCCCCGGAGTGATCCGGGACCGAGACCCACCCCCGGAGCGGAAGACAAGTCCGCGAACCATAAGTCCGCGAGACCCGCCCCCGGGTGATCCGGGACCGACCCAGAGGCCTTTCCCTTCCTTAGGAGCGTGCCCAACGGCCTCGGCACTCCTATGCGCATTCGCGACTCCCTGGGGCGCGACCCAAAGGCCCCGGCACCCCAATGCCGTTAGCCGCGACGAGCAGCATTACAGCATTACTGCCCGTCCCGTTGCCCAGGGTGCACCACGAGGAGGTGACCGACTTGCACCCCGCCTTAAAACTAGACCTTAGTCATTTTGTACATACTTCCCCTTACCGAGTAAGAAGGATGGCAACGTTCAGTATGATCTAACACTAACGTGAAAAAAAAAAACATTTTTTCTGTTTGATAGGAGTATTTTTTTTAATATTTAGAAAGCTTTATAGATAAATTTTATAAGCTGTATATCATGTAATGTATTATATATCGCGACTCATAGTAACAGAGTACCATGATGCAAGATGAGATAGGGTATAATATCACTGCGATAAATAGTTAAATACATGACCAAACTAGTTTCAACGAGCTAGCCTTTGGACTTATTATTATGATTTAAAAAATATTTGCATTATTAACCCTATTTATTAGTTTTTGCTAACGTCCTTAAATTTAATATAAAATATAATATTATTATTATTTTTATTTAACAGGCGAATCAAATGTCTACACATTGGGGACCATTGGCACCCATCGAGTTGTCACCACTAAGTTGCCGTCGGTCGGGCGAACTAGAGAAGCAATGACGGCAGCTGGAAACACTACAACCAGACTTCTTGGCATTTTCCAGAAAGTAAGTTCTAAGTATTTTATGGACATAATAATATATAATAAAAGCATTGCATTGCTAATGAATCTAGACTATACTAATATATATATTATAAAGCTGAAACGATTGTTTGTTGGTTAGTTTGTTCAAACGCGCTAATCTCAGGAACTACTGTTTCGAAATGAAAAATTCTTTTTGTTTTGGATAGTCACTTTATTTTCATTTACGCGTTACATCTAGCTAAACCTAATGTATCATAACATTGAACACATTACGATCCTTGGAAAACGTCTACAACTACAAGTAAGATATTCAAAAAGTCAGCAGAAAGCTGATCGGACAGGCTTTAAAAAAAATTTTAACCAATCAACAAAATTGTTCCTGTAATAACAAGCAAAAATATATAAATATAAAGAAATATTTGTACAAATACAATCCCAAGCGGGAATCAAACCTGCAATCGCGGTGTGTCAGCTATTATTTATACATAAATACCACTGTTATCTTTGTTACTAGAGACAATAAATGAAGTGTTTGGTAGTATTTCTTTTTAAGTTTTCGATGACTAATAAACTCTTTGTTCTTCGTTATCAGGCACTTGAGCCGCAACTATTATCTTTAACGTAATTACTAAATTAATTTAATAAGTACCTGGGTGAGCAGTGCAAACTTAGCACCTCATCGATGGAATTTTGTGTCGAAAATGACCTTAATCGATAGGTCTACGTTAGGTCCGTATAGGTCTACTAAATTTTTCGTTAGGTCCGCTATAGTTTTTTAATAAATAATTTTTTAAATTTAGGTAAAAAAAAATGCAATTTTAGCACCCCATCCAAGGATTTTTAAAATCAAAATTACCTTAATCGATAGGTCTACGTTAGGTCCGTATAGGTCCACAATAATTTTTGTTAGGTCCCCTATAGTTTTTTAATAAATATTTTTTTTTTAATTTTGGTAAAAAAAATATATGCAATTTTAGCACCCCATCTAAGGATTTTTGAAATTAAAATTACCTTAATCGATAGTTCTACGTTAGGTCCGTATAGGTCCAGTAAATTTTTCGTAAGATCCGCTATAGTTTTTTAATAAATAATTATATATATATATATATATATATATATATATATATATATATATATTTTAATAAATAATTATATATATATATATATATACAAGAATTGCTCGTTTAATAGTATAAGATATTTACAAAATCAAGGTGATTTTGTAATCTTGAATTGTTAAAACTTACTGAATTTTTATATCGTCATATCATTGACCTAGGACTCTGTAAAGTTGTGAACTTAAGTTTATTTATTATTATAATACTAGCTGACCTGGCGAACTTCGTACCGCCTTTTTCTTTCTTAAATATAATAATTACATATACCAAAATAAAATATAGCCTATCTTTCAAGTTGGATCAAACTGCACACGGTGTGCAAATTTGATTAAAATCGGTTAAGTGGTTTAGGAGTCCATTGAGGACAAACATTGTGACACGAGATTTATATATATTAAGATAACGAGTAGGTATATTAATAAAACCGACCAAGTGCGAATAGGACTCGCGCACGAAGGGTTACGTACCGTTTCTTTTTTTTTTTTTGTGAATGTTTCAAGTGCCTACCAGTTACCATTTATTGATATCGAGCAAAAATAAGCATAAAATGGCGTTGTTTGCATGGGGCTCCCATAAATATTTATTCTATTATTGTTTTTAGTATTTGTTGTTACAGTGGCAACAGTAAAACATAAATTGTGAAAATTTCAACTGTCTAGCTATCGCGGTTCTTGAGATACAGCCTGGTGACAGACAGACGGACGGACGGACAGACAGACAGCGAAGGTCTTAATAATAGGGTCCCGTTTTTACCCTTTGGGCGCAGAACCCTAAAAAAAGTCTCTAAACATTTCCTTTCGTGTAATATTATGTATTTCCTTAATGAAGGTGGTGATATGTACTTGCGGGTTTTATATACTAACACTTTTTATTCTACGATACCTAACGCGATTATTATTTTAAAACTCTCGATATTTCGGCGGCTTGTAGACGCCATAGCCGCGAGTGACACGCACCACTTTGTGTAACGTTAACGCCTAACGTCTGAACATCATCGTGTCAACATCAAAGTAATTTATTAGTAGAGATTTTTTAAGTAAAACTTCTTTATGCACGTGTCGGAATCAGAAGTAGGAAGGACGGCCGAACTGGTTTATTAACAATGTAACGGTAAAACAAGATAGTTACACAGATTAGTTAACGGAGTGGAGACGAACTACTTAGCATTCAATGGACTCACCGAGTGGGTGCTGGGGCTATCGCGTGGCAGAGGGACAACTCAGAGCAGTGCCCGGGACTTGCGAGTTGCGACCACGGGTGTAGGTTTAAGGAGGCCTCCTTTAAAATGCGCATAAACGCTCACCTTCACTGCTCGAGTTGCCCACGCTGTTTAACTAAATAAGTAACAATTAACTCGTGTACACAAACTAGCTATTAAAAGAGTCGAGGTTAAGCTACTAGCAGGACACACAAGTGCACCGTGCCACGCCAGAGCCAAGACTGCCTTAGCCGACGACAGAATGACTCGAATAATAGAATCAGTGATGATAGATGAATATCGACAACAGCGCAGATACCGACATTAATAACTATCTGCAGTGATTTTCCGACACACGCTTGACTTGGAGAGTAAGCTGGTGGATGCGTGACGAGAGCGTTACGAAAAATGGGAATGGGCAAGGTGAACGGAAGTTGAAAGGGAGATATAAGTTAGAATTTAGATGGAGCCTAAGAAGTTTTACTTCAGAGTTCAGTCGTAAGCACCTCGGTTTTCCCGCTCAACACCTTCCGCACGTGTTCGTTTCACAACCATAAAAATTCCTTTGGTTTATTAACATTTACTCGTATATCTATACAAATAAATAAAATTGGAGTGTCTGTTTGTAATATTAAAATAACCGCTTTTCACTAAATGCAAATGGACATACCAAACAAAAAAACGGTACATATACCAAAATAATATTTTTTACAATTTGTGTCTGTTTGTCTGTCTGTCTATTTGTTCCGGCAAAACTCTGAAGCGTTTTTTGTTTTTGCGGCGTTAATTTATGTAGGACGTAGGTACATATAATTAATTTATTAACTAAAAGCTAATAATATTAAATGAATACTACTAAATTGACTTAGTATTTATGTCCATTTATTTGTCTGTTACTATTGGCATGTGCTTTTGTTATATAATTGATCAACAGTAGTATTCAAATGTATGTAAAATTCAAACAAAGATAAGTAGGTCTCTTCATATCGTTTTCAATTAGCCAATTGATGGTAATCTATTTAGTGTGACCTCTGTCGTTTCTCCTACTTTGTACGTACATAAATTGCCTCGAGACATATTTCAATGTTAAGTCTGTGAACGATTCGGTACGGATGTTTAACCGAAGAGTAATAGTTCTAAAATAGCTATCGGAATGCTTGCGTATACCGACGTGATTTAATCGTTACTAAGACGCCTTTGAAGTGAAATGTATTGGATTTATTGGATAGTTTTGTATTCATTCAAAATAAAGATTGGTCTGCATATTTTTCTATATTTTTGTTTATTTAAATATTGTATGTTACGATTTCTTTAAATAAATGTCTGCATTGGTAACTAAAAATACATTATCTTTATGTTGCTATTGAACTTCCTTGCTATTATTAATCACAATGATGGTCATCTACTTTTTGACTTTTTTAGGGTTCCGTACCCAAAGGGTAAAAACGGAACCCTATTACTAAGACTTCGCTTATGGTCTCGGCACGCACGATTGGCTGTCTCGTGTTTGTCCTGATCATTTCATGGTCCACTACTGCGTTTTTATCTTGTATCTGACTTTAAATCTTTTAAAAGAGTACCGAGAGTTTTTTTTCCTCCGGCTTTTTTTCTCTCGGCCTACACTAGGGCCATAATTATTTATTGTAATATTTAATAAAGCCGAGGTGTTATGTTACGGTTATATCTGGAATGAATTTATAGCAGTGGAAGGAATATAAACTTCAGATATTAGTCAACCGAACTTATAGCTGCGTTGCGCAGCGTTGAAAAATAAAACTAATTTAAAGTCCTTACTTGGGATCTTCTAAAGATGCGTTGTCCTGGCCGGTGTGCTAAGTCAACCTGAATTATACATTAAAACACAATTGGCCAATCGCGATTTTAAAGATAATTTGGTTGAACTTACGCATGAAGATGTGGTGACGACGAAAAGAAGGCGATTCACTCGGCGATGTCACACTTCACACAACTTTACATTTACACAAATGATTATCTAATATCAATTATGAACACACAACGCGATACAAAAGGCGAAATCAACTTAAAATCAATATTAATACATATCGAGCCGGCGCCCACGCGCGCGCTACGAACCGGCGAACCAACAAAGACAACTGTCAACTGTCAAAACTCAACAGGAAATAGTATTGCCATACGCAACATAGATTATATAGAACAGTTGGGTGTTGACAGTTAATTACAAACTATTTGGTTCATAACATCTACCCGCCTCGGCCAGGACTTTCCTGGCCGCTAACTAACTGGTAGTCATGACAATGTTGCTACCGCTCTACTTTAAATAATTATTTGTGCCCTTGAAGTTGGTGCCGCGATCAGAACGAATCAAGGACGGTAGTCCTCGTCGTGACACAAACCTATTCACGTAGCGACAAAAGCCTCTGTCGAAAGAGCTGAAACGAGTTCTAAATGGACCACCTTGGTGGACAGACAGACGAAGACGCTAGTTCAAGGACACTCCCGAAGTGGTCTGCGCAGAACCATTGAATACCGTGCGCAGCTTGCCACTAGATGGCTTTATTACCGCATGATGCGGGACGAAAAAATGCTCCATCGAGCGCCAGTCAATTTTTGACACAGACATGTGTCCCAATTCCTCATACTCCCGCATGAAGTCGATGTACTTCTCCCTGAGTAGAGGGTCCCTGCTCATGCGACGCTCCATTGCCAAAATACGCTTCTCTGCAGTAGGCCGTGATAGACCTAGAGGCGGCCGTACGGCGAGAAATTGCAATCTTGTCATGATCCGGCCAGAACGGAGGTAAGTGGTGTTGTTCTAGTAGAACGTTCACACTCCTCATGTTCCGGATCAGAGCGGGGCGCTTGTGGTGGCTCTTCCACCTCCCAGAATCTCTGCACAGCGTCAGAGAGGGCGGAGCCTACCATCAAGGCCGTTCCAGGGTCGGCAGGGGGGGGGAGTCCTCAAGACTGGACCCATCATAGCGAACCCAAATATGGTCCGAAGGGCCACTAAGCCACCTGGCTGTAAAACACGATCCTTGCCGAGTAAAATCTTACCTAGTACGTCGGCACCAAGCAACAAGTCGACCGTGCCAGGTAGGTCGAACTTAGGGTCAGCCAAGTTCAGATACGCGGTTAACTTTACCGCGTCCGCAGACAATCTAACTTGCGGGTGGCTGCCCAAGATATTCTCCATCACTATGGCCGATGAACCCAACATCGGCTGTGGAGAGTTGGAGGGGGAAAATTCAAACCAAACGCTACCCTCAACTGTGAACACAGGGGCGTTACCGACACCCCTTATTACATCTGAATGCCTTTTAAGATTAAGGCCAGTTTGCCCCACCAACCAAGACGAAGCTATGCACCCTTGCGAGCCTGTGTCTAATAGCTCGGACTAGAACCGAGGCACCCGTCCGTCCCCAGACCTTGACATATGCCGTGGGCAAGTGAACGGTCTCTAAGGGGGGAAGTGCATAGCGGGGGCAGACGCCAACGTCCTAACGTTGGCGTGGCGGCGATCGAACGCCGCTTTCCCCTGTCGGGGCGTCAAAATGTGGTAGAGGTCGAAACTCTACCTCTTTTCGGTGGCGACTGCCACGGGCCATCGCTGGCGGTTCGTAGCGCTGGGAGCGTCCATACCGAAGATTCCGCGGCTGTAAGCGGGGACGCTCGGCCAGAGGAGGGGACGGCAAACGTGCCGGACGTGCATCACGGTAGTCGTGATAGACCACCGGAGGTGACCGTAATTGGCCACGCGAGCGAAGTGGAGGCGAGCCGCACACAGAGGTGCGGGACTGAACCCGAGGTCCGCTATCATACCCGCCCGTGGGGCTGCGCATCGACCCCTGTCGGTGCTCAGCGGCAGCACACTCTGCGCGGCTGGGGGGAGGTGAACCTGACTCCGAAGTGCGGAGCTGTTCCCGACGTTCACTCACATACCCGCCCGAGGGCGACCCCGGGTGGTCGCGGAGGGCATTCGCGTTGGCACAGAGCACCCTCAGGTGCTGGCCCCCGCAGTTGGGACACGGGTGCGTGTCAGGGCAGTCGCGGTTAAGGTGGTTTCCCAGGCAAGAGAAGCACCAGCGTCGAGCCTTTACAATCCGCCTACGAGCAGCCACGTGCAGCGCTGCGAAATCCGGGCACTTCGCAGTTCGGTGCCCCTGAGACCCACAATAGCGGCAGTCCGAGCGCGGAACCTGAGCGACAGCAAAGGTAGGGGGCGCTCTTCTCGCTGGCGCAGTTTGGGCGGTGCGCCGCTGGTTCGAAGATCCAGAACTCGACGACGTCACTGGAGTATCGGCGACCATAACGTCGCCAACGCGACACTCTTCCTCGAGGAAGGTCAGGAGCTGTTCGAAGGTAGGGAGAGAGGCCTCATCCCTAGTGTGCCCCTGTTCGAAGCGTGCTCTCAAGGAGACCGGCAACTTCTTGAGCACGATGCGCACCAACAAATACGACCACTGGTCGACCGGCAGGCCTAAGCGGCTAAGAGCATTAGTGGCCAAAACGAGGGGGTTGAGCAGCTTGGTCCTCAACTGGGCGGTATTGCTCACGGCAGGGATGTCCATAATCTGGTCGATATGAGCATCGGCCAAGCAGCGCTGGTTCTGGTAGCGCTTGGCGAGTAATGACCGCGCAATTTCATAGCTTCCGTCACCTATCGGAAGGTGCTGCACTAGTCCCCTGGCCTCTCCATCCAGCACTGAGAGCAGGTAGGCCAGCTTTTGTGAAGGGCTCAAATCATCCCTCGAATCTACGAGGCTTTCGAACAAGCCTATGAAGCCCATCCAGGCATCGAATCGACCATCGAAGCGTGGGAGGTCGAGGTTAGGCAATCGGGTTAAAAGACCCACAGGGGTCTTCATGGTAGGCCTATCAGGCGGTGCTCCGGCGCGCGAGGCTGAAACTACCCGCGCGCGTTGAGCGATGGCATCAGCGAGGTCCAAAATCTGGATATAATCCGCGTGTACTTGCTCCCTTCTCTCCTTTGGAAACGACTCCATTGGCACGTCGTCCTGATGTAGAAGGAAGCGCTGGTACAAGGTCTCCACCTGTTGGAGACGAGCCGGGGATTTCTCATACCTGTCTAGCAAGGCCTCGGTGCGATCCTCTCTATCCACCAAAGCGGCCGCTGAGCTGAACCATCTCAATTGAAGTGCGAGTCCAGAACATGATTCACGAACCATAGCGACAGCGGTCGAAGCCATCTTCAAGAGCACAATTACAACAACGAGAAAATGAAATTAATTTCCCACGAAACTACAGTTAATACTGAGTTAAAATCAAATATCAAATCTTAAGTAACTTAAATAATAATATAAGAAAAAATTAAAACTAAGTTTTTAAATCTAATATTCCGTTAACTAAATTTATACAACGAACACAAATTTACTCAAAATCAATAAATTTAGTTACAAATACACATTTGAACAGCTATTTCAAATCTTATATTAACAACAAGGCATCTATAACAAATTAACCTTTAATAAGTATAAGCAAATATATATAGAACAAAAAAAAAAATCAAACGTTCAACGAACAAACAAAATGTGTATTTATTACTAATCAGTTGTTGAACAAAATACAAACAAACAACTACTATTCAAGAAGCTACAAAATGTGTAGGTTTATGCAAACGAGAACAACATAAATTATTAACTTGAAATATGTTTTCTTTTTATTTAAATACAATATGAACTGTTTATTTCTATCTTTAACCAACAACATTCAAGAAAAGCAAATAATATGTAGATTTATGTAAAGGAAAAACAACAATAACTTTTAACTTTCAAAATATTTTTCCCTTTACTTTTATGTGACAAAATGTTTAAATGCAAGAATACAACAAAACCTAAACATTTTATTTTTATTTACTTTTAACTACAAATGTTTAAATGTAAGGCAAATGTTTTAATACAACAAGAATCCACACAGGTAACTTTAATTCTCAACAAATTTTTAAGTCCTATGTTCAATTACAAAAAATAATTATGAAACATAACCTAGTTATGATTTATTTAAAAGTATTCTAAATACTAATACTATACCTTTGAACAAATATAATAAACTTGAATACAATTATAAAGTTTAACAACTAGTTCCACAAAACATTTATTTTAACAAATAAATATGGATACCTATTTAAACTTTTAAAAACAATCTTAACCTGTGTTATTTACTTTTATTAAATTATTTAAACAAAACATTTACTATAAATGAAAAAAAATTATTTTTTTTTTTAATGCAAATTATTATTTTCGACGTATAACTTGACAAAACTTGGCAATTATCCAAGATCATTAACTTAAAGAACAAACAAATTATATTACTATTTCAGTGACAAAACAAAATGGCTACCTAAGCTAGTCTAACTACGTGGATTTACGATCATGTTACAACAAATTATGAACCACGCTCTTGATACCAGAAGATGTTATGTTACGGTTATATCTGGAATGAATTTATAGCAGTGGAAGGAATATAAACTTCAGATATTAGTCAACCGAACTTATAGCTGCGTTGCGCAGCGTTGAAAAATAAAACTAATTTAAAGTCCTTACTTGGGATCTTCTAAAGATGCGTTGTCCTGGCCGGTGTGCTAAGTCAACCTGAATTATACATTAAAACACAATTGGCCAATCGCGATTTTAAAGATAATTTGGTTGAACTTACGCATGAAGATGTGGTGACGACGAAAAGAAGGCGATTCACTCGGCGATGTCACACTTCACACAACTTTACATTTACACAAATGATTATCTAATATCAATTATGAACACACAACGCGATACAAAAGGCGAAATCAACTTAAAATCAATATTAATACATATCGAGCCGGCGCCCACGCGCGCGCTACGAACCGGCGAACCAACAAAGACAACTGTCAACTGTCAAAACTCAACAGGAAATAGTATTGCCATACGCAACATAGATTATATAGAACAGTTGGGTGTTGACAGTTAATTACAAACTATTTGGTTCATAACACGAGGATAAAGTAGGTAGGTAATGTCTACCGAGACATTATAGCTTAATATTTTGACTAAGTTAAGGCGGCGAACACTGGGTACATTACGTAAGTTTGTAATGTACCTAGTGTTAAGATATAAATTTTTATTTTATTGTTTGATTTTTTGCTGCCTTAACTTTCTGTTATTATTGTTTAGTTTTTTTTTTTGTAAATCATTTTTTTTTCTTTTTGACTTTCGTTAAGTGTATTACATATACCTTATGGCGAAATAAATAATTTGAATTTGAATTTGAATTCGCTGTCCGTCCGTCCGTTTGTCACCAGGCTGTATCTCAAGAACGGCGATAGCTAGAGAGTTGAAATTTTCACAAATTATGTATTTCTGTTGCCGCTATAACAACAAATACTAAAAACAAAATAAAATAAATATTTAAGGGGGGCTCCCATACAACAAACGCGATTTATTGCCTATTTTTGCTCGATGTAAATAAATGGTAAGAGGTAGGCACTTGAAATATTCACAAAATACTTATGGTCTAAGATCCGAGAAGGTAAATCTTCCGTCATCTGTTAATTAGATGAAACAATTTTTTTATAGGCAGATTTCAATATTGTGAATTTATAAAAAAAACCTCTGCCACCCTACGCCTGCTACAATTGATAATACTTAATTAGTTAATCAGTATTTTTTTATGATCTTTTCCCTCTCATGTTAATTACATGTAGTAAGCTAAAACCAGCAATATTTTATATTATATACCTTACTGTAGTAGGCACCCATCTCTATGATTGCTATACTTACCTGCAGCCAGGTCAGAAAAGGTAGATAAATGTAGATTATTACCCTCACATGTTAATTAAAAAATCTAAGTACAATAATAAACGGCGGCGAATTCTAAACATAATAATGTTTGGCTGCCGTATTAAAAGCTGATGCAGCCAAAGATAAATATGGTCTAAGACCCGAGATAGCTAAATATTCCCTCATCTGTTAATTAGATGAAACAATTTTTTATAGGCTGATTTCAATATTGTGAATTTATAAAAACAACTTCTGCCACCTTAAGCCTGCTACAATTAATAATACTTAATTAGTTAATCAGTATTTTTTTATGATCTTTTCCCTCTCATGTTAATTACATGTAGTAAGCTAAAACCGTTAATATTTTACATTATATACCTGACTGTAGTAGGCACCCATCTCTATGATTGCTATACTTACCTGCAGCCAGGTCAGAAAAGGTAGATAAATGTAGATTATTACCCTCACATGTTAATTAAAAAATCCAAGTGCAATAATATACGGCGTCGAATTCTAAACATAATAATGTTTGGCTGCCGTATTAAAAGCTGGTGCAGCCAAAGATAAATAGTAAAAAGATACAATTTACGATGACTGTGGGCAGGGCCGGACCGTGAGGTCAGGGGGCCCTGGGCTAATACTAATTAGGGGCCTTTTTTTGTTGCTGGAAATGTATTTTCGCACTAACCCCATCGTCTGGAGGCGACGAGAGTGTTGGGCTCCCGGTGCAGCCAAAAAAGCGCACGGACTACCCACTAAAACGCAGCGGTGCCCTCAACGTCATTGTGGAGCTCCACAGGATCACTAACGCATGCACCGTTACGCATTAAGCATCCGTGACCGGTAAGTAGCTGCGTTAGCCGAAAGGTCAGCACCCCGTGCCACCTTTTGACCCAGTGACTAAGATAGGGACGTATAGCGTCCACCGTCGCTGCCGCTGGGGACTCCATGTCCTCCTTTCACCAATTCATCAGGGCTCTCAGAGATTGAGCTCTGATGTTCTGCATTCAGTCCGCACTTGGAATTAGCCCTCTAGTTTGAAGGCTCGACCGGTACTTGTATAATTCCGCGAGCAACTCCACCTGGAGTTCCCAAGGCGGATCACTCGCGAGAAGCGTCACCGCCGTCCACGACACTGTACGGTATCCCCGTATGGCTCTTACCGGTATGACCCTTTGGGGTCTCCCTGTCAGACCCTGCATATCTCGATGCAACCGACTGCGATCGATGCACCGACTCGCGCTAGCCAGGCTACCTCTTCGAAGCTTCTGCCACGGGCCGTTAGCAGCGTGTCATCTGCGTAACATTTGACGCTCAACCCGGGGGGTAGAGGCATCCGTAGCAGCCTGTCAAAGCCGACGTTACAAGGGGTAGGTCCAAGCGCGGAACCCAGTGGACCTCTCTCTCACAGAGGTACGCCTCCAATAGCTTTTGGAGATAGGGAGGCACTTTATAGTACTTTAGTGCCTCCAATATTGTCTCCACGGGAATGCGTTTGAAGGCATTCGCCACATCCAACTAGATGGCCAGTAGTACGTCTCCACTGGCCACCGCCTCCGTGGAGAGAGACTTTAGGGCGTTCAGGGCTTCCAGGGTAGAACGGCCCGCCCGGAACCCGAATTGCGCGTCCGACAAACCCGGCCCTGACTCGTTGAGGTGCCGGACGAGACGGTCTGCGAGAATCTTCTCAAGCAACTTGGCCGTCTCGTCCAGCAGCACGGTTGGCCTGTATGCAGAGGGAGAGTCGGGAGGTCGACGCCCCTTGCCTATCAGGCACAAGCAGCCCGTCTTCCACGGCTTCGGAAACTCTCCAATAGTGAGGCACTTGTCAAAAAGTCCCCGAAGCTCTCCTCTCATTTGTTCCAGGGTTATACTTAGAACACGCCCCAGAACACCGTCCGGCCCTGGTGCCGTCCTCTTGGCTTTGAGACGATACAGGGCCGTATCCATCTCACCTTCCGAAATAAGACGAGGGATAGACGAGTCGGTCTCGCTTAAAGAGGACGATGACGCCATTCTCGGGGGAACGTGCTCCGGACAGTGTGGAAACAATTCCGATACCATCCGTTGGAGAAGATCGTTTCCGTCACAGGACTGCCCTATGCGCGAAGCTCGTTTCGTAAACGAAGCCTAAGGCAGCTTACGTACGCCCTACGGGTCCTCATGCTGGCCACCCGAAGATCTGCTATCTCGGGTGACCACCAGTATACTGCCTGTCGTCGTCGCAGGCGTCGCCCGATTCTCGGGATGGCCGCATCGCAGATATCTGTCAATGATCTGCGAATACCTAATTAGGGGCCCACCAAATTTGACCACGATTGAGAAGAATGTAAAATGGCAGCCGAAGATTTTAACTGTCAGTTCGAAGTACCAACACCTAAACGTAGACTTGAATTAAATGAATTGAATTTGATTAATCGTAGGATTCGCAAGGCTGCAAACCATACGATCTGTTTAATTTAATAAAATTATTGAATCTTTCGCATTGTCGTCTATTTTTGACTTTGACTTGACTTAGCTGGGGGCCCCTTGAATCCCGGGGCCCTGGGCTTAAGCCCAAAAAGCCATATGGTAGATCCGGCTATGACTGTGGGAGCTCATTGCGAAGAATGAGACAGAATAATACTAATTCCTTCAACGAAAAGAGACAGCGTAAAATTCATGCGCGCGCATCACAGGTTTATTTAGGGCCTATGCAAAACACGTTTTTTAAACGCGCCGTCGACGCGCGTTTGTAGCGATACAAACGCGATACACACGCGAGTTAGACGCAGCCTGTAGACCTTTGCACACCTGTATAATAAAAGCGCGCCGTCGACGCGCGTTTTTAAAACGCGCCATTAACGCGCGTATGTGCCGTATGTACTGATACAGACGCGATGCAAACGCGCGTGTCATGCGATGCAAACGCGATACAAACGCGATGCAAACGCGCGTGTGTATCGATACAAACGCCAACAAACTGCTCTGTACGATAAAAACGCGCCGTCGACGCGCGCTTTTAAAACGCGCGTCGACGGCGCGTTTAAAAAACGTGGTTTGCAAAGGCCCTTAAACATACTAGAAAATTCGCGAATTCGAAATTTCGAAAATTTAAGAAAAATGTATACTGGAATAGAGAGAGAGATGATGAGAATTGGAGTAAGTATAAGAAAGATAAAGACAAAAAAATTGCTCCAAATTTTTAAGATTTTTTTTTTGAATTTACGGAATAATGTGCAATATTAAAAATATATAATTATGCTTTTGAGTTACCCTTACCGTGAAATTTTCTTGATGGTTCAATTATTAATTGTTTTTATATAGTTCTTTAATTATAATTCTGATACGGTGAAATTAATTTTTTTTAAACAAACAAAAATATTTGTTTTATTTATTATTATACATACCATTATTATAAACATATTATAAACAGAAAATTAGTGAAATCAAATTTTGTTGGAAATAATTGTAAGGCGAAAATCAGTTATTTTAGTCCGGGATCCCTAGTACATTTTTTTCACCTGATTAGAATCTAGCTAATTTTCCGGGAGTAGCTTCATTTTGATGAGACGAACAAAAAATTGTCCTACAAATTGCGTGGTACGTTATCCCGGTCCTACGGTCACTGCTGCTCTATCTCCTGCTAACTCTATTACCTACCACAATCGAGAGTTTTCGTAGAGGAATTTTTTGTTCATCTCATCAAAATGAATCTACTCCCGGAAAATTAGCTTGATACTAATCAGGTGAAAAAAATGTACTAGGGATTTCGAAAATTTCGAATTTTCTAGTATGTTTAAATGAGCCTGTGATGCGCGCGCATGAATTTTACGCTGTCTCTTTTCGTTGAAGGAATTAGTATTATTCTGTCTTACTTTTCGCAATGAGCTCCCATAGTCATCATATTTTTTTTTACTATTTATCTTTGGCTGCATCAGCTTTTAATGCGGCAGCCAAACATTATTAAGTTTAGAATTCGCCGCCGTTTATTATTGTACTTGGATTTTTTAATTAACATGTGAGGGTAATAATCTACATTTATCTACCTTTTCTGACCTGGCTGCAGGTAAGTATAGCAATCATAGAGATGGGTGCCTACTACAGTAAGGTATATAATATAAAATATTGCAGGTTTTAGCTTACTACATGTAATTAACATGAGAGGGAAAAGATCATAAAAAAATACTGATTAACTAATTAAGTATTATCAATTGTAGCAGGCGTAGTGTGGCAGAGGTTTTTTTTATAAATTCACAATATTGAAATCTGCCTATAAAAAATTGTTTCATCTAATTAACAGATGAGGGAAGATTTTGTTATATTCCGGATCTTAGACCATTAATTGTGTATTTACTTTTATAATAAATAGTAGTAACTTTCGTAATTTTAATTTATCTAAAAAATATTTATTGGAAACAAGACATTTACAAATAGGTATTGCAATATCCGGCCAATATACGGGGTAATGTAGGCCACACCACACTAGGCCTGTCCCTAATATGAAATATGAATTAATTTTTTACATATTACAGATTCAAAAAATATTTGGTAATAAAAATTGTAGATTAAATATCTTTGATGATCTTAATTTATTACGTTTAAGAATTACCATCTCAAAGTAGTTTATTGCGACACACATGCGACCTCGGTGGCGTAATATTATAACGCCATTTCACGACCAAGGCCTCTCAAAGACGTTTAATGTGATTTCGCTTTTAAAGGAACTTTATATAAATACAATTATGTTTTTTAGGTGGACTACGTGTTTCTAGTCGGAGTGGGTGGAGGAGTTCCTCATTACACAGACTATTCGAAACACGTGAGGCTCGGTGACGTTGTAGTCTCAACGCCTGCGTCCGATTTGCAAGATAAGTATGTTTCTTATTTCCATATATAAAAATAATCGCTAAATGTGTTGCTCGGCGCAAAATTCTAGAACGTCTGGAGCAATTTGGCTAACTTTTTTTAACCGACTTCTAAAAAAGGAGGTTCTCAATTCGATTGTATTTTTTTATGTACCTACCTACGTTAGATCAGAACTTTTGACTGGGTGGACCGATTTTGATGAATTTTATTTTAATTGAAAGGTATTGCGTGTTATGTGGTATGTATTTAAATGTAATTGAAATCTGACTAGTAGGTACTTTTAGAGTTATGTATATCTAATAATGCGTATTTACTTGACTAATTTTTCGTCTACCTACGTTGTTTTACTTGTCGATGTAATTGAAGTCGGTTTTTTTTTCGTTTGCGAGCAAACACAAATTATTTAAGTTTTATAATGTTTTCTAGAAGGCTCTTACGGAAATAAAAATTAAGAAAATTTGATTCAATGTTTAAAAAACTTCGCGTTTGAAAGATCGCAAGACAGGACAACGTCTGTCGGGTTAATGTAGTGGTGTTAGTTGTAGATAATAAAGTCGTTAGAATTAATTAGTTTCAAACGAGATACAATGACGTCAAACCAGAATAAAATCTTATGCTACTGTGTCAAGTTCTTAATGTTCTCAATTATACAAAAACTTGTAAACACTGTTGTTAATTGACGTATAAAATTAATTTTTGATAATTTATGACTATCACTTTGCCTTTAAAGGGCACTCCTGCAGTTTTACATTATTTAATTACAAAGAAGCTATCAATTGTGAATGAAAAATTTTACCGAATAAACTGACAATAATATAGTAATAACACTTTTAAGAAAATCCTAATACAATGTTATTATACTCTCGCGTTTGTTTATATGATCAAGGAGACCTTGACAAGTTGACGTGCATATAATAATGAGAATGCAAAATATTTAAGCGCCAGGAAAATTAGTAATACCATAAAAGGAAAAATATTGATTCCTACTAGTATATTTAATGCTATTGTCCTTCATGTCATTCTTGCCGTAAGCGTAACAAGTAGGTACTGAAACTGGAGTACGGGAATAGTTGTGGCTTTAACAATTATCCTTGAATATATGATTACATTTATCAATATTCTTAGAAGTGTTATCAGTACTTATTATTTATAATGTGAAGTTATGTATATATAACAATTATTTACGTGTAATAATGCATTTGTATAAAAACTTAAAAACTATCCTTCCTAAAGTCCTAAATCTGTTAAAGTTGCCATCGCTAGACCTCGTAAGGCGTTTTAAATAGGCTCTAAATTTTGTTATAGAGACGTTTGTTTAATCAATTTAGTCTTATTGACCTTTGAGCACTGTGAATCAATTATTTTATTCTTAAGAGCGCGCATAATGCAAAATTACCAATCTTCTATTTGTTTTGACACGAACAATTCCAGACCAAATCTTAAAATAAAAATATATGACAAACTACGTGATATTTGCAAGGGTTAACCCATATCAAAAACATAAAATACTTAAGGAAATTTCCTCGATAAAATATAATCACGAAGTAACCTCTAATTTTTAAATTTTTTCTTTTTATACTCGATATGTTTATAACCATTAAGACAAAAATTTGATAATTAATTACATTTAAATATGAGTAAAGGCTATGCCTAGGCATTTAATGTAATTACTTTTAATTTCGGAATTATATACTTATAAAATAAGATATTTGTCGTTTTTTACATTCGTAATGCGCTCAAAACTATATCGGCTATCGCACTCTGACACGAGGCTTTGTGTATATTTTGTTTCATCAATTACTCACGGGCGCGCGGTTGAAATCGGATTTTTTGCTCGAGGTTATGCGCCCTCTTAAGCTAAAGGTCATCTGCATTGAAAACTATACGCAAGCATGTGTACGTAAGCACGTTGCTTCAAAATATTCATATTATACGATTAAATGATTCGTCAAAAATATAACACAGGTACGGGTATCTTTACACGTTTGTGTGTTTGTGTTTTTATCTAGGTTTCTAGTGTAATAGTGTCTATGACCGTTTTTGTTTGAAACTTTTTGTTTACTTTTTATTTATTAAATAATACAAAAGGGATTACGCAATGTAATCATGTTTAAACAACATGGATGAAATGAATAAGAAAATAATTTTAATTGTATTATAAAAATACTAATATTTTTTTCTTTATTTCAAAAACCTTATCTACTTTTGTACAGAAGTACAATTATTAATTGGTAAGATTTTAAGGAAACACAAATTGTAGAAGCTTCACGATTAAAGAGCATAATCAAAATTTAATTTATTAAAGTAGCCTTCAAAAGCGCTTTTATCTCGTCACTCTAACACGTCACTATAACCTTTAAGGTAACATGGGTACGAATTTCTACTATAACATTTGGGTCATACACACATATATTCATAATATTCATGACGATTTGTCGTATCGTCAGGTTGACGCATTGCTCATCCAGTTGTGCAATACTTTTATATATTTTGCACTCGTTATGATAAAATACGTAATGACATCCAACTAATCGTGGAATGAATAAGAATGATCTAATTGTAAAACGACACGTTTGGCGCAACGGTGTGACCGTGCACTGGTTTGTGGGTGATGCGCTGGCGGTTGCGGGTTCGATCCCTACACATGACTAACATTTATGTTAGTAATACAGATCTTTGCCGTGGTCTGGGTGTTTGTGCAGTCCTTGTGGGTCTCCCCACTGTGCCTCGGAGAGCACGTTAAGCCGTCGGTCCCGGTTGTTATCATGTAGTATATCTGATAGCGATCGTTACTCATATTAGGGAATATATCCGCCAACCCGCATTGGAGCAGCGTGGTGGATTAAGCTCTGATTCGTCTGCTACACGGGGATAGAGGCCTATGCCCAGCTGTGGGATATTACAGACTGAAGCGAATTATAAAATATTAATATATAATGAATTTCGTAAGGTCATAGAGTCGGAAAGAAAAAATAGTTTTTCCGACTGTAATTTCATATATCTAACTGGAATATTTAAATATATCCTTATGCGTTAAAAGATATTCAAAAAGAGATATAGAAATTTTAAACTTAAGAACATGAGGGGCCATCCATAAATTACGTCACACGAATTTCTCGATTTTTAGACCCCTCCCCCGTCCTTGTCACAGATGGTCACATATTTATGAACCCCCCCCTCTACCTTGTGTGACGTCACATATTTTGCAATTTTGCATGAGCAAACTGATGACAGTTTCGACGTTATTTTTATTTTCATTTTCATAAAAGTCAATTCGCCTATAAAACAAACAAAGCTTTAATTTTTGAAGTTAGTTATTGATAGGTAGTTGAAATATCATGTTTTTGTACTTACGTTTTGATATTATTATATTTGGAAATGTGACGTCACAAAATTTTGACCCCCTCCCTCCCCCTTGTCACACATTGTCACACTTCGTCGACCCCCTACCCCCCTCTTAACGTGTGACGTAATTTATGGATGGCCCCTGAGTGTGGAACTTTCCCAAGTTGACAATACCTTCGTTGCCTTTGCCTTAGAGAAAAAAAAATAGTTTTTCCGACTGTAATTTCATATATCTAACTGGAATATTTAAATATATCCTTATGCGTTAAAAGATATTCAAAAAGAGATATAGAAATTTTAAATTTAAGAACATGAGTGTGGAACTTTCCCAAGTTGACAATACCTTCGTTGCCTTTGCCTTAGCAGTCGTTTTGAATTAGAATAGAAGGATTTATTAATTACAATTTAGAAAAGGCCTAACTAAATATCACAGATAAAAATAAAATCAATTTCAAAGAAAGGAGTGATTGAAGGGTATCAATAAAAAAATCTAAATAGGAAAGTATAAAGTAAAGCCCCTTTAATCGCATAATGTAGTCATAGCTTTCTTTGCTATTATTACATGTTTGTATGATGATAGCAATATTTTGACGAGGGTTTGGAAACAGACACAGATGCCCAGATTATGAATATATTTGTATTTCATTCACAGATATTACTAACTGCGCCGCACGGTTTCTCCCTTTAATAGTAGCCTTTATTTTTATACTTATAGTTTTCTTTTTCTGCGAGAAAGAGTAACAAATATCCGTCCATCTTCAAAAGCTTTCGCATTTATATTATTTGTAGAAATAGCGTTGATCAATGGTCTAGCATAAATAATAGCACCCTAATCTGTAGATTGTTTTCAGATACGTATACATATTTTGCGAGAAAGCAGAACGCAACGACAAGGGCGGGTATGACTATGAGGTGAAACCGTATAAGCCAGCGGACTACCTCTTGCAGGACATCGCTCTACGTCTCGTGAATACATCTGCGTCATGGACCACTTACGTTAACGAAGGTAATTTACTTTTCTATGCTAATTTCGAATACTGCCTACTAGTCCACTCAACGAAGACCAAAAACTGCCTAATAGGGGAAATAATTCGTGTAAAAGCGATTTTTGGCATAGTTGTAGGGAATGGTGTCTGAAGCAACATACTAAAAGTACTGATGGATGGGGGTGAAGCTAACGGGTAGGGGGGGGGTGTAAAGGTCCCTTTTTTTAGTTTTTCTTAAACAACTCGTAAACGGTGGCTCATAGCAAAAAATTTTCTTCTACTTAAGTAATTTACATAAAATTCTATACAAAAAAAGTTATATACACTTTTTCACTGGGATCAATATTTAACGAGATATTGAAGGAGAAAAGTTACTGCTAGCGCGCACCAGCTGTAGCGTCGCGCGCCGATATTCGCACCAAAATCGCTCCGATGTTATAAAACGAGTACACCGCATCCCCAGTTGTGATTTTTTTTTCTACGTGACACTACACCATGACGGAGAAGTGTTTAATTCGTAATGATGAAGTCGAAGTCGACGCCGCGTTGGCGCAGCGGTCACAGCACTGCCACTGGTTTGTGGCTGTTGCGCTGGCGGTTGCGGGTTCGATCCCCGCATACGACAACATTTGTATTGGCCATACAGATGTTTGCCGTGGTCTGGGTGTTTGTGCAGTCCTTGTGGGTCTCCCCACTGTGCCTCGGAGAGCACGTTAAGCCGTCGGTCCTGGTTGTTATCGTGTACACCTGATAGTTATCGTTACTCATAGTAAGGAATATATCCGCCAACCCGCATCGGAGTAGCGTGGTGGATTAAGCTCTGATCCTTCTCCTACGTGGGGAAAGAGGCCTATGCCCAACAGTGGGATATTACAGGCTGAAGCATGGATGTAGTCGAAACGGACTTGTCTAGTAAAGGTATAATTGGGACAATAAAGGCAAGTGCGTTAAGAAAAGAGGGGAAATATATATGTTTAAGGTATAAGACGAGTGGTGTTGTTCACAATGCTTGCAGAAGACAATAAGGCTCGTTAGAAGTGACTCAATAAAAAGGTTTTTGAGAGAACAAGCTCTTTCAAAGCAACCATTCACGTGGTGTCTTTTCTTTACATTCAGGACATATAGTCAGTTTGATTAAAAAACAATGTTTTTTTTGCACAGAAGAGTATGACGAGCAGGCGGAGAGGAAAAAAAACCTTATTCTAACCGTCGAACCATTATCAAAGTTCATTTCCTGCTATTACCTGCGATTTCCTGGTAACGTTTCACAATTCCGTGCTTCTTCGTGGGCAGGAAAGAAACGCGGAGTGGGGTGACGACGTAGTAAGACGCATCTGCACTGTTGGAGATCTATACGCAGTAGATGCAATATATCACGTGGATTGTTATAAAAAATTCACCCTTGCCACTCTACCTTCAAAGAGAAAAGCTGGATGACCCATTGATGAAGGGATACAGTTCCTCACCGACAAAAGCACCGACAGCAGCAGGGATTGAAACAACTGTTACAATAGGAGATGCTGTCAGGTGCGGATTGGATAAGGCTGCCGTTCATCCAACTGTTGTAATAGTTGGGGAGGATGTTGACTTGATAGTCCTCCTCATGGGACTGACTCAACCAAATATCAACGTGTTCTTTATGAAACCAGAGCGTGGAAAGGTGGAGACTAAATTGTTTTCAGTCGACAACTTCAACAGCTTCCATTTGCCATGACAAAACAAAGCTATCTCGGATGCGACACCACCTCCGCGATTAATGGAAAGAGTAAAGTGAGAACTACTAAGCTGTTCACGGCTAAACCAGACCTGACCCAAAACATCCTGACATTTTCAGTGAGCTTTCAACATCACCTGAGATTATTTAACAGGCCAGCGAGAAACTGTATCTGGCAATTTACCAAGCGCCTGCCCAGGAACAAAATCTCAATAAATACTGCTACTCAGCTTTTTTTTGAGAGCATCGATGAAGGCGAAATCAGATCTGGCCACTCTTCCTCCTACCGGGGGAGCTTCGAATCAGCACTCGTTGAGAGTGTACCTACAGGTATCATTAATCACAGAAGTTGTCAAATACTGTAATATAAATATACGAGTATATTTGAGCTAAATACTTACGTTGATCTTATTACCTCTTTTACATATACAACAATGGCTCGGCAACCACCTACTCAATAGAGCCGGGCCAAAGGAGACGATGGCATCCTAAAGCATCATCATGTATCTTTCCCCTCTTTTCTTAACGCACTTGCCTTTGTTATCCCAATTATCCCTTTACTTCCGACCTTAGACAAGTCCGTTTCGACTACATCATTACAAATTAAACACTTCTCCGACATGGTGTAGTGTCACGTAAAAAAAAAATCACAACTCGGGACGCGGTGTACTCGCTTTATAACATCGTACCGATTTTGGTGCGAATCTCGGCGCGCGACGCTACAGGTGCGCGCTAGCAGTAACTTTTCTGCTTATCTAGTTAAATATTGATCCCAGCGAAAAAGTGTATATAACCTTTTTTGTATAGAATTTTATGTAGATTACTTAAGTAGAAGAAATTTTTTTGCTATAAGCCACCGTTTACGAGTTGTTTAAGAAAAACTAAAAAAAGGGACCTTTACACCCCCCCCTACCCGTTAGCTTCACCCCTATCCATCAGTACTTTTAGTATGTTGCTTCAGACACCATTCCCTACAACTATGCCAAAAATCGCTTTTACACGAATTATTTCCCCTATTTTTGCTTCGTTGAGTGGACTATACTAGGCCTAGTTGATGCGGCGAACTTTTTACCGCCATGTTTTTTGAAATGAAAATTCTTTAGGCGTAATATAATGAGGGTAACATTTTTACGGATGAAACGCGCAGGACGGTGACGTAATAAACAATTATAATTTTATTTAGTAAAATGATGATTGAAAAGTGATTTGAAGCCTAATTGAATAAAGATATTTTTGTCAATAACCATTAGATGATAAAGTTATTGAAATGCCTTACTTCTTATTCAATCTTAAATTATGTATAATTTATTAATTTACTATTTATGATCATTATGACGATGAAGGGTTCATACAATACGCGTAAATAAATAAAACAAGTCAAGTGACATTTTCTGTAGAACTTCATCATAAACATTTATGTTATAAGGTTTTATATAAATAAAATAAGTTATTTATTGTTTTTCTTCAAGTATATAAATACACATTAGAGTTAACATTATTGACGATATTATTGCTAATTAATTTGCGGTTAACCGTTGCGTTAAACCCGAAGTAGTTTTAGTAAGTAATAGTAATGGAAAACCCATTTTATGAATGTTTTGTACGAGTGAAGTGATGAAGACATCTCTGCCGGGCTAGCATGCGTACAACGAGATAATCTCTTGACGAGAGAGATAGATAATGTCTACATCGAGTATTTTCTCGATTACCCTAGCATGCGCACTACGAGAGACATAATTCTCTTCCGAAGACTAAACGGAACGGAAACGCCATGGTATACAAAAGATATTATAATAATATTTATAATTTTAATATATTTCGTTTATCGTAGTCTTTCTAATATTGACAACGAGTAGTTTATTAAAACGTCAAAATCACGTCAAAATTCGACAAAACTACGATAACTAAAATTTCTTGTTATCTCTTCAATTGTCGTGACGAGAAGAGTATCACGTGCACGCATGCTAGCTACTGTAGACATAAAGAGATAATACGAGAAAAGGGGTAGACAAACTTTTGTCGTGGCGCGCATGCTAGCCCGGCTGGAAAGGTTATTTCACCTATGGAAACCTACATTATGTCTCCTGAATGTTATAGACTATATCGTATTTCCGTAAACTTAACGTGCTCTCCGAGGCACGGTGGGGGACTAACAACCAGACCGGAAATAAATATTTGTATAAACACAAATATCCACTCCGAGTGGAAATCGAACCCGCGACCGTCGGTCGTTTATAGGCACCGCCGGCATAAATAAAGTAAATAACCAAAATGTATGAACGCACATAACTTTGGAACGACTGTGATTACTTTTCAATAAAAAAAATCACTTTTGTAAAACAAAGAAGAAGAAATAAATTATATGTATCAGCTTTCGTCGAGGCCAGTAAAACTCAATCTCTACAAAAATGTTAGTCTTTGACAATTCTAAAAAGTCCTCGATACCATTTGCTTGTGATGGGTAAGTCATAATATGGGCTATGGCATTATTTGTCAAAAAGTTATTATAAATGAAAATTATTCAAGATGGTAATTATCTTTAATCGAGGAAAAAAATAAATTGGCGCTCAGCGATGTTGGCATGGCACAAGTCCATACTTGTACACATGAACACAGTATGAACGCATAGCGACCAGTGCTCCCATGTATAATATATAAACTAACATTTTCCAGGTTTACAACGTCTGAGGGGTGTTCCCGGAAGGTGGGAACCCCCGGAAGAAGCGACTGACCGCTTGTGCGTGGACGTCGGTGGCGGTGCCTTCATAGAAGTCGCCCACCCGGTTCCACAGGGCGATAAAACGTATGTATTTTTAATGACTAGGGTGTCAAACAAGCGGAATGCTCACTTGAGGGTAAGCAGTTACCGTAGTCTAGAGAGGGGTCGTTCAAGTATTACGTAACGCAAATTTTGAAGATTTTTGACCCCCCCCCCCTCCCCCCATGTAACGCGCCGTAACGTTTTCCTGTACCCCCCCCTCCCCCCAGCCCATAAACGTAACACCCCAACTGACCATTTTTACCAAAATGTCACAACTTTGTTGCGAAAACTACCGAAAAGTCGCTTAAAAAAAATCGCGTTTGCGGTAAGTATAAATATATACAAAAAGGGATATAAACGAAAAGGGTTGCCAATTTAGGAGATTTTAGTACACTGGTTTTTTTATTTAAATAAAAAACAACGTTACGTAACGCGTTGTTCGAGAACCCCTGTAACGCAACGTAACGTTTTACAAGACCCCACCTCCCCCCCTAATTGCGTTACGTAATACTTGAACGGCCCCAGATGCTTATAACACAAGAAGCAACGCAAGCGCACTCCGACTCTACCCGGAGCTCTTTCCACCTTACTCACCATAGGAACCCAAAACTACTTTAGAGCGGTATTGTTTGACTGTGTGTTGATCTTCTGTAAGGTTCAGGTACCTTTCCAGTCGTATGTTTGTATAGTACGATGTATATAATAATTTAGCTTTATTTCCATAACATGCAAACTTGCCTTATAGAATTAGATAATTAATCAATTATTAATTATTGTTAATTAATTAATTATGAACAACCGAACAAATGGTGTAGTGCAGATGCAGGCTTAATGCAAGCATGCAATTAATGATGTTATACTTGACTTGACAATACCCAAAAATTTATGATGTCACCTGTTTTTTTGTGTTTTTCTCGTGTCGGGTTTAGACTTTGAGTAAATAATAATTGTATAGTTGTCCTTAATTTTTTCCAATTCAATTGATGTAGATAGGATTGCTTGGTTAGTCGATTTCTTAGTTTATTAATTTCTTTGGATAGCTAAAATTATGAAATGGTAAATGTTTACTAATTACAACTTTGAGCCATACTTATCTCTTTATAATGTTGACTGAAATTGGATTCTGTCATAGTTCTCACTTATTGTCTACTAGAACAAGGAAAAAACATGACTTTCATTATTTGTAACTGTCGCGAGGAAACGCCGAGTCAGGTCGATGCGTCATGTCCGAGCGAATAGGTAAAAGACATGTCAAGATATGACAAAGGCTCCAAAGGTTTCGCCTCATAGTCAAAATCGCGAATAAAATACGACTAATACTCACGGTCTTCAATACGGTCAAATACAACTTTATATGAACGGGCCATTTCGGGCACAGTAATTAGTCGCAAGTCGCAAAACAGCAATGAGGAAGAAATAAATCAAGAGCCAGCCGAAACCTGTGGATCAAGATAAAGTGAAGTGATTTTGTTTCTGTTCGACAACGCCTTACGGGTCCTTAAGTTCGTAGTGTCGTACTTACGCATTCACGGGTGCGTGGTGACGTACTTGGCCAGCGCAAGTTGATACAGGGGCGTACGTCAATTAAGTGGGAGATTGTCCCAGGACGGTAGTGCGGGCATTGGACGTGTCCCTGCCGCCCGAAACAGTAACAATTCCATGGGAAACTATCTTTCGGCCTTCACAAAGCTATACAAATTGCGTAGGTACAATCAAAATAAGTTTTAGAAGAAACTTGCAAATATTGGCATACCTTATTCGTATACAAATACTTATGTAGAATTTAAAAGTTTCCTTTTAGGGATACGGTTCGAAATTATCGAAGTCTATTAGTCAGTATTTTGAAATTTAATTTTTGTTTCATTTGTACGGGTTTTGAACGATTGACTAAACTTCATTTATAATGCATTCAATTGTTGTGTAGTATTGTGTAATATTATTCATTATTCTTTTATGGTAATGAATGTCCGTATCTACTAAATGTTTGATTTCCACTACCATTTTTGTTTATAGACTTTATACTAAACCTTGTACTTTTTTACCGACTTCCAAAAAGGGAGGAGGTTCTCAATTCGACTGTATTTTTTTTAACGTATATTACCTCAGAACTTTTGACGGGGTAGACCGGTTTCGATGTTTTTTATTTAAATCGAAAGGTGGTGTGTGCCATGTGGTCCTATTTAAATTTAATTGCGATCTAACAGGCACTTTTCGAGTTATATCTAATAATGCGTATTTATTTGACTATTTTTTCGTCGACTTACGTTGTACAGCATAACATTTCACTAGGTGTACCGATTTTGATGATTCTTGTTTTAATCGAAAGCTGATGCTTGTCTTCTGGTCCAATTTAAATTGATCAAGATCTGATCTACTTTTTGAGTAATTTTTCATAACTACTTGACTATTTTTTCGTCTACTTACGTTGTGTTACTTGTCGATGTAATTGAAGTCGGTATTTTTTTCCGTTTGAAAGCAAACACAATTAAATTAAATTATCAATGAAATGGAGTAAATTTATGTAACACTGTTGTGTTGGCTCATTAATTCAGTTTCACGTACGTAATATTTTGCAATTGCTAATACTGTAACATACCTTTTTTAATGATTCACCCAAGCGTCCTGAGTTAGAAATTATTATATAAATATGTAAATTGAATTAAATAAATAATCATTCAATATTTACTTATTTGACACATAATAATAGTAGTATATTTACTTTGCACACGTGAGCTTTTGTTACAGTAGAAACAAATGTTCACAATTTTAAAAATGTAACCTGGTAAGGTTTAATAAAATGATAAATATTTGAATTGAATAGGATTAGATGGATGAAAAATGTCGATTTATATAAACACTACAAAATTCAGATTTCGGCTATTTGCAATTTAAATTAGCCAGCCTAGGTTTGTACAAGAAAAAAGTATTTTATTGATTACAAATAAATAGGTACAATTTACACTTTTACAACTAGGGTGGTATAAATTAAAGTGCGCATGTTATCGGAACTAGTTAGATAACTGTATCTCAGAAAAATAGGTTTCTACCCTCTAGGAATCTACATTTAATTACAAATTAGACGCGAAGACTAATACAGAGCAAACAATTGTTAACAAAATAAAATAATTAATAATAAGATTGAATATATTTTTGTCGACAATTTCGAAAAAGGAAATATACAATTACCTACTTTTTGGCGATTACCTCAGTTCGTCATGTACCTAGTTTGGGAAACAAGATCTTTTTCTATATTGAATGACGACATTAGACTTCAGCTTGCACTAAAATATAATTCCCTATATCTTGAGAATCTTGGATAGCTTTTTTTATTTTAATTTTATTATTTATTATTAAAATGAATATACAATTAAGTGTTTTGTGAATATTTCAAGTGCCTACCTCTTAACATTTATTCATATCGAGCAAAAATTGGCAAAAATTACGTTTTTTTTTTTGCATGGGAGCCCCCCCTTAAATATCCATTTTATTTTAATGTTATTATTTATTATTAGGGCGCCTTCAAATTTGCCGCGCGGCAGCAGCGCTTCTTTGTAAAACTATGTAAATAACAACGCGCGGTTGCCGCGCTGCAGCCGCGCTGCTGCCGCGCGGCAAATTTGAAGGCGCCCTTAAAGTAAAAACACATCTGAGTATTTTGTGAATATTTCAAGTGCCTACCAGTTGCCATTATTGATATCGAGAAAAATAGGGCAAGAAAATCGCGTTTGTTGTATGGGAGCCTCCCTTAAATATTTATTTTATTTTGTTTTTATAGCGGCAACAGAAATACATAATTTGTGAAAATTTGTGTCAAATGTCTAGCTATCGCCGTTCTTGAGATACAGCCTGGTGCCAGACGGACGGACGGACGCACAGCGAAGTCTTAGTAATAGGGTCCCGTTTTTACCCTTTGCGTACGGAACCCTAAAAAATAATCAAGTAAATCCGTTTTATATATTAGGAAGATCTCAAAAAGCACTAGTCATATCTCTATCTAATTTAAATGGGACCAAGTGACAAACACCAGCTATTCAATTATTTATTCGTAATCAGTTCCTTTAAATCTTGTTTCGATTCGTTTTGTTTAACCATCAGGAATATTACGCAGCTCAATACACTTTGATAACGATTTTCTATTTAAAATTCTATTCTGTTCTCTAACTCTCAATATAATACTTTTTTTAGCGATCTAACTCATAATTATTTCATTTATTTCTGTAAATTCAAATAAATTGTTGTTGTTTTATGTAGCTTTACTCTCATTTTTTGGTTTCATTTGACCGGACTATGAATGTGATATAATAACTGTCTTATGAGTATGACATCAACATTTTTCTACAATGACCTACTAAGTATTTCGTCATGATGTAAACAATAAACATCCAATGTTAAATTTTGTATCCAAAAAGCCATTGTTAAATTTTCCTCATAATGCATCCTTGACCAGTAATTTATCTCTTCCTTTTTTAGTATCCTTATTACCTTATTATGTCACGTGACTTTTTGTTTTTTACCCACAACGATCGATTATCTGATTGCAAACATTGATAGTAAAGCCAGAAATTAGAATAGATAACTCAGTTAACGCGTGCTAATTTGTAAGGAATTTTGGATGTTTGCGCTTTTAAATAAAACAGACTGGTTTCTCAGTTCAAAACATGACGCGGATAAAACAAATAACAGAAAAACACACCATCATTGCAAGCGAGACTTAAATCGATCACGATCATCAGTAATAATTAAAATATTTGATGAATTCTCTTTCTCGATATAAAAATTCTACAATAATTTATTAAATCATACATTGAAAGAACTTTTATTTATTTCAAACTAGCTACCCGGATAGACTTCGTTCTGTCTGTTATGTTTTTTTAGTAAACCTTCCGTGAGATTTAAGGAACATACAAAAAAAATTGCCGAATTAGTCGAGCCATTCTCCAGTTATGCGATTAGCAACATTCATTTTTATTATATTGATTAACATCACCTCGAAATACAGATTCAGCCAACAGACAAATAAGATAATACAAAATACTCGACAATTATACTTTAAAACATACCAAAACGTAGTTTTGAGAATTGTTGTTTTTCTTGTATGGAAACTAGCGGAACTAATCAGACGCTTATCTAAAACTAATACGTACAACGTACATACAAGTCACAAACATACCTCCGGGTTTCCCCGCATTAGGAACACTTATTGCTATCAGTTGTATACGATAACAACCGCGAAAGTTTAACGTGCTCTCCGAGACACGGTGGGGAGTCCCGCAAGGACAGACAACCAGACCGGAAGAAATATTTGAGAGTACAATTAATTGGACCAGAATGAATGTTGCGGTGAGCCGCACGGCGCGCGTGCACTGCGCGCCGGTGGCGGGCGGGCGCGCGGTGGCGGGCGCGGGCGAGGCGCGCGCCGCGTTCGCTGCGCATGCGCGTGCGCGCGCCTACGACTGCGAGCTCGACGCCGTGCTCGACAGCGTCGTCGGCAACTGCAAGGACTGCTTTGTATCCATCAGAGGTGAGTGCTACCTGCTCTATACGCTATTGTCATTGATTGTCTCCATTTAGTTAGAAAGTAAAGATTATTTATTTATACTTTATTGTACACCACAACTACATTTTAAACATATTTAAAGACAGTTACAGACTGTGAAATACAGCGGGCGGATTTATGGCTATTTAGTCATTTCTTCCAGACAACCCATTATAGTTATAGTAATTATAGAACGCTATCTTTAGAGCATGTGGATAACGGTGTTGCTGCTGTCACCGCACCGGCAGCATCCTCCTTTTCGCTTCCCAGTTGTGTGAGCCTCGTCAATAATAGATAGATAGAGAGACAAGACTTCTTGTAAACTACTATTCATAGTAGTTGAGTTTTTTGAAACAAAATTTAGGAACAGCATTATTAGTAAAAACATTTAAAAAAAAAAAAATCCGATCTAGGCCTCAAATAGCGGACGTGGTGCCCACAAATGTGAGAAAACTGGGACTTTTCTAAATTTTACAAAAAATGGCATAGACCGCTAGTTGTTTGAGATAGATTTTTTTTTTTTGGTTTCGTAACCCACCTCTCCACTCCTCTCACACGCACGTTCAGGATTATCCATTCATTACGGGACATCCTGTGTGTATAGCCTTTGAAATAACGCCATCAGTAAACTACCGACTGAAGCCAGGCGTCTGGTGCGTCAGCATCGACATGCGACCGGAGTTTACTTAAAAAACGATGTCATATCGTATGAACTACTGACGTTTACGTTTAGTGTGACTTTATAGAGTATTTAAGCTGTTTATGTTAAATATTGATGTATTAGATTACCAGCATTTATTGGATCGATATGAATCAAGCATTTTAACAACGTTTATTAAATAAATTGTTGTCCTTTACTTATGAATATTTATCTTCTTAAATAAACAGGCATTGTAAAAAGATATTCTTATCTAACCAGTGATTCCTTTTTTTTATGTAACTAGGTTGGCAAACAAGCGTACGGCTCACCTGATGGTAAGACCGTAGCCTATAGACGCCTGCAACACCAGAAGCATCGCAAGCGCGTTGCCGACCCTATCCCCAAACCCCCCCAGGAGCTCTGGTCACCTTACTAACCAACAGGAACACAATACTGCTTGAAAACAGTATTATTTAGCTGTGGTCTTCTGTAAGGTCGAGGTACTACCCCAGTCGGGCTGCTCCATATTTTGAGCAGGAAATTTCCTGCTGTGCCCTACCTCAGTTAAAATTATTGTTTGCTTATTACCGAGTGCGTTCTCTTATATTTAATAATACTATAAATTATTTCAGGTATTTCTGACTACCGTGACGGAACTCGTGGTAAGGAATGGCAACCCCACGCTGCTTTAGCGGCAGCAGCTGTAATGAAGGCGATCATAATGGCACTGGCGCCTCCCACAGACTGAACAAGGGAAAATAATAATAACTCATAATTTGGGCCTTACTACGTGATAAAAAATATTTATTAAAAATAGATCTTCAAACGTAAAACCAATGAAATACGGCCTAATTTTTAAACTATCGCACTGCTCATTTACCGATACATTTTTATATTGATGCTTAAATTTTATATGATGTACCAATTGTGAAATTCAAATAAATATCGATGTAACTAAATCAGTCATGACCACCGACAAATATCGGGTACAAAACATAATTAACTTAAGAAATGCATTTAAACTTTTAAGTGCATTAAAAATAAAAATCTTTTTATCTTATTTACTACATTTCATAAAGAAGTAGAAGTATTTATTGGTAGTTGTATTAGATGAGATTACAGGTCCACTTGCCTTACTTTCCTGTTAGAATTGTAGTAGTATAGAATTATCTTATACAATATTTAAAAGTAAGTAGTTATACATACGTTTTTAAAATGTTACAACTTTATTAACGTTACATTGATAGATTAGAATTCCTCTCATTGACAATTTTTATAAATATTTTGATATGTTAATAACTAAATCTTTCCATTAGAAAAACTTTGACTGAGATACTTTTTCTCTGTTCCCTAAGTAGAGGTAAAATGTTATTTTTATTTATTTATTAATATTTGGCGCTTTCAAATCGTCTATAATTTATTATATTATTTTTAGTATTAATGGTCTTTATCTTTGGTATTAATGGTCTACTAACACTGCCATGTGTCTTCTTATACTTTAGAAAGTTGTTCTTATTGCACTAATAGGACAAGAAGTAATTTTATTGAAACAATTATGGAAGTGCAATTATCAATTGACCGACTAAGTTTGGAACCTTAAAATAGTTGCCAAAGTTTAGAAAATCGCTAATTAAAAAAAACTGCCAGGACAAAAAAGGTAATACATATTTAATATAAATGGCATATTTAAATAGTCAAACATTTGTATTCTTAAATATATTTTACGTATTGTTGTGAAAACCAAAGGTTTTACTTTCGGCTGTTTTACACAGGTCTAGTCGCCTGGAGTTATTTATTTACACTTATACTTAGATTACCTTATACAATATACTTATAAAACTATTTTAAAATTATATAAACGTTGAATTTGTTACCATAAAACATGTTTGTTGTCCTTTGTGAGTTATGTGATATATTTAGTTAAAAATTATGCAAAATGCATACAAACCAGTAAAAACGTCGTAATTTTTACAATGTGTATTTTAATAGCTGGTTATACTTTGTTGATATTAATAACGTACATTGGTAATAAAAAAAAATCGTTTTTGTTAACTTAATATTTTGTAGACGATAAGTATAAAGTATCTTAAATTTTGTGTAACTTCTAATGAAATGACCGATAGTTGTAATTTTTAGCATCTTCGAATAGTTTGACTTAGAAGTTTTAGTTTAGATCATGTGTCATTCATTACACATTAAAAGGATTTTGTTTTTTGAAGTGAAACTTCTTTAGGCACATGAGGGTAAAATTTTTACGGATAAACGTAACGAAGATGTGCAACGTTTCTGTCAAACAAGCAACGTGCAACGTTTTTGTCGACCAACAGCCACGTCAGTGTCTGCCACCTAGCGTGTACTATAGAAACTACAAAGGTTGTTACATTAATATCGACAGTATTACATTGCAAACTAACTAGATGGCGCTGGAACAGAAATCTAAAGCCGATTTGTATAATATATATAAACGAGAACTTAAAATTAGTTTGCCAAAGAAGTTTCACTTCTGACATGTGTACTTTGCACCCACACACTTTTTTATGCTTCTATTTATTTACTTTCAAATCTATATTTTATTTTAATTAATTAATAGGTATTAACTTTCCGCATTTCGAATCAAAATTCCATTCAAATTTGGATTGTGTAACATATCATTTTGAATTGATTTTTATACATGAGTATTGATTCGATTGTCTCGTGTATCCAAACTAATTAGGTATTAAACATTGTATTTTAATAATAAATTATTACTGTTGTATTTTGTGTATATTTGAGTGCCTTTTTTCGTGTTAATCTTTTTCAATTTTGTAATCGCACAAATAAATTGCTAGTGAAAATTTTTGTGTTATTATTTTGAAATCAGTTCTTAGGTTTGTACATACCTACTTTTTTACTATATTACTGTAATGTTTATACCAGTTTGTACAATTATCTTATACTATTAAACGAGCAATTCTTGTATATATATATATTTTCTGAATCTCGGAATCGGCTCCAATGATTTTCGTGAAATTTAGTATGCAGGGAATTTCGGGGGCGAAAAATTGATCTAGCTAGGATTCATTAAAAAAAAATGTCGTTTTATCCCTGTTTTTAGGCAATGAAAAAATATCATTAGAATACGAAGCTAAATTTCACAACTGACATTGTAATTCAAATAGCTCAGGTAGGAAATTAGCCAGGATCAAATCGAGTGGGCCCGGGTTCAAATCCTTATACCTCCAGATCGATTGTTTTTTCTCCTTTTTTTTCTATTTGCTCTCGTGATTTTTTATTTCAATAACGAGTTCATATTTTTTATTATTATGTCGGAAAGATAGAAAAATATTATTCATATTTTATCAATTACTAGCCGACCCGTGCCCACTTCGTGCGCATAATTTATTTTTAATAATTACTTCTAACTACGATATCTCAAAAACCATTCATCTAATTGATTTAGTGTAAAGAGCAATTTTAATCTGTATTAAATGACTAAGCTAACTAACATATTCATTTTGATAAGGATTAATACCGAACTAAAGAAAATAGCTTTGAAAATAACGTAATGTTTTTAATTAAAAATTTGAACATAAAAGTGGTTATTGTAGGTCAACCGTAAGAGATAGAGATATGCTATCGCGGACTTTTTTGTAGCAATTTTATAGATTTTGAATTCTCTAGTACATTACTTAACTGTATCTTTGCTAGTTTACGCGGCGTTCGCGTGGAAAGTTCCCAGTTGGCGAGATTTTTTGCGACCTCTTCAACATTTATCGCCGTATTTCAGCTAATTTACATAAAAGCATAATAAATTATATACCTAAACCTTCCTCAAGAATCACTCTTTCTATTGTTGAAAACCGTATAAAAATCCGTTGCGTAGTTTTCGAGTTTATCGCGTTCAGACAGGAGGACAGACAGACAGACAGGAGGACAGAAAGACGCGGCCGGGGGACTTATTTTTATAATAAGTATAGATAATAGATAACGTATTTAGTAATATTGAAATTTACGATAAATCTGTTATAACTGTTTTAACTTCCGATCACTGCGGTCAAAATTTTCTCTTGATGAGAAAATTAATATAAACACTCGAAGAATTACACGTAGACCAATAACGGTAAAGAAAAAAAAATTCTTTTAGGGATATTGTAGCACACAAAATATGTTTGTAAAGTAGATAATTATGATGGCGCAGGATCCAGGTGTAATCTATAATTTAGTTTTCAAATTAATCTTAGAGGAAATCTATAACATTTTTAAAATTAAAACTTTAGATATAAATGTAAACTTTAAATTTAGTGAATGGGCCTCTGACGGTACCTATTTGTAAGAGTAGAAATAGGTTGTACGACCTGTAGAGTAAGAAGCAATGGAATCCGGAGACTAGATTTTTGGCTTACGTAAAACAATATTTTAAAACTTTTGAAGCTATATGGTATGGCTGCTAAATCAAAATCTATCAAAGATTACCTAATAGTATCTGTGCGAAACGTAATAAGCAAACTATACCAATTGAATCAATGGTGATGTTGTAAGCTCATCTGATGACAAGTTGGCATACGTCTTTGAAGCCTTTTTCGATAAAATACCCATTGACTTAACTTCTCGACTGATTTCATCTTCAACTAATTCTACCCAACTTCTTAATAATAACGTTAGCAAATGTAATGGTTGATTTTTCATTCTCGCGGGTTGATTCTTTAGATATTCTAAAAAAATTGCGTGCGTACAAAGTACACATGTCAGAAGTGAAACTTCTTTGGCAGACTTATTTAAAAAAACGAATGAAAAAAAAACGAATTGAAAAAACAAAAAACAAAAAGCCAACATCACGCAGTGTTCCCAGGCAGTCACCCATCCAAGTACTGACCGTGCCCGACGCTGCTTAACTTTGGTGATCGGACGATCGAACCGGTGTATTTAACGTGCTATGGACGTTTAAATATCGTGACGCCGTGACGCGTTTGATCCGTAAAAATTTTACCTTTCATGCGCCTAAAGAAGTTTCACTTCAAAAACAATGCACAATGATCTGTGGAGCATTTCATTAAATTAATTAGTACTATCATTGATTACCTCGCTCCGTACTTATCTTTAACACTTAACAATGCTATTAAGGTGGGTTCTTTTTCAGATTTTCTAAAATATAGTAAAGTTTTACCAATTTTTTACCCACTTGCAAAAAAGGAGGAGGTTTTCAATTCGATTGTATTTTTTTATGTATGTTACTTAAGAACTTTTGACTGGGTGGACCGATTTCGTTATATTTTTTCTTTAATCGAAAGTCATTGTCATTTGGTCCCATTTAAATTTATTTGAGATCTAACAAGTACTTTTCGGGTTATATCTATTAATGCATTTTTACTTGACTATTTTTTCGTCGACCTACGTTGTATTATACCGCATAACTTTTTACTGGGTGGTGGATTTTGATGATTTTTAATTTAGTCGAAAGCTAATGCTTAGGGGTCGTTCAAGTATTACGTAACGCAAATTTTGAAGATTTTAGACCCCCCCTCCCCCCCATGTAACGCGCCGTAACGTTTTCCTGTACCCCCCCCCCCAGCCCATAAACGTTACGTAACACCCCAACTGACCATTTTTACCCAAATGTCACAACTTTGTTGCGAAAACTACCGAAAAGTCGCTTAAAAAAATCGCGTTCGCAGTAAGTATAAATATATATGTTTATACAAAAAGGGATATAAACGAAAAGGGTTGCCAATTTGGGAGATTTAGTACACTAGTTTTTTTTATTTAAATAAAAAACAACGTTACGTAACGAGTTGTTCGAGACCCCCCCTCCCCCCTGTAACGCATCGTAACGTTTTACAAGACCCCCCCTCCCCCCTAATTGCGTTACGTAATACTTGAACGGCCCCTTACCATGTTGTCAAATTTAAATTTCATCGAGATCTGATAACAACTTTTTGTGAAATCTTTGATAACGCGTATTTACTTGACTACTTTGTCGTCTACCTCCGTTGTATTACTTGTCGATGTAATTGAAGTCGGTTTTTTTTCGTTTGCAAGCAAACACAATTATTAAAAAGGCACATCGTAGTGATCCCAGTAATTATACACCCTTTTTAATCCTACCGTCCTTAAATAAATCTTTTGAAAAAAATATACTAAATCAACTTCTATCCATTTTAAAGTTAATGGATTTTTTCACAGTGAACAATATGGTTTGAGACTAGAGGTCGCTCTACGACAGACGCTGGTGTGGCACTTCTCAAGCATAAACGAGTATATATGACGCTTGAGAGAGGTCTCAAAATGTGTATGTGTATTTTGTGACTTATTAAAGTCATTTGATTGCGTGGACTATGGGATTTTATTAAATAAACTTGAATACTACTGTGTTAATGCTACAGATATAGAGACTGTATTTATTTTTCAAAAAAGGGCGGCAAAATTCGCGGCATTTACGACCTTGGAGCTCGAGGACGAGTCTCCCTACGGGATGTTTTTCAAAAGGTTGTTGTAACAATTGCTTGGCAATATATTTATAACAATATTATGTTTATTCACCAAAATATTCATTGTTTTGAAATAAATAGTAATAATCGCAGTGTACACACAAGAAGGAATAACAAAATTGTAACTCCAAGTTTCCAACTGCACAAAGTAAACGTCTCCTTTCTGGGTTATGGTATTCGCATGTATAATAAAATCCCACGAACAATTTCGGAATTATCTCAACATATATTTTTTTTAAATGTAACTAGATCGGCAAACAAGCGTATGGCTCACCTGATGGTAAGCGATAACCGTAGGTTATAGACGTCTGCGACACCAGAAGCATGCGCGTTGCCGACCCCATCCCCAGTTCCCCCCAGGAGCTCTGGTCACCTTAGTCACCAACAGGAACATAGCAATATTTGAACACAGTGTTATTTAGCTGTGATCTTATGTAAATTTAAAGTTTTTATTAAAAAGAGATTAATAGATAAAGCGTATTATCCGGTGCAGGATTACATAGTTGATAAAGATATGTGGACTTAGTGATGCTGTATGCAAGATATTACTTATTTTGTACTAAAGCACAGTTTATATATTATTTTCAAAAATATTTCATTCCGAGTCGGTGGTAGCTTTACTTTTACAAAAATAATAAACACTTTAAAATTTTAATTTGTAAAATGACGATTCGAAAGTGCTCTTTGGTCCTATTTGAATAAAGTTATTTTTGATTTTGATTTTGATTCGTATTTGAATATGATTTTCAAAAAACATGATTTACTAAAAATACCGAGCAAAGCTCGGTCACCCAGGTACTTAAAAGATGATGTGTTTTAATAGACAACTTGCCATAACCAACTGTAATACTTTGACCTCTTTCTCCTTGTCGTCATAAATTAGTCATTTGTTACACAGTACAAATTACTAAATTTCATAGTTGAATGTTATTTGCCTATTACTAGAATTATTAAATAAGTTTCGGTAGTAAAGAATATAGCCACCTCCTGTCTTAACGTGGGTATCCTAAGAGATGACTAAGGAATAATATAGTTCCACTACCACCTTGGAACTTAAAAAGCCGACCGGTGGCGGGATAACCATCCAACTACTGGCTTTGAAATACGCTGGCCGAAGACGGGCAGCAGTCTTCGATGCGACAAAGCCAGGCCTGCGGTCACCAACCCGCCTGCCCAGCGTAGTGACTATGGGCAAAACACATGAGTTCACATTTTTTGAATAATATATAAAATGAATATAGTATCTGTTATGAAGATTAGAATAGGTTGGCATATAGGTGACTCTATTATTAATAGTTGTTTTTTATCTGTTCCAGTAAATATTATCCCTGTCAGATTCACATAGTGTTTATTGTAGCTCGCTCACTCAATATGGTTGGTTTAGGAACTTATAAATAAAAAGGGCAAATAAAACTAAAAAATTTAACTATCCATCTCATTTATTGTTCCTTATTTAATATTTGTCTTACTGTACTACTATAAAGTAAAGAAATAAAAACTAAATATACCAATAGACATAGGACCAATACAAATTATTATCAGATATAAGTATTTTTCAAAGAAAATTTAAAAAAATTATGAAATAAGAAGTTTACTCCAAGGTCGATCTGAAACAAAAAGATATAGGTTTTATATAAGAATCGACTGTTAGGCGGTACGAAGTTCGCCGGGTCAGCTAGTTTTATATAAAAAGAGGTTCTGGTGAAATCCACAAAACAAATTGTTTTTAATTATTAAAAAATAGTATCTATTGATGTATATAAAAAAAATCCATCATCTTTTCTTTGGTCAAGTTTGTAGTACATAATTATAATTGTGAAATAACTCACTTCATAAACCTTTGCGTCGAAATTTTCATTCTGAAATATAAAATATAAATCATTAGTAATTATGTAAAATATACAATATATATATATATATATATATATATATATACACATGTAACAAAGACATTTAAAAGCTTTTTCACCCAATTAAAAAACTAAAAAAAAATTTAGATCTCTGCAAATTCCAATTTATTTTGTTATAGTGTGAAATGTGATCCACTAGACTAAGGAAACATTAATAGGTTTAGGTATACACAAACTATTACTTATTTATTAGTATACTTTTCACAATTTGTTAGTATTGTACAAAGAAAAATACTGTTAGGTCATTCCTAACATTTTAATTTAAAAATAAGTACATATTTTATAAGTAAATATCAATCCTAATTATGTTAACTTTTTTTTCATTTTGCTAACTAATATAGAATTATTTGCGTGCATATATTCCATACTAGCTCAACGTTGAAACGTTGTTTTGCCATATATGTTATCAACCCTCCCAAGTCGCAACCCCCTCTTGTGGGTGGAATTTCGTAAAACCCGTTCTTAGCTGACCTCCACTCGGTGAAAGGAATATTCCTACCAAATTTCAAGTCTCTACGCCTTATGGTTCCAGAGATATCGTGATGAGTCAATATCGACGGGTCCTACGTACATGGGCCATAGCAATAATTTGAGCATTTTCACTTTTTTGTTTTAAATGCTTCTTTTTAGTCTAGTTAACAAGTTGCACTAAAAAAAATACACATTTATAGATGCAAATACTATTTTTTTCTGCAGTATAAAGGCTTATTTGACATAATTTTAAATGTATATAGGCCAAACAGTTATTTCGAGACTTGTACGCGGGGGAACCCCGCGTCTAACGGTCTCTCGGACATGTGTCAATGTGAAATATGTCATAAAAAATTATATTATTATCATTTAAGTTATGTATTTATTTATTTAAATATTTTTATAAATCTGAATACTATCTTTTAAAATTAGTTTTTGCCGAGAATATCTACCAAAATTACTCATTGGCCTTTTTATTATTATTTTTTCAATATAATCAATTTGAAAAAGTCGCGTATATAGGCATATCTACATTAAGTAAAAAACTAATAATATACAAAAAGATCAATCTAGCTAGAATAATGAACAGTACCTGGGTGACCGAGCCCAGCTCGGTATTTTTATTTTTTTTTTTGTTTTTTTTCGGTATTTTTATATTTTAATTTTATTTAAATAATAAATCACGAGTGAAATTAAAAAAAAAAGAAAAAAATAATCTGGAGACTGAGATTCGAACCCGGGTCAAAACGACGCTTTCCGCTTTCCTAATTTTTCCTAAACGCTTTCCTAATTACGCTATTACAGCTGTAATAATAATGTTGAAATTAAGCTTCGTATTCTAATGATATTTTTTCATTGCCTAAAAACAGGGATAAAACGACATTTTTTTTAAAATGAATTCTAGCTAGATCAATTTTTCGCCCCCGAAATCCCCTGCATACTAAATTTCACGAAAATCGTTGGAGCCGATTCCGAGATTCAGAAAATATATATATATATATATATATATATATATACAAGAATTGCTCGTTTAATAGTATAAGATTAGGCGTCATAGACACATTGATAGCTGATTGATAGATTGATGTTATTGAATTTTTGCATACGGTAAGTATAGTAAGAAGCATGTGAAAATTATATCAAATTGAAAATTTTGAGAGCCTCTACTGAAAAGTGGTCAAATTTCACACTGGCCCTTATACATAGGACCCGTCGATATATGGGTGGAAATCTCTTTTATATATATAGATGAATCACATAAAAAATCTGTACCTTAATATTGCAATTGACGATTGTAATACCACAGAATTCGTTAAGCCTACTTTGGATGCACAACAAAAAGCAAGTTCATAACCATGCCACATGTATTACATGTAGGAAATAAAATTATACTTTATTCTTAGCTCTCTTCCATGATTTGTTCTACGATTTTTAAAATTAATGTTATCTGTATTTCATACAGATTTCAACTGTATGTTTTTAAACATGTAGAGAAAAATGCATGAAAGCTGAGCAAATTTTTAATTACTGCAGCTGCTATTAAATTATTAGATTGAAAACGTTAACAAAAGTTAAAGAGGTCCACATTAATAAATTTTTTTAGACATTTTACAGCTAACAACACAAATACAAATATATGTTGTGGTATTCTCTACAAATTTAACACACATTAAGTTAATTCGTATTATTTTTATTTTTGTGTTTCCCACACGTCATGAGGAAATTCGAAAATGTTTTTATTATCATATCAAAATTTCGATCCAGCGGGATTCGAACGCCTAAGCGCTGGATCGAAATTTTGATATAATGATAATAAAAAACATTTACACATTAGGTTAGTTTTTTTTACTGTGAACATTGACAGTCACTAGTTTTACTTGTCTATTTTGTTTATTAAACTATAGGGAAATAGGTCTCGAGCAAATATTAGTTTGTGGTTCAATATTAGTGAATACCTTCAAACATAAAGCATGACAATTTTAATAACCGTTTTAAGTGAACAGTGCAAACACAAAAGCAATGTGTCAATATGTAATATTGTTACTTGCATCAGTCTGAGAGCATGATGTTTGACCACCAAACTTATTGTTGGTCTTCTATAAGTTGAAAAAATACATCAAAACACATTCTCAATTAAAATTAGTGAAATATATTTTATTTGTAATAAAGAATGACAAAATTAGATTTATGAATTTATAATTTAGTTATGATCAGTGTGGTCATAGAGTAATTTATTATGAATGTTTAATTTTATTGACCAAAAAATCACTGGACTTCATAACAGATTAAACTCGGCGCGGCGAACCTTGATCCCTATGACACTGACAGCTAATGTCACCATATAACATTGTAGTGGCGTCACCATTAAATTGGGATCATATTGGGGACGTTTAAAAATGCCATTTATAAATTTTACGTAGCTTTATACCATTAGTAATGATATTCCGTTGATATTTTTAACAATTCTTAACATTTACAAGAAGTTATCTCAATCTGAATTTATGTTTACGTCCTGCAAAACTTACGTCGTGTGACGGTTATCGACTAGGGCGGCAAGTATCGATAAAAAAATGTCGGTAATGGAAACGAATGCACATTTTTTTTTCATACTCACATTTTAGTTCATATATTATGGAATGGAACAGAATATTACAATCATACCATTCATACATACACACATGATTATATTATACCCAAGAAAATTAAAAAATAACAGCTATAGGACAAAATGAAATGAAACAAAATCTGTTAGGATTTATACCTGAAACTGTTGGAATGTTAAGAGGGGGAAATTTCGAACGACCCGAAATTTATACTACACTTATAGGTGCATAATTGAATATACAGCATTATAATCTCGTCATAATCTCATTTACAGCGTAATAGCTTCTAAACTATAAATGCTACGGGAAAGAGTTTCCAATAAAATTTATAGGAAATTTCATGCTCTACGATTTAGTTACCACTATTTTTAATTTATCATTGACCATTAATTAAATATTTAGCAAAAACCATATTGAGAAAACTTTGGAGCGCTATAATTAACAACCTATGCGTTAAATAAAAAAAAGAAGTTTCAGATAAAAAAGATGACAAATATTATAATCTACAATAATGATCTGAACACTTTTTATTGTACGATGCGCGGTTCGCGAGATATTCGATAAAACGCGTTTTCCAAGATGGCCGCTGACGCAGGACCGGCACCGCCGCGCCAACTTGGATTTACATTGAGGGGACACCGCTGAACATATTCCAAAAAAAAAATGTACCAGGTCTAATACATTGCAAAAAAAAACTCCCCGGCGCTTGGGCTAATACAACAACAACATAATGGACATTAAAAATGCACATTATAATATTTTTTAAAACATGTTTACCAATGTGGCTGAATGTAAGCCACGCCTTTGTCTAAAAAAAAAAAAAAAATATCGACAAGACCAAAGACACAACCCATCACTAACACGAACTGTCATAGGGATCAAGGTTCGCCGCGCCGAATATAGGTTTCACAAACATTTCTAATATATTTTTATTACTCTATGAATATTTAGGCATTACAGGCTTTGATAACTAATAACAAATAGATACATTGAAAATCTAGAACTCTTATGTCTCTGTATTATTACTTTGAACAGTGACAAGGAAAATACATGTTAATAATTGATATACTACAATTCAACTGTTCTGTAATTAATTATGTAATATTAATCTAAGAACTAAATAAAATTATATATCTAGGATATTTAAAAGCTTAGTAAACTTTCCATTTCATTTGATTTCTTGACATATACTCATGATATTTTCTTGTACAAATTACTAATTCTGAAGCAACTTAAAAGTGCTAGTGCTACTACAAACAGCAAACTAATCTTTTAACAACAACTAAGCCATTTATTTTAAATTAAAACTTTGTATTGCAAAAAGTTGTATTAAGTTTGCAAAACACATGTTTGAAATTGAACAGTTTATAACGAAAAATGACTTTTTAATAGGAATCTGGATTTAGTAGAGACGATTCTGAACAGTAACTGTGTATGTACTTGTTAATAATGATCAAAGATTTGTAATCCATGGTAAACGGTGTTGGTATTACGATAAGTACTTTTTGTTTATAAACTAATTGTTATATTATACCTATTGTAATACTGTTTGTTTACCCAAATAAAGAGAAAAAAAAGATGACATGTTATAAAAACATGAGTAAGGCAAAAATTTAACAAAGTTTATCATGCTTAATGCAATTTTTTTAAATATTATTATGAATAAGTAATTACATAAAGTAGGTAGTTAAATTTTAACTTACCAACATATTTGACCTCATCAAAAGCTTTCCGAGCCTTCTTCAATTCCTCATTCATGGTCAACAGATCCTTAACTCTGGCATACTTCCTGTGATCTTTACGAACTAAAAATATAATATCTTCAACTTGAACACGACCAGGTCTACCTACTTCCATAGCCCTGTAAATTTAAACAGAAAATAAATTTACATTTTGAAAGAAAAACTTCATTAATGACTAATAAAATAAGGAAATTTTATCAAAGATATTTGACTATATTTGTTTTTTTTTTTTATAATATACAGTCAAATTAATTTTATGCCAATTGGTTAATCAATGTATGGTTATGTAATGTGTAGGCTGGATGAGGATTGCGGAAAACCGGGATGTCTGGCGCGAACTTGGGGAGGCCATGTCCAGCAGTGGACTGCAATAGGCTGCACTGATGAACTGATGGTTAATCAATATAAATGTGTTTTTAATTTCATCCAGGTGTGTTAAGTGGTAATATTATGAACAAGTAACTAACATCATATCCTTCAAACTTCCACATTATTCTCAAGATATGATAAGCATGGATGTCAGGAATAGAAAGTTACTTAGTTTTTTTAGTTATCAATAAAATATTTGGCTGAGGATATTCGGACACTAGCGTCACCCCAGCAGTAATCTAGCGTGACTGGTACTTCTTGAAAAAAAATACTCTGACCTAACCTCAAAAATAGACTGTTCATTGGCATAATTTCGTTCCATGATGTCTCCGGCTATAAGAACACACTATTTATTTATTGTATTCAGTGTGATTTAATTACGAAAACAGAATCACAATAGATTTGAAAGTGTACTTCCAGTCACCCTAGTCACGCTAAATTACCGCTGGAGTCACGCTAGTGTCCGAATATCCTTAAAAAAATTTAGAAGAATAATCTAATAATAGAATATTTATTTGAAGTAACTAATGACCCATAATACTTTGTTTTCTTGTTTATAAAAAATTGTAAAATGAACTAACTTGTGGGTAGTCTCAGTAATAAACTCTATTACAAGATCTTCTAGAAAGTCGACACTCTCAGTGTATGGATTCCGATCATCACCAAAACCATACATCATACAACGAAGTTCTTTGCTGAATAATCGTTTCCTACCCGAAGCTGTGGCACCCAACTGTGGATCTCCGTCTTCATCGTCAAACTGTATAAAACAAAAATAATACTTTAGGTAATATTTGTAATCAACAAATACCATTACACATTATTATTGGGTCCAGTATTACTTGGTCGAACTGATCAGGTGTTTCAGACGACATTTTTGTATAAATGGAACATTAAACAACGTCTACGAGCTTATGATTAAACGTGGATTAAACTTATAAAATGTTCTTATTCTTTTATTGACAAAGAAAGTAAAGCTTGATCTTGAAGCTGGACAAGCAGTACAAGCACAGTCACAGACAGTTATTTTTTTATTATGAGTTATGACAATAGGAATAGCAATAGACAAACTGTCAAATAATAGAGTAGTTTGGTAGAGATGTGCGGAAAAGTTACTTTTATTCGAACTATTCGATGTCATAAATCGGTAAATCTGTTCGAATGATTAAGGCAAAACGTGGTCTTAATTCCAAGCCTAAATTTAACAATATAATTAATTGTTTTATTTCAACATACAAACCTTCTGGTGTAATGTGAATATCAATAATAATTAATGATTTATTGAAATATATTAAGTTGCTTTTGCATACAAGGTACGTGTGCAAATTTATACAAAGCAAATACAAAGGCGTAATCTGCCCTGCATAAGGAAGGGCAGTAATGTTCACTTACTGCTTTTTTCAAGTTTCATTGCCAATATGTTTTTTCAGTGTTTTTACATTTATCTATACTAATATATAAAGCTGAAGAGTTTGTTTGTTTGTTTGTTTGTTTGAACGCGGTAATCTCTGGAACTACAGGGCCGATTTGAAAAATTCTTTCAGTGTTAGATAGCCCATTTATCGAGGAAGGCTATACGCAATGTATCATCACGCTAAGACCAATAGGAGCGGAGTCCACGCCGACGAAGTCGCGCGCAGAAGCTAGTCTAATATAAAATTTTATGTTATTTCAATAAAATAAAAATAGTAATTTTGTTTCAACAAATACTTATTTTGAATGAATTAAATTTTTTAAGTATAAAAGCAGTAAATAATTTTCTCAAAGTGAGAAAGCAGTAGAATTCAAACTATACTGTTTTTATCTTCTGAAAGTAATAAGTATTAGCAATAAGTACGATTGGAAAACAGAAAAAGTGTTATATATTGCAGTTTATATATTGCAGTTATATATTACAGTTTCACTACCACCTTGGAACTTAAAAAGCCGACCGATGGCGGGATAACCATCCAACTGCTGGCTTTGAAACACACAGACCAAAGACGGGCAGCAGCGTTTTCGGTGCGACAAAGCCAGCCCTGCAGTCACCAACCCGCCTGCCCAGCGTGGTGACTATGGGCAAAACACATGAGTTCGCGTCATAATGTCGGGCGCGAACTTGTGGAGGCCTATGTCCAACAGTGGACTGTGATAGGCTGTAGTGGTGGTGGTAGTGGTTATATATTGAGGCATTCGTAACGTTCTATTATCATTTGACTATCATTTAAATAAATTAAAATACAAATATTTCTATGATTTTTTTAATAAACAATTTTTTTTGAACAGCAACTTTATTTTGAGTTAATATCATTGATGATGTTAAGTCTGCTCATTAAAGCAACAAAACCACTTTTTAAAAACTAACAAAAATAGTATCTATATGGCCAAAACAAATAACATGTGAGTTATGATTATGACTGTTCTTTTTGAGATAAGAAAAAGACTTCTAAACTCTGTCCAAAAATAAAAGAATTAAAATGTAAACAAACCACTTACCGGATGAAAAATATGCAATCCCTGTGTAATCACTCACAATGACTACTAGATAATTATTGTAGCATCTGGGTAATCACATGCACTACCATTATATTTGTAATTATACGTCTTTTTCATCGTCAATATAATATTTTTTAGCAGAAAACCGAATTCGCTGTAACCTCAAACCTAAAAGTGACATTTGTCATTACTGAGTCTTGTGTTTATGGTTAAGGGCTTTCTGTTCTTTCATATCGATAAAAAGTCGAGGTCAATGATATTAAAAAAAGCGTTTTAGCTCGAACTTTTTATAAATCATAAAAAAGTAACTCGAACTTTTTATAAATCATAAGTTTATTTTCACTTTTTATAAATAATTAAAAAAAAGTTAAAACGGCCACTAAAGTTAAATAGTGCGTTTTCCAATATCAGCACTAAACCGCATTATGCGGTATAATGCTCAATGCTCAACGTTGAAAGTTCCAAAGCTACAGCAACGCTTCACACAACGAGCACTCTCAAAAGTAGGGCTTCCGTGTGCGTGCTTGCAATGGATACCAACTCAGTGGTGGCTCAGTGGTTTAGTATTGTGCGCCACTGAGTCGCATTATGCTCTGTAATTGGAAAACGCACATAGTGTCATACTTAATGCGACTTTGAGAGAGGCATTACTTCGTTTTTTGACAATAAGACCGTAAGTCTTTCTCTGTGGTAACTTTTGCTTTAAATCTCATTGAAAATACTTTTAGTGTATCTTTGTCATCAAATTGCTAATACTTTTTTTAAAGGAGTTGTTACACGATAGTGGGGAGCCCCAGCTAAGGGTTAAGGCAGTGTGCCCCTAATACAAATAGACTTTTTTTGTTTTAAATAACATTTCTCTGTACCTTCATTAGTTTCTAAGTAGAAAATATTTAAATTAAATATTAATAATTACAAAGCCTTTTCATGCATCGCCATTTCGTTCGTGTTGTAAGTAATATCTAATAGGTTGTGAGTGTCAAAAGGTGTTAGAAGTTACTCTGTGTTTTGATAAATTTTACTCACACACAAATACCGAAAAGTACTTTCGAAAATCTAATTTGAAACGCACATACAGGCTGCACCCTCCTAATGTTGCTAGTGTTATATCGTTCAGTTTATCAACAAACTATTTGTATACAAAAATAACAGAAAAATATTTTTAAAAAATTCAGATAATGTTATATGGATTTCCTAGTATACCATGCACATGGTTTTGGCCAGAAATGAAAAAATTCCATTAAGAACGAATAAAAACCTGATGAACGATACCAAACCTCCAAATCTAAATTCTTGTCTTTGCGTTTGTGTTTCTACGGCTCAACAACTTGGCTTTCGTTTGTGGACTTCCGATTTCTTTGTGATTTGGACCGTGTTTATCTCCGTATTGACGACTATTTGCAAAGTTTTAAGGACCCCGATTTCGCTTTTGACTGGATTCCTATTCGAACTTCATTTCTACGAGGTAAGTCAAGTCATACTCTTTGAAGTCACACTATCCAATAATATAATGCGGTAGATACATATTTCAAATGCGGTAGATACAGATTTCACTTTGTCAGAGTAGCAAAAAAAATAATTGTTTGTCTGTAAAATCGGTATCATCTCCATTTCGCTTGTGCTTAAGCGTTTACGCTAAGAGGAGGCGAGATAAACGTAGTATTTTTAGAATGCTAATATCGAGTAGTCGAGTACCTAGTATTTTGTCACTGATATTTTAAAATAACAGTCACTGTAACAACTAGTATTGCCATGTACCTAGTAAGACAGAACTCTACGCACTGTAAGAAGTTATATATTTCCTACGTTCGACAACGAAAATCTTCAAAATTTGCGTTAAGTAATACTTGAATTCCCCCTTATAGTATGGTGTGCTAAATGTAATAAATATATGTTAATGTTTCATTTAGTTCAATTCCTCATTACATTCATATTATTTTCAAGTAGAGGTAGTACCTATTACTTAATCTGTGGAAGTACACTAACTATATTATGGCCTTGCATAGCGCCATCAGAAATGCATCATATTAAATTTACCGATATCGACATTTAACAACATACATCACAGCACTATAGTAGTCTATAGTTACACATTCCGCCATATTTGTTTACCTTTTAATTCTTTTATTTTTGGACAGACTATAAGAGGTAAGCGCACACACCGGCTGTACGCACGAAAAAGTGTCACGTTCCGCCTAAGCAATTCAGTGATAATAATTTAATTAAATTCATAAAAGTATAATTTTTCATCAATATTTCTTTATGACGTGTTTACATAAACTATCGTCCGTAAACCAATTTTACAGACAATCATTTTTTTATTTCATATTTCTGTACGCATAGTGCTCTCAGGAAAAATATCATTTATAAAACTTTTATATCGAATATCGAAAAATTTTATAATCGATACACGAATATAGATATTTTTTAAAACAATGATATCGATATTAATGTAAATTAAATCGATTGTCTCCAAGACCAACGCCAATCCCTAGTTGACAAATAAATGACGATTGACATTGATAATTGAGGTTATGTTTAATGTTATTAAACTTAAACTATAGGTAATAGGCAAGGATATTACATATGTTCCATGGAATATATAAGATCCTTGGTAATAGGTACCTCGTACCTATGTGGTTTTTGCCTTTTGTTATAAACATTAAGTAGATGCAGTGTATCGGCAGATAATTTATAATAAAAGTGTAATAAATTCCCTTTTACTATGAATCCTATGACGTAAGTTTGTACATTTAGAAAATAAAATTCAAATAATAATTACTTTTGTTATTGTTATGTTTTTGTTTCCAGAAATGTAAAAAATGTGTTAAAGTTAAGTGAAAGAGAACTCGCAAGTAATTCAAAAAGTTCTTGGCATGACCAATACAAAGACAGCGCTTGGATATTTGTTGGTGGTTTACCTTACGATTTAACAGAGGGAGATGTAATATGTGTTTTTTCACAGTAAGTTTTAGTTAGTCAAATACATAATTTAATGAGACATTAATTAACTCTATTATCATCACTATTTATACAATTTCTGTGTTAATTTTATAGGTACGGAGAAATAGTTAATATAAACTTGGTTAGAGATAAAGCTACTGGAAAATCAAGAGGATTTTCATTTATTTGTTATGAAGATCAAAGATCCACTATTCTTGCTGTAGATAACCTAAATGGTATTAAGGTAAATTTAAAACATTATAATCATCACAATCATAATAAGTGCAGAATTTCATATGACTAAGTTATTAAACTAGTAAATGAGTGTTATTCTGTAAAGCTGTCGCAGTTAAGCTAAAAAATAATTTATATGGAGTACTACTAATATTTTTATGTAAATTTTAAATTGTTTAATAGATTTTAGGTAGAACAATTCGTGTGGACCACTGTGAACAGTATCGAGCCCCTAATGCGGACATGAGCAAGATTGATGAAATAACTGCATCAATCAGAACTGAAGGATGTGCACCTGTTGTCAACCAAGCAGACATAACAATTAAAGTGGTAATCAATTTTTTTTTAAAATTATAATATGTATTTATAGTTTGATGCATTAAGTAATGATTTTGGACAAAACTGTCTGGGATATGCAAAAGCAACTTTAAAATTTTAAATTCTTAATTTAAATTATTTTAACATAATATTAATTGACAGTAAAGAAAACCATCAGAAAAAGAACTAGAAAAATTCATTTTTTAATTTTTTAAAATAATATGAAAACTGAGTAACTTCTAAGAAGAAGCAGTGCATACTTGGCCATATATATGCATGGTCTATCCAAATTAAATAAATCAATATCTTTTTTAAAATATGACAATTAAAATTTTATTGAGGTAGGAAATTGGTCAAAATTTGGACCGTCAAAGTGTCCCAACCTTATAGAGAAGATCACAGCTAAATAACACTGCTCTAGTGTTGCAAGTAATTGATCCTGTTATTGCAGCCTCCCTTCTTTGCAGGCTACGATACCCACTTACCATTAGGGAGACTATGTACGTGTTTGCCATCTGCGTAGCATAAAAAAAGGTTCAGTTTTTACAAATTTGTTCAGTTTTTGAAAAAGTTCTGTAAAAAAGGGCACATTTATTTTTCGCCTTTTCTTTGAAACAACGTCGCTGAAATAAAGTTGGGTGTTTCTTCGGTAACTAGTATACCCTGATTCAAGGGATCTCTTGTTGTTTGAGACATTGCAAGTGACGGTTTGGTGGTATGTTGCCATGGTCTTTTAGGGTTCCGTACCTCAAAAGGAAAAAACGGAACCCTTATAGGATCACTTTGTTGTCCGTCTGTCTGTCAAGACCCTTTTTCTCAGGAACACATGGAGATATGAATATCCGTGAAGTTAATCAGATGGTAATTTTTTTTCACTCTTTATCCTAGTTCTTATTTATCTTAAGACTCAATTTTACCATTATATAGTTAATGACATGAATATTGAGCCCTAATCTTCAACCTACACAGAAATGTCTTTCAATGATTGTCACTAGTGCACCTTTCGTAATTAGTTCCTTACTGCATTAATTTATGCCCATAAATAACTTTTGCTTAGTTTATTTTTTTAGGCACAATAAAAGTGATTTTTGTTCTTTCTGGTTGTATCCCGCGACCTACCTAATTCATTATTTACTAATTTTTATCTGTATTCCAAAGAAAAAAAAAAGTTACATGATCCTAACTAGAGATGAAACGGATATCCGGCAACTATCCGGTATCCGGCCTATCCGGCCTTGTTTTCACTATCCGGCCGGATACCGGATAGTACTTCAGTATCCGGCCGGATACCGGATAGTAATTCAGTTTTTTTTTCAGCCTGTAATATCGTGGGATGTTGGGCATAGGCCTCTTCCCCTATCTAGGAGAAGGATCAGAGCTTAATCCACCACGCTGCTCCAATGCGGGCTGGCAGATATATTCCCTACTATGAGTAACGATCGCTATGAGGTGTATAACTCGCGTCATCTAAAAAGAACGCTGAAAGAAACTGGAGGGAGTAAGTTTGCGCATCGCGCACGAAAGTACTAGGCCTATTGATTTATTTTTGAATTAGCCTTTCGTTCATACATTATTTCAAATTCTTAACTGCATTATTATCAGAGCCTCTCTCTTCATAAAACACTATACATTATAAATCATTTTTCTCACTTCCCTATGTAAAACTATTTCGTAATTTAAGACTTTTGTGCGCGGAGCGATTTTGAGTCGACGTCGAACTGTCCAACCAATAGCACATCGGCAAGCATGCGGCGAGTGATACACCCTCGCCTCCCCTACCTCATACCATCGGTTAGACCGATAAATCGTTTCTGCGCAACTTGAAGGCCAGCCTTCTTTTTACATGACGCGAACTATACATGATAACAACCGGGACCCACGGCTTAACGTGCTCTCCGTGGCACAGTGGGGAGACCCACAAGGACTGCACAAACGCCCAGACCACGGCAAGCATTTGCATGGCAAATACAAATGTTTGTCATGTGTGGGGATCGAACCCGCCAGCGCAACAAGCACAATCCAGTGCTGTGACCGTTGCGCGGCGTCGTTCAGTATACGTCACATATATTTTAAGTAAAGATGAAACGGATATCCGATACCTACAGGTATACCTGGATAAAAAAAATATATTTTTAAGTAATTATTTGCTTTATTTAGTTAGTCTTAGTATCACTTAAGAAATATAATTAGTTTTAGTTGTAAATTTTTAATCACACAATAGTAAATGAATGTAATAGAAAGAAAATGAATTTATTAGTAGGTACTCATACTGCACTAAGTTCAAATTATGGTAAATAAATTAAAGTGGTAAATGGTAAATAAACTAATTTCTCCGCATTGAGAGGTAGCAAGCGGTTTCGCTTCTCTTCATAAAAAGTATTTCGCTGTACACACTGCTGCAAGGTGCTGAAAGATAGATTTTGGCAAACTTTGTTAAATTTCACCAAACAGCTAAGTTCCGCCGGATATCCGGCGGCCGGATATCCGGCTATCCGGCCACATGGTTGGCCGGATATCCGGCTATCCGGTATCCGGCCAAACTGCTATCCGTTACATCACTGATCCTAACTTCAAAAATAAAGGATTTTTCATACTTACAAACTTTTAACCCATATTTCACCCCTCTAAATGTAGAATTTTACAAACGCTGAAACATATTATATTTACTCGCTTTTATTCAGTAGCTCAAAAACAGAAGTTTCATGTTTAGAACACCTAAAATGACGGACTTTCCTACTATCTTTCAACTTCTATTTTATCCGCTATATAAGAGGATGCTTACAGTATAAATTCAATATTTCAAATTTATATCATAAGTGGCTTACGCTGGGCATTGATATGTCAGCCGAGATTAAATATAAATGTTTTATTTATTATCTGATTTAAATGAAACAAACACTAAATGATAAATAAATTAATGAGTATGAATGTCAGTTTCTGAGAATAGTATTTATTAAAACGCACGGATAAACGGACATACAGACAAAATTATTATTTTGTATTGCGTCAATAGTCTCCAAAAAAAGTTTTACACGTGTATCTTCCGTACAGACAGCTCTCAACTACGTTATTATTATAATTATGTAATATGTATTGATTTCTCTTTATTATGATTTTTGCGAAGTTGATTATTTATATTTGTTTTTTAATTGTTCTTTCGATTTAAGTATCTGTGATGGTGAAAGCCTAAAATAAGTTCTACAGAAAAATTGAGTAAACTACATTGATTTTGTTTTATTGTTTTAATTGTTAATTAGGTTGGTATATTACAAAGTGTGCTTTGAATACTCTGGGATTTCGCTTATAATCTTCTGTTTTACCAGTCGTGAATAAAGTTTATGCTGCAAATAAGTTATGATTATACTTTTCATGAGGTAGAATAGGCCATTAGAACCTGTTTCACCTAATTAATAAACTACAGCTTTTTGTTAGTAATAATTGAGAGCGCAACCATTATTTATTTTTGTGATAGCAACATTATTATTCTCTTTGTTCGCTTCCTGTTGTATCGAGATTGTTCGTTCACTCTTGTTCCTGTACCGATAGAAGTAGCTCAATAAAGTACGCCATTCTTTTTCCGTGTTCTATACTTTGTTCTGTTTTTTATTTTAATCCACGTAATTTATCAACACTTTTAGATTCATTTTTGACTGACTTCCAAAAAAGGAGGAGGTTCTCAATTCGACTTTATTTTGTTTTTTTTTGAAGTTATACTTCTTTTGGCGCGTTAGGGAAAAATTATGAGAGTAAATTTTTACAATGCGCGCGCACACCGTCACGAAAAAAACCGACACGCTGAAGCCAGCTAGTCAACGAAGAAGTTAGCAACGTGAAGTTAGTTAGCCAATGAAGTATAACTTCTTACGTGCGTACATAAGTACACACACACTTTTTTATTTATGTTCCTTCAGAACTTTTGACTGGGTAGACCGATATCGATAAAAAATTTTTATCGAAAGATGATGCGTGTCATTTGGTCCCATTCAAATTTATTTGAGAATTTAATAATGAAAATTGAATCTAATAATGCGTTTTTCACGATCACGATTCAGCCTGTAATATCCCACTGTTGGGCATAGGCCTCTTCCCCAAGTATGAGAAGGATCGGAGCTTAATCCACCACGCTGCTCCAATGCGGGTTGGCAGATATATTCCTTACTATGAGTAACGATCGCTATCAAGTGTACATAATAACAACCGGGACCGACGGCTTCACGTGCTCTCCGAGGCACGGTGGGAAACATCCAGACCACGGCAAATCTGTATGGCCAATACAAATGCTGTCGTGTGCGGGGATCGAACCTGCAACCGCCCGCGTAACAGCCAATCGCAATCCAGTGCTGTGACCGCTGCGCCAACGCGGCGTCTTACTTGCGTGCGTTACTTATATTAATGCGTTTTTACTTCACTATTTTTTCGTCGACCTACGCGTTGTAACTTTATACTGGGTAACCACATAACTTTTTACTGGGTCTTCCGATTTTGATGATTTTTGATTTAATTGATAGCTGATGTTTATCATGTGGTCACATTTAAATTTCATCGAGATCTGATTACAACTTTTTGAGTAATCTTTGATAACGCGTATTTACTTGACTATTTTTTCGTCTACCTACATTGTTTTACTTGTCGATGTAATTGAAGTAGGTTTTATTTTCGTTTGCGAGCAAACACAATTATATTATTGCGAATAGAAATCTCCTACATGGGGAAGAGGCCTATGCCCAACAGTGGGATATTACAGGCTGAATCGAATAGAAATTATGAAAAAAAAGAATACATAAATAATTTGGAAAATCCAAAAGTGCACGCCTCACACGCTCATTGTGTTACGAATTGAAATTAATAATAATTGCCTAAAAGAGAAATCATTTGAAATAATAATAATTATTTTTTGTGTCCATTTTGAAAGATAAAATCGTTCTTATATGTTAAGGTAGGCACTAAATTATCGCTGAGCCTGCTTAGCTAACCTATCTTTTTCTCGTTCGCTTTGTCTAAAATCATCGTTTTGACGAACTTGAGACATTCGACATTTTTTTTTTGAGCAAGGTTTACATCATCCTTATTAGGAATTTGAGCAGAATAGATTCCACTATGTTTATTTCCAAGACAGCAGCTTTCAGGTTTATTCAGCTCAATCATAACATCATCTTTATAATTTTTCGAAAGACTCATAATTTTTACGACGTTCTCTTTTATAATCACGTTGTAATTGATCACGTTTTCTTGCAGAGTTTTTATTTTCTTTTGGCATTTTATATCTATGATATATTAAAACAATAGATACGTTACCCGCTGTCTATTTTGGCAAGAAAAAACTAAGGTAATTGCCTGAGTTTCGCTTAGTTACGCACCATTCAGTGTCGTAGCTAGACGTCCTTTTGTTTAACGCATATTATCATAAAAAGTGTTCACAAAATGCCTTCGTGTGTTTTTAGACGTTGCAGGAATTATACTGGAACTGTTAGGGGAAATAAAAACATTTCATTTCATAAGTAAATACTGTAAATTTATTTATTCTAACCGAAAATGTAACTTTTTATATTTTAATCGGCAGTTGTTATTACGAAGTACATGAGTGAGACATGTAGTGGACTCGTGCGTCAGAGTGAAAGAGAGAACAGCTAATTGTCACTGCTAGGGGAAGTTGGGTGAAATGGAACTAGTCTTCATTCACCTTCACAAAATTATATAAAAACCTGAAATTGTTTGTTTTAAAATCATGTTACTAAATATTCATAAATTCGATAATTCAAAAGTACTTGTAATAGTTTATTTTAATAAAAATGCTTGAATTTTAATTACTTATCATTTAAAATGTTCATTAATTTAAAAACATGTTTTAATTAAGATTACCTAAAGACGCATCGTACGACACAGTACCTCCGTGGTGATGTGGAAAGCTGTGTTATTTACTATTTTAACTCATGTAAGTCGATAAGACCCTGAGTAGTTAAGTGTGTGTTAATTTCGTAATATCCATCTATACTAATATTATAAAGAGGTTTGAACTTTGTTTCTATGTAGGGGGTAATCTTCGCAAATACTGATCCGATTATGAAAATTCTTTCACTAATAGAAAGCTACACTATTCAAGAGTGACTATGCTATATTTTATTGTAATTGAACAAAAAATTCAATAAATAAGAAAAAGACAAATTAAAATAAAAATTGGTAATGGCACTTTTTTTCGTGAGTGTACATGCGCAAAAGTTCGCAGAGCCTATGTTCAGTCTCGCCAAGATTCGTCGCGCGTACTATAACACTAATAAATTTGAAAAAGAAAAAAATTGTTTTTTTTTTACCTAATCTATAAATAAATTAATAAAATTAGTCTATTTTGAATTAAACTCGATTGTTCACTTTTGCCCAACCTCCTCTCGTTACGTGATTGGCTGCTGATGATACTCGACCGGTGTAACTAAGATCCTATATTCATCTCTTTCTAATAACAGATAAGGCGTATGTTGACACCTATGTTCTTTTTCATTCTCCGCTTACGAAGTAAAAAGTATTCTCTGTCCTTTTAAAATATTATTAGGTAATTTTTAATGCAATGATGTTGGCGTATGCCGCGTCTATTAGTATAATAGGTCGTTGTTTTATATTATCGAAAATCTGTCGACACGTCACGAAACATAGATACCTACAATTTTAACTTCACTGCCAAAAATATCAATAATGTCGCTAGATGCAGCAGAAGTTATTTAAAAAATAAATAGTTCATGAAAAAGGAGAGAGGAAAAAAAATAGACGGTGATAATTTTTGTTAATATTTTACATTTTGCTACTTGATTCATTTTTATATTAATAACAAAATAACAATTCATTAATAAAAAGTCTGCGGAGTTAGCGAATATTTTATCATCCGCTCATCCATTCGCAAAACCGAGCTCATTTGCTAAACTGGTGGTCATTCGCTAAGCTGGTAACCTCGAGCTTGAACGGCAACGCAGGCTTCGCAAGCATCACCGCAGACAGTTCCAACTCACCGAGAGCTATGCAGCATCTGGTTCCACTGGCCCGCCAACCGGCTATTGACCTTCGGTCTCGGAGGAGAGTAATGTGGCGTGTTTTTGATAGTCGTCAAAGAATTTGATTTTAAATTCTTCTTGATAATTTGTTTTTCAATTTAGTAAGTAAAATTATGTACGTACACGTAGCACGTTATCTTATAATTATATTTTATATTTTGCTACTTGAATATATTGTTTTTCTATTTCTATTATCTTATAATTATATTTTGTATTTTGCTACTTTTTTATATTTTGCTACTTGAATATTGTTTTTCTATCATTATTATTCTTCAATAAAGAGTCAGCGAAGATAGATAACATCTTATTATTTATCCGCTCGTTCAATAGCTTATACATTTCGCTAAAATTGTTTATATTTTTCTAAAACGAGAAGACAACTAAAAGTGCACATACCAACGGACAGCTGTAGATATATTATTTGATTACATTTTTTTGTTATAAGTATATATTAAAGGGCTTAATCCACCACGCTGCTCCAATGCGGGTTGGCGGATGCCTTACCATACATAATACGATAATACGATACCTTACCATACACTTTCAATATCATTGAAGTAACACGGTACCAAATTTCGAATCGATAGGACATATGGAAGGTAATTAGATTCTCTCATCAACTATTAAAGAGCTGATGATCTTCGAACGGCTGATCAGGTCATGGCTACCCTACCATATGCTTTCAATATCATTAAAGTAGCACGGTACCAAATTTCGAATCGATAGGACATAAGGAAGGTAGTCAGATCCCCTCATCAACTAGAAAAAAGTACCACAGACAGTTACACAGATACACAGACACGTTAAACTTATACCACCCCTCGTTTTGCGCCGGGGTTTAAAAAAGAAAAAATATTTATGAAAGAAACCTAGAAAATCTTTCGAATTTCGTTAATATCTTTAAAACGGTTAAGAGTTCAATCATAAAAAGATATACAGTTCATCCTTAGAGTGACTGAAGTATTATTCAAAAGAAATTATTACAATTAATTGTTTATATTTTTCTAAAACGTGAAGACAACAAAAGGGCACAGACCAACGGACAGCTGACATATCACTTTTTAATTACGTTTTTTTTGTTATAAATATTAAACGAAATGAAAAGAAAATACGCTGACTTTATAGATTAACATGTCTAGTTTCCGAAACAACCTTTTTTTTTAAAATTCAGTGCCTAACTTAACGTATAAGAACGATTTTATCTTGGAAAATGGACACAGAGCCGTCTTTCGATAGTAAAGCACACCCACACGCTTAAGCGTGTGACGCGTGCAAAAAAAATCTGTTGGGTATCATCATCCATCAAATAGCGTTATCCACAACTGCTGAAAAAGGCCCTTACTGGCTAGTATAGTATATCTATAATCTGATCTTTTACCGCTAGTAGGTAATTTGTAACGTTTGTTCGGAAAATTTATTAAACGGCGATTTGTTATCGAATAGTTCAGAATTTTTATCATCTTTGATAATTCAAGGAATTGCTATTTGCAGCCATGATTTCTTCTGTTGACGCTTAAGAGATATTTTACTCAAACAATAATTATTTTTAAATGACAAAACCCCGGTAAATGCGAGCATGTCTGTTAACGCCATTTTATACCTTACTAGCGATCCGCTCCGGCTTTGCAAGGTTGCAAAAACTATCAGTGTTCCTATATATATATTATGCATGTATTATACATATAAACCTTCCTCTGGAATTACTCTATTTACTAAAGAAAACCGCATCAAAGCCGTTGCGTAGTTTTAAAGATCTAAGCACACAGACAGCGGGAAGCGACTTTGTTTTATACTATGTAATGAATGTTGCCTTATGGGAGAATTAAACTTCCATTATAATTGATGCAGCCGACTTTGATCAGATGACTAATTCCAGGTTCTTATATTAAGAGAAAGATTCGTTTTTCTTACGAAGTTTCATTTTCAAATATTTCGTGTTCGAAATTGAACGTTTACTTTGTAAACATTTTTAATACACAAAAAAATAGTACAAACAAAAAAAAGTTTACTTTGTAATTTAATATCTTATTTTTCGTTGAAACCAGTCTAGCAAGATCCTAAAACTAAGAAATTTGATGTACTTGCCTCTGCGGGTAGATCAAAAAAAATATTGTTAACGATATCTGGCTGTTCAATTACATCACTATACATATACAGATTTTGCTGTTGGATAATAAAGTGTAAGAAAACTGACCTGGTCTGGATCAAACAGATCATCATCTTGGATCATCGATCCCAGGATCGACCGTTACCTTAGGAGGCTCCTCATCGCTGTCTGACGAGTTGGGTCTTGAAATCTCATCTGAAGATGAGCTTTTTCCAGCACTCATTCCAGAAGGACCCGGTTCATCCTCGTTCGATTTCTCTCGATCATCAGCCATCGGTTGTTTGCCTTTGAGCGCCTCATCGTTGTAAGACACGGGATTCATTACGAAATTGTAATCTCGATATGAAAGTCTCTGCACTTTAATATTATATATTTTTATTTTATTTTAATATTTTTTAATTTTGCAATGAGAAAAAGGAACAAAATATTTTTAGATTTCGGCCGTGGATGGCGAAAGTACACAAGTCTATAAACTTCAAATGTGACAAAAAATGCTTGCCTCTGGTTGGCAACACTAACTCCATCTAGTATTTGTATAGTGAAAATGAACTATTTCGTTTATATGGCTAATTATATGCTGCTTCTTCATAAATAATGGTGTATGTTATCCAGAAGGCACGTTAATGTATATATTTTTATAATTTCAGGAAAAGAAAGAAAAAGAAAAAAAGAAAAAGCATAAAGAAAAAAAAAGTAAAAAGAAAAAAAAGAAGAAGAGTAAATCTGACTCTGAAGCCAGCTCAAGTGATTAAGACAAATAGTAGTCAATAAGGGTAACTTTGACCGATAATCACAATTTTTTTAGCTAACTTTGGTATTATGTTAAATATGAGACAAAAGAGTTAATTCAATATGTGCTCCCAGTTTGGTTTTCATACTCTCAAGTTTTTCAACGTCTATAAAAATCATAATACACTTATATCAAAAACTGGCATTTTTGTTGTGTGTCAAAGTTATAACAAAGTTAATGGGTAACTTTGACATAGATGAGATTTGTTGCAGGAATCATAACTTTTAAACATTTTATAGCTTCACGGTAGCATTAGTTTGTTTTTAACAAATGTCAGATGCAGTGGAGTCATAAATAAATCAATAAGCCCCCCCCAACCAGGTGGGATTTCAACAAGCCAGTCAAACCAAACGTTTTTTGGCTTTAAAAATAAAGTAAGGGGGAACCATTTCTCCTGCAGTAGACTCACAAAAGACACCTGTATAGCAGCCTAGCAGGACTTTGTTTAGTTACGAATTACTTCTGGTTTCGACATTTTCGTCTAAAAAGTAGATTTTTCTTTTTAAGGTCGTCATGAAACCATATTTCGTCAAAATTAAACATTTTCTCAGGTAGAACATCCTAAATTTCTGACTCAAGGTTATCAAAGAATTCATTGATTTTGTATTCATTAACCTGAGCCCGGTTTCGACCAACATTATGTTCCTACGTTGCCTTAAAATCTTGATATTTGATATCTGCTTACCCCTTTCTTAGTCTGGACGATTATTTTTAAAAACCTTAACTTTTTTGTTTGCTGAATTCAAGTATTTTTGTATTACAAGAGTAACACCATCAATGCCTATTGGTATACCTGAATCTGCTAACGCCATGACGTGGTATTTTATAATAATAATTTATAATGTTTTCCTCTTCTTCAGCTTCTAAAGCTGTGAGTCTCCCTACTATCTCTGGGTGCCTATTTTTTGTTTTATATTTATTGTTATTTTATATTCTTTGGCAGCAGCATACGCATTTAGTGTACCGCATTTAAACTTTTCTAAGAATTCTTTTAAAACTGCTAGAGTGTGTCATTTGATACTGTCAAAGTTACCTAGAAATCGTTCGTTAAATGCAGTTAAATGTTTGTGTTGTTTTAGGGTAAGGTGTAATGATAGTCTGACTATTTTGCCTGTTTCCAAAATTAAATTGAGACTGTTATCTCAACTGCACCGACCAATCTCCTTCGTGTGTTCTCCACACTATACGTGGCGGAATCAACCGTGCTCCCCTGGCACAATTAAAAGCCACTAAACAACCACTGCAGTGGTTTCAAAAATATGACATACCGAAACGTTTAGTAATTATGACGAAGATGCAACGTAAAAACAACAACTATGATTTGTGTATCTAAAATAATACATTTTGATTTTATCTTGATAGCAGCAAAATTTTCGAGTTTAATATGTAGTTTACTACTGAATAAAATACAATAATTGTGCGCTGAACTTTTAGCAAAGTTTTTGTCATTAGCTTCGTTTGAGTGCTTCTTTTTTTCAGAGAATTCGTTTACGATGTTTGTTAAGTACACGAATTATATAAATTAAATTTTATGCACTAAATGTTGACCACGTAAAAAATACAAAGTATTTTGCGATTCGACTGTCAAAGTTACCCTTGTCAATCAATGTTACCCCAAATGATTGTAATAAAAAAAGTTAAATCTTTAAGGCGACTAGAGGAGCTAAAATGATGTTTTATAACGCCTAAAAGTATATGATCCACTGCAGTAAAAAATAACAGAAAAATATATGATATTCTGCAGGATATATGCTAGATAGATAGTGTGTTGAAAACATGATTCCTTAAATTTGATACGATAGAAAAAAATCACAAAGATACCTCTAAAAATATCTTTTAACGGGTAAAAACCATGTTAATATACAGGCTATAATTCTGATATTTTGTCAAATTATTCTTTAAGCAACATACTATCGTGATAGTGTTTTAATTATTTTGTTTGATCAATATATTTTTATAAATACACGTTTCCTTATTTTTGAGCATAAATAATCTTAATACGTGCGCATGGGTGCGTAATACCCGTGTACAGACAGTCTCGGCCAAGGCCTGATGCTAAACGGACGTGTTGCTCGTTTTTTCCGCATTATTCGCATAAGATTATTTACTGTTTTTAATTATTTTCAATATGTGAAATAAAGCGAAACCCGTCACGAAAAGTAAAAAACGTTCATATAAAACAAATGCCCAAAATATGAACGATATTAAAAGTTTAGAATATTTTATTATTACTAAATATTGATTGTCATAACAATGATAACAATGAATTTTGGCGTTTTAGATGTTTGACAGACGGATGTCAGTTCAAATACGTTCAGTTTTTTTGATCGGAAAAAGTAATAGGTAGGGATCCCTAGTACATTTTTTTCACCTGATTAGTATCAAGCTTATTTTCCGGGAGTAGCTTCATTTTGATGTGACGAACAAAAAAATCCTCTTCGAAAACTCTCAATTGTGGTAGCTAAGAGAGATAGCAGGAGATAGAGCAGCAGTGAGCCTATACTCACTGCTGCTATATCTCCGGGATAACGGGATAACGTACCACGCAATTTGTAGGACAATAGTACCCTACTATTAAATTATATAAATATTAACTAACTAAAAGAAATAAAAATCAGAAAAAAAATCAATTTTTGATGACCCGACGAGGTCATCAAATTGATGACCTGAGGGTTTGGGAAAAATTATGAAACAGAAATTTGAAGATAATGCTTTACAATAATTGTGTTTTGAAAAAATCGGCAATGTCATTGAATACCACAAGCTCATGCGCGCCATCAGCTGACCGGAGCGAGGTCAACGTACTCCCGCACGACTAGTCGCGCGTCTCGCGGTCAACGAGAGTTCGCAAAATACACAAGTCCTAAAATGTTCTTAAAAAACGTTTATAATAATAATAATAATAATAAGATCAAGGGTCGGATTCAGAAGGCAGTATTGCTTGAAACGGCCCGCATTGTGAGGAGGTTCCTCAGCCTGGAGCCTTAACTACCGGCGGCCTGGGTCTCAACCTGCTACCGGAGGACTTCTATTTTTATATTTTTAAATATTTTTATTTTCTTTTTTTAAAAATATATTTAAAAATGTAATAATAAGGATATATGTTGAATAAATGATAATAATAATAAAAAATAATATAATATTAAATAATAATATAATGAGAGACGCGCGACTAGTCGTGCGGGAGTACGTTGACCTCGCTCCGGTCAGCTGATGGCGCGCATGAGCTTGTGGTATTCAATGACATTGCCGATTTTTTCAAAACACAATTATTGTAAAGCATTATCTTCAAATTTCTGTTTCATAATTTTTCCCAAACCCTCAGGTCATCAATTTGATGACCTCGTCGGGTCATCAAAAATTGATTTTTTTTCTGATTTTTATTTCTTTTAGTTAGTTAATATTTATATAATTTAATAGTAGGGTACTATTGTCCTACAAATTGCGTGGTACGTTATCCCGTTATCCCGGAGATATAGCAGCAGTGAGTATAGGCTCACTGCTGCTCTATCCCCTGCTAACTCTATTACCTACCACAATCAAGAGTTTTCGTAGAGGAAATTTTTGTTCGTCTCATCAAAATAAAGCTACTCCCGGAAAATTAGCTTGATAGTAATCAAGTGAAAAAAATGTACTAGGGATCCCGGGCTATAATAATTGCGATCGAAAAAACTGAATGTATGCGAACTGACAGCCGTCCGTCAAACTCCAAAATTCTTTCGCGCCATCTATTAGCATGGTCGGGCATAATCTCGCTAAACGGCTGTCGAGTTAATTTTTATAAGCGCCATAGTTAAATGGCGTTCACGTCGATATTGTAAATGTGTGCGTGCGTTCTTGAAGATCACTTAGCTCTTCTTAACGCCTTAAATAAAATATATTTAATTTCCATAAAATTGTATTTCGTGCACCACCTAAAATTTAGAGTTGTGACAATTATAAAATTAATTTATATTATTAAAAATTATAAGACAATGTAGTAGTAAGTGAGATCAGTTTCAGGTACAAGACATCACACAGTAGAATTCACTAATCACAAATAAATAAATAAGTTTTACTTACTTAAAATTAGCATAAAACATTTATATATGACATTAAATATTTTAAGCTTAATATAAATAGAGATTCAAAACATGATAATGTAAGTGATAATTAATATATACTTAAATTATGTAAATGTAAATTTTCTTAACAATCACTCAACACATGATTTTTGGTCAGTAATTTATTTTAAAAAGATAGCATAAAGTATTCAGAAACACTGAAAGGTTTAAAGTCTGACTAAAGTTAACCAACTTGAAATATTTTAAGAAATTATAGACTTAAGCTCATTTAAAACAGAATCGCTACAATAGGCAATAATACCATCTTTATTACAATATTCTTTGGTTTCTAGATCTTTTTCATCATTGTAAGTAATAGGCGTGTAATTTTTATAACTGAGTAAATCTCCACCTATAGCTCGGATGATAGCATGCGGAGCACAAGTGTCCCAACGGAATGTCGTTCCCTGCGATACAATATATGCTGCTGCTTCACCTGTAAATGTTCAATTTATTATTAATTTATTCTCACAAATAAAAATAATTGACCTTCATAAATAATAAATCTTCAAAATTATAATAAAATATTTTTCATTTTGTGACAGTAAGCAACAAGCAAATGAATTGTCCAAATCGTATAACTTCCAAACGACTGCACGCAATTAATTATTTTTGTGTTCATTATTGTCAGGACAAGGTTTGTATGCAAAAGCCACAAAAAAAAAAAACGATATATTCAGAAGAAAAAAATTGGCAGTAAGAAGTTCACTGGGTAAGCTAGTTTAATATAAATTAGTGAAACAGGGGAGTTACAAATGCTGTGCTTTAAAATAGTGGCAAAGTTATAATGGCATGGCAAGGCAAAGCTGATTACTTTTGTGACCTGACTCAGGGTTGTTCATTTTGATTCATGATTATCTAAGAGAAAAGTCACCTTAAGAACAGACAAGGGTGTAAGTTACACATATTAAAAAAATAGACCAGAATACGTTTAGTATCACTTGATAAACATTGTTTTACCTAAGGCTACTTTCATAAGTTTATGACCAGCTCCAGGGACAGACTTCACAAGCCAGCCTGAACTTTTGAACTTATTAATAATTTCTGGGTTTTCAGCTCCGCTCATTAAAATTATTTTGTCATTAGATGCAGAACCCTCATTTTTAGACCATTTGCTTATATTTCCAAAATTGAAGCCCCAGATAACACGACCTTTCCCACTGAAAAAAAGATCTATTTAGGCATGTTTATAATAATAAAAATATTCTTATACATATTATTTATTTTATAAAATTCGAGCAAATGTAATAGGAAAGTTTAAACATTAATCTGGTCTAATTATTACGATATGCTTCAGCCTGTAATTGGGCCAATTGCCCACTGTTGGGCATAGGCCTCTTTCCCCCTTTAAATTTCGATTTCCTTATAGTTATGATATAAGTTGGATATCTTAAGATATATTCATAAATATACATGCACTCTACAGCTTACTTTTTATAAAATGGTTGATTAATTACTCCAATTACTGGTTCTCCTGTGGTCTTCAAATAGGCTCCAATTAAAACTGTCACACATGGGAGGCCATGTCCAGATTTTGCTTCACCTCGCACACCGGCTATGAATTCTGCAGTGGCATCTATTTGAGACATAAGATTCGAAAAAGTAATTCTTCATAATTTTTTAAAAACTTTTTCGTCATTATATGACATAAAGGATATAACATACAGATGATTATCAGAATCTTTATGTAACTTTTTTTTAGTAAATTCAGAATAGTTCATTTATGAAAACTAAATTTATTTTTTTATAACAATTGCTTACCAATGGGATCAATCCATATTCCTAAGTCATTAAGGTCAAGATCTGGAAGACAAGGCAATTCTAAGTTGAGGCTGATATCACAGTGTGCTGCTTCAGCCATCCTTCTAGCTGTTGTTGTTGGTATCAAAGATTTAAGTAATTCAAAGGTTTTTTCTGTGTCTTCTTGCAGTCGAATACTTACACCATTTATTTCAGAACATTCTTCACCTCTCACTTGAGATTCTAGTTCAGGAAAGTGTGAAATTATTAATGCTTTAGCTGACTCTTGGGCCAACACATCCGCAATTGTCTTAAAATCTTTATCAAAGCGGATATTAGCTTCTGTACCACACTTTTCAGCAACTAATAGCATGTCAGAATTTTCACAACATGATTTAGCTATCTGTGCTGCCTTTTCGGAAGCATATATTAATACTTTTAAAACATGAGTCATTTTGCTTTTCTTTTTTATTAATATAATCTACAAGATGTAAATCAATAACTGGTACTAACTAAATTATTATGTATTTTTAATATTGCCAAGGAAACAAATGTTTTGTCAGTTTCATGTAGTCTCTATTTACAATAGGAATATTAGTAATTTTGTTACTAATCCTGAACCTAGAACAACACAAACATTCCAGTCAAAGATTCCAGTTACAAGTTAAAATAGTATATATTATGCATATCTATCTAATCAACACAGAAATTGGCAGGAAAGGATAAATACATGCATAAAATTTTGAGAAGGAATATAAAAAAATAGTGAAAAAAAGAAAATTATCAGCACTCATACAGGTATTAGTACTCGTACTCTGATATTTGGAAGATGAATTCGAGACCAAATTTTTTTACGACGATTAAACCTTTGAAGTTCACCGAGTTGTTTAATAAAATAAAGTGTTACAAATAAGTTAGAGAAGAATCACAAAACATTTATTTTAAAATTAAATTAATAGATAATAATAAACTGTCACACGTTTCTGTCAGTCTGTCATCTGTGGTTATGACAGGTTATGTTCAAAATTTCAAATTAGGGATGGGCACCAAGCCACCAAATATCGATATATCGAAATATCGATATTTTTTTAGAAAATAATCGATAAATATCGGTGATTTTTTTAATCACGAAATATCGATAGTCGATATTTATTTCCGAATACAGTAATACTTCGGTTTACGCGACCTCACTGTGCGATTTCGTTATAACGCGGTTTTCAAAATTCGCGCTAATTGACCTCGCTTAAGGGTGCATTTAGACCAAACGAACAAACAGCTGGAGCTAGTACAAGAGCATTCTTTCTTGATCTTCGAACACTCGTTTTCATATATATAACAACGAAAAAATGCTCTACGCCTGTTTACACTAAAAGAATTTGATAAGAATTTGATATAGTGGGGATAGAATGAGCATTCGCTCGTCTGATGTAAATCGACCATAAGGGTGCATTTAGACCAAACGAACAATGAGCTAGAGCTAGAACAAGAGCATTCTTTCTTGATCTTCGAACACTCGTATTCATATAAATAACAACGAAAGAATGCTCTACGCCTGTTTACACTAAAAGAATTTGATAAGAATTTGATGTAGTGGGGATAGAATGAGCATTCGCTCGTCTGATGTAAATCGACCATAACGCGAATGCATTGATTGGTTAGTTAGTAATTAGTTTACATACATTTATTATTCAAAAAAAATGTCTACGCCGGTAAAAGTTTAAATTTGGAGAAAAAAATAAATTAAAAAAAAAACATGGAGAACAGAGGCAAGGCTACAGAAGTTGGACGAGAGCTTGGCCTCTCAGAGCCTACTGTACGTACAATAGTAAAAAACCGTGATAAAATAATGCGTACTCGTGAATATGGGACGCCTACTAGCGCGAAGAAAATTATTCGTACGAGACTTGCTATTTTAGAAAAAAAAAAAATATTTGAGCGCAAGAAAAATTCTACTCAAAAAAGGATGAGTATTTCTCGAGAAATAAAAATTATTTTTTATTTATTTAAAAAACTAGCGACCCGCCCCGGCTTCGCACGGTTATATTATACAGATAAACCTTCATCTTGAATCACTCCATCTATTTAAAAACACCGCATCAAAATCTACGCAACGGATTTTAAACGGGAAAAAAAATACCAGACTAGATATTGATCTACCCTTTAATTCTACGTAAGATTTTAAATTTGTCCTCTTCTAGTTTTCTCGCGAAAAATAAATAAATAATTTAAATTTCATCCCAATTTTAAATAATTGTTTCTCTTTTACCATAACTTTTCTGAAAATCTAATAAACGCTAAAAAATCCCTTCCGTAGTTCCGTAGTAGCAATTTACGTTGGTAAATTGTTGGGCCTATGCCCCCTTTTTGTTGGCCAACGGTGTGGTTTGTCATACTTAAAAGTTGTAGGGCCGACAAATAGAGCCAACGTTGGCTTGCCAATCGTTGAGTCGTTGGCCCAATGTTACTAGATTGTAGGCGTTGTTTTTATGTCAGTAAGGCCAACGCTTTGCCAACGCAACAAATTCCACGTTGGCTAATCAACAATACATATAGTTAGCCTAATGTTGGTAGGTTGTGGCTACGTTTAACTGTTACGCGGTTGGCCCAATGTTGGGATTTTGTTGGCAGAGCCACAACCACACAATACAATACCCCAACAATAATTGCTACTAGGGTTACGTCGAATCAAATTGCCCGCTAGTTAATCTTGAAGAATATATATGCATTATAATTTAAAAAAAAACCGGTCAAGTGCGAGTCGGACTCGCGCACCGAGGGTTCCGTACAAACCTGCAGGTATATAAGTAAAAGTTATGGTATTTTGCTGCTAAATGAAATCCGTAACATTACAATATGGAAAGTTGGAGGAGCATAAATTTAAGACAAAGGTATCTTTTATCTTTTCATTAATCCTTTAATTTATATAAAATAAAATAAATAAATAAAATAAAAATCGCCTTTATTTCTATTACTATTAAAATTTCAATTAATACTAGCGTAAGTATTCTTAGTTTAAACATATGTATGTATATTAACCTATGTATATATTTATTCTATACTCGTATAATTAACTCGTCTACATGTTTATAACATCACTTAATTAATATTGGTAATAGTAATAGTCGCCTCTGCGGCGTAGGCCTCTCCTAAACATTTCCATGTATCCCTTTCCCGTGCTTTCTGTATACACAGCGGTCCAGTGTCCACATAATTATCTGGTTGAAGATATCTCTCCACCTTTTAATTGGTCTCCCTTTTTTCCTTGACCTGTCTCTTGGTAGGAAAGTTCTTTTATCGAAGTTATTTATTTACAAATTTTTTAGTCACTATTTAGAAATCTGGTTCAAAAATACTTTATTACTATTAAGTATTAAATTTGAACCATATTATATAATATAGTAGATATTTATTTATTATTTATTTATTTATTTATTTAAATAGTTCCACAGATGATGTAACATTTATTTTGTAATTTAATTCGAGCCTTTTTGACCTTTGTACCTGTTTTCAAGTTTGTATAAAACATGTTTTCCTAAATTTATTTTTATTATTGTCTGCTATTGTTTAAACATATATATTTTTTAATGTCTAGAATTCTCATCACAGTGTTAATATTACTTGATTTCATTAATCATTTCAATACTGTTGATTTTGACTTACTACTAGCTATACTTGGTTCTCTTAACATATCTCCTAAGGTGTCTGACTGGTTTCATAGTTACTTGCATGGTCGCCGGCTACGAATACATATTGAAGAACTTTCTTCATTCTGGTCTAGAATCAACGCTGGCGTTAAAGATAAATATATAATATGTACCTCTTCGCTTAAATGATAGCCTAACTGAAGATACCTTCACGTTCGTCTTCCTTTTATTCTAAATCTTTCACTATTGAAGCTTATCGTCTTTGGAACTTATTGCCACTGTCTAACGCGCTCAATCTTTAATGACATTTGAAAAACTTGTTAAGGAAATGTACTTATCATATTAAATTATGTTAAGCAACTTTATTTTATTATTTATTATTTTTCATGAAGTTACGTTATGTTGTTATGTCATTCGTCTTAATCTATCAATTTGCTTATAGTGTATATACGTATGTATGTATGTATTTATATATTTGTGTATACATATGAGTAAACTTATATGTACATATGTGTCATTAAATATAGCATCTATTGTTATATAGTTATTTATTTATATCTGATTTTTATTTTATATTGTTCCTTTTTTTACAAAATTTTGCGCCCTTCCCCTAGTTTATATGCAAGTCCTCTGCCCAAAGGTTGCCTGGAAGAGATCGCTGTGTTAGCGATAAGGCCGCCTGTTGCAATTGATGCAAGTTTATTGTTATAAATTCTATGTATTGTTCTTTTGTGTATTGGTGTGCAAAAAGAGTTAGTAAATAAAGATTACTTTGGAAAGTTTTATAATTGAAAAACAAAGCAGAAATAAACAACATTACACATACTATTTCTGTGGTTGCGATGTAACTATACATTTAAGGTTTTCGTAATTTTTCCTGTATCTGTGCTATAAGACGTTGCTTCATACCTGAAGATTTTAGGTCGACGGGAAGTATTCTTTAGATTTTTATTCCCTTGTCAGTTGTTTGCTAGTTTCAATATATGCGGTTTAAATTGCTGTTTCTTTTGATATCGTGGACATAGAAGTTTGATTTTGTTACAGCTTAAAGTTATTATAGACGTGAGTCTTTGATATGAATTTCAATTTAATACTTTTACGCGTTCAAGAGAAAAGTGGTATTAAGTGTAAAATTATTAAAATATTTTTTTTATATGTAGTAACTAAAAATTTACATTTTCGCAATTTTTCCTGTATCTGTGCTATAAAACGTTGCTTTGTACCAAATTTCAAGATTCTGACTTCACGGGAAGTACCCTGTAGGTTTTGATTCCTTTGCGACTATTTTCGATGAAAATATGCGGCTTAAATTGGTTTTTCTTTTGATATCGTTGACATAGAAGTTTGATTTTATTACAGCTTAAAGGTATTATAGACCTAAGTATTTGATATGAATTTTAATTTAATACTTTTACGCGTTCATGAGAAAAGTGGTATTAAGTGTAAAATTATTAAAATATTTTTTTTATATGTAGTAACTAAAAATTTACACTTTTCGCAATTTTTCCTGTATCTGTGCTATAAGACGTTGCTTCGTACCAAATTTCAAGATTCTGACTTCACGGGAAGTACTCTGTAGGTTTTGATTCCTTTGCGAGTAGTTATGATGAAAATATGCGGCTTAACTTGGTTTTTCTTTTGATACCGTTGACATAGAAGTTTGATTTTGTTACAGCTTAAAGGTATTATAGACTTGAGTATTTGATATAAATTTCAATTTAATACTTTTACGAGTTTAGGAGAAAAGTGGTATTAAGTGTAAAATTATTAAAATATTTTTTTTTATATGTAGTAACTAAAAATTTACACTTTTCGCAATTTTTCCTGTATCTGTGCTATAAGACGTTGCTTCGTACCAAATTTTAAGATTCTTAGTTCACGGGAAGTACCCTGTAGGTTTTGATTCCCTTGAGAGTGTCGAAAATTTGCAGCATAAACGGCTGTATCTTTTGATTGCCTTGGCTTAGAAGTTTCATTTTTTCACAGCTTTAAGAGGCAGCAGATCTGAGTATTTAATATAAATTTCAGCTTGATGCCTCCACGTGTTTCTGAGAAAAAGGGTCTTGACAGACAGACGGACAACAAAGTGATCCTATAAGGGTTCCGTTTTTACCTTTTGAGGTACGGAACCCTAAAAAATTAAAAAAAATCTGACTTCATTTTCTCTTATGGCAGCGGTAGGTAGGCTCCTCCTCTCTCAACTCTCATAGCCCTCAGCGCTAGACGTATTTTATATTATAATGATATTTTTTAACTTTGGAGCCTATGCACACCACGTTTTTTAAACGCGCCGTCGACGCGCGTTTGTAGCGATACAGACGCGATACACACGCGAGTCAGACGCAGCCTGTAGACCTTTGCACACCTGAATACCATTTTAAACTTATCGACCAGACTATGTGGTGAATTAAATGATTTTCACCTTTTGCGGAATTTTAGATTATTATTATCGCGATAGTTTGAGATTTTTGATTTGTTGTTATTTGTCGGGACATTTAGTATTTTTTCCGGACTCTGGACATCATACGAAATGTCAGGACAATCCCGACGAATCCCGACCATCTGGCAACCCTAACTGTAACATTTAGCCTTTTTAATCGTAATTTAAATATTATTAGAAGTAAAGTAGATATAAACACAAAATTTTGAACCTTTTATTATCTTTAACATTTAATTCCGTTTACTTCAAGAATTCTCAAGGTTTTCATGTTGATTTTTTTTGCTTAGTAAAAGATACAGGTCATTTTATGTACTTATTTATAGTAAGTATTTTAAAATGTTAACGACGACTTAACAATGTCTGAATTGTGGTTCTGGAAATGAAAACGTGTTTATGGTTTTAATACTTAAAAGTTGTATTTAACCTTTGAAATGTATTGTAACAAAGAGTAAATAATAATTGTTACTCTTCAATCGAACGCTGATTGGTTTAAATGTGGTTAATATGAAGAATATTTAAAAGACAACAATCTTGTAGGCTTGTAGGTACCTAATTAATAAAAAAAAACATGGCAACTTTTTCTTATTGCAAAAATTTATTAGTCCTTAACGACTTCGTGACCCCCTCTCTTCCCGTGGGTGTCGTACGAGTAAGGAACTAAGGGATAAAACATAAATAAATAAATAACTTAAAAAGCCGACCGATGGCGGGATAATCATCCAACTGCTGGCTTTGAAATATACAGGCCAAAGAAGGGCAGCAACGTCTTCGGTGCGACTATGTACTTAATATATATTGTAATATAATATAACCAACGATAATGTAGCATTACTACTGAATACTGAAGTTCTTTGGTCACATCTCTAGAAATGAGAACTCGATGGAGAGGCTGGTGGTTCAGGGCCAGGTGGAAGGCAACCCAGATAACAATATAAACTTGTTTCAGACTTGCAACAAGTTTGATACATCAAAAATGAAGGCTTGCTTCAAGTTTGCCATGGCAACTTTATAAACTTGCAGCAAGTTTAAATCAAACTTGCTAGTTTCACGGTGACAAACTTGCATGAAGTTTGTTTTTTCAAAGGAAATTCAAACTTGATAAAAAAACGCTTATCGCTATTCTATTACTTATTATTACTAGTGGTTATTATTATCAGTGATTGATCCACGTGCGGAATTTAGAAGATCCCTCCGCGACGACTGTAGCTACTCTGTGTAGAAGCGTACTCCCTACTATGCTGTCCTGATAACTGATAACCTGATAACTTGAAACATCATCTTTGTTATAACAATATTCCAGCAAAATTGTCACAAACTTGAAACATCATTTTTGTCTTAACAATATTCCAGCAATATTGTCGCAAACTTGAAAATTCATATTTAATTTAACAAAGTTGCAGCTATATTGTCACAAACTTGCCTCGTCATATTTGACGCAGCAATTTAAAATCAAAGATAATCAAACTTGCCTCAAGTTTACATGCTATCTGGGAAGAGAGCATGTGGTGGATCGTCAAACAGCTGGATAGACGTCATGACAAGGGCTACTGAGTCCATCATGGTCCAGTGTACTTGCGACGCTTCACAACAATGGAAGCACATCGCCAGGAGAGCTACCCTCGGAAATGTTATCGACCCACCGAACACCCTACCGTGTACCTACTTCGTTAGCGCAACTACGACAACTCTGACAAAAGTGTCCGACTAAGAAGAAGATATTATTCTTTTTTGCGCTTTAGTTCAACATTTTTAAATTCCGTTTTCTATTTATTTAACATTCCGGATAATAATTTTTAGTATAACTACATGATATTTTTAAATATGTACACAGTTTATATCGACATCAAATGAAAATTTATGGAGAACAGGGTATTATTACACTTTATTAAATACGCCTGTTTTTGTCATTTAATAAGTCTTATAAGCTTAATTCCATCAAGCTGCTCTACTTCAGGTTGGCTAATCTAAGAATCGATCGCCATCAAGTGTCTACGATAACAACAAGGACCGACAGCTATACCTACGTGCTTTCTAAGGCATGGTGGAGAAATCCACAAGGATCGTCAGCCAGATCATAAACAAATATTGGACAAATACAAATATCGACTCCGAGCGGTAATTGAAACCGCAAACGCCAGTGCTGAGTCTTCATTTCACGGCATGCGCACTGCTACCCCAGATGATACCCCAGCCGGCCTAGCATGCGTACAACGAGATAATCTCTTGACGAGAGAGATAGATAATGTCTACATCGAGTATTTTCTCGATTACCCTAACATGCGCAATACGAGAGACATAATTCTCTTCCGAAGACAAAACGGAACGGAAACGCTATGGTATACAAAAGATATTATAATAATATTTATAATTTTAATATATTTCGTTTATCGTAGTCTTTCTAATATTGACAACGAGTACTTTATCTTCTTCGATCGATTCGATCGATTCAGCCTGTAATATCCCACTGCTGGGCATAGGCCTCTTCCCCATGTAGGAGAAGGATCGGAGCTTAATCCATCTTTTATCCATCGTTTATCTTCTTAAAACGTCAAAATTCGACAAAACTACGATAACTAAAATTTCTTGTTATCTCTTCAATTGTCGTGACGAGAAGAGTATCACGTGCACGCATGCTAGCTACTGTAGACATAAAGAGATAATACGAGAAAAGGGGTAGACAAACTTTTGTCGTGGCGCGCATGCTAGCCCGGCTGATGATATAATTATGTCTATAGACATTTTCTGTCTATAGATCTAATTATTATGTCTAATATAGACAAATCTTGATACAAACATCTTAATAACGTCTTTAAGTGATTACTAGATTAGTGACATTTTTAACCGACTTAAAAATAAGGAGGATGTTCTTATTTCGACTGATTTTTTTGTGTATCCTCGTAAATCGTAAATTAACTGGGTGTACCAGTCTTGATTATTTTTTTTTTTGATCTGATGTTGGTGGTTCTCATGTGACCCTATATACGAGTGAAGATAAATATCAGATGAGTAAGTACTTTTTTAGTGATCTCTATGCGTATTTATATTGTTTTCTAATGTTTACGCGAATTTCGCTCATTATAATGAAACAACATTTTCCTCCTCCCGTGACTATAGTTGCTGTAAAGTATCCGAAACGTTGGGCCTCTAAAAACGCGTAAAAACTTAATAAACCGCGATAAAATCCGAAAAAGTTGCTTCATTATAATGCATATTTAACTGACTGTTTTACCGACTAACTACGCCATATTACTTATCGAAGTAAATAAATCGTTTTGTTTAGTTTGCGAGCAAACATAATTATTTATTATGTATCAGTGATTTACATATATTAATACTATTAATATATGAATATATGTAATGTATATAATATATTAATTAATATTATTATTTGTGACGCCGCGTTGGCACAGCGGTCACAGCACTGGAATGCGATGGCTGTTGCGCGGGCGGTTGCGGGTTCGATCCCCGCACACGACAACATTTGTATTGGCCATACAGATGTTTGCCGTGGTCTGGGTGTTTGTGCAGTCCTTGTGGGTCTCCCCACCGTGCCTCGGAGAGCACGTTAAGCCGTCGGTTCCGGTTGCTATCATGTACACCTGATAGCGATCGTTACTCATAGTAGGGAATATATCCGCCAACCCGTATTGGAGCAGCGTGGTGGTTTAAGCTCCGATCCTTCTCCTACATGGGGAAGAGGCCTATGCCCAACAGTGGGATATTGCAGGCTGATTCGTTCGATTTACAAAGATGGGGTTATCAACTCATAAGAGTTTAGTGCTTGGGGACTAAGAGCCTAAGAGACTAATTCCTAAGATAAGATTACTGACGTAAGCCTATATTATTGAGTACCTATAGTGAACCGCGTGGAAATATGGAAAAAGAAACAGTTAAGCATGAACGTGATCGAATCATGATTTCCTACTGACCCGAATGTATATCAGTAGCTCCTTTTTACAATACAAAAATGGCTGCTGGCGACTGTAGAATGAAGTATTTTATATTTTTCGCAACTACACTAAACTTATGTTAGGTAGTGCGTTGGGCCGTAATTGGTAGGTAGGGTACCTACCTAAATTTAGATTTAACTTACGAAGATTAGGTAGCGTTGCTTGTTGCTTGAATCGTGAGTAGGTACCTAGTTTCTTTTTGGATCCCTAAAACTGCTGATAGCCTGGGCTACCACTGGTGGAGAACTATTTTGCACATTTTGGTTTCCTTTATATTTTTCATACTGATTTTAAAATTAAATACACATATATCTTGTAAAACCATAGTAAAATATTCCGTTTCGCACTTGACTCATTTTTATTATGTTTAAAGAGTAAAGCCTGAATTAAGAAAATGTATGCGACTATGTATTTAAGCAGATGTTATATTTGACATTAAAAATTATATTACAAACTCTCGAGCAAGGAAAACATTGATAAAAATGTAAGTTCCTTTAGCAATAACGTTTAATTATAATGACGTAAAATGTAACAAAACTGTGCAGTTGTTATTTTACGGAGATTTAATTTAATTTTGTGAGTATGACGACCTATTATATCGTAGATTTTAAAATAACTTTACTACTTATCATTCTAATTGAATATAGATAATTAACTAGGAAACCTGCTTTTCTTCGCTATTTAATTTTCGATAACCAAGTGGCGGTCGCATAGTGAAATATTTCATAGAGCATACCTACCTACTTAAAAATGAAAGGAATGTAAAACTATTTATTTCAATACAATAAAGTTATAATTAGAGTAACTTCGGGTAATATGGCACACCATAAGCCTTTTTGGAGATAAAACTTGAAATTCGTGAGATGAGACAGTATTTATGAATAAAATTAGTTCGTTAACTTTAATAGTAATCAAAAACTAAAAAAAAATAAAGTTATTCGCATCAACGCATAACTTTAATAATAGTTTTTTATAACATTGTCTAACAATCAAAATTTGAACATGGTAGGCTAATATGGCCTAGGGCCCATTTTATGAAAGTATTAAGGGCAAAGCGGACAATATTTTTGCTTACAAGAACTAATAGTTCAAGATTTCTTGTGTAACTTGTATGGCCGTCGAAAATAAGCGATGCTGGTTATTTTAGTGGATTTTACGGTCAGGGAAAAAGCCACAACAAAATGACGGATACATGTACCGCTTAGTATCGTCTATTTCAGAAAAATATATGTTGGCCATATTGGCTGACTAGGCCATATTACCCGAAGTTACTCTACCTATTTTTTCATTGCTTTATACAGGTAATATATGTATGTATATAAATATATAAAATAATATAACATGATTGTATTCCTATAAAGATTAAAATATTTAGGTAGGTACCCACTATATATACTATGTTATAATAAGATATTTTTAAGACAAAGGTCTTAAGTTTAATGTCTGACTAAAGTTTTTTCGCTAGCAGATCGCCGTATATAGAATGACTAGGTTTTGATGTTCATACATTACTGGTAAAAATGGCTTAGTTAAATGAAATTAGCTTAAAGATTTGTCTTTGATAAAAACTATGTTTAAATAAGATTAATTTCTTGATGATTTCTTTTTTAACGGATATCCAAAAAAGGAGGAGGTTTTCAATTAGATTGTATTTTGTTTTATGTATGTTACTTCAGAACTATTGACTGGGTGGACCGATTTCGATAATTTTTTCTTTAATCGAAAGGTGTTGTTTGTCATTTGGTCCTATTTAAATTTATTTGAGATCTAACAAGTGCTTTTCGAGTTATATCTAATAATGCGTTTTTACTTTACTATTTTTTCGTCGACCTACGTAGTACTCGTATAACTTTTTACTGGGTGTACCGATTTTGATGATTTTTACTTTAATTGAAAGCTAATGCTTACTATGGAAAACAATGGAAACAATGGAACTCAGACCAGGTGACCAGAGCTCCTGGGGGGGGAATTGGGGATAAGGTCGGCAACGCGCTTGCGATGCTTCTGGTGTTGCAGACGTCTATATAGGCTACGGTATTTGCTTATGATCAGGTAAGCCGTACGCTTGCTTGCCGACTTAGTTATATATTAAAAAAAAATGCGTGTGTGCACATGTCAGACTCAGAAGTGAAACTTCTTTGGCAAACTAATTTAAAATTATTTACATAGATTTACAAAACAACGCGGCGCGCCCTTTCCTGTCGTTTTTCCGTTGCATCTGGTTTGAAATCACAACGATTCAAAAGAAGTTTCACTTCAAAAAAATGTTGTCACATTTAAATTTCATCGAGATCTGATCACAACTTTTTGAGTAATCTTTAATAACGCGTATTTACTTAACTACTTTTTCGTCTACCTACGTTGTATTGTCGACTTACGTCGTACTTTTTTTCGTTTGCGAGCAAACACAATTATTTTTATTTCTTTTTCTGTCCTATTTTAACATATTTTAACACCGTAATCTAGTAACTAAAATTAACAAAATTAAAAAGTATATTATAATTATACTACTGCGCCCACGACTTCGCGTGGAATTAAACAAAAAAGTTATTGTTCAGTTCGCAGAGTTATAAAATAAATCAATTTCTAAAATAAAAGTAGCCTAAGTTATTCCTTATTACATCAGCTATCTGCCAGTGATAGTGTATTACCAATAATTTTATTATTGTCTAAAATAGAAATACAAGAACACGTGTACCTATTTATTTTCCGTTTACTTAATAATGATTATAATGGACACGAATAGCTTGCAATACTATTGTTCGAATGTTCCGTTCTGTCACATTAATATATTGAGAGTTTAAGAAAGTTATATAGGTAGCTCAAGGTCCCTTTCCAATAGTGTTCGTAGATTGTGTTAAAACGTGAGTAACTGAGTATTATTCAAGCATATCTACTTGTTTTTCGACTATCACATATTATGTTAAATTAAAATAATTGAAATATGGAATCATAACAGGTGATCACCTGTTTGGGATAAGTAGGTATAATCTATAATAATATTATAAAGAGGTAAAGTTTTTAACTTTGTTTTTTGTAGGGGGCAATCTTCGCAAATACTGATCCGATCATGAAAATTCTTTCACTAACAGAAAGCTACACTATTCATCAGGAGTTATATAGGCTATATTTTATTGTTATTTAATAAAAAATTCAGTGAAAAATATTAGTATATGTAAATCAAGTCGGAGAAATGCGAGCGAGATGAAAAGTTTACTACCTATTGCATCACAAAAATAAATAATTAACGCCCAACGATGTGGGCACAGGTTGGCTAGTATGTAGCATTTAAACGTACAGTAATGAAATTAAGAATATATAAAAAATTGTTGATGTTACACGTATATTTTTATACTAGCTGTGCCCCGCGGTTTCACCCGCGTTAATTTGAGGAATAAAATAGCCTATAGCCTTCCTCAGTAAATATGTAGACTATTCAACCCAAAAAGAATTTTTTTATTCGGACCTTAAAGAAGTAGTTGTAATACTCGCGTAAATCTCGATTTCGCGGAAACTCCAGGATAATAAGCAGCCTATATGTTGCTCCACAACCTCCTCTTTCTTCTAGTGAAAGTCCCATAAAAATCGGATCAGCCATTCTGAAGATTAGCTCGGACAAACAGAAAGACAGACAGACAGACAAAAATTTCAAAATCGTTGTTTGTGTTAAAAAAACACAGCTATTTTGAAATCACAGACAGACACATATTGACATTTAATATATGTATAAGACGCCGCGTTGGCGCAGGGGTCACAGCACTGGATTGCGATTGCTGTTGCGCGGGTGGTTGCGGGTTCGATCCCCGCACACGGCAACATTTGTATTGGCCATACAGATGTTTGCCGTGGTCTGGGTGTTTGTGCAGTCCTTGTGGGTCTCCCCACCGTGCCTCGGAGAGCACGTTAAGCCGTCGGTCCCGGTTGTTATCATAATATGTACACCTGATAGCGATCGTTGCTCATAGTAGGCAATATATCCGCCAACCCGCATTGGAGCAGCGTGGTGGATTAAGCTCCGATCCTTCTCCTACATGGGGAAGAGGCCTATGCCCAACGGTGGGATATTACAGGCTGAATCGTCGAATCGTGATATGTATAATTGTATATACATTTATATGTATAATGTATGTATGGACGGGCAAATTTGATCATTATTTCGCTGCGATGTTATTTTAAAACTGCGGTACCTCCTAATGGTCTAAGTCTAAGAGACGTGGAAGACCGACCTTCACCGATCTGATAACTCGATGAGACATATTTTTTATCAAATATAATTTATAAATAAATATGCCTATGATAACTTGCCTATCGAAAAGTGGTCATAGCTACTTTTAATTTCATTAATTTTAATCAATTTTATTTTCATCACCTTTACTCATATGATAACCGAATGAGTTTTATCTCAATTGATAGTTTTTAACACACAAAATATGCCTAGGTAGGCTTGCCTACTTATTTTTGGTCATGGCTACCTGGCAAGTAGATGTGAACAGGTAGGTCAATATATACTTATATTCGATACTACATCGATCTGTTCGAATCGAAATTTATATCATAGGTAAGATATTGTAATTACAAAACCAATCATATAGGCTTGCCTGCAAAAACTAAAAATAAAAAAAATAGCTATGACCACTTTTCGATGGGCAATTTATCATAGGCATATTTGTTTATAAATTATATTTGATAAAAAATAGGTATGTCTCATCAAGTTATCAGATTGGTGAAGGTCGATGTTCCACGTCTCCTCTACTATAAGATATTCATTGAAATCGAATGATGTAAAGGGCGATTTTCTTTTAAATTAAATTAATACTTGTGATGAATAACGTATTTATTTGGATAAGGATTAATATCATGTTTACAAAAACACCTACGCAAATAATGCATTATTTCAGAACTAAGTTGGTTAGCATAAAAAAGGTTAGGTATAGTGAGCCAATCTTAAAAGATAGACATATGCTGTCACGGACATTTTTCTAGAACTTTTAAAGGGGAACAATTCTGTTATACATGATTTTTGCGAAACTTTAACTGTTTACCCAGCGCACGCAGCGGAAGCCTTCAAAAGGAAAGAAATAGATTTTGAAAAATTCTTCATTAGTGCTCCGCTCCTATTGGTCTTAACGTGACGGTATATAGCCTATAGCCTTCCTCGATAAATGGGCTATCTAACACTGAAAGAATTTTTCAAATTGGACCAGTAGTTCAAACAAACAAACAAACTCCTCAGCTTTATAATATTAGTATTGATATGGCAGACTTTATAATAAAATAAATTATAGACTATACAGAATATTATCTATACAAATAAATAAAATTGGAGTGTCTGTTTGTAATATCAAAATAACCGCATTTTATAAATGCATATAGATGTAAACACGGTACATATACCAAAATAATATTTTTTACAATTTTTGTCTGTCTCTCTGTTTGTTTCGGCTAATCTCTGAAACAGCTGGACAGATTTTCACTGGACAGGACTTTCAATGCTAGATATAATATATCTATCTGATATGCTGATTTAAGTAGCTTAGGCTACTTTTATTTTAGAAAATTTATTTTGTAACTCTGCGAACTGAGCAATAATTTTCTTTTAATTCCACGCGGACGAAGCCGCGGGCACAGCTAGTCTATCCATATAAATAAAATTGAAGTGTCTGTCTGCGATTGCAAAATAGCTGTGTTTTTCAAATGCATATATTTACACGATACTAAAACACAAACGATTTTAAATTTTTTGTCTGTCTGTCTGCTCTGGTGTCGCTCTGGTGTAATGGTGCGTGTGCCGTGTCGGCGGTCGTGGGTTCGATCCCTGTCCGGAGTGGATATTTGTGTTCATACTAATATTTATCTCCGGTCTGGTTGCTAGTCCTTGTAGGTCTCTCCACCGTGCTTCGGAGAGAACGTTAAGCTGTCGGTCCCGGTTGTTATCAACTTATCATGTACACCTGATAGCGATCGTTTCTCATAGTAGGGATTAATACCAGCAAACCGTCACGGATCCCCAGATCCCTCAGATGGTAGTAGATATTAATCTGGATCAGACCACTATTATTCTTTTTATAGTAGTACGAGTTATTTATAGAAATATACACAGATTTTTGATATTTTTAGTCTTGTTTGAAGGTTGTATAATTGTATATACACATCGAAGTTTGTTGTGACTCTTATTATGCTATTTTTATTTTTAACTATATAAATTACTTTAAGTAGTTACTCACTTTTTTAACTCAATTATCACTAATTTTATTGACGAAAGATAATTATTAAAAGTTTAAAAACTGGATATAGGTAGTCTAGAAATTTAAAACAACAATATATTTTTTTAATTGTAATAATTTTTTTACCCGACTGCCAAGGAAGGGTTATGTTTTTCGCGCGTATCTTGTATGTATGTATGTATGTAATATTCTTAATTACATCATTTCTCTAGAACCACTGAACGGATTTGCATAATTGAGATATCGTTAGATTTGTCTTAGCAGCCCAAGTGTTCTTAGATAGGTGACATTAAAAAAAAACAAACATGGCGGCTGTGCGAAGCCATTGTAGTTAATGAAGAAATAATTTTTTTTTAGAATAATATAATATGGGTATCAAATTAAAGGGCTCAATACAAGGATTTCGAAAATGTATATTATGATTATTATTACCGTAATAATAATAAAGAAATACAATAAGACAGTTTAAAAAATGTTGACTTTGCTCTTTCCGTTTTTTACGCAGGCGGGTTTTTTGTTTTCTTTTAATTATATTACTTGTTCTTACAATTTCGCTAAAAGCATAGTACTAATTGAAATAAAATAATACTTATTTTTTGTATTGTTTTATTTTAATTTTTAGATGTTATTAAAAATTATAAGCTTTGCATGGTTATGCGGCAATCAAGGGGATTTGCCAAATGTTTTTTCTGTTATAATAATAGATGATTGACGCTTTGTTTAAAGTCAAGTTTTTCTAGTGTTATTTATAACAAACTACAAAAACAGAGAAGTCAAAACAAAATGTTTTCATTCTTAATAAAAAATGTTAATCTGAAACAAGTTTGCGGCTGCAACGTGATATCTGTAAACAATTATTTTATTGAACCATTATTTATCAATTGTGTGGATAATTTTGCAACAGTTCTTTACGAACAACCTTCGCAACTTCAGTATCGTATTTGCTATAGGTTTGTGTAGGTCAGTGTCGTGTTCGATCGAATTATATTAAATATTATTTAAATTTTAAATTTAATCTTACGTGTCTTGAAAGCATAGACAACACAAATTATAATAGAAGTATTGCACTGTTTAAAAATGATTATTACGAGAGCAATGATCTGGTAAGCTTTTTTTTTGTATCGATTGTAGGATTTATATATTTTATTTTATTTATAAAAACGTATTTAGCAAAACTTTGTAACTTTAAAGTAAACATTAACTTTAAAGTAAACATTTTAAAATAAAAAATATAAAAGCAAAAATAGGTCTTATTTAATTAGTCTTATATTTTGATTGATTAGTTGATTCAGCATTTCAGCTTGTAACGTCTTGGGCATAGGCTTCTTTCTCCATGTAGGAGAAGGGTCTTATAAACTGTGACAAAATGTACGAGGTATACCTACATTACTAAATTATAAGAGATAACATCATCAGTAAAATATTAAAACATTAACAATATAATTTTAAAAATTTACTGTCACTAGAAACATTAGGTAAATATAAAATTGGTGGTCGTGATTTAGAAGATCATAAAAGTTGCCTTGTTTATAATCGGCTTTTATAAATTGAAACTTAAGGGCCTGTTTCACCAAATGTGGATAACGCTATTACCGTCGAATTCTACTATATTTATGAGATATTTCTATTCGCTTATATATTCATCTTAAAGTTAGGTACTGCCAAAGTCTATTTGTATCGTCGTCCGTCAAATAGCGTTTATATCCACAACTGGTGAAAAAGGCCCTTATTAGTTTTTAATCAATTAACTATATTGAATGTGAAGCTACAATTAATTCGGAATGTAGACCTCCCAGTTACTCTAGTAAAAAAAAAAAACCTTCAATTACCTATTACAAATTTAATCACGTTCAAAAGTTATGTTTCAATAAACTCGACAAAAGTGTCCCTTGACCTTTTTGCTGCTGTTGTAAAGACTATACTGACCTGCATATTATTAAAGATATGTAAAATAAAATAACTTTTACGACATTAAATGTCAGTGTTATAATTGGTTATTTTAATAGTAGCTTAAACCAAAACTCTACTACTATTGAGTTACAACTGCTAGTTTCAAAAACTAAAACTTAACTAAACATATTATGTACATGTTCTGTTGTTTTACACCTACCTATGGCTATAGGGGCATTAAGTATAATTTTATCTTATGTTTTGGAAGTTATGTCAAAATTGACGGTTATTTATGGTCACTTGACGTTGAACATTGTGATTTTTTATTGTAATATCTTAGGTATTGTTGTTTTTATAAAATTTAATAATTCAAACGTGCGCAAACGCACAGACAAACAGACAAAAGTTCTAACAATCATTGATAAATGTCCCATATTTTTTATATATTTCCTCATATATCTTCCATGTATAGACAGCGATCCGTTACATTTATCGTACTAGCTGTGCCCGCGACTTCGTCCGCGTGGAATTTAACAAAAAAAATTTTTTGTTCAGTTCGCAGAGCTATAAAATAAATAAATCTCTAAAAGAAAAGTAGCCTAAGTTACTCCTTACTATATCAGCTATCTGCCAGTGAAAGTCCCGTTAAAATCGGTCCAGCTGTTTCAGAGATTAGCTGGAACAAACAGACAGACAGACAAAAATTGTAAAAAATGTTATTTTGGTATATGTATCGTGTATACATTCATATGCATTTAGTTAAAAGCGGTTATTTTAATATTACAAACAGACACTCCAATTTTATTTATTTGTATAGATTGATAAACGATAGGAATAAATAAGAAAACACGACATTTCAAAGCGAGTACTAATTTTGTTTTCATTTGTAACGCAGTGATTATCATTTTAAAAAGAGAAAATAATATATTAAAAATCAATCTACTCATAAAAGAAGACTAAAAACTTATTTTAATTTTTTGTAGTTTTATTCAATTCTTTTTAACTTCAGCTCATAACTTAGTAACGTAACGTTAGTGGATTTTTGATCGTATTTTTATTAAAATGCGTTATTATTCTAAGTTAAAAGTATAAAATATCATAATTATATATTTTTAATTGTTTTGTTACTATTTTTTTCTTCTTCTTCATAAAGTGCCATCTTCTCACGAAGTTCGGCGATCATTTTGGCAACTTGTACCCGTGATACCGCGGCCCTGAATAACGAACGGGTGCTTTTCCCAAACCATTAGCGTAGATTTTTCAGCCAAGATGTTCTTCTACGACCCACACTGCGCTTTCCTTGGATCTTGCCCTGGATGATAAGGCGAAGCAGCTGATATTTTGAGTTTCTCATGATGTGGCCGAAGTATATTTTTAACGACTTCCAAAAGAGAGAGGTTCTCAATTCGACTCTATTTTTTATCTATAATAACTCATAACTTTTGACTGGGTGGACCGATTTTGATAATTTTGGTTTTAATCGAAAAGTGGTGGTCTCATTTTAATTTAATCGAGTTGTAACAAGTGCTTTTGGAGTTATATCTAATAATGCGTATTTACTTGACTATTTGTTTGTTGACCTACAGTGTGTTATAACACAACGTACACGCGTAACTTTTCACTGGATATAGCGATTTTGATAATTCTCATTTTGATCGAAAGCTGATGTTTGTTGTAGCCTCCTCTAAAATTTGATTGAGATCTTGTGAGTACTTTTGAGTAATCTTTGATAACGCGCATTTACTTGACAATTTTTTCGTCTACTTACATTGTGTTACTTATCGATGTAACTGAAGTTGCTTTTTTTTCGTTGCGAACTAACACAATTATTTTTCGTAAACAACTAAAACGTAGTTGATTAGAGTTTGCTACATATTACTTTCCAACGGAGCCCCAAATTTATGTGTGCTCAAGGGCCCTGACAAGCCCTATGACGGCACTGTAATACGACTGTATGACGCAAATTGGGAAGCGTCGTATATAAAATTAAAAATAAAACATATTTATTTCAAGTTTCTAAGACTCGTTTCAAACAAAAGTTATTATAAATAAATTATTAATCGTTGGATATTGTTAACAGATAACATAAAATACTGAATATGAAACTAATTAATACAAGCAGATATTATATTGAGCTTAGTTCCTTGCGTCATTAGTTGCCTCTAAAACTTATTTAGTCAAATACACTGCTTTGACTTTGAGTAGGTACTATGCTAAGATAAGTGTCGGATTCGGAGGAACATTTACATGACAACACCAATTTCTTATCAAAATCAAATCAAAATCAAAATATTTTATTCAGCATAAAATTATTACAATTTCTTACTGAACGTCATGAGTCTACTACCAGTTCGGAAAGAAAAAGCCTCTGGCCTGAGAAGAACTGGCGAAAGAAACTCAGCGGGACTAATGTAATTTTTTTTATCGTAATGTTTTTTTTATCCAAAGACGATTGAAATTTACAATAATTTTACAGGTTGAAATAGCCTGGCGGCGATCACATCATTCCCAAGGCGTACTGTCTTCTATAAAGACATCATACAGACTCATGAGAATATTTCGAAGCAATATATATTTTTATTTTTTTTGTCAAATACATGAATCGATTGTTGAAGTAAACGGTTTGAAATTTTGAAGTTATGATTATTTTATTATTGAGGTGTTCGCAGCAAGTCAATTTAATGTGTAAAAACATTTCACTATCGTATTTTTTGCATAAAATTAGCTTGCGTTTAAACAAGTGCACAAAAAAAAAACACCATATAAAATTATTTCTTTCTTGGATTTCCAAGTAGGTACAGTATTTTAGCTGGGTAAACAAAAGAAAAATAAAAAGTAAATACGATGTTATAGGTATAGCATATAATACAAGTTTAAATATTTTTACAACTGTAGATTTAGCTGAATTTACTGTTGTAGATAATTGCATTTATACTTTAATAATACCTACAGCAAAAACCATTTTTCTTCACACAACATACAGTGTCAATTTTTTTTATAAGTATACGTTTAATTCGTGATAAAGCACGTATACATATGTACGAACATATGTATCTATGAACATATGTTCACGTGATACTTAAAATTAAATAAATACAAATTCAAATCTTATTTGGTACGAAAAGTATAAATTTTTTTCGCTTTCCCGAAAGTTGGTAAATTTGACGGTACCTACTTGATTTTAGAACTTCAACGATGATAATTATGTAACTGTGGCGGTAGTGATATTACGTAGGTGTCTATTGTTTCTAGATATATTAATCTATATCTACACAGGGTGACTGGTGTCATCACGATATCTCTAGAACCATAAGGCGTAGAGACTTGAAGTTTGGTAGGATTTTCGCCGAGTAGAGGTCAGCTAAGAACGGATTTTACGAAATTCCACCCATAAGAGGGGGTTACGGTTGTTAATAACATATATGTCAAATAGGGATTGCAATCCGGAAAACCGGATCCGGTAATCCGGCGGATCCGGCATCATTTTACAGTTACCGGATCCGGTAAAAAATGCCGGATCCGGTGACCGGATCCGGTGTTGGCGTTTTTTGAGAAAATGACCTCTTTTTAAAAGAAAGAGCGTAGTTCTTAAATACACGAGTCCTTTGACGCTAAGACTAAATACTTAATTGATAGATTTTTGCCATTTAAATTAGTTATAGGTGCATTATAGTGAAGGTATTCAACTCTATTTACAGCTGAAAAAAACACTGAAGTTGCTTGACTTATTGTGCGAATATCAAATAACTTCACATTACCGTTACTTGCAGAATACCTAGAAATATTAAGATTCAAACTAGGGATGTTATTTTATCGGTACCAAACTATTGGATAGTAAAAATGTATCTGTAACAGTATCATAAACCGATATTAAAGTTTCGGATGATTTCGCAGGGATCTATTGCAGAGGTAATTTAAATACTAAATTTTTTGCTATGTTCTTACATTTTTCTGGTCAAATAACATTAGCCGAGCGCGTTCTTCATTATCATAAAGCCATTCAATTTTGCAACTAAATCATCGTGGGAGTCATCGCTGTTTAACATAGAGTACTCAAAATTTGTAACAGTAACTAATACAATAAATGTTAATTATTAACTTATCATAGGAAGTAAAATAAAGTATTGTGGCATTTCCTCTAAAATCGAATATCTGTAACCGAAACTAAAGGATAATCCGAACAAATTTAATATTTGTAACCATAATATTATAACATCGACGGTTTGCTGATTGGATTCCCGCTACAAATATTTCTTTCCAGGGTGGATGTCTGTCCTTGTGGGTCTGTGCCTCGGAGATCACGTTAAGCTGTCGGTCCCGATTGTTATCATAAATACCTGATAGCTATCGTTACTCATAGTAGGGAACATATCCGCTGATTAAGCTACAATCCTTCTCCTACATGGAGAAAGAGGAATATGCCCAGCAGTGAGATGTTACGGGCTAAATCTTATATTTGGAACCATATCATATCTATAAATATTCGTACCTATACATATCCGTAACCGAAGCCCTAACCAAGTAATAGCCTGATAGATAGCGTGAAACTTGTGAAAGTAAAAGTAGAGACGAAGATCTACAATCACTTAAAAATTTAATATTACCGAACTAATTAAAATTACAAATCTAGCTCTTTGATCCGTCTCACCACGTGTTAATACGACGTGGTCGAAATTGGAACTCGGCTTTGTTCAATTTGTATCAGTAAATTCGAGATATATGAATACTGAGAAATAACTCCCATGGCTACATTTTTAGCTCTTTAAAGTTGATTTAAACATTTTTATCTTTTCATTTGATAGACTATATATAATTTGTTTTGAAATTGAGATTTAATTAAAAAAATATATTTAATTAAAATGTAGAATTTTTTCACTTCATTAACGGTCAACATACGTTTGAATTAAAAAGAAAAGTTAGGTTATTATGGTTTGATAAATCCAGCCCGGATCCGGGCCGGATCCGGCCGGATTGATAAAAATTTGACCGGATCCGGCCGGATTGAAAACGACACCGGATTGCAATCCCTAATGTCAAAACAACGTTTGCGGGGTCAGCTAGTAGTTTATACATAGATCTTACATGTTTTCAGTTGCGTCAAATTTCGTTAGGTACTATTCAGATTAGATAATTTTTATGTAACTATGATGTTTCATAGGCATACTTAGCTTGTGTGTGATAGAACTCTTTTTCTACTATATTAAATCGCATTTTTTTTCGCTTTCCCGAGAAGACCAGAGCTAAATAATACTGTTTTTAATCAGTATTGTGTTCCTGTTGGTGAGTAAGGTGACCAGAGCTCCTGGGGGGATTAGGGATAGGGAAGGCAACGCGCTTGCGATGCTTCTGGTGTTGCAGGCGTCTATAGGCTACGGTCTTACCATCAGGTGAGCCGTACGCTTGTTTGCCGACCTAGTTACATAAAAAAAAAAAACTATATTAAATTGTCCCAATGTCTTGATCTGAATCTGAGTTTCTTTTTTATTTGTGGAATAGTTCTGCCGTGCTCCGTGGTGTCCCCGATGATAATTTGGGTAAAAATTTATTAAAATATTTTTAAACCATTACACACCGGAGCGCGACGTGATGCGACACGGCGTCATTTCATTTGATTTTACATCTCCTAAATTGTACGTCCAAATTAAATGCTATAAAAGACAAAGTTTATCTTCATAATACTGCCTTGATGAATAATTTTTCATTCGTAAGGATTCATATGTTTGGTGAATAATAATGCAATAAAATCACTTTTTCATTTAACTGCTTAGACCTGCTCTTAACAACTGATCCAGACAGATACTCAATAACAGTTTCTGCACCACTGGGTACTTCTGACCACTGTCTGGTAAAGACTATATCCGTTTGTTCCCCACCCGAAGAAGCCCCATGTGGCCCAAGACGTGTGTGGCGTTACAAGGCAGCAGATTGGGATGAGATGCGTCACTTTTTCTCGTCCTATCCTTGGCGAGAGGTATGCTTTTCTTCTGAGGATCCGTCGAGCTGTGCTGAAGCCATTACGTCGGTTATACGCCAGGGGATGGAATATTTTATACCATACTCTGACGTAGCGACGAATGGAAAAACTCGCCCGTGGTTTGATACGGACTGCTATCGTGCAGAAGCCGAAAAGCGAATGGCATACACTGCATGGGCTGAAGCCCGAGCGCATAAGTCTCCAAATTCTCGGAATTTGAAGAAAGCTTTTAACCAAGCCGCCAAGACATGTAAAAGGACGTTACGCAGGGCTAGATTCAACCATATCAGCCGCATTGGGGCCAAACTAGCTTCTTACCCTTCTGGGAGCAAAGCGTTTTGGTCCCTGGCAAAAGCCGTTGAATCTAACTTTTGTCGGCCGTCACTTCCACCATTGCTGAGGACTGATGGATCACTGGCCCATTCTGCAAAAGAGAAAGCGGATTTATTTGCATCTCTTTTTGCTGAGAACTCGCGTCTGGATGTTGCAGGAAAAGCTCCACCAATCTCAACTCGTGCTGACTGCATTATGGCAGAAGTACGCATACGCCAAAAAGAGATCCTTAAAATCCTGCAAACTCTAGACGTGAACAAGGCCAGCGGACCTGATGATATACCAGCGATAGTCCTGCGTACATGTGCCCCTGAGTTGTCTCCACCTCTTACACGCCTGTACCGCCTGTCACTTAAGACTGGCAAAGTGCCGAAGTCTTGGAAGCTTGCCAATGTACAGCCTGTGCCCAAAAAAGGTAGTCGTGCAGACCCTGTCAATTACCGTCCCATCTCGGTCACGTCCATACTCTGTAAGACTATGGAACGTGCACTAAACAACAAACTCCTGGCCCACTTGGAAGGTAACGATCTCCTCAGCGACCGGCAGTACGGTTTCCGCCAAGATCGTTCGACTGGGGACCTTCTAGTGTATGCCACACATATATGGAGTGAGGCCATCGACAAACACGGTGAAGCACTTGCCGTGTCTCTCGATATCTCGAAGGCCTTTGACAGGGTTTGGCACGCGAGCCTTATAAGCAAGCTTCCTTCATATGGTATTCCACCTAGCCTTTGCACTTGGATTTCTGACTTCCTGAGCGAACGTTCAATACGAGTTGTGCTTGACGGGTACTCGTCGGACCAAAAAGCTATCGACTCCGGTGTTCCTCAGGGATCAGTCCTGTCCGCTACCCTCTTTCTGTTGCATATTAACGATCTGCTCGTCCCCGGTACCTTTGGGTATGCTGACGACAGCACAGTGACGGACAGATACTTTTCGAGTGCAAAGGCTAGTAAGGATGTTATCCAGTCTTGTCGAGAGGATATGGTCAGCCGCTTGAACGTCGCCCTCCAGGCAGTCTCCGATTGGGGCGATGCCAATCTGGTCACGTTCAACGCTACAAAAACACAGGCGTGTGTGTTCTCATCTAAACGGAGCCCTTTACACCTGGCTCCGACTTTCCGGAATGTTTCTGTAGAAATTACCGACTCCCTACAGCTCCTCGGTGTAGAGCTATCGTCCAATCTGAACTTTGGGCAGCATATCGAGTCCAAAGCAAAAACTGCAGCAAAAAAACTTGGTATTCTCTCTAAGGTCAGGCGATACTTCACTCCAGAACAGCTGCTTCAGCTATATCAAGCACAAGTTCGGACTTGTATGGAGTATTGCTGCCATCTTTGGGATGGATCCGCCAAATACCAACTGGCAACTTTGGACTCGGTGGAAAAACGAGCTAAGAGACTCATAGGTGACCCTACTCTGACAGACACCAAGTTGCAGAGTCTCGATCATCGGCGTAGGGTAGCTCGTCTGTCGGTGTTCTACAGAATATATTTCGGAGAGTGTGCGAAGGAATTGCACGATCTAATTCCCCCAACAACCTTCCGCCATCGGGACACTAGGCGCGGTCGATCGTTCCATCCTTATGTCATTGATATGCCACCTACGCGTACAAAACGCTTTGCCAATACTTTTTTGATGCGCACGGCTAAGGAATGGAACTCATTGCCCGCGTCTGTGTTTCCCGAACGATACAATCTGGGAGTCTTCAAGGCCAGAGTGAATAGGCTGTTATTAGGCAGGCATGCTCCACCTTCGACCGCATCGTCACTTAACATCAGGTGAGATTGCGGTCAAATGCCTGTCTATTAGCCAAAAAAAAAAAAAAAAAAAAAAAAAAAAGAGTGATCATTAATTCGTTGCAGAGTTATTTTAAAACAATGATATCTTCATTGAAATCAAATGATGTCAATGGTAATTTCGTTTGAAAAGAAGTAGGTACTTATGATGAATAGTGTATTTATTTGGATTAAGATTTACATCATGTCAATAAAACCATCTTCGCAAATAATCCATTATTTTAGAACAAACTTGATAACCACAAAAAGGTTCTAATGAGAGAACCTTAAAAGATAGATATTGATTTCATTGACTATCTTTTACAACATTTGATAGCGATCAATTCCGTTTTACATAATTTTTGGGAAGCTTATTTAACCGTTTTCGCAGCGCACGTAATAGAAGCTCTCAAAAAACAATATTTTTTTCACGTTTTGTAACATTTCTTATTAATTCTCAGCTCCTATCGGTCGTAGATGTTATAATATAGCCTTCCTCGGTAAATGGACTATCCAACATAAAAATAATTTTTCAATTGGAACCAGTAGTTCCTGAGATAACCGCGTTTAAGCACATCTCTTTATAATGTTATATTTTTAGTCTCCGTCAATATTTGACACAAGTCTACAAACAATTTAAAAATCATGTTAGTTTCAATTATAATGCTTATACCTAAATATTGATATATACCTATTATAGATAAAAAATTGGTACCACTTCTAAATCTTATAGGTATCATCTATATTCTATACTAATATAATAAAGCTGAAGAGTTTGTTTGTTTGATTGTTTGTTTGTTTGTTTGAACACGCTAATCTCAGGATCTACTGGTCCGATTGAAAAAATTATTTCAGTGTTAGATAGCCCATTTATCGAGGAAGGTTATAGGCTATATATCATCACGCAAAGACCAATAGGAGCGTAGCACCAATGAAGAATGTTTCAATACCGGGTTTTATTTCCTGTTGAGAGCTTCCGCTGCGTAAACGGTTAAAGTTTGCACAAATCATGTATGACAGAATTGGTCCTATTCCACGGGGACGAAGTCGCGCGCAGAAGCTAGTATCGAATTTGGACAACATTAGACTCGACGCCTTGTTTAATTTTATTTTTACAAGCTTTTATTTAACTTGCAATGTATGTATGTATGTTTTAAATTTAATGAATGTTTGTTCGGGTGAAATCTTGCAACTCAATTTTGAAGCAGATATCTTCAACCAATTGAGCTGAAATTTTGTATACAGGTCCAATTTGGATGACAATGCATAGTTTGTATGTATGTATGTTTGTTCGGGTAAAATCTTGCAACTCAATTTTGAAGCAAATATCTTCAAGTAATTGAGCTGAAATTTTGTATACAGGTTCAATTTGGATGCCAATGCATGGTTAACTTTGTGACGTCATTCTAAATTAAATATGGCGGGATATCCAAGAGTGCGAACTAGTTATTTTTAGTGCACTTCTACAATATGGGTATCAAATGAAAGGGCTTGCTAAGAATAATTCGAATAAAGTGATGAGCTAGTCTTTAGATTAAGAGCGGCGTCGGTCGGTCGGTCAGAAATTAGATAGGTTAGGGTTTTTTTTGTTTCTCTGACAAAAATATGCCGATAAACAGTCTAATATTGAAATTAGATAGGTTAGGGTTATTTTTTTTTTGTTTCTGTGACAAAAATATGCCGATGAACAGTCAACCGTTCTTAATCTAAAGACTTACAAGTGACGTGATAACCGCCTCAAAAGTCAAAAAGAAATTAAAAGTAAAAAACCTTTTTAAAAAACAAGCTTTTATTTGAATGCGCTAAAATGAAAAAAAAAAAAAAAAAAATTTTACTTTAAAACTTTTACTATCTACTTATAAAGTTATTGCACATATAATCTATATGATATAAAAGCTTGTCGCAAGATTTTCTTGTAAACAAGTATAGATAAATTAAATAAATTGATGTGATAGATTTTAACTATTAAAATTTTCAAACTAAGGAAATACGAGTACTCATATCTTGCGACAAGCTTTTATATCATATAGATTATGTGTAATGACTTTATAAGTAGATAGTAAAAGTTTTAAAGTAAAAATTTATTTTTTTCGTTTTAGCGCATTCAAATAAAAGCTTGTTTTTTAAAAAGGTTTTTTACTTTTAATTTATTAACTTTGTATTTCAGGCTAGTATGGTTGCCGTACCTCTTTGTCTTGGTCGGAAGTGTATACTCCGCCAAACGTCCACATATTTTATTCATTATGGCCGATGATATGGTAAATATTACTATTTCTTTGGTATTTGACTATTTGTAATTATTTAAAAGTTAGCTTAATATTGAAATTTGTAGTTATAAGAATGAGTGTGTTAGTGTTAAGGAAAACACTTATGTTACGGTCTAGAGATCAGACAGAATTAATGCTACAGTCAATCGGGGTAACTTTGATTGACAAGGGTAACTTTGACAGTCAAACCGCAAAATTATTTTTATTTTTTACGTGGTCCACATTTAGAGCATAAAATTAAATTTATAAAATTTGTTTACTTAACAAACTTAGTAAATGAACTATCTGAAAAAAAAAGAAGTTGTTAAACGAAGTTAATGTCAAAAACTTTGCTACAAGTTCCGCGCGCAATTTTTGTATTTTTTTCAGTGGTAAACTTTTAGATAGAGAGATTAGATAACTAAAAAATTTTGCTACCATCAAAGTATGTAAAAACATAATACAATATTAATATGTACGTATGTAATTTTGGATACACAGATCATTTTCAATATTTGCGGTCAAAATGAAAATGTAGAGGTGTGCGATTTCTATGCTCTCGAGTGTATTTAAAAGTTATGATTCCTGCGACAAATCTCACCTGTATCAAAGTTACCCATAAATGGGGTTATAACTTTGACAAACGACAAAATTTCCAGTTTTTGATACATATTATGATTTTTATGGACGTTAAATAACTTGAGAGTATGAAAACCAACCTGATAGCACATTAAATTAACTCTTTTGTCTCATAATTAACATTGTCAAAGTTAGCTAAAAAATATAGTAGTGATCTGTCAAAGTTACCCCGATTGACTGTATATACCTAGGTACTTGTTGTATATAAGATTCTGAAATACATTTATAGTTATGCTTATATATAAATGTATTATTTATGACAATAAGGGTTGGAACGACGTATCATATCACGGATCAGACCAAATATTAACGCCGAATATCGACACATTAGCGTCTCAAGCGGTCATCTTAAAACAGTACTACAGTGAAGCGATTTGCACGCCGGCCCGCAGTGCGCTCTTGACTGGAAAATATCCCATGAGAATAGGTTTGTATGTATTACAAATGTACATTATCAATATGGTATGTATTGGAGGAGGTATGGTATGGAGTACATTATCAATTGTTAGTAATATATCTTAATATAGAGTTTATATTCAATCTACCTCTACAGCTTAATGAAGGTAATTCGAGTATCAAATTGTTACTCAATATTCTTTTAGTCATTCATTTCGATAATATAAATATACTTACTGCTAAAAATGATTACTTATTTCAAATACAAAACTTTTTGAATACGTTCGATTGATACCCGTATTTATAGATAATATTTCCGATGAAATATTTCCTTGGTTCTTGTAGGAGTAGAAAAAAATTGTAATGTTGTAGTATATATAATATGTACCTTTTTATTGTTATTTATGATTTAAATTTTTATCATTCAATATTTTTTATGTTTGTCTGTACTCGTAAACAAGTAAATTAAATAAATTGATGTGATTGATTTTAACTATTAAAATTTTCAAAATAAGGAAATACGAGTACATACTCCTATCTCGCGACAAGCTTTTCTATCATATAGATTATGTGTAATGACTTTATAAATACCTAGATAGTAAAAGTTTTAAAATAAAAATTTTTTTTTTTTCGTTTTAGTGCGTTAAAATTTTCAAACTAAGGAAATACGAGTACCTACATACTCATATCTTGCGACAAGCTTTTCTATCATATAGATTATGTGTAATGACTAATGACTTTATAAATAGATAGTTCATAAAAGTTTTAAAGTAAAAATTTATTTTTTTCGTTTTAGTGCGTTCAAATAAAAGCTTGTTTTTTAAAAAGGTTTTTTACTTCTAATTTATTTTTTTCACTAAGTTCAAGTTTAGTTTTACCGAATGAATACAAACAGAAATGATACGAATCTCGCAACAGTAATTCGTTCCACAAATCACACCGTGCACGAGATAGAGTTTATGTCATTTATTATTTAGCAACAGCGTAGTATGTTGAAACGAGAAGTTTGAACTGACGAATAAGAAAAAAAAAATCGCGAATTATACATAGGTATCAGATTTTGTGTTTATACTTTTATTAAAATTAAATTAATATGGTTAAATAATTAATGTGTATGTATCTCTACAGTTAAAATTAACCCAAGCAACTAATTTAAATTTAAATTGTATTTCTTATATCTTTATAGCATATTTATATCTACTGTACAGAAAATTACCTGACTAAAGTCATTTAGGTCTTCACTTAAACTAATTGTATTCATTTAATTACAATAACGACAGAATTCCAAGAAAACATTGCAAATTCAATGATAATTATACCTAATTGAGAACAATGACATTGTAACTAAGGTATTTATTTCAGGTATGCATGGTTTTCCTCTCTACAATTCCGAAGACCGCGGAATACCTATAACTGAACGACTATTTCCGGAGTATTTAAAGAAGTTAGGATACTGTACACATTTGGTTGGGAAGTGGCATGTCGGGATGTCTAGACAAGAGTTCTTACCTTTAGCGAGAGGATTTGATTCTCATTACGGTATGAGAGGAGGCTTTATCGATTATTACACGCATCATAAGGTTGAAGCGGTAAGGGGATAATTAAGATTATAACTTGAAACCATTCACTTTAACGTATATAATCATATATTCTAATATTCTATAAGATAAAACTTTTTAATCTATACTAATATATAAAGCTGAAGAGTTTGTTTGTTTGGTTGTTTGTTTGTTTGAACGCGGTAATCTCTGGAACTACTGGGCCGATTTGAAAAATTCTTTCACTGTTAGATAGCCCATTTATCGAGGAAGGCTATAGGCTATGTGTCATCACGCTAAGACCAATAGGAGCGGAGTCCACGCCGACGAAGTCGCGCGCAGAAGCTAGTAGAATGTAAATAAAATGATTAAGGTTGGAAACAAGCGTACGGTTCATATGCATAGGTTTTCAGCAGGATATCTATATCCTGCTGTGACCTATCTCAATAAATAATACTGATATTGTAATATAGCTAATAGCTATACGACTGAAATTATAATAAAGCTACGTAATAAATACGACGCCGCGTTGGCGCAGCGGTCACAGCACTGGATTGCGATTGGCTGTTGCGCGGGCGGTTGCGGGTTCGATCCCCGCACACGACAACATTTGTATTGGCCATACAGATGTTTGCCGTGGTCTGGGTGTTTGTGCAGTCCTTGTGGGTCTCCCCAGTGCCTCGGAGAGCACGTTAAGCCGTCGGTCCCGGTTGTTATCATGTACACCTGATAACGATCATTACTCATAGTAGGGAATATATCCGCCAACCCACATTGGAGCAGCGTGGTGGATTAAGCTCCGATCCTTGTCCTACATGGGGAAGAGGCCTATGCCCAACAGTGGGATATTACAGGCTGAATCTTAATCGTATGAAAATAATATTGACTACAATAATACGAATAATTTGATTATAATCCTTGAATGTTTGTTTCAGTGGCCAAACGGAAGAGAATATTTCGGTCTTGATTTCTTTGATAAAGATATTCCACAAGACGATGATGAACGCTACATTGTAGACGCATTTACAGACAGAGCCATTCAGAGTAAGTGCTTTAAAATTCTATCACAGATTATATTTTATGATTATGATACACAAAACGAAAACTCATTATAAATTTAATGTACCTATGTGTAAAAAAAACCCGTACAAGTCTAATTTTATTAAAGAAGATTACAAATTTTAATTGCTTAATTTACTAGCAACAATAATGGGAATATTTTGAGATGAATGTTTTTGGTTTTTGTATACTTAATATTAAATTCGTGTACTTTTATTATTTGCTAGTAATTTTGGATGTAGTATCAAATAGGCAGTGGAATATTGTATTCTATACTTGTATACATTTAGTGTAAGTGTTGTATTTCTTCAAAAGTTTGAAGGTTGATATTAAGAAAGAAAATAAGCCAAAACGAAAGAGTACGTACAATACTTTAAAATATTAATTTTTTGTTAAATGATCAAAATACGATAAAATATATTGGAAAGAAGGCTTGCTAGCATTGTTATCAACGCTGCTTTTTTGTCGTCAACCAAAAGGCTTGTGTGTATTAACTACATTTGGGTTTTGATATGTAAGTATAGCTCTATACTTTTATGTTTTCCTTTATTTATTAGTAGGTAGATGTGGTCAAGAATAAAAATTAAAAAGTTGATAATAAATTAATGTTGTAAGTTTTAAAAGTCATGATGGTTACTTTGTATTAATAAACTAGCTGACCCGGCGAACTTAGTACCGCCTAAGTCCTAACAGTCGATTCAAATTTTTAAATGTTTATCCTAAAAAGAATTATCGGTTCAGCTGCTCTCGAGATTTGCGCTTAGCTACACATTCAGTGATTCATATATATATATATATATAGATAGAGATATAGAGATATGTATATAGAGATATTCTTAATATACTTGTTTCATTATCAATTACTTTCATCGTACACTGTTCTTATATAATACAAGGTTAAATTTAATAAGAAAGCAATTTTTTTTTTAATTTGTAGTAAAATTGATATTGTTCTTAATAAGTAGGTAGATATAGTATGACCTTGGTACTTTATTTATCAATTATCAACTAATACGGCCTAGTATTGTGTTCAATATAAACCATAAACTTATAAAATACTGTACATTCTCCGTCGTCATTATTATTAAAATATGGAATTTCAAAAACATCAATTCGAAGGAATAAAATACATATTTCTTTATACGAGTAGGTATTACTCCTAGCGCCTGATGGAAAATTAATTTCACGATTCTGTTGACGATTACGTATACCTACTATTACTGTGCAGTTGGAAAATATTTTTTGTGTCTGCGGAGAACTTCTCGATTGAAGTACTTTCTTAAACCTTAAATTAGAAATGTTTTAAACAGTTTGTAAGATTCAGATTGCTCAATTGCTCGTAGGATTACACATTGCGTATGCACGCATGCATAAGCAATACTGTTAATTGTTTTTTTCTGCAGTGTTTGTTACGCTATTCTTTATTAACCCTTAACACCACTCGGTATTTTCAGTCTACAGATGTACACTCGTGGGGGACCTAAGTCACCCCACTTTTGTGTTCATTATTTAATGTTAAAATGTAGAATATGTTAGGATTTATTTTTACAATATAAATGAAAAACATATATTCTACGAAAATAAGCAGTTTTATTTAGGTCTTAATAATAATTATTACTTTTTCTAGTGTCAAATAAAAGAAATACAAAAAATCAAAGTTCATTTATAGGGGTTATTTCAAGCGCCCAATATAAATAAATAAAATAACTACGAAACAAAGAAAAACCTTTTTTTCTAATAAAATATAAACCTTAAACAAAAACAGACGTAAACTCTTCAATAACTTTAAAAACATGCAAAATCACAAAGGGAATGCTAGACTTAATTGACTAATACCTATATTTTTTACCTTTTATCTATAAACATATTATCAGTCTCAACTATTAGGCTGGCAATTATAATTATAATGTAATTAAAACTTATGACACACATTCAGCACATATTTTTACATAAATAGAGTGGTTACGACAGACATTTTTCATTCATTTTGAGCACACTTGGGAGTATTACTTCATGGACACAAATGACACCTAGATTTCTTTGGTTTTTTAATTTGCCTCGGACCTTGTTTTTGTTGCTCTTCAGGTATCTCTCTACCAACCTCGCGTAGGAACTTGTCCATCATACCTTTCAGCTCCTTCCGTTACAGGACCTCTAAGGTCAGGTTAGTGGAAAATTATGTTATGGGCTCGAACTCGTGACTGCGATGGCGGTGTTTTTGCCCATTTGTATCTATTTTTGCCATAGAATGCATTTGCTTCTCTATTCTGCTGTTCGGTGTTTTCGATTTCTTCATTTTTCAAAGTACTATCTGCTGATTCATCGCTTTACGTGTCGTGAACACTGACTTCATACTCTGCATCGCTCAAATCGGATAATATCTCGGGAAAAATAGTTTCTTTTTCACTCTCATCGAGTTCAAGGTCATTTAGCAGCCTTTCTATCTGCTGAGAACCCAAATTTTGATTCATACTGCATCACAAACCTAAAAGATATTCAAATATTAAAGACTATTATCAACAAACCAAACATACGTAACTACACTCGTGGGGACCTAGGTCCCGCAACTACACGTACCTTACATATTTCTAACGTTAAAACGACGCACGGCCGCAACCCGCCAGCTTTTGGGCTTCACTAGGAATACTTGAAACCGCGACCGCATCACGCTCTAAATATTTATATAATTTGCAAAAAAGAGCGCGCTGGGGGATCTAGGTCCCCCGCGAGTGGTGTTAAGGGTTAAAATTGGTGCAACTGCTTAGAACACTGGCTTTTATATCCCGTTCACCCGTTGGATTTGAAAATATTCACTTAATGATAGATATAATATATATTAATAATGTTTACCTCACAAAGCCTTATAAACTACGAGAGTGAGCAGAAAAACTATTCTATGTATGTTAGTTATGTTAGCCCGTTGGCGCAGTTTGTATTGGCCCTGTTATATCTGCTCCGCGGCCCGCGGGTTGCGAGTTTGATTCTCCCCTGAGTCTATGTGTGGGTGTAGTATTTTGTATATATGGGTGTAGTACGTATGTGTCATAATGTGTATAATTTGTACATATATTTATAAAGTTCTGTGGTCTGTGTTGCTTACCTTAGTAACAGACGACCGTGTGTATAATTATGTTACATGATATTAATTTATTTATTTATTTTTATAATATTTTCTTTAGAGGATATTTACACTAATAGAATTTCATCTCTTCCTCCAACCCGTTCGTGATTTATTGTTTAATATACTAAAGTAAATAATTAATAATAATAATTTTTATCCATTAAATAGAATAAAATCAAGGTCGTGTTTAATTCGGATCTCCTACCATACAGACACATTACATTACACCAAACAATTCTAGCATACTAGTCAGTATACACACACATATAATATATACCACATATTATATTTAAAATTAAAATTATAATGGATGTTTTAGTTATTCAAAACCACAATGAATCTCGACCGATGTTCCTGCACTTGGCACAAGCAGCACCCCATGCGGGTAACGACGGTGGACTCTTACAGCCTCCACTTTTCAGCACTGTCAAGAACCAACACATCGCTCACTCTGATAGACGTCTATACGCAGGTACGTATTTCAACTCTTATTTAAAGTTTTTACTTTGCTCTCTAACAATAAAAATTTGAATTTCAATTTAACAACTAGGTTCTGGGTGTGTATTTTAATCAGTTTAACTTCTTTTTCCTAAATATATATTTTGCTCATTGATTTTATTTTTATTTTTAATACAATCTCTGAACTGTATTCATTTACTTATTTTCGTTACAGTTCCGTATTTTTGTATGTGAGTCATGTTATCATGTACCAATTTTAAGTTAGAGGTTTCTTTCAAGTCAATTTACACTGCATTGGTACGGCTTGTTTCATTATTATTTTGACTTAGGAGCTGCAAGCTGCAATGTTATTTTGCGGGTAGGCCGTAACAGTCTACTCTCATCCTTTTTCGATTTTCGTTAAGGTGTTTGCACACTACAGTAAGGGAGTTTTTACTTTAACTACTTTACCGGAAAATATATACAACTTTTTTACATAACTCGATCACTGATTTCCACGATCTCGACAATTTGAAGCAGTCTTCCCGAATAAAGTTGGAATACTTCTTGATCTCAATCGCCTTTCTGACGAGACGTGGTACGAAATGCGTTCAGTCGTAAGTATTTTCGGTTCATGGAGCTGGATCCAGTGATTTGTGCGTACATGTAGCAGGTGCTTCCTCTATCGCCGACTTATTGACATTCCTATTTTTGACCGCATCTGTGTAGGTACTATTTTTGGGGGTTACGACTGTTAGCTAGATTACGATAGTAATTTTTTTCAAATAAAGAATAACAATAATTGTTATTCTAATATCACACATTTATAATATTGACGTCAAAACTTAACGAGTTCTACATAGTACTGCACGATGAGATGAGCGGCAATCAAACCTACAACTTTTGTCATACTACTGAATGGACGACAAAGAATCGACCGATATCAAAATATACCAAAAACTAAGACTTAATTTATTTACTTTATTAACTTATATTACTTTATTTTATTTATATTATTACAATATTGCAAAGTATTTCTTACAAAAGTATTATCATTAATTTCAACTTCTAATTTAATATAATATATAATCTTCTAATCTAATGTAATAGAAGTGAAATCGATAAGACAGATTTTGAAACTCTTATATTATTATTCAAATTTTCATAGATTCTACCAAGCATAACGTTAATTTTCTTTTAATCGAATATACTCGTACAATGGATTTATTTCTTTGCTTTGTATTTCCTAACACAATTATAATTTTGTGTTACGAAAAAGCCTATTGTTATCAAAAGTAATTATTAACGGTTTTTTTTGCAGAGATGGTTACACATTTGGATACAAGCATAGGCAAAGTCGTCAAAGCACTAGCGAATAAAGGAATTTTACAGGATACCATTATTGTATTTGTTTCCGATAATGGAGCTCCAACTGTTGGTATGTTTAATAATTGGGGCGTGAATCTACCCTTTAGAGGAAAAAAACAAACTCCTTGGGAGGGCGCAGTCAGAGTTCCAGCATTTATATGGCATCCGTCACTTAAACCAAAAATTTGGGATGGTCTTATGCATATTACTGATTGGATGCCCACACTATTAGCAGCAGCTGGTGGGGAAATTGGAACTGAAATTGATGGCATAAACCAGTGGAACTCTATAGCAGGAAATGGGGAACCAAAAAGGAAAGAAGTTCTCATAGCAGTAGAAGATAGTGCTATGAATGTTTATGCTGCGTATCGAGCTGGTGACTACAAAATTATTGTAGGAAATGTATCTGGTTTGTCGAATGGCTACTACGGTGCAGAATTCATGAGGCTTAAGAATTCTCCACCAGATTATTTTCCAACTCTACGAGCTTGTCATGTGGCAAAAGTTTTTGAATCTTTCGGTTTATATCTAGACTATGATAAGGTTTCAGCTATGAGGAAAGCATCTACAATTCAACAAATAGACCCTGTGAGAGATCTCATTCCTTGTGAGCCTTCACCTGGTAAGTGATTTTTGTTACATTATAATAAAATTATTTTAAGTATTACGCATTACAATGAAACAACCATGTCGGATTTTATCGCGGCTTATTAAGTTTTTTAGATGCCCGACGTTTTGGATACCTTACAGCAACCATGGTCACGGGAGGACTGTGACTATGGTTGACGCGATAGAATCCGAAATAGTTGTTTCATTGCTATGAGTGAAATTCGCGTAAACATTAGAAAATATTAAGTATGACGCGTTAAAAATAAGCATGTTTAAAAGTAAACAGTATTTTTAATTGAAATATAATTTAAATCAGTTTTGCGCTAAATAAATAATATTTATACGGTTATATTTTATTTCAAATGAAAGGAGGGTAGCCCCACACAGTTTTCTATTTGCATGATTATACTTCAAATAAAGAGTGTAGACAACATTTAAATTTCACATATCTATATTTTAAGAGAATATTCTACAGAAAGAATGGTAAAGTGTCAAAAACATGAACAAAAATTATTTTAAACTTAAGCTTGATTTCGTCTTCTCCGAAAACGTGGTGGGTAGCTTCGGCCACCACTAAACTTAGTTGTCAAATCGACTTTTTGCAACACAAACGTCACAAGTGTAATATTAATCATCTAGTGAGATATTTTTGGCATGGCATCCAGTCTTCGTCAAAAGTTTTACCACAAATTATGTATGTACTCAGTGTTTTATTTTGGCACCTGATTTGCATCTATCTTTTTCTTTTGTGACGTTCTTCTTTTTCATCTTACCCTATGCTTCTTCTTCGAAACTGGTGATTTCCCAATTAGTGAGCTAATTTGATAAGAAGGTGATATTTAAGTCTTAAGTCTTATTTGGGCTCGCCTTTTTCAAAACTATCACCTTGTCTCTGAGGCGTCAACAATATTGTGTTCCTGTAACGTTGCTAGGAATATGCTAGGAGTGCTATTCTAGGAATGTTGTATATTTCTGCATTATTCGTTTGCTTAGCTAAAAGCATTCTTTTTGAGGTTTTTTCGAACCAATTCCCTCAGCTCGTGTTTCTCTCTTTGAACTTACATTTCCCTACAATACCACGTCCACCACGTGATAAACTGAGGACGGGTAATTGCAATAAACACTATTTATGAATTTTTGAAAACAAATAGACTTTCGAATAAATAGTAAATAATAGTAGCCGGAGCTACCCGCCAAAGTGATGGCCGGAACTACCGAACTACCCTATTTGACTTTGAACAAAACTAGGCTTTAGTACTAAAATATATCTTAATTTTTATAAACGGGAAAAATATATAATTTCTAATGACAGAACTAAGTGTTATATACATTACCTGTCCAACATTTACTACTACTTACACTGAACTAAGTGTTGGACAGGTAATGTATATAATTACTTACATTATTTCAACACGACACTCTTTTTTACGTTGAGCGTTACGCGATCGTAATTCACGTATTTCAGCGTGAACAATTTTCGACCGAACGAAAAGACCAACCTAGTTTAACTTATTGCACGTTTCTACTAGGATACAAAAGAACATAGCAATGTGAAAACATTGATAGTAAATACAAAAGGTATACATTTAGGCACGCGTTGGCGTAATGGTCACACCTCTGGTTTGTGGCTGTTGCGCTCGCGGTTGTGGGTTAAGTATGGGGGTATGTTATATTCTTGTAATATGTTAATATTAACAACAATTATTTTTCTATTTTAGTTCGAGGCTGTTTATACAATGTTCGACAAGATCCGTCAGAAAGTCACGATCTTTGGTCGCGCGCACCCAAAATAGCTGTGACACTTACGAAAAGAGTTAGTGTCCTATTTGGAATGCAACAAAGAAGAGGACCAATTGCACTGGACGCTAGATCTGATCCAGCCAACTTTGGGTACAGATGGGTTCCTTGGCTAAACGATACGATGACAGATGGTAGTAATGTTATAAATAGTGTAAATAATGTAGGGCAAAACGAAATAGAAGTGAAATTTCTCGAAAATCTAGCGTTTAATAACACAGGCGTCAAGACGGTAGCTTCAGTTAGCGGCTGTGATCGCACAACTGTGTTTAGAAACTTACTATGTTTATTAAGAGCTGTTTTTTAGTTTTAATACATTGTTGTAAATTTTTAAGTGTTATAAAAAGTTTTGTTGATATATGAGTTTTATTTTAACATACTTAAGTAAATAAATTAAAACTTTTTAAGCAAAATGATGAAATTTGACTTTAAAGAAATTTTTATGCCTGTTAAACTTGTTTGAACGTAACAAAAAAAAAAAAAAAAATTAACAGATTAGCACTTATCTTTGATAGAAAATAAAACTATAGTTTTTTTGGAATCAATTTTTTTGGTTCCGTCTTAAAACTGGCATTTAAATAATATTGAAGGTCCTTAGCAAACAAGATATACTTTTATAGCTATACTAGCTTTTACCCTCGGCTTCACTCGCATTAAGTTTGTTTTAAATAAAGAGTATCTTATGTTACTTCTAATACCTCCAAGGATATGTACGTACAAAGTTTCATGATGATCGGTTACGTGTGAAAGCGTAACAAACAAACTTACATTCACATTTATAATATTAGTAGCGATTTATTGGTCAATATAGGTACTCGTATATTAATATCAGTCATGTACCACGAAATATACCGTCAAATGTAACAACTATTAAAAAATAAAAATTATTTTGTATAAGTTGTTGTTGTTGTATATTAATATGTATGTAGTGTTAACTTTTACCTTCTCTTCGATTAATGTAAACAACACACGTCTATTTGTGATAAAAAGCCAAAAACAAAATTACTATAACCTCGTTTATGCGGGATTTTCACCCATTAAAATCCATTTGATGGCTATCAGCGTGAATTCGAATATTCCACTGAATTACTTTTGCATGCTCTTTTTAACCCCCGACGCAAAAAAGGGGTGTTATAAGTTTGAAGTGTCTGTATGTCTGTCTGTGTGTCTGTCTGTGGCACCGTAGCGCGCGAACAAATAAAGCAATTTCAATTTAGTTTTTTTTTGTATGAAAGGTACGTTACGGGCGAGTGTTCTTAGACATGCTTGATGAAAATCGGTTGTGTCGTTTAAAATTGTGGGGGGTGAAAGTGGGGAAGAATAACCGAATGTCTGCAAATATAATCGAGTGGGGTCTCAAATGAACGCGCATCACGTGCACATTACAAAATAATATGTTCAATGAAAATCGGTCGAGCCCTGAAAAAAATCTGGGGGTAAAAGTGAGGAAAGTACCCAATATCTGCAAATATATGTAGTGGAGAGAAAATAAGGATAGAAATCCGAATGTCAGCAAATTTACCCAAGTATGGTCGCAAATGAAATAGCATCACATGCACTTTACAAAGTTAATAATAAAAATAAATGAATGGTACCTATGAGTATAAAATAAAAATTAAATTAAAAATTAAAAAAAACCCCCGACACATAACATAACATAACAATACACTTTATTGTACACCAAAACAGAAATAATACATATCAGATTTTTTTATAAAGTATCATAAGCTACAAAGGGCGGCCTTATCGCTGAAAAGCGATCTCTTCCAGGCAACCTGGGGCAGAGGAGATGGTATTGTGTCGGTGTAGGTGTACAAATTGTGACATGAACTTATAACACAGTAACCTGAGTTCCCTTTAAAAAGTAAAAAATAATGGAAGAAACTCAATCTTAAAGTACCTAAGTATGTACGAGTATTAATAATTAAAAAAAAAATACATCCCGTTGGGGGACCCCAAAAAGTCTGGCTACCTCACTCACCACAGGAAAACAATAGGTACTACTTGAGAGTCCCCCTAGTGTGGATGCTCCAAATGTTGAGTAGAGTATTTCCTGATGTGCCCTACCTCAATAAAACTAGCAGTTGTTATGTTCTGTTATATTAGCAACATCGACATTACCTTAGTTCACACATTATTTTAGTTTGAAAAGTATACATCTGATAAAATTCCAAAAACACAGTTATCTCGATGTCGTATTTTTAAGAAGCCATTTATTAGGTTACTAGCGACCCGCCCCGGCTTCGCACGGGTGTTTATTATACATATAAACCTTCCTCTTGAATCACTCTATCTTTTAAAAAAACCGCATTAAAATCTGTTGCGTAGTTTTAGATCTAAGCATACATAGGGACAGAGAAAGCGACTTTGTTTTATACTATGTAGTGAAGATACATTTTGTTTTCAAAATTTAAAATATGGTAAACTCACACGTGATTAGTCCACGTATACCCACAAAGGGTACCTATTTGGTTTATAATAAAGATAAAAGTTCCTAGATCAAGTAGTATTTCAAGTACCAACATTTATAGTACCAACAACTTATTTTATACGATTACATATGACTGGCTGGTGCAGTGGTAAGATCAAACGGGAGTTGCTAAAGTTGTCACAGGTTCTATGTCTGGACACAACAGACACTACAGTCTACAAGCATTGTTTGGTAATAAAAATATCACGTTTAGCTGTTACTTGTCATAATTTAATTATATATAATACAAAAATTTACGAGATTTGACAAAGTGAGTATATAAGCGGATGTTTTATTTCAACTCCAAGCATTGTACGTTATCTCTATATATATAAAAGAGTTACCCACCCATTGACTCATCACGATATCTCTGAAACCATAAGGCGTAGAGACTTGAATTTTGGTAGGAATATTCCTTTCGCCGAGTAGAGGTCAGCTAAGAACGGGTTTTACGATATTCCACCCCTAAGGGGGTTAAACGGGGGTTAGAAGTTTGTATGAATGTCCTATGTTTTTGAAGTAAGAGACTTGAAATTCAAAATGTATGCTCTATAGATGGTGTTGAGGTGTACTAATAATGTATTTTGAGAAATCAACCCCCTTTTGGGGTTATAACAGAGGATGATAGTTTGTATGAAGTCCAATGAAAATTACACTTACAAACTTAAAATTTGGCAGGTAGGTTTCTAATAGTGAGTAGACATCCGCTAAGAACGGGTTTTGCGAAACTCCACCCCTAAGTGGGTAAATGGGGGTTGGAAGTTTGTATGAAAGTCCTATGTGTTTAAAGTAAGAGACTTGAAATTCAAAATCTATGCTCTATAGATGGTGTTGAGGTGTACTAATAATGTATTTTGAGAAATCAACCCCCTTTTGGGGTTAAATCGAAGGTGTTAAAAATGAAAAGTTGAACCATAAGGCGTAGAGACTTGAAATTTGGTAGAAATATTACTTTCGCCGAGTAGAGATCAGCTAAGAATGGATTCTACGTAATTTTACCCACAAGAGGGGGGTTTCGGGGGTGTTAACAATGAAAAGTTGAACCATAAGGCGTAGAGACTTGAAATTTGGTAGAAATATTCCTTTCGCCGAGTAGAGGTCAGCTAAGAACGGATTCTACGAAATTTTACCCACAAGAGGGGTTTGCGGGGGCGTCAACAATGGAAAATTGAACCATAAGGCGTAGAGACTTAAATTTTGGTAGGAATATTCCTTTCGCCGAGTAGTGATCAGCTAAGAATGGATTTTACGTAATTCTATCCACAAGAGGGGATTGCGGGGGCGTTAACAATGGAAAATTGGACCATAAGTCGTAGAGATTTCAAATTTAGTAGGAATATTCCTTTCGCCGGGTATTGATTAGCTAAGAATGGATTTTACGTAATTCCATCCACAAGAGGGGGTTGCGGGGGCGTTAACAATGGAAAATTGGACCATAAGTCGTAGAGATTTCAAATTTGGTAGGAATATTCCTTTCGCCGAGTAGTGATCAGCTAAGAATGGATTTTACGTAATTCCATCCACAAGAGGGGGTTACGGAAGCGTTAACAATGGAAAATTGGACCATAAGGCGTAGAGACTTGAAATTTGGTAGGAATATTCCTTTCGCTGGGTAGTAATCAGCTAAGAACGGATTTTACGAAATTCCACCCACAAGAGGAGGTGGCGGGGGCGTTACCAATGGAAAATTCCCGTTTTTATACTATAGCTCCTATCGACTATAAATTTGGTAGTAATCTCCTATATGAGATGTAGAAATGATCAATAAGCGCTTTTTATGATAACTCATCCCCAATAAGGATTGCAGGGGTGGGCGTTAACAATAAGAAATTAAAATTTCGAGCTATAGCTCCTAAAGATTCCAAATTTTGTATGAATTTTCTGTGTGCTTAAAAAATAATTTATGAACAAAATGTGCGATATCCCACCCTACAGGGGTTTGCGGGGGTGGGTGTTAACAATGATAACTTTAAATTTCCGAGCTATAGCTCCTACAGACTCCAAATTTTGTTTGCATTTTCTGTAAGTGATGTAATATATTAATAATTTATTATCTATATATATATAAAAGAGTAACCCACCCATTGACTCATCACGATATCTCTGGAACCATAAGGCGTAGAGACTTGAATTTTGGTAGGAATATTCCTTTCGCCGAGTAGAGGTCAGCTAAGAACGGATTTTACGAAATTCCACCCCTAAGGGGGTTAAACGGGGGTTGGAAGTTTGTATGAAAATCCCATGTTTTTGAAGTAAGAGACTTGAAATTCAAAATGTATGCTCTATAGATAGTGTTGAGGTGTACTAATAATGTATTTTGAGAAATAAACCCCCTCTTGGGGTTAAAACAGGGGATGATAGTTTGTATGAAAGTCGAATGAAAAATACACCTACAAACTTGAAGTTAGGCAGGTAGGTCCCTTATAGGGAGTAGATATCCGCTAAGAACGGGTTTTAGGAAATTCCATACCTAAGGGGGTTAAACGGGGGTTGGAAGTTTGCATGAAAGTCCTATGTTTTTGAAGTAAGAGACTTGAAATTCAAAGTGTGTAGTATATTTAGTATCGGCATTTCACCCGTGCGAAGCCGGGGCGGGTCGCTAGTAATTATATATACTTTCACCTATCGGGGAAGATAAACGTCAATAATGTAAGTTTTTGTTTTAACAACATTTATCATAAAACATAAAATAGTTAAAAGTATAAAGGTATCTGTTTGCCCTAAAACAAATTGCACTTAAGGCTCCGTCGCATGACAAAAGTAGGCATTTAACGTCTACCCCGTCCCCCTTGGACACACGTCGCGCGAACTCGATGCTTGTGAACTCGGTTCGTGACCTCAAAGCATCAGTGGCTGTAAAGCGAACTAATTTGATTTGACTTTAAAATAGAAATGCATTTATTATGATCATTTTTTAAAGTAGTGATAAATATGTAATACTTTCGTAAATAAATGAAATAAGTAAATGATTTCAGGGTTATTTATTATAAAGACTGTTGGACATAAATAGAATAAGCTATATAAAATAAAACAAATTACATATTAAATCTATACAAATAAATAAAATTGAAGTGTCTGTTTGTAATATTGTAATACCCGCTTTTAACTAAATTACATATATAATATACATGGTGCAAATACCAAAATAACATTTTTTATAATTTGTCTGTCTGTCTGTTCCGGCTAATCTCTGAAACGGCTGGATCGTTTTTGACAGGACTTTCATTGGCAGATAGTTGCTGATGTAATAAGGAGTAACGTAGGCTACTTTTATTTTAGATTTTTTATTATTATTTTATAACTGCGAACTGAACAATAATTATTTTGTTAAATTCCACGCGGACGAAGTCGCGGGCATAGGTAGTTTAAAATAATTATTATTCAATAAAACGTATCTCAATAAATTCCACAATACAATTACAATATTTAAAAAAACTAGTTGAAAAAAAAAAGCGGTCACCCATCCAAGTACTGACCGTCGTGACGCTGCCGCGTTACCGGTCGCTCAAATTTTATCTTAACTAACTTATATCTCCCTCAACTTCCGTTCGCCTCGACCGATCACACTTTTCGTAACGCTCTCGTCACGCATTAACCTGCTTACTGACCAATTTAAGCGCGCCTAAAGAAGTTTCACTTCAAAAAAACTAGTTGAAAAAAAAGCGTCACGCATCCAAGTACTGACCGTCGTGACGGTGCCGCGTTACCGGTCGCTCAAATTTTACCCCTCATGCGCCTAAAAAAGTTTCACTTCAAAAAAACTAGTTGAAAAAAAAGCGGTCACCCATCTAAGTACTGACCGTCATGAAATTTTATTTGGCTTTAAAATAGAAATGCATTTATAATGATCATTTTTTATAGTAGTGATAAAATAATAATACTTTCGTAAATAAATAAGTAAAGGATTTCAGGGTTATCTATACATATAATAAAATGGTAGAAAAGTCAAAACTGTACATTGAATATTTTTTAAAAAGAATACCTACTTGGGGTGTGATCTACAATCGATACCGAAGCCAAAAATATAGTTTTTAGAATTTTTGTCTGTTTGTCTGTATGTATGTCCGGGATAAACTCAAAAAGTACTGCATGGATTTACTTCAAATTTGGCACGAATATTGTTAAGAAGTCGGGTCAGAACATAGGCTATATATTATCACGCTATCACCTACGGGGAAAGAGCAGTGAACCTTTATTTCTTCAAATGTATGTCCGGGATAAACTCAAAAAGTACTGCATGGATTTACTTCAAATTTGGCACGAATATTATTAAGAAGTCGGGTCAGAACATAGGCTACATATTATCACGCTATCACCTACGGGGAACGAGCTGTGAACGCACGCAGACGACGTCGCGGGCAGCAGCTAGTTTAGTATAAATACTGTTGGACATAAATGGAATAAAGGCTATTAAATGAAACAAATTACATATTAAATTTAAAATAATAATTATTAAATAAAATTTATCTGTATACAGTAGGCGGTATTAGCTCTCCGATGTTGATGAATTTTAAAATTGCTAATTTGCTACATCGCCATAGGCGTAAAAATGTAACAGACACACTTATACTTTTGAATTTTGTACCTAATTGTATTAACTCGAAATAAAAATATAATTTAAATTATTCATTTTGAGCTGTGTAACATACGAATGTAAAGTTTGTCATGAAGCGCTGCTTAGTACTAGTGGTCTAAGATCCGAATCTAAATCGATCTTCACCGAGCTGATAATATAATGAAACATACTTTATAATAAATTTAGTATATATATTAGATAATATATAAAAAATGGTTTACCTCTATTTTGAAAACTCTATTTTGTTGCTATGTATTATTATTATTATAATCTATATAATAAAAAAGAATGTTGCTAAGCGCATAACTCGAGAATGGCTCGACCGATTCTAATTTATTTTTGTATGTTCCTTAAAAATTCCACAGTAGGTTTTTATATTTAATAATTCTTATTTTAATATTAATTAAATATAATTTATTATAACAAAGAAAAAAAATGGCAACGTCACGCGGTGTTCCCAAGTGGTCACCCATCCAAGTACCTGACGCTGCCGCGTTACCGGTCGCTCAAATGTACCTCATGTGTATGTACCTCATGTGTATGTAATGCGCCTTAAGAAGTTTCACTTCAAAAAAACTAGTTGAAAAAAAAGCGGTCACCCATCCAAGTACTGACCGTCGTGACGCTGCCGCGTTTCTGGTCGATTAAATTTTATCTTTACTAACATATCTCACTCTCAACTTCCGTTCGGCTCAACCGATCACACTTTTCGTAACGCTCTCGTCACGCCTGCTTACTCTCCAAGTTAAGTGCGCCTAAAGAAGTTTCACTTTAAAAAAAACTAGTTGAAAAAAAAGCGGTCACCCATCCAAGAACTGACCGTCGTGACGCTGCCGCGTTTCCGGTCGATCAAATTTTATCTTAACCAAAATATCTCCCTCTCAACTTCCGTTCGCCTCGACCGATCACACTTTTCGTAACGCTCTCGTCACGCCTGCTTACTCTCCAAGTTAAGTGCGCCTAAAGAAGTTTCACTTCAAAAATCTAATTGAAAAAAAAAGAGGTCACCCATCCAAGTACTCGTCGTGACACTGACGCGTTACCGGTCGCTCAGATTTTACCCCTCATGCGCCTAAAGAAGTTTCACTTCAAAAATGTTAATTTGGTGTAATATGTACCGTGTATATATACATACATAATTATGAATTTAGTTAAAAGCCGTAATATTACAAACAGACACTCCATTTTTATTAATTTTTATATAGATAAATAGTGTTTACAAAAACTTAAACAGCAACAAAATAATTATATTAAACTAGCGGACCCGGCAGACGTTGTCCTGCCCGGAAAACAGCTACCAAATTTGATTGCTTACATACCGATAGCAGCGCCACCTATCGGGTCAAATTGAGATAAAAAATTCCCTATCTCTCGAGTTGGACCAAATTACAGATGCTTACGAAATGTGATAAAAATTGGTTCAGTACTTTCGGAGTTACATAGCGATAGCAGCGCCACCTACCGGGTCCAATTGAGATAAAAACTACCCTATCTCTCAAGTTAGACCAAATTACAGAAGCTTACAAAATTTGATACAAATTGGTTCAGTAGTTTCGGAGTTACATACCTATAGCAGCGCCACCTACCGGGTCTAATTGTGAAAAAAGTACCATATCTCCCAAGTTGGACCAAATTACAGATGCTTACAAAATTTGATACAAATTGGTTCAGTAGTTTCGGAGTTACATACCGATAGCAGCGCCACCTACCGGGTCCAATTGAGATAAAAACTACCCTATCTCTCAAGTTCGACCAAACTACAGAAGCTTACAAAATTTGATACAAATTGGTTCAGTAGTTTCGGAGTTAGATACCTATAGCAGCGCCACCTACCGGGTACAATTGAGATAAAAAGTATCCTATGTCCGTTTCCTGGTTCTAAGCTACCTCCCCACCAATTTTCAGCCAAATCGCTTCAGCCGTTCTTGAGTTATAAATAGTGTAACTAATACGATTACACGACTTTCTTTTATATATTATAAATTTAAAATAAATAGCGAATTTAAATTTTATTACTACTGTGGGCAGTAGGTGTATGGATATTGAATGCATACTACGTAATATTAAAAATACAAAAGACGGAACGCTTTTTTGAAAAATTTTGCACACGTCTTGCCTCTGTAACGTCCAACGGGACAGTGTGAGTGCCGCGAGAGCGCCCAGCGCTTCGAAAATCACTTGAATAATCGATTAAAAAAAAATTATGTAATTAAAAAAAAAAACACTCGATCAAATTATTCCAGTTATATATGAACTTTATTTTGGTAATTTATTAATAATATCAAATCAGTTATTTTAAGAATAAAACCCAATCATAGTAAATAAAATGACCCGAAAAGAGGTAACTTTGTGAATTTATTCTATCGAGCCAAATTTATCAAATCATGTTTCCGACAAAAGCCTGAACTAGAATATACCCTCAACAATATCAATTAAATTTATTAGATAAAAATTTCACTGTTTACTATTTCAAAACTGAATTCATAGAAACGTGTTTTGCAGGAATACATCAATTACCTCACCTTAATTAGGTTTTAAGTAATGAATTAGATTTTTTTGAAGTAAAACTTCTTTTCGCACGCTTGACTTGGGGAGTAAGCCGGTGAATGCGTAACGAGAGCGTTATGAAAAGAGTGACCGGGAGAGGCGAACGGAAGTTGAGAGGGAGTTATGAGTTAGTGAAGATAGAAAGAGCGATAGTTACGTTTCGTATTATACTGAGGGGCAACTAAAAAAGTTTTACTTCAGTCGTGTGGTCTAAAGCAAATTAGTTTTTATTTTTTACTAGCTGCCCGGACAGACTTAGTTCTGTCTATTATGTTTTTCTTAAGTATATAAACTTTCCGTTGGATTTAAGGAACATACAAAAAAAAATTAGCTGGATTGGTCGACCCATTCTCCAGTTATGCGCTTAGCAACATTCATTTTTATTATATACATTTTGCGATTACTTCCAGAAATTATTACAACAGACAGAATAATTAATACTGTATTCATTTCAACAGCTCACCAATTACTGAATTTCTACAAATATTTTTTTAAAGTTGGAATGTTTATACTTTTATAGTTACCTATTCTTAAAAGATGAAGAATATCACAATTCATTGATGTTTTGTTATACCTCTAATGTCTAAATCGGATTAGGCAGCGTATTCGTTATATTTTGACGAATTTTTTACAAAAACATAACGAATTATGCACCTAAACATTCTCCTTACATCATTGCTCAAAATACATTGGTGAAGACCGTATTAAAAATATATGTGTATAAGGGCGCCTTCTTTGTCGCGCGGCCCTAACAGTCATCGAATTTTTCTCGAACAGACAGACAGAGGCAGCGAAAGACTTTTTATTGTAATATGTATATATCATGTTTTCCGTATATTAAGTATAAAAATAACAAAAATATAATTTTTTCAGCTGTACTGAAACTTGCTTAAATAAAACTGCAATAACCATTCTGTTTACGTAGTTGTTTCTGTGTTATAAATTTAAATATTGTTTGTATTGAACAAACATTTAAGTCATGTTTTTTATCACACATGATATACGAGATAAAAATAAATGATATAAGCTAATGCTAATAAAACAAGTTTAAAGATGTAACAAATATTGATTTTGTATAATCCTAAACACATCAGTTATTTTATATTCAATGAATTAAAAAAGTTTATTCCATTAAAATGTCTCGACATGAGGTATTATTAACTTAAAAGTTATCTGAAAATTACGTAGTTGTTTATACGACGTCATTAGATAGACTTATGTTATAAAGCCTAATCCCTATAAAGTGGAAGACTGTTTATTGGTTTTTAACTGAGGTAGGGCACAGCAGGAAATTTCCTGCTCAAAAAATAGAGCAGCCCGACGGGTAGTACCTCGACCTTACAGAAGATCACAGCTAAATAATACTGGTTTCAAGCAGTATTGTGTTCCTGTTGGTGAGTAAGGTGACCAGAGCTCCTGAGTAAGGTGACCAGAGCTCCTGAGGGGAATTGGGGGTAGGGTCGGCAATGCGCTTGCGATGCTTCTGGTGTTGCAGACGTCTATAGGCTACGGTAATCGCTTACCATCAGGTGAGGCGTACGCTTGTTTACCGACTTATATTTAAAAAAAAAAAAACAGCTTTCTTTATTAAGTAGAAATGTGTTTGGATTTTACCAAAATAAATTAAATAAGTACTGTTACATAACTGACGCGCCCGAATGATGTTAGCGATTCTCGCGATATTATATACTCGCAAGATATACAATACCAACTTTTTCACCAACCCTAACAATAGGGTTGGTGAAAAATGCCATGTCGTGAATTATTTATTATAGTGAGATGATTATATTGTTTGTATTTATTGATTGCTTTGATAAAATATCAGTAATGCTCCTAAATTTCAGATAATTGAATCATTTTGGTTTTTGCACGCTAGTCGTGGGCTATGTCTTTTTTACGTTTATATGCTTATGTATAGTTTTTATACATATCATATTTCACTTTGTATTTCAGGTTAGGATGGTTGCCTTACCTCTTTGTTTTGGTCGGAAGTGTATGCTCCTCCAAACGCCCCCATATTTTATTCATTATGGTCGATGATATGGTAAGTATTATGATAAGTAAATATTAGCTAAATAGCCGTAAACAACGTAAAATAACGTAATAACTAAATAACGTAAATGTGTTTCTTTTTATTTTTTTAACTGTATTGAATAAACATTTATGACTCTATAATTATGTTCTAATAATAGATATATATTTACTAAACGTTATTTTTTTACATGCACAAGCACTCCGTTTTTAGGAAATATATAAGAAATATTTTAGCATTTGTGCTAAACTAAGTCTTTACTTCAGCGCAAACGCATTGTATGTTACCAAACTCTTCCAAAACGGTTTGACCGATTTTTTTTTGCAAATTTTACTGTGTATTTGGTCGTAGGTCATTATCTATTTTTTAACCGACTTCAAAAAAGGAGGAGGTTTCTCAATTCGACCGTATATTTTTTTTTTTATGTATGTTCGGGCATAACTTCGTCGTTTATAAAACGATTTTGATAATTCTTTTTTTGTTGGAAAGGAGATATCCCAACTTAGGTACCATGATAAGGAAACCAGGATCTGATGATGGGATCCCAGAGAAATCGAGGGGAACCCTCGAAAATTGTAGTGACGACTAGTGCGTTTTATCACTTTTTCCTTAACTACTATAAAGCACTACTATTTAATGAAGGTCTGGAGTCGATCTGATGATGGAGTCGAAAGACAGTTGAGGGAAATCTTCAACTATTTACAGCAATCACCTGCTGTTTGAGCTTCATTCATTTCTATTGATGAGAACTTTGCACCCATATGAGTTACAAGTGCCATTACAGGTCTGATGATGGAGCCCATAAATAGTCGAGGGAAATCTTCAACTATTTACAGCAATCACCTGCTGTTTGAGCTTCATTCATTTCTATTGATGAGAACTTTGCACCCATATGAGTTAAAAGTGCCATTACAGGTCTGATGATGGAGCCCATAAATAGTCGAGGGAAATCTTCAACTATTTACAGCAATCACCTGCTGTTTGAGCTTCATTCATTTCTATTGATGAGAACTTTGCACCCATATGAGTTAAAAGTGCCATTACAATTTACAGGTCTGATGATGGAGCCCATAAATAGTCGAGGGAATTCCTCAATAATTTACAGCAGTTACTTTTGGTTGTTTGACGACCGCTTTGATATAATGGTGCATGTGCCGTGTCGGCGGCGCCTAAACACCGACGGTCGCGGGTTTGATTCCCGCTCGGAGTGTATATTTATGTTTATACAAATATTTATTTTCGGTCTGTAGGTTTCGGTTCGGTCCCGGAGAACACGCTAGGCTGTCAGTCCCGGTTGTATATCACGAACACCTAATAGCGATCTTTACTCATATATAGTAGGTACTTATGACGACGCCTTAGTGCAGCGGTCACAGCACTGGCTGTTGCGCTGGCGGTCGCGGGTTCGATCCCCGCTCACGACGGACATTTGTATTGGCCATATAGATGTTTTTCGTGGTCTGGGCGTTTGTGTTTGTGTGTTGTGTATGTTTCCGGACTCCCGACACAGGAGAAAACCCTACTGAGGGCCGTTGAGTGTGAAGCGTTTATTCATTGTTTATTATAGTAAGGAATATATCCGCCAAACCACAGTAGAGCAGCGTGGTGGATTAAGCTCTGATCCTTCTCTTACATGAAGAAAGAGGCCCATGCCCAGGAGTAGGATATTACAGGCTGAAGCGTTTTATTTTGTTGGGCTTACTTAATACTGCCGAGAAGCATCCTAATTAGGTCTACACATCACTAAAAATTGTAAAATAAAATAATTTTTAACAAAAACAAAAACCGACTTCAAACAGGAAACTAAAAAGTAACAAATAAATTTACTTAGCACAAAGTAATTCTTATTTTGATTTAGTTAATCAGAAATTATAAAATAAATATTTTATAATTTTGAAGTCGGTGCCAAGTAAAACAATAACTAGGTATATTTAGGTATTATCAATTTTTCTCACCCCTCAAGCTAATATTGGCAGGTAATTATTACGGAATATCTATCCTGTAGTACCTAATTAATTATCTTCTTATAATAGTATTCGGAGACCGCGCACGGCATAAAGTTCACAAATTCGGTGAATATCTGTGGTGGATATAGTACTGAAGGCACCGACTTCAAAGTTATAAAATATTTATTTTATAATTTCTGATTAACTAAATCAAAATAAGAATTACTTTGTGCTAAGTAAATTTATTTGTTACTTTTTAGTTTCCTGTTTGAAGTCGGTTTTTGTTTTTGTTAAAAATTATTTTATATACCCCTAGGTGCTAATGATGTCCGTATCCTTATACAACGTGTCCTTCTGTTTAGGGGCCTATAGAGGTACATGTAGGCATACCATAGCCAAAATTATAAGCGAAAATAAAGATAAAGTAGGAAATTACAGCTCATTACTAAGTAAATTTAAAATCAACATATTTGTAAAAAGAAATGTTGTAAGATGATATAAATAACTGTAAAATAGTTTTTTTTTTCATTTTTCAAACTAGTTTCAGTGTCAAGTCAGTGACCGAGCCACCTGAGTTTTACAGTTAAGTCGGTTATTTATACCCTCTTTATATTATCTAATAATTCTAAATGTGAACTTTATTATCGTTGATAAGTATATAATTTTAAATGGGAACGACGTATCTTTTCACGGATCAGATCAGATATTAACGCCGAATATCGACACATTAGCGTCTCAAGGCGTCGTCTTAAAGGAGTACTACAGTGAAGCAATTTGCACGCCGGCTCGCAGTGCGCTCTTGACTGGAAAATATCCTATGAGAATAGGTTCGTAATTCTTAACATTTAATCTATTCTTGCTTGTACATTCACCGTCAGGTTACTCTACTCCAACATGCTTAGTAGCTTAGGTTTGGTTAGCTGCTGTGAGTATTTCAAATCATTATTATTGTACTCTACTAGAAAATAGGACCAAAGCTGTACCTTTACATCATTTTATTGTGTCTCAGACATTGTCCATAACTTATATCATTATAATATGTTAGTATAATACAGCAATGTTATATCTAGTGTTAGTAAATAATAATATAAAAGCAATAAACAAACAAAATCAATCGAAATAAAAAGTAATCGCCTTCCAGACACGACCATTGCTAGAAAGCATATAGTTGTAACCAGTGGCGTAGTATTGTCGACTCTCAGTAGTGGTAGTTGCATATAAATAGAGATTGTAATCCTCATTTTCTTTTTATTAGGGTGGATTTAGACCAAACGAACAAAGAGCTAGAGCTAGAACAAGGGCATTCTTTCTTGATTTTTATGTGTAAACGAACACTCGTATTCATATATAATATATATAACAACGAAAGAATGCTCTACGCCTGTTTACACTAAAAGAATTTGATTTAGTGGGGATAGAATGAGCATTCGCTCGTCTGATGTAAATCGACCTTTATAATACTCCGAAATTTTGAAGCGGGTCAAATTAAGTCTTCCTCTTTGTCAAAGAGGAAGTTACTCTTACAATGTAAAGTTATTGAAATAGGGCACAGGTAGACTAGGGTTAATAATTTTTGAGACGAAAAAAAATTAGAATAGGATGAAACCCATGATATAAATAAGTTTAACAAAATTAAAAGAAATAATTTTACGGGTGATTTGAGGTTGGAAAGGGGGGGGGATTAAGATTGAAAACGGCTTATCATGATTTCCGGCAAAACTACGAGTCTATAGTTATATATTATATCCATATCAAAAATCTTCAAATGGCAAAATTGTAGCTAGGTAATAAAAAGCTCTACAACTTTTGTAAAAACACATATTAGTTATTAAAATTCAAATAATATTGTGAATTTTAAAAGTAAACTAATACAGAAACATCATTTGAGCAATAAATATTTCAGATTTTTATAATATTAACTCATTTAATTTATTTACTTCACAACTTCATGAATAGTTATTGCCTATAATATTAGCTTAGAACAATTACATAGCAACTAGGGATCTTAACGTCGCGCGTCGTAGGTTCAAGGCTGGTATATATATACAAATATTTGTTTTTTTGTCTGAAACTATGTGATTGTAGACATTGCCACCGTACTCTACAACGTGCTTACGTTAAGTCATTGGTTTCGATTATTATCACTGGATAGCGATAGGTACATACTTATGGTAGGGAAATAATTGTTCGCCAACCAAGCTTTAAACATTCTACCGCACGGGAAAGTGGCCTTTGCCCAGCTGTGGGATGTTTACATAATGACTCAGTTCTGTAAAGCTTAGGTTTTTGTTTCAGGTATGCAAGGATCCCCTCTCTCGAATTCCGAAGACCGCGGAATACCGCTAAATGAACAACTCTTTCCAGAGTATTTGAAGAAGTTAGGATACGATACACACTTAGTAGGGAAATGGCATGTCGGAATGTCTAGGCAGGAGTTCTTACCTTTAGCGAGAGGATACGATTCTCATTACGGTGTGAGGGGAGGTATGGTCGATTATTACACGCATCATAATGTTCAGGCGGTAAGTGAATTAATGAGAATCTAAGCATACCAAATTTAGTAAAAACTATTATAGTTTTTGAATTTTTAACAATTTCGTTACATAGTTAAAAATTGGAGTCAATAATAAATAAAACCAGGGTACCGCGTCAACGAGATATAATTATATACACGTTTTGACAGGTGAGAATAATTATTACTACACTACCGACAACAACAATTCTGGTGTAATCGCCTAAGCAACGGCTATCGCGGGTTCGATTTCTGCTCGAGGCTGATATTAGGTCAATTGAAACGAAAAGGTCGAACATTGTAGCAAAAGTAATATCGGATTTAAACATTACACAAAAAAATTAATAATTTTTTAATGTAATGAAAATTAAAGGGAGATGCGAATATTTCAACAAAAAGCTTGGGTTTGAATAGGGTCCCAACAACTACCTAAGGGCCATAGAATTATATTTCGTGAAAATTATCGTCAGCTCTTTTGTCATTGAAACTTTGTTATAACGTACCTACTAAACATGTGAAACAGAATGACTCATTTCGGAGAGATCCACTTTAACAAAGCCGATATCGTATTTTCGTGTTTATAAATTATTTATATTGAAATAATGAAATAAACATCAATGGAATAAAATTGTGCGTCGTTAGCTGAATACATTAAAATATAACTAGCAAGTGACATAGTCCTACACATTTTTAAAAATATAATCAATTGATTTGAATATATTTTCTCCAGATGCCAAACGGAAGAGAATTTTTCGGCCTTGACTTATTTGACAACGACATTCCACAAGATGACGAAGAGCGCTACATAGTAGATGCACTTACAGACAGAGCTATCGGAAGTAAGTGGTTTAAAATATACATAGATACATCAACGTGACAAAACTTGACCGAAAATGGAGATACAAGTTATAATATACATCTGGTTTAAAATTATTAAATAGATATAGTACAATTATATACAAATTATAAACTATAAGCACTACTAATACAAAGTTAAAAACAACATAACATGAAAGAGAAAAACATAAAGAGTGTGCAAGATAAAAATATATATAAAAAAAAGAAAAGGCCAAAAAAGAAAAGGCCAACTAGGACGCTGGCTCAGACTTGTTTTTGACAGCAAACATTACTGTAAAAGCGCTGTTCTTCTGGCAAAACTTGTAAAGGTGACTAGTGTAGTAGCATTGTGTATAATTAAGTAGTATAGTTCAAAATTTTAACATATCATTTTAATTGTAATTAATATAATTATTCAGTATTATTAGTTACCTACCTGGTCTATGTTTAACTGTACCTTCAATACAGATATCACGATTTTTATAAAATATGGTAATGTTTAATTAAATAGTGTGTTATAAGTCTCAAATAGAATTTTAATAAGACTTAATAATTTTTAGTTATTCAAAACCACAATAACTCTCGACCAATGTTCCTGCACTTGGCACAAACGGTACCTCATGCAGGTAACGAGGGAGCCCACTTGCAACCTCCACTTTTCAGGGCAGTTAAGAATAAACACATTGCTCACTCCGATAGACGCCTATACGCAGGTATGTATTTGCTTTGTAACTTTAAGTTATAACGCTTCTTATTAATTAACACATAATATACGAGAATAGTTTAAATAACTACCTACTTATTATGGGCATGCTTAAACAAGTGAGTTATAAAACGCTATATCAATTTTAGTATTACGAATATTTAAATTATACGCAATAATATATGATTTAATTAAGAATAACGAATAAAATTAGTTTTTTGTATGTGATGAGATGTTGGGTTTTCTGTCAAGTGATTACAATTAGTCCGCTTCTTTTTTTTCCCATAAAGATGAATAACTCTTGTACTAAATGCCGACAACAACCACGTCATTTTGGAAAATCAGAAGAGAATTTTGAAAGTATCTATATTCATGTGAACAAGAAAGTCTTGCATCCCGCATTGCCGTAATTGTTAATCAATTAGTTAGTAATACATATTGTACTTTGAATGTTTAGAAATGACTAGTTTAGTTTGATAAAGTTGACATACTGTGTTGAGATTATAAATTCTGTAATTTATGTGTTATTTTAGTCGGTTATAATAATGACACTTACCTACTACGCGCGAGTTTTTGGTTCAAACTTTTACTTTCTGATACTCTTACGGTGTTTTACGGTCACCACCATGACACCGTTTGGAAACAATTTCAACAACACAATAACAATATACTTAATAAGTTAATACTACAAAGAAAACGACAAATATAATGTCAGACATTGAACTACAAATAAGACACATTAATAACGGGAATAATAAAAATGCGAACGTTATGTACTTATGCGGATATATTTTAATATAGGCCCGAGATAAAAATCAAGTTCACCTACCTCGTCTAAAGTTATTTTCTTTTGTTTTATACGTTTAAAGCATGTAAGCATGTACTTTCTTGATTACACTTTTATAATAGAATTATACTAATATGAAATTTGCATAATCACAAGTTCATTGCTTTCATAGTAAATGTATAAGTTTTTTTGCAGAGATGATAACATATTTAGATGAAAGTATAGGCAAAATCGTTAAAACTCTTGCAAATAAAGGAATTTTAGAAGATACCATTATTGTATTTGCATCTGACAATGGAGCTCCAACTGTAGGAATTTTTAAAAATTGGGGAGTCAATCTACCTTTTAGAGGACAAAAAGATACCCCTTGGGAAGGTGGAGTCAGAGTGCCAGCCATCATTTGGCATTCATCGCTTAAACCTAAAGTTTGGGAAGGTCTAATGCATGTTACTGATTGGTTGCCAACCCTATTGGCCGCGGCTGGTGGGGAAATCGGAACAGAAATTGATGGCATAAATCAGTGGAACTCTATAGTAGGAAATGGAGAACCAAAAAGAAAAGAAGTTCTCATAGCAGTAAATGATAATAATATTAGGGCTTATGCTGCATATCGAGCTGGTGACTACAAAATTATTGTTGGTAATGTATCTGGTTTATCGAATGGCTACTATGGTTTAGAATTTATGAGGCTTAAAGAATCTCCTCCAGATTATTTTCCATCTCTTCGAGCTTGTCAAGTGGCTAAAGTATTTGAATCGTTCGGAATATATCTAGAATATGATAAGGTTTTTGCTATGAGGAAAGCAAGTTCAATTCAACAATTAGATCCTGTGGAAGATATCGTTCCTTGTGAACCAACACCTGGTGAGTCGTATTTAAAATATCATAAAGACATTCCCTTTTTTCTTAGGTTTTTACAATAACGACGTAAAGAATACATAATTATTATTAATAAAAATAATTATATTTATGTTTCTAAAATTAAATATTTGTAACATCCACATAAAGAAATTGTTCACGGTTTTATACCTGTTCAAAAAAATAATTGTAAACGATTTAAATATCTATTAAATTATTTTTACAAATTTTCTTTTTGTATTAACCAGTTGATTATTTTCTATTTTAGTTCGAGGTTGCTTATACAATGTTCGACAAGATCCATCAGAAAGTCATGATCTTTGGTCTCGCGCTAACAAAATAGCCGTGATGCTTACAAAAAGAGTTAATGCTTTAGTTGCAATGCAGCAAAAAAGAGAAGTATTTGCATTGGACGCTAGGTCTGATCCAGCTAATTTCGGATACATCTGGCTTCCTTGGCTAAACGATACGATGGTGGGTGATGCTACTGATATTAGTTATGATTTAAAAAATGTAGTATAAAATAAAAAAGAGACATTTATCGAACGTCAAACAATTAATATCAGATCAATAAAAATAATTATATTTAATAAAGAATAAATAATAAAGAAGGCGGTTGCTTCAGCTATCATTTATTCTGCCCAATGAATAGAAACTTGTTATTTTTATTGATTACTTTTTACTTTTAATATTTTGTTGTTATTTTCATACGATTAAAAAAATCTATGCTAAAATTAACAAGTGGTTTTCTTTTAAACATAAATGTCTTCGCAAAAACGTAGTGATTACCTAATACCTACTGTGTGATATAATTATAAATCACGTAATCATTTAAATTTTAATTATTAATCATTTACAATTAATCATTTTAATTTGTTTAATATTATGATTGATGAAGGTTTTATGAATATTTTTGGTTTTCAAAGAAATTATAAGAATAAATAACACTGCTATTTCTGCATATACAAAAATGCTTCGACAAAGACATTACATTAGTTTTTTGGTCTCGTTTTTAAATTATTATTTCCTTTTATTCCCTTACGCTTCAGGCGGTCTCTCTGTTGTCACTACTGGTCTAAGGGTTCAGGGTCAGGTTACTGCTGACTGAGGTTACTGACCTGGCTGCAGGTAAGTGTTAGCAATCATAGAGATGGGTGTCTACTACAGTCAGGTATATAATGTACAATATTAAGGGTTTTAGCTTACTACATGTAATTAACATGAGAGGAAAAAGATAAAAAAAAAAAATTGCAGCAGCAGTATATTTTATAATACTGTACTGTTATGTGTTTTAGCCAGTTATAGTAATTAGTACCAGTAGTTTTAGTACTAAATTATTGTTTTATCACTAAACGTGATAGTAATTTAACACCTGTCATAATAACGGAATAATTTTAGTCGTTAAAACAGTTGCTAAAATATTTAATAAGGATAATACCTACTTAATGTTAATACGTAAAATTTTTACGTTTTACTTTAGTAGTTGATATATCTGAGAATGTGCTTGCAATTAATTTATCTATACGAACTCATGATAATATCGACACAGGGCTCAAGAAATAATTAATCTGCGGCAACTGAAATCAACCACAGCATCTTGCATTCCAATATCGAATCGTCAAGAAAACGTTGATATTGGAGGACATTTTTGGTTTATATGTTTACGAAAAATTGTACTCTAATGTTTTAGTTTATGTACTCATTTTAATTTAACTAAGTATATATTTGCTTCCTTCTACTTAAAGCCTGTAAAGACATATATTCTAAAAAATTTTTTAAAGTTTAATATACTTATATTTTACGTGACGCAAGATTTTTGATGATTTTAAAATCTTAGTTCTTTTTAACTTTATTGCTGTGTACGCGTTTCTAAATGAAAGAGCATGGCCTTAAAAGTATATTCAAACGAATTTATACGTGCAATATACACATATATATTTTCACGTTAACGTTCAATATACACATATATATTTTCACGTTATTATTGAATTATGATAAAATAATAAAATTGACTAAATTTCACTATTTACGCTAGTAAACACGTGGACAGAAAGGTATGATTGGACCACAGACCACAGAAATACTACCGTGGATTGGACAAATTAATGTAATCACTATGTTAATTCGAAAGGAAACAGGAAAAATTGTGAGCGGAAAGCTAATGCTAATAATAATAATGCAATATACTGGGACAGTCTAAGTTCAATCAGACAAACATTTGACTCATTCGAATATTGTTATCAAACGCGCATAAACCGGTCAGTGTTAATGGCTCGTTTAATAGTACGGGATCCCTAGTACATATTTTTCACCTGATTAGTATCAAGTTAATTTTCCGGGAGTAGCTTCATTTTGATGAGACGAACAAAAAGTTCCTCTTCGAAAACTCTCGATTGTGGTAGATAATAGAGTTAGCAGGAGATAGAGCAGCAGTAAGCGTAGGACCGGGATAACTAACCACGCAATTTGTAGGACAATATTACCATCAAATTATATAAATAATAACTAACTATAAGAAAAAAAAATCAGAAAAAAAAATCAATTTTATCTATAATTCTCTTAAATATGTATTTAATCAAAAATTATTACTAACCAGCTGGTTTTTTTATATTTAGTTAGTTAATATTTATATAATTTAATGGTAATATTGTCCTACAAATTGCGTGGTTCGTTATCCCGGTCCTACGCTTACTGCTGCTCTATCTCCTGCTAACTCTATTATCTACCACAATCGAGAGTTTTCGAAGAGGAACTTTTTTTTCGTCTCATCAAAATGAAGCTACTCCCGGAAAATTAGCTTGATACTAATCAGGTGAAAAATATTTACCTACTAGGGATCCCTACCTATAACCTATTTCAGAAAAGGAGAAGTTCACCGTCATCTTCGTCAGTAGCTATGAATGAAAATTGAAGACTCCTTTCCTATGCCAGTTTTTATACACTTTTCAAAATTCAAAACAATTTCAAAATTACATAAAAAATTTCAATTATTGCCAATAGCATTACCGGTTGTTAGGTACTACTACCGTCCCGCACTATAATACGAAGAGTACTTTCTAAAATATGACGTTTCTAACGTAATCGAGTCGTGGGGAAGAATGAAATGAAAAGTGTATTTTAATTTACGATAAAAATATTATGCCAGCTGACCCAGCAAACTTCGTACAATAATATTTCTCTTTTTGTAACTACGGCTTACTTTTTTAATTTTCTTTATTTTTCTAAACCCCGATAATAAAGAACGCAAAGAAAAGACAGAATTATCAAATTATTATAAAGAAAGAACAATGAATTATGTGTGTATCTATATACATTTCAGAATTAATGGATAGATTAAACGGTCAAATTAGTAATCTATTTTCGATCTCATAGGTACAGTAAATAAGTATAAATATATAAAAATCATAGCCAACTTCAAAAAAGGATTTTATTCAATAGCATTTGTGTGTGTGTCTATAATATATTGTGTGATGTATTAGTCAGTTATATAATGTTGTATGTTATCAAACAAATAAAAATTCGACCTCAATTTACATGGGCAACAAATAAGATGAGCTGAACATTATCAATATCAACATATATAGGTAGTCAAAAAAAGTTAATTAAATTCGTATTATTAAGAATAACCCGAAAACTACTGGTCAAAACTCCAGTCGAATTGTGAACCTTCTCCTTTTTTTGTAATCGGTTAAAAATGGTGAAAAGAATTTTTTTAAATTAAAAGCTTCTAAAGGATTGGTACCTACCTAGCTTTAATGGTTTTCCAGTCATCTCACATTTAATAAAAGTGATACAATTCCTGATTTAGTTTTTAATAATAAATTAATAATATTATCTACTTATATAATATGTAAACTTGTTCAAAACGAACGTCTACATATTCAAGCTTGTAAGTAAATACGTTAGTTGTGCCGAAGTAGATAAACCGATTTTTAAGGGTCGCACATTGAAATGAATGAACGAAGTGCGTGTGTCGTAAACTACATAATATATGAACGAGTGTGTATAATGATATTATATATATACAGTGAATTAGCTGCGATTATAACGCAATAAACGTAAGGCACCGTGCTCACGTAACAACTCCATTTGACGTAACCTTTGTTTCGTTTTCTCTAGTTGCCTAGTTTTCGGTAGCTTTTTCGAATTAAAAATGTATTTATTGATTCTTAATGTACACCGAAATATAGACACGTTTAAAGAAAGATACAATACAAGATGTACAAAGGCGATCTTATCGCTAAAGAGCGATTTCTTCCAGATAACCTTTGGGCACAGGACACGATACAGTCGCAGCGGTTAGAAGTGTGTACATATTAATGAAGAAAAAAAACAATAATAAATAACGTTAAACAAACTGTTTACATATTTAATAATAAAAATACGAGGTATTATCAGACATACGTAGATATAAACTACGATATGATAGACTTACATAAACATAAAATACTTATATATAAATAAATATTTTAGTATATAATCTATACTAATATATAAAGCTGAAGAGTTTGTTTGTTTGGTTGTTTGTTTGTTTGTTTGTTTGTTTGAACGCGGTAAACTCTGGAACTACTGGGCCGATTTGAAAAATCCTTTTAGTGTTAGATAGCCCATTTATCGAGGAAGGCTATAGGCTATTTGTCATCACGCTAAGACCAATAGGAGCGGAGTCCACGCCGACGAAGTCGCGCGCAGAAGCTAGTATATAATACACATATACACACGCACACACACACACAGATATGTAAATATATACATATAAAGTAAACTACAATTAATCACGACAGTTGCTTTTAGACGTTGCAAAGCAAGCTTGCGTTGGAGCTTATCTTATTGAAAGCGGAAGAGAGTTCCACCGGCGCGGCGGACAGCATTAACAGTAAAGGAATTGGAGTAGAAGGATGAAAGAGGTATAATGGAAAGGAGTTGTCAGAAGAAAATTGGATTCAGATCTAGGGGAACGTTCATGGGAATTGCAAAGAAACGTAAACAGTTCTTTAAGGTAATGAGGGGCAAACACAGTAGAGTAAGTATGTGGGTATTCCTGCGAAGGCGAATTGTAAGCCACTTGAGTTTACTTGCAAAATCGGAAATTTGGTCATATTTGCAAAGACCAAATATGAACCTTATACAGAGATATTGAAGGCGCTCAAGCAAAAATATTAGTTAGGTATTTACAATAGTTAAACATATTGACAAGATAATTACAAATTTTTTAAACATGACATTTTTTGAAGTTAAACTTCTTTACGCACGCTTGATTTGGGGAGTAAGCTGTGTGGTGAATGGGCGACGAGAGCGTTACGAAAAGTGTGATCGGGCGAAGCGAACGGAAGTTGAGAGGGAGATATAAGTTAGTGAAAATAGAAAGAGAGAGCTATGTTTCGTAAGTTTTAATTAAGTCGTGTGGTCTAAAGCACAATTTTTAGTAAAATTCGTTACATGTGAAGAAAAAGTGATATAACATATTGTTAAATATAGTTTTACGTTATGGTATAATTGTCATTTTTGGAATAATGGTTAAATTAACAACTTAAAAATTTTGGTGCTGTTATTTTGTTTTGACGCCGCGTTGGCGCAGCGGTCACGTCACTGGATTGCGATTGGCTGTTGCGCGGGCGGTTGCGGGTTCGATCCCCGCACACGACAACATTTGTATTGGCTATACAGATGTTTGCCGTGGTCTGGGTGTTTGTGCAGTCCTTGTGGGTCTCCCCACCGTGCCTCGGAGAGCACGTTAAGCCGTCGGTCCCGGTTGTTATCATGTACACCTGATAGCGATCGTTACTCATAGTAGGGAATATATCCGCCAACCCGCATTGGAGCAGCGTGGTGGATTAAGTTCCGATCCTTCTCCTACATGGGGAAGAGGCCTATGCCCAACAGTGGGATATTACAGGCTGAATCGTGTTATTTTGTTTGTCAGTATTATGTTTTATAACAATAAATTCGGGAACCAATTATAACAATAAAAGATGATTTTACGTGTCTGATGTCTGGTTCAATTTTGATTATTTTGCGATATCGACAAATATAATGGGTTGCCTACTTTATTTTTTACAAGTTTTTTTATTATTATTTAGTAAACAAAAGGCTTTAATTATAAAAAAAATATATATGTATATAAATATTTTGTTGTTATTTTTGTCACATTTAATTGAAGTGAAACTTCTTTAGGCGTATGAGGGGCAAAATTTGAGCGACCGCTAACACGGCAACGCGTCACGCAGTCAGTACTTGGATGGGTGATCGCCTGGGAACACCGCGTGGCGTTGGCTTTTTGTTTCTTTCATTTTAATTTTAAATTCGTATTTTTTAATTAGTGTTTTTAGAGTTCCGTACCCAAAGGGTAAAAACGGAACCCTATTACTAAGACTTCGCTGTCCGTCCGTCCGTCCGTCCGTCCGTCCATCCATCCGTCCGTCTGTCACCAGGCTGTATCTCAAGAACGGCGATAGCTAGACAGTCAATAAATGGTAAGAGGTAGGCACTTGAAATATTCACAAAATACTTAATTGTGTATTTACTTTAATAATAAACAATAAAATTAAAATAAAAAAAATTTGGGGGGCTCATACAACGAAAATGACTTTTTTGGCGATTTTTGCCCGATATTAAAATCAATGTACCTACTGATGTTTACCTAGCCAATATGGTACGGAACCCTTCGTGCGCGAGTCCGACTCGCACTTGGCCGATTTTTTTTTCAATATGTTTTTTAATTAGTTTTTTTAATTATTTTCCAAAGAAATTTCACTTCTGACATGTGTACTTTGTACGCACGCAATTTTTTTTAAATATTATTATAGTATTTTTATTATCATACTAAATGTCTGCGTATAGTAAGCTTTATATGTATCATAATATGTTTAATCAGTACGTTTAAACGTGACATGTGTACGTAACGATACGGTCGTTTGTGTTGTGTTATGTGAATCTGTTACTTTAGTTATTTATTAATATAACATATATTTGTATTGTTCAATCAAAATATAATATTTGTTTTTACAGATGATTATACAAATCTAGTGAACTATTTACTGATGTGAATGACATGTATCATTCATGATGTTTGATTTTAGTAAAATGTTATTTATTATTTCATTAACGTGCGTTCCAGGAGAAATGACTCGTCCTAATGTTGTTTTAATAATTGCCGATGACATGGTAAGTTGTTTTATTTATTTATTTTTTGAAATTATTTTTCAAATTTTTTAAAACAATATTTACAAATTTATTTTAAAGTATTATAGCAATAAAATTGTTAAAAAATAGTCTTTTAAGTTAAATCATTTTGGTATTACCTTATGTTACTTTTCGTTATAGTTAACAAATAATTTTTTTGCTAAAATATAATAGAGATCCTTGATTTAAAACGTAAATATTGCGTAAATATTATACTTTCTATACGATTTCTTTTTTACCCGACTGCCAAGGAAGGGTTATGTTTTTAATGAATAGTTACCGCGGGCGGGCGGTTTGAACTCCCTTGCATAAGCAAGACGACGTACAAAATCTATACAAAAAGTTTAATGTGTTTGTAAATTTTACAAATAATTAAACTAGTATCTTGTCCCAATTTTTTTTTAATTTTGCATTTTCTAATGTTCTATCTGTGTATGCACTGCTTGTGTATGTTTTGTATTCAGTTGTTATATATCTTTCTATTTTAGTATGTTTCATTTTGTATTATTTTGTCGCACGTCCAAATACACTTTCCTTTTTAACTGACTTTCAAAAAAGGAGGAGGTTTTTCAATTCGGTTGTATATTTTTTTATATATCCTCACCTCAGAACTTTTGGCAGACCTCAGAACTTTTGACTGGGTGAACCGATTTCGATGACTTTTTATCGATTTTTTTTAATATCGAAAGGTGTGTGTGGTTACGGCAGTAAAGAATATGGCTTTATTCCCCCCTTCTTCCCGTGGGTTTCGTAAGGGGCGACTAAGGAATAACACAGTTCCACTACCACCTTGGAACTTAAAAAACCGACCGATGCGATGTCGAGATCCGTATTTATTTGATTATTTTTTCGTCGACTTACGTTGTATTATACCGCATAACTTTTCACTGGGTGTACCGATTTTGATGATTCTTGTTTTAATCGAAAGCTGATGGTAGTTGTGTAGTCTCATTAAAATTTGATAGAGATCTGATAACCAATTTTTGAGTAATATTTGATAACGCGTATATAATTGACTATTTTTTGTGTACCTACGTTGTTATTAGGTTATTATTTGTCGATGTAATTATTGAAGTCGGTTTGTTTTTCGTTTGCGAGCAAACACAATTACAGATATAATTTTTATCAAAGTGTATACGTACAGCTACATCCTACGTCCTTTGCTTAGCCGCTTCTCTGATAGCTCGCTCTATTACGAGTAGACATAATGCCGATGACTGTATATTGTTTTTTTGGTTGTTGACTTTTTTATTTACCTTGTATTATTTTTGGTATCAATTAAAGTAAATTTTATGTATTCAATCATTAAATATTACGCAACAACTGACTTATTTAAGCGTGTTTACCTACATAAGTATATATATGTATGTATATAGTTACAGGAAGTGTTCTAAAATATGCAAATGCTATTATGAGACAAATAATTATTATTTGTCTATTTATTTGTAATTTTTTTATACCCATATATTAAACAAGTAAGGCAAATATTGGAGTATCATTTTATGATGATTTTTTAAAAATAATTTACTTTTTTCCAATTAAAATATTTATGAACTTAAAGCCCGAGTTTTCGATATTTTAGTTCATATCAGTTTTCATAAAAATAAAAATAAAATTTTTAATGTGATTTCTAGTAGCATTTGAGTTTAGATCAGTCAAATATATGGAATGTTCGACTAATAACTAAGTTACTATATAGACTCGAAAATTTCGGCCATTCATTTTTACTTAAAACCATTTTAAGTAAACTTTTATTTCGGATTAAAAAAAGTGCATTGCTTACTCAAAATAATTGAAATAAACTCACAGGCAATTAATAAAATAAAAAAGAATTCAATTTGCATTGCAGGGTTGGGATGACGTTAGTTTCCACGGCTCAAATCAAATTCTGACTCCGAACATAGACCTCCTGGCATACACTGGAGTGGCTTTAGAACGCTATTACAGTCATTCCATATGCACGCCGTCGCGCGCAGCTCTCCTCACTGGGAAGTTCGCTCACGTCACAGGTGAGAAGCACCTTTCAACATAAAGTGCACGGGTATCCTGAAACTAAACTCGATTGTCACTTTTATCCACCTTTCCCTAGGTTAAGTTTTATACATTCAATTCCGTCTTATTCGTGTTACCGGTAATTAGGTTTTACAACGTTTGTGTAGTGTAAGTCAGACCGTCATTTATACGCGTTCCGTGTATCCTTTAAATATGTTTTTTTCAAGTAACTTGACTGAGGTAACTACTACTTGACTGAGGTACTACTGAGGTAACTGAGGTTTAACTGAGGTAGGGCACAGCAGGAAATTTCCTGCTCAAAATATGGAGCAGCCCGACTGGGGTAGTACCTCGACCTTACAGAAGACCACAGCTAAATAATACTGTTTTCAAGCAGTATTGTGTTCCTGTTGGTGAGTAAGGTGACCAGAGCTCCTGGGGGGATTGGGGATAGGGTCTGCAACGCGCTTGCGATGCTTCTGGTGTTGCAGGCGTCTAGGCTACACGGTCTTACCATCAGGTGAGCCGTACGCTTGTTTGCCAACCTAGATACATTAAAAAAAAGTAGTTTAGTCATTAGATTCTAAAATGAGTGCAATAATTAAAAAAATATATTATGTTAAAAACTATAGCGAAAAAAATTTCGTAACTTTTATATTTTTTTATAACAATTGAGGTAAGGCTTAACAGATCATGCAAAATTTCTTATTATTTTTTTAGTTACCTTTAAGTATTTATATTTTTATATAGTAATTATGAACATTAATTCTCAAGTTATACATTTTATTAAATTTAACATTATATGCAAATAAATAAAATAAATAAATATCTTATAACATTCACACACGGTCGTCTGCTCCTGTGGTAAGCAACTTAACTTGTGTTACAGGTAATAGCCGACTGTTTTAACTATTTTTTTTATAAATATACAAAGAAATAATACATATAACAATACATATAAATAAATACAAATATTACACCCAGGCTAAGGCGGGAATCGAACCCGCAACCCGCGGAACAGAAAGCAGGGCCACTACAGACTGCGCCAACGGGCTAGTTAACTTTTTACCTTTTATTCTATTTCAAGAATATTCATTAAAATATATTATTTTAAAGGCCATAGATTTAATAATCGCTAAATAAACGTAAATAATAACACAATCAACGTCAAAAAGTACCTATATTGTAGACGGGAAACAGACTTATGTTACAAACTCGTTTTAGTTAGAATGCATTTTAATTAATTCAAACTAGTTTATAATTAATGCATTTGTTATAACAAGAATATATTGAAAATAAGAAATAAAAATGAAAAGAGTTATATACAAGTATTAATATCATGGCCAGACATAATACGGGCGTGGGTAATCGTATAATAGGGTAATGGAACAAAGAAACTTTATCGCAACTTTCATAATCTTCGTTTTAATAATTAAATTTCACTTTCTTCTCTATCGTAAGGCTTGTCATCGATTTGATGTCTTGACGACTTGCACGATGGTGCTACTATCCTCTGGATACTTCAACAAGCATTGTTTTTCGGTTAATGATATGAATAAATAATTGTGTTTGTTCACAAAAAAGGTGTGTGTACGATAGAAGTGAAACTTCTTTGGCAAACTAATTAAAAAAAAAACTAATTTAAAAATAGCGGCAGCGCGGCGTCCAGCGCGGCGCTCCCTTCCCTGTCGTTTTTTCGTTGCATACGGTTTGAAATAACAACGATTCTTAAGAAGTTTCACTTCAAAAAAAAAAAAAACGATTTCAATAACATCGACAAGTATAAATATAATATTATGCGATGTAACAAGTTCTAAATTTTTGTACGAACAAAGTTGCGAGCAACAAATAGTTTAAATTCTTACAAAAAATAATCAACAATTTACAGGAATGCAAGGCTATCCCTTAACAAATGGCGAAGATAGAGCCTTACCACTAACAGAGAAAACGTTACCCCAGTATTTCAAGGAAGTCGGCTATAGCACGCATTTGGTTGGTAAATGGCATGTTGGCCAATCTCGCGTCGAATATTTGCCAACATCTCGAGGTTTTGACTCTCATTTCGGCCACCGAGGCGGTTATATCGATTACTACGAGTACACGTTATTGGAAACGGTATGTTATGGGAATACTGATTTGTTTTTGTATTAAAGCACAAAAGTAATTTTAATTTACACTTTTTTTTTCAAAATATTTTAAGAAAGTGTTGAATGTTGATATGAAATAAATTACGGAAAAGTTTATTTTTTTAGATATTATGATACAGTTGCATGTTTGATTTTGTTATATTATTTGATCATTAATACTTTTATATCTGTAAAATTATATATCATTTTAAATATGTTTTGATAAATAAGTTTAGTACAAAACCTGTTTTCTTTATTCGGTAGTGGAGCATCGGAGAAGTTTCAGGGTTTGATCTATATCGAAATTTAACACCGGCTTGGGATGTTGAAGGATATATAACCGATGTATATACCGAAGAAGCTAAATCAAGTATGTATTGTAATTTAATCTCTTATCGCCCATTACTAATATTTTATTGGCACAACTGAAAGTCATTAAACCAATTAATCAATCAATCAACCAACTAACATTTTATAACATTTTTTATGGCTTATTACCCAATTTCTAAATAGAATAATGTTATTCTATCCTTATTAATTTTTAATTTATAAATACAAAATTAAATAAAAATACACTGTTTTTTAATGTTTACTCGAATTTCACTCATTATGATGAAACAAAATTTTCGGATTTTATCGCGGTTTATTAAGTTTTTTTAGATGCCCGACGTTTCGGATATAATTTACGGTTTACAGCAACCATGGTCACGGCAGACTAATTGCGATAATATCTGAAAAAAGTTGTTTAATTATAATAAGTTAAAATATATTTGAATAAAATTAAAAGTGGAGACTTTTCTTTTAATTCATATTGTATTTTTCAGTAATAAACGCACATGACGTTTCGAGGCCGCTGTTTCTAGTGGTGGCTCATAATGCTCCGCATTCTGGAAACGAGGAAGCTCCTTTACAAGCACCCCCTGACCTCGTTCGAACCTTCCGCTATATTGAACTACCTCAGCGTCGGTACTATGCTGGTAATACTTTATTTTATTTATAAGGAAGGCTGCTTTTTTATTTCCCTAACACTCGACAAAAAAGTATCTGGTTAGTTATATCTATTCCGTTTAACAAGTGCTAATTGAGTTAGTTTTTTCCTTAATGTAGACGATGACGATTCAGCCTGTAATAACCCACTGTTAGGCATAGGCCTCTTTCCCCGTGTATGAGAAGGATCAGAGCTTAATCCACCACGCTGCTCCAATGCGGGTTGGCGGATATATTCCCTACTATGAGTGATGATCGCTATCAGGTGTACATGATAACAACAGGGACCGTCGGCTTAACGTGCTCTCCAGACTAGACCAGGGAGACCCACAAGGACTGCACAAACACTCAGACCACGGCAAACATCTGTATGTCCAATACAATTGTCGTGTGCGGGTATCGAACCCGCAACCGCCCGCGCAACAGCCAATTGCAATCCAGTGCTTTGACCGCTGCGCCAACGAGGCGTCCTTAATGTATTTTTCTGGTATAGCAAAAGATAAGCAAATAGAAAAAGATTGACTTAAGAATAAAATGCAAAATTTAATTTAAGCATTGTTTTGCAGCAATGGTAAAAAAACTTGATGATAGTGTTGGAGATATTGTTAAAAGTTTATCAAAGAAAGGTATATTGGATAACACTATAATAGTGTTCATATCTGACAACGGTGGGATCACGTCAGGGATATCAGCTAATAATGCAATAAATTATCCTCTAAGAGGTCTTAAATTTACTCCATTTGAAGGAGGAATACGAGTTAATGGATTAGTGTGGAGCAAAAATTTAACCCAAGGAGAACATTTGTGGCAAGGTTACATGCATGTATCTGATTGGTTGCCAACACTTTCGAGTGCTGTTGGTCTTGACCCTCCATCAAATATCGATGGCGTTGATTTATGGGACAGTATTGTATCGAATAAGGAATCTAAAAGAAATGTCATATTCGAAATAAACGATTATACGGGTTTTATGACTATTATAAGTGATGAATACAAATTAGTTACTGGTATCGTTCCCACGGATTACAGTAACCATCAAGGTGATAAGCTTAGAGATATCATTGGAACTAGTCCGTCATATGAAAAGGCAATTATGAATAGTGCAATGTATACTATTTTGTCCGATAATGGGATTCCGTTTCAAATGAGTGACACAAAACTTAGAGATAAAATAAAAGTTTCTTGTAATTCAAATAAATTGAAGACTAAAATTTGCTACCCGACAAATGGTGAGAGAAATGTTATTTAGTTGAATGTTCGTATTGTTTATTTAGAGTCTAACTCATTTTTCCTGTTCAAGGTACTTGGTGCTTATTTAATATAAAGGAAGATCCTTGTGAATTTATAGATTTATCGTCTAAACATCCAGATATTGCCGAAAAATTATTTTTGAGTCTTCAAAAGGAAATGAAACGCTTGATACCTCGAAAACAATCTGTTGAAACGGATTTGTACGCAGCGCCTAGATTGCATAATTATGCATGGGATGTTTGGTGTCCATGAAAATGAAAATAATTTAAATATAATTATATGTATATATAATGTATATTTATGTGTAAATATTTAGTTCTTAAGTTGAAAATTGTAAATATGTAGAATATTTAAAAAAATAAAATCTTGTTATTTCTCATTTCAATGGGTTAATTATGTAAATAATAATTAAGAAGTTCAATACTACTAATGTGATAACGGAAATTGCTAACCATCATGTGGGCCGTACGCTTGTTTGCCGAGTCGTATAAAAAAATATACACAGATAAAGTATCGATCTCTATGGTCTGTTTTTATTATAACTATTCGAAAACACGATATTTACCATTCTGCCTCAACAGCGGGTATATTATTACGCTTAATCACCTCCTCAACACTTCCAATCACGTCTTCATAAGGAATGCCTTTTGAAGTAGGGGCGAAATTAAAACCTGTCTCGAGTACTTCCCATAGTTTTCGAATAGTTTTAGTAATAACACGTGGTTCAATAAGTCCCGAGACTAAGAACTAAAAAAAGGTCTTTTTTATAAAATTAATTTTTATTCATCAACATAGTCTCCTCCAAGAGCGATACAGTCCCTCCAACGCTTTTCTAACTTTTCTATCCCATGTGTGTAGAACGATTAGTCTTTGGCTTCAAAATAAGCCTCCGTTGCTGCGATAACTTCACTATTTGAGTCAAATTTCTTACCCTGAAGCATTTTTTTGAGGTCTGCAAACAGCCAGTAATCGCTGGGGGCCAAGTCTGGCGAATAAGGGGGATGACGAAGCAATTCGAAGACCAATTCGTTAATTTTGGCCATCGTTCTCACGGACTTGTGACAAGGCGCGTTGTCCTGGTGAAACACCACTTTCTTTTTGTTCATGTGAGGCCGTTTATCCGCAATTTCGTACTTCAATCGCTCCAATAAGCACATGTAATAGTCACTATTTATATTTTGCCCCTTTTCAAGGTAGTCGATGAAAAGTATTCCATGCGCATCCCAAAATATAGACGCCATAACCTTACCAGCCGATTTCTGAGTCTTTGGACGCTTCGGGCGGCTTTCACCAGCCGCTCTCCACTCCGCTGCCTGCTGATTGGATTCCGGAGTGAAATGGTATATCCAGGTTTCATCCATTGTTACATACCGACGTAAAAAATCCTTTTTATTATGATTCATCAGCGCCAAACATCGCTCTGAATCATTGATATGTTGTTTCTTTTGATCAGTTGTAAGCAAACGCGGCACCCACTTAGAAAAAAGCTTTTTCATGGCCAAATTTTTATGTAAAATAGTGAAAACACTATCTCTCGCACTTTTACCTTCCGATCTTCCAATACGATTTTGAGGACTTGGTTAATATTTTGTTGGGTCACTGCTTCATTTGGACGACCTGAGCGTTCCCCATCATTGGTGTCCATGCGACCGCGTTTGAAGTCGGCATACCACCGACAAATTTTAGAGGGAGCTGATCCTGCATAACATTTTATAAGCCATTGCTGTGCTTCAACGGTATTTTTTCCCATTAAAAAACAATGTTTTATCAACACGCGAAACTCGTTTTTTTCCATTGTATCGAAATTACAACCGTAGCGTCACTTAAATGTTTCAAAATCAATAATTTTATTGTTCCATTTTTAAAAATTTGACACATATTCTTGTATTGATAGCCAGTACTTTTTAAAAATCAAAAGAGTTTTTAATATATGCGCCATTTCCAGGTTAGTCTCGGGACTTATTGAACGATCTAGTAGAAGTAACCCTGTTTACCTGTTTTTAAAATTTTTCAGTACTGGATGTTATATAAGGGTTTGTATATAAATATATTGCATCATTTTTGTTAAATAAAGTTGCAGCAAATACCTCTATAGTGCATTTAAAACTATTAATGTACTATCTTAAAATTACGTCAAAACAAAAAAAAAATAATAAAACACCTACGTAAAATTACAGTAAATACTGTTGTAATTTATAGAAATAGAATAGTCTCAAATTCTAATGCCTTGGCGATAGAAAAAAGGCAATAAAAATGGAACACGGAAAGTACTTTTGGAGATACATACAATTAAAAACTTTAAATAGCAAGTCTCGAGAACTTATTAATAATAGCAAAGAATTTATCGTTTATATCAAAATCCGTAAATCGAGTTAAGAAAAAAATTCGAGAAGAAAATTATTTTCAAATATTACACTTAATTTACCTGATAGGCATTTTAAGAATGAAAATAAAAAGAAATACGTAAAATATAGGTATTGTAGAAATTATTCATTTGTCTGACCTAGTTATACTTTCTAAAATATATAATATGAACATATTATATAACTATGGACTGTTGACCATGAACTCGTCGATTGTTTCTCCATAGTTAGTAATTTCGAATCAATTAAATATCGTATTATATAAATATTTACTTAATTATGTTAAATGTAATGTTTTGTCATATAACAGCAGTTTTAAGTTTCTAACCCGTTTTTAATACATATCTGAATATGTAGTTTTTGGTTAGAGTAAGTACGTTTTTGATTTAGATTATTCAATGTCCGATCAAACTAGAAATTGCCCAGCGGGCGGAAGTGGATAGGACACACCCTCCGAATATCAGAGGAGAACACAGCCAGGGTCTCGTTCAGGTGTAGCAGGCGACGGGGCCGGCCGGCGCACACGTGGCTACGAACTATCAAAGCCGAGTTGCGAGCAGCTGGGCTTAGTTGGAGGGACGCGGAGCGAGAAGCGCAGGACAGGATCGGCTGGAGACGTCTCACGAAGGCCCTTTGTACCATTGGCGTACCATATAGGACAGCAACAATGTATTTGTTAATTTTTTTCTCATCATATTTTTTGATTTCATGCGATCTGTAAAATACCTATTTCATTTATAATTATGAGCTTAGGCAAGGATTTTGAAATAATTATCTTTTAGACGTACATGATAAATTAGTGCATAAATGACATATAAATTTGATCCAACCTAGTGGTATAAAACTAAAAGTAGTTTGTCGATTTATCTTTTTCTTTTGACAATGCAGCATCTGGTTATCGCTGTGGTAAATATTGATTGTTGGCATGTTTTAAGTGACACTCGCGAGGTTAAGACAAAATGACTGAGGTAAGAATTACCATGATCAGTCAATTACAAGGGCATTTCTTTGTAAAACACTCCCCTGCATAGATTTTTTGATAGGTTAATATATATTTTTTTTTAATATTATCACTGGGAAACTTAAAAAGCATACGAAGCACTACGTAAGGATAAAGATGAATTGTATTAGTCAGTTTTTAATAAGAGACATGGGACTACGTGTAAAATTGGTGTCAAAATTAACATTAGTTTTTGAGGTGTATTATTTAATTAAAAAATTAAATAATCTAATATTGTCAGTAAAAAGTAGATTACATAGCTTTTAAAATTATCAGGATATTTTTTTTAAATAAACTCCTTTTTCTCCAGGGGACTATTTGGGAATTATAAAAACATTTTTGATGTACCTAATTATCTTTATTTTTATGAATATTATACAATGGAGAGCAGTAAATAAGGTTTAGCAGTTATTAAGGTTAACCTTTTTAGGTCGAGTACAAATTTTAAAATGAACTCTATTTTTCATTTTATATCTGCTGGAGACAGTGAGTTACTCAATTTACAAAGATATACCCACAATCATACGTACATAGACTGCTAGTCATTACCTTCTTTTCGTTGCACTATCGGCTAATAAAGTAGAAATTAAATTTTTTAAAAGGCTTAAGTATTTTAAAGTAAATCAACATAACAGAAGAAATTTCGTGTGGTCAAAACATAGACATTAAAAGAGTGTCTTTGGGTCAAAATTACCTCAATAAAAATATATTATATACCTACATTAATTTAGCTCGACAAGTCACATATAATAGAAAAAGAAAAGTAACGTAGTAAACGTAGTAAACATGATTTATATCGTAACTATCTGTAAATATTTAGTTCTTAAGTTGTTAATTGTGAATATGTATAATATTGTAAAATTGCGAAATAATTGTTCTGTACTATTTCATATTTTGTTTATATAATATAATTATTTATTACCAAAGAATCAAACGACCAGAATGAATACAAGTTTGTTTTGATATTATTTGATGCATAATAGCTTATACGTTCTTTGGCGTTTTCTTTCATTTGTGCAAAATAGCACGGTGATTTCGCCAAAGTCTCTGAAGTAAAATGGAGAAGACGCGAAGGAGATTGTTCGCTTACGCTTACGCTTCAGCCTGTAATATGAGGAAAGAGGCCTATGCCCAGCAGTGGCTGAACATAGATACATAGGCCTCTTTCCCCATGTAGGAGAAGGATCAGAGCTTAATCCACCACGCTGTACAAATGCGGGTTGGTGGATGTATTCCCTACTAAGAGTAACGATCGCTATCAGGTGTACATGACAACAACCAGGACCGACAGCTTAACGTGCTCTCCGAGGCACGGTGGGGAGACCCACAAGGACTGCACAAACACCCAGACCACGGCAAACATCTGTATGGTCAATAGGTACAAATGTTTGTCATGTGCAGGGAACGAGCCCCCAACCGCCACAAACCATTGCTGTGACCGCTGCGCCAACGCGTCGTCACATTCAAATTGTCGTTAAATTCAAGGAGATTAGTCGGTCGGTCTAGAACAACACAAACATTTAAATTACAATAAGGAAACTCGAACATGGTTAGTAGGTACTCTATGTCAAATAAATTAATTATCATATTACTTATATTAATTTAAATTAATTATCATATTATATTAATTAAAATTAGTAAATTAATTATCATATTAGTCAATATTTCACCCAAGTACGAATCGAAAAGAATCTGTGACATTCTCGTTTATAAGTATAAATGACGGGAAGAATATTTATTACTTAACACATTATGGCAGCTTTTAATCTTATCATATACTATTAAACGAGCAATGGGCATGACGAAAGATTTTCAAAACCTCTTCCGTAATGTGGCTACACATTTACTATTTACGAAAATACCTATATTTCGGTAATAAACTTAAGTTTAAGGAAGATTAAAACTATTTTTCTAATATGTTTTCAATGAGAGCGGCAAAACGGCTGCAGGTGTCATGGCGTCGGCTCTGACGTCACAAAATAATCTGGGCCTTACTTTTTACTTTACTCTTTTGAGCGCGCCTGACGTATTATGTTATGTTGTGACGTCTGCGCTGTAAGTCGTCATGCCCATTCTTGTATATATATATATTTTCTGAATCTCGGAATCGGCTTCAACGATTTTCGTGAAATTTAGTATGCAGGGGATTTCGGGGGCGAAAAATTTATCTAGCTAGGATTAATTAAAAAAAAATGTCGTTTTATCCCTGTTTTTAGGCAATGAAAAAATATCATTAGAATACGAAGCTTAATTTCACTACTGTCAACATAGCTGTAATAGCGTAATTAGAAAATCGGCGGGTGTCAAATCGTGTTGACCCGGGTTCGAATCTCGGTCTCCAGATTATCTTTTTCTCTTTTTTTTAATTTCACTCGTGATTTATTATTAAAAAAAAATTAAAATATAAAAATACCGAGAAAAAAAAAAAAAAAAAAAAATGAAAATACCGAGCTAGGCTCGGTCATCCAGGTACTAATATTAATTCGCAAAGTATGACAGTAAAAACTGTCGGTAGAGTTAGTTACTAATAATGGAATAGTCCTGTACTTGAACATAAAATTAATTATGTCTCAACTGCCCCTCGTGTTTTATGCAAATACATAAATAAAGACGGGGACTATGAGAACCGCAATTTTATTTTTAGCATTATATATCCCTATAAATACTGTAGAATATAGTTTGACCAATACGTAAAGACTATTTATTCAATAATGTCTAGGTTAGGACCACACTGCGAGCCTAACGCGGTGGCGGCGGCGGGCGCGAAATATCGAACATATGAAACGCGTCTTTGCGTCCACACTGCAGTGGCTAAAGCGGAAGCGACTGAGCGATACAACGAGCGTAGTTTTCAAACATTCCTATCCGCGCGTTCTGTCCACACTACGGGCCTAGTCAGCAAGCGATCTAATGCGCGGGTGGCAGGGGTATCAAACCATTTCGGTCTTGTCGCTATATATGTATTCGCTTTCTGTAGTTTATACCTTTTTTTTACGTGGGAAATTAAAATTTGAATTAAAATTCTGTCTCCTAAATTGAGACAATTCGTTCAACATTACCGCCGGACTCTTTGTATCTATACTTCGTGGTCACTAATTTCAAATTTTCTTGAACTGTCAAAAAGAAAATAATCGAATGGACGAGTATAAGTTGTAATATTATTGCTTTTGGTAAAATGGCCGTATACACTATACGAATTTTGTAGGGTATAATCTCAATTCTTCATATAAATTAAAAATTCACCACTTATTTCTGTTTTTATTTATTTCGTGCACAACATCTCTAATGTTCAACACCTCCCATCTCAAGATTGGACTGTCTAGTAAAAATAATAAATCCTCGTCCATAGTTTGCAACCCCTGATATACGTCAAATCGCTACATGAGCTCGCGCGTCACTGTGGCCACCATACGCCTCCGCCACCGCAACCGCCTCCGCGCTCGCCACCGCGCATGCAGTGTGGACACACGCATGTGTATTACCGAATTATTTTTAAACAATAACCTTCGTTGACAATTTTTATAAAGTACCAGCTTTTGTTCCTGTTCATTTATGTTACACTATCCCATAGAAATATTGAATTTGGCAAAGAAAAGTACATAGCTTTGATAATACCAATAAAAGATTTCGTAGCCTACCTACCGAAGCTAATACCTATATAAGGGTTAAATAGGGTTTTTTTTACACAACTAGGGCAAACAAGCGTATGGCTCATCTGATGGCAAGCGATTAGCGTAGCTTAGAGACGCCTGCAACACCAGAAGCATCCCAAGCGCGTTGCGACCCTACCTCCGACCCTCCTCAGGAGGTCTGGTTATCTTACTCACCACAGGAACAGAACACAGCTTGAAACCAGTATTATTTAGCTGTGATCTTTTGTAAGGTCGAAGTACGTCCCCAGTTGAGCAGCTCCCAGATTTTGGGCAGGATATTTCCTGCTGTGCACTATCTCAGTTACCAAGTTTTAAGCACCTAAAATCTTAAATCGAAGAGGATAGTTCAAAGCGTGTTTCTTTAATTATCTTTAAAAGCGTATTTACTAAACTTCAATTAGTTTCGCTCGCAAAAAGTTCACGCAAGCTTTAAGACCCCATAAAAAAACAGACGGTCAAAACTTCGCGATCACGATTACGATTCAGCCTGTAATATCCCACTGTTGGGCATAGGCCTCTTCCCCATGTAGGAAAAGGATTGGAGCTTAATCCACCACGCTGCTCCAATGCGGGTTGGCGGATATATTTCCTACTATGAGTAACGATCGCTATCAGGTGTACATGGTAACAACCGGGACCGACGGCTTAACGTGCTCTCCGAGGCACGGTGGGGATACCCACAACGGGGCCGTTGAGTGTGTAGAATTTATTTACATATTTTCTTATTAATTATTAAGCCTTTACGATTTTAGAAAACTCTATGTTGTATTAAACTTGAACTAGGCCAGTTACTCGTATTTCTTGAAAATTTAACGTTTTACATTTTATTTAAATGAATTTAAATTCATAAGCAGTGTATAGAACACGTAGGATTTCTTTTAGAAAATAATTTCAAATGTTGTCCTCAAAGGAATTGCTTGATAAATTTATTCCGTCAACTTTCGTTAGCTACAATGTTCCGGAGTCAATTTAAACCAACTCCAGTGCGATTTTACATTGTGTCAGCTCATTCGTATTCCACGTGGTGACCGCGTAACCAATGTTATTAGAATCACAACAATTCTTATTATCTTGTGTTATACTCAAATGGGAATTATTGAATTAAAATTATAGCAACTTTTTGAAACATCAAAATGAAACCTCCAATCAAATAAGTCCTCCTGACTAGAAATTACTGTGAGATCGCCCAGTGTATACCTCTAGACCTCATATACCAGTGACGTTCAGTTGTATTGCCGTTTGACGTTCCCCTATTAGTTAATCTCATCCACGATTACTGAGCGTCAGCGTTAGTACTTTCACATGATTTGACTCCTAATATTTTATCATTTTACGGGCCTAATATCGTTTCTGAAGGAGCATACTCAAAAATACACTACATCTTTTACTGTCTTCAATTTAGCAAATCGTTTACATTTACTTCAGTGAGATTGAAACTTCAAAACCATTTAAAAATCCATCCTAAGCGGAAACCGATCCCGCAAACCGTCGGTGTTTTAGGCGACTACTCACACCACTACACCAAAGCGATTATCATAGCAATTGGCTATTGTAATAGCAGTGGCTGTTTCGATGCTCACTCATTTCAAAGTTTTGATTATCACAGGTGACCGAAGAGCTGGCAGCTACCTCGGACAAAGAATTAGTCTAGCTATTCAAAGGGGGAACGCTGCCAGTATCTTCGGAACCTTGCCTAAAGGGACTCCTTTTAATAATATATTTTAATTATTATATTACAATTTTTAAGGTTTTTAGTTTTAGTTTCATCTTTTTTTTTTTAGTATAATATTTTTTTTTAGTATAATATTTTTATAATTAGTTGTAATTTAATAAGCATTTAATCGATATTGAATTAATGTATAAGTTATATATTAAATGTAATATATTTTGATTATTAATATATGTAAGACGACATAGATACAATAGAAAATACAGCAGTGATTGAGATGAAACCATACAGTTTCGTATCAATAAATCGAATCAACAAAAATTCGATATACTCTATTCAACACGGTACTCGCAGTTTTCAGGGATCTTTCTCTGAATAACATTATGAGCACTCCTTTGACAATAATAAGTCAATTTATGAGACTCTATCGTATGTCTGTCGTATATAATATAATTTCTCTCGTTTACGTTCTAATAATAGCATTTATTTTTCATTTATTTTTAGTTTTCGAGGGGCATAATTTTACAAAGTAATACATTATACAGTGTAGTAAATGCTGCACCATCAAACATAAATGTATACATAGACATTTCGTTAGTAACAGTTTATAACCAAACAACTGTTAATAAGAGTTAATTAGTAATTTACCTATTTCTTATCGATCAATAGTTTCATATTAGATCTGTTAGATTTTTTCACGTCATGTTTCGAATTTTAGTGTCATAAAATCTAGCCCCTGCAAAACTATAAATTAGGAACTTAATTTTTAAACAAAAACATTAATAACTTTGCACTTAATTTATAATCGTAATCGAGTTTGTTCTCCAAAAAAGAAAAAAAAATGACTTCAACCTACATCGACAAGTGAAATGTCTAATAGGTACGTATTATTAGGTACCTATATAACTCAAAAACTATTTCTCATATTTTCACTTATATTTAAATGGGATCACATGGCATGCATCAGCTTTCGAAGAAAAATGTAATAATATAAGGTATAAAAATTCAGTCAAATTGTGAAATTCCTCCTTTTTTTGAAGTCGTTTAAAAATTATCTAATAATATGACGAATGGCAGTTTTATAACATTAGGTATATGTAAATAAATACTACTTACTACTAAAAGCAATATTCAAGCATCGCTAATCTAATCTATGTTACTTTGTTATACCATGTTAGAGGAAGTACAACGGTGTTATCAAATTGCCGATAAAATAATTTCTCAGGTAGGTTTATCAATATTCATCCTCTATGTAAACCAAAGGTTGAGAGAAATGTTTATGTTTTAGTTACATGTAATATTAATACGGCAATGTATCACAGAAGATTACTTCATATGCGTTCGTTTAAAGTCACTTATTTATGTAAAGCTCCAACGTGCATATTGGCTTTGATAATATTTATGAATTCGAGGTCCTTTTATACCTAGATTTAACCTTTACCTCACAAGTATCAACTTTACTCAATAATTAGTCGAAGTCTGACATTACGTTTGCTTGTTAGTGGTTGTGGTTTTTGTTTGTTGGCAGCTACTTGACCCTAATTCCGGAAATTAGAATTTTTACCAAGAAAATAAAGCCAGTAATAATTAACACACTAATTAAACGAAATCTTTAATTATTTATTTTCAATATTAATTAAATTGTTTAAATAGTACTCGATATTGTTTTATTAAACGTTTTTGATCATAAATTATTTCACGCGAAGGTTTTCTATTTAGGTATATGCAATGCAAACGTAAAATATATCTACTTATATAGTAAAAAGTTGATTGAGTTTAGCTATATGCTAGGCCCAATTCTTCAAAAAGAAATAATCTTTTGTGCGTAGTACAAAAAGTACGTAATGATGTATAAAAATGAAGATTCAAAATTCAATCATTCGTTCATCGTGGTGTTGAGTAATTTTTAGTCTTTATTGATTGTGCGTACCTACATAATGACTTTTGCTTACCTTTATTAAATATAATAATCACTTAATATAAAATCAGTATACATGTATAACAATAGCATTCCTATTAGATCTAATCTTAGCAACGTAATTTTATAAAGCCTTCTATACAATTTATTGTTCATTGAAATATTTTCATTTAGCTTGTAGCGACATAATCTGAGCTCCGAGATCAGTATCTTATCTTATTCAAACAGATTTAGGTCAAAGTTAGTTAATTAATGTTATCTGTAATCACTTCGCATGGCTATTGCAATAATAAAACGAGTTTAAACACGTAAATGAAACCTGTTTTAATATAAACTAGGTCATTTATTGAAGTCTCATGTTTAATTATTAATATATTATATATAATTAATTTAATATAATTAATTCTGTATTATACTGTGCATTCCTAAGGAGGGTTGATGTCAGGCAGGCGGCCGGTCGTAAAAAATAACAAGCCATATCACTTACAACATGAGTCTGAGGAAGAGGAGAACATGTTGTGCCGACCCTATATAAATAGGATAAGGGCAGATGATGATAATGATATAATTAATATTATGTCATACATATATTAAACGAACTGAGCCGAGCTGGTAGAACTGAGTTTTTGAAGCGTTAAAATTTAGTATAGTTCATTCATTATCGATTCAAGCTCAACGGTGATGAAAAATAACTAAGAAACCAACATTTTTTTAAAGGAATTATAATGATACATATGTATCGCTAACTCAGAGTAAAACAATATGGCGGATTGACCTTCGATGCTTTCTCACGAATAGTCTAAGCCTATTTCCGAAACTTTTATATGCTTTTACAGTACATGTACGTTTATAGGATATAGAAAAAATATTCTGTTATATCATTACGCAATGAAAATGCGAGCTACAGTACAAACGAAATACCTAAATAAGTAATCACCACCGCTCATCAACTTTTTAAACGATTTCAAAAAAAAGGAGGAGGTTCACAATTCGACTGAATTTTTTTAGTGTCAATCAGTCAGTTCAGTCTATTGCAGTCCGCTGCTGCACTGCACTTTAAAGTCGCTCAACGTGCAATGGAACGGGCCATGCTTGGGGTTATTAAATATTCTTAATATATATAAATCTCGTGTCACAATGTTTGTCCTCAATGGACTCCTAAACCACTTAACCAATTTTAATCAAATTTGCACACCGTGTGCAGTTTGATCCAACTTGAAAGATAGGCTATATTTTATTTTGGTATATGTAATTATTATATTTAAGAAAAAAAAAGGCGGTACGAAGTTCGCAAGGTCAGCTAGTACGTATATAAATTAAACGTATATTTGATTAATAATTTTTTATAGAGTAATATTATAAATATGTAGTTAATTCATTAAAAAAAAATATACTTATAGGAGAACATACAACAAATATAAAAAATTAAATTGATAAGCATCACCTTGGTACATTGGCCTTTGAAGCTGTTACACTCTCAGACGTTTTGGAGAATAGTTTGAGAGCATCCGAAGCCCTGTTGTGTTATTGCGAAGCTTCGATTATTATCTTTACTGAAGACAATTAACTTATATCAATTTATGAGTATAATGATGATAAGTACCATCCATTTGTCATCATTTATACTTTTTAGAAAACGTACCTATGCCCCTTATCTTTGTAGTAAATGTGGTTTGTGCCTGTAATTGAGGAGAGACTTATCTTAATTTTTATTTTTTTTTGAATGAACAATTTCTTGTTATTTTTGGGTTAGCCTTGTGGGTGTAATTTCTTAAATAAATAAATAATAAATAAAATAAAAATAAGTTATCAAACTGAAAAATACCTTTCTAGTTTAAAAAGAAACAAGAAAGGTGGACTAAAAGTTAGAAAAATAAAAACGAGACAATGATGATAAGCTATAATAAAAAAGAGAATTATGTCTATATTTTGTCTATGTATGTTATCAAATTACTTTCTGAATATTTTCCATGTGTATATTTTTCTTGCCGTATTCCAAGATATAAAGTACGAGTATATAAATTATACAAGTTTTAAAATACATTCCTGTATATCTAATTCTATAATATTTAGACGTAAATTGACTTGAGAAAAAAATTTACGAAGCACATAAAATAATCTAGGCTAGTTTAGATTCGTGTTACATATTTAAGCAGGCATGGTCCGGGCTTTCGGATAATGGGAATAATTCATTAGCCGTAAAGCCCCCATGCTTCGACAATATTGTTAACAGCAAAAACGAATCATACAAACGTATAATGCAAATTGTATTTACAATTGTTGCACTTGGCGGTATTAAAATTTTTAAAGTGTGCAGTTATTATTTTCGTCATTTTATGTTAAAAATATACTACCGTAAAATTGGCGCTTCATTGTTTCTTTGGCAGAGAAAATACTTTTTCGTCGATATTCGGTTATGTTGGCGATAAATCAGTAACACATAATGATTTTTGTTTTTAACAAATAATCTCTAAATATCAAAGAATATTATTATGTACAATTCTAGTACTTGAACTACGAAATTTCCGAACTGAACATTTCGTGTTAAAAAATAAAAAAACATACGAACGAAAATAACCTATTTTTTGAAGTCAGTTTATTACTCGTACTTATATTTCAGGCTTAGCTATTAATTTAATTACATTACTTGAGACATCTTATCTCAAACAATTGCTAAAAGTTTTATAGTTATATGATTAAATAAAAAAAAGCAAAGCGTTTTATTTAAGCGTTTCTTTCATATTTTTTTTAGAGCTGTTTATGAATTTGTACATTTAAATTAATGTTTATCAGCGGAATACTTTTGTTTTTACTCTCAACAGATGAGAACAAGGCACATGATTAACTTTAGATCAGTGTGTAAACAGTAGGTTGTGTCGGTTTTTATCTGCACACTTTTACGATTGCTCGTAAAATTGCTGACGTAATTTTTGCGCACCCTTATTTCCTCATCTTAGCTATTAAACTAGACGAAAATGCCTTTATCATTTGTGGACTGTTTATTAATTATATAAAGACTTTTAAGTATTATATCTACTTAATGATCCGGCGAACTTCGTACCGCCATATTTTTATCCGTCAATACAAGTAGGTATATCGATTTTTTTATATATTCTTTTTTAAAAACCTTGTCCTGAAAATAACGAGCAGAAAAATAATCTAATTTAGTGCAGTCGTTCGGAATTTCGGATGGTATGCGAGTTCGTACTACCATGCTTAGGTAAGAGGTAGTAAAGTGTAATAATTTGAGTTGAAAGATTTGGATCTGATTGAAAAAAGCGCTATCTGGTTTTGGTAACGGAAAAAAGTTATTTCAGTACAAGTTTTGTTTGTGTACTGTGACGCCATCTATATTTCAGCAAAGAATAAGGCTACGCTTAGTAAATAATTATGTACAAATTAAAATTCCGTTCGATTATTATTTATTACTTTAAACTATGCAAATAATCTATATATATAAAAATCAATGCCACTTTTCGTTGTAATTTTATAACTCAAGAACGGGCTCACATATCCAAACCAAATATTTAGGCTTTGTTCGGACTATTTAGTAGATGGTTTATGTGAAGTTTACACAAAATCGGTCGAGCGGTTCTTCATTTATCACATTTTTTGTAACAAAGGAGGATCATTTTGTTAATGGAGATTTTGCTGTCAAATTGAAACTTTTTTCAGTGTTGACAGTACGCATGTTGTTATGTCATTCATTTCTGTTATTTCATTTTGGACGTGCTTTGATTAAAGCAAATTAAGGCAAAAAACCCAGGGATATAGTATACATCACAAAAATAATTAACGCCCAACGAAGTGGGCACGGGACGGCTAGTAATTTATAAAGTTATATATGTATAATAAATGTGTTGATTGTAATATTTAAATAAAATATATTATTTTTGCAGTTTATTTTCATCATACTCGTAAATATGCTGTTGTATATGTATATGTTTAATTTTTTTTGGCAGGTTCTACCTATTTATTAAGTGGGAAGTCCGATGGTGATACAGAAAGTAAACTTTATATTTCTTATATATTGCTATATGTCGGATAACTAATCGAAACTCTTATCGGCAACCGGTGATGTTTCCCTTAATAAATTGATTAACTAATAGTCTGTTATCTACCCTGTGGAAAAAAAACCGATATAAAATGTTAAGTTCCATTAGGGATCCTGATAGATCTATCTGGATGGAAAAATGCCCAGATAAAAATTGTATTTTAACGTATGAAAATTTGAATAAAGTATTTGGAATCCCCACTGGATTCAAACACACAATAGTTTACAATAACTTACCATCAATTATCGTTTTTTATTTGAAACTTTCAGCAGGGTAACAAGCTTTTATCTATTCACATTTTGCTGCTAATAACTACCGCTGAATACTAATTTATTAGTTTCTTGAATACCTTGTTTATAAAAATATATTATTAGATTACAAAATATTTGTAAATAAAAATTAGCGCTTGTAATGAACGTATAAAAAGGATTTTATTTTATTAATTTACGAGTATTCATTCGTATATAATAAAAAATGTAATATAAACGATAACATACTTTTTTCTTTTTGCTCCCATGTTCTACCATTAATTACACGTTACAGACTTAACATGTGCTTATGGTTATTGACTCTCGATATAATCATTTGGAATGTTAGGTCAGTGCCAACACCCACACAAATGTAGGGTTGACCCCTGCTCCGAAACAATATTGATATTCGTACAAATATTTGTGTCCTTCAGGGAACATCAGTTATTGTAAACATAAAACACCTAGTGTATTTTATGTAAATAACTAGCGACCCACCCCGGCTTCGCACGGTTGCAAAAATGATCAGTGTTTCTCTACTATATTATGCATGTATTATACATATAAACCTTCCCCTTGAATCACTCTATCTATGAAAAAAAACTGCATCAAAATCCTTTGCGTAGTTTTAAAGATCTAAGCATACATACAGACAGACAGACAGACAGCGGGAAGCGACTTTGTTTTATAATATGTAGTGATGATAATAAAATAAATTAAAAGTGAAAACCTTTAATAAACATAGTTACTACATATTGTTTTAAAGCGCGAAAAAGAATAAAATAAACTCTTGTTTCAAAATTTTCATCAACATAAAACGTCATTATACAATTTATATTATCTATATATATAAAAATCAATTGCTGTTCGTTAGTCTCGCAAAAACTCGAAAATAACTGGACCGATTTGGCTAATTTAGATCTTAAAATATTTGTGAAAGTTTAGGGAAGGTTTAAACGGCGAGAAACATAAATATTAAGTAACGGAAAATACTAAAAACGACAATTTAATTTAGCAATACAAAATGTTCCTAACTGAAACATTTAATATCTTTTGTCAAAAAAATTGTCAATTCGTTGTCAAATATTTATAGTGGCGTTCAGAAACTGTTGTGTCTATATTGTTCACCAACATAGGTAGGTGATACGAAGTTCACCGGGTCATCTAGTATGATATAAAAGCTTGTCGCGAGATTGAAATATTCGTATTTACTTAGCTTAAAGATTTAAAAAACTAATAAAACAACCATATCAAGTTATTTAATTTACTCGTCTACATAGGTAATCATAGGTTTCCTAATCAGGAATTTTCAGCATGTCCTTTTATTTGATACGTATATCACAGATTAGTAAATAGTACCTACTATATTAGGAAAACATTAAAAACTTAATCCGATATCTTTAGAAGTCTGCCATTAATGATTTAGAATAACATCACTTTATTTTTCGAGCTACTCTCATTGACTTTATTTGATATCCATATTGTAGGAGTGCATTAAAATAACTACTATGCCATCTAGGGTATGCCACCATGTTGGATTTGGAATGACGTCACACATCTTACCATGCATTGTCCTCCAAACTTCAAAATCGAGTTGCAAGAATCCACCTTAACAAACAAACATACATACTTACATAATACATACGTACATACATATATATATACATAGTACATACATTGAAATTTCAAACAAAACGGACTCTTTAACATTAAATGAAAGAGATAAATACATAAATTTTATTTATTACAAATTTTACCACCAAATCGATTGAGAAATTTTTCCTTGGAAAAATTTCGAAAGATGTAAAAAGGTATAATTTAAAAAACCTCATAAAAAGTTTAAAAAGGGCTAAAATTGAATTAAGAGAAAGGCTTCTTAAACTCATTTTGTATTCAATAGACGGGTCAAACGGAAAGTAGCAACCCGCGAATATTAAATAACCTTTTGTGTATTTGAATATTTAAATAAATTGACTGATATGTACGTTTTTTGTAATTAAATCCAAATTCAATGATATTACACAAATAGCGTACGTGCGACGCGGCGTTGGCGCAACGGTCACAGCACTAGTTTGTGCCTGTTGCGCTGTCAATTTCGGGTTCGATCCCCGCTCACGACAGACATTTGTATTGACCATACAGATGTTTGCCGTGGTCTGGGTGTTTGTGCAGTCCTTGTGGGCCTCCCCACCGTGCCTCGGAGAGCACGTTAAGCCGCGGGTCCCGGTTGTTATCATGTACACCTGATAGCGATCGTTACTCATAGTAGGGAATATATCCGCCAACCTGCATTGGAAAGGCATGGTGGATTAAGCTCTGATCCTTCTCCTACATGGGGAAGGAGGTATATGCCCAACTGTGGGATATTACAGGCTGAAGCGTACCGTTCGCTACGAGCTACTAAGCGCAAAACTCGACAACAACCAGCGGGACCAATTTTGGCAATTTTTTCTTTAATAATTCTTGTACTTTAAAGAAAGTTCTTACGAAATGAAAAATGTAGAAAATTTTGCGCAAACTGGAAACATTTCAAAAGTCGTAAAGATTATTTTCAAATTTTATCAGCTTAACAATTTATAAGACAGGACAACGTCGGGTCAGCTAGTTATACATGACTGAAATTTTTCCAATATTAAGATATAAACATCAATTAAAGTTATGAATATTTATATTACGATATACATAATATGTAATAATTTAATCTTTGTCATCATAATTTCAGCCTATTGTAATCTACTGCTGGACAAAGGCCTCCCTAAGTTCGTGCCAGGCATCCCGGTTTTCCGCAATCCTCATCCAGACTCCATCGGCAATTTTATGTGTATATGTATATCGTCGGCGCAGCGGGCCGGATATGTAAAGGGGATCTCAAAGTTTTGCCTTATCTCATTAATATTTATAATAACATCTAGTTAAAGTTGAACATATCAAGTACGGAAACAACGAAATTCCAATATCTGGCAATGAATAACAACACAACCGTATATATATTTTTTTTGTTTATGTGTGTTCGCGGATAACTTCTTCGTTTATGAACCGATTTTGCTGATTCTTTTTGTTGGAAAGGAGATATCCCAATGTTGGTACCATGATAAGGAAACCAGGATCTGATGATGGCATCCCAGAGAAATTAAGGGGAACCTTCGAAAATCGTAGTGACGACTAGTGCGTTTGTTAATTTGTTTCTTCTATTTACGTTCTCGTATTACTTATCGATGTAATTGAAGTTGATTTATTCTACTACATTTTGTCCCGCGACATGTCGCGGGACAAAATGTCCCCTAGTGAAGACGAGGCATTACCGCAACATGGGACAATTGTTCCGCGTCAGCCCCGTCTACACTAGGGAACATTTTGTCCCGCGACATGTTGGGGGACACGTCCACACACATGTTGCACAGTGTCCCGCAACATGTCCCGCAACATGTCCCACAGTGTGTACGTGTTTAGGGACATGTTGCTTGTTCCCGCTTCGAGATCGAAAACATTTGTTTCGCGTCAATGTCGCATGGTAGGGCTTTTGATATTTTTTAAAATATCGGATTCTCGATGTATCGATATTTTTAAATACATAATCAGTATCGGAGTTAGAGATATCGAAAAAAAAATCTATATATCGATATTTTTTAACCGACTTCAAAAAAGGAGGAGATTAGTCAATTCGATTTTAATGTATATTCGGGGATAACTTCGTCGTTTACGAACCGATTTTGATCATTCTTTTTTTTTGTTGGAAAGGAGATATCCCAAGGGTGGTACCATGATAAGGAAACCAGGATCTGATGATGGAATCCCAGAAAAATCGAGGGGAACCTTCGAAAGTCGTAGTGACGACAAGTGCGTTACTAAATTTTTTTCGTCTACTTACGTTGTATTATTTGTCGATGTAATTGAAGTCGGTTTTTTTCGTTTGCTAGCAAACACAATTTATCAATTTTATTTCATCGCCTTTTTTTTCAACCGATGTACAAACGGAGGAGGTTATGTATTCGACGCGTATATTTTTTATATATGACCACGCATAACTTTTTACAGAGTGGTCCGATTTTGATAATTAAAAAAACAATCGTGTCGATTTAAAAAATAATTTACAAAATTTATAATTCAGTATAATATTTGTTAAACAAATTAAATTATCAGTGATTTATTAAAATGTAAGGTTCTCAGTAATTATTGTTCAATTTTAATAAAACAATAATACGTACCAATATTCAGTAAGATTTTAAAAATATTCGTTGTTTTATATGTTCAGTTGTCAAACAACTATTACTATTATTAGGCACTAAAAGATTGATTACAGAAGCAATTCGTTAAGATGCTACAGAAGAAATCAAATATTTAACAGCTATTTCTGAGAGCACCTGAGTGATAATATTTCAATATTTACGATCAATCCAAAATTTTAGTGCGTTTAATGACCTTGAAATATTTGGTTGATCTAAATACTGTTTAATTCAGCAGGTATTGCAACAAAAATTGTGCAACAAGTTCATTGGCATTTGACGTATTTTTCATGAGCATATTATTAATTTAATTAAATAAATAAATAAATAAAAATAACTTCACAAATGATGGAGGTGTTTCTTTATCTCTATGAGGAACATGTTCCTCATTTGTCCCCTAGTGGAAACGAGGCATAATTGCCTCTAACGATGTAGAAGTTTACTTATTATGTTTTGTAGTATAGGATGGAAGAAATAGTCCATAATTATGCCCCATACACTTTGTTTTATTATGAAGTTAACTACAGTGCTTCTAAGTCAATTCGGGTCAACTCCATTGCGGCTTTACGTTGTGTCAACTCATTCGTATTCCACGTGAGTCTCGCATTCCCATCCTATTTGAATCACAATAACTATCGGCACGCTTACACTTAATCGAAAATAATTTTATTAATTACATGTTGTTATCTCTTATTTGCAGATATTTTGTATGATAGGTACCTTATTTTTTATTTTAAATTAAATCTTAAAACTAAAGTTTAAAACGGCTATCGTAAACCGCTTACTGATTGAGCTTAAAGTCAACTTAAACAAATGCGAAAGTTTCATTTAAACTAAATTAACTTCCTGTCCATTACAAGCTTTTAAAGGCTCAAGCAAAAACTTGTTATTTTAATATAACATTTTTTGCAAGGCTTTCTACAAATTAGTAGGTATATTAAGTTATCTTACATATTTTGTCAAAAACAGGTATTTATTTTTGATTTGTAAGCAGTGTTTTCTTATTATAAAAATTAATATTTTCATCTTTAATGTGCTCGTTTTCTTTTGCGAAAAAATACATGTATCAAAATTTAAAATACCTGTATATAAATTTACCATTCTATGTCATTTCGAAATGCAATACTCAGGCGAAACATAATTAAATAAATTCATAATTCATTCCCTTATTATTGCGATTTGCTGTTGAGCTAAATAAGCATTTTGTAGCTAATTACCATAATCCTGCAGTGACTAACGAGTCTACAAAAATGCCCGTGTAAAGTTTTTATACGTCGTTATGTGTTTTAATTTGCATTTCGAAAGAATAAACGTTGCTTATAAATGTTACAATATTCCATGTTTAGATGTATAATGGTGTTGTTAATAACTACTGTTTTTTTTGCTTTCTTGCATTTGTTAGTGTTACGAGTCTTTTTTTTAAGTATAAAAAATCAAGCTTTTGGCTCCCACGTGGGCTGCGTTGTTTCGATCAGAATATATTGTGCAAGTGACCTCTTCGAGTTCTTTCTTGTCGACGAGGTCACTTACATTGACTTGGAAGTTTTACCGCAGAATTTCTTCTATCGCATAAGAAACTTCTGTCATATTGAGATTGTTGCGTCTAATCTTGAGTTTGCTGCGTCCGGAGCATCAGTGTAGCATTAGGACCGTGCCGAATGTATTCTACCTTGTTTTCCATGCCCCTTGCCGCGTCTTGTTCGGCGTCTTTTATGAAATTATTTTATGAGTCTATATATAATATAATGCATTATATACCAAATAAAATTCACTAAGGTAGGGCACAGCAAGAAATTTCCTGCTCAAATTCTGGAGCAGCCCTGGACTGGGGTATAGGTCTGCGTCCCTAGTACCTTTTTGTCGGGTCATAAGTATCAGGCTGAAACTTTCTAGATCGCTTCATTTCAGTGAGTCGGACAAACTTTTTATTTGACAAAAATCTCGGTAGTGGGGACTAATTTTGCTAGAGGCCTTGAAACATGTCGATAAGTCCGGGTGCCAAAAATTTTCTAATACCAAGCCGATTCTTACTGAAATTTAAAGATTAATTTATGAGAAAGTCAAAAAGTAGATTGTCCGACAAAATTAATGGGGACTATGCGCCAGTCGGACATACTGAAAATGTTGGAAATTCCAACTCAAAAAAGTGATTAATATCAGGCTAAATTTTTTTTATGGGTTCATAAAAATTAATATAATACAACTGTAACGTTGTCCGACAAAATTTATGGGGATAAGCGCCAGTCCGACACTCGAAAAATGTCGAAAATACCAGCACAAAAAAGTGATTGATATCAACCTAATTTTTATTTTTTCAGTAATAAAATAATGTTTCAAACGTGATTCTACGATTGTCCGACAAGAAATGTGGGGAATACTAATAAAAATCGATAAAATATCTATTAAAATTATTCGTTCTGTATACAGCATTTAAGTATACCTATATATATTAGGGATGTGACATTCATGTAAAAAAATCGAATAAATAAAAATCGATTTTTCTTGATTAAATATTAGTCGATTTTTAGTAAAAATAATAATCGATTTTTGAGAAAAAATCGATTTTTTTCTATTATTCAAAAATTTACGTGCTTTTCATATTCCAATAAAATTCATATTAGAATTTATCAGATTAAAAATCAAATAAAAAGTATTATTAAAAAATAACCAATTCAAAACTAAAAATCAAAGTGAAAGTTCCTTTAAACTTTCAAGGTGAGGAATAAGGTAACCAAATATCATTATTAATACAAATTTTCAGTAAAATTAAACGTTTTGTTGTAACAAAAATAAAACGATGAGCATCCCAACAAAATGACAAGCTTATTGTCTCAAAAACTAAAATAAAATAAAAAATCGCGTGCATATAAAGTACACTTGTCTGAAGTGAAACTTCTTTGGTAAACTAATTAAATAAATAAATAATAATAATAAAAAAGAAACGAATAAAAAAGTAGTTAAAAAAAGAAAAGAAAAAGCTAACGTCACGAGGTTATCCTAGGCGGTCACCCATCCAAGTATTGAACTTCATGGCGCTGCTACGTTACCGGTCGCTCAAATTTTACCCCTCATGCGCCTACGGAAGTTTCACTTAAAAAAATTAGCATAAATATTTTTTTAAATAAAATAATAAAAACGAAACGATAATTAAATAAAATTTCGTTTCGTTCTTTGGCAAACTAATTAAAAAAATTAATTAAAAAAACAATAAAAAAAAAACTAATTAAAAGGAAAACGAATTTAAAATACAAAAAAAATAAAATAGTTGAAAAAAAAAACAGGTGGTCAAATTTTACCCCTTTATATGCGCCTAAAGAAGTTTTACTTCAAAAACTAAACGACTACGCTGTAGTCTCAAAACTAAAATATAAAACAAATCTTTCGTTAATCTTTCAGTTTTAACAATAAAAAAAATTTTATGTGTTATTTTTTATGTGTATTCAGTACAACATATCGATTTAAAAAATCGATTTATTTGGTCCGAAAAATCGATTCTTCGATTAATCGATTTCAAAAATCTGTAATAATTATATTATTATTATATTATTAATCTGTAATTTTTTAAAAATCTGTAAGCTCGTATTGTGACACGTCTTATGTATGATTTAGAAGAAAACAAGAAAAATTTTATCGCTTGACTCCATGAGATAACGTATTAGCAAAAAATTGAGCGTGTGAAAACCACGCGCGGTTGAAGTCGTAGCCTTCTTAAACCATTTGTTGTATATATACTACTTAGATATTTAATAGTTTTTTCAATATTATCAATTAAAATTGATAAATTTGAGAAGTCATTATTTTTTGCCAATTTTTTTGAGTCAAGTTTTAGGGCCTATGCAAACCGCGTTTTTTAAACGCGATACAGACGCGATGCAAACGCGCGTGTGACGCGATACAAACGCGATGCAAACGCGCGTTTGAATCGATACAAACGCCAACAAACTGCTCTGTAGGATAAAAACGCGCCGTCGACGCGCGTGTCACGCGATACAGACGCGATGCAAACGCGCGTGTGTCGCGATACAAACGCGCCGTCGACGCGCGTTTTAGAAACGCGCGTCGACGGCGCGCTTAAAAAACGTGGTTTGCATATGCCCTTACGAAAAACTAAATGTGTGATAATAAAACTAATATTTTATTTATCAAACAACATAATATTATTTTTCTAAGATTATCTAATTAGAAACAAAAAGGGTAGCTTAAAAAAAAGTTTATACAGGTAGAGAGGTTAAAACCTCATGTATACTATATAGTGCGACAGATACACTAACAGAGCTCTCGAAAGCGAAAAGCGAAAAGCTTTTCTAAGAGCGTATATATAGATATAGTTTCTTTGCGGTTAGGCTAATCTTGTCGGACTAGCGATATGACCCATTATTTTTGTCGGATATCACTATATTTCGGTTATAAATGATCTAATCTACAATTACTCATGTTTGTCCGACAAGTATTAATCACTTTTTTGTGCTGATATTTTCGACATTTTTCGAGTGTCGGACTGGCGCTTATCCCCATAAATTTTGTCGGACAACGTTACAGTTGTATTATATTAATTTTTATGAACCCATAAAAAAAAATTTAGCCTGATATTAATCACTTTTTTGAGTTGGAATTTCCAACATTTTCAGTATGTCCGACTGGCGCATAGTCCCCATTAATTTTGTCGGACAATCTACTTTTTGACTTTCTCATAAATTAATCTTTAAATTTCAGTAAGAATCGGCTTGGTATTAGAAAATTTTTGGCACCCGGACTTATCGACATGTTTCAAGGCCTCTAGCAAAATTAGTCCCCACTACCGAGATTTTTGTCAAATAAAAAGTTTGTCCGACTCACTGAAATGAAGCGATCTAGAAAGTTTCAGCCTGATACTTATGACCCGACAAAAAGGTACTAGGGACGCAGACCTAGTAGTACCTCGACCTTACAGAAGATTACAGCTAAATAGCAGCCTTCAAGCAATGTTGTGTTCCTGTTGGTGAGTAAGGTGATCAGAGCTCCTGGGGGATTGGGGATAGGTACGACAACCCGCTTGCGGAGCTTCTGGTCTTCAATTACCTACCATCAGGTGAGCCGTACGCTTTTTTGGCGACCTAGTTATATAGGTATAAAGAAGCATACATAATAGCATATATAGTACACATAACTATACAATACATAGCTATAAAATTCATAAAAAAACACATACAGTAATTATGATAGTTTTGGAATTGTTTGAGTGAGAAAGTATTGTTTCAGTTTCTTTTTAAACAGTCAGTTATGAGACTGATAATAAACTGGGACTTATGACCTTAAGTAAAGAATATATTTAAAATTATAAAATATTTGTAACGATGCTTTGTTTGTAAGGGTGTCAGACGGGTAGGGCCGCCTCACCTTATTCCGTTTAACCTTTCAGTGCTGACTGCTGACTCATAAAGTGACCTAACCTTAGCCTAGCTCGAACAATTTTACCTAAAGAAACAACGAATATTTTTAAATTCGCTATTCTAAATATTATTATGGGTCTTCAAAAATAATAACCAAAAAAGAAAAGAAAGTAGGTAAGTAAAGTAATACTAGGAACATTTAATTTTGTATATAATTAATACCGAATTACCAATGTCATTGTTACCATCCTAAACGTTATATAATTTTCAATTTATTACAAACTAGCCGACCCGTGCCCACTTCGTTGGGCGTTATAATCCATTTCACATAAGAAGGGTACGGTGAAATTTGATATGTTCCAATACACTCTCACTATTTTCAGCAAATCAGATAAATATAAATGTCTTAAAATCACCAATTAATTTCTAAGGCAAATAATAATGCTTGATTAGATTGAATTGTTGACACGGCACGTCAGAGGGCGCAGGTTCAAATCCTGCTGATTTAAAATCTTTATATATTTTTATCTTTTTCCTTTTATCTTGTCACTCCTGAATAGTGTAGCTTTCTGTTAGCGAAAGAATTTTCATGATCGGATCAGTATTTGCGAAGATTACCCCGTATATACAAACAAAAAGTTATAAACTTTACCTCTTTATAATATTAGTATAGATAGAAATTTGTTTTTATTCTGTCGTCGACAAAAACCGCATTTTTAATTAAAAACTAGTCATTTTCGTTGTGAAAGAGTTTATTGGGAATTTTTGGTCTAAATAATGTATTTTATAAGCATGACTCGATTACATATATATAAATTATTAACACATGTATAATACATACATTTTAACAACTTCTTGAGGTTCTACTTGAACTTCTTGAGGTACTTATGCTACTGTGCTATAAATATTGAAATTTTTGTTTTGTTTTGTATTGACGCACAAATGTTGAGTAAAAATTTAATGATAACTTAAATAAATGCTTCACATTTAATGCAAATAGAATAAAAATCCTAAGTCAGAAGATCGAAAACACGAGAAAAATCACAAACCCCCAGACCACGATCAATACTTGTAGAGACTATATGTGCGTTTATCATCATACACTATCCCTTAGGCTATAAAATATGACGCTATACAGGGTGGGGATTATAATACAACGATAACTTGGACAGCGTATATGTAATGACATTCCAAGCCCACATACAAAAAATCAATAAAATACATCCAGTAGTTTAGTCACAAATAATGATTTTTCATTTTTTAAAATTTCTACGTATGTATGTATTAGACTAAAGACCTGACCTACCCTAAAACCGGCGGTTAACGACTCAAGGACAGCTATTATTATTTTTAAAATCATAGATTAAGAAATGGATATGGCATCGACTGCCACAAAAAGGCACAATTTTTAATCATTGCCATTTAGTGACAGTTCGCAGACCAAATAATATTATAATAACTAATGTTTAAAAAAAATAACTTATTCAGTATCGGCTACTGATCAGTTCTGCATATTTAAAAAAAAATTGATGGTTTGAGAAAATTTAAATCAAATAGTTTTTTATTCATTTTAATTTTAAATGCGTAACAATTTATTTTAATTAACTTTTCTAACTTACTATTTTTTATTCAATCAAAATAATGAAGTTTTGTAGGTACAAGCACAAACCATTTCCACGCGATTTTGCCGCGTAGAATGAAGGTCACGCGCGATCACCGCGCGATGACGCGTGTAACAGGTCAGTGATCCTGTAGTTACAAAAATGATGTTATAAAATGTTATAAAATTAAATTGAATTAGTTTGTATGAAAAAATCTTTTTTTATATTTTGATGTTAGGACTTATCTGATGGTTTTGAAATACTTCTTTAATTACTAGTACTAACGGTGTTTTCAATTATCGTTCTATTGTCATCCCCACATTGTATATTCGTCTGTATATATTGTCAATTATTTATTTATTTAACATCTCTAATTTACGTCATTTTGTAAATCTACCTAACACTTTTTCTTACACATCTTAAGGTTGGCTGGTAGATAAGGCTGTATGGCTGGTAGATAAGGCTGTATGTATAGCTTTAAATCTGCCTTTAGCTTATATTATTTGCATAGTTGTGCAATAAACTTTCAACAATAAAAATTAATAGGTGTTTATCATAAAAACCCGTCAGTAACAATTAACATTAACGCAAATAAACCCGCGTGGATACAATAAAGAAGCTACTTGGGTAAAATTTGCATATAATAACGTTAGGTGTCACTACTCACTATTACATCACCGTTGTGAATAACGTCTTTTATATTTAAATATCAAATATGTTTGTCATCTTTTTTTTTCGTCCGCTTCAAATATATAAAAGGTAGACATTAAATTTATACATTATTTGCTATTACATAAAGCCTTCGAAGCCTCATGAATAATAAAGTTATTATAAATATTACGATTATATATTACATTTTTAAAGTGTTACAGATCAATAAAAATTTATATAGGTACTAGTAGTGAGACATTGTTTTATTAGCTTGGTTAATTATACGTCTGAGAAAATAATTACTTCTCACTAATATGCTCTTTATAACGAGGTATTGGCAAGCACGGGGGAAAATCATATGTTTAGAATATGTATCATCACTACATAGTATAAAACAAAGTCGCTTCCCGCTGTCTGTCTGTCCCTATATATGCTTAGATCTTCAAAACTACGCAACGGATTGTGATGCGGTTTTCTTTAGTAAAAAGAGTGATTCCAGAGGAAGGTTTATATGTATAATATATGCATAATATAGTAGAGGAACACTGATAGTTTTTGCAACCGTGCGAAGCCGGGGCGGGTCGCTAGTTAACTTTAAACTGATATATTATAATTATGGTTATTGTTAATTTTATAGATATTTTTTATTGTTTGAAAGTAATAAAAGGACGAATAAAAAATATATAATAGATAAGAAAAAAAAAAGACCAAAAAACAAACAAGTAACGTACAATGTTTTAAAAGTTGATTCAGTCAGTGACGAGTAATGATTGCTATCAGGTATCTATGTGAACATACTTCCCCTTATATGTATACCTTGTCCTTTCCCCTTATATATATATATCCCCTTATATCCTTCACGTACTGTCCCAGGCCTGGTGCGGAGACCCACAAGGACTCAGATCGGAAATAAATATATGTAAATACAAACATCCACTCCGAGCGGGATCGTACCCTCGGCCGGTGTTTAGGTGCCTCCACGGAAAAACGCACCACGACACCAGCCCCTGTAGACAAGTGGCATAAAAACTAAACGAATAGAATAGAATAGAATTCTCAATGTATGGAAATGATACTAGCTGTCGACATAATATATCGAATAATCTAGTGTCATTCCCATACATTGAGAATTCTATTATATTCTATTCGTTTAGCTTTATGCCACTTGTCTACAGGGGCAGAGCGGTTCTAATATTTTACAAATTGGCATGAACTCTACAAAAATGCGAAACTTGTTCATCAAACTGTATTACAAAGGATCGATGGCTTTAAAAAGTCTAAGCAAAGTATGTAAGGTATTAGTTTCAGTATTTCTTTAAACATGTGTCGATTTTCTCACGATATCTTCCGAAACACACAGTACTGCTGACCTTTTTCTAATAATTTCACCGTAACTACGTTTGTTCTACCTGTCATAATTATAATTTTTTTTTAAATCGATATGAAATAGTGCATACAATATTGATAATTTAAAATTTATGTGTATATAGTTTTATATTTTCAATTAAGACGTATAAAATATTATTCGATTTTTTTTTTTGGTTTGAACGCACTTTTATAAGTTCGATTATTTATCTGTGAAAATATACTTTTTTTTAACAAGAATGACTAAATAATGAAAAATTACATCAAAGTTTGCGTACAAATGTACATATTATTATATATATTTTGTAAGTCTCTTTCCTCCAAATGCATGCATTCAGTGCATTTAACGTTATATTTATATAAAAAATGGATTAATATAAAATATTTATAAGATATAGATAGCAGTTGAGTAGCGTTTCGTTTGAAGGTAAAAACACCGGTAAAAATCCTTTAGTAACGTCGATCATACCGACATACATTGATAGATGACCGTCGGTCTTGTCAGTTCGCAACGCGAGCACTAATTGAAGCGAGCCAGCGAATATTGGGCAAAAACATGGCAAAACAATAGAAAATGGTTTTCGTGAAAGCCCTGAGTTTTGAATGATGATGTTTTCGATCCATTTGTTCCACTTTTTTTTTTTTAGAATAAAATATGTGTCTACAGTAAAAACTATTTGATTAAAATTTTATATTTTTATACACCATTAAAATTTTAATAAATACTTTTTATAACTTGTAACATTTACATACCAAAGAAAACTGCTACTACGCTCTCTGAGGTAACAAGGCTTTTCCGCTGTCTAAGTTCAGGCTAAGCCGCAAGCCAAACAATATAATTATTATTTGAGAAAGTTAGCAAAGATTTGTGCTTTTAATTACATTAGCTATTTTCAATAACATTTGAAGATATATATGTATACCTATAAGTATTTACAAGTTATACTTTATAAAGTAAAATCTTATTTATGTTAATGTTATGTCTTATCTTTGTTATATTCAACTTTGATCTCGACCAACACGGTCAAAGAATTTATACAAATATAGTAAATTAGATTTAGAAAAAAGAAAAGAAATATATTTTATGTTAAATTTCAATGAAATAACTTTTTAGAATTTAGTAAAAAACGCAGGAATAGTAGTTATACAAACTTTTAATTATTCAACTCCCATATTGCCAGTTTTGTTACGCAATAAAAGCATACAGTTTCACACAAAGCAACGCCTCACAACAAAATTTAAATGGAGCTTGTGTGTAAAACTGAACAATATTAAAAAGTGCTGAGAGTAGTCACTAAAAGCAGTAAAGGGTAGTTTTCATTTAAAATTCATTCAATAAAGTGTGTTTTCGATCCAAACGGAGGCAAAAGCGTTTATCGGGTGGTTAATCGTAAAATGGATCCACTGACATGAAAAGCCACATTATTCAACGGAACCAGTGCGCTGTATTGTTGTCATATATTTTATTTAATGAACGTGACCAGCATGAAAATTTTTACCTATTATTGTAATCATTTTATCAAATTTTGCGCAATATTTATGCGTAAATAAAAACGTCTTTGTGAGTCGTTCTGAAGTAGGTAGGTACTCTTCAGGTCAAATTGCTTAATAAATTTTTATTTTTGTGAATTAAGTACTACTAGGGGTTACAGTAGCGAGTTTGCGAGTTAATAATATTATTTTGTTTTAGACTTTTGGGTAGACTCAATTTTGTCTTGGGACAAATAATATCTCTGAAGGATAGTTGTTACTAGAGATCCGCCGAGTACTCGGTTAGTACTCGGTACTCGGCGTAATTGGCCTTTTTTCAGTACTTCGGTACTCGGCCGAATAACTCGGTTCCAGTGACCGAGTATTTGATAGGTACTAATCTGTTCCTTTTCTCCTCGTAGACATTACCCGCTTCTGAAAATACAATTAGGTATTTTGTAAACATGTAATTATATGGTATTTATGTGTAATCCTTATGTTACTATTGGTAGTGTAAAATTTAATTTTTGTTCCATGTGGGACAAGGGTCGAAGATTAATGTACCACGCTGCCTCACTGTGGGTTGCCAGATATACCATATACGATCGCATAACGTTCTCTCCGAGTCACGGTAGGAAGCCTCACAAGGTCAGATACTCATAATATAGATAGACAAGAATTAAATATTTGTACAAATTGATCCCGAGCGGGAATTGAACGCTAAAATTCATTCCGTTGAGATTGAAAAAAAGATATATGAACACTAAGTGCTGATTTAACTATTCTTCAATAATACACATACAGTGTTGAAGTTCAACGCACATTCACAAGACGCCAAGATGACTTGAATTATCCAATAGGTACAAAATCTCAGAAATATCTATTTATTCAATAAATTTTGCAAACCTAAGGTCATAGGAAAATTAGGACTCCCGCGACTGTACTACGTTACTTTCGTAATTTCACCATAGATTTCCGGAAGTTTATATTATACTCCTAAATAGGTTGTACGGTTACTTTTTATACATAAATTGATTAATTTAATCAATTACATCCAATCTTAGTTATGACAGTCATAAAAATTAGCAAATTCTATCTTACTTGTAGGTATAATTTTGTTGTCTCAAGAATCTTAAGAACTTGTTCAACAACTGTAAGTTTAAATGTTCTAAAGCCAGGAAGAGCGTAATTTCTGAAGAGTAAAGTTAAATAATTTCATTTAGTCATGAAATATTTGAATAAATCGTTTTACGTTTGCGTATTAAGTTTTGTTTTTAAGTAATCATCATTTAGCACTTTATATGTGTTACACAGACCCACAAAATAGAAACTGCTCTATATTTTTGGCCAGACCCATCTAAGGTTACGTATTTTGATGAGCGGAATACGAATTTGAGGTCTGTTTGGTCCGTACACCCTCTAATTATGTGTAAAATAAAAAAAAAAAACGCCAAAAATTTAGCACTAAATTTAGAGTAAATTGCAAAACACCTCTAAAAATCGTACAGAACGGCAATTTCATACCAATTAACTAGATATAAACTACAATAGCAACATAAAATAGGTTTAGCAAAGTTTAAAAAATTAGATACTTGTTTCTTTCGTCAAAAAACGCCTTCTTGTCAAAAACTATGTTTGAAACTGCAAAATTTCTGATAGATTTAACTCCATGTCACATTGGCTTCACTGTTGGTGGTGAAGCTGCTTTATTTCATTGCTAGAGTTTCACTTATAAATGATTTATTAGTTATGCAACTTTAGTTCTAATTATTTAAATGTAATGATTTGGATTAATGGTCTAAGATCCGGAATATAACAAAATCTTCCCTCATCTGTTAATTAGATGAAACAATTTTTTATAGGCAGATTTCAATATTGTGAATTTATAAAAAAAACCTCTGCCACCCTACGCCTGCTACAATTGACAATACTTAATTAGTTAATCAGTATTTTTTTGTGATCTTTTCCCTCTCATGTTAATTACATGTAGTAAGCTAAAACCGGCAATATTTTGTATTATATACCTTACTGTAGTAGGCACCCATCTCTATGATTGCTATACTTACCTGCAGCCAGGTCAGAAAAGGTAGATAAATGTAGATTATTACCCTCACATGTTAATTAAAAAATCCAAGTACAATAATAAACGGCGGCGAATTCTAAACATAATAATGTTTGGCTGCCGTATTAAAAGCTGATGCAGCCAAAGATAAATAGTAAAAAGCTCATTGCGAAGAGTAAGACAGAATAATACTAATTCCTTCAACGAAAAGAGACAGCGTAAAATTCATGCGCGCGCATCACAGGCTCATTTAAACATAGTAGAAAATTCGAAATTTCGAAATTTTCGAAATCCCTAGTACATTTTTTTCAACTGAGGTAGGGCACAGCAGGAACTGAGGTAGGGCACAGCAGGGACTGAGGTAGGGCACAGCAGGAAATTTCCTGCTCAAAATATGGAGCAGCTCGACTGGGGTAGTACCTCGACCTTACAGAAGACCACAGCTAAATAATACTGTTTTCAAGCAGTATTGTGTTCCTGTTGGTGAGTAAGGTGACCAGAGCTCCTCCTGGGGGGGATTTGGGATAGGGTCGGCAACGCGCTTGTGATGCTTCTGGTGTTGCAGGCGTCTATAGGCTACGGTCTTACCATCAAGTGAGCAGTATGCTTGTTTGCCAACCTAGTTACATAAAAAAAAACCTGATTAGTATGAAGCTAATTTTCCGGGAGTAGATTAATTTTGATGAGACGAACAAAAAATTCCTCTACGAAAACTCTTGATTGTGGTAGGTCAAGGCCTCGTAAGGTCATCACAAATTATTACTAACCAGCTGATTTTTTTTCTTTTAGTTACTTAATATTTATATAATTTAATGGTAATATTGTCCTACAAATTGCGTGGTACGTTATCCCGGTCCTACGGTCACTGCTGCTCTATCTCCTGCTAACTCCATTACCTACCACAATCGAGAGTTTTCGTAGAGGAATTTTTTGTTCGTCTCATCAAAATGAAGCTACTCCCGGAAAATTAGCTTGACTCTAATCAGGTGAAAAAAATGTACTAGGGATACCGGACTAAAATAATTGATTTTCGCCTTACAATTATTTCCAACAAAATTTGATTTCACTAATTTTCTGTTTGTAATATGTTTATAATAATGGTATGTATAATAATAAATAAAACAAATATTTCGTTTGTTTTAAAAAAAATAATTAATTTCACCGTATCAGAATTATAATTAAAGAACTATATAAAAAAAAAATTAATAATTGAACCAACAAGAAAATTTCACGGTAAGGGTAACTCAAAAGCATATATATTTTTTAATATTGCACATTATTCCGTAAATTAAAAAAAAATCTTAAAAATTTGGAGGAAGTATAAGAAAGATAAATCAAAAAAATTGTTTTTTGATTTATCTTTCTTATACTTACGCGAATTTTCTAGTATGTTTAAATGAGCCTGTGATGCGCGCGCATGAATTTTACGCTGTCTGTTTTCGTTGAAGGAATTAGTATTATTCTGTCTCACTCTTCGCAATGAGCTCCCATAGTCATCGTAAATTGTATCTTTTTACTATTTATCTTTGGCTGCACCAGCTTTTAATACGGCAGCCAAACATTATTATGTTTAGAATTCGACGCCGTTTATTATTGCACTTGGATTTTTTAATTAACATGTGAGGGTAATAATCTACATTTATCTACCTTTTCTGACCTGGTAAGTACAGTACTTCACGTAAGTATAGCAATCATAGAGATGGGTGCCTACTACAGTCAGGTATATAATATAAAATATTGCCGGTTTTAGCTTACTACATGTAATTAACATGAGAGGGAAAAGATCATAAAAAAATACTGATTAACTAATTAAGTATTATTAATTGTAGCAGGCTTAGGGTGGCAGAAGTTGTTTATATAAATTCACAATATTGAAATCAGCCTATAAAAAATTGTTTCATCTAATTAACAGATGAGGGAATATTTAGCTATCTCGGATATTAGACCATATTTATCTTTGGCTGCATCAGCTTTTAATACGGCAGCCAAACATTATTATGTTTAGAATTCGCAGCCGTTTATTATTGTACTTGGATTTTTTAATTAACATGTGAGGGTAATAATCTACATTTATCTACCTTTTCTGACCTGGCTGCAGGTAAGTATAGCAATCATAGAGATGGGTGCCTACTACAGTAAGGTATATAATATAAAATATTGCCGGTTTTAGCTTACGACATGTAATTAACATGAGAGGGAAAAGATCATAAAAAAATACTGATTAACTAATTAAGTATTATCAATTGTAGCAGGCGTAGGGTGGCAGAGGTTTTTTTTATAAATTCACAATATTGAAATCTGCCTATAAAAAATTGTTTCATCTAATTAACAGATGAGGGAAGATTTACCTTTTCGGATCTTAGACCATAAGTACATTTTCAACTGAAAAAACACGTATACGACGAAGCAATTTACTTTGTTGAAAATAAATACAGTTTTTATTTTTCTTTTTGACATATTTTTACGGTTTAGCGTAAACTATTTAGTACTTATTGATTAAACGTCTAATTAAATAGAATATATATTATATTTTTATTCTTCTTTTTATTTATTTGTGTATTTTCTATAAGTATTAAAATTTGTATGTTGTAGACATTTGTATGTAAGGTTATTATACATCTAGACCACCTACCCAATTTAGATAGGTAGGTACTAGGTAATAGTCCTTTTTATGTCTAGGTGGCCTGGAAAAATGGCTAATTAGCCATAAGTAGGTCCTTTGTAAGTATCTTTATGCTTTGTTATTGCTAATATATTTGTGGTGTACAATAAAGTATAAAATAAATAAAAATAATAAATAATAATAATAAAAAAGAATAAAAAGTCTCACAGCTCTGTGAAAATACTGTAAAATTAAAGTAAAATGTTTAATATCTTGTAAATGAACAAATTTTTCAACTTAACAGAAAGTAAGTAGGTACTAAGTAAGTTTTTCAACTTAAAGTAATCATCTCATGTTAGCTGAAATATTTTCGTCTATTTAAAACAGTGCCCTTTTCCTTAACATATTGTATTTTATTGGTTTATATAATTCACTATATTATTCGCGGAAAATTGTAGTATTTTTTATTATTGTATGTAAATTTTTAATTTAAATTATACGTATTTAAATAATCTTAAGGTTAGATTGGTTTGCCTTACGATTAAGGCATAGGTATTACTCAACAAAGTCGTAATTATCGTTCACAATATTTGAATAGATTCCATATTGGAAAAAAAATCGTTAAGAGCAAATTTGCTAACAAGATGATGTCCATATTACCTATACATAATCACTTTAAATACGATGTCTTGAACTAATTCGGAAGCCAAGCTAAACGGCGTGCCCGAAGCAACGCCAATAAGGTGCTAAAGTTTTAATTAGTTAGGAGTTTCAAAGTCGCATTAAGGCATCTGGTTGGCCTTCGTATGTACACCGTCAGACACGTCTAATATGACATCAAAAAGATGACATGAAGCCTAAATATGTTAGGATGAAGGATAGAACTTTAAACAGAAAGGTTTGTTATTCACAATACTTTAAATATGATTTTACTTACTTTAATTTGTTATAATAATCAATAAAAAATGAGAAAACGATTCGGAATTATTATTATAATATTATATTGATGGGATTTTATCCAGTTACGTAGGAGGACTCGGAGCTTAATGCAGATCATTGTATATTCTTCTTTACTATATAACTTACTGTATAGTGTAGACTTTTTTTATTCTATGATAAGAACCAGACTAATTTAATACATTTTGAAAACCAGTAAGTCAAAACCTCGAAGTCTGGTAATCTCAGTATCTCAAATATCTTCTATTCATTGGACCATTTAAGCTCAACAATGTGTGGAAAAATCGCTTGAGAGGAAAACGACGCAAACTTTGAAACTAAATTTCATAAAGATGTCTAAAATAAACCTCGTTACGATTGCATATTGTTGCGATGTTTTATTATCAATAAAGCTTTCTGGAGAGACCCACTAGGACTGCACAAACACCCAGACCACGGCAAACATCTGTATGACCAATACAAATGCTGTTGTGTGCGGGGATTGAACCCGCAACCGCCCGCGCAAACAGCCAATCGCAATCCAGTGCTGTGACCGCTGAACCAACGCAGCGTCGTGCCTCGGAGAGCACGTTAAGCCGTCGGTCCCGGTTGTTATCATGTACACCTGATAGCGATCGTTACTCATAGTAGGGAATATATCCGCCAACCCGCATTGGAGCAGCGTGGTCGATTAGGCTGTGATCCTTCTCATACATGGGGAAGAGGCCTATGCCCAACAGTGGGATATTACAGGTTGAATCGTGAAAGCTTTCTGATCTAAAGTCAAATTGAAAGTTGAAACGAACTTCTGTAACTTTGTTTCTGCTTAATCTTGGCTATTATGGTTATATTACAGAAACGTGAGAAAGAAATGATCGCAAAATATTGATTATCTATGCAACCACTTGCTCATTGTGTACCTACGAAGTCCTATCAGGAGTCAACTTTGACAAACCGCCAGTAAAAATCACTGTTAAGAGAATCCTATCCATCTTATCATCTTTTAGACGTCTTTTAAACTATCAATGTAGGTATTCTTAATACAATATATGAATTATCGATAGACACGACTGGCCAATATAAAAAATATACATAAAACTGTCGATTTAATCGAGAGTTATTCGACGAAACAAACAAAAATATTGAGCGAGCTTGTTTTAGCACAATTGTTTTCAAATTGGAATTTTCTATCGTTAAATATATTCAACAGCTGTTCCCTAAAAGACTTGTGGAATTTCAAATGAAGCCTTTACATTTGAACAATAGAACGAACATTTTAACAGATGCTGAATGCATGTTATTTTTTTTTAATTACATTTATTAATGTTTTGATTATATTGAAATATATGTATAAGTCTGAAAGAAGTGAAAGAAGTATAATTTATTTTCTGTAATGACGAATGAAGTTTCTTGTAAAATTAAAATATGCAGTACCTATTTCAATCGAAATTTAATTTCTCATTTTGTTGACGATCTACAAAATACCATGAGCACGCTAAAATGTGGTTCAGTTACCTTATTACTGAAATGGCAATATGAACTATGTAAAATACTTGTTGTTAATTCACTCGCTTTCTACTTTTGTATGTTACAAATAGTAAAAGACGTTACTCAGTTTTACGAGGTTTGAAATAAAAATAAATCAACACATAGTGAAATTCAAGTAACATGTAACTCAACTAAGTACAAAGTGCTCGAAGCATCACATTTTTCCTGCATGTTTTCAATTAAAGTTACGAGCTGAGTACTCTTGTTGTGTAAATACGGCTTAAAAACATTTTATCATCCCTTAATTAAACACATATTTCACGTTTACTTTTATTTCTTGACAAATAAATAGCTTTGAGATTGTAATAAAAAAAGAAATACAACCTTTTCGGGTGTTTTAAATTATATTTATAATAACCGCTTGGCGAGAATATTACAGTATGATTTTCGCAATGTTGGTAGAAATAACTATTATTAATATGTCTCATTATTATCATTAACATTGCATTTCGTTCGTATAGGTATTTAAGACAACTAGCTGACCCCGCAAAGGTTGTTTTCCCATATATGTTATTAACCACCGCAACCCCCGCTTGTGGGTGATGAGTCAATGGGTGGAAATCTCTTTTATATATATAGATATAGATTAATAAACATTGCATACTTAATACTTCCTAAATTCCTCTTTATAATAAATCTTATATATATACAATCAATCATTTTAGTCGGGAAAATTGAAATACAAGCTTCAACGAGAACAAAACCTGCATAACTAATTTAATAAAATATTATAAACGTATATCGAACTCAATATCTTAACTCAAGCGGAATTTTCAGTCGTAATAAATAAAATAAAATTCAATTAATTTTTTTGTGAGATCAAATAAACGATTCCATCGTTTCCAACCCATTAAATTTTATTACTTTCTATGAGTACATATTATATATTACTATTTATATTTTATTACCTATCCCTTATTCTATCCAATAAGGTGAATCTTGACTTTGACAAAGTTATGGTCTAAGATCCGAGAAGGTAAATCTTCCCTCATCTGTTAATTAGATGAAACAATTTTTTATAGGCTTATTTAAATATTGTGAGTTTATAAAAACAACCTCTGCCACCATAAGCGTGCTGCAAATTTTTTTTTTTTTTAGCTTTTCCCTCTCATGTTAATTACATGTAGTAAGCTAAAACCGTTAATATTTTACATTATATACCTGACTGTAGTAGGCAGCCATCTCTATGATTGCTACACTTATCTGCAGCCAGGTCAGTAACCTCAGTCAGAGTAACCTGGCTGCAGGTAAGTATAGCAATCATAGAGATGGGTGCCTACTATAGTCAGGTATATAATGTAAAATATTGACGGTTTTAGCTTACTACGTGTAATTAACATGAGAGGGAAAAGATTTTTTAGAAGAAAAAAAAAATTTTTTTTAAGTGTTATTATTTGCAGCAGGCTTATGGTGGCAGAGGTTGTTTTTATAAATTCACAATATTGAAATCAGCCTATAAAAAATTGTTTCATCTTATTAACAGATGAGGGAAGATTTTGTTATATTCCGGATCTTAGACCATTATAACGAAATCATAGCCAAGTTATTACTTTACATTGAATATTTTTAACCGACTTCCAAAAAAGGAGGAGGTTCTCAATTTGATTGTATTTTTTTTAATGTATGTTAGATCAGAACTTTTGAGTGAGTGGACCGATTTCGATGAATTTTGTTTTAATTGAAAGGTGTTGCGTGTCATGTGGTCTCATTTAAATTTCATTGAGATCTGACAAGTATACTTTTAGAATTATATCTAATAACGCGTATTTACTTGACTAGGTATTTTTTTCGTGTACCTACGTTGTATTGTATTGCTTGTCGATGTAATTGAAGTCGGTTTCTTTTTCGTTTGCGAGCAAACACAATTATTTTAAAACCATATCGAGACACGCGGCAGCGTGTCAAGCCAAGTTCAAGCAAAAGAACTGGCGACTCAGCGCCGTGTGTATATTTACACGAACCATTTCGAGCGACTTTTGACCCCTCCATAACTCAAAATCTATTCAACAGAAACAGATCAAATTGCATTTATTTATTTATGTCCATAAGGACAACTAGAACCCCAAATTTCATTAACCTAGTTGAAACGGTTACAAAAATATGAAGGTTCAAAAGTCGCAAATTTTCCACTGACTGACTCATCAAAAACCTAACCCACTTCCGGATGACCTAGGAAGTCGAAATTTGGCATCTAGCTAGGTAATTACGTGTAAGCGCAGGAAAAAATCTGAAAACAAAAAAAAGTTAAAAAATAGAGGGGGTCCCCATACAAAAAAAAAAGTTTTTTAATTGTAGCGTCTGAACCGTTATAAGTGGATATTTGAAACTTGCACAAAATATGAATTGATACATTTGCTATATAAAACAAGTATAAAAATAAAATGAAGTCAAAAAATAAAGAGTGTCCCTATACAAAAAACTTGTAATTATTCATCCGATTGCTTTCAAAATCGATATCTGTGGACATGGTTGGTCTAAAAAAATGAATCTGATAACAGAATGAGAAAAAGTAGCCGACCATCTTGAACTTTTTAGTTATTCGACCGATTGTTTTCAAAATCGATATCTGAGGATCCGATTGATCTCCGACATCGAATCCGTTAACAGAATGAGAAAAAGTAGCCGCCATCTTGAACTTTTTAGTTATTTGACCGAATGCTTTCAAAATCGATATCTGAGGAACCGGTTGGTCTCCGACATCGAATCCGTTAACAGAATGAGCAAGAAAAAAGAATAAATTTCAAATAAATATCTCTACAAAAAGTAATGATATCCCACCAAACTCATAAATGTGAAAAATGACAGCCAAGTTCAATAATAAGAATATGTTGTTTGTGGACTTCGCCGAAAAAGTATTGAGATCTAAATGAGCGCCAAGTTCTACAGAAAATATTAAATTAAGCTAAAGATTTCACTTGGCTAGTTTTTACCTAAAAACAACATTAAAAAGCTATTAGCCAAATAAAAGATGAATTATTAGTGAAAACTGGCAAAGTGAAATCTTTAGCTTAATTTAATATTTTCTGTAGAACTTGGCGCTCATTTAGATCTCAATACTTTTTTCGGCGAAGTCCACAAACAACATATTCTTATTATTGAACTTGGCTGTCATTTTTCACATTTATGTGTTTGGTGGGATTTTTATTGTGTATTATATAACTAACTCGACAGACGTTGTTTCATTTTGCGAACTGTCAAATACGATATGTTAAAATAATCGTTACGTTCTCAGAATTCTTTTAAATTCCTTTATTTTTTATTTCGCCCTTTACAGAGTATTAAAAAACTTTAAAAAAATAATTTGGCGAATCCAATATTAAAGAAATAATAAAAATAAGCTAATTAAACAAAATTGAGGTGAAGCTATTATGAGGATAAACTTACCTACTTTTATCGATTTTCTGACTAATATTAATATAATATTTTATGACGGCGAAAATGTCCATTTTAGTCCATAAACCTCTACTGCGAGCTAGCGGGTGGTAAAAATGTCAAATTGGGTATAATCGCGAGCGCTAGAGTTTTTAGATTCCAAGATTGCACTGTTTCATCTTACCTCCGTTTTAACTTCCCCTATTAACTTATTACACCTTTTTTTTTGTATCGCAGGGTAACCCATTTACGGGTGATATCCAGGACGCCCGGGTAGGCAGTCCTAGACCGTATGTCGGACTCAGCACTTGGGGGTGCCACTACCGCACTAAACCCCCTGCGGGAGCCTTCAGCCGCTTTAATTGGAGGGTCCCGGATCTGCAGGCAACAGGATCCCTCCTCCGCCTCGGCGAAAAGGCCAGACTTCTCCTCCATGGGGACTGTCCGGCTCACCTCTGAACAGTCCCGACGACGCCGTGTCTAGCAAGACCGGGTTCCCATCCCGGCCCGACACGGGCACAGGGGCGTTACTGGAAGCGCATTAAGTAGCGCCTCCTACGCACCCCCATTCGTCGCCACGTCGGCGGCCTCCTCTCTCACCCGCTCGTCAGCCTCCTTCTGGTACATAACTGTCTCGCAGAAGGAGATCATCGCCTTCCAGGACTCGTCGTTGCCGAGCATCGCGGTGATGACGCTCGGGAGTGACAAGTCCCCTTCGAGGACTGTCGTCAAATCGCGACGCAGCGCCGCCCATCTCGGGCACACCTCGAGGGTATACTGGGCAGAGTCCACCGCCGCACCACAATCGTGACATTCAGTCGTCGGCTCCCTTTGGGCCGTCCGACACAGGTAGTCACCAAAGCAACCATGCCCGGTGAGAACCTGCGTCAGACGGAAGGTGAGGGGCTTGCGTTTTCGACGCATCCACCGCTCAAGGACCGGGCGCAGGGCAGCCGTTACGCGTGTGCCATACGGCTCCAGCACCAGGTCCTCCCCCTACCTCTGCATTAACGCTTCCTGCCCTATCCGGCGCACCCGTAGGATCCCGTCCAACGTGGGGTTCTCACCAAGAGCCCTCCTACCCGAGACGTATGAGTAGGTCTCGGCAACTTATTACACCTTTGCCCGCATACCAATAATCGATTTGTCTATTCATCAGTTTGTCCACTCCACTCACCCTAACTTTAACTGAAGTAGGGCACAGCAGGAAATTTTCTGCTCAAAATATGGAGCAGCCCGACTAGGGTAATACCTAGACCTTACAGCTAAATAATACTGTTTTCAAGCAGTATTGTGTTCCTGTCGGTGAGTTAGGTGACCAGAGCTCCTGGGGGAATTAGGGATAGGTACTCTACGGTAATCGCTTACCATCAAGAAAACCGTACGCTTATTTGCCGACCTGGTAAAAACCTATTATTCCATTCATTTATTTTTACAGACGAGAAGACCTTAAAACCACAGACCACCTGAAAATTTTAATTTAGCTTTAAAATATAATAAAAGCTATAAAATATCGCATTTTTATAAATGGACAAGCAGCCATTATCATGAGGATAAAACGGTACGAATCGATTAATAATTAATTAATAAACTAATGTATTTGGAAATTAATTTGCTTTGATACAATTACGCTTTGAACTCTAAAACTAATTGTGACTGACTTAATTTTAACCCGTGTTGTTCATTCTACGTCTGCGTTGTTAACCGATTTCTAATAAAAACATTTTTTTCTTTATTAATAATATAACTTAGCAAAAAATATTTAACATATAGGTAGGGAGGGATCCCTAGTACATTTTTTTCACCTGATTAGTATCAAGCTAATTTTCCGGGAGTAGCTTCATTTTAACGAGACAAACAAAAAATTCCTCTACGAAAACTCTCGATTGTGGTAGCTAATAGAGATAGCATGGGGTAGAGCAGCAGTGAGCGTAGGACCGGGATAACATACCACGCAATTTGTAGGACAATATTACTATTGAATTTTATAGATATTATAATGAATAAATAAAAAAAAAAAAATTATATATATTATATAACATTAACTAACTAAAAGAAAAAAAATCTGCTGATTATGAATAATTTTATAAAAAAAAATCAATTTGATGACCTCGTAAGGTCATCAAATTGATTTTTTTTCAGTTTTATTATTGTTAACCTATATTATATTGTTAACCTAATTATTATTTAGGTTAACAATAGCGATAACAGCTATTATTATAAATTTGGATTGACAGAATTTCTGTGGTCTGTGGGATTGACCTTAGGTATATCCTAAGGGGGAAAATTGTAATTGAAGCAAATTAGTTATTATAATGTAACAGAAAGTGTCTAAATACCTAAACAGCAGAAAGAGAACAGAGAAAAGACCACAAACTCCAGCATAAAGTACTTAAAGCCAAAAATAAAATAACAACAACCCCTACTAGGATTACTCCTAACTCAGAAGTGTTGGGGTTAAAAATAACACGATTCAGCCTGTAATATCCCACTGTTGGGCATAGGCCTCTTCCCCATGTAGGAGAAGGATCGGAGCTTAATCCACCACGCTGCTCCAATGCGGGTTGGCGGATATATTTCCTACTATGGGTAACGATCGCTATCAGGTGTACATGATAACAACCGGGACCGACGGCTTAACGTGCCGTGTTAACGTAAAAATAACACACAATATACAAATACAAACGACCAGTCCACGGCAAACCTCTTTATGGCCTTAACAAATATTTGCCGTGAGTGGAGATCGAACCCGTGACCGTCAGCGCAATACTAGAAGCAGTGACCGCCGCGCCAACGCGTCGACAAAATAAAAACAGTAATAAAAATAATCGAAACACTTGGACCTTGGAGTAGCAGTGCTGAAACTTTTTTTAAATGAGATAACTCCTCGCCTTATTGCCTCCACTGGCACTGGTGAAAAGAGGGCTGGTACATTTTTCGCCCAGAGAATCAGCATAGCGATTCAACGGGGAAATGCTGCCCACATTCTTGGCACAATTCCACGCGGATATGATTTGTATCAAAACTATCTGTAAATATTTAGTTCTTAAATTGTGAATTGTAAATATTATGTATAATGTTTCTATTGGTTTTTTGTATTTTAAAAATAATCCAATATAATATAAATCAGAGAACATTAAATCGACAAAAAGATGAACGGACATCTCACGGTGCGGTGGCGTGAAATTAGTCCTTGATTTTTAATACGAACATAATTATTTAAAAATTAATTAGTCCTTATTTCATTAATCAATCAAATAATTGAGTTCATCAATTTAACTGACGTCACAATTAGTGTCTGAAGTATTTTTTCTTGGTTTCATTATATTATTCTATAAATTATTATATCCATTTAAGTACTATAAATAATAAATAAAAATATCGCATTGTTTACTGAATCAGAACGAGTGACTAAATGAAATAGTACCGCCAAATGCTGACAGCAAACGATAATGGCCCGACCCGAAGAGAAAATAGTTATTTTATACAATTTGAAGGCGAAAAGATGTACACTGGTTCTACTTACGTTATATAATATATCGTATTTAAGGGACGTTATATTAATATTTATTTGCCCCCATGTGCGTATAATTCGTCGACGGTTCTAATTATGGTTTGAACTTTGGTTATTCGGACGTGAAAATTTTGATTGATATCATACTTGGCTGTATGACAATACCACAATAATAAACATTAAATACTCATTATTCGCGTTATTCGGGATAACTAAAAACTACTCGTAAGATCTCGCTTAGCTAGCGAAATTAAAATGGGATTATATGAGAAGCACCAGCAACTGCAAAAAAAATATCAAAATTGGTACACCTAGTAAGAATATAAAGTTATAAGGTAACACAGAAAAAAATAAACCTCCTCCTTTTTTTAAAGTTTGTTAAAAATAGTGACTCGCCATTGTCAGAAAGCTTGAAGAACGCCTCTTTAAAGGGCTTTCTTCAATTTTTTAATATTATTAATTCGGCATTCTTATTTACTGTGATCTAATTATTAGGTCACGGGAGAAGCGTTGCTCTAATCTTAAGATGAGTAGCAACGATGAGTCGTTATTTTCTTAACGTGAATAGGCTATAATTATGACTATGCAGTGTATAGAATAAAAAAGTGTGTGTGTTAACTCCGACATGCGAGTGGTGCTTACTATTTAGAACGATTTTCGTGATATTTAAAATTTAAAATATTCTACTTAATGAATCAAATTATAATTCATTAAAATAATAAAACTAAGTAGTAATGTGCTGTGTGGCTACGGCACTAAAGAATGTAGCCACCCCCTCTCTTCCCGTGGGTGTCGTAAGAGGCGACTAAGGGATAACACAGTTCTACTACCACCTTGGAACTTAAAAAGCCGACGGATGGCGGGATAACCATCCATGCTGGCTTTGAAATACACAGGCCAGAGACGGGCAGCAGCGTCTTCGGTGCGACAAAGCCAGCCCTGCGGTCACCAACCCGCCTGCCCAGCGTGGTGACTATGGGCAAAACACATGAGTTCGCGTCATAATGTCGGGCGCGAACTTGTGGAGGCCTATGTCCAACAGCGGACTGTGATAGGCTGAAGTGGAAGTGGAAGTAGTAATACTACTTTACTTAGTAAAAACTAAGTAAAGTAAATGTTTTATACTATTATACCTATATCTTACATAAGCAGCTAAAAGCGCTTTAAAACATTATGCTCAGCATCACTAAGCGTCTTCATCACTAAGCGTCAGCATCAGCTGTTTCGAACGATATCACTCCCCTTTTTTTTCAAACCACGAATGTTATATTGTTTTTAAAGAGTAAACTCCAAAAATTCTAAGCCTACGAAAATTATTTGCAATATAATATTGTGTGAAAAATCTTTATTGCATAATTATATTAAAGTGTTTAAAAATATATAAGTGTATTATTAACGAAATTATTATATTAGTATTAACGAAAGTAACCGACATAGCCCACAGAATTAGCAAGTTGAAGTGGCAGTGGGCTGGTCATCTGTGTCGCAGGAGAATAACAACACTTTTAGCGCAAAATGATTTAAAATCGTAACATTATTTTTCTACATTCCGCATTAAAACAAACAAACTCTTAACATTATTATATTAAAAAAGATAATTAATTCGTTCTAAAGTAATTACTAAAGTATTTCACATAAAATCTTATACATAGACCTAAATGAAGGTATAATTATGTTACTTTGCAGACTCCTTTATAACAAGAGTATTTAAAGTTATGATGTGGTTCAACTTCTCAGGGACCAGATGGTAGCAATCCTCATGCAAATTTTTATTTTATGAGAGGAGAGGAGCATTGTTTTGGACTTTCTCCATGAATATAACCTTGTGTATAAACTTCTTATGTAATGAGTTTGAATAACAATTGGTTAGACATTTTATATCACAAGATAATATTTTGTAAAAATGTGTAATATTGTTTATTTTGTAATTCACTAATTGTCTAATTCACTTTGTAAAACGTGGTCCTGATTGTAATGGATCGAAAGTGGCATAAAGTCTGAAATGGATTAAGTTGAATTAAATTTAAGCTTTTTTTAAGGTTTGACTACCTAATTCATTTTTAACTTTATTTAATTCGTGCTGATTTTAATTGACTTAATTCTCTATTGAATTTGTTGTTGTTGGTTTTAATGTTTAAATCTGATTTTTATTAATAAATTTCTGTAATTATGTCTCTCAATTGTAAATAATGTAATTTTGGTAATTATTGTGACTTGGTAGCTATATATCTAATTGTAATTTTTTTTATTACTTTATTTCAGTTGTTTGATATGTTATGTTTTAATGTATGAAAATTTAATTTTATTTACATATCTATTGACTAAATTTTGATTAATTTAATGTTTTGATTCGTGACAACTTGATTCCGGTCTTACTTGAATCATTTTAACTTTAGTAAGTTTAATATTGTTTAATTTGATAATTTGTGATTTCATTGATTAACTCAAATCTATGTATCTTGTCTGAGCTAATATAATTTGAGTTCATTGTATGAATTAAGTTTCGCTGATGAATGTTTTTGTAAATTTTACGAATTTGGCTTGGTCAAATACTAGCTTAATTAAATTTCTCCACACCAATTTTGTTATTTTTTTTCTTATAATATAATATGTTACTATTTGGAACTACAAACGTTCAAAACAAAAACAAAAATCATACAATTATTGTTATATACTTCATTTTTAGTGATTCTTTTATTTTGATACTATTTGATCGAGTTTTCTTCTATTGTTACATTAACAGGATAACTTTGCATGTCGTGTTTGCTTTAATATGGTTGTACATTTAGAATTGTAGTCTTTAATAAAATTAATATTATAATGTATCATAAATGTAACTGCTGGCTTTGAAGTACACAGGCCGAAGACGGGCAGCAGCGTCTTCGGTGCGACAAAGCCAGCCCTGCGGTCACCAACCCGCCTGCCCAGCGTGGTGACTATGGGTAAAACACATGAGTTCACACCATTATTGGCGCGAACTTGTGGAGGCCTATGTCCAGCAGTGGACTGCGATAGGCTGAAATGATGATGATGATGATGAATGATAAATGTAACAACTGCTAGCAAACCTCAATAAATAAATAAATATCTGCACATTACACACACGGTCGTCTGTTCCTAAAGTAAGCAACTTAATGCTTGTGTTATATATATATATATATATTTTCGATAAACATACTTATAAAAAAATAATACATATATAAATATATAAATAAATATGTATATTACATCCAGACTCGGGGTGGGAATCGAACCCACAACCCCCGGAGCAGAAAGCAGGGTCACAACAAACTGCGCCAACGGGCTAGCAAGCTCAATAAATAAATAAATAAATAATTAAAGAAATAAAAACATATATATCAGAGATTTTGATTCATCGGGAAATTGTCTTTTTGCATTACAAGACTAAATTTATCGTACAAGTTTCGTTATCAGGCGACGCAGTTCAAAACTTTATATGGAGATTGTGTTTTTATTATACAGGGTGGGGATTATAATACAACGATAACTTAGACAGCGTATATGTAATGACATTCCAAGCCCACATACAAAAAATCAATAAAATACATCCAGTAGTTTAGTCACAAATTATGATTTTTCATTTTTTAAAATTTCTACGTATGTATTAGACTAAAGACCTGACCTACCCTAAAACCGGCGGTTAACGACTCAAGGACAGCTATTATTATTTTTAAAATCATAGATTAAGAAATGGATATGGCATCGACTGCCACAAAAAGGCACAATTTTTAATCATTGCCATTTAGTGACAGTTGGCAGACCAAATAATATTATAATAACTAATGTTTAAAAAAAAATAACTTATTCAGTATCGGCTACTGATCAGTTCTGCATATTTAAAAAAAAATTGATGGTTTGAGAAAATTTAAATCAAATCGTTTTTTATTCAATTTAATTTTAAATGCGTAACAATTTATTTTAATTTACTTTTCTAACTTACTATTTTTTATTCAATCAAAATAATGAAGTTTTGTAGGTACAAGCACAAACCATTTCCACGCAACTTTGCCGCGTAGAAAGAAGGCCACGCGCGATCACCGCGCGATGACGCGTGTAACAGGTCAGTGATCCTATATTTACAAAAATGATGTTATAAAATTTTATTAAATTAAATTGAATTAGTTTGTATGAAAAAATCTTTTTTTTTATTTTGATGTTAGGACTTATCTGATGGTTTTGAAATACTTCTTTATACTAGTACTAACGGTGTTTTCAATTATCGTTCTATTGTCATCCCCACATTGTATATTCCTTTGGTTCCGGATAACCGGAATGGATAACAATCATGTTTGTGGCCCCAGGATATAAACTCTTGTCATGAAAAGTTTTCAATTTCGATGTTTTCAGTGGTTTTATTTTGTGTAATATATATAGTGTGTATATAATATAATAATAGTGTGTACAGTTGATGACATAACTATATTATCAAGTGCTAAATTTTTCTTTAAAATTGGAAATTGGAACATAGATTTCGCTATTATATAATTGTTATTAATTTAGATAAAAGGGCTTTGTTTTTTAGTGGCCATATTTTTTACCATAAAAAATATGGCCACTAAAGTATTATAAACAAAGTTTTAAAACTTATTTCTAATTTTATTCTAACGAGACGCAATCGACATTAGAGTTCATGGTCCCTACTTCAAAATAATGTCTGTGACCTTTCCATTTCGGGTGTTAACGTTCTAGTACTTACGTATAAAATGATGGATGCCCATTTTATATTAGATGCGGGTATAGTGGAAACGTACGACTTAAGTTTAACTGGAGTGTGGCGATCAGATAGAGACCAATGCAATGTACTGTATATCCTAAATGTACGAATTTCTTTTATGACATACCTAGCTGAAATACTTTTGAACTGTGATTTATTAATGTAAGTGTTAGGAGCAAAAGTTAAAAAAGAAAAAGTTTGTTTTATTCTTTTTAGAGCATTTTAAATAAAAGCTTGTCTTAAAAAGTTTTTACTTTTAATTTTTTTTTAATTTTTTTTTTGTTTTCGCTGGTTTCTCAGTTTGGTATTCTCAGCAAATGCTTTCATTTGATACCTATACACACACACAAGTTGACTATTTTAGATTTAGAATTACGTCATAATTATAGCTTATCATGCCTTATCATCCAAAGAACACTTGTGTACAAAGTTTCAGCTCAATCGGTTGAAGATTATATGTATGCTTCAAAATCGAGTTGCAAGATTCCACCTCAATAAACAAACATACATATACACATACGTAGGTACATACATACATATATTCATACATTGCAAGTTAAATAAAAGCTTTTTAAAAAGAAAATGTAATAATAACAAAAAAAATCAATTAAAAAAGATATGTTTAAGAAATGGTATATATGTATTTACTTACATATACACAACATACATACATACACATTTCGTGACATGATACACAAAAGTAAACGAAAAAAAATATATGTATAGAATAATTTTAAATAGGTGGGTACAATTTTTTTAAGTGCCACATAAAAGAAAGTTTAGAAAGAGCGCTTCTGATGCGTACCGGTAATTCATTTCACAGACTAATGGTATTGAATGACATTGATTTGTGAGAAGGTATAGAAAGAGTTAGGCTATCAGAGGAACGTAGATCCCTAGAATATTCGTTCGTAAGAAAATAAATTTAGATTTTAAATAAAAAGGAGTAAAAGTTTTGAAAATTAATGAATCAAGGGTACAGAGAATTCAAAAATTACGCTATTCTCTGATGGACAACCACTGGAGTCGGGAGATATGGTCGTATTTGTGTAGCCGTAAGTTAAACGTGTGTAAGTGTTTTGCAAATCTATGCAACTATTGGTAAGAAGGTCTTTGCTTAAATCTGTGTAGCAATCATCGCCATAATTAATAATGTGGTAACAACAAACAGTATACGAGATCAATCTTAGTGTTCGTGGTCAAAAAGCATATAAAATGCACTATAGAATGAAAGGAGGCACAGAACTTACGAGAAAACACACTAACTTAAGTTGCTAAGAGAGCAATTCAATGTTACACCTAAATGTTTAACCTTTAAGGTAAATGGTATAATCACATTATTAAAAAAGGGTTACTGAATTCTGGACAGTTGACGATAACTCATAATGATTGCAGGGTTGACATTTATTCCAAAATTTTTGGTCCAAACCGAGATATGTAAAAGAATTTTATTAAGCTCAGATGTTGTATCATCAAGACAGTTTATTAACTGTATAACTAGTATTCTAGTATGAATATAAAGTTGCAAATCATCGATATCGATGATAGGATAAATAATTTGTACTTGTGTGTGTGTGTAGTCACATGTATTTCGAGAACATTTTCTGTTTGCACATTTGCATGTATGAGACTTTAAATAATATTAAACCTACCTAACATTACAACGTTTAATTTTATTTTCAGGGCACGGATTAAAATATATCTACATAATATTATCGTATGCTCAAAACTAGTAAACAGTTTACATTCACGTAACAGTTGTTGATAAAGCGCCTAATCATTTCCTAATAGTATATTGAATCAATTAGCAATTTGCTCGGCAATTAGTAAGCGTAGAGGTAGTTAAATGAGAATAATATTAGTTTTTAGCAAATATTAGTAGTTGACTATAATTAACTATCTCCTTGCCATCTATAGCAAACAATAAGTTTGCCAGCACAATAGGAAAGACAAATCATTAACATCAAAATAAATGACCAAATAAGACTTGAAACTATAAGAAACCAAACTAAACTGACTGATATTACCGAATGCATTAAAAAATTAAAATTGAGATAATATGCAGGTCATAATTATAATTCGAAACAAAAAAGAAAAATGGTCGAGATATGTAACATATTGGTGTCAAAGACTCAAAGACACTTTAATAGAAGGACACTGAAAGAATGTCGTAGGGGAAGACGATTCTAAAAGTATTGAAGGAGCTGTTGGGAGACAAAAAGCACAAGCAAAGCTCTAGGAGAGGCCTATGTAAAACAATCTTTACGTACCGGTGTCAACTATTAATTAATTAAAGTATAAAATTTGTATGTTAAAAATTGTGTAGAATTGTTCAAATAAAGGCTATTATTATTATTATTTTTAAAAACCATCTCATAGTTAAACACGAATAGTAAGTTGTACGCAACGATATAGTTGATTCGAAATTTAAAGTAAATATTTATGCGTCTAATTAGCTTGTGTTATAAACAATGTATGATTATAATGTTTAATTTGTTACAAATTAATAGTGGAAGGATACGTTAAGGGAATTAAGTAAAACTAAACATAAAAGCACCAAGACATTTTATGGAAAAAAGTGTAAACTTTGATTACCTACATGAGATTATTTTGTTGTTGACGTTAAGACGCTGTGCGGTCGTTAAACCAAAATATTATTTACCTACTGTAGACTTTTTAGATCCGCTGAAATTTAAAAACATTTCTTGGAATTTTAGGCAGAAGACTTAAAACTAAAGTTTAATTGAGACTATTTTATCTAAAATATAAACTGAATTTAGTTTTCCAGATTAAACTTAATATCCATGACAAGCATTTTATCTTCTTATTGGTAAGGTCTCTGACATGTATAATAAAATAAATAAATAAGCTGTTCAGTTAATTATTTGCTAGATAAACTTTATAAGCTACCAACGAAATATGCCTTTAGTCTATGCTTTCAAAACTTTGGATTTAAAAACGTATTTAAATGTTCTGAATAGCTTTATTAATAACTAGCTTCTGCGCGCGACTTCGTCGGCATGGACTCCCCTCCTATTGGTCTTAGCGTGATGATATATAGTAATATAGCCTATAGCCTTCCTCGATAAATAGGCTATCTAACACTGAAAGAATTTTTCAAATCGGACCAGTAGATCCTGAGATTAGCGCGTTCAAACAAACAAACAAACAAACAAACAATCAAACAAACTCTTCAGCTTTATTATATTAGTATAGATGACATTTGATGATAGCTCTCATTATATACCTAAATGTGTTTGTGTGTTACTCTCAAATAGGAAATTTGAGATGTCTCATGTAACTAACACTCTGGATATTAGGTTCGTCTTCATTTTGTCATCACTCCATCACATTCTATGAAATAATAATTCTTATCGCCAGGGCCGTCTTTACCCGGGGGTTCAAGGGGTGCAGCGCACCCGGGCGCGGGGTCCTAGGGGGCGCCGAATGCTAAAAATTGGAAATTTTCTTGACTTCGAAACTCATTAAATGTCAACGTAATTGCACCGTCTCGTACACATTGATACGTCAAATGCACGCACATAATAAAAATATAGATAGTCCATTGATATGTTACATGAGCTTTACATTTATTAAAGGACGCAATTTTATTTTGGGACATGTGTGGGGCTAATAGAAGCTTAAGTCCAAGTTTGTGTGGTTGACGCCCATGTCCCCCGGCCGCCATCTTGGAAAAAGGGTTGCAAACACCGTTTTCGTAATATCTCGGAAACTATGCGTCCTACAAACAATTCGTAGACATAATTTGTAGCAAATTGCTTTGCCTAGAAATATGGTTATATAACTTTTCGCCCTAAATTTAAAATTAAAGAAGTTATTAGCAAAAAAGTGAGAAAATTTCTATAAATTTACTTATTTGCTCTATAACCTTTTTTTATACATTTTACAAAAAAGATCTTGTAGATGGTCTTTTGAGGAAAATTTTTCTCATAATTTTTTTTAATTTCATTCTATTAAAACGCTGTTAGAGCGCTTCAAAGTTGACCGGGTTCGTCAATGCTCATGAGAATCCGGTCAAAACGAAATGTTTAACTTAGATTTCCGATCTTTTTTTTATTGAAAATACATTCGTAAAAAATTTCGGTTAATAGGTAGGGATTCCTAGTACATATTTTTCACCTGATTAGTATCAAGCTAATTTTTTGGGAGTAGCTTCATTTTGTTGAGGCGAACAAAAAATTCCTCTTCGAAAACTCTCGATTGTGGTAGATAATAGAGTTAGCAGGAGATAGAGCAGCAGTGAGCGTAGGACCGGGATAGCGTACCACGCAATTTGGAGGACAATATTACCATCAAATTGTATAAATATTAACTAACTAAAAGAGAAAAAAAAAATCAGAAAAAAAATCAATTTTTGATGACCTTACGAGGTCATCAAGTTGATGGCCTCGTAAGGTCATCAAAAATTATTACTAAACAGCTGATTTTTTTTCTTTTAGTTAATTAATATTTATATAATTTGATGGTAATATTGTCCTCAAAATGCAATTTAATTTTTCACTGACACTACTTAGCACCAATTATCACGAAGCCTTCACCGGCAAACTTACATAGATAACAACGAGTATCGTTGACGAAGGCTTTATGAGCATTGCAGAGAACTGGGTTTTGTCGCGAACTTGGAGAGGCCTATGTCTAGCAGTGGACTGCGATAGGCTAAAGTGTTCGTGCTTGTAATATTTTTAAATGGTGTAAGGTACTATTATGAAGATAATTGAATAGATATACCAGGTAAAGAAACAGATTCACATCTGTTTCAGTCTCTTCAGAATTCTTTAGGTAGAATAAAGTTAACAATACATCATGAGAGGGCTGCAAAACTTCTTGTCGCGGTTTTTAATGAGAATTTCCATAACTTCTACAGCAACGGAATCATGTCACTACATACGAGATGGCGGTAAGTTATCGAATAAAATGGTACATACATACATATATTATAATTAATGTAAATAAATTTTGTAAAAACGTACCTTGAATTTCTCTGTAAAATATGAAGAAACTTTTTCGCCTCTTTTGTTTTTCATTTGTAAAATCAATGTATGTAAAAGCTAAAATATTTAATCGAGGTCTATAAAAATAATTTTTATTTTTATTTTATAAATTATTTATCCTTCTATCACAAAAATTTATTGTTTATTTAGTAGATAAATATTCTGTCATAAATCAATCAGCCGAAACAACGTTTTAAATAAATAATGTGTGTTCGTATCTAATTACGATCATAAACGCTATCTCATATGACATCAAAATGTTTCAATTATTCAAATAATAATCCATTATAGTACAGGGTCAGTTGCTGAAACTGTGTCCATGATATATTGGAAACGATAGTGATTAAAATGATTCACATATCTTCTATACTTATTATAAAAATAAGTCCCCCGACCGCGTCTTTCTGTCCTCCTGTCTGTCTGTCCTCCTGTCTGTCTGTCCTCCTGTCTTTCTGAACGCGATAAACTCGAAAACTACTGAACGGATTTTTATACGGTTTTCAACAATAGAAAGAGTGATTCTTGAGGAAGGTTTAGGTATATAATTTATGCATAATAAATATTTTATCTAAATTAGCTGATATACGGCGATAAATGTTGAAAAGGTCGCAAAAAATCTCGCCAACTGGGAATTTTAAACGCGAACGCCGCGTAAACTAGCAAAGATACAGTTAAGTAATGTACTAGAGAATTCAAAATCTATAAAAGTGCTACAAAAAAGTCCGCGATAGCATATCTCTATCTCTTACGGTTGACTTACAATAACCATTTTTATGTTCAAATTTTTAATTAAAAACATTACGTTATTTTCAAAGCTATTTTCTTTAGTTCGGTATTAATCCTTATCCAAATGAATATGTTAGTTAGCTTAGTCATTTAATGCAGATTAAAATTGCTCTTTACACTAAATCAATCAGATGAATAGTTTTTGAGATATCGTAGTTAGAAGTAATTATTAAAAACAATTAATGCGCAACGAAGTGGGCACGGGTCGGCTAGTTATCTATATAAATAAATTTAAATCGCCGAAATGTATGTATGACTGTATGTGCATAACTTCTAAACGATCGCAACAAAATGGCTAATTAATAATTATTTTTTGTGTTTGTTATTGTCAGTACAGGATTCTTAAAAGGAAAATAATAAAAAAATTATATATTCACAAAAAGTACGGCGATACGAAATTCGCTGGAACAGCTGGATATTTCCGTAGATTTATATTTGTCTTAAACATCATAACATCATTACCATTATACAGATATTTCTGTAGCCCATACAAATTAATGTTTATGGCCTGCTTATGTTGTTTCCATGCTCTAGACCAGCCATTCCCAAAGTGGGCGATAACGCCCCCTTGTGGGCGCTGTAGGACTGAAGGGGTAAGAGACCCAGTAAAAAATGGAGACGTTGTGTAGAGGCTTGGGGTTTATTAGAATGAATGTTTAATCTCCGCTAATATAAGCTCGCAATAATTAATTTCATTTGAAGTTATAGTGGTTTTTAAGTAGGTGAAAACATGGGGGCACTAAAAATAATTTATTCTCTAAGTGGGCAGTAGACAAAATAAGTTTGGGAACCCCTGCTCTAGACCTAGGCGTATCCTACTTGGCGGCCTTGGCCTACTTGGATTATAAAGTTATATCGTCCGTGATGGTATGGTTTTTATACATTTTTATGGTGTCAGTTTTAAATAATTCTCCCCCAGATTCCAAATTTTAAATAGATGAAATTTAAACAATTTTATTTGTTATCGTTCATATGCCTCGCGTGGTTAATAAATCAAATTTTGTTCTGATAAGCTAATATTGCTATAGTATGGGGCGCAATTAAATGTATTTTATAATTATGCATGTATGAAGTTTATATTGAACTATGTATTTGATTAATGAAAATTGTTGGCAATTTCCCGTACAAATTATGTAGATATATTGTTGTATATATATCTATTTTTAGTGATACTGAAAATGTGAGATTAATTTTTTTTTAGGTTAATTGAAATCTCATTAAAAGTACTACATACTCAAGTACATATTCAAGTACTACATATATGTTAATGTATCTACTAAATAAAAAAAATTCGTTCTTTGTAAAGTTGGTTTGCGGACGATAGTTTAACGTGACATATACCTAACATGACGTACGCTATGACGTATAACAAAACATCTCCTCGGATGCATTGTTCAGTCGAGTGGAAGAGAGATAGATGCGGCGCAAGCGTACAATGAGCGTAATGGGACAATGAGCGTAATGCTACAATGAAGTAACGCTACAAAGTCATCCTTTTTCGTGCATGCAGCCGGCGTTCATCGTTTATTAGCCGTTGTCACATCAAAACAATAGTTTAAAAAGAATAAGGAATAGTTTATTAAACATTATTCATATTTACAAGTCACAACAACTAAATATTTACAGATAGTTTTGATACAAATCATGTCCGCGTGGAATTGTGCCAAGAATGCTGGCAGCATCTCCCCGTTGAATCGCTATGCCGATTCTCTGGGCAAAAAATGCACCAGCCCTCTTGTCACCAGTGGAGGCAATAAGGCGAGGAGTTATTTCATAAGTGTTTCGACTGCAAACGGCACGAAGATATAATTTGGAATTAGTGACGAATATTTGTGCCGTTTCGTCGTTTCAGCTTTTTCCGCCGCGGCTCCCGCTTTTAAGGCTGTTTCCCTGACATGAGACGGGGCAAGTGTGTCAACGCAGGTTGCGTCCCACAATAGCGCTCGTCCCCTTTCCCAGGGAACCAACGTCAATCCATCAGGTCTCTTGCCATCATCGCGACTAATTCCTTCTAATAAGGAATTGTAAGTTTAAATTTAGTATAAATTAAGAAGAATATAAGTACGATAAATATTTCATAAACGTTACTTGAAATTTGAATGTAATGGTAATATAGTTATAAGTACTTAGAGGCAGTTTTGTCTAGAATTCTAGATAATGTAATATGAGGCAAGGACAAAATTCAGCAGGTACCGCTTCAGTGAGCGTTCTTTGATGAAGATGCGCATCAAAAAGGAAAATCGTTTAGGTTTTTACGCTTTTTACGTTCAGGAGCACACTACAGGGTTAACTACATTTCTAACAAACTAAATTTTAAATTTGCTAACCTTTTTTAATAAAACCAAGGAGTATTGATGTATATATAATACACACATTTAAATTATTTTAAAAGAAAAATGTAATAAAAATATTTTTAATCGATTATGTGACTATGCATATATGTATAGTAAGTAATAAATACTTGCTGTTTATAAGTGTACTGTTGTTATTTTTAACCTATTTTACAAAGATACACCGATCAAATCTAATCAAACTAAATAAAAATAACTTTATTAATATTAATTTCAGTATTTTAAGAAATTAAAATTTTAAAATTGATGACTATTAGTATTTTAAAGATTAAGCTACCACCCATTCGGAATGTAATATATTATAGATTCTGCAGAGAAGAATCGGCAAAAAAACTCCGCAGTTACCTACTCTTTTAAGAATAATCCATACTAATATTATAAATGCGAAAGTAACTCTGTCTGTCTGCCTGTCTGTCTGTCTCGCAATCACGGCAAAACTACTGAACAGATTTAAATGAAATTTGGTATACAGATAGTCTAGAGTCTGAGAAAGGACATAGGCAACTTTTTAATGCGAAAAAAGGGATGTAAGGTGTTGAAATGTTGGAATGAAAATTTGTATGAGATATAATGTTCGTGTTCGTAACTGTCAAACATTTAATGTTCATCCCGTCGATATGGTAAACTCTCCGATAAAATTAAAGAACGTATTTAAATAAAGGTTTCGAATCGACAACATATATCCACAATATACGGATAGTAGCGTATTTTACATTTTAAAAATGTATAATAATGTCAGTAATTAAAACGGATTGACATAATATAATATATTGGTTGTCAACGAGATTGTCAAATATAAAACGTAGTGGTTATATACTCTTTGGTCAAATATTTATGCGTGCGTTCAGAAAGGAAAATATATATGAAGCTAATTAAATCTTATACTATTAAAAAAAAGGAAAGCATTTTTTTCCCTCAAATCAACGCAGGTGAAACCGCGGGGCACAGCTAGTATTATATAAAGTATATTTGTGTTTTAGTACAAAATTATTATATTACTAATTTACTACTGTTTCCTTTACCGTTATTGGTCTACGTGTAATTCTTCATGAATTTTTGTACATATTAATTTTCCCTTCAAGAGAGAATTTTCGATTGCAGTGATCGTAAGTTAAAACAGGTATATAATATTAATCGTCAATTTCAATATTACTAAATGCGTTATATCTATACAAGTGGAAGATGACTTAGTGACTCGAGTTGGATCACAATATCTGTGTGTTAAATTAAATGAGTTAAGCAAATAAATTAATCTACTCCTAATCTTTATTTCCTTCACCATGTTTACACTAAAAACACCACACACTGAAACATATTTAGAACTTTCAAGCAACTTTTGAAGAGTGTCTTCCATAATTGTTCCAAATACTGTAAAGTCATCTACGGGTGGTCGTTACAATCTATACTAATATTATAAAGAGATAAAGTTTCTAACTTTGTTTGTAGGGGGTAATCTTCGCAACTACTGATCCGATCGTGAAAATTCTTTCACTATCAGAAAGCTGCACTATTCAGGAGTGATATAGGCTATATTTTATTGTTATTGAACAAAAAATTCGGTGAAAAATATTAGTATATGTAAATCAAATCGGAGAAATGCGAGCGAGAAGAAAACTTTACTGTATATTTGCACATGACAAAAATAATTAACGCCCAACGAAATGGGCACAGGTCGGCTAGTCAATACATAAAATCAATAATTATGTTTAACGGATTAATTTTGAAAGTTTTAAAATAATTGTGTTTGCTAGCAAACGAAAAAAACCGACTTCAATTACATCGACAAGTAATAACACGTAAGTAGACGAAAAAATTAACAAATGCACTAGTCGTCACTACGGTTTTCGAAGATTCCCCTCGATTTCTCTAGGATTCCATCATCAGATCCTGGTTTCCTTATCATGGTACCATCCTTGGGATATCTCCTTTCCAACAAAAAAGAATGATCAAAATCGGTTCACAAATGACAACGTTGTCCCCGAACATACATTAAAAAAATATTTGTAATTGAATTGAATTGAGTAACCTCCTCCTTTTTTGAAGTCGGTTAGTAAAATAACTAAACTAAATTAACTAATACTATATCTAGACTGTAATAGATAAATATACATCATATAAAGGCTGATTATGAAATAAGTACAGCGTACAGTTATTTCTACAAAAAGTTCGTTTCTACAAAAGTACAAAGTATAATTATAATAATATTATTAAGAAGAAAGTTAATTATAAAGTTCTTAGCATTGTAGCTTTTGTATAACTAAAAGTAAAGAACAAATATCAATTGTTTTTGCTTAGAAGATGATATAGAAATAAAGCTCTTTATACTAGTTTCTAAAGCGGAAATACAAAAAATAAAAACGCCGTCGGACGCCGTAATGTCGTCGCATGTTCCTGTCTTTAACACTCCGCACTATATTTTGCTGACGCTTTTTCCATGTTTTCGATGTTTGGAAGTTTGTCGTTTGTATATTTATGGCTTCATTTATGAATGACGAATGGCATTTAGATTTAAAATTTTATAACGGTTCTAGTTAAGAGGCCTTGAATTTGCCTCTTTAATAAATTTAAACAACAGGGACCGATGGCTTATTTTCTCTCCGAGACGCAGTGAGAAAATAAGTACATACAAACATAATTACATCTATCCCGAGTAGAAATCGAACCCTACACCATCGGCGTTACGGCTACTAGTCGCACCACTTCACCAGTAGGGTTCAGTATAATCCACGTATAATCTATCTATTATTTATATAGCAAATTATATTCAAAATTTTACACTTTAAACATTGTTCTAAGAAAGGCAAAACAAAACAGAATTATAAAATGAACGTAAGTACAATAAACAGCGGGGTGGCAAATATAATAAATATTAAATGTTCCGAAAACATTTTGTTAGATATTGATCCAATTACTACTTCTCACTTTATATTTTCTAGTACAAAATAATCACCGTACAATAATTACTTCTACATTGAGTGTTTATTCATAAAGCGCATTCAGCCCAAGGGCGGATCCAGCTTTGGCGCCAGGGGGGGGTCACAGTCATGGTCAAGGTGCCGGGGGGGGGGGGGGGTCACAAAGTCGTGGTCAAGTAAAAAGAAATTATAATTTAAATTTTATAATGATAGATACAGGTAAGTCATTCCATGTCAAACCAACCAGGTACTCAACCTGACCCTTTCAGATTTGGCTGAAACTTTGTTTATTTATACTCTCTGATATCTTGAACTCAAATATAGTTTTCAAAAAATTTAATCCCTGATAGTTTTTTAGTTATAAATTTTTAAAAATCACAAAATCCGCGTTTTTTGACGTGCACTAAAATCTAAAATCTGCAATAACTTTGGTTCTATTAGAGATAGAGAGCTAAATGATAGCTCATTTTAAAGAGGGTTTAATGGGCTTTAATGTGATACCCAATTTGAACACATTAATGTACAAAATATTTTTTGAGAGAAACTCAAAAATCGTTTTTGAAAAATCTTTGTGTTGGTGTTTTCTATTTTTTTTTTCAAATTTATATATGTTTTTATGTATAATTTTGTGAGTACACCATAAAAATTTCAGAGTGGGACCATGATGAGATCGGGAGATATGTTAAAAATACATCACTTAAATATCACAATTTTTTTTTTATTTCAATTTAATGTTGAATAATTTAAGTTATGCAGGCTTAATTCTTATGTTTTAAATATAAAAATAATGTTTTTTAAATATATTACACATTATATTTATTGAAAAGTAATACAACGTAGGTAGATGAAAAAATATTCAAGTAATTACGCGTTATCAACGAATACTCGAAAAGTTGTAATCAGATCTCGATGAAATTTAAATGTGACCACATGATAAACATCAACTTTCGATTAAATCAAAATCGGTACACCTAGTAAAAAGTTATACAGTATAATACAACGCAGGTCGACGAAAAAATAGTCAAGTAAAAACGTATTATTAGATATAACTCGAAAAGTACTTCTTAGATCTCAAATAAATTTAAATGGGACCAAATGACACCCTCCACCTTTCTATTAAAACAATTGTTATCGAAATCGGTTCACCCAGTCAAGTTCTGAAGTAAAATACATTAAAAAAATACAATCGAAATTAGAACCTCCTCCCTTTTGGAAGTCGGTTAAAAATAAAGAAAAATCTTTGTATTTCATTGCCAAAGTTATGTTTCATATAGCCTATGTATCAGAACCAGGCTAATACTAGATCGTTCAATAAGTCCCGAGACTAACCTGGAAATGGCGGATATATTAAAAACTCTTTTGATTTTTAAAAAGTACTGGCTATCAATACAAGAATATGTGTCAAATTTTTAAAAATGGAACAATAAAATTATTGATTTTGAAACATTTAAGTGACGCTACGGTTGTAATTTCGATACAATGGAAAAAAACGAGTTTCGCGTGTTGATAAAACATTGTTTTTAATGGGAAAAAATACCGTTGAAGCACAGCAATGGCTTATAAAATGTTATGCAGGATCAGCTCCCTCTAAAGCAACCATTTGTCGGTGGTATGCCGACTTCAAACGCGGTCGCATGGACACCAATGATGGGGAACGCTCAGGTCGTCCAAATGAAGCAGTGACTCAACAAAATATTAACCAAGTCCTCAAAATCTTATTGGAAGATCGGAAGGTAAAAGTGCGAGAGATAGCCGAGATAGTGAATATTTCAGCTGGTAGTGTTTTCACTATTTTACATAAAAATTTGGCCATGAAAAAGCTTTTTTCTAAGTGGGTGCCGCGTTTGCTTACAACTGATCAAAAGGAACAACGTATCAATGATTCAGAGCGATGTTTGGCGCTGATGAATCATAATAAAAAGGATTTTTTACGTCGGTATGTAACAATGGATGAAACCTGGATATACCATTTCACTCCGAAATCCAATCGGCAGGAAAAGGGGCAAAATATAAATAGTGACTATTACATGTGATTAGTGGAGCGATTGAAGTACGAAATTGCGGATAAACGGCCTCACATGAACAAAAAGAAAGTGGTGTTTCACCAGGACTACGCGCCTTGTCACAAGTCTGTGAGAACGATGGCCAAAATTAACGAATTGGGCTTCGAATTGCTTCCTCATTCCCCTTATTCGCCAGACTTGGCCCCCAGCGATTACTGGCTGTTTGCAGACCTCAAAAACATGCTTCAGGGTAAGAAATTTGACTCAAATAGTGAAGTTATCGCAGCAACGGAGGCTTATTTTGAAGGCAAAGACAAATCGTTCTACACACATGGGATAGAAAAGTTAGAAAAGCGTTGGAGGGACTGTATCGCTCTTGGAGGAGACTATGTTGATGAATAAAAATTAATTTTATAAAAAAGACCTTTTTTTAGTACTTAGTCTCGGGACTTATTGAACCACGTGTTAGCCTGGTTCTGGACTGAAAATTTTGTGAAAGTTACTTCAGTGGTGTATTTTTAATATATCTCCCGATCCCATCATGGTCCCACTCTAAAATTTTTATGGTGTACGCACAAAATTATACATAGAAACATATATAAATTTGAAAAAAACTAAAAAACACCAACACAAAGATTTTTCAAAAACGATTTTTTAGTTTCTCTATAAAAATATTTTGTACATGAATGTGTTCAAATTGTATCACATTAAAGCCCATTAAACCCTCTTTAAAATGAGCTATCATTTAGCTCTCTATCTCTAATAGAACCAAAGATATTGCAGATTTTAGATTTTAGTGCACGTCAAAAAACGCGGATTTTGTGATTTTTAAAAATTTATAACTAAAAAACTATCAGGGATTAATTTTTTTGAAAACTATATTTGAGTTCAGGATGTCAGAGAGTATAAATAAACAAAGTTTCAGCCAAATCTGAAAGGGTCAGGTTGAAAACATTTTTTATTGGTTGGTTTGACATGGAATGACTCAGTGTAAAAAGTAGGTATTTTATTAATCTATGTAGGTAATGTACTTAAAAATACCTATATTGTGACAAAAATCTTGTTTAGCAATTTTAATTAGTGGTCCACCTAGGTCCTGGACACAGCCCAGGGGGGGGTCATGACCCCCGTGACCCCCCCCCTGGATCCGCCAGTGATTCAGCCTCGACTCGACGCACTAAGGACGAGTAACATACATCTGTCTAGTTTCGTTGTAAATAAAATATTTTCGTACTTATTGAAGTAATATCTACATCTAATCTGTAATATAGATACGTAATAGTGACTTAAGTGATAAAATAGTGGAATACATTAAGTAATAGTGCTTAAATATCGAAGAATAAAGCATTCATAATACAACGACATTTTATCATAATTTGCAAGTGGAGAAGTGTCCTCGGAAAAGAGATCTTATTGCTGCGTACAAAAGGTCAATTTTGGTGCGTTGGGACGTGGATTGTTTTTTCGCACTACCGGCGGTGAGTCTCAGCTGATCATAATTATTATATTCGTATTATCATAAATTATTACTCCTTTTGGCCTTGCAATGGATTGCGGCAAATGTAATAGAAATGTTAATGATAAGGAGATGTTGAAATGCGCAGCATGCAACATATGTTTGCACTACCAATGCGCAGACTTATCCGAAAATGAATTCAAAAAAATATTACCCATGAACAAAATGAAATGGAAATGCTATAACTGTAAGTCAAAAAAACATGGTACGTCATCCGGAACTCACTCTCCTAAGTTACAACCGACATCACTAAGTAACTTAAATGTCGACCCGCAATCCCAGCAGGCGCTTATGCAATATTTTGATGATAAATTCGAAACACTAAGACAACAATGGCGTGCTGACCTTCAAGTTGCGATTAAAGAAGTATCCTCGTCGATCAAGCAGGATATCGAAAGTCTTCAATCGCGTCTGGCTACGTCAGAAACACGAATTATTGAATTAGAACAAACCATAACATCTATGTCGTCTTCACAACAAAATTTCAATGATGTGATGAAGGAGAACAGTCTATTGCGCACGGACCTGGAATGTTTACAGGCTAAGTTTGATGACCTAGACCAGGTTTCTCGCAGCTGTAATGTGGAAATACAAAACATACCCGAGAAAAAGGCTGAAAATCTCATTCACTTATCTATCAAAATAGGAAAGTTAATTGGTATAGACATTAAAGAAAGTGACATTCGGTCCGTTCATCGGGTAGCCCCCGGAAAACCCAGCGACCGCCCAAAAATATTGTACTTCAACTTAGTACACGCCGGCAGCGCGATGATGTGATTGCCGCTGCGCGCGCGCGCCGCACTCTCACCGTGGCCTCGCTTCTCGGCCCGCCCGAGTCTACCGCCGCCGCCGCCGCTGCTGTGAATCAGGATGCCCGCTTTTATATTAACGAACATTTAACGCTCAAAAATAAATTGTTATTTAGTACTGCTAGGCAACATGCAAAGGCTAAAAATTATAAGTACATTTGGGTAAAAAATCATTGCATTCTATTAAGGAAAAGTGACGAGGCGCGAGTGGTACATATCCGATGTAGTGATGATTTAAAGAAAATATTATGACTCTGGGTGTTGTTTTTTGCGTACACGTACTATTATTATAATATTGTTCTGAGCTTTATAACACATTTCTTTTATTTTTATTTTTGTTTTAATTGTACTTGTTGTTATACAATGTCAATGTCAGGGAGCACGAAAACGATACACGAAACTTACTTACAAAAAATAGCTTATATAATATTTTACTCTTGTTTTAACAATGCATTTAGCTAATCTATCAATTTTCTATCAAAACTGTGGTGGCTTAAAAACTAAAATTACTCAATTGAAATTAAACTTACTTACCTGTGAGTATGATGTGATTATCCTAGTCGAAACTTGGCTCTCACCTACTGTTTTTGACTCTGAAATAAAAACCGATAGCTACTTAATGTTCCGTCGAGACAGAAATCTAAATCTCACGGATAAGAAAGGGGGTGGAGGCTTGTTGATTTTAGTTAAAAAAAACATTAATGTTCTTAGAAGGTTTGACCTTGAGGCTAATAACTTAGAGGATATTTACTTACATTTCCCTTGCTACTCTGACCTGCTTTTGTGCGCATGCTACATACCACCAGCATCCAAAAGTACTTTATTTGATAGTCTTTTCCATAAGCTGCAGGATATTTATTTGAGTGGACATTTTTCAAATTTGATGATAATAGGAGACTTTAATCTACCTTACCTTAAATGGCTTTCTGATTGTCCGTCACCACACCCAGTTGTCTCCGACACCGACACATCCAAATTACTAACTTACACTATGGCTTTAATGAACTTGCATCAATTTAATACTATTTTAAATGAGAATAACAGAACACTAGATCTCGTTCTTAGTACCAGCAGACAAATAACTGTTAACACTGCAGAAGATCCGCTACTTAACCTTGTTCCTCACCACCCTCCACTCGAAATATTATATTCAGCGTGTAATAGGGAACCTCATATGTCAACCTTAGACGAACACAAAATTAAAAGAAACTTTTTTAAGGCTAACTATGAACTGATTAACAAGGATCTTTGTAATATAGACTGGACATCGGAACTCGACAATCTGTCTCCTGAATTTGCTGTTGACAAATTTTACAATATCTTAAATAACATAATTGAGAAACATGTGCCCCTTACAAAATCTAAACCTCCTCGATATCCAATCTGGTTTTCTAAAAGTTTAATTTCTACACTCAGGCGAAAAACTAAGGTGTGGATGCGATGGAAAACTTACAGTTCATTACGAGACTATCAAGAATTTAATTTACTACGGAAGCGAGTCAAACTACTAATTGGGAACTGCTACAATCAATACATTGAAAACGTAGAAATGTCTCTTAAAGACAATATAAAGTTCTTTTGGAAATACACCTCTGATTTAAAGGAAACTAACTCGGGATACCCAAAAACGATGAAACTTAACAATTGTACGTCCAGTAATCCAAGCACAATCTGTAGTATGTTTTCTGGATATTTTCAATCAGTTTTTGAGCCGGTAAATCCAGGAGCTTATAGAATTTCTGACACAATAGATACTAATGAGACCCTTGTATGTTTAAATCAACTTTATCTATCACAACTTGACATATATAAAGCACTAAAAGATATAGATCCTAACAAAGGGCCTGGTCCCGATAACATAGCACCTATATTCTTAAAACGAGTTAGTAAAAATATCTCTTTTCCACTTGAAATAATTTTTAATAACTGCCTCAGAAAAGGTGTATTCCCAATCCAATGGAAAAAAGTTTTTATAACGCCCATATTTAAATCGGGCTCGAAAAATGAAATACAAAATTATAGGCCAATATCCATCCTATCGACTATTCCGAAGGTGTTTGAGAAACTAGTTCATAATTTCATATCATCAAGGCTTAAGCATACTATTATCGAGGAGCAGCACGGATTCGTTAAGGGACGATCTACCTTGTCAAATCTACTAGTTTTCACAAATTACATATTTAAAAGTTTAGACAAGAAGGGCCAAATTGAAGCTATATACACTGACTATAAAAAAGCGTTTGACAAGGTGGATCATCTTCTGCTCTTAAGGAAGTTATCGTACAATGGCATTAAAGGTAATCTCCTACGGTGGCTCTCTTCATATTTAGAAAATCGTACACAGGTTGTCGTCATGAACGGATACGCATCTTCCCCTGCGCTTGTGACATCCGGTATCCCACAGGGATCAATATTGGGCCCATTACTATTCACTTTATTTATAAATGATATCTCGCCTTGCTTTAAACATACAAAGTTTCTTTTATACGCAGACGATTTAAAAATATACTCGACCGTGACAAATAATAATGATATCGCTTTGATGCAGGAAGACTTGGATAGGCTAAATGAATACTGTAGAGCCAACAAACTATTTTTAGCCTACAACAAGTGCAAACATATTCGCTTTTCTAGAAATAAAAACATAATATCATCCACCTTTTCGCTAGGGGATCATATACTCGATACTGAAACGTCGATTCGTGACTTAGGTATTTATCTAGATACAAAGCTTACACTTGACACACACGTCGATCATATAATAAAAAAATCTTACCGCATGTTAGGTTTTATCTGCCGCATCACGAAATCTTTTAAGCGAAAAGAAACATTTATCTGTCTTTACAAAAGTTTAGTACGCTCACAACTCGAGTACTTATCCCCCGTTTGGAACCCTTTCTACGATATATACAAAAAACGCCTAGAAATTATACAAAAAAAGTTTTTACGTATCCTCAACTATCGTATTCATTCCCCAAGGTGCTCTTATAATGAACTACTGGATAGGTATAATATAATTTCTCTTAGCGATAGACGTTCGATGGCTGATGCACTCACCCTTAGAAACATTTGCATGGGGGAAATAAACGCACCACAACTTCTTGCAGATCTGTGTTTTCGAGCACCAGCTAAACCAACTCGGTCTAAAAACCTTTTTCAAATAGAATTAACAAGAACAAATATAGGTCAACGCGCGCCACTTCACAGAATGTGTGTCATACACAATAATTTATTTAATGACATAGATATGTTTTCCTGCTCCCGGCATCTTTATAAAACTAAAATCAAGAAATTATTTGTTTAGATTAATTAATTACCTTGGTGTTTCCATTAACTGTGTAATAGTAATATAAAAGTAATGTTACTGTCCTTGCTGTATACTCTAATCCTTATATGTTCTTAGTGAGACATAAAGGGGACAATTTGTATCTATTTTTCTGTTTTATACTACGCTTTTTATTCTTGTAATTGTTTCTGTACCGTTCTCCAAATAAATAAATAAAAATAAATAAATATGCTCCAGAGTACAATGAAAAGCGAATCTAGCATTAGTTGCTTTGTAGGTTTAAGCGCGTTTTATTAGCATTTAATAATGTCCTTTGTGCATAGTGAATAGAGATACCGAGTAATGAGTGTTGAGATGCGTTTAGAAAGTATTGTGCCGTTTACCATCAAGTGGTCCGCTTGGTTTTCGCAAAAGTGCTTAAGTGGTAAAAATAAAATGTATAAATGTGTGTGTGTGTGTGTGTGTGTGTATGTGTGCGTGTGTGTGTGTGTGTGTGTGCGTGTGTGTGTGTGCGTGTGTGTGTGTGTGTGTGTGTGTATTTGTATGTATTGTGAGTTATTTCTAATAATGCATATTTAATTGTTTTTAGGGTTCGGTACCTCAAAAAGAAAAAACTGAACCCTTATAGGATCACTTTGTTGTCCGTCTGTCTGTCAAGACGCAAGGGAATCAAAACCTACAGGGTACTTCCCGTGAACTTAGAATCTTGAAATTTGGTACGAAGCAACGTCTTATAGTACAGATAAAGGAAAAATTGCGAAAAGCATAAATTTTTAGTTACACCATATTTTAAAAATATTTTAATAATTTTTGTATGGAACCCTCAATGTGCGAGTCCGACTCGCACCTAGCCGGTTTTTTTATATTACCTACGTTACATTACTTGTCGTTTTAAATCAAATTCTTTTTTTTTTTTCGTTTTCGCACAAATACAATTTGTGATCAAGCCGAAAACTATGTTGACGAGTTTTGCATCTAAATTAAACAAACTTCCTTGACATGTAATAAATCTACGTGACAGCGAAATGAGTTCGTTACTGTTAGCTGTTGTTAAGGAAAAGGTGACAAATTTGGATTCTTCTGGTAGGTAGAAGTTGAACAGTTCAAATTCTTGATAACTAATTAATTTACACTTCTGAGAGTGTTCGTTTCCGAACTGTTCACTACCCTTGAGTAGGATAACATACTAAACTCATTGAGTTAGCAAAGAAGAAAAAAGTGTATCGTTAGAAGAAATCCATCAGATATTCAAATACAGAAATGACATACCTGCACATTTCATACCAAGGCGCTCTATGTTTACATGTTCATTTCATATTATAGTAGTATAGTTTGCATAATTTTACTAAAAAAAAAGGAAATAACTGAAAGTAAACAACATTTTTAAATTGAAAATAAAAGCTTTAGCTTATTACGCTTAATAAATAGCTTTACGCTCCGATAATGATGTTCAAAATGTTTAACATCTCTATATTAAAGTTCTCCTCTAAAGAGTGCTCTCCAAAAACTCTCCCTTTGAACTACTGAACGTTTGATGGTCTTGTTAAGTCTTTTTATCTTTACCAAGAACTGAGCATACAAATATTACTAGTTGTTCCTTCAAGTTCCGTTTCCATCATACTTGGCTTATGGGACCGTTCAAGTATTACGTAACGCAATTAGGGGAGAGGGGGGGGAGGGGGGTCTTGTAAAACGTTACGATGCGTTACAGGGGGGGGTCTCGAACAACGCGTTACGTAACGTTGTTTTTTATTTAAATTAAAAAAACTAGTGTACTAAAATCTCCCAAATTGGCAACCCTTTTCGTTTATATCCCTTTTTGTATATATATATATATATATATATACTTACTGCAAACGCGATTTTTTTAAGCGACTTTACGGTAGTTTTCGCAACAAAGTTGTGACATTTGGGTAAAAATGGTCAGTTGGGGTGTTACTTAACGTTTATGGGCTGGGGGGGGGGAGTACAGGGAAACGTTACGGTGCGTTACATGGGGAGAGGGGGGGTCAAAAATCTTCAAAATTTGCGTTACGTAATACTTGAATGACCCCTAATCTCTCTAAATAACAGTCATTGCACTTTTTAAATTAAGATACATTTTTAAAAAGTGGTAAATAACCTAACATTACTCAATACAAGATTCATGCAAAACAGGTATTTTTAAAATTTGTGAATTAAAATTAACGTTAAAAGATTAAAGTTCTATATTTATTTTTTAAATTCCATTCAGGAAGCTAAATAAGAAATACGGTATCCGGTATCGTGTTTCTTTATAACTTTAAAATTCTACTGAGATGTTCCTTATTAATATATTATATTTTTTTGTATAACATAAAAACGCGATAATTCAATTACTACTATACGATACTCATTATTTCCAGGTATTATTTTCATGATAATTATTATCTTAGACCAAACAACGGTCACAGCACTGGTTTGTGATTTTTGTACTGGCGGTTTTGAGTTCGATCCCCGCACATGACAAACATTTGTATTGGCCATACAGATGTTTGCCGTGGTTTGGGTGTTTATGCAGTCCTTGTGGATTTCCCCACTGTGCCTCGGAGAGCACGTTAAGCTGTCGGTCCCGGTTGTTATCAGGTACACCTGATAGCGATCGTAACTCGTAGTAGAGACTATATCCGCCAACCCACATTGGAGCTGCGTGGTAGATTAAGCTCTGATCCTTCTCCTACACGGGGAAAGAGGCATATTCCCAGTTGTGGGATATTACAGGCTGAAGCGTTTTTAATTTTATTTACTTTTTTTCATATAAATTTTACATATTATAATATTTAAATTGCGTTATATAATATAACATTTAACTATTAGACACAAGAAACTTCAATTCCTTTTTACTGTAACTTGTTATGTAGCGTATAAAAATCCATAATAAAAATCGGCCAAGTGCGAGTCGAACTCGCGCACTAAGGGTTCCTTACCATTTACTAAACTAAAGGCTATATTTTATTGTTATTAAACAAAATATTAAGTAAATAAGAAAAAGATTAATACCATATAAAAAATGGAAAATAAACTAGTCAAATACGCCATCTATCTATCGATCCATGCCGCTATTGGTATTATATTAGTCTATCGACTCGTTTTCTTGGTTTCTGGATAGATGGCGTTGGAATTAAATCTCGTCGCGTTAAATATTTATTTTGTTTTTAGTATTTGTTGTTATAGCGGCAACAGAAATACATAATTTGTGAAAATTTCAACTGTCTAGCTATCGCCGTTCTTGAGATACAGCCTGGTGACAGACAGACAGACGGACGGACAGCGAAGTCTTAGTAATAGGGTCCCGTTTTTACCCTTTGGGTACGGAACCCTAAAAAGGGTTTCTAATTAAAAAAAGAATCGAATTTGGTGTGGATCATTAAATTAATTTGGTTATATTAACAAAGAACTCTGTTAGACTTGTATTTTTATCCAATTTTGGCCTATATATATTTTTAAAATGAAAAACTACTATATTTTGTAGTACGAGTATAAGCAACTGGGTAAAATCGTTTATTTTTAAGTCTGGCGTTAAAAAAGAAACCTATTAGGCGCCATATTGTTGGATGTTTCGTTGTTAGTCTTTCACTTCTGAGAAAAAGGCATTGAATATCAGATGAAACTCCGTATTGATCAAGGAATTTAATAAAAAATAAAAAAATAAAATATTGAAAATAAGGTTTTATGAAAATCGATAACTGTGTGGTACAATGGCCACATTACCTGGCCGTTGTCCTAGGGTTTAATGTCTTATGATATGTATCAATTGTGCTTTTAATGATTGGGCTTATGAACCTTGCTTAAAACCGAATAAAAAATCATAATATCAAAAATTTCGATCTAGCGGGTACATCGTTCCATAAATTAATTGGCGGAGTGTCGGAGGTGCGGGTTCGAAACCCGCTGGAGCGAATTTTTGATATGATATTAAAATATATAAGTTACATTTTTATTAATAAGCTAGATACCAAAAATGATCGATTAATTAATCAACGTTGTCAAAGTGAAAATACAGAAAACTAAATTCCGGCACATAATTTTTAGAAGTTAAATGTTTAAACAACATATTTACTATACATAATAGTCAGGTCTCAATTGGCGCAAACTGAAATACATTTCCCTATTGCGACTAATTGATTTCGGTTCACAACTATGAACTTGCTGCCGCGTACAAACCGGACGTATTCTGTAGTCAAGCGACACTAAAGTTTAATAGATATATAAATTTCTTTAGTAGTTTTTTTATTTTATTTTGTGACGTAAAAACATTTTTAATGTTTTGTACTAAAAATGATGCTACTGACTTAAAGTAACAGAGCCTGAAAACGTTTTGATGCTGGGCAAAGGCCAGCCAGGCCTACAATGTAAAGGAAGATTTAAGAACAATTTATATTGCTACTCAACTGCGGTTTATATACTTTCCACTATAGAAGTTTCGTCAACGAAATAATATAGCGCTACGGCCGAATATAACTTAGAAGCATAAATTTTGATATGATATTTTTTAGGATACTAACTGTGCCACGGTGTAGAAATTCACTATATTTACAAAGAGCTGCTAAAGTAGTACCTAATTATTACATTACAGTAAATTTTTAACATACTTTGAATACCACTGTTATGGTTTGACTTTCGTACTCTAGGACCACCAGGCTGCTCGCGAACTCACTCTCGATCCGGCTTCACAGAACAGTCATGATTGAATGTTGATGAGAACATTTATTTTGCCTTAAGGTGATACAAAAATAATACACAAATTTCAAAAAAAAAAAACAATAATAAAAGTTACGATAGCAAAAATATTAAACAATAAAATAAAACAGCCGTGCGAAAAACAGTCTTCCAATATACACGTCTAATCCAGCTATTTTTAGGTAATTTCAGTAGTACGAACTAATCTCATATTTAATCATCCAGAATTTCAGCAAATGCTGGAATACTTATATTTATACTATATGTATTAATATGAAATCAAAAGCCTTTTAATATTTCATTCTTCTAAATTCCAACATGGCGGATAAACTTTTAGGGCATTTCGAGGCGTGAAAAATTCATTAAGACTGGAATACTTATTTACTTATTTATTTTTAATCAGTAGCTTACCAAGTATAACAATAAAGGTAGAATATCAACCCCTTAATTCATCCCCAATTAAGGGGAAAATTTTAACAAACGCTGAAACACATATTTGTTTAGTTTTGATAAGTAGGCTCAAAAGCGGTATACCTACCTTAGACATCAAAATTGACAAACTTCCATACGAATTTTCATTCCCTATTTCATCCTTGTAAGGGAAAAAATTCACAAACGCAGAAAAATGAGTAAATTTTAAGCAGTAGACAAAAAAAATATCAGACATACTGTATAAACTTTAAAACATTTTTTCATCCATTTTTAGAAGTTTAATTTTTAAAATACTTTCTTAGAGAACTACTAACTATTAATTACCTCATTTATTTATGACTGAATTTCAAGAACAAAAGTACACAAGTTCGTAGCACAAAAAAATGAACGACTTTCTCGAAAACTTTAGAGAGAATATACCTCCTTATTACAGCTTTTTACAAAATTCGTTCTTGTTGGATGTCTACTAATAGCTAACTGCGTTTTTCAAGCATGTAGCCTAAATGTGAAGAATTTTTGTGCTAACTTACGAAAGCCCTTATAATAAAAATAAGTAATCAAATGAAAATAAAACAAAAAAAAAATATGCGTGTGTACAAGGTACACATGTCAGAAGTGAAACTTCTTTGGCAAACTAATTTAATATTATTTACATAGATTTACAAAAAAAAATTCCTGGCGGCGCCCTTCCCTGTCGTTTTTCCGTTGCATCCGGTTTCAAATCACAACGATTCTAAAGAAGTTTCACTTCGAAATTATTTCTCTCTATATAGAGAGAAGAAGAAGATATAAGAAGAGAAGATCTCTCTATATCAAACATGTATATTATATCTATTATGTATATGCCGCGTGTTGTAATGTAGGAAATCATATTTTTCTACCTATCTAAGATCTAATGAAAGTATGTTTCTTAGTATCAACAATGGTGAAACTACGAAAACGGAACGAACGGAAAGGAATGTTTTCGGTCACACGCTGTTGATTTTTTATATGTTGTTTCAATAAAACTAAAAATACAGTTGCCTGTATTGTTTTCATGTATATCCGTCTATTTACAGATTTATTCGACTCTAGTATTGGCATCATAAATCTTATGAGACGAGGATCTAGCTAATCTAATGCTTTAGTTGAACAAGATATATATGACTCCTATAACGACTAGAGTAGAATTCTTAAAGGAATTTTGTTGTTTTTTTATCTGAAAAGCATTAAAAGAAGATAAATCTCTATTTTTCTTCTGACAAACAATACACTAACAAATTACTTAAAAAAAGTCAACACGAAGTATGGTAGTTTTATATACATAATATAATAATTGTAATATACCGGTTATTAAAAATTTGTAATAGTCAAAGGACAGTTTTTTTTATTTCTATCTTCTAAGAGTATTTAAAAAAAATATCAAACCCAGTTTGCTGAAACTCAAAGTATATAGCTTGTGTGTCTATTCATAATAAAATAACCGTTCATGTTACCGTGAGAAAAGACTGCGATGACGAGTAGCGTTCCAAAATATATGTAAATTACATAAAAGTTACCTACTAGTCATTGTATTAAGCTTTAAAGTAAGGTGCATATTTTTGGTAAGTTGTTGTACTTATTTACATAGTGAGACTTTTATTGGCTATGTATAAAGGAAACATAGAAAACAAAATAATGTTACAAATATATATTTATATATTACTAGCTTCTGCGCGCGACTTCTTCTGCGTGGAATAGGACCAATTCTGTCAAACTATAAACGTTTACGCAGCGGAAGCTCTCAAAAGGAAAAATCTATATTGGTCTTTGCGTGATGATATATAACCTATAGCCTTCCTCGATAAATGGGCTATCTAACACTGAAAGAATTTTTCAAATCGGACCAGTAGATCCTGAGATTAGCGCGTTCAAACAAACAAACAAACAAACTCTTCAGCTTTATTATATTAAGTATAGATATGTAATGTATATGCTGCGATTTTAAAAATGAAATGGATACGAGACTCACGATTTTTACATCACCTCTGAGGGCGATAGGTATAGCTTTTGACAAATTTAATATAGTAGTTGAAAACTCAAAACTTTTACCATACAGATTTCACTCATTTTGTCGAAATGAAATAGATCGCACATATTTTTTTACTTTAGAGGTTGATTCCTGACAAAAGTCCCTGGGGACATTTTATGCTCTATGACAGGAAAAATCACTTGCAAATACATTTGCGAATGCGAAAACGAAACATTGAGTTTTGAAACTTTTAAATCGTTTTTTTTTCCTAATAATCATACTATAAATTAATTTCAAAAATTGCTTGGAAAATAAATCTTATTTTTTAATAAAAATTAATCTTATTAATTAAACTTATTAATAAAACTTATTTTTTTACTTATTGTTCAACTTAAAACAAACATATTTTAAAAAAATGTTGAAAAATATAGTATGAATTAGTATGAGGATATAAAATAAACTAACTTGTATTTATCTCAAAGCCTTCATTCTGTAGGTACATACACTTGTTATGTTTGGCGTCTGCCATTTGTGCCGAAATGCAAGGGGTGATAAAGAGCTCTCAGACCAAAGTAATTGTTGAGAACGATGTGTATTTATACGTATCTACTTCCTTTTGATTTTATGGATCTCAGTAAAAATGTTTTATATGATGTTTTGATGTTTTAGTAATTAAGGTGTTATTACTTTTTATGTTTTATTTTTGTCAGGTTATAATTATAATGTCCGAAACATTACATTAGACATTTTTTTAACTTATTAAAATGGTATAGTTAGATGAGATTATTTTTGATTATTATGTAAAAACTGCAATGTAGTAAAACTTCAACAAGTTCAGTTAAAAATGATTCCTTTATAATAAATAGTACCCTTATTCATGAAAATTTAATTACAACATTTTGCGTAAATTTGAAACGTGCTATGGAAATTTCTCACACCTTCCCAATTACTTAGATAGATTTTAATATACGTTTACAACAGAAAACGACGTTATAAATACAAAAACTCGATTTTGTAAGGGGTAGGCTAGTTGCTTTTCAGGATTCTAGAGTTTGAGGTACAATTTGCGTTACCCATATGTCTACGTGTCCGTAGTAATATCCCACTGCTAGACATAGGCCTCTTTCCCCATGTAGGAAAAGGATCAGAGCTTAATCCACCACGCTGCTCCAATGCGGGTTGGCGGATATATTCCCTACTATGAGTAACGATAGCTATCAGGTGTACCTACATGATAACAATCGGGACCGACGACGGCTTAACGTGCTCTCCGAGGCACGGTGGGGAGACCCACAAAGACTGCACAAACACCCAGACCACGGAAAACATTTGTATGGCCAATACAAATTTATGTTTGTCATGTGCGGGGATCGAACCCACAACCGCTAGCGCAAATGCCACAAACCAGTGTTGTGACCGTAGCGCCAACCCGTCGTCAGGTTATAGGTTTACTTCTATCAAAATGTAAATTAATAAAATAAACCAATAATACACATAATATATGTATTTAAGTATGAATATTTAAAAAAAAGCTTACATAAAAAAGCTACTTTAATACTGAACAAAAATTTGTAAAAGTACCTATTACATTTGAAAACTCAAATGTGAGTTAAACATCTGTATCGTAGAATTTTTGTAAAGAGTGTTGTTAAAATACTTCTGCAAAATGAAACTCAAAACTATGTATAAACTTATTCTCTGTTAAGAAATATTCCCGTTTGATAGTTGAAGTTAAACGAATTTCAACATTCTCTGTAAACTAAGAGCCTCATTTCTGTAACAAGACCAAAATACTTCAGAAGTTATCATTCATGAACACAAAACTTATATTTTGCTGTATAAGAAAGTTTTATATTTGTTAACATGTTTATATCTTATTGGTTTTTTAAGTAACAAATATTTGTTTTTGTATTACTGTAGTATAAACTGATCTCATAGTAAAATTATAAAACGTCAAAATATGTAAAGCAATGAAAATGTTTTTCATTGTTTTAATTAACTTCCATGTGATATTTTTTGTACTTAAATTAAGTCTTATAAAGTTAACGAAATGATTGGGTATCATAGCTGAAGTCACGAATAATCCTTGTTATGTATAAAACAGACTATTAACATTACAGTTAAGTAACAAATAAGCAAAACATATAAAAAAATACAATGTTATACTGTAAAATATTGTATAATTGTTTGCAAAAGTTGAAAAGGCCAATTCACATTGTAATGCCGGTCACGGCTTGTTCTCGGTTCGATCTGGTCTAATTATGACCAAAATTTGCATATCTACACAATATCCTAACTTTGATCGCCATTATAAACTCTAAATTTCAAACAATCTAACTATCGTACTCTTCTATTGAGACGCATGACATATTTTCATGTCACATTTACAGTATAATTTATGATTCTAAACGAACTTTTGAAGTAAAACTTCTTTACGCACACTTGACTTAGGGAGTTAGCTGGTGGGGGTGCATGTCGGTCAACTCCTCGTGGTGCACCCTGGGCAATGGGACGGGCAGCAGTATCGCAGTCGCGGTACTGCTGCTCGCGCGGCTAACGACTGACTCGAGGGGTGCGCTCCGGGTACTGCTCGACCCGTGAGTGCACTAGAGGGACGGGGTGGGTGGGTTCACTTGCCCGCCCTGTAGCGCGAAAGCGCGGTTTGCCGGCTGGGTTGTGCTGGCTCCCTGGAGCCTTGCTCGGTTGCTGGTGCAATCCGGCAGACGTGATGTGTGAGGGCCGGGGTGTGCTGGCTCCCTGGAGCTTTAAGCTCGGTTGTTGGTGCAGTCCGGCGGACCCGTGGGGTAGTTGTCGGGTCGTGCTGGGCTCCCTGGAGTTTTGCTCGGTTGCTCGGTGCGATCTGGCATTGGAGATCGGGCGGGCCTGACCCCTAACGCCATGATGCCAGGCGTTGGAAGTCAGGCCTGCCTGACTTGGAAGGGGGGACGCTCCTGGACATGTGTCCCCATTCTGCAGACGGTAGACTGGTCCGGTTGAGCGTCCCCTAAGTGGGGTGGCCGGCTGGGGGTCGGGGGATCCTCGGCTGGCTTGAGATCCCACGTCGTCGGGAGGGGTGGTCTTGTGGGTGCCGTCCCTCTGGGTGCTGGGGCCCGGATGTTTACATTCGGGCCAACCGCCGGGGCGGGGTGGAGACTGAGTGACTACTAATGAGTAGTGAAGAGAAAGAGAAGGGGCAACATGCTTGCAATTTTTCTGGTGTTTCAAGCATCCATAGGCTAAGATTATCATCAGGTAGCTGGTTTGTTACCTTTATAGTATAAAAACATACATTTCGGTTACTCATTTCAATTATAAAATTAAGATAAAAGAATTTATCTATAACTTCTAACATAATAGAAAGAATGTGTCAGTTATGTCTTAGCTAAGTTTCAATATAGTTAGGCTTTTAACTCTATTACTATTCAGGTTACAGATGCATCAAGACACCCCAGTTGTCAATATCAGTTCAGGCGTTATGGAACGGCATACATTTGCGTGACCGAGCGAAGCGTTAAGTTCTCTTCTTCGATGTAGTTATCGCAATGAACAAACTTAATGAAAGAAAGACCGATAAGTATAAATGCGGTGACACAAATGTTTAAGAACTATGCAGCAATTTCTTTCGATGTACTTTTTACGTGGAAAGGCACTGGAACAAAAAAAAAAACAGTTTTTTTTTCCTTATTCTATATCCATTGATATGTTTTGTATAGCATTAGATTATATCTTGGGTAGCAAACGGAGCTCATTACGAAAACAGCGCCAATCCATCAACCTGCCATGAGTAGAAACAAAGTAAAAGCAATAAATTTGAGATCTTTAAAATGTTATAAAGATTGTAATCTCAACTGCCCCAACCAATATCCTTTATGTTTTCTCTATTTTACATGACATTAGCAAAATCATCCAAATAATTTTACAATATATTGAAGATAATGAAGTGATTGAATTAATAAAAGGAAAAAAAAATTTAAAGATAGTCATCAAGCAAGAAACGGCTTACTATCTATTTTAACGTATTTAGAATAAAGCGTATTAGCCTTATAGTGTGAAGCGTTTATATCCAATTAAAGCTTGGTCTTCGTGATATTACTATATTTGAAAAAAAAAAATTAAACTTAGCTCACATTAAAGCTGTTGAAATACAAGGACATTAATTGGGTGCGCACGACGACAACAACATGATCTAATGAAAATGTAAAGGCGCAACTTGGCAAGATACCTGCTGCTCATTTAGGTTAACACGACATTAGATTATGCATAATAAAGTTGTAACTCAGTTCGAATTGGCTTCAGGCCAAAATGCGTAGCATTAAATGTTTGTTAAAAAATTTAAAAACAGCACGCGTTTCAAGCTTTTAGTCTTTCGTGTTTAATTATATAAATAATAGTTTCATGTTTAATTAATAAGTATATACGTTACTGTAAATGCTCGAACTACGGTAAATCGTAAGATTTAAGAGTAAGTCTTAGGATTTACCGACATGAGTTGGTAAATGTAAGGATTTATGATCATAGGACATTTTTTTCGGGCTTTTACTATTAGATCTTAGTACATGCTAGGTTTTACCACTGACAGCTAGTAAAATTTGGTTTTGGGAATAAAACAAAGATTAATTCTTATTCATTTATTGCAGTCAAAAATTTAAATTGGTAAATCTTTAGATTAAGACGTGTAGACCGTTTATCGGCATAATTTCGTTACAAAAAAAACCCTAACCTATCTAACTTCAAAATTAGATCGTTTATCGGCACAATTTCGTTACAAAAAAAAAATAATAACCCAAACCTATGTAACTTCAAAATTAGAGCGACGCGGGTCTTAATATAAAGATTAGCCACCTTATAACATGTCTTTTTCAACATTTACCTAAAATAATATCCTAAGACTTACCAAGTGAATGGTGGGAAAAGTGAGAATCGCAAAATCGTTCGGGCTTTTACCATTAAGAGTTGGTAAATCTTAGGTTTTACTCTTAAATCTTAGGATTTACCGTAATTCGTGCATTTACAGTAACATAATAATTATATATACTTCTACAATACTGAAACCTTACTTAAACATAATTATAGGTTTATACGTTCTTTGTTTTACTTTCTTTGTAACCTTGATTCTTCAGCATTCATAAGGCGTTGTAAGAGTGTTTATAAGCGTAGGGTAAATATAGGTATTATTTACGAAAAATAACTATTGATATTTTTTTTTCATGGAAGGGAAAGATTGATACAACATTTATTACAATTATGTGAATCAGTAGTTTTACTGATACACATAATTTAACTTACTGTACAAATTCGTGATAAATTAAAATAAAACAGGCATTAATTGTGGGAAGCACTTTTATTATTTGCTTAAGAATTTGATAATATTATAAGAATTCTTTCAGTTAAGGTATACTCGTAGTACAGATACGCAATGAATCATTATGACGTGATGCGTAATAACTCAAAAAATTGCTTGTCACCCTTAAACAAAAAAAAAAGAAAAGATTTTAAAGCTTAAAATAAATAAGCTTAAGATAAGGTTACAAAAAATTAAAAACATCACTTCATGAAAAATTTACAAGCTTATAATACCTCGTCTTTATATATATATATATTGCAAGTAAGGTGAATAATTTCCTTGTCAAGAATACCTAAAGCTCGATAAATCATATTTTAGGCGCTTTTTAATTCCCCTAAATTTTTGGCTCAATTTAGTATAATTTTCAGGTCATTGATTTCAAATTCGCTAGGTACATTCATTATCAAATTAGATAAGCAATTGTAGGGAAGGTTTATAGTTCAAACACGTATTCTTTAACACATTTAACCCTTAACACCACTCGGTATTTTCAGTCTACAGATCTACACTCGTGGGGGACCTAAGTCACCCCACTTTTGTGTTCATTATTTAATGTTAAAATGTAGAATATGTTAGGATTTATTTTTACAATATAAATGAAAAATATATATTCTACGAAAATAAGCAGTTTTATTTAGGGCTTAATAATAATTATTACTATTTCTAGTGTCAAATAAAAGAAATACAAAAAATCAAAGTTCATTTATAGGGGTTATTTCAAGCGCCCAATATAAATAAACAAAATAACTACGAAACAAAGAAAAACCTTTTTTTCTAATAACATATAAACCTAAAACAAAAACAGACGTAAACTCTTCAATAACTTTAAAAACATGCAAAATCACAAAGGGAATGCTAGACTTAATTGACTAATATATTTTTTACCTTTTATCTATAAACATATTATCAGTCTCAACTATTAGGCTGGCAATTATAATTATAATGTAATTAAAACTTATGACACACATTCAGCACATATTTTTACATCAATAGAGTGGTTACGACAGACATTTTTCATTCATTTTGAGCACACCTGGGAGTATTACTTCATGGACACAAATGACACCTAGATTTCTTTGGTTTTTTAATTTGCCTCGGACCTTTTTGGTTGCTCTTCAGGTATCTCACTACCAACCTCGCGTAGGAACTTGTCCATCATACCTTTCAGCTCCTTCCGTTACAGGACCTCTAAGGCCAGGTTAGTGGTAAATTATGTTATGCGCTCGAACTCGTGACTGCGATGGCGGTGTTTATGCCCATTTGTATCTATTTTTGCCATAGAATGCATTTGCTTCTCTATTCTGCTGTTCGGTGGTTTCGATTTCTTCATTTTTCAAAGTACTATCTGCTGATTCATCGCTTTACGTGTCGTGAACAATGACTTCATACTCTGCATCGCTCAAATCGGATAATATCTCGGGAAAAATAGTTTCTTTTTCACTCTCATCGAGTTCAAGGTCATTTAGCAGCCTTCCTATCTGCTGAGAACCCAAATTTTGATTCATACTGCATCACAAACCTAAAAGATATGCAAATATTAAAGACTATTATCAACAAACCAAACATACGTAACTACACTCGTGGGGGACCTAGGTCCCGCAACTACACGTACCTTACATATTTCTAACGTTAAAACGACGCACGGCCGCACCCCACCAGCTTTTGGGCTTCACTAGGAATACTCGAAACCGCGACCGCATCACGCTCTAAATATTTATATAATTTGCAAAAAAGAGCGCGCTGGGGGATCTAGGTCCCCCGCGAGTGGTGTTAAGGGTTAAAATTATAAAACAAATGGAATATTTTATAAAAAATAATATGTTAACATCACATCGTTCCATTGTTAAACAAGTTACCTAACTACGTTTAAAGGAAAGAAGTGAACGGTTTAATTAATTAGGTGTAACTGTAAGTCAGTGTCAATCCTTGGCCCTTTTTCTCAACATTCAAATCCTGATTTATGTTAAAATATCGATATGATAAGCATCGACAATTAGTGCGTGAAATCGTACCATATATGTATGTCGCCTTCAGTTACTACCTTGTTCTCGGCATAATACTAGCATTACAGGGTATTAGTACATCGATACCGTGCCGTGACTTAATACGTCATACGAAATTGGAGATCGTAATATATGTACATATTCACGCACTTATTTCACATAATCACTTATTACAAAAATCTCTCCATAGTGTAGGATTACTACATAATTTCAATACTTGTGTTTAAATTTTTCACACTAAATTAACACATCTTTTTGGTACTTACCTAAAAATTGTAGTCATTAACTGTGCGTAAACATGGGTTAATGTATTTTAAAAGTTTAATGCTATTTTGGTCTTACTAAGAAGAGTAAGAAGACACCGCGTTGGCGCGGCGGTCACAGCACTGGATTGCGATTGGCTGTTGCGCGGGCGGTTGCGGGTTCGATTCCCGCACACGACAGCATTTGTACTGGCCATACAGATGTTTGCCTAAGGTCTCATTTACGGAGACGCGGGGCGTTGCGCGTAGCGTGTGGCGTAGCGTCGCGCGTGTGTCAAAATGTATGAAAATGAACGCGTGTAAAATCGCTTCTCCGTAAACGCACTCATCCAACGCCCTACATTTGAATTTAGTGCGTTCCGCCACGCCACACGCTACGCGCGACGCCCCGCGTCTCCGTAAATGAGGCCTTAGTCTGGGTGTTTGTGCAGTCCTTGTGGGTCTTCCCACCGTGCCTCGGAGAGAACGTTGAGCCGTCGGTCCCGGTTGTTATCATGTACACCTGATAGCGATCGTTACTCATAGTAGGGAATATATCCGCCAACCCGCATTGGAGCAGCGTGGTGGATTAAGCTCCGATCCTTATCCTACATGGGGAAGAGGTCTACATGGGAAATAGAAATCTATTGGCCATACAGATGTTTACCGTGGTCTGGGTGTTTGGTCTGTCCTTGTGGGTCTCACCTGATGGTAAGCGGTTACCATATTTTATAAACGTTTTTCCAAAATTAATTACTCGGTATCTGTATTCACTATGCACAAAGGACATTATTAAATGCTAATAAAACGCGCTTAAACCTACAAAGCAACTAATGCTAGATTCGCTTTCATTATACTCTGGAGCATAAACACTCAACGTAGAATTAATTATTGTATGGCAATTATTTTCTATTAGAAATATAGTGAGAAGTACTAATGGTTCAATATTTAACAAAATCTTTTCGGAACATTTAATATTTATTATATTTGACATCCCGCTGTTTATTGTACCTACGTTCATTTTATAATAATTATAGAATTATTCTGTTTTGTATTGCCTTTCTTATAAAGATGTTAAAGTGTAAAGTTTTGAATATAATTTGCAATGGAAATATCAGATTATACTGAGCCTTTCTGGTACAGTGGTGCGACTAGTAGAGTCTTAACGCCGACGGCGTAGGGTTCGATTTCTACTCGGGGCAGATATATGTCTGTATGTAGTTATACCTATACTCATTTTCCCACTTTGTATAGAAGAGAAAATAAATCGTCGGTGTCGGTTGTTAAACTGAACTAGAAATGTGATAGTAATCGTTAAACTAGGAACATTAGTATTCGTGATACATTAAGATTCACCTCTTCTCCTTTATGAAGGTAACTGAAGTGAATAACACACAAACACACACGAGCGCAAGCACACATTCAAGCAAGTTACGTGTATAATTTCGCTATTTATGATTTACGTACAGTATAACATCGTACCTACTTCACGATAACAGAAGTAATATAAACAAACCGAGTTATTTCTCTATTCGCAAAATTACGATTTCGGAAATGTGTATACATCGAAATATCCCTTAACTAACTGTCCAACCGATATATCAACGTAGAAAGTAGAAACCAAATCGATGAAGTTTCTAACTCGAACATCAGCATCAGTATTTTATCTCGGTTCGCCTACCATCATATTACAAACAGTTTCGCTTAATATTAGATTTTGTCTGCGATGCCAATGTTAGTTATTGTTCCGCTTCTGTGAAAGCTCCCTTCCGCCCTGGTCACCCCAAGTCTAGGTCTAGGTAATGCTAATAGTGTCAAAAAATATATGGACTCATCATTTATACCAACAAATTAAAATTAGACAACAATTAAAAATAATTCCCGCAAATAATAAATTCAAAATTTCATTAAAATTTTGTTAAACATTAGTATGTATTATGATAATAGAGTCGCATAACAATGGCTCATAAAATATTAAATTTATTCCATTTAGGAAATTTAGTTTGTCAACAAAATATTTATTCAGATTGTTACATTAATTATTTCCTTTAACAAAATTGTTACTAAAACAGCTTCAAAGCATTCCACTGCTGATGAAAGTTTTCGTCTCCGTAGAGGAAAGGAGAGAGCATGTAAGTTAAATCCATCAGGCTGCCCACTTCAGCCTATCACAGTCCACTGTTGGACATAGGCCTCCACAAGTTCGCTCCCGACATTATGACGCGAACTCATGTGTTTTGCCCATAGTCACCACGCTGGGCAGGCGGGTTGGTGACCGCAGGGCTGGCTTTGTCGCACCGAAGACGCTGCTGCCCGTCTTGGGCCTGTGTATTTTAAAGCCAGCATGGATGGTTATCCCGCCATCCGTCGGCTTTTTAAGTTCCAAGGTGGTAGTCGAACTGTGTTATCCCTTAGTCGCCTCTTACGACACCCACGGGAAGAGAGGGGGTGGCTACATTCTTTAGTGTCGTAACCACACAGCACATCAGGCTGCCCATCAGTGAGTTGGTGGGTTATTCTCTATTCATACTTATGATGTCTTTATGATAACAATCATTATTGTAATTGGTATATTATTATAACAAACATAATGGACGTTTTTGTGTAATTTCCTAGACTTTTGGGACATAAGAATAAAGTGTACGGGTACACCAGAAACAAACATAAAAATATAAAAAATGTACCTATTTGCTTACCAAATGAAAATTTAAACGGACGAATTATAGATGGACACATACACACATACTCTCTCTCACTCACAATACACACACAAACATTTGTTATCAATTGTTTACTCTGTATCACACTTCGCGTCTAATTTGTAATTAAATGAGATTCTCAGAGGAGAGAATCCTGTTATTCTGAGATACAATTATCTAACTAGTTCAGGTAACAAGTTCACTTTAATTTTAAGTATATTTCTTTGTAACGCCTTAATTGTCAAAGTGTGAATTGTACCTAATCTATACTAATATATAAAGCTGAAGAGTTTGTTTGTTTGTTTGAACGCGGTAATCTCTGGAACTACTGGGCCGATTTGAAAAATTCTTTCAGTGTTAGATAGCCCATTTATCGAGGAAGGCTATAGGCTATGTGTCATCACGCTAAGACCAATAGGAGCGGAGTCCACGCCGACGAAGTCGCGCGCAGAAGCTAGTTTATATATATAGCCGATAAAATACAATGAAAAATATGTATATCTCCAAAAATATCTTGTGAGTACTTTATTGGGTGAAGTTCCAATTAGCCCGTACCGCTGTAACGAAAATGTCATTTGCGCCAATTTTAACTATCATATTCATGATCAGCGAGTCAAAATACATTCGTATACGAAATTTCAACAAAAAAAAGCGGTACGGGCTTATCGGAAATTTATCTCTTTTATTTAATATCAAAGTTAAAACATTTAGAAATGACGAGTTCTTGTTGCTATTATTGCTATTCAAACGTATACATTTTTATTTGTTTTCTAAATAAATATAGATACCAATTTTTTTTGTCTACGTGAATGGTTATTATTCTTTTGTGTAGCTAGATTATAAATTTAAGACTGATGTTTTGTAAATTGGGTCACATTTGTTAAGAAATAAATAAATAAATATTACCTAACAAAATATCTTCATTGGCTACCTGAACGATCGAAAACAGCAACCAACAAAGCTTTATAATAACCATACTATAACTTCTTGGTGGTATACGTAACTTATCGTTAATATCTTTTTTTTTACATAGTAGATATACTAACGTATTACGTAGGTATATTCCTTCCGTCGTTTAATTTCCAAATATTTCAATTATGTCAAATTTGCTTTGAAGAAGGCTAAAAAATTAAGTAGCATTACAAAATTTACCTTAAAAAAAAAAACAATTAAAGTTGTAAAAACAAGTAATTACTTATCTTAAAATTTCAAGATTAGCTGGCTTAGAATTTGCAATATCGTTAGTTCGAACTATTTCGGTTTGCCTCACAGATACCGATCGAGATCGCCCGCTCTAAGCCTTTAAAACCTCTCAATATTCTAGTGAAGCGTTCAGTAAATCACGACTCTATTAGCTAAATGTCATTGGTGCTAGTAATCTTATAGTGTACAAAACTAATACTAAACGTGTGGACTAAATTTACTATTTCTGAGCAGTAAATTAAGCTTAGTAACCTTAAAGTATTAGATAAAACACTTTTTTTTTTAGAATAACTGCAGAGTTTCTTGCCGATTGCATTTGGCTGTAATCTTCAGTAAGGTTGAGGTACTTCCCCAGTCGGGTTGCTTTATATTTTGTGCTCAGATTTTGAGCAAGATATTTCTACAACGATATTGTAAATATAAAATTTTAATTTATGTGATAGCAACAGTTACTTAATATATAATTAAATTTGACATGTGTAGGTATTCTATTAAGTTCTATTACGTTAAAAAGTGTGTTTGTGTGCGTTTATGTGTCAGCTAGCTTCGACACGCGACTAAAATTGATTCAAGAATAAACATTTTTAAATCATATCAACATTTTTCGACCCAGCGGAATTTGAACCCGCGCCCTAATAATTTCCTCATGTGTGGGTAACACAAAAATAAAAATAAAAATGATTCAAGAATGATTTTCATTTTATTAAATTTATTTTTGTTTTACAATATTCTATTAAATAAATTAAATATAACTATAAAATCAAGATATACACTCGCTTGCTATTCGTATTGGCACAGTAAATGCTGGTAGACTTACTATATCCCGCATAAACACTAAACAGCTAAAAGCGCTTTAGGGTGTCACAGTCAGCTCAGCGTTGTTTCACACGATTTCACTCTCCATATTGTTTTCTCACAGCGCGTCTTTTGTCGTTTCTTTGGGAGTAAACTCAAAAAAAAAAAGTTTAATAAGAATAATGATAAACGTTTCACACTGAACGACACACAGAAGAATGTGTATCTTGCATTGGGGGTCCGGAAACAAAAGAAACTAAGATCACGATAAATATCAATGATGTATGTAGGTACATTTGTCATGTGCAGGTATTGAAATCGCGACTGTTAACGAATTAGCTACTTGCTGTGACTACTGCACCAAAATTTCGTATAAATTATTATACACTGTATTTGTACACTGTACCATATTTTTATTATGCTATAAGACGTCTTTGTACTTAGCATACATATACACGCAAAATTATGTATTACACCAAATACCTACCTATACTTATAAAATAGTCTTTTGAAGAGATAGAAATGCATAAATCTCTATATATATAAAAACTAGCTTCTGCGCGCGACTTCGTCGGCGTGGACTCCGCTCCTATTGGTCTTAGCGTAATGATACATAGCCTATAGCCTTCCTCGATAAATGGGCTATCTAACACTGATAGAATTTTTCAAATCGGCCCAGTAGTTCCAGAGATTACCGCGTTCAAATAAACAAACAAACTCTTCAGCTTTATATATTAGTATAGATAAATCGCTGAATGTGTTGCTAAGCGCAAATCTCGAGAACAGCTGAACCGATTTCGCTAATTCTTTTTTTATAATATTCCTTGAAGTACGAGGATGGTTGTTACGGAGAGAAAAATTTAAAAAAATCCCTGAAAAAGTCTAAAAACAACACTTTTCTATATTCCCATACAAAAGATTCGTAATAATACTTAAAAGTCAATTTGAACTTTAATACCATACCGTAAAGTTTAAGTGAAGGGAAGGATAAGTATTAAAAAAATTAATAAAAAAAAATTTGAATCGACTGTTAGGCAGTACGAAGTTCGAGGGTCAGCTAGTTATTAATAAAAATCTTAACAATATTGTGTTCACGGTGCGCTCTGAATGATAAGTGGCAGCTCACGAGTACATACAGATAGTGTCACTTTTCTCAAGGATACTACGATTTACTGAAAAGATTACATAACTTTATTAAAAACTTAAAAACTGTGTTTATAAATAATAATAATAATATATTATAATATAATATTTTGAAAACCGCTTCGGTGTAATGGTGCGTATAAGCCCATGAAGACGGTCGCTCGTGGGATTCTCGCTCCGTGTGGATTTTTATTTGTACAACAAATATAATAATTATTTATGTTTCCAGTCTGGATGTTTGCTCGAGCGTATCTAGCTTTCAGTCCCGGTAGTTATTATAGACATATATGATACATATGAAAGTACAGCCTGATACCGATCGTTACTCATGCTAGGGATTAGATAATTTATCCACCATCGCCATTCTGCAGTGAGCAGCGTGATGGATTAAGCTCTGACCCTTCTCCTACACGAAGAAAGAGATCTATGCCCATTAGTGGAAATTGGAATGGTACAGGCTAAATCTATTAATCAATCACACAGTTTAAGCGCTAATATGCAGTTTTTATGGATACAATATTTATTAATTTTAATTTATAATATACTTAGTTTCAATTAGAATAGTTTTAATATATTATTATTAGAATAGTTCTTTGCCACAATAATATGTTTTGTTCTAGGTTCAAGGTTCTAAAAATTTTGAATACTTAAAGGTAAATAAAATAAATATAATAACATTCTGTTATAGTTAGTTCAACTCATCTTTGCGCGCGGCTCTATGTGTGCGTGCGCTTGTAATTATACAACTTTAATTTGTGTAGCAGACGGTCAGGGACAGTGCGACGGTCGCGTCACTACGCGACCCCGTCGCACCCACACATATACCCGCGCGCAAAGATGAGTTGAACTTAGTATACCATACTACCATTTATAACACACAATATGCACGTCACAACTGACACCTGTGATGCCACAAAATTAAGTTGCCTCAACCAAATGTTGCAACATATGTTTCACAGTAAGGAAAGAATATAATAATTTTAATTTTATGCAAATAAATAGTTTTTATACATTATATACACTGAATAACAAATGTACATTGTGAAACAGTAGGAAATATAAAATAAAGCTACATAGTAAATTAAAATAAATAAATATGACAACCATTATGGTTCGTTTATATTTCAAAATGCTTTAATATAACAAAAGTAACATCTAGGATAGACAACCCACATGATCTAACTTGCGTCGGCGTTTATGGCTACAACTCTGTCGTTATTAGTTTTTTTCCATTTATTTTATTACGTAGAAAGCCACAACATTATTAAACTATTAAGTATAAATAATGTAGCTTTTTTAATAAAAAATAATAGTATTAATATTTTATATTATTTAGTAGTAGTAATATTGTCATTATATATCTGTACTAATATATAAAGCTGAAGAGTTTGTTTGTTTGTTTAAACGCGGTAATATCTGGAACTACTGGGCCGATTTTTTTTTATGTAACTAGGTTGGCAAGCAAGCGTTATGGCTCACCTGATGGTAAGACCGTAGCCTATAGACGCCTGCAACACCAGAAGCATCGCAAGCGCGTTGCCGACCCTATCCCCAATCCCCCCAGGAGCTCTGGTCACCTTACTCACCAACAGGAACACAACACTGCTTGAAAACAGTATTATTTAGCGGTCGAGGTACTACCCCAGTCGGGCTGCTCCATATTTTGAGCAGGAAATTTCCTGCTGTGCCCTACCTCAGTTGCTGCTGTGCCCTACCTCAGTTAAAATTCTTTCAGTGTTAGATAGCCCATTTATCGAGGAAGGCTATAGGCTATGTATCATTACGCTAAGACCAATAGGAGCGGAGTCCACGCCGACGAAGTCGCGCGCAGAAGCTAGTTATAAATATGTAACTCAACTTATGTATCCTGGCGGATATTTTATATACCCGCATTGGAGCAGCGTGGTGGATTAAGCTCTGATCCTTCTTCTACATGGGGAAGAGACCTATAACAGTGGGCTGAATCGTATGTATTATTAATTAATTATAACGAAAAGGAAAAAAAGTATTCTTTATACAGAAATTGTTCTATATGAACAGAAATAAAAATAAAATAAATAAAATAAATTTGTCTGGTAACAATTATTCATTTATAACCAAACACAAAATAGTAAAAAATGAGTCCATCATGTTTCCGTGCCTTTCAAGTTTACCTATTCTATAAAACATTAAAAAATCACCATAATTATTCAAGGTATTTTGATAATTGTACATGTGTTACAGTACGATGCTTAACCTAATAGCTTGAAAGCTCGTACCTTGCCTCAATCAAATAAAAAATTTCTTATTATTGATTTGGCTTCAAAATTATTTTTGAGTCATCGTAGTACAAAATAGATAACATTTTATTGTTTTATATTAATTAATTATTATTATTGATGCGAAACTACCACTGATTCGGAGTGTAGATTGCACGTAGAAGATTCGGAAAGAAACTCAGCAATTACTGTTACTGTCAAATTTTACAACTAAATGCTGTAAATATTCTACAAACGTTATAAACTTGTTTTTAGTCAAGTACCCTTCATGAAAGCCAAATCTATTAAAAGAAAAAAAAAACAAACAGAAAATAATAACAAAAGAATTGAACCGAACTGAAACATATCGTGTACGTTCTAACGCTAAGCATCTTCTATATACGAGAAAGGACGGAGCATAATCCGTCACGAGGACGAGGCTTCGCTACGGATTGTCATATAACAGAAGTACTAGTAACAATCGTTATCAGTATTGAAACCGACGGCTTACTCAATCAACAAAAAGAATACAGCCAGGCAAGAATGAAAAATTCGTATAAATCCAAATATTCGTTCTAATTGGGAACAAAAGATGCGATTGTCAACTATTATAATATGTATTACACATAATTATACGTGCTGAAATATGTACGCGCATAACTTTTAACCGACTGTACCAAATTGCATACCTAATTCGGTTGATTTTTTTTTTGTGTTCGTTATTGCCAAGACAAGATTGATTAATTAAGAAAGAAGAGAAAGAAAATTGATTTAAAGTTTGATATAATTGATTGATATACCTAATTAATGAAAAAAATTGGGGGTAAAAAGTTCGCTGGTCACTAAGTAGATTATAAAAATTTTATATTTTTATCACCACCAAACCAGAGTGGTCGTCATTATAACGCGAAATGTCTTTTTAAAATTAGTACCATAATTATTTTTAGCGCGTTGTTCATCAACTTAAGAATATTTAAATACATCACTACATATTATAAAACAAAGTCGCTTCCCGTTGCCGTTGTTTGTCTGTCCTATCTTAGATCTTAAAATCTACGCAACGGATTTTGATGCAGGTTTTTTTTAATAATAGATAGAGTGATTCAAGAGGAAAGTTTATATGTATAATATGTACATGCATAATATAGTTGAGAAACACTGATCATTCTTGCAACCGTGTGAAGCCGGGGCGGGTCGCTAGTTATGAATATTTTTCAAATTGGTAACAGGTTATAAGACATGAAATATTGTAGCAATAGAAGTTCTGTTAGTGAAATCGGCTAACAAAGTGGTTTAGACGACTTATCAATGGGAAACTTGGATTAGTTATAGGTATAGTTGGAAATTACAGTCACCACATAACTAAAATATGCGAAATAATAGTTTTACATTCTAATGATTAGAGATGAACTAATAAGTAGATAATTAAATTAATATAAATAAACAATAAAAATAAGTAATAATGTATATAATAAGTAACAAAAAAATAACACGCGCGCAAAATGCCCGCGACTTCGTCCGCGTAGAATTTAACAAAATATTTATATTGTAGAGTTCGCAGTTATAAAATTTAAAAAAAATCTAAAATAAAAGTAGCCTAAGTTACTCCTTATTATATTAGCTATCTGCCAGGGAAAGTCCCGTCAAAATCGATCCAGCCGTTTCAGAGATTAGCCGGAACAAATAGACAGACAGACAAAAATTATAAAAAATGTTATTTTGGTATGTGTACCGTGTATACATACATATGAATATAGTAAAAAGCGGTTATTTTGATATTACAAACAGACACTCCGATTTTATTTATTTGTATAGATAAATTAACAGTATATTCCACAACGTTATCACTGCGAGTAAATTCTCTTCCACGTAACAGCAAATAACAATCAGTTCTCATCCCGTATATCAACTGTGACACTCACACAATGCGATCGGCAGGTACAATTTGGGAGCCCTTTGAAAAAACAAGGTATAATTCCTTGACGCGGGTGTGAGTCGCGCATTTTAAACAGGGATATCCTGTTGAAACACCTCTATATATCAAATGGTTTTATTTTGTCAGTTAATCCTGAATACAATATTATTCGTAAAACGTACATAAAGGCAAATTGTTGATTTTTTTTATAACAAAAATGTGATATCTGACAAATTGTGTTGATTATAACTTACAGTAGTTGGTCATATACTCATATTGATGCTGTAAGAATTGAGGACACAGGAAATTTATTATAATTTAAAATGTCTTCTGAGTGGTCAAATGAAGACCGCTCTGGTGTAATAGTGCGTCTGTATGTAGTCTCCTAAACTCCGGCAGTCTCGGGTTCGAAACCCGCTCGGGTAGATATTGGTGTTGGTGGATATTGTGTTTATATAAATATTTGTTTTCGGTCTGGTTTTCTGTCCTAGAGGGGTTTCCCCACTGGGCCTCGGAGAACACATTAACATTAAGGTGTCGGTCCCGGTGTTGTTATGAACACCTGGTAGCGATCGATACTCGTGGTAGGGAATAGATCCAGCAATCTGCAGTGGAGCAGCGAAGTGGATTAAGTTACGACCCTTCTCTGACACGGAAAAAGAGGCCTATGCCCAGCAGTGGTATGTTATAGGCTGAATCGTATTTTCAATCAAGATAACGTATGAAAAATATAAGCTTACGATTCAGTCTGTAATATTCCACTGCTGGGCATAGGCCTTTTTCCCCATGTAGAAGAAAGATCAGAGCTCAATCCACCACGCTGCTCCAATGCGGGTTGGCGGATATCCCCTATTATGAGTAACGATCGCTATCAGGTGTACATGATAACAACCGGGACTGACAGCTTAACGTACTCTCCGAGGCACGATGGGGAGACCCACAAGGACTGCACAAACACCTAGACCACGGCAAATATCTCTATGGCCAATACAAATGTTTGTCATATGCGGGGATTGAACCCTCAACCGCCAGCGCAAAAGCCACAAACCAGTGCTGTGACCGTTGCACCAACGCGTCGTCATATACATAAGCTTATGGATTTATAAAATTGCTCATTGCAATAGAATAGTTCCGTGAAACCGTAGGGAAATAACGTCTAGTTAATCCCATGGCTCATAATATTTTCTGCAATAAAATGTAGGTCACTGATTTTTCTAATTTAACGCTAAATTATAATAATCTAGATGAATCTGGATTATAAACGCTTTATGATTTGTACCGGACAGTCAAATTATAATAATAAACTTCATAATTTGTCGGTAACACAGTTGTAATTTAAGTTACGTAAGATTAACTTTTATCACCGTTACCGGTCATCGCCGTTACATTTTGAATGAACCGCGAATTAGCTTTAGCTGATGGACAGCAGCAAAACTTTGACCATTTCAATGCGTGCGTGAGCGGGAAAGAAACATTTGCGTTAACGCGTCGTTCCTCCCGCGTATACTCCGGCATTTACCGCTGCGCGTTGAATCTTACCGCGCGCTCTACTACCGATGCTTTACGCGTGTTTTGAACAGTGATAAGTGAAGTTAGATAAAACGATGGGTGGACTTAAAGTGCTGTATTTAGTGATGTTCGCAAGCTTTGCTGCTGCTGATAGGAAACCTACTATTGCTGAGAAACTCGCCGAGGACACAGATTTATCGCAGGTATTTTTTTTTTGTACTTAAAACTTTAATAAGTTTCAAGACACTTCGTGTCGTTAAGCTGGCTAAAGTATGTTACAACATTTGTCTATGATACGACGTTATTTCAAATCTTTTAGTTGTTCATAAAGAAAAACGTTTGTAAGTTAAGTTAGTCTAGTTTGTTTATTTTGAGTGCACTAGATTTGTAGAGGCAGAAGCGGACGCCTTTCTAGACCACTTAGAGAAATAGTAGAGACGCGAAGTAAAGAACTTGTTGTCATGGGTTCGTGTTAAACCTAACGAATTTTGCTTACAAGTTTTCAACTTAATTAAAAGTTAGTGACATTTTCATAGCTGGATTAATGACACAACTATATCAAAAAAAAAAGAAAAGAAACAAAAAAAAAAACTAATTATTCCATTGTAGGTACGTATATATGTTTTATAAAGTATTTTCTACAATAATTTATTTCCCACAGTTTAATTAATATCTCATCTATTAGATAAAAAACCTTAAACTTTATAAAATAATTTCTACTTTAACTATTTGATATTCGTATAATTATATAACAGATTAGCGTTGTATAATAAATAAATAGGTAATTTGTACAGCTAGCGATATTTTTTAGCTTGTATAAATTTTCTTTCCGGGATGATCTTATATTATAATAAATGTCGGTACCGAATAGTCTCAAGTAGGGGATGAAAATTAAAATCGTAAGATTTGATGATTTCTTCATTCTGAAATTGTTAATAAGATTTATGTCAATATCTAAGCGCTTCTAATAAGATTAAATAATCTCTATTATATTGTACGTATGACCCACGGCCACGTATGACTCACAAGTTTTAAGTTGATCGAGAATTCCTTAGTGCTGAGTAGGCCTATTATTAAAATAATAGCATTATTGTTTGCATTTTAATTTATCTACTTTTTAAAACTAAAATTCTAATAGAAATATGGACATGAATCATGACCTATCTTACTAATATTTGTATTTGACTTTCCTGTCTATAGGAGTAAGGCGAATAATTCTTAACTTTTTAGCCGACTTCCAAAAAAGGAGGAGGCTCTAAATTCTAATATTTTTTTTTATGTTTTTTTTATTTTATATAGGTATGTTATCTCAAAACTTTTGACTGGGTGGACAGTCCTTGATGATTTTTTTTTTAATTGAAAGAGGCGCGTGTCATATGGTTCCATTTATATTTAATTGAGTTCTAACTTTTCGAGTTATATCTACCACTACCACTACAGCCTATCACAGTCCACTGTTGGACATAGGCCTCCACAAGTTCGCACCCAACATTACGACGCGACCTCATGTGTTTTGCCCATAGTCACCACGCTGGGCAGGCGGGTTGGTGACCTCAGGGCTGGCTTTGTCGCGCCGAAGACGCTGCTGCCCATCTTTGGCCTGTGTATTCCAAAGCCAGCATGGATGGTTATCCCGCCATCCGTCGGCTTTTAAGTTCCAAGGTGGTAGTGGAACTGTGTTATCCCTTAGTCGCCTCTTTCGACACCCACGGGAAGAGAGAGGGTGGCTACATTCTTTAGTGCCGTAACCACACAGCACACATACAGTTATATCTAATTATACCTAATTTTTTATCTACTTATTATATCTAATTATTAATATTATATGTTTTTGACTATTTTTTCGTCGACCTACGTTGTATTATACCACATAGGTTTTTAACTCAGTACACTGATTTTGATTGTTCTTATCTTAATCGAAAGCCGATACTTGTCTTAGAGTCCCATTTAAACTTGATTGAGATCTGATGACTACTTTCTGAGTAATCTTTGATAACGCGTATTTAACTGAGGTAGGGCACAGCAGGAAATTTCCTGCTCAAAATATGGAGCAGCCCGACTGGGGTAGTACCTCGACCTTACAGAAGATCACAGCTAAATAATACTGTTTTCAAGCAGTATTGTGTTCCTGTTGGTGAGTAAGGTGACCAGAGCTCCTGGGGGGATTGGGGATAGGGTCGGCAACGCGAGAGCAAACAAAATTATTTAATCTTATGTCCAAATGAATTATGATACGACTTAAAAATTCGAGTATTGATTTGCTTAAACAAGGGATGATGATACTTATTATTAACTAATAGGATGTCACTATTTTTTATGGTTGCCAATCGGTAGCCTCACACTCATTGTTAGCATCCCTATCTCTCTTCACGTCCATCACCCCTGCGTTAGGGAGACATGCGGAAATACTTTACGCTGTGACATGAAGGTATAATCGTAATTTTAACCAATATTACTACCTAAGCCATCGTACGTTTTAGCGTTAATTGCTTTGCATCGCGTCGCGTCGAATGCTTTGAACGACTTCTTCATATTATTCATTACAGCAGAAGAATATTTTAAAAGATAAAGCTTAATCTATGAAATAATTTGAAGTCAGTTCCACAGTTTTATGACATAAAATTATAAAACCCACGCCGATAAAGAAATTTGCATGAAGTAATAAAGGGCGCAAGCAATTAAGAGACATTTTGTGTCTCTAACCAAAAAAAGAACGAAAATATAAGCTCAACACTAATTAAGTAGGACAGAAAAAGGAATATTTTTTTGGAAAATGTAATTGTTCCCATGCATGTGTATTGTTTGGGTACCATTTTTGGTGTTGCAATGGTGCAACGACAGTGCGAATAATCGAATATATATACATCTAGGTCGGCAAGCAAGCCTACGACTCACTTGTGTAAGTGATTAAAGTAGGTTAAAGGTGCTTGCAACACCAGAAACATCGCAAATGCGTTGCCAACCCTACCCCCGACCCTCCTCAGAATCTCTGGCTACCTTACTTACCATAGGAACACAACACCGCTTATAAAAGCAGTGTTATTAAGCTGTGACCTTCAGCAATGTCGAGGTACTTCCCCAGTCCGGCAGCTCCTGATTTTGATTCAGAATATTTCCTGCAGTGCCCTTCCTCAACAGTATAGTCGATCTATTCTACCTGCGTCTGGATAAATTAAGTGTGTCAATTATTCCGCAGCGAGGTGAATTAAATCAATCTTCCACATTTATAAAACAAAAAAAACCTTCTTCCTATCCTGTATTAAAATCTATTAAACTACTTACTGTACTTTCAAATAATTGTGTTATTTCACATGACACATTTTTGTAATAACAGTTAAACTTAATATTGTAACTGTGTTAGTATTTAGCCTCATCTGAGTTGATTTGAATTATACCTCTTCGTTTCGTTCGATATGGCACAGCACTTTAGATTTAGTTTAAAGAAGATGGATAGACTTTAGCAGCCTTTACCAACTATCATATAGGTATGTATATAATTTTAATAATAGAAGCATTAATACTAATCTCGCCTTGGGTTCCATGATAGTATTGATGGATAATATTTAGTACGAAAAAGGTATTCCATAGAAAAAGTGTTCCTAGATATTTCTACAAGCAATTACCTAATCGCAAAATATAATAAAGTGTTTATGGAATTTGATGTAATGGAATTATTATAATAAACCGTTTATACTATGTTTATTTGGTATAAACTTGACATGATAACCACTTAGACGAAAATTATTAATTAAAATCAAATTCTCTTACATAGGCTTCATAATTATATTTGATTTAAAGTTTGGGTTAATTATCTGGCGCTTGCTTAACTTTTAACTCTTTGTTTTTGTTGTTTAATCACGATATCTTCGTTAACCTTTTGTTCAAGTTCGTTGTGTGTTATCAATATTGAGGCCTAGCGTCTTTTTAGAGTAATGTTTAAATATTTTTTATAATATTGTTCTTTTCTTTTCAAAAATGCGATCAAACTAGTAATAATAAAATTATATATTAAGTACACTTAATTTAAATATTATTGTCAGTAGTCTAAGAAAGCTTAGAACGAAGAACGTCTAAAGTTATTTCCTGCCTCCGGAAGATGACCATCTGCACGCCTTTTCTGCTAATTAGTTACATGAGGTCAATGAAAGTTAAGAACGTTCAAATGAACTGGCTACTATGTGCGTGCATCTTAGCGTGTGAGAAATACTACAGAATATTTTTTTTTTAAAGTAGTTTTCACAAATTAGTTACAAGTAACACTAAAAAAAAATAGTTTATTGATAATAAGTTTTAACAAAACAAGTCGCAAGCCCTTGGCCCAGGGGCCCCCCTGTACTGGGTGGTTACCCGTGTTACTAAGCTTTTCCTTTTTCATCATGCTTAATAACAAAGAACGTTAAAAGAAGAAGATAGCTAAAAATTAAAAACGAATTCTCTAAGATTTAAAGTCAAAAACCATTAAACGAATGAACCCGTGAACCGTTCATTACATTTACGTCTAAGAAATTGAAAATGCATCAATATCACGGAAAGGTGCTTTTGTGCAAATTTCTTCAAATTTTACTTCTTAGAACATACCTACTCAGTTTCTAGGGTTACTTTGATTTAATTGAGATTCATTTGCCACAATTTGATGATAAGTTTGATTTTAAGTTGAATCTTTCAATTTTCTCAATAAAATTATAAATAAAAAAGGGGAGCTAAAAACTTTATTCATCAACTAGACAAAATAAATCAGTTTAACCATACCAATAAAAGTAATAGTAACAAAAGACAATAATATTTATAATAAGTATCTATTATATATTAAACAGGTGAAGTGACTTGTAGCTTAATAGTCAATAATGATAACTTAATTTATTTTTAGATAACAAGGAACAAAAAAAACGTTCATCTAAGCAATCTTAACTTTACTGTTCAATATAAGACACATCGATTACGCTTTGATACACTCTCGGCTGCTTAATTGGGCAGACGTCTCAAACGGCTACATCCGTTTGGGTAACATTACGTTGTCTCTATCATCGTTAGAGTCACGAAAAGTAGGTACGTTATTTTAACTTTTTGGGGAATACATAAGAAGTTAAATGCTAGCAACATTGTAACGAAAAAGCCTCTGAAATTATTTAACCCGCACATGGCAAACTTTAATTTGTATCGGTCATACAGATGTTTGTCGTGGTCTGGGCGTTTGTGCTTGTGTATTGTGTATGTTTCGGACCTCCGACACAGGAGTAAATCCTAGGTTCCATTGAGAGTGAGGCGTTTATTATTATTTACATCCTAAATGTGCTTGACCTATTTAGTTGACAATTAGGTTTCAAAATCTCATAGCAGAGTTTTGGAGCAACTTAACAAACGTGAGTCTTTAAAACCGAGAAGCTGAAGTTGAGTTTAACTCAGAGGTGCAACTCACGAATCATGTGTATTGAAAATGTAATTTTGATCATGTGTAATGAAAATGTAATTTTGTTTTAAGCGGTTGCTGGATAGAAACATCACTAAGTATAAATGACTGAGTAAGAAATCAATGATCAAGAGCTTTTCTAGCAAAACATCAGCACAAATATTGCAGATAGCATAAAACTTTACAGATTGAAACAGTTGATTTGAAATTGTTGTTGGGAAGGCAGAAAATACTATAATTGAAGTTGTGCGGTTAGAACGCTAACATAATTAGAGTTTTTACAACCTTTAACAACATTGAATGCAATTTCAAATTTTGATTTTTAGCTTGTCTATAGTTAATACGATCGAAGTTTTTACTCTTACAGAAAATCAGTTTGCTATTATAGTAACTTTAATTTATTTTTACTGTCATTATCATAGCATTTGTGATTTTTCTAGAGCTACCAGTGTTTGAGAGTGACGGTCAACTTTATATCAGTCTAGTCAGCTAAGTCAGCTCTTCTGTGTAATAAGCCTACATAATAATAAACTTGCACATACTTAACAGTGGTTTAACTATTATTCATAGCTTTCATGCCCTCTTCATGCGTTGTTTGTTCTTGTATTACGCAACATACCTAATACATATATATTTCACGCGTAGAGTAGTTTTCACTTCAAAGAAGATATTTAACTGACGTTTGAACAGAATGTCTTAAATACCCATGGCTAATTTGAATTAGTAGAATGCCAAAAGTTATTATAAAGTGATATTATTTGCATTTATGACAGGTATGTATTCGGAGAACAGGTGATATTCATGGTAATTTATTGGCTTTTTAATTTAATATTAAGACAAAGAAGGGTTTTCAAAAATTAAGCCAACTTATAAACAAATGTGTACGGTTGGTTATACGGCTATAAACTTTGAATACAAAATAATTATGATAATATGATGGTGCCTAGCAGCACGTACAGGTAATAGAGTTAACAAGCTGGTGTGTTATGCAAACTGTAAGGGTCTATAATTTTACTTCATGGTGGGGCAACTTATCCATACGGGTAGTCGTCTATCCTCAAAACAGGAGATCCACATAAAGTTAAATTCTCTAATTAATATCGAAATTTGTAATTTATAAGTTTAAAAATACTGAAATAATTAACATAAAAGATTAAACTAGCTATATTCATAGAAATTATTAAAATAAGGAGGCTTTTTTTAAAAAGTAGGGCCTCTATCCCGGTTTTCTAAATGTTTTTTCCAAAAATTCAAGATATTTTTATTCGACTGTCAGAGTGGTAATCATGTACAAAGGAAATAATCACTTGCGTAAAATCTACAAAAATTCTAATTTGTAATTAAATTTCATTATAATATGTCGTCCATTATAATTTGGAACTCAAATTAAATACACCAACGTATTGTATCTCGTGTTACCTATTTCCTTTTAATAGTAATTACGTCGGACAACAGGCCTCTTGTCAATTAATGGTCAAATAAATTTTATTTGAACTTCCTTTGTGGACGTTGAGATTTATGTTGTGCTTGATATTATGTTACCAGAGTGATCTCATCGTGTTTTCATCTCAACAATTTTATTGTTTCATATTCATTAGCTGTTTTCCTAGCTTCTCACTAAAGTATGATCAAAGGAGTTTTTTTAAAGGGTCTAGCAGGATAAGATAAGATAATTTGAAAATAACTTATGTGGTAATATTGGCGAGGTACAAACTTACCGTTGACACAATTTCAGCCTCTCATTTCGTTGCGTTCTGGAGATAATTGGTCAAATAGGCGCTAGAAGGGGTATTTTTTAAAACTTTTTTTTTCAAAAACTATTGTAGCTACACTAATGAAACAAAAACTATTTATTAGAAGAAATATTAGTCTACATTATTTATTTTTCATAGAATTTTTATATCGCATTTACTACTAAAAAAAAATTTAAAAAAAAAATTTTCATGATTTTTTTTTTAAGTTCGCGCAAAGGTACAATCACAAAAAAAATATATAATGTAGCTTACAACATCTAGTATTACTACCAAAAAGTGCAAAAATAAAAAATGGGTGCAACACTTCCAAAAAAAATTAAAACCTCTTATGACAGTCATGGGTACTGTATTAGACTTAACATTTCTCTCTTGATTACATTTTTTAATAATCTATACACCATTATAATATGAGTATTCTGTTAAAATAAATTAAAAATATTAAAGGTAGTGGTCAAAAATGTAAGTTCGACGTTAATTTTGACAACAGCAACTTTTTATATGAGCAAGTCGAAACTTATCGTTTCCCAGCTAGTCGTATGTAAATAAATAGTTTTTGTTTCATTAGTGTAGCTACAATAGTTTTTGAAAAAAAAAGTTTTAAAAAATACCCCTTCTAGCGCCTATTTGACCAATTATCTCCACAACGCTATGAAATGAGAGGCTGAAATTGTGTCAACGGTAAGTTTGTACCTCGCCAATGTTACCACATAAGTTATTTTTAAATTATCTTTCTGGGGCCGCTGCCCCTATCTTATCCTGCTAGACCCTTTAAATGCCAGTGTCTTTCTTATATTTTGTACTATATCTTTAATTATATTTCTTAAATAAGTTATGTTAGATATTTTTAATTTGTATCTGGTTCAATAAAATAAAGTTTTTCATATTATTATACAATACATTCATCAGTTTAGTTTTGTTAGCGATAGATTAAAAACGTGTTATTAACAGAACTTTTCTTCTGAATATAGTATCTAAATACAATGTAGACGAGTGGCAGGATGCATTCATTTAATTAAAAGATTTAAAAAATAAATAAAATAGGAATTACACATATAAAATATAATAAGGATAGTCTTGCACCTTGTGAAGTATTCCAACCATATTTGAGCCCTTTACATAGTGTCGAGCATCTAGGACGGCCATCATTATGCTATAAAGACGCTCTATCTTGATGTTAGATTATCGTATCAACTCTAAATATGGCAATTATGTGGAGGAAATTCTTTAGTAAGACGATTTGAAAAAAATCTACGCCTTCGTACGGTCACACTTACCACCCAAACTGGCAGATGGATATTTTTCCGTTATCAGAAACAAGTAGGTCACATATACAATTAACATCTGACGCGCTCGAGTACCCATTTCTTTGTGACTACACGCTCTCCACGCCGCTGAAAAGGCATACGTCATATAACCTTTTTTCTTTTTAGCACCTAATCTTCACAATCCAATGGGACCCCACGACGCTCGAGTAAATCCACATTTAGCTTTCTGGCCTCAAATGCCACAATTATACGATAAATAGAGTTATTTACGAGTACATGCATACTACAGGGATGAACGGTAATATATTTTGGTATTTTTGGGAAATTAGAACATGTTTCTCTTTAATATTTAACTTTTATTTCTACGACAAATAACATTTATATATTTTATGATTTGCGCCGCATTCGCTCGAGTCGTATTTTGATTTCCTTATTAAAAATGAGGCTTTAATTTTCTCTGAATATTTACACAAATTATGTCAAAATAATTCTAACATTTTCCTCTAAAAATATTAATTAGCTTTGTCATTTTAATCAAAATCGAGAAATGTATTTTGATGTAGATTGTAGACCATTGTTAATTTTTTAGCTTACCAAAGCAAGCTTTGAGTTCTTTATTTTATTTCACGTCTGTTTTCTTTACAGTAAAAAAGTTTTTAATTATATTGAAAAATTGATGAAATTATTAATAATGGATTATTATTTTTTCTAAGTAACGTTATCACGTCAATAAGTTTCTCCAAGGTAACAAGATAAATGCATACGTCGAAAGACATGTAAAGTAAAGACAAAAAATACAGGCTTTTATCAAAATCACAAAATAGTACATAATATTTTTATCGTGAGCTGCCACCTTAAGCTCAAACAGACGCTAGCCAAAGTAAAGGTAATACAAGTATCGAATATTAAATATTATAAATAGGTGTGACGTTATATATCCTGTCTTCATTTCCTGTATTCCTAGAGGTAGCAACTGACAATTGATGTGGAATTCAATATAGGTTTTAGGATGCGAGCGAAGCGACACATCTCAGTTACTTTATATTCTGTGCCCGTAAGATTATCGCTTGCCACGTACTTTAATAATATATATTGTATACCAAAAAGAATTTTTGATATAGCTTTAAATAAATTCATTGTGGACAACCGATGTATTATTATATAACACTTTATATAGATATGATATACATCTTGAATACGTCTCTTACGGTTTCACTCGCGTTGACATTATTTATGACGTTTTTATAAATGCACCTAGTATAATTATTGTAAAATAAAATGATAATACGTCATTACATTTGACTTAAGCTTTATCACTTTGTGGAGATATTAAAGTATTACTTATATAATGACGACAAAATCGTTTGTTTCATATTGCTCAAGAGAAAAGGCCTGAGAATTGAGTTTTACTATTATTATTAATATTTAATTTATTAAATAAACTTCTAATATTCTTAATAATGAAGTAAATGTTTCCACTTAAATGTATCGGAAAATTTTTAATGTTTTATGAGATTTAAAATTAGAATATTCCATTCATCAATTCACCGTACGCTTAAAATTTTACTGTTATTTTATAAATGCGTCATTTTCAGTAAAAGTTAATACTATAAAATTTTGAATACTTTCTTGATGTGCACGGCTAAGGAATGGAACTCGTTGCCCGCGTCTGTGTTTCCCGAACGATACAATCTGGGTGCCTTCAAGGCCAGAGTGAATAGGCTGCTATTAGGCAGGCATGCTCCACCTTCGACCGCATCGTCACTTAACATCAGGTGAGATTGCGGTCAAATGCCTGTCTATTTGGTCATAAAAAAAAAATAGAATAATTTTTAATTATTCCTGTTCTGTTTAAAACATAGGTATATTTATTTTAATGAAGTATCACGATTGTCGTTAACGATAATTGCGTTAAGCATAAAACAATTAATCTATAGTATACCTACTAACAATTATGAAACTATGAGATCAAATTTGGTAAGTATATTATTCTCGGAAGTCGTAGCAACACAGATTTTTTTTACATATAAATAGTAAGTAAACAAAGGTTTCCTTAATGAATATGAAATGAAAGTAAATAAGATATGTTATGATAACAAATAAATAATGAACAACGGTAACTCGATATTGTGACGTAGATTGAATGGATTTGTGAGAAATTAGGTACATGAGTAGATTAAACCCTGGATTACCACGTAGGATGACTTCATCCGGGTTACAAGTTAGGATTCGGTATGACATTAAACTGGTCTAAAGCTTAAATACTGTGTAGGTCAATTCCGCTACATAATATCTAGATTAATAGTTGTAATTTTTCCAAAACGCCTTACTAACTACTATTACTATTAATATCAATAATAGACCTGATTTTAAACTTCAAAATTGTTTATAATTTATGTTGCGAAATCCTTATGTTACGCTTACTTCGTCTTACTTTAATATAATAAATTAGAAAGATAACATGTACCTAGAATAATAGTATATAGTAGATGTTTGATTTCATTGTGGGCTTGATATTTTCTGTAGTTTGACATTAGTTTGATGGAACTGGGTAATTTTTTAAAACTTGATTCCAGGAAGTATGTAGAATTTCACCACCAATATTTTAAAATAGTCTTCGTATCAAAATTTATGTTCATTAATAGGTAGGTATCTACTATTCACGTTAAACATACTTTTGTGTCAAATTTATTTTTTTAAGGATCTTTCTATGTATTCGTAAAAACTCCGTACAATAAATATTTATTTATATAATCATTTACTTTAACTGCACTGAAAAATTCATTAGTTAATAGGTTTGCATGCTTTCCGCGATTACATGCCAGTTTCCGCTAAAGGGTAATCTAAGGGTATGACCGAGTATTCACCGAAATAATTAAATTTTAGGGCCCTTCAGTTTCATATACTTACTTACATTTAAAGCGAGTTAAAATTAAGTTTGAATTGTGGAACAATTAATTCTCGCTTTGTTCAACTTTTGTTTGCTGAATTTTTTGCCGAATTTATATTTTTTACCGTAATCCTTTGGGATTTTTAACAATATAATTATGTAGGTTACATTCTTTGTTTTAACGAAATCACTGAAAACTTTATTTAAACGTTTTTTTTTAAATATTTATTTAGTATTTCGTATAAAGTATTTATTTACGATTCAATTACAAAAAATAACGGGCTTTTATAACTCAACGGTTTCGTTCATTAAGCTTTTCGAAGGTTTTATAAAAGTCGATCCATATTCCCTTTAAAAAGTTGACGGAGCATTTTTTTTTTCAGTCTGATTTAATAATAGCACGCACGAACGCACGTGACATAATATACCTATATAAAAAACAGAGGTGCTTATGAAACGTATAATCTATACTTATTATAAAAATAAGTCCCCCGGCCGCGTCTTTCTGTCCTCCTGTCTGTCTGTCCTCCTGTCTGTCTGAACACGATAAACTCGAAAACTACACAACGGATTTTTATACGGTTTTCAACAATAGAAAGAGTGATTCTTGAGGAAGGTTTAGGTATATAATTTATTATGTTTTAATGTAAATTAGCAGAAATACGGCGATAAATGTTGAAGAGGTCGCAAAAAATCTCCCCAACGGAGAGCTTTCCACGCGAACGCTGCGTAAACTAGCAAAGATATAGTTGTATAATGTACTAGCGAATTCAAAATCTATAAAAATCCTACAAAAAAGTCCGCGATAGCATATCTCTATCTCTTAGGGTTGACTTACAATAACCACTTTTATGTTCAAATTTTAATTAAAAATATTACGTTATTTTCAAAGTTATTTTCTTAAGTTCAGTATTTATCCTTATCCAAATGAATATGTTATTTATACCTCGCGCGCTATTACTTGGCGAGACTGAAGTTCGCGCAGAAGGCTGCGCAGTAACATTTTTTAAGGCGATTTTGGCATGAGACGCATGCGGGGAGGCTAGGGATTGACCATATGTAAACACAATCGACCGTTTAATCAACCGAATTGCGCAATCGATTAGTTTTATTTAGGATTTATTGATTTTTGTTTATATAAGATATTAAACGTATTAGATTTACGAATATAGTTAATTTTGTCGTTAATAAACGAGATTTCGACATTAATTAAAAAAAAAATACAAAAATCAAATTTTCTCAGTTGAAAGACACGATTTACTTGAATATCAGTTATCTATTAACGACTACACTATTTGAGAAAATTTAAAACCTCCTTTTAAAATTAAAAATAAATATATTTTTATGACTTAATTTTAATCGATTTCAATAATAATCGATTAAACAACACCTTATTGCACATCCCTTTTTGCTTACTTCATACAGCTTCGTGTTTTTTCGGAAATGCTCGGATACGGTAATCTGTCTCAGTCACACGTTAGTATTCGTGCCACTATCTCTGTCTTGAGCACTATCGGCTACAAAAGTTTTCGTTTCTAATGTTGTTAATTTTTATTATTAGTATTACGTATTCGCGGTATAAGAACCAGATGAACGTATCTACAAAAAAATCAAAAAAAGTTTTTTTTCGTAAAACGGTTCACAATATAGTCCTTTATGAATTGCCAAAACGACGTAACGGTAAAGTCAATATTTATCAAATTCCAAAAAAACGAATTAGCTTAAGAATCATTTTCAATTGAACCAGAAAAACGTACTATGAATACCGTTTAAATAGTTCTAATTATCTTCCTACCTCTTTAGAGCTATAAGAACGTATTTCTAAAAACAATATTTTTATTCGATTAGAATATAGTATGTTTGGCAATATTATAAAAACCAGAAGAACGCAAAAGCTTATACGTTGTTTTGGTCGTTACAAAATTTTGTTTTGATGCTTAGTTTAAAGAGCCAGTGTAACGTTTGTGTATTTACGTTTTATTGGCACAAACATTTTTATTAGATAAATAATACAAATCAATGGCCAAAACGATGTATTACGATTTACGTTTATGTGGCAGTACTATTGTTTGAAAATAATTAAGGGTCACACTAACGTATGTCAACCAAATTTTAAAAATATATATATTACGTCTGCGTAAGCATATATAAATAAATAATTTCTATTTTTTTCAAAGCTCTAAGAGTATCGCAATACATAGAAAACATTTTTTTTTCCATACTAGTATTTTATCTGTATTAAAAAGCTGGTAAAGTTTAAAGAGCCGAATTTTCACAGTATTTTTGCTTTCCTGTAAAATTGAGAAAATGTAGATACGTTTATCTGACTCTTACACCGCGTATTAGTAATTAGTGTTATAGTATTCAGTTTGTTTTATTTAGCTTTAATTGTTTTATCTAGTGTTAGTATTAATTTTGTTTTATTTAGTGTTAGTATTAAGTGTGTTTTGATTTTGGGATTTTCCCCCTCAGCGACAGTGATTAAATAATAATTAATAATAAGCGTAAATATGTGTTAAATAATAATAAGTGGTAATGTATATAAAAAGTATTAAGTGTAAATATTATTTATTGTGTTGTTTGTGATAAAAATCTAGCTGCCACTATCGAAAGGTAAGATATTGAAATTGAATTTTTAATATAAAAGTTATTTTTGCAGCATCTTAAAGTGCTATGATGTTTATTTTATTGGTCACTGTATTAGGGAAATTTTATTCGTACATTGATTTATAATAAAAATAAAAATTGGTAATGACAGTTTTTTTTCGTGAGTGTACATGCGCAAAAGTTCGCAGAGCCTATGTTCAGACGTGCCAAGTTATTTTGCGGGTACTGTAGCTTAGGCATTTAATGCAGATTAAAATTGCCCTTTACACTATATCAACCAGTTGAATAGTTTTTGAGATATCGTCGTTAGAAGTAATTATTAAAAATAAATAATGAGCAACGAAGTGGGCACGGGTCGGCTAGTATAAAATAAAATATTAAAGTTATTAAAATAAATATTAAAGTTATTAAAATAAATATCAAACTTTAAATTTAAAATAAATTACTAAACGTCCTGCGCCTTTCGTTTATGTATTATTACTTATCCAGATTAGTTGTTGTAGGTATATAGGAGTAGGTAATTAGGTACATGCCGTCCTATGTGACATGTGATATTATTTATACTTTATAACGTTTCTCAATAATAGTAGTACCGTTCTCAAAAACATAATTATAGCTAATTACAATGTTCAAACAAAAAACAAAAACCTCCTTAGATTTACTAGCTATTACCGTGACTTAACTCGTTGTTGTAGTAGAATATGTATTAACATGTTTCACATACGCTGTTTTAAGTAGGACCGAGAGCAATAAAAGTGTGAAAACCGTATCTTTCATTTAGTAGTTTTTGCGTAACGCGGTTGATAAACATAGATACAGACAGACAAAAATTGTAAACATAATATTTTTAGCTTCAATCGGCCCAGTTTATACATTTTTTTCTCAAATATCTCCTATGTACAGTTACAGTTTTATCACGGGAGTAAATCTATACTAATATATAAAGCTGAAGAGTTTGTTTGTTTGGTTGTTTGTTTGTTTGAACGCGGTAATCTCTGGAACTACTGGGCCGATTTGAAAAATTCTTTCAGTGTTAGATAGCCCATTTATCGAGGAAGGCTATAGGCTATGTATCATCACGCTAAGACCAATAGGAGCGGAGTCCACGCCGACGAAGTCGCGCGCAGAAGCTAGTATACTTATATAAGCGCAGTTGCTCGACTAATTCACAAAACAAATAAATATTACAAACTTAAAATTACGGTCACGTGTAAAGTAACGATAAAATGTTTCAAATTCGATAAAAATTAAGCTTTATAATTTGAAAAGAAACACAAGTCTACAAATAATGATTACAGGCTGTTTCAATGCTTTGCTCATGCAATTGTAAAATTATCTTGACGAAGTTTATTTTATGATGTGATTTTAGCATTAGAACTAGTTTGAAGGCGTAATAGTTTTAATGTGATATTTTAAACTTTAACACCTTAATGAGTTAAGGTAAAACAATAATAATTACCACAATTTTTGTTTTACCTTAATGAGTTAAGGTAAAACAATAATTATTATTACCAAAATTTTTGTTTGTTTCGGGTAAGTTATTTCTAAGGCACTAAGTATTCAAATAATAACCTGTTTACTTTAATAAAATTTATATTAATTCTTAGTTACGGTTTATCACACAAAAGCGAGTGATATTATCGACTTCAACAAGCAAATATCTAAGGAAAAAAGGAAAACTCTAAAGAAGTTACATAAGAATGTCTTAAGCTACTAAAATATTGTGCATAAAGTCCAGTCTTGCAGTTTTATGTATATATGTTTGTGTTTGTATGTTGCTTGTTGAATAATAAATATCCTGCTTAAACTGTAGACGTTGGTTAAAGACGAAATGTTAGAGAAAATTTACAGAAATGTGTAGTTCTTTTTAGTCGTTTACATAAATTTAAGAAAAATTTTCTTTGTGTTCGGTTTATGTCCAGTAAAATTTGTTACATTAAGTAATAAATCGTACGATGATTTCCATTGTTTGACGATTAGAATTTAATATGATTTTGGTATTATTCAGGCTATCATATTAATAATTCATGCAAATTGGAAAACATAAACTTAGAACAGAACTTACTCCAACTAAAACATCTGAAACTGTTAAACTGCCGTTATCAATACTAGTATCTAAGTTGTATATATTTATGTTTATTCATGTTTATCCGTACATAAATATTTTTAAATTGCTTTAGGCGCTCTTAAAACTAAAAAAATGGTTGCCTGTAAAGTTGGTTTACGGACGATAGTATAACGTGACAACGTCATAATAAAACATCTCCTCGGACGCATAGACCAATCGAGTGGAAGAGAGATAGGTGCAATGAACGTAACGCTACAATGAGCGTAACGCTACATGAGTCATCATTTTTCGTGCATGCAGCCGAATGTTCATCGATTTATTAGACGTTGTCACGTCAAAAGGTTTGAAAATAGAAATGCAACGCAAAGAGTATATAACCACTGCAACGTAAGAATGTGCGTCTGTGGCGCATGAAGAATTTTAAACAAAACACTGACGTTTAGGGGTGGAATCTATGTAAGTCGAGTGTACTAGTCGTAGTACGGTGCGTTGTCTGCTCATGCATGTATTTACATGGGGAGAAAATGCCTAGAGTACAGTTAGTATATTCGTACTCGTAGGCTATACTTTTAAATATATACGTCGCTTTGTGCAATGTAATTTTTTTTAATGACAAAATTAGGCAGTACTAGTGGTCGGTTCGTAGTTGAATCCTAGTTGAAATTCGTGATAATGAACTATGAAGCTGGTATGTGCTTGGCATAAGTACTATTAAAGTTGATAGTGTACATTCTGTTTCGAGGGTACACACAATATACAAAAACACAAACACCCAGACCACGGGAAATGTAGTACCTATGGTCATTAGAAATGCCCCGCGGAGGGATCGAACCCGCAACCGCAGCGCAACAGGCAATAAGCCAGTACTGTGCAGTTGCGCTAACGCGTCTAAGATGAGAAATAAATGCGAATATGCAAATTAAATGCTTCTGTAATACATAGGTATGACATAATATAATGAATTCATTTCAGTTTCATTCTTTCGCTTCGTTGTGTTTCGCAGTGTTTTAATATTTCTAAAATTTTATAATATATATAAAAATATACAATTGGATTAATTAATGAATAATTTATAGCATTTGTTATTTTCATTCATAACACAACTTTTGTTATGTTCTGTATAAATGTATTACATCCATTTATTATCTGTTAGATAAGGTTAGACTATAATTTGTAACAATACATTGTGGTAACCTTTGTACTTGTTTTACACCTGTTCGCATAATTGAAAATAAACCCTCAAAATGAGAAAATATTTAAGATACTGTTTTCGTATTCTGATTATGCAAATTGATTTCCCCAGTAAATCAGAAAGCTTAAGCTTTATTGCAGACGATTTAGGAAAGGCGAGTGCTGTTTATAAAATCAATTATTTTCTTAGAAGTAATTTTCTCGATGATATGGTTTCTTTGTATAGTTTGTGCGAAACGGTAATGGGATAACGTTTTGAAATTAGTAGTTATTAAGGCGATTTTGCAAACTTGTTTATCTTTAATAGTAATACATGTTATTTCACAATTATGATTATATAGTGTATTCGACTCCTAACTGCTTTCCTTCAAATGTAGAGTTCTGTAGGTGTTATAGATCACGTTTCTCGTGAAAAAAAATCCTAGCCCTTTTTTTAAATTTTCTTTGTCTTAATATAATTATGATGTTTAATAATATTTAGGTAAATGTTATATATTACATAAATAAAATAAATACGTTGTCTCAAAATAAAATAATGGTAGTAAAATAATAATAATAAAGTGTGTGTGTCAGCTCCGACGCACGACTGGAGTTCACTTCTTCAGATCGACTCTCTAAATATGCACAAAAAAGACTATAGTCTAAGAAAAAGATTAATACCATATCAAATGATAAATAAATGAATCAAATAACGGCATCTATCGATGGCATTGTTAGAAAACGTCGTAACCGATACCGTCGTAACCGTCGTAGCCGGTACCGTCGATGTCGTAGCAGGTAGATAGCGCACAAAAACGTAACGAGGTCATTCGTTCAGTAGATTTTACTCCTCATAATTATTTTTTTCATACCGGGGGCCTTATTTATGTAAATCGATTCTTAAGGAGTAAACTCCAAAAAGTGATTAGTTATTAGCAAACAAATGTTAGCATAATGACTTGAATAAAAATTTCACTTCGTACACTTAATTGAAATATTACACAAAAATATTTAATGTAAATGGAGACCTTGGGATTCAAACGGGACGGTAAAGAGAAAATAAAGTGATAAACTAAATAAAACAAACACACATGGTCGTTTTCAGGGTTTAATGAAAGAAAAAATGTTAATACCATTAACATCCAAATGTTTGTGTTAAGACTGTGTAATTGTGTATTTTGTGTCAAACCGACGTTGCTAGATTTCATTTTGTCCATTATCGTTTTGATGTAAGTATTATTTATTTAAAATAGCCATATTTAATTTCATTAAAACCTAGAGGACAAGCGAGCAATGTTTTGAAGTTTTCTTTGACAATTAACTCCATAATATTCAACACCATGGACGTAATATTAGTATAGGTATTACGTCCATGTGTTGACAGTTCAATGTCATATTGTAATAACGAGAGTGACAGACACATTGACACATCTGAAAACAATAATATATAATTTCTATTAATGGTTTTAACAAGACTTTCTACTCGAAACCCTGATTGTACAAAATCAGGGAAATATGTACATTTTTTTCTTACATCTATACATAATAATAAAATGATAGGAAAGTCAATGTATGTCCGGGATAAACTCAAAAAGTACTGCATGGATTTACTTCAAATTTGGCACGAATATTACTAAGAAGTCGGGTCAGAACATAGGCTACATATTATCGCGCTATAACCTACGGGGAACGAGCAGTGAAAGCACGCAGACGACGTCGCGGGCAGCAGTTAGTGTATAAATAAGTTACGTGACATCATAGGAACCGCATAAATGTCGACGCGCGAAATCTTGTTATGTGGAGTATGTATTAATTCTATGGAGTATAGCTTGTCTGCCGAACGTGACTCATGGATCTTGCGTACTATTGTTCTATTACGTCCGTGGGTTTATCGTGACCGTCACCCCGCCTTGTGGCCCTTATACGGCTGCATCGCTCGCGAAAAGTACTTTCGAGTACCTACGTGCTACTGCGGTTACTATGCTGAACTTTTAAATGTAGGTATATGTATTATTTGCATTTCGATAACATTAGTTGCACTGTTAAAAAAATAATTTGAATTTCATCGAAATGCATTGCAATTTATTTCCTTTAGCTGCATATTTGCAGTTTATCAATAAAATTATAACATTTAAGCTACCTATTATATTAAGATAGGCAATAATAATGTTATTTATTATAAGATATTTTAGATGATATTTTTAGACATGTATAAGCTAAACTTTTTATTTTATAATGATAAAATTAGAATACTTCCCATTAACTACTTACTATTTGCTGTCGTCAATAATTTATTACAAATATTGTACTGATCAACGGAGATAGATTTGTAGTATTAAATCTTTAATTAGGTACAGATTACGTTCTGATTACAATGGAGCAATTTCTGGTTCAACAGCAATTTTTTTAAATGTTATATTTAATGTAAATACAGCAACATTCTGCCGTGCAGCTGTAGTGTTTTATATGCATCTAGCAATTCTAGCATAATCACCGCCCTTTCTAAGTCAGTTTCGGATCCTAGTGATTTGCAAGTGTGCACGACCCTTCCCCAGTGCCATATCCCTCGCTTTTAAGGCGATCCTTGTCTGGTAGAGAATGCACAACATATAGCGTGGCTTTGTATACCTTTGAAGATTTGCAGAACCATGTTTTTTTTTACTCTTAACATACCGTAATTTGTCAGCGTATATTTAGCTGAGAATATTTACTATATTCATTAGGTTTTGACCGTAATAGATTTGGGATGCTATTAACGATGGACTATACTGTATACAGATAGTATACAGTGTAATAGTGGCAGGTATATTATAACTGCCTACAATAGTAGTAGGACAGCTAAAATGGCTGATGCTCTCAATAAAAATCAATTACGATGTCTTTTAACTATGTTAATTTAAAGCAGCTTCTAATAAGTATCAAATGTTGAATTAATAATACATGTTTTTTAAATAATATTCCAAACTCTTATAATAAACATTTTAATTGTATCTCAATACTAAGAATATCCTCATATCGCGAAGGGTGATCATTCATATCTCTTCAGAAAATTTAAAATTTGTTCGCGGGCAATTTAATATGTCATGATAGTTAATTTATTACCGTCCCCTGTACCCATGTCAACAAAAGTAGATGAAGCGTGATCTGTGTACATTTACTATTGAAGCTTCCTCCGTTTCGTAAATTATTAACCAGCAAGGGGATGACTGTTTGTAATAACTTCCTGATGCTTTTCGACGCGAAGTAATAATTCGTTCACAAAATGTTGAATGTTATTACTTATTGTAACTTGTTATATCTCGTGACATCGTAATAAAACTTTGTCTGTTTCGTATGTGTCGCACATAGAAATAATAGAAAGTAAACGACAGTTTCGTAAAGAAGGTTTTTAAATAAAAGCTATGAAATGGTTGTTTTTGTTAACATATGTATCTAGAAATACTAGTGGTTACCCAGTGCACAGTGGTCGAAATTCGACCAAAATTAATTTAAAAATTTATAAGTTTGAACTCTATTAAGGTTCTGTTGTCAAGGACTATACCTCTGTAATAATAAACAAAAAGTTCCTATATATGCGTGTGTGTGTCAAATACACGGTATACACGGTAGTGTACTGTTTTTTGAAGTGAAACTTCTTTAGGCGCATGAGAGGTAAAATATGAGCGACAGCTAACGCGGCAACGCGTCACGCGGTCAGTACTTGGATGGGTGACCGCCTGGGAACACCGCATGGCGTTGGATTATTGTTTTTTTTTCAATTAGTTTTATTTGTATTTTAAATTCGTTTCTTTTAACTAGGTTATTTTATTAGTTTTTTTTTTGGATTAGTTCGCCAAAGAAGTTTCACTTCTGACGTATACTTTGTACGCACGCAATTTTTTATTGGTTTAATGTAATTTTTATGCTTAATTGAAAAACATATTAGCAGTCTGCACTCCTCTATATAAACTACAAGTGTGCGAAATTTCTTACTCCTCCGTCTACGCAATTTTCGCAAAAGGTGGTACAAAGTTTTTGCTTCACGTATTAGCATAATATGCTAATTGATAAGAAGTGTGAAAAGTTAATAGCAATATTAAGGCTGTTAATGATGATAAAAAATGATAAGTTCCAACATTAATGGATTTTTTTATTCGCTTCAATTCTAAACATAATTATTTCCTTCTTCTTCATTTTAAATATTCCCCGTAAACGGAGGCTGAGAGGAAACGGGATACTTCGTAATAAAATATTAATAGCAATAAATTGATTCTCACATTAAGTACATTTTTTGAAAAAGTTCGAATATCGATTCCCTTTTTAAACTTATTAAAGATAAATTTATTTCCTTACATATTATGATTGTATACAATTGTTTATAATATAGTATGCCTAAATGATATTATCAACCTAATCTGTAGTTTGTAAAAAAAAACAAACTAAAAAAGGTATAATTCTATATTTACGTAGGTACCCACATATTATATTCAATTATTGTGGCTGGATCCGAAAACTTTGTTGACAAAAGCGCGCATCATTTAATTTACGAACAGAGGGTCGATCAAAAGACGTTAATTTTAATGTACATAAGCACGTTTAAATATAAATACGATGTTATAGAGTACCAATAAAAAATCAAAGTTATTTGTGTTGTATATTGCGGATATTTGTGTGAGAAAATACTTGAGACAGACGCTATCAAAGTCTGTCAAAAATGTCAGAATCAGTCTCAATGGCTAAATAATTTGTTACCAAAAATTCAATAAAAAAGACGAAATTATAATGTATACTTATTTTTGATAAGAAATTTCAGCGTTTTAAAAAACACCCTTTTAAGAGGGTGAAATGAGTCATAAAAATTATATGGCAGCTTAATATTTTTCAGTTCTTTTGCTTCGGAGAATTTGTGTTTCAATATAAATGACAAAACTAATATTGTAAAGGTTTCTTTAAAAAATATACTCCTCATATAACGCCGGTACCAGGTTTTCAGTTCGGGAACTAGAATCCATCAAGTACCTGTTTATGACGTCTTTCACATAAAACTATAAAAGCTCACTCTATGACGTACACGAATAAAGCAGTAACATAAATGTCAAATGATCTGACAGGTGACAAAATTAAATACGAGCTTGTAAACACGGTTCACACCCACGACTGCTCTGGTGTAATGGTGCGTGTGATGTGTAGGCGCCTAATCAGCGGGTGTCGCGGGTTCGATTGCCGCTCGGAGTGGATATTTGTGACTATACAAATATTTGTGGTTAAAGAACTTTATTCTCAAAAAGACAATGTCACTTATATGAGAACAAAATAATATTATAACAAAAGTAAAACATACATAACGTCGTCCTATAAATACTAGTGCTCAGTTAATGAATATTTTATATGGTTTCTTTGAGAATATATTGTGAAAGTAGAGATTTAAATTCATTAACTGAGCTAACATCTTTCATTAGACGTGGTAATTTATTATAAAATTGTGCTCCCTCGAATGTAATATCCCTTTGGGCAAATTTCGTCCTAGTTTTAGGCAGAACCAATAAGCTGGGTCGACGATTGCTGCGCTTCGTGATATGTTTCATAAATGACAAATTTGAGTGTACAGATTTACTGATAATTTTTTTTATTAAAATACAAGAATTATATATGTAAAGTTGTCGAAGGTTCATGATTTTAGTTTCTTTATAAATTTTATTTGTAGGTGTGTAGTATGGGTATCGAAATAGTATTTTAATTATTTTATTTTGTTTTCTTTGAAGTTCTTGTAGTTTCGTTTTGCCAGTGTTACCCCATATTTCTATCAAATACAATAAATGCGATTTTACTAAAGAATTGTAGATGTTATATTTAATTTTCTCAGGTATACATTTAGAAATATTTATAAGTGACCCAATTAAAGAAGAAAGTTTTTTATTTATGTAGTCTACTTGATATTTAAAAGTTAAATAATTATCTATTCGTAAACCTAAATATTTTTCACATGTTTTCTGCTCGATTGGAATGTTATCAACAGTTAGTGGATCATGCGGTGCAATAATTTTATTTTTAGTTTTAAATACAATGTAACAAGTTTTGGAAGCGTTAATAGTTAAAAGATAGATAGATATCTAGATCTTGTTGAGCTTGAGCAATTATGTCATTTATGTTACTACCAAAATAAAATAAACAAGTGTCATCTGCACACAAAGTTATATGACCATTTAGTTTAAAAAGTTGCAATATCATTTACATAAATTAAAAATAGAAGCGGTCCCAAAATAGAGCCCTGTGGGACTCCACAGGTGACAGGCAAAGCACTACTTTGGATGTCACCAATCTTGACGATCTGAAATCTGTTTGTTAGGTATGATTTTAACATTTCAAATACAGCACTCTTGATACCGACGTTTTGAAGTTTTTGTAGTAAAAGTTTATGGCTGACGGTATCGAAGGCTTTTTTTAGGTCAATAAATACGCCCAAAGCTATGTTCTTTCTGTCTAGGTTCTGCCTTATTTTTGTCACTAGGTCTACAGTTGCAGCAGTAGTGTTGCTTCTAGCTCTAAAACCATATTGTCGTTCAGATATGAAACTAAAAGAGTTCAAATACGTAGTCAAACGGCTGTGGATTAATTTTTCTAAGATTTTTGAGAGAACGGGTAGTACTGCTATTGGACGAAAGTTTTCTGGGTCGGTAAAGGAACCAGATTTATGAACAGGGGCTATTTTTGCAATCTTTAATGAGTCTGGGAATATTCCTTCAGACATAAGCTTGTTAAAACAGTGTGCCAGACTTTTTGATATTAAACTACATAAACATTTTAAGGCTTTTTTGCTAATTTTGTCTATACCAGTACTAGCATTCGAATCTAGATCGCCTATAAGTTTTTCAATCTCAATGGAACTACATGGTTTGAATGTTAGAAGTTCATGATTGTTATGTTCATTGATTGTATGAATCGGGTGTTGGATGTTGTGGTATTGTGTTGGTATTCTTTTAGCTAGGAGGGAACCAATTGTTGCGAAATATTTGTTATATACGTTACAAATATCGTTTATATCAGAAATTATTTTTGATTCTACTTTTATTTTGGAGGGAGCACAACTTTGATTTGTTTTATTAATATATAATTTATTAACTAAGGTCCAGGTCTTTTTTGGATTCTTTGCGTTGTTTGTAAATAGTTTATAATAGTATAAATCCTTTGTACTTTGTATCAATTTAGCTATTTCCGTTCTCTTTCAATAGAATTTATTTTTAATATACTCATTGCTAGGATTGTTTTTATATTGCGTCCATAAAAAGTTCCTTTGACTTATTCCATCGATAATTATTTAATTTATTTCCGGCCACCTTACCTCGGAGAGCACGTTAAGCCGTCGGTCCCGGTTGTTATCATAAACATTTGATATCGATCTTTACTCATAGTAGGGAATATATCCGACGATCCGCAACCAGCAGTGGGGTGTAACAGACTGAATCGTATTCACATTTTATTTTTCTGCAGAGAAATCTTGAGATAAATTACTCAAACATCTTTATTAGGTACTTTAATGTCATTACGTTAGCACGGAAATATTTATTACTAGCTTCTGCGCGCGACTTCGTCGGCGTGGACTCCGTTCCTATTGGTCTTAGCGTGATGATAAATAGCCTATAGCCTTCCTCGATAAATGTACTATCTAACACCGAAAGAATTTTTCAAATCGGCCCAGTAGTTCCAGAGATTACCGCGTTCAAACAAACAAACAAACAAACAAACAAACAAACAAACTCTTCAGCTTTATATATTAGTATAGATGATATGTTTGAATAGAACTAAGACTACCTCCCGTGCTTTTTTTATTTGTTTGCATGTTTATGTCCTAAAAAGTGAATATTCATCGATTGTTGATATATAAAATGAATTTAAATTATCTGTAATAAATGTTATAGATTTCACATTAACGTTTTCAAACCACAGTAAAATTGGTTGTACTTCAAACGCTTTCACCAAGCTGAATATAAAATGATTTACCTTTTATTTCCACACTTAAAAATCGCTCTAGCAAATTTTCGAGTAGGAGTTGTATTCAATTAATTCAAATGTGTTGTCACGATGACTAATTGATGAAATATTCCCTGTCTGGTTCTACCCAATGATACCAATAAATTTCTCACAAGAAGCGTATTCAGATAGAAATCTATCGGTAATTAGTATGTATAGCAATGAGTAAGTCCACTGCAGGACTTCTATTCATTGACGTAAATAGCCGGACCGATTAAAGCATTTGCAATGTAAATGGACTGCAACTAACCCTTCCGTTAGTCTTAAACTCGAATATATATTATGTAAATAGGCAAATTAATGCAGATGAGAAATACGCTTTGTAAAATATTGTATTAAGTATTAAGTATATTCAGTTCCTAATTCAAATGAAACGTGTAAATAAATAAAAAAATACTGAAAAAAAATGTGTAGTGTTTGTATATTTGCATTCACGAATTGAACCAATAAACTCCGAAATTAAGCGGTTGTCAATTCAAATTTTATTGCAAACATAATAATTTATGCACATTATCGAAAGAAAATATCCAATAAGCGTTGATAAGTCGGAATGAATATGCATAATTATAACGAAATTAACTCCCATTTTCCAATAAAAAAGAATTGAAATTTAAATATAGTTGAATTAATATTAATTGAAGTAATTAGCAACATTTATTTTTGATGTTAAATTAATTAAATATAACTCATTGAGATCACTCAGTGATCTTAACTCATTTGAGAAATTTTTGACAGTGAATACAAATAATGAGAAAAAAATTTACCGTGGAAATTATAAGTCGATTTTTTTTTTTGTTTGCTGATATCATATTTTATTCGAATTTATATAATAAAATTGGGTAGGTAAGTATTTATTGTGAAATCTTAATAATTTTGCATTCTAATGCGCTCGTATCGTGAAATAATTTTGATTGATTAAGTATCTAACTTTTACACCATTACTACTATAACTAGCATCTATGTTACATACCTTGGAATATGAACTACATAAAATAAACTTTATCGGATTAAAACCACCCGTGAAGCTATTTATCAAATCATTGTGATTGTACGTTCGAAGAAATCTTTAGTTTGATATATTGAGTGGAAATGTACCTATATTAAAATTTATATACACAAAAATATCGCGAACTTGTTCGTCGAATACAATAAACAGCTAAATACCCTGTAACGACACAAAATACATTTAAACACATACATATTTTTGACTCTCCTGTCTTTTATTTTATAAAAATAATATAATTGCTATTAATCATGTCCGATAAAAACTTTTATAGAACACCCGTAATCCCCTGATAATGTCGTATGGGGTGAAAGAACATTAAAAATGTTACACAACTTACCATTGTTAATATAAGAATACCAGCTTAACATCGCATAAAAGGTTCATCCCTCTACAGTCAGGAGCAGAAGTATGCGGGTCGAATCTTTGTTGTAAGCTGAATAATAATATTCAATTTTATTCAATTACATTTTATGCTGAGTAGGGTAACGCTCAGTAGTTAAGCGTCGTCAATTTGATAAAATTTGTAATAACACTTAGTTACACACTTAGGTACATTAGGTACTTCTTATTCTATGTTCGCTAATAAAATAATTCAACGTAGTTGAGGGTTGAGATAATTGCAGTAATATCTGAGGTAGGTGCTTTTTGTCATGTTGAAATTCGAGACATTTTAAAACCGGCAATATACCTATAATATATGTATAGCGTGGAGTAGGCAATATATATGTAGTTGAAGTAACACTTTTTTACGCACGCTTGACTTGGGAGTTGGGAAGTATACTGGTGAATGCGTGACGAGAGCGCTACGAAATTTGTGATCGGGTGATGTAAACGGAAGTTGAGAGGGAGATATAAGTTAGATGGAGCTAAAGAAGTTTGACTTCAGTCGTGTGGTCTAAAGCAAACTTGTTTTTTTATGTTTAACATTAAAAGAAATAGAATCTGAAATATAAATGAAGAACTTTTTAAAAAATGAGTTTGATATGAATTAAAAACACAATGTTGTCAAATATATAGGTACATATATGTATTGTCAAATTATTATATTTCTAATTCATTGTCTCTCAAAGATTTCAAATTTTTATGTCGGTAAAAAAGTAGGCAATTTATTGGAAGCCCCTCAAGGACGTGTTCCGGTTTCGAACGGAGCCGCCCACTGCTATGGCTTCCGCCGTGGCAACAAACTATGGTCAACACTTTTAATGCTCAGGTATAAAGAAGTGGAAACAAATGAAAGTTATACTACTTGAGGAACGGAAATTAACTAGCCGCAAGTTTTTCAACTTTATAAAGCGAGAATGATTGACACTGAGGAAGATTAATAAAATGAATTAACTTTGACAAAAAATTATTGATGCTTAACGTCGTCTTCTTTATTATGTCAAAAGTGATATCATGTTCACAGTAGTACTTTGTAAGCTTAACTGCATGTGTAACATTAATTGATTGCGCCGTACATAGCAGATGTCGAATTGTTGCCATTTATTGGACACTTTATCGAATTAATGTAACGGACGTCGCATATACGATGAATTAAATTTTATTTTCCCTTTTAGCTGTCGGTTAATGAAATCAACAAATCAGCTTCGATTATTATTTGTCGGCAATTGTTAACGATTTGTTAAATGTGATTAATAGAATTTGTAGACGTTTGACTATCGACCAATTTTACCCCTTACCTACATGTACTGACAAATCCGATCAATTTGGCTTATAGTTCTTTTAACATTTTCTATAGCACTTTGCCAAATGCTTGTGCCAAATAATATAATATAAGCTACATACCTACTAATAATACCTAGTATATATAATTTATTTAATTTAATAATATTATACTTCTTACTATCATTACCAAGTTCCATCAGTCTTATAATAATACAACTGGCATGAATAAAATTATATTTAAAAGTATTTTTCAGCGAGCAACAGACACTTATAAAATGTTTTAAAAGCAAATAAAAAATTTACCATTGCGAAAATTTTAAAAGACGGCATTATACAGAATTATTTAATCGTTCCATTCCGCTAAATTGCCGTTAAAACGTAAACTGTCAGTATATTAAAAAAAAGTACGTAATATAATATGCGTAAAACGGTAGGTTTTGAATAAATGGAGAAGGATGATGATGCTAACAAAAATGCTCCACAAGGAGCGTGTTGTGTGATGTGTCTCAGCTTATATTGAATGCAACCAAGCGCGCCACTCGGAGCCGCCGGTGAATCAAAAGATAGCTTTTATGCAGGAAGTTCTTACTCGGTGGTCTGACATTGACCCCTTAAATACGTTATATATTCATTTAATAATAATTCATTTACTTTGATATTACATCAAGTTATAATGATATAGGTACATACACGATTATTTCAAAACGAGAAAAGTGATATTTATATTTATAGGTACCTACCTACTAGCTGTTCCCGCAAACGTTGTTTTGCCATATATCTTATTAACCCCTTAATCCCCTCCCTTATAACTTAGGGGTTTGAAAAATAGATGTTGACTGATTCTCAGACCTACCCGATATGCACATAAAATTTCATTGTATTTAATAAATTGTTTTTTTTTTCATTGTATTTTAACTAACATTGTGACACGAGAATTTTAGATATAAGATGTGCTTTAAACGTACCAATATAGTAGTTAAATATGTAGTTATAGGAGATGTATGACCTTTTAATTAAACTCGTATATTTGCAAAGTGTCAAAATATCGCTTAAAGAAATGGTGAATGGTATGAAGAACGTAACAAATTGTGTTTTCATGTAAAATATTAAAGTATCTGTATCCCCGAACAAGCTATGATAATTAAAACAACTTCCAAGTCCCTTCTTAATTTTACATAATAATTTTGGCTTATCCTTTAACTGACACTTTGCTTTTTTTACTTGTCAGGTGATCTCATTTTTAATGGAAGTCTTAATTTCTTTAACAGTTTTTTATTAATGACCAAAAAGTTTTTGTAAAGTTAGACACGGTTTTACATCCAAGCAGTTTTTTTGCCTTATTTCAGAAGAATCTAAATTAAATGTTATTCAAAAACATATTTATTAACAGTTTGACTACTTATTTGTCCGGTTGGAGATTACTGCTTTACTATTTAACAGACTTCAAAAAAGAAGGAGGTTGTCAATTCGACTGTATTTTCTATGTATGTATATATATATATTATTCAAGTAGTATATTAGTAGTATATAGTAGGTATTCAAGTAAATATACATTACTAGCGATTACTGAAAGACTACTTGTCAAATGTCAATTAAATTTAAATGGCACGCACCACCTGTCGATGAAGAAAAATCATCGAAATCGGAAAATTATGTTTTTTATTCCAAGCTAATCCAAAAGTGACCGAGTTGCTCAAAGGGTTGGAATATTTGACCACGGTTGACAGCACTCCGGTCACCTTACGGATAGTGAGCCGTAACGAGTTATTTTCAGGTATATTCAAAATTCGTAGCTTAAATAAAGCAAAAAGTATCTACACAGAAGTAAATTACCTCCAACATATCGTTAATTAATGTTGATTAAAATAAATATATTTCTTTAAGAATAATGCTACTAACATCTTTTTTTAATATACTTTTTAGTATAGTTTTACGATATTTTGAAATTTGACTGTTTTTATTTAAGAAACTGAAAAGAAATATTTAAAATGCAATTTTCATGTGATGACGCGAATAGTCTCTGACAAATGACATAAACGAGAAAAATAGAGACAGAGAAAAATTACGATTTAATAATTCACACGCCTGCTCCAAAAAGAAATACCCTATGAATGGAATTCTTCAAGAGCTCTGCCGTTAGGGTGGCACTACACACTTATGCCGTAATGAGAGGAAGCTTTGAGAATTTGTGAGTCCTTTAACTCTACCCACGTCAGTGTTAGAGTAACATTTGTAGATGTTTTTTTTTTTTTTTTTTTTTTTTTTTTTTTTTTTTTTTTTTTTTTTTTTTTTTTTTTTTTTTTTTTTTTCTGTGCCCCCGGACGTGATCCGAGACTTTAGCTACAATTTTTTCCTACTCTTATTTATTTCTATTTCTTGTATAATATATTTGTTCATATTTTTGTATTCCCAGGGTCTTACAATCTATTATACTTTTTTTTTTTTTTGTTGCTTTCTTATACAAAGTTTCAAAATCTTAGTCTAGTACTAATCTTCCTACTTTACATAAATCTAACATTCTCGAACTCAACCTATGGAGGCTACCGTTTAATTATATTATAGTTATTTATTACACTTATGGCTTATCTATACAACTTATTTACATTCTTATGCAAAATTTCATTAATTGTTACATAAAAAAGAAAAACATACCAACTTATTACTAGTCCTGCTTTTTATTCTATTTGTTAATGTTATGCTAAATATATTACACAATATTAAGACAACATTATTTACTAGGTCTTATTCCTATTATTAACTACTATTGTTACTTTTTTACAGTACTGCAGGAGCAGTTCTCTGCTATCATTTTCTTGAATAACTTTATGCATTGTTTCTCTTTCTAATTTTACACCTATTTGAATTTCCAATTGCAACCTCTCATAATCGAAGATCGGGCACTCCAGAAGGACGTGGAAGACAGATTCCGGACAACCAGGGTCGCAGATGCACGATGGACTCTCCTTACACTTGAACCTGTGCAAGTATTCGGAGAATCCACCATGCCCCGTCAACACCTGGGTGACAAATCTGTCCACCTTTATTTTACGCGTGATCCCATATGCGGCTATCGCGTCAGGGAAGAACACCCTGGTGACGCCAGCCGTTTCACCATCACGATACCGCTGGTTCCATTCATCAAGCGATTGCATACGGATGCTCCGCTTGATGAATGAAACCGGGCAGCTGTCGTAGTCAAATGCGCGTTTTAGCTTCAGCGCAGCCTCCTTGGCCAGATGGTCGGCACGCTCATTCCCCTCTAGGCCTGCATGGGCTTTTATCCAGAACAAGCTGACACGTTTGTCCTGGAGCAGAGCCCTTCGCAGATATCCCCGCGCCTCGACGGCCAGGGGATGGAGGGCTTTCGGATTTTTAAGGGTGAGCAGAGCCGACAAGGAATCGGAGTATATCCCGACTGATCCGGCCAAGTGGTCCGCGGCCATCCGCGCCGCCCGGCATATCGCCAAGAGTTCCGCCTGGTATACCGTACAGTACGGCGTCAAAGCAAGCTTGAGGGTTTTGGTTTCGGCGGCGCCGCTCCATACGGATAGCGCCGCCCCCATTTGTAGATGTGCAACATCTTTCTTTTTACTTAGCTCTAACTTGAGTTGATTTCAGCTATACTCATTTTCGTAGCTTAAATAAAGCAAAAAGTATCTTAACACAAATAAAAAACCTCCTACTTAAAAAATAAATTGTTGGTTTAAAAAATATAATTGTGTTTGCTCGCAAACGAAAAAAAAACTGACTTCAATTAGATCGCGACAAGTAATACAACGAAAATTATATGGTAAAATAAAACGTATGTCGATGAAAAAATAGTCAAGTATATACGCATAGTGCATAGTTCTTTGGTAACATACACAAAAAAAATACAATCGAATTGAGAACTTCCTCCTTTTTTTGGAAATTGATTAAAAATAGGTAATCGTTTTATAATTAATGTAATTATTTTGATTTTTATACCCACATTGAAAAAGTTACTAATAATATTTTGTGTATTTTTAGATTTTATAGAAAATCTTTGTAGGCATTTTTGTTAGCTTCACTAAAACTCTAGAGAGGCGAGATTCCATCCCGTTTCGTTAACTCTCAACGCTCTATAGGTACGCTTAGAGAGGGTGGAATGTTAGGAATGCATAAAAGCTTTGCTTTCGTTCCTTTAAAATAAAAATATAAAACTTATAGCTTCATATCTCGTAAGTTGATTGATACATTGTTAATTTTGAACGTTGTTATGTAAATTACGAATTGATTCTGTACTAAATAATAAATGTATATTATGTAATTCTTCACCAGAAACTCTTTGATTTGTGTAACATGCATCATGACTTACACAATATCTTGATAATTATTTTCATAATAATTATATGATATTAAAAAAAAAGAACTTTCACTGACGTTTGATTGAACTATTGACGTAAACTTCGGAGAATGAAGTTCGGAAGAGGAAAATAGCGAACGAAAAATGAGTCATGTAATCCTGGGATAATAATCATCTTTCTTGTACATTTTCATCAATCACACTTTTATATGGCAGGAAATATTATATTATATTTTTAATTAATTTATTTGTCAATAACACTTAATTTATTGTTAGGCTTTTAATATTTGCTTTAAAGTTTATTTTAATTTTCCTAAAAATTTGATAAACATCGGGAATTAAATTTTTTGCCCTGGTAACTTGGTACAGTCTGTTACTACTACAATATTTAGATGTGCGTGTACCTGCAGCAGCGGTTAGAAATAATTTTAAATTTTAAATTTTTTCATTGGCCAAACCGTAGCGTATAAGCAAATAAATAATTACAACATTCATCTTCTTTCATTCATACTTGATTTCAATATACCTACACCAAACAAGATTTTTTGTAATTTATGGAATTTTTCATTTACTAAACATATCATAACTAAAGCTTTTATAATTGCTATGTATTCTGTTAATAATATATAAAAATTGATGGTACAAAATATTATATGTATACATTTTTTAACTAGCTTTTTTACTAAGCATAATGCTTGTTGTAATGCTGTTATAGGTAACAGCCGACAGTTACAGCAAGACCCCCGGAGCAGAAAGCAGGGCCTCTACAAACTGCGCCAACGGACTAGTCAGTCATTATATCTATATAATACTAATATATAAAGCTGAAGAGTTTGTTTGGTTGTTTCTTTGTTTGTTTGAACGCGGTAATCTCTGGAACTACTGGACCGATTTGAAAAATTCTTTCACTGTTAGATAGCTCATTTATCGAGGAAGGCTATAGGCTATGTATCATCACGCTAAGACCAATAGGAGCGGAGTCCACGCCGAGGAAGTCGCGCGCAGAAGCTAGTTTCATAACATAAAATATGTAAATAAATTAGCTATCATTTTCATCATCATCATCATCATCATCACCATTTCAGCCTTATTGCAGTCCACTGCTGGACATAGGCCTACACAAGTTCGCGCCAAAAATGACGTGAACTCGTGTGTTTTGCCCGTAGTCACCACGCTGGGCAGGCGGGTTGGTGACCGCAAAGCTGGCTTTGTCGCACCAAAGACGCTGCTGCCCGTCTTCGGCCTGTGTATTTCAATGCTAACAGTTGGATGGATATCCCGCCATCGTTCGGCTTTTAAGTTCCAAGATGGTAGTGGAACTGTGTTATCCCTTAGTCGCCTCTTACGACACCCACGGGAAGAGAGGGGGAGGCTAAATTCTTTGCCGTAGCCACACAGCATTGCCGTAGCCACACAGCAATTAGCTATCAATAAACTAAATCAATCGATTATTTAAATAAGAAAAATGAAGTGTATTCCTGCGATTTTGATTAGGTACATTTTATTTATTTAAATAAATTATTCGATTAATTCGATGTCTAACGATACTTCCAAGTATTAATCAACATCTAGAAGCGTCTCGTTTATCAAAGGTGAATTGATTACACTCAAGATGGTCTTTTATTATGAGACAAGATGAATCGTGTCTCTTTAAATTTCAATGTTTTTGAGATTAATTCACATTATGATTGTCATACAAGTTGTGAATTAGTTGTGAATAGTGTCGAATTATCTTATAGTCTTAATATAATAATACAGCAGATTTTTTTTTTATTTTTGCTAAAAATAATTACGAACAAAATGTTTTGCTAGCATTGAAGCGTAGGCAAACAATTTTATGAACGTTCTACAGTACCAAAATCCTTACACTTTTAATTAAATTTTAAAACTTAAAATTTCTATTTCATACAAACAGTGTCAATTTATAAAAGCCTGTTAGATTAGAGACCAGAACATCCACAATAACGTTTCAGATGTCGGCAGCGACTATTTCAAAACAGACGGTCCTGCCTATTATTCCATAATCCAATTATTATCGAAGACCGTTACCTATATATAGATAAGACATAGTTTTTCTGATCGTACGTCGAGAATGGACTAGTAACCCTAGATATGTAGCGCCGAAATTCTCAAGAAAAACTGTAAAACTGTAACCGTCAACCAAACGATTATTAGAATAAATTGATAAGTCTCTCAAAAAATACTCTAGTATATAAAGTCTACTATGATTAACGAAAAAAGACTGATGTCAAAAGAAATTTGGGAAATATTTTGTTGTGCTTTTGAACGTAATATTTAAATATTACAAGAAGCAATCTCTACGTGTAGGGTACTTCTTGTTTCTGAAGATGAAAGGGTTCACAAATCTCTAGGGATAAAAACAAAAACTGTATGGCCATTCTTAAAGGCCAAAAAGTGTATATTTCATTAATAAATATTTTGATATCCGCTTTTTTAGATCTAAAAGATTAAAACGTAATATTGCTTTACCAGGAATTCAATTAAAAATAATAAAGTACAATGAAATAAAATAGTAAAATGAAAACAGTAAAAATTTCTACAAACGACGTATTTTAACAATTTTTATTTTATGTCCCCAAATTTTGTGTTTAAAATTAACTCGTTCAATATTTCTATTAATTTACATAAACATCGATTAATAGGTATTAATGAACTATACTCCATTTCATAATTAGAAAGTTAAATATAAAAGTTACGATAACAATCGGAAGGTTCATTACTCAAATATCGTTATCGCTTAAAATTGTGTTCATATCACAAATTGTTTTTTGTTCACTATGTACTTTGTTCAGATTTAAAATATTGTATTTCAATATATGTGAATAATCCATACTAATATTATAAATGCGAAAGTATCTCTGTCTGTCTGTCTGTCTGTCGCGCAATCACGCCAAAACTACTGAACAGATTTAAATAAAATTTGGTATACAGATAGTCGAGAGTCTGAGAAAGGACATAGGCTACTTTTTAATGCGAATAAAAGGGAGTAAGGGGTTGAAAGGTGGGAATGAAAATTTGTATGGAACTACGTTCGTGTTTCGTAACTGTCAAACATTTAATGTTCATCCCGTCGATATGGTAAACTCTCCGATAAAATTAAAGAACGTATTTAAATAAAGGTTTCGAATCGACAACATATTATATCCACAATATACGGATAGTGGCGTATTTTACATTTTAAAAATGTATAATAATGTCAGTAATGAAAACGGATTGACATAATATATATTGGTTGTCAAATATAAAACGTAGTGGTTATATACTTTTTGGTCAAATATTTATGCGTGCGTTCAGAAATTTATTTAGTGTAAACTAAGGAAAATATATCAAGCTAATTAAATCTTATACTATTAAAAAAAAGGAAAGCATTTTTTCCCTCAAATCAACGCAGGTGAAACCGCGGGGCACAGCTAGTAATATTATATTTGATGCATAAACTAATTATTGACATCTATGATCTAAGTAATCACTTAAGGTCGATTTACATCAGACGAGCCAATGCTTATTCTATCCCCACTGTATCAAATTCATTAGCAGAGTATTTATTCGTTGTTATATGTATATATGAATACGAGTTTTTGTTTACACATAAAAAAGAATGCTCTTGTTCTAGCTCTAGCTCTTTGTTCGTTTGATCTAAACCCACCCTTAGACTTAACTTTTTTACGGTAAAGGTAAATTACAGCGATTTTATTAGGATAAAATACAGTAATATATCAGGGGCAAAATCGTATCAAATGTAATACGAAATCACCCTCGAGAGACTATAATCATAATAACAGCAAATAGTCTGATTCTGATGTTACTGTAAGGAGTAATCCGGCGCGTAATGGCGTTGGATGATTGGTTTTGTAACTTTTGCAAAATTAATCACAATCAGAGTTCACGCAGGGATCCAAAGTGTTAGATAGATATCATATCATATCATATCATCATAATCATCATATTTTATAACATACACACACGGTCGTCTGTTCCTATAGTAAGCAATTTAATGTTTGTGTTACAGGTAACAGCATACTGTTATAACTATTTTTTTATTCCATTAAAGTTTTTTTGTTATTCTATTTAAGTTAAGTTTATTATGTATTATAAATTATACTAAATACTTAATACTTATATTTATAATTTTTATTCTTTTTATTAAACATAGAATATCTTTTTATCATATCAATTAAAAACACACGATATCATGCCAATGGGAAGTAGCCTACAATTTTAATTAGGAGCTAGCTAATTTACAATAGAGTACGAGTAAAAGTTAGTGGTGCAAATAAATCACAGTTACGCGCCACGGATCATAATTTGTTTCCCTAGCTATATACATACATAACTAACATACGGAGAATCAATTACTAGTGATGCACCCTATTAGGGTATAAGTATAGGAGACATAATAAAAAAATGGCTGCCATTATTTATATATATTAGTAGATGTTATTGTATTAATCTTTTTTTATGTCAAAACATTTGTTTCATTACATCGCTTTAGGTTAGTATCAATAGATGATGTATAGTACCCGGCCATAAATATTGCACATCGACCTTTGGAAAGAGACAATCGGCTAATTTCGACTTCGTAGAGCGTTATAGTCCAAGATCCCAGACCCCAGACTTCCTTGTTTCTGATTGACAAAACATTACAGTATACATCGTAGTATAAAGAGTTGCTAAAATATTTTCTACATGTTTTAAAATATAGTAATATAATTAGTGTCTGGCGATAAATACTAAAATAGCTGGTTAATAACATTTTTACGAATATAAAGCAGCCAAATTTAAAAAAATTGTGAAAGAACGTTTGTGTACTAAAGGATATTATTCGATTAACGATTTTATAGAAGACAGTACGCCTTGGGAATGATGTGATCGCCGCCAGGCTATTTCAACCTATAAAATTATTGTAAATTTCAATCAGCTTTGGAAAAAAAACATGATTAAAAAAATGATATTAGTCTCGCTGAGTTTCTTTCGCCAGTTCTTCTCAGGTCAGAGGCTTTTTCTTTCCGAACTGGTAGTAGACTCATGACGTTCAGTAAGAAATTGTAATAATTTTATGCTGAATAAAATATTTTGAATTTGAATTTAATATATTTTGTCCTTCAAAAAAATATGACAGGTGATCTGGGAACTGGGTTCTTACACTATTAGATCTGTCATATGAAATACTGACAGTCCGATACGTCTTATAGGTAATGTGCGTCAGAGATAACGCTCTACAAAGTTCAAATTAGCTGATTGTCTCTTTCTAAAAGTCGATGTGCATTATTTACGGCCGTGTACTATAAAATAGGGTCTAGGCCTCTTCACCCATGCAGGAGAAGGATCAGAGCTTAATCCACCACGCTGCTCCAATGCGGGTTGGATTAAGCTCTGATCCTTCTCTAATAATTTAATACAACGTAAATAAAATTTAATATGGAATAAATTTTCCTTAATCGTAGTTACTAATTAATTAATTTTAAAGCTTTCTAAAAAAATTATTATCAACGGGTTGAATCGACAGACGTTTTTTTGTCTTGCGAACAGTCTACCGGGTAAATTTTTCATATCCCTAATAATGCATATTTTATTGAGTAGTTGTTCGACTACCTACGTTTTGTCACTTGTCTATATAAATTTAAGTTAAAAGGTACAACCTCTTAACGATTAGTAATACCAAGTATAATAAATACCTGGAACACCGAGCTTCGGTCGTGCCAAAATACGGGCCACCTGTTTCTAGATTCAGATAAATGTGTTAACACTAAATGGTCTAAGATCCGAGAAGCTAAATCTTCCCTCATCTGTTAATTAGATGAAACAATTTTTTATAGGCTTATTTCAATATTGTGAATTTATAAAAACAACCTCTGCCACCTAAGCCTGCTGTAAATTTTTTTTTATCTTTTCCCTCTCATGTTAATTACATCTAGTAAGCTAAAACCGTTAAAATTTTACATTATATACCTGACTGTAGTAGGCAGCCATCTTTATGATTGCTACACTTACCTGCAGCTAGGTCAGTAACCTCAGTCAGCAGTAACCTGGCTGCAGTTAAGTATAGCAATCATAGAGATGGGTGCCTACTATAGTCAGGTATATAATGTAAAATATTGACGGTTTTAGCTTACTACATGTAAATAACATGAGAGGGAAAAGATTTTTAGAAGAAAATTTTTTTTTAAGTATTATTATTTGCAGTAGGCTTATGGTGGCAGAGGTTGTTTTTATAAATTCTCAATATTGAAATCAGCCTATAAAAAATTGTTTCATCTAATTAACAGATGAGGGAATATTTTGTTATATACCGGATCTTAGACCAAAAGACCTGTACAAGTGTAAATGTATCTTGTTCTTCGTTATTCTGAAGACTAGCAACAATGTGCGATTGCAATGTCTTGCTTATTAGTTGTGTATTTAAATGTAAACGAAAAAAATAACATTAAACTTTGAAAGCAATTAAATTATACAAATTATGTTTTTACATATCGGTGTAAATGTATTGTTAATTAAATTGTTAATTCTATAAACTTTAATAATTTATATTAAATTAAGATACGTTTCGTAATTTGTATGTAGATAAGCACCATGTGTCTAAGAAATAATACTTCTAAATAAATAAAAAACTAGTGTGCTTTAGACCACACGACTAAAGTAAAACTTCTTTAGCTCCTACAGTAATATACGAAACGTAACTCTCTTTCTATCTTCACTAACTTATATACCCCTCTCAACTTCCGTTCGTCTCGCCCGATCACACTTTTCGTAACGCTTTCGTCTCGCATACACCAGCTTACTCCCGAAGCTATTTACTAATCTGTGCCCGAAGACAAGCTTACGTAAAGAAGTTTTACTTCAAAAAAATGCATTGGAATCTATCTATCTAGATTCCCCGTGATGTGCGCACAAAAGAAACCTCATGTTTTATTATAGTTATATAAAATTGATATATATTCGAAATTTTTATTACCAGATACATCAATATCTTCTTCTATAAGGCTTTAAAACAAACATGAATGTTGCAATACATTTTAATATGATGTAAAAAAAAATTGTTGTCCCGAATAAACGTCTTTCTTTCTTTCTTTCTATATCACAATATATCAAGAACTAACAGTAAACATAAACAATTATGATAAAATAATATAATTTTGTAGTGCTTCCTTACTCTGGATTATAAGACGGTAAACGTTAACAACAACTTAAACCGTTATTATACCGAGCTATAATATTGTAAGGATTCGTTCGTGAAGTACTTCGTAGTTAATACATGAGGTCAAGTTTTATTATAACTTAATTAAGTTCAGAAATTAAAAAAAAAATTAAGATATCACTCAAATTTTAGTGAAATTATATCATCAATAACCTGAAACATTTTCCTAATAAGATTTAAGCATTTAGTATTTTATAGATATTATGTAGGATTAAAAAATGTTAAATTTCGACTTTTCGCGTTTTTAATACAGACCCATTACACTATTACTTTATTCTAATGAAATATTGCTTAATAGATTCCCATTTTGTTCGAAACTTCGAGAGTTGCCTCTAATCAGCGGACCAGTTAAGCTAAGCAACTTAATGCTTCTGTTATAGGTACTGTTTTACAGGTACCTACTGATATAGATTTTTTTTACCTTTTTTATATATAATTAATACATTGATAATTATGTATGTACTATACACCCAGACTTAGGCTGGATTCGAATCCACAACCCCTGGAGCAGAAAACAGTGTTTTCCGTGGTTTTACTCATGTAAAAATTGATTGTATTTACAAAGAGTATCATCAATGTAACAGGCATTTTGTAAATTATTTATTTATTTATTTTTGATAACTACCCAATAATAAAATTTGATGTTTCTAAATTCAATAATATTTACAAAGAGACTCTTTGACATAGCACCTAATTTTTATCAGTTGTCCCAAAATGAATTTTCATGGAATAAAATTAAATAAGTTTGGAAATTTCACACAATTTCACGGGTTTCAAACAATTTTTCCACCCCTATTTAGCCTATTTAAGATAGAAAGAATTTTAAAAAAAGATGAAACACATATTTTCTTTTAGTCAGTAGCTCAAAATAAAGTTTCATGTCTCGACCATCTTAAATGACGGATTTTCATACATACTTTCAACCACTTGTTTTACTCCTTTAAGATTCATATTTCCACAATCGCTGAAACATCTATTTCCTTACATTTAATCAGAAGCCCAAAAACAAAGTTTCGTGACTCCAAAATCAAAAGTTACGGACGTCCATACAAACTTTCAACACCTATTTCACCATCTTAGTGGACAAATTTCAGAAAATATTTTCTTAAATGACGCTTACATTTCAAACTTTAAACTCAAAGGGTTAGACTTGCCGTTGATATGTAATATAAGTTGTATAAGATACTGAATGTACAAAAAATAATATAGGTACATTCTTACCCGAGAACCGCTATCTACTCCGGACAGTGTAAAAACGGAAAGAGTAAAAAAGTATATCTAATTCCGTTGAGTAAAGAGTTTAATTGAATTGAAAACACGTTGCATCGCTGCCGCTGGTTAACTCGTCCGTTGTATCTATTGGGTTACAGAACTTTTCAGTCGTAAATACTTTTAAAGTTTTAAATACACTATACTTGTGTAAAAGAAGTGTCCAAACACCTACTTTATAATATACATTTTAATTTTAAGTACTTTGTATTACTGGGCGATGTAATAAAAGTCGGTTTTTCTTCGTTTGTGACCAGACACAATATAGGCACTACTTTACCTCTTTGTAAATAAAATAATAATAATAATAATATAATATAATATAAATATAATCAATTTCTGCGCGAGCGAAGCCACTGGCAACCGTAGTATTTCCATATTTTGACATGAATCGGCGCGAACTAGGTCACAAGTTTATACGAAACTAGGCGATTGGGACGATTCCACGCTTGTATACATAATGTGTTTTATTTTTCGTCCTTATTTATAATTTCACTTAGAACCTGAACTTATAAACTTCTAAAGAAAATGCTTTCAATATATAAAACAAATAAAAGTACTTAAGTGTACTCATTTATTTTTAAAAACTTATAGAATGTTCATTATAAATTTTATTATATACCTCGGTTCACACAATGAATATCGGACGCTATAGAGCCTATAGATCTGTCATCGCTTATTTTTTGTATTAAAATTTGTCTATAATGTTTTCTCGCTCGATAGACGGATTAGTACGGGATCCCTAAAAAATAATCAGAAAAAAAAAATAAATTTTTGATGACCTTACGAGGTCATCAAGGTCACCTCGTAAGGACATCAAAAATTATCACTAACCAGCTGATTTTTTTTTTCTTTTAGTTAGTTAATATTTATATAATTTGATGGTAATATTGTCGTACGTTATCCCGGTCCTACGCTCACTGCTGCTCTATCTCCTGCTAACTCTATAATCTACCACAATCGAGAGTTTTCGAAGAGGAACTTTTTGTTCGTCTCATCAAAATGAAGCTACTGCCGGAAAATTAGCTTGATAGTAATCAGGTGAAAATATGTACTAGGGATCCCTACCTAGATGTAAGAAATTATAATATATACAAGGTAAAAGAATCTTTCAGAATAATTACAATGTTGCTACATTGATATTATATCCAATTAGGCGCCATTTGTTTACAAGCATAATGGGCCCTTTAATATTATATTACATGTAAAATTGATGATAGCAAGTAATTTACTCACTCATAAAATAAAATAAAAACGATAATATGATTGTGTTAATATATTTGTCTAATAAATAACGCATATTTTTATAAGAACCGTCGTAAAAAGTTTTACGGCAATAGAAAATATTATATTTGTTAATAAAAATAATTTTTAAATAAAAATTTATATTTAATTGAAAACTTAAAAGACGATTATCAAAGTTTAGTCATGCAATTATGTCATAAAATTTTGAAGGTACGACTGCGATGCTTATTATCTAAAATAATTTTACTTTTTGTTTCTGCTTTCAGTGTTACATGAACGTCTAAAAATTAATATTTTAGACGTTCATGTATAATATAATTAAACGTTTACACGTGTTTAATATTTAAACGTTTTAGAGAATAGAAATAATGGAAATTATTTTAATACTGTTTATGTTGTTTTGACTAGAGCTCGAGTACCTATTTCGTTAGAAATATTTCCTAATGAACAATACTGGCTATTCTCTATTTTCCCATTACCAGTGACCTAGTCAGCACAACTCTTGGTTTTCCCCCAATGAGTACTCTACCATGCAATTGAATTCGATCACGTGTAAAATAAGGTTAAAGACATGATAAATTACTCTATAAATTGCTTCTGGTGCTGCTTTATTTTTATCCTAATTTACTTTGTCTGACTTCCACGAAAAAGCATTATTTCTTAGAAAACAGCTGTGAAAGGTTCTAAACCAAGAAAATGAAAAAAATGCTCGAGATTATTTCTTGTAATGAATGAATTATTCTTAACGAGACAGCATTCTAATTTAATAAAGGTGAACCTTTAACTGAACAGATTTTTCTAGGTCAATCAATGAACTAATGAATCTGTTATACGCATGAATAAACTTGACCGTGTTTCTCCGTATCAAGAGAAAAACTTACCACATCTTTGTGTAATGTTGGCTATTCCACGCCCCCCCATAAAATAAATGAATAAATAATCATTTTTTTATTTGAACTAAATACTTTTACAATTTCTTAATCCGCCAAGCAACGTGACAGTTAATGCATAGGTCCACCTGCACTGAGTCATGACATGATGACTTTTGTGATAACTTCGCTACTATAAAAATTAGTATGACAAATCAAAATTAGTAGATATAACTAAAATTTTCGCTTGTAACGCATTATCTCTTAACATTGAGTAATCTTTGATAACGCGTATTTACTTGACAATTTTTTTGCTTACCTACGTTGTATTACTTTTCGATGTAATTGAAGTCGGTTTTTTTTCGATTGCGAGCAAACACAATTATATTACACAGTTACACGTTAGATTTTTTTTAATAAAAATTAACAGTATAATAAATTTTCATTATACATTGTAATTATAGGCTATCTCAAACTTGTTTAAAACACACACAATTTAATAATTTGTTAACAAAATTATCAAATGTTTATATTTGTAACCACGTGTAAATTAGCTGACAGACCAAATTGAAGACATTTATATGAGTAATAAACAGTATAATTATACATTTAAATACATTTTTTTACTTTCGACAATAGGATTTTGAATCAAAAATCCGATGAAATAAAATGATATTGATAAAATGATAGTGATATTGATGAAATAAAACATATTACGTACAGTAGATGTATGTTTTAAATTAAAGGAAAGCAATAGCTAGCTGTTAGCTTAGATTCTCTAGTGGAAGGAACTCGTGTATTCAAATTTGACTAGCACCGTTAAAAGATGTTTTTCTTTAAAAATGTATCTCTAACACCGCGTTGAAGGAAATTATCTTGAAAAAAACGTCATAATATGTCTCATAAAAATTATGTAAAAAATGTATCCGTTAATCGTCATCGAGTGGTTTGATGTGCTAAAATCCAATTCGTCTCTTATTAGCCGTCTTTTTCCATCTACAGGAATTTTAAAACCTATTGATACAGTATGCATACTGTGCTCAGAAAGAGTGCTCGGAAGTCGTATTACAGAAAAACTAAAAGCATCTGTAAATTAAAGCATCTGTGATTACTGTCATTTTAAAATAATACATGTATATGGAAAAGTCTGCTCTACAGTATGCAGAAATATTATTCATGATTTGCAAACCTTTAACCATACCACAAAAGAAGGTAAACCTAAGGCACAATGGAAAGCATAGAATATTTCTTAGTTTTTCAATTCAGTTCTGCTATTATTATTTCATTCGTTCGGGTTTTTGTCGACACTACGGTTAATTGTCGAACGTCTGACTACGATTGCGGTAAAAATTCTTGTTATAATATGAAGTTATAAAAAAATAAAGAAAATTTAATAAATCGCGTGAAAAACTTTTGGGTTTTAGTATTTAATGACAAACGATGCCTAAATAATAGCGTTCTAAAATTATCACGCTAAGTTATGCTACAGCCTAACTTCGTGATGAATGCAATTATTAACCCAATAAGTAGTTCAATTAATGCTATTATTAGGGTTCAGTGTAGTCTAAGGATTATACTAAAAATATAATGATAAAAATGGTCTTTCTCATTCCTTTCTTTGCTGCCAAGACTAGATACACAAACGTGTTTATCTCTTCAAAAATAAAAGATCCTATTTTGTTTTTAAACGAAATTGTATTTTCCTACACGTTTTTCTCCTCTTTTACTTTAAAAAATTGTAAATTCTACTGTAAAATTTGCTTTCTATGTACAGACTGTAAATTAGGTAAAGCTCAAAAAACTTTTGTATTTAGTTTTCAAAATTTAGACTTATGCATTTATACATTATGCATGAGATGGAATTTCAGGTAAAGAACTGAAAACAATCAAGTACCTATATGCATAATACATAAATAGCAAAAACTTCTTCACACACAATAAAGTCTTATTTTGCACATTCTATGAATTTTAAAAATGTCTAAAAAAATCCTTTACGGTGTCAAAGCTAAGTCCTGTTCTAAAATTTACATTACATACAATGTGTGCAATTTTAAGCTACTCTCAAACAAAGCTAAGCAAAACACAGAAATACAACTTTCGAAACATAAATTTTTTTTTAATTATCATTGGATATTGTAATGTTGTAATAAAAACACTAGTAAACTACTATAATAGTAAGTGGTAGTATAACTAATACCTACTGATTAAATAAAAGCCTAAGTACTTAGCTCAACAATATTATACGACAACTGAAATAGAAACTTAAACCTTATCTGACATTTCTCTGTTACCTATAGATTTTTCCCAAACATTATATAAGAAAACTGGAGTTCAGAGACCTCATTTTAGCTCCCCTGAAGTCCCCTGTACTTCGGCGCCAACGGGACTGAAGACGAGGCGCGACAGCGCGGCGCCGCAACCAAAGTTTATGAGACCAGCAAATTGGCACGTGCTGCCCAAACAAGACGAAAACTGTTATGCATAGTTTTCCAAATTTTATAAAACTGTGAAACAATGTATTCGTTGTAAGCTATTTTCCATTTGAGCAAGATGGGATTGTAACTTTTCAAATCAAATTAATTTCTATATTAAAATTTATGACCTTTTTTGATAACAGCAAATATTAAGTATTTGTTTTTCTCATTAATTTATATTATTGGGTCATTATTATTTGTACTAACATTAGTCTTGTTAAGTTATTAAAATTGCTTTTGAAGAGATTCATCAAGTTAATCCTTTAAAGATTTTCTAGATAATATTACAAATTTAACTAAAAAAGTTACGTCTACTTAACACAAATGATTATAAAAATAAAACAACCATTTTATTAAAAAAAAATTAAAAAGAAATGAAAGTATTAAATTAATACTATTAATGTAAACTAAACGTTTTTATTGAACCAATAACACGCATAAAAATGTAAATGCGCAATTGAAATATTATTATATGAATTCGGTATTAATGTTAGGTTAAGCGATTCGCACGTATTCCTGAATGCCTCAATGATATTTTAACGATTCGCCATATTTATTGGGATGTGATTTACAGCCACGGTTTTTTGATTGAGGGTAGGTATACGTGCAACTTTTTATGTCCAGTTTAGATACAAATGGCACCATTAATGTTATATATTGAATGTATTCTACGCTTGATTGAAATAACTAAGCGTTTTCTATAAATAACGGAACATAGCCCGCCTAGGTCGATATTATTATAAAGAAAATTTATTAACGACGCAATTTTTATGAAGGCAGTACTATACAATAGTTTATTTACCGATCTACATAATATACCGTTTGTATTAATAACACTGTGATGAGTTACATGTTTATCTTAGTGAAGTTAGTCTTAGTTAGAACATTAACGAAATAAGATATAATATTTTAAAACTAAAATACGAGAATGTTATATAAAGCCTTTCTATAAATAATATAATTTTTTAGTGAAATAAAATTTAAAGTTATTCTAATATATCGTGACAGTAGAATGAAGACTAGCCCTTGATGTTGTTTTTTTAATTAAATGTAATTAACGAATGTCGAGGTACTGAATCCCGCCACAATTTATTCGTAAATAAATAACGATTCTACAAAACTAAGCCATCTTTTTGACTTTCTTCTTCTTTAATTTACTGGTCATTAGGAAACGCTAATGGGACTTTGTTTTTTTGTTTTATTGTACCATTAACTTGTTTAACTTCGATTTAATTAATGAAATAAAATAAAATAAAAAACGATGTTTTGACACTGTAGAAAATTAGTAAAAAATAATCAAATACTTGTAAATTGTAGGTATCTTAATTGATTTATGAGATAATTTTTTTTCAAATAGTATTTACGATAGAAAGTATGTAAGAATGCTTACAATGAAAAAGTTAATTTATTATTGTTATTGAAAAATAAAACCATAATAAAAAACAAAAACAATTTATTTCTTAAAGGAATTCCAAAAATGAAAAAAAAAAACAATAAATATGCTTAGTGAAGATATTTTTCCCGACTGCCAAGGAAGGGTTATGTTTTTCGCGCGTATCTTGTATGTATGTATGTATGTATGTATGTATGTATGTAATATTCTTAATTACCTCATTTCTCTAGAACCGCTGAACGGATTTGCATAATTGAGATATCGTTAGATTTGTCTTAGCAGCCCAAGTGTTCTTAGATAGGTGACATTAAAAAAAAACAAACATGGCGGCTGTGCGAAGCCATTGTAGTTAATGAAGAAATAAATTTTTTTTTAGAATACTATAGTATGGGTATCAAATTAAAGGGCTCAACAAACAAGGGCAAACAAGGATTTCGAAAATGTGTATTATAATTATTATTACCGTAATAATAATAAAGAAATACAATAAGAAAGTTTAAAAAATGTTGACTTTGCTCTTTCCGTTTTTTACGCAGGCGGGTTTTTTGTTTTCTTTTAATTATATTACTTGTTAAATAATACGTATTGATCGAAAAATTTTAATAACATAAATCAGACTGCCAACCAAGGGGCTGATAGAATAATGTTCCTGGGAATTGTAGGACAACGTCAAAGGTACCATTGTGACTTAGGTACTCGTTTTCTTTAAACCCCGTCACTACTGTCACTATCAACATCTTTTTAACTATTCTGTAGTGAATGGAGCGCACTATAATCAGATTATAACAGCTTTCAAAGTAAAGCGTTGCTTACAAAGTATTTTTTTTTTTCATAGAATTATGGGTTTATCTCCCACTATCAAGGGGTGAATAAATGATTGAATGAAACAGATGGTGTGTAAGTTTATAAGTTAATCCCTTACACCTTACGGTATCAGAGTTTAACACATAAATATATACAAAAATATATGTTATAAGACCTATGTTATAGAATATTTAGAGTAATAGTTCATATGAAATTTATTTTTAATATAACAAACTAGAGACTGTATTTGTTTGACTCTTTGTTGATTGTCGGTAGGTTATATGGAAATTTCGTAAGTATGTGGATTAAAACTCGAAGCAAGATATGCGCTGTTTATTACAGCGAATACGGCGTAATAATGAATTGAATAGAATGTACGGTGTATTGAAATTTCGCGTGGAAGAGGTCACAAATAACCATTAGCAATGACACTTCCGTTTATTAAAAATGTATTACTAAAAATAGTCGACCAAGCATAAAGTATAAATTATAAATTATCATATGGAAATTTTCAAACGATCTTAAATGTTGTAGATATATAATAAAATATAAAGATTTCGTAAATTATAAATAAGCTATTCAGTTTGTAACATTCCAATATTTCTATTTAATTCAGCATGTAACTCTTAGCTGCGTAAGTCTTAGTTCTATCCTACATAAGATACACTCAACAGCAAAAAAAACCGGACACTTAGATTTAGTCTAATAATTTTGTTAAATATATTAATCTTTTTAATTTATGGTAAGAATTGGTTAATTAATAGGTTATTTAAACAAAATCTGCCAAAAGTTAATAATTTTTATTGATTATTTACAAAAAAATACAAATTAAAGAAAAAATGACAAATGAACATATTTTTAAAAAACGTTATTCTTCATTTTTATTAGGTTTTCTACTAATTTATGTAATTCTAATGACGGGTATTACCTCCCTCTGCTACGGCGAAGGGTTAGAACCCTGTCAGGTATCGACAAAATTAGATTCTGGACGAGCTTCTCAAAAAGCAATTAAGAGCTGATTTAAGTCACTAGGAGGAGGATGACAACGTCTAACACGCCTCCCTAAATTATCCCACATATGAGATTCATATCGGGAGTTCGTGCAGGCCAGTCCAGAACTGTGATTTCCACTTGCTCCAAGTATTCGGTAACAATTCTGGCGGTATGTGGACGAACATTATACTGCATTAAAATGAATTGCTCACCAATAAATGGAGCAAATGGGATAGCAGCCTCTAGGAGGACTTTTCGATTTACCTCCAAGCAGTCAGGGCCCCATTATTTATGAAAATCAGGTCAATCCAGGCGTGGCAATTAATTCCACCCCAAACCATAACTGATCTCCTTTCAAAAGGCCGTGATTCACGAATGGTACAAGGAGCAAATCACTCCCCTGGTTGTCTCCACACTCTGTCTCGACCTTCTGAGTGGTATAGACCAAATCGACACTCATCCGTGAATAAAACAGTTCCCCATTGCCCCAGAGTCCAACGGCAAATAATCGCATTTCTCTTCGATGCCTTTCCAGGAGTTGGGCCCCTGTTTTGGGTCGTCTTGATAAGATTCCATGCTCGAGGGAGCATGGAGTCTCCGCCGCACTGTACTTACACGTGTATTTCGAGCCACTTCATGTCTTTTTCCGAACCTCAGGAGCCGTTAAATGTCGGTCTCTCAATACCGACAGCGTAATAAATCGATCGTCTACTGCCGTTGTTGCCCTTGGTCGCCCTCTGCCGGTCATCCTATCGTAGCTACCAGTCTCCCGGAAACGCCGGAGTACATCGTGAACGCTTGGGGTAGCGTAGACTTCGCTACCCCAAGCGTTTCGGCAATGTATCGTAAGCTCCGGCCTTCTCTGGCCAAGGCATCAGCTCGGGCTATGTCAACATTTAAATGAACCATTATTCTAGACCGAAATTAAAAAAACATGTCTATTAATCACAGAATAGGGTTGGTTAACAAATTAAAGATGTTTAAATGTGCGAAAAACTACTCACAGTTTAGAATAGGTCCGACAGGTAAATCAACTTCAAGACAAAAAAATCAAATCTGAGTTTTATCTAATTGTTTACTGATCCTGAAGGGCTTAGTTCAATGGACTTAGAGTCTACATTCTCTGTAATAACTAGAATACCCACAAAAACAAACAAATTGCTGAAAATTTGCATTTAATACGAAAATATGAAGTGTCCGGTTTTTTTTGCTGTTGAGTGTATGTATAATAAATGATCTTTAAATGTATATTTCCTTGGTATTATTAAAGGGAAAATTATTAAGATAATATAAAATATGCTAACTTTATCACAGTAAAAGCAATAAAGTTGTTTGAAATTATTTATGTCAGGATTTCTCTGTAGCAAAATAAAATGTGTTTATGATTTAGCCACATTCCATTGCTGAGCAAAGGCCTCTTTCTCCATGTAGGAGAAGGGTTGGAGCTTAATCCACCACGCTGCACCACTGCGGGTTGTGGATAATCTCCGAACTGTGAGTAACGTTAGTTATCGGGTCAGGTGTCTATGATAACAGCCAGTACCGACAGGTACTATACGTGCTCTCCAAGGCTAGAGAAATCGATTAAGAGAGAAACCCAGACCAGATAATAATTTTGATTAAAATTTGGATTATCGACTGTGTGGAAAAAATACCTAGTGTAGGTTTTTTTATCGTTGTTAGATGAATTCAATAAAATATCATGGTAAGAAATCGCTTTAATTTAGGTTTCATTGCTGACTTTTCTTGTACTCACCAATAAAGAAAAATGTGGTGATAACGTATGTACGTATATTTGAGGTGTTTATTGTATTACAAAAAAGTAAAAACAATTTAAATTTTTATTTCATTTCTTTACTATAGTTGTCTAATAAAAATTGAGTATAACTGTATACACTCATAAAATACATGAAAAGGCTTACTTAGTGAGCAATTTTCAGAGCAAAATATATAACGTAACATAAATTAATACCGAGACGGTAAATAAGGCCAAATTTCAACAATTATTTTGGTTATGTTTCAGCGCTCGAAATATTCAAGAGGAGTTTTCATCAAAGCATGCCTATCGTATTTGGCAAAAGAAATTCTGATTACGAATTTTATTTCTTTAGTTAAGTATTCTTTTAATTAAGGCGAATGACTCTCAAAAATATATCCTAATTTATTTAGAATGCTTGTCTTACCTACTCGTATTTGCATAAACAAATGTAACGAAATGTTTATATGAATTTATTCCAGTGGAAAATACTTATTTATCTATAATCCTATATTTTTGTTTATAAAGACTTGCTGTCGCCAAATCGCCAACTGCCGACAATATCTTAAATATCTTATACAGAAACCAACCAGTTCTTTTATCTCTCTTCGAATTTCTTCACTATTTCAACATGACAACACAGCTCTAAGATCTCTTTACCATTATTTTGTTTTCAATTTACTTTTGATATTAAATCATATTAATAAAACGATGATCTTAACTACAATAGTAGGTATTAAAACTTGTTTCATAACATAAAACGTGATAGTAATTTCTTGACAACATAAATAATATTATCTTAAGCAGATAGATCGATACCTTTTTTATACATTATTATATGTATATGTTTGTACATATATAATTATCAACAAATCGTCCTAAATAAATTAAAAATAAAAACTTAAACATGAAATAAGCACGTTTAAATAATCTAACATAAATATTCTTATATTAAGTTCAGACTGCAATCTTTAGGCTTTCGAAACGGAGCTTAAAATTTGGAAAGTAAGGTGACAGAAATGTCACGAGTATAGTTAAAAAAGGGTGTTCTTGTGTGATAAGAGAATACATACGGTTATGAAACGGCTGAAAGTCTTGAGTCGTGATTATACTTTCCTACATAAAATAAATTTTAAGTAACCTTAAAAAATAATCGTTTGTGTTTTCAGTAGAGACTGGTACATGGAAAACTTCTTTTTTCAAACGATATCGAGGCGGCTGATTAGTTCACATATCTTCTGCGTTTTATAACATCGATCTTTTTACTTATGTTACCATTGTACGGGTTTTATTTAGAGATAAGGACATTATATATTTATGTTCTAATAATGATGGAAAACATATAGGAGCAAAAATAACTGTAAAATAGTAAAAATAATAGTAAAAAAAAGTCGTTACACAAAAACTATTCTTTTTATTGCTGTACTACTTTTAAATATCCGTAGTTAAGATACTTTTATGTACTACGTAAGTACGTATTGATCGAACAATTTTAATAACATAAATCAGACTGCCAACCAAGGGGCTGACAGAATAATGTTCCTGGGAATTGTAGGACAACGTCAAACAGGTAACATTGTAGTTATCGTTTATAAAACCCCGTCAGTACTGTCACTGTCAACATCTTTCTAAACATAAAAACAAATAGTGGTGGTGATCTGCTTAAAAATCGTTTATATATTTTTTACCAATTTACAATTAAAAGTTTTGAGAAAACATTGTTTCTATTGTTACATTAAAGCAGTTTCTACCTGGTCAAATAGGATCTTTAGTCAGTTATAAACACAACCTTTCATAAATAATTTAACTGCCTCAGTCTGTACGAAGTTAATCCGCTCGTTTACAAGGACGCTCATTCATATTTCGTGTTTTGGTTTATGTTAATTTACTTGTTTTATTGTTTTTGGTTAGGATTTGTTTGTTTTTGAAAAAGGTATACTGGCCGACGTATGTTATTTTATTAAAGATAAATTTACTTATAAAACTTGAAATTCTGCTCCAAAATTTTTTAAATATAATTTGAAAATTTGCTTCACTAAAATAAGAACATTGGAGTGGTGTCCTCAGTCAAGAACTCAAGAGTAATGTTCTCGAAGTTTTTAAACCAATTTAATTAACATATTTATACATTTACAAAATATGTATCCGATTGTAGTCCGATGTGTATAAATGAGATATATTTAGAAAAAATCAATAATTATACTATTCTTAACTAGCGACCCGCCCCGGCTCCGCACGGGTACAATGCTGATACAAAATATAAAATAAATAATTGCAATGTAAGCGCAAAAAATGTTTTTATTTACGACATCACATTAGAAACATCTAAAACTATCAGTGTTCCTTTACTATATTATGCATGTATTATACATATAAACCTTCCTCTTCATCAGTCTATTTACTAAAGAAAACCGCTTCAAAATCCGTTGAGTAGTTTTAAAGATCTAAGCACACATAGGGACAGACAGAGGGAAGCGACTTTGTTTTATAATATGTATTGATGAAAACAATAAAAGTCAAAACAATTAATTTTAATTTTTTTTCCTATCTTTATATTTCTGCCCGCATCACATTAAAACTGTTATAAAAAAATTGATGCAGCTTACACAAATGTGGTGTAACTTTAAATTTGATAGACTGTCTAGATACATAATCTAGAATCGAAACAGTTACTCTATAAAAATTAATTTAAAACGTAACGAAGTCGTTTCATACACTCATTTTATACACACACAACTAGTGAACTTAGCTAATTTTCCTAAAAATTGCCAGTAAATAATCACAGTCATGTACAGTCATAATTGTCTGTATGAAATATTTTAAAGGTGCATTATTAATTTCGAAATAAATAAAACGGTCCTATTATATTGTAAAATGTCGTACTTATTCCCGCTGATTTTTAACAATACGTTAAATCAGATTAACACTTACGCGCTCGCCTGGGTCGCTTTGTCACATACTTGTTATCGAGATTGGGGAGTAACAATGTAATTTTAAATGTGTGTATTTCGGTGACAACAAAAGGAATCCAAAATACGAATTGAAAGAACGGGGGATAGGGTCGATTTTATCACTACCGTTGAGCGTTAAGTGTTACGTAATACATAGTGTTTTATATGATAACGGGGATTTGGTCATGAATATAAATTTTCAGCAATTTTAAGCTTTGTAGCAAATGTTAGAAATTTTAAGTTGTAAAACGAACAGAATCCTTAATATCATTGTATCGACAGATATAAATGGAGAAAATACACGTAGCGATTATTTAGTCTCTATCCAACACCTCCTAATTCATGCGACACGCCGAGTGAGTTGTGCCTATTGTGCAAATTAATTCAGAGCTAAGATTAATGCATCGGACAGTTAAATCAAGTTCTAAGACTATGGCTGCAATTAGGGTACATCATTTAAGCATTTATTGAATAACTACAATATAAATCCTATGTCTAAGGAACGAGTTTCGGAGATTCTGATTTTATATTGCAAGTAAAATAATAATTTAAACTGATAATAGAAAAATCAAATCGTCATTTAAGATCACACATATATTTTTTTGTCTTAATCAGCATGTTGTGTGTTTAAGTTCTACGGGAAGACGAACATTGGCGTGGGTTGCGCCGCTACCTAACAAATAAAATTCCTATTGCTTTCCAAGCTCTCGATTTTTTCTTTAATGTCATTATTCTCAGAAAAAGTACTACACAGAATTTATGCTCTACCGATCACTTGATTTTTTGTTTTAATGGCATAGTTTAAAAAGTCTGAAACTGTCTATTTTTTTATCATATAGATATATCTTAAATTAATTATACTGTGAAATATTTAAATTGTACCACGTCAGAAACAAAACAACAATAATTATGTCAGAAAAAAAAAACATCCAAATATCATCTATAGTTGCAGGCTGCAGCCTTGTAGCCCTTGTAGGTATGTTAAAATATCGTGCAACTGCAATACAAGAGACGTGTAATACCCACGCAGATGTCTGGAATTGTGTACGTGGTGAGTAGCTTTCGGCGATCCAAATGTTTAACAATTCTGGTGAACTTCCTACATATTTAAACGTAGCTGAAAAGGAAAAGGTTGATTCGGGGCTTGTAGCAACTTTTTTTAATGTAAACATTTCGACACAACTTTTCTTGTAAATCATTCCAATTCACCATAAAATATAAGGAAAACCTACTTTGTTCTTTAAGTTACTTATAAAAGAATTTATTGCTTAAAGGTATAATTAATAAAATTATAAGTTTATAGATTGCAAGTAATTATTTTCATTTATATAAATAGGGTATCACCCTAACACGTATGTGGTTTGCTATGTAATGGAGTTTAGTAAGACCCTAATGCTGTGTAATACGAACACGCTTGATAGTTCCATAGCTATTACGTAGAAATGACCCAAATAACGTAAATGTACGATTATCTCTAGAATTCTCGCCTCAATAACGACGCCGACTTACGTAGATTTTTATTTCTAAAGCTTGAAAGCGTAAAAGTTTTTTAAGATAATTATAAATTTAATGAATTCTTAAATAAACGAATATAATATCATAGAAAATATCAATTTATTCGTAGTCGATAAGTCTAAATAGTTTTATTAAATTTTCTTAACTAATCTGATATGTTTTTCATTTAAATATAAACTTTCTTTCACAACTATACGAAATATGTTGGAGGTATTTATACAAAGGTTCAAACTATTCAGCCCACTCCAGCCACTAAAGACTATTATAAATATACACTTTCAATCAATGGTAGTGAAATCGTGAGGAACGTCTAGTACTTAGTAAGTAAAATATACCTATGTAGTAATATTTATAGTCACACTTATAAATAATGAAACGTATTAAATTATTCTTTCTATAAACAACAATAAATAAAGATAGAATCAAAAGTAGTTCAAAATCAAGTTTCCACAAAAGCTTATAAGGAAACTAGGCATAACAATACACTTAGTGTACCTACGAGATAGTATGTAGTAACCAACATATGTACCTTGTTAGACGCCGGCTATTGTTCACTTAGTATACACCGCTTGCTCGCACATTACAAAGTTATTTTCGCCTTGCAATTAAAGGGCCTACCGCGACTAATATGGTACATCTTTGTTATAGCTTCAACGTTATAGCCTTTATTGCGAAGACCTTAGAAGCCTCGATTTTGTAAAGTCCTTGAAATTGTGGCACTTAAGGAGTCACGTATACCATACCCAAAGCTAGTATGAATAATTTGTGCCTGTTTATTATTTGATACGAGTGTATTTGCGGTTGCGTTTCAAACAAAGGATGATAAGTGTAATTGATCGTATACAGCAGTGTTTTTCAACCTTTTTCATGATGCGACCCCCCTGGTATGAAAAAATATTACGCGACCCCCCGAGCATTCGCTTTTAGAAGTGAAACTTCTGTAGGCACATGAGGGGTAAAATTTGAGCGACCGGTAACGCGGCAGCGTCATGACGGTCAGTACATGGATGGGTGACCACCTGGGAACACCGCGACGTTGGCTTATTGTTTTTTTTTTCAACTATTTTTTTTTGTATTTTAAATTCGTTTTTTTTTTTTAAATTAGTTTTCCACAGAAGTTTCACTTCTGACATATGCACTTTGTACGCACGCAATTTTTTTATCATGTATGTATGTGTATAGGGCGAGATGAAAATGTCATCAGTGCAAAAGACAAAATACATGGCTTTACAAAAAAAGTTGACTTGTGGTCGTCGTCTATAAATCAAAATAGCTTCGATTCATTTTCGTCGACACAATCTTTTACTGAAGAAGTCGGATGTGAGTTAAACATCAAGGCATATATACCTGGTATGAAAATGGTCTTAGATAATTTGAAAGAAGAATAATAATTGTGTCATTACTTCTCAGTGCAAGAAACATCGGAGAACACTAGGCAGAGGTGTTTTTTTTTTAATGTAACTAGGTCGGCAAACAACCGTACGGCTCACCTGATGGTAAGCGATCACCGTAGCTCATATACGCTTGCAACACGAGAAGCATCGCAAGTGCGAGGCCGACCCTACCCCCAATTCCCCCCAGAAGCTCTGGTCACTTTACTTACCAAAAGGAACACAACACTGCTTGGAAACGGTATTATTTAGCTGTGATCTTTTGTAAGGTCGAGGTACTACCCCAGTCAGCTGCTCCATATTTTGAGCAGGAAATTTCCTGCTGTGCCCTACCTCAGTTTAAAAATCTTAAATTCGTTTTTAAATGCTGCTATAAATGAGGCTAATTTGCCAACTAAGCTCAAAAAGAATCTGCTAGAATTATCTGCCGATGGAATTGTAATCCAAGTCTGCTAATTTGGATACCTATTTGGTTAAGAAGAAAAACAGAATACCCGGAATTGACAACTGAGGCCTTGAAGTGTTTGATTCCATTTGCCATCTCGTACTCATGCGATATGACATTTTCACCAAGGGCCAAAATAACAAGTAAACAAAGAAACCGCTTAAATTTGGAAAACGATTTAATTCTATGTGTAGCAAATACAGATCCACGATGGGAGAAATTGGTTATTCAATAATTGTGTTTGCTCGCAAACGAAAAAAACCGACTTCAATTACATCGACAAGTACCTAATACAAAGTAATAAGACCAAAAAACAATCAAGCAAATGCGCGTTATCAAAGATTACTCAAAAAGTTGTAATCAGATCTCGATCAAATTTATACAAGACTTCATGACAAGTATTAGCTTTTGATTAAAGTAAGAATCATCAAAATCGATAAACCCAGTGAAAAGTTACGCGGTTTAATACAACGTAGGTCGACGAAAAAGTAGTCAAGTAAATAAGCATTATTAGATATAACTGTAAAAGTACTTGTCAGATCTCAATTAAATTTAAATGGAACCACATAACACGCAATACCTTTCAATTAAAACAAAATTCATCGAAATCGGTCAACCCGATCGGTCCAATCGGTCCAATCGGTCAAAAGTTCTGAGCTAACATACATTAAAAAAATACAACCGAATTGAGAACCTCCTCCTTTTTTGGATGTCGGTTAAAAACAAGCACAACCTTCGCAATAACATGAGTATTAGGATTTTATTTGTTGTTAATTTGTTTGTACTAACATAAAAATGTTTGAGTATATCCTTTTAAAATTCTTTTACTTAATAAATCAATCTTTTTAATCTTTATTGTTTTTTTACTAAAGTTCTCTCGACCTCTGACGACCCCCCTACGGCAGCTTCGCGACCCCCCAGGGGGTCGCGACCCACAGGTTGAAAAACACTGGTATACAGTATTCATGATTGTAACAATGTTTTCTTTTTCGTAGGTATTGCTTAGGGACATACGTTTATTCATTTTGATACTACTTTTATGTTAAAGAATTACATAGAGTAATAGAAAAACAAAATATGGTTGTCGTGACTACCTACCATGATGTGCTTATGGATTTTTTCAGCATTTTTATAGATGGTGCTTAATTTTTGTTGCAAAATTGACTGGAAGTTCATTCACCGTAATGAAAATGTTAAATACAGTTGCCAAATTACGCAACAAAATATGGTTACAATGAACCAGTCCTTAAAATGGCCATTACATTTGCACGATACACGAAATACGGTTCGGTATCGTTGCCAAAACTACGAATAGTTAGACCCTCGCCACGTCGGCGCCGCTAAGTACAAACTGTTTTATCCCACGTTGTCCTACTTTCTCTTGCCAAAAGGATCTTAATTAACTGTGAGAAACGTACTGAGAGACAGTGTAAATTGTTTTAAATAAATATATTGCGAAATAAAAAATTGAACGCTAAGTATATTAGCAAATTAAGAGAAGATGCCTGGTTCATGGCGGTAGAACATTAACGAGCGAATCGTACAATACAAATATTACTCGATACAATTTAAAACACACAATTAAAGCAGCTGATCGGCAACGCATTGATGCCTTCGAGATGTGGTGCTGGAGAAGGATGCTCCGGATCCCATGGACAGCACGCAGAACCAACGCATCGATATTAAAACAACTAAAAGTAACGAAAAGGCTATCCACCACCTGTCTACAGAGGATTCTTGAGTACTTCGGTCACATTGCCCGAAGGGAAGGTGGCAACTTAGAGAGGATTGTTATCACTGGCAAAGTGGAAGGAAAGAGACCTCGAGGACGGAGCCCGATGCGTTGGTCGGATCAAATCCGCACCGCACTCGACACGAAAGTCCACGATGCACTACAGTCTACACGTCGCAACCCACAGAGCAACATGGCGCGACATCGTTCGAGGGAAAGTCGTCAGTGGAGGGGGTCACGACCCTCTGTGATGAGGAACACGACGCAAAGAGAGAGACAATTTAAAAATAATTAATGTTTACTTAAAAGTCTATGTGCTGTGTGGCTACGGCACTAAAGAATGTAGCCACCCCCTCTCTTCCCGTGGGTGTCGTAAGAGGCGACTAAGGGATCCAGTTCCACTACCACCTTGGAACTTTAAAAGCCGACGGATGGCGAGATAACCATCCATGCTGGCTTTGAAATACACAGGCCAAAGACGGGCAGCAGCGTCATCGGTGCGACAAAGCCAGCCCTGCGGTCACCAACCCGCCTGCCCAGCGTGGTGACTATGGGCAAAACACATGAGTTCGCGTCATAATGTCGGGCGCGAACTTGTGGAGGCCTATGTCCAACAGTGGACTGTGATAGGCTGTAGTGGTAGTGGTAAAAGTCTATAACATCTATACTAATATATAAAGCTGAAGAGTTTGTTTGTTTGGTTGTTTGTTTGTTTGTTTGTTTGTTTGTTTGAACGCGGTAATCTCTGGAACTACTAGGCCGATTTGAAAAATTCTTTCAGTGTTAGATAGCCCATTTATCGAGGAAGGCTATAGGCTATGTGTCATCACGCTAAGACCAATAGGAGCGGAGTCCACGCCGACGAAGTCGCGCGCAGAAGCTAGTTATATATATTACTAGCTGACCCGGCGAACTTCGTACCCCCTAACAGTCAATTCTTTAATTTTAATTTATCCTTCCCAGAACCCCTCCACTAACTAACACTTAAACTTTATGGTATGGTATTAAAGTTCACATTTACTTTTAAGTATTATTAATTACCTTTTGTATGGGAATATAGAACAATGTTGTTTTTAAATTTTTTCAGGTAATTTTTTAAATTTTTCTCTCCGTAAGAACCATTCTCGTACTTCAAGGAATATTATAAAAAAAGAATTACCGAAATCGGTTCAGCTGCTCTCGAGATTTGCGCTTAGCAACAAATTCAGCGATTCATTTTTATATATATAGAGATAGAGATAGAGATATATCTATACTAATATAATAAAGCTGAAGAGTTTGTTTGTTTGATTGTTTGTTTGTTTGTTTGAACGCGCTAATCTCAGGATCTACTGGTCCGATTAGAAAAATTCTTTCAGTGTTAGATAGCCCATTTATCGAGGAAGGCTATAGGCTATATATCATCACGCTAAGACCAATAGGAGCGTAGCACCAATGAAGAATATTTCAAAATCAGGGTTTTTTTTTCCTTTTATTCCACGGGGACGAAATCGCGCGCAGAAGCTAGTTACTATCTATAACATTATAATACATTAATAAAAACATTGCTGTACTTTTTTTTAAATTATATTGTTTAATTTCTTTTAGTATTTTTAATTTAGCTCCTAAATTAAAACTGAACAAACATAGACAGACAAATTTCGCCTAGAAACGAGTATGGTTTGAGGCTACGGTTACGAATATTAGTTACGAAGATAACTAAGCATTTTCCATTCCATTTCGAACGACCTATCTACCGCTTCGGCATTCTTAATGATGAAATTATTTCTAGCAAGTATAACTTGGACAAAAAGACTTTAATTATTTTTTACCAGTAGGTAGCATCAGTGAGAGAATTATTGTGGTACACATAGATCAACTCCTGTTGGGTTGTCTGGAAGAAATAGCTAAATAGCCATAAGTCCGCCCATTGTACTTCACAGTCTGTAAATGATATTTGTAGTTGTGATGTACAATAAAGTATAAATAAATAAATAAAAATCAACTCCAATAGATCTCACATATAAAATATTTTGTACAATTTCTAATTTGTTTTTTAAGTAACTAGATCGGCAAACAAGCGTACGGCTCACCTAATGGTAAGCGATCACCGTAGCTTATAGATGTTTGCAATACCAGAAGCATCTCAGCTCGTTGCTGACCACATCCCCAGTTCCCCCAGGAGCTCTGGTCACCTTACTCACCAACAGGAACACAACACTGCTTGAAAATAGTGTTATTAACTGTGATCTTTTGTAAGGTCGAGGTACTACCCCAGTCGGGCTGCTCCAAATTTTAAGCAGGAAATTTCCTGCTGTGCCCTACCTCAGTTCATTTACCAACATTAGTGTAACGCGCGGGATGGGCGGGTCAGGCTCGCGCTACGTGATTGGCTAATTTTAAATGTTATTTCAGATATTTATCATAGCGTTGTTTCAAATTGAATATCGACTTTTTCGAAAACTGTTTAACAATTATTATGTAAAATTTTCTTTAGTCCCAGTATATTTATTTAGGTTTAATAAATTTGAATTTTTATAATTCGACTAAAAATCAACCTAAGATTAAATAAAAATAAATAAATACAGCTGTGGTCCTCAGCCAGCCAATCCAACATTATATGCATTCAGAGCTGAGCTCAAAACACCAAAACAGTATCCTGAGGGTCATTATATCTGAACCCTGGTATGATCGCAATTCGTACCTAAATACATGATTACCTAGAAGTTTTAGAAATCTTAGACGAAGTAAAGTCCATAAGAACCGTTTTACAACTCACCCAAACCCGTTATTCAGTATGTCCCCGCATCTAAGTCCATTTAAAACCCTGAAAAGAGCTAATGTGCTACCTTACTAAGGAGAGATGGAGCAGTAGCATAGGCGTATTTACCTTACATCGCCAAATCCCAACCTGTTACACCTCACCTGATTATAGTTTATATAACTAATCGCAGGTTCCAAACGCAAAAACAATATATGTCGTTATGGATGTATAAATATAAATAAAAAATAGCTAATAAAAAAGTTTTTTTATTATTATTATTTTAATTATTAAAATATTGTTTTCTTATATTTTATAACGATTTCATGATTTTAATTTAGTTCACAAATGCTGTAAAGATTCATGTATTTATTTTCGATACATATTTATTTCATAGACAATACATACAGCATAATGTGTCAAAAAGACTACAAATTGACGAAGGAAATATTTAAAACATTATACCATTCATATTTGTAAATATTTAGTTTATTATTTCAGAAATTACTGACAAAACCAAAGTCATGAAATAAAAAGTCTAATAAAATAACGTGAATCTCAAAGTTTTTTGAACATAATATTGCTTATCCTAATATGGCGTACATATTTTATTTTATAGGCTTATGCTTATTAATTGAAAGGGTTGGTAATCATGAACGAAGTCGTAAGTCGAACTCACATAACGTTACGTTAATGTACATAATATAATTATTTAGTATAATTTCATTTAATAGAAAAAGGGGCCAAGACACCTTCATATTTGGGATAATTTTAACTGACATCAAACATTTTCTCAATTCGACTGTATTTTTTATACGTATAGCCTCATAACTTTTTACTGGGTGTACCGAATTTGATGGTTCTTTTTTAATCGAAAGCAGGTCCCATTTAAATTTATGCGACATCTGACTAGTGCTTTTTGAGTTATCCTTAATAATAAGTATTTAATTGATTTTATTTTTTTTAACTACTTCATTGTAAAATATTTATTATTATCATATTAAAATTTCGATCCAGCGGGGTTAGAACCCGCGGCCCCGACATACCGTGTCGGTGCTCTAGCCAATTGAGCTATGGAACGATGTACTGGCTGGCCGAGATTTTTGATATGTGATAATAATAAATATTTATAATTTCCTCATGTGTGGAAAACACAAAAATGAAAATAATACGAACTACTCGTACTTCATTGTATTTCTTGTAGATGTAAATTGAAGACAATTTTTATTCATGTATTTAATGACAAATGGTTGATTCTATTTATTTAAATATGCCTGTATTTTGTTTAGCTACATGACATAAAATATTGAAAGTGATGAATTGAATAAAAGAAACACCGTTGCGTTGTCAGTAATTTGCTAACATCAAGGCCGTGATTACGTTCATGACGGGCGCGAGCTCAGTGCGTCGTGATTGCGTTTACATATTTAAGTATCCCGCGATATGTACTAAATTTCGCTCAGGCCTAGTAATAATGTATAAGTTTTAGAGGAATGTTTCATTTTTGTTCTTGTACAGAAAATAGTGATACAAAAGATGATATAAACTGTATTGTGGGTGTATGACCAATGCTCTACACATAACGCTTCCCATTTATTATGTTTACTTTTTACAATTAATTAATGAGAACGAATTTATCGATGTAGTGGTTGAAAACTAACAACTCAACTCTTAGCTATAATTACTATGATGTTATGAATTTTCAATAGCAAAAAAAGTAAGATAATTTACAAAGAAACATTTAATATAAATTATACAGAAAATCCTATTTCAGAGAATAATATAAAAAGTTAAAACATCTTAATCAGGGATTATATTTCTTATAATACAAATAACAAAGGGTAAAAGTATTGACTTTAATTGAACAATCATTAACACTTTTTTACATGAATCTGTTTTTAACAAGCAGAAGGGAAAAGTTGTTTTAAATTACAATCGTTACTCCAATGTCGACATTGCGTGTGAGACTCCGAGGGTGAACTGTATTTTTAGAAAGTTTTCTTTTCCCGAACTTAAATTTACCCCAAACTCAAAGGAAAGGTCACGATAACGAGATGAATTTCTCAAACTCACTTTTCAGAGACATATTTTTATTATATTTAATGTAACTTCTTGTTAAAAGCCGTAACTATCTGTGTATTTGAAGGCTCAAACAGTACAGCTACCATTTCTATTTATATTGTATCTTTCATACACAAAAGATTATTTTGCTTGTATTTTTAGAATTTTTAAACGAATTTTAAAAGGTTCACAATTCGTTGGTTTATTATTTTTTTTATGTACACCGATTACGCCGAGATATTTAATCCGATTTATAGTTTTTATTTATTAGCCTTTTTATTTACTTGGACGATATAATTTTTATGTGTGCTACCTCATAACTTTTTACTGGGTGTACCGATTTTGACAATTCTTTTTTAATCAAAAGCTGGTGCTTGTTATGTAGTCTTATTAAAATTTAATCGAGATCTGACCAATAAGTAGATACTCTTTGAGTTATCTCTATTAATACACATTTCCTTGACTATTTTTTGAAGTCTACTTACGTTGTATTACTTGTCGATGTAATTGAAGTCGGATTTTTTTTTCGTTTGGAAGCAAACACAATTATTTACATGTATTTTATAACTTATACATTGTTTAATATTTTAGATTAACATGGTTACTTCTATTACGAAAATTATATAAATAAACGTGTGAGAAAGGAGGTAGTCCGGTATAGATACTCCTAAAGCCATCAATATCTACCCGCAAAATTCAGTCTCGTGAACAAGACATTCACAGTTAATGTCGAAATATCGAGCTCCGCAAAGCGAAAATAATAAACATGGTAAATATCCCGTTTTCGAATAATTTTCGTTATACATTGTTTTATTGTAAATAACTTGTATTTATCTAAGTTTTGTACATAACATGTCCATTTTAAAAAGATGTCGCTATTTGTAAAATTCATCTTTTCATTACTCTTAATTTTCTTTGACGCCATACTACATCTTTGTGCAATTAATATTTATAAAAAAATTGCTCTCGCTCATTAACTTTAGAGGTAAGCACTTCTGTTTTGTTTTTTGACACAAAGAAATTGTAAATTGACTTATTAAAAAATGAACTTTTGTTTTAGTGGAGTGTCTGGGGGTTTTGACCTCAGACTTTTGTTACAGTGAATGAATTTAAATGGTCGAGGGGGGGTTTTCTTTGTTATACTATAAAGTGTAAAGTTTATCCAATTTTTTTTTGTGCTTTTGATTTTTTTTTTATTTAAACCAAAAACTATAAAAAATTAATAATTTTATTTAAAATATATTTTTTTTCGTATTATATACGTTGAATAATACCTAAATAGACGTAAAATAATATTTTCTTGAAATTTTGGAGCGTATGAAGGGTCATAACGACCTTGGGCAGGCAGTAGAACGTGGAGAGGGGAGAGCGAAAAGATGACTTGTTACCTCATCTTCAAACTGAATTCATTTACGCTCATACAGGTTGTCGCCAAAAATATATTGAAACATATAAGAAGAGGCCCAATGATACTCCATTTTTGCCTTCGAAAAAGAAACTCCGAAGTAGCACTGATTTATCGAGCTTTGAATGGGAAAAAACTGTTTCATCCAGTGGCGGATTTACAAATATGCCGCCAGTAGGCTATTAAATTTATGCCGCCCCTAGTGACCTCTGAAACTCGATATCCTATATCCTAGTACAGTCGAGATATGTACGTGTATAAATATATATGTCGATAAATTAAAAAAATCAAACAAACAAACATGTAGATATTATTATATATTTAATACATTTATAACAGCAATGAAAAATTTCCGAAAATTGCCGCCCGCTGAATTTGCCGCCCTAGGCTCCAGCCTACTCAGCCTATTGTGTAAATCCGCCACCACTGGTTTCATCTCTGGGCAAGAAGCTAATAAAGAAATTTAAGCAAAATTAAATAAAAAACGACGAAGACAAATCTCATATATTAATACTCCAACTTTAAATGACTCCATTGTAAGCTTTATAGCTGTACAGAAAAACGACTGTTATCAAGAAATTCATAAAAGAATTTCTGATATAGCAGATTTACAAACACTCCAAGCAAAATAGCATGCTGATTGTTATAATTCTCTTAAAAATTCTATTCATCTGAGCTCTGCTGATAAGAAGGTTGGTTTGACAATTTCGATGATAGATGCAGCAATGGAGCAAATATACAAGTATATAGAAGAGAATGACGACTGCCAATTTTCTATGCAAGAGTTGAAAGATACGATGATAATTATTTACCTCACAGCATACACCGGATGAAAAAACTATTAGAAAACGACTAATAGACCGCTATCATGATGATATTGTTGGATAAAGTAAATTTGGAGCTAATACTAATATAATTTAAAAAAAAACTAATCACACACACGCACACTTCAGAATATCGCAGTCCACTGCTGGTCATAGGCCTCCACAAGTTCGCGCGAAAAATGGCGCAAACTCATGTGTTTTGCCCATAGTTACCAAGCTGTGCAGGCGCGTTGGTGACCGCAGGTCGGGCTTTGTCGCACTGAAGATACTGCTGCCCGTCTTTGGCCTGTGTATTTCAAAACCAGCATGGATGGTTATCCCGCCATCGGTCGGCTTTTTAAGTTCCAAGGTGGTAGTGGAACTGTGTTATCCCTTAGTCACCTCTTATGACACCCACGGGAAGAGAGGGAGTGGCTATATTCTTTACTGCCGTAGCCACACAGAAAGCAGCAAAAAACTAATCATAATGATAATAATAGTAAAAAAAAGGGTTGTGGAGCTGCTTCAGCCACAGTTATATTGCAGTATAAGCCACTCTTTCGGCTTCCACAAGGACGCCGAAAGAGTGGCTTATACTGCAGAGCATGTCTACAGTGCAGCGAAAATACCTGTTTTAATACTCCGCCAATAATTGAAATAAGTGAAGTTGAAGAAAATACTTAAATAGACAAAAATGTAAATTGTTTGACAAATAATTTCTTGATATAATTTTTTTTTCTTTCATATTCCTTCATTTATTTCTTTTTCCTAATTACTATTTCTATATGAATGTATCAATTAACTTAATTTTGGTGTAGAAATATGTTCGATACAGGGTTTAAACTATCAAAATTATAATTATTTCTTTTTTTTTTTTTTTGAATCGAGATCACAATTTTTCAATAGGTAAACTTTTTTGTATATATTATAATCTAAACATTCCACTTTGAATTATAAAATTTCATTCACTGTAACGGAAATCCGAGGTTTTCGTGTTTTTAACGCCCCAGGCACTCCACTATTTTTAAATATTAAAGGTTATAAATAGAATAAATACACTTCGATAATCCCGCAGAAAGTGTAATCAAGGTCGATTTCCTTTATTTTTAAAACTTTGATTTTACATTAAAAAATTATTATTAATGAAAATGAAAATAAAAACAGCTAATTATAGGTAACAACCTTGATACCAAAAGCAATTTGAGAGGCTACAGACTTTATGCATTCGCTTAATTTCGGGACTTCCTAAGTTTGACCACGTCTCTAAGTTTAGAGCTGAATCCAAGTGGCTTCCTATCTGGTTTCGCAGGTAAACTCATGTTCTCCGTGACCTTTATAATATTCTATTCAATCATTTGTCAACTTTTTGCACTCTCCTGGTTACTCGTGGTTCAATATTCATCTCCTATTTCGAATTCTGTCACTCTATTTAAGTTTTTACTCTAATTTGACCATCCACACAGAAATGTTATGGGATTCATTGCCATCGTCAATTCGCACTAGTAGTTTTTATTCTTTGTTATTCCTTGTCTGTTATTGTTTGTTTGAAGACGCGTTGGTGCAGCGATCATAGCACTGGCTGTTGGGCTTGAGGTTGCAGGTTCGATTCAAGCACATGACAAACATAATTATGTACCTATTTGCCATATATATGTGTGTCATGGTCTTGGCGTTTCTGCTTGTGTATGTTATATGTGTTTTCGGACCCCCGACCCGAAAGTTGTTAAGCGTAAAGGGTTTAGTACTATTATTATTTGTTCTATGAGTATAAAAGTCTTCACTTCGAAGATTCCGCAATGCTTAAAAACAATAGTCTTCGAGCAATGCGTCCTGCCTGTGTTAACATACGGAGCCGAGACGTGGACACTGACGAAGGAACTAGTCCACAAGCTTAAAGTCGCTCAACGTGCAATAGAACGGGCTATGCTTGGGGTCTCTCTCGAAAATAGGATTAGAAATTAGGCCCATGTCCAGCAGTGGACTGCGATAAGCTGAAGTGAACAGTTTAAGTATACTTTCATTCATATACCTATACAATTCTCTATTTTCTGCCGGTAAGTGTCCTTTTTTGTTGTGCTAGAAGTAATCTTGTTATTGTTACTTGTGATTTGTGTATTTTTTAATGGAAAATACGTAATGTGCGTAATATTACATAAACAGATATAAACTCAGCTCTTACCGTTACTATTGTTAGCAACTATAAAAACTGTAAATATGAAGTGAAATAACATTAGGCCGACGACTAAATGGTGAACTGGAACCGTTTATATTCTATATTTGTTCAAGGATATCACATTAATTTGAATCGGTAATAGGGGTCAAGTTTAATTAGTTTTGTTTATCAGTAAACCCAGCTTAGTTATAATAATACGAATTTATCTATAGTAAGATAATTTGAATACAACATAATGAACTATAATAATAGGTGATGTCGTTAATATATACCCATAGTGAAGAATGATTATATGAATATTAAATTTAATTAACCCACCAACCCGCAGTTGAGCAGCGTGGTGGATTAAGCGCCAATCCTTCTCCTACATGGAGAAAGAGGCCTATGCCCAGCAGTGGGACGTTATTTTTATTACTTCCACGCTAATAAAATCATTTATACAAGTATAAATTACACAAACTGTAAGGTACATATTTTTCGAATTAATATTAATTTTTGTATATTAAGAGTTATTAACTGAATTAAAATGTAATCGTGTTAAAGATACATAATGACAATAGATTGTAAATTAATTTTATAAATTCAAAGCGATTATGTCGTAGGTAAATGTTAAATTAAATATTTGTATTACATTATTAGTAAATAAATACAATTTTTAGGTAAAAATCAATAAGAAAACGTAGACAATTTTCCTTTTCTGATTTCTTTCTGATGATTGCGGGAGAAAAGATGCTAGTTCCAAGGATAAGAGTGACCGATGTTTGCTTTTCGCTCCAAAAAAAATTCTAGTAATGACATAATCTATACTAATATAATAAAGCTGAAGAGTTTGTTTGTTTGATTGTTTGTTTGTTTGTTTGAACGCGCTAATCTCAGGATCTACTGGTCCGATTTGAAAAATTCTTTCAGTGTTAGATAGCCCATTTATTGAGGAAGGCTATAGGCTATATATCATCACGCTAAGACCAATAGGAGCGGAGTCCACGCCGACGAAGTCGCGCGCAGAGGCTAGTTATTAATATATGACAGCTAAAAATAGTAAAGATCTCTATATCTCTTCTCTATATATATAAAAATGAATCGCTGAATGTGTTGCTAAGCGCAGATCTCGAGATCAGCTGAACCGATTTCGCTAATTCTTTTTTTATAACATTACGTGAAGTACGAGGATGGTTCTTACGGAGAGAAAAATTTTAAAAATCGCCTGAAAATGTCTAAAAACAACACTTTTCTATATTTCCATACAAAAGTTAAGACAGGACAACGTCTGTCGGGTCAGCTAGTAATATAAATGAATATTTTGGAGATGGTTCATAAGCGTATGCATGTGGAGTTATGACTTAAAAGAGAAAACAAGAAAAAGAGAAATGAAAAGGAATAGGTTAATAAGATTGTTTACATCCAGAATTTTTAAATTAGGAATAAACATACATTACCACTGAGCTCATCAAAGTAAACATCTAATTTTAGAAAAAGACTTTAGAGCTTAAGTCATAATGACTTTACCAATACTTTCAAGGTAGGTAAGGTATTTCATTGTCAATTACCTTTCTTAATCTTAAATTTTAATGGATACTTTATCTAATTAATCTATAAGACTACTTGTAATAAAATTATAACAAGTCCAAAATTTTACATCGAATGTGTTTTTGTGAGAAATTATAGCTATGTTCTATGCTGACTTCAAAAATGTATTTTACTTACATTTCTGTCTTTCTGTTTGTTTGTTTTATGGAGTATGATGAATCATGCAGCGTATCTCAAATTACAAAGTTAAATAAAATTTAAAATAATTTTAGTTCATGCTACATGATACAACACTGACATTTTTTTTAAAGATATTTATTGGAAATATAATCCTCAAAATTTTAAATATGGCTACAATTACATAATAAAAATATACGTAATTACGTATTTGGAAAAAAATATTTACGTGCCCAATAATGAAAACGTACTAAAAGCGAAAATAACTTTACGGTTTACCTAATATTTTCCTGTTTACAATTTTTATGTATTTTTGCTCATTACCAATACTTACACTTTTATGAAATAGGAATAATTTTGTGCTACAAATTTGAGAAATAAAGAAAAATATATGCGATGTTTGTAAAAGGAAATATCCTTTATCGATATCAGTTTGAAAGCTAGCGTCCGTCGCGTGTAGGCAGCAGGTGTGCAAATCAAAATATTATTTCTGATTTATTGAAGTGAAGCATTGTCAGCAGTAGTTTTATGTAAACTGTTAGGTAACCGACTTTGCTTTTAAACATATCATAGTGAGTTATTAAAACATAAAAATTGTGAAACTAGCGTTAAAAACACGTAACTTTGTAACTAGAAAACATAGTAAACAGTACTTTCAAAACGAAACAGTAACTGTTAACTAGTAACGCCAGGCTGGCTTTGTTGTACCGAAGACGCTGCTGCTCTCTTCGGCCTGAGTATTTCAAAGCCAGTGGTTGGATGGTTAACCCGCCATCAGTCGCCTTTTTAAGTTCCACGGTGGTAGTGGAATTGTGTTATCCCTTAGTCGCCTCTTACGACACCCACGGGAAGAGAGGGGGTGGCTATATTCCTTACTGCCGTAACCACTCAAATGATTTCACCATATATCAACGTAATAATGAAACTAAATATAATTATTTTATCTCATATGCTATCAGAGACGTTTATGGCCTGTTTCACTTCACATAAAAACTACAACTTTATTTTTGCCAGGTCGCGAACGACACACGTCTGACAGATATAGATTAATTTGATTCTGAAAATAGAAAATTTTATTCCTTGGTTAACACTATACGTTGGTTAACCTAAAACCTAATCAGATGAAAAAACTAAAAGAAAAAAAATCAGCTGGTTAGTAATAATTTTTGTTGACCTTACGAGGTCATCAAAATTTTTTTTCTGATTTTTTTTTTGCTTTTAGTTAGTTAATATCTATATAATTTAATAGTAATATTGTCCTACAAATTGCGTGGTACGTTATCCCGGTCCTACGCTCACTGCTGCTCTACCCCCTACTATCTCTGTTAGCTACCACAGTCGAGAGTTTTCGAAGAGAATTTTTTTGTTCGCCTCATCAAAATGAAGCCACTCCCAAAAAATTAGCTTGATACTAATCAGGTGAAAAAAATGTACTAGGGATAGCAAGGGAAGCCTATAAGCAAAACAAGCATTCAAAGCAATAAAATCAGAAGAAGAAATCATTTTATATATTTTTTTATTAATAAAACTTTGGTGTTATTTGTGTGATTAATTCTTCTATCTTATAAAATGGTAAAAAAGCAAACAACAATTGTTACAATTAAATTTCTTGGTATGGAATAAATTTTCGGTTTCCAATTTAGGAATTTCTTCTTGAATATTGCCACTATGGACCAATTTCTGCTTGTTAACCTCGACTAAAATTGGCTTGGAACCAACTTTCATTCTGAACATCCAACCGAACCCTCGCGACAGATTGAACAAACAAATTCAAAACGTTATAGCACTGATTCCGACGCGTAGGTTATAACTGAAAATATTTAATTTTAAGGTAATAATCTTCTAACAAATTTTCCTGAAGTAACAAAATTTACATTCATATTACTTAAATATTAGATATGAGGTCTTTATAATCACATATAATTACTTTAACTAAGTATATTAATCTTTATTTTTACATTATACATATTTACAAGTCAAAACTTAAGAAATAAATATTTACAGATAGTTTTGATACAAATCATGTCCGCGTGGAATTGTGCCAAGAATGCTGGCAGCATTTCCCCGTTGAATCGCTATGCCGATTCTCTGGGCAAAAAATGCACCAGCCCTCTTGTCACCAGTGGAGGCAATAAGGCGAGGAGTTATCTCAATTAAGAATTTTTTAGCACTGCTACTCCAAGGTCCAAGTGTTTCGACTGCAAACGGCACAAAGATGTAATTTGGAATTAGTGACAATACTTGTGCCGTTTAGTCAATTCAGCTTTCTCCGCCGCGGCTCCCGCTTTTAAGGCTGTTTCCCTGACATGAGACGGAGCAAGTGTGTCAACGCAGGTTGCGTCCCACAAAAGCGCCCGCCCCCTTTCCCAGGGAACCAACGTCAATCCATCAGGTCTCTTGCCATCATCGCGACTAATTCCAGTAGGCTCGATAAGAGCAGGAACGTCGATGGTGGCAAGAGCTCTTTTTATGGTATCATTTAGGGATATAATTAATTTAAATCGATTAAATTTTATTGTATTTTAAAATGTAGATTAATCGTATATTAATCTACATTTTAAAATACAATAAAACTGTAAGTACCTAACACGTTTTGAAGCAATAATTCATGATCATTTTTTTAATTATAACTCATCTAGCACGTTATTATATATCGATTTTTTTAATATGAGTAGGTACATAGCAAAGTTTAAGATAACATGAAACAATTGGTGTAAATGCTCTTAACAAAAAATATTGATTGAAATAGCCAAAAATATGTCGTGCACGAACGGACAACAATTTGAAAGATGTCGGAATGTCGTTGTATTTTTTTTAATTTGGTGGTAGGTGGCCTGAAAAAATAATAAATATTTTGCTTACGTTTACTGCAGCTTAAAAACCCCTTGTCTCATTTATTACTCTTGAAACGCGATTATATGTACACTTAAAAGGTACCTGAACGATAACAAGCCTTGAACTGTGTGTGTAGATGTTGATATAACCCGTTTAAAGTTTTTCATTATCAATATACAATTTCATTACATGACGTCCTATTGAGCTAAAGCTAATCACGTAGGTACTGATTATTTTTGGTCAAAGTAAATTCATTAGATGTTAATCTTACCGTCAAATCATGAGTGCTTTGACTCTGTTTATCGACAAGCGCCTTTATTATCTGATTATCCGGCGGCGCCATTCTGAGGCGTGACATTAGTATTCTACAAAGGATACCACGTATGGGGACATCGGTGCAATAGGCTTTGTAGGTGCAATGACCCTATATTCCACACATAGATTTCTGCATTTTCTAACAACGGGTACTAAATACTCGTTCAGTTATATACAAGTATATTTGTGGATGTTAACAGTTGCCGTCTCGCTTCAGGTCGTGGCTTGACGTTTTATTGAGTTTTCTTGACTCCGATAATGAGGATTTGTAACAAAAAAAAACACAATATTTCAAATAGGTCCGATAACTTAAAAAAAATCTTAACTTTCATCCTATTAAACACTAGATGACCTGTTTAGTTATATACCTAAATATATTGAATACGTGATGCCTTGGATGTGGAGATTATGGTTAACGAATTACATAATGTAAACACATCTTTATAAAAACGGTACTTCATTATTTGAGTTTCTATTGGTTATGGTCTAAGAGACGTGGAAGAGCGACCTTCACCGATCTGATAACTCGATGAGACATATTTTTTATCAAATATAATTTATAAATAAATATGCCTATGATAACTTGCCTATCGAAAAGTGGTCATAGCTACTTTTAATTTTAATCATTTTTTTTCATCACCTTCACTCATATGATAACCGAATGAGTTTTATCTCAATTAATAGTTTTTAACACACAGAATATGCCTAGGTAGGCTTGGCTACTTATTTTTGGTCATGGCTACCTGGCAAGTAGATGTGAACAGGTAGGTCAATATATACCTATATTCGATACTACATAGATCTGTTCGAATCGAAATCGATATCATAGGTAAGATATTTGTAATTACAAAACCAATCATATAGGCTTGCCTGCAAAAACTAAAAAAAAAATCAAAAAAATTGCTATGACCACTTTTCGATAGGCAAGTTATCATAGGCATATTTGTTTATAAATTATTTTTGATAAAAAAATATGTGTGATCGAGTTATCAGATCGGTGAAGGTCGATGTTCCACGTCTCCTCTACTATTATATTATTCTGCATAAGTTATAGCGGGGCTTAAATTACATTGTATAATTATAAGCATCAAAATAAAAACGCTTTTAAAAAGATATATTTCTTTACAAATTTCTTTTTGCAAGTAGTCTTCGAATACACTTACGAATCGTCATTTAAGATAGTAGGTACTATATTGTATCTTTTAATGGTAAATTATAATGAATGTGTAGACCGATTCAGAATGTAGATTCTGCTGAGCAAAAAAGCTCTTGAAAAAAGTCAACGTAATATTCCACCGTTATAAATTGAGTTATGATTAAAACAACGTCACCAAACCCACGTTAGTTATTATTAAAGATGCGTAGTAGCTGTAGTAGTTTAATAATGCTTACGGTTTGCTGACGTATATACTTACTCTTACTATGTAGGTACTTACGTACCTTAGGTACTACTAATTATAAATGGTGAAAAACAATTTACACTTGACTGTTTTTTACACAAAAAAGTGCACTTCAACCCAACTAACCCACCCTCTCTTTTCACCACATTACTTAATGTTAGCTGCATTTTGCTTTAATACGAAAACATACTTAGCTTACAATATAAAAAATAAATATGTAGAAAATTTCGCTACTAAAATGTTTAGGGCTATTCTGTGTTAAATGTATATAACGTAATTTATTTTATGTGCACCTTTAGCTTTAACTCTTTAGTTATATACTTGCTATCGTTAATATTCATGCGCTTGTATGTCATTATGCAAAGAATAATTTGACATAATGGTCTAAGATCCGGGATATAATAAAATATTCCCTCATCTTTTAATTAGATGAAACAATTTTTTATAGGCTGATTTCAATATTGTGAATTTATAAAAACAACCTCTACCACCAAAAGTCTGCTGCAATTTTTTTTTATATCTTTTCCCTCTCATGTTAATTACATGTAATAAGCTAAAATCGTTAATATTTTACATTATATACCTGACTGTAGTAGGCACCCATCTCTATGATTGCTATACTTACCTGCAGCCAGGTTACTGCTGACTGAGGTTACTGTTACTGTTTTAGCTTACTATATGTAATTAACATGAGAGGGAAAAGATAAAAAAAAATTTGCAGCAGGCTTATGGTGGCAGAGGTTGTTTTTATAAATTCACAATATTGAAATCAACCTATAAAAAATATTGTTTCATCTAATTAACAGATCAGGGAATATTTAGCTATCTCGGATCTTAGACCATAATATTTCGACGACGCGTGTAGTTATTACAGGAACTGGCTGATATCCTCCCTAGTGTTCATAGTCAGTCCATATTGATATTTTTCGTGATTTAAACCTTTTTGCTTGTTTTTCCACACGCACACTTATAACATACAAGCACGGTCGTTTGTTCCTAAGGTAAGCAGCGTAATGCTCATGTTATAGGTAACAGCCGACTAATATAGCTAGATATTTTTGTTTTATTATTAATACAAAAATATCTAGCTATATTATAGCATACACAGACACATTATACATACACATATACATACACATATACATACACATATAAATACACATTATATGTCAATTTATATATAAATACAAATATTACTCCCATACCTAGGCCTGAATCGAACCCGCAACTAGCACAACAGAAAGCAGAGCCACTACAAACTGCGCCAACGGGCTAGTTCAACTTATATAATTATGTGTAAGTATATGTAGTAGTTGCGACGGAAAATCCGTTCTCGTTGATAGTCGTTGGTTTTCCTCTCGAAGCGGACATTTGTATTTGTACGAATATTAGTTTAGACGTCTAGTTGTTTGATCTCGTGGGTTTATTCAACTTGCATCTGAAACACCTAAAGCTATAGATCCGAGTGTTACAATAAACTCCTGATATGAATTGATATTATTAGTAAAATTATTATAGTCAAAAGCGTTATCGACTAGATCACATTAATACATGGCAATCACTTTGTGTAACAACAGTAGTACAGTGTATTTACTTCATTACTTAACGTAGTGTAAAAATAGATCTACATCTGAAATGCTCAGTGGAAGCACAAATGAAAAAAAGTTTTAGCTTGTGTATATATCGATAGATATATGTATATAGTTTAATGAGGTAGGACACAGAAGCATATATCTTGCTCAGTATTTGCAGCAGCTCAATTGGGGATGTACTTCAACCTAAAAGAAAATCACAGCTAAGTAACTTTAAAGTAGTGTTCTGTTTCTATGACGAGTAAAGGCAACACGATTGTATTGCTCCTTTTGTCACGAGCGTCTATAATCTACGGTACTCGCTTACTATCAGGCCGGATGCTTCTTTGCGACCATAATAGTGCCTACCTATTATAATTGTGCTTCCTCGTAAACGAAGGAAACTGATTTCAATTATATCGACAAGTAATACGACGTTGGTAGTCCACAAAATAGCCAATTAAATACGGATTATTAGACACGACCCAAAAACACGAGTCAGTTCTTGGTTAATTAAAATGAGACCAAAATGACAAGCACCAGCATTCGATTAAAAAAGAATCATCAAAATCGGTTCACACCGGTAAAAAGTTATGAGGTAATAATACACAAAAAATACAGTCGAATTGAGAACCTCATACTCTTTTTTTTTCTTTCTTTTTTTTGAAGTAGGCTTAGAAAATTTTAATTAATTGACATTAACATATCTAAAAACTATGTTACTTCGATTCCTTAGCTCATATATTCCAAACTTGTTTATTATACAATGAGGTTCACTTTCAAACAAGTTTTCGAGATGAGTTACAAACTGAAAGTTATAATGAACTGAATCGAAGTTTCACGCACTCACCGTCAACGATATCTGGTATTTTATATTGTTTTCCTTTTCGTCATGTTTGAGTATGTGACAGTGCAGTAATGATCTACCATATTATTCGTACCTTTTAATATTAAAATACAAAAGTAAATAAAGGTTAGATTGAAATTCCAAAGACTATATATTTATAATATTATTATTATTCCATTTAAAAAAAACTGCTTTGCACTACGTAGCCTAACATTCAAGTTTCAAACTATCTCTCTATAAAATTTTAACAATAGAAAAGTAATTAAAACGTAGGACAAAATAAACTCAGTTATTTCTTTATAATCAATAAATCAAATCAAATCAAAAACAGCTTATTTCAAATAGATACCAAGACCATTTTCGAATCGTCATTTTAAAATTCTAAAGTGATAATAATTGTGTGTGAATAAATTTGTAAAAGGTGTATTAGGTAATTGTTGACTGAAATGTATATGTATATCTATCTATTAGTTTATTAATTTCACGATCACGATTCAGCCTGTAATATCCCACTGTTGGGCATAGGCCTCTTCCCCATGTAGGAGAAGGATGTAGTTTATTAATTTATTTTGGAGAAATTCGAAGTTTTTGTACCAATTCCAAACCGTTGTTGATATGTTGATATCTGAATATTTTTTATTTGATTCAATTACTCGAATATTGATGAGAATAACCTATTATAATACTATTTATTTGTTCCACAGTTCCTTGCCCTACTGGAACGTAACGTGGTAGCCAACATGAGCCTGCAGTACCGGCAGATGACGCTGTTTGCTCCCACCAACCAAGCATTTCAGAGGTACAATGGTGAAATGGACGACTCGCTTGTTCTTTTCCACATATGTAAGTACTACAAAAAAATATATATTTAAACTATTTACAACTGCAAGCACCTATATTTTCTTTTTTATTTAAATCATTACATTCGTTGATTTTTCACGTGTGTTTTTACTTTACGTTTGATCTGCTTCAACGAATCGTGTACGTTTCGTTCACGTTTGGTATTAAAAAAGTTTTTCAATGTATGGATTCCGCTCGTTTTCTCGAACTATTCGTAAAAATTTAAGTACTAGATTATTCAACTTAAACGCAGCATTACAGTATTAACGCTATTCTAACGATAAGTAAAAACACGAGCTCAAGGGTCTCTAACACTATAGCAGAGTTCATGATATAAATTGAATCTCTTGGTTAAGTTATTGTTAAGTAATTGAAATTAATCAGGGATTAAAATGCTTTACGTTTTCTTTTTTTTTATAAATAAAAATATCTTTAATATAAACACACAGTCATCTGTCCCTAAGTTAAGCAACTATTAAGTTGCCAGCAACTAAGCTATATTAAGTTAACAGCATTAGCTTTGTGTTATAGATAACAGCCGACTGATATAGCTATTTTTTTAAATAAATATACATAAAAATAATAAATATAAATACATTTAATATACATATTACACCCAGACTCAGGCTGGAATCGAACCCACAATCCGCGAAGCAGAAAGAAGGGCCACTACAAACTGCGCCAACGAACTAGTCATTAGTCATAGAACATTTTCTGAACTTATTAAGAAGTTTTAGTTAGAAATTCACTTACATAGGAGAAATGTACTAATAAATCTGCATTTGATCAAGTAGCTTAAGATTATTTTCAATGCAGGTGGGTATTTAAAGTCGTAATAAAGCGGTTATGCCACAGACGTCTCGTTAGTGAGAAGTTTTGCGGACAGAAACAATCTTGATGCGCTTTTATAAATATTTCACTTTGTAAGGTATTTTGCCTTTACTCTAAGACCCTCAAACTTTACCCTTTTAAAACAGTGTTTTTATAATATTACTGAATCGCGCTGGAATAATATTTAAATAAAAACTGTTAAAGCTAATATCTCTATTGCGTTTCTTTTGTATATTTTAGTCTTTATTTAGTCATAAAGAAGACTATTTTTTATATTACTGACAAATCGTTACCAATAACGTAGTGTTTTATATATAGAACTAGCGACCCGCCCCGGCTCCGCACGGGTGCAATGCTGATACTAAAATATAAAATAAATATTTGCAATGTAAGCGCAAAAAAAAAGTGTTTATTTACGACATCACATTAGAAACCTCTAAAACTGTCAATGTCCTCTACTACAGTGTTTTTCAACCTGTGGGTCACAGGAAGCTTCTGTAGGGGGGTCGTCAGAGGTCGAGAGAACTTTAGTAAAAAAATGGTTAAAAAGATTGATTTATCAAGTAAGAGAATTTTAACAAAAGGATATAGTCATAAACATTTTTATGTTCATACAAACAAATTAACAAAAAATAAAATCCTAAGGCTTCATATTAATGCGAATGTTGTGCTTGTTTTTAACCGACTTCCAAAAAGGAGGAGATTGTATTTTCTTTTTTTATGTCTGTTAGATCATAACTTTTTAGTGGGTGAACAGATTTCGATGAATTGTGTTTTAATTGAAAGGTATTGCGTGGCATGTGGTAATTGACATCTGACAAGTCCCAACAAGTAGAGTTATATCTAATAATGCGTACCTATTTACTTGACTACTTTTTCGTTGTTACCTACGTTGTATTAAACCGCATAACTTTTCACTGGGTAGACCGATTTTGATGATTCTTGTTTTAATCAAAAGCTAATGCTTGTAGTGTGGTCCTATTTGATCGACTTCTGATGACTACTTTTTAAGTAATCTTTGGTAACGCGTATTTACTCGAGTATTTTTTCGACTACCTACGTTGTGGTTGTGTTACTTGTTGATGTAATTGAAGTCGCTTTTTTTCGTTTGTGAGCAAACACCTGATTGATTAGCCAATTTCTCCCATCGTGGATCTGTATTTGCTACACATAATATATAGAATTAAAATGTATTCCTAAGCGATTTCTTTGCTCACTTTTTATTTGGCCTTGGTTGTACGTACGTATACCTACCTATGTGCGTAAAATGCGTTAGTTACTTATCAATTGACGACGTAATTGATGTATGTAATTGTAAAATAGTGTGTTTATTACATAACTAGCTGTGCCCGCGACTTCGTTCGCGTGGAATTCAACAAAATAGTTATTGTTCAGTTCGCAGTTATAAAAAAAAATTAAAATAAAAGTAGCCTAAGTTACTCCTTATTACATCAGCTATCTGCCAGTGAAAGTCCCGTCAAAATCGGTCCAGCCGTTTCAGAAATTAGCCGGAACAAACAGACACACAGACAGACAAAAATTATAAAAAATGTTACATATTTTGGTATACATATCGTGTATACATTCATATGCATTTAGTAAAAAGCGGTTATTTTTATATTACAAACAGACACTCCAATTTTATTTATTTGTAGTATATATAGAGTATAGATGTATAGATATCTTATTTTAACAGCCCTAGTACACTATACTGAATCCTAATTATTGAGACGTATAAAAACGTCATATGGAATGAATATCTGTAACACTGTAACATACACATACATACATGATAATAAAGCGAAGGGTCGGGGGGTCGCAAAACATTTTTTCATACCACGCATCGGAATGGTCGCATCAGGAAAAACACTGCTCTACTATATTATGCGTGTATTATACATATAAACTTTTCTCTGGAATCACTCTATTTACTATAGAAAACCGCATCAAAATCCGTTGCGTAGTTTTAAAGATCTAAGCATACAGAAAGCGAGAAGCGACTTTGCTTTATACTATGTAATGATAATTATGTATTAATAATATTTTTTATTGTTTACCAAGATATAATACACCGATAAAAACAAATATGTAGCAAAGGTGATTATCACTAAAAAGTAATTACTTCCAGATAACACTGTGTACGTATGTTACTATAGTAATATATATTATGTATATCTATAATGTTATTAATAGACTTCGAGAAAAAGGACGATGTTCTCAATTCGACAGTGCTTTTATGTGTGTATTACCTTATAACTTTTTACGGGATGAACCGATTTTGATAATTCTTTTTGACGTGGATACATCTTAAAAATTGCTTTTATAGGGTGGCAATCGAAAAAAACAAATGATAACAAAATTGGGGTATACAGTTTGATGTTGCAGCTACATATCCATAATCTTCATCCAAAATTCAATTACACCACTGGATAGCTAGAGGATCAAAGAATTTATTACGCTATGTAAGGTTTGTGACACATTGCGTGTGGTGAAGGGAAAAGCGCCGCCATTTTAAGGGTCATTTTGCTGCGTATCGTGCGTGATATCTATTCAATATAACTTTTGACTCCGAGAAGCTACGACGTTTGTAAAAAATTGTGACTGTAAACATGTGTTAAAAAAAGGAAAAGTATATCAAAATGTCTGCCTGTACGCGTCGAAAAGCCAAATCGAAAATACAACTATCGTATACAAATTTAAAAGTGTTTCTCAATAGCAATCAAATGGTAGGAGAAAACACTAAATGATCGATCGAGTAAGGGCATTATGTAGAAAATATTACCCGTTACGATACGTATTCAACTATTCACGTACCTACAACACGCGGCCTCGTCCATGACAAAGCCACACCAATTTTTTTAAATATAAAGCTAGTGTTTGTCATGTGGTCCCATTTAAATTTGATCGAGGTATGATGAATACTTTTTGAGTTATCTATACTAATATATAAAGCTGAAGAGTTTGTTTGTTTGTTTGGTTGTTTGTTTGTTTGTTTGTTTGTTTGTTTGTTTGTTTGTTTGTTTGAACGCGGTAATCTCTGGAACTACTGGGCCGATTTGAAAAATTCTTTCAGTGTTAGATAGCCCATTTATCGAGGAAGGCTATAACCTTCTTCTATAGGCTATGTGTCATCATGCTAAGACCAATAGGAGCGGAGTCCACGCCGACGAAGTCGCGCGCAAAAGCTAGTCCTTAATAACGCGTATTTGACTGTTTTATCGACTTCTTTTGCGAGCAAACACATTTATTATTTTCCCTTTTTTATATAACTAAGTCAGCAAACAAGCGTACGGTTCACCTGATGGTAAGCAAATACCGTAGCCTATAAACGTCTGCAACACCAGAAGCATCGCAAGCGCGTTGCCGACCTTATCCACAATACCCCCAGTAGCTCTTATGACAATGTGTTGAAATGTAAGTGGCGATAGGTTGTCAGTTTTACTAACTACATAAAAAAATCAATATCATACGTGAATTTAAACTGTTATTATCATTCAGAGATTCTCAATGTTTCGTGGACGTTGTATACATTATGGTTAGGGCAATATGGATACAAGCAAATCAGTAACTAATAACATCAATCAGCGAGCTAATATCTATTTATCTATATACATCTGCACTTCCTGTGACAAGTAATACAAGTCGAAAATCATCTTTTCAAAAACAAGGTTTAAAAAAATATTGTTTTATATTTCTAGTTCTGTATTCTATTTAAGTTTATAAAAAGACAAGTTAAGGGTGTAACTTACTTGAAAAAAATAATGATCCTAGCGGAACTTCCCTCAAGCAAAAGATAAAAATAATCTTTAAATTTAATTTTTTATTATCACTCATCTATTCACATACCTACTCGTAATTTACCGGAAATTTACCACTTTACGGAAAATGTTCTGAAATTAAAAGTAAACTTCAATACAATTATATTTAAATCACAAAGCACTAAAATAGTGTACATAAATACAAAATGGTATAACTTGACCAATATCGATTTTTAATAATTTTGTAACACAGTTAGGTATATCAATTTGAAAAAAAAAATATATTTCTGTAACTATAGCACATAGGAGAACGTGAATTGGACCAAATAAATCGTCATTTTTTTTAATAAGCAACTGTTATAATACAATTATTGTGTTTGCTCGCAAACGAAAAAAAACCGACTTCAATTACACCGACAAGTAATACAACGTAGGTATACGAAAAAATAGTCAAGTAAATACGCGTTATCAAAGATTACTCAAAAATTTTTTATCAGATCTCGATGAAATTTAAATATAACTAGATGATAAATATCAGCGTGATGATTAATTTTATCATTCGATTAAATGAAAAATTATCAAAATCGGTAAACCCAGTAAAAAGTTATGCGGTATAATACAACGCAGGTCGACGAAAAAATAGTCAAGTAAAAACGCATTATTAGATATAACTCGAAAAGTACTTGTTAGATCTCAAATAAATTTAAATGGGACCAAATGACACGCACCACCTTTCCATCGAAACAAAAATCATCGAAGTCGGGTCCACCCATTCAAAAGTTCTGAACCTGAGAACCTCCTCCTTTTTTGGAAGTCTGTTACAAATCACAAAAAGCGTACAACTCGACTTATATCACGTAACACAGGTGGCACAGAATTGGTCAAGAGGCTGAACTGACCTCTGGCTTAAGCTGAAAGCGATTATCAGATTATTTCTGAACGCAAATAGATTATAAGATATACATATTATGTAACATAAATAATAAATATAAGTAACAAATCTATACATATAATAAAATGGTAGAAAAGTCAAAACTGTACATTGAATATTTTTTTAAAAGAATACTTGGGATGTGATCTACAATCGATACCGAAGCCAAAAATATAGTTTTTAGAATTTTTGTCTGTTTGTCTGTTTGTCTGTTTGTCTGTTTGTCTGTATGTATGTCCGGGATAAACTCAAAAAGTACTGCATGGATTTACTTCAAATTTGGCACGAATATTGTTAAGAAGTCGGGTAAGAACATAGGCTATATATTATCACGCTATCACCTACGGGGAACGAGCAGTGAACCTTTATTTCTTCAAATGTATGTCCGGGATAAACTCAAAAAGTACTGCATGGATTTACTTCAAATTTGGCACGAATATTATTAAGAAGTCGGGTCAGAACATAGGCTACATATTATCACGCTATGACCTACGGGGAACGAGCAGTGAACGCACGCAGACGACGTCGCGGGCAGCAGCTAGTATTACAATAAGACGTGTGTTTCAGCAAACTTGGCGACGACTCTAACAAATTTGGACACTTCGATATCATCGGAATTGGACGGCAACCCGCCGCTCTGGATAACTAGACGACGCGACGCTATGCACGACGATATTTACGTCAACAACGCGAAGGTCGACATCTCAAGGTCTTACCAGGCCGTAAATCGAAATGGCAAACTACAGGTAATCTATTTCATTACGATTACATTACGACCTAAATGTAATTTGATCAATGTTGATTTATCGATAGATAGTCTATCAGAACACATTACACAAACAAAATATTTTCTGTTTGCGTAGTGTGCAAAATGTTTTAAAATGACAGTGGTTTTGAAATTAAACTACTTTTTTTCGATTCGATTCAGCTTGTATCATGATAGGGAAATTATCCGCCAACCCATAGTAGAGCGGCGTGTGCATACAGCTCCAACCCTCTTACATACGGAGAGAAGAGCTTTGCCCAGCAGTGAGTGGAAAGTTTACTAGCGAATTCGTTCAATCATTCATCATCAATTCAATTACTCGCATAATTTAATCACGCACTTACCAATTGTAAGATAATGTTTTAATCTTAACTTTCCTTATCTTTAATTTACTTAGTAACTGCTGCGATCAGATCATTCAAACAAAACACCGTCCAACTTCATTACATTAAAGAAAAGTTAAATATTTGCTCGTTTTTTCGATAGTATTGTAAAGTTCTAAACTATGTTACAATCCATCAATCATAAGAAACATTTTAATATGTTTAATGTGTGTGGAAATAAAGTTCAATCCGCTCGATATTGCAATTTCATGGCACGTTAACGTTGCTGTAGACATTTTTCGTTGGAAAATATCTCATGTTTTAATTTCCTGTAAGTAATAGATAGATAAGCTATTGAATTAACTCTAGTGTTAACATTTTGTGTAATGTATTTAAAGACGTATTTTAATGTAAATTTTTGAATAAATTTATAGACTTAAATGAAATAACCATTCATTAAAAAAGCTTAAACAAATAATTACCGCATTTATATTGCGCTGAGAGATATTATTTTCAGTTTACAAATACTAATTGATAAAGCGATACAAATTTTATAATAAAAAAAAAAATTAGCAAAAAGACACCTAAAATGTAGTCAACTTAAAATTATTCTTATAAATTTTTTTTTTTTTTTCGTTATAGGTACAATGTAAATTACCGCGATATCATTAAGGCGTCACGTCCAGGGTCGGATTATCTGATAAGTAAAAAAGGCCTATATAATATGTAGCTCCACGTAGATAAGGGTCGCTAACTAAAAAAACAAAACTTCTATTGAACAATGTCTCTACTTATCGGTGACGCAATTTAATGGATATACATAATATGTATCTCATATGCCAATAATCCATTCGATTACAATTCCAATGATGATATTTATTAATTATTGCTGACATACGTTTAATTTAGAGACAGTATATAAGTAAAATTGAGTTAGAGGTAAAACAGAAAGACATTTGCATCTAGGGCACTCTGCTGTGTGGTTACGGCAGTAAAGAATATAGCCACCCTCCCTTCCCGCGGGTGTCGTAAGAGGCGAGTACCTTGGAACTTAAAAAGCCGACCGATGGCGGGATAACTATCCAACTGCTGGCTTTGAAATACACAGGCCGAAAACGGGCAGCAACGTCTTCGGTGCGACAAAGCTAGCCCTGCGGTCACCAACCCGCCTGCCCAGCGTGGTGACTATGGGCAAAACACATGAGTTCACGCTATTTTTAGCGCGAACTTGTGGAAGCCTATGTCCAACAGTGGAATGCAGTAGGCTGAAGTGATGAAGTGATGACCTAAGGCACTCACTCGTACGTCAAAAACACGATACAATACAAAAATAAAATTAACCAACCAAAAAAAAATCGAAATATTACACGCAGCTGTTGGAAGGATGCAAAGTACCTACTAGAGTATTTATTGCGCAAAGATTATTAAAGTAGTTTAGTACTTCTAGAAGTTTGTTTAGCACCGAGCACATTATGCATATGAAACTTATTTTTAACTACCGTAATGCACATGGAATGGTGCTGTACTTTTCAGTTTAGATTTTACAATAAATTTATAACAATTTTATACTTATTCGTAATGTTAAAAATAGTCGGCGTTATATTTTGTTACCAATCCCCAACCATCTACCAATTGTTATAAATCTGTTATTACTTAAGTCGTAAAATATTAACTAAATGATGATGATAAATTTCCTTTAGAAAAGTGTTGCACAGACATTTTAACAAATTTAGTCAGAAATAAATTTCGGGACAAAAGCACTAAAATTTTGTATATGAAATTTAATATCGCGTTGGTGCAAACAGACTTCGCAACTCCGATTTCTGACATTATCTTTTTTTGCAAAGTTAATTTGACTTATATTGTATCTTTTATTATTATTTTTATGCCTTTCTTAATTGACATAAGAATCAAAGATTAAACTCGTACTAATTATTCCTGATAACATGATACAGCTCCTAACGACGCCTAACATATTTGTTCAAATTTCTTTGGCTCAATATAACGAGGTTTCCTTTTCAAGGCTATAGGCTCCATGGAGGGTGCCGAAATAACCCTGTTATAGAGACATTGCTCTCTGTACATCACAATACAAGAATAGATAGATAATTGGAATTTTCACACAATATATATTAAGACTGCTTCGAATGATAATAAAAATCACAAACGCAAATGATAAATCAAAATCACTTTGATCTTTTAAAAAAACCTGCGTATTATGAAATAGTACATTGTTACGAAACTCCGTGTGGGACACTCCACTTGGTATTTGACTCGTAATTGGCATGTTTATTTTTTTTAACAGCTTATATAAGTCTGTTTTTGCTTATCATTTTATTTTCAAGTATTTTACTACCGACACATCACGCTTACGTCGTCCAAAGCCACTGCAGCTGTCCGCAAGTATCCTTGAATTTATAACGACACTATGGTACCTACTACGGAGATAATTCAAGTTTATTTACGAGTAGATACTGCTCTAAGCAGAAAATATTCCTTCTAATCTTGTATACCTAAATACCGTTCCATTTCTTAATATTTTTCGGTAAATTTTGTTTTAGACCACGCTTCCTCTTATCAACTTGTTTAAGTTATAATAAATGTTTTTATTTTGTTCTAGGTCCTTCATGTGATAGACCAGGTGCTTCAACCTTTGCTGCCCTTAACTCAGAGCTCTGTCGGCTCGCCGGTATACAATCCAAATGCGTACCAGTTTCTGGAACATTCGGACGTGTTCAATATTGATCAACATCGCCTCAGGTACTAAACGGAATAAGGCAGACTGTTAGTAATATCAGGACACATCAATTATCAAAGTTTCATTACAGTTCGATTAGGAAATGTCTATGGGCGATCGCTTCTACATAAAATTATTTCTATTTTTGGATAAACCACTTTGATTTATGTCACCCTATTATTATAAATATTGTTAGTTTGAAAGCTAGCTATCCACATCAAACTGTGAACTTGTCTAAAACCTGCAATAAGCTATTCTTATCTGTTGTCAATTACTGGAAGGTCTAACAATGATGTAATCTTGTACGTTAATTTGTTCATCAACTAAGTAGGTTTATACAACATTCAGCTTCTAATAGATGAATTGTATGCTGATGATATTAACATTTTTTTATGACTGCAGAAATAATATTAATGTCTACAATATTGAGTTAAGGTTTTATTATTACCACGTCCACGTATACAATATTTACAATTATTTATTATCTAAAATGTGAGTCTACCTTTTAATGTGAACATTGCAGTAGATTGAGTGATAATGAGCTTAGAAGCTCAAAACCGTGCAAATGCGTTTGACGTCAAATATTCTGTTAGTTACGCATCGCAATTGGTTACAAAGCTATCATTTTATAATTTGAAAACAATGCAATGTATCCGATATCATCACCATCCGACATATCTGTCGTTTTTGCTTTGTGGACACTTTGCAAAATGTACCAAACGGTTTTGCATTTCAGCGATTGCATTGAAACATATTGCACATTTCAATCTCAAAACTTATCGAATTATCTAATACCTACTATTATTCTCTTTGACTTTCACATTAAAGGCCAGTACGAAAGAGATTCTTTTCAGACGTAAAATGAAACAGACGGAAAGAGAATGCATTTAAACGATAAAACAACTCTTCAGCTTTGTTCTCGCAAGCAATCTTTCAAAACTAAATTACCTACGAGGATTTTATTTTACTAGTCCATTGAAAAGTTACATTTGGGGTTGCGTTTGTCAGAGGACGCAATTTTATTTTTTAGATATGAAGGGGGGGCTAGTCTAATGTTAAATCCAAGTTTGTGGGTTTGTAGTCCTTGTGCAACGGCAGCCATCTTGGAAAAAGAGGTTCAAATGGTTTTTATGTTTTATCTGCCAAACTATAAGTCTCACAAAAAAATTATTTAACATTTTTTGTTGCAAATAAAATTATCTATAACTTATGTTCAGTAACTTTTAGTCGTAGAATCATAAATAAAAAAGTTATAAGTGAAAAACCATAAAAATTTAAGAGAAAAAATCTATTTGTCGATAAAACTTTTTTTCTAATCATTTTACAAAAAAATAATATCAGACCATTTTTATAGATAATATTTTAAGGAACTATTTTTATCAGAAACATTTTTAAATTTATTTATTATTTAAGGTTTTACAGCGCTGCGAAACGAATATTATTCTTCAAGTATTTGTAACTATACATGAATACTCGTATATTTTGCCATAATTTTTAATCACCTTGTTATTTTTTATGATGATCCTTTTAAATATTGATAGTAAAATATTGTTAATATATAAATAATCCTTGATTTGACACTCTAGCTACGAGGTGGAGTCTGGAGGCGCGTTTTTTTTACGCGCGTGATTTTCTAAATCACAACTACACTGTCCTCGGTCTTTTTGATGGACCAAGCTGCGGCTCAGCGGCAGGTTGGCTTGCTATATTAAATACTTGAGGGGGAACCAGAGAAGAAAGGAAGGAAGGTTAGCAAGAAGTGTGAAGTGGTTTTATGTACAGAGACCTTATTGCGTATAACTTGCTGTTTCTCCATGCTTTTTCAGGACGTGACACAATTTCAAATGCTTACAATATGGGTAAACTCAAATTTCTGAAAACCCTGGAGAAACACCTAGAGTTAGCAAGTGGAACGGCATTGTTCCTCAACAAGAGAGTTGACCTTGCACTGCTCACTGTCATTGGTGAACGTTTTTTTATCATTATTTATGGGGAGACTTGCAGCAAAATAATGGAACTCTCAAAATTAATTGAAGAAAATGATTTACACACATTTTGACATGTACACCACTTTCTTCTTCGGTTCTCCCTCAAGTATTTAATATAGAAAGCCAACCAGCCACTCGCCGCAAGATCGAGGACAGTAGTTGTGATTTAGAAAATCACCGTGGATTATGCCTACTGCGGATACCACGTAAAAAAAACGCGCCTCCAGACTCCACCTCGTAGGTAGAGTGTCAAATCAAGAATTATTTATATATTAACAATATTTTACTATCAATAATTAAAAAGATCATCATAAAAAAATAACAAGGTGATTAAAAATTAGGGCAAATCATGAATATTTATATTTATATTCACGTATTGTTATGAATACTGAAGAATAGTATTCATTTCGCAGCGCTGTAAAATCTTAAATAATAAATAAATTAAAAAATGTTTCTGATAAAAATTGTTCCTTAAAACACCGTCTATAAAAATGGTCTGATATTATTTTTTTGTAAAATGATTTAAAAAAAAGTTTTATCAACAAATAGATTTTTTTCTCTCAAAGTAGTATGGATTTTCGCTTATATCTTTTTTGTTTACGATTCTACGGCTAAAAATTACTGAACAAAAGTTGTAGATAATTTTATTTGCAACAAAATATCTCAATATTTTTTTTTGTAAGACTTATAGTTTGGCAGATAAACCATAAAAACCATTTGAACCTCTTTTTCCAAGATGGCGGCCGTTGCACAAGGACTACAAACCCACAAACTTGGATTTAACATTACACTAATCCCCCCTTCATATCTAAAAAATAAAATTGCGTCCTCTGACAAACGCAAGGTAAGCCCAAAAAAATGTAACATTTCAATGGACTATACGTTTTTTACTTCATTTTCACAAAAGTATTAAATATTTAGTCGACGTTAGAGTTGATTTTTACCGTTTAGTTATTCCAGGCCACTAAGTTGCGCCTCTGATGCAAAGTTTCATGAGCCGGATTTTCCACTTCCCCGCTTTCATGCAGCAAAAGAAATATTTACTTTTAAAACAATCGCATTTTATTTAATACGTAAATATTGAAACGCTATTTTCTATGAAGACCATTAATAAATTATTTTGTTTTCGTTTAAAAATTATCATTATGCATATAGGTACATTTCATTAAATGCATTTTATAAGTTCATGATTAATTTTAAAGTTTATCGAGTATCACTGGTACATAACTTATTCACACTCTCGTCTCACAATCATACTCGCACTAACAAAATACTTAACTATTCAAATGAATGAAATAAAAATGAATTGATAGCATCAATCGTTTTCAAATCTGCACTAGCCTGAATTCGCATCGTTAAGATTTATATTTAATATGCATAGATTGTATATAAACTAGTATTAAAGTACCAATACAGTATAGTAGTATTATAGTTTACTTAAATTATGTTGCAATACTTTGTAATATAATGAAAATTTATTAAATAAAGAATTATGTTACGAGCACAAAACGGTTATTATGATGGTAGAGATTACGTATATTAATAACTTAACGTCTAACTAATTAACTTTATGTTTTTTTTATCGACATCCATAATTACTGAATTTATGTTAAACCATACATTTAACCGTATTTACTTATCAACGTTATCGGTTTTGCGTTACACGGGATTTTGTAAGGCTTCAGTAATGTACTTAACCGTTTGTTAAGTAACTTAGTGACAATATTTTTCTTAATCTAAGGCCATATTTCCAAGGATAAAAATAATGGATTGGTTATATTGCACAATGTTGAAACATTTTGTTCCATATTTTTTATGATACGCAGGAGAGTAAGAGGAACAGACAATAGTCGTTAAATTCGTACAAATACAAGGCTATTCAGACGATTAAGTAATTATTCAGTGATATCTAACAAAACTTTTAGTTCTCAGACACTAAGTAGCAACGTGTAACTTTTTCTGCACCCTTATCGTGATATTGTTATTTGCAATAGCGTATGTCGTTAAAGTTACTGTCCTAAAATTTTTCTTCGCAAAGTTTGACCCCGATAACAAGCTTAGCGGACCTTAAATTAACATAGATTTTTGTCATTTTCATTGAAACACAAAAATAATGCTATATACTTAAATTGAAATCCATTAATTTTACAAAAGAATTAAAATAACAATTAGTCTAACTGGTTAACAATTGACGAAGATGTAAATTAATATACAAAAATAAAATCATTCATTGGTTAAAAAGAACCTTCATAGCATCACTCTATGTCTGCCAGATTTATTGATTCAGTCTGTAAAAGTGTAAAATGCTACTGTTGGACAAATGCATTTTTCTACCTTTCTGAAAATATAACTAAAATAAACTATATATATTATACAAGAATTGCTCGTTTAATAGTATAAGATATCTTAAGATTCCACTAATTCGTTGATCTCTTCACAGTTGATTTCATTACCTCGTTTAGTAACAGTAATAGCGACAAATAATAAGTAAACTAAAGATATTTCAAAAACAAGAGACACATTTCTTCATTGTTTTATGCTTGAACCAAAAACACATTGAACAAAAATTCACTTTACATTAAAACGTATTTACATTAAATATCTTTAATGAAAAATAAAAGTTAAATTCTCTGAAACACTTTCCAAAAATTAAATGAAACAGCACTCACTAATGCGGTCATTAAAATATGAATAAGGAACATTTTTATGGTAACAATGAAAAATCAGGACGCCGCTCAAATTCTGTTAACCTTTAAAACATTAAAGGTTTGAGGGCTGTTATGAGGAATATTTCATTACTCTTTGCTTTTCGAGATAATTTTTTACAACTTGACTAAAATATGGCAAGTGTATTTGTGAAAATGACTGCTAGACGAAGATAACCTACTCGTCAAATAGGAAACAACTTGACAATAAACGATACGAATAAATCAAAAATAGAACATTTTAAGATTAAGTACCATCAGTGCCTTAAATACATTTTAAAAAATTATATTATTACTAGATGGCCCAGTGAATTTCGTTACAACTACGTATATTTGTGAAAAATATACACAAAACACTTTCTGAACGCAGCTATAAATATTTGACAACCAATTGACAAAGTTTTTGACAAAAGACATTAAATTTCCCCGCTAGGAACATTTTGTATTGGAAAATTAAATCGTCGTTTTTAGTATTTTCCGTTACATATTATTTATGTTTCTCACCGTTTAAACCTTCCCTGAACTTTCACAAATATTTCATGATCAAAATCAGCCAAATCAGTCTAGCCATTCTCGAGTTTTAGCAAGACTAACGAACAGCAATTGATTTTTATATATATGGATTATTATTATTTAAATATTGATTATTAATTATGTATGTGTTAAACCATTTTTATTTGCTCTACTTTTTTTTGTCTTATTTGCAGCTTGTATTCTCAATAGCGTAGTGCTAAGAGTCTAGTTCCTTCTTTTATCGACTTAGGTTTAGGTCGTTGTAAACTAGCCAAGAAAAAATGTACTAAAACAAAACTCTAATAGCGTTTTATTTGGATAAGTTCTTTATTACAGTTATGACAAATATAATTTAAATATAGAAGCTGGTGTGGATAGCCAAAGTCAAAACTATTAATATAAAAAAAATCATTCGACTAAATCATTTCTCGATAAAAATCAGAACAGTATCTTCGATTTAAAAAAAAATTAAGCTGACAAGAGTCGAACTCATTATATATGTCATATTTAAAAAAATTGTTACGAGATACTTCACTTTTACTGGTGATACGTAACAAATAATATCTGTCCTGTCTTATATACTTACAACCCTTATTTTTAGGTCGTTCCGTCAGAAAGTAAATCAATTACAGAAGAAAGATGTGTTCAACGCCGACGGACGACACACATTCTTTATTCCCGTCGACGAAGGCTTTAAGGTAACTCCCGAGAACAATAAAAGAAGTTTGTGAAGTTGCGAAAAACTTTTTAGCGTAACACTAAGAGTCAATTGTCTATGAGTAGAAGCGTAATTCCTTTTATTTATTTTAAATGATTTCTTTTTTATACGCCGGTTAAATGTAACAGAATATTATTATAATATATTTATTTCGTAATAACTATATAATTATATCATGGTCACAGAAATCACAAATACCTTTTTGATCTAATTATTATTTGTGTTAATATTTGTATATTTTTAACTTAGTAAAAAATAATTTAATAATATTAAAATTGCACTAAGAAAAAAGGCCAAATAGTAAAAGTATAAAAACAGTTATATAAAAGATAGAACAAAAGATCTTCGCTACCCGAGAGGACAAGGTCCAACTTTATTTTGATAATTTTTGTTTGGAAGTTTTTAAGTATTCTTCACACTATCATGATGGTACATGTACATGTACATATACAATATTTTTGTAGCCGACAACAAGATCTGATTTGATCGACGCTAAAGTGATCGACGGTCACGTGATCCCCAACTACGTGCTCTTCACACAAGCTACACCAGAAACAGAGGAGTACAAAAGCTTGGCGTTTAGCGACAATGTCAAAGTTATTATATCTTTTACCACGTCTGCCAACGGAAAAGAAGAAATTAGTAAGTATTTGCTAGCCTAATTTATTTTTATTTATTTTGTCCCGCTGAAAAAAATAATAAAATAAAGCAATATTTTGTAAAGGCATATTATTTTGTACATTTCTTTGACGTGAGAAACCGCTTAAACGAAATGATGATGTAGTCAAAGGTACGATATAAAGGTACAATAACAAGTAGAAACAAGTATACAGCACATAATATACAGTACACAAAATTAACAATATTTTTATTTACCTATGCCTTTTCTCTCTTTGTACAAACTTTTCCCATCTCGATAGTAGAAAAGACTGGAAAATATTAAAAATGTATTTATAATAATTATATATATCTACTTCAAATATTTTGCTTACTCAAATATCATTCATATTGTATAAGTTTTTTTATATACATATATTTGACTTTTTAATAAGTATACATACATATATTTTGTATTACTTGAGACCGTTAACCGATATTTCAGTATCAATATTAAGACTTCATAATTTCGTTTAATTAAAATTTTACTTGTTTGGTTCTCCCATTATTCTTCGTTATCCTGGTCTCGTGTCATGCCATTGTAATTAATTATTTATCTGAAGCATTACGCTATGATGTACCATCCTCGGTGTTACTTCTAATTAAAATTAGAATATTTTTCAATTAAAAAAATAACCAACAAATCACATACTACAGCAGTTGTATATATTTCTTATTACGAAAGTCATAGTAGAACACTTCGCTTTCTCAGAAATGTAATGTTATATACGTAGATGTCGATAAAGATTTTTTATATACGTCTTTCAAGGGAGAAATATATGAGTGAACATAAAAGAAGTTGACTTGACACTCACCTAACATTTTTATTTGTGTCTTGAAGGTGAAGTAGTAATAACAGACTACAAAGTTATTTTCATATAAAAATATAAGACGATCCGAGCTATTTTACCCGCGCTGTTTTTTATAGTAAGTTAACTGTTTACTGCTCCATATTGTTTGTCATTGTGATATGTTTTGTGGTAGATACCTCATTTTTTAAGGATTTTGTGATTGGATTTTATTTTTATTAGTGTAATACCACGTTAATGTCGCAAAGTGTATTAAAACAATTTTGTTTGTGATTCTATAATTTTGTTCGCGAGTGTATAAATTTTTTCTTTTTTAAACTATTTCTCATAAGGCTGAGTCTTCTTTTATATATGTAGAGTTATATATTTAGTCTACTAGACTGTTCTGAAGCACTTGACTATAAAAGTAAGAAATAGTTATATTTTCGGCAACACTTTATTATGTTCAATCAAATCAAATGAAAAAAAAACTTTGTTCATTTGAACTGCTGGGCTAGCTGCAAAAGATTTTTGAATCGTCATTTTACAAATTAAAATTTTAATAGTGATTATTATTTTTAAAAGTGAAACTACCACCGAATTGAAATGTAAATTCTGCAGAAAAGAATCGGAAAGAAACTCCACAGTTACTCTCTTAAAAATAATCTATATATATATATATATATATATATATATATATATATATATATATATATCAAAGAGATTTCCATTCATTGACTCCTCACGATATCTCTGGAACCATAAGGCCTAGAGACTTGAAATTTGGTAGGAATATTCCTTTCGCCAAGTAGAGGTCAGCTAAGAACGGATTTTACAAAATTCCACCCACAAGAGGGGGTTGCGGGGGTTAATAACATAAATGGCAAAACAACGTTTGAGAGGTCAGCTAGTAATATATAAACTGTGTTTTAGTACAAAGTTAGTAATATCTTGCATTAAATACAGCGTCACTAAGTCCACACATCTTTATCATCTATGTAGTCAATAATGAGCGTTATCTATTTTTTTTTAAATAAATACTTAAAGTCGGTATTTTGCATATCTTCCATACTTTAGTTTTTCTGGAAATTTACTATTTAATACTCTAGACCGAATCTTCAATATGTAATAATCTATTGTACACATTGTACTCTCGACTTTATATGTTCAAATACTTAACAATAATAGTTACTTTAACGTTACGTGTTTGTTTTAGGCCTTATTGAAATTGTTGCTTGACTCGATAAGCAAGCCTATTCAAACATTCATATAAATGCGCACAAGACTTCTCGACATATAATAGATCCTAAGTTTTCGAATGTTATCTAACTTTGTATTAAACCAGTGGTCGTTTCCAGTTTCCATACACGTGTATTTGTGGTATTTAAAGAATTACTGACAACGCAAATAAGTAACTTTTGTGATGTAATAAGTAAATAGGTAAAGATAACACAAAAACAACAAAAAAGACGTTTATTTATTATTTGTCTCGACCACGTCTGATACTGATTCTTTTTAATGAGTATTCGCATTGGGCCTCAAGGAGTAAAATAAAACCAATCTTTGATTCGTTCGAATACTTATAATTGTAAACAATCTTTGATATATACATATATGTAATAATTATTTAATCACATTGAAAAGGAAAGACACATAAGTGTTTTAATAGGTAAACATATAGTTTTTATTACATACAATACATACATCTACCTTAATTAAGGAAGGTTGTCTTAAATTACTTGCATTCCTTTAACTTGTTCCTACGTATAATTATACATGTCAGAAGTCCAATAGGTGCAACATGGCGATTTGCGGTATATATTTGTTCTGACGGAAGCCATATCAATAACAGAATAAATCTATGCATAATAGTGCATATCCATTGTAAAAATCCCATTTGAGAACATTACAATAGTTAGGTATTTATATTATGGCGTGGCATCCCTAAAAAGAGGAATTATCAGTAACTAAAATACTTGACAGTAATCAAATGGTCTATGCGCCACTGCACAGAGCTAATCCAGTATAATTGATAAACAAAAGACATTCATCACGACATATGCCAAAAATAGACCCAGAGTATTTCTAAGACACAGTTTACTGACTAAACTTGTACCTTAACCTCTATTTTCTTCTACTAAGCTCTCTCTACATTGTCAAGTTGAAGTCACGGCGGTCAGCGTTGCAACTCTCATTTCTATCTAAGTCCTATATTGAATCGTATAAATAATCATAAATTTTGACTAGTGCATGTTAACGACAATTACTAAAGTCATTTTATGCTTCTAACAAGTACCAGAGAACATGACTCTAGACACGCACTCGCGGATTTCTGTGTATGTGTGTGTGTGTGTGTGTGTGCGTGCGTATTTATTTCTTTTCCAGTTCTTCTTCTTTTCTTCTTCCCTTGGGACAAATATGTAATAAACATACACAACAACAAGTTTGTTTGTTTGTTTGATTGTTTGTTTGTTTGTTTGTTTGTTTGTTTGTTTGAACGCGGTAATCTCTGGTTCTACTGGGCCGATTTGAAAAATTCTTTCAGTGTTAGATAGCCTATTTATCGAGGAAGGCTATAGGCTATGTATCATCACGCTAAGACCAATAGGAGCGGAGTCCACGCCGACGAAGTCGCGCGCAGAAGCTAGTATGTAATAAACATACAAGTGTTATGTTATTAAAACAGTGTATCATACAACATAACTTCATAAATTTAGTTTACTTGTTTATATGAGTTTCAAGTGAAATTTTGTTTCAGTACAACAAAGTGTTGTTGAGATAAAATACAAAATGTTATAAACATACACAGTTGAAGCTTCTTTCAACTTTTTAACATTGTCGGTACAAAAACAGTCCACACTCTACAAAGTCGCTACAAACTTCTAAAAACACTTACAGCTCTACAAAATTGCAGCAAATAAAACATCCTTCAAATAAAACAATGTAAAATTTCAGTAACGTTTTAATTGGGTTCTTGAAAATGTAACCATAAGAACATATTTAAGTCAAATTATGACACGAAAAAGCATTTCATGTAAAATTTATGTTGACACCATTATTTAACTTTTTAATCCTACCCTGTAATTGTTTGTCAAAGTAATACAGAATTTTAATTGAATTGTAATAATTTTGAGTATTAATGCATATAATAATTTAAATATAAATTAAATAATAATATATTCATTAAACAGCATACGTGAAATCGAATACGGTGGCGGGAGACGCGAAACACAGCAGAGGGGTCGTACTAGCGGACATCGTCAGAGCAAATATACCTGTTAAAAACGGGGTTGTTCATCTCATACAGAGACCTCTGATGGTAGTCGATACAACCGTCATCGACTTTCTTAAGGTGAGCATATAATATATCTTATACATATCCAACTCTAATTCAAAAAGTATAATTAATTATTTAATCAGATGGTAAGTGTTATTTCCTTTATAGCACTAACTTAAACACTAAACTTAAAACTTAAACATTATAGTTTTATAATAGTATGATGAAAATCTCTGGTAGATAACATGAACCTGTATTATATTACATAAATCACATATTTGTTTTAAAACTTTAAAATGTGTTAAAAGTCGAAAGTATGATCTTCTTAAATGTTTATATAATATATATTTTGTTGTATTCTTGTGCGTATAACGAATTTTGTATCGTATACTTAATTTTTGCTCCATTATTTCGGAAACCAGGGGAGAAAGGTAAAGAGTCGTGAATTATTTGCGTCATATTCATTATTGTGAGTGTCTCACATAAAGTTATATTTCATAAATAATTGGAGCACGTTTAAAAATATTCCTGGTGTGCGTATATACATTTTTATATCCTTGATTCCTTTTCATAAGAACATAATATTCATATTTCATTGACATTATATTATAATGTTGTTATTGTATTTATTTTAAAAATATAAGTCTGCTTATTAATACGACAAGGTAAGAATGCACGCTATTTATTTCTTGGTGAAAGAAAAAGTTTGTTAACATTTTTAAGATGTAAAATTATGTCCCATTATAATTGTTAACTGTAGACGTATATAGGTATGTATAGTTATAAAGTACGATATACATAGATTAGGATAACGAAATATTTTTGCGGAGGTAAAGTTTTACATATTTTTTTTTTAGTATTACGAATTTTATTACATCTTGCATGAAAACGTTCAAATTAAATTATAATCGTATAAGAACGATAACCTTTCATACAAAAAAATATATATTTCACCGGTAGTAGCTCATTTTATTTTGGTATTTTCATTTTCTTTGCTACATTGTTTTAAAATGCTTTCTTTTTGTATCTTAATCTTTAATACGAAAATAACCTCGTTACTTATGTGTATGTATATACATATATTAACTGTTACCAATGTTCACACGTTACTAAAATTCGTCTAAATTTTTCTCATGTTTTTATGCCTCCTTGTCATGGAACCTGCATGAATTTTACAATTTTAGGGGATTGTAAGTATTCACTTGCATGATGTTATTATGTAGAACTTAGTTTCAGGTTTTTACCCTAATTTATAAGATTATCACACTAACATTTATTTTGGTAGATACACAGAAGAAACATTTAAAAAGTAGTTATAGTTTTATTAAATATTAACGTTTGAATGTATAAAAATGGTTCTTCGCTAATTAATTGTTCCTTATTAATTTAATGTTCCTGACTTATTAATTTTAAACTTGGAAACTTAAAGAATAAATAATACTTAATTGCGTTACGACAGACTATTATGAGATCCAGCTTTTAATCAACGCTATCGATACTAGTTTTAATTGGAGAATTAATATAACTTTCCCCTATAAAGTTGTATTTTTACTGTCCAATGTGAGTGCTTTCGGATTTATAAATTTTACCTAATTACTTTCAAAAGCGCACTGGCAAACATCATAAGGTAATGTATATGAATTGACCAAAAATTAAAATGTGACATATTGTTTACAAAATTAATAAAATAAATGTGTTAATAAATAAACGTATTTATACATAATAAATTAATTGCTAACAGTTGTAATATCGCGAAACGAATATTCTACACAAACATACATATAACATAAAAAAATAATGCGGTCATGAATAATTATGGTAAATATTACAACTAAACAAACATTTCCCAAAAATTTAAATTTATCTACAATTTGAAATAATTAAAAACATATGGTACATTTTACACAATTTTCCAACTATTTACGTTCCGTGAATAATAATAATTAAGAACTAATGAATGAATTAGTATTGCGTAGAAATTTCTTGAAAATTTTATTTAATTTCTGTTTGGGTTTTCTACTAAAGCATATATTCTTTTCATCAGGAAAAAGAAGATGGTCCCCTGTGTAAATTCTACGAGGTGATAATGGACTTAGGCGAGCACAATCAGTTCCTTAACGAGCTTACTTTAGCCAAAGACATCACCCTCTTCGCGCCCTCCAACGAAGCTTGGAATGAAATTAGTGTGCAGAATATTATAAGGTGAGCGATGCGGCAATAATTTTTTTGTTACTAGGACAAAAATTCATGTAATTCGTCTGAATATTTTATTTAACATAAGGTCTTATTTGACTCCTTTAAGTTGGACGGATATAATATAGTGAATTTGTTTAAGGGGAGGATACATATTTCCTTTTTTTATGTAACTAGGTAGGCAAACAAGCTTATGGCTCACCTGATGGTAAGACCGTAGCCTATAGACGCCTGCAACACCAGAAGCATCGCGAGCGCGTTGCCGACCCTATTCCCAATCCCCCCCATTAGCTTTACTTCAATTTACTTTTAGTTTACAACCGCTCTGGTGTAGTGGTGCGATCAGTCTCCTAAAACACCGACGGTTTGCGAGTTCGATTCCCGCTCGGGATGGATATTTGTATTTGTACAAATATTTCTTTCCGATTTGGACATCCGTGCTTGTAGGTCTTCCCACCGTACATCGGAGAGTACGTTAAGCCGTTGGTCCCAGTTTTTATCATAAATACATGATAGCGTTCGTAATACTCATAGTAGGGAACATATCCGCCAATCCGCAGTGAAGCAGCGTGGTGGATTAAGCTCCAATCCTTTTCCTACGTCAAGAAAGAGGCCTATGCCCAGCAGTGGGATGTTATAGGCTTAATGTTTTAATTTTATGTTTTAGTTTTAGTTTTTTTCTTAGACCCGTCAGTTACTTAACCAACAATAATCTATTTTACTTATTTATCACAATTATAAAAAAATACACGTTAGATAAGATTATAAAACGTTGAAAGAATTTATTTACAACTAAATTATTTTCATACATTAGAAACAATATCTAATGAGATAAGATAATTTAGAATATAGCTATGTACATTTTAAGCAAATTATTTACAAAAAGTATCTTCTTCTTGCGGTGCCTCTCCGACTAGCGAAGGTTGGCAGTCAGCTTCGCATACTCTGATTTATTCTTCGCGAGGCGAAAGAGTTCGGCGGCGCTCGCGATGCCTGTCCACTCGCGGATGTTGCGTAGCCAGGACTTTTTTCTGCGACCTACACCTCGTTTTCCAGCAACTTTTCCCATCATGATGAGTTGTAGCAGTTCGTATCTATCGTGCCTAAGCACGTGTCCCAGATATGCGACTTTTCTCATCTTGACGGTCTGCAAAAGTTCGCGTTTCTGATTGATGCGTCGCAGAACTTCCACGTTCGTGACCTTGTGAGTCCAGCTAATGGCCAGCATACGCCTATATGCCCACATCTCAAAAGCTTCAATTCGTTTCCTTAGGTCTTCTTTAATAGTCCATGCCTCACATCCGTATAGAAGTATGGGCCAGATGTAACAACGTAGAAGTCGAATACGCAAAGGGATCTTAAGTCTGCGGTTGCAGAGTACTTTCTTCATTTTGTTAAAGGTACTTCGAGCTATTTCAATGCGCGTTTTAATTTCCAGATCGCTGTTCCAGTTTTCACTAAGCCATGTACCTAAGTATTTATATTTGCGCACTCTTTCCAGTTTTTGGCCACCTATTGTTACGTCAAAGTCGACATTATTGTTTTTGGATATGACCATGACTTTTGTCTTCGCAATATTCAACTTAAGGCCGGCTCTTTCACTACACTCATTCACTCTAGTGACTAGTATTTGAATGTCTTCAGGGGATGCTGCTATAAGGACTGTATCGTCGGCATATCTGATGTTATTAATGATGTGGCCATTTACTTTAACTCCGCAGTGTAGGTCCCCGACAGCTTCCGCTATTATTGTTTCAGAGTACAAGTTAAATAGCGTAGGTGATAATATACAGCCCTGTCGAACTCCCCTCTTAATTTCGACAGATTTTGTTTCCTCCTTATCAACTCGAACACAAAAAGACACACACACAAAAAGTATAATTATAATTTTATTATTATACCAATAATCAAGTAGTTTTAATTGTTGTTTCAAATTGAATATTTTTATTTTGTCTATGATCATACTACCAAAATTTTATTTTTGCATTACAGTTATAATTAGGTATGTATTTATTAGATCGCGACCAAATTGATTGTAAACACACATACGACGGGCCTGTGCATACCACGTTTTTAAACGCGCGTTTACGTCGCGTCTGTATCGATAAACACGCGCGTTTGTACCTATAGCGTTTGTATCGATTCAAACGCGCGTTTGCATCGTGTATGTATCGCTACACACACGCATCTTTATCGATTCAAACGCGTATTTAGGTGTGCAAAGGTCTACAGGCTGCGTCTGTCTTGCGTGCGTATCGCGTCTGTATCGCTACAAACGCGCGTCAAAGGCGCGTTTAGAAAACATGGTGTGCATAGGCCCTAACAATCAATTCTAATAATCCATATAGTTCAATCAGAACTCAAAAAAAATTTTCAACCCTTTGTATAAGTAAATTTTGTATTCAATACCACTTGTTAAAAATTGATAATCATTGAAATAAGCGTTACTATAATTATTATTTCTTTTTAGGGTGCATTTTTTTCTGTTGAGCACATTAAAAAAATATTCTACGAACATAATTTATATAATAAAGTCTGAATCTCGTGGTATTTTAATAAGGAAAGGAGAATTTAAATATAAAAGTGCTTATAGAGTTATAATTTTATTCTTGGATATAATAAGATTTGAATAAGGAACACGATTTTATTATCACAAAAATAAACTTTAATTGTTCGTTTCATGTCATAAGTTAAAATTCTAATTTTTTACAATTACTCGTAAATAAAGAATGAATATTTCTGTCTTAACAAAAGACTTCATTCATTATTGAACTAGTTCCTTTCATATCTTAAAAAATTAAATTGAGAGGAAATAGGCTGCTAGAAAAAAAATGCCTGTGTGTGCAATTTAAACACGGCAGAACTGAAAGTAATTCGATTTCTTCTATCGACGATAATCACGGTCTAGTGAAAAAGGTTGTAAGCGCCATTTTTAAACGATTTTAAATAAGTTTAGTTAGAGCAACAGCCACAAACCAGTGCTGTGACCGTTGCGCCAACGCGTACGTCGACGTGTACGCACTGTCACATAAATACGCGTCATTAAAGATTACTCAAAAAGTACCTCTTGTATGTTAAGCGTCCTATTACAAGCACACAGTAATTTGGGCCGCGTCTGTGAAACGTCCTATCATAGCACCCGCATAGTAGTATATCTCGACCAAATTTAAATGGAACTACAAAACAAGCACCAGCTTTTGATTAAAACAAAAATCATCAAAATCAGTCATCATCATTTATTAGATGCGTATGGTAATTTTGTATTATAAAATTAGCTATGAGGGCTATTTCATCATTTCATTCATTTTTAATATTTAATTGTAATAACGATAAAGACATTTTAACACTACTAAAGTAAACAGTCTAATTATTTTTTGACGCCAAAATATAATTAATAATACATCATCAATTTTTAAAGGAACCACCAGAAGCTGAAAGAAATACTGAATTTGCATTTAGTGCGGGAGAGATTACCATTGGACGCTATTATTCATAACAACATGAACCAGGTCAGTAAAACAATTTATTAGTTAAAGCACAATTTTAATTTTAATTACAATAATCAACTTTCTCCAGATTAATTGAAAAAAGCGCATTATTTTTACATAAATTTAGTTAAATGTTTTTGGTTGAAAACAAATTTTATTCGATAAGTTTAATTTAAAAAAAAAGAAAAACGACGCATGAGAAAATTCTCGGCAGTAAAGAAACATGTAAACTTACGTTATTCATACAAAAATATATTAAAACAACCTTGTAATTCCCATTAGAATTTTTCTACCAGACATTTCCTTAAAATATGCAGAGAATGTGAAAACTACTTAAATAACAATGTTATATTTAATGAGGTAAAACTATTGAACAATAACGATAATTTATTAACAAATTGAAAATGTAAAAAATAACTGTATTTAAAATCGCTTCCAATTTACTTCTGCTGCTCACGGAACAGCTTCCTGGCGCAGTATGTGAATTTAAACCCCCGAATGAAATCATATAATTTCCATATTCGTTGTGTCCCATTTGGTTAATCGAGTCATTACTACCGTTCATCTCATCATTTTCTCTTGTGTTCTTTGATTAAAAAGCATGCTATATTCATTTCTCCTAACTATCCTTATCATGTAGATAAGTATTGGAAAGCATCATCTACGCATGCTAAATATTTTCTTTTTAAATTATGTGTTACCTTACCTGAATCAAGATAGGCTCGATATTTTCGTAACGGCATGGCTATTCAGTGTTAAGACTAAAAGTTGAAAAATAGCTCGTAACCAATGTGCTTTCGTGTATGCAATTGTGACAAATACTTCTATAAAATTAATTCAGGATGTTTAATATTCTGTTTTGCTCGTGTTTTAGATCTATCAAGCACCAACTGCGCTACCGAGAAAATATTTGTATTTTAACGTAATAAGTCGTCAAAATAATTTGACGTTGACGGTGGAAGGCGGTGGCGTGAACGCAACAGTTACTCAAACCAACATCGCGGCTACGAATGGCTTTGTACACATCATCGATAGGGTACTGGGCGTTCCGTATACAACTGTTTTCGAAAAAATGAAGACCGATCCCATGCTTAAGTAAGTACTCTCAAGAAAAAACTTTTATAAATACTAACTAAAATTTCAGGCATAATTGACGTGTAGATATTAATTGATTACTTTAACTTTTATAATGATTATCTAAAATGTTAATGATTATCTACAAGTGAAAGTACAACCTATAAATTATACAATAATAACTAAGATAACATTCTTCCATCTAGTGAATTCCTATGAATCCTAACGTTCAAATAACATCACTAAATATTTGAGATACCTTTCATCCCGTGTCATGAAATAATTTCGCATCTGAAAATTCTATCTAATAATCAATACCCTCTCCTTGTCTAAAACCTTCAGTCTACGCGAACGAAATTACGATCTCAGCACTATGTCTTCCAATGTATTCCGGCAATTAATTTCTGTTGAATTTGTTCCAATTTGCATTTCAAATACGATTTGAATTGTAGCATCACATACAATCTCGGCAAGCGGCAGATGTTCAACCACCAACTAAACGACATGGAGCACCGCTACACGTACTTCGTCCCCCGCGATCATGCCTGGCTCAAATTCCAAATAAAGCACCCATCCGCATACAACGCCCTGTTTAAAGAAGACTTCGGTTACTATGTGAGTACGCGATTCAATTTATTAAGCAAAAATTTATAATATAATTATTTTAAACAATTACATCTCTATACGTTTTTTGCAGATTTAGATATTCAAACTTTACTGGCTTTTACTTAATTGCGGCAAAGAACCTACTAGAATGTGTAATGTGACTTAATTCAAATGTAATTTATTTAAAATTTAGCACAAGCAATTCAGTTTAATCGTATTAACTTAATCTAAAAGTCTCAGTAAAACACTGGAATTAGTGCCTTTGTTTTAATAGATAAAAGTAAATTCGTTAACGCATTTAAGCGTTTAATAATAAATAACAAATTTAGTAATTTGCGTTGATTTAAGAGTTTAAGGAACAAAGGTACACTCAGAATTATATAAATCATGACACCTTCCATTGAAATACAATTTAAGTGACAATATCCATTGACGTAATCTCGTGCTTACAGACCAAACAGATTCTAGAGCGCCACGTGATCCGCACCGACCGCGCGTACACCGTGTCGGACCTCAAGCTGCTGGCCAACGAGACGCACCCCTTCGTACTGCCGTCTTCTCGCGACCCGCTTCGACTGCGCGTCAAGGAGTCCGATAAGAGTGAGTCTTTACTTTATATTTCGAGTTTTATCCTTTAATTCTGTTCTCTTATTGGCTAGTCTTTAGATTAAGACCCGCGTCGGTCGGTCGGTCAGAAGTTAGATAGGTTAGGGTTATTTTTTTTTTGTTTCTGTAACAAAATTATGCCGATAAACAGTCTAATATTGAAGTTAGATAGGTTAAGGTTTGCCGATAAACAGTCAACGGGTCTTAATCTAAAGACTTACCCTCTACTTATTTTTCTGTGCTTAGGTAAAAGGTAGTAACCGTTTCTCATCACTATTGTAAATTTTGAGGCCATTATATTTCTTTTATGATTACAATTGTAAAATATATATTTAATGCTATTTTATTAAACCTATATTAATATTATAATACCATTCATCGAAGTCAAATAAATCTAAACTTTCAACTAAATTTTCTCAGATTTCTATATTTATATTCTACTGCCTTTTTCCTAAGCACGGCAATATTTTTCTGGTGCATTTACTGTTGATGAATCTTTAGATTATTGTTGTTTCTTTTGAAGTTGTCATCAAAAATAAATATATTTTTGTGTTATAATTATTTGAATTCTATGTCTGAATGTTTCCTTAAATATTGTCTTTGGTGTTCCGCTACAGATTACTACATTGAATGGAACGGACGTTGGATCCACGTTTTCAGACCGGACGTCGAATGCACTAACGGAATTATCCACGTCATAGACGAGCCTTTTGTACTCGAAAGTGACATTAGAGCCACCGGCGGTGCGGACAAAACTCGCTCAACTTATGCTTTTATCCTTCTTTTCATCTCGTTCGCCTTCGCTAGGCTCTTAGAAAACTGAATCTTCACATTCATGATTCCAACCCTTAAATTTCCAAATAGCAATTCAATTATATTGTTTCGGAACATGATCTCTAAAATTTAATTTAAATGTTTTTTTTTTTTTAATCACTAAGTCGGCAAACAAGCGTACGGCTCACCTAATGGTAAGCGATTACCGTAGCCTATAGACGCCTGCAACACCAAAAGTATCGCAAGCGCGTTGCCGACCCTACCCCCAATTCCCCCCCAGGAGAAATGTGAACTTGTTCTTGTAAATTTTTAAGTTCAACGTTGTTTTATTTTGTATAATTAATCATCCAGTTTTCATCGAATTTACTAAATGTATTAATGTGTCACTTTGAAGTTCTTAAGAAATGTGTAAGGAATGTTGTGTCCATTAAATTTGATAAGCGAAATATCTAACCGTAGCATTAGTATTGCTGTTCATGTGTAGTTACGGGAATATACAATACAGTATAGATAGTTACCAAATATATGGATTTAAAAAAATGCTAAAAATTCGTAAGGGTAAATCTTTCTTTTAAAGAAAAGTGGTATAAATTGTGTGTTTATTTTAAGATTTGTGAAAATAATACAATATATTTGATACTGTCATTAATGGATGGACAGTGAAAAGTATATTGATGTGTACAAAATTATTTTATGTGTTTTATATATTTTTTAGAAAATCTCCAGAATATTTGCAGATTTAAATTTCTGGATTATACAAATCTTTGCTATCATTGTTTATATCAGATGAGGATTTGCAAAGCTTATTGAATAGGATTAATCGCTGAAGAATTTATTACATCTTCGTCTAGTCAATACTAAAATTAAACTCAAAGTCAAAACAAAACTAATTTCTGGCTATAGAGGTTTTATTTAGGTATGACTTATTCGATTCAGCCTTTAAAAGCTAATAAATTTTATACTATTCAATTAAAGAAAATTGTTTAAACTTGAAATGGCCATTACCAAAAATATTTACAATTTATTCCTATATCAATATTTGTTAGCAAATAGTTCTTCAGTTATTATTATTTTTTTTTTTTTTGTAATTCAAAATTAGACAATTATTTGATATAAATTTCAAAACAGGTTTTATGTCAGCCTGAGTAGTGCCTTTTTGGTAGAAAAAAAAAATTAACTTGTCCGCTTATAGAATAATTTTACATTCCAATTACATTAACTTCAGATCTATTTATACATTGTCGTAACAAAAGTTCTACGCGCGTTACATTTCTCAAAAGTCTACTAAATTACTTATACGAAAACAAAGTTTTGATTTTAATCGCCATGATTATGATATTGAGAAATTATTTGTATTTTAACTGTTATTATAAAATTATGCTGTGTTTAGCATTTTAAATATGAAATATTTAAGATTAATGTTTTATTTGTATATAGGAATGGGAGTGCTTATAAATTATGGTGCATTTATATGGGGCGATGTATACAGGGCCGTTAAAACGAGAAAATAATGTTCGTTAATCAACATTTGTTGTTAAATCGACAGCTGTTAAAAGACCTGTTAAAAGTTTGAAAAAAAATGAAGAATGATCTCGTACACCCATAAAGTAATAAAATTAATATTTGAAAAGATTTTAAATACTCTCACTTCGTGAAACACGCTATGTGTAAAATCGCCCGAATCATTATTAAATGTAAATATTTTTCATAATTTTATTTTAAGTTACCAAATAAAACGATTTGATATAAAATCTCTGGATGCGACTGAAACTTATCATATCGAAATACTTAACGCAATAAATCAGTATTATCATAAACGGTAGTGCTGCCATACGATACTTCTCACGATTAGACAAGAATCGATTAGTATATTTTATATGGTTAATAACGTAACTTTTACAATATGACTGATTTTTTAAAACAATTTACACAATATCGTATGACGGCATTGCTTTACGCATTTCAGTCGTTCGTAATAACTGTATTATATTGGGCTATTTTATTTTAGCTTCTAGTGTAAGATACATGTGTCATTTATAAAGAACCTAAGTAAACCAAAGCTTATCACATTATCGTAACGATGTAAACTCACGACAGTAAGGATACATTCAATATAGTCAATACATATTATATTCAATTATACTTATATAGGAGTTCTATTGATATTAAAATAACCTTAGAATTATTCGGGACGAGAGACCCAAGACAATATAATATGTTTCGACCAAGTTTGTAGCCAAATATTTGGTTAAAAGCATTCGGTTCCATGGAATTATTGATGTTATTTCGAATGTATCAATTAAAGATAAACGATGCGATGTATGTAAGTGTTTTCTGAATAAAGACTTTACGTAAATATTTATTTTGTTTTATTTCTACGATTATTGAAGCAGTATACAAAGTAATAATCTCTTAAATTAGGTACATTTTTTCTATAATTATAAAATAGAAATCGTAGGTATGATGTAAAAAATAAGTATGCTTACTAATGACATAAGTATATTTTGTAAGACCATTTTAAAAATAGGCTACAAAAAAACTTGTTCTTTAACAACCTTTATGAAATTTGATTCCTACTTACCTACATGAAAATTGTCTTGTAAGCTTTCAGTTTATAATTTATTCATAACTCAATATACAAAATGTATAAAAACATTGAGAATACAAACAGCCCTAATGTAAACATGAACACAGATTCATGAATATTCCACCAGCACTGCAGTAATGCACACTAACAAGTGTCAATTAGTAGTTAAGTACTCTGTGAAATGGAGCCAATAATTGACTATTTTAATTAGAATAGAAAAAGACTGATAGCGATCGTTATTCATAGTAGGTAATATATCCGCCAACCCGCATTGGAGCAGCGTGGTGGATTAAGCTCCGATCCTTCTCGTACATGGGGAAAGAGGCCCATGCCCAACACTGTGATATTACAGCCTGTAGCGTAAGCGTAATCTATACATAAAAATTGTACCCATTTTACGTGATTTTTGGACGTGAAATATATCGTGGACTGTACTCGTGTATAATAAATACATCCCTTTCGTGTTACAAGCATCAATGTCCGACCGAAACGTAAGCCATATGTTAAATGCGATGACACGAATTTTGAACTGTGAATAAACGTGATAATTCTGTATACATATTTGATTATTATGTTCCGTAAAATTTCCTGAAATTTTACGGATACAACCCCTGGGTTGATTAAATTAAATATTTTACACAAAGTTATTGCGGTTCATGTCATTCAATAAGGCATTTTCATATCTTTATTTTTATAGCGTATCTACTAGTACAGAAAGATAAATTATGCTAAATCAAAACTAAAACGAACGACAAGTTTTATTAAATAAATGGAACTCGTTCAGGCGATCCTTTGTTAAAGAAAATAAAAGTTTTCAGTGAATCAATTTATCTCGGCGCCAGTGATGGAAACACTTCCGGCTGATCGTGATTCGTAATGAATTGAAGATCTATTCAAAATAGTATCAATTTATCACCTCTTGTCTCTTTAAATTTGTTTCTGGTGACATTATCGAATGCTGCGATTCAATTTTCAGGATTTTAATGAAAAACATGACTATGAATAATCTAGAATGAAACGAGTAGGTACCTATAAGATTTTATTTCTAACATAATAAATTTTTCATTGGAAAACAATGATAAGAACTGAATTGCTTGTGTATACGTTGTGGAACGGGCTATGTTTGTGGTTTCTCTCAAAGATAGGATTATAAATGAGACTATCCGCGAGAGAACAAAAGTAACCAACATAGCCCACAGAATTAGCCAGTTGAAGTGGCAGTGGACTGGTCATCTGTGTCGCAGGACCGCTGGCCGTTGGAGTTGGAGTTGGAGAAACCATTCATTTTTATTTGATAGTTTGATAGTAAAATATACATAGGGATGTTCGTGGTCCTTAAAATATACTTACAATGGCATTAAATTTTATTTATGGTGTTTTAAAATATAACTTAAATACTAAATGGTTTCAAACTACAAATAAATTGTTATCTAAATACAATTTTCTAGTTAACAAAACCGCAGGCACAAACAGACCGACATCCACAATTTGTGTCGGAAATGTATTAAACCGCAAATCGGTCTGACGTTCATTATCCTATAACTAGGAAAAATATTTCCAATATTAGATTATTTAATTCATCACAATTACAACATATAGAAAGTTTGGCAAATGATTGTAGTAACAATCATTAAACACTGCACATTTTAATCTTATACTACATACATCATGAGGTTTTCAGCATATGATTTATTTACTTATTCAATTTTTGTTTTACATAATACACTATTTTACATAATTTATTTCACACATTTCACAAAACTTGAAAATTGTATTGTATTGTCGCCAATTCATTTGAAATCCCAATCTGCAATAACTTAAGTATTAAATATTGATATTGCAAAAACGTACTTAATTTCTAATTAAACCTAATTTTATATACATACATTTCAATTATATGTGTTAATTGCCGTGTAACTCGACTTGTGTAGCTATTATCTATAAATTGTTTTAAACTTAAAAAGTAAATATTGGATATTAATAAATATTCCACGGGATATCTTATTTCTCAACAGAGCAAATCATAATAAGTATACTCATAATCATAATATATATACTCTCCTACCATGAAAACCATATTTTTCCGGTTTACCTTTTAGGATGGACGGGTCGTGTCATTTTATCACTACGGTGGTAATATTTTTACAGCATTTAATTAGTGGACCAAACAGGGTATCAAGACAAACAAATAAAGGTAGCGTTTTGCATATTCACTTTTGTGGTTTGAGAGTTATTTACCGTAACTGATAAATAAAATATTCAATTACTAATCGATCACTGGTTTTGTGGGGCACTCATTAAAATCATTGTCACGGTATTTTAATATACTTTTATCGATTTGCCTTAGCTTTTCAAGGGATACCACCCGTCAGATCATATTAAGCTTACTACGACTATCATAACGACAGCGAGATGCGTCCCGGGTTGCACAATTTATGTGGTGTATAAGCTATCACCCTTACACGCTTCAGCCTATAATATCCAATGGGATATTATACAAAATCAATGTACCAAAGAAAACCAGCAGTGGCTGGGCGTAGGCCTCTTTCCCCATGTAGGAGAAGGATCAGAGCTTAATCCACCAGGCTGCTCCAATGCGGGTTGGCGGATATCCCTACTGCGAGTAACGGTCGCTATCAGGGAAAATATTTCCAATATTAGATTATTATATATCAGTACATGATAACAACCCGGACCTTAAGAATCGGAAAAGGAGTACACCTTGATTTAGTCATTTGATTTGTTCATTTGAAATTACATAATCGTTATCACGGGAAATATTTATAGCTGCTGCCCGCAATTTTGTTCGCGTAGAGGCCTGTCGCACGTGTACGCCGCGCTATTTGTAGACACACAATAAACCTATGTTTATTCCATATTATGTATAGATTATGTCAGCCATTTCGACGTGATTGAATAACAAACAACCATCCAAATTTTGTATTTTTCATAATATAAAATGAATGTAATAAAAATTAATTTTAAATTTAGTACAGTAGAATCCGTTTATTATGACTCCGCCTATATTGACCAACCGGTTATTATGACGTAATTACACTACGAAGTTTGGTTTTCATATAAAATTCTTTATAAAAAGTCCGATATATTGACTTCCCTTACAGTGACATGTCGCTTATTATGACCCATTTTTAAGAAATGATGTCCGGTTATAATGACCGACACGATTCTTTACACCCCCATTGATTCCCGAAGACGTTCGACTTGCCGAACGCGTCGCCAAGTGGAAGCCGAAGAAGTGGCTCGTTTTTGTTTTGAGTCTCAGTTTGGTCTACAGAGTAACTTATTGGTCTTCTCAGTGAGTAATTGACGCTTGAAGGTCACGCATTGTTTTTTTGTTGTTTGTGTTGTATGTGTTTTTCATTGTAGGTACATACTGTGAAAAAAATGTCATCTCATCGCCGTAAGGCATTTACGATTGAGGAGAAAGGTGCAATAATATGCAGATTAGAAAATGGAGAATCAAACTTTTTTGTGCATATTTAGACAGTCGATCTGAAGAAGTAAACTCCAGTCGTGCGTTGGAGCTGACACGCGTTTTTAGGGTTCCGTACCTCAAAAGGTAAAAACAGAACCCTTATAGGATCACTTTGTTGTCCGTCTGTCTGTCAAGACCCTTTTTCTCAGAAACGCGTGGAGGCATCAAGCTGAAATTTATATTAAATACTCAGGTCTGCTGCCTCTTAAAGCTGTGAAAAAATGAAACTTCTAAGCCAAGGCAATCAAAAGATACAGCCGTTTATGCTGCAAATTTTCGACACTCTCAAGGGAATCAAAACCTACAGGGTACTTCCCGTGAACTAAGAATCTTGAAATTTGGTACGAAGCAACGTCTTATAGCACAGATACAGGAAAAATTGCGAAAAGTGTAAATTTTTAGTTACTACATATAAAAAAAATATTTTAATAATTTTACACTTAATACCACTTTTCTCATAAACGCGTAAAAGTATTAAATTGAAATTTATATCAAATACTCAAGTTTATAATACCTTTAAGCTGTAACAAAATCAAACTTCTATGTCAACGGTATCAAAAGAAAAACCAAGTTAAGCCGCATATTTTCATCGAAAATAGTCCCAAAGGAATCAAAACCTACAGGGTACTTCCCGTGAAGTCAGAATCTTGAAATTTGGTACGAAGCAATTTCTTATAGCACAGATACAGGAAAAATTGCGAAAAGTGTAAATTTTTAGTTACTACATATAAAAAAAATATTTTAATAATTTTACACTTAATACCACTTTTCTCATGAACGCGTAAAAGTATTAAATTAAAATTCATATCAAATACTCAGGTCTATAATACCTTTAAGCTGTAACAAAATCAAACTTGTATGTCAACGATATCAAAAGAAAAACCAATTTAAGCCGCATATTTTCATCGAAAATAGTCGCAAAGGAATCAAAACCTACAGGGTACTTCCCGTGAAGTCAGAATCTTGAAATTTGGTACGAAGCAACTTCTTATAGCACAGATACAGGAAAAATTGCGAAAAGTGTAAATTTTTAGTTACTACATATAAAAAAAAAATATTTGAATAATTTTACACTTAATACCACTTTTCTCTTGAACGCGTAAAAGTATTAAATTGAAATTCATATCAAATACTCACGTCTATAATAACTTTAAGCTGTAACAAAATCAAACTTCTATGTCCACGACATCAAAAGAAACAGCAATTTAAACCGCCATGTATCGAAACTAGCAAACAACTGACAAGGGAATAAAAATCTAAAGAATACTTCCCGTCGACCTAAAATCTTCAGGTATGAAGCAACGTCTTATAGCACAGATACAGGAAAAATTACGAAAACCTTAAATGTATAGTTACATCGCAACCACAGAAATAGTATGTGTGATGTTGTTTATTTCTGCTTTGTTTTTCAATTATAAAACTTTGCAAAGTAATATTTATTTACTAACTCTTTTTGCACACCAATACACAAAAGACCAATACATAGAATTTATAACAATAAACTTGCATCAATTGCAACATGCGGCCTTATCGCTAACACAGCGATCTCTTCCAGGCAACCTTTGGGCAGAGGACTTGCATATAAACTAGGGAAAGGGCGCAAAATTTTGTAAAAAAAGGAACAATATAAAATAAAAATCAGATATAAATAAATAACTATATAACAATAGATGCTATATTTAATGACACATATGTACATATAAGTTTACTCATATGTATACACAAATATATAAATACATACATACATACGTATATAATATACACTATAAGCAAATTGATAGATTAAGACGAATGACATAACAACATAACGTAACTTCATGAAAAATAATAAATCTATACTAATATAATAAAGCTGAAGAGTTTGTTTGTTTGAATGTTTGTTTGTTTGTTTGTTTGAACGCGCTAATCTCAGGATGTACTGGACCGATTTGAAAAATTCTTTCAGTGTTAGATAGCCCATTTATCGAGGAAGGTTATAGGCTATATATCATCACGTTAAGACCAATAGGAGCGGAGTCCACGCCGACGAAGTCGCGCGCAGAAGCTAGTAATAAAATAAAGTTGCTTAACATAATTTAATATGATAAGTACATTTTCTTAACAAGTTTTTCAAATGTCATTAAAGATTGAGCGCGTTAGACAGTGGCAATAAGTTCCAAAGACGATAAGCTTCAATAGTGAAAGATTTAGAATAAAAGGAAGACGAATGTGAAGGTATCTTCAAAGTTAGGCTATCATTTAAGCGAAGAGGTACATATTATATATTTATCTTTAACGCCAGCGTTGATTCTAAAACCAGAATGGAGAAAGTTCTTCAATATGTATTCGTAGCCGGCGACCATGCAAGTAACTATGAAACCAGTCAGACACCTTAGGAGATATGTTAAGAGAACCAAGTATAGCTAGTAGTAAGTCAAAATCAACAGTATTGAAATGATTAATGAAGTCAAGTAATATTAACACTGTAATGAGAATTCTAGACGTTAAAAATATATATGTTTAAACAATAGCAGACAATAATAAAAATAAATTTAGGAAAGCATGTTTTATACAAACTTGAAAACAGGTACAAAGGTCAAAAAGTCTCGAATTAAATTACAAAATAAATGTTACATCATCTGTGGGAATATTTAAATAAATAAATAAATATCTACTATATATAATATGGTTCAAATTTAATACTTAAGGCGAGGTATTTCAGATATTCCTGTAAAACACGTTTATATGAATTCATTTTTGAAATAGTAAACAGTGAAATTTTAATCTAATAAATTTAATTGATATTGTTGAGGGTATATTTTGTCCACTTTTGACGTTGGAAACATGATTTGATAAATTTGGCTCGATAGAACAAATTCACAAAGTTACCTCTTTTCGCTTCATTTTATCTACTATTTTCGGCTTTATTATTAAAATAACTGATTTGATGTTATGAGTAACATACCAAAATAAAGTTCATATATAACTGGATCCGCTTCTGCCGCTTTTTAATTTATTTATTACATCTATTTTTTTTAATCGATTATTCAAGTGATTTTCGAAGCGCTGGGCGCTCTCGCGGCACTCACACTGTCCCGTTGGACGTTACAGAGGCAAGACGTGTGCAAATTTTTTCAAAAAAGCGTTCCGTCTTTTGTATTTTTAATATTACGTAGTATGCATTCAATATCCATAATTATCCATACACCTACTGCCCACAGTAGTAATAAAATTTAAATTCACTATTTATTTTAAATCTATATATTTAAAAGAAAGTCGTGTAATCGTGTTAGTTACACTATTTATAACTCAAGAACGGCTGAAGCGATTTGGCTGACAATTGGTGGGAAGGTAGCTTAGAACCAGGAAACGGACATAGGATACTTTTTATCTCAATTGTACCCGGTAGGTGGCGCTGCTATAGGTATCTAACTCCGAAAGTACTGAACCAATTTGTATCAAATTTTGTAAGCTTCTGTAATTTGGTCCAACTTGAGAGATAGGGTAGTTTTTATCTCAATTGGACCCGGTAGGTGGCGCTGCTATCGGTATGTAACTCCGAAAGTACTGAACCAATTTTTATCACATTTCGTAAGCATCTGTAATTTGGTCCAACTCGAGAGATAGGGAATTTTTTATCTCAATTTGATCCGATAGGTGGCGCTGCTATCGGTATGTAAGGAATCAAATTTGGTAGCTGTTTTCCGGGCAGGACGTCTGCCGGGTCCGCTAGTTTAATATAATTATTTTGTTGCTGTTTAAGTTTTTGTAAACACTATTTATCTATATAAAAATTAATAAAAATGGAGTGTCTGTTTGTAATATTACGGCTTTTAACTAAATTCATATGTATGTATATATACACGGTACATATTACACCAAATTAACATTTTTGAAGTGAAACTTCTTTAGGCGCATGAGGGGTAAAATTTGAGCGACCGGTAACGCGTCAGTGTCACGACGAGTACTTGGATGGGTGACCTCTTTTTTTTTCAATTAGATTTTTGAAGTGAAACTTCTTTGGAATAGTTGTGATTTCAAACCGGATGCAACGGAAAAACGACAGGGAAGGGTGCGCCGCGCAGCGACTTGCATGAAAAAGGATGACACATTGTAGCGTTACGCTCATTGTAGCGTTACGCTATTTGTATCGTTACGCTCATTGTAGCGTTACGATATTTGTAGCGTTACGCGATTTGTAGCGTTACACTCATTGTAGAGTTACGCTATTTGTATCGTTACGCTCATTGTAGCGTTACGTTACTTGTAGCTTTACGCTCATTGTAGCGTTACGCTCATTGTATCGTTACGTCATTGTAGCGTTACGCTCATTGTAGCGTTACGCTCATTGTAGCGTTATGCTATTTGTATCGTTACGCTCATTGTATCGTTACGCTAATTGTAGCGTTACACTCATTGTAGCGTTACGCTCATTGTAGAGTTACGCTCATTGTAGCATTACGCTCATTGTAGCGTTACGATCATTGTTGCTTTACGATCATTGTAGCATTAGGCTATTTGTTGTAGCGTTACGCTATTTGTAGCGTTACGCTCATTGTAGCGTTACGCTATTTGTATCGATACGCTCATTGTATCGTTACGCTAATTGTAGCGTTACGCTCATTGTAGCGTTACGATCATTGTTGCTTTACGATCATTGTTGCTTTACGATCATTTTAGCATTACGCTATTTGTTGTAGCGTTACGCTTGGTTACGATTGGTCTCCCGCCCTACTAAAATTCTATCTCAATGCCTTCCAAATGACCCTCCCAGACCAAAGTAACCTAGTAAGATGGGGGAAAGCCTCGGATAAAACTTGCTATACTTGTAGGGAGGCAGTAGGTACTGCTAGGCACTTATTGGTAGGTTGCAAGGTGCTGCTTGATAGGGGTTATTACTCACGTCGCCACGATAGAGTACTGGAAATCATACGTGAAGCAGTAAGCCTTTCAGTAGCCAGAGCCCAAAAAGGAGTGACCACAAATCAACGACAAATCAACTTTGTAAAGGGTGGATCAACTGTCAACTCAAAAAGCAAACTTTTCTCAATCATAGGGACTGCACCTGACTGGACTATTTTAATGGATACGTATGACAAGCACTATAAAATCCCAGAGGATGTTGGTGTTTCATCATCCAGACCTGACATATTCCTCTTTTCCAAACACATTAAACATATAATATTAGTAGAGCTTACTGTACCGTGGGAAACCAACATTCCTAAAGACCACACAATAAAATTAAATAAGTATTACGATCTGACAAACGCACTCAACAAAAATGGCTATGTGGTTAATTTATACGCGGTAGAAGTAGGAGCGAGAGGTATACCAGCAAAATCTCTATATAACCTTTTGAAAGACCTTGGCCTGTCGAGATCTGCAATAAATTCTATTTTAGAACGAGCGTCTAAGGCTGCACTCACAGGTTCCTACCAAATTTGGCTAGGCAGGGCGGGAAACTCGAGCGGTGAAGGTGAGCGTTGATGCGCATCTGTAAAGGAGGCCTCCTTAAACCTACACCCGGGTCGCAAGTCCTGGGAGCTGCTCGGAGTTTCTCCCTCTGCCACACGATGGACCCGGCACCCGCACGGTGAATCCATGGATTGCTAAGAAGTTTGTCTCTCATTTGTAGCGTTACGCTCATTGTAGTGTTCCGCTATTTGTATCGTTGCTCTTATTAAAGCGTTACGCTATTGTATCGTTACGCTCATTGTAGCGTCAGTACTTGGATGGGTGACCGCTTTTTTTTTCAACTAGTTTTTTTAAAGTGAAACTTCTTTATGCGCACTTAACTTGGAGAGTAAGCAGGCGTGACGAGAGCGTTACGAAAAGTGTGATCAGTCGAGGCGAACGGAAGTTGAGAGGGAGATATGTTAGTTAAGATAAAATTTGATCGACCGGAAACGCGGCAGCGTCACGACGGTCAGATCTTGGATGGGTGACCGCTTTTTTCAATTAGTTTTTTTGAAGTGAAACTTCTATAGGCGCGCTTAACTTGGGGAGTAAGCAGGTGCTTTACGAGAGCGTTACGAAAAGAGTGATCGGTTGAGCCGAACGGAAGTTGAGAGTGAGATAATTACGTTAGTAAAGATAAAATTTAATCGAGCGGAAACGCGGCAGCGTCACGACGGTCAGTACTTGGATGGGTGACCGCTTTTTTTTCAACTAGTTTTTTTGAAGTGAAACTTCTTAAAGTGCATGAGGGGTAAAATTTGATCGACCGGAAACGCGGCAGCATCACGACGGTCAGTTCTTGGATGGGTGACCGCTTTTTTTCAACTAGTTTTTTGAAGTGAAACTTCTTTAGGCGCGCTTAACTTGGGGAGTAAGCAGGTGCGTGACGAGAGCATTACGAAAAGTGTGATCGGTCGAGGCGAACGGAAGTTAAGAGAGATATGTTAGTTAAGATAAAATTTGATCGACCGGTAACGCGGCAGCGTCACGATGGTCAGTACTTGGATGGGTGACCGCTTATTTTTTCAACTAGTTTTTTTTTGAAGTGAAACTTCTTAAGGCGCATGACATACACATGAGGTACATTTGAGCGACCGGTAACGCGGCAGCGTCAGGTACTTGGATGGGTGACCACTTGGGAACACCGCGTGACGTTGCCGTTTTTTTTTTCTTTGTTATAATATATTATGTTTAATTAATATTAAAATAAGAATTAGATTATTGATTAAATATGAAGCTACTTTATTGAGATACATTTTATTGAATAATAATTATTTTAAACTACCTGTGCCCGCGACTTCGTCCGCGTGGAGTTTAACAAAATAATAAATTATTGTTCAGTTCGCAGTTATAAAATATTAATAAAAAATCTAAAATAAAATTAGCCTACGTTACTCCTTATTACATCAGCAGTTATCTGCCAATGAAAGTCCTGTCAAAAACGATCCAGCCGTTTCAGAGATTAGCCGGAACAGACAGACAAACAAATTATAAAAAAATGTTATTTTGGTATTTGCACCATGTATATATGTAATTTAGTTAAAAGCGGGTATTACAATATTACAAACAGACACTTCAATTTTATTTATTTGTATAGATTTAATATGTAATTTGTTTTATTTTATATAGCTTATTCTATTTATGTCCAACAGTCTATAATAAATAACCCTGAAATCATTTACTTATTTCATTTATTTACGAAAGTATTACATATTTATCACTACTTTAAAAAATGATCATAATAAATGCATTTCTATTTTAAAGTCAAATCAAATTAGTTCGCTTTACAGCCACTGGTGCTTTGAGGTCACGTACTAAGTTCAACAGCAACGAGTTCGCGCGACGTGTGTCCAAGGGGGACGGGGTAGACGTTAAATGCCTACTTTTGTCAAACGACGGAGCCTTAATAGTAATAAAGTATTTTTGAACCAGATTTCTAAATAGTGACTAAAAAATTTGTAAATAAATAACTTCGATAAAAGAACTATCCTACCAAGAGACAGGTCAAGGAAAAAAGGGAGACCAATTAAAAGGTGGATTGATATCTTCAACCAGATAATTATGTGGACCGCTGTGTATACAGAAAGTACGGGAAAGGGATACATGGAAATGTTTAGGAGAGGCCTACGCCGCAGAGGCGACTATTACTATTACCAATATTAATTAAGTGATGTTATAAACATGTAGACGAGTTAATTATACGAGTATAGAATAAATATATACATAGGTTAATATACATACATATGTTTAAACCAAGAATACTTACGCTAGTATTAATTGAAATTTTAATAGTAATAGAAATAAAGGCGATTTATTTTTATTTTATTTATTTATTTTATTTTATATAAATTAAAGGATTAATGAAAAGATAAAGATACCTTTGTCTTAAATTTATGCTCCTCCAATTTTCCATATTGTAATGTTACGGATTTCATTTAGCAGCAAAATACCATAACTTTTACTTAGGTATATACCTGCAGGTTTGTACGGAACCCTCGGTGCGCGAGTCCGACTCGCACTTGACCGGTTTTTATTTTTTTTTCACAAAACGCTTTGTATGACGTCCGCTTATTATGACGTGTTGGTCAATTCCTTTCGATGTCATTATAAATGGATTCAACTGTAGGTACCTAATTGATAAAAATATTATTAGACTTTCCTTGTCTTTGAAGCAACCTTTAAGATTGATATCGTGCTACAGATTTGATCATTTTAAATAAATGACTATTGAAATACTCAATTCGAAGTTATTTTATATTTACTTATTATTTTTCGAATTCATTGTAAAAAAATGAAGTAGTATTTCATCACCTTTAGCCTATCGCAGTCCACTAACTCCCAAAGTTCGCGCGAAACATCCCGGTTTTCCACAATCCGGCGGCGGAACCAGCATAGCGGGCCGAAGAGCGTCCCACATTGCGTTTGCCACCATGGACACATCTGCTCTAGCGGCCATCGGTCCTGCGACACAGGTGACCAGCCCACTGCCACTTTAACTTGCTAATTCTCTATGTTGATTATTTTATTAGGTCTATGTTGATTACTTTTATTCTATGCAGTATATCATTATACAAAATACTAGAATTATACATGATACAACATCCAACGCAACTTACAACTAAAAACAAAAGAATCAACGGTAAAAAGGTTCACGTTATTTTTAAAATTTCTTCGGTCACCTATCTTCATCATCTGACTTGCGTTATAATAAATCATTAATATAATTGCAAAATTGGACTTCGTTAATATTTTAGTTATAGGTTTTTGTAAGACCAAAATTATTGTCTACAATCAGAAGTATACCTAACTCCAAGTTTGCGACTGCGCAACGTAAACATCGCCTTTTTAGGTTATGGTATTCATTTATTGAACAATTCATTTAGTGAACAATGGTCACGTCATTCGAACACCGAGATTGTTGGAGTCCCGGAAGCAAGGAAAGAAAACTTACTGAAGATTATTAGCAACATTTCCAATTTTCCAAGGTCGTAAATATTAACACTTGTGCTGAAATGGACATTGATTTTGTCACCAGAGTTACCTAGTCCTAAGAATAACAATTCGAAAAAAGTTAGATCAATGGTTATTCGCTTTTTGTGTCGATGTAAAAAATATGAGTTTTTTGGCGAGGTTTAGAGAAAAAAACAACATAATATGCAGTGACGTAGGTTTTGTGGGTAATAAAAATAGTATATACTTTAATGACCACCTGACTAGTTCCATTTAAATGCTTCTTCCCAAAACAAAGTAACTAGCTCGAGATAAAAACTATAGATATGTATGGATTAAGAACTGCTCGATAATGGTACGTAAAAACGATAAGAGTTCTGTACTGCATATTCAGACCGAGAAAGATTTTAAAAAACTTAATAGGTATTGATAATGTATGCATTTATGTTATACTAGCCGACCCGTGCCCACTTCGTTGGGCGTTATAATCCATTTCACATAAGAAGGGTACGGTGAAATTTGATATGTTCCAATACACTCTCACTATTTTCAGCAAATCAGATAAATATAAATGTTTTAAAATCACCAATTAATTTCTAAGGCAAATAATAATGCTTGATTAGATTGAATTGTTGACACGGCACGTCAGAGGGCGCAGGTTCAAATCCTGCTGGGTCGAAAATCTTTATATATTTTTATCTTTTTCCTTTTATCTTGTCACTCCTGAATAGTGTAGCTTTCGGTTAGCGAAAGAATTTTCATGATCGGATCAGTATTTGCGAAGATTACCCCGTATATACAAAGTTATAAACTTTACCTCTTTATAATATTAGTATAGATTATATTATTGTTTTTTGTTATTTGATAAGTATTTTTAATAAATGTTTTAATTTATTGTTATTTTTCTTTAAAAGTGAAGGAAGACTTTGTTTTATTTAATTATTTATTTAACTTTGTCTGTCGGTTGTTCCTAAACAGGCATAGCTTGGCATAAAAGATATTGTTTTGAGTTTTTAATTAATTTCCATATTCATTCAATTAATTATTTGGAAGTATTATATTAAATACTTTAGGACCAATTGCAATGGGACGAATTTTATTTATAAATTTTATAATATATACGTTATTTATTTATTTTTAGTCTTTTATTATTCTAATGGATTCTAAAATTCTTTTATATTATCAAAATGTTCATGGACTTCGTTCCAAAACCACATGCTTTTTTTCTCATGTACTTAATGTCGAATACGATGTTATTTGCCTGACTGAAACATGGTTGTTGCCCGGTGTGTATAATTCCGAACTCTTTGACTTCAGATATTTTATGCACCGTTGCGATTGTGATTATGAATCTCGAAATAAAAAACTAGGAGGTGGTGTACTGATTGCTATACGAAAGGGACCGACTGTTAAGGATTTTGTTGCCCAACCGTCTACTAAAACTTGTTCATCGGACGTAATCTTCATTTGTATTAGCGTTAAATCTAATAATTAGCCTACAGACTTTCGACTATATTGCTGCTACTTCCCGAAGTGCTTGTTATAACGCGATGACCAAATTAAGTTTTAGGAACAGGTGTCTGAAAAAGTGGGTTTTGCAGAGACCGCTGAAAATTGCAAATATTTAACTTGAATTTGACACAGAACGGTTGGTCTGAAAAAAAAAACTAAATAATAATATTTGTAGTGAATTTTATGTACTTTAATTTCTGTTAACAATCCATTTACTGAAATTTAATAGTTTTTGAGTTTTAGGCAAAAAACGAACAAAATAATGCAGATTTTTTTGCTTTTTTGCGATTTTTCCAATGTTGCGTCACGAAATTTTGTCCGCAAACCTCAGATTCGGATTCAGCACCCCAAAATACGTATAAAATGAAAGAAATCAGAACTACCACAAAACATTCACAGTAGCGGTCCTTTACAATACAAATTGACTATATTATGCGTTGATTTGATGTAACTCTGATTAATGTTTTGATATTCGTAATGTCTTTTTAATTTAATTTTAATTTTTGATTTTTTATTTTAGCTTTGATTTTGTATTAATTGTAATTTTGATTCTAAATTATTTTATTGTGATTTTTTAACTTATTTAAATTTTTTAAAGCCCTTATTTATTTTAGAATTTCTTTATTGCTTACTTTTTCCTCTCCCTGACTATTAATTAATTTATAGTGATGTTTTTAAGTATTATTATTAAGTATTTGATATGGAACTGTTAATGTTAACCAGCTGTTCTCAACTTTGTTATAACTATGTTCTTTTTTATAATCAGAAACTGTTTATGGTTGAGTGATACTGTTGTGTTTTTTTTGTCTTTCTGTATATTTCCGTTTGTTTCCAAAATCAAAGAAAACAAATAAAATATACCTACATACTTTATATATGTTTATATCAGTAAACAATTTATTCTAATACAATAGTTACAAAAATAAATTGTAATGATGTCGTATTAGACAATCGAGAAGCATATCGTATCTGAATTTTTCTTTATTTAAAAACAATACTATTATTATTTATTTATAAAAAAAAGTTACATAAAAAATGAGTTCTCTGGTTCTTTTGATAGGCAAAAGCCTCAGCCACAATGAACCAGTGTGCTCTTCCTCTCACACTACAGCCTATCACAGTCCACTGTTGGACATAGGCCTCCACAAGTTCGCGCCCGACATTATGACGCGAACTCATGTGTTTTGCGCATAGTCACCACGCTGGGCAGGCGGGTTGGTGACCGCAAGACTGGCTTTGTCGCATCGAAGACGCTGCTGCCCGTCTTTGGCCTGGGTATTTCAAAGCCAGCATGGATGGTTATCCCGCCATCCGTCGGCTTTTTAAGTTCTAAGGTGGTAGTGGAACTGTGTTATCCCTTAGTCGCCTCTTACGACACCCACGGGAAGAGAGGGGGTGGCTACATTCTTTAGTGCCGTAGCCACGCAGCTCTTCCTCTATTTATTACTTAAAGCAAAGGCGTTATTAAAAATATCATTCATATAAAAAATAATATGTTGTAAAATAAACATGAAGCAAATCCAAACAATAACAACGAAAAATCTCAAAGATGAACATGACTACTGAACGAAATAATGGTAATATATATAAATAAAAATGATTCACCGAAATATTTGTACGCGCATAACTGACGAAATTTTCCACTAAATTCGATTTTTTTCTTTGTTTACGTCATGTTCGCCGGGTCAGCTAGCTCTAGTACGAGGACTGGTAGTTAGAATATTTTCATAATATCAAGTTGGTCTAATTGATTGAGAATAGATAAAACTTTGTGAAGTATATGTGTGTGTGTGTTTGTGTGTGAGTGTTTGTGTGTGTGTGTCTTCCTGAAAATGTTATGTTTCTATGATTAATATTATAATGCAAATTTTAGAGTTTTATCAAGAAGAAGACTACTTACCACACATCACAACATTAAAACTAGGTTAACTTTACTTAATATACTGGAGAAATCGGTTTACCTGTATGATTTTATTTGGAAAACAAGTATAAAATTTATAAAATACGTAATATTTTGTGACTGTTTAAGATGCATTCATTGCAAACTTTAAAATTTTAATTATTACTAATCTGTAGGATATCTCTTTTACCCTAATTTTACATAGAACTTTTTATTTTCCCGCCATATAGGTATAGACACACGCACGCACAGTCACACTTTTGACTAGCCCAGTGGCGCAGTTTGTAGCGACTCTGCTTTCTGCTCTACAAGTTGTACTACTCTACGTTAGTACGTACGTACGTACGAGCTCTACGTTAGTTTCGGAGGAGTATTGTAACTAACATTGTGACACGATAATTTTATATATAAGATATATATGTATAGTTATCAATAAAATATGCAGCTATATCAGTTGGCTGTTACCTATAACAAAAGCATTAAATTGCTTACCGTAGGATCAGATGACTGTGTGTACATCAAAGGTAGTTTAAGGAGTGACTTGTTTTAGCTCTATGTCATATAATACAAGTAAATAAGTTAATAAACTAATGATTCTATTAGTTATAGATTGGTACAAATATCCTTTATCGTTACATTGTGAACGTAAAGGGCCCCGTAGACGATCAAATATTTGATCAAACTTCATATTAAATTTCTGTTTGACAAACGTGTTTGTCAAATTATTTGATCGTGTGCGGGGCTGCGGGTCTTTTTGATATGTTCGTTATATGAAACATGAAGTTTGATCAAACATGTTTGACAAACAAGTTTGATCGTTTACGGGGCCCATAACACTGAAAGAAATAAAAATGATAGATTAATACCTCTTTACTTCTTACCTCCGACGTTGAATGTGTTTCTTGGGATTGAGTACGTTTGTAACCCATAAATGAAAGTACCAAACATATTTTCTATTCGTCTCTCGACCTTTTTTGTCACGAAGTCTTAATAATTTATTTTTGGAATACAATATGACTAGCCCGTTGACGTAGTTCACAGTGACCTATTTCTGTCCCGGAGGTTAGGAGATTGATTCCCACTTTGAATCTGCGCGCAATATATACTTAAATTATATATGTGTTATTTATAAGTACACTAGCTTCTGCGCGCGACTTCGTCGGCGTGGACTCCGCTCCTATTGGTCTTAGCGTGATGATATATAGCCTATAGCCTTCCTCGATAAATGGGCTATCTAACACCGAAAGAATTTTTCAAATCGGACCAGTAGATCCTGAGATTAGCGCGTTCAAAGAAACAAACAAACAAACAAACAAACAAACTCTTCAGCTTTATTATATTAGTATAGATTTCTTTAAAAAAATGTAGGTATATATCTCAGCCGGCTGTTACCTGAAATACAGGCATTAAGAAAAAGTTTTACTCATTAATACAATAACTCATTACTCTACTCATTTGCTCTGGTGTTATAAAGCGTGTGAGCGCCGCACCCCGATAAAAACCGGCAGTCGAGGCTTCGATTCCCACTCAGGAAATCGGAAAGGGGGGCTCGCTATACTTGTATTTGTACTAGTATTACCGTTCTGAGAGTCCTTGGGCACGTTAAGCTTTCGGCTCCAGTTGCTATCATAAACACCTGCTGGCGATTGTTACTCACATGTAAGGAATATTTCCGCCAACCCGCAGTGGAGCAGCGTGGTGGATTAAGCTCCGACTTTTCTCCGCACACGGAGAATGAGTGCAGTGCCTAGAAGTTACAGGCTAAATAAATCAATCAACCAATATTAGTTTCTTGACCACCAACTTTACTTTGTGCAAAAAAGGCTTGCATACATTAAAACTTTTTCATGTTATTATACTTATTACTCCATATATAATTGTTCATATTATCGATTAAGTAATTTTAGTATGAAAACATTTTAAACGATTATAAGAAAGCGTTTCTCGTTATTTTAGTTTATTTTTTATCGCTTTATTGAAATACATTCGTAATGGATTGAAAAGACTGAAATAAAAAATTGGCCAATTTTAATCCCATTCAGAGCATTAAAATCTGATGCGTATTTTACCGAAATTCGTCATATATTATTATGAAAAACGTTTATATACACGTCATCAAAAAGAGTGATCGTTTGTAGTATATCGATTTGTAGTGATCTAGATCTTATACTATTAAACGAGCAATTCTTGTATATATATATATTTTCTGAATCTCGGAATCGGCTCCAACGATTTTCGTGAAATTTAGTATGCAGGGGATTTCGGGGGTGAAAAATTGATCTAGCTAGGATTCATTTTAAAAAAATGTCGTTTTATCCCTGTTTTTAGGCAATGAAAAAATATCATTAGGATACGAAGCTTAATTTCACCATTATTAATGTAGCTGTAACAGCGTAATTAGGAAAGCGACGGATTTCAAATCGTTTTGACCCGGGTTCGAATCTCAGTCTCCAGATTACTTTTTTTTTCTTTTTTTTTTTAATTTCACTCGTGATTTATTATTTAAATAAAATTAAAATATAAAAATACCGAAAAAAAAACAAAAAATAAATTAAAAATACCGAGCTGGGCTCGATCACCCAGGTACTAAGTATCTATATAAACTCATAAATTGAATTTCGCACATACGACAGATTGACTTGAGATTGACTAATGGACAGATTATTATTTAATTAATAATTTAATCTTGAGTTTAATGGCTTTTAGTTGTACTAGAGAAGCATTTTAGATTTCGCCAACCTATTTATATATATATATATATATATATATATATATATATATATATATATATATATACCTATTATACCTATTGAAAATTTTATTCTTTTTAATGTATTTCTCATTAAGTGAATTGTGTAAATTCTTATGAGAATAAAAATGTCTTTGACCTGAAATATAAAAATAATAGCAATAAATATTAATTATTAAAAAAAAAACAAAGAAAAACCGACAAGTAAGCAAAGAAAAAACCAGCTTAACAATTTAGTGTAAAGTGCTTTCCGTTCACGATCCACGATCCACGATTCAGCCTGTAATATCCCACCGTTGGGCTAGGCCTCTTCCCCATGTAGGCGAAGGCTTTCCGTTCACCGCGTATTATATTCCATTCTATACTTTCATAAACTACAGATATTTTAATGTATAATAAATATAATTATATACGTAAAGCATAATAATTTGAAGTATATATAATTAAATAATAAATTAAATATTATAATTATATAGGTACTTCACATTATTGTAGGCTCAGGTTTTCAGCAGTGAGATATTTTCTGAGATTCAGATACAAATGATCCAACGTAATCGAGATACAACTTTACCAAGAATTGTAAATTCATTTTAACGTCCTTATTTCCCGATATACTCGTACCTAATAATGAAAAAATCAGGATATTTGTTCCCTTTAATAAAAGAGTATACAAAAAAAGTTATTTATATAGCTTTTGATTACGTAAACGTAAATTTTTGTTTTCTCTTTTATCATTTTATTAATATTATTGGTTATAATTTAATAACTGTTGAATAAGACACTGGAATCATACACAGTATTCGATATTTATAATGATAAAAGTAACATATCTTTTAAAACTTATGTAAAGTTTTAAACGTTTAGAAATAAGTACATTCAAATATGCGGTTCACCGCATCCCGTTTCGAAGTGAGTTCGCCTAGTTTGCCTAATCTATTTAGTTAGGCCAAACCGTACTCCGTTTTAGAGGTCGCCGACGGAAGTTGAGGACGTGCCCAGAGCGCGGTTCACATCCGTTAAGGAAATTCTGTCTCTCCGCATGTAGTATTGAGTGTTTAACAATTTTTCAATGTACAGAACTTTATAATACATCATGATAAAACTTATAACATGTTTAATTAAAATACACTCTGCATTGGATACGGAGTAAGTATTGCAAATGCGTCAGTTATTTATTTTTTATCCTAGTTTTAAATAAACTAAATATAATTAGTACCTACTAGTATGGTCTATATGTAAAATGGGATATTTACGATAGTTGCAATTGGGTATTTTGAGTTTACGGTCGTTACTAACACTGTGATAATGATGAAAGTTTCAAAACTTACAACATTAAGAAATGTATAGAAAAAAAATAGAGTGTGCTTTAAGTAAGACTGCACGGCTGAAGTGAAAAATTCATTGGAAATCGCATTCAATATATATAGTAATAATATTATGTATTATGAAGTATTATTATGGATCGGCGGTACCGAGTTCACCCGATCTAGCCTTTCACCTCAGAGCCTGACGGATCAGCCTAACTTTACTATCTACGAAAAAATGAGTGTGTGGTGCGCTAAAAGAAGTTTTCACTTCAAAATTATAAAAAATGCTTACGTCATTACATTTCTCAAACGGAAAATTATTTTAGGTATAGAGGTGTTTCAAGTTATCTTGTACGTTAGGCATGAATAGTAGGTACATTTTAAGTACATTGACTACGTTTGCGGGTAAACTTACACTCAAGCACTTTTTTCCTCGATAAATGTACGTTAAATATGTCAATTTCTTGTTTATAGAGTTAAAAAAACCATCAGCTCTAAAGAATTAAAAAGAAATTTAAAAGAAGATTAAAAATGTAACGATATATTTTTCGTTTAATTGTATTTATATTTCGTTTTACAGAAAGAAAAACAATATGCCTCTTTTTTAATGTTATGTTACATTCTATGAACTAAATTGAAGTAGCTTCTAAAAGAACTACTTTTGAACAAAACCATCCTGTTTATATAGAAAAAAAAATTGGAGCTTAGTCGAATAATTTCCATACCTTTAGTAAGGAGCATTATCCCGTATCCGGTATTTATGATTACATTACTGTTAGTAAAGTTCATCATACTTATCCATAAATTTACAACAAATTTGAATATTCATTTAGTGATAGAATAATAGAAACCTAACTTATAATAATAATGTTCACGATAGTAATGTTCACAGTAATATTCTCCATTGTTTAAAACTATTATTAGAGCCCCTATTGAGCCTAGCACGAAATACTACGGCCTTTTTTCAAAGTTATTCGGGAGCCAAAGCACAGATTCCGTGGCTTTTCTCGCTAAAGTGGTCAGATCCTCCCCGGAGGCAGGTGGATGAGGCAGACGTAAGCCTTGTTATCGCCTCTTGTATTTGTTCGCGCGTACTTTCGGGCTTATTCCCTTGCAAGCATTGAGCTCAGAATTGTAACACCTTAAACATCGGTGTTTTAAATTTTAAATTTTTGTTTCCACAATTACATTCTCATTTAGGTAAGTATGTCTAATATATACTTGTAGATATATAAAATCAAAATAACTTTATTCAGTAGGCTTCAAAAGTACTTGATATTGGTGGAGAAATGAACATTAAAAATAAAAAATTTAATTTACATCTCTCATGTTTGGTAAGTAGGTTCTTATTACCTCCAAATGGGGCTTGTAGGTGACTCATTACCGCTCTAGGGTAATAATGTTGCTAGAAACGCCCTAGGGCGGTAAGTAATTTAAAAAAAAAAACACTTCTTTCTTTCAAAAAGTTCGCGTACATCTAACCATCATACTGGCAATAGACATCATCATGCATTCAGCCCAATGACCAAAGAGGTCGCTTTGCTATTCAGCCTTGTCTTCGTGTGAGTATAATAGTCATCAATTTTAAATATCGAACGACGAAGCTCAATTTGAAAATTGTTCTCATTTCACTATAAATTTCAACAAATAAAATGTTTTGTTCTTGTAATGCCGGTTTTTTTCTACTTACCTCACAATCGAGATGTAAAGCAGAATAGTTAGCTCGGGTGTAAGCATCAATTGCACCCTCGAACTATCAGGCGCCCTCGCTGCGCTCGGGCTGCAATTGATGCCTTACAGCCCTCGGCTACTAATCTACTATTTTTAATTTCATTAAAAGTAAGTAAGTTAATAATTTCAAGTAATATTTAAAAAAGCGTTTAATAAATCGTTAATATTCATGTACAATATTCAATAAACTATAAAGACTAAAAGAATCAAAATATCGGATTGTGATTTATTTGCTCAAAGTAAAAAAGTTTGAAGAACGATACCATCATAGCAGATGATACTGATGACTATTGTTAGATAGCTAGCGGCTAGATACTTACTACCCTCAACAACTAATATGTAGTCTACGCCGCAAGCACAGCTAGTAAAAAATAAAATAACTCTTTTTTAGCAGTCGAAAATTTATAAAAATTACCTTCCAGTTTCGGCAATATTAAAAAAGTAAAGATTTTTTAGCCATGTATATAGTATTAGATATAGATAGAGTAGATTTAAATTTGATGTGAGTAGCTTAAAATAATCGCATTGAAAACACTATAAACTGGGAATTCCGTATGTACGTATGTAAAAACGTAAGCCGCTATGTTTTTTCCACTTCGCACGCTCCGTGCATGTCGTTGTGTCAATTGCATCGCAATTTTATAGTCTTGGCGTGACGATCTAAAGCATATAGAAAAACGGTGACAATATTCGTTCAGTTTTATATAATTACGGTCAAAATATGAACTAACATTGTGATCTATATTCCTTTTTAGAACTTATATATTTGCGTGAATAAAATATTCCTTAGAACTACGACATACATTCATATATCTCTTTTATCTAATATCAGAAACGAAAATAAAAAATACAAAAAAAAATTGCTCAATATTTATGACACGAATATACAATAAACACATTTTATTCTAATGTTCTTGTCCTTATATTAGTACTTAAATTACAATAATTATTTAATTAAAAAAAAACCGTAAAATATATTTAGAAAAAACTCTATAATATAACATATTTTTGAAGTGAAAACTTCTTTAGCCACGTTGGGCACTTTTTGGTAGGGGAAAATCTTTGGGTTTTCGTCACCGACATGCTCATGAAGTTATGGCTGACCCACGCGCAGCGGCCGTGTGCTGTGTGCGTTAGACCTATTTTTGATGCGTGAAATCTCGTGCGTTCGCATCACCCACATGCGTATAGCACTACATCTGTAGCTATACATTGTTTATTATAATATATCATATAAACTTGCATACAATTGTTGCTCGAAGTGTCAATAGATGTGAAAACCAGATTGATGTTGATAATTTTAATTCAAACTTGAAATTTGAAATTTTAATACTAAAAGTTCTAAGTATTCACTTCTATCTGCAGTCTCTATAACTGCCAATTTTTTTTTTCAATGTTTTTTTTATCTCGACGATCACTCTCAATATATGTAGTTACAATCACGTTTCACACTGCATTCAATCCCTACCTCTAAATTTCTCACACGCTCTCATCATCAACAAAGTGTTTCGTAATATCACAAAACATCCATATTATGTAAATTTAAAGCAATGAAGTACCCGCTATGTGTAATAAAATTTTCAAATTACAATAAAGAGATTACCGTAATTTTTCTTTCACATAACATGTTACTAATTTATTCTTAGTCAGCTCTAACTGTAAATGACGTAAATTTAAAAACGAATCAAGAAAAAACTTGAAGACATTAATCTTCGAGTTCAAGAAGTGTTACTTATGCAATGCGCTCGACTGCAGTCATTAATTTTTAATATATCTCCTGCATTTAGGCTTTCCCAATAAAATCATAAATCATGACGGAGGCCTTCAAACAAGACCAAGTGCTTGTTTAGATGATAACTTCGACAGTCGAAGTTACAGTTCAATTCGAAACAATCTTCCCTGATTGTCGAGTGTCTACTTTTCCGAGAGCCTTGAAGACAATTGTTTCACCCACACGAGTAATAACGAATAATACAAAATCATTTATTGTTTGCAATATTGTTCTCATCGATAATATTCTTGGTACTTATGTCGAGAGCTCGCAATAAGTTGTAATGACATTATGTTTTTTTTTACTTAGTTTTTTTATTCTTTTTTAATCGGTTTAAAAAAGGGAAGAGGTTTTCAATTCGTCTGCATTTTTTATAATGCGTTACCAGCCCCGGATCTTCAATTTTTTTTAGGCGGGGCAAAAACTGAAAAATGCCGCCCCCGCCCACTTATATTTATTTTATTTTTACCTTTATCATGATTATAATTTCAGCTATCAGATGTCCACTATTTGATTGAAATTTGGACATAGCCTACATAGGCCTTTCGGAAATAATGCATCCATCGCTGTTCTTTCTGTGTTAAGCCTATTTATTTACACATACATAGGTACATATTAGACATAAACGTGTAGGTCTGTAGGATATATATTTTATATACAGCATAGGATAGGATTTAAAATAAAAAGATGTATAATAAAAATAAAATCAATTATTGTATTGCATTTGTGAATTGAAATTACAATTTTACTCTTTTGCACTCTTTGTACTCTCTCTTTCGCACGCACGGTAACCAGACGCGTGCTGCCGCGATCTGCGATTTCTGCGGGCGAGCGGGCGCGTATTTTTAACCCCCGACGCAAAAAGAGGGATGTTATAAGTTTGACGTGTCTGTCTGTCTGTGTCTGTCTGTCTGTCTGTCTGTGGCACCGTAGCTCGCGAACGGAGGACGCGATTTCAATTTAGTTTTTTTTTTGTATGAAAGGTAAGTTACGGGCGAGTGTTCTTAGACGCATGTTTGATGAAAATCGGTTGAGTTCCGGTAAAACCGAGGAAAATACCCAATATCTGCAAATACATGTGGTGGGGAGAAAATGAGGATGGAAATCCGAATGTCAGCAAATTTATCCAAGTAGGGTTGCAAATGAAATAGCATCACAAGCACTTTACAAAATTAATAATAAAAATAAATGAATGGTACCCATAAAAAGTATAAAATAAAAATTAAATTAAAAACAAAAAAAACCCGACACAGTAACCTGAGTTCCCTTTAAAAGTAAAAAATAATGAAAGAAACTCAATCTTAAAGTACCTAAGTATGTACGAGTATTAATAATTCAAAAAAAAAAAATTACATTGCGTTGCGGGACCGCTCCAAAACTAACAGTTCAATTACAAATAGTCTAAATAGTCGTCATTTTTATAGTTCCAGAAAAATCACCACTTTTTGTAAAAATCACCACTTTTTGTTCAAGTACAAATATTATTATAAACAAAGTATGAATATTTTTTTAACTTTAATGTCGTGATCTTGTTGATTATGTATATAAATAAGGCTCTACGAAGCGAAAATTTTTTACGACAATGTTTAAACATTTTTTTTTTCATTTACAATTGAGAAAAACAACAAGAAAATTTTGTTTGTTAACAATCGTTTAACTTGTTGAAAAATTAAGTTTAAGTAAAATTTCCAACGGGAATTAAATATTTATAGTGTTTAGAATACACCATAATTTTTTCAAATTAAAAAAAATATATTCAAAACTTGTCGACGGGACTTAACGAAATATAATTATGACACGTAAACGCGTGTTAGAGTGGACTTTGCAGCTCTCGTACGCTCAAACTTGCATAAATTGTAGGAAATTTTCTCTAGTTTAATTTATTACATTACTATTTTTATCGTAAAATGAGTTTGAACGGAGTTATTCTCAAAAAACTGTATTTCAGCGCCATTTTTCCAATATGGTGTCGCGAGCGGCAAAGATACGAGGTGGCAAAGTGAAAATTCGAAAAGAGCACGTCGAAAACAATAAAATCACCAATTTTCAAAACTACCGGAAATTTTCCAGGTAACCCCCTTTTTGAGCACCAAATGACTGTACTAAAACTAACCTAACTTAACTAAACAACAAAAATGTTTATAAAATTACTTCAAAATAAGCGCGTTTTTTACTTTTTAAAGGGAACTCAGGTTACTGTGTTGGGGTTTTTTTTTAAATTTTTAATTTAATTTTTATGAACTATGCCTACGCGCTTTGCGAATAATAAATGTTCGTGCAGCATGTCTCACTTTGCGCTCTGGGTATCGGGAGAGTTGATATGGCCATGAAATTTATGTACTTGTAGGTACTATTATTAATTCCGTGGTCAAAGTTAAGTAAATGATGAGTTGTCCATTCGTCTGTAAAATGTGAATTTGGCCGCCCCCTGAACTTGCCGCCCGGGGCATGGGCCCCGGCTTGCCCCCCCCTAGATCCGGGCCTGTGCGTTACCTGAATACCTTTTTATTGGGTGTATTTTATACTATTTTTGATGATTCTTTTTTATTCAAAAGCTGGTGCTTGTCATGTGGTCCCATTTAATAAATAATAATACTTAGATACTAATAATACTTTTTGAGTTATCTACACAATTAAATAAAATTGGAGTGTCAGTTTGTAATATTAAAATAACCGCTTTTTATTAAATTCATATGTATTTATACACGGTACATATACAAAAATAACATTTTTTTACAATTTTTGTCTGTCTGTCTGTCTGTTTGTTCCGGCTAATCTCTGAAACGGCTAGACCGATTTTGACGGGACTCTCACTGGCAAATGGCTGATGTAATAAAAAGTAGCTTTGCCAACATTTATTTTAGTTTTTTTTTTTATAACTGCGCGGACGAAGTCGCGGGCACAGCTAGTCACTAATAATGCGTAGTTAATTTACTGTTTTACCGATTACCTCCACTGTCAGCTTTTTTTTTTCGTTTGCGTGAAAACACAATTACAAATATTTATGATCTATATTGAATATTAGCTGTATTCACTACCTTAGCAATTACCGAATGATTCGCAATATACGGAATGTTTTCCGTTCATTAAAACTGTAAGGTGAAATCTGAACGCCATCTTAAAATGAGGTGTACGTTCAAATTTTCTATTCATTTCGAATTTCGTAATATTCAGAGTTTCAGAGCTATTTTGTCTGGAATTTCGAACTAAGAAACCTTTAACATTACAACATTACGAACAAAACAGAATAAATTAAATGGGGCGACACTTTAATTAATTATTATAACTGAGTGTACATTTTGGTGCTTTAGAAGTACCTATAGATATATAGAGTGTCGGAAATTTTTGTGTAATAGCGTCTGCTTTTCGTAGAGAATGAAATCAGTTACAGTGTTTTATAAACGAGCTGAGCCGCCAGACTTTGTTTTGTCTTTTGAACCGGAAGTTTAAATAATTTATTGACTTCACTGAAATTTTATAATTTTAACGTTATACAAAGCGTTAGAAAATTTCAATAAAAAGTAGGCGAATTGTACCAGCCGTTCTCAAGTTTTGTGCTTAGCGACACATTAAATGATTCATTTTTATTACACAGATATAGATTATAAATGTACAAATGTATAATCTCAGATTAAAAATCAAAAGGTGTATAATGATTAAATTATTTGAAATCTCTCCACTGCGATATTTGTAACTTTAAATCTATTTTACATAAGTACCAATAAATTAGATACGACCAGTAGGAGCGAAAAATTCATGAAAAATGTTGCAAAAACAATGACAATTAACTTAATTTAATAGCGTAACATACGCTATTAAATTAAGTTATAATAAGTAATTAAGCAAAAAAAACGACTTCAATTACATCTACAAGTAGGTAATACAACGTAAATAGACGCAAAATAGTCAAGTAAATCCGCGTTATCAAAGATTACTCAAAAAGTAGTCATCAGATCTCGATCTTTAAATGGGACCACAAGAGAAACATCAGCTTTCGATTAGAATAAGAATCATCAAAATAATTTATAAAAAAACAAACTGCTACTGCCCTCTAATTGATAATATAGCTTACAACGTTATAGTAGGTCGATAGTCCGCAACGAAATAGTTTTGTAAAAAGTACTAATGTAAATGGGACTTCACGACAAGCATCAGATCTATTAAAACAAAAATCATCAAAATCGGCATAGACAGTGAAAAGTTATGACTTTATGAGGTATAATACAACGTAGGTCGAGGAAAAAATAGGTAAGCAAATACGCATTATTACATGTACCTAACTCACTTGTTAGAGCTCAATTAAATTTAAATAGGACCACATGACACGCACCATCTTTCGATTATAATAAAAATCATTGACATCGGTCCGCCTATTCAAAAGTTCTGAAGTAACATACATAAAAAACTACAATCGAATTGAGAACCTCCTCCTTTCTAGAAAGTCGTTTGAAAATTCTATAAAAAAAGTTGCACCCATTTTCTTGTTATACTATATAGTAAATTAGGCACAAAGATCACCGATCATTATCAGGCGTTTGTGACAACCATGACTGACGGAAAAAACTGTTTTTCGAAACGTTCGATGAAAAATGTTCCCTACCTGGGATAACAGACAAACCGGTGAAGAGTAACTTTCGTCATAACTATCAAATCAGTCTATCAGCATACATTTTTACAGTTTATCGCTAAATGACTTCTTTCTTAATAAATAATGGAAGTGTTAACAAGATCGTATTGAGAACAGATACGGATCAGCGTAGTCTCCATTTCAGGGAAATCCGAAACAGCTGTTGACCGACGACCGTTTAATGGTGCTTCGTCCTAATACCCGTGGCTCGGTTCTAACCGATATACCTACATCCAACTGTTTTAAATAATGGAATTGTAAAATACTTATTTGAATTAAACCTCTACCTCATTTACGATTGTTAATTTCTTTATACATATACATTTAGCACTTCCAATCATATAATAATTATATCTAATGATATGTTATTAAATAAATATAAGTTAGTATACTTAATTTTAAAAGAAACGCAAAAAAAAATTATTGAAAAAATGAAGTGAAACCAAAAATAAGCTTACACAGAATTTCTATAGATATTTTTAAAAGGTTTATCAAAGGTTATTTAGGATTTAGAGTATATCTATCTGTAAAATGACGTTAGCGCAACTGGCACCCGAGCAAAAGTCATATATCAACCATTCACATCAAAAACATCGTTTATACCAACCCTAAGGGCCTATGCAAACCGCGTTTTTTAAACGCGATACAGACGCGATGCAAACGCGCGTGTGACGCGATACAAGCGCGATGCAAACGCGCGTATGACGCGATACAAACGCGCCGTCGACGCGCGTTTGAATCGATACAAACGCCAACAAACTGCTCTGTAGGATAAAAACGCGCCGTCGACGCGCGTGTCACGCGATACAGACGCGATTCAAACGCGCGTATGTCGCGATACAAACGCGCTGTCGACGCGCGTTTTAGAAACGCGCGTCGACGGCGCGTTTAAAAAACGTGGTTTGCATAGGCCCTTAGTGTTATGGCACGTCATATATCAAGAATTCTTTTAAATAAACTGGTTTATCCTTAACTTAAAACACAATAATATTGTATTAAAATAAGAAAATACATTTTTTGATTGATTTAGCCTATAACATAACTGTACCTACACTGTCTAAGTGTCTATAATATAACGGTACAGCAGGGGATTGGGGTAAGGTCGACAACACGCTTACGATGAAAATCAGAAAAAAAATCAATTTTTGATGACCTCGTAAGGTCATCAAAAATTATTACTAACCAGCTGATTTTTTTTTTCTTTTAGTTAATTAATATTTATATAATTTGATGGTACTATTGTCCTCCAAATTACGTGGTACGTTATCCCGGTCCTACGCTCACTGTTGCTCTATGTCCTGCTAACTCTATTATCTACCACAATCGAGAGTTTTCGAAGAGGAACTTTTTGTCCGTCTCATCAAAATGAAGCTACTCCCGAAAAATTAGCTTGATACTAATCAGGTGAAAAATATGTACTAGGGATCCCTACCTAAGATATTTCGCTGTCGTTGAAATTCTGGTAGAGAAAAAGAGCAAATTTATATTGTCCTCCAATAAACTCGTCGCTTAGAGATCGTTTGGCTTAGATTTAGTAAAAGCCTCGCGATGTGACTGTAATAAAATATATATCTAAAATAAGAATCGGGATTTCCCACTGTTAGCATTATTGTGGGTACGCCCTACAAATTTATTTTGTTCAAAATATTTTGAACAGCTTTTATTTTTACTAACAGTAATTTTGTAAAGAAGATTTTTAAAAGAAATATAATAAATTAAAAAAAAAATTTAGATAGCAGCGTATACCTATGTATGTGAAAATATGTAGGTAAAAATGTAAGTTTATTATATCTTTTGACAACGAAACAATATGGTTTGATTGTTATTATTCACTGTCGCATTTTCCTTATTTATTTATTTACGAATAGAATTTCAACATCAAAAGGATACGAAACGTTCCTAAATATCATTATATTCCCATGTAATTTTTGTGAGTTTCGTGTCAAACGTGACTGCGCGGCGCGTCGTGACTAGAGATTGCAAACCGGGCCCGGCCATTTTTACCGAGTCCGGTCACCGGGCCCGGTACGTAAACCGCGACTATACAAGTTTGGTTGTTCACAGTTACAGTACACGACTGGCGACGAATGCAACCGGGCCCGGCCGCGTTGAAAAACATACCGGGTTGCAATCTCTAGTCGTGACGAAGCCCTTCTGGGCACGACATATCAGATATAACTACCCTCATTCTACTACTAAAATTCACTGTAACTAGTTCGCTGTTAAAGATTTGTACGTTCCAAACTAAATTATAACTTGTAATAGCATCTGAATAATTTATTGAGAGAGGTACATTTCTGTTCAAGGTGTGATGAAGGCGGTCGGAATTTTAAGTGTGTTGAAGTAAATGAATTACTTGGTTACATAACGACTTTCATTTAAATTAAAGATAATAATTGTGAAAAGCTACAATCTTTTAGTTCTAGTTAGTTCAGTTAATTGAGTACCTACTAGTTTTTTTACTAAAACCGACAGAAATTTCGTTCAGGTATTGAGTTGGTATGCATACTGCATTGTGTATAAGTATTTGTACGCACTAAAGTACCTATACAAACACATACCTACATGTATGTGTGTAGGCGATGCATTTTAGTTTAAATATATTGTTTCACAAGCCTCGAAACGCCGTCATTATCTGTATTCAGTCGGTATCTGTAATACCTACCTTTATAATTATATCGGTACCTACCTGTATCTATATTAAACAGTGGCTAGACTTATTTACTTAACTTCAAATAACCCTAGTATACTCTACTAGTGTTTTTCCCACCGAAGACGCTGCTGTCCATCTTCGGTCTGTGTGTTCATAAGCGAGCCGGTAGCTGGTTATCTTACCATCCGTCGACTTGTCTTTGTTATCTCTTAGTCCCCTCTTACGAAACCCACGTGAAGAGAGAGGGTACCTATATTCTATTCCGCCGTACAGCTAAATGCGTTACTAAGTGTTGAATTTGTAAGTCATGTCTTGGCCCAGACCAAGCAGGCTAGTTTTTTAAGTTTTCTAAAAAAGCACAAATTAAAACAGTATGAATATTTCTTTTTATCTATACTAATATAATAAAGCTGAAGAGTTTGTTTGTTTCATTGTTTGTTTGTTTGTTTGTTTGTTTGAACGCGCTAGTCTCAGGATCTACTGGACCGATTTGAAAAATTCTTTCAGTGTTAGATAGCCCATTTATCGAGGAAGGCTATAGGCTATATATCATCACGCTAAGACCAATAGGAGCGGAGTCAGCAAGTAAATATAATTAAAATACAAGTCAGAAAATTAGAAGAACCCTCACTGCACGGCGTCTTGCATTGATAGGTATCAAAACATGCTTATCACAAATAAGATGTTGATAAAACTGATAATAATTGTTGTGGGTTTACGTTTGCGTTTTAACTGTTTGTTTCAGAGCACCCGACAAAGGTTATCATTCCACTGGGATATTTTGTGGCTATATTTATTTATTTTACGTATTTATCCAAAGCATTATACATATTAATGTTGTTTTATTATCTTTGATATCTAAATGTAGATACACCTTCTTAAATCTGGTATGAAACGAATCTAACAACTGCTATTTATGTATAATTATGCTTGTAAACTAATTATGCGCTTACATGTGCCTCACACATGCTCGACTGTTTCTGGCAGACAGTTCAATATCTGCCTGGAATATTTGAAACGTATTGTCATAAGATGCTTAAAATAGGTGACAATTAATGAACACCATCACTATATAACAACAAATATACAAAGTATAAACAATGTCATTTATCTTTTATTCCAAAATATACATTTCACGTTATAAAGAAGTATGTATATTATCAATCACCACTTGTATTACATTAAAATTGGACTGATAAAACTGAGTCTTGATATTGATAAATTATATCGATAAAATTTGCACGGATAGTAATTTGAATATAATTATTTAAATACACTTTTTCCCTCTTCAATCTGCTGTAACACTACCTACTATCAAACGTGAGAGGTTGCACTAATGGACAAAGCAATCGTCTTACATTTGTCTTACATCTCAAAGTTATCCTTTGCTGCCGAAAAAATAATTTTATTTTAACATTAAATTAAGCACTAACAATGTCACGACTATTTTGTATCGACAAAAATAACAACAAAGTTATCCTGTTATTATTGTTTTCTATTTAGTATCGATGTTTTATCAATCGGGCTTTCTCGACTGCTGGGCTAAACGGTATAGTAATATGAATGTAGAGTAAAATTCACTTTTATATATATAATTAATGTCGGTCAATACTCCATGCACCACATACACAATTCTTTACAAAAATAAATATAATCAATCAGCTAATATACAAACAATATTTATGTAACTTAATATACTAAAAACATACATAACAATAACAAATCTATGTAACAATTATATTACAAGGAATGAAAGTTGGATCGAGACTGATGAGCGGATGCTTGGGACTGAGTTAGAAATTGTTGAGTCAGCGGAATAGGGATTCGTGGTGTGCAAAAAGGGTTGCAAATTCAATCTATAACAGTATGTATATGCTTACGACATATCATATAACGTGACTCAAGAGAGCTGACGTGCTTCCTTACTAAGGGTTGATGGAACAGTGGCTCTACCTCGCCAAACCCCAACCGCTTACAACTCTTCCGATTATAGTTTATATGACTGATCGCAGGTTTCGAATGAAAAAAAATATATCATATGACGTTCAAAATACTGTTAATATTTTCGTTATATTTCCAGATATTTTTTTTTAATTTTCTGCCCAATTTACTAAGATTTTTATTCCGTAAAAACTTACTATACCTAGAGTTTGACCTAGAGTATCAGAAAAAAATCGACTAGCATTATGTGTCCAGCCGTTCTCGAGTTAACGCTTTGCAACATATTTAGTGATTAATGTAAAGTTAGGGCTTGTTATTCTTAAAATAGTTGATCATCATCATCATATATACTACGTACAATTATATTTATATTATATATATATATATATATAAGTAGATCGGCAAACAAACGTACGGCTCACCTGATAGTAAGCGATTACCGTAGCTTATAGACGCCTGCAACACCAGAAGCATTACAAGCGCAGATGACAGGCAGTAGGTATACAAATACAGACAGACAGTATACAAATTACTTGGTAAACCATTACATAGGCAATCTCCGGAGCTTTTTGATGACGGATTCGTTATTGCCTGATAAATAACTTCTTTATATTAGAGAGTAAACAATAAAAACAAAATGATTCGACCATTAAATGAATTCAATCAACCTGATGGTACAATTATGGTATTTTCGTGTATATAGTATCCTTGCTTTACGATACCTACTACATAGTACAACTCGTGAAATAATGGTGCAAATAGTATAAATATACTACGAAATCCAACGCTCTTCATGCTGTACCGGTGATGTGTGTGCCGTACATATTGTTATGCGAATTATAAAATCTTGCAAATCTTGCAGATCCCGCAGGTGTAATGCCGCATTTGTAAACCCGCTAATTTTATACGGGATCCCGCATTGCGGGATTGCGGATCCGCGGGATTGCATTCCCTAGTATTACTACATTTTTAAGGATCCGTTACAGTAAACATAGATTCGTGTCGGGGTACAGTAATGATAGCCGCTTCGTTAAATTACAGGCTTTTCTAAGCCGCAGACAACTTCTTGACGTACAGGTTATGACGTTAGATAAAAACAGATCACGCAAAATAAACTAATTATATTTAATAACCTCACTAAGCGTAAGATTACGTGACGAGTAAATAATTAATTACAAAAAAATTAAACAAGGACAATTAAGAATTATGGTTTTTTTTTTGCTGCTTTATCATCATTCTTTCATCGGTTTTTTATTAACTGTCATCTAGGTATCGGAATAATATTAATAATTTGTGATAACAATTATTATTTAACGAAACGATGAATAGGCATGTAATCGTATAATACACATTTAATTACGTTAAATCAGATTATTATAATTATGATAATATCGGTACAAAAGACTAGGTACAAGATAATGACATTTGATAAGGTTTTTTTTTCTAATTGAATTTTAATTTAAAATTGTTTTAAGAAGTTAAAGATATGCCAAAGTTTTTAAATTTCCGCCTATGTAACATATATAGCATATTTGAAATTCGATCTAGAAACCAATGAAAAAATGTTTAAATTTTACTACCTTTTCTAGAGTTGATACTTATTAAACAGACAATTTCTACGCGTAAGTTTGTAAGCCTGCGATTAAGCTAAAGATATTATTACAAAAAACTTTAATTTGGTGGGGTGTACCTATGTAATAAACGCAAAAAATAATGATGAAATAAAAACTTGAAAAACATTTAAAAGGATAATTAAATTTAAATTGAAACAAACCTGTTTCCTTTTTTTTTGCTTGACACATTAAGCTGTTAAAGTGCTCTAATATAGTCGACTGCACTTTAAAATAATTGTTATAAGTAATAGCCTTAGAATTACAATAATAATTATTAGATGGAACAGGGAGCGATAATTTTATTAGTGTTCTTCAGTATCCGTTTACCAATGGCATAAACAGACAAGTCATGAAGGGGACCATACGCTGTAACCCTTTCTTATATAATTATCTGATGTATCTAAACTTGATCTGACATCAATTTATGAAAAAACAAAAGTCTAGCAAAGAAAAAATAAATAAACAACGAAAATATTTGACCTTAATCTAAATAATAATAATCTAACCAGTAAAGCTATGATTATACCTCTCGCTGATAACCGTTGAAATTTATATAATATGTACTCATATTACACCATCGACTAAATATTGCAAAAATATTTAAAATATTTAGAACTTAAGAGATTGAGATAAGAGATTAAGATTGGCAAAAGCTGTTTATCTTTCTTTCCTCGATACTGTGAAAATCTTATAGTGCCCGATATTGTTTCGTAATATTCTTATACAAAAGTTCCTGGATCCGAATACAAACTGACACTGGTATAAGCCATTTTATTTACCTAATTTATATATGTATAGTGATGACCCCCTCGTTTCTCAGAAGAAACTAAAGAACATCTATTGAAGTTCTTCTATATTATCACAAATTCACTCAAAATATATGTATATCACAATTTCTTACACGTAACTCTATAATAGCATGTAACTGAAATTTGAAAATGATGAAAATGAAATTTGCGCCAATTTTAACTATGATATTCGTAATCAGCGAGACAAAATACATAAGTATACGAAATTTCACGAAAAAAAGCGGTACGGGCTTATCGGAACTTTACGCCTTGTCTTTAACTACAGAACAGACTTTTTATAGTGGGACATCTTACAATATGTAATACAATAAAATCTAGTTCAAGAAATTCTAATTTTAAGAATGAAATCTTATTCAAAACTTCATAGAAACCGTTCATCTTTCATCTAGTAAAAGTGCAGTAGTTTGTAACAGTTACCGCAGTTACAAACCAAACAACTTACAAAAAGTTCTTGCAGAAAAAAGCTAATTTCATACAAATTCCATTCTAAATTTATTAATAACGTTGGTTTCATAAAACAAGCTTATCTCTCATGCGACGACAGGCCACTAAGATGCACGCGCATCATAAAAAAGGTTTTATTTGATGTGAAGATATTTTTTTGTTTTAGACAGATTAAAAATAAACACAGAAATTATTTTAGTACACAAGTTTTTACTTATATCAATTTGAAAAATATTGTACATATTTACAATTCACAACTTAATTACCTACCTACTAAATATATTTGAATATATTTAGATAACGAAAATGCACAAAGAACAGGCTTAAACTATACATAATTTTAATCATAGCCCTGTTTTAAAATGGCGAAATTAGATTGATGTTAACGAAAGTTGATGAGGAAAATAAAAAATGTTCGTAAAAATTCAAATATTTATATATTTTTTGTCCCAGACAAAATACCGGATAAAACTATAATCGGCAGTGTCGTCCAGTATCCATAGCTAATAAATATTATGTCTATAATATATGTATGTCAAATGAACGTTCAATTTTTCAAATGTTATAAATTAAGTTAAAAAAATACCTTGATTATCTTGTTACTATATTCAAAAAATGGTATTTTCATCACTACATATTATAAAACAAAGTCTCTTCCCGCTGTCTGTCTGTCTGTATATATGCTTAGATCTTTAAAACTAATTTCATTAAAATTCCATTGTAAATTAATAACATTGGTTTTCTAAAACAAGCTTATCTCTCTTAAGAGTCTGAATACCCACATATTCAATGTACTCTGTGATACCCACTACGACAGGCCACTAAGATGCACGCACCTCATAAAACAGGTTTTATATATTTGATGTGAAGATAATTTTTTTGTTTTAGACAGATTAAAGATAAAACACTTAATATATTTAGTAAACAATTTTTTACTTATATCAACTTGAAACATATTATACATATTCACAATTCACAACGTAAGTACTAACTATCTATACTTACATCTATACAAATAAATAAAATCAGAGTGTCTGTTTATAATATTAAAATCACGATTTTTTACTAAATGCATATGGAGTGGAGTGGGTATACAACTATACACGGTACATATACCAAAATAACATTTTTTACAATTTTTGTCTGTCTGTCGGTCTGTCCGTTTGTTCCGGCTAATCTCTGAAACAGTTGGACCGATTTTGATGGGACTTTCACTGGCAGATAACTGATGTAAAAAGGAGTAACTTAGGCTCCTTTTATTTTAGAAATTTATTTATTTTATAACTGTGAACTGAACAATGACTTTTTTGTTAAATTCCACGCGGACGAAGTCGCGGGCACCGCTAGTATTTGAATATATTTAGATAGGAAATATACAAAAAGTACAGGCTTAAATTCTACATAATTTTAATCATAGCCCTGTTTTAAAAAGAGCAAAATTAAATTGATGTTAACGCAATTTAATGAGGAAAATAAAAAATGTTCGCTAAAATTCAGTTGTATATTTTTGTCCCAGACAAAATACCTTAAAATACAATTTAAGTGAGAATTGCATTTCTTACTTTATAACTATAATCGACACTGTCGTCCAGTATCTTTAGCTAATAAATATTATATCTATAGCCAAAATATATTATAGGAGATAACATTTTTGTTCGATAACATTTCAACCGATAAATAATATTTATCAAAAATGGTGCACTACAGGTGTCGTATGTTATTAAATAGTATTTTAATTAAAAAAGAAATTAAATTTTTATTACAATTTTACAGTTTATTTAAATTTTTATTACAAATATGTACAGAGCTTGATCCTTTTTCGAAATTTTTGAACAAAACCAACTTGTGATATGGTAGCAAATAATAATTATAATCCTAACATAGTACATGAAGTTTAAGGGCCCCGACGATTACGTAATTCATAAAATGGTTTTATTGTACATTGTGTGAAATAACACCACGTGTTTTGCGATAATACGTAATATTGTAAAAAGCAGATGTAGGTAACAAAAGAGATAAATTATATCGTCAAATTAGCGCAACGTGAGAATTACGATTTAAATAAATAAATCTGACGTAATAACGGTAAGTTGTCCAGAAATAGATAAATATATAATTAATTTTATCTTGTATTTGTTATTTTCTAATTTAATATCAGTAAGTGACGTAAATTTTTTATCTTAAGTTTATTTCATATAAGTATTTCAAACTTGTATACCTATTACCATACTTGTTTGAAATTAAAATATACATATTTAATTTTAATTAATTCATAAGTACAAAATAGTGTTACATTTCGACTTACAATAATACAACGCTATACTAAATCTAAACAAATAAATTCTCACTAAAACAAATTTTACGCATCTCAGTCAGTCTTCATTTGTTTGACCAAATAACAACATTCTACGAATATATTAATTACATTACTTTTCTCACTGAATTATATGAGCTACCTTGATGAAATTAATTATTTATTGTATGCGTAAATAAGCACTGGTACAAGTAATATTTATATTAAAGGTTTTCATTACATAGCATGAGTATTAGTATGTTACTTAACAAAATGTTCAAAATCCCCGGTTTCCGTTTTACTCAGGTTGCTTTTTCTTGTAGTTTATCTTCTAACCACAAGAATTTATACATTATTGGCGCCAACGCGCCACCAATGATTGGACCAACCCAGTAAATCCAATGTCCATTCCAGTTACCAGTCCAAACGGCAGGTGCTAATGACCTCGTTGGATTCATACTCGCTCCAGTTAATGGACCTCCGGCGAGTGATAAAGCAGCTATGGTAAAACCGAATTTCAAAGGAATAGCGTCTTGTTTTTCTTTATTTACTGGGTCCCATACAGCGCAGTTAATAAATCCTAGCGCAGTGGATAACAATATTTCAATAATCAGCGCTTGATACGACATATGGTTAGGATGTGGAACTGTTGCGCAGACGCTACCTGGGACTAAGTCTATTGGCGAAACCAAATATAATAAACCGTAACCGATTAGAGAAGCAGCTACTTGAGTAATAAAATACGCTATTCCCAAAGGAATAGACATACTGCCCCATATTACTGCGGATAATGTTACTGATGGATTCATATGCGCTCCAGAAATATGCCCGAAAGAAGTGATAAGAAATAATACAACAACGCCAAAACCAATTGCACCATACATCGGAGGTTGTTCCGTCAGGCCGTCTATCGGAACGTTAGTCATGCATCCCAAAAATAATAATAATATTGTTGCAACAAACTCCGCTGCTATAATTTTGCAATACCTTGACCACCATTTCACAGTTTTTGATTTTTCATTAGACTGACTCTCAGTAACATTTATAACATGTGTGGCAGCCACGGTCATTTTTAATTTCTATTTTGCAACGTCAATAAAACTTGAGAAACTTGTTTTGATTTCACTGCACACACAAAGTTCCCAAACACTTTTTTTATTTCGTTTTTATTTAGGTATCCATATTTGGTAGGGGTAAACGTACGAGCCACACGACCGTTCAAAGTAACGATGACGACTGGGTAAAAATATACCTAGGTGTATCTTTAAACAATATTGTGGACAAGTGAACGCAGACGTATAACAGATACGTCGATGTTATCTGCTAGTCCAGCGTACAATGTGCTCGTATTTGCGGGTTTTCCTTCCCTGTATAGAAGCTACAATTAAAAAATCTGTTTTATTTATTATTTTATTGGTATTTGAATTAAAAAAACTTAAACACAGAAAAAAAGTTATATAAAAATTTCGTGATGCTAGCAGGCTAGCTGCGTGATTTTATTAATATAAATTTACATAATATGCTGATTTGATACGGTTTTTATTTATTTATGACAACGCGTTGGCGCAACGGCACAGCACTGGTTTGTAGCTGTTACAATGACGGTCGCGGGTTCGGTCCGCGCACATGACAAACATTTTTATTGGCCATACAGATGTTTGTTGTGGTCTGGGTGTTTGTGCAGTCCTTGTGGGTCTCCTCACCGTGCCTCAGAGAGCACGTTAAGCCGTCGGTCCCAAATCGAAACGCAAAATTGAAAAAATACATCAATGTTTAAGGCATGATTACAAGGAAAGGGCTTGTTTTATATTAATTTAGGTACTAAGAATGCTTTTTTCTAGGAAATTTAATTTATTTTAAGAATACGCATCGCTCAAATTTTTCAGATTAATAATTGACGGGTTTTAATTTTTTTTTTAGGCGATTACTTTTAAAAAACCTATAATCATAACGATACATCCCTTAATAATTATTATTGTTAAGCTCTCAAACTTTCACAATAATCTTTTTTTTATCATCATGGATGATATTTTCACAGTATCATTAGAAAATAATAAAGTAAAAGTAAAAAACCTTTTAAAAAATAAGCTTTTATTTGAATGCGCTAAAACGAAAAAAATAAATTTTTATTTTAAAACTTTCACTATCTACTTAAAAAGTGATTTCATAATCTATATGATATAAAAGCTTGTTCTATTATAGGTAGTATTAAATTTCATGCTACTATGAAGTAAGGGCGAAAAGAATACTCTCAATATATTATATCATATTATTTAACGCGCCAAAAAATTTACGTATGTTTTAAAAACACTTTATGTTATTAATAATTCTTTAAATTTAATTGTTTCTTACAGTTTCGTGCCAAGTTACGTTCTAGGGTATTTGTCAAATATCCAAACAACTATAATAATAAAACAAACTAAAATAGTGTTACGAGTATATAATAAATATGAGTTTTAAATATACTATAAAATGATACTAATAAAAAACAATTTTAATAATTACGATAAATAATTGCTGTATTAAAAGATGTAATAAATTTTAATTTTATATAAACTCTAGGCTATTACAATTATAGTCAAACACTTACCTACAGACAATATTGTGTAACAAATATTTAATTAATTAATTATATATGTGTTAGTTTTATTCTCACATGACATAAAACTAATACACGTAACAAAATCACTAAAAGATAACACTGAATGTTAATACCGAACATACAATATAGTAAAACGACTACTTAAACCACGGTCACAGACCGTGACTTAAATAATATACAGAGGGAATTTCTAATATTTTGTTTATTATAATAAAAATGTTCAATGGACAGTATAAGAATTAATTTACATAATAAAAAAAGAGTTTTATTATTTCAAAATCCTTTACAATATAAGATTTATACATATTAACTAATACATACGTGCATCTTCGTGTGTACCTATTCAACAAAAATTATTATTAATAAAATCATCGTTTCAGGTTACGTTGACTTATTTAATCGGGGTCGAGAAGAGAACAAGCGCACGGCTCACCTAATGGCAGGCGATTACCGTATGCAACATCAAAAGCATCGCAAACTAGTTTCCGACCCTACCCCCAATTCCCCACCAGGAGCTCTAGTCGTCTTACTAGCTGTGATCTTCTGTACTTCCCCAGTCGGGCTGCTCCAGATTTTGAGCATATTGAGATCTTGATCTTGCTGTACCCGAGCTCATTTACTTTTAACAACTTCGCCGTTTCGATGGTCTTCTTCCCGTACCCTAAATCGACACCCTCAAAGTCTAATACCACGCTAACTGAATCTCAGATATTTTCTGCTTTTAAAAGAAAATCAAATGTATTAAAACTGTTTCTACTGCTATTATGAGTTTACTAACCCTGCAAATTGCTTTATTAAGGTAACGATTGTTACGAAAAACATATTAAATTGCAAAAAATCAAGTACAATATTTGTAGGGGGTGACAAAATAATCCTTACATGAAACTTGGTTAGCTAGAAATGAATAAAAGTCACACTATAATTTTATTATTTCAAAATTGTTATAATAAACCTAAGTTAATTGCCTAAATAAACTTCTGATTCCGCCATACTCGTATTGTTATTGTTAAAGTACAGAGCGAAACCGATCTTCTCGTACTGGTAAGTTTGTAGAATAACAGTAAAACAATATAACATTAAACAAGTTAATATTATCTTAGATAATACTGTTTACTCACAGTTCACAATATTATTGCTTTACTAATTGAATCAAAACTAGTGCATCAATTCTAAATAAACGGTAGCTAGGGTGTCCTGTGTAGCAAAATTATACTTTTACGATTCCTTGACTTTTGCTAGTTGTACCTAATCATAAAATCTTTAACTTTCCACTCATAGAAATGTCGCCTAAGTTGCTGTTGGGCCTGTAACGAATTTTTGTTATCCCTCGGGAACTACGCATTTTTCCGGATTGAAAGGCAGCCTATGTCCGTTACGGGCCATGCTATGTCCATGCCAAATTTCATAGCGATCGGTTAAGCCGTTGAGCCGTGAAAGTGGAACAAAGAAACAAGCCCACCTTCACATTTATAATATTAATATGGATAATAATGAAATTATATACCAACTACTTTAATAACTCTTTGTAAATATAACCAATTTCAGCGTGAGCAAAGCCGCGGGCAACATATAATTATCTATTTTACTTTTACTAACTCCTGAAAAAATATTACGCAATAATTTTTATTTTTACTTTTATACGATCATATTATGATGATATTTTGATAATATTAATTTGTTTGAAAAGATATAGGATTTAACTTACTCAGTGATGAAATTAAAATTATTAAATGTTTAAATATAAGTTTATTACCCTGATATGAAGATAAAGCACATTATGGCATAATAATGTCGTTTTTTGTGGTAGAAATTCTATTTAACAATTTTTACTCGTTTTTTCTTTCTGGGGAGAACTGAAATATTCCTATATTCCTATATTATTATATTTTATTATACTCGTATCTATACATATAATAAAATGGTAGGAAAGTCAAAACTGTACATTGAATATTTTTTTATAAGAATACTTGGGGTGTGATCTACTATCGATACCGAAGCCAAAAATATAGTTTTTAGAATTTTTGTCTGTTTGTCTGTATATCTGTTTGTCTGTTTGTCTGTATGTATGTCCGGGATAAACTCAAAAAGTACTGCATGGATTTACGTTAAATTTGGCACGAATATTATTAAGAAGTCGGGTCAGAACATAGGCTACATATTATCACGCTATCACCTACGGGGAACGAGCAGTGAACTTTTATTTCTTCAAATATATGCCCGAGATAAACTCAAAAAGTACTGCATGGATTTACTTCAAATTTAGCACGAATATTATTATGAAGTCGCGTCAACATATAGGCTACATATTATCACGCTATCACCTACGGAGAACGAGCAGTGAACTTTTATTACTCAACGCATTCTGTAGCAACGTGTAATCTAACGACGCATATTTTGCGCATATTTGAATGTTGTTGTTATTATGCCATGCTACAAGCTAGCTTCACACTATAAAAATTACGTAGTATAAGTAATTTAGGCCGATAAACGTAATTAAATGAATATCAGTAGTTCAAGACAAATTTAAAGCAGCGCCTTCTATGAGATTTCAAAAACATCCCTTCATCAATCCCTTTTTGGATATAAATAATTTAAATTTGATCATGTTGGCGAGGTTAATTGTTATTTTTAAAAGTCATAGATGGAGTTGTGCATTTTCTTCAAAATTGTAGAACACGTTGAAAATTGTAGGTATCGTTAACTCGTTTCAAAGATGAGCAAGACAATTAAAAAAAAATTTTTATATAAGTCTTATAAAATTCATCGGGTTTGTCTATATCTTATACTATTAAACGAGCAATTCTTGTATGTATATATATATATATATATAGAATCTGAATCTCGGAATCGGCTCCAACGATTTTCGTGAAATTCAGTATACAGGAGATTTCGGGGGCAAAAAATTGATCTAGCTAGGATTCATTTAAAAAAAAATGTCGTTTTATCCCTGTTTTTAAGCAATGAAAAAATATCATTAGAATACGAAGCTTAATTTCACTACTGCCAACATAGTTGTAACAGCGTAATTAGGAAATCGGGGAGTGTCAAATCTTGTTGACCCGAGTTCGAATCTCAGTCTCCAGATTATTATTTTTTTTTTTTAATTTCACTCGTGATTTATTATTTAAATAAAATTAAAATATAAAAATACCGAGAAAAAAAAAGAAAAACAAAAAATAAAATGAAAATACCGAGCTAGGCTCGGTCACCCAGGTACTGTAATAACAAACAGAACTCAAAAAGAACTGCATAGATTTATAACAAAATTTAAACTCGAAAACGGCACGCTATTTCTTTATGCACTTTGAGCTAAATAGCGAAAAAAGAGAAAAATTAAGCATGCCATATATATAATTAAGATAAGACATGCTTATCCTTTTACAGTACAGAATAAATAGTAATAGAGTTAGTACAAAATAAACATTGACTGTTAATATTTTTGTTCGGTATTTATTGGTGTAATTATTGCGTCTTAATTAATATATTTTCATATCGCATATAAGCTTAAGTGAGATGTGGAACTAGCTAGATTTTTTTACGCACACTGCGCACACACAGCCATTTATTTTATGTTAAGATCATGTAAAGTCATAACTTAGATGAGTTATAATTTATCACCATAATTATAAAAAATGTTTCCTGTTTGCTAACTAGACGGCGCGGGCGGTGGCGTCGAATTTAATCGTGCTACGCACGCAGCGTTTCGTTCACAAAAAGTGATGTTATGAGTACAAATGTCGTCGCCTCAACCTATAGAAACTGGGGTTACCTGCGTTGCTATAAGTTATCGTATGCTTGGAAACCAGAAAATATTTTCCTGAAATAAATAAGTCCATACTAATATTATAAATGCAAAAGTAACTCTGTCTGTCTGTCTATCGCGCAATCACGCCAAAACTACTGAACAGATTTAAATGAAATTTGGTATACAGATAGTCTAGAGTCTGAGAAAGGACATAGGCTACTTTTTAATGAGAAAAAGGTGTAAGGTGTTGAAAAGTTGGAATGAAAATTTGTATGGAAGTATGTATAATGTTCGTGTTTCGTAACTGTCAAACATTTATTGTTTATCCCGTGGATATGGTTAATCTGTTAATCTGCCCTAAAATTAAAGAACGTATTTAAATAAAGATTTCGAATCGACAACATGTATCCAAAAAATACGGATAGTGGCGTATGGCTCGTAAAGCTTTTATATCATATAGATTATGTGTAATGACTTTATAAGTAGATAGTAAAAGTTTTAAAGTAAAAATTTACTTTTTTCGTTTTAGTGCATTCAAATAAAAGCTTGTTTTTTAAAAAGTTTTTTACATTTAATTTATTTTTGACTTTTTAGTCGGTTATCACGTCACTTTATTCGAATTATTCTTAGCAAGCCCTTTCATTTGATACCCATATTGTAGAAGTGCACTAAAAATAACTAGTCCGCACTCTTGGATATGCTGCCATATTGGATTTAGAATGACGTCACAAAGTTAACCATGCATTGTCATCCAAATTGAACCTGCATACAAAATTTCAGCTCAATTAGTTGCTTCAAAATTGAGTTGCAAGATTTCACCCGAACAAACATACATACATACATGCATACATACAAACCATGCATCGTCATCCAAATTAAACCTGCATACAAAATTTCAGCTCAATTGGTTGCTTTAAAATTGAGTTGCAAGATTTCACCCGAACAAACATACATACATACATGCATACATACAAACCATGCATTGTCATCCAAATTGAACCTGTATACAAAATTTCAGCTCAATTGGTTGCTTCAAAATTGAGTTGCAAGATTTCACCCGAACAAACATACATACACACATGCATACATACAAACCATGCATTGTCATCCAAATTGAACCTGTATACAAAATTTCAGCTCAATTGGTTGAAGATATCTGCTTCAAAATTGAGTTGCAAGATTTCACCCGAACAAACATTCATTAAAGTTACATACATACATACATACATACATACATACATACATACATACATACATACATACATTGCAAGTTAAATAAAAGCTTGTAATAAAATTCCTCTGAGGTGGATAGCCTATTTAAAGAGAAAGGTTATGCTTTATGAAGGAGGAAGGGTATTTTTTTTCCTCAAAACAACGCGGGTGAAACCGCGGAGCACAGCTAGTATTAAATATTCCTATATTTCTATTCCTGTTTATCCTGTACGTTTACGTTGGGTGGCCAAAAACAAATTACAAAAACAGATTTACAATCATTAAACTGTTTTGCAAAAGTGATACCTGGTTACGCTTCAGCCTGTAATATCCCACTTCTGACCATTAATTTTTAAGCAGAGATATCTAGTTGTTAAGTATTCCATATTCTTACTGCCTCGGAACACCACCACATTTCCACACCTCGAGGAAGATAACTATCTTCCTCGAGGAGTTGAAGTGTCGACTTTGGGAGGTGGAAGTCCTGTCGAGCTGCGTCGATTAGGTTTTTAATGTGCAGATTTCTCGATGTTATTGGAGCTCCTAGGGCTCGCGCTTTGAGGTCTGGACCCCAAAACACTTTCTCCTATCGAGGAACCACGGCAATTTTTTTTCCTGTGGACTGATTTAGGTGAATGAGAGTACTTTCGGGGTACTTCTATAAGTTCTATTCTATATACTCGTAAGTCGCAACAGCTGCCAACAAGACTTGCATTTTGCAATCGTACGCTTTGCTATTAATTTTCTAAAGGCGTCAAAATTTTCTACTTCATAATATTGTATAAACATAATATTGAGGGTCTATGTATGCACGCGTAAGAAATGTTGATTTACTATTGCCAATTTCTCACATAAAATCAGTCTAAACTCAATAAACTCAATTTAACCTTTGAACGCCAAAGTCACCTATTTCAATTTAAGGTTCAACGAAACATTAACCAAATATGGCGCAACGGTCGCGTATATATAAATAAAACGCATATTATATTACGTAATGATAAAACACAGAGTGGTAAAATCGAAGTTAACAAAATTAGCCATGCAGCCGCTAAATGGCGCCACTGGCACTGAGACGATTCAACAGTGACCGGTAGAACCTGGTAGAAATTCGACGAAAACGGTTATGCTATCTCATAATAAAGCTTCGCATCGCAAAAGCAAGAAGAGATAAGACTTGTATACAATTAAAAATTCAAATTAATCCAACCCGTCTGGTTCGCTAAAAGATATTTATAATTAACCTTATACTCGTACATCTCATCGTAGCTATAAATTAAAGCGATTTAATTATGTTTTCTACAAGCAATCCAATTCATTTCATTCTATTTCATCAGTGTTGAAGTATGATTTTACTTTTAACTTTTTAATAGTTTTAAATAAAGACGAAATAATTTACATAATATGTAAATACATTTTCGAAAACTAAATAAAAAATGAAGCTAACGTGACGCTTATTTTCCAAGATTTTCGTAAAGTGCACAAAGAAAGGGTACGTACAAAGCAACATTATCTTCAAAACAAATTCGTTTCACGTACTCCTAATAGTTATGCATGCGGGAATCCAAGCAGATGGCTTAAGTCTCGCTTGCTATGCCTAAACTCTAACCGTATAATGCGGTTTATCCTTTGTTTACCCACTAATATTACTGAGCTCCTTCTGCAAATTCGCTGAATCTGCAATGAAAAGCTTAGAATCCGTATATTAGGTATATACCTGCTAAAATCTTATTCAGTGAGAAGTGTCTACGAGATTAAAACAGCAAATATCAATAGTACCTACTTACAGTTGATCTTTTATTGAAATAAAAAAGTGAAAAAACTTGATTTTAAATACTCTTTTATATAACATAAAATATGCGTAGGTATACCTATATTTAATTATTATCAATTAAACACAATATAACTATACAAATTTATCATCATCATCAAAGCAGCAAAAGAAAACCACCAAGGTTTATAAAGGGTTTTCCAACCAAATCGCACGATGTTAATTGTAAATAAAACACAATGTTAATGGTGAGCATTTGGATGATATTTTGTTTCATACATAATTGCCATAGATCCTTCTATCATAATAAAAAAATATTTAGATAATTCTTATCGCTAAAAACTTATTGTTTTATTTACAACTAGCTGCTGTGCCCACGACTTCGTCCTCGTTATTGTTCAGTTCGCAGTTATAAAAAAATCTAAAATAAAAGTATTAAAGTAGCCTAAGTTACACCTTATTACATTTATTTATTTATTTATACTTTATTGTACACCACAACTACATTATAAACATTAAACACATTTAAAGACATTTGCAGACTGTAAAGTAAAATGGGCGGACTTATGGCTATTTAGCCATTTCTTCCAGACAACCCAACATCAGCTATCTGCCAGTGAAAGTCCTGTCAAAATCGGTCAAGCCGTTTCAGAGATTAGCCGGAACAAACAGACAGACAGACAGACAAAAGTTGTAAAAAAATGTTATTTTGGTATATGTACCGTGTATAGATCCATATGCATTTAGTAAAAAGCGGTTATTTTAATATTATAAACAGACACTCCAATTCTATTTATTTGTATAGATTAACATCGTGCATTATAGTTGGACCATCCTTTACAATGCTACAAGCTACAAGAAACTCGTAGAAAACTGTAGTTTACATTTACATAAAGTTAACAAAAAACACAATTTCAGTAACAGTTTCAATTGGTACATCAATGAAATATAGAACTTCTTAAGTTTTTCGATACATTCAACCAAATCTGATGATAGGAGATTAATTAATCTAGGGACTATTTAAGCGGCAGTTTCTCGCCATGCACATTGTTGGCGCTAGCCGTGTGAAACTGGTTTCTCGGTACGGTCCGTGTAATTGTTACGTTTTCAACATGCTGGCTGAACCTACTATTCCAGATTTTTTTTAAATACTATAATAAAACTTTTCATGTACTATAATAATACTTTGCAATGAGTAAAAAATGCAATTTCGTTGTCATGAAATTCAGCCCTAATATTTGGTGAAACAATATTTTTCAATATTCTTAATTGTAATTTACATATTTTGTTCAGCAAACTTTTCAGGTACGACCTCGTCAGCGAGAACATAATAAAGTAACACTTTAATTTTGAAAGGGATCGTATTTTTTAAAATAATTATGTTAACCAAAATGTAAAGGTGAATGTGTGTTCGCGTAGGTATGTGCATGAAATTAGTGGTGGTTAATATAGCGTATAGCATAAAAGTATAGCATGCTAAATGTTTATAGCATATAGCATTTGCTATACCGACTATGACTTCGCGCTAAATTTATAACGTCTCAAACGCTAAACGTACACAGCACGCTGCAGCGAGGCTAGAGAGGGATAACATTACTTTGTAGCGTTTTCGAACTTTTACGTATGTCCACTCACGAAAAAAAACTGTTATTACCAATTTTTATTTTTATTATAAATCAATGTATGAATAAAATTTCCCTAATACAGTGACCAATAAAATAAACATCATAACACTTTAAGATGCTACAAAAATAACTTATAAATTCAAAATTCAATTTCAATACCTCACCTTTCGATAGTGGCAGATTTTTATCACAAACAACACAATAATATTTACACTTAATACTTTTTATACACATTACCACTTATTATTATTTAACACATATTTACACTTACCTATTATTAATTCAAATTCAAATTCAAATTCAAATTCAAATCATTTATTTCGTCATAAGGTATATGTAATACACTTAACGAAAGTCAAAACAAAAATGATTTACAAAAAAAACTAAACAATAATAACAGAAAGTTAAGGCAGCAAAAAATCAAACAATAAAATAAAAATTTATATCTTAACACTAGGTACATTACAAACTTACGTAATGTACCCAGTATTTGCCGCCTTAACTTAGTCAAAATATTAAGCTATAATGTCTCGGTAGACATTACCTACCTACTTTATCCTCGGCTTTATTAAATATTACAATAAATAATAATGGCCCTAGTGTAGGCCGAGAGAAAAAAAGCCGGAGGAAAAAAAACTCTCGGTACTCTTTTAAAAGATTCAAAGTCCGATACAAGATAAAAACGCAGTAGTGGACCATGAAATGATCAGGACAAACACGAGACAGCCAATCGTGCGTGCCGAGACCATCCCATGCCACCTGCTCACAATATTTGTAACTATCTAATTTACAAGGCGGGTCATAGACATATATAATTATTATTTAATCACTGTCGTTGTCGTTGCAAAATCAAATCACACTTAATACTAACACTAAATAAAACAAAATTAATACTAACACTAGATAAAACAATTAAAACTAAATAAAACAAACTGAATACACTAATAAACTAATTACTAATACTAATAATAAAAATTAACAACAATAAAAACGAAAACTTTTGTAGCCGATAGTGTTAAAGACAGAGATAGTGGCACGAATACTAACGTGTGACTGAGACAGATTACCGTATACCGAGCATTTCCGAATAAGCACGAAGCTGTATGAAGTGAGCAAGAAGGGATGTGCAATACGCGCGCCTGGGGGTGTTGTTTAATCGATTTTTATTGAAACGATTAAAATTAAGTCATAAAAATACATTTATTTTTAATTTTAAAAGGTTTTAAATTTTCTCAAATAGTTGTTACTTAAGTAGTCGTTAATAGATAACTGATATTCAAGTAAATCGTGTCTTTCAACTGAGAAAATTTAATTTTTGTAGTTTTTTTTATTAATGTCGAAGTCTCGTTTATTAATGACAAAATTAACTATATTTGTAAATCTAATAATATCTTATATCGTTTAATATCTTATATAAACAAAAATCAATAAATCCTAAATAAAACTAATCGATTGCGCAATTCGGTTGATTAAAGGATCGATTGTGTTTACATATGGTTAACAATGTGCTATAAAGATAGCATATAAAATAGCATGCTAAAAAAATTTAGCATTTAGTCTATAGCATGTTTTTACTTTATAGCAGATTTGAACATCACAGCATGAAATGCGAATGTGATATCGTGCGGGTGTGCGCGTAATATTAAGTGCTTTTTTTGAATATTTTTGTTATTCGTAGGAAAAGTGAACACTGCATCTTTTTTATTTCATTCTTTAGTGACGTCTGTTAGTTCTTAAGTAGAAAAGGTCTAGGTTAGAATTCTTTTTAGGAATGAAAGTTATTTGATGAAATTTAGCTGTGTTTACAGTGATAGAGTATACGATTAGGCGGTAGCTTCACTTTCAAAATTAATTAAAATTTTAGTTTGCGAATTGACGATTCGAGGGTGTTTTAGAAGCCTATTTGAAGAAAGATATTTTTGATTTGATTTCGATTTTTATTTTATGTATATAGTGTCAACTTAGATTCAACTATCCACAGAACGAAAGATGTATTTATTATGACTATGAGCAAACATTTTCTTTATGAGAGTAGGTATGGCACTGGTGTAGGGATTTTGTTATTAGCAGCTCAGCTTTGTTCGCATTAATTACAAGTCCTAAGTCATGGCACCAAGCTATATCGGTTGAATAGGCTTCAAAATCGAATTGCAAGACTTCATCCTAACAAAAATACATGCATACGTAATATATAATACAAACGTTGCAAGTTAAATAAAAGCTTTTAAAATAAAAAGAAATATAAAAACAACCGTTATAGCAATATATTACATATAGATTGTACTATTTTAGCCTTTTCTTTTTCATTTCTATTATTATGAACTTCAACTTAAACATTGAGCCGGCGATATTTCTAAGTATTTAGAAATTTCGTATAAATTATATGAATAAAGACGTAATTGACGTTTGCTTATTCAAATTATTGAAACCTAACATATTATGTCATATACGCCGTTTGAACTTGATGTCAAAAAACGTAGTGGTTATATACTCTTTGTTGATGTGAAAAATAACATAAAAATAGACATTGCTAGATTTTTTACTAAAAATAGTAGAATTTTTTTTTCTTTTTGCTATTTACTATTTTGTAACAGTTTATGAATTAGTACATGCCTTTTCGCTTATTAAGAAAATATAGAGCATAATAATACAGTAGTCGATTAAGAAGATATGGAAAGGAAATGCATTTATATTTATGATAGGTTGACACAGGAAATAAAAAGTTGTTTGGTGTTTTATTGCGAATCAGAGTGTATTTACATTGAGTTATTTAAATTGTGTAGATAACAAGTATTAAAAGTATATATGTAGATATATCTTATAGAGAATCAAAGAAAACCTTTCGTTAAAGAGTTGCAAGAAAAAATATTGTTTCTGACATTTGTTAATTGGAATAATGGAGTTAGCTGGATTTATGCGAACTCTTTGTGATAAAACGTAATGTGGCAGCGTTCGCTTCCAGATCAAATTAAACTGGACTCAAAGTGAGCTCCGGTGCTTCATTAAAAATTTAATCTCTGCTCCTGGGTCTATTAGTAAATTAATGTTACAGTCTACATCTACAAGTTGATGTTTTCTTTTTTGCTTTTGTTAATAAAAATGAACCAAAGACTGTTTTTTGTAGAGTTTTAGTTCAGATTTTTTAATTAGCTGATGAGAATTTTAAAAATATAGCAAATCTCATTATGTACTCCACACATAAGGATAATATTTAATACAAAATTTCACAAACTTACACATGACGTGGTTATTCAATTCTGATCCCCGATGTCCCGATGATTCCACAATCAGAAAAATTAAAAAAATACTAAACAAAGGTTTATGAGATATATCTACATATCACAAGTATTTAATTTAAAACACAATTGCCCTTTACATCATTCGATTTCAATGAATGTCAGGAGATATATCAGTTTAAAAAAAACATCGCAGCAAAAATATTAGCTGAAAAGTTTGTTTGTTTGTTTAAGCACGCTAATTTCAGAAACTACTGGTTGGAATTAAAAAAATATTTTTGTGTTGGATAGCCAATTTAACGAGGAAGGCTATGGAATATTTTTTCCTTAAATTTACGCCTGTGAAACCGCGGGGCACAGCAGTATCTAATAATGCGCATTTGCTTCTTGTTATTCCGGTATTCCGTCGTAGTCAGCAATACCGGAGCAACAAGAAGCTTATAGATATGTTACCCCACAACCTCCTCTATTCTTTAGTGAAAGTCACACAAAAATCGATTAAGCCGTTTCGGAGATTAGCCCAGAAAAACAGAAAGACAGACAGACAGGCAACAATTTTAAAATCGTTTGTTTGTGTTTTAGTATCGTGTAAAGAACTGTATGAACTTGAAAAAACACTGTATTTTGAAATCACAGGCAGACACTTCAATTCTTCTTTTCGGCTATCCGTCTTGCAAGTAATTTTAGAATACCTACTATAATATATTTAAAATGTATCAGAGTTTTCTAAATTACTGCTTAATTTACTAATTTACAATAGAGAATCGTTTGTAGAGAATTCTAGAAAACATTGAAATAGGATTAGAAAAATTCGGCCATTCAAGAAATAATTAATTAAGTTGAAAGGGTAGGATAGTGAATAGAATTCCAAATAAGATAATGATAAAGTTTTTAAGCAGTCACTGTCACTGTCAACGCGGATCAACGGGACTTATCGCCATTATCGCCATTTAACCATGGTTAATTTTACAATGCCCCCCTCACAATTACATATTTATTAGTCCCGTACAATTAAATCGTAAAAGTAGTATAGGTATCTAATAATTATTTTTACAAATTATAGTTTTCTAAAAACATATAAATACCACGTTACGTATGTAAATTAATAAATTAATAAATAAATAAATATTTATTTCTACAATCACAAACACTTTTTTCATTTATTTTTACAAGCGATACATGTCGGCTCTAAATCACATCGACAAACCTTAAAAGGAAGCGATCCGTCGAAAGCTTTACTGTAATTCCATAAAACCTTTACACTACCTTCGACGTAAGGATTCTCAGATTCGTTTTTCATTTTAAAACTCTCGCAATAAACTGTATCCGCTAGTAAGATGGCCGTTAGTGCGAACTCCTCGCCGTTCAAATTAATTTTACATTTCCAAGGCGTGAATGCCATAAAAAGATATATTTGTGTTATTTTAACTGAAATAATTTCTTTTTTGCCACTTGCGAATGTTAGATCTGTGGTGTCTGCGATTCTTGGGCAAAAGTCTGGTCCGGCCATGAGAGCTTGATTTTGTTTTGGATATATCACGTTGTCATTGCCGCAGCGTTGCTTCGTACACAAACTCTTGGCAACGCACCATGTGCAAATGCTTTGGGAGATGCATGAGTCACATGAAGTGTGAATACTACAGACGTCCTCTTTCGTATGAACTATGAGATCTCCCGCTAAACAGTGCAATACTAAACTTGAAATTATAACAATCACGATATTGCAAAGCATTTTGTACCTGTAATTAATAACGTCTATGTTATAAAAAATAATTTAAAAACATTTTATTTATTACAGACTAGATGGCCCGGTGAACATCGTATCACCTACATATATTTGTGAAAAATGTACACAAAACACTTTCTAAACGCACCTATAAATATTTGACAACCAAATAACCAATTGACAACGTTTTTGACAAAAGACATTAAATTTCCCCGCTAGGAACATTTTGTATTGGAAAATTAAATCGTCGTTTTTAGTATTTTTCGTTACATATTATTTATGTTTCTCAACGTTTAAACCTTCCCTGAACTTCCACAAACATTTCAAGATCAAAATTTGCTAAATCGGTCAAGTCATTCTCGAGTTTTAGCGAGACTAACGAACAGCAATTTATTTTTATATATATATATATTATATATATATATAGATAAATCAAAAACTGTAACTACAAGCTATTAACTTCCATAAATATATAAAAGATATTATCACAAAATATATATAAATATTAATAACATTGCGTAACTCGTGATTAAAAATGAAACTTTTAGACAATGTTATTGTTTATAGAAGTACATTGACTCACCGTCGATATTCTAAGTCTTACAACAAACTAACAGCCATTGGTATCACCTAAAATAATACTTATGTAACTGTGAAAGATTGCGTAAGAAAATCTTCTTATATATTGACGTATGTTATCGATTGAGTTCGGATAGGAAATGAGCTTAGAAAGCAAAGTTAATATTGTATTGATGCATACAGGTCATCGCTAGTTATATTACTATTATTGTGAAGCCAAAGCAATTATTAGTTTGTTTATTTACTGCTCTGAAGCCTATATGTGTATCTAATTCGAAATTATTTTCACAGTAAAAGCCTGTTATATTGTATTTCTGGACCAATTTAAATACCTTATCTTAGGCCACAAGATGTCCTTCTGTATCTCAAGAGCAAATCTATAACCACAAAACACATCTTCAAACTAGTCATCTAGTCTAGTCAATAGTCATACCTATTTGTTCGACGTATGATCGTAGTAGTACCTATATAGGTAGTTACCCAAATTTATTTAAAAACTGCCTTGTGTTATTTATTACAGTTGTAATATTAACAATATAATAAAAACCATTTTCACCATTAATAAAAATTTAAAATCTATCTATAAAAATAAATAAAATTGGAGTGTATGTTTGTAATATTAAAATAACTGCTTTTTACTAAATGCATATGGATGTAAACACGGTACATATACCAAAATAACATTTTTACAATTTTTGTCTGTCTGTCTGTTTGTTCCAGCTAAACTCTGAAACGGCTGGACCGATTTTGACGGGACTTTCACTGGCAGATATATGATGTAATAAAGAGTAACTAACTTAGGATAGGTACTTTTATTTTAGAAAATTTTTTATTTTATAACTTCCATCTGAACAAATATCTTTTTTATTTAATTCCACGCGGACGAAGTCGTGCACACAGCTAGTAATCAATAAATTTGTCATTGTGAATTAAAACCCTGTGATTTTAAAAAGTGTTCTTATCGTTTAATTATGAACAACATATTTTATATACAAAAAATATATGGTAAAACCATTTTCTTAAAATATATTGTACATTAATATTAGTACCTACCTACATACTAGATCGTTCAATAAGTCCCGAGACTAACCTGGAAATGGCACATATATTAAAAACTCTTTTGATTTTTAAAAAGTACTGGCTATCAATACAAGAATATGTGTCAAATTTTTAAAAATGGAACAATAAAATTATTGATTTTGAAACATTTAAGTGACGCTACGGTTGTAATTTCGATACAATGGAAAAAAACGAGTTTCGCGTGTTGATAAAACATTGTTTTTTAATGGGAAAAAATACCGTTGAAGCACAGCAATGGCTTATAAAATGTTATGCAGGATCAGCTCCCTCTAAAGCAACCATTTGTCGGTGGTATGCCGACTTCAAACGCGGTCGCATGGACACCAATGATGGGGAACGCTCAGGTCGTCCAAATGAAGCAGTGACTCAACAAAATATCAACCAAGTCCTCAAAATCGTAGAGGAAGATCGGAAGGTAAAAGTGCGAGAGATAGCCGAGATAGTGAAGATTTCAGCTGGTAGTGTTTTCACTATTTTGCATAAAAATTTGGCCATGAAAAAGCTTTTTTCTAAGTGGGTGCCGCGTTTGCTTACAACTGATCAAAAGGAACAACGTATCAATGATTCAGAGCGATGTTTGGCGCTGATGAATCATAATAAAAAGGATTTTTTACGTCGGTATGTAACAATGGATGAAACCTGGATATACCATTTCACTCCGGAATCCAATCGGCAGGCAGCGGAGTGGAGAGCGGCTGGTGAAAGCCGCCCGAAGCGTCCAAAGACTCAGAAATCGGCCGGTAAGGTTATGGCGTCTATATTTTGGGATGCGCATGGAATACTTTTCATCGACTACCTTGAAAAGGGGCAAAATATAAATAGTGACTATTACATGTGCTTATTGGAGCGATTGAAGTACGAAATTGCGGATAAACGGCCTCACATGAACAAAAAGAAAGTGGTGTTTCACCAGGACAACGCGCCTTGTCACAAGTCCGTGAGAACGATGGCCAAAATTAACGAATTGGGCTTCGAATTGCTTCCTCATCCCCCTTATTCGCCAGACTTGGCCCCCAGCGATTACTGGCTGTTTGCAGACCTCAAAAAAATGCTTCAGGGTAAGAAATTTGACTCAAATAGTGAAGTTATCGCAGCAACGGAGGCTTATTTTGAAGCCAAAGACAAATCGTTCTACACACATGGGATAGAAAAGTTAGAAAAGCGTTGGAGGGACTGTATCGCTCTTGGAGGAGACTATGTTGATGAATAAAAATTAATTTTATAAAAAAAAACCTTTTTTTAGTACTTAGTCTCGGGACTTATTGAACCACGTGTTATAAGGCGAAGTGTAGCTTAGCTGCTGATAAAAGGTCAATCGAGCAGCAATTTTATTATCAATAACATTAAGATAATACGTGCGTAAGATATGGTGATGCTTAAAACACGTGTTAAATTAAACTATCCTGACCTCTCGTAATATTGACTATTTAAACACCAGTTATTTATAAAAACTTTTTTTTTAAAGTAAAACGCACGCTTGACTTTGGGAGTAAGCTGGTGAATACATGACGAGAGCGTTACGAAAAGTGTGAGATATAAAACAGGATAGAATGACTAGGAGCACGAACACGTACACTATATGTATACTGTATAGGCTTAGTAGGCTATCGAATAAAAAATCAAATCAAACATTCGAAATATACATCGGTCTACTAATAACTGTCGGAATCGTCATAACGGGGTCACATTCACATTGAAATATACAATCACATTCATCTGAGTATATAGCATATACTATATAAAAATACTTAGGGCCTGTTTCACCGGATGGGAAACGCTATTTGATGGATGACATCATCCAACAGATACAAGTTTTTGATAAGTATATTATTATTTTTTACCACCGAATTCCAGTATATTTATGACATGTTTCTATTCGAAAAAATGAATGAAGTTGAAGTTTATTAATTGAGAACAAAATAGTTCCTAATGGCCTATTCTGTCTGCTGCCCTATGGAAAAATTATCATAAAACCTCATAAAACATGGACCAATGAACACCAAATTATCATAGATTTCATAACTCGGTATAAGAATTTTAGTCCATTGAAATGTTACAATTTAAGGACCAAGTATTGCATTTGTTAGAGGACGCAATTTTATTTTTGGGTCTTGTTTGGGGGGTCAATAGAAGCTTAACCCCAAGTTTGTTTGGTTGCCGCCTTTGTCCCCCGGCCGCCATCTTGGAAAAAGGGGTGCAAACACTTTTATCGAGATATCTCGGAAACTATACGTCTTACAAAAAATTCGTGAATACATAATCTGTATCAAATAATTTTGCCTACAAATATGTTCATATAACTTTTTGCCCTAAATTTAAAATTAAAGAAGATAAAAGCAAAAAAGTGAGAAAATTTCTATAATATTTTTCTTGCTCTATAACTTTTTTTAAATACATTTTACAAAATAATTAACTCAGAACAATCTTGTAGATGGTCTTTTGAGGAAACTTTTTCATTATATTTTTTTTTAATTTCATTCATTTAAAATGCTGTTACAGCGCTCCAAAGTTGACCGGGTTCGTCAATGCTCATGAGAATCCGGTCAAAATGAAATGTTTAACTTAGTTTTATGATCTTTTTTTTAAATACATACATTCCTAAAAATTTTTTGTTAAATCCGTACAACCGTGCTTATTAATTCTTAACTGTTTTATATCACAGAATTTGCTGTTTCTTCATGCTTTCTAAGGGTGTGGTACAACATCAGCAGCCTATAATATGGGGAAACTAAAATTTAAAAAAATTATGGAGACACATCCTAAATTAGCTGGTGGTACCGCGCTATTCCTGAGTTAGAAAGTCGATCTATCTTTGCTCACTCTTGTTAGCGAACGTTTTTTCGTAGCTTTATACGGCGGTAATAAAAACGACTCACTAGACGGCATGCGATACAAAAGATTTGCCAAGACAGTGACTAAAATTTCATTTCGTTTATCATCGCTGCCTCCAACACAAGATCCAGCTCGTTTTCATAGTCTCCGAGTACATCACCAGATCAAGTCGTGGCTCGGAAGATATCAAAATCCTGAAGATTGAGGCTGGAAAAAGCATGCAAACATTTGAATGCCAATACAAGCTTCCAAGCCTCCAGCAACCCCCGATCTCATGAAATTAATTTTCTGCAAATGCAAAGGAAATTGTGGAAGCATGTGTAGCTGCAGAAAAGCTGGCCTCAAATGCTTCATTCTGGCGAAACATGCAGCAACATCATGGAAATTTCAAAGTTAATGAAAGAAAATGAATTTGAAGATGAACCTCCAACTATGACTCCAATTTTAACTTATGTCATTCCCCAAACCTTCACATTGGCAGCCGAGGATTACCTCATCAGCAAGATGTCTGTGGAGTAGGCCTACTGGGGATGCGCCAACCGACTCTACCTCATAGGTGGCGGGGAAAAGAATTAGCATTGAATAAGTAAAGTTGTAGGTAGGGATTTAACAAAAATGTCTGCACATGTCCCAAAAATAAAATTGCGTCCTCTAACAAATGCAAAGCAAATGTAACATTTCAATGGACTATTTGGTTTGCATGTTTTATGAGGTTTTATGAGATTTTTTTCCATAAGGTGCTGCTAAAGTCTATTCGTAACATATTTTCACGATAAACTTTATAATATATTTAAACACTAGCTGTGTCCGCGACATTGACCGCGTGGAATTTAACAAAAAAAGTTAAAGTTCTCAGAGTTATAAAATAAATAATTTTCTAAAATTAAAGTAGCCTAAGTTACTAAGTAATAAGGATTACATCTGCTATTTCCCAGTGAAAGTCCCATCAAAATTGGTCCAGCCGTTTCAGAGATTAGCTGGAATAAACAGACAGACAGACAAAAATTGTAAAAAATGTTATTTTGGTATATGTACCGTGTATACATCCATATGCATTTAGTAAAAAGCAGTTATTTTAATATTACAAACAGACACTCCAATTTTATTTATTTGTATAGAGTATAGATGTATAGATATCTTATTTTAGCAGCCTTAGTACACTAACATTACCAACCTTACGATCAACTCTAGTAGAGCCAATATCAAGGTACTCGATGTCAATTCTGTTAACAAAACCTACTTGTGTTTCGTGTTTAAATTATATGTACACACGAGAGCAGGGTACTGTGATTAGACAGACATTTCCAATTTGCTTGTTTGTATTTAATTTCAGTACCTACTACACTCAGCTATTTCAAACTCTTGTTTAATGTCGATTATGGAAGTGAAGACAAGTGATTCTTCATTTTTTTAATAATCTTAGTACCAAAGTAAGTGATAATTGTGTTTGCTCGCAAACGAAAAAAAACCGATTTCAATTACATCAACAAGTAATACAACGTAGGTACTTACACGAAAAAATTCTCAAGTAAATACGCGTTATCAAAAATGAGGTACTCAAAAAGTAGTCATCAGAAGTCGATCAAATTTTATTGGGACCACACTATAAACATTAACTTTTGATTATTACTTTGAATACTGTCTTGTCATGTAGTCTTGTTTAAATTTGATGGAGATCTGATTACTAGGTACTTTTTGAGTAATTTTTGATAACGCGCATTTGCTTGACTGTTTTTTGGTCTTATTACGTTGTATCTATCACTTGTCTATGTAATGAAGTCGGTTTTTTTTACGTTTGCGAGCTAACACAATTATTTATAATTTATATCAGTTGTTTCGTTAATACAAACTTCAATATTCAATAAATAATATAGACAATTATACTAAGACAAAGATAAAAATAGAGCAAAAACTTCTTCTTTTGTAGCGTATCAATAGTATAGTGACAAAAATAATATTTGCTTAACACATATACAAATGATTACATTAAATATCATGTCTTATGTTGTCAAGATATATTTTTGTTGTATATCAGGTATCAGGTAAATCGTATGATAGAAAAATTCGTGAAGCAAAATGAAGTCAAAAAAGCAAGCATCGACTCGTCGGGCGTTTATCGATGCCGCTAGATGTGGCAAACATAAAAGCTGTATCGAAACAGAAAAAATAATACTAAACTAGAAACCTGAAGAAAATCTTAAAACCCGTTTAAAACTAGCACATGTTATTAGCACCTAAAACATCTCATAACTAAATCGAAGACATAAATAGATTATTAATAAAATCAGTTTATTAGGAGTTCTGTGTAAGCACGTATAGAAGAACTAGCAGTTGCACGCGGCTTCGTTCGCGTACCTCTCTATGTAAATATTATCAATTTGTACTAATTAAAGTAGTAGTGACGCCGCGTTGGTGCAGAGGTCACAGCACTGGTTTGTGTATAGCTGTTGTGCTGGCGGTTGCGGGTTCGATCCCCGCACACGACAACATTTGTATTGGCCATACAGATGTTTGCCGTGGTCTGGGTGTTTGAGCCGTCCTTGTGGGTCTCCCCACCGTGCCTCGGAGAGCACGTTAAGCCGTCGGTCCCGGTTGTTATCATATATACCTACATATATAATATATCATGATAGCGATCGTTACTCATAGTAGAAATATATAAGCCAACCCGCATTGGAGCAGCGTGGTGGACTAAGTCTCTAATCCTTCTCCTACGTGGGTAAAGAGGCCTATGCCCAAATGTGGGATATTACAGATTGAAGCGCAAGCGTAAGCGCAGCTTCGAAAATGACGAATTTCTCGTAGGTTGTCCATTAATACTGAAATGCATATTTTATTCATTTTTAATCAATTATGAAAATTCTCCATTCTTTTAATTTAAAAAAAAATACGAACGGACGGATTGAATGAAAAATACAAACAGAACCAATATTTAACACCCTTAAAGGTATAATTTTTCAAAATCTGTTCTTATTGGACGTCTATTACAATAAATTTGTAGTATTTGTAGTACGATAAATTAAAGACCTTCATACAAAATTGTTCGAGTCCATAGACAAAATCCGTTCTTAGGTAGCCTTTAATAATTATTAACTCAACTCTCCCTGCCTAATTACAACCTTTTGTAGCACAAAAAATTAAGGACTTTTATACAAACTTTCTCGAACCCTTAGGTCACCTCAATTCGGTTCTGCTACAAAATCCTTTTTTATGGGACGTCAACTAAGATACCTAAGTGTCCAAGTTCATGTTTGTAGCATAAAAAATTAGGAACTTTTAGACAACCTTCCGAGAGCCCTTAGACCTTCTTAATACGGCCCTGTCGCAAAATTAGACGTTCATTAACTATTTCCTGCCAAATTTCAAGCTTGTAGCATAAAAATTGAAGGAATTTCATACAAACTTGTAAGAGCCCTTAGACCCCTTTAATCCGGCACTATCGAATAATCCGTTCTTAGATCTCATCAAAGCAAAAGAATTGAAACTCCTTTGACTAAGTTATTGGTAGTGTAAGCTTTAGTGTAATAATTACTTCTAACGACGATATCTCAAAAACTATTCGTCTGATTGATATAGTGTAAAGGGCAATTTTAATCTTCATTAATAGTACGGGATCCCTTTGACTAGCCCGTTGGCGCAGTTTGTAGTGACCCTGCTTTCTGTTCCGGGGGTTGTGGGTTCGATTCCCACCTCGAGTCTGGGTGTTATATACATATTTACTAGCGACCCGCCCCGGCTTCGCACGGGTGACATGCCGATACTAAATATACTACAGAATGTCTTTATATATAACGTTCACAACTTTTTTGTTATTAAACAATAAAACATGTTTTCTTTAGAGGCTACTCTTGACTTGATAAATTATGGTTTTAGTCTAATCCTATCCAACCTAATGTACGTACAATATATGAGGCTAAAAAATTATAAAGTATGAACAAACGATTTCGAAAAAATTGTCGCGCCGGCCGCGGCTCCCGGTCGGTACAACTGCAACCGTCATGTCCTTGCATTTTTAATCTGTGATATCTTCGAAAACATTTATTAAAATTACATGCTATTGTTTTAAATTTTAATGGTTATTGACATTATTTGAATTCATTTTTACGGGATTGACACCAGTTGAGTTCTTCCGTGACCATGGCGCATGCAACTGCGCCGAAATAGCGGAGCCTCAAATATAAACAGGTACATGGTGTAAATCCCGTAAAAATGAATTCAAATAAATTACATGCTGTACAGGTCCACATTGATCTATATTAAATGCACAATGTATTTAATTTACTTAATTGCATAAGGATTAATGCTGTGTTGCTTAAAATCGCTTCGTAAATAAGCCATTATTTCTTGTAAAAAGTAAAGGATAAAAAACGGTTATTGTGGGTTATCCCTAAGAGATAGACTTATACCATCGCGGAATTTTTTTTGACCTTTTTAAGTTGTACAATACTGTAGTACATTATTTTGATCTATCTCCGGGTTCAGCCAGCGTTTGCAATGAAAGCGCAAAAAAATGTGTTTATTTATGACATCACATTAGAAACCTCTAAAATTATCAGTATTTATCTACTATATTATGCATGTATAATACATATAGACAATCCTCTTGAATCACTCTATCTATTTAAAAAAACCCACATCAAAATCCATAGCGTAGTTTTAAATATCTAAACACACATCTGCAAAAACACATCTGCAAACCTTGTTATTTCACTAAGCGTTATCTTCTATTAGATACGGATATTTAAAATTTTCATTATAAACGCCCACCCCCGCCAATCTTTATTGGGGATGAGTTACCATAAAATCCGCTCATTGGTCATTTCCACATGACGTAAAGGAGATTCCTACCAAATTTGGAGTCGATAGGAGCTATAGTTTAAAAACGGGAATTTCCCATTATTAACGTTCCCGCAACCCCCCTCTTGTGGGTGGAATTTCGTAAAATTTCCGTTTTTAGCTGACCTCTACTCGGCAAAAGTATTTTTCCTACCAAATTTCAAGTCACAACGCCTTACGGTTCAATTTTCCATTGTTAATGCCGCCGCAACCCCCTCTTGCGGGTAAAATTTCGTAGAATCCGTTCTTAGCTGACCTCTACTCGGCTAAAGGATTTTTCCTACCAAATTTCAAGTCTCTACGCCTTATGGTTCAATTTCCCATTGTTAACGCCCCCGCAACCCCCTTTTGTAGGTCGGATTTCGTGATTCCGTTCTTAGCTGACCTGTACTCGGCGAAAGGAATATTTCTACCAAATTTCAAGTCTCTACGCCCTATGGTTCAATTTTCCATTGTTGACGCCCCCGCAACCTCCCCTTGTGGGTAAAATTTCGTAGAATCCGTTCTTAGCTAACCTCTACTCGGCAAAAGGAATATTTATACCAAATTTCAAGTCTCTACGCCTTATGGTTCAATTTTCCATTGTTAACCCCCCGAAACGCCTACTTGTGCGTGGAATTTCATAATTCCTTTCTTAGCTGACCTCTACTCGGCAAAAAGAATATTTCTACCAAATTTCAAGTCTCTACGCCTTACGGTTATTTTCCATTGTTGACGCCCCCGCAACCCCCTCTTGTAGGTAAAATTTCGTAGAATCCGTTCTTAGCTGAACTCTAGTCGGCAAAAGGAATATTTCTACCAAATTTCAAGTCTCTACGCCTTACGGTTATTTTCCATTGTTGACGCCCCCGCAACCCCCTCTTGTAGGTAAAATTTCGTAGAATCCGTTCTTAGCTGAACTCTACTCGGCAAAAGGAATATTTCTACCAAATTTCAAGTCTCTACGCCTTATGGTTCACTTTTCCATTGTTGACGCCCCCGCAACCCCCTCTTGTAGGTAAAATTTCGTAGAATCCGTTCTTAGCTGAACTCTACTCGGCAAAAGGAATATTTCTACCAAATTTCAAGTCTCTACGCCTTATGGTTCACTTTTCCATTGTTAACCCCCCGAAACCCCCTCTTGTAGGTCGAATTTCGTGATTCCGTTCTTAGCTGACCTGTACTCGGCGAAAGGAATATTTCTACCAAATTTCAAGTCTCTACGCCTATGGTTCAATTTTCCATTGTTGACGCCCCCGCAACCTCCCCTTGTGGGTAAAATTTCGTAGAATCCGTTCTTAGCTGACCTCTACTCGGAAAAGGAATATTTCCACCAAATTTCAAGTCTCTACGCCTTATGGTTCAATTTTCTATTGTTAACCCTCCGAAACCCCCTCTTGTGGGTGGAATTTCGTAATTCCTTTCTTAGCTGACCTCTACTCGGCGAAAAGAATATTTCTACCAAATTTCAAGTCTCTACGCCTTACGGTTCAATTTTCCATTGTTCCCCCGCAACCCCTTCTTGTGGGTTCAGTTTCGTAAAAACCCGTTCTTAGCGGATGTCTACTCCCTTTAAGGAACCTATCGGCAAAATTTCAAGTTTGTAGGTGTATTTTTTATTGGACTTTCATACAAACTACCATCCTCTGTTTTAACCCCAAAAGAGGGTTGATTTCTCAAAATACATTATTTGTACACTTCAACATCATCTATAGAGCATACATTTTAAATTTCACGTCTCTTACTTCAAAAACATAGGACTTTCATACAAACTTCCAACCCCCGTTTTACCCCTTTAGGGGTGGAGTTTCGCAAAACCCGTTCTTAGCGGATGTTCACTCCTTATAAGGAACCTACCTGCCAAATTTCAAGTTTATAGGTGTATTTTTCATTTGACTGTCATAAAACTACCATCCTCTGTTTTAACCCCAAAAGGGGGTTGATTTCTCAAAATACATTATTAGTACACCTTAACATCATCTATAGAGCATACATTTTAAATTTGAAGTCTCTTACTTCAAAAACATAGGACTTTCATACAAACTTCCAACCCCCGTTTTACCCCCTTAGGGGTGGAGTTTCACAAAACTCGTTCTTAGCGGATGTCTACTCACTATTAGAAACCTACCTGCCAAAATTTAAGTTTGTAAGTGTAATTTTCATTGGACTTCATAATAACTATCATCCCCTGTTTTAACCCCAAAAGGGGGTTGATTTCTCAAAATACATTATTGGTACACCTCAACACCATCTATAGAGCATACATTTTGAATTTCAAGTCTCTTACTTCAAAAACATAGGACTTTCATACAAACTTCCAACCCCCGTTTAACCCCTTTAGGGTTGGAATTTCGTAAAACCCGTTCTTAGCTGACCTCTACTCGACGAAAGGAATATTCCTACCAAAATTCAAGTCTCTACGCCTTATGGTTTCAGAGATATCGTGATGAGTCAATGGGTGGGTTACTCTTTTATATATATAGACTAGCGACCCGCCCCGGCTTCGCACGGGTGAAATGCTGATAATAAATATACTACAGAATGTCTCTGTATACGACGTTCACAGTTTTTTTTTGTCATTAGACAATACATTACATTTTATAGCTATCAGTGATAACAAAATATTAAAATAAGTTATCGATATCTCCTATTAACCTCGGAAATGTAAAATTTTCATTGTTAATGCCCGCCCCCGCAATCCTTATTGGGGATGAGTTATCATAAAATCCGCTCATTGATAATTTATAGATCACATATAGGAGATTCCTACCAAATTTGGAGTCGATAGGAGCTACAGCAAGAAATTTCCTGCTCAAAATATGGAGCAGCCCGACTGGGGTAATACCTCGACTTTACAGAAGACCACAGCCAAATAATACTGTTTTCAAGCAGTATTGTGTGGTTGGTGAGGTTAGTATGGTGACCAGAGCTTCTGGGGGTTGGAGATAGGGTCGGCAACGCGCTTGCGATGCTTCTGGGGTTGCAGGCGTCTGTAAGATACGGTAATCGCTTACCATCAGGTGAGCAGTACGCTTGTTTGCAGACATAATTATATATTTTAAAAAAATATTGTTGTAACGACCCATCCCCGCAACCCCTTGTGGGGTAGGATATCGTAAAATTTGTTCATAAATTATTTTTATATTACATTATTTATAATAAATTATTAATATATTACATCACTTACAGAAAATGCAAACAAAATTTGGAGTCTGTAGGAGCTATAGCTCGGAAATTTTAAGTTATCATTGTTAACACCCACCCCCGCAAACCCCTGTAGGGTGGGATATCGCACATTTTGTTCATAAATTATTTTTTAAGCACACAGAAAATTCATACAAAATTTGGAATCTTTAGGAGCTATAGCTCGGAGATTTTAATTTTTTATTGTTAACGCCCACCCCTGCAATCCTTATTGGGGATGAGTTATCATAAAAAGCGCTTATTGATCATTTCTACATCTCATATAGGAGATTACTACCAAATTTATAGTCGATAGGAGCTATAGTATAAAAACGGGAATTTTCCATTGGTAACGCCCCCGCCACCTCCTCTTGTGGGTGGAATTTCGTAAAATCCGTTCTTAGCTGATCACTACCCAGCGGAAGGAATGTTCCTACCAAATTTCAAGTCTCTACGACTTATGGTCCAATTTTCCATTGTTAACGCCCCCGTAACCCCCTCTTGTGGATGGAATTACGTAAAATCCATTCTTAGCTGATCACTACTCGGCGAAAGGAATATTCCTACCAAATTTGAAATCTCTACGACTTATGGTCCAATTTTCCATTGTTAACGCCCCCGCAACCCCCTCTTGTGGATGGAATTACGTAAAATCAATTCTTAGCTGATCATTACTCGGCGAAAGGAATATTCCTACTAAATTTGAAATCTCTACGACTTATGGTCCAATTTTCCATTGTTAACGCCCCCGCAACCCCCTCTTGTGGATGGAATTACGTAAAATCCATTCTTAGCTGATCACTACTCGGCGAAAGGAATATCCCTACTAAATTTGAAATCTCTACGACTTATGGTCCAATTTTCCATTGTTAACGCCCCCGCAACCCCCTCTTGTGGATGGAATTACGTAAAATCCATTCTTAGCTGATCACTACTTGGCGAAAGGAATATTCCTACTAAATTTGAAATCTCTACGACTTATGGTCCAATTTTCCATTGTTAACGCCCCCGCAACCCCCTCTTGTGGTGGAACTTCATAAATACCATTCTTAGCTGATCTCTACTCGGCGAAAGGAATATTCCTACCAAAATTTAAGTCTCTACGCCTTATGGTTCAATTTTTCATTGTTAACACCCCCGAAACCCCCTCTTGTGGGTAAAATTTCGTAGAATCCATTCTTAGCTGATCTCTACTCGGCGAAAGTAATATTTCTACCAAATTTCAAGTCTCTACGCCTTATGGTTCAACTTTTCATTTTTAACACCTCCGATTTAACCCCAAAAGGGGGTTGATTTCTCAAAATACATTATTAGTACACCTCAACACCATCTATAGAGCATAGATTTTGAATTTCAAGTCTCTTACTTTAAACACATAGGACTTTCATACAAACTTCCAACCCCCATTTACCCACTTAGGGGTGGAATTTCGTAAAACCCGTTCTTAGCGGATGTCTACTCTCTATAAGAAACCTATCTGCCAAATTTCAGGTTTGTAGGTGTATTTTTCATTCGACTTTCATACAAACTACCATCCCCTGTTTTAACCCCAAAAGGGGGTTGATTTCTCAAAATAAATTATTAGTACACCTCAACACCATCTATAGAGCATACATTTTGAATTTCAAGTCTCTTACTTCAAAAACATAGGACTTTCATATAAACTTCCAACCCCCGTTTAACCCCCTTAGGTATGGAATTTCATAAAACCCGTTCTTAGCGGATGTCTACTCCCTTTAAGGAACCTACTTGCCTAATCTCAAGTTTGTAAGTGTAATTTTCATTGGACTTCATACAAACTACCAACCCCTGTTTTAACCCCAAAAGGGGATTTATTTCTAAAAATACAAAATTAGTACACCTCAACACCATCTATAGAGCATACATTTTGAATTTGAAGTCTGTTACTTTAAAAACATAGGTCTTTCATGCAAACTTCCAACCCCCGTTTTACCCCCTTAGGGGTGGAGTTTCGCAAAACCCGTTCTTAGCGGATGTCTACTCACTATAATTAGAAACCTACCTGCCAAATTTTAAGTTTGTAAGTGTAATTTTCATTGGACTTCATACAAACTATCATCCCCTGTTTTAACCCCAAAAGGGGGTTGATTTCTCAAAATACATTATTAGTACACCTCAACACCATCTATAGAGCATACATTTTAAATTTCAAGTCTCTTACTTCAAAAACATAGGACTTTCATACAAACTTCCAACCCCCGTTTTACCCCCTTAGGGGTCGAGTTTCATAAAACCCGTTCTTAGCGGATGTCTTCGCCCTATAAGGAACCTACCTGCCAAATTTCAAGTTTGTAGGTGTTATAGTTTCAGAGATTTCGTGATGAGTGAGTGACCTTTCGCTTTTATATATATTATATAGATTTATATATTTATATATGTATTATTTTTAAGTATGTTTATCGAAAAAAAAAATATGTAGCTAGACCAGTCGGCTGTTACCTATAACAGAAGCATTAAGTTGCTTACTTTAGGAACAGACGACCGTGTGTGTATTGTGTATATATTTATTTATTTATTTATATTATTTTCCGTTACATATTATTTATGTTTCTCGCCGTTTAAATCCCTGAACTTCTAGGTAGGGATCCCTAGTACATTTTTTTCACCTGATCAGTATCAAGCTAATTTTTTGGGAGTGGCTACATTTTGATGAGGCGAACAAAAAATTCCTCTTCGAAAACTCTCGATTGTGGTAGCTAACAGAGATAGCAGGGGATAGAGCAGCAGTGAGCGTAGGACCGGGATAACGTACCACGCAATTTGGAGGACAATATTACCATCAAATTATATAGATATTAACTAACTAAAAGCAAAAAAAAAATCAGAAAAAAAATTAATTTTTGATGACCTTACGAGGTCATGAACTTGATGACCTCGTAAGGTCATCAAAAATTATTACTAACCGCTGATTTTTTTTTCTTTTAGTTAGTTAATATCTATATAATTTGATGGTAATATTGTCCTCCAAATTGCGTGGTACGTTATCCCGGTCCTACGCTCACTGCTGCTCTACCTCCTGCTATCTCTGTTAGCTACCACAATCGAGAGTTTTCGAAGAGGAATTTTTTGTTCGCCTCATCAAAATGTAGCCACTCCCAAAAAATTAGCTTGTTACTGATCAGGTGAAAAAAATGTACTAGGGATCCCTACCTATTCCACAAACATTTCAAGATCAAAATTAGCCAAATTAATCAAGCCATTCTCGAGTTTTAGCGAGACTAACGAACAGCAATTGATTTATATAATTATAGATTACGGCGTCTTTTAACCACATTATCCGAAGTACGTTCGCAACTATTTTATTGTCCTTTCGAACACGTAAATTAGGGGTACCTACACGTTGAGAGCCGTAACCGCTCTTATGGGTCGTTTTACCGTTTATTTATAAAATTTATTTCATATAAATTAAGTATACTAAGTTCAACTCATCTTTGCGCGCGGGTATATGTGTGGGTAAACGTTGTATATTGGTCTAAGATTCGAATGACGGCGGTCGCGTCACTGCTACACAAATTAAAGTTGTATAATTACAAGCGCACGAACGCGAGCCGCGCGCAAAGATGACTTGAACTCAAGGGCGGATCCAGCTTTGGCGCCAGGGGGGGTCACAGTCATGGTCAAAGCACCAGGGGGGGGGGGTCACAAAGTCGTGGTCACGTAAAAAGAAGTTATAATTTAATTTTTATAATGATAGATACAGGTAAAAAGTAGGTATTTTATTTATCTATGTAGGTAATGTACCTACTTAAAAATATTGTGACAAAAATCTTGTTTAACAATTTTAATTAGTGGTCCACCTAGGTCCTGGACACAACCCAGAGGGGGTCATGACCCCGTGACCCCCCCCTGGATCCACCAGTGCTTGAACTAACAGTAGGTATATACTTAGTATATACTTTGCTAGGGATAAAACGAGTCATTAGGACCATTTTTACACCTCAACTAATAAACCACAATATTTGAATTCACAGGTAGCAAATAGATAGATTATTTGACAAATAATAGCGTAGTTTGATAGTGAAAAAGAAAAATATATTTCTTGTAATACATCATCAAATCAATCAAATCAAAATAACATATCTTCTATGTGTTTGATAACGTTATACGAAAAATTACGTTATGCGAAACAGGGCCTTAGTACCTAAGTATGTACCTTTTTTGTAAGTAAGAAAGCTGCCGTCATGTTACAAAATAACGCGAAACGTTATCTGAGATAAAACGTCACAACCAAGTCTCTTTATAATTACGAGATTCCTTTACTTTCATGGTGAGTAAGACGCCTTTATTCCAAAGCAATTTTCATGTCTACTTTGATTTAACTTTCTCTTCTTGGTATAGTTAACACTGAGTGTTAAGTTGTTAATTTTTGTTTACGGTTTAAAAATACTAAGACCGCTACTTTTACTACACGTTTATCGTTTTATCGTTTTCTATTAAATTGAGTGATACTAACTAACCCTTTGTACATATATATCTATACATACATAATATAATAAAATGATAGGAAAGTCAATGTATGTCCGGGATAAACTCAAAAAGTACTGCATGGATTTACTTCAAATTTGGCGCGAATATTATTAAGTAGTCGGGTCAGAACATAGGCTACATATTATCACGCTATGACCTACGGGGAACGAGCAGTGAACGCACGCAGACGACGTCGCAGGCAGCAGCTAATATTCAATACTGATAATCATATTTTGCTAGAGAAAAATCTTTTGAAGAAATCGCCCATAAAACGTGACACGCACAAGTGCCAAGTGAATCACACGTGAGCGTACATAACGTCCAGACAAATCATAAACGACTGTGAATGGAACCAAAAAGAAAAAATGTAACACTCGGACACATTAGGGTCCATGACATTGTCAAAATCTCTTACCGAGTCGTAGTTATAGAAAAACTTGTATAGATACAGAAAGCAGTAAAAGAAACTAGCTCATAGTGAAATGATGCTTTTATACATTCTAGTGATCGTTCAGTGGTCGAAACTCGACCATAATTAAATATTTAATTTAAAAAAAAGGAAAAATGATTAAAATAAAGAACCTTGTCTGAGAACGTGTGAGCTTTCTCAGTATATTTTGCTTTACCACTGAGCGCAAAGTAAACTTCAAAAACATATTGTAGGTACACCTTAAAATTCCGTGACACTAAACCAAATTGAGACTCGCAATCGTCTGTTTATTTAAATATTATGTCTACTGGTCTCTATTTCAGCTCAATGTTAAAATTTTATTTTATAATAATATAAAAAATCAGTTATCGTTTGTATAAGTATTTTCTGCACCTTTTCAAAATGAACTGATACTTTAGACCAGTCAAATTACTTTAAAAATCTAGTTTTCCCAATTTATACAAAATATTTGCCTATTTTAAACTTCGACCATATCTAAAATGTCGACCCTTGAAAAAGCAATACGACCACTTCGCAAATCCCTGCTGTAGAAGAAACGAGACATACCTAATGAGCAAAATTAAACGTTCTGAAACCCGCCACCATCATTCAAATTATACTGTACATATATTGAAAATAAATAATTTACTGATAGGTGCATCAGAACTTGAAATAGGAAACATAATTATGTTAATGTTAGTAAACTAAATATATAGTACAGAACTGAGAGTACAATTCAAAATTTTCTACCGTTATTTACTTACCGCTAATAGTCTAAATATTTAAACTAACTGTTCCCGCAACTTCGTCCGCGTGGAATTTAACGAAAAGGTTACAGTTCAGTTCGCAGACTTATAAAATAAATGATTTTTTAAAATAAAAGTAGCCTAAGTTACTCCTTATTACATCAGCTATCTTCCAGTGAAAGACCCGTCAAAATCAGTCCAGCCGTTTCAGAGATTAGCCGGAACAAATAGACAGATAGACAAAAATTGTAAAAAATGTTATTTTGGTATATAATGTACCGTGTATACATCCATATGCATTTAGTAAAAAGCGGTTATTTTAATATTACAAACAGACACTCCAATTTTATTTATTTGTATAGATTGAAAAACTTGAAACGAGCGTAGCTGAGCTGAGCAGCCTTTGGGAAGCTGCGTCACGTCTTTGAGACATTCTTGACGCAATGCTTTAAGAATTTACCTAAGTAACGATCTTTGGTGGAATAAGAAGGTTCTCAAATGAAGGCTATGGCTCAGCAAACGTAGTGTTGGACAACCACCAGACAGATGGACGGACGACTTGAAGAGGGTAGCTGGTAGTGACTGAATGGAGAAAGCGGGAGATCGGATCTTGTGGCATGCCCTGGGAGAGGCTTATGTCCAGGAGTAGAAATAAAACACTTATACGAGTGTAATTTATTTAATTAATCGTTAAGAAAGTTGATCTTTCCGAGAGATTTAATTGAATTACTCTTGATATTTCACCGGAATATCTACTGGCTAGAAAAAACTAATAATATTTTATTAAATTTAGAAAACTGGCATTTGAAACGCTGGATTTTATTTATTACGCGCTACAGCGTTTAATATAACTACTATAAATATGATAAAGAATATCCATTTATCTTACTTTCAATTTATTCATTCATTAATTTCAGTATTCAGTTCAATTATATCTATCATGCTAAGTAAAAGTTTATTATAAACTAAATTCAGACACAAAGTACTTAATTAGAAATATATATATCAAAATATATTTATCAAATCTAGTATCTCAAACTTAAATTATACATTAATTACTACCTAATCAATATAACACTCGTCACGTCTTCGAAGAACTTGCGTATACATTAACTAGTCTGAGTCAAAGTACTCAAAGTGGAAATTGTGGAAGCGGCGAGAAAAGACGTTAAAATCTTGAATAAAATTTCCTTTTATTAAACTCCACGTCTGGAGACAAAGATAATTTCAAGCTCCATTTAATTCACACACAGAAATCTGTTTTGAGTTTTCGCTCCGTCGTATTGTGTCCCAGATAAACTTGGAATTTTATCCTTTTCAATGAAATTTAATAAAAATTTAAGAAATTATATTTTGTTTCCAACATTCTCTTGAAATATATTATTCCATAAAACGTTTTTATACAGCTTTCGTTAAAATAAGCTTTAAAACTAAATTTTCTTTTAATACCTATTATTTTGTATTTTCATAACTGAACAGAAACCATAATAGGTATAATATGTTAACATCAAGATCTAGTATAAAAATTTTGGTGGGTATAAAATCAAATACCTTTTGATGTTTAAAATTGCTAGGAAAACATATGTAGCTGGTACAAACTCGGAAAACCAAACAACTTTAAGTAAACACAATTCGTCTCATAAAACTATTTGTTCTTTCAAAATCCAAAAGTCGATTTATAAAATAAACATTTGGAAGTCCAGAATAAAACATAATTTTATTTTAAAATAAATCAAGAGAGGGTTTGGGCTTGTTTTGTAGGAGGATGTAGAGCGTTCCATAGTTGAACAGCTTTAACTGAAAAAGAGTTGGAGTAGAAAGAAGTAGTGTAGTAAAGTAGACTCGGATCTATAGGTGCGTTCGTGCGTATTACAAAGATACTTGAAACGTTCCTTGAGGTTCAGAGGTGTAACAGAATGAATAAATCGGCCAAGTGCGAGTCGGACTCGCGCACGAAGGGTTCCGTACCATTGACTAGGTACATTGATTTTAATATCGGGCAAAAAGCGGCTAAAAAAATCACTTTTGTTGTATGAGAGCAAAAATAGGCAAAAATGACGTTTTTTTGTATGGGAGCCCCCCTTAAATATTAATTTTATTTTAATTTTATTATTTATTATTAAAGTAAAAATAGAACTATTTTGTGAATATTTCAAGTACCTACCTGTTGCCATTATTGATATCGAGCAAAAAAAGGCAAGAAAATCGCGTTTGTTGTATGGGAGCCCCCCTTAAATATTTATTTTATTTTGTTTTTAGTATTTGTTGTTATAGCGGCAACTGAAATACATAATTTGTGAAAATTTCAACTCTCTAGCTATAGCCGTTCTTGAGATACAGCCTGGTGACAGACACACGGACGGACGGACGGGCGGACGGACGGACAGCGAAGTCTTAGTAATAGGGTCCCGTTTTTACCCTTTGGGTACGGAACCCTAAAAATGTGTGAGTATTCCTGCGAAAGCGAATCGGGAGTCACTTGAGACGATTGCGAAATCCGGAAACATGGTCATATTTGCAAAGACCAAATATGAACCGCATGCAAAGATTCTGGAGGCGCTCAAGCTTATTTAACTGCTTATCTTTAAGATAAAGATAGCAGTGTGTCAGTATAGTCAAGAACTGGTAGAAGGAGTGACTGTAAAATAATAAATCGATACTAGACTCATAAGGTATTACGTATAAGTCACTGCCTCACTAGAACGTTTCCTAACAATATGCCAATGCAGAAACAATTTGTCAAAATTCTAAAACGGGTGCGTTCAAATACACATAGCAATAAATTATTTAGTTTTAATGCTTTGTTATAGAATTTAAATACTGCAATGGCTCGTTAATAAATCATGGTAGTGGCAATTTATTTTCTAAAAATATTTTCAAGAGCTTGTATTAAAAAGTCATTTTACATATGAGTACCTACGTAACGAAGTCCTAACTTTGTAACACTGTGTACAAAGTAAACTCATCGATTTAACGACAAACGATTTTAAAACAAAGTGTGTCTAACTCGCCGAAGTGATTGTTCCTCCATATACTAGGAAACTTGGACAAAGAAGGCAAAGTTTTCGGTTTTGAGATTTAGTACCTCCCTTACACGTTGGTATAGAAACTTGGAAGTAATTTCATGTAGAACTTGCATCATGACACGTTCATATTTCTTTAGTTTGAAAGTGCTATACAGCCATTGCACCGACGCTTAATATATTTAATGAAATCTACGAAGTTTCATATAAAAGACGATTACTATGCAGATAAATACTATAAAATTTATAATTACAAGATCGTTTTTTTATCCACGAGACGAGAAAACTGAAACAATCAAGCACGGAGATGAGAAAACTGAAACAATCAAGCAAATCAGAAATTAAGTGCCTACCTACAAAATAAATCTGAGTTACAACTCTGTTGATTTTAAATTGTACATAACTACAATTTTTTATTTTGTCGCATCTGGGTAAATATTTTAAATATTTTTTATCAAAATAATTGTGTTTGCTAGCAAAGGAAAATAATTGTGTTTGCTCGCAAACGAAAAAAAAGCGACTTCAATTACATCGACAAGTAATACAACGTAATAAGTCGAAAAAATAGTCAAGTAAATACGCGCTATTAAAGATTACTCAAAAAGTTGTAATCAGTTTTCGATCTAATTTTAACAAGACTACAAGACAAGTATTAGCTTTCGATTAAAGTAAGAATCATCGAAATCGGTACACCGAGTAAAAAGTTATGCGGTATAATATAACGTAGGTCGACGAAAAAGTAGTCACGTAAATACGCATTATTAGATATCTATATATATAAAAGAGTAACCCACCCATTGACTCATCACGATATCTCTGAAACCATAAGGCGTAGAGACTTGAATTTTGGTAGGAATATTCCTTTCGTCGAGTAGAGGTCAGCTAAGAACGGGTTTTACGAAATTCCAACCCTAAAGGGGTTAAACGGGGGTTGGAAGTTTGTATGAAAGTCCTATGTTTTTGAAGTAAGAGACTTGAAATTCAAAATGTATGCTCTATAGATGGTGTTGAGGTGTACCAATAATGTATTTTGAGAAATCAACCCCCTTTTGGGGTTAAAACAGGGGATGATAGTTATTATGAAGTCCAATGAAAATTACACTTACAAACTTAAATTTTGGCAGGTAGGTTTCTAATAGTGAGTAGACATCCGCTAAGAACGAGTTTTGTGAAACTCCACCCCTAAGGGGGTAAAACGGGGGTTGGAAGTTTGTATGAAAGTCCTATGTTTTTGAAGTAAGAGACTTCAAATTTAAAATGTATGCTCTATAGATGATGTTAAGGTGTACTAATAATGTATTTTGAGAAATCAACCCCCTTTTGGGGTTAAAACAGAGGATGGTAGTTTTATGACAGTCAAATGAAAAATACACCTATAAACTTGAAATTTGGCAGGTAGGTTCCTTATAAGGAGTGAACATCCGCTAAGAACGGGTTTTGCGAAACTCCACCCCTAAAGGGGTAAAACGGGGGTTGGAAGTTTGTATGAAAGTCCTATGTTTTTGAAGTAAGAGACGTGAAATTTAAAATGTATGCTCTATAGATGATGTTGAAGTGTACAAATAATGTATTTTGAGAAATCAACCCTCTTTTGGGGTTAAAACAGAGGATGGTAGTTTGTATGAAAGTCCAATAAAAAATACACCTACAAACTTGAAATTTTGCCGATAGGTTCCTTAAAGGGAGTAGACATCCGCTAAGAACGGGTTTTTACGAAACTGAACCCACAAGAAGGGGTTGCGGGGGAACAATGGAAAATTGAACCGTAAGGCGTAGAGACTTGAAATTTGGTAGAAATATTCTTTTCGCCGAGTAGAGGTCAGCTAAGAAAGGAATTACGAAATTCCACCCACAAGAGGGGGTTTCGGAGGGTTAACAATAGAAAATTGAACCATAAGGCGTAGAGACTTGAAATTTGGTGGAAATATTCCTTTTCCGAGTAGAGGTCAGCTAAGAACGGATTCTACGAAATTTTACCCACAAGGGGAGGTTGCGGGGGCGTCAACAATGGAAAATTGAACCATAGGCGTAGAGACTTGAAATTTGGTAGAAATATTCCTTTCGCCGAGTACAGGTCAGCTAAGAACGGAATCACGAAATTCGACCTACAAGAGGGGGTTTCGGGGGGTTAACAATGGAAAAGTGAACCATAAGGCGTAGAGACTTGAAATTTGGTAGAAATATTCCTTTTGCCGAGTAGAGTTCAGCTAAGAACGGATTCTACGAAATTTTACCTACAAGAGGGGGTTGCGGGGGCGTCAACAATGGAAAAGTGAACCATAAGGCGTAGAGACTTGAAATTTGGTAGAAATATTCCTTTTGCCGAGTAGAGTTCAGCTAAGAACGGATTCTACGAAATTTTACCTACAAGAGGGGGTTGCGGGGGCGTCAACAATGGAAAATAACCGTAAGGCGTAGAGACTTGAAATTTGGTAGAAATATTCCTTTTGCCGACTAGAGTTCAGCTAAGAACGGATTCTACGAAATTTTACCTACAAGAGGGGGTTGCGGGGGCGTCAACAATGGAAAATAACCGTAAGGCGTAGAGACTTGAAATTTGGTAGAAATATTCTTTTCGCCGAGTAGAGGTCAGCTAAGAAAGGAATTATGAAATTCCACGCACAAGTAGGCGTTTCGGGGGGTTAACAATGGAAAATTGAACCATAAGGCGTAGAGACTTGAAATTTGGTATAAATATTCCTTTTGCCGAGTAGAGGTTAGCTAAGAACGGATTCTACGAAATTTTACCTACAAGAGGGGGTTGCGGGGGCGTCAACAATGGAAAAGTGAACCATAAGGCGTAGAGACTTGAAATTTGGTAGAAATATTCCTTTTGCCGAGTAGAGGTCAGCTAAGAACGGATTCTATGAAATTTTACCTACAAGAGGGGTCTGCGGGGGCGTCAACAATGGAAAATTGAACCGTAAGGCGTAGAGACTTGAAATTTGGTAGAAATATTCTTTTCGCCGAGTAGAGGTCAGCTAAGAAAGGAATTACGAAATTCCACCCATGTGATGGGGTTTCGGGGGGTTATCAATAGAAAATTGAACCATGAGGCGTAGAGACGTGAAATTTGGTGGAAATATTCCTTTTGCCGAGTAGAAGTCAGCTAAGGGCGGATTCTACGAAGTTTTACCCACAAGGGGAGGTTGCGGGGGCGTCAACAATGGAAAATTGAACCATAGGGCGTAGAGACTTGAAATTTGGTAGAAATATTCCTTTCGCCGAGTACAGGTCAGCTAAGAACGGAATCACGAAATCCGACCTACAAAAGGGGGTTGCGGGGGCGTTAACAATGGGAAATTGAACCATAAGGCGTAGAGACTTGAAATTTGGTAGGAAAAATCCTTTAGCCGAGTAGAGGTCAGCTAAGAACGGATTCTACGAAATTTTACCCGCAAGAGGGGGTTGCGGCGGCATTAACAATGGAAAATTGAACCGTAAGGCGTTGTGACTTGAAATTTGGTAGGAAAAATACTTTTGCCGAGTAGAGGTCAGCTAAAAACGGAAATTTTACGAAATTCCACCCACAAGAGGGGGGTTGCGGGAACGTTAATAATGGGAAATTCCCGTTTTTAAACTATAGCTCCTATCGACTCCAAATTTGGTAGGAATCTCCTTTACGTCATGTGGAAATGACCAATGAGCGGATTTTATGGTAACTCATCCCCAATAAAGATTGGCGGGGGTGGGCGTTTATAATGAAAATTTTAAATATCCGTATCTAATAGAAGATAACGCTTAGTGAAATAACAAGGTTTGCAGATGTGTTTTTGCAGATGTGTGTTTAGATATTTAAAACTACGCTATGGATTTTGATGTGGGTTTTTTTAAATAGATAGAGTGATTCAAGAGGATTGTCTATATGTATTATACATGCATAATATAGTAGATAAATACTGATAATTTTAGAGGTTTCTAATGTGATGTCATAAATAAACACATTTTTTTGCGCTTTCATTGCAAACGCTGGCTGAACCCGGAGATAGATCAAAATAATGTACTACAGTATTGTACAACTTAAAAAGGTCAAAAAAAATTCCGCGATGGTATAAGTCTATCTCTTAGGGATAACCCACAATAACCGTTTTTTATCCTTTACTTTTTACAAGAAATAATGGCTTATTTACGAAGCGATTTTAAGCAACACAGCATTAATCCTTATGCAATTAAGTAAATTAAATACATTGTGCATTTAATATAGATCAATGTGGACCTGTACAGCATGTAATTTATTTGAATTCATTTTTACGGGATTTACACCATGTACCTGTTTATATTTGAGGCTCCGCTATTTCGGCGCAGTTGCATGCGCCATGGTCACGGAAGAACTCAACTGGTGTCAATCCCGTAAAAATGAATTCAAATAATGTCAATAACCATTAAAATTTAAAACAATAGCATGTAATTTTAATAAATGTTTTCGAAGATATCACAGATTAAAAATGCAAGGACATGACGGTTGCAGTTGTACCGACCGGGAGCCGCGGCCGGCGCGACAATTTTTTCGAAATCGTTTGTTCATACTTTATAATTTTTTAGCCTCATATATTGTACGTACATTAGGTTGGATAGGATTAGACTAAAACCATAATTTATCAAGTCAAGAGTAGCCTCTAAAGAAAACATGTTTTATTGTTTAATAACAAAAAAGTTGTGAACGTTATATATAAAGACATTCTGTAGTATATTTAGTATCGGCATGTCACCCGTGCGAAGCCGGGGCGGGTCGCTAGTAACTATAAAAGTACTTGTCAGATCTCAATTAAATTAAAATGGGACCACATGACACGCAACACCTTTCAATTAAAACATAATTGATCGACATCGGTCCACCCAGTCAAAAGTTCTGAGCTAACATACATAAAAAAAAAAAAAAAAAAAAAAAAAACATACGTGTCGAATTGAGAACCTCCTCCTTTTTTGGAAGTCGCTTAAAAAACCGACTTCAATTACATCGACAAGTAATACAACGTAAGTAGACGAAAAAAATTAACAAACACACTAGTTGTCACTACGATTTTCGAGGGTTACCTTCGATTTCTCTGGGATTCTATCATCAGATCCTGATTTCCTTATCATGGTACCTAAGTTGGGATATCTCCTTTCCAACCAAAAGAGAATTATCAAAATCGGTTCATAAACGACGAAGTTATCCGCGAACATACATTTAAAATATATATATATATATATATATATATATATATATATATATATATATATATATATATATATATATATATACGGTCGAATTAACTAACCTCCTCCTTTTTTGAAGTCGGTTAATAAAAGCAGATTGTATATTATTTTACAACGGTAAAATTTTTAAGTTGGTATGCTTTAGTATATTAACATTGCCTTTTAATTATAAGTACCTGGGTGACCGAGCCTTGCTCGGTATTTTCATTTTATTTTTTGTTTTTTGTTTCTTCTCGTTATTTTTATATTTTAATTTTATTTAAATAATAAATCACGAGTGATATTAAAAAAAAAGGAAAAAAATTAATCTGGAGACTGAGATTCGAACCCGGGTCAAGACGATATGACAACCGCCGATTACCTAAGGGGGCGTTCAAGTATTACGTAACGCAAATTTTGAAGATTTTTGACCCCCCCTCCCCCCCATGTAACGCGCCGTAACGTTTGCCTGTACCCCCCCCCCCTACCCGATAAACGTTACGTAACACCCAACTGACCATTTTTACCACATTTTTACCCAAATGTCACAACTTTTTTGCGCAAACTAACCGGAAAGTCGCTAAATTACTTTTGCTATTATTTTAATCGCGTTTGTGGTAGTAATAAAGAAATAAAACGATAGATTTTAATACCTTATTTTTTAACTAAACAAAAAACAATGTTACGTAACGCATTGCTCGAACCCCCCCTCCCTCCCCCGTAACGCGTCGTAACGTTTAACAAGACCCCCCCTCCCCCCAATTAGCGTTACGTAATACTTGAACGCCCCCTAATTACGCTGTTACAGCTATGTTGACTGTAGTGAAATTAAGCTTCGTATCCTAATGATATTTTTTCATTGCCTAAAAACAGGGATAAAACGGTATTTTTTTTAAATGAATCCTAGCTAGATCAATTTTTCGCCCCCGAAATCCCCTGTATACTGAATTCCGAGATTCAGATTCTATATATATATACAAGAATTGCTCGTTTAATAGTATAAGATAAAGTAGCAGAACATCTAAGGGCCTATGCAAACCACGTTTTTTAAACGCGATACAAACGCCAACAAACTGCTCTGTAAGATAAAAACGCGCCATCGACGCGCGTGTCACGCGATACAGACGCGATGCAAACGCGCGTATGTCGCGATACAAACGCGCGTCTACGGCGCGTTTAAAAAACGTGGTTTGCATAGGCCCTAAAGAACAAAGAACGAACTGGACATTATTTTTATTTAATTAGCTTTGGCATATTTAAAATATTAAAAATACACTTTTATTTTTAAACGTTTTTGTGAAGAAATGTGTTTTCTTAGAATCAATTTTAATTGAATCAATAAAAATCTTCGCGAACTCTTTTTTTAGAAATTCACTTACTTTGATAACGTTAACATGGAATAAGATTTTTCCATCATATTTTTAGTTTTTTGCAAACGTTTACAAAATTATGGTAGAAAAGATTTGGGTTACGAGTACGCGGTTACAAACTTGCAGCACAACACGAATGAGCACTTACTTTGCCTCACACCTTTAAAATTGGAAATTGAATTACTCCAAAGTAAGAAATATAAAGTTACTATATCTGCAAGCAGATTTTATTTCTTTCTACGCTTACGCTTCAGCCTGTAATATCCCACTGTTGGGCATAGGCCTCTTTCCCCATGTAGAAGGATCAGAGCTTAACCCACCATGCTGCTCTAATGCGGGTTGGCGGATATATACCTACTATGAGTAACGATCGCTATCATATGTACATGATAACAACCGGGACCGACCAGCTTAACGTGCTCTCTGAGGCACGGTGGGGAGACCCACAAGGACTGCACAAACACCCAGACCACGGCAAACATCTGTATGGCCAATACAAATGTTGTCGTGTGCGGGGATCGAACCCGCAACCGTCAACGCAACAGCCGTATGGCTGTTGAAAAACAAACCAAGCGTCGGGGGCGCGGCGGTTATTTCTTTCCAGCGTTTTGCAAAAAAACAAATAGTAGGTACCTACCTAACAAATAAATAGTTTAAGTGGTTTTAGCCAATCAGATTGTTGTGCTGTTTGTACTATCATGTACTTATTAGGTTTTAGCGTTATACAGTAATTCTAGAAATCATAAGACCTTAACACAGGGTTTCTTAACCTTTTTCTAGTGATGGACCCCTTTAAAAATTTCAAAGAGTAAACGGACCCGTTCCAAAAAAAAGAAAAAAGAAAAACACGATGATGCCTCACTTCAATCACCTTTTATTGTTTGCGATCAAACTTTACATATAAATAACTAGTGTGACGGTTGCTGCTGCTTATTATGCTGGATTAGAATATCAAATTGAGGAGTTGTTTTTAATTACGCGCAAAGTGAAAATATTTACTCACAACATAAGTAGGCTTGCCATGGACCCCCAGCTTTTATAACACGGACCCCAACCCTGCCTTAACCTGTATTTTCACGTCGCGACGTCACCCGCGTCATAAAGCCGTACCGCACGAAGACAGCGCCAGCAGATGGTGAGGTTCGCTATGGTCTAACTTAGAGTTATTGTTGTACTGTATGCCACTACTAAGGAGAAAAATTGGAATTTAATCCAACACTCTCCTCAACTACTGGTTGGCCGATATATCTATGTAAGAATTTCTATTCTACCACCACTTTACTATAACGAACCTGTGAATTGTAACAGCATGAACAATTTTCACTGTAAGGGAAAATATTATATTCTTGTTACAAAGAGTGATTGAGCATAGATAAATATTTATTATATAGAAACATATATATTCTATATACCTTCTTCTTCTATACTTGTACCTATATAAAACACAATCTTAAAAAAGTGAGAAAATATACCTACTCAATGTTTAACGTTTAAAAGGTCATAAATACTAATTTCTAATTTTATGTAATTTAATAATTTTATTACATTTAAAAAATGCGGCTTTTTCCTATATATACCATTTTTTTATCCAAACAATAATACAAAATTTCGTAATTGTTTCGTGTTGTTGAACGAGTTTATTAAAACTGAATGGTTAATGGGTACCGGGAATGTTTCTAAGGCGTCAAAAAATTATGACGTCTTTTGAAAAAAATGCTACATCAAACAGATTGTTCTTAGTCCTAAGGAAAAATTTCATTCTTTTACCTCCCGGTGAGTTGTTAAAAGTATGAAGTTTTTCTTTTGTATTAGTTATTCATTCACTGGACGGGTTTACTCTTACATTAAAAATTACTTGCTATATTATGTTTCGTTATACATATTGTTTTTAACTCAATTGTTTATCATTGTTTTATATAATCTGGAAATATACGAAAATTTATATTTATACTTTTTTTTTCGGATAGTGACATAAGAAACAAAATATCTCAAATCCATTGTTTTTTATTAAACTCGAGATACTCTACGAAGGAGAGCCAAAGAGAAGCTACAGACCTTGTAAAATTAAAGTGTTTGAGATTCGCGACCGTTATTGAAGGCTGGTCATGTGATTGGAACAAGGAATTTCGTCACAAACGTTTTAATTTCAAAGATAAAAAGGCGGACGCTTTTATTTACGTCGAAACTTATTATTTTTTATTTATTCGAAGGAGACAGTAATATTCAGTGTTTCTAATCAACAATTTAAAGAATTCGATATCGACTTTTTTATTTCACTAATATATTTGAACGAATTTAAAAAAAAACTTTATTTTATTTTCATTAGATTTCAGTACCTACGTGTGGCTTCCTTCCGTTTAGGGGTAGGTAGGTATATAAAGATATCAATATTTGAAAAAAAAATGTTGTGACGACGGAGATGTGATAAAGAGGATATAAAAATAACCAACTTAACTGTAAAACAGATTTTTTAAATTTTTTGAGCTAACGTAGCTCGAGTGTCTAGTCAGTGACCGAGTAAAACCTGAGTTTTACAGTTAAGTCGGTTATACATAATTATACTCTTTACCTATGCCTTCAAACATTTTCAAATCTGTCGATTTTAAGGTTACTTAGTAATAAGCTGTAATTTCCTACTTTTAATTCCTATTTAATATTTTTTTACTTAAAATTTCGTTTATGGTATACCTATATACATAGTATATACGTACACGTATCTCTATATACTCCTAAACGGAAGGACACCATTTAAGTAACACTACTTTTGAATTTTTAATTAACTTTTGAACTCGCTTCAGCCTGTAACATACCACTGCTGGGCATAAGCCTCTTTCCCCACGTAGCAGAAGGATCAGAGCTTAATCCACCACGCTGCTCCAATGCGGGTTGGCGGATATATTCCCCCCTACTATGAGTAACTATCACTATCAGGTGTACGTGAAAACAACCGGGACCGACAGCTTAACGTCCTCTTCGATGCACGGTAGGGAGACCCACAAGGTATAACAACCAGACCGGAAAAAGATATTTGTATTAACACAATTATCCACTACGAGCGGGAATCGAACCCGCGACCGTCGGTGTTTAGACGCCGCCGACACGGCACACTCACCATTACACCAGAGCTTCTGAACTTTTGAACCGTTTCAATAAATTGGATGATTCATTTTGTTTTGTGGTCTTTATCTTTAGGACAAGTTTGTGTAGTGTAAGAAAATTAGAAATAACTGATCAGAAACGAGAAATAATGTCGGAGAGTCGAATAAACCCCATGTAGGTACAATGATAAATATGACACGAAGCAGTATCAGCGCGTCCGCCGACATATCCGCATCTGGAGTTCTGGACCGAACATTTCCTCATGCTAACACAATGTGCATATATTTATGATAAACGTACCTATTTGCTGTCATAGGAAGTAATAGACCGGGAGATAGTGACACAAAATATTTGGTCATTTGTACCAGTATGGCGGTTCGTCAGGGGTCTAATTACGTAAAGGCAAAAAGGAAAATGATGGTCATAGCGCTCGCACCGGCGGCCCAATCGCGTGGGCGTTAATCGAACGCGTCGGATAAATAACGAGTGTCGAACGATTTGTTCCACAAAAATGCTTGTATTTTCAGATAGTCGAAAAAAAAGAAGTAGGTGGTAGCGGAATGCCATACTTCTCGGGTGTGACTTACAGCCCGCCATACCGACGCGAATACATTAATTTAAATAAAACAATTTAATCATTTGTACCAGGCTAATTTTTACAAAGCTAATCATCGTCGAGTAGCCATTCACGAAAATCACCTTGCCATACTTTTCCGACAGTTCCTAATGGCCGCCATACCACTGCAAAGGAGTAATTTTTTTATATTTCGCCAAACGATTTGTACCACCCTGAAACTTTTTTTATCAGTTCCCTGTATGATCATAAATAGAAGTCTGATAATGCCATACCTGTGGGAGGTGGCGAATGTGAACAATATTTTTTCGAAATCCTAAGATTTTGTTCGTAATTCGAGTTTTTTTTCAAGTATGGCGCCACTTTTTCCCTCTACTACAAGTATGGCAAATATAATAATGGTCACATTGTATCGTATAATTTCCAAAAATCGAAATGCCATACTGGTACAAATCGTCAAATATTTTTTTTTTTCACCTTTTAGCTCAAGTCATCCGCCCGATGGTTACAATCTGTAATAATTTTTTTTAGGTGCAATTGCATCCAAATGACGAGAATACAATGATGCCATGATGTAAAAAATGATTTTACGTATTTTACAGTCGTATTTTAAAAACGTGTCAAATAAATAAGTATTTCAAGTATGGCAGCACTTTTCCCCCTACTAGAAGTAGGTATGGGATAAATAATAACGGTCACATTTTGTCAAATACTTTCCAATAATTCAAATGCAATACTGGTACAAATCGTTTGGCGAAATATAAAAAAAATTACTCCTTTGCAGTGGTATGGCGGCCATTGGGAACTGTCGGAAAAGTATGGCAAGGTGATTTTCGTGAATGGCTACTCCACGATGATTAGCTATGCAAAAATTACCCTGGTACAAATGGTTGAATTGTTTTATTTAAATTAATGTATTCGCGTCAGTATGGCGGGCTGTAAGTCACACCCGAGAAGTATGGCATTCCGCTACCGCCTACTTCTTTTTTTTCCGACTATCTGAAAATACAAGCATTTTTGTGGAACAAATCGTTCGACACTCGTTATTTATCCGACGCGTTCGATTAACGCCCACGCGATTGGGCCGCCGGTGCGAGCGCTATGACCATCATTTTCCTTTTTGCCTTTACGTAATTAGACCCCTGACGAACCGCCATACTGGTACAAATGACCAAATATTTTGTGTCACTATCTCCCGGTCTATAATGCATTTATGTTTTAAAATTAGATATATTATCATAATATGTGACTTTAAATTGTAGTACTTTCTATACTGTAGGTATGTAGGTACTACCTCAATGTTACATATTTTAATAATCATATTACTTACAATATCAAAAACGTGATCGCATACATTTTATAGTAATTTTATTAGATTTTCCATTTAATCTCAATAAAAGCTAAAATTTCGTGTAACGGCTCCAACCCCATCAAATTTTAAAACCATTTTAGTTAATTTGACTTGACATTTCAAAATTTCTTGTAATAAAATAAATTAAACCAAATGATTATATTATAAGACTAGCCGACCCGTGCCCACTTCGTTGGGCGTTAATTATCTTTTTCTTTGTGATGCATTACCTATGTTGTGTAGTTCTTAGTATTTACTAAGTTCTATTAGGTTCATTGTTTATAGCAAGTATTGGACGTATACACTCGTAATAATATCGTGTATTTATTATTTTAAATTACAGAACCAAATAACATACTATAAAGAACAAATTTTAAACCACTTAAATAAATAATATGTTGCTCCAACGCCATCTATCAAAAAGCGTAAAAACTTCGTCATCGATAGATTCAAATAGACAGTAAATAAAATAGAGTATTAAATAGTTAAATCTAACAGCGATAGATGGCGTTCGTTTCTTTGTCATTTTCATAATATATTTTAATATTTTTCTTTTTTACTGAATTTTTTTGTACAATTACAATAAAATATAGCCTATGTCACTCCTGAATAGTGTAGCCTCTCACTATTTTCAGCAAATCAGATAAATATATATGTTTTAAAATCACCAATTAATTTCTAAGGCAAATAATAATGCTTGATTAGATTGAATTGTTGACACGGCACGTCAGAGGACGCAGGTTCAAATCCTGGTGATTTAAAATCTTTATATATTTTTATCTTTTTCCTTTTATCTTGTCACTCCTGAATAGTGTAGCTTTTTGTTAGTGAAAGAATTTTCATGATCGGATCAGTATTTGCGAAGATTACCCCGTATATACAAAGTTATAAACTTTACCTCTTTATAATATTAGTATAGATTAAATAACGATTAATTTTACGACTTTAAGATTTGTAAATCTCCCTCTTAAGTTACGTCTTAGCCTCTTAGGTACCTATAAATTCCTTAATACATACTCTTAAAATTTCAAGTCAATTAATTACTACAATATTCATTTAGCCATTTCGTCGAGTCGGAGATTTCACAGAAATTGCGTGTACAATAAGTAGACCGTACCCCGTCGAAGTTGATGAAAAAGTTTCTGCAGTATTAAGTCAGTCGCAATTTTCTTTAAGGAATAATATGCCCCTTTTGCTAACTAGTTTGAATCGCATAAAGGACGCTGCCTGGATTTCTTTTGCAGGTTTTTCTTTGCTTTGTGCATTACATTTCAATTAAAAACGTTAAAGAAACAAATACTTATGTCATTAGTACCTACCTATGTATGTAGGTTAGTGTAAGTAGGTACCTACATATATTTTTATACAGACCAAAACTCAACAATTTCAAATCAGCTAGAAACCGTTAGTAAAAACTTAATATAAAGTGTCGTAGTATATTATGGCCACAGCCCACAAGTTCACTAGTGTCGGATAAGGTCTTAAAACCTTCGTTTTTAATCGACGTACTCCTGTCTCAATTTTGTTTCTTTTTTTTAGCAGTTTTTAAGGTAAGTAAACGTTGTAGCTATAATACTATTACTTTATTCGTTATTTAACAATGTTTTTCTTATAACATTATATGTATATCTACATATATACATAATAAAAAATACGGACAGTGAGTGTCTCAAGCTATTACCTACCTACTACGCTGTTATAATTAAAAAGAAACATAAATATAAAATAAATTTACACGGCAAAAAATTAATAAAGATAAATATGATATAGAAAACTCTGTCATAATAGAGTCTTGGAGAACTGAGTCAACAACCGAGTCTACACTACTCATTTGAATTTTTAAGAAACTATAAGTCCCTAGCGATTTCGTCCGCATTTGCCCTTAACATCCAGATTAACATAGATAAACTGATTTCTCAAAATTTATTCATTGCTGCTTATATAGCTTCTGTAATCGTATTTTGTAATTTTATATTCCATGACTTCTTGATATAATAGCAATTGTAGGTACCTACTTCAGTTTTAGTTATTGTTAGACTCCAAAACTTACCGAAAGTTCGGTTCAGTATACGTATGCTTCTTTAAGTATATAGCCCAGTCAAATTAGTATTTTAGATATACTTACAAAAATTGGAAGCAGCAATTTTCTTTCGGAATTCGTTGAGGGGGGTCACTGGTAGTCTAAATTCAAAAAGTAGGGATACCAGACTTCTTGTCTTTGACTCTTTTTGTCTCTTGAGTAACTCATTTATTTTCCATTTTACACGAAAATAGTTATTACAAGTTGTTATGTTCCTACAATTTTGGTCCCTATCAATTTTTAGTAGGATCGATATTTTTAGTGAGAAGACCTTTCTCAGGCTCTAGAGTTCTAGACTATCTGTGTACCAAATTTCATTTAAATCGGTTCAGTCGTTTTGGCGTGAAAGCGCGACAGACAGACAGACAGAGTTACTTTCGCATATGTAATATTAGTAAGGAAAAGTAAGAATTATTATTTCTATAATATTGTTAAGTAGAAAGAGCGCGTTCCCTACGAGTCTGTCGTAGCAAGGACGGGCAGCAAGGACATCGACTGACAATTGGTACCCAGCCCTGCAGTGCCCTACTTCAATAGATCTATACTTAGTGTTAGAAGAGTACTTTACATTTAAAAATAAAACAAGACAAGATAAGTATAAATCTGAATTTGAAAAACACTTTCTTAAACAAATATTTTTTTTGGAGTTTGCTCTTTATAAGAAGATATAATATGGCCCGAGGTATATAAAATGGAGAATGAATTCTCTAACAATAAACAACTGATGTTGACGCTTAGTGATGCTGAGAATTACTTTTTAGTGCTTTTAGCTGTTTATGTAATACCAGCGACCCGCCCCGACTTCGCACGGTTGCAAAAATGATTAGTGTTTCTCTACTATATTATGCATGTATTATACATATAAACCTTCCCCTTGAATCACTCTATCTATTTAAAAAAAACTGCATCAAAATCCGTTGCGTAGTTTTTAAGATCTAAGCATACATACAGACAGACAGCGGGAAGCGACTTTGTTTTATAATATGTAGTGATAGGTATAGATAATAGTATACCTACCAGCGTTTACAACTTTACAGTACCGCAGCGAATAGCAAGACGTCAATTTATGTTTTGTTTTTTGTAGGTATTTTATTATTTTAATTTATTAAAATTTGATTCATTTTAGAACATTTTAATTTTTAAATATCACGGTATAAATCGTTCTTATGGAGTAAACTCCAGTCACGTGTCAAAACTGACACACACTTTTTGTTTTAAATAAAATCGTAGTATTTTTATAATACGTTTAAAAACTTAATATGCAATTGTTTTTAAAGTAATTAGGTAATAGCAATAAATATTGAGTAATACCTACTAACCCTTTTAAAAGATTATACTGACGCACAAATTGCTAATTGTAGTTGCTAGCATTGGAAAATTTAAAAGGAATATCCTTTAGCCATCATTTCTAGAGAATCGATTTTCAATTTTGAAGGCGTGAGGTAGAATGAGTGCTCATTCAAGTTGCATTGCAGCCGTGTAACCACCTCGCCTAACGACCTTATCAAACCTGTCTCGTTTTTCATTTATAGATATTAAAAATTATATCCAATTCTCGTTATAACTAATTTTTAAATTCCAATTTCCATTTCCGCTTTATACTTTCGTATCTATACTAATATATAAAGCTGAAGAGTTTGTTTGTTTGTTTGTTTGTTTGTTTGTTTGTTTGAACGCGGTAATCTCTGGAACTACTGAGCCGATTTGAAAAATTCTTTCAGTGTTAGATAGCCCATTTATCGAGGAAGGCTATAGGCTATGTGTCATCACGCTAAGACCAATAGGAGCGGAGTCCACGCCGACGAAGTCGCGCGCAGAAGCTAGTGATTTATAAAAAGGTTCGTACTCCTCAAAATACATGACAATATATCTATATTCATATCTATAGGTAGGTACTCTATACTAATATTATAAAGAGGTAAAGTTTTTAACTTTACCTCTTACTTTGTTTGTAGGGGGTAATTTTCGCATCCGATCCGATCCGACCGGATGATCCGATCATGAAAATTCTTTCACTAACAGAAAATACTGGCATTCATTTACTCAAGCACAAAAACCTATTCGTCACGCCATCATAGAGATGTGCATTGTGCATGTTTCAAAAGATTATCTAATCATGTAAACTGAGACATACGAGTATATATTCTTACCAAAGCTAAGCTATAAGAAAAACTTTTCCTTTATAATAGTATCTAAACCTAGGCTCAACAGTGCAAAAGTTGCAGATTGATAAAGCCATAACTGCCAAAGACTACTACGAATTATGACTAGGTTTTACTCATTATATAAAAGCATATAGAGAAATAATATAAAATATTATTGATTTGGCTTGTGATACACGGCTGGAGATTACTTCTCGAGTACGATTATCGTTATATTTAAAAACACCGGCCAAGTGCGAGTCGGACTCGCGCACCGAGGGTTCCGTACAAAATTTATTAAAAATATTTTTATTGTGATGTAACTAAAAATTTATACTTTTCGCAGTTTTTCCTTTATCTGTATTATAAGACGTTGCTTCGTACCAAATTTGAAGATTCTAAGTTCACGGCAAGTACCCCGTAGGTTTTGATTGCCTTGAGTCTTGACAGACAGACGGACAACAAAGTGATCCTATAAGGGTTCCGTTTTTCCTTTTGATGTACGGAAGCCTAAAATTAAAATGTTCTATTCAGTCCATGAAATTTTAATTAGGTACTTAAAACAACAACACATAAAAATGACGCTTGTCGTATGGATGACGACCGATGACGGGACCCGCTTGATGCGACCGCCGCGCCGTGCTCCCGCGCTGTGATATTCCTTGTCGCTATGATATGAATATGAAATGATGACATGATGTATAGGTATACCCGAGCGAAGCCAATGCAAATCGCTTGTTCTTTATAGACTTAAATATTATGAAAGCAAAAAAATTGGAAAGGGGTAGGAGATAAGAGGCCCCGCACCTGACACAACACAGTAGGTTCGATTCATGCCACTATAAAATCAATCGAAAATAGTACAGCAGTACCACGTGGCGCATACACTACCACTACTACGAAACTTTAATGGCTGGTTTACACGGTGCGAGCTGCTGCCTGGCCAGTAGACAGCTACTCGGTTTGTCTACTCGTACGCCAGTAGCTCGGCTCGCCTTTGCTGTCTACACGACACCTAGCTACTACCCAGTCCGAGTCGAGTCGCGATGTCGAGTGCACACAAAAAAACACGGGTTCCACTCACAACTGTCCGGCTGGCACTGGCGAGCTACTACGGAACGCGTCCAAACGATGCGAGCGACGGCCGAGCCGCTGTCATGTGCGAGTTGCCGCAGGGCGAGCAGGCGAGTGAAAACAAAAAATGTTGAAGTAACTCGGATGCGAGCTACTGACCAACTCGCACGTACGAGTTACTCGTAAGTTCCGTTCACACAGTGCGAGTTACTGCAGTGCAGCTACTCGGAAGGCTAACTCGTACGCTAGCTCGCACCGTGTAAACCAGCCATTATAACAAAAGCAAAGTTTTCGTGTAAAATTTAATGCTATAGAAAGTGATGTAATTTTCCTTAAAATTGAGGTGTATGGATCAGGTTCATATTTCACGTTATAAAGCTATACTAAGGTGCATCGACGTTAAATGTGTAATGAATTCGCCGCTTGGCTCTAGAACAATATTCTCTATTTTAGTGCGATATATTGGAAGTCATTAATTTTAACTTATATTATAAAACTTATAAAATATTGCCATTTTACTTTAAAATTTGTTAAACTTGTAATAGTAAAATACGTAGTTATTTTTTTTTTAAACACGATACTCTCACATTTAGAGGTAGGGCACAGCAGGATATATCCCGCCCAAAATCTGGCGTAGCCCGTCTGGGTAAGTCCCTCAATCTTACAAAAGATCACAGCTATAATTATAATACTGCTCCCAAGACGTAGTGCTTGTGTTTCTATCGTGAGAAAGTTGGCCAGAGCTCCTGAGGAGGGTCGGGGATAGGGTCGGCAACCGTCACCGCTTACCATTATTACGTGGGCCCTTAAAATAACGCAGGTGGGCCATATAGAAAAAAGAATCAATTTTTGATGAGCTCGTAAGGTCATCAAAAATTATTGCTAACCAGCCGATTTTTTTTCTTTTAGTTAGTTAATATCTATATAATTTAATAGTAATATTGTCCTACAAATTATTTGGTACGTTATCCCGGTCCTACGCTCACTGATGCTCTACCCCCTGCTATCTCTGTTAGCTACCACAATCGAGTTTTCGTAGAGGAATTTTTTGTTCGTCTCATCAAAATGAAGCTACTCCCGGAAAATTAGCTTGATACTAATCAGGTGAAAAAAATGTACTAGGGATCCCTACCTAATATGTCTGTTACGTAAAAAAAAAACGTCAAGTTTTACCGTACTTAACCGAACTATAGAATTACTAGCCGACCCGTGCCCACTTCGTTGGGCGTTAATTATCTTTTTCTTTTTGATGCATTACCTATGTTGTGTAGTTCTTAGTATTTACTAAGTTCTATTAGGTTCATTGTTTATAGCAAGTATTGGACGTATACACTCGTAATAATATCGTGTATTTATTATTTTAAATTACAGAACCAAATAACATACTATAAAGAACAAATTTTAAACCACTTAAATAAATAATATGTTGCTCCAACGCCATCTATCAAAAAGCGTAAAAACTTCGTCATCGATAGATTCAAATAGACAGTAAATAAAATAGAGTATTAAATAGTTAAATCTAACAGCGATAGATGGCGTTCGTTTCTTTGTCATTTTCATAATATATTTTAATATTTTTCTTTTTTACTGAATTTTTTTGTACAATTACAATAAAATATAGCCTATGTCACTCCTGAATAGTGTAGCCTCTCACTATTTTCAGCAAATCAGATAAATATATATGTTTTAAAATCACCAATTAATTTCTAAGGCAAATAATAATGCTTGATTAGATTGAATTGTTGACACGGCACGTCAGAGGACGCAGGTTCAAATCCTGGTGATTTAAAATCTTTATATATTTTTATCTTTTTCCTTTTATCTTGTCACTCCTGAATAGTGTAGCTTTTTGTTAGTGAAAGAATTTTCATGATCGGATCAGTATTTGCGAAGATTACCCCGTATATACAAAGTTATAAACTTTACCTCTTTATAATATTAGTATAGATATACCGTAATACAATCCTATAAATAATTAAAGGGTTTTCAATTGAGCCTAAACAAAAGAATAAAAATATGTCGGAGAATCAATGCAGTTATTAATGTGGGTACCTGCGCTGTTGTCGATATTCATCTACCCTCACTCGTTCTATTATCCGAGTCATTCTGTCGTGTATAAAACTACGATGCAACCGCAGCTGCAGACAGTCTTGGCTCTGGCTTGGCACGATGCACTCGTTGTATGCTGCTAGTAGCTTAACCTCGACTCTTTTACTAATTAATTTGTGCAAACGAATTAATTGTTACATTTTGTAATAGGCATTACGGGCAACTCGAGCAGTGAAGGTGAGCGTTGATGCGCATCTCAAAGGAGTCTCCTTAAACCTACTCCCAGGTCGCATTGTCGCAAGTCCTGGGCACTGCTCTGAGTTTGTCTCACTGTCACACGTTGGCCTCCCTTTACCCGCTCGGTGAATCGGTGAATCTATCGAATGCTAAGTAGTTCGTTCGTTCGTTCTTGGCTGTCTCGGGTTTACCCTGATTATTTCATGGCCATACTGTTGCGTTTTTCGCCTTGTATCATAATAATTATCTTTTTAATTATTATTACGACTTTGTTGTATAGACATAGTAAACCTAATAATAATATAAATATTTACATTTCATTTATGTAAGTGTAGTGTACTTTACGTTTGTGTTTCAAAATAAATAAACATCAAAACATGACTAAATTATATTTATAGGTAAAAAAACACACTTTCAAGATGTCAATGTGTATTATTATACAGAAAAAAAAACTGCAAATACACTCAGAACTTTTTTACATAACTTAATTATCTTCACTGTTTTATCAAAACATACAATGAGCAAAAATTAACATAATAAGTACCTATTAGACTAAAAAGCAGATCTAAGTCTTAAAAATTATTCTCTTTGTAATACTTATAAATGCCACAATGTTATATTTATATATTATACCAGTACTAGTACAAGTACATTTGTAGCGTTAGTTCGTTTCTTCCAAATCCTGCAAAAAATGTTTAATATTAGCATAAAAAATAACAATTCTAAAATAAATTTTAACTTGATTTTTAATATTTTTAAAATACTTATAAATATGAATGTTGAATGTTAGAAACAAAATTTAAAAATTTCCAAATTATTTATGTAAATATTCCGTTAAGAGTTTTAAAAATAATATTATGATATTTTAACGCCTTAGCGCTGTTTTAATGAGAGACGAAGAAGCGCCTTTAAGTAGCAAAAATAAAAATTAGTAATACAGCCGCGCGTCTACATTAAAAACAGCTTGCGAGCTCGAGCGCCCAGTTATAACTCCTTAAATTTCATTATTTTAGCATTTTTACATGATATTATAATTATTCATACCAATTAACATAATAAGAAGCCATAATTCATTAGAAAATGTTTAATTATTACTTTAACGAACATGAATTCTGTCTGTATTCTCTTAGAACATAATATAACAGCATTTTCTTTACTTCTATATCCTAAACTAGCTGCCTCGCGATTTCTCGCGTGTTAATGGGCTATCCAACAAAATAAGAATTCTTCAATTCTAACCAGTATTTCCTGAGATAAGCGCGTTTAAAAAAACAAACTTTCCAGCTTCTAATATTAGTTTAGATTATGGTAATAAAAAAAGTTAATTTGAACGTTATAAGTAAAGCAACTTCGATTCAAAATTGCTTACAATCAGTACAAATTTTGCAAAATTCTTGCCAAAAAATTAACAATTGAATATTTTTTTTTTTTTTTTTTTATGATACTAGGTTGGCAAACAAGCGTACGGCTCACCTGATGGTAAGACCGTAGCCTATAGACGTCTGCAACGCCAGAAGCATCGCAAGCGCGTTGCCGACCCTATCCCCAATCCCCCCCAGGAGCTCTGGTCACCTTACTCACCAACAGGAACACAATACTGCTTGAAAACAGTATTATTTAGCTGTGGTCTTCTGTAAGGTCGAGGTACTACCCCAGTCGGGCTGCTCCATATTTTGAGCAGGAAATTTCCTGCTGTGCCCTACCTCAGTTACTCTTTCAGTTATATTTTCTCTGGAAAACGTAACAGCATAGTAGGTAAGTAAAAAATAAAATATTCCCTTAGTTACTCACAGTTGGATCGCAGTCGGCACAGTGCCACGAGTAGCCGCGCTTCTTCGGATTCTTATTCAGAGGCGGCTCCAAGCACGTGAAGTGGTAACGTTTACTGCATTCGTCGCATCTATACACAAACAACTCTTTGTCAATTTATTCAACTATTTAACTTAATATATAGGATGTTCAACTTTTAACTGCGTTCCTTCGAATGGGGGAATAACAAAATGTTTTGCGTAAATATTAAATTACACTGACATAATTATGTAGTATAAAAATTTTCCAAATTCATTTAAAGGAACAAGAAATGTTCTGATTTTAAAGTTTCATGAGCGAAGAGAATCATTTTCTCAATAGAAACAGTGCATTCAAGTAGTAAAATTATTTAAACTTTTTGTTAATTATTTTTAGAATTCTGTTCCGCTGTTTGAACACGCATCGCTACTAAAATAGTTGTGAAAGCATCAAACATATCATGTGACGGGTGTGTATAAAGTCATTAATCAAAATAATTCTTAAATTATATTTTATTGCACAACTTTTACTAATTTAATGATTTGCTAAAATCCTTTTTCAGGAGCTTCAAATAACAATCAAGTAAGTGTCTTAATATAGTTCTCAAATTACGTAGCCTACGTGATACGTCCTTCTTCCTCATAAGTTCAGTACTAAATTAGAATCAAAATAAAAAGTAATGCACATCCTTTAACGAAATCCATGCGGTGAGCTAGGCAGTTTCGAGGAGCCGTCAGCAGCGTGTAAGATACTTGGAAATAAGCTTTGATTTATTTGCGTGACAGTAATACAGTTACTCGTGCTTCAAGCGACAAGGTTCCATCCTTATTGCTTTCTTGTGAAAGCACAGATCATAAAAATAAAACTTTAACCAATGTAATGATATGTTTACCCACATTTTTATAAACACATACGAACACAAGAACTATATATATACAATCATCAGTGACCCAGAGCTCCTTGAGGATTGGGGGATAGGGTCGGCAACGCGCTTGCGATTCTTCTGGTGTTGCAGGCGTCTATAAGTTACGGTAATCACTTACTATCAGGTGAACCGTACGCTTGTTTGCAGACCTAGTTGTAGTAAAAAAGAGCAACAGTAATAACAAAAAAACGAGTGCGCTTTAGACCGCACGACTGAAGTAAAACTTAGGAAACGTAACTCTCCTTCAACTTCCCTTCGCCTTACCCGATCACACTTTTCGTAACGCTCTCGTCGCGCATTCACCGGCTTACACCCCGAGTCAAGCGTGTGCGTAAAGAAGTTTTACAACAAAGAGGTCTAATATCGGAGTGCATTGTAAGTAGAGAGCGCGGTACCTGACGAGGTTGCCGGTGTCGCCGGGCTGCCGGCACACGTCGCAGTGCGTGAGCGGCGCGGGCGCGCCGGCGAGCGCGGCCGCCGACCCGCCGCCCGCCGCCCGTCGCACGCGCCCCTCGCGCGAGCGCTGCCCGACACCGACATTTAAGGCCAATGCATACGTAACGTGGACGGGACGTGGACGGGACGGGACGGGGACGTGAAGTTTTGGAATATCATTTCATACAAAATATATAGGACAATGCATACGCAACGGAATCACGGACGAGACGGAGCACGTGATTTTGTATGAAACGAACAACACGTTCCGTCCCGTACGGGAAAAAACACGTTACGTATGCATTGGCCTTACTTAGCGGTCGTCTATTAACACGTGATGTTTTTAACTTTTAACCCCCCTACCCCCTACCCTATGGTGATAATTATGTGGTGAGGTTATACTAACCTACCCAAAAATCACGCGGAATTTTTTGTACAGTTTATTAATAAACTTTTTCATAAAATGCTTGTTATTATCTTTTTTTTTTTATTATCATAAAATTTCGATCCAGCGCGATTCACACCCGCACCCCCGACACACCGTGTCCGGTGCTCTACCCATTAAGATATGGAACGATGTAACCGCCAAATCGAAATTTTTTACATGACATTTTCATTGTTAATAAAAAAAAATACCAACAAAAATAAATTCATTATATATATTTTCTTTAAATAAAAGGCATAATTTGATAAAATTTCAAAAAAGAAGGCATCGTGATACAAATTTCTAGACATATAAAAAGTGTTGCTGCGTGCTTGTTGTTTGTTTTTCCCCTCCTTGTGATATTTCGTAATGTTGTTCCGAACCTCGCGTGATTAATATAAGACTCCTCACCACTTTTTTTAAGTAACTATATTTAACTAACATAATTTAATTATGTAATAATACATAATTTTTTTCGATAAACATATAATGAATACATATGTAAATAAATATATAAAACCCAGACTCAGAGGTGAATCGAACCAACAACCCTCGGTGCAGAAAGCAGATTCACTAGAAACTGCACCAATGGGTTAGTAGTAATTGATTTGAATCAGCCTGTAACATTCTACTGCCCTTGTCCCAGAGGGAGGGGGTCCAGTGTCGCTTGGTCCTCCTGCCCCTAAAAATTGATATTATTAATAACCTGTTTTAAATTTGTTAGTTTTAATTAGAACTCCCCCGTAAATGTTTGGTAATATTATATTCTTCTCACAAGAGATTTATAACCTTTAATATTATATTGTTATAAAATATATACATATAATATATATTTATTTTAAATTTATCATCAGTATTATTGCTAATAAATAATGATTATATTTAGGTTGTATTTTAATACATTCACTCAATTATAGTATACTTAATTAATATTATTCTTAAAAGTATCAGACGTTTATCCACATTATTATCTCATGAATAGCTTATTTTATTTACTAAAAAATATAATTAAATTAGTTTAAGTCTAAAGCTTTCTAGCTTTATAATGATTAGTAATATGAAACCTCGGGTATAGTCCAATAATAATCAATATAAATGCTCTGCCAATCACTAACAATACTAACTATAACATATATTAAGCTTTTATTATTTTCAGATAAATAATTGTTGTGACCAATATCATAAAACATAGTTTAATTATATAGTTGTTAATATAAACTATAGGCCTTTTTAGTTATAGGCGACTGATAGGACGTATCAGCAGGATAACTGAAACATTTGGCTTCACAAGATGCGACTATAAATACAGATAAATAATTATACAGGGTTACTTTTAAAACATTCTTAACCTCGCACTACGAGATAGCTAGCATTATGTACAACAACATTTGTTGTACGAGTTTTGATAATTTGCTAGATTTTACTTTCATACAAAAAAAATATTAATTTAATTTTTGCTTTATACTCTACGCGTACGCGCATTCCAAAGATTAGGTACAAGCATGGTGCAAACAAATTGCGGGTGCGAAGGGGGGAGGTAAGGACGGAGCGGCGCTTTGTTTATATTTCGCGAACGCGCCGGCCCGCGCCAGTCGACGCGGAGATTTTGATTCGCCTGTGTCATTGCGTCATACGATCTCGCGTAAATCGATCGAAAGTAATTTTATAACCATGGCGTACCGCTATTCAAATGTTGAATACACGGAAATGGTGAGGATGCTGGCTAGGTGTGATGACAATGTGTCGGAAGCCTGTCGGCAATATGCAGCTAGGTTTCCGAACTTACGTACACCGGCCCGTGAGACAATGCTAGCAGCCACACAGCGACTACGAGATTACGGCCAGTTCCAGCACAGGATGAGGGATAGTGGCCGTCCCCCAAGGCGCACTGTACATGAACACGAAGAGATCCTGGAGTTCTTTGAGGCGGACCCCGCAGCGAGCACTAATGACGCAGCGCGGAGGTTCAACGTGTCACAGTACTTCGCGTGGAGTGTCATTCACAATGAAGGCAAATACCCATTCCACCTTCATCGTGTTCAGGAACTCACCGAATCTGATAAACCAGCACGAGTGAATTTTTGTAACTGGTTGCTTGCTGAACGGCCTACAATTCTTTGGACTGATGAAGCCACATTTGGTAGAGTGGGTTTATTCAATACACGTAACGAACATTTGTGGTGTTACGAAAACCCGCATGAACCCAGACCACATAATTATCAGCACCGATTCAGCGTGAATGTTTGGGCGGGAATAGTAAATTCCACGTTACTAGGCCCTGTTTTCTTAGATCGACTTAGTGGTGAAACCTATTTACAGTTTCTCACTGAAACGCTGCAACAGTGTTGGAATACGAAAGTATACCTCTCGCCTACTTACGAGATATGTATTTTCAACATGACGGCGCACCAGCGCACTATTGTCGTGAGGTACGACAACATTTAGACACGGTGTATCCCGGTCGATGGATTGGACGTGGGGGACCTCGTGCATGGCCCCCAAGGTCACCGGACATTACGCCAATGGATTTTTATTTATGGGGACACATTAAAACAATGGTGTACAGTGGTCGCGAAATTACGAGCCGTGACATGCTCATTGACAAAATAAATTGTGCGTTCAATCAAATAAAAACTAATTCGGAAGTCCTAGCACGTGTTAATGAACAGCTGATTTTTAGGTGTGGTCTGTGTGTTGGTTGTGATGGTGACTATTTTGAACGCTATGTGCGCGATAGGCACCGACATGCAAGAGACTTTAACCTTAGAGGTAATATGTAATTTGTAAATATTGTTTTATTGTCAATAATTTTTTATTTTTTTAATTATTGTAAATACCTGTGGTAAATACGCTGATTCCACTTTTTAAATACGCCTGCATTAAACAATGAAAAGTGAATAATACCTAGCTACCAATATCTGATATTAAATTGGTTTCATTAAACTTTAGTAAACGTTAAAGAATAATTACCTACGTTAATAATTTTCACGTATTATTTTGGATGTTCAGAATTAAGATAGCTTATCTACATACCTACGTTTTTTATGGTATATTCGGCGTAAACAGTCGAAGCCTTTTGATGACTACCGGTTGTCTACCGCACAACCAGAGGTTAAGCAGATGTGTTGCCGTGTTGCTCTCCTATACATACGATTTATTTATTTTTTATTGTTTAATATAGCCAGTCCTAAGCCTGGAAAAGTATGAAGGGATTGTGGACTCAGTGTACGTATTGCAGGGACATGATAAAACAGAAATTTGATTATTCACTTAAGTCACTGTGATACTGCCTACAAACCCACCAAGCAATTTTTATTAACTAGAATTATCGGGCAAAGAAAGTGTTATTTACGAGTATTACTATTATTAGCAGTAAAAGCGCGCGAGCGTCGCGTCGTGCGTCGACCTTTCGATAATGAATGATACAGACTACAAAAATTCAGAGACATAAAATAAAAACTTAAAAAATCATTATTAATTAATGTATTGAGTTACGTCAAAAGTCGTAGAACAAATTTTGTTGTACATAATGCTAGCTATCTCGTATTGCGAGGTTAAGAATGTTTTAAAAGTAACCCTGTATAGGCTTGTTATCTGTTATATCACTTTATATATCTCATAACTTTATCAACAAAAAATGAAACTACTGTGTGTACTCTATCAAAAAAATTCACAAAAGTATATTTATTCATGGCTGAATTTTTTTTTTTTTTTTGAAAACTGTCTCGCCTTTATTTCGTTCACGTCACATTACGTGAAGCGATGACAAAGGAATACAGACCCCTAACTTTTGCAAATGTTGTCATTTTTCTTTCATACGTTGTTTTTGACATATGAACAACATTCAAAATTTAGAGATTACAAGCATCTAAAATAATAAGTAACAAGTAATTTTTTATTAACAGTAGATAGTTATTAACAAAATTATTGTACATATTTTAAAGAATATTTGAAATTATTTAGTTGCTGTTTCGCTCGTGGTGGATAGTTTATCCCGCACATACATATAATACGGATAGATTTTGACAGCGAGAAGTAAAAAAAGACAAATAGGGCCTGTTTCAGTTAAGTCGACTAAAATTTTTAAATTAGCATGTAGGCGAATAGAAATGTCCCACAAATGAAGTGGAATTCGATGGTGAAAAATAACAATACGTTATTTACCGCCCACCGGTGAAACATTGACAAAAATTATAGTAATTTGAAACTAATTTTTGTTATTACTTCAATACTAATTTATATATACAACTGCAATTGACGATTATAAAAGTATGAAAATTACCTTTGGTTTTGTTACTGTTACCGGTTCAACCGATTTTTCCTCCTGTGTGGGAAGCTTGGAAATAATCGATTAAGTTTTTATATCGTAATTATAATTTTATACTTATACATAATATATTTTTATTTTATAAAATTATTTAAAACATCTGTTAATTCTAGTCGGAAACACGAAAATAGAACCTGAATTTATTTTTTAACATCTGTTTAGTTGAAACAAAAATAATTAATAGAATAGGTCTAAGACCATTAATCTCTCGAATTTATTGCTGCACCTATTTCTACTTTTCTTATTGTTATGGTTAATTATTGTGTTTTAAATTAACCTAATTGACAGTATGTGCATGTAGGATTATACTGGAATATATTTAATACAAATATTTATACTACTTAAAAAAATTATTGTACAAATAATTCGTCACCAATAAGTACTTCTTAATTGAAAAAATCTCAATAAAATTCTAATTTTACTTATTCATTACTAGCGACCCGCCCCGGCTTCGCACGGTTGCAAAAACTATCAGTGTTCCTCTACTATATTATTTATATATATATACATATATATACCTTCCTCTGGAACCATACTATTTACTAAAGAAAACCACAAGTTACACTTATAAAAGTACAGCTAATTTGATATTATTTTTAACGTGAAATTATTTAATAACAGCTGATATAAACATTTTAACAATATCTACATGTGATCTCCGACATTTTATATACACATTTATATAGTGAACAATAAAATGCTTCAGCCCTAATTATTAACGTGTCCCAAGTAAATGAATGGCCTCTTGGACTCCCTCGCGCCCGCTCACGCCGCACTGTCTAGACATGTTCCTTGGAAAAATGTATAAATATTTCTTTATATAGTGGGATGGGAATAACATCAGCAAAATCACGTTTATTTAAGTTTTATACTTAAAAGAGAAACAAATCTCTATTTAATATAAGCAAATACTAATTTAGATATTATATTGAAATTCATGTATACAAGAGAAGTCTTAGAAAGAAAAAACTTTACACGTTAATGATACTTTTATAACATTCCCAACTAACTGAATCTGCCCGTTGCGTCCCATTGCAGGGAAAAGACTTCTCACTATAGGAAAAGGGCCGCTTTACCACATTTACCGCCACGCTGCGGTTTTAAAGCATTATTCTACGACGGGTAAAATCTACTGAACGAATGACCTCGTTATGTTTCTCGCAACCTTATTGTGTTCCGATAGACGACGAATTTTTCTAATAACGCTATCTGATATATATGCCAATAGATGGCGTTAATAGATTCGTTTATTTACCATTTGATATGGTGTTATTCTTTTTCTTAGACTACTAAGCTTTTTTGTGCCTGTTTAGACAGTCGATCTGAAGGAGTAAGCTCCAGTCGTGCGTCGGACCTGACACACTCACTTTTTTATACCGGGTGTATTTGGAACGCTTGAAAAAACGAAGAGGTATGATAGTGTTGGCATGACCTGACATGATACAATTAAAAAACGCGAAAAGATTTTTTTTTTCTTGCGCCTTTTCATAACTTTTTTTGGTATAATCCGGTTTGGGAAAAATAATGAAACGGAAATTTGAAGATAATGCTTTAAAATAATCGTGTTTTGAAAAAAATCGGCAATGTCATTGAATACCACAAGTTCATGCGCGCCATCAGCTGACCGGCTCGAGGTCAACGTACTCCCGCACGCACTCACGCCGTCTCGCGGTCAACGAGAGTTCGCAAAATACATAGTCCTAAAATGTCCTTAAAAAAACGTTTCTGAGATAAGAAATGGTTATATGCATTATATAGTATAAATAGTATATTATTATGTTTTAATCTTGTCAAGCGTTCCAAATACACCCAGTATAATTTCTGTTACTTGTAAACCACCTGCCAAAACAGGGTAGTCCATATAAATGTATAAAGGGTTACAACTACTGCCGCTCACAGATATCTAATACAGGGCTAGAGCGGGTGTGTCACCGGAACATGTTATATCCATATTAACATGAAGATATTTACTTTCGACGAATTGTAATATATTATAACAGTTGTTGCTTAGGGTTATACATTTTAAATTCTTTCGGTTCTACGTTCGTGTATCAGATTATGTATTAAGTAATATTTATTTTATCTATATACTCACGGATGTGTCAGCCAGCGGATCAAGTGTGGTCGGCTCCTCGGGGGGCGGGGACTTGGGTACTTCTTGCTCTACTTGCTACGAACAAACACACGTTTCTATACATTTTTATGTAAATACAAACAAATAAATAAATAACTATGGCAAATTTATTACTTTTTATTTGTGTTGTAAGCAACATACGTCCTCTAAGTTAGTTAATCATTTTTGAATTCAAATTGAATGGGCATGACGACAGTATCAAAAAATCGTCAATTTAATTATTTCAGGGGAACACTCATATTTAAAAAATTCAAAATACTGGTTTAGTTTTATGTAAAATAATAAGATTATTGTGATTTTCAATAAAATAAAACATTAAAATACTGCAATCGGCCATTTTGATTGAAACACAAATTGCAGCGCATGACGTCACGCTATAAACCAATATAATACGTCAGGCGCGTTCACCTATAACTCACTCTACTCGACAAGTTGAAAAAGGTCGAAAATAGAGATACTGCTCTTAAAATTATGCGTAATAGCTCATTGGATTCGGAATCGCCTAGAAAAATGTTCTAAATGTGTGTTTTGCACATCAAAAATTGCAAAAGTTATAAACAATTAAAAAAAGGAAAAAATGGCCTTCCGTTTTTTGCCAATATTTCATAAACTATTAATATTTAAGAAATTTCAAAAAATGATTCTGAAAGAGAAGGAAATTTCCAATAAAAAACTTGCAGCTCCTGGAACTCTATCTCCATTATTTATAATTTTAATTTCATGCTGGTCTTAGGTTGAACGCGTCCAAAGTGTGTCATACCATGACGTCAGAGCCGACGCCATGACATCTGCTGCCGTTTTGACGTGCACATTGAAAACATTAGAAAAATAGTTTTAATCTTCCTTAAACTTAAGTTTATTACCGAAATATAGGTATTTTCGTAAATAGTAAATGTGTACCCACATTACGGAAGAGGTTTTCAAAATCTTTCGTCATGCCCATTCGATTTATAAACACAAAGTTGAAGATAAAATGACATCACAAAAATTAAATTTGTAATTACAATTACCTTTGTAAAACATACGGATAATGAGTTTCAGATATTTTTATGTACAAATTACTTTAGACCAGAAAAATAATAATACTTGATTTGTGTTATTTAACGTTATGACTGTAACTTCAACTTACACAAAATTAAGTGTTTATCAAAAAACTCGGTTTCACTTTCCGACAAGTGACTGGAGTTTACTCCTTAACAATGATTATCACTTTCTTGTAAGAGACATTGGTTTCACACTACATTTCATTTAATTTTTTTCAAACCACGGGTTTTAAATCGTTTATCAAGGAGTAATCTTTATTTATCATTTAATTATGTTTGTGTATCCAGCAAACCTTTGATAGTTTTTTAATGACGGCTGGTGGAGGCCCGTCGTTGCTGTCGGTGGGTACGTAGAACATCTGCGCACCCAAAGATCCATCCGGCTTCGGAATAGGCTTGATCTGAAAAATTTTACTATGCTGTAACGTCAATTTTATAAACTACACGTCTATCGCGCCTGTAAATTTTACTTTATAAATGAAAAAAAAAAGAAAAAAAGTATGAACTATTTTATTGTCATTTGACACAAATTGTTATTTTTTTCTATTTTACCTTACAAGAAACTTGTATCGTTGATGCTATACCGGTGTATTTGGAACGCTTAAAAAGATTTAAACCTAATATTATAATATTTATCTATACTGATATAATAAAGCTGAAGAGTTTGTTTGTTTGATGTTTGTTTGTTTGATGTTTGTTTGTTTGATGTTTGTTTGTTTGATTGTTTGTTTGTTTGTTTGAACGCGCTAATCTCAGGATCTACTGGTCCGATTTGAAAAATTCTCAAACCGGATTATACCAAAAAAGTTATGAAAAGACGCAAGAAAAAAAATTATTTTCGCGTTTTTTTCACTTGTATCATGTCAGGTCATGCCAACACTATCATACCTCTTCGTTCCAAATACACCCAGTATAGGTATATTATCGTTATATCGTATATCGTTATAGTTATCTTCATATTTTTAAAATAGAGAAACAAACCTTGATGGTGATCCTAGGATGTGGCGGGTCGGGGTTCTCCATGTCTTGCGTCTTCTTCTTCCGCTTATGTTTATGTGACTTTGACGGCGACCGCATAAGATCTGGCGAATATCGCGACCTGTGCTTTTCCTTCCTTCGCTTCCTATTCGCTTTGTACATCGCTATGTCTGACGATAAATTCGCTAGAGTATTCTCTATCGAACTCTCGATCGCTTTGCTGTCGCGTTCTTTTGAATCGTTGAGAAGTGCTGAAAATGATAAATTTTGGGAGTAGAAACTAGAGTCTTTAGGCGGAGCGACGTTCGCTGAATCATTTGAATGTTCGTTGTGGGAATCGTTCGGACTGTCCGCTACTATGGGCGTTATCGACATGAGCGGCGTATTCGTTAGTATGGGCGAAGTGAAGCTACGTTTATGAATCTTTTTCATCGATATCTCACTTTCACCGCCCGACGTCGAGGAGTGGTCCTTTTTAGACTTTGCCTTTTTATCCTTCTTCGGTTTTATTTCCGATGTTTCGTTTCCGTCGCTGCTGAACTCGAACGGTTTTATCGTCACTTTTATCGGCGAAACGTTTTCGGAAGAAACGCTCAGTTTTGATCTTTCGACTTTGTGCATTTTTTCCGGTTTAGGTTTCGGCGGCGAATTCGGAACGGAACCGGGGCTCTGCGGCTCGGATATTATCGCGCCGTCTTTGCTGTAACGTATGCGCGACCGACGCGGACCTTTCTTTTCCAGCACCTCGGGCTCGGAGTCCGACGTTTTGTCACATTCGGAACATTGCCTGGCGATGAAAACATACTTTTTTATATCAATTAAACTAAGCAATTCAAGGAAGAATGCGTCATTTAAGTTACATTGTTTAATTTAAAATAATACATTATTTTTTATATATGAGTATTTATACACGCATAAATTGCAAACGATTGCACTGATATACATATAAAAAAAAATTGTCGTGTTCGTTACTGTTAGGACAAGATTTTTATGAAAGAAAATTTAGAACGAAATCGACATATTCACAAAAAAAAATGGTAAACTGAAATTCGTTGGGTTAGCTAGTCTAATGTAAAATTGTAAAAGTGTGTGCTTAAAAACCGAATAAAAATCATCATATCAAAAATTTCGATCTAGCGGGTACATCGTTCTATAACTTAATTGAATTTCCTCTTGTGGGTAACACAAAAATAAAAATAATACGAAATAAAATTGTAAATCAAAAATGTCAAAATAAACCCGACTTACTACTTGATGTCTGTTTATTGAAATTTTCAGGCTATTATCTTTATATACGTATGATTTGGTTAAATTCTGGTAAATTAAGCATCGTGATACAAATTTCCAGACAGACAGACAGACAAAGTCGCAGCGTATTTATTCGCGCGAAAAATGTTCACGAGAAATAGCGCATTTAACGTAAAATAAATACATGTGATATCTTATTAGAGCCCGCTTTCGAAACACGTGTGATAAATGGGGGACCCCTGTCAACAAGGCGGAATGCGCGAAGTGTAGGTGGTAGTGCTGGCGGCACGTGTCGCACGCCGCCATCAGCGCCTGCTCGCTGTAACAAGGTATCTGAGCCCCCTCACCAGCCGTAGAGCTTGCTCTTCTTGGGCGGGCGCGTGAGCGGCGGGCGCAGGCAGTGCAGGTGGTAGTGCTGGCGGCACGTGTCGCACGCCGCCATCAGCGCCTGCTCGCTGTAACAAGGTATCTGAGTCCCCTCACCAGCCGTAGAGCTTGCTCTTCTTGGGCGGGCGCGTGAGCGGCGGGCGCAGGCAGTGCAGGTGGTAGTGCTGGCGGCACGTGTCGCACGCCGCCATCAGCGCCTGCTCGCTGTAACAAGGTATCTGAGTCCCCTCACCAGCCGTAGAGCTTGCTCTTCTTGGGCGGGCGCGTGAGCGGCGGGCGCAGGCAGTGCAGGTGGTAGTGCTGGCGGCACGTGTCGCACGCCGCCATCAGCGCCTGCTCGCTGTAACAAGGTATCTGAGTCCCCTCACCAGCCGTAGAGCTTGCTCTTCTTGGGCGGGCGCGTGAGCGGCGGGCGCAGGCAGTGCAGGTGGTAGTGCTGGCGGCACGTGTCGCACGCCGCCATCAGCGCCTGCTCGCTGTAACAAGGTATCTGAGCCCCCTCACCAGCCGTAGAGCTTGCTCTTCTTGGGCGGGCGCGTGAGCGGCGGGCGCAGGCAGTGCAGGTGGTAGTGCTGGCGGCACGTGTCGCACGCCGCCATCAGCGCCTGCTCGCTGTAACAAGGTATCTGAGTCCCCTCACCAGCCGTAGAGCTTGCTCTTCTTGGGCGGGCGCGTGAGCGGCGGGCGCAGGCAGTGCAGGTGGTAGTGCTGGCGGCACGTGTCGCACGCCGCCATCAGCGCCTGCTCGCTGTAACAAGGTATCTGAGCCCCCTCACCAGCCGTAGAGCTTGCTCTTCTTGGGCGGGCGCGTGAGCGGCGGGCGCAGGCAGTGCAGGTGGTAGTGCTGGCGGCACGTGTCGCACGCCGCCATCAGCGCCTGCTCGCTGTAACAAGGTATCTGAGTCCCCTCACCAGCCGTAGAGCTTGCTCTTCTTGGGCGGGCGCGTGAGCGGCGGGCGCAGGCAGTGCAGGTGGTAGTGCTGGCGGCACGTGTCGCACGCCGCCATCAGCGCCTGCTCGCTGTAACAAGGTATCTGAGTCCCCTCACCAGCCGTAGAGCTTGCTCTTCTTGGGCGGGCGCGTGAGCGGCGGGCGCAGGCAGTGCAGGTGGTAGTGCTGGCGGCACGTGTCGCACGCCGCCATCAGCGCCTGCTCGCTGTAACAAGGTATCTGAGTCCCCTCACCAGCCGTAGAGCTTGCTCTTCTTGGGCGGGCGCGTGAGCGGCGGGCGCAGGCAGTGCAGGTGGTAGTGCTGGCGGCACGTGTCGCACGCCGCCATCAGCGCCTGCTCGCTGTAACAAGGTATCTGAGTCCCCTCACCAGCCGTAGAGCTTGCTCTTCTTGGGCGGGCGCGTGAGCGGCGGGCGCAGGCAGTGCAGGTGGTAGTGCTGGCGGCACGTGTCGCACGCCGCCATCAGCGCCTGCTCGCTGTAACAAGGTATCTGAGTCCCCTCACCAGCCGTAGAGCTTGCTCTTCTTGGGCGGGCGCGTGAGCGGCGGGCGCAGGCAGTGCAGGTGGTAGTGCTGGCGGCACGTGTCGCACGCCGCCATCAGCGCCTGCTCGCTGTAACAAGGTATCTGAGTCCCCTCACCAGCCGTAGAGCTTGCTCTTCTTGGGCGGGCGCGTGAGCGGCGGGCGCAGGCAGTGCAGGTGGTAGTGCTGGCGGCACGTGTCGCACGCCGCCATCAGCGCCTGCTCGCTGTAACAAGGTATCTGAGTCCCCTCACCAGCCGTAGAGCTTGCTCTTCTTGGGCGGGCGCGTGAGCGGCGGGCGCAGGCAGTGCAGGTGGTAGTGCTGGCGGCACGTGTCGCACGCCGCCATCAGCGCCTGCTCGCTGCTGCGGCCGCACACCGCACACTCGCGCGCCAGCGCGCCCGTCGCTGCGGACCACACGCGATACACGCACACCCACACGCACACGCACACATATTTAATAATAACATCTTATGATGTGCACGCGCGGTCTGTACGCACTGTACACTGTACGACTGTACGCATACATGCGTATACGGCCAGTTCGAAAAAGTCTAGTATATAGTGAGTGATATCCACTCTTTCGAACTTTATAGATTCCATCTCATAGATTTGGAAAGAATTTAGTAAGAAAACACTACTAGAGAAACAGGGCTAGCCTGTAGGACATGGGGCATCGATTTATGGGGTTTTGAGAGGAGGGGAGGAGGGGGGTTGGTGGGTTACCCTCTGGTACCACTCCCAACCCTAGAACTGGGCATAGCTTTTTGGGGTTTGTGTTTGTGTGTGTTTTTGGTAAATCGATGCCTAGTGCTGGGCTAGAAGTGGTACCAGAGGGTAACAACACCAAAAACACACACAAACACAAACCCCAAAAACCAACCTAACCCCCTCCTCCCCTCGCCCCTCAAAACCCCATAAATCGATGCTCCATGTCCTATAGGCTTACCGAGAACAGTGTTATTTAGCTGTGATCTTCTGTACGGTTTTGTAAAGTTCCCTAGACGTGCGGCATCTGATTTTAAGCAAGATACATCCTGCTGTGCCCTAATTCAATTTCAACAAACAATCCGTATTATGCGCGTGCATATGCACGAGGATATGGCCCGTTCGAATGAATCCTCGTTTATGACTCAAAAATAGAGACAGACTTTATACACAGAATATATGACGAACTTGATTTGTTCAGTCTTATATACCTACTCGAAAGTAAATCTATTAATTTACTAGATCTAAAAAAACGCTAGATAAAAAGAGGACACCTGATTTGTCAATTTCATCAATAGTCTGAGATTAGACATATAACGGTGAAACAAATGCCCATTCGCCCACTCACGGAGACCCACATGGACAGACATCGAAACCGGAAAGAAATATTTATACAAATGCAAATATCCATCCCGAGCGGGAATCGAACCCACAAACCGTCGGTGTTTTAGACGACTACTCGCACCGTTACACCAGAGCGGTTGTTAAAAACAAATACAGCGAATATCTACATAAAAGAAAGTTAATTAAACAGGAATTGACAAATATAATTTTCAAATAATAAATGATCATGCACCATTATATTAGAGATATACCGACCTTCTAACGAAGTAGACAGAACTTTCCCTTGGCGAGCGTCCGGATTATCACTAAGAGGAAAACCAACGCCCATCTTAAGTGCAGCCGCGGTGGGAACAGATATCGACCTGCTGGGCCGACCACCATACAGTACGCCGTAATAACATGCGCTTCATTCCTCAGTAACAGGACGATAATTGAATTAGAGCTGTTCAGGGCCCTGTTTTGCTATGGTGGTGGTAAATGTTCACACACCTTCCACAATTTGCAGTGATTTTTAATTACGAAATTGTACTAAAATTATCTAATTTTTACTCAAGGCCCTTGACAACTCTTCAATTTGCCGTCCTGTACAAAGAGCTAATTGTTTAGAAAAAATCAGTATTTACTGATTTAATTTAAACAAATATAACACAGTAAATCAATATATTTACAATAAGAAAATAAATGAAAAATTGAGCAAAACCCAATTGATCTATTTTGATTATATATTTATATATTAATGCATGTTCATTGGTTAATACACTAGCTGTTGTTTAGACATCTATCTCTAGCTTTGATTACTAGAGGTAGAATTTTGTCGTAATGGGGCGAGAATCAAATCCACAACCACCGGAGCAAAAAATGAGGTCACTGCAAACTTAAGTCAACAAGTTACTTAAAAATAAAAATTATAAAAGTGCCAATCGATGACTAGTCATTTTAGAATTTTGCCGCTTTGATACTAAGGGCGCCGAGGCATACGCCGCATACGAGGTTGCCGCGCTGCCGCCGCGCTGCTGTCGCGCTGCAACCGCGCATTGTTATTTACATAGATTTACAAAGTAGCGCGGCAGCAGCGCTGCGGCCGCGCTACCGCCGCGCGACAAATTTGAAGGCGCCCTAATACTCTCATTTAAACGGGATTTCCCACAATTTTCATTTTAAGATTTCCAATATATCGTCATTGCAGACGCCATTATAATCGGGGTAAGTCCCGTTTAAATGAATGTACGAAAGTTTAACGTTAAAATAAATATAGCTCCATACCGTTTGTGCAACTGTTGCGGCGTCACTTTGGGCGTAGACCGCGCTATAACTGGCGGTATCAGAGGCTTGTCCTCCATGATGGCGGGTATCGTTTTCTTCGGCGATACAGCTATTATAGCATCATATATCTTTTGCAGGCCTTGTCGTGTTGACGTTAGCTCAGCTAAAACGTCTGTATTTTCTTTTGAAGCCTATAATTGAATAAATTATATCTTTTTAGGGCATCATTCATTATGAGCTTTTACTGTAGGGAAAAACCATCGATTTGGATTTCTACTGTCAGCAGGACTTAAACAAGAAAATGAGAATAAGCGGCTAGATTTGATCAACAGAAAAGGTGTGGTCTTTCATCACGACAACATTCATAGTTACAGAGAAGTCACAAAATTTCTACAGCACCGGAATCCTGTCACTACCTACGAGATGGCGGCAAGTTATCGAAAAAAATGGTACCTATAAATTTTAATATAATGTAAATATTAATGAATTTTGTAAAAATTAACCTTCAATTTCTATATAAAATACGAAGAAACTTTTTCCCCGACTTAATACAAAAATTTATTATAGCCCCCGCCCCCCCCCCCTCCTTGTGATTTTTCTTAACCCCCCCCCCCCCCCCCCCCATCACATTCAATCCTCACGTGATGAATGACGACCCCTGTATCCAATAAAGGTTTCATCTCTTTATCAACAGTGTTCTAGTAGTATACTTTACCACGTCATAATCCGTCCTAAGTTTCTCGTCGTCCGCCAGAAGCTTCTCGTTTTCTTTTGTGAGTCTCTCTAACGACTTTCGAAGCGACGTCACTCTTGTGTTCCTCTCCAGGTAGTAGCCAACGAATTCCACGGAGAACGCCGGGGGGACGTGCCAGCGCCGAGAGACGTCCTTCAGTGCTGCCATCTGGTTTATAACGTATTTTAATTTAAACTTACATTACTTCAATATCTATACAAAACCCGATAAGAGAGACCACCCGATAGGGAACGACCTGACGATAGGACTACCACTGGACCGACGACCCCAAAAGCTACAGGCCCTGGCCCATTATATTGGACCAAAACAATTTGACCCTGGTGGCAAAATGCCCCGGTGATGAAAGCCCGGGTAAAGAGGGTAACCTCAAGGCCCGTACCCGGTCAGGCCCTCGGGTCTGTCAGGACGATCCACTACTACTCTATACAAATAAATAAAATTGGAGTGTCTGTTTGTAATATTAAAATAACCGCTTTTTACTGAATGCACTGAATGTATACACATGGATGTATACACACATAATTATACCAAAATAACATTTATTACAAATTTTGTCTGTCTGTCTGTCTGTTTGTTCCGGCTAATCTCTGAAACGGCTGGACCGATTTTGACGGGACTTTCACTGGCCGATAGCTGATGTAATAAGGTGTAACTTAGGCTACTTTTATTTTAGGTTTTTTTTAACAACTACGAGCTGAACAATAACTTTTTTTGTTAAATTCCACGCGGATGAAGTCGCGGGCACAGCAGCTAGTTAGTAATAAATATAAACACGAACGTAAAGTGTAATCGTGCTTATTTAAGCTAAAAATAATAAGCTAAAAGTTTGGCGACTTGTTTGGCGACCTTGTTGTATAAAAAAAAATTAGGACGAGTCGTTTCTGGTGGTAGGAGTATGTCCACGTATGCCAGGTGTCAGGTCCCGTGCAGGTGAGACGCCTGTAGCGGGTGTCCGTGTGTAGCGCGTACCTGCGCGTCCTGGAACTCGAGCGCGTGCGTGTCGACGCCCATGGCGAGCGCCTTGCGCTGGAACTTGCGCATGGCCGACGCGCTGCTGTACACCATGCGCGCCATCTTCTGAGTCGGCACTGCGGTACACAAGTTTATAATTAAGTATTAATTAAACATCCTGCTCAGAACCTGGAGCACCCCGACTGGGGTACTACCTCGACCTTATAGAAGATCACAGCTAAATAATACTGCTTTCAAGCAGCATTGTTTTTCTGTTGGTGAGTAGGTGACCAGAGCTCTTGGAGGAATTAGGGATAGGGTCGGCAAAGCGCTTCCTATGCTTCTGGTGTTGCAAGCGTCTAGCTACGGTAATTGCTTACCATGAGGTGAGCCGTACGCTTGTTTGCCCACCTAGTTTTATTTAAAAAAAAACAGTCAGATGAGTCATCAGTGGTGTAAATCAACACAATTAAAGGAATGAAAATAAAAGGTATGAAATTTCTTATTTGCTTCAGTTTTAAAATATTATTAACTTGTTTTAAAACATAAAGAGAGAAATATCTAAGGGTATTTGTTTCATAATATATATAAGAAAAAATGGTACCCCATGGTGGATTCCTATTTTCCTTCTGCTGTGAATATTTCTTTCTGTACTTGATAAGTTTCCGCTGAATTCTTTTTTTTTCTTCTGTGCTGAGATTATTCTGTAACTCCAATTTCCTGTCATAAAAAGATCGAAATAACAAAATGAAACCGTTCATACAAATTACTAATGCCAATGAAAAAAATATGTGATTTTCAACTGTGGTACACAATTACATATACTTAAGCTGACCATATTAATTTTGAATGCATTGTCATTTGTCGTGTTATTAAAAAAAAAAGATAATAAAAGACATTTAAAACACTGTGTACAAAATAATTTTATATTGACTTTCTGCATTAATGTTAAAACTAACCTTTTTTCAGTCCGTAGTTGCAAAGCCAACCAATTTCTCTTGCGTTTCTTCACAAGCGTTTTGTCTGAATGCAAGCGACAATGGGCATAAAACGGGTCCGCTTGTTCAGCTTCTTCTGAGTGAGCTTCGGCCAGTAAACCTTCCCGTTGACCACTATTAACGCATAAAAGTTTGTTTTATAAGTTAACAGAAGTATGTACATACTTTTCCTCACGATCGCGATCACCATTCAGCCTGTAATATCCCACTGTTGGGCATAGGCCTCTTCCCCATGTAGGAGAAGGAGAAGGATCGGATACTTCTCCTACCTTTCACAAAATATTTATATGACACTACCATAACAATCAACTAAAAAGATCCAAAATCATAGTATTAAAGCTTTTTATATGATTGTTTAAAGTTTTTATTAATTTATCACTATTTATAAATAAACTTGATAAATATAATGTCTTAATGTACCTTCAAAAATATCATGTAATTCAACCTTTTACAATACTATGAATGATTTTGTGTCCAAGTTAGCCAAACTTGTAAATCATTTAATTTGAAACACGTGCATCGGCAGAATGATGATATATAATTTATACCTATTTAGCTCAACTCCAAAGTCTAATTAAATAAGTTTTGATAAAACAGAAGAACTGATAGATATAAGTCTTTAAGTTTTCAGTCAATATATTCATTTAAACAATACGTTCATTTAGACTGAAGAATAAAGACGAAGGCCACAGTCGAAATCGTCCCGTGAGATAGCTTTGGCAAATTATCGGGAATATCAAAATAATTACGATAAGTCTCATTGATATAATAATTTGTAGCAGGTTCTCGTTGGCACACTTCGAAAGTGGAACCCGCGAAAATAAAATAAAGAGTTACCAAGTGACGTGGAAGAAGGTCTTGCAGAGGCCGGCGTCGCAGCCCACGCAGACGCCGGTGCGCGCGAGCGTCGCGTCCGCGCACAGCGCACACGAGCGCGCGCCCCACCGCGAGTACGCCATCTCGAACAGCGTCACCCCCGACAGCCGCTCCACCTGGAACGACGACAGCAACGCTTATAAAAAAACCCATGCTGGATTGAAATTTTGATATGATAATAAAAAATATTTTAGAATTTCCTCATATTGTGTGGGAAACACAAAAATAAAAATAATACAAATTAAAAAAAATCATGGTGTCGTCTCTTGTCAAAGAATGAATTGTAACACTTCTAAAGTTAAATTATTGTGAACAAAATTTTTAAAAAAAAAACGCACACCATATAAATACAAAAATTTTAGCATTTTAGGCTCTACTTGACTAACTACAAATAAGTATGCATCAGTCAGTCAGTTAGCTGACTAGCAGATTAACGTATGTCAAGTAATTGCAGATCATAATAGGTGGGAAATGAAGGGGAGCAGAAGTAAATGATTGGGGGCGATTGAGATGTTATGGTCGGGCTCATTAAATATACAAAATTCAACTACTGTGCTGTATCAGTGATATATTCTTGACAGTTAAATTTCTAGACATAAATACATTCTAAGTCTAGTTTTCCTTGAAATTTTATAAAATAATATATTATTGCCTAGCGTTGTAACAGTGGAACTGCTATTAGCGATATCTCACAAAAATTTAAAATTATAATTCAAATATCCACAGACTTTCATACCCATATTAACCATCTTTAGCTTTTCAACCATCTTCAAAAAGTGTTTCAATTAAAAAATAAAATGCATGTCAAATTACATAATAAGAATTTAGAAAAAATCATTAGGAAATATTAAATAGATACCTCTGAAAACGCCACCCCTGGTACATAAAGTGCGCACACAAGATGGACCCATGCACCTACTTCCGTTTCTTTAAATATACCACCTGAAACAAAACATTATTGAAAAAATTCTCAAGTTAACAATCATAATATTCTTTAATCACTTCAAGTAACAAAACCAAAAAATAAAGTTGACAGCAAAATTAAGCAACTGACAAATTAATTTACCTATTGATTGACACAGAAAAAAAAACGGCTGGTAACTTTGATCAGTCACATCAAAGAATCGTTTTGAATGTTAATATAATTATAACAAAAATAATCTTGCTAGAGCTAGTATTTATTTTCTATTTATAAATTTTATATTATATATTTTTTTTTTAATGTAACTAGGTTGGCAAACAAGCGTACGGCTCACCTGATGGTAAGACCGTAGCCTATAGACGCCTGCAACACCATAAGCATCGCAAGCGTGTTGCCGACCCTATCCCCAATCCCCCCCAGGAGGATATTATAATTTATTAATTATATTACTATATTACTAATGAAATGAAACCTCCAAAGCCATAAACCAATGATTAAAATAACAAAAAAACATCTGCAATAAAATCGATATAATACCTTTGTTAGGGCATAGTTCACAATTTGGATCGGTGACACCAGCTTTGCAAGCCTCACAGAACCAAGGCTCTGTCGATGCAGAACTAACTGTACTTGATTCACTTGTGACATCTGACACTCCATAACAACCTACAAAAGAAATGGTACACTTCATACAAACAAAAAGAGCATAAAAGTATTTAATTGTATGAAACAAGAAAATATGTGTTGCATTTTCATAAGCATATAAAAATACTTTATAATTTCTATTACCTTCGTGAACGGTAACACCACAGCCATCACATTCAACAATCTCGTTGAAATCATCACTCCTCGAGCCGAGACAACCCGCACATATCATAACATTTACCAATTCTGGGAACTAAAACAAAATATAGCATTCATTTGCTTTAAAAAACGTCTTATTTGAATTTTTTTTAATCTTTCTAGAATAATACTTATTTTTGACAATAAAATAAATTGATCAAGTTAGCAAGTATAGCTGTTAAAATACTAACATTGAGTAAATAACAGACATAATTTTCAAGTTAATAATTTAAAGCTAGGTTTATACAAATAGCTTCTTCTCATAAAAATACCTTGAATTCCTGTTGTTTGGCTTTTTCGAGGAGATCTGTTACACTCATCTCTTCACCGAGTTTGCCTGTTGCATTCTTGTACACATCTTCAGCATCAGATTCCGACTGCTCATCAGAACTTTCACTATTAGCATCTGCTTCTAAAAGGTAATTAATTCAAATGTAACTATTTCATAGTGAAACTAAATAATCTGCAATCAATCAAATTTCAAACAAATGCCATACTTTTTCCATCATCGTCGGAGTTTATAGAGTAATCGTCACTTTCCTCTGGATGATCTTCTATTCGAAAATCGGAATCATCAGAACTCTCGCCCTCACCAAGATCGAAATCTAGTAAAGACTGCGGTTGTTCTACAGGCTTCACTTTACGCTTTGCAAGACCTCTACTCTCTATAATAAGTAAAATACATTAAAACCGGCGAGGAACTTAGACACACACTAGACATTCATTAAAACAAACACTTACGATTATTCATTTTATAAGACACGTTTCATTTAAAAATATTTAATTCATCAATTTAGTTAGATAATCTAGTTAATTTTAGCCTAAAATATGATAATTAAATACCATATAATAGGTAAGTTTTGACAATGACAGCTAAATATTTTTTGATTTTTTCGCAAACAAAACTATCAAACTGGCGTGTAGAAGTAAGGACGCGCTTATTAGACCATCCTGAATGTAGTCACTGAATTCAGAAAGCCAGTTAGGACGCTAGTTAAGCTTGATCACACCTTCCTAATTTCAGTTGCTGAATCAGTCAGTTACGAGCAAAGAATATACTACTCTCTACTAGACATGCGCAAAACAGTGCACTGAAATGTAATGTAATATTACATTACATTTCGTATTGAGTAATATGGCATCACACCATCACACCGAACATTACCCGAAATGTGTACTGTTCGGAGTGAGTTATTTCTTATGAAATTTCCTATATCACGTAATTTTCATCACACCTAACATTACATGAGATGTTTAAATGTACTGTTCGGTGTACTACGTAGTCAAAGTACGTAGTAGACGAAACATATTACAATCACTTTAGCATTAAAAAAATTGTAAATGAGTTGGAAACTAGCTGAAAATTCAGTTATTTTTTATTTATTTTTTGGTTTGATTTTCTAGTTTGTTTTAAAATTAGCTTTGATTTGTAAAAAAAGTTGATTTCCTTTCATAATTAAGTAATAAGTAACCCCAAGGAAAATTGGGATTTTTTTATTCCAGGCTTAGGACACTGGACAGGCAATACACATGGACAAGTTAATTAATACTAGATGCGAACCGCGATTTTACCCGTTTAGTTTCGTCTCCCGTGTGATAAAAATAATTTGTGTAGCGCATCGCCGTGTCTCATTCGGTACAGTGAAGATAGACAGAGCTGGATATAGCAAACAGATAAGAACTCCGACACTCCGACCGAACAGATCGCGTAATGTCAAGTGTGATGTGTAATGCTTCATTTCGTCGAGTAATGTGTGATGCTATATTTCATGTTCGGGTAATATTACGCGTAATGTATCAATTGCATTACTTACACATGTCTACTCTCTACCGAGAGGTTACGAGAGAGCGACGAAGTCGGACGTATCTATCGAATTATCAATTAGGTAGTAGTCTAGTCAACGAGTTCAAAAACGTGTTAAATAGAAATAAAGCTCCTAAAAATATGTGCGATAGCTCATTCGATTCGGAATGACATCTAGAAAAATGTTTTTTATGAGTTTTTAATTTTTATTAAAAAGAGATTAATGAAATATAGAACAATGCGGCCACCAGTGTTGCCAACTCTTGAAAAAACATTTGCTCTAAATTTTTTAACAAAATTCCCTAAATTAAAAACAAAACCCCCTAAAGGCCTAAACAAGGCCTAAACCTAAAATAGAAATTATTTAAAAATAAGTGGAAGTTTTATAGTTTTATTTTTTATTTTTCAAAGGGTTTTAAAATAAAAAATAAATTATTTTGTATACTTTGCTTTAGTACCTATGTTTATTGAACATGTTCTTTTAAAAATTGATAATTTAGGAATTGATATTTTTTAATACTTTTTAAAATAAAAATAATATATTACGTTCCGATGAATTAAAAATTCCACTTTCACAACAATTCACAACAAAACTTTGTTGGAAACGATGTATGGAAAACATCGATGTATTTTTTGATATATCGATATTACATCGATGCCACTATCTGCAAATACCTTGGTGGCAAAAAATGAATTTCAAGTAACTGTTGTATTAAAAAAATAAAACTATTCTAAGGTACTTATATGTTGTATTAAAACAATGAGAAATAAATATTTTATTTTAATTACCCATTTATATACTAAATATTTTGGCTATTGCTAGTTGTCCGCTAAACGAATGAATAAAATAAATTAGTTGTCCGATTATCGGATGAATAAATTAATTTAATCGTCCGATTACTCGGATTACCAGATAACCTTTTAAGATTAATAAAATAAGGGTGCATTTTCATGTGACGCTTGACGCTGGTTTTGAACGTCAAATTTGGTCACGTGAACTATGCGCCATCTTGAAAAAATTGTAGCGATAAATTTCAGCGTTTAGCGTCAAATTCAAGCGAAAAATAAAGAACGTTAGTATCGATTATCGAAACGACTTTCGATAATCGATACTAACGTTTTTTTTAGTTTGATAATTGTTTTATTTTTATTACTTGTGATATTTTTTTACTATAATAAAAAATTGTGTTTATTAACTAACTAGCTTCTGCACGCGACTTCGTCGGCGTGGACTCCGTTCCTATAGGTCTTAGCGTGATGATACATAGCCTATAGCCTTCCTCGATAAATGGGCTATCTAACACTGAAAGAATTTTTCAAATCGGCCCAGTAGTTCCAGAGATTACCGCGTTCAAACAAACAAACAAACAAACAACCAAAACAAACAAACTCTTCAGCTTTATATATTAGTATAGATATATTCACTTTGAATGGCAATTAAATTTACTGAAAGATAATTTTTATATTAATAGTATTGAACTAAATAACACTTTACACTGCTGAGAGGGAACTTGTTTCGCCATCTTGTATTTTAAGATACAAGGTTGCACTTGACAAATTTTTTTGAACTGAGATACGGGATTGTGTTTTGTTAAATAAAAAAAAAATTGAATGAATAATTTTGTTTATAACTTTACAGATCTATGCGCCTATATTTATTAATTAATTTCATTTCGTAAAATTAATCAAAAAAATTGTATTTACCAATACATAAAAATAGCACATTTAGAAATAAATAAAAATTTATTTCTACACTCGCTATTTTTATTTAAATCACAAAGTAACAGCTAGTTGTTGTTTTATAAGGATCGATTTACTATTGATTATCGATATAACTATTCGAGTTACGCTGACGCTAACATCACCCGTTAAAAAAGCTAAACTACGTTTAGCTTTTTCGCTACAATTTTTTCAAGATGGCGCATAGTTCAAATGTCAAATTTGACGCTCAAAACCAGCGTCAAGCGTCACATGAAAATGCGACGAAGATGCGAATAAAATAATTTTTATTTTATAGTTTTCAGTATATAGTACCTACTCATAATTATATAGAAAGCTTTTTGTGAATTTCGCAGGTTTTAGATTTTTTTTTTACTTAAATAAATATTTTTATTCTTACTTATTTAATATTTACTGTCACATTATATAAATTTTGAAGTTAGATAGGTTAGGGTTATTTTTTTTAAGAAACAGATTTTTTAATTATTTAGAATAACATAATATAAATATATGTTATCAGACAATTAAATCATTTCTCATTCTCATCATTCTCTACTGATAATAATTTATAATTTAATTATTTGTGATTTTAACTTTAATAACAAAAAGATAGTTGACATACTATGTATGTCTGCAGTACACATGTCATGACCGGGCTTCCGTAAAACATCGATGTATTTTTTCAAAGTCCATTACTACCACAGGCTTTATAATACAATTGATCTGTTACTATTATAGTGCCATCTGTCAAGGAAAGATATCAACAGAGAATAGAGTCTTGAAAAAAAAAACAATTATTATTTTTCAAAGGGTTTTAAAATAGAAAATAATTATTTTGAATACTTTGCTTTAGTATGTTAATTGAACATGTTAATTTTTAAGAGTTTTTTTATATTAAAATATTATATTACATGATTAGCACTGGCAATTACATTGGCAATCACAATAGTACATTGGCAACACTGACTTTCAGAAACCATCCTTGCTTCTGAATTCAGAACACTAACTGATTGAATGCGATTACACCTTCCTAAATGCGAAATTTCTGGATTCAGCACTTCTGAACTTAGGAAGGTCTAATAAGCGCATAAACTACTATTACAATGTACTCTGTGAGCACTATCTTCTGAGAGAATACAGCTGAAAAAGTGTCCACTAATTCACGACAAATTATTTCAACCATAATGGCAAAGCCATAATGGCGCTAGCACAGAAAACGTGAAGTATGCCGAATTCGAAAAAGATTTGGTATATCTATACCTATATTAAAAATACGTATAGTCTATCCAAAAATAAAAGAATTAAAAGGTAAACAAATATGGCGGAATGTGTAACCAAAGACTACTATAGTGCTGTGATGTATGTTGTTAAATGTCGATATCGGTAAATTTAATATGATGCATTTCTGATGGCGCTATGCAAGGCCATAGAATTAGTGTACTTCCACAGATTAAGTAATAGGTACTACCTCTAATTGAAAATAATATGGATGAAATGAGGAATTAAACTAAATGAAACATTAACATATATTTATTACATTTAGCACACCATACTATAAGGGGGCGTTCAAGTATTACGTAACGCAAATTTTGAAGATTTTCGTTGTCGAACGTAGGAAATATATAACTTCTTACAGTGCGTAGAGTTCTGTCTTACTAGGTACATGGCAATACTAGTTGTTACAGTGACTGTTATTTTAAAATATCAGTGACAAAATACTAGGTACTCGACTACTCGATATTAGTATTCTAAAAATACTACGTTTATCTCGCCTCCTCTTAGCGTAAACGCTTAAGCACAAACGAAATGGAGATGATACCGATTTTACAGACAAACAATTATTTTTTTGCTACTCTGACAAAGTGAAATCTGTATCTACCGCATATGAAATCTGTATCTACCGCATTATATTATTGGATAGTGTGACTTGACTTACCTAGTAGAAATGAAGTTCGAATAGGAATCCAATCAACAGCGAAATCGGGGTCCTTAAAACTTTGAAAATAGTCGTCAATACGGAGATAAACACGGTCCAAGTTACAAAGAAATCGGAAGTCCACAAACGAAAGCCAAGTTGTTGAGCCGTAGAAACACAAACGCAAAGACAAAAATTTAGATTTAGAGGTTTGGTATCGTTCATCAGGTTTTTATTCGTTCTTAATGGAATTTTTTCATTTCTGGCCAAAACCATGTGCATGGTATACTAGGAAATCCATATAACATTATCTGAATTTTTTTTTAAATATTTTCCTGTTATTTTTGTATACAAATAGTTTGTTGATAAACTGAACGATATAACACTAGCAACATTAGCAAGGTGCACCCTGTATGTGCGTTTCAAATTAGATTTCCGAAAGTACTTTTCGGTATATGTGTGTGAGTAAAATTTGTCAAAATTGATTTCCGAAAGTACTTTTCGGTATTTGTGTGTGAGTAAAATTTATCAAAACACAGAGTAACCTCTAACACCTTTTGACACTCACAACCTATTAGATATTACTGTTGAATATAGAACAATAAAAACATTTAATTATCTGTTCACATCCATTGTAATTTTAATTTTTGTATCTGGCATCTCTCGGTTGTCTACGTCCGGTGATGGTGACCTAAAGATGTGTTGTGAATTAATTGCCGTTCAGCGTTCTACAGTTGCTTTGTTAGTTTGCTTTGTTAAGTCCATATAATTATTACTTATACAGAATAGAAGCTAAAGAATATAACCGCCTATTATTTTCCCAAAACCCAATAATTACTTACAACACGAACGAAATGGCGATGCATGAAAAGGCTATGTAATTAATATCTAATTTAAATATTTTGTACTTAGAAACTAATGAAAGTTCAGAGAAATGTTAATTAAAACAAAAAAGGCTATTTGTATTAGGGGCACATTGCCTTAGCCCTAAGCTGGGGCCTGGGGCTGCCTACTATCGTGTCACAACTCCTTTAAAAAAAGTATTAGCAATTTGATGACAAAGATACACTAAAAGTATTTTCAATGAGATTTAAAACAAAAGTTACCACAGAGAAAGACATACGGTCTTATTGTCAAAAAACGAAGTAATGCCTCTCTCAAAGTCGCATTAAGTATAACACTATTTAACTTTAGTGGCCGTTTTAACTTTTTTTTTTTAATTATTTATAAAAAGTAAAAATAAATTATGATTTATAAAAAGTTCGAGTTACTTTTTATGATTTATAAAAAGTTCGAGCTAAAAAGCTTTATTTAATATCATTGACCTCGACTTTTTATCGATATGAAAGAACAGAAAGCCCTTAAGCCTGATTTACACCGAGGCGACAATGTGCGGCATTGTCGCATGCGACATATTGTGGCGTGCGACATCTTGTGGCATGCGACAAATTGCGGCATATGGGGCATGCGACAGCGTATTTTATGCCAAGGCAACAGTTTTTAAGCGTCGTGCTGTCAAATTTTAGTCTGCCTACTTGATTTATAGAGATAGGTTAGAATTTCTACAGACAAAAAAACAAAAAAGTAGATTTTAATTTTATATTTATTTATTTTTAATTTTTTAGATTTTCTGTAGTAAGGAATTAAGGATCTTATTTCTAGAGATACCAGACGATTAGTGAGTTTGTTAATTTTTTTCGTCTATGTAGGTACATTGTATTACTTGTCGATGTTATCTAAGTCAGTTTTTTTTCGTTTGCTAACAAATATAATTATCGTTACACCACTCCATGTCCGATTTATCTCATTTTGTAAATAAAATAAATAAGTACAATCAAAACATAACCTAGAAACCGGCTTGACGCATCAAAAATTGTCGCACGGAATCCATCGTGATCGGATACAAGCTGCGACACTCTGCCACATGACGCAAGGTGTTGCCGTGCCGCAAGGTTCTTGCCACAACGTGCGACATTTTTCATGCGTCAATGCCGCATACCACAATGACGCACATTGTTGCCTCGGCGTAAAACAGGCTTTAACCATAAACACAAGACACAGTAATGACAAATGTCACTTGTAAGTTTGAGGTTACAGCGAATTCGGTTTTCTGCTAAAAAATATTAGTTTGACGATGAAATAGACGTATAATTACAAATATAATGGTAGTGCATGTGATTACCCAGATGCTACAATAATTATCTAGTAGCCATTGTGTGTGATTACACAGGGATTGCGTATTTTTCATCCGGTAAGGTGTTTGTTTACATTTTAATTCTTTTATTTTTGGACAGAGTTTAAAGCAAAAATTTTTACGAAATTTGCGCCCTTTTAACGAAAATTTCTCGGACTTCTTGAAATTCAAAATGAATGCTGTGATAACATAAAAAAAATCCAAAACTTTAAAAATACCGCTCAACCATCATAAGCATAATTATTATTTGCTGATAAAGTCGCAGGCAATAGCTAGTATCAAATAAATTATTAGCAAATTTTTAAATTACGGTTGTTATCTTTAATTTGGTTTTCAAAAATGTTAAATATTCCCAATTTTTAGTTTCTCGGACGAAGGTTGCATTTTATTTTGAAGAAAGTCCAATTATCCAATTTTGACCATATTTTGACATTGTAAATGGGCGTGTTTGGCCGAAGTAAGTTCTTACTAAATTTAGTAAGTCACTCACTATACTTACAAAATTTTCGGCCAGAACACAAAATAAGTGCTAACGCAGTAAGCATGGCTTAATATAAGACGCCATTTTGCTTATTGTTGATGGAAATAAAACCATGACAGAAACAGATCAACAGTTCAGAATACCTACACAAGCAATAATAAAATAATTTTAGACGTAAAAATGAGTGTTATTTCTTTAACCGTATGTTCCTATGAAACGGTGTTTTGTGGTATGTTAAGTCAGTAAGTGTAAGTCTGTCCTGGCCGAAAAGCGCTATATTCAGCCTGTAAGATTTTAATTTTTTTATGCTTACTGGCTTAGAAGTTTAGTAAGTACCCGTCCCGTATAGTTATTGTACTCTGTGGTAAGTAGTTAAGTACTTACTTCGGCCAAACACGCCTAATGTACTAGGATGAAGGATACTCTGGATATGCTACGCAATTATTATTACCGTGTGTGAACGAAACCACAACATACGAAAACTGTAAGGGGTGAAAAGGACACAAACAACATTTTTTGTCTTTGTCAGAGTTTCTGTTGGTCACAACTGAACTTGCGACCAACAAATCAGTTGAGACCGATATTTACTTCGTGAATTTATGTGATTTAAGTGATTTACAGTAATTTAAGTTGTGAAACTAAGACGTAGTTGAGTGTTGTATAAGAGTTATCATGGTTATATGTTATATAATCGGCTGTAAAAGCCGTACGGAGACGAAATCACAAGACATAACCTTTCATACGTAAGTACAATTTTTTTGATAAAAATATGACTTGTTAGGCAAAAATATTAACAGAATGAGAGTCCTAGTATATTAACAAGTTATTATAAACAGAAATAATTTATGAAAACGGTATTTATCATCATAATAATAAATATATATTAACCGACAAAATTAAGTGGTAAGGTTAATTTGTCATCCTCGAAACAAACGTTAGGCTGGTCCGCCATTTTTAAGTACTTTATAATTTGCTCAGGTTATAGATTTTTTAGGGATACCAGCCGAGGTAACTGATAAATTACCCTAAAAGTGCGGTATTTTTTATTCAATCTTAAATTTCATATTACTTAATGAAACTGATGTTACAGATTTCCAAAGGACTCTGCAATTCGCCAATTATGGATTCGTGCCACTGGGCGACCAAACTGGCAACCAACCAAATATACTCGGATATGCTCTAGACATTTTGAACAAAGTTGTTTTAGAAAAACTGCTCGAAATGTGACATATTTAAAACCATTCTCGATCCCTACACTTCATATCGTGGAACAGGTTAGTTACTTTTATTAGGCTAAAATTTACATTCTGGACCGTCGATATAGATGTTCATATTTTTTCTGTATATAGTAATAGTACTCATATATAGAAAGCTTTTTGTGAATTCTCAGGCTTAGGAAAATTATAATAATAATAATTATTTTTTTTTTACTTAAATATATTTTTATTTTTACTTATTTACTGTCACATTATAATTTTTGAAGTTAGATAGGTTAGAGTAATTTTTTTTTAACGAAATTATGCCGATAACCTGTCTAATTTTGAAAAAAAAATACCCTAACCTATCTAAGGTTAGGGTATTTTATTTTGTAACGAAATTATGCCGATAAACAGTCTAATTATGAAGTTAGATAGGTTATTTATTTATTTTTTTGTAAAGAAATTATGCCGATAAACGGTCGACGGTCCAGGATCTAAATTTTAACCATGTCTACTGAAATGTGTTAATATTACTTTATCTTTTATAGAAAATTGTACTGATTAAATAAATACATATATACAAAATTAATTGTATGTTGTCCATCTACTGTTTACTTCATCCTGGTTCATTAATAATATAAATTTTTTAAATTTAATATACAGGTACCGATGGAAATCTTGTCCACATCTATCGAACTGCCGGTAGACATCCCATCTACATCTCACCACATACCAATGAAAATTGATTCCATACCTACACAGGTAATCTCTATATATATAAAAATGAATCGCTGAATTTGTTGCTAAGCGCAAATCTCGAGATCAGCTGAACCGATTTCACTAATTCTTTTTTATAATATTCCTTGAAGTGCAAGGATGGATCTTACGGAGAGAAAAATTTAAAAAAAATGCGAAATGCGAAAAAGAAATACCGACCATAAACAAATTACTAGCGAAACTCAAACGGGATATAAATTTTCAAGGTGGTCTAACGAGCTTAAGGACAATAATTAAAAACCTGGGTTTCAAGTGGCGAAAGACCGAAACCAATAGAATGGTTCTTATAGAGAAGACTGACATTCGCCTGAAGATTGTTCATATCCAATCTATATTTAAATGGATTTGATATGTGTAACAAATTCTAAGCCGCCATCAGATATATCACTCGCCATCAGATACGTCGATCCATGGTGTAGGCCTACTGGGGATCCCGCCATGTAAAATAATGGGAACGCATCGACGACACAGTACCTCCGTGGTGATGTGGAAAGCTGTGTTATTTATTATTTTAACTCATGTAAGTCGATAAGACCCTGAGTAGTTAAGTGTGTGTTAATTTCGTATTTTTTTTTTTTTTTTTTATGTTACTAAGTCGACAAACAAGCGTACGGCTCACCTGATGGTAAGTGACTACCGTAGCCTATAGACGCGTTGCCGACCCTATCCCCAATCCCCCCCAGGAGCTCTGGTCACCTTACTCACCAACAGGAACACAATACTGCTTGAAAACAGTATTATTTAGCTGTGGTCTTCTGTAAGGTCGAGGTACTACCCCAGTCGGGCTGCTCCATATTTTGAGCAGGAAATTTCCTGCTGTGCCCTACCTCAGTTGAGATCGAGATTGTTGTATATCCATCTATACTAATATTATAAAGAGGTAAAGTTTATAGCTTTGTTTCTATGTAGGGGGTAATCTTCGCAAATACTGATCCGATTATGAAAATTCTTTCTCTAATAGAAAGCTTCATATTCAAGAGTGACTATGCTATATTTTATTGTAATTGAACAAAAAATTCAATAAATAAGAAAAAGACAAATAAAAATAAAAATTGGTAATGACAGTTTTCTTCGTGAGTGTACATGCGCAAAAGTTCGCAGAGCCTATGTTCAGTCTTCTTTATCTTGGTACGTAATTGTTCTAGAGATCTTACATTTTTACTTTTCGTTTAATTTTGGTATGTTAAATTGTTTTCAAAGTAGATTCGTTTTTGTAAATTGTATTCTTTAGGGTAGAAATAAATTTGTTTTAAAAAAAATAACTTCTATTCTTATTTGTAAGAATATATAAAGTATATTAATAAAAACTTAAATTTGGAGTAACTTGTTTCATTTTTTTTTTTTCATGAAATCATGCTAAATATGTTCCGTTCAACTCCCAGGTTCGATTAAGAGTTAAAAAACAGAACATTTTTTCAGACCACATCTTACAAGATATTACTGTCGTATTTCATGCAACTATCAAAACTCAAAAGCAGAATAAAATAAATTCATTAAAAAATCGAAAAAACAAAATACAACATAGACTGAAAAACACATTACCCTCCTTTGCATTGCGCAGTCGGGTAAAAATCAGTGCCCGGTGAAATTTCAAGGCGAATGCACGACCATTTGTATTCCATTATTTTACAAATTGCAATATCAGAAAATATTGATTCATATGAATAAACCATAAGGGCGTTTGCGCAATGCAAGTCAATCGCATTGTCGCGGCAGTTATTACTACTTATAATAATAATATTATTGTTATTATTACTGGTTTATCGTAAATTCCTGAAGAATACGGGGAAATTTTGGTAGGGCTGGCAACCCTGACATCTTATATACTTTTATGTTTGTCCCTTTCGGGTGTGGCACGCTTGTCACATCCATAGTATCCTTCATCTATGCCTAATGTAAGTTAAACTGTCAAAAGTGACAAGGTGATTTTTTGTTATGATTTGAAAATTAGTCATCATAATATTCCAATAATCAATTAAATTGTGAAAAACGTTTATATACTCATAAACATTCCTATATGATACTGAATAACCAGAAGAAAAAAACATATCCTCATTTGGGTTAATAATTTTTCGTCAAATTAATATTCGTATCAAAAATGGTTGCACTTGATGCTGATATGAACAGGGACGACGACTGCGACAATACGGGGCTAGGATGCGCTTTAGAACATTTTTCTGAAGTGGAAGATGTGTTAAATATGATCGACAATGTAAAAAATATTTATAACACACCTGCTTTCGAAGTAGAGTATGATAAATTGTACACTATATTAAAACAATATTATGAACAACCTCACCTACTCGACCCCCACTTGGACAAAATGCTAGCAAAATTTATGAGTATAATTAAAGACAAGGAATCTCCGTTTGAATTAAAACACGCCACTTTTAACTACATGTATCAAATTATAAGAGTAAGAGGCTATAAGGTAGTTGTACGACACCTGCCTCATGAGGTTAGTGGTTCTTAACTTTTTTAATAATATAATATATAAAAAACTATTTTATTGCTAGCCAGTTGCAAAATACTCTTTAAAGTACTTTTAATCTAACAGCTTGTTATTAACTATCAGAAAAATGGATCACAAGGTCTGTATTTAAAAATGATTTAAATTTGTTCAACTGTTCATTTGCAGGTTTCAGATCTCCTAACTGTTCTTACATATCTCGAGGCTCAAGATCCTAATGATAAGGAAACTTGGCGGAGTAGATTTGTGCTGCTATTATGGCTTTCCATTGTAGTTATCATTCCGTTTCATATGAGTCGACTTGATGGATTTGCACCTGATCAACCTGGTATATAACTTTTTTTTTAAATTTACTACTAACACAAAATATTGATGATGTTTTTTAAACAAGAAATGAGTTTTTGTTTTTACTTGGTTAAAAAATTTTTTTTTCTTATCTCAAAAACCTATGTTTAAGGAGCTGGTACTTCTAAAAAGATGACAGTCATGGAGAGAATTTTCAACATTTGTAAGACGTATGCACTTAGCAAAGATAGTTGTGCAGAAGCAAGTGCATATCTAGCTTCTAAATTTTTGATAAGGTGGTTATTATTTAATAATCTTACATTTTTATATTTAAGCATATTGTACTAAATAAAATACATTAAAATTTTAGCAATAGAGTTTTGGCATAATTATTTCTACCACAAAAGATAATTCTTTTTTTATATTATTACATTATTTTTATAAGTGTAATCACATTACATAAATACCAAATAATATGACATATATTTATTTTTTAATTTTTTTATCAGTGAGTGGAGTTTGATTTAGTTGATATAATTTCTCACATTTTTTTAAGCTATTATAAATAAAAATAAACAGTAAGGCATAAATAATTTCGCAGATCTGATGTTAAAGAACTATATATGAATTCCTTTTTCAATTGGGCTTGTGATCTACATTCCAATATACAAGAAGAAGACACCATACACTATGGAGTATTAGCAGCAGTAGCGGCAGTGCTCAAACATGGAAAAAGAGATGATCTACTACCATACACACCTAAGCTACTAGAGTGGGTTACAACTCAGAATTATAAGCAACATAATGCAATGTTGGTCAGAAAATATGGTGTGAAGATTGTTCAAAGAATAGGTATGTATTTGAAAAGATTGATAAATTTACGCTTCAGCCTGTAATATCCCACTGTGCTGGGCATAGGGTAGTAGAAGTGTCGGAGCTTAATCCACCACGCTGCTCCAATGCGGGTTAGGTTCTACTATGAGTAATGATCACTATCAGGTTTACATGATAATAACCGGGATCGACAGCTTAATGTGCTCTCCAAGGCACGGTGGAGAGACCCACAAGGACTGCACAAACACTCAGACCACAGCAAACATCTGTATGGCCAATACAAACGTTGTCGTGTGTGGTGACCGAACCCGCAACCGCCAGTGCAACAGCCACAAACCTGTGCTGTGACCGCTGAGTCAATGCAGCGTCACAGTGATAAATTTATTAATAAATAAGTAATATAATTGTGATGTCTAAAATGACAATTAAAAAGAGTAATTCTTAATTTTTACTTTTTGAATGCTAAAGACTACGACTCTTTAATGCCTATCTAAAATTGTCTTGGGTCTTGTCTAGAAGAGAATAAAACTATAGGCACAAATAGGTTACTTTATAATATTCAGAGGTTTTATAATAATTTCCAGGTTTAACATTCCTGCGTCCGCGCGTCGCATCTTGGAGGTATACTCGTGGTTCACGATCTCTCGCCATCACGTTGGGAGGCGGCACCGCTGCAGCGGGCGATACAGAGCCTATGACCACACCACCCGATGATGATGATCAGGATATACCACAGGAGGTTAGATATAACTGATTTTTACCTCCTTCTATTTGAATACAATAAAAATAAACTTTCTTTGAATGTGGTAATCAACTAAATCTTAACTATAGATTTAAAGAGATTAATTTACAAAAACATTCAAAATCTTGCTCATGAATATAATACATATAAAATAATATTGTTAATAATTCAATAGTAGATTATAATACAACTACTTGGTTTTTCTTCTTATACGTCTTGTCTAGTACAATTTTTTTATGTATATTTTATAAGTTATAATAGATCACAATATAAAAAGTAATACGAGTCTCGTGTGCAGGTGGAGGACGTGGTGGAGTTGTTGCTGTGCTCCTTGCGCGACGAGGACACGGTGGTGCGCTGGTCGAGTGCGAAGGGCGTGGGCCGCATCGGCGCGCGTCTGCCCGCGCTCGCCGCCGCTGACGTCTGCGAGAGTGTGCTCACGCTCTTCGCGGATAACGAGCGTGACACCGCTTGGCACGGCGGCTGCATGGCGCTTGCCGAGCTCGGTGAGCCACCACGCAGCGGTTGCTTTGCGATCGCTGAGCCATAACTATTCTAACTTATAAATATTATTATATTGTCCTCATTGTTTTGCCATAACTATTTCTAAATATTATTATATTGTCCTCATCGTTTTACTGATTCACATTGTTTTCACTATTTATAATTCGATATACATGCAATATATTGCTGCTACTACCCCTATGGCGCAGTGTGCTGTGACCCTGGTTTCTGTTCCAAGGATGTGGGTATAATTGCCGCTCCGAGTCTGGGTGTACCTATATATTATGTATTATTTATAACTAAGTTTAACGGAAAAAAGCTATATCAGTAGTTTGTCTACCTACCTAGAACAAAAGTATTAAGTTGCTTACCTTTGGTCCAGACAACTGTATGTATACGTCAAAGATATAAAAAAGAAATATATATAGGTATAAATGAATGCTAAGAGCAAACTGGCTGGTTGGACCCGTTCTACTTTCGTTTTTCGTAATAATTTGTAGAAGATTTTTACAGAAGAATTAATTTAAAAAATTGCGTGATAAATTGGAAAATTGCACTTAACGAGTTTGACAGTTCGCAAAGCGGGACAACGTCCGTCGATTTCGCTGGTGACGTGCAAACAAGTAACTGTGTAGTCGGGCGGCAGGTCGTCGCGGGCTCATCTCCCCGCGGCAGCTGGGCGAGGCGGTGCGGTGCGCGGCGGCGGCGCTGGCCCGCGACGAGCCGCGCGCGGCGGGCGGCGGCGGCGGCGGCGGCGGGCGCGCGGCGCGGGACGCGGCCTGCCACGCCGCCTGGGCCATCGCGCGCGCCTACGACGCGCCCGCGCTCGCGCCGCACGCGCTCACGCTCGCCAACGCGCTCATCGCCACCGCCTGCTTCGACAGGGAGGTGCGTCCTCACTTGGACTATTGTAGCTACTAAAAAAAATTGCGTGCGTACAAAGTATGAACATGTCAGAAGTGAAACTTCTTTAGCAAACTAATTTAAAAAAAAAACTAATAAAAAAAAACGAATTTAAAATACAAAAAAAAAAACTAATTGAAAATACAAAAAAAAAACTAATTGAAAAAAAAAATAAAAATAAAAAGCCAACGTCACGCGGTGTTCCCAGGCGATCACCCATCCATGTACTTACCGTCATGACGCTGCCGCGTTACCAATCGCTCAAATTTTACCCCTCGTGCGCCTAAAGAAGTCTGAACGGCCCCCAATAGAAATTTCTCCTGTTTCGGGGCTCCCGAAACATACAATACACAAGCACAAACGCCCAGACTACAAAAAACATCAGACCCGCTATCGCAATAGCCAGTGCTATGACCGCTGCGCCAACGCGTCGTCAATAATTAAGTGAAATGAAAACATTTATTCTTCAACTAGCTGCTGCCCGCGACGTTGTCTGCGTGCGTTCACTGCTCGTTCCCCGTAGGTGATAGCGTGATAATATGTAGCCTATGTTCTGACCCGACTTCTTAATAATATTCGTGCCAAATTTGAAGTAAATCCATGCAGTACTTTTTGAGTTTATCCCGGACATACATTTGAAGAAATAAAGGTTCACTGCTCTTTCCCCGTAGGTGATAGCGTGATAATATATAGCCTATGTTCTGACCCGACTTCTTAACAATATTCGTGCCAAATTTGAAGTAAATCCATGCAGTACTTTTTGAGTTTATCCCGGACATACATACAGACAAACAGACAAACAGACAAACAGACAAACAGACAAAAATTCTAAAAACTATATTTTTGGCTTCGGTATCGATTGTAGATCACACCCCAAGTATTCTTTTAAAAAAATATTCAATGTACAGTTTTGACTTTTCTACCATTTTATTATATGTATAGATTATACAACGTCTTATTAAAGTGGCGTCCTTCTGTTTAGGGCCGTAATATATGGAGGTATACCGTTCGAAGTTATAAATGAGAAAAATGAAGCTGTAGTAAGCTTATTACTATGTAAATTTAAAATCGATATACATAAAATAAAATAAAAAATGTTGAGAAAACAGGATAATTGGCTATAAATAACTTATTTATAATAAGAAAGTTGCATATTTAGGTTATAATATCAATTTGGATATCGCAGTTCAATGGAAGGACGCCAGTTTAATAACATAGACACTTACAGACGTCGAAAAATTTTCATTCAAAAAAAAAAAGAATTAAAAATCTACATACCTAAAAAAAAAGTCATAGATAATAATGTTCTTCAGAGACCCATCTATTTTATAACCGACTGATCATTGAAATGTGCTCCCGGCGTTGCAGGCGTCCGCGATCAACGGTACCCAACCAAGCCAACGGCTCATTTGCCACTTTAGTATTAAAAAGTAATATTCTCAGATAAACTGCCGGCGCGCCGCGTCAGCCGCGTACCAGGAGAACGTGGGGCGACACGGGCTGTTCCCGCACGGCATCGACGTGCTGACGGCGGCCGACTTCCAGTCGGTGGGTCCGCGCGCGCACGCCTACCTGGCGGTGGCGCCGTACGTGGCCGCCTTCCCGGAGTACACGCGGCCGCTGGTCGACCACCTCGTCGACCTCAAGCTGGAGCACTGGGACTGCGCCGTCCGGGACCTGGCTTCTAAGGCTCTCCACAAGCTCACTGATAAGGTATTTCATTTTTAATTCTATTCATAAGAAACGATATAAAGCGCGTGGTGTGAAAAAATATATGGGCAGTGAAATTATGTTAAACAAACCTGAGAAAGATGCTTTACAGCGATTTTAGCTTAAGCAATATATAAATTAGTATACTACCATTACACTGTACAGATACGAATAGAAAATCGTCACGTCAATGTGTGTTTTGATTTTAGAGTTTTATTGTTTTAATTAATTGTAATAGTACATTTAAATTTTTAATTTTATCACGGCAATCGTACTTAACGAGTAAATTCCAGTCGCGTTTCGGAGCTGACACACATTTATGTTAATTAGAGAAACAGTTTTATATGGAAGTAGTTGTGCCCGTGACTTCGTCCACGTGGAATTTAACAAAAAAGCTATTTTTCAGTTCGCAGAGTTATAAAATAAATAAATTTCTAAAATAAGTAGCCTAAGTTACTCCTTATTACATCAGCTAAGTCCCGTCAAAATCGGTCAAGCCATTTCAGAGATTAGCCGGAACAAACAGACAGATAAATATTGTAAAAAAAATATTTTGGTAAAAGTACCGTGAACATTCATTTGCATTTAGTAAAAAGCAGTTATTTTAGTATTACAAACAGACACTACAATTTTATTTATTTTTATTAACCCCTATAGTCCTTATTATAGTCTCGTGTAGCGAAAAAGTTTAAAGACAAAACAAAAAGGTTAAACATTCTTATTAACTGGCCATTAATAGAACGTACCTTAATTGTCATTGTCAATTGTCAATCATTATTTTTAATAGTAGGCTAGTTTAGCTTTAGTAGTTTTAAGATATCAGATTTTTTTTTTTATTCAAAGTTACATTTAACTCCCTATAACAATGACTGAAGTATGTTGTAAAAAATATTGTGTTTAAGTAATTTTTTTTACAATGATTAAAAATTAACTGATGGTTATTGTTTCCTTAGACTCCAGAATACGTGGCTAACGAAGTATTACCAAAATTAATAAAGAAGACTGAATCTATAGATCTCAATGTGCGGCATGGCGCTATTCTCGGTATCGGGGAGGCAATACATGCTCTCTCTCAAACCGTTTTACCTGATGGTAAGTATTATGTTATTAAAAAGTAATGCTATTTTATTTTGCTATTCAGTAAAAAAATGTTGATTTATGCTGATAAAATTTGGGTACGAACTGTGAAGAGTAAGTCTAGGTAGTCGGGTAAGTCTTTAGATCATCGGGCGTCGATTTATTGTCTTTTGGGGGGAGAGGGGGGATACCCTCTGGTACGTCTACCCTCGGGTAAGTGTTTTTAAACCTGTGGAACGGAGCATGAGTGCACTTCCAGCAGCGCCGGAACTAAGGTGGAGTCAGACGTGGAGCTCAAAGGTATTGTAATAGCTATAAACAACATTATTCGGTGTCTTTAGACCATCCTCACCTCAAAACTTTAACCGTGACATCTCCATAACTATGGGGTTGCTGGGGGTGGGAGTGGTACCAGAGGGTAACCCACTTCCCTTCTCCGCCCCCTCCCCCAAAACCCCATAAATCGACGCCCGATTGTCTAAAGACTCGCCCCTGTTGGAGGGTTAGTCTGCGCGTAATTTTAGTAGGCGAAATATAGCGCCCTTAAGGGTGAGGCCAGACAAGCGTAATTTTGTGAGTTGTGAGTCGCGTAATTTCGATCGCAGAAATTTTGCCTAGCAGAAATTCTTATGGGCTGCCAGACGAGCGTAATTTTTCAGTTGTGAGTTTCGCTAGCAAAATACTTTACCTAACTGACGGCTGAGACAGCGAGCTGCAATGCGAGCGATTCGGTCGGATTATGGGTGTGAGTTGGCGCACAACTCATTTTGCGTCGCTGTGTGGCACAAACTCGCCTTTTGTATGAAACCGAATGCAACCGAAATTACGCGACTCACAACTCACAAAATTACGCTCGTCTGGCCTCACCCTTACAGTACAGCATCCACATAGTAATGAGATTGTATAGAAATGTATTTATATGAAGGTTCTGCGGGCACGGCACTGGTGCGCGCGGAGGCGTGGCGCGCGGTGGTGGCGCTGGCGGGCGGGCTGCGCGCGCGCCAGCAGCTGCGCGGGCTGGGCGGCGAGCTGCTGCGCCAGGCCGCCTGCCGCGCCGCCGCGCGCCTCGCGCAGGCCGCCGCGCCGCTGCCGCCCACGCTCGGTGACTCGTCACTACTATTTTATTCATTTATCATTTACCACGACCGACGCCGCGTTGGCGCAGCGGTCACAGCACTGGATTGGGATTGGCTGTTGCGCGGGTGGTTGCGGGCTCGAGTCCCGCACACGAGAACATTTGTATTGGCCATACAGATGTTTGTCGTGGTCTGGGTGTTTGTGCAGTCCTTATGGATCGCCTCACCGTGCCTCGGAGAGCACGTTAAATCGTCGGTCCCGGTTACTATCATGTACACCTGATAGCGATCGTTACTCATAGTAGGGAATATATCCGCCAACCCGCATTGGAGCAGAGTGGTGGATTAAGCTCCGATCCTTCTCCTACAAGGGGAAGAGGCCTATGCCCAACAGTGGGATATTACAGGCTGAATCGTGAATCGTGATCATTTACCAAGTTTCTGAAGTGAAACTTCTTTTAACAGGCGCATTAAGGTAAAATTTTTACGGATGAAATGTCACGAAGATTTGCAACGTTTTTGTTGAACAACAGAGCCACCTAGCGTATACTATAGAAACTACATAGGTTGTTACATTAATATCGATAGTATTACATTGCAAACTAACTAGATGGCGCTGGAACGGAAATCTAAAGCTTTGGTTTTGTATAAATATAAACGAGACTAAAAATTAGTTTGCCAAAGAAGTTTCACTTCTGACATGTGTACTTTGTACGCACGCACGTTTTTTCTTAACATACGATCTGGCTGGTTTTGTCTTCGACCTGTGTATTTCAAAGCCAGCAGTTGGATGCCTATCTCGCCATCTGGTGGGATAGGCATCCATAGGGATAGGGAAGGTGGTAGTGAAACTGTGTTATCCCTTAGTCGCATCTTACGACACCCACGGGAATAGAGGGGTGGCTATATTCTTTACTGCCGTAACCACACAGCAGCAAGTGAAGAAATCTAGAAATGTGCTTAGAGGCGATCTCAATGGCAATTTAATTGGCAATGCTTAGTAATTGATTTAAATCCAGAAAGTAAAATACCTTTTTGTGTTTTTTTTTTTTAACGCAAATCATATTTATTTTTTTATAGATGAGTGGTTAAACCTCATTGAAGAGTGTCTCGCACACGAAGTGCAGGCTATACGAGAAAAAGCGATCGAGGCGTTGCCGCATATGTTTGAACAGTACTTGCAGGATGATAACTTGAAGTACGGTGAAATGACGGCCAAGCAGAAGAGAATGGAACTCGTTGACAAGTACTGCGAACAGTTGAGCAACACGGGGGTCAATGGACTTGTGTTGAGGATGGGATATGCCCGCGCTATAGGTGAGGTTTTTATTAGACTATGGGTCCAAAAGAGAGTATTTTTGAGTTTTTCTTGGGTTTTATAATGTTTTCTATTTTTTTGTTTTTATTTATGTTAGTGTAAATATTATAACAAGTGGCGCTGATTGTAATTGATTACATATTGTTAGTGCGCAAATCTCATAATAGATGGCGTTGATGTCAAATTAAATCGCGCTAATACAATTTTTCTTTTACAACATATTCTTTAAAATTGATTTCAATAAAGTAGTAAGGTTCAGATATACAACGGCGTTTCATCAAACATTGTTTAATCCTTTCGATTCGGATGAAGTAGTTTTTTCGTTTTTAGGGTTCCGTACCCAAAGGGTAAAAACGGAAGCCTATTACTAAGACTTCGCTGTCCGTCCGTCCATCTGTCACCAGCCTGTATCTCAAGAACTACGATAGCTAGACAGTTGAAATTTTTACAAATTATGTATTTCTGTTGCCGCTATAACAACAAATACTAAAAACAAAATAAATATTTAAGGGGGGCTCCCATAAAACAAACGCGATTTATTGCCTATTTTTGTTCGATATCATTAAATGGTAACAGGTAGGCACTTGAAATATTCACAAAACACTTAATTGTATATTTACTTAATAATAAATAATAAAATTAAAATAAAAAAAAATATTTAGGGGGTTCATACAACAAAAGTGACTTTTTGCCGCTTTTTGCCCGATATTAAAATCAATGTACCTACTGTTGTTTACCTAGCCAATGGTACGGAACCCTTCGTGCGCGACTTCCGACTCGCACTTGGCCGATTATTTCTTTCCTCTATATCCCTTTCAATATTATATTATATCACTTTTAATATTATTCAAAATAACTAAATCATATCCAATAATTTTTTTTCTATTTCATTTATTTAGATTGAATTGTAAATATCCCTATATGTACTAAACGTATATGAATATTTTCAGGCGCGTTGCCAAAGTTCGTCCTCGAGGAACAAATGCAGTTAGTAATCCAATCACTAATAGACTGCACTAAAGTAACCGAGAGTACAGCGAAATGGGCGGAGGCTCGCCGTGACGCAGTGATAGGACTCACGGAAGTGTGTCAGACATTGGGTCTCGGCAGTGGGTTGGATAAGTTCGTGCCTGACATCCGTGCCGCCTTGCTGGAATGCCTCTCAGAGTACACTGTGGATATGAGGGGAGATATTGGAGCCTGGGTTCGCGAGGCGAGCATGACTGGTGAGTTATTTCTTAGGTTTGGTTGAGTCAGCTTGTAACATCTCACCGCTGGACATAGGTTCTGTTTCTACATGTCGGAGAAGTATTTATTAGATTCTGGATATAAATTTCCAAATAGGCTAATTTGTATCATCGACTAGGTGTTTTGATTTGAAACTTAAAAAAAATAAAAATATAGTGTGTGCTAAAGACCGCACGAAGTGAAAACTTCATTGTGAATATACTAAACACAGCGACACAACAGCAAAGAGCAGTTGTCTGTATATTTCTCGTTCGGGTACACTCGGCGGTCCCGCGTTCACCCGATCGAGCCATTCACCTCTGAGCGTGACGGATCATCCTAACTTACTACCTACGAAAAAATGTGTGTGCGGTGAAAAAATAAACGTCAAATATGCAAACATCATGTAAGAACTCTTGTGTGTGCGTGTGTCACAGGTCTGCTGGCTCTGTGCCGCCAGTGCGCGCGCTCGGCGCCGCAGCTGAACACGGCGGACGGCACGCTGGCCACGCTGCGCGGCGTGGCGCAGCAGGCCGTGGAGAAGATTGACCGCACTCGCGCGCACGCGGGCCGCGTCTTCATCGCGCTCCTCTACAAGTGAGTGAGTGTGCGTGTGTCACAGGTCTGCTGGCTCTGTGCCGCCAGTGCGCGCGCTCGGCGCCGCAGCTGAACACGGCGGACGGCACGCTGGCCACGCTGCGCGGCGTGGCGCAGCAGGCCGTGGAGAAGATTGACCGCACTCGCGCGCACGCGGGCCGCGTCTTCATCGCGCTGCTCTACAAGTGAGTGAGTGTGCGTGTGTCACAGGTCTGCTGGCTCTGTGCCGCCAGTGCGCGCGCTCGGCGCCGCAGCTGAACACGGCGGACGGCACGCTGGCCACGCTGCGCGGCGTGGCGCAGCAGGCCGTGGAGAAGATTGACCGCACTCGCGCGCACGCGGGCCGCGTCTTCATCGCGCTGCTCTACAAGTGAGTGAGTGTGCGTGTGTCACAGGTCTGCTGGCTCTGTGCCGCCAGTGCGCGCGCTCGGCGCCGCAGCTGAACACGGCGGACGGCACGCTGGCCACGCTGCGCGGCGTGGCGCAGCAGGCCGTGGAGAAGATTGACCGCACTCGCGCGCACGCGGGCCGCGTCTTCATCGCGCTGCTCTACAAGTGAGTGAGTGTGCGTGTGTCACAGGTCTGCTGGCTCTGTGCCGCCAGTGCGCGCGCTCGGCGCCGCAGCTGAACACGGCGGACGGCACGCTGGCCACGCTGCGCGGCGTGGCGCAGCAGGCCGTGGAGAAGATTGACCGCACTCGCGCGCACGCGGGCCGCGTCTTCATCGCGCTGCTCTACAAGTGAGTGAGTGTGCGTGTGTCACAGGTCTGCTGGCTCTGTGCCGCCAGTGCGCGTGTTAGAGTAGAGAAATAAAAATGTAAATAGAAGTAATAAAAAAGAATTTATTTAATATTCATACTTTATTAATCTAAGAATATTGTCTGATCAGTGAATTCAAATTAAAATTATTTATTTTTAAAAGTGAAGCTACCACCGATTCGGAATGTTGATTCTGCAGAGAAGAATCGGCAAGAAACTCCGCAGTTACTCTTTTTGAAAATAATGTATAAACAGTGTTTTGGTACAAAATTAGTAATACATAATTATGTTGCATAAAATACAGCGTCAACATAGATTATTATACAAGTATACACTTATTCATTACATATATTACAAAATATCAATAATACTTATCTTTTCTATTCCCGAGAGCTCCGCACCGGTCGATGTCTCAAACAAGAATGACCCAATCGAGTCGGAACACTCGTTTTTATAGGCGACGACAAACAAGTATGACACATACTTGTTTGTTGTCTAACGTTTAGACACTATATTCATTTATTCACTTAATTTAATATTATCAAATTTTATATTACATTATAAACTAACTATGGATTTATGTAAAAATATGAAATAATCTGACACGGCCATACTGACAAGTACTTCGTTCTCGAAGTACAATCACAAAATCAATCATTGATTATTAATTACATACATAATACTTATAGGTACATTTGCTTACTTAATATCATTAATCGTTTTACAGCTGTAATCAATAATAATAATCAGACCTTACTGTGCAGATCAAACACCCCGCAGTCGCAACGCGTCATCACCTGCAGCCAGTGAATATCATACAACAGCTAAGGTTTCAATTTATCCAGACCCTACTGTGCAGATTAAACACCCCGCAGTCGCAACGCGTCATCACCTGCAGCCAGTGAATATCGTACAACAGCTAGGGTCTTAATATATCCATAATCCATAATCCATAATAATACAATCATATTCTAAAGTAATAATTACAATAAATCTTCTACAATCATATTCTAAAATAATAATTACAATAAATCTTCTACAACAACATTTTGCTCAGACCACTCTCCAGGCCATAGCCAAATTTTTTGCAACTATGTGTTATGTTTCTTAAATTTCTAATGCCCTTTAATGAGAATCTGTCATTATCGAATATTTATCAAGTCGCATATGGCCTTAATTTACATATATGGTACCTCCTACGCTATAATCTATGTTATCTCTACGTATTTGGTCAAATCGGTCTTTAAATTTATCAGTCAGTAAGTCAGTTCAGCCTACTGCAGTTACGTCAATGATATTATGATCTTGTATCACCTTATCTAACCGAGCTTGTATACACGGGATGTTAGAGTTTCTACCAATAAGCAACGTAATAAGTGAAAAGCCAATTGATTGCTGTACAGTAGTGTTCAAAGAAAGTTGGACTTCCCACACAACGCTCGGCCAGTCTGACACATCGGTACCAGTCGCTATCATATCATACCTAGGGTAAAACAACTGAAAACACTCAACGAAATACTTATTTCTCACTTCAAATCTATAGTTATTCATTCACAATATACACTTTTAACTACATTTAATATATTATCACACTAATCACGTATACGCCACTTATCGAGCAGCAACGTTAGCCGCACAATAATTAAACAATAATTGCTTCTTTACTTACAAATTATCATATTTACAGAGCAACATACCCTCCAATACATGACAAAGATGGCGACTGACCAATCATAAAATTAGTATTAACTATTCGGAAGATGGCGTCTCTATCTATATGCTCTTTGGATACTTCAACAAATAATAATCGCACTAAGCACAATACAATCTTATAAAATTATTAGAAGAATAAATTTAAATAATAGGTAACAGTAATTACTAGGTAACTACCCTCCAAAACAGTTAATAAAGATGGCAACTGACTAATCTTAAGTAAATATTAACCATCGGAAGATGGTGGTGACATTTTTGTACTGTTCCGGTATTAAACGAATAAACAATAAAAGTATAATATTAATACAAAAACTAATATTTTGATAATTGTCAGAATTAAAAATTTAAATGCCAACACTAGTTTGCCATTCATTAAATAACTGTCACAACTGTCTTGAACAAAACTTAGTTCCACGATTGGTTATTATTAAGGATGGCGTACCGTAATCCGTGAGAGAACTTCGTAAAATCTCGAGTAGTTCCTCAATTCCCTTTGTTTTCAAAGGCTGCTGTGGCGGCTTGCTGGATGCTGGTCCATTTGAATTCAAAGCCAATTTTCTGTATACCAGCCTTCAGCACAATTATCGTTTTTCCTTAGATCGACTAGGACGGCCCCATAACCTGCACAACTGAAAAAAAATCACACATATTATTGTAGGTGAATTTGGGCGAGAATCCCACTTCTGATGTTAGAGTAGAGAAATAAAAATGTAAATAGAAGTAATAAAAAAGAATTTATTTAATATTCATACTTTATTAATCTAAGAATATTGTCTGATCAGTGAATTCAAATTAAAATTATTTATTTTTAAAAGTGAAGCTACCACCGATTCGGAATGTTGATTCTGCAGAGAAGAATCGGCAAGAAACTCCGCAGTTACTCTTTTTGAAAATAATGTATAAACAGTGTTTTGGTACAAAATTAGTAATACATAATTATAATTATGTTGCATAAAATACAGCGTCAACATAGATTATTATACAAGTATACACTTATTCATTACATATATTACAAAATATCAATAATACTTATCTTTTCTATTCCCGAGAGCTCCGCACCGGTCGATGTCTCAAACAAGAATGACCCAATCGAGTCGGAACACTCGTTTTTATAGGCGACGACAAACAAGTATGACACATACTTGTTTGTTGTCTAACGTTTAGACACTATATTCATTTATTCACTTAATTTAATATTATCAAATTTTATATTACATTATAAACTAACTATGGATTTATGTAAAAATATGAAATAATCTGACACGCGCGCTCGGCGCCGCAGCTGAACACGGCGGACGGCACGCTGGCCACGCTGCGCGGCGTGGCGCAGCAGGCCGTGGAGAAGATTGACCGCACTCGCGCGCACGCGGGCCGCGTCTTCATCGCGCTGCTCTACAAGTGAGTGAGTGTGCGTGTGTCACAGGTCTGCTGGCTCTGTGCCGCCAGTGCGCGCGCTCGGCGCCGCAGCTGAACACGGCGGACGGCACGCTGGCCACGCTGCGCGGCGTGGCGCAGCAGGCCGTGGAGAAGATTGACCGCACTCGCGCGCACGCGAGCCGCGTCTTCATCGCGCTGCTCTACAAGTGAGTGAGTGTGCGTGTGTCACAGGTCTGCTGGCTCTGTGCCGCCAGTGCGCGCGCTCGGCGCCGCAGCTGAACACGGCGGACGGCACGCTGGCCACGCTGCGCGGCGTGGCGCAGCAGGCCGTGGAGAAGATTGACCGCACTCGCGCGCACGCGGGCCGCGTCTTCATCGCGCTGCTCTACAAGTGAGTGAGTGTGCGTGTGTCACAGGTCTGCTGGCTCTGTGCCGCCAGTGCGCGCGCTCGGCGCCGCAGCTGAACACGGCGGACGGCACGCTGGCCACGCTGCGCGGCGTGGCGCAGCAGGCCGTGGAGAAGATTGACCGCACTCGCGCGCACGCGAGCCGCGTCTTCATCGCGCTGCTCTACAAGTGAGTGAGTGTGCGTGTGTCACAGGTCTGCTGGCTCTGTGCCGCCAGTGCGCGCGCTCGGCGCCGCAGCTGAACACGGCGGACGGCACGCTGGCCACGCTGCGCGGCGTGGCGCAGCAGGCCGTGGAGAAGATTGACCGCACTCGCGCGCACGCGGGCCGCGTCTTCATCGCGCTGCTCTACAAGTGAGTGAGTGTGCGTGTGTCACAGGTCTGCTGGCTCTGTGCCGCCAGTGCGCGCGCTCGGCGCCGCAGCTGAACACGGTGGACGGCACGCTGGCCACGCTGCGCGGCGTGGCGCAGCAGGCCGTGGAGAAGATTGACCGCACTCGCGCGCACGCGGGCCGCGTCTTCATCGCGCTGCTCTACAAGTGAGTGAGTGTGCGTGTGTCACAGGTCTGCTGGCTCTGTGCCGCCAGTGCGCGCGCTCGGCGCCGCAGCTGAACACGGCGGACGGCACGCTGGCCACGCTGCGCGGCGTGGCGCAGCAGGCCGTGGAGAAGATTGACCGCACTCGCGCGCACGCGGGCCGCGTCTTCATCGCGCTGCTCTACAAGTGAGTGAGTGTGCGTGTGTCACAGGTCTGCTGGCTCTGTGCCGCCAGTGCGCGCGCTCGGCGCCGCAGCTGAACACGGCGGACGGCACGCTGGCCACGCTGCGCGGCGTGGCGCAGCAGGCCGTGGAGAAGATTGACCGCACTCGCGCGCACGCGGGCCGCGTCTTCATCGCGCTGCTCTACAAGTGAGTGAGTGTGCGTGTGTCACAGGTCTGCTGGCTCTGTGCCGCCAGTGCGCGCGCTCGGCGCCGCAGCTGAACACGGCGGACGGCACGCTGGCCACGCTGCGCGGCGTGGCGCAGCAGGCCGTGGAGAAGATTGACCGCACTCGCGCGCACGCGGGCCGCGTCTTCATCGCGCTGCTCTACAAGTGAGTGAGTGTGCGTGTGTCACAGGTCTGCTGGCTCTGTGCCGCCAGTGCGCGCGCTCGGCGCCGCAGCTGAACACGGTGGACGGCACGCTGGCCACGCTGCGCGGCGTGGCGCAGCAGGCCGTGGAGAAGATTGACCGCACTCGCGCGCACGCGGGCCGCGTCTTCATCGCGCTGCTCTACAAGTGAGTGAGTGTGCGTGTGTCACAGGTCTGCTGGCTCTGTGCCGCCAGTGCGCGCGCTCGGCGCCGCAGCTGAACACGGCGGACGGCACGCTGGCCACGCTGCGCGGCGTGGCGCAGCAGGCCGTGGAGAAGATTGACCGCACTCGCGCGCACGCGAGCCGCGTCTTCATCGCGCTGCTCTACAAGTGAGTGAGTGTGCGTGTGTCACAGGTCTGCTGGCTCTGTGCCGCCAGTGCGCGCGCTCGGCGCCGCAGCTGAACACGGCGGACGGCACGCTGGCCACGCTGCGCGGCGTGGCGCAGCAGGCCGTGGAGAAGATTGACCGCACTCGCGCGCACGCGGGCCGCGTCTTCATCGCGCTGCTCTACAAGTGAGTGAGTGTGCGTGTGTCACAGGTCTGCTGGCTCTGTGCCGCCAGTGCGCGCGCTCGGCGCCGCAGCTGAACACGGCGGACGGCACGCTGGCCACGCTGCGCGGCGTGGCGCAGCAGGCCGTGGAGAAGATTGACCGCACTCGCGCGCACGCGAGCCGCGTCTTCATCGCGCTGCTCTACAAGTGAGTGAGTGTGCGTGTGTCACAGGTCTGCTGGCTCTGTGCCGCCAGTGCGCGCGCTCGGCGCCGCAGCTGAACACGGCGGACGGCACGCTGGCCACGCTGCGCGGCGTGGCGCAGCAGGCCGTGGAGAAGATTGACCGCACTCGCGCGCACGCGGGCCGCGTCTTCGTCGCGCTGCTCTACAAGTGAGTGAGTGTGCGTGTGTCACAGGTCTGCTGGCTCTGTGCCGCCAGTGCGCGCGCTCGGCGCCGCAGCTGAACACGGCGGACGGCACGCTGGCCACGCTGCGCGGCGTGGCGCAGCAGGCCGTGGAGAAGATTGACCGCACTCGCGCGCACGCGGGCCGCGTCTTCATCGCGCTGCTCTACAAGTGAGTGAGTGTGCGTGTGTCACAGGTCTGCTGGCTCTGTGCCGCCAGTGCGCGCGCTCGGCGCCGCAGCTGAACACGGCGGACGGCACGCTGGCCACGCTGCGCGGCGTGGCGCAGCAGGCCGTGGAGAAGATTGACCGCACTCGCGCGCACGCGGGCCGCGTCTTCATCGCGCTGCTCTACAAGTGAGTGAGTGTGCGTGTGTCACAGGTCTGCTGGCTCTGTGCCGCCAGTGCGCGCGCTCGGCGCCGCAGCTGAACACGGCGGACGGCACGCTGGCCACGCTGCGCGGCGTGGCGCAGCAGGCCGTGGAGAAGATTGACCGCACTCGCGCGCACGCGGGCCGCGTCTTCATCGCGCTGCTCTACAAGTGAGTGAGTGTGCGTGTGTCACAGGTCTGCTGGCTCTGTGCCGCCAGTGCGCGCGCTCGGCGCCGCAGCTGAACACGGCGGACGGCACGCTGGCCACGCTGCGCGGCGTGGCGCAGCAGGCCGTGGAGAAGATTGACCGCACTCGCGCGCACGCGGGCCGCGTCTTCATCGCGCTGCTCTACAAGTGAGTGAGTGTGCGTGTGTCACAGGTCTGCTGGCTCTGTGCCGCCAGTGCGCGCGCTCGGCGCCGCAGCTGAACACGGCGGACGGCACGCTGGCCACGCTGCGCGGCGTGGCGCAGCAGGCCGTGGAGAAGATTGACCGCACTCGCGCGCACGCGGGCCGCGTCTTCATCGCGCTGCTCTACAAGTGAGTGAGTGTGCGTGTGTGCGTGCTTGCGTGCGTGCGACGTGCCTGAGTGTGTGTGTGTGTGTGAATGCGAGCATGTGCAACAGTACAATTACAATTAAAACTTAATAGGAGTTCGAATAACTACAGCTCAGTAACAGTATGATAATAATAAATTAATTAGGTATTTATTATATGTTTGATATATTTATTAAATATTTAGCAATTCAACACGATTTTTGAACTGCTGGTCTGAAATTAAACTTGTAAAAAAAACAAACAACGCACGCCATATTATAATAACAAATGTTTCAGATAGTAAAAATGGTACGGGTAACTAATAGCCCGTTTATGTTGTTAATATAATAATAAAAAAACCAGTATGATAATTGATCGGTGAATCCCCAGCGACCCCCCGATCGCCAACATCCCGCACCACTCGGCGCTGCAGCGCATCTTCCCCGGCGAGGAGGCGGAGGGCGGGCAGGCCAGCGAGAGCTCGGCCGTGGTGCTGTGGCTGTTCCCCGGGCACACCATGCCGCGCTTCGTGCAGCTGCTGGCCTTCCCGCCCTACCGCTACCACGTGCTGCGCGGGCTCGTCGTCAGCGCCGGCGAGCTCACCGAGAGCTTGGTGAGACTCTCCGCCATCTTTACTCACGCTTAGCCATAGGCCTCCTCCTCCATGTAGGAGAGTGTTAATTTTGTAGGTCATACATACACATACATATGGTTTCCGTTCACTGGACCGGTTCGACTAATACAAACAGATAGAGATTTTTCAAGTCTATCGCCCGTATTTATAAAGAAGTAATTACTTTTTCTTAAGTATTTTCTTAGCTAAGTCATTACTTACAGCTAGAATTCTCAAGCACAAAATCTTATTTTATAGTTAAGTAAAGCGCATTAACCCCGTATTTGTAGGGAAATAAAAGTGATTACTTGAGTAAAAGTAGTTACTTAAGTAACTGTTTTTATTTTATAGTCAAGAAATTGCTTGCAGTTTGAACTGTCAAAAGTTAGAATTCTCAGCCAAGTAATAGTCACCATTTCCCTTACTCAAGCAAAGTTTACCACTTACGAATTTGGCGTTTGGTGATTGTTATTCATTTGTGTGTAAGGTTATTATTTTACAAGAAAAGAAGTCTTTGGAAGAAATTGAAGCGGTTTTTGCTGTTTTTGATGATCTTTACAATAATATAATAAAGGAGATAAATGTTCCTGAGCCACAAAATCCAAAAGTTTACTTTCGTCATGTGGGTCCATTTTGCGATTATTCGGAAGACAGTTTTAAAATGAGATTTCGATTCTCCAAAAATATTGTGATGAATGTGATTTTGCCAAAGATTAATGACTCATTACAATCAGAAACTCAAAAAGGACTTCCGAGAGGATACATAATATACAGTACTAATAATAATGTATAAAGTATAATTATATCTAATAAATCTAAAAAGATCACAAAATATAATATAATTATATTATAGTCGTAATAAATTAAGACATAATTATATTCGTATTTAAAAGTCTTTAATAAATTCAACTCGCCACCGACAACTAAAATTGTGACACAAACACAATGCAAACAAAATGAAATTAATTCGTATTACTATTTTTTTTTTTTGTGTTTTACACACATGAGGATATTCAAAAATGTTTTTTATTATTAGTAAATATTTACAGCAATGAAAATCAAGCCCCCCACGCTTACAAACAATATGAATTTTTCAATTGAGTACTCCAGTTTTATTTTTAAATTTTTAGTTCAATTAGTTTCAAGAGAGTGTTTTTTTTAGTTTATTCAAACTATAACTTATTAAATGTAGATTTTATTTTTCTTATCTTTAACTATTCTTTATAAACAACGAATTCCTGCGCCATCTTTTGGGTGTATTTGCAACCTAGATGTCAATGAAGAACTTTCTCGATGAATCAACGTACACCGCCATCTATGAAAAGTTCATAAACCTAAACAGTGAATAAACACTTGCCTAAGAAACAATTAATTGATAGCTACATTTTATTCGTTTACATTCACGACATAAGCAAATAATTGAGATGATAACTATCCTATCCAGTAGTAAGTACCTACGCCCGTAGTTATAGAGAAGTAATTACTTTTCTTAAGTATTTTCTTAACCAAGTCATTACTTACAGCTAGAATTCTCAAGCACAAAATCTTATTTTATAGTCAAGTAAAGTACATTACTTAGCTAAGAAAATGCTAGAGTAATAGACAACGGTTGACCATTGTTTGGAGAAATAAAACGTTTGACACGTGAATATCCTACCAAATATGAATGTGCACTTTTTACGCTTTGAATAATGGCTGACGCGAGCTTTTTAACTTGCCAACATTATGTATGTAATGTCATTGTAAACTGTTTTTTATTATCATATATCACGACAATATTGCTGTAAATATTTACTAAAAATAAAAAACAGTTCCGAATTTCCTTATGTGTGGGAAACACAAAAAAAAATAATACGAATAAATGTCATTGTGTTTGTGTCACAATTTTAGTTGTCGGTGGCGAGTTGAATTTATTGAAGACTTTTAAATACGAATATAATTACATACCTATGTCTTAATTTATTACGAATTTAATATAATCATATTATATTTTGTGATATTTTTAGATTTATTAGATATAATTATACTTTATACATTATTATTAGTACTGTATATTATGTATCCTCTCGGAAGTCCTTTTTGAGTTTCTGATTGTAATGAGTCATTAATCTTTGGCAAAATCACATTCATCACAATATTTTTGGAGAATCGAAATCTCATTTTAAAACTGTCTTCCGAATAATCGCGAAATGGATCCACATGACGAAAGTAAACTTTGGGATTTTGTGGCTCAGGGACTTTTATCTCCTCTAATATACTATTGTACAGATCATCAAAAACAGCAAAAACCGCTTCAATTTCTTCCAAAGACTTCTTTTCTTGTAAAATAATAACCTTACACACAAATGAATAACAACCACCAAACGCCAAATTCGTATGTGGTAAACTTTGCTTGAGTAAGGGAAATGATGACTATTACTTGGCTGAGAATTCTAACTTTTGACAGTTCAAACTGCAAGCAATTTCTCAACTATAAAATAAAAACAGTTACTTAAGCAACTACTTTTACTCAAGTAATCACTTTTACTTCACTATAAATACGGGGGTATGACATTGCTCGGAAAATTCTAGATAATTACAAAAATTATATAAATATGTAGTTAAATTGATAATGTATTTATCATTTTAAATAAAATACTAAGTAAAAAATAATAATCTAGTTTCTCTTATTTTTTGCTAAGACAAAAATCAACTTTATATGATTCAGCTTGTAATATCCCACTGCTGGACATAGGCCTCTTTACCCCCATGTAGGAGAAGGATCGCAGCTTAATCCACCACGCTACTCCAATGCGGGTTAGCGGATATATTACCTACTATGAGAAACAATCGTGTACATGATAACAACAGAGACCGACAGTTAAACGTGCGCTCCGAGCCACGGTAGGGAGACCCACAAAGACTAACAACCGAAACCGAAGAAACCGCGACCGTCGGTGTTTAGGCGCCGCCGACACGGCACACGCACCATTACACTAGAGCGGTCGTCCATCTTTAGTTAACCGGATGTTGTTCAGCTTGTACGTTAACCGCTTTTAGACCGATTCCTATATTCGAAAAACGATTCGTTTTGCACACCAATCGATCAATTTCGAATCGATATTTTCGAAATTAATTGTGCTTTCAGTTTCGCGTTAATTTGAGGAAAAACGCACTAAAATATTATATAGCCTGTAGCTTTCCTCGGTAAATGAACTATCTGACTGAGTTCCTGAGACTAGTGCGTTGAAATGAACAATTTTATATACGTTTATAAATTATGACAACGTAAATCCCAAGCAAGATTACATTAAAAAAAATTCAGTAATTTTAAATATTGTAGTGTGCTCTTATTTTTTACATATTTCAATACATTTATTAAGAAACACCCATACAGCTCTAGAACTGTTGTTCATGAAAGTTGTTTATATGCAGTAAATTTACTGAAGTAGGGTACGGCAGGAAATATCCCGCCTAAAATCTGAAGCAACCCATCTAGGGAAGTACCTCGATCTTGCAGAAGCTAAATAATACTGCTTTCAGGCAGCGTTGTGTTCCTGTGATGAGTAAGGTGACTAGAGCTCCTGGGAAGAATTGGGGGTAGGGTTAGCCACACGTTCGATGCTTTTAGTATTGCAGGCGTATATAGGCTACGGTAATCGCTTACCATCAGGTGAGCCGTACGCTTGTTTGCCGACCTACTTGTAGAAAAAAAAAAACATTAACTATAACTAAAAAGTGAACCTAACTTTTAAGCTGTGTTCTCTTTATGGTACCGTATGCTCTCTGCTTCTGAACTTAATAAAGTGGTAAATAAATGTAACTAAATATTTTTCTTCTAAAGGTTAAACACACGACACAATCTCTATTCTCCTACCTGAACACACTGCACGATGATAAGGAAACTTTGAAGAGCATCTGCGACACCATCATCCAGGTGTTCGCGGACAACTTGCACGTCAAACGGATCACCGGACCCATGTTCAATTTCCTGGATAGACTTCTAAGCTCTGGTAAACATTTGTTGATTACTTTTTATTACATAGTATAAAACAAAGTCGCTTTCCGCTGTCTGTATGCTTAGATCAGGGTTTCTTAACCTGTGGTCCATGGACCCCAAAGAGGTCCGTGTTATGAAAGCTGGGGGTCCATGGCAAGCCTACTTATGTTGTGAGTAAATATTTTCAAAAATCAAAAACAACTTCTCAATTTGATATTCTAATCTAGCATAAGCAGCAGCAACCGTCACACTAGTTATTTATATGTAAAGTTTGATCGTAAACAATAAAAGGTGATTGAAGTAAAGCATCGTTGTGTTTTTTTCTTTTTTTTTTTTTGGAAAGTGTCTGTGGACTTTTTGAAATTTTTAAAGGGGTCCATCACTAGAAAAAGGTTAAGAAACCCTGGCTTAGATAATAGAGTGATTCTAGAGGAAGGTTTATATGTATAATACATGCGTAATACGGTAATATAGTAGAGGAACACTGATAGTTTTTGCAACCGTGGTAAGCCGGGGCGGGTCGCTAGTATTACAATAATTAACTATTAATATTATTATAATTAAGCTATCTGGTACTGCACAGAAGGTAACTCGTTTTTTTTAACGCATTTTTTCAGTTAAGAAGTATAATTTTCAAACAGATTTTAGTGGTCAAAGGTCTGTAAAATGTAGCAATACATCGAATTTCATGACAATAATTAAGTATGTATGACCTGATTCCATAAAATAATTTCGTCTTTCGTCGTATCTTCTTCATTATTCAGCACAGTAGCTATATCTTCTATACATATTTTTTATCGATTCTGCATGTTACAATTGAGAACTCTGCTCAGTTCGATTGCTTGTTATCGAATCATCGACAAGAAACTCATTATTTATAAATAAAAAACAATCGAGAGTGGGTAAATTGAAACTTATCGCAAAATCGTGATTAATAAAGATTTCTAAGTAAACGTCTTGTGTGTCTTTCCGATGTATATGACTAATAACCAAACTTCTGTTTTTGTTTTTTTCTTAAACATTGTGTTCAATTTCAGGTTCCATATCGCCGATATTAGAAGACCCAGAATCAACATTTGCTCGAGATATACTAAAATATTTACAACTAGAGCTAAGAGGTGGAAAGAATATTTATAAATTACTGGACTCTATCAACGTACTGTGTCAACTTATTCAGGTAAAATTGGATCGTGTTTCATTAACACTTTTTTTCCACTGATTATATTTATAAATACAGTATAAATTTTTAAAAAAAGTGCTAATTTTTTTTATTTCTTCTTCTCTGTTCTTCTTTCCTCCTATTATCTAAATCAATAGTAAATTTCTTATTAATAATATATTCTTATATCGTTTATTCTGATTGGATATATTGTCCGGACTCCCGACACAAGAGAAACCCCACTGGGAGCCGTAGAGTGTGAGGCGTTAATTATTATTCATTTATCATTATTATTGTTATATTATCGTATTCATAAATAACTTTGTTAGTGGTTCATATGATAAGTAAATAACGGTCCGTGTGCGCGTGCGCGGCAGGTGCGCGGCGCGTGGGCGGCGGCGCTGGGGCAGCTCGCCGTCTACGTGTGCTACGCCGACCGCTACGTGCGGCGCTGCGCGGCGGCGCGGCTCTACGAGGCGCTCACGCTCTACGGCGACGTCACCGACCTGCCGCCCGACGACCTCGACAAGGTTCTTTCTTATATACAACTAACTAAGTTCCTGGCCCCGTGTCCACAGCACGGCGCCGTGGACGGTGACTCTTATTACAAGAGACAGGTTGATAAACTGTCAAATGTCGATACATATTATTGAAGTTGACTGTAAACCGTCCACGGCACCGTCCTGCGGCACGGCGTGGTGCCGTAGACATGCGTCCGGCTCACCTGATGGTAAGCGGTTACCGTAGCCTATAGACTCCTGCTATACACCTGAAACATCGCAAGCGCGTTGCCGACTCTACCCCCAACCCCACCCAGGAGCTGTGCCCATCAGAGCTGTGTTATTTAGCTGTGTGATATGTGCTGTAAGTTTGAGGTACTTCTCCAGACGCGCTGCTCCAGATTTTGAGCAGGATATATCATGCTGTGCCCTACCTCAATAAAAGTTCCTCGTCTACTCTCCTGGTAGTAAGAGCTCCGAACTAGAGACAACCTTTACCATATGTTTAGTGGTTAAATATTATTTTAGTATATTAAAAAATAATATGTAGTAGTTTAAAAAAAAATCGCGAATGGGTCGCCTGGAAAAATCCCAGTCAGCCTATAATTAATTCAACATTGAAAAATAGTTTTTACTATAGTTGCACCGAATACTTAAATAAATAAATAAATAAATTTAATAACAACCGACAGTATTAAGTCTGTAAGTAAATATTTAAATGTTGGGTTGCCTTTTATTTTCCTGGCATAACTTGGTTGGTAGGTATAAACAGGTATAGTAATATATATTCATACTTGTTATTACACCCACATACATATAAATAAAACTTTAACATTAAAATTAAGCGCTTCTTTATTACGAATAAGAGATGATATAGGGTTGTCTGCTAAAATCTTAGTTTAAATGACAGTTGCCGACATAATATAACCGAGTACTATGATACTTTTATTACTATAGTTGGTGACACTGATATTGAGCGCTGACCTTTGATATGATTTAGATATCGATATATAATTAGTACTAAAAGCTTTTACATTTTATTTATTTTTATGCTGAACATAATAATTTTTTGTTTGTGACTCCTGCACGATGCACTAAGCGATGCTCGTGACGATACCGAGATACCACATACAAACAAAAACAAAACTTCGACAGAAGTCCGTACAAAGCATATTCTATTAAAGAAACGGCTTAGAACTTAATCTGTCATACATTCACGGCGGCTGATCCATATTGATTTTTTTTTAAATATCACTAAGTCGGCAAACAAGCGTACGGCTCACCTGATGGTAAGCAATTACCGTAGCTTATAGACGCCTGCAACACCAGAAGTATCGCAAGCGCGTTGCCGACCCTTTCCCCAATCCCCCAGGAGCTCTGGTCACCTTACTCACCAACAGGAACACAACACTGCTTGAAAGCATTATTATTTAGCTGTGGTCTTCTGTAAGGTCGAGGTACTACCCCAGTCGGGCTGCTCCATTTTTTGAGCAGGAAATTTCCTGCTGTGCCCTACCTCAGTTCGAAGTTCTCAGTTGAATAGTTTTAGTTTACGTAGATTACTTCCAAATAAGTCCTCCATATCTTAAATCATAAAAAAGTGCGTGTGTACAAAGTACACGTCATGTTAGAAGTGAAACTTCTTTGGCAAACTAAATTTTAAGTATATTTATGCAAATTTAAAGCTTTAGATTTCCGTTTCAGCGCCATCTAGTTAGTTTGCAATGTAATACTATCGAATATCGATATTAATGTAAAGGTGCGTACGGATTGCGCGTACCCTGGTACGCGTACTCAGTTTACGCGTATTCGGAACGCCTAGTCCATACCTGCAGCTACGCGTTCACTCTAGGGTACGCGTACCGCGCGAGCCAACTCGCAGCGCGAGCCATCGTCGGTCGGTTTTTGGTCGCGCGTCAAAGAGGACTCACGCGGCCGGCTACGCTATATTTGGACGGCAAAATGAATAAACACGCATGTTCTTCGAGTTTCAATAATGATAATATTATCAGATTGATTCAACTTTATGAATTTCACCGAGTCTTGTGGGATAGCACACTAACTAATTATCGAAATAACGATTTACGCCAAGATGCATGGAAGGCAATTTCAAATGAACTATTTCCACACTGTAATCTTTCACGATACAATTTTTTCATCCACCATCTAGGTTTCCGTTTGTTTCTCTTTTTTTATTTAAAATGTGTTGAATAACGACTAACGCCACAGCAGTGGTGGTGCACGCAACCGCTAAGTTTGTCGGAGTCATGGCGAATGACTGGGGCTCGCGGAGCGCTCTGGATCGATTGACCTCGCGTACAGGTTCGCGGCGGTCCGTACAGGAGCTGTACGCGTATCCAATGTACGCGTGGACAGTGTTTCCCAACTACGCGTTACACAGGAACGCGCAATCCGTACGCACCTTAACAACCTTTGTAGTTTCTATAGTACACGCTAGGTGGCTCTGTTGTTTGACAAAAATGTTGCACATCTTCATAAAGTTTCATCCGTAAAAAATTTACCCTCATGCGCCTAAAAAAAGTTTCACTTCAATATTATAGTTGAAAGTGCCATAATGGAAAGTACTAATATGTTTTAACGTTTCAGGTTATGACAATACTTGCCGAAACCGACTGGGAAAAGGATGTCAGCGAGTTAAGGCCTGTCAGAAATGAAATTTGTGACCTAATGGGTATAAAACGTCCCGTTATGAAGCAGAAGGCGCCTTAAAATGTGATTTTATACATACATATTTTTGTATCTGATAATTTAACAGCTTGGAAAATAAAAACCAAGAGATTATATGTTGCTTTAGTGCCTTTACGAATATTTATTTTAATGAATATTATTATTAATTAATAATAATATAATAATATTAACTAACTACGCGCACTATTTTTTTTTACTAATGACTTCGTGGAGGCAAATTGTATAATTAAAAGTGTAACGAAATGAAATAAAACGCTTATTTATGTAAAGAGTATTTTATTTACATTACACAATATATAGACAAATAATAGTAGGGTAAAAGAGGGTAATGGGGGTCACTTAAGCGAGAATTCAAATAAAATATTAATTAAAAAATAAGTGTTTATTGCAAACTCCCTAAAACATAATTTACTTATTGCACTATCATTAGAGATCAATTTCAGTCACTTTGGCAATCAACTTTAGAAATTATAAATGTTTAAAAAAAAAACAGATTTGACTCCCATTACACCAACATAGGGGCAATGGTGATCACCTTGGGGGCAATCGGAGTCAAACCAAATCTAGCACATATCGCAGACATAACCTTCAGCTGAGTTCCATCCAGTGCACTCCGCGTGAGCCCATAGCCCACACGAGGTACATCTGAACCACATCAGCCCATAGCCCACACGAGGTACATCTGAACCACATCTCGTTGTTTCTTCCGAATTCATCGCATAATAAGCATCTGTTTCCAGCATCTTCTGCTTCATCATCCTCATCATCCTGGCATAAGTTGTCAGTGTCAACATCTGATACAGAAGTTTAGTTCAATTTTTGTAATACTTGGCGCTTTGCCTTTTCAGTGCCCTTCTTTTCTATCTTTAGTTCTGTATTTTTAGTCTTTTTCCCCTGTCCTTTGCCTTTCCGTATCTTTCCTTTTCCTTTTTTTTTCTTGATTTTATTATTTTCTTTCTCTAACAGATTTTCTTTTATTGGTGTTGAAGTTAAAATTGTAGCATGTTGCTTTAGGCCCTGTCTTGTATTTATAACAGGTGTTTTCTCTGGCAACTTGATTAAATCATGCAATGTAGTACTGATTTGGTTTGGCGTGCCAGGAACTGGTGGTACAAAATCTGGTTCAGAATCGAGTGGGACTACCAATTGGTTAGACATCCTAAGAGCTGGTGAATCAATTTGTTTTGAAGTGCTCGGAACTGTTGAGCGAATTTCTTTTGATGTGCTGGGAATCGTACTGATAGCTGCGTGAGATTCATTGCAATCTTGGATTGCAACGGTCTCTGGTTGGAGAATTTGTGTAGTGAGAAAATCTTCTTCGGTGAATACTTGCGGATTTAGTGGAAATATTCCAGTTGATCTAAACCCTAATTCTCCTTTACTAATAGACGCAACATTATTAAACGCTTTCCTAACCAAAGATGCTACATCATAAGGGGTTATTCCAGGCTATCAGAAGACCAGGAAGCCTTTTCAGTTGTCCTGACTCGTACTTTCGGCATCTAAAAATAAATAATAATAACGTAACCAAACATGCAAAGTTGCGGGCAATAGTGATCACTTGCTGCGGGTAATGAGAGTCACCTGACTCTCATTACCCGCAACTACCCTAATGATAAAAAAATGAAAATAACAAAAAATCTGTAATATACTGATATAATCTGAATTGCACATCAAAATTTTGAACGTATAACTAAGTACGTCTAAAAGTTTTAATAGCATACTGTATAAAATTCGGCACTTACCTTCTAATTTGCATTGAAGTAAAATTACATCAGCGGAGCACAAAAACAAAACACGTTCGTTTCTCAGTGGGGCGGACGCTGACTATCGCGAGCCGTTCGAGGCTAGGCCTATGGCCAGAGCGGGGGGTAAGGACACTGTTTACGCGTCGCTCGCATGTACTGTTTCGTGGATATGAGGGTGACTCCCATTGCCCGCTGACTCCCATTACCCTACTTTCCCCTAATTCGTCTTGATAGCCAATTTGCGTTAAGAAGAAATAGTAACTCACTCTACAGTACAACTGACAGGTAAACACGTACTCACGCTTGGATGAAAAATAAATCATTTATTATACAGTATCACTAATAGTATGAAACAAAGTTGTTTCCCGCTGTCTGTATGCTTAGATCTTTAAGACTATGCAACGGATTTTGATGCGGTTTTTTTTAATAGAGAGAGAGTGATTCAAGATTATACATGTATAATATTGTAGAGAAACACTGATCATTTTAGAGCTTTATAACGTATCTTTTGTTGTAGATAATATTTAGTATCAGCATTGCACCCGTGCGAAACCAGGGCGGGTCGCTAGTTTAATTAATATCAAGTGATAATTTTATCATAATTTTCATTAATTTCTTCGTATTGTATTTCTGTTATGAGTTATTAATCGAATTTTATTTTTACAAACAGACAAAATACGCTAACTTCAACTGTCAATGTATACGCCTTTCTGCGTTAATTTAATCTGATTGGTTAAGGAGCGTGGCTAGACCGAGTGATAATGATGAGTTCCCATTTTCTTAACGCAATATAATTTACATCATAACTAAATAATGTCTATATAATATGTGGATTTTAATGAACTATTTAAACTATTTATCCCTTATTTCTCTTAAGTATTTCTCCCTTATAAATTAAAATTGTATAATGAATTAATATTTGCCCCCAACTAGTGTCCATCGCTGGCTGCTTGGCTTTATGATTGTTCTAAAATATCAAATCGTTCTTCTCATCACTAAAGGTGAACCATTTGGTACATGAAAATTTTCAGTTAATTTAATTTTGAAATTAATCACTAAATAATTTAGTTTTAATAAATATATGTTTTTAGTTAATGTTTTCATAAATGGTGTATTAACATCAAGTGGTGGCCACTACAAGTTTAAAAAAATCAATTTGAACTTGAGTAAATTAATAAAAAGTATTTTATTAACGATATACCTACACCTATAGGTAGAGTGTAAACTAGCAAAAAATTAAGAAAAAAACACTTATAAACAAAGACACTAAGTAACAGGCTTGAAATGTTTTTGCAAGATAGTTTTCGATAAATCTTGAAATTTTACACTTGGTAATCTTGAAAATCCCCATTTTGTGTATGTGATGACCATAAATTAAGTAAAAATCTTAAATTTCTCTGAATACATTATATTAAGATGTTATATTAGAACCTGTAAAGCGGCCGGATCTTGCGGTGCCTCTGCTATAAGATTCGCCCAAAAGGTTCCATAATTCTTCAAAACTGTGCCTCTGAAATAAATACACTATAATATAACCTCGACTGTTCCTAAAGTACTTAATGCCTGTTTTTAGGTAAGCTATCACTGACATAAGCCATCCATAAAGTACGTCTCACAAATTCCACGATTTTTCGATACCTCCCTCGTCCTTGTTTTGTTTTTTTTTCGGATTGGGTATCGCGGTTAGCCCTATCGGCCTTTTCAGCGTCACCGGGTGAATCCCCGCCCTTATCAAAGATGGTCACACTTAGTAGACCTACTACTATCCACTTAAGGTGTGACGTAATTTATGGTTGGCCCTCTTATATATAAATAGTACATCCAGATACGTATATAACAGTACATCCAGACTTGAGACAGTAATCGAATATCTAACCCTGAAGCCAGCTGAGCGAAAAGCAATTAAGAACTTTTTTTATGTAGCTAGGTCACCAAACAACCGTAAGGCTCACCCTGATGTTAAGCGATTACCGAAGCTTATAGACGTCTACAACACCTCAAGCATCGCAAGCGCGTTGCCGACCCTATCCCCAATTCCCCCCAGGAGCTCTGGTCACCTTACTAACAACAGGAATACAACACTGCTTGAGAGCAGCGATCATTTAGCTGTGATCTTCTGTAAGATCGGGGTACCACCTCAGTCGGGCTGCTCCACATTTTGAGCAGGAAATTTCCTGCTGTGCAGCTGTGCCCTATCTCTGTAGACTATACGCCGACGGGCAGGGCCGGACCATGAGGTCAGGGGGCCCAGGGCTAATACTAATTAGGGGCCCTGGGCTAATGCTAATTAGGGGCCCTGGGCTAATACTAGTTAGGGGCCCACCAAATTTGACCACGATTGAGATGAATGTGTAATGGAAGCCAAACATTTTAACTGTCAGTTCGAAGTAATATAAGAATAAAGAATAAAATTATTGATTCATTCGCATTGTCGTCTATTTTTGACTTTGAATTGAATAAGACGGGGGCCCCCTGAATCCACGGGGCCCTGGGCTGAAGCCCAAAAAGCCATATGGTAGATCCGGCCCTGCCGACGGGTCAGTCAAATGTCAATAAAGAAATCCGTCTTTGTAATAATTTCTAAATTTAAAATTAAGATCAAAAAATTAAACAACTAAATACGTATTTGTATAAACATTATCGTTCTTGAAAATAGAAATCGATACAGATAATTATATTAAATTATTAATTATTATACTTATTACTAATAAGTACTTATAATAAGTTATTAGACACTGCCATAGATAATTTAAATGATTGCTAGCAAAGTTATGAAATCCATCACACAGTTTGACAAGATATAAATCGGCCAGCAGTAGATAATTACTAACACGATTTCCGTTCAAACCGAACAATTTTATCTAAAGGTCTCAGTGATACCACATACTCACATGTTACACAAGTCGCGATATGGGTCGAAGTGAAAGGTATACCTAGTGTAGTAAGGAGACGGGTTAACGAAATCATATTTTTCTTGTTTTATCAATATAAACTATATAAAATCACTACATATTTCAAACGCTCAAAACATTTTCATTAGGTATTATTTTTATGTGCAAAATTATTGAATAATAATTTGGTTTGTTTACATTTTTTCTAAAATAATGTAGAGACTAGACATCGGACACATAATCAGTATCCCTCCAAATGATAATTACTACCTACTTTTCAATTTAAAAATATTGCGTGATCTCTAAGTCTAATTCAACAAAAATACTTTTTTAGTTACACACTCGTATTATTATTACACAAACTATACTCAGGCCCGCCGCTAGCTGTTTCGTCGCCCGCGTGCAATGCCGATATTATGCCGCCCTACGACTACATACTCTTGACTACTCTTGAGTTATTTCAAAAAAAAAAAAAAATTTTCTCATTATGGTGAGGAAAAAACAACTCAACGAAGATAAAACATTTAAAAAAAAGGTGTGTGCGATTCACACACAATAGAAGTGAAACTTCTATGGCAAACTAATTTAAAAAAAAAACTAATTTAAAATTAGTGGCTTGCAGCGCGGCTCGTCCTTCCCTGTCTTTTTGCCGTTGCTTCCGGTTTGAAATCACAACGATTCTAAAGAAGTTTCACTTCAAAAATTAATTTAAAATTAGCGGCTTGCAGCGCGGCCCGTCCTTCCCTGTCGTTTTTCCGTTGCATCCGGTTTGAAATCACAACGATTGTAAAGAAGTTTCACTTCAAAAATTAAGTACTTATTATTTCTGTTTACAAAAATTTAACCCTTCTTGCCTTTACATTTGCAAAATCTTCTATCAACTTTGTTGTATTCAAACTGTCTAAAATTTCATGTTCAATTGAAACTATAGCTAAATAACTTAGTCTTTGATGAAGCATTGTTGATCTTAAATACTTTTTGATAATTTTTAATTTTGAAAAGGATCTTTCACCAGATGCAACTGAAACCGACAGGCGGCAGTGTAACTAATATTCTTAGCGCTATTGCTGTGTTCGGAAATGTTGAAATTAAGTCATTGGTAAAAATATATTGTAATAAGGTTTGTGGATCATTAGACTGGTTTTCTGCAAAATGCAACTTTATTGCAATGATTTCATTAAATAAATCAATAATACCGTCAATGTCTGATTCACTACTTGAATCATCTTTAAGTTTCAGATTCAAATCTTTACAATGTTTCATTAACTCATCATTGGAATAATTAAATATTGCTAAGAAAGCTAAATACGTCGGTGAATGTTTTTAATTGGTCGAATCTACCCTTTAAAGAAGCTATTATCTGATCTAGGATTCTAAAATAAAACTCTATATTTGATTTTGGGGTCTACTAAAACTTCATCACTGTGTTCATAGTGGCAGTGTAAGTAATATTCTTAGCTTTGTGGCTACGGCAGTAAAGAATATAGCCACCCCCCTCTTCCCGTGGGTGTCGTAATAGGCGACTAAGGGACAACACAGTTCCACTACCACCTTGGAACTTATAAAGCCGACCGATGGCGGGATAACCATCCAACTGCTGGCTTTGAAATATACAGGCCGAAGACGGGCAGCAGCGTCTTCGGCGCGATAAAGCCAGCCCTGCGGTCACCAACCCGCCTACCCAGTGTGGTGACTATGACCACATGAGTTCACGTCATTTTTGGCGCGAACTTGGGGAGGCCTATGTCCAGCAGTGGACTGCGATAGGCTGAAATGATGATGAAATGATGTGTTCATCGTGAAATTGTGTTGATTTTTTTCTTGGACGAATTGTATGTATTGGTGGGAAATCTGTTTCTACGTTGAGTTCGAGAGCCACTTTAGAAGCTTCTAACACCTTTTCAAAGTGTTCAGCCGTGCGATATTCTGTGAAGTGTGAACTTTATTTATCTGACGCAGATTTGAGTATTCATTGTGGGGCTCTGCATCATTTTGCTCAGAGCATTAATTTCGTTTAAAAAATCGAACCAAATACATCTATACCGAGCAAATAGGTACATCTATAATTTTATTCAAAATTCGCGAGAAAAAGCATTCGCTTAAAGCAAGCGAATGAGATTTGTGAAATGTAGTACAATCCCGTTCCGATTTGACGTGTTTTGAATATTGAGATTTAATTGTGAAAATAAATCCAAAACAAAAATGAATAGATCTTCACATGTGGAGCTGGTGATCAAACAGAAACCAATGAAATTTTCACATACAATCACAAAATTATAAAATGTTTATTGGTAGCGCGATTCGCGCCCGCTGCCCGCTGCGGACTAGGCGCCCCAACCCCAAGTTGGTATCCTATGCGTGCCCTCTAAGTAGGAGTCGACCGGCCAGGGGTACAATGACTAGAATTAGGTATGAGTCGCTCGATTTGCCGCCCCCTGGGCCTGCCGCCCGCGTGCGGTGCACGCCTTGCACGCCCGCTTACGGCGGGCCTGACTATACTGAACTAAACCCCTTATAGTAGGTATACCTAAAGCGTGTTCGTTAGCAGGTGAGTTTGCGCGAAATACCGATAAGTATCTAAGTTTTACAAAGTTCAAATAAAGAAATACATATAAGCATTATTGTAAGCTGAGATTGATGCACTTCACGATTCAGCCTGTAACATCTCACTGCTGGGCATGGCCCTTTTTCTCCATATTTGAGAAGGGTGCTTTATCCACCACGCTGCTCCATGCAATAGTGCGTATAATGTTTATGAAATATAAAAATATTAACTGCAATTTGCTATCAATTTTGTGCTAAACTGTCTATTATATAACTATACACAAAATCAAATTACAAGATTTTTGGTCTTACGTGAAGTAGACGCGGCCATGTGAATTATGAGGCGCGTTCCAGACAAGTGTTGCTCTAATCTTCTCCTTGGGGTCAGCGTGAGTGATGGCCGAACATTCCGGAAGCAGCGTTGTATTCGGTGTTTCTTCCCAGGAGCCGAGCCATTGGTCCGTTTCAACCGACCGCGCTTGGATAAAGAAACCTTTGAAAGGCTGTGCACCTTCAATGGTCACTAGAATTATAAAAATATATATATATATATATATTTCTAATAATTATATAGTAATGTGTCATTCTTTCTAATAATAAGTGGTGCGTGACGCGTGTGCGTGCGGCACCCAAACACCGGTGGTCGCGGATTCGATTCCCGCCCGGGAAGGATATTTGTATTTGTACAAATATTTCTTCCTGTTCTCCCGGAGTAGTACCCGTCTGTCCTTTTGGATCTCCCTACCGTTCATCGAAGAGCACGTTAAGCTGTCGGTCCGGGTTGTTATCTATACTAATATAATAAAACTAAAGAGTTTGTCTGTTTGATTGTTTGTTTGTTTGAACGCGCTAATCTCAGGATCTACTGGTCCGATTTGAAAAATTATTTCAGTGGTAGATAGCCCATTTATCGAGGTTGGCTATAGGCTATATATTATCATCACGCTAAGACCAATAGGAGCGTAGCACCAATGAAGAATGTTTCAAAATCAGGCTTTTTTTTCCTTTTGAGAGCTTCCGCTGCGTAAACGGTTAAAGTTTCGCACAAATCATGTATGACAGAATTGGTCCTATTCCACGCGGACGAAGTCGCGCGCAGAAGCTAGTCTTATATACACCTGATGATTGTTACTCATAATATATCCGCCAACCCGCAGTGGAACATCGTGGTGGATTAAGCTCCGACCCTTCTCCTACATAGAAAAAAAGCCTATAACAGTGATATTACAACCTGAATCCTATAAAGTTGATTTTTGTCGTAGCAAAAAAATAATAGAAAATAGATTTTTTTTACTTAGTATTTTATATAATTTTTGTAATTATCTAGAATTTTCCGAGCAATGTCATAATCTCTATCTGTTTGTATTAGTCGAACCGGTCCAGTGAACGGAAACCATATGTATGTGTATGTATGACCTACAAAATTATCACTCTAAATCAACTTTGTGGTTGAATAGAATGCTTTTTAACCGACTCCAAGAAAAGGAGGAGGTTCTCAATTTGATAGTATTTTATTTTTTTGTATTTTTTTGGTGTGTAAATGTAACGTATAATGTAACGTAACGTAATGTAACGTATAATGTAACGTATTTTGTGAATATTTCAAGCACTTTTTTGCCGCTTTTTGCCCGATATTAAAATCAATGTACCTCCTTTTGTTTACCTCGTAACTTTTCAGGGGGTGTATCAATTTTGATCGCTTTTTTAATCGAAAACAGGTGCTTGTCATACGGCCCCTTTTTAGGATTCCGTACCCGAAGAGTAAAAACGGAACCCTATTACTAAGACTTCGCTGTCCGTCCGTCCGTCCGTCTGTCACCAGACTGTATCTCAAGAATGGCGATAGCTAGACAATTGAAATTTTCACAAATTATGTATTTCTGGTGCCGGTATAACAACAAATACTAAAAACAAAACAAAATAAATATTTAAGGGGGGCTCCCGTACAAGAAACGCCATTTTTTTGCCTATTTTTGCTCGATATCAATAAATGGTAACAGGTAGGCGCTTGAAATATTCACAAAATACGTAAATGTAACGTATTTTGTGAATATTTCAAGCACTTTTTTGCCGCTTTTTGCCCGATATTAAAATCAATGTACCTCCTTTTGTTTACCTAGTCAATGGTACGGAACCCTTCGTGCGCGAGTCTGACTCACACTTGGCCAATTTTTAGATTTAATCGAGATCTGACACGTAAGTGCCTACTTTTTGAGTTATCCTAAATAATGCGTATTTAGTATTTAGGTACCTGAATATTTTTTCGTCCATCTATGTTATATTACGTGTCGATGTAAATGAAGTTGTTTTTTTTTTATTCGTTTGTGGGAAAACACGATTATAATTCCACCATATCAATTTTGATAATAAGTATCGATAAGCGTTTTATACATGGAAAAAAATCCAATTAGTTATGTTAATATTTGATAGCCAATTTATTCGACCGCAGCAACCGCTCAAGTGTAGTGGTGCATACGCTATGTATAAACATCGACAGTTTGCGGGTTCAATTCCCGCTCGGGATGGATATTTTCAACCGACTTCCAAAAAATGAGGAGGTTCTCAATTCGACTGTATTTTTTTTTTTATGTATGTTAGCTCAGAACTTTTGACTGGGTGGACCGATTTCGATCAATTTTGTTTTAATTGAAAGGTGTTGCGTGTCATGTGGTCCCATTTTTTTTTAATTAAAATCTGACAAGTACTTTTAGAGTTATATCTAATAATGCGTATTTACTTGACTACTTTTTCGTCGACCTACGTTGTATTATACCGCATAACTTTTTACTCGGTGTACCGATTTTGATGATTCTTACTTTAATCGAAAGCTAATACTTGTCATTTAGTCTTCGTGAAATTAGATCGAGATCTGATTACAACTTTTTGAGTAATCTTTAATAGCGCGTATTTACTTGACTATTGTTTCGTCTTATTACGTTGTATTACTTGTCGATGTAATTGAAGTCGGTTTTTTTTCGTTTGCAAGCAAACACAATTATTATTTATGCAATGGATATTCATCTGCCCTTGTGGTTCTCCCCACCGTGCCACGGAAAGCACGTTAATTTGTCGGTCCCGTTTGTTATCATAGACATCTGATAGCGATTGTGAATATACCTATAAAAGTTGAGCAAGGTGATCCATGATTCATGTCCTACATGGGGAAAGAGGCCTGTGTTCAGCAGTGGGATATTAGAGGCTGAATCGAATTACTCGAATGTGTACTAGAATCGAAAACGTACCTACTTATTTTATTAAATCTTTAACGAACACAGCTACTTACATTGTAATAAAAATTTATTTTAACCTTGAGGTAGCAATTATTATTAAGTGAATTTAAAAAAATGTTCCGTTATTATAAAAACGTGATCTATGCAAAATATTAATTCTTTTAGAAATAGATAAAGAATTACATTAATCTTTCATAATGACGAGTTACAAAACCATGACCCGCCGAAACTCGCTCGGCGCTAACTAAAAACAATTTCGTAATCAGCGCTGCATCTGTACAAGATCTACAACCTTACATTGTATGCAAAATTCATTGCGTTAAGAGCAAAAAAAACCGACCAAGTGCGAGTCGGACTCGCGCACCGAGGGTTCCGTACAAAACTTATTAAAACATTTTTATTATATGAACTAAAAATTTGTGCTTTTCGCAATTTTTCGTTTATCTGCTATAAGACGTTGCTTCGTACCAAATTTCAAGATTCTAAGTTCCCGGGAAGTACCCTGTAGGTTTTGATTCCCTTGCGTCTCTTGACAGACAGACGGGCAACAAAGTGATCCTATAAGGGCCGTTTTGTCCTTTTGTGGTACGGAACCCTAAAAATGGTGAAAACCGAGTCAAACTATGTACCGAGGTTCTTGTACTATAAATATGACAAGAGTAGATAAATAAGTAAATTAAAAATTAAAGTAATTTATAAATAAATACATTCAACATACCTACACACTGTCGTTTCGAAGGTAGGCAACTTAATAGCTACATATAGTTTCAATTTTTTTTAACAAATGTAGGTACATTATAAATAATACACAGTCGACGAACAAAACCATTGAATCCACAACCAATGGAGAAGAAAGCAGGGTCACTACAAACTGCGCAAACGGTCTAGTCCGGAATAAAAATATAATAATGTCAAACAAGCACACTTATTTTTTTTTTGAATTTTCAACAATTTTCCTTAGTACCTAATTTAAAATTAGAATACTATGGTCAATATGTTTGAATTTTTCTGTGCCATTTTATTTAATACACCGTAAAGTGGCAAATAATTTTTAAATATAGGTAGGTAGGTAGGTACCTACGACTTAAAATAATCAATAAAATAATTGTGTTTGCTCGCAAACGAAAAAAAACCGACTTCAATTACATCGACGAGTAATACAACGTAATAAGACGAAAAAATAGTCAAGTAAATACGCGCTATTAAAGATTACTCGAAAAGTTGTAATCAGTTTTCGATCTAATTTAAACAAGACTACAAGACAAGTATTAGATTCCGATTAAAGTAAGAATCATCGAAATCGGTACACCGAGTAAAAAGTTATGCTGTATAATATAACGTTGGTCGACGAAAAAGTAGTCACGTAAATACGCATTATTAGATATAACTCTAAAAGTACTTGTCAGATCTCAATTAAATTAAAACGGGAAGACATGACACGCAACACCTTTCAATTAAAACAAAATTGATCGAAATCGGTCCACCCAGTCAAAAGTTCTGAGCTAACATACATAAAAAATAAAAATAAAAAAAAACATACGTGTCGAATTGAGAACCTCCTCCTTTTTTGGAAGTCGGTTAATAATAACGTTCGTGTAGGTACACTAAATTGCAAGAGTGGGTTTTCGTTCGGATGAACGGAACGCTAAAAACTATGAACTAATTAAAATTGTCTAAACATTTTGTACATAGTCATTAAAATTTGTAATAATTTCAATTTGAAAGTATATTCACTACTTTTGATTTTGTTATAATATTGAGATATTTACGCCTCACATTGGACGGGACCTACTAGGGTTTATTCTTATGTGGGGGGTCCGGAAACACACAAGCACAAACTCCCAGACCACGGCAAATCTGTATTGTTAATACTTAATACAAATATAGGATCGATGCCGTAAATGGTTCTGTAGGTATTTATAGATCATGTTCCACATGAAAAAAAATCTTAGCCCATTTTTAATTTGACTGTGTAAATAGACTAGGTACATTGATAGACTATAATATCTTATACTATTAATCGAGCAATTCTTGTATATATATATATATATATATATATATATATATATATACTTAAAGAATCTGAATCTCGGAATCGGCTCCAACGATTTTCGTGAAATTTAGTATGCAGGGGATTTCGGGAGCGAAAAATTGATCTAGCTAGGATTCATTTTTAAAAAATGTCGTTTTATTCCTGTTTTTAGGCAATGAAAAAATATAATTAGAATACGAAGCTTAATTTCACCAATGTCAACATAGCTGTACTAGCTTAATTAGGAAATCGGCTGGTGTCGAATCGCGTTGACCCGGGTTCAAATCTCAGTCTCCAGATTATTATTTTTTCTTTTTTTTTATATTTCACTCGTGATTTATTCTTTAAATAAAATTAAAAATACCGAGAAAAAAAAACAAACAAAAAAAATAAAAATACCGAGCTAGGCTCGGTCACCCAGGTACTGTAAGACTTTATATGTAAATAGTAATGAAAAACAAAAACAAAAAATCTTCATTGGCCCATGCATAGTTTTTTTACTCGCACTCGTAAGAGTTTAACGACACAATATTTTAGTTGTATATAGTTACACATAAAAACGCTAAAATCTGTAAAAACGTTCAAGTTACAGATGGCTCATCATTAATAAGAATTATTTACACATGTTTCATAAACCTACTTCCTTGGCAAACGGTAAGAATAAATGCGATGATCTAATAGACGAAGTTTCACGCTACTTGTATTTGATTCAAGCACACGAAGCACAAGAAAAATGTTTAAAAAAATATTATTTTGCATTTTTCCTTACATAATATTTTGTAAAAACACAAACAGTTTGTATTATATACTTACGAACTTAGTACAATGATAGTAGTGCGTACTTTTATTAACCGACTTCAAAAAAAGAAGAAGGTTTTCGTTCTTAATTCGACCGTATATATATATATATATTTTATGTGTGTTCGCGGATAACTTCGTCGTTTATGAACCGATTTTGATGATTCTTTTTTTCTCGGAAAGGAGTTATATGTACCAAGGGTGGTACCATGATAAGGCAACCAGGATCTGATGATGGCATCCTAGAGAACTCGAGGGGAACCTTCGAAATTTGTAGTGGTGACTATTGATTTGTAGAATTTTTTCGTCTACTTACGTTGATATTACCTATTGATGTAATTGAAGTCGCTTTTTTCGTTGACTAACAAACACAATTTTATAATTTATCCGTTGTTTACAGGCAGGTTCATATAAATGAAACAGCTTGTGAAAAAACTTCTGTTTTTTTAAGGAAACCATTTCGAAATTAATCTGCAGTACAATGTATTACAGCGTTATAAATATTTATTTAAAATATCATGAAAGTACCGTTAAGTTGCGACAGATGTTTCGGTACATTTATTTATTATTGAATTATTAACGAACCTGTAATCCTTGAATTTGGTCCATAGTTAGAAGATGAAGCCACTATTCTATAAGGTAATGAGGATAGCGGTTGTGTGCGATGTTGTCCATGATTCGGTTGATTCGCTCGACTCTTAACACAAGCGTCCACCGGTGCACCGTCGGGGAAACTTTCAACACCCCAACAAATGAACAAAATTAAAACAAATTTTGCGAACATTCTGGAATTAATTCCTACTTAGATTATTATTATTATTTTTTTGGTAATCTTCAGTCAGAGATCCGACATAAACTGCGCGTACGCAACAGTTTACGCTCACTTTTGTAACCCAACTTGGAAAGGGTCTAGTATTCGAACGAGTCGTTCAATTAACTTTTAAATATGTGGCTGCTTAGATTGCGACATATTTGGCAAAAAATGTTGCAAATATTTTTTAGCGTACACTTAAGATTTTCAAGGGGATTTAGTTATATACAAATAAGTGGTCGTATATCTAAATATTATATTAATAAAATTACGTTTAGTATATATATAACAAATCTGTAATCTAAACTAAGTCAGCGAAGAATAAAGATTAATACATTTTACTATTTATCTATAAACACAATTTTCTCTCCGTCAGGTCTATTAGGTGACAGAAGTTCAGGGTTAAGCTTAACATCTTCGTTGCTATTTGTAACCATATATTGCATTATTTCATCAAGCATTGTTTTATCATCAGAATTTTTCAATTCTATCCCTGTAACTTTTTCTGGTACGGACCTATCGTCCTTTGTTGATGCATTTGCATTATCGTTATCAGAATTGGGTACAATAGAATTCTTATAGCCATTTACTTCAGACAAAGATATATTTTCTTGTTGTTTTTGATCTACTAATACATCTCCATCGTTTACCAATGGTATCACAGTTTTATCTTTATTCAGTACATTGGATGTGTCAATTGAATTATTGTACACACTTTCAGGTGGTGACGCACATTTGAGCCAATCTGGACATCCTATAGAAATACTAGATGCATTTGTAAAGCCATAGTATTCTTCTACTTTAGAGTTTCTAGGCATATACCCCGAGTCATTATCTGACCGTTCCAAGTAATCGTAGCCTTCATTTACAGTACTATTACCAATAGTTTCATATACAGGTTCTAGTATTTCTGCTAATCTTTCGCTTGCTTGTATAGAAATTATTTCAGCGACATGTAATTTGGGTGTCATTGTTGAGTATCTGTTCTTCATGTAGTCTGTGTTTTGGGAATGAAGACCGGTGCTGTATGTATGTCTTCGATCTGATTGAGGATCGATACTCATTCTGGGATAGTTTGAGCCTCTTATATGTGAAACTACTACGTTCTCTGTCTTCCTATACGTTGCTTTTATAAGTGCGTGGACCTTAAAAGATAAAATGATATATGATTTATAGATTTCTCTATCTAAAATATTGACAATAATATATTTCGATAGCATTACCTCTTTATTAACGTAGCAGTAGAGTAAAGAGACGAGCAACCCCTGCAAGCCCTCTATCGTGTAAGCTACAAAGTAATACACCTGCTCGTACAAGCAATCTGTCGTGTTTGGTCTGATCGCAGTGAAGATGAACTGAGTACCGAATAGTGGCATAAGGAATAACGTTGCTTTTGCCGTGCTCCTATAAAAGATAAACAAAACCCGTTAGCGCAGTTTGCAGTGACTGATATCTGCTCCGTAGGTTGTGAGTTCGATTACCGCCCCGAGTCTATATGAAGCTACAATAGTCGGCTGTTACCAAGCATACAAGCATTAAATTACTTATCATAGAAACAGACGACCGTACGTATGTTAAAGATATTTATTTATTTATTAATAAAGATGGGAAGATAGATTTAAACCAATATCCTAAGAATATGAAAAAATAGATTGTAACAAAATACTTAATATTCTTCAGACGACCCACAAATATAAAATAATAAACAAACTATTTAATTCATATAATATCTTTAAAATAAGTTAGGAGATTATTACTATATATATTATATTATGAATGCATACTCGTATAATAAACACTTGTTTTAATAAAATTTAAACTGGTGCCACAAAATATCAATGAATTACTATTTAAAATATCAAATACTGGTCAGAAAAAATAATCAAAAAGAATCATCAGTAACTCAGAAAAAAATTCCCATTGAGATCATCCTTCTTTTTTTGAAGTCGGTTAAAAAACGTATTTTTTTATAACAAATAATTGGTATTTATCTGTTGTAAATCGTAATCGGTCCACATCACTACTACCTACTTAGTTGGGATATTTTTTACTTTCGCTTACACTGATCATCTGATGATATTTGATACTGGCTGATTCTGAGTCAAATTAAAATGTTATTTTAGAGCTCCCTTCTTCTATGTTATTTATAAATAAAGTCTTTAAAGTCCTTATACTTACAATTGGTTAGCGTTTTCTGAGTTCCGAAGTTTTGTAAGTAAAACTCTTAACACATCGATGAATAATATTGTATTTAGAACTAAGATAAAGATCCGTGGACCGTCTAGTATCCACTGTATATGCTCTACTGTGTACACAACCCAGCAGGAATGGTCGTTGTGTAGACCCATTACTATTGCCCATGCAACAACGGGAATTATGGCGATCACTGAATGTAACAGAAAATAAAACCATGTCATAAAAGTGATATACGCTTTTTTAGATTGTGCTCAAAATATGGGTTTTACAAGGGACTATTTTTGATCCGTTTTTATATTAAACATTCTAAATTAAAATTTTACTCAGATTATATACTGGTGACATTTTACGTATCTATACTAATATAATAAAGCTGAAGAGTTTGTTTGTTTGATTGTTTGTTTGTTTGAACGCGCTAATCTCAGGATCTACTGGACCGATTTGAAAAATTCTTTCAGTGTAAGATAGCCCATTTATCGAGGAAGGCTATAGGCTATATATCATTACACTAAGACCAATAGGAGAAAAGCACCAATGAAGAATGTTTCAAAATCGGTTTTTTTTCCTTTTGAGAGTTTCCGGTGCGTAAACGGTTAAAGTTTCGCACAAATCATGTATGACATAATTGATCCTATTCCACGCAGACGAAGTCGCGCGCAGAAGCTAGTAATTTATAAAAATTTTATTTATACAATTCTATTTAAATTCAACAGAAACTAATTATTCAATATGTAGTTTTTCTCAAATAATATGTTAAAATAGATTCGTCGTTCTCTACCAACCTGCTCCAATTCCATACAGCAATGACACATTTAATTTCTGTCTGAAAACTGCTACTATTAGTCTGTGCAAATAAATTCCCTCTACTAACATGCACACAAACACTGCGTTACCAGCAACACGCTCAGCCACTGCTAGAACTCTACAAGCTATGCCGTGGACAGACATTGCGGTGTCATCTATGCTGGTTAACTCGTCTATGTAGATCTGAAATTTTGTATAAAAATATCCTGTTTTAATTGATCGATTGATTTCGTTGACCGTTATGGTGTAGTGGTGCGTGTAGGGGCCTAAACATTGGTGGTCTCGGACTTAATTCCCGCTCGTGTATAATTGTTCTTTTACAAATATTTGTTTCTGGTATGGATGACTGTCATTGTATGTCCATGTATGTAGAGAATGTGTCCGCCAAACCGCAGTGTAGCAGCGTGGTGGATTTAGCTAAGCGACCCTTCTCCTATATGGAGAAAGAGGCCTGTGTCCAGTAGTGGGACGTTACAAGCTAATCTGCTGAATTATATAAGTACGTTTTAAATGATGATAATTTGAATACACGATCAGCTATAAGTTCACTCAAGAACTTTCCGTCGCATTATCATCACTTCTTGTAAGTGTTATAGACCTCTAGCTATTTTTGATTTAATCGAAGTTGGTAAATAGAATGTGATAATGCATTTCTAGACAATAACTAGAGTTTTTATAATAATGAAGTTATCGGCAACAATTTTAAGTTTTAAGTGATGAAATTGAGAGGTAAATACAGTTTAATTCAAAATACAGTATTTTATCCCGGCAGGAGGTTTTTGTGAATAATAAATTACATTATAATGGCATTATCCGCAAGAAGATACGTGTAGCAGTTGGTGATAGTTTATCTAATTCTAGTAGTAACTAGTAAGTATCATTCCCTAATATAAAATATTCACTCTTTTATGAGTATATCGTAATAAACTTAGTAATTTTCATTATTAGAGGTGACCTATGAGATCAAGTTATCGTAATCGACTTATTATTTAAAGATAAATATATATTATCTAATTATATATTCATATATATACATGATTTTTAAGTGGTGGTCAATTAAACTTCTGGTAGGCTTGTGGTAGGCACATTTGGATTTATATGTTAAACAACAATCCCTCACCTCACTTCTACTAACTATGACGAGGATATTTCTCACAGCGATAGCGATGAGCAAGTTCCTGTGTAAGGCTACGCGAATGACGCGCAACCGCTTGTAGATGAAAAATATACAGATGGCGGGAAGACACGAGGCGACGGAGAACGCCAGCATGGCGATGTGGTAGTGGTAGCGGCTGACGAGCCGCGGCGTGACGCTGCACGACCCGTACTCTGTGCGCTGCTCCCAAGTGCCGTTCGAGTAACACTCCTTTGTGCTGTAATCTAGGTGTTCAATTTAATAAATAAATAAAAATCTTTAACATACACACACTCTCAAGTTAATTTAGTTCAAGCAACAGAAAATTCGGATGATGGGAATGTTTTAAGGTACGTTCATATCAGAAGTAAAAATGAGAAACTTTTCATGATCATGCCGTAGGTTATATGACGGTGACATATACAGTACCTACATATGTATATGTATGATCGTATAATGTTGTTTACCTCGGCTAATTCACAAGATTTTTATATCTATTGCGTCATATATGTATATATTTTAATTATCTTATAAGATACACACGTGGTCTGTTCTTACGGTAAGTAGCTTGATGCTTGTTTTATAGGTAACAGCCTAGAGCTACATTTTTTTCGATGAACATACATATACATAATACATGTATAAATAAATATATGTATATATTAAACCAAGACTCGGAGTGGGAATCGAACTCACAGCCCCCAGAGCAGAAAGCGGCGTCGATACAAACCGTGCCAATGGCCTAGTGAACCTAAAATATAAATAAATATACCTATGCATTTTAGATATTTTGATGACCTGCATTGTTCTAGGACTTGTGCTGTGGTGGTTATTTTTGTTCTTGCCTTTATATTTTGTTCAATTGTATCCATGAATCTTAAAACGAAGCGAAACTTTGAACTCTTGAATTTATTTGTAGCTGAATCTAATAAAAATATCTTACGATGACAGGAAGGTCCGGAGTTTGAGTAGGCGAACTCTGGGCACACGTTTTCAGCAATGGTGCCATTTTGTGCAGCACCCCAACAGGACCAGGCGTCGAATGTTGGTACGCAGTGACCTAAAAATTTTATACCTATTCTTTATGTGATGTGCCTCACGAGAATTAAAGGGTGGTTTGCTTACTGTCCTAGTTAAAGCGAACTATTCACTCTACTCTTAAGTTACTTTAGGTCAAGCAACAGGAAATCCGGATGCTGGGAATGTTTTATAGGTACGTTCGCATCAAAAGTAAGAATGAGAAACTTTTTGTGATCATGCCGTAGGTTGTACGACGGCGACATATACAGTACGTAGTAGTAATAATATGTATGATCGTATAATATGGTTTTCCTCCGCAATTCAAAATTTTTATATCAGTTGCGTCATATATATATTTTAATACCCTGTAAGTTGTAACATACACACATGGTCGTCTGTTCCTACTCGTATAGTAAGCAATTAAATGCTTGTGTTATAGGTAACAGCCGACTGTTATAGCAATTTTTTGTGATAAATATACATAGATAGATTACATATATTAAAAAATATATTATAATTACAAATATCCAGATTCAGGCGGGAATGGAACCCGCAACCCCCGGAGCAGAAAGCAGGGCCACTACAAACTGTCCAACGGGGTAGTCAAAATATACTAGGTATATTAAATACAAGCATCCGACCACGACGTCATAAATAAACGATATGGCGTTCATTACCTAATAAAGTAACTAATGATAATAAACAATTTGAATAGGCTGAAGACACACTATAAGATAGTACAGATAGCCTTAGACACTCGTGCCTGATAACAATCGTAACCTATTCATAAGTTTCCTATTATTTCCTGCCCATTGTGTCTATATACTGTTTAACGTCATCAGCATTTCTCATTCGAATTGGTAGATCTATTGCGATTTTATCATTCAAACGCAAACGCAACGTAACAAACCAAGTCATTATTTTGATTCCACTTAAATGAGCCGAAACCAACAATCAGTATTACTATTCTCTATGCCAACAATGATAGCAGACAGTAGACAACTACTAAATATATATATATATATTTATTGTATTCTACTGGTATGTCTCCTACTTATCCGAATATTTATTACCGATTAAAGGAATAATTATGAAAAAAATTCAGCTAATTATATACCATTGCCATCCATATTTCCATCCATAAAGTGACTACAACAGTCACTAGCTGCATAATAACAGTTTTCCCATCGTCTTTGAGCTGAAGGTATTAAAGCTTTACGTACTGCTACTGCAACCTCTTCGAAGCTGGGATCAAACGGATAACAACCGCAGGTGCCATCCTCTTTGACCTAAAATTATGTGTTTTTAAAAATAATGAGAATATCGTATAAACGTATGTACTCTCATACTACACCTATGCACAACTTTTTAGCCTCCATTTCACCGTAAAGGCATAATTTTAAATAATATTGAAAAAGTGTTTATTTATTTTTATATAATTTAGCTCTAAACACGTATTAATATTTTTTTAACCAGGGTAGGACAAAACGTCCTACAATAGATACATTATCACGAAATATCAAAAACCGCTTGACGTATAAAGATGAAAGCCAGAGGATTATAATTAGTAGGCGTCTGCTACGAACGGACTTTTTATAGGGCTAGATTAAAGTTGTCTTAGACTTTTTACAAGTTTGTATGAAAGTCCGTAATTTTTTAAGCTACATATATGAAATGTGACTCAGATGTTGTTTGAAGTAGTCTAATGGTCGATTTAGGTACATCAGACGAGCGAATGCTCATTCTATCCCCACTATATCAAATTTTTATCAAATTATTTTAGTGTAAACAGGCGTAGAGCATTTTTTCGTTGTTATATATATGAAAACGAGTGTTCGAAGATCAAGAAAGAATGCTCTTGTTCTAGCTCTAGCTCTTTGTTCGTTTGGTCTAAATCCACCCTTAGTTCTCTTACAAGTTTGTATGAAAGTCCTTCATTTTTTATAGGTACTACAAGCTTGAAATATGGCAGTAAGATAGTTAATCGTTAATAAAGGTCTACTTATAACTAATTTAGCGACAGGACCGTATTTAGAAGGCTTAGGTGAAGTTAGCTAGCCAATGAAGTACCTAGGTAAGGTAGTAAGTACCTAGTAACTTCTTACGATCGTACATAAGTTTACACACTTTAATTCAAAGAACATTGACGCCACTGATAAAGTGTACCTTGTGTATCTAAAATATAACATAAAATTTGAGAATTCAGTGATAATGTTTTAAAAATAACAGCCACTTTTATGCTTACCTACTATACCATATATCAGTCAAATAACAAACTCTTTTGCCCTTTAATTTAAAAAAATAATAATAGTTACTAACAACTTCCAAGCATGGTGCGAGCATATTCCTATAGACACACGCTGCGTTCAAATTAATAGGGTTTGTGCCCCCCATGTAAAGAAAGTCTGGAGTGTAGAAAAGGCATCCCCTTCCCGCGACCCATCTAAAAACCTGCTCATGGTACCAAATATTGCGGTAATTGCAAGCCTTTCCGGCATCCGTCGATATTGGATTTGGCGGTTCCTGTCAACATAAAACACAAAAGTTTTTTTGCGATAGGTATAATAGAGGAACATATATTATATAATGATTTAATCGACATTGCTTTACTAACTGCTAACTTCATTTACTAACTTCATTTAGTAATTCTTCATTTGAAAAATTTGGTTCCTTTCATAAGATTTCGTTTCTAAATTAAGGATTTTTATATTCGATTCGAAAAATTTTTTTCGTGTAAGCGTACTGCAGCTGACGTGAACGCGTCACTCCCCTACCCAGAAACTCCCCAGGAGCTCTGACCTTACTCACCACAAAAACACAACACTGCTTATGAGCAGTATTATTCAGATGTGATCTTCTGTAAGGTCGAGGTACTTACTTAGTCGGACTTTCGATTTACTTAAACGATTTCGAGCTATTCCTGCTAAGCCCTAACTGATTATTTACTAAGGAAATTTAAAGGATAAAACAATACGACATTTATGAGTAAAACATATATAACAAGCGTCAAGTAGTATACAACCATTATCAAAATTTGACGCAAGTAAAGCCGCCGGATACGTCTATTGTACCTGTTAGTAGGTACTAATTAAGCAATAAAGTTTTGAGGATCCTGAATCATTTTCTACGTAAAATAATTTAATAATAATAACTTTTCACTATAAGTGCTACCAGAAAAACTTTATTACACGCTTTTTATTAGCTTCAATTGTATGTTTGTTAATACGTATGTTTGTTTGTAACCGACTCCTTTGGACTTCATTTTGACTCACTCCTAACGTTCAGATTTCATTTAAACTTGGTAGACTTATCGAGGACCGATGACAATACACAAAGGACAATACCCACTGAACACGTCAAAGCACGTACGTGGGCACGGCTTCATAGAAAATGGGCATTGTCCTTTGATAAGATTATTCCATTATCCTAACGGCTTGGCACAATAGTCAAGGCTTTTCTCGCTATCCATTGGACTTCATTTTGGTTTATTTATAAAAGCGTGTTTTTTTTAGTTTTTTTAAACTATCACTTATTTTAAAATATGAATCTGTGGTGACTCCAATTAACAATCTCTCTTTTCTGAACTTCTACTTGGATATAAAAATATATAAAAATACCTCGCATATGTAAATATCAGGTTTTTCACAGTTAAGTTGTCCATTTGCGTGATGGGCTACGCGAGGATTACGCTGGTATGGATTCCAGTCATTCGAATCGAAGTTTGCAGGACAAAAACTATCTTTAAAATAGCACTCGACCTGTTAAAGAGATATAATTTTAATATTATACGCTTCGCTTCAGCCTGTAATATCCCACAGCTGGGCATAGACCTCTTTCCCCATGTGGGAGAAGGATCAGAACTTAATCCACTACGCTGTTCCAATGCGGGTTGGCGGATATATTCCCTACTATGAATAACGAGCGCTATCAGGTGTAAATGATAACAACTGGGACCGACGACGGCTTAACGTGCTCTCCGAGGCAGGTGAGGAGGCCCACAAGGACTGCACAAACACCCAGACCACGGCAAACATCTTTATGGCCAATACAAATCTCTGTCGTGAGCGGCGATCGAACCCGCAACCGCATAATATAACAGACTTATTCTATCAACTCTATCAAGGCATATACAGGGTGTCCCGCGATAAAGTGCAACCCCGAATGGGGGTGAAACTAGACCATAAATTATCGACAAAAAACATAGAAAAAACCTTCTATAATACAAAGCATTCTACGTTAAATTTAAAAAATTCCTAGTCGTAAACTACATAATAAGGTCGTATTTATACACCTGAAAAGAACAATTTACAAGCGCGACATGTTACTGGCAAGGGCTTTGCTCAAATGCTAAGAGCAGGCGTAGGGTCCAGGCCTATGAAATATAGTGACACCAGTGGAGTGTATGATATAGGTACATAGGAAGTTCACAAACCTGTAGGTAAGGGTATATATATTATAGGTATATATATAGAGAAATAAATAAATAATTATATAAATATATGTAATTATGTATACATATGTGTAAGTACGTAAGGACGACGCGTTGGCGCACCGGTCACAGCACTGGTTTGTGGCTGTTGCGCTGGCGGTTGCGGGTTCGATCCCGACACATGACAAACATTTGTATTGGCCATATAGATGTTTGCCGTGGTCTGGCTGTTTGTACAGTCCTTGGGGGTCTCCCCACCGTGCCTAGGAGAGCACGTTAAGCCGTCGGTCCCGGTTGTTATCAAGCATTACATGTATATCTGATAGCGATCGTCACGTATAAAGTCGCTTCCCGCTGTCTGTATACTTAGATCTTTAAATCACGCAACGGATTTTAATACGGTTATCTTTAATAAATAAAGTGATTCCAGAGGAAGGTTTATATGTATAATACATGCATAATATACCTACTTAGTAGAGGAACACTGATAGTTTTAGAGCTTTCTAATGTGATGTCGTAAACAAACACATTTTTTTTGCGCTTACATTGCAAATATTTATTTAATATTTTATATTTAGTATCAGCATTGCACCCGTGTGAAGCCGGGGCGGATCACTAGTTTTAAATAAATAAATAAAAACTGCATATATAACTACATGTATACAAATCACTTATATTTTTAAGTTGTTTAGTTATTAATGTAAACATAAAAATGAGATTATTTTTAACAAAAAGTATTTTTGAAATTTTGATTGAAAAGAATTATATATTTAACTACTACTACGAGTAGGTACTACCACCTGACGTTAATTTTTAGTGCCGGGGTGTGATGCACCTGGTACCGGGCAACCCAAAGGCGGTGTTAGTGAGCGCCGAGAGCTGCACGCAGGGGTGCAAAATATCGATGTATAAATGTTAAAAATAAAACAATCGATAGATATTATCATGTTATAAAAAGTTTAGCCGTTCGTTTCCAAAAAATTAAAATTGTCGTCATATTGCCGTTTACTGTTGAAGTTTATCGATATACATTGATAATATGGGTTTTATTTACCTATCTAGCTTGTAGCCCATAAACCTACCGCAGTAGAATTGGTCCTTAATAATATTTATTGGGTGTGATATATTATGTATTTATTTTTATATAAATATTATTTTATATGTGTTTATCGAACTAAAAAACTAGCAAAAATATGTAATTATATCAGCCAGCTGTTATCTATAAACACAAGCATTAAGTTGCTTATTTAAGCAAGCAGGTTCCTTAAATAAGCAACTTAATGCTTGTGTAGGTATATATTTTATAGATATTTATTTCTTTATTTTTTATCATATAATTATGCCTAGGAGTAAATTAGGTGTACAAAAAGTAAAGTAATTAACGGTTGTTGTATTTGAAAATGCACCAGAAACTATAACGATAAGGTTAAACTAAACAAAATCCAAAAACGCCTTCGTTAAAATATGTGACAAAATTTGATACATTTTGAATTCGAGTGGTTTCTATATTACAAAATCTGGGCGCATACTGACCATACTGTGAAAACATTAAAGTGAGAAAATTTGACACATATAAAACCCAAACAAAGAAATAAATTATTCATAAGTTTTCCATATTTACCTGAGCACCACATAAAATCCAAATAATGAAAGAAGCGATCAACAATTTATTTAGATTGCGCATCATTGAACAACTGAATTTTTCCACAGAAGAGAATCATTGTGAACAAAAAGACACATTGTTAACGATCACGTCGATAATTTATCAGTTTGAAAACCACAAAATTACAAAAAATTAAAGCACTTCATAGTAAGAAATTGTATTATAAACTGATTGGAACAAAATTGATGTCGGACATTCCACTCTGTAGATAAACCATAATAAAACTAACAATTGTCTTCGATGTTGAATATATTTTCAACAGCAATTGTACTAAACAACTGTTTACAAATTATCTCGACTACAATCTATTGTTATCTGAAATTAATCATGTATTTAATACGGCGTGATTCGTACTTTAAAATCTTATCAAAAATTCCACCCATAATTGTACTAAATTTAATTGTTTTATATTGATCTCTGTTTGATTTATAATATTTTAACAGTGACAACAATTTACGTTTTACGATATCAATCAGTACTTCTTTTATTACCATGGATGTAACTTATGTTAGCAATTATACTTCCAACTAGCTTCTGCGCGCGACTTCGTCGGCGTTGACTCCGCTCCTATTGGTCTTAGCGTGACGATACATAGCCTATAGCCTTCCTCGATAAATGGGCTATCAAACAGTGAAAGAATTTTTCAAATCGGCCCAGTAGTTCCAGAGATTACCGCGTTCAAACAAACAAACAAACAAACAAACTCTTCAGCTTTATATATTAGTATAGATATGATAGGCTACTATTAAAAGATAATACAATCTACTGGAGTTATATATAAAAGTCCACAAATGTGGCAAATAAGCGTAAAGTTAATTATACCTAAGCAGTTACAGTTGCCTATAGACGCTTACAATTCCAGAAGTAATGCAAGCGTGTTGCCGACCTTCGTCTCGATCCTCCCCAGGAGCCCAGGAGCTCTTACCTTACGCACGACAGGAACTACTTGAGAGCAGTATTACTTAGTTGTGATCTTCTGTAAGATTGTGGTACTTCCCTAGTCGGGCAGCTCCAGATTTTGAGCAGGATATATTCTACTGTGCCCTACCTCAATAATAACAAATGACGTTACGGCGTTTACCATTATCTTCGTATTACAGTAATTAAAACGATAACTTATTACTTTAAGTCTTCAACATTGTCATAATATCACTCGTGTGAGATCGAACAATTCTTTCAATGTGCCGCCCTTACAAAAACAATATTAAATATTTACCAGCATGCGTATCGGTTGCCATATCGGCAATGTGTGCGTTAATAACATCAGTTACGCTGACGATATGATCCTGCAGGCCTACTCTGTGCTTGTGAAAAGTTCGCTGTCTCTTGGCTTGTTGTAAAATTAAAAAAAAAAATGCAGTTCTTGGTTTTTAAGGCTGCCAGTAAATGTCCTAATGATGTTGCCCCTGTAAAGCTTTATAATCTGCCTTTAGATAGAGTCTACACTTTTAAATATCTAGGATATATCGTTACTGAGAGCCTCAAAGACGTTGAAGACACTGAGAGAGAAGGTAAGGCACTGTCAGTCAGAGAAACATGCAGGTGCATAGATTTTGGCGCTGCACTGATACTGTTAAGATTACGTTCTTAAAAGTTCATTGTACATCCTTATGTGTCTGTAGTCTATGGGCTAACTACCTATACCAATAAGGCCTACAGTGCCCTAGATACTCAATATGACAATGCATTCAGTCAGGGCATTGTTGCGACTGCCGCGCTAATGTAGCGCATCCGCGATGTTTGCATTGACAGGTGTGGATAACTTTCATACAATAATGCGGGAAAAGGCCGAGTCAATACTAAACAGAGGGTGCGGCAGCGGCCACAGTGTAACTGAGCGAGATTGTCGACAGTTGGGATGGTTCGCTAATAAGCTATATGGTTAGGACTTTGTCCTGCTTAATTTATAAAAAAACCGATTACTAATATAGATATAAGTTTTTAATTTAATTTTTTTATTTTATAAGTTAGAATATTGTTATTTTCTATATTTTTTTAAAAAATGTGAAATAAAGTATTAAATAAAATAAAAAAACAAGTGAGCTTTAGACCACACGACTGAAGTAAAACTTACGAAGCGTAGGTAAGTCTTTATCTTTCTATCTTCACTAACTTATATCTTCCTCTCAACATCCATTTGCCTCACCCAATCACACTTTTCGTAACGCTCTCGTCACACATTCACCAACTTACTCCCCAAGTTAGTGTTAAGTTAAGCGTGCGTAAGCCGTAAAGACGTTTTATTTCAAAAAATTAAAAAAATAATTTCCTATCGATCATGGTTATTAAGATTGGTATTATCTAAAATGATCTCCCATTTTTAATATGATAATATCATATCAAAAATACCGACCGTTCCAGCGGGGATCGAACCCGCGCCTCCGACTGACCGTATTGGCGGTCTCAGCCAATTAAGCTATGATATTTTAAAAATGTTTATAATTTCCTCATGTATCCGTATTACACCAAAAATAATCGAAACAAAATTATCTCCCATATTCAAAATTCAAATGATTAGTAGACGATCTTAAACAATTGCGTATACAAATAAAAAAAGTAAATGAAAATTTTCAAAATAAGAAAAGTAATTAATTTTAAAATAGGTTGGTACCTTGTATCAACTTATTTCAAATTGAGTAGGTCATTATTATCTTAATTTATACTTTCATTTAAATGTAAATGTAAAACGGTTTCTATTGTACTGCGATAGAAACGTTGATAACTTTAACAATATTCGAAGAGATAATAGACAATGCGACGTATTAGGTATTCTGTAGATATTTTTATCTTTTACCGCCTCGCCGCTAGGTCGAAGTAGCTAAAAAGAATAACTTCCTAGATATTCTGTCAGATAACGTACAATGTGTCGAAACGAACTTGAACTTGTGGTCTTCGTTATCGACACGAATAATTTAATTTTTCTCAAAATCATTTTCTTATATAAGTAGTAATAAGTATCTACAATACAATTTGCATTTTTCTGATAGGTTTTATTAGCTGGTGGAAATTTTGCAGTTCACGGGATGTGAGGATGCAAAAAAAATATGTCAAACTTTGATACAACATAAATTAAAATTTATCTTGTATCAAAGTTTGACATAATTATTTTTTTAATAACTTCGACCAGATAAATCTGTTATTTATCAGGAACCAATAAAACAGGCTCTTACTAGTTTTTTTTTTCTGTATGTAAAACAAGTAAGCCAAAGCAATAAGACTAATTTTAATGATAAATTCATAACAATGACACGTGTTAGATAATTAATTACTTTCATGACCTTTTAGCAATTCCAGTCGATATATCTCATTACTGATTGAACCTAGATTAGCGGTAACATGTAATAATTTCTCGTCATTGTTTATCACATACCACGTGAATGAACTTTCTACATCATGCATTAATAATTACATTCTACTATCTCTCACTTCGTGCGAATGTCATAACTTACTCATTCACCTACTGACTGATTGAATAATGACTGCCATTTAGGGCATACCACTACACTGGTTGACGAAGTTTATCCTGCACATAGGTTACTAATGACGACGCGTTGGCGCAACGGTCACAGCACTGGTTTGTGGCTGTTGCGCCGGTGGTTGTGGGATCGATCCCCGCACGCGACGAACAGTAGTATTGTCCATACAAATTTTTGCCGTTGTCTGGGTGTTTGTGCAGTCCTGGTGGGTCTCCCCACTGTGCCTCGGAGACCACGTTAAGCCGTCGGTCCCGGTCGTTATCAAGCATTACATGTATATTTGATAGCGATCGTTACTCATAGTAGGGAATATATCCGCCAACCCACATTGGAGCAGCGTGGTGGATTAAGCTCTGATTCTTCTCCTACATGGGGAAAGAGGCCTATGACCAGCAGCGGGATATTACAAGCGGAAGCGTAGCGTAAGCGTAAGTTACCTAATAAGAGAATTTAACCTAAGGAAGTGAAAAATGTCATTATAGCATTTTAAACTTCAAATAATAAACTACAACTTTTACATTCACAATTAGGTACACATAGATAAATTGCCATCATCCCATACATAAATTGGAATTCGACTGTGAAAAAAAAGGTGTGTGTGCGATTCACACACGATAGAAGTGAAACTTCTTTGGCAAACTAATAAAATAAAAAAAAACTTATTTAAAACTTGCGGCTTGCAGCGCGCCCATCCCTGTCATTTTTTTGTTGCCTTCCGGTTTGAAATCACAACGATTCTAAAGAAGTTTCACTTCAAAAATACATCATAAACTTTTCGGCTGCCCCATTTCAAAACCTAGTAAGTGTGATTGACAAAATTTTACAGGAGACCAAAAAAACATGTTTTGTGCTAGCCCTTCTGAACTATTCAGTACCTGTTGATGAATTGATGTTTCATAAATAAGCTACTATGAAAGCTTTTATTTGATATATTTATTAATTTGCTAAGCCATTTAGGACAAGTTTTATAAGTCTTACTAATTTTGAAAATAAACATCTATTAAAATTTAAATTTCTTGTACAACTTTAAAACCTAGTAAGAGCTCTCACTGTGTTCTGAAATGGTTAACGTGATCAACAATGTATCGATTTTTGTAGACCAAAACCTAGCAAGAGCTCGGTCACCTCCTCGTGGTGCACCCTGGGCAACGGGACGGGCAGCAGTTGGAACGGTACTGCTGCCCGTCGCGGCTAACGACCGACGGGGAGGGTACGTAAGCGCATTGGGGTGCCGGGGCCTTTGGGTCGCGCCCCAGGGAGGCGCGAAAGCGCATAGGAGTGTCGAGGCCGTTGGGCACGCTCCTAAGGAAGGGAAGGGCCTCTGGGTCGGTCCCGGATCACCGGGGAGCGGGTCGCGCGGACTTATGGTTCGCGGACTTGTCTTTCGCTCCGGGGGTGGGTCTCGGACCCGGATCACTCCGGGTTCCGGGGATGGGTCTCGGCCCCGGATCACCAGGGCAGGTTTGCGGACTTATGGGGGTCTCGCGGACTCGTCTCTCGGCCCGGGGCGGGGCGGGTCTCGGTCTCGGATCACCGGGAGCGGGTCTTGCGGACTTATGGTCTTGCCGACTCGTCTCCCGCTCCGGGAGCGGGGTCTGTTAAGCTCTTCTTTCGGCTCGGAGGTCGTGCGCGGTGCGGGGTGGCACGTAGGTTGCCGACGGCGAGGGCTTGGCGCTGCGACGCGGCGCGGGGAGAGGACGGGGTGGGTGGCTTCGTTCGCCCGCCACGTGGCGCGGAAGCGCGGGGGTTGGTGCGCTCCGGGTACTTCTCTGCTTCTCGGAGTGGACCCGTGAGCGCAGGCGCTGTGAAGGCGCGAAGACGTGGGGTTTCGGTTTTTCCTTCCCCCACGCTGGGGACGGGGTGGGTGGGTTCGCCCGTCCGCCCCGGCGGCGCGAAAGCGCTTTCCCTAGTACCGAGGCCTCGGTCCGCGGGAGTACAGGGCCGTCGCCACCCCGGTCTTTCTTGACTTACGTTGGCACTGCCCGGGCGGTACGGGGCAGCCTAAGCGCCAGGCAGAGGACGGGCGACTAGGGAGGGGGTTGGCCGACCATCAAATCTGCCCGGGTCGGTGCGCGCAGTGCCTCCGCGCGCCACCTATACGGGAAGTGTCCGTAAGGGCAACGCCGTTGGGGTTTGCAGAGGAATTTGGACTCCTGCACGGGCGACGGAGGTGGGCACCGCTGGTTTTTAGTGGGTAGTCCGGCATTGCACCACCGCCGGGAGCCCCACACTCCCGCTGCCCAGCGCGGTGGCGGGGTCAGTGCGTAAATGCATTTTCCAGCGTTAAAAAAAAAGGTAAACACCAGTAGGTACATTGATTTTAATATTGGGAAAAAATCGACACAAACGTCATTTTCGCTGTATGAGCCCCCCAATTTTTTTTTATTTTAATTTTATTATTTATTATTAAAGTAAAAATACACAATTAAGTATTTTGTGAATATTTTAAGTGCCTACCTCTTACTATTTATTGATATCGAGCAAAAATAGGCAATAATCGCGTTGTTGTATGGGAGCCCCCCTTAAATATTTATTTTATTTTGTTTTTAGTATTTGTTGTTATAGTGGCAACAGAATTACATAATTTGTGAAAATTTCAACTCTCTGGCTATCGCCGTTCTTGAGATACAGCCTGGTGACAGACGGACGGACGGACGGACGGACGGCCAGCGAAGTCTTAGTAATAGGGTTCCGTTTTTACCCTAATTATTCATTTTGCTCCAATTGGCCCATAAATGACAGGTCTATAGATTTATCATTAGTTGGCAAATGATGCCAAAAGGCTCTTCGAGATTCTGGCATCATGGGCACCAAATTTTTGATAATATCATTTTTTTTTTAAATGGAAATAATACCCAGTAACTCTTTACTTTTTTAATACTTACTAAACCTAAAAAATATTTAATATATTTATTTGACCACCCCAAAACCTAGTATATGTATTTTACCATTTCAATACCTAGTAAGTGTGCGAGACATACTAGGTTTTTGAAATGGTTTTGTGACTTACTAGGTTTTGAAAAAGTCAAGTCCATGAAGTCGTTGCACTTACTAGGTTTAGGGTATGCTGTAAAATATAAACTAAGCACGATATCGACGTAGGGGTTTCTTCATGTTGTAGGCACTAACTGGGAAATACGTTTTAGCTAAAAAACTCAAATTCTCATTTTTTGAGGCATACTAGGTAAGTAGACCTGAAATCTGGATACTGGCAGGTGGAAATTCATCCAGAAGACAAGGAGAAGACAGCTTTCTCGACCGGTAAAGGTTTATGGCAATTTAACGTCATGCCTTTCGGATTGTGCAACGCACCTGCCACATTCGAGCGACTCATGGAGTGTGTACTAGCAGGCTTAGTGGGAGAGGCTTGCTTGGTCTACTTAGATGACGTCATCATTATCGGCCGTGACTTCGAGGACCATTTGCAAAACTTGGAGCGAGTTTTCGCCAAAATAGAGGGGGCCAAATTAAAGCTGAACCCGAAAAAGTGTCGTTTATTCAGGAATAAGGTCAATTATCTCGGCCATGTTATCTCCAGTGATGGAATCCAGACAGACCCGGAAAAACTGGAAGCAGTTCAAAAATGGCCTACCCCTAAGGACAAAACCGAAGTGCGGGCATTCCTCGGCCTATGCTCATACTACAGGCGTTTTGTTAAGGGATTCTCAGAGATAGCCAAGCCATTACATCGGCTGACAGAAGATAAACGACATTTTAGTTGGGACGGGATTTGTGAAGATTCTTTTCAGAAACTGAAGAAACATCTGTGTGAAACACCAATCCTAGGCTATCCACAAACTGAAGGTCAGTTTATAGTCGACACGGATGCAAGCAACACGGCCATTGGAGGAGTGTTATCTCAAAAACAGGGTGAAAGAGAAGTTGTTATTGCATATTTCAGCAAATCTTTATCCAAGCCAGAGAGAAACTACTGTGTTACAAGGAGAGAACTCTTGGCTGTTGTAAAGACGCTACAACATTTCAACAAATATCTCATCGGCAGACAGTTTTTACTGCGAACTGATCACGCAGCCTTGAAGTGGTTACTGCAATTCAAGAACCCTGAAGGTCAAGTAGCTCGATGGATTGAACAGCTTCAGGAGTATGACTTCAAGACGGAACACCGCAGCGGAAATATGCATGGGAACGCTGACGCACTCTCACGAAGGCCGTGTTCGGAAGACTGCAAACATTGTGTTAAGCAGGAATCTAATGAAGTAGCATTAAAGCTAACGAGAACAAGTCCTTTGGGTCTCTGGGAGAATGATGCTATGAGGGAGGCTCAAGAAAGAGATGACGACCTTCGGCACATCATCGCATGGAAGAAACGGGGTGAAGTAAAACCAATCTGGAGTGAGGTTGCGCCCACTGGCGCTGTCACTAAGGCGTACTGGGCGCAATGGGACAGTCTGATACTTCAAAACGGAATACTCTACCGGAAATGGGAGAAGACTAACGGTAGAGAGTTCCATCTTCAGATAATTGTCCCAAGAGCGAGAGTACCAGATGTTCTCCGTGAAGTACATGATGGCGTATCAGGAGGTCATCTAGGTGTCAAGAGGACTTTAACAAAAGTGCGAGAACGATTCTACTGGTTGCATTGTCGAGATGATGTACAGGATTGGTGCCGCAAATGTACTACTTGCGCTGCTGTAAAAGGACCACAGACCAGGAGCCGCGGGAAGATGCGGCTGTATAACGTCGGTGCACCGTGGGAACGAATTGCAGTTGACGTAGCTGGGCCATTTCCTGTAACGGAATCGGGGAACAAGTATTTTATGGTCGTCATTGACTACTTCACCAAATGGCCCGAAGTGTTCGCCATACCGAACCAAGAAGCTACAACAGTCGCTTCTAAGCTAGTCGAAGAAGTGATATGTCGCTTTGGTGTGCCTCTAGAAATCCATTCTGATCAGGGCAGGAACTTCGAATCGCAAGTGTTCCAGGAAGTGTGCAGAATTTTGGGCATGCATAAGACGAGGACCACCGCGTACCATCCACAGTCCGATGGAATGGTTGAGAGATTTAACCAGACCCTTGAGAGACATTTGGCGAAATTGGTAGACGACAAACAAAAGGATTGGGACAAGTATATACCACTCTTCCTTCTGTCGTACCGAACCGCCGAGCATGAGAGCATAAAAGCTACCCCGGCGTATGTCAATTACGGTAGAGAACTACGAATACCAGTAGACCTATTGACAGGAGGGTCGCCGGAGGGACCAGAGACCGTACAAGACTATGTCAGCAATTTAAGGAAAAAAAATGCGCTACATACACGCCTTGGTCCGGGAAAATGGGTTACAGTCAAGCGAGAACATGAAAACCAGATATGACCGGAAATCGAACACAAGAGGCTTCGAGGAAGGGTCACTAGTGTGGCTGCATAACCCAACCCGCCGGAAAGGGAAATCTCCAAAGTTGCAGACCAAGTGGGACGGTCCATACAAAGTGGTTACCCGAATGAATGATGTGACTTATAGAATTCAAAAGCAACCAAGAGGGACATTCAAAGTGGTACACATAGACCGTCTGGCGCGTTACCATGGCAGTAACAACGATGCTCGGGACGAGCATCTCTAAGAGGGGAGTAGTGTTACGAGTACACAAAAAAGGAGCTTGCGCCATCTAGCGGGGAGCGAAGGAACCACGTTGTGTGCTGTACAAACCACTTTGTTACAAAGACAACGTGAAACATCCACTCAATACTAGATGGCGCTAGAGGACATATAGGTGAATGAACTCAGGATCGAGTACACGCACGAAGGTTCTAGAACTGTCTGGGTGTAGGCTCGGCCCGGTATAAAAAGGCCGATTGAGGCCGAGCGGAGCCAGTTCAGTTTGAGCTAACGACGAAGCGACTTCGAAGTGAATACTAGTGATCAAGAAGTGATACCAGCGGAAACCTACGACATTGGCTACGACCTCGGACATTGTTAGTGCTTACTGTGTGTACCTAGTGATTAGTGTTTGTACTTAGTGCGTAGTGTTGTACCTAGTGCTTGTGTCGGACCTAGTGCTAGTGAATAAAGTCTCTAAAAGAGTCAGAAGGTCTTTCTCTCCAAATCGTTCGAACCCTAACACGCAACACTAGGTTTTGAAATGGGGCAGCCGTTTTATCTGTTGGATTCCGTCATTCGTTAGGTAGGTTTATTATCAACCGATGGTACAGGACCCTTAGGGCCTGCTTCACCGTTTGAGGATAAAGTTTATCTCGCACATAAGCTACGAAAAGATTTTAACAGCAGTACGTAGAATAAGCTATTAGGACTTGTTTCGCCTCAATTATGAAATTACAGTCTTCGGTGCGACAAAGCCAGCCCTGCGGTCACCAACCCGTCTGCCCAGTGTAGTGACTATGGGCAAAATACATGAGTTCACGCTATTTTTGGCGTGAACTTATGAGGGCATAATATTAGGTATGTACAGCAGTGGGCTGCGATAGGCTGAAGTGATGTGTAGTGAAGAAAATACAACTTTTAGATTCACATTTGCGAACAGAAATATCTCATAAATATAGTGAAATTCGATGGTGGAAAAGAATAACAGGTATATTACAAACTTTTACCCGATTTTTACGTCACCTGTCAAATCGAGACACGCGGCAGCGTGTCAAATCGAGACACGCGGCAGCTTGTCAAGCCAAGTTCAAGCAAAAGAACTGGCGACTCAGCGCCGTGTGTATATTTACACGAACCATTTCGAGCGACTTTTGACCCCTCCATAACTCAATACCTATTCAACAGAAACAGATCAAATTACGTATGTTTATTTATATCCATAAGAACAACTAGAACCCCAAATTTCATTAACCTAGTTGAAACGGTTACAAAAATATGAAGGTTCAAAAGTCGCAAATTTTCCACTGACTGACTCATCAAAAACCTAACCCACTTCCAGATGACCTAGGAAGTCGAAATTTGGCATCTAGCTAGGTAATTACGTGTAAGCGCAGGGAAAAATCTGAAAACAAAAGAAAGTTAAAAAATAGAGGGGGTCCCCATACAAAAGAAAACGTTTTTTAATTGTAGCGTCTGAACCGTTATAAGTGGATATTTGAAACTTGCACAAAATATGAATTGATACATTTGCTATATAGAACAAGTATAAAAATAAAATGAACTCAAAAAATAAAGAGTGTCCCCATACAAAAAACTTGTAATTATTCATCCGATTGCTCTCAAAATCGATATCTGGGGACATGGTTGGTCTCAAAAAACGAATCTGATAACAGAATGAGAAAAAGTAGCCGCCATCTTGAGCTTTTTAGTTATTTGACCTATTGCTTTCAAAATCGATATCTGAGGATTCGGTTGGTCTCCGACATCGAATCCGTTAACAGAATGAGCAAGAAAAAAGAATAAATTCCAAATAAATATCTCTACAAAAAGTAATGATATCTCACCAAAAACATAAATGTGAAAAATGACAGCCAAGATCAATAATAAGAATATGTTGTTTGTGGACTTCGCCGAAAAAAGTATTGAGATCTAAATGAGCGCCAAGTTCTACAGAAAATATTAAATTAAGCTAAAGATTTGACTTGGCTAGTTTTTACCTAAAAACAACATTAAAAAGCTATTAGCCAAATAAAAGATGAATTATTAGTGAAAACTGGCAAAGTGAAATCTTTAGCTTAATTTAATATTTTCTGTAGAACTTGGCGCTCATTTAGATCTCAATACTTTTTTCGGCGAAGTCCACAAACAACATATTCTTATTATTGAACTTGGCTGTCATTTTTCACATTTATGTTTTTGGTGGGATAGATTTAACTGGTGTACGTAACTGAGAGAACATGGCATTCATAAACAGCATAAGGAAGATGTCAGAAAATAACCACTAACAAATAAAAGCCTTGGAAAACACCATGACTGTGATCGGAGCTATAGTTATTACAACTCTTTTATTGTTAACTAGCTGTGCCCCGCGGTTTCACACGCGTTAATTTGAAAAAAAATATCTATAGTATATAGTTTTCCTAGATAAATGGGCTACCTAAAACTGAAAGAATTTTTCAAATCAGACCAGTACTTTCTGAGATTAGCGCGTTCAAGCAAACAAACAAACTTTTAGCTTTATAAAATTAGTATAGCTAAACATTTTCGTCAAATAAGATAAATACTTTTATATAAACTGTATATTATGATAGTTTACCACCTTTTACTGTAGGTACCGATACGAATTGCAAGCGTCAATATTTATGTTTTGATTTTAGGAATTTGATTTATTTTGATTTTTATATATCGTAATCTTTTATTCGTATCGTATCTTATTCTTCTTCTATCGTAACCTTTTTTTATTAAAAACTAGCAAACCCGGCGAACTCCGTTTCGCCACCAGATGAAAAAAACATTTTCCCGCTTTTCTGTTGAAATTTTTCCTGAATTTTCTTTGCTATAAACCTCACGGAGCCCGAGACCTTTCCAACGAATGCAAAACCGTGGAAATCGGTTCGTGCGTTCTGGAGTTATAGCGCCAGGAAGGAAAACCCGACTTATTTTTATATAGCAGATGTACCAATCATGTGTCTAAGAATCTTTACAACGTTATCTATATACTATTTCTGGGTAAAAACAGTGTCACGAAATGCTTCGTCATTATATACTTATTTTCCTTAAGTTTTCATATCAAACGAGCATGACGTGCACCTAATTCTGTTTATTATAAGTAAATGAGATGTCGAGATTTCTCAATATGTCGTATATTGAGAAATCTCGACAACAAATTTAATAGGTACCTATCTATACTAATATATAAAGCTGAAGAGTTTGTTTGTTTGTTTGTTTGTTTGTTTGTTTGAACGCGGTAATCTCTGGAACTACTGGGCCGATTTGAAAAATTCTTTTAGTGTTAGATAGCTCATTTATCGAGGAAGGCTATAGGCTATGTGTCATCACGCTAAGACGAATAGGAGCGGAGTCCACGCCGACGAAGTCGCGCGCAGAAGCTAGTTGGTAAATAAAAAGTAAAATTCACACTTTTACAATATTAAGGTGGTATAAAGAAAGTACCTATATAAGTAAACTAAATTAAACAAATAAACTCTTCAGTCTTCACACTTAATTCACACAATTTGTTTTGAACAATTAAAGATGGCGATGGAAAAATTAAAGATCTTTGGACAAGATATTTCTCGAATTATCTAATGAATAATTTCTTGATATACAAAACTTAGAATTTTTGTAATTCGACTTTATCTATCAGTTTTAATTGTAACTATGGGTATATAGCTGTTCTCGTAACTTCATTCTGTTATCTTTTTTATTTCCTCATAAGCCAGGTTAAGGTGAACCCTACAGTCGAATGTTCTTGTACATAGGTAGCACGTTTAAAATTACAATTTAATTATTATCTGTATTAAGAAAAGGAATAAATCTTGAGTAAATGAAATCGGAGTACGCGTTAAGGAATTTTCAAGTACCTACACGGCTCATTCCTGGTATCCTAGCTTGTTGTCTCAATAACAATCATGTTAAGTTTCATTTAAATTCCTTAAGAATAATAACATTATACTCGAATCGAATTCGTGCCGTTCAAGTTTTTGGAGTTTACTCCTTAAGAATCGATTTTCATACAAGGCCCCCGGTATGAAAAAAATATGAGAAGTAAAAGTACGAATGACCTCGTTACGTTTTTGTGCGCTGTCTATCTGCTACGACGGACGTTTAGGACGGTACCGGCTACGATGGTTACGACGGTATCGGCTACGACGTTTTCTCATAATGCCATCGATAGATGGCGTGATAATTTTTGTATAACGTATCATAAAAACAAACACCGTGAAAGAGGTACGTACGAGTATAATTATAACGTAAAATTGATACCAAATTATTCAGTGCATTTGATAAAATATAAAAGTGTTCATTTTTTATTTTATTATTAATCGAGATTATATGCAGTTTAAATACCCTAACCTTTTATTAATATAGGTAAATATTATGATTTTCTCTATCAATGTTTTATAAATGTTATCTTTTGACAGTAATATAACACAAAATTAATAACAATGACTATAGCAATATCTGTTATGTATGTGGTTGTTTTTGTAGTTCAGTAGTAACTTCAATGACGAAATATGATGCAATACGCCATTCTAATTAATATGTGACGGGTTAAGGATATCGCAACTAATTGACCAAACCGTTGGTATATGTATAATTAAGGTATATGCAATTGTCAAGCAAATTGGTGCGTATTGGCGTTATACACAACTACACTACTCACGTGCCCGGTTGTTATCATGTACACCTGATAGCGATCGTTACTCATAGTAGGGAATATATCCGCCAACCCGCATTGGAGCAGCGTGGTGGATTAAGCTCCGATCCTTCTGCTACATGGGGAAGATGCCTATGCTCAACAGTGGGATATTACAGGCTGAATCGATTCGATCGACACTACTCACGATAAGATAACTTTGACTTGGGTAGTAAGCTGGTGAATGCGTAACGAGAGCGTTACTAAAAGTGTGATCGGGTGAGGCTGAGGCGAACGGATGTTGAGGGGGAGATATATATAAGTCAGTGAAGATAGAGAGAGAGAGAGAGAGAGAGAGAGAGAGAGAGAGAGAAAGAGATAGTTACGTTACTGTTGGGGCAACTAAAGAAGTTTTACTTCAGTTGTGTGATCTAAAGCACACTTTTTTTATAATGTATATGTCACTTATATTTTTGTTTACGAATTCTAATTTGTATTCTTCAATCCTCAGGCCCTGCGCGCACTAGTGACATTTTGTCACCGTGACGTTTTGTCACTGTCACCGCGTCCATCATCCCTAATGGAGGTGCGCGCACTTGGATGCGTGACAATTCGGTGACATTTTTGTCCGCGGAGGACGCCAACATGCCCGTGACGCGACAAAATGTCACGTGTCATATGTACGTAGGTTGGCAAACATGGTGTAGAACTTTCCACTTATCAGCCTATCACTCCAAAGCGGGTGAACCCAATACTTTTTATTATTGTATTTCTTTCTATTTCTAAAAACGAGCTCACAGACAACCTATATCTGTATATAATCTGTCACTGCTAGTGCGCGCAGTCGCGAAGGTGACGGTGACGTGACAGTGACAAAGAATTTTTTGTCACGGTGACAAATGTCACTAGTGCGCGCAGGGCTTTATTGTGATAGAAAATGTGGATTGAATATCTATACCTACTTATTATAAAAATAAGTCCCCCGGCTGCGTCTTTCTGTCCTCCTGTCTGTCTGTCTGTCTGAACGCGATAAACTCGAAAACTACGCAACGGATTTTTATACGGTTTTCAACAATAGAAAGAGTGATTCTTGAGGAAGGTTTAGGTATATAATTTATTATGTTTGAATGTAAATTAGCAGAAATACGGCGATAAATGTTGAAGAAGTCGTAAAAAATCTCGCCAACGGGGAGCTTTCCACGCGAACGCTGCGTAAACTAGCAAAGATATAGTTGTATAATGTACTAGCGAATTCAAAATCTATAAAAATGCTACAAAAAAGTCCGCGACAGCATATCTCTATCTCTTACGGTTGACTTACAATAACCACTTTTATGTTCAAATTTGTAATTAAAAACATTTCGTTATTTTCAAAGCTATTTTCTTTAGTTCAGTATTAATCCTTATCAAAATAAATATGTTAGTTAGCTTAAGAATTTAATGCAGATTAAAATTGCCCTTAACACTATATCAATCAGATGAATAGTTTTTGAGATATCGTCGTTAGAAGTAATTATTAAAAATAATTAATGCGCAACGAAGTGGGCACGGGTCGGCTAGTAGAATATAAGCCTTGTCTAGAAAAAAAAATAAGTATTGCACAGCCTTTATCTACTAAAATTGTTTCTATCGTTCTACGTAAAACATCTCTAAGCTAAACATTAACATCTCTAACATAAAAAACATCTCTAAGCTTCTGTGAAAGCTTCGTGTGTGAAAGGATGAAATTGAAATGACAGTATAATTATGAGGATGATGAGCTTAATGCCTTGTCAAAATTTCGTAATAATATATTATACTAGCTGACCCGACGAACTTCGTACCGCCTAACAGTCGATTCTTTAATTATTTTTTTTTAATTACTTATCCTTCCCGGAACCCCTCCACTAACACTTAAACTTTATGGTATGGTATTAAAGTTCAAATTGACTTTTAAGTCTTATTACGAATCTTTTATATGGGAATATGGAAAATTGTCGTTTTTAGACTTTTTCAGGGATTTTTTAAATTTTTCTCTCCGTAAGAACCATCCTCGTACTTCAAGGAATATTATAAAAAAAGAATTAGCAAAATCGGTTCAGCCGCTCTCGAGATTCGCGCTTAGCAACACATTCAGCGATTCATTTTTATATACTCGTATATAGAGATATAGCATTTTAGTTAAAGCATTTTGATTATTATTTGCATAATTAAATTAAATCTGGGTAATGGCTAATGGCTAATGTTCAAAATTTAAATTAATTTGGTCGAAATTCAATTTCGACCACTGGGCGACAACTAAATCTTTAATACAACATATACCTAAGAGCGAAGGAATGAATTACTCCATTATTGTAAAATGTAAGGTATTATTGTAAACTAATTTGTTATTAATTGTAGCTAATAATGTGCTGTGTGGTTACGGCACTAAAGAATGTAGCCACCCCCTCTCATCCCGTGGGTGTCGTAAGAGGCGACTAAGGGATAACACAGTTCTACTACCACCTCTGAACTTAAAAAGCCGACGGATGGCGGGATAACCATCCATGCTGGCTTTGAAATACACAGGCCAAAGACGGGCAGCAGCGTCTTCGGTTCGACAAAGCCAGCCCTGCGGTCACCAACCCGCCTGCCCAGCGTGGTGACTATGGGCAAAACACATGAGTTCGCTGTTCGCGTCATAATGTCGGGCGCGAACTTGTGGAGGCCTATGTCCAACAGTGGACTGTGATAGGCTGAAGTGGTACCTAATAATACTAAAGTTTGTTGTGAACACAGACCACAGGTTGTGAAGATGTGGCTTTCGCATTCTACCAAGACGCCCTCTGTGTTGGCCTTTCAGCCCCGTTGGAATCGAACACGCAAACTGTGCAGTGTTTTAGGCGCCTCACGCACTAGAGCGGTTGTTTCTTACATAATATGCGCCTACAGAGGCTACAGAATATAATTTTCATACATATACAAATATGTATTGTTAATAGGTGTTGACAGAATAATTTCCATTGCACTGCATTTGTTAGTTGAGTATTTCTCAAAAAAATGTACGTAACGAAAAAGTAGTAACGAAATATTGTAAACAAAAGGCTTTTGTTATACAATGACAAATAATATTTTTTATTATTTATTAGTGAATATCAATTCACTAATTAATACATACATCCTGATGTAACTGTATACATTCACCTTTATGTTGTACTTTTTCGTTTGGAATTTTTGAATTTTTGAAATTCATCAAAAACGTTACAGAATTGGAATAAATATTAGACAAAACGAGGTCATGATCATGAAAAATCAATGGCTTTATAAAAGGGTATATTGTAAATATGTAAGCTTATCTAATGTTCGTACCACACGTGTTACTTAAAGATGAGTAAATGAAGACTTACCGTTTTGTGAAAAAAGGCTATTATTATTTCCTGTAACGAAAAAGTAGTCCCGCTAGACACTACACGTTTTACTGATTTTCACAATAAATGTAATGGCGAAGACGTCAGACCAGCAACAAATCAGAATGAAGCTAGTTTTATCCATTTAAAAAAAATAATGGATTAATTCAGAAATTATGAGAAAGTAGAAATAAAACGTAACTAAAGCGTAGTAACTAAAAAGTAAATGAATGCGACACATTTTGTTTTCTTTGCATTAAATTGTTAATTCATTATAGAACCTTATAAAAATCACTTAAATACAGAAACTACCATTAATGTAGAGATCTATAATACAAGAAAGTTAACAATAATTACGTTGCGTATCGTAGTAGTAGTAGCGTTTTATAAAGTAAAAACACATGAGATAGGTAGGGTGCCAAATAATTTTTTATAGGAAAGGTAAAAAAACACTTTTTTTTAAATATCTAAATATTTGGTAATAAAAAAAATATACTGCTAATTCTTCGTTATCTTAAAGATTAATAATCATCCCACCAAATTGTGTTGCTTTTTTGTTTAATTAATTACAAAAACATGTAATTTTTATCGACTGCTTCGAGACACACTTTTTTTTCAAAGATGTACCTACACTTATTTTGAGAAATACTTAGTTAGTGTTTCCTTATTATTCTTTTGGAATTGAGGTAAATTGTTTTACCGACATTTTATCGTATAATTGAAATTTTAATGAGTTTTGAATTACATCAATAAAATAATGACTAACAAAGATAAACTATAGTAACTATCTAAACGAATATTATAAAGAGGTAAAGATTCTAACTTTGTTTGTTTGTTGGGGGTAATCTTAGCAAATACTGATCTGATCATGAAAATTCTTTCACTGACAGAAAGCTACACTGCTCAGGAATGATATAGGCTATATTTTATTGTTATTGAACAAAAAATTAAGTAAAAAAAATAATAGTACCTACCTATATGTAAATCAAGTCGGAGAAACGCGAGCGAGATGAAAACTGTAGGTACTGTAATATATTTGAATCACAAAAATAATTAACGCCTAAGAATTGGGCACGGGTCGGCTAGTATGTTATAATAAGTATTAATATGGCTTCGTTTAATCGTTGATAAAACGTCTTAATAATATTTACCCTGAAATGAATTCTTATTTAGCCACACTCAATATAGTCTGATAACTTTTAACCTATTTTCAGATAAATTACTAGTTCAGACTGACTTTACTTATCATTTTTCGATTTTTTTTTTATAATTATATTTCTTAAAATATGATAGTAGGAAATGTGTACATAAGTACTTATTTAATTGGAGGTGTTAAGAATGTAAGTTGACATGTAAGTTGCATATTTTACTTGTACTTTGATACAATTCTTACATTAATAATACGGTCTAATATCGCGCTCAAAGTTTTTTAATAAGTTAATTACTACAAATCGGTATTATTACTACTTACCTAACTATACTACTTACGGTTACTTACCTAACTAAAACTTGCTAGCTGCTCTATCGTCTTTTAAGAACAAATAAAAAGTATGTCAAAAGCATCCTAAATTCACAAAACAAGAAATAGCTGAATTAAAGATATTATTTTTAGATGCAAAAAACAATACTCTACGGTAGATTTTTTTTTATACGACTAGGTCTCCAGTCGGACAGCTCCACATTTTGAGTAGGATTTTTTGTCCTATTTCAATGCATTATATCAGCGCTTTGAAGAATATTAATGAAGTAGGTACATAATTACATTAACGAACGTAAGATAAAATAAGAAAACACTACTAGCACTACACTACAACACTAACACTAGTAACAGGACTAATTTTGCACACTGATTTTATTTAGTTGTTTTTTTTTTTTGTCTTTTTCATATATAATCTAACAGGCATTGAAGCTAAAATGGGTACCACACATAGGTATATATGACAAAACGCTCTAGTAAATTGTTACTGTTTTAATTATTATTATTAATTGTACACTAGTGCCATAATCACAAGAATTGTTTAATATTATTATGTATTTTGTTATTTATATGTAATAGTATGTAAAACGACCGCTCTGGTGCGGGGGTCGGCAACCCGCGGCTCGCGAGCCACATGCGGCTCTTTAGATGTGAAGCTGCGGCTCTTTAGTTCATACGCAAATATTATTTTTATGATTGATTTTATAAAAAAAAAAAACAAAAATTCAAAATCATTCTGAATCTATTAACGAGGATTAGGCACCAATTCTATCTCTCAGCGACTTATACCTACTGCCTTTTTTTCACCTCCTTCCTCGTGACACATATCATCACGGTTGTTAGCAGGGTTACCACGGCTATTACACATTTGCAGGTGGAAGATATTCAACTTTCTTCTGCCTTATCACTTGCTATCGATGAGTAATGCGACATAAAAGGCACGGCACAAGTTGTTCTTTTTGTTAGATATTATGTCTTCCCGAGGTCCAAAAGAAGAACTTTTTGAAGAAAGATATATCGAATTCCATGCAAAAATGTCTTGAAGACAATGGGATCAATTTAAATAAAATCGTTTCAATAGCAACTGATGGAGCCAGAAGTATGACAGGAAAAATAAAGGGACAACAACGATTCTTCAGAGCAAAATTAACCACGAAATTCTGAAGTTTCACTACATAATTAACCAAGAAGCGCTTTGTGCCCAAACATTTCCCGCCGAAATAGATGAGGTTATGAATTTACGCTTCAGCCTATATTATCTCACTGCTGGGCATAGGCCTCTTTCCCCGTGTAGAAAAAGGATCAGAGCTTAATCCACCACGCTGCTCCAATGCGGGTTGGCGGATATATTCCCTTTCCCTACTACGAGTAACGATCGCCATCAGGTGTACATGATAACAACCGGGGGCCGACGGCTTAACATGCTCTCCGAGGCACGGTGAGGAGGCCCACAAGGACTGCACAAACACCCAAACCACGGCAAACATCTGTATGGCCAATACAAATGTTTGTCATGTGCGGGGATCGAACCCACAACCGCCAGCGCAACAGCCACAAACCAGTGCTGTGAACGTTGCGCCAACGCGTCGTCGCGAGGTTGGCGGAATTCGGTAATCAAAATTGTTAATAGCGTCTTGTTAAAAGCACTCTACCATCGCCAGTTTAAAGAATTGTTAAACGAAAGGGAGATTCAGTATTCAGACCTCCTTCTTCACAATAAAGTACGATGGCATTCCAAAGGTAAGGTTGAAACGTTTTGCTTTGTGCTTGAATGAAATACTCGTTAATAGATTTCTAGATTAAAAAGGCATTAATCATCCTGAATCAAAGAGCGACAAATGGTTGCAAAAATTGTACTTTATAGCAGCGAAAATAAATGAACATTAAATATATGAATATTAAAAATTGCAACCAAAAGGGAAATCCACAGCCTATGTTTTGGTAGAAGAATTTGTTTGTTTTGAAGAAAAATTAATCCTTTTAGCAGAAGATATTCAGAGCTGTAAATTACTTCATTTTCAATTTTTAAAGCATGCGATAAAACCAGTGCAACTGTTGACACGATTTACTTCAGCACACTTATATAAAAAATTAAAAAAGCATTTGCTGACAGATTTAAGCAATTTAAAACCAACAAAACCACCCTAGCATTCATAGTAAATCCTCTCAACACAAATAGTAACGAAATCTACAATAAGCCTTGCAAAAGCATTGAGAAATGCAACTGATCAATTTAAAGCTTTGTGGAGTGGAAAATTTACAGAGTTAAAAAGCAAGTTAGAAGAGTTGAAGGTCCAGAAATGTATGTACGTAACGCGACAACAGTGGACAGCTCTGAAAGAAATGCCGCGAGTTGAGGCTCTTATATTCCACGCATGGAATATTAGTCTTCCAGATTGCTACAGTGAAGTGAAGTTGGTATTTGGAGTGCTGACTATCTTCGGATCCACATATTCGTGCGAGCAAGCGTTCCCTTGCATGAATAGAATTAAAAGTAAAGTAAGAAGCCAACTAACAAATGAAATTTTAGAGTCATGTTTGAAACTTTAAACAACAAGTTATGAGCCAAATTTATCGAAACTTTCTAAAGCCATGCAAAGCCAACGCCCCCAGTGAATTTGTTTGCTCAAATATTTGTTATAGAAGTACAAGTAAAAACTTATGCGAGTACTATTTATTATTGGCAACAAAAAATTTTGTGGCTCTTTAAAAACTTTGAAATTTTGTAAATTGTAATTTTTGGCTCTCCTGACTCAAAAGGTTGCCGACCCCTGCTCTGGTGTAATGGTGCGTGTGACGTGTCGGCGGCGCGTAAACATTGACGGTCACGGGTTCGGTTCCCGCTCGGAGTGGATACATATTTGTGTTTATAAAAATATTTATTTCCGGTCTTGTTGATTTGATTGTAGTCCTTGTAGGTCTCCCCACCGTGCCTCGGAGAGCACGTTAAGCTGTAAGCTGTCGGTCCCGGTTGTTGAAGTTCTTGAAAAAAGAGATAAAAATTAAACCATGGCTTCAGTACATTTAATAACAGACTAGTCCGACTTTTTAATATTAGGTACGTGATAAATATTACAAGGTCTAAGATTTGAATAGAACAGTAAGAAATCAAAAGTCTTGGTTCTAGACCAAAATAATCTAAAATTTGAAATGTACAGAAGTCTCTGAACGTACATCTCATCTTAAACTGGCTTCTTTACTTTATCTTACAGATCTATACATCATATATATACCTATATAACTAATATATGTATATACTTATGAATATAATAATTATATATGCATATGAATGAAAAAGTGTTTGCGAATAAAGTGGCGAATATCTACAGCTAGCATAAAATAAACGAGTAGGATAGTGTCCTTGCTACCATTAAGATCTTCAAATTGAGTAGGTACCTAGTACCTACCTATTGATTTATCAAGAACAACAAGCGTTTCGGTTATTTCCACAATTATATGCAAGATATGCATTAATGTACATAAAAATAAATTCTATCACGAATCTTATTCATAACCTTTGACCAAAAACTAAATATCACTCTTCTCTTGAAATATGATAACACGTTAAGTTAAACGAACTTGAAAAACAACGAATACCCAAAAATATTACGCAATTAGGGTTACTATTAAATAATTTGCCAATTGTGTATTTCAATATAGGTACATACTATACTCGTATACCTATTTGAAATTCCTCGAAAACACACATTCGACAGTATTTATTTTTCTTGTTTAATAAATATTTTTAGGTAGGTACCTATATTTATAATGTTGTGTTTTGATGAAATAAATCGTAATAATTTTTATTTTCTTTTGAGCTCTTATACACAACACAGTAGATCTCTTTTATTTGTTATCTCCAAAGTCATGTGTTTATTTGAGAACTTTATGTTTTGTTGACTGAGGTTGTTCGCATTTTAATATATATCTAATTATTAGCATATTATTATTTTCAAAAATAAAATGACGCCACAGACTTAAACAAATGACTGTTATAGAAGTATAAAATACTAACAAACAACAGCTCTGGTGAAGGTGGTACGTGCTTCATATGTCAGTGCCTAAACACTGGCGATTTACGGGTTCGATTCCCGCTCGGGATGCATTTGTACAAATATTTCTGCCGGTTTTGGTCCCTGGTGGGTGGTCTCCCCATCGTACCTCGGAGAGCACGTTAAGCTGTCGTGTATAATAAATACCCGATAGCGATCGTTACTCATAGTACAGAATATATCCACTATCCACCAACCCGCACTGGAGCAGCGTGGTGGATTAAGCTGCAATCCTTCTTCTACATGAAGAAAGAGGCGTATGCCCAGTAGTGTGATGCTACGGGCTGAATTGTATAAAATACTTATTACTTGCACTAAAATATTCACCATTGCACGTTCAGTGGAACTGTCCAGACGAAATTAATTTAAACGGCAGTTAGCTAATAGAATTTTGACAATTTCAAATTTTGAATTCGCTTTTACTGGTTCGCTTTTACTTAGTAGGTATTTCTCTACACAAATTTAGGTCTCTCAAAGCTTTTGTTATTTGATCACATTTTATAGTGACTTGAGCATATAAACCAGCTTTGTCCTATAAGCTAAAAATAAACTTAATATTTACCTTTATTACCTGTAGGAGGGCAAACAAGCGAATGGCCCACCTGAGTAGGTACGTCCCAATTAAAAGATTACCGTAGCCTATGCTTTGCCGACCATACCCCGAGTATGCTACTGTGAATGGAGTTTGTTGAATATTGTGGTCAATCAATTTGTAATGACCCTTGAAAATAGTAACTATATACCTACTTAGACGTAACTCGGAAAAAAGATCGGTCTATAATTCCTCGAGAGATATTTGTGTCTTCTCTTCAGGAACGATCGTTCCATACGAACACTTGACTTGATACCCCGATTAATGGCAACATTGAAGAGCTCCGTCAAGACTTTGGGGAAAGGCCATCCCACAGCTAGTAAAAGAGCGCTTTTGTATTCATTTACCTCCGAGATTTTCCCATTTCAAGCTTTCCAAGCACTTTTAATTTCATCGTCCTCGATATTTCTGACACCTTCAGAAAGGTGGCATAACAATTGTGCACGTAGATCTACGTCATCTGAGTCTGAGGCTTGTGCAATGTGCATGCTCGACGAGTAGTCCATAGTATTTTTCAACTTCATCCCTGACCTCAGGGTGAGGGTCACTGATTTTGTCATCCGCTATTTTATCTGGTCTTAATAAGCTATAAATAAATAAATTTCTTATCTGTTTCTATATTAAACAACTTAATGCTTGTTATAGGTAACAGGAGACTATACACAGAGCTAAATATATTTTTTTATAAATATACCCAGACTCCGGCGAGAATCGAAGCCACAACCCGCGGAGCAGAAACCGGGGCCACTACAAACGGGATAGTAGGTAGGCAAAGTAAATATAAAATGTAATAATTGCGTTTGCTCGAAAAGTTAAAACACCGACTTCAATTATATATACATCGACAAGTAATACAACGTAAGTAGACGAAAAAATAGTCAAGTAACCATGCGTTATCAAAGACAAAGATATATATATATACTCAAAATGTCATCCTCAGATCTTGACCTTTAAATGGAACTGCAAGACAAGTATCAGCTTTCGATTAAAACAAGAATCACCAAAAAAATGTACTTAATGAGATGAATTCTTGCAAGTTTAGTGCGAGATATTAAAACTTGAAATTGTCCATACCTAAGTGTAACATGAAACATCGTTTGTAGAGAGAGACAAATGATAAGTTTCGTGACGTCATATCTAAAATATTTAAAGTTCAATACTAAAAATAGAAATATATGTACCTATACCTAAATATAGGAGACGATCAATCTGACCCCTGTGAGTAAGTAATCATTGAAACAATGTTAAAAATATTTGTAACGGAGAAACAAGTTGCAAGTTATAAAAAAATAATTGTTAATAATAACAATAAAATTAAAAATAATAAAAAAAAATTTAAACCAGCTTCCTATCAGTTTCACCCATGTACACTCATATAATTTTTATACTAAGTACTTAGACATAATAGATAATTTTTTATTAGACCTAATTTTCTAGTATGATCCTAAATTTGTTCTTAGGAAACAAATTTAAACCTAAAAATATAACGGTTTAGAATTAGATTGTTTAAGTGAGCAGGTAATATAATCTTTGTTACAATAACATAGATAGAAAAACTCTAAATTAGGTCCATAGCATTAACATAAATGTAAAAAAAAAAATTATTAGTCGGTTGACCATACCTACTGTATTTGAAGCCGTCATTTAAGTAATTTATAGATTATACCTAGAACTAAAATGCTATATTAGCTTCATTCTTAAATCTGTTGCTATTTGTAAATTGTAAATAGTGCCAATGCGAACGAAGCCGCGGTGACATACTGGTACTGCATAAAAACAGTTATCATAATGAACTAGAAGCAGTAAAATAGTGATAAATATTTTGATTGTTTTCTTACATCATCAACAATTTCTAATATCACATTTACGCTGCTCATTGAAGACTGAAGTTTAAAGTTTATCAATATTTACTTATTATATATAATGATAACGAGAAATAAGTTTAAATTATGTGATGTATTTTTTAATTACTTTAAAAATCAGCTTCCTATCATAAGACGTCGACTGTTAGTCACGGCCGGGTTACATAAAGTGAATGATATGGAATTTTAAGTTTAAGACAACGTTAAGTAAAAGTTATCTTTCTATAGAACTTCAGATTTTTTTGTGTTCCCGCAAACGTTGTTTTGCTATATTACCTATGTGTTATTAACCCCCGCAACCCCCTCTTGTGGCTGGAACTTCGTAAAATCCGTTCTTATAGCTGACCTACTCTACCTACTCCGCGAAAGGAATATTCCTACCCAATTTCAAGTCTCTACGCCTTTATATATGGTTCCAGAGATATATCTACATAGGTATAGGTAGAAATCTTGTATATATAGATAATCAAAAACTTAACTAATTAATAATTTAATCCATCATTACTGCCAAAATTACGATTCAGCCTGTAATATCCCACTGTTGGGCATAGGCCTGTTCCCATGTAGGAGAAGGATCGGAGCTTAATCCACCACGCTGCTCCAATGCGGGTTAGCGGATATATTCCCTACTATGAGTAACGATCGCTATCAGGTGTACCTACATGATAACAACCGGGACCGACGGCTTAACGTGCTCTCCGAGGCACGGTGGGGAGACCCACAAGGACTGCACAAACACCCAGACCACGGCAAACATTTGTATGGCCAATACATATGTTGTCGTGTACGGGGATCGAACCTGCAACCGCCCGCGCAACTACTTACTACTAGTGCTTTGACCGCTGCGCTAACGCGGCGTCGCTGCCAAAATACCAACTTATAATATAATCCGGTAATAGTTAAGCGATTAAATTATTGATACGCACCTACTTTTAAAAGTTAAAACATAAATGTAAATAATGTATCACCGGTCTATATATATAGGTAGATCGGTAAGGTAAACTTGTGTTTGCTCGCAAACGAAAAAAAAACCGATTTCAATTACACAGACAAGTCATACAACGTAAGTATGACGTAGTAGCCGAAAAAATAGTCAAGCAATGCGCGTTATTAAATATTACTCAAAAAAAGTAGTCATCAGATCTCAATCAAATTTAAATGGGACTACAAGACAAGCATCAGCTTTCGATTAAAACAAGAATCATCAAAATTGGTATAGGTACCCAGTGAAAAGTCGTGCGGTAGGTATAATCCAACGTAGGTCGACGAAAAATAGTCGAATATTACTTGTCAGATCTCAATTAAATTTAAGTGGGACCCAAACACACGTCACGGTAATCTTTAATACTTTAAAATGTATGGCGACATTTAGGTACAAGTACCTAAATGAACATATTAAGGAAAATTGTGCTTAAAATTGTGCTTGTAATTATAACTACTTATGTTAAACTAATGATAATGAAAAATGAAATTAATGAGATGAATTCTTGTATGCCAAGTTCGTGATATTAAAGAAGATATTATTTTGCATATTACTATTATTGAACAGTACCTAATATCTACCAGCATTAACCAAGAAACAACAATTACTCTGAAAATCTGAAGAGTTCAAAAATAGTCAACTAATCATTACAATATTTCTATGAGACCACAGAAATTAACTCTAAATCTAGAAAAAAATTGAAAAAAAAATTCAATAGCGGTATGTTACTATTTGTATTGGCCATACAGATGTTTGCCGTGGTCTGGGTGTTTATGCAGTCCTTGTGGGTCTCCTCACCGTGCCTCGGAGAGCACGTTGAGCCGTCGGTCCCGATTGTTATCATGTACCTACCTACACCTGATAGCGATCGTTACTCATAGTAGGGAATATATCCGCCAACCCCCATTGGAGCAGCGTGGTGGATTAAGCTCTGATACTTCTTCTACATGGGGAAAGAGGCCTATGCCCAACAGTGGGATATTACAGGCCGAAGCGAAAATATGCTACTTATGAGCATTTTTTTTAAAGATAAACTGAAAAGTATCAATCAAGGCTTTCAAAGAAAATCTTTCATTGACTTCCTCTTTTTAGCAGTTGGTTAAAAATGACGCACATAACTAAACTGTTCTGTTCTTAATAAATATATCGTAAAAATAGAGATGGGTCAAGAGTACAAATTTTTTACCTTATGTATGCTGATTTTTTAAATTCCTTGCAGGTGTAGATGTTTAAATAAATAAATATAGCCATTGGTAACGCACTTTTAAACGAAGAACCTTAGAACTTTAAAAATTTGTAACGAGTCTCTCTCTCACATCGGAGTAAAATATATCGTTATTGTTTTCACATAATAAAATAATAAAACATAATATGCTTATTATCTTTGGACTAGAATAATCTTTGAACTTTCACCGAAGTTTGATCTTCTTATACTTCAAGAGTTGTTTTTTTTTAAATAAAATTCAAACAAAATAAATATAATTATGATGTATTTGTAGGTAGGTACATCATATTTAAAATATTATCTGTTGAGATATTCTGATTATAGCGCTTATAAGCTGAACTCATTTTTTTTTTCAATTAAATAATATTCATTGTAGATACCTACATACTCACATATTTAACTATAAACGTTAATTTAAAATTAAGTGGAACATTTTCTTACAAGGTCTGTTAACTTCAAATGACTTAATTCGATAATAATAATTAATGACATCGTTAGCGTAAATATTCATTAGTAAAATTTATTATCTAATCAATATTAATTGTCTTCAGCTCCTACACTATTTTATAATAACAATGAACTGTACATTTTGCATAGCGAATTATCTTTTAAATAAATTCATATCGTACTTATACTTAACAGTCAGTTTGTGGCAAGTTTTTAAGGCGTTAGGACGAATTTAAGAGGATAAAGTGTTGTTCAGTTATCATATTCAACAATTAATTTTAAAATTAAATAGACCAGGTAATTTAAATTATAGATTTTATAATAAAATAGTGTTAGTACTGAAGCTAAGCTATATTGTCCTATTACTTTGTTTTGTAATAGGGTACTTTCCGTAGTGAAAAATAAATTATAAAATTTGATAAAAATTAAAATGTATATAGAAATACACCTAAATATTCTGATTTGGAATCATAAAAGCACATTATTGATTTATTATATTGAAATTAAAAGTCGTATATTTTAATCTGTATATCACGTGACCTAAAACACGAGCCGCCGTGGTGTGACGTCATACGGGCAATAACAAAGTTCTGTCAGTGCTGTCAACAGCTATCTATATCAATAATATCTATCAATTTTAACTTCAAGGAGTAATAGTTGTGTTCTTTCGTATAATAACTCTTCATATTTTGTTCCAACTGAAATAATATGCATTCATTACTTATTTGTTGATGGTTGTCATAGTAATTGTAGGTTATGTTACTCTCTTACATACGTCAAACACTTTTGTTATTGCACATATTACGTCACCAAAATGGCTGTAGCGTTTTCGCGGTAGTAAAAAAGGTTTAAAATTTAATTTAATTTTATGGCATGAAAGCGTGTTTATTTTGCCGCAATATATTTTTTTGTGGCTTTTTATTAGAAAATCAACATTTTGAAGTACTTTTTCAAACATCGTGGAATACCCTATTATTGTTGCCGTATTTTCAATTGTTTTTCATTTTAGAAGCACATTAAAAATTGTAAAAATTCGCAGCCAAATCTGGCGGCTTAATATTAGTATATTATTTCCATAGACATGTATGTCTATATTTTAATTTTTAGGTTACCTATAGGCTATAGCAGAATCAAAACAAAATATTCTAACCAATAGCGGGTCCTATATTGTCGTGTAGTGTCACTAAAGTTAAAACCTGATTGGCGAATATTCTTGGCTCAATAGCGCCATCCCGACCTTATAAATAAGAGCGCATATTCGCGCCGGGCCTCTTTTCCACAGTGTTAATTCGAAGGGGTATTCTCGTGTTATTTTAGTGAACTAACTCTAAATTCAGAATGCCGGAAACAAAAATGAATGGATATGCTAAAACAAATGGTCACAGCTATGATATGGAAGATGGATCTGTGTTCTTATTTACATCGGAATCTGTCGGCGAGGGTCATCCAGGTTAGTTTTTTAGGAGTACAGGAATGGTCTCATTTGTATGAAAGATGGCCGCCTCAAACATGCGCGCAGAATATTATCAGAATATTTTGATATCGCAATTTCATCTGTTGTCTCAAATAAATTTAATTATATTACGCCAAAAGTAACTTTGTCATGTGTCTTGTCTGACAATGCAATGTTGTTGTTAGGTTACATCACATTTTATTATTGAGTTTAATCATGAATTTGTAATTACCAAAAACACGTGGTTGAATTTAGTTCATTAAATTGGTAAATTGTTTTATTAAAACGGTGAAAAAGATGTTAATTATTATCATATATTCCAGATAAAATGTGTGATCAGATAAGTGATGCTATCCTTGATGCGCATTTGAAACAAGATCCTGATGCTAAAGTTGCGTGCGGTGAGTACCTAATACAAAATTATAAATGCTCACATTTATTATTTTATTATTATTACATAAATAAAAACGGTATTCTAATTTTTTGTCACAGAAACTGTCACTAAAACTGGTATGATTCTGCTGTGTGGTGAAATTACGTCAAAAGCGAATGTTGACTATCAAAAAGTGGTCAGAGAAACCGTGAAACACATCGGCTACGACGACTCTTCTAAAGGTAAGATAATAATAAACAAAAAAAAACATTAGCATAAAGCATTGGCCTCGAGCCAAATACTGTTAGAATTAGTGTTCAAAATTTCAGTTTGACCTCCGTTTATGAAACCATTCAGATAATAATTTCGTACACACTAGGTTTTGATTGGCGTACACTAAATTTATTAGTGGCTATTGAAGAACAAAGTCCAAACATAGCCGAGGGGGTTTATCAGGACCGAGATGAAATTGATATTGGGGCTGGAGACCAGGTATTATAATTGAGTCTCAATGCACGATATATTGGGCTGACTATGAATCATTCAAAACATAATTGCATGAATAAAAATATGGTGTAATTATGAGGTTGTCATATTTCTCAGAAAATAAGAAAAAAAATTCTCATGATTTTTGCTCATCAAGGATAATTTTTAGGAAAAGAAATAGATAAGTTAGAAATATATCATTTCATTAACATATTTAGTGTTCAGTACCTGATTCCTGAGTTCATTATGTAAATTCCTGTGTTATCTGTACTTAGCTATAAAGCAACTTACTAAATGTGCATAAGAATATACTCATAAGATTAAACAATTTCAAATATTTTGATGAACTCGGAAGTGGTGTGCTGGGTAATAAATTTATTTTCTCATATGCATGTTGGGCCAGGGTTTGATTACAAGACATGCAGCGTGATGCTAGCCCTGGACCAACAGTCACCGAACATTGCTGCTGGGGTGCATGAAAACAGAAATGAAGACGAAGTCGGGGCTGGGGATCAGGTCGGTAATATAATATTCATTAAAAGTAATGTGTAATTGTACAAAAACAAAATTTTAATTTATTTCTAGATGTAATTTTTTATTCTCATGATAGTAATTATTTTTCTACTTTATTGTTTTCTAGATAAAAAATAATAGTATACTGTACATCATAATACTTAGTTACCACTAAATTGATAAAACTATTTCAATTTTAACTTTATACTATTTCCATGCAGCATGAAAATTGGAACATTTCATTGAAATTAACATTGAAAATTGCTATGACAGAATTTAAAATAGAGGTGGTTTTAGTCAAATTTTCAGCAATTATTTATTTTTTTCATTGTTTCCATTTTGGCATCATACTGTGGGTTTTCATTTTTCTTGTTATGTGCAATTTAAATCAACCCTACATATGGGAACATAAATATATGCAACTATTATATATTCTTAATCATACTCATAACAAACTCAAAGCGAATTAAGCCAGTGAATGGATAGAACATCTCGTTTATTATCAATGGGATGGTGGGGACTTAGTCAGTTTCATTTATATCCTACTTTATGTGAGAGGAAAATATTATGTGGTGCATGGTAATAAAATGTATGTATTACTAATCTGCAGAATGTTTAATTTTTTTATTGCTCCTTGGGCAGTACGGAGCAGTAAATGTCCAAGTAAAAAATTTCAGATAAAGGTTTTTTGTTTTAAAATATTATAAATTTTAAAACTAAAACATAATGATGACAAGACAATAATATAACAATATGATCTTTCTTTACTAGGGTTTGATGTTTGGCTATGCAACAGATGAGACAGAGGAGTGCATGCCACTCACTGTAGTACTGGCTCATAGGCTTAATCAGAAGATTGCTGAACTTAGAAGGAATGGTGAATTCTGGTGGGCTCGTCCAGATTCAAAAACACAGGTAACCTTTACATAGTAACATTACATTTAATAATAATAATAATAAATTCTTTATAGGACCAAATACTTTACAATTTTTTATGATAATTAAAAATTTTAACATTTATCACACAATGCAGGCAAAAATTGTGTGATAAATGTTAGTAGTTTAGCACTAGACCTAATCACGAATCTACTTTTCCCATATGGTATAATTATGTAATCTTGGAATTCGAATGCTTGTCATGTGTTGTGGGTGTTTTTTAATCAACTTCAAAAAAAGGAGTAGGTCTTCAATAATATATATATTTATATATTAATACGCTAAGGTTTGCCTCCCTTTTTAGGAAAAACCTCACAATTACTCCACATAAATTATATATAATTTTATAGATAATTGCTTGTTCTATTGGCATCCACAACTAAAAAATTTATGTATTATTGCTTTGTTTTTGTAAATTAATTAATTATTAAAATTATGTATGTATATGGACGTCTTTAATTTTGAAACAACGTCAACATAATTGACTGTCGGTAATTTTTTTTTTCAATTTCAAATCAAATTAGGTATAAATAATTAAATATTTTTTGTAATTTTATAAAGTGATTATTATACTTATTTAGTGTGAATTATTCATACGGGTGTAGCTAGTTTTATTGTATGTAAATTTTTTGAATGTACCTCATAACATTTTACTGCGTTTACCGATTTTGATATTCTTTTTTTAGTCGAAAGCTGCTGCTTGTCATGTGGTCCCATTTGAATTTGATCAATCTGACGAGTAATTTTTGAGTTATGCCTAACAAAGCATATTAATTTGACTACATACCTAAGTTGTATTACTTGTTAATTTTGTTATTGATGAAAATTTAAGTCGATATTTTCGTTTGCTCCTTGTCGATTACACAGAACAGTGTTTGTCTGTACTCATGTCTTGTATGTGTATAAAATATTTTGGAGTTTATAATTTTTTCCTATACATACACCAACCATTGCAAAAAAATTGTACGATCTGGAATGCCTTTACCTTGAACTAAGAATCAACTGTAAATGATTGATAATATAGTTGTGTATGAAAAAAAGTTGTTTGTTTCCAGGTGACCTGCGAATATGTGTTTGCCGGAGGGGCCACCGTGCCACAGAGAGTGCACACTGTTGTTGTCTCCCTACAACATTCTGAGAAGGTAATTAATAATTAACAACAGGGCCTGTAGGATTTATTATTATTATTATTTATTTCAAAGGATTCTATCGATTCTTTCGTTGTGAAGGAGTAACAAAACTTGCAAATTTTATACAAAAAATTAAAAAAATTATTATGTAATGAAAAACACATCTATTGACGTATTTATTAATTAGCTATCTTTGTTATTGAAACTCAGTCTCCTTTTTATCTTTGTGACAAAACTTAATATTTGACTATTTGTAAATAAAGTAATGATTGTACCTCATTTATCATCATTTTTTAAATGTGATGCAATGTAAACATTCTGTCCAGTAAATATAATAAGAAATAGTTTTTATTAAAATTCTCACTATAATCATTTTTAAGATAAGTGAATATCTCAAGATACATGTAAATCATGTGAAATGAATTAATTAAAATTGAATAACGGACATTTGTTATAGAGGGGTATGTTGTGATCACGATCATGATTCAGTCTGTAAGACCCCCAACATTGGACATAGGCCTCTTTCTCAATGTATGAGAAATTATGTATTCATTAGGATATCGTTAGTTAAATGGAAAAATAAACATTTCTCAAATTTTTCTAAAAGTAAGATTATTACTGGAAAGTCTGCTAACAACATTATTTTTACATGGATAAAAAATCATTTATAAAATTACAAATCAAGCTCACTAGATGACACCAGTGTCATTTCGGTACTCTGCGGTCATTGCCATATTGATTATAAAAAAACTTCGCTCTACCATTTTTTATAATTAAATTAAAATGACACAATTATGAATGATATCTTAATGTTTATGTAAATACCTTTAAAATGATATATGTATAACACTTACATGTAAATATTAAAATTATAGGGAAAATTAATTTTAATAAAAGTAAATTTAAACTTTAAATGTGTGTATTCCAAAATATGCTCTTTTTGATTAATGTCACTTTTCTATTTAACCGACGATATGTAAGATATGTAATTGTAATATAAAAAATTTACAAACAGATTTCAATTGAAACACTGCGTGAGGAAATCAGGAACAAAGTAATCAACGAAGTAATTCCCGCACAATATTTGGACGAGAAAACTGTAGTCCACATCAACCCTTGTGGACTCTTTATCATCGGTGGTCCTCAGGTAAATATCTTTAATTTACTTTAACACTTGCCGTGCCTGCCGCTTAGTCTGTGACTATTATTTTTTAACCGACTTCCAAAAAAGGAGGAGGTTCTCAATCCGATTGTATTTTTTTATATGTATGTTAACTCAGAACTTTTGACGGAGTGGTCCGATTTCGATGAATTTTGTTTTAATTGAAAGGTGTAGCGTGTCATGTGGTGGTCCCATTTAAATTTCATTGAGATCTGACAAGTACTTTTAGAATTATCTAATAACGCATATTTACTTGACTATTTTTTTCGTCTACCTACGTTGTGTTACTTGTCGATGTGATTGAAGTCTGTTTCTTTTTCGTTTGCGAACAAACACAATTAGTTAATAATAGGTTAAAGTTATTGTCAGTTTAATGTGAGCAGTATGTACTAAGGTTTCAGGACATTCTTGGGTCTAAATTATTTCAACATAATATGTATACTAAGGTCTAAGGGTTATGATGGTTGTTGGGATCTGGACGAATATATCTAGGACCGCGGTCCTAAAAGGAAATGAACTAAATTGGGATAAAAATAGAAGCCTAGCTACTGGTATGGACACAAATAATAGTTCCATATCCAATTCTTTCAATAGCTTTTGCATGATTCGCGATTCGGTGGTACAAACAGTCAAAATAAAAATTGCTTTTTTGCCGTCAATATAAATTAATAAAAATGTTTTCATTTAATTGCACCTTTTATTCTCTTGGTATCGGTAATTATTATTTCACAACCACATACATGATTTTTTTAATTTTGTTATAAATAATAATGTGAAGAAAACATTAACATTTTTCGACTGCGCAAAGTAAACATCTCCTTTCTGGTATTCGCATGTATAATAAAATCCCACAAATAATTTTGTAATTGTCTCAACATTAAAGTTTTTATAAAAATAAACTAATAGATAAAGCGTATAATTCGGTGCGGAATTACTTAGTAGATAAAGATGTGTGCAAAGCCGGAACCCTGTCAGGGACACTAGGCAATGCAATACTCCGGGCCCCTTTTTTTTAGTTACCTTTTTTTTAAATCTGACTGACCGAATTTTGTGTTACTAGCCCCGCAAGTTAATATTGCGATGGAACCTTGTCACAATAACAGCTGCGTGACGTCATCCGTCACACAAAAGTACAGATAGAAAAAAGCACCATAAATGATTAGTTTTGTTATAAAAAAACAATGATTACACTCATAAGTACATAAAAATTATATTGTTGATGTGTAAATATGAAAATATTTCTTAATTAATGTCTGGGTTATGTGGTAAATAATTATCATTACATAGTATAAAACAAAGTCACTTCCTGCGTCTGTCTATCCGTCCAGTATGCTTATATAATATAACCCCGGGCGCAGCCGGGGCGGGCCGCTAGTAAATTATAAATAAAACCAGGTTGGCATGTAAAAAATGTATGTTTATTTAAAATCGCGCGTATAATAAATAAGCGCGGGCTGGCCTTGCGAACGGTACTGACGGTGCACGTCGGCGTCGACTACGTCACCAAGATGGCCGCCAATCGCAATATCAACTTGCGGGGCTTATAATAAAATATTGGCCTTCTACCCCGCGTCCTCGGGGTCCATCGCCGGCGCACAGTGGGCTGAAAATCGCGTTTCATAGACATTCAAATTTATTTTTTCAAGTGACGCTTTTTTTGCTTGAATGCGATTGAGAATAACTGCTGTATGCCTATAATGAACTTTCAGGTTTATAATCGTAAACAGCGCACTTAGAATAACTTTTATCTACACTAATGTTGTAACATTCTACTTATGTTTCCAATACTTGACTTATAATTACTACTGTTTAGAGATTGCAACCCGGTATGTTTTCCAACGCGGCCGGGCCCGGTTGCATTCGGCGCCAACCCGGCCGGGCCCGCCGGGCCCGGCCGGGTTATGTGTTAGCGATGAAACCTAAGTATTTTATGAAAATTTTCTCTATATGAATGAAAAAACACAATGATTCAAGGTTAATATTTATTTCAAACTGGCTTATGAACAATTATCACAATAATCAGCCTCACTCAAGTCTCAAAATCGCACTTAATACAGAATTTATTAGTTTTACTTATGGACGGAAAAGTAACATTAGTATTAGTTAGGTAGTAATTATTCATTTTAATAAGTTTAAATAAGCAGGTTTTTCTCTTTACTCCTTAAATAGTGTCTAATTGAAAACATAGTAGGTATTTAAATAATTGTGTGTGCTCGCAAACAAAAAAAAACCGACTTAAATTACATCGACAAGTAATACAACGTAATAAGACGAAAAAATAGTCAAATAAATACGCGCTAACAAAGATTACTCAAAAAGTAGTAATCAGATCTCGATCAAATTTAAACAAGGCTACATGACAAGCCTTCGATTAAAGTAAGAATCATGAAAATAGATAAACCCAGTGAAAAGTTATGCGGTTTAATACGAGATACGATATAACGATACGATATACGGTCGACAAAAAAGTAGTCAAGTAAATACGCATTATTAGATAACTCTAAGTACTTGTCAGATTTTATTTAAATTTAAATGGGACCACATGACACACAACACCTTTCAGGTAAAATAAAGTTCATCGAAATCGGTCAACCAAGTCAAAAGTTCTGATCTAACATACATTTAAAAAAATTCAATCAAATTGAGAACCTCCTCCTTTTTGGACGTCGGTTAATAATAAACTAATAACGCAGCTTAAGGTACTAAACGTGTCATAAAGACTTAGATTAGATAGATAGATAAACTTTGGTAGCTTTGTTAATTGTTATAAAAAAAACAAATTCTTGTTTGCTAAAAGTAAAGTATGTTTTTTCTTAAACTTTGGCTATTAAGAGTTTAGATTAGTGAGTGTTACTATTACTAATTAACTAAATAGCGAAATCTTATATGATAGGTGTACTGTAACTGTAAAAAACCAAACTTGTATAGTCGCGGTTTACGTACCGGGCCCGGTGACCGGGCTCAGTAAAAATGGCCGGGCCCGGTGGGTGTCTAAAAGGGCACCGGGCCCGGGCGGGCCCGGCCCGGCCGGGCCCGGTTTGCAATCTCTACTACTGTTATAGCGCAGACAACAAAACACTCAATTTAAGCAATTTCACATGATGGTATAATATCCACATCGATATCGTAAAATCTCATTATAACATCGCGCGCATGCGCGCAGCTGCGCTCATTGGTTAGATTTTAATGGCGGCAAAATCACTGTGACAATACACGTACGCGTGAATTTAATTTAATAAATTAAAAGTTAAAAATGGATAGCGACGATGATATTTGTACGCCTCCGGATATTCTAGAATTGGCAACAAAATTAACTCACAATCTTTTGCCAGAAAAATCTAGAAAATTATATGAAAAAGAATATAATAACTTTTTGTGTTTGGTTTTATTCTTTAAAAATGGCAAACACGAAAGAAAATTATAGTAGGATGAAACACATTGGAAAAGAAAGTGGATACAACGAAAATGATAGGAAAAATAAATTACGGTCGATCTGAGGTTGGGAAGTGGTAGGGAGGGGGGGTGTAAGGGTAAAAGAACGGTTTATCTCCGATTTCTGGCTAAATTACAAGTCCTATGAAAAAAATTTCAATGGCAAAGCTGTAGGTAATCTACAACTTTAGTATTTACACTTTTTTCTCATAACCTCAAAATTTATGTGAAAAATTCAAAAAACCAATTTATTGGTTTTTTTTCTTTTACAATTTTTTTGTGTATTTGGGACATAAAAAGGTAAGTTTTCACCAAATTTCGTAAAAAAAAAAATTTTTTTTTAAGAAAAATTTACAACAAACAAAGTAAGATATGACAACAAAGTAAGATAGACAACAAAAAAACAGTATTCAAGTTTATCGACATATTTAATGGCTCATGAGCAAGATCGCGATTACTCCGCCATTAGGAATTTATTATAATTACGCATTATCGCGGAAATACCACACACGTCAGCTGCTCTGCGTCGCATAAAAAATAACGCGCAGTTGTTTTTTGTTATTCAATGATCAATTTATAAAGGTGTTAAGTGGACCGAAATTATTATATTTTACTGTCCTTTTATTGTGTTATATTTTTATATATATAAAAGACTAGCGTCCCGTGCCCACTTCGTTGAGCGTTAATTATTTTTGTGATGTACTATATCCCTGGGTTTTTTGTCTTCATCATTTCATTTTGGACAAAATTTGTTTTAATCGAAGCACTTCCACAATGAAATGACAGAAATGAATGACATAACAACATACTTGTACTGTCAACACTGAAAAAAGTTTCAATTTGACAGCAAAACAAACCAATCAATCAAAATGATCCTCCTTTGTTACAAAAAATGTAAAAAATGAAGAACCGCTCTACCGGTTTTGTGCAAACTTCACATAAACCATCTACTAAATAGTCCAAACAAAGCCTAAATATTTGGTTTGGATATGTGAGCCCTTTCTTGAGTTATAAAATTACAATGAAAAGTGTCATTGATTTTTATATATTATATAGATATAATTGATTTTATGTTCTGTAGCAAGAAGTAAATAAAACATTGAATATAAAAAACTTAATACTCTCTAATGCCCCGTCCATACGCTTGGTGTTCGCCACGAACACGAACAAAGTTCCAAACATCGACCACAATCATCAAACACAAACAGTCGTCCTCACGCTTGACGAACGTGTTAGTATTTTGTGGATCGGCAAACACGGCGGACGAATAACGCGGCGGCATGGCGGACGGATAAAATCTATAATGTACTTAATACATACTACTAAAATAAATATACTGTACTACTACTGTAACTAACTACTACTGTACTAGTAAAATAAACATACTGTTTTACGATTATTTATCGAATAATAATTTAATGTAATTCATTTAAATATATTTAAATGAAGAAATAAAACATTTACATGACGTCACACAAACAATATTAAAACATGATTTTGAGTACCTAAAAGGCTGTAAATAACGCGCCAAAAACTGCGACAAGTAATGTATGTACTCTAAGCTGCGACAAGTCCACCACCCGTGAAGCTCGCGCGCATACTGATCGCTGGCCAAACGTGTGGATACACCGCGAACTGTTTGCCAAACATCCTTTGATCTGTGAAGAAAAACCGACACCGATGCCGAACACTGCCGAACACAAACACGAACAGGCGAACAACGACAAACACCCATCCACACGTCCGTTTTTGCTGTTTGCTGTTCGCTGTTCGCCATTGTTCGTCAAGCGTGTGGATGGGGCTTAAGATCTCCTCAGTCTTGTTAAATTATAGTCTGACTGTCTGGCTGATTTTTAAGGTTCCGAACCGAAATTTTTAAGGTCTCGGGGATAGAGTCGGTGATGCGCTTGCGATGCTTCTGGTGTTGCAGACGCGTGTAAGCTACGGTAACCCCCTTGTCATCAGGTGGGCCAGGTGTCCGTTCGCCGCCCTAGTCGTATAAAAAAAGAAAAAACGATATGCAATGTAATAGTAATAATGATTTATTATTCCATCACAATCATTTTGATACAATGTAACCTTAATAAAGATGTATCGATACTCGGTAAAACCGGTAAAAAATAGATGTATAAGGGTGATGCCAAACGAGCGTAATTTTGTGAGTTGTGAGTCGCGTAATTTTTGCTGCATTCGGTTTTATACAAAAGTGTGAGTCGGCACACAACTCATTTTACGTCGCCGTGTGGCACGAACTGGACTGGAGGGCGATGCAATGAGTTGTGTGCCGGTGACGCAAAATGGTTCAAAATACGCTCGTTTGGCCTCGCCCTAAGTGGTTGGTGATCAGGTCAGGAATGTGTTTGCGTTGTGGACAGTCGGACGCGGGGCTGACGGGGCGCAAGATCATCGTGGACACGTACGGCGGGTGGGGCGCGCACGGCGGCGGCGCCTTCTCCGGCAAGGACTTCACCAAGGTGGACCGGTCCGCGGCGTACGCGGCGCGCTGGGTCGCCAAGTCGCTGGTGCGCGCCGGCCTGTGCCGCCGCTGCATGGTGCAGGTGAGACCTACTAGACACCGGGGACATACGGACCAGCCCCACTGGGGTACCACCCCGATCTTAGCGGTGTTGTGTTCCTGTCGGTGAGTAAGGTGACCAGAGCTCATGGGAGGAATTGGGGATAGGGTTGGCAACGCGCTTGCGATGCTTCTAATGTTGCAGACGTCTATACGCTACGGTAATCGCTTACCATTATTATTACCATTTTATTGACATGAAAATAGTTAATCTATTTCTTTATGTGAAATTAATAATTAATTAATTAATCTAAAATAATAATTTTAATAATAAAATAATTAAATAATAATTTTTCCTGATTCTTTAATTCATATTTCATTTTTCTAAAAAAAAATTCTTTCAAATATAAAAAAAGATTTTTAAGAGTCAGAAAAGTTGATCTTAAGATTTTCTTTTAAATAAATAAGTCTTTAGTCCTATAAAATTCAAATTATCTTTTGTTGTAATAAACAAATCTTATAGTATAAAGATTCATTCATTATAATCATTCATGTTTTTATAATCTAATACTGTATGTTTATTCTATTTCAGGTTGCCTACGCCATTGGTGTCGCCGAACCCCTATCTATTACGGTGTTCGACTACGGTACTTCGCACAAGACACAGCAAGAATTACTTTCCATTGTAAAAAAGAACTTTGACCTACGACCAGGCAAAATTGTCAAGTAAGTCTAAACTATTATTATTAATCGTTATAAGAAGTAAAAATAAATGAAAATACAAATATTTTCGTATATATTAAAGTACTACAGAAATTATTTACTTTTCAAATAAGAAATATTAACATGTATAAATAATCAACAAAAGGATTTTTTATGAACCATAAAATATATATCGTCATATTGAGCCTCCGTGTATGATTGAATGACATTCATAATATTTTATAGCACACATTTTATGAAATAATATGAAATTTATTATTATTTAAATTCTTTGACCATCTGATATATGAATAACAGACGATTTGCATGGTTTCAACTGTGTTTTATTGTCATTATGAAAACAGGCTCTCCAAGGAAAAAAATAAAATATTTTATTTGATTTAGCAGATCTTAAAAATGTCCAGCATACACACCCTTCAACTTTAATATTAATAACATATTATAATATATGAAATAACGTTTGTTTTTAAATATTATTTTCAGAGAGCTTAATTTGAGGGCACCAATTTATCAGAAAACAAGTACCTACGGACACTTCGGTCGGGAGGGATTCCCGTGGGAGAACCCCAGACCCCTTGTAGTAGATTGACTTGTAACCAGAACATTTAGAATAATGTAAATATTTCACAAGTTTATTTCGAATCTTTGTGTGTTTCTTAGAGCGAGAGCCGACATTGCCGACGACTCTCTAATAATAGGTTATTATTATTTGTTATACGACTAATCTTGCAGGTGACAGTGAGTGTTGACCATTTGCCATTCGTTTGTGCGATTCAGTTTATTGTTAAGTATTCGTTAATATTTAGATTCTTAGGCATAACGGGTGTCGTCATTCATGAATTTTGAGTTAGTTCGAGACAATCTGGGGCAGTCCTATTTCATTGTAACAACCTGCCGTTTAACATATCTGTATTGTTCAGTCTCAGTTATATATAACACTAAAATTTCCCGTTTCGTATTTATTTCTAGTAAACATATATTTATTTCTAGTAAACATATTTATTTCTAGTAAACATTGACAATTTAGTCATTTAAATGGACTGCCAATAATTATATCTCGTATGTTTTTTTAATTATGAGTGAGCTTGTGATAAGTTCCGTGCTATGTTCCTGTACAGCACACTACTTCCCCGGCAGCGTCACAGTGGAACGAGTGGAGGACAGACGACACGTCTCGCCTTTTCTCGCTCACTGCAAATTTAGTACTGCGGACAGGCGTCATTTTAATTCTAAGCTTATATTACATTAGATACTAAGTGTCGAAAACGTATTTGTAAGTGCATCGAGTAATATCCGCGTCGCCTATTCCGCAATACAATTTGTGTTGTGTTTCCGAAAAGGAATAAACGTGGAAAAGAGCCATTTTGAAAACACACCGACTCGTCCGGGGCAGTAGTGCACTGTGCATTTAGTACAATATTGATTATATTATGATTCCGCCAGTGATAAGCGTAGTCGTAATCTATCTACATTAAATGAAATTGTCTACGAAATTCCTAGAGTCCGTAGGGCGAGTAGAGTTCATTGCGATATTTTTTCGACCTCTTAAAATTTGTAATTCCCAAATTTTGTGTATTCTCAATTTGTCGAATGTGAAGTTTTAAACTAATATTAAACTGTGTTTTCCCGGCACAATATCGGGAATATGAAGTGATTTTTTATTTATAAAACCCTTATAGTATAAGAATAATTGATAATTAAATAAATAAAATGTAAACCAGTAATATTTTGTATTATTAAAACAACATCTAAACATTCTCCGACAGCCACTGAGTGACGAGTCTTCTTGCCGCTTGTTGCGCGTTTGTCATTCTAATTGTGTCCGTTGGTCGCCAACTGCTCAAATCGTAACAGTGATTCGCTCTGAAAATAAAAATTAAAGTTTACAGTAACAAATATTGTTCATGTTGGTGCGTAAATATAATCAAAGAGAATTAATGTATAGTACGCGCGCGAGTTCATGTCCATCGGGGCCTGAGGAGGCGGGCGGGGGCCGCGCGCCCCGCCTTCACCCACCTCGCCGGATTCGTCCGCACTCGAATGTTGTCCTTGACGCACGCTTGTCGATATTGTCGATACATGGTCGATACTAAGAACTATTGACCGCTAACTGATACTAAGATATATTGCACTACTGGCAAAAAGATGGATTAATTGAAAATGCGATCGACAAAATAATTGAACTCAGCGACGGCGAAAATAGTGACTCCGATTCAGCTCTGTCAGTTATCTTAGCATCTCGACGATCACGATTCAGCCTCTAATATCCCACTGTTGGGCATAGGCCTCTTCTCCATATAGGAGAAGGATCGGAGCTTAATCCACCACGCTGCTCCAATGCGGGTTGGCGGATATATTCCCTACTTATGAGTAACGATCGCTATCAGGTGTACATGATAACAACCGGGACCGACGGCTTAACGTGCTCTCCGAGGCACGGTGGGGTAACCCACAAGGACTGCACAAACACCCAGACCACGGCAAACATCTGTATGGCCAATACAAATGTCGTATCTTAGCATCTGATAGTGACTAATTCATGTTTAGGCTTTTGCATTTTATAAATTGTTTTCCTATTTTTGTAATAAATAATTAACAAGTATTGGGTGCATTTACTTCATGTTGCATTATTTTATTATTATTTTTTAAATAAATATCTTATAACATTTACACACAATCACCTGTTCCGTCTGATATAGCCAAATATTTTTTATATATATATACATACATATATCGATATATAAATACAAATATTACACCCCGACTCAAGCGGGAATTGAACCCGCAGCCCGCGGAGCAGATAGCAGGGCCACTACAAACTGCGCTAACGGGCTAGTCTATTTAAATTATAATTATTTACTTACTTAAAGATGGGATAGATATTATGGTTGACCAAATGAGATTATCGATATCGACATTACCATAGGTCACAGAACTACCGCATTCCTCAGGATGGACATGAACTCGCGCGCGTACTATATCTGCCATTTCAATAAATATAGTGAAAGAGTATCTATTACGAGTATATCTGCTTTATGGCAGTGTTGTAGTTCTGTGGTAAGTTGGCCAGCGCTGGCAAGGTCGGCAACACGCTTGCGATGCTTCTGGTGTAGCAGGCGTCTAACCGCTTACCATCGGATGAGCCGTACGCTTGTTTGCCAATCTAGTTGGTTAAAAAAAAATATTCTCCGACAACAACCATTGCTTTTTTGATATTTATCGCAACAACATGTACTGAAATTTTTAGTGTAACATAACATAGGTCTGGTTGACTAACAACCAGACCGGAACTAAATCGACACCTCCTACGCATAAGGTCGTATACAGAATATGGCAAGTTTACAGTATGGGCATTTAAAGTTTACTTTGCTCACTACTCAAAAACGAGAAGGAAATTTAAATTTAAATCAAGCTTATAATTAGTGGTGCCTTAAGTCATCTTTAAACAAACACCAGTGATAGGAAATGAATTGTAATTTAATGAAAAAATAAGGAAATTACATACTTATGACTTTATGCGTAGGGATGCAAGTCTTATATTATTAAGTTACGACGAGTTACGGCGATATGCGTGGAGTAAAGTTCGCTTGCCTTCAAGTTACGCCGGGTTACTACTTTATGCGTGGTAAGAAATTTACATACCGTCAAGTTGCAAATTGTTACGACGTGATTCTTGGTAGACAAACAATCCAGCTTTGATCACCAAAAACGGCAGATGAAAAAATTAGACATACTTATAAAAAAATATGGTTAGTAGCAATAAAAACATATATTTTTTTTTCAAATCAACTTTATTATAATTTAGTTTGCAATTACTAATTAATTAGCTTAAACTTAAAGACAACTAATTTTAGTCCTACATTATAATTTGGGGTAGACAAACATTATTTAAACTTTGAATAACATAACAACGTAAGGTATCATAAGTAATAATAAACAATAAATCAGTCGTTACAAATTTAGCATCAAAAATAAATTTTTGGATAACAACTTTAAACAATTTTCCATAACAAAAAAAAATATCAGTTTTTTTTTTTTAAATAATATAATCAGCGTTAAAATATTTTTATTTCTTTTGATCTATTTCACTGCTGATTCCTATTTAATCAGTCAAGATGAAGCTTTCAGCTTTATTTGTACTTAATGGTTTACAATTACGACTATAATAATTATGCTTCTTTACTGGCTAGATCGAAAACTGTAAAATTATTGACTGATAGTTTTCTTTTATAATAAATTAAACCTACATTTCCATGAGGACAATTCAGAATTTTTTGAAAATCGAAGCATGCTGTAATTATTTTTCCTTTACTTTCGATAGCTAGTTTTTTGTCTTTCTTCTTTAAATTTCTTGCTAATTCTTTTGATATTATATGTTATTTTTGTTTATTTATTTCTTCTTCTGTCATATTATTTTTATTTGTGTCGTAAACATGACATTCGTTACAAATAGGTATCCTTCTTTGGTTTGTAAAATGAAATATTTTAATTTTGATTTATAATATCCCTATATTGCCGAGCTGTTTTAGCTTTTCTTGTTCTATTTTCATCATTACACCTCTCATTATATAAAGAAATCATCTTTGTAAACGTGAGTCCGCTATCTAAGTAAAGTTTCGTAGATTTTTTGCGCACATAATGTGATTCATTTCAACCAGTTGTGGTTGAAATGTTTGTACATGCCTTATTACCCCTTGTTTAATATCTTCGTCTATGATAACACCTCTTGAATCGCAACGATGGTCTGGGGAAATAGATCTGAGTATTTCTCACGAAAGATGTACATGTAACGAAAAAGTTGTTATGAAATATCATAACGAAATAGTTTACAAAGTAACGAAATAGTAAACTAAAGCTAAGTGTGCATGAGTGATTTAATAAAAGTGCAGGGAATAAGGGAATTAATTAAAAACATGTTTTTCATTATAGGTGCACTTATTATTAGCTGAAATCAAAATGACATATTCAAATTAAAAGACAGGAAAAAAAAAAGTTTTAACCGAAAAAAACTGAATTAAAAATAAACTGCGTCTTCTATATTCATCAGGGAAAGACTGCCCTCTTTTTCGACCAATTCAATTTTTAAAAATTACGTAAAATCAAACCAATATCCTTTAAATAAAACACCCTTACTGGCGGCGGAGCACATACATCTCTCCAAAGTTGAGCGGCTTAGGAGTACATAAAAGACGAACAAACGAAGCAACACACTTGTTTCTCCATAGACACATTTTTGCCTAATTTTGGTGAGATTAAAAGCAATAATAGACTTTTATTCTACGAGTTTTGCAACTTGTCAGAAAAAACATCAACTACCCGTGCTTTTTGGACTGATCAGCTGATTATCTTGTCGTTAAATAAAAGTTATTGCTTTTTACCTTACTAAATAAGAAGGCAAACAGATGTCAGTTTAGAACTCCGGTAAATAAATAAAAAACTACGCAGTAATATATATGTCAATGGTCTACACCCAGCTTTATAACATACTATTTCGTTACGTGACGAAAAACAACGAAACAGTAAAAGGAAATAAAACTCAATAGCCTCTAAAAGAAGTAGATTTTTATCCATAATGAATTTGAAGAATGTAATTCACTTTAACAATTATCCTAACATACATTTTTATTAACTTGATATACAATTAAGAAGTATTTACCCCGAAAAAAGTTTTTTTTTTCTCTCGTATCGAAATAGTAAAACAGCCGGCGCACTAAGAGAATCTAGTTTTTGACAGAGAAAAAATATGGCGTTGACATTTACCATCGTCCAATAGGGACGCTTTTAGAGTTGTCAGTACAAAATACTACAGATTCGTTCAGAAATTAAAGAAATTACTGAGAAATGGCGTGACTAAAGAGTACGTGACTAAAAAGTAAAAAAGGTGAGACATTTTGTTTATCGCGTGAAACGCAATTATTTTAAAGAAAGCAGGATACAAGCATCTCTGAACCTTAAACCAGATTATACGAAGGTGCTAATTACAGAAAATTTGAACGTTAGACATACGTCATGTAGTATTTTTTGAAGCGGAAAAGTCGTTGGTACCCATTGAGACAAAAATATTTTGTATGGAAGAGTAAATCATGATAGTGACAACTTGAAGCGTTACACAATTTTATGAAGTATTTTAGGTCCCTGCAATATCTAATCCTAATCAGGAGTATATTTTCTTCATCCCTTCGGAAATATTTTACAAGAAGTTTCATCGTTTTATTTTAATATTTTGACTCAAACTTTTGAGACATGATTTTTTCACAAATGTACATCTTTCGTGAGAAATACTCATCTACCATCTGAACACCACTTCGACACGGCCGTTCGCTCTCCTATAGAAAGAGTAATAAAAAACATCGTTTTACACACCAAAACAGTATTAGTATTATCTGAATTAGGCTCTGTTAATGGTAAGGAATCTTACAAAGTTTTCTTACGTCTAGATTCACCCTTTGTACTGGTATGAGTATTACACACTTCTATATACTTAGGCTATGTAATCCCACTGTCTACTATGGTCACCAAGCTTCCAAAACGCATTAAAAATATTCTCACATTGCTGAGAATTGAACTTCTGATGACATTTAAGGCGAACATTTTGAAGTACACGGAAGTTTAATCACCTTACCATCTCTATAGATGCCGTCTTTTTTGCTTATGTAGGCTTTACCTAAATTCTTAAGACATTTTCGTTTTATATTTTTCCACTCCTCTCGTCGCTTGAGCCGTTTCCGACTAGGAGATGGTGATCCCTCAACAGACAAATAAGGTGAAGAAATAAAAGTACAGGAATCACTATGCAGAGGTGTGTCAGCTCTGCTATTGGTGTTCGATAAACAGGTATTTGAATCTGGCACCAGGCTGTGATCAGATCAAGAAGCACGAGTGACCTCTTCGACTCGACTTCGATAGTTCGCGAAGGGGTGAAAGAATGGGTGTTTTATCAATTTGAGGTTGATTGCTACCTACTACGTACAGTACGTCGGATTCCAAAGCCGCATTAATTGTTTCACCATATCCTTCAATAGGCACAAAAGTCTTCATGTCTTGATTTGAGCTAGTGTTATATAAATTATTTACTGCTAGTCGTACTTCTTGGGAACTTTTTCTGACATCATCGACCTCGACCATTGAATCGTAAAAATTCCAGTTATGCTCGGTTTTCAGTTGAACAGGTGATTCTAAAAAACACACATTTACATTTCAGTAACCACCACAACTTATTAATGGTAAAAAATATTAAATTTATTTATGATTTTAGCAAATAAAGAATGTCATAAAGTCTTATTTAATATTGAGTTCGAAGCATAACGTTGTATGTTCCACATACGACTATAAGCACACAGATTTTGTTATTTAATAACGACGCATATTGTCGTAAGTAGTAGTTACGACCCTTAACTTAAAAAAAATAATAACGCATAACGTCGTAACTATAATATTACGACGTTATGCGTGGGACTAGATTAAAATTATAAATTTCGAAAAAATCAGTTAAATATAATAATAAATCTAATCTAATAAGTTTGTATAGCGATATGATTTCTAACTATTTAATAAAAAACAATTAATTATTAACCAAAACTTACCAATTTCACTGGATTCAGTAGAATATATTTTTTCATTTTCATTAAAAGTACCAATTTTAAAATTCTTGATGAACTTAAGTGGTTCATTTTGATTATAAAAATATAATACAATCGATATATCACAACACAATTGATAATATCATAACGTAAATACTTCAAATTTCTTATTACTTAAATATGCACCGTGAGTGACATACGACGGCGGTAACTGGCCTTGTTTGGTCTTGCACGAACCAATAGCACAACGCTTATCGTCGTAACTTGAAATGCGACTATATGCGCGGTAACTTTTAAAACATACGACCATATGCGTTTCTAAAACTCGTTAATTAAAAGTAATATTAAGATTCTGATTTCAGGAATTTATAAAACTCATATACGTAATTACGATAATGTAAAATATGGGTTTTCACCAAAAAAGGCGTTAAGACCTTATGCGTCGGAGGTGTCGAAATATTTGTTTAAACACAAATATCCATTCCGAGCGGAAATCGAACCCGCCACCGTCGTGGTCGATGTTCAGGCGCCACCGACACGGCACATGCACCATTACACCAGTCGTCAATAATGTTTTCAAGCTGCAGTATTATTTAGCTGCGATCTTCTGTTAGTTTGAGGTTTTTTCCCCAGTCGAGCTGCTCCAGAATTAGAGCAGGATATTTAAGCCAGACTTTAACCTTATTTTATTCGTAATTTAATTAAACGAAATGTTTGAAGTATGTAGTCAATAACTCACCGAGGCACCATGTAGGTAGGAGAACTGTCGTTGATGTCGTCGCGCACGCCCAGCGCGTGCCACGGGTCCGCCGTGCCGTGGATGTTGATGGTGTTGTTGACGTCCGGCCGCAAGCCGCCGAACACGCGGTTCACGCGGTCCACCGCGTTGTACACGAAGGTTTCGTCGAATCTGGCGGTATAATACTTTGATAGACCGTTTAAAAATTCTACAATTTTTGGAGGAGGACCTTTCATACGTTTCAGTTTTTCCAATTCACAAGGCCGTCAAGGATATCGAAGTTTTATTAATTAAAATGAAAGCCGCTCGCTCGTTTCAGCCTGTAATACTGCTGCTGTAGCAGGAGAGCTGGCACCAATTTTTGGGTAGGCATTTGAGGCAAGCTGAAAACTTGGTCCATACCTCTCCTGATATACCCAACTCGGAAATACAGACCTGGCTGGTGAGTAGCGGGGCTAAATAAACCCCTAAATTTTTAAAAATATTATTTTTTTTCTTCAAAAAATATGTTTGAGGCAACGTACAATTTATATATGTTGTAGTTTTATATTTAAAAAATTAAAAAAAAGTTAAGCCAGACAATTTTGTCAGGGTTTTTACATTGCCAGGCTACTCACTCGCACCTACCTATACCTACATAACTTTTTAGATCACCTGGCAGGTTGAAAGCCCCACCAAAATGAACTGTCTTTTTGGGAATTTGCACGCGCCTGGCAATGTAAGAACCCTGACAAAATTAAAAGTCTGGCTTATTTTTATTTTTTAAACAAAACTACAACATATATAAATTACATGTTGCCTCAAACATATTTTTTGAAAAAATAATAATAATATTTTTAAAAATTTAGGGGTTTATTTAGCCCCGCTACTTACCAGCCAGGTCTGTAGTTCCGAGTAGGGGTAGGTATGAGGAGAGATATGGACCAAGTTTTCAGCTTGCCTCAAATACCTACCCAAAAATTGGTGTCAGCTCTCGGACCACTGGGCATAGGCCTCTTTCCCCGTGTAGGACATCTCCTACCATTATCAGGTCCATCGATCAGAGCTTATAATCTACCACGCTGCTCCACTGCTGATTGTCGGATATATTCCCTACTATGAGTAAATAAAATCTATAAGGTGTGTATGATAACAACCGTGCGCAACGAGCTCTCTGAGGCACGGTGGGGAGACCCACAAAACAACCAGACCGGAAATAAATATGTTATACATAAACACAAAAATATGCACCCCGAGCGGGAACCCGCGATCGTCGGTGTTTAGGCGCCGCCGACACGGCATACGCAGAAAAAATGCTAAACTCAACAGCATGTATCTTTAGATTTTGGCATTTTTGAAGTGAAAACTTCCTTTGGCGCACCGCACACATATTTTTCGTAGATAGTAGGTAAGTTAGGCTGATCCGTCACACTCTGAGGTGAAAAGCTCGATCGGGTGAACTCGAGAAGTCGAGACCACCGAGTGTACCCGAGCGAGAAAGATACAGATAGCTAGCTGCTCTTCGATGCTGAACGGTGAAAGGCTCGATCGGGTGAAGGTATACTCAGGACCGCCGAGTAAACGAAAATTAAAAAAAAAAAATTATTTTTGTTACTATTAACTATTGACAGAACGAAGTTTGTCCTGGCAGCTAGTATGCAATAAATAAGACTGTTATAAACCTTGAAATACATATATATATATATAAATGTTTTACCTTTGATCAAAGGCCCGCTTGCACACGTCGACATAGAACGGGACAGAGAGCCACACGAGGGGATCGAAAACGGTCCCTATGCGCGGCGCGGTCTGGTAGTACCCGTATTCGGTGCAAGTTTGATAATACCATGCCCGAGCTGGAAAATATGTTGGGCGCATTGAGGTATTTTTTACATTACAAAGGCGGTAAACAAGCGCACGGTTCGCCTGATAGTAAGTGGGTAACGTAACTTATGAACTCCTGCAACAATAGGAGGACTATCCTTGATCCTCCCCAGAAGCTCTGGCTACCTAACTCACCAAGGAACACAATAGGTACCTACTACATGAGACTCATGAGAACAGTAGGTATTATTTAGTCGTGGTCTTCTGTAAAGTATGATGAGATAAACAATTATCGCTTCACACTCGGACGCAACATAATGGCTCCAAATGAGACTAGAAACTCTTGTCGGGAGTCTGGAAGACTGGAAACATACTAAACACACACTACACATCTGCAAACATCTGTAACTACAGCCTATAAAAATATTATTCTTATAAAATTATAGGGACGTTACGACTACCTTATTACTATATTATACCTACTAATGTTACACCAATTGAAGTCGACTCACCATGAATCAAACTTGTATAGAATAATTAAATATTTTACTTACAATTATTATCTACAGTGCGTAATCTTTGAACGTAACCCTCGTATGTTTGGAAGCAAAAATTAGCATCATTCTGAGTAGCCACTATATAACCACCGATTTTTTCCATAGGAGTTGTACCTGGACAAAAAAGTACCTATTAATCTACCTTTATTTTAATTGACATAAAATATAATAATTAGTAGTTAGTTACCTAATCGTTAGAGCTTAGACTAATTGTTACGTAGGTAAATTTTATGACGCTTCGAATACGCTTAAACAAGCTTTTTTTTATATCACAGGGGAAACCATTTACGGGTGATATCCAGGACGCCCGGGTAGGCAGTCCTAGACCGTATGTCAGACTCAGCACTTGGAGGTGCTAATACCGTACTAAAACCCCTGCGGGAGCCTTTAACCGCGTTAATCGGAGGGCCCCGGTCCCCGGATCTGCAGGCAACAGGATCCCACCAGATGCTTAAACAAGCATTATATAATTATAATATAAGATTACGATTGTATTGTATTCTCGTGCCACAATATCAGTTACAATACTCCTCCGAAACGGCTGGACCGATTTTTATGAAATTTTTATGAAATTGTGCATATCTGGTAGGTCTGAGAATCGGCCAACATCTATTTTTCATACCCCTAAATTAGGTTAATGAGATATATATATATAATAGTTATATTCAAGAAAAAAAAAATTAGGCGGTACGAAGTTTGCCAAGTCGACTAGTAATAACCTTAATAATAAATTTATAAATATCTATGACATACACACGGTCGTCTGTTCCTAAGCTACTTAAGCAATTTAATTTCTTTTGTCTTGTTTGTCTTGTGTATCAGTCGACTGATATATTGATGATTCCATAAACACATAAAAATAATGCTTACATAAATAAATAGGTACATTGATCAAACCCAGACTCCAGGTGGGAATCGAACCCATAACCCCCGGAGCTGTCCCCGAAGTCTGGGTGCAATATATTTACTTATAGGTATAAGGTAGGTGCGGTCAATAAGGCCTTTCGGGTAATAAGGCCTAAGCAACAGAAACCCGACTTAAAATATTTTCCGCCGACTGAAGTCACAGTCATAGGTAGCTTACCATCACAGATGGCACCCTAAACTTGTCGCGACTTGCTAGCCCGCGTTCTGCCCCTAGTGCGGCGTTATTCATCGTGGCCGGCAGAAGCTCAGCTTGAATTATAATATAACGGTCGAACCAAAGGTTAGTAATTTTTGAAATATTACTTTTTTCCACAATATTTTGCAGTTTAATGTTCTATTAGTTAATGCTTTAGATGTATGTGTTGTGGAAATAGTATAAATTAGACTGAGTAATGTTATTTTAAAATTTTCTTCGCAAAGTTGTCGGTGGTTAATAAGGCCTATAAAATTCGACCATAGGCCTTATTACCCTCCTTTTTTTAGCATCATCAAGTGACTATTTTACTGTTTATTTTATGCCTTTAGAAATGTTAGTCCCATCCACGCCAATGCCCCCGGGACACCCCAGCCATCAACATCAATGCAATAACAAAGAATTGATCATACCCCAAAAAGACCATCCGAAAGGTTTTACAGAATGGTTTATGGTAGTTTAAGTTCGAGGATAATTTAAAAGAACATCGTTTAAGCAGCTCCTGTCTACACTAGCTAAAAATACCGAAAAGACACCAACAGTCAGAAGATAAGCAATAAATTATAGAGGAACTCCAGTCACAAAAGACCTGTTTAATAGAAATAAAATAGAAAGAAAGACCTTAAATCCTTAAAAATGAAAAATACCGGAAAGGCGGAGATCACTAAAGAGAATAGACTGTCACACATGTAAGCAGGATCAAGACTGTCACGCATGTAAGCAGAATCAAGAAGCTGCTATGAGGATGTGTTGCAAATGCAGCAAATGGTACCATGAGGAGTGCGTTGGTTTGTCAGAGGAGGACGATGACGATTTTGAGTGTCCAGACTGTTCCTAATTTAAAAAAAAATGTTATTTTTAAGTCTTTAATGTGATTATCGTATTACTATTATTTTATGGATCTCATTTACCAAATATAAGAAGTTTATTTTGTTTTATTTTATAGGTTAAAGTATTAGGCCTTATTATACTACCATAGTTTAATAAGGCCTAAAGACAGTGTTTTTAAAAATGTTTAATTTAGATTATGTTTATGGTAGAAGTTGTCGGTTTTCGTTTATATAATGTTTATTGATTGATATAAATGTTTAATTTACATTAAAATTTGTTGATTAGGTATCTTAAATAGTTTTTGATTTATTTGAATTCCCGCTTAGCTAGGCCTTATTGGCCGCACTTACCTTACATGTTTTCTTGACTGTCACCTAAAACATACCTTGATACGCATATTATAATTATGTCAGGCACAGACTACGCACGTGTGTATGTTCGAAATGTAAAAAAGTATACGCCGCAGTTATTTAGATGATTACCGTAAACATCGGTGAGGAAGTTGCGACAAATGGCAGTAATCGAGCCGGGCCGTGAAGACTGCACTGACCCCGAGAAGGTCCAACTTATGATTCCCGAGAAGTAGCCCAGTTCAAATTCGTTATCTATCGGTAGCGGCGAGCAGAGCCTGCGGTAATTTTTTAACCTTATAACTTTTTATTAAAAACCTTTACTTACCACAGATAATCACGTACATACAGAGGTACCTACATACATAGTTAGGATGTTAAAATATTGTTCTGTAAAAAATTTTTTAAAATATTTTCCTGAAAATTTAATAACACAGAAAAATGACGAACGGAGAGAAGCGATACAAATGCTTTTAATCATGCATTTAATCTTTATCTAATTGCTTTTTTACCGCTTCACTTTATCAAAAGTTATTGTAATTTTTATTTTGTATTTTGAATGACGTGTGAAGAGAAGAGGATAGGTACCTATCCTCTTCTCTTCACCAGCCTAGGTACTGTTCTCTTAAAGTTAGTCTCTCTGTTAAAAATTAGTATTAGATATTATATTTAGGTATATTTAAGTAGTAGGCTAATGTTATGTAAAATTACGTTTTACAGAATTTAATTAATAGATAGTAACTAATATTTACACTCAATACTCATAATAAGCGAAAAACACGATAAAATCAACTGCAAAATGTCGAATCACTATTAGTAAAGAAGTATAACACTAACATAATATATTGCGATGGCTGATGGGTCTTTCTGAACCGCGTTCAATTTATAATTACCTATGATCATGACTGAAGATACTACTTTTACTAAAGTAAAACTCATATGCGTGTGACACCACGGACACACTTATATTCTATAGATTAATCTTATCTTTATCTTTATTATTCTATAGAATAATTTACATTACCTAAAGATCCTTTGAATATCCTGTCGTCCGGATTCTGTGGCTAAGGCGGCGACAGTCTGCTGTATGCCTTCCCTTATAATGGACATGCATTCTTCTCCGCCTTCAGATGTAAATGCCTCGTGAACCACCTCCAAATACCCTGTAAATCGATTTATTTCCTTAAAAAAACTAATTTTTAGAAATTATAAACTTAGTAGGTACCTACTTAATAGCAAGTGCTATTACTTTAAAAAATACTAAAAATGAATCACTTTTGTGCATACATCCTGCGTGGAAGTGTAGAACTGTAGACGCAAAAACGCAAAGTGAGGTAGGGCACAGCAGGAAATTTCCTGCTCAAAAAATGGAGCAGCCCGACTGGGGTAGTACCTCGACCTTACAGAAGACCACAGCTAAATAATACTGCTTTCAAGCAGTATTGTGTTCCTGTTGGTGAGTAAGATCATAAGATGACCAGAGCTCCTGGGGGTGGGGGATTGGGAATAAGGTTGGCAACGCACTTGCGATGCTTCTGATGTTGCAGACGTCTATAGGCTACGGTACTTGCTTACCATCAGGTGAGCCGTACAGCCGTACGCTTGTTTGCCGACTTACTTACATTTAAAAAAAGGTAAGTTTAATTTTATTTAAAATAAAGCAAAATATTCTTTTTACTTGGGAATTTAATGTTATACAAACCAGTAAAATCCACTTTTCCTAGTATAGGACCACTTGAAGCAAGAACCCCAAGAGTCAAATGTGGGTACCGTTGCTTAAACCACAATACCATGTTTGCGGCGTAGGAACCGCCGTATAATATCACCTTGCTGTTAGCAAACCTTGGGCTATCCTTTATTGTCTTTATAAAATAAGCGAGATCAGCTAATGCCTGATCTACATTTAAGAATCGAAGATTCTCTGTGGTGAAATTCCTGGAAATAAAGGTTCTTTATAGCGTTCTAATTCAAAGGGTACCGTATCGTTAACAGAATTGGCGATAGCATGAAACTGATTATTTTTGGTACGGAACGGGTGCGGAAACAAAATTCGTGAATAAAAGTTTATAAAAAGTAGGGAAAACATTTTATGACGTTGAAATGTTCGTGTAACAAGTAGATGGTAATTTCCGAACTACCTACTACCTAATTAAAAGTAGATTCTTTTTTAGATGGACACATATTATATTGTACAAGCTGGTTGTAAATGTGACCAGAAGCGATGCCTATGACCTATGACTAGCCAGTCAATAAAATGCCTAATGTTTCATTTGAGAGTTTTTTTGATTTTACCTAATTGTTCATTTTACTTATATGTATCCCATATCAAAAAAGTCAGACACAATAAAATATTATAAGTAAATTGGTGTAGTACGTTTCTGCAATTATCAGACTTATTCTTACTAGACTTGATACAAACTATGTTCAGTTGAGAACTAAGAAGAGCGGCGAACTTTGGTGTCTATGATATAAGGATAAAAATAGAATGCCTTACTGGTAGGGTCGACTCTGCCCGTAATATCTATGTTCAGTGTATATTAGATATCCTCTATTCTCTTGAGCATTTAGATACATGTTTCCACCTTGCAAGAAACCAGGCGATATGTCCCATTCGCCACCTACCATAATGAAAATGGGATAACCGTCTCCGCCGTGGAATTCCTCATTAAACATGAATCGCTGAAAAATGTTCACAAGATTTTTTACATAGGTACATATTTTTTCTTATAACTACAAGTATTCTAGATCAGGCATGCAGTTTTTTTAGGGTTCCGTACCTCAAAAGGAAAAAACGGAACCGTCTGTGTATGAAGACCCTTTTTCTCAGAAACGCGTGAAGGTATCGAATTGAAATTAATATCAAATAGTCAGGTCTACTGTCCCTTGGAGCTGTGAAAGAATCAAACTTCTAAGCCAGCGCAATCAAAATACACGGCCGTTTATGCTTCAAATTTTCGACACTCGCAAGGGAATCAAAACCTACAGGGTACTTCCCGTCAACCCAGAATCTTGAAATTTGGCGCGACGCAACGGCTTATAGCACAGATAAAGGAAAAATTGCGAAAGGCATAAATTTTTAGTTACATCACATAATAAAAATATTTTTAATAATTTTTGTACGGAACCCTCGGTGCGCGAGTCCAACTCGCACTTGGCCGGTTTTATTTTAATTACCACCGAACACGTAAAGAAATTTAAACGCAACAACTTCAAGACAGTATTGCTTTCAGTCTAGTTGTTTTATCAATTGGTCCGCTAGGTATTTTGTCTCGCTCGCTCGCTTCAGCCTGTAATATGCCACTGTTGGGCATAGGCCTCTTTCCCCATGTAGGAGAAGGATCAGAGCTTAATCCACCACGCTGCTCCGCTCGTATTTTGTCTAATAGCTATTAATATCCCAGGGTATACGTAAACATCATAGGAACACATATAGTACTGGTTTCTGTCCAGGTGTCATATCGTCTGATATGTATCGTATTAGTAGATATCACTTTAATAACTATACCTACTCGTACAAATGGAACTAAGTTAGGGGAAGTCAGCTCAAAGCGGCCACCTTAACTTTGAGTAAAAAAAAAACCTATCAAACGATTGATTTTCAACAAGAATTTTATACTGATGGGAAAAGAGTTTATTAAATTTACGATTTGTAAAATTTAGTGTCTCGAAAATTGAAATAATAAGCATATGATATCTAAATTACGGAAACTTGTAAAAAAACCGCTTTGCCCGAGCGGTCGCCTAAAGCGGCCAGGGGGACAAGGGCAAATTGGCCAGCCCCAAAGATACTGCGTATAATATTGTTTCTTTTTTTTATTTAACATACTTGACGAAATAAAAATGTCCAAAAAATATAAAAGAACATTATTTATTAAAGGAAAAATTTGGTATTAATTTTTCCCGTCTTATACTCTGTTGCTAAACTACCAATAATTTCTATCTGCTATTATTTGGTCAATAATCGAAGGAGAAGGTGTTCTAGAGTGATCGACATCTACTGGTAATGTGTGTTGTTGCTGTTGATCACTAGATGGTATCGGGTCTTCCATAGAAGGCGGATTGTCCATGATTGTTTTTTTTTATGTTACTAAGTCGACAAACAAGCGTACGGCTCACCAGATGGTAAGTGACTACCGTAGCCTATAGACGCCTGCAACACCAGAAGCATCGCAAGCGCGTTGTCGACCCTATCCCCAATCCCCCCAGGAGCTCCGGTCACCTTACTTACCAACAGGAACACAACACTGCTTGAAAACAGTATTATTTAGCTGTGGTTTTCTGTTCTGTTGGTTTTGTTTTCTTTTTGTGGTTGCTGGCAAAATTCAGCATCATCAAAGATATACCTATTTGGAGGCGACAAGCCCGTTTTCTCGAAACCACTGACAGCATTCTGGGTTGTTGCAGCTCGCAAATAGGCAGCACCGAGCAAACTGGCGACATCTTTTTGATCGATTACCTATACGACCCACAACACCACGTTCAAAATATGTCTTTTTTCTCAAATCTTAAATTTACCTATTAATTTATCTTCAATCTTTAATTAAATAATCTCTAAATTTATAATTATCTCCCAAGTTTCTTTTTCGCAGATCCTGTCGCAATGTGTCTTCTTAAAATTAGAGTAGTGCGAGGGATATTACATTTAAGTGCGATAGACTTAACAGATCCACGCTTATCGTTTATCTCTTTGATGCCATAAGATTTTCATCCCATGATCTCTAGTTGGGTTTTTTCTTATAATTGTTCACCATCTAAACAAAATAATTTAGCATTATCTGTCTAATCATAATATTTTTTTATTAGGGCAAAGCGGTCAGTTGGCCGCTTTGCCTTTTTCGGCCATTTTGTTTCAAAATGCGACTACACATACTTTTATACATTTACGTTTGAGCAAATTTTGCACAACTCAAGCCAAATAGATAAGAAACAATACACGTGTTATAAAAGGGTTTAAATATAAAGAGGTATGATCAAAACAGGATGAACTTACCTTGCATTTTTTTAGCAAAACGTGGAAAAATATTATTTGCGACACTGTATCCAAATGATCGTTACCAACGCTACCGAATGGACTGCCCGGCGTGGGGCGAAAGGTTTCTTATGTGACAAAAAGGCAACGTCGCACTGTCATTCCAAATAACCGAAAAATTAAGAGTGGCCGCTTTGCCTCCTATGGCCGCTTTGAGCTGACTTCCCCTACTACTTACCATTTGGTACGTGTCCTTGTTTTGTGGATCGAAATGATCCACAGGCATTGTAATCCAGGCTGTCCTGACATTGCTTCTACTTGATCTAAACTGAAAGTCTTCAGGAGGTTGAAGATCGACACGCAAAGGAGGTTCGACCAATCGAGGTTCAGCCCATATTAAAGCAATGAATGTCAGAAATATACATATTTTAATCTGAAATTATAAATAAAAAATATAATTTCTTATGACAAGTTGATGAATGAATTACAATAGTTTAATATTCCCAATACAACTTATTTGATTTTTATATATAAGGGTCGATTTCAAACCAGCTCTAAAAATATCTTTGTACTTGATAAATATTCCTGTGATTATTAATTGATGGGGTGATATTATTGTAAATAGTCAGTCTAAATAGTTCAGTTAAAAAATTTAAACAATTTTTATTTATTCACGTCTTACAAAAAAAACAAGGTACTATTTCAGTCGTGTTTCCGTGATTTTAGCGATTCAAAAAGCAAATATGAATTTTTTTCAAAAATTACTCTGCCAAACTGATATATTTTGAATTCCTGTTACATATCCTGTTACATTATAAAATCAAAATAACCTTGTAAATCTGCAGTGAAAAAAAGTTTTGTGAGATTTCTCAGTGCTATCATTAGTGTCAACAAAATAAACATAGCTCTAGAAAGATATTCTGCGCATTCTCACCCCCTTCGCTTTAACTGTATGTAAAAGGAGTTGTATTTATAATCGTTCAGTAACAGAGGACGTGCTTTTCTTTTTTCTGGTAAGAAGTAGGTATTTTACTAAATTTCAGTGCTTAGTTCTAAATTGGAATCATTCGTTTTTAAGTTAATATTTTTATAAATATTTGAAAAATTTATTATGTGCCACGTATGGAAATAAGCAACTAATAGTCAGAATATTTCACGTTATTTGTATAGTTTCTAGAATATTGTAACGCATAATAAATATTGATATTTGTAGAAAAATTAATTCGCGTCACTTTCATCCGTGTAGATTTTTGCATACGACAAATGAATTTGTATGTTACACGAATGAATTGGCTCATTCTTAGACTACTTTGGGATTTCTAATATATTTTAATAATAATTGAATAACGAAATACTCTGACTACAAATATTAGTTTATTTATTTATTTTTTATTTAAGAGCTTAAAAGAGATACATATTTACAATGACTTAAAAATGGTAGTAAAACTATCATTTTTAATTATTTAAGGCTGCGGTCGGCAACGTAAATCTTTATGTAAGCTGTTTAAAACTACGTATAAAAATAATGTAAGCATTACGTGTACGAATTAAATTCCGTAGGTATGTTATATAATGACCAATTAATACGTATATCAGGTAGAATCTAGGTTTAATATCATAAGTGCGCCCGCCTTTAGTTTATTTTGCCACTTTGTGGCTCTTGCCTGCCAAAAGGTTTCCGACCGCTGATTTATGATATTAAAAGGGCTAAAAAAGCAAGAAAAATGAAGCTGAGGGGAAAATTATAAACGAATAAAAAATGATCCAGAGAAATTTACTGCTCAAAAATCTAAGAAAAAGAGGCTTATCTAAGAAGAAAAACTGAGTAAAAAATAAAGTCTCAAACAAATGTCTCCACGGGAACAAATCTCCAACGAAACCTTTGAAGAAAAAATTCTAAACTTTACCTGGGAAAGAAAGCAAAAGAACGGAAGACTACTACAATCCAAGAAGTACCCGTAGCTGATGAAGAAATAACTGGTCCTGAATTTATTTTAGACAGTTTGAACGTTAAAAACGAATAGAAAGGTAAATAATAATACATAGAAAGGTAAATAAATATTTCATCATTCCTGGCAGCTGTTTATGAAAATGTTAAAAAGTGGAGATAATTTATAGAAGTAAATAGGAACACAAAATCTTAGTAATAGAAATTATTCTTCCCAAAGACATTTCGCTTTTTAAAGGGATATATGATAGCCCAACAAGTTAAGTGGAATTCAAAATCAGTGGAGAAAAATTATCAATAATATCAATTACATACAATTTATAAAAGTGCCTTCTCATCGGCTGATGAAAGTATTAAAGTTATTTCATGCAGCAAACAAATAATAGTATTGAACGACATATCCATACAATCCTTCAATCAAAATACTGCATCAAATTCCACCAAAACTAAAAAGGCTTTAGTATCAACTATCAAATAATATATAATATAATCTAGAAGATGTATTTAATACCAATCAGAAAAGATATATATAAATAATATTACAGCTTTATAGGTATAATGCCCATTTCTCTTGTTCTTATTCGCTAAGTATTTTTGTATGTATTAACTTATGGAGTGATTAATTTAATTATATTATATTGTTTTACACTTTTTACGTGTGATTGCTATCATTTTTTGTATCTCGTCCGTTGCCTTTAACATAAATATTTAAAATTAAAAAATTGCAAACTTTTGGTTCTTTTTATCGTTTTAGATTGTGTTCTTTTTATTTCATAATTATTATGTTTAGGTATATAGTTTGTTTTAAATTAAGAAACGAATCAAATAGTTTAACTGCTATTTTACTAATTAGTACCTGGGTGACCGAGCCCAGCTCGGTATTTTAATTTTATTTTTTGTTTTTTTTTTCGGTATTTTTATATTTTAATTTTATTTAAATAATAAATCACGAGTGAAATTAAAAAAAAAAGAAAAAAAATAATCTGGAGACTGAGATTCGAACCCGGGTCAAAACGATTTGAAATCCGTCGCTTTCCTAATTACACTATTACAGCTATATTACTAAATGGTGAAATTAAGCTTCGTATTCTAATGATATTTTTTCATTGCCTAAAAACAGGGATAAAACGACATTTTTTTTAAATGAATCCTAGCTAGATCAATTTTTCGCCCCCGAAATCCCCTGCATACTAAATTTCACGAAAATCGTTGGAGCCGATTCCGAGATTCAGAAAATATATATATATACAAGAATTGCTCGTTTAATAGTATAAGATTAAAATATTTAATAGTCACATAGTTAATCATTAGTGTCACATATACTTCATTTGTATTTGAAAGATTTTCATTCGACTCATCTGCTCACTCATTCGTGTTACCTCAATCTTGAATATCTGGTACTTTAAAGCAAATGTACCATGCATAATTTTAGATTTTCCGCACATAAATAAACTGTAATTGTATACATTATAGGCTACCCAATACTATAGTAATACGAGAATTTTCGAAAAGCGAAAAAAAGTATCTAACTACCACATGGGCGTACGCAGGGGGGGGCAGGGAGGGGCAGCTGCCCCCCCCCCCCTGGATTTCGTTAACCTCCCTACTAACTATCTACTGTTGTCGATAAAAGTTCTTATTTTCAATCCAGTACCTATAATACGTGAATTCCACCACCGACCACCAGTCGCAAACATATTACAGTCTAAAATGCTGGACGTAATAAGATGTGCAGAACATATACAAACCACTGCAGTTGCAGAACACAGGCATTCTGCGGAAGAAGGGAGTGGAGATTTAATAAAATCAGCTGAAGAAATTGCTACGGCTTTGAACCTTGAGCAGCGTTTACCTAGAACAGCAAGCCGTCAACAACATAGGGCAAATCAACCAGCTGCTTCCCTTAGCGAATATTTTCGTCGCTCGTTATACGTGCCCTATTTAGATTCGTTATCATCTTAATTAGAGGCGAGGTTCGGCAAAGACCATTCACTAGCGTTTACTATTTCATTGTTGCCCCTTGCTCAGATAATTAATTAAAATTATAGCTCCTAAATTACAAAAAGGATAAAAAACGGTTTATCTCGATTTCCGGCTAAACTACAATCCTATGGAAAAAAGTTCAATGGCAAAGTTGTAGCAAATAAAAAGATCTACTACTTTTGTATCTACACTTTTTTCGCATAGCCTCAAAATTCATGTGAAAAACTAAAAAATCAAGTTTTTGGTTTTTTATTTTTAACTTTTAGAGAATTTTTTTACGAAATTTGGTGAAAACGTGCCTTTTTACGTCCCAAATACACTGTAATTTTTTGATTTAAAATATTTATTTTTTCACCTTATTTTGACCACAATATCGAAAAAGTACCCTCATTTTCAATCGAAAATGTTCTCGTCAAAATATCAGTTTTTTTTTTAAAAGTTGGTAAGCTTTTTGTTCGGTGAAGTCTCTATTTTCTGAAGGTTTTTAAAAAATGCAAAGAAATAACAGATAGTAAGGCCCAGACCCTCCTAGCCCCTTTTCCACTTCTCTATGAAATAGCTTTTGATGGTCAAAAATTTTCCGCAGGTCACTCAGGTACATAAGTTATCTTAAAATAGCAATAAATCTACGTATATAATTTAAAGAAGATTCTATAACTTTGTCAAAATATATTAGATGTCTTATTAAATATTCTTTTCATTTTCTGAGCATTTCTTTGCATTTTCTGAAAACATTTACGATAGTAATGTATATTTTTTACACCATGAGAAAGTAGAGATTTCAACGAACAAAAACGCCACCCAATTTTTTTTGAGAATTTTCGATTGAAAGTGAGGGTGTTTTTTCGATATTGAGGTCAAAATAAGGTGAAAAAATAAATATTTTACATCAATAAAATTACAGTGTGTTTGGAACATAAAAAGGTAAGTTATCACCAAATTTTGTAAAAAAAAAGAATTTTGTAAGAGATTTAGACCAAAAACTTGTTTTTTTTTTTAATTTTTCACATGAATTTTGAGGTTATGTGAAAAAAAATATAAATACAAAAGTTGTGGATCTTTTTAGTACCTACAACTTTGCCAATGAACTTGTCGTTTAGCCGGAAATCGAGATAAACCCATCCCTACCATTTCCCAACCTCAGATCGCCCGTAATTTATTTTTCCTATCATTATCTTTCTTTAATTATTAGAGTGAGAAATAATTAAAGTATTTAAATAAAACATTACCTATCTTAATTTAATATGCTTATTTATTTGACTAGGTGCTTATAAAATTTTATTTGCCCCCCCCTGGCCCAGAACCTGGGTACGCCCATGAACTACCAATTTAATTCGTTTCATGAAATCGACAGAGGCGGCCTTACCCATTGCGAGGCCCCGGGCGGAAAGTCTTTGCGAGGCCCTTTGTCCTTCGTGAAACGCTAAAGTTATAAAAAATAACTAGAATTTGAGTTTTAAAAATATTTTACATTGAAAAATTTACAAAATTAACAAATATAGAGATGATAAATTTTAAAACTGATGTTTGCGGCTTTTGCTACGACTAAAATCTTTAATTAAAGCATAATAATCTAACGAATGACCAATACTAGACCAGTGCTTTTAGCCTTTGAAATGGTAAAAAGTGAAAAGAATTATAGTAGAATGAAACCCATTGAAAAAGGAAGAGAATACAACGAAAATGAAAGGAAAAATAAATTACGGGCGATCTGAGGTCGCAATCCAGTGCTGTGACACCGCGTTGGCGCAGCGGTCACAGCACTGGATTGCTATTGGCTGTTGCGCGGGCGGTTGCGGGTTCGATCCCCGCACACGACAACATTTGTATTGGCCATACAGATGTTTGCCGTGGTCTGGGTGTTTGTGCAGTCCTTGTGGGTCTCCCCATCGTGCCTCGGAGAGCACGTTAAGCCGTCGGTCCCGGTTATCATGTACACCTGATAACGATCGTTACCTACTCATAGTAGGGAATATATCCGCCAACCCGCATTGGAGCAGCGTGGTGGATTAAGCTCCAATCCTTCTCCTACATGGGGAAGAGGCCTATGCCCAACAGTGGGATATTACAGGCTGAATCGATCTGAGGTCGGGAAGTGGTAGGGAAGAGGGTTTAAGGGTAAAAAACGGTTTATCCCGATTGCGGGTAAACTACAAGTCCTGTGGAAAAAATTAAATGGCAAAGTTGTAGGTAATAAAAAGATCTACAACTTTTTTTTCCACACTTTTTTCGCTTAACGTCAAAATTCATGTGAAAAATTCAAAAAACTAAGTACCTATTTGGTTTTGTATTGTTCGTTTGCAAGAAAAAAAATTTCTTTACGTAATTTAATATAAACTTATTATACCTTTTTATGTCCCAAACGCACTGTAATTTTTTTGATTTAAAATATATTTTTTTCACCTTATTTTGACCTCTATATCGAAAAATTAGCCTCATTTTCAATCGAAATTTCTTACGTCAAAATATCAGCTTATCAGCAGCTAAAAATAAAAGTTTAGAAAATGAAAAGAATATTTAATAAGACATCTTCAATATTTTGAGAATTTCATAGAGAAGAGAGGAAGGGGCTAGGAGAGTCTGCTACTGTCTTCCTACCTGTTATTTTTTTGCATTTTTTGAGAACATTTACCATAGTAATGTATATTTTTTACACCATCAGAAAATAGAGATTTTAACGAACTAAAATCCCACCGATTTTTTTAAAAAGCTGATATTTTCCCAAGGTTGTCTGGTAGAAATCGCTTGCCTAGCGATAAGACCGCCTTTGTGCATAATATTAGTTTGTAAGTTTTTTTTTTTTTTGTATACCTTTGTATGTTAATGCACAATAAAGTATATTTATCTTATCTTATCTTTATCTTATTTTGACGGGAGAAATTTCGATTGAAAATGAGGGTACTTTTTCGATATTGAGGTCAAAATGAGGTGACAAATTAATATTTTAAATCAAAAAAAAATTACGATGTGTTTGTAAAATAAAAAGGTAAATTTTCACCAAATTTTGTAAAAAACAAAAAGAATTTTGTAAGAGATAAAAATAAAAAACTAAAAACTTGTGTTTTTTGAATTTTTCAAAAATTGTTATGTGAAAAAAGTGCTAATACAAAAGTTGTAGATCTTCTTACTACCTACAACTTTGCCATTGAGGTTTTTTCCATAGGACTTGTAGTTTAGCCGGTAATCGAGATAAACCGTTTTTCCCCTTTAACCCCCTCCTTACCACTTCCCGACCTCAGATCGCCCGTAATTTATTTCTTCTTTCATTTTCGTTGTATTTATTCTCTTTCTTTTACAATGGGTTTCATCCTACTATAAAAAAAAATTAGTTTCAAAAGCTAAGACCACTGGTCATAATATAATATGTCATTTTTGATTGAAAGAATAGAAAGGACTGAAAGCCGATCTTGTGTCATCGAATTCCTCAAATATTTTTTAACAATTTTAATAAAAAAATACAGTTCAAAATCTATATTATTTTAAATTTGCTTGGGTTGTTGCGCGAGGCCCCTGCAAGCGCGAGGCCCCGGGCGATTGCCCCGTTCGCCACCCCCTAAGGCCGCCACTGGAAATCGACCCATAGTCAAAACAAATTACCGTAATGTATGAAATCGTATACATAAATTACGAAAGACTGCACTAAATTGGATAATAATTTGTTGTGTTTATTATTTTCAGGACTAGGTTTGTATAAAATCAAATTAAAAAAGGTCACTATACACACGAAAATAAATACGGTTAGATATACGGAGTTCACCAGGTCAGCTAGTTATAATATATTAAAACCGAAAAAGTTAATAAAGTTTTACTTACCATCATGAATATCTAATGTATTAAACACGAAAATGAGACTTGAAATAGTTATAATGCTGAAATAGGGACATCTAATCGCTGATTAAGATATTTCTTATCACTTTTTTTATTAAAAACACGATTAGCATATCAAGTTAAATTATCGAAGTTGTAAGCAGTTAATGATTATTATCGATTAATTATCAATTGTACATACTGATAAATAATATAAGTATTAGTTGTACAATAACTATAAGTACGATTTGATGTAACGCATAAACGGTACATAAGGTTAGCCTTATAATTTGGTTTCAAATTTAATGTAGGTACTGTACTTTACTTATTTTCTTATTAGTCTTACCGTCAATTTCACTACTTGATAATAAATATGGCAATGTTAATAATAACGGCATCTAACTGATAAAAGAATTTGACATGTTTTTGCTGAAACCCATTAAACTATTTTTTCTGCTAGATTCGTAGCCTGTGAAATCAAAAGTTGTCGACCCGCTTAACTTCGAACATCTTCTTCGTTCTTCCTTTTACTTAAATTCTAATCTTCTTCTTCTTATAGTGCCATCTTCTCTCGAAGTTCGGCGATCATTTTGGCAACTTGTACCTACCCTTGATACCGCGGCCCTGAACAACGAAAGGGTGCTTTTCCCAAACCATTGGCGTAGATTTTTCAGCCAAGATGTTCTTCTACGACCCACACTGCGCTTTCCTTGGATCTTGCCCTGGATAATAAGTCGAAGCAGTTGGTATTTAGAGTTTCTCATGATGTGGCCAAAGTATTCAAGCTTTCTTTTCTTAACCACATACACAACTTCCGCTTTCTTCTTCACACGACTTAGCACAGTTACGTTCTATATTTTATCTCTCCAGGATATCCTTAACATTCTCCTGTATACGTATACCCACATTTCAAAAGCTTTAACCTTCTTACAGGTCGATATATTCTAATAGGCTATATTAATTTATTGAGGTAGGGCTCTTATTTGCTTCTTTTAAGTACAAGAAGTAATGCGTACACTGTAATAATTATATGTAAATGTAAAATCTAATTGAACCTACAGGTTTTTTGTTTAACATATCATATTGTTCTGTTGTTTGTTGTTTCTGCTGTGTTTTTATGGCAGTAAAGAATGTAGCCACCCCCTCTCTAATAAAGCTGAAGAGTTTGTTTGTTTGATTGTTTGTTTGTTTGATTGTTTGTTTGTTTGATTGTTTGTTTGTTTCTTTGTTTGTTTGAACGCGCTAATCTCAGGATCTACTTGTCCGATTTGAAAAATTCTTTCAGTGTTAGATAGCCCATTTATCGAGGAAGGCTATAGGCTATATATCATCACGCTAAGATCAATAGGAGCGGAGTCCACGCCGACGAAGTCGCGCGCAGAAGCTAGTGTTCAATAACCAAGAATGGTCCTTTCAGCAAGACTCGGCGCCGGGTCATAAAGCTCACACAATCTTCACCCAATTTAACGTCCTGGACTTTATCAAAGCTGAAGGCGGAAGTCCTGATCTTAATCCGCTGGATTACGATTTATGGTCAGTTATAGGGAGTATGGCTTGCTCTAAATGCCACGATAATTTGGAGTCCCTAAAGCAATCCATACGATTGGCAGTGAAGAATTTTCCCATGGAAAGAGTGCGTGCTTCTATTGATAACTGGCCTCAACGTTTAAAGGACTGGAGGAAGGAGGAAGGTATTGGCAGCTAATGGAGACCACTTCGAATAAGCTTTATAAATTTTTAATGGTGTTATTTTAATGTAAGTATTACACTAACACATTATAGTACTTAGTAATAAATGTTACGTGCAATAGAAATAATTGTGTTTAACTTTTTGAATAATCAAAGATTACTCAAAAAGTTGTAATCAATATTAATAATTTTAATAATAATAATTTAAATAATAATAATTTATAATCAGATCTCGATCAAATCTAAATGAGACTACGCGACAAGTATTAGCTTTTGATTAAAGTAAGAATCATCAAAATCGATAAACTCAGTGAAAAGTTATGCGGTTTGATACAACGTAGGTCGACGAAAAAGTAATCAAATACGCATTATTAGATATACCTAACTGTAAAAGTACTTGTCAGATCTCAATTAAATTTAAATGGGACCACATGACACGCAACACCTTTCAATTAAAATAAAATTCATCGAAATCGGTCCACCCAGTTAAAAGTTCTGAGCTAACATACATAAAAAAAATACAACCGAATTGAGAACCTCCTCCTTTTTTGAAAGTCAGTTAAAAGTGATTTTTTCTTTGTAACAATATTTAGGGCAAGATTATGTATAATTACATTAGGTACGTATGGGCCGTATGGCTTATTATTTGTTATTAAAATATAATATCTTTATTTACTAAAACATACACCCATTTACTAGTGCGAGTAATATACTTAATATTAAAATCTATACTAATATAATAAAGCTGAAGAGTTTGTTTGATTGTTTGTTTGTTTGTTTGAACGCGCTAATCTCAGGATCTACTGGTCCGATTTGAAAAATTATTTCAGTGTTAGATAGCCCATTTATCGAGGAAGGCAGGAAGGCTATATATCATCACGCTAAGACCAATAGGAGCGTAGGTAGCACCAATGAAGAATGTTTCAAAATCGGGTTTTTTCCCCTTTTATTCCACGCGGATGAAGTCGCGCGCAGAAGCTAGTTAATTATAAGCCTCTCATACTCGATGTACCTAACAAATATAAAACAAAAATAAGTTAAAAGCAGGAACTAGGAATTCCGTGGTTTCTATTAATAAATAAATAAATATCTAAACAAATACACAATACACACACCCCAGATAGCATGTAAACTTGAGGCAAGTTTGATATTCTTTGATTTTAAATTGCTGCGTCAAATATGACGAGGCAAGTTTGCGACAATTTTGCTGGAATATTGTTATGACAAAGATGATGTTTCAAGTTTGCGACAATATTGCTGGAATATTGTTATGACAAAGATGATGTTTCATGTTTGTGACAATATTGCTGGAATATTGTTATGACAAAGATGATGTTTCAAGTTTCAATCTAGAGAATCCTGAATCACGCTATCAATGTTTTTAAGCTCACTTAGTATATATACAGTTATCAGGAGAGTCTAGTAGGGAGTACGTTTCTACACAGTGGAGCTGCAATCATCGCGGAGGGTTGTTCTTAATTGCGCACGTGCATCGATCACTGATAATAATAACTACTAGTGATAATAAGTAATAGAAAGTACTTATAAGCGATAAACGCTTTTTTATCAAGTTTGAATTTCCTTTGAAAAAACAAACTTCATGCAAGTTTGTCACCGTGAAACTAGCAAGTTTGATTTAAACTTGCTGCAAGTTTATAAAGTTGCCATGGCAAACTTGAAGCAAGCCTTCATTTTTGATGTATCAAACTTGTTGCAAGTTTGAAACAAGTTTATTTTGTTATCTGGGACGGTCGGTCGTCTGTTCCTAAAGTATGCTTGTGTTATAGGTAACAGCCGACTGGTCTAGCTACATATACCTATTTTTTTTTTCGATAGACATACTTATAATTAATACACATAAATATATAAATGAAATATATTACACCCAGACTCGGGGTGGGAATCGAACCCACAACCCCCGGAGCAGAAAGCAGGGTCACTACAAACTGCGCCAACGGCCGCCAACGGGCTAGTATAACTCGTATTTCCTTAGTTTGAAAATTTTAATAGTTAAAATCAATCACATCAATTTATTTTATTTACTTGTTTACAAGCAAATCTTGCGACAAGCTTTTATATCATATAGATTATGTGTAATGATAGATAGTAAAAGTTTTAAAGTAAAAATTTATTTTTTTCGTTTTAGTGCATTCAAATAAAAGCTTGTTTTTTAAAAAGGTTTTTTACTTTTAATTTATTTTTGACTTTTAAATAGTCGGTTATCACGTCACTTTATTCGAATTATTCTTAGCAAGCCCTTTCATTTGATACCCATATTCTAGAAGTGCACTAAAAATAACTAGTCCGCACTCTTGGATATGCCGCCATATTGGATTTAGAATGACGTCACAAAGGCATTGGCATCCAAATTGAACCTATATACAAAATTTCAGCTCAATTGGTTGAAGATATCTGCTTCAAAATTGAGTTGTAAGATTTCACCTGAACAAACAAAAATACATACAAACCATGCATTGTTATCCAAATTGAACCTGTATACAAAGTTTCAGCTCAATTGCTTGAAGATATTTGCTTCAAAATTGAGTTGTAAGATTTCACCCGAACAAACATACATACATACAAACCATGCATTGTCATCCAAATTGAACCTGTATACAAAGTTTCAGCTCAATTGCTTGAAGATATTTGCTTCAAAATTGAGTTGCAAGATTTCACCCGAACAAACATACATACATACATAAATACATACAAATCATGCATTGTCATCTAAATGGAACCTGTATACAAAATTTCAGCTCAATCGGTTGAAGATATCTGCTTCAAAATTGAGTTGCAAGATTTCACCCGAACAAACATTCATTCATACATACATACATACATTGCAAGTTAAATAAAAGCTTGTAATAAATAATCAAAGTCGAAGTGGAAACTTTTGAGTTTCAAGTTTAGCATTTCTCTGTAAACTTTTTTCTGTAAAATTATTCGAGAATGAAGGGCAAAAAGAAATAAAAAGGTTTTACAGTCAACAATAATAATTATATTTTAGCCTACAATTTTTTATGAGACTAATAATAATATGGATCATCTAATAATTGTAAGCATTGTTAGTTTACAAAATATCTACAGCATAGCAACTTTATATAGATACGTAAATACTAACTAAAGCCTGTTTTACTATTTAAATCAAGAGTAACACTATGAGCAAACCTTCACCGTTCAAAAACGATCACCCTTAAAAAAAATTATAATTTTCATATTACGACTTGTAAACTAACAATGTTCAACATAGGTACATATGAAGGTAAGATATTATACATGTTCAAATGTCGACCAATTATAACAATATTTTATTTACTACATAAATAAATATCTGTAAATATTATTTAGTCTTAATTACAATAATGTGGTTATGAAAATAAAATTACTAAATAGATTTCACATGCTAATTAACATTTGTCTCCATAACGGTGGCTGCAGTTTTTTGTTCCACATATCAGTTTTCCACTCTTGTTACCCGCTTTGTATGGAGTTTGACCCATGTAATTTCCACTGAAATAAAAGACAAAATGCAGAAAAGTTATGTTATGTAGATAAATTGGTGTTAATTTTAGTTCTTTCTCGTTATTAAAGTTATCGTATTGTCAGTATTAGATTTCTCTCTTTTTAGGCTAAGATACACGAGTGACCTCCTAAAGGTAGGTACTTTTAATTGTCCTATTACCCACTAATTAGTGTTAAATTGATTGAGATTAAACTTAACATAGGTCAAATGCATAGCATGACACTTAGCATGGCTGTTAAAAATCTAGAATAAAAGATAATAATTTTCGAATTCCTTATGAAATGTCTTAAAATCGTCACGCACTGGTTTGTGTATGGCTGTTGCGCTGGCGGTTGCGGGTTCGATCCCCGCACACGACAACATTTGTATTGGCCATTACAGATGTTTGCCGTGGTCTGGGTGTTTGTGCAGTCCTTATGGTTCTCCCCACCGTGCCTCGGAGAGCACGTTAAGCCGTCGGTCCCGGTTGTTATCATGTACACTTGATAGCGATTGTTACTCATAGTAGGTAGGTCGGTAGGTATATCCGCCAACCCGCATTGGAGCAACGTCGTAGATTAAGCTCTGATCCTTTTCCTACATGGGGAAAGAGGCCTATGCCCAACAGTGGGATATTACAGGCTGAAGCGAAGCGATGTCTTAAAATCACGCGAGTAAGCACGAGACAAAGCCAATAAATCTGTATTTTTAACCTCATATTTTTAACTTCAAAAAAGGAGGAGGTTACTCAATTCGATCGTATATAATTATATTTTTATTTAACAATTCATCATACGTACAAAACTTACATAATAAAGTCATGGAGACTCACGTATAATGGGTGTGCTTATCCCTATAAGAGATTTCTTCCAGCACATTTTTTATGTATGTTCGGGGATAACTTCGTCGTTTATGAACCGATTTTGATAATTCTTTTTTTGTTGGAAAGGAGATATATCAAGGGTGGTACCATGATAAGGAAACCAGGATCTGATGATGGAATCCTAGAGAAATCGAGGGAAACCCTCGAAAGTCGTAAGTCGTGTGACGACTAGTGCGTTTGTTCATTTTTTTCGTGTATGCTGTTATGTACTGGTATGTACATATACATATGTTTATAATTTATCTTTTAGTTTGCTATTGTTACGACATCTGTCAGGAAGTAACAGATGAGTCTATTGTTTTTACTCTTACAATTGCTCGCCATAAATTCAGCCTCCATTGTCACATTAAAGTAAAGAACCCATTGAACTAGCTACTAAATAACTTTACGCACATGTTAATCTATTCAACTTATTGTCTTATTAGTTTGTTATTGTTATCAATGTAACCATTGTACTTGTATATCACAGCTTGAAGTGTCGACTCGTTATTGTCTTTGCACACGCTTAAATTTATAGATCTTAAACAATACTAACAATACTCCAACGAAAGTTTCCCATGGTCATTTTTTGTCATTACCTCATAAATCGTAATCGTCCTGCGAACGCAAGGAAACCGGAAAAAGTGGGAGTTGTGTAACTCAATAATAAATACCGAACATCCATCGGTAAGCGTCAGACTAGATTCAGTATCCATCCGATACAGACTGAACATATCAGTCTTTAATATCAAAACGCCTCTGTAACCTATAGTGTAACGCTCTCTTCAATGTTAATTGTAACGTGAATATATTTGAATAAACAGTAAATTCAAACAACGTTACTTTCATTATCCTGACAAGAAGTCCATCAAGAGAAATCAATATACCAGCATTCCGCCGGTATATAACAAAATTTTGGTGTCAGAAGTGGGATTCCACTCGACACTTCTCAAGAAAGAAAACAGAAGGTAGTCTCCAGGCTTTTAGTCAAGGAAGAATCCCAAGCTCTGGTGGCACATCCCTTGCGACGGTTTTGGCCTAAGAAAAGCGACAACGCAAGACAGGCGACGACGGCAAAGGAAGCTCTATTCGCGACGGTTTTGGCCTAAAGAAAAGCGATAACGCAAGACAGGCGACGACGGCGACGAGCATCAGGTTCAACACGACGGTTTTGGTCTGGCCTCGACGTACGACGGTGTTTTTCCTGAAAAGAAGAGGAGCAGCTACAGGCGACACTACACAAAGGCTACAGAGAGCAACTCAACCATCCCTCAGCAGAGCAGCTTCAGGCGTGGCCCCGATGAAACTATCGACTACGACCATGATACTACTGTAAGTTCTATAAATTCACTGTTTCACTATTTCATCTGCCAATCTGCTAGTCTCATTATCATTATTATATTTATATATTTTTTTTTTCCTCGATAAATACCTAACGTAACGTACGAATTAAATAAAATAATTTTCATAAATTTTTCTTTTAAATAATCACTATTATTAAATAAATTGAAGTAACGAATTAAATAAAGACAAATCATTAGTATATAAATAAATAAAAAATATATATAAATAATTTAACGAACGAAAGCTTAAATTAAAATGGCGCTATCTAGTTCATCAAATAATGATCCGATAGTAAATCAATGCGCTAATCCTTCGCATAGCGTAGCGGGAAATTATCAACCACAAGTACGAGTTTCAATCGATACCTTATTAAGATTTATAGATTCTTATGACGGAAATAGAGACGATTTAAGTGCATGGCTCACAAATTGCGATCGTGCTTTTCAAATAGCTTCACAAGACCAAGAACAAATTTTATTCGCGTTTATACAAAACAAATTAACAGATAGAGCTCAATCCGTGTGCTCTAATACAACTTTTGATAACTGGGAAGACCTAAAGGAGTTCCTTAAAAGTAGGTTCGGTAATAGAAAACACGAAACCCATCTTTTATTTGAGTTACAAAATTGCAAACAATTATATAGTGAAACAATCTCACAATACATCTCCAGAATAGAATCATGTTTAAAGAGGTTATTAATGTCAATAAAACAATCTTGTAACGATCCCAAACTGTTACCGGGAGAAATAGAAAACACTAATAGATTAGCACTACATACATTTTTAATCGGTGTTAACCCACAAATTTCATTAATGCTCCGCTCTAGAGGTCCTAACAATCTTAATGAAGCATTCAATATGGCATTAGAGGAAGAGAAATTCCATTTATTACAAAATTCAAAAAATAAAATATGCATGAAATGTCATAAACCAGGTCATATAGCAGCGCACTGCCGTAGTTATAATCCTAATAAGAATAATTACCATAGAAACAACTATAATCGAAATAATTTTAATAGAAATCATAATTACAATTTTAACAGAGAATCGCGTAATAAACCCTTATTTCATTTTAAAGGAACTAGCTTTTGTAAATGTTGTAAAAGAGAAGAAAACAGGTACAGTTTCGGTCCTCATAGTCAACTTAATTATCCGCATTATAATAACAGAATTAATTATAATAACCATGATCGACTTCGCAATCATTTTAACGAATTCCCGAGTTCAGTAAGGCGTCCTAACATAGAACAGCAATGTACCGTTCAACAAAATCCAAATCGAGATCGCAGATCACTCTATCATACGCGTGACTTTACTCGAAATATAAGAAATACAAATAATACAAGTAATATTAATTCTTTAAACTCGAACCAGCTCGTGGATGGTGCCGAGCATGGAAATTCTTATCCAGGCACTACCCCAGTAGAACATAAAACAATTATATTTACTACCGCAAACATAAATATGATAAATATAAATTTACCTATAGTAGAAACGCAGCAAAAACAATCGTTTAATTTTCTTATTGACACAGGAGCCAGTATATCCATTATAAAAATTGAAAACCTCCATCGTAAATTATTAATACAAAGAGACAAAAAATTAACCATTTACGGAATTACGGAATCAAAGGTCCCATGTACAACCTTAGGATATGCGACCTTACATTTAAATTTAAATAAAATGAAAATTCAGCATAACTTTCACGTAGTTAAAGGAGATCAAATACCTACTTTAAAGTTTGATGGTATATTAGGAAACGATATATTAACTAAATTAAATGCTAAAATAGATTACGAAAATAAAACTCTTTCTTTCCTAGAATTTCAAATTCCTTTAAATTTATATAAAGATACCGATATGAATAATACTCTATATACATTGAACGCGCGAACGGAAACGTTGATAAAGGCTAATGTTTTAAACCCCGGAATAAAAGAGGGTTATGTGGAAAATAAAAGAATCATAGACGGAGTATATTTATCTAGTTGCGTCACTAAAGTTGATGAAAATAACCAGGCTTTCGTATCGATTTTAAATTGTTTAGATAAAAAGGTTGATATTAAAGAAATAAAAATAAAATTAGAATCGTTAAGTTATATAGGCGATGAAAGTTCCGCCAAGTGTTTTAATTATATAAGCGATGAAAATACCGCGAATTGTTTTAATTATATAGGCGACGATAATTCCGCCAGTTGTTATAATTATATAAGCGATGAAAATACCGCGAAATGTTTTAATTATATAGGCAATGATAATTCCGCCAGTTGTTCTAATTATATAGGCGATGAAAGTTCCGCCAAGTGTTTAAAGTATATAAGCAATGAAAATACCGCAAAATGTTTTAATTATATACGCGATGAAAATATCGCGAGTTGTTTTAATTGTACAGGCGATGTTAATGCCGCCAATCGTTTAAGTATTATGAGAGATAATAATAATCTCGCCACTTTGTTTAATGATAACTACTCTAAGCTAACATGTAATTATAATTCTAATATTAATGAAAACAGTAAACTCTCACGATATCAAAGGATATGTAATGAACTTAGAACTGATCATTTAAATTATGAAGAAAAACAATCGTTATATAAAATTTGCAATAAATATAGTGAAATTTTCTATTTAGAAGGTGACGAACTGACATGTACCAATTCAATTGTTCACGAGATAAATACTGTACAACAACAGAACCCAATTAACTCAAAAAGTTATCGATACCCGGAAGTTCATAAAGAGGAAGTAAAAACTCAAGTAAATAAAATGTTAAAACAAGGTATTATACGTCCCTCTACTAGCCCATGGTCATCACCATTATGGGTAGTACCTAAAAAGAAAGACGCTTCAGGAAAAATTAAATGGCGCGTAGTAATCGATTATAGAAAATTAAATAATGTAACCATAGGTGATGCTTATCCATTACCTAATATCAGCGAAATATTAGATCAATTAGGAAACTCAACTTATTTTACCACATTAGACTTAGCTAGCGGATTTCACCAAATAAAAATGCATCCTAAAGATATACATAAGACAGCTTTTTCTACACCTACCGGTTTATATGAATATACTCGAATGCCATTCGGTTTAAAGAATGCACCAGCAACATTTCAGAGATTAATGAATAATGTGCTTAGTGGATTACAAGGATTATATTGTTTTGTCTATTTAGATGACATAGTTATATATGCAAATTCAATAAGAGACCATGAAATAAAATTAGAATCAATATTTAAAAAATTACAACAGCATAAGCTTAAACTCCAACCCGATAAATGCGAATTTATGCGACATGAAGTAGCTTATCTTGGACATGTAATATCTAATAAAGGTGTCTTACCAGACCCAGAGAAAACTAAAGTAATAACCAACTTTCCAGTCCCTAAAAACCCGAAAGAAATAAAATCATTTTTAGGATTAATAGGATATTATAGGAAATTTATAGAAAACTTTTCAAAGCTTACAAAACCTTTAACTAAATTATTAAAGAAAGATACACCATTTACTTGGACCGAGGAACAACAAGAGTCATTCGATACGATGCGTAGCATATTAATATCACCGAAAATATTACAATACCCAGATTTCACTAAAGAGTTTATACTCACCACTGATGCTAGTAACTTTGCTATTGGAGCAGTATTAAGTCAAGGAAACATAGGGAAAGACTTACCGATAGCATGCGCCTCTAGAACATTAAATCACGCTGAAAGTAACTATAATACAACTGAAAAAGAACTTCTAGCCATTAAATGGGCAATTCAACATTTTAGACCATATTTATACGGTAGACATTTCAAAATTGTAACTGATCATAGACCTTTAACTTGGCTTTTTAACGTAAAAGACCCAGGTAGTAAACTTGTTAGATGGCGTCTACAATTAGAAGAGTTTGATTATGAAATTATCCATAAACCCGGAAGAGTAAACTCAAACGCAGATTGTTTATCGCGTATTCAAATAAATACCGTTAATAGTACTTTACAAAATTTAGAAACATATACAGACTTCCAGAATTTTTTCTTACAGAATAATGAATTTACAATAAAAGACTTTCTTGAAATAAATAAACGACTTCTCGATAATAAACATAGACATATTGCCTACTTTACAAACATAAACCTTGATGAGGAAGACCCTTATGTAATTGAAACTTTTTCCCGAGGAAATGATATTGATATTTTACTTTCAGAACCTAGAGAAATATATAAAATTTATAAAACCTCATCCGACAAACAAGTCATATATCATTGTATTGCTAAATATAATCATTACGATACTTTAACCCGGCGGGAGTGTGGTGACAAAATATTTCATCGAGTATGTGGCGGGGTATGACATGCCCGTAAATTAAATTGCCTGTATATGATTATAATAATCAAATTTAATTAAAATTTTAATTTTATTTATTAAAACATTATCCCTGTACTTATATTTAAATGAAAAACTTAGTCATATTAATATATTTTAATAGTTTTTATTACCAAAGTTAAGACACTAATTTTTGGTTACAAATCAAAACAGTCTTCCATAAGAGGCTTCAATCCTTTTTAACTAAACTAATATCACCAAATTAAACAAAATAAAAACTCTATAAAGATAAAGAACATGACATCTTGAATGAAAAAACTTAAAAAAATCTAAAGTTTTTATTAAGAACTAGATTCTGAATTAGCACACTCTTTCCAGGAAAAAATTGCGTGTTCCAGACAAATGGCCTTTCCACAGCTTACACATATATGTTTTGTTTTACGATACAACACATCGAACATAATGTCCCGGAGCATTCTGGATAACTGGTTGCAATGGTTCATTGAGTTGCGAAGATATTATCACTACTACTCTCAATATTAGCTCCTGTACCGTATCGGATTCTATGTTGTGTTCCCTGCAATGATCAGACACATCCGACGAGATCAATTCATCGGACGCATTTTCTTATATGTCATATAACATAGACCTAATTTTATTTTCCCTACTGTTTTCACAAATGTTTGTTAAAAGCCTAAAAGGACAAGAAATCATAAAATTAAATGTAAATAATGTTACGATTAAATGCACACGTAAGCTATGTGGCGGGGTGTCACATACCCCACGCACGTATACTCGTGTGTATCTCGAAAACCGGCTGACGCCACACATTGATCATGCCACTGTGCCCCTCTGCATTACCTTAGCTCCAGCTACTCGAAGCCGCGACCACGTAGCTTACAATAATAAAAATGTACGCCAGTAAAAAGAATTGGTGGGGTATGCTACACCCCACCACACTCCCGCCGGGTTAACCCCGAAAGACTTATTCTATACTTTACGAAATCTACGCGAAGAACTCATTAAAGATCAAATTAAACTCATATACTTACCGAACTTCAAAGATTCTTATAGTTCTCTTCACCCAGATAAAGTAAAACAAATTATCTTTTATATATTTAGAAATTTAGACATTTCCATTAGAATGTGTCATAATAAAATAATAAACCCGAATGCCGACGAAATACCTATTATATTGAAGGAAAATCATAATAGTACATCATCCGGTCATAACGGAATAATTAAAATGTATTCACGAATAAAAACCCAATACAATTGGCCTAATATGAAATCAGATATAATTAATTATGTAAGAAATTGTAAGCAATGTCAAATAAATAAAACTGTGAGGAAAAAGATTAAAGCACCGATGATCATAACAACGACTTCGACATACGCGTTCGAACGAGTAGCTTTGGATATTGTAGGTCCATTACCTGAAACCTCTAAAGGAAATAAATATATATTAACATTACAAGACGATTTAACAAAGTTCTCGCAATCTTTTAGTATGCCTTCACACGATGCAGAAACAGTAGCTGGAAAACTAATATTGTTTATGACTTATTTCGGTATACCTAAGACAATATTGACTGATCAAGGTACAGAATTTATGTCGAATTTATTAAAAGATATTGCAAATATATTTAAGATCAAAAAATTAACTTCAACAGCCTATCACCCCCAAACGAATGGAGCCTTAGAAAGAAGCCATTCCACATTGAAAGATTATTTAAAACAATACGTTTCAAGCGATAAAAACGATTGGGATGACTATGTTCCCCTAGCAATGTTTGCTTATAATACAAGTATACACAGTAGCAGTAAATTTACCCCACATGAATTAGTTTTTGGACAAAAACCTAACTTACCTAGCTCAATAGAAAATGTTAATGAACCTAATTATAATGATTACATACAGAATCTTAAGTACAAATTGAATAAAACTTTGAAAATAGCGAGAGATAATTTAATAGTTAGTAAGGAAAAATCTAAGGTTAGATATGACGAAAAACATAACGTTCATAAATATAAAATTAATGACGAAGTATATTTAAATTATAAAAGCCCTAATAAGCTCATACCAAATTGGAAAGGCCCTTACACTATAATTGCAATTAAACCTAACGCGAATGTTATAATAAAAACCGAAAAAGGAAAACATGTCAGAGTTCACGTGAATCGTATTAAATTAGCTAATAAGAATAACACCGAAAAAAGTAAAACGGTAATAAAAAGAAAACCCACAATTAAAAGGATCATTAAACCTCCTGTAGGTTATTCATTGCGATCGCGACGACATTGAAAACGATAAAGAGATATATAGTTAATGAAAAACCAGATTCAAGTCACACAATCAGCAATACAAAACTTTAATTCTACGACAAAAAAAAAATTAAATGAAAATGAAAAATTAATATGTATAAAAAAAAAAAAAACTTTAAGATCATTGATACATTTATAAATAATACTGATGCAAGTTTACCACTTATAAATTTAAAATCAACGGTTAATACTCATTTCATTACATTAAGTTCATTAAGTGAAGAAATTTATGAAAACATCGAAATGTTATTGAATTCAATTTTAATTGCCAAACAAAATGTTTTACTTCCATATATAATAACTCCAAGACAAGTATATACTGAATAATGAATAATCAGCATTACCTGAAACAAAACATTGGAAATTTGGAATCATTAAATGATAAGTTAACAAATAATCTTAATAAAACCTTTGAGTTTCTACCTCAAAGCCATATATCATGGATAGTCTATTGTTTATGTATAAGTATATTACTATATTTAATATTTAAGTTTTGTAAAATAACGCAATTATATAAAACACTTACTTGTAATTGTAATAACCACGACCCCGATAATGGTAGATGTTGTGTACAAATATTTAACCAGTGTAATCGAAGAAATAATAGGGCAGAAGCCTCAGTTAGAATGGCAGTAAGTAGTACTCTGGATGAAATAACTGAAACAGATGATGAGGATAGCATAGTAAGACAACCACTTAGAATAACTAGATCCCCAAGCGTAGAGTCTCATTCTAGATTTAAGTATACTTATAATTTAAATAATTAAGCACTTGTGTTAAATTTAAGGTAGACATGTATTTTATTTTAAAGGAAAATATTAAATAAAATGTCGTATTAAACAAAAGAAGAAAAGATTTTTATGTTAACCAATAAATAAATAAAATAAATCATGAAATTGTTGTTAAAACATTGTAATGAAACAAAATAAAGAAAATTGTTATGTTAACTAATAAATAACGAATTATGAAATTTATTGTTACTAATGTGTTTAAGAATAAGAAATAATTGTAAGCCAACATTTAATAGAATTTGTGTAATCTTGTTAGAAATTAGAATAAGGAATACTTACTGTAAGACACACTGTTTATGAGAACATTAAGTTCAGAGACAAGAACTATGTCATTGTGTAAGTTTAATTAGTTGTTATTTTATATTAATGAGAGCGTAACTTTCAATATTTCAGTTTATGTAAACAAACTTTTGTAAACAACTTGTAAACCCCGTTGTTCACTTTAAGTGGGGAGGTGTTATGTACTGGTATGTACATATACATATGTTTATAATTTATCTTTTAGTTTGCTATTGTTACGACATCTGTCAGGAAGTAACAGATGAGTCTATTGTTTTTACTCTTACAATTGCTCGCCATAAATTCAGCCTCCATTGTCACATTAAAGTAAAGAACCCATTGAACTAGCTACTAAATAACTTTACGCACATGTTAATCTATTCAACTTATTGTCTTATTAGTTTGTTATTGTTATCAATGTAACCATTGTACTTGTATATCACAGCTTGAAGTGTCGACTCGTTATTGTCTTTGCACACGCTTAAATTTATAGATCTTAAACAATACTAACAATACTCCAACGAAAGTTTCCCATGGTCATTTTTTGTCATTACCTCATAAATCGTAATCGTCCTGCGAACGCAAGGAAACCGGAAAAAGTGGGAGTTGTGTAACTCAATAATAAATACCGAACATCCATCGGTAAGCGTCAGACTAGATTCAGTATCCATCCGATACAGACTGAACATATCAGTCTTTAATATCAAAACGCCTCTGTAACCTATAGTGTAACGCTCTCTTCAATGTTAATTGTAACGTGAATATATTTGAATAAACAGTAAATTCAAACAACGTTACTTTCATTATCCTGACAAGAAGTCCATCAAGAGAAATCAATATACCAGCATTCCGCCGGTATATAACAATGCAAACACAATTATAATTCATATCTAAATAATACACTGAAATCCAACATCTATGTAGTCTGCACAAACTTCACTCCTACTCTCTATGGAGTTTCGACTTTCAAGTTTAAATTAGTTTAAAAATTCGTCTCGTTCATAAATTATGCATGTTTCAAGATAAAATAAATATACTCGTATATGCATATCGGCTATTCCGAAAAAGCCGTGTTTTGCAAAATTCTAAATTGCATTAAGAACAAATTGCGTTTTTTTCTTGCTTGTTCATGAAATCGACCTTTTAGGTTTATTTAAGTTGCCTAACTATTGATGCATTAGGGCTGTTCAGTAAAATAAATACAGAGCATTACGAAATTTTGTTGGACTTACGGTGGACCATAGTTGCAGACGACAAAATGTTCTTTCCGGCCATTTTTCAAATTTTCAGAAACTCCACATCCAAGATATACCGATTCAGACCATGCCATCTTAAAAATAAATAAGTTAACTTAGTTTGTAACTTACAATCCATCTCCAAATAATAAAGTAGGTACATGTTAATACTATAATTGAGTACAATACTTCAAGATATATAAATTGTTCGAGTCCTAACTGCATTCCTTCAAATGGTGTGTTCTGTAGCTGTAGGTGTAATAGATCACGTAGGTATCGCGTGAAAAAAAAATCCATTCGACTTTGTTTAAATAGACAAGTTACTTTGATAGCCTCGTTCCTCATTATACCTTTTGTGAGCGCGTAAGCACTGCTATAATTTACAATAAAAATATTCTACCAGAAAAAGAATTCGTTTCCATGTGAGATTATTTAGTTGTATGCTGCAGTTAATATTTAATATTTCATTTTATCGACGTTTTTAGGGCTAAGAAAAATAATATTGGACGGTTATGGCGTTATGCAGAAATACGTTACCAGAGTTGCTCGTAGTGTTTTTAGTGTATACCTACCTTAGCTTTTTTTTAAACACAAAACTTTTATGATTTCTTTTATAGACATTAGACAGCGAAATAAAACACTGTTGAGAAACCTAGGTACCTACATACCAAATCATAATGTTAGTACATCTGGAAGTTCCAAACCCTTGTCATTATCATAAAAAGAAACCTTTAACATTTATAAACTGTAATAATCCGAACTCACCTGCGTATAGTGTCCAATTTGTTTATTTGAGCCGTCGAAATGAGAAGGGTTTATCGCTTCAAAAGGAGTATAATCTTTGTGTTCGTTAAACCAAGACCGTAATGCACTTTTTATGTTGAGTTTCGAATTGGGATCAGATGAGTACGACATATATATGTTTTCACCTGTTTCAAATCTTCCAGATCCTGAATAAAAATTCAAAATAGTAGAAAAACTCAAAACTTACACGTGAAAATACTTGTAAAAGTGATAAAATATTTGGATTTATTAATCCGATTTGAAAAATAAACCCCAATTTTATTTTATCACTTTAATTTCTTACGCAAAATATTTTATACAAATTTATTAATCACATATTACTAATTTCTTTGTGTCAAAGGGTACGGTTTAATTTGTTTAAAAATCTAATACCTACCTTTAAACGAGCAATTCTTGTACCTACATATTTTATATAAGTACCTACCTAATCTGAATCTCGAAAACCGCTCCAACGATTTTCATGAAATTTAGTACTTATGCAGGTGGTTTCGGGGGAGATAAATCGATCTAGCTAGTTAATTTTTTCCGCGTCTTAGGCAATGAAAAACTGCTACAATATCATTAGAATACGATGGTTTTCCCCACCATTTACAAAGTTAAAATAGCTCAGCAAGACCCCGGTTCTAATTCAGATGTCTCCAGTCCGATTATTTTTTATCCTTTTTTATCAAGTTCCTTCTTTTGAGAGATAAATTACTATCGGAAGCCCTTTATCAAAGCATCTAATTTGTATTTAAGTATAATTATCTAATATTAAATATATTTAAAAAAAAGTTGATATTTTTTATTATTATGTCGAAAAGATCGAAAAATATATGAATATTATTTCATCAGTATGTAATTCGTATTTAAATATAGTTTCCAAACACAAGATTTAACAACAACAAAAAAAAAAAAATACCGAGCTAAGCTCGGTCATCCAGGTACTTTTAACTATTAAATGTACAAAATTGTTCGAACATACACTAACACTCTTAAATGTTACTATTGTTAAAATAATTTTGCTTACAACTAAACGGTTATATTTACGTACTTATAGTTTTGTCTGGGTTGTGACTGAACTGATTGTTCGATGCCCATTTAGCTGCTTTTTCTGCCAATTCATTGTCCCAAACCTAGTAAAACAACACATAATCACGCGTTAAAATGTATGTAGGTATTGAAAAGAGTTATGCAGTAATGTATAAAAAGTCACAGCATTTTCATTTTATATTCAAAATTAACGGACATTAATTATGATAGCTGTATGTTATAGCTGTCGTTTTTTTTTTATAGAGAAAATTTGGTAGGTAGGTACTCTAAAGATAAAAGACACAATTTGTCCGTTAAATATTTCCAGATTTATGAAATAAAAACTTTAACATATAAAAAATATTTATCTTCAGGTATTTTTATAAATAAAGAAACCCTATCATATTAACAAGGTTTATGAGATGCTATTTAAATTGGTCATGATACAAAACAAGAAGTACCTACTCTTCATTTTGTTGGTATAAATTTCTAACTACTCGTAAAAAATCTTATATCTATATTAAGATTATATACTTACTTATCTATATTATTAAGATTTTTTACGAGTACCTACCTACACACAAATTACAAATAAAATTAAAACCAATTTTTAGGTATTTACAAAGATTTTACGAAATAAATATCTAGATATATTATATATACCTAAATGTATCCATATTATTTCAAGTAGGAATATTGTTTGAAGAAAATACACCATATTTATTGTTGATCTTTTATGACATGATTTTGACAAGATGTGAGTTTTAGGTCTTGTACCTACATACAAGTATTAGTACCGTTTGTTACCTACTTGACCAAACTAAAAACGGGTAGAATAATATATTTTATAAATTGTGAAAAACAATGGTTTCTTTAAAAATAAATGTTAAAAATGAAAAAAGAACCTGTGATTAAAGTAGAACTACCGATATCTTAAAATTTTGTATTTATTTTTTACCGTGACTTTTACGGCGACGAAATGTTAATTTAACGAAAAAAATAATTTGAACATAGGTAGGTAGGTACCCGTTTGAAATTGAGTGTAAGTAAACGACGTCATTAATTTCCCATTCCAACATTTTAAGAATTAAATATTTGAATAATAAACCATTCAGTATTTTTACTTACTATGTATTTCATTTCCGAAGCCGCAGGTTGATTTGATACAGTGCCTTTAGCCAAACTGAGCCGTCGCGAATTATGGCCGTCAACAAAAGCGCGAATTTGTTTACACGATAAGTCTAGAACTAAATAAAAATGTAAGTAATTGAAATCATAATCGATAGTAAACAAACAAAAATTGTTCATAAAATCACCTTTTGATTGGACCAAACGAAGAAGACAAACAAGTAAGAATATACGGACATCCATGTCTGTAGTAACACTCTGCTAACAAGGTGAATGTTTAACTGAATTTCGTTTACGTTGGTCGCTTAGTTATATAGTTATGTCAAATTGTAGGTACACGTAAACGTCTATCATACTATTTATACTGCAACATACAAAGCATTCAGAGTAATAGACTCAGAGCGTACAAACGTTTTGAAATGTGACAACATTCGTGCTGAAAGTTTGCAAATGATTTAAGTATGTGATTAAAAATTTTGCACGTTTTAAAATATTCTAATGCATTTTAATTTAACATAATTATTCTTACAATGAAGTCACGATCACGATTCAGCCTGTATTAACCCACTGTTGGGCATAGGCCTCTTCCCCGTGTAGAAGAAGGATCCGCTGCTCCAATGCGGGTTGGCGGATATATTCCCTACTATGAGTAACGATCGCTATCAGGCATTACAATGAAGTGCCTGTATTTTTTTATTGATGAGTTATATCTATACTAATATATAAAGCTGAAGAGTTTGTTTGTTTGTTTGTTTGAACGCGGTAATCTCTGGAACTACTGGGCCGATTTGAAAAATTCTTTCAGTGTTAGATAGCCCATTTATCGAGGAAGGCTATAGGCTATGTATCATCACGCTAAGACCAACAGGAGCGGAGTCCACGCCGACGAAGTCGCGCGCAGAAGCTAGTTATGTGATAAAAAACGAGTGTGCTTTAGCTTTAGACCACACGACTGAAGTAAAAGTTCTGCACAATAGGACTGCATTGTGTCCACAGAGTATGTACATTGAATATACGGGTATTCGTGTCTTAGATATACGAAACGTAGCTGGGTATGACAGAAAGAGAGAAAAAAAATGTTTGCTCGCACGTCGCTCTGTTCGCTTCATTCAATCACACTCTTCGTAACACTTTCGTCACGCATTCACCAGCTTACTCCCCAAGCCAAGCGTGCGTAAAGAAGTTTTACTTCAAAAGTGAAAATTTCTGAAAAATAAATAAGTTTAGGTACCTAATTTAGATTATTATAATATGATTAACTAACAATAAGTCTGTCTATACTTAGCTACGAGTATATAATTATTAATTATATCTATTATTATTTTTTGATAGATCCGTATTGTCAGTCCCATTGACTGATGTCTAATAGTCCAGGATCCAGGGTCCATTTTTGCACTTGATTACTATCAAGCTAATTTTCCGTGAGTATTACGGAAGCGAAAATATATGGACTATAACCTTTTTTCGTAAATTTTTGAAATTAAGTTAAAAAATAATAGCAGGATAAGATAAAAAAAATACAAGAAAGATATTTCAGTCAAAAATACCGTTTTCACTTTGATTTGATTAGGAAACATTGGTTGCATAACCTGTGATGCCAGTTTCAACTCGTCCTTTGTTGAGTTTTGTTATTTATTTTTGTATTTTTAAGACATTATCTGAAAAAAAAACTAATAATGGTCAGTGCGTTGAATTTTTAGCTTGAATAATTTACAATTTTAAAAGACTTAAGATGACCTTTGTTTTGTCACACTTATGAATGATTTCTTTCATTCATGTCTAAATTGTATTTTTCAGGACATTGTAATGTGATGGGCAAACGTAATAACTGACAGGAGATAGACAGCGTACTAAATCGTATTATGAGATAAACACGCAGAGTTGAGAAAAACATGTTTATGATTGTTTCTTATCATATCTATGTCTGAATACATAAGTCACCCACGGAACCTTAACAAATGAACTTAGTAAATAATATATGACGCCCAAGTGGTTGCAGACATTATAGTACTAGCAGGAAAAGAACAATAACTTACTATACCTGTAGGTTGTTTAAAAAATTACAATGAACATACAACGTACCTACATGTTGGACACTCACATCACATGAGAATTAAAGTTGTTGTTTAAATAATATGTAATTGTGTTTGCTAGCAAACGAAAAAAACTGAGGTAGGGCACAGCAGAAAATTTCCTGCTCAAAATATGGAGCAGCCCGACTGGGGTAGTACCTCGACCTTACAGAAGACCACAGCTAAATAATACTGTTTTCAAGCAGTACTGTGTTCCTGTTGGTGAGTAAGGTGACCAGAGCTCCTGGGGGGATTGGGGATAGAGTCGGCAATGCGCTTGCGATGCTTCTGGTGTTGCAGGCGTCTATAGGCTACGGTCTTACCATCAGGTGAGCCGTACGCTTGTTCGCCAACCTAGTTACATAAAAAAAAAAAAAAAAAACAGACTTCAATTGCATCGACAAGTAATAAGTACAACGTATTGTAAAACTTTTTACCCACGCTTGACTTGGGGAGTAAGCTTGTGAATGCGTGACGAGAGCGTTACAAAAAGTGTGATTGGGTAAGGCGAACGAGCAAGAGAGAGAGGTGCGCGTGCGAGCACACATTTTCATTCTGTCTTTCTCTCATAGCCAGTTACGTTTCTCTATCTATGACACAGTGGCAGTGTAGGTACTGTGCAAAAGTAATTACTTCCGTCGTGTGATCTACAATTCTACAGCACATTCGTTTTTTTTACCGACTTCCAAAACAGAAGGAGGTTCTAAATTCGACTGTATTTTTTATGTATGTTAGTTCAGAACTTTTGACTGGGTGGACCGATTTCAAAGGTGTTGCGTGTCATGTGGTCCCATTTAAATTTAATTGAGATCTGACAAGTAGGTACTTTTAGAGTTATATCTAATAATGCGTATTTACTTGACTACTTTTTCGTCGACCTAGTTATGTTGTATTATATCGCATAACTTTTTACTCGGTGTACCGATTTTGATGATTCTTACTTTAATCGAAAGCTAATACTTGTCACGTAGTTTTGTTTAAATTAAATCGATATCTGATTTCAACTTTTTGAGTAATCTTTAATAGCGCGTATTTACTTGACTATTTTTTCGTCTTATTACGTTGTATTAAGTACTTGTCGATGTAATTGAAGTCGTTTTTTTTTTTCGTTTGCGAGCAAACACAATTATTATAAGTAAAATTTCCTTACGCATACTTGAATTGGGGAGTAAGCTGGTGAAAGCATGACGAAAGCGTTAAACTGTGTTCGGGCGAAGTAAACGGACATTGAGGTAGAGATATAAGTTACTAGGGACAACTAACGAAGTTTTACTTCAGACACACGTGTCGTAAAGCACACTCGTTTTTTTACATACGTATATATAGATATACAAAACGAGTCCAATTCTACCAGATAAGTAAAATATATTTATAATCTTAAGTATTAATATTCCGGAAACATTAGAATTGATATCTCACAAATTAAAACAAGCGATTACAGAGCTTATAAGCACATGGAAAACAAAAACTCTTAGAAAGATTAAAAATATTAGATTTAATTTAACGCCAGATACTAATTGCTGTTGCCTTGAATTTATAATATTTATAATAACAAAAAAATTAAAATATTATACGATAATATTAAACAAAATTCAACTTTTAAAACATTTTGAAAAGATAATTTTTAATCTTAATTTTTGACACATATTTATGGCTTTTTTAACAATTAGACCACAAACATTTTTGAATCCGTCATTTTAAAAATTAAAATTATATTAGTTTTTAACCGACTTAAAAAACATGAGGTTCTCAATTCGACTATAGTCGGACTTTTAATTCGATTCCAGATTTGACAATTTCAGTGTTGCAGCGTTATGACAAGTAATAAATAGTGACGTTGCGAAATTATTCGATACGGAAATCGAATATTTCCGGATCGATTCTTCTCGTTTATAATTTTATTCTCGTAAACTATGTAGGTATATCAGGAAATTAAATATTTCTAAATGGATAATTTAGTTATGACGATTAATTTTATTAAGGATCTGAGAGTTTTCTTTAATAATTGTGTGTGAAATAAATAAATAAATGTGATCATGAAGGAACATGAGAAATAAAACAAATATAGTCGTATTTTTAATTAGACGAAGCCAACTGACAGTAGCTAATGTCACTTTGTAAAATAATGATACCATATTTAAAGTAATAGTGATGCGTTCAGTTCTCGTTCAATCAGATGAATGAGCAATGAGTGTGAATAGTCAATCACTTCAAACTATAAATGAATATATTGTTACGTGTTAGGGTTCGAACGATTTGGAGAGAAAGACCTGCTGACTCTTTTAGAGACTTTATTCACTAGTATTAGGTCCGACACAAAGCCCTAGGTACAAACACTGGGTACAAACAATAAGTACAAGGTACAAACACTAAGCACTAGGTACACTCACTAAGCACTAACGATGTCCGAGGTCGTAGCCAATGTCGTAGGTTTCCGCTGGTATCACTCTTGATCACTAGTCTTCACTTCGAAGTCGCTTCGTCGATCACTCAAACTGAACTGCCTCCGCTCGGCCACCCGCCTCTTTGGTCATACATTCATTTTCATCCACAACTTCAAAGGCCTCCAATTGCGCAGAAGTTTCATTTTTCACGTACTTGTAGGCGTTGCGGATTATTACTTTTTCAGTAACAGTGAAATCTTTTCGTTGACGCTTTTTTCTTGGGGACAAGAAAACATCCACGTCTTTTTGTGATGTACTTGGCTGAGGATCCATTTTGATGGAAAACCAAAACAAATAGATTCACTCAAAGTTCACAAAAAACTATAAACGTAACAACAAACACAACGTAACAAAACTTTAACAAAACCCAACAAAATAACAAAATATCGATTCGCAATGAAACAAGATATTCGTGCAGTCAGACTGGGAGAATGAAGCCGAATGACAAGATAAACAAAATGGCGATAGAATACTAAGAGAAATTAGAAAATTCTCTTTTATTATAAGTTTTGTTTTTAATATAAAAAACAAAAATATTAACTTTTTATAAAATAAAGCTAATAGATACTAATTAATAAATAATTATTATGAATACTTATGTATTTATTTAAATAAAAATCAATAATTTAGTATTTAATTGGCACACCAATATTATGATTACATAAACATAAATCGCGATTGTTTATCGATTTTTGTGTTCATCACTACACTATTAAATCTGGTATCATTATTTTATAAAATGACAGTAGCTAATGTCAAATCTGGAATCGAATTAAAAGTCCGACTATAGCATTTATTATAATAATATATTTTTATGTAGGTGGGTAAATATTTGAAAATGTGCATATTGGCATAGTTATGGAGATGAAGAAAAAAATGTGATGAAAATGATTTTTTATATGATTTTTGTAATCTCAGGGACTTTCTTTTTAAGATAGTATCGAAGGGCATGTCCTAAAATATATACTTTTTGTTTAATAGACAATTCAAAATTCATACGAACGGTAGTGATAAATATGGATAATTGGTAATTAGGTCACTTAAGTGTAATGAGTTGTTTTCGAATGGTAATTATGAAAAAAAATAAAAAATACTTGATATTAAGATATAAAAGCTTTATTGAAATGAAAAACAGTTACTAAAACAAAAATTAAAGTTTCTTTTCTATAATGACAATTATGAAAATCAGTTACTATACCCCGTCCGGCGACTAATGATCTTTTTGACAGCCCACGCCTATAAATTACAGTTGTTTTTTTTTTCGGAATAACGTACTAAAATTCTACTGTAATGTCATACTTTATTGACGATTTGATTGATTGAGTGAAGTACCCTGTGCATAACAAACAACCACAGACTATGAAACAGTTCTTGAAATAATAAATCGATAATAAATCGATCATATGATAAAAATAATTTTACGTCATGTGATTATTGTTTCTATAAATTTAAGACAAAAAAGGAAATAAAAATAGTATCTATGACCCCAAGATTGATTACTTGCAAGGAATTAAGTCGAAACCTTGAAATTTAATTGCAAACCAAGAATAAAGAGCAATAACTCTGTTAATTCATTTATTTATAATTTATATATTTCATTTATAATTTAAAAAACTAATAAACGCATAAATAAATAATATTTTTAAACTAAATGTATTTAATTAAATCGATTGAAAGTTCTTCTTAAATAAAATCGATTATTATTTCGAATCGAATAAATAACGTGTGAGGCAGTCACTAATGTCAAAATTTCTTGAAGTGTAAAAAGATCATTAGTCGCCGGACGGGGTATAAACAATCATTAGAAAAACGTAGGCAACATGCCTTAAAAACATTAAAAAAAAATAAACATTTTCCAATAGAATTGTAAATATTTTTATAAGAAATAATAAAATCAGTGTCTAACACAATAAAGTGGAAAACAAATAAAACTCTTCTCATTGAAAATAAAAACAATTTTTGAACGGTCTTAAAGTTAAAGTTTGAGATCAATATTATTACTATAGTAATTATTAAAGCATTAGAAACGTTGTACCATATTATATGATACCTCAGTCATCACAACATCATCACATCAGCCTATTGCAGTACACTACTGGACATAGGCCTCCCCAAGTTCGCGCCAGACATCCCGGTTTTCCGCAATCCTCGTCGTAGTTCGTCGGTCCAACGGGCCGGAGGACGTCCCACACTGCGTTTGCCAAGACGCGGTCTCCACTCCAGGCAAGGGCGGATCCAGCTTTGGCGCCAGGGGGGGGGTCACAGTCATGGTCAAGGCGCCAGGGGGGGGTCACATAGTCGTGGTCAAGTAAAAAGAAGTTATAATTTAATTTTTATAATGATAGATATAGGTAAAAGTAGGTATTTTATTAATCTATGTAGATACGGTACTTAAAAATACCTATATTGTGACAAAAATCTTGTTTAACAATTTTAATAAGTGGTCCACCTAGGTCCTGGACACAGCCCAGGGGGGGGGTCATGACCCCCATGACCCCCCCCCCCCGGATCCGCCAGTGACTCCAGGACACGTCTGCTCCAACGGCCATCGGTCCTGCGACACAAGTGACCACCCCACTGCCAATTCAACTTGTTAATTCTGTGGGCTATGCGGTTACTTTCATTCTCTCGCGGATAGCCTCATTTCTAATTCTATCTTTGAGAGAAACCCCAAGTATAGCCCGTTCCATTGCACGTTGAGCGACTTTAAACTTGTGGACCAGTCCCTTCGTCAGTGTCCACGTCTCGGCTCCGTATGTTAAAACAGGCAGGACGCACTGTTCGAAGACTTTTGTTTTCAAGCATTGCGGAATCGTCGAAGTGAAGACTTGACGAAGCCTGCCAAACGCTGCCCAGCCCAACTGAATCCTCCTATCGGCCTCCTTCTCGAAGTTGTTGCGGCCTATTTGGATGGTATGGCTTAGGTAAATATAGTCCTGGACAACTTCGAGAAGGGTACCATCTACCGATATCGGTCTCGGTATGACTTGGTTGTTAAACATAGCTTTCGTTTTGTCCAAGTTCATACCGAGACCGACTCGTCCAGAGGAATCGTTTAGGCCAGCCAGCATTTAGCCTAGTTCATCCAATGTCTCCGCAAAGATGACGATATCGTCGGCAAAACGAAGGTGAGAGATGTATTCGCCGTTGACGTTGATGCCTCGTTCCCCCCAATCCAAGATCATAAAGACATCCTCCAGCGCAGTGGTAAACAGTTTCGGTGATATGACATCACCCTGTCTTACACCACGCGAGAGGAAAATTGGTCAGAGTCGAAGGATTTCTCGTAGTCCACAAATGCCATACACAGCATCTGATTATATTCTTCTGTCCTTTCAATAATCTGCCAAACAGTATGGACGTGGTCTACGGTGCTGTAGCCATTTCGAAACCCAACCTGCTCCGGTGGTTGAAATTCGTCGAGTTTTCAGGCGAGACGATTCGTAACGACCCTCGAAAAAAGCTTATAGACGTGGCTCAGAAGTGAGATCGGCCTGTAATTCTTTAGCAGAGACTTATCGCCTCTCTTAAAGAACAGTACCACCACACTCCTGGACCACGCCTCCGGCGTGGTACCTCGGTGGATAACGGCTTTAAAGCTCCCATTTTTAAGCTGCCTGAGCGCCGCACTAATCTCATATCTACTTCGATGTCCGGGATGTCCTCCGAATTGTGACATAACAATGGTGCACGTGGATCTTCGGTGTCCCATGGCTCGGGCTTGCGTGCGCTGGACGAGTACAACTGTCCATAAAATTTCTCGACCTCTTCTCGGATCTGAGGGCGAGAATTAACATAATACCAGATAATAATAGATTTTTAACATAATTACCATTTCTAAAAAAACTAATTACCATTCGCTTATGCGAACGGCAAATACCGGTAATGAGACAGATGGTAAGTAGTATTTCTACTATTTTCTTAAATAAATCATTCTTTTGTTTGAAAGTTTTAATTCTATTCTCAAAATCCAAAAGGGGTCACTAAAAGGACTACATAAAACACGTCATCAAAAATATGTAATTGATCACTTACCTAAAAAACAATAAATTGTGATTAGAAAATATTTTGACAATAACACTACGAGGACGAGATAATCAAAATTAGCGCCAAAAAGACTGGTCTTTGACACTACCACTACACACGGTGTCCAAGCCCTGACTGGCGCCCGCACGGCTGTGTACTTTTGGATTGGAATATTCCAGTTTTTATATGAAAAATCATTACAAAATATTTTGAAATGGTAATTAGTAGGTTATCGATGGACATTTTTTAACTGATCTTATTTTTAATAATTTATGTTCTTTGCGTGTTATAGCATGATTTTATGTGTTCATTAACAACTTAAGTTTATGAATATTTAACCAAAAGTGTAATCTTCAAGAAGGATTTAACACTTTTAGGATAATTATTGATTGAAAATGGAAAATGGGACACGGATGGTAATTAGATTTTGGCACTTTGATTTGTAATATCTCTTAACTTAATTTATAAATAAGATTTTTAGTTATCGCACCATATTTGGGATACTTTTTTACATAAGAAATAATTAAAAAAAAAGTAAAAATAAAAACGCTGTATCCGTTCTTTATCAACCGCCGCGCGATTTGCACATTTTCAAATATTTACCCAGGTATGTTATCTCAGAACTTTTGACTGGGTGGAGCCGATTTTAATGTTTTTTTAATCGAAAGATCGATCGATTTGACATTTATTTATTTATTTATTTATTTATTTATTTATTTATTTTTACAATCATAGCTTACTACTATCATTACAGGTGGTATAACCTAATTCGATAGTAAAGCACACATAATTTAACTTATACATATATAACAAATAACATATAACGCTATCCTTGTGAATTCACTCAGTGTACAAGTAAAAATATCCGTCTCCTCTGCTATAAGGTTGAGAGTGCGAAGCGCCCGCGTCAGTGGCGCCTTGTTCAGTAAATTAGTGCGACCACGAGGTACAGCCAGCAGGTGAGGCCGACGTCGTCGCCACACATATCTGTCCGGCACACAGAAACATAGTGAACTTAATATATCTGCGTGATGTATCTCACCCCTAATTAACCTAAATAAATATAATACAAGTGCGAACTCCCGCCTGACTCGTAGCTCGTTGTATCCCACCATGCCCAACACAAACAAAGTTGGATACATAAGAGGATAAAAAGGATATACTCCATAAAGCCTAAAATATAAAAACCTAGTAAATTTGTTTTGTATCCGCTCTAACATGAGACTATATTTGTTCTCATGCGGAGCCCAGATGACTGCGTTGCACTCCAATTGGCTTCTCACTAGAGCGTTATATAAAGCGATAATCGCTGCTATATTATTAAAATTACGAACAGTTCGTAAAAGGAACCCTAAATTTCTGTAAGCCTTTTTACAGCACTTAATAATGTGATCACGAAACGTTAGCTTTGCGTTGAGAGTGACTCCTAAATCCTTAACTTCTGTGACCCTGACCATTGGCATTCCATCAATTTTGTAACTATGCATAATAGGCCTGTGCGCACGCGAAAAAGTGATTGTGACACATTTTTTGATGTTGAATTGTAGAAGATTCTCCTTGCTCCAAGTAGCTACGCTATCAATGGCATTTTGTAACCGTCCACAGTCGTCATATTCCTTCACAGCCAGAGATAACTTAAGGTCATCTGCAAACATTAAACAATTTGCATCTCTAACAACTTTGGGCAAATCGTTCATCATGATTATAAATTGCAGAGGACCGAGATTACTTCCCTGACTTACGCCAGACCATGTAAAGTACGGCTCCGATCTGTGTCCCGCGTATTCTACATACTGCTGCCTATCCCTCATATAACTGGCAAAAAAGTTAAGTAGATGCGGTGTGAAACCAACACCTGCTAACTTCTTTAGCAATACGTCATTATCGACTAGGTCAAATGCTTTTTTGTAGTCGAAGTAAGCAGCGTCAATCTGCTCTCCGCTATCCACCGTCGGCAGCAAGTGACCCATGTAGCTGAGCAAGTTACTTGTAGTGCTTCTCATTGGTTGAAACCCGTGTTGGGCATCTGAAAGTTGCGCTTTTACCTGCATAAAAATGATATTATGAATAGCGCACTCCAACACTTTAGCCGGTGACGATAGTACCGCAATGGGTCTGTACCCAGTAACGTTGTCGTTGTCTATACCTTTCGGTATTGGTACGACACGAGTAGTTTTCCATCTCTCGGGAAACACAGCCGCGCTCAGACATTTATTGAAGATATGGAGTAACGGTTCAGCCAGCACAGATCCACAGTCTTTGAAGATGTACGCCGGAATGCCATCCGGACCTGCGGACCTCTTTGGCTTAAGTTTTTTAATGTACATGTACCTACTTATTGAGTTATCGCTAATAATGCGTATTTAATTGACTACTTTGCTTGTCTTTGTGTGTCTTGTGTTGTCTTTACTTGAATTACGTCGTATTATACCTTATAACTTTTTATTGGGTGAAGCGATTTCGATGGATCTTTTTTAATCGACTTACAAAAAAGGAGGAGGTTCCCAATTCGATTGTATGTAATTTTTTTATGTACGTTAGGTACCTCAGAACTTTTGTCTGAGTGGACCGATTTCGATGATTTTTTGACACGCTTTTATTAGCTTGACCTGTATGTATGTAACTGAATCTTTGAACTTCATTTTTACCTACTTCTAGGAGTCTGATTAACTTGGAAATTTGTACAGGGGCCAAGGGACGATGAAAATACAATAATCTCACAGATTTATGTTAAAGTCAACACGCTTTTATTAACACGCCTTTATTAGCTTGACCTGTATGGCTGTATGTATGTAACGGAATCTTTAAACTTCATTTTCACCTACTTCTAGGAGTCCTGACTAGGATCATCAGGATAAAAATCCTTATTGGTCGCTGCTACCAATTGCTGCTCGCGCGTCCGCTCTCAATCCTCGAATATTATAATTGGTCACTGCTACCGAAATATTTCGCGCGCATCCGCGCTTGCGTATTTAAATTTCTTTATTATTTTAATATTTCGATAATTTTCATTTTTATTGTCGTCTTGACACTAAAAATTCAGAAAATAAATTATAGTTTAAAAAAACAAAACAAAAAAAACCATTAATAGCAATCGAACTAAAAATTGTTGTCTGAATGACCTGGATGAATGATCTGTATTGCTCTGGGCATTTCCGGAATGATTTAGCAAGCTCTAATATCTAAGTTTAGATTCTCATCGAATGAGTGTGATTTAGAGAATTCTAGAATGATCTAGAATAACCCTGAATGATCTAGAAAGCTTTAAAATGTAGGTATTTCAGCATTCTAATCCATCGAAAATTCTGGGTCGTTCTAGTAACTTTTAAAACATCCGAAAAAATTAAGTTAAAATTTTTAGAACGATCAAGAAAATTTATTAATTAGTGGGCATAAATTTTCAGTCGATTTTTTACAAAAATTTTGTAACAAAAGAAAAATTATAAGTAGTGTGATTGTGAATAACAATGTCTAAGAATAGTATATTGTATAAGAGAAATCGAAAGTTTTAAAAGAAAACGATACCAAACCGTAAGAGCATATTCTCAAATTTTATCGAAAAGGCAAAAGATATCGCGAAGAAATGAAACTACAAAAGAAAGAGATCAACGTCTAACATTACTTAGGAAAAATTAGCGACTAAGATGAAATAATCAGAAGAGCAGCTTAATGATTCTAGAGAAACAAATTAAACCAGAAAAAGCTTACAACGATAAAGATAAACAAATGAACAGACAAATGAAGGAAGAATACCAAATAAAATAAGAATGCGTAATCTTGAACTCAATAAACAAATGAAGGTTCATTATAATTCCCACTAGGAATTCTAACATCTAAGTGTAGCGATCGGAAGAATGAATGAAATATGTAAATTTTGTGTAACGAAAAAAATTTAAGGGGAAATACCAAGTACATGCTGTTCAAATGTAAAAATTAAATTACCAGAATTGAAATCAACACCGCCGGAATACCTAGAATTTATGCAAAGAGAAACACAAAATTGTAAAGAATTTTTACAAAAAATTAGAAGTTACAATGCATGCTTTCAAATGACTTTATTTGGAGCAACTGCAGTAATTAAAGAACAAGCATTTATTCCAGTATTCAAAATACAAGGACTAGTATATCATAGAATTGGGCCAATATTGTCGCTCCTCAATTATATCTACGGATTATAGCCTAAAGTTTTTACGAATTTTCTTTGTAAGAAATGAAGAAGACGAACTGGACCAAAGGTTTTTAAGTTTCACAGGATTGCGTCGAGATAATATTATAATTCTTCATTTACAGCGCTTTCTACATAAAATAATGAATTAATAAAGATATTTAGACTGTGATGGAAAAAATGGTCTGAAATAGTTATAAAATAATAATCCGGTCAGATAAAAGGCCAATTGGTGAACACATAGGTATAGTTAGTTCAAGTCATCTTTGCGCGCGGCTCTATGTGTGCGTGCGCTTGTAATTATACAACTTTAATTTGTGTAGCAGACGGTCAGGGACAGTGCGACGGTCGCGTCACTACCGCGACCGTCGCACCCACACATATACCCGCGCGCAAAGATGAGTTGAACTTAGTATAATTGTCTTTGCTCGCAAACGAAAAAAAAACCGACTTCAATTACATCGGCAAGTACGAGTACAACGTACAACGTACAACGTAATAAGACGAAAAAATTGCCAAGAAAATACGCGCTATTAAGGATTACTCAAAAAGTTGTAATCAGATCTCGATCTAATTTAAATAAGCTTTCGATTAAATTAAGAATCATCAAAATCGGTACACCGAGTAAAAAGTTATGCGGTATAATAAAACGTAGGTCGACGAAAAAGTAGTCGAGTAAATACACATTATTGGATATAACTCTAAAAGTACTTGTCATATCTCAATTAAATTTTAATGGAACCACATGACCTTTCAATTAAAACAAAATTGATTGAAATCGGTCCACCCAGTCAAGGGGGGGGGGGGTATGGCCCCAGCTAGCTTACGAAAGGGGACGGTAAAACGACCACGAACTTTTTAATTGGCAAAAATAAATCACGTCCGCAATGTGGGACAGGAAGTCCAGGAAAGTCATATAGTAATGAGTGAGTTAAACCAATAATTAAAAAAAAACAAACGAATGAAATGCTACGCTACGCCACTGACTACAACAATTGGGGTTAGCGGATCGAAGGTGCGTAATCTGTAAATGTCGCAGTGTCCACCTACCCTACTATTACAATGTACTCTGTGCCACCTACTTAGGTAGATGCTATTTTGAAGTGATACTTATTTTTAAACCGATGTAGCCCAGCAAGAAACATCCTGCTCAAAATCTGGAGCAGCCCGACTAGGGTAAGTAGGTACGTCGACCTTACAGAAGATCACAGCTAAATAGTACTAATTTCAAGCAGTAAGTACCTATTGTTCTTGTGGGGGGTGACCAGAGCTCCTGGGGCAGGATTTGGGATTGTTTCTAGTATTGCAGGCGTCTATAGGCTAGGCCCTAGCCTATAGACGCCTGCAGTGGTCGGCAACCTTTTGGTAGGCAAGGGCCACGAGGTGGCCAAATAAACTAAAGGCGGGCCGCACTTATGATTTAAACCCTAGACTCTACCTGATACCTACATATAATTGGTCATATCCCATAGAAAAAATGAAAATGCTATTAAAAATTTTAAAACATATGGAATTGAATACGTACACGTAATACTTACATTATACAGCAGAACAGCATTTTTGTTGTATGGATTTTTTTATGGATCTAGCTGCATTTTCTACCCTAATTCTAAATTTGTACTCAGATTTTTGCTAGCAGCTCTACATTTTGAGATATGAAGGGTAGCTATTTTTGTCAAAAAAAACATGGTTTCCCGTCATATAACAATTTATTTAATCAACATTTTCTTTTATGTACTTTTCTTGAATAAGTTGGAGTTTTACTACTATTCTGGATAATCCAACAGTAGTCAGCCATCATTCTTTCACTCCAATAGCCCTGGTAGCGCTCCTCCATGAAGCGAATATCCTGATGAAACCGCTCTCCCTGCTTCTCGCTTAAATGTCCAAGATTTACAGAAAATCGATCAAGGTGGCTATAAATGAAATGCATCTTAATGCTCATGTTGTATCCAAGGTGCTGAACGTATAATGGTAACTGCTTGACGTGGTCAGGAAAGTCGACGGACTTCTTATTTCCCGAAAAGTTTTTTACAAGCCAAAAAAACTAATTCCAGGTATTTTTTCAGCAGTTGTCATACATTCCGTAAAATTTACATCGTTTATTAATTTTCTAATTTGTGGTCCTTCGAAAATTCCAGCTTTTAAATTCTCAGCACTCAATTTTGGAAACGATCTGGATATACAGTGGCGTGTAAAAGTTTTGGGCCACCCTGTTTTTTCCATATATCTGACAAAATATTTTTTTCTTTCACTTGTTCTTTGTTCGAGTTGTTTGAGAGGACCATAATAAAGGTAATAACGTTAATAATTATATAAAATATATTATTGTACAACAGTAAATGACTTTCAATAGTGTGCAAAAGTATTGGGCCACCGCAATTCACGAATTTGCCGTACCTTACTGCACAAGATTTTTTGATATTTTTTTCTCATTGGTTTCTAAAAACGCTATGCACAAGGAATATGCTAAAAATTACTATTATTTCTGCCTCAATGCCGAAAATTTTTAACGATAAAACTTGAAATATGCAAACATTAAGCTCTGTGAAATTTTGTTCAAACCACGTTCAAAGTTCAAACTTTATTCAGAAAAAAATTTCGTGTTACATCACAAGAGTTTTATTGGTGTGTAAAAGTACTGTCAAATGTTAAAATTTTAAATTTAACTAAACAAATGGAATACTGGAGAAATATCTGAGCGAGAGACCGTAAATAAATGTGGGCCGTGTGGATCCGCGAAAGATCGCAACCGACATTTCATGAGAATTCTGAAGAGAAAGTTAAGCGGATGTTACTAGGAGTACGGGGACGTGTAGTCTGAAGGCTATGGGAATAAGGGGACGTGTTTCTGTGAAGAAACCACCTCTCCATAGAAAAAAAAAAGACAGCTCGGATGGACTTTGCGAAAACGTATTAGGACTGAACACAAATGTAACAAAATCTATTTGGATTGTTTACACAGGTCTTTCTAGACGCATGTTGTGATTGATTTGCAATGTACAACAACTATGCGGTACTTCCTGAATATCACAGGAAAAAGGGTTTGCAAAAATCTTCTTTACTTGAAACCTTTCAAACTCAACAAATCTGTCGCTGAATAAAAAATGTCACATCATAATTATATCTGCCAGTTTCGTTTCAATTCTACGTGTTACGCGATCGCGGTTCGTTCATATGCATTTATTTTGATATTTATAACTTATTTACAAAACATTCGCGGGCCGCAAGTAAGAACTCCGCGGGCCGCATGCGGCCCGCGGGCCGCGCGTTGCCGACCACTGCTAGGGTAATCGCTTACCATTACGTGACCATAAAACGCATAAATCTTTTGCCTTTTACTAAAGTTTACCGTAGAGGGGAACACACAAATGCCGCACAAATTTTCTACTTAAAAATTTATTAACTAAAAAAAATATCTCTTAATACTTAACTCTTAACAGCCGCACAAATTTCGTAGGCAAAGTTTCAATAACTTCTTTTCGTAGCCGTACCTACAACGTTTCTAAAAAGAGTTTAATAAATTCTAAATAACTCTTCTGGCAGAGTCCCAAATGTTCCAAATACTCTGACTTTGAACTATTTCAGTTTCTAAGAGAAAATAAAAATTTCAGAATTTTACTTCATACTCAGTAGAAATTTTTTAGTTATTTCAGAGAAATTTTTCTACAAGGTTAGACTTCAAGAGTTACGCAAAAACACTGGACATGTTAACTGTTACTCTTACAAATAAGGTTTGTTATGATAAAATTAAGTACCTACTTATATTATGTAAACGATTGTCTTCCTCAGAATTATTAAAAATAAACAGTAAATAATACGACCGTATCCGTCAGTAGTCAAGCGCTAAAATATATTTTTAATAACAACACTTTAAATGATTTATTATTTTACTTATAAATATTTTAAAGTGACAGCAGAGCGTAAAAGCATTAAAGATAAGAATAAAAATAAATAGCAAGTCGAAGAAAAAGTTTCTTCGTATTTTATATATCGCTCCTTCAATACAAAAGTACCACGTCATGTCAAAAAAGGCAAATTATACAAGAGAGGCATTTGAAAAAATAATTTATTTTATTTTATGATTTTTGTATAAACTATGTGTCTTACGTAGATTTTTTTGGTATCAAAAGATGCATAATTAAATAGCCTGTTTCTCAATAAAGTAATCTAAACCATACCTCGAATGGACTCTCGAAAAAATGCAGATAAGTTAGTTTTGTATAGGTATATACAATAAGTATATTATAGACTTTGACTTCGAGAACATTAAAATTTTAAAAATTAAACCACCATAATTAGAAAAAGTTGAGTTTTATTTTCAGATAATAACCTCACAAAACGTCAATTTAACAAAGAAAATGACATACTTACTTAGGGGCCATCCATAAATTACGTCACATGTTAAGAGGGGGGTAGGGGGTCGACGAAGTGTGACATTGTGTGACAAGGGGCAGGGAGGGGTCCATAATGTTGTGACGTCACATTTCCAAATATAATTAATATCAAAACGTAAGTACAAAAACATGATATTTCAACTACCTATCTATAACTAACTTCAAAAATTAAAGTTTTATTTGTTTTGTTGGCGAATTGACTTTTATTAAAGTGAAAATAAAAATAATGCCGAAACTGTCATCAGTTTGCTCATGCAAAATTGCAAAATATGTGACGTCACACTAGGTAGGGAGGGGGTCTCATAAATGTGACCATCTGTGACAAGGACGGGGGAGGGGTCGAAAAATCGATAAATTCGTGTGACGTAATTTATGGATGGTCCCTTGCTACATAGTAAACTTGCTAAGGGAAAACAAAAAATAGTTAAATCTTATCATTAGATCATCAATTAAGGGCAAAATTAATATTACCTACATCAGTTAATTTTATGAAAGAGTTTTATACATCTTCGTTTTTATAGCTTAAAAGATTTGTTTTGTTTTTAACTTAAATTTATCACTCTTACCTACTACTATAGGTCTTAAATGCACAGACAAAAACTACAAAAATATTCAGACAAAACAACATAAAAACTACAATTAATGCTTTTTGATGTAAAATAAAATGTATTTACCACAATCACTTTCAAATACAAAAATACCACATTTCGAAATATGTTCGGTAGTATTGCATACAAAAATAAGAGAAAAAATATCAAATTTATAAATGCAAAACTACCTTATTTCGAAATATAATATTCCTATATATATTCCTAATATATATATATAATATTCCTATTGCACATAAAAATGATAAAATACTTTCGTGTATGTGATCTGCAATACCACTATATTTTTGTATGTGGCACTTTTGAATATATAATTTCACCTGTCTTTTAGAAGTTGTTTGGAATATGGTAGTTTTTCACAAAAAATGTGTGCTCATGCCGAATGACTGTTGACAACTCACAATGTGGTACTTTTGCGCGGAATTCAGTTACAGAAACGGTACAAAACAAAACTAACGTGTGTGCGTTTATGGGTGTTTTTAATCATAAAACGACGGCTGTTTTTGCAAAACATTAAAGTTTCATCGTTTAAGATGCATTTTATGCAATAAAAACGTTTTTGATATTTTTTGAAATGTGTGACTTTTGTATTGAAGGAGCGATATGTAGAATTTCAAGATAAGATTTTACAAAATCTATTTACATTCATTATAATATCTGTGTACTATTTTGTTCGATAACTTGCTGCCATCTCGTAGGTGTAGTGTAGTACCTAATATATACCTAATACCTATACCTTAATTGATAGAGAATAAGAGAAATTATAAGACTTCTCATTAAAAAACCGCGACAAGTACTTTTTATAGTCCTCTCTTGATGTTAACTTTGCACTACCAAAATAATTTTAAAGAGACCGAAACACATGGAAATCTGAGGGTGCAAGATTAGGGCTATATTGTGGATACATTAAGACTCCCCAGTTAAATTCTCTCGTTTTTTTGTTAAGTGGCTAAAAACGTAGGTAGTGGTCGAACGTTTTCATGATGAAAGACCACACATTTTTTATTGATCAATTCTGGCCAATTATTCTCATTCATCTATTAACAGTAGAAATCCGAATCGACGATGTGGCCCGGCGGTAAGAGCTCATGAATGATGCCCTTCCATTTTCCAATCCCCATTTTACACTCAATAATCACCTTATTGCGTGTCAACTCAGGTTTTACGATAGTTTGTGCAACTTGATCGACCTTTAACTACGATCTCTTGAGTACATTCTTATTGTAGGTGATCCACTTTTCATCACCAGTGTTCAATCTGTTCAAAAATGTTTCGATAACATTACATAAGAGAGAATCGCAAATGAGTACAAGGTCCAATAAGTATCTTTCAGTGAATTCATGATGGATACCACATCCATATAGGTGTCGAGCTTTTTCCCGACTGCCAAGGAAGGGTTATGTTTTTCGCGCGTATCTTGTATGTATGTATGTATGTATGTAATATTCTTAATTACCTCATTTCTCTAAAACCGCTGAACGGATTTGCATAATTGAGATATCGTTAGATTTGTCTTAGCAGCCCAAGTGTTCTTAGATAGGTGACATTAAAAAAAACAAACATGGCGGCTGTGCGAAGCCATTGTAGTTAATGAAGAAATAATTTTTTTTTTAGAATACTATAGTATGGGTATCAAATTAAAGGGCTCAATACAAGGATTTCGAAAATGTATATTATGATTATTATTACCGTAATAATAATAAAGAAATACAATAAGAAAGTTTAAAAAATGTTGACTTTGCTCTTTCCGTTTTTTACGCAGGCGGGTTTTTTGTTTTCTTTTAATTATATTACTTGTTTGTATAGTTGGCTTGTTTCACCCATAGATTCCGTTTGTAGAAAAAAAGCTATTCACCGTCAACGGTCTAAAATTTCGTTTTTTTCTAGAAAGGGTAATCTTAATAAAAAATTTAGCCCAGGCAAATTTGTAAAAAAAAATTAAGAATGGGGTGGCAAATTCTCGGTGGGCCCCGGGCGGCAAAAACCCACGACTACGCCACTGCATTTCAAGTAAATGAAACAGGTGGTCGGGCTATTGCTTAGGCAACTGAACAAGCGATACTACGACTCAAGCAAACACTAAATCAACTAGTCTAGCAAATAATCGAGTAATGAATGAAATAACTAGTTGAGCAACAAATTAAGTTACTTGGAGGGCAACTAGTCTAACAATTGGTTGTTTTGGTTGGAGCAACCTATTGGAGCTAAGTAATATTGGGCAACTCGTACGACAACTAACTTGGTTCAGCAAAAGTGAAGTAGCTTATAAAGCAATTAGTCGAGAAAAAAGTATTCGATAAATATTTTTACTTTTCATACGTATGTATTTAAGTACAGCCATTTGTTTTCACGTTAGAAATTGAATTTAATTTACATAATTCTATTCAAAAAAAAATTAATCTTTAAATTTAATTAAATTGGACTGCAAAAGTGCAATGCTAGCAAGCTTTTACAGCTACCATTATGAGTGTATCATGAAATAAAATGTAAATATCGTAAATGGTAGTCACTTTCACTTGTTCATTTATTAGACAAGGGATATGCCTCTAATTAATTATTATTTTTTTAAATTATTAGGTATAACGTGAGAGGGTTTAAATAAAAAATACATTTTAACACAATTTATTACATTTATTTTATTTACTAATTCTGTCATCCATTCATAATTAAAAATGGAATTTCAAATAGTCTTTTTAAATTGTCAATACTGTTTATTCGATTTTTACACATTTACGTCTTGTTGTAAAAGTTTATTTATTTACTTTTTAAAATTAAGTATAATCAGACTTAATATTAAAAAAAATACCTGTAGGTATTTAATTTTTTTTTCACATATAGAATGATGTTAAATTAAATTTTTACATGTTTTTTGGTATTTGTAAAAAAAATCGTTTATCTATTGTGTAGTTTCAATATACATATTTTTATTCACATAGACGGTAAATTCTGATGATACAAAAAAAAATTAAGTATTAGTGTAAAGATTCGATTTTTTAAGGTATTTTAGTATTAATAACACTAGTACACACACTGTACACACTGTACTTAGTACCATGAAAGAATGCAATAGTGGAGATTGTTTCTAGTTTCAAAACAAAAAAAAAATTGTTAAAACATAATTATACAGAGGCAAGAGAAAGACTTGAAGTTTTATTTATCCTTAGTTTTGATAAGTAAGAATTATTACTTTATTTCTTCATAATGAAACAACTTATTTCTTTCTAATCGGTATCATCAGTTGATTTTTAGGTGAGACGCTTAGTGGGTCATAATTGAAATGCTATCAATTAAAATTCTAAAATAAAACGCCATTTTACATACTTGTAGATTGACACTCCTGCTAAGCTCGAACAATATGTAAAGAACTTTATAAAAATTGTTCATAATCTTGAGTTTGATATAAAATCATAATCAAATCTAACATCTCAGATTTATCTGATAATAATCCACCAAACTGCAGTGGAGCACAGTGGTGATTAAGCGCTAATCCTTCTACATGAAGGAAGAGGGCCTATGCCCAGCAGTGGGATATTAAAGGCTGCATCGCGATCGTGACCGTGAATGATGTCAGATTGAATAGATTTAGATGGATTTTTTTTTAAATCGTGAAATCAATATTATGACATGAACAACATTAAATCAATACTTTTGATTCAAGAAATCGTTTTATTACCATAATGTTACAAGATTCTCTAGATAAATGTTTGATAATATTCGTGACCTTTAAAATAAATAGTCGGACGTAGTTCTGCCGCCCAGGAACTAAATATTGATATGATATAATTTGTTGTAAATCTAATTTTGGTACAGACTCAATAATTAATGATACAATAATAAAATATACAATGAACACACATGTCAAATTTTTTTAATTAATAGTTTAATGGCCTTTTTACCATTTGAAAATTTTATCTTCAATTCGAAATTTACATTTTTTCTCACAATTTGATTAATTGATTTCGTAATTTAGAGTTGCCACTGAAAAATAAAATTGATTTAATGAAATTGTTTTTTTTTTTTTTAAATGGCAACCCCTTGAACAATTATTTACTAACTTTGACCCGCATTTATTAATTATAAAAAAAACTATCACTCACCGTCATATTGAATAACTTACTCAGCATAATAAAAAATAATAATGGTATGCTACTTATAGATAGTAAAAAAAATTATTAAATGGAAAACTACTTAAGCTTAAGTTTTAAATATGTCTACAAATGAAACCATTTGTAGAGTAGAAAAATAAAAGGAAAATACCTATTTCCCATTGAAATATCACTATAAATAATATGCCAGTAATTGTTCTAATTAGTGCTAGGGCTGTCTGTTCCACTTCCGCTGTTCTCTGTATTCGCGAGAGCCGATTTCGTCAATCTATTATTTTTCTTAGCAGATTTGCTGAGTGTTGCGACTTCTTTGAGTAAATTTTGAATTTTCGTATTCATTAAATTGAATTTGGTTTCGTTCATACGTTCCTTATTTTTCATTTCATTACGTAGTTCTGTTGTGTCATTGTGATGCTGTGCTTTTAGCTCGGTTATCTGAAAAAATTAGCCCTTTCCTTATAATTAATCGTACGAATACTATACTTTAAAATTTTATGATATAATTAGTTGTCTGTAAAGTTGGTTTACGGACGATAGTTTAACGTGACAACGTCATAACAAAACATCTCCTCAGACATATAGGCCAATAGAGTGGAAGAGAGATAGATGCAGCGCAAGCGTACAATGAGGGGAACGCTACAACGAGCGTAACGCTACGATGAGTCATCTTTTATCGTGCATTCAGCCGGCGTTCATCGATTTATTAAACGTTGTCACGTCAACAAAAAAAAAATCAGTAGAATACACTCAAGTAAATAAAACAAAAAAAATATGTTAGTAATATAGTACCCACCAGCTTATCTTTGGAAAGTAATTCATTATCCTTCTGTTGTACTTTCTTTTGAAGACTTGCGATAGTTTCTTTGAGCTGAGTCATAGCAACAACATGGTCTGAACTGTTTGGGTCTAATTCACCTAACAAACAGTACATATCTATAAGGAAAAACATTTTTTAATACAAAACAAATAAAAAAACAACAATATAAATAAAATGTTAAATTATATAATAATGAATTAAATTATAGCAAGAAACAATAATACAAACAAACAAGAAATCAACAAAAAAAAAAACGAAAGAACAGTAAAATTACATAAACATTTAGAAATGGTATATTGTTCAATGCCATTCAAGTACATACACATATTAGGACAAATATTTAAGTCTTCAAGAATGTAAAAATTACATTCGCATTTTTTTTAGCTATTACTAATACTAATTATGAAAAACGTTTAACTCTATAAGCGTTATAATGCCTGTTACACCCCAAAGCTTACACAAACACATCTATACAACAACATTATATAGCTATCTTCATTTTTCAATGTTATTTGCAAGATCTAAATTCTTTTTGTTCTGTAAATTCTATAAATATACAATGAGGACTACTGGAAACCATTACTGCATCTTAATGCTGAGTTGCTGACTCAAGTTTGGTTACATTATTTATAAACCTACATTATTGTATCTTTTGGACTCTATTTCTTAAGAAACAACATAAGGCGCTTTACATCGCTTCTAGATGTAGCAAGATATGGGTAAGGCATACCAGCATTTATTGTCGCGACTCGGAGCTGAAACACTCACTTTTTTTATTCATACAAGACAATATTTCAATATATATGTATATTTATTATAGACTATGATGGAACAAAAACTATTTTTTCTCTCCTATTTCAAATATTTCTTTATAGAGATACTAGCTGACCCCGCAAACATTGTTTTGTCATATAATATGTTATTAGCCCCCACAACCCCATCTTGTGGGTGGAATTTCGTAAAATCCGTTCTTAGCTGACGTCTACTCGGCGAAAGCAATATTTCTACCAAATTTCAAGTCTCTACGCCTTATGGTTCCAGAGATATCGTGATGAGTCAATATATGGGTGGAAATCTCTTTTATATATTATATAGATGATATACAGGGAAATCAGAAACAAATCATTATCAATATTAATGTGGCTTGTATAAACGATGCAGGTATAACTAGTAATCATCTAAAACACAAACGATAATAAACAAGTCGATATAAAGTGTCAATATTTTTATATTGTATTTTATTTGTTGTGTATAGTAAATCTATACTGAGTAATAACAAATTGATAATAAAAAACAAAGACTTAAAAATCGTATTTTTTGTATCAATGTAAATAGGAGATATAAAATGGGATCACATATTGCAGTAATTTTACATTTTTATACCCATACTCATAAAAATATGATTAGATATTTATTCCATTATAATCTATTCTAGTCTAATAATAATCTTTAGTTTTAAGTGAAAAAGAAATAGTAAGATTATACAAACCTTGCAATGGATTGAGTTTCGATTTCTTTTCCATAGGCTGTGAGTCGAGAGAGAGATCACCAGAGTTCATAGACTTCATCATGTCAGACTTGCGTTTATCTTTGTGACTGCTTTTTGACCTACAGATAAGTACTTATTATTTTTTCATAAATAAATAAATAAAGGTCAAGTGTGAGTAGGAAGTGAAAGGAATCCCTTCTATTGTACACTATAAACTTCCTCACTTAACAACTCCTGTGTTAGTGGTCGGAAAACAATCAACACATATAACGACCGAGACCACAATTATGTATCTGTATGGCTTTCAATTTTGTCACGAGCGGGGATCGAAACCGCGATCGCATTATCCACTGCTGTGACTACTGCACCAACATATTATTTATTACAATATGTTGAAAGAACCACTTTACTACAATTTAGTTTTTTTTTTACAGCCTACAACATCACAATGATTCTATGAAAAATTGAAATAAAAAAAATGCTTCAATGTGTAGCGACATCTATGTATGAACTTGAAGAACTAACGATTCTACATCGCGCTATCGAAGTTATCAGAGCGATTGAACAATATATACAAGAACCCGACAACAACCGACGGGGCAGTAGCCCGCCAGACTCAACACCCGTCTGGTCGGAGGATCCTCACTTTGCGGTGGTGGACGAGGGACTTCACACCCTGTTCCTCTCCTCGCATCTACCAACAATTGATACATCTATGTGATTCTTTTGTAAACAAATATATATCATTACTGACTTGTGTGAGCGATGCTTGTGTTTGTCGACTGCTGACATATGTTGTTTGGTTCGAGCCAGGGCCCTTTTTAGCGACTGAGTGCAAAGCCAACACAGCAACTTTCCATCCACCTGGAAAAAATACTTTTAGTTTTTTAAATACATACTTTGACATTTCTCTCGTTCTGTTATTATTTGTAGGCTGAATTTCAAAACCTATGTTATTCTTGCTTGTCGATAGTTTAAGCTTAATGATGACAGAGAAATTATTCTTAGTAGCTCTATCATTAGAAATTGTTGCAATGAACTTAAAGTTTTTAAGTATACACTTATATGTGTGGTTGATAATTATCTGTGTGATTGTAAATAATTGTAGCCAAATATAGAACTACACAATAACTCAAGGTAGTATATACCTTTTTATTGTCATCATGTCGGTCAAAGGCGCATCGTTGTTTGCACTGCTCACAAGTAACGGCGGGCCCATACTTGCGCTCTGAATTAGCACACCGCTGGCATTTATTGCCTGTTAAGAAAATTATTAAATATATTAATTAGCACAGTAAAACATTATATAAACGAAATCAATACATTTTTCACAATCTCAGCTTCGCTAGTCATCTTAATAATATTAATATATATATTTTTTTTACAATTTTAAATAGAACTAGAGACATTAAACTACACAATTATAGTTACCATCGCTTTTATGGTTTGTAGCATAATTTTTACATAAATTATACATCTTTTGTTGTTTGAAAGTTTATCAAACAAAAAAGAAAACAGATAAACATATCATTTGTCTTAAAAGTATGAATAGAGTAATGACTTCATGCATTAAATTATAATTTAGCGGTTGATGAATAAAAAGGGTTAACTGGGATTAATATAATTCTAATTTTAAATTACTTTTAGCTTCTAGACTCTTAAAAAAATAGCTGTCCTAGAAAAGAAGTACCGTTAAATATGGTAAATAACATGGCATTATGTTACAAGTATGACATACCTATAAAGGCAGCAATAATGTTGCAATATTCACAGGCTGTTGGTTTGCCATAAGCCTTCACATTTGCCTCACATTTCTTGCAAATAGATGATGTATTAGATTTACTGAAAAAAAAAAATTAATACATGAATGATGAATAGATTAAAAAAAAACTTGTAATATTATTCAAATTCAAAATATTTTATTCAGCATAAAATTATTACAATTTCTTACTGAACGTCATGAGTCTACTACCAGTATATAATTTTTTTAATATTTATTGAATAGATATCTAGATAGGTCTACCTGGTAGTGTGAAGGAGTGTGAAGGAGAGAGAGTTGAAGAAATTATAAACATATGGGAGTAATATATTTAGGCTTTCTTAATTTTATTGTTTAAAGTATAAAAAAGCAGATTTCAGTTTCAATTTATGTGAAATTCGATTATTATCTAAATCTCTATATATATATAAAAATGAATCGCTGAATGTGTTGCTAAGCGCAAATCTCGAGAGCAGCTGAACTGATTTCGCTAATTCTTTTTTTTATAATATTCCTTGAAGTACGAGGATACATTTTTCTATATTCCCATAAAAAAGATTCGTAATAATACATAAAAGTCAATTTGAACTTTAATGCCATACCATAAAGTTTAAGTGTTAGTTAGAGGGGTTCCGGGAAGGATTTGTATTTAAAAAAAAAATACTGAATGGACTGTTAGGCGGTACAAAGTTCGACGGGTCAGCTAGTTTAATTATAAAAATCTGATTCTGTTTGAGATACATTACTTTTATGATATATATTGACAGATTTATACAAAAAACTAGATGGCCCGGTGAACTTCGTATCACCTACGTATATTTGTGAAAAATATACACAAAACACTTTCTGAACGCACCTATAAATATTTGACAACCAATTGACAAGGTTTTTGACAAGACATTAAATTTCCCCGCTAGGAACATTTTGTATTGGAAAATTAAATCGTCGTTTTTTAGTATTTTCCGTTACATATTATTTATGTTTCGCACCATTTAAACCTTCCCTGAACTTCCACAAACATTTCAAGATGAAAATTAGCCAAATCCGTCCAGCCATTCTCGAGTTTTAGCGAGACTAACGAACAGCAATTGATTTTTATATATATATAGAGATTAAATTATTATTTTAATTTCAATGTTACTGGTCCAGAGCCAAATGTGTTACCAATAAAAATAAAAGTGACACAAGAAAATAAACAACTTTGTTCATATTGTTGTCAGTTCTATATATTGATATATTACTAGCTGAGCCCCGCGATTCAACCCGCGTAATTTTTGAGAAAAATCATGAGATTTCTAGGGATGGGAGAGGCACCAGAGGATAATCCACCACACCCCCTCCCCCACTTTTTCAAAAAACCCCATAAATCGAAATACTATTGTCTAAAGACTAGCCGAAACTTTAAGTTTACTGGATTTAGTTTTGTATCAATGATACAGTTATATGATAAATTCTTTGATATACTTTCAATTGATGATATAATAATATTGATAATTAAATGTATACAATTGAAACAAGATCATATGATTTGGCATATGGCACTGACCTTGTTTGTTGAAACTCGGAACGGCAATAAGTACACTTCACGACCGGGAAAGAGCCACGACATTCCTGAAATACCCAGAAAACGATAGCGTCACGACTGACGTCAGTGCAACAGTAAACGTAGTACTGAACTACGTGCTTGTTTTAACAAAATGATTCTTATATGGTTTAATAAACAACAATTATGTGGATCGTATGAATTGACAATAACTTATGGAACGTTACCTTGCAAAGTTGTTCTCCAGGAGATAATTCTTCGAAAGGATGTCTTGAGAAACAACGAGAACACGCAAAAAGGGCAGTTGACGAAGCAGAACTCATTTTTTTGTCTTTAAATATTAATATGTAGTTTATAAAGATGTAATAACAACAAAGCTTACAAACAAAAATCACAATTAACGATAGAAAACTTCAAATATAAATTATGACAAAGTAGATGACGAAAGGAATAACCGCCATGATAGAGTGAAATAATGAATGAATGTCAATTGTCAATGAATGAAGAAATCGGTACAAATGACAAATCATTAATGAGGTCATTCAATAATTTTATCATGAAGAAAAGAGAAAATAGTACAGTACAAGCAAGGTACAAGGCACAAGCAAGCACTTCACTACACTAACCCAACCTAAATATTGAGAACTAAGTTTTTAGAAAAATAATATCCCACCAAAAACATAAATGTGAAAAATGACAGCCAAGTTCAATAATAAGAATATGTTATTTGTGGACTTCGCCGAAAAAAGTATTGAGATCTAAATGAGCGCCAAGTAGATTTCACTTCGATAAAATTAACATAAAGATTTCACTTTGCCAGTTTTCACTAATAATTCATCTTTTATTTGGCTAATAGCTTTTAATGTTGTTTTTAAGTAAAAACTAGGCTAAGTATAAAGAGCTAGCTAATTTAATTTGACCACGTAGTATAGGTTTTTACTTTTTACCTAGACCTACTTTAAAATAAAAAAAAATATATAATAAAATTTACTTTATTGTTGTTATTTTATTTTTCTACTTACACTGTCTGTGAAATGAAATGTGATGAATGTGTTGCTAAGCGCAAATCTCGAGAGCAGCTAAACAGATTTTTCTTACGAAAAATTAAAAAAATTGCCTGAAAAGTCTGAAAACAACACTATTCTATATTCCCATAAAAAAAGTTTCGTAATAATACTTAAAAGTCAATTTGAACTTTAATACCATACCATAAAGTTTAAGTTTTAGTGGAGGGGTTTCAGTAAGGCAAAACAATAGGGTATTCCACTAAGTTTGAAAAAGTACTTCAAAATGTTGATTTTCTAATAAAAAGCCACAAAAAAAATATATTTGAGTGACGTTAGTATCGTATAAATATTAATGTCAATATTTGTCAATATATTAATTTATATATTTTTTTTACATTATGTAATTGTTGACTTATCAACTATCTTTTTTCTTTTTTTATCTTACTAGCTGACCCAAATTGCCGTTATCCCGAATAGCAAAATAAGTATTTAAAAAAAATAATTAAAGAATTGTTAGGCGGTACGAAGTTCGCCGGGTCAGCTAGTTATTTATAAGTTTAAGTAATATTATACTTCATTATTAGTATTTATTGAACGTAAGTGTAGTCACTGAATTCATTACCTAAATTATATACGCACCAATTAACATTTATTTCTTTTAAAGTGGAATCTTGAAATTGATATGTAATTCCGAGATTATCGGAATTATTTTATTGAATTAGATTTAGATGTCAATTAAACAAAGAAATATGATCGAAATAATAAAATTTAATTTTTTAAGTTCACATATGGAACCAAGTGTTTCATCATTGGTTTCATTCGCTTCCATACTCTGTATGAAGTGAATGACAATAAGAATAATCTGTAATAAGAAATTATGAATCTTATTTGACGTTCAGTTTTGCGTGCTTTTGTAGTGTTTGTTTGGATTTTAAAAAATAAACTTTAATGTGTTAACCAAGATTTCAAGTTAAACTATTGAATAAGATGCGTTTTTTATTTATATTAAGTTGTTAATATTCTTAACCATGGCTATACCACCGTTTCCATCGCAAGATTTGGCTAAACTCGTTCTTGGTAAGCTGTTTTTATTTGGCGGGAGCGCGAAAACAGTCGGAAATAACGGAATTTGTTGCAGGTGTTTATTTCTAATTGTGGTTTTTGACTTCAGGGTACCTTGCCGAAGAACAGTTGATGACCGCTTATGATGAGTTTTTGCAGGCTAGCCCGTATTTAGATGTCCATCGAAATGAATATGACAGAATCCTTATGACATCATTAAAGAATATTCTAGCCGAATATAGAGCAGTTAAAATTTATGGTATATAGTATTTATGCATATAAATATCAATTGTTTCCAAAGGTTTTTACTAGGTACAAATTAAAGAGTATTTAGAGATCAAAAATTATTTATAAATATAACTTGTTTTAAGACTAAAGCTCGCGTTTTACACCTTCAGTATAAGGTGTCAGTAAAAATAAATCTGTGCCTCCTGTGATAAGTGATATTATTCGACTTACGAGCCTTTTTGTGATGTGATCATGGGCATTATCAGAAAAAAATAACAATTTTTTTTGGTCTAGCTCATACATGTATCTGCTATAGTTACGGACATCATTTTTTGTACTAAGTAATGTAACAAAGTTAAAAAATTCTTCATGAATTGTATTAGCAAAATTCTTCATGAATTTTTTAACTTTGTTACATTACTTAGTATTATTATACATTAGTTAGTATCAATATTTCTCAAGATGCACTCTTTTTCAGTAATCAATCAGTCTCAAGTATTCAATACTATTTCTCATATTTGTGATTTAAATGTGACTGTAATTTCACATTTATTTTTCAGTACATTTTCTTATGAATACCAATGTATCTAGAGATATATATATATTATATCCGTACCCGGCGTGAAGAACTTGATAAGTCCAAAATGGCAATTTTACAGGGGAGCAATTTTAAAGTTTGACATTTTCTCCAAACTCTATTTTCATCTTGAACTCATCTTTATAGCTTGATTTATGGATAATTTTATGAGATCTATCGAATTATTTTACGTATTCTTGTAAAATCTGCTTAGTTTGTAAGGTATTAGACTTATCAACATACGTTTCCGGAGACTTATCAAACGTTCCGGAGACTTGTCAACTTATTCCCCATACATTAGTGGTCAAAGCTGTGAAAACACTCTTTAATTTAATTCCTAAAAATCAGTTTTTTAGTGTATTTGAAATGTCTAAATTGATTTAAGAGTAATTTTAGATGGTTTTTCAAATATGGCTATGCATTTATTTCTAATTATCTTATTATTCATTATAATTGACTTATCAACATGTTCACCGATGACATATCAACTTATTCACTATAGAATTGGGTATCAATAATACACATTTACTATATCAACTAACTGCATCAAATCCATTAAATCTTTTTTTCTTTTCTGCACTGATTGACAATGGCTGAGTAGATATCTGAGTCAATTTAAAAGAATGTACAGTAATCTTTCTTCTTTTCTTAATACTGACAGATTAAAAAGGAGTTTCACGATTAAGGTTGTGTTTGAATAGTATTTTTTCGATTCTGTACTTATTATATTACGTTTCAGCCTGTAATATCCCACTGCTGGGCAATGGCCTCATTCCCCATTTAGGAGAAGGATCAGAGCTTAATCCACCACGCTGCTCCAATGCGGGTTGGTGGATATATTCCCTACTATGAGTAACCATCGCTATCAGGTTTCCATGATAACAACCGAGACCGACGGCTTAACGTGCTCTCCGAGGTACAGTGGGGAGACCCACATGGACTGCACAACACTGAGACCACGGCAAATATCTGTATGGCCAATACATATGTTTGTCATGTGCGGAGATCGAACCCACAATCGCCAACGCAACAGCCACAAACCAGTGTTGTGACCGTTGAGCAAACGCATTCCTTATTATATTGTAACAATTTAATAGGTTGCCAGAGGAAAGCATGAGAAAAAGGCCCTTTTTTAGTTCTTAACTCAGCGTCATAGCCACAACCTTAAATGGTTTCTGAAATTTACATGTACCAACTGAATCCAAACGTTTAAATGGTTTATTTTCATCTAGGTCTCTCCGGAAGTCGAAATTCATGTTTAAAGAAATTTGAATTTGGGACATAAGCCTTGTGGTTTAATTTTCTTCAGACTTTACTGACGACTTATAAAATTATTCACGCTGTGCACGAATAGGTATCCGTATGATTTACTGTATTTACCAAGCTAAAAAAGTATAAATTGACATATCAAGGTACGTTCGTTTTAGCGGTAGTTGAATATAAGTAGATAAAACGATATATTCATTTGTTAACGTAGTAGTGTGTTAGTAGTCGCTTTGATATCTTATTTTGTCAATTTAGGTACGCTAGGTCGGTTTTTAGTATAAGATGATATAAGGATATATTACGAAATTATATTTTTTTTGTGACTCATCGGGTAGATATCTCGTTTTGTAAAATAAAACAGTAAAATATGGACAATTTCATAAACTTTCACAGACAATATCTTTAAAAGTAACGTAGATATCGATGTGTAAAATTTTTTCCTACAAAACCAATGCCGTAGGAACCCATTGCGCCGATAAAAAAAAAATCACGTAAGTGGAGTTATCAAGTTCTTCACGCCGGGTACGGATATATACCCTTGATCCTAAAACATTTGTAAATTGGTATAATTCAGGTAAATTATGTGAATAGGAGAGTGATAACAAAAATCATTAAATCTAAAGGGTTATTTATATCTTTATCATTTCTTTGAGGAACATTATGTTTAAGTGTACAGGTACTTATCACATAAATAGCATATTAATGTAGCACTTGATAAATGTGTAAAAAGGTACCACTCAAAAGTTTTTTCGTAATTTACTTCGTAAATTAAATACAATTAACAAAAAAAAAAAAAAAAAACTAAAATGTATATTAAAAAAGAAAGTTTTACTCTATACTCGACTTAGTTCACAAACAAAAATTTTTTTGGTTTTTTTACTCCCCTGTAAAATTATGATTTTTACTTGTATCACTTGTCACAAGAGGCACAGAAATTATTTAAGTGCCTTGCCTAAAAAAATATAAAAAAAAAACAATATATTCTAGTTCTGTTATTTTTTATTTCAGTGGAGACATGTAAGCCATTCTTTTTGCGAAAAAAATTATTTCAATGTTCCAATTTGTTGGAGATCGTCAAGTTGCTTATCAGTTACGTAGATGTAAATAGGCTCCATGCACATGAATCGAGTACCGAAAAGATAAGGTATAAATTGTAATTATAAGATTGAATATAATAAATTATAAAATAAATCTCATTAGGAATCAATGTAGAAAAATAACTTTAAAATTATGTTAAAAAAGTCTACACATGAACATATATTAATCATCTATAAATCAATACATTAAAGTATGGAAAAAAGTAGAAAAATGGATTTAAACATGCATACATAAATAGAATAGAATATACTTTATTGCACACCACTTAAAATCCTTTGACATTTAAACATACAGGTTGTAATGTACAAAGGCAGTCTTATCGCTAAGTAGCAATCTCTTGTAGATAACATTGGTAAACAATTATACAGGATGTCCCGCGATAAAGTGCAACCCCGAAAGAGGGTGAAACTAGACCATAAATTATCGACAAAAAACAGAAAAAAAATTAAAAAAATTAAAAAAAATTTTTTTTATTTTTTTTTGACGAATTAAGATTTTTATATAGCTTACGTAGCCTCTTTGTACAAAAAATGATGATTTTTGTACGTGTTTTTTGGGATACAGGCGTAAATTTTTTTTTATTTGGATGGCAAAATGGTAAGAAATAATAATAAATCATAACATTTCCTGGTATTAGGGGCATAATTCTGAGAAAATTAGAGATCATTGAAAAAACAGTCACAAAAAATGAATTTTTTTCCACCAGAAGCATAAATAAAGTCATAATGCCACTTTTTTGCGAGCTGATTGTTATTTTATCCTTACCGCCAAGTACGTGGCGTAATATTTTATTTTATTTTAAAGTAATCGACCCACTACTTTGGAAGAAATCATCATTTTTTGTACATAGAGTCTACGTAAGATATAAAAATCTTAATTCGTCAATAAGAAATAAAATATTTTTTAAAAAAAGTTTTTTCTATGTTTTTTGTCGATAATTTATGGTCTAGTTTCACCCCCATTCGGGGTTGCACTTTATCGCGGGACATCCTGTATATACCTTTACCTACTACCTAAACATATTTCAGCTTCAAATCAACCACAAGGAGTAGCTGTGAAGTATGCAGTTCTTTAAGTCTAGAAACCTGTATGTGCAAGGCTAAGTCCCTAAAATCACTATCAACAATACATCCTGCTAGTCAAATAGAGGCCTCTACTTTGGATAGTTCGATAGAAGCAACATCACTTTCAGATTTGCCTGGTGAGTATATAAAAGTACAATTTCAAAATAAATGTGTATAAAATGTACATATTTTGGAACTAAATTGTCTGTGCAGTTTGAAGTGATTCTGCTTTCTGTTCCAGAGTTTGTCATTTTAATATGACTGTATGTGTTTACTTATATATTATGTATTTAAGTAAATTTTTTAAATTAAATTTATATTTCTTGTTTTTTTCACTGAAGTCCTCATAAATGGCTGGAGCGATTTGGTTAAAATTTTATACGTTTATTTCTATGGGCTCATTGATGGTTTGAGGTTTCAAAACACAATTGGACCCGGTAGATGGCGCTGCTATCGGTATGTTAGCAATCAATTTTGGTAGCTGTATTCTGGGCAGGATAACGTCTGCTGGGTCCGATAGATTATTAAAAATATGTGTCAGTATCAATCCATTATCTAAAACTTAGACATTAGGTTTACATGTAGAAATATATTTTATAATATGTTATTTATTTCATTTTACAAAGCGTTAGCCTTAGCACAGCACTGGCTGTTGCGCTTGTGGTCGCAGGTTCGATCCCCACACATGACAAACATTTGTATATTTATATATTTTTTAATATATTTTCAGGTAATTCAGTGACAAAAAACAAGTTAGAAAAACCCAAGGACGTGATTGTAGAGACGACACTGTCAAGTAGTAGTAGTGTTTCTGAAAAGGACGAGAGGACTAATTTGAAAAGTTGGAATGTATTAAGTAGTACAAACAATGAACAGCAATTGTCGACTGCCATATCACAAAATTCAAATAATTTTAATTATAATAGTCAGGTTATTGTAAATGTAAGTCAGAAAATTATTTTTTTTTTTTAAGTTTTGAAATAATTATAGATATATCTTTACTTTTCTTTCAACACTAAAAGTGTTTACGCACATTAACAATCCATAACTGATCTTATAAACTAGCTTCTGCGCGCGACTTCGTCCGCGTGGAATAGGATAAATTTGTCATACATGATTATTTTGTGCGAAACTTTAACCGTTTACGCAGCGGAAGCTCTCACAAAGAAAAAAAACCCCGATTTTGAAACATTCTTCATTAGTGCTACGCTCCTAAATTGGTCTTAGAAAGAAAGAAAGAAAGAAAAAATAAACAATGTTTTTTATGTGTGTTACCTGATACCTCATAACTTCTTACTGGGTGGACCGATTTTGATGATTCTTTTTTAATGGAATGGTGGTGCTTGTCATGGGGTCCCATTTAAATTTTATCAATATAATTTGCTTGACGATTTTTTCGTCTACCTATGTTGTATTACTGGTCCAGGTAATCTAAGTCGGTTTTTTTCGTTTGCAAGCAAACAAAATTATTGCATTATCACTTTCACTCTAGAAATCTATACTAATATAATAAAGCTGAAGAGTTTGTTTGTTTGTTTGTTTGTTTGTTTGTTTGTTTGTTTGTTTGTTTGTTTGAACGCGCTAATCTCAGGATCTACTGGTCCGATTTGAAAAATTCTTTCAGTGTTAGATAGCCCATTTATCGAGGAAGGCTATAGGCTATATATCATCACGCTAAGTCCAATAGGAGCGGAGTTCACGCCGACGAAGTCGCGCGCAGAAGCTAGTAGATAATAAAAAGACAAACTTTTGTAAGGCAATTTTTTAAAATGACTTGTTTACTACTAGTTTGTTTATTTATCTAGAAGAAACCTATTATATACAGGTGTGTCGTAAATCGTGGATAATCCGTTAACTGAGGGTAGCCCTGATGTCGACCTCCAAGAAAACGTACTTTTTAGGGTTCCGTACCCAAAGGGTAAAAACGGGACCCTATTACTAAGACTTCGCTGTCCGTCCGTCTGTCACCAGGCTGTATCTCAAGAACGGCTATAGCTAGAGAGTTGAAATTTTCACAAATTATGTATTTCTGTTGCCGCTATAACAACAAATACTAAAAACAAAATAAAATAAATATTTAAGGGGGGCTCCCATACAACAAACGCGATTTTCTTGCCGTTTTTTGCTCGATATTAATAATGGCAACAGGTAGGCACTTGAAATATTCACAAAATACTCAGTTGTATTTTTACTTTAATAATAAATAATAAAATTAAAATAAAATTAATATTTAAGGGGGGCTCCCATACAAAAAACGTCATTTTTGCCTATTTTTGCTCTCATACAATAAAAGTGATTTTTAGCCGCTTTTTGCCCGTTATTACAATCAATGTACCTAGTCAATGGTACGGAACCCTTCGTGCGCGAGTCCGACTCGCACTTGGCCGATTTATTATTTCAGGGTTGCCAACACTGTGAAAATTGGGAATATTTTTGTGTTTTTTCAAAAAAATCCTACCGCGACTAGTAATTTGGTCATAATTTTTACAAATTAAGGCATTTTAATGTAATATTTATTTTATTTTACTCGGGAATACTTGTACTATCTAACGAAATTACTATTTTATAGTCCGTTCACCGAGACGAGAGAAATTTTGTAAACAAACTAAAATGTCATTATCATAGATGTCATTTACATATGCAGGGTTTTGTAACCTTCTTTTCGTACACAAATGTTTTAAATGTAAAATATATTTATATTTTGATAATTACTTAATTAAATAATTAGAATTAATTAAATTTAATTATGTATATAAGATTGATACTTCTTAAATAATTAATTATCAAAATGTACATTTATTTTACAAGTTTAAGTTTAGTTTAATATAATAATATTAGTTTAATTTTAAGTTAAGGATTTAAGGTACAAATTAAATATTAATGATTAATATTACTAAAATATTTATTAGATACTAGCTGCTGTGATCGCGACTTCGTCCGCGTGGAATTTAACGACAAATGATAAATGAATGATAAATGAAAACATTTATTTCGCCATAAGGTGATACACACACTTAACGAAAGTAAAAAAAAAAAAAAACTGAACAATAGTAACAAAAAGTTAGGCAGCATAAAATAAAAAATAAAAATTTATATCTTAACATTAGGTACATTACAAACTTACGTAATGTACCCAGTGTTGTAAGCAACCTTAACTTAGTCAAAATATTAAGTTACTAATGTCTCGTTAGACATTACCTACCTACTTTATCCTCGGCTTTATTAAATATCACAATAAATAACAATGCCCCTAGTGTAGGCCGAGAGAAAAAAAGCCGAATGAAAAAAAATCTCGGTACTCTTTTAAAAAATGCACACTAAAATGCAAATAATTATTACAAAATCCGAATGTTTTCAAAGTCAGACTATCTTGACAGATTTGACGTTCGAACTTGCCGAGAGACGTGCAGCAGATAGCAAACAAACAAGATAGAAGGAGATAGACTATATTTTGTTTGTTCCGTCGTCACTATGAAAAAATGATGCGCTTTGTTTACAAAATTTCTCTCGTCTCGTTGAACGGACTATAGGCATAATTTATTCTAAACTTATGAAAATTAGCGTTAGATTTTTATTTTTATTTTTATTCGTTACTTTTTGTCAAGATTTAACCATTGATTGTGAAAAAAAAAATGTATGGCACTAGAATTGCCCAGTATTTAAAAAAAATGCTTAGTTTGTGTAGTTTCTAAAAAGGTATAACAATTAGTGCTTGACAAGCAAAATTATTTTGTAGGAGCGAAAGAACTTATCACGGTAGGTAAGTTCGTTTTGTATCATTAGCATTTGTGTCACTTAAATGTTAGGATAAAGAAAAAAAACAAAGATTTTTTTTTTAGTAGAAATGCATTTATTACATCAAACGAAATGTTCAAAATGTCCTCCATTGGCAGCAATGCAGGTTCGGCATCGCCTTATAAAAGATCTCTTGATACGGCGTGCATAGCCTGATACTTCAATTTCACGAGTGGCTAATTGCACACATGTGCGCAATTCTTCGATTGTCGACACTGCTTTAGTATAAACTTTTTCTTTTATGCATCACCCAATAAAAAAAGTCCAGGGGGTTCAGGTCAGGCGATCGTGGTGGCCATAAAATTAGACCCAAGCGCCCAATCCTAGGTGGATATATGGATAGGAAAAAACACAAAAATATTCCCAATTTTCACAGTGTTGGCAACCCTGAAATAAAAAGTACGTTTTCTTGGAGGTCGACATCAGGGCTACCCCCAGTTAATGGATTATCCAGGATTTACGACACACCTGTATATTTAGGAGAGATACTACGAGAAGAATGATTTGTGTAATAAAATGTCATAAATTTGTGTGAACATGTTAATATATAATATCTATATATTAATATCTATATATCATATAATATATATAATTCTATATATTAATATCTATATCTATAACATGTTTCGGTAACTTTTCCAGAGATCTGATGAATCAAGACAGAAGATAGAAGAGTTCAATAATATATTGAGTTTAGTTTGTAGCAATAGAAACCGTTCACCACCACCAGGAAGTAGTAATTCTAATTCCCAAGATTGTGTAAATAAGACTATTTGCAATGCGGGCACTTTTCAAGAATTTGCAACTGGAGTTAGTGGTAAGAATATAATGATTGTGTTATGTTTTATCTTAATTTCATTTTTTCAAAATATTTTGAAAGTATTCAATTTAATTTTTAGGGAGTAGTGATAAAGAAAGAGCAATTGATCCTGATTCGAGTACTTCAGAAATATACGTCAAAGAGTAAGTTTGGCTTGATGCTTTTCAATAATCTAAATAATCTACAGCTAAAAATATGCCAGGAGCTACAGTTAATATGGAGTGATATTTGTCAAAAATAAATTTATTTAATAACCAGGAAACAATGTTTGACAGGCTCTATATATTTTTAATTGTCATCTGAATAAATATTTACATTAAAACAATGTTTTATTAATATAATATGTGGACATGTGTATATTTTACCAGTTAGAACCACTGTTTAAGAGGGACAATTTTCCAAAATGTTTGTTTTGCCACAGACCACCCACTGTGTTGGAGAAAAATGTGGAGTACTTAGTTATTCCTGATTAGTAGTAGTTGTAGTATTTAATACAGGCTAGTGAGACTCACTCACTCTGGACCCCACTTTTGCGAACCACTTTCGGAGCCAGGGACCATCATTTGTCAATGTATAACTGGTTAAGAACCACTGGTCTATACTGCATTCCGTTTTTCTTTGCTGTCCTCTCCGCTTCCTGCTTCAACACTCAACAGCTATTCTTGCATCACCATCAATATTGGATTAAATAAAAATTGTAGATCCAAGTTTATTAAATCATGTATTAATATTTATTTTATATTTTTAGGAATAAAAGAGAAAACATAATGAGTACAAACCCAGTAACAAACATTAAAGGGCCACCTAAATCCCAGTATTTGTTAAAAGCTGGAACCTCAAGGACTCTAAACACTCAAGAAAATAATAGTAGTGAAGCATGTCATACACCAAAGCCTGATTTTGTAAAAATCAGAAGTAAAAAATTGGAAGACCCAAAAGTGAAAATCTTGTCGGATGTCAAAGTAGATAAAAGCTTTAAAAGCAATAATTATATAAAAACTCATCCAGTAAAGCCTTTAACGTCGACTCCTTTGTTTCAAATGCAAACAATTGTAATAAATGGAACTCCAGCTTATAAAGAAAATCCACTAACTGCTACATGCTCAAACTATACCAGAGACGAAATTATGGCAATGCCTACCATTATTCTTGTTCCTGTTACTGGTAATTATAATACTTATTATAATTGTTATAAATATGTTTAGTTAGTGTAAAATTATTTATAATGTACCTATTGCAAACCGTTCATATGTGTAATCAGTAACAAATTTATATCTGTGATTGTAAATGTACTAGTTTCACTGTTTGCCGACGTTTAGCAGTATTCAAAAAATAAATTTCTGTCACACCATTAAACTCCCTACTAAAATAAGTGGCAGATAACTATAACCTGTCACAAACTTTACGAACCGGAAGCGGTATATATTTTTTTACCTTTCGACAAAAGGTATTGCGAAAAAAATATTTATATAATTGATAATAATATATCTGTTTTATTTAAAAATGTAGTTTATTAAATGTTTATTTACGTAGTCTTCTATTGTATTAATTTACATGACTGACTGACTGACTGACAAGAACGGGCCATTTTCCGCAACTCGACGTCTCTGTGCGCCTATTTTGCGTGACTGACTGTGGACACTATTCGTGCCAGCCCAGCTCCTTAAGGAAGCCTAGCAGACCCTTCACGTTGCCGACGACGATTCATTTAGCATATAGCATAATATATTCAGTAGCAAACTTTGACCCCCCCTCTCCCCATGTAACGCGCCGTAAAGTTTTCCTGTACACCCCCCCTACCCCATAAACGTTACGTAACACCCAACTGACCATTTTTACCCAAATGTCACAACTTTGTTGCGCAAACTAACCGGAAAGTCGCTAAATTACTTTTGTTATTGTTTCGCATTTGTGGTAGTAATAAATAAATAAAACAATAGATTTTAATATCCTAGTTTTTTTTATTAAACAAAAAAACAATGTTACGTAACGCGTTGTTCGAAACCCCCCTCCCTCCCCTCTAACGCATCTTAACGTTTAACAAGACCCCCCCTCTCCCCGCAAATTCGTTACGTAAAACTTGAACGCCCCTTTACTCAATAGTAAGAAACTTTTATTATGTAGTATACTTGTAGTTATTGGCATGGATATTAAGCGTTCAAACCGCGCTGAAACGAATTTTGGGTTTTTGGTGGTAAAAGTGAGACACAGGGATGAGGTAATAATATTATGTGCACCTTTCTCGATTGGCTACTTCCTTGCTCCAGGGGCGCTAAAACTTTGGTACTCATTAATTATTACACCTATTTTAGTCCATTATTTTTATTGACTTTGATGAAATGGCTACCATGGCACTATTACTAATAACTTTTATTACTTTTCATTGTGTCCATTATTTCATAATATTGTTGTTCAAATTTAGTAGGGAAGTGGACTGAGGTTGCCAATCAAAGAATCAAATCATAAATTATGCGACGTTTCGATCTTTATTCGACCTTCATCAGGCATCTTTATAATTGATTTAATTGACATCTATTTTTCGTTTGATAATTTTTATTAATACTACTTTATATTCTCAGATACATTCAAATTTTTTTTTACTTTTTTAATTTTTATTATTGTGACAATATACTTACTATATTTTTTGTTAAAGCATTCTAGGATCTAAAATTATTCTCTTGACTCATTAAAAAGTGATATTTTTCCCCATCGAACGTCATTTATTCTTGTCAAAATTTACATTATAATTCATTATATCCATTATTTCATCAATTGCTTGTCTAATACTTTGTCAGGCAGTTAATATAATCTTGTCAATATGTACATATTAACTTCTTATATTCATTATTATTTGTCAGGCAGTTACTGTAATCCAAAACCAAAAAATCAATTCAGAGTATGCCTAATACATTAAAATTCAAACATCTAATTATGCCAACAAAAGCACTAATCATTTGTATTTTTTCATTATATATTGTATTAATTTAATTCTATTTTACTGTTTTACTAAATTTCGTTACATTTTGAACAAAGGAAAGGCCTGATGAAGGTCGAATAAAGATCGAAACGTCGCATAATTTATGATTTGATTCTTTGATTGGCAACCTCAGTCCACTTCCCTACTAAATTTGAACAACAATATTACTAATAACATTTTTTAAATTATACTTTTGAATTAATTTGTATGTGTACCAATTTCTATTGAGTGTGAAACTATTATATAGCAATAATATTGTGGTTTTGATTCGATAATTAAATTTCATTTATTGTATTATCTTATGCAACCATGATTTGTGTAAGTGTAAGCTTACAACCGGTTGGTTACATTCATTTGCGATCTTTTTTGGTATAATATTATTTACTTTATTGTTATTACTAAGGTGCGACCGTGATTTGTGTGTTTGGTGTTAGCCTATAAGTGGTTGTTACATTTATATGTGATATATTTTCCCTCAATGTTAAATACTTATGAATCAGTTTAATATAATGAAAGTATAAATAAACAAATCAATAAATAGCATTCGTCTTTTAGGGATATACGAGTAAATATTGAGTTCTACATATTAACATTTTATTTCTTTTTATTTTTGTGCTAAATTAAATAATAATAATAAAAACTCTTTATTGTACACCAAAGAAAATGAGCAAAATCACAAAAATAAAAACAGGAGATAAGTACAATAGACAATTAAAATATTTTCTGTTTCCTTCTGCACGCAAAACGATGCGATTTTCGTTGTCTGATCTCCGTGTCGATACCTATACAATGATGATTAAACGTTTGCTTTCGAAATATAAAATAGTTAAAAACGTATACTAAGTTCAACTCATCTTTGCGCGCGGGTGTATGTGTGGATGCGACGGTCGCCGTAGTGACGCGACCGTTGCACTGTCCCTGACCGTCTGCTACACAAATTAAAGTTGTATAATTACAAGCGCACGCACAAATAGAGCCGCGCGCAAAGATGACTTGAACTAACTATACGTGTCTTTTTTCCCAAGGTCACATATTTGTTTTTGAAAAGAATATTTTTCATCTGTATGTTAACATCTAACGGCGACCATATTCGGCTGATAAATTACAAGTACATACCTTTTTTCTGTCAGGTATCTATTTGCAACCTGTGAAACCAAAATCAGTAGTTTGTCTGATGAATCTCACTGCATTAAGAAATCCGAGAACTTATAACTTATAAGACTCTTGCTGAAACAGGGTCTTAGCGTTGGGTTCTCTTAAGTAATCTAATAATAACTAAATCTATGACTTTAGTTCACTAATCTGCTAAGTCACAATGTAACGGTTTGCAAGGTATGAATAGTATAATAATTTTAAATATGTTGTTCCAGTGGCATAGACAAGTAAAACTAAAATTAGAATGAAATCTATTTCGTTACAGGTGCTTCACAGAATACGAAAGTGCATTCGATTCAAACTTCAACAGGCCAATGTTCGAAAACTGCTACAACTACTGCTTCTACAACCCCAATGTTAGATCCACTGTTGATAGATGTTTCATCTGATAAGCCTGCACCTGTATCTAGTTCTGCAACGTTAGATGAAAAAACAACATCCCAACGTTTGGAAATTGCTACAACTACTGCTTCTACAACCCGAGCATTAGGTCCACTTTTGATAGATGTTTCACCTGATAAGCCTGCACCTGTACATAGTCCTGCAACGTTAGATGAAAAAGTATCAAAAGATGTACCGAAAGCGACGTCTGAAAATAGTTCAGTTCAGATCATTGATATCACACATAGTTCTGTCCCAAAGGACACAAATCTCACAGTTTCAAACAAGACGAGTACACCTCAAATTTTACCGCCTGCTAGAAAGTCCTCGTCCACGCCTCGGAGAACATCACACATTAGAGTTTTAGATTTTACAACACCAAGAAGAATACTACATGAAACTATTAATGAACAAGAGCCAAATAATGTTGTGCCTTCGAATATAATAAGTAATGAAAATACTGAAAATCCTCGTCAAGACACAGTCACTAATGTTAAAACTTCAACAATTCAGAAAGCTGATGTAAATACTCCAATTATGAACATGTCAACAAAAGAAAATAGTGTAAAAATAAAGAAAAATAATTGGGATGCCCAATTACGTGCTCTTGCCATAAGAAACGACGATAGTCAAGATTTTACACCAAAATCTAAACCAGATAATGTAAAAAAAAGGATTTCACAAAAAGATGAGAATATTCAGGAGATTAATGAGTCGAATAAATCTAAGAGCATTAAAAAGAAATTGTCACCTAAAAAGAAAAAATCGAAAAAAAAGATTAGTTCGGTAGAAGTTATGGAAGAAAAACCCGTTGAAAAAGGCCCTAAATCTTCAGATAATAAAACTCCCGAATGTACCATAAAGCCAACTGTTAATATAATAAATGATTCAGATTGGAATACTATGGAATCTAAAGACAAATACAATCAAGAAATCCGTCCAAAAAATATTCAACAAGACGTAGGAAAATTAAACTACAGCGACGAAGCAGTTGATACGCCAGAAAACGAAAGGTTTTTATTACAAAATGAAATTGGGGCAAGACTTAACATATCTGATCTCTTAGAGACGCCTTATAAACAAGTATTATATGATATTCAAATGGAAACTCCTAAATTCTTAGGACCTGATATACCCGGTGAACCAATGTCAGATATTAAAATCATGAACATACCTACACCTCGATTTCTAGTTACTCCTAAAGCATTACAAGCGACTCCATCGTCTTATTCATCTCGACCTACTGATTATTCTAGTGGAGGCTCTTATTATAAACCGGACGATCACGACTTTATTCCAGCACCGGAAGTATTGGAGTGTGCCGTTACTGTGATAGAAGAACCACTTACGGATTTAAAAGAAACACGTAAAGTAACAACTAAAGTAACAAAGAGTGACATAAAAGATAAATCTCATAAAGCTAGTCGACCGCAGAGAAAGTGCACTAAAAACGTATCTTATAGAAGTCTAAGTGTTACGGCCAGGTGTAAAGAGATTGATAGTACAGAAATAGCTTCAGTTTCAAGTGATACAAGCAATGCGAGCTCACGGGAAAAGAAACCAACTGAAACAAAAAGCAAAGTAAATACAAAAGACAAAAAGGATAAAAAGAAAGTTGCTAATACACATATGTCTCCATTAAAAAAGGAAACTCCTAAGAAAGGTATTAAAATCAGACCATTTAAGAAAACTCCAATCAAGGGAGCGCCGAGTAAAGGAAGGAAAAGTACTTCAGACTTACAGACGCAATCATCAAAGTCAATTTCGAGAAAGAGGACATCTAGTAAGGAAAAGGGTGCAGTAATAGAGCCAGTCATTAATGCTGTCCCAACAAAATCTCGTAGAAAATCGTCTACACCTAGAAAACTCCAATGTACTAAATCTTTTTCCTCTGACAGTGTTGATCAAAGTTCATCAGATTTGTCAAAAAACGTGTCAGTTACAGGAGCTGCTAGCACATTGTGCCCCCAGGACTCTGACAATGAACAACAACCTTTGAGATGGTCTGACGATGGTTCTCAAGATACGAAACCAAACAAAACTGAATCTAACGGCGATGTTGATGATATAAGTAAAATAAGAGAATTTATTGAAACATCAGAGCCTGAAAAGATAGAATCAAAAAATAACAGTGAAGGAAGTTTGCATATTGATTTAGTAAAACGAGGTTTTGATGTTGAGACTGCAAGGATTATTGAACGGGACTTGCTTGATGCGACTCCTACGCAACATACTTTGATAGAGACAAACAAAGAAACATGTGAAATTTCAAATTCGAATAGAAACGATATTTCTGAAAATATTAATGAGAAGGTTGAAACAGATAACATTGCTTCAAATAATTTGCAAATAGTCCATGATGAGATTGATGATGATGATGATGATTTTGAACTTTCAGTTTATGAGTGTACTGAAGACAGTAACAATTTTATTACTTGTGAATTTGACGAATCAAAGTTTATACCCAAAAGTGATACATCGAAATTAAAAGATAAGTTTTGTATGGAAGTATGTATTGATGATGGAGTATCGATAAGACTTAGACCGACGCCGTTTAAAAGTCTCATAGGAGATGATTCAATTGAATTACATAAAGAATATAATTCGAATGAAACAGAAGCAGCAGTGAGTTCTATTTCCAATATAGATAAACTGTACACGCCAATGAAAGATCGAAGGGCTCAGTGTTATGAAATATTTGATTCAACATTGACTAGCATCGATACACCATTGAAAGCAGAAAATTCAAAAGAAACTGTCTATGAAACAACTGTAACAGACATCATCTTAGAAGTAGAAAATATAGATACAAAAGATAAATCAGAAACGAAAAAGAGAAAGAGGGCACAAAGTGGAACGTCGGACGAGTCACTAAGTAAGAAAACAAAACCAGACACTCAGTATTTACTTAATTCTGCGAATATACAAAATATTGATATTGAGTCAGTATTAAGTAAGTTACATGGACCTTAACAGACTGAAACTATTTTATCAATGTAATTTTAAGTGAATTAATTTTATAAGTGCAGGCAATTAGATTTTCATCCAAGATTATGTTGAACATATTATGTGTTGTGTAAATAGATTCATCTATAAGTGAATATTGTTGTGGTATGTTTCTTATTTGAAATAAAATGAGTGTTAATAAAAGTGTTTGTTAAATGTGTAAGACACAATTTTATGGAATTTTCTTTTTAAAATCATTATCAGGTAATACAGATAGATAGCATGTAAATAATGTAATGCTGTTAAAATGTGATAGCCACTTCACCAATAAAAATAAAAATATTTTAAGTAAAATCTTTCTTTTCATATCAGACTATATTTATTAAGTCTACAAACTTTGTTTTTAGTGTTTATGGAGGTAAGTAAATATTAATATAAAAACTCTTAAGGAAAATTATCTCTTTCTATATTGTTATGGTACAGCCTAGACAAATCTGCTTAGGACACGATGTTTTTCCAGCAGCAAGGTCGGCAACGCGCTTATGATACCATTACTTTGTTTGTACCCTACCCTACCCTTAGTACCTTAGTAGTAGCTGTAGTGACAAAAAAAAATCGAATATATAATCTCCTTTTTTGAAGTCAGTTAAAATATCCGGCGGGGCTGCTAGGCTATAAATTAATTAATTTGAGGTAGAATTAATGTACTAACATTTACGATGTTATGAATCGAATAAAAAAATCTTAAAAATATTTATTTACAAATTTTGTACTTACCTACGCTTCAGCCTGTAATATCCCACTTCTGGGCATAGGCCTCTTTCCCCATGCAGAAGGATCAGAGCTTAACCCACCACGCTGCTCCAATGCTGGTTGTCGGATATCATTACAAAGCTACGAGATATTTGGAAATAATAAGATTATTTAAAAATAATGAGTGCAAAAAACTAGGCACGGTGGGGAGACCCACAAGGACTGCCCAAACACTCAGTTGTGGAGGCCCATGTCCAACAGTGGACTGTGATAGGCTGTATGGTGTGTGTGTGGCGGTGGATATAGGTAGACTGGACGATGGTTTGTTGCTTTGTGGAGATTCTTTTACTGTCAAAAGTTACTGTATGTTGTTTGTAAAACAACTAAACAAGTCTAAAAAGAAAAACTACCTACATACTTAGACGCTTTATCCGCTTACGTCGACCTATACGTTGATACAATGTAATACAAAAATGTTAGTCGTTAGTTGATTTAAATAATTGTTTCGTAATAATAATAAAAAATATCAATTTACGTGCCTCGACAACAGTGGCGTAGCGAGCTTTTTAGCGCCCCCCCTACTCGAAAACCATATATAGGTAGGTACCTAGGTATTATAATTATGTAAAATATAGGTACTCGCAAATTGACGCCGCGTGGCCGCAACGGTCACAGCACTGGTTTGTGGCTGTTGCGCTGACGGTTGCGGGTTCGATCCCCGCACATGACAAACATTTGTATTGGTCATGTAGATGTTTGCTGTGGTCTGGATGTCTGTGCAGTTTTTGTGGGTCTCCTCACCGTGCGTCGGAGAGCACGTTAAGCCGTCGGTCCCGGTTGTTATCATAATTATATACCTACACCTGATAGCGATCGTTACTCATAGTAGGGAATGTATCCGCCAACCCGCATTAGAGCAGCGTGATGGATTAAGCTCTGATCCTTCTCCTGCATGGGGAAAGTGGCCTATGCCCAGCAGTGGGATATTACAGGCTGAAACGTAAGCGTATACTCGCAAATTAATAAATAAATAAAGTAAAATAAAATCATCTCCCTAATTTGTTACGCAGCCCTGCCAGTAGAAAAGACGTGTCATTTCTATTATGAATATATTAAATATAATTATGTGTTATTACTGTTTGATTTCGACTATTAGTGTTCCTTTTTTCCCTTTTTATTTACGAATTAATATTTTTATTATATTACAATGACATTAAATTTGAAATATATTTTCCATAAATCAATTATAATAAAAATTATCCATATTTTTTTTGTTTTGCGGAGCAATTCGCGATCCTTTGTAAGTAGCGCCAGGGGCACGATGCCTCTCCTTGCCCCCTCTCGCTACGCCACTGCTCGACAAGTACATATAGCACAAGGCATATTCGGTAGGTATCTGTAACTAAAAAATCAATTGTCAGATCTCGCTCAATTTTAACAACTACCTACCATTTTTCGATTAAAAAAATCTTCGTAATCGGTAGACCCAGTAAAATATATGAGTTAACACAAAACAAAAAAAAAATCAGTCGAATTGAGAACCGTCGTTTTTTTGAAGTCGATCCCTGAGACCATAATAACCGTATTTGTTAAATACTTAAATGGCATTTTGCAAAAATTTACTAAAATTATTTATTAAGCATTACATTTTAATGCTTAGGTATGAATAAAACCTATTTGATTATAATGAAAATTGTACAAACGTAAACTTTGCCTCAAATTGTAGGGTATGTTAAACACATAGTAAAGAGATAAAAGGGATTAAAATACTTTAAATTATTAATGAATGAAAAAACTTAATCGATGTGGAATATAGGTTGACTTTGTTCTAATTTTCTTAATTTTGTAGAAACAATTATTGTTTCAGTAAATAATAAAAAAAATTATATTTAGGTGCCTAATTTGAAAACACCTACTCAACGAAATCTTCGCACTAATTAAAATAAGAAAACCAGTTGGTGTGTCTTATTTTCCATTCGATGTAAAGAAAAATTAAGAATACACTGCAATTATAACGATATTCTATTTAATTAGATATCGCAATTAGAGGCAATCACGAGGCAATCGTGACACCGTCGGCGCGAGTAGCGGGAACTGTTTATTACTCATGCTAATTTGAACCGCTACCGTGCGCATACAATAATCTCGGGAAAAATCGCCTCCTCAAGGGGTTTCGACTGAAATCCATGCGAGCGCTATTTACCTACGTATGCATGTTCGCTTAATTTGTTGCACTTAATTATGGCTTACGTTGCTAAGTAGTTTTCAGTGTGAGGATTGCGTTGATGTTTACGAAAGTTGTTTTAATTAAAAAAATACCTTTACATTTATGAAATGTATTTTAAAGCTTACGTACATTTGAGCATCGTACAAATAAAATACAATTTACGTTTAATCGTACTATTTAGTAGGAATTAATTAATATTAAAGTTAGATTCTTCAGATATATCTATACTACCTAATATCATAAAGAGGTAAAGTTTCTAACTTTGTTTGTTTGTAGGTGATAATCTTCGCAAATACTGATTCGATCATGAAAATTCTTTAACAAACAGAAAGCTACACTATTCAGGAGTGATATAGGCTACATTTTATTGTTATTGAACAAAAAATTCAGTGAAAAATTATAGTATAGAATCCGTATAAACGATAAGTTCATAAACTAAACTTATAATTTTAATACATTTAGTTTAAGGCAGATCAGTTCAGTACTTTGATTATAAATCAAATATTACACGATCTAAGATTATTGATACAATTAGTTTGTCTTTTACGATCTAAGATTATTGATACAATTAGTTTGTTTTTTATATGAATCTCTAACAATTTGACCTACCAAGTAGAAGCACAGTGCTATAAAGAGGAATGACATAACCTAGACCAAAATATACGGTAGTGGCGGGGTTCGGGAAGGGAAGGGGTGTTTCTCAACTAGGTCACGGATACAAGCTCCTGACACGAATAGCGTCGCATCTCACGTGGTGTAGCATCATATAACTAGTGCAGCGTGTCTTAACACTGTTAATTGAATTTTGGTTCAACCGAATTTTATCAGTTTTTTTAGATACATCGTTGTCTTTTCTCATTGATAAATTCTAGGTTTAACGTATAGGTAGGTACTCACTATTAATTCTTTTGTTTCTATCAATATCGTTATGAATATGATACCTTTGCTTAAATGATTTTTTGAAGTTGGTAGATAATTATATCTATTTTACTTTATAAAATGCTTATTATTATTTTTATACACCGATTGTTTTAAAATGATATAAAACAAAGATTTACTTACTGCTTATGGATTGTTATTACTAAAGTTAAAATTGAACAAATGAGATAAATTTGTAAGAATAAACAATAATCATAATTATGGATTATTCGCAAAATAGTCACATTATAACATATTAAATATATTAATGCGTTAAATTATCTTAGACATAATTAATAATCGTCCTAGCGTACATGACACACCCTGATAGGGAGGGTTCTACAATATATTATACAGAAGCGAAATGTGCAGTACTTGTCTTGTTGTATTTGAGACTACATTCAAAGGTAACGATGCAGTGAAACATATACATTGCTGTGTTTAAACCAGTTTATGTAAACCATTTCAAAATAGCGAAGCAATGTTGAAAGCTCCGGTGAATTTTCGAGAATTTAGTGACAGCTAGTAATTCTACAGGCAGTTCGGGTATAAATGATTGCGGGTGATTTTACACCACCCACCTCCCCCACCCAGCGTATAACCCGTTCCAAGAGCTCCCAAAGTGCAACGCGACGTTGCCTCGGACAATCTGCGTGCTCTGCTTATTTTCCCTCCTAATTCCTTTTCCGGAAATTGTCTTTATATAAGAAGAGCAAGTTTGGAGGGAACTTAATAATTAAAATAGTAGTCAGTATATAAAGGAGATTGGCTATTTACTCTTCGCCGTCGTCTTAATAACTGGGTAGATATATGTTTTGTATTTATAATATAAATGGTTAAATAGATTAATAATTGCATAAGGATAAACGGAACTCTTTTATTAGTGTGTGAAACTCCACTCCTCGTCTTTGTAGGACAAGAACTTTGTGCGCTTTAATGATTAAAGAAATAAGGTAAAATAATACTGTTATAAGGCACAATTTAATAAGGATCAGATTGCATATAATGTCTTACCAGTACGATATCTTGATATTATATGAAGTAGATGTATATTCTTTTACCAAGTAGTAGTGTTTTTTTAATAATGTCAGAAAGTATAATTAAAACTTGAAAAGTTTAATATTTTAACGCAAAATAAAAGTAAATCTTTCTTTAAAATAAAATGTCTTATTTTTTTCTGAATACATTCTAAAATAAGGATAATAAGAAACTTATTTGATTGGAACAATTTCAAGGTTAAGTAATGCATTTATTTCTACTTATGTTGGTACGACCTACACGCGGGCTCAAAGCCAACTGGGTCGAGCTTTTGTAACTTTCTGCTATTTCTGCCAGCTTTGTACCTGCTATTTGAAAATACACAACTATTTATTTTTTATTGAACAATGATATTCGTTTCTTATCGTTTTAAATTTTCGAGAATATATGTAGCTTTAAATGTAGAGTTATCTAATCAGAGTGGATTGTATCGGGGTAATGTAGGTGTTTCAAAACTAAGTTGAGAGAGCAACGAGCGTCGTCTGGCTAACTGCAAAGAAGGCAGCGTCGTAAGTGCCAAGTATTACCTTAAGTGTGTCAATTGGTGGCTCGATGTGCGTGGCTCCCAACTCCCACAGTGGGGGTGGTAGAGCGTGGGGCAGGTCGCTGGATCGATACCCGACGTCTGGCCCACGACCTCGCCTTTCTTACCACCTTCCTAAATACTAATTACGTGCTTTGACACAGCATGCACGGGCTCGTACCGAATGAAAAGAGCTATGGATGGTAGCACAAGCGTTATTAACATTTCCGCGGTCCTGTTTGCTTTTTTTGGCAACGTTATTGTGCTCTCTGTAAATTTTTACCAGAATTTTTTCTAACTTTGAGACTGTTCGCTATGTTTTGTTTAGTGATTAGTGACGGTTTTACTTTTGGATAACGTGATTTTAAGTTCGTTCGTTTCAAATTATTATTGGTTTTCCTTATTTTATAAAGAGTAGTTTTTATGTAACATTTCTAAGTATCAGGTATTTTCGATCAATTTGCGATAGACAGCAGCTTTTCTTAGCTGGTTAATATAAACGAAACAAGATTAAAAATGTATTCCCTGCACGTGGGCCATAATGCGATTTATCGGTGCACGGGCATGTCGTGACTGCATTGTACAGGCAGGTATTTCGAGCAAATACATCATAGGTGCAGGCTTTCAGGATACCTTGTATGTGCTTGGCATTTATAGCGCTTTTAGACGTGGGGAACAAAAATTTTACTCAAAATTATGTAACGTATATTTTATTTTATTTATAAAAACTAAGTTGGCAAAAAAAGTTTTGTTGCAATATTTTAGAAAATGCAGTGTATATTAAGTCTAAACTTTATTCGCTGAACAAAATACCTACCTAAACTAAAATAACCAAGTTATAAAGTATCCAAATAATTCACTAGAGGTTTTACAACACTAATTAGTTAGTGTCGATTTAATTTTGTACAAACAGAAATAGTACTTAATTGGCAGAATGCATAAAGGTGCAAACTCATTACAAGGGGCGGTGCGGTTTCGGCCAGAAACTCGATGCATCTTTGGGTGTGAGTGAACCACCCCCTCACTTTCGGCGCCCCCGAGGGGGGAAATGGACGCACGAGGCTCCTCGCTAGTTCGCTGCAACGTCGGTCTTTATGCCGCGTGCACTTACTAGTTTCTTTGACGTCCCTTTGTTGTGGATTCCAATTTCGAAACCTAACGCTATTGCATTCTGTATTACTTCTGAACCAATACTCGGCTCATGAACTGTTCAACTTTAGTATAAAACTATAAGATAAAATAAAAACAAGAAATAATTGAAAAGGGGAAAGCTATGCAATTTTATAACGCAATTATCAGCAATCTTTTAATTTATCTTTATTTTACATACCGTCAAAAATACATAAAAATATTGTTAAATACTTAAAATATTTTGGTATGCAAAAGTTTATTAAATTAATATATATTTTTTAAATTTTGTACACATAATTATATGTATATATTATTTTTATTCACTCTGCAAAGCATCTAAATTAAGTATTATGTAAATTTTTTAAGACGTTGAGATGCGCCATCTTTAAAATAAATTGAAAAGTTGCACCCCGAAGGTCGTTCCGAAGTTTCTCTCATGAAATGAATCCGGTAAAGTAAAACACTTTCGTTGCTTCGTTTGTTATTTTAATAAGGAGCTTATGAGATAAATGCCACGTTTAAGATAACACGTCATATTTAATATTAGTTTTATTTTAATGTGTTTATTATACTCAAAAAATTCAATTATATCATTTTGTTTCATAATTAAAAGTTTATGTACTTATAGCTTACATTGATATGCCAAGGATTTATAAGTTTTAATAACATAATAAAGCAATATTATTATCGCCAGATTATTTTGTGGGCGTAAAAGGGCGCGTTAGCTGGGTGCACTATCGATCTCCGTTGAATTAGTGTGCGGATCGGTCGACGTCTTTGTGGAGCCCGTCGCAGGGCCAAACAGACCAAAACAAGCTTCGCCCCCCCCCGCCCTCCCTCCGACCCGCCTGTCGTTCAAGCCTTCATTTATGGTTTGGTGCCTCAATGCTTTTAAACGCTGCACTGACGAAATTCCCGTCTTACTCGTTTCTATGTGGGTTCTAATGATTCGATTCCGGGTGGGATAAAGATTTATTTTTATTAGAAGAAAAACTTAAATACATTGGCGTATGTTGGTAATATAAAATTGGTTTCGTAACAAAAAATTAAAAAATAAATAAATTAGGTTGTAATTTTGTTATTAAAATCTAAACATTATAAAACTGTGATTTTTACCTATATTTTATGAAAAAATTTAATATAATAAGTAAAATAGGTTATTGTTAAAAGTTAACGTTGCATTATTTTATATAGTTGCGACTTTATTCCTAAAAAATGTATTACAAACTTGTTATATCGATATACAAACATTTTTTTTGCAGGAAAAATACCTAATGTAAATGTTATGTGTAGAAAGCATAGTTTATATAGGAACAATGTTAAAATAGACTGAAGTTTAAAATTATTATAAACAAACACGATCTACTTTTTGACGTTTTAACTCTACATTTGAGTAGTAATGCATTTTTGATTAAAACTTATTCTAACAAAGAAAAATGCGGTTTCAAGCTTTAAGTTCTTTATACAATAAAATGAATAATAAGAATTACTTAAACTATATCCCTTGAATTTATCTGCATTGCGCAATATATTGTGGATTTTATTAAACAAAGAAAAGTGTAATCTAGAGCGTCCATCTATTGAATTAGTAAAGTCTGTCAAAGTGCATCGGCGAGGCGCAAAGGTCGTTGCGTGGGAAATAGTGGAGGCGGGTGGCCCCTCCCCTGGGTGCGAACTAAGCTAGAGCTCCAGAAATTTGTTATGACGCACGGGGTTTTGTCTACACTGTCCTACAAACAGTGGGTTCTTTAAGGTCTTTTAGTCCACAACACAAATAATATACGTAAAAAAAGTACTTATGTAAGTCCAGTGTGTTGGCTTCATTAAAGTTAACTTTCTTAAGCTCGAATTAAACAAAAACTTCGATGTCAATCTCCTACTTTAACGATAGTATTTGTATAATAGATCTTAAATATACGTTATAAGCATTATTTGTGTTTAGTTTTGTTATTAGTTAATTAGATAAGACGTTTTGTGCACGTAATTACAAATGCGGTTATTTTCAAAGCTCGTTGCGTGAGAAAGGGTGTGACGCATGCACTCGGTCTAGACATTATATTATTATGAGTACGCTTCGTGCTGCCTCATTACACCCCACAGCTGCTACTCGTTAACCACTTTAACATAAAGCCTTAATTAATTACTCATCACTACGTATTTAATTGTTTGTCCGTTTGTATTAAGCACTTTATTTAGACGTAGGGCGCGATTCTTCTTTGTACTGTCAATTATTAAAATGCTAAGTAAAGTGATGAATGGGATAGACAAAGAGCAATTAGCGTGAAATTAATGCTATTTCTAAAAATACGAGTATACGTCTCTATTTTGTTATTACAAAAGCTATTCACTTGTGTCTCTATTCATTTTTATAAAAACTTTTATTTAACTTAAAATGTATGTATGAAACTGTTTATGTTTGTTAGGGTAGAAACTTGCAAATCAATTTTGAAGCATATATCTTTAACCGATTGAGCTTATATTTTGTATATACGTTTAGTTTTGATGACAATGCATGGTTAGCTGAGTGACGTCATTCATTATTTTCTTACGATATTTGTATTATAATAATGAATGCACTTATAAGCGATTTGTTAGTGAATAAATTACGTTCAGTACTGTAGTATTGCGTGTATTTTTAATGGAAAAATATACATAATGCAGACTTTGCATGTAGTGACTGCTGACTAAGATGTTTTTCTTCAAAGTAGTGGAAGTAGTCTGAAACGACAGACAAAACATGAAAGTATATTGAAAATTATAAAAATAAATAATAATTATCCAATCACTTTTTATTTTTAACTGAGTTAGGGCACAGCAGGAAAATTCCTGCTCAAAAACGGAGCACCCTAACTGGGGTAGTACCTCGACCTTACAGGATATCACAGCTAAATAATTCTGTTTTCAAGCAGTTGCATTGTGTTCCTGTATGTGAGTAAGGTGACCAGAGCTTCTAGGGGAAATCGGCAACGCGCTTGCGATGTTTCTGGTGTTACAGGCGTCTATAAGTTACAGTAATCGCTTACCATTAGGTGAGCCGTACGCTTGTTTGCCAACCTAGTCATATTAAAAAAAGAAAAAAACAAATATTCATCATTATACTAACCACTTTGGTGTAGACTGTAGTGGTGCGATCAGTCACCTAAAACACCGACGACGGTTTGCAGGTTCGTTTCCCGCTCGGGATGGATATTTGTATTTGTACAAATATTTCATTCCGGTTTGGATGTCTGTCCTTGTGGGTCTCCCTACCGTGCCTCGGAGAGCACGTTAAGGCGTCAGTCCCGGTTGGTATCATAAATACCTGATAGCGATCGCAACTCATAGTAGGGAACATGTCCGCCAACCCGCAGTGGAGCAGCGTGGTGATATTAAGCACCAATCCCTCTCCTAAATGGAGAAAGAGGCCTGTGCCCAACAGTGGGATGTTACTGACTGAATGCGGAATACGTACTAGCTTTTACATAAATAAAAATAGATGTAATACAATTGTAAAAATATTATAAACCAATAGAAAAATATTTAAAGTAAAAGTCAATATGTACCTATATATATTAAAAGTATATTCTATTCGGTTAATATTATTTCGTAACGCAAGCAAAATGAGTAAAAACGTCGTGCATTATGAAGCAAGAGCGATTACTATCAGATTAGAAGTGCAAGTTGGTTCGACGAACTCGTTATTTAGCACCTACTTCTATACTAGGTACGTAACGTAGTCTGCTTAGTATTGTTCAGTTGACAGGGCAATGACGTTGGTTCGGTGCAGCCCCCACTCGCCCCCACCGCCGGTCGACGCTCTCTAAACGAAAAAGGAAGCCAAAGGATAATCTATCATGCCCCAGGCTTGCCTTGATAAAAATGAACAATTAGACCGCAAAATCGATAACTTCGAATCCTATGTTTCGTTTGAAACAATGTCATATTGTAGCATGACGTTTGTTTAGCCAGACTGTTATTATTCTCAAAATTGTTATGAAAATAATTGAAAAAATATGTTTCGTTTTGATTAAAAACTGAAGTTTATTTATAAGTATGTACGCTGTAATGTACGCTAAATTTTTGTCTATATATTTGGTTACTTGTTGTTTATTTTGTTTCAACAAATTCGTTACGATAATATTTATTTCAAGTTTCTTTCAATAGTATCTAGTTAATTGGTATAAGAAACAATACACAAAATTTCAAAATCATCTGTATAAAATCTTATTTATTGTTCCTGTTTGTATTGTAGAATAATTTATTTTAAAAATTATGGCTCTAGTTGACAATAACAAAAAACATCATGTATAATCTATACATATAAATAAAATTGGAGTGTCTGTTTTTAATATTAAAATAACCACTTTTTACTAAATGCATATGGATCTATACACGAAACATGTACCAAAATAACATTTTTTAAAATTTTTGTCTGTCTGTCTGTCTGTCTGTCTGTCTGTTTGTTCCGGCTAATTTCTGAAACGGCTGGACCTATTTAGACGGGACTTTCACTGTCAGATAGCTGATGTAATTGCGCGTAACTTAGGCTACTTTGATATTAGAAATTTATTTATTTTAATTCATAATTATTACGAAACGTCTCGAAAAAAATTACGTTCCGTCACAACTTTAGGTTACGTCCGTACACTCCGTTTAATCGTTTATTATCTTTTTGACAGTTCCAGACATTTCGAAATTAGTGATTGCTTCACAGGTTATTCATTCGATTTGAAATAATAATCGATTTTATTTAAGAAGAACTTTCAATCGATTTAATGAAATATTTTTAGTTTAAAAATTATAATTATTCGTTTATTAGTTAGTTTGTTAAATTAATCAGTAGTTAGGTATGTGATTTTCCAAGTATATTAATTTGCTCATAGCTCTTGATTTAAACTTGATTTAGGCTTTATTAACCATGCCTTTGAAAGTTTAATTTCACTAACGCATGCATAGTTATATTTTAGGGCAATGAATGAACAGTCATTGATTTTTACTCTTGGTTTGAAATTAAACTCCAAGATTTCGACTTAATTCCTTGCAAATAATCAATCTTGGAGTCATAGATGCTATATATTTTGATTTCCTTTTTTTATTAAATTTATAGAAACAATAATTATATGACGTAAAATTATTTTTATCATATGATCGATCTATCGTATTTCAAGAACTGTTTCACAGTCTGTGGTTGTTTGTTATGCACAGGGCACTTCAATCAATCAATCAAATCGTCAATAAAGTATGACATTACTGGACAATTATTTAGTACGTTATTCCGAAAAAAAACTGTAATATATAGGCGTGAGCAGTCACAAAGATAATAAACGATTGGACGGAGTATGTCTTTTTTTTATACTAAAGTATTGTAACTAATTATTTACTTAATTTCACCAGCTTCATTCGATTTAAATAGTAATTAAATATTGTGTAGTGATCTCTACTGAAAAGAAAGATCAATCAATTCATTGATTGAATGGTTGATTGACTGATCTGTACAGGTTGTATGGCGCTCAAAGGCGTAAATAAAATTTTGAATTGGTGGTACGTGACTTAACGTCCTTAACGTACGTAACGCATACGCAGCGGAGGGATGTTAGATGAAAGACGACTGGGCAAAAGTGGTAGAAAAATCTCGAAAATAATAAAGGAAGATTATGACAGAGACGTCAATATTGATACTATAATTGAAAATGAAATAATTATATTTACGGGTGACGATAGCTCAACTGACGATTTCGGCTCATCATCCTATGAAAATGATTGAATGACGATTCAATCACTTTTGCTTTTTCTTCATTTTTATCGCGGTTTATTAGGTTTTTTTGCATGCCTGACGTTTCGGATACTTTACAGCAACCATGGTCACGGGAGGACCATGTCCTCATGTCCAGAGCCTCATAAACCATGACAAAATTCGTTCATTTTAATTATTGAAATTCGCGTAAACATTAGAAAACAATATAAAAAATAAAATAAAGACAAATTGATTATTTCAAATTACCTACAATGTTTAAGTTTAAGTCAAATTTTCTAATCAAAATTTTAATCCAATGCACTTTACATTACATAGTCAAATCCATCAAATACTCATACAAACTTGAATCGATTTATCGTAAGTATCGAGTACCAAGTCGCATACGACTAACCGTAACCATAGTTATAATTATAATAAGTAACCATAGTTACTTCACTACATCGCTTACATCGCGATGACAAATGTCAAAAAATGCTTATTAAATTGTGATGACTATAGTTATGCCTAAATAAAGCAGGAGGCCAAAATCCCAAGATTGCGACGTGAAAATGAATCTCAACAGGATACCTACGACGTTCCGACGATACGTTCTAGCCCGGAAGCCCGTGACAACGAAATGAAACTTAGTAACATGAATAAGAGTTTTTTTATGAATCTTCTTCTTTGTCAGTTGCCACTCCGTGGGTGGGGTAGGCAGTGGCAGCCTCCCACACATCGAGAAAAAAATTTTTTTTTGTCATTTCCTCCCACCTTAAAATTTGTCGGATTATAGTTTACCTAATATCTTGAAGGAAAAATATTGTCAGCTGACCATAACATGGATGATTATATGTCAACTGGCTGCTTGAACATGAAAAATATTGATAACTTGAAAGATGTAAAAAAAAACGGTACCAGCTGACAAACCTTCCACCGAGATACAGCCAGCTGACGTTAATTTTCATTCATAGTAGCATATAAACTATCACCAGGTAAATTTGTAGTTGAGAGGAAATCACTGAAAAAAAAATGTTTTTCATGTTCAAGCAGCCAGCTGACGTATAAACCACCATGTTACGGTCGGCTAACATTATTTTTCTTTCAGATATTAGGTAAACTATAATCCGACAAATAAGGTGGGAGAAAATGACTAAAAAATGTTTTACTCTATGTTTGGAAGGCTGCCACTGCCCACCCCACCCACGGACTCGCAGCTGACAAAAACGAATATTCATAAAAACAAAATCCCTTATTTATGTTACGAAGTTTCAATTGGGAGGAAATGATTGACCGATTTTCTACCTGGCTCCCGGACCATTCCTTCAGAATGGATAGTGGTATCGGATCGTAATGCACTTTATACTGACTGCGATACGAGCGACGATCCGTTCTGCGATACATAAAACTAATTGTATTCGAAACGGTCGCGCACGCCCAACTTCAACATATAAAAAGGGTCGAGGAAATTAATATGAGTACAGATGACGGAAGTTCTGATGAAGAAAGAAAAGAAGAAAAAGTAATTTTACTAGCTTTATTGTTGAATAGAAAAAGCAAAATTTGGGTCCATAAAATTAATAAAAAAGTGTGTAGGTACTTATGTACGCACGTAAGAAGTTATACTTCAAGCTAGAAGAGTATTAAAATACTTCCAAAATAATTCCACAACGCCATCTCTCAGAAATGCTAAAGACTACTTTAGCATGCTTGAACTTCGTTCCGTTTTTAAACGTTTTTATGTCACGCTTCACACGCGTATAGTAAAAATTTACTCTCATAGTTCCACAACGCCATCTGTCAGAAATGCTAAAGACTAGGTACTTTAGTGGCGGCATCTATTCATGCATGCGTGAACTACGTAGTTTCGTTCGCGCATAGTAAAAATTTACTCTCATCATTTTTCTCTAAGAACACCCCAAAAGAAGTACTTATAACTTCAAAAAAGAAATGTATTTGGCGAACGCACGGCGTCAATCAATGTTTTTGTAAAATTATCCGCCATTTTTTAACGTAACGCACCGCCGATCATGCGTTCTCTGCCTCCTCCGGAGACAGATCGCAACTGATCGGCGTGCGATCACTAGAACGCGTGCGACAGATCGCAGGCAGTGAGAAGGCGTACTTGGGCGGCCATAGGTTACAGAGAACGCATGCGTTCAGATCATAGAGCAAAAATAAAGGTTCAGATCGTATCGTCGGAATGGATCGGGCGCTGTCAGTAGAGGCCTTTATACCACCATGTTCAGGTAAACAACGTCAGTAAAATGGATAACCATCCTCACCTGTAACAGTATCTGTGGTAAAGGTTTTAGGAAATCTTTTACATAATAACTGAAATAAAAATGCTAAAATGAATAAAAAAACTAAATAAACTAAATAACTTTTTGTTAAATTCCACGCGGACGAAGTCGCGGGCACAGCTAGTCCTAAATAAAAGATTCGTAGCATCCGTAACATTCAAGTTCAATGTTATTGTTGAGGATTAAGTTAAGTCGTGAGTGTTGCCAACTCGTACTTTCTTATCGGACGAATAAATCGTATTCCCCTTCAAATATAATGCTAAATATTTTTATTGGGCATTTATACTTTACATGATTTAATACATTTATTGTATTTAATGTATTATTTTAAAATTCACACAAATTAAAATGTTAACTTATTATATACGTTGGATGGTGGTAATTATTTTATTTTGCCATTACAGTTTAATTACGTTAGATAAAAAATATTGTTAATTAAACAGTATTGCAGGTAATCCATAACAGTTGCGAGTATGACTAAGGGTTTTTAATCGATTTTTTTTAAAAAAAGAGCACTCCCATTTAGATTCTCGTTAGGCACGAAAGTTATTTATGTAATAGCTTGACGTCTGGGTGCATTACACTTTATGTTTTTGGAGACGGGGTGAGGCGAGTTCAGACGGGTGTATGAATTCGGCGGCGTAGAGGGTTCAATAGCCGGTCGTAGACCTACGCGCTACGCAGCTACGTGACATACGTACCTTTCATTAAACGTGATGTTATGTAGAGGTAATGCAAATATGAACTTTGATAGCTGTGAGGTTACGTCCTGTTATCCGTTATGCCTCTTTATGCTTTTTATACATTAATATATTTTTACGTTTTTATTGATATAATAGAAATAAAGTTTTCACTAACACGCAGAACATACATGTTACATACATGTAACATACATGTAACACGTGTAATATGTATTTTATTGATCAACGACTAGAACTCTGATTAAATACAAATTAAAAGTTAACAGCATAAAATGTAAAGTGAAGGCTAGGGCTGCGGGGGATAGTAGATAAAAGAAGAGTCTCTACTTACCTCTTTTGCCAAACTAGATAAGGCTGAACCACTCGACATTTCCCTTGTTGTTTATAGGACATTGTTTTTCCAGTCTGACGACGAAATACTTAAATTAATATAGTAAGTACATTTTATAAACGATATTTATAAAGATAGTTTTTATTTAATCGTTGTGTCGATTTTGACAGAATTAAAATACGCTTCAGCCTGTAATATCCCACTGTTGGGCATAGGCCTCTTTCCCCATGTAGGAGAAGGATCAGAGCTTAATCCACCACGCTGCTCCAATGCGGGTTGGCGGATATATTCCTACTATGAGTGACGATACATGATAACAACTGGGACCAACGGCTTAACGTGCTCTCCGAGGCACGGTGAGGAGACCCACAAGGACTGCACAAGCAAACGATCCACGGCAAACATCTGTATGGATACAAATGTTGCCGTGTGCGGAGATCGAGCTCGCAACCGCCAGCGCAACAGCCATATCTGAATTTGAAAATTGTGGATTAAAATCCAAATCAGCAATGCTAAATTTTAAGTTTGAATTTTGTTAATTTAACTGAATATCGTGATCACTAAAAGCACTGGTCGTATTGGCTTTTGAGATACGTAATTCGCCAATATTATTTTATGAAATTCATTTAAAATATTGAAAAAAAAAACAACAACAACAAACAATTAATTAAGCTGTCAATTCTTACAATATACCTTAATAAGAATCGGATATGGAGTTGTAGGAATTGCAGAGAGCATGTTGTTCTTAATTACGACTCGCGGAGTCAGCGCCTCTGGCTTCTTTGCGTATTTGTTTTAATTTGAGTCGTGTTAAGAAATTTCAAAAATTTCGTTTGGAAAAGTAATATTGTTTTTTGGCGGGCTTTTTAACCAACCTCTAAAAAGGAGGAGGTTCTCAATGCGACTGTATTTTTTGTAACTTTTTATTGGGTACCGATTTTGATGATTCTTTTTTATTTAAAAGCTGCTTGTCATCTGGTCCGATTGAAAATTAAGTGAGACCCTACGAATACTTTCTAATTGTGCATATTTAAGGGCGGGTGGCGCGTGATTCGTGCAAAACACGTTTCTAGTCATTCATGTTTGAAATAGTAAACAGTAAAATTGTAATCTGATAAATTTAATTGGTATTGTTGAGGGTATATTCTAGTTCAAGCTTTGGTTGGAAACATGATTTGATAAATTTGGCTCGATAGAATAAATTCACAAAGTTACTGACTATTTTTTCGCCTAGCTACGTTATTGATATTTTCATTTTATTATTTGTCAATTTAATTTGGTTGGTTTTTTTTGTTTAGTCACAAACACAGTTATTGTGTCTGATACTAAGAAAAATGACCAATTTATAGGTTAACCTAAGATATTTGAATACAGTCAATTTATGTGAACCGGTTTGGTGTAGTGATTTCTACGTCAACATGTTTTTATTTTCCTCTCTGAGCAGATATTTATGAAATATTTGTTTCCAACCCGACATCCATCTTTTACTTGGGTCAAATAGAGGGTGTAAAGTAAAGAATAAGACCGGTAGGTACAGCTCACACTACCGATTGTTATCTTAAATATCCGATAACGATTTTTAGTCTTTCTTCTCTTAAATGTAGTGACCTATGTTCAGCAGTAGAAAGTTTCATATTAGTTTAGTGCAGAACATATTTATACTCGTAATACGAGATGTAATCTTGTGATTTATGCAAAATCTTTTTTTCGGAAAGTTGGTACAGCATGTCGCTTTCAATATTTTGGTACGACTATCCGGCTACAAAATAACTTATTTTCTATCCCAACCCAAACATTTTCATATTTCAATGTTCACTCATTACAAAAACTCTTTTATTGATTTAATTTAGTGAACTTAACGTCATGTTCAGACGCACTATTTTGCATTGCATAACATCACTTATTTAGAAATGCGAACGCAAAAGCACCTAATATCGATCAATTTAATTTATAACTCTTTTAGGTTTCAAAAAGAAAACTATATAATATTTATCTTCATAAGGATCAATTTTGATTTTTGTATCTTTTAAAAGGTTTGAACGAGGACAACTATTTTGATGCAGCAAACTTAATACCATAATACTATTTCACCGACTAAGCCTGTTTAAATAATGTATAAGTTACTCGTAAAACGCTTTAAGCTATTTGCTTTATATGTAAGCCTCCACTTTGTGGCTATTTCAACGACCTACAAGGTTCTATCTGCAGTAATCATAGCCAAGGTGCGTTGCTTTTGTATATTATAATCTGAGAATAAACGTATTTTAAAAAGAGGTTGATGCCTCTGCCAAGAAATACGAAGAAAATTGCGAAACATTATTAATTGTGTGTTTATATTACCTATTTGTTTTTAACTATTCCAATGTGATGTTTAATGTTTAGTGTAATCAAAACTAATTTCAAATTTGGTAGGTTTTAAGTCATTATTGTATTATTTTTGTATGATACTTGCTCATTTGGCGAACTCTGTACCGGTGTATTTTGTTTTGTGAACTTGCCCTAACAATAACGAACATAAAAGTTAAACAAGTTACATAAGAAGTTATGCGCGAACAAACATTAAGGCGACTCTCTTTTAAGTAAAATTTCTTTACTTGCTTGACTTGGAGAGTAAGCTGGTGAATGCATGATGAGAGCGTTACGAAAAGTGTGATCGGGTGATGCGAACGGAAAAAAGCAACGGCAAAGATATAAGTTAGTGAAGAAAGAAAGAGAGAGTTAAGTACGTTTCGTAAGTTTTACTTAAGTCGTGTGGTCTAAAGCACATGACTCGCTCTTTATTTGCATAATATATTATTATTTCATTAAATTGATAAGGAATAATTTATTTATTTATTCCTATTGAATTTAGTGAAATGCTATTTTAAAAATTGAATTCTATTTCGTATTGAGTTAGACAGCATTTTTATTATTGTTTCTGTTCTTAAACGGTAATGTATGAGTATCTCTTGCTTACCCTCTCTGATATGTAAAATAATGTTTCATATTCCGATAATCTTGGTATTAAAGCTGCCAAGCTTTCATATTATTTGCTTTAACCGATGTTATATATATATAAAGCTGAAGAGTTTGTTTGTTTGGTTGTTTGTTTGTTTGTTTGTTTGTTTGTTTGAACGCGGTAATCTCTGGAACTACTGGGCCGATTTGAATTTTTTTTCAGTTTTAGATATCCCATTTATCGAGGAAGGCTATAGGCTATGATTGTGTCATCACGCTAAGACCAATAGGAGCGGAGTCCACGCCGACGAAGTCGCGTGCAGAAGCTAGTTTCGTATAATAGCTATCTCACATTAAACTTACATTAAACATTTAATGTTTTGTGGTGGTACGAGATCCCTCTGCAAATTAGTGCATATGCACCTAGGTTGTATGAAAAATTATCTTTAATTTGATATACATATAAATCATAAATGTTCGTTATGAACGTATTTTTTTAACAAAAATCAATTAACAAAACTTTAATTTTAAATTTTAGCAAAACGCGATGCATGCGATAATTTGCAGTGGGATATTAGACCATACGTTGTAATCAATTTAATAAGAAAATTATTAATTACACTGTAATTATTGTTTTTTTTCCAATTCCTGCTTCATTTTCCATATGTATATTTATAAGTCAAAACAAGTATTTTAATGATTACTGATTTATTAAAGCTAGAATCGGCAAATTATACTATGCGTTGCTCTGAAAACGAGAGAATTTATTTTACATTTTTTTACCTTTATGATACACTAGCTTCTGCGCGCGACTTCGTCGGCGTGGACTCCGCTCCTTCTTCGGTCTTAGCGTGATGATACATAGCCTATAGCCTTCCTCGATAAATGGGCTATCTAACACTGAAAGAATTTTTCAAATCGGCCCAGTATTTCCAGAGATTACCGCGTTCAAACAAACAAACAAACAAACAAACTCTTCAGCTTTATATATTAGTATAGATATAAAATAAGCATAATGAAAAACCTACATGAAAAAAAAACCAATGAAATGGAATTTAAAGCTTTTTTATTCGATTTTTAATTAATTATAATGTAATATCAAAATGTTTTGTTAATAAAATGCGTCGTTGCTGCTTTTTCGTTTTTCTACTAGCCAGCGCCATAGTTTAAGTAAAAACTCAAAGGGATCTCATTTCCATACACCAACCAAATTAATAATTAAGAGACAAAATTAAGAATCGACTTTTATATTAAATTAAATTAATGAAGTATTGTTTGATAGAAAATTAAGTATTGTTTGATAGAAAATTCCTCAATTCTCTTTAATAGTAAAAATTGATGTAACGTTTGTTCAAACCTAATTAGTTTCCTTTGCTTATAATTACAACAATCTTGAACTATTACAGACTTTAATATGTACATAATATATTACAGACCAGTGCTTTTAGCTTTGGAAACAAAAAAAAAAACTATGGTAGGATGAAACCCATTGTAAAAGAAAGAGAATACAACAAAAATGGAAGAAAAAATAAATTACAGGCGATCTGAGGTCGTGAAGTAGTAGGGAGGGGGGGGGGTTTAAGGGTATAAAACGGTTTATCTCGATTTCCAGCTAAACTACAAGTCTTATGGAAAAAAGTTCAATGGCAAAGTTGTAGGTAGTAAAAAGATCTACAACTTTTGTATTTGTACTTTTTTACATAATCTCAAAATTGATGTGAAAAATTAAAAAAAAAAAACAAGTTTTTGTTTTTGTACTTTTATGTGTTACAAGAAAAAAAATTTTACGAATTTTTTTTTTTACTATTTACCATTTTCAGAGACTAAAAGTACTGGTCTATTTAGTAAATTAAATTAATATAAACATCACAATTAGATCTATTACAATTATATCTACAAAACAAAGTACCATATTTAAAAGTGTATGATCTACTGGTATTATTTAGATGTCAGTATTATTACAATTAAATGAATTTTTTGTTATAAACTCAAATGCATAGATAGTGTTAATTGTTATGTACTTAAGTAATATGTTGTAATGAATTACATTTTAATGTAAATTTTTAATTTTTCATCAAAAATAAGATAAAATATATCCTGTTAACTACAACAACTGTAACTTTTAAAATCTTATATGTTTCTATTATTTTATGAGCTCGTTTGTTATATTATAATTTTTACACAAGCAACACGCTACAAATATTTGTAAATGTAAAGTGTTGGAGAAATACATTTTAATTAGTTTTACTATCTTAAGTAAAAATCATAATTTATAGGAAACTCGTATCTGTATCATATTTTACAGTATTTAACACCTGCAATAGTAAAATAATAACCGGACTTTGTTAGCAGCAAGTTTTTTTTGAATAAATATAAATATAACATTTATTAAAAATGAAGAGTAAATAACTTTGACAAGAAATACAACCGTAACGGGATCGAGTATCTATACAAAGGAAAAATAATAAGCATAAAAGTAAAAAACTTTTTTTCGTTTTATTTTTTATTTTTGTGTTACACACACATTATAAACATTTCAAAAATCATATCAAAATTTTTCGATCCAGCGAGCGGGATTGTTACGTTTATAATTTCCTCATGTGTGGGTAACACAAAAATAAAAAATAAAACGAATTAAAGATAGCATGGTATAGTCTCTTGTCAAAAGAATTCGTTGTAATATGAAATCTTTGGGTAGCGGGGTCTGTAAAGAACTCATGTGTTTTTCCCATAGTCACCACGCTGGGCAGGCGGATTGGTGACCGCAGAGCTGGCTTTGTCGCACCTAAGACGATGCTGCCCGCCTTCGGCCTGTGTATTTCAAAGCTAGAGGTTAGATGGTTATCCCGCCATCGGTTGGCTTTTTAAGTTCCAAGGTGGTAGTGGAACTGTGTTATCCCTTAGTCGCCTCTTACGACACCCACGGGAAGAGAGGGGGTGGCTATATTCTTTTCGGCCGTAACCACACAGCACTACACACATACCTACATATATTGCAAATTTAATAAAAGCTTGTAATAGTAGCAAATTAAATCTGACTGAAGTAAAACTTCTGCACAATAGGCATGCACTGTGTCTTAGATATACAAACGTAACTTACTATGAGAGAAAGATAGAAAATGTGTGCTCGCACGTCTCTCTCTCGCTCCGTTCGCCCCGCCCGATGACACTTTTCATAACGTTCTCGTCACGAATTCACGAGCAGCTCCACCAAACTTCTTTATGAACGCTTGAATGCGTGCGACGAAGTTTAACTTCAAAAGTGAAAAAAGAGGTTTTACAAGGCGTTAGAAAAGTAATAAAAAAGTAACCGAATTAATTGTTCCAGCTGATTTCAAGTTTTGCGCTTAGTTAATAATATTCTGTATTAAGTACTTTTATGCTATAAAAATGTTTAATATTACGTTAAATAGTATTAAAAAATAATATTAAAACGAGATTTTTATTTGATCAGTGTTTAAACAGAAACGAAACTAAAATCTTACATTAAAAGTCGAAATCAATGATATTTTCTTACGTATTAACACATTTATACTGTGTAAGAGCCTACCTCACGCAATTCACGAGATGACGTCATCACAATACGTAATAATTTTTAAAAAACTGATAAGATCACACCTCGCCTTTTATTAGCGTAATGATTTTTATCACTTTAAGTGTGAGTGTAATTATAATAATTGTAAGATGTGCTTTGTTTAATTGGATATAAATGTTTCGTAATTAGCGATAAAGCGATTTGTTTTTTGATTTTAATCAAGTACACAAAACATCGAGAGCTTGGCTTGAAATGAAAACGACGTATTCAAAGTCTTGTAATTTAGTGATTTTAGTCTTATACGTTGAAAAAAGGTTGTCTGTGACTAGCCCTAAATTAAATACTATGATATATTGCATAACTGGTTTAAAAAAACAAGATGCTCCATCAATAATAATAAAAAATGAGGTTGGTTTTAATGCAATAGCAAGGTTTAAATCATCACAAATAATAGATACTTACCTAATGTTTTAGATTTTTTTTTCTAAAACAGGAAAAAACCAACCAAATTGTTCCTATGTTACATAAAAGCTAGATATTGTGGAATGGCGTACAGATTATGCGCCAAATTCTGCCCGATGTTATTCAACCGAATATTGATATTCGGCAAAATGCCCAACATGCTATTCGTAGTAGGTAAAAGTGAGAGAGTATCGAGTAAAAATAGATTTTTATAATGACTGTATTAATTAAAAAAAACGTGCGTATTCGTTTTGACGACTGACGACAGCTCTGGTGTATTAGTGCGCGTGCCGTGTTGGCGCCTACACACCGTTGCGTTGGTTGCGGGTTCGATTCCCGCTCGGGGAGGAGAATTGTGTTTGTACGGATATTAATTTCTCTCAAAGATTGGAACAGAAAAGAGACTATCCACGAGAGAACGAAAGTGACCGACATAGTCCACATAATTAGCAAGTGGACCGATTGCCGCTGGAGCAGACGTGTCCTGGAGTGGAGACCGCGTGCTGGCAAACGCAGTGTGGGACGTCCTCCGGCCCGCTGGACTGACGATCTATGTAAGATTGCCGGTGTAGGCTAGATGAGAATTGCGGAAAACCGGGATGCAGTGTTGCCAACTCTTGAAAAAACTTTTCCCTAAATCTTTTAACAAAAGCCCCTAAATTAAAAACAAAATCCCCTAAACCTAAAAATTGAAATTATTTAAAAATAAGTCAGATTTTTTTATTATAATTTTTTTATTTTTCAGTTGTAAAATAGAAAATAAATTATTTTGTATACTTTGCTTTAGTATGTTTATTGAACATGTTATTTTAAAATTTGATAATTGAGGAATTATTATTTTTAATAGTTTTTTATATTAAAATATATTACGTTCTGATGAATTAAAATTCCCAAAAAAATACCCTAATAAAATGTATCCCCTAAAACTCTCCCAGTATTTGCAAAATATCCCTAAATTTAGGGGAAAATCCCCAAAGTTGGCAACACTGCCGGGATGTTTGGCGTCAGCTTGGGGAGGCCTACGTCCAGCAGTGGACTGTGATAGGCTGGTGTGATGATGATGATAATGATGTACAAATATTTATTTCCGGTCTGTTTGTCTGTCCTTGAGATTCTCCCCACCATCCATCGGAGAACAGATTAAGCTGTCGGTCCCCATTGTTATCATGTAGGTACACCTGATAGCAATCGTTATTCATAGTAGGGAATATATCTGCAAAACCGCAGTGCAGCAGCGTGGTGTAATAAACTAATATGAAATCTTGCATATTAGTTTTATAAACTCACATTAAAGTTGAACGATAAGTATATTTTAAAGCAAGTTGAAACAAATTTTAATAAAATTAAATCGGTTTTACACGGTAATAATAGTAGAAGCGTTCCCACAACTGACAAGGTATAGCATAAAAGCTATAGCATAAGAACTCTGGCTCTACGGGAATCCTTTTCCAAATAATTAATGCGATAAAATAGTGCGACGGCGCAGGCGCAGATCGGTGCGCGTGACGAGCGCGCGCGCACGGTCACGACGCATGCGCGAAACGACCGGAGAGGCCGCACGCGCGACCTCTAGCTCAGCTAAAAACACGAATATTGTTTGCTATTTATTCTTGCACCTGTTACATTTCTCTTGAATATTTCAAAAAAGAAAGTAACATATTCATGTCTGCAATATATTACTTATGACCACTACACTAAAGTTTAACACATTTTTATAAAATTGTAGGTATATGTAGGTATAGTATATGTATACCTACATAATTACATAACAATACAATATTTAGTTAAACAGTTAGGTAGTATTATTAGTTTTCATTGAGGTAGGGCACATGACACATCAGAATAATATATCCTGCTCAAATCTGGAGCATCCCGACTGGGGAAGTATCTCAATCCTAAACATGATCACAGCTAAATAATACTGCTCTTAAGTAGTGTTATGTTCCTGTGGTATGTATGGGTACCAGAGCTTCCGTGGATAGAAAACATCGCAAGAGCGTTGCTTCAACCTCAAGGGGTCACAATAGCTAGAATATGATATTTATAAGCGAGACTCCTGAGTCTTGCAGGCGTCCATAGGCTGCGGTAACCGCTTACCATCAGTTTGTGAAAAGAATAATAAAATAAAAGTAAAAAGCTTTTACACAGTTATATTACAGTTGAGCGCATTAAAGAGTACGAGTAATTATTTATAGTATAAACTCTATATTCGTTCCCTTATAAAGTGACATCGATTTAAAAATATCGAACGGGCAATGTAAAGGGAATATGAGCAAAACGCCTTGATAAGGACGGACGTGGGTAGAAAACTGCGTCCCGGGTTCCGACGTCTATTCGCTTCTATTTTATTAAATCAGGGCGCTGCCCCGGTCCGTACGTGCGAAGCGGTTTTGTGATTCATTCTATGCAAAGTTATTCCAGATTTGAGTTAAAATCAAAACACGGTAATTACGTAACGCATTATCTAAAAGGGTTATATTAAAATCTATGATGATAAAAACAATTTAATATTACGCGCTTCGTTTCCTTCCGTGTTAATGTTTATTTTATTTATTTACACTTTAAACATTACACTTAAAATAGTACACCTACTTACACTTTAAACAGTACACCACAACTACATTTTAAACAATAAACAAATTTAAAGACATTTAAAGACATTTACAGACTGTGAAGTATAATGGGCGGACTTATGGCTATTTTTCCATTTCTTCCAGACAGCCCAAAATGTTTATAGCGACCATTCTTCTACCTCTACCATGAACTACTTTTATTTGATTTCTAATTGTAAAAAAAAGGAATTAAATTTGCTAAGCAGTTTCAAAAATTAAAAAAATAAACATGCTAATCTTTTATTTATTTTGTATAGATTGCTCTATGAGATCTCTAATACATAGAGCAATCTATACATTAAATTTCAGCAAGGCGTTTTTTTTTGTATTTAGCTACACATATGGTGTATAGATAAACTAAATATTTATTTAGCTTGTTTAGTATTGAAAAAAATTTCCTAGTTGTTGTCGAATATTGTATGTCTGTTTAATACTATATTAAATATATAATTATAGTGGTTGTCACTAGGTATTTGGATATTCAAAAATATAACATAAACTTTTTATAAAGTATGTCAATGTGTTTATGTACACAAAATACTGTAGTAAAATTATAAAAAAGTAAAGTCGGTAATGTCCATTTCAATGCATTCATACTTGTACAGACTAGACTTGTATAGAGTTATTTGATCGCAGTTGATGCTCCGGATAACGACGAATACCTACGTCGAACTAAGGGCCTAATAGCTGAGTCTCTACTGTATATTAGTCCTTTATCAGTAATAATATTGCGATATTCGGTAAGAATATAATAGTAGATCGTACTAAAATTTTATTATAGTCTTCTCATCCTATATCCAATGATAAGTTAGGTAAACATTAAGAAATTTACTTCATTATAAATTACTGTTAATACCAAAGGTACACTTTATTCCTACGCATCCATTCATACAGGATCTGATAGTAACACAGTGTGAAGACAGTCACGTCGTCGGTGATATTCAAACAGCTATTGGAACGTCAGTCGCTAACTAACGAAAGCTGTCCGATGATCAGAACGGGCGAATGCGTGCGTCGGCTTAAGAGAGAAGATTTTAAAGGGATGGATTGTTATGTATCTGCAGTATTTTATGAGGATTTATGAATACTTAACAGTATAATGACGTAATTCATTTTATATTACATCTTGTTATTATTTTTCACTAGCGACCCGCTCCGGCTTCGCATGGGTGCAATACTGATACTAAATATAAAATATAAAATAAATATTTGCAATCTAAGCGCAAAAAATGTTTTTATTTACGACCTCACATTAGAAAACATTAAAACTATCAGTGTTCCTCTACTATATTATGCATGTATTATACATATAAACCTTCCTCTGGAATCACTCTATTGTCTATTTACTAAAGAAAACTGCATCAAAATCCGTTGCGTAGTTTTAAAGATCTAAGCATATATAGGGACAGACAGACAGCGGGAAGAGACTTTGTTTTATAATTATTTTTCATATAAAATATTTAAAGATTTTTGGTAAAATACAATACACATGTCGCATTTCTTTTCAGTGGAATACTATTTTCTATTCAACAAATTTTCAAGGTTTCTTTTTATTTCATTTAAGTTATTTTGTTTATTATTTTTATATATTAAAGCATTTACTAAATTTAATTTAAATTTGTACTAAATATTCAAATGAGTTTTGTTATTATGTAAATTGATTTTAATAAGAGTAAAGTATATACTTAAGTTAAATACAGTTTGGTTAATCGATTCATTAAAACGGCAACATAAACGTACGGTAATAACAAAATCTTGGAAATTTGCGTGTGTGACGAAATTATGTCATGTTATTAATTCATATTTGAAGTCGTTGAAAGAACGCTTATAATTTACTAGCTTCTGCGCGCGACTTCGTCGGCGTGGACTCCGCTCTTTTTAGTCTTAGCGTGATGATACATAGCCTATAGCCTTCCTCGATAAATGGGCTATCTAACAGTGAAAGAATTTTTGAAATCTGCCTAGTAGTTCCAGAGATTACCGCGTTCAAGCAAACAACCAAACAAACAAACTCTTCAGCTTTATATATTAGTATAGATGTAATTGACATATCCTTTTTTGTCTTTTGAACTTTTTGTTAACTGATTTATAAGTCGAGATACCAAATAAATAATAATAAACTAGCTTCTGCGCGCGACTTCGTCGGCGTGGACTCCGCTCCTATTGGTCTTAGCGTGATGATACATAGCCTATAGCCTTCCTCGATAAATGGGCTATCTAACAGTGAAAGAATTTTTCAAATCGGCCCAGTAGAACCAGAGATTACCGCGTTCAAACAAACAAACAAACAAACAAACAATCAAACAAACTCTTTAGCTTTATATATTAGTACTAGCTTCTGCGCGCGACTTCGTCGGCGTGGACACCGCTCCTATTGGTCTTAGCGTGATGTTATATAGCCTATAGCCTTCCTCGATAAATGGGCTATCTAACACTGAAAGAATTTTTCAAATCGGACCAGTAGATCCTGAGATTAGCGCGTTCAAACAAACAAACAAACAATCAAACAAACAAACTCTTCAGCTTTATTATATTAGTATAGATAGATAATAAACGCTTCACACTCAACGGCCCACAGTAGGATTTTCTCCTCTGTCGGGGGTCCGGAAATACACACAATACACAAGCACAAACGCCCAGACCACTTCAAACATCTATATGGCCAATACAAATGTCTCTCCTGAGCGGGGATCGAACCTGCGACCGCCAGCGCAACAGCCAGTGCTGTGACGACTGCGCCAACACGTCGTCAAATAAATTAAAGAAAGACAAACAATAATACTTTTTACTCAAACATATCCAATGTAAGAGGCTCTTCAATTACTATTCTACTTCTTTTAAACATATTATGTGTCAATTACTATTGTACTTCTTTTAAACATATTATGTGTCAATTACTATTCTACTTCTTTTAAACATATTATGTGTCAATTACTATTGTACTTCTTTTAAACATATTACGTTAAAAGAAGTTGAATAGTAATTGAAGTTGAACATAATATGTTAAAAGAAGTTGAATAGTTTCTCAAAAAGTAATAAATACATTACCTTTATCTTTGTTTGCGTTGCTGCAGTCAGACAAAAGTCACTATTAAAGCTGCACGCAATTATAAGCAATAAATTTAATAGTAAATAAGAAACTTATAAATATATTAATACACGATAAGTCGTATAATGCGAACACCTTATATAGAAGCAAATGTAATACGTCTAAATATTAATTCGACATACAATTAATCTTTTAAAAAGTCAATAAGTAAACTCTATTTGAAATGCACAAGTTGCACTAATTAAAAACACATGTTAATTAAAGTGCATGTAATTCATTTAGTTGCACGTCAAATACATCTTTAAGCTTAAAAGGTGTTAGGTATGTGAACTTAGTTTACTATTTTTGCGTTGCTTATTATGCCTATAAATATCTTTTTATTACAACATTAATAAATCTTTCTTGTAAAACCGATAATACAATTAGTTTACAATAATTAATTCTAAACATACTAAATTTATCTATACTAATATATAAAGCTGAAGAGTTTGTTTGTTTGGTTGTTTGTTTGTTTGTTTGTTTGTTTGAACGCGGTAATCTCTGGAACTACTGGGCCGATTTGAAAAATTCTTTCAGTGTTAGATAGCCCATTTATCGAGGAAGGCTATAGGCTATGTGTCATCACGCTATTTTTTATTATTTTTTTTGATATCGCAGGGTAACCCATTTACGGGTGATATCCAGGACGCCCGGGTAAGCAGTCCTAGACCGTATGTCGGACTCAGCATTTGGGGTGCCACTACCGCACTAAACCCCCTGCGGGAGCCTTCAGCCGCTATACTTGGAGGGTCCCGGATCTGCAGGCAACAGGATCCCTCCAGCGACAGGCTGGCCTCGGCGAAAAGGCCAGACTTCTCCTCCATGGGGACTGTCCGGCTCACCTCTGAACAGTCCCGACGACGCCGTGTCTAGCAGGACCGGGTTCCCATCCCGGCCCTACACGGGCACAGGGGCGTTACTGGAAGCGCATTAAGTAGCGCCTCCTACGCACCCCCATTCGTCGCCCGCGGGTGGAAGCCACGTCGGCGGCCTCCTCTCTCACCCGCTCGTCGGCCTCCTTCTGGGACATTACTGTCTCGCAGAAGGAGACCATCGCCTCCCAGGACTCGTCGTCGCCGAGCATCGCGGTGATGACGCTCGGGAGTGACAAGTCCCCTCCGAGGACCGACGTCAGACCCTGACGCAGTGCCGCCCATCTCGGGCACACCTCGAGAGTGTGCTGGGCAGAGTCCACCGCCGCGCCACAATCGTGACATTCAGTCGTCGGCCTACTTTGGGCCGTCCGGCACAGGTAGTCACCAAAGCAACCGTGCCCGGTGAGAACCTGCGTCAGACGGAAGGTGAGGGGCTTGCGTTTTCGACGCATCCACCGCTCAAGGACCGGGCGCAGAGCAGCCGTTACGCGTGTGCCATACGGCTCCTCCGCCAGGTCCTCCCCCCACCTCCGCATTAGCGCTTCCTGCCATATCCGGCACACCCGCAGGATCCCGTCCAACGTGGGGTTCTCACCAAGAGCCCTCCTACCCGAGACGTATGAGTAGGTCTCGGCAAGAACCTCCGCCACGAGTTCCCACGGGGGGTCGCCGGCTAATGTGTCATCACGCTAAGACCAATAGGAGCGGAGCCCACGCCGACGAAGTCGCGCGCAGAAGCTAGTCAATAATATACTAATAATAATAAGTAATAACATAGGTAGGGATCCCTAGTACATTTTTTTCACCTGATCAGTTTCAAGCTAATTTTTTGGGAGTGGCTACATTTTGATGAGGCGAACAAAAAATTCCTCTTCGAAAACTCTCGATTGTGGTAGCTAACAGAGATAGCAGGAGGTAGAGCAGCAGTTAACTAACTAAAAGCAAAAAATAATCAGAAAAAAAAAATTAATTTTTGATGACCTTACGAGGTCATCAACTTGATGACCTCGTAAGGACATCAAAAATTATTACTAACCGCTGATTTTTTTTCTTTTAGTTAGTGATTATCTATATAATTTGATGGTAATATTGTCCTCCAAATTGCGTGGTACGTTATCCCGGTCCTACGCTCACTGCTGCTCTACCTCCTGCTATCTCTGTTAGCTACCACAATCGAGACTTTTCGAAGAGGAATTTTTTGTTCGCCTCATCAAAATGTAGCCACTCCCAAAAAATTAGCTTGATACTGATCAGGTGAAAAAAATGTACTAGGGATCCCTACCTAACATACCTGCTAATAAAAAATTAAGTTCTCTAACTAAGTTCTATAATCTAGTTCGTTAGTAAGCGAATGAAAGAACAAATGAAAGAGTAAAGAAACGAATCAAATTCTACCCCTAAAATCTTTCAACGATTTGCAAATAGTAACCGACGACAGATGGCGACAGTCGACGCGTGACAACTGACAATGCAATTTAGCTCGACGTCAACCTGCGGCCACATTCGAGATGAGATTTCGGTAACCAGTCATTTCACTTTTTCCGCTTTCTTTACAACAAACATGCGATCATTTCGGTACGTAGATACATTATTACAATGTATACGTATCGTATTAAGCGCGTTTAAAGTGTATGAAATTAGTCACAATTAATTAAATGAGGAACTTTTACTTCGTTATCGCGCTTCATCGACGTACATCTGAGGCAGTAATATCTGTAAACACCGCTTCTGCATGCGAGTTGAAAAGCTTTACTCACGCCCCGTCACACAGACTCGCATTAATTACAGAACAAATTACATGTTCGTTATCAACGTTCTTTATTTAATAACAGCCATTGTTGTCCATTCGTGCCAAGAACCGATTCTTTTCAGCCAGTGACTGATTTAATTCGGTCGGTGCATGCTTCACGACTGACGTTGCTACGTCTTCATCTCTTTTTTAATAATTTAATTTACGTTTTTTGTAACCTGTTATAATGCTTTTGAGACATTGCGCATTGATTAATTTTAAAGTGCGTTTTGAATTTTGGATTTTAAATTATGTTATGGATGTTTATGTAATGGTTGCGATCATTAATTTAAATGTCATTATGTAGTGCACGATAGAACGAGTTTTGTAGAATACTTAATATTTAAAGTTGTAAATGTTTAAAAAACACAAGTTAAATGAAACGAAAATTAACATTACGATAAGAAACTAGTTAAGTACAAATAGTCGGCATAATGTGTGTCCTAACATTATTATTACACATTTGCCGAATGGTACAAGCGCAGATGGCAGTCTAAGCACCTGCATCTAGATTGGCGATCGCACTTAAGGCTTGCCTCGCTTTAGAACAGAAAGTACAGTGGAAGTGGAAGGGACGCTTGCATGTCGTGCGTGATAAGCATATGCTAGTTTATTCTATATCACGTATGGTAATTTGTATCTTATATGTTATCATAATCTCAGATTTTATTACTTGACTGTGCTTAGTGAAATTATAACAATTGAGGGGCAATTTGATTTTAATTTTAGGCTAATGATGTAGGTAATATTAAAATTATAGTCTTTTTATCATCAAAATTTTTCATATATAATTCAACTCAATTTTGCAACTGCTTTAGAAGTGAAGGTGCGTTTTATTACATTGTATCCTCTTAAGAATTCCTTTGTGGGAGAGAAAAAACAACAACTTTTTATTGAGTTTTAAATTGAATACCGTATTTTCAATGCGATAGCTAGGTTCATAAATATATGTATTTATAATTATGTTGTTATTTTTTTCACAATGAAAAAATGAAATGTACATTCTAAAGATGCTATTTCCAACGTATGAATAGTTCTATATTTCTGTCAGAAAGGTTTAATATATGTATGTGCATGCATTATTGTGACGTTTTAATTAATTGAACAACTACGCACTTACGTTCGGATTGCGATCTCTATAGAATAATCTTTAGGCGCGACATCCCTATAGAGATGTAGCGATAGGCTTTGTATTGTATCGACATATCGCCTTGTCATTGCAAAGATGTCTTGTATTGTTTCTGTATTATGTTTTAATTTATAAAATGTGCAAAAATTTAAATGGTTTGTGTTTAAAAATAATTTTATTGCAAACATATCGCAGTCCACTGCTGGACATGGGCCTACACAAGTTCACGCCAAAAACTCACGTGTGTTGCGCATAGTCACAACGCCGGGCAGGCGGTTTGGAAACCGCAGGGCTGGCTTTGTCGCGCCGAAGACTCTGCTGCTGCCCGTCTTCGACCTGTGTATTTCAAAGCCAGCAGTTGGATGGTTATCCCGCCATCGGTCGGCTTGCTAATTTTCAAGATGGTAGTGGTACTGTGTGATCCCTTAGTCGCCTCTTTCGACACCTACGGGAAGAGAGAGGGTGGCTATAATTCTTCTGCCGTAATCACACAGCAAATAAATAAATAGCAATAATAATAGCAATAAATAAATAAATAAATTTATGTGATAGAGTCGTGTTATTTTTATCAACCTTCAACTTAAACTTAACTTGTTAGTTTGAAAATTAAGTAAGTATTTAAAAAATAGGTATGTTTTAAATTACAATCTTAAAAAAAAAACATCTAAACTCTAAAGTATCGCCATACGAAAATTTAATAATAATTGAATTTAAGAATTTCAAAGGATTTCTTAGCTGAGATTAGGAAACATTAGGTATACATATTTTAAAACAGACCACAAAAAGGCAACGAAAACATATTATCGTAATTCAATAAAATTAATTTACTATCTGGGTTCTTTTAGACAACTAACGTACTGTATTGAGTGACTGCGCTTTAAAAATGTATAAGATAAAATGTTACTGGCATTAAAGTATCCTCTTAATTTCGAAGCTGTATCGAGTCAATTTATTACCGGCCTGTAACAACTAATACCGTTGGGTATCGGTTCGAAGCCTCCTACGGAGACGGCTAGGCTGTAATGCCTTCTAATCTCTGGTTACATCCGGCGCGTGCCTTACCATCGCATCGGACACGCCCTGGCCCTCGCGGCTAGTTTGTTTTAGCACGACGTACATCGGCCTTTTTTCATTCGGCTGTTTTTAGTAGGCCGTACTTTCATAATTTTAATGTAAGTTATAATATTTGAATTTTCTATTATTTTTCAAAGCTCTAGTAGTGTACAAAGAACATTTAAAGGTATACATATTAAGGATATTAGGATAAATATCCTATGTCAAGGGTCTATAATAATTATAAAAGTCCTGTCTACGACAAATATGCGCAATATACATTTTTCTGTTCAAGCCGTCGCGTACGTGGTCAAGATTTAAAAAGATGAGATATAGCAGACTAAATGTATGAAGAAAAATACAAAGAGAAAAAATAAAATTCTTAATCATCTCTAAATAAAAACTGGAATTTTATATTGATTTAAAAATGGTATGCTGTGGCGGTAGCTTTAACTGTGCGAAAAGCGGAACTACAAAATAATTGTGCTTACATTATTTTATATTTTTAAAGTTATGATTTCAAAAATAGAAATAATTAATACTATTTTACCAAAAAATGGATTTATATAAGGAAATTAACAATGAACGAATAAAAATTGTACCTAAACAGGTACTGTAGCGCGGCACTCGAAATGACGAACCTGAGATAGTTTTGTGATGACAGCAATCTCTCTCAGTCTGTTGTTTAAACTTGAGTCAGCTGCTTTTAACAGTTTATTTGAAATTAAAATAAAAAAGAAATCATTTCTTTTATTCATATAAAACCTAGTTCATATAAAGTCTAGTAGATGATATTATTTGTGGACTGATTATATAATCTTTGATTTAAAATCAAGTTAATTCGACGATGGCGAACAGAGAAAGAAGACTTTTTTATCATCAGGAATAGGATATTTAAATAAATTCCAACAGTATTTTATTCTACATAAAGTTAAGGTTTATGTATAAAAATTAAATTTTATTTCTAAAAAATAGCTTGTCAAAGTGATTGAAATTGATTGATCAGTAATTCTTAAAATTCATATATTTATATTATGAAAAATCGATTATTTCTTTAAACCTTAAATAATTATGTTTCAAAGCACAGAGTTGATAATAACAGGAAATTAGAATTGTTCTTTATTTCATATGAAATTTTGCTCCGAAATGTGGTCGACCCCTGAAATAACAGTACCCTGGCCCTCCGTTCAACAACGCACTATAATCGAATACCAATGATTACGAGTACCGACAACAAATTGAAAATAATACGATGCCTTTATCATTTGCTGATATTTACTACGTTTTTAAAAAGAGTAATGTTTATAATGGAAAATGAATTCAAAGTTATTTAATGTCATATAACGTTTTACTTCTATTCAAAGGTCACACTAATTGAAATGTTTTTTTTTTTTTTGTATTATCTAAAAAAGGTGTTTTCCATACATCAAATTTGAATTTTTACTAGCGTGGAGTGTGGTTTTCGTTATTCTATCAATTTTTAGTAGACAGCGTGGTGAATTAAGCTTTAATCTCCTGCTTTTAAGAGGTCTAAACTGAAGCGCGTTTATAGACTGTCACAGTACAATACGTACATTTTACTAATACATACTATATTTAATTTAATGATGGATACTTTTTCATCTTCATTTCTCTGTTTATTTTAAATGTGAATTTACTTAATTTACTTTTCTATACACCTACAAATATCAGCTCTTGTATGCCCTGAGGTTGTCTGGTAGAGACTGCTTTTAGCTTTAAGCCCACATTTTGTACAAATATATTGTATTGTGCAGTAAAGGTTTCATAAACAAATACAAATCTAATAATGAAAGTATTGACAGAATGCGACTTTAGCAAAAAACATTATTTTACGGTAACATATGTTTCAGGACATTCGTTCTCTTTTGAAAAACAACTTAAACGGCTTTAATGGAGGTCACAGTTGGCGCGGGCGAAGCGATTAAGCACTAACGAGTTATTTGAAAATAGTATTTGTAGACAACTGTTAGCTTTTCTTTTGTTTTAAGTCCGTTAAACATTTTTATTACATATCTTCTAATACATAATGATAATATATTTGTGTTCTTGTTAGATAGAAATCCGCTATCTGAATTTATTGCGACGTTACTTACATATTAGTGATATCCTAACACATAGACATAACTTGGCTGTTTGCAAACGAAGGTAGGGACTGACTCCTAAACACAGGTATCTAGTTAGGAGTCAGTCCCTACCTTCGTTTGCAAACAGCCAAGTTATGTCCTTAGTAACGTTGTAAGACACTAAAATTTTATTACAGTATTGTATTGTATTTCATGGCGTGGGTTTGTAATTTTATACTAAAAACTGTACTGTATATTTATAAGCGCCGTTAATTGTATACCAATAAAAAAAATATGGTGATCACTTTTACTTATTATATTACACTAGCGACCCGCCCCGGCTTCGCACGGTTGCCAAAACTATCAGTGTTCCTCTACTATTTTATGCATGTATATATTATACATAGAAAGCTTCCTCTGGAATCACTCTATTTACTAAAGAAAACCGCATCAAAATGCGTTGCGTAGTTTTAAAGATCTAAGCATACAGAAAGCGGGAAGCGACTTTGTTTTATACTATGTAATGATTTGATTCAATCAATACTTGTTTATGTGTAATATTTAAAAACAACCGGACGAATGTACGGATGGATAAGATAACTAGATTTTAACATTCCAAATTTCTTCGTTTTATAAATATTATGTTTTCGTTAAAAAGTCGTATATTTCATAATTTATCACATCTGCGGGACAATTCTAAGTAAACAATTATGGATGCGATTCATATTTTTTAATCGATTTTTAGGATGTGAGAAGGGGGTCATGTTTTATTAGGTAAAGGTGGCGGCAGGCTCAAATAATTGTCTCAAAGTAGAAGACATGTTCTTAACAAAATCTCCAGCTTACGAGCCACGAGATTATATTAAGTATGTTTGTATTTTAAGATCCCTGATGTGATGTGACAATAATATTCGTATTGCATGTTCTTTTTATGCAAGTTTACGTAACGTACGTAACACAGGAAAGTTGACTTAGTTTTAGCCCTTTAATTCTGAAGTGCAATAGAACTTGAAATATTGCTAGGTAATATTCTTGAAGATGAATTTAACATGCTATGTTATTGACATGTTATATTCATCTCAAAAGATAATTAAATTCATCTCAAAAGTAAGGTTAAGGTAATTTTGAATCCTCAAAATTACCTAAAACATTTTTCCTTTTCAAATTCGACTTACATTTACTTTTTCTTTTATGTATATATAAGAAGTATATTTTATAGTTGTTTAGTTGTATATCTAATGTAGTGTAATTAATTCTCCCCGAACTAGTGACTACAAAAGAACTACAATATAGAGGAATGTCACTAAGAGATATAGTCCGCGCGTGGGCTGGTCACGTTGGCCGAAGGCACTCGCTCCGCCCCGAATCTTCGAAGCAGAACATGCGCTTGCGCTGCATACATATGTGATTAAACGTTTCTTATTTTATATATACCCAAACATGCAATCTAATGTAATAAAATCGTATTCATTTGAATTGTTTTGTAATTAATATGCATGAATGTATCTACATAAATAAAATATATAATATAATGTTTTCTTCTTGAGATTATTATCCTGAACTTAAGAGCGCTATCACACAATCGAAGTTCTCAGTTTTAGGTAAATTAGACGGCGCGCGGCAGTGGTCGCGTACGTGTGCGTCTCGTTAAAGTACGCTACGCACACATGCAAGACGCTTTGAGTCTTATGGCTGATTTACACGCAGGCAGTGACTGCCGGCAGTGCTCACGAATGCGAACGTCAGTAGTCTTATGGTGTACACACGTCTGTAAAGTCAGTGCGGATAAATGAATTCTCGAAAACAGCAAAAAGTCAGAGATATAGAATATTAGAGGTATAAAATTAATATTTATGCACAGAAAGTATTATGAGATGTAGAATAAAACTTTTTTTTGGTTATTTTCATTTGTAGATATAAATTAATTTGAATTAAAAGATTTTTTTGTTGAATTGGAATGCATAGCTATTACAACTTATTATATTCCATCTTTTAGTTATTTTTTTAATATGTCAATGTAGCTATTTATTTATTTTTTATTTTTTTTTTAATTTAATTTACACACCATATTGCCTGTTTTCAATAGTATAACAAGTTTTAAGCATACTGTAAAAAAAATCATTTGAATATACCGAGTAAGATCTACGGAAAAATAAAACAATGGTAAATAGTTTGATGGATTGTGCCATGATACTAAAACTTTTCTGTCTTTTTAAAATGATATAAATAATTTTATATTCGGGTCATTGCAGATATGGAACATTTTATACATTTTTATTTGACTATTTACTTTTTAAAAAAATATTAATTTTTATTTTATATAATTTAAAACTAAAAATATTAATTTTTATTTTATATAATTTTGTTATGACGCAGCGTGGTCAGTACTGACGCGACAGTGCTGTACTGTCTTGAAAACAATTTACACGATGGCAGTAACAGGTCAGCACTGACTCCGTAGGAAACTGCCGGCAGTCACTGACTCCGTGTAAATCAGCCATGGCTGATGCACTGTCGCGTCAGTACTGACTTCTAAATTCCCGCTCCATATTTTTCGGCGTCAGTCCGCTACCCCCACCACCCACGCTAGCGCAACTGTCACCGTGTAAATGCCGAAGTCAGTCGCTGCCGCGTTATTTGCGCGTTGGGGGACCATGCTGCGTCATAACAAAATTATATAAAATAAAAATTAATATTTTTTTAAAAGTAAATAGATAAATAAAATTTTAAAAATTGTTCCATATCTGCAATGACCCGAATGTAAACGTATTTATATCATTTTAAAAAGATAGAAAAGTTTTAGCATCATGGCACAATCCATCAAACTATTTTCCATTGTTTTATTTTTCCGTAGATCTTACTCGGTATATTTATATGAACATTTTTTACAGTATGCTTAAAACTTGTTATACTATTGAAAACAGTCAATATGGTGTGTAAAGCAAGTGAAAAAAAAAACTACATTTCCATACTTATTAAAAAAATAACTAAAAGATGTAAAATAATAAGTTGTAATAGCTATGCATTCCAATTCAACAAAACAAAAATCTTTTAATTAAAATTAATTTATATCTACAAATAAAAATAGCCAATAAAAAACAAAAGTTTTATTCTACGTCTCATAATACTTTTTGTGCATAAATATTAATTTTATACCTCTGTTATTAATCTCTTATATTAACTCTGATTTTTTGCTGTTTTCAAGAATTCATTTTTCCGCACTGACTTTACAGACGTGTGTACACCATAAGACTACTGACGTTACTACTGCCATCGTGTAAAATGTACGAGTCAGTTTTCGGCGCCAGCACTCGTGAGCACTGCCGGCAGTTACTGACTCCGTGTAAATCAGCCATAATGGCTGATTTAGACGGGGACTGAGATCACGTGACACAGCAACAGCGAGCGATACGTCCACCCTGCGTGAGCGCTTGGCGCGGTCTAAAGTTACAGACCGTGAGTTCCGAGATTTATAAAGGATTTTAGCACTACATACAATAATTTTTACATTACTTATTATTTCACTTACATGGACTATTTTTTTTTTCAAGCAAGGTAACATAGTAAGCTTCGTAATTACTTACTTTTTGTTTGAATTTGGATTATATATTCATAGATAAAAAATATAATTTCAGACGAAATATTATCAGTAACTCTCTGTTTTGCAGAATTATTTATGATGTATTACTGTATGAAACATAATAAATTGAATTAATCACTCCAAAGTATAAGATACAGCTGTACCATAAACATTTTTAAAAATGATTAAATTATTATATCTTCGATGTAACAAAGCATGAAACGATGCCCAAAACTAAAATTTTCTGAAACATCCTTTCCAGAGACAAAGTTTTTACTGATTTACGTAAACAAATTGAAATATTTATTTAATACACTTCCAATAATACGAATCAAACTTTCTTGGCCATATATAATTTTTTTAATTTGTGGCTTTATATAAACCATAATCACACATCAAAACTCGAGTCAAACGCTCAAATCCAAGAAAAATTGTAATAGCCCTCTTAATTACAGTAATTAATAATTATTTAAATAGTTATAAGATTTAATTATTTGTAAGGAATATAATTATGGTAGTCCTTATAATGTTGGCAATAAAAATCGAACTTGTGATACGTATGTAATTTATATAAAGTAACTACGGAGGTGAAGGGTCTTGTGCATACTGCGTCTAATTGCACTAGACGAGGGTAACAATAGAAGCATGTGATGCAGCCGATGCGTGGGTCGGTCACGCTTGCCGAAGGCGCTCGCCCCGCCCCCACAGCTCTTCCGTACTACGAATATGCGCTTGCCCATTGTTCAAACCTATCTTCTATTTTATCTCAATAAAACATCATTTACTTATTTGATTTAAGCACTTTCTTTTTTGATAAAATTCATTACCATCAAATGATTAAATAATCAGAGATTATTAATTGAATACAATTATATAATTGAATTGAAATATTATGTAATTGAATTCGGGTATTTCTACTTAAAGTAGCCGGATATTCAATACCTTAGTAACAGAGGCACTACATTGACATTTTGATTGTTATTAAACGTAATCATTCCTTATACAATTATCATTAACGCAACTATAAAATAAAACATCTGCCAAGCTTATAATTTTTGCGAAGCAATTTTTTTCTTTTATATTATATAGGTACAGAACGCTTATTAAAAGGTATTAACTATTATTTCGAATATTGTTGTCACTAGCGTTTACTAAATTGGCTCACTGATTTAAGTTCTAAGACTTATATTTAAAAAAAAAACGAGTGTGCTTTAGATCACATGACTGAAGTAAAACTTCTTTAGATCCATCTAACTTATATTTCCCTCTCGACTTCACCCGATCAAACTTTTCGTAACGCTCTCGTCACGCATTCACCAGCTTACTCCACAAGCCAAGCGTGCGTAAAGAAGTTTTACTTCAATTGTATTCATTTAAATTTTGTGTGTCAAGTGTTTGTGTGTCGGTGTCAAGTAATTCTGTTGAACTGCGGTGGCTCTGTATTTCATTCAAGAGCTGTGTTAATTTATAAGCAGCATTGGTAGCTTAATTTATTAAAGATTGATATACAAAAGTGCTCTTCTAGTCTAATAGAATATGGAAAATTGTTGATTTTGGTAAAGTATTTTTATACTATTTTTTTTTTCTTTTTTTTTATGTTAGTAAGTCGACAAACAAGCGTACGGCTCACCTGATGGTAAGTGACTACCGTAGCCTATAGACGCCTGCAACACCAGAAGTGTCGCAAGCGCGTTGCCGACCCTATCCCCAATCCCCCCCAGGAGCTCTGGTCACCTTACTCACCAACAGGAACACAATACTGCTCTGCTCAATACTATCTTCTGTAAGGTCAAGGTACTACCCCAGTCGGGCTGCTCCATATTTTGAGCAGGAAATTTCCTGCTGTGCCCTACCTCAGTTAAGCTCTAGCGTAAAAAATCTCTCTATTTCTCTATATATTTTCAAAAATATTGTTTTCGATTGCGTATACATAATTATATACCAATGGTACATTAATTTAAGTTTAATAGCTCTTCAAAAGTAGTTCATAAATTATACGTGAACGATTTAGATAATAGTTTAACTCGTTTTTTGTTTATTGTTAACGGATCCTAAAGTGTTAAGTGGTTATAATACCAAAAAATAATATTACATTATGTCATAATTGTTATTGATGACTGAATTTCGTGTTGATTTAACTCGCAGGGCAAGAAGCAATTACGAAGCGGTGATTGAATTTACGTGAGGCCAGATGAGTTTTAAACATTCAAATTATATTTAACTATACACTTTCCGCGGTTACACTCAGTTAGTTTGATAATCATTGCTCCATTTTTATATTAGTCTTTTCTTTTACATATTATTCTTTTTCTACATTTTATATTATATATTAGTCTTATATATTTTTTTTTGTAATATTTTATAGCTTGTAAACTCTTAGACGTTTCTTCCAATAAGTTTATTTTTTATAGTAGTACTTTCTAGTAAAATTCATTTTTAAACGAAGTTTTGCATTTAAAAATTACATTTAAGGCGCCTGGGGGGGCAAAACGCCGCGCTAGCCGTTTTTTGTGCAGTTTTTTGAAGCTATCTACTTTTTATTGGAAAGAAATATCAAACTAATACAAACACATTTAATTTCTACATAATTTTGATTACATGATGGTGCATTTTTTTATTTTTTTAAAGGATTACATTTTAAATAATCGCCTTACAACGAAACCACAAAAATGAGAAATAATTAATGATACTGTGCGTCTCCTCGTGAAGTAAACATTATTTTATTTTGCTACCGACACTAATGGATTGACAATTTAATAAGGAACAATTCGCATGAAAATTTTTTTCGAAAAGACCTAAATTTGATGTGTTATTGATTTTTTTCTAAAATCTGGGCGTATTCACTACTGTACTCAAGCGCGGTGATTTGGAATTCAGTCTGCCGCAAGCACAGAGTACATTGTAATAGTAGGGAAGCCGCAAGGTTTGGAGGGAGAAGCTTGTGTCGTTTGTCACCGTCTCGGCTAGCGCACGCTCACGTCATATTATAAATCTATACGTCTATACTCTATACATACAAATAAATAAAAGTGGAGTGTCCGTTTGTAATAATAAAATAATATCCTTTTACTAAATGCATATCCATGTATACACGGTACATATACCAAAATTACATTTTTTACAATTTATTGTTGTCTGTCTGTCTGTCAGTTTGTTCCGGCTAATCTCTGAAACGGCTTGACCGATTCAGACGGGACTTTCACAGACAGATAGCTGATGTAATAGGCTGTGTTACTTTTATTTTTATTTTGTATCTCTGCGAACTGAACAATAATTTTTTTTTAATTCCACGCGGACGAAGTCGCGGGCACAGCTAGTAAACAATAATAATTTATTAGCATATTGTTAGCATTTTTTGTTGACTTTTGTTTGGGTTAGTTTTTTTTGTTTGTTATTTATTGTGAAAGGACGCTGCTCTGTGTGTGTATTTAAAACTATTGAGTTTTTTTTAAAAACGCTATTGTTGTGTAGGTATCTAAACAATGGTTTTAGCACCTTTGAAAATTATAGAAACGACACCCATGATAAAGAGTTTTGCTAGCTAATTTAATTTGACCATGTATAGGTTTTTACTTTTTACCTAGACCTACGTTAAAATAAAAAAATCTCTATATATGTATATAAAAATGAATCGCTGAATTTGTTGCTAAGCGCAAATCTCGAGATCAGCTGAACCGATTTCACTAATTCTTTTTTTATAATATTCCTTGAAGTACGAGGATGGTTGTTACGGTGAGAAAAATTAAAAAAAATGGCCTGAAAAGTCTAAAAACAACACTTTTCTATATTCCCATACAAAAGATTCGTAATAATACTTAAAAGGCAATTTGAACTTTAATACCATACAATAAAGTTTAAGAGTTAGTGGAGGGGTTCCGGAAAGGCAATTGAGTGATGTTAGTATCGTATAAATATTAATGTCAATATTTGTCAATATTTTAATATATTCTTTACTTTTTATAGCTAACCAGTAACCCGGTGTCACCAATAGCAGAAATAAGTATTTAAAAAATTAATAATTGTGTTTGCTCGCAAACGAAAAAAAAACCGACTTCAATTACATCGACAAGTAATACAACATAATAAGACGAAAAAATGTCAAGTAAATACGCGCTATTAAAGATTACTCAAAAAGTTGAAATCAGATCTCGATCTAATTTCACGAAAACTACATGACAAGTATTAGCTTTCGATTAACGTAAGAATCATCAAAATCGGTACACCGAGGAAAAAGTTATGCGGTATAAAACAACGTAGGTCGACGAAAAATTAGTCAAGTAAAAACGCATTATTCGATATAACTCTAAAAGTACTTGTCAGATCTTATTTTAAAAAAAAATGGGACCACATGACACGCAACACCTTTCAATTAAAACAAAATTGATCGAAATCGGTCCACCCAGTCAAAAGTTCTGAGCTAACATACATAAAAAAAAAATACAGTCGAATTGAGAACCTCCTCCTTTTTTGGAAGTCGGTTAAAAACTAAAGAATCGACTGTTAGGCGGTACGAAGTTAGACGGGTCAGCTAGTATATAATAAAATTTAATTTATTGTTTTCATTTTATTTTTCTACTTACAATGTCTGTGAAATGAAATGAAATGTGATGAATGTGTTGCTAAGAGCAAATCTCGAGAGCAGCTGAACAGATTTTTCTTACGAAAAATTAGAAAAGTTGCCTGAAAAGTCTGAAAACAACACTATTCTATATTCCCATACAAAAGTTTCGTAATAATACTTAAAAGTCAATTTGAACTTTAATACCATACCATAAAGTTTAAGTTTTAGTGGAGGGGTTTCAGTAAGACAAAACAATTGAGTGACGTTAGTATCGTATAAATATTAATGTCAATATTTGTCAATATATTAATTTATATATTTTTTTTTGTTTTTACATAATGTAATTGTTGACTTATCAACTTTCTTTTTTCTTTTTTTAATCTTTTTACTAGCTGACCCAAATTGCCGTTATCCCGAATAGCAATTGAGTGACGTTAGTATCGTATAAATATTAATCTCAATATTTGTCAATATATTAATTTATAATTATTTTTTTTACATAAGTAATGTAATTATTGACTTATCAACTTTCTTTTTTCTTTTTTTTTATCTTACTAGCTGACCCAAATTGCCGTTATCCCGAATAGCAAAATAAGTATTAAAAAAAAAATAATTAAAGAATCGACTGTTAGGCGGTACGAAGTTCGCCGGGTCAGCTAGTTATTTATAAGTTTAAGTAATTATACTTCATTGTTAGTATTTATTGAACGTAAGTGTAGTCACTGAATTCATTACCTAAAATATATACGCACCAATTAACATTTATTTCTTATAAAAAAATAATATATTTTTTTATTGAATGCCGTGCGGTCTGCGGATCCCTAGATCTGTAATTTTTACGTGTATTCGTAAGTTGTTCACCAAATGCCGCTAGATGTGCCGCGAGAGGTGGGGTGCGGCAAAGAGGGAACGAATGCTCAAGGTTATTTGGTTGGCATACCGCCTTAATGGAATACATTATATATTATAAAGTTAAGGACATTCTATGACAATACATAGACATTCCACCACCACCACCACCACCACCATTTCAGCCTATCACAGTCCACTGTTGGACATAGGCCTCCATAAGTTCGCGCCCGATATTATGACGCGAACTCATGTGTTTTGCCCATAGTCACCACGCTGGGCAGGCGGGTTGGTGACCGCAGGGCTGGCTTTGTCGCACCGACATACCGCATAGACATTCACTTTAAAAAAATCTTGTACCACATAAATTAAACGTTAAATGCAATTTACTTAAACGTTTTAAAAATCAGCTAATAAAAATATAAACATTAATACGATATTAATAAATACTTGAAGTGACAATGATGATATGATTTCTGAAAGCCTTTTTAACCAGCACATGAAATTTAATATTATTTTGGCAACTGTGGTTTTGTTATACAAACAACTAACTTTAGCCAGGAAGGAAACATTGACCTTGTGTGATCGTAAGTTTAGTATTGTACCAATATTTATAGTACTCTTTCTGTCCAAGTATTCGATATTTAGATACACACAATTCAAAAAAGCGTCCAATATTCAATATACTACTGTTTGATTTAATTTTAAATTAGATTAAAGAAATAGGAATAATGTATAATGTAATTAAACACTGAATTAATGACAAAGGCGTAATGGTATGTTGAGTTTTTTCTATCCATTTAAACGTTTAAAACCTCTTAAACCTTTGACGTTTTAAAATATAATGGTATAAAGCAGTAAATTTTGTAAAGTCCGCTTTGACTGTCATAAAAAAGGAAATGAAGATCATAAACTGAATAGTCCGTAATGCACGGGGTAATAGGATGAGGGTCTAGATTTTTCCTGAGATCCTCACGCGCTATTACCTACGACTCGTCTCTAGTCGTGAGCGCGCTTTGCATATTTCAAGAATACAAGCTAAATGCGTGCACTACGGCTAAGTGAAATGGATCCGCGGTATGACGTTAACGGCTAGCTAACCACGTTGCCTAGTTTTCCCACGCTTTGTAATGCTCCGAACCTCTTCTAAGTTTGAACCCGTGTATGTAACCTATTTGGTGTTTATTTACTAGCGCTCTCATCGCTTTAATCTGCTCTTATTTTAGGTGCTATTTTGTTTGTGTAACGAATATATGAACGAGGGCTTAAAATTTGTAATAATAAAAAAAAACTATAAATTATTTTTATGCTATGAATGCGAACGAAAACTATATTTTACCAATCTCGCCTGTCGTGCGTGTAGGGTTATTATCAGGCACTATATGTACTTCGAAGTGATGAGCTTATATAAAAGGCTTCTTATAGTGTTTAACGAAATTTCAAAATCATATGGTGTCTTCTAGTTCACAATTTAGTAACTACTTTTTATTTTTTTGTATCCAGCATATAAATCATATTATTATATTTTTTAAAAATAATTTTTATAAGGCGTTATCGAACCTTAGTCATTGATAAACTTTTATTAATTACTAGCTGTCTGTAATTTAATTTTTTTTACTATAAAAACCTTTCGTGGAATTTAAGGAACATACAAAAAAAAAATTGACGAATTGGTCGAGCCATTCTCTTGTTATGCGCTTAGCAACATTCATTTTTATCATTATTTTATACTTCAAGAGCGGCAAACAACGTCCCATCTGGTGGTAGGCGGTTACCGTAGCCTAAGGAGATTTGTAGCCTATTTGTATGTGATCTTTTGTAAGGTTGAGGTATTACCTACCTCCGTCTCATCCAAATTTTGAGCAGAATATTTTCTGCTATAACCTCAATGAAAATGCCAATAACTATGATACATATAAACACATAGAAAATTTTTAAAAGAAACTTGTACCTACGCCCTTACTTTAAAATAATAAATTAAATTAAAATTTCTTGCAAACTTTTAAAGCAGATTTTTTAAAGGGCAATAAATTTATAAATTTCAAAATTATTTAATTTTAAGTGAAGAATATCAACTTTTAATGTATTAACCACTTAAACAATTCAGCGGGAGTTTGTTACAGAATGTATGTGATGTAGAAAAAATAACGTGATAAGTTTATCTTTTCTTACTCTTAACTATGTTTCAATATTATTCTTGAAGTTTATAATGCTGTTGTAAATATGTCGTGATATAATTGTCTGTATGATTATTTTATTTAAAAAGTTGAAATAAAGTTTCAGCTGAAGTCTATTAATAATTTAATTATTGTCGTTATTATTAAGCTATAAATTTAATGTTATAGATCAATACAGCAGAGCCACAGATTTCGACTAGCCCGTTGGCGCAGTTTGTAGTGACCCTGCTTTCTGCTCCGGGGGTTGTGGGTTCGATTCCCACCCCGAGTCTGGGTGTAATATACATATTCATTTATATATTTATATATGTATTATTTATATGTATGTTTATCGAAAAAAAAAATATCGTCGGCTATTACAAGCATTAAGTTGCTTACTTTAGGAATAGACGACCGTGTGTGTATTGTGTAGATATTTATTTATTACAGATCACCCAGCAAACGATAAACAAGTAACGTATTTGAAAAAGGTATGTAGATATTAATTTATTATTGTTTATTTATTAGGTTGTTACGGAACCCTCATCCCACGAATATGCTGACGTACCAAACTGATGGAATCTTCCCAAGCGAACACTTGGTGACCACCTGGCGACCACCCTACGAGTACACCGTATTAGTCTTTCAATGCCCCACTGTTTTTATTTCTAACTTTATTAATTGTAATATTATTTTGATCACTCTTTAGTCCCACATCGACTAAAGCAGTCGTTCGTTATAAAATGTAGTTATAAGATAATTATTTTATTAATATCGATTTAATACATAACTAGCGACCCGCCACGGCTTCGCACGGGTGCAATGCTGATACTGTCAACAACAAAAGACACGTTAGAAACCTCTAAAATTATCAATCTTTCTCTACCATACTATGCATGTATTATACATACAAAATTACAAACCTTCCTCTTGAATCACTCTATCTATTAAAAACCGCATCAATCCGTTGCGTAGTTTTAAAGATCTAAGCATACATAGGGACAGACAGACGGGAAGCGACTTTGTTTTATACTATGTAGTGATTAATAATAATTATGTGGTTTCTTTTCGACCTCATGACTGCTGCAAAACGTAATTAGGTATAAAAGTATAACTTTAACAGCTTTATCTGCAATAATTGTAATTTTTAAATATTAGTTAAAGCTTCTTACTTCTTTCTTCTCTTCTTAAATCTTTTTCAAATTAAACTTATTATGCAAGCGTTTATCGTACGCAGGTTGTGCTTTAATTTTTCACAAAGCTAACTGGGCTATTGTAAGGTGTTGAAATGGCTATTGTTTCTCAGACAATGGACGACAATGGCTATGTATCTAAAGGCCTAGCCTCCGACCCAGGTCTAGTGTCTGCAGCGCTAGTAGCGTATCGGGCGCCATTGTATGTTGGAAATCGATACTAAGACATCGAGATGTATTTTGTCAGTACGATCTCGGCAGATTTATAAAGTGACTTAGCTATTTCATCGGGAGATACAGCACAAAGTAGGTTCCTATTGTAAAACATTTTTACTTTTTTAATTTAACGCGAACATGCGGTAGATTCAATAGCGCTGCATGATGCTCGTTCACGTCATCTCGCCATTTAGCCCGCTTGTGGAATCAATCAATTATTTTTCGCTCGACGTGCACTAAAAAGATGGCAACAGTTCGGATATTAAACGATGGCTCGACGGAGAAGGATGGCGCGTTCGGAGCCGATCCCTTTGATGAACGCTCGCTATCCATCTACGTTCTTATCTCGGCTTCCTACTTTCCGTTCAATCCGTTTTTAGTTTACTGTGATTATAAAATAGCTATGAAAGCGAATCTTTGAAGTCATCGTGTAGAACATGACGTGTAAACTTAAAATAGTTATTTAAAATAATCATAGCCTTTAAACTGTGTTTACCTACTGGTCCGTAAAAAATATTTTTAGACATTTTTTTTAATTTGTTTTTTTTTAATTAGTTTGCCAAAGAAGTTTCACTTCTGACATTGTGTACTTTGTACGCACGCAATTTTTTTTTGTTTGATTGATGATTATTATTTTTATTTTATTATTGATTATTTATTGATTTGAAGAGAAAAGTTAAGTTGTGAATTGTTAATATGTATAATATTTTTATAATAAAATTAAAGTAAAAAAAAAAAAAAAATTGAGTTTTCAAAACGTCACAAATAAGTGGGGCAACATATTTTATTGTCTATTATTTGTGGAAACTAATACATATGAATTCAACAAATACTTGTTTCCGAAGACGATAGAAATATCGCATCGACCTAAACGTAAAAGTCTTATAATTCATTGCAAACTTTTAATTCTACTACAGATGCACAGACGCATAGTTATTTTGCAAATACAAGACCTCCTTGGTGGTTTCACCTACGTTAACATTATGGCTATTGTTTCGCTGGACTATTTCGAACATGCTTAATGACCTATTTTAATTTACATTCTTTTTAAATAATCTTATTATTTCCAAATATCTTGTAGCTTTGTAATTGTATCCGCCAACCCGCAGTGGAGCAGCGTGGTGGATTAAGCTGCGATCCTTATCCTACATGGAGAAAGACGGCCTATGCCCAGGAGTGAGATGTTACAAAGTTACAGACTGAATTAAAAATCGATTCGATATTATAAGAGCTTCAGCACATGCTTAAGACCTTTATTGGGAACCACTGTTATATTTCATAAGTTTTTAAACACTCTTCTTCCTATTACTTTTACCTCAAATAAATGTTTTTCTTTCTATATATTACAAACAAATGAATGACCCTTTCTTGTATTTAATAAGAGTACGGATATAATTTTATAATCTTCTAAAAACAAAGATATATTTTAAGGTTACATTCTCCGTGCAGGAAAACAAGCGTTTTCTCCAATCAGCCTTCAACTGCGCGCCAACTTTTTGATGGATGTTTGTAGTTGCAGCTCAGCGTTTCGGATCTTATCGCCAAGGAAAACAGCTACGACTATTTTGATCATGCGACTTCCTAGAGCCTATTTTTTAAGATTGCCATGTTTGACTGTTTGTGTTAAGTACTTGTCGTTTTAAGGAGGACTTTTAATACATACATATACTAAAAATATACAGAGTTGTAATTTTACACTATTTAATGTTTATGACTTTTTAGAACAATTAGTTACACATAAGTCAAGATTTGAAAGCCTAAAGTTTATTAAAAACTAGCCGACCCGCGCCCACCTCGTTGGGCGTTAATTATCTTTGTGATGCAATATTATGTTGTGTAGCTCTTAGTACTGTTTTATTAGGTTCACTAGCCGACCCGTGCCCACTTCGTTGGGCGTTAATTATCTTTTTCTTTGTGATGCATTACCTATGTTGTGTAGTTCTTAGTATTTACTAAGTTCTATTAGGTTCATTGTTTATAGCAAGTATTGGACGTATACACTCGTAATAATATCGTGTATTTATTATTTTAAATTACAGAACCAAATAACATACTAAGTATCTGGCCACGGGACATTCGCCGAGGCGAATATCCGCGCGGTGCGAATGGCGAAGCGTCTAGCGACTGAAACAAACGCATAGTAATGTACGTAGCAAGCCACGCGCAACGGCGACCGGCGAAGCGACCGGCGAAATGTACCGGGCGAATCGCGCGGGCGACTTGCGGCGCGACGGGCGAACAAAACAAAGGCATGAATCAGTACGGCGCACGCCACGGAGTCGAGCGATATTCGCGGCGAAAATGTCGCTGAGTATCGCACTTCCTTACTAGTCGCGGCGGCGAACTTGACTACCCGCGTGGCCTGCAAATCTTGCCGCGCGAATGGTCGCCTCGCCCGCCGCGCCGCTGTTCGCACCGCCGTTCCCCGTGGCCAGGCGTTAAATTTTATAGCACTTATACCCCGTCCGGCGACTAATTAGCTTTTTGACAGCTCACGCCTATAAATTACAGTTTTTTTTCCGGAATAACGTACTAAAAATTTTACAGTAATGTCATACTTTATTGACGATTTGATTGATTGAGTGAAGTACCCTGTGCATAACAAACAACCACAGACTATGAAAGAGTTCTTGAAATAATAAATCGATAATAAATCGACCATATGATAAAAATAATTTTACGTCATGTGATTATTGTTTCTATAAATTTAATACAAAAAAGGAAATAAAAATAGTATCTATGACCCCCAAGATTGATTACTTGCAAGGAATTAAGTCGAAATCTTGAAATTTAATTGCAAACCAAGAATATAGAGCAATAACTCTGTTAATTCATTTATTTATTATTTATATATTTCATTTATAATTAAAAAAACTAATAATCGCATAAATAAATAATATTTTTAAATTAAATGTATTTAATTAATTCGATTGAAAGTTCTTCTTAAATAAAATCGATTATTATTTCGAATCGAATAAATAACGTGTGAGGCAGTCACTAATGTCAAAATTTCTTGAAGTGTCAAAAAGATCATTAGTCGCCGGACGGGGTATAAATAAATAATATGTTACTTCAACGCCATCTATCAAAAATCCCGAAAACGACGTCGATAGACTAATAAATAGTCTTCTAATGGCGATAGATGGCGGCGAGAGATGGTAGTACATTTACCATTTTTGAGTTATATTTTTATCTTTTTCCTTTTATCTTGTCACTCCTGAATAGTGTAGCTTTCTGTTAGCGAAAGAATTTTCATGATCGGATCAGTATTTGCGAAGATTACCCCGTATATACAAACAAAGTTATAAACTTTACATCTTTATAATATTAGTATAGACAATCACATGACGTAAAATTATTTTTATCATATGATCGATTTATTATTTCAAGAACTGTTTCATAGTCTGTGGTTGTTTCTTATGCACAGGGTGCTTCACTCAATCAATCAAATCGTCAATAAAGTATGACATTACTGTAAAATTTTTAGTACGTTATTCCGAAAAAAAAAACTGTAATTTATAGGCGTGAGCTGTCAAAAAGCTAATTAGTCGCCGGACGGGGTATAGTGCACGTGACGATATATTTCAATAATGCAATTTGCTTTCAGATCGACGAAGTGTTAGACAAAAATAAAATAGAGAAATATTTGTATTGTAATATTGAAAAATCGAAATAAATATCCCGAAATATTAATTACCTGTAAGTACATAATGTATCTAAGCCGATAAAATAAAACAGAAAGTAAAGAGAAGAAAGTAAGACTGAAGCTAAAGAAACAAAAAATTATGATAAACACATTTTGTGAAAAGACTAAACAACAAATAATAACTATAAGAAATATTAAAACAGAAGTAGTTATAGTACTTAGTAGAAATTAAAATGCAAAAAAAGTTTTGAAGAAAACTTTTGACCAAAACTACGTCCGGAGTACCGATAAAGTAAAACAGAAAGTAAAGAGAAAATATATAAAATAAAAAATAAACGGCAGCGGGCGCCTACAGCGATGAATAAAATCGTAATAATATCGTGTATTTATTATTTTAAATTACAGAACCAAATAACATACTATAAAGAACAAATTTTAAACCACTTAAATAAATAATATGTTGCTCCAACGCCATCTATCAAAAAGCGTAAAAACTTCGTCATCGATAGATTCAAATAGACAGTAAATAAAATAGAGTATTGAATAGTTAAATCTAACAGCGATAGATGGCGTTCGTTTCTTTGTCATTTTCATAATATATTTTAATATTTTTCTTTTTTACTGAATTTTTTTGTACAATTACAATAAAATATAGCCTATGTCACTCCTGAATAGTGTAAATATAAATGTTTTAAAATCACCAATTAATTTCTAAGGCAAATAATAATGCTTGATTAGATTGAATTAATGACACGGCACGTCAGAGGACGCAGGTTCAAATCCTGCTGATTTAAAATCTTTATATATTTTTATCTTTTTCCTTTTATCTTGTCACTCCTGAATAGTGTAGCTTTCTGTTAGCGAAAGAATTTTCATGATCGGATCAGTATTTGCGAAGATTACCCCGTATATACAAAGTTATAAACTTTACCTCTTTATAATATTAGTATAGATTGTTTAGAATTTGACATATAAAATCGTAATAATATCGTGTATTTATTATTAATTACAGAACCAACTAACATACTTTATAAATAAAATGTTGCTCCAACGCCATCTATCAAAAAGCGAAAAAACTTCGTCGTCGATTGTCTAAAATAAGAGTAAATAAAATAAATAGACGAATAAATAGCGATAGATGGCGTTCGTTTCTTTGTCATTTTGATAATATATTTTAATATTTTTCTTTTTTACTGAATTTTTTTGTACAATTACAATAAAATATAGCCTATGTGCCATGTTTGTTAGTGAAAGAATTTTCATGATCGGATCAGTACTTGCGAAGATTAGCCCCGATATACAAACAAAGTTATAAACTTTTCCTCTTTATAATATAAGGTATAGATAGTATAGATTAATTAACCTATTGTATATTGTAATGGCCTCTTGTTCTGTCAAACGTTAAAAATGGCAGTTTGTGAATAGGGTGCAAAAGTATTTTTTTTCCGAAGTACTACTATTCCTTATAATATTATTGATTGTATATTTAAATCATATAATAAGTACAGTTTCTCTCCATACATCTCTTCATTATAGTATAGTAGGCACAAATGACCACAGCAGTTAAATGTTCGCTCAAGATGTGCTCAACCTCTTAAAAGGTATATATAGTAACATATTTTCCCTTTAACGTACACTGATTAAATTATAATATTCGTACTTTAATTTTGTTCAGACGAAAAAAATGTTAAGGTATCTCAAGCATTATAATAACAAAAGTATAATGTCTGTAAATAACCGAAATAAAATCAATGTATTTTTTATTTTTGTTACATCTAGTACGGTACGGTAGTAGTAGGTACCTACTCATTTTTTTTGTGATCAAATCTCATAAAGTATAACAAATTATATTAAAAACTTGGTAACCCGGCGGACATTGTTATATCGCTATATTTTATAAAATAATATCAGAAGTCGATTTGTTTTATTTTCTTTTATAAATATCTGGTCTCAACGGCGAGGAATACAACGACAAAAGAATTACCAATTCGAAGGATTAGTTCGAAAGTTGTGAGAATGTAAAGTAAGAATAACATTTCGACATACTTAATTATATACGATACGATACGATACGATTCAGCCTGTAATATCCCACTGTTGGGCATAGGCCTCTTCCCCATGTAGGAGAAGGATCGGAGCTTAATCCACCACGCTGCTCCATTGTCGGTTGGCGAATATATACCCTACTATGAGTAACGATCGCTATCAGGTGTACATGATAACAACCGGGACCGACGGCTTAACGTGCTCTCCGAGGCACGATGGGGAGGCCCACAAGGACTGCACAAACACCCAGACCACGGCAAACATCTGTATGGCCAATACAAATGTTGTCGTGTGCGGGGATCGAACCCGCAACCGCCCGCGCAACAGCCACTCGCAATCCAGTGCTGTGACCGCTGCGCCAACGCGGCTAATTATATACTCGTAGATAAAACAATACAATATACGTATACTCTACCACTCAACGTATACAATTTTCAAATTAAACAAAAAAAAAATAACGTAGATATATAGTAAGTGGTTTAATAAATAATCATTAAGCGTACTTATAACCGAAAAAGAATTTATTTATATAAAGATTGACGAAAATTGAAGTATAGTAATAATTAGTTAACGACTTAGGGGTATCGAATTCCGAACGTTACGAAGCAAGCGGTAAAGGGGTATGTTTGAACTTGTTTGGAACGGGATGGATCGTGGTACGGGGAGTGGGGTGGGGCGGACAAAGCCTTCCGTGAAAGCCTTCGGACGTTGATAGATGCGATAAGCTCGGATGCAAGTAAGCTGCATACATTTCTTGCTCAGGTTTTCTTAGCGATAATTCTGCGGTGTCGGCTAATTTTTAATTTAATTTTTTTTATTTTCCTATTTATCAAACGGTTACTTTTTTATTCGATTATATATTAAAGATTTTAATATTTTCTTTCGCTTTAGGCATAAAACGAAATATTACATTTCACATCAATAAAATTTTTACGAGTTACCTGAAATACTAAAGCCCTCATAAAACTTTGCAGCGTATTGTGATGGTTACAAAGCTAGCACTAAAACTTTGGTGCCATCCTAATCCATATTGTAGAACTCACGTAGACACGAAAATGCGCCGGTCTGTGGCGCAGCGCAAATGCATTTTCTTATAATTCAGGAGCGTCACGTAGCCGAGCCCCAGAGGCGAAAACCCGGCTAGAAGAACGCGAGCGAATTTGCAGTTACCTCTTTTTATATCTCGTCCCGACCTATAAAAGAAGATAAGAAAATTCAACTTTATAGAAATACTTTTTTTTTGTTTTAAGTTTTTATTAGATTCGTTCGATAAGGGCACTTATTTATTATTTAATTACCTTTGATCGATAAAATATTCCGCGCAAAAAACGCCAACGACTTAACTCGACGCATTACATATCTAGGAACAAAGTATTTTTTTTTGTACAAACACAGACGCCACACTTGTATATTTTCCATGAATAATAATTCAATTAATTGGACGGATATAATTAAATGATACCAAAAAGTGTTATATTTTTCTTTGATATGCAATTAGATGACATACGTGAGTGAAGTAAAACTTATATGGGCGACTTGGCTTAAAATAAAGCCTTCGTATTCTCTTTTACGTCGCAGCTGTCATATTTGAGCAAGTGAGCACCGACACTGTGCGAATATTTTATTTGGGCAGTGCAGGGACTTTACCCCCTACGCCTATCCTCGGGGGGAGAGGGGGCGGAAGGGGGGACGTTGATCGATGCACGTCTTGCGCCGGAGGCTGCACCCAACGTAATTCATTAAACGCTCAAACTGCAAGCGGATTTTGAGTATTAAAACGATTTCTCACGGGGTGTCCGGTTTGGTCGTGCCTTTATGTACTTTAGACGGTTTAAAGGGGGCTCTTAGTAAGGCGAATTTATTAATGAAGCTTGCCGGGGCATCGGGGAGTTGAAAGTTTAATCTTAATTGAGCTAAATAAATTTAGTTTAAATTATATAGGTACTCTTTTTTATATTATGATTATCATAAATATAAAAAAGTCTCAATCATAAATTTTGTAGTACACAAAAGTGGGTTCGTTATTTATTTTAAATTTAGTGCGAGTAAATATACAAGATGAAGGTAATAAAAAATCAACAAATTGTTTTGATGATCGATAATGTTAAATATAATCCAATATTTTCTATATCTTTCATATAATATATTTTTTAAACCACAATAGTATATGGGTGAATTTCCTAAGGCTTAGACGCTTAAGCTGGTCTGAAGCGACCATTATTCGTATCCTGAAAGCGTGAAGGCAGGTTCTTGCTGCACCTGCATCAATCAACGTCAGTGCCGCCTGCAGGACAGGGGAGAGACTAGGGGGGTGGATAGGTTTTACTGTACAAATGTTTCAGCGCCTTCTTCAACTACATATGTAATGTATTTTTATACTATTTTATTATTTACTTTATATAACGGTGACGCGGGTACATATCACGACATATACGAGTTCGGTGTCAATATTTCAGTCTCGGTTATGTTAGAATATGTTTAAAAACGATCATTCCAATGCTTAAGAACATTATTTAATTTCCAAGTTAGTTAAATAATTTCGTTTGTATTTATTTTTATTTAGAAAAGTATTTACAAGTTTTCAAAATTTTATGGTCATTAACGCTATGATTTGTATATATATGTAATGAAATACATTTTAAAGTTCTCGATATTTCGGTACTATTGTAAGCACCACGGCCACGGTTTAGTATCGTAAATACCCCGTTATACGCATAAATTAAAATAGTAATATACTGTATTACAATAGTGTTTTATTTTAGTATCTTAAATTTTGCGTATTTACTAAAATAATCCTTATTAAAATTTTATACACTAATATAATAATAATATTTAATATTTTAATTGTATTTCAATTTGGAGGTGACATTGCCCTTACTTTATTTTAAGGTACGATTAAATTACATTCGTATTTGAAACGACTTTTTACACCCATTAAAAATATATATAAGTCTGTGCAGTTAGAACTGCGATAACAAATAGATATGCTGTACAAGTTCCAGGTAAAAATAAACTAATAACTGCCGCACGATGATCGATCAAAGCATTTGGGTTCCGTAAATATATTTTCCGATGACTTTTGTCATAATATTTTTAACACAATTTTTATGTGAGGAAAATACACTTTTCATTTACAATTGTCAAAGCATGAAAATTTTCTTTTACGTATTTTTCTTATCACCCTGCCCTTATCCCACTTATTGTAGGTTCGGCACAACATGTTTTCCTCTTCATGGGACTCATGTTGTAAAAGATTTGGCGTGGGATATTTTACGAGCGGCCACCTACCTGACATCAACTTTCCTTTGGAATTCTTGGCTAAAAAGAAGGATAGGTGGGAAGGATTTATGTGAAAAAAGGATCTGGGGTTAGGGATACCAGTGCCACGGATTACGGGGAGGGGTCTGTGACACTAGCAGCTAGAGCAGTCCGGGGTCGCATACCCGGAGCTGTTCCAACAGTTATCGGATAGATATCTCGTGGTCCCACCCTCTGGACTGGATCTTATACATATTTTTCTGTGATTGAAAAGGAAACCTTCAGTTCAGTTCTTTGCTTTGGCTTTCAGGTGTGTCAGTTTGACTTGACACAATTCATTTCGCCAATGTCACGTGGGATGATTCATGGAGAACACACGAAGGAGATTGTTCGGTATTTAGGAGAATACAAGTTAAAAATGTAATTAAATTTTGAAAATATATGAAAATAGTATGAATTTATTCACAAAATCCTCAACCAGGAAAAGTATAAAAATATAAAAATATTTATATGTATATAACTACTAACTAAATTAAATATCTAACTAAACTATAAAGTAACTAAATATAGATATATAGTAATATTTACAATTTAATTTTATTATATTTGATATATTTACATAAAAACATACACAGAGGGCTAAACACAGACATTAATAAAGATTCAACATTTATAGGACGGGGGACTTCGGGAGGGAGTACGTCATATAAGGGATGAATGAGTTTGGGGCAATTAAACAGGATATGAGATGTGGATCCTTCGTCTAAGCCGCATTCACAGAGTGAATGGTCCCGAACTCTAATTTTAACGAGATGAGTGGGAGTGCACGTGTTAGAATTTATTATTATTTAAGTTATAGTTAAATTTACAATTATTCATTTATCTAAAGTTAGCTATTACGACAAAATAATTAAACCTTTTATTTATTATCAATTATAACCAATAATTTAAACATTTAAACAATTAATAAACAAAATACTTATCTGAAATAAGAAGTAGGTACTCAGAGCCAGATAGAACCGACAGGGGGCAGAGTGACGTTCCTCTTTCCAAGTCTTGGAGGCAAGTCCCTCCACATTGCTATTCTCACCCTTTTATACTAGATAATAAACAACCACACTCTGCCCCACCTCTGACTACCGGATGTGACACTTTACATTAACAACTCTTTTTATAAACAACAATTAAAAACCATATGATAATATTTCTAAAATATGTCTTAATATTTATTACAATTATTAACCATTATTATCTTCTTTTTGTACTTGTTCTTCATTTTTGTAATTATATAATTTGGTTGCATCTCACACGGCCATTCTGAAAATTACTTCGCTCTCGAAGTAATCTATTCATCATTTCATCTATAGCTGAAAATAAATGAAATCTCAACTCATGTCAAGTCAATCAAGTCAAGTCATCTTTCAAAAACTGTCAGGTTGGGCTGTCGTGATCCGTCCCACCACGTGCTGCCTCGTGGTGTCCAGACTTCACACCAGACCACCTTCGCAGCACACATCATTACCTCTCAGGTCAATTCAAATCTCTCAGGTTGGGCTGTCGTGATCCGTCCCACCACGTGCTGCCTCGTGGTGTCCAGACTTCACACCAGGCCACCTTCGCAGCACATATTATTACCTCTCAGGTCAATTCAAATCTCTTAGGCTGGGCTGTCGTGATCCGTCCCACCACGTGCTGCCTCGTGGTGTCCAGACTTCACACCAGACCGCCTTCGCAGCACACATTATTACATCTCAATCTATGGTGTATACTTGTCTACCACGGCCGCACCGTGGTCAGCTCAGAGGTATCACTCTCAGGTTGGGCTGTCGTGATCAGTCCCACCACGTGCTGCCTCGTGGTGTCTAGACTTCACACCAGGCCACCTTTGCAGCAGCTCTCATCATCTGACGTTATCACAACATCTCACACGGTCATAATCATAACAATTTCATCAGTGCCCAGTTATACCATCTCATATTATCATCACATCTCAGATCTCACACGGTCATAATCATAACAATTTCATCAATGCCCACTTATACATACATTTTATGGTTATTATATATTATGGTTAATATATGGTTAAGTACATATCAAATAAAAATAAATAAATATACCTTGTTCCACAATTTGGTTCCCACGGATCCATCGCCCGTGTCAGTCGCCCCTGCGACTACACGCTACGGTCTCAACAGACCACGACATTACGGTTGATAGTCATTTACTCGAGTCTCTCCATCTACTTAAACTTGAACATATTCATCATCGATTACATCAATTTCGTCTGGTACATGACGTGCTAGTATTTTCCTTAAACTTTCGTGAGCAAATTTGTAGGTAAGATTACAATTTAGAGCCTTAAGGGTATACTGACTACCTTCGAGAACTTCTATTCCACGAAAAGGGCCTCAATATTTCGGATCAAGTTTCGTTTGATTACGCTATTCATTTTGTAAAGAAACAAAATCGCCAATATGATATTAAAAGCCTGTTTCTTTGGAGGAATGATCGAATTAATAAGAATTTTAAAAGCTACCTACAACGACTTATAACGGGCTTACGATTGTTCCAAGGTGTTATCAATTAACTTTCTGTAATTTAAATGTTCTTAAACAGAACAACTAAAAAAAAACATTTAAACAGTTATAAATCAATCACAGGTAGAAAAAGACTGAAAACCCTCAATGAAACACTTATTTTTCACTTCAAATCTATAGCTATCCATTCACGATACACACTTTTAACTATACTGAATAAGTTATAACATTATTATATACCACGTATCGAGTAACGACGTTAGCACACAAAAATTAAACAATAACTGCCTATTTACTTACAAATTAGAACAATCCCGCCAATAGATGATAAAGAATGGCGACCGACTATCAGAAAACCAGCATTAACTATTCGGAAGATGGCGTTTCTAACTTTACGCTGAATCGGCACTTCAACAAACAACAATAGTTAAAATATCGTGTATGATAGTAGAAACAAACACAAAAATATCCGTTACAGAGGGTAATCGGAAATACTCAAGCTAAGATGATATTAACACTTTATCACAAACAAGTGGGTAATCACCAAAAACTTAACTTAGAGCAAATACAACTATTCAGAGTCATGTACTAATGTAAATAAAACTTTCAATAACGAAACTCATTTTCTACAACACTAACAACTATGTAAGCCACCCTTCCCCAGGCCACGGCTTCACAAGCCAACGAGCAATTACAGTTGCTCCATAATCCACGTGTATCCCTCTTGGATCACGTCACAGTGTATCATCCTGCTGATACTACACACACTACGGTCTTTAGAATGCCAAATCACTAAGATGTTCACCATTATGATCGTTATCTACATTAAACTCAATGGGTACATGACCTTTTGGCATCTTCCTTAATCTATCATGTGCGTATTTGTAAATAAAAACAAAATATCGCTCGACTATCCTGACAAAGATATCCAACAACTCACTATCTGGTCCCAATGTCACTGTGATGCTCACGACGGTCGCGACGCTGAGAGTTATCACGACCCTCATAAACGTCGCGAAAACCACGCTATTGCGACGACGCTCAGGACTGGGGCTGCGACTACCACGACGGCTCGCACTATGATCACACTCACGATCCGACGTTGTAACTAAACTGAAACAAACACAGAATCTATTAGCAAAATCAATCACTTCACAACTACCTACGTATCACGTAACAAAACAAAACTAAATTCAACAAATAACCGGTAAATAGAATTACGTAATCGAACACTGACCGAAAACAACTAAAATATCGATGTACCCACTAATCACCACCAAATATTGTAATTAACTCGCATACCCCCTAAAAATTGAACTTAAACAAAAAAACCAAAACTCCGAACTAAAATAAAACAATTAACAACAGCAAAACAAAATTTTCGCGATGTGGGTCGTTAAGGTTACATCCCACTTCTGATGTTAGAAGTGGTGTATATATAAGAATAAAAAAATAAATAAAACGTACAACAAATACAAACAGAATATATTTACTATTTATTATTATTTAAGTTATAGTTAAATTTACAATTATTCATTTATCTAAAGTTAGCTATTACGACAAAATAATTAAACCTTTTATTTATTATCAATTATAACCAATAATTTAAACATTTAAACAATTAATAAACAAAATACTTATCTGAAATAAGAAGTAGGTACTCAGAGCCAGATAGAACCGACAGGGGGCAGAGTGACGTTCCTCTTTCCAAGTCTTGGAGGCAAGTCCCTCCACATTGCTATTCTCACCCTTTTATACTAGATAATAAACAACCACACTCTGCCCCACCTCTGACTACCGGATGTGACACTTTACGTTAACAACTCTTTTTATAAACAACAATTAAAAACCATATGATAATATTTCTAAAATATGTCTTAATATTTATTACAATTATTAACCATTATTATCTTCTTTTTGTACTTGTTCTTCATTTTTGTAATTATATAATTTGGTTGCATCTCACACACGCGTGACCTAAACGCAACCTGCATATAGTCGAAGTGACCCAACGATCGGCGTGTCTAAAACGGAAAAACCATGGTCGTTTTGGGATTTCAGGTTGTAGGCTAGCATAGTATTTACCTTTGATCAATCTGGATGATATCCAAGATGATGTCCACGATTTGACCAACCGAGTATTCGCTGCATTACATAGATCGTGACATGAATTTTTAAAGTGGTCATGGGAGCCGAGTTGAATGGCAGATTTGGCACATGAATCTGCAGACTCGTTGCCAGGGATACCGGAGTGACTGGGAATCCAAACTAGAGTGATTTGCAACCCCTTTTGATGACAAAAAAACAAAACTTCCCTGATCTTCAAAATAATGAAAAATCTCTTCCTACTACGAAACGGGTTTTCCTTAATTGCTAATAGGCAACTTAAGGAGTCAGTCAAAATAACGGTGTGTCTAATGTCATGGGAGTGGGCATATAAAATAGCTTCCAAAATAGCGACTGCTTCACCAGTGAATATAGATGATTCAGGTGGACATTTAAATTGTAAAATAATTTTGAATTTTGGAATCCAGCAAGCTGCGCCAACACAACTATCTGCGGAGAGTTTGGACGCATCGGTATAAATAAGTAGATGATCGGACCAATTTTGATGAACAACATAATTAAAGAGAGTCTTAGTGTTTGGGGAACCTTTGACAAAACAAGGTTCGTAACGATGTGACGAGAAAAAAGAGGATTTAGAGGCAGTTGAATATATGGATTTGGAAGTTTAGTAAAGAACAGGAAACTATTTAAAAGACATGATTCGGGTTTGTTGGGATTGTGAATTTGTGAGAGTTCGTTTAAACGACTCCAAAGGGGATGTGAAGATAGCTGTAACATTTTACCGACAAACCGGTCACAGAGGAATTGTCTCCTTATTTGCAACGGAGGATCAACGCATTCAACCTGTAGAGCATTCGTAGGTGTAGATTTCATGGCACCCAGAATGATTCTAAGGCATTTGTATTGTATTTTATTTAGTTTTTCTGAAGCTGATTTAATAATGGGGTCTAAAACGAATAAACCATAGTCTATATGGCTACGAACTATGGCATTGTAAAGGAGTTTTTGAGAATATTGGTGAGAACCCCACCAAACGCCTGAAACTGCCCGAAGTGCATTTATACTTTTTTCACATTTTTTTAAAATATACTCTGTATGAGAAACTCCATTTAGTCGGTTATCGAGAATAACTCCCAGAAATTTAGCCTTATCTACGAGGTCAATGCGCCGATCCCCATAATGCAAATCGAAGATAGGAACCACTCTTTTTCTGGAGAAAGCGACTGCCTGGCTTTTGGTTATCGATAAAGATAAGCCATGATCAGACAGCCACTGGCCTAGATAATGCAAAGCAGAGTTAACCCGGAATGTCATATCATCGACTGAATTTGATCGATAATAAATGGCAATGTCATCAGCGTATTGTAAAATGTTGCAAAAATTGTTGACAGATAGTTCGAGATCGAAGGTGTAGATGCTGTAAAGCAAAGGACTAAGGACAGAGCCTTGAGGGAGACCTTTCCAGACAAGTCTGGGGGGAAGAGAGACGTTTTGATATCTTATAGATATTGATCTGCAGAAAAGTAGATTGCATATGAAATGAACCATCCTCGGCGGAATACTGAGCTGGTGCAGTTTTCGCCTGAGAACCGAGAGAAGAACATTGTCATACGCAGAATTTATATCTAAGAAAATACCCACAAGGTACTCGCCTTTTGCAAAGGCTATTCGAATATCTGTAGAGAGAATGCTGAGACTATCCATTGTACTCAATCCCTTTCGGAAGCCAAATTGAGAGGGAGAGAGAATATTTCTGCTTTCCATTATCCATTCCAAACGGTTCTGCAACAGATGCTCCGTAATTTTTGCCAAAGTAGATGAAAGGGCGATAGGTCTGTAGGAATTTGAATCTGAAGGATTCTTGCCTGGTTTTAAAATTGGTAAAACTAATTGTCTTTTCCAAGATTCTGGAAGAACACCTGATGTATAAAATTCATTAATTATGTTTAAAAACCTGAGATTTATGATTTAAGTTAATGATAAAAGAGTAAGGAATACCATCTTCTCCAGGTGAGGAGTCTGTAAGACCAGACAAAGCACACTGAAGTTCAGAGAAAGAAAATGGAGCATCCATTTCATCTGGGATAGGTTTTGGAAGAGAAGGAAGAAAGTTGTTCTGATGAGGGACATAGGGAGGAGCAAGTTTGTCAGCAAAATTGTTAAGCCATTGTGATGAATCATTAGAAGAGGGATTAATTGAAATGAGGGACCGGCGGAATTTTTTAATTTTTGTCCAAACTACAGAAGAAGGAGAACGAGGAAAAAGTGATTCACAAAAATCAACCCAACAACGTTTTTTCTTTTTCGACACTAGTCTCTTCAATTTTGCGTCTAATCGTTTATAAATTAAAAAATTAGAAAGGGTCATAGACACAGAATACATAGACTCTGCCTCTGTTCTTTGTTTAGATACACGAGTGCATTCCTCATCCCACCAGGGAGTGGAAAGCACCTGTTTTTTGGAAAAATGTTTTTTAGGGAAATGAAAATCGGCAGCAGTTGTAAGAGCATTAACAAATGATTCGTAATAGTGAATGACATTTTCACCATCTCCAAAACTCGGGAAAGAGTCCAATATGTCATCAACAGAGCCAGCAAAGTCAGACCAATTTGCATTTTTGAGGGAATATTTTAAAAGGGGATATGGATTTGAGAAAATAGAAGAAGTGGAATTTTGATTAAAGGATAAGACGATGGGAAAGTGGTCACTGCCAAAAGTAGAAGGAAGGATATTCCACGAAATTTGTGAAGCAAGACAGGGAGACGATAATGACAGATCTACTGCAGACCTGGGGTTTTGCGAAGGAAAAACCCTTCGAGTAGGCGAACCATCATTAAGGATGCAAAGATTGACATCATCAACAATGTCCATCAACAAGTGAGCATACCTATCACAGGAATGACAGCCCCATGCAGTGTGATGAACATTAAAGTCACCCATTATGAGGATAGGAGGAGGAAGTATAGAAAGGATAGAGTGGAGATCTGAAAAAAGAGACGAAGAAGGGTGGGGTATATATATAGAAAGAAAAGAAATGTTTAAGGATCTCACAGCAACAGCACTAAAGTGCTGGCTGGGAGGAAGGGTGATTTGAGAAAATGAGGTAAAATGACGGATAAAAAGTGCACAACCTGCATATCCATCATTTCTGTCATCCCACAAACATGAGAAACCTGGGACCCGAAAACGAGATCCAGGAACTAACCATGTTTCAGAGATGGCAATAATGAACGGACTATACTGATTGATAAGGGAAATGAGTTCATGTTTTTTACGGCGAATGCTCTGACAGTTCCACTGAAGGAAGCTGGTTGGAAACATTATTATTAGCAAGATTAGGTAGTTTGGAAAGATTAAGGGCAACGTTGGTCGGTAGGGGAACATCATTGCATGAAACGACCATGCTAAGGATGAGTTCAGTAAGCATTTCTAAAAGATTTGAGGATTTTCTAAAGGAAAGAGAGTTATTGTTTCCATTAATAGCGCAACCGTTAGGGGTGGTGGAAGGATCGTTGTCAATAATGGCTTGGTGAGCTTGTCTATCATACCCTTTCCCAAGAGGGGAAGAGGGGAGGGCAGAACGGACTACGGTTTTGCGGTAGGAGTAGCCGGAGTTGTTTGAAGAAGGATTGGCATTATGGGGGTTTGGCGAAAGATGTAAGGAAGGGTAGGGTACTTCTTTGGTAATCTCCGCGTAGGATCTACCAACAGGAGGGAATTTAGTAGACGCTTCGAAATATGAAATATTATTAGCGGCCATTTCTTGTTTAATCGAGTGTGAGTGGAAACCTTATTAAAATAGGTCTTTGATACATATTTTCATACTGAACGACAACAAAAACTAATACACATACATAGTAACTTATTAAGCTAAGAATCCATATTTATTTGTAGTTTAATATTTGAAACAGATTAAACAATTTTGTGTTAAAAATTAAATTAAATTTTAGTCTATTAATTACAATTAAAATTGTATTTCAAAATGTATATAGAAATGAAAGTTGAAGGATAGTTTATTTTATGACAACCTATTTATTTAAATTATACAAAAATATAATAAAAGTGGTGTATTTTGTAACGGACTTGTATACGGAATTCTCTCGCAGAAAACTAGGAACACTGCACGGAAAGGTTTATTTCTTTTACATCCTCGTCCGCCTTCGTTTTCATCCGCAAAACCTTGCCTCACAGAGTTTGAATAGCCATTAGTTATGCGTTTTATGAAAGGAATAAATCCTTATTTTCTCTCTCTCTGTCAGTCTATTTCTTCAGACAAAATGTTAAGATTTTCAAAATAACGAGATGCTAGAATTTTCTCAAGAATTTTTTTAAGCTGAAGTAATGTGAGGTTTCTTTTACACTATTATATTAAATAAGGTAAGGTTTCTTTAAAAAAATACCTATTCTGGTTTAGATAAAACGAGAATATACAGGAAGTAGTAATTGTAAACGAATTAATAATCAGTTATCATTAGTTCAGCCTATTGCAGTCCAATGCTCAACATTGGCCTCACGCAGATCCCGCTTTTCCGCAATCCTCATCCAGCCTACACCGACAATCTTACGTAGATCATCGGTTCAGCAGTCCAGGGGACGTTCTACACTGCGATTGCCAAAACGCGGTCACCACTCCAGGGCACTTCTGTTCCAATACATCGGTCCTGCGACACAAGTGACCAGCCAACTGCCACTTCAACTTACTGGCTGGAAACAGTGCTCGACCGACGATCAGCGCTGACCGTACGTCCTGACCGTCAGCACTGACCGTCGGTTGCGAAAATGCATTCTCTTGACTATGTCGATCATTTTTACTCTTATAATAATATTAATGTAAATGTCTGCAGATAAATAAGAAAAAGGTTCTCAACAAGTCATTTTTTTGACTTGAACTACAACCCACGTAGTTACCACGTAATAATATTAAGTTCATGATAAAATTAATAGCAGTTTGACTATGATTTTAGTTTTTAGTAATATTTTGTCACGCATTTTTGAAAGATGACAGAAGATATTTGAAGCAATTACATGTATTTTTTATGCTACTATATCATCGTTTATATTTTAGTAATGTTAGCTTCTTAGAGTATACTAATGTATACTCTAAGGTTAGCTTAAAAATTTTTTATTGCTCTTAAAACTACGCCGATGACAAATAAATATTATCTAGTTAATTATTAAAAAAATATATACCGTATAAACAAAAATAGCTTTTAAAATATTATACAGGGCTTTACACTTAAGCGATTATATCATTAAACTAGCTTCTGGACTCCGCTCCTATTAGTCTTAGCGTGATGATATATAGCCTATAGCCTTCCTCGATAAATGGGCTATATAACACTGAAAGAATTTTTCAAATCGGTCCAGTAGATCCTGAGATTAGCGCGTTCAAACAAACAAACAAACAAACAAACAAACTCTTCAGCTCTATTATATTAGTATAGATTTATTCTATGGAATACTACTTTTATCTTCCTTTATACACCGAGTCTCGTGAGAAGAAACTAGTCGACCGAAAGATGTTTTTATTATCTACTCATATACTAATCTCTATATATATAAAAATGAATCGCTGAATGTGTTGCTAAGCGCAAATGTCGAGAGCAGCTGAACCGATTTCGCTAATTCTTTTTTTATAATATTCCTTGAAGTACGATGATAGTTGTTACGGAGAGAAAAATTTAAAAAATTCCCTGAAAAAGTCTAAAAACAACACTTTTCTATTCCCATACAAAAGATTCGTAATAATACTTAAGTCAATTTGAACTTCAATACCATACCATAAAGTTTAAGTGTTAGAGGAGGGGTTCCGGGAAGGATAAGTATTTTAAAGAATCGAATGTTAGGCGGTACGAAGTTCACCGGGCCAGCTAGTGTTATATAAAAAAGGAAAACGAAATATTTAATTTTCAAAATTCCAGTACCAGTAGACGTTATCACTGAGTCACTATATTATAATGGGAGAAAACAGAACAGCTAAAATAGTCTACGCGGACGAAACCATGAGCGGAAAGCTAGTTAACAATAATTATTATTTCAATATTAATTTTAAAAATAACGATTTGCACAAAAATAACTTTATTACAACTATATTTCATAATAATGTTTCCATCGACTCAAGATATCAATTTTAAGTTATTACAATGGCAGTGGTCAGCGTATTATCATAAAAATAGAATGTTTATTTACTAGGACAATATATACGTGTGTTTTTCCTTTATAAATATAGAGTTGCATGTCAACACACGAATCATTTAGTGCACGGTATGTAATATTTCAAGCTGCACCGTGACGTCATGTTTACGCACGTTTCAATAAAGATCACCTATATATTTTTAGAGTTATGTGCATTAGAACAGAAGTGTGAACATAAAAGTTTATTGGAAACACGTGTAATTTAAATGACTAATAACGTAAAGATGTTATAATAAATAACTGTTTTGTTAACAATGAAACGTATGAAGGCATGGTAATGATGATTTGTAGTAAAAAAAAGTTAGAATGTGAAGTAAACGAAGTAATATATTATGTTTCTTCTTATTTCAGATCTATTTCATTGTGTGTCAGTGCATAAATAATTATACATACATGTCTGAAATTTTCCACAAGTTTATATGCATATAAGACTCTAGTTGAATACTTAAAATTGGAACCGGAAAATTAAACAATGTGTTGCTCTGAAAATACAAATATTTTATTATACAGTTTTTCTTTATACATTATGACATTAAAAAAAAAACCTTTAACCTACCTGAAAATACAAAGAAACGACATTTAAAGTTATTTACCGATTCCTTTAAATAAAATTATAATAAAATATTTCTTTTAAACTTTTTTTTTGTCTACTATCGAGTGTAAATAATAGGTACATAAAACTACTGCTATAAAAATAATTAAGATATATATTGTTTAAAACAGAGTACAATGAAATATATATGTATAAATTTATTGTTACTTAATTCAATTTATTATACTTTACATATTTATATCTGAAATGTCAAAGCTAGGCTAAAATATCTTATGATGATATAAGAACCTGCAATACACATAAGTATTTGTGAATAGTTTTCAGTAAGCCCGTCAACTTTAAATTTGACGAAATTATAACAAACACTTCAACGTTCTCACTAGATTAATCTGAGAGTTCAGAGCCATGTAGACGTCTAGATGGCGCGCGGTACTGCACGAATCGCGCTTGCACCTCTACCGACTTTACCAAGATATACATTTCTTATATTTATCAAACATTTTGGAACACTTTATTTGACAAAGATATACCTGTATTATGTCTATCTCTATCTATATAATTATATATATATTTATATATATAAATGAATCCCTGAATGTGTTGCTAAGCCCAAATCTCGAGAGTACCTGAACCGATTTCGCTAATTTTTTTTTTAGAATATTCCTTGAAGTACGAGGATGGTTGTTACGGAGAGAAAAATTTTAAAATTGCCTTGCCAAAAAGTCTTAAAACAACACTTTTCTATATTCCCATACAAAAGTTAAGACAGGACAACGTCTGTCGGGTCAGCTATTTAGATATAAATTTAAGTTATCAAATTATTAAGAAAATGGATTTTTGTGACAACATAAGCCTTTAATTATCCAGTCCAAGAATAAATAAATATCATGGAAAGAAATAACAAAAAATATCTATGTTAAAATCTAACAAAACATAAAATTAAATGTAAACTAAATAACCTACAACTACTACTTGGGTACTACTTTACTTGGTACTACTTCACTTGGAACTTGTATAGTCGGCACTGAAATCAATATTGTAAATTCTTTTATTTTTCTTTGTTTGTCTCTCAGTGCATTGACTCCGCGGACCTTGTAACTACTAAATAAACTTGAATAAAACTTGGGATGATTTAAGATCGTAGTACGTGCTAGGACACTGGATACTTTTCATCCCACAATCAGTAACTTTCTTGAGAGAAGAGATAAATATAAAAAAAAAATTAATGAGGAAAATAGTTTCAAAGATTGACATGATAAACAAGTTATTTAGCTTAGTATAAACAAGTAGGTGTTTTTGAGTAACCTGTAGGCTACCTGAAATTTCTTTTTTTTTTCTTCCATTTTTTAATTCACAGTCAGAACAGTTTTTGTGTAAAATTCGTGATTCACGAACTGTTATTGCATCTTATAACAGTGTTATAAGATGCTTATTATTCAAGATTATCAATGAACAGAAAACCAGAAAACCATTAAAGGAAAGAAGACGTTTTTTCTGCAATATAAAAACCGCACCGTTGTAAAAATTTTTGAATAAAGCCTTCTTTGTCCAAGTGTTTTTGCGTCAGATGTGTCACTTAACATAGCAAACTTTGTGGTAAAACTGAATAACACACAAAGAAATTGTCGTTCGTGAATGAGACTATTCGTATAAGACGTTAAATAAAAATATCTGCGTCTTTTAGATAATATTTATAATTGAATATAACCATGTTATAGTAAAAATATATGACTTTGTTAATGTAGTAAGTTTTCTTTCTAAATCTTATTATTCTTTATAAATAAATATTTGTGAAAATAAAAGACTAAAAAGCAGTATGTATAGGCTAGATGATCTATGAGAATACATATTATAAATATGAATTGCTAAATTTCTTGTTAAGCAATAAACTCGAAGACGGCAATTAAAGCTGATTTTGTTTAAAGTTTTCTAATAGTTTCTAGAAGTTTCTGAAAAAAAGGATGGTTCTACTGAATGAAAATTTCAGAAAATAAAAAGATTATTTCAACTTCACACATTTGACAGTTTATATTATAGGACAACGTCTGTCGGGTTAGCTGTTTGCAAACACGTTACATACGCACAAATTATGGTTTTCTTGAATTTAATAATGTAAAGTTTAATTGTATCACATTATTTTTATGATACCTGAAAATTTTGTTGATCAAGAAGATTCTGATACACTACATTTTTTAATTATCTTAAATACAATTTATATTATTATTATTCATATAGTGACGTAAAGACTAAATAAACATTAGGTGCCGCTCGTGGCCGCACAGTAAAGCTTCCATTAATTATGCACTTGTATTTAATACCTAACTAGAGTCCACAAACTGCAGCGCTCTAGGTATTATCCATCCTATTTCCCTACTTAATGGGAGACGAATGTCGTTAGAAGTCGCAAGTGCTCGTAAAATCTGGTGGTTTCTGTTCCAACTGCGATACTCAAACTTTACTTTCCACAGAATATAAAACTAATCAGATCAATTATAAAAGTTTATACTTATGTTCCAAACCAGTAAAATAAAACCTCGAAAGCGAGAATAAATTCAATTAAATAAAAGCTTTAAAAGGTAATCTTATAATGTAAAGAAAAGTATTTACAAAATTATGCAATAAAAATAATTTACAACATACATAAAAATTTACGATAAATAATAAAGTAATATTATCTTTCCCGTGCTATAAATTATTTCTAATAATTTGTTTAATGTCCGTCGTTATTTTAAATATTTAGTCTGTGGCGTCGTTTAAGCCATACTAGTCAGTTAAGAATGGCACAATGTGTTAGGAGGGTGGGTGGCTTTAAGGGGGTGAACTCTAATTGACCATACACATCTTATTACCATTAGTATCTATCTAAACATCACGTTGGAGCTTATTATACAATTAATAATATAGTTTTTGTAATTACGTACATGGAAAATCAATAAATAGGACAAAACTATTACATTTTACGTAATTATCATACAAAAACTATCATAACTCGACCGCAGTTCAGTAGAGAAAAACTGCAATGGATAAATAATTTATTGTGCGTTTGTTTCTTTAAATATTCTAAAAGTCACAACAGCCTTGTAAGTAAACATGTTAAGATATAATCATAAAAATTATTAAGAAGTAATAGTTTACCTGATGAAAAATAAAGTTAAGTAATTACAAGTCATCAAAAAGATTAAGATAGATTGAAATAATAGAAACACTGTAAATGTCAAATGTTTAGTACAATACAGTCAAAGTCCCTACATAATGTTTCGGAGCAAAAAAAAAAATGGACCAAAAAAAAAAAATAATAACTCGAGCGAGGCTTGGTTTCTTGCGAATCTACGTTTCCAGTGCCCTTTTCTTTATAGAGCGTGCGCTAATGTATGAAAAATGTTACATTATTTGTGTTTCGAATAGTGTAACTGTTGGAACACAATATAGTGTTGTCTAATGTTCAGGTATCCAACTACGTGTCACAAGCAAGTCAAGGCATAATTTAAAGCCATGTAAAATAGTTTTACTTCGTTAACTATGAATTACATGAGGTTATTTACATTTGGCGTTAAGCGTGTAAGGATATCACATAATTTGTATTAAAGTAAATATGATTATTAACACTAAAGAACGTGAGTCGTGAGTTGTTTAATACATTTTATATTTTATAGGCACAAATGCGTGAAACGTGTGTAAGAGTTATCTAACATTATGGTACTTACTTGAAATAAAGAATAATATTAGTTTTTGTAACAATAATTGTAAATGAAGTCTGGTTATTCGTGAAGTGGTCACCGGAGCTCACAAGAGAGTTAAGAAAGCATTTTTAGGTTAGAAATCAGTGGGTTCCCCTATCCTTGACGGTTGACTTGGGTCTGTGTTAAAATAATCTAGATATAGTGTTGTATTTAGAAGAAATACTAACTCAATGTATCATACATTGAGTTAGTTTTGAAACATACCTGTATAACTTTTACAACTATTGTTTGTCTTTTTGCGATTTTTATCTATAATTAAGCTTGAAAAGGTCTTACTCTGTGTATGGTAAAAAGAAGTTTCAATAATATTTTTTGTTGATGTTCATTATTGCACTCATAGAATCGTAACTGTATTTTTTGTGGCTAATATCTTTTACAAATAAAAATCCTTAGACAAATAAATGAAAAACTTTATTGAATGTTTCCAACCATTGAGTCTTCAGCTGAATAATAATGTCGGACATTTTTAATATCATATCAAAAATACCGACCATTCTAGCGGGGATCGAACCCGTACCTCCGACTAACCGTGTCGGTTACCGTGTAGGTTAACCGACCGTAGGTGACCAGCCCACTGCCACTTGAACTTGCTAATTCTGTGGGCTATGTCGGTTACTTTCGTTCTCTCGCGGATAGTTTCATTTCTGATCCTATCTTTGCGAGATACCTGAAGCATAACCCGTTCCATTTCACGTTGAGCGACTTTAAACTTGTGGACTAGTCCCCTCGTCAGTGTCCACGTCTCGGTACAGTATGTTAAAAACACGCAAGACGCATTGCTCGAAGACTTTTGTCTTCAAGCATTGCGGAATCTTTGAAGACGAAGGCAAAGTATATGCACTTGTTAGTTACAAGATACTAAAACACAAACAAACGACTTTAAAATTTGTGTCTCTCTGTTTGTTTGGACTAATCTCCAAAATGGCTGGACCACTTTTCTTGATTGACTTTCTTTGATGGACAGAGGAGGTTGTGGAGCAACATATAGACTACTTTTATCTCGGGATTCTTGCAAAATTACGTGATTTACGCTGAAAAAATCGCGAACAACGCGCACGTACCACCTACCGCCCAGATAGATATGAAATAACTAAACATTTTTCTATTAAAGACGACCTTTTTTACTAGAAAAATAATTAAAATCCTAAAATAAGATAAAGGAGGTCACATGGCAATATATACTTCTTATCTCGTAATTTTCACGGGATCATGCCAAAAAAAATGTGTGATCAGATACAATTTAACACACGAAAGAAGTGGCGGGTACAGCTAGGGTATAATAAGATAAGGTCATATTGTTTTGTTACCTTTATTAAAATTTTAAAGAACTACATGAAACACATAAAAATGACTTTATAAATTTACTACAGTTTATGAGTACTCAAAGTTAGTACGATCGGCAAGCGAGGTGGGCGTCGTACTGCGCCATGCAATACTGCAATCATAGCGTGCAGCCACCTTCGCCTCCAACAGTGATTTGGGCACTGTTTCAGAATATAATAATTTAATTTTAAAACGTTTACCTTATTTCATAACGAAATTTGTAAAACACATTTTATATTAATTAATAATAGTGTTAGTCCTGTTGGTTAATTAAAAATATTTTCAGTTCACAACAATATTATTTTTCCGTGAAAATTGGGTTAAAAATAGCTTGTTTTTTCTAAATCTTCAGCTACCTGCACACCTTTCTCCATAATTTAGTAGTTTTTGCATGAAACAGTAACGAAGATGAATCTATGTGCCCATCTATTTATAATTACAAACTTTCTATTATTGTGACTGGTAGGATAAATAAATAATTGTTAGATTTAAGCACAAAGTATGAAACATGCTTTTATACTTACATGTACCAACCAATAATATGCGCTATGACAATATTTTAGAATTAATAGTTACATTTAAAAACGATAAACGATAATTTAAAAAAAGAACGTTATACATATTCGCCCAGATAGTAGAATTATGGTATCAGCTAAGGTTTTTTCAATAAAAGCATTGGAGCTGTACTCGTATGCAGTAAGTGCAACTGAGTCACGCAGGGCGGAGCACGCAACGTTGTCATCGCGTGAGCACGCTGGCGCGACGTGTTACAGTCTCGTGAAAAATGTGACCGTGTTTCACATTGACTGTTTCAGCTCTAACCTGAGGTTTCGACGATGAACTGAAAAGATAAAAATATTCTAAATTAGTTTGTTAGATAGATACCTATGTAGTTGTGATCCTTATTTATATATTGTTGTGTTATATTTTAGACAAACAAGTTAGTTGAGATGACACTATGTTACTAAATTATTAGCTATTTTTAAAATATACCTGAAAATATGTTAAGTTTGCAAAATTATTTTATTATTTCTTTATCATTATACAGTATGCGAGCGGAGTAACTTTACTTAAGACAATCTAATGTAAAATATGTACTTTTCTGAAATATATGACGTTTATTTATAATCACCTCCTTTATCCTAGTTTCTTTGTTTTTTTACTGTTACATAATCAAATATTTTAAAAAGGAATTAAAATATAACATAACTAATATGTAATTATACCTACTATTAGTATACATATGCTATGATCTTCTCATAAATGAATTAAATGTAAAGAAATAAATAAATAAACGCTCCACTATAAACGTTTTTAACCGACTTCCAAAAAAGGAGGAGGTTCTCAATTCGACACGTGTTTTTTTATGTATGATAGCTCAGAACTTTTGACTGGGTGGACCGATTTCGATCAATTTTGTTTTAATTGAAAGGTGTAGCGTGTCATGTGGTCCCATTTTAATTTAATTGAGAATCTGACAAGTACTTTTAGAGTTATATCTAATAATGCGTATTTACTTGACTACTTTTTCGTCGACCTACGTTATATTATACCGCATAACTTTTTACTTGGTGTACCGATGTCGATGATTCTTACTTTAATCGAAAGCTAATACTTGTCTTGTAGTCTTGTTTAAATTAGATCGAAAACTGATTACAACTTTTTGAGTAATCTTTAATAGCGCGTATTTACTTGACTATTTTTTCGTCTTATTACGTTGTATTATTACTTGTCGATGTAATTGAAGTTTTTTTTTTTCGTTTGCGAGCAAACACAATTATTATTTTATTACAAAACACCAAATATATTTTATTATTATTATTTTTTTGCAATTATGTAGTCTTCGCCTACCTTAGTAGTTCGTCTGTAGTAACAAGTACTAGCAGGAGACTTATTTACGGCCCTATAGGCCGAGGCCTAGTATGTTTCATTCTGGTTCCATCATATCCACTGTATATAAGCAAATGCCGAGTGGAGATTAAACTGCGCAGCCTTTGCATGGATTATCGCCTGATTGACGATGAAGTCCATGCCCTTGCCCAGTCTTCAGTCTAAGTTATATACCTTATGGATTAGTAACGTAGCTGTCTACGAGTATACCGTCTGTAGCAAAGCGGCCATCATCTTAACACTTACTCTATCCTTATGTCACTTAGGTAGCATTTACAGATGAATTTTATTGATGGTAGGGGTCCCCTGGTCTAGACCGTAGGAAAAAAAGTTGTTAAGTGCGAGCGACTTCCACTCGAAGGATTCGTTACCGGGTTACTCGGTAAATACTCGGTATAAAAATGATCATAATTAAAATTAAGTTGAAAATTAACATATATACTTTATCGATATATATATCTTATATATACATTAAGATATAGTATCTTGTATAGAATAAATGTAATAAGTTTTAACTTTAATTTATAATCATTATTAAAAGCAAAAGCTTACAAAAAATTCGTTTATTATATATCAAATTAGATAATTATCTTTATTCGTTTATATATTTTTCACATTATTTAAAAACATATTATAAAATTTTTTTTTAATTTTGCTTATGGCAAATAACCATTCGGTTGTATTTCATAGAAAAACTCATATCTCGACAGTTAATGAACATTGATTCTTAACTTGCATTAAATGCTAGGTAATCGTAAACCTGCAATTTCGATAGAATAGAAGCGGCTAGAACTTATTATGGCCTTTTATCGCATAATAGACGATGGATTGTCACGCATTCACTGGCAACTGACATGCAAAGTGGTAATTTTATCATACGTGATCGCTCAGCAAAATGAAAAAAAAAACTTGTTACTTGTATTTATAATGATTATCCTAGCAATTAAACTATAAAGGTCTGGACATTGGAATTAAAGGCAATAGATTATAATTGAACATTTACTTGTGTAGTTTTTTTTTTTTAAATTTATTCGAACGTATAGGTACAGATTGGGAGTTGGTTTACTTACTTTCTGGTCTGATTTCGTAATAGAGTAACGCTTGCTAGACCTCAATTCGATTTTTCGGAGGTCTCGATTTAAAAGCTGTGAGATGAACCCGATACAGTCATAATATATACATAGGCACAGAAATAATCTTATGAAGACTTCGTTTCCTGTCAGTCTGTAAGTCTGACCTGATTTTTTTTTTTTTTAATGTAACTAGGTTGGCAAACAAGCGTACGGCTCACCTGATGGTAAGACCGTAGCCTATAGACGCCTGCAACACCAGAAGCATCGCAAGCGCGTTGCCGACCCTATCCCCAATCCCCCCCCAGGAGCTCTGGTCACCTTACTCACCAACAGGAACACAATACTGCTTTAAAACAGTATTATTTAGCTGTGGTCTTCTGTAAGGTCGAGGTACTACCCCAGTCGGGCTGCTCCATATTTTGAGCAGGACATTTCCTGCTGTGCCCTACCTCAGTTGCTGTGCCCTACCTCAGTTATTGATGACCTGACTTGATGGACCTTATCTTCAAAAAATATTTATGGCATACGCGTTAATTTTTACATAACATGTATGTTATTAATCTGTACCTCCTGTGATAATAGGAATAGAATATACTTTATTGCACACCACAAAATATTTATAATAAATAGTCATATAAACTTACACGTTGTAATGCACAAGGCGGTTTTATCTCTTCCAGACAATTTAGATAGACGAAAATAAGCATAGAAACGGTAGATGCAGCAGCGTAATTATCAATATCACTATTAAATAAAACATGAATATAATAGATCCTTATATATGTTTGCGCTTTTCTAATGGTGAGAGAGAATGCATTTTGCTCAGTTACAGATTATTTGTTGTTAAGAGAAACAGCAAAAGGTAGATCATCATCAAATCAAATCAAAAATAACTTTATTCCAATAGGCCCCATAAGCACTTTCGAATCGTCATTTTACAAAAATTAAATTTAAGGTGTTTAATTAGTTTTTTTAAACTTTTTTTTTAAGTGAAGCTACCACCGATTCGGAATGTAGATTCTGCAGAGAAGAATCGGTTAATTAAATAATTCGGTCAAGTAACTCCGCAGTTACTCTTTTGAAAATAATATATAAACTGTGATTTATTACAAAGTTAGTAATCGTGCATGAAATACAGCGTCACTAAGTTCACACATCTTTATCAACTATGTAATCCTGCCCCGAATGAGATCTTCAAGAGATGAGTGGAAGTAAATTTGAATATCATCTGCATACATGTGATATGGCGAAGAAATATTGGAAGTTATTGAATTTATGTATAGCGAAAAAAGTAGAGGATATAGAACGCCACCCTGAGGTATATAGGTATTTCAATCAACGAAGACGCGCCCCACTCTTTCAAGTACAAGAAAGTGAGTTCTGTTACTACGCAACGAGTAACAAATGTGACACACGCACACAAAGTTAAATGACAGTAAATTTCACAACGGACTGGAAATAGGCTCTACTTCATTTCATCTACTTTAAAAAATAAAATATAATTCGCGATGGTCCTTTATAGAATGAATTATCGTGATATTGTTTAATAATAATATTTTAGTAAAAAGAAATAATGCATCTAAAAATTATTATAATAAAACACGACTTTATGGAAATAATTTAAAGTACATATTTCAATTACTCGTCTTCTATCTATACTAATATATAAAGCTGAAGAGTTTGTTTGTTTGGTTGTTTGTTTGTTTGAACGCGGTAATTTCTGGAACTACTGGGCCGATTTGAAATATTCTTTCAGTGTTAGATAGCCCATTTATCGAGGAAGGATATAGGCTATGTATCATCACGCTAAGACAAATAGGAGCGGAGTCCACGCCGACGAAGTCGCGCGCAGAAGCTAGTTTTAAATAAAATGCTTTCTATTTTTTCTTTATATTTTTTTAAATAATATAAATTACTTGATAATATTTGTAGATAATTTATTCAAGCTTCAAACCAATTTTCTTCCTATCTATCAATGTCAATATATATTACCTTTTAAATAATTTATATTTATTACCGACCTAACAATAATAAAAATAATATTATTGACTAGTCCGTTAGCGCAGTTTGTAGTGACCCTGATTTCTGCTCCGAGGGTTGTGGGTTGAGGGTTCGATTCCAACCCAGCGTCTGGGCGTAATGTAAATATATATTTATCTATATATTTATCCATTAATATGTGAAGCAAAAACTTTGTACCCCTTTTTACGGAAATTGTACGTACGTAGGAGTATGAAATTTCGCACACCTATAGTTTATATAGAGAAGGAGTGCGGAATGCTAATATTTTCTTAAAACTATACATTAAATTAATAAAAAAGCATTACACACACTACAGCACTCACACGGGCATATTATACTATTTGTTGATTGTCAAAGTCTGTAGTCAAGTTGAATTTTTTTTAAAAGGTTCCTTATTTTCATAATTATTTGATTTTCTTGAATTAAATTTTTTAATTATGGTTGAATTTCGACCTCTGGGCGACCACTAGTTTATATAATTATGTATTATTTATAAGCAAGTTTAAATAAGTAAGTTCGAAAAAAAAAGATGTAGCTATAACAGTCGGCTGTTACCAAGTATTAAGTTGTTTACTTTAGGAACAGATGACCATGTGTGTATTGTGTAGATATTTATTATACTAAATATATTATATTTATTATTATAAAAAAATTAAAGTAGAGCAACTTTCCGATGGGTCACGATACGCAGCGACGCAGACCATATTAAACGTCTACACTGAGCCGTGGTCGACTCAAGACTAATGATCGGACTAAACTCCCCGTACCCCACTGTTTCCCCTCGCGATAAATAGTGGGGCGCGTCTTCGTTGATTGAAATATCTATACCAGCTTTCACATCTCTCCAAGTCGAAATAGTTACTTCGATCTGAATGCGTTGCCGGCGCCCTCTAAGATAACTTTGAAACCAATTAATTACGTGTGGAGATAAGAGAGTGAAGCATGCCCAAGCGTAGTAGCAGTTTCATTTTAGTAATTTACCATTATTAATTTAAGCTGTTTATAATATTAAGTTTTATTTTGTTTCGGGCCTGGCACCGACTCCCAACCGACCGGCTTATCAGTAGATACCACATACAAATAATAGTATTTTATTAACCGACTTCCAAAAAGAAGGTGTTCTCAATTGGACCGTAGATATATTTTTTTGTGTGTTCGCGGATAACTTCGTCGCTTATAAACCGATTTTATGATTCTTTTTTTTTGGAAAAGAGATATTTCAAGGGTGACACAATGATAAGAAAACCAGGATCTAATGATGAAATCCTAAAGAAATCGAGGGGAAACTTCGAAAATAGTAGTAGCGACTAGTGCGTTTGTTAATTTTTTTCGTCTACTTACGTTGTTTTACTTGTCGATGTAATTAAAATCGGCTTTTTTTCGTTTCTTCTAAATCTATACTATAATATATAAAGCTGAAGAGTTTGTTTGTTTGATTGTTTGTTTGTTTGTTTGTTTGAACGCGGTAATCTCTGGTTCTACTGGGCCGATTTGAAAAATTCTTTCAGTGTTAGATAGCCCATTTATCGAGGAAGGTTATAGGCTATGTATCATCACGCTAAGACCAATAGGAGCGGAGTCCACGCCGACGAAGTCGCGCGCAGAAGCTAGTTATTATATAAGGTTAAAGATCATTTATTTCTCAAAAGAATACAATTCAATTACATGAGAAATTACAAAAACTAAAATTAAATAAAAATTTATATGTTGGGTACATCGCAATACAATATATATAAACAATTCTTAGTTGATACAAGAAATTACCAAATGTAGGGTAGGATTAAAGTATCTATGCACAAGTTAACAGAAATATGTATGTAGTTAGTTCTTTTTGTTAAATTAATTCTATTTTAAAAATGAAAGTGAAACTATGGAATAAACTTCGTATTATTTCATTCAAAAACCACAATAAAACACTCCGTTGTCGCTTCGTATAATTTATTTGACAGGGTGTACGTGCGTTGAATAAAACTAAGAATAAATTTAATTGAACTTTTAGACAATGTTGTAAAGTAATTTTGTTATAAATTATATCATTGCAACAATTCTTTTTATTAAAGACTTACGTACATGTGATTGGATAAATAGTATCTATCATTTTCTTTATTTATTATTTTTAAAGATAAAGAAAGATATACGATTATTATATAGAATTTGTAAAGGTGCAGTTAAACAACGTGAAAGTAAGACAGTACAATAGCTTTACTTATAAAAGATGTTTTATACAAAGAAGTTATTAATTGTAAGTTACACAAAAAAAGTGTGTATATAAGAATATATTTTTCTCTTCCTTGCAAGTGATACTGCTCCGTAAAACTTTATCAGGCAAGTCGCGTCATTGTTCAGCGCTCCTTTTTTATACAGTTTCACCGTTCCCCGTAGGTACCATCCCGCGACGTGCGCGAAAATATCCCCATATTTTTGGAGTTTACTCCTTAAGAATCGATTATCATATAAGGCCCCCGGTATGAAAAAAATATGAGGAGTAAAATCTACTGAACGAATGACCTCGTTACGTTTTTGTGCGCCATCTATCTGCTACGACGTTTACGACGGTTACGACGTTTTCGTTGTTTATTTACCATTTGAAATGGTATTAATCTTCTTCTCAGACTATAAAACGTTTTTTGTGCATATTAGACAGTCGATCTGAAGAAGTAAACTCCCGAGTTGACACACACACTTTTTTTATGACAAAGGCCTTAAATCGTTTCTAAGGAGTAAGCTCCAATACATTTTAAATCCTGTTTTAAGTCAAACTAGCTTCTGCGCGCGACTTCGTCGGCGTGGACTCCGCTCCTATTGGTCTTAGCGTGATGATACATAGCCTATAGCCTTCCTCGATAAATGAGCTATCTAACAATGAAATAATTTTTTAAATCAGCCCAGTAGTTCCAGAGATTACCGCGTTTAAACAAACAAACAAACAAACAAACAAACAACCAAACAAACAAACTCTTCAGCTTTATATCTATACATATAATAAAATGGTAGAAAAGTCAAAACTGTACATTGAATATTTTTTTAAAAGAATACTTGGGGTGTGATCTACAATCGATACCGAAGCCAAAAATATAGTTTTTAGAATTTTTGTCTGTTTGTCTGTTTGTCTGTTTGTCTGTTTGTCTGTATGTATGTCCGGGATAAACTCAGAAAGTACTGCATGGATTTACTTCAAATTTGGCACGAATATTGTTAAGAAGTCGGGTCAGAACATCTATACATATAATAAAATGGTAGAAAAGTCAAAACTGTACATTGAATATTTTTTTAAAAGAATACTTGGGGTGTGATCTACAATCGATACCGAAGCCAAAAATATAGTTTTTAGAATTTTTGTCTGTTTGTCTGTTTGTCTGTATGTATGTCCGGGATAAACTCAGAAAGTACTGCATGGATTTACTTCAAATTTGGCACGAATATTGTTAAGAAGTCGGGTCAGAACATAGGCTATATATTATCACGCTATCACCTACGGGGAACGAGCAGTGAACCTTTATTTCTTCAAATGTATGTCCGGGATAAACTCAAAAAGTACTGCATGGATTTACTTCAAATTTGGCACGAATATTATTAAGAAGTCGGGTCAGAATATAGGCTACATATTATCACGCTATCACCTACGGGGAACGAGCAGTGAACGCACGCAGACGACGTCGCGGGCAGCAGCTAGTATTAGTATAGATGAGTTTTGGTACTTTAGAAATATAATATATAGTAATTCAGGGTGATATGGCCGTATTTTTTTGAAGGTAGAATTTTATATTGTTATTACAAAAATAAATGAAAATCTCCAATGTATAATTATTAATCTTATATTAACCAACTTTGGTTTTACAGGCTTTAGTTACGATTAATCAATTATAATTTTAGTAATAAAATTTATAACAAAAAATAGCAAGTGGCCATCTTATCCGACCTATCCGTGTAAGATGGCCATAGCAAATCGTATAAGATGGCCATATTATTTATTCGTCCTTTTCCCTTTGCCTTTTCCCTTGCCCTTATTTTCCTTGTCTTTACTCTTTCCCTTTGCCTTTTTTCCACATGTATCACAAATATTTTTAAGCGGAGTACAATTTTCATGCATCTATTTAAGACAGAAAACGAATTGAATGCAATCATCGTATTTTTTTGGTTTTAAAGTAGTTTTCATTGCATCTTAAGCAATCATATTCGTAGTCTTCTCCAAATGAATCTTCACTATCCAAATATATTTCACATTCATCTTCTTCAGAAATTGATTTTGATTTATTTTTGATCAAACGGGGTTTGGGGTTTTTTATGATTTGATTTTTCTCAATTTTTTGTTTCTTCTGTAAGTTTTCTTTCTTTGCTTTAATACTTTCTTCTGAAGTCAGTACTGTTGCTATTTGTTTTGTTTGTTTTGATTTCGTATTATTTTTATTTTTGTGTTACCCACACATGAGGAAATACTAAATATTTTTAATATCGTATTAAAAATTCGCTCCAGTGGGGTTCAAACCCGCACCTCCCAAATACCTTGTTGGTGCTCTAGCCAATTAAGCTATGGAACGACGACGATGGACGAACAGCTAGATCGAAATTTTTATATGATATTTTTTATTCAGTTTTAAGCAACCGCGGCGCCGTCTATATCAAGTCCTTTACAGCACCCAACTATTCCAAGTTTCATATTACAATAAATTCTTTGAAAATAATTTTTTTTCGCCGCTCCAAGGTTTTTCTTGGAATGTTAAACGTTATTGCAGCCCTATAAACGGACATATTCTCAAGTTTTTTTTTTTAAATATCATTTAATGCATTTTATAGCTGTTCTTGTATCCAGTTACCACGGTTCGATATTCGCACGTTTTTCGGCATCTGAAAACAAAAAAATAAATTAGTTTACCAATAAAATATATGGCTATATAAGCCTTAAAAATATGGCCACATTAACCAGTTCTTTAGGATAAGATGGCCATATAAACAAACAAACTGACACAGTAAAATAATTATGATAGTTTTGAGGTTATAATAACAACGAAACATCAAACTACTTGGTAAAAGTAAAATTAACACAAAAGCGATAATAAAATCACATTCTCAACGTAGGTATTAATGTTCTTTCGTGGATATATCAATTTTTACAAATTTGAACATTGTGTTGACAGTGACGTGACACAACAAAAAAGAATGATTGAATTTATTCTAATTCGGAACGTATTCTTGTACATTTGACGATTCATTTTCATATAATTTCTTCCAATATATAAAAATCTTTTATAAAAATTCACTCCCGCCTATCGCAGTCCACTGCTGGACATAGGCCTCCACAAGTTCGCGCCCGACATTATGGCGCGAACTCATGTGTTTTGCCCATAGTCACCACGCTGGGCAGGCGGGTTGATGACCATGTTTGTTTTATAAAAATACAATCTTTAAAAGTTTTTGCTTTAAAACTCCTCCAAAACGATTTGGCCGATTCCTATTAATTTTCTGTGAGTATTATCTGGTAGATCTGAGAAGGTAGACTATTTTTTATAAGTACATATGAAAAGGATGTCCCCTTAGACTTTTTTTATTTTTTTGACAAAATTTTTCAATTTATTTGTTATACAACCAATCAGGATTAATCATTGTCGCGCAGTAAATTTTTAGGCGGATATATTCCCTACTATGAGTACCAATAGCTATCAGGTATTTGTGATAACAACCGATACAGACGGCTTAACGTGCTCTCCGAGGCACGGTGGAAAGACCACAGGTCACAGCACTGCTTTGAGCCTGTTGCGCTGGTGGTTGCGGGTTCGATCCCGCACATGACAAACATTTGTATTGGCCATACAGGTGCTTGCCGTGGTCTGGGTGTTTGTGTAGTCCTTGTGGGTCTCCCCACCGTGCCTCGGAAAGCACGTTAAGCCGTCGATTCCGATTGTTATCATGTATACCTGATACCGATCGTTATTCATAGTAGGGAATATATCCGTCAACCCGCATTGGAGCAGCGTGGTGGATTAAGCTCTGATCCTTCTCCTACATGGGGAAAGAGGCCCATGCCCAGTTGTGAGATATGACAGGTTGAAGCGATGTTATTTTCATGTAATGTAATGTAATGCTATTTAAGGTGTAACCATTATAAATAAGTTTTTCATCTTTTAATAAGAAAAAAAACCCTAATATAGGGGAATCCCCTTAAAATTATCTTAAATGACGTAGTTTACAATCTTAAGTATAACACTTTACTTCAAACCACGTTCAAAATGCCTTCGAGTCTTGTTTCCGCTGCTGACACCGTGTGTCGCTAGGTCTCTGAGATAACTAATCGGGTTGGGATCGTGAGGAAAATCCGGGATTGAAGCGTACAAAAACGTACGTCAACTTAGCTCTTTATAATGTAAAGTGGCTGTAATAAAATACTAGTTAAGACTAGTTACGCGTTAATACGCATTAGAGAAAAAAAATTGTAATAAAGAATAACATCTTATACAGTATATGAATCATTTATATAATAGTTTTTTTTTACTTTTATTAAAGCTTATCATTACTTCGAAACTGCATCTAAGTAGACAAGTAAGTAAAAAAAAATAAATAAGAATTAACCAAAACTTTTTAAATGATTTTTTTTTCAAATTATTCTAAACTAGCTGCTGCCCGCGACGTCGTCTGCGTGCGTTCACTGCTCGTTCCCCGTAGGTGATAGCGTGATAATATGTAGCCTATGTTCTGACCCGACTTCTTAATAATATTCGTGCCAAATTTGAAGTAAATCCATGCAGTACTTTTTGAGTTTATCCCGGACATACATTTGAAGAAATAAAGGTTCACTGCTCGTTCCCCGTAGGTGATAGCGTGATAATATATAGCCTATGTTCTGACCCGACTTCTTAACAATATTCGTGCCAAATTTGAAGTAAATCCACGCAGTACTTTTTGAGTTTATCCCGGACATACATACAGACAAACAGACAAACAGACAAACAGACAAACAGACAAAATTCTAAAAACTATATTTTTGGCTTCGGTATCGATTGTAGATCACACCCCAAGTATTCTTTTAAAAAAATATTCAATGTACAGTTTTGACTTTTCTACCATTTTATTATATGTATAGATTTATATTTCTTTACAACTGTAACGTGTTTTAACAATTAAATCTTAACTGGCCATTAATTTTTATAACGCTTGTTTAAAAATAATAGAGATGTAAAATTGCTCTATTTTAAAAGATAGAAAAATAAAAATAAAATAAATAACAAAACCCATTTTTTTAAATTGTTACAAAAGAAGATATTCATAATTCCGTGTCAATTATCCTCGGTAGTCTATTCTCAAAGTGCATTAACCGACGTATAGCGATAACACAAAACTGAATGAAGTCAACGCACTTCGGTTTTATATTATGTTTTAGAAATCCCTGCAGCGTTTCGAGGGGGTGCAGACAGGGAGTTGATAACCTGGATCGGGAGCAAAGGGTAGCGGACCTTAGTACACGACCGCGCCCAGCTTGGCTGAACCTGGGTTAGCGATTATAACTGATATAGCATATATAATTATGTACTTTGAAAAAATTACGTTTTTATAATTAGTAAGGATTATCAAACGAATATTTTGTTTAAAGTAAATAACTTTTAACCGCAGCTGTTTAAAGGAAGGACAAAGTATTACGATATAAGTATATATATTTTTGTGACTTTTTGTTTGTTTATCGTTAGCGTGTAATAAATTGCATAATAATTCTAGTCATTAGCCTGTTAATTCTACTTTACCTAGCAATGTATAATTATAATATAATAGTTTATATATGTACATAATGATTTTGCTAATTAGAGACAGAATTGAGTAAACAATTTTTTTAGAAAATTATTTAAGTAATTATTTTTTTTAAATTGTATTTATTTGCTCTGTTCTAATTTATGCTCTGTTGTTACACGTTGCATGTGTAGACATAATGGAATTTTCCATTTTAAAAACTAAAAAATATTAAATAATAGTATGAATAAAACATTTTTCAAATATAAATTTAAAATAGAATTATGTTTAAATCTGATAAAGTAAATGCTTTGAGAATGTAATTAAAGATAAACATTTCATAAAACAAAGTTTAGTCAACGGTAATTTAATGAAACATCTATTCAGGTCGAGGGTTACTAAAGGGTAAGTAAGTTCTTACTGTGCACGAGATTAAGCGATCATCATACTTTTATGAGTAACGTAAGCGATAAGTAATCTATATATCTATACTAATAAATAAAATTGGAGTGTCTGTTTTTAATAAGTATTAAAATAAACGCTTTTTACTAAATGCATATGGATGTATACACGGTACATATACCAAAATAACATTTTTACAATTTTTGTCTGTCTGTCTGTTTGTTCCGGCTAATTTCTGAAACGGCTGGACCGATTTTGACGGGACTTTCACTGGCAGATAGCTGATGTAATAAGACGTAACTTAGGCTTTTATTTTAGTTTTATTTATTTTTTTGTTACATGTATGTGAACTGTACAATAATTTTTTTGTTTAATTCCACGCGGACGAAGTCGCGGGCACAGCAGCTAGTCATTATACATATAAAATAGAGCGAAGCTTATCACTTGATTTAATTGAACCTTGAAGGATGATTCTTTATAATTGTGTTCCGCCTGTAACTTCGTCTGCGTTGACTTTTAAAAAACAAGAATTACAGTATTACAATATTATTAGAATTTTAAATTTAGAATATAAGTATCAGTATTATAGTACTAATATGCCCGAACTTCTTCAAAGTTATGAGCACTTAGAAAGGAGTCCAAAATGAGAAGAACAGAAAGGGATCGAGTAAAAGGATAGGTGGTAGCTTTAACTATGATTAATTAACGGTTTCAACTATAATCTATATACTAAAAATGAATGTTACTAAGCGCATAACTGGAGAATGGCTCGACCAAATCGATTTTGTATGTTCCTTAAATTCTACGGAAGGTTTTTATACAAAAAAAAAAACCATAACAGACAGAACGAAGTCTGTCCGGGAAGCTAGTTAAATAATAAAGATAAATATATTTTTAATTTGTAAAATGAAAATTCAAAGTTGTTTTTGAAGCATATTTGAATAAAAAAAATGATTTTGATTTTAGCATCATGTTACGTATTAAATTGATGTTTAATTATTTACAGAATGTTAAGTTACATAAGTTATAAATACAATGACAAAGCTTAAAAAATAAAGAAATTAGACATCATGGAATTAACCTACAGCCGTATATAATTTGTTGAAAAAAAAAAGTTTACACAAAAAGAATCCTATTTAGTGCAGGTACCATGTTTTGAGTACCTACTCGACATATCTTTATAAATAAAAAAAAATAGTTTATATGAGTCATAATACAGTTTTTAAAGTTATTTAAGTTTTTGAATCATTTTAACAAAACATTTTAATTTTGTATATGATGATATTACATCTAATATCGATTTACCTAAGAATATATTCCGATTACTTTTAGTTATAAATTTGATATGGAAGATCGTATTGAATTATTTTGGCACTTGTGTACTAAAATCTAAACATACATTGTCTCAGTGTGTATCTAAGTTAGACCATATCGAGAGTGTTGACTTATAAAGGAGAAACAAAGGTTCAACGAAATTCAGTATGCAGGGTAAATGAGAACTTTGACTTCGATTTGCGTGTATGGGGTGAATGAAATACTGCATTGGCACTTATGTAAATGGACTTAAGGTTATTGAATAGAGCGCACTATGCGACTGAGTTTATGTTGTTATGTAAAGTTTTAAACCAAATTCAAAATCGGAGGAGATTCTTGTTCAATTTTGTGTTTTTTTAAAAATGTAACTAGAGGTACGAGTATAGTCATGTTATTACCATAGATATAGCTATAGATAAGCATAAATATGAAAATTAGTTTTAGACGTCTTAATTTTCTTTTGTAATTATTTATCAGTAGGAATCAATAAAATTCAAAATAAATACGATACAACAATACAGTTCAACCAAAACCACAGAGGTTTATAGTGTGTCTTAAAATGTCAACATTACACGATTGCAGGCGTCCAGCGCGCTTAGAATCAATAACTTCAATTTGTGATTTATGTTTCTTTTGAAGTAAAACTTCTTTACGCACCCTTGACCTGGACAGTAAGCTGGTGAATGCGTGATGAGAGCGTTACGAAAATTGTGATCGGATGAGGCGAACGGATGTTGAGAGAAAGATATAAATTAGATTGAGCTAAATAAGTTTTACTTCAGTTGTGTGGTCTAAAACACTTTCGTTTTTTAATTCATGTTATTTTATTTTTGTGTTTCCCACACATGAGGAAATTCGAAAAGGTTTTTATTATCATATCAAAATTTTCGATCCAGCGGGATTCGAACCCCACCTCCGACACACCGTGTCCGGTGCTCTAGCCGTTAAGAGCGTGCATAAGGCGAGCAAAAAATCAGATTTCACCCGCGCGCCCGATGAAACAAAATATACACAAAGCCTCGTGTCAGAGTGCGATAGACGATATAGTTTTGAGCGCATTACGAATGTAAAAAACGACAAATATGTTATTTTGTATATAATTCCGAAACTAAAAATAATTACATTAAATGCCTAAGCATAGCCTTTACTCATATTTAAATGTAATTAATTATCAAATTTTTGTCTTAATGGTCATAACCATATCGAGTATAAATAGAAAAAATATAAAAATTAGAGGTTACTTCGTGATTATATTTTATCGAGGAAATTTCCTTATTTTATGTTTTTGATAAAGGTCAACCCTTGCAAATATCACGTAGTTTGTCATATATTTTTATTTTAAGATTTGGTCTGGAACTTTTCATGTCAAAACAAATAGAAGATGGTAATTTTGCATTATGCGCACTCTTAAGCTATGGATCTATGTCCAGCCAAATCGAAATTCTTGATATGATTTTTATTCGGTTTTAAGAAACCGTGGTGCCATCTATAGCGAGTCCTTTACAGCACTCACTCTTCACTTTCGTTTTTTTTCATTTAGTAAGTCTCTGAATTTAGGTTCGAATAAAATTTTATATAGAGATTTTTATTTAAATGTCATATCAAAAATCGACCGTTCCAGCGGGGATCTGGGAACCTGAATCTCCGACTAAATAATTCGAATTTATATAGAGAATTACGTTACTAAAAATACAACTAACTATATTTGAATCTTAAAAGGCTCTGGTAAAACTTACTATGAAGAAGGCATAGTTTATTAACTACTTTAGTTGGAAGCAAAACTGACTATTCGTTTGTAAACGATAATAATTAGTCAGCCATATGTCTTGTGATTTTAATTCGAAATCAGATTTTGAAAATCGTATTATAGTTGATTACACTTACATGTGTAAGTATACGAGTACGTAAATGTAGTTTTACAAAATGCTGTTGTTTCGTAATTACAGAGAGGAACTTTAATTTTATTGATACGTATTGACTTTGTAAACTTAACTAAAACTAAATATACCTACTGTGTCTAACTGAAGCATATATGACAAGGAAACAACAAGGAAACAATAAAAAAGATGTATTGCTATGACAGCGGTTGAACGGTAGGAGTGATTGGAAGATATCGGTAACTCTACCAATTTAAGTTAACGTGCTTCGAGTTACTTCACTGTCTGTTACTTCTGATGTATTATTTATTCGCTTTATACAGTATACGTTTGTACATTACGCCTTCGGCTGACATTTAACATTTTTACAAACATGCGTGACAGTACAAAAAATAAATATTTTCTTTTTGTTATTTTGATTTTTTATTTAATATATACAGCGTGCAAAAGTTTAAGGTACTTTTTTGAAAAAAAAAAAAAAAATTGGTATCACTATGACAACGGTTGAACTGTGGGACTTGTGGGAGTGATTGGAAGATCTCGTTAACTCTACCGATTTAATTTAACGTGCTTCGAGTTACTTCACTGTCTGTTACTTCTGATGTATTATTTATTCGCTTTATACGTTTGTACATTACGTCTTCGGCTCACATTTAATCTTTTTACAAACACGCGTGACAGTACAATATAAAATAAATACTTTCTATTTGATATTTTGCATTTTTTATTTAATATATACAGCGTGCAAAAGTTTTACGGTATTTTTTTTATAAATAATTATAAATTTTTTTTTGCAATGATGTCCATTCTTATGAAATTCGAAAGGACAGAACTTGCAATAATTTCTTGTGTTTAAAAATGTAATATAATAATTCTCTTTACGTTTTTATTTGTTGCTTTTACAAAAATATATAGTTAGGGATCCCTAGTACATTTTTTTCACCTGATCAGTATCAAGCTAATTTTTTGGGAGTGGCTACATTTTGATGAGGCGAACAAAAAGTTCCTCTTCGAAAACTCTCGATTGTGGTAGATAATAGAGTTAGCAGGAGGTAGAGCAGCAGTGAGCGTAGGACCGGGATAACGTACCACGCAATTTGTAGGACATTATTACTATTAAATTATATAGATATTACCTAACTAAAAGCAAAAAAAAAATAGAAAAAAAAAATAATTTTTGATGACCTTACGAGGTCATCAACTTGATGACCTCGTAAGGTCATCAAAAATTATTGCTAACCAGCTGATTTTTTTTTCTTTTAGTTACTTAATATTCATATAATTTGATGGTAATATTGTCCTCCAAATTGCGTGGTACGTTATCCCGGTCCTACGCTCACTGCTGCTCTACCTCCTGCTAACTCTATTATCTACCTACCACAATCGAGAGTTTTCGAAGAGGAACTTTTTGTTCCTCTCATCAAAATGAAGCTACTCACGGAAAATTAGCTTGATACTGATCAGGTTAAAAAAATGTACTAGGGATCCCTACCTAATACTGGTGTTCAACGAATTTTTCGAATAATATAAAATTTAATAATGTCGAAGAGATAACACATTATTTTAATTTATATTTTATACTTCTGTATCTATATTTTTCGTATCAAATAAGGTAGAATGATCAAAAACTAAAACAAAAAACTAAACTAACCACTTTTCAGGAATTTCGATATTTTTATACAATCATTCCTTTTAATTATTTACTTTTGAATCATAGTTTGATTTTTAAAAGTTGTGATATTATTTAGGTATATTATTTGTTTCGTTAATTTATGCACGGCGATGACGAATAGTATGTGTATGTAGAATATGTAAAAATCACAACATTTATCGTAACTTCTAACCTTCAGAATAGATGCGTATGCAAATTGTGCGTGCATAACAATATTTAAATATTACGACTACTTTATGTGAGCAAGAGTGGCTTGGTTACTAACTAAAATAAATCAATTTTATTTAAAACCGAAACTAGATATGACATAAATTAAAATTTCAAGTCAATTATAATAAAACATTAGGACAAATGCAAGATAATTTTTCCGGCGAATTTGTTCTAGATCAAGATCATATCTCCGTGATAGTCTTTTGATTGAATAGCTATAAATTGCAGGCTCTGAGATCCACGAGAGCACTCGACTCGGTGCGTGATCTGACCCGCAGCTTGACCTAGGGCGATCGATGTTACCAGGCTAGATGTAGCTATCGAAGATGAAGTAGGAATTAGAGGCAACTGGTTCAAGTAACGTAATGTCGAGCTTTGTAAGCGAATATTTAGTTGATCCACTCAACTAAACAATTTGCTATTATTTATTACGTACTTCTTCAAACGTTTTAGAACATATTGGAAACTGATTAAATGTATGTTTTTTTGAAGCTTAATTTTAACATTGGCTAAAAAAATTAAATAGTTAATTACATAATTTTGCATGTTGACTAGCCCGTTACCGCAGTTTGCAGTGGCCCTGGTGTGTTTGATTCCCGCCTGAGTCTGGGTGAAATATTTTTTCTTTATTTATTCATATATGTTTTATTTCTACGTATATTTATAAAAAAAATATTTAGCTATAATAGTCGGCTGTTACCTATAACAAAAGCATTAAGTTGTTCACCGTAGGAACAGACGATCGTGTGTGTATGTTATATTATTAGTGTAAAGCTTGCTTAGCAAAAAATTGTAATCATCGGTTTCTATTTCTCCAGTACAATTGTACAGTTGTAATGGGCATGACGAAAGATTTTGAAAACCTCTTTCACATTTACTATTTACGAAAATACCTATATTTCGGTAATAAACATAAGTTTAAGGATGTTTAAAACTATTTTTCTAATATGTTTTCAATGAGAGCGGCAAAACGGCTGCAGGTATCATGGCGTCGGCTTGACGTCACAGAATAATCTGGGCCTTACTTTTTACTTTACTCTTTGAAGCGCGCCTGACGTATTATGTTATGTTGTGACGTAATGCGCTGTCATTTGTGTTTCAATCAAAATGGCCGATTGCAGTATTTTAATGTTTTGTTTTATCGAAAATCACAATAATCTGATTATTTTACATAAAACTAAACCAGTATTTTGAATTTTTTAAATATGAGTATTCCCTTAAAATCATTAAATTGACGATTTTTTGATACTGTCGTCATGCCCATTGTGTACATCTATTAACAAAGCCTGCTTAGTGGACCAGCGCTACACAACGTACCTATACATTTCTCTTGACTTCATTTGCGTTTAAGATGTTATATGGTTTTGTTGTTAAGACTAATGGTCTAAGATCCGGGATATAACAAAATATTCCCTCATCTGTTAATTAGATAAAACAATTTTTTATAGGCTGATTTCAATATTGTGAATTTATAAAAACAACCTCTGCCACCGCTTGCTGCAAATAATAATACTTAAAAAAAAAATTTTTATCTTTTCCCTCTCATGTTAATTACATGTAGTAAGCTAAAACCGTCAATATTTTACATTATATACCTGACTGTAGTAGGCACCCATCTCTATGATTGCTATACTTACCTGCAGCCAGGTAACTGCTGACTGAGGTTACTGACCTGGCTGCAGGTAAGTGTAGCAATCATAGAGATGGGTGCCTACTACAGTCAGGTATATAATGTAAAATATTAACGGTTTTAGCTTACTACATGTAATTAACATGAGAGGGAAAAGATTAAAAAAAAATTGCAGCAGGCTTATGGTGGCAGAGGTTGTTTTTATAAATTCACAATATTGAAATAAGCCTATAAAAAATGGTTTCATCTAATTAACAGATGAGGGAAGATTTACCTTCTCGGATCTTAGACCATAAGGAATTATTATTGGTATTATTTACATTAGATGACGGACTGTGCTTTCCCTGGAGCTCTCTTCACCTTACTCACCAACAGGAACACAATACTGTTTGAAAACAGTATTATTTAGCTGTGGTCTTCTGTAAGGTCGAGGTACTACCCCAGTCGGGCTGCTCCATATTTTGAGCAGGAAAGGACAATGCCTATTTTCTATGAAGCCGTGCCCGGGTACGTGTTCAGACAATTCATATATTTAAGTATCCTTTATTAATCGAAAATAGATTTTTAATAATATTCTAAAAGTGATTAAAACCGTAGTTTATACTTTAATTAAAAAAGATATTTTATTTGTATTCCGAGTTTGTGCTGTCAAAACATAACCAAGTCGGAAACGCAACTATAGAAATAAACGCTTTTTTTAATTAAATTATAAACCCCAACACGACCAGAAAATTGACATATTAAAGTTTTCTTTATTAATTAAAACTAGATTTTTAATAATAGTCTAAAAGTAATCAAAGCCGTGGTTTATATTTTAATTTAAAAAAAGCGTTTGTTTGTGTGGTTGCTATGACGACTTGCTATTTATATTTAAACTATTTTGACATGACAAACGCGGAATACAACTAAAATATTTTTTAAAATTAAATTATAAACCACGGCTTTGATCACTTTTAGAATATTATTAAAAATCTAGTTTCAATTAATAAACGATACTTAAATATATGAATTGTCTAAACTAGTCAAAGCACGTACCGGGCACAAATAGGCATTGTCCTTTCCTGCTGTGCCCTACCAAATTAGTGAAGTATTTTTTTTTCGTTACTTTTTTTTAAATATATTTATCTCCCTAGTCAGTGTATGCACTAATTAATATTTATATCTCGGATAAATTACATACTCTAATAATGCTTATTTACTTGACTATTTTTTAGTCTACTTGCGTTATTACTTGTCGATGTAATTCTTTCTCTCGTCATGTAATTCGTTATCTCGTTCGAAGTCGTTCTTTTTCTTTTCCGAGCAAAGACCATTATAGGGTGCAGCTTTTAGTTAATTTAAACTAACATTCGTATTTTCTATTTTGCATTTCACATTGCAATTTGCATTGAAATACACGTAAAAAATAGTTAAATTTTTTCACGTTATTAAAAATAGTAATTTCAAAGTGGTGGTACTTTTATTTTGTCATCAAAATACGCTACAACTTTTTGATATAAGGACGAATTTATAAGGATTTTGGTAATTTTCAACTGATTTAGTGATTTTGCCTAGTTGTAGTTAATCCGTACATTTGCACTCAATTTTGTCAATTAAAGCAAATCCAAACCCATAATTATTCGACAGCCTTAAATAATAGCCTTCTGTATAGATACATCCTTTAGTCTTTTAGTGCATGACATCTTTTATTTTTATATCGAAGTGTGAAAAAAACTGCTTATAGTAAACAGCAATAAACGCCGGGTGGGCTTTAATTTAAGACATTTAATGTAAATGTCATGGGTCATTTGCATATAGGTAATTGCTTATTTCTTTCTAATGATAATAATAAGACAAAGGGTTAAAATGTAGCATATGCATTAATCCAATGCGCGTCCAACGACAGCTGAGACGCGATTATCTTGCGTCTAGTGTGGCTTGACCTTTACGTAATTGAATAGGCTTGCACACGCGCACGCACTCCGCACGCACTCAGCACACACGCGACTCTAGCTTTATAATTTTTTTCATCTGTTTCTTTGAAGGTTTCTAAAGAAGTGCGTAAAACAAGACTTATTAATAGACATTAAGACGGACAGATAATTATTGTAGGTGTCGGTAGAATACAAATGCAGCTTTAAAAATAAAATTGCACCTCCGGCAACTGCTGGTCTAGTCGCGTGGAAAAGAATTAAAAAATTTAATTGTTGATAAAAATATGTAATGTCTAAGTCAAAGAGTAAAGGAATTTTATTAAAATGAGCCCCCGAGTTTGTCTATATTTCCCTTTATTTTTGAATATTTGACGATATGATACTATGTGTCGCCGTGGGGCATCGGCAGAATAGAATAGTGCCCCCCTCAAGTACCAGGTGTCGTAAGAGGCGACTAAGGTACTCGGAGTGGATCCCCGTAAGACATGAGTCAGGTCCTGCAACCGAACCAGCTCCACACGTAGCGACTTGTCGTTCCTGTGGGTCCCGCTGGCAAGGTCGAGAGGGTGGTGTAGGCAGTGGGAAAACCTGCACTTCCTAAATTCAAACCCAGGCAAAGCAGATAACATCTGTGGAGAGGACACTATGTTTCGCTTCTATTATTAATTTCGCCTTTGGGCAATAAAATTATGTGTTGTTCTTCATTCTTCTTAGATTTTTCAAATAATCAGACTCTATTAGTGATACAAGAAATATCTTGTTCAAAATCTGGAGCACTCCGACTTGGATAGTATCTTAAAACTACAGAAGATCAACGCCAAATAATACTGCGTTCAAGCAGTGTCGTGTTATTGTTGTAAGTTGGATAGTCAGAGCACTATATGAGCTGTACTGACAGTGACTATGGGGTCGGCAACGCGCTTGAGGTGTTCCTGGTGTTGCAGTTGTCCAAACATTACGGTAAGTGTTTACCATCAAACAGATCGTTTTCAGGCTCATCTCTCATTAGTCAGGCTTGTTAGTCACTCTATTGGTATAAATAATTCTAGTTACGATTTTCATAGTGTTCAAATATGAGTATACGAAAGAATTTTTATCGTAACGATAGTTGAACTTATTCTTGGCTTACTTACCTGTTAGTTATACGCACAGTTATACGTAAGCTGTATAGCAATAATTGGTATTCCATTGTTTTGTTGATCAATTGCTTAAATTCATACAACTAATTGCATACATACAATAATTGCCATAAGTGTTTTAATGAGAATGTCGGTGATGGCATTTTAACTATACGTATGACACTTCTTCTGACTAACTATCTTGCCTTGTTGTATTTTTATTAAATAATGATAACTTAAATGTAACTATAGTTTTTGTTCTGTATGTTCATAATGCATTCATATTGATATTTCGTTTTTGTATAATGTTTTCTTTTCATATAAGATGTTTCTAGTCTAATAGGTATTATGGTACCATGCAGTATATACGAACTTTATTAATATCAAAATGTATTTTATCGTAATCTACAAGTATGGAATAATTGGATATATTTACATTTCTATGTACCTAGAATATGGTTGTATAAAACATAATTGTAAAATTTACTGTTACACATAAAAAAAAAATTAATAATGAATTGTAAACTTGTTGTTGTACAAAAAAATATTGTGTAAAGTTATATTGCTGTACAAAATTTCGTTTAATATATGTTTATTTGAGTATGAATGTAAATACAAAGTTTATATAATATAAGTAAATATAAAAAGAATCATAGAGAGAATGTACGTGAAAGTTATTTGTAGATAACGAAAGCATCTTAGCGTGTTAGTTAAGTAAAGTCTTCTGAGTCGTGCGACTCAACTTGCAAACTTAATGCACACTTGAAAAGTTGAAAAGTCTACGCTTGATCATCTCATACATAGTATACACAATAAAAACTACTGTAACTGAAACATTCTAGAAGAAAACAGTATAAAAATTAATTACTGTACTGCACAATAAATATAAATACTGTAGAATAAATACTGTACTGCAAGGTAGAGCTGAAAACATTACATTTTTAGTAGTCTGCGTAGAGACTTGAAGTTTGCTAGGAATATTCCTTTCGCCGAGTAGAGGTCAGCTATGAATGGATTTTACAAAATTGCACCCACAAGAGGAGGTTGCGGGGGCGTTAATAACATATATGGCAAAACAACGTTTGAGGGGTCAGCTAGTAGAAATATATTTTTCATCTAATGTATCTTTTTAATAGTCACTGTCGTCCATGACGGCAGCTACAGGGCACAATTGCGTTAATAATAATAAAATATTTGATATTTAGAGGTCATTATACACAAGTAAAGAACATAGAGTTTATTAAAAAAATTGCTAAGAATCCGAATAATAAATATACAAATATTATCTTTTGGTCATAAGAAATTTCTTTTGATAATATACGACTATGAATATCAAATTTGACTGGAAATATTAAAAAATAAAAAAATAAAAATGAAATAAATATTTAAACATTAAGAAAAGTTGAACAAGAATGTTTTTAAAGCCACGGGATGCCTAGAAAATGATAACATTATACCACAAGCTTTATAATGAGTTTAATTAACTAACATGAATAATTTATTAAACAGTGTTAAATAAAAATTTTCTGAAGTATGTTTTTCTGCAGGGCAAAGCAGGAAATATCCTGCTCAAAATCTAAAGCTACCGGACTCGGGAAGTATTTTGACCTTACAGAAGATCACACCTCGGGGGGGGGGGGGGCACCTAAATCAATCCCCCCGGATTGATTTAGGTGGTCGGCAACGCACTTGCAACAGGGATTTGGTCCAATATTGGGCTATTATATTTGTATCTATAAAAAATATACAATGTACATGAACTACTGATTCTTTATTACTTTTCATATTTGTGTGTTGAAGGTTTTATAAATAAAAAATAAATACATATTTTTTAAACAACAGGTTATTGATAGTTTTTCAAAAAGTGCTTTAAAAATCCACCATACTGTTATTTTAGCTGAGAAGCAGCCTTTATAAAATGACGAAGGTCTGGCTCTCGCGGGCTCTTGGGCTATTGTAGTTTATATTCTTATGACGTCTAGTTTGGGGGTTTTCTTTCTTCAATAAATATACTCTTTTAAACCCAACACTTACATCTGTTTGTGAACGTTTACCGCCTTGAAACTAACAGTCTGACTTTAACATTTTTATTTTATTTTATAGTTTTAGATATAGAAATAATTACAGCAGAAACAAATAAAACTTAATATTCAAATGTAGAAGGCGTATTGGTCTAAGAGACGTGGAAGAGCGACCGTCACCGATCTGATAACTCGATGAGACATAAAAAAAATAGCTATGAACACTTTTCGATAGGCAAGTTAGCATAGGCTTATTTGTTTTTAAATTATATTTGTTAAATAATAATACCTGGGTGACCGAGCCTAGCTCGGTATTTTCATTTTATTTTTTGTTTTTTTTTCTCGGTATTTTTATATTTTAATTTTATTTAAATAATAAATCACGAGAGAAATTAAAAAAAAAAAGAAAAAAAAATTTATCTGGAGACTGAGATTCGAACCCGGGTCAACACGATTTGATACCCGCCGATTTCCTAATTACGCCATTAAAGCTATGTTGACGCGTAGTGAAATTAAGCTTCGTATTCTAATGATATTTTTTCATTGCTTAAAAACAGGGATAAAACGACATTTTTTTTAAATGAATCCTAGCTAGATCAATTTTTCGCCTCCGAAATCCCCTGCATACTAAATTTCACGAAAATCGTTGGAGCCGATTCCGAGATTCAGAAAATATATATATATATACAAGAATTGCTCGTTTAATAGTATAAGATTATGTCGCATCGAGTTATCAGATCGGTGAAGGTCGCTCTTCCACGTCTCCTCTATATATGTATTTGAGCTGATGCATGTATCTATAACTCCGTTCTTCTACAACGTTTTCAAAGGCAATTTTTTTTTGTATTGATTGACGCGGTACGTCCGAACATGATAATTGATACATTCGCGCCGCTAATCGGGTGGAAAACCACTTCACTAGCCGGTGCACATTTCGATTTTTCTCCTTTGATGTGTTTAATAATGCATGAGCCCGATCGCTTTATACTGTTCACGTGGCTACGTCCGACTAAATAGGTGACCACGTTAAACGTATGTGTGACCGCACTGGTCTGTTCTATGGATTAAGGTTCGTCAATGTTGATGTATTAATTGATTTATAATAATAATAATAATTTTTATTCCGGATAAGTAACATCCATAGTGTTAGTAACAATAATAAATGGTAACTTATAATCTATGTTAGTAGACCTCTAGTTTTTAGTATTTAGTTAAAATTTTGTTGCCAGAAATACACTTATTAACCATATGATCGACGATTCAGCCTGTAATATCCCACTGTTGGGCATAGGCCTCTCCCCCATGTAGGAGAAGGATCGGAGCTTAATCCACCACGCTGCTCCAATGCGGGTTGGCGGATATATTCCCTACTATGAGTAACGATCGCTATCAGGTGTACATGATAACAACCGGGTCCGACGGCTTAACGTGCTCTCCGAGGCACGGTGGGGAGACCCACAAGAACTACACAAACACCCAGACCACGGCAAACATCTGTATGGCCAATACAAATATTGTCGTGTGCGGGAATCGAACCCGCAACCGCCCGCGCAACAGCCAATCGCAATCCAGTGCTGTGACCGCTGCGCCAACGCGGAGTTCCAATATGATTAACCATATGATTAATAATAATTAGAGAGTCGTACCTCTCGGCTACGGTCTTCAGAATGGAGTTGGAGTAGGATTTATGATTGAAACATTAATGGTATCGACCACATTTAATTCCTTATTATTGGTGCTGTCTTATTAATTGTTACGTCTACGTTATTTTGACGTCATCACAATTATGGTCATGGTTATTTGACTAAAATCTTTGTTTATTAAGACTAATTTATAAGCAAGCGAATTTTTGTAGTCAGTACGAGTTTATTAATTAATGAAAAATAATTTAGTAATTTCAATTTTCAATTATATTTTTAATTTATAATGTCATGTAGATGTTTCACTCACACGTTTTTTGAGTATTCAAAATTAGCTACAAGCTATTTTAAAATAATAACCAGTTTTAATACTCACCGCAATATTGAACCATTCACTATTATTAGAATAACTTTCGTGTGATCGAATAAGCTAATACCATTACAAATAAATTCATTACAAATAAAAGCCTTCACTTGTTCAGGTAGGAGACTAAAATGCTAACTGGCAGTTCTATAAAATGGCAGACAGATTTATTTAAAGAGAATCGTTCTAGTTTGTAACAGTAGGTCAGCGGCTGACTCTGTTTATTGATTCGAAAGCGGTGCAGTTAATTTTGGCAACTGGTAAATTATCGCCTATCCTATATTTGCGTTGAAGCTTTCATAATTTAGTGGAGTTCAGTAACTCCGGTTTTAAGCTTTTTGACATTAATGGAATATGTTTAAATGAAGACAATTATAATTGAGTATACTCGTAATTTTAGTGTTAACTGTAACCTTTTCAATACGTTGGTACATTTTATGTGTTATGTATAATGTACCTATGTAAGATAATCGTTTTTGTGTTTGCGATTTTTGGATAGAATTGTATTTTTCCCATTTTTAATAAAAACAATAATCCGTATATAAGGAAGTCTCGTACCAAAAGATACTATAGTTATAAATTATAAAAATATTATCTATATATGTATATATAAAAGAGATTTCCACCCATATATTGACTCATCACGATATCTCTGGAACCATAAGGCGTAGAGACTTGAATTTTGGTAGGAATATTCCTTTCGTCGAGTAGAGGTCAGCTAAGAACGGATTTTACGAAATTCCATCCACAAGAGTGGGTTGCGGGGGTTAATAACATAATTATATGGCAAAACAACGTATGCGGGGTCAGCTAGTGTATAATTATATAAAAGAGATTTCCACCCATATATTGACTCATCACGATATCTCTGGAACCATAAGGCGTAGAGACTTGAAATTTGGTAGGAATATTCCTTTCACCGAGTAGAGGTCAGCTAAGAATGGGTTTTACGAAATTCCACCCACAAGAGGGGGTTGCGGGGGTTAATAACATATATGGCAAAACAACGTTTGCGAGTTCAGCTAGTTCTTTATGAAATAAACAATGCTCTCAAGTAGTGTTGTGCTCCTGTGGTGAGTAAGGTCACAGATTAGTAAATAGTACTAAGGTAAGGTGGCCAGAGTTATTCAGAGTCGGGAGGGTAATGTCGCCAACGATCTTTCGATGCTTCTGGTATTGCAGACGTCTATAGGCTACGATAACTGCTTAGCATCATGTGGGCCGCAAGTTTGTTATATATAGAAATTTACATAAGTATTTTTATTTCGTGATGAGTCGTAATAAGAACCGCACGTTAAATAACACGACGCTATAATACGTAAAACGCACGCTGTTTGTTTACGAGTGCGTTTAAAAATGTAACAAAAACATTATACTTTAACCCTAATAGGCTTAACCTTTGCATTTCGTAGGAATTGTAATTAAAATGTGTACGCACAACGCCTGAATATCAACTGTAAACAATTTATGACGCTTACTATTGTATGATAATTTAATTGTTTTTAAAAATGCCCCAGATAAATAGATAATGTGACTCGTAATATATGTAGGACTATTAGCAGTTAGAAGTTGTATTGTAACAATGTTGCTATTTCTCGGTGATCGAATTATAGTAACGTATTCTGTGTTAATTGTAGTAATTAAAAAATAGTATAGGTTATTTTTATTTCTAAAATTGTATCTTCATCGTATAATGACTATAATACGTCTAATTAATCGTGTATAAAAAATGTTCTCTTAATATATAAAATTCTTGTGTCACAATGTTAGTTACAATACTTTTCAGAAACGGCTGGACCGATTTTTATGAAATTTTGTGTACATATCGGGTACGTTTGAGAATCGGCCAACTTCAATTTTTATACCCATAAGTTATAAGGGGGTGGGGATTAAGGGAGTCAATAAGATATATGGCAAAACAACGTTTGCGGGGTCAAATAGTATCGATACATTTTATTAACTTACATATAATGGAACACCATTACCATTTACTATATTATGAGTAGTAAATAGATAAAATCTTTGCAAACAAACAAAATAGTTCAAAATTAATTTCAATGAAACTAATAATGCTATATACCATGTCAAAACGCACCATCGCATCCACTTACATATTTTTTTTTTTTCTTTATTTGAGAGCTTTGCCGCTACTGCGACTATGTCGCTCTGTTATTATACACATATGTTAATAAAGTTACATAATAAGAACCTTAAGACACTATTGATACAACTTCATCAACTAATTTATACAATTTCTTTGCCGAAATAGATTCCGGTTTTGTCAAAATACTATTACATTCTCCAACATTGGTATAAAATAATTTATTAGGAAAAAATTGGCATCTTTTGGTTTCGTTCTTAACACATTCCATTAAAATATGATAGACATCCTCTACTACTCCACAAACTGAACAATTAGGGTGTGGAGTCCTACCCATCAAATATCCAAATTTATTGAATGGAATATGTCCAGACCGTAACCGTAAAGCTGTGACAACGTCTTTTCTGTTCAATAACACAGTGTCTATCCAAGGTACATTAGGCGGTTGAGGTTGTATGGTCCGGTACCAGATGCCTTTGTCTTTCGACCTTTTATCAAAATATTCCCTCCACAAGTCAATACATTTATTTTTAACTATATGCAAACATTCGGAAAAAATAGGCTTAACAAACATTTCTATACCATCACAAGCTCCATACTTAGCTAGAGTATCCGCCATATCATTACCTAATAGATCAATATGAGATGGAATCCACTGCAAAACAACTGTTTTAGACTGTTCCCTCAAACTACAAATTTGTTTCACAATTGTATATGCTACGGGAGTACTTCTAGCGTTAGATGTACATCGAGCTACATGTTGAAGAGCGCACTTAGAGTCTGAGAAAATAACAAATTTATCGTAGTCAATGGAGGATACGTATGATAAAGCTTCAGAAACAGCCAATAACTCAGCGTGCATAATAAAAATATTACTACTAATTTTAAAGTAAATAGAAGTTAAAGATTCGGCATCAAAAAATGCTGCTCCTATGTGTAGGCCATCCTTAGAACCGTCAGTAAAAATTTTGTAAAATCCGTTATACTGTTCGTTAATAAAGTTCTTACAGTGCTTATTTAAATATGATGTACTATAGTTTCTTTTAGCTTTATTAATATTAATTATATCTATTTTAATTAAATTTGCTATTTGAATATTGCTCGACCACGTGTGAAGTGAGAACAAATCCAAAGAGTTATTTTTATTGACCTCAACATTTTTTAAAATATCGTAGACTTCTATTAACAACGGCTTACGCTTTCTTTTCCACAAAGTAACTAAATTTGAAGATATAACTTCGTCTAATATTTGTATGAGTGAGCTATTAGTCATAGATATCGATTTCAGTAAAAATTTACCCGCTAAATAAAATCTTCTAAAACAAAGAGGTTGTATACACAAATCTGATACCATTACGTGAGACGGTGTACTCCTAATGTATCCACCAATTACTCGCAAAGCCCTGTTTTGCATCCTATCTAATTTAATCAAATGAGCTACACTACTATCGTTATAAACGAAACAGGCATAATCTATTCGGCTTCTTATAACAGACAAATATAAGCGTCTCAAATGTTTTGGATGAACACCCCATCCATAGCCAGCCAAAACTTTAAAAATGTTAAGAAAATTAGAAATCTTGTTACATAATTCATTAATATGTTTGCCCCACCGTAGAGATCTATCCAACCATACTCCCAAATACTTTGCATGCTGTACTACGGATAATGTGGAACCGTTGACAATAATGTTTACTGGATATCTATTAAAGCCCTTTTTGAACACACAAACTTTACTTTTCAACGACGAAATACTTAACCCTAAATTACCTACCATAAAGACAAATTTATCAACTGCTGCTTGAAGTTCTCTCTCAGCCTCACTAACACTTTGACTAGTAACATATAAAACAAAATCGTCAGCATATTGAGAGATATGAACATAATTATTTATTACTTTACATATAACAAGTACAACAACATGTAACAAGATTTCTAATTTTCTTAACATTTTTAAAGTTTTGGCTGGCTATGGATGGGGTGTTCATCCAAAACATTTGAGACGCTTATATTTGTCTGTTATAAGAAGCCGAATAGATTATGCCTGTTTCGTTTATAACGATAGTAGTGTAGCTCATTTGATTAAATTAGATAGGATGCAAAACAGGGCTTTGCGAGTAAGTGGTGGATACATTAGGAGTACACCGTCTCACGTAATAGAATCAGATTTGTGTATACAACCTCTTTGTTTTAGAAGATTTTATTTAGCGGGTAAATTTTTACTGAAATCGATATCTATGACCAATAGCTCACTCATACAAATATTAGACGAAGTTATATCTTCAAATTTAGTTACTTTGTGGAAAAGAAAGCGTAAGCCGTTGTTAATAGAAATCCACTTACATATATGTAGCTAAATTTCATAAAAAAGGTTATATGTACCTAACCTAATTTTCTGCGTCGTAGTCGAGTAGAAGCGTAGGAAGGTGCAATTTTCATTATTCCAGAACTCTTTAAAAACTTTTCTTTTACAAGCTCATATAAAATTCCCTTGCATTCTCACTAAAAGCCTTGTTATAAGAATAAACAAAGATACAATGTATTCCTTACACGGTTCACAGTCCCAACTTACGACGTTTTAACTAGGTACCTCAATTTCTATACAATTTTAACCATGTAATAATGTTAAATAGTAAGTAATAAAAGTAGTTATTATAATAAATTCTAAAGATATCGCATTTCATATTCTATGTAGTATTACTAGGCGTAATTAACTTTAGTATCCATAAGCAAGCATTACAATGTAAATGTAATTGAAGCTTTTTTGTATAACTAGATTCGAGGGCATTTTTTTAGAAACATTTTTTAAAAACGTTCATGAGAGTTTGAGAATATATTGTTGATACTGAAGAATTTAAAACTTGAGCTAACAAACAAATTAACGTATAAATTATCGATAGCCATAAAACTCCACGAAACGTGAGGTTAGTAAGATAAAAAAGTCAGATAAACCCAAATAGTAAATTATATAGTTTGAAAATCAATAACGTGCCCATTCATAGACTTCTTTGCTGTTCATTTATTTTTTTAAAGGTAGAAATAGAAAAGTAAAGTCAAAATAACCAATTACTACCCACTATATCGACCCTGATTTTTGCCGTCGATTCATTGACATTCATTCACAATAATGTACACCTGGCAATACATGCTCATCAGCGAAGCAACGGCATCCGTTTTGTAGATTGTAGTAACACACATAATAGCTGTAATAAATAGTAATTTCAAATAAATTTAATAGTTTGTCTCTTTATTAAAAATCTGTTAAAAACAGGTCTTGATAAAAAATAAAAACGAGTGAGCTGGAGAGTGAGTAGACCATACGACTGAAGTAAAACTTCTTTAGCAATAGGCCTGAACTGTGTCTTAGATGGATATACGAAACGTAACAGGCTATGAGAGAAAGAGAGAAAGAGAGAAAGAAAATGTGTGCTCGCAACTCTCTCTCTTGCTCCTCGGCCGATCACACTTTTTGTAACGCTGTCGTCACTCATTCACCAGCTTACTTCCCAAGTCAAGAGTGCGTAAAGAAGTTTTACTTCAAAAATGCGTGTATTTAAAAAAGTGGTGGAGCTCCACACTGCATGAAACGTCACAGACTTAGGCCGCCTTCAAATTTGCCGCGACAAATATGAAGGCGCCCTTATTGCTAACACATGCAATTTCCTTACAATTCTTTTGTATATATCGTCGAGCCACAAATTCATACATAGAATACAGGGTTCTTTCTGTCCCTAATTTATTGCTCGAATTTCTCTAAGTTATACTAATAATTATTGTATAAACTTGTATTAAAAACGATCATAGCGCGGTGCTGATTGATGGTTGCAACAAATGAATCAGATGCAGGTGTTTTGCCACCCGACTCCGCGCGGGGAATGCGACCGTCAGCGGAGTTTATTTCGCGAAGCGCTGGTGTGTGAACCGCGCGAGATGACTCACAACGTGTGAAACGTGTTGTCGAACGATTGTGATATCTTGTATTTGTTAATTGATTTTGTATGTGTATTGTTTTTAAATTCACTTCTATATAAACGCCTAACGTGAATAGTGGCGAATTAAAATGACGTGAACCAATTGCTTGATTATTCGTAAAGTTACAAATCGTAAAATTTCTTTTGAACTTATCATTACTACATACTATTTCTCAAAGTATGTAGGTGCTTAGTTTTATAAATAACAATTGTCTTTGTTCACAGAAAAGAGTCTTGGTCGTGGTCTCCACTCAGTAATCATGTATTGGTTTAGAATTAAATAATAAATTAATTGTAATCATGGGAGACTTTAGTACTTGCTTACTCAGAAACGATCATCGATCCTCCAAACTTCATTCTATTGTTGAATCAGTTAACTTGGAATTTCTGCCACTTTCACCTACACATTTTACGAAAACTTTTGATTCTCTTTTTACTTCAGCCTGTCGCATTCCACTGCTGGACATAGGCCTCCCAAAGTTCGCGCCAAACATCCTGGTTATCCACAATCTTCATCCAGCTACCACCGGCAACCTACGTAGATCGTCGGTCCAGCGGGCCGGAGGGCGTCCCACACTGCGTTTGCCAACACGCGGTCTCCACTCCAGGACACGTCTGCTCCAGCGGACATCGGTCCTGCGACACTGGTGACCAGCCCACTGCCGGTTCAAGTTACTAACTATGTGGGCTATGTCGGGTACTTTCGTTCTCTCGTGGATATTTTCCATTTCTGATCCTATCTTTTAGAGAGACCTCAAGCATTCGTTCAATTCCTGCTGCTCCAGATATTCCCTACCTACTATGAGTAACGATCGCTATCAGGTGTACATGATAACAAACGGGACCGACGACTTAAAAAGAGGCACGGTGAGGAGGTCCACAAGGACTGCACAAACACCCAGACTACGCCAAACATCTGTATGGCCAATACAAATGTTTGTCATTTGCGGGCATCCCCAACCAGTGCTGTGAACGTTGCGCCAACAACAAGTGAATGCGTACTACATATTACAAAGAGACATTTAATTTTTTTTTAATTTCTCGATTTATTGTTTTTATTGTTACTTCTGTTTGTTTATTAATTTAGTTTTTATTATTGTATAAGCAAGTAATAAATAAAATTAATTATTTTGAAAAATGTTACATTATGTAATGAGGAGACGTTTGTTATTACTATACGAAAAAATAATTTGAATTATAACAGCAGGGTAATCGTCGATGACTATGTCTCGAAATACGAGTATATAGAACAAAAAAAAAAAAAATACAGGGTATCATGATCACTCGCGAGTGTGCGTCAATAAGTCTTCAAACAAACTTTAACGTTTTAATGCCTACGATTAAAATTGAATACACCTGGTTATAAAAAATATTAGACATATTACAATGAAATAAATATCAAAACCATTTATACGCTGATCATACAAGGCTGAACATTATTACATCAAATTATAATTCTACAATTATAAAACTTTGTGTACGTTCGACTCAAACTGCAATATAATAAATAAATTGCAGTCAATAAAAACCAATTCACATTAAAGCTGAATTAATTTTAGTTTCCGTAATTATGTTGTATGTAACAACATGTGTACATGTGTAAAATTGCATAATTTACAAGAGCCGTTGATACAAATACAAGACAAGTACGGAATGGAATAACGCAGCGTGTAGGTACCAGGCATTGTATGCAGATTCGCTTTTCTTAAAGGTGCAACCTTTATCACATCTAGGAGAAATATAAATTTTCTACACTAAACATGGCTTGGTATTTCATTACTAAAAGCCTTAAGAGATGGGAACCTTAGATATGCAATCGTCATATCATTGCTGATGTTAGTCGGTTTGTATAATAATTGTGAACTTGTCCTTACATAAAAAAAGGATTTTATGTTAATTTAAATTACCTAAAATTAAGATGATTGATGATTCTTTCAATATCTTTCTTCTAATAATGAATTTGTTATATATTTTTTTGGTAATAAGTGTTCCTATATACATTTATATGTCTCAGAACTGAAGAACAGATATAAAGATAGCTCTATATTATTGTTTTATCATAAATTATTATTAATCAACCTTTTTTGATAACAAAGTTTTCGTATGTTCAGATTCTGCCGAAGTCGCACAACCAGTGGACAATTGATTCAGTGTATCAATCAACAAATTTCAAACTTATCTAATTATGACGTGGCCACTTAATTTTAACAGGCGAATAATACAAGAAAATAAGATTGTTTTATACATTACTTTTTTACGCTGTGTTGATTTCGTAACAAATGCTCTAAAGGAGAAATGTATATCAAACGATTTATAAACGTCGACCAGTGTTCTTTGAGTTCATTGGATAGCTGACAGACGCAACCTTATTGGTATATCTTTGATACGCGATGACTTAGAATTCGATATCGTTAATTTTTATTTGGCACCTTCAAATATTAATAGACATTGCAATTGGAAACTTTATTAATTTCATTGAAACGCAAAGCAACATGTTAATTCATATGAGACTTGTTGTTAATGGTAGTATTTCCGTTTGTTGTTAGGTAATAAGCACCAACAGCTATATCAATCGGATTACCGCTACGGACGCACGGTTATATAAAAAGGTTAAAAAGATAATTAATTTATCGTGTAACAATCTTTTGTTTATGTTTAAAATATTAATAGATCTAATTCTCATAATTGATCTGCATAATATAGTTAATGGCAACACCGCATAATTGTCATGAATGAAGAAAAATATTATATATCGACCTTTTTACAGTGCTCACCTTTAAGTGTCCGAGTCGATATCGGAGGTCCAGTAAAAATAAGTAATCGCTTCTTTTATTGCCTTTACATGTTACATGTTTCATTTTACTTAATATATTATAAATATAAGTAAATACGTTGCCGTAATTCCTTTTCGCATTTTATATAGTCGTAACAGTGAATGCTTGTTAATTACATAATTTTTTTTTATAAACGGAAACCCATAGTAGTTTTTATTGTCCGTAGAAAATAACTAGTTGTAGTAATTAGTAATTACTATCGGTAGGTAGAGGTCTCTTTAAATTACTACCGTTTAGATATATGATCACTGTTTTAATTTTAATAACACGGCAATTATGTACTTACCTAAGTTTTTATTTTATTTTTAAATAATGCTTAAATTAAATTCATTAAAATTTAGTATATTTAAATGAGATATTATTCTAATAGCTCTAGTTTTGTAACTGTTAAAAATATAGGAATGTACAATTTACGGTATATAAATTTTAAAAATATGAAAACGGTAGCCAATTTAACAATACTGTAGTACGTAACTTGAAATATTTTTTAAAATTTAGGCGTAGGTAGTTACGTATTGTTAAAAAACTATGTACTATATATTAGACTTCTTTGAGTAGGTAAATAATTATGAAAAAAAAAAAAACATCTCTAAGGAAGTATGTTGCAAAGGAGGTTATGCAACGCTAACCTCATTGGTCTAACCTCTTTGGCGTCGCATTGTTTAAGTATCGAACATGTTGAATAATTAACGTTCTGCGTACGCGTTCGGTGAGGGTTGGTCGATCGTGACGTCGCGACCTCGCACTTATCTCCGGAGCTCTCACGACCACGCAGCGCGAGCACGACTACGCTGCTTTCGTTAAGGGCCGTGTACAGATCGTAAAAATTATATTGAAGTATTTCTATTCCCGTTAAGGAGGTTATTTATTATTATACCTCATTATTAATAATCTTTATATCATGGTCTGTATTAATAGATATAAAATAATCCGAATTTATGTAGGTATGCCACATGCATAATATGAACCACTGCATCAGCCGCTGGAATGGTGAAAATTCGGTCCGATTCGGTTGGATTTAAAATGAGATCTGATTTCGAATATCTAGTCGTGGATATAATATATTGTTTATCGTGCAAATAAGTTACGAATAGAGGTAGGAGGTAGAAGAGCCATTATTTTTTTTTAAATACTGGGCAATGCATTTACGCACTTACCGACAGGAGTGCGGACTCCCCGGCACGAAAAAAAGAGTCGGAATACCCACTAAAACCTAGCCGTAACCGGTGCCCTTATCGTCATGGTGAATCGTCACGGGATCTCTTGAGCATGCTACCGTAATGCCTCGAAGGTTGGCCTGTGCCGGCCGCCTTCGTGTATAGAGCACTCACGTGGTACGAGGGATGGTGCCCTTCTCTCACTCTATTGCGGAGAGTGAATGAGGGCATATTGGCGTCTTCTTCCGTCACTCCACGCTCGCCATCATCGCTCGACCACGCTTGGTAATGATATGTCTTCGCTCCTTACGGCCGCCAGGGTACAGTGATGGGGCAGCGGGGCAGTCCTCGAGAGTGTGACGCGCCGCATCTATCTATGCGTCAAAATCGTGACAGGTCAGCAACCCGTGCCCCGTGGGGACCCCAGATCCTCCGTCCACTAATCGATATTGTGGTTGGCACGTGGTGCGGATTTGTCCTCGAGCTCGACTTGAACGGTACCTGTACACTTCCATGAGACCTTGGTACATTGTTTGTGATTGTGATGAGCCGCTCTTGTATTAGGTATGTCTGGGTTCCTGGTTAGAGGAAATTGGTGGCAAATTTACTTAAAGACTTTATTAACAAAACTAGTTATTTATTAATTACATAAATTGCGAATATTTCTCTACTGGTATATAACAGTAATAAGTTCTATTTATTTTATCTTAAAATATGTAGCTTATATATTTTTTTTCTATGACGAAAATACTCAAACACATATACATAGTACAATTTTAAATATTACAGTTGTGTTATAAATTAAATATGCATTTTAGAAGGATTCGGAAACTTATTTTTAATTTTAGAAAGGATAACGGAGGTATTAAAATATTTAAAATTTAATGTATTTTTAACAATGAAATATTTTTGCTAAAGTTTACATTAATAAAACATAAGAAATGGCATAAATGAAAAAAAAAACGTGATAAATCGCATAGATAAAAATAGTCTATACAGACATATTAAGATTCGTGGGTAATAAAAGAAACCGGTCTGCTGGTATGCAGACGGAGGTAACGGCATTGCCTAATGCGTTTTTTTTAATGAAATTCTGTCTATTATTTTGCAAAAAGGTTTTATACTGAGTTGTGATTGTGTTCTAATTTAAATATTTCTGGCATAATTTGTCTGTGGCTGAAAATGTTACCTTTTTAAATAATAGGCAGAGGTTTTGTGTAATGGACGTAATGGTAATAATAGATATATAGGTCACTCTTATATAGGCTTGTAGTACATAATTATTGTACTTAAGTTTAATATATGATCCAAAAAACTTTTATTAAAAACATAATATATATTTATGTTTCTTACATGTGTCCGTATGCATAAAGAACTATGCAATCAAAAGAAAAAAATAATCGAAAATGTAAGTTCATCATCGTCTCTTTAAACTTAAAATGTTAGAAAAAATATGTGTTAAGCAATGAATACATAATCATAATTATTATTTTACTAATAACAGTTAATTGTTAATTATTTTGAACTTTGCAAATAATTATCTTTAGTTTTAAAAAAGAAACTGGCTCCTTACAATGTCTTGGGAAAAGAATAAATTGATTTTTAGGTTTTTATTCCTTCCTGTGTATTCAAATTTGCCTTATATAAGCACTAAAAATCTTTTCACGATTCAGCCTATAATATCCTACTGTTGGGCATAGGCCTCTTCCCCATATAGGAGAAGGATTGGAGCTTAATCCACCACGCTGCGCGCTGCTCCAATGCGGGTTGGCGGATAAAAAAAAATCTTTTAATTAACCAAATAAACAAAGTTATGGCATATGTATAACATTACCGTTAAGTAAGTTAGTTTATTTAGAACAATGGATAATTTTTTCTTGGTTTTGAAAATAAAAGGCCCCGTAGACGATCAAATATTTGATCAAACTTCATATTAAATTTCTGTTTGACAAACGTGTTTGTCAAATTATTTGATCGTGTGCGGGGCTGCGGGCTTTTTTGATATGTTTGTTATATGAAACATGAAGTTTGATCAAACATGTTTGACAAACAAGTTTGATCGTTTACGGGGCCCATAAGACGTATGTATTCGATTTATAAGTTATACAGTTTGTTTGTATATTATTACCTTTCTTTTCTTAACTAGTAATTGAGAAGAAGTTAACAAACATTAATATAAAGGTAGTTTTCGTTTTTTTTATTCATATAATATAAACATAATCTATGTAACATCATACATATATATATAAATTAAACACACACACACACACACACATCGCGCACACGCAGGCACGCACGCATTCACGCACGCACGCACGCATCACGCACACACACACGTACACGCACGCACGCACGCACACACACACACAAACACACACACACGCACACACACACACACACACACACACACGCACACACACACACACACACTCATAAACACAAATTCATAATCCAGACGAGTTCTACATAATAATATCCTTTTCACTACTACGTTGAGTGCTGCTAACGTTTTGCACTTTCATGAAACAAGACATAGGACGCTTGTGCACAACAATGAATTTTACGGACGGGCTGTCCGATTTTTTACGGTCCGATATGATACGCCATAGAAATGTATGGGCGCTTGTGCACTACCATGAATTTTACCGTCCGTAATTTTACTTTTTCCCATACCGGACCGTTTTTTTCGGTCCGAGATGAAGGGAAGGGGAGGGGGGCGGGGAAGGGGTGTGTCGCTAGGGCTGCTAAGTTTTTTTGACAAAAAAAAGTATAAAATGGATTGGATAGGAAAAAATAAAATAAAGTATTTGGAAGAAAAAAAAGTCTTTTTCAAATTTTATGTTTTAATTGCTTTAAAAACGTATTTTTGTATGCTTTTAGTACATGTTAACAATTTTTTGTTATCGTTAAATGTTTCAAAGCTTATTTGGCAACCTTTTAATTTAAATAAACGATTCTTTATTTCAACTTTTAGATTTCTTTCTGAAAAAAACCTCTTTTAGTGAAAACTGAAGTGGCGGAAACGGAGAGTAAATAAGAAATAATTTTTTTTTTATATTTTTCAAGCTATCACATGCATTTTAAAGTATATATTGCCATTTTTCAACTGTACTTTTCACTGAAAATTGTTTATCATCATTAGTGAATTGGATCTCTTTAATGTTTGGATCTCTTTAAGTATTATAGATTCGGAATACATATCGTCCATCTTAATTAATATTTCATCTTTCTTGTAATTTGGCCTTTGTAATTACCATTTGAAAATGTTCAATAAATTTAAAACCTAATTTTTAAACCGACTTCAAAAAAGGAGGAGGTTTCTCAATTCGACCGTATATATATTTTTTTATGTGTGTTTGCGGATAACTTCGTCGTTTATGAACTGATTTTTATGATTCTTTTTTTGTTGGAAAGGGGATATCCCGACGGTGGTACCATGGTAAGGAAACTAGGATCTGATTATGGCTTCCCGGAGAAATCGAGGGAAACTTCGAAAATCGTAGAGGTTTCGTGGAATTTTATTCTTCTACTTACGTTGTATTACTTGTCGATGTAATTGAAGTCATGATTTCATTTATGTATTTGTAGGTATAATTACCAAAAATAAAGTATATTACGTTATTATAAAGTATGGTTGGTAACCCTATTGCGTTGCGTTCGTAAAATTCCGGAACGTAAAATTCATTGTAGTGCACAAACGCCCATCCGTGTTTTTCAGTGCCAAATCGGACAGTAAAAAATCGGACCGCCGGACGGTAAAATTCATTGTAGTGCACAAGCGCCCATAGAGTTATAATAGGAAGCAAACTACAAAGGTTCACCTGATGTTAAGTTGTCACTGCAGCCTATAAACTGTGTTGGAACTGATAGCTGATGTTAAGTTGTCATTGTAGCCTATAAACTGTGTAGGTACTGGTAGCTAAAGGCGTGAGGCAGTTCAATGTGAAGCAATGCGGATTTTCTGCGAGAGTTTACAGTTGCGTTGGTAAAATTTTTAAGCAAAAAACGTTATCAACATTAAAAAAATGTAATGAGGTCATGAATCGTAGCTATCGTGGTTTGGTTATTAAGCGCAGGATTATTTTTGATTTTAATTGGAAATTACTATCTACTACTTATTATTAGTTTGCACATTCAAGTGCAGCTCATATTTGTCCTTTTCATAGTTGTTTTGACATGTCTAATTAAGAGCGTGCATAAGGCGAGCAAAAAATCAGATTTCACCCGCGCGCCCGATGAAACAAAATATACAAAAAGCCTCGTGTCAGAGTGCGATAGACGATATAGTTTTGAGCGCATTACGAATGTAAAAAACGACAAATATGTTATTTTGTATATAATTCCGAAACTAAAAGTAATTACATTAAATGCCTTGGCATAGCCTTTACTCATATTTAAATGTAATTAATTATCAAATTTTTGTCTTAATGGTCATAACCATATCGAGTATAAATAGAAAAAATATAAAAATTAGAGGTTACTTCGTGATTATATTTTATCGAGGAAATTTCCTTATTTTATGTTTTTGATATGGGTCAACCCTTGCAAATATCACGTAGTTTGTCATATATTTTTATTTTAAGATTTGGTCTGGAACTTTTCATGTCAAAACAAATAGAAGATGGTAATTTTGCATTATGCGCACTCTTAATGACGAAATTATAAACAGGTATTATTAGGTATAAATGTCGGCTGTTACCTAGGAAAAGACCGCGTGTGTTAAAAAATTTTATACGAGCTTTCTTTGACGTTGCAAATAGTCACGTTTATATGAAAGCTACGCGAAAGATTGTAGCCTACCCAAACCCGTACTAATTCACATGAAACATCGGAATATAAATACTAAAAAATATGAAATTAAAAGCCTGAATATAAAACATTTAAGACAATAAACTGTCGATATCCTAATTTATTAATGCATTAAAATCTAATAATAGGGTATTCCACTATGTTTGAAAAAGTACTTCAAAATGTTGATTTTCTAATAAAAAGCCACAAAAAATATATTTCGGCAAAATAAACACGCTTTCATGCCATAAAATTAAATTAAATTTTAAACCTTTTTTATTACCGCGAAAACGCTACAGCCATTTTGGTGACGTAATATGTGCAATAACAAAAGTGTTTGACGTATGTAAGAGAGTAACATAACCTACAATTACTATAACAACCATCAACAAATTAGTAATGAATGCATATTATTTCAGTTGGAATAAGATATGAAGAGTTATTATACGAAAGAACACAACTATCACTCCTTGAAGTTAAAATTGATAGATATTATTGATATAGATAGCAATTGACAGCACTGACAGAACTTTGTTATTGCCCTTATGACGTCACACCATGGCGGCTCGTGTTTTAGGTCACGTGATATACAGATTAAAATATACAACTTTTAATTTCAATATAATAAATCAATAATGCGCTTTTATGATTCCAAATCAAAATATTTAGGTGTATTTCTATATTAATTTTAATTTTTATCAAATGTTATAATTTATTTTTCACTACGGAAAGTACCCTATTACGAAGTAATTCTCGTGAATAAATCAAGTAACTTGAAAGTTGAAACGTTTTTCTCTCATTAAGGCACTAATAAAATTAGCCATCAAAACGTTAGGATGTGTCTAACTAATGTAGGCGGTATCAGATGTCAGCGCGGGTCCGTAAGGGCCACCGCTAACTTTCTGTTGCGGGTCGGATTGTATCTAGAGATCTCGCATTTGCGCACTCGATGCAAATGACATTCTCGGTTGCATATTTACAAACTACACTTTACTTGTTACTTTAAAAGGGCTTTTATTTTTTTAAAGCATGTTGATCTATTTCACTTTTGAATTTTTATTAAGATATTTAACTTTTTTTCTCTAACTATCCACAGTTGTCAAATTTAAGCATATAAATTTGTAATACGGAACAATTCAAGTTGTTAGCACACCTTCTGGGCATAGATTTATGAACAGAGAGCAGAGGAGGATTGTCTCGAACTGTGTTAACTTATTACAAGAGTTCAATTAAACAACGATTTCCTTATGAAATCTGTAAAAGAGTTCTAGTCACAACGTTTCGGCTCATATGACACCTACCGAAGAAATTTACACCTACTGAAGAAATTTGCAAATACAGCTTACAGCATAAAGCTGATGATTTGATATGAGCTCATCGAGAAAACGGTTTACATATTGGACGCATATTATGTCGACACTATAGGAGATATGTACCATGGTATAATTTTTTGAAGTAGGTACCTAATATTGTAGCCCCTGTGTTTTTTGTTTTAACTTATTGCGATATAATTGGTTTACAGGCGTAGCTAAGCTAAGTGACTGATGATTCACTATTTTCTCAAAACGAATACTATACTTAGTGCAAAGTAATGATCAAAAAATTATTTTTGACAATTTTTTTTGTAGCATATTGTTTTAAAAAAAAGAAGATATTTAGTAACACTATACGAAATTAAAAATAAAATAGAAAATGTAAAAATATATCTATTTCAGTAGTTTGCTGTTGCGCAGCCGAGTGCGTGGTCGTGCACTGAACGTAATGACAGGCCGCACGCGCGCACTGCCTAATTGATAATGAGCGCGAACGTGCGCAGGAGACATGCGCCATGGGAACCGCGCACGAGAGCCCGAGATATACGACGATTTGTGTACATTACACACGTAGCGGATTTGTTTTACCTGTATTTGTTAAATTTAAACTATCTTTCATAATATAATTTTCATTAAATGAGCCAACAAATTAAATATAATAAAATATGTAATGAAATTCAGTTTCCATTCAGAACCAAGAGCCTCTGAATGAATTACGCTGATCAATATCAAAATTCAAATATATTATTTTCTTCCTAACGTTTAGTCTTCATCCTTTACTGTAAATAGTTTATACATAGAGTAGCAGTCGTTAGTAGAAGTAGGTAAGGTAGTCGTAACATATTGTAGCAAATGTTCTAACGCTACGTATACGTACTCGTATTTAGCCACAATTTTGATCCTGGGGGTAATCCATTAGGGGTTTAATTAAACTGGACGTAGAAAATATAATTACGTGTAATATTTAAGTTACAAAATTTCTGATTCATGATTTAGTTTTTTCTTTGAACTAGTATTGAACATTACGTTTTCTGGGTCTAATTCGCGAACATTGGCCTCGTGTGTACGATGAGAACCGATGCGACTGAGATGCGACGCAATTACTTGCATCATTACGTCCGCCTCCTGATGAGAGACTCTCCTCGTTTTAATTTTCTTGTTTTCGGAACTGATCTGATAGCGCACAGGATTTGCATGTTGCACATGTTTACTTCTCACGGTCGCTGATAACGGTATGTAGTCGTTTTTATTTAATGTTTGTCTATAAAGAGTTTTCTCTTTAAATTCTTTGTGGTATCTATATAAATAAAAATGAATTGCTGAATGTGTTGCTAAGCGCAAATTTCAATAGCAGCTGAACCGATTTCGCTAATTCTTTTTTTTATAATATTCCTTGAAGTACGAGGAATGGTTCTTACGGAGAGAAAAATTTAAAAAATTGCCTCAAAAAGTCTAAAAACGACACTTTTCTATAATCCCATACAAAAGATTCGTTATAATATAATAAAGTTTAAGTGTTAGTGGAGGGGTTCCGGGAAGGGTAAGTATTAAAAAAAATTAAAATATAGGGAACTCCGAATGTTTGATTACAAAATTTGTAAGTATCACGTTTAACGTCTTAAAAATACCTTTAGCAATAATTTGCAAACGAAAAAAATCGACTTCAGTTTACATAAACAAGTAGTATAATGTAGGAAGTCGAAAAATTAGTCAATTAAATTTACATTATTAGGTCCGTATAACTCAAAAAGCACACTTCAGATCCTGATCAAAATTAAAAAGTTAAAGAATGACGATTTAAAATAATTAAGTTGTATTAAAATATGATAGCCATTTTCCATCGACACGTAAATATATGTATTAATATCAGTAAAATTGTGACTCATTTCATACTATTAGGTTACGGGTAAAAATAGATAAACAGTGTTCGTACTTAATTATAATTAATTGTTAACGCCATCTATGTCTATCGGCTTCACGCATGTACGATTCTAAACGCCTAGCTGTTGAATTAAAAAAAATAATAATAAAAAAAATCCAACACGCGAAACGAAGATGACAGGTTAATTGAACAGGTTTTTCAAATCAAGCAAATTAATTATCAGTAGCGAGACAAAAAAGCAAAAACATTCAAATAATACAACTCTCTTTATTTAATTACATTGTTAATATCACGTAAAAAGTATTTAATAACTATAGTTAACTAGCTAACCAGCCATATTCTTTTTTTGTGAATATATCGATTTCTTTGAAATTTCTTTTATCTATACAATAATGTTGTCTTTAAAATGACGAAGATAAAAAAATAATTATTCATTTTTGGCGCAGTCTTTCGTAAGTTATGTGCATATATAAGTTTCAGGGATTCATTTTTGTTTATATAAATGGATAATATAATAAACTAGCTTCTGCGCGCGACTTCGTCTGCGTGGAATAGGACCAATTCTGTCATACATGATTTGTGCGAAACTTTAACCGTTTACGCAGCGAAAGCTCTCAAAAGGAAAAAAAAAACCCGATTTTGAAACATTCTTCATTGGTGCTACGCTCCTATTGTTCTTAGCGTGATGATATATAGCCTATAGCCTTCCTCGATAAATGAGCTATCTAACACTGAAAGAATTTTTCAAATCGGACCAGTAGATCCTGAGATTAGCGCGTTCAAGCTAACAAACAAACAAACAAACAAACTCTTCAGCTTTATTATATTAGTATAAATTCCCAAGCTCAAGCAAGCTTTTTAACTGCAGTGGTAGAAACAAGGAGGTGTAACGAGTATATTACTTATGTGTTACAGTGTTACATACAGTGGATTTAACATTTTTGACAATGATTTTTATTAATAATAACATTAATAACCTTAATTTAATTAGGAGTCCTATCGATAACAACATTTACAACACGTAGGTAGGGCCTTGTATAAACAATATAATTCAGTTTCTTTATGGTTCATTTTTTTGTATAGAAAATGGTTTCGTTTATAGGCTGAAAAGAAACCATTTTTATACAAATTTTTAAGACACGAACAAAGTTTATTAACATAATTTAATAATTTGTAGTCACAATCAAACTTATTTTGGTAACATCCTCACTGTAGCCGAAAAATCTTAGTAGATTATATAAAATAGTTTCGTGATTGACCTTTTTTTCTATCAAATGACATTTACTCTTTATTGTCTATGCCTTTTTTAAAAGATCGTGGCTAGATTACGCTTATCATACAGGCGATTTTGATAAATTTTACTACAGATCGATAGTTGCGTGACTTTCCAGTTTCCTGTATCGGCCTTTAGTATAAAAATATATCAAACAATTAGGACACGTCTTTGATGTAATGTATGTAAATAATATTCAACGACACAAGTACAGATCGTTTGATAGGTATATGTAAATAATATCAAACAATCTGAACTGGTGTATTTTAAAATTAATACAGACATTAAAGTTGAAACATTGTAGAGATATAAATCAATTATTCCATCTGATTATAGATATTATTACGTAGCTAATAGCAAATGAACGAACAATTATACAATAATATCCATCTTTGACCCGGTTGCAAGTTAAATGCAAGCATTAGGCACACGCAAATATGTCACTGCGTGCTAGTCCGGCAACGACTGTCATGCAAACTCTACAAAAAAATCAACATGAAGAAAATACTTTGTAATAACGTTTGAAAATAATTTATCATTTTATTTTTTATTTTTTCGATATCAATTTGTTACATTGTTTCAAATGTTGTATTTAATTTAAACGTTTTCCAAAAAATATTTTTTTTATATAATCGCATTTTAATTGAAGTTACCTGAGGTAGGGCACAGCAGGAAATTTGCTCAAAATATGGAGTAGCCCGTTTGGGGTAGTACCTCGACCTTAAAGAAGATCACATCTAAATAATACTGTTTTCAAACAGTGTTGTGTTCCTGTTGGTGGGAAAGGTGACCAGAGTTCCTGGAGGGAATTGGGGATAGGTTGGGCAACTCGCTTGCGATGCTTCTGGTGTTGGAGACGTCTATAAGCTACGGTAATCCCTTACCATCAGGTGAGCCGTACGCTTGTTTGCCGCCCTAATTGCATAAAAAAGAACTATTATTTATTAAGTAAATCATTGTCTTCGGATAATAATTAATTGAAATGAAATGAACTGGGAGTTTGAGAAGTTTTGCTATTTTTCATTAAAATCGTTTCAGTAAAATTGCCGTGAAAACGTAAACATTAGATAAATAGTTATTTGTGTTCGTTTCCCACGATGTGCGTTTTTGTGGATAAATCCTCGCTGACGCACCGTGAGAATTGGCCTCTCACATTAATTTTATCATTTTATGTTTGAAATATACGAATAATTGAGTAATGAAAAAAGGATTCTATTATGACTTGTGACCTAAATAATGGCCGTTGAGAATTACAGTTTATAGTTTTCTGCTCTAGGGTTCGATTCCCATTTCTCTCCTCGAATCTTGATCTATTATTTATATAGGTATTAACGTATTATTACTTTTATGTTTTCTTGTACATCGGAGATAAACTTATATTTTGTATTTCCATTCATTTTATTTCGAAAATAATAGTAAAAGTGGCATTTGACCTTTAAAATCTATATCACTCACTAAAGTAACTATTAAATGTTAAGTGTAACACAACGTTGAGGTAAACAAGGGAACAGTTAAAAATAGTAAAGTTTCAATTTCTTAGTAGGTAGGTAGGTAGGTAGGTAGTTTAATAGTTTATTCTAAAATAGCTTCTGCTCGCGACTTCGTCCGCGTGGAATAGGAACAATTCTATCATACATGATTCTTTCGAAACTTTAACTGTTTACGCAGCGTACGCAGCGGAAGCTCTCAAAATACCCCGATTTTGAAACATTCTTCATTGGTGTTCCACTCCTATTGGTCGTAACGTGATGATATATAGCCTATAGCTTTCCTCGATAAATGGGCTATCTAACACTGAAAGAATTTTTGAAATCGAACCAGTAGTTCCTGAGATTAGCGTGTTCACACAAACAAACAACCAAACAAACTCTTCAGCTTTATAATATTAGTATTTCAATGATTAGTGCAGTTGATCGTTTAGTCCCGTGTTGCAAAACACTGTGAACGGATCGAAGATTTAGAGTTCGATCCCCAGTACAACAGCATTTTTTAAAACTTTATTTGAAATTGTTGGCGCAACGATCACAGCACTGGTTTGTGGCTGTTGCGGTCGCGGGTTCGATCCCCGAACATGACAAACATTTGTATTGGCCATACAGATGTTTGCCGTTTGCCGTGGTCTGGTGTTTATGCAGTCTTTGTGGGTCTCCCCACCGTGCCTCGGAGAGCACGGTAAGCCGTCAGTGCCGCTTGTTTTCATAGACACCTGATAACGATCGTACATAATTGGAGCAGCGTGGTGGATTAAGCTCTGATAATATCCTACATGGGTAAAGAGGCATAATTATGCCCAGCTATGGGATACTACAGGCTGCTGATGCGTAGTTTGTATGATAATGTTTACAATGTATACAATGGAATTACTCTTGGTGAGTCTAAAATAAATAAATATAATAAAATATACTATAGTTGTTCTAAAAAAAGGCATTATGCACCAATCTTAAAAACAGATAACTGTGTGTATGTGTATACAAAAAAATCATATTTTAATATTTGTATTTATTCTTATACGACTAGGGCGCCTTCAAATTTGCCGCGCGGCGGTAGCGCGGCCTACTTTGTAAAATAACAACGCGCGATTACGCAGCGCTGCAACCGCGCGTTGTTACTTACATAGATTTACAAAGTAGCGCGGCCGCAGCGCTGCAGGCTGCAGCCGCGGCGCCCTAAGTTAGCAAACAAGCGTACGGCTTGTAGTCATGATGGTAAGCGATTACCGTAGCCTATAGACGCTTGCAACACCACAAGCATCGCAAGAGAGTTGTTGATCTTATCACTGACTTATACTTACCTACATGGGGAAAGAGGCCTATGCCTAACAGTGGGATATTACAGACTGAAGCGAGTTGAAAATTGTTAGTTCATGCGTCAATACATAATTCAGTCAGAACGATTAGTGCTATTACAAAGCAATGCAGTTGTATAAGTACTTGGCATCGTTAACACTGAAACATTAATTAGCGTTTGTTGTTGTGTTTTAACCATCTACTATTAATTAAAATTAAATTAAGAAATTAATTGATATCGTTTTAAATTGTTTTTATGTATTTATGTATCTGATGGCACATAAGCTTAAAATCCACCTGATATAAGAAGCACCACGAGCGCGTTCCCGTTCTAAGGAAACCTCAATAGCGAAATAATTTCGAAATGTAGTCGTTGACATTATGTCAAAGGATTCCTTGGAATAAAAATAATTATACAAGCGGTAAAACACGCACAAGGCAGCAAAATCTTAAAGGCTAAATTCCATACAGTATCAGTAGTATGGAAATATGAATTTGTAAATCTATTGTAATATTAGTTTAATTAGTCACTAGTAAGTAGTAATTTATCACTAAGCAATAAAGAGAAAAATGGCAGAGAAAATAAAATACATATATTATACTTGGTTACATTACAGTATAGTTTAGTGCAGCTTACATTTTCGTTAAATTAGAACAACGCCTATAATTTCTTTTTTGCTCTTTTGCAAACGTGACTATTACAGTGTGATTATTTATTTGAAAATATGTAACCGATTAATAAGAGTACAATACGACTGTATCGCAGTCAAACTTCAAAAGTATTTTTATTGAGGAAGAAGAATAGTACCACCTTGCAGAAGATAACAGCTAAATAACTCTGCTCTCAATAAGTGTTGTGTTCCTGTGGCAAGTAAGTTGGTCAGAGCTGCTGGGAAAGGTCAAGGTTAGGGTTGGAAATACGCTTGTGATACTTCTGGTGTTGCAGTCGTCTGTAGGCTACAGTAATCGCTATCACATGGGCCATATGCTTGTTGACAAAAATAAAAACTAAAAAGAATTAATTCGTCGCTTTTTATGTATCTCTCAAATCGGACAGTTTGTTAACAAATAACAGTAAACTGTGTAGTTCCTCATATCACCTACAAAAAAAAACATGTGCTTTGAAATGTACGTAATAAAATATTACGGTCCACTAACACGAAAAAAAAAAAAACAAATGATCCATTGTATCGATTTATGAGAGTCGTATATATTTATTCGAAAGAACGTTCGAACCAAAAATGTACAAGACGTTTAAACTGTTGATATTAACTGCTAAAGTAATTATAACAATTGCCGTTAAAAGATAAACCATTATAACATACTTTAGAAGTATTTATGCGTAAAATTTAATAGCGAATCTCAATACATGCCACGTTCGAATCTAACCAAATATGGTGGACCGTATAATTGAAACATTTATAATAAGGGCGTCCACAAAACTGTTAATAGTCATCCTCGTCCCAAGGGCTGTGCCCTTTCGAAACATCTGCTTGTTATGAAAATAGGAAAAACGACTATTGGTATTCGATTGCTAGAAGTCGCGTCTTACCAACTAAGGCTTCGGTTGATTTATGACAATATCTCTTTGAACTTATATTTAACGAAACAATTGCGTGTTAAGAATGTAGCTTTTTATCGCCTCATAATGATATATGTATATACCAGTTGACACCTTGCTAATTTCAAGTTTTAACACCTATTTAGAAAATATTGTAGACGAAGTTCAACATTAAAAGGTGATAAAGTATTTCAGTTGGAGAGATGCGTGTCTTAATGAGTAAAGAGACCAGAGTTGGCAGTACTTTAGTGCAGTTTATTTCTCAGCTACGCCAGTATTGATAGATGGGCAGCTTTCAAGACAACTCAATATTATAATTAACAAGTAACATCCGCTCTGGTGTAGTGGCTCTGGTATACAAAAACAACATAACCGCAAACCCGCAGTTTAGGAGTGTGGTAAGCTCCAATCCTTCTCCTACATGGAGGAAGAAGCCTATTTTCCAACAGTAGAATGTTACAGGCTGAATGCGAAATTTATAATTAAAATAATAATAATGACTAGCTGTGCCCGCGACTTCGTCCGCGTGGAATTTAACAAAAAAGTTGTTCTTCAGTTCGCAGACTTATAAAATAAATAAATTTCTAATATTAAAGTAGCCTTAGTTACTCCTTACTATATCAGCTATCTGCCGGTGAAAGTCCCGTCAAAATCGTTCCAGCCGTTTCAGAGATTAGCGGGAAACGACAGACAGACAAAAATGGTAAAAAACTATTTGTATATGTACCGTGTAAACATCCATATGCATTTAGTAAGAAGCGATTATTTTAATATTACAAACAAACACTCCAATTTTATTTATTTTTATAGATAATGTTATAAATAAATAAAAGCAATCGCACTAAACACGTTTTGAATACAAGAAGCGCTAGCGTGACATTCAAATATATTGATAATAAGTATAAAAGATAGATGCAGTTTAAATCAACAAACTGGTTTTTGAATATAACCGGAGCAAGTTTTTTGAGTTGTCTTTTTTATTGCAGTAAAATGCTCTAAAATTTAAATTGTTAACAAAATTACGTTCTACTTTCACTTGTATACCTATTGATATATCATTAATTACTTATTAAATCTATTATGTGTATGGTCTTCACGTAGTTTTATGCACGTTTCAATGTTAATGTGTTAAAAGTTAGTCTAGTCTAGTTAGTCTGTCTAGAACCGTATAGGGCTTCATAGAATTAAATGATATGAAAAAGTTATAGTTTTTTTATTTTTTTTTATTTTATAGAAACAACATCAATATGTTAGTTGCCCATGCCATTTTTACTACATAAAATATTTGTTACTATACAGCGTGCCTATTTTTCACATCTCAGACCAGCAGTTCTAAAGCTGTCTAGAATTGCTAGGATGGTCTGACACTGACAGATTTTCGTTGTTATTCCTTATTCCGAAGCTCCTGGGGGGATTGTTGATAGGGTCGGCAACGCGCTTGCGACGCTTTTGTTGTTGTAGGTGTCTATAGGCTACGGTAGTCACTTACATCAGGTGAGCCGTCCGCTTGTTTGTCGACTTAGTATCATTAAAAAAATGTTAAATATGCAATAAATATATCAAACTTCTGTCTCACTTTCTCTACTTCCTTTACGTCCTACTGTTTGCAAGTGGTCATGTTGACTTCTCGAGTCGCTGTTACTATGGCCAAGAACTCAATGAATGCGTTCTTGGCATGGTCTAGCTAGAGTGTTCAACGCCAATCTCAGCTTAAGTGGCATTACTTGCCTCTTATCGGCCCTGCTCCATCTGGGTGTCGGTCTATCTGGTTTTCCTGGGTGGTCTACCCTAAGAATTCCTCGATAGCAATCGCTTACTGGTGATACTTACCTTGATGTTCCGGGTCCAGATGCAAAGTGATATGAGTTCTACGCCATTTTTGCTAGAGTTTTTATAAAATGGACAGAAATCTGCAGCGCCATCAGAAAGGTACAAGGAGATGATTTACCGTTTTCGTTGGTGTAAAAGTGGCTGGCAGATCTTTGTGCCACTATTTTAAGTTGAAGGTGCTCAGACCCGCTCAGTGGGGCCTCCACGAGGGGCGGCTGTTCAGAGGGAAATGTTAGTTGGACTGAAGCTTCCCCTCTGTGCTCGTATGTAAATAACACTAACTATTGTTCATTTTATATTAGAAAAAAGATATAATCCTTACTTCTGAGTTCTTCTGAGTCTACCGCTTGACCGTGACATTCTCTTTGGACATGTTTCTCATATTCTTGGCGTCAGATTTTAGTCCAATTTATGCCTTATCAGTCTTATCGCATTAAGTGAAGGCTTTTTTGTCGTTCTAGACTTGTTTAATGCACTTCCTGCTACACTAATAAATATATTTTGAAATAAATATCTTAACGTACAGTTGTCTGTCCCGGAGGTAATGTTCCTAAATTAATGCCTTTGTTTTAGACAACACTAAGCTAACATATTTTAATAGATTCACAAATAAATAATAGATATACAAATATATAAGTATTCATCCAGGGGGCAAGTATTGAACTCATAACCCAAACAAAAGAAAGCAGGGTCGCTGCAAACAAGACCAATGGGCTAGTCGAACTACTCGTATATACTCGTACCTAACTAGCTTCTGCTCGCAACTTCGTCCGCGTAAAATAGTTACTTTGAGCTGACGTTAACTTTAATAATTTGTGAAACTTTAACTGTTTACGCAGCGGAAGCACACAAAAGAAAAAAATACCCCGATTTTGAAACATTCTTCATTGGTGCTCCGCTCTTATCGGTCTTAGCGTAATGATATATAGCCTATAGCCTTTCTGGATTAGCGCGTTCAAGCAAACAAACAAACTCTTCAGCTTTATAATATTAGTATATATTAATTATACTAAGTTTTATTATTTTTATAAAATAATTATCTTTCTAGTTCTTATGTAGTTTTTTATATAGCTATTATTTATGTCATAAATAATTTAAATTGGTAATTTATGGTATCTAAATATGTAATACATACTACTACTACATATACTCTAATACATATTTGAAAATTCATATTAAAAATCCCCTCAAAAATCGCCGTGGTCGCTTATAACCGAATATAAAATCATCGTATCAAAAATTTCGATCTAGCGGGTACATCGTTCCATAGCTTGATTGGCTAGAGCACCAAAACGATCAGTCGGAGATGCAGGTTCGATCGCCGCTGGAACGATATTTGATATTATGATCCTGGGGGGTATTGGGGATAGGGTCGGCAACGCGCTTGCGATGCTTCTGGTGTTGCAGGTGTCTATAGGCTACGGTCTTACCATCAGGTGAGCCGTACGCTTGTTTGCCGACCTAGTTACATAAAAAAAAAAATGATATTAAAAATATTTTAAAATAATCGTAAGAGGTTGGTTAAGAGTGATGTCATCTGGGACATGAAGGATTACATTCCTTTAAATTATATCTCTATATATATAAAAATGAATCGCTGAATGTGTTGCTAAGCGCAAATCTCAAGAGCGGCTGAACCGATTTTGCTAATTCTTTTTGTATAATATTCCTTGAAGTACGAGGATGGTTATTACGGAGAGAAAAATTTTAAAAATTCCCTGAAAAAGTTAAAAAACAACACTTTTCTATATTACCATACAAAAGATTCGTAATAAATAATACTTAAGTCAATTTGAACTTTATTACCATACCATAAAGTTTAAGTGTTAGTGGAGGGGTTCCGAGAAGGATAAGTATTTAAAAATAAATAAAGAATCGACTGTTATATATATTAATCGACTGTTATAAAGCTAAACCTGGTTCTATATAAGGCTGACATAAAATATAAAAATATAAAAAAGAAAACATTTTGAAAACTAATTTTTTTTTACATAATATGACGTAGTTTTAACTTAGCAAGAGACAATAGAGCATTGACCCAAGATATGCAGACATATGCAGCCTATCAGTCAATACAAATGGTACTAAAAATTATTTCAAGAACAAGTTTAACATTCTAATTAAACACAATTTTCTCCAATATATTCCAATAGAAAATAAATAATGGAAAATTTACGACTTATGAGCATTTTGAAGAATTTGAGTAATATAGTAAGAAAAAAAATAGTGGATATTGTTTTTTTTTGTAGTCTAATTTTAAAGGTAGTGGTTTTGGAGTGAAGGGGGTATAATGTATAATGATCGCGGAAGAGCCTAGCGTCCCCGTATTTCCGCCCCAGGCGAGTGAAGGGACACCCCAGAGGTTTTAGTGCGTGCAAATCGGGGATAAACTTACGTTTAGCCCATACCTCTGATCGATCTGAATTTTGGTAGACATATGGATTTTGGCTCGCTGATTAAGAATATCATACTCAAAATACCCGCAAATTCTTTACAACAAAAACAAAAAATAAACTTAAGAATGCGTAGGGAGCGGCTGTGGCTTTAGCCGCTCCGGGCTCTCTACAGAAGGTAGGACGGACCGAGACCACGTAGATAGTGGGGTGCTCCGATTCGGTTTTGGTTATTTTTCGGATTTCTATCTCTATATTAGTGCAGTGCTGAAAGTTTTTTGTTTTTTATAACGAAATTATGTCGATTAATGGTCTAATTTTGAAGTTAGATAGGTTAGGGCTATTTTTAATTTTTTTTCATATTCATATTATATTCATATCAATGGTATATAATAAAGGTATCGTTGTATCACAACCGTAAGAGTTAGTAACTGGAAAAATATATATTTTTTGTTTAAAAATAACAATAAGAGTTAATATACTATGACATACGTGTACAATACAATTTTTTGAACTGAGTATTAAAATAACTAATTTGCATAATTGATTACTACTGCCAAAAAAATTTAAATAATTATTTTTTAAATACATTAAATAGTAAAAACTATGTTAAGTAGCTTCAATTTAATGTTTCAAGAGAATTGAATGTTTGTGCTGTGTGTGTGTGTGTGTGTGTGTGTGTGTGTGTGTGTGACATACGTGTTTACCACTCTGGAAAATGAAAAGCTGAACATGGAATCACACGGGCTATCTATCTAATAAGCGTTTTTTGGCGATATATAGAGAAATTTTTTAATAATTTAATTGATATTTATTAAATTGTAATTGTATGAAAAAATTACACTGCAAAGCATTCAATTTATAACTTCACACAAAAATATATAATAATTTAATATTCAATACAATTTTTTTCGTTTAATTTAATCAATATAATATTTAAAGTATGTCATAGATCACTCTATTTTATTTATAATTATTTTATTAATATTATCATGTATTTAACATTCGCAGACGGTTTTATGACTATAAAAAAAATAACCTGTTTGATTAGTCATCTTTTTTTTAAATGTCTTGGAAATAGCTAATATACTTTTTAAGTATAATTATCTCAGGTTTTTTTCGCGTCTAGTTCGAAGTAGTGCGTCTACCCAAAGTAGAGCTCATGCATCATTCATTACGCGAAACTAGTCACAGCTCGCGGTGTCTCTTGTTGTTATTTTCGGAAATTTAATTTCTTATATAAATTTTTTATGACTTTGTAGCGTGCTGCTTTAGTTAGTAATTTTTCTTAGAAAACAGGTTATTATTTAACGTATTATTTTATTATATTTATCACAAGGTTTAATAGAGCCTTTGTACCTATTATAATATTGTATAAAATAAATATATCTAATAATAAACTTTAATATTTTTTTCGATGCGTTATATTCTTTGAAAAACTGTTACTGTTAGTTTCATTTCAGTAAATTTAGAGTTTTAATATTTATAAAATATTTATTGGTCAATTTTTTATTTAATTAATTTGTATTTTACAAGTTATGCAACTTTTAAATATCAATTATTACAAAACAAGTTTCACTTTCTTGTTTTAAAAATAATAGATAATAATAGATATTATCTACCGAATAAAACTGTGAACTGATTAATAATACTGATGATTAAAATCAAAATATTATGGATTGTCCGTTCACTTTTCATCAGGTTCCACATTTCTGTTAATTAAAGTTTACATTCTTATCCTAATATTACAATTTGTAGCTATGCATATTCATTTATCTTATTGTCAAGAAAAAATAATTATAAAAAAAAGAAAAAGAAAAAGAAAGTCCATTAGCTTAGAATGTTGCTAAAAGTAATACTGAATAACTAGACCAACGATGAAATAATAACATGATCGATACACATATAGACATAATATGAAAAATTCTTTACAGAATGGAATAAATAACAGTCGTGACTCTTTTAACGTTTACAGGACTTGTGACAAAATGCCTTAGTTGTTAATGAAAATACATAATTATATCAACAGATTGTAAAATAAAACTGGACAATACGTTGCTTGGTGCAGGGGTCACAGGAACTGACCGGTGCGCTAAGTAACAAATATTTGTAGAGGCCATATAATGTTCATCGTAGTCAGGGCGTTTTTGCTTGTGTGTTTTGTGTTTCAGAGCCCCCGACACATTTAACATATTCCTGGGGTTCGTCGACTGTAAAGCAGTGAGTGAAATCTAGGCAGTGATCAGTAGGTATATTTTGTAAACATAAATTCGTTAGTTGCTCATGCACCAGCAAAGGTCTACTAGACAACGCTGTTCGGTTAGTGTGTAACCGTTAAACCGGCGGACACCAAAAAGTAGTTACAGAAATAAATGAAATATACAGATTGTATATGTTAGTACAAAACTAAAAATTAAAATAGTAGTTTTCACTTCTCTGTGTACACTTCCCTACCGATTTCACTATGCCGTGGTTGTTTGTAAGAGATCGCTCTTCTAGCGATAAGATTGCCTTTGTACACTGTTATTTATTTGTAATATGTTATTGTGTTGATTGTTGTTGTATACAATAAAGAGTATATTATTATAATTATTATTATTTTAATACAATAGAGGTGTACAGCTGAGTTTAAGCTACCCCTACTGTTTTTATTTGACTAAATTATTTTTGAGCTGTATAAGTTTAGAAATATGTACTATAATGTGGTTTATTTTAATGAATATCGTTAATAGGGGACAATATCACAAGGACCAGTTGTTGATAAAAAAAATTGATTGTCTGTAAAGTTGGTTTACGGACGATAGTTTATATATAAGAAATGAATGCACTCTCTGCTTTCGTGGCTCTAAAAGCATAAAGCGCGCGTGCACCTTTTTCAGTCAAAAACAACGCAACGCCACGACCGCGGTAGTTTTACCGTGGTTAGGCCGATGTAAACTAGACCTTTGGAGTCTATGGAGAGGACTAGAATATTAGTTTTTATCATACGCACAATTTAATATGTAGTATATAGTATGATTAAAATTGTTTTATTGATTACTGTGATATTGTTTGAATGGGTTCTGCTCAAAATAAGTACTTCAACCTTACAGATGATCACAGGCTCACAGCTAAATAATATTGCTCTCAAGCAGTGTTGTGTTCCTGTGGTTAGTAAGGCAGCCAGAACTCCTGGAGGGAATTGGCGATAGGGTCGGCAACGCGCTTGCGATGCTTCTGGTGTTGTAGACGTCTATTAGCTACGGTAATCGCTTAACATCAGGTAAAAACTTCTAAGTACGTGCATATTTTATAATTATGAATATTTACTTTTAAGGTTATTAATGTATAAGTATCATGTTTGTAATAATCTATTGTAGATTTCAACATTTCCACAATCTGTAGGTCCTCACTTCCAGCAATTTTAATCCAATGTTAAAACTCAAATAACGGTTTTACTACTAAAATTTTATACGCTATAGCTAACGGAGTTATTTAACTAGCTGTACCCGCGACTTCGTTCGCGTGGAAGATTCTATCTGGATAATCATTATTTTTTAACGGCATGATCCTGATCCCGTTCGATTAATGGGATAAAAAGTAGGTATATGTTGCCATTTGACCTCCTTTATCTTGTTTTAGCCGTTCCAGAGACAGTTTTACAGACAGAGAACATTTTAAAATCGTTAGTTTGTGTTTTAGTATCGTGTAAATAAATATAATATGCACTTGAAAAAACAGTCACAAATAACAGACAGACACTTCGATTTTATTTATATGTATGTATAAGATACAATACTTGTTAGGTTTAATTCTTTCTTATTTATTATATCTCAAATATTTGTATTCCTATTGAATTTGCTGTTAAATGATTTCTAATAATTTTACTTTTTATGTCATAAAAATACTATAATAATACTAATATATTAAATAAAATTAACACATATTTATTCATATTTTAATAAAGAAATTTCATTTTTGAAATAATTATCAATATAAATAATTTTAGCATCTTACCATTTATAATAGTTATTAGTTTTACTTATTAAGCACTTATATTTTACTTATTGTGCACTTATATTTTATTGATATCCGTTTTAAGATAGACTAAATAAATAAATATAAATAAATATTCATATCTTATACAAATGGTCGTCTGTTTCTAAGGTAAGCAACTTATTGCTTGTGTTATAGGGTAAGTATAGTCGACTGATATATTAGCTACATTTTTTTTCGACAAACAAATAATACATATATACATAATATACATTATATATATTACACCCAGCCTCGGGGCAGGAATCGAACCCACAACCCTCAGATCAGAAAGCAGGATTACTACACACTGCGCCAACGGGCTAGTCGTACAAGATACATGTGTTTATGTATACAATTAAAAAAACATTGATGGATGTAAACGGGATATTTTAGTTGTATTAAGTCGTTTTACAAAGAAAAAATAGAGTGTATGCTTAAGACCGCATGGCAGAACTGAAAACTTCATTGTGAATATACTAAACACAGCGACACAACAGCGCAGAGCAGCTGACTGACTATCTTTCTCACTCGGGTACACTCGGCGGTCCCAAATACACCTGATCGAGCCTTTTCCTCAGAGCGTGACGGATCAGCCTAATTTACTATCTACGAAAAGGTGCGTGTGCGGTGCGTCAAAAAAAGTTTTCATTTTAGAAAAAAGAAAAAAAAAACAAGCAGCGTTATTAGAAATTTTTTTTACCTTTAATAGCAGTGTGAACTTGAGATTCGTCGATGTTTATAGAAACAGTAAAAAAGTATGTTCAAAAATTTTCTATAGTTATTGAAAGCGTGAATAACCCAGTGAACACATGACATCAATTTACGTAAATATGATATCAAAATGATATAAAATTAGTGTTTTATGTGACATGTTCACTAGGTAAGCGAAAAGCTCAACAACAAAGTATACCATTTAATATAAACATTTCTAAGCGTGTTTTATTTAATTCGAAATATAAAACAAAAACTCTAATGTTAATTTTGATCGTTTAAGTCCAATTTATTTACGTCTGAACCAGTGACCATGTAGAGAACCTATATTAGAGCGCTTTAAACGATAAAAAAAAACTTCCATTTTGTACGTTAAGAATTTCCATACTTTATAAGCATGTATGAGATTACAAAAAGTAAAAAGAATATCTTAGCTATTCTTAAAACGAATAATCTTTAAAAAGAATTGGCAAGACAATGACAGAGTGTCTTGTTTTCAATTTAATAATATGTTAAATTAATTTAATAGTATGCCTAGGCAACAAACAAGTATCACCTGGTTCTACCAGTTGATTGACCGCTAATGTCTCTTTCGTATGCATTAGTTAGTGTTGTGAGCACTCAAATGCGAATTCAAAAACACATTAGAAAGTTTCTAGACCACCACTTTTATATCAGTGCAAAGTCGGCCCAGTCTTGCCTAATATGCATAATAGAATCACCATAAAATTATGATAAAAATCATAACTTTTATACGCTTTGAAGATTCAAAAGAATCATCCGACTTTTCTGCAAAAAATATTTAACACAATTTTTTATTTAAGTAATCTTTAAGCAAAAGGAATTGTTGAATGAATTAAATTATATTTAATTATATTTTATCTATACATATAATAAAATGGTAGAAAAGTCAAAACTGTACATTGAATATTTTTTTAAAAGAATACTTGGGGTGTGATCTACAATCGATACCGAAGCCAAAAATATAGTTTTTAGAATTTTTGTCTGTTTGTCTGTTTGTCTGTTTGTCTGTATGTATGTCCGGGATAAACTCAAAAAGTACTGCATGGATTTACTTCAAATTTGGCACGAATATTGTTAAGAAGTCGGGTCAGAACATAGGCTATATATTATCACGCTATCACCTACGGGGAACGAGCAGTGAACCTTTATTTCTTCAAGTGTATGTCCGGGATAAACTCAAAAAGTACTGCATGGATTTACTTCAAATTTGGCACGAATATTATCAAGAAGTCGTGTCAGAACATAGGCTACATATTATCACGCTATCACCTACGGGGAACGAGCAGTGAACGCACGCAGACGACGTCGCGGGCAGCAGCTAGTGTAAAATAAAAACTAAAATTGTCGATTTTAAAAGGCGTGAAAAGCCTTACAGATCGTTAAACTCATCTAGGCACACGGTGTTATGATTGTGCGTATGTATTAGTGAGTGTGTGAATGACTTTTGTTACAGTAATGCGTTAGTCATCACTATCGAAAAATACTTTTTTATGATCGTTCAAAATAATTAAGTGTTTATGTGCGTGTTACTTTGTTTTAAACAAAAAATAGAGATAATCATGACGATGACTGTGTGTATTAGTTAGTCTTTTTAGAAAAAATATAGAAATATCAACTTGTCTTATTAGCATTGTTGCAAGCCAGACTGGTTAAAGACGTATTAAAAAATGTGAAGACGCCTAATGTTTGTGGCGCGTGTCAAATCATAGATTTGCAGTTTCGTTTACCGAGACTGCATAGGGTAAAACCCGGATAGTTGCCGCGGGGGGATACTTGCCCCGGTTCTTAATACACTATGTTAGGAATATGAGTTGTGTTCGCCCTTTACTACAATAAGTAGTGACCTTCCTCAGGCCTCAGTGCCACGTAAGCCATCGGAATAGGTCCACTTATTTCGTCCGTGTGAGCAAAAATCTTCCGCGTCGAAACTTTGACGGGCGTTATAATTATATTGGTAAGTAATTTCTTTTGTATATTTTTTTTACTGATCGTAGTTTTAGTCAACTTTTTGTTTCTTTGCATGCATTAGAGTTTAAACGACATTGTTTATTATGCTTTATTGCTAAATGTTTTTTATTTATTTTCTAAATGAAAAGGGCAAGTATCCGCATCAAAAAGGATAGTTGCCCTACTTACTTTCGCGGATAGTTGCCCCTTAAGTAAGTAAAAAATGTTAACAAGCAAAGACTGATTTTACTTTTTTGTTGTTTTTATGAATTTAATATGACTAGCTTATTATAAATAAAATAAATATCTAATGAACTGTTTTATATATTTATTCTAGATGAGCAAAATGACTCGCAAATATAAGCGAAAACTAGGCGTGGTGCCACGCAACATCAACTGGACAGAAGATAGCTTAGTACTTGCCTTGGAAGAATTAAGACAAAAAAAAAGTATCAATGAAATTTCTCGATCATACGGAATATCCTCTCGAACCTTAAGAAGACGCTACGAAAAGAATAACCAGCAACTGATAACTCAAGGCATATTTTTGATATAAAGATATACCTAATTTTATTTATACCTAGCAGTATAAATACAAAATTCTATCTGCATACTAAGAGGGTATGCAGATAGAATTTGTTAGATTGACATAATTGTATTTTTGTCACTTCTAAGCCGCAATGGCTAAAAAGCTTTCATGAAAGAAAGCCTGAAATAGCTTTGAGACAAGCTGAGGTTTTGTCAATTAAAAGAGCGAACAAGTACCAGATATTTGTACTGTATCGGAATCAGGATCTACATCATCAAAACGAACTGCTTCCCTCAGGGTATCAAGATCCAAGTAATACTAATAATCTGGAAATTATCTTACATGAGTCTGAGCAGAATAACGTGAGCCAAAATCACACGCCACCGAGGCCGTTTTCAAACCTTTTAATTTTTTCTCAAGATTGTACCTATAGCCTTAGAAGATAGCGATATTGAAGAATACATCTTTGATAATACTGAGCTATCATTGCCATCGCTGATATCTTTAAATGAATCTCAGAACAAAAAGAATCCCAGAACAAAAATCTTGAAAAAGAAACACCGTCTAAATTTTTACATCAAGCATCTCCTATACCAAGAATACCACTAAGCATAACTAAAAAATCTAAACAATCTGCGGAAATTTTAAACTCCAACGATAAAATTAACGTTAGCTTCTGTTAAAAAGCAATTTTGATACCAAAGTTGATGAAAAGAAAAAAAACTTAAAACCGAATAAAATCATATAAAAAATTACGATTCGGCGATTACATCGTTCCATAGCTTAATGGCTAGAGGACTGACACGGTATGTCGGGGGTGGGTTCGAATCCCGCTGGATCGAAATTTAGATATTATCATAAAAAACATTTGAGAATTTCCCCATGTGTGGGAAACACAAAAATAAAAATACATAATACGAATTAATTTTAAGGACTGTTAAATAAATAATAAAAATTACTTTAATTGCTATAAATTTATTTCTATCCAAAATAAAAATCATACCGAGGCTACTATCCCCGTACGAGGCAAGTATCCCTCGAAGCATTTTCCACGCAAGGCTACTATCCGCCATAGTAGGCAACTATCCCTTTTTTGAGAGGTGAAATAAAACAGTATTTATTCAAAACCATTGTTAATTATCTATACGAAAATAGGCTATTATAGAAGATAAAAGACCTATGTTTTGAGATACATACTGAATAATTTTCAGCAAGTTCATATTTTTCTTAAATAAAGCTTTTTCGAAAAGTGGGGCAACTATCCGGGTTTTACCCTAGTGTTTTTGTTCTGGAGGGGCGTGCCTGGAAAAGTTGCGGATTATTTACGACGGGCACGAACCGATGCGGCGATAAGGAACGTCGCAGTCGCCGCGTCACGATCGAGCTATCGGACCGATGAGTGTAATGGCGTGCTTCGAGCTTAGCCACTGCGTATTAATTTTTTAGTTTTTTTTCACCTGCTCTCCTGTGTTATTTTAATTTCGTTATTTTATCTTAATGATTTTTATTCTATATTACGTCATAAGTGGTTAGGAATTAGAAAAAGAAGTATGTTAATCTTTATTTATATCTGCCAACCCCCATTGGAGCAGCTGGTGGATTAAGCTCTGATCCTTCTCCTACATGGGGAAAGAGGCCCATACCCAGCAGTGGGATATTACGGGCTGAAGCGTAATCTTTATTTAAATATTTATCAGTTAAATCTATTAGTAATATATAAAGCTGAAGAGTTTGTTTGTTTGTTTGTTTGTTTGTTTGTTTGTTTGTTTGTTTGTTTGAATGCGGTAATCTCTGGAACTAATGGGCCGATTTAAAAATTCTTTCAGTGTTAGATAGCCCATTTATCGACGAAGGCTATAGGCTATGTGTCATCACGCTAATACCAAAAGGAGCGGAGTCCACGCCGACGAAGTCGCGCGCAGAAGCTATTATAATTATAATTATATATATTTTATAATCGTATGGTTGCTGATAATGAGTAGGTACATACTTTATATAACAACTAGCTTCTGCGCGCGACTTCGTCGGCGTGGACTCCGCTCTTATTGGTCTTAGCGTGATGATATATAGCCTATAGCCTTCCTCGATAAATGGGCTATCTAACACTGAAAGAATTTTTCAAATCGGTCCAGTAGATCCTCAGATTAGCGCGTTCAAACAAACAAACAAACAAACAAACAAACAAACAAACAAACAAACAAACAAACAAACAAACAAACAAACAAACTCTTCAGCTTTATTATATTAGTATAGATAAGCATAAGAAGATTTTTTAATGAACATAAAATACTCTGATAGCGTCTATGATGTAGGGGATGGAAATTTGTTTTTGTACAAATACTTATTTGTTTTTGATCTGGATATCGCCCTTGTGGAACTCCCTATAGTGCCTCGGAGAACACGTTAAGCTGTCAGTCTCAGTCTTTATCTTACTAAAAGTAGGGAATATATCCGTCAAACTGCAGTAGCGTGGAACAACTGCAAAGAAGGGGTGGATTAAGCTACGGGAAAACCCTACATGGAGACAGAGGCCTGTGACCAATAGTAAGAGGATACAGACTGAAGAAATCTATATTAATGTAGAAAAGGAATTAACGATTTCGTAATCTAGGGACTCTTAATATTTGTATTAATTTATATATGTATAATATTTTTTGAGTCTGGATCGATCGAAGGTCGAATATAAAAAAAATGATATTGCAAGAAAATTTATAAAAAAATCTACGTTGCGGTGAGTAATGATCATACTGACTGACTGAAGATTTTTTTATTACTATTGTTTCGAGTTTAGAGGTATTTTCCTATTGGCATAGTGCTTGCTATATAGCTTTCTAATGGTGAAAAAAAATATATGTAAAAAATTATTTCGGTACTAAACGATACTTTTTTTAAGTTGTTGTCCTAGATTAATAAATTGGACAAACGTCCTGCTTGAAAAAGATCTAAGAAAACGATTACAGCTGCGCCTACTGAAGATCACACTACACAATCTTAACAATTCAGAAATTCATCAAAATGTATACGAAAAACTCTACCAAAATCCATTTAGTATTTGAAAGTTCAGTGACTTTTACTGTTATAGAAGACATATATATGCATAAAGATAAGCGAGGGAAACACTAGAAGTACTATCACTATGCGCTTGTTTTATCGTAGTTTTTTTTTTCGGTTTAAGCAACGAACGAGGAAAATAGTACTTATGACTTATATTAATAAGTCTGTTTTTTTATTGATAAAGGAGCAATTGTTTAACGAGTTTCGTTACCTACATTGTTGCATAGTTGTTATGTGTGAATATACGGTAGACGTATTAATTAATCAAACTCGATCAATTAAAGATTATTATAAACCCATTAAATGATTAACTCACGGGGCTTTATACACATTTCATTGCCTTTTAAATATAACGGAAAACTTTTTAGTACGTCAAAATGTGGTAAACATTTACGGTATACCTACAAAAATTTTTGCTGTACAATCGGTCGGTTTGGGAAATGTTCGGTTTTCAAATTAGGTAAAATTAAGAATGGACATTTCTAAAAAAAATTGTCAATTTACAATATTATACAATACTTGAACGAGGTTTTTTAAGTCTTCAGTAATTTAGTTATCTACTATGTTTTAAATTACCTGTCATTACATTTCTTATTACAAACAATGCATAAATACTAGAGGGTAGTTTAATTGTATAATTACACGCTACATGCATAGTCGATGTGAACTTCAATATCTTTAATAAGTATTAGAGACAATTTCCATATCTTTTGATACAAGTTAGTTCTACTTCAGTTGTTATCAAACAAAACAAATGCAATCCTATCAGTACAATCTTTGTGTTATACACATTTGCATAAGTTGAGAGAATCAATTTTTTCTGATGCACACATCGTTTAAATAAAAATATGTTCTACATCTTAGAATAATTAACGGCTTATATGATAATATTTGTTTTATAAAATGTTAAATGTATTATTAATTATATCATGTAAATTAAATATATAACATTAAGATTAATGTTCAATGTTTGTTGAATCGCTGCTGGTATGGGTAATTCTAGTAAATTAAGGACACAGGAACGTTGAACGAGTTCAAAAGTCTTTTCTTCCGTTGCATAAGGGTCTCTCAGAAAGAGAGCATACTTTGTCAAGATCGCTCGCGGTCCACCAGTGACCTTGTGACTACAGATTTTACTGACACAGACTGGCTAAGGCATTTTATACTAGGATAATTCAGACATAATCATGCACTTTACAGGTAATATATAGAACGGATGGTCTTATACACATAGCAAAATATAAATCGTTATCAATAAATGTAAAATATAAATTGTGCACATCTATCAAAAATCTTTTTATAAAAATATAAAAACAAAATGAGGTTTGATATAAATACCTATAAAATAAAAATTTATGTATATGTAAAAATTTACGTATCGCCTGCATACAACTTTGTTATGAGATACTTTAACCCTAAAGTGGGAGTACAAGATCGAGACGAAACGAAAATCAGACTTTGAGAGGAGGGGTTCTTTTTGATGAACTCCTTTTTCGAGAAAAAGCCAAAAGGCACTGAACATAGCAAAGTCCGCATACTGTGACGAGGAACGATATAAATTTCATCACTACAATTCATCCTGTAATATCCCACTACTGGGCATAGCCCTCTTTCCCCACGTAGGAGAAGGATCAGAGCTTAATCCACTACGCTACTCCAATGCGAGTTGGTGGATATATTCCCTACTATTAGTAACGATCGCTATCAGGTGTACATGATAACAACCGGGACCGACAACTTAACGTGCTCTCCAAGGAACGATGGGGAGACCCACAAGGACTGCATAAACACCCAGACCACGGCAAACAAATGTATGGTCAATACAAATGTTTTTCATGTGTGGAGATCGAAGCCACAACCGCTAGCGCAACATCCACGAACCACTGCTGTGACCGTTGCGTTGCGCCAACGCGTCGCCGTCCCCATAGATTTCATCATAGCGGATAAAAGGCATTCAGAGATGTCTCAGTGGTTAATAGGTTAAACACCGGCAGCGACCACCGGCTGTTACGAGGCACTCTGAATATAAGCCTACGCAAAGAGTAGGCCCGTTTAATGAAATCTATTCTCCGACCTGCGCTGCCCTAAATACTATGTGGCTCCGAGCAGTTCCAACTGGAACTCTAAAATCGATTCGATTCGCTGGAAACCACTAGCGACTTGAACTAGATGACTGACAACGTGGTGAAGCAAGTGTGTATTGCACTTTACGAAATCAACGGAGCAGTCCAAACTTTCTTTCGAAGGCTTGAATCTGATGCAGCGTAGGCACGAGATGCCCGATAATCAAGCAGCTTCGCCGGAACAGAAGGCTCTATCCAAGAGGATACGGAAACTAGTACGCAGAGGCCTCCTCTGCTCTAATACGAGATATATTACAACTCTTATGGAGCAGAATAGGGGGTCAAAAGTTTTCCAAAGACCATTATTACTTACCACAGGAATACAACACTACTCTGTGATCTTCTGTAAAGTTAAGGTCCTTCCCCAGCCGGCCTGCTCTAGACTTGAGCAGGATATATACTGCTGTGCTCTGCTTCAATATTTTTTGTGAATATCTCAAATTATGGCGTAATATAGCTTACAACAGCTCTGCAGTATGCCTTAAAAATGATACGCACCTTCAGTGTCGTACGTATATAGATTTTTATATGCAAATTTAAACTCGTTTTTTCGCCAGACGAGGTTGCCACTTATTTTCGTTTCCTCACAAAAAATACTAGTTTGTAGACTAGCCGCAACGATTAGACGCAAGATGCACTAGCTAAGAAATAACGATGAGAAATATCTAGAACGCCACAATGCAAGCTGTTTTATAATGGAATAAAATCCTTAGCACATATACATAAGTATATACAACTGTAAAATGAACTTGAATTAATTTCTTAGATTAGCGACCTGTTGAAGCAATAAGCGGCTTCTGTAGCGTATTGTATATAAAACGGTGTAATTTGATATATCTGTATGTATGATTTATGGTTGTGGATTTTTTGACGCATATGTAGAGATTTCAAAATATTAAAAAGAACCAATAATACTTCCTAGAGTGACCTAGAGGGATTTCATAAGAAGTGGGAATTGATTTACCTTAGCATCGTACATATTTTACTAAATATTTCAGTATAGGAACACTATTTCATTATTTCTAACTCTTATTGTTTTGAGTTTCATCAAAATAAAATGTGAAGGGTTAGACAATCTAGCTCTAGCTTAAGCTTTTGAAAGATCAAAAGCTTAAGCTAGAGCCAAAAACTGTTTAAGAATTTAGCCCATTGTTTAGGTGTGTACGGAAGTCACATTATTAAACCACTAGGAAAAAAAAAAAAACAATCACTTGTAATTTTGTTACTGTTTACTTATACATGATTATGAATTTGGGTGGGTACAACATTATTAAATTTAATAGCTTAGTTATTCACAAATCTACATATAGGTACTACGGTTTACAACTTAAGTTTTTTTTTTTTTTTAAAGTCACTTACAAGATTTGAGAAAACAAGATTAAGATACTTTTTTTTCTTTACGTGATTTAATCACCTAGCCACTACGTCAGCTTATTTTTCTACATAGCATCATTACTCTCCTCTTAATCTAATTAATTTTGAAAACACACAATAGACACACTACATTTTAATTAGTTTAGATGTAGGAAGAATCGAATTGAAAATTCCCACACATTTAAAATTAACACCAACTTCTTTCAATTCTCTGCATTCGGCTCCGAACTGAGCATACTCCACAAAAGCGTTGTATAGGTACCTACATCTTCTCATGTAAGAAAAGCACACTAAAATGTTATATATTTGACACACGGGTGGTGGGTGGTGGGTACTAAATTAATGTACAACAGAAGTCACTCTTTTTACTTCTTAAAATAATGTAGACAGTTAGTATTATTGTAATTAAATATTAATTATACTTTGCAAAAAGAATGAAGAAGAAAAGTACAATAATATACTACAACTGTTAAACTCTATACTCCTAATAAAACTTAAGTTTGCTATAATAGTATAAACGGTTTATAGTATTTGTTATGCGGCGTAGTCATAAAAAACATCAACTTTTAAAAAATTTGTACTAATTAATTTAGCATACCCTTCATTAGGCACAGATATTAAATATGAAGTTAATTTTCTATCATAACTAATATTATCCTATTCACGCTACAGCTTACATAACTTACGTTGTTTCACCATTATCAATAATACCATAGGACTTTTTTTCAAATACCATACATTATTCACTTATCAGTTATTAAATGCATAATCCTGTTGTGACGAAGGGTTGGCTCTAACGTATGGTATTAGGTATATGATTGTTATGTTCTCCTTGAAATTCCCCATAGCCCTAAATTAATATGAAATTAAAAAAAAAGTTGAAAGAAACATGAAACAAGGTAGTCTTATATCATGTGAGTGTCTACGAATATCATATGCCACACATAGTTAGTATGGAGTTTGAATTATGTATAAATAAGGTTACTATTTAAGTTTGTTATTTTGCAATATTATATTTTAATACCAGATATGAGCTGCAATTTTTTTTTGTCATAATTCATCTCGTAATAGGAAATAGTTTATGTCAAATTATTTAAACAATAACGCTATAAAAAAATACGTAGTGCTTGTACACGTTTTTAATGCAGCTGCTTTGTACACAATTATTAAACCTAACGTCTATTTTTCGTAGGTCATGAGAATATGACTAAAAGATAAAAAATTGTGAATATTCTAGAACTAAATTTGAATTTAATTTCTGTTCATCAAATAGTTATTTATATGTAACCTTGATTTTCTGAGATCATCCGAAATTATATTATTAAAAAAGCTTAGAGAAAAATCTTTGAGTTTGAATATTTTTTTTAGTGTCCGACCGAAAGTCGGTTTCCGGCCGAAACCGAAACCGAAACCAAATATTCGGCCGTGACTACAGTTTCGGCCGAAACCGAAACCGAAACCGAAACTCACGTGGTCAAGTATAAAATTCCTTAAAATACTGAAATTTGGTGCATTTTACCCATTTACACACATTTTTTTTTATTGACATGAAATGGAAACACAGTATATTAATTTTGTTGTAATCATCTATACTCTATACTAATATATAAAGCTGAAGAGTTTGTTTGTTTGGATCTGGAACTACTGGGCCGATTTGAAAAATTCTTTCAGTGTTAGATAGCCCATTTATCGAGGAAGGCTATAGGCTATGTATCATCACGCTAAGACCAATAGGAGCGGAGTCCACGCCGACGAAGTCGCACGCAGAAGCTAGTTTATTTTTAATACTAGCTGTGCCCCACGGTTTCATACGCGTTAATTGAAGGAAAAAAATAGCCTTTCTCGTTAAATTGGCTATCCAAAACAAAAAGATTTTTTTAAATTCCAACAAGTAGTTTCTGAAATTAGCGAGTTTATACAAACTAACTTTTCAGCTTGATAATATTTTTGCTGCAATGTTTTTTTAAAAACTGCGATATCTCCTAAGATATTTATGGAAATCGAATGGTGTAAAGGGCAATTTTGTTTTAAATTAAATACTTGTGACAAAAAAAGTATTTATTTGCATAAAGATTAATATCATGTTTATAAAAACACCTTCGCAAATATTGCATTATTTTAGAACAAATTTGTTTAGCATAAAAAAGCCAACCTTAAAAGACAGACATAATTATGCTGTCGCGGACTTTTTTTTAGAACTTTTAAAGTGAAACAATTCTGTCATATCTATATGATTTTTGCGAAACTTTAACTGTTTACGCAGTGCTCGCAGAGGAAGCTCTCAAAATAGAAAAAAACCTGATTTTGAAATATTCTTCATTGGTGCGCCGCTCCTATTGGTCTTAACCTAACGATGTAGCCTATAGCCTTTCTCAATAAATGGGCTATTCAACTCTGAAAGAATTTTTCAGATCGGACCAGTACCTACTTCCTGAGATTAGCGCGTTCAAACAAACAAACAAACAAACTCTTCAGCTTTATAATATTAGTATAGATAATATAAGAAAAAAAATTGCGTGCGTACAAAGTACACATGTCAGAAGTGAAACTTCTTTGGCAAACTAATTTAAAAAAAAAAAAACTAATCGTTAACGCTGCAACTTACAATTATTTAAGTTTTTTTTTGTTTAAGTTTAAGACGTCTACGACTGGGTGGTGCCAGTAGTAGAATAAATCGCGCTGGCAAAATTAGGTATTTCTTGTTAGTACATATATATGGCCACCATACATTTGTGTAATTATTGAACAATCCAATATATCAAGTTGAAGCATCTCTAGTACTGGTTTAATTTGTGCTCCTGGTTGTGTTGGACAAGGTTTTGGCAATTAACACTAATTAAAAAAAAAACGAATTAAAATACACAAAATAACTAGTTGAAACAAAAGACAACGTTTCGCGGTGTTCACAGGCGGCCACCCATCCAAGTACTGAACGTCATGACGCTGCCGCGTTACTGGTCGTTCAAATTTTACCCCTCACGCGCCTAAAGAAGTTTCACTTCAAAAATATTTATAATATTTTGATTATTTTTTCAAATTAAGTTCTCAATCAATTAAGTTCAATCAAATCACTAATTGTTACTGTTTCATTAAATACAACAAGTATTGGTATTTTGAAATCTTATTAATTAATACTTTGGTTTGTTTTTAGTAGAATCATCAATCTCTTTTAGGTACATACCTCTTATATAAAAATAATAATTACTAAAATTACTATTACACTCTTAGTTCCAGTCTCGACAAAGATAATCAAATCACACATTTAGAATTATTAAAGATAAGTACCTAGATCACAATTAGTAGGACAGTCATACTTACATTTAGAATTAAGTAATCCACTACTAAGCAACAGTAAACATTTGAATTGAAAACAGTTAGGCGATTGTGCACGACAACTTCCGAAATTAGTTTCGGTTTCGGCAAAAGTTTCGGCCAATTTTGGCCGAAACCGAAACTGCCGCCGAAACTTGATTTTTGGCCGAAACTCGGCCGAAACCGAAACCGAAACCGAAACTTCGGTCGGACACTAATTTTTTTAAATAAAACCACACGCAGTCCTCCACACACGCCACGTCCACGTCCTCCACTGAGCCTTACAGTAACAGTCTTTAATTGCCTGATCGTAGACGTTATTTCCTACTATAAAGGTTTGATCTTAATCCTCTATATGGCTCCACTTAAGATTGGTGTATTCACATAGAAGGTAAAAAGCGGTGAGATAATTATTTTTTTCTAATCTTGCCACAAATATATATTTTTGGAATGAAGATGTCTATTAATTAAATATACATAATTAAGTTATGTAAGTATGTTCAGAGTGTTTCATATGTATTTAATCACATACGTGTTGTAAATAAAGACATAATATGAAACATTCTGAACATAGAGTCTAAAAGCGAATCCGAGCGCCATCTGTTACGTTTATTTAAAACCCTTAACATAAGGCGATCCTAGCGACACGTGACAGACATTTCATCATCATCAGAAAGAGGTTAAGAAGAATCCTCGACAGTGTAACGCTATGTCTTATATACAAATGTGATGTGTATTACAGTTACAGACGAAGCTTCTGGAGCTTCGAGTAGTTTCATTCCGCCGTGAATTCGTGTTGCGTCTATTACGTAAGAGACGACGCAGCCGATTGATCAACCCTAAATTAGTAGATGCGGGGGCACGCGGGCGCGGGGACACGGCAAACTAGGTTGGCCGCGGAAGCATACTAACCCCTAGAAAACTAGGGGTGCGAAACTCCTCCCTCTTTTCTGGTCACGAGAGCACAGCGATTGGTCCGTTCGTTTGAGCGTTCGCCCCTCACCCAGATTACAATCGGTGGGGTGCGTTCATAGAAATAGTACTATGTACTTGTCTATGAAACCTTATATACTGTATAAATATATAATGTATAGCGGACCCCAATTCGTGACATTGAGAACGCACTTCGTACAGTCACATGTAATGGAACAAGACATTGGTCTTAAATGTTATCATTGAAATGTGGCATTAGTAGGATAAGTCAAATAATTTTATAAGATAAAGTTTTTGTGTACATTTATATCGAAAAGGGAAAAAAAATCGTTTTTATTTTACCTTTTGTATGCACCTGCAAGCTCAATGTGACCTGCGAATAAAATTAAAATTTGTTTTGTATAAGAATCTAAATACTTACAAAATTATTAATTAAGTGAAATAATTATATGTGCTAAAACACAATAGCTAATTATTTTTTGCACACAATATTAAACATTTTAAAAGTTAAGATCAGTTTGTTATTTATATTAATTAAACGCATTATGTATACACTTTTTGTTTGGCCTTATGTCCAGGCATAATGTAATGTTGTTGACGTCTAAGAGTTTGTATTATTTAATTAATTTAATATATTTATTATTTAATGATATCTTGTTATTGCGGTTGGGCACAGCAGGATGGCAGGAGGCAGGAGGATATTATGCTCAAAATCTGGAGTACCCCGTCTATGTAAGTACCACAACCTTGTAGAAGATTACAGCTAAATAATACTGACCAGAACTCCTGGGAAGGGTCATGGGTAGGGGGAGATGTTGCAGGTGTCTATAGGCTATGGTGACCGCTTACCATCAGTTGAGCCGTACGCTTGTTTGCCGACCTAGTCATATAAAAAATCTTATTTTATACATCACAAATGTACATGAACTTTTAATACTTAGTGAAACTGGTAGAGCATTAATTTAATTAATATTTTATTTATTTTTGTCTAAATTTCATATTTAATGAGCGTAATATAGAAGAAAAAAAAAAAAGATTTCAAAATATTTTTTCATTATTTTTTTAATGATATTTCTATGTATGTTATTACCTCAGAACTTTTGACTGGATGGACCGAATCCAATGATTTTTTTTTAAATCGAAAGGTGATGCGTGTTATATAGTCCCATTTAAATTTAATTGAGACCTGACAAGTATTTTTGGAGTTAAATCTAATAATGCGTATTCACTTGACTAATTTTTGTTGACCTACATTGTAAAATACCGCATAACTTTTGACTGCGTATATAGAATTTGATGATTCTTATTTTGATCGAAAGCTGATGGTTGTGGTCCTTTTTTGGTTTGATCAAAACCTTTTTGAGTAATTTAACTTTGAGTAATCTTTGATAACGCGTATTTACTTGGCAATTTTTTTCGTCTACCTAAGTTGAATTATCTGTAGTTATGTATTTGTATTGTCTGATGTAATTGAAGTCAGTTTGTTTTTCGTTTGCGAGCAAACACAATTATTAAATTCTTAGAACTGCTGTATATCAACTGCTAGAAAAAATGTTGAAATGTTAACTCGATTTAGTCAGTATTTCTCTCTATCTTACTTCATTTATGTGAATTTTAATTTTTTTTGTTGTGCTATCTAACATAGAATTTCACCCACCAATTCCACTGTGGACCATCGAGTGTAAAACGTTTATAAAATCACTAGCTTTTGTCGGCGTGGACTCCGCTCCTATTGGTCTTAGCGTGATGATACTTAGCCTATAGCCTTCCTCGATAAATGGGCTATCTAACACTGAAATAATATTTCAAATTGGCCCAGTAGTTCCAGAGATTACCGCGTTCAAACAAACAAACAAACAACCAAACAAACAAACTCTTTAGCTTTATAATATTAGTATAGATTGTAATATTTTTGAAGTTAAAATACTTAATTTGTTATTGAAACGAATTTTACCTATTCGATTGGAAAAATCTGTGTAAATACGGTCTATCTGTCCTAAAGCTACCATTTCTAGGAACATTGGAACAGCTCAATAAATTGGCATGTGAATTTTGTTGATTAAAAAAAAAAGATTAAATGACGTTAATTTCAAAACGAGGAGGATGCTACTGATTTTTCAAAAATCTATACAAACTTTTGTAGATGTATAAACAAAAAATAAACTGTTATTTTTTAATTTGAATTTTGTTTTAAATAATAGTAAATTTTTCAGTTCCGAGTAGTGATTTTTTTTTGTATTTCTACTCGTTTCTTATATTGATAAGATAACGTGGCCGATTTGGGAGGTAATTATTAAATTGATGCATTCCAAACTTTGAAATTCTTATATATGTGTGTTGTTATACAAGGCTGTCTAGTTTTTTTATTACTAAGCGTAATATCCGATAACAAAGATTTTTTTATAAAAATTACAAGTCTCTTGCATTATCCTATTTGTATAGAATTATTGCCTTTTTCATCGCAATATTCATATTACTTAGTATTAATATAAATAAATGAAGTTTTATAAATATGGACAACTTTATAAGTAAGTAATCTTTTATTACATATAAAAATTGAGAATAATATGAAATTCATAGTTACGAATATTTGAGGCAAAAGCCGTAGATTTTTCAAATAATATATACACAAATATTTTTCTAGTAAGGTTAACTCTAACTTCATTTTTCGAATTAAATCTGTTGTTAAAGAATTTTTGTTTCAATAACCTTTGTTATGACTTGTTAATTAATATCAATTTTAAATTAATTTATTACAATAGAAAAAAAAACTATTGAATAAGATTAATACTTTAGTGCGTATTGTCAAAAATATTATTCATTGTTATTTATTAGCTTACATACCCATTCCAAATAGAGCACATTCAGTGGTTTATAGTTCGCAACTTCGTCCAGCTTAGTCTGAATGAAACTCACAAGACTTTCGTTTTCCATACGCTCACATGTTCGCAGCTTTGCATTTTGTTTCCTGCTTTTTCACTTGTGACGTCACACGATTCATGACGCTTAATGCGGTGCTAACTTTTATTTATATTATAAAGGCGTTGATGTGTCACTTTGTTTCAGTTATTTCAGAGTAAAAAATAAACAGACAACTATGAAGTGTTACGCAGAATTGTATTACAACTAATTAGTGTTTTTGAAGTGAAACTTCTTTAGAATCGTTGTGATTTGAAACCGGATGCAACGGCAAAAACGACAGGGAAGGAGGCGCCGCGCTTCACGCCGCTAATTTCAAATTAGTTTTTTTTTTAAATTAGTTTGCCAAAGAAGTTTCACTTCTATCGTGTGTGAATCGCACACACACCTTTTTTTACACAAAGGTTACCGACATAACGTAAGTCTGTCATATTTCTTTGCGTACAAATATAATATTGAAAGCTAAAACTAAATCTGTACATTTTATTCTACTTAATTAAATAGTAATATAAACTCATTATTTTTTCACAAAGGTAGGTTAAAATTTTATTTTAAATCTTAAGATTATGACGACCATGGTATTCATTAATCTGTAAACGTCATATAAAGGTAAAAAGGAAAGAAAGTAACTCAAAATTAAAACAGTGAATTGGTTACCCAATTCAACTAAAAGCAATGGTTCATCAGTGGAACTACTTATTTACGGAACCGAGTCTTACTTATTGTAAAATTATAAAAAATACAGGTCAGTTCTACAGTGGGACAGTTTCATACAATAGGTCCACATTGTGCATAATAGTAAAAAGTGTTTTTCTTTAAAATTAAGGTTTAAAAGCATTAATTTATTCATACATTGAGCAAATTTCGTTTCCTATTTACTAAACTTGAACTAAACGAAACTGAAATTAATCAGCATGTGTATACATCTCACTGTTGAGCAAATACTCTTATCCACGGGAGAAGAAATAAATTGAAAATTTTCATACCATGATTTACACATCCTTTACGTGCTTTCAAAGACGCAGTGGAGAGACCCACATACACCCAGACCAGAAACATATACTCATAACATTTATACGAGTACAAATACATATTTCTGCGACGAGCTACTCGCCCCTACTGCTATAATACTACTGCTCTCCTTATACCGTTTACTAACAACATTTTATTATTTACGCATTTTTTAAAAGTATTATAACAATATTTCAAGGTCATGTCGTCTAAATATCAGCTTTAGCGAATTAACAAAATGTTTTATTTACGCTTCACATTAAATAAAACTGTGATAACATATCTAAGCTTTGTATAATAATAATATTTCTATCAAGGTTCAGTGATTAGCTCTTAGTTTAATTCTACTACATAAAAAAATTGTATTTAAAACTAACTTTACATATTTACGCAGCCAAGTTTTGAAACTCTTCGAGTAGTTGGGAAACTTCTTTCCAACACTAACTTAGGAATTCTTGTGGCTAAAAAATTTGTTTTGTATTTCTGAGATATGCAGGTTCATATACGAGTATATAGTCTATCTATGTACTAGTACATTCTTCGTAAAAGCAATCGTTGGATAAATACTCCTCAGCTGTTCATTAACGTACAAGGTGAGGTAACCATGCATCGTATATCCAACAAGGTACTCCATGTTTGTGTTATTAATTGGTCATATTTTGTATGCAGATTCATCCTTTCTATTAAGGCATGACCCTAAGGCTATTAGCTTAAAGTAAAAATTGTAAAGTTTTAAGGTTAACATCCTGGTTATACCTATCATAGACAACCTGTCTTTGAACAGCTTAACTGATGAAGATATCTCTTTTTTATACAGGTGATAATCAATCGATAAAAAATAATTGTACAATTGAGTAATTCTAATTTAGAAACTTTGATTGTTTTTATGTCATATACAAACTTAAAACTATTTACAGAATCAGTCACTTCAGCCTATCGCAGTCCACTGCTGGATATAGGCCACCCCAAGTTCGCGCCAAAAATAGCACGAACTCATGTGTTTTGCCCCAGTCACCACGCTGGGCAGGCGGGTTGGTGACCGCAGGGCTGGCTTTATCGCACCGAAGACGCTACAGAATTATAATTAGAGAATCAGTAACCACAAATAATAATAGGGTATCAAACAAAATGTCACGTGGGTCAAATTTTAGTCAATCAGGCAATAATATAATTAAATGTGCAAATGGTTGAAAATAACATACCTAACAAAAAGTATTATTGTTTTTGATGACTTCAGTCAGGGCAGAGGTTCACTTTTAAATAATCATTTACGTAAATGTTGTAGTAAGTGTTCATCGAAATTATCGCTCAAGTCACAAATAATGAAAATACTCGTGACTACTATATACTCGTATCTATGTAATTGTCTTTGTTGTAGAACAAAAAAGGACTTCATTTTACATCGACAAGTAAAGCACAAAACACATTATGAGGAATAACTCAAAACCTAGATCGTCGATCGTCGACGTAGGTCGTCAGATTTCGCTCAAATTTAAAAGGGATCACACGACAAGCACCGCTTTTTGAATAAAAATAGAATCAACAAGATGTGTACACCATTCATTAGGTGAAATGAATTTTGAGGTAAAACACGTTTAAAATATAATGACAGTTGAATTTAGAACTGCATTCTTTTTTGAAGTCGATTAATAAAAGTATGGTTGCACAAATCCATAGTGACAGGTTAATTTTGAGTAAATAAGATCACATTAAAAGTGTTGCAAACTTAATAAAATTAACATTATAGTAAATTAATATTACTATTTCTAAAATATACTTGATTACCAAATCTCATACACGGCCCTTACTTAAGAGTCATCACAATAATTGAAACATTAATGGGTGAATTCTTTTTTAAGGTAGAGCACAAGAGAAAATATTTTTCTTAGATTTAGAGCAGCCTGACTGTCGAAGCGCTAAGTAATTCACAAATAACTGTACATATATAAACAGAAGTGAATATATGCTCTACGAATCTTAGAAATTTGTAGACCTATCAAAGAGGAATATTTCCAACACACCTTGTTTTGTTACATCAAGGTTTAGACAGAATTTTTTGTATAATTTATGATAACTGGTTAATTCACAAATAACTGTACATATATAAACAGAAGTGAATATATGCTCTACGAATCTTAGAAATTTGTAGACCTATCAAAGAGGAATATTTCCAACACACCTTGTTTTGTTACATCAAGGTTTAGACAGAATTTTTTGTATAATTTATGATAACTGGTTAATTCACAAATAACTGTACATATATAAACAGAAGTGAATATATGCTCTACGAATCTTAGAAATTTGTAGACCTATCAAAGAGGAATATTTCCAACACACCTTGTTTTGTTACATCAAGGTTTAGACAGAATTTTTTGTATAATTTATGATAACTGGTTAATTCACAAATAACTGTACATATATAAACAGAAGTGAATATATGCTCTACGAATCTTAGAAATTTGTAGACCTATCAAAGAGGAATATTTCCAACACACCTTGTTTTGTTACATCAAGGTTTAGACAGAATTTTTTGTATAATTTATGATAACTGGTCAGTATAATTTATGACAACCATTATCGTCATATTTCAATAAATTGACACAAAATCACGTAAAATTATATACCTAAGTCTTGAATCACTCTACATATAAAAAAAAAACTGCATAAAAATCCGTTTAGTAGTTTTTGTTCACAGACCTGTGTCTGCTGTCAGCTGCGGCGGGGAACTTTGATTTATAATAATTATACTAGCTGACCCCGCAAACGTTGTTTTGCCATTTATTTTATTAACCCCCGCAACCCCCTCTTGTGGGTGGAATTTCGTAAAATCCGTTCTTAGCTGACCTTTACTCGGCGAAATCTCTTTTATATATATTATAGATGTTATGTTAAGAGATAAGCTGTAATATCTCTGTCTACATATATAGGTAAAATAAATTGAAAAATTCGTCATACTAGTTAACAAAGTTTATTTAGTAAAGGTCTTAAGGAACGATGCGAGAGTAACTCTTATTAAAAATGACTATGATCAGCATTAAGTTACTTGTGACCCGTTGAAGGAATTGTGTCGCGCATAAAATTTTATTTAAATCTTTTTTACTTAATTATTCGTTATAGCTTTGAGAGATAAGCATTTTAAAATCGTTATTTTATTCGAATACAAAGTGATAGAATTTAACAAGCCATTATAAACAGAACAGAATACTGGATCTATTTTGCAAAAGGGTGTTTCTTGAGTATCTATTCTGATTCCATTATTGTTTAAATATGCAGAATGAATATCCATTTTTTGAAAAATGTTTTACTTAAAAATACATTTTGGACCTATATGTTTTTAGTTTATATTTAGAGTCGATAGCATGGAAAAAAAGAGTTATCACTTACACAATAAATATACAAGCAAACTGCAAGATCTTCGCTTTCAAACTTGGTTTACTTAATATAAACAAAAATTATTATTCTTTTGTAATGCGAAAGTGCTAATGTTGATAGAACATTTTACTTTCGTTTAAGAGTAGACTGCAAACTTTGGTGGAAAACTAAGTTTCGTCTCTTGCATGAAGACTCGGTTCTGCGACAAACAAAGTTAGAAAATTTAGACAATTGACTGATATAGATAAGGCAGAAGTAAAAGTGATAGTCAGTTTAGCTTTTAAAATAGTAATAATATATCCTATTGACACCACCATACTATTTGCTTGATTAATAGCTATAAAATTTGTTACACATTATTCTCGATGTAGATCTTAATAAATATTTTTATATTTTTTGAAGCACAACTAGATCATCCTGATTGGTTGGATTTTTAATTAATAAGAAAGATGTGTGGAACGGTCTTTTAACAATACATTTTCGAGAATATAAAATCCAGATAAAATACATTTTATGTATGAATACTCCAAGTTTTTAAACACTCTACACTACTACACACTTTTGACAACTTAAAAATGACACGGCATAGTTCAGTTTTTGCTAAGTCTAGCAATAAATTTTAGAAAGCTATCACTGACTTAACTACTAAAAAAAGTCTAATAGAAAAACATCTTCATTAATAGGTACTAAATATATCTGTGAGAGTTAATTTGTGTGATTTCAGAACCTATGATTGGATCCTAAATTTGTGTGGCTAAAATATTTACATTTGGCAGTTCAGGATTTGAAATTTTTATTGCATTTTAATTTATGTCTAGTAATCATAATTCATCAAATTTTAGTTCTAGTTTCTTTTAGATTTCTTTTTAAATTAAAATTAATTTATAGATATAATTTCTAAAATCATTAGTTTTCTAAAAATTTATTTAAATATATATTTAATAAATCTGATACAGACGAAATTTTGAGCTGAAATAGGGGCGTTGGCCGGCAGTAAAAATATTTACAAGAGATTTGGTTGAGTTATTTGAACTTGTCTAGCATTCATGCTTAATTCGTCTGACGCTCTACTTATTTTTTTAAAAACACTCTGGGTTAGGTGTGAAGGTGAATTTTATGGAATATCGACGTAATAATAATAATAATACACATTATTGTACACCAAAGACAGAAATAATACATAGCAAACAAAGAAATTTTTAACAATATATCATTAGACTATCATTAGAATATCTTTAGACGTATACAAAGATATAAAATTATAAACGAATACGTGCATTACCATTTTTTGTCCGATTGATAAGGCTCCATACCTGACAAAATAGAGCTTGCTGTGAAATTAATCTTTACGTTGATTTACAGGAAGAACAACGTAGCTGAAAACCTTTAATTCGTTTTAATATTACAATTATAACAAGCAAAGAATTAGTTGCTTGTAATAACAAAAAAAACTCGGAAGCTACTAATCGTTACATGAATTAATTTGAAGCGTAGTTTTTTGTACAGAACTTTAGCAATTAATGTTAACGTAGGTAAAAAATTAAAGTTAAAATATTCTTCAAAATTGTTCTGTTCTTAAGACAGAGTATATGACTTCTTCGAAATTTACTGTTCTGTGTTTTCAGGCTTTGATAAAATTTTTAATATCTAGTCTGGCGTTTTAGAGTGACTTTATGTTAATTATAATATAATTATATAGAAACTGGTTTGAAGATTATTTACAATGATTTTTTTAAATTTATTTTATGCACTAATATGGCAATAAATTTTACAGTTTTATGCACATTTAAAATGCAAATTTTATAAATTGATTACTTATGTCGAATTTTGGGGACTAACCTCGCTTGGAAGAAATTATGGCAATAACGCTTATATTACTTTCCCGTTGAACGGAACCTCTTATTCCACGGTCAAGATGGGCAGCTCTCCTGGTAACAGCGAAGACAAAGGTGATTTTTTTATATAACTAGATTGGCAAACAAGCGTAAGGCGGCCCCTAGACGATCAATTATATTGCGCAATTTGGCGAATTGTGCAATATAATTGATCGACTAGGACTAATATTGAAGATTGCGCAATGATTGAACGAAAGATTGAGCGAGTTTAATTTTTATTGCACCATATTTTTCCATTGCATAGTGTAGGGTCGGTATTGCGCAATAATTTTTAGTCTGTGTTTCGTCGGCAAGGAGAACACACACGTGTACGCTTCCAGAAAATCGCAGAAAAAGAGAATACGAAAGTTAAGGAAAGAGAGTTTATCTTCGAATGTATCCAACTGTACAGAGAATTGTCGTCTTTGTGGAATGGTCACGGAGATTTATTGTATTTTTATATTGAATTTTTAGCGTTTGATGTACCTATATGGTTTAATTAACATATTATATTGCAAATACTGCGTATTTTACAAGGAGCGGTCTCTTACTATCCTGAAAACAATACTGAGAAGTATTTTGACTTTAAACGCAGTTTGACAGATACTATAAATATAAGGTGGATTTTTTGTTGGTAGACAATTTTTTTCTTTTAGCTATCAAATCTTTTTATGACCAATTACGAGGTTCATTATCTTATACTATTAAACGAGCAATTCTTGTATATATATATATATTTTCTGAATCTCGGAATCGGCTCCAACGATTTTCGTGAAATTTAGTATGCAGGGGATTTCGGGGGTGAAAAATTGATCTAGCTAGGATTCATTTAAAAAAAATGTCGTTTTATCCCTGTTTTAGGCAATGAAAAAATATCATTAGAATACGAAGCTTAATTTCACCATTAATACTATAGCTGTAACAGCGTAATTAGGAAAGCGACGAATCTCAGTCTCCAGATTACTTTTTTTTTTTTTAATTTCACCCGTGAATTATTCTGTAAATAAAATTAAAATATAAAAATACCGAAAAAAAAGAAACAAAAAAAAATACCGAGCTGGGCTCGGTCACCCAGGTACTATATATAAAATTTGCATTTGTAAGTAATGGTCGTGGCCTTCAGACAACTTAAAAAGGTAATCCTTCTTAAATATTTAATGACTATTTTTGTTTTGCTATTAGAAATAGCCTAAGATTAGAAATTTACAAATAAAAGTGCTATAATAAAGAAAAAAAAAATCAGCTGGTTAGTAATAATAGCTCGTACTTTGCATTTTTTGAGAAGATTTATTAAAGTAATGTATATATTTTTTACATCATAAGAAACTAGAGACTTTAACGAACAAAAAAACGACTTTTTAAAAAAAGCTAATATTTTGACGTGAGAATTTTCGATTGAAAATGAGGTTACTTTTTCGATAGTGTGGTCAAAATAGGGTGGAAAAATTAATATTTTATATCAAAACAATTACAGTGTATTTGGGACATAATAAGGTAAATTTTCACCAAATTTTGTAAAAAACAAAAATAAAATGTAAAAGATAAAAATAAAAAACCAATAACTTGGTTTTTTGAATTTTTCACATACATTTTGAGGTTTTGTGAAAAAAGTGTAAAGACAAAAGTTGTAGATCTTTTTATTACCTACAACTTTGCTATTGAAGTTTTTCCATGGGATTTGTAGTTTGGCCAGAAATCGAGATAAATCGCTTTTTACCCTTAAACCCCCCCTTCCTACCACTTCTCGACCTCAAATCGACCGCAATTTATTTTTCCTATCATTTTTGTTATATTCTCTTTCTTTTGCAATGTGTTTCATTGTACTATAAATTTCTTTGTTTTCAAAAGCTAAAAGCACTCGTCTATACATGCTACGGTGTATTCGGGCATGTTTAATGATTGGCTATTTTTGAAAATTTTTAGTAAAATATAAAAATAGTACCATTTTAAGTCTCCTATGTTTGATTTTCAAAACAAATTTTCGTCAGACTGAAGTTTCCTTGATCTTTTTTTTGTCTGCGTAAGCCTTAATGTTCATAAGTACATACTAGGTCAATAGTTTATATTTTTTTATAGACATGCTATTTGAAGCATTTTTAAACAGTCTTATACTCCGTTTTTTTTCGGTGCGGACTAAATTGACACATGCAAATGTCAATTTTCGAAATAATGATACCAGCTTTTTAGTGATAGTGTTGTATATCGATTTTATGAATACGATACCGGTTTTATGAATCGTAACTTTTTACTTTTACCACATAATTTTATTAGTAAAAACAACTAAACATTCTTTAAAAAGCGTCAAATAAAGATCAACAATTATTTTTACTTGTCCTTCTTATTTTTATTTGCCACCGAATTTATTAATTCAGCCACGAATTTTACATCTTATTACCATTTAACGTTTTACATCTTCAAAACAAGGTTTTTTTTTTTAATTAAATTATGGGCTTACTCTTGACCCCAGTCTAGCTCTAGGGCAGAGACGAGGTCGAAGATGGAGCGAGCTCGCCCAGAAGTAGCCTGTTCACTCGCGCTTTAAGATTTTGTTAATATCATGGATAGCCCTTTTCTGCAGAATAAAAATGACATTAACAATTCAAACGAAAACTTCTTGTAAAATGCCGCGCTCTATATGTCGTCGATGAAATGGCCGCTGAACGGGGAGTCACCAATTTGCGACTGCCTCCCTACCACTGCGAGCTAAATCCAATTGAATTGGTGTGGGCACAGGTAAAGGGGCATGTCGCAAAAAACAATAAAACGTTTAAAATGAAAGATGTGCGAAGTCTTTTCGAGGAAGGGCTTCGTCTAGTGACTCCCCAGACCCCAGCGCTGGAAAGATTGTATTAAACATAATATAATTGGAAGTTGAGGACAAAATGTGTACTCTAGGCCATATTGTCGACGACATTACCGACAGATTTATAATTGAAGTAGGTGACGACTCTGGCGATTCGGAACATTCAGGTACGGAGTCATTGCCTGATTCTGACCATTAATTTTTTTAACGTTAATTTTAATTTGGACATTAATGAATACCTTAATGATTAAAAGGCATGGGATTGAATATAGCTCGACCAGGCTATGTCCTGCCTGCGTTAACATACGGAGCCGAGACGTGGACACTGACGAAGAGACTGGTCCACAAGTTTAAAGTCGCTCAACGCGCAATGGAACGGGCTATGCTTGGGGTTTCTCTCAAAGATAGAATTAGAAATGAGGCTATCCGCGACAGAACGAAAGTAACCGACATAGCCCACAGAATTAGCAAGTTGAAGTGGCAGAGGGCTGGTCACTTGTGTCGCAGGACCGATGGCTGCTGGAGCAGACGTGTCCTGGAGTGGAGACCGCGTCTTGGCAAACACAGTGTGGGACGTCCTCCGGCCCGATAGACCGACGATTTACGTAAGACTGCCGGCGTAGGCTGGATGAGTATTGCGGAAAACCGGGATGTCTGGCGAGAGCTTGGGAGGCCTATGTCCAGCAGTGGACTGCGATAGGCTGATGTGATGATGATGATGATGATGATGAGGCTATGTCTATGACCCGCCTTGTAAATAGTTAGATGCACGATTGGCTGTCTCGTGTTTGTCCTGAACATTTCATGGTCTACTATTGTGTTTTTACCTTGTATATGATTTAAAAAAAATTAAAAGAGTACCGAGAGTTTTTTTTTCTATGGCTTTTTTTCTCTCGGCCTACACTAGGGACATTACTTTATGTTATTTATTGTAATATTTAATAAAGCCGAGGATAAAATAGATAGGTAATGTCTACCGAGACATTAGAAATTTTGAGTAATTTAATATTTTAACATTTTGACTAACTTAAGGTTGCTTATAACACTGGGTACATTACCTAAGTTTGTAAAGTACCTAATGTTAAGATATAAAAAAATTATTTTTATTTTATTTCATTGTTTGATATTTACCTTAACTTTTTTTTATTATTGTTGTTTTTTTTGTAAATGACATTTTTTTACTTTCGTTAAGTGTGTGTATCATCTTAAGGCGAAATAAATGTTTTCATTTCATTTTAATTCAATTTGCATGTGATTACTAAGATTAATAAATACTTTTAAAAAAATAAGTGTTTTTCATTTATCATAAATCAATATATTAGCCATACAAGAAGGTACATTATAAGGTATTTGGTATTCTACATTCTAAAATTTTAAAGACAAAGACTTTTGTAATTATTAGTGAAAAACGATACTATATTGTAAATTACGTAAAGTTACGGTAGTGGCACATCACTATTAATGATTCGCAAAAAACTAGCAACACAGCTTATGTCAATTTAGTCCGTACCGAAAAAAAACGGAGTATAGGTATGCTAACTGCCTTATTGCCTTTAAATAGTATGACAATTTTTAATCCTTTGTGAATTGTCGTTTTAAATCCTACATATGTAACATACTTCCAAATATATTTTCGATTTCATGATTTTCTTAGTATAATAAAATTGAAATCTATTTTTTTAAATTTCAGGCTTATTTTTAAAGTTTTATTAAAAAACTAGCTATGCCCGCGACTTCGACCGCGTGGAATTTAACAAAATAATTATTGTTCAGTTCGCAGAGTTATAAAATATCGGCCAGTGAAAGTCCCGTCAAAATTGGTCCAGCAGTTTCAGAGATAGCTCGGAACTAACAGACAGACAGGCAGACAAAAATGATAAAAAATGTTATTTTGGTATATGTACCGAGTGTACATACGCATGAATTTAGTAAAAACGATTATTTTAATATTACAAAACAGACACTCCAATTTTATTTACTTGTATTGATGAAAAGAAAGAATATATTGTTATAGGTTTAATGTTGGTTGTGTAATTCGATTCAGGTTATCGATAAGGCTATAATTAACAGATCGACTTTCAGAATCATTCATTCGTATCATTTTTGCCACACAGAAGTCGAAATACGAGGCCGTTGACTGATCGCCGTCTGGTTCGTCTCATGAGCAGGCAAAATGCTAAATTTTTTTTTGTTCATTACCCAAATACCCCTGAAGTAGCTCAAATCCGTCACGTACGTTTTACGGTATTTTTACTGTCAAATTATAAAAGTTTTCCTCAATGTGTCATTGACTTTTAATTCATCTATTTTTGCTAATCACGCTGAGTAAGCAATCTTTTTCTCATTAACCCTCTACATCTCTTTTTTTTTTTTAAATAAATTAAGTTTAAAAAGTTGTCTACGTTATTTTTAAACGAGTATTCATAATTGAGTTTATACACAAAAATATCACGAGGAAACGTGCGTGAATCTCCATCTCTAACGAATTTGTAAGATAATTGCATCCTAATCGTAATAAAGCGGGTTGGCGAATTATGTTATATAACTTATCCTTGGAAAAAGATTGGAGAAGATTAAAAAGTATTTTAACCAATCGAAGTTGTTGAAAATATTATATTTATTTATTTGGTATTTACTGATACTATTTATGACATTACAAATATTTTTTATTTCACATTTTTATATAACATTTCTTGTTAAATAAAAAAGACTTAACTTGCCAATAGCGTGGCGGATTGGCAATGATTATCGGATTTTGCACCTTAGCACCAACTTAGCCGGATTCATTTTTCCTAGGTAACTTGACGCTATTAAATAACGACGAGTTTTGGGGTGATATACTTGCGCACATACACATACAAGCTCTAAACACACTATGGCATTGACAACTTTTTTATGTACCAATGTATTCAATATGAAGTATTGGTTTATTCCATTGGAGAAGCTGATTTCAAGAACTGCCGAATTAATTAAAAAAAAAAAGAAAGTTGAAATCTTTCTATGAGGTACCTAGTCGTTGTGTTGATATTGTATGTCGCAGTGATCACATCGTTTTCTTCTTCTGCTTCTGATAGTGAGTAATGAGTTTGATTATCGCTCATTATAAACGAGTATATACATAATTATGTTGGTTGTGAACTGTTATTTGAGTTAATATGACTTTTATGCGCGTTTTGTGCATTGACAGAACAATTTAAAAATTTAATAAAACTACAAATATATCTTCCCAAAAGGGTATTTAGTTATTTATTAATATTGGGTATTTGATTAAAATAGTTTTATCGAATCAAATCGACATATCAAGGCGCTTTAAGGAAAAATCTTCAAAATTGTTTCTGAATCAATCCTTACAAAAAATGTAACCATATCGAATATAACCAACACAATGAATGAATTGGCGAAATTTGCGTCAAAACCTCCTACAAAATATTTTAGGTAATCGAAAAGCATGTTAGACTGTTGACAATTTAAGAATTCACTTTTATTTGTGTTTAATAGCTGCTCTTTATAAAATACTAGCTTCTGTGCACGACTTCCTCGGCGTGGACTCCGCTCCAATAGGAGACCAATAGGTCTTAGCGTAATGATACATAGCCTATAGCCTTCCTCGATAAATGGGCTATCTAACACTGAAAGAATTTTTCAAATCGGCCCAGTAGTACCAGAGATTAGCGCGTTCAAACAAACAAAAAAACAAACAAACAAACAAACAACCAAACAAAGAAACTCTTCAGCTTTATATATTAGTATAAGATGAAAATGCTCAATCAATACAAATAGATGCAATTTTATATGAACGAAAAGTGAGGTCAGTTACTTGTATTTTATTTATCAAACAGTTAATTGAAGTAAAATTGACGTATGAATAGAAGGCGGATTTAGCTCGACTAGTAGTATGTTCTATTAATCAGAATGAAGGTGTAGAAAATATATCGAATGTAATTGCACCAATAATTTTTTTTAAATCAATGTTAACGATGGATAAAAGAAAATTTGAAGTATTTCTTTATATTCAAAAACAATTTGCTATTATTGCCCTATATTACAACGACAACTTTGTTGATGTTATTCTGAAGAAATTAATCCTAAAATTTACGTGTAGGCATTATTCATTTTAAATCGTCAGTGAATAAGTAAGCTTATGAATTTGAAAAGCAGGACACAACGTCATATACAAAAAATAAAAAAGAATCGGACCTAAGTATGATCCCTGAGGAACCCCAAATAGATTGTAAAAAACATTGGATTTTAGACCATTAACTACAACATGAGATTTGCGATTTGAAACACAACTATCAAACCATTTTAAAAACGAGCTCCCGATATCGATACGCGCAAAAGTTTTCGATTAAAATCATATGGTCAACTCTATCATAGGCTTTGGGTAGGTTTGTATAAATTGCATGTTCGGTGGTCAACAAATATTACTCTTTCTACAAAAATATAGATTTATATTACTTGATCAACACCGTACAAACCCATGTCACATCTCGGTGATTAGGTGTTTAACAACATTTCTTAAATAAAGAAGGATTAGGGTATAAATATGCTGCTAAGCAAAGAACTCTTCTCCAATTAAGTTTTTTACCGTCTGTTTGGCCGTCCACCTAATGGTAATTGGGTACCGTAGCCTATAGACGCTTGCTACACCAGGTTGTTAGCACTTTGCCGACAACACGACACAAGAACACAATTCGAGAGCAGTATTATTTAGCTACGTCTGCCGTGTAGGCACCTACACACCGGTAGTTATAGGTTCGATTCCTCCTCGGAAAGGATATTTGTATTTGTACAAATATTTCTATTCAGACTGGGTGTCTGTTCTTGTAGGTCTCTCTATAGAACTTCGGAGAGCACGTTAATTTGTCGATCCCAGATGTTATCATAGACACCTGATAGCGAACGTTACTCATAGTAGGGAACTCTCAAGTGGCGTGGTAGATTAAGCTCGAGCTAGAGTCCCAGCAGTGGCATGTTTCAGGTTGAATCAATCAATATAAAATTATTAATTTTCTCTACATTAAAGTTTGTAAGACACGTTTTACATAATGTTAACTGAACTCTAGTTAATATCATGTAAAAATTCCCTATCCAGTGGAACATCTCAAGGTTTGACATATTTTGAATTAAATATAACAATCAATACTCGGGTCTCGGAGTATAAAAAGAAGCTATAATATAAACAAGCTATATTTGCTATCGCTTTTATCAAATTTATGGGATTAAGTATGTTTAAACATCAACTTAAGGTATACAGTATGTTCGAAGGTTACCGCTACATTATGGCTTTCAATTTATTTGGACCTAATACTGAAGATAACGATGTCTTTAATTTCCGAAGTCACAAATCAAAAAGTTAATAATACTTACAGAACAATTTCTAAAATATTTCCTTTCTAACTAACAAAGAGTGAATGTTTGACATAAGTTTAAACACGACGTAGTTTTTAAATGGTCAAGCTAAAAATTATTTCCTAAGCAGCAGATGTGTAAGTCTTCTACTTGAGCAAAGAAGTTTCGAGTGTTTATTAAGCTTAACGAAAATTCCGCTATCAACTACATCCTCATTGGTTATTATCGAAACGGATACCTATATCGAAACGCTTGAGTATTCAGTATGTACGTTAGTCTAAGCTAGCATTTATTGTTATTTTATCTTTTTAAATTTTTCATTCAGGTACATTTAGATTTTTATTGTTTCAAGGAACTATGTCATTTGGAGTTCAAGCAAATTGGAAAGGATTTTCAATCTATTAAGGTTTTAGACAATTTAAATGATTATGCTAAGGAATAACACAATAGTTTTGGAATAATTGTTGTTGTGATATGTATTTCAATATTTAAAAAAAAGTTGTAGGAGGACGGCCATTGATCTTGGAGTTTTTTATAGTTTCGTTAGTAGGTATGTATTTGTTCATGTTAACTCACAAACGCGATGGTGGGTCGGAAGCTAAATATCAACTATATCATAACAGTAATGTAACAAGAAATCGTAATGTTATAAGAAACTGTAATATTATAAGTTTAAAATGTTATTTTTTCAATAAATATTTATTATTTAATGGTTTATTTACCCTATGTCATGTAGAGGATTGTTTAAATCGACAACTGCTGTTTGTACTTGTATAAATCTGTATATATGTAGGATACGGGTTGTCCAAAAAATACGTTCGAATGTAACAAGATACGACAACGGATTTTTTTTGATATAATCAAAATAAAAAATATCAAATTGTTAATCTGAACGCTATTTTTTATCACAAAATCACATTTCACCGGATAGCTTTTGTGACGTAATGCACGTTAACGTGACAAAGGACGGTAGGGGTCTAAAAGGGCAAAACCCATACCTATTGACCACGTGTCACGCCGAAAGTACCTACATACTAAATGATAGACTCATTAAATGAATGAAACTTGACGTAATTTGATTAGGACACTTAAATAAAATTTTTATCGAAACTTCAATAGAATTCTCTTCAGAATAGAAGTCAAAATGTGTAATCACACAGGAGAAGAAATCGCAGGCAGGTACAGCAGTTAAGAAACATATTATAATCAATTAAATACACTTTCTTTGAGATGATTCAAAAGTACACTTCAAATCTCTGTAAAATTTAAATGGAACTATATGACAAGTATCATCAGCATTCGATCCATAAAAATAATCATCAAGATTGGTAGTTAAAAAGTTATGATGCAACACACATAAAAATACAGTTGAAATGCGAACAACCTCTTTAAAAAAATATATGTCGGTACCTGCGCTATTGTCGATATTCACCTACCCTAACTCATTCTATTATTCGAGTCACCCCATTATATAAATAATCTGTGTAACTACTCGTATCTTGTGTTAACTTACATTGTTATTAAACCAGTTCGGACCTCCTTCCTCTTCTGATTCCGACATATATCTGACATATAAACGTCTAAATAAATAAACAAACGTCCTACATTCAACGGTCTCCACTAGGATTAACTTCTATGCCGGGAGTGTGGAAACACACCATAAACACATACAATACGCATGCACAAACGTCCAGACAACGGTAAACATCTGTATGGCCAATACAAATGTTTGCCATATACGGGGATCGAACCCGCAACCACCATCGGAATAGCCTCAAACCAGTGCTGTGACTATGGCGAACTATAATAATAAAAACAAACTGGATAGCTGCTATACCTATACCGTAGTCTAGATTATTCGACAACGTTTAGATACTTTAGTCTTCTTTGTTCTAAAAAAGAAATGAGCCGTCAACTTTTTTTTGATTTCTGTTTATACACTAAAACGCTTTTATTTTATGAAATCTTCAAAGCATAAAATATTTAATTATCAATGATTTTATTTAATATAACATAAATATTATATACACTGTTAGAAGATCATTGTACTACTAACTGTTTTACTTGTCTAGTAACTGTTTTGTTAGTAAAATCCGTTCAGGTCCATAATACAAGACAAGACGACATAAAACTGAGCGATCATAATAAAATTTTCTATTAAATTATCGTATCTCTATTTATTGAAACGAAATATTCAATAGCGCCTCACACACCCAAACTGAACAAAAAGTAGTATAAATGCACAAGGCATAACCATTTTTAATGTCAGCCGAGGTCACGACGCGACTAGCTCGTAGAAAAAAACGGTGCCTAACACGCTAAGAAGTAGACAGTCAACAAAAAATGATTCCGTAAGATTGGCGCGGTGCAGCGTTTGAACTACTCTACTAGACGTCGGTTATTCCGCGATTCGGCCTACCGCACACACGCGAACATTCGCACGCACACATACGAATTTTTTTAGTTGGTCTTTTTAGTTTATCGGTTGAAGTTTAAGATAATTATTATGAACACGAATATTTGTTTGTGAAGTAGTTTTATAAGGAACTAATGATTTATCAGCAAGTGTTTTTTGCATAATTACGTTAAATATTTAATAAAAATAAAAATTTAATAAAATTAAACTTTATTTATTTATTTTTTTTCTCTTTTGGATAAAATATGAATAATATGCAGAATTGTAGACGCATAAAAACATTAATGTATTACTTTGGAATAAAATATGTGCAATGTATTTTATATGATACTAGCTGACCCCACAAACGTTGTTTTGCCATTTATGTTATTACCCCCCGCAACCCCATCTTGTGAAAGGAATTTTATAAAATCCGTTCTTAGCTGACCTCTACTTGGCGAAAGGAATATTCCTACCAAATTTCAAGCCTCTAGGCCTTATGGTTCCAGAGATAATTATCCCACCAAAAACATAAATTAACATTTATGTTTTTGGTGGGATATCATTACTTTTTGTAGAGATATTTATTTGAAATTTATTCTTTTTTCTTGCTCATTCTGTTAACGGATTCGATGTCGGAGACCAACCGGATCCTCAGATATCGATTTTGAAAGCAATCGGTCAAATAACTAAAAAGTTCAAGATGGCGGCTACTTTTTCTCATTCTGTTAACGGATTCGATGTCGGAGACCAACCGGATCCTCAGATATCGATTTTGAAAGCAATCGGTCGAATAACTAAAAAGTTCAAGATGGCGGCTACTGTTTCTCATTCTGTTATCAGATTCGTTTTCTGAGACCAACCATGTCCCCAGATATCGATATCAGATGAAAGCAATTGGATGAATAATTACAAGGTTTTTGTATGGGGGCATGGGGACATCCTTTATTTTTTGACTTCATTTTTTATACTTTAGATTGACTTCTGTACTATATCTGTGTATTGTGGCGCCACGCGCGCCAGCCACCGCGCCGACACACGCCGTTGGCCGTTTGTTTAGCGCGTATTACAGGTTTTTTGTATGGGGACACTTTTTATTTTTTGACTTCATTTTATTTTTATACTTGTCGGGGAATGAATACAGATAGTTATTAATGTCGGTACCTGCGATATTCACCTACCCTACATCATTTTATTATTCGAGTCATTCTGTCATGCATAAAACGAACGGTGCAACCGCGGCTCAGGCAGTCTTGGCTCTGGCTTGGCGCGGTGCACTTGTGTATCCTGCTAGTAGCTTAACCTCGACTCTTCTAATAGTTAGTTTGTGTACACGAATTAATTGTTACTGATTGGGCAACTCGACCGGTGGTGGTGAGTGCCAATGCGCATTGTTAGGCGGCGCCGCCGTAAACCAACACTCGGGTCACAAGTCCCGGGCACTGCGTCGAGTTGTCTCTCTGCTACGCGATAGACGGTACCCGCTCGGTGAGTCCATTGAATTAACTAATCTGTATAAATAGCTTGTTTTAAATTACATTGTGAATTAACCAGGCCATCCGTCCTACTCCTCACTTCTGATTCCTACATCAGAAGTGGGATACTGTTCTCGTGCCCACTAAGAGTGTTACTAGTGAGTAATTTATTTCATGATGCCACGAGAATCGTGTTCGCGTAGTCCCGTGTAGATCGAAGCGCAAGTCGAGTCGTCATCATTTAAACCGATTTAGTAGTAATAGTAACCTGTCTCTTCATAAACTTTTACTTAGTATGACTGAGGAATAGACTAAGTTCAAAGTTAAAAAAAAAAAAAAACAATATCGCGAGTGTAGTCGCGCACTTAAAGTTAATTCGGAGTTTTGGTTTCTTTGTTTAAGTTCTATTTTTAGCAAGTGTGCAAGGTAGTTACAAATTTGGTGATGAAAATATCGATGTACTGTATTTTACTGTATTTTAGTTCTTTTCGGTCGTTCTGTTTTATTCTTACCGGTGTACAAGTGGTTTTTGTTCAGTGTTCGATTACGTAATTCGAGTTACCGGTTATTTGTTGAATTTAGTTTTATTGTGATACGTAAGGTAGTTGAGTAGTGATTAATTTTGCTAATAGATTTTGCGATTCAGTTTTTGTTTCGATTCAGTCACAATGTCAGACCGTAACGTAAGCGTAATCGTAGTGCGAGCCGTCGCGGTAGTCACAGCGACAGTCGTTTAAGGAAGATGCCAGAAGGTCATGTACCAATTGAGTTTATATCATAAGGGTGAACATTTTAGTGATGTGACAGAAAACTGATGTAATCACTCTAAAGACTGTAGTGTGTAGTCATCAAGAGGATGATACACTGTGATGAATGTGTGATCCAGGAGGGATACACTGTGACGTGATCCAAGAGGGATACACGTGGATTGTGGAGCAATTGTAATTGCTGGTTGGAAGGGTGGCTTACATAGTTGTTAGTGTTGTAGAAAATGAGTTTGGTTATTGAGGGTTTGATTGACGTTGGTACATGACTCTGGACAGTTATATTTGCGTTAAGTTTTTGTGGTTACCCACTTGTTTGTGATATGTTAATATCGTCTTAGCTTGAGTATTTCAGATTACCCTCTGTAACGGATATTTTTGTCTTAACTTCTACTATTTTACACGATATTTTAACTAATATTATTTGTCGAAGTACCGAGAGAGCGTAAAGTTAGAGACACCATCTTCCGAATAGTTAATATTAATTTTCTGATTAGTCAGTCACCATTTTTATCATCTATTGATGGGATTATTGTAATTTGTAATTGTATGAGCAGCTATTGTTTAGTTCCGTAGTTTTAATTACGTGGCGTATAAGTGATTACTGTGATAATAATTAATTCGATATAGTTAAAACACACACGTATCGTGAACTATAGATTAGAAGTGAGAAATGAGTGTTTCATTGAGGGTTTTAGTCTTTTTCTACCTTTGATTGATTTTTTTAAAACTGTTTAAAAGTTGTTTTAGTTGTTCTGTTTAAGAACGTTTAAATTACAGAGAGTTAATTGATAACACCTAATTGGTGCAATCGTAAACTTGTTACAACAATAGTTGTAGGTAGGTAACCTCAGATTAATAATTTTGTTTATGAGTAGGTGACCATTAAAAATTCTTACTATATTCTGTCCATTCGTTTGTTTTCTGTTAACAGTTCAAGAAAGTTTGAAATTAGAGACTCCCTCACACGATACCAATTTGATTTGAAATAATAATCGATTTTGTATATAAGAAGAATTTTCAATCGACTCAATGAAATATTTTCAGTTTAAGAATATTAATTATTCCTTTAGATACTAGTTATTTATGTCATTTTCTAAGTATATTTACTCATACCTCTTGATGTAGAATTGATTTAGACTTTGTTAACCACGCGTTTTAAAGTTAAATGTCACTAACGCGTGAGCAGTTACATTTTAAGGCAGTCGTTGTAGGTAACTGTTAAAAGTCTTGATACGAGTATGTTTCCATCTGTTCTAATAATTATTGTGTAGGTAACTTTGGGAAGCAAGGGTTGTAAATGGAGCTATATGATTTCGCTACTTCCTTCATAGGGACAGTTAGGCTTTTTAATATCCTATTGGCGAGTTTGTTCTGTTACAAAATGAGGACCGTCATCAAACGAAACTTGATCCGAAATATTGAGGCCCTTTTCGCGTATTAGAAGTTCTCGAAGGTAATCGGTATACCCTTAAAGCTTACATTGTCAACGTACCTACAAATTTGCTCACGAAAAGTTAAGAGAAATGCCAGCACGTCATGTACCAGACGATATTGATGTAATTTATGATCTTGTTGATATAGATGATGTTCAAGTTTAAGTAGAGGGAGAGACTCGAGTGAACGACTCTATCGACCGTAATGTGTTCAAACGTACCAGTGTAGTTATTTAGTAGCCGTAGCCCTGTAGAAGGTGTCTCTTGGGGCAACCCAAGAGTTCATGGGTGCGCGGTGTGCGTTTAACTCTTCCGAAGGTCGTGGTGTTTGATACCGTAGCGTGTAGTCACAAGAGGTGACTGACACGGGTGATCCATTCGATGGATATGTGTACTGAGATGTATGTGACTGACACATGTACTGTGATTGCTCTTCGTCTAAAGAGCCGTAGTGTTAGAGGTCTTTACTCGAGGACTTTACAAGCTTGGTTGTAACTTGTTGTAGAAGTAAACGTGCGTGTATAGTTTTGGTTGTGATGACGTCTATGGTACATGGCTGTGGTATTTGTGTAAAGTGATTAGTTATAATTGGTTTAACGACATTTATGATTCAGATTAAAGTTCTTAAAACATTTAAAATAGTTGTCTGGTAATAGAACCTATAGGTATGTTCACGTCTTCACGATCAATTACGAAAGATTCCTCTTACTTATGTACGTTGTTAGATTTTTTAAATGTTAATGAGTAAATAGAGCACATACTATGGCTATTTGGTCGTATCACATGAGGTGATGACGATATGTATTGGTCGTATCATAAGAGGTGATGATGATATGTGTTGGTCGTATCGCAAGAGGTGATGACGATATAGGTGGTAATAGTAGTTGTCGTTTGTTGAGCGTTGTATGTGATCTTAATGTGTCAATAATAAAACTTTATTTTTTTAATTACGGCTAGAGGAACCTTTCGTATTTGAAGGGATAAGATCGATTGGTAGTTTTTTTTAATTAAAGATTGACTGATGAAGCAAAGAATGTAATTTCGCGTTGAGGACGGGTAGGCCGAGATTCTAAAGATGCTTTAAATTTGATCGTCTTGTTTGCATTCACACGAGGGCGTGTGCTATCAGGATGGTCGTGACTTGCCCTTTATTACTTATATAGTTTAATATAGTTTATTAATTGAGGTGAAACAGGTTCACACTGACCTATACTGGCCTATTCTGATAATAATTAGTTAATTCTTCGGTCTAATGGCTTTCAGTTGTGCCAACAAAGAGCATTGTCGATTTTGCTAATAAGTAATCACATATGATACTATGACTGTCAACTGATACTATGACTGCCAACTGTGATACTATATACTATGTCTGCCCTCTCATACTGACTCGGAACTAACGACGGTACTTAAGAGATGAATAGTAAATTGAGTGAAAAAAAAAGTGAGGTGGTTAAACATTTGATGGACAAACAATCCGGGCTAGTAAGGTCTCTCCTGCTGTTCTGGGAGACGATCCATGTTACGCTGTAGGGGTCTCGCCTGCTTTAGTGGGCGACGATTCCGACCAGCCTGTTTTACATTAGTATGGTCTCTTCTGCTGTTGTGGGAGACGATCCATGATTCACTGTAGGGGTCTCGCCTGCTTTTAGTGGACGACGACTCGGACCAGACTTTTTGTAATGATGAGTGTAACGCTGTAGGAGTCTCGCCTGCTTTTAGTGGGCGACGACTCAGACCAGACTGTTTGTAATGATGAGTGTAACGCTGTAGGAGTCTCGCCTGTTTGAACTATAGGGGTTTTCATATTTTAAACCTAGATCAGTGTTACTTACCATATTGATATGACTGTAATGATAATGATGTTAACCATATTAAATGTGACTGGTGTGACTGATTGACTTACTAACTGAAACCAATTGTTTCTAGTCCAAAGGGTCAGTGTGTACCGGACCAGATATTAAGATGTTGAATAGATTTTTGTCAGGATAGTCGAGCGATATTTTGTTTTTTTTGATTAAAAATACCTAAGGTTGTAATAAATAGCGCGCGAGGACGCGCGCACGTCAGAATGGCCGTGTCGGGGAATGAATACAGATAGTTATTAATGTCGGTACCTGCGATATTCACCTACCCTACATCATTTTATTATTCGAGTCATTCTGTCATGCATAAAACGAACGGTGCAACCGCGGCTCAGGCAGTCTTGGCTCTGGCTTGGCGCGGTGCACTTGTGTATCCTGCTAGTAGCTTAACCTCGACTCTTCTAATAGTTAGTTTGTGTACACGAATTAATTGTTACTGATTGGGCAACTCGACCGGTGGTGGTGAGTGCCAATGCGCATTGTTAGGCGGCGCCGCCGTAAACCAACACTCGGGTCACAAGTCCCGGGCACTGCGTCGAGTTGTCTCTCTGCTACGCGATAGACGGTACCCGCTCGGTGAGTCCATTGAATTAACTAATCTGTATAAATAGCTTGTTTTAAATTACATTGTGAATTAACCAGGCCATCCGTCCTACTCCTCACTTCTGATTCCTACATACTTGTTTTATATAGCAAATGTATCAATTCATATTTTGTGCAAGTTTCAAATATCCACTTATAACGGTTCAGACGCTACAATTAAAAAACGTTTTTTTTTTGTATGGGGACCCCCTCTATTTTTTAACTTTCTTTTATTTTCAGATTTTTTCCTGCGCTTACACGTAATTACCTAGCTAGATGCTAAATTTCGACTTCCTAGGTCATCTGGAAGTGGGTTAGGTTTTTGATGAGTCAGTCAGTGGAAAATTGGCGACTTTTGAACCTTCATATTTTTGTAACCGTTTCAACTAGGTTAATGAAATTTGGAGTTCTAGTTGTCCTTATGGATATAAATAAATATATGTAATTTGATCTGTTTCTGTTGAATAGATTTTGAGTTATGGAGGGGTCAAAAGTCGCTCGAAATGGTTCGTGTAAATATACACACGGCGCTGAGTCGCCAGTTCTTTTGCTTGAACTTGGCTTGACACGCTGCCGCGTGTCTCGATCGTGATGAGTCAATAGGTGGAAATCTCTTTTATATAAAATATAGAAGATATACATAGATTTGCTTTCAGTTTCTTATTACGTATATTTGACAGTGTCAAATATTTTAATAGTAGGTATTGATGTTTTAATATAAATAAATTTAAAAAAAAATTGATAATAATTATGTCGACGAAAAAGTATAATTTTGTTTTGCAAACATGCAAAGTTCAGGGTGAATTAAAGGTAGCACTATCTTATCTTTTAAATCAATATAAAACTTCGGCATTAAACTTTGCAATGTGTCCTTGCATCGTGACCTTGTACATGTTAATAAAAACGAGAAAAAAAACACCATTGATGCACGACTTCAATAGCAAATTTAAATGTAGTCGATTCTGACATATTTTTCTTACCTATTTTGTAATTATAAAATGTACACTTGTGATACTACAAAGTTTTTATATGCGAACATTGGCGTCGTTTGTTTATCGACACTTTTCTTTAAAATACACTGTCTCTAATACTGTAATGTTTTTTTAAATATGTATTAAATATTGAATAAACCACGTCTTACAGCTCTTGTAATTCCTTTTTCATTATTATTGTATACATATAGGACACAAATCAATTTAATAAGCGTTCTAATTTCTAACATATTATATTATAAAAAAACGACTGAAGTAAAACTTGTTTAGCTCCATGTAACTTATATCTCCCTCTCGACTTCCGATCACCTCGCCCGATCACACTTTTCGTAACGCTCTCGTCACGCATTCACCAGCTTACTCCCAAAGTCAAGCGTGCGTAAAGAAATACTTCAAAAATAAGTTATAAATTGCTTTGTACTGTATAGTTGCATATCACTCTCAAATTAATATTGCTTGATTGATGCTCGATATAGATCCCTTCTCAGGTCTTCTCCATGTAGGAGAATCATTGGGGGTTAATACCCTTGCTGCGCTGCTGCACTGCGGGTCGGTGGATATATTCCCTACTATGAGTAACGTTCGCTATCAGGTGTCAATGAAAACAATTGGGACCGACAGCTTAACGTGCTCTACGAGGCACGGTAAGGAGACCCACAATGATAGACAACTAGAGCGTAAACCTGCGATTGCCGGTGCTTAGGCGTTTACAAAAGTACTTGTGCCACAGTTATACTTTAGGTTTTAAAATAACGAAACGTAATTAGTACGTGGCGAATAAGCCTGACCCACGCACTGAGTTTTCATGAATCATTGAGAACATAACGGTTTTCTTTAGAATAATTTTATTAAATATAAATGTAAAAATATTTATATTATATAAAATAAAATACTCTAGTATAATAGTATTATCTTTGAAATCCTGCAACCTAAGCACAATCAATGCAAATAAATTACTAATAGATAAAAGGTGTTGTAAATTCAGCAGTCAATATGCAAGGTTCAACGATCTTATATACGGAATGGATAAAATCCAGACTTCGCCGAAATACTGGTTCCTAAATTTCGCTTGTCTACTTATATAATATACGTATATATTTTAATTTTCACATTTGTTCTATGATATATAGTATAAAAATGCGTCTGAACATTTAATATATTATATTTTTAAATTATTTTTAAATGTTTGCTGCTATGTTTTGGTTTGTGTAATATAATTGAGAAAATATTAAAGCTTATATTAAAGATGTTTATTTTATATTTAAATGATCTTAAAGCATATGTAATATGTCATTTATATACTATTAGATTTTTGTATGAAAATTTTTCACTCAATAATTATGTGATAAATATTTGTAAGAGAAGTAATTTGGCTGACTAATTTAACAATTTGTGGTTTATTCATTCTATTCCTCAGAGAGACTTACCATTTGTACTAAATCTTTTTAAGACATATTATTTTACTTTTTATAAGTGTACTTGTTAACTACAATTAAAAAAGTTACTCATTTTTGTGTTGTCATGATGTTTGTAAAATCGATCACGTATTACTGTCAGAATAGTTTTAACATCAGGCACAGCTCGATTACAATTTTATGCAAACTATTTATGGGTTACAATCATGTTAGTGTCTGCCGACTGCGATGAAAATAAATAGTAGTTTCCGCCTACAAGGCCATATTCGAGTAAGTTTGAATAATAATAATTAATCAGTCTGACAAGGCTTTACAATAGAATATATCGGCTGAAACTTTTTTTACAGCATAAAATGCGTATATTAATTTTATTTCAATTGAGATTTTATCACAAATATACGTTTACGTGATTTAAGTTAATTTTATTCAACGGGTAATAAATACTGATTATGCGTGTTGATGGAAGTGTACGATATTTGTACAAATACCTACTTCTTTTTGGTCTACGGCGGTTTGGCGCAGTAGTCATAGCATTGTCTGTTACTGTCTGTACACACAGATGTTTGCGTAGTCTGGGCATTTGTGTTTGTATATTTGCGGATCTCCGACAACGGGGTAAATCCTAGTGGGGGCCGCTGAATGGGCTTTTACTTATAATGTTCTTTGGGGTCGTCCTTAGAATAAGTTATCGCTTCAGAAACATTTAATTTTCAAGGAGTTTTCCGATTTTATTGAAACTACTTATCAGATCCTAATAATGACATGGAATAACCTCTGAAGTATGCTTTTTTGTACGAAAAATAATTATCAGTATGAATCAACAGCTAACAAAATTATCGATGAACATAGAATAAGAAAAAATGTAGGCAAGAGCGTCAAAAAATCCTTATTTCTAAGTCAGTTATTGATTTAGATATTTTTTTAACTCTGTTTTGCTAGGTCAAGGAGCCCAGTTATAAAAATGGGTACCATAAAACACTAGCAGTCACTAATAATAACTTATGAGATCTCTAGCAGTCTAGTTCTGGCAATATTAAAAGAAAAACATGTTAAATTAAATAAAAACCGTGTTTGAAAACTACAGGTCTTAGTTTTACAATCTTAGTTTTTGTCTAGTCCTCTCAGAATTGCTAATAGAGTGTCTATATATTATCATACCTCCATATATAAAAAATGAATAGCTGAATATGTTGCTAAGCGCAAATCTCGAGATCAGCTGAACCGATTTTGCTCATTCTTTTTTATAATATTCCTTGAAGTACGAGGATCATTCTTACGGACAGAAAAATTTGAAAAATTGCTTGAAAAAGTCTAACAACAACACTTTTCTATATTCCCATAAAAAAGATTCGTAATAATATTTAAAAGTCAGTTTGAACTTTAATACCACACCATAAGGTTTAAGTGTTAGTAGAGGGGTTCCGGGAAGGATAAGTATTAAAAAAAAATTAAAAATTAAAGAATCGACTGTTAGACGGTACGAAGTTCGCCGAGTCAGCTAGTATAATAATAATTATATTTGATAAAATATTTAACTATAAAATTAAAAAAAAAATAAATTAGAAGAAAATAAATTAAAAAGAATGTTGAATTAAATAAAAAATATGTTAACTAGTTAATTTATTCTGCTATATTTTGAAGTTTATAATTACATATATTTTAGTTTTGGAAAATTTATGTACGTGAATTGGACTTTTAACTACAATAAAACTTGCAAAAAGATAGTATCTATTTCAAGACAGTTTTAATTAATTTTCAGTAATAACAGGATATTTCAAAAAGAGAGTAAAAAAACCGTTTGATAGTTTACATTTTAATTTGACTTTGAGCTCGTTTAACGGACGTAGGAGTAAACTATTACATATTTGCATTATGTAACTAACTACACATTATTTTATATGTATTTAAGTTAAGGACAATTGAAATCGTTGGAGCAGCGCGACTGGGAAAGTACCTCAAAGTTACGGAAGATTGCAGCAATGAGCAAAATAATACTGTTTTCGAGCAGTGAGCAGCTCCTGGGGAGATTGGGGAGGTCGGCAACCTGCTTGTGATGTTTCTGGTTTTTCAGGCCTAGTTGTATAAAAAACCCGACCAAGTGCGAGTCGGACTCGCGCACCGAGGGTTCCCTACAAACAAAATTATTAAAAATATTTTTATTATTATGATATGATGACGATAACAAAAATTTATGCTTTTCGCAATTTTTCTTTTATCTGTGCTATAAGACGTTTCTTCGTACCAAATTTCAAGATTCAAGTTTATGGGAAGTACCCTGTAGGTTTTGAGTCCCTTGCACTAGCAATCGAAAATTTGCAGCATAAACGGCTGTATCTTTTGATTGTGTTGGCTTAGAAGTTTGATTTTTTCACAACTCCAACGCATTCCTGAGAAAAAGGGTCTTGATAGAAAGAGGGACAACAATGTGATCCTATAAGGGTTTCGTTTCTTCCTTTTGAGGTACGTAACCCTTAAAACTATTATGTACTTTTATAATAATACTTATATAATTGTGTTTATCAAGACAAGTAATAAAATAAGAACATCATAAACATAGTTGAAGTTAAGTAAATCTATTTATTTATTTATTATTTCCACCACCACCACCACTACAGCCTATCACAGTCCACTGTTGGACATAGGCCTCCACAAGTTCGCGCCCGACATTATGACGCGAACTCATGTGTTTTGCCCATAGTCACCACGCTGGGCAGGCGGGTTGGTGACCGCAGGGCTGGCTTTGTCGCACCGAAGACACTGCTGCCCGTCTTCGGCCTTTATTTATTAACACTTTATTACACACAAAAGAAAGATACAGTATAGAAACATATATATTAATAAATAAATCTATATATTAATACGTTAAGCAAAAACTTTGTACACTTTTTTACGGAAATTGCGCATACGGAGGAGTATGAAATTTCGCACACTTATAGTTTATATAGAGAAGGAGTGCAGAATACTAATTTTTTTTAAATTATACATAAAATATATACTTAATTAATAAAAAAAGCATTACACACACATTTTAAAGAAAGGTTCTTTATTTTCATAATTATTTGGTTTTCTTTAATTTAAGTTTTTAATTGTGGTCGCATTTCGACCTCTGGGCGACCACTGGTATACATAATTAGGGATTACTTAAAAACTATTTGCCAGATCTCTCTCAAATTTACCATACCTCTGAGAACCTTGAGATTTTTTTTACGCTTACACGTTGCGAGGTCCTTTTTTCACTTTGGCTGGACACGCTGCAGCTTGTCTTGATAATTTAATAAAGTATGTGACATCATTGTTTCTTGAGTTGTTGAACCCTACGCGGTATTTCCCAAACTTGAGGTCTACGTATATCGCTATAAAGACTGTTTTTTTGTTTGCAAGCAAACGAAAAGAACAGTCTTCAATTTAAATTGACAAATAATACCACGTAGGCAGTCAAAATAATAGTCAATTATAAATACACATTATTAGGTATTACTCAAAAAGTACTTGTCAGATCTAGATTAAATTAAAATGAGACCACACAAATAGCACTTGATTTCGATTTAAAAAATAATCATCAAAATCGGTAAACCCAGTTAAAAGTTATGATGTAACACATTACAAAATACAGTCGAAATGATAACCTCCTCCTTTTTTTTAAGTCGGTTGAAACATAATAATGATATTAGACTTAGATGGATTTATCTTAACTATTTTTTACTGATTCAATTTTTTATCGGATGCCAAATAATTTCTGGCTTCGATTTTCGTAAACCTATTGGGTAAACCACATCATTAGCAAATCAGAAATTCACGCATAGACAAGTACCAAGACGTTATTCAAAATATAAACATTTTAACACACACATTATGGTTCAGAACAACTTAGTATTATTATTATAATCGCTTATTACCACATCTTTAAGCTTTTCTTAGAGTTATGTGTGTATGCTATATTATTATATCATATATGTTAGTAACCCCCTAAATCTTCCCCCTGATAACTTAGGTTAGGTAGGTTAGATACATAAAATAAAAACTAGATGTTGGCCGATTCTCAGACCTACCCAATATGCACACAAAATTTCATTAAAATCGGTCTAGCCGTTTTGGAGGAGTATTGTAACTAACATTGTGACACGAGAATTTTATGTATGAGATAAAATTGTGTTTAGTAAAAATTCTACGTCCTTTTCCATTTTTTTTAAATAATAATTTCACTATTAAACATGACTAAAACTGTTTTCTTATATAAATAGATTTACACTGAATTATAACTAGCATAGATATTTAATGTGTATGTAGTCAATGTACTGAAGTTGCTAAATACACAAAAAACCTACCTAATATGAACGTGTCATGATTCTGATAACAGAAGACTGAAAAAAATGGTTAATGTACCTATGTTTGTCACGTTCTTAATTTTACATTGAAAGTAAAAAAATTGGCTCATGATTATTATTGATAGAGACGTACTATAGATTTATTGCATATTCAGATAGCAAGCATTTAAGCAAAGTTTTTCATGTCGAAATATATGATATTGTTATATCCAATAAGTATTTTCTAAAATTGTTTTTAACACAACTTTTTATATGGCAGAAATGGGAAGCATTCCTTTGAAGATCGTCTGCAAGTAAAGTTACTACTTGATTACAATAACTTAATGAAGGTTATTGTAATCAAAAGTAGGCAAAGCTGACATGTATGTAGATCAGCTATAAGTGTAATACGTTTATTCGTATTTGATGATATTAAAGAATTTCTAATATTTCTTAGAATCAAACCTTGCTGAGCAGTGAATTTGGAACATTTACAGTAGGTAGGCCATTTATGACGATAATATACAATTTTAAAATGTTTCGCAGTCGACGAACTCGCCCGGGTAATATTATACCAAAGGAATGTTATTTGTCACCCCAATTGGCTAAAAGGCAACACAATCATTGTCCGAATAGATTGCACAAGGCTTGATATAAAATGTAAGCCGGTATCACGTCTCGGCGCTTCTAAGAATCGGCGATGCTGACTTTGTAGCCACGTTGAGATCGAATGCCACCCAAACCGATATTTTGTTAACATTTTAACAAACTGTTATTTTTATTTGAAAAAAATATAAAATAATAAGTATGAAATTTGTACTCAAATCTATACTAATATATAAAGCTGAAGAGTTTGTTTGTTTGTTTGTTTGAACGCGGTAATCTCTGGAACTACTGGGCCGATTCGAAAAATTCTTTCAGTGTTAGATAGCCCATTTATCGAGGAAGGCTATAGGCTATGTATCATCACGCTAAGACTAATAGGAGCGGAGTCGACGCCGACGAAGTCGCGCGCAGAAGCTAGTTATGTAATAAATTCAAAATATTTTTTAATCCTAAATAAATAATATATTATCAACTTAGAATTTGCAAAAGTATATTTAGTTACGCACTTAAATAAAATATAAGAATAAAAGTTTTATAATTCTAAATGACTAATATATTATATACTTAGGATTTGCAAAAATCTTAATGTTACTTATGTAACTAATCTTATGTAAATAAGGAATTTTTATATTATTATTTACTAAGTGTATATACATGGATAAGAGTAGAAGCCATGACGACGTTATTATATACATTTCGTTACTATTGAAATATTTATAAGATTTTAATTTTTTATTTGTTCTTTATTAGTGTTTGTATATTTTACCATCTTAGTTATCACTTAAAGAAGATAATATTGGAAAATAAGGAACAGACGGAAGATATTTACAAATAATTGAAATACGATTTTCAAAGTAACATCGCAAGTTAAATAAAATACACGAAACGATATTTTTGTATTAATAAGAAATATCCCTGAGAAATTATTATACAACGTAACAAAATAAAGATTTTAAAAAGTTTTTCAAATAGGTACTACAAACGTAATGTCAACTACAAAAATAGCTCCCATCCTAAGTCCGCCCTGATTAGTATGCGTTTAAAAAAGGCAACACCCATACATATTGTAAATATAGTTAAAAAATTTAATGAAAAGCTCCTGATCTAGATGAAATAAAAATATTTGATATTAAATAATAGATGAACTATGCCTTGTTATATGTGACCTTATCAATTCAGCCTCCTTACTTGTAAGTACTCGAATGATCTGATCGGGTGCGTGAACAAATATATAACTTTTATAAAGAAAACTTAAATGATAAATTAAGCTTTAAATTAGTATTTATTGATATTTCATGAGCCTTTGATACGCTTTATCATCAAAAGCTCATCGAAAAGCTTGAAAGCACTGAAATTGAGGCAATATTGTGCTGGTCCAAAAAAAACCCTTGAGGACCTTTCATAGAAACTAAAAATAAATGAAAGACTATGTGACTCTGTGCCAGTATTCACAGGAATCGCCCAAGGTTTCGTAATTGGCCCCCTTCATTTTTTTGGCTTATGTTAATGATAATTTTGTCTAATGTGATCTGTGACTAATAATGTGAAAATAGTACTCGTATTTCCTTAGTTTGAAAATTTTAATAGTTAAAATCAATCACATCAATTTATTTAATTTACTTGTTTACAAGCAAATCTTGCGACAAGCTTTTATATCATATAGATTATGTGTAATGACTTTATAAGTAGATAGTAAAAGTTTTAAAGTAAAAATTTATTTTTTTCGTTTTAGTGCATTCAAATAAAAGCTTGTTTTTTAAAAAGGTTTTTTACTTTTAATTTATTTTTGACTTTTTAGTCGGTTACCACGTCACTTTATTCAAATTATTCTTAGCAAGCCCTTTCATTTGATACCCATATTGTAGAAGTGCACTAAAAATAACTAATCCACACTCTTGGATATGCCGCCATATTGGATTTAGAATGACGTCATAAAGTTAACCATGCATTGGCATCCAAATTGAACCTATATATACAAAATTTCAGCTCAATTGGTTGAAGATATCTGCTTCAAAATTGAGTTGCAAAATTTCACCTGAACAAACATACATACATACAAACCATGCATTGTCATCCAAATTGAACCTGTATACAAAGTTTCAGCTCAACTGCTTAAAGATATTTGCTTCAAAATTGAGTTGCAAAACGACGAAAGTCTTCAACCAGTGTGTGTTGCCAGTGATGACTTATGGATCCGAAACGTGGTCGCTAAATATGGGCCTCATAAGAAGGCTCAAAGTCGCTCAGCGGGCGATAGAGAGAGCAATGCTCGGTATTTCCCTAGGCGATAGGGTTAGAAATGAGGAGATCCGTAGGAGAACCAAGGTAACCGACATTGCTCGAAGAATAGCACAGGTGAAGTGGCAATGGGCAGGGCACATAGCTCGAAGAACCGATGGCCGATGGGGCGGAAAGGTTCTGGAGTGGCGGCTTAGGGGAGGCTTATGCCCAGCAGTGGGCGTCCGTGAGCTGAAATGATGATGATGATGATGAGTTGCAAGATTTCACCCGAACAAACATACATACATACCTAAATACATACAAATCATGCATTGTCAATTGTCATCCAAATTGAACCTGTATACAAAATTTCAGCTCAATTGGTTGAAGATATCTGCTTCAAAATTGAGTTGCAAGATTTCACCCCAACAAACATTAAATTTACATACATTGCAAGTTAAATAAAAGCTTGTAATATTTCTTTCCGGTCGTTAAGCCATCGGTTCCGGTTGTTATTATCAATACAGATAGCGATCTTTATTCATAGTAGGAAATACATCCGCCAACCCGCTGTGGAGCAGCGTGGTGGATTAAGCTCAAATCCTTCTCCTACATGGAGAAAGAGGCCGCACAGCAGTGGGATGTTACAGGTTAAATCGTGAAATAAGTTAAACAATAAAAAATATATTTGAATAATGTTTTTATTTAGACGTCTTTCATCATACACTTCTTTACTATATATTTAATTAAACCAATTCTATTATTTTCTTCTCTTTTATAGAATGAGACAATAATACTTGTCTTTTCAGCCAGTAATATCCCACTATTGGGCATAGGTTCTCTTTCCCCATGTAGGAGAAGGATCAGAGCTAATAATTATCACTAATAACGTAGACATAATTTGCTATAAAGTCATTAGCCCACATAACCTGTTATTGCCATACTACCAGGCAAGGTCTTCTTGATAGTTTTTCCTTGAACATTTTTTTGTTGTTTTTTTCTAACTAAAAGCAATGCTATTTAGGATTATTTTGTTATTAATAACAAAATCAATATTTTTATAAATATTAAAATAAATTTAGTGTTTATAACATCTATTACAAGTAAACAAAATTCGAGTGTCTGTTTTTAAAATTAAAATAACCGCTTTTTACTAAATACATATGGATCTATACACGGTACATATACCAAAATAATATTTTTTACAATTTTTGTCTTACTCCGTATTACATCAGCTATCTGCCAGTGAAATTCCCGTCAAAATCGGTCCATCTGTTTCAGAGATTATCCGGAACAAACAGACAGACAGACAGACAAAAATTGTAAAAAATGTTATTTTGGTATATGTTCATTGTGTATCCATATGCATTTAGTAAAAAGCAGTTATTTTATTATTACAAACAGATACTCCAATTTTATTTATTCGTATAGATAAATATGTGTGGATTCAGTGGCGCTGTATATCATAGTTTTATAATAAAACAAAGTTTTTTTAAGAGTAACTGCGCAGTTTCTTGCCGATTTTTCTTTGAAAGAATCTACATTCCGAATCATTGGTAGCTTCACTTTTAACTATAATGGATAAATTAAAACATATATTATTTAATTTTTATAATGACGATGTCAGCGTCTCTAGGCATCAGCGTCACTAAGCGTCAATGACCGTCACCGTCAATTATTTCACACGATTTCCCGCTCTATATTTTTCCATGCACTGGCCAGTCGTTTCTTAACGAGTAAACTCCAATAATAAAAAGGTGGCCACTAATAGAATGCTCTTAAGTAAAAAAAAAAAAATCAAAATATCTTCAATAAATAGAACTGGACCTGACCCGCTACGGAAAGTTAATGAAATAGCATTAACAATTATACAAACTCGATCAATATACTAAGTTTCTCTGAAACTAGTCGTCGTTGCATTCGTAAATCTGCGGTCATTGGGGTAGGTCGAAGCTCTCTCTAGTAAGGGCTTTGCCCTGACGAGTTCAAAATACGCTTAAAATTTCAGCCTACAGACAGGGTTCATAGACGTTTGAATCGAGTGATATTAATGAAACAATATCAGCATGGTTTGGTCTTATTATAGAAAATAAATTTATAATTGAGATACGTTAAAATAAGTTTATTTACGCATACCATTTTTTTATGAAAGATGTCTATAGAATAAGTTTTATACAATTTCCCATATAAATGTTTGCTACGATGACTTTAACTTAACAATTTAAATATACTTCTTAATTATGTAGTAAGTTTTAAGTGTTTCAATATTATATGAAGCTATTGAAATTCGATATAACGAAATTGTATCATGTATTAAGAATATATTTTGTTCAAATTATAATAGTGGTCATAATGGTGGTGACTTCTGTATGTTTTTATAAGATGATGTCGCAATGAATGCAGTTCTTCACTTTGCATTACATTATCGTTATATCGTGCCACCTGTCTCTTAGTGAACTTATATATCGTGTGTTACAGTAAAGGATAGAACAAAGGGTCGATGTTAGAAATTATTTAAAACATTTTTTAAATATTTTATTTAATGACTTTTACGTAAACGTGAACATATGAGCGTTTGGGTGTGTTTGTAAGTTACTTATAGTCTACATATTTCTTTGTAATAGAATTTTTATTATTTTATATTAAATATACCCATTAAAATTTTTGCAGCTGTATATTTTATATATTTAAAGAGAATGACGTCAAAGTTATTATATTATAATATTTACCGTAAAATGTATTACATCAAAATCGTACTAACGTAAACGTCGTTAGGTAAATTACTTTAAATTATTATTTTTACCTATAATAGAAACTCAACACCCGACGAACAGTCATTGATGTAACATTCTGAGAATCGTTGTTTTGCTTGCTTCGATAATGTGAACATAATTTGAGCTAATTTGACATTTTAGACAGTTTTCACCTAAACGAAACGTAAAAGTAAATAAGTACGTACTCTTTTTTAGTTCATAACTTTATAACTTTTAGACATGTCTGTAACTTTGTATAATTTATGGCTTAGAGGCTAAATTTTGATAAATCATTGCATTTAATATTATTTTTTATAATTTTACGTGTTATAAAAGGAAAATTTAATATTCCATTCATCGACTAAAAGTTTTATAATAAAACCATAAACTTCAAAATATCAAAACAAAATATTTTGCTTTACAAAGCTCTACATACACACTGTAAGAATTTAAGGCGAAGGACGAAAAACGTTGTTTTTAAAAGATGATCATGGATATTGTTTCGCTTCAGCCTGTAATATCCCATTGTTGGGCATATGCCTCTTTCCCCATGTAGGAGAAGGATCAGAGCCTAATCCACCACGCTGCTCCAATGAGGGTTGGCGGATATATTCTCTACTATGAGTAACTATCGTTATCAGGTATACATGATAACAACCGGTACTGACGGCTTGACGTGCTCTCCGAGGTGCACGGTGGGGAGACCCACAAGGACTGCACAAACACCCAGACCACGGCAAACATCTGTATGGCCAATACAAATGTTGTCGTGTGCGGGGATCGAACCCGCAACCGCCCGCGCAACCGCCACAAACCAGTGCTGTGACCGCTGCGCCAACGCGTCGTCAACCTACACAACTGAATAATTCTCGGAACCGGCTTAATAAAAATCGATTTAACAAACGGCTTCTATTGGAATAATATTAACAGTGACATATCACCTCTATTGCAACTAGCGAGGAGTAAAATGGGTACAGTTTCTTATTCATTATTGATGATTTACAACTGCGAATATTTGTCAGAAACATTCCCACAATGTGTCATAACTATTTGACAGACGAATAAAACAATGTTTGAATTCTATTTTTTCTTAATTAAATAACTTATTGTTTTAATTTAAATATCGCTTTAATTAACATAGCAACATTTTCTTTGAAAAGAAATAGTCCATCAATCAGCTCATAGCAGCATATATTTACGAAACGAAACATTTTTATTTACTTTTTTATAAATAAATAAAAACTTTGATTGAAAGAAAAGCTTCACGTTGTGAAACCCAACGTGATCGACAATTTGCTGATCTAGAGTTCTTAAAATTTAAATAAACTAGAATTACAACATAAATAGTATATTATTACCACAAGTGTATAGCTTAGGTGCTCAAAATAGATTTTACAATGAAATAAAATTTATTATAGTTACAATTTTTTACTTAAAAAACTATACATCGTTAAATCTGCTAACAAATTTTAAAATTACAAAATAAAATGTTTAATTTATTCAATTCTAACGGCTCATTAACTAGTGCATACTATTTGCATAAAATTATTCTTGATAATCCTATACTTAGAAACTTATATTTTTAAACAACAGTTAGGTAAGTTCTATTGCAGAAAAAAAAATACAATTATTGTTAAAATAGATATAATGCTATTTTTAATTTCATACATCAGTATAAGAAAAGTGCTTCTATTCTTTTACTCTTATATTCTTTCATAATTCACATGCAATGAAGTTGCGGAAAAGTTATAGCAAATCAGTTTATAAAGTTGTTAAAGTCGGAGCGAGTTCCAGCGCTGCGCTTGACCGGCGCGGCGGCCGCGGCGACGGCGACGAGGAGGACGCAAGGGCGCCGTGCGTCTTGCCGAAATTATTCGGGGCTCGCTGCACAATCGATTTTTCCCACCCGATGCGGAAAATTCTTCGGGGCGGAGCGGGTGAAGCGCGACGGGAGGAGGGGGAGGAGGGGGCACAGCGGCAGGGGGGCAGGCGGAGTGCAGCGGGGCGGTGCAACGCGCGCCGCCGTCCCGGCCGTCGGGCAGACAGTAGGACGGCGACGCCACTGTGAGTCGGTGACCACGGCGCGAAGAGCGCGCTCGCCGCACCGTGACATGTAGCGCGGCCGTCGCGCCGCAGCCTCGCGACCACACCGCCGGTGGCGGCGCGCCGATGCGCCTGCCGTCCGGCCCGACGCCCGCGCCGCTACACTTAACGAGCCTCTTCGATACTATAAACGCCCGAACCTCGCTACCGGTGCCGCTTTCACTGTTACACCTGAAGCGAGCCCTTCAACCCGTCTGTATCGACGACCGTCGTCGGATGGAACCCGGAGTGCGCCGATTCGCATCAAGGTTAGACGAATATTTGAATGTGAGTGTTTGTGCGCCGCCCGCCGTCGATCCTGAGCGCCCTAGCGCAACCTCGTACTTCAGCCGTACGCGCACTCCGCACGCCGTTATTTTATAGGTAGGTCCGAAATTCGATTAGGGAGACTAGTGATTCACTTAGAACTACGAGCTTACAGCAATTCTGTCGATGTCTCCATGGAATTTTTGACTCTTGAAAAATCATTTTCACTTCAATAAGTCATAATGCACTAGTAAAGTAATCATAAACAATTCCATCTAGTCCGAAAAAAAGTCTAGAAAAACATTTCAACTTATTTAAAAGTTATACATAAATTTTGTTAAGTTTTTTTTTATATTTTTTACAAAACATTGAAGCCTTGAAGTTAATGTTGGCGCCTACCAAAGTGACAAACACTATTCAACATAGACACTTACATTAATGATAACTAAGGAAAATACGTGTATCTATAATAGAGTGCACTTCACGTGCCGTAAAGGACGCGTAACGTCTCTACTACGTCGCTACCCTTCTGACTTACAATGAACGTTTGCAGACAGATGCGCTTCAATAAAGCCAATTCGTTCGCTACGTGTATGCGCCAACGTTATTTGCATCCAAAATAAATATTAATTTCATAGTTAACAAGTTACCTAAGCGACTATGTGCATTCTGACTCATTGTACATGCTTTTACTTTAATCCGTGTCTGTAATCCGAAAATTAAATGAATAATCGTAGCTCGCGTGGTTTTGTGTAGAATCTTAATTATATTAATTGTGTTATTTAAATTGTTTTAACTCGATAGTGAGTTCAAAAACTTTTATTTAAATTTAGGGATATTCTCATTCGATTTTTGTAGATACTTTACAACAATATAATAATTTTTAATTTTATATGACTTGAGGAAAAAATTATAAAATATTATATACCCTATAGTAGTATTCCTTGGTAAATGAACTATCTAAGACAAAAAAGTAGCTCTTGAGATTTACGCGTTCAAAGAAACAAACAAACAAACTCTTCAGCTTTGTAAAATTAGTATAGATTACTTTCAGCATCAACTAATATATTTTTAAAACACCTTACCATGTAGCGTGTGTCTGGAGATATATATATACACAATATCAAGCTTATTATATATCTTCTATATATATATATATATATATATATATATATAAGAGATTTCCATTTTCCACCCATATGTCCACCCATGAGTCAATACTCATCACGATATCTCTGGAACCATAAGGCGTAGAGACTTGAAATTTGGTAGGAATATTCCTTTCGCCGATTAGAGGTCAGCTAAGAATTGATTTTATCGGATTTTACGAAATTCCACCCACAAGAGGGGGTTGCGGGGGTTAATAACATATATGGCAAAACAACCCGCATTCAGCTAGTAATTAACTAATTGTATCTACAATATCTAAAACATAATTATATGTATACACAATATTACGAATAGTTTTTAATCTGACGATTCCTTACTATGTAGTAGTGGTAACAAACTATTGGGGATTGCGTCTTTGGATGCTCTTATCTCAAGGTGTATCTCATGATGTAGACAATATTACTTTTTTATTGTATTAGAAGTTCATAGGCCATACTTTTTATGTTTTATTTTTTTAATTTAGTTACTAAAACTTATACCGTTAAGAATTCATTATCATCTAAATTTTAGAAATTTCCTCCACACTCTCACTCTTTCGAAACTGCTTGGCCAATTTTGATGTAATTTTTCTTTGTGTATTTCGTAGCTATGAGAATAGGTCTTGAAGTATATTTCATACCGCTAGGTGATTTGGGTTTCCTTATCAATATTTTTGATATGAAACTTCTTTAGAATCGTTGTGATAAAGAAACAAACACATAAATGTATAGGAGAGAATGAGACAGAATATATTACCGCTTAAAGCGCGTAAGCGACGCATTTTGCATGACGCTTACGACCTTTTTCACGAGACGGCGATAATCGTTGACAGATTAAAACGTAACGTCGTAACTTCCTGTGACTTTTCAAAAGTTTCAGTACTACCGTGTGTGAATTGCACACACACATTTTTTTTTCTTTATTAACTTAACATTTTTGGCAGTACGTAAGCCAAGGCAAAGGTCGTATCATCTGGTATATTAATAAGTTAAACATGATAAGTGGTGTTTCTATATTTTATTATTCATCCTCTTCTTCGTAATGCAATAGCGTTTCTTTGACGCTAAACCATACATGAATAAACAAACCATTAACATAAATAATAATTAATAATGGAAATTATTATAATTATTTTGTTTTGTAGAACATTTTTTATACCACTGATTGAGTATTTTCGTCTGAAGGTAAGACTATTTCTTCAATGTTGTGTATAAAATGCACTGTCACTGTTTTTCGCGCGTTATATGTAATTACTGGTAAGAGTAGTTTATTTTAATGATTGATGATCTGACTCTTCTTAAGTTGTCTTGTTTTAATACCTGTCTAATCTTTAACAATAAAAAGATAAATAATATGAAGATAAGTTTTAAAAAAGATCAGTCGTTCCTGAAATTAACGGTGCCAGTTAGTGACATTATAAGGACAGCTTTTTTAAAATAATAGAATATGAACTAAATGTAATTATTAACGTCTTTTATGAGGTGTCTTTTAAAAGTATTAATTAAAAGATTTTTCTTCTTCATTATTTATATATCTTTTAAGGAAAAATATATTCGTTTGTACATACAATAAGAAAAATTATTTGTTTGGTTAATAAAATATAATACTTTTAATTTATTTAGTTTCACTAGGGGTTATTAACTAAATTTCATGCAATACAATTTCTCTTACAGTTAGTATTATCCATTAAGATGAAAGTCCTACACAAAAAACTCAACTCAACTCGTATAAGGCTTTACTGTAACTATGCACATCTGACAGAAGACTGAAATGTTAGCGAATAGCTATCGTAAAAAAAACCCATGTGCTGCCACCCTATAGTAAAGATGTTTACGGTGACTCACGTGGAATGTCATGCAATTATTCCCTTGTTAAAACTACTTAGCGATTTAATACAAGCACGACTTATGTTAAAAAAAAATTAGCAAACGTTTAAAACCAGTTTTAAAGGACAACAAAGTTATATTTTTTGTTATCTTTTTTTTCATCACAAAATATTATAATTGCCTTATAGAATAAATGCAAGGCAATTAAAAAATGTATTAAGATATGAACTAAATTATATTCATATAGGAATGGAGCCTAATTTAGAACTAGGAAATTTACATTTAATTCAGCGCAATACATTTTATTGCAGTTTTTTTAAAAGATTAAATAAAGGCATTTATCTTTAAAACCTAACTGAATAATTAAATTCTATTGAATTATGTATATGTTATTCCTTACTGATATGCATTCGTTACGCGCTGTTATATGTATATGAGTAGATTGATAGTAGATAGGTATAATAGTAACTACATATTATACTATTGAATACACATAATTCATTGCATCAGTTCAAATTAAATAAGACTTCAAAGATAAATAATTAGAAACTTCAAACGAAATCTAGTCTTTTGTCTCGTTTAAGAAAATATAATCATTGGTGAGTATTTGTTATAAGATACAAGAAAACTATATTTGTTAAGCATTCATTTCATTACTGCAATACTTCAACGTTGTTATTTGATTATTTTTATTAAAACTTTAACTTTGGACTCCAGTTATTCAAATAACATTTTTAGAAGATTAGCGTTTTTTGCCTTAAATAAATAAATAAACGGCTCGCACTCAACGGCCTCCATTAGGTTTTAATCCTTTGTACGACCCCCAGTCCGAAAACACACACAATAAACAAGCACAAACGCCTAGACTGCGGCAAATGTCTGTACGACCAATACAAATGTATGCCATGTGCGGAGATCAAACTCGCGACCGCCAAGGCAATAGCCATAAGCCAGTGCTGTGAGATTCGCGCTAACGTTTCGTTACCATAGTTTATGAACCAATTGTAATTTTTTGTTTTGTTTAACTACTACGTGTCATATATTTTGACAAAAAAATTGGGATTGTTATTATATTATACACATACATACACACACACGCACACACATACACACACACGCACACACACAACATTCTCACCTACGCACACACAAAGTCGTCTGTTCCTGAAGTAGGCAACTTAATGCATGTAACAGCCAGTTGATACAGATGCATTTTTAATTATTATAATACATATATAAATAAATAAACATGTACCACATCTAGATTCTGGTTGGGAATCCAACCCACGACCCCTAGAGTAGAAAGCATTGCAAATTGCGCAACGGGTTCTTACTTTCTTAGTCGGTATTTTAATATAGTATTAGTTAATTTTATTTAATACTAGCTTCTGCGCGCGACTTCGTCGGCGTGGACTCCGCTCCTATTGGTCTTAGCGCGATGATATATAGCCTATAGCCTTCCTCGATAAATAGGCTATCTAACACTGAAAGAATTTTTCAAATCGGACCAGTAGATCCTGAGATTAGCGCGTTCAAACAAACAAACAAACAAACAAACAAACAAACAAACAAACAATCAAACAAACTCTTCAGCTTTATATATTAGTATAGATTGTCTATGGCTATATGTTATAGTAAGTAACCGATCTGCAAAGGGTTGAAAATTAAGGCGAATTTCTCATTGCTTGTCTTGTATACAACATACTTGTTTATGTACAATAGTCTAACGATTATACCAAATTGATAAAAATAAAACAAATACCTGTAATGTTCCACCAGCTGTAGTACAAAATTTTATATCATCGATTTCTGTAATTAAACCGGTTCTGATGCACATAAAAACTTTGTTTATAGTTCATTGTTTAGTAAAAATGTTTCTAAAGGTGTTACGAAATATATTTTATAAAGATAAAATATCATCTATATCAGTGGTCGGCAACCTTTTGGTAGGCAAGGGCCACGAGGTGGCCAAATAAACTAAAGGCGGGCCGCACTTATGATTTAAACCCTAGACTCTACCTGATACCTACATATAATTGCTCATATCCCATAGAAAAAATGAAAATGCTATTAAAATTTTTAAAACATATGGAATTTAATACGCAGGTACACGTAATACTTACATTATACAGCACAACAGCATTTTTGTTGTATGGATGTTTTTATGGATCTAGCTGTATTTTCTACCCTAATTCTAAATTTGTACTCAGATTTTTGCTAGCAGCTCTACATTTTGAGATATGAAGGGTAGCTATTTTTGTCAAAAAAACATGGTTTCCCGTCATATAACAATTTATTTAAACAACATTTTCTTTTATGTAACTTTCTTGAATAAGTTGGAGTTTTGCTACTATTCTGGATAATCCAACAGTAGTCAGCCATCATACTTTCACTCCAATAGCCCTGGTAGCGCTCCTCCATGAAGCGAATATCCTGATGAAAGCGCTCTCCCTGCTTCTCGCTTAAATGTCCAAGATTTACAGAAAATCGATCAAGGTGGCTATAAGTGAAATGCATCTTAATGCTCATGTTGTATCCAAGGTGCTGAACGTATAATGGTAACTGCTTGACGTGGTCAGGAAAGTCGACGGACTTCTTATTTCCCGAAAAGTTTTTTACAAGCCAAAAAAACTAATTCCAGGTATTTTTTCAGCAGTTGTCATACTTTCCGTATACATCGTTTATTAATTTTCTAATTTGTGGTCCTTCGAAAATTCCAGCTTTTAAATTCTCAGCACTCAATTTTGGAAATGATCTGGATATACAGTGGCGTGTAAAAGCTTTAGGCCACCCTGTTTTTTTCCATATAACTGACAAAATATTTTTTTCTGTCACTTGTTCTTTGTTCGAGTTGTTTGAGAGGACCATAATAAAGATTATAACGTTAATAATTATATAAAATATAATATTGTACAACGGTAAATGACTTTCAACAGTGTGCAAAGGCCACCGCAATTCACGAATTTGCCGGACCTTACTGCACAAGATTTTTTGATATTTTTTTCTCATTGGTTTCTAAAAACGCTATGCACAAGGAATATGCTAAAAATTACTATTATTTCTGCCTCAATGCCTAAAATTTTTAACAATAAAACTTTAAATATGCAAACATTAAGCTCTGTGAAATTTTGTTCAAACCACGTTCAAACTTTATTCAGAAAAAAATTTCGTGTTACATCATGAGAGTTTTATTGGTGTGTAAAAGTACTGTCAAATATTAAAATTTTAAATTAAAGTAAACAAATGGAATACTGGAGAAATATCTGAGCGATAGACCGTAAATAAATGTGGGTCGTGTGGATCCGCGAAAGATCGCAGCCGACATTTCATGAGAATTCTGAAGAGAAAGTTAAGCGGATGTTACTAGGAGTACGGGGACGTGTAGTCTGAATGCTATCGGAATAAGGGGACGTGTTTCTGTGAAGAAACCACCTCTCCAAAGAAAAAAAAAGACAGCTCGGATGGACTTTGCGAAAACGTATTAGGACTGAACACAAATGTAACAAAATCTATTTGGATTGTTTACACAGGTCTTTCTAGACGCATGTTGTGATTGATCTGCAATGTAATGACATTGCAGATCAATCACGTTCATTTGTAAATGACTCGGTACTTCCTGAATATCACAGGAAAAAGGGTTTGCAAAAATCTTCTTTGCTTGAAACCTTTCAAACTCACCAAATATGTCGCTGAATGAAAAATGTCACATCATATACATATCTGCCAGTTTCGTTTTAATTCTACGAGTTACGCGATCGCGGTTTGTTCATGCATTTATTTTGATATTTATAACTTATTTACAAAACATTCGCGGGCCGCAAGTAAGACCTCCGCGGGCCGCATGAGGCCCGCGGGCCGCGCGTTGCCGACCACTGATCTATATCATTCAGTTAGACATTTCTTTGTCTCATGTTGTTATAGGAAAAAGTGTTTTTGCTACTTCATCTGTGTAGACCTGATGAGCTTAAAAATAATTTAATACTCGTCTGGTGAGACAAAAAAAAAAGAGAATTTATTCAGTTATAAAAATATAAATAATTATTATTAATTAACTTATTAGATTACAAAGTCAACTTTTATTTATCCAAGGCGGGGTCATATTAATTGAGGATGACATATAGACTATAGTCAAAAATAATAGAAAAAAATCGTCTATTAATATAAATTTAGTCTTTAAATAATAACATTATTTTCTTTTCGGATGCATCGGCTATAAATATGTGACTATATTTGTTTAAATATAATCATTGTAGCGGTAAGTTAACGTAGATCTAACTAAGTAGCTAGGATTATTCTCGAGTTACTTGCTCTTCGAAACGGCCTCGTAGAAAATGGGTTGCTTTACTATACGGTACATGGTCATGATTTGGTCTATTGAGATCAGTCCATTGTCACTAACAGGCTTATTACAAATAGATATAATGGTAGTAGACCAATCCAAAAGTCACGTAATTATTATTTACATTAAAACTCCACATGAAGATATTTTTTCATTTATCTCGTAAACGATAGAAAAGTAGAATTAAGTAAATATTCGAGATAAGGGAATGTAGAGTTTTGACTTATCAGTGCAAAAGTTTCGACCAACACCTTAAAAAACTCTCGCTATATTATTGGATCAAAGGTTGGAGTACCTACAAAGAACAGTGTTTGTTTGAGATAGAACTCATTTTGAGGAGATTCCTCAGTCTGGAGCCCAAACTACTGCCTGGACCTCAACCTACAACCATAGCAAAGCAATTTTTTCGTTTCAATTTTTTCTTACGCTTAGTACTTAACCAAACATTGGGCAAGTTAATATAATACTACTATAATAGTATAAATAAAGACAATTTTATATTAAGTTTCAACTCACTCTATGCGTTTCGTCGAAAGAACCCCGCCTCTTTCAAAACTCGACCTAGTTCTGAAGAGCCTCGTTGAGAATGATCACTGCTATCACTATCTCATTAAAGGCCACATTTTTAAATCTCAATTTTTCTCTTTTGCTACCATGTTAACTTTTTTGATGGTTCGGTGTCCATACAATTAATGTGGCAGCTAAGATTTGTCAACGTGAAACAATTGAACACGAAACAATTCTTTTAATTTAAGTTTAATGTATTGTTTAGACTCTCAACTTACGATAAACGTCTAATAAGAATGCTATTTCGTGAAAGTTTATAGCGACTGATTTAATCAATTGTGTTTTCAATGCAAGTATAGTCATATTAATTGACACTATCCAGAAAGCATTTAACGGCGTTTTTTTTTTTCATTTTATCACTTTGACAATTGTGATATTTCGGCGACGTTGCAAACGTCATTATCAGAGGTTAATCCTGATATTATACAGGGTCTGTCGTTAATAATGGATAATCCGGTGAGTGGAGGTAGTCCAGGTGTCAGGCTATAATAAAATCATATTTTTATGTCAGTTTTACCAACAGTGTAAAAATGGAGTCCAATTTTAATGTTTTTCAAAATTTTTGCTCCTTTGGCCATTCAATCGGGTGCCATTTCCACAAAATTTTGTATTTTTGTGTAATTTTTATGCCATCGTACTCCTAGAGACTTGTTTTATTTAATTTAATTAGATATGAAGGCGTTTTAATCATAAAACACTAATAAAAGTAACGTTAAAAGTATTTTTTCCTTGTTTTTTTTTCACTACTTGTATTTTTAACCCATGATTGTGAAAAAAAAAATGTATGACACTATAGCTGACCATTATCTTAAAAACATGTCTGGTATGTGTGGATTCTAAAAAGGTATAATAAAGTGTACCTAAGCAAGCTATACTAGCTCCAGGAGCAAAATAACTAAGTTAGGTCGGGATTTTAATTTTTCAAGTAATGTCGTAATTTTTATGATTTAAGCTAAAATACTTCAAGATATGATTTTATTTCATTAACATTACAGTTTTAATCTAAATAGTATCTCATCATCTTTATTTTGCATTCGAAAAAAATAATATCTTCGACGATTGTGTAACCCAGCACTTTCCAATCTTTATCAGCCCGCGGCGCACTCACAAATTTTGAATTTTGTCACGGCGCCCTACCCTAGTTAACTACTTGAAAAAGATACATTACAAAGAAATAGGCATCTATAATGATAGTTATTAGATTGAGAGGAACAATAATTGTGTTGTCTAGCAAACGAAAAAAACCGACTTCAATTACATCGACAAGTAATACAACGAAGTTGACGAAAAAAACATTAGAAAGAAATAGGCATCTATAATGATAGTTATTAGATTGAGAGGAACAATAATTGTGTTGTCTATCAAACGAAAAAACCGACTTCAATTACATCGACAAGTAATACAACGAAGTTGACGAAAAAAATTAACAAACGTACTAGTCGCCACTACGATTTTCGAAGGTTCCCTTCGATTTCTCTGGGATCCTATCATCAGATCGTGGTTTCCTTTTAATTACTAGTAACACAGTAATTACAGTTACTAGAAGTTTATTCCAAATTCAAAAGGATATTCAGTTAAACAAAATAACAAAGACAGCTATTGCTGTTACAGCTATTGTGTTATTCGTATTCAAAGGCCTCCCTGCGTGTGAAAAGGACGATTGATATTTATTGTTAGTTAGAGAAATATTGCAGTTTCAAAAAAGATGATGAGACACTATTTAGATTAAAACTGTAATGTTAATGAAATAAAATCATGTCTTGAAGTATTTTAGCTTAAATCATAAAAATTACGACATTACTTGAAAAATTAAAATCCCGACCTAACTTAGTTATTTTGCTCCTGGAGCTAGTATCGCTTGCTTAGGTACACTTTATTATACCTTTTTAGAATCCACACATACCAGACATATTTTTAAGATAATGGGCACCTATAGCGTCATACATTTTTTTTTCACAATCATGGGTTAAAAATACAAGTAGTGAAAAAAAAACAAGGAAAAAATACTTTTAACGTTACTTTAATTAGTGTTTTATGATTTAAACGCCTCTAAATCTAATTAAATTAAATAAAACAAGTCTTTAGGAGTACGATGGCATAAAAATTACACAAAAAAACAAAATTTTGTGGAAATGGCACCCGATTGAATGGCCAAAGCAGCAAAATTTTTGAAAAACATTAAAATTGGACTCCATTTTTACACTGTTGGTAAAACTGACATAAAAATATGATTTTATTATAGCCTGACACCTGGACTACCTCCACTCACCGGATTATCCATTATTAACGACAGACCCTGTATGCTGTCTACATTTCTAAGAAGTAAAAAAAAAAACATCTAAAATACTTTGGGTGAAAATAGGCATTTACTCGTTTAATCTATATAATAGTATATATATAAAACTGAAGAGTTTGTTTGTTTGGTTGTTTGTTTGTTTGAACGCGGTAATCTCTGGAACTAATGGGCCGATTTGAAAAATTCTTTCACTGTTAGATAGCCCATTTATCGAGGAAGGCTATAGGCTATGTATCATCACGCTAAGACCAATAGGAGCGGCGTCCACGCCGACGAAGTCGCGCGCAGAAGCTAGTATGCACTAATTCTGTTCTACTGTATCTGACAAGTCGTAGGTAATTAATTGCATGTGAACAAAAATTTTAAAATGTTATCAAGGCATAAACGAATGATAAGAACTATATATACACGCAGAGATTAAAATATTTTGTTCTGACCTACCTCACATTGTAATCAACCGTCGAAAGAAAGTTGATTATATGGCATACGATTCAAACGTACAAAAATATATAGATATACAAAATATTATGCAATATTATATTCTCAAGGCTGTTAGGTATTCTAGAAGTCGTAGAATTACCTAATTAGTTTTGACAAACATATGAATTACTAGCCAACCCGTCCCCACTTCGTTAGGCGTTAATTATTTTTGTGATGCAAATAAATATAGTAAAGTTTTCATCTCGCTCGAACATCTGAGACTTGATTTACATATATTATTATTTTTCACTGAATTTTTTGTTCAATAACAATAAAATATAGCCTATATCACTCCTGAATAGTGTAGCTTTCTGTTAGTGAATGAATTTTCATGATCGGTTAAGTATTTACGAAGATTACCCCCTACAAAGTTAAAAACTTAACCTCTTTATAATATAAGTATAGAAAACGTAGCAGAAATCTACGTATTTTGCATAACAAAAATAAAAGATATTAATAATATCTGATTTTCATAATCCCACTTGCTTCAAGTAAAATTTTAAAGCATTACTGACGCAAAGTTTTTAATCTTGTTTAATCTAATTGGATGAAAAAAAATCATTTTTTTTTTTAATTATTTGAAGTTTTATTTGTACTAGACTATTTTTGACCAAGGCTTCGCCCTCGCGAAAGAGATGTTTTGTTAATACAAATGTAGTGAATCTCTTGGAATCACTATTCCTTTTTTAATCAAAAGAAAACGTCTCCGGTCTCGGTATGACCTGGATGTTAAACATCTTTCGTTTTTTAAAATTTAATACAAAGTAGTGGTCGCCCAGAGGTCGAAAATCAACCATAATTAAAAATTTAAATTAAAGAAAACATACTATTTTCCTATTACATACTATTTACATTTACTGAGTAAATATTCATGTTTTAACCTAAATTAGTTATACCTATAACATAAAGTTTTAAAATGAAAAGTAAAGAATTTGTAAAATATAAAGTAAGGACAATCTTGAAATGGATAAGAAATGATTGATAATTTTCGTTGTTTTCAAGGTTATCAGGTATAATAAATTGCTCTCTAATCTGAGCTAACGATTCGACTGCAATTTTTAGCAAAATAAATCACGTTTCAAAGGTCGCCACTTAAATTTGCTTTAAAACGTAAAACTGCATTTTTTGCAATTAATTTTTTTTTATATTTAAATAATATAATTTTTGAATATAAATTTTGTAATAAATCAATCATTGCTAACATTTCCGCCTATGTGTCGTTTAGGCTCTTTTTGAAGCTTCTATCATCTATATATTAGTATAGGCCATGCTGATGTTTGTCGTGGTCTGGATGTTTTTGCTCGTAAGTTGGGATATTTCTCGACCTTCGACAGAGGATTCACATCGTACTAGGGATCGTTGAGTGTGAGATATTCATTTACTTACTTCCTTTTTGTTATATTACTAGGATCATAAATAAGCGCACGACACCTGCAACACCAGAAGTATTCCAGGAATACAACCCTTCTTGCGAGTAGCATTATTTTGCTGTGATCTTCTGGTATGTTACTTTTCCTGTCAGGTATCTTCAGTGCGATATTTACTGCTGCGCCCTACCTCAATAATAATCATTGCTAATCGTAATAATTAACGGTATTTTGTTGCGAAACTTTATTATTGGACGATAAAAAATATCTTTCTTACGCATTCTAATTTAATACTTTTTAGAAAAAAACGTTGAAAACTATAATTTTATAAATGCTTTTGCTTTACTTTTTAAGCTGTATATATATTATTATTAATTTAAACTTTAACTTAGTTTTAGTATAAAAAATAAGCTAAGTTAATATGTTTTGAAAAAAAAAAAATTGCATTAATATTATACCACTACGATGAGGGCGAAACGGTCAGAAATGTAATTATATACATATATATGTAGCCGTAAAAATAATAATAATTTACATAATTGCGCTGGCCAGACTGACTTAAAATACGAGTAGGTAATACATAAAAAAAAAACAAAAGGCTAGACTGACTAATTATTCTCCATTATATTCACTTATTACTATGCGCATACAAAACTACAAAGATATTTTATTTATTTATTTATTTATTTTATTTTATTTTATTAGGAAAACAGACAGTGTACAGAGAAGCTAATTACATAGAAAGCGATAAAAAAAAAACAAAATACACCATTTAAAAGTTTTCACAAATGATTGCTACATAAAAAGCTAAAGCTTGTACAGTGATTAGTGGTTATATATAAAATGGTTGCATAACGTTAAATATAAAAAAAAGGAAAAGAAAACTTGAAGCTTGAGCTGTAGGTTACGAGTGACTAATATAATAATAATTGCAAAATACTATACAGCAGCTTTAAGGGATCGCATCAAACCAGTGCCTCGTCAAAGTTCTTTTCAGAACATCGACTGACGTATTAAATAAATCAAAATCAAGTTCTGGAATGTCATTCAGTGTGTTAATTTCTTTAGAGGTTCTAATAAGGAAAGAATTTTTTCGGTAATTAGTGCTACTAAAAGGAGTATACAAGAGAGATGGAGTTCTTGACGACCTTGAAGGGATTTTCAAATATATTTGAGATAAAATAAGGGGAGAGTCTATTTTGTTTTGAGCAATTTTTAGTAAACTAACAATATCAGCTATGCGGCGTCTTTCAAAAAGAGGGAGGAGATGGAATCTCTTAGTTCTAGATTCATAACTAGGATCATATGTCTTGGATTTAAATTGTAAATATTTAATGAATCTTTTTTGGATTGACTCTAATCTATTAATATAAATAAGGTATTGCGGATTCCAGACCTGAGAACAATACTCCAGGGAGCTACGAACATAGGAGCAGTAGAGAATTTTTATGGTTTTAATATTCCTGAATTCCGAACTCACTCTGCGAATAAATCCTAATGATCTATTAGCCTTATTGATAATATAGTCCAAATGCTTATTGTACGTAAGCTTTGTATCATGAATGACACCGAGATCACGAACTTCTGTCACCTTTATTAGTACTTGCGCTTTCAATTTGTACGGGAACTGTATTGCTTTAGCAGAGCGGCTGAAAGTTATGGAAGAACACTTAGATATGTTAAGGTCTAACTTATTATTATGGCAATACTCTGCGAGCCTGTCCAGATCTTCCTGTAGCAAGTTACAGTCAGTCAAATCTTTTATAGTCTTAAATACCTTCATATCATCAGCATACAAAAGAAATTGTGAATGCTGAAAACAAGAGCTTATATCATTTATAAAAATGTTAAATAGAAGGGGTCCCAGTAGCGATCCCTGGGGCACGCCTGATGGTACATGACACCATGCAGAAGAGAAGCCATTAAGAACTACAGCCTGAGATCTATTTTCGATGTAGGAAGAAAACCACCTGAAGAGACTGCCATGGATCCCCGCCAAGTGGAGCTTTTCGAGAAGCAAAGAATGATCTATACGGTCAAAAGCTTTGCTGTAATCAGTAAATACAGCATCCACTTGTCCTCCCGAATCCATACCTCCGGATACATAATCTACGAACGTCAATAAATTAGATGCCGTTGACCGATGTTTTAGAAATCCATGTTGCTCATTAATAAAGAAGTTTGAAAAAAATCTATATACTTGACTGTAAACAATACGCTCAAATAATTTAGCGAATATACATAATTTGGAGATAGGCCTATAATTTTTAACTTCACATTTACTCCCATTCTTATAAATCGGGGATATGAAAGCGGACTTCCAAATTTTTGGGACTACGCCTTCTTTAATGGAACGCCGAAATAAAAGTGTAAGAGGTTCGGTTAAGGAAGCGAAGCAACGTGAAATGAATAGAGGTGGGATGTTGTCAGGACCCATGCCTTTTTTGAGGTCAATATTTTTTAGTAAACTCCTTAATTCATCCGGGGATATTACGATGTTACATATGGTAGAATTATTATTAAAAGTTAGAGAATTTTTACTATGCCTACGTATGTTATGAGTTTGTGGAAGAAAATTACTTTCGAAGTATTTAGAAAAAAGAGAGCAAGCATCTGGCCCAGTGTTAGCTATTTTTCCATTATATTGCAGGGAAGAAGGGAGGCAATTAGTGCTATTTTTATTATTTTTAATAAAAGACCAAAAGAGTTTAGGATCCTTGTTTATCGAATCTTCACACTTTTCAATATACATTTTGTAACAACTTATTTCAAGTAGTTTAGCTCTCTTACGAAGCAACGAAAAAGTTTCATAATCTGCAGTATTGCCATAAACTCTGTATTTACGAAAATATTTGGACTTTTCCTTGAGTAGCTTCTTAAGCGCAGGGCTGTACCATGGTGGAAATTTAGTATTGCTCCTGATAGTTTTATGTGGTATATATTTTTCTATAAGGTCACGGAGACTTCCATAAAAGTAAGTTATAGCATCCTCCAAGGAGTGCTCATTTAGGTGTTGGCTCCAGTTTATATTACTAAGATCTGAGTTAATACTATCATAGTCTCCAGATGCAAAAAAATATTTATCTTGCGTATTAGTTTCAAGTAGTTCAACGTGATGGAGACGTAAGTCAATTTCCAGTGATTTATGGTGCGCATCTTCAGGCACTAATGGTGAGTCACAGGTAGAAACCAAGCAATCAGTATTAGACAATACTAGATCTAAAAGTCTACCGTAGATATTATGACAGTGGTTGAATTGAGTTAAATTACATTCAGCTAAGGTATCAAGAAAATAGATTTGTACTTCACCTGCCGCGTTCGAAAACTGTGGGGAATTGTATGCTTCGCTTGACCAGGTAACATTACTCAAAATAAAATCTCCCATAATTACAAATAAATCATTTGGACATGAATTTATAATCATTGATAAGTTGTCAGTAAAGTTTTGGAGTTGCACATTAAATGAATTACCAAGGTTAGCACTACAGAGATAGACGGTACAGAAGTGGATTTTTTGCAATTTACGACTATCTTTGCTGCATGCATATACATATGTTATATCAAAAAATCGAGTTTTTTGTAGGTAGTCGTTTGAATATTAAATTTTTTGTTTGATAAAACACTTGAATAGGTTGAAAAATGTAATTATTTCAATAAACTGGTAAGATAGTCACAATTTTGTCTTCTGAAGGGACCAGTGGAAACGATTTTGTCCTTAAAACTAACGCATAGCGTCATATAGTTTACTATACCTAGTGGACATATACATATAGCTATACATAAATCGACTAGGGTTGACAAGATTAGAATAATTGGTAATTATAACTGGCGGTTGCGGGTTCGATCCCCGCACACGACAACATTTGTATTGGCCATACAGATGTTTATCCCAGTTCGTTATCATGTACTCCTGATGGCGATCGTTACTCATAGTAGGAATATATCCGCCAACCCGGATTGGAGCAGCGTGGTGGATTAAGCTCTGATCCTACTCCTACATGGGGAAAGATTCCTATGCCCAACAGTGGGATATTACAGGCTGAAGCTATAACTAGAAGAAACCGAGCAAACATAATACAATTGTATCATATAATTACGTTTTAAGAATAATACAAACTTGTGGAGTTTTAAGAAAAGGTCATAAAAAGTTTTTTATATGAAAGATAAAAATAAAATACATTCTTAATTCAAGCAATTTGATTTTTAAAACTTGAATTTAAATTTTTAATTATTAAAATTCAAATTCTAAAACTTAAATAGGTAATTATATTTTTGAAGTAATTACTAACTTCCTGTGCCTTCGCATATGAATAGGCCTTCAAGGCGCCTATTTCTAGACGTCAAAACAAATTAAGTCTGTGATTATTTTTTTTGATAGTTTCCTGTCTGAAAGCAAAACAATTGTGGAATCTTGATGTATATGAAGTCGGTGTCCATTTATTATAAGGCCTTTTTTCACACATATTTGTGAAGATTGTTTTAATTTGTTGCGCTTTATACAATTATCGTCTAAGGTTATACTATAATTATCGTAAAGTAGGTTCTAGTTTGAATTTTTATTCAACATTTTATACAAAAGATAAAAAGACATCTTAAGTGTTGATACTATGATCTATAGGTATATATAAAAGCCGTGTTGTTATATAATTATATGATTAGGGGTAGGATCGGCAACGTGCTTGCGATGCTTCTGGTGCTGCAGGCGTCTATAAACTACGGTAATCGCATACCACCAGGTAAGCCGTACGCTTGTTTGCGCATAAATATGAAAAAAAAAATTGCGTGCGTACAAAGTAGGTACACAATATGTCAGAAGTAAAACTTCTTTGTCAAACTAATTGAAAATACGAAAAAAAAAACTAAATGAAAAAAACTTATTGAAAAAAAAAACAAAATGCCAACGTCACACTGTGTTCCCAGGCGGTCACCCATCCAAGTACTGACTGCGTAACGCGTTGCCGCGTTAGCGTTCGCTCAAATTTTACCTCTCATGCGCCTAAAGAAGTTTCACTACAAAAAAACATAAAATAGTAAAAATTTCAACAATTGTGTTATTTCATACCTACCGTATATCCTACCTATGTGAACTAAAAATATAACGACCAACATACCTATATCGATTGAGTAAATTGATGAGTTGATGCAAACTCAGAATATAAAATGTTCGTAGAAATGGCGTATGTTCGTTGTTTAATTAACAATGGGTTTAATTTTATTGATCGTTCTCATCGTAAAAGTTATCTTTCCTGTCACAAATGGTCATTTTGGCATTTAGTTGTTCTATTTGTATCCAATTGAATGTACTTCAACCATGGGCAGAAATAGCTTATTTTACACAAGAAAACAAACGACAATGAATAGGTATCTATAATCGTGAAATAACTTTGACGTTGTTATACTAAGTAATCTTAACAACTTAAAGTTTCTGGTGTTGCTACGAAAAATAGTTTGGCGCTATGAAATGACAAATGAAGCATATATTTAAAACACTTCTTTGAACATGAAAATGAAAATAGCTGTTTATACAGTGTAGTTACTTTTTAAATAAATTTATAAAAGACGTAACTCAATAGGAGTTTATTCTTAGGTTTGTGATGTGCAATAGTAGCGTTATTATTTATTTTGTTTTTGCTGCACTATCGGACGATTCTTAGAACTCTATAATACTCAAATGTATGTCACTTCCATGCTCACTGTTCATAGGGTTCAGTGTATATTGCATTTATAGCTATTTGCTGGATGCGATCACTTTTTTGTTATTTGTTTGGACGTTGTCGACTTACGAGTATACAATTTGAAATACTCATAATAAAAAATGTACGAATTAATTTCATTGAAATATATGTTTGATAAAAACGGCATTTTAGACACGAATAAATAATTTTATTCGTATTCGATTTATAAATTTTTTTTTTCGCTCGCTTTATATCAGTCAGGAGATATGGATTCAATTACGTTAGTCGATCTCATTGTTAGTTTTGTTATTTAGGAAGTTTTAAAACATTCACTTAGTTTATGTATTGACAACTGATTCAGTTTTAAATACATCTCTCTTGATTGAAATTATTATATATATTATATTATATAGCTATGTGTATTAAATTAGATCTTATTTAAATTTAGTGATATTTTTCACAATTTATTGCGAACAGCACACATAAAAAGATGTTTATGTCACCGATGAGACGTGATGACCATGAAGGCCATGCTGTTTTTCTGATATTTTTGATATGTTTCTATGCATTATTGAAAAATATTATTAGGTAGCTGATACCTATAGTTTCGTTTGCTTAGAAATTTCTGTAGAATCTCTAATGCTATGATGTAAAAAAAGTTTTACCCAACATTTTTCATTAATGCTCCGCTTCTGTTGATCATAGCGTGATGGAATACAAAAATGAAAATTAGTTCCCAAGATCAGTGCGTTCTTCCAAAACAAATCCAAGGCTTCATAATATTGGTATATGTTAGGTATATTTGTAATCGTTAAAATAAATTAAATTATTTTCACGTAAGCTTTATAAAAATAGAAAAATTATTACAATTAAATTAATAATTGCTGAAAATATTAATTTACAGGCTGCCTAGAGTTTTGTAGTCTAAATTTACATAATAATCGTGGGACAGGATGGGTGCAAATGAAAACAAACTTATTTGTTGTGAATAACGCAAATCTACGCGTACTTTATGAATTATAAACACAGGATGACTAGAAATATAATTATAATTCAATCGTGTTTTAGCTGATATCCTAATATATAAATTGTAACTCCGAAAGTTTTGCTGTACTGTTTGACATAAGTCTATCACTATCACTAACTCATCATCACTATCACTGACTCATCATTAATTCAACAGTCTTAATCGACTGGTACTCGTACTTAGGTCTAGAAAACTTTAAATTTTCACCATGTTTTTTATTATATTAACTATACGTCATAAAAATATGTTGTCATTATAAGACTAAACGCGTGTTATATTAGAGTAGATGCATTTAGAAATAAATAAAATATAACACAAAAATTATTAAAATTATGACTAAAAATTGTTCACTTTATGACAACTAAAACTTTTGAGTATCTGTTCGTATGAAGCTTATGTTACTTCTAAATTAATAAGTATTCCTATTGTGAAAAAATATTACAATCTGTTTAGTAGCTTCAGAATTCAGACTTTATTTTATAAAAACATACAGTCACTTACATGAGAAATTAATAATGATGATGTGGGTAAAATTACAAGAAATTAAAACTTACAATCACTTTATTATACTTAATAGTGTTTTTAATAATTAAATTGTGTTTTATCGGGGTGGTACCCTTGGGATATCTCTCCTTATCAACAAAAAAAGAATCAGCACAATCGGTTCATAAACAACAAAGTTATAAGCAAACACACACAAAAAAAAATACTAATACGGTCGAATTGAGAAACCTCCTCCTTTTTTGAAATCGGTTAAAAATAGGTCAGTGCGGTAGTGTGTAGGTTTCTGCATATCTTTGTCGTACGAAGCAGACAATTTCATCGAATGCAAAAACATGAACTTACAAAATTCCAGACGGTCCCCATGAAAAAGAATTTTCTGACGTTTTTGATCGATCTAAATTATCCGCTGGTACTTTCGCATCTTCAAATAGCTACCAGAACCAGACAATTAGATACAATAAAATTTTAGTTCCTGAAGTAAACTTTAAATTAATTAAAGTGAACTGATACAGCCTGTAAACGTCGCACTGGTAGGGCAAAGTAATTAACTGCTCTTCAGTAATGTGGCAAACCATCATCGTTTAAATCCGGTCAAACTGATTATTGAAAGGATGATATTAAGTTTTGTGCAAATTTGTCAAATTTTACATAGGTACATACTTCTAAAATAAATGATTTACTTGTATTTGACAGTAACGATTTATAAAAGAATATAATTATGTAGTACAGTCAGTGCCGGATTAAGGTAACTTGATGCCTTAAGCAATCTTCCCCTGTGGGTCCCCCTATCGTTAAGTGAACTACATAGAACTAAATGAAAAAAAAATGTAAATACGTATCGCAGGTAGAATATGTATGTGTTGATTTAATTTCAAACGCGCGAATTTTCAAATTGTTTTAATTTTCGTGTGCTCGTTTTTTCTCGGTCGTCTCTGGTGCCCCTAGATGGTATTCCCTAACCAATTGCTTAAAAAGCTTCTAGGCTAATCCAGGACTGAGTACAAGTGTTTGAACGTATCGTTGGAAGACGCTAGTATGATCTGACGCGTGTAAAATATGTATTATGTTGTGTGTCAAAAGGATAAGATATGAAAAAGTGTGTGGGAAAAAATATCCTTAAGTCAAAAACGTAGTTAATAAAATATAACCTAGCAATGATTTATTTTACTACACGTCGTAAAATTTTCAAGAATTTGGAGATACTGTTAGTAGTATAGAACGTCTAGCCGTTCTCATACCTATTAAATAAAAATTGTGTATATTATTAAAATCTACATTTGCATCATAATCTTTAAGTATAATTTATTAAATTATTGTTCACGGAATTTATTTTAATTTATGCAAGTCTAGACTTACACGAAGACCTTGACGAAAAAATTATAATTATTCTTTAGATTACCTAATACAAATATCGTAACATTGTATTTCAGATGTCCTTATTAATAAAATAATTACATCAAACGCTTGTTTCTGGTAATAAATCTTGATAACAATGGTATATTGTTGTAACATATTAAACATCTTCCTTCTAAGCGCATCGCTACGTTCCACTATGTGTACAATTGTATTTTTTACCAAATGAACGCGACGGTCAGCTTTGATTCGTTCGTACAGTATGCGTAACATTGGCACGAAATTTATCCGCTAATATTTCGGGCATAGCAACTATCTGCAATCGAAAAATCAACCGCCGTCAGAACTCACACATGCACACAAACACTAACACATGCAAAAATGACTCACAATAGTTACCTAGGTTATATAACGATACAACGCACACAAGTAAGATCTACTCGCGCGAACATTTATGTCCGGACGCATACTTTGCCCTTGAGCGCTTGCATTATACTAGATAAATTAGCGGATTGATAAAAATTTGATAAACCAATTACCTTTTACGATTTTATGCCTGTAGTTTGTGAGGTCATGTGATAAAATAATTGATTGTTTTTTTTGTTGTTGAATAATTTCGAGGCACTAACATCACAGTAGAGCGACGTTAACTACATTTTTAATTTGTCATTTTTCGTATTAAGATCTAGATATATTTTATTAGATCGTCATATTTATTAAAATATTTTTCAGATAATAAGTAAAAATATAGATATTTTGAAATATACTATATAAAAAAATTATAAAACAGTCGCTATGCATAAACCCTTTTAAAGCCTGTAATTATTGTACAGGAGTGTAACCGGGACTTCTTAATGGTTGACTGAGAAAAAAGCCCTCGTCTATTTATGTCTAGACGTAGTAACAACTCCTTTGTTTTATAGCAACCAGATTTAGTCAATGTTAATATAGCCTTGAATGTTTCACGAATGGCTGTCCAGTTTTACTAATTATCGTTTTTTTTTTTTTTTGATATCGCAGGGTAAACCATTTACGTTTGCAGATTGCATCACAATATTTTATTTTTTATTTCTTCTTTATACTAGTTCGGCAAATAAGAGTACGGATCACCTGATGGTAAGTGATTACCGTAGCTTATATAGGCTTGCAACACCATAAGCATCGCAAGCGCGTTGTCGACTCTACCCACAACCCTCCCCAGAAGCTCTGGTCACCTTACTCACCACAGGAACATGATACTACTTGAGAAAAGTGCTATTTAGCTGTAATCTTCTCTAAGGTTGAGGTACTTCTCCAGTCGGGCTGTTCCAGATATTGACCTGGATCTATCTCTCTGTGCTCTATCTACCTCAATAAAAACAAATATAATTTATGAAAAAGATTAATCTTTACGAAAATGTGAACAGAGGCTTAATTCGAATTGTTGCTATGTAATTTTTAAAAAAATATTGTAAGTACAAATGAAAAGCAATTTGTTTGTTTTGTACCAATTGTGTAATTAAGCTTACATATGTTTGCTTATGTACGTTGTTTGTATATATTTCAGTCTACTTTCTCTAAAAACATATTGAGCTATGTTTGAAAACTAAAATTTAAATTAACTTTGTGTATTTCATATTCGCTTACTATTTTTATTACTTTTAATTTCTAGTAATTATATATTTTTTTATTATATTTTTGAAGTGAAACTTCTTTAGGCGCACGAGGCGTAAAATTTGAGCGACCGCTAACGTGGCAACGCCGGTCAGTACTTAGATGGGTGACCGCCTGGGAACACCGCGTGACGTTGGATTTTTGTTTTTTTTTCAATTAGTTTTATTTAATATTTAGAATTCGTGTTTTTTAATTGCTTTTTTTATTAGTTTTTTTTTATTTATATATTAGCGGTGAAATTAAATTCGTTATAAATATACTTCATTTTCGAAAGTTTGTGGTGAATAAATACTGTCTACACAGTGTACAAAAATATGTATAACACTGTAACGATTCAGCCTGTAATATCCCACTGTTGGGCATAGGCCTCTTCCCCGTGTAGGAGAAGGATCGGAACACTGTAACAATAGCCCTCAATCCTTTTTCATCCCAACAAACCGGTGGTGTTTTACATAAAAATATTTAATTAATTTTCACGTTTTTTATCTACAGGCATTAATAATAAAAAATACTAAATAATTTTAGTGTATTTTATTTTTTTTATAAATTTTTAATACATAGCGTCTATATTGTATAATATAATTATATAAAGTTATATCCCAATTACCACAATTTTTGCAAATTATGTCTCAAGATAACTATTCAAAGTAGCTGTTATTTGCGAAACACTGGATAAAATTTTTATTTCAATTATTTTTATTAAATTTTAAATATGTAGTATTTCACAATTTAAAGTGCCGTACATGAATACCTTACTGAATATTTAATCGACAAAAAAGTAATCTACATATTATTAGGTGCCAAGTTCCTGAAACTGTCATAAATAATTTCAATTCAAGCATGTGATACGTATATATACATTTAATATAAATACTTCCGCATAAAAAGTTGTTTTTAAAACGTTTACTTGACTATGACTAATGAAAATAGTATTCATTGAAAAAACAACTGTTTTACAAAATTGTCGATAGTACAAAACTCTGTGCATTATTAATTAAAAACAAATAAGTAATACGAAGAAATTTGCATAATATTTCAATGTTTATTTCTACATTAAAACTCATATTTGGAATATTGTATTATATCTAGTATGGTCCGGGATCCCTAGTACATTGTTTTACTTGATTACTAACTATCCAGCTAATTTTCCGGGGGTAGCTTCATTTTGATGAGACGAACAAAAATTTCCTCTACGAAAACTCTCGATTTTGGTAGGTAATAGAGTTAGCAGGGGATAGAGCAGCAGTGAGCGTAGGATCGGGATAACGTACCTTTAACGTAAACTTTGTAGTTCCAGAAAAATCATCACTTTCTGTAAAAATCACTAGTTTTTGGTCAAGTACAAATATTATTGTAAACAAAGTGTAAATATTTTTTTAACTTTAATGGCGTGATCTTGTTAGTTATGTATATAAGAAAGGCTCTACAAAGCAATTTTTTTTTTAGTTTAATTTATTACATAACTATTTTTATCGTAAAATGAGTTGAAACTAGGTAGGGATCCCTAGTACAAATTTTTTATCTGATTACTATCAAGCTAATTTTCCGGGAGTAGCTTCATTTTGATGAGACGAACAAAAAGTTCCTCTTCGAAAACTCTCGATTGTGGTAGATAATAGAGTTAGCAGGAGATAGAGCAGCAGTGAGCGTAGGACCGGGATAACGAACCACGCAATTTGTAGGACAATATTACCATCAAGATTTATAAATATTAACTAACTAAAAGAAGAAAAAAAAATCAGCTGGTTAGTAATAATTTTTGATGACCTTACGAGGTCATCAACTTGATGATCTCATAAGGTCATCAAAAATTTATTTTTTTTCTGATTTTTTTTCTTTTAATTAGTTAATATTTATATAATAGTAAACATCTTAGTAAATATCTTATAATATACACACACGGTTGTCTGTTCCGATGTAAAGCAACATAATGCTTGTTACAGGTAACAGCCGATTGTTATAGCAAAAATTTGTTTTTGTTAAATATACATAGAAATAATACATTTATAAATATATACACATAATATATATAAATAATACACATATTACACCCAGACTCAGACGGGAATTTAACTCGCAAACCCTGAAACAGAAAGCAGGGCCACTACAAACTGCGCCAACGGGCTAGTCAAAAAGTATATTGAACGTAACAAAATCCCATTAGAAGAATAAAAGAATTTATGATAAGTGTTGCGTGTGTTTGTTACTTAATAACCGCAACGTATCAGTAACTGACAATAAGTCATAACAAGGATGTTAGTTGAAATACATAAAAATTAACATTATTTAGCGATACAGGCATCTAATCAAATGTTTGTATTATCCTTGTATTCATTATTCGGGAATCAATTTAAAAAAAATGTATAAATAGTGTATTTTTTAAAGAAAGTTGTGCTACATTGTTTTTTATAAGCCGGCGAATCACATTATGTAATATAATTCCTATAGAGTAAACTAGCTTCTGCGCGCGACTTAGTCCGCGTGGAATAGGATCAATTCTGTCACACATGATTTCTGCGAAACTTTAATCGTTTACGCAACGGAAGCTCTCAAAATTAAAAAGACCGATTTTGAAACATTCTTCGTCGGTGCTACGCTCCTATTGGTCTTAGCGTGATGATATATAGCCCTATAGCTTTCCTCGATAAATGGGTTATCTAACACTGAAAGAATTTTTCAAATCGGACCAGTAATCAAATAAACAAACAAACAAACTCTTCAGCTTTATAATATTAGTATAGATGTGAGCGCTCGTTGATGTCTATTGAAGGTTCCTTTTTTACTTGTAAAGGGATAATGCTGTCAAAAGAATACACTACTTTGTATTTAATCTATAACTTAAATTTATAGTAGGAAATTTTATTTTTAAACTAATAGGGAATATTATTATTATTATTTGTACGAATATTTATGTGATAAGTAAATTATATTATATATATTAGCCGCGTTGGCGCAGCGGTCACAGCATTGGATTGCGATTGGTTGTTGCGCGGGCGGTTGCGGGTTCGATCCCCGCACACGACAACATTTGTATTGGCCATACAGATGTTTGCCGTGGTCTGGGTGTTTGTGCAGTGCTTGTGGGTCTCCCCACCGTGCCTCGGAGAGCACGTTAAGCCGTCGGTCCCGGTTGTTATCATGTTCACCTGATAGCGATCGTTACTCATAGTAGAGAATATATCTGCCAACCCGCATTGGAGCAGCGTGGTGGATTAAGCTCCGATCCTTCTCCTACACGGGGAAGAGGCCTATGCCCAACAGTGGGATATTACAGGCTGAATCGTGAAGTAAATTATACTTAAGATGTTAAGATACAAGGCGTTATTGTTTGTTTTTTATTTTGTATTTTATTAAACACTAGCTTCTGCGCGCGACTTCGTCGGCGTGGACTCCGCTCCTATTAGTCGTAGCGTGATGACACAAAGTATAGCCTTCTTTGATAAATGGGCTATATAACACTGAAAGAATTTTTCAAATCGGCCCAGTAGTTCCAGAGATTACCGTGTTCAAACAAACAAACAAACAAACAAACAAACAAACAAACAAACTCTTCAGCTTTATATATTAGTATAGATTAAAAAAAGATGATAGGTAGGGATCCCTAGTACATTTTTTTCACCTGATCAGTATCAAGCTAATTTTTTGGGAGTGGCTACATTTTGATGAGGCGAACAAAAAGTTTCTTTTCGAAAACTCTGGATTGTGGTAGATAATAGAGTTAGCAGGAGATAGAGCAGCAGTGAGCGTAGGACCGGGATAACGTACCACGCAATTTTTAGGACATTATTACTATTAAATTATATAAATATTAACTAACTAAAAGCAAAAAAAATCAGAAAAAAAATAAATTTTTGATGACCTTACGAGGTCATCAAGTTGATGACCTCGTAAGGTCATCAAAAATTATTACTAACCAGCTGATTTTTTTTTCTTTTTGTTAGTGATTATCTATATAATTTAATAGTAATAATGTCCTACAAATTGCGTGGTACGTTATCCCGGTCCTACGCTCACTGCTGCTCTACCCGCTACTATCTCTGTTAGCTACCACAATCGAGAGTTTTCGAAGAGGAATTTTTGTTCGCCTCACCAAAATGTAGCCACTCCCAAAAAATTAGCTTGATACTGATCAGGTGAAAAAAATGTACTACCTATGACTAATTTCAACAAACAAAAAAAAATACAAATAACTCGAGATGGGGTGAACAGTGTTTTTGAATACAGAATAATATTGACGATTTTCGTCGAGTTTCCTATTGACCTGACTTGACTTATGTTCCTGTGTCCCCTAGCTGGGGCAGAGGGCGTCCACAGTGCATCTCCATCCCGAGCGGTCCTGAGCATCTCGCTTGATCTTACTCCAGGTCTTTCCGATGGCCTTCGCTTCGTCAATTACTGTCCGCCGCCAGGTTTGTTTTGGACGGCCACGTTTGCGCTTTCCTTGGGGGTTCTAGTCTAGGGCTTGCCTCGGTATATGGTTCGGATCCCTCCGAAGAGTGTGGCCTATCAAGCTCCATTTCTGGCGTTTGATCTGCTGGTCGATCGGGCTTTCGCTGCAGCGCTCCCAAAGTTGTTTGTTGGAGATTATGTCGGGCCAGTAAATACCGAGGATTCTGCGAAGGCATCGGTTAACGAAGACCTGGAGTCGAGTTTCCTATTGACACTTCAAAAATATATTTTTATCTCCAGACGGATAAAACTAGCACTCTTTTACCTCATTATTAACAATGACACTAAATCTTTTAAGGTTATATGGTTGATAATTAGAAAAAAAAACTAATGGTAGTAGTAATAGTAATGTCTTTAATCATCATAAATGAATAATCACGCTATAGTAAATAAGGTAAGGCTTATACATTATATTATCTCCGTCAAATTCTGAATGGCACATGAAAAACATGTTTCATACAAAATATTTTTTAAGTACCTACTCGCTCGCGTCTTTTGGCCCAGACGACACGCCAGACAGTTTTAAATTATTATTAATGTGTCATTAATTACGTAGAGAATCACACTTAACTGGTTTCCTGTTTTTTGCGTATATTACGACCACCATATCATATTGTAATTAAATACACTTGTACACATTTCTACTCCATAGTTTATATTAATTAAGAAATGCCTACAAAGTTACTTAAAATGTTGGTACAGACTTGTTTTTTTTTTCTCCTAAATAATTTAATAAAAAATAAAAAAAATATAAAAAATTATTTGGGAATGTATAAAAAATCTAATTATAGAAATATGAATTTTCAATATAAGTTTTTTAGGCGTCATTATTCATATTTTTGCTTAAATGGGGCTTAAAGGTGCTCTATGTACATATCTGCTGTCCGTTATTGCCACAATCTTTTGGATCTGTAAACAAGCTTCTGAAACACAGCATCCTCTGTGTTTGCTTCAATATGTCAAGGACACACAGAGTATAGTTGTATACAATATAATTAAAATAACCGGCATCATTACAACAGAGAATATCATTTTGAGGTTCTGGATTTTTCAGTGGTTGTAGATACTATGTACACCGATCTTACCGACATAATAAAAAAATTTATAAAATGTTTTTTTTTTTTTAAATATAATTAGATACGAATTAGATGCGTTAATCAAGGGTTGAATCCTAGCTAGATCGATTTATCGCTCCTGAAACCCCCTAAACATACTAAATTTTTAATAACAAAATTTTTAATCGTTGGAGCCGCTTTCGAAATTCAGATTTTATATACAAGAATTGCTCGTTTAAAGGTATTAGATTGTACCTAAATACATATTTTATTCTTTTGAATTTCGAATGTAATCAATCGTCATAATAATCAACTGAAATAAATAAAAAGATATGAAATGGAATAAAATCGTTCTTTATATTACTAGCTGACCCCGCAAACGTTGTTTTGCCATATATGTTATTAACCCCCGCAACCCTCTGTTGTGGGTGGTTTTTCGTAAAATCCGTTCTTAGCTGACCTCTACTCGGCGAAAGGAATATTCCTACCAAATTTCAAGTCTCTACGCCATCTGGTTCCAGAGATATCGTGATGAGTCAATATATGAGTGGAAATCTTTTTTATATATATAGATATAGTCATCAATCATAATATTTTGTATACCTATTACATAAAGTAAAAGTAACATAACCACTCAAAGATATTTTTACTTTAAAAAAAAAGTTGGACATATTGCTGTACGGTTTTAAGAAATTAAGAAGCTGAAAAAGCGAAAGTCTTATTAAGTTTCGATTTTCATACTTATCTTAAAGACATTGTATATATAGAGTCGGTTTTTTTTTATATTAGTGCTTCGTCAAAAGTAATGAGACTTTATATTTAAAGATGGGTTATAGGAGCTAGTAAGTAAGCGAAGAACGAATTTAGGGTCATTGACTTCCTTTTTTTACTAATCTTTTTGCAGCGTTTTAGTTTCGGAAATCCCCGTGATGCTTAACGATAATTTCAACAATAAGATCAAGACGACAAGCACGAAAATACCAGCTATGTTACTATAAGTTTATTTTTGTGACCTAAGTTATCATTAGAAGCATATCATAAAAGTGTTAAATTTCGAAAGTTCATTTTACTTTCAACATTTTTACAGACTTTTTTTTGTTTTTAAGAAGAAATCTTGTCTGTGAGTGTCCTTTCAAATCGTCTAATATTCCAACATATTTTTTTAATACAAAGAGGAAAAAAGAAATGCTTGTTCAAATTTGATAAAACAATTTTTCAGTTATGAAGTGTGTTGTAAATTTGTTATGTGAGTTCATTTAACTTCGTTTAAAAAATTAAGCCTTATCGTAATATGCTTCGAATAAACGTATGGTAGCAAATAAAAATAAGAATATTATGTGAAAACATTTATATCTGGAATCATAGTTCGAGACACACACGTTTATATATTATAAATTACAGATATATTGATTTTATTCAGCCTATAACGTACCGCTAGGGATAGGGCATTTTCTCCATGTAGGAGAATGGTCGGAGCTTAATAAATATATGAACGCATCATACTACAGCGCCTACTAAGATGTGAATCCTTTGTAGGGGTTCGACAAAGCACACATAATATAAAGCAATAGTAAACACAAACGCAGACCATCATGACCTCGATATCAAATCGACGCTATCGCATTAGTCAGTTGTGATCTTGTATTAGACGGTCCGCGGTAGAGCAGCATGACGGATTAAGCTCAGATTCTTAACAGTAGATAATTATAATAGTACCTACCTTAATAAAATGAAATTTTTTTGGTCAACAATGGAACACTTCTAAAATATTGCAATAAAGAAAAGAACAACACAAATGTGTCAGTTCAATATAGGTAGCAAAAATTTTTCCATTTATTAAGGCATATTAAATTTGTTATTGTAGTCTTTTGGTACGCAAATGTATTAGCATTTAAATCATTTAGCATTTACATAAAAAATTAAAATAGTGATATGTGTCTAATTACACATTATTATCAAGAATAACCATTGTGAAGTTTGCAATTTATACGATAATAAAAGAAACTAGGTTAGAAAGCTTATCTAGAAAACAAAATTAACTTTCTTTTGCATTTTGGCTGCATTTCTCTGAGTATGCGTATATCTTGGTTTGGCGTGCTACCAATTTTACGACCAGTTACTGTATGTATGACCTTTCCAACCTAGATCATTTACTTTTTGTCTTTTTTAAAAGAACAACTGTAACGAACAGTAATGGTGTATGTATTTCATATAAATAGTATTAAGTTTCTATGATAAACTGTAGTTATAATATATATTTTTTATAATATTTTAAGGCGCCATAATAGTTAAATTTGCATTTTAATTACGTATAACGTTTAAAAATTTATTGCAAAAGCTCAAACTTTGCCAAAATTGATATATAAATTATAAAAAATAATTTCGAAACTATATTTCTAACTTGTATGGTATTTTGCACGCGTCACACGCTTAAGCGTGTGGGTGTGCTTTACTATCGAAAGACGGCTCTGTGTCCATTTTCCAAGATAAAATCGTTCTTATACGTTAAGTTAGGCACTGAATTTTAAAAAAAAAGGTTGTTTCGGAAACTAGACATGTTAATCTATAAAGTCAGCGTATTTTCTTTTCATTTTGTTTAATATTTATAACAAAAAAAACGTAATTAAAAAGTGATATGTCAGCTGTCCGTTGGTCTGTGCCCTTTTGTTGTCTTCACGTTTTAGAAAAATATAAACAATTAATTGTAATAATTTCTTTTGAATAATACTTCAGTCACTCTAAGGATGAACTGTATATCTTTTTATGATTGAACTCTTAACCGTTTTAAAGATATTAACGAAATTCGAAAGATTTTCTGGGTTTCTTTCATAAATATTTTTCCTTTTTTAAACCCCGGCGCAAAACGAGGGGTGGTATAAGTTTAACGTGTCTGTGTATCTGTGTAACTGTCTGTGGTACTTTTTTCGAGTTGATGAGGCGATCTGACTACCTTCCTTATGTCCTATCGATTCGAAATTTGGTACCGTGTTACTTTAATGATATTGAAAGTATATGGTAGGGTAACCATGACCTGATCAGCCGTTCGAAGATCATCAGCTCTTTAATAGTTGATGAGCGAATCTAATTACCTTCCATATGTCCTATCGATTCGAAATTTGGTACCGTATTACTTCAATGATATTGAAAGTGTATGGTAAGGTATCGTATTATGTATAGTAACTTAGTAAGGCATCCGCCAACCCGCATTGGAGCAGCGTGGTGGATTAAGCCCTATAATATATATAACAAAAAAATGTAATCAAATGATATATCTACAGCTGTCCATTGGTATGTGCACTTTTAGTTGTCTTCTCGTTTTAGAAAAATATAAACAATTTTAGCGAAATGTATAAGCTATTGAACGAGCGGATAAATAATAAGGTGTTATCTATCTTCGCTGACTCTTTATTGAAGAATAATAATGATAGAAAAACAATATTCAAGTAGCAAAATACAAAATATAATTATAAGGTAATAGAAAAACAATATATTCAAGTAGCAAAATATAAAATATAATTATAAGATAACGTGCTACGGGTACGTACATAATTTTACTTACTAAATTGAAAAACAAATTATCGATAAGAATTTAAAATCAAATTCTTTGACGACTATCAAAAACGCCACATTACTCTCCTCCGAGACCGAAGGTCAATAGTCGGTTGGCGGGCCAGTGGAACCAGATGCTGCATAGCTCTCGGTGAGTTGGAACTGTCTGCGGTGATGCTTGCGAAGCCTGCGTTGCCGTTCAAGCTCGAGGTTACCAGCTTAGCGAATGACCACCAGTTTAGCAAATGAGCTCGGTTTAGCGAATGGATGAGCGGATGATAAAATATTCGCTAACTCCGCAGACTTTTTATTAATGAATTGTTATTTTGTTATACTTAATATAAAAATGAATCAAGTAGCAAAATGTAAAATATTAACAAGAAGAGCTTAAAATCAAATTCTTTGACAACTATCAAAAAATATTTTTATTAAAATGATAAAAAGAGGTTTTTATTATTATTTATATAAAAAGTCTATATATGTAGAGACGCCAATTAATTGTAGATTTTCGATAATATAAAATGCCAAAGGAAAATAAAAACTCTGCAAGAAAACGTGATCAATTACAACGTGATTATAAAAGAGAACGTCGTAAAAATTATGAGTCTTTCGAAAAATTATAAAGATGATGTTATGATTGAGCTGAATAAACCTGAAAGCTGCTGTCTTGGAAATAAATATAGTGGAATCTATTCTGCTCAAATTCCTAATAAGGATGATGTAAACCTTGCTCAAAAAAAATGTCGAATGTCTCAAGTTCGTCAAAACGATGATTTTAGACAAAGCGAACGAGAAAAAGATAGGTTAGCTAAGCAGGCTCGGCGATAATTTAGTGCCTACCTTAACATATAAGAACGATTTTGTCTTGCAAAATCGACACAAAAAATAATAATATTTTATTCAAATGATTTCTCTTTTAGCCAATTATTATTATACCCCGTCCGGCGAGTAAATACCTTTTTGACAGCTCACGCCTATAAATTACAGTTTTTTTTCCGGAATAACGTACTAAAAATTTTACAGTAATGTCATACTTTATTGACAATTTGATTGATTGAGTGAAGTACCCTGTGCATAACAAACAACCACAGACTATGAAACAGTTCTTGAAATAATAAATCGATAATAAATCGATCTATAAATTATTATGATTGTTTCTATAAATTTAATACAAAAAAGGAAATAAAAATAGTATCTATGACCCCAAGATTGATTACTTGCAAGGAATTAAGTCGAAATCTTGAAATTTAATTGCAAACCAAGAATATAGAGCAATATTCTCTAATCAATAACTCTGTTAATTAATTTATTTATTATTTATATATTTCATTTATAATTAAAAAAAGTAATAAACGCATAAATAAATAATATTTTTAAACTAAATGTATTTAATTAAATCGATTGAAAGTTCTTCTTAAATAAAATCGATTATTATTTCGAATCGAATAAATAACGTGTGAGGCAGTCACTAATGTCAAAATTTCTTGAAGTGTCAAAAAGATCATTAGTCGCCGGACGGGGTATAATTTCAATTCGTAACACAATGAGCGTGTGAGGCGTGCACTTTTGGATTTTCCAAATTATTTTAATCAAATATGCATTTAATATCGTCATTAATGAACATAAATAGACATTTTATTTTTAATATTTATTTATGAGTAGGGATTTTCAAATATGTTACGACAACTGTTTAGCTTTTGTGAATTATCCTATCACGTTTATATTGGGAATTAATTTTTTAAGCATACTAATGCTTAAAAATAAATTTAATTTTAGGGTATAAAAAATCAATTTTTGAGAAAAAAAAATCAATTTTTGAAAATGATTACTAACCAGTTATCCCGGTCCTACGCTCACTGCTGCTCTATCTCCTGCTATCTCTGTTAACCCGTGAGTAGGCGCGCCCTAAAAAGTTACACGAGTAGGCGCACGTATAGCAAAATGCTCACACTCTTCAAATGACTTTTCCGTGGGGAAAAAAGAAATTATACAATAAATTTTATTTATTATAATAAATTAAAAGTCTTATTTTAATGAAATAGAATGTTTTATTACAATTAAATAACAAAAATGCAAACTTATGAACAAACTAAAAATTTTATAAACTTTGGCCTCAACTTATGGCTAATTTTTAGAAAATAGACAGAAAAAACGTAATTGCAACAAAAATTGAAATGTTTTATTCTTCCATGACATCTTGAGATATATGTCTCTTATAAAATATACGGCACATAAACATCACATGCTCGGTGCAGAGTAATTTACTGCACAAAGTGCATGCTTTTTTGGAACGCCTATTTTTCCTCCTTTTTATGGTTTTGTGGCTACGGCATAGAATATAGCCCCCCCCCCTCTCTTGCCGTGGGTGTCGTAATAGGCGACTAAGGGATAACATAGTTTCACTACCACCTTGGATATTAAAAAGCCGACCTATGACGGGATAACCATCCAACTGCTGGCTTTGAAGTACACAAGCCAAAGACGGGCAGCAGCGTCTTCGGTGCAACAAAGCCAGCCCTGCGGTCACCAACCCGCCTGCCCAGCGTGGTGACTATGGGCAAAACACATGAGTTCACGCCATTATTGGCGCGAAATTGTGGAGTCCTATGTCCAGCAGTGGACTGCGATAGGCTGAAATGGTGATGATGATGATTTTTCCTCCTGGGACATAGTTCACAATAACCATTTGCCCTAGGCTTCGGGGGAGCTGTGAATGACTGAACAGTCGCTTTCTACGTCATCTACTCGATTCTGGACCGTATCTTCATAATCTATTGACTCCCCTTCTTCAGAATCGGGCTCTTCTAGCTAAGCACAAATTTTAGAGGTTTGTCGGTCATCCATTTTAGACTTTGTATGCTGAAAATAGCAAACAGAATATTAAAACAATAAATCAATACATTTATTAATTTTCTATACACGAAAAATAAGAACAAGTATAGAAATATTTTTCATTTCCTAAAAAAAATACTTACACGAGTAGGCGCGCAATGAGCAAAATGCCGCACTTCACGATGCATTGCGCACGAACACCTCACTACGCGGACGCAGTTGCACCGAGCTGTGCACGAGTCACGTCAGGAGGAAGGGCGTGAATATTTAGGAAGGTACTGTGAAGCTTGTAGTGCCCGAGCTTATAGTAATCAAAATAAACCGCAACAAATTTTTGCGTGAGCAAAATGCTCATAGCGCGCCTACTCACGGGTTAACTACCATTATTTTTTTGAACAGAATTTTTTGGTCGTCTCATCAAAATGAAGCTACTCCCAGAAAATTAGCTTGTTACTAATCAGGTGAAAAAAATGTACTAGGGATCCCGGACTATAAATTAATGTTTTACACTGAAACAGTTCTCCGTCACGTTGTGAATAATAATATAATATTAGTGTTCTATGCGCACATTCAAAAACGGTTGAGTTGTTATTTTATGACAGTTCTGCCAAAATTATCTGTAAAAAATGAACGTTGGTAAGCAATTTTGTTCGAACGTATGTGACTGTCTTCATGACGTAGTATTGACGTCATAATGATCCAGCGACGACGTAATATAAAAGACTGATTCGCCAAACTGCAGTGGACCAGCATGTTGAATTAAAGAGGCCTATGCCCAGCAGTGGGATGTTACAGGCTGAATCGAATTTCAGTAAATTCCAGTTTGATTTTTTTTGTACCTGTTTTGTTTTGTTTTGTACCTGGAAAGCATTCAATTAGATTAACATATATATATGTTACTGTAAATGCACGAATTACAGTAAATCCTAAGATTTAAGAGTAAAACCTAAGATTTACCAACTCTTAATGGTAAAAGCCCGAACCATTTTGCGATTCGCACTTTTACTACCATTCACTTGGTAAGTCTTAGGATTTACATTGAAGGCATGGTAAATGTTCAAAAAGACATTTTATAACGTGGCTAGTCTAGATTAAGACCCGCGTCGGTCTCATATTGGAGTTAGGTTGGTTACGGTTTTTTTTTTGTAATGAAATTATGCCGATAAACGGTCTAATTTTCAAGTTAGATAGGTTAGGGTTACTTTTTCTATTTTATTTTTTGTAACGAAATTATGCCGATAAACGGTTTACGGGTCTTAATCTAAAAACTTACCAATTTAAGTTTTTGATTGAAATAAATGAATAAGGATTATTTTTTTTCCCTAAACCAACTTTTACTAGCTGTCAGTGTAAAATCTAGCATGTACTGTATTCTAAAAGTAAAAGCCCGAAAAAAATGTCCCATTTTCATAAATCCTTTAACATTTACCAACTCATGTCGGTAAATCCTAAGACTTACTCTTAAATCTTAGGATTTACCGTAGTTCGAGCTTTTACAGTAACACATATAGGTACATTATATTATAGCATATGATAAAAACATATGTTTTTGCGATTTGATTAAATTATATGTCAAAAATATAGTTTATTTTTATTACGCGTTGTACTAGAATAATTATTATTTGTTTGTATCTTTTAGACCTTGAAGTAACATTGTTATTGAAACATAAAAGCCTAAGACAAGTTTGAAATAGTCTGAATATATTATATTTTGTTTTGAATTTAGTCATAAGATTTGAATATATTATTTAATAATTGTGTTTGCTCGCAAAAAAAAAACCGAATTCAATCACATCGACATACGACGTAGGAAGTCAGTAAAACAGTCAATTAAATTCGCATTATAACAGATAACTCAAAAAGTACTCATTAGATCTCTATCAAAACGGGACCACATGATATTTCAGGCTTTCGATTGAAAAAAAGAATTATAAAAATCGGTTCAACCAGTAAAAAGCTGTGAGTTAAATAGTATAATAATCTCCTTCTTTTTTTGAAATCGTTTAAAAAGATAGACGGAGAGTTAAAAACTATCTGTGTTTTATTTTCTTAGTGCAAGTATTTTAAAATGACAGATACAGATAATCAATTTTACTGTCGGATATTGTTAGCATAAGCGACATGAATCGAACATTTCAAGTTGTCACGCCCAGGCTGTGACATGGTTTTGCGGACAATAATAGTGAATTTATAGCGACGATGTTAGACGACGATAGAAAGTGTATCGTGCAAAAATTCTGCGTAGGCGCAGTATATCCTCCTGCGCGTTTGCGTTTTCCTGCGTCGAGAATTGCTTTACAAAATATATACTATAAAATATTGACTATAGCAATTTTTCTCTTATCATAATCTTTATATATTTTTTTTAAATAAAACAACATGTAATTTGCTTAAGAAAGCTTTTACAAGCTTTCATGAAATGCATTATATTTTTTGATAGCTTTGAATTTTATCTGATCCGTAGACTATCGAGAAGATTTGGCTACAAATATTTAAAGTTCTTCAAAATCAAAATTTAAGAAAAACAATACCTATCAATGGGTATACTGCATGAAACCACGCTAAGTTTAAACCAATTTACGAAAGTCACGCCAAGTCAACCAATTTGCAAATTAAAACGAATTTTCCTGATAGATATAATTTACATTCATCTTTTTAGAACATAGTTGATTGAATATTTAGAATAATTCAGCCTGTAACATCTCACTGCTGGGCATAGGCCTCTTTCTCCATTTAGGAGAAGGATCGGAGCTTAGGGGGCGTTCAAGTATTACGTAACGCTAATTAGGGGGGGGGGTCTTGTAAAACGTTACGATGCGTTACAAGAGGGGAGGGGGGGTTCGAACAAAGCGTTACGTAACATTGTTTTTTATTTAATTAAAAAACTAGGGTATTAAAATCTATTGTTTTATGTATTAATTACTACTGTAAACGCGATTACATGGGGAGAGGGGGCGTCAAAAATCTTCAAATTTTGCGTTACGTAATACTTGAACGCCCCCTTAATCCACCACGCTGCTCCACTGCGGGTTGGCGTATATTATATTCCCTACTAAGAGTAACGATCGCTATTAGGTGTATATAATAACAACCGAGACCGACAGCAACGTGCTTTTCGAGGGACTGTGGAGAGACCCACAAGAATAGATATCAAAACTGAAAACAAATATTTGTACAAATAAAAATATCCGTCCCGAGTGGGAATCGAACCCGCAATACGCTAATAAATAATAAATACGCTAAGATTAAAATAATTAATCATTTTCTATATCAATTTTAGTCATATATTAAATATGTAAGGAGACAAATGGTTAAGTATTTCTTAGTAAAAATTGCTACTTTAATGAAGCCTAAAGTCATATAAAGAATAGAGTTACTAATGTATGACATCAGTACATACAAGAAGACATGAATCAAAGTAAAAGTAATGGATACAAAGTCTAGCTTACATAATTATGTAATATATTTTATGGTTAAATCATATTTTAAAGAGCTATACAGTGTAAATAAATTGTGATAGAAACATTCTAAGAATATACTTAATGATAATTATGAAGTTATAGAAAATTACAATTTTATATATATATATATATATATATTTAATTCTCAAGAACCCAAGTATTGTATATGGAAAATCCCAGTAAGCTTGTAAGACGTACGCTACATACTTAAATATATAATCATCATATAAAAAGTTTTTTTCAACATTACACTTTTCCGAAGATAACCGAAAAACCCAATAATAAATCTTTAATTCTTCAAATATTTGATACTTCAAATCGTCGTTTAACCTCTCAGCGAGATCTTCCAGATTCGTTTGATATCGAGTATTTATCTTTTGTTTTACAACCAATTCCGGGGCAGCTGCTAAAACTGTTGGTTAACTGCAATTTGTAAATTTCCTTTTAACTATAAATATATATATTAAATTTAGTAAGTTTAGGGCAGGCGTTAAATATTTTATATGCTACATTACTAAATAATAAAAATTACTTTAAAAGAAATGACAATAACAGACCATTAAGAGCGTGCATAAGGCGAGCAAAAAATAAGATTTCACCCGCGCGCCCGATGAAACAAAATATACACAAAGCCTCGTGTCAGAGTGCGATAGACGATATAGTTTTGAGCGCATTACGAATGTAAAAAACGACAAATATGTTATTTTGTGTATAATTCCGAAACTAAAAGTAATTACATTAAATGCCTTGGCATAGCCTTTACTCATATTTAAATGTAATTAATTATCAAATTTTTGTCTTAATGATCATAACCATATCGAGTATAAATAGAAAAAATATAAAAATTAGAGGTTACTTCGTGATTATATTTTATCGAGGAAATTTCCTTATTTTATGTTTTTGATATGGGTCAGCCCTTGCAAATATCACGTAGTTTGTCATATATTTTTATTTTAAGATTTGGTCTGGAACTTTTCATGTCAAAACAAATAGAAGATGGTAATTTTGCATTATGCGCACTCTTAATAGGTGAAGGTAATTTTTATAATAATAGGTAGGTAGTATAAAATAAATAAATAAGCAACCCTACTACTGGCCTCCACTAGGATTTACTCGTATGTCGGGGGATCGGAAACACAAAATACACAAGAAAAAACGCCCAGATCGTGGGAGGCTGCATGAGAGGAAATAAAACCCGCAACCTCTAGCGCAACAACCGGTGCCGTGGCCACTGTGCTAATTGCAACTGTGAGAATTCCAACTGTGCCAACTCTATGGTAATGATTGATTACGGCATATGTTAGTAGCGTGAAATTTGAAGTAACATTTCAAATAAACTTGTATTGATTTAAAATATATGTTTGGACTAATTACACCGTTTCTATTAAGATTACATCACGATATCATCAAGCACGTCGGCGTCGCTTGTTATGTGGTTTATTTATTTGTACGTTGTTGAAGTAATTGTAAATGCTCTATGAGTAGGTACTACTCACGAAACGTTAAGAGTTGGCTTATCACATCATCATCACATCAGCCTACCGCAGTCCACTGCTGGACATAGGCCTCCCCAACTTCGCGCCAGACATCCCGGTTTTCCGCAATCCTTATCCAGCCTACACGGTACACCGGCAATCTTACGTAGATCGTCGGTCCAATTCATTAAAATTATCAAATTATTGCTAATTAATATCGTCAAATGCAGCAAGTTGTCCTTCGGTTGGGAACGTTTTACTTTTACATAGTTTAATTTTATTTTCATACGTGTAAGTAGGACTACTTTTTTAAATATCCGATCATTATTACTTGTTATTTGTTTTAAGAATAAAAACTATTAATTCTGAATATATTTTAATATATAAAACTTGTAAACATCGATTTAATAATTTGTCTTGTCACTGCATGTATATATTCACTTTATCTAAAACAAGTTTTATTAGGTAATTAGCTTCCTAGAGTAGGAAAATTGAAAAAAAAAACGTATAGGTATTATAATTGAAATATAAAAGTCACCGATTATGTATAAAATATTTACAAGTTGCAAAAAATGTGTGTTTGTACAACAATGTCCTTATTTTTGTATTATGAATATCATCTAAGATAACAATTACTGTATGAGTAACCTTGGATTTTTCAGGACATTTTGGCATTTATCCTATGCGAGACCTCTTAGGTGCGACCGGATGTCCAGCCGACGGGTTACGTAGTTACGATCGGTAGGCAAGTTTAGATATACGTAATATTGTTAGCATGTAGTGTGTGCGTTATTTCAAACGACCTTGATCCCCACGCAGCGCGCGCAGCGCTGCGCGTGTATAGTAAGGCCAATTCCATATAGTTGCGGACTATGCTACCTTTAATTAGTTTAAGAATTTACGTCGTAGCTGACTGGCGAATAAATTGGACTTTTTCACTTTGGGACTCTTTGGGATCGCTTTAGTATTTCTGTTTTTAAATTTTGATACTCATTATAAGTATAAGTTGAGCAGAAGCTTTAGGAGAAAATACTGTCTCCTCTCCCATTATATGAGGGTTTGTACTTGTAGGTAGTACTTACACCTACCACACTTATCGAGCAGACAAACTAACAAGCACTAATAAGTACAGTTAGGAGAAGTCAAGTACAAATGCTATTGACAGATTGATGATATAGGTAACAGTATAAGGGTGTCTCATATGAAGCTCTTTTCTAGCTTCTTCTAATCGGAAGATCTATGAAAGGTTTCTTAAACTAAAATTACAACAACTAGATTAGAGTACGATTAATCGAAAAGTGTTGCATTCAAGTACACGCATCGATAGATAATAGCGCACTTTTATCTTAATCGATGGGCAATAAGAATAAAAAATAAAATTTGTGTTATATTTTTGAACCACTACGAAATACGTAAACTTTGTTATATTACTTCTTTACATTGAGAATAAATTTTTATAAGACAAATTTGACGAACAAAAGAAACAGCGAAGTGCACAATTATGAAAACCGCTTTACAATTCTTAGTATAGTGACATGCGAACTGCAGTAATCCACGCAGATTTAAACCAAGATCACAAGCTATTTAATATTAGTGTATTTTATTGTATTAACGTTTAATTAAGAACAGTTTATCTATAAACATAAAACGCATTCGTGTACAAAAGTATTGCAATACACATTTTAGTGGTATATATTTTATACACCTATAAATAGGTAGATTGACTATTTTTGTTTGTAATGGTTCTTGGTTAAAATATAAATGATTTGTTTTATATCACGAATGCGAAATTACGTAACGATTGCGTAGGTGTTATAAGATAAGCATACACATACATTTATATGCACTTTGTGATGATATGTCCTCATCCTTAAACACATCGCACGCCAGCTCCTCTATTGTACGACGAAGGTCAGAACAAAACAACTAGTCATTCATATACCTACTTCTTTCAGGGAAATCGGTTTTTCATGTTGTCCCTATTTCCTGCATTATTATTTGAAATTGGTTAAAGTATGAACTTTGAATTTGCAACTTTAAATATCTGATTTAAAGTATAAAGTTTATACAATATTAATATTTAAAGTTTTCTTTATACTAGCCTTTCGGGAGTCCTAACATGGTACGGTACATCTATGTGGTTCCAATATGAATTGAAATAATCACAGTTTTACATTACTTTAAAACAACGCCAAAATATCAATATAATATATATAAAAATAATATTAAAATATGTTTTTTTTAAATGTGCATAGTCATATATGAAGTCGTATTTTTGTTTGTGTGTTAAGTCAATGTTTGTGATCTGAGAAAAGTGATAGTAAAAAGAAAAACCTAAGAAATTTCCTAAACGACATAAGAAGACATATTAAGAAATTTTGTTATTTATCGACACATTAAAAACAAAATATTGCCAAACTATACCCTTTTAAAATTAACAACAAATAGGTACAAATAACAAATAGTAATTTGCTGTATTTTGTTGTATAAATTATTTTTTTATTCTTGTTTTGTATAAATAAATATGAATAATATTTGAGATAATTTATTTCAAAGTATGTTCCTAGTTACTGAATACTTATTAGGTATCTGTCGATAACAAATTATTGGTTATAAAAACACAAGGTGATTTCCCAAGACAAGGTCGTACGCTTAACAGGAAATGCGATGGTTTTACTCAAATCCTTTTTACTTAACAATTCGCATATTTGTATCAACCGACCATACCTACTATATCTATGTATTTCATCCAAATTAGATAAAAGAAAACCGGTCAAGTTTATTGAAATTCTATTTATTTCAATTATTATATTCACTTTATAGATTTGATTTAAAACTTAATTAGTGCTTATAAATTAGACGACAACTAATATGAAAATCATTGATAGTGCTAAGTCCGCCTAGTTGGTACGAAATATAAAAATAGAACGTTTCGCGTCCACGGCCTTTCTGAAACGAACGTGATGAGAGGTGTGGGGGGAGCAGACGCGATGACATCACACGGTTGCAGTGCGGTGCGACAGCCAGCTCTTGCGCAATCGCACGCCCTTGATCTTGACTGCGTCGCGCCCGCACGCGTACGCGCACACTACATTTAAATACACTCACGACTATATTTATCTTCCCGCATGGAGGTGCGAAACTGTATTCAAGGAAATATATCACAAAGAGAACTTTGTGAACTTACGTCTGTCTGTTTTATATTTTATTTTATTGCAAAATAAATAATGGTGGCATTCGATTGTGCCATATCTACCTAGTATGAATTTCAATATGTTATTTATACGTTAAATGTTTTAAAATCAACAAAAATAACGTTTCCTACTTACTATTAAAAACATACTGTATTCTAAAATGTAAGTTACAGATACTTAGGTAATACCCAGTTTCTTTAAATTTTGAACAGCCCAAAGTCAGAAAAGACAATGATGGGCTTAAATTTTTTTAATAATAATTTGACTGACATTTATATTTCTTTTTACACTGTTAAAATTGTGGATGTGTGTCTTGATTATTTTTACTAGCTAAAACAGAAACTTTTACTTACTTATAAAGACTTTTTAAGGTAAGAAAAGTTACACTGGATACAAATGAAGGTTTTTCTTGTATTATTTTAAGTGTTGAAATATCTTTTCCTGTAGGTGCACATTGAGGTGACATCGCATTGAATCTCATATCAGACATATACTTTAACATTACATGCTGTTACATTATGTTATAACAAAAAAATATAAGAAATATGTTTATACAATAATACAATTAAAATTGTAAATGTAATTATAATTATTTTGAACGCAACAATTGAATAATTTTTTGAATTGAATAAATTTACCTAACTTAAATTTTTTACTACACTTTGATAACAATGACGACATTTAATTTTGATACCCTACCGTAAACAACTTGTTTTGAACGACACCACCTATATCTACGAGTATATCTACTATATATCTATATACATATCTACTTACGACTGGTTTCAGCAATCTATCTCTGTTTTGTTTACTAGCGATCTGACTCAATTTGTATGAATTTTTAAAATCTAAGTCAGTTTATAAAAAACTAGCTTCTGCGCGCGACTTCGTCGGCGTGGACTCCGCTCCTATTGGTCTTAGCGTGATGATATATAGCCCATAGCCTTCCTCGATAAATGGGCTATCTAACACTGAAAGAATTTTTCAAATCGGACCAGTAGATCCTGAGATTAGCGCGTTCAAACAAACAAACAAACAAACAAACAAACAAACAAACAAACAATCAAACAAACAAACTCTTCAGCTTTATTATATTAGTATAGATTTCCGTTTGACGTTTTAAATCATTGTTAATAGGAAATTTCTTGTGCGTAGAGGCTTACCGTGTTAGATATTCACATGCAAGCACAATATTAATCAGTCGTTACTCGTGCAGGAAATAGGCCTGCGCTGATAAGAACTGAATACATGCGGTTTAATTTATATGTAGTTGTACCGCTTTAATCGACGCACAGAGTTACGTGTTCTTAATTTATGCTTGATCGAGTTTTTTCGAGGAGGGTTCATACATGCATAATATTGATATTGTTCTGATATTCCTTCTATTATGGGGTTACACCACCCACAGAAGCTTAAATAAGACAAGGTAATCATGAACAGTTTCTAGTCAAACTAATGCATATTTTAATTTCGATCTTTACACAGTTTTTGTACATGTTTTCGGCTACTTTAATGTATTTTTTAAATTAAAAAATGTTGATAATTGACGGATATACACATCTGTGTCGCCGGCGATTTCTGCTACTGATAATAATCTTAACCTCCGAGCTATTCTAGCCTCTTTCGTAGTCTCTTGCGCGCGTTTTTCCAGCAATTATTATACTATACTTGTCTTCGTCATAAGACATGTCACAACAATTACTTCCGATTTCGAATATTATATTCTCGTTAGTATTATAAATATAATATACAAACTAATACAAATAAATGTAAAAATGATTTTTCGAAAATTTCAGGTGTAACCCCTTATACGCAGATAATAACATAGCGTCTACGCTCTACGCTCTTATTTCTATTTTCTAAGCATAACATTTTAAAATGTTGATTATATTTAGGTAGGCAATAAGTGCTTAAATGTTTTCCTTTTACCTTTATGTAGGTAAATTAGAAACGCAAAAAAAAATCTTTTGTTTTTTGTGTACGAATTGCGAGCGCACGATGCTATTTAAAAAACAAATTAATTATTAATTGTATTACTTTTTGTGATGTACAATTAAAAATTTTATTATTAATAATTTATTTTTAATCTACATTCATGATGCGACATTTTTCTACAACTATGTGCACATTGTGCAGTAAAAATTACATAATGTAAATGTTGCTAATATAAGGAAAAATCACAAGGAAAGGGATTGTTTTATTTGCATATTTGCTCACTTTACTTATTCGTTGATAACAAAACAGAAACGTAGAGAAACAAATCGAATAATTATTCAAATTTTTAAAAGAATAAAATATTTAGTGTTATATAAATAAATAAATAACATATTATATATGTGATAGGTATATATAAAATATACAATAAGTACCTATACATATTATCATCGTTGAAGTTCTAACAAAAATGTAACATAGATAAAATTTGGCAAAAACTATTCAAAAAATCGAAAAAACTGTATATATTACCTATATATTTACTTATTTATTCAGAGATCGTTAAAGTAATTGTTACTTTGTTCTTTGTTGTACAAGTTTTTGTAAAACATTGGTTAGACAGTTTCTTATCAGTTTAAAGGCCGTGTCATTGATTTCTTAGCGAATTGAAGGCAAATGTTAAAATTTCCAAAGGCATAATATACGTGCTATTAAAACTTCACCAACTAAGTATGTGCATTGGGTGAATGATTTAAATTTTTCCTGTCATTTCTTGTCTGTCTTAATATTTGTTGAGACTCTAACTCTATTGGCAATCCTCGGAGGGGACTTGTGACTCCCGAGCGTCATCACCGCGATGCTCGGCGACGACGAGTCCTGGAAGGAGATGGTCTCTTTCTGTGAGACAGTTATGTCCCAGAAGGAGGCCGACGAGCGGGTGAGAGAGGAGGCCGCCGACGTGGCTTCCACCAGCGGGCGACGAATGGGGGTGCGTAGGAGGCGCTACTTAATGCGCTTCCAGTAACGCCCCTGTGCCCGTGTCGGGCCGGGATGGGAACCCGGTCCTGCTAGACACGGCGTCGTCGGGACTGTATTCAGAGGTGAGCCGGACAGTCCCCATGGAGGAGAAGTCTGGCCTTTTCGCCGAGGCCAGCCTGTCGCTGGAGGGATCCTGTAGCCTGCAGATCCGGAACCATCCAATTAAAGCGGCTGAAAGCTGCCGCAGGGGCTTAGTGTGGTAGTGGCACCCCAAATGCTGAGTCCAACATACGGTTTACCACCCGTATCACCGATATCACCCGTAAATGGGTTACCCTGCGAAAAAAAAACTCTATTGGAAAAATATGAACAATTAAAGTCTAGAGAGTAGTTGTAGTCTATTTAAAATCTCAAATTTATTTATATCGATTGTTAAAATCATAGATAATCTTTTATGTTTAGACACTCTACCTATGTGTATAATTTCACGTGTGTCATGTCCTTGCTTTAAAATCTTTAGAATAAATTTAACAGTGATCACTATATAGCTTCGATTTTCAAATCCATTGGAGTTTTTTTTTAATGAATGAATGAAATTATGGTAAATTAATAAATACCTTTACTAAATAATACACGGATATAGTTTTCCTTGCATATTGCCACGAACTCTATTTCTAATATTATAAACAAAAAATAATACGAGTTGTAGAGGCATTTAAATAAATTATGTTATATTCGTACTTTACTCGTTGTCTTTTGATTGACATAAATTAGTAAATTTACACGGTTCGATTTGACATTCCCATAATATAATATTTACCAAAATGGCTGCTACACTAGCTACCAAATATACCATACGTATATATTATTACCAAAATAGCTCTACACAGCTACACTTGTATGCATAATATGTATATTTGTATTATATACTAAACGAAAAGCACATCTTCTTCATTCAGATAAAAAAAAATCAGATTGTATTTTAAATTGATTTTATAAACGCTGATTATATATTATATGTTTGTCATATTATAGATTTATAGTCAAATACTATTTAGCTGTATTATTAAGCTATAGGTACTGATTAGCTGTACCCACGTTATAATATTATTATAGACAGACTAGTCTAGAGACTCTTATTATAAAGGATTTATAGATTATACAAATTGTAGGCGGCTTAATGGCACGAAATCCTGTTGTACGATACCCGTCTCTGATTGTGAATATGAAACGGAGACGCGCTTGACGAAGGATTATACAAGCTTTTTAATATCGTCATTAGTATTTATTTTCAATTTGCAACAATTATATCACCGGATTTTTTTTTCATTAAACAAAGAATATTGATTTGAAAAGTATAATACATGGGTACTATTTTAACACGCTTTTATTTTATTGTGTAGATAATAGATTATAATACGAAAACATGTTGTTGAAAATGTTTGCCATATTATGATGTGAATGACTCTATGATTCTATTTTAAATCTAAACTAAATTAGTGAAATATTTAGACAAATAAATAAAATTGGAGTGTCTGTTTATTATATTTTTACTGAATGCATATGAATGTATACACGGTACATATCCCAAAAAAACATTTTTTACAATTTTTGTCTGTCTGTCTGTCTATCCATCTGTTTGTTCCGGCTAATCTCTGAAACGGCTAGACCGATTTTGACGGGACTTTCACTGGCAGATAGTTGATGTAATAAGGAGTAACTTAGACTACTTTTATTTTAGAAATTTATTTATTTTATAACTCTGCGAACTGAACAATAACTTTTTTGTTAAATTCCACGCGGACGAAGTCGCGGGCACAGCTAGTATTAAATGTATTGAATGTTATAAAATAAATACTTTGTAGTATCTGACCGAACCAAATTTGTGCTCCTTCTAGACATTTATTGAAATGGTATCGATGTAGGTCTTGGTTTTTGATGTAAGTACAACGTGAAGGATTTTTTGTTACTTTTATATCTGTATCTGAAAACGGAAACCTTTTAAAATGTTGAAAATAGGGTATCTATTTTAATACATGTTAAAATAGTATAGAAACCTACTACCAAACATTAGGCTTATTGGCTAAATTGTTTTATCTGTCAGCTGGGTTTAGTTACACCCCAATCTAATCTACAATTTGTGATTTGTATTTTGATTGTAATTTTAATGAACGCTTTTGATTATAATCAGAATTTAATATTTGTTTTATTAGTGTTAGCGTAATGAATGTTATTATAGATTATGTTTTGATTTCAAATTATATTCTATGCTTATTTTAGGACACTTAATGACCTTAGTAATCGCGTTAATGTCTAGTTACATCATCCGGTTATTTTATGAACTCTATATGTAATATTTTGTACTATCCTGATAAGACTAAGTATCTAACACAAGGGATGGTTGATTTATAATTTTCTTTTCATGTATGTATAGTTCTATGAGAAACTTCTAACCTTTTGTAATGTAGGCTAGGTTACCTACGTAGACTCTGGTAACGATTTGCTTTTACTTTAATACTAATTAATTTATCTAATTTAGTAAAATAATTGTAAGATTAATGACCTGTTTCACAGATTACTGAATTTCTTTTTATCTCGTACAGACGATACTGAATGGCTTTATCAGCAAGACGACAGATACTGACATCCTGTTTCATGATAACTGATAAATTAAAACTTTCTGATGCACATGTTCCGAATAGAAATATCTGATAATTTCATGCAAGATATTACTAATTTTGTACTAAAACACAGATTATATATCATTTTCAAAAGAGTAACTGCGGAGCTCTTGCCGATTCTTCTCTGCAGAATCTACATTCCAAATCGGTGGTAGCTTCACTTTTAAAAATACTAATCACTTTAAAATTTAAATGTGTAAAATGACGATACGAAAGTGCTCCTGGGGCATATTTGAATAAAGTTATTTTTGATTTTGATTCTAATTTTTAATTTCGATAAATAAAGTGAAATTTAATGGTTATAAATTATATTATAAACTTTTATCTGTTGCATACCATTACACATCAGATAGGTTTACCAACAACCAATGAAATAGGCCTCAATGCAAACGTTTTAAATATTCTCATGTATTTATATGTACCCATCATGTAGGTACAGATGCACCCACAAATATTTTTAGTGTAAAAATATGTTAGACTAATCTAAATCCGTTCCTTCGTATGTAATTTCCGGTCCAATCAACTTTATTGAAAATCAACAACAAATATTTCACGTTAGGGATATCAAAACCTTCTAAACATATATGAATTGTATAGGCCTATTTATAACAGCAATTTTGTTTATTTGTATGATACTTGATGAGCATTCATGAGCAAGGCTTCAACCAGTATACTATAGGCGTTTTCCGCGATTAGTATTATGCTCTACTTCCATGAGATGTGGCGTTACCTTTTAAGGTCTTCAATCATTTTAGAATCTTATTGAAACGAAAAGAACATTTTTAAATTAGACTGACAGTTCCTAATAGTAATAGGAAAAAGATAAATAGCTGTCTTTATTGAAGTTATTGTTCAGTACGCAGTTATAAAAAAAATAATTAAAAAAGTAGCCTAAGTTACTCCTTATTACATCAGCTATCTGCCTGTGAAAGTCCCATTAAAATCGATTTAGCTATTTCAGAGATTAGCCGTAACAAACAGACAGACAGACAGAGAAAAATTGTAAAAAATGTTATTTTGGTATATGTACCGTGTATAGATCCATATGCATTTAGTAAAAAGCGGTCATTTTAATATTACAAACAGACACTCCAATTTTATTTATTTGTATAGATAAATAACCCGCGCCGATCATCATATTAACGTTATGATTATTTTTCGACACAAATGAGTCATAGCGTGATGGTTTATTTTATTATTGTGCCTAGTGGAAAATCTTTAAACTTTCTCTAGTACAGATTGACAATCAGCACGTCGATGCGAGAAATAAACAAACAAACCACTCATCATCATCACTTCAGCCTATCACAGTCCACTGCTGGATATTGGCTTCCAAAAATTCGCGCCAAACATCCCAGTTTTCCGCAATCCTCTTCTACCACCACCAAAAAAAAAACACGCTTTATAGTATTATCTACATGTTATATGAGCATTTTAATTTTATTTTTAAACTAGATGCCCGGACAGACTTCGTTCTATCTGTTGTGTTTTTTTTTTGTTAGTATAAAAACCTTCCGTGAGATTTTTAAGGTACATACAAAAAAATATTAGCCGAATCGGTCGAGCCATTCTCCAGTTATGCGCTTAGCAACATTCACTTTTATTTTAAAGAAGAAGATTTGAATATTAAATAAAATGTTTTCTTGACAGCGGCGGGAGCTAGCTCAGACATGGGAAGTGAGCACTATTGCCTGAGGTGGAACAATCATCAGAGCAACCTGCTCGGCGTTTTCAGCCAACTGCTACACGACGAGAGCTTGGTGGACGTCACGCTCGCCTGTTCCGAAGGTGCCTCCATCCGGGCTCATAAGGTATCAAATAGTAATGAAAACAAACTTCTAAAGTAGTCATAAAACAATGAACTTTTTAATTGTCGTATTACACCATCAATATTAAAGACTGCTAATCAAATGACGGCGTATGTGAAGGTAAAATCAATAAAGGTGTTAAGTAAATAGTGAAGTGGATTTACTAGAAAGTAGGGGAAAGTGGTTACCCTTCGTACACTTTTTAGATTTTATTTTTTTATTTTATGAGTAATTGTCGAAATTATTTAGTTTATGTACCTAAATGTGGCAAATGTATTGTAGTTTGTTACAAAAAAGTCCGAAACTATTATGTCAAAACGTTAAAGGGTTATAGCCATTTATCTGCGATAAGATATTTGTACGAACGTACCCCACGTATGGGGTACGTTCGTACAGTAGGTGGGGTACTTTCGTACGTACGGGGTAGATTCATACAGGTTAATTAAAAAGCCTATTAAAGTCGTTAAAAATCTATTAATTATTATAAAAATATTTATTTATTAAAGAACTAACTTAATAATATTTGACTTGACTAATAGTCGATAAAGCTTCCTGTAGAAAAATAACAAAAAAAAATCGTTCATCCTTCATCTTTGACTTGAATGGCCGAACACTCCAACGTCTAAAGGTTGCAATCGATGACTTGTGTGTGGCGGAAAAGACACAAAAATGATGCCATTATCTCGAGCATATGTTATAGCATGTAAGCTGATGTGGCTTTCGTGATTATCACATAACAGTAAAATCTGATGGTCTTTAGAGCTCAGTGTGTGTTTCTGAATGTGCTTTAAAACTGCAACTAATATGTCAGCATTTTATGAACAGATCCTGGGATCTGTTCATAAAATGGTCTGGGTCTGGACCCACTTCTATTAACAGCTCCCAGCCTTCCTTCAGGAGCACCTTCAAGAAAATGGTGTTGTAGTGCACACTTGGGAATAAAAATAGCGGAGGCATAGTATTTCCGGTTGCAAAAATAATAGCACCAAATGTTATCAATTCGCCTCTTTCCGCTGACACGATTTGTCCCACTTGTTTCTGTGATTTAGGAGCCAAAATTTTAGGAGTTTCTAAAACAGGAGACACACCGAACTCATCAAAGTTAAAGATCCTGTCAGCAGTAAAATTATGTCACTGTAACACATCAGCCCGATTATTATAGAACTCTTGGACTGCAGTCGTATTAAACGCAAACGATCGAGCAGCGCTAGTGTTTTCTGGCTTTCGCAGACTGATGTTGGCGTTCCATTCGGCTTTCCAACGTTGTTATGTTTTGATGTTGTATTTTAACGCGGCTTTTCTATACGACAACTGTCCTTTTATTACATCATCCATGAAATTAGCAATTGCTAATTTCATGGATTCTTCATCCACTTCTTGAGTACTCTTACTCTTTTTTATGTTTTCGCACGATGATTCTGCTATAAAATATTAATTATAAGATTTACTTAATAAAAATATTTCATTTTGTTAGAAGTAGAATAATTCATAAAAGGATAAATATGTTATTTCACATAATATTTCATTCTATATTTTATTTCATAAAAATCGAATTTTGATGTACCTCTGGTTAATGAAACCTAAAGGGGAGCATTCGTACGCGTACGAATGTGCCCCCGTCTAGCTGTCCGAATGCACCCCATGCCTTACACAAAATTAAATATACAACTTTATTCAAATTCCATATTTAGTTTGAGAAATATAACAATTAAAGCTCAAAATAAACAATGTTAACATTAACCAATCATCACTATTTTGTCAAAAACATAGCAATTCTACTTATAATTACGAACTAAATTTGGGTAAAAAAAATTACTTACCGCGCACGAAAACACGTTAAGTCTTGTCAGCTGATACACCGTAGTGCAACTGGCGTGACACTCCGCTAGCAACATAGTGGCCGATATGTCTATGCACACAAGGAAAGACGTGTTTGTATGCATTTTAGTTTTTCTGTTATACTAACTGTACGAATGTGCCCCGCGTACGAATGGTGACCACTTTCCCCTAACTGTTGCCCGCATCTTCGCTGACATAAAAAAAAATTTATTTCTCGGAGACTGATATTAAAAAAAAATATATATACTGTTCGTAAGAATATAAACTGTAATAACAATTGGTATATAATTATGTGGTATTGTGCGGGAAAGACAGGGTATTTCCCACACGCTTTGATTCGTAAGAGCTGTTATACAATTTTCTTTTCAAATGATACATGTATTCAATATTTAAAAAAAAAATTTGGTAATTAAATTATTATTAGTGATATCTTTATATATTTTTTTATTTCAAACTAAGTAATTATTTCAAATATAGATAAAAAATTACTTTATACTTATACTAGCCGCCCCGTGCCTACATCGTTGGGCGTTATAATCCATTTCACATAAGAAGGGTACGGTGAAATTTGATATGTTCCAATACACTCTCACTATTTTCAGCAAATCAGATAAATATAAATGTTTTAAAATCACCAATTAATTTCTAAGGCAAATAATAATGCTTGATTAGATTGAATTGTTGACACGGCACGTCAGAGGGCGCAGGTTCAAATCCTGCTGATTTAAAATCTATATATATTTTTATCTTGTTACTCCTGAATAGTGTAGCTTTCTGTTAGCGAAAGAATTTTCATGATCGGTTCAGTATTTGCGAAGATTACCCCGTATATACAAACAAAGTTATAAACTTTACCTCTTTATAATATTAGTATAGATAAAATTAATGAAAAACCGTTGATTTTATGGAAACAAAAAAAATCATCATATACATAGTACGCTCCGTTTTTAGAAAACACCTCACAATTACTCGACATAAGTTATATATATATATATATATATATAATTTTATAGATAATTGCTTGCTCTACCGGCATTCACAACTAAAAAATTTGTTATTGGTTTTGTTTTTGTAAATTAATTATTTATTAAAATTATATATAATATTAGGGATTTAATTTTGAAACAAAGTCAACATGATTGACGATCGGTAAAATTTTTAATTATTTATTTAGTGCGAATTTTTCACACGAGTATTGCTAGTTTATGTTAATAAATTTAATCGATGTAACAAATATTGATTTTCATGATAACGTATCTGCCTACACATTAGCAAAACTTTATTATAAAAAAACGGTAAGCTTTATTTTAACATATTCTCTTAGCTTTTGTAATAATCAAGTAAAAACAATAAAATCAGCGAATAATCCCTATTTTTTTAACCGACTTCCAAAAAAGGAGGAGGTTCTCAATTCGACTGTATTTTTTTAATGTATGTTAGCTCAGAACTTTTGACTGGGTTGACCGATTTCGATCAATTTTGTTTTATTTGAAAGGTTTTGTGCAGTGATGAAACGGAAAGCAGTTTGGCCGGATACCGCATAGCCGGATATCCGGCCAACCATGGGGCCGGATAGCCGGATATCTGGCGTATAAATGCGTATTTACTTGACTACTTTTTCGTCGACCTACGTTGTATAATGTATTATACCGCATAACTTTTTACTCGGTGTACCGATTTTGATGATTCTTACTTTAATCGAAAGTTAATACTTGTCACGTAGTTTTGTTTAAATTAGATAGATAGAGATTACCTTGAACAAACAGACAGACAGACAAAAATTGTAAAAATGTTATTTTTGTATATGTACCGTGTAATCGTGTATACATCGTTCAAACAGACACTCCAATTTTATTTATTTGTACTTATAGAGTATTGATGAATGTCGTGGGTGTGTTGTTACTAGAAAATCATTTTATGAAAAGTATATTTCTTATGTTCCAGGTAGTACTATCAGCGTGCTCATCTTACTTCCGTTCGCTATTCGTGGACCATCCTTCACGGCATCCAATTGTGATCCTCAAAGACGTGGGCTTGGAGGAGCTCCGAACGCTCGTCGACTTCATGTACAAGGGCGAGGTTAACGTCCAATATTGCCAACTGCCTGCTCTCCTTAAAACTGCCGAGAGCCTTCAGGTAAATTAAAATCTGGTATAGATAACTATAAAAATAGTAATAAATATAAAATGATAAATTATTGTGTAATACTTATTTTTCTTTTTGTTTACTTTTCTTTACAGTAACCTAGATAATCATACATAATTATATTACCTATAATTATTTTTAAGGTCAAAGGATTAGCTGAAATGACTACGCTTAGCGCAGCCGGCATTGATACGAGAAACGTTCCAGAACCGATGGAGGAGTGCCAACCCCAAGATGTTAGGGAGTCTACGGAATCGCATGAAAGGTTAGAAGAGCGAGACGGACGTGAAAAAGAAGAACGGAGAGAAGTTAAGGAAGCCCGTGAGATTCGTGAAAGGGACTGCAAAGATTTACGAGAAAGTCGCAGAGATTCTCGTGAATCTAAAGATTTATGTGGGCTTAGGGAAAGAGACAGAGATCGTGAGAGAGAATCACGTGATATAATTAGAGAAACTCGAGATTCACGGGATCCGAGAGATCAAAGAGACTCCAGAGATCATAGAGAATTACGTGATGTTAAAGACAATAGGGAACCAAGAGACCTACGCGAAATAAGAGATCCGAGAGATCTACGAGACGCTCGCGATCAGAGAGAAGCCGCGGAAGCTTCTCCACCTAGAATATCTCCTTTACTATCTGTAAGAAGGTTTAGGCCTGAAACTTCGATTGAAACACCGACATTAACACATCCACCTATACCTAAAGACGAGCCACCTGACGAGCCAGTACGTCCTTCATCGCCAGAAGATGACTCAGTTTCAATTAGGTCGAATGGTGCGAATGACAACGTGGGTATGTTATTATTGTATCTCATACTCGTAATTATTAAATATATATATACATATATATACAGAGTGGGGATGACAATACTAAGATAATTGAAAACACCGTTAGTACTAGTGTAAAGAAGTATTTCAAAACCATCAGATAAGTCCTAACATCAAAAAAAAAAAAAAAAGATTTCTTCATACAAACTAATTCAGTTTAATTTAATAAAATTTTATAACATCATTTTTGTAACTATAGGATCACTGACCTGTTACACGCGTCATCGCGCGTGACCTTCGGTCTACGCGGCAAAGTCGCGCAGAAGTGCTTTGTGCTTGTACCTACAAAACTTCATTATTTTGATTGAATAAAAAATAGTAAGCTAGAAAAGTAAATTAAAGTAAATTGTTACGCATTTAAAATTAAATTGAATAAAAAACTATTTACATTTATTACATACATACATAATTATATCAGTCACAGACTCACACTTGACACTTTTTACACACGGGCATAATTTAATCAGCTATTAGATATACCACGATTACTTTGCTATAGTAAATCTATATTACTTACTTAGAGTAGGTAGGAGGATTTTCTAATCAGCGCAGATTATCTTTGTATATTAAAAAAATGAATTTTGGGTAAGCCTTTAGACAATAGTATTTCGATTTATGGGGTTTTTTGAAAAAGTGGGGGGAGGGGGTGTGGTGGATTATCCTCTGGTGCCTCTCCCATCCCTAGAAATCTCATGATTGTAACGATATCACGGCAAAAAATTTTAAGGTAAAAATTATTTAAATAGTTACCGAATACCTAATTTTAATTGTGCGTATTTTAGCTCCGATGCTGCAAGAAGTGCATTCATACTCCGTTCCGTAGATTTTAAAACACTTACACATTATAATAATACACGTATGTACGTAGAAACTATTTGTAACACTTTTATACATAATATTATTCGTATTTACGTTAAAACTATCTCTTGATTGACAAGAGTAATATACGAAACGAAGAACAGATTAATATGAAGCAGTGCTGCCAACTAGTCTTGGCGAAAACGCGCTGTCAGAGCTGTAAAAAAGCGCTAGAAAGCGCTAAAATTTTTTTTTTTAAACGCTAGATTTCGCGCCAACTGCAAATTTATTTTATTGTGGAGATATTGTGCGTTTTCCAATATCAGCACTAAAGCGCATTATGCGGTATAATGCTCAATGCTCAACGTTGAAAGTTCCAAAGCTACAGCAACGCTTCACACTCTCAAAAGTAGGGCTTCCGTGTGCGTGCTTGCAATGGATACCAAATTACCAACTCAGTGGTGGCTGAGTGGTTTAGTATTGTGCGCCACTGAGTCGCATTATGCTCTGTAATTGGAAAACGCACATTGTGTCCAATGTTTTTAACTTTTTACCTTTTTAAATAAGATGCTGTTTTACGATGTCTTTTGATATCACAGAAGCCAAAAACTCCCGTTTACAAAAAGTACCTACATTAAGCTTTTTTGGATCACGGTCACGAGGCACAGGTTTTAATCAATGTTTAAAAGCGTTATGCCTGCTTCCACTCACTCTTTTAACGTTGTTTATAATTTATTGAAATTAATTATAGTGAATAAATCAAGCACTGCAAATGTGTAAACCGTAGGTCAACTATAAAAGTATAAACAGAATGAAACGATCGTAGTGAAGAAGTAAATTAGTAAAGTTTGCTACGTTAGTTTTTCAATTTTGGTAGAAATAATTTTATTTAACACTAGCCGACCCGTGCCCACTTCGTTGCGCATTAATTATTTTTAATAATTACTTCTAACGACGATATCTCAAAAACTATTCATCTGATTGATATAGTGTAAAGGGCAATTTTAATTTGCATTAAATTCTTAAGCTAACTAACATATTTATTTGGATAAGGATTAATTCTGAACAAAAGAAAATAGCTTTGAAAATAACGTAATGTTTTTAATTACAAATTTGAACATAAAAGTGGTTATTGTAAGTCAACCATAAGAGATAGAGATATGCTGTCGCGGACTTTTTTGTAGCATTTTTATAGATTTTGAATTCGCTAGTACATTACTTATGTATATCTTTGCTAGTTTACGCGGCGTTCGCGAGGAAAGGTCCCCGTTGGCGAGATTTTTTGCGACCTCTACAACATTTATCGCCATATTTCTGCTAATTTACATTCAAACATAATAAATTATATACTCAAACCTTCCTCAAGAATCACTCTTTCTATTGTTGAAAACCGTATAAAAATCCGTTGCGTAGTTTTCGAGTTTATCGCGTTCAGACAGACAGACAGACAGAAAGACGTGGCCGGGGGACTTATTTTTATAATAAGTATAGATTTAAATTTATTATGTTTTACGCTGTATTAAATACAGTTTCATATAATTTGAAAAAGCGCTAGATTTAGCGCTAGGCGCTAAAACGCGCTTCGAAACAAAAAAGCGCTAGATCTGGCGCGAAAAGCGCTAAGTTGGCAGCACTGATATGAAGTTATGAAGTGACATATCGATGTAGATGTTTTCGTTCTATCTATCAAACAGGCAAAAGTCTAAGACCATACAGCCTATTCAGTCGGGATTCTTTTCAATACATTTTTTTATATGAAGGCAAAACCTATCTAACTTCAAAATTAGACGGTTTATCCACATAATTACGAGTACGTTACGAAAAAAATTTAACCTACCACCATTGAAATTAGTATAACACGGCTCCGGCGCGAAAGGAGGACAGACCTCTCCCGCTGTGCGAAAGCGCATGAACGAATGCGTAGGGAGCGGATGAGGCTGGCGCTCCGGGCACTCAACAGAACACTCTAGGGGTAAGACAGACCAAGACCACGTGGATAGTGGGGTGCTCGGATTGGGTTCTGGGTATTTTTCGGATTTCTGTATATATATTCTAACACACAATTTTACTAATTTTATTAGAATATTATGTCGTTCTAATTTGTCCTACAATGCACAAGTATTAATTTAATTTAATATATAAAAACTATGAGTTAGATAGGTTAGGGTTATTTATTTATTTTTTATAACGAAATTATGTAGATAATCTAATTTATCTAAGCTCAAAATTAAAAAGATTTACGATTAAATAGGTTTTGCCTTCATATAAAAAAATGTATTGAAAAGAATCCCGACTGAATAGGCTGTATGGTCTTAGACTTTTGCCTGTTTGATAGATAGAACGAAAACATCTACATTGATATGTCAGTTCATATTAATCTGTTCTTCGTATCGTATATTACTCTTGTCAATCAAGAGATAGTTTTAACGTAAATACGAATAATATTATGTATAAAAGTGTTACAAATAGTTTCTACGTACATACGTGTATTATTATAATGTGTAAGTGTTTTAAAAGCTACGGAACGGAGTACGAATACACTTCTTGCAGCATCGGAGCTAAAATACGCACAATTAAAATTAGGTATTCGGTAACTATTTAAATAATTTTTACCTTAAATTTTTTTGCCGTGATATCGTTATAATCATGAGATTTCTAGGGATGGAAGAGGCACCAGAGGATAATCCACCACACACCCCTCCCCCCACTTTTTCAAAAAACCCCATAAATCGAAATACTATTGTCTAAAGACTGGCCGAATTTTGATCAAGATCTTTTGATTAGTTAATGTAACATGTATGCAAGAAACAATATTAGTTAAATTTAAGTAACTTTCCAAGAATTACAAAACAGGTAAAAATAAAAACAAAGTAAAAAAAAAACGAACAAACATTGCAATATTTACGGCAGCATTCGAAAATTTAAAAAACCCGCTTAACTGTTTTCAACAATCTATTAGTGATTGTCACTTAATAGAGATGACACTCCTGCAGTTAACATATTGATTTATGTTTTATGTATATTTTTATAGGACTAAATCACACATAGTATAGTTAGTGCTCAGTGTATATTTATATGTCCAAACTTCCAGTTTCAAATTATAACCTGAACAAATAATTGCAAATAAACAATTTTTACGGTACAGATTAATTAAAAAATTAAATTTAATAAAAAGAAAAAGTAAAATAACAGATAATTTCTCGTCGATTTATTTACATTCTTTCATATTCTTATCTAAACTTATTTAATAAAAAATAAAAACTACATAGGTACATCGAAAAATTAAAAAAGTTATAATTATATTGATAAATATAATTTTTTTTGAATTATCGTGTACAAGAAAATATAAAATAATAATAATTTTTGATATGTGAGCTGAAAATTACATGAGCGTGAATGTCAACTAAATGAATGAATGAAGTGAATGAGCAAACATCAGAAAAGTTTAAAACTGCAAATAAATAGAGTAAATAATTTAAAAAAACAATATTTATAAAATATTATTATTATAATTATTTACTCCATTTGTTAATAATTATGAATTTGGGAATTTGGCTGATGGCTGCTACATCCACACTCATAAAATTACCACTACGTAGATTGATTGATTGGTTAAGTGGCTTTCAGTTGTGCCAGAGACCACTACGTAAGTTTTAGTTTAAAAATGTAACTTTTCATGCATGCCAACGTAACTTTGGACCAAATCACTCTGGCAGCACTGGATTTATTGTCAATTGTCATTTGTCACAGTTGACACTTGACAGCACAGAGTACATTGAATATACGGGACGGGCAGTCTTTGAATTTAAATTTTAAAATAATTATTTTGATAAATTTGTTTCTTGTGTGTTAATAATTTAACATTAATAATAATTTAATAGTTAAAATGTTTCTCACTAAATCTCCAAATTCAATTACTAAACAAGTAACGTGCAAAGAGAAGTCAAAGATTCATTTTAAAATGTTTGTATTTTTACTTTATATAAAATTAATATTGATGTATTTTCAATGTTTAATTGACTAACATTTTAATATTATTATTTTTATTTATTTATTACATTCATGTGGAAATGTTGATCTAATTGCTGACCTAGTTTTTCACACAGTAAAATTGTAATGAAAAATGTTTAAATAAAAAAATGTTATTACATCAAGTCAACTAAAAACTTAAGAGTAATAATATTTTACTATAAAAAGCAACCTTTATTTTAAATTCGATGACAAGTATATAAAAATAAAATTTATCTAATCACATATTTATTTAAAATTTTTAACATTTCAGGTATAAACATGACTATAAACAGTCATGGCGTACTGGGGCCCCGGTACTCACCTGTAGATCAAAGGCTAAGTGTACTGAACGCACTACCACACCCTGGCTTGCCACATCCCTCTCATAGTTCACTGTCCAGTCCAAGAAATGAGCCTATAGCGGGTCCATCTGGTTTGCCTCCTGTGCAACAAGTACCACTGGTAATTGACAATTTTTATGCAATGTATTCATATGCAAATTAGCAATGTACACTATATACTAATATTCTGTCTTAAATAAAAGTATTAATTTCGTTTGAAATTTAGTATTAAGTATATCAATTCATGTGAATTGATGGTGCAATAAAAATAACATAATTATATGGACATGGGCATATCCAGACTTGTAAAGGATGGGACATAAGCAAATTATACATTTATAAATTTAATATAAATGCAGTAAAAACATTATAATTTATTTATATATTATAATGCTTTTCTATTTACCTTCTATCTAAATTATTACAATAATATCTTCCAGATGTTTTGGCTAATCTGAAATTTAAATTATAAATATAAAAATTATTTTATTAGCTTTGAGTCAAGGTGGGGCAAATGCCTTATCTTGCCCCACTGTGGGTGGTATGACGCCAGTAATTAAGCTTCTTACAATAATTACTTTATGTTATTTCAGTCCTTGAAGAAAGAAGCCGACTGGGATAGAAGTAATGAAGAAAAAAACGCAGAGGCGTCAGAGTATCGGATGCAGCATGAATCTGTATGTATATTTATTTTTTATGTGTTCGTATGTATCCTATATGGTTGTGGTAGATTTGTAAATATACTTTTTCAAAATTCACACGCTCAGAGTAGCTGCTTAATTTTATGTTATTTATTGGCATTTTATTTATTTGGTAATAAAACTATTTTTTATATTTATTTAAGTGTACTGTTTAAGCAATTTTTGCAATCGTTTTATCAGTGATGTTAATATAACTTCAATAATCGTTGTGTACATTAAAAAAAGGTCTAAAACTTGATCAAGAAATATAAGATTACAGTCTGCCAAATTTTGCCCAATATTATTTTCAAAACAAGATTACAAAGTAATACTATTATTAATCTTAATATATATAAATCTCGTGTCACAATGTTTGTCCTCAATGGACTCCTAAACCACTTAACCGATTTTAATCAAATTTGCACACCGTGTGCAGTTTGATCCAACTTGAAAGATAGGCTATATTTTATTTTGGTATATGTAATTATTATATTTAAGAAAAAAAAGGCGGTACGAAGTTCGCTAGGTCAGCTAGTATAACTATAAATGAATGCATGTAATTTTGGACAATACTGCATGTTCTTTGTTACTTTTGTTTCTTTTATTAAGTATATCTACTTATGTGTATATTTTTCTCATCAATCATTTAACTAATAATTTATGAAAAATGTATAATAAATGGAAGATGACTATTATATATATCTACATAAGAAAGATTGTTGTTGCCCATGTACTGACATAAAATATATACGTAGTCTTATTTGAAACATTAAAAATAAATTACTTTTGTTTCTTAAATAAAATGTTACTATATCTAGATCGCTAAATCTCAGTACTAAATTGTTGATTTGATATTTTATTTTGAAATTAATAGCAAAATTTGAAACATCACCATACTTTAAATACATTCTTTATGTCCTATTTAAAGATTAATAAATTAATTGTAATGCATTTGCCTAAAAATAGCAGGATGAATTTTATTGTTCAAGAGTACTTAGAATTTGTATCTGTAACAGTTTCTTGTAAAATAAAGTTACATTGCTTTATAGGCACATGATTTATGCAACATTCAGTATTAAATGAGTAAGAAAGTTGGTCATCATCTATTGTTGTTGGTTGATTTATTGTGGAAGTTGATTTGTATTTAATTGCATGCTTATTTGATGTGCTGCGCTATTTTAACAACGAATACTATGCCTTGCTGTCAAGAAGTTGACCTTCATTTTGTTGGCCATCATTTTTTTTACATACATTCATTTTGTTTCATATATTTTGGGCAGTTTTGTTTTAAATTTTGGCCATATTATTGCATACGATATATGTACGAATCTTAGATTCAGTACGCGCGCGCGTTGCTATACAACAAGGCATTACGCGTAGCCGGCTCCCGGGGTCACTCCTGCACATTTTTTGGGCAAAAATGAGCGTCAACTTCTTACTTAGATAGTGAAACTAAAGATATACAGAGACTGCATCTCGATTTAGAAAGTAGTGGTAGAGATTTTGCACACATTTTGGTCCTTGTTAAGAACGAACAAGAAAAAAAGAAGTTGATGTTCTTTTTGTGGTTGCAGGAGTACGAAGGGTCCGGTAGGGGGAGAATTGATGAAGGGGAGAGGCCATATCCTTGCATACATTGCGGAGCGGCGTTCGCGCATCAGAGCAAACTGACAAGGCATATACTGACGACACACACGCTCGACACTCTGAAGTACCGCGATGCTTTAATGGGCAGGCCTCTGGGACTACCGATGATTGGGCAGTTTAGCGAACCGACTTATATGAGCATGCCGACAGAAGAATCGCCTCTCGAATTGGATATCGGTCCTGTAGAGCCTGGAAATGTGGTGCTGTGTAAATTTTGTGGCAAGAGTTTTCCTGATGTGTCATCGTTAATAGCGCATTTACCAGTGCACACGGGAGACCGACCTTTTAAATGTGAATTTTGTGGAAAGGCGTTTAAATTGAGGCATCATATGAAGGACCATTGCAGAGTGCATACAGGTAAGTTCATTTGAAAAGCTGCAGTTAATGTTTGCTAATATTTATTGTAGAGGTGATGTTTTAATTTTTCTGTCTTGATTTTTAGGCGAGCGACCGTTTCGGTGTGTTCTGTGCGGGAAAACGTTTTCGCGTTCGACGATATTGAAAGCGCACGAAAAGACCCATTATCCAAAATATGCTAGAAAATTTCTATCACCCAGTCCCGTCGACACCGAGGAGGAGAGTCCACATCAATGAGTATGGGATGGCTATAGTGCACAAATTTATCAGAATATATTAGCCAATAATGTAAGTTTTTATTGGAAGTAGTCAATGGTGCGAGTTGAATGAACAAACGGAGGACAATATGTTATTAGTTAAGAATGTGATTTAAACGCCGCAACTGTGATCAGAATGATATGAATAAATATTTGATATTCACTTATAGATAATTGACTCACAAAATTTGTTAGTGTATTCTGTTCTTGATTTCGTTCGATAAAGAGCGTGTTAATTAAATAATTTCTTAATTTTGCTTTTATGAAATTTTAACATTTAGGGTGCTTTACTTATCTTAGATACTAAATAAGTAATTTTATTAGCGACAATCCCTTAATTGGCATAGCCAAAGATGAATAGAAAGTAAAACTTTTTGTCAAAATTAAAATAAGATGATCTAGATCTCGTTTGCTTTGCTTTTTATTTTAGATGAATATAAGTCTATTACTACTTAATTATTTAGTGATTTGTAAAATTTTGGACTCTAAGTTCAATTAATATAAAATAATAATTTAGAGCTGAAGTAATCTTTGGAGATTTGCAAATTTAATATAGCGTTTGTCTCAGATGTTTTGTTAACCATATTGAAAATTAACGATGAGTGCTATAACATGATTAGAGTTTATGGAAATCGCACTCAGGATAGTTCATATGTATAAATTAGAAATTTGAGGTTTTTAGTGATTTTATCTGTCATTCGAAGTAAACGACGCACGCTCCCCGAGGTAATTCAAAAGCAATATTACGACATATAAATGTAAATACATATAGTTTGATACGTAATATCGGATTTTTAGGAAATTTATTAGAGTGTAATGCTTCAGTAGGTCATTAAATGGGGAGGGTTGTGGATGTGTGATCATGGGAATCAAAGCTTTAAGCGCCGTTTCAGTTCGAACAGAACACTATACCTCTAGGTCCCGATCCGTTCATACATGCCGTAAAACAAATATCTTGACATCTATACTTAAAAGCTAAATAGTTTTACCATTGTCATGATATCGGAACTCGGAGGCATGGTAATCACACGTAGACATTTTTTATCTATTTTCATACAGATTAACTGTCTCATTATTATTTTTATACGACGTTTCAAATGCTATATGTATTCCATGTTATATTATACATACATTGTATATATATACAACATTTTATAAAATAAAAATGGTAAAAAGCATTTGAAAGTCATCTCACAATTGCTGTGTTCAGGAAATTAAACAGAGTCAAATACAGGGATATTTTATGGATTATAAATGTTCATTTCACATAGATAACGCGTTATTTTGAATAGGTACATGTTTAGGACGACAGTGTTCATTATAAATGAAAATTTTTGTCATAAATATGTATAATTAAAACTAGGGATTGCAATCCGGTGTCGTTTTCAGTCCGGCCGGATCCGATCGAATTTTTATCAATCCGGCCGGATCCGGCCCGGATCCGGGCTGGATTTATCAAACCATAATAACTTTTCTTTTTAATTCAAACGTATGTTGACCGGTAATGCAGTGAAAAAATTGTACATTTTAATTAATTTTTTTTTAAATTAAATCTCAGTTTCAAAACAAATTATATATCTATCAAATGAAAAGATAAAAATGTTTAAATCAACTTTAAAGAGCTTAAAATGTAGCCGTGGGAGTTATTTCTCAGTATTCATATAGGTATGTCGAATTTATTGATACATATTAGTTGGGCTGAAAAGTTCGTATCGTTTCTATGAGGTGGCGCCACTGAAATAAAATTCATATCATTTTTAGTTAGTGCCAACCTTCAAAAGAAACTTGTATAAATTTGACAGCTGTCAGATTATTAGTTTGTGAGATACAGCTTTTTGAGTGAAGCAACTTTTGTTATTTTCAAAAATTTGGATAAAAAGGAATTTCGTGTTTAAATGAAACACTATTTTTTGATTAAAAAAAAGTGCTGCTGATACCAAAAAGTGGCTTGATCAGTGATTTCCGGACTGCGCTGGGCGAAGCAACCATTTGTAAGTGGTTTGCTAAATTCCGTACAGGCCATATGAGCACCGAAGACGATGAACGCAGTGGACGTCCAAAAGAGGCTGATAAGGACAAAAACATCAAAAAAATCCAAAAAATGATTTTGGAAGATTGTAAATTGAGATTGATTTGTATAGCTGACCCTCTAAAGATATCAAAGGAACGTATTGGACATATCGTTCATGAATATTTGGGTATGCAAAAGCTATGTGCAAAGTGGGTGCCGCACGAGCTCACAATCGACCAAAAACAAGAACGTGTCCATGCTTCAGAACAATGTTTGGAGCTGTTCAACTGCAATAGAAGTAAACTTTTACATCGATATGTGACAATCGATGAGACATGGATCTACCATTATACTCCGAAGTCCAGTCGGCAGTCATCTGAGTGGACTGCACGCGATGAACCGAATCCAAAGCGTGGAAAAACTCAACAGTCGGCCGGTACGGTTGTGGTGTCCGTATTTTGGGATACACGTGGAATAATTTTCATCGACTATCTTGGGAAGGGAAAATCCATCAACAGCAACTATTATATAGCGTTATTGGAGCGTTTGAAGGGCGAAATCGCTAAAAAAACGGCACCATTTGGTGAAGAAGAAAGTGTTGTTTCATCAAGGCAATGCGCCGTGTCACACATCGATGAAAACTATGGCAAAATTGCATGAATTGGGCTTTGGATTGCTTCCGCATCCACCGTATTCTCCAGATTTGGCCCCCAGCAACATTTTCCTGTTCTCAGATCTCAAGAGAATGATCGCTGGAAAGAGACTTAAAGCCGATGTGGAAGTAATCACCGAAACAGAGGCCTATTTTGAGGCTAAAAACAAATCATACTACAAAATGGTATTGAAAAGTTAGAAGATCGCTATATTCGGTGTATCGCCCTCAATGGCAACTATGTTAAATAATAAAATCGAATTTTGCCAAAAAAATGTGTTTTTCTATAAAACGATACGAACTTTTCAGCCCAACTGTTATTGAACTAAGCCAAGTTCCAATTTCGACCACGTCGTATTACACACACGTGGTGAGACGGATCAAAGAGCTATATTTGTAATTTTAATTAATCCAGTAATATTACATTTTTTGGTGATTGTAGATCTTTGTCTCTACTTTTCCTTTCACAAGTTTCACGCTATCTATCAAGGTATTACTTGGTTAAAGCTTCGGTTACGGATATATATAGGTACGAATATTTATAGATATGATATGGTTCCAAATATAAGATTTAGCCCCTAACATCTCACTGCTGGGCATAGGCCTCTTTCTCCATGTAGGAGAAGGATTGTAGCTTAATCAGCGGATATGTTCCCTACTATGAGTAACGATAGCTATCAGGTATTTATGATAACAATCGGGACAGACAGCTTAACGTGATCTCCGAGGCACGGAGGGGCGGACCCACAAGGACAGACATCCACCCTGGAAAGAAATATTTGTACCAATACAAATATCTATCCCAAGCGGGAAGCCAACCAGCAAACTGTCGATGTTATGATATTATGGTTACAAATATTAAATTTGTTCGGATTATCCTTTAGTTTCGGTTACAGATATTCGATTTTAGAGGAAATGTCACAATACTTTATTTTACTTCCTATGATAAGTTAATAATTAACGTTTATTGTATTAGTTACTGTTACAAATTCTGAGTACTCTATGTTAAACAGCGATGACTCCCACGATGATTTCGTTGCAAAATTGACTGACTTTATGATAATGTTATTTGACCAGAAAAATGTAAAAACATAGGAAAATATTTAGTATCTGCGATAGATCCCTGCGAAATCATCCGAAACTTTAAGATCGGTTTATGTTACGGTTACATATACATTTTTATTACGTATATCCAATAGTTTGGTTACGATAAAATAACATCCCTAGTTTGAATCTTAATATTTCTAGGTATTCTGCAAGTAACGGCAATGTGAAATTATTTAATATTCGCACAATAGTCAAGCAACTTCAGTGTTTTTTTAGCTGTAAATAGAGTTGAATACCTTCACTATAATGCAAATGCATCTATAACTAATTTAAATGGCAAAAATATATCAATCAAGTCTTTAGTCTTAGCGTCAAAGGACTCGTGTATTTAAGAACCACGCTTTTTCTTTTAAAAATAGGTAATTTTCTCAAAAAACGCCAACACCGGATCCGGTCACCGGATCCGGCATTTTTTACCGGATCCGGTAACTGTAAAATGATGCCGGATCCGCCGGATTACCGGATCCGGTTTTCCGGATTGCAATCCCTAATTAAAACACGAACTGTCACCGACGTCACAACCAAAAAGATATTACTAAAGCTTTGATTTGTTCTTGATTGAATGGTGGCTCTATTGAGCGCGGCAATTCGATTTTGGGTCATGATATGTGCTTTTATAGACAGTTGGAATAGAAATTATTTTTGCCTAAAAATTGTTAAATTATAAGGAATTACACTAATTAATAAAATTATATGTTGTGCCGCGCTGATAAGCTTAGATTACGTTAGGACGACTGATTATTATGTTTATTTATATTTAGTTTAACTTCGATATGCGTACGGTACTCAAGGCTTTACGTGATTTGAGAATGTGAGGGTAGATGAAAATAAAAATTAAATTAAATTTTTTAATTATTAGAATAGGATTATAACTTATCATTTCGAAATCGTGCATATCATTTTTAACAATTGGAGCATAAATTGTATGGACATGTATTTAAAATAAATTATAGGCAAAGAATATATTGATTTAAATTCATTTTAAATTTAAATATTATAGAAAAGTATTTCTCCTTTATCATATAATATTTGGATAAACCATTTAAAGTATTATGGTAATTTAAGAAATGGTCTGTGATATATATGTAAGGTATTACAACTGGGATTAATCATTTATGATCTCAGAATGCAAAGATTATTTCATTGCAAACAATACAGAAGATAAAAAAAATTTTAAAGCATATTTTCTGTGGTCTCAACAAATAACATATTCTTTTTTGTGGCTCATTAAATTGAAATAATTACAGGAGAAGCAGTTTTTAATTAACATAATAATACTTTCAAAGTACCCAGCTTCTTACTGAATTCATGTTGCAAAAAATGGCATTTGACTTAAAATTGGCAATGTTCATTTTTTCTTCAAACTTCAATTTTTGAACAAAAGTTTTCAGCAAGTCTTATTTTATACACATGTTTTTATTGATCAAAAATCCGACATGTTTACGTGATTGATTTAATGATTCAGCAAGTAACGTACCACTGCTAGACAGATCTTTTTTCCGTGTAGGAGATTCTACTTTTACGTGTCCTAAATAAAAGAAAGCAAATTTTCATTTTGAAATAATATTAATCATTAAAATGTAACAAATGAACAATTTATTTTTTCGTTTTAATGATTGTCTTCAACTCTTCATAATTATTTTATAAAAAAATTAAAAACAAAATCATATCATCTATCGTCTGATTAGTCTGTTACTTTCTGTTTTATAAATGTGTTCTTAATTCGAATTTTTTTTTGGTTGATTTACGACTTAAAGCAACAATTTTAGATAATTTCTTTGAAAATACTGTTCGGTTACATAATCCTACATTCCCTTCTTTATTTCCCCATGATATTGCAAATGAATATTTTTTGTATAAGTTAAGATAAATGTATGTAACAATGTTTTAAAGTTATAGCGATGAGTACCGTAGCATATCAAGGATATTACCTTGATTTCAAATTGTTGTGGCGTACTGAAAATTTTGTCATTTGTAGTATGTAGGAGGCTCTTTCAAAGCCACAAAATAAGTTAGGCATTGACTATACAGTATTTGTACGCACTTAATTTCATGAATATCGTTTAACATAGTCTAACTCTTCATTTAAGTACTAACACTATCAAACATTCCAAATAGAAGAATGGATGCTGAAATTTACGTGTATTTAGATTTTTCGATAATAGTTTTTGGAATATTTCTAAATTCAAAATTTGTAAAATTTGACACCCATTCGTAAATGTGTTATATATATATAATTGAAATAGATGTGATTTTTATATATCTGCGTACATTTCTATAGAGTTTACCATGAATTTATTCGCTCTGAAAATTAATTTTGATCTGCTGTTAAAGGCACGTGTAAATGCATATTTAGAATATAGATTGGTAGATGCGCTACTTTCCGGAGTTTAGAATGGTGAAAAGGAGTAAAATGAAAAAAAAAAATTAGAAACACTTAATGTTGCTATTTGAAAAGCTGCACTCGTCTTATTTTTCGGAGTCAAACGTTACCAAACTTATAGCAATATTGTAACCTTGATTAATGTTCCTCTTCTTGTTTTAAGAAAGATTGAATATTTACAATATACATACATAATAAATTAATAGCAATAATTAAATGGTTAGTAAAGATGCAATTAAACAAAGTACGATTTTTTATCGAAATAGTTTTTATAATAGAACTGAATGCAATTTAAATGCTATTTTTGTTTCCTAACTTTCAGAGGCACTATTTATTAATGAAATGATATTATTATTATAATTATACATATTTCTATGTATTGACATGTATATAGGCAGGGTGAGGTTGTTTAAGAAGATGATTGTTACATACAATAGTTTATATTATATGGCCCCTAAGTGCAGTTATTCAAATTTTAACATTCGCCAGTTGTTGCCACGTCCCTGCGAAGTTCACACGCCGTTAGCACAAAATAAAATAAATAGTTATATATGATATTTATGTGAAATTTATGTAGATATATTTTCTCTGAGTACCTATCAAGCATGTAAGTCGAGATTAGCACGAGTTGTTTAAAACGTTTGAATAGATACAACTTAGATTCATTTTTATAACATAAATTGTGACCACAGTTTTATATTTAGAGTGCCTCTTGCCTATATAAGACTTATATAAAGGCTGCAAATCACGGAATATACATAGTTTATGTAGGGAATGAATTATAGAGAAATATGTGTAATTTTATGGTGAAAATTGTAAGTTGCGTTATGATATGTGACTTGCAACAGGTGACATTTTTGAACAGAAGCGACAACGTGAGCCTAATAGTTGGATGTGTCGCAACGTACACATCCCTACACGTATGCGCGTGGACAAAGTCGCCACGCCTGACATTCGCATACGCGAGATAACATCTCCGTAGTTAGCGCATTCCAATCTTGTGATGTATACCGTTAAACTTTACCCAGTGCAAAATTATTTTATTGACCAATACTAGGACAATAGTTTTATTTGTATAGTCTTAGGTAATACTGTTAAGTTTCACCGAGCGCTAGGCTGAAGCCTGCCTGCTACGAACGTTCATCGGTCACTTGTGATTGTGTTACTGTTTTTATGTGGCATACATAAATATATTACTTATATTGCAATTTTTCTAAGTTCCTGTAGGTGTATTGATTATTATATATTTGGTACAATTTGTTTTAATTATGATTTTTAATATAATTTATTTAGACTAAGTTTCGTGACTAAGCATGATATACATATGAAATTTGTTTGAGTTATGTCTGTCGCCGCTGGGTCGCGGCTCGTTTAAAATGTCCACATTTAACACGCCAGTGCCCAGTTGTAGACTTACGTCCGAATTCTGTATATTATGCTGTAAATTTTTGTAATCAGCACAAGTTCAAATAACGTAGGTCCACTTATTTATATTATTATATAGCTTAAATCGTTGTTACTCCATAGAAGCATCAATGATTATTTTCACCTTAAGCTGTTTTATTTAACTTTCATTGTTGACATTTTAGATTAGTAAAATCTGTTTTGCCTTAACATTAATAATAGGTCATAATGTTGTAACAGAGAGCAGTACGATTTTGTTGAAATATAGTTACAGTATATCATTAATGGTCGAGAATCGAATTGGTATTTCGTCAATTGAAAATGCAACAGTACACAAATCCATCGCTGTTGATCATTGTAACTTTTGAAACAAATATAAGCATATCATAGCTGTAAAAATACAATTTTGACAAATAAAAGCTCTACAATCATTACAGAACTATTCTTTTATTTAAACTTCTTCCCAATTCCAGACTGACAGGTACGTTACAAAATTTAACATTTATTAAAACTATCACAAAGCCATCTTGTAATGAATGTAATTTCCTTTCAGATGTGCTTGGACATGACATGCGTGTCTCCGAATATTGCAAGTCCAATACCTCCCAGTAGTCCAACAGCGCTGCCGCTCTGGTCGCCTCTTCTCGCGCTTCAAGCATGCCGTCTCCGCAGATATCTTAGCGATGATTGTATGGCGTACCAAAGTCGTCATTTACTTCACTCTGAAAGGCGACGGTGTGGTGTCTGTCTTGCCTCATTCCCTTCGTCCTGGCTTTTAGAACGCCATGCTGCCCTTCAACACGCGTCGCAGTCGTCTACCGATGACAAGCCTTTTGTCTGCGAACAATGCGGACAGAGCTACCGCTATAGATCCGCTTACGTGAAACACAGAGAACAAAACCACAGAGCAAGATTACCAGCCGATAAATTATTTACGTGTGACGTATGTGGCATGCAATTTCGGTATCTAAAATCTTTTAAGAAACATCGTCTCAATCATACTTTAGAGAGACTACATACTAAAAATACTGATCCACCGGAGGGTATAGACCAAGTAACAAGCACTAATGAAGTATTAATTGGTCAATGTGGGGAAATGGATTTGTCTATGAAGAAAAAGAACCGAAACGACGTTATCAGGACGCCACCAATTGATGTAGTCGTTGATGGGGAACAAGATAGTACAGTAGATTCGAATGGTCCAACTGATTCTATCGTGACCGTCGATGATTCAAATGACTGCAAAAATTCAAGTGCTGAAAGCGAAACTAAACGAGATGACGTTCCAAATGAAAGGAGACGCGTTCCCGTATCATTTGCAAGCGTAAGCTCTATGGCGGATAGTTCTGAGAGCGAGTCACGTGGTGACAGTAAACTTGAAAGTTCTACTACACATTCCGGAATTTTGGGATTTCTACAAAACGATGACAGACAGAGAGACAGAGAAAGAAGGTTCGCGTGTCCATTCTGTGGTAAATGCGTGAGATCTAAAGAGAATTTGAAGTTGCACGTTAGGAAACATACCGGGGAACGTCCGTTTGTGTGTCTGTTCTGCGGCAGAGCATTTGGTGGGAAGAGTGACCTGACACGCCACCTCCGCATCCACACTGGCGAGCGGCCCTACCACTGTGAAGCTTGCGGTAAGTGCTTCGCTCGGGCCGACTACCTGTCCAAGCACCTCACGACTCACGTTCACAACGCCCGCTGATCGTCTGCGCCGTCCTGTTATCGTCGATCTTCTCATACCTCTTATAGTTAATGACCGAGTCGTTTTATAACAGCAAATTGGAATATTTTTAAAATATTTTGAATCTTTACAACTTTATTGTGGATATATTTAAGCAGGTCTAAATAGAATTTTACCATATTGCTTTTTTTTTCGGAGTGGTGTCTAATAGTTTAATAAATGATTTTCTATATTTATTCTATAAAGTTTAAAAAAAGGAATGAACAGTAACGATTGCTGCTGAAGAGGATAACTTTATCATACGTCACACTACATTTCTTCGCGTGTGGAAAGGCTAAATTACTCATATTTAAAATTTTATATATTTTAACGGTTATTCGAACTGAGTAAGAGTCTGAATAGGGTACGATTTGTTTTGTAATTTCGTTTTGTTATCGTATAAATTATATTTATTAGGCGAGTACAGGAAGGATAATTAGGTAATAATCAAGAAAGAAATTAATTTTAGTTTATTTTTTATTTAATTTTGCCAACAAGTTTCAATAACATTGAAAACTCATTCCATTGAAAGGAAAGTAGAAAATTGTAGTGTTGACGATAGGTAGGTAAGAGAATGAAAAAAAGCTGTGATTAATATGATTAAGACCAGTCACCAAGTTTTAAAACATCGAAAATGTTTTATGTAATTTAAAGTAATTTTAAATGTCTAGATTAAAATTCATTTTAGATTTAAGTAATCTCTCTGTGCCAAAATATGTACCTCATAAAAGTAAACATTGAAGTAGATAAACTAATTGTCAAGATTGTTTACACATTTTTTCACATATAATGTTGTATGCAGGTTCATATTAATGGTATGCGTCTTATGTACGTTTCTGTTACGATCAAATCGATCATCTAAACAGAAAAAATACTCGCCCGCAATCACTTCGCTATTCTGGAATGTTTTGAAATATTAATTCGACGTAAGAAGCTGATTTCGTCTTTCCGAGACTAAAGCAAACTGCCGATATTGTGATATTTCTTTATAGATATAGACCGTGCAAATTTTAGATTTCAACTAGAAATTCTAAGTGTTCCAATGGCAATAAAAATGAATCCTCTAGAACGAGAATATGCATATACACATGTAGATCTTTTCTACTTTCAGTAAGAACAACAATACGTAAGCAATATTGAGCAGAGATTTTCGACGCCAATATACACCTTAAATAAAAATAGCCTTGCGTTACTTATATTTTTTTAATTAATAATTTTTAATACAATATGTTTAGTTTAATTTTAAAAATATTATCATAATTTTTTTCCTATTATTTGAACGAGAAATATCTGTCTCCACCAGTTTGTCTCCCTACAATATTAACATAATTATGTAAGCATTTTGTTTAGGACGATACTGAGTTCATATTAAATTTGTAGTCATATTTAGTTCTTTATAAACTAAAATATATATATGTAATCTATTCATTTTTGGTTAGTTCATTTATAAGTTTAAATGTGTCTGCTTTATTATTTAACGATTTTAGTATGGAAATATTTGAGTCTTAGATAACGTGGTCTGTGCCAGTTGGCTTGTTTTTCAATATTATTCCAAAATACTGACATACTTTTATACACAGTAATATAAGTATCAAGTCCAATAGTTTTCAACAAAAGTAAGAACCAATAAAGTAATTTATAAAAACGATTATTTTTAGCATTGACAAATGTCGGGTTTTCCAATATGGTTAAAAGCCGAAATTCTCTTACCACTTACCTCTACAATATTATATTTTTATACAACTAAATAGAATCTTTATATACAGATTTAAATAAATTGATTATTTTAAGCCTAATGTAATTATTATATTTATTATAAACTATAATTTTATAACAGGTGAATTTAAATAATAAAAATATTCATTGTTTCAAATGTACGCAATGGGCCATTTCATATGTTCGATTCTATACATATATATTCAACAATAGTTTTAGATTTTTTTTTTCTATAATTATGTCATGTCTGAGTGCAACTCATTGTCAATTAAATTATTATACTTAAGGGAATATATTATGTATTGTGTAGCAAATGTTAGTCATTGTTCCAGTAAGCGGGCCAGTATTTTTTAAACAAGAACAATCCGTCGGGCATTAGTTACATACAGTAACGATAACTCTCAGTATAAATAGATAATAATAATAAAAAAATGTTTGTTCGTATTTCTTGTAAGCTAATAGTCAATGCAACGAAAAAGCTGTTTGGTACCCGTTTTTATTGAAGTTAGGGTTATAATTATAATAGTCTAATTTATTTAGTTAGTGCTGTTGTCATTATGAAAGAGTTAGGTCATCGCTGATATTCAAGTTCGATACACAGTTTTGCGTGAAAGAACGAGAGGAAAATATCAATTTACGATGTGATCGATTGAGATGCAAGATTTTCTGTCTTTTAAATGAGTCTAGTTAAAGTGCGAACGATCACGTGATTTCAAGGCTTTTATTCAATGAAGTTAATTTGTTTTCGTCAATAAATTGGTTGACAGTCAGTAAAAAGCTTGTAATAGTAGGTACTGTGTAATGGTGTTGCAGGCGTCTACAGCCACGATAACCGCTTACCATTAACCGGGCCGCGCCGTACACTTGTTTGCCAACATAGTGGTATATTTTTTTTTCTGTGTTACCATTTCATAAAACGTTTAAGACCATGATGAGGTTTATCATGGATTAATCATGATTCTATAATCTAGGTACATAATTGTTTGCTTTAAGGCGGTACCCCCAGCAAATAACCTTGAGCATTCGTTGCCTCTTTGTCGCACCCCACCTCTCGTAAAACACGACTAGCGGCATTTGGTGAACAACTAACGAATACACGTAAAAATTACAGATCTAGGGATCCGCACGGCATTCAATAAAAAAATATAATTATTATTTTTTTAAATTGGTGCGTATATAATTTAGGTAATGAATTCAGTGACTACACTTACGTTCAATAAATACTAATAATGAAGTATAATATTACCTAAACTTATAAATAACTAGCTGACCCGGCGAACTTCGTACCGCCTATCAGTCGATTCTTTAATTATTTTTTTTAAAACGGCAATTTGGGTCAGCTAGTAAGATAAAAAAAGAAAAAAGAAAGTTGATCAACAATTACATAATGTAAAAAAAAATATATAAATTAATATATTGACCTTACTGAAACCTCTCCACTAAAACTTAAACTTTATGGTATGGTATTAAAGTTCAAATTGACTTTTAAGTATTATTACGAAACTTTTGTATGGGAATATAGAACAGTGTTGTTTTTAGACTTTTTCTATTTCAATTTTTCTAATTTTTCTAAATTTTCGTAAGAAAAATCTGTTTAGCTGCTCTCGAGATTTGCGCTTAGCAACACATTCATCACATTTCATTTCACAGACAGTGTAAGTAGAAAAATAAAATAACAACAATTAAGTAAATTTTATTATATATATTTTTTTTTAAAGTAGGTCTAGGTAAAAAGTAAAAACCTATACTACGTGGTCAAATTAAATTAGCTAGCAAAACTCTTTATCATGGGTGTCGTTTCTATAATTTTCAAAGGTGCTAAAACCATTGTTTAGATACCTACACAACAATAGCGTTTTTAAAAAAAACTCAATAGTTTTAAATACACACACAGAGCGTCCTTCACAATAAATAACAAACAAAAAAAAACTAACCCAAACAAAAGTCAACAAAAAATGCTAACAATATGCTAATAAATTATTATTGTTTACTAGCTGTGCCCGCGACTTCGTCCGCGTGGAATTAAAAAAAAATTATTGTTCAGTTCGCAGAGATACAAAATAAAAATAAAAGTAACAGCCTATTACATCAGCTATCTGTCTGTGAAAGTCCCGTCTGAATCGGTCAAGCCGTTTCAGAGATTAGCCGGAACAAACTGACAGACAGACAGACAACAATCAATTGTAAAAAATGTAATTTTGGTATATGTACCGTGTATACATGGATATGCATTTAGTAAAAGGATATTATTTTATTATTACAAACGGACACTCCACTTTTATTTATTTGTATGTATAGAGTATAGACGTATAGATTTTTAATATGACGCGAGCGTGCGCTAGCCGAGACGGTGACAAACGACACAAGCTTCTCCCTCCAAACCTTGCGGCAGACTGAATTCCAATACACCGCGCTTGAGTACAGTAGCGAATACGCCCAGATTTTAGAAAAAAATCAATAACACATCAAATTTAGGTATTTTCGAAAATTTTTTTCATGCGAATTGTTCCTTATTAAATTGTCAATCCATTAGTGTCGGTAGCAAAATAAAATAATGTTTACTTCACGAGGAGACGCACAGTATCAGTAATTATTTCTCATTTTTGTGGTTTCGTTGTAAGGCGATTATTTAAAATGTAATCCTTTAAAAAAATAAAAAAAAAGGACCATCATGTAATCAAAATTATGTAGAAATTAAATGTGTTTGTATTAGTTTTATATTTCTTTCCAATAAAAAGTAGATAGCTTCAAAAAACTGCACAAAAAACGGCTAGCGCGGCGTTTTGCCCCCCCAGGCGCCTTAAAAGTTCTTTCGAGAATTGCCGCTTCGTTCATGATGTTATGTGTTCTAAAGCCAAATTTAGTACCTACTTACTTAAAATTAAACAGAGTTAGCCTGGACTCGAAAAAGCAATTATGATCTACTGGGTTATCTTCTGTAGTACAAGTAAAGTATAAGATAATATGTAAAAACTGCATTGATATTCGCCTTGTTATAATAGCGTGAGCGTTTGACCTTTATAACCAGGGGAAGGTTGTTAGATGGATTTTTGTTTTCCTTTTTGTTTTTTCAGTGTTATACATAATAGTACAGAAAAATAAAACATATTTATTATGAAATATTTGATAATGCCAGAGGGATATTATAATAAGTATAATTTTTAGGTAGTAGAAAACTTCTAGTATAAAACGAGAAGCAATACTCTGAATTTTTTAATTTTTTCTACCGAAATACTCTAATTACAATATATTGATTGAATTTGGCTCCAAGAACATGCTAAATTAAAGTCTGAAGTATTGTCGTTTCTTTGAAATTCTACAATGTAATGTAAGGTAAAGGTATGATGATACCATCGAAATTAATGTAAACGCATTAAACTTTGTGTAAGTAGATATTTGCCATTACTTCAAATTTATATAAAAAAATAATCATTCAAAATTGATGTTGACTGTTTTTATAATTATATCAGCCGTAGTTACTTGATGTTGTGGTGTAAATTAGTGTCTTATTATATAAGGTAAATCACTCAAAGTAACCTAAACAAACGTTATGTTTCTTAAACAGATGTACTCCTATAACTATAGTTTTGGAATATATATTTTTTACACATAGCAATTAATGTAAAGAAAAAAAAATCAGTCCGATAGAGAGGTATCTTTGAGTGATTATTTTGAATTCTAGTAGTCTTTAATATTGGTGTGGTCTTCTTTATTATACATGTTCATATAACTTATTACTGTAATTTATAATGTATAATTTTAAATCAGATTCTAAATATATATCGAGCACAGCAAATGTTTTGTAAATATGTGCTACAACCAGGACAATTGTGATATATAGATTAAGTGAATATTCTGTTCAAATTGATAATGATTACCACTAAAAAACATATTGTCCTTTTCTTCGGAGTTAGAATTTATTTTATCTGTGTTATGACCACAGATTAGAGTCAAATTTTATGAATGTAATAATTTTACCGCGTACTGTGAGCCAATGGGCATTAATAATTATATTCTGTCATTTTTTTCACTAACACTCAAGGTGTGAGAGAGGATTTTAAAGCATCATATTCATATAGGTTCTGCATAATGACACGTGTTTGTTAATTTAGAATCGCGCACAATTTAAGAATTTTTAACATTATATAATTGGTACAAAATCACCAAGGTGGAAAATTGGGTTTGGAAATGAATAAAAAATACAATCGTAACGAAATTAATCTAATTTACATTTGACACCATTCAAATCTATTTGACTTATTAGTACACCAAATTACCTGCTTAAAAAATAAATAAATTTCATTATTATAATAAAATAATTGTGTAAAAAATCATTTCGAGAACGCGTCCCCAGGTGCTGTATCGTGCATTCAAATTGCTGTAGCTCTGAGAAAAATTAAATTTCAACTCTTTTTCATGTCTAACAAGAATATTAATCTCCTCAAAAACATTTTTTTAAGCCCATTACTTACATAATAAAATTATTTAAAACACGAAATTTGCCTCAAAGTTTGTCCGAGACAATGTACGTCATATTAGTGAACGAAATCATATCCAAGCAAAACTTTTTTTTACTGAACCCGATCTTTGGCGGTATTGTGCTGTTGTAGAGAGCGAATGTGTGTTTGGTGGGCGCTGTTTGTTTTTTCGTCAACATATTTATAATTTAAGTGGTAAGAACGTTACTATTTACAATCTACGTACCGTACATCAATTGTACATCATTACGGGAACACGTACAATTGCTTGTAATATTCAAAACGCAGTTTTTGTAAGAATAATTAATTAAAGCTACCATTGTTTACTTGTCATTTACTTTCGAGTAATTTGTTCAAGATGTCTGATGCTGGCATAAAACGCGCGAATATTTAAAAACGTCATTCCGTGAACGGTCATTTAGGAAACGTTCCCGCATATGATGACGTGTTTCCTAAATGATGATAGTGTTAAGATGACTATTTAAACACTCAAGCCATATTTAACAATGCTATAATATAAATGATAGCTACAAAACATATTTGCAGCAAGCATAGAAACAAAAAAAAGAGGAAAAGAAGTAGAAGAGACCTAAAAAACAACTAAAAAAGATTGTAGGTACTGCATATTTTCGCCAAAGAAGAAAAAGCCAATGCAAGAATAAGAACGTTAATAAATAATACTGATGAACAAAGAGAAATTAAACGCGATAAAGACAGGGTCTGCTACCGGAAAAAAAGCTGAAAAGTAAGGAAAAAACTAGGGAAAAGATGTAAGAAAGCGTCAAAAAAGTACAGAGAAAAGAAATAATATTGTTAAAGCTGGCACATCTCACGAAAGTCTCAAGAAAACCTGCATGCTAACTTAATTTCTCCTGGGACATACATCTTAATTGAAGTACCAACAAAAAAACAAGTGTCTTTTGTAGATGTGTTGGCGTAAGTCTTTCCTCCATACACATATGTCACATATGTTTTTCCAAAAATACATATTTGCGTAACAGAACAAAAGTAACTATTTAAATTAGTCCCAACAGATGTATCGTATGTTACTTATGAACAAATAATCATGATAGTTCCTAAACCTTTACTTTGAAAGCAAAAAGTCGAGGTTATTATTATTAAGTCTAATGTTGAAATATTTGAAAAGGTCTGATTGTAATGATAGCTTGTTTATTTAATTATGTTGATTGCATTCATGCAAAATTTTGTTCTTTGAGTTCATTTAAATTTCTTAATAATATTTTTTGTTACCTTTTATTTAAGTTTTCTTGTTTTAGTTACTTTTTTACTTCTGAAAAGTTTATTTCGCAACTGTGAAAACGTCATTTAAAGATTGCAGTTAAAAACTTATTTATGTGGGTTATAAATATTATTCTTACTGTTTACATAAAAAACTTTGATCGCAATTTAAGAAAAAGTTAAAAAAAAAAAAAAATTTTGCATTTATTAATGAAAATATCGTCCTCGACTGTCGATGAATCGTTACTGTATCATTCAGTGAACATCTAAATCGGTCCGGGAACACTGAATCATTTTCGGGAACACCTCTTGAAATCGACATTTACCACAAATTTAAAATATTCTTATATAAATCATTACGGAAATACCTTGGAGACATCAATCTTGTTATAATCGCATGTAATTTAAACTGAAATGTTATTCATAATCTAGTATATGTTAAACTTTATACCTGAAAATCGTAACTTTACTCTGAAGTAGCATTATAATCAACTTAACTAGTAATTATGCGTAATTTTCTACAATTTTTTTTTTATTTTCAATTAATATTGATGAATTCTGTCATTTAACAATTGGAAGAAGTCATATTTTAAAACTGTTATTTTTAGATATAATATTAAAAATTGTTCCCGTAATGACGAAATTCGTTGATATGCCTTCTTAAATTCACTGTAATCGACACAAATATTACTTTTATGCTTGCTCATCTTAAACATCTTAAGAATAGTATTGTAGCAATTATTTAATCCAATTTTCAAGTTAGTATCTATTAAGTATTTTTATCAAAAACACTAACTCGGAATTCGCCACCTTGGTGATTTTGTGCCAATTATCTCCGTCCAATTATCGTCAAAACGCGTTTGGTTATAATTTATAAATATTATTTTTAATTGAATAATTTTAACTGCAACAACTTTTTTTAATCATTTTTATTAAATTTTATTCTTTTTTACATATAAACAGTAAGAACGTGTCTTCTCTATTTCAATTTACATCGAATAACAACGATATACAAGACTTCTTAATCGATATAAGTCTTCAATGTTTTGTAAGTTTTCCAGAAAGCAATCACCAGGGCATGAATAGTAAATTAAGAAACATAATATATTGTACTATTTAAGTGTAGTTGACGTATTAAACTAATTGTAGAACGGCGTAAAGACAACGAACGATCGCGTGGTGGTTGCTAATGTTGTGATATTACTATTAGTTGTAACCGCGCTATGTTCTGACAGCTGAAGTCTCTCCACAGCCTAGCCAACGATCGAATGTAGACTGATTTTCGGGTAGACGTAAAGTAGGCCAGAAATTTTTCAGTCAATAAGTAATTTAATTATGAAATAATAATTGATTTTAAACTTTTTAAAAGCCAATTCGCAGTCTCAATAGTTTATGATGTAAAACAATAAGAGAGTTTATTTAATTTTTAAACATAACATATACAGAATGTTTTATATACGGACCTTAAATTATTTTTCAGATGTATTGATTTTTATACATGTCCATATACAAACAATGAATAGAGGTAAGTGTAGATATCGTAGATGGGTCTATTAACTGCGTGGTGCTACAATGTGTAATGATATGTGATAGAAAATTGTTCTTCAGAGACATTTTATTTATTGATGCTTCCATAGTTATTAAAATATAATCACATTACAGTTTGATATACAAACAGCAACAGCAATAATTTGGTTTAAGAACTTTTAATACCTAAGGTTATTTTTTCAGTATTTTATATAATATATGACGTTTTCGTTGGACTTAATGGGAGTCTTCACCAAATATATTTTTAACACTACCGTTCAAAGCTTTGGTTTGTATAAAAATTGAAGTAGGAATATAAAAATTGATTACTCTAAGTACATAATTATTTAATAATTTGCTGGATGGTTTTTATTTATTCATTTTTTTTTGTTAAATAGCGTTTAGTTTTTTACGTTACTTATTTTAATTTATTATGTATTTGATATAATGAGACAGGAACAGCTAGATAATAGTTAATGTTAATTTGGTTTCGCATTGTTAATGTTCGCTAATAATGTGTGTTAACTTGTTTTATGGCCTTTTTATTATACGATGAAGTAATTTATACAAGTACGATGAATTAATTTCGTCGTAGAGTACAAGTTCAATGCTAAGAAATCTACGGGAAGATTCTTGAGGTGAATTTTAATCTTAGTATCACTTCTGATAGATAGTTAAACAAAGGTTTTTGTTGTAAAATGTTTTAATTTAATCTTTCTATTAATAGGGATTTATCTACTAGACGTATTTTTATGTGTAGCAACACAATTATATTACGGTATAGCGCTGTCTGCGCAATTAAAAATGTTTGTTATAATTTTGGGTAAGTACTCGTTTCTTTTTCATTATTATTTTTGCAATACAGTTATATAAAAGCACAAGACAATATACATGCACAGTAAACGTTTGGTAGATAAACTTCCTAATTTTAAGCCAACGCTAGTGTAATAATACATACTGTTATATGATATAATATATTTTTTTTACTGGTATATTTCAGATAATTATTACTGTTAAACAGATAGACCTGTTTTATAGTTTTAACACGACAAACATTTTAATAGGAATTATAAGATTTTTATTTGGCAAATTTATGTCAAATTTTTATCTACGAAGCAGTCCATTGGTTTTAAATCTCTTGTCCATTTTCCAACTAACTTAGGATAGTTCAATATTTTGGATATGTATTAAGTCACTTAAAATTGCTATTGTGTATATTGTTTCAATTAATATCGATGTGCAAAATTATAGTAAATGTCTTGGATCTCTAAAAATTAAGAAAAAAAAAAAGACAAAAACACTTCACGAAATTTCTAAATGTGCAATAAATGTGTGTGTTGTAGTGTTACCATTAGGCGTAAAAAATTTTACTAAAAAATATGGTTACTACTAATGACGAAGAGGTTCGTACACCTTTCGTTTTTTTTTAATGTTTCTGAACATTGCGATGATCTCAATACAAGTAACCATACTTTTTAGTGTGTTAAATGAAAATTTGGCACTTAAAAGCACATTTTCCTATTATAAAAATGGTTTGAAAACGTGTTGAAAATGGATTTGTTGGGTAATTAATTTCGTAATGAAATATATTTGTTTCATTAAAAGATCTTTTATTTAATCCTAATTTCCCTTTCTAGTACCTATTCTAAATAACCAACTATATTAGTTGTAACGTAGGTAGACGAAGTTCTTATTTTGTTATATATAGGTAGGTACACTTTTCAGTCGTCAACCTTATTATAAAGCCGATAAAAATAAATTTTACTTTTGAACCCTTACGATTGACGAATTCGGTGACGAATTTTTAGTAGGTCCTTAATGAAGTAAATAGTGTTGTACGAATAATAAAAAGGCACAGAAAGAACATTTGCGAACAATCGTATACATACAGGAGTGCACGATACCTGTGGCTTACATTAAAAAAAAAATGAGTGTAGGTCGTGTGTATTACGAAAGTGGTCTTACTAATTTATGTAATATTTATATAACTAGCAAAAAGCACAACTTCACAAAGGCTAGCGAGATTATTTTAATTTAGATAATTTAAGGTAATAAAAATTTGAATTTTTCTCGGACATTTCTTATTTTTAAGAGTTCAACATAAAAAAAAATAAGATGAATTGAGAACCACCTTGTTATTTGAAGTTGATTAAGAAAAGAATACATTTAATAACAGCGACATTATATAATTAGAAATCAATATTTTTATAATATACTTATTAGCCAGAAATAAGCAATTTTCAGTAATCTACCAAACATTGGGCAATTCAAACAAATGAGTCTACCACAAACTAGATTGCCACTAATTTAGGACAACCAGATCCTCGCTATTTACTTATTCATTTTACGACGCCGTTACATCTATTTATGGAGCGAAGTTTTTTTTTTGTTTACCTACCACGTTTATCTTCGCTAATAAGAAAGTGACTTATGAAGTCGAAAAAAGTTAAACTTTACTAATAAAATGTTCTAAAATTAACTAAAAAGATTCTTTTTTTTTGTAATGATACTTAATTGATTTAATTTTAGTGTGTTGTAAGTAATTGACATTAAAAACATAATAATTCCTCGGCAATTTTGCATAAGTGCCTCTTTATATGACAAAGCTTAAAAAGTTGGCAAATGCGCATTGGGCGCTTGGCGAAGTCGCATGTGATCCAGCATCCAAAGATTCCAGCATCGAGTAACAATGATGTAAATAAAAAAATAACGTCATTACGTTATAAAATCTTATAGTGACACGAGTCTGATGATACCTGACTAAAACAGAATATAGACAGGTATTATCCTGTAAAGGTTTTCAAATAAGTACTTATTCTACTTTAGAAATATTTTTTGTTGCATTTTTTGAGGCATTTCATATGGTAGATACCTACCTACACTGATTGGATCTGAACTTAGGGTAGGTACCAGTTTTTGGCAAATTACTTGATTTGACGAGTTCAGTAGAGTAGGAATATCAATTTTATGTATACTAAATTCAACTCATCTTTGCGCGCGGGTATATGTGTGGGTAAACGTCGTATATTGGTCTAAGCATAGTCTTAAGATTCGAATGACGGCGGTCGCATCACTGCTACACAAATTAAAGTTGTATAACTACAAGCGCACGCACACATAGAGCCGCGCGCAAAGATGACTTGAACTAACTATAGGTACCTACAATAAAAAATACTCTGTTGCTTAAGCCATTATCAAGGTAGTTCACCTAATTTATTTAGCAAAAATTACTTTACGAGACCATTCTCAGTGTATGTGGCTTCGACGAGTGTTCGGTTCGGTATGGCCATATCCTATTCAATTATCCTAAACTTCCTTGTCTATACTCGTATGTATATTTGTACGACATCCTTCTTCGCAAATTAAATCAACCATCCTGTAAATAGATATTAAATGTTTATTGATACTTGCGTTCAGTCCCTTCTGATACTTTTTATGTAAACAGATTAAGTGTAATGAAATTAAATTAATTGTAAATATGAAGTATATTTGTCCTTATGTTGTTATGGTGCATTGTTTTAGCACAACATAGGTAGTAGGTATACTTATTTCTAGCTACAGTGTAGACACTTTTCCTAATACAACATAGATATTGTAATAGGAAACGTTGTTTTTATTGTAAGTATTATTTTTTACATTCTTTTTTTTTCAGAAGGTTTTTTGCCTCGACTTAATGATAACGTAATATTGGCAAAATAGTTTGTGTAATTTTAGCACCATTGGAAGCCATTAAACCAAATGAATTAATGCATATAAAAAGGTATATTTCTATCTCTATATATAAAAATGAATCGCTGAATGTGTTGCTAAGCGCAAATCTCGAGAGCGGCTGAACCGATTTCGCTAATTCTTTTTTTATAATATTCCTTGAAGTACGAGGATGGTTTTTACGGAGAGAAAAATTTTAAAAATTCCCTGAGAAAGTCTAAAAACAACAATTTTCTATATGCCCATACAAAAGATTCGCAATAATATTTAAAAGTTAATTTGCATAATGCAAAATTACCAATCTTCTATTTGTTTTGACATGAAAAATTCCAGACCAAAATTAAAATAAAAATATATGACAAACTACGTGATATTTGCAAGGGTTAACCCGTATCAAAAACATAAAATAAGGAAATTTCCTCGATAAAATATAATCACGAAGTAACCTCTAATTTTTATATTTTTTCTATTTATACCTACTCGATATGGTTATGACCATTAAGACAAAAATTTGATAATTAATAAAAATTTTATAATAACATTTAAATATGAGTAAAGACTATGCCGAGGCATTTAATGTAATTACTTTTAGTTTTGGAATTATCTATAATATAAACATATTTGTCGTTTTTTACATTCGTAATGCGCTCAAAACTATATCGTCTATAGTTTTGAGCATATAGGTTTGAGCAGATAAATAAACGATAGTATGTATCGTGTTGTATACCAAATTAAACCTTTTGTTTAATTAACATTATGGTTATGACAAAAACTGCCACTATTTCTTTTGTTCCTATAAAAAGTCAACTAGGAGACAAGTGACAACTGGTAAACTTCACTTAGTGAGGTAAGTTGAAACAGTGGTCTAGGAGAGTTGAAACATAAGTTATAATTACGGATTTTATCGCGATAGGTAAGTTTTTTAGATGTCCAACGTTTCGGATACTTTACAGCAACCATTGTCAGGGTAGGACTGAGGTGTCAGATTTCCTAACGTTACAAAGTCATTAGAAACTACCCTATATAAATCAATATTTTAATTAGTCCTATGCAGAAAGTGCTAACTGAGTCTTTAACCCTAGATCACTAACCTTATTTTACAACGCTTATTACTAACCTTCGTCGTTTCGACTACGCCGTATAAAAGAGAGGCTTCTAAGGGTTTATTGAATAAAATATTTATATGTGTTTTACTTATTTATTACAATAATCATTTGTTAACATGTTTATAAGTTTTTTTATTTACTAAAATCACATTTTAATTACTTTGACAGTCTTTTAATTGAGACCAGAGATTTTACTCGTTATTTAACATTGAAGTTTTTTAAATGCTTAAATCTTATTAACTAAAAAATAAAGACTTAAAAAATATTAAAATATTAAAACTAAGTAATAAAATCAACAAAAGAAAGAAACATTTTAGAAAAAAACTATTAATTAATACATTTGTCACAAATGTCAAGTTGGTGTTCGCCACACAAGCATTTGTTGCATTTGTTGCACCAACTCTTTGTCATTCTTCGCCTTGCGGAGTGGCAAATTGCACAAATTTTTCTTTTTTTAGTGATAGGAAGACTAACCTCAGACATCTTCTCTGATCAGTCTCATGTGTAGAAGTAGAACTGCTGGTTTGAAGTTCCGGAATTTGTAATCTTTTTTGCATGTGTGGCGCGACTAATTTTTGTTGCAGAGTTTTCAAGTACTCACGCCCCGATAAAGGTTTTTTATTAGCCTTCAAAGTGTTTGCTACATACATATATAATATTAACTATTTATACATACAATGTTTAGCATTCCGTAAAAATTACATAAAGGTCAACGTCGATTTTTTCGGCTGCAAGAAGCGAGAGAACACATTTGGTCCAAGGGTCTTCAATTGATGATGATGTCTTCAGTTGAAGGTGGTTGTTCTGTCACAGAAAAAAACTCTTTCTCATCATCTGTTTCATAAGCCGGGTCAGCCTCAAGGTTGTCTTCTTTCTCAATCTCAGAGCAGATTTCTTCGTCACTATAATCATCTTATAACAGCTGACGAATCGTAACTAAAATAAAAATATATTCAAATAAAAATAATATAGATTCTTATTTCAATGTAGTCAAATTAAATATAAAGTTTATAAAACACTGAAATAATTATAACAGCAAAAAAGAATGAAAAATAACTCTGCAATAATAACGTTAACACTAACCTTCGTCGATTCGACGACTCATGGTGGCTGGAACGGCGCACACAGGGCCCCTACACAAAAAATAAACCCTAGCATCGCGCGAGCTGCAGGTCGAATGAGATTAGCAGGAATCTGAAATTCGTACGACGACACACTCAAAATTTATACCACTTTTATCGAGTCCGCGTCGTCGTTTCGACGAAGGTTAGTGATCTAGGGTTAATGTGTGCAGAAAGTTCTAACTGAGTATTTAATCTGTGGCATATATATTATGCTTGGTTTTTGATTTTATATTTCTTTTTTGTCTAGACTATGCTCACCTATTGCGGATTCAATATAGCGACGGTGTTTTAAGTCAGCTATATGTTATTTATCGCGAGTTTTAATCGATCTTTTGGTTTTCCCTATATAAGAGAGACTACGGTCATAATCAAGCTTGTATACTCCTGAGCATCTTGTAAGGGTATATGACACTTGATAGATAGTAAAAATTGATTTATTGTTTTTATAGAAGCTCGCTTTAGGTCATCCTAAAGCGAACTTCTATAAAACTAAGGCTTCATAGCCAATCTTGTCAGTGACTCTTAAAGCTAAGTTTTGACAATTCCTGGAATATAATATATTATTATAATAAGCATAACCCAAGCATACTGTAATGAACAAAAAAAATCTCTCTAAAACAAAATAGCAATGCAAACCAATACGCCAATATAAAGCAAAACGCAAACTAACTGAGGAAGGGCACAGCAGGGTATTTCCTGCTCAAAATATGGAGCAGCCCGACTGGGGTAGTACCTCGACCTTACAGAAGATCACAGCTAAACAATACTGTTTTCAAGAAGCAGTAGTTCATGTTGGTGAGTAAGGTGACCAGAGCTCCTGGGGGGAATTGGGGACAGGGTCGACAACGCGCTTGTGATGCTTCTGGTGTTGCAAACGTCTATAAGCTACGGTAATCGCATACCATCAGTCGAGCCGTGCGCTTTTTTGCCGACCTAGTAACATAAAAATAATAATAATAATAAATTAGGAGAGTTGAAACAGGGTGTTTCAACTCTTCTGCCAAAAATTGGTTGCCATTTGGTGTTTAGACGACATAACACAGACAACTCAATTATGCCAATTGCTTATTACAATTTAATTATTCGATTAATGTGCTCCAAGTCCAGGTCAAGAGTACCCTAAACCGAAGAGCATGTATGAAAGGAATAATGAAAGTGGACGAAGCGAAACAAGTATGTAGGGATCGTAGCAAGTGGAAAGAAGTGGTCTCTGCCTACCCCTACGGGAAAGAGGCGTGATTATATGTATGTAGGTACCTATGTATTAATGTGCTGGCACATATAGAATACTTAGGGTGTGTTTCACTGTTTCTGGATAAACTTGGTCCTGCAAATAAGTTACAAATAGACTTTAACTGCAGACCGCAATAGGAAATTCTTTCCTATGCTAGATAATTTGTCGTAACTGTAAGAACTCTACATTCCCGACTTAATAAATAGACATTTGTCACTAATTGTAAGTATAAGGTCCTTATTGTGAAGTGATTACGAGTACTTGTAATCATTTGAAAAATCGATGGGACTGCTGATTCTTGAATACAACTTTTTTTTACGAGCCAACAACCACTCTGGTGTTGTGGTGCGATTAGTCGCCTAAACAACGAAGGTTTGCGGGTTTGATTCCTGCTCGGGATGAATATTTGTATTGGTACAAATACTTCTTTCTGGTTTGGATGTCTGTCCTTGTGGGTCTCTCCACCGTGCCTCGGAGAGCATGTTAAGCCGTCCCGGTTGTTATCACGAATACCTGATAGCGATCGTTACTCATAGTAGGGAACATACCTATCCATAAACCCGCAGAGGAGCAGTGCGCTGGATTAAGCTCCCTTCCCCTCCTATATAGAGAAAGCGGTCCATGCCCAGCTGTGGGATGTTACAAGTTAAATTTGATGCGATTTTCACAAGAATTAATTGTGAGAGCGAAGTTCTGTAGGAAACATTTTAGTTGAATTTTTTTCTTAAGATTTGAAGCAAATTAAATATATAACAAGGAGTCTTTATAAACCTTTGAAGAAAATGTACATAAAAAATAAATAGAATGGTAGTATACAGAACTAAAAAATAAAAAGAAAATATACGTACTTCCTGTAAAATTTAGTTAATGTGATGTTTCTTTTAACAATTTTTATTTTCGTTTCCGTCGAGTTTCTTTTGATGTGTCAGTTTGAGCAAAATTCTTATATTATTTCAAATTAAAAACAAAATTGTGATAAATAAATTAAAATTTGATTGAAAGAGAAAATTAAGAAAAATTATGCTTTCTTTTTAGGGTTCCGTACCCAAAGTGTAAAAACGGGACCCTATTACTAAGACTTCGCTGTCCGTCCGTCCGTCCGTCTGTCACCAGGCTGTATCTCAAGAACGGCGATATCTAGACAGTTGAAATTTTCACAAATTATGTATTTCTGTTGCCGCTATAACAACAAATACTAAAAACAAAATAAAATAAACATTTAAGGGGGGCGATAATTATTTTTGTTTTTTATTGGTCTAAAACGCCATCCATCAGAAATTAGGAAAACTTCGTCAACAGACTAATAATAGTTTTCCAATAGCATCATAGAAGGCGTCACAATTAAATAAATATTTTACAGAATAAATATTTTACAGAAAATTTACTTATATTTAGTTTAGTCAATGGTACGGAACCCTTCGTGCGCAAGTCCGACTCGCACTGGGCCGATTTATTTACGTAAGCTACACAATATTAGGCACGATTTTCAGTATCAATTCAGTACCTAGAATAAGTCACAAAGCTATACCAAAAAAGTAAAAACAGGGCAGATTTTAAAGAAGTATACGGACGTATAATATTCATATGCATAAGATTAATAATGATTTTCGATAGTAGTTTCTATTTAAACGCAGTTAGTTCCTTGTACTCCGTGAAATAAAATTACGAGTAAGTATATAAAGAAATAAAAATAATAAACCCATAAAACATTAGAGCTCTTATCAGATTCATCAACTGATGATTACTGTTTGGTTATTGTCTGTCATATTAACTATGAATTATTAAAGTTATTTAATGTAGCACTTTTAATTTTTCTTACTAAACAGTGTATCAGAAACACAAACAATTTTTATATTCCGACAAGCAACCTTTGTGGAAAATCTTGTCAAACATAAAAAGCCAACAGCGAACGTATCGTTGATGGACGTCGGTTTTTGATGCTAGTGAAGGGTTTCTATGGACGTTTTTTTAAGATAAGTTAATATTAAATTATGAAATTGAACTCAGGTGAAACAGTGAAAAACGTAATTAAAACCAAGCCAACGTAATTAAAGCCAGCTTGCAGATATAAAAATTATATATCTGCAGACTTATTGTATTGTCAGATCGACTTTCTCCAATAACGTGATAAAAATTGTAACTTTTGTGATTACTGTTTTATTCTACGTATCATATTATCATGTGATATTTGCCCCCCAAGAAACATTTGCTGCCCTAAATTTTTTCTACTCACACTTGAATGAGCACTTTATTTGATTATTTTACAGAGCCTACAGTCGTTACCTATGGGTAGGTAATCGGCAGGAGTACCTATTGTAATTTATCGTGGTACAACCAATACAGAAAATAAATGTGAAATAACTAAAATATTACTTTTTGCATGTTGCATGTAGGAGCTAGAAGCCTAATAAACCTTTTTTTGACTTAAGTTCTCTTTTATACCTTGTTACTCCTATTTCCAACAAAGTATTTCTAATTATTCTGGTGTTCCGTTTACAATTTTTATATTTACTTAGTTAAATTACTGTTAGACATTTTATCAAACAAAAATACGTTATTTGAAATCGTGTGACTTAAATCGAATAGTGTAGCTAAATAGGCTTTTAGTTTAAATGATACAATTATTAGTATTTAAAACTTGAAATTATATACATAAGGAAATACAATATTGTAACTTGAAAAGGTGAAAAGGCGGCCTTATCACTAATAGTCATCTCTTAGTTGTTCAGAGTAAAAAGAGAGTCTCAGTTGGCGAAACTTCCTAACCGCGAATGCTACGGAACAAGGACGAATAGTCAAGTAAGTCGGTAAGGTATGTAGTCACGGATACAAATGGGAATTCCAGTACATCCTCAATAACAATAATGTCGATCCGGCTTGGTCCTTTTCGAGGAAAGCGTAAAATTATTTACTAGAGCACAAAATGGACTAGTCTACTAGAGCACTTTTTAGTACCTAACGAGTGTAAAAACAAGCATTAAATATAACTTTAAAATCGTTAAAATTTACGTTCAAGACTAGATAAGGGAGTAACATATGTACATAATATACTTTATCGTGAAAGATATATTTATTGCTTGTTTGCAGCGACAGTGTATATTTACTGTAAACTAATACCTGTAGATACATTTGTAGGTTGATGAAAAGCGAACTGGTTTAAATACTAAACAGAAAACGTCCTTAATGCAAGGGCGGATCCAGCTTTGGCGCCAGGAGGGGGGTCACAGTCATGGTCAAGGCGCCAGGGGGGGGGTCACAAAGTTGTGGTCAAGTAAAAAGAAGTTATAATTTAAATTGTATAATGATAGATACAGGTAAAAAGTAGGTATTTTATTAATCTATGTAGGTAATGTACTTAAAAATACCTATATTGTGACAAAAAGCTTGTTTAACAATTTTAATTAGTGGTCCACCTAGGTCCTGGATACAGCCCCCCGGGGGGGGGGGGGGGGGGGTCATGACCCCCGTGACCCCCCCTGGATCCGCCAGTGCCTTAATGTCTTTATATTCTCAGAGTAAAGCTAGTCAATATTATAAAAAAACTACATTAGTAACATTACTGAATAAGTATAAAATTATTTTACATCTCTCATGTTCGGTAAGTAGGTTCTTATTACCTCCAAATGGAGCTTGTAGGTGACTAATTAGCGCTCTAGGGTAATAATGTAGCTAGAAACGCTCTAAGGCGGTAAGTAATTTAAAAAAAAACACTTCTTTCTTTCAAAAATTTCGCGTAGGTACATCTAACCATCATACTGGTGTTGTATATCCTTAATTTATTATCTGTTATATTGTGTCTATGTTAAGTACTCTATAATCATATCTATTGTCTATGTCTTCTCTTTGTCTTATTGGTATTAATGTAATGTCGAGTCATGTCTTTGAGTCAAAAGTCTAAATAATAAAGTCGTACGTATCCAGTCAATCAGTCTTATTTACTACACCTAGCATAATAATATATGGTGTCAGAATTCGCAACAAAGTGAAGAATATATATATTTTACGTCATCTGAAAGTCAATAGTAATAAATTTGAAAATTCAAAATGTCGACGTCTACAATACAAAACGTGGAAGCATGTTCACAAAGTCACAACTTCAACAATGTACCAAAATTGATAATCGCAACAAATCAAAATAACAATTCTAATTGGAAGAAGTGGTGGCAATGTTTTGAGCTTTTTCTACTTGCTTCGGATCTGGAAGATGCATCCGAGAAAAGGAAAATAGCCATCATGTTACATACGATCGGAGAAAAAGGTATTGAGATTTACAATTCATTCAATATAGACATTAACAGAACAACTTTAAAAGATATTAAAATTAAATTCGACAATTATTTTGAGCCTCAGAAAAACTTAACTATTGTCAGACATTCCTTTTTTACGAGAATGCAGAAACCTGAAGAGGGAATTGACACATTTCTTACGGACTTACAAAATATTGGAAATAAATGTGAATTTGGTACATTGAAAGACTCATTAATTAAAGATATTTTTATAGCTAACATGAGTTCTAGATTAACACATGTTCGTCAAAGATTGTTGCAAGAAACGGACCTAACACTCGAAAAGGCTGTATCTATTGCTAATAATGTCATCATGGCACAACAAAATGCTCAAACAATGGAAAGTTCTCAATATTCAGATAATGTTTTACATATATCACAGTCGTATACAAAGTCACAGTCAAAGAAACAGTCTACAAGTAATAACAGAAATAAGTCAAATAATAAAAATCTTCACAATCAAAATTTTGCTAGTCGACGTAGTCAAAGTCCGGTACCAAAGACAAGTAACAACAATAAATGTACTCATTGTGGTCAACATTATCATCGTTTCAAATGTCCTGCGTCAGGAGTAAGGTGTAAAATATGTCACAAGATTGGACATTTTGCAAAATATTGTTTTTCCAATCGATCCAACATTAGATCTTTAGAATCGTCTTATCCAGTCCGAGATGTCAACGAGGAATCAAACAATGATCCAGAACAATTTTTCATCGGTATGGTGAAGAGTGTCAACAACGACAAGTCATGGTATTTATCAGTTCTAATTAATAATGTTGAAGTAAAATGTATACTTGATTCAGGTGCTGATACCAATATAATGTCTCTTAATACTTTTAACAAATTAAATTTATCACAGTCTATTATTAAAAGTTGTAATGCAAATGTCAAAGGTTTCGATGGTTCGTCTATACAAGTATTTGGTCAGTGTAATTTAAAATGTTTTTTCAATAATTGTCAAAGATACATATTATTTTTAATAGTAAATATCGATTGTGCTACTGTATTAGGTCTTCCGACATGTGTGGATATAGGAATATTAAAAAAAGTTTTTGCAGTCAACAGTAATGATAAATATCTGTCTAGTAATCAAATTTTAGAATATTTTAATGATGTTTTTCATGGATTAGGATGTTTACCACCTGTCTGTCACCTCAAGTTGCAACAAAATGCAATTCCATGTGTTGATCATCCCAGAAAAGTTCCATTTGGTTTAAAAAATAAATTAAAAGAAGAATTGGATCGCATGTCAAAATTAAAAGTCATAGAAAAAGTCACATATCCAACCGAATGGATAAATTCTGTAGTCATCACTGTCAAGAAATCAGGTCAGTTAAGAATTTGTCTAGATCCGAGAAATCTTAATAAATATATAGTCAGAGAACGTTATCCTCTTAAAAGCATAGATGAAATTAGGTCAATATTAAATGGTGCTTCATATTTTTCTCATCTTGATGCTTATTCAGGGTTTTGGATGTTAAAACTTGATGATGCTAGTTCAGATCTTTGCACATTTCAAACTCCTTTTGGTCGTTATCGATACTTAAGATTACCTTATGGTATTAATGCGTCCTCAGAAATTTTTCAAAGAGTTATGTCAGATATTTTTTCTGATATAGAAGGTGTTTTGATTTTTGTAGATGATATTTTAGTATTTGGTGAAACAGAACAAATTCATAATCAAAGATTATTAAAAGTCATGCAAAGGGCTAGAGAGGTTAATTTAAAGTTCAATAAAAATAAATGCAAATTTTCAGTCAATGAAATATGTTTTTTAGGCTATATATTTAGTAAAGAAGGTGCAAAAGTTGATCAAAATAAAGTTAAAGCTATTCTTGATATGCCAGATCCAACTAACGTCAAAGAATTACAGAGAATATTAGGAATGATTAATTACTTAGGACCTTTTATTGAAAATTTGTCGGATAAAACAAAAATTCTTAGAAATCTGTTAAAAAAGAATACTATATGGTTATGGGATGAAAATTGTAGTCAATGTCTTCAGTCATTAAAGGAGGAAATAACGAAATCTCCTATCTTAGTACATTACAATCCGAATATACCTCTTGTTTTGTCAGTAGATTCATCAAAGTCAGCATTAGGCGCAGTTCTCATGCAAAATAAACAACCTATTGCTTATAGTTCTAAAACTTTAACAGCTACACAAGAAAGATATGCTCAAATCGAAAAAGAGTTATTGGCTATTCAATTTGGTTGTGAAAAATTTCATCAATATGTATATGGTAATAAGGTAACCGTACATACTGATCATAAACCGCTAGTCTATTTGTTTAAAAAACCATTAAATGATGTACCAGCAAGGTTACAAAGAATGATGCTTTCATTGCAAGCTTATGATTTAAATGTTATTTATGTACCTGGTAAAGAGATGTATATTTCAGACACACTTTCTAGAGCAGCTTTAAAAGAAAATTTTATTCCTAAATATGAGTCAGATTTATCTTTTCATGTTAATTCTTTATATTCTAATTTAGCTATTAGTCAGGAATATAAAAATAAAATTTTAATAGCTACTAATTCAGATAAAGACTTGCAAAAATTAAAAAAATATTGTCTAGAGGGATGGCCTGTCAGTAAAAATAAAATGGATCCTTTATTAAAGTATTATTGGAATATTCAAGGTGAAATACATATTATTAATGATTTATTGTTTAAAGGTGATAAGTTAATTATTCCAAAGTCAATGCAAAGTGAAATGTTAAGAAAAGTCCATGAAGGTCATCAGGGTATTAACAAATCTTTAAATTTAGCTAGAAGTATTATTTTTTGGCCAAATATGAGCGCAGATATAAAAAATTTAGTTGATCAATGTCTTATTTGTGCTAAATTCAAACCAAATAATCAACAAGAACCTCTTCAAAGCTATGATATTACAAAATTCCCATGGCAGCAAGTCGGTATTGATTTAATGTATTTTAATAACAAAAATTACTTAGTAGTTACTGATTATTATTCCAAATTTATAGAATTAGCAATTTTAAATAGTCAATACACAGCATCTAATATAATAATACAATTAAAGTCTATCTTTGCTCGTCACGGTATACCCATGAAATTAGTGTCTGATGGGGGACCTCCGTTTAATTCTGCTGAATTTAAATCTTTTCTATATTCTTGGGATATTGAACATATTATGACTAGTCCATATCACCCGAAGTCTAATGGTCAAGCTGAAAGTTCTGTTAAAATTATGAAAAATTTATTAAAAAAATGTTTAGAGTCAAATACAGATCCTTATATGGCATTGTTACAATATAGGAACACACCTAAAGCTAATTTTCCATCGCCAGCTCAATTATTAATGTCTAGAAATTTAAGAATGCATATACCAATTACTAATAAGAAACTTAAACCAAAAATTGTTACTTTCAATGAATATAAAAATAATTTTGAGAAAAATCGTGCGCTGAGTAAAATTTACTATGATAGAAATAAGAAACAATTACCATTATTACAGCCAGGAGATTATATAACTTTTAAAAAAATGCCTAACTCAGATTGGCTTCCTGGAAAAGTCATTAAAAGATTAGATTGTCAACGTTCATATATAATAGAAGACACTGAAGGTAAAAGATATAGAAGGAATAGATTTTTAATTAAATTTAATTGTAATGATAGTTGTCATAAGTTTGATGAGATGCAATCCAACAATTCTGAGGAAAGGGATAGTCAGCAGTCGAGGAACAGGCAGATGGATACTAATAATAAAGAATTAGATAAGAATATTAATTTCCAGGAGAACTGTAATAAAAGTAGATCAGGTAGAGTAATTAAGAAACCAGTTAAGTTGAATTTGTAAATTTGTAATTGTGTTAATATGTTATGTAATAACTATTGTTTTCAGTATAAGTTAAAAGTTTAAATGTAAACTTTATTTTATAAAAAGGGAGATGTTGTATATCCTTAATTTATTATCTGTTATATTGTGTCTATGTTAAGTACTCTATAATCATATCTATTGTCTATGTCTTCTCTTTGTCTTATTGGTATTAATGTAATGTCGAGTCATGTCTTTGAGTCAAAAGTCTAAATAATAAAGTCGTACGTATCCAGTCAATCAGTCTTATTTACTACACCTAGCATAATAATATAACTGGCAATAGACATCATGCATCCCAGCCCAATGACCAAAGAGGTCGCTTTACTATTCAGCCTTGTCTTCGTGTGAGTATAATAGTCATCAATTTTAAATATCGAACGGTGAAGCTCAATTTCGATCTTGATAAAAAAAATAATGTTTTATTCTTGTAATGCCGGTTTTTTTTCTACTTAACTCACAATCGAGATGTAAAGCACAATAGTTAGCTCGGGTGTAAGCATCAATTGCACCCTCGAACTATCAGGCGCCCTCGCTGCGCTCGTGCGCCTAAATATCTCGGGCTGCAATTGATGCTTTACAGCCCTTGGCTACTAATCTACTATTAATACAGTAGTAGGTACTCTTTTCTTATAACATATGGGTATTGGTGGTGTATCCTATAGGATTATGAACAATTAAAAATTTTATTTCAAGTCTTAATTAGTTTTCAACTTTTCACCAACATTCTCTCATAATATTTGTGTCAAGCGAGCTTTATCGTGATTACCTTTGTCAAAACCATCGCAATCATTTCCCGGATAACAGTGGATGACCAAATCCAAAACTAATTTCACCCCTTATCTGCACATCTCTTTGACTGTTAGTCTGTCAAACTGTGTGATGTGTAAGCGATACACGGTATGATACTCACAAAGTTGAATTGTACCCATTAATATCATCTCATTCTGACAGCACATTGATTATTCAGGTCTCTTAATTATAAATGACATAAATCACGAACTTTAAGGTGTAATGTAACATATTCCTCTTTAAGAGCATCTCTGTTAAGATATTATGAGGGATGATTGTTTAAAACTATCGTCATCACAATTTTTTTCAATTTTTTAAGTACGGCTAAATCCAGCAGTGCAAACTTAGCACCTCATCGATAGAATTTGGGGTCGAAAATGACCTTAATCGATAGGTCTACGTTAGGTCCGTATAGGTCCACTAAATTTTTCGTTAGGTCCGCTATGGTTTTTTAATAAATAATTTTTTAAATTTAGGTTAAAAAAATGCAATTTTAGCACCCCATCCAAGGATTTTTAAAATCAAAATGACCTTAATCGATAGGTCTACGTTAGGTCTGTATAGATCCACAATAATTTTTGTTAGGTCCCCTATAGTTTAATAATAAATAAAAAAATTTTAATTTTGGTAAAAAAAATATGCAATTTTAGCACCCCATCTAAGGATTTTTGAAATTAAAATGACCTTAATCGATAGTTCTACGTTAGGTCCGTATGGGTCACGTAAATTTTTCGTTAGATCCGCTATAGTCTTTTAATAAATAATTTTTTTTAAATTTATTTAAAGAAAATGCAATTTTAGCACCCCATCCAAGGATTTTTAAAATCAAAATGACCTTAATCGATAGGTCTACGTTAGGTCCGTATAGGTCCACAATAATTTTTGTTAGGTCCCTTATAGTTATTTAATAAATTATTTTTTTTTAATTTGTTAAATAAAATATGCAATTTTAGCACCCCATCTAAGGATTTTTGAAATCAAAATTACCTTAATCGATAAGTCTACGTTAGGTCCGTATAGGTCCACTAAATTTTTCGTTAGGTCCTCTTTAGTTTTTTTATAAATAATTTTTAAAATTTTGGAAAAAAAATTTCGTATTTTTAGCAGCTAAAAAACTATAGGGGACCTAACAAAAATTATTGTGGACCTATACGGACCTAACGTGGACCTATCGATTGAGGTCATTTTGATTTTAAAAATCCTTGGATGGGGTGCTAAAATTGCATCTTTTTAACCTAAATTTAAAAAATTATTTATTAAAAAACTATAGCGGACCTAACGAAAAATTTAGTGGACCTATACGGACCTAATGTAGACCTATCGATTAAGGTCATTTTCGACCCAAAATTCCATCGATGAGGTGCTAAGTTTGCACTGCTGCTAAATCCTTTATTTTACATTGGTAACAAAGGTTTTGCTTATAAAAAATTTGTTATGTGCATAATATTAAGTCGAGTGTTATAGTCGTTATTGATTTTATATATTATAGGTAGATCGACTAGCCCGTTGGCGCAGTTTGTAATGGTTCTGCTTTCTGTTCCGCGGGTTGCGGGTTCGATTCCCGCCTGAGTCTGGGTGTAATATTTGTATTTTATCTATGTATATATAAACAAATAAAACATATTTAGCTATAACAGTCGGCTGTTACCTATAACAAGCATTAAGTTACTTACCGTAGGAACAGACGAGTGTGTGTGTATGTTATAAGATATATAAGTATGTGTATTATTTTTAATTTATTTTTTGAATTAATTTGGTTAATACTTTATTGCATATATTACAGAAATATAACATTTAACGATATTTAAAATTAATGATCAATGGCAATCTTATCACTATAAGCAGTTTCTTGCAGGTAATGACTGGAAAAATTATTTAAAATAAACACAAAGAAAAACTATTAAATTTATTTAATTTGAATGGTTTTAATCAAGAGCTAGTAAATTTCTTTAACAAAGATACTGAGTTTTGAGTTCTCCGTTTTATGTAAAATCAAATCCACTCTAATGCTCCAATTTTCTTGAAAATTTACAAATAAACCACTCTAGAACCGCGATTCTACAATCATTTAATCGTTTTGGGTGATATTATTCTTCGGAAAACATTGGCTTGGAATGTGTTGACATATACAAATATCATTGATTTGTTACAATACCATTGCGCACTAATCCTAATAGTATTACCCAAGTTTGTTAGGAAAAGCCGTATTGTATCGTAAACAAAATAAAATTTCAGTTCGTTTAAAGCGTATTAGTAACAGGTCACATTATAGGGTGCCCCGGGCGGCGGGCCCGACAGTCGGGAGGACTGATCATCTATACTTCGTGACGACAGCATAACGCTATTTCCCCAAATTAAAGTGTAAATTTATTATAAAAAATATATATACATAGTTGTATAGTGTGATAACATATTTATTTTGATAACTAGATTACACGTTACATATTGACAAAATTACGCACAGTAAATATTTTATAGAACTTGTTATTATTTTATTTTTACTATTAATTTTTTTGCTGTATTGCTTATCTTAATCTACTAAATAAGTTTTAAGTTATAAATAATCTGGAGATAAAATTGTGTCTAGCCTTACTTTTACTGCCATATTATAGCCAGTATAGTAGTTACAAAAATGGTATCCAGATTCGACCAAATATTTCATCATAAACGTCACTTATCCGGAGAGATCCAGACAAATGTATTATGAATTAGAGTACACGTATAACAACGTAATATTTAATTCAACCGGGGAATAATAAAACGTCTACATGGCAACCCTAGCAGCGGGCTCCGGCGACTTCAACGTTTAGTCTACTCAGGGACGTTGACAGATCAACATCGTATTCCACAGACTATAGATACCCCTCATACATGACATTGCATGCTAAACGCGAGTGAGTGTATGTGAACTTTATATTAACTGTGTGCAACCCTGTAGAAAAGACCTGGTAATCAGGAGTCCGCCACCTGTTGTATTCATCATACGTATGTATGTACATGTAATAAATTACAAGTTGTAATTATGCACGTTGCGAACGCTTATTATGACTTATTACGGGTGCACTTATAGTTCAAGGTCTATTTTTTTTTTATCATTAATTATTTCTATCCGTTAAGTTAAAATGTCTCGATTTTGTTTTTGACGTAGTGCCTAATAATTAGTGTTCAGCACTAGGCCTTACAAAGTTTGATTGAGTTACGAAAGTTCGTTAAATAACAACTTTTATTTCACATTATTTTACCTCGCGCTTCATTGAACGCTCGCAGATATTTGAGGAACGTAGTAAGTATATTAAATTAGTTATATAAATATTACGAAATATTAATTTTAATTTGTTTGAAGTAAACAGTAACAACCGCATGAATTATCAACAAACAGAAATATACATATATTGTTTTGTAGCAGCAATTGATATATCCTGCACAGTCGGCTCGCTACGGGGCGGCGGAAGCGTCGGATTCATTCAAATAATTTAATTAAATCTCACGCTGAGCAGAGGGCCAGCACAGTTTCACAGCTGCAAATCAAAATAGGGATGCGCTCTACCAATTTAAAGAAGCTAATTTAAACAACATTTTGTTGAAATTGTCCAAATAATAAAGAGATATAAAACAAAAAAGTGTGTGTGTCAGCTCCGACGCACGACTAGAGTTTACTCCTTCAGATCGACTATCTAATTAGACACAAAATGCCTCCTAGTTTAAGAAAAAGATTAATATATCAAAATAATGGTAACGAATCAAATAACGCCATATATCGGAACCCAATAAGGGTAGATGGCGTTATTAGAAAACGTCGTCGTCTATCGGAACCCTATTGAGTTCCGATAGATGGCGTTTCGAGAAACGTAACGAGGCCATTCGTTCAGCAAATTTTACTCCTCATATTTTTTTTTTCATACCGGGGGCCTTATATGAAAATTGATTCTTAAGGAGTAAACTTCAAAAAGTTTTCATATATCTTTTAAAATATATTTGAGTATGAAGAAATTGTTATTAATTTGTTAAAGTAGACTTAGTTGTAGGTACCTAATTATTTTCTTTAATATGTTTGATTTCGATCCGGGTGTCTGTCCTTGTGGCTTTCCCCACCGTGCCTTGGAGCTTTCCAAGGCACCGAGACCGTGCTCACGTTATTTTGTTGGTCACGGTTGTTTTCATAGAAACCTTATAGCGATAATTAAGATCGTACTTATTTGTAGCAGCGAATATATCCGCCAACCCGCAGTAAAGTTGCGTGGTGGATTAAGTTTCGACCCTTCTCTTATATCTAGAAAGAGGTCTATGCCTAGAAGTGGGATGTTATAAGGAGAGTCATTACCATCATCATCCATCATCAATCCTTCTACATCGGTCTTAATCTTTATAATACGACATTAACTTATTAGTAAATGAAATATTTATATAATACAAAACGAATAATAATATAAATAAGCTAACACTATCTAGCAACACATCCTTGACTTCAATACTACATATTAAGTAATATTAGGTACCTTTAGGTTAGGTTAGGTAAATATTAGGTACCAGCAACAAAATTAGCTGATGTGTCAATGCGCTTCCCCTTAACTATTCATATCTCCGTGGAAATCGTTAAGACGATCAAAATTCAAACAAAAAAATAAGCGTAATCATATTCTCTCTTCATTAAAATTCTAAGCGCGTTTTCGTTTATAGGCCGCTAATAATAACCTAATAAAATGTTTTAATCTAAATAAACATGATCAAGTATAGTTGTTATAATGTAATTTCATATTAATTCAATTTCTTGGGTTCTTATGTTTCAGTTCTCTGAATTAATTACTAACTAGTTTCGAAGTTCGCAAATGCGTGAGGTAATTTTAAATATGTAGGAGCATTTTGAATTTTGATGTCTAGGTCCTTTTCAAACCAACAGCCTTTTCTTATGATCAATAAAAAATACGAACGCATACCGTAGTCACCATAGGAATCCGCCATCGTAATTATATAGGGGCCATTGTTTGCTAGGTGAAGAGGAGATGGCCAAGGACTCTGTGAAGGCCAAGCCGTCCTGTCAGCGAGCATAGCCTCGAACTCCTCGTGATTTCGGGAAACTTCTCAAGGACCTCGTGATACTGAGTCTCACCAGTCAAGATTTTGACAGAGGCTATATTACCACAATTAACGACTTTGGCTGAGGATGAAATGGAAGTTGATCTTCTTCTCCTTTGATGCGGTTAAACGTTTAATCAGCTCGGTCTTCAGCTTTAAATATTTGTCAGCAAGTGGTGGACTGATAATTATGTTTTTGTAAGGTTCCGTACATCATAGGGAAAAAACTAAACACTTATAGTATCAATTTGTTGTCCGTTTGTCTGTCAAGACCTGTTTCTCAGGAACGCGTGGAGGTACCAAGCTGAAATTCATATCAAATACTAAGTCTACTGTGCTTTGGATCTGTGAAAAAATTAAACTACTAAGCCAACGCAATCAAAAGATACCGTTTATGCTGCAAATTTTCGACAATCGCAAGGGAACCAAAACCTACAGGGTACTTTCCGTGAACTTAGAATCTTGAAATTTGGTACGAAGCAACGTCTTATAGCACAGATAAATGAAAAATTGCGAAAAGCATAAATTTTTAGTCACATCGTATAATAAAAATATTTTGAATAATTTTGTTTGTACGGAACCCTCGGTGCGCGAGTCCAACTCGCACTTGACTGGTTTTTTTTACCTTTCTGAAAATTCATTGTTGAGTTGGCAAACTACATAATAAAATTTCGTAGCGTCACTTGTGATTCCAGATATGGTAAACAGCTCTTCCACTTGCGCGAATCAATGCTCAGGTTTCACTGCACTGCACTGGCTAGAACGGGGTGAGTCTGGCGCCGACTTTGAAAATTTTGATATCAGATGACGACATGTGGACATTTCTATTGCACCATTTCATTCATCATTGCATTTCTATTATCGATAGATTATATATATATATATATATATATATATATATGTCTGCTAGGCATAAGCCTCTTTATCCATGTGGGAGAAAGACTGAGCTTTATCTACCATGCTCACCGTTCCACCGGATTCCGTGGGTTGGCGGATAGTGGCTCAAGTGTGTAAATACTTACAATGACGCAGCGTTAGGCTCCTTGCCCTTGATAAGTTGAAGAGGCTTTTGCCCAACATACACAAACACACGCACGGTGCGTTAAATGATGTTTACTCGTAGTAAATGTGATACCTCGTTTTTTGTAGAGGAATTAAGGAAATATAATTTTATCCTATTGATAGTTAGTTACACATGAATTCTTCTGATATTTGTGATATTCTCACATATTTACTTTTACAAGCAAGATATTAGGATAAAACCAGTGAACTTTGAATATCTCTATTGACTGAATTTTCTAAAAATAAAGAAAGTGTATATCTGATACCTTTAATATTTATTATATAAAAAGTGATGATTTTAGCTCTACAAAGGTTATCGACTAAAGTCATTTTGGGACAACAGCGTGGGTGTATCAAACTCATTTTGTTTCGTGAAATAAAGTTTGGCCCTTTCTATAAATAGAAAATATTTCAGGTCACTTGTTTTTCGCAGTGATTGTCGTGTGACCTCTACAAAACAATAATTATAGATGACCTATATTAGACTCGATTAATAAAAATCTAAATTCTCTTTGATGATTTTTAACAACTTTCGCCAAAAATTTTGTCCGTAACATAAATTAATAAATCGAATTGAAACTTTTTAAAATGTTTTTTTTTTTGTTTAATTTGAAATTAAATATAGATTCCTAGAGAGGAGAACCCTGTTATTCTGAGATACAGTTATCAAACTAGTTCAGATAATAGTTGCATTTAAATTTAAAATTTTCTTTGTACCACCTTCATTGTAAAGTGTGAATTGTACCTATTTATTTGTAACCACTAAAATACTTTTTCTTTTTATAAGCTCAAAATTGGTGTTATTATTTACTGCACCTAAATTTTTCTAATTATTGGCAAAGCTTTTGCACTCTTTGCGCAGATGAATTATTTAGGACTTTCTAAAGCTCTTTACACCAATAAAACCTTTTTTACAAGAAACTCGAATAGAAAATACACAATTATAATTCCCAAAGGTTGAATTTAGTGTGGCTGGATAGTGTTCGTGAAACTTCGAGTCTCTATGTTGTTTCAGATTCTTCAACACCTGAAAATTAAAATCTTCCGCACTGGCACAAATAGTCATTTATATCAGTGACGATAAATACGACTTATGTCTAATGGACATCTTTCAAGAACGAAAATGATAATATACATTGTCCGGTATAAGTCAAGGATCAAACCTTGATCTTTTGGGATTTTAATCAGATTACTGACATAATTATAAAAGTATTGCATGTCTTCCTAAAACCAATTTAAAAAATAAAAATAAAAATGAAATAATTCTTAACAAGAAACATTTTCTTTAGATAAGCCACGCGTTACAAGCAGTCTTGAAGAATATGTAGAGGTTCAATTGGTGTCCTATAAATATAGTAATTTATAGTGTTTATTATAATTATCATCCCATTTCAGGGGACTATTGTATTTCACAATATTGGATTTATTATTTGTCAACTGGTGGAAAGATAAAAGATAAAATCTCTATGTACCATCACTTCCATTAAAATAAAAAGGGATTATTGGGTAATACTCCACTTTCTTTGATATCGTTAAGATTTATATCAAAGATATATTACATTTAGTATTAATACAATAAAAGCAATACTAATACGATTATGATCGATGATTCGATTATATATTGTTAGCTTTCAAATTTTTAATTTTAATAATTATTAAAATATTGGATTTTGTATTGATATTACCTTCTCTTATTGTTTATTCGTTTAATACCGGAACAATAAAAAGATGTCTACACCATCTTCTGGATGGTTAATATTAATTATTAATTTGACGCCGCGTTGGCGCAGCGGTCAAAGCACTGGAATGCGATGGCTGTTGCGCGGGCGGTTGCGGGTTCGATCCCCGCACACGACAACATTTGTATTGGCCATACAGATGTTTGCCGTGGTCTGAGTGTTTGTGCAGTCCTTGTGGGTCTCCCCACCGTGCCTCGGAGAGCACGTTAAGCCGTCGGTCCCGGTTGCTATCATGTACACCTGATAGCAATCGTTACTCATAGTAGGGAATATATCCGCCAACCCGTATTGGAGCAGCGTGGTGGATTAAGCTCCGATATTAATAATCACCTAATTTTACGAAAATTGCGAAGAGTATGAAATTTCGTACACTTACCTATAGTTTATATGGAGAAGGAGTGCAGAATGTTAATATAATATTTTTTAAATTATGCAATAAAAATATATTAAATCAATAAAAAAATTGCGTGCGTAGGTACAAAGTACATATGTCAGAAGTGAAACTTTTTTGGCAAACTAATTAAAAAAAACTAATTCATAACAAAAACAAAAAGCCAACCTGACGTGATGTTCCCAGGCGGTCACCCATCTAAGTACTGACCATCCCTGACGCTGCCGCGTTACAGGTCGCTCAAATTTTACACCTCATGCGTCTAAAGCAGTTTCACTTCAAAAATTACACACTTACTTCACAAATTACACACACTACCATGTATTTGACACACAAACGCATAATATTTTTCTTTTTTGTTGACTGTCAGTCTGTAGTCAAATTTAAAATTTAAAAAAAGGTTCTTTATATTCATTATGTTTTGGTCTTCTTTAATTTAAATTTTTAATTAAGGTCGATTTTTGATCTCTAGGTGAGCATTTAAAATTGGGAGGATTTTTATTTCAAAGGACAGGTAAATTAACAATTCCTATTCAAAACATATCACAAAACATTATTCATTGTTTCCCGTGTCAATAGTTTGAAACAATTGCTGAACCGTTAAAAGCTGAATCATTTGATTATTGTTAAATGCATCTATAATTTTATATAATTAATTATTCATAAAGCCTTTTACTTATATAGTAAAACATATATAATATTTTAAATAGCTTTTTGTACGGTGCCATGGTTCTATTTCGTTTTCAGGTGTAATTTGGAGAAATGATGCATTTTTTGCGGTTGTGTACCCGTTAAAAAATGTTATGTTTTTTTTATTTGGACTGAAATTTTGATTTTCCTACGCATGATTCCCACTCGTGACATCATATTACGTAGAATAAATTAGCAGAATGATAGCAAAATTTAAAATTATTCCTGTTAAATTACAATCAGACCAGTGCTTTTTGAAAACAAAGAAAATTATAGTAGGATGAAACACATTGGAAAAGAAAGAGAATATAACGAAAATGAACGGAAATAAAATTAATTACGGGCGATCTGAGGTCGGGAAGTGATAGGGGGGGGGGGGGTGTTAAGAGTAAAAAACGGTTTAGCTCGATTTATGGCTAAACTACAATTCAAGTGAAAACACACACATAAATGCACGTTAAGCACACAGACATTTGTCGTGATATTTAGCACTGTAACCAATATCTGTGACCACTGCCAATCTGTAAACAAAAAAAAAGAGGTTATACCAATTTTATGTAGGTAATATGGGTATGACTGACATAATGTACCGATCAATAGCGCGATAAGTGCGCGATTACCGCAAATTGTTTAATTTCAGCTAATTGCCCGTCTGTTATCATTGATACATTAAAATGGTATGTGTTAGGTCTTAAGGACATTATTTGCATTGTTATAATAATTATATTATGTAAAATTTGACATATTCAACCAGAATTTGTCAATTACAACCATCTTATAAGAATTCAATTCATACTTAACGTTATCACATATATACTCGTTAAAAGCTTATAGAGCTTACACTTGAATGAGATATTTTTTTTTACCAATGTTGCATACAGTAATAAAAAACTATTTAAACGCTAGAAGCGAATTATTTTTTCTCACATTTAACAATTGAAATTGACTTGGAAATGAAAGTAATTTCGTAAACAATTTTATGGAGACAACAAGCCGTAAAGTTTTGACAAAATCGTTGATGACATAAAGCGTCATAATATTTTGACACTAAAAGAAATTTAACGGAGAAATAGTGTAGAGGTATTCTGCTCACGGACGCGGAGTGGCAAGTGTGTCTCTGACAGAGAATTAAGTATGATTTATGACTTTTATGAGCCCTCCGGCCTCAAGTGGCATTATTTGCGTGACTCTAATATGATAGGACACTTTTCTCTGCTGCATCTATAAAAGAAATCAGTGTATATTGAAGCATGTTGTTTAATGTAGTGTAAAACTATTATTTTGTTCAACAATAATGTTATTTAAAAATGTAAATATGAATACGATACATTTAACACGTATGCAAATATTTGATGTGATATTATCTAAATTTTATGAATTTATAAATGCAGTTATAGAATGAAATACACAAATAAAAATATGAAATTTCAATTAAATATCATATTAATAATTTATAAATGAAATACTTAAAGCAAATATTATGTTTTTTTAATCAAACAAAATACTGAGAGCTAAAGTTTGTTTTTGAAACCGACAAATGAATAATTATTACTTGTAGATAATTACTAGCTTCTGCGCGCGACTTCGTCGGCGTGGACTCCGCTCCTATTGGTCTTAGCGTGACGATACATAGCCTATAGCCTTCCTCGATAAATGGGCTATCTAACAGTGAAAGAATTTTTCAAATCGGCCCAGTAGTTCCAGAGATTACCGCGTTCAAACAATCAAACAAACAAACAAACAAACAACCAAACAAACAAACTCTTCAGCTTTATATATTAGTATAGATTTACTCGTAATCAAAATAATATTAATGTAAATAATAATATTATATTCTATGTGGAATAAAGAACCATTGTACTCCATATTCCCGTCGTTTCAGCTGCAAACGGCTTCACTTCAGCCTGTAATACCCCACTGCTGGGCATAGGTTCCTTTTCCCATGTACAAAAAGGATCAGAGCTTAATCCAACACGCTGCTCGAATACGGGTTGTCGGACATATTCTCTACTATGAGTAACGATTGCTACCAGGTGTTGCCGGAGACGACGGCTTAATGTACCCTCCTAGTCACGGTGGGGAGACCCACAATTAACTTTACGTTTAATTTAATAAGTAGTCAATTATTAGCGCCGTTTCACCGATTAATTTTTTTCATAGTGAAAGGCCCTTGACTTTTTGATTGACCAAAATTTTAATTGAGTTTTATAATAATATGATAAAAAATTAAGAAATTTAAGATTTAAGTATTATTATTTTCAAACCATATCTGTAGTGTTAAACTATACTTTTCATATAATTGACGAGTACTATAATTAGTAGAAAACATATTTATGTAGAGATTTTAGGAACTCGCATGAACATCTACAACAGGGTTTCTTAACCTTTTTCTAGTGATGGACGGACCCCTTTAAAAATTTCAAAGTCCACGGACCCTTTCCAAAAAAAAAAACAAAAATAAAACACAACGATGTTTTACTTCAATCACCTTTTATTGTTTGCGATTAAACTTTACATATAAATAACTAGTGTGACGGTTGCTGCTGCTTATGCTGGATTAGAATATCAAAAATTGAGGAGGTGTTTTTGATTACGCGCAAAGTGAAAATATTTACTCACAACATAAGTAGGCTTGCCATGGACCCCCAGCTTTCATAACACGGACCCCTTAGGGGTCCATGGACCACAGGTTAAGAAACCCTGATCTACAAGAAGTGAATTTTTGTATGTTATATCCGTGTCATTGCTTTATATTAATCTCTGTACGTCTATATCTAAATTACATTTTAAATGGTGTTTTAGGCATATATTTAGTTTAATTATCTCACTTACTGAGCGACTTTCAATAGGTGTGTCGCTACCATGTTAATTAGTCAATTAATCTAATCATGCTGGATTAAATGTCTGCCAAGGAAAAATGCGGGATGCGTAGTTTCGTAGTAAAGTTTTCATTTCATTAAAAACTAACTTCTGCGCGCGACTTCGTCGGCGTGGACTCCACTCCTTTTGGTCTTAGCGTGATGATATATAGCCTATAGCCTTCCTCGATAAATGGGCTATCTAACACTGAAAGAATTTTTCAAATCGGTCCAGTAGATCCTGAGATTAGCGCGTTCAAACAAACAAACAAACAATCAAACAAACAAACTCTTCAGCTTTATTATATTAGTATAGATATAATCAAAAATAAATTGGCAAAGTTGATACTATAATTACTTACTTCAAAAGCATAGTAGGGTCTTTCGTAAACTAAGTTTATTTTCTTTTAATATGGTGGGTTTACTTTACTGACTAATATACTACTAACTACTGCTTAATACTTTAACGAAATTGATTGAACTGTCAAGTGACGATGTTAAAAAAACGTGCTAGATAAATTGAATCTATTTAAGTTCATTTTATAAAAACCTCTTTTCATAATGCATAGAAAACAGACTTCAACAAGTTTACCACTAAGTACTGCTGGTTTAACGCTTAGTTTGAAGCTGATTTCATTTTAAAGTTCATAGGTTAACGAACTGTACGTACATCAATAGATTACAAGTAAAGGAATTGCTCTATATGGATAGGTACTGTACATTTTTACAATATAGTTTTGTTGTGAGGTCATTCGATTCAATTTCAATAGATTTTACTCCTCATATTTTTTTCATAACGGGGGTCTTATATGAAAATCGATTCTTAAGGAGTGAACTCAAAATCTGTGTACTTAGATTATAAGTTAAGATAAGGATTTTTATGTATTGTTTTTCCTAAAATAAAATAAAAATAAAAAAAAGAAAATTTTGTACTAATCATAGTATAATTTTATTAATTGAAATAATCAAAATCAAAACATAAATTGATGACTATTCATATAGATACAGCAAGTGATGTACATACATATAATCTTAAATAAACAGCTAAAAGCGTCACTAAGCGTCAGCGTCAATGGTTTCACACAGTGAGTTCTTTCTTAATGAGTAAACTGACCAAATATACGAAACTAGCTTCTGCGCGCGACTTCGTCGGCGTGGACTCCGCTCCTATTGGTCTTAGCGTGATGATACATAGCCTATAGCCTTCCTCAATAAATGGGCTATCTAACAGTAAAATAATTTTTCAAATCGGCCCAGTAGTTCCAGAGATTACCGCGTTCAAACAAACAAACAAACAACCAAACAAACAAACTCTTCAGCTTTATATATTAGTATAGATGTATTATAAAAACTAGGTCTTATACCTACAATTTATTTATATTATAGCGGCTAAGCGAAGCGGTACAAAATGTAATAAGGTATCTTTCGTAGGATAGAGTTACCGTACTTGTTTGAAAAAGTGAGAAGCCTAAAAAAAGTAAAAAATCAACATCGTTTTTAATGTAGCAGATACGATATAAATTAGGTTAGTAAAGATACGCCATTTCTCTTTTTGACCGTGCAATCGAGAAGAATAAACTGATACATTTTTCATATAATCGTAAAATTCCAATTGCGAGAAATTTATTAGGAGCCCTCTGCTTTGTGTGAAACCTACGTAATTTCTATTAAAATAGTTTTTTTAAAAAGGGACTATATAACTATTTTAGAAATAAAAGTTCTTCTAAACTCCTTAAATGTAACTGTTATGACGACTATGATTCGAATTGAAAAAAAAAAAATACAAACTGTTTTTGGTTCGTGGAGTTTTTAGGTCAATTTGTTTCAAAATTAGTATAATTGGCTGAGAAAGTATCCCCAAATCTGATAGCTCTCAGGAAAAAGTTATGCCACACTCTTGATTTCGAAATTGGACTTGAAATTAAATTAATAAACGACTCATACTCAACAGCCCCCGCTAGGTTTTACTCCCATGTTAAGGATCCGGAACGCCCAGACCACGAAAAATATTTATGTGGCTAATTTAAATGTTGGTTTAATGATACCTCTAGTAAAAAAAAGGTAAGTGAATTACTAAAAACAGAAATTGAAATTGAATAATTTCGAAACTCGCTATGAATCTAGTACTATAATAATTACGCAAAACAAATACTATTTTGTATACCTTTTTGTATTAATGGGGCAGTATCATCTAGATTAATCAATTACTATCACGGTGGCTGGCCAGTGGATGCAATTCCCAGTGACCTTTCTTACTGCGCCACGGTTGCGGTTTCGATTCTAGCCTTAACTCTGGCTATACTTAATATAGATTATAGAGATCGATATAGATTTTTGTATTAATTGGTGGGTAACTAAAACACAGACGTGAAGTTCCATGCCTTATGAACATACGGCCTTGTACGTGTATTTATAATAAATCGCAGTGTAAAAATAAACAGAGGTCTAAAAGCATTGAGGTTTCGTAAAATGCTCGCTTGATAACATTGTCACATTTTTGTTATTTACTCACCCTGTTCTCAATTTGCATACTGTGTAGAGTATTTATTTAGGATACCAGGGGTAGGTATATGTATACATATATTAAATAGTTCTATAGCAATAGAACGTGCATTAAGAAAATATTAAAAAAAAAATACAAAAGGTATAGTTAAAATAAAGCTAAAGAATTGTAAAGTAATAACTGCATTTTATGTTTTTAAATAACATCGTCTAAATGATGACCCTCTCTCTATGACGACTCTCCTCTAACCGCGTACCGAAATTATTGAAAACTTTCTCCAGTAATGCTGATGTAATTACTGCCATTTGACCATGGATATTTTCCTTGAGCTGATCGATGTTTCTCGGATTATTACTGTAGAATCTGGACTACAAGGGGACCATGGGATATTACTTCGTTTAGGAATCAGTCTGCCTGGGAACATCTGTTTCACAACCACCATGGAGCCATTTGACGCAAGACTGGTAGTTCCATCTTGTTGAAACCAAGTTATACAATTCACTCTTCTTGAAGTTTTAAGATCTGAAGGCAAAAAATCTTCCAGCATCGCAACATAGGGTTCGGTATTAACAGTATCGTTTTGTCTGTGAGCATTATCAAAGCAAAAGGGACCAATTATACTTCTGTCCGAGATTGCTGCCCATACTGTCGCTTTAAGACTATGCAGTTGTTTTTGGTGGCTGAGTATGGGATTCTCACTGTCCCAGTAAGGACAGTCTTGACATTGATATGGAAATGGGTCTTATCAGAGAAAAAGATATTGTCAAAATTGGATAATCGATTAAGCATTTCATTAGAAAATACAAGCCATTTTATGTAGTCACACTCTTTTAATTCTTGTGTCAATTGCAGCTTGTGTGCAGTTTAAGATCCAAGTTTAAAATTCGTTGCAAACTTCGTCGCGATAAGTATAAGACCGATATTTAGAAATAGATTAGAATTATTTTTTGAAAGTGAAGCTACTGTAAGGTTGAGGCACTTCCCCAGACGGGCTGTCACAGGTTTTTGAGCAGAATACAAATGTTATGAAATTAGCAATAGATGTAATGAAAAATAAATAATGACATCAGTATGTCTCACTATTTGTTTTCGTGCGGCATTTCGTGTATCGGAATTAGACCATACATTACCTTAGCGTGACTGAGCGTCACCACTCACTTCGATCCACACTGTTTCCACTTACACAAGTCAAGGATCAAACGTAACAAGGTCAGTTATACTTACTTATTTTATAAATTTATTCATCATTGTATACCAAACTACAGACATACACAAAAATGCCAGAAAACGTGTGCAAAGGCGATTTTATCGATAAAAGAGCGATTTCTTCCAGACAACCTTACCCCATACCTATTAGGTATATTAGAATGCAACAATTACAAATACTATAATATCCAAATAAAAATGGAATTTAGAAAAAAATCCGTTGAATGGAGAACCTTCTCCTTTTTTGAATTTATTTAAAAATATAAAAATGTCATTTTTTTTAAATTACTTGTTTGTAATTTGGCACTTGTATATTGACGTTTTATTTACATATTTGTAAAAGTAATATTATGTTTTTCTAAGTGTGATTGAAAAATTTACTAGAGGATACGAACTATCGATCAAAATTATTTTAGACTGCTAATAGGTTGTTAAGCTGAAATATTTAAATTACTAACTAGCACATTCTTAACGATCGACCAAAACTACCTGAACTTTAAATTATTTTATGCCAGTTCTATTTTATTAGTTATTTGAAGTAGGTAGAATAAGTAGAAGCTCAATCTTAAAACATTTTTATAAGTCTGAGCTAAATTTCAAGGCTACAAATTTATATTTTTCTTTTGTTGCGTGATTCGACAGTCGCAATTTTATAAGCGTCTTAAATTATAAAGAATGTAGATTACAATCATTTTAAAGGGTATTAAAGCTTATTTTTTTTTTCGTCCTTTATTTTGTACTGTTTATAAAATGAGGCTAATGAAATAGTAATTATATTTATTGCTTATCTTTATTACGATCACATATAGAATTTATTGCAAACATTTATTTATTTATTTATTTATTTATTTAAGGTTTACCAACAGATATACATCAAATATAGTATAAAAAGTACAGTGTATGTAAATCATCATGTTAGGATGTAGATCCAATTATAGGCAAACACAGCTTCCTCATTATAATTCTAAATATTTGAAAGGGAGAGAATAATACGAGTAATATTATAGGTTAAGTTATGAGAACATAAAAATAAAAATAATAATAAAAAATATGTATATTTTATGTTAAGTTACGAGCTTTAAAATTTTTAACTAATTTTTTATATCTACTAAAACTACTGTGAAACATGTCTGTCTTAGTTTTTTGATAAAAAAAGTTATGATTCCGACAGATTCTCGGTAACAAGCTATTGAAGCCCAAGTTGGTTCTATATCCTTTGACATACAATGGCTTAAAGTTAGCAATTCTAGAATTACGTCTTGGAACAACAAAACCAATCCGAGATAACAGTTGTGGACAGTCCAATAGGCCTCTAGAAATCTTGTACAATAGGATTTGGTCAGCAATCCAACGGCGATCGACCAATGCGGTGATGTTAAAGTATTTTAACCGGTCCTCATAGGAATGCAGCTCTTTTAATTTGCCTTGGTGAACCGTAAGATAGAAAAGAAATCTCTTTTGTATACGCTCTAATCGATCAATATGACAATGGTAGTGAGGGTTCCAAATACTAGAACAATATTCTAAAATTGAACGAACTAAGGCATTATAGGTGCATTTTAGAGCAGATATATTTTTAAAGTTCTTACAGCTTCTCCATATGAACCCTAGCATCTTAAAAGATCTGGAGACTATAGAATCAATGTGACTAGTGAAGGATAATTTTTTATCTAGTATTACGCCTAAATCCCGAACTTGGTCGACTACATCTAAATAATCGTTTTTGACATGGTATTTTGTTAAAATAGGCTTATGTTGTTTAGTGAATGTTATATGCTTGCACTTTTGAATATTAAGGGGTAATTTATTACTTATGGTCCAGTCAAAAATACGAGTCAGATCTTCTTGAAGCAAATCAGCATCAGATGCACATTTAATTGTTTTATAAATTTTAAGATCATCTGCGAATAAAGAGAAATTTGAGTGGCGAATTTCATTTGACAAGTCGTTTATAAATAATAAGAAAAGAATAGGACCTAAATGTGAACCCTGTGGAACGCCAGATGTTATTTCATATTCCTTAGATTCATAGCCACAAACCACAACTTTTTGGAACCGAGGTGATAGATATGACGAAAACCATTTTAGTAAGTTTCCATGGATGCCCACATGGTTTAATTTATTCAGAAGTAAGGAATGGTCTACCCTGTCAAAAGCTTTACTAATATCAGTGTAAATGGCATCAATTTGTTCCCCTTTATCGATTGCTTCTGTTACTTCAGTAATGTATGCGGCAAGATTAGTTGTCGTGGACATTTTATCACGAAACCCATGTTGTTCGGATACTAATATAGGTTTAAGATGATTGGTTAAAATTGGACACACAACCGACTCTAACAACTTTCCGAAAATGGATAAAAGTGAAATAGGCCTGTAGTTTTGAATGTTATTGGAATCCCCACCTTTCGGAATTGGAGTGACATTAGCGTTCTTCCATGTTGAAGGAAAAATTCCACTGTTGAGGGATTTGTTAAAAATGATGCTTAGGGGCCGAAAATCATTTAAAAAATTTTAAATAGCAAAGAAATCATTTTGTTGATTACATTTAACATGGTTAAATGTAATCAACAAAATGATTTCTTTGCTATACTAAGAGTCATGATAACCTAATTTTGGAATTAATATGAAAGTACCAAAATGTCACAGGTTTATAATACCATGACCTCTGTTTCTCGCATTATATTTATGATATAATACTTACGGTTTCCTTTGAGATGATTTCGTTAATCTGATGAGTTCTTTTTACTCATAATGGTAACATGTGAGTGCCTGTAAGACTAAACGCCCTTTTAGGGACATACACATTATGTACATAATTTATTTATTTTGTTAAAGTATCGTGTTCAATAAAGTATTAAGAAAAGGCAAGCTTGAAGCTACTGTATATTTTACTAGCAAACTTTATCATGGGCGAGAAAATACGACTGTGAATGTAGTACCTATCCTAAAGTAAGGTATGTAGTATGTAACATACGTATCACACATAAGCTTTATGTAGGCTAAGTACCTTTTACCTTATTTTGCTTTTTATTTCCGAAAAAAAGCAAAAAATATAAAAGCGAATACTTATATAATACTTATTTTTTCTTATGTTATAACATTGCATATTTGCGTATATTTAAAAGGCTATGTTATTATTTTACATTTTATTGTAATTTGAATCAAATGATTATTTAATTCATATTTTAGTCGACTGAAACTGAAAATTAAACAAATCATTATCATCACTTCATCCTATCGCAGTCCACTGCTGGACATAGGCCTCCAAGTTCGCGCCGAAAATGTCGTGAACCCATGTGTGTTAGTGTTGCCCATAGACACCACGCTGGGCAGGCGGGTTGGTGACCGCAAAGCCGCTGCCCGTCTTCGGCCTGTGTATTTGAAAGCCAGCAGCAGTTGGAAGGTTATCGCACCATCGGTCGGCTTTTTAAGTTCCAAGGTGGTAGTGGAACTGTGTTATCCCTTAGTCACCTCTTACGACACGCACGGGAAGAGACAAATCTATACTAATATAATAAAGCTGAAGAGTTTGTTTGTTTGATTGTTTGTTTGTTTGTTTGAACGCGCTAATCTCAGGATCTACTGGTCCGATTTGAAAAATTCTTTCAGTGTTAGATAGCCCAATTATCGAGGAAGGCTATAGGCTATGTATCATCACGCTAAGACCAATAGGAGCGGAGTCCACGCCGACGAAGTCGCGCGCAGAAGCTAGTATAAAAATAAATATAAATACAAATATAAATACTACACACACGTAGCTATATTCTTTACTGCCGTAAACACATATTACTATCTATTAATTTATTTCAATTGTAGAACTACCTTTATCTGTTATACTACTTATACTCATCAATAATACTTAGAGATATTATGACAACACATCAAAATATATTAAAAACACCATACAAATCATAATCATGTAAGGCATAATTTAAATTATCGGAGAACGCGAAAAATTTCTCAGGTAATTTCCATAATCAATATTACTCGGAGGAATTGTTCTAATTTCGCTTCCGAATGTCGGATATTTTTGATGACTGAATATAATATACTTTCATTTACATAATTTACAACGTGCCGTCTCTTAAAATGAGAATGCTAACTTTTTTATTGCAAAGTATGTGATAAAACGTTTAGTTATTTAATTTAATTTTTCTCTTCAATTAACACATAAATCTATGACTAATTATAATAAACTAAACACAAACTATTATTTGTTTTATTTTTAATTATATTTTTAGTAGGAAGTTTATAATTATGTATTTATAAATAGTACCTGGGTGACCGAGCCTAGCTCTGTATTTTTATTTTTATTTTATTTATTTTTTATTTTGTTTTTTTCTCGGTATATTTTATTTTTATTTTAATAAAAAATCACGAGTGAAATTAAAAGGAAAAAGAAAGACTGAGATTTGAACCATGGTTTTCTCAGTCAATCTCGACCGTCCGATTTCCCACCTGAGCTATTACAACTTTAATGACAATTGCGAAATTGACCTTCCTATTCTAACGATATTTTAGCCATTTTTTTCATTGCCTAAAAACAGGAATAAAACGACCTTTTTTAAAAATGAATCCTAGCTAGATCAATTTTTCGCCCCCGAAATCCCCTGTATACTAAATTTCACGAAAATCGTTGGAGCCGATTGTGTATTCACCAACCCGCATTGGAGCAGCGTGGTGGATTAAGCTTTGATCCTTCTTCTACATGGGGAAAGAGGCCTATGCCCAACAGTGGGATATTACAGGCTGAAGCGATTGTTTTGTACTTTACAACTGTTGCAGTTTCAAAACAATATAAACGTAGTTCATTTTAAAACTGTTTGATAGAAAAAGTAAAATTGAATACAATACGATTAATTTTCTTAGGACAAAATAATGGCATTGAGTTTTAATCAGAATTTCAGAGCAAAGTACAAAGCTCAAACAAATAACGCTCAAGCCGTAAAACTATGTAGGTATTGTCTAGGAATTATTATTTCAAACTTTAAACAAGTTGATATTCGAACAGTACTTAAGTAATTTTTTATGTTTAATTGTTTATTGAAATATGTTGATGCGGCATATAAGACCATTTAGAAAGACTACATATATATTTATTGTAAACGATGTGTAAAAAATTGTGATTTTTTAGATAAAGCGACCATCGTGTGTATTTTTTACATTAATCTGTTTGGTGTAAGAATACACACAATAGTGATAAATTATCAGCAATCAATTTAAAATACATTTTTATGCAATTATTTACTTTAGCAATACTATCTAATAAATAATTATTAATTTACATTTATTACGTTTATGTCTTGTTTTTAACGGACTTCGAAAAAAGTCTCAATTTAAATTTAAAAAAAAGAGGAGGTTCTCAATTCCAGGAGCTCTGGTCACCTTACTTACCAACAGAAACACAACACTGCTTGAAAACAGTATTATTTATCTGTGTCTTATGTAAGGTCGAGGTCGGTACTACCCCAGTCGGGCTGCTCCATATTTTGAGCAGGAAATTTCCCTGCTGTGCCCTACCTCAGTTAAAGTAGTAAGGATGTTCATACCGTATGTGTCCCTTGCGAACTCTGATATTTGTCATACTTTTTGCCATTTACCACTAAATTTTTTTACGTATTTCAGGCATAGTTACAGGAAATAGGTTCAAAACAATTTTTTTAATTCTCATAACAGGATAGCCGTTTCATGTCTCCCTTTAAAATAGATAAATGTAAATCATATAATTGTTTATAAAAATAAATAGTATCCCTCTGAGAGTTCGAGGATATAAATGCATGTCTATGTCAGAACTGTCACATGTTATCCAAACTGTGATTTCCTTTTCAACCGTGCGCGATATGAATGATAAACCAAAATAAGTGAAAACTTCAGGTGCCCTACTGAATTCGAATGAGTGACCTAGTTATAGCGTACGTGTTTCATCCCACGGGTCACCTCAACCCTGTTCCTTATTCCGTTGAAATATTTTCATCCTTCATTACGAAGCAACGTTTTACATAAAAATCGTGGTACGTTGAAACTACTAACAAGGCAATTGTAACGAGTTTCACGAATCTTCGAAACATTCGAACTACTTTATAAACTCCTTTGTGATTCTTAAAATATTTTACAATAGATTTGCAAGTTTTATAACAAAGCAGCTTCGCTCGTTATGAAATTTATATGACGCTGTGACCTCATATAGGCACACGGCCTTGTTTCTATTTCCAGTCGGCTGTAAAGGGTACGTAGCTTAAAATACCTGTTCTAAAAGCAGGGAAATCATTATGTACACCTTGTACACCTCAGAATGCAATCCTTAAAAATATTCTTAGATGCAGTAAAAAATAGATCATTAAGTTAATAACATTCATCAACAATAGATAAAGTATTCGCTTCGCTTCACTTCAGTCTATCGCAGACACAGGCCTCCTCAAGTTTGGGCCAAACTTCCTGGTTCTCCGCAGTCCTCATCCAGCCCCCACCAGCGATCTCCAGTCTATGCATTTACAAGCCAGTTAGTAGATTGTTATCACATCAATTAGTCGGCTCCCACAGTTCCAAGTTCGTAGTGGAATTTCGTTATCACTTAGTCGCATCTTACGACACCCATAGGAAGAGAGGGGGTGGCTAAATACTATCCTGCCGTAGCCACAGTGCAAAACAAAAGAAAGTATTGCCACAAAATTAATTAATTATTTGCTTACGAAGCGAAATTTGAAGGACCTCTTAAATCATAAGGTATTGCGTGACTTATCAATTTAACAATTTGAGGTATCTTTATGCTATACCCAGAAAAGAGTAGGGTTGTATTATATAACCTACTTCAATAATATTTTTCTTTTTAGATTTTTGCCCTATTTAATGGAAAAATGTGATACTGATACTAGATGACCTCTACTATGGCCACTAATATGGTACACGATGTTTCACAGTTTCTTCATTTCTTAATCAATAAAAAGAATGACGTCTAAGATCACAAAGCACTGGAAAAATCAATCAAAATTGAGTTGTCTTGAGACGTCTGGTAGAGAAATACATAAACCTTTCAGTATAATAAATTTAAAATATTCTAAACTTCGACATCTCGAGAAGTTTCAACTTTGTAAACGAGTAAAATATCTTGCAATAGTAACGACCTGCTTCACCTGTTTTGAATAAAGATTAACCTGCAAATATGTTGCAAATAGACTTACAGCGGCAGGTTGAATTGGCCATAGGACCTGTTTCTTCTCAATTACCAAACGACTACCTTTAGGTTCGTATTTGTGAATATATATATATATATATATATATATATCTTATAAATGGAGTGGAACTGTATAGTAAAAAGAATAACATATCAAACATTTTTTTTTATTGGGTACCGTTGTCTTTAGAATAGCATTACTCGCATCAATATCATATGAAAATAATTTACATGTTCGATATTCGATATTTCAACATTTTTAGTTGAATGTGGATAAAATAAATTTTACAAAGACGTTAACGTTTATTTTAAATAATATTTTATATTATATATTTTATTTTTCATTTTTTGTTTGTTTGTTTATACATTTTCACGTGGCACGCGTGTTTGTTCCACCGGAAAACCTATGAAAGGCGTCATGTAACCCGATGCCACGTTCCTTGTTTCTTTCTTTTTTATTCATTTTTGATCTACGACAGCGGATTAGAAAAAATATATCATAATTTCTTCACAAACAAATAATGTAGGACATTTAATCGTAACAGAGAAAATAATCGAATTGATAATAAAGTTTTAGAAAATTGAGTACACAATTTTAGTAGGTTAGTTTCAAAAATGTTGAAAGACATATTTAACCGATTTCAAAATAGGAGAAGTTTCTCAATTCCACTATTTTTTATGTATTAGCTCATTACTTTTTACTAAATGTACATATTTTTTTTATCTCAAAAGGTAGCGCTTGTCGTGTGGTCCAGTTTTAATTTGATTAAGATAAGATCTGATAAGTGTCTAACTTCTCCTCCGTCAAAGACGTTCACATTTTATTACTTTTCGACGTGAATTGAAGTCGATTTTTTTTTTTTGATGAAAAATAGCCTTTCGTTGATGTTGTAGGAAACACTATATATTTTGTCATTAAACATACTGTATTCATTACACACGCTCCTTGCGTGATTCAGAACTTAACCCCAGATGGATCGATAGACAATTCTCAGTGTTACGAGCCCCCTAGGGCCACTATCTGCTACGTTTTATAAATCGTGTAGTTCGCTCCATGCAAAACAATGTCTCTTTGGAGAGCTCTGAATGTCACTGATAGTATAAACTTACAGTTGTTATAGCGTGACTGCCTTTCAGTATCCTGATATTGTATATAATATATACATATATCAGCATAGATTCTAATGATGGAACCATAACGTAAAGTTGGTATATTCTCAAAGTACTGCAATATGTTTATCATATCAATAAACAGACATTTTGTAACTTTAAAAAAAGTGTGTGTGTCAGCTCCGACGCACGACTGGAGTTTACTCCTTCAGATCGACTGTCTAAATAAGCTGCACAAATAAGGCTTACTAGTCTAAGAAAAATATTAATACCATATCAAATAAACGAATAAAGTAAAGCCATCTATCCGAAACAAAAAGGGTTGCGATAGGTCATTCGTTCAGTAGATTGTACTCCTCAATTTTTTTTTATACCGGTGGCCTTACATGAAAATCGATTCTTAAGGAGTTAACTCCAAAAACACAATAACATCATAAGCTTTGTATTTACTTGATACTTACTATTTTTTTTTAATATTTTATTTGACATGTATGTGTTTTTTATTTAATAAGACAAAAATTTATATCATTAATACACTGTCACGAAACCTTGACGTGCGTAACACGAGGACAAGACAACGTTGATATTTATTTCGACGTATTTAGATTACGTAGGAAAATTGAGTTAAGCATTGTAACATCATTTACGATAAGTCAGAAAAAAATTACTACTAAAAATGTTTTCAAAATGAATATAAATTCTGTATCAATACGTTTAGGTATTATTATTTTTTTTAACGACTGTCTTAAAGTATTCGAAAGGCTTAACGTTTAGTTATCAGTAGTCTGAACAACAAAAGCATCCAATTAGCCGACATTTTCTTAGACTATTCTAATCGATACAAACCAGATTAATTACATAGATTTAGGTCAAGTACATATTCGAAGATATTATCAAAATTTCAATTAAGGCTTAGTTTTAGTGTGTTTATTAATTCAACAATTCAGTTTCCTATAGAAGCCTAATCAAATGTTCATGTATTTAATAATTTAAAGTAAATAATAGTATCTAATAATTGAAGTACTTTTCCTCGTTTATAACAAAGAGAAAGATAAAAGGTTGCTTTAAAATATTCATTTGTATTTCCGGGCTTTAAGAATTCTTAAAGAAATTCTTTGAGTTACAATTTTTTCTTTTTACAAAGACGAAATTTTTATTAATTATTGTAGACTTTACGTCTAAAACCCTTGGTTAAGGATGAATTTTAAAGTTTTATACGTTCTCAAAGTAGGTACTGCAATACGTTTATCATATCAATGAACAGACATTTTGTAAATTTAAAAAAAAGTGTGTGTGTTTTTTGTATTACGTATGAAACTGATTAAATTCATAAATTAATTAAAATAGAAATAGTTTTACCACCGTAGATTTCTGAAAGCACTTAAAATGCATTTGTTATAATAATATCATAAAATGTAAGCTTTGTTTGCTCATTAGTATTCTACTAGCTTATGGCATGAGTGTACTTTAAACACATTTTAATGAAATTTAGACGATGCATGTAGTTTTAAGAAGAAATAATAAGTTTATGTTTAAAATAATTGTAAAGTACTAATTTCGAATAAAAAAATAAACTGTTTTATACAATCTCAACTAGAATAACTGTGTTTGCTCGCAAACGAAAAAAAAAACAGACTTCAATTAGAGCTGGCGCGCACCACGACTTTTGATCGCGCTATTATTTAATCGCAGAAATGCAACGTATGAGTTAGTAGGACAGTACGCGCACATGCGACTGAAAAATTGCGACGATTTTAAAATCGTGAGTTGTCACATTTTCTCGCGACTGCTCGCGACGCGATTTTCGCGAAAATAAAATGCAGCGTATGAAATTGTATGATCCAGCGCGCACTGCGATTTTAAAATCGCGCATTCGGGCCTCATTCGTGTTCCATCTTTCTAAGAGTAAGCATATCAGGGCCTGCATATAAAAGCTTGTCGCGAGATTTGCTTGTAAACAAGTATATTAAATAAATAGATGTGATTTATTTTTACTATTAAATTTTTCAAACTAAGGAAATACGAGTAGGTAGGTACTAATATCTCGCGAAAAGCTTTTAAATCATATTATAGATTATGTAATGACTTTATTAGTAGATAGTAAACGTTTTACAGTAAAAAAAAATTTTTTTTTTTCGTTTTAGCACATTCAAATAAAAGTTTGTTTTTTTGAAAAAGTTTTTTACTTTTAATTTATTATAAGTAATAATTTGGTTGCTGACAGAGTTGTACTACAGTATACTGTAATAATTGTAAATAATAAATAATATAATAATTCTCATGTTTCTTAGGTACATTCGTCACGCTATTGTAAATATTGTGTGTTCGTATCTCAGTAATCTGTCGAATGTTTGAATTTTCATTCTATAATAGCCAAATAATTTTTTGAGATACATCCGAAGTTCATGGTGTTTCTGATAAAAGAAATATTTGATAATTCTATCCGCTGTTAAAGGATGAATCCAGTATTGGCGAATTTTATTATTTTTTCTTCTGATCGTCCGAAGTAGTAAATAAAGACAAGCGACTTGTACGAAGTCCATGGTGCAACTAAGCAAAGATCGCGATTTTTTTATCGCAGTGCGCGCACCGTACGTTCTGCGATTTTTTATAGCGCGATTTTAAAATTGTGTCGCAAAACTGAAAATCGTGTTGCGCGCCTGGCCTTACATCGATAAGTAATACAACGTAATAAGACGAAGAAATAGTCATGTAAATACGCGCTATTAAAGATTACTCAAAAAGTTGTAATCTGATCTCGATCTAATTTAAACAAGACTACATGACAAGTATTAGCTTTCGATTAAAGTAAGAATTATCGAAATCAGTACACCGAGTAAGAAGGGGACTTGTCACTCCCGAGCGTCATCACCGCGATGCTCGGCGACGACGAGTCCTGGAAGGCGATGGTCTCCTTCTGCGAGACAGTAATGTCCCAGAAGGAGGCCGACGAGCGGGTGAGAGAGGAGGCCGCCAACGTGGCTTCCATCCGTGGGCGACGAATGGGGGTGCGTAGGAGGCGCTACTTAATGTGCTTCCAGTAACGTCCCTGTGCTCGTGTCGGGCCGGGATGGGAACCCGGTCCTGCTAGACAAGGCATGGTCGGGACTGTTCAGAAGTGAGCCGGACAGTCCCCATGGAGGAGAAGTCTAGCCTTTTCGCCGAGGCCAGCCTGTCGCTGGAGGGATCCTGTTGCCTCAGATCCGGGATCCTTCAATTAAAGCGGCTGAAGGCTCCCGCAGAGGGTTTAGTGCGGTAGTGGCACCCCAAATGCTGAGTCTGACATACGGTCTAGGACTGCCTACAGTACAGTATGTACCTACCCTGGTTTCTGCTCCGGAGGTGGTGAATCCGATTCCCGACCGATTCTGGGTGTAATATATATATGTACCTATTATTTCTATCTATACTTATTATAAAAATAATTTGGAAAATCCAAAAGTGCACGCCTCACACGCTCATTTTGTTACGAATTGAAATTAATAATAATTGCCTAAAAGAGAAATCAATTGAATAAAATATTATTATATACATATGTACTTATACATATGTACTTATGTGTATAATATATATGTATAATATATGTGAATATATATAATGTGTATTTATGTTTATCTCTGATAGTACATATTTTGCGCCCTTTCCCCACTAACAATTTTAGTCCTCTGCCCAAAATATGCCTGGAAGAAATCGCTGCTTTAGCGATAAGGCCGCCTTTATTATTTTGTTCACTTTATTAAATTTTTGTTACTTACTGTGTTGGTGTGCAAAAAAGTGTAAATAAATAAATAATATTATTTTTTGTGTCGATTTTGCAAGATAAAATCGTTCTTATATGTTAAGGTAGGCACTAAATTATCGCTGAGCCTGCTTAGCTAACCTATCTTTTTCTCGTTCGCTTTGTCTAAAATTATCGTTTTGACGAACTTGAGACATTTGACATTTTTTTTGAGCAAGCTGGTTTACATCATCCTTATTAGGAATTTGAGCAGAATAGATTCCACTATGTTTATTTCCAAGACAGCAGCTTTCAGGTTTATTCAGCTCAATCATAACATCATCTTTATAATTTTTCGAAAGACTCATAATTTTTACGACGTTCTCTTTTATAATCACGCTGTAATTTATCACGTTTTCTTGCAGTTTTTATTTTCTTTTGGCATTTTATATTATCGAAAATCTGTCGACACGTCACGAAACATAGATACAATTTTAACTTCACTGCCAAAAATATCAATAATGTCGCTAGATGCAGCAGAAGTTATTTAAAAAATAAATAGTTCATGAAAAAGAAGAGAGGAAAAAAAATAGACGGTGATATTTTTTATGAAAGAAACCCAGAAAATCTTTCGAATATCGTTAATATCTTTAAAACAGTTAAGAGTTCAGTCATAATAAGAAAAAGAGCTCATCCTTAGAGTGACTGGAGTATTATTCAAAAGGAATAATTACAATTAATTGGCGTCTCGACATATACCTATAGACTTTTTATATAAATAAAAATTAAAACCTCTTTTTATCATTTTAATAAAAATATTTTTTGATAGTTGTCAAAGAATTTGATTTTAAGCTCTTCTTGTTAATGTTTTACATTTTGCTACTTGATTCATTTTTATATTATAACAAATAACAATTCATTAATAAAAAGTCTGCGGAGTTAGCGAATATTTTATCATCCGCTCATCCATTCGCTAAACCGAGCTCATTTGCTAAACTGGTGGTCATTCGCTAAGCTGGTAACCTCGAGCTTGAACGGCAACGCAGGCTTCGCAAGCATCACCGCAGACAGTTCCAACTCACGGAGAGCTATGCAGCATCTGGTTCCACTGGCCCGCCAACCGGCTATTGACCTTCGGTCTCGGAGGAGAGTAATGTGGCGTGTTTTTGATAGTCGTCAAAGAATTTGATTTTAAATTCTTCTTGATAATTTGTTTTTCAATTTAGTTAGTAAAATTATGTACGTACCCGTAGCACGTTATAATTATATTTTATATTTTGCTACTTGAATATATTGTTTTCTATTATCTTATAGGTAATTATATTTTGTATTTTGCTACTTTTTTATATTTTGCTACTTGAATATTGTTTTTCTATCATTATTATTCTTCAATAAAGAGTCAGCGAAGATAACATCTTATTATTTCTCCGCTCGTTCAATAGCTTATACATTTCGCTAAAATTGTTTATATTTTTCTAAAACGAGAAGACAACTAAAAGTGCACATACCAACAGACAGCTGTAGATATTTGATTACATTTTTTTTGTTATATATATTAAAGGGCTTAATCCACCACGCTGCTCCAATGCGGGTTGTCGGATGCCTTACTATACATAATACGATACCTTACCATACACTTTCAATATCATTGAAGTAACGATAGGACATAAGGAAGGTAGTCAGATCCCCTCATCAACTAGAAAAAGTACCACAGACAGTTACACAGATACACAGACACGTTAAACTTATACCACCACTCGTTTTGCGCCGGGGTTTAAAAAAGAAAAAATATTTATGAAAGAAACCCAGAAAATCTTTCGAATTTCGTTAATATCTTTAAAACGGTTAAGAGTTCAATCATAAAAAGATATACAGTTCATCCTTAGAGTGACTGAAGTATTATTCAAAAGAAATTATTACAATTAATTGTTTATATTTTTCTACAACGTGAAGACAACAAAAGGGCACAGACCAACGGACAGCTGACATATCACTTTTTAATTACGTTTTTTTTGTTATAAATATTAACGAAAATGAAAAGAAAATACGCTGACTTTATAGATTAACATGTCTAGATTCCGAAACAACCTTTTTTTTTTAATTCAGTGCCTAACTTAACGTATAAGAACGATTTTATCTTGGAAAATGGACACAGAGCCGTCTTTCGATAGTAAAGCACACCCACACGCTTAAGCGTGTGACGCGTGCAATAAGTCCCCCGGCCGCGTCTTTCTGTCCTCCTGTCTGTCTGTCTGTCTGAACGCGATAAACTCAAAAACTACGCAACGGATTCTTATACGGTTTTCAACAATAGAAACAGTGATTCTTGAGGAAGGTTTAGGTATATAATTTATTATGTTTTAATGTAAATTAGCAGAAATACGGCGATAAATGTTGAAGAGGTCGCAAAAAATCTCGCCAACGGGGAGCTTTCCACGCGAACGCTGCGTAAACTAGCAAAGATATCGTTTTATAATGTACTAGCGAATTCAAAATCCATAAAAATGCTACAAAAAAGTCCGCGATAGCATATCTCTATCTCTTAGGGTTGACTTACAATAACCACTTTTATGTTCAAATTTTTAATTAAAAACATTACGTTATTTTTAAAGATATTTTCTTTAGTTCAGTATTAATCCTTATCCAAATGAATATGTTATTTAGCTTAGGCATTTAATGCAGATTAAAATTGCTCTTTACACTATATTAATCAGATAAATAGTTTTTGAGATATCGTCGTTAGAAGTAAGTAGCAGCGAAACATTTAATGCTCGGCGAGCCAGCGTTGAGCGTTCTTTCCTTGAGATGCCTATAACGGCGCTGGCGAGTCCATCCCCTCTGCCCCGCATCGCTCGACCGCCTGCTCATGCTATTAAAGGAAATCAAAGAATATCAAAGATCATTTTATCGAACTTTGTTTTTAACTTTTTTGTTAAATTCCACGCGGACGAAGTCGCGGGTACAGCTAGTATATGAATATTTATCGAAAAAAATATATATATTACTATATCAAGCGGCTATTACCTATAACTCTCACAATACGATATAGAGGCGGGATGTAGGTAAAGATTGAAACTCCCTAATGGCGTTTTGAAGTCGTGATGAAGTTTTGTTGATAGCCTTCTTGGACAATATAATTTGGTCTGGTCTATTCCTTCTATATTAATGCTTTCAATTTCACAACAGTTTAAGAATACAATAGGAAAAGTTACTTTGATATCAGGCAGATACTGCTCAGAGGGCCGAGTGCTGAGCTTTATATTTTGTTTTTATTTTTCTTTTTACATAATCTGAAGTTACATCTAATCTGTAATCATACTCTAGTAAAAAACATTTGACCTACATTTACACACAGTAGAAATATTTTGCGGATAAGTCCACGTCTCCGAAACGTTTAAGCCTTTTTCCTATCTACGTGAAATATTAATAAGATCGCATACATTTTAAATTATTGAAATACGTTATGTAGTTTCTATTGATAGATGTTTCTCTTGTTGCTACCATATCGAACGTTATACGCAGAGCTTGAAATATTAAGCACGTTAAGCGTCTCATTTTTTATTTAAGATCGAAAGAACAAATCACAAAAAGTGTCGTCGTAGGAAATGGTCATCATCATTCACGTCCACTCCTACTGTTTCGATACAGTAAATATTCAACAGAAAATACCCTATCTATATGTCATGCCAACAAAGGTGTAACGGGTTCAGTTTAATTTAGCTTATAATATGTTTATCATAATCTTAGAATAAAGAGAGCTTAACGATTATTAAACAAGTTTATCAATATATCAGTACCTACACTTCAGCCTGTAATATACCACTGCTGGGCATAGGCCTCTTTCCCCATTTAAGAGAAGGATCAGAGTTTCCACCACGCTATAATATATCAGTATTTGTGAATAAAATCTTTTGTGTTGAGTGATTGATTGTCATTTGTAATGAATAATTTAAATTGATGTAACACTTAGAGTATATGTATACTCTAAGAGTCTAAGATGTAACACTTAATTATCTTCTTCTCTATATAATAAAAATGAATGTTGCTAAGCGCATAAGTGGAGAATGGCTCGAAAAATTCGGCTAATTTTTTTTGAATGTCCCTTAAAAATCCCACGGAAGGTTTTTATACAAAAAAAAAAAAAAAACTTTTTAATAAATGTACATTTCTAACAGTTGAGTATACTACAATTTATTAACTATTTAAAATTTAGTTTAAAATAATTATACGTAAAAGTGTATAGATAAATCATAGAGTTATTTGATAGGGTCAAGATTAATAAATCATTTATGTCAGGATATACGAGTTGGCATTGAACTTGAGAGGACGGAGGTGTGTCTTGGCTGCAGGCGTCCAAGGCCGTCGCGCCGCATAGCATTGTATTATCAACATCGATTTATCGAACGGCGCGCGCCGCCCCACTCTACCCTGCCTCCCCCCACTCCCGTGAGTCGCGGAATGAGAGCCTTACCTACAGCTTTTTTCTTCACATAAGATTCTATTACCTTTCTTTGCAAATGTATATTGCTTTAGGAGAATTGTATTCTTTAAAAAGTCAAATAGAACGCAAATATAAAACTTGATATTTTGTTATTCTTTTTTCATGTCTAAGGAGAAAGTAGTTTTTCTTGTCACCGTTTATTTTATAAAAAAATAAAAAAACTGTATGAGCTTACAAGATATTTAGTATTGTGATATAATTTACGTAAAATAATAAAAAATACATTTATTTGATTAAAATGTAAAATCTGCTTGTTTTTAACTTTTTTATATTTTAATTTTACTTTAATGTAAATATAATTATGTATGTGTTAAAAAATAGTATTTAGCTTGACAATTCAATAAATAGTAAACGATTTATAAACTAGTAAATAATTAGCCTTTAGTTTGTACTCAAGTGTTCACTAATTATTACTTTTTGATATTTAAAATTCACAGACAGAAGGTCGTTACGGATTTACGTGGAGACAATGTAATAGGGTGAAGAAAGTTTGGGACGACATTACGTATTGGGTTCCGTGGGGTCTGAATCTCGTTACAAAGCACGATCGTCTGCATACAGAGTGCCTTAAGTTAATTTACAGACGACGTTCTCTAGGGATCGGTGAACTCAGCAAACGGTGCTTTGATATGCTCTGCCATTCCATACATAGACAGAATTTATTCAACTTAAGGGAACTGTTTACTTGCTATTACATAATACATTGTTTTAATTACTCTCGCTCTCGTTGAAGTTCGAATATCTGGGTTAAACAAAATTATTTATTTACACGAACTTTCGTATGATTCTTGACTGTTAGATGTTGAAATATAATTTTTATTTTCGATACGTTTTGTACGGGTTGCCCTAATATCGACCCGATAGACTCTGAAAGTATTAACATTAACCAATCAAATTATTTAATGAATAAACTAATCAGCCTTTAAACGTTCAAAAATGCTGAGCATAAGCATCTATTCTATACAAGAGAACGGTTGATGCTTAATCCACAACGCTGTTTTACTACGGATTAGCGGATAATTTTCGATACATTGAGTAACAATCACAATCAGATGTCTATGACAATAACCGAGACTGATAAGTAATCACGATGGGGAGTCTCACAAGGACTCACTCAGATCAGAAAAAAAATTAGTAGAAATACAAATGTTTGCCACCAACCTGCGAACATCAGTGTTAAGACCACCATGTGCTATTGTCGACAATAAAAAAATGTTAGAGCTATATTCACATTATTTGTGGTAATTACATTTTATTAACTAAAGCATATATTTATTTATATTATATATAAGTATACATTTGACAAAAACTAGCTCTACATAACTGACGAAAAAAAAAAACGAAATTGTCACATCATGAAACTACTTTACAAAGACCTTGCGTAACATCAATTCAATATTCATTCGTAACTCTATATCGAATATTGTAACAATGTAATGTCTCCCAGGTGAGCGATTAGGACGTCCGATGAAATAATGATTGGTTACTGGCTGAAGGTCCAAAGATTCTCACTGGGTCATACATATTAATAGATTCCGATCGGCAATCTGTTGAATGTGAGAGGGATTTGTTAGGCATCACATGGTAGATTGGTGTGCTCAGAAAAAGATCCCAATAATGTAGTGTACTTCAAGTTCTTCATACTAATTGATTACAATTTATAGTCTTTTTAGTGGAAATTAGCTCGTCATAATCAATTATTCGATGGGTTTCATATAAGATAGTGCCGATTTATGTTTGATCGTCTTTATAGCTCAAAGTCCAATTTCACCGATAGCCATTAAAGAAACGAAGCGCCTGCAGTTGGAGGTTTTCATTGTGATTGATTTACCATTTTAGCGGCAATAAAACTCCTTCGGTTTTAAGCCACCTAATGGATCCACGTCTAGAACCCACGAACGGTTTGTTTTGTTTTTAAAATGAATATAAATGAATTTACAAATGTTATGTAAACTACGCAATATAAAACCTGTGCAAATCAATTTAAATAGTTTAATTTATTGACTGACTTAAAAAAGGAGGATCTTGTTTATATGATTTACCTCATATATTATTACTGGTTGTACCGATTTTGATGATTATTTTTTAACCGATAGCTGGTGCTTTTCGTCTGGTCCTAATTAAAATTTGATCGAATTTTTGAGTCATGTTTATTACTGCATATTTAATAGACTATTTTTTCGAATACTTACGTTGTGCGATGCATATTATTTTATGTGAAAATTTTAAAATGTATTTTCTTTTGTTTCAGGCATGTTAAACTGCAGTATCGAGTTCAAGTTAAATAGAAATGTATTTTAACAAATATTTGATAAAGCTGGCAGACTACTTTCGATTACATACATCTCGTTAAATATATTGAAGGGTTAAATAAATCGAAATGACTTTCAAAACATTAATTACAAATTTGTTTTTGTATTTTTGTATATCGGCCGTGTCATGCCGATCATGGGCGAATCATCACGATACGACCACATCCACTACGCAAACTACACCTACGACTAGCCCTTTACCGAAAAATTTTCACAATGATCCTCTTATCGTTGAGACAAAGAGTGGTCTCGTTAAAGGCTATGCCAAGACTGTGATGGGCCGTGAAGTACATATTTTTACAGGGATTCCTTTCGCAAAGCCTCCATTGGGCCCCTTGAGATTTAGAAAACCTGTTCCTATTGATCCCTGGCATGGTGTACTTGAAGCTACAGCTATGCCAAATAGTTGTTATCAAGAAAGATATGAATATTTCCCTGGATTCGAGGGCGAAGAAATGTGGAATCCTAATACTAATATATCAGAAGACTGCCTCTACCTGAACATATGGGTACCACAACATTTAAGAGTCCGACATCATCAAGATAAGTCTCTTACAGAAAGGCCTAAAGTGCCTATACTAGTATGGATTTATGGTGGAGGGTACATGAGTGGAACGGCTACACTTGACCTGTATAAAGCAGACATAATGGCTTCATCAAGTGATGTTATAGTAGCGTCGATGCAATATAGGGTTGGAGCATTTGGATTTTTGTATTTAAATAAATATTTTTCTCCTGGAAGTGAAGAAGCTCCCGGCAACATGGGTCTTTGGGATCAGCAGCTAGCAATTCGTTGGATAAAAGATAATGCTCGAGCTTTTGGAGGAGATCCTGAATTAATTACCTTATTTGGTGAGTCAGCTGGTGGAGGAAGCGTGAGCTTGCATATGTTGTCACCAGAAATGAAAGGATTATTTAAAAGAGGAATATTACAGTCGGGTACTTTGAACGCACCATGGAGTTGGATGACAGGAGAGAGGGCGCAAGATATTGGAAAAGTTTTAGTAGACGATTGCAACTGTAATAGCATCCTTTTAGGTGTTGATCCAAGTTTAGTAATGGATTGCATGAGGGGTGTTGACGCAAAAACGATCTCCGTACAACAGTGGAACTCTTATACTGGCATCCTTGGTTTTCCGTCAGCTCCAACAGTTGACGGTATATTTCTGCCAAAGGACCCTGATACTATGATGAAGGAGGGACATTTTCACAATACAGAAGTTCTCCTAGGAAGCAACCAAGACGAGGGTATGTATATAAAACATTTATAATTTCTATATTGTTTTAAGGTCTCTACATTGTACCTAATTGTAACGCTGTTACCTATAACACCACCATTAGGTTGTTTACCATAGGAACAGACGACCGTGTAAGTATATATGTTATAAGATATTAGTTATTATTAGTTAAGAGTTATAAGATATTATTTTATATATGATTATAATTATTTACATTAACGTATTGTTTTATAACGTTGACATTTTGTTCGAGGTCACGATTAAAACAAAATATTGTGGTTTGTGGTTAAGTTTGATTGTTAATAAAGTCAGTAAATAAATAATTTGTTAGTCAAATATAAATATTTATTATACAATTTAAGTTACAGTGAGTTTACAGTTTACTAAAATATTTTTCATTGTACACGTGTTTTGAATAAAAGTATGAAACATATTTAAAAAAATGCTTTAACAACTTATTTAACATAATATCTTTAAGCTATAAAACCACAGTCAATAATATATTTTGATATTTTACTATCTTGAATTGGATTGCTATTGTGTGTATTTTAATATACTTGCGTTGTTTCAAAGTCACGATCTAAATGTATTAAATTAGTTGTGGTTGCAATATTATCAACTTAACATAAAAAAAGTTTATGGCAGCTACAAAACTTCGATAATCGCAGAGAATGCACGTACCTGTATGAAACTAATGCCGTCTTTAAAATGAAACTGCAGGCTTTTTTAAATAACAGCAAAATATATAACATGCAAATGAAAAATACTTAAAAGTTTATTTATTATAAATTCCTGTATTCTAAGTATACTTATTACATGAAAGTAGAGCTCAGTAATATTCAAGGTTTGTATTATACTCAAGACTTGACCGCAAATATTTGTTTTCAGAATTAAATGCATTTATAACAAGAACTGTTATGTTTCATGACATAGTATTTTATTTCTTGCGATATTGCGCTTACTGACCTGGCTGCAGGTAAGTATAGCAATCATAGAGATGGGTGCCTACTACAGTCAGGTATATAATGTAAAATATTGACGGTTTTAGCTTACTACATGTAGGTAATTAACATGAGAGGGAAAAGATAATTTTTTTAAGTATTATTATTTGCAGCAGGCTTATGGTGGCAGAGGTTGTTTTTATAAATTCACAATATTGAAATCAGCCTATAAAATTTTTTTTGATCTTAGACCAAAACAAGATTGTCAATTTGTTGTTTTTTTAAAATATTAAAACAAAAATTTAACCTTCAAATAGATTTATTGAGCATGTTAGGATATTATATCAATAATAGTCTAACATTTAATATCATATTTTCCCTAAAATTGACCTTAGCGACCTTGTTATTATTGTAAAGCGTGACATATCAATATCGGGCATAGAGTTCGAGGTCGTCTGCGTGGCACACACCTGATAGGAGGAGAGGGGATTGTACGCGTGCGCTCTGCTACGTAAACACAATATCACGCCGTGGACTGAGCCCGTACTACTAAGTACTACAGACTCGCCCACGTCTCTAGGCGACCCCCTTCTAGGGGAGAAGGTCGTCCCCCCAGTTGCCATGTACCTCTAACAGGACCTACTTAGAACTTTACAGACTTTGTAGTATCTAATAGAACTTTTTTATAATTTAACAAATTCTTTTGCGTTTAACTTATACGTTTTTGTTTTAAAGTGAAACTTTTATTACATCGTCTCAAACTTTTTCGTCTGTGTGTTGCATGTCGTTGACGGTCGGCCGCGCGGTAAGATTGATGTAAAGCGATTTTTATACCCTTAATGGAATATTATTCCAAAAATTTTTAGTTAAATGTCTTTAATGTGAAAAAAAGTTTCACTTTTACCGTGGTTTCATAAAACCACACAGGTTTTTAATTTATTTGTAAGTGTAAAGCTTAAAATGAGCATAGATCATATCGCTATTTTAATAAATAAAAATTGTAATTTGACAAGTCATTGACTATCGTAACAAATTATTAGTTTTTATTGGGAAATTATGATAAAGTTAAATTGTCAATTAAAAAACTTTTGATATAAGTATATCACGCTTTGCTTGTTTTATAATGATAGCACTTTAGTCATAAACAAGTTTTTTATGTGTGCAATAAGTAGAAAATTAATAAGTAAAGTTGCATTGAATTCCACTCAAGTCAATCTTCTACTGAACTTGATGTGCCGGACTAAAAACAAACACAACACAACACAGATACATTTGTAAATCATATTTATCCAACCTTACAATGATTTAAAATAAGGTGAGTATTTGTACACACAATAATTATACTTATTTAATTATTAATGATAAAATATAATTGCTAAACTGAGAATATTATAGCAAAAAAATTAAAAATATATAAATATACCTTTACAAACATTACTTTGAAATAGGCCTAGCCTCTATCACGCTCATAATGCATGGCTTTTAGCGATATAAAATAATTTTTATACCAAAATACAACTTCCAGCATTACATTTCACCTAACACCAGAATAAATAAATAAATAAATATTTACAACATACACATACGACATCTGTTCCTAAAGTAAGCAACTTAATGCTTAAGTTACTTATAGGTAAGAGCTGACTGGTATAGCTACATTTTTTTTCGATAAACATACATATAAATAATAAATATATATATTACACTCAGACTCGGGCCGGGAATCGAACCAACCTCCGAAGCAAAAAGCAGGGTCACTAAAAGCTGCGCCAACAGGCTATATAGACAAGTCATATTATATTGTGCACATATATCAGTATATATGATTTATTTACGTAGACAGAAGTTAACGATCGTTTCACAGACTAATAAAATTATTCTTATAAATAGATTGTTATTGCATTTCTTAATATTGCATTTACTGTATATGCGATATTATGCGAACGCTAAAAGTTTTATTATGTTTAACAGTCAAACGATTTGTTACATGCCTAATGAAATCAATCCTTACGTAAAAACCTAATTCGGAATTAGCGAAGATTTTTTATTATAATTTGTTTGCTCGCAAACGAAAAAAAAGCGACTTCAATTACATCGACAAGTAATACAACGTAATAAGACGAAAAAATAGTCAAGTAAATACGCGCTATTAAAGATTACTTAAAAAGTTGTAATCACCGGTCCACCCAGTCAAAAGTTCTGAGCTAACATACATAAAAAAAAAAAAACATACGTGTCGAATTGAGAACCTCCTCCTTTTTTGGAAGTCGCTTAAAAATCTTTTGAATTTGTAATCTAATATCGTGATAGTAATTTCAAATGCTTAGTTTTATTTACATAATAAAACAACAATATTTGCTTTTTACCTGGATTTGCCTAATTTTTATATTTTTATTTATGGAAATATTTACATTTTCATTTCCACAGATTTTTGGACTATATTACTTATAGTTTCAATAACACAATACAACGTGTATTGTGCTATTCATTCTAATGTAGTTTTTTGCTATTTACTTTTTTTTTTGGTTTAGCCGAAGCGTTTTGATGATATAGAAATGTAAAATAATCCTTTTATTTTTTACGTTTTACATATTGGTTAGTTAAAAAAGTACTATAAAGTAAACATTATATAATGCAACTAAAAGCGCTCGGGCTTGGCAAGCGTTGCAAGTATGTTTTAATGAAGACACTCGTTGCTCGCTCGTTCTGCACATCTTCCACGTGCAAATTATTCAAATAGAATTTAATTTGTAAAGCAATTGGGTGACTTTCACATGACCTATATCGTTAGACCTTTGCTCAGTATAAGTCTAATATTACGTTATAACTGTTCCAATTAATACTCGTATACATTATTCAATTGAAGTTTGAATAACGTTCTTTTATTAAGGGCCTGTCCCACCAGTTGTGGATAACGCTGTTTGACGGATGACAGTATCCGATCGTAAAAAGTTATTTTTTTACCATAGAATTCCACTATATTTATGAGATATTTCTATTCGCAAATAATCTTAAAGTTGAAATTTGTTAATTAAGGAGAAACAAAACGGTTCTAATGGCCTACTCTACCTCCTACTGTCAAAGTCTATTTGTATCGACATTCGTCAAATAGCGTTATCCAAAAGTGGTGAAACAGGCCCTTGGAGACATATTTTTTTATACGTATCTATTTGTTAGGAACTAGCTCACCTGATAGACTTTGGCCAATCTTACGAACTGTCAAAGGTCAACTGTCAACGTTGAAATAATCTTTACATTTTCTGAAATTTTCAAATTTTATGAACAATTTCATTAAATTTTCATTCTCTGAGAACTTTTTTACAAAATAATAGAAAACTTTAAAAAATATTGTTTTACAAACAGGTAATACAAAGAAAAATTAAATAAGTACGCCAACTTTTCTTTTGCCTGAAAAAAAAAACAAATAATTAACGTAAATTATAGTTTTTGCGAATTATAATATACATTATTATATATGCATTAAAACAATTTTAACGCGATATTTCTATAAAATATTTCCACCAGTATACATTTGATGTTAAAATAAATTTTATACATGCGATATGGCATTCAAAGAAGTAATTTTCATATTCAAATTAGATTTTATTTGTTGATCTTCATGTAACGAGCATGCAAAAAGGTAGCATATAACATTTTTATCGATACTTAACTTTTTTTTAAGTATCATTAGTATTATTACGTACACTCGAGTTATATGGAAAATACGACAAAACGATACGAAATGTTCTCTGGAACTTTAATAATTCAAGGTTTGCTGAAATATTTCCTGCTCGCTAACAAGGGTAGCTAACAACTTTTTGAGTAACTTCCTTATAGTTGGGAATAACCGGTATAAACATTCGAATAAATGAGTGCTTCCCAGGCATATAATAGTTACATTTCTATGTTCGAGTTTGTTCTGAATTTCGAGAAACGGATCTATAGTTTTTAATTGATGAAGCTTTAGCACAACTTCACTAAATATTACTAGGCTGAATTGAGTAGTGTTTATGATTAGAAGTTTGTTAGACCTTCAAAAATGTATGTTGCTTCAGCCTGTAATATCCCACTGCTGTCTATAGGCCTCTTTCCCCATGTAAAAGAAGGATCAGAGCTTAATCCACCACGCTGCTTCAATGCGCGTTGTCGGATATATTCCCTACTGAGTAACAGTTCGTCATCATCGTTATCAGGTGTAGTGATAACAACCGGGACCGACGGCTTAACGTGCTCTCCGAGGCATGATAGGGAGACCCACAAGGATTGCACAAACACCAGACCACGGCAAACATCTGTATGGCCAATATAAATTTGATTAGATATAGATTGTCATATGCGGGGATCGAACGCGCAACCGCCAGCGCAACAGCAACAAACCAGTGCTGTGACTGATGCGCTAACGCGCCAAAATGTATGTCTCTATTACAAAATTAAAATATGTATTAATTAGTCATAATATCGTTACTAGTGTTATCAGTTAGAAAGTTAGCTCATAAGTTCCACTTTTACGGCTAAGCCGCTTGACCGATCACCATAAAATTTGGTTTGTCCTTTGTTTATTAGAACCTCGAGAAGGACATAAGTTAGTTTCGTATCGGATAATTACTCCTTTGGGATATCGAAACGACTTTACAACAGCAATTAATTGTTTAACATAGTATGAATCTTAATATATAACTTTTCTGTATGTGTGTATCACCTAGCTACTCCTAAAGGGCTGGACCTAATTGATTGAAATTTGGTGTTTATATTTTAATGGGTTCATGAACGGTTTGAAAAAAAAATTGGACCCGGTAGGTGGTACTGCTGTCGAAATATCAGCAAGCAAGCTGCTATTCCGGTAGTCGCTAGTATATTATTAATTTAAACTCCATGATCTACAAATGGGCATGACGAAAGATTTTCAAAACCTCTTCCGTAATGTGGCTACACATTTACTATTTACGAAAATACCTATATTTCGGTAATAAACTTAAGTTTAAGGAAGATTAAAACTATTTTTCTAATATGTTTTCAATAAGAGCGGCAAAACGGCTGCAGGTGTCATGGCGTCGGCTCTGACGTCACAAAATAATCTGGCCTTACTTTTTACTTTACTCTTTGGAGCGCGCCTGACGTATTATGTTATGTTGTGACGTCTGCGCTGTAATTTGTGTTTCATTCAAAATGGCCGATTGCAGTATTTTAATGTTTTATTTTATTGAAAATCACAATAATCTTATTATTTTACATAAAACTAAACCAGTATTTTGAATTTTTTTAATATGAGTGTTCCGCTGAAATCATTAAATTGACGATTTTTTGATACTGTCGTCATGCCCATTGTGAACGAATCGTTAAAATGTTTAAAAATGTACAGAGAATTCTTTTTATGAAATATCATAGTTCACGCAAGTGCTAATCTATATATATACCTATAAAAGAGATTTCCACCCATATATTAACTCATTACGATATCTCTGGAACCATAAGGCGTAGAGACTTGAAATTTGGTAGGAATATTTCTTTCGCCGAGTAGAGGTCAGCTAAGAACGGATTTTACGAAATTCCGCCAACAAGAGGGGGTGGCGGGTGTTAATAACATATATGGCAAAAGAACGTTTGCGGGGTCAGCTAGTAATATTGTTACGTGTTAGGGTTCGAACGATTTGGAGAGAAAGACCTGCTGACTCTTTTAGAGACTTTATTCACTAGCACTAGGTCCGACACAAAGCACTAGGTACAAACACTAAGTACTTGGTACACTCACTAAGCACTAGGTACACTCACTAAACACTAACGATGTCCGAGGTCGTAGCCAATGTCGTAGGTTTCCGCTGGTATCACTCTTGTTCACTAGTATTCACTTCGAAGTCACTTCGACGATAGCTCAAAACTGAACTCAAATCGCTCGCCTACCTGCGGCCTATTTATACCGGCCGAGTCTACTCCCACACCATTCTGAAAGTTCGCGCGTGTACTCGGTTTGCGAGTCTATTCCTCTAGCGCCATCTAGTATTGAGTGGAGGTTTCACGTTGTCTTTGTAACAAAGTGGTTTTATCGGTTGCCGCTAGATGGCGCTAGTTTTGTGCTATGTGTATTCGTAACAATATTTATGTTTGTATTCATGACACACATACTCCTCTAGAAATATGTTATATATTATTGCAATGCATGGGTGACAAATTTTTTTGTTTTTGTTTTGGGTGGGCCTACCCACGCTGGTTTCCTTCTAAATTCAAATAGATTTATAATTGATAAACGTGTGAAAAAAAAGTACGTAGGACATAGAACTTCATCTATTATGTAGTCGGAGGGACTGAAATATTTCACTAAAATTTCTTTTCTCTTTGTGAATTGTTTAATTTAAAACTCACTTTTTACTTAATGATTTTTTGGTGTTTGTATCAAAGTAGCATATGTATGTTATAACAAATATTTTATACAACTTACAGTTAATACGTTTAAAAGATTCTTTAATTTTGTTAACATAAATAAACACTTTTGTTAGTAGGTACCATTAATAAAAATTTGCCTAGTTTCCGATTTATCATATTTATTACCTCACTCACACCAAACATCCGCTCTTTTATGTCCTAAGGTTGGCTGGTAAAGAATGCTTTTAACAATACGCCCCATTTTATACAATTCATAATATAATGTGCAATAAGATAAACGTAATTTGTTTCTTTTCACTCTGATTGAATGTTGGAAAATAATAGTACCTACATAGAATTGACTTTATTTTATATCGGCTAGTTATTTGAAGCTATTATCGCTATCAGCGTTTATATGACCCGAAATGCAAGAAAAAGTGTCCTAAAATTGGATCTCCAGAATGATCAATGAATCAGAATGAGCTCAGTCAAAAACAGCCGCGGCAATTATTAAGCCCGAAATCATTTTGACTAGCCCGTTGGCGCAGTTTGTAGTAGCTTTCTGTTCCGCGGGTTGCGGGTTCGATTCTTGCCTGAGTCTGGGTGTAATATCTGTATTTATATATTTCTTTGTCTATTATCAACAAAAATATTAAACTATAACAGTTGGCTGTTACATAGGTATAACACGAGCTTTAAGTTGCTTACTTTAGGGATAGAAGAGCGTGTGTGTATTTGAAAAAGTAGGTATTTATTTATTTATTTAAAGATTTTTTTAAATGTGTATGTTGTTAAATGTTAATGATTAATGATAAATTATTTGAAAAATCAACACACGTGTTGTTTAAAAAAATTGCATTAAAATTTTGTTTTTATGTTTTTTTTTATTCTATCACAACATTTTTATAGGGGCTCATTTTAGAAACTATTTTTGACGTGCCAAAATTTATTCCCTTGACATCTAATTACATCAACGCAAGTGAATCCGAGCAGGTCTACAAGCTTTTTAATTTTTACGCGATACACGATCACGGTCACGATTCAGCCTGTGATATCCCTTTGTTGGGCATAGGCCTCTTCGCCATGTAGGAGAAGGATCGGAGCTTAATCCACCACGCTGTTCCAATGCGGGTTGACGGGTATATTTCCTATTATGAGTAACGATCGCTATCAGGTGTACATGATAACAACCGGGACCGACGGCTTAACGTGCTCTCCGAGGCACGGTGGGGAGACCCACAAGTACTGCACAAACACCCAGACCACGGCAAACATCTGTATGGCCAATACAAATATTGTCGTGTGCGGGGATCGAACCCGCAACCGCCCGCGCATCAACCAATCGCAATCCAGTGCTGTGACCGCTGCGCCAACGCGGCCTCACGTCGTCGTTTCGTGATACATAAACATAGTATATTATTTTCTAAATATAATTTGAAAGCAATATGAAATGGGTATTTCAAAACCAACACCAGGAACTGATTCTAGCGTGGTTCATTAAAATAAATTAAAATAGGTCAATGACTAAAGTAGTGTACATTATTTAGGTTAGGTTATATTAGGTGCAGATCATTTAATTATAAAGAGCCTCTTATAGTACGGGTAAGCATTTTTACATGTTAAGCGTGCATTTACAAACAATTCTGTGGTGCGTTAAATTAAAACAAATTTCCTTTTTAATTTATTATTAGTCTATGTATGGCAACTGAACAACCGTTCTGGTGGAGGTAATGGTGCATGTGCTATGTACGTGTCTAAACACCGGCGATTTGCGGGTTCGATTCCATCTTGGAATGAATATTTATTTTAAACTAGATGGCCCGTTGAACTTTGTATAACCTACATATATTTATGAAAAATATACACAAAACACTTTCTGAAAGCACCTATAAATATTTGACAACCAATTTATAACGTTTTTGACAAAAGACATTAAATTTCCCCGCTAGAAACATTTTGTATTGGAAAATTAAATCGTCGTTTTTAGTATTTTCTGTTACATATTATTTATGTTTCTCACCGTAAAAACCTTGCCTGAACTTCCACAAAAATTTCAAGATGAAAATTAGCCAAATTGATCCAGCCATTCTCGAGTTTTAGCGAGACTAACGAACAGCAATTGATTTTTATGCATAGAGATAATATATCCGCCAACCGGCAGTGGAGTAGTGGGGTGGATTAAGCTCCGACCCTTCTCCTATATGAAGAAAGAGGCCTATGCTTACCAATGGGATATTACAGGTTGAATCGTGGGTCGACTGGCTGGTAGGTGCGGTTGGCATTGACCATTCTTTCAGATCTAGAGTTGTGGGTTCAATTTCCAATCCGGGCCTGGGTGTAAGCTTTAAATTATGTATACGTATTATTTATACCTATATACATTTAGTAAAAAAGATAAAAAAGTCAGTCTTTACTGCTTCTTAAAATTAAGTGAACTACCTTAAAATGACATGTCTCTGTGTGTGTTATATATCAAAACATCTCTATCTGTATAATCAATGTTAATGGTCCTTAAAAGAATAAAACACTACTTAGCCTTGTAACGACATTGCTATATTTTTTTAATGAAAAGAGTATCGTATTTATGAAAAATATCTTTTAAGGGCTCGTTTAAAAGTTACGCGAACATTAACCCTTTTCAAAGCACCATTTGTAGACGTCTAAATGTATTTGGATATTTTGTTTAATAGCTGTTATTATAAATTAATGAACCTAAACTTATTTTGTTTTATTCTAATTTGATTATTGTAACAAATACACCATTAACTTAAAAAAGTAAATTGTAGAGAAGTTAATATATGTAATTAGCTCTTCTCTCTATTATGTTAGAATCGAGTATTAATCAATTATTAGAATCAAGTATTAATATTGTTATAATCAAGTAATAATATCAAGATAGAAGAATAGAAATGTTTAAAATGAATGATGTTTCATGTTTGTAGGGTAGATTGAACTAAGACGTTAGATGTATGTAATGTCAGTCTTGGAGAAAATTTCAATGTAAACCGATCAAGCAATGAAATAAATTGGTGAATATTTTTGTGATCTGAGTTTATTTAATTGAAAACCGAACTTATCGTACGTATCGTATAAGTCTAACATTAGTTATATTATCCTGTGGTGTAATATAAAGTGAAGCACTTTAAAAATAACTAAAACTAATTACATAGGTTTGATTGTTTTGTTACACACAGTTTATGTACCTGAACGTAAAATGTATCTTTCACATAAATCGTTGTATAAAATATTAATATTTCATAAAATGCTGTATCAATAACCTTAATATTTATTTACAGGAACGTATTTTCTGCTTTACGACTTCCTCGATTACTTCGAAAAGGATGGACCGAGTTTTCTGCAAAGGGAAAAATTCTTGGAAATTATAGATACGATATTCAAAGAGTTCTCTAAAATCAAGCGAGAGGCGATAGTCTTTCAGGTGAGCTATGAAAATAAAAAAATATAAGTACATAATATGTTATTAAATGTTCAGAATTTTATTTCTTGTTTATAGTAAATAGTAGATATCCCCACAGCGTATACTCGTACACAATATATTACATATCATCTATAGTTATAGTGGACTATAACTTAAAGAACTAGTGCATAATATTTTTTTCTTTTTTCCTCCTATTTTGATAATAATAGACCTTTGCCCAACAGTGACACTTACGACAATATTTTTTGGTAGTAACGGTATTATGCATTTTGGTCACAGGTTAGAGAATGCATTCATACTTTAACAAATTCTGATAAATAACTTAAACTTTACATGTTACGCCTGTTGTACAATTATTTTTGTGTATTGCTTTATAAATTGTAAACTTCTTCTGTGTGTACAATAAAAAGTAAATTATTAGTATTACCAACTTTATTTTTATTTTGTGACCTTGGTTGGTAATCACAAAAAAAACAGCAACGTTAAATTTTGGCTGTTTTTTGCCCCAGCGTAGATTTATGATCAGTTTATTTAAGATGCAAATCATATTCTATTCAATAGAATACCTCGGCAATATGGTATGTCTTTTTTTAAGATTCGCCTTTAGTACAATGTCTGTGCATCTTATGATTATCTTATGAATAACCGGTGCCTACATCATCTTCAGTTAGATTCGTGGAAACGACTAATGAGGACTTCCCATTTGAAATTGCCTCCTACCATAGAAAATGCTACGATGCGTGTATCATTTGTGCAAATAATTTTGTATCTGGTACGAAGATTGAGTTATTTTAATGTGTTAAAAGTTTTAATTGTCATAGTCACAGTCCCCTATGTTTATGTAAGAATCGGCATTTATATCAATTTGTTGTATAGTGTCCTTTTTTTGTATTAAATTTTTTAAATAATTCACTGTTGGACGAAGTTCTATTTTCCTACAGCATAAGTATATTTGTCTGGGAGCTTCTCTTATTTTTCTTCCTCTTCATAATCATGCATGGTTCTCAGCAAATTTTTTATCGACAACGCAGAACAATTTTTAAATAAATTTAATACTATGGCTCTGCTTGAATCTGTGGTAGCCACTTATGACTCATGTTTTCTATGGACTGAACAAGCTCATATTTAGTAATATAGAATATTGTCTTCTGAAAGTAATTAATATATATTTTTTTTCAATGACTGACATGTTGCAGACGCCATAGTCCAAGAAAAAGTAGTAAAAGTTTTAATAGTGACAGTAAAGTTTAAAAATATAATACCATATACTTAGGTACTATAGAAATAAATGTTCAAAAATGTTTTGTCTTACCTACTTTTATAGATAACGGAATTGGATTCCATTATTTAAAATTGATGTTCTCATATTTTTTTAGTACACGGACTGGGAGGAGATCACGGATGGATACTTGAACCAGAAGATGATTGCGGACGTCGTAGGCGACTATTTCTTCGTATGTCCGACCAACTACTTCGCTGAGGTGTTGGCGGATTCCGGAGTCGACGTGTATTATTACTATTTTACACACGTAAGTAGCATTTTACGCAAGCATTTTTTTTTTGCTTTTTTAACAAGAAAATTTCTTTCTGGATAGTCATTTTTAATTACATTCTGTATATTCTAATGTCAGCAATATCTTAGAGGAAAATTCTTGAACGTAAAAATCTCTTACTATATTCTTGTAAATTTATTTATTTAAGATAAAAAATGAAATTCACACACGGTAAAACTAGTTCAAGAACCGTAGTATATGAAATAATTTAGTTGCTAATCTAAAATATAACTTTACATCTTAGTTGTTTTTTTAAAGGGTGTTTAATACTACGATGATGGAAAAAAAATAATCTTAATAAATGCTTATTTTCTCGAGAGTTTTTTCCGAACCCGACTTACGATCCAAATCGACCTGTCAAATTAGAAAAGCCCTTGCTGCCATAATATCTTTTTATTATTTTAGCGTCAACATTCTTGTTGACTTTGAGCGTGCGGCGATAGAATTTTCCGCTTATAACTTATAGCATTTGTTGATAACTTATTTCAATATTAAGCTGGTAATAATCATATGACGCATTTAAAAATCTTAACATGAAACATTCCTTTATTTCTTCCATCGTGACCTTGAAAAAGTTTTATAAAAAAACACGCCACAGATTTACATATTTAAATAGACGAGTGAAATACACACGAAAATGCAAAAAAGATTCCGCGCAGAAGAAGCACTTCGAAACTGCAGACCCGTTTGAGCTAACACGTTAATTTAGCTAACGAACCAAACGCAAGGGCTCTTGCAAAGGGGCTGCCAGCAACATTTATTTTTTTTGACCTGAAGCGAAAACTGATATGTAGCCTTTAAGGCTAGAGTAGTGGGAAAACTATTTTTGCAATTGAAACTGAATGTCAAAGAGAGATCGAGTAAAATTCACCCCTTTTAGTAATACGTAGTCGCTGTATATTACACGATCAGAAATGTCTAATTAATTATTATTATTTGATTTATTTAAATCAACGATTGATAAATGATAAATTTATAATATGTTATTTTATCATTTAAATATCACTCAAGTATAAATTACAAATTAATTCTTGATATAACAAATAGTATAAAATGAGGTTTAGTTTCATTTATTTATCGAGCGATCACTTTCAGTATCATATTAATTCTTAGTGAGGTTTATTTTGGAGGTCAAATCTTTATAATTACACGAATAACAAAGGTAAAGAAATTATTTATATAAATGTGTTAATCCCAGGGTTTGTCAGACCGATTAAAAAAAAATTATGTTAGGTACATACCTATATGGTTATTAAAGGAGGTTATTTATTTAATCTATACTAATATTATAAAGTGGTAAAGTTTATAACTTTGTTTGTATATACGGGGTAATCTTCGCAAATACTGATCCGATCATGAAAATTATTTCGCTAACAGAAAGCTACACTATTCAGGAGTGACACGATAAAAGGAAAAAGATAAAAATATATAAAGATATTAAATCAGCATGATTTGAACCTGCGCCCTCTGACGTGCCGTGTCAACAATTCAATCTAATCAAGCATTATTATTTGCCTTAGAAATTAATTGGTGATTTTAAAACATTTATATTTATCTGATTTGCTGAAAATAGTGAGAGTGTATTGGAACATATCAAATTTCACCGTACCCTTCTTATGTGAAATGGATTATAACGCCCAACGAAGTGGGCACGGGTCGGCTAGTAAATGATAATAATAGATCGCGTTGCCTAGACGTTACGTCGTAACCTATTGGAAGAAAGTTGTAAGCTTAAATGTCAATCAACCATCTATTAAGAATTATCGAAGACACAGCAGGAAATACCCTGCTCAAAATCTGAAGCAGCCAGTCTGGGGACTCTCCAGTAGTGATGTGTTCCTGTGGTGAATAAAGTGGACAGAGTTCCAGGGATGGGTGAGGCAGTGGAGTAGCGTGAGGGGGTGCCGATGGCGCCACGGCACACGAAAAAGGGAGGCAAAATCACCACGATTTTTTTATAAAAATCAAAATCACATCCGCAATGTAAAACACATAAAAAATTCAGTAGAATTGAAAACCTCCTCCTTTATTGAAGTCGGTCAATAAACATAGAGGCCCGGGCGACAAAAACCACGCTACGCCACTGGGTGAGAGTTAGGTCGCCTTCAAATTTGCCGCGCTACTTTGTAAATCTATGTAAATAACAACGCGCGGCTGCAGCGCTGCGGCCACGCTGCTGTCGCGCTGCAATCGCGCGTTGTTATTTACATAGATTTACAAAGTAGCGCGGCCGCAGCGCTGCCGCCACGCGACAAATTTGAAGGCGCCCTTAGGGTCGGCAACGCGCTTGTGATACTTCTGGTGCTACTGGCGTTTAATCGTTTAATAAGCTACGGTAACCACTTACCATCAGGTGGACCGTACGGTTGTTTGCCGACCTAGTCGTAAAAAAGAATTAAAAGTCGTCGCGGTAGAAAGTGCGAGTGATATCAAGTGAGTATTTAATCAAAAAGTCTTTAGTGATGCATTCGTACTGTTAATTAAATTCGTATTATTAACATAACATTTATTTCTATTTTACGGTATCAATACCACTTACCCGTGATTTAAAAGTAATTTTAGTTATATTATGAACAAATATAATATATTTATAGTTAATATTGAAACTGATGCGTATAATTATATCTGTCTGTCTATACGCGGGTTTATTATATCGGTTCAGCCTCTAATATCCCACTACTGGGCATAGGCCTCTTTCCCCATGTAGGAAAAGGATCAAAGCTTAATCCACCACGCTGCTCTAATGCGGGTTGGTGGATAAAATCCCTACTATGAGTAACGATCGCTATCAGGTGTACATGATAACAACCGGGACCGACGGCTTGAAGTGCTCTCCGAGGCACGGTGGGGAGACCCACAAGGACTGCACCAACACCCAGACCACGGCAAACACCTGTATGGCCAATAAAAATGTTTGTCATGTGAGGGGATCGAACCCGCAACCGCCAAAAAGCGCAGCAGGCACAAAGCAGTGCTGTGACCGTTGCGCTAATGCGGCGTCATATTGGTCTAAGATCCGGGAACAATTTTTTATAGCCTATAAATTTTCAATATTGTGAATTTATAAAAACAACCTCTGCCACCATAAGCCTGCTACACTTTTTTTTTATCTTTTCCCCCTCATGTTAATTACATGTAATAAGCTAAAACCGTTAATATTTTACATCTGACTGTACTAGGCACCCATCTCTATGATTGCTACACTTACCTGCAGCCAGGTTACTACTGACTGAGGTTACTGATTATTTTTGTTTTATTTTATCGTAAGCAGCGATCTCTTTCAGACAAATTTTAGACAGAAAAAAATATACACAGAAAAGGTAAGCAGCAAAAAAAAAATAAGTAAAAGCAGCAATATTATTTATAAATAAAATATTAATAGATGATACTAAAGTAAAATGTGCGATTTTATCCTCAAATAAAGCTAGCAGCTGGTCAAATAAAATATAATAAAAGGTTTTTCCCCCATTTATTTATTATGAAACTTTAAAAGACGTATCAAGAGAGAAACAAAAATAATCCCCTACCTACAAAGATAACAGACCATACGTACACGTGAAAGAATTTATCTTTCTTACAATCTGTCGTATTTCTTGTAGAGCCATGCCCCAGTACTTTTCTTCATAAGTAGAACAGGATCTCGCCGTTAATTACCGTTGCAGGAAACGTGTAGGTGGATGAATGCTTCCTTGAACCTACGTTTGATAAAAAAAAAAAAAAATCGTATTTGAATCTTACTTGCATTAATGTACTAGCCTCATAGTATTATATTCCTTTATATGAATTCTTTACATTTAAAAGAAATTTGCAGAGTTTTATAAATGTTAGTATATTTTATTATGGATCTTATACTATTAAACGAGCAATTCTTGTATATATATATATATATATATATATATATATATATATATATATATATATATATATATATAGAATCTCAATCTCGGAGTCGGCTCCAACGATTTTCGTGAAATTCAGTATACAGGGGATTTCGGGGGCGAAAAAATTGATCTAGCTAGGATTCATTTAAAAAAAATGTCGTTTTATCCCTGTTTTTAGGCAATGAAAAAATATCATTAGAATAATATAGCTTAATTTCACTACTGCCAATATAGCTGTAACAGCGTAATTAGGTAATCGGTGGGTGTCAATTCGTCTTGACCCGGGTTCGAATCTCAGTCTCCAGATTAATTCTTTTTTCTTTTTTTTTTTTTATTTCACTCGTGATTTATTATTTAAATAAAATTAAAATATAAAAATAACGAGAAAAAACAAAAAACAAAAAATAAAATGAAAATACCGAGCAAGGCTCGGTCACCCAGGTACTGTTTCATTAAGTATCTTATACTATTAAACGAGCAATTCTTGTATATATATATATATATTTTTTCTGAATCTCTGAATCGGCTCCAACGATTTTCGTGAAATTTAGTATGCAGGGGATTTCGGGGGTGAAAAATTGATCTAGCTAGGATTCATTTAAAAAAAATGTCGTTTTATCCCTGTTTTTAGGCAATGAAAAAATATCATTAGAATACGAAGCTTAATTTCACCATTATTAATATAGCTGTAACAGCGTAATTAGGAAAGCGACGGATTTCAAATCGTTTTGACCCGGGTTCGAATCTCAGTCTCCAGATTACTTTTTTTTTCTTTTTTTTTTAAATTTCACTCGTGATTTATTATTTAAATAAAATTAAAATATAAAAATACTGAAAAAAAAACAAAAAATAAAATAAAAATACCGAGCTGGGCTCGGTCACCCAGGTACTATATATATATATATATATATATATATATATATATAATCTCAATCTCGGAGTCGGCTCCAACGATTTTCGTGAAATTCAGTATACAGGGGATTTCGGGGGCGAAAAATTGATCTAGCTAGGATTCATTTAAAAAAAATGTCGTTTTATCCCTGTTTTTAGGCAATGAAAAAATATCATTAGAATAATATAGCTTAATTTCACTACTGCCAATATAGCTGTAACAGCGTAATTAGGTAATCGGTGGGTGTCAATTCGTCTTGACCCGGGTTCGAATCTCAGTCTCCAGATTAATTCTTTTTTCTTTTTTTTTTAATGTCACTCGTGATTTATTATTTAAATAAAATTAAAATATAAAAATAACGAGAAAAAACAAAAAACAAAAAATAAAATGAAAATACCGAGCAAGGCTCGGTCACCCAGGTACTGTTTCATTAAGTATGATAACATTAATTAAGGTAAAACGTGTTTTTTTTTTTGTATATTGACTTATAAGAAATTATCAAACTTCTCAAGTTGTGGCGTGGTAAACTATTACAAATTATAATTAAAATTGCAATATTAAAACAATGGTTTAAAATATAGTATTGCCACTTAAAAATCTTTTAGAAAGTCTTTATTAAAAAAAAAAGATTTTTAAGTGGCAATACTTCCAAGATTAACAACAATTTTGAAAAAGTTCCTAAGGATATTAATACACTACTTATAGTATTTACTGTATTTATTTATTTATTTATTAAATATACACACCATCGACACATCATAAGAACATTACAAGTAGAAATACACAGTTAAACATAGGTACAATACAGTATGATTTGTCTTTTAAAGTAAGTATGATTTGTATTTCGATGGTAAAATTTTAATTTTTAATTTTAACGTAAATCAGGTGATTATAATTTTTTTTTTATGTAACTAGGTCGGCAAAAAAGCGTACGGCTCACCTGATGGTAAGCGATTACCGTAGCTTGAAGACTTCTGCAACACCAGAAGGATCGCAAGCGCGTTACCGACCTTATCCCCAATTCCCCCAGGAGCTCTTTTCACCTTACTCACCAACAGGAACACACCACTTCTTGAAAGCAGTATTATTTAGCTGTGATATTTGATACTGATAATATGGAAATAACATGTACCCTGTTTTTATTCAAAGTACACCGAGTTTCGTAATGAGATATTTTTATGACCTGCGGTTATTTGTTATAGCACATTAAGCCTCAAGAGATACGTTTAATAATTTATTTTTGCATAGTAGTCTTAACTGCTCTCATGAATCAGCAACGAATTGATAAGAAACGACGTAAGGCAACATAATTATAATTGTCACAACATTTTCAGCAATGTGTAAAACACTCAGAAACCGCTCTTGTGTATAAGTGGTGACTTGTGTGGTGGTGTTTGTTTAGTTTGCGGGTTCGATTCCCGTTCTCGATGGATATTTGTAAGTGTACAAATATTTCTTTCCGGTTTGGATGTCTGTCCTTGTGGGTCTCCCCAGCGTGTCTCGGAGAGCACTTTAAGCCGTCGGTCCCGGTTGTTATCACAAATACCTGGTAACCATCGTTATTCATAGTAGAGAACACATCCGCCAACCTGCAGTGGAGCAGTGTGGTGGATTAAGCTCCAATCCTTCTATTACGTGGGATTTTAGTGGCTGAATCGTCTAAAATGCACGATTTCGTTGTTTTTACGCGACTTAAAATAATTCGTTTTGTGTGTAGACAAATTTATTCAACAATTTAGACCATATTATATTTATACTAAGCTTAAGTTTTCGAGTCACTACAAATTTTCGCTAAGTTTTAACTTATTACAATATGGTATCGAAAATAAAAAAAGTCTTCTTTTTTGTATTATTGTAAAAAAATATCAGTTAGGTAATTTAAGTTGTTCAGTAAGTATTGCAAGCAAAGTTTAAATATTTGCACATTAAAAGCTGATGAATAAATATTTTTCAAACAAACAAACAATATTGATCACTTAGACGCTTTTGTTTCAAAGGCAAAAGAATTAAACGAGAGAATTAACGAGAAAACGAGGCAAACTTTTTCTCTTAACTACTATTTAATAATTAAAACTCTACTAACAAGCTCTGTATTAAATTGTCAGCAGCAGCCTTACCTCGGTTATGTCGCTTTCTTGTGTAAAATTAAAAATGTCTACAGAGAAATGTGTAACACAAACACTTCATTAAAACGTAATGATGCTACAAAATAGTTTATTGTTCCTCATTGTACTGCAGCACAAAGGATAGAGCAAACTGAACATTCAATTACCGAATGAAAAATGCTTCTTGCCTTTGCAAAATTATTTAATCTCTATTCGTTGAATTTTTATAAGGGATAATGAAGTAAATAAAAAGCGTTTACCGACGTTGTTTTAAGTATTCATTCAACCCTCGGAATTCTCGTATTAAGTTTTTCGGAAACAAAGTAGGGATTATACAGACCAAAATATTCGACGCAGTTTTTTAAATTTCATGCCGATGACTTTTTTTTTTTGTATTAACTAGTATTACCTTTTTATTACTACTCTTGTCTTACAAGTTACCACATGAAGTTTTATATTCTATATCAGTGACTGAATAAACAAGCTTTCTTTTCTTCCTTGCGCGCTTTTCTTCTTTCAATCTTTTATTACACACATTAATCAGTTATCAATCCAAGTTCTCCAAGGCATCTCCAAGTTCGTGCCAGATATCCTGGTTTTCCGCAATCCTCATCCAGCCGACGCCGAGAATTTTACGTAGATCGTCGGTCCAGCGGACCGGAGGATATCTTACACTGCGTTTGCTAAAACACGGTCTCCACTCCAGGACATGTCTGCTCCAACGGCAATCGGTCCTGCGACAGAGGTGACCAGCCCACTGCCACTTCAACTTTCTAATACTGTTGGCTATGTCGGTTACTTTCGTGTTTTACACATATTAGTGTTTATAGACAATGTTAGCACGTTTGGGATAAGGATTAGATATTTTAACTGGTACTTTGTAATTTTATAACTGTATGATTACAGTATCATTACCACCTTGAAAATGCTTCATTCAATTTCCTTGACGTATTAGGCATGGTAGACACGTGCTGTGTCTATTATCGTCGAAGGCTATTAAGTCTTTACGTCATCCAATTGCAAGTCAAGCACTGTCTACACATTGTTCGCAAATCATTCCTCTTAGGTATTCTTGCGTCTTTTGTTGTTTAATAATTCTATTCACAGGGAATTTTCGACCTTAAATTCTTTTCATTCGGCTAGTTAGATATTATTATCCTGGTAAGGGTAGAGTAAATCGAGTAGATTATTATTGGATGATTGATTTATTGTAGATGTTGATTTTTTTTTGTAGATGGTAATATCATTATGAAAATGGTAAGTCATGTTAGTTTTGAATTTGTACCTTTTATCACTGACAGGTTTCCTATCATAGAATTACTTAGGTAAATCTTTGTTGTAGCATTAGCAATTGATTGTAGCATTCATATTTAGCTTATTTACTTTTAAAAATCTTTGTTTATAGATACATTTTATTATATAGTTTGACTGTGTGTGTATTTTAGACATGTTGTATAACTTTAATTAATACCGGAAACAATTTTTTTTGGTTGGCCTTGACTGTGAATAAAATGTCACCAGGTCAGGATAGGTCTATATATTTTTTTTTAACTGTAGGTAGGTACTGTTTATGTTATATGAGATTTATTTACTTTGAAACCATTTACTAATAATCTGAAATATAATCGCAAACGTTCCGTCTACTTAAAATTTATTAATTAATTCAATAAAATTGAATATCACTGGAGAATTAATTTTAAATTCAATTAGCTGTCATTTCTATACAATCATTAGAGTAAATTATTGATGAGTTGGATAAATATTGGTATAGTATTGAAGTTTATATTGCTTTGTGTTTCAGTTGGCATTTCATGTTACAAAATTGTTTTCAACAGTGAACTGACGTTTCAGGGTGTTTATTTAAAGTCTTAAAACTACCAAATGCTATTACCGCCTGGTGAAGCGTGTTGATGTGCATTTTACAATGGAAATAGAAAATTATTGTATTTGTTTAATGGGTAAAGTTAAATGTAATATACGTAGATAATAACCTAGACCCTAGGGTGTTTATTGAACAACCACAACCCTTACAGATGTTATTGTATGAAAGTTGCTCATTTTAATTTGCAGTAAATGTGATTGATGTCGCAGTAGTTCATACTTCTTTGTGATGGCATGTTTCCCTACTTGTATATAAGTACTAGCTTCTGCGCGCGACTTCGTCGGCGTGGACTCCGCTTCTATTGGTCTTAGCGTGATGATATATAGCCTATAGCCTTCCTCGATAAATGGGCTATCTAACACTGAAAGAATTTTTCAAATCGGTCCAGTAGATCCTGAGATTAGCGCGTTCAAACAAACAAACAAACAAACAAACAAACAAACAAACAAACAATCAAACAAACTCTTCAGCTTTATTATATTAGTATAGATTTACAAGGATACCAGATTACACTAACAGTAATAGTCACAGTATTTTTGATCGGCTCTTATCATATTTTAATATTGGATTCTAATTTAAAAATGAATTATCATTAAAATATCAGATTGAACAAAATTCAGATCGAAAGATGACTTCAATATTAACAGACACCATATTTAAATTTAAAAAAGTCTTAGTAAATAAGAAGCACTCGTTAACCACTTTAAATCCATTGTAGTATGCAATACTCACTGAACACGCTGACCAGCTGCATTTCATTGATCAATACAAGCCTCTTCATCGCTTTTGTTGCACGGGCATCGCCATCAAAACCTCCCACGGACTACTATTTATGCACAATCCAATGGATATTTTGTGTAGCCTTAGTAATCAATATATATAATTAAACTTAAAACTCATATATTGTCAAAATCTATCTCTCTATGTAATCGGCCTTGAATTAAAGTAAGACTATAAGATAATTTATATAGATTTAACTAAGGCATCTCTAATTGAGAATTGCCTTTAAAGCAATAGTTAGCTATAGCAAAATAATACCTTCATTTTGGTACTCTTTTTTAGGGTTCCGTACCTCAAAAGGTAAAAACGGAACCCTTATAGGATCACTTTGTTGTCCGTCTGTCTGTCAAGACCCTTTTTCTCAGAAATGCGTGGAGGCATCAAGCTGAAATTTATATTAAATACTCAGATCTGCTGCCTCTTAAAGCTGTGAAAAAATGAAACTTCTAAGCCAAGGCAATCAAAAGATACAGCCGTTTATGTTGCAAATTTTCGACACTCTCAAGGGAATCAAAACCTACAGGGTACTTCCCGTGAACTAAGAATCTTGAAATTTGGTACGAAGCAATGTCTTATAGCATAGATACAGGAAAAATTGCGAAAAGTGTAAATTTTTAGTTACTACATATAAAAAATATATTTTAATAATTTTACACTTAATACCACTTTTCTCATAAACGCGTAAAAGTATTAAATTGAAATTTATATCAAATACTCAAATCTATAATACCTTTAAGCTGTAACAAAATCAAACTTCTATGTCAACGGTATCAAAAGAAAAACCAAGTTAAGCCGCATATTTTCATCGAAAATAGTCCCAAAGGAATCAAAACCTACAGGGTACTTCCCGTGAAGTCAGAATCTTGAAATTTGGTACGAAGCAACGTCTTATAGCACAGATATAGGAAAAATTGCGAAAAGTGTAAATTTTTAGTTACTACATATAAAAAAATATTTTAATAATTTTACACTTAATACCACTTTTCTCATGAAAGCGTAAAAGTATTAAATTAAAATTCATATCAAATACTCAGGTCTATAAAACCTTTAAGCTGTAACAAAATCAAACTTCTATGTCAACGATATCAAAAGAAAAACCAATTTAAGCCGCATATTTTCATCGAAAATAGTCGCAAAGGAATCAAAACCTAAAGGGTACTTCCCGTGAAGTCAGAATCTTGAAATTTGGTACAAAACAACGTTTAATAGCACAGATAAAGAAAAAATTGCGAAAAGTGTAAATTTTTAGTTAGTACATATAAAAAAAAATATTTTAATAATTTTACACTTAATACCACTTTTCTCTTGAACGCGTAAAAGTATTAAATTGAAATTCATATCAAATAATCAAGTCTATAATAACTTTAAGCTGTAATAAAATCAAACTTCTATGTCCACGATATCAAAAGAAACAGCAATTTAAACCGCATATATTGAAACTAGCAAACAACTGACAAGGGAATAAAAATCTAAAGAATACTTCCCGTCGACCTAAAATCTTCAGGTATGAAGCAACGTCTTATAGCACAGATACAGCAAAAATTACGAAAACCTTAAATGTATTGTTACATCGCAACCACAGAAATAGTATGTGTAATGTTGTTTATTTCTGCTTTGTTTTTCAATTATAAAACTTTGCAAAGTAATATTTATTTACTAACTCTTTTTGCACACCAATACACAAAAGAACAATACATAGAATTTATAACAATAAACTTGCATCAATTGCAACAGGCGGCCTTATCGCTAACACAGCGATCTCTTCCAGGCAACCTTTGGGCAGAGGACTTGCATATAAACTAGGGGAAGGGCGCAAAATTTTGTAAAAAAAGGAACAATATAAAATAAAAATCAGACATAAATAAATAACTATATAACAATAGATGCTATATTTAATGACACATATGTACATATAAGTTTACTCATATGTATACACAAATATATATAAATACATACATACATACGTATATACACTATAAGCAAATTGATAGATTAAGACGAATGACATAACAACATAACGTAACTTCATGAAAAATAATAAATAATAAAATAAAGTTGCTTAACATAATTTAATATGATAAGTACATTTCCTTAACAAGTTTTTCAAATGTCATTAAAGATTGAGCGCGTGAGACAGTGGCAATTAGTTCCAAAGACGATAAGCTTCAATAGTGAAATATTTAGAATAAAAGGAAGACGAATGTGAAGGTATCTTCAAAGTTAGGCTATCATTTAAGCGAAGAGGTACATATTATATATTTATCTTTAACGCCAGCGTTGATTCTAGACCAGAATGAAGAAAGTTCTTCAATATGTATTCGTAGCCGGCGACCATGCAAGTAACTATGAAACCAGTCAGACACCTTAGGAGATATGTTAAGAGAACCAAGTATAGCTAGTAGTAAGTCAAAATCAACAGTATTGAAATGATTAATGAAATCAAGTAATATTAACACTGTAATGAGAATTCTAGACATTAAAAAATATATATTTAAACAATAGCAGACAATAATAAAAATAAATTTAGGAAAACATGTTTTATACAAACTTGAAAACAGGTACAAAGGTCAAAAAGGCTCGAATTAAATTACAAAATAAATGTTACATCATCTGTGGGACTATTTAAATAAATAAATAAATAATAAATAAATATCTACTATAGATAATATGGTTCAAATTTAATACTTAATAGTAATAAAGTATTTTTGAACCAGATTTCTAAATAGTGACTAAAAAATTTGTAAATAAATAACGTCGATAAAAGAACTTTCCTACCAAGAGACAGGTCAAGGAAAAAAGGGAGACCAATTAAAAAGTGGAGAGATATCTTCAACCAGATAATTATGTGGACCGCTGTGTATACAGAAAGCACGGGAAAGGGATACATGGAAATGTTTAGGAGAGGCCTACGCCGCAGAGGCGACTATTACTATTACCAATATTAATTAAGTGATGTTATAAACATGTAGACGAGTTAATTATACGAGTATAGAATAAATATATACATAGGTTAATATACATACATATGTTTAAACTAAGAATACTTACGCTAGTATTAATTGAAATTTTAATAGTAATAGAAATAAAGGCGATTTTTATTTTATTTATTTATTTTATTTTATATAAATTAAAGGATTAATAAAAAGATAAAGATACCATTGTCTTAAATTTATGCTCCTCCAACTTTCCATATTGTAATGTTACGGATTTCATTTAGCAGCAAAATACAATAACTTTTACTTATATACCTGCAGGTTTGTACGGAACCCTCGGTGCGCGAGTCCGACTCGCACTTGACCGGTTTTTTTTTTATGTTACTAGGTTGGCAAACAAGCGTACGGCTCACCTGATGGTAAGACCGTAGCCTATAGACGCCTGCAACACCAGAAGCATAGCAAGCGCGTTGCCGACCCTATCCCCTATCCCCAATCCCCCCAGGAGCTCTCTGGTGAAAATAAATTCAAAGACACTGAGACAGAAGGCAACTATGAGTATACCTGTACTAGAAAGAATTCCCAAACTTCATTGGCGCAATTGCGGTCTAATTGTCTACAGAATCATTTGCAGATATAGTACCCCAAATTATTCAAAGGATAGAAATTGGTGCCACCGCTATCCGTGTGTATTTGAGACCGTGAAGACAAAAATAGAGAAATTTTTTAATTAATTCAATGGTAAACTTTACGACCCACAATTATTATGTTCAGTTGAGCAGATCGTTGGCAAGGGCTATCCGCTATAGCCCTTAATACTCAACACACACACTCACAAACATATAATACAATAAAATACGTTACTTGATAATACGTTAATACGTTACTAGATAAATTTGGATTCAAAACTTCAGTGGAACGCCCATTTGTCATCCTTGAACGGTAGACTCAGCTCCGCAGCATTCGCAGTTAGGAAAGTACGACAACTGACCGACGTTGCTACTACACGTTTAATATATTTTAGCTATTTCCATAGTGTTATGTCTTACGGTCTGTTGCTGTGGGGTAATGCTACAGATATTGAGACAGTATTCGTTTTGCAAAAAAGGGCTATTCGCGGCATTTACGACCTTGTAGCTCGAGTCTCCCTACGGGATGTTTTTCAAAAGGTAGACATTAACAATTGCTTGGCAATATATTTATACCAATATTATGTATATTCACCAGAATATTCATTGTTTTGAAATAAATGGTATAAACACGAAAAGAAATAACAAAATTGTAACTCCAAGTTTCCGACTGCGCAAAGTAAACGTCTCCTTTCTGGGTTATGGTATTCGCATGTATAATAAAATCCCACAAACAATTTTGGAATTGTCTCAACATAAATTTAAAGTTTTTATTAAAAAGAGATTAATAGATAAAGCGTATTATTCGGTGCGGGATTACATGGTTGATAAAGATGTGTGGACTTAGTGACGCTGTATTTCATGCACGATATTACTAGTTTTGTACTAAATTACAGTTTATACATACATTATTTTCAAAAGAGTAACTGCGGAAATTCTTGCCGATTCTTCTCTGCAGAATCTTCATTCCGAATCGGTGGTAGCTTCTTAAAAAACTTAATAATGACCTTAAATTAAAATATTGTAAAATGACGATTCGAAAGTGCTCATGGGCTATTTGAATAAAGTTATTTTTGATTTTGATTTTGAATTAGTAAGACTTTTTTTTTGAAGATCTTTATATTGATCCCTAGATTTTGTCACAGTGCGATCCGTATGCTGTCGTACGGGGTGGTGCCAGCCTGATGACCTATATAGTACAGGTATTTACATACCTAGCATAGGCATCAGACTCACACAAACATTGACTAGGTGTGACAGTATGTAAACGATAGTTAACTTTTAACGAATCTATTGAGTGTATTTAATTGTTAAAGTGAATGGATAAAGATATGTACAATAAAACTATTTATAAAACTGGGTTTCGCTCTAAAATTGTGTAATTGTTATTATTTTGCTGAGTAACGCCTGCAAAATGAGATTATATTATTATGAATATACTGGAATATATATTATCTGTATATACTATTTTAAAACCTTCTAAATATTTAAATGAAGTAAAGTATTTAAATCATCTTTTCACGGTCACGATCACGATTCAGCTTGTAATATCCCACTGTTGGGCATAGGCCTCTTCCCCATGTAGGAGAAGGATTATCTTTTAAGGAATTAACTTTTAATAGTAAGGAAGTACGAGTTCCTTCTTGATAAAATTATTCAAATTTACCGCTTTTGCTAGAAAAAAATTAACCTAAATTATAATAAATGAGATAAATGGCATGCTATAAATTGGGAAGTTTAAGCGGACCGATTTGTCGACTCACGATTTGATAGACGCACTAATGTAGGTCAAACTATTGGAGAGTGGAAAATACGTTGGAGTAAATTTTTATTGCAAATAAAACCTAAAAAATAAGGTATAACGAAGAAAACGAATATTGTACATGATTCTTTTTCTCATTATTTTTTTAGTAGATAAAGAAGATAAAGCGGATTAATTTTAATAATTTAATTTTTGGAATAATGAACAATAATTTTTAAAGTAAAAGTATCGCAGCATTTATTCCAAAAATCATAACTTCCTTTTTCTTGTCAAAATTAACTATGTGTAAAGAAAATCTAAACTTAACTGAGTAATTGTAGCACAATCATAGTGCTCTGTACTCTAGACTTCCTAGGCTCACCTGCTTAAGATTCATAAAAAGAAACAATAGTGAAATTATTCTACTGTAATTTAGGTACTTTCAAATGATAATAACTTACTTCCAAGCCGAGCTATGGAGAGGTAGTTGTCGTCCAGAAGAAGCGCAGGCTCCTAATTTACAACAGTGTTCCTTGACCCCATGCGGTGGTAGCGGTAAATACGCACATTAATGTCTATTTTACTATACCAGAATCGGCTAGCGTACCAGTCCTGTGGTGGTCATCTCAATGAAATATCCATCCACTACAGCCTATCACAGTCCACTGTTGGACATAGGCCTCCACAAGTTCACGCCCGACATAATGACGCGAACTCATGTGTTTTGCCCATAGTCACCACGCTGGGCAGGCGGGTTGGTGACCGCAGGGCTGGCTTTGTCGCACCGAAGACGCTGCTGCCCGTCTTTGGCCTGTGTATTTCAAAGCCAGCATGGATGGTTATCCCGCCATCCGTCGGCTTTTTAAGTTCCAAGGTGGTGGTGGAACTGTGTTATCCCTTAGTCGCCTCTTACGACACCCACGGGAAGAGAGGGGGTGGCTACATTCTTTAGTGCCGTAACCACACAGCACATACACCACACATATATAAATATCCATGAAGACAGCTAATCTTAATATTACATTAATTAACATGACTTCACGGCTGCGTCCTCTTAATAGACTAGAATACTCAAAAAACCAAAATTAACGTGTCATTGTATTGTAACGATTTTTAAATTATTGAAAATATGGATTACATATATACAAAAAAGAAAAAAAAAACTTCTTCAAACATATTCATCAAAAATAAACCAAAATTTTACAATATTACTATTCGAAATTAAAGGTTTTAAATAAGGAAAGGAAATGTAATTAGCATCCCTTCGCGTTACAAAATTAAATAAATGTAATAAACAATATTATATTTTTATTTTCAAAATAAACTATAATAAACAAGAAAACCTAAACGAATTATTTCCTTCGTGCAAAATTTTAAATCCGTTAGTTCTTACAACATGACCCTAATAATTTGTGCTTTGTCAGACGTATCTGCGGCTCAAAGGTCACAGATAAACGAGTTCTATTTTAGGATGTGACCTGTTACCTTTTGTGTTTATGTATTTCAGTGAACCTTGTTTTACTAGTGCTATTGAACTAGATCTATGCGGGTAAAATAAAACATTATTTAAATTTTATGAATTTTTATTTGTATTTGATGAAATTATTTAAATATAGAGTATAATATTATAACGAATTCGAATTTCGAAGAACGATAACCTTAGAATATGTAAACAATTAATACATAAACAAGATACGAACTATACAAATATCTATAAACATGTAGTTTTCTTTTCATAAAAATAAGAGTAATGTGTACAGTTGTGTTTACTGGTATGAAAGTCACGTTTCAAAACATGAAACAATTCGTTTTCATTCATTAAAAAAATGCGTAGTGAAAATTACGAATATTTTTAATGAAGAAGAATTAATCGATAGACATGTTCTTCGAATGCGAAAAATAATATCACCATCTATTCGAGCGTGCTTTACTTAATCACGATCACGATTCAGCCTGTAATATCCCACTGTTGGGCATAGGCCTCTTCCCCATGTAGGAGAAGGATCGGAGCTTAATCCACCACGCTGCTCCAATGCGGGTTGGCGGATATAATTCCTACTATGAGTAACGATCGCTATCAGGTGTACATGATAGCAACCGGGACCGACGGCTTAACGTCTCTCCTAGGCACGGTGGGGAGACCCACAAGGACTGCACAAACACGCAGACCACGGCAAACATCTGTATGGCCAATACAAATGTTGTCGTGTGCGGGGATCGAACCCGCAACCGCTCGCGCAACAGCCAATCGCAATCCATTGCTGTGACCGCTACGCCAACGCGTCGTTACTTAATATGATTACATTATTTCTGTTCAATTCTCAATGATTTATTAACATATAATAAAATACTAGGCATAAATGTAATCGACAAAGAAATTAAATTATTTACTAAAGTGTGAATATATATTTAAGAGAGAGAAATAAAGTGATACAAATGCTCTCTTGTAAAATTATGATTTTCGGCTTGTATCACTTGTCACAGGAGGCACAGAATTATATTTTCTCCACCAATAAAAATTCTACTATTAGGGGTAGTAGAATCAATTTTAAATTAATTTTTGAGAGCTACGTGCATAAATTTTTATTTCGTAATTATTTTTTGTATTTAAACACGACGTGTATCAGCTATAAAGAATGTAGCCACCCCCTCTCTTCCCGTGGGTGTCGTAAGAGGCGACTAAGGGATAACACAGTTCCACTACCACCTTGGAACTTAAAAAGCCGACGGATGGCGGGATAACCATCCATGCTGGCTTTGAAATACACAGGCCAAAGACGGGCAGCAGCGTCTTCGGTGCAACAAAGCCAGCCCTGCGGTCACCAACCCGCCTGCCCAGCGTGGTGACTATGGGCAAAACACATGAGTTCGCGTCATAATGTCGGGCGCGAACTTGTGGAGGCCTATGTCCAACAGTGGACTGTGATAGGCTGTAGTGGTGGTGGTAGTGGTGTATCAGCTGTTACTCTAATCCTACAATCGCTAGTTAACGTTTTTAACGCTAGACGGGCTTTTAAGCCACGCCTCTTCCAAGGTTCCAGATACTTTATGGTAAATTAAAATAGTGTGTCACTTTGAGCTGATTTAAAATCGTAATTTGGTTAATTTTTCTGTTAAGTTACCTTCCTACTCGTATGTTCGTAGGAGTACATTTTGTAAAAAAAAGACAAATGTAAAAAACTTCACTAATTTTAGTTACTTACGTTTTATCCATCACTTACTTAAAAATTTATTTTTATTGTTTCCGTTACATACTTGATTTTAAAAACTTTGATTAACTTTAGAGTAAATCAACCAAAAAGAAAAACAGATAATGTAAATTTAAATGAAATAAATCCCTAAATGTTATCAAAATATTTATAATCTCATTGTCAGAGAAAGTTTTCATGCTTATTATACATATAATATTGTCTTTAATACCTATTTGAATCCTATTAACATATTAAACTTCACTACGTAGGTGTACCTGTATGTTTTGATTTCACCAAGAGAGTCGGTGATTCTATTATTTTAGCTAAATCCAACGTTAATCTTCGGATGAATTTGACTTTCAATTGTTAAGTAAATTTACTAAGAGATTTTAGTCACATCTTTTGTTTTCTTTACATTTCTAAATTAATTATTAACCTCTACATTTAAACATTATTTTTGTACTGTTAATTCAAAACTACGCTTTAAAATCATCAACTTATTACATACTCGTAATTTCTTAATGATTTATCGAAGAAGCCCAAACTTAGTCAGAACTATGTAGTTCTACAATAACTTTTGTGATAGTAATTTTTTTTGCTTTTATCTTTATAATATCTGTAACCCTAATATATTAAATGCTGAATACTGTCATGATGGATGGATTTTTGAAGTTAACACACACGCTACAAACACATTGTTTACACATTTTGACAGGATTGCGAGTTCCGTGGACAAAACCCCTAAATCTACTTACTTATAAAATTACTCCATTAGCTAAATAAGTGCCGAAAAAAGTGTAACGACCTTATTTTTTTTGTATTTCAGCGTACAAGCACCAGTCTTTGGGGCGAATGGATGGGCGTGATGCACGGAGATGAAATGGAATACGTTTTCGGACATCCCTTGAATATGTCGCTACAGTACCACAGTCGAGAGCGTGATCTGGCTTCTCACATCATGCAATCTTTTACAAGATTCGCTTTGACTGGGTAAGTCTATCACTTCATTTATTTATTGAGGTAGGTCATAGTAGGTATTTCGAAGCAGCAAACAACTTTAGAAGTACTTGAACCTTACAAAAAATTGGTAACACCTTACAATCAGGCGGAGCTCTAATATTGATTTTATAAATTTCTTCACAAATAGAATGTTACGTTATCGTTGAGTGATATAAGCTATATTTTAACTGGTGATAATGGAACAGATAAAGTCCACGCGGGTGAAGAGGCGGGCGGCAAGCTAGTATACATATATAATATTAAATGTATGTAGAGTTGTGTTAGTGCTGTTTTTTACCGACTTCAAAAATAGGACGAAGTTCTCAATTCAATAGTATTTTTTACGATTTGAAAAGTTATTGTTGTACATTTAAGTCATATTTGGATAAATAATTTAGATTACAAAAAAGAATTTTCAAAACAATAATACCATATAATCAACTTAAAATACTTATCTGAGCAGAAAACGGTCTTTATTTTTTGTAAAGTGCTACAAATACATGATTTAACAAATAAATTGTTATTTGCTAAAAGAACAGTATTTTAGAAATGACATATTAAATCTGATATCCCATATAACAACTACCAGTACGTCTACCATGAGTTTTCAGAGACGATACACGTTAGCGAGTGTAGTTTTCTATACGGAAGAAAGATAAAGATATTAGAAACTAATACGAACTATAAGTCTTATCGAGTGCTCGATAGACTCTATAGTAAAATTTAGAAATTCTTATAATGGTATGGTATAGTTAAATATTCCAGTTGCGTTTCTACGTTTACTACTGTAGTTACGTCATGTGCGCTTGTAACAAAAACTCGTGGTAGACCTACAGAAATGTAACCAGTAACTTTTTTACAAATCCAAAATATAAAAACTATTGTGGCAAAAGAACGTCTGAATATATGATATCTTATAAATAGTATTTCAATCCACGTTAAAGAAAAAATTAAACAATTTAATTTATATTAAATATTTAAAGATTATTTTAGGTCAAAACAAAAATATCAAAATTAGTTTGACATATTATATTAGTAGTGGTTAAGTAGTAGAGTAAAAGTTTCTTCGTATTTTGTATAGAAATTTGAGGTAAGATTTTACAAAATGTATTTACATTATAATTATAGTAGGTATATATGTATATGTACCAATTTGTTAAATAACTTGCTGCGATCTCGTAGGTAGTGACAGGATTCCGTTGCTGTAGAAAATTTGGGACCTCTCATTAAAAAAACCGCGACAAGTATTTTTGACAGTCCTCTCTAAAAAACGCTTAAACCAATTTTGTGCTACTCTTACTGACACTAGATTAGGTCCATAAAAGTCACATTTTTAATTCGCAACTTGAGTCGCATTTTTCCCTTTCTTTAAAATGTACCGAATTTCTTTATTGGATTCACCCATTTTGGTAGATCGAAAAACAAATGAAAAGTGGCGGTTTTTTACTTTTTAATGACATTTTTAAAATCACCTTTTATGGTATCAAAACCTGCTAGTTACAAACAATACAACCAAAAAGATTTTATTCCAACTTTTTACTAGAAAAGATGAAAAGACTTTTTCCCCGATCGATATATAAGTACCGAATTATAACTTTACATAATTTATTAATTGGTAACGTAATATTGTTTTTTATTGATAAAATTGTCTTTCCATTTCATTTTTTAATTTAATTGGGAATTGAATATCGTTTTAATTTAACTTTTTTATAAATTTGTCAATTGTATAACTATATTTCTATCTCTTAAATATATATTTTAACTTTAATAAATAATTTAATTTCTTTGTCGATTACATTTATGTATAGTATTTTATTAAATGTTAATAAATCATTGGGAACTGTTTTTTTTGTGAAGATTAAAGAAAAATAAAAGTATCATATGATTTGGAGCAGTCTGTACATACACAGTTTTTTTATGACTGGCTAGTGCGACATTCAATTCATCAAGTGCATATTATTAATGTTAAAGTATTTTTTAGTAATGTAAATAAATGAATGATTAAATAGATAAATTGAGATTAGAGAGAGATTCCTTATTGTCATTTCTCGTGACAAGAATTTGTATTACACATGGTTTACACATATAAAAAGTTTCTGCATCAATTGCACAAGTGTATTCTTCTGTTGTTGCAGGAAACCGCACAAGCCTGATGAGAAATGGCCGCTGTATTCGCGGTCATCGCCCCACTACTACACGTATACAGCTGACGGTACAAGCGGTCCAGCTGGACCGCGCGGCCCACGAGCGTCTGCCTGCGCTTTCTGGAACGATTTCCTCAACAAGCTTAGTGGTAATAAACTTTTTTTATCTTAATAGTAAATATATACCAGAGTTTTAGTTTACAATACAACAGCATATTTTGATGATGATGATGATGATGATGATGATGATGAGCATATTTTATTATATAAATCAAAAGTTTATTTATTTATTTATTAAAAGTACTTTTCTTTTAATAAAAGAGAAGGAAAATTTTCGTAAAACATGTTTTACGATAAGTTTAACATAAGAAATATAAGAAAACGAAAATTGATAAATAGCCTAAAATTTCATCGTCTTATAACGTCATATCTCAATAAATAAACAATGAATACAGTTCTTTTGTAATAATACAGGTACTACTAAAGCTCCTAAAAACGAGGGGCTTAGAGAAGTTAAAGGCTGGTCTGTCTTTTCGTCTTTTTCAATTTCGTGAACCCCAATTATCGAAATATTAGAAAAGTTTATGATATTTATAATATTTAATTATTTTTAATATAAATTAATTGTTATTTATATCTTTACAGATTTTTCTATTAAATTCTCTCTTCTCTTAAGTAAATCTGAAAGTTTCCAAATTATCATTACCTACATACTATGCGGACATTGAAAAGACCGATATAATTTTACATAAATATTTTATTATGAAAATAAATTACCATCAAAAAATTATCCTCATAGTCAAGTTATTTTATGTAAACTTTTACATAATGTAAATTATTAGGCGTTGTACAAAATTTAAATTAACTCCGAGACTTGAAAAAACATACGCCTAAACAGAAACTCAATATTTTTACAAATACGAATATTTGCTCTGTGCAGAAATCGTCAGGAGGTTAGTGTTACAAGTAAAATCGATGGTCAAACTATACGATATAAATAAGTATTATATTAATTACTAGTTGACCCCGCAAACGTTGTTTTGCCATAAGTATATGGTATTAACCCTCGCAACCCCTCTTGTGTGTGGAATTTCGTAAAATCCGTTCTTAGCTGACATCTACTACTACTATGAGTCAATAAAATAGATTTCCACCCATTGACTCATCACGATATCTCTGGAACCATAAGGCGTAGAGACTTGAAATTTGGCAGGAATATTCCTTTCGCCGAGTAGAGGTCAGCTAAGAACGGATTTTACGAAATTCCACCCACAAGAGGGGGTTGCGGGGGTTAATAACATATATGGCAAAACAACGTATGCGGGGACAGCTAGTATAGCTATATATATAAGGAAGATAGATTGTTACAAGGCATTAAGTAATGGAATTTTGGTTTTACCTATTTATGTCATGAGTTTGTACTACAAGCTAGGACATTTTATCCTTTTTTTAATGTTAATTATTATCTCATAAATAACTAGAAAACAGGAATATGTAGAAACCTCTGAAAGTACGGTATTCTTATCTAGAGTAAAATTTTATTTTATAGGTTTACTGAAAACAGTATAATAACAAAACGACCAACATTACGGGTCCAGCTATTCTTAAATAGGTACCTATAACTTACTTTTGATTCCTTATAAAATTCGGAACTGGTCGATGGCTACCAATACGTTGTACAAACCAGTTTTTTACAATGTCCAAATTATCAAGAATGCCAATTTTGATAAGAAACAGACGCTAGTACAGTCGGTTCGCGAAACTGGTCTCAGATTCCTTAAAGGTCATGTTTTGTCGTATCGTGTTCAGGTGATTACTCATGTTCGTGGGTCCACCATTTTAACCTTTACTTTTTTATTTTCATTCAGAAATGTTCCGAAATCTTGACACAAAACTAATATAAAAGTGGTATATTTTTTGGCGTGTATCCGTTTTTTTACCGACTTCCAAAAAAGGAGGAGGTTCTCAATTCGACTTTTTTTTCAAAATGTATGTTAACTCAGAACTTTGGAATGTGTGGACTGATTTCGATGATTTTTTAGTTTCGTCGACCTACGTTGTATTTATACAGCATATCTTTTTACTGGGTTTACCGATTTTGATAATTTTTAATTTAATCGAAAGCTGATGTTTATCATCTGGTTAAATTTAAATTTCGTCAAGATCTGATTACAACTTTTTGAGTAATCTTTGATAACGCGTATTGACATGACTATTTTTTCGTCTACCTACGTTATATTACTTGTCGATGTAATTGAAGTCGGTTTTTTTGCGTTTGCGAGCAAACACAATTATGTTATTTGTTTACTGCTCCATTACTATGATATATTAACCAACTTTATATGTCCTCTAAAAAACATATTATAAATGAATTGAAATTAGTCTCACAAGTATCAAGATTATTTCGTTCAATTTATTTGAAAATTAGTTATTACTTTAAGTTATTTATTTTATATGCTTATTTTTATTTGTGAACACATCTATAGTGTATTACATTTTATACTATGTATAGGTATATATACAAATATATTTTGCTACTAGAATGGTTTTAAGGAAGCAAGAAAATCTATAGGTTTTGAGTTTTTCACCTAAGTTCTAAGAACTATTTGTAGTATTTTGGAAAGAATCAGCTCAATAAATTATGTTTTTTATTACTTTTTGTTTGCTTATCAGACTCATCAGATGTAGTTTTAAATTTATAAGATCCAATCGAAAAAAATACCTAATATATTTTTCAAACATTTATAACACCAATAGGTTACTTACTTTAATACTAAGCGTATATTACTCCACTCATATTATTAAACGTATTTTTCCAGAATTGGAGCACGTTCCATGCGATGGTGCCGTCACAGGACCTTATTCAAGCGTTGCTGGTACCACTCTACCTATCATCCTCCTCACAGCGCTGGCGACTACGGTGGCACTTTAAATTAATCCACACTTAAAAATTTAATTTACAAACAAATATTGATGATCACAATATATATCTTAGTATTAATTTATTCGTAATGCAAGAAGCCAATCGACATCCTTGAAAATATTTACGTATCCAATATTCTTACAGCTAGTTTTCTTTGACGGTCCAGTTGAAAAGACGTAAATTATATTATTAGATAAATAATATTTTATAATATCTATATTTACTTACATAAGAGAACGGAGTAGATGCTTAAGTGATTAGTTTTCACAATGTTCCTCTACCTAGTAGAATTGTAGGTATCGTTGGGTGTAATGTTTAGTTCGTGGTCGGTTTGATTACTGAGACCGTTTATGTGTGTGTTAGTTTTATTAGAAGAAAATATTAACACATCGGCTTTAATCGTTGAAGCGTCGCTGAGCTTTAACGTAACATTGACTTTATCACTATACATATCAATGTGTGCCTCTGCTTGAATAGCAAACGATACATATCTTAATTAGAGCGAAATTTTAGAATTTTATATTATATGTGTATAGAAAGTATGTACGGTGTGCGACGAATTTCTAACAATATATTTACTATTTAGGATGCTATCAACACGTACCACTCGATTATCTTATGAAACCCAATTCTTATGACTTCATATAAATAAAACTATATTTTGTAAATAACACTTCTTACGATTAGGACGCGATATTCCAATAATATAAACTTTTCTAAGTATATGTATGGGACGTATATGTTGTACCCACAGGTTGTACCTTCATACTATAATCAATCTGCGTACATAATTGGTTAAAAAAGCACTGCCGTGCGTATCTAATATTTCCGTAGTAATATGTCGAAATAACGTAGTCATGTTTAGATAAGAGTACAATAAAGTCTAAAATTGTTTATTTAATTTTCGTTTCAAGAAAATATTGAAAACAAAATAAAAAATCTGCTTTTTTATTTATAGTATGTATTAATTTTATAAATAAACAAAAAAAATTTCTCAGATATACTATGAATACATGTTATAGTTTTAACTTTATTTTATACTTGTGTTGATTTAAAATACAGGCAGTCAAGTCTTAAGAAGTACTGCCCTCGAACCGACATAATCAGGAGCATAAAAATGCTTTAAAGGAAATAATCTTATGAATATAATAAAAAAAATTAAACATGGTATTTATAATCTGAAAAACATTAGCGATAATAAATATTTATATGTGATTGTCAATTACTATCTTGGAAGAGTTTAAAACATTACAAAAAGTTTTACAAAAATATTGTGCCATTTATCTTATCCGTACATTGCTGATCAATGAAAGTATTATATTTAAAATGGTTAGTGTTTTACTCAAATATTATATATAATTTTTTGGAAAATCGTCTATGTGCGCTCAAATTATTGCCATTGATTAGTTCGACACTTAAATGTTGGTAATGTGAAATGTCGCTGTAAAAGAATGTTTGGTAGTTATCACATTAGAAAGTTTTAAACTAAGCATTTATTAGCACGTTATGTAAACTCACACATAGGTACATCTGTTTGATCTGTCTGACACTAAATAGATGTTTCAAAGGAAGTATTCCTTTTCGATTAGTACACGGTTCTGATAAAAGACGCACCACCTCGCTTTTTTGTCGAATTGAGCACAATTTGAGAAGTTGTATGGGATAGCTTTAATTAGTTAAAAATAAGATGTAAAGTGATAAAACAAATATAATGGTAGCGTAATTCTATCAGCATCATCCCGTAATTAGTTATTAGTCAATAAATTACTCATTGTATACATTGTTACTCAGTATTTAAAAGTTAAGACTTCAAAAAAACTGTCATAAAACAGAAAAAAAATAAGCTATACTTATAATATTTTAAAAGTATTACAGAACAAAATTCTTGCAGATTAAAAAAAAAACAGTAACGATGACTTTGCCGTAGAACGTCAAAAAATTATCCATAGACTATGTTTATTTTATTTTAATCTACTTATAAAATATACATATTCCGTAGACATATTCCTTGATAAATATTAAAAGATACATATACATATAAATAATATATAGAGTTGTCTGTTTCTTAATAGTTTTATTTACTGGCCTAAAACTACATCACTAACCTATAATACATTAAAATAATCGTCAAGCTAATTATATTAAATTTGTGAATAATAAATATAAATTAATCTTCGTTGATATTTTAAGAAATATAATATGTACTAGAAATAAACGGGATTTTTATTGGAATCTCGTAGTATAATTTTTAACTCGTTTGTATTATATGTTATTTATAGAATATTATTAAATATAGTTTTATAATATAGTTTTATTATTTAATAATTATGTTTGCACATTTTAGTGGCAGTTCCACTTCGGTGTATAGTTTAGTAATTATTTAGTGTTATTAAGTAAATTTAAAATTATGATTATTAAGGTAGTAATAGGTAATAAACAACTCAAATAAAGTAACTAATTTCATGTTTAAAAAATTGTTTTAAATAGTTATTTTTATGGAACTTGTTATTATAATAGCTACATAGTTAATATTTAATCAAATATATCTAATTATTATTGTAAGAATCAAGACATTCCTTCTTAGTTACTCAAAACATAATCCTCACTAAATGAATGTGTAGTTCCTTAGAAAAAGTATTCTTTGTTAGATTAAATGTTTGATGTTATTTGTATAAGCTTTTATGTGTTACTCGATATTGATGTTTGTGTTAGATCGGCTTGAAGATATAATTATCTACTAAATAGGCTGCCACTATGCGAACTAGTAAATAACATTTTTTATATGTAATCATTGGTGTTACTATGTGGTTTCTCTTTTAAACAATTTGTAACTCTTTTTTAAATTAAAAAAAAAATATTAAAATTTATTTGTATGGTAAAGAACAATGGAGTGTTAAAAACAAACAATATCGATAGGACTCGCATGGAAGGTTCCATACATAAGATCGTATCGATTTAGGTCTATTTATTATTAACAACTTAGTTTTATATATATACATGTTTTTACATAGCGTAACCACTTACTAACCATCCTAACTAGCATACAAATTCTTACTTAATTCTTACTTCCAGCGGCGCTACAACCCTTTGTGGGTCTTGGCCTCCTCAACGATATTTTTTCACTTCGCTCTGTCTCTGGCTCCATACAAATTCACATGACCTAAAAATTTAAAAGCGGTTTCATATAATATTCTCGTCGATAATACCTTTGCATTTTTTTTTCCACCGATTCATCACATCAAAGTGTGTTAGAAACTTTGGAAATATATATTTGGTCTTGTTGGTATGGAAATCCTAAGACAGACGCCACAGATATAACGAAACTTTGCTACAATAAAAATCAGGAATAGCAGATTGATTGGCTTAGGGTGCATTTTCATGTGACGCTTGACGCTGGTTTTGGGCGTCAAATTTGGTCACGTGATTACAGCGCCATCTTGAAAAAATTGTAGCGATAAATTTCAGCGTTTAGCGTCAAATTCAAGCGAAAAATAAAGAACGTTAGTATCGATTATCGAAACGACTTTCGATAATCAATACTAACGTTTTTTTAGTTTGATAATTGTTTTATTTTTATTACTTGTGATATTTATTCACTATAATAAAAAATGTGTTTATTAACTACTAGCTTCTGCGCGCGACTTCGTCGGCGTGGACTCCGCTCCTATTGGTCTTAGCGAGATGATATATAGCCTATAGCCTTCCTCGATAAATGGGCTATCTAACACTGAAAGAATTTTTCAAATCGGAGCAGTAGATCCTGAGATTAGCGCGTTCAAACAAACAAACAAACAAACAATCAATCAAACAAACAAACTCTTCAGCTTTATTATATTAGTATAGATTGTATTCACTTTGAATGGCAATTAAATTTACTGAAAGATAATTTTTATATTAATAGTATTGAACTAAATAACACTTTACACTGCTGAGAGGGAACTTGTTTATTTATATGCACCATCGCCATCTTGTATTTTAAGATACGAGGTTGCACTTAACAAATTTTTTTGAACTGAGATACGGGATTGTGTTTTGTTAAATAAAAAAAAATTGAATGAATAATTTTGTTTATAACTTTACAGATCTATGCGCCTATATTTATTAATTAATTTCATTTCGTAAAATTAATCAAAAAAATTGTATTTACCAATACTTACTTAAAAATAGCACATTTAGAAATAAATAAAAAATTATTTCTACACTCGCTATTTTTATTTAAATCACAAAGTAACAGCTAGTTGTTGTTTTATAAGGATCGATTTACTATTGATTATCGATATAACTGTTCGAGTTACGCTGACGCTAACGTCACCCGTTAAAAAAGCTAAACTACGTTTAGCTTTTTCGCTACAATTTTTTCAAGATGGCGTATAGTTCGAATGTCAAATTTGACGCTCAAAACCAGCGTCAAGCGTCACATGAAAATGCACCTTAAACTCAAATATGAGATGAAGTAAAAATGTTTTTTTGTTGTTTTTCATATAGTAACACTATTGAAAACATTATAAATAAATATAGTAACAATATGATATATATTTTTTTATTTTAATTTCTAACTTATATTAACTAGGTAATGAAGTATTTATATAGAATATCATCAAAGTAAAACGTAATTAAAGGAGGATATAACAAACCAAAACAATACATTTGTAATTAAAAATAAACATACCGGTGACTTTCGATTGCTATTGCTAATTGTAGGTACGTGATTGACAATAATTGATTGCAAATAATTGTTATTGTCAAATGAAACGGTATTGATGAGAAATTATTAGATAATGATTAACGAGTAATATTTAAAGTGCCAATTTATTGTCAATACTGGAGTAATTGAAACTAAGCGCAACTGTGGACAATATTTATATTGACCAGTCGTTTGTAAATTGCATTGACATTCTTCAATCGGTATTGTCAATGACGTAATGCGATTGACAATAGCAATTGATCGCTCCGGGTTCGCTTCATGAGTAGGTACATTGTTTCAAAATTTTGTGTTCCAAAATGTAATAAAACATGCAGACTAGTCCCAATAGCATTATTTTGTACCGGTGGGTCGAGAGTTGTTATCGTTACGGTTAAATTTGTAATCGCTTCTTAGTAACTTTGATTAGCCTGAAAATAAGAATAATGGACTCAGTTAATGTTTTCAAATTACAATCTGCTACCTAAAATAATAGTACCAGTAATTGCTACTGTACTGATTTGGGCGTTATCAGAAAATGTATTTGAACATACGCAAGAGATCATTGATTGCGATTGACGACCGTGTGATGAATTAATACTTATCGCGTAATTGCTCGAGCGTTAATTTTAATTAACCCTCTGGTATAAATGTCACTCATACTGATCTGTATGTCATTTTATATTTCGGAATATAACATTACTTTCAGTCACGAAAGTTTTTTTTTTTGGTAAAAAACGTGACGTTTATTTCTGTTTACTTAATAATACTTCCAAATTGTTTTTTTTTTTTGTAGTGAAACAGTCGGGACTGAAAAGATTTTATTAATGAAATTATGAATACAAATAATTTTAATATATTTTTCGAAGCAAATTATATAAGAATATTATATTATATGTAAAAGTTACTTTCAATAATGCAAATTCACTTAATTTCTAATCAGTTTTACCTAAAGATATGAAATGTAACGTACCTGAATGTAAATATTTTCTTATATATGATGTTATGGTTGATGGATTTAAATCAAAATAATATTTAAGAGAATTTGATAATAAATTTATTATTTGTCGGGTCAGAAAGAGAATATAAATAATACTTAAAATTTTAAAATAACAAAATTTTAGGAAAATGAGGATTACAAATAAATTATTTCTTTTTTGAGTTCTACTTCTTATTTCTATTCTTTTTTAGTGTGTTCGTATTAAACTTTATATCTGTACTATAAATTTATAATTGCGATGTCAGAAGATCAAACTAGTTGCAATTATGTTTAAATACAGTAGTCTGATTGCTGTGTCTCTTAATACAAAGAAAATGTATTTTTGTTATTTTATTTCATGCAATATAATATGCTCAAGAAATGTTATCGTCACTATACGAATAGTAACAGAATTTTTAAAACTCCTTTTTCATTTTAACGTACACTTTCATACTTTTTTTTTCTTGTTATACCTACGATGAAACAGTTCTGTTTAAAAATATATTATAAAAGTAGCACTATTTTACGTTTAGTATAGAACCCATTGTTGAATGTCCACTTTCGTCTATCAACCGTAATATTATAGGTATAGTTATATCAATAATTTCAAATGTTAAGAAACAAAATATAACTGTTTCAGAATCTGGTAGGTATTGCTTAAAAATAGGTGCTATGTAACGTATACATATAGGTGTGCACTTATTCATATAAATAACATATAAAAACTGAAATGCAAATGACATTGACAATATATGTTAATAACTTTGGATTTCAAAATTGTGTGCTATGACGCTTTAGATCTATCCGTTTATCTATTCTCATCTATATATAATTTTGAAATAGAGAAATAAAATTTTGAATAAATAATAATATTATTAAATAGAATGTACAGTGATCTACAGTAAACGTTGTGAAAATTTTCATTTGTTTATAATAATTTTGCTAAAAATATAATTATTTATGTAGGTACTGCATTATTAATTTTCATATAAAGGTATTATTATTTTTATTTAAAAATAAATTATTTTAAATAAATTCATTTTGTCTTTGTTGTGGGAAAGATTGAGAAAATGTCTTATGAATAAATCTTCAATTAAAAATAATCAAATAACTTTAAAAAGTCCAGTGACGTGTAGATTACTGTACATTGACATGATAATTTATTTCACTGTAGTAAAAGCAAATATTTTTATCGGAATATTTTAGAATAATGGTTTGGTTTAAATATCAAATAACAACCTTACTCAGACAATTATTCAATAAATTTTAATTAAAACTTCTAGTTTTACTTAACCTTACGTAAGTAATTATTTTAAGTTTTGAATTACAATATAATATATTATCTAGAAAATCTGTGATCTGCTATCAACATTTTTTTTTTAATTTTCCTGTTAAACGTCCCAAGCTGTGTCAGTATTTCGGAAACATACACCATCTAAAAGATCTAAAAATTGATGACCAGGGTAACATAAAGCCTAAGAAGCGTCACGCTAGTTCCGTCACCGGTTGGTTCCACGCGAGGGTCAAGTCTGGCAATGACCAGGGGGATGAGGGAGACACGAAGGACAAGGAGGTCGCCAATAAGATACAGCTTAAAAATAGTTTTAATATGGAAAAGGTAAGTTTCTATTGTATTTTATCGATAGCGCAGTCGAAGTAGCTCAAAAAACGGGCTGAGATTTACAAAAATTGGAAGCAGCAATTTTCCTTCGGAATTCGTTGCGGAGGTTCACTAAAAAAACTTATTCGACTGGGCTACGAGTGTTCAAGCCTGAACCACTAGGAAACTATGAATGATAAAGAGGTCGCCATTAAAATACAATCAAAGAAAACTTTAATATAAAGAAAAGGTAATTTTCTATTGTGAATGCACAAGCACAAACGCCCAGACCACGGCAAACATCTATGGCCAATCCAAATGTTGTCCATGAGCAACCGGTGTACCAACACGTCAATTGTGCTGATAACCTTCAAACCCTAATAAGACTTTTTCGTTTATATTGAGATCATACCATACCATTCTAGTCAGTTGTTGAGTGACTGTATATACTAATTCTAATGATAAAAAAACACAATATTATTGAAGAAAATATAATTATTATGCGCTTTGTCTCGTAGCGTTGTTGAAAACAGAAAAAAAGTTATCGCTTCCAACGGAGGGGCGTCAGGCGGGTTCAGATCAGGAGGTATAGTCGCTTAATGGATATTGTTGAAAAACCTGCTTTAAAACTTTTTACAAGTCTCATTTTTTTCCATTTTTTAACCTTTAGCTTAACTAATAATAATAGCAACAAAAAAGTAAGTAAACAGTTTCAACCTGTGCTATCATAGTCCACATATAGATTACTAGCTTCTGCGCGCGACTTCGTCGGCGTGGACTCCGCTCCTATTGGTCTTAGCGTGATGATATATAGCCTATAGCCTTCCTCGATAAATGGGCTATCTAACACTGAAAGAATTTTTCAAATCGGACCAGTAGATCCTGAGATTAGCGCGTTCAAACAAACAGGGCCGTCTTTACCCGGGGGTTCAAGGGGTGCAGCGCACCCGGGCGCGGGGTCCTAGGGGGCGCCGAATACTACAAATTGTAAATTTTATTGACCTCTAAACTCATTTTTTACACCAGAAGGGGCGCGGGCTGATTACCCGCACCCCGGCGCGGAATATGCTTAAGACTGCCCTGCAAACAAACAAACAAACAAACAAACAAACAAACAAACAAACAAACAAACAAACAAACAAACAAACAAACAAACAAACAAACAATCAAACAAACAAACTCTTCAGCTTTATTATATTAGTATAGATTATTAATGATCACACACAATGTACAACCCCAACCTTTATGTTGATAGTATAACAAAATTATATTGGAGTAGACCTTGGGAAAGAACATAATTATATTACTTTTTATAGCGAAAAAAGGCTTGAAGGAAATCAACGATGAAAGTTTGTATGAGAATTGGTAATGACGAATAATAGGTAATGACCTATGGTAGTTGAGGCCAAAAAGCTGAATAGGGATTTACTCAAGCATCGTGCGGGCCTATTGGATTGCGAAGATTAGATGCTAAAAAGAAAAAAAAGTTATATTTTAGTCATGGCCGATTTTTGAGAAAAAAAGTAACATGATACTTCCCGTTTTTTTGCTTTTTCAAAAAGCTTAAGTTTTCTAGCATTTTTACAATATTTATACAAACATTTTTTATTTCAATCCGTCAGATTAAAGAATTTTCCACCACACAATTTTCAGATTATGTGTTAGTACGATGAGAACATCAAGATGAAGATTTTTTTACTCAGCTGATGGGCTGCCCTAGACGTTCGACATATATATACCTACTATATAAGAAGTTCAAGGATGGTTGGAGTACTTCACTAGGTGCAAGGCAATCTATGTGTATTGTGTACCCCACACATTATGTTATTGAGACGGGCTGGAGTAACACCAAAAACCATGAATTATTCTTTACTTTATAATAAAATGTAGACTGATGAATGTAAACAGAAATAGGTACATCTATTAACTAATAATTAAATGCAGATGTCGTCGCGAGTACCATGTAGTGTAGGTATAAATTTCACCGCTAACGAAATTTAAAACTACAATCAACTTTTTTCGTTATGAACACCACTTACCGTTTCGAACTGTAAAGGTTCTAAAGTATTTAAAGGTAATTTGCAATTCATTCGAAGTTCGAACGGTTAAAAAGTTTTAACTGCTATAATTTGAAATTTCCAATAATAACATGAATTTTGCTTAACAGTCCTAGATGTCTTTGGTAATGATCTTAGCCTCGTACGTGATGAACTTACCTTAGGCATACTATTTTTTGGAATCCTACTATCTACCTATAGTACTGAAAAACTTAGTTGCTATATTAATTTTCTGCGAAATTATAACACTGTTGAATGGACCAATTGTAAATAAGTTAATCGTGGTAAAGATGTACGAGTTGATCCTCTTAATCCTTCTTAGCGATCGTTACTCATTGTAGAGAACATATCCGCCAACCCGCAGTGGAGAAATGAGGTGGATTATTAAGCTTTGATACTTCTTCTATGTGGAGAAAGAGGTATATGCCCAGCAGTGGCATGTTACAGGCTGAATCGATAATATATGTAACTTACAAGATTACAGCTTTGCAATCTTTGTACATTTAGCTTAAATGTAGTTAATAAAGATAGTAATGATTTTACAGTGAGATTTTAGTCTATGAATACTCGTAAGGTTATCGACCTTATCTTAAAATTAATAAATCTTTATTTCAGACTAGCTGCTGTGCCTGCTACTTCGTCCACGTGGAATTTACCAAAAAAGTTATTGTTCAGTTCGCAGTTATAAAAAAAAGTAACCTAAGTTACGCCTTATTACATCAGCTATCTGCCAATGAAAGTCCCGTCAAAATCAATCCAGCCGTTTCAGAAATTAGCCGGAACAAACAGACAGACAGACAGACAGACAAAAATTGTAAGAAATGTTATTTTGGTATATGTACCGTGTTACATCCATATGCATTTAGTAAAAAGCGTTTATTTTAATATTAAAAACAGACACTCCAATTTTATTTAATAAATTAAAAACAGACACTCCAATTTTATTTATTAAATATAGATAACATTTCACCTGAATTGAATGTTGTATTTTGGATTGGTCTCGTAGTCAGATTTGTTAATTTTTGTGGATCACGTTTGATTTTTGCAAGCTAAACCTACATGTATGTCGCTACGCCTATTAATTTTTTCAATCGCCGGGTATTCGTATTTGGCAATAAGTAGGTATATTATTTAATACATTTATTGTTTTGGCCAAGAAAATTAAAATCGATTCTTAAAAGATAAAAATAAATTTGTAATGAGGCATAAACACAAAAGTTTAGTCGTATTAACAAAATTACTCCCTTTTAAAGACGCTAAATCGTTCCTATCTTGTTAATGATATTAAAAAACTTTGAGTCGGTTATTACTCAGATAAAAGTTAGAAGTAAATATTAACTTTAATACGTCTCGTGTAACATAATTTAATTTAACCATATACCCATGGAAGTAACAGTTATATTTTACTTATTTATACACACACATTAACTTAAATATTACTTTAAATCTATAACTTATATATAAAGCTGAAGAGTTTGTTTGTTTGTTTGTTTATCGCGATATACGATAACGCGGTAATCTCTGAAACTACTGGGCCGATTTGAAAAATTCTTTCAGTGTTAGATAGCCCATTTATCGAGGAAGGCTATAGGCTATGTGTCATCACGCTAAGACCAATAGGAGCGGAGTCCACGCCGACGAAGTCGCGCGCAGAAGCTAGTATTTCAATAAAATTGTAATACACTTAAGAATGAAAGGGTTAAAGTGTGCGCTTTAGCTACATATATACAAAGTTTACGAATGTAAATCTAACTCAACACACATGCTCAGATCACTAAAAACATCAGTATAGCGTAGATAAATATTTTTCGAAGCACTATTTCTCTTTCACATAAAATTCTTTACCCACCTGTTATACTCGTACTAATATTTAATAATGAATAATAATTAAAGGGACAAATAAAAAACGAATTCTCGTTCAAACATAATAATTCAATAAATATATCTTCCAAAGATAAAATTAAACAAATGCTTCGATATAAACTAACTTATTTATTTGGCGGCTGGGAAATATCTACCCGTTTTTACCGATTGACTAGATACATACAGTTTCTACGTTTATTTCTGAAGTACGTTACAGGAGAATACATTTAGAATTACAAAGTAATATTGTAGGTATGCTATTTCTACTTTGAAAATTATTTTAAATCACTATATTAATCTTAAGTTACAATATAGATTAGTAAAGAATATTTGCCACTTATCGAATATTTAGTGATGAGATAAACTAGTAACATATACATAATTCAGTCCAATAGCATAAAATATATTTTTTTTTTACATCCATATTTTATTTTAAATGAGACAAGTTTTAAATTCCGGAAACACATAATTTACGTCACTCTTTTCTAACAATATAAAATAAAATTTAGCGTATACAGATTAGAGACATCTACTGATGTAAATCATGTACCATTTTATAAAAGAGATAATTGTTATTACATGTTTAATAAATGAAACGTTTAACAAATAAATCTCATCAATTCGTACTTAGGATTTACAAGGGATCAAAGGCGAGAACATGTTAAGTCGCCAGAGTCAAAGCGATGTCCAGGTTGACTGTGCGTTTAAATATCGTTAATTCCGCAGATCAAATCAGCGTGTTCATAGTGCTCGAGAGGAAGTGACGAGAATGCCACGGTGATCGAATTCTGGTATCTCCCGCTGGAGACCAGTCGGATGACTGTGTCCTCGCACGCGATTAGTATTGGACGATGCGCTGAAACAAGAGAAATATACATATTATAATAATTATCTACTTTAATCACATAAAATGATTATTGAAGATAAGAATATTTGTTAAAATTATCGCAAATTTATTGAATGTGATGATGGGATCGCACTTGCATCAATAGTTTAGGTAATTCATTGACAGAAATTAAGTAAAGATACATTTTTTTAAAGTCTAAGTTTATGCGAAAAATTCAATCTTGTGCTAGATGGTGAGGGGTCGATAACAAAATTTCTATGTTTCGGAACAAGTTATGAGGTGATCGATCCGTACTCGTTCACCTGGCAGTTTCAGTTCTTATCCTCCCTTTCTTCTTTTTTAAAACGAGACCCTTCTATCCAACAGTAAATTGAAACGTTTATATTCTGATAAAATAAATATCTTACTCGGAAAAGTACATTTGATAATAATTAAAAACATACACTAAACTAATCGTTCTTCTTAAGATTAGGCCGTTTTTTACACCGTTCTTTGTTTATAATATATTATTTTGTTTTTCTATTCGCCGTGTACAATACAGACACACACCCCCCCACACACACACATCAGCCTATCGCAGTCCACTGCTGGACATAGGCCTCCCCAAGTTCGCGCCAGACATCCCGGTTTTCCGCAATCCTCATCCAGCCTACGCCGGCAATCGTACGTAGATCGTCGGTCCAACGGGCCGGAGGACGTCTCACACTGCGTTTGCCAAGACGCGGTCTCCACTACAGGACACGTCTGCTCCAGCGGCCATCGGTCCTGCGACACAAGTGACCAGCCCACTGCCACTTCAACTTGCTAATTCTGTGGGCTATGTCGGTAATTACTTTTGTTCTCTCGCGGATAGTCTCATTTTTAATTATATCTTTGAGATATTGTACTCTCAAAGATAGAGTACAATACAGACTAATATATTATTATTAATTTTTTTATAAATTTGAAAGATATGCTTATAAAAATTAGGTTTCTCACTAATTTATTAATGTAAAACTATGCTAGTAACTAAGTTTAATTAGAACTGACAATTGTTGTTTGAAATGGTATATTTCCGCCACAGAGTTACCCGAATGTTTATTCAAAACGTCGTTTGAAATGCATTTTCACGCATACCGTATTCATTCACCGTGTTTTGGAAATGTGAAATAAACGCCATTATACAGAATTCTGATTGTATTTTCACTCACGTATCATTCCAAAATAGTTTCCCAAATTGTATTACCTACTTAGTGTGAATGTGATTTTTGAGTGACGCGCAAGATTTGAACACAATTAATTTTACGGTTACTACTATGACCCGGCGAACTTGGCACTGCAATATTTTCTACCGTAAACGTATCGAATTTTTTAGAACTGTCTTCTATTAAAATCTTGATTTGACAATATCGTACACTAAAATTATCGTACAAAAAAAATCGTAGACTACTAAATTTAGATATATACAATTGAATAATAGAAATAAAATTCAAAATATTAAATAGAATATTTGAATAGAATTCTATATCATATAATAATAGAAGTACCTGGGTGACCGAGCCCAGCTCGGTATTTTCATTTTATTTTTTTGCTTTTTTTTTCTCGGTATTTTTATATTTTAATTTTATTTAAATAATAAATCACGAGTGAAATTAAAAAAAAAAAGAAAAAAAAGTAATCTGGAGACTGAGATTCGAACCCGGGTCAAAACGATTTGAAATCCGTCGCTTTCCTAATTACGCTGTAACAGCTATATTAATAATGGTGAAATTAAGCTTCGTATTCTAATGATATTTTTTCATTGCTTAAAAACAGGGATAAAACGACATTTTTTTTAAATGAATCCTAGCTAGATCAATTTTTCGCCCCCGAAATCCCCTGCATACTAAATTTCACGAAAATCGTTGGAGCCGATTCCGAGATTCAGAAAATATATATATATATATACAAGAATTGCTCGTTTAATAGTATAAGATACTAAACAGTAATTATAAGTATAATAAAGTTTACGAGTCTGTACCGTAATCGTAAAATCTTTTTTTGTTTCTGTTATTCGCGTGTAATAAAGAAGTTTACATCACCTCAACAAAATTTTTAAATAATCTAACGAATAAAATCGTGGGTTCTAAGTCATATAAAAAAATAGTGTCTATAAATGTTGATATGTACACGGATAATAATAAATGGGATCCTATAGTTAGTTACACTCGTCTTAGAAATACCTTATAGAAATGGTCAATACCTTTGACAATGCTATTGTCTTTAGACAAAGAGAATTTACTACGAAGAGGCATCAGAAGTAAATGGCATTTGTCCGACCTCATTTCTCAAACAAGACCGTTGTATATTATTCATACACCAGCTGTGCCCGCGACTTCATAGTGGAATCAAACAAAAAGTTATTGTTCATTTTGCAAAGTTATAAAATAAATAAATTTCTAAAATAAAAATAGCTTAAGTTACTTTTTATTACACCAGCTGTCTACCAGTGAAAGTCCTATCAAAACCGGTCCAGCCGTTTCAGATATTAGCCGGAACAAACTGACACACTGAAAAAATTGTAATTTTTTTATTTTGGTATATGTACCGTGTATACATCCATACGCATTGAGTAAAAGCAGCTATTTTAATATTACAAACGACCAATCCGATTTTATTTATTTGTTTTTTTTTATTTGTAGTAATTAATTTGTGTTTAATGATTTGTGTGTTATTTTCTCCATTGAAAAATGTAACGTAATGTACGACAACGAATGTTTGTTAATTGTTTGTTTTTTTTTTTGTAATTGTGTTCTCATGTAAGTGATATTGTGTCTTTATGAGAATAAATGATCTTTAAACCTAAACCTAATACTACTAAGTATATATAATAATACAGCTTAACACGTCTAACTCATGTTCATATGTATTATTTTTTAGGGTTCCGTACCCTAATAGGACCATTTTGTTGTCCGTCTGTTTGTCAAGACCCTTTTTCTTAAGACCGCGTAGAGGTATCAAGCTGAATTTCATATAAAATACTTAGGTCTACTGTCCTTTGGAGCTGTGAAAAATATCAAATTTCTAAGCCAATGAAATTAAAAGATACAGCCGTTTATGCTGCAAATTTTCGACACACGCAAGGTAATCAAAACCTACAGGGTACTTCCTGTGAACTCAGAATCTTAAAGCTTAGTATGAAGCAACGTTTTATAGCACAGATAAAGGAAAAATTGCGAAGAGCATAAATTTTAGTTACATTACATACACGTTATAAAAATATTTTGAATAATTTTGTTTGTACGGAACCCTCGGCGTGCGAGTCGGACTCGCACTTGGCCGGTTTTATTTTATAATAAGTGTAATATTTAATTATGGAATATTTCCTGAAAATTTGCTCAAAGGAAAGATCTTTATTAATTTTAAGAAGACGTGACACCCCAAAAACTTTCCAATACATAATAACATATTGACTTCGGAATAATGTGCATAGCAACATAATTTTATTTGAGTTGATTCAATTTACAAGCTTTTAGGTCTCGGAAAGCTTGAAGTTGACGTTAATATTGAAAATTATGAAATAATGAAGCGATCATGTTTTTTTTTTCAATAATAAAATAAAAGTAAGATAGGCGACTAAAGACTAATTTTAAATGACGTCAAAATATTAAGGGCAGTGTGGGCTATATTTTGCATATCGTCCAAACTAATTTTGCACCGCTAAAGTCCTCATATTACGATGATTGGTTGTTTAGTTGTGTGTATATAGTTTTTTTACTCTGTATTTACACTCTTTTCACTTTTCGCGTTCGTTTAGTATACACTCTTTTCACTTTTCGCGTTCTCCTTCAACTTTAATTAAGTTATTGTATAACTTAAATATATATTTTCTTGTTTGTGTAAAATAACTAAGTAATTACAGTGATGTTGAAAAACGATAGTAGTCTTTTGACTACGTAACGCGACATTAGGCATTAATTCTATTGTTGTATCTATATCATCATGTATATAAATGGTCATCATAGCAATTATTGGTAAATATCAATTGGATTCGAATAAAAACAATATAATGATTGACAATATCAGATTATACTGTTCGTATTAAATAATTTACATTATTGTATATTCTACATTATTTTTACAGAAGTGTTAAAAGCAACTGGATATAATTATATATAACAGAATCTTTAATCTAATTATTAGAAGAAATTATGACACATGTGTCTCAGCGAAACATCAACCATTGTACATCGGTGCATTTAATTAGGTACTGCAACGATGAAATGCATTGACAAAAATAGCTTCAAATCATACGAATTGAGACAATTTCCTATTAGACAATTAGTAAAACTTACACTAAAATATCCCTCTGAAGATTTAAATTGTCTCGACTTGTTGTTGTTAGGCCATCGATAAATCTTACTGCCCGGCGTGGGTAGATCAAAGGAAAAACACATAATATCCTCTTTTCTTAACAATCAATCATGTTTCAGAAAGTCAATAACATCTTATCGAAGTGGTCACGAAAGTGCATCAATCAAAAGTCTGTTCTGAGGATCTCCTTTGTGAACGAATTATATAGTTATTTTTTTATGATTGAAAGATGAGAGGTTACTTTTATTATACTTTTACGAGAGGTATAATTATATGTCATGATTTAATCTTATTATGAAATAAATTAAAAAGGTGAGAGGAAAATTTATCACAAAATCATTGGTCCAAAAACTGGGATAATGAAATCAGGGCATAATAAATTAATATAATTATATTGGACTTAAGCCGCGAGTGTATACGGTATTCTTTCGAAAAATAATTTCGAATTTAAATAATTATAAAAAAAAACTTCATTCCTTTTATTTTTAGATTGAAATTAAAATTGTTTTTACCTTTACAAAATAATGTGTAAAAACGTCTAACGCTCTTAGTTAAAACTATAAGAATTCCCTTTGCTCAAGCTATTTTCTTCGTTAACTTCCATTTAGATGTGAACCTACAGTCAGTCTTTGTTATATATCAAGCGTAGTGCGTACTTTATGCTTGTTAAAACAATATGTAATATATAATACAATATATAATACACTTCGTAGTATCACGAACGTAGTGTGACTTTACACCATACCGGCATGACGTCTTTGCTACGCCACAACAGATATATTATCACATCGCAGTCTAGAAGCAGAATGAAGCAAGTGCGTTATTTTTCAAAAGGTATTTTAAATTTTGATATGTCTAATATGTTACTAATAATTTTTATCATTACTTAACACACAATTATCCTTCTTAGTTCTCTTAAACGTAGAGTTGTCGATGTGGTACTTAGAGCAACAAATAATGCTTGTTTTTTTTGTGCTTGACTAAATATTATTTTTCAATATTTCAATATAAATATTTGTTAGTTTCACCGGTCACCAACCCGCCTGCCCAGCGTGGTGACTATGGGCAAAACACATGAGTTCACGTCATTTTTGGCGCGAACTTGTGTAGGCCTATGTCCAGCAGTGGACTGCGATAGGCTGAAATGATGAATGATGATTTGTTAGTTTTACTTGCATTTATCGGAAAGTATAGTCCAAAAGATTTACCTACTTATTACTATTACATACAGATGTCTGCCGTGGTCTGGGTGTTTGTGCAGTCCTTGTGGGTCTCCCCACCGTGCCTCGGAGAGCAAGTTAATCCTTCGGTCCCGGTTGTTATCATGTACCTACACCTGATAGCGATCGTTACTCATAGCAGGGAATATATATTTGGGTTGTCTGGAAGAAATGGCTAAATAGCCATAAGTCCGCCCATTGTACTTCACAGTCTGTAAATGATATTTGTAGTTGTGATGTACAATAAAGTATAAATAAATAAATAAATAAATTATTATTATTTTTAATGAATGCTTTTTGAAAACTTACCTATAAACACTAATTCGATTAAAATACGTATATATATGTTACGCTCAAAGATCGAAAACGCTCATTGAGCGGAAAAATAGCTCACAACGCGATGTGGTCACAGTAAAACATCCACATAGCGAAATTCGCATTATGGCTCTAATGAAAACGCGCACGACGCGTTGTGGCAATCAAAGAAAGACCAAATAGCGAAATTCGTGTCGTGGCTTACATGCTATTCGATCTCAACGCGTTGTGGCAATGAAGAAAAGCCATGACGCGTTCTGAGCATTCATTGTGTTAACCATATCACGACGGACAGGTTTGTAACTTGTCGGTTTCGGCTCGGGTGCAAAGACGCATTGAAACATCAGTTTTATTCATTTCTTTTCTGTTTACAAGAGTGAATTTTAATGTCAGCGCTAATTATGACGAATAAAAAAGAATTGTTTTACGATAAATTACGTGAGTTTGTGGAAACAAGCACTGATCGCAGTTTTATTATGACTTCAGAAAAATATGAAATGTTACTTAATGAAACAATACAGTCTCAACTTCTTAAAAAGAAAAAGGAGTCTCTGTCGTCGAAACAGTATCGACGTCTTAAACGATATGATGTCTTAAAGATTGGTGATACTGAAAAGTTGGTTGAAGCTGGAATAGAAAGCTTAAGTTCAAAAATTCGATATTTCTGCAAAACAGATGAATTGTTTGATATTTTGGAAAAAGCACATACTAACGTCGGTCACAAACGGACTAGAGGACTATCATTTTATGTGAATTATGAGTAATTTACAAATGATATGAATATTTTGTGTTATTACTTAATACATTGATTTTTTTAAATATAAAGTAATCTCAATAAATAATAAATATCGTTTCATTTTAATTTATATAATTATATACTTAATATATTTGATAATGAGAAACACGTTATGCCGTGATTTTATAAAATGAAAAATATTTCTTAAGGACATCTACCAAAACGTTTCCAGCCTAGGCCTATTAGGATCTATATCGGAAAGTAGTGTGCGTTGTAATCAAATAGTATTCCAAACGCGTCATGGCTTTTCTTCATTGCCACAACGGGTTGAGATCGAATAGCATGTAAGCCACGACACGAATTTCGCTATTTGGTCTTTCTTTGATTGCCACAACGCATCGTGCGCGTTTTCATTAGAGCCATAACACGAATTTCGCTATGTGGATGTTTTACTGTGACCACATCGCGTTGTGAGCTATTTTTCCGCTCAATGAGCGTTTTCGATCTTTGAGCGTAACATATATATTATATCGTAAATAGAATAACGTAAATGGACATGATAACAGTATGCATGATAACAGTATACGACCAACATGAAGCAAACCAATTACATCTCATTATCTTTATGCAAATAAAACGAGAACAATTAAACTGTAACATGAGCAATATAAATACTTCAAACTAGTATTTAAATATTATTGTTTTTCAATATTACCTTCGTTCGAGTCTAGACCACATATACTGTCATAGATTTCCATTTTGGTGTGGTCAAGGCCGCTGGCTCCCCCAATATCCGCGTAGTCCACAAGGCCACGCTTTGTGCACTGGACAAACGAACGATGTAAACAAGGGTTAATTTATTCAAGCTAGACGCAGATGTAATCTGTACCTATATAGAAATTCAGAATATAGTACCTATAATAATGGAAATACTAATACAACAAAGATATGGAGAATTAGTAGCAATTCCTTTACTGTATTGGCTGTTTTTTTTAAAGAAATAGGTTTTTCTTGCCAGTTCTTTTCAGAATTATATATCTACGTTCCGAATTGGTGGTTGTTTTAAAAAATATTGTCTACTTTGTATTGATGACTTAAAAGTGCTTTCAAAGTAGGTACATTTAAGTAAAGAAGTTTTTGTTTTGAGAATGAGAACCAACATCATTGAGTTGTCAAAGAATGAATTAAATACAAACATAGGTTTTATGTTATAAAAAATGTACACAATGCTACCTATATATAATACTTTAAGCATTAAGTAATCTAAAAGAGCTGCATCGATAAGTTATTTTAATTCAGAAGACCACACAATAAAAAAATAAAATCTAAGAGTTAGAGACACATTTTATATTTTAGTTATCAGGAGCGGGGTTCGAATCACTAGTGCTTCGCTCAGTTGTGATGACATACCCCTTAACGTAGGTACCCTGTTTAAATAACCGATCAAGATCTTGATACTGTATGAACAACATTGTATTACACATTTTTTGTTTACAAAATACATTATAAGCGCCTTTCTAACTTTTACGAATAATTATTAAAGATGGGCTGCTGAGCGCTTCTATAAGGAGTAGGGATAGGGATGAGGTAACAGAGATGATTAAATTTTCTTTTGTAAATAAGATAGTTAATCTTCTCAAACAATATACTGCAGGAGGAAACTGAAAGGAACTTTTATTACACCACAAAGAATAGAGTTTAGCAATTTTGATATATAATTTGTAAAAAGAAATAGACTTACAAAAATTTATGTACGAATAAAACATTTAAATTAATTTTAAGTTTTTTTTTTACCAGTGTAGTTAATTAATCTCTGTCCGATCTATATATACATACATATGACGAAATATACCTTTGAAACTTTACGAGCAAAGATCTCAAACTGAACTAAATTTAACTGAATCAGCAGTTTATTTCAGTTACAGACTCCGTGGACTTTTTGGAAACATTCAATAGTGTGGATTTTCAGTAAAATCCATTCATATTAACAAACTTTCAAATTAACGATTTTACTAGAATACTTGATTTCTGTAGGTACATGTAGGTACATAGGTATTTACATAAATTATTTATAATTTCAAGTTTTAATAAATGTTTATCCATCAATATTTTATAGCAAATAATTTTTCATGCATTTGAAAATAACGAAATCAATTTGATTCATATTACAGTCAATAAAAAAAGGTCCGCAAAAGGTGTTAAATGTAATTTTCACCGAAAAAGTTTACAGATTTTTACTTATTGGATAAATAAAAAAATAAAATAAAAAAATGGCGAATATATTATTGCCATTTCTGGTGTATATGATAAAAACCGGCACAACAACATCATAACGTGTTCTCCGAGGCACGGCGGGGGATCCAGCTTTACATGTAGTGGCTTTTTATTTTATTATTTATCTCATAATATTGCTACAATATATAAGACTAGCTTCTGCGCGCGTCTTCGTCGGCGTTATTTGTCTTAGCGTGATGACACATAGCCTATAGCCTTCCTCGATAAATGGGCTATCTAACACTGAAAGAATTTTTCAAATCGGCCCAGTAGTTCCAGAGATTACCGCGTTCAAACAAACGAACAAACAAACAAACTCTTCAGCTTTATATATTATAGTATAGACAAAGCCTGATAAAGCCACTACATGTGTAGTATTTATAAACATTTCACTTTTAATGATTAGTACCTACTTCATAATATTTTTTCAATTTACGTCTTAGATTGTATTTTTGTTCGTACACATAGAATTTACAATTCTCCATATCTTAATGTATATAATAATATTATTACGAAAGGAATAATAGGAAATATTTATTGACACCTTAAATAAATGTGTCTTGTACATACATATTTTATATATTTATGTTTATTTCAGTACAAGTTAATTATGTCAGATTACATGTATTCATCCAGTAACACATAGCTCAGATATTAAGATTTTGTTTTGAATAATTATCACTTAAAATTTTCTACCGTAATTATATAAGTATAAATATTTTCAATTTTCACTCTTTTAAATTCTTGGGAGTAAAACGAAGAAGCGACAAATTTATAGCCACTTATGTATTCCGAAAGTAAAGACGGAATTTATTAGAATAATGGATGATCCACGCGCTTTTATTATTACTGATCAGATCTCAACAGTTGAATTTAGGTATTTTATAGCATATAATCTTACGTAATAAATATAGGTACTATAGAACGTAAAAAGATTCTTAGATCAGTATAGGTTTAAGCAAATAAGTTTTCATATTTACCAAAATTTCGTTCTTACATGGGAAATGGTTCCAGTTTCCATATTCAATAGCGTTCCTCTTTTAATAGACTGGCCAACGTTAAGGTCCAGAACGCGGACCGCGGTTGGAGAAACAGCAATCATGGAGCAGTTCCCGGTTTCACCGTGGTTACGCAGCGTGTATACACCTTCAGATCCGAACAGCATCAAGTTGCATGCTAGTAAAATAAGACAATCATTACCAAACCTTATAATGTTGTATAAGTAATTAAGATCACAAACATATACTTGGCGTTAACATAGATTAACTCAAAAATTCAAGGAAAATTGACCATTCGTCTTAATAATTTAGAAAGAAGTAAAATTTAAAATGTTTATTTTGTTATTGTAAAAAATAAAATGAACCCTTTGTCGCATTTTAAACTGTTTTTTATGAATTAAGATAAACAGGAAAAAAATAATGAAATGACAAGAATCAGGATTTTATGGAAGTTTCTTATTTAAGTATGGATACGGTTTTATGAGCTAAGGTTATATTAGCTTTTATATTAAATAAACTGATTGTGGCTTTAAGCTTGCATTAGTTCGCGTAATATAAAACTTAAAATGGTGGTTGGGCGGAGAATCGCCTGTTCTTTATTTTCTTGGAGCTTGCTCTACTTACTGCTGCTGTCTTGTATCTAAAAGTAAAGATTTTCTATAATATAAGGATTTTATATTATAAGACATAATATAAGCTTGAATGGTTCTGAATCATATTTCTTGCAATTTTAATATAAATATAACAATATACCTACTATTAAACCTTTCTCAAATATTTATTTTATATAAATCACAATTCCTGAGAGTTTGTGATGCTTCTGAATAACACTGCTTTATAAATGCCTCAATATTTTAATAGGTATTGGCTTAATTGTTTAATTACATCTATGAACAAAAATCTTTTTTCTATTATAAAATTCACACAGATATATTGAAATTACTTGCTACTGACCCTCTTAAGCCACTTAAGGGCGAACAATTACTAATCAGTATAATCTTTTAATTAAAGGATAATCCTCAGCAACGCCAAATAAAGAAGAAGATAAAGCTTTCATTCATTTATTTTTGTTTCCTGTTTCCCGTAAAATGAAAGAAAATATTAAAAAAAAATTAAAAAAGCTTATTTATTTTTTAAATTTATATTCGTAGTAACAAGACACATCAAATAATATTGGCTTATTTTAAAAATTATAAAATCTGTTTTAATAAATAATATTTTTTTAAAACAACGTAGCGGGCTTTATAAAACTTATTTATTTATCTAATAATATCTATCGTGATTTGAAGTTTGTTATTTAAAAAAACTAATATTTTTACGTCTAATGAAGATATACTTTTAATTATATATAACTTGAAAACACTTGATGCCAAACATTCGCATGTAGCCATGTATCATTAAATGTCCTATATACATATATCGACGGTGCCGTAGAATAACGTCACATGTGAATATAGTACGAAATCAATTTTATTTAATAATTGACTTCAGGAATCGAAGATCTATCTATACATGCAAAAAAAAAATAATTTTACGACCAATAGTTTCTGAGATTCTGAGGCGAACAACGTCCCATGTGTTTGTGTCTCCGTATTATAACGAACTATATGCATAAGCCGCGGCGCTCGCGGACGGGAGTAGCGCGCGTTGGCCGCGCCAAAGTCACTTGTTACGTTGTTGAGTGGAAAACGAGCTTGTGCGCACGAGTTACCGCATTCGCCGATGATAAAGTTATTTTTCTTAAATATTATTCATAATTAGTACTAAAACATGTCCAAATATAATAACAGATCTAATAAAATCCTTGATTTGGTGAAAAACAACTGTAAAAATTCGAAAGAAGAATTTGATAGTGGAAAGATATCTGGTTATATCAAGGAAATATCGAATTATCCCGGTAAGTTAATCTTATTCCTTATTGATATGTATAACAAAATTGAATTTTAAAGATTGTTTAATATTCTATGGGGGTTTATTTTAATTTACATAACTAACGGCAAACTTCGCGTTTCATATTCATATGTGACGTTATTTAATGGAGATTAGTCTTTACATTGTTTCTTATAAAAATGCTCTTGCAAATTAAATCAAATTGTAAAAGACATCTTTGACTACTAATGGAAAACTTAATTAGTTGATATTAAAGTATGAGTTACAAGTAGGGATATGTCGTTTTACCACGGACATATTCTGACGTTGTTGAGTTATACATGAAGATAGAACGTTCTTTTGCGGAAATCTTGATGACATATGTGAAGACAGAACGTTCTTTTGCGGAAATCCTGATGTAATATGTAAAGATAGAACGTTCTTTTGCGGAAAACTGATGTAATATGTAACATTGGTACGTTTTTTTTTCCAGAAAAATACTGTAATTTGGTTTAATTTGCTTTTTTCTTAATTAAATTATAAATTTATTCGTATATAAATAAAATTGTTTTCTTTTATTTTTGTAATTTTTATATTTTATATTATTTTTTCAGTTTCAAAGACACCTGTAAGCCCATCATCATCACCATTACATCCGGGTTCAGAAAACATTGCTTTAGAGCTAAAAGACGTATTAGTCAGTCAGTTCAGCCTATTGTAGTTCACTGCTGGACATACCCTCCCCAAGTTCGCGCCAGACATCCCGGTTTTCCGCAATCCTCCATGAAGACTACACCGGCAATCTTACGTAGATCGTCGGTCCAACGAGCCAGAGGACGTCCAACACTGCGTTTGCCAAGACGCGGTCTCCACTCCAGGACCCGTCTGCTCCAACAGCCATCGGTCCTGCGACACAGATGACCAGCCCACTGCCACTTAAACTTGCTAATTTTGTGGGCTATGTCGATTACTTTCGCTCGCGGATAGTCTCATTTCTAATCCTATCTTTGAAAGAAACCCCAAGCATAGCCCCTTCCATTGCACGTTGAGCGACTTTAAACTAGTGGACCAGTCCGTCAGTGTTCATGTCTCGGCTCCGTATGTCAATACAACCAGGACGCATTGCTCGAAGACTTTTGTCTTCAAGCATTGTGGAATCTTCGAAGGCAAGACTCGACGAAGCCTGCCAAACGCCGCCCAGCCCAACCAAACCATCCTATCAGCCTCCTTCTCGAGTTGTTTTGACCTGGTTGAATGGTGTAGCCAAGGTAGACATAATCCTGAACAACATCGAAAAGGATACCGTCAACCGATACCGGTCTCGGTATCAGTTGGTTGTTAAACATAACTTTCGTTTTATCTAAGTTCATACCGAGACCGACTCGTCGGGAGGACTCGTTTAGGCCGGCCAGCAGTCAGCCTAGCTCATCCGACGTCTCCACAAAGATTAAGAAATCGTCGGTAAAACGAAGGTGCGAGATGAATTCGCCGTTGACGTTGATGCCTCGTTCCTCTCAATCCAAGGTCTTAAAGACATCCTCCAGCGCAGTGATAAACAGTTTCGGTGATATTACATCTCCCTGTCTTACCCCACGCCGCACCGGAGGAAAATGCACAGCCTGCTCCGGTGGATGGAATTCGTCGAGTCTTCTGGCGAGACGATTCGTAACAACCCTTGAAAACAGCTTATAGACGTGGCTCAAAAGTGAGATTGGTCTGTGATTCTTCAACAAAGACTTGGATCGCCTCTCTTAAAGAAGTACCACCACACTCCTGGACCACGCCTCCGGCGTAGTACCTCGGTGGATGACGGCGTTAAAAAGTTTATATTTCTATTCTGCTCAATCAGAGTAGCAATCTCTCTCGTATTTGAGCAGCGGTCTCGGCGTACAAGTGTCCGTATCCTCTTAGACAAAGCCTTCTGTTCTGGCGAAGCTGCTTGGGCAGCGAGCAACTCGCACCTGCGCCGCATCAGATCCAAGGCTTCGGGTGAAAGTTTAGACTGCTTCTTTGACTACCTCGGCGGAAAGTGTTTGCGACCCAGTGTACACACCATCTTCACCAAGTTGTCGGTCATCTCGTCCACGTCGACAGCGAATCGAATCGGTTTTGGAGTTCCAGTTGGAGCATAGTATTTGGAGCAGCGGGTATTCAGTGTGCTCCGTAATAGCCGGTGGTCGCTGGTGGTGTTAATCGGTACTAATTATAATTAATACAAAGAAAGAACAAAATGTGATGTTGGAGACTGATAATTTTAGTATTTTATGTGAATTTAAGAAACGTTGATTGATTTAAAGAAGAGAAGATATTTTTTATGTTTAATTATTTTTTTGAAATTTGGACTGATAATTTTGGTACTTTTATAATAAATGACTGATTTTATTTTTAAAATGTTTTATTTTTAATCGATTTCATACGAAAAATAATAAATACTATTTATGACACGCTATTTATGAAAATGACTGCTCTAAATAAATCTGGAACATGCATATAGGACGAAATAACTAGCTTAAGTTTCATAAAAAAACGTTCCATTTGCATCTGGATCCTTAGAGCTTCCGATGAATAACGTAACATGCGTAAATGTGACAGCAACAAGTCCATTATAAAACGTTATATATAAACATCGACCCTACTATCTTTTTAAATAAAACTGTTTCAAAATAATTAATAATACTGATAGATAATCACAGGCTTAATGTTAATTTTTCCAAAGTATAAAAGCGCCAGGTTTTTTCGTTTCCGAAATATAACAATTGAAACCTTTGAACGGCTCTACTGTAAAACGACTATTTTGCAGATAGTACGTTATTCTACGGCACCGTCGATATACTCCTTTCTCTATTTGGATTGCTTAGATTGCTAATTGTATTTGCTCTCAAACGAAATAAAAGTAATTAGGTAATTAAATACACATTATCTAATAAGTCCCCCGGCCGCGTCTTTCTGTCTGTCTGTCTTTCTGAACGCGATAAACTCGAAAACTACGCAACGGATTTTTAAACGGTTTTCAACAATAGAAAGAGTGATTCTTGAGGAAGGTTTAGGTATATAACTTATTATGTTTGAATCTAAATTAGCAGAAATACGGCGATAAATGTTGAAGACGTCGCAAAAAATCTCGCTAACGGGGAGCTTTCCACGCGAACGCTGCGTAAACTAGCAAAGATATAGTTGAATAATGTACTAGCGAATTCAAAATCTATAAAAATGCTACAAAAAAGTCCGCGATAGCATATCTCTATCTCTTAGGGTTGGCTTACAATAACCACTTTTATGTTCAAATTTTTAATTCAAAACATTACGTTATTTTTAAAGATATTTTCTTTAGTTCAGTATTAATCCTTATCCAAATGAATATAATATTTAGCTTAGGCATTTAATGCAGATTGTTTAAATTTTCCCTTCTACAAGCGTTGCAAATATCTTTTGTTTCGATGAAAACGTTACGTTAAACTCAATTTTACAAACCTCTATTTCAGAGCTGTTTTTTTTTTTTTTTTTTAATTTATTTTAGAGATTACTTCCAACTTGGTTAGTTTGTACTGACACCAATCAAGTTAAATTGAAACAAATTAAGTAGAGTAATAATTTAGTGTACATTTTATTTAAAAAAAAAACACGTGTGCTCACTGCTCACTTTACGCGACTGGAATTTACAACTTAGGAACAGTTACCATAATAATATTTAAAAATACATTTAATTTTTTCTCTCAAGAGACTGCGCGGTAAAACGTCACTTTAAGAGCAGGTTGCATCACTACTCATCGTTACTGGCTTAAACACATACACATACATTGGTTTCAAATGATCCTCGAGGCGTAATAAAAAATAGAAGAGGTGAGAAGGTTACAGATGAAACTTACAGTAATTGAATATTTAATTAGGCATGAACATCCTATTAAATATATTTAATAGGATGGTAAAGATCCACAATGGATTATTTATTTTTAATAAGAAAAAAATATAACGCATACTACTTTTACTTTTTCTTTTTCTTTAATTACTTCTTTATTTTTATTTTACACTTTAGTATAATTTTTTAATGATTACTTAAAGAATTTGTGTTAAAAAGTACTTACGCCTTGCATTCCTTAAATGTCTTATAGTGATCGCGAATCCTTTGCCGCGAGCTGGCACGCGATATTGTACTAAGGCAGCGTTCTGTCGGGAGACCAATTTGCGTTGGGGTCGACTGTCACAAGACTCGACAACTCTGTCATCATTCCACGAATCAGCTGGCCAGACTTGCCCATTCAGCTCCCAGCCATCAATCCACTATGAGAAAAGATTGATTTTATAAATCAACTTTTTAAAAATTTCGGTTAGTATATACCTACAATCTACAAACATTGTTAGCGTTAAGTAACTGCTTTGATCATCTCAATACATAAAATTAATGAACAGTTTAATTGAAAGTTCAAAGAAACAAATTCATTTGAAGGTTTGTTGTTTATCACCTAATTTATTACTGTCTTAGCTAATCTTAGTAACTATCTCAAACAAGAGATTAGAAAAACAATCAACTATTTCCTACCTTTGTACCATAAGGTATAAATTACACATTTAATTTCATTAAAAAATATTGTCTTAGTCACATATCTCAGTACAAAGTTACATACCCATACAAAGGTACAGAGTTAAGAGGTGTATGATTTACCGGCTGAGCAATCAATCTCCTTCTGTTTATTCCCCTTATGCTTTGAATTGTTTGCTTTACCTGTCATCAATTACCTATGCTCAGGCTCTTTGTAAAAGTTTTGGGTTACCATACAAAAACATATGTATGGTATTAATGAATTTGTAAATAATTACTTCGTATTTTTACCGAGTCCAAAAAAGGAGGATGTAATTCAATTCGACCGTACATAATATTTTTATGTATTTTTTTTTTATGTAACTAGGTTGGCAAACAAGCGTACGGCTCACCTGATGGTAAGACCGTAGCCTATAGACGCCTGCAACACCAGAAGCATCGCAAGCACGTTGCCGACCCTATCCCCAATCCCCCCCAGGAGCTCTGGTCACCTTACTCACCAACAGGAACACAATACTGCTTGAAAACAGTATTATTTAGCTGTGGTCTTCTGTAAGGTCGAGGTACTACCCCAGTCGGGCTGCTCCCTGCTTGAGCAGGAAATTTCCTGCTGTGCCCTACGTCAGTTAAATATGTATGGATAACTTCGTCGTTTATAAACCGATTATGATGATTCTTTTTTTGTCAGAAAGGAGATATGCCAAAGGCAGTACCATGATAAGAAAACCAGGATCTGATGATAGTATCCTAGAGAAATCAAGAGGAAAATTCAAGAATTATAGTGGTGACTGGTGCTTTTGTTAACTTTTTTCGTCTACTTTCGTGGTATTACTTGTCGATGTAATTGAAGTCGGTTTACTTTCGTTTGCGTGCAAACATAATTGTTATTAATAGAATTATAAAATACAAGCTATTAAATGGTTTTAAAATAAAATTGTTTTTATTAAAAAAATTATTACAAAAAGCCTTTTGGTTAATCTCTTTACAATTATTGTCTATATTTAGGTGTTTCCGTTTAATAGCCGCTCAAGCGCAGTCTCATACCGGCTCCGTTCCGGACATAAGTTAACGAAAGATTTATAAAAAAATATGTATAACATGACCGGAATCAGTACGTACATAAAAATATCTGATAAAATTTTATTAATAGAATACCCCAATGATGCATAGGGTCTACTTAAAAACAAAAATCCACACTCGAGAGATAGCATAAAATGCTGGTGTGGCACTTCTCAATCATATATATATATATATATATATATATATGAGATATGAGAGGTAATAAAATGCTATTGGTGTATCCTGTGACTTATCAAAGGGATTTGATTGCATTGACCACGGGATTCTATTGAGTAAACTTGAGTATTACGCTGTTAATTGTAAAGCTCTTGGTTTTATGAATTCATATTTTACTAATAGAATTCAACATGTATCAATAACAGGAATGAAGTCTTCTGATTCTGTGGTGAAAATAAGCATTTCAGTTGCCAATGGCGTCACAATATATTTATAATAATATTATGTATAAGTGCAAGAATAATACAAGACAACTAAAAATAAACTCCTGATTACATTTGACTGGTTTTGTATATAGCTTAAAGAATGAAATGCTTTAATTACAGGTTTCTCGCTTTTATCAACCGTGTATGTGCCACTATGACTTTGCAAATCATTAATGTTATATATTAATGTTTATTACCACTTTTCAAGTCCCTTACTTGAGAAATAGTGTTGGGTTTGCTTAGTGTTCAAGTGTCCAGTTTTGGTGTCTATAGTAATATAAAAATAATTTGGAAAATCCAAAAGTGCACGCCTCACACGCTCATTGTGTTACGAATTGAAATTAATAATAATTGCCTAAAAGAAAAACAATTGAAAAGAAAAATCATTATTTTTTGTATCGATTTTGAAAGATAAAATTGTTCTTATAGGTAATATGTTAAGGTAGGCAATAAATTATCGCTGAGCCTGCTTAGCTAATCTATCTTTTTCTCATTCGCTTTGTCTAAAATCATCGTTTTGTGGTTTTTAACATTTTCTTTTTTTTTTTTTTTTGGTGCAAGGTTTATATCATCTTTATTACCAATTTGAGCAGAATAGTTCCCACTATCTTTATTTCCAAGACAGCTTTTAAGTTTATTCAGCTCAATCATAACATCATCTTTATAATTTTTCGAAAGACTTTCATCATTTTTACGACGTTCTTTTTTATAATCGCGTTGTAATTTAGCAAGTTTTCTTGCAGAGTTTTTATTTTCTTTTGGCATTTTATACTATAGAAAATCTGTCGACACGTCACGAAACACAGATACAATTTTAACTTAACTGCCAAAAATATCAATAACGTTGCTAGATGCAGACAGAAGTCATTTAAAAAATTCACAGCCAGTAATATCAATAATGTCGCTAGATGCAGACAGAAGTTATTTAAAAAAGAAATAGTTCATGTAATAGGAGAGAGGAAGAAAAAAAAATAGACGGTGATAATTTTAATGACGATCTTCGTAAGATTGCCGGTGTAGGCTGGATGAGGATTGCGGAAAACCGGGATGTCTGGCGTGAACTTGAGGAAGACTATGTCCAGCAGTGGACTGCAATAGGCTGAACTGACGACTGATGAATTTTAATGAAAGAAACCCAGAAAATCTTTCGAATTTCGTTAATATCTTTAAAACAGTTAAGAGTTCAGTCATAATTAAAAAAAAGAGTTCATCCTTAGAGTGACTGGAGTATTATTCAAAAGGAATAATTACAATTAATTGGCGTCTCTACATATATAGACTTTTTATATAAACAATAATAAAACCTCTTTTTATCATTTTAATAAAAATATTTTTTGATAGTTGTCAAAGAATTTGATTTCAAGCTCTTCTTGTTAATATTTTATTTACATTTTGCTACTTGAATCGTTTTTATATTATAACAAAATAACTATTCATTAATAAAAAGTCTGCGGAGTTAGCGAATATTTTATCATCCGCTCATCCATTCGCTAACCGAGCTCACTTGCTAAACTGGTGGTCATTCGCTAAGCTACTGGTAAACCCGAGGTTGAACGGCAACGCAGGCTTTGCAAGCATCACCGCAGACAGTTCCAACTCACCGAGAGCTATGCAGCATCTGGTTCCACTGGCCCGCCAACCTGCTATCGACCTTCGGTCTCGGAGGAGAGTAATGTGGCGTGTTTTTGATAGTCGTCAAAGAAATTGATTTTAAATTCTTCTTGATAATTTGTTTTACAATTTAGTAAGAAAAATTATGTACGTACACGTAGCACGTTATCTTATAATTATATTTTATATTTTGCTACTTGAATATTGTTTTTCTATTATCTTATAATTATATTTTGTATTTTGCTAAATACTTTTTATATTTTGCTACTTGACTATTGTTTTTCTATCATTATTATTCTTCAATAAAGAGTCAGCGAAGATAGATAACATCTTATTATTTATCCGCTCGTTCAATAGCTAATACATTTCGCTAAAATTGTTTATATTTTTCTAAAACGAGAAGACAACTAAAAGTGCACATACCAACGGACAGCTGTAGATATATTATTTTATTACATTTTTTTGTTATATATACCTATTAAAGGGCTTAATCCACCACGCTGCTCCAATGCGGGTTGGCGGATGCCTTACTATACTTAATACGATACCTTACCATACACTTTCAATATCATTGAAGTAACACGGTAAGCGAATCGATAGGACATATGGAAGGTAATTAGATTCCCTCATCAACTATTAAAGAGCTGATGATCTTCGAACGGCTGATCAGGTCTTGGTTATCCTACCATATACTTTCAATATCATTAAAGTAACACGGTACCAAATTTAGAATCGATAGGACATAAGGAAGGTAGTCAGATCCCCTCATCAACTAGAAAAAAGTACCACAGACAGTTACACAGATACACAGACACGTTAAACTTATACCACCCCTCGTTTTGCGCCGGGGTTTTTAAAAGAAAAAATATTTATGAAAGAAACCCAGAAAATCTTTCGAATTTCGTTAATATCTTTAAAACGGTTAAGAGTTCAATCATAAAAAGATATACAGTTCATCCTTAGAGTGACTGAAGTATTATTCAAAAGAAATTATTACAATTAATTGTTTATATTTTTCTAAAACGTGAAGACAACGAAAGGGCACAGACCAACGGACAGCTGACATATCACTTTTTAATTACGTTTTTTTTGTTATAAATATTAAACAAAATGAAAAGAAAATACGCTGACTTTATAGATTAACATGTCTAGTTTCCGAAACAAACTTTTTTTTTTAATTCAGTGCCTAACTTAACGTATAAGAACGATTTTATCTTGGAAAATGGACACAGAGCCGTCTTTCGATAGTAAAGCACACCCACACGCTTAAGCGTGTGACGCGTGCAATATCGTCAGCAAGTCAGTATGATTGACCTAATCACTATTGAAGTTGGTACCAAATTTGACCGAATCTATAAGTTTTAAGACCTTTTCGTTCAATTACTTAAACTTTTGGACGTTACTAATATGAATAGATTTAGCATTTGTGTGTTGACCTCAACGTAACCCAATTACCAATACTAGTTATCAAAGTTTGAGCGTAAAATTTTTATAACTCTTCAGGATTTCCAAGAAATAAATAATTAGCTAAGTTAATGCAGATGCTATTCCTTGAGATATAATTAAAAACTTTTAACTTCTTTTGTAGTATCAAGTTATCAAGTTAGCTACTGCAACCTTGTTACCTTAAAGTAACAATTCTATTATCTCACTTCCTTCAATTGAATTATCGTCTGTAACGACTTTCTGGCTTTGTTGATAATATAAATGACAACTTGATGGTAATTTTATTTATTTTTATTTATTTTATTTATTATAACTTTATTGCATATGGTCAACAATTTTACATAGTAAAAGAAAATAATAGAAACAGCAGTACAAAAATAAAATTAAACAAAAGGTATTGTAGTTACACTGACAACATGCAAAGGCGGTCTTATTGCTTAAAGCAATCTCTTCCAGACAACCCCAGGTAAAAGGAGATTATTATTAACAAAGTGCGGGATAGTGCAAAAGTTTAATAAAGGTTAATTTATGTTGTAGGTAATAAGATGGCTGGGCCGTGTTAATGTGGGAGTAGGGTTAATCTTTTGCCAAATGGATTTGATCTCAAGATCTAGGCTCTAATTAATGTTTAACTTCGTCTTGGGTTTGAGGGTAAAAAAAAATTGTGAGACCCGAATTAAACTTACCAAACTGCAGCTAGACAGCGTATTGGAGCAAGCATACTATATCGTTCTCATTAATAGGAAAAAATATAACAATTATAATTATATTTATATTTCTGCAATGTTCTGAAAAAAGCACTACCATATAATTGCAAAAAAAATGAAATTAGTTATACTAGTCTGTCTCTGTGAAAATAATGTGTATTTATATTACGTTTAGGTAAACGTTTGCATTGGCCGTACAGATGTTTGCCGTGGTCTGGGTGTTTGTGCAGTCTTTGTGGGTCTCCACACTGTGCCTCGGAGAGCACGTTAACGCCGTCGGTTCCGGTTGTTATCATGTACACCTGATAGCGATCGTTACTCATAGTAGGAATATATCCGCCAACCCGCATTGGAACAGCGTGGTAGATTAAGCTCTGATCCTAGAAAGAGGCCTATGCCCAACAGTGGCATATTACAGGCTGAAGCGTGTAAACATTGTACCAAATAAATACGGACAAAATTGCAGTCGAAAACTTCAAAAAAATCTTATTGTAAGTACACTTTAACTATACTCCTTATTGAACTAAAATAGGGTGAGATGAAAACTTTTCAACACAGTTACTATGTACGCGCGGCGTACATAATTTTTTGGCAGCCAATGCATGTAGCGATTTTGCGTCAGCTTTTCGATATAAAAAAAAAATAAATTATAAGAGCTCCTTTATTTTGAACAAGCCTATCCACGCTTGTTCAAGCGTAACATTATAACAGCTATTAAAATAAAGTAATAACGAAAATGAATAAAACTGGTTTATTTATGAAATTATTATATTTTTTAAAAATAATATAAGTATTTAAGTCAATCACTTTTAACTTATCTGTTTTTAAACATTTTCTCAGCGTGTTAAACATGTTTTTATCAGCGTTTTATTTAATTTGTGACATGGCAACGACAGCAAGAGCGTTTGGTCTATAACAAATTTAAAATTTTATTTATAGCAAAGCTATTGATACTATTCAAATAAAAAATTAATGACGTGTATACGTCTCAAAGCTAAAGGTAAAAATATCGCTAATGAAGAACGTCGCTTACATTTTCACGTATTTTCCCAAAAGCTACTTTTGCTCATGAAAATTCTTCCTCACTTAGATTACCGCAAATGTTAGGTTTATCTAATAATGAAATCCCTTGTAAACTTTAGAAAAAAATATTTAAAAGATTTTTTGGTTCCTACGTTTATTGTCTACGTTTATTTTCATGAATATAAATGAGGAAACCAATTATGTGTACAACTGTACAATAAAAAATATTTGAAAATGGAATGTGTGACAAATTGCTGGCATACTGGGCTTGGTAAACTCGATTGTCATTTAAAGATTATTAAGGTAGTTAATAGATTTTTAAAATTATTATCTAATTTTATTATCTATACTAATATAATAAAGCTGAAGAGTTTGTTTGATTGTTTGTTTGTTTGTTTGTTTGTTTGAACGCGCTAATCTCAGGATCTACTGGTCCGATTTGAAAAATTCTTTCAGTGTTAGATAGCCCATTTATCGAGGAAGGCTATAGGCTATATATCATCACGCTAAGACCAATAGGAGCGGAGTCCACGCCGACGAAGTCGCGCGCAGAAGCTAGTTATGAATATCACGTAAAGTAAACTTATTAGTGACTAGCTTCTGCGCGCGACTTCGTCGGCGTAGACTCCACTCCTATTGGTCTTAGCGTGATGATATATAGCCTATAGCCTTCCTCGATAAATGGGCTATCTAACACTGAAAGAATTTTTCAAATCGGACCAGTAGATCCTGAGATTAGCGCGTTCAAACAAACAAACAAACAAACAATCAAACAAATAAACAATCAAACAAACAAACTCTTCAGCTTTATTATATTAGTATAGATTAGTGAAATGCTCAAGTAACAACTAGCCAAATGCATAGTTTGACCAATTAGTCTGTAAGCCAGAACGTGAAATGACCTGTTATTAAGTGACAATTATGCTAAGATGAATCACAAATACCAAAAGCATATAATCCACTAAAATAAAGAATTGTTCTGGTTATAATAACGTAAGAATAAGTATGCTCAATTTACATCGTCAAGTAATACAACGTAGTTAGTCCAAAAAGTAGTCAATGAAAGACTCATATTTTTTTTTATATTTAAAATCAACATCCATTTGCTCAATGTCCAGCCCATGCCTTTAGTTGAACATCATGCATTATAATCATGCTTACCCTACAAACAATTATTTATTCAAACTGCAGATTGACACTCCTGTGACTGCCTAGTAAAGCTAGGACGTTATCCGAGGCTGAAGGAATTTTTCTGTTACAATATTTTTCTGTTAAAGAACCATATTAAATTAAACTGAAAATATACTCATCAGATCTCGCTCAAATTTAAATGAGGGGTCTTATCTCCACTTTAACATTTTCTTCGTTCATTTCTTTTTTTTTTTTTTCAAAACAGCAAAATAATGCGGATAAAAACCTGGCTTTACCCTGAATAATGTTTAAATTTATTTTTACATCAGTTTCGCGTGCAACTTACCGCTACTAAGCCGCCGTTGTCGCATGGTACATCTAGATAGTTGAAAATGACCTGAATTCGCTTATCAGGCTCTGCTATCATGTATATACCGCACACCGTTGGCTCGTCAGACGGCGACTTGAAAAATAGCTCCCCTTCTTCGGACGTGACGAGGAAGCAATCTATTTGAAGATACATATATATTTTTTCAAAGTAGGTATCTAAATTCATGCGACTTTTTTAATCTTACTAATAAACTGTTAGGCTTGATATATAAATGTTTTTATTTTCTTTTTTTTATACATTACAGTTTAATAAAATGTTAACTTATGTGCAAATGTTATGTATATAGCTCACATTGGAAAAAAAGTGTATTTTTCAGTATTAATTGTACTACAGAATACTCTGTTATAATTTTTAACTCAAAACTAGCTACTCTCACTGACTATTCCTTCAAATACTTATATATATGTATTATATATATTTTTCGATTATTCAACCCCCGAAATATCCATACAATAATTTAAACACCTTTCTTTGTAATGTGTTTTTAAGATTATGTCACACCTCTATTACTATATTATTTCCAATAATATTTCATGACATGTTCAAAATTTGAAAATAATTAAATTTAAAGTACCTTCATTGGGATCAATGATGCGGTGTGTGGGCACGGGGTAACGACGAACCCTGGAAAACCAAGCTGGTGCTTGTCCTGGGTTCCGTAATCCTCTCCATGCCTGGGTACGAAAACGAAATTATTGCTAAAACATGACGTGAAGGTCTAGAAAATATTTTTTAAGCACCAAATATGGTTCAAATAAAAAAATATATTGATAGAATGTATTTTTACACACTGTTGTCAGTTCCTAAGGCAAGCAACTTAATGCTGTTATAGCTATATAATTATATAGGAAGGAGGACGTGATACTGGTTAATAACAATGTAAGGTGGCACAAGATAGTTACATAGATTAGTTAACGGGGGAGACGAACTTCTTAGCATTCGATGGATTACCGTGCAGGTGTCGAGATATCTCTTGACGAGAGAGATAGATAATAATGTCTACATCGAGTATTTTTTCTCGATTACCCTAACATGCGCAATACGAAAGACATAATTCTCTTCCGAAGACTAAACGAGACGGAAACGCCATGGTATACAAAAGATATTATAATAATATTTATAATTTTATTATATTTCGTTTATCGTAGTCTTTCTCGTCGATAATATTGACAACGAGTAGTTTATCTTCTTAAAACGTCAAAATCACGTCAAAATTCGACAAAATTACGATGTCATGTTAGCTCCCGTAGAAATAACTGAAATTTCTTGTTATCTCTTCGATTGTCGTGACGAGAAGAGTATCACGTGCACGCATGTTAGCTACTGTAGACATAAAGAGATAATATGAGAAAAGGGGTAGACAAACTTTTGTCGTGGCGCGCATGCTAGCCCTGCACGTGTAGGTTTAAGGAAGCCCCCTTTGTTTACTTTATTATTATGACTACCATTCACTGGCGTGCCAATCCACCGGATTTGTCGCTGGCGACAAGTCCGCAGACAAATCTGCGTGTAAATGTATTGGCTACCATTCACAGGCGCACCAATCCGCCGGATTTGTCGCTGGCGACAAGTCCGCGGACAAATCTGCGTGTGAATGCGATACGGCGCGCGGCTCGCGGTACGGCTCGGCGCTCGCGTCTCCGGCCGGCGAGCGCCGCGCCGTACCCGAGCCGCGCCGGACAAATCCGTACGTGTATGTGCTTCACAGATTTGTCGGCGAACTTGTCAGTCATTCGCCATCGCGCGCTAATTGCGTGCATGCAGTTTTGTGTTGTTTATTCAATTCTAGTATAATAACATGTCGTTCGACGATCATAGAGTTTTGGCAATAATTTATTCTACTGTTTAAAGAGAAAATTTGTTTGTTTTTCGACTACAAAAATTAAATATAATAAAAATAAATATTTGTTAATCGACTATAATAATCTGTACATTTAATTACTGTTCCATCTGACACCCTGCCATTTGTTCCAACGCATACATATACCAACAAGGATACGTGCAGGGCTCACCAAAGTACACAAGCGACTGGACTGAGGCTCGGCGCTCGTGTAGTGTGTGGACGACGACGGATTTGTCCGCGGATTGGTACGGCTCAGGGCTCGGCTCGCGGTGCGTGTAGTGAATGTGGGACTTATTGGTTCTTGGTTCGGTGCGCGGCTCGCGGCTCGGCGCGGCGCTCGCCGTATGGAGACGCGAGCGGCGCGCCGCACCCCAGCCGTGCTGGACAAATACGTACATGTGTGTGCTTTCACAGATTTGTCGGTGAACACTGAACTTGTCAGTCATTCGCCATCGCTCGCTAAGTACGTGCACGTAGTTTTGTGTTGTTTGTTCAACTCTAGTATAATAACATGTCGTTCGACGATCGTAGAGTTTTGGCAAGAATGTATTCTACTCTTTTTGCTTGTTTTTGGACTGTAAAAATTTAATATAATATAAAAAAAGTCTATGTGTCAGCTCCGACGCACGACTGGAGTTTCTTTCTTCAGATCGACTGTCTAAATAAGCATAAAAAAGGCTTACTAGTCTAAGAAATAGATTAATACCATATCAAATGGTAAATAAACTGATCAAAGAACGCCATTTATCGATCGATCGATGCCGCTATTAGCAAACTATAATTAGTCTACCGATGACGTATTCTTGGTTTCAGATCAGTGGCGTAGCGTATGGGGGGCGGGGGGGGCGGCCCGCCCCGGGCGGCACTTTTTAGGGGGCGGCAAAATTTAACGATACTTAAATAATAAAAATATTTTGTAAATATTTGAACCATTTTATATAATTTTTATCGCAACTACAAATTCGGACCGATTAAAAAGAGCACGGAATTTTTCATTACTTATTTTGTGGCGAAGTCGGGGAATTCCTTTTCTTTGAATGATATTTTGTAGCGACTGACAACGTTTATACTTGTGGGAATTTCCCGTTTATGACTAATAATGTCATCAATAGCAGGCTGCAAGCTTTTCTGAATTCCGAAATAGCTATCGCGCAAGCGGGATTGTCAAGGGTCGAGAAACAAGAGAGCAGATACTAATTCTTATCATAGGGGAGCCCAAGCGGGGATTTCTGATGTGACTTTTGTTGAAGAACTCCGGCGCATCAGTTTAATATGAGGGGAGAACCCGTGTACCCTGTCAGATACTTTTACCCAGTCTTGATCCCTCAAAATAGTGTTGTGCGTTCAGAGCAGTCGGTCAGATTAGTAAAAAAAAAAATCAATTTACAAAACAAGTGGGGTGCGTCAGATTTAAACAAAATAAGTTCATTATACGCAGAAAACAAAATTACTTTGATAGGTTATCTGACAATTTGAACGTAACGTAAAAAATTAAGCGTGTCACAAAGTTGCAAAAAAAAAATGTTTACCTCAAAATATTCGAGCTCAGTTGAATTTTTTTTTTTTTTATTTTAAAGAAAATTACTTAATATATTCTGTCGATTTCCACAAGCCGAAATATCTAAAATTATCAATAGAGTGTAATACGCACAACTTCCGAATATTATGTATTTCCGGCTCTACATCTCTCTTTAAATATATATATTTTATAATATATATTTTTTCTGATGAGTTTTTTTTATTTTCACATGAAAAAATTAAAAAAAGTTGCAGGCGTACAAAGTACACATGTCAAAAGTGAAACTTATTTGTCAAAAAAAAAAAATACAAAAAGCTAACTTTACGCGGTGTTTCTGGGCGGTCACCCATCCAAGTACTGAGCGTCCCTGACGCTGCCGCATTACCAGTCGCTCAAATTTTACCCCTCATTCGCCTAAAGAAGTTTCACTTCAAAAATTGTTTGTCAGATTAAAAAATTCCCTTACAAAATTGTCTGATAAAGGGTGGGAAACCACTAGCATATCGAGTTGAAACGTCTGTATAAAAAAAAATCTGATGAACTTGTGAATTTTATTGTAACGATTTTTTTTTGCGATTTCAAAAATCAACTATATAGGTATTTTTGGTCACGTCCAAATCGTCAGTTTTTATAATAGGATACTTTTTAGGGCTCAATTAACACATCTCTTTGATTACTGACACGCCAGAGATTTTTTTTTTCAAAATGTCTATCTCTTTATACAGCTGTAGACTATATCGGGTGAATTTTTTATCTTTTTTTATATTTTTGAAAATCCGTAGACCCCCGTATTCCCCCCACCACTAAAAGAGTAAACATTATATGAAGTTTTTTTTCTTTGTAGCATCTAATCTTCACAATCCAATAGGTCTTCAAAAGGTGGGAGTGACTATACATTTAGCATTCTGGGCTCGCCTGCGGCAAATAATCGAAAAGTCTAGAGAGTTTAACATCCCACTCTATATCGGTTTTGTCGACTTTCGCAAGGCCTTCGACACCCTTAAATGGCATATACTCGTATTATTCGAATGGGACGTACTCATTCGAATGGGCGTACCTATACATATGGTTCGTCTCATACGCCGACTTTACGATGACTGAACTGCAACTGTTCGAATAGACAACGTTGACCCGGAAAGTTTTCATACACAAGCTGGCGTTCGTTAGGGGTGCATTATCTCTCCACTCCTGTTCAAAATCTATACGTAGTGTATAATGAGAATCGTTCTGGAACAATGGGACAAGGGAATTTCAGTGGGAGGTAGAAAGATATCTAACTTAAGGTATGCCGATGATACTACTCTTCTCACTCAAACAAAAGAGGAAATGGAACACTTCGAGACAACAAGCCTCTCCTTCGGACGTACGGTCAACAGAGACAAGACCAAGATGATGGTAGTGGATCGAGTTGAACTAAGCCATCCTGACATCTCTCTGATTGGCAACTGTGAGGTTGTCCAATCTTATGTGTACCTCGTTTCCACTATCACAGACACCGGAGGATGCGAAGACGAGATTCGAAGGAGATGCGCTATTACACGATCTGTCATTGACAGGTTGAAGAGAGTCTGGTGCAACCTTAATATCACCAAAGCCACGAAAGTCTGCGTTATGAGGAGTTTAGTCTTCCCGATATTTCTTTATGGCGCAGAAAGGTGGACGATTAGACTCAAAGACCAACGCAAAATCGATGCACTTGAGATGTGGTGCTGGCGGTGTCTGCTGCGGATCCCTTGGACAGCGTTTAGGACTAACGTTTCGATCCTGAAGGAATTAAAAATCAAGCAGAGACTATCGTCGACTGTGCAAACACGAATTCTCAAATATTTCGGACACGTTGTTCGAAACGAACAATCCATGGAGCGGCTCGTTGTCTAGCAACAGGTAGAGGGTAAGCAGTTACGCGGTGGATCACCTACGCGTTGGACAGACCTCATCAAAGCTGAGACACAGACCTCCATAGTCCAGAGTTCTCGAGACGCTGAAAACCGCATCAAGTGGAGGCGTATAGCGGGGGCTGCTTTAGCCAATGAATCGTCATCAACCACGACCACTCTGTCAAGAGTGAACGAATAAGGAGAGAAAATAATAATCAGCGAGAATGACTTCTATAACATACGGGGTGTAAGGGACAGCTTTATAAGCTTTTTTGTTTAAAATATAACCTCTACAATGCAAAATAATGATCACTGTTCTTTCCGAAAAGTTATCTATAATAATATATGTAATGTATAGTATACGTTAAATTGAAATACCTAAATAATTGTGTTTGCTCGCAATCGAAAAAACCGACTTCAATTACATCGACAAGTAATACAACGTAGGTAGACGAAAAAATAGTCAAGTAAATACGCGTTATCAAAGATTACTCAAAAACTTGTACTCAGATCTCGATGAAATTTAAATGTAACTAGATGATAAACATCAGCTTTCGATTAAATTAAAAATCATCAAAATCGGTAAGCCCAGTAAAAAGTTATGCGGTATAATACAACGTAGGTCGACGAAAAAATTGTCAAGTAAAAACGCATTATTAGATAAAACTCAAAAAGTACTTGTTAGATCTCAATAAGATTTAAATGGGACCAAATGACACGCACTACCTTTCGATTAAAATAAAAACCATCGAAATCGGTCCACCCATTCAAAGGTTCTGAGGTAACATACATTAAAAAAAAAACCTGTGTGGTTTTATGAAACCACGGTAAAAGTGAAACTTTTTTTCACATTATAGACATTTAACTAAAAAATTTTGGAATAATATATAAAAATCGTTTTATCAATCTTACCGCGCGGCCGACCGTCACGCGACATGCAACACACAGACGAAAAAAAAACGAAACGACGAAAAAGTTTCACTTAAAAAAATACAGTCGAATTGAGAACGTCCTCCTTTTTTGGAAGTCGGTTAATAAGGGCGGCAAAATTTTTTTCCGCCCCGGGCGGCCGACAACCACGCTACGCCACTGTTTCAGATAGATGGCGTTATAACGTAAAAAGAAAAACGTAACGAGGTCATTCGTCAACAGATTTTACACCTCATATTTTTTTCATACCGGGGGCCTTATATGAAAATCGATTCTTAAGGAGTAAACTCCAATAAATATTTGTTAATCGACTATAAAAATCTTTACATTTAATTACTCCTCCATCTGACACTCTGTCATTTGTTCCAACGCTTACATATTATTGTACCAACAACGAGAAGTCCAAGGCTCACCAAATTACACAAGCGACTGGACTGCAGCTCGGCGCTTGTGTGGACGACGACAGATTTGTCCACGGATCGGTACGGCTCGGGGCTCGGCTCGCGGTGCGTGTAGTGAATTGTGGGCTTTATACTCTTTGCTGCCTAGCAACGGTTGCACCGGTCGTTTTATACACGTCAGAATGACTTGAATAATAGAATGAGTGAGGGTAGGTGAATATCGACAACAGCGCAGGTACCGACATCTTATTACAAAAATATCTGTTTCAGTATGTAGAATGGAATAATGATTCGTGTGTTATTTTCTTCATTGACAAATGTAAGTACCTACGACAACGAATATATTTTAATTGTGTTCTCATCTATGTGATGTAATTGTCTTTATCAGAATATATTTATTCCGATACATTTATTCTTTAAATCTAAACCTATGCTCGAAGTGCATAAAACTGTTTGAATCGCCTAGTGTTTTATAAAAGTAGGGTAGATAAGCAGGTAATTAAAGCTTTTATAATCTTGCGATCTGTCTTTTCTTTTCAAATTATTTATGGTAGACACAAGTATGAAAGGTCATCCTATCTCTGAAATCTTCAAGCACTATCTATTAGGACCCTTAAGAAGGGGATCCCTACAAAAACCCTCTCGACACGTCCCATATAAGATAATAAAATTCATCTACTCGCGTTTGTGTCATCATATTTCTTTTATTTATTCACTAAGTTGTTATTTATTTTTTGCTTGTTAGTATTGAGCATCTGTTAACTTTTTTGAATGTCAGTAGTTGAAATATTATAATACAAATAAAACGAAACAGATTTTTACGTTCTATTAAACAAAGTATTAGAATGAATAATAAAGACTTTTATTCTTTTCTGGTCTGTGAATAATAGAACAGATACAATATACTCATCAGTGATTCGCCTGTAATTCGATCTCTCAGCAAAGGAGTGTATTTGACAACTACATAATCTGACGGTCATACGTTATGGCGTTCGGAAATATAAAATATGATTCGGAAACATAGATAGATAATTATCTCCTTACAATAGTATATAATAGATAAAATATTATTTAATACTACGAGTATATTATATAATATTATATATACAATATTAGGTGCATAGCAACATTCGTTATCCTGTCTTGTGTACTGTCTCAAGTCAACCTACAGTTGAAACAATTGTTAGATACATTTATGAAATTTACGATTTTCTGCGCAAATTTTTTTAACTTTTCGTTCCAAAACCTTCTGCAAAGTATTAGAAGATTAAAAATTTGTTGTTTAGCTTCTAAATGTGTCTATGCGTGTTTACTTAAATGCCGTGATGTTTTTTTTTTTTTACTTAATATGTTTTTTATATTAAAATTAATTGTGTTGAAAAGCTGCCTTATTTATCATTACTTACAATTAGTACCCATGGTATCTTAATAACAAAACAAGTTAAGATATTTTTCTTTTTTTATTACATTTTTTTAATAAGACTTATTAGATGCTTACAACTAAATTCAATGGATTAAACTAAATCTAATTTTCAAGGCTTATTCGATTTGTCTTTAAACAATTTGGTAGCAGCTAAAGTTAATGCGAAAACGTGATCAGAAAATGTATTATTTAAATAAATTTCTAAGAATATAGAACATTTATTGAATATACAATAATAAAAATTCTCGCTGGTCATTCTTTTTTAAAGGCTCCTTTGTGAAAACCAGCAGAATAGGATTTTCATAAGTCACTTTTATAGTAAGGGTAAAGTAGGCGAAAGGCATGTGGAGAGAATATAAGAAATATTCTTTTATATTATATTATGAAAGGACTGACTTAAACTTATATTTATATTGTACTTAAGGCAGAGTAAAGTTTTACTTGCCTCGCTGCTTCACAGCGAATGGCGACTAAACGTTATTGTTTCAATAAGTTTTTGAATTTTCAGCATGATTATGTTAACTTTTTAATCGTACTACACTTTACTCAACTATTTAATTATTATGGATATTTCTGCATTAACCTTGGTATCTTATAATTGAACGGTAATTTCCATTAAACGGTGAACCATTCTAATATAATGTTCCTGATCTTAAAAGTTAAGGTAGATGCACACGGTGTTACAGTTGCAGCGTGCAACTTGCAGGCGTCTATACGCTACGGTAATCGCTTTCCATCAAACCGCAAACGGACTCTACGCTAGCTTGCTTCCCTAATAGCATAAGAAACGTCTTTCGTCGAAAGTAATCTTCGTTTACAAAAAAAAAAAAAAAAAATTCTATGATATGAAGTCAAGTGTGTACTTGTATGCCTGAGTAATACGTACATTTAAAAGCAACTTTAGTTTAAATTCTTAGCTGTGCTACATATCTTATGTAATCTAATGTTTAAATAATATTTGTACAAGCGCTAGGTAACGTAACGATTGCGGAATGAGTACAAAATTTGTCAACAAAACAATTAGACAAACACAAGTTGTATTTACAAATTTGTTTGTCTCCGTGTTTTAGTATAAACGTCTCATTTTCGATACATCAAAGGGATCGTCAATATTACTGTTTACTGTATTATTAAACATTTGCATGTTTCATATTAATATAAGAAAATTAATGTTTACTTACCATCACGTAAGTCTGTTCAAATATTAAATATTAAAATGAGTTTTGCAGTAAAATAGTAGATTTTATAAAAAAAAATAATAAATTAAAAAGAATAAAAAAATAAATCAGGCTATCCTATTTAAAAAAAAAACTAATCTTTAAGAAAATTTTAAAATATATTCTAACGTGTGAAAGTAAATCAATCAATGACCGTGACGTTTAGCAGGGTTTATTTATCACTTTGGGCAAAGATCTGTCAAAACAAATCAAAAGCGCATTAATCTTTTAATAAACTATACAGGAAATAATTGTATTTGCTCTCAAACGAAAAAAAACCGTCTTCAATTACATTGACAAGTAATACAACGTAAGTTACAAAATAGTTAAGTAAATACACAACAAGATACCTGTATCACTATCAAAGATTACTCAAAAAGTGTGCATCAGATCGCGATCAAATTTAAACGAAACTACTTGACAAACACTAGCTTTCGATTAAAATAAGAATCATAAAAATAAATATACTCAGTGAAAAGTTATGAGGTATAAATACAACGTGGGTTAATGAAAAATAGTCAATTAAATACGCATTATTAGATATAACTCGAAAACTACTGGTAAGATCTCAATTAAATTTAAATAGGACCACATGACACGCACTAGCTTTCTATTAAAAAAAAATGATCAAAAGCGGTCCACCCACTCAAAAGTTCTGAGGTAACATACTTAAACTCCTCCTTTTTTGGAAGTCGGTTAAAAAACTATTCAATACTTTAATATTCAATTAACTATACTAGATTATGTGTTACGTAAAAATCTATACTAATATATAAAGCTGAAGAGTTTGTTTGCTTGGTTGTTTGTTTGTTTGTTTGTTTGTTTGTTTGTTTAAACGCGGTAATCTCTGGAACTACTGGGCCGATTTAAAAAATTATTTCAGTGTTAGATAGCCCATTTATCGAGGAAGGCTATAGGCTATGTATCATCACGCTAAGACCAATAGGAGCGGAGTCCACGCGCGCAGAAGCTAGTATGATATAATTTTACCATTAAAATAATCGTTTGTAACCTTACTATATAGTATTTTTATAATATTATTATTTTTACTAATACTTGTTGTAGTACTTACAAAACTAAGGCTCTTGAATGTCATGCTATTACTATCGAAGTGGTTACAAATGTTTGTCAGAAAAAAAAATATCCCAGAGTAGAAATTCAGTAATGACCTTCAACATTACCGTATTTCTGTGAACCTTTTCACATATAAAATGGACAAACATTTTGCAAGAGGAAAAGGGGTCTGAATGAAATAGTAGTCTCTTAATATTTAAAGTAATTGTTATATCAGAAATAGTTTATCTATGCTTATAGTAAACATTGTTAAGGATCAAATGTACAGAAGGTCGTTGATATGAAAAAATATACAGTGAGAATTATGGCATGATGGGACTGATATTCTAGAAGACAGCACGCCTTGGGAATAATGTGATCGCCACTAGGCTATTTCAACCTATAAAATTATTGTTAATTCCAATCTGCTTTGGGAAAAAAACATTACGATAAAAAATGATATTAGTCCCGCTGAGTTTCTTCCGCCATTTCTTCTCAGGTCAGAGACTTCTCCTTACCGAACCGACTCATGAGTCTACTACCAGTTCGTAAAAGGAGAAGTACAATTTCTTCGGTTACATTCGTTCTCTCGCGGATAGTCTCATTTCTAATCTAAGATGGTTTACGCATGCGAAATAAACACGGAAGCAGAGCTGCGTGAAAACCTAAGGCAGGCCGCAACGAAAATCAGACAACATACCAGTAGTTTTAGGCGACTGCGAAACAGAATTTTTGTAGATTGTGTATTGAAGCGGAAATAAGACACTTTGAAAATTTGCTACGAATAAAAATCAGTTATTTATTATAAATGGTAATTATATCACACATAACCAACCTAATTTACCTTAGAAATGAACAATAGTTGCATTTAAAATAATTAATTAATTTAGGACATTTTACGCCCCCGTACATTTAAAGGCAGTTTACGGCTAAAATAGGCCTATTAAGTACCACTTTCTTTGTATTATAATCAAAGCTGAGGGTCTCAGAAAGTTTTTGAAAATACTTAAAAGTCATAAACCTTTTTTATTTTTTTTAAATTAAAATTTCAAAATTGAACTTTGACTCGCTCAAACCAAATTATTTATTTTCGATCTAAATTTTTAATAACTACAGACACTAAAAATAAAAAAATAAAAATAATGGCTTAATTCACAAAGAAAAAAATTTTTTTTTGTAGTTCGGTCGAAAATTTTAAAAAATATAAAAAAAAATCATATCTCGTAAACTAAAAATAATCGTAGAACATACATGGGGTATTTTCGAGTACCACCAGATGTCAGCAATCCAAAAAAAAAATTTTGGACGTCACCACGTATAGGACCAACCTGTATATTCAAAAGCTTGTGCTTGTCATGTACGAGATCTGACTAGCGCTTTTTGAGTTATCCCTAATAGACTATTATAGTATTTATATTGTTAATATAGTTAATGTGTATTTAATTGACTTCTTTTTCGATTACCTAGTTTGTATCACTTTTAATCTTTACATTTGTATTATTTTTTCTTAAATCTGTTGTTACATTTTTACCTAAATCTGCAATTTTCAATACTTATCCGACTACCAGAAAAGTTTTTAAAAATATTTTTTATGCCAAAAAGTGTATACATTAGGATGGGATAATTTAGATATATTATATACCGAGTCATAAAAGCGAATTCGTGATGACAACACGCAGTGCATATATGATGAGCTAAGGTTAAAATAAAATAAATTAAAATGTTTAAAGTTTGACTGTTTTAGAACTATTAAGGTGTTAGTCTGAAACTTTTCTAGCATACAAAATTACAAACTAAAGTACTTACTCAACTTTTCCTAACAAGCTTCTTCATTACCGTTAAGACGCTGTTTTCTTGATCAACGAAGATTGTTATGTAAGGTATGTTAAACATTGTGGTATAAATTATTTACAATGTTTAGAGAAAATCATACGTACGTTGTTTTGATTAGATATGCACATATATATTAGTTGTTTTAATTAGATATGCACATACATATATATTTAGGCTTGTCTCATCAATTTCAAAATCGAAGTGTAAAAAGTATAACATACATAAATGTTTATCATTATTGCTTGAATTGAAGAAACTATTTAGCTTTTACTATTTCTAAGTAGTACAGATGATTTCGCCAATGCAATCATATAAAATGGAGAAGATAGGAAGGGTATTGTTCCGTGTGGTCGAGCTAACAACCTCAATAATAAATACCTACATATATTATAAAATTAATGATTATCGTGCACTCGACATGGCTATGTAACTGTCATCATCAGAAGCGTAGACTTATTAAAAATTATTTTGTATTAATTACGGAAACATACAAAATTTTTACGTAATTTACTTTTATCTTTTCTACTTTAACTGAGGTAATTCATCGAAATCTGGAGCACCACGACTGGGGAAGTACCTCGACCATACATACGATCACAGCTAAATAATACTGCTTTCAAGCAGTTTTGTGTTCCTGTGGTGAGAAAGGAGACCAGAGCTCCTGGGGGGATTGGGAGTAGGCTCAGCAACGCACTTGCGATGCTACGTTATAGCCTTATAGGCTACGGTAATTGCTTACCACCAGGTGAGCCGTACGCTTGTTAGGGGACTTAGTTCTATAAAAAAAAAATTGTGGATAACATTAATTTGTTATATTTTATGTAAGTTTAAAACAGATTGGATTTCATCTAGTGTTTAACGCATCCAAAGAATAATCACGAAATCTGCCTCAGTATTCTAAGCAGTAAGTCTGACTACCATTTTTTCGTTTATATTTATTTAATTTTTTTTAATGAACCTTGTCCTGATTACAACAAACCCAAAAAAATCTGATTTGGTGCTGCCGTTCGGAAGTTTATTCAATATCAATATATAGGTCAAATTATTCATTAATATAAGATATGATTAAAGTTTTACTTACAAAACATTTACTTAAGAACATACATTGTGCATGTATGTATTTGATGTTTCAACTATATATGAGTGTCACAAAGCGTAACTGGAGTAACACATCCCACGTGTTTCTAAAATAGAACGCCAAAATCCAATAGTTATATCCCCTGCTATATTGTGTCTTAACTGTAAATTGATAGTACCACGTATGTGTCCTGAAAACTATTTTTGGACTGTGTCTCTAATGGAAATAAATAGCAAAAAATCTTTCAGCTCATTTAGAAAATCTTTTATGTGGTACTTTTCACGTCTTCTATCTTTAAATCTATTTAAAATTGTTGAACAAATGTTCTTAATTAAAAAATTAAAAAAAAAACATACAGAGCATGGAGGGTAAGTCTTTGATTACTATACTCGAAGTACAAGTGACTGCCGTTACATACCCATGGGAGGTCGTTTTCGGTAATATTACAATCATAATTGATGTGAAATATAGCCTGATTTATCTTGCGGGTATAACACAGATTAAATGAAGGTAAGGTTTCGAAGACATTTTAGATTTCACTATTAAAATAAATTGAAGAATATTCGCAAGAATTAATAATTACAAGATTGGCTAGAGTAAATATACATATATTTTTAATTTTAATCTAAAGTAGAATCAATAATTCAGTAGACTAAAATGACAGTTGCTAATGTCACTTTGTAAAATAATATTTGTGTTTGTGTTTATTACTTGGAACATCCATATCTTTCGTATTTGTCGGGGAATCAATACAGATAGTTATTAATGTCGGTACCTGCGATATTCACCTACCCTACATCATTTTATTATTCGAGTCATTCTGTCATGCATAAAACGAACGGTGCAACCGCGGCTCAGGCAGTCTTGGCTCTGGCTTGGCGCGGTACACTTGTGTATCCTGCTAGTAGCTTAACCTCGACTCTTCTAATAGTTAGTTTGTGTACACGAATTAATTGTTACTGATTGGGCAACTCGACCGGTGGTGGTGAGTGCCAATGCGCATTGTTAGGCGGCGCCGCCGTAAACCAACACTCGGGTCACAAGTCCCGGGCACTGCGTCGAGTTGTCTCTCTGCCACGCGATAGACGGTACCCGCTCGGTGAGTCCATTGAATACTAAGTAGTGTAATTATCTTGTTTTAAGTTACATTGTGAATTAACCAGGCCATCCGTCCTACTCCTCACTTCTGATTCCTACATCAGAAGTGGGATACTGTTCTCGTGCCCACTAAGAGTGTTACTAGTGAGTAATTTATTTCATGATGCCACGAGAATCGCGTTCGCGTAGTCCCGTGTAGATCGAAGCGCAAGTCGAGTCGTCATCATTTAAACCGATTTAGTAGTAATAGTAACCTGTCTCTTCATAAACTTTTACTTAGTATGACTGAGGAATAGACTAAGCTCAAAGTTAAAAAAAAAATATTTAATATCGCGAGCGTAGTCGTGTACTTAAAGTTAATTCGGAGTTTGGGTTTCTTTGTTTAAGTTCTATTTTTAGCAAGTGTGCAAGGTAGTTGCAACATTTGGTGATGAAAATATCGATGTACTGTATTTTACTGTATTTTACTGTATTTTAGTTATTTTCGGTCGTTCTGTTTTATTCTTACCGGTGTACAAGTGGTTTTTGTTCCGTGTTCGATTACGTAATTCGAGTTACCGGTTATTTGTTGAATTTAGTTTTATTGTGATACGTAAGGTAGTTGTGTAGTGATTAATTTTGCTAATAGATTTTGCGATTCAGTTTTTGTTTCGATTCAGTCACAATGTCAGACCGTAAGCGTAATCGTAGTGCGAGCCGTCGCGGTAGTCGCAGCGACAGTCGTTTAAGGAAGATGCCAGAAGGTCATGTACCAATTGAGTTTATAGATGACGATCATTATGGTGAACATTTTAGTGATGTGACAGAAAACTGATGTAAGCGCTCTAAAGACTGTAGTGTGTAGTCATCAAGAGGATGATACACTGTGATGAATGTGTGATCCAGGAGGGATACACTGTGACGTGATCCAAGAGGGATACGCGTGGATTGTGGAGCAATTGTAATTGCTGGTTGGAAGGGTGGCTTACATAGTTGTTAGAGTTGTAGAAAATGAATTGGTTATTGAAAGTTTGATTTACGTTGGTACATGACTCTGCGTAGCTATATTTTCGTTAAGTTTTTGTGGCTACCCACTTGTTTGTGATAAAGTGTTAATATCGTCTTAGCTTGAGTATTTCCGATTACCCTCTGTAACGGATATTTTTGTCTTTACGTCTACTATCTTACACGATATTTTAACTAATATTATTTGTCGAAGTACCGAGAGAGCGTAAAGTTAGAGACACCATCTTCCGAATAGTTAATATTAATTTTCTGATTAGTCAGTCACCATTTTTATCATCTATTGATGGGATTATTGTAATTTGTAATTGTATGAGCAGCTATTGTTTAGTTACGTAGTTTTAATTACGTGGTGTATAAGTGATTACTGTGATAATAATTAATTCGATATAGTTAAAACACACACGTATCGTGAACTATAGATTAGAAGTGAGAAATGAGTGTTTCATTGAGGGTTTTAGTCTTTTTCTACCTTTGATTGAATTTTTTTAAAACTGTTTAAAAGTTGTTTTAGTTGTTCTGTTTAAGAACGTTTAAATGACAGAGAGTTAATTGATAACACCTAATTGGTGCAATCGTAAACTTGTTACAACAATAGTTGTAGGTAGGTAACCTCAGATTAATAATTTTGTTTATGAGTAGGTGACCATTAAAAATTCTTACTATATTCTGTCCATTCGTTTGTTTTCTGTTAACAGTTCAAGAAAGTTTGAAATTAGAGACTCCCTCACACGATACCAATTTGATTTGAAATAATAATCGATTTTGTATATAAGAATAATTTTCAATCGACTCAATGAAATATTTTCAGTTTAAGAATATTAATTATTCCTTTAGATACTAGTTATTTTAGTTAATTACGTAGCTAGTTTGTTAAATAAGTAGACACGTATGTCATTTTCTAAGTATATTTACTCATACCTCTTGATGTAGAATTGATTTAGACTTTGTTAACCACGCGTTTTAAAGTTAAATGTCACTAACGCGTGAGCAGTTACATTTTAAGGCAGTCGTTGTAGGTAACTGATAAAAGTCTTGATACGAGTATGTTTCCATCTGTTCTAATAATTATTGTGTAACTTTGGGAAGCAAGGGTTGTAAATGGAGCTATATGATTTCGCTACTTCCTTCATAGGGACAGTTAGGCTTTTTAATATCCTATTGGCGATTTTGTTCTGTTGCAAAATGAAGACCGTCATCAAACGAAACTTGATCCGAAATATTGAGGCCCTTTTCGCGTATTAGAAGTTCTCGAAGGTAATCGGTATACCCTTAAAGCTTAAATTGTCAACGTACCTACAAATTTGCTCACGAAAAGTTAAGAGAAATGCCAGCACGTCATGTACCAGACGATATTGATGTAATTTATGATCTTGTTGATAATGATGATGTTCAAGTTTAAGTAGAGGGAGAGACTCGAGCGAACGACTCTATCGACCGTAATGTGTTTAAACGTACCAGTGTAGTTATTTAGTAGTCGTAGCCCTGTAGAAGGTGTCTCTTGGGGCAACCCAAGAGTTCATGGGTGCGCGGTGTGCGTTTAACTCTGGCGGAGGTCGTGGTGTTTGATACCGTAGCGTGTAGTCACAAGAGGTGACTGACACGGGTGATCCATTCGATGGATATGTGTACTGAGATGTATGTGACTGACACATGTACTGTGATTGCTCTTCGTCTAAAGAGCCGTAGTGTTAGAGGTCTTTACTCGAGGACTTTGCAAGCTTGGTTGTAACTTGTTGTAGAAGTAAACGTGCGTGTATAGTTTTGGTTGTGATGACGTCGATGGTACATGGCTGTGGTATTTGTGTAAAGTGATTAGTTATAATTGGTTTAACGACATTTATGATTCAGATTAAAGTTCTTGAAACATTTAAAATAGTTGTCTGGTAATAGAACCTATAGGTATGTTCACGTCTTCACGATCAATTACGAAAGATTCCTCTTAATTATGTACGTTGTTAGATTTTTTAAATGTTGATGAGTAAATAGAGCACATACTATGGCTATTTGGTCGTATCACATGAGGTGATGACGATATGTATTGGTCGTATCATAAGAGGTGATGACGATATGTGTTGGTCGTATCACAAGAGGTGATGACGATATAGGTGGTAATAGTAGTTGTCGTTTGTTGAGCGTTGTATGTGATCTTAATGTGTCAATAATAAAACTTTATTTTTTTAATTACGGCTAGAGGAACCTTTCGTCTTTGAAGGGATAAGATCGATTGGTAGTTTTTTTTAATTAAAGATTGACTGATGAAGCAAAGAATGTAATTTCACTTTAAGGACAGGTAGGCCGAGATTCTAAAGATGCTTTAAATTTGATCGTCTTGTTTACATTCACACGAGGGCGTGTGCTATCAGGATGGTCGTGACTTGCCCTTTATTACTTATATAGTTTATTAATTGAGGTGAAACAGGTTCACACTGACCTATACTGGCCTATTCTGATAATAATTAGTTAATTCTTCGGTCTAATGGCTTTCAGTTGTGCCAACAAAGAGAATTGTCGATTTTGCTAATAAGTAATCACATATGATACTATGACTGTCAACTGATACTATGACTGCCAACTGATACTATGACTGTCAACTGTGATACTATATACTATGTCTGCCCTCTCACACTGACTCGGAACTAACGACGGTACTTAAGAGATGAATAGTAAATTGAGTGAAAAAAAAGTGAGGTGGTTAAACATTTGATGGACAAACAATCCGGGCTAGTAAGGTCTCTCCTCTCTCGCCTGCTTTAGTGGGCGACGATTCCGACCAGCCTGTTTTACATTAGTACGGTCTCTTCTGCTGTTGTGGGAGATGATCCATGATTCACTGTAGGGGTCTCGCCTGCTTTTAGTGGGCGACGACTCGGACCAGACTTTTTGTAATGATGAGTGTAACGCTGTAGGAGTCTCGCCTGCTTTTAGTGGGCGACGACTCAGACCAGACTGTTTGTAATGATGAGTGTAACGCTGTAGGAGTCTCGCCTGCTTTTAGTGGGCGACGACTCAGACCAGACTGTTTGTAATGATGAGTGTAACGCTGTAGGAGTCTCGCCTGCTTTTAGTGGGCGACGACTCAGACCAGACTGTTTGTAATGATGAGTGATGCGCTGCAGGAATCTCACCTGTTTGAACTATAGGGGTTTTCATATTTTAAACCTAAATCAGTGTTACTTCCCATATTGATATGACTGTAATGATAATGATGTTAACCATATTAAATGTGACTGGTGTGACTGATTGACTTACTAACTGAAACCAATTGTTTCTAGTCCAAAGGGTCGGTGTGTACCTGACCAGATATTGAGATGTTGAATAGATTTTTGTCAGGATAGTCGAGCGATATTTTGTTTTTTTGATTAAAAATACCTAAGGTTGTAATAAATAGCGCGCGAGGACGCGCGCACGTCAGAATGGCCGTGTCGGGGAATCAATACAGATAGTTATTAATGTCGGTACCTGCGATATTCACCTACCCTACATCATTTTATTATTCGAGTCATTCTGTCATGCATAAAACGAACGGTGCAACCGCGGCTCAGGCAGTCTTGGCTCTGGCTTGGCGCGGTACACTTGTGTATCCTGCTAGTAGCTTAACCTCGACTCTTCTAATAGTTAGTTTGTGTACACGAATTAATTGTTACTGATTGGGCAACTCGACCGGTGGTGGTGAGTGCCAATGCGCATTGTTAGGCGGCGCCGCCGTAAACCAACACTCGGGTCACAAGTCCCGGGCACTGCGTCGAGTTGTCTCTCTGCCACGCGATAGACGGTACCCGCTCGGTGAGTCCATTGAATACTAAGTAGTGTAATTATCTTGTTTTAAATTACATTGTGAATTAACCAGGCCATCCGTCCTACTCCTCACTTCTGATTCCTACATATTGATAACAAAACAGTACAAATAAAATAGATTAACAAAACACAAAAGAAAACTTAACAATAAACACAAACACAACGATTATTTTACAAAGTGACATTAGTAACTGTCATTTTAGTCTACTGAATTATTGATTCTAGGTACTATATGTGCCGTTTGCAGTCGAAACACTTGAACCTTGGAGTAGCAGAGCTAAAAAATTATAAAAGATTTTTTTATTTTTAAAGAGGTAGCTCCTCGCCTTATTGCTTGTGCATTTTTGCCCAGAGAATCGGCATAGCGATTCAACGGGGAAATGCTGCCAGCATTCTTGGCACCATTCCACGCGGACATGATTTGTACCATAACTATCTGTAAATATTTAGTTCTTAAGTTGTGAATTGTAAATATGTATAATGTTATTATTATTAGTAATATTATTAAATCATTTTTTAGAAAAAAAAATTAATATCTGATTATATGCATTTTTAAGACCAGTAGATAAGTGATCACATTGGTTATCTTTAAATTTATTTTTTTATTTAGGAGCTTTTAGTTGAGTCTAAAGATTGTATACATAAGTATAAATCACACAAGTTTCACAATGAAATGTATATTGCTATAATATTCAAATTATTAACAGAAATTATAATTATAAGCAAAAACCAGCACATTGTGTGGTTTTCTATACGGTTCCTTGATTTTACTCAAATATATAATTGTCTCAAAATGAAAATTCAATTTAGTATATATTTTACTAGCTGTGCCTGCGTCTTCGTCAGTGTGGAATAAAAAAAACCTATTGTTCAGTTCGCGTTACACAATAATAAAAAAAATCAAAAATAAAAGTAGCCTAAGTTACTCCTTATTATATCAGCGAGTAAAAGTCCCATCAAAATCGGTACAGCCGTTTTACAGATTAGCCAGAACAAACATACAGACAGACAAAATTTGTAAAAAATGTTATGTTGGTATATGTACCGTGTATACATCCATATGCATTTAGTAAAAAGTTTTTCTCTTCTTTTCTCGTTATTTTAATATTACAAACAGACACTCCAATGTTACTTGTATGTATAGATTACATAATTGTTTTAAGCTTGTGCGCTCGTCACTAATGAGTAGAAATTACTTTATATGTGAGCGGAAACAAGAGAGTTTTATCCAAGTCAGTAAATGTTTGCTTAATACATCTTCTTTTAAAATTCTCTTGAGGAAAATAAATACGGTTATAAAAGAATTTCGAAATTTCTAAAAGGTAATTTTTTTAACTGTAGCATAACTCGTTTTCGCTTTTTAAATCTAAACGCTCAGTTTAAGTATACTATTATTAAATATCCATGCTTATTTAAAAGAGATTTCCACCCATTGACTCATCACGATATCTCTGGAACCATAAGGCGTAGAGACTTGAAATTTGGTAGGAATATTCCTTTCGCCAAGTAGAGGTCATCTAAGAACGGATTTTACGAAATTCCACCCACAAGAGGGGGTTGCGGGGGTTAATAACATATATGGCAAATCAACGTTTGCGGGGACAGCTAGTCTATATAATATATACTAGCCGTCCCGTGCCCACTTCTTTGGACGTTAATTATTTTTGTGATGTACTATATACTTACCTGGGTTTTTTGTCTTAATTCCCTAATCGAAGCACGTCCAAAATGAAATGACAGAAATGACATAACAACATGCTTGTACTTTCAACACTGAAAAAAGTTTCAATTTGACAGCAAAATCCCCATTAACAAAATGATGCTCCTTTGTTACAAAAAATGTGATAAATGAAGAACCGCTCGACCGATTTTGTGCAAACTTCACATAAACCATCTACTAAATAGTACAAACAAAGCCTAAATATTTGGTTTGGATATGTGAGCCCGTTCTTGAGTTATAAAATTACAACGAAAAGTGGCATTGATTTTTATATATATAGAAGAGAAGATAGAAGAAGAAGATATAACATACACATGTTTCAAGAAAAATAATTATTGCAATGAAGTATTATAAAATTATGTCAACGTTAAAAGTCGGCAAGAAGAAAACATTTTTCTATAAATTGTTATACCAAGTCTCTGGCCAACACTGTTTGTGACAGCATTTGGTCAATATTTTGCAATCATACCTATGTTAGCATTAAACTAATTTTTTTTCTTCAAAATAGTAATGTTTAAAGGTAAGTAGATAACTAAGAAGTAAGAACCCATAAAAAGGTAGGTCACTCGCTTAACTAGCCACAAATTCTAAATAAATATTTATATTTACAATTAAATGTCCACCTGAACAAAGTGATTAAATTAATGTAAAGTTTGGATTTCTGCAAGCAACATCCTCTAAGCAAGTTAAAAAAAATAATGCAAAAGAATATTTACGAGTAATAAAATATTGAAAATTATTTCCGGCCTGTTGTAAATGCTTTGAAATACTAAAACGCTTAAACTTTTTATGAAAATTTATTAATGGTACATTAATAAATAAATTTAATATAATCTTTGTACTTATTGCATTAATTAATGCAATTAATTAAATATACGTTTGTATTAGTAGTTGTGTACAAAATATATGCTCCGTTATGCATTTTTATGATGCTATTCATATCGTTACGAATAAATAGCAGAAAATCGCCTATTTCTGAGAGTAAAAACTAATTAATTTTCCTCAAAAAACGTTTCAGTGATGAAAAGATTATCTTTTATGGAAAGAGGCTTCAATATAGTTTGGCTTTACTCTCGCTTAAGACGATTAAAGGATTAAAAGAAATTATATTCACTAAAATAGATAAATTCTAGGAAATCTAAGAGCAGAATTATTTTGGTAGTAAAATAATAGGGTTGAGGCAGATATTTAAAGTTTTAAACAATATTAAAAGTGTAAAAAAGAACCGCTTGAGCTGGGATTAATAAAAATATGAATTGACGACTTAGCTAGACACGCGACAGCGTTGACAGATAAGGACTCAGATTAGGAATTGAAATTAGTTTTAGAATTTACATGCTTATGTGATAATATGTTTATACGTAAATTGCAAATATTAACTCTGTGTTCACGTTTAACCATTATCAAGACAACAATATAAATTGTTTCGGCATTCATAAATGTTATAAGATATGCTAAGCAACGGTTTAACACGTAGAACATAGTACGGTTATAAAACTATTACTGTCCTTAGAAATTATCTTTGAAGAATAATGATAATATTATATACCATAAAAAATGGATTGTTGGTGTTAGATTTCATAGCTTTATAATATTATTAAAAGTGGGGATCGAAACCACAACCGTTGGTGTGAAAGTTGGCTTACATTTTGTTAGCCTATCAAAAAGTTAAACAATGTATGTAACACGTGGTTCAATAAGTCCCGAGACTAAGTACTAAAAAAAGGTCTTTTTTATAAAATTAATTTTTATTCATCAACATAGTCTCCTCCAAGAGCGATACAGTCCCTCCAACGCTTTTCTAACTTTTCTATCCCATGTGTGTAGAACGATTTGTCTTTGGCTTCAAAATAAGCCTCCGTTGCTGCGATAACTTCACTATTTGAGTCAAATTTCTTACCCTGAAGCATTTTTTTGAGGTCTGCAAACAGCCAGTAATCGCTGGGGGCCAAGTCTGGCGAATAAGGGGGATGAGGAAGCAATTCGAAGCCCAATTCGTTAATTTTGGCCATCGTTCTCACGGACTTGTGACAAGGCGCGTTGTCCTGGTGAAACACCATTTTCTTTTTGTTCATGTGAGGCCGTTTATCCGCAATTTCGTACTTCAATCGCTCCAATAAGCACATGTAATAGTCACTATTTATATTTTGCCCCTTTTCAAGGTAGTCGATGAAAAGTATTCCATGCGCATCCCAAAATATAGACGCCATAACCTTACCGGCCGATTTCTGAGTCTTTGGACGCTTCGGGCGGTTTTCACCAGCCGCTCTCCACTCCGCTGCCTGCCGATTGGATTCCGGAGTGAAATGGTATATCCAGGTTTCATCCATTGTTACATACCGACGTAAAAAATCCTTTTTATTATGATTCATCAGCGCCAAACATCGCTCTGAATCATTGATACGTTGTTCCTTTTGATCAGTTGTAAGCAAACGCGGCACCCACTTAGAAAAAAGCTTTTTCATGGCCAAATTTTTATGTAAAATAGTGAAAACACTACCAGCTGAAATCTTCACTATCTCGGCCATCTCTCGCACTTTTACCTTCCGATCTTCCAATACGATTTTGAGGACTTGGTTAATATTTTGTTAAGTTACTAATTTTGTACAAAATTACAGTTTATACATTTTTTTTAAAAAGAGTAACTGCGGAGTTTCTTGCCGATTCTTCTCTGCAGAATCTACATTCCGAATCGGTGGTAGCTTCTTAAAAAAACTTAATAATGACCTTTAATTAAAATTTTGTAAATTGACGATTCGAAAGTGCTCATGGGGCCTATTTGAATAAAGTTATTTTTGATTTTGATTTTGATTTTGAGTCACTGCTTCATGTGGACGACCTGAGCGTTCCCCATCATTGGTGTCCATGCGACCGCGTTTGAAGTCGGCATACCACCGACAAATGGTTGCTTTAGAGGGAGCTGATCCTGCATAACATTTTATAAGCCATTGCTGTGCTTCAACGGTATTTTTTCCCATTAAAAAACAATGTTTTATCAACACGCGAAACTCGTTTTTTTTCCATTGTATCGAAATTACAACCGTAGCGTCACTTAAATGTTTCAAAATCAATAATTTTATTATTCCATTTTTAAAAAATTGACACATATTCTTGTATTGATAGCCAGTACTTTTTAAAAATCAAAAGAGTTTTTAATATATGCGCCATTTACAGGTTAGTCTCGGGACTTATTGAACGATCTAGTATAATCTGAAATAAAATCTAATATATAAAATTCTCGTGTCACAGTTTTCGTTGCCATACTCCTCCGAAACGGCTTTACCGATTTTGATGAAATTTTTTGTGCATATCGGGTAGGTCTGAGAATAGGCCAACATCTATTTTTCATACCCCTAAGTTCCAGGGGGGGGGATTTAGGGGGTTAATAATTTATATGGCAAAACAACGTTTGCTGGGTCAGCTGGTATTTAAATAAATTACGATTTTTTTTTCTTAATTTTAGTGAACAACTTCGACAAATTAAACAGATATATTATTCCTTCTCATTAAAATTTTGTACGACGTATCTTTTCTAACTTAATAACAAATTTTGAAAGAAATTAACTACTTAAATTTATCTTAAACAGAAATATATGTATGTTTGACCTTTCTATTTTGAATTAAAACTTTTTTGAACTGTGTAATAAAAAAATTACTTAAAAGTTGTCCAACTTTGGACTTTTAACAAGCGGTACTTTGTAATTAAAAAACGATTTTGTCTAAATTGTTTTCAACAATTGAATGAAACTTAATAATTAACAGTCTCACATGCAAAAACTTATCTGAGTGTAAGGAAAGTTTCATGTGAGGCACGTAAGCGATCCCTGAGCGCCACGATAAGGCGATGATTCATCGCTGGCTCTTAGTGTATATTCTAGTATGTCCTTAATACTAGATAGACCTACATACCCTGCTTGGATTTCATAAGTGCTATGGATAATACCTTCTGTATTTATAACAATTTTGTTACTAGCATGTTATTAGCATGTAATATCGAGATCTTCTAAGAGTTAATGAAGAAACTGTCCACAGATAAACCTAAACTAACATCGTAGCCTAAACAAGTTGCTAAGTAAACAATATAGCTCTTAAGTAGATAAAGCTTTTAGGGTTCGGGTACGATTTTTATAATATTTATTTGTTAAGAGGGTGCTTATGTGGGCATTTAGTACCTAATACTTGGAAGTATCCTGACGTCACGACGGCTTGTTGCATTTTTATTATAGCTCTATAAAAGGGACATTTATGTCCATGTATATCAAGTAAATGTGATATAAAGTGCGGCTGGTTAGCTATAACGTTTCATAATATATAGGTACGGAAACCTACGTATATGTATATTTTGTAGTTCGTGTAGTCTCGAAGGCTTTTTTTATGGATTTTGTTACGATCCTCTAAGTCACAGTTTGGTGCTACATAGCCTGTAATTTTCCACTGTAAACATGCTTTCAAGAGATTTTTTAAAATGAATTTGTATATCATAATGTTACATCCTTTTAAACAAATCTATGTTATGTGGTTTTATTTTATTAAATATTTACCTATGTCTTTTAATTTTTTACCTACGTGAAATATTAAAGAAAGTCTTAATAACTATCCTATAAAATTGAAACACATTAGTAAACCAGTTATATGTAACTTACTTTCGTACACAAACGTTAACCGTGTAACCTACATCTATGTATATCGGTTTGTCAAATGCAATATAATAAAATACTCTTGAATGAAAAATGTGATTTAAACAGTCCCAGCGTTTTGATTTTTTCAGAGTTTAGTAATGGAAAGGTGAAGATGTTGAATGAAGACTGTTGACCTGTAATTTGTGTAGACGACTTGATTTTTTTATATTTTTAGAATATCTGGTACAAATTAAATTCAGGACTAGAACGTGCCTTCTCCGTTTTATTTTAATATCTCAGATATAAAAATTTATATGGAAGCCCTTTCTCATATTGTTTTATATATTTACGTTACAGCTACCTACTTGTACCACGTATTTCATACTTCATTTTATTTCTTAAAAAGCCATATTACATGAATACGTGATAAATATTTTTTACACGCAAGATTAGGACGGAAGCACTTTTTGGGAATACTCTTTTTACCTAGGTATAACGTGACACAATAAATACATAATGTCTATAGTCTAGTACTATAGTCAGGTATATAATGTAAAATATTAACGGTTTTAGCTTACTACATGTAATTAACATGAGAGGGAAAAGATTAAAAAAAAATAATTGCAGCAGGCTTATGGTGGCAGAGGTTGTTTTTATAAATTCACAATATTGAAATCAGCCTATAAAAAATTGTTTCATCTAATTAACAGATGAGGGAAGATTTAGCTTCTCGGATCTTAGACCGTTTGACTTTAATTGACTTGACTTTTATTATAAGCTAAAAAACTATTATTTAGAATCTTTTTCAATTGCATTTTATTACTATACGTCTTATTAGGAATCTTATTATTTCTATTAAATAATAAAATGTTATGATAAAAATAGTATTTTAATTGTATATCTTTCTAAAATGGAATTTGTTGAATTAGTTTGTAATGTAGCTTACATTATTGGAACGAAGTTCCTTACGGGGCGTTGCGGAGGTGTACCCTAGCAGGTAAAAAACGTCCGTAACGTTAAAAAAACGTAAGATTTTGTATAGGTAGTCATGTAGGATGGCTATACAGTGTCTAATATATAGTCTAACTGTTATTATTATTGCAGTTTGCTATTATCGAGACACGCGGCAGCGTGTCAAGCCAAGTTCAAGCAAAAGAACTGGCGACTCAGCGCCGTGTGTATATTTACACGAACCATTTCGAGCGACTTTTGACCCCTCCATAACTCAAAATCTATTCAACAGAAACAGATCAAATTGCATATATTTATTTATATCCATAAGGACAACTAGAACCCCAAATTTCATTAACCTAGTTGAAACGGTTACAAATATATGAAGGTTCAAAAGTCGCAAATTTTCCACTGACTGATTGACTCATCAAAAACCTAACCCACTTCCAGATGACCTAGGAAGTCAAAATTTGGCATCTAGCTAGGTAATTACGTGTAAGCGCAGGAAAAAATCTGAAAACAAAAGAAAGTTAAAAAATAGAGGGGGTCCCCATACAAAAAAAAAACGTTTTTTAATTGTAGCGTCTAGTGAAATCTTTAGCCTAATTTAATATTTTCTGTAGAACTTGGCGCTCATTTAAATCTCAATACTTTTTTCGGCGAAGTCCACAAACAACATTTGGGTTGGGTGTCCACAAACGTTTGGGTTGTCTGGAAGAAATGGCTAAATAGCCATAAGTCCGCCCATTGTACTTCACAGTCTGTAAATGATATTTGTAGTTGTGATGTACAATAAAGTATAAATAAATAAATAAAAAATAAACAACATATTCTTATTATTTGTAGGAATCAGAAGTGAGGAGTAGGACGGATGGCCTGGTTAATTCACAATGTAATTTAAAACAAGATAATTACACTACTTAGTATTCAATGGACTCACCGAGCGGGTACCGTCTATCGCGTGGCAGAGAGACAACTCGACGCAGTGCCCGGGACTTGTGACCCGAGTGTTGGTTTACGGCGGCGCCGCCTAACAATGCGCATTGGCACTCACCACCACTGGTCGAGTTGCCCAATCAGTAACAATTAATTCGTGTACACAAACTAACTATTAGAAGAGTCGAGGTTAAGCTACTAGCAGGATACACAAGTGCACCGCACCACGCCAGAGCCAAGAATGCCTTAGCCGACGACAGAATTACTCGAATAATCACAGGTACTGACATACACGTCAGAACGACTCGAATAATAGAATGATTGAGGGTAGGTGAATATCAACAACAGCGTAGGTAGCCTACACGGCCGTCCTGATTTGCGCGCGTCCTCGCGCGCTATTTATTACAATCTTAGGTATTTGTAAGCAAAAACAAAATATCGCTCGACTATCCTGACAAAAATCTATCCAACATATTAATATCTGATTCCGTCCAAGCTGGACATTCCGACTAGAAATAATTGGTTTCAGTTAGTAAGTCACTCAGTCACACCAGTCTGAATATGGTTAACATCATCATCACAGTCATATCAATATGGTAAGTAACACTAGTCTAGTTTTACAATAGGAAAACCCCTACAATTCAAACCTGCTGGTCTAAATCGTCACCCACTATAGCAGGTGAGATTCCAGCAGCGCATCACTCATCATTACAAACAGTCTGGTCTTCAGTTAGTTCTCTCAACAACAAACAAGCAAGTTGGACCGGACGGGTGTGTCCTCACAGCCAACCGCGGACGGTATGACCCGGACGACACTGTCCTTTCGACCAACCTAAACCAACAGTATGGCCCGGACGGGTGCATCCCTTCAACTAACCGCGCACGGTATAGCCCGGATGGCACTGTCCCTTCGACCAGCACAAACCAACAGTATGGCCCGGACGGGTGCATCCCTTCAACTAACCGCGCACGGTATAGCCCGGATGGCACTGTCCCTTCGACCAGCACAAACCAACAGTATGGCCCGGACGGGTGTATCCCTTCAACTAACCGCGCACGGTATAGCCCGGATGACACTGTCCCTTCGACCAGCACAAACCAACAGTATGGCCCGGACGGGTGTATCCCTTCAACCAACCGCGCACGGTATGGCCCGGATGACACTGTCCCTTCGACCAACTCAAACCAACAGCATGGCCCGGACGAGTGTATCCCTTCAACCAACCGCGCACGGTATGGCCCGGATGACACTGTCCCCTCGACCAGCGCAAACCAACAGTATGGCCCGGACGGGTGCATCCCTTCAACCAACCGCGCACGGTATGGCTCGGATGGCACTGTCCTTTCGACCAGCGCAAACCAACAGTATGGCCCGGACGGGTGCATCCCTTCAACCAACCGCGCACGGTATGGCCCGGATGGCACTGTCCTTTCGACCAATGCAAACCAAAAAGCGTTCTCACCTACTAATCAGCTCTGTCTAGTTCAGCGTGAATTTCTACATCGTGTAAGAGTCATGAGATCAAGTCAATGAGGTCGAAAACATTATAGAACTTAGTCTTTTCCTCAGTCTTACCAGGCAAAAGTTACACAAGTTAGTACTACTACTACTACTAAATCGGTTCTACTAATCACTTAGTACTTATTATATACTCGTAGTTAATTTGCCACCTTTGTTTCTTAAACTTATCTCATTTACTGAAATTAATTGTCTCTTTTTTTTCCATTTTACCATTCATCTCTTAAGTACTGTAGTTAGTTCTGTAAACATCAGCTTGTATCATAATGTTGACAGGTTCAGATCGCACAAAATATCATAGTATCATAGTTGTTACAAATAGTATCAGATGTAGCAGTCATAGTATCAGAGTTGGCAGTCATAGTATCTGAATTATTCTGGGATTGCTAATTATCCAAAATCGACAGTGCTCTTTGGCATAACTGAAAGCCATTAAACCCAAGAATTAACTAATTATTACCAGAATAGGCCAGTATAGGTCAGTGTGGACCGTTTTCACCTCAATTAATAAACTATATAAGTAACAAAGGACAAGTCACGACCATCCTGCTAGCACACGCCCTTGTGTCATGGTCAAACTGGAGTAGAAGAAAGGCCGCAACAGTACTTTATACTCAGTCAAACTCTACGTAAAAGGGGAAAGTAGACAAACTCTACGCTCAAAACTTAGTTTGTTTCAAGAACTTTACAATAATCTGAATCATAATATTGTCATTAAACCAATTATAACTAATCACTTCACTCAAATACCACAGCCATGTACCATCGAAATCATCACAGCCAAAACTATAGACGTACTCTACTTCGACAACAAGCTTGCGAAAACCTCGAGTAAAGACTTCTAACACCACGGCTCTCTAGGCGAAGAATAATCACAGTACATGTGTCAGTCACATACATCTCAGTACGCATATCAATCGAATGGATCACCCGTGTCAGTCACCTCTTGTGACTACACGCTACGGTATCAAACACCACTACCTCCGCCAGAGTTAAACGCACAACGCACACCCATGAACTCTTGGGTTGCCCCAAGAGACACCTTCTACAGGGCTACGACTACTAAATAACTAGACTGGTACGGTTGAACACATTATACAGTCGATAGAATTGATCAATCGAGTTTCTCCCTCTACTTAAACTTGAACATCATCATTATCAACAAGATCATAAATTACATCAATATCGTCTGGTACATGACGTGCTGGCATTTTTCTTAACCTTTCGTGAGCAAATTTGTAGGTACGTTGACAATTTAAGCTTTAAGGGTATACCGATTACCTTCGAGAACTTTTATTACGTGAAAAGGGCCTCAATATTTCGGATCAAGTTTCGTTTGATTACGCTCCTCATTTTGTAACAGAACAAAATCGCCAATAGGATATTAAAAAAGCCTAGCTGTCTCTATGAAGGAATTATCGAAATCATACAGTTCCATTTACAACCCTTGCTTCGCAAAGTTACTCAACAATTTTTAGCACAGATGGAAACATAAGAATTTCAACAGTTACCTACAACGACTGCCTTAAAATGTACTACTCACGCGTTAGTGTCATTTAACTTTAAAACGCGTGGTTAATAAAGTCGAAATCAAGTTGGAAAATCATACACCTGTCTACTTATTTATTTAACAAACTAGCTACGTAATTAACTAAAATAACTAATAAAGGAACAATTAATTTTTTTTTTAACTAAAAATATTTCATTAAATCGATTGAAATTTCTTCTTAACTAAAATCGATTTCAAATCAAATTGGTAACGTGTGAGGGAGTCACTAATTTCAAATTTTCTTGAACTGTTAAAAGAAAACAAACGAATATAGTAAGAATTTTCAATAGTTACCTACTCATAAACAAAATTATTAATCTTAGGTGACCTACCTATAACTATTGTTGTAATAGGTTTACGATTATACCAAGGTGTTATCAATTAACTCTCTGTAATTTAAACGTTCTTAAACAGAACAACTAAAACAACTTTTAAACAGTTTAAATAAATCAATCAAAGGTAGAAAAAGACTAAAACTCAAAGAAACACTCATTTCTCACTTCAAATCTGTAGTTCACGATACACACTTTTAACTATATCGAATTAATTATTATTATCACAGTAATCACTTATACGCCACGTAATAATTAAAACTACGTAATTAAACAATAACTGCTTATTCACTTGCAAATTATAACAATCCCGCCAGTAGATGATAAAAATGGTGACTGACTAAATCAGAAAATTAGTATTAACTATTCGGAAGATGGAGTCTTTAATTTTACGCTCTTTCGGTACTTCGACAAATAATATTAGTTAAAATATCGTGTAAGATATATCGTGTAACAAACACAAAAAAATATTCGGGTAATCGGAAATACTCAGCTAAGACGATATTACCACTTTATCACAAACAAGTGGGTAACCACAAAAACTTTAACAACCTAAATACTACAACTACGCTTGCATCATTTAATATTTTAACTTTGAACTGAGTTCAGAATACTACAAATTACAATTATTTAAAACTACCCTATGGAAACAGATATGTTCTAGTTTCCGAAAAATAGCTTCGATACCGTAAGCGAAGAGAGTCATTAAAGTGAGGGTGGACCTTGTCGCGAAATATGAAAAATGAGTATTCACTCTTAAAAACTCGGATAGTACGCAACGAATCCGTTCGATACGCTTTGCCTTTCGCTAGATCTGGACCTAGAACGCGCTGCAAGCTTGCACTACAATCACACTCACAATCTAATATTGTAACTGAATCGAAATAAAAACAGAATCGCAAAATCTATTAGCAAAAATCATTAACTATAAAATTAAATTCAACAAATAACACTGAATAAAACCCTTGTACACCGATAAGAGCACAACAGAACGACCGAAAAGAACTAAAATATCGATGTACCTACGATCACTACGGAATATTGCAACTTAATTGCACACTGCTTATTGTTCGGCGCACGGCTTTCGCGATGTGGGTCGTTAAGGTTGTATCCCACTTCTGATGTAGGAATCAGAAGTGAGGAGTAGGACGGATGGCCTGGTTAATTCACAATGTAATTTAAAACAAGATAATTACACTACTTAGTATTCAATGGACTCACCGAGCGGGTACCGTCTATCGCGTGGCAGAGAGACAACTCGACGCAGTGCCCGGGACTTGTGACCCGAGTGTTGGTTTACGGCGGCGCCGCCTAACAATGCGCATTGGCACTCACCACCACTGGTCGAGTTGCCCAATCAGTAACAATTAATTCGTGTACACAAACTAACTATTAGAAGAGTCGAGGTTAAGCTACTAGCAGGATACACAAGTGCACCGCACCACGCCAGAGCCAAGAATGCCTTAGCCGACGACAGAATTACTCGAATAATCACAGGTACTGACATACACGTCAGAACGACTCGAATAATAGAATGATTGAGGGTAGGTGAATATCAACAACAGCGTAGGTAGCCTACATATTGAACTTGGCTGTCATTTTTCACATTTATGTTTTTGGTGGGATCATTATATCATTCGATAATGATTATATATTTTTATCAATTATAGAAAATAAAACAAAGGTGTTAAGATAATTTTGTACAGTAGTTTTTTATCGATAAAAAAAACATAATTAAAAATGTATACTCGAATAATTATATCTCTAGATCTTCGTTCCTATCTGGTGTCCCACGACAGTCGACACCACACGGTTTTTTATTAAATAGATTTTAGGTTTATTTGATTTTATCAATATTAAAAACACAATGCTTCTTCATTTCAAATCAGTTCTTAACTGTTATTCAAATTTATCGAATATCAAAATTTATTTCTCATTGTTTAAAAATTTACGTCGATGACATAGATTGATAATAAATTTTATATTTAATTAAGTGAAGGTAAGCTGGATTATAAATCAAAACGTTTAATTTTGTAAAGGAAAACGCGCGCATTATGTTACCAAATAATATTATTATGCAATAGTTATAACTGATCAAATACCTACACATACATATCTGTCTATATAATCTGTCTATATAAATACGTCATATAGCTATAACTAACATTAAATAAAGATATATGAAACCAAATCAATATATAATATATATATATACATATATATATATAATTATATTTTAATGAACTTGTGTTTATAATAACATTTAGGTAATTATATTACGATTACGCTCACGCTTTAGCCTGTAACATCCCACTGGTGGGCCATCCATATAGGAGAAAGATCAGAGCTTCGATTTCCGCTCGGAGTGGATATTTGTGTTTATACAAATATTTATTTCCGGTCTGGTTGTTAGTCCTAGTGGGTCTCCCCACCGTGCCTAAGAGAGCATGTTAAGCTGTCGGTCCCGGTTGTTATCATGTACACCTGATAGCGATCGTTACTCATAGTAGGGAATATATCCGCCAACCCGCATTGGAGCAGCGTGGTGGATAAAGCTCTAATCCTTCTCTTACCTGGGGAAAGAGGCCTATGCCCAGCGGTGGGATAATACAGGCTAAAGCTAGCGGTTTTTGTAAGATATCACTCACTCACTCACTTCAGCCTATCGCAGTCCACTGCTGGACACAGGCATACACAAGATCGCGCCCGGCATTATGGCGCGAACTCATGTGATTTGCCCATAGTCACCACGCTGGGCAGGCGGGTTGGTGACCGCAGGGCTGGCTTTGTCGCACCGAAAACGCTGCTGCCCGTCTTTAGCCTGTGTATTTTAAAGCCAGCAGTTGGATGTTTATCCCGCCATCGGTCGGCTTTGTAAGTTCCAAGATGGTAGTAGAACTTTGCTATCTCCTAGTCGCCTCATACGACACCCACGGGAAGAGAGGAGGCAGCTATATTCTTTACTGCCGTAACTACACAGCGTATGTAAGATATAGGTAAAATATTTTACCAGGACAGTATAGGTATCTATTGTACCGATACCAGTAGCAGCCTGAAATTTATGCTTTGACTTTAAGACTTTTATTGTTTTTATCTATACTAATATAATAAAGCTGAAGAGTTTGTTTGTTTGATTGTTTGATTGTTTGTTTGTTTGTTTGAACGCGCTAATCTCAGGATCTACTGGTCCGATTTGAAAAATTCTTTCAGTGTTAGATAGCCCATTTATCGAGGAAGGCTATAGGCTATATATCATCACGCTAAGACCAATAGGAGCGGAGTCCACGCCGACGAAGTCGCGCGCAGAAGCTAGTTAATTATAATTTGATTAATTTAATATAACATTTTAGTTTTTAAATGTTATGGCAATTATTGTTCTTTAGAAGTAAACACCAGTTGTGTGGAGCTTAGTCAAGCACGATCATCGACCTATTAGCAATCAATACTAAATATATACTAATACTCCTCTCGATTATTGTAATATTTTAAGTAGGAACTACCTACCTTATTATAATAGACCCATGCTGGATTAATAAGGTTTCTATTGACGTCTTCCTTTTAATTTCCTAGTTATATGTCAACAATCCATACCCACTGATTTAGTAGTTCATCTACAGACTTTAGAAATCTTAAGTTGGTTTGGTTATAATGAGTAAGGTGGGTTTCATTTGGACAGTGTGCGTCATTTTTCATATTAGATTATATCCCTATCTAATGAAATGCAAAGGTTTCCGGAATATTATATAAAATTTAATAAAAGTGAACACTTGTAAAAAATAGTAATATCACATGTTAAATTTAATCTATATTAATGTATATTTTTTACAAGTTCAAGGCAAACTATTTGAATTTTTAACTTTCATTCATATACATGGAATCTTATTTTCCTGTGCCATTTTTTATACATAAAGTTTTGCCTATCCGAGAGTGTTTTCTAATGTCACTAGAGATTAACAGTACTGACTCGCCTATAAAAGGTTGGACGTGGTCCGATGCTGATGGTTATTTACATAAATATTGTTATTTTAATGATATACACATACAAACACATAATATATTCTACTTACCTTACTTCCTAAGCGCACATTAATTTAAAATATGTTAGTATAGTAATAGTTAGTTATTTGTAAGAAGACCATCATTTTTAATTAGAGTAAATGGTAAGTCTTTATTTTCATAGTAAAAAATACATTTTCTTTAATTTGGAATGTGATAATTCATTCTGAAATAACTGTATGAAAAATAAACTTTGTAGATTCAAGTGGTGCGTGAATTTCACTTTCAAGTCTTATAAATTTTAAATACATATTATACGAAATGTTACTTTTTTACGTTATTTTTTGTATAAAAGTGTCTTTGACTCGATTTTTTCTACGTTCTTAAATAAAACGATTTTCAGAGTACAAATAAAATATTTATGGTATAAAAGTAAATGATCTTAATAAGTATAAGTATCTGATATATCTTATAAGATAAGTATCTGATCTTTGAAAATTTCAATTTTTATAAATCAATGAATCAAAAAACTCATTGTTTTTTTTTTTAACATTAAAGTGTGTAAACAACTTTATTACTTTAATTTGTTGTTTGTAGAAGTACAAAATAAATATTAGGCAATTTTATAATTTAACAAAAAGTGCTTGTATTAAAAGTGATAGGTAATATGAAATAATTAGAATCTCCCTTTTTTGGTACTAATTTCTCAAAAGTACATATTTTATTTTAAGTACATTGTAATCTGTATTTTTGGTATTATTGAAAAGTTTTATAAGGCGTCTTAAAAATAAAAATAAAAGATTAATGTTAAATACTAATTCCGTTTTGAACTATATGTGTACTCGTATGTCCTTGCTTTTAAATATTTTTTTACAAAACAATAATTTTATCATAAAAGGTTAAATTTAAAAAAATATTTTGAAATTTTTTTAGCTTACCAGTTTTTTTTTTGTTTTTTTTTTGCGTGGATTAAACTACTTACATTTGTAAGATAGCATATTTGAAAAATTTAAGTAACTTATCATTATCATTTCATTATTAAATAATCTTTAATATTACTCTTATTTAAACTATTATATTTATATGTATGTGGCTGCATACTTTCACATGATGTTTTAATTATTAATCGAAATAAAATAATTAATAAAATAAAATCATTTCTAAATTTATTGCAACTGTTATTAAAATTATTTAAATTATTTCATCAAATTATTTAAGTAATTTTTTCGTTTTCGTTACAGAAAATAAATCGAAGATAATTATTTATCCAAACACTTTTAGTTTCAAAAGAAAATTAAAGTTTTTAATTATAATCAACTTACCGGCAGAAGCAGACTTTCTATGCCGTTGCACGCTAAAACAGCGACGATGATGCAAAAAAACGCTTTCATATTGAAACTGTCCGTCACACTTAAAGTTGTCACCGATTTCAAAGTTACCACGTAGCGGTGACGTCGACTTCAGCTAAATTGTGAATGGGCAGCCTTCCCCGTACAATTTATACGTTTTCAGAATGTTCTGCGCACTCTCAGATGCGCCTTTGACGTACTTTAATTTCCTACACTTTTAATTTCACATAATTAAAACAAAGAAGAATATATCTCTTTAGACACTGGCTGCATAGAATGTTTGCTAAACGTAATGAGGTATTTCATAATTTAAAAAAAAAACACTAACCGTATGCTCGACGTAAAGAGTCAGTTACAAGTGTTATCACGGTGCACGAGCTAATTTTATCAGTTATTATTTGCTTGGTAAATATTTAGTGTGTCGTTTATAGTTTTACAAAAGAGAGTTACTATTAAGTAAATGTTTGTCACGTTTCACCTTAAGTAAATGTTATTTACGTTAAACCTAGTTACCTGCAGGCAGACCAAAAAAGCTCTTCCGAGGATCAACCCCGGATTGTTTCGCAAACTTCGTGGTTATGGGAGAACTCAGCTCCGACTACTGGTCGGGGCCCGTTACTATCTATATATCTATCTATCATATGGTCACATTTAAATTTCATCGAGATCTGATTAAAACTTTTTAAATAATCTTTGATAACGCGTATTTACTTCACTATTCTTTCATCTACCTTCGTTGTACTTGTATTACTTATCAATGTAATTATTGAAGTCGGTTTTTTTTTCGTTTGTGAGCAAACACAATTTTGTAAATAAAAAGAAACATCTTATGTGCCTGCTGAAAAATATAAATATTTTATTTAACATAAAAATTAAATTGCGTTGTTCAATAGGTACCTAATAGTTATAAATATCCGATCGAACGGATGGTTTAACCAATTGGTAACAAAATTAACTAAAAATTAGATTATTAAAAATTATAAACATGTGAATTTACTTTTAATAACTATATTACAATGAAACAACTTTTTCGCATTTTATCACGGTTTATTAAGTTTTTTAGATGACCGACGCGACGTTTCGAATGCTCTACAGCAACCATGGTCACGGGATGACTGGACTTAATAACTTTATTTAAAAATAACTACCTGGGTCCAGTATTTATGACTTTACAATTCATAGTGGAACAATACAATATTTATTTTGCAAATATTTTTGTCGTTTAACGCTACATAAATAGTTTTATTTGTTTACTAACTATATCCACGAGCTCGTTCACGCTTGCCGTCCGTTTTATTAGACTTAATGAACGCCAGCATATAATGAGCCATAAGTTAAATAGTTTCGGTTCATCGTGGATTCTATGTTTCTTGGACGTTTATAATGTTTGTAAATTCTGAAAAAAAAAAAAAAACAATGCAATGATCATGAAAAATAAATAATATTTAAAGATTTTTATTTAGTATCTAATAGCTAATTTTTTTCTTTAATATCTAATTTAGTGTCTAAAGAAACAATCTTTAAATATTATTTCTTAAAAATATGAACGAAATAAATCGGAGAAAACGTTATTGAGTTTCAACCTTCTTTCAACAAAGTGCACGTTTTTGTGTCCTCTCTTAGGACTTAGGTAAACGTAACGATTTAAAGGATAAAAACACATTATTTGTTTTAGAATCGTGCCTAATTCAATTAAAAGTCATTCGATAGTTTTATTATGATACCAAAACACCTACAGAGAAACAAAAATTAAACAAAAATTAGGTTTTTAGTATATCGCTTATAAAGGCTAAAACTTTCTTAAAAATTCTTCTTACTACAGAATTGGACCTGTTAAAGTAATATTATAAAGATAGTAAGTACCTGGGTGACCGAGCTTAGCTCGGTATTTTTAGTATTTTTTTTTTTCGGTATTTTTATATTTTATTTTTATTTAAATAAAAAATCAAGAGTGAAATTAGAAAAAACAGGAAAAAAATAATAGATTGGAGACGGATTTGAACCGTGCCGTGGTCTTATCGGTTGATCCCGAGCGACTGATTTCCCACCTGAGCTATTATAACTTTAATGACAATCTCGAAATTTAACTTCGTATTCCAATGATATTGTAGCCATTTTTTCATTGCCTAAAAACAGAGATAAAAGGACATTTTCTAAAAATGAATCCTAGCTAGATAAATTTATCGGCCCCGAAATCCCCTGCATACTAAATTTCACGAAAATCGTTGGAGCCGATTCCGAGATTCAGATTCTACTGTATATTTATACAAGAATTGCTCGTTTAATAGTAGGTATAAGATAATTATTACAGAAAATGAAACGTAAACAAATGTACATGTTTATTGCTTAAAAAAGATAACATTTTAGAGTAAATAGTCATAAAAAAGTAATAGTTTGAGTATACATTATAGTAATGTGTGCAAAGTGCTATTAATTAAAAGATGAATTAATAATTGAAATTATAATCGACATCAAAAGGTAACATTTGTGTATATTATTATGTAATTTTTAGTACGTTCACCGATATCTGCAGGATATTAGATAAAACAGGATATTATGATCGAATCTCAGAGAAATCGTGGAAATTCCGGGAAAATAACAACGTTGCGTTTTTGTATATACAAATGTGTAGGTTTCGTGGCGCTTAGTTACATTGCTGAATTATTTTTTCTTTTGAAATTATAATCTTCGGCAGTTTTGTAAAAATATTACCATAGTAAATTGTGAGATTACCATAGTAATCTCAAAAAAAATATATATATAAAAAAATTGCGTTCGAACAAAGTACCTACACGTGTCAGAAGTGAAACTTCTTTGGCAAACTAATTTAAAAAAAAGTGATCGTTAGCGCTGCAACTTACAATTATATACTTAACTTTTTTTTACAAATTAAAATCGTATCGTGAACTACAGGGCACGACACCTCGGGACAATGAGGTCGCTCCAGGAAGTCGTCGGCAACGAGAAGGGTCTGCTAGGCTTCCTGAAGGAGCTGGGCTGGCAAGAGGAGTGTCCACAGCGAGCCACCCATGCAGAATAGGCACTGATGTCGTGGAGCTGCGGAAAATGGCCCGTGCAACAAGTAACAAGTAAGTAAGTAAGTACCCATAATATAATTTAAATATAAGTCAATAAAAGTTGCGGTGCTTTACAAAATTAATTAAATTTATTTACATTTGTTTGATTGTTTCAAGTAAATAAACGACTCTTTTAGAAGAAAATATCCGTGCTTAATTCGCTGCGCTGTTTCATAGTGGAAGGACGAAAAATGTTTTTTTATTTTTTTATTGTTAGATAGGCAAGGTTTTGTTTACAATTACAGGGTGGCATATAATTTATAATTGTCCATCTAATGGTAAGTAGCATGAGTAACCTAAGAACGCCTGCAAGGCTAGCTAGGAGCTTTGCAAGCATGTTGCCACATCTGACTCTCCCTAGGAGTCAGAGGTACCCAGACTGTTTCATTCACCATAGCAATAGAACTCTTACTTGGAACTTAATCAGTCAGACCATTCCAATATTTTTAGCAAGAAATATCTGCTGTGCTCTATCTCAAAGGTTTTTTCACAAAATTGCTTACCACGGTGTAAGAGATAAGTTTAAACAAAATCTCTTAAAATTACAGAAATAATAGTATTTGAACTCACGTTCACTAGTTTAAGTGATTACTTCTACATGCATATCTAAGATGATAATATACGACACGACTTGGTAACAAAAAGTAATAAAGTTATTATAAAACAAAAAACAAGCGATATTAATCTCGCTCCAAGGAGTAACATTATATGGCTACAGCTGTAGTATCAACGAAAGTAAAGTATATAATTTTATTTTTAGTATTGTGAAATATTCTGTTCGTTGAGACGATCTGATTTTAAAATGTTTTTTCTTATAATACAATTACTATGAAACAAATTAACAGAAACAAGTAGGTATATTAAAATTGTTTATGTGTATATAGTTTTTAAAGTATATTGTTGCTAACAAATATGACTGTATTCTGTTATTTATTGATTTTTAAGTATTATATTACAAAAAAAATAGATTATTATTTTTGTCAATCAAAACTTTGAAAAATTGGTTTTCTAGCTCTGTAATAATATTAGAGTAACAGTTGGAATTGTCTCAACATAACTTTAAAGTTTTAGATAAAGCGTATTATTCGGTGCAGGATTACATAGTTGATAAAGATGTGTGGACTTAGTGACGCTGTATTTCATGCAAGATATTATTACTAATTTTGTACTAAAACAAAATTATAAATTATTTTCAAAATAGTAACTGCGGAGTTTCTTGCCGATTCTTTATGCAGAATCTACATTCCGAATCGGTGGTAGATTTACTAAAAAAAAACTAATTAATCACCTTAAATTTAATTTTTGTAAAATGACGATTCGAAAGTGCTCATGGGCTTTGAATAAACTTATTTTTGATTTTGACTTAAATCTGTTTAATAATATTTTTATCAACTAATCGAATATAATCGAAAACTAATTGACTCGGCCAAGTAATTGGAGTACATTAAGGCAGTCTTTGTCTTAGAAAAGCGTTCCTTTCCTAAAATAACGTAACCAGGGCCAAACTTAAACCTTCACACTCTCCTATTTGTAATATATTTGCTGAGCGTAGTTAAATTTAAATCAGCACTTAATCTTGTTTGTATTCGCTCTCGATAAAGTAATTGTTAGAGAAATTCACAGTTTGTGCAAACTTATAACATTCAACAGAGAAGCTTAAGCCTCTGAGTAGTACAGGACATAATCCCTGCTCGATAGCAGTAAATCCTGTATTTGGCGTGAGTAGCCTTATTTCATTAATTTTGGATTAGCTATAGTTCTCAACGATGCTTAATGGACTACACAATCCGATTAATAAGGATTGGAAAATGCACGTGATTACATTCGTACAACGATAAGTCACTGTATGAAGTCATTTCGTTTCACGTTAATGACCTTCAAACCAAGTAGCAATACATGTGTACATCATTGAACGCAGAAGTTCTGTAAGTATCTATATTCTATATTGATCCACATAAATCTAACATTCAGATTGGATTTCCTTGTAATGGCACACGACATAGCAGTATATGGGATACTACCGTTTATAATAGCATTAAAGCAAGGAGATTGATAATGATCAGCTGGCTTCGTACCATAAGCATTGGCAATTAATCAACTTAATGTATGGGAATGTATTACTAATCCACTATCGCCTGTTTGGACTTTGAGACCTTTAGTTTTTGTACTAATATTTGAAAAGTGTGTGAATTAATTTTACATGTTTTTGTTTTGACCGAGTTCATAATTAAACATTTCACGGCTACATTAAATAAACTAGGTTTCATAGCAAGTTAAACTTGTGAATTTATTACGAGTGGTGCATACTCAACTAAGCTCGGCTTTTCTCGATGTTATTAAAAGTTTTATGTTTTGTTTTGTTTTTTAATATATACATTAATATATGTAAAAAATTTTTTTTACATATTTTTAAATACAATTTATTTAACTCATTAAACATTATACATATTTACAAATCACAACTTAAGAACTAAATATTTACAGATAGTTATGGTACAAATCATTATGTAAATTAAATTAATATAATAACATATGACTTTATGAAAAAAATTTATACATATTTACAATCACATCTTAAGAACGAAATATTTACAGATAGTTTATTAGATGTATTTTAATGACATTATTCCTACCTTTGATTCCTACGCACGCAAATATAATAATGCCTTGTCACATCTTACGCTGACCTACATAATTATATTAGTAGGACAACTGAACTACACACTATCTCATAGCGATTGATCGTAAATTAGTCTGAAATATAAAATAATAAATAATAATAAATTTTGGTAACTAAAAAATCTACATTTGTCTGAACTATGTTATACTGTTGAAAATAGAATAAATACACAACGGTTAAAGTTATTCTTTTGAAAAGTATTATAGAAAAATTATTATTAGCTTTCCTTGAAATAAATCTTTATACGAATTTTTAAGGGAATTTTTCCTTGAATGAATTTTCAACTTTAACGAAGTATTTTTATCATAAACTAGCTGACCCGGCGATCTTCGTACTGCCTAACAGTCGATTCTTTAATTTTTTATTTTTTTAAATACTTATCCTTCCCGGAATCCCTCCATCACTAACACTTAAACTTAATGAAACAAATTGACTTTTAAGTAGATATTATTCGTATGGGAATATAGGAAAGTGTTGTTTTTAGACTTTTTCAGGCAATTTTTTAAATTTTTCTCTCCGTAACAACCATCCTCGTACTTCAAGGAATATTATAAAAAAGAATTAGCGACATCGGTTCAGCCGCTCTCGAGATTTGCGCTTAGCAACATATTCAGCGATTCATTTTTATATAATTATATATAGAGATTGTTTACTTTAATCTATAAATAATTTTTGAGCCAACCACAAAACACAAGTACGCAGCCCTTACGCAGTACTCTTCCGCGTCATGTCTAAAAGGAAGTCTCTGTTATCATTTATGAATTACGTATAAAATAACATGTTTGTTCTTAGATAAAAGCGATATAGACAGGTTACGAGTTTGTGTATGATATCTATATGCTTATTATTCGGTGCAGGATTATATTAATGATAAAAATGTGTGGATTTAGTGGCGCTGTATTTCATACAAGATATTACCAATATGTGTGTGTGTGTGTGTGTGTGTCTGTGTGTGTGTGTAAAGATTACAAAAAAGTGTGTGTGTACTTATGTACGAACGTAAGAAGTTATACTTCGTTGGCTAGGTAACTTCACGTTTGACGGACTTTGACGTTGCCAACTTCTTCTTCGTTGACTAGCTAAAAAGATTTGAGCTAACACATTACAGTCGAATTGAGAACCTCCTCTTTTTTAATTTGGTAGAATAGAATAGAATAGAATAACTTTTTACTCGGTTTACCGATTTTAATGATTCTTTTTTATTCGAAAGACGATTCTTGTCAATAATTCATTCATTGATACCACCCATTTTAACTTGATCGAGATCTGACAAGTAGTTTTCGAGTTATCCCTAATAACGTGCTTTTGACAACTATTTCATTTATTATTTTTCGATGCAAATTGAAGTAATATTTTTTTTCGTTTGTGTGTAAACAATCTCATATATTTCCTATATCTGGTTATTTATTTTCTCATATTTAACAAAACTGCAGTTATTTTTTACTTTTATCTTTAATTTAGGTGGTAAAGTTTTAGGTTAGGTGAGGACACTTTGAAACATTATTTATGTAAAAAAAAAAACCTAGGACAAGTCCCAGAATCCGAGGATTGCTTTTCCCGGTTTCCCGAATAGCTCGAGACTATATTATAATAACACCAGCTGTTGACCACACCAGAAATTACAACACAAGTGGAACCGTGATGATTGATTAGTCTACATATAAATATTGGTAGGGTAAATCACATTTTATTATTATTTAAAAAGAGTAAACATCGGAGGGGTAAAGTAATAAAGTGCTGAACTATAAAACGTGGAGCAATACCATTGATTGCTTTCAAAATAAAATTTCCATTAGATGTTATGTGAACATAAAATATGGCGACAGGGTGTTAAAAGAGTAATCACAGTATCTATGACCTAGCTATATACTTTTGTACGTTTATACAGAAATATGTAGTTCATTGTGTGTGTGTGTGTGTGTGTGTGTGTGTGTGTGCGTGTGTGCGTGTGTGTGTGTGTGTGCGTTTCTCTTATGTCGATACATCTCATACTATTTACCTTTTTTATTTTTCATACTAGCTGACCCCGCAAACGTTGTTTTACCATATATGTTATTAACCCCCTTAATACTCCCCACCCTCTTACAGCTCAGGGTATAAAATACATGTAAGCCAATTCTCAGACATACCCGATATGCATACAAAATTTCATAAAAATCGTTCCAGCCGTTTCGGAGGAGTATTGTAACTAACATTGTCACACGAGAATTATATATATATAAGATTAATAATTTCTGAATACAAATATTTAAAACTAGCTTCTGCACGCGACTTCGTCCCCGTGGAATAGGACTAATTCTGTCAAACATGGTTTGAGCGAAACTTTAACCGTTCACGCCGCGGAAGCTCTCAAAAAGAAAAAAACCCCGATTTTGATACATTCTTCATTGGTTGGTCTTAGCGTGATGATATATAGCCTATAGCCTTCCTCGATAAATGGGCTATCTAACACTGAAAGAATTTTTCAAATTTTCAATTTTTCAAAATCGGACCAGTAGATCCTGAGATTAGCGCGTTCAAACAAACAAACAAACAATCAAACAAACAAACTCTTCAGCTTTATTATATTAGTATAGATTAATAATTGGGATCAATTGATTTATCATTATTCAGCCTGTAATATCTCACTGCTCGGCATAGACCTCTTACTCTAGGTAGGAGAAGGCAATTGATGTATACTTTTTCCTGATGTTTTTAGTAATAATTTCATAACGGAGAAAGATGAGTTTAGTTATAATTTTTTTTAAGTTTATCGATATAATCCTCTTTTGTGAACTAATTTTGAGGTTATAATTTAGTTAGATTTCGTCTTATGTTCTAAATAAATATAAAGATAGAATCTCAGAAAAGTCGTGAAACCTGCATAAAAATAACACTAAAAATAACACTAATATAACGTTTTAAAAATAAACACAATTAACGATTTGTATGTAGGTATGTTTTAATTTCTTTGATGTTTCTGAGCTGATTTAGTTGGTTCATATGTAAATAAATATTTTTACGCTTGTATATATAATAATTACCTGAGTACACTGCGCCACTACCTACGGAATACCGTCTTTAACCATAAAAAAGAAAATCGTTACTTTTTTATTTTAAGGGTTTTTTTTCATATTTAATTTCTTTAGATCCAAAATAAATATACTTGTATTAGTGACTTTTAATTTTTTCATCAAGCAAATATTTTTGATAGTGTACGACAGCTATGAATGGAAAAAAAAATCAAAATCGAACAACTACATAAAAACTTATGGGTGATTAAACATAATTGTGTTTGCTATAAAAATAGGAATCATCAAAATCGGTGCACCCAGTGAAAAGTTATGCGACATAGCGTCTATAAGTCGACGAAAAAATAGTCAAGTAAATACGTATTATTAGATATAACTCAAAAAGTACCTGTCAGATGTCAATATACTCTTAATTAAAATGTGACCACCTGACAAGCACCACCTTTCGTTTGAAAAAAAAAATCATCGAAATCGGTCCCCCCAGTCAAAATTTCTTCACATAAAAAAAAATCAAAAATACAATCAAATTGAGAACCTCCTCTTTTTTGGAAATCAGTTAAAAATATACGCGTTGACTATAGAACCTCCTCCATATTTCCTCGGTTGAAAATAAAAATCACAGAAATTCTAACAAACATTTTTTATTTATTTATAATTAACAACCAACCTAACAATTGTCAAAAAGGAAGAAAAAAAAAAACATTTTTCTTTTTACTATTTTAATAAACATTATATATTACGTATCTATTTGGATACAAAACTTGTGCAAAATATGAATATATTCCTATTATTACATCGTACAGAGCCCTGAAGAGTCTCACAAATACTTCAAGTTGAAATGATAGGAGTGGAACTTTGAAAATGAAATCCATTGAACGGTAAATCTAACGAATAGTCAGCTTGCACCTCTCCAGGGTTTGTTGTAAGGTCAACTAAAGTGGACTGCGAGTTTGAAAAAGGCACTATATCTTCTGATGTATAACCATTATAAACTGTATATTGCCTTATATCTTCTTTATCGAGTTTATTGACATTCGCTCCTATTTTGTATAAACTTTCGACTGCCTTACGGTTTACAGGCTCAGCTACGTTTTCCTCTGCTTTAAAATTATCAGTTCGTTGTAAAGATTTTTTTAAAAATAAGGTTTCTTGAGATGTAGGCACCGGTAAATGTCCTTCTCTACTTCTTTTATCATAATGGTCGAAAGGTGGGTACGAAGGGTAGAAACCGTAGCTTAACGGACTTGCAGAAATCTGGAACAGAACATCTGTTAACTTTTTATCATCGTTTTTGATTAGTAATGTGCTGTTAACCAGTTATGTGATTAATATGAAAGTGTCTCTATAGTTTTGTAAATTAGTTATTTTGTATTTATGGAACGATACGCATCATAAGTGTCTACCTAAAAGATAATAATATAGTTACTTTTGTTAGTGGGAAGGAATTCAGTGAAAAATTAATACAATTTAGTTAATGATGTTGCCTGTCAAAATAACGTTATGTTTCAATAAGTAAATTATCACGAACCGTTGCAATTTTAATGATGTTAAAATTTGTGTACGTAAATAGTGATTCAGTGAGTTCATTAAAATAATATTATTATTTAAATTTTATTTTATTTTCATTTTATTATCTTGTAGTGAAATAAATATATTTACAATCATTTATAGAAACTTTTGGATCAGTGAACAATGTGTTTGTTCAAACGGAACAAAATTAGCATATAAAAATTAACTACCTTTTTAAGTCCTTGTATCGAAGCGAGTATGAGAGCCATTTTAGATAATAGCAGAGCTTTCCCTCCAAGCACAGCTAGAAATTGGAAGCCCATTGGAATCAGGACCATGCCAATGGACACGATTCCGAACATCATCATAGTCATCATGTGGTGACGACGGCGACCTCTGTATTCAACTGTAAACGAATTGCTTGTTTGTATTTATTGAGTAACTACTTTAGTAATGTACATCAAACAGGGTATCTTCTGCATTATGACTCCATTTGGAGCAAAAGTGGTCATCACGTAAATCGGTAATCTCGGCGTGATCGGTGTACAAACATATAAAAAAATATCAATAGTATTGATAACCTTCTCCTTTTAGAGTCGATTAAAAATACAAATTTACTGAATTATATATGTAAATTACGTGAAATGATTAATGTATGTATAATATATATACGTATAATGTAATATTTTATGTTTAAAAATAATTGTATGAACTACTTGTCTGATTCATAATATTCAAAAAAGTTTTCGTTGTTAACGTGACGTCATTAAAAGTAAGAACGAAGCAGACCGTTAAAAGAAAATGCGACAAATTTTAAATTTAGAATTTTAGTCATTGAAAAAAAGTGGACAAGAAATTAAGATTAATTATTTGCCCCAATCGAAAACTTCGCCTATGTTGTACCTACAGATTCATGTGATCTTCCACTGAATTATCTTAGCGTTCTCGTTTCAAACGACAGCTTTATTCAAGTACCTATGTCAAATAAGACTTCAGAGTTTTGTTATTTTCTTGGATTAAATTTACTAAGTATTAAAATAGACAGTAAGTTAAATTGAAGATATATAATTGGTGAATAAGATATTCTAATAACGAAGTTAGACGAGATATGCCTTACGTAAACCCAAGTATGGAAATAATAACACCTATTTAAAATATATTGTTACATTTTATCAATACGCGGCTTTATTAAATTAACATAAAACCTGTTTATGCTTCCAAAAGTTAATTTGAGTGTTGTTAAATGAAGAGGAAATAGAAATTTGCTAGAAAAGGTATTTCCAACTTTATTTTTGCTATCGGGCGCTTGCTTACGATGTTATCACCTGTTTATGTGTTGGTATATTTTTTGAACTGCACGTGCTAGCATGTAATGAAATATTATTGACTGTATAGCATAAGTTACTATCGTTACATCCAAAACATCAAATTTATCTCACATCTATACTAATATTATAAAGCTGAAGAGTTTGTTTGTTTGTTTGAACGTGCTAATCTCAGAAACTACTGGTCCGATTTGAATCGTCCGATTCGAATGTGATACTAGCTGTCCCACGAATTCGTCCGCGTTTTGGATATTTACATGCTCAATGTGATTCTTTAAATTGGCATAACTTTTTTATTTATGAACAGATTGACATGAAACAAACACCGAATGTTAAGTGAATCTTACCGAAATATATTGGTGAAAACCACATCTAAATTGGATAAGCCGTTTCTGAGATTACCGTGCACAAACACAGAGACAAACAAACAGAAATTCTAACAATCGTTGTTTTGGGTGCTATTTGCGTTGATAAAGGTCCCAATAATATTTTACTAACAAATCTTCCATATACAGACAGCGCTCCGTTACATTTTTATTATAATATGTATTGATTACTATATATTTATATCAGAAAATAGCAAACGTCATGTTTTCAATTTTATTGTTTTAATTAATTGTAATTTGATTCGTTTACTAAATTTTTAAATATCACGGTAATCGTTCTTAAAGAGTAAACTCCAGTCGCGCTTAGCATCTGACACACACTTTTTTATTGTTTTATTGTTATAAAATTATCCCGTGGTTAGCAAACGAAATTTATGTACAGCCAGCGTGTCATGTGACCGCTCTACGCACGTGTTTTTTGTTTTAAAATATATGAACTGTCAGCTGCAAATGACGCATGGATATATTTTGGAGTTATTACTGCTATTTGTCAATGTATATAGGTCAATATTTTAGTTTATTTAATTTAGGTCGCTAGGGAAAAGTAATGTTTTAATATTTTATCAATAAAGTAGTTATCGAACCACTAATAATCAATATATAAAGGACTTTATTTGATTTGTGTAATTTTTTAAATAATTTCTATAATTTTTTATACACTAGTAACATAAAATATCAAATAGATAATCATAGATATTCATATTATAGATAATCAATCTTGTAAAAACGTATGGAACATAACGGATTTTTTAATTTGAAGTATTTATTTTATCTACTTCATTCTAAGTCAGAGTCTACTTAAGAATTTTCAAATAATATGTACTCATGAGTACATGTACCTGTACTACATGTAGTACACAACTTTTTACTGGACAAAAAATACTACTTATATCACGCTACGATTCAAGGAATTCGATTTTTTCGTTTAAGAATTACTTGTAATAAAAGTAACGGCAAATGGCTTGCTTCAAAGCATATACAGAATTAGGTGTATGGCAACATTTTGTTGGCTATCGATTGTTGATTTCTGATGCATAACTAGAACCATTAAAAAATAAATACAAAAAAAATGTATTACAAACCTTTGTGGAATATGCTATCATCATCGAATTCGAATTTTATAACGTGAGTTCGAAGAACTTGGGCCATTCTTTTAAGGGCGAGATATCGCCATTCGCCGGCCTCCAGCTCCTTCTCCGACCACGAACTAAAACCATCAATTTTATTATTAGTCAAATTACAATTTCGACAAATTATATTTATAGTTTTGATAGAATCTATATGTATATGTAAAAGAGATTTCCACCCATATATTGACTCATCGCGATATCTCTGGAACCATAAGGCGTAGAGACTTGAAATTTGGTAGGAATATTCCTTTCGCCAGGTAGAGGTCAGCTAAGAACGGATTTCACGAAATTCCACCCACAAGAGGGGGTTGCGGGGTTAATAATATATAATATGGCAAAACAACGTTTGCGGGGTCAGCTAGTAAGTTATAATTAATATATGTAATTCAGGAGACATAAAATGTTTTTTCTTTCTATATTTTTTTTTTGTTTCAAAACACAATACCAAAACGAGAGCTTTAAAGAGTTGACTACAGAAAATATAACAATCTTAAAAAAATCTAAATTTATGGAATATGTTATCACGATGAAGGGCTTAAAATGGAATTACAAAAACATCGTGGAGGCAAGTGGAAAAATATCGATAAATGAGACAGCTTTTTCAAAAATAAAAACGTCTGTTAAGCATTTATTTTTTGTTGTGTTCTATTTTGTAGCTTTGGTAGACTAGTATAAGACATCCGAATTAAGTTAATTAAAACTAACTGTAATATTAAGTTAATAAATTTACAAACGCCGCGTTGGCGCAGCGGTCACAGCAGTTTGTGGCTGTTGCGCTGGCGGTTGCGGGTTCGATTCCCGCACACGACAACATTTGTGTTGGCCATACAAATGTTTGCCGTGGTCTGTTGTGCAGTCCTTTTGGGTCTCCCCACCGTGCCTCGGAGAGCACGTTAAGCCGTCGGTCCCGGTTGTTATCATCTACACCTGATAGCGATCGTTACTCATAGTAGGGAACATAATTATCCGCCAACCCGCATTGAAGCAGCGTGGTGGATTAAGCTCTGATCCTTCTCCTACATGGGGAAAGAGACCTATGCCCAACAGTGGGATATTACAGGCTGAAGCGAAATTTACAACAATCATATTCAAAAGAACAAAGAATATTGTCATTAGATATTATAACTTGATAATTGTTTTTCGCAATAAATTCCTATAACATCACTAGCCTGTATCACTACATAGTATAAAACAAAGTCGCTTTCTCTGTCCCCATGTCCCTATGTCCCTATGTCCCTATGTATGCTTAGATCTTTAAAACTACGCAATGGATTTTAATGCGGTTTTTTTTAAAAGATAGAGTGATTCAAGAGGAAGGTTTATATATATAATTTAGTATAGTTTTATGTAAATTAGCAGAAATACGGCGATAAATGTTGAAGAAGTCGCACAAAATCGGGCCAACTGGGAGCTTTCCACGCAAACGCCGCGTAAACTAGCAAAGATACAGTGGAGTAATGTACTAGCGAATTCTAAATATATAAAAATGCTACAAAAAAGTCCGCGATAGCATATCTCTATCTCTTACGGTTGACTTACAATAACCACTTTTATGTTCAAATTTTTAATTAAAAACATTACGTTATTTTCCAAGCTATTTTCTTTAGTTCAGTATTAATCCTTATCCAAACAAATATTTTAGTTAGCTTAGGAATTTAATGCAGATTAAAATTGCCCTTTACACTATATCAATCAGATGAATAGGTTTTCAGATATCGTCGTTAGAAGTAATTAACAGCGAAACATTTAACCCTTTAACCGCCATCGCCGTAATATTACGTGTTGTAAGAGTAGTACCTCAGCCGCCACGTCGGAATATTACGTAAAGATCCTGTCATTTAAAAATGTCATAATTGCACCCGTGCGAAGCCGGGGCGGGTCGCTAGTAAAATTATATTTTAGAAATGTAAGGAGTTGAAAATGAAAACGCTGTAGTAAAATATTATTGTTGAGGTTGTCATTACATAATATTAAATAACGAAATAAAATATCTGAAAATTCTGCAAATAATTTTAAATATCAAATTAAATAATTAATAAAAGGTCGGCATACAAACATTCTTGAACATGAAAACCGTTAAAGAAGTAAATTGGGAAATTGACGTATGTAACTGAGCGCTAAATCAAAATTGTACTTTTAAGGAGTGAAATAAGGCTTACTTTATTTAAAAGAGTTGAATTATTTAACATTACTAATTAAGTACCTGATTGTATTTAGGTTATCTCTATAATTATCTCTATATACAATTGTTCTAATCTATTTATTAATATTAAAATTGGGTTTAATTATTATTTGGGTTACTCTTTTATATATATATATATATATATAAAAGAGTAACCCACCCATTGACTCATCACGATATCTCTGGAACCATAAGGCGTAGAGACTTGAATTTTGGTAGGAATATTCCTTTTGCCGAGTAGAGGTCAGCTAAGAACGGATTTTACGAAATTCCACCCCTAAGGGGGTTAAAAGGGGGTTGGAAGTTTGTATGAAAGTCCTATGTTTTTGAAGTAAGAGACTTGAAATTCAAAATGTATGCTCTATAGATGGTGTTGAGGTGTACTAATAATGTATTTTGAGAAATAAACCCCCTCTTGGGGTTAAAACAGGGGATGATAGTTTGTATGAAAGTCGAATTAAAAATACACCTACAAACTTGAAATTAGGCAGGTAGGGAGTAGATATCCGCTAAGAACGGGTTTTACGAAATTCCATACCTAAGGGAGTTAAACGGGGCGTTGGAAGTTTGCATGAAAGTCCTATGTTTTTGAAGTAAGAGACTTGAAATTCAAAGTGTGTAGTATATTTAGTATCGGCATTTCACCCGTGCGAAGCCGGGGCGGGTCGCTAGTATATATATAAATGAATCACTAAATGTGTTGCTAAGCGCAAATCTCGAGAGTGGCTGAACCGATTTCGCTAACTCTTTTTTTATAATATTCCTTGAAGTACGAGGATGGTTTTTACGGTGAGAAAAATTAAAAATAAAATCCCTGAAAAAGTCTAAAAACCACAATTTTTTATATTCCCATACAAAAGATTCGTAATAATACTTAAAAGTCAATTTGAACTTTAACATCATATACCTACAATAAAATTTAAGTGTTAGTGGAAGGGTTACGGTAAGGATAAGTATAAAAAATTAAAGAATCGACTTTTAGGCGGTACGAAGTTCGCCGGGTCAGCTGGTTTGTAAATAAAATTTAATTTGTACATTGTTGAGAAAATGTTTTTGTGCTTTCATTTATATTTCATATCTAGCATCGCGCTCCGGCTTCGCACGGGTATTTAACTAAAATTTCGATATAATTATATATTTTTTTCTATTTTTTTTTAATATTAGCCTATGTCATTCGCGGATAGAGTAGCTGCCCAACAGTGAAAGAATTTTTAAGATCGGCTCAGTAGTTTCGGAGCCTATTCGATGCAAAAAAAAACAATCAAATCTTTCCTCTTTATAATCACTACATAGTATAAAACAAAGTCGCTTCCCCGCTGTCTGTCTGTCCCTATATATGCTTAGATCTTCAAAACTACGCAACGGATTCTGATGCGGTTTTCTTTAGTAAATAGAGTGATTACAGAGGAAGGTTTATTTGTATAATACATGCATAATATAGTAGAGTAACACTGATAGTTTTTGCAACCGTGCGAAGCCGGGGCGGATCGCTAGTATTAGTATAAATAAAACTTGCAGAATTTTTAATTAAGTAAACACCAATTTGGTAATTTAAATATATATTTAACATATTATTTTTTAAATAATGCAAAACACGAGTTTAATAAAAACTTATTATACACAGTGATAACATTCATAATAATTATAATGATAATGTTTTTCATTACATCGATTTGTGAACAAATACTTTAAATATATTACATATATACATATACTTTTAAGGGACATGTAGTGTCGCAACCTATTGTAGAAACACATTAATCACATTCATCTAATACACCCACGTGTAACCATTGAGTTAGTGTTTGTATGACCCCGATAATAATTATAGTGGCGACGACGTTTCGCTGTAAATTAACTATTTTGCTACTTTTTTATCTCTAATTTTATTCTTAGTTAATATTTTTATGTCTTTTATTTGTAATCGAATGCTCTCACACTGATTTTCCTTAAAATACATTATTTGAACGTATGTTTTTATATTGATAAATTACTTTTATCAAAATGAAACAGACTTTCTCTCAGAGATATTTTTTATTAATATAATATTTAGAATCAAATAATGGTCTAAGATCCGGGATAGCAAAATATTCCCTCATCTGTTAATTAGATGAAACAATTTTTTATAGGCTGATTTCGATATTGTGAATTTATAAAAACAACCTCTGCCACCTGCCTGCTGCAAATGCCCTCTGCCACCTGCCTGCTGCAAATAATGATACTTTAAAAATTTTTTTTTTATCTTTTCTCTCTCATGTTAATTACATGTAGTAAGCTAAAACCGTCAATATTTTACATTACACATATACCTGACTATAGTAGGCACCCATCTCTATGATTGCTATACTTACCTGCAGCCAGGTTACTGCTGACTGAGGTTACTGACCTGGCTGCAGGTAAGTGTAGTAATCATAGAGATAGGTGCCTACTACAATCAGGTATATAATGTAAAATATTAACGGTTTAGCTTACTACATGTAATTAACATGAGAGGGAAAAGAGTAAAAAAAAAAGTTGCAGCAGGCTTATGGTGGCAGAGGTTGTTTGTATAAATTCACAATATTGAAATCAGCCTATAAAAAATGTTTCATCTAATTAACAGATGAGGGAATATTTTGTTATATCCCGGATCTTAGACCATAAGTTGATTCGAATATAAACCGAAATATTAGAGCTCACAATTTCTGGGTACTTTTTGTCAATTTCACTTTTTATTGATACTTGCAATAAAATTTTATTTATACACCTTATGCGATATAAATTTGATCGCTTACGCTTTTTAGACTCATATTTCAATTCACGTTTCTAGTACACACAGTTTTATTAACCCTAGAATGAAATTGAATGGCGGTGTTAATATTGTAGTATTGCAAAGACGAGGGCTAGAGCTAGATCTAGCTCAATGTATCATCATCATCATATATATTAATACGCTAAGGTTAAAAGGTTTGCCTCCCTTTTTAGAAATAAACCTCACAATTACTCCACAATTATTCCTCCTAAATTATATCATTTTATAGATAGTTACTTGCTATCCGGCTGGCATCCGGCATCAACAAATAAAAAAAAAAACTATTATTGCTATTGATTTTGTAAACTAATTAATTATCAAAATTATAATTATATATGACGGCTTTAATTTTGAAACAACGCCAACATGATTGACGGTCGGTAAATTTTTTGTTCAATTTCCAATCAAATCAGGTATTTTTGTAATTTTATAAAGTGATAATTATTATACTTTTCTTATATTTAAACAATATCTACATACAAAATATCAACTCTACTATGTTTTTGTGTTAGTAAATTATTAGATTTTTTTTTCTAAATTAAGTAATAAATTAAATACATATTGTATACATTTAACAACGTAGGTACTAATTGTTTTATGTGAAAAATCTGTAAATCGTCTGCAATTAATGTAAATACGTTTTGTAACGAAATAATACTCGTCAAGGACTCAGATTCAAAATTAATTCGCACAAAACTCATGTCTCCTGACGACACGGTCATGTCAGTCACATTTTATATCTATATATTTATCAGACTTAAAGAGCTGCCTACCTTTAAAGGCAGTTTAAATCTAAAGATTTACGATATATTTATGTTAAATTTTTTATCCCTATAAACATCATTTGTCAATAGAGATTTTTTTTTTTATGTTACGAGTCCGGCAAACAAGCATACGGCTCACCTGATGGTAAGACCGTAGCCTATAGACGCCTGCAACACCAGAAGCATCGCAAGCGCGTTGCCGACCCTATCTCCAATCCCCCCCAGGAGCTCTGGTCACCTTACTCACCAACAGGAACACAATACAACAAACAAACAAACAAACAAACAAACAAACAAACAAACAAACAAACAAACAAACAAACAAACAAACAAACAAACAAACAAACTCTTCAGCTTTATTATATTAGTATAGACTAGACATACATACTTTTCACGCGTGATATCAATTCGGATTTATATTAATTATTAAAAATCCTCTGCTATCATCAATATATTAATAACTAGCTTCTGCGCGCGACTTCGTCGGCGCGGACTCCGCTCTTATTAGTCTTAGCGTGATGATACATAGCCTATAGCCTTCCTCGATAAATGGGCTATCTAACACTGAAAGAATTTTTCAAATCGGGCCAGTAGTTCCAGAGATTACCGCGTTCAAACAAACAAACAAACAAACAAACAAACAAACAAACAAACAAACTCTTCAGCTTTATATATTAAAATAGTATAGATTAATTACCTCACATGTAAAAAATGTGATTAGCAGATTCAGATTTAAGCATTGTTTTTGTGTTAGTGAATATATTACCCCTATACAAGTTACTTGAAAACTTATGTAACCAATAAAAAACTACAGACTGTTAATTTAGTAAAGTGATAAACATGATAATTTTGAGATACAAGAAGTTTTTTGAAATATAATATAATTATGTTTTTAAATATAGTAAAAGTACAATTTCTTTATTTAATTTATAGAAAATAACGTCACTTTTTATTAAAATGTACGAGTACTGAAACGTTCTTAAAATCTTTAACGAATATTACCATAATATTTCACTCAGAGACTGTCATTTATATACCTACTATAATACATAAAAGTATTGCAGAAAATGTAGCCTGTAATCGCCGGGGTTAATGCACTCGAAATAATTTGTCAACGTCTTCTGAAGTGAGTTTCAAATGCAATTGCGTAAAGCGCTTCGGTTTCGTTGATGTAGCGAAACAAAGTTGTACGTAAAAATAAATATTGATGGCTTGAAATATGTAATGGTTTTATAAAATTTTAATCGTTATTAAAAGTGATACAAGCAAATTTGTGCCCTAATAAGTCTTAAAAACGTATTTTATGAATCTATTTAACGTTCATATTTGTATAACAAGCTAAATCTGTGTTTATTCACTTAAATCAGGGTACTTTATATAGTCTTATTAAAATTGTATTATTATTTACATGGTATATTCTTTGTCATTAGAAGTCTCTTTCGCTTTTATTTAACAACGTCGGCAAACAAGCGTATGGCTCACCTGATGGTAAGAGCTATCCCCTATTCCCCCCAGGAGCTCTGGTCCCCTTACTAACGAACAGAAACTGCTTGAAAACAGTATTATTTAGCTGTGGTCTTCTGTAAGGTCGAGGTACTACCGCAGTCGGGCTGCTCCATATTTTAAGCAGGAAATTTCCTGCTGTGCCCTACCTCAGTAGAAGATTATTATATATTTAACTGAGGTAGGGCACAGCAGGTAATTTCCTGCTCAAAATATGGAGCAGCCCAACTGGGGTAGTAGTACTTCGACCTTACAGAAGATCGGAGCTAAATAATACTGTCACGCGCAGAAGCTAGTCTAATTATAAAGCTTATTAATTTGTATTATCTTAATCAAAATTAGTCTTACTCTTTCTAAACAAAAGAGACCAAGTATAATAATTAACGATAGTTAAAATAAGACACAATACATTTTGAATAATATATGTCTGTCAAAAACTTAAATATATTTTCGTCAATTTTATGAATATTAAATTATTCTCCTCATATGGAAGTTCTTTTTGAGTAATACTCAATATACTTCTATTCGCCTTTCCTTTTCCTTTTATTCGGCCCACACATTAGTTAACCTACTATTGTAATGTTATTTGCGTTCATATTATAATAGATGAAAATTTTCATCCATTCTTATTGATAAATTGGATTAAGGCACTATTTTAATGGATCTTTAGTATTTCATTTTCGAACTTTGAGTATAAAATAATACTACTCAGTAATGTTATAATTTTATCTTTGTCAAAATGAATAAGCTTTTTATAGTGGTTTAGCTTTTTATAGTGTTTAAGGTTGACTGGAAGAGATTGCTTTCAAGCAATAAGGCCGCCTTTTGTACATTTTTTTAATAATCGCTGTAAATGTTGCTTATTTATTTTGTTTCTTGTTTGGTGTACAATAAAGTGTAAAATAAATAAATAAATAAATAATAGTGCAACTAGCTGACCCCGCAAACGTTGTTTTGCCATATATAATATTAACCCCCGCAACCCCCCCTTGTGGGTAGAATTTCATAAAATCCGTTCTTAGCTGACCTCTACTCGGCGAAAGGAATATTCCTACCAAATTTCAAGTCTCTACGTCTTACGATTCCAGAGATATCCTGATGAGTCAATATATGGGTGGAAATCTCTTTTATATATATAGATGATAAAGCTTTCAATAAACGTAATGTAAGTTATCGTGTATATTTTTATTGACCGTAAAGAGGTAAAGTAAATTTTTCCGCTTAAATCGTGACATCCATAATTATTCAAACATAATTATTATTTATTTATTTTTTATTTATTTTTTTGTTAATACTTTGTTCTTGTGAGTTTACCTTACAACCCTTGGAGTGTACCAAAACCTATCATGCGCTATTTTAAGCTCCTGATTGTTATCTTTCTCTTAGTAGGGAAATGATGCCATTTTTAAGGGTTTCTTGCACACCCTTAGGGATTACGTAGTTTAAAAGGATATATTTCTTATAAAAATTCTTATAACTCAAAATTATTGTTTCGAATCAGGACAGCGGTAAGAATAAAAAAACGAATAATATATATTTATATTATCATTTTATACAAATATGTATCTCTTCTTTATAGTAAAGAACAATTAGTAGAAAACTGGATTTTGGTAAACCGCTAAAAGTGGGCTGAAATAGCAGTGTTGTTGTTACAGCCAACACGGTACTTATCAGTATTAATAATTGTACACATTACTTGTATTTATATTTGTACTTGTCGCCAAATCTTAAAAAGCGCCCATTTGATAAAAAAAATTACGTACCATGTATGTTACGGTTATATCGATTTCAAAAGATACAGAAGTATTTTTATATCCATAGAACGAGCAAAGTTTTCGATCTTTCTTTACAAGTGAATACGAAAGAGACATAGAAATTGTGTTTTAATAAAGTTTGCCGACTGTTTTAATTTAATTATTCATAATTATTATTCTCGTTAACAGTCCGATTTTCTGTCCACTCCAAATACTCGGCAACGTATTTGTGTCATATAAATACGGAGAAAACGAGAAACACATCCGATGCAAACACGCATAATAAAATTGAATTGTAAAATACACAGAATTAAATCTGACTGAACACACACTGTTACAGATGCTGTAAATTCCACTATTCTGGAAAGAACTTTTCTGTAAAATTTAACAAACTATTGCGAAATGATTGGTTATGATGAGAAATAATTTCCCTATCAACAGTCCATAGTTATCAGGTACAAATAATAACAATTGTCATGGACTCTTAATAGTAGTCTCCAAGGTACCTATGATGTGGAGGTCTACAGGATTATCCTTCTGATATATCCAAATTGAAAACAAGTAGGGTATTTCTACAAACTAGTACCCACTCCAAGTAAGAATCGAATCCATAAACGTCGGCATTAACCCTAGATAACTAAACATATTTCGTTGTTACTTTGTAACTAAACATTCGACTGACAGACTAACAAATAAAACTACAAATATTTGTCTTATTTATTATATTTCTGAAAAAAATCAATATGGCACGGATGAGTTATTATTATATATTAAGTTTTAACAAATAAACATGTCTTTTAACTACTCCTTACAGTCATTACAGGTTGGAACCGTGTGCTGCCCGCAAATGGCTTTCTTACACATGTAGCACGAGTATTTGGTCATTCTGCATTTTTATATGGGCAAAATCCTCAAATTTATCGCTTGTTTATCTGTTTTTGAGTTGAACTAGATGCAACTTCATCAATTTTCAAAATACCTTTCATGGTTGCTTTAATATCCCTTCTTAAAGTTTATGTACCGTAGCGTTCGTACAGCAAGGTTCAGTAAGGCCATCAGCTAGATTTTTTGATGAGAGCTCTCCGCTTCAAGGGCTTTTGACCTAGCTTAACCGTATTATGCACACAAATGACATATACGTTGACCTTGATCAAATTTAAAATGTTATAAAATACTGCTTGAGGCCACCTGTTAGTCTTACGATTAGCACTCATACCCGAACATATTTAATCGATGGTATCGACGGCACCTTTGGTACTGTTATAGAAATGAATTATTTCTGGTTTACTTGTGACGCCATTAATATTTGGTTGATCGTGAGCAGTGCACAGAACATGTAACATCTTGTTAGACTTAAATTTGAATGACACTAGAGTTTTTTCAGCATTAAAAACAAACATAGAAGTGCCAACATGCCTATCTTTTAAGTTTTTCATTTCTAATGAAATCTTCTTCTTATTACTGCGAACAGTACCAACAATAATCAATTTATTGGGATCACGCAGCAGTTCCGAAGCTAGAGGAACAGAAGTAAACCAATTATCCATAGTAATGTTTCTATTAGTTCCATATAAAGGTTCACTCAAATGCTTCACAAAGTACGTTCCAAGAGACAAATTTATTATTATTATACAAACAACAATCAATATTGTATAACGTTTGATCTATATAAGCATTACAAAACAATAAAAATATTTTTTTTTAAATAAACCGTGGATTTTTTTTTCACACGGCGTTACTAAACATTCGTCTGTGGGTCGAATAATTCGCAATATCTCAGGAACTGTTATGGGTGCAAACACGTCGCTTCCGCATACGACACTAATTAACCAATCAGGAAGGTACTGACGCAGGCAGCGTAGTGACGCGTCGGGAACATACCTGAACACCTAATGCGGAGGGGGTCTGTCGACTGTGAGACGAATGATTAGTTATCTAGGGTTAAAGTATATTTTATTTTGACTTCTCAAAAATATACATATTAAATAGTCATATAATTACATACCTTGTCTCATTTTCCTGTAGGATGTTCCCCGAATCATCAACAAGTTCAAATCTGACTAAATTCATTCCATCCGCTATAGGCACCACGTCCTGACTCAAGCTACGGTCTAAAGCCTTTAGAGTCTTCCTCTTCATGCATCTTATAAATCTCGGATAGTATTCCTTATGATCCGTTACACCTTTGACATCTACTAACTAAAAAAATGATTAAAATCAGAAAAGAAGCAAATACAATGTTATGAAAATCATAATTATAATAGAGACTACGATGTAAATAATTTTATGGGTAGGGGGAGTCCGGGAGAGTTTAGCCGCTTTTCACTAAAATGCTCATAAATCTTTCTATTCTTACAAATCGCTATTTTTTATAAATTGTATCTTAAGCTGCATTATTTAGCTATATTTTCTCTTAAGAAACTTTACTACAGCATTAATAGTTAATGAGTAATTAGCGATTTCTCCTAAAGTGAAATTTGGCTAATGTCTCCCACCTGGGCGGGTGACTTTATCCACCAAGTAGGGAGACTTTACCCGGGTATCAAAATGTTACACATTGTAGGTAACTTAATAAATAAATTTAATCATAAAAATACGGCGCATAGTATTACATAGCAAATGAGAACACGAGAAGTGTACTTTGAGTATCTTTGAGATATATAAGTGAGGAATCAACAATTATCTTATCAAACTATTATCATACTCCATAGCATACTTAGTTACTTATACAATAGCAAGTGTTTGAAGTCCAATAAACTGGATACTTTTTGGAAGTAGTTGTTTCATAATCATATGCCAACTTAAACAAAAAGCGGTTCAACTCTCCCGGTCTTCCCCTGCATGAAAACAACCGGGACCGACAGCTTAACGTGCTCTCCGAGGCACGGTGGGGAGACCCACAAGAACTGCGCAAACACCCAGACCACGGCAAACATGTGTATGGCCAATACAAATGTTGTCGTGTGCGGGGATCGAACCCGCAAACGCCTGCGCAACAGCCAATCGCAATCCAGTGCTGTGACCGCTGCGCCTACGCAGCGTTTTTTATTTTATAGCATATTAATGCATTATTATAAAAATATAGAGGTTTAGCCTTTACCATACAATTTCACCACAGACGTACAATCATAACATTAGTATTAAGTAATTGAACCGTGAACTTATAGCATTGCGATTTATTCCACTACTATTATTCGTAGCGATATTTAGATAGATGCTAAAAGAATTATTAATGTTAATTGTTTCAGGAATAAAGAATATAAAACAAATAAATTAACCTTCTCAGCCTTATAATATTATAGTATAAATAAAATTATAAAATACCTTTTTCGTACAATCCTTCCAAACAATCCTTGCAACATCCGACGCCTCAAGCCATAAGTCCGCAATAAATCGGCTCAAATACGTATCAGAATCGTTCGTCTGACCGTAGTTAGATGCGAATGTTATAGCCAATATGAAAAGCGTGAATTTCATTTTAAACATTTTGAACGTCACGTAATTCATTTCACGAGCAATTGTGCCATAACTAGCCGGAGTTTGAAGTTTCCTGGAAAGATATTTTTTACCGTGATGAAATTTTTAATACCTCCGTAATAACGTGGACTTGACCTTATATATTAGTTTCCATAAACAGGTATCACTTAAATATAAGTAATTCATTAATAAGTTAGTATAATAGTTTAAATAAATATAGTTTTAAAAAATTAATTATGTGATTCTTTAATCAAATTCTGAAATAATTTACTTAATTTTTTTTTTATTATTATTATTAATATTATATAATGCTCTTATTGAATGATTTAAACTGTGTTGTATTTAGTTGATTCTTAAGTTTAAATGTTATTTATACCTACTCAAAAATCTGTGGATGAAATGTGATTTTGTGATCAACTTATCTAACGAATTGGTTTAATTACTGTAATGTTAGGTTTAAGTTTATGCATTAAATAAATAAATAAATAAATAAATAAATAAATAAATTTTTACTAATTAACTATCACGTGATGGTACAAATAAATTAAGAAAAATATCATAAACGATTAAACGCTAAAATTGATGTCGTCGAAGTGATTTCAGTTTATACATAATTCAACGAGAAATTAAACTTTAAATTGGTGAAAACGATTGGTGCCCGCGACATAGTTAAATTACTTTGAAGTGTAAGTTTTAGCCGCAGGTATTGACTAAACAGCGTCTTCGTTAAATTGGTTAATTATTATTTAAAACACCCTTATTCATTTATTATGTATCTTTTGATAAAATAGGTCATTTAAGTAAATATTATTTTAACAAAAATATACTATAAAAAGTTCAATTACAATTATGTCTAACATTAATATTGACACATAATTAGCTTACAGTAACAATTTCGTATCGTACAGTAAAGCTCGGATTTTACTATTTAAGGGGATTTTTTGTTCGGGTCTATAAAATAATTATTAGACTTAGTTATCTCCTAAGGAGTGACATAAAGAAACGTAAATAGCATGTAAAACATTACATTTTACAACATACATTTAGTAAATACTTTCTAAAAAACACGAGATATAGATTTTAAGACTATACTAAATTATATTCAACAAGAAACAACATAAGATACGGAAATGAATCAGATTCAAGAACACAATCTCATGAAGACTTACTCAATGTCACTTACTCAGATCGACTTACTAAATAGCACTGATTTCTATTATTTAAATCCTTGTTCACAATCAAATAAACTGGCTCTGTCTGTATACTATCCATAAATAAATTACACGACTTAAGGTATTTTATTTTATACCCATCGATCATCGAAACCTGGTGATTTACTGTGTTTATAAAGCAAATCGTGTTAATAGTTGACCACGCATGGTATGGTCACCGTAACGGTCGTGATCATTATCTGCCGATTACTCCTTTTCCCTTTAAATAATGCTTATGATAGTTATAAAATTTATAATGTTTTGTACAAGTATGTAAAGGTACGGTGTATGGAGTATTAGACGAAAAATCTTTCTTAAGTTTGACCGAAAAGATATGTCCCAAAATTTGACTTTTTTTGTTTTTTTGTTTGCTCATAAAACTTGTGAGGTTAAACTAGTATTACACAAGTATTTAAAACAAATTTAGGATATTTCCAAAAAAAAATTAATATGAATAAATTTCATAATTTCTACTTTCATTTTCCTTATTTTCATAACGGGCTAACAATATTTTAATTTGTATGTTTTGGTTTATCTATATTATTCTATGGTGGGAGAGGGGGTGAGAATTTTACGAGATTACGTACATAAGAAGTTTAATGTTAATTAGAGAAACGTTTCATAGTTTTTAAATAATTACCTATTTAATTAATCGATTTGCATAGGCTGTAAAATACCACATTGTGATATAAATTATCACAAATGACAAACTTAATTAGTAAATGGACTAATGTTTGAAAATAAATTCCTTAAATTAAATAGATAAATCATCAATCAATCATTTCAGCCTATCGCAGTCCACTGCTGGACATAGGCCTCCACAAATTCGCGCCAAAAATGACGTGAACTCATGTGTGTTGCCCATAGTCACAAAGCTGGTTGGTGAATACGCTGCTGCCCGTCTTCGACTTGTGTATTTCAAAGTCACAAGTTAGATGTTTATGCCGCCATCGGTCGGCTTCATAAGTTCCCAGGTGGTAGTGGAACTGTGTTATCCTTCAGTCGCCTCATACGACACCCACGGGAAGAGAGGGGGTTGGCTATATTCTTTACTTCTGTAGCCACACAGCTTGTATTTAACAATATATAAACGCTAACTACAAAATAATGCGAGCGATGTACTATATAATCTAAAATGCGATTAACTTGACACAAAATACAAATAAAATAACAACTTAGGCCCAATCCACTTCATATTATATTTAATATACTTATACAAATTTATAGCATCAAAATACACGACCCTTTAATATCCGCACTATAGGTGGTAAATTGTGCCAACAATGGATTCAGGGACGGGCGAATGGAGAAATGATTAAAGAATATAAAGCCTCGAAAAAACGACATTTTTATCAAAAAATGTATTATTATTAAATTGTCGATTAAAACGAAAATGGAGTCTATTCAACTATCAGTGTGATCTGTTATTAAATTTTTAAATTATAATAAAATGTAAAGGTGAAAAAAATTATTAAAGAAATAAAAAACGTTTTTTCCTTTCGCTTTTTGGTAGACATTTGCAGTACAGGCATAATAATATTTAATTAATATTGTAAAAATGTATCAAGTTGATAGAGTTCAATTGAAAATTTTCTGACACAATATATTTACATACTAGCGACACGCCCACGCCCCGGCTCCGCACGAGTGCAATGCTTATTAGTTATTACTCTTGAAACAGCGACATATAATTATTAGAAATGTGAATAAAACACTCAATGCTCCAATCTAAGCCTGAAAAGTTAAATCGCGGACTTTTTTTAGACCTTTTTAAGGTATATAATACTGTAGAACATTATTTTGATCTATCTCGTAGGGTTCAGGCAGCGTTTGCAAATTAAGCGCAAAAAATGTGTTTATTTACGACATCACATCAGAAATCTCTAAAATTATCAGTGTTTCTCTACTATATTATGCATGTATTATACATATAAACCTTCCTCTTGAATCACGCTATCTATCTAACAAAAAACCGCATCAAAATCCGTTGCCTAGTTTTAAAAATCTAAGCACATATAGGGACAGACAGCGGGAAGCGACTTTGTTTTATAATATGTATTGATTTCTATATCATAATTTAATGTAAAGAGTAAATATATGTCAAAATTACAAAGCTGTACCTACACGAAACAAATAATAAAAATTACCAAATTAGCAATTAAACACTGAATGATAGAGGATAATTAAATTGATTACAAATAAAAATTTAGGAACTGTATAAATTTTATTTTATTAATTATAATTATTGTTGTGTGACAGTGTTTTGTTCCTGTGGTTAATAAGGTGACCAGCACCTGGAGAAGATTTGAATTAGGGTCGGTAACGCGCTTGCGATGCTTCTGGTGTTTCAGGAGTCTATAAGCTATGGTAATCGCATACCGTCAGATGACTCCTTACGCTTTTTTGATGACCTAGTTGTATAATAAAATGCTTGTCCAACTCATTTTTACCAATTTACGAATATGTCGAATATTGCATCCAATATAAAATATGAAGTATAGTAAGGTAATGGTGGAAGTCTAGATTCAGTAACAAAAAGAAAATATAATTATTTTGCCCACAAGTCAAGCTTCAATTAACTGATTTTATTTTTGTATGTAGCTTAGAAATTATATATAGTATATCCATTTGATATATAGTACCTACCTGTATGTACTAATAGGATACCTCTCGCTTTTCGGTCCACTGTAAGTATTGGTCTTTGCAGACATTTCCTCTTGGTAAAAATTTCTTTTGACTGAAATTTAATAGCCTTTTAACAGATAATTTGGTCTCATTTGCATTCCTATACTAGGTATTCATAATTCGAATCTATACTAATATTATAAAGAGGTAAAGTTTATAACTTTGTTTGTATATACGGGGTAATCTTCGCAAATACTGATCCGATCATGAAAATTCTTTCGCTAACAGAAAGCTACACTATTAAGGAGTGACAAGATAAAAGGAAAAAGATAAAAATATATAAAGATTTTAAATCAGCAGGATTTGAACCTGCGCCATCTGACGTGCCGTGTCAACAATTCAATCTAATCAAGCATTATTATTTGCCTTAGAAATTAATTGGTGATTTTAAAACATTTATATTTATCTGATTTGCTGAAAATAGTGAGAGTGTTCCAATGGAACATATCAAATTTCACCGTACCTTTCTTATGTGAAATGGATTATAACGCCCAACGAAGTGGGCACGGGTCGGCTAGTATAAAATATAAAGGAAAGTTTATCCAACTGATTTTGCTTTGACCGAAATAAAGTAGTCATAGTAAATAAATAAAAAAGTCAAATAAACTTTAAATGGCGTAATACATAGTATTCTAATTATATAGGTATTAAAATTAATTACTTAATAAAAGTAAAAATTTCAGCTATATGAACGCATTGGACTTTTACGATACCTTAATATACCTACAATACACTCTTGTTTATTCGCAGTAATTAAAATTATATATTACCATATTCTTAAGTAAAGTAAAAAATGGCTAGAAAAAGCCACAACAAACTAATGGATGCCATATCAAAAGTACCCATTGCTAATTGATAGGAAGTCACCACGCCTTACACGCTGATTTTAGCTCATATGACTGTGCATTCCTTAATGTTCTAACATTAATATCTACATAGTCGAATAACTTTATTACACATTTTCACACAAACGTAATATATTTTACAGCTTATGTAATTATAATATAGTTGTCTGGTATATTTGGCTATACGTACCTATAGCTTTAAATCAGTCTTGCTCAATGTATGCTATAAAGATATTCAATGAATTTTAAATAAATAAAATAATTAGATGCCCAGTATAGGCTTTATTCGCTAATAACAGTATAGTATGTACTAATTAATAGAAACCGTAAACTTAAGAATACTAGACACAAAGTATTTTATGTTCACACATTTTGTAAAAAAGCCTCTTTTGATATAAAAATATATTTTTAAACAGAGTACTTTACTCTATTGCTCCTGGAATACGCAAAATGTCGCTTGGACATAACCGGTTCTATAAACCAACCTAGCTATAAAAACCTAACCGACCACACCCTTGAATTGGCAGAATGTCAAAAGTTTGCATAGATTGATGGATGTACGAGTATAAGCCTCAGCTACTAAAAAATCGAGAGCCTTATAAACATTTTTGACAGTGTCAAGTAATTAAAAATGTGTACGTGTCAGTTTCGACGTGTGACTGGAGTTCACCCCTTAAGATCAATTATCATAATATTTAAAGAGCAAAATGTTCTTTTAAATTAATCAAATAATAATTTATTAAAATAATGAAACTCTAAAATCAACAGATTAATTCACGCTTGTTATTCGTATCGGTTAACGCCGCGTTGGCGCAGCGGTCATAGCACTGGATTGCGATTGGCGCGGGCGGTTGCGGGTTCGATCCCCGCAAACGACAGCATTTGTATTGGCCATACAGATGTTTGCCGTGGTCTGGGTGTTTGTGCAGTCCTTGTGGGTCGGTCCCGGTTGTCATCATGTACACCTGATAGCGATCGTTACTCGTAGTAGGGAATATATCCGCCAACCCGCATTGGAGCAACGTGGTGGATTAAGCTCCGATCCTTCTCCTATATGGGGAAGAGGCCTATGCTTAACAGTGGGATACTACAGGCTGAATCGTGATTTGTATCGGTACAATAAATGCTGGTATACTGATATAACCATGTCCTACATTAACAGTTCAAAAACCGTTTTTTTACACCGGTAGCACGTCACTCTTGGCTTCACGTCACGGGACATTTGTTTCATACGATTTCACTTCCCATTTTTTTTTCATACCAACATCATCTTGCCACGAATAAATTTAAAGCCCAGTCTTAAAATAATCGCTACTATCGGTAGGATAGCTCTGTTTGTTCTAAAAAAAATACTTTAATTTATATCGACAAGTAATAAAATAACATCACCATCAACGCCATCTACTATATAACTCATAAAGTAATCGTCCAATCTCATTTAAATATAAACGAGACTACGAGTACCAGTATTTGAATAAAAAAAGAATAATCAAAATAGGTACAATCAGTAACAAATTATGAGGTTGAAACATATAAAAAGTAGGTACAGTCCACTTGAGCACCTTTTATTTTTTTATTCTACTTTTTTTTGAAATCGGTTAAACATTAATAATTCATCCATATTTTAGGAAACAGCGAGCGTCGCGAATTAAGCTTCCAAGTCTTCTCATAAACCGGAGAACATAATTATCTTTTCTCATATAATTCTACAAAAAAGGAACAAAATCGAGTTTGTACCAAACTCAGAGTTCTAGGAAAGCTAAACACATTACGATTATTAATAATAAGTACTCAGCTACATACAAAGTTAAGTTTAAGCATATATTAATATGCTATTTTTATTCAGTTATAACAATCGTCATTCTAAATCAGCAGTTTTGACAAAACTCTTCATCGACAAAAATGCGACCCCAATCTTCGTCGAACAATCAAACATTACAGTAGTCTTATTGGCATCACATGAGTCGGTAGTTTACATTTTAATATTCGAAAAATGTATATCACTTGGTGATAGTTGTGACACAAAAGTTTCATATTACATCAAGTCGAATGTAAGTATAAATATTGTTGTGTCTTTACTATTACATTTAAATAACGTGCCCACGTGTAACGGTGCCAAATATTTTTCTATTACTATTTGCTTATAGGTTTTTTTACTTTTTTTTTTTCTTTTAGTTAGGTAATATTTATATAATTTAATGGTAATATTGTCCTACAAATTGCGTGGCACGTTATCCCGGTCTTACGGTTACTGCTGCTCTATCTCCTTCTAACTCTATTACCAACCACAATCGAGAGTTTTCGTAGAGGAATTTTTTGTTCGTCTCATCAAAATGAAGCTACTCCCGGAAAATTAGCTTGATAGTTGATACTAATCAGGTGAACAAAAATGTACTGGGGATCCCGGACTATTAATATTATTATTGACGTGACACCGATTGGCCTATGCGCCCGAGGAGATGTTTTCTTATGACGTTGTGACGTTAAACTATCGTCCGTAAACCAACTTTACAGACAACCAATTTTTGCTAGTATAATACCTCAAATCAAAGTCGATGTCTGGACTCTACTTACTTACTACTTTACTTTATTTGTTTTTTAGTACATGTTTCTAAACCAATAAAGTAGGGTATTATTGTACGTAATTTGTCCAATCAAATCATACAGCTTGAAGGCTTAACTCTTCTTGTTAATGGTTCATTTCATACTCAAGGATTAACAAAAAATTCAGTTTTCTTATATTATCCTCATAAAAATAATGTACAAACAAAAAGAAAACAGTGAATATCCAAATTAAATTACAAGTAGTAGAGAGCTACTCGGTATCACAGTTATCAAATTGTGGTCAATATTTTGTCGACAATTGTTATTTTATGATTTTACAGTTTAGATTATCAAGACGTCTTTATATTTTTATACTTTACTTGAAAATAATTATTTTTGTAGTATTTTAACTTGCGTAGCTGTTTCGAAATTCAATTATATTATTAAATTACAGCAAAGTTCGTTCTCACGTAATTGATTTTCCAATACCGACTTTGTATAATTGTGGATATAGGTAAATATAATAATATTCTCGATTCTTGTGTTACATTTTGGTTGGTAAATTACAACCAATGCTTAACTTTTCATTGGCTTTCTATTTATTTCATTGATTTTCTTGATGTTAAATTATATTTAATTTAACCACAGGTACAAAAATTGTAAAAATATGAGGATTATAAATATAATAATATTGTAACTCCATATTTCCAACTCCGCAAAGTCAACGTTTTTGTCATACGCAGAAATAATAAAATAGTACAAACGATTTAAGAATTGCCATAATTATAATAAAATGGTACTTTGTAAGATTGATGATATATTTTTGGTAATTTGTCAAAATTTAATACAGACTCTTCAAACAATACCTATATTGTTAGCTCTGACTTAATAATATTACCATCTCTTTTATTATTCCATTTAGATGATGGCACAAAAATCAGAAGAAAAGAAAATTGTCGGACTTCTCCCCATGGAACTAGCCGAGACAAATGAAAACGGTAATGTTTTATTTAATAAAAAAAAATAACCTTTGTTAAGTTTTTTTTAAGTTATTATATAACAGCATTATAGTAAAAGGTTTTTTTATTCAAAAAAAAAAAATTCAGCGTATATTCACTGACAACAAACAGTCTAAATTGAACAAATTACGTAGTTGACATATCAGAATATTGAAGCGATATAATTATGAGTAGGTGAAGCAAAGACGTGACAATTTTTATGATTTCCTAAAATTTTCACATGTTGATGAACGAATTTATCAATAATTTCAGTGACAAAAGTAGTAGATTGTGGAACAGTTTTTTATTTTGCTGTTTTTTTTAATGTACTACACATTTTCATCAAATTTTCTTTAAAAAATAGAACTTATATTTTTTAAATTTATCTACTACCATTCATCATCGCTCCTAGCGATAAGGCTGCCTTATGTACTTATCTTCTGTTTTAATTTTTGTAATTTTGCTCATTTTCTTTGGTGTACAATAAAGAGTTTTTATTTTATTTTTATTTTATTTATATTCTTTATTGTACACCACATAGAGTAATTTAACACAGAATTGTAAAGTAAAAAAAATATAATGCACAATGAGGCGGCCTTATCGCTCGGTAGCGATTTCTTCCAGGCAACCTTAGGGTTAGGATTAAGAGAAAGAAAAGAAATAAGTAGGTGGTGTATAATAAACGTACATCAAACAGAATAAGATAAAAATAAAATACAATTAAATTAAATACAATAAACTATTAAATATTCCTATAGGTATAAATATACACGTACATAACAATAATATAAGTAAATATACACACATATAATACCTATATATATATATACATACACATACACATACATATATACATATCCATATATAAAATTATGTCATATTAAGAGACAGATAATGGTCTTTTACAAGTTTTTTAAATGAAGCAATACTTTGAGCTTTGCGAATGTGTAAGGGTAAAGTATTCCACAAAATAATAGCCTGCACAACAAATGAACAATGATTTTATTATTTTTTTTATTCATTTACTACTCATGCTGCTAGAATAAGTTCAGCATTTTAGTTAAGTTTGCTGACAGAAATTTTATGATTTAAATTATTATTTTTTTCAGGAAGGAGTAGTGAACGATGTTTTTCTATTATACAAAAAGTACTGGCGCTAATATCATTCATTTTAATATCCATTGTGTTTTACTTACTAATATTAAGACTACTGCAGAGTGAGGGTAAGTGTGAATCAACATAATATTATAAATTTATATTTGACTTTCAATGTATTTAATAAAATTTGATCTTTTTCAGATACTATTCATAACACAGAAATTATTGTTTTGTCCGGATTCCAAGAGGGAAAAAATGTATCCACTTTAAACGATGAATTAAAAATTTTATTTGAAGTTACGAATAAAACATCGATTCCGAACGAACGAAAAAAAAGAGAAGCTATAACTGTAGTACAAAAAATAAAAGATGCAAGCAAATTGCAGGATAATATTAAATTCAAAGATAATCAGATACAAAAAGCAAAAAAAATAATAGCTGAACACGACCTTCTTTGTAATGATGATGACCACAAAGATATTTGCAAAAAACTATTTATGACTTTGAAGGCTCGTTTAGAAAACAATTTTTTCGAAAATCATGACAACAATATAGAGCTTCATACTATGCAAGAAAACGAAAAAAACGAGATTATTGATTATACAAATCCTGTAAGTAATATGAGCCCAATAGATATATCAAAAAGAGAAACAAACCCATCACATGTTACTGATTTTTTAAAACCTCTAAAAAGTGTATCTTATGATAGAGATGTTTATTCCTATCATGACTCTGATAGACCACAAGTACCATATGTACAACCTATGGTTTATTTGAATGATCATGTTAATCCTCAGATAAGGGATCAATGTTTATTAAAGCGACTTATGAGGCAAACTTATCCAAATTTAGACGGTAAGGTGAAACTGATTTAAAAATTATTTCATATAAGTATGTATAAACTTTCAACATATTTTAACGTTTTTTAATTTTATTTTAGGAGCATTTGATAATCATCACCAGTTATATCACCCATTAATTTCGTCATATCCAAGGTTAGTGAATATTGAATTACACTTATATATTTTTATCCGTTTTTTTATTGTTTTTTCGAAAGAAATGTGACATTTAACAAAAAATAATAATTTTAGGCAATTCTCAGCAGATCTTATACCACCCTATGTTCCAAATCGTGAAGTGGAATTGTCCAAAGAAAGACTACACCCACAAGATATCGCAATCGCAATGAAATACATTATTCCTAAGTAAGTGTATATAATTTTTAAATCAACTTTATTGAGTGTAAATATATGTGTAATATATAAGAACAAAATATTTGTCGATTTTTGCTGATGTTGACTTAATTTTAATCTACATATTTTAAACCGTAATCTAATATATTTATTTATAATTCCCCTTCTAGGCACGAATCAACTCCAAAAGAAACACTCTCAAATTCGTCTGTAAATGAAGTTGAATGCTCAACAGGCACGATATCTTGTGATAGTGGTAGTTTTTGTATTGAAGAAAACAAATGGTGTGATGGTAACGTCGACTGTGACGATATCAGCGATGAATCAAAATGTAGTTGCAAATCTAGAGTAGATGAATCTAGAATTTGTGATGGCTATTTCGATTGCCCTTTTGGTGAAGATGAAATGGGATGTTACGGTATGCTTAAAGAAACGAATATCTTAGTTCATTCGTGAATTGAAGCCTCACATTCAATGTCTAACAATATCAACCAATTTTGATTATTTGTAGCGAATATTTATAAAATGGTAGATAAGTAAAAACTGTATATTGAATATTTTTTTAAAAGAATAATTGGGATGTGATCTACTATCGATACCAAAAATATAGTTTTTAGAATTTTTGTCTGTTTGTCTGTATGTATGTCCGGGATAAACTCAAAAAGTACTCCATTGATTTACTTCAAATTTAGCACGAATATTATTAAGAAGTCGGGTCAACATAATATAGGCTACATATTATCACGCTATCACCTACGGGGAACGAGCTGCGAACCTTTATTTGCTGTATAGCGTTCACGCAAACGACGTCGTGGGCAGCAGCTAGTAAAATAATAATGTAATAAGTTTTAATTAGTAGCAGAATAACTAATTACATTTATAAACTGTACGATTTATTGTTAAATTATAAATTAAACATGCTTAAGTTATTGTAAAGTGATTTCCTTTGCAGGTTGTAGCGAGGATAGTTTTAGTTGCGAAGATTTAGATTTTAATTCAAGAAGTACATGTTTTTTGAAGGAGCAACGTTGTAATAACATAGCTGACTGTCCAAATCATAAAGACGAAATTGACTGCACGATGTTAGCTTCGAGCTTACATAACAAACCTGTATGTTTTTTCTGCACGTTTTACCTGAATACAATTTATTTGTTCTTATAAAATCTAATATCTTATATAGATCAATTATTTGCGTTTTGCTATGTCAAACGTTGAACATTAGTAAAAGCTATTAAACTAATTATTTATTTCTACTTTATTCTTTCTTTATAATAATAAGGACAAAAACAATAAACAATAATATAAGTCAATAAACTTGTATTAAGTATTGTGTTATTGCCCAATTTTACAGTTGTTTGCTGTATCAAATACAGAAGGATTCCTGCATAGAAATTATAAAGGAAATTGGTATGCAGTTTGTAGCAATCCTTATATGTGGGCACATGATGTTTGTCGTCGCGAAACAGGACTTATAATAAGGTAATTTTAAAATTGATGAAATAGATTCAAGTGTGATGAACATTTTTTTTTTTTTTTTTAATTTTTTTTACAGGCCACCTTATATTCAAACTATACCAATAGACCCATTACTTAAAATAAATTACATAAGTACGGGCCCCACAGGCCTCTTACGTAAGAGCAACACTTGTTTAAATTCTTCTGCCGTGTATGTAACATGTCCGGATTTATTGTGCGGTACAAGAATTCTTTCTGCATCCCAGCTTTTAAAAGAGGTACATATTACAATTCGTAAGTATGGAACAAAAAATGTTGTAAAATCGAGGGGTATAAAAACAAATTTTATCCCGTTTGTAAAAATATTTGGACTTATCAGGTATTTCTTATAAAATGAGCAAATATAATTCCTTAAAGTCCTTAACTATTTAATGTGTTTCATGTGTTTGATATCATAAAACATAAATTTTATGACGGTTTTATCTCAGAATGCAATAGAAAACAATCTCTTTGGCCGGAACAAAAGATATCTTCTCCAAAGGCGCCCACATCCTATGATATTTTACGGCGACCGCATGAAAAGATACATAACAAATAAAAGTGTGGGATCAGACAACCTTTTGAATTATTTAAGTAAAGGTAAAATTGATGAAGCGAGGAGCAAAAGAGCACAGGGTAGAGTGGTTGGAGGTAAACCCAGTCAACCGGCAGCTTGGCCTTGGATGGTTGGCTTGTATAGAGATGGAATTTTTCACTGTGGTGGAGTGATAATAAATCAAAATTGGGTCATGTCTGCAGCTCATTGTGTTCATAAGTAAGTAAGAATATAATAAATTTAAAAGTGAAAAAAAAATCTTCTTGAATGATTTTGTTATTATGTAGTGTATTTTTTATTGTTTTATTGTATTTTTTTGTTATAATAAAAGTAAACATTTTATTTAGTTTTTGGCAGTACTATTATGAAGTGCAAGTCGGTATGCTTCGTCGATTTTCTTTCTCGCCTCAAGAGCACAATCATCGTGTCACTCATGTTATTGTGAACCAAAATTATAATCAAGAAGACATGATAAATGATCTGTCACTATTAAGAGTAAAACCTGGTATACAATTTAGTCGTTGGATTCGGCCGATATGCTTACCAAGCCCAGAGGTTGCTGGAGCAGATTGGATGTGGGGACCACAACCTGGAACCTCTTGTACTGCTGTAGGATGGGGAGCTACTATAGAACATGGGCCGGATCGTAAGTACATTTTTGGTAGCACGTTCTTTTAGAAATAAAATAATATATACATACAAGAACAAACTTCCAGAGCAGAAAAACATATTTAAAATAATATAAATAGGTAAAATAGCAGAAATCAAACTTGGACGGTCAGCGTTACTTTTGTCATAATTACATACAATACTTTATTTATTACAGCTGATCATATGCGTGAAGTTGAAGTCCCAATTTGGGAAAGTTGTAAACATGAAGAAGATAAAGTTGGCAAAGAAATTTGTGCTGGTCTTGCTGAAGGTGGAAGAGACACGTGCCAGGTGAATTATTATAATAACTCAAAGAACGTGAAGTTAAACATATTAAAAGTTAAGTATATTAATAATGGGTATTTGTTTATTATATTTCTAGGGCGATAGTGGTGGACCACTATTATGTAGAAATCCTATGAATCCTCAACAGTGGTATGTAGCCGGCATCGTTAGTCACGGGGATGGATGCGCAAGAGAAGGTGAACCAGGTGTTTACACCAGAGTCAGTATTTTTGTGAAATGGATAAGATACCATATTTGTAAGTTTATAATGTTTATTCACACTAATATTTAGTAATCGTAAAGTATATTTATCGGAATATCTATAACAATTTTAATTAAAACCTTTTACAGCATCAAAAACGTTACCATTCATTCAACCAAAACAAGAATGTCCAGGTTTCAGATGTGAATCTGGAATGACGAAATGTATACCCAAAAAACGTATATGTGATAAAATAATAGATTGTCTCGATGGAGAAGATGAATACAATTGCGACGTGACTAAATCCTCTAAAACTAACACTGTCTCGGGACACTTAGCAAATAAAGTAAATATGTCAGAAAATTACAATGAAATTAGCGCGAATAAAAATATTCTTAACGATAGTGATATTGACTTTAGTATAGCAGTAACAAAACTTACAACATCCAATTTAGAAGAGGAAAAAACTATAAATCATTTTACAACGGAAATTAGCAGCACTTATTTTGAGTATACTACTACATTATCTTCAGAGATACAAACGGCAGAATTGAACACGAAGTCAGATAAACTTGAAGAAGGTTTAAAATATACTTCAACTGAAAAAGTTTCAAACGTTAATTATTCACAAGAAAACGAAAATAACGTGAGCGTCGACGATAATTATACAGTAAATCCAATTAACGTCACAACGTTATTAAATGAAGAGCTAGAACAAAAATCAATAGCATTAAATCACTCAAAATATCCAATAGGCTCGATGTCATTTACTTTAGAAAGTAGCACAATGCAAAATAATGATGTCTTTAATCAAGAAAATAATGAATTAACTACAACGGAAATTGATTTAGATAATTTCCCTCAAACAAGTACACATGATAATACCAACGATCATTTTGATAGCGATATAGGTCAAAGTTCTAATAGATTAATTAAACCACTTTCTAATTCTGATCTTGTTCTGGAAAATTTTAATGAAACAAATACAAATAATAATATTGCTCAAATAATCGATCAAGTTTCCTCAGAATCAACCAGTGTTGAGCATTCACACAATATTAGACAACTAGACACAAGAGGCGAAATAATTAATGATGTAGAAAAGATTATGTTTTCAGAATTTCAACCAGCGAAAAAAAGAAAGAAAAACTTAGCATCAAAAGATTTTAAGTGTAGTCGGTAAATAATTATTTTCTATTTTCTTTACTTTAAGCAAAAACATTATTGTTAAAAAATAAGAAAAAAAATGTTTTCCTGTTTTAAAATAATAAGTCAATTTATATTCCCCAGAATATCCCAAACAGTCCCGTTTATTAATCGATGTGATAAAGTAGCAGATTGTGAAGATGGCACTGATGAACTCGATTGCACATGTCTAGATTATTTGACAACGTTTGATAACAGTCTCATATGTGATGGCTATTTTGATTGCGCAGACGGTCAGGATGAATTAGATTGTTGTAAGTGAGAAAAACGTAAGAGAAAAGATGTATCTCTTTAATCAATGATTCTCAACATATATTATAATATTTTTAGATAGTTGCGAGGAAGACCAATTCCTATGTAAGCGAAATCAAATGTGTCTATCTCCAAATTATGAATGTGATGGTACACAACAATGTCCACTAGGAGAAGATGAAGCTAATTGCTGTAAGTAACAAACAGACAAACAGTAAAATTTCGTTTTTTGTATACATTAAATATTTAATACATATTTTTAGATGCACTTTCGAATGGAAAACACATTATTTATGATTTGAATAATATACCACTTGTGAGTTCAGAGGGCTTTCTAACACAGAAGTATGACAACAACTGGCATATTGTGTGTGAAGAAGACATGTCGATTCAGCAACAACAAGAAGCCGCATCTCATATGTGTCGCTACCTAGGATTCAGGTAAAATTATTTTTACTTACAGTTAATAATTTGTATAATATCTGTATTTCGTTAATATTTGAATCTTTTATTAATATTTATCGTTTTAATTTTTCAGTTCAGCAAATAGATTCATAATAAAATATATAAATTTGAAAGATGACGTACTAAATTCTATTGAAAATACGAAAACAAAGCGGAACATAGAGAATAAACTACCTGTTCATTTTGCATATAAAGCTAGTAATAACACAAAATTTAGTAATTATAATATTATAAAAGATCCTCAACTTATAAAGGAGGAATGTGTACCCAATGTTACAAAAACTTGCATGGCGTTGTATATATATTGTGATCATTCTCTTTTCACCGATTTTACTAGTATCCAGCTTCGTAACAAGCAACAAAGAAATGATGAATCTAACCTTTCTCAATTGTCTAATCAATTATGGCCATGGATAGCTAAGTTGTATATAGATGGAACATATAAATGTACTGGTGTTTTGGTAGATTTATCCTGGGTTTTAATCAGCAGTTCCTGTTTACACAGTGTTTCGTGAGTGTATTGTTTATTTATTTTTTATCTTTTGAGCTTTACGAAGTATTCTTCTAATTGTTCCCTGTGATCTGTATAATCTAGATTTTTTTATTAATAGGATAGAATTTTGGAAAAATAATTACGGAACTTTATTTTAATAACTGATCGGTCAGTTGGCGCAGTTGGCAGTAATACTGCTTTCCGCTCCAGAGTCCTGGGTTCGACTCCCGTCTGTTTTTTGGGTGTAGGTAATATTTAATTATATATGTACTTTTTATACTTATTACGTAAATATATCAATCAGTAATTTGTTAACTTAAACATAAGCATCACATTGCCTACTTTACTTACCTTACCTTTTTTTTGTGTGTAGGTATACTAAACATACCTGTTTATTCATATTCTATTCCCAGTAAGAAAAATAACAACAAATTAATATATTATACTCGTATGCACTAGTCGCAAAAGTAGCTTGGGAGGTTATATCCAGAAAACGGTTTAAGAAACAGTTTAAACTGATATTTCTACATCGTAAAGCAATTTTTTCTTAGCAAAGTCAAACTAACATTTTTTAAAATCGTATGTCGTTATAGTCGTAATATCGTCTTATATTTTTTCAGATTGAGACATCACTACATTTCAGTATTACTTGGATCTCATAAAACTCTCAGTTCTACCGTAGGACCATATGAGCAAGTTTACCAAATCGATGCGAAGAAAGAATTGTATCGCAGTAAAGTTGTATTATTACATTTAAGGCAACCGGCTGTTTATTCAGCTATGGTAAAACCGATGGTGGTTATATCATCGTAAGTATCTTTTTTGAAAAAAAGTGTGTGTAATTATGTACACACGTAAGAAGTTCATTCATCGCCTAGCTAACTTCACGTTAACTTCAGGGTGTCGGTTTTTTTCGTGACAGTTTTCGCGCGCATCGTATACTCTCATAATATTTCCTAAAGCGCCAAAAGAAGTATAACTTCAACAGTTGTACAAGTATATAAGGAAGGTTTAAAAATTGTGTTAATAGTAAAAACGAGTAAAAAAAATATAAGAAATAGTCAAAATGATACTGTGTATTGTTTTAACAAGAGAGAACAGTAGATAAATTATTGATATATAAATCAATGGATTTACGTAAATGTTTTTGATACAGAATACCCATGTACCTTACATGTCTTATAACCTATATTTTTTAAAGACAAACAATGTCTCTTTATCTAATTTTTTAAATGAAATATTAACATTACATGACTTACCAAATTGTAAAGAAAAGTTAAGCAGAGGATTTCTTATTATTACTTCGCTTCATTTTTTTTTCACATCATTTTTCAGATATCACGAAGACAACATTAACGCATTATGTGTGGCGGTGGGACAAGATAAAAATAACAAGACATTTAACGTATTTTTAAAGGAAACTCTCAACTGTGATTTACACAATCGATGCTTCATCCGTCAAGAAAATTACACAAGCCACGTTAGTACAGCCTTATCTGCTTGGTATCACATATTCGCAATTAAGTTACTTTGATATAAATGAGTAAAATTAATCTTAATATATAATTCTAGTGTAGGTATAACAGACTCGTGATGAGTCATATTATATTCTATCTTCATTATCTTACAAAATTATTAAGTATATCATATTTAACGTCTTTAAAGCTCAAACATGCAATATTTTGAATCAATGGTAGAATTTTTTTTGTTGTATTAGTCTTAGTTTGCAGAGGTTAATGAAAACTTAGAAAAGTAATAATTTCAATAAGTCTAGTAGTTAGTATTTGTTGACAAATAGCTTTTGATTTATTATTATATATCGTTAATGATGATCGTTCATAAAATTCAGCACTGTTTAGTTACAGAACTAATTTAAGGAAAGGAACGTCAGACAAGCTTATTACTGTTTTACCCGTTTTGATATCTAAAGTTGCTCTGACTCGTAATGGATTTTGTTACGAATTCCAAAAAAAAAAAAAAAGAAACAAAGTTTTCAAAAATACTCAAAATTTGATCTTACCATTAATTCTCCAAAATAAATGAACTGTTCAGTTTTGTTATAGTTTGAAAGATGAAAAATAATTGGAGATTATAAGAATCGATTTTCATATAAGGCCCCCAAATGAAAAAAAATATGAGGAGTAAAATCTACTGAACTCATCACGTTTCTCGTAACGCCATCTCGTAATCCAATAGTGTCCCGATAGATGGCGTTATTTGATTTGTTTATTTAGCATTATTTGATATGATATTATTAACATTTTTCTTAGACTAGGTAGTAAGCCTTTTTTGTGCCTATTTAGACAGTCGATCTGAAGGAGTAAACTCCAGTCGTGCGTCGAAGCCGACACACACACTTTTTTTTTTTAACCACTTAATATGTTATTTACAGGACAAGTTAACTAAGAGTGTCTATTGTTTTTTACAGTCCTGTACAAATTCCCACTGGGCAGGTATAATTTCATGTCATAGCAAGCAAGGATGGTATCCGGCGGCGTCATTTGTTGAAACTCAAGATTGTGCTCAGAGTAATCGAATAATAGGTACCGATATTGGAAGTTTGAAACATGAAATCAAACCTTACGAAGGTATTAAACTGATTTAAAAATATTTTAACAATATTGTATACTTTCATATAAAATATTGTATAACTAAGTTTAATTATTACGTTGAAATAATGAATACATAATTATTAGCTATCATTTAAATTGTGAGTTTTACCTAATTATTCTTTGGTACTTCTTACTTTACTATTACAATAAAAAGGTACGTGTTATAATAATCATCTTTTATTCAAACAATAGAAATATGTATTTATATCTTTAGTAATCAAACACGGTTATAATGGTCGTGTGTAGTGAATGAATAAATCAAATATTTAAACTTTATTTGTAATGATAATAGAAGGATCATTATTTTTCAGATATTTCTTTATCGGATTCTATAGAAAAAAATGAGTTTGACGAATGCGAGGGAGTACGATGTAAACGAGGTAAATGTGTCAAATTACGAAATGTCTGTGATGGTGTCGCTCAATGTGAAGACGGAGCTGACGAGTCCAGCGACGCCTGTAAAAAGAAATCGGATATATGCGTCCGGGATCCTCATTATCACGGCTGTCGTATGTTACAATTGTTTATACAAAAAAAAAAAATCTCACTTCCATGTTAACTATAAAATACCTACAACTTATGGAGTCAAGTCGATAATTAAGTTTTTTGTAGTAAGAATAATATAAACGCTTCACACTCGACGGCCCCCAGTAGGATTTTCTCCTGTGTCGTGGGTCCGGAAACACACACAATACACGAGCAGAAATGCCCAGACCACGACAAATATCTATATGGCCAATACAAATGTCTGTCGTGAGCGGGGATCGAACCCGCGGCCACCGCACCAAACAGCCAGTGCTGTGGCCGCTGCGCTAACGCGTCGTCTTATTATGTATTATGTTGTAAGAAGCCTTAGGTCTATAGTAAAATTCTTCAAATGTAACCCCTGTTGGTGTTATTGTTAACAATCCTTACTACAAAATTCCAAAATTCTCACGACTTATGTTTTTGATTCATCGCGTCAAACGTTAACGAACCTGTGGGAATATTTAATAGCCTCTTACGTAGAACTTTTTTGACACTAAACGCTTACCTTACTTCGACTAATTTAATTTTATAAGTCAATTCTTGGTACGAATGTTAAGTGTGCTAAAATGAATAAAAAAGCTTAGTAATAATTTCACGATTCACGATCGATTGATTCAGCCTGTAATATCCCACTGTTAGGCATAAGCCTCTTCCCCATGTAGGGGAAGGATCGGAGCTTAATCCACCACGCTGCTCCAATGCGGGTTGGCGGATATACTCCCTACTATAAGTAATGATCGCTATCAGGTGTACATGATAACAACCGGGACCGACGGCTTAATGTGCTCTCCAAGGCACGGTGCGGAGATCCACAAGGACTGCACAAACACCCAGACCACGGCAAACATCCGTATGGCCAATACAAATGTTCTCGTGTGCGGGGATCGAACCCGCAACCGCCCGCGCAACAGCCAATTGCAATCCAGTGCTGTGACCGCTGCGCCAACGCGGCGTCGCAATAATTTATGAAGTAAAAAAGAGTATGTTTTCCGTTCTAAAACAATATTTATATTTCCATATGAGTACTATATTGTTATGTAACTTTTTGTATTATTTTATTTTAACAGAATGCCCAGTCGGGCAAATGAGATGTCGTAACGGCCGATGTATTCTGAAAGAACTGTTCAGAGACGGCCACGATGACTGTGGCGATGGTACTGATGAACCCGGGCATACGTCTTGCTCTAATTATCTCAGCCGTGTGATGCCCTCCAGACTTTGTGACGGGATTCTTCACTGTCACGATAGGAGCGATGAAGACCCAATGTTTTGTAAATGCTTTGCTAAGAAAGCGTACAAGTAAGTAAAAAAAATTTGAAGTGAAATTTCTTTAGGTGCATGAGGGGTAAAATTTGAGCGACCTGTAACGCGGCTGTGTCATGACGGTCAGTAATTGGATGGGTGACCGCCTGAGATAACCGCGTGACGTTGGCTTTTTTTTTCAATTAGTTTTTTTTTTGTATTTTAAATTCGTTTTTTTTTTGTAATTACTTTTTTTTTGAATAAGGTAGCCAAAGAAGTTTCACTTCTGACATGACGTGTACTTTATACGCACGCAATTTTTTTTTATGCTACTAGGGTGGCAAACAATAGTATGGCCAGCCTGATTGTCATCGTAGCCTATGGATGCTTGCTGTACTCCCAATTCTCCCCAGGAGCTCTGGACAACACTATTTAAGAGCATACCTAGTAATACCTAAGTATTATTTCGCTGTGATTTTCTGTAAGCTTGGAGGCACTTCCCCAGTCGGGCTGCTAAATTTTTGAGGAAGATAACCTGCCTTATCTTATAAACACTAATTTAATATTATCCAAGAGTTTACGAACGAAACGCTACGAAGAAAAATTGTTCAAGTCGGTAATAATTTTTGTAATTAAAAATTTCTATATTAATGTACGATTTTTTATAGGTGTTCTCAAACGTCCAGTTATGAAGATTATTGCGTACCCATTGATATGGTTTGCGATAATGTAAAGGATTGTCCAAATGGAGATGATGAACGAACTTGCATCGGCTTAAAATCACCTAAGGGAACTCCGTGAGTATTTTTTAATTTATGGCATAAAATCCACTCACACATATTCACACATATTTTTTGATGACTATTAAGTTTTAAACTCAAAATGACGAAAAGGAATTCTCCAGAACACTAAATATTGAAATAAATTCTTTGTAAAAATATTGCTAAATAATAACATTAATAATATTAACTGCCATTTAGCATTTACCGTTTAACGAATTTACTAAACAGATATACTTTTCCCCGAATTCCATTGTACATTTTAATGAGACCATTTGTTATTTTCAGACATGGCATAGGTGAAGTAATCGTAAGATCACATGGTGTATGGTATTCTAAATGCTATCCGAAACAAAATCATACAAGATCTGAGTTAGAGGCAATATGTAGGAGCCTGGGATTCATTGGAGGTCATGCTAAGCAACTGACAATGCCCGACGTTACAACAGATCGAAACAATGGTATTGTTATTGATAAATTTACAGATATAATACTGAATACTAATACCACTATTAGATTAAGGAATAGTAATACGCCTATTGCTCGCGCAGTTGCCAACGAAATTGAAGATTGTTACCCAGTTTTTATAGAATGTCTTTAAGCAAATCAATATTACTATAGTATTATGCGGTTATTAATTTAAGGTAACTTAAGAAATAAAACATATTTATTTTTATCTTATTTGTGGTTTTATTAAGAATTGGTGGTAACCCCCGACGCAAAAATAGGGGACGGGTAAAAAGTTAGACGCTAATGTATGTGTGTGTCTCTGTATATTATGTCATCGTAGCTTTAGAACGGTTAAACTGATTTCGATGCGGCTTTTTTACGTGAAAGCGATTTCCCTCGTAGTGGTCCTTAGTTAGGTTAGTTGATAAAAATCGACCCAGCAGGTTGAAGTGTATCAGCTTCAAATTAATTAGTAGGTATAACATAGTGAAAAGTGAAAACCATGGAAAACTATCTTCTCTCAACCCATTATAAGTACATACCTAGTATTTAAATAACAAAAAAAATACAATAATAAGTATACAAATAAAAATATATACCTACCTTTGTAGAATTGTAGGTGCTTCTATTCATTATTTGTCAGTTAATTTATTCTTCCCCTCTACGCTAGTCTTTACATCCTAGATTTTCTGGAAAACTGATGATAATTATTTTAGTACATCGACTTTTTAAAATATCACGATCATGATTCAGCCCGTAATATCCCACTTTTGGGCATAGGCCTCTTCCCCATATAGGAGAAGGATCGGAGCTTAATTCACCACGCTGCTCCAATGCGGGTTGGCGGATATATTCCCTACTAAGAGTAACGATCGCTACGGGCTAGCATGCGTACAGCATACCGAAGACTAAACGGAACGGATACGCCATGGTATACAAAAGAAATTATAATAATATATTTATAATTTTAATATATTTCGTTTATCGTAGTCTTTCTCGTCGATAATATTGACAACGAGTAGTTTATCTTCTTAAAACGTCAAAATCACGTCAAAATTCGACAAAACTACGATGTCATGTTAGCTCCCGTAGAGATAAGTACTTGTTATCTCTTCAATTGTCGTGACGAGAAGAGTATCACGTGCACGCATGCTAGCTACTGTAGACATAGAGATAATACGAGAAAAGGTAGACAAACTTTTGTCGTGGCGCGCATGCTAGCCCTCTGGTGTAGGTACATGATAACAACATTTTAAAATATACTACGCTGTGATTTCTAAGAATCAGTTTTTACAAAAAAACGAATATATTTTAATAATCTCATTATAATTATAATATTATTTAATCTAAATATTCAATTATTTATACGCCATTGTAGCGCCATCTTTCGTTACATACGTATTTAATTTTTGATATTTATACAAATTGTACTTTAAGCACAACAAAACACTTGTGAAATATAATTTAAGGATTTAATGAGTTATGGTTTTATAATTGCATATTATAATTTCTTCTTTTTTCTTTTTTTTTGTCAGTTATAACTGAATATTTTATTAATAAAATAAATATAAAATTTTAATGCATAAAAAATTTGATTATAACGCCATCTATCGAAAAACTGCAAATACTCTGCGGCTGGCTGTAACTAAAACAACTATTACCTACAGTCATGATGGTTTAGAAAAAACCCGCAAGATGTAGTGACGTCGTTAACTGCTTATAATTTTTAGTACATACCACAGGTATATACTTATAATTTAACTAGCTGACCCGGCGAACTTCGTACCGCCTAACTGTCGATTTTTTATTTTTTATTTTTTTTAATATTTTTTTTTAAATACTTATTCTTCCCGAAACCCCTCCACTAACACTTAAACTCTATGGCATGGTATTAAAGTTCTAATTGACTTTTAAGTATTCTTACGAGTCTTTTGTATGGGAACATAGAAAGGTTTTGTTTTAGACTTTTTCAGGCAATTTTTTAATTTTTCTCTCCGTAAGAACCGTCCTCGTACCTCAAGGAATATTATAAAAAACGAATTAGCGAAATCGGTTCAGCCGCTCTCGAGATTTGCGCTTAGCAACACATTCAGCGATTCATTTTTATATAAATATATAGAAAATTTAATATTCTCTTAAACGATAAAGAATACAATTGGGACATTCCATGATCACACAAAATTTCGTATTAAAAATGGTATGTAAAATTACAACTTTACGAACTTTTTGAAAAAAAATTATAAAATAAATACCTACTAACTTATCCGTAATTATAAAAACATTACAAAATAACCTTTTAAAATAAAAAATAAAATAACGAAATAACGCAAATCATTATGAAATAGTTTAAAATTAATGAATTTATCTCAAATTAAAAATATTGTCAAAAACAGATCGAAATAACCAGAGTCAATTAATTAATATCTTGTTAATCTTGTCCCGGGTCAAGAATGTCACCTCTACTATTCGTTATTGTGCATAAATGTAATAAAAATCATTATGATTCATACATTTTACTTAACATTAGAAAAAAATAATGCCACCAAAATGGAATGACGAATTTACATAATGTACATTTAAGATAAAAGAAACGATTAGAACTGGCTTCATCGAAAACACGTTTTTTACAAGTATATAGACATAAAAATAAATAAGTGACAGGTACCTAACACTATTTCTGAGTTTTTGAATTAATGAAATTCGATATGTCTCTTATTGCTTTAGTTAAAAAAAAGCAATAAAACCTTTAAATGCTATTTTAAAAATCAGCAAGTTGACAGTAAATAAATAAACAATAAATTTTATAGGTGTATATTATTTGTAAGTCAAGAAGGTTTATGGTTAACAAAATTTTTGTAGGCATACATATTATATATATACCTACAGATCTAAAACTTCTCATATCTCATGTACCTAGAGCCAAGTTGCAAGCTTAGTTTAACTGAGGTATGGCACAGCAGGAAATTTCCTGCTCAAAATATGGAGCAGTCCGACTGGGGTGGTACCTCGACCTTACAGATGACGATAAAAAATTGTACAATTATAAAATAACGTTGACAAATTATTTAATTTAACAAAAACAATAAAAAATATTACATTGTAGATTTGTTTCGATTGTTTTAACAATTATCTCTGAGATAGGGCACAGCAGAAAATTTCCTGCTCAAAAAATGGTGCAGCCCGACTGGGGTAGTACCTCGACCTTACAGATGACCACAGCTAAATAATACTGTTTTCTAGCAGTATTGTGTTCCTGTTGGTGAGTAAGGTGACCAGAGATCCTGGAGGTGATTGGGGATAGGGTCAGCAACGCGCTTGCGATGATTCTGGTGCTACAGGCGCCTATAAGCTACGGTAATCGCTTACCATCAGGTGAGCCGTACTATAATATACTAATCTGTGGCCGTACCTAGGCTTGTTTGCCGACATAGTTATATATAAAAAAAGCTCCGCAAGTCCTAACTTCACAAGCTCTACACCTTAGTCGCTCTGCGTGGCTTAGCCGTTTCATTACTTCAGTTAAAGTGATGCTAGTATTAAAATACTTTCACTTGTCTCACAAATATAATAACAATATAGCCAAAATAGTGTAAAAGATAAAGTATGAGGCAAAATCAATTTCACTAGAAGTCTAATGTAGTTTTTTCTCGTTTTGAATTTGCTTTTATAAATTTTTGTTGTGTATTCGTAATGGCAATGATGCTATTAACCAATAAGCTTTCTTAACAGAGAAACTTACTTGATTATTACATTATACGAGTATACCTACCTATATAATATAAATAGTGACAAATTGTTACATAACGAACATGTGTCATCACCACGTTTGTGGATATTTTTATGAATTAATACTACCTACTTAGTATTCAAATATAAAAAATACATATTAATAAAATAAATTAAACAATCACATCGAGAGTTGCTGTTCGACTACGAAAATAAAAATATAAATCTTGCTGTCCTATCTGTATATGTTTTACTATATAAAACATTTTGACGCCTTATAGTCTGGGAATATCGAAATAAATTTAACTCGAATCATTTTATGTACTTACTTGCATAAAAATACATATCAGTAGGTATTATCCGCGAACCGGCAGTGGAGCAGCGTGTTGGATTAAGCTCCAATCCTTCTAGAGGCCTATGCCCAGTGGTGGGATGTTACAGGTTGAATCGCATTGTCAATATTGGTTTGTTATAAAATTTCATAAGTAAAATATATACAAAAATATAATATAGAAAGTGATACCATATTAAATCATATTCATATATGTACTTACAATAGCGTTATATCTTCATTCAATAAACATAAATAAATTCATACGCGTCCATTGTATGATAATATCGATCGTAAATCAGAATTTTAAATCGTTTCTCTTAATTTGTGTCGGATCGCACATTTTAAACATATCGGGGCAGTTTTGACGTCCTGTATTTACTGCTTCGTGTTGTCCGTGTACTGCCTGCATTATGAATGAGATACTTCGAGGCAACACGCGAATCACGCGATGGTATACAGTTGCTTAGAAAATAACTGAACACGGTTTCCTGATCATTATTGTATATGTGTATGTATATATATATGGATCATATATGTGTATATCTACTTATATTATTGTTATGTACGTGTATATTTATACCTATAGGAATATTTAATAGTTTATTGTATTTAATTTATTTGTATTTTTTTTATCTTATTCTGTTTGATGTACGTTTATTATACACCACCTACTTATTTCTTTTCTTTCTCTTAATCCTAACCCTAAGGTTGCCTGGAATAAATCGCTACCGAGCGATAAGGCCGCCTCATTGTGCATTATATATTTTTTACTTTACAATTCCGTGTTAAATTACTCTATGTGGTGTACAATAAAGAATATAAATAAAATAAATAAAAATAAATAAAATTATATTCAGATTTCGTCTTACGTTGAAAGCGTCTTACATACCTCTATGTTTAAGTAAGATTTACGTTTCGAACAAACACGTGTGCAATCGTTATGTATCATTTTACATTACAAGGTTGCATAACAAGTATTTATACTATTTACCTATTATTACAAAAATATTATAAGTCAAAAAATTTACGTAAAGTTAATTGGCGTATCATTTCATTGCAGTCGTGAATTTATTTCGATATCAATCAGAAGTTTCCATTGCTCTTATAAAGACATTGCTTTGGCTGCCTTGAAACGAAAAGTTGGTTCCTGGATAAGTTAATTTATTGGATACCTCAAGACCGTTCTCTTCCGAGCCAATTCAATTGTTTCTAAAATATTTATGATGTCTCGATGATATCATGATTATTCCACGCGTCTGAGTTTGTAAATCACGGTCAAAATTATTACACCGGTGAAATAATTAATGTATTAAATTTTACGTAGAATTCGCAAAGTGTCATGTAAATAAATATTAAAGCGATATAATTGCAAGCAATAAAGGACTTACCGCCTTTGAGTAAACCGCAAATTTTCTTTAAAGTTCTCGACGTTATGCTATAGTGGCGAATGTGATATACGTATGGATTGACTTTTTGTATTCTAGGTCCTTCATACCAAGGTCCGTTGGAGCGAAACCATCGGCTTTTTACTTCACGCACGTAGGTAACTGTTTTACTGATGGTTATCGCCAAAAATAACCTTTAATTACCGCGTAGTTTGAGCTGCCCTGACCTTTCACACAAATACTCCTTGTGTAGAAGTAAGAAATGTTCAGACTTAGTCATCGATGTGACTTATAACCGAGAAGGAAGTTCTTAATAATTTTTATTCTTTAAAGAGGAACAAGTGTTTATGTTATTGTCAAAAACAATGTAATACCCTAAAGTATGTATTATATCCAGATACATACGAACAAGCTACTGACAAAATTTATAACCCAATAATAAGTGAGTTTTACAACTTAATGCTAACTTAGTACTTTTAGTGGACGCGAAATATTTAAATGAGACATAGAATAAAAATTATACAAAAATCGTTTCGGTTGAAGATCATTGTATAATTTTAAGTTTAATAGTGTAATAACTTCCAAATACTTATAATTAATCGACAAATACAAATATCGTCGCAAAGCAATAAAAAATATTTACATTATTATAACATTTGTAAATAATAATACAAAAATAAACATGTTTAAAAATATTTTGTTTGAACGCGTGAAACTTAAGCTTTGATTATCCAATTCCTTAACTGAAATACATCAGAGCAAAAATTAGCCAAATAGACTCCTGTACCGTAAAATTACAAATATACGTGTACCTACATATAGGTTCCATGGTGTCTTGTTAACCGACCTCAAAAAATAGGTTCAAGGTTCTCAATTCGATTGTATTTTTTTTTGCGTACCTCATAACTTTTTACTGGGTGTACCGATTTTGATGTCTCTTTTTTATACAACAGTTGATGGGTGGCACTATTTATATTTACACATCCTAACCGCTTTTCTATGCCTTGTCCTTGTCGGTTGTCTGGAAGAAATCGCTCTTTTAGCGATAAGATTGTACATCTTACTCTAATCTAATCTAATCCTCTAACTTTTGTTTCTATTTTTAATGGTGTACAGTAAATAATATTATTATTATAAAATTTGAACGTGATCAGATAAGTGGTTTTCGAGTTATACTTAATCATTTCTACCTATTTGACATTACTCGTCGATATGAATTGAAGTCCGTTTTTTTTTAGTTTAAGAAAAAATTCAATTTTTTACCTAACTATCACAATATTAAAATTTACACCACTTCTAGTAGACTCTTATATCTGTACACGATGTATGAATAATGTGACACAGAACACATCATGAGATCAATACCCACCGCCAACAACGAACCATACCGTTACCTGTAATAAACGCTTGTACTAGATTTTAACTTTTTTATATTCATTATATACCTAAAAAACTATTGATATATCATTATTGGAATTACTTTAATAGACATTAATTACCATTGCGCTTTAGGTCAAGTATGAGTCGCTAAAATATGTCTTAATCTTTTTTAAAATGAAGGAACTAATGGCGTCTTATCGTCTTACCTAGTAATCACTTATTTACATACATTAAATGTATGTGACATACATGACAATATAAGTCAATAAATACTCAATGTATTGACTACGAAAATTGTAATCAATTTGAAAATATATACTATACTAGCTATCTGCCAGTGAAAGTCACGTCAAAATCGGTCCAGCTGTTTCAGAGATTAGCCGGAATAAACAGACAGACAAACAGACAAACAAACAGACGGTGTGTATAGGTACATCCATACGCATTTAGTAAAAAGCGGTAGTTTTAATATTACAAACAGAAAATCTAATTTTATTTATTTGTATACATAATTATGTTTGCGATAGAAATAAATATACCTTATGCATTTAATTATTTTTTTTAGTATTAGATCATTGAAAATATTATAAGATGTTAGAAATCCTAATTATTATACTTATTACTGACTACATAAAACATAACATAAAGTTTACAAATCGCTACCATTACATTTAAAATAAATAGGTAATACTAAACTGATTTAAGTGTAGTTTTTAGGGTCCCGTACCCAAAGGGTAAAACGGGACCACAGACCACAGAAATACAACGGGACTCTATTACTAAGACTCTGGTATCCATCAGTCTTTCTGTATCTCATGAACCGTGATACTTAGACAGTTGAAATTTTCACAGATGATGTCTTTGTGTTGTCGCTATAACAAGGAATACTAAAAAAAAACAGGATAAAATAAATATTTAAGGAGGCTCCTATACAACAAACGTGATTTTCTTGCTGGTTTTTGCTCGATATTGATAACGGCATCAGGTAGACGCTTGAAATATTCACAAAATATTTAGTTATATTATTCACTTTAAAAATAAATAATCCAACTCTTATCTCATACAACATAGATAATACGAGTAGTACAGAACCCTTCAGCGCGCGTCTGACTTGCACTTGACCGGTTTTTTTATTATTATTTGTATTTTTAACTGCGCAATTTTTTTTCAATATTAATTGGAATAAAATGATGATTGTTTCTTAAAACGTATAGCATTAAAAATATACAAAATGTAATAAAAACGCCAATTAAATTGTAAATCAAGCATAAAATAGATGAGGAAGCTGTATATGCCCTTAGGCTTTATATTATACTAGTAATCAGTATGTATAATAGTGTTGTTTTTTAACACGATACTACATTCGTTATGATAATGAGCATTACTTACGAGTTATTTACAAAATGATTCATATTTTTATTGATAGTGGTTGTTGTGTAATAGTTGTGTATTTTTTAAACAAAATTAAATGAATTGGAAATAAACATATTATAATTATAGAATTTTCTTTAATATCTGTAAATAATCTACAAAATGTAATTATTTGTTACTGTTTTTACCTCTTTATTAAGTAAGTTTTATTTAACTGAGGTAGGGCACAGCAGCATAATTTTCCTGCTCAAAATATGGAGCAGCCCGACTGGGGTAGTACCTCGACCTTACAAAAGATCACAGCTAAATAGCGCTGTTTTCAAGCAGTGTTATGTTTCTATTGGTGAGTAAGGTAACCAACTGACCAGATCTCCTGGAGGAAATTGGGATATGCTTCTGGTGTTGCAGGCGTCTGCGAATGGTAAGCGATTACCGTAGCTTATAGACATATCATCTTATAGACATAAGCTACGGTAATCGCTTACCATCAGGTCAGCCATACGCTTGTTTGCCGAACTAATTAACAGTCGACTATTACTTATAACAAAAGCATTAAGTTGCTTACTTTAGGAACAGACGATCCTGTGTTTGTTATAAGATAATATTATAACAAAAATTTTCCACTAAATTGTACAAGTTGCAGTCGAAATATAAACATGGCCTATAAAATACCAACAAAATATATTCAACAACAACAACATATTATTAAGCTTCCGTTAGGGTCGTAGATATAATAAGAAACGAATGTTCTTGGAAGTCTGGATTGAGTATCGTGAAATTGTCCAACGTAATAATAAAAATATTGAAGTATGAATATTTGATAGAAAAAAATATCGATGCAAATAACCAGGAAGAAAACACTGTGCCAGTAATAAATCTATCACGTCAAGTTTATTGGAGATCTTTATCGTAACAAGCCAATAAAAGACATCTAATTGATGATTGTTAAAACGCGAAAAAATTATCAAGGATTCCTCTCAATATAATAAGTACCCTGCTTGACCTATCGGCGTAATAATATTTTACGAAAATTTCAAGTTTTTGCTTAATACAAAAAACTTTAAAATTGTATACACTGATCATAGATGTTTTTTACATCTTAATATCTATTTTTATTTCTGCATCGTTTAACAACAGATTGATTTTAGGTATTCTCAAAAGATTAATGATTGTTAACTATATCCTTGTGTTACTAGTTAATTCAAACGTTTTGCGCCAAATAATATGTACCTACTATAAAAATTTGATTTTATCTATCTGTTAGAGGTAAAAATCTCAATTCGTTTATTGATGTTTAAAATTTCTACCATATCCAAGATAAGACTACAATTCAAATTTGCTTAAGTTAATTTATTCAAGCATTCTCTAAAAATAATTAATTTTCATTTGAGTAAAGAAGTTACTATCTTTTTATTTTAGACTTAGGTAGGTTATTTCCTAGGTAGGTTATTTTCTTCTGTTTTACAATAATAAATACAACATTACATACATTTACTCATTCAAGTTACACGCAAAGTCCACGTTTTCGCTAAACGAAGCTAGGGGTCGTCGGTGCGTGAAATATTTAAGTGAATAAACATTTGCGCAGGTGTAAATTCACTCTCTCTACCTCCACCTCTGTTTACCAATGGAGCGAACAGTTCCGTACGACCAGTCAGCGGCACAGGATGCAGTGACTAGCCGCGTGATATTAAAAGATCCTAGCACGTGCCTTTTAAAGTAGGTCACACTACTCTGAAACCTCGCCACATTCACCCTTAGCATTCGTCATACTGACAGCGCCGTCTCATGTACCAGGGTAGACTTTACGTACTGAACGCGCGATCACTCACGCTCAAGGCAAATTTTGGCTTCGCCAGCCATCTATAAGCGCCAAGCGCTAACAGAGGGTCGTCGTAGACGGATATGTCTTGGAGGACATCATCATCATCATGATGTCAACGTTTTAAATAATATCAATACCTGCGCCTTGCGATGTTACCTGCGTATTTTCTCATTCTGTGAGATGGACTCACTTCAGCCTATCACAGTGCACTGCTGGACATAGGCCTCCCCAAGTGAGATGGACATGCAGAATAAATTGATTTTGATCTTATTTGTACTACTTTTTATGCAAATTTGTTGACATTAAAATGAACGCAACAATATTTCAATTTAAAAAAATTGGTTGTCTTTAAAGTTGGTTTACGAGGATAGTTTAACGTGACAACATCATAACAAAACATCCCCTCGGACGCATAGGCCAATCGAATGGAAGAGCGATAGATGCGGCGACTACTAGAGACTCATCCTTTTTCGTGCATGCCACCGAAACCGTTGTCACGTCTCACGTCAAAAAGATAAATAAATTTAAGAAGAGTTTTATAATTTAAAAGAGTTCATTTATTTGTCGGTTTAAGTATCTCTCAAAAAGCGATATAACTGAACAATTTTACTAAACAAAATCGTAAGAAATTAGTTAAATGATAACTAGCATTATTGTTTGTTATTTCTGCGCTGTAGTTGACATTTATAATAACTACCTACTACTCTACAAGTTGCATAGTTAAAAACTCACTAGCAGAACCCATTCACTTTTATCTACATATAAATTATTACTAGTAGAAATTTACACTAAAATAGGATTATTATTTTGTTTGTGTGATTTTTAATGAAAATGTTTTTTAAGTAATACCTGTTTTTATATCTTTTATCAGACTAATTGTGGCGACGTTATTGTAGGTCATTTTGTGCTTTTAATATCAATTAACCAACCTGCTCCTTTGGTGGCTATTTCCATTGAGAATACTATACAAACACTTTGGTTTTTTTTCCGTAGTATTTTTTTTTGCGTGTGATTTTTTAAGAGCTTAACAATAAATTAAATAAAACCGTTTTTATACGTTCTACTTTAAAATCAATTATAAGCAATCGACGTTTTTATTACCATCTATCCATATGTTTATAAAGAGCCTACAAAATAGCATTTCAAAAGAATTAATTTTGCTTATATTATTATTATTAATCCGGCTACAACCTACGTACATAATTATGTATAACAATACTATTCCCATTTTAGTTTTGTAGATATCATTTTTATTGTGTCTTGTTAATAATTTATTTTTTTAAAAAGGTATGACTCAGAACGACTGACATCATTTACTGTTTTACCGTCTCGTATAAATGTGTATAGAATATGTCAGAAACGGTTAAAAAGCGAAAGAATTATAGATACCCCAACTGAACTATTGACCTAGGCACGGCAATCATAAAACCTAGACTCCATTAAAAGCTATACATAAGCTTGGAACGAAAAATTCGTAAATAACGTTTTAAAAAAAAAATAAGTATTTCATTCTCAAAAAATAATAGTATGGTAGTCAATGTAAAACGCAAGATCTGCCTATTATTTTTAGTTTAAATACTAGATCAAACATAAGTTCCAAGGTAAAAATTTAATACGAAATTTTTTCATTCAGGTGATTAATTTTTCATTCAGGTGATTAATTAGTATTTGACAAAGCGTAGTAGGGCAGAGACGTCAGTGATGCAGCCGTGGCAAGTTGGAACGAAGACACGGGGTACGACAACATGATTAGGATTCAACGACACAGCCTGTCCCATTTAAATTTGATCGAGATCTGATGAGTGATTTTTGAGTAATCTTTGATAGCGCGTATTTACTTGACTATTTTTTCATCTACTTATGTTGTATTACTTGTCGATGTAATTGAAATCGTTTTTTTTTTCGTTTGCGAACAAACATAATTCCTTGTGTAGAATAATATTTATTCTAACGAGGTGAACACAAAGTCGTAATTTTCTGAGAGAAACCGATCAAAAGGCACGCAAGAGCGTACAAAACTAAGTGCTACAGACCAGTACCATAAGTTCGTTTACAATAGTATCCTATTTATGCCTTTCCTTATTGATAATAATTGACAGCCGGGCCGGAGAAGCTATTAAAAAAACACGTGAAGCTGATGATACTCATGATAAACCCAATAAAGCCTTAATTTACCAATATAGTTACCGATTTAATCTCTATCAAACCCGATCTCGAAATAGAAAAGGAGTTTTTTTTTCTAAAGGCTATACCAACTGACTAACTGCTATAACAACATCATATGACAAACGTTTCCAGATCGAAGCTATATAACAATTAAATGCAAAGTAACTAACAGTTAGTAGCCTCGCGATTATTTGTCAAAAGACAAAATAAATATTATTGCAATATTTAAATTCTTTAAATTACTTATAAAAAAAAACACTAGCTTCAAAACATTACGTACTTTATTTACATGTTTTATTTTTATTACTATATTATGAATTCACAGTAATAAAATTTAATTTAAATTTGCTTCCTCGATCAAGCTTTCAGTGTAACATAAACCTTTTTTTTATCATCAAAGTTCGAAAATAGTGAATGAGTCAGAAAATTAATTTATTCGGAAGGGACCATCGTTCATTCTCACTGAGTCACTAACTCATTCCCTTTTTCTTATAATTATATTAATATTGATGAAGTTTATCTTTAATGAAAATGGTACATATTTTTTACGATCGTAAATTATTAAATCACTACTATAAGCAAAGGCAAAAAATAGTTAATGGTACTGAAAAATTTAAAATTGTATGTACCTAATATTAATTGTGCGTTATTAGATGTTTCATAAGTAAATTTTCTTAACCGAGAACGAAACGTTAATTTTAAATTAAAAAACGCATTTTTATCATTTTTGCGCAATCCAGTAATGTAATATGGATAAATTTGTTTTTAATATATTTAATTTTCGTACACTAGTCGAAAAGTACATCTCTCTTTTATTATAATAAAAATTATATTGTATTCACTTAAATGTAATTGTATGATATCGTTTGTTTAAAGTTATCTAATGACTTCTATAGATAGGTACGTACCTATAATTAGACGATTGGTGATGTTGTTTAAAGAAAGCCTAAGTGAGTTAAGTGCATATATTATGTAGGTTAATAAGTTAAGAATATTTAGATCGTTCATAAATAAATAAACAAATAATAAATGGATTTACTAAATTACGATTATCTTTAATTTATAAATTTCTTAATTTCTTATCAGAAACTAATATAACCAGACAGCTTAACTTAGTAACATTTTAAGGAGTAAGAGGAATCGTTAGATGTAGCAATATAAAAGGTATAATAATGTGTTTGCATACTATTAAAAAAAATCCCTTAAAAATTTAGAACTCTCACTCAATTTATACGAAAAATTATTTTTGTAAATCAAACAAATTGAATTACATTATTAAAGCACATAGCAAAAACCTTAAAAATATTGATGTGTTTTCATTATAATATTAAAAGCATTTTTTTTCTGTACGGATCCCTATACATACATATATGGTTTTATACGACGCGTGTACAATAGTCATTGACTGCGGTAGGTATCGCCGGTCCGACGACATACATACATATACGATCGAAGGCTAACGAGGTGCTAAAGTAAACTTAACATAAAAGGCACGAAAATTTAACGTGTTCCTTTCTTTTATATTCAAAATTATCTAATACATTTTTATTACATACACATTTTGTAGCATTATTTATAACAAACTAGTATCGTTCGTCGTAAACATTTTCTGAGGTTTCGCACGTGTTTTATCTACATTATCAAAATAATTTTCATTAATTCCGCTACTTGCTTCAAGGACAAATTAGCCAAAGACAATAGTTAATAGAAATATAATTTTATACTGTAGTTCTAATAATCCCCATTTACGCATTTGTATGAAGTAAGTACAAATGATTAATAAAAAAAATCAATCATTATAATATAACAGTTACCTATTTTTAAAAATATTGTAAATTTGCATGAAGTAAGTACAAAATAATATAAGATTAATAAAAAAAATCAATCATTATAATATAATAGTTACTTATTTTTAAAAATATTGTAAATTTGTATGAAGTAAGTACAAATATAAGATTAATAAAAAAAAAACAATAATTACAATATAGCAGTTACCTATTTTTAAAAATATTGTTTTAAGAAAATAAAAACTTAATTAAAATATTTTTAACATATTTATTTTTTAGTATTTCATATTGAATTGACAAATTTTTATTAATTATTTTTTATAAACTGAAACTGAAAATCATGTAGTATTGTACAAATAATGTAGCATTGTACAAACCTTAGTGGTTTTCTTTTGCTACTTATAATTGTGAAATTGTACATATTGTTTCTTAATCTGATAATTAAATAAATAAATAAATAAATAAATAAATAAATAAATATGGTTTATTCTATTAGGTATTCGCTTTAAAAATCCAAGACCATCACGGTCGAAGCCACGATAAAAGCTAGTAAATAGTAATCATCTAAAGGCGAAACTTCCTAAATTTCACTCTATTTGGTAAATCAAATTGAAAAATGAAATTAAATCTGAATAATGTAAAAATGATATTTTTTTACATTATTCAGATCTAATTTCATAGCAATAGACGATCAAGCTAAGTAGCAAAGTTAATTTAATATGTTAATAATATGTTAATTTCACTTAAACATACGAATTTAATGTGTAACGGATAATAAACTATGTCGTTAATTTTCTATATTTATAAATTTAACGACAGCGACTGAAGTGGTCTTTATAATGTAAAATATTCATTCAGATTAACGAAGATAATTATAAAATAAGATATTATGAGTTCATTGTGATATAAAAGTAATGTGTATATAACGAATTATATAAAATTTAAAAAAAAATTGTTCATTTACACGTATGATTTATGTGTAATGGAAACTTTTTGGAAAAAATATTTTAGTCATCAGAACACACTGCTAAAACTATTAGGACTCCACTGCTTCTATTTGAGTTATATTTTATACATCATAATATTATATTTTGGAGCAGATATGTATGCATGTAGCTTTAATGAAATTAAATGAAACGAAAACATTTATTTCGCCTTACGGTGATTATACACAAGAACGTCAAAAAAAATACAATTGCAGTCATGTAGCTAAATCAATAAATTTTTTAAAAAAATGCTAAAATATAACTACAGGTACATTAGAAACTTAGGTAATGTACGCAGTATTAGTTAATTAACTTAAAGACACAGGCACCACGCTATTTAGGAATAATGTAAGCCTATAATAAAAACCTTCCAGATGATTTCAAGACAACGTCTTGTCAAATGAATAAAAATTACTTCAGTTTCTTTACTAAAAATAATAAAGAAGTCATGAAATCTGCTTATGACTGGTATTATATGCCTTGTTATTTCTGGAGCTGCATAAGACTTAATGAAGACTGTCTTCTCTTTCCGACTTCCGATCCAAGCTAGTTTAGTTCGCTATTGTGTTAACGTGTTGGTATATTACGTTATTATTAATGACAATGGCAGATTTCAAAAATTTACTGGACATTGGACCAAAAACAGCAACAGTTTTATGATTGATAGTTGATGAGGATTACTAAAAACACTATAAGAAAAAATGAGACACGTTCAATTGAACCAGAAGCGATTAGTAAACACAAAAGAAAGAACCATAAAGCAATTGAAGTTTGAACAGAAGTCAGGAATGCAAACATATTGTCACTGAGCTTAGAAAAATCTAAATATAAAAATATCCTGATGAAGATAAAAATTTACTAGAAAATGAAGATAATCAATATGAAATGGGAAACACATTGCAACTTGACGAATTATCATAATTATTGATTTTCTGTATTATACTGTGCATTCCCAAGGAGGGTTGATGTCAGGCAGGCGGCCGGTCGTAAAAAATAACATGCTAAATCACTTACAACATGAGTCTGATGAAGATGAGAACATGTTGTGCTGACCCTATATAAATAGGATAAGGGCAGGGAGATGATATGTAAGCCTATAATAAAAAATAAGTTTTGTCATATCAAAACTAAGAAAATGTAGAAAGATAAATAATAAATGAATAATGCAAATGAATATTTGGCCGTGTGAAACTTGTAGCATACGACTGTTCACGTGTGTGGGCACGAGTTTCATTGTTACATTGAAAACTTCAATTCAGACTGTATTTACTTTTGTGATTATTGTCACAGACATAATAATATCTTTATTTACATCTATATTAGTCTATATAATTATATAAAAGATATTTCCACTGGAACAATAAGGTCCAGTGGAAACCAGGATCTACGCCTTATTCTGGAACAATAAGGCGTAGAGACTTGAAATTTGTTAGGAATATTCCTTTTGCCGAGTAGAGGTCAGCTAAGAACGGATTTTACGAAACTCCACCCACAAAAGGGGGTTGCGGGGGCTAATATCATATATGGCAAAACAACGTTTGCGGGGTCAGCTAGTCTATACTTCTATACTAATATTATAAAGAGGACAAGTTTATAACTTTGTTTGTATATCGGGGGTAATCTTCGCAAATACTGATCCGATCATGAAAATTCTTTCACTAACAAAAAGCTACACTATTCAGAAGTGACATAGGCTATATTTTATTGTAATTGTACAAAAAAATTCAGTAAAAAAGAAAAATATTAAAATATATTATCAAAATGACAAAGAAACGATCGCCATCTATCGCTATTTATTAGTCTACTTATTTTATTTACTCTTATTTCAGTCAACCGACATCAATCGACGACGAAGTTTTTTCGCTTTTTGATAGATGGCGTTGGAGCAACATTTTATATAAATAAAATTTAAAGTATGTTATTTGGTTCTGTAGTTTAAAATAATAAATACACGATATTATTACGATTTTATACGTCAAATCCTAAACAATGAATCTAATAAAACAGTAATAAGAGCTACACAACATAATTGCATCACAAAGATAATAATTAACGCCCAACGAAGTGGGCGCGGGTCGGCTAGTAATTAATAATTCGACGTGTATGTACATCATCATCACACATCGATGTGTATGTACGTAACTTCACAAGGAGTGCATATAAAATTGGATAACTTTTTACCAACTTCTCAAAAAAGGAGAAGATTCTTAATTCGATTGTATTTTTTACCGACTTCCAAAAAAGTCGGAGGCTATCAATTCCACTGTATTTTTTATGTAGGTATGTTACCTCAGAACTTTTTACTGGGTGGACCGATTTCGATGATTCGTTTTTTTAATCGAAAGGAGGTGCGTGTAATGGGACCACCATTTAAATTTAATTAAGATCTAACAAGTACTTTTTGAACTATATCTAATAATACGTATTGACTATTTTGACTTTTTTTTTTGTAACAAGTAATTAATTAGGAAAATCGTTGCATAAAATTGAGAATAAACAGGACTTATATTATAATACTCTAAACTTGAATGAGTCGATATTTCGTAACTGGTTCGACAGCTTGTAACGAAACAGGTGGAAAAGTCGCACCACACTAATTTGTTTTGCGTGATCTTGTAGAAACGTTTAATTAATTTAAAAAAAAAATAGCAGTAGTCCCATAGTTTTTATACAAAACTTACTTTTATCAATAATTTGCAATCTATGGGGTGACGAAGAAGTCTTATAACATTTATACACTCCTTACAAGAGAGTAAACTCTATAAGAAACGGCGCGAAAGGCGCGCGATATGAAAAAACATATATATTACTAGCTTCTGCGCGCGACTTCGTCGGCGTGGACTCCGCTCCTATTGGTCTTAGCGTGACAATACATAGCCTATAGCCTTCCTCGATAAATGGGCTATCTAACACTGAAAGAATTTTTCAAATCGGCCCAGTAGTTCCAGAGATTACCGCGTTCAAACAAACAAACAAACAAACAAACAAACAAACAAACAAACAAACAAACAAACAAACAAACAAACTCTTCAGCTTTATATATTAGTATAGATTTACTTATTTGAGAAACACACAGAGTTATACATTTTGATTGATACATTTATTAATTTACTTGATTAACTTTTGTTTATTTGTGAAATACACATATAGCACAATCAATTAAAAAATATAATTTTTTTAACAAATTGTAACTTCTTAGTGGAATTTATCTCTGGCACTTTTTATTAGAAAAATCATAGGCGAAAAGCTGATGGAGCCATAGTTTATAAAGAAAAAGAACTTCTTAGTGATTTTTTATAAAAGATTTATAAGTAAGTTTCGAAATAAATAATTATGTTTTAGTGACTAATAATCTTCATAATACATAGTTTCAATACTCATTTAATGGACCACAAAAACCTAAAATAACACATGAATCACGTATCATTATTATTAAAAAAAAAAATTAATTAACTTTTTGACATTCATTTAAATGTTCAAATGTCAATATCATAAAAAAATGAGAGACTTTGTCTTACTCGCTGCCACACTGTCTGCAGTATCACCGAAATAATTTACATAAGCCTCGTGTCGAAGGAGCAACGTGACCAACAACATTCAGAATAAATCGTAAATCTATACTAATATATAAAGCTGAAGAGTTTGTTTGTTTGGTTGTTTGTTTGTTTGTTTGTTTGTTTGTTTGTTTGAACGCGGTAATCTCTGGAACTACTGGGCCGATTTGAAAAATTCTTTCAGTGTTAGATAGCCCATTTATCGAGGAAGGCTATAGCCTATGGCTATGTATCATCACGCTAAGACCAATAGGAGCGGAGTCCACGCCGACGAAGTCGCGCGCAGAAGCTAGTTTCATTATAAAATATAAGATAATACAATAACCATACAGCATCAGACCAGAAATAGTATATCTATGATTTATATCACCGTGCCGATTTATCGAGAAATATTAATTAGGGAGGTCAACGGTCTCTATATTATAATATATGATTTCGATTGTGATAACTAAAAGACTAACTTTATTGGTATACGGTGACTAAAGTAAATGACGAGCAAAACACAGCGGGGGTTAGATGAAGACGAGTAATGTTTTATAAAAAATAAATCTAATTTTTCTTTGTATTAAAGTTCAAAATAGCATAGCAACAATTAAATTTACTCAACTTAAATTTGATCTAATAAAGCTTAATTTGTAATAAATTAATCGTAACTATATAATTTTATTACTGTTTGATAATATATGGCGGAAAATTTTCATAAGGAATTATTACTTAATTGGAGATAGTATTTTAATTTAACAAATTTTATTTAGAAATTGTCTTTATTCAATCATTTAAAAATTGAAACTGTTCTTCGTGTTGCTATAGTGATATGATTTTATAGTTAACACAAAATTATCTAGATTCTAAAAAAAAAAAAAAAAAAACACTAAATCATTGACATATCTCGAATTCAAATCTAGAATTTAACTGTTGTTTGATGATCAAATGATATTGAATAGAAACATGGGGAAATAATTGCAAAATTAGGCAAAGCTTTTAATTTATTACGTCTTTTATTGGTCGGAGTAACGGTATTTAAAACGACATCGATTTGTTAAACGAATCGTAAACATATAATGTGGATCTTATAAATCAATAAGTACGTTAAGCTTCTTTTGGTTATCTGAATAACGAATTAAATATTTTAACCTTTCGCCTTAATCTTTCACGTGTTGTAAGCAATTGGGACCATAAAGATTAGTGTTGATTCGAAATGAAATCTATGGGAACAGGTATTTATTTTTAAATTTAATAAATTATACAATGACTTGATTAATTTTATACCATACTGTTGAGTCGGGTGTTCAAAAACATTTTAAATTTGTGTTTAGGTATTCTTATTATATTATCGAAAGTCTGACTTTTAAAATGACAAGTCTCGTATACGTAACACCTAGTCGAAAGTTTCCTAGTTCCCTTCAATACTTACTGACAGTATTAATAAAAGTATTAAAATTAATGCACTTGTTAACCGTAGTTAATTTAATTTTTTTTTCTTGGTTTATACGTGCGATGATAGTCCTTAGTAAACTAAAAAATTAAATTAAAAAAAAAGTGGTAAATTAATTTTAAAATATTGGTTTTAGATTTGATATTTAGCGCTTAATATTTGAAGTAAAATTTTCAATACGTATAAATTTTAAAATATCTTTTGTCTAATATCACCACCATCAAGATTACATAGTCGTAATTCATTTCATTTCTTATGTATCAATTGTAGTAAATCAATTATTATACAAGTATATTTAAGCTATTAGTAAAATTCCGTGATGTAATCTATACTAATATATAAAGCTGAAGAGTTTGTTTGTTTGTTTGTTTGTTTGTTTGTTTGTTTGTTTGAACGCGGTAATCTCTGGTTCTACTGGGCCGATTTGAAAAATTCTTTCAGTGTTAGATAGCCCATTTATCGAGGAAGGCTATAGGCTATGTATCATCACGCTAAGACCAATAGGAGCGGAGTCCACGCCGACGAAGTCGCGGGCAGAAGCTAGTAAAATATAAAGTGGATTATGCTAATATCGACATATATTGAAATTTAAATACTCGTACGTTCTAGGATTAAAATTAAAACCTGACTACAAAGGGATATACATATTTCATCGCCAAGTGCCTATAACCGATCTAATATTTTGACGGATTATAATTGTGTGAGTTACGAATCATAGTTAACTTTAGAGGCGCTTTAGTGATTAAAAGTTTATCCAAAGCTATACCACTAAGTACGATTTATATACATCCAAAGCTGTATCAGCTATATCAATGTTATGCAGTTTTTGTTGAAGATTCAAGGGGCTTAGAGAATCAAATGCCTTTTAAGGGTACGATCGATCGACGATTCAGCCTGTAATATCCCACTGTTGGGCATAGGCCTCTTCTTTCTATCCACCACGCTGCTCCAATGCGGGTCGCGGGATCGCTATCAGGTGTACATGATAACGACCGGGACCGAGGCTTAATGTGCTCTCCGAGGCACGGTGGGGAGACCCACTAGGACTGCACAAACACCCAGACCATGGCAAACATCTGTATGGCCAATACAAATGTTGTCGTGTGCGGGGATCGAACCCGCAACCGCCCGCGCAACAGGCATCGCCATCCAGTGCTGTGACCGCTGCGCCAACGCGGCGTTTTAAGGTTAATTAAAAAATAAAAATTTATGGAAGCGCTCTATGTTAAATTTAAAGTATAATTATACAAATAACATAATTATGTACGAGTAAGTGTTAGATTACAAAAAAAGTGTTTTATTAAGAAATGTATTCATTGGTCAGTATTTGATTCGGAAATCGGAACTGTTACTAATGTCATATTATTCGAAGTGTCTCTCTTTCTCTCTTCTGCTGGAGAAGGGCCTCCCCAAGTTCGCGCCAGACATACTGATTTTCCACCTCCTCATAATATGTCATAAAATGATGTTATATTAAGATACGTATAACGAAAACTTGATCATCCGTTATTTGATATTTATTTAAGTTGATGATGATCTTACTGACACTTAAGTATATTAATTGAGAAGATAAGTTTATTTATTTAATTGTCGATTTTATTACCCTTTGACATTATCTTAATCAGATATTATGACATTATCTCCTTGGTTTATTTCCGAGTAATTTAGTGATTAAAATTTCCAATCCGGATTTCCTGGCTTCCATAAATACGTTTTTATAATTTTACAAATTTATTTCAAAACTAAGTACCTACCTAAATATAACAACTATTAAGTAACGAAAAACTAAGTCATTAAAAAACTCCCTAAATCAGTAAATAAATTTTGTATATTCTAAAACATAAATAGTTTAAACTTTTGAAATCTTATCCATACTAATATTATAAATGCGAAAGTATCTCTGTCTGTCTGTCTGTCTGTCTGTCTCGCAATCACGCCAAAACTACTAAACAGATTTAAATAAAATTTGGTATACAGATAGTTTAGAGTCTGAGAAAGGAAATAGGCTACTTTTTAATGCGAATAAAAGGGTGTAAGGGGTTGAAAGGTGGGAATGAAAATTTGTAATGGAACTATGTTCGTGTTTCGTAACTGTCAAACATTTAATGTTCATCCCGTCGATATGGTAAACTCTCCGATAAAATTAAAGAAGGTATTTAAATAAAGGTTTCGAATCGACAACATATATCCACAATATACGGATAGTGGCGTATTTTACATTTTAAAAATGTATAATAATGTCAGTAATGAAAACGGATTGACATAATATATATTGGTTGTCAAATATAAAACGTAGTGGTTATATACTCTTTGGTCAAATATTTATGCGTGCGTTCAGAAATTTATTTAGTGTAAAGTAAGGAAAATATATCAAGCTAATTAAATCTTATACTATTAAAAAAAGGAAAGCATTTTTTTCCCTCAAATCAACGCAGGTGAAACCGCGGGGCACAGCTAGTATTTTATAAAAATAATTTAGACATTTGGATATATACATCTTATACTATTAAACGAGCAATTCTTGTATATATATATATTTTCTGAATCTCGGAATCGGCTCCAACGATTTTCGTGAAATTTAGTATGCAGGCGATTTCGGGGGCGAAAAATTGATCTAGCTAGGATTCATTTAAAAAAAATGTCGTTTTATCCCTGTTTTTAGACAATGAAAAAATATCGTTAGAATACGAATCTTAATTTCACCGATGTCATTATAGCTGTAATGGTGTACCTAATTAGGAAATCGGCGGGTGTCGAATCGTGTTGACCCGGGTTCCAATCTCAGTCTCCAGATAATTTTTTTTTCTTTTTTTTTAATTTCACTCGTGATTTATTATTTAAATAACATTAAAATATAAAAATACCGAGCAAAAAAAAACAAAAAAAAAAGAATATACCGAGCTAGGCTCGGTCACCCAGGTACTAATTATAAATTGTCAAATTTATCAATTGACTAACTTGACGCCATCTCATGTTTCACGTAAACAATTACCGACAAAATCACGACCGGGAGGCAATATTTAAAATTAGGTGTTTTGAAGTAGCCTATGAGATATTTTAACTTATTTGTTAATTTTGTAATATCTACTGTGTTTTCTAATGTCTCCGTTAGAATATAACTTCTTTCTCTTCTTTGGCTCTCTCCCTCCATTTGGGCAGCGCGTAAAGGTGGCGCTGAGCAGCAGTTCACCCACTCCTTTTGGAGGACGTAAAAGCGTATGTTTCCAACAACTTCTATTACTGTGTATTGTGTAGTGTTAGTAGTCATAGCAAGTAGGAAAAGTAAACACGTCCGTTAAGTTTGAGTTTCCCCACTTTATTAATGTATGAAACCCGCTGCTCGATAAATCGGTATAACATGCTGACTTAAGACTATTCAATATAACTAAGTACTTACTTACACACTACAACTGAGCCATGTCTCGATTTACTTAGATTACATTTTACCTCAAAATAAAAACAATTTTAATAATACAAAACAAAGACGAAAAATCATATTTCGTGGACATGTTGCGAACGACTCCTATTCATACATAATAATTATGTACACTTCGGTTACATTGAGAACATAATATTTGTATGCCCTAAAACCTCCGTTTTTTACTGCATGACCATCAAGTTTTGACAGACTGACGTTTTTTCATCTCTTTATGGAAATAAAAGAAAATATTTACTTTCAAAATATTTATATATCGTAGTCATTATAATGCGCCTTGATCTTTAGGTTCCGTATAATTCTCTGACGCATGTTTAAACAAATACAGTTTTCAAGTGAACAAAAACAAACCATTTATCCTGTTATTGTAATGTTAGTTGATATTTCAATATTTGATTGAAGGCAAGATTTATAATTTGTGTGCATTGTGACTTATAAACATACTATGCTTATACAGGTTCGCCCGTTTACAGTGGTCCAAAAAATTTTTTCAGCTTGAGAGCATCATGAGTGATCATTTAAAACATACTTTAGTTAAGCGAAAATGTATAGTTTAGAAATTATGATTTTTTTTATAAAATAATCCGAAGTTTCAATATTGTTGACACAAAACCACTCTGTTATGAAAACTACTGGACCGAATTGAATGAAATTTGTTATAGGTATAGCGTAATAACCTACCTATCGCGCTATAGGCTCATGTAGTGAGTAGGTTTTCTGAACTTTTCGGCAAAATATTGATTTTCGAAAAAATCCCGTGAAAAAAAATTTTACCGCCAAGGTTTTGCTAGTACTGCTAAAAAGTACCTTAACATATGGTTATTCTTTACACAAAAAATCATAGTTGTCCTTCGATTGTAACATCTTCAAAAACAACATCATGTACATTAACACATGAAAATCGAAAAATTACGAATTACGAAATTTACCATAATTTTAATTTTAATCATTTGGAACGGCCAATTTTTGATAAGAGAATCATTCATTGCGATAAAAATCGTTACAAATCAGTATTCACATGGCTATAAAATGAATGAAATGAAATCTTAACCTGCCAGTCAAGATAACTTAACTTTATTCTAATGTCAATTTATTGAGTTTTTTGTTGTTATTTAGTTTTTAAGTTTAAATCTTAATAAAAGGTTTGGAGAATTAATAAAACAACATAAATAATTAGCATATTGTTTATTTATACAAAAGGTTTTCAAAATGCCGTCCGCCTTTCGCTAAACATAATCTGCATCTACGTAAGAAATTACTTCGCAGCCAATTAAATGGCTAATACGCAATGGCAATAGGTACACAGTCTGGTGAGACATCTGCCAGAGACTTTAAGGGAGCGCATGTGGCTACAACACGACGGAGCTACCTGACACTTTGCCCTGCGGCGGAGAGGTGGATCGGTCGCGGTGGCACCATCCACTGGCCAGCCCGTTCACCCGACTTGAACCCCGTTGATTTTTTCATTTGGGGATACTTTAAGGAGATTGTGTACGCACGAGAGAGCATATCGGAGCGAGATAATTCAAGTGGCTATTCTTAAACAAAACCGGCAGACATTAGAATAAATTTATTAGAATTACACGACTTACATAATTATATGCTACTTAAAAGTTAGTTAAGTTTAATTATAGCAAATAGCAATAACATAGCAATAAACACATATCTAAGTTGGAATATCAAAGTTTAAAGTAAGCTAGTGCTAGCTAAGCTAGTGCTAGCTAAGCTAGTAGTGCTAAGCACATAACTGGAGATTGGCTAGACAGATAGATGGAGAAAAAAAAAACATAACAGATAGAACGAAGTCTGTCCTGGCAGTTAGTTAGAAATAAATTATATAAGTATATAAATTTTGGGCTATATAAATATACAATAAATATAATAAATAATATGTATTATATTTTCATACATTTAATTATTTTAATACCGAGAAATAAGAATCTTTCTTCAGATATTTACGCGACAAAAATGGTTGCACTCTTCGTCTTCTGCTATATGTGAGTCAAAAGCATATATTATTTATGTTATAGTATAAATATTTTTTAAATAGTAATTATATCAGTTTATATGGATATAAGGAAAACATTTTAATCAATTAATCTTCGCAATCAAAAGAGCATGGCAATGATTTGTTGCTTGAGGGTAGGTCAGTTTTGTGGCTTCAACGGACTAATTATAATGATTGATTATATCCTTAATGAAATGAACCTCGATTCTAGATGTCACTAAATAAATTTAAAATAATTAGAATAATGTAAATCTTAGTGTATTATAATTATTGTAATGATAATTCTATTCAAGTCTTGTGTTATCATTTGGTACATTGTAGGAGTTTTTATGTTAAGCTGTTCCCACGATTCCGTTCGCGCTTGCCTTGTCTTTAGTTAAGCCTATAAGGTAAAACAATTTACGCTTTAGATTAGGCGTACGTTCAAAGTATTCTGTACATTCTAGATTCGAAGCTATTGAACTTGCTACTGAGAGTTACAGCAGCTTTAAAACTAACAAGCCAAATACGCATTTTGACTTTTACCCCAAGGGAACACTGCCGAATTTCATGTTATAAAGTAACCAGAGTTCTAACTTATAATTATTTTCAACTGTAATCATGGCCACTTTTCATGTTACTTTATTGTTTAGAAGCCTGATATGCAATTAGATTACAGAAATATAGTAAAACAGGTGAACGAAATAAAACATTTGATTACGGTATTCATTATACTGTTCTCCAAAAATTTTAAAAATGTATACGTTTTGACCTGCCCCCTAGCCAAGTTGACAATCTACAATCGTTTGAAAACGCTAGTGTCATTCCCATACATTTGTTAGTTTTCTAATAGCGTTATCGATTGTAGATTGTCAACATGGCTAAGGGAGCTGATATAGTTATATTACAAGTATAGATAAATTATTAGTATATATCTATTTGGTTGGGTTTTTAGAACATAATTTTGATGCGAGTGAATGAATTATTGGGTTTGCGTTATTTGATAGTCACGGCTAGTTTTAAGTGGATTTATCGCCCTGTTTATACTGTATTACAAAGTGGATCTATTCCATATTTCCTAGTCATAAATTTTTAAAATAATATCCTTATAGTTTTAACCTTTTATGTGCTACATTAATTACCATAATTACCAAGTGATCTAAATATCACCAAATTCTGGTCCAACAGCATTTTTATTAGTTAATTAAACAGCGCAAATAATTTTATAATTTATGGTTTTCCATAAATATACACAGAACATAATTCGTCTGTTTATTTTAATGTAGTTATAACAAAAACACATTTATTGACATAGTAACAATTAAAGGGAAAATAATTGAATTCTGAAGTATGGGAATGGGAGTAAACATAATTACAGATATGTATATTTGACTAGCTCATTGGCGCAGTTTGTAGTGGCCCTGCTTTCTGCTCTGCGGGTTGCGGGTTCGATTCCCGCCTGAGTCTATGTGTAATATTTGTATTTATATATTTGTATATGTAACATGTCTATGCATATTTATCAAAAAAGAAAAGAATTTAGCTATATCAGTCGGCTGTTACCTATAACACAAGCATTAAGTTGCTTACCTTAGGAATAGACGACCGTGTGTGTGTTGTAAGATATTTATTATATTTATTATTATCATCTATATCTATACTAATATATAAAGCTGAAGAGTTTGTTTGTTTGTTTGTTTGAACGCGGTAATCGCTGGAACTACTGGGCCGATTTGAAAAATTCTTTCAGTGTTAGATAGCCCATTTATCGAGGAAGGTTGTAGGCTATGTATCATCACGCTAAGACCAATAGGAGCGGAGTCCACGCCGACGAAGTTGCGCGCAGAAGCTAGTGAATCAATAAATGTACGATAGTAAGTATTGAAATTGGAGACATTTTTATATGTCACGATGATCTCTTCAACGGCAGATATCTTTACCGATTCCAATTAAAATTTGGATTAAATATTTTACATACTACCGATACTGCCCATCGTCAAGAACTCCTCTTTCCTTCATCATCTCAGGGACACAACACTACTCGAGATCAATAAATATCATTCGTCTGTTATCTTCTTTTACGATGAGGCACTTGTTCAATCGAGTTACTCCAGATTTCGATTAGATATTTACTGTCAATACTGTGATTTCTGTTAATAACGAAATCAATAGGAAAAAGTATACTTCGTGTAAGTATATTGCGCTGACGAGGTACAGGGTGGATATTTCCAAGGATAGCTCTCCTGGCGTTGTGCTTCCATTTTTGTCGGTTAGAGGCATCGCGAGTAAACTGGACCATGGTGGACTCAGTAGCCCTTGTGATAACGTCTATCCAGCGGGTTGGCGATCGACTGCGTGCTCTCCGCGTGCTAAAGTATACGAGTATCATATTTTTATACTCGTCTTTGAAGGATACACGCGCCTAAATTATGTTAATTTACGATGTTGTGTTATTTGAGATGGTTATCAGAAAACAAATAATCTAAAATTTTGAAATTGGATACACTTTGTAATAAATTAAAAATAAATGTATCTTTTATATGAAATTAATTCAAAAAAAATTATAATAAGTGTCATTAACAAAAAATAAAATGCCGAAGTTACTTCGCTACAATGATGTTATTATTGACACTTATTACTTCATTATATTTCTAGTATTTGAAGATGGGTTTTCCAATCGAGGATTTGAGAAAAACTTCTTTTGTTAGTCACACATTATGAAATTCAGTTTAAGATTTTTATGATATTTAGGTACTACTAAATTTTAATTTCAATTAAAATAGGTACAACAAAGCCTTGGGTCTGACATTGTTATTACTCTAGACCTACACCTTGCCTAAATGCTTATTAAAACATTGGGTTCATCCTATGTTTCTGAATCTCGTAATTTTATACCTTATTTCTAAATTACTTAAAAAACGAAGGTTATTCGTATCTATGTTGTCTAGTATTCAGCATTTCGATACCTATTATTTGCCCGAGTTCTTGCTATTAATCGTACACTTTTCAACATTTTTCTCGTATAGGAAAAAAACCAAACCAAAACATTTTATCAGATTCATTAGCTCATATTTACTTATTTATTTTATTAATTTATTATATGAACCACCAACAAAATTACGTACATACCTATATGTGAATATGATACAAATATTGTCTTTCCTTAGGTTTATAAATACATAATTATAATTTCACAAATATACCTAAAACTATGATTACGTAATATTTAGTTGACAAATTAAAGCGGTATGAATAATTTTTAGATTTTTTTTTTAAATTTAGTAAGCCTAAACCAATTCGACAATAACAAATACAGGTTATAAAATAACGATACAAGTATTATGCGATACAGACTATAGGCAATTTACGGTGATAAATAATGCTATTTTTAATTTATGTTTTAAATTAAGCTAGGTTGTTGCTAAATAAATCAATGAACCTATCTTTCATGCTAAGTTCCCCATATTACCTACATAGTCTAGGTATTAAGGAATGATACTAAGGTTTGTTCTGTATAGTTTATGCTTGAGTAAAAAATGGGGTAGCGTGGTAAGAGAGGGTACATTGAAAGATAGCTGGCTCAGCAATTCCGTGTAGTCAATGGTTCCATTCAACAAATTATGAAGAAATATCATGTCAATAAACATGCGTATATCCGTTTATATAATTATATAAACAGGTCGGCAAACAAGCGTACGGCTCACCTAATGGTAAGCGATTACCGTAGCTTATAGACGCCTGCAACACCACAAACACCAGGCACCAGGAAAAGTCCCCCGTTAAAGTGATAATGATAATAATAATTATGACAATGATGTTGGTGGCTCTGCTTGTTATAATTATTATTTGACGCTAATAGATATTGGATCTTTATAAGGATAACTAGAAAAACGATTTTCTGGTTATTTAAAAAAAAACCAGCTATTCATAAATAACTACTTAATTAGGTACCTAATCTATTTGTAAAGTATCAACTTTAGACAAAACTCCTTCAATATCGCGGAAACTTCTACCACTTACAATATACTCGTACTCGTGTTATTCTACATTAATAATTTTGATAAATTAAATTTTTAATCATTCTCCTACATGGGGAAGAGGCCTATGCCCAACAGTGGGATATTACAGGCTGAATCGTGATCGTGAAATTTTTAATTATATTTATTAAAGTCTCGTCTAAAAATTTATTAGCTAGTCCTAATTTTATTGAAATTACAGTGAATAATTTGACAATGAATATATTAAAGTTAAAAACTGCTTTTTACATTCGGTCGCTAAAAAAGCATTGAGAAGCTTAAAAACCGTTAAATTATAAGGATCAATTAGTTAATTGTCATTGTACCTTACCTTATACACTTTTTTATATTTAGGTTTTAGAATGGGTGCAATATTTTTTGGATAAAGCTATAAGCTACCAGTTTACATAAATAAAAAATTAATTAGTAGGAGCAACTCTACAACATGTATTTTTTGTTACACTAATTAATATTACAAACTGTCATTACATAGGATGTTTGCGAACTTATCACTACACACCTGACATTGATGCCTAGTCCCCCTACCCCCATCCAAGGTCTTAAAGACATATTCCAGCGCAGTGATAAACAGTGATATTCAGTGATATTACAAGGAGATCCCTGTCTTACCCCGCGACGAACGAAAATGGGTCTTGTTCGCTGATCTTGGATATGGATGGTTATCGTCACCCGATCTTATGCCTGATTTTTGATTCGTCGCGATCTTGTACTCCTACTTTGGCGTTGAAGTCTTCTATACCAACGTTATAGAAGGCCGAAGTAGTGACATGTATAGCTTTTGTTATATCCTAATGCAATGCTTCGACAGGTGTCAGAGTTTTTGAGATTTCGTGATGAGTGAATGACTTAACGATTTTATACATAATATGGAAGAATAAGATTATACCTTTAAATAAATATAAATAAACGCCTCGGCCCCTATTAGGATTTAATCCTGTGTCGGAGGCCCGAAAACACAAACAATACACGAGCACAAACGCCCATACCACAGCAAACTTCTGTACGGCCAATATAAATGTTTGCCATGTGCGGGGATTGAATTTGCGACCTCAAAGCCACTGCCTTTGTGCTAACGCGTCGTCTTTTGATACTGTACTAAATGGATGTTATTTATAATCTAGTTAATTATTTAAAAGTGTGTACAAATATTATATAGCGAATTAATATTTAAAGTAGGATTTAAATTTTTAATTTTTTTTTTCAATTTATAAAGACGAGTTATTGACCATTGTCTAAAAATAAGACGGATAAAAGCTTTAATAAAACTGTAAAAAACCATTAAAAAACGTATCTTCAAAATTAAAATACAGATGCCAAAAGGATTTATTTTTTCAAATCGAAAAAAGAACCATAGATAAGATAATTATACTTATATCGAAAATATTCTTATAACGATTTCTGCAAGATAGAGCTTATCGTTTATAAGATACTGTCGCATTAATTTACGATGTTGTGTTCTGCTAATTATCCCCGTGGCTCCGTTGACGACATAATTACGTGCTATTTATGAACATAGTTTATTTGATTAGTGTGCATATTAAAAAGACTACGGTGTCCTTGAACTTTGTTATATGTAAATAAAATTGATTACTAAGTACTGGTTGGCTCGCAAATTACTGCAATGTAAACGATTGATAATTACCTTTTTTATACTTCTTCAATATATTACAATAAGATATATCTTCCGACAGGCAATTCAATTGACTCGCAAATATGCCAGGCCAGCTTCTGTGTATAATTTAATTAGCTTTGTTGCCTTTCGTATATTTGAGTAACGACAATAGACAGTATTTTAGGCGCATAATTTTTAGGTTATTATTATATAGAGGTAAAGCGAAACGGAAAACACTTTACGAAAAATTTGGAACAGTCTGATTGCGAAAGTACCTTAATCATACAGAAAATCACAGCCAAGTAAAACTACTCACTAGTAGTGTTGCGTCCCTATGGTGGATAAGGCAAGGTTGAAATCATAAACATCCACATTTATTCTTGGATTTGATTACCAGTACAGATTAAAAAATAAATAAGTAAATTAAAAGTATTATGTACAGTTTTAATTGAATTTTTACGTCTCATTACATCTTGAAAGTTTTTCTGTCATATCGGAAGTACAATATTTTTAGAAGCATGTAATTTTGTTTTTAGGTTTTTGATTGCATGTTAAATAAATAAATAAATATTCCAGTGTTTACAGAAATTCTGGGTGTTAAAATAAGAAACTAGTTTATATTACTGAAATTACCAAAAAATAATTGGAGTATACGACAAGATTATACGAAGCCTGATCGAGAGCAAGCTCTACATAAAGACTGGTAGTTGTGTCGGACGAAAGTTCTAAATTATACCTACCTAAATTTCATTTCTACGCGAGCGAAGCTGCGGGGAGCTGATAATCTATATAGGATCTCAATATTTTTTTTATTTAAACGAAGACATTAACAAACATTTAAATAAGCTTTTATACAATAAACATATATGAATAGTAATGATTTATTGACATACGCGACATAAATTAAAGTTTTTTTCAATTCAAATGTCAAATTCTGATTTATTTTTGAGCTGTAATCTGCAATACTTTAATATTATGTTATTAAAAATAATGTAGAACATTTCTTACGAAGATTTTTTATGTGGATTGAAAACATTAGAAACTTCAATCCGAAATAAAATTTAACGTAAAGATGTAACTAAAGGGGTATCGCCTTTAGTTTTGGTAGAATATTTTACAACTGAAAGTAATATTTTTGTTTTAGGAAGTGAAGTGAATAACGCAAAATCAACAGCAAAAGAAATATATACGATTATACGTAGCTGAAGAGATTAAATGGAGCTATAAGTGGGCAAAATTAATAATGTCGGATTTCAACTATTTTACTTTTACACACTTTACGATTTATTTTGAAATGGTAAAATATTATCCTACTAGCTGTGCCTGCGGTTTCACCTACATAATTTTGATGTAAAACACATTAAAATAATATATAGCCTTCCTAGCCTTCCTCGCTAAATGGACTATACAAATAAAAATATTTTTTTAATTTGAATCAGTATTTAAGGATATTAGTGCGTTCAAACAAACAAACTCTTTAGCTTTATAATATTAATATAGATATATTTATTGTGTTTTTAATTTTAGACTATGTACCGAGAATTTTATTGAGGTAGGCCACAACAGGATTTATCCTGCTCAAAATCTGGAGCACGTACGGTTGTTTTCCAACCTATTCGTATATTAAAAAAAAACATAATTGTGATTTAACGGGGTAATGCTTCCAGCACTCTTGGCACCATTCGTAGTGGACACGATTTATACCACAATTATCTAAAAGCACAATAATAATTAGTTTTTTAGTTTTGTGTTGTAAATATGTTTAATGTTGTATAATAGACTTTCAAAAATTTAAGATCAAAAGCTTTAGAGTGCGTAAACGGTGATGTGACTTAAATTGATAAGAATTACGAGTTTCGATATAAAAGGTAAACTGCGTACTACCTCAAAGAAGGTATGAACTAAAGTTGTGCCAAGTTTCATTTAAATTAATTGAGCTGTTTGGCGTGATTTTCAGCCAAGATACGGATAGACAGAACCAAAAATATAAATTTTTACTTCCAACATTAGTTATAGAGTGCTCTCTTAAAAAGATTTTCAAAATAATAGATTGATGACAGGGAAATATACAAACCTTTACTGTTTATTACAAACTGTTAGAAATAATGCACGCTGTCCTCTGCTTTAGAATACTTCTCTACACTATTTAAGGACACGAAAATCTATTACTTTTTTTTTAATAAATATTTTTATTATGTATATTTGACTGATACAAACCTAGTAACGCCCCTTCCAGTAACGCCCCTGTGCCCGTGTCGGGCCGGGATGGGAACCCGGTCCTGCTAGACACGGCGTCGTCGGGACTGTTCAGAGGTGAGCCGGACAGTCCCCATGGAGGAGAAGTCTGGCCTTTTCGCCGAGGCCAGCCTGTCGCTGGAGGGATCCTGTTGCCTGCAGATCCGGGACCCTCCAAGTATAGCGGCTGAAGGCTCCCGCAGGGGGTTTAGTGCGGTAGTAGCACCCCAATGCTGAGTCCGACATACGGTCTAGGACTGCCTACCCGGGCGTCCTGGATATCACCCGTAAATGGGTTACCCTGCGATACCAAAAAAAAAAAAAAAAAAAAAAATACAAACCTAGTGTCTCATTTAACCTTCTTGACGAAATGAACTTGAAAGGTTCATTTATATTACAATTTCGTCGTAAAAGTTATTACTTTGGGATAATGTTTATAATTTCAAAATAGCTCAAATGTTGCTTAATTAAGTGCACATTTAAAAATATGAATAATTATTTATCTTTAATCAAAATACTTATAAGCAATAACTATGAAATATTATTCTCATAAAAATTCCAACATACAATTTAACAAACATCAAGAACCATTAAAATACGTATTATTTATAATATCAGATGCCACTTCAAAGGTTATACTTTACAAGCGATGGTACTGATATTAACTAATATAAAATATATAAAATTTTATATTATATATTATGCAAGTTGCGAAGGTAATTACAATTTAATATAATATAATGAGTGTCAGTGGTAACGGTGACAGTAGATGGAAATGTTAAGGTCACTGGTCAAAAGTTCAGTATGTCGGATATCCGTTTAAGTTGCCGAAAACCAAACGTCCCTCATGGTGTCAGCCACACTGACTTTATTGCTACTGTTCCAGCGCTATGAGTTGCAGTGTAATGTTGCATAGCCTTGTAATGTATATTATCAAATGAATGACTAATGTGGTTTTATAGTAATAACGATTGATTCTAATGATTCATCGTACAATAGCAAAAGGCTTTTTGAATTAGGATTAATGAATCCGATTAGACACCGCGTTGGCGCAGCGGTCACGGCATTGGATTGTGATTGGCTGTTGCGCGGGCGGTTGCGGGTTCGATCCCCGCACACGACAACATTTGTATTGGCCATACAGATGTTTGTCGTGGTCTGGGTGTTTGTGCAGTCCTTGTGGGTGGTGGATTAAGCTCCAATCCTTCTCCTACACGGGGAAGAGGCCTATGCCCAACATTGGGATATTACAGGCTGAATCGTCGAATCTGAATTAATATTAATTTTTTTTTTCAGTAGCTTTTTTATTCACCAGTTTCAAATAAGTAAATATTTTCAATTAACTATCAGATAAAACTTTTTCAGTGATAGTAATAACTGATTTTATTAACCATCATCAAAAAAGGAGGAGGTTCTTAATTCGACTCTATATTTTTTTTGTGTGTTACCTCTTAACCATAACTTGTTACTAGGTATACCGATTTTGATGATGTTTGCGGTTAATTTTAATATACATAATTTAAAATCGTAAAATGATTCTATTGCAATTGCTTACGGGAAGTCAGTTAATATATATTTATTTAACAAAATTAACAACTCCGAAAGATTTCCGCAAATATTAATGTTTTTTTTTTATAGAATTTATTTCGAATGGCAGTTAGATAAACAGAATTGTTGTCCAAAGTTGCTGTAAAAGTCTATCTAGTTGCTTGTCGATTTAAAAAAAAAATATATTCAGATCCAAAGCAATCGAATGATAGGTACTTGTTCTGGTCTACAAATCAACTGTACAGTGAACTGTATTCGTACTAGGAAAACTTATTTTTAAACTGAAAACATATTTACGATTTTTGATTATTTATATATTTGAAAAAAATATGTCTTCAGGTCGAAGAAATATTTATTACAAGCAAATAATCTTGTGACAATAGACACTCTTAATTAAAGAAATAATATTTTTAAACGCTATTATATTATACTACTAGTAGCTTCTGCGCGCGACTTCGTCGGCGCTGACTCCGCTTCTATTGGTATTATCGTGACGATACATAGCCTATAGCCTTCCTCGATAAATGGGCTATCTAAGAGTGAAAGAATTTTTCAAATCGGCTCAGTAGTTCCAGAGATTACCGCGTTCAAACAAACAAACAAACTCTTCAGCTTTATATTAGTATAGATTTATGTTTGATGTAAATCGATGACTTACCTATATTATGTTTCTATTGTTATGTTAACAGCAATAATTTTGATAGACATAATTGTTTATTTCGAGATTTTCTTGTTTTCTGACAGTAAAAAAACATAGCCTGACGTCAAGATCATCATAATATTATGAATTTACGGTGACTTTTGCGTCACAAAATCATTTATAGTGATAAGTGATAGTAAAATTTAGTAAATCTAAGTAGAATTACAAACATTTTTTTAGCTTTGACGCATATACATAATTGAATTCAAAAACGAGGCAAATATTTTGATACATTTGTTTTTCGTTTTCATTTTGCGAAATTTTCTCGAGTACGCGCTATTGACGACAATTCTCTATTTGCGAAAACAATGTATACATGTGTAAATTCTTGCGATAAACGTAATTAGTAAGTTTTTATTACACTTACTGCGAAACAAAAATCTTTGATCTTTCCTTATTGTTTAGTTTCATATCGTTTTATTACTGATAAATCTGTATTTAAGATTAATGAAGCTGTAAAGTCGTTTTGTATAAACACGGTAATATGAAGATCAAAATACATACTTACTGGTTTGATGGCAAATATATAATATTCTTTTTATAGCCAGATCTCACTTTATCACTTTACTTTTTTATTTGTGGTCTTAGCAAACCAGGAAATCAATTAGGTACACAAATTTTGGAGCCGCCTGACTGGAGAATTACCTAAACATTAGAGAAAATCATAGCCTAATAATAGTAGTTATAAATAGACTTGTATCCCTGTGGTGTGTAAGCGCGCGCCACCTATAAGGGAAAGGTCCGTAAGGGCAACGCCGCCGGGGTTTCCCGAGGAATTTGGACTCCTGCGACTCCGGCACGGGCGACGAAGGTGGGCACCGCTGGTTTTTAGTGGGTAGTCCAGCATTGCACCACCGCCGGGAGCCCCACACTCCCGCTGCCCAGCTCGGCGGCGGGGTCAGTGCGTAAATGCATTTTCCAGCTTAAAAAAAGGGTCGACAACGAGCCTTTTGACTGATGGTATTTATTGCAGACGTTCGTAGCCTGTGATAACCGCTTATTGTAACAACAACAAATTTTATTCGCATCACTTGATATCAGTATGAAATTTTTTAGTGAGCATTGTATTTTAAAGGTAGAAATATAACATTTTTTTTTTCAAATTGCGTATGTAATGGGTTCTGTCATTATTGTATTTATTATAAGAAAGTGTAAGTTTGTACGTCGATCGTTTCATAAATTATTATTATTAAACGATTGTTACTATTGTTGATTGTTCATATGGTATAGGAGTTTAGTCTACACGATTAAACCTACAAACAAAAGGAACTAAGTAAGTATAAATCAAATACCATGATGAAAATTGTGTGTTTACGTATATTAAAAATGTAAATAATTTACGAAAACGTGACTAAAAACGTATGGTACTAAATAGCACCCACATCTAATTAATAGATACAATAAATAGTTTTGGTAGATGAAGATGAAGGATATTGAAGTATAAATAATAATTCCGTTCGTGGTTATCACTAGGTAATCCTAAAGTCTGTATAATTTAACTTAATAAAATCATATGATAATATGATACATAGAAAATAATGAATCTAAATGAAAATCGAACATGGTACACGTATGGTAGGTACATGGAACAAGGAAGGTTTATTTCTTATGTCTACAGTTAATTTAAACGTCTATTTGGTGTACCCCTGAAAGGTGGAATAAAGAAATTAAACGTCATTCAATATATAGATCGACATAATTATTTAGCTTTATTATACGTAAATGTGCAGACACAGAAGCTTCACCTTTAAATCACCTGATTTATGTATTCATCTTTGTATACGTTATGTACATATATTATTATGTAACTATTTATACAACTAACGTAAGTCAAGATTAATTGAAATATCTTATCAGACTTTATTGCCTATTTCATAACTAAATAAGTACGAGCAATGAAAAATTTAACTATTAATAATAATTATAATCTCCACGAAAATGACAATAAATATTAAAAATGACTTTTTATACGTTCAAGGTTTTGTTTAATATAAGCCTAGATTTATGATACTTTTTATTCACAATAATAAATAACTTTGCGATATGCGAATTAACGTGAGATAAAAACTATAAACAATTGTAATGTATTGATAATGTAAATGCCACTTCTACTTTAGATACTCCTTACTCTTTGTCTCCATCATAGATTTATTTAATTTATTTGCCCAGACATTATCACGAAGGCTATGTATATACGTAGAGGCGACGATTGCAAATAAATTTGCGTAAAGAATTTTATGGACAACTTTAATTATTATAACTTACTTTAAAAACGCTGAGCACACATTGTAAATTTATTTATACTGCTCACAACGACGGACTTCATTAACTCTCGATTACAGAAGTCTTATTAAATTGGAAAATAATCAAATAAAAACGACCGTGGTGGAATTAACCGGAAAGTAAGCACTATTGGACTGTCTAAATAAATTTAAAACTTTTATTAAAGGTGCAAGAATTAAGGCTAGGCGCTAAAATGATCAATAAACCGCTATGGTTATCGTTTATTAATTAACTTTTGACTTTTATTGGAAGTAATTATTGAACACAAAAAGATACATGGAGATAATACGAAGTAGGTAATGAAGTAATTTTACTGTTGTTGTTACAATAACATCAGTAAATACAATTTATGGTTCAATTTCAAATAATAATATTGTTTGTCTAGTCTGTCTTGACGATTATTACAATAATATGAATAGGACACGATTTTTACACATTTATTACAAAGCGTTTCACAAACAACAAAATAGTATTCCTCGAAGCGGAGATAAAAAGCGTGTGCGTCTGTTTTGACGCACAAGTTGGCCCATATTTGTTTAAATAAAAATAAACACTAACTATGAAGTGTTGCTTAGTAAGTTGCTGTTTGTTTGCAATGACATCCGTATGCTAAGTAAAAGAAAAGGTCTATGAAGTGCAGAATAAATGATATTTCCAAGTATTTTTAAAATTCAAGAATGGTTTAGCTAAAGCTACAAGTAACATAATAACTGTATCTCTACATTTGCACACAATTCTTCACTCTACGGTAGTCGAGTATAATTCGTGAAGTTCTGTTTTTTTTATACTGAAATAATTTACAATAAGTAATTTATTAGTAAAAAAACTCATTATATATTTTTTAAATCTAAACTCAGACAAAGAAGTTTCAGAATAAAAGGGGAAGAAAAAAAAATTTTTTTTACTAATTTTGGTTAAATAGTATTTATTATAACTACTTATATGTAAATATTATAGAAACATATTTTGATAAGATCATAGTTGTTCTTTTTTATTAATAAGCCTTTGCAGTTCTTATTGCAACTATATATGGATTTTAAGTAAATCAGACCAATAAATGTTGAAGAAATCAACTATTACATACGGACAGAACACAATCCTCACAAGCATAATGTAGTTAAATAGATTTCTGAATTTGGTCATTTTTCCGATATTATCCTCTCCTCGGCAGAAATAGAGACAGAGATTTAAAATTTTCAACTTTAGCAACTTTGAGGTATGTATAGGTTGTTTTCTAAGCCCGATATAACTCTAAATTGTAAAAAAAAATTAACACAAAAAATTAAATGTCATTGTTTGTCACAAGCAACACCAAAAATATCGGCATCCAAGGCGTCAATTGTTGTTGGTTTAACGGTTTAAGCTAATAACTTCACGTGGCCCTACAGCAAATAATCGAGAGACGTCAGATCGCACAGCCTTAAAGACCAATTGATAGACCATTTCTCGAAATCAACTTATCGCCAAATTTTCAAATCATCATTTTCATCATTCATCATTTCATCATTTTCAATTTTCGAATCAACTTATCGCCATTCGATTTCAATAAGTCGATGGTTGCAGACACCGTATGAAAAATAGCGCCGTCTTTTTAACCACATCTCGCACGGGTCATAGTCATTCATATTTTAAAACAAAAAACATCATGGTCGATGGAGATCATACGAATCAATAAATTTGAATAATCTTACAGACTTTTGTTTACTTCGGTGACACTATCTTCAGTACGCACATTCCTTCAACGTGTTGGTGTTATTGCATCATTTAGAGAGTATGTGGAATGCTGTATCCACAGTTGAAAGAATGACTTGCTCAGATGAACGATTAAGCGGACCATAAAAATCACGAAGTGGTCTATAAGTTACGCAAAATTCATGACCGAATTTCTTAGAGCCATCCTGGATAATTTGGTAGAGTTTTTCAAGTGTCAATCTAGTCATAATTATTTGCGTATATTGATCATAACTGTCAAAAAATAACGGCAGTATGACTTTTTGTTTGACATTTAACCCTTTAAAAATTTATATCAGGTTTAAAGAACACCTTTTGTATCGTACTCCTTTAAATATTTTTGAAACAATTGCTATATATATAAATAACATATTTTTCATTGGTACTTAATTTAAAAATAAATTTAAATATGTAACACCATCGTTGAAATTATTAGAAAATAACTATAAATACATAAACCGGCTACGTTGATATTGTTAACCAATCCATTAAAATACTATAAAATCTTATTGACAGTTTAAGTTCCGCAAGATAAAATTATATGTGTTAATATTTAAACTTTAAAATCCTGCTTAAATATAATCTGTTTTGTAAATAACATCGTCACGATAATTTTGAATTTATAATACTTATACTGTCATATAAATATTCGATCTTAATAATTTGAAAGAGGGTAACAATTTAAATTGAGGAAATATAGGTTAGTCATATCATAAACGCAATGACCCAGCACGAAAGCAGCTGAAGCCGGTTCTCGACTACAGTGAGCGCAACGGTACCTATATTTATTTGATGTTACTTATTTATTTATTTATTTAAGGTTTACCAACAGATATACATCAAATCTATACTAATATTATAAAGAGGTAAAGTTTATAACTTTGTTTGTATATACGGGGTAATCTTCGCAAATACTGATCCGATCATGAAAATTCTTTCGCTAACAGAAAGCTACACTATTCAGGAGTGACAAGATAAAAGGAAAAAGATAAAAATATATAAAGATTTTAAATCAGCAGGATTTGAACCTGCGCCCTCTGACGTGCCGTGTCAACAATTCAATCTAATCAAGCATTATTATTTGCCTTAGAAATTAATTGGTGATTTTAAAACATTTATATTTATTTGATTTTCTGAAAATAGTGAGAGTGTATTGGAACATATCAAATTTCACCGTACCCTTCTTATGTGAAATGGATTATAACGCCCAACGAAGTGGGCACGGGTCGGCTAGTATAGTATAAAGAGTACAGTGTATATAAATCATCATGTTAGGATGTAGATCCAATGACAGGCAAACACAGCTTCCTCATTTAAACTCTAAATATTTGAAGGGGAGAGAATAATACAAGTATTTATAGGTTAAGAGAATATATATATTTTATGTTAAGTTACGAGCTTTCTTATTATATATATTATATTTAATTAATTTAAAAAAATTACTGTTTTTACTTATACTTATTGTTTATTCATAATATAAATATTATTATCTGACTTGCTTTAATATGGGAACGCTGTGTCACCTACAAAGGTGCACACATCAGAATTAATTTGAATTATCTATTAGAAAATGTTATCATGTGTGTACTGCTGGTGTCCTATTTAAATAAAATAAAAATAAATAAATAAAATAAGCTTTCAAATTTTTGACTATTTTTTTATATCCACTAAAACTACTGTGAAACATGTCTGTCTTAGTTTTTTGATAAAAAAGTTATGATTCCGACAGATTCTCGGTAACAAGCTATTGAAGCCCAAGTTGGTTCTATACCCTTTGACATACAATGGCTTAAAGTTAGCAATTCTAGAGTTACGTCTTGGAACAACAAAACCAATCCGAGATAACAGTTGTGGACAGTCCAATAGGCATCTAGAAATCTTGTACAATAGGATTTGGTCAGCAACCCAACGGCGATCGACCAATACTTAAAACCAATACAGAGGCAAATCTATGCTGGCGGCACTGTATTTAGAAGTTGTGTCTGATGGTATGCATATGCGGCTGTCAACAAAGTACATACTCAAAATAAAAATAACTTCATTCAAATAGACTTCAAATGCAATTTCGAGTCATCATTTCACAAATAAAAATTTATTAACTCATTTGCTTTGACTACCTTTTATACAACTATATTTAACAAAGAGGTGCAGCATTAGTAAGTAGTGTACTTATTCATGAGCATTCCTAGTACAAAGGGTTCATTGCTCTTACCGACCACAATTCCAGTGAAACGTATTAAATATACAATAAAGGTTTTATAACACATTCAATAAAATTCCTATCAAACGTAGTCATTTGAAGTAAAACAAAGGCTAACGGGCTTTTTATACTTTAACTTCCTCAACAAATAAATAATGTTAAAGGAAGAATTTGAACCGTGAACACGAATATTACTTAAAATTACGAATTCGGGTCATATTTGTGAATTATACGAACGTATTACCAAAGAAGCGTATCTCGAATACTTTGACCTTTTTCGTGCGGAAGTTTTTTGTATTGATTTTGCGTTCAATTTCTGTATGCACAATACCGTTAACCGAGTATCTGGATATCAAAATGAGAGTCTCTTGGTAACAATATCTTAAAATTTGTAACTTCATTACATCGTATTTATATTTTTGTAAAATTTTAACGAAACGGCTTTAACTCCATTTAGTAAATGAACGTGCTCACAATATAGTCAGGTGTGTCACATACATCCTACTCAAAATCTGGAGCAGCCCGTCTGGAGAAGTAACTCAACCTTAGAGAAGATCACAGCTAAATTATACTACGCTCAAATAGTGATGTGTTCCTGTGGTGAGTAAGGTGGCCAGAGCCCCTGAAGACGGTCAGGGTAAGGAGTCAGTAACGAACTTGCGATGCTGTTGGTGTTGCAGGCATCTATAATCTACGGTAACCGCTTTGCATTAGGTGGGCTAGTGGTGGTTAATATAGCATATAGCATAAAAGTAAAGCATGCTAAATGTTTATAGCAGATAGCATTTGCTATACCGACTATGACTTCGTGCTAAATCTATAACGTCTCAAACGCTAAACGTACACAGTGCGCTGCAGCGAGGCTAGAGCGGGATAACATTACTTTTTAGCGTTTTATAGTCTCATCTCTGCGAACTTTTGCGTATGTCCACTCACGAAAAAAAACTGTCATTACCAATTTTTATTTTTATTATAAATCAATGTACGAATAAAATTTTCCTAATACAGTGACCAATAAAATAAACATCATAACATTTTAAGATGCTACAAAAATAACTTATAAATTAAAAATTCAATTTCAATACCTCACCTTTCGATAGTGGCAGATTTTTATCACAAACAACACAATAATATTTACACTTAATACTTTTTATACACATTACCACTTATTATTATTTAACACATATTTACACTTATTATTAATTATTATTTAATCACTGTCGCTGAGGGGGGAAATCCCAAAATCAAATCACACTTAATACTAACACTAAATAAAACAAACTGAATACTATAACACTAATAAACTAATTACTAATACTAGTCCTAAGCCTGGAAAGTGTAACGTAACACGTAAACACAATTTAGTTCTAAGTTATTGGTGCCATAAATTTTAGTTATACTTAAGATTACAAACGCATAAATTGAAATGTGAGTTGACACGTAAACATAAAACAGTCAAGTTAATGTACAAAAATTGCTCTAATCCATTAAGGGACTCAAATTTTAAGTTGTACTTAAGAATAGGAATTTATTGCTGGGAACTCAAACAGTTTTAGCTAGTTGTTAAAATATTAGAGTGGTAAATTTTATATTCGAGACAGGCTTAAAATTTTGTGTTGACAGATGCGGTGGAATGTTCTAAGGGCCAGTTTCCACTGATTGATATAATCGCGATTAGTTCGACGTAAAGTCGGTTTACGCAATTAACAAAGTTTAGAGCTGGAAATTGCATTTCACTAACATAAACTAAACGCAGTTAGAGAATAACGGCTGAACCGATTGCACTAATTCTTTTTTTTTGTGTTCCTTGAAGTATGAGGATGTTTGTTACAGAGAGGAATTTTAAAGGGATTGCCTGAAAAAGTCTTAAAACAGCACTTTGCTATGTTCTCATACAAATAATTCGTAATAATAATTAAACGAAAGCAAGGTTAGAATCGAACTATAAATTCGATTAAGCAAAGCATAATTCTGTTAAGCGGTGGAACCCGGGCCTAAGGGTTCGACTCGGCGTATGAGTGGTTTTTTTGCTGTAATTACAGGACGCCAGGGTTGCCATCACAAAGTTTAAGTTACCTTGTTTGGATTAAAAACTACAAAATTGACGTGTATTTTACTTTACATTAACACGTAAGGTTAAAAATGACAATGATCGGTTAAATAATTTCCCTTTCGAAATCGGTTGAATAATACATTATTCTCCACAACCGTCATACAAATTTATTGTAACTAACAATTTTTTTTCCTTTAGCTTTATTCAATGTGTATTTGTTTTTCCCTTTTATTGTTTATCTTTTGTTGTGTTTTTTGTTTAATTGATTTACGTAATTTCCTTTGGATCGGATAAAAGTGCGTACAGCCAGTAAAGTTCGAATTATTGAGGAAGTAATAATTTTATTCCTTGTTTTTGTGTAATAATTTTATTCCTTGGTTTTGTGTTGCACTATAATGATTTATAAACTATCGATTAAATTATTAGGAAGAAACAATTATACATTGGTTTGCCATATCTTTGAACACGGCAATGAACCGAAGATATTCAAATTTCCTTGTAACACGGGAATTGCTGAGTGTATGGTATCACTGCAGAGCGCATTGGTGGACGTGTAAGGGTGGGGGAAAAACAGACGCGAGATTTTTGAATAAATACGATGGCAGTCAGTTTTGGAGGGAGTCAGAATTTGATTTTGAATTCGAAGTACAGTACGTAGGCCTCCGCGGCCGCCGCGGCCTCTTGGCCGGCGAAGCTATGGAACTCTGACTTAAATTAAAGATAGAAATACCTAAAAAGTATTTTTAGATTTGATTCAGAGATTTCATTAGCATAAGCCGGCTGAGTGTGGCTATGTAGCTTCAGTTTAGTCCGCGAAATAGTTTTAATTTAATTTTACTGATTAATATTAAGTGCAATTCGTTATTATAAAATTTTAATTGTAATCCGCTATATAAATTCAGTGAAAGACCGGTGATGAAGCGCTCCTGATTGGTTCGAATGCATTAATTTTTTATTTATTTGCATGTTTGGGTTTCTGCATGTTGTGTTCCTTTTACTGATTTTTATAACATTTACGGAGATTTTTAATAAAAGATATCTAATGAATTATTAGTTAGGTTTACATCGAAACTATTAATTATAGATTGATTATTGAATAAAATAATTATGAAAAGGTTTACATTGATACTATTAAATATTGATTGAATATTGAAAGGAATTATTATCTAGGTTTACATTGATATTATTAATTATTGATTAATTACTAAATGAAATTATTATGAAAAGGTTACATTGATACTATGAATTATTGATTGATTAATGAATAGAATTATTATGAAATAAGCCTTATGACCATAATTATATTGAATTTAACTAATAAAATAAAATCTAACTTAAGTACATAACCACAATATGATGTTGTTAGAATAAAATGAAATTACATCCGATAGATTTTAAAGTACATATATAAATTGAATGAATCTTGGTTAAAACTATCATATTAGATATTAAAAGGTTAAATAGAATTTCGTAGGGTGTATTTGAATAATGAAATGAAATTTTACTGTTGTTTAATGAAGTCATTACTTTGGAAGTAGATAGAGTGGTGGATATTTCTATAATTTGACCTATAAACAAACTAATGATTAGTTGTCGTATCTTAGTGAATATTCTCTACATATAAATATACTTCTAATGAAAGTATATGTATGTATGTATATGTATATATATATATATATGTATATTTGGCTTCATTTTGACATTACACAAACTTTTGTAGTTCAAACATTAATTTAAGGACTTGTAGTTGTTAAATATATGTTGGAACGAGGTAACAAAGTGGTTGTAGTCTTGAATGAGTGCGTTCAAGGATGCTTTTAGCTCTTGAATTCATTCTAAGATGAGGTATTATACACTGATCTATGACATTACACAACTATTGTAGTTTTGAACATTGATCTAAGAACTTATGTTCTTAAATAAGTGTCAAAACGAGGTATCTGGTGGACTGGAGTGTCTCAATTTCACGATGACTTTAATTGAACTAAATAAACTATGTTAAGGTGAATCCATAAATGTTTGTATTCGCCAGTGTTTTATTATAGGTTTCCCCTATAAGGCAAGGCCTGTCTAAGCCACAGTTCTTCGCGTCATCGATGCTAGGTAGTTCCTAATCTAGGTCTATCTAGTAAAGAAAGTTGCGAGTACTTCCTACCAACCTCTGCGTTTGTGTTTGCCTAACTGAACTATGTTCTTGGTAAATACTATACGTACGTTTACTTATCTTTGATAAGAATTCCTCATCTTTGATGAGAGACATGGACAAACTTCATCATACACCTAGTGTATGGTAGTTGTTTGAACTGCAACAGAAGTTAGTGATTTATATTTGGTCAGTGGTATGTAGTTCTATTTATACTAATAGAGAAACATATTCACTTTTCCAATTAATTTATTGCTAATTTTTGTGGACAGTCTCTGTTAAGTCCCAAGGCGGATTTACTGAGATTTAAGCCAAGCCTTAATCAAGTCCTCTTGTGTTTTTCAAACATACAAACATTGATGGATCATAAAACCTATTAAATATACATTCTCTTTTCATTGTGAAAATGAGATACTCTCAGAGATTCTGATTGAGTAAATGAATATGTTATATTTTAATTGTTTTATTTATCTCTCGACACTACTATGTCCTTTGATAAATCCATTCAGTTCCTAAGAGAGCCTGATATAATCAAATGTTTAACAACTTAATTACTGGTTCAATGTTTCAATTGAACAACCTATTCTGGTTAATGAATGCTGTTTCATTGAATGCTGTGAGTCATGCAAGGACAAACCTACACAACACACCTACTCTACACGTTGGTCTTATACCTTTAATTATTTTTTACTTCCTTATAGGACACTCGAAAGGTTGCGCTGTCGCCTGTCGCTAGTCGCCGACGACCCATCTCACAATGGTGGCGAGGCTTGACAATATAGCTGACTATAGACCCGTAACTCAGTAGGTCTTTCCTATGGGAAATTACACTACACAATCCAATTGTGGCAAAAGTGTTAGGTTTCGTGATCGAATTTCAAAGTTGTTGTATGACCGAAGTTCCCGTATGGGCTAGTAAGCACACAATGAAAAGATCAGTAGACACGACCTCCTTTTGTTCACGTGGAACACATCTTAATACCATGTCTGATTACAGCTTGGTATTTACATCAACTCTAGTAATTCACTGGTTATGTCTATATGACGTCCTAAGGGATTACTCAAATACAGTCATTGCATGATTATGCTGCAACGGTATGAAACAAGCATTTGTTAGACAGGATATATTTCCGTCTAACTTATTGTAGAAAATTGGGTACTCTCAATTCCTACCTACTACCTTTCTTTTGATTGGATAGCACCAACGTTGTGCCTAATTTAATTTAGAGCCTTCAGCACGGTGTGGATCGGTTGGGGTCGGAGGGGCTTGGTGGAAGCGACCCCCCGGGTTCAGCTGAACCCGGCCTTTTAATTCCCTAATGCCTATAAACCCTATCCTAACAGATTAACACATACAAACAAACACTACACATTATTTTTCACAATTATCTGAGATAATTTATTAACTGAATAAATTATTTCAAGATAATTAATAACTATATAATATGTATTTAATCATTATTTCATTTACTTATATATTTTTATTTATTTCATTTGGTTAGAGTTATTAGAATCTATCTATTATATCAGGTTTGAGCTAAAAATACATGTAAAAGAAACTTAGACACTATTCAATTAATCAATGTCATTATAGAATATCCTATATATAATTATTTAACTTTATTTCTATTTTAGCTATCTAGATTTACTAAAAATATTAGCAATTATAGTTTACACATTCTTAAGGAGACGTCAGATATTTAGTTAAACAATAGGTGATAGCTATTTCTAAATAAATAAGTCTATTACTATTTATTCTTAACGGTTCTAATTTACTAAATTTTCATTAATTCCTAAATAATTTACTAATAAGGTGTTATAAAGTTTAATATCTTTCTTTCCTTTTCATAATGATTTTCCTGAAGTTAGTTATCTATAGTGTTTATACCACTGAAAAGTGTAAATATCTTTATAATTAAATTTTAGGATACTAAATCTTATTAATTCTAAATAAGTTAATTATAAGGTGTTATATCTTTCTTTCCTTTTAACAGCATTCCAGAAGTTAGCTATCTTTAGTATTTAAATCACTGGTAAGTGTAATTTACTAAGTCTTATTAATTCTAAATAAGTTAATTATAAGGTGTTATATCTTTCTTTCCTTTTAACAGCATTCCAGAAGTTAGCTATCTTTAGTATTTAAATCACTGGTAAGTGTAATTTACTAAGTCTTATTAATTCTAAATAAGTTAATTATAAGGTGTTATCTCTTTCTTTCCTTGTAATAGTATTCCAGAAGTTGGTTACCTATAGTATTTATATCACTGGTAAGAGTAAATATCTTTCAATTAAATCTTAGGATAAATTAATTTCAGTAATTTAATGTCATTGGGCAGAGATGTTATTTTAAATTAATGACTAGATAGGATGTTAGTTAGAGTTTATATAGAAATCAAGGCTTCTAATAACATATACTATGTCTTTCCTTCGGCATACCATAAAAAGAACTGAAGTTACTCTGAAACAAAAATCAAACACAACGTAGAGTCCTTCCTTATACTAGACGATCACAATTATAAGGCCAAAGATAATTGATATCCTCTTAAGCTTAATATTAGCTTGTAACGCCACTACCATGATAGTGTTACAAAATGGTGACGTGACCAGGATATGATAATGGGTCTTAGATCATCTATAGGTATAGTTACAATTGCTATCGTGATGATATAAGTATATCACATATATCCCATATAGGAGTATCATTACAAATTGGTCTCCGTGACCAGGATTATCATAAACTTGGTGATTAGTTATCATGCCATAGATTAGATCGTTTCAAATTGGTGCCGCGACCAGGATTATCATAAACTTGATGATTAGTTATCATGCCATAGGGTAGATCGTTTCAAATTGGTGCCGTGACCAGGATTATCATAAATATGGTGATTGGTTTTCCATGCCATATATAGTATCATTACAAAATGGTGACGTGACCAGGATATGATAATGGGTCTTAGGTCATCCATAGGAGATCATTACAAAAGTATGAAGGAAAGTTCATTGATCTATAACGCTTCATGAGATATTATTACATTCTTTCGTGTACAGCGCGTTGGGGGCCATCCATAAATTACGTCACACGAATTTCTCGATTTTCGACCCCTCCCCCGTCCTTGTCACAGATGGTCACATTTATGAGACCCCCCCCCCCTACCTAGTGTGACGTCACATATTTTTCAATTTTGCATGAGCAAACTGATGACAGTTTCGACATTATTTTTATTTTCATTTTAATAAAAGTCAATTCGCCAACAAAACAAATTAATAAAACTTTAATTTTTGAAGTTAGTTAATGTCTCCGCGTATAGACAGCGCGGCCAAGTTTTGTAACAATGTGCTATAATTATAGCATATAAAATAGCATGCTAAAAAAATTTAGCATTTAGTCTATAGCATGTTTATAGTTTATAGCAGATTTGAACATCATAGAGGTGGGCCGTACACTTGTTTGCGGACCTAGTCGCATAAAAATATACAAGGCGCAATCGCAATCATTTCGTTAGGTCACACTATTTATCATTCAAATCTGTTTAATGAGGAGATAATTACATAGGTACTATAAAAACTTTTTTTTGCAAATCGTATTCCGTTATTGTTTTAAGTTCAAATTCAATTTTCTAATTCAATATATACATATATTGATATATAGAATAATATAGGATATTAATTGTGAAGGTTACACATAATAAATAAGGAAAACCTATCCCTAGGACGTGTCACGGTCTCTCTACAAAGTATGAAATGTTATTGTTCTAAGTTTATCAGATGTGACAACCCTGAACTTATCTTAATAATATTATTAGACTAAATGTTAGCTACTTTAATAAAAGATGAACATACACGTTTATTTTTCATCCATGAATAAATTTAATATGTACGTCCATTTAATTTATTTACTTACCTAAAAGAATTCGTTTTTTTTGTTTGTAGGTACCTACTCACTGACCAAAATCAGGTACTTCAGTGTTTACGTAAAAAAAGAAATTTGGTTAGAGAGTCTATGGCATATAATGATAAGCTGTAAAACAGCATACAGCGACTAGACACGTCAAATATTGGAGAAATCGCGTATATCACATAGTTGATATTAATACTACAAACTAAATCCTTTCTTCACAAACAGATATACTAAAAGGTCAAATGAAAACTTGGACACAAATATATACAATAAATAGAAAGTAATCATTACTTTAATATAATGAATTGTGATACAGAAAGTACATATATTCTAAACTTTTAAAATAACGTAACCCAACTTGGATATTGAGCGTACCTACTTTGAAAAATACTTTCATTTTTCATTCATCCTTACTAGATAGAAGTAATGCATAATGTCAATACATTCAAAGACCTATAATTATGTGAAAGAAAACTAAAATTGTAAGTTTATGATTACCTAAGTGCTATAATTATTATTTATAGCACTTACAACATAGGCTCTAATTAAATCTATACTAATATATAAAGCTGAAGAGTTTGTTTGTTTGGTTGTTTGTTTGTTTGTTTGAACGCGGTAATCTCTGGAACTACTGGGCCGATTTGAAAAATTCTTTCTTTGTTAGATAGCCCATTTATCGAGGAAGGCTATAGGCTATATATCATCACGCTAAGACCAATAGGAGCGGAGTCCACGCCGACGAAGTCACGCGCAGAAGCTAGTTTTGTATATAAATTGTTTTCGTAAAACTTCAAGAATAAGTAAAAGTATTTTGATAATTTGGTTAAAATGAAAAAAATATGCAAGAAACAGTTATTATTGGATCTGAATATTATTTTATAAAATATTAAAACACATGAACGATAAATGGTCATTGGATACTGTAATTAAATTAAAAAAAAATTTTTTTTTGATTAAAAGGCTACAAACATAACAGGATCAAAATCTCTCAAATGTACAGTTAAATTTATTAATTTATATGTTTCGAAAAAGGTTTAAAACATCACCGTCCTTACTTTAAGATTTTATTTTTATTGTTTAAAATATCCGTATTGTCTTCTACCATTGAATGATCTTTGTATATGGCTTTACGAGTATTCTGTTGCAATTTTTTTAGTAAACAATTGTTTATATTTCCTCAATACAATAAGTAATGTCTTATTTACTAAATATTACTTCTTTTATATTTGGTACCATTTACAGCTGGTACCAATATACTCTGTCTCTAGTATTATACATATGTGTCTAATATTCTAAATAGGATAAGATAAAACAGCGGTTTCTATAATCACAAAACAGTTCGTTTTGCACACGAACCTTTCAATTTAGACCATGTTGCGTACAAAAGATAACGAATCGTAGTACTTATGGGATAAATTTGACGCTACTAACCATTTTATTCGTGGACGAATTCTTCGAAACAAAATTACTTTAATATAATATTACCGTATAGCTAGTATTATGCTGTTGGTGTACTACCAATGGCCAGAATTCTAAAAAATACAAGTATTAAATTTTACTCGCGACTACTCCATCGTTAGCTTACTTTTAGAATTGCAAATAGTTTGCCGAAACGTAAAGATTTTCTTCCTTAATTTTTCTTTACGTACTTCTGACAAATTTAGCATCAACTAAGACATTAGTTTCTTCTTCTTCTTTAGGGTTAATGGTTTTAAAAGTGCCAAATGAGCACAGATGATTTTACCAAAGACATTAGTTTAGCCTAGAAATATCAAGCTAGTTGGAAACAGTCAATGCCAAATATCCATTCAGAGCATACTCTGTAGATGACATTCTCTGTCATAATATCGTACATCTCATAAATGTTTTATCACTCTTAATTGTCATTCCTTAATAAACTTAAATATAGTGCTGTCTGCAATTTATCTGAGGGAGTGATTTATCGATTCCGCAAATATGGAATACGAGAAGGCGTACGATAGCTGTAATTGTTTGGACACTCTGATATACACATATCATAAAAATGTCACTGCATCCGTGGTCGGCAGTCGAAGATCATGATTCCTGATTACATCATGTAGCATACATTTTCATTTTTTATTAACCGTCTTAAGCTCACAGTGTACTTATATACGGTGCGGAGGAAGCTCACGGGAAAATTGTTTTATCTCTATCGGGTATTGTTCTATTGTTTAAGTGTTTTTTTTTTTCATTTGTATTAGTTTAATATTAGTTTTTTTATCAGTGATATATTCAAGGTGGGTGAAATCACTATATATAAATTAGAAAGAATTATTTTATAACATATATGTTGAGGATAGTCGTAAGTATTATTTAGTAGTAGAAGATAAAAAATGAAAATACTAAGAAAATATTTTAGTAAGTTTTTTAGTAATATGTCCTTAAATGTGTTGGTGTTTATTTTAAAAAATTGCAATTATTTAAATATATACATCATGGAGTATTTATTAGTTACGAAGAATACCTTTACGATATTATTCTAAACATTATGAATACTATTGAAATCGATACTATAAAATATAAAAACGACAGTGACTGTAAAATGTATTAAAGATTCTTTATCGTAAATAATTTCACAAAAAACTTAAAAATTTTCGTACGTAAATCGTACCTACGCGTGTATTAAATTACACTCTTTTTACAATTAGAAAGACACATATTGAATAATTTTTAACACAACAAAATGATAAACTAAGTTATTAAATTCAAAAAAAGTAGTGCCATTGTTGTGATCGTCACTAATTCGAGTAAATTTTTAACATCAAGCAATTACGTTAAGTCACATGGTTCATTCAAGTCGTACATTGCAATATTTCAATTTAGTTAAGGTCTTTTTAAGGATATTCAATGTCACTTTGTCTTTGTATTTATTCTAAACTTTAACGCTATCAGTTCTACCTAATGAAAGATAGGGATTGGCTGACTGTAGTAGGTATATGTACGGCAATTTTGGACTTTAAGACGAAACTCGTACAATCCTCGCACATGGCAAACATTTATATTGGAGTCTGTGCGGCCTGGGTGTTTGTGCTTGTGTATTGTGTGTGTGTCTGGACCCCCGACACAGGAGTGAATTCTAGTAGGACCCGTTGAACGTGAGGCGTTATTTATTTATTTATAAACAAACTAGCTGACCCCGCAAACTTTGTTTTGCCATTTACTTATGTTATTAACCCCCGCAACCCCCTTTTGTGGGTGGAATTTTGTAAAATCCGTTCTTAGCTCACACACTCATTTTATGACGGTTTATATAGTGGTATAGATTTTGTAATTCATATTTGATTGTAAAATAGTACAAGCATAATTAAGTATAATTGAATTACTGCCTAGGTATTACGCTAAGAAAGGTCTACCATCCAATAGTGACCGTTACTATTAGAAGATAACTTGTTTTCTACGTTATTTTAAACAGTTATTACCTTGTTATTGTGCATTATAGTACCATGTGCCTCACATAAATGTGTTTGTGTTTTAAACCCAAATAATACAGTTTAATGACAGTAAGATAAATGTGGTTGTTCTTAAACAAAAAAGACCGACTTCAATTATAATAACGTCGACAAGTAACAAAATAAGAAGAGCATCGACATCGATATGAGAATGCATGTTACTTTTTTTTATTCAGATAATTATACAATAAAAGGGACCAGGATTAACATAAGCTACTTGTTATCCGAAATTTCTATCTTTTCCGTGTTCATATTTGTAAAATGCAGCATATAGGTACATAATTATGTTTACGTATTAATATTATTTATAGTAAGGTTTCAATAACTAATTATAATTTTTATTATAAACAATAACATAAAATTTAATAATAATACTAAATAACGAAACTTTTTGCTTTTTTTCTGATATTACAGTAGATATAGTATTATTAAATACGTTAGCGGAATATATTATTTTAACTGCATATACAAATTATATTTTTTATCACATTTCGTGATTGATTTAAAAAAGCTACCAAGGTAAAACTAACAAATAAACGTATATAAAAAGGCCTATTGAAAAAAACTAGTGGATTTAAACTGAAGGTCGCAAGTTGAAATCCGGGCAGTTCCAAATTAGTTTGTCAAGTATTATTGTATCTATATTTTTATTTTTTATTTTTAATATTTTACGTTTCTACTTCTAAGTCAACCAATAGCTTAAACAGGCACTTTAATTTTATATCGTTTTTGTACGATTATTGTGTCAGATTAACTGACAGTTAAAGTCTCAAGTTTAATTAATAAATGGCGCCATGTATTAGATGAAGACAAACACAGGGTGAAGGCGCGTAAATACCGGTTGTCGCAGATTTGATTCCCGCTCGGAGTGGATATTTCTATTTGTACGAATATAATATCGTTCTGGTATCTGTTTACAAGGGTAAGCCTCCGTCGAAGAGTAAGGAGATAGGGAAGACCTTGCTATTTAGTAATGAGACCGCCTGTTGTACATTGTTGATGTTATTTTATATTATACTAGCTGACCTGGCCAACTTCGTATCGCCTAACAGTCGATTCTTTAATATTTATCCTTCCCAAAACCCCTCCACTAACACTTAAACTTTATGGTATGGTTTTAAAGTTCAAATTGTAATTTAATTATTATTGCGAATCTTTTGTATGGGAATATAGAAAAGTGTTGTTTTTTAACTTTTTCAGGCACTTTTTTTAAATTTTTCTCCCAACAAGAACCATCTTCGTACTTCAAGGAATATTATAAAAAAAGAATTAGCGAAATCGGTTCAGCCACTCTCGAGATTTGCGCTTAGCAGCACATTCAGCGATTCATTTTTATATATATAGAGATTGATGTATGATTATTTTTTGTCTACAATAAAGAGTAAATAAATAAAATAATAAAGTAGGTCGCAATAAACCATGGATCAACTATCGGACAGTGTTAATCATGTATTTTTTCTTAAAATGCTTAAAAACATCATTACAACACCATTATAGGGCCATATTGGCACAAATTAAATAATAGTACGCTGTCAAAACGAATAGATATAAATTTATTTATCGGCTATTGTGATCCGACTGTACGAAATATTAGAACACGTGGCCCGTTTATTGATTCCAATTTGTATACATTTATTACATATGCTAAATTTATGCTATGATTCATAGTATCGAATTAGTAAAAAAAAATGTAACCTGAATATCAGAATACGTTGTAAGTAAAACCGCAAGTAGGTCTTAGTCAGAGTCGGATTTAGGTAATCGGAAATATGGTCTCGGAGGTACAAATCCGGAGGGGCACTTACAATAAAAATTTAAAAATATTTTGAAAACATTGTTCCATTCTTTCTGAAAATATTTAGAGGCTTCCGCTTTTTTTCTTTGCCCCAGGGTCTTCGTATCTTCAAATCCAGCCCTGGAAGGTAATAACAAAATATTAATCTATCTATACATATAATAAAATGATAGGAAAATCAATGTATGTCCGGGATAAACTCAAAAAGTAGGTACTGCATGGATTTACTTCTGGCACGAATATTATTAAGAAGTCGTGTCAGAATTTAGGCTACATATTATCACGCTATCATCTACGGGGAACGAGCAGTGAACGCACGCAGGCGACGTCGTGGGCAGCAGCTAGTATACATATAATAAAATGGTAGGAAAGTCAATGTATGTCCGGGATAAACTCAAAAAGTGCTGCATGGATTTACTTCAAATTTGGCACGAATATTATTAAGAAGTCGGGTCAGAATGTAGGCTACATGTTATCACGCTATCACCTACGGGGAACGAGCCGTGAACGCACGCAGACGAAGTCGCGGGCAGCAGCTAGTACGAAAATAAAATATTAAAAAGAAATATATTTAATTATAATATACTTAATAACAAGTTGTCTAAACTTTTATCTCACATTGTACTGTAGTAAATAAAAGCATTCGAAAGTTCGATTGATGACCTCATTGCGGTTTTAAAAGTCGGTGTGTGGTTTTGTACGTCAAAGTGATCGTCGACGACTCATTTAGTTTACTCATCACGATCGTTTGTGCATCCGAATTTCCTGTACCGACTACAATATAGGTTTTAAAGCTTCAATGTGACACAATTAACGGTTAATTATTCGGGTTTTTACGCGACGCTCTAATTGCGGTTCGTATTTAATATCGGTAGTTTGGTTAGCTATAACTGAAATGTGATTCATAACTTTGGAGGAATAAAATGTTATTTTGTATTTATTACTTTCAAGAGAACTTTCAGCTCAAAAACGTTTAGGAATAAAAATCGTCCAATTTAAGTTTTATATAAATTTACTTTTAAACTGTGTATTCGGAGAACAATACTAGGTCTTAAGTTATACATTCAGTAAAAATACTGATAATTATTAATTACAAAATACTATTAGAAATTAGAAATTTTATATTTACTTTATAATATTTTCTACTTTTTTTTAATAACATATAGGTACACACGGTTGTCTGTTCCTATACAATAATTTTGAGTTTAAATTCTCCTCATGTCTTTTTTTTTAACTTTAAGAAGAAGCCTAGTAAACATAATTTTGGGATAACAAATCTCGCATTGATTGTTTTCTCTGAACTAGCAAGAGTTAATTCTAAGAAGAACATTGTAGAGGAATATAAAATAATGGTGTACTTTTATGTAGACATTTTATATTTAAACTAGCCGACCCGTGCCCACTTCGTTGGGCGTTAATTATTTTTGTGATGCAAATAATATACTTACATATACTTAAGTTTTCATCTATAGAGCATACATTTTGAATTTCAAGTCTCTTACTTCAAAAACATAGGACTTTCATATAAACTTCCAACCCCCGTTTAACCCCCTTAGGTATGGAATTTCATAAAACCCGTTCTTAGCGAATGTCCACTCCCTTTAATGAACCTACCGGCCAAATTTCAAGTTTGTAGGTGTATTTTTTATTGGACTTTCATACAAACTACCACCCCCCGTTTCAGCCCCAAAAAGGGTTGATTTCTAAAAATACATTATTAGTACACCTCCACACCATCTATAGAGCATACATTTTGAATTTCAAGTCTCTTACTTCAAAAACATAGGACTTTCATACAAACTTCCAACCCCCGTTTAACCCCCTTAGGGGAGGAATATCGTAAAACCCGTTCTTAGCTGACCTCTACTCGGCGAAAGGAATATTCCTACCAAAATTCAAGTCTCTACGCCTTATGGTTCCAGAGATATCGTGATGAGTCAATGGGTGGGTAACTCTTTTATATATATATAGATTTCAGTTCATGGACTGTTTACTTACTACTTACTTTTTATAAGTACGCACTTACATCATGTTCATTCCCAGTATAATTATTTTCAGAATACAGAACTATTCTTTAAATTCTAAAAAAAAGTTAAACTAAACTTTAAAAAAGCTACTCAAGTTAGTTATAGGTATACTTGGTAAGGTGCATGTCTTGATATTATTATTAATAATTGTATTTGCTCGCAATATTTTGTTAAACTTTAAAAAAGTTACTCATTGAGTTTTTTTCTATATCTTCTATAGGTATACTTGGTAAGGTGCATGTCTTGATATTATTATTAATTGTATTTGCTCGCAAACCAAAAAAACTGACTTCAAATACATAGACAAGTTGTGCAACGTAAGTACCTATAGACGAAAAAGTAGTCAAGCAAATGCACGTTATCAAAGGTTACTCAAAAAGTAATTATCATATCTCGATAAAGCGACTACAAAACAAGCATCTGCTTTCGATTAAAACAAGAGTCATCAAAACATATAACACGCACCACCTTTTATCATCAAAATCTGTCCACCCAGTCAAAAGTTCTGAGGTAACATACCTACATAAAAAAACACAATCGTGTTGAGAACTTCCTCCTTTTTTTGGAAGTCGGTCAAAAATGTCTCAATGTGATTAAAATAAATTAAATGATTAGTATACGATGATTCATGATGATGGTGACTTTTTCAAGATCTAAATAACTAATCTACTAAACATTGTAGTAAACAATAACTAGTTAACTTGAGCTAGGATTTGAATGACTCAACTAAGTACCTTTGTAATATACGCGTCATTACATTTTATGAGATTCTACTTCTGACGCTTACAATGTGCATTACAATATTTCAAGATTCGTAGAAAAATAATTAATACTGTACACATCTAACATCATAGTATAAAATATCAAATAGAATTTTTGTTATATTGATCAGCTGCTGTCATTCGGAGAAAGTGCTGACATTTAATGCAATCATCACATTTGTAAGTAACTAATCTATAAAAGAAAGTGTTTCTAAGAATTAATGAGAGTATATTGTTTATCTTGAACTTATCTCGCTTTCAAGTCAATTTTCGAAAGTGCCGAAATATTTTTTTATACTTACTCATATTACTTTATAATTGTATCAACGCTACCGTTTATGAAGTGACTAGGTGTCCGTAATAAATGCGAGTATAGGTACTCATTATACTACTGTCTACTACACTACATGATATACAATTTATAAAAATATAAATTTTTGTTTTTACAGCAAAATGCAAAACTAACAAAACAGATGATAAAATAATAACGTATTAATTATTTCGTATTTACTTTTCTTTATACAATTAGGGTGACAAAATAGGGCACGGCCAACCTGATGATAAAAATTAACATGTTTATTAAGCTAAGTAAAGATTTATATACTAATAAAATTGACGATTTTATCCTGGTTGGTCATCGTATGAATCATTATTTAACAAAATATTATAAACAGTCTCTATTAAAAAATATATCAATCAATGTCATCAGTAAATAAATTAAGTTCTCATAACTACAAACTTCACTTATTTTATAATATACATGATCATTATATTATATTACTTTTTTAGCTTTCTTACTGCTGAACTGAAGTTACTTTAATTGGAGTATTTATACTACTAAATAATAGATATGTAGGACAAGATTATAAAAACGACTTGTACATACAATGCTTGCAAATCTATACTAATATTATAAAGCTGAAGAGTTTGTTTGTTTATTTGTTTGAACGTGCTAATCTCAAGAACTCCTAGACCGATTAGAAAAATTATTTAAGTGTTAGATAGCCCATTTATCGAGGAAGGCTATAGGCTATATATCATCACGCTAGGACCAATAAGAGCGGAGCACCAATGAAGAATGTTTAAAAATCGGGGTTTTTTATCCTGTGAGAGCTTCCGCTGCGTGCGCCGTGCACAACGTAAACCGTTAAATTTTCGCAAGTTCTACGTAAACGAAGCCGCGGGTCAAATTTAGCGTTAGCCCAAAGTAACTATTCCACGCGGACGAAGTCGCGGGCAGAAGCTAGTATCTGTATAAAAACAAAAATCCTAATAATCAATGTTAGAATAGTTAAATAAAAATGTTACATTTATTGGGTATTATTAAATATCTACAAAACAATGGTTCCACAATAGTTTATGGTTTGTCAGATTTTAATTAATCCTTACGATATTTGCATAATTTGGAAATAAATATAATTTAATATTAAATTCAAGAATCAATCAATAATTCATTAGGGCACATATCTTATTTACGACATCTCAAACATAATTCCGAGAAATTAAAACATTCTCACTAAGTTCACAGAAAACATTCTCAAGATGAATGTGTTTTCCTTGCGGTGAAATAAAATATTAGTGTAAGGTAAACAAACTCTCCAAAAGCATTATATTTAAAAAAAGTTAGTCAGTCTGTTTAGATAATTTAAATTTATTATTGTTCCTATTTCTCAAAAATTAAAAAAAAAATTAATTTTTTTTTAAATAATTTACATTTATGCAAACTGATAAGTCCGACATAATGTTTGATTTAAAAAAAAATAACTAAATGTTTAACTCACACAATATTATATTATTATTTTTTAGTAACGCGTTGAAATATAGTCTGATATGATTTAATTTACAATTATGTATAATACAGCAAAATACCTGACAAGTTTAGTTAGAAAACCGGTAATATTTATATTAATTACCTTAAAGTCCCTCGATTAATCTATATTCAAACAGGATCAAACTTTGACACTACGAATCAGCCTGTAATATCCCACTGTTGGGCATAGGCCTCTTCCCCATGTAGGAGAAGGATCGGAGCTTAATCCACCACGCTGCTCCAATGCGGGTTGGCAGATATATTTCCTACTATGAGTAACGATCGTTATCAGGTGTACATGATAACAACCGGGACCGACGGCTTAACGTGCTCTCCGAGGCACGGTGGGGAGACCCACAAGGGCTTTTTTGACACTAGTTAAGATAAAATTCTATAAAATCAATTATTTAATTATTTTCATAATTATTATAATTTGTCTTCGAAATGAAATGAAAATGTCGTAACATCAATACATATAATAAAAATGTTACGGACGTCTGTACATGGAATATATAATATGAGAAAAATTATTATTGGCACCTTTATCAACGCAAATAGCACTCAAAACAATGATTGTTAGAATTTTTATCTGTTTGTCTGTGCGTGTGGCTTATTCGATTTAGATGTAGTTTTCACTAATATATTGTGGTAAGCTTAACTTATCATTTAGTGTTTATTTTATGTCAATCACTTCATAAATAAAAAAGTTATGCCAATTTAAAGAATCACTTTGAACATGTACCTAAATACCCAGAACGCGAACGAAGTCGCAGGCACAGCTAGTAAATTTCTAAAAATGTCTTCTAGTTATAAATTTAGCGTCATTTTTAATCACAGATAGAATATTTTATATTTGTAAACCTGATTAATAAATTCATTTGTTAACCTCGATCTTGAGACGGAGTGGCGACAACGACATTTTCGTTTCTCCGAAATGGAAGCGTGTAATACTGGATTTAATTTCCATACACGATATTATGTTTCAATATAAAATTTTTAAAGTTGAAGTATATGGTGATGATTCTGTAATATTTAAACACAATAGATGACAAAATTCATCATCAACATCAGATAGAAGATTGAAACAGATAAAAATATATTTTTCATAATACAAACATTTATATTATAATAAAGTAAAATATTATTTCTATTATCATCATTTATTTTTCTTTCTTTGTGTAATCAAACAATTTACGAGTACCTATATAGCAACACTTAACTAAATAATAACATTACATAATTATATTACTTTTTCACTTATTTTATAATATATTTTTTCCGTAATTGAAAACCAGTTTTATTTATTTATTTATACTTTATTGCACAATACATTACATAATTGTACAAAAGGCGGGCTAACCAGCTAACCTTAGGACGTGCAAGAGCGGTCGTTTGTAGGTGTGCAAAAAATGAGTTGGTACCTTACGAAAATATGAGTATGGATACATACATACATACATACATAAATACAATATATACATACATACATACATACATACATACATACATACAATATATACATACATATTATAAAATACTTAATACTTAATAATCTGACGACAATAAAACCACATAATGTTAAATTTTAGCTAAGAAGAACTTCTTAACTTGTCTCTACTAACTATTTATTACATTTCTCAATAGCTTATTGTTAAACATACGGCGACTTTTTAATACACCAATAAAAATGTATAATATTAATGTATACTATTGACCATTGGCCATTATAAGGCTATAATTTATTTACGCGCTGAATTTAGTTTATGTTACAGTTCGGGTTAGAAAGATTTTATTTTAATGTTTTTAGAATCCGAAGAATTTACCACAGTAACATAGTCTATGAAATAACAAAATATTAATTTTGCTTTCGAAGCTAATCTTTAATCATTTCATCTGAAATCTGTAATTTTGTATACAGGAATTTTTATAATATGGACATGAAAAAGGCACTTGAATCTATAATATTATATAAAATAAAAATGAAAATACTTTATGAATAAAAAAGAATAAACACTAACGTAATAACGTTAATCGATTTTTCTTACAATATTTGGAAAAGATTTTAGCAGGATGTAATGTGTTATTCGTGCCCAAACAGTGAATGTATGAAACCAAATATAACATTCTTCAACGCGTATTTACCATGAATATGTGATTACCTATTTAATTTTAAGATTGTGTAAATAAAATTATGCAATACATGATATATTTGCTTTTAACCGCAACTTTAAAACCTTTAAAAACTCGATGGTAACTTTTTATATACTATAAAATTTCTTGGTATTGCAGTCATATGCTGTAAACACTTTTAAATCGTACTACATACACACTTAAAAATTATCAATGTGTATAAAAAAAATAATAATAAAAATATTAAAAATGTTTTTCCCACATTTTTTTGTATAACTCGAAAGAGTACGAACAAATTGCAATTCTGGGTCGCTGTAAAGGCAAGCATATTAGTATATTATGTATGACTTTGTATGTAAGCATATTAATACTTGTAAAGTCAGTGGCAATTGGGACTCAAGACGTGCATGAACTAACACAGTTATCTTCACAAAAATTAACAAATTATTTAAGAAAAGGAAATATGATTCTACACATTGAAAAAGACTACAGAAAAAGTCTAAGACTTAAGAGAGATGAATTGACATCGAGCGATGACATCCATAATAATTATGTTCTAATGATATTTGACTGATGATGTTGACACGTATTACAAAAATAACCATTACTATAAAAATAACCATGACTATTTTATAGTCAGGATAATAATGGTTTACTATAAAGTAGTCAGGATAATAATGGTTTACTATAAAATAGTCAGGATAATAATGGTTATTTTGATATTAAATTTTTTATAAGACATTGATAAACTAACGTAATTGAGTATCATAGATAAAATGAAAGCAGAGTATACAACGAAAGATTGTGAATTTATATAACCATGATGAACCATGAAGTAAATTTACTTTATACAATGTAACGATGATTTTTACAATAACATTGATAGAACGTTAAATATCGTACTAGCGTGAAGTTCTTCGTTTGTAAATATGACTTGCACTTTGTCATTATAAATCGTTTAAATAAGTCTCAATTAATACTTTGTAGTTTTTCAAGCGATTAAACTAAAAAAATAACGTTTTTGTTAATTATTAAAGTTATATGAGAATTCACAAAAAGATGAATGTTTTTTATTGCATAGGTACCTATATCGTGTATATGCATCTTTATTTTTAAATTGAAAAGGCCATCAGGCAATCATTTCACAGGAGTGCCGACATTTATAAAATAATATTTAATTGTATATTAAGATAATCTTTTGTAAGATAAAGGTTATTATCATGTATTAATATGTACTTTAAGTACAATATTCGATCATCGATATGTTGTACAATAATAACACAAAATATTTATTTATTACATTTTAAAGAGCATATTATCCTTTCATGAATGACTCTGTAATTTACTTTGGTATTTTTAGTAACTATGTTCAGTAATACAGTGACGAAAAAAAAACGTTCCTTACATGTACCTACTATATTTTATGAGAAACTTTTACTCTTTCAAGTAACGTGTTAAGTTTCTGATTAGAAAAAGTACATTTTTTATACTAAGAAAGTGGCAAGAAAGCGTACGGTCTACCTGATGGTAAGCGCATACCTATTTACTACCTTTAATAAAATACGATTATTGTATGTGATATCTACGGATAAGCTTGAAGTCAGTGCCAGGCCCTAAACAAAATAAAACTTAATATTACAAACTATATATACAGCTTAAATGAATACTGGTCATTTACTGTAATGAGATCGGTGCCGAGACGTAGATACTGACGAAGGGACTACTCCACAAGTTTAAAGTCGCTCAACGTGCAATGGAACGGTCTATGCTTGGGATCTCTCAGCTCTCACAAAGATAGGATCAGAAATGAAACTTCGCGAGACTCGTCCGGTCGTCCGAGAGACGGGGACGACGGGCCTCCGGGCTGCGATATACTGTAATGTCTGGTGCGATCTTGGGGAGGCCTATGTCCAGCAGAGGACTGCAATAAGCTGATCCCATTTCTGTGTTCCCGTGAGCTGAAATGTGTACTGTACTGTAACGAAATTCCTACTACGCTTGGCTTGTTTTGTACCTAAGTCTGAATTTTACTCAATTTTTCACTTTTTTATAATATTTTGTGGGCCTCAATAATATCTAAATAAAAAAACACCTTTTAATTTATAATGTGACGATAATAAAGAACCGATAAAAAAATTGGACTTTAAATTTCATGCATATTGTCCCAATTGTCAACGGTTATGTCGCGTGAAGATTTTATGTAAACATAATTATTAATTAATTTAAACTTACAAAACACTTAAGTTCTTACAGAATATTTAAGTTCGTCTCCACACAACAAATAATTACTTCAAGGCGCGATAACTGATAATCTATTTCGTGTCGATAATTACGTTTACCTACTCACGATTATACAATAAATTGTGTTGTTTATTGTTTACAGAACATGTAAATAATTATATGAAGTTCAATCTTAATCATGAGCTTATAAGCTAGTCAGCAGTATTTATATGAAAACATTTACAGTCACTCTAGCAATCAAATAAGGAAATATATGTATTATTCGTTGTGATAACACAATTATAACATATACGACCATTTAAGTTTACAATGATGTATAGGTAAAAGTTTTTTAGCTAGGTATAAATAGTGATATCCTTCACTTCAGCCTGTAATATCCCACTGCTGGGTATAGGCCTCTTTCTCCGTGTAGGAGAGCGTAATCCACCACGCTGCTCCACCGTGGGTTGGCGAATATGTTCCTATACCACAATTTACTAATCTGTGCCTATGCTATGAGTAACGACCGCTATCAACTTTTTATGATAACAACCGGGACCGACGGCTTTTAACGTGCTCTCCGAGGCACGGTAGACAGACCCACAAGGACTGCACAAACACCCAGACCACGACAAACATCTGTATGGCCAATACAAATGTTTGTCATGTGCGGGATCGAACCCGCAACCGGTCGTCTGTTCCTACGGTAAGCAATTTAATGCTTGTGTTATGAATAACAGCCAACTGTTAAAGCTAAATATTTTTTTGATAATTATACATACATAGAAAAAATACATATATAAATAAATCCAAATATTACACAGAAAGCATGGCCACTACAAACCGCGCTAATGGGCTAGTCGTTTATATACATTTCCCTAACAATATTCGTTTGTGAATAAAGAGGCATTAATTTAATTCTGATGCGAGTCATAGGTACCTACATTTTTTTCACCTGTTTTGACATTTTAAATTATTACCAGTACACATAAATACGAAACACTTTTGTACACAAAACAAAAGATGAAAACTAATTGTACGACGACGTTTTGTCTGTCGAAATAAATAGGTAGATATTTGCATACCAGTTTCCCGTTGCACGTCTTAAGTGACTTGCTTTATTTCAACTAGCAAATTCTTGTAATTTCTAGTGTATAAAGAATTAGTGTATATTAAAATAACTTATTTGTATAATAAAACTGAAGTACATTCTTAACTAAACATACATACGTTTTTGAAAACCATACACAAAATAATTAGAAAATATTTTATCTTGTTACTAGCGACCCGCTCCGGCTTCACACGGGTGCAATGCCTATACTAACTATAAAATATATAATAAATATTTGCAATCTAAGCGCAAAAAATGTGTTTATTTACGACATCATATTAGAAAACTTTAAAACTATCAGTGTTACTCTACTATATTATGCATGTATTATACATATAAACCTTCCTCAGGAATCACTCTACATACTCGTACTAAAGAAAACTTGGGGAGGCCTATGTCCAGCAGTGGACTGCAATAGGCTGAACTGACTAACTGACTGACTAAAGAAAACCGCATCAAAATCCGTTGCGTAGTTTTAAGATCTAAGCATATATACAGACAGACAGACAGCGGGAAGAGACTTTGTTTTATAATATGTAGTGATAAGTCAGTAACCAAAATATTCTAACTATTTTTTAAATCTACAAAATTGAAATTTTAGTCGTTCATGTTCATGTCGTAGAAATTGAATATATTATTATGTAGAAAACCCGTTTTGCGTTATAACCTAGCTGTGGCCAATTGATAACACCTCGTATACGGCTGGTTTGATAATACTTAGCTCTTCCAAAGATTCGAAATATAATTGTTACTGTTACATTTTTGATATCTCTAGTGCAACATATTATGTTCACGATTACACAATTCAGATTTACTGCAAATAACTTGATATTATGGAAAAAAGTATGTCCAGGACATTGGCAAAACAATTATAACTCCTAGAACAAAAATCGTGCAAATAAACTGTGACTTGAAAACTCAATTATAATGAGGTAAATACAAATGAGTGCGCTTCTATTTGCATTAATATTGAGTTTCGCAATGATATAATAAGTACCTATTCCTCAGAAAGTGTAAACTGTATTCCAAATTATTCTTGCAGAATTAAGGGCCTATGAAAACCGCGTTTTATAAACGCGATACAGACGCGATGCAAACGCGCGTATGTCGCGATACAAACGCGCTGTCGACGCGCGCTTTAGAAACGCGCGTCGACGGCGCGATTAAAAAACGTGGTTTGCATAGGCCCTTATATAGAATAATTTTTTTTTAATTAAAATACTTAATATAAATTATGTAAAACAACTAAAACTGGCAACCATAAGTATATATTATACATTTTAGAAAATCATTATAGTTGTATATATTTTAACATATTAACTACTTCTTATATAATTAATACATAGGCAATATACATTAGGGTGGAGCGATAATGTATGGAGTTTAAAAAAATTCTTTTTATTTCAACGGCATAGCAATTAAAAGTTGTCTTGTAATATATAAAAGAAAAATACAAAATTTCACCAACCAGTCATAATGTTTAGAGGTGCCCCAGAACAACTGAATATTGAACAAAAAAAAAAATTTTTCTCTTTTTTTCATTTATTCTAAAACTTTGCCAGAAACATTAAAAAAAAAGTTAAAACATCAAATTGATTTTTGTATTGAAACTAAGCATTCGCTTACACGAAAATAGTTTTGCTCTAATGAGATCCGATGGCACCTGAAGAGCATTTGGGCCCTGTAGTTTAGCCATCTCAATGTAACAACAAATGTCGCTGTTGTAATTTCATTAGAATGCATTTGGTAAATAAACCACTCTGTCTCGGTCTTGGTCTGTTTAGTTCTTCCTCCATCAGACGAACAACGCCACCTTTGAAACCGGTATTCACTACTGTTCCATCGCAGCCAATAACAGCTATTTCACTCAGTTTTACGAACTTACATTTCAAGTTATTGTATTTATACCTTTAGCAATTCCCGATTCACACGTGACGTGCCCAAAATACCTAGTTGCTTCCTGGTTCCTATAAAATCACATAATGATCTATGATCCATTTTCTATAAAATTTCCCTTCTTCTCTCATTAAAATTAAAATTTTCTCCCATTAAAATACACAGGTACCACGAAGAAATTTGTTGCAGTCAGCTTCTTGTAAAGTTGATCTGACTTTAGTTATTTCACGGCGCAACTTTGAACGATCAATAACATGACTTAGAGGGTTTGATGAAATAATGCCAACATCTCTTAACACAGAAGAAGCTATAATGGCAGCGGCTCTATCCGTAACTCCAGTACGATCACAGGCTAATGCCGGTAAATTCAATATCTTTTTTGTTTGATGTGGCGAAGCTTTGTGTTTCAACTGTTCTGGGTTTTCATACTGAGGACTAGAAGAATGTACAAGTAAGCTATCACATGAGCTGCTGCTTTCGATTGGCAAGTCATCAACGAGAACATCAAGGTTTATCAAAATAGTTATCCTTTCTGTTACGAGATAAACTTTTTTCATTTCTCTCTTATTTTTTTTATTTTTTACAGTTGCGACCACATCCAAACCGCCTATCATCATTTTTCTGGTCCTTCTTAGTTCTAGTAAGAAATTTACTTCCTTCTTGGGAACACCTTCAACATAGTTACAATTCGAGATAACTTTGCATTTGCAGCTGCAAATATCAAACAAGCTATAGGATTCTGATATAAATTGATTAATCTTTTCCTGGTATTTATTGTTCGTTTGACGGCCTTGGTATGGTTTTATTAAGCGTCTGTATTAGTCGTGATAAGAGCGAATCAATTGTAGAATTCTTTTTACACTTGCTGTTGGCAGCGACGAGTCTTGTCATATTTCTAAAACTTCTGGAGCCAATCTTTCGGATATCTCATGAAACGTTGGCTCTTTTGTTGCTTTATAAGGTTTTAATTCATGTTTGATACAAAGATAATTTTTCATAAGGTCGTTATAAGTTGCTAACTGAGAAACAAGTAACTTTTCAGGGAAACCAAACACAGGACAGCTCGTCATTTGTCGTGTTTTAACTTGAGACATATTTTTGTAATCAAGACAAACAATATATATATATATATATAATAGTACTACAGTATAAAGAAACTTCGAGTAATAAAAATGAAAAATATTACTTATTTAAATATCTCGTTCACAGGCGTAAAATTCGATGCGTAAAGTTCCTAGGTGCACGACAAACAAGTGAACTCCTGGACGCGCGTTGGTGGTGAGAGAGCGAAATCTAAAATATCCCACCCCTGCACCCCGTTACCTACCGATTTTAACACGCAGGTTCCAAGTTCAGTCTTGTTTATTTAACACTAATAAAGCGTCGCTTAGGACGTTATTGAGCGTTTAAAGAAAGTTTGCGATTTCATGGTATTTGCCTAAATTATTCAAAACTTTATGATGATGGGGGCACCTCTAAATATAGCGTAAGCAAACTAAGTTTTATTGTGTTTAGTGATGACCTAAAATAGCAACTTTTAACAGGTATGCTGAAGCAAAAATAAAAAATTAATAAAAACGCTCCACCCTAATATACATATACGAGTATCTTATGTCAGAATTACTATTTTTAACCGATTTCAAAAAAAGGAGGTTCTCAATTCGACTGCATTTTCAAAGTGTGTTACCCTCACTTCTCTCAACACTTCACATTTTTCACTGGGTGTGCCGATTATGATGACCTATTTTTTAATTGAAGTCTGGTGCTTGTCATGTCATCCCATTTAAATTTAATTTTCCGTGTACTTTTTGAATAACCTAATTATAAGTAAGTATTTCATTATATATTTATTCGGCTACCTACGTTGTATTACTTGTCGATGTAAATTATTGAAGTTGTTTTTTTTTTCGTTTGCGAGCAAACACGACTTCTAAAATCTCTTTATCTAGATAAAAGAACATTATTCTAGATAATTTAAATGTAAATTTAATTAATGAGTTGAAATTTTCGTCAAAGTTTATGGAAAAATAATAAATCTACATTTATCTGTCGTGATGTTCTAACCTGTTTTTTTTTTATCTATACTAATATAATAAAGCTGAAGAGTTTGTTTGATTGTTTGTTTGTTTGTTTGTTTGTTTGTTTGTTTGTTTGTTTGAACGCGCTAATCTCAGGATCTACTGGTCCGATTTGAAAAATTCTTTCAGTGTTAGATAGCCCATTTATCGAGGAAGGCTATAGGCTATGTATCATCACGCTAAGACTAATAGGAGCGGAGTCCACGCCGACGAAGTCGCGCGCAGAAGCTAGTTATTATTAAAATGGGACCAAATAGCAAAAATCTGAACGAGTAATTAAACAAAAATAAAATATATTGAATAATTTATATAATACCAAAAAAAATTGAAAATTATGAGATTCTAGTTGATGAAATTTTATGTAAATCCATTACCTATCATATAAAATAAAAGATATTAATATGCAAATTATTAAAGAACGAGCAAAAATTATCCTCAGGTGGTAAACCGGATCAGGTGGCAACAGACATCATGTCTCCTTAAACACGTAATTTTGTCTCTAAAATTAAATGATTTTTTTTTAATTTATTTAACTAAGCTAAATCTGGTTTTTGATCAACTTTTTCTTCCAGTTTTTTTATCATTTATCTTCTTTAAATCATCGTGTAAATCGCTATTGGCAATTATATTTAAAGTTACTTCTCTACATCAGTTTTTGAGATCAGCATATAAATTTTCTCTGTAAATGAAATAGTTTACATACCTATGCCCATCTTACCTTATATTGCGAAAGCCATAAAATTAAGTAGCCTTTGACTCATAAATGGCTGTGTTATTCTTTCCTTGTTTTTAGCCGCCTATAATTTTACTTAAAGACCACTTCCGTTCCGACCAATATCTGTCAACATATTTCCACCTTTGGCTCGGACGTATCACAAGAACCCGATTTCATTGACAACCACCGGCTGCCGAATAATGAGTTTTAAATTATTACTGCAGATAAAAAGTGGCTGGACGACGTCCGTTTAACCTTTATTTATTTCGTAACTGAAGACACTCCGTGAGCTATACTTGAAGATATAGTACTCGTTATAGTTATTTTTTTAGGCAGATGACATCGCTTAAAATTAATGCTACATTTGATTTCAGGGTACAATATGTTTTATCGATAGGACATTTTAAAGGTTCGATGGTGCGGTGCAGCAGTGGTGGTTAGCAATAGCGGCGAGTGGTGGCGTCGCGACGTCTCCATGGTAACGGCGAGAATGCTATTTAAGCGCGCGCGTGCTTATTAAACTACACAGATTATTATAGTCCGGAGAGCGCGCGGCACACTGTGCAGCGGACCACCGGCGAAAAATAAATTTGACGTTTCGTAAATATAAGTTGTAACTTTTGTTACGAATCGCAAAAATAAATTGTGTTTTCAATTTCAGTTAAAAGTGTAGTGAAAAATTAATTAACTATGATTACCCTAGTGTTTGTTTTGGGAGGTCTCCTCGCAACGACAGAGGGCTGTGGAGCTGGCAAGAAGATGTTAAGTGAGTTTTCAATTTTATGTGTCTCTACTTTTCAAAATTATTGTTTTAATATTAAGTGATGCAAAACTATCTATTATAAAATTACATTTTTAATTAAAATAAAATAAATGATTAGTTGAAATAAATAAATTTACATACATATTAATCAGAATATTCACAAAAATAACTTTTATAATAATTAAAATCGTATATGAAAATCTACAGAAAATTAAGTGTCAAACTAGTCCTTAATAAAGCCGCCATCAATTCTAGATTCCATAACTAAATTTTAATTAAAATTATACCTATTTCCTTTACATACTCGTATCGAACAAGATCGTAAAATTTTATTGACGAAGACACCTAAGAGACACACCGGTCTCATATACAAGATTGATTCTAAGTATTATGAAATCATATACAGAATAGGATATTGCCTTGACACTTGATTTTGAACGTCGAAGATCAAGAACACTTAAATCAATATTTATTACGAATTTTTGAAATATTCAAATGCAGATTCGTGTCAATTATTCATTCATTTATCTCTTTGTGGTTGCTATTGACACAACTGCATTACCTTTACCCCTATGTTTAAATTTTCAGTTATATTAAATTAAGTTGTTTCTTTAAATTAATATTTCTTACATTTTCTTGTTCAAGGATCGGGAGGATTGACGGCATATGAGAAGCAGACTATTGTTGACGCACATAACCGTCTTCGACAATCAGTGGCTTTAGGACAAGTTTCAAGTCAACCTCCAGCTGCCAATATGATGGAAATGGTAGGTTAAATACGCTATTCAATATTTCTTAAATTATTTTTAAAAATATTGGGTATAACAATAATTATAATATTTATTATTATTATTTTTATGAAATAGACAAAAACTTTCCCTAATAACATGATTACATAAAGTAATATGTATGCGTGCCTAAACCCATATAATATATATTTAACTGAGGTAGGGCACAGCAGGAAATTTCCTGCTCAAAATATGGTGCAGCCCGACTGGGTTAGTACCTCGACCTTACAGAAGACCACAGCTAAGTACTGTTTTCAAGCAGTATTGTGTTCCTGTTGGCGAGTAAGGTGACCAGAGCTCCTGGGGGGAATTGGGGATAGGGTCGGCAACGCACTTGCGATGCTTCCCGTGTTGCAGGCGTCTATAGGCTACGGTCTTACCGTCAGGTTAACCGTACGCTTGTTTGCTGACTAGTTACATAAAAAAAAAAAAAAGAAATATGCCTTCGCTATTTGCTCAAAATATAATAAATATTTATTACACTATTACGACAGTATAGAGCAATAAAATATAATTTAAATTTTAAGAAGATAAATACATATATAACGAATGTATGAAGATAAATGTGTAAATCTTTGAAATATTGTATAAAATTATTCTCTTAGTTAATGAAAAATTTATAATTTATTTAGAATTGAAATGGATTTTACGATCAATTTCTTATGGCCGTAGTCAGGTGAAGACCAGTGTTATGCATAATATAATACTTACATGTTAATACCGCCACGTGCATGGATTTCCAAGTATTTTAATGTATCCACTGCACGAGATTGGCCGATCAAACGGGGTATAAGGAATCGCCGTACAAATAACGGGATGCTTATTAAGGGGATATCTTAAAGAGATTTTAAGCAGGTTTACTAATCAGCTTCAAAAAGAAAAACTTCATTCGTAGTAAGATTTGCTTGACGCTTTAGCTTTCGAAAACGGTACATATGAAAGTGATCGAAAAATCGAAAGCGAAGGCATACATCAAATGACATTGACCTTGCAAGGGTTCACCGTCCTCTGCGCCTGTCGTGTAACGATTTCTTGTTTACCTTACCTCTTTACTATGTGCTAAAAGTTTAGTATTTTAACAACATATGTAATTTTAGGTATGGGACGATGAACTAGCAGCGACCGCCCAGCGTTGGGCTGACCAGTGTACACCTGCACACGATCGTGCGGCCCAACGCGAGGTTGGCCGTTTTCCTGTTGGACAAAACTTGGCAGCTACGTGGACTACTCGCCCACCATCTGAACAAGCGGACTCCGAACCAGACTTCATGAAACAGATCAACGCCTGGTTCGACGAAGTTCATATCTTCGGATTTAAACCAATTAATGGTGGACATGGAACGGGACACTATTCACAGGTAGATAAATATAAAAAAAAAATTGATTAAAAAAAAAACATTACAACAAGAGGAAAATATGACTAAAATTTAAATAATTACAATGAGTTATTTATATTTTTATTTTTGTTTTAGTTGGTATGGGGTGAAACATCCCAAGTTGGTTGCGGTTACACATTCTACTACGACCCCTCCCGAGGTTACACCAAGCTGTACGTTTGCAATTATGGCCCTGGTGGAAACGTCATCGGATCAAATCCTTATGAAAAGGGTCGTCCTTCTTGCAGCGCTTACGGGCTTGCTGACTCCAGGAAATACTCTGGTCTTTGTTGTAAGTATCTTAACGTCTTAATACAAATACTTTTTTCTTACTTTTGTCTAAATTATGATTACTTTGTATTACAATTACCTAATAAAATTTCCGTTACTAATAATACATTTTTACTTGCAGCCGCTAGTTACACCGCAACATCAAGCTATCAAACAGTGGACAACCTCAACAGCAACAGCTTTATTTCGAATGTCATTCCTGACAGCACAGTGGAGGCACCCGGCTACAACTTCCAATTCTACAAGCAATTCAACAATCAGTACCAATATCACTATCAGCAACCGCGGACCTTCTACCACGCAGAAACCTCGACCTTCAGACCTCTAATCAGTATATTCAAAACGGCTTCAAATTTGTTCGCAAAACCTAAATCTTCAGGCTTCAGAATTGGAACCGTTTATGTATAAGTAAAATCAAACTAAAAATTTAATCGTGAATTTTTATAGCAGTATTTTATCACTAATTTGACAGAGTGACTTGACTGATATTCGAGTCTGTTTTACGCAGAAATCGGAACATAGAATATATTCCTTGGTTTTACAAGGAGCGTAAGGACACTAAACAGAGTATATGAAGTTATGAACTTTGAATAGTTTGAAGGTCTGATAGTTTTTTCCATAAAACTTGTGCTGTCGTGATTGACCTTCTTGTATTAAACTTAGCGTGAAGTATGTTATTATTTAGATAATTTATATTTTATAATAAAGATTTCCATATTTATAATTTTTATTTTATTTTTTCGTTTACCTTGTTTATATGATGTTCCTATATATATCGTATGTCTGTTAGTTAAGACTTCGAGTATTTAAAGCGAACGTTTATGCTATATATGAAAAAATTCTCTTGATCACAGTTATAAATATTCCTAGTTATAAAATAATCAGTAGGTATAAGACAAGAAATACTTTTGAAAACACCTATAATATTGATTGTTATCAATATCAAATGATTTGAGCTCAGAAAAATATATTCACAATTTTGTTTTTCAATACTAAATATGTCACCTACTCTAAAAATTCCGCCAAATTTTTTTAATCATTTCAATTACAATAATTACTAAAAAACTAAATGTATGTTCTGACTTTCTGAGGCATAGTGATACGTATAAGTGATTGTATAACGTATAAATTTGAATAGATATTATTTAAAAAATGTCCTTGAATCGAAATGAAAATGGAATATCTATATGAAACAAAAGACAAAATTCAGGCAAAATGAAAAAAAAACTTTTAAAAAAGATTTAAAATTTTTTTTAATAATTTCCAATTTATAATAAATCAAATGTACTTATTTACTTTATTTAGATATAAGTCCATGTAAAATATACCGTACTAAATTACCGTAAAATGATTTAAAATCAAAAATAATAGACTATGTGTTTGTAAACTAGTATGTCTACCTTTCTTTGCACTTTGTAAACTATCACGATTCACGATTCGGCCTGTAACATCCCACTTCTGGGCAAAGGCCTCTTTTTCCATGTAGGAGAAGGATTAGAGCTTAATCCACCACGCTCCTCCACCGCGGGTTGGCGTATATGTTCCTATACTACAAGAGTAGAGAGTAACGACCGCTATCAAGTTTTTATGATAACAACCGGGAGTCGGGACCGACGGCTCAACGTGCTCTCCGAGGTATGGTATACAGACCCACAAGGACAGACATATTTGAACAAATATAAATATCCATTCTGAGCCGGAATCGGACCCGCAAACTGTCCGTGTTTTAGGAGACTACTCGCACCACTAAACCAGAGCGGTCGTAAACTATAGTAAAAACGAATATTTTATGATAATACAAGTATAAACCACGTTTACTAACACACATTAATTTAAGTAAATAAATTTTGTCCATTGTCAATTTCTCGAAGCTATAATAATTACGATTTATAAAATTTTTTAATAATCAAAATCAATTGTTTCTTACATTGTTTCTTTTATTTATTTTAAATTGTAACTTTTTACGCTTTATACTCAACGGCACACATTAGGATATATTTTCTGTGTCTAATGTCTGACAATATATACATTATACGAACACAAACGCCCAGCTCACGATTACAACTGTATAGCCTAAACAAATATTTGTCATGTGCAGGGATTGATCCCGCGATCTTTAGCGACTACTTCGCCAAAAGATCGCCGTCATCGATAGAGCATAATTAAGTAATAAATTTTAATTGCATGGACGTGGATTATTTTAATATTTTTAATATAAATTTTTCGTCCAATGGCATCGCATTCAACCTCTAACATCCCACTGTTGGGCATAAGCCTCTTTATCCATTTAGGAGATGCAATGGCATGAAAATATAATTCGAATTTCGAAAGTCAAATACACACTTTTTTAATTTAACCGTCGCGTCGCGTATTTAATGGGCGACACCTTTAACCATGTTTATATTTCACAAATCAAACATCAAGACTAGAATGATATTAAATAGAATAATTCAATTATCGCCTTGACTTGAAAATACCTTGACCTCCTCCTCGTGTCCTCTCAGCACAAGAACAAACAATGACGTCAAAATTACGAACACACACAACCGAATGTGTCAAAGTCAATTGTCTAAATCGAAATATTATAATTTATAGATAATGATTAGATACTCTGTAAACAACATAAATTAAATATAATTATCAATTATATGGACCGATAGCATATCCCCTTGAACGGAAATTATTCTTTTAGCATAGCGATTCCCAACATGTAGTACACGTACCCCTGGGTATATATAGGCTGAACCCCATCGGAGGTAAGTGAAACTAAGTATATTGGAAAATATCCAATAAATTATATTGACAAGGGCGGAAATATTGGGACACAGAAACCATTCATTTATACAAACAATAACTTGCTAGATTACGAGCATTTTGGTTGGTAAAATACTAAACATTCGTTTTAGGAATAGGTGTGGACTGTGGAGGTACCAATATCGGTAGTACTTTAACTGTTATAAATATAAAGTTTTATAAAGGGTACGGGAAAGTAAAAAGATTGGGAGGAACTGTACTCGTAAAGTGCTACCGTTTCATTAAAAGATTATTTATTTAACAAATGCATATAATGTAAATTGTTGGTAAATCTAAAATTATTCTCAGAGTTGAATCTATGAATAATTTATGTTACGTTATTACATTGTTCTGTAAATGGTAAAAATTCTTGTAAGGATAGATCCTCTTTGAATGCTGCATTTCAATTATTTTGTAGCTAGTATGTACATAATATGTTATTTTTTGATATTTGACATCGTTCTGGTATTTTGATCACGTTAAGCCGTCAGTTCCAGTTGTAATCAAATAAACCTGATAGTAATCGTTACCCATAACAGGGAATTCATCTGCAAACCCGCAGTGTAGCAGCGTAGTGGATTAACCTCCAATCCTTCTCCTACATGGAGAACAAGGCATATGCCGAAGCCCAGCAGAGGGATGTTACCAGCTAAATCGTATCGTATACAATAAAATATTATATTTTAGTGAAGGTACTTCAAATTATAATGTAAGTTGTGATTTTTTTTATATATAAAACCAAAATACTGGCTATAAATGCATAATTTATAATGTTTTTGTTTGTAAGAAATAAATTTTTGATTTAAATAAATAAATAAACATATTACAAGCATATAACCAATAGTTTTAATATTATTTTCATGAGTTATAAGAAACTTTGCAGTAGATATAATGGGACAAATTTGTCACGGTGCGGCGGCGGTTAAGGGGGTCGTCGTAATCGGCACTTCTAGACTCTAGTGTTTACAAACATATTAAAATGGTCGTATAAATAGCAACAGCGAAATGATAATATTCGTTAATTTGATGAAAATGTAACTTGCGAAGTGAAAAACTGACACATAGGTGATAAAAGTATAAGTAAACGCCTACGATGCCATGATTTATTTGTATAGTACTATACTGTACCCTGCGCGTTGCTACGCTTTTTTTGTTTTATTTTTATTTTTTTTTGGTCGCTCCAACACAGAAATCTTTGTGTGTTCATGCACAACACTTTGCTGAAGATCACGACATGATCAAATGCATAGTTTACCATTCTATAAAGGACATACAGACAAACATTCATTTTTATATAATTATATGGATGTAAGACAATAAATTATTCGATTTTTAAATTTTAATTGAGTCACAAACCATTTACGTCTCGGGGGAAGAAGTAGGCTGATTATTAGCATTAATTGATGATTAAATAAAAAATAATAATAAAAAAGGTCTCACACTAACTTAACAGGATTTACTCCTGTGTCTCTGAGGACTGCTAACACACACAATACACAAGCACAAACCCCCAGGCTACGGCAATCATCCGACATCCGTATGACCAATACAAATAAATGTAGGAATGTCATGTGTGGGGATCGAACCCGCAACTGCCAACGCAACAATCAACCTAGGTACAACACCTACCTACCTACTTAGATCCTTTATAATATTATTATTTCGGCAAAGTATATAGTAGTTTTCGCATCTTTATTTTTAAAATGTCTGAATATACGAATTCATATTAATACTGATGTCTGATAGCTTTACTTTTGAAAGTATAAAGTATATATTTTTTAACAATAAGTATAATTGTGTTAAAAACCGACTTCAATTTCATCGACATAATACAACGTAATAAGACGAAAAAATAGTCAAGTAAATACGCGTTATCAATGATTACTCAAAAAGTAGTCATCTGACCACGATCAAACTTAAATGGGACCACAAGACAAGCATCAGCTTTCGATTTAAATAAGAATCATCAAAATCGGTACATCTAGTGAAAAGTTATGCGGTTTAATACAACGTAGGTCGACGAAAGAATAGTAAAGTAAATAGGTAAGCATTATTGGATATAACTCCAAAAGTACTTGTCAGATCTCAATAAAATTTCAATTGGGACCACGTGACACACAACACCTTTCAATTCAAACAAAATTCATCGAAATCGGTCCGGTCCACCCAGTCAAAGTTCTGATCATATAAAAATCCTTTTTGGAAGTCGGTTAAAAAGAGAATAAGATATCCATTGTAGTTGCAAGAACAGCGAATATCAAAAGGATCAACGATTATTTGGTAAATAAATAGAGTTCAACTATTTTTATTTACCTGTTTCACGCCTGGTGGCGTTAATTAAAATGTAATGTCATTGTGACATAAAAAATAATGGTCTAAGATCCGGAATATAACAAAATCTTGCGTCATCTGTTAATTAGATGAAACAATTTTTTATAGGCTTATTTCAAAACAACCTCTGCCACCATAAGCCTGCTGCAAATAATAATACTTAAAAAAAATTTTTCCTTCTAAAAAATCATTTCCCACTCATGTTAATTACATGTAGTAAGCTAAAACCGTCAATATTTTACATTATATACCTGACTATAGTAGGCAACCATCTCCATGATTGCTATACTTACCTGCAGCCAGGTTACTGCTGACTGAGGTTACTGACCTGGCTGCAGGTAAGTGTAGCAATCATAGAGATGGCTGCCTACTACAGTCAGGTATATAATGCAAAATACTAACGGTTTTAGCTTACTACATGTAATTAACATGAGAGGGAAAAGATAAAAAAAAATTGCAGCAGGCTTATGGTGGCAGAGGTTGTTTTTATAAATTCACAATATTGAAATAAGCCTATAAAAAATTGTTTCATCTAATTAATAGATGAGGGAAGATTTAGCTTCTCGGATCTTAGACCATAAAGCGTATGGCTGTATCATTACGTACTATAAAACAAAGTCGCTTCCCGCTGTCTGTATGCTTAGATCTTTAAAACTACGCAACGGATTTTGATGCGGTTTTCTTTACTAAATAGAGTGATTCCATAGGAAGGTTTATATTTAAAATACCTGCATAATATAGTAGATGAACACTGATAGTTTTTGTAACCATGCAAAGCCGGGGTGGGTCGCTAGTTATGAAATAAAGAAGGTTCAAATAAACCAGTCAAGGCGCCTGCAACGACGCAGAAATATCGAGAGTTTCAAAATCATAATCTCGGTAAGTTCCGTAGAATCAAAAGTGGTCATAGTGACCGTAAAAGTTTAAACCTTATTATATAAAACTTATTATTATTTATTATATCAATCAAGGATAGTCGTTTTTAAAGTAAAACTTCTTTACGCACGACTTGACTTGACTTGGGGAGTAAGCTGGTGAATGTGTGACGAGAGCTTTACGAAAACTGTGAAGTTTGTGAGGGAGATATAAGTTAGTGAAGATAGAAAGAGAGACTTACATTTCGCAAGTTTTATTTCAAACGTGTGGAGTAAAGCACGCTCGTTTTTTTACCATAATTAAAATAATACAAAGATAATGGTGAAAAATATACAGAAATATTGGTTTTTCTATACTAATATTATAAAGAGGAAAGATTTGATTGTTTGTTTGCATTAAATAGGCTCCGAAACTAGTGAAACGATTTGAAAAATTCTTTCACTGTTGGGTGTAGCTTACACTACCCGTCGGTAACACAGGCTATATTATATTTTCAAAGAAAATAGGGGAAAAAATATTTTGAAATTTTTGTTAAATACCCGTGGGAAGCTTGGGCTGTGCTTGTTATTCGTAAAAAGAGTTTAAAATTTTACTAACAAAATTTCAGTTTTAAGTAAAGAAGTTTAAAAAAAAACTGAGTTAGAATTTTTTTTATCCCAACAAAGATAAAAATCGAACATTAGAGACATTTCTTACTAGCCTAGAGTTTTATTACTACCTTCTTTTATTTATGTTCTAAATATACGAGTACCTACCTACCTACTACCTATACAGACCACTGTATAATATTCCTGGAATAAAATTACATTGTGTAGTTTCTTATTCTCCTGTCTCAGTTCAAATGAAACGAACATAAATTTTACTACTTTAAATTACTTTTTCCTTGTTTAACACTATACTTTGTACTCTTTTTGCAGTATCTCTACAAGAAGTGAAACATTGTGTTGTAAGTAGATACAAAACACACGTGAACACATACACGAGGCAATTTTATTATTATTAGTCGTACTTCTTATATGTTCTGGCTTCGTACAAGTTAGTTAAAAATAATATTAACTAAGTTTTTCTAAACATTAAGTAAAGGTGAAGCGTTTGTCTTATCTGAGGATTCACTTACTATATTATAAAGGAATATGCTAACGAAGTTACTGGATCGTCACTGACATGTTATCCAAACTAATGGTAATGAAATAAAGTGAGTCGATTTATATAGAAATATGATATATTTAGGTATACGATGGTGTATGCTACGCTTCAGCCTGTAATATCCCACTGCTGAGCTTAGGCCTCTTTCTCCACGTAGGAGAAGGATCAGAGCTTAATCCACCACGCTGCTCCAATGCGGGTTGGCGGATACATTCCCTACTATGAGTACCTAACGATCGCTATCTACATGATGACAACCGTGCTCTCTAAGGCACGGTGGGGAGACCCACAAGGACTGCACAAGCACCCAGACCACGGCAACCATCTGTATGGCCAATACAAAAGATTGTCATGTGCGGGGATCGAACCCACAACCGCCAGCACAATAGCCACAAAATAGTGCTGTGACTGTTGCGAAAACGCGTCATACGATGGTGTAGATATACTAAAATATTATTAAGAATAAAGAGAAAATTGGATTCATTGCTTGTCGTTTAGCTCTGAAATGGTTAAGCCGATTGTAATAGCTCTTTTAAAATTAGGAAGGTACCTACATTATGGGATAAAACTGAGATACAGCTGTATATTTGGACCAATCTAGTCTCCTGGTCTAATGGGAAACGAGAGGAATAAAATAAGGGCAAGTATGAATAATAGATATAATAGGTACTAGCTGACCCCGCTAACGTTCTTTTGCCATATATGTTATTAAGCCCCCTTAATTCACCCCCCTTAAAACTTAGGGGTATGAAAGTAGATGTTGGTCGATTCTCAGACCTACCCGATATGCACACAAAATTTCATAAAAATCGGTCCAGCCGTTTCGGAGAAGTATTGTAAATAACATTGTGATACGAGAATTTTATATAAAGGATAATATTAATTTGTAAAATTCTTACTAATAATTTATTTTCTAACTAATATGCTGTGTAAGGAAAAATATTAGAATGTATACATAATAGGTAAGTGACAATTTTCACACAATTTTCATAAGTAATTTTTTAGCAATTTTTCCATTCATAATTATGTTTGTAGGAAGAGACATCTGTTTTGAATTAGTCAAACTTTTATGTAGGTAGCGCCATCTACAACTAAATCTTGAAATACTTGATTGGATCAACTTACACGTAGAACGTTCTCGATGTAGTACGACTAAAAATGTATAGGTGTCACTAATAGTAACTTTTTAAAAATAATTGTTAAAAGATTAACTCATTCATAATATTTTGAAATAAATTTTGAATAATATTGAATTGAATAATAGGTGAAGCAAAAACTTTGTACCCCTTTTTACGAAATTGCATTTGCCACACTTATAAGTTATAGTTTACCTATAATTATAGAGAACGAGTGTAGAATGCTAATATTATTATATTTTTTCTAATTATGCATAAAAAATACATTAAATGAATAAATAAAACATTACACACATATATACATACATATAAAAGCGACAATTATACAAAGAAAAATGAATATTTTATACTTCATAGACATTAATTTTAATGGTAACAGTACAAATTTACGAAAACAAGCACTTTTAAGTTATCGAGTCTGATTAAACATTACAAGTCTTACATTTATTGCTCTTTCGCAGTATTTATGTTAAATATTGTATTTCTGTTAATTAAGAGTACCCGAGAGAGGTTAGGGAGTGTAGTGTATACTTAATTTCAATATTTGTGATATTTATTTTACTTTTGATATTCAGATATTTCTAAGTAAATTAAGACCATGAATACGTGCCTTCTCGGTAGGTAGGTACTAGGTACGTAAGATAATATTCTGAAAATCATTTCGATGTTAAAACAATATTTTACTTAAACTGGATTTATTAATATTAATTGAATATTTTAATTTAACGTAAATAAAGTCAGTTATGTTTTTTGGTTACAAATAAATTACTTTGAAAGAACTTGCCTATAGGAAATTAAATGGTTGGAAAGGATACAAAATATTTATTAATGTCTAGAATTCTAGATAATCTAGATGACTCCATGTACTTCGTACAACTTGTGTCGTATTTTTCGCTGTGCACTCATAATAGTCAAGTAAGCAGATTCAAGTTTTAGACTTGTTACAAGCAAAAAATATATCCTTATTATAGATATTCAAAGTTTATGCAATTATTTAAAGTTCCTCTGAAATTTGTAATATCAATTGAGAATACATAGTTATTAAATTATCAGAGTGATTGACGAGAAAAGACGAGAGTAGAGAAGTGATTTGACTATTCAAACAAGTAATTAGTTACCCACTGTTACATCATAGAGAAGTTCTAAATATTGTTGCACTTTAGTCGTAACGTAGTGATTGTTGGAACAAAGTGTCTGTTACTGAACTTCGTGGTATTAATTGTTAAAAAAGTATGTTTGAAAAAAAAATGCTTCTTGCTATAATTTCTTAGAAAACATCATCAAAAAATCCCTAGTTTTATATTTCGCAAAAATAAAAGCAAACTTTGTAATCGTAACACGTTTCCTGTTAAAGCTGGGCAGGAAATAAAATTTATGACGGATGAGTACAAGTACTTACATCGCTAATACTAACGTTATAAGGGAAAATAAACTGTGTTTGGAACTCAAAATGGCTGATAAAGGACGAAATAAATAAATAACAAGTTATTGTAATTTTATTCATATTTGAAAATAAGAGACGATACTATTTTGAAAAATTTAGCTTTTAATTCTATTAATTCGGCCTGTAACATCCCATTGCAGGGCAAATACCGTTTTCTCAATATAAGAAAAAGGTTGGACCTTAATTCACCAAGCTTCTCCACTGCGGGACGGCAGACAACTTCCCAAAAACGAGTAACGATTGCTATCATGTGTCTATAATAAAAACCGGAACCAACAGCTTTACATGCGCACTGAAGCAGAGTGGGAAGTACATACAAGCTAACTAAAAACAAATATTTGTACAAATACAAATATCTGCTCCAAGCCGGAATCCATTTTGCGACCACCGGTGTACTAGGTGACTATACGCATTAGTGATGCATGCATCAATACTGTTATAAACTTTAAGATTTTATTTTGATTCATATCACTTTAATTTTGTTTAAAAATTTATCAGCAAGGTGTTACTAAGCAATAGCTTAATTTTAACACACCTTGCAACGTCCAGTTCGTTCCCAGCTTAATATTTGAGTTGGTGTTAACAAGCTTTATGGACTCAGTAGTTTTCGCTATAAACTAAACAAATCAATTTTGGTATTACAGGCGAAGTATCTTTTGAAACTTGAAATATAATTATGTGTATAATTTGTAGTACCTGGGTGACCGAGCCTAGCTCGGTATTTTTATTTTATTTTTATTTGTTTTTTTTTCTCGTAATTTTTCTCGGATTTTAATTTTATTTAAATAATAAATCACGAGTGAAATTTAAAAAAAAAAAAAAAATTAATCTGCAGGCTGAGATTCGAACCCGGGTCAACACGATTCAATACCCGCCGATTTCCTATACTCCGTTTTTTTTCGGTACGGACTAAATTGACATAAGCTGTGTTGCTAGTTTTTTGCGAATCATTAATAGTGATGTGCCACTACCGTAACTTTACGTAATTTACAATCTAGTATCGTTTTTCAGTAATAACTACAAAAATCTTTGTCTTTAAAATTTTAGAACGTGGCGACAATCGTAATGTACTTATAGGCATACCTATATAATGTATGTACCTGTATGGCTAATGTATAGATTTATGATAAATGAAAAATACTTATTTTTTTAAGTATTTATTAATCTTAGTAATCACATGCAAATTGAAATGAAATGAAAACATTTATTTCGCCTTAAGGAATCATAGGCCTTTACGTCTATTACAGACGATTCAAACAGTGCCTGAAGAGCATTTTCTCTGATGGCTGTACAAGCCGATACGGGAGCGGCAGACTCTACCACACACCGAACAGGGAAAAGATGCGCTAGTGTCATAATTGTCGCTGTTTTGATGTTTTTTGATTCTCCTGTTCGATAAGAGTCCAAACCAGGCTTCATCATGGTGTTTTTTCGGCGGCGGCGGTCAAAAACACCTTAAGGCGATACACACAATTAACGAAAGTAAAAATGTCATTACAAAAAAAAATCTAAATAATAATAAAAGAAAGTTAAGGTAGCAAAATATCAAATAATCAAACAATAAAATGAAATAAAAATATTTTTTTTATATCTTAACATTCGATACATTACAAACTTAGGTAATGTACCCAGTGTTATAAGCAAACTTAAGTTAGTCAAAATTTTAAAATATTAAATTACTCAAAATTTCTGTCTCGGTAGACATTACCTATCTATTTTATCCTCGGCTTTATTAAATATTAATAAATATTTTTTTATCTGTGATGCTCCATAGTTACTATGATTTTTAAAAGATTCGTCTATTGTCAAATAATAATAAAATTATGTGGTAAAAGTAAAAAGTAACGATTCATAAAACCGGTATTGTATTCATAAAATCGGTATACAACACTATTACTAAAAAGCTGGTATCATTATTTCGAAAATTGACATTTGCATGTGTCAATTTAGTCCGTACCGAAAAAAAACAGGGTATAATTAAGCTATTACAGCTATATTCCCAACTGTGAAATTTAGCTTCGTATTCTAATGATATTTTTTCATTGCCTAAAAACAGGGATAAAATGACATTTTTTTTTGTAATGAATCGCAGCTAGATCAATTTTTCGCCCCCGAAATCCCCTGTATACTAAATTTCACGAAAATCGTTGGAGCCGATTTCGAGATTCAGATTCTATATATATACTAGCTGTGCCCGCGGTTTCGCCCGCGTTGATTTGAGGGAAAAAATAGCCTTCCATCTTCTTAAAGCTTAAGCTCTTAGAGCCTTTCTCTTTAAATAGGCTATCCACCTCAGAGGAATTTTTCAATTTGAATCAGCAGTTCTTGTGTTTAGCGCGTTTAAACAAACCAATTTTCAGGTTTATAATCCATACTATCCATATTAATATTATAAATGCGAAAGTAACTTTGTCTGTCTGTCTGTCTGTCTGTCTCGGAATCACGCCAAAACTACTGAACAGATTTAAATGAAATTTGGTATACATATATTCTAGAGTCTGAGAAAGGACCTAGGCTACTTTTTAATGTGAAAACAAGGTGTAAGGGGTTGTATGGTTGTAATGAAAATTTGTATTTATTTATTTAACAATTTATGTACATTGGAAAACAATAGGAAATAGCACTTATAAACAATGCTGATACAAAGGCACTGTTGGCGCCATAACGCATAGATATGTTATCTATTTAATTTTTATTATTGAAACACTGAAACTTCCATATCCTCTCGTCTCCTTTCCTCTTCTCTCCGGTTCCTCTTGCCTGAAGAAGGAAAGGGTCAACACATCGCATTGATTCGACGGCGCTCGAGTCGCCGTTGAAGATCATTGAGTACACTCTTCGCATCGGGCACGCATCAAAGTCACACGCATATTAATTAAACGCATATAATTGCTGTTAACACGCATGTTGAACGATCGTTTTAACAAAGGACTTTAAATTAATCACGCGCCGCGAGTGAAATTGTGAATCCTCCTATCACGAGTAAGGAAAGCTGCAGATCTCCGCTGAGTTATCGCGACCCCAGCATCAAAGGTATTTCCCATCATGCTATACTTTTTTTACCCCCCTGATCATACGACGCCTCGCATATTCCCCAGGCACTACTTATCCCATGATGGAATCTCTTCCAGTAGTCCTGCCATAGGAAAATTATAAAATAATGGAATTATGATTGTACAACGTTCGTGTTTCGTAACTGTCAAACATTTCATGTTCATCCCATCGATATGGTAATATCTCCCCTAAAATTAAAGAACGTATTTAAATAAAGGTTTTGAATCGACAACATAATTATATCCACAATATACAGATAGTGGCGTATTTTAGATTTTAAAAATGTAGAATAATATCAGTAATAAAAACGGATTGACATAATAAATATTGGTTGTCAAATATTTATGCGTGCGGGGCGTTCAGAAATTTATTTAGAGTAAACTAAGAAAAATATATCAAGCTACTTAAATATACAATAAACGATAAATGTACAAATGAATTAAATACAAAAAAAAAAACCGTTCAATTGATTGGTCTCATTGAAACATTCCAGATTATTCTGTCAACCCAGTTAAAGTCAATACATTAGGTATATAAAAAATATTTTATAGCTTTTAGTAGCTTGATATATTTTCCTTAGTTTACACTTGATAAATTTCTGAACGCACGCATATATTTGACAACCAATATAAATTATGTCAATCCGTTTTCATTACTGACATTATTATACATTTTTAAAATATAAAATACGCCACTATCCGTGTATTGTGGATATATGTTGTCGATTCGAAACGTGTATTTTAATACGTTCTTTAATTTTAGGGTTGAGTTTACGATATCCACGGGATGAACATTAAATGTTTGACAGTTACGAAACACGAACATACTTCCATACAAATTTTCATTCCCACCTTTCAACCCCTAAAACCCTTTTTTCCGCATTAAAAAGTAGCCTATGTCCTTTCTCAGACTCTAAAATATCTATATACCAAATTTCATTTAACCCGGCGTCATGGGGGTGGAAAATTGTTACACGGACGTGGGGGCTGGGTCATTTTTACCCAGATAAACAATGCAAATATTTCACTATCTATTTGAGGATGTTATTATTATTTGTTACCTACATTAATTAACAGGCATTATGGATAATAAAACTCAAAAAATATAATGAAATATAAACTTTTAATTATAAAAACGAAGCTTTGAAAAAAATACTCAATAATATTAACAAATTTGGTTCATCTAGCAAATCTTAAGCTAGTTATAATATTTATCAGTTTTTATGGTTTTAATGCCACTTTTATGAATCTACTAATATGAAAAAACACCAAAACACTAAAAAGGATCATCATTATTTAAACGATTGGCACAGAAAGGCACTATATGTTGAGGACAAATGTGTGTTGCATCCTGGACGCACGTGGGTATTTTTGCGGTCCTTACTTGCAGGGCAAACCTGACACATTTTACGAGCATTTGGTTTTTTTGCTGCAGGTTCTTCTATAGGTTCGTCAGAAAATTGTCTGATTCTTTTACGCAGTTCTGGCGGCAAACTTTGAACGCTCCGCCGGACTTTCAAGTGCTCACTGACATCTGACACTCAATCCTTAAAATATCACTGTCGTAGGCTTGATTCATCATGTGTAAATTATATTATAACTCCATTAATCGACGCTATGTTCAACAGGGTATAAAAAATTGTCAGCAGCCACTTCTTTAAGTTACGGCACACGTTCATACGTAGCGCATAATTCATCAGCAACTTCAACCCCATTTGATTGTGTTGTAATAGGTGTTGATCTCCGGTTTTTTCTTTTCGCTAGTTGAACAGGCTCGACATCAGCAAAACTTTCTCATTATTTTTAGGCGTATGAGAAACAAGAGCTTTTTGGAAAGCAAATCGGGATGTAATAACACCTTAAGTACGTTATAGTAGTTCTTACGTAGGGTCCCAACTGACGTCAACTTATGTTCACTAAGTAAATGCTGAACAAGTTGTCAAACGTCACGTTAAATAAATAAAAAATAGTTTTTAACTATAAAAAAATGCAGTACTACAAATAACAAGCATAAAAAACAACAATAAAAACTTAAAGTGCGTTTGAAAAAAATGGCGTGAAATAGTTACACGGAATACGGGCATGGGTCATATTTACCTTTTTCACGTTACAGCCCTTATAGCACTCAACGTGGTCGCTGCCCGACTGATTTAGGGACACAATCGTGTAGAGGGACTCAATAGCTCCAGCTACTGAGAAATTTGGCAACGTCACATGAATCGTTGTAAAATTAAAGGCAAATTAAAAACGCTCGGGTAATTTTGACCCAGCCCCCACGACGCCGGGTTAAATCTGTTCAGCAGTTTTGGCGTGATTGCCGGACAGACAGACAGACAGACAGACAGAGTTACTTTCGCATTTATAATATTAGTATGGATATAAAAGAATTGCTCGTTTAATAGTATAAGATAATAATATGTCAATAATTTATTTTGACTTTGTTTTACAATACATTATAAAATTGTACAAAAGGCAAGCTTAATGCTAAAATCATTCAATACTTGCCAATCTTAAGACGAACATGAGGTTTTTAAGGCTTGCAAAATCTTAAAGTAATCAAATGCATATCGTTATCTGCACAGATATTGAGCGATAACCTTTAACTTTACTTCAATATTTCATGGATATATATATTCAATCAGTAGTAAATATTTTTGCATTTCACTTATTTTTATTTTGTACTGAACAAAACTATTTTACGTTTGAGTAACCTGCACAACAACCAAAGCGATCCCAACTCTGTCGGTGATCGCAGAATATCCGTGCTGACACACCTCTACTTTAAAGCAAAGAAGGTTAAAGAAGATAATAAAAGACAATTATTATTGACAGACAAGAATAAATATTTTTATCTATGTTAAATCATAAATCAAAGCAATTATTATTATTGCCGTCATGGCCATCGAAATCTGGGAGCAAGATGACCTAATACGATAAGATAAATGTGCGACAACCCTTAATGAATATTACTGCGGATATGGACACAACGTGATTATCACAGATTTGTGATGAATTTATTGTTATTAACATTATTGGACATTTATATTAATAAAAATACGCTGTAACATTAATAACAATTGATGTAACTTAATTAATTCCAAAATATTAATTATCGTATCACTTCATTAAACATAAAAGCAGGCCAGTTAAAGTTCAGCTAGTTACCAAATTGTCGAAGATATTTCGCATATTACCGGGTTTCAAGTAAAGGACGCAATCTTTATAATATTTGACAACTAAACAGAAAATAATTTTTTTTAATCAAAATCAAAATAAAAAATATCTTTATTCAAATAAGCTTCAAAAGCATCTTCGAATCGTCATTTTACAAAATAAAACTTTAATTATTTTTCTAAGTGACCACCGGTTTTGAATGCAGATTCTGCAGAGAAGAACCGGCAAGAAACTCCGCAGTTACTATTTAAAATATATATATAAACTGTGTTTTATACAAATTTGGTAATATCTTGCATGAAATCCCCAGTAATTTAATCTCCAGTAATAAATTCGAAGTCATATTTATTTAAAACGTTAAGTGTTTGCTCAAAATATAGCAACTTTGTTCGCGACAATCAGTCATTGATTTGATTGATCTCTATTAGTGTCAGAGTTTATTTATTCGTCAGTTTGTAAAGCGGACGCTATTCGTTGTGTAAATGAAAAGAGGAAATTTTAAAGCTAAAAAGATTAAAAGTCTATATATACGTGATGAAGCTGTAAAACTGTTGAATTTTCTACATTGAATCATTTTGTAAATCGATTACAATTTACCATTAATTTCGTGTATTTCATATTAAATAAATTATTGTGTAGGATGTGTTATTTGTAGCGAATCAAGCTTGAACAAATTATTGAAACTTTCTATTCCTACTTACTTTTATTTTTGTTGAAAATACAGCACTTCATTGTTCAATTATTCATTCAACCGTATCCATGAACGAAATACGTTATTATTACGTAAAATGTTTTACTTAGTTGAATTTTTTGTGTTTTTTTTTTTAATGAAATGATGTAGGTACCTAGTACATAAATGTATCTTATATGCTATCCTTTTTCTATTAAACTCTTCTTTATCTAATAGATATTTCTGTTTACTACAGACCTTATTTTTATAAGGAGATGTTTTACCTCCTGCTGATAAATATAGCCTATGATTAACTTAAGCACAATTAACACTACTAGCAACCGATGACATTGATTCTCGATACTTTGATTCAATATATCAATTTGTAGATCATTCTCCTCATATACATGATTATAAATTTGAAAGCTTCTTATCTATTTCTACTTATATTATTAGTAATCTTATTCCGTTATAATATTGTCCGTAAACCCAGACGAGGTTTCATTTTGGGAAAACTATTCTTAGGCTTAGATACCGCTGTGTTAGCAATGTTTAAAAATATGAGGCGTGGGATTCTTTATTTACTCGCTGCTACCCACAACTAAGCCTACGCTAATTTCGATCCATTTATTATGTATTATAGGTACTACTTTTGTTTTTCTTATTCTGAAAAAGAAAATGTAGTTCTTAGAAAAGATTAAATGTAATACACAGGTATCCAATCGACGACATTAAATAAAATTAACAATAAAACAATTTCTGAGTATTGTGACAAAATATACAGTAATGAAAACAAAACAAAAAAATGAAATAAATGGTAGACGAAAACAAGACTTCTAAAAGAGCATGCTCAAAAATATTCAACATATTTCTTAAAAGTTTGACATTCACTGGTCAATACTATGTTGAACAGGTAAGGTTTTTACAATTTTGGTTACCTTTAAAGAATTATTAAGGCATTTGTTTTGCAGATAGACGATTTTTTTTTAAACTGTATGCAAAACATTTATCGTTGTTGCATCATAAATACACAGGGTTGGGTTTAATTGGCTTACATGAAAGCGAACATAAAATTGTCACTAACGACCATTTACAATATCGTGGATTAAACGAAAAAAAAAAAGGTTTTATAGTTCATGACAACAATAAACTACGAGTATCGACCGTCTACTTCAACACCATTATCCTATACACTATTATAAAAACATTGATTTGTTCAAATTAACCGATTATCTTGCAAGATAGAGCTATTATAAAGCTTCGATCTTGATCTAAATGCTATGGGTTGATATCCGGGGTAGTGCAGAGTTGCTTACATGTTGCATGTCTTGCGAGAAATACTGAAACATGCACCTACTTCCGCCAACCGTAAGTGGTTTTCTATCATAAGCGTCTTTCTTTTTATAACGAAAGAGATATTTACTTAGCATAAGCTGTTTATTACAATCCGGAACTTTATAATATTAATTTTTATAAGCAACGCACTTGCGATGCTTCTGGTGATACAGGCGCCTAGAGGCTACGGTAACGTCTTACCATCATTGTTGGTTATCTTGTCCCAACTCGTAAATACCCAGTCAAATACTCGGTACTAACTAAAATAGAATTTGAACAAAAATAATATAATTATCATATAGCTTGTCGCTTTCAAACATGTATTTTCCATTAAAACTGTCATATTATATAAAATTATACGCGAAACAGGAAAGAGCAAATTTATTTTCCAAATAAATATGAATCGTTATGACTATCTAACGATATTTCAAAATCGTTTCCTTGAAATTGAGTTTCATAATTATGATCACATTTATCACTTAATTAGAATATCAAGTGAGGACTTGACATCTAAATTAAGTGGTATATTTTCCTCTTGCTCAGTTGTAACGAATTTTTCTCTACGCTTAGCACCTTTGTTGTAGCAAACACGCCTACCCCTGTAACACCAAGTTTAACACAGCGTATTACCAACCCTACCATCGATTATTCCTAGCAGCTCTCAATACCTTGCTTGCTGCAGGAACAGATCACGATACATGAAATTGAAGGCTAAGTCAATTCATTCTCTCTTTGTGCATGTCTCCGACTGCATATTATGTACGATGTTGCATGAAATTTCGAAGGACTACCGTATTGACATTTTTAAGTGTACAGTACATAATGTTTGATATTTGATGTGTACTTATTGAATTTTTATCGTGTTCCAGCCTTTTCAGTTGATTTTCTATTAGTTGTTCTTTATGCAGGCGGGTTTATTTGTTTTATTTAACTATTATTTTATTGATGTTAAGATCTACTTTGTTTTAAGACAACTGACCAAAAATAAGTAAATACATGTTGCGTTTGCGGGAATTATACCTATAAAGGCATTGAATTAATACCCCCTATCCGTGAGTTTGGAAGTCCGTCATTTCGGCGATAAAAGTATGAAACTTTATCCTTAGACTTTTGATGACAAATACATAAACATTTCTTACAGTATTTTTGAAACTAACAAATCGGGTAAAACAAAGCTTGACATTTTCTATGGAAGCATGTTTTTTAAGATATGTATATCTAGCTTTATTACCGAAAGTTGAACCAGAAATATGGTACCTATACAAAGGAGTCCTAAATTATTGTAATATAATACTACCTACTAAATTATTGTAACTTACTTTACTTAAATTACTACTAAATTATTGTAATATAATAGGTACTATTATAGTACCTCTTTGCAAATATAACCCATTTCTAAGTGAGTGAAGCAGCGGGCAACCGCTAGCATATGTATAGGTATAGGGTAGACTGGGTACGGTTGTGACAATTTCGGTTTGACCGCCAATAATTTTGTTAATTTACTAGTTAGTTGAGACAAAAATTACTTAAACCGTAGCTTATATATTTGTCCACATAAAAATACTGAAATTTTGTCTCAAATTATGCTGTACTAGTTATAGCATCAAATTTGAAAAAAAAAGGAAAATGTCACAACCGTCCTCACCCCAAGGACGGTTGTGACAGTAGTTGAGGTCAGTAGTGACAGACATAAACATTCACAGAAATTGTTTATAATGACTTTTATTGTTAGAAATGTTTAACATAACACAAAATACTTTTCTTCTATATAAAGTTTATACCAGTTTTATCAATATTATATATATGTTGTGACTTGTGGCTCATATAGGTGTGTGTCCAAAATAGTCTGCAAGTTGTTATAAAAAGCTTCAATATTCGTTTTGTTAAAACTTGTAGCTCTTGAAAGGTTTATAGCTTGAGCTACACGTACAGACATGAACGAAACCATTCCTCACCAGCCATCTCATTCTCATCCCAAGTAGTAGGTCGGTTTATGTTGTAGGTACGTACCTATTTATTTGTCAGTTCAAAGGCCAGTTTCCGTACCTCTCTTGTAGTAAGGCCAAAATATATTTCCGCGCAACGTGTGGTACATGTATTTTGATAACAGCTCTTCTTGCTCCTTCGAAAATACTTTGCTATGAGCTGCATATCCCATGCTGATGCTGTTTACATCGTGATTCGCACCGACTTCATCATGTTTACAAATGTATCGTAACAACGACCTGCGATTAATATTATGCATTTCCGCAGCTCTCCGTAAAGAAGTCCCACGTCTTACTTCATCCGCAAGCGTTTTCTGGGCATCTAAAAGCAAAAACAAAAAGAATAATTATATACGTCACAACCGTATCCATCTACATTTGTCACAACCGTACCCAACGCATACTTCTGAAGTTCTGAAAACAATAAAACATCATGAGTAACCAAAATTATCTACGTAAAAAGTAATCATTTGTAATTAACTACTAATATTCAATTGACAACAAAAAAATATTTGCAATAGTATATCTGAATACCAATAACAGTAAATATTAAAAGAATCTGAACAAAAAAACTTACTTTTGGCTGTTGAAAATCAATGTGGCCTCCTGCTTTTGTTTACGTCGTGCACTGGCTAACGCAATACTGGGCAACATGTGTAGACATGCATTGCGCTTCTTTTTCCCTTACACTCTTCCCCGCATTCCGTATAGTTTCGCGGTTATAACGACTGTCACTACCGTACAGGGTACGGTTGACTGACCATTTTATTTGTTAGTAATATAGTCATGAGTAGTTAATAAAAAAAATTCACGCTTAATAAACGAATTGCATCCTTATAAACCTCGCTACGTACATTACAGCTGACTGACCAGCTGTGTCCCCATAGGACGTTGACTGACTATCATAATTTTGATTTACATTTATAAAAACAATAGTTGATAAAGTTTCAGCCTTAAGAAATTGATTTTATTATGTCGGTGGTCACAACATGTTTGACCGCGCACCAGAGACGCCTGTTCTAACATCCGTTTGACTGACAGTAGCATTTTATTAAATTATGATTATAATCACCTGAGAAAATACCAGGCTTAATAAATTCAGAGATTTTTTTTGGCCCTGCCTCTTGGATTAATATCAGAATTTACTACTAGATCGTTCAATAAGTCCCGAGACTAACCTGGAAATGGCGCATATATTAAAAACTCTTTTGATTTTTAAAAAGTACTGGCTATCAATACAAGAATATGTGTCAAATTTTTAAAAATGGAACAATAAAATTATTGATGTATTATGTGAGTGTGGATTTAGTGTGTGAGTTATGAGAAACATTTAAGTGAAGCTACGGTTGTAATTTCGATACAATGAAAAAAAAAAAAAAACGAGTTTCGCGTGTTGATAAAACATTGTTTTTTAATGGGAAAAAATACCGTTGAAGCACAGCAATGGCTTATAAAATGTTATGCAGGATCAGCTCCCTCTAAAGCAACCATTTGTCGGTGGTATGCCGACTTCAAACGCGGTCGCATGGACACCAATGATGGGGAACGCTCAGGTCGTCCAAATGAAGCAGTGACTCAACAAAATATTAACCAAGTCCTCAAAATCGTATTGGAAGATCGGAAGGTAAAAGTGCGAGAGAGATAGTGAAGATTTCAGCTGGTAGTGTTTTCACTATTTTACATAAAAATTTGGCCATGAAAAAGCTTTTTTCTAAGTGGGTGCCGCGTTTGCTTACAACTGATCAAAAGGAACAACGTATCAATGATTCAGAGCGATGTTTGGCGCTGATGAATCATAATAAAAAGGATTTTTTACGTCGGTATGTAACAATGGATGAAACCTGGATATACCATTTCACTCCGGAATCCAATCGGCAGGCAGCGGAGTGGAGAGCGGCTGATGAAAGCCGCCCGAAGCGTCCAAAGACTCAGAAATCGGCCGGTAAGGTTATGGCGTCTATATTTTGGGATGCGCAAGGAATACTTTTCATCGACTACCTTGAAAAGGGGCAAAATATAAATAGTGACTATTACATGTGCTTATTGGAGCGATTGAAGTACGAAATTGCGGATAAACGGCCTCACATGAACAAAAAGAAAGTGGTGTTTCACCAGGACAACGCGCCTTGTCACAAGTCCGTGAGAATGATGGCCAAAATTAACGAATTGGGCTTCGAATTGCTTGCTCATCCCCCTTATTCGCCAGACTTGGCCCCCAGCGATTACTGGCTGTTTGCAGACCTAAAAAAATGCTTCAGGGTAAGAAATTTGACTTAAATAGTGAAGTTATCGCAGCAACGGAGGCTTATTTTGAAGCCAAAGACAAATCGTTCTACACACATGGGATAGAAAAGTTAGAAAAGCGTTGGAGGGACTGTATCGCTCTTGGAGGAGACTATGTTGATGAATAAAAATTAATTTTATAAAAAAGACCTTCTTTTAGTACTTAGTCTCGGGACTTATTGAACCACGGTTTACACTAATACGAATAGCACGCGTCAATTTATGTTAGGTGGAGCACAGCAGGAAGTTTCCTGTTCAAAATATGGAGCAACCCGACTGGGATAGTATTTTGGTAGTGGTGAGGAACATCCCTCATCCGCCACCCCCAAAGGAAGGATCCTCCAACCAGACGGGAATAGTGTCTGGCGGGCTATTGCCCCGACAGTTGTAGTTGGGTTCTTGTATATATTGTTCAATCGCTCTGATAACTTGGATAGCGCGATGTAGAATCGTCAGTTTTTAAGTTCGTAGATAGATGTCGCTACAGTATCTCGTCCTTACAGAAGATCATAGTTAAATAATACTGTTTTCAACAGTGTTGTGTTCCTGTCGGTCGCGGATAGGGTCGGTAACGCGCTTGCGATGCTTCTGATGTTGCAGATCTATATAAGCTACGGTAATCACTTACCATCAGGTGAGCCGTACACTTGTTTTCCGACTTAGTTATATTTAAAAAAAAAAACCGTGTGGTGTCGTGGGACACCAGATAGGAAGTAAGTTCCTTATTATAAAATCGATCCAAAAAAAAATTAGTAAACTCCAGTTGCGTGTCAAGTTTGAGACAGTTTTTTTTTTTTTTTTGTTTTACAATTTGACTTACAGTTTCAACAAAATGTTTTAATCTTTTTCAAAAATAGAAAACGAAATAAAGTCTGTCTTTTTATTATTTTAACGGCGTAGAATATTATTTCGTACGTAAAAACCCGGAGGCAATTAATTTATATCCAAGCATTGTTACATTTAAAAATTACGAATTTTGTAATAAAAAAACCCTTACAAAGAAATGTTTATTTTTATATTAATATAATATGATATAGGTAAACATTTCTGATGTTCAACGTGCCTTTTATAAAAGAGTGAAATGTACAGAGCATTTTCGTATTTCAGGTTGTTGATATATGTAGCTTAGTGAGTTTATATGTAATAACATTTGTACCACACCTGTGTATAACCGGCATGCTGTTATCCGATAGGCTTGAGTTTTAATGGGTTTCTATTTTGACCTTTTATACATTTACTAATTATTCGACTAAGTCTTTGGTAAAATTTTAAATAGCTTGCGACAGGTTAAACGTTACAAAGTGCGTTGGTTCCCCAAAAAAAAATCCTTATATAATTATGTACAAGATCAGATCGATTAAATAACTCATAAAGCCATAAACTTGGGTTTTAGAGTATATAACAGCTATCATCTCTATATATATAAAAATGAATCGCTGAATGTGTTGCTAAGCGCAAGTCTCAAAAGCGGCTGAACGGATTTCGCTAATTCTTTTTTTATAATATTGCTTGAAGTACGAGGATGGTTATTACCGAGAGAAATATTTAAAAAACTGCCTGAAAAAGTCTAAAAACAACAATTTTCTATATTCCCATACAAAAGATTCGTAGTAATACTTAAAAGCCAATTTGAACTTTAATACCATACCATAAAGTTTAAGTGTTAGTGGAGGGGTTCCGGGAAGGATAAGTATTAAAAAAAATAAAAAATTAAAGAATCGACTGTTAGCGGTACGAAGTTCGCCGGGTCAGCTAGTAATATATAAAAATATGGAGAAAAGGAAACAGCTATTGCTATTTTCCTGAGTAAGCATGATATCGAGAATATTTCAGAAAAATGACAAGGAACTGTTTTAATTTTCACTTTTCAATAAAGGAATTAAAATAGATAGGTACTGAAAGGATAACATTAAAAGAAACTTCGAAGCTTAAAGACATATTATAAAGTTTTAATAATAATAAGTTCTTGACATCCTTTTTTGTATAATGTTGAAGAATGTTCCATGAGTCGTGACGGTTGTAAGTTCGATAACAATATTTATTTTCAACTAGCTGCCCGGACAGACTTAGTTCTGTCAATAGTTATTTTTTTTTTATTTTTTTTTTTTATTAAAACCTTTCGTGGGCCTCAAGGAACATTCAAAAAAATAATTAAGTAACCGAATTGGTCGAGCCATTCTCGAGTTATGCGCTTAGCAACATTCATTTTCATTTATAAGAATATATAAGTGTTTGGTCTCGGTCTGTTTGTTTGTCTCCATGGGTCTCCTTGCTATGTTGCGTCTGTCTGCGTCAGTAACGGTTGCTATCACAGACACCAAATAACTATCTCTTGTTAGATAAAGTAAAGTATCGTAGAAAATTAAGCTTCAATTATAAAGTTTTTTTTTTAAAAGGAAAGTGGCTTAACTCAGCCGTAGAACTTTCACTGTTGAGGTGTATATTAAATATATTTAAAATATACTGAAATATTTTATACATTTTACTATAAATTATTTTAATTTTTAGACGAAAATTCTGATAAAAATAAAACGAAATTATTAAAATTATGTGGGCGCGAAGTCCACATCGATCGATGGGCGGATTCTTGGAGATGAGAGGATGTGAAAATATATCGGATGGGACTTACTTGGTGAGGAATGTTGCGTGGCGCGGAGCTGATAGTCTCGACCTCGTGGCGTCGAAACTCGTTGGCGGTGAGCTGGATTCACTGGTTATGTTCGGCACTCGTTTTACACTTAAATTACTTATGTTTTATGCTAAAAGGCCGGCCGGCAATATAGAGAATTACTTTAAATGTCACACACTGTAGTTCATGTTGATAGCGGATGACTTCGGGCGCGCGCGCCGAGATCTTGAAACGAAGTGATTAGATTGAATGAACTGTCAATTGTATTGACAAGAATGACAGCTGCACTTGTTCAATCGTCGTGCCAATCTGTGGCGCGAACATCCTGGGAGGGCCCCGGCTTCTTGGGGGCCTGAGTAAGCACCTCCTCCTGGGACGAATACAGCAGCAGCCTTGCTTTTCTGAGCACAGGTCTGTGCATACATTGAGGGCTGTGTCCAGATCCACAGCTTTGTGTCGACTCCATCCGGTGTGTTGTGTAGTTGTTTCTTCTCAGACTTCATTGGAGCGGAGACCGTTGTGTTCTTGCTTAAGAAGGCGAGCAGGGAGAGGTCAAGTGGAGTGGGTCTGAAGGGTATGGAGGTAGGATCCAGTCACAGTGTCCCAGGGAGTAGTGAGAGAGGTACCTTGTATGAGCGGATGAGAAGGGAGCGTCATCGTTCGACAGCTCGGGCTGAATGGGCGTCATTAAGTGACAATATGAGCGGATGGCGGGTCGATTACCCGCGCTGAGAGTCCAATGGTTGGACATGAGAGGAGAGTCATTATGAGCGGATGGCGGGTCGATTACCCGCGCTGAGAGTCCAATGGTTGGACATGAGAGGAGAGTCATTGAGTGACTGCATGAGCGGATTATAGAGGCAATGGCCTTTAATAAAATGAGAAGCCACTAAGGCTGAGCAATGGGAGTCCAATGGTTGGACATGAGAGGAGAGTCATTAAATGACTGCATGAGCGGATTATAGAGCCCAACCCCCTTGGGGGCAGGGCTGTGAGCTGACCGGGCCCATTAACCGGGAATCAAATGTGAATTATTGCATCATCATTTAAAGCTGAACATGGGCTTTCTTTGCTAATGAGAATTCGATGCGTGAGCTGACCAGGATTATTAGTTGGTAATTAAATTTGTGAACGTGTGTACTGACATAATGAATCTGTGATACCTATACTTGAGCGGATTAGAATGGTATACTAATGGAATGAGTGTGTGCTTCCAGTGTGTGACGATGTAGAAGAAAATGAGAACAAATATATTCAATTAATTTACTTGTGCGTACAATGTGTGTTTAGATAATATGAGAGAATGAAATTAATTATGCTTAGAGAATGCGTTTGTCCCTACAGTGTGTGACTAATGTGAGAAAATGAGAATGATTAAAATGAGAGAATGAATTTGTAATTACAGTGTGAGTATTGTGGTTAAATGTTCTGAGACCTAGTGCTTTCTTGTGCGGCGTGTGCCCACAAGTGTTGTGGTTCGTGAGCTGGGCGTGCCACAGACGCCCATCTTCGATCTATCACAATTAATGTGCAGAGAAAATAAAAGACTAAACGAATGTGAATTTGTGCCACAATATGCTACGTGTGTATCAATAAATAATATATGAGTGCCTTAATAATTATGTATGCGTGCGTACCACAATACGTTGTGTAAACTTACAAAATAATAACTGTGTGCTTGCTATCATATGTGACTAATCCGAAATGTACTATGTTATAATAAGCGACTAAGGCAAGCAACGACTAAGATACTTGAGCTGAATAAGATAGATATGCGACCTAAATTTATTTGAAATAAATTAAAGTAGTTTTTTAACCAATAATAGAATTAGTTAACAATTCTTACAACGAGAATATCACAATTTACTACCACGTATTTGTGACGAGAATGAAATTATAATGATAATAAAAGGAACTAACGGAATAATAAAACTAACTACTTATTTAAATGTGAAATGTCAATTATGTGTGATATTGATTTAACGTTAATACATTAGAACTGCAAACCACTCGCCGTTAGGTGGCGCAAATAAAAAATACCTTGTTATAGTTGAGAATAATAATTGAGAATCGCAAGCCGATCGCCGTCAGATGGCGCAGAAATAATATTTCCTCCTTTGTTAAGTTGTAAGCTATTTGCAACTAGATGGCGCAGATAACATATTTTTCAATAAAATTGTGAGCTGAAAGTGGTCATTGTACCGCTAGATGGCGCAAATCATATGCTGAGTGCAGTTACTGTGAAATGTGTTTGTGCTATTCGTTGTCAGATGGCGCCACAATGTAGTGTTTTGATATAATATGCAAATTTAGTATGTAATTGATCTCTGTGCCACTAGAGGACGTGAACAACAGATTTGTCTGAGCGGGATTTCACTATCATGTATTTATGACGAAAATGAAATTATAATGATAATAAAAGCAACCAACGGAATAATAAAACTAACTACATACTTATGAGATGAATAATAATAATACATATTGAAGAGAGACAACCCGATATAATTTACTTCTTCACCAGAATAATGTAAGCAATGTGATTTTACGACAAAATGGCGCGCGATGTATGTATTCGCTACGAAAACGAATTACGACATAATATTAACCAAAGACAAAAGAAATATGTAATACGAAAGTGCGGATGTAAGACTAAACAAAACAAAAAATGATTATTCCGTGGATCACTAAATACTAAATATGTAACTACTATAATAATATTAAGAATGCAATGCTAAAAACCCATATAATAAAAAACCAGTAAAGACACGTAAACGAAAACGGTCTATTTGTCGAACGGAGGCGACATACTATTATTAAATTAATTTCTCCGTTCACTATTATAACGAATAAGTTACTACTTATAGAACTTTATATATTTTACGACCTTAAAACGCTGTAGCAATTATAAAAATCTACAATACCACGCACAATACAAAGAAAATTATATATTTGAGATTTATTATTACTAAGTAATCAATAAAACATTGCATAAATGCATAAACGCTTTCCGCTTTGTACTTATTCGGTGACCTATAACGAGCGGATGATGAAATCACACATTTATTCTTCTAATACGAAAGTCGAAACTTTGTTACCAATTCTACACACTAACGAAATAATTATAAATTAAGAGAGATTTGTACATTGCATAATTATATATTTAATATTGTACTGAGATTTAAGAGTGATTTTAATAATTCTGAGATTAAAAGAGTTCTGTTTTAAGTGTATATAATTTGTTATAACTGTTGCGAGTTGAATGTCGTTGCAAGGTCGTGTACTGTGTAATGAAGTTGTGGTATGTCGCTAGGGGGCGCCACGTATCACAATGCAATATTGAGCAGAATGTAACTTTTATATAAACGTTTATTACATTATAAACTTAAAATGATGCAATTAAACACTTGAAAATATGGGACATTATTATGCAAATCTTACACGAAAAGTATCGAACTTATAATATTATGTTCGAACGCGATAGGTTATGATTAAACAATAGAAAACTGAGATGCAAGCTATTTATTATCAGATATTAGTAATAAAAGATGCATAAATGAATTTTAATGATTGGGCTGATACATTTTAACTGGATACTTAGGATATTTTACGTATTTACGAGATTTTAATATTTTATTTTTTGAAATGTGGGTACTTGAAAGTTAAAAGACCGGGTGTGGTCGAGCTAATTTTCTTGGGTTTTAGGGACTATTTATCCATAGGGGGATGATTCGAAGGACCTTAAGAGAATTTGAGAAAGAGCAGTGGACTGTAAAATGTTCGTAGGGCAGGGCGCCGGTAAAATCCGGGTCGAATGGAACAAAAATGTGGGCGCGAAGTCCACATCGATCGATGGGCGGATTCTTGGAGATGAGAGGATGTGAAAATATATCGGATGGGACTTACTTGGTGAGGAATGTTGCGTGGCGCGGAGCTGATAGTCTCGACCTCGTGGCGTCGAAACTCGTTGGCGGTGAGCTGGATTCACTGGTTATGTTCGGCACTCGTTTTACACTTAAATTACTTATGTTTTATGCTAAAAGGCCGGCCGGCAATATAGAGAATTACTTTAAATGTCACACACTGTAGTTCACGTTGATAGCGGATGACTTCGGGCGCGCGCGCCGAGATCTTGAAACGAAGTGATTAGATTGAATGAACTGTCAATTGTATTGACAAGAATGACAGCTGCACTTGTTCAATCGTCGTGCCAATCTGTGGCGCGAACAAATTACTTGTACCTATATGTGGTAATGATAAAAAGCTATGAGAACAAGAAATGGCATTTTCGAGTAGCTGCTAAAATAGACACACGCTATACAAATAGCTACGTTCGAGATTTCCTTGTTGATACTTAGAAATCAATACCGAAGATCTAAAGTTTACAAAGCTGTCGAAGAGACGTCGGTTAGTGATTCTCGCTATCACTACGAAAACAGATCTAGAACCGTCTTCCAGGAGATAGTATCGTGTTTGCTATCACTAACAATCAAACTGAGTACTCCTTTGATTTTCAATTAAATCCATACTAACGTTACGGATTTTGTGACAGATTTTCGTTTGTTACGTTTAACGGTTAAATCACTGAAGCGATCATAGAAATAATAATAAAGAGTTATTTAAAGGTAATTCGTTTCTTTCTATGAAAAATATTTTTTACACCATACTGCTTTTAGGATAAGGAATAATGAATTTTAGTGGTAGACGAATCATGTGGTTTCATCTGCATTTAGTGTCAATACCTGAGTTACACTGCGCTTCAGCCTGTAATATCGCACTGCTGAGCATAGGCCTCTTTTCCCATGTAGGAGAATGATCAAAGCTTAATCCACCACGCTGTTCCAATGCGGGTTGCCGGATATATTCCCTACTATGAGTAACGATCGCTATCAGGTGTACATGATAACAACCGGGACCGAGTTAATAATTAATTATTATTCTAGTAAAATTAAAAAAAAAATGACTTCAAAGACAAAAAAAATAAAATGATAAAGTTGCCTTCCGTACCAGCTATAACTAAAGTTTTTTTTTTGTTTTTTTTTTACATCGACAAGTAATAAAATAAACGCTTCACGCTTCAGGGATAACTCAAAAATACTATTAAATGGGACCATATGAAAAGTACCAAAGCTTTTCAATATAAAAAGAATCATGAAAATCGGTTTGTGCAGTTCAAAGAAATGAGGTAAAACAAATAAAAAATTCAGATGTAATGAAAATCTCCTTATTTTTAAGTCAGTTAACAAGTATGAATGATTAGAATAATATGACGTCTGTGTGCGGCGATTAGTGGGAGCAAAACAACACTCTTTCGTATTCATATACTTTATAATTTAGAAACGCTTACAAGATACTAAGTTACATAGGTACGTAAAGTTATTTTATTAGACGTACCTACTTTAACCCGCCACCGGTGACGTCAATTTTACTTACATCATTGGTGACGCCGGTCTCATACACCGGGTTTTACAATGGAAGATTTACATAAATATTTTATTTACTGTCTATTTTATATTTATGTATATATGTTCTTTGATAATAAAACAAAAATATTTTGTTAATCACAGCACGTTTATTATATTTTTATTTATTTTTAAACAATGTCACTTATAACAAGAAAGTTTGTCAACTTTTTAAACATAACCTTTGTTAGATCATAGAAAACACAAATATTAATATATTTTTTTATTACTTCAGTCTTACCCCTTTTAGGACACTAGGAACATACATAAAATAAACAAAAAGTGGCATCCTACCAACAAAAAAATAACAAAAAATTGATCTGAAAAATGACTATTCTTCAGTCAAACTGCTTCTGCAGAAAGGAACTTCATGTTCAAGACACAAATATTTTTTGCACTTCATCATCATCATCATTTCAGCCTATCGCAGTCCACTGCTGGACATAGGCCTCCACAAGTTCACGCCAAAAATGGCGTGAACTCATGTGTTTTGCCCATAGTCACCACGCTGGGCAGGCGAGTTGGTGACCGCAGGGCTGCCTTTCGTCCTGTATATTTCAAAGCCAGCAGTTGGATGGTTATCCCGCCATCGCTCGGCTTTCTAAGTTCCAAGCTGGTAGTAGAACTATGTTATCCCTTAGTCGCCTCTTACGACACCCACGGGAAGAGAAGGGGAGGCTATATTCTTTGCCGTTGCCACACAGCTTTTCAGCCGGAGAAGGATTCGCCAGTTCGATACCATTTTCAGCTTCACTGTCTGATAGCGTGGATGGCCCGTCCTCGTCGAGTACTTCTTGTAGAAGAGACTCGAGACGACGCTGTTCATTTTCGAATGACATGCTGAAATAAATGTTATAATTTGAAACATGTTATTTTCGAGAAATATCGATAAAATCATGCCAATAAAGTAACAGATTTTAGGCAAATACAATAAAGTAATAACAAAACTAAAATAGTGAGTAAAAAATGTATATGGCCCTGATAAAATACGAACAATCAAAAATTCAACTATGACTATTTTACTTACATAATCGGTGACACCGGTCTCATGCACCGGGATGGCGCCAAAACTTCAGAACGTGCGTCCACTTCGATGTCGCCGGGGGTACTGGCGATGGGCCACTTAAAATGCGGCAGCTACTCGAGATCACGACGAAAATCGATTGCGCGGGAAAAAGTTATTCGATTTTTTTTAAACGCCCGGTCTCTCAGACATCGAAGTCACCGGTGGCGGGTTAAGTTTGTCCGTTTGGTTTTTAGTTACTTAAAAATCTTAGTCATAGTTTCTTATACGGTAATACCAGTAAAGTTTACGGTATAGTGTGTGTTTTTTGTTTTTTATCTAATTTATACAGACACATGCAGTAAAATATATACTTACTATAAAAAATAATATCTAAATAATGTTTATTATGTTTACTTGTGTAATAAAGTTATGTGAATAAATGAATAAATTACTAAGGTTATAAGGTAGTATAACAAAGAAAAACTTAATGCGATCAGTATTTTCCTAAGATCCTCTCTTTCATTGACAAGACAAAGAGCCCTCATTTAACAAGGTTTTTTTTTTTGTAAAAAAGTAAAATACTGATACTGAGACAACAGTTTCTTATAATAAAATTATAAACTTGTATTGATAAATCTGAACAATATCTGCGAAGTTATTTTACTTCGTTTTTTGATGTTAGACTACATAAAACTATATCTATACTAATATTATAAAGAGGTAAAGTTTATAACTTTGTTTGTATATACGGGGTAATCTTCGCAAATACTAATCCGATCATGAAAATTCTTTCGCTAACAGAAAGCTACACTATTCAGGAGTGACAAGATAAAAGGAAAAAGATAAAAATAATTAAATCAGCAGGATTTGAACCTGCACCCTCTGACGTGCCGTGTCAACAATTCAATCTAATCAAGCATTATTATTTGCCTTAGAAATTAATTGGTGATTTTAAAACATTTATATTTATCTGATTTGCTGAAAATAGTGAGAGTGTATTGGAACATATCAAATTTCACCGTACCCTTCTTATGTGAAATGGATTATAACGCCCAACGAAGTGGGCACGGGTCGGCTAGTACATAATATATTTATTATGCTTCAGCCTGTAATATCCCACTGTTGGGCATAAGCCTCTTTCCCCATGTAGGAGAAGGATCAGAGCTTAATCCACCACGCTGTTCTATGCGGGTTGGCGGATATATTCCCTACTATGAGTAGGTAGGTAACGATCGCTATCAGGTGTACACGATAACAACCGAGACCGACGGCTTAACGTGCTCTCTGAGGCACGGTGGGGAGATCCACAAGGACTGCACAAACACCCAGACCACGGCAAACATCGCCTTGCCTCGCCCAGTACGCCTTGGGAATGATGTGATCGCCTCCATCAAATTATTGTTAATTTCAATCTGATTTGAAAAAAAAAAACATTATGATAGAAAAAAAAATTACATTCCCGCTGAGTTTCTTCCGCCAGTTCTTCTCAGGTCAGAGGTTTCTTTTTTCCAAACTGGTAGTAGACTCATGACTTTCAGTAAGAAATTGTTATAATTTTATGCTGAATAAAATATTTTTGATTTTGATTTTGATTTTTGATCGGTATGGCCAATACAAATGTTGTCGTGTGCGGGGATCGAAATCACTACCGCCCGCGCAACAGCCATAAACCAGTGCTGTGACCGCTGCGCCAATATATTTATACAAATATAACTCAATATTATTTTACATACAACTATTGTAATTGGTATTGACATATTGGTAGGCTTAAACAAATGACTGTATGTCTTTAATTTTTTCGGTATATTATTTTTAAAAAGTTTTTATTGGGTAAGTTTTATTGGAAATTGATGAGTAAATTTCCTCATCTACGAATTTATCTTTACAATCTTTTCGTATGATTGCATGCAAACACAATTATGCAAAATTGCCTTGTCATGTAGTTTTTGCACTCTTATAGTTTTGTTTGACAATTTAAAACTTAATTATATTTCTCCAAACTCTGAGCGGATATTGCTACAGGTGTATAAATATTTTACTAAACTTTCTGTCTCAATATAAAATAACTATGACATAAAAAACTATAATAATATATGCAGTCACAAAGAAAAAAATTGTTATGTGTATGGGCGTGCGATGAGCAAAATGCCAATTTTGGATCCTATCGCATAAACGCTTCCATGCACAGTTGCAGCAACAATGAGTAGCATGTTACACGTACACATGGTAATGGATAGGACTATTTAGGAAGATTAAATTAAAAAACTAGCGACCGTACCCCGCCGATTAAAATGAAAAATAATCAAATTTTTTTTTGTGAGCAAAATGCTCATAGCACGCATTCTCTGAGCTTAATAAAAAAATGTAGTATAACATATATTTTCATAATCTATACATCTATGTAACATTTATTTGATTTTATTTCTAAAAGTCCTTGTATTTTGACAACGCAATGTTTACAATATTCGCTAGCACTATACCCTTCTAATTGTGTTTCTATTTTAGTAAAATCTTGGCAGCCCAGACCTCAAAATGTGAAGACTTTGCTATCATTATACATGACAGATCTCAGACAGGTGTACGTTTAAACATTCGTTTCACTTAAGAACATTCAACAGCCTAAAACGGGATTAGACTTGAGGGCCTTTTAAGAAATCAGCCGAAATAAAGACATTTCCAACAAATGTTACAGGATGGTGAATTTATTTGCATAATTCAACAAAGCTAAATCTTTTGTCCGCGGCCCGCCGTTGAAATAATAAATTAACTCCATGTTCTACACTCCAAATGTTCCATCCGAACAAAATTATTTAGCCATTCAAAGCTCTGAAGGAACGTTTTTAAGTCTAAATCTTCGTTATGATTTAATAATACATTTTAAATATTTCCGCATTAGACCGGGAGATAGTGACACAAAATATCAGGTCATTTGTACCAGTATGGCGGTTCGTCAGGGGTCTAATTATGTAAAGGCAAAAAGGAAAATGATGGTCATAGCGCTCGCACCGGCGGCCCAATCGCGTGGGCGTTTATCGAACGCGTCGGATAAATAACTAGTGTCGAACGATTTGTTCCACAAAAATGCTTGTATTTTCAGATAGTCGAAAAAAAAGAAGTAGGCGGTAGCGGAATGCCATACTTCTCGGATGTGACTTACACCCCGCCATACTGACGCGAATACATTAATTTAAATAAAACAATTCAACCATTCGTACCAGGCTAATTTTTGCAAAGCTAATCATCGTCGAGTAGCCATTCACGAAAATCACCTTGCCATACTATTCCGACAGTTCCCAATGGCCGCCATACCACTGCAAAGGAGTAATTTCTTTTTTTTTCGCCAAACGATTTGTACCAGTATTGCATTTGAATTTGTGGAAAGTATTTGACAAAATGTGAACGTTATTATTTATCCCATACTTCTAGTAGGGGGAAAAGTGCTGCCATACTTGAAATACTTGTTTATTTGACACGTTTTTAAAATACGACTGTAAAATACGTAAAATCATTTTTTACATCATGGCATCATTGTATTTTGGTCATTTGGATGCAATTGTACCTAAAAAAATTATTACAGATTGTAACCATCGGGCGGATGACTTGAGCTAAAAGGTGGAAAAAAAAATTTTTTTTGACGATTTGTACCAGTATGGCATTTCGATTTTTGGAAATTATACGATATAATGTGACCATTATTATATTTGCCATACTTGTAGTAGAGGGAAAAAGTGGCGCCATACTTGAAAAAAAACTCGAATTACGAATAAAATCTTAGCATTTTGAAAAAATATTGTTCACATTCGCCGCCTCCCACAGGTATGGCATTATCAGACTTCTATTTATGATCATACAGGGAACTGTTAAAAAAAGTTTCAGGGTGGTACACATCGTTTGGCGAAAAAAAAAGATATTACTCCTTTGCAGTGGTATGGCGGCCATTGGGAACTGTCGGAAAAGTATGGCAAGGTGATTTTCGTGAATGGCTACTCGACGATGATTAGCTTTGCAAAAATTAGCCTGGTACGAATGGTTGAATTGTTTTATTTAAATTAATGTATTCGTGTCGGTATGGCGGGCTGTAAGTCACATCCGAGAAGTATGGCATTCCGCTACCGCCTACTTCTTTTTTTTTCGACTATCTGAAAATACAAGCATTTTTGTGGAACAAATCGTTCGACACTAGCTATTTATCCGACGCGTTCGATAAACGCCCACGCGATTGGGCCGCCGGTGCGAGCGCTATGACCATCATTTTCCTTTTTGCCTTTACATAATTAGACCCCTGACGAACCGCCATACTGGTACAAATGACCTGATATTTTGTGTCACTATCTCCCGGTCTACATAGAGTATCTACGAAGAAAAGTAATTTTATTGTGAAGTATAATTTATTTCGAGCATTAAAATTTATTTATACATATAGTTTGACGATAATAAGTGAATCTAAATAGCATTGGAATTTTTAAAATGACCGACCCGATGACAGTCGAATCCTTGAAATTAAGACTGTCAGCTTTACATAAATTTAACGTTACTTTTTTTAAGTATAAATAAATAAATATTTACGATAATTTACATATTATTTAATAGATTAATAAGTTTTAGTTTTGATTACATTGTGATACAATTTTCAACTTTGGTTTACCTCGGGTCGGCATTAACGAACTATAAGCAGTAAAGCTGAAGAGCAATATTTGATAAGGGTTAAATAGTTTAGATCGAAATATAGATTACTAGCGGCCGCGCGCGACTAAGTACGCGTGGAGTTAGTTATTTCTAAATAATTTGTAATTATATTCGAAAAAGCTAAATACCTATTATTGTTTAGCCCGAAATCGTTTTTGAAAACGAACTAAGTCCAGAAGTGTGGGCAGACAGTAAAAGCCTTTTTCCAAAGACGAGGAGAATTGGAGATTTTGAATACACGAGGAATAAAATTCATCAAAAATGTCCTTTAAAGTAAGAACTCTTAAAGAAACCTAAATATAATATTGTTACGTTACATGTCATACAAAACAATACAAAAAAAATCATACAGAGTAGCTTCATGATGTTACGCAAAAGATTTTTAAAATAGATGTTAGGCATACTACCTAACCCTAAAGGGGTTGACAGTGTTATTATTTATTGGAATCAATCGACAAAGCCACTAGAAACTTCGTGCGGCATACCGACTTTAATTTTTCACGTTCGTGTAGATTAACAAAAGTCGTTTATATTCTTTTTAAAAAAAATATAAAGAAAAACTTTATTCTACGTTTAAATATTCAAGACGACGCGATGGCGCAACGGCCAAAGCACTGGTTTGTGGCTGTTGCGCTGGCGGTTGTGGATTCGATCTCCGCACATGACAAACATTTTTATTGGCCATACAGATGTTTTCCGTGGTCTGGGTGTTTGTGCAGTAGTTGTGGGTCTCCCTACCGTGATTTGTGGTCCCGGTTGTAATCATGCACACTTGATAGCGATCGTTACTCATAGTAGGTAATATATCCGCCAACCCGCATCGGAGCTGCGTGTTGGATTAAGCTCTGATCCTTCTCCTACATGGAGAAAGAGGCCTATGACTAGCAGTGGGATATTACAAGCTAAAGCGAAGCTACGCTTAAAATATTTAAATTGTATAGATTGAGTAATGTTACCAGTGCGTTACCGAAGTAAAAAAATTGCATATTTTACATATATTTTCACACATGTATAGCGGGGTTGCAATAAATCTACCGTTTTGTACTTATATCTTACATCATACAATATCGTACAAAAACTTTATAAATTAAACAACTACCAGACATAATAAAGGTATTATAACAGATTTAAAAACGTTGCAATTGTAACAAGATTCTTGAGGCTTATAGCGGAAAATGTACCCAATTTTACGAATCGGTAAAATACCCCGAAGTTATGTTAGTCAGCTATACGAGTGAGAGGTGTAAGTCGAGAAATATTGTCTTCAACTATTTCATAGTCATTCGGTATTCTGATCATCTGCGACGTCGCCGATTGCGAACACAATGTGTGTAAATTTAGAAAACGTTTTCGACACATTATTACTTAAGGGATTTTCATCGAAATTGCCTTATTACCTTTTTGAGTTAGATTCTAAACGCGGATCGACGGGATTTGTTGGATGCTTCAAGACGATATATATTTTTATGTATTTTTTATGCGATGTTCGGAAATGTTACAGGCTAGCTATTTGACTTATTGAGGCTTTTGATAAAGTAAATTATTACTTGGTATCTGAATAAATAAATAAATAACTATACTTATATGAAATAGTGTTTTCATGTAATACCTTTCTTATTCATGTGATTCGTAGGTATTGTATCTATTAGCAAAAACAATCATCCTACGAAAACTCATGTGTTGAAATAATACAATTAAGTTTAGCAACCAGTCCTTTACGACACTCAGTTCTTATGATTAACGTGCAATAGTAGGTAATTATAACTTCCGACATCGGTAACAAATCACGAGCTTAAGTAGTCAAATTAATTAAAAAGGAATAAAATGTGATGTTAAGTACAAAACATGAGACTGCTATACCAATACAGCCTTATACTCGTAGATGATTACAAAACTTACGATAGTTCTGATGCAAACATAATCGCTCTTATAAAATTAGATAGGGCAAAAAGGGACGTGTAGCCTGACAGGCTCTGGTCAATATTTGGATGGTCATTACTTACGTGATATTCATTGGAAGTTGCAACCTCCTCCCTAGTTGGTAGTTTTACAACCAAAACAAAAGCTACTGAGCCGCTCAACCGCGGGGAGTGGGGGGCTGGGGGCAATTAGGTGAAACTAAGAAAACGAAAACATCGAGTAGCCTGTGAGGCTCCACGTCCATACTTAAAAGTTAAAGTAGCTATGACCACTTTTTGATAGGCATGTTATCATAGGTATATTTATTTATAAATTATATTTGATAAAAAATATGTCTCATCGAGTTATTAGATCGGTGAAGGTCGCTCTTTCACATCTCTTAGACCATATTGTCAAAAATGAATTCGATTGAGTTTGCTTGTGTGAGCTTTATAATCTATACTAATATTATAAAGCCAAATAGTTTGTTTGTTTGTATGAATGCGCTAATCTCAGGAACTACGGGTTCAAATTGAAATTTTTTATCTGTGTTGGCTGGTCCGTTTACTGAGAAAGGTTAGGCGTAATAGTCTTTAAATAATTTAGTTCGTTGTTCCTCAAATTAACGCGAATGTAACGGCACATTTAGTATAATTGTATCTATGTGGACCACAGACATTGGTAAATAATGATGTAATATCTCACATACGTCGACAACGTAATATGTAATAACCGTTCAATATGTTTATATAAATTTGTACCCAATCAATATGGAGTAATATAAATATATGTACTTAGTGTTTCTATCGCTTTCATCTGCCTCCATTTTCAATACTTATGAATACACATATAAATTATGTAATAATTGTGTTTGTTCTCAAACAAGAAATCTATTTTAAATTTTATCGGTTAGTAATCATCATTATTACGGGTAATTCAAAAACGACTTGTTAGATCTAGTTCAAATTTAAATAGGACCACTTAACAAACATCAGTTTTCGAATACAATATAATTATCATAATAGGTTAATCTAGTAAAAAGTTATGAGGTAAAAATATAAAAATATCGAATCGAGAGCCTCCTCCTTTTTTAAAGTAGGTTAAAATTTGCATATGTAAGTAAAGTCAGAAAATAAGAACCAATTCAAAAGAGAAAAATATAATAGTTGTTACCACTATGGACACCGTGACTAGTTAAGTTACCACTTACTAGGCACTATGATTCAGTATTTAGTCAAAAAATGATAAGCATAACCCAACCGTGAAAAATATGTATAAGTAATGTTTCCATAACTTACTGATTTAGTATAGCTTAAGGCTATCATAGGCTTTATCAGCTGAAACTTTAAGCCTGAGAGAAATATTTATCAAGCAAACATATTTTAGTATATGCATATCGTTTCAGTCAAAAATTGGACTTTTTTCATAAAAAAGTACCTTTTATGGAGAAGTGGGGAGTTTGAGGATTAGCGTCGACTATGCGCTTGTTACAACCTACTATTTGTTACCGACTTGGATGGCTACACGATGATCCTGGTGTTGCAATCGTCGGATGGCTACGGTAGCTGCTAGGCGGAACATACGCTTGTATATAAAAAAAGAGAACCCTAAACCACCCAAATTAAAGAAGTGAAAATAAAATGCACATAATAAACCAATATTGGAAACTTGTTAACGTCAAAGCAGTCAAAGTTCTTCTCTCTAACAGTAAAAGTTAATTGCCTAACGACAATAATTAATAATTTTGTTACGACATTTCGACATCAAATTGAAACTTTCAAAGGGTTTTTTATTTCAATATAAATATTACAATTACAAGTTACACAAATGGCTTGAATTCAAAACAGAAACCTCAGGCAGCCTAATTGAAACAGTTCACCGCTCTAAGAAAAATAAAGAGCGGTATTGGTTTAAATTATGTTTGATTCCACCAAATTTGAAGTTATTTAAACAAGTTCATACAATTAAGATTTTTTAATTTAATTTAATTTTTGATTTTAAGTAGTTTGATACAGTTGTGATTATTTAATTTATAAAAAAACTTAATAGGTAGGGATCCCTAGTACATATTTTCACCTGATTAGTATCAAGCTAATTTTTCGGGAGTAGCTTCATTTTGATGAGACGAACAAAAAGTTCCTCTTCGAAAACTCTCGATTGTGGTAGATAATAGAGTTAGCAGGAGATAGAGGCTAGAGCAGCAGTGAGCGTAGGACAGGAATAACGTACCACGCAATTTAGAGGACAATATTACTATCAAATTATATAAATATTGACTAACTAAAAGAAAAAAAAATCAGAAAAAGAAACAATTTTTGATGACCTTACCAGGTCATCAAAAATTGATAGCAATCGTTACTCATAGTTTATCCGCCTACCCGCATTGAAGCAGCGTGATGGATTAAGCTCTGATCCTTCTCCTACATGGGGAAAGAGACCTATGCCCAGCAGTGGGATATTACAGGCTGAAGCGTACGTTTAGTAATATTTTACATAGGATGAGTGTAACATTACATTTATAATTATGAGTCCGCTTATCATTTAAAACACCTTCTAAAATCTTTTGAACTGTGTCCTTATCGATTTTCCTATATTTTTTTTGTGTTTTCGTATTCTAAAAGTGACTTATACTAATATTATCAAGAGATAATATTAAACTTTTTTATTTGTTTATTGATAAACTCTAATGGAATCTCCGATTTAAAAAAAATTGTCACCAGTAGAATTCTAAGTTGATACTGAGTGTCGTTGGCTATATTTAACAAAATTAAAAGAAATTGTCAAAATAGTGTAATCCACTCGGCCTAAGCTGGGAGCGGAAAGCTAGTATTTTGTAAAGCCAAGTAGGTCAAATTGTGTAAAAGGATACAATACAATGGAAAACTTGTTAACATGCTAACTTATTGCGATTCTCTGGAATTCTTTTATAACCTCGCACCAATCCAATGCATAATGTTTATATTTGATTTCTTCCAGAATCTCTGAACGATTTAACTGTTTCTTTAGATGCCGCGGGCCCTCTGTTAACTCTCTACGTCTGAAGGCTTTGTCCCACAACCGCTTTACACAGCACAAACGCGCTTTGAACCTTGACTTCTACTTTAGAATATATTTTATATAGCTTCAATCGTTTTAAGATAAAAATAAGAATATGTGGAAAATAAATGTATACACAGCTTGCCTCGTCTGGTTGCCTCACCTGCGTCAGGTTTGGAAGGTATTTGTAGAAATATATTTTCTACCAATATACTTAGGTATATTAAATACTTCTATTGATTCTATTTGTGAATAATCCATACTAATATTATAAATGCGAAAGTATCTCTGTCTGTCTGTCTGTCTGTCTGTCGCGCAATCACGCCAAAACTACTGAACAGATTTAAATAAAATTTGGTATACAGATAGTCTAGAGCCTGAGAAAGGACATAGGCTACTTTTTAATGCGAATAAAAGGATGTAAGGGGTTGAAAGGTGGGAATGAAAATTTGTATGGAACTATGTTCGTGTTTCGTAACTGTCAAACATTTAATGTTCATCCCGTCGATATGGTAAACTCTCCGATAAAATTAAAGAACGTATTTAAATAAAGGTTTCGAATCGACAACATATATCCACAATATACGGATAGTGGCGTATTTTACATTTTAAAAATGTATAATAATGTCAGTAATTAAAACGGATTGACATAATATATTATATTGGTTGTCAACGAGGTTGTCAAATATAAAACGTAGTGGTTATATACTCTTTGGTCAAATATTTATGCGTGCGTTCAGAAATTTATTTAGTGTAAACTAAGGAAAATATATCAACCTAATTAAATCTTATACTATTTAAAAAAAGGAAAGCATTTTTTCGCTCAAATCAACGCAGGTGAAACCGCGGGGCACAGCTAGTTTTTAATATATTTAATTGTTTTATTGACGTGTTTTTTTACAATTAATCTAATTAAACATCTGACAAAAATTTAAAGTATCATTGCATATCGATATCGTAATAGCTAAATACAAAGCAATGAATGCTGCTGAAGTATAATTAGTATTAAAATATAGTAACGCAACTTTAATATTTAGTACCAGAATTTTTGAAGCGTTTTTCTACTAAAGTTATTATTTAAGTAGTTATTGTTTTAATAAATGCAGAAAAGTATAAACATCAATGGGAACACAATCGACAGTATATGAGAAAATATTTCTTATTTAGTAAATCGGTGATATTTTAAATATACTACATCACAACTTTTTCTTTAAAATCTTAAGTTTTGCGCATCTTAGTTTCTCTAAAGTTTCTTGGAAGGAAATTATTTTCTTATCTGTATTTGACAGTTTGAAATGAAGACGGTAAACTTTTAGATAGAAACTTTTGTACCGATTTTAGCAAAAATGCTATATTAAATCTCAAAAGCACGCAAGATCAGACCTTTGTAATTTTATAAAAGCTGAAAGTTTCTCAGCGCATGCTCTAAGCACAGGTAGAGAAGCAATGGCCAAATATGAAGTTAAACTCATAGTGGCCCTGGTATCAAAGTTCCAACTAACTTCTGTCATTTCATAAAGCGTAATTTTTAATTATTTGTTTGAAGTTATAATAAAAATCCCGTCAACAATTGACCAAATCTTTTATAACTGAACTTACATCATAGTATAAAAGTGAATTTTTCGGTAGCTATTGCTATAGATCCTCAGTAGAGGACGATTTTGACAGTTCTAACCCCTGGCCAGACAAACATAATGTGGTTTAGCCGTAGGTGCGAGCGCGAAGAGTTTTATACACCTTTGCTACCTGGTATCTGCCATAGGCACTATAAGTTAAACTTCATATTTGGCTATCGCTTCTACCAGTTTTGGGAGCATGCGATAAGAAATTTTTAGCTTTTATGAAATAACGAACGTCTGGCCCTCCCGAGTTCCCTTTAGAGCAACCTTACCCACCACAGGAACAAAACACTGCTCTCAAGCAGTATTATTTAGCTGCTCCAGATTTTGAGCAGGATATATTCCCGTGCCCTACCTTCATGATATGCTTAAAAGATTGAAAAATAGAATTATCAATGTTACTCTTTTAATCTTTTAATTATTATTTAAATACCTTTTTGTTTGCTAACCGAGCCGTTAATTCTTTCATTATGTTGTGTATGCTCAATAATTACAATATTTCATTACAGTCTTGTAGTGGTTTTCACATTATAATATGACTAGACCTGAACTGTAATGTACGCTTAAACAGATGGAGAAAATTGCTTTAATAACAATCTGCTTGAGTCTTGAGTCGTGAATCTAAATTGCCTTTTTACATGACTACCAAGAAGGGTTATGTTTTAGCGCATACGTTGTATGTCTGCATGTTATGTTCTTTATTATCTCATATCTTCCAAACCGCTGAAAGGATTTGTATAATTAAGATATATATTAGACTAGCTTCTGCGCGCGACTTCGTCGGCGTGGACTCCGCTCCTATTGGTCTTAGCGTGATGATACATAGCCTATAGCCTTCCTCGATAAATGGGCTATCTAACAGTGACAGAATTTTTCAAATCGGCCCAGTAGTTCCAGAGATTACCGCGTTCGAACAAACAAACAAACAAACAATCAAACAAACAAACTCTTCAGCTTTATATTATATATATATATATTAGATTCGTCTTGATAACATTTCACAATGGTTTTATTATTATTACTAGTGGTTGCCCTGTGGTCGAAATTCGACCATAATGTTAACACAGACTTTAACAATAAACAAAAGAGTATGTACATGGTAGCGTGTGTAATTTTTAATATTGATTTAATGTATTTTTATGCAAATTTAAAAAAAAATTGCATTTTACACTCCTTCTCTATATAAAATACTAGCTGCTGCCCGCGACGTCGTCTGCGTGCGTTCACTGCTCGTTCCCCGTAGGTGATAGCGTGATAATATGTAGCCTATGTTCTGACCCGACTTCTTAATAATATTCGTGCCAAATTTGAAGTAAATCCATGCAGTACTTTTTGAGTTTATCCCGGACATACATTTGAAGAAATAAAGGTTCACTGCTCGTTCCCCGTAGGTGATAGCGTGATAATATGTAGCCTATGTTCTGACCCGACTTCTTAATAATATTCGTGCCAAATTTGAAGTAAATCCATGCAGTACTTTTTGAGTTTATCCCGGACATACATTTGAAGAAATAAAGGTTCACTGCTCGTTCCCCGTAGGTGATAGCGTGATAATATATAGCCTATGTTCTGACCCAACTTCTTAACAATATTCGTGCCAAATTTGAAGTTAATCCATGCAGTACTTTTTGAGTTTATCCCGGACATACATACAGACAAACAGACAAACAGACAAACAGACAAACAGACAAAAATTCTAAAAACTATATTTTTGGCTTCGGTATCGATTGTAGATCACACCCCAAGTATTCTTTAAAAAAAATATTCAATGTACAGTAGGGTGGAGCGATTTTATTAATTTTTTATTTTTGCTTCAGCATACCTGTTAAAAGTTGCTATTTTAGGTAATCACTAAACACAATAAAATTCAGTTTGCTTACGCTATGTTTAGAGGTGCCCCCATCATCATAAAGTTTTGAATAATTTAGGCAAATCACATGAAATCGCAAACTTTCTTTAAACGCTCAATGACGTCCCAGCGATGCTTTATTAGTGTAAAATAAACAAGATTGAACTTGGAACCTGCGTGTTAAGATCGGTAGGTAACGGGGTGCAGGGGTGGGGTATTTTAGATTTCGCTCTCTCACCACCAACGCGCGTAAAGCAGTTCACTTGTTTGTCGTGCACCTAGGAACTTGACGCATCGAATTTTACGCCTGTTAACGAGATATTTAAATAAGTAATATTTTTCATCTTTATTACTAGCAGTTTCTTTTTACTGTGTAACTAATATATATGTATTGTTTGTCTTGATTACAAAAATATGTCTCAAGTTAAAACATGACAAATGAAGAGCTGTCCTGTGTTTGTTTTCCATGAAAAGTTACTTGTTTCACAGTTAGCAACTTATAACGACGTTATGAAAAATAATCTTTGTATCGAACATGAATTGAAACCTTATAAAGTAATAAAAGAGCAAACAATTCATGAGATATCCGAAAAATTGGCTCAAGAAGTTTTAGAAATATGTCAAGAATCGTCGCTGCCAACTGCAAGTGTAAAAAGAATTCTACAATCGATTCGCTCTTATCACGACTAATACAGACGCTTAATAAAACTATATCAAGGCCGTCAAACGAACATTAAATACCAGGAAAAGATTAATACATTTATATCAGAATCCTATAGCTTGTTTGATATTTGCAGCTGCAAATGCAAAGCTATCTCGAATTGTAACTGTGTTGAAGGTAGTCCTGTTCCCAAGAAGGAAGTAAATTTCTTACTAGATCTAAGAAGAAACAGAAAAATGATGACCGCATCGCCACATCAAAATAAAATAAAATAAAAGAGATTGAATTTACCGTCATTAGCCTGTGATCGTACTGGAGTTTCGGATAGAGCCGCTGACATTATAGCTTCTTCTGTGTTAAAAGATGTTGGCGTTATTTCATCAAACCATCTAAGTCACGTTATTGATCATTCAAAGTCGCGCCGTGAAAGAACTAAAGTCAGATCAACTTTACAAGAAGCTGACTGCAACAAATTTCTTCGTGGTATGTATTTTAATGGGAGAAAGGATAAAACTGTTTCGTATTGAGAAAGAAGGGAAATTTTACAGAAAACGGATCGTAGAAGATCATTATGTGATATTATATATTATAGGCAACTATTTTGGGTACGTCACGTGTGAGTCGGGAACTGCTAAAGGTATAAATATAATAACTTGAAATCTAAGTTCGTAAAACTGAGTGAAATAGCTGTTATTGGCTGCGATGGAATGGTAGTGAATACCGGTTTCAAAGGTGGCGTTGTTCGTCTGTTGGAGGAAGAACTAAACAGACCAAGACCGAGACAGAGTGGTTTATTTACCAAATGCATTATAATGAAATTACCACTGCGACATTTGTTGTTACATTTAGATGGCAAAACTATAGGGCCCAAATGCTCTTCAGGTGCCATCGGATCTCATTAGAGCAAAACTATTTTCATGTAAACGAATGCTTAGTTTCAATACAATAATCAATTTGATATTTAAATTTGTATTTTAATGTTTCTGGCTAAGTTTTAGAATAAATAGAAAAAAGAGAAAAAAAATTTTTTTGTTTAATATTCAGCTGTTCTGGGGCACCTCTAAACATTATGACTGGTGGGTGAAATTTTGTATTTTTCTTTTATATATTACAAGACAACTTTTAATCGCTATGCCGTTGAAATAAAAAGAATTTTTTTAAACTCCATACATTATCGCTCCACCCTAATGTACAGTTTTGACTTTTCTATCATTTTATTATATGTATAGATAAGTGTGCGATATTTCATACTCCTCCATCCGCGCAATTTTCGTAAAAAGGGGTACAAAGTTTTCGCTTATAGATTTATTTCTATATCGTTTCACACTTTATTCATCGAATTTTTTAAATGAATAAAATATATTTATTAATTGTTTAAATAAAAATAATGTAAACTCTACATAAATCTATTACAATACATTATTGTAAAATATTTGATGTTCCGTTCGTAGAGAGCACATGTTACATACGTAAATTCACAGCACGTACAGACGGCTGGTGTATTGAACAAACTAAACAGCTGTAAGAATACCTCACTGGCTCGTAGGTAAATTGTTTCGCTGGTTATTTATGTTTCCCTGCTCGCTAATACGTGTACCGACTGCCGATGTTTCCCTATTCCCTCTGTTTCAGATTTTCTATTACCGAATTGTTGAAACGAAAACTTAGTTACTATTGTTGGGTGTATTTTTTAAACTTATTTAGTGAGGATTTCAATAATAAAAAGTCTTCATTTAAGTCTGGCATTGTAATTTTATTTTGTGTATATTTTAATGTCATCTATTTGCAATAAATATAATTATGTTGTAGCCAGCCGATATCTTTATATGAAAGACTAGCTTCTGCGCGCGACTTCGTCGGCGTGGACTCCACTCCTATTGGTCTTAACGTGATGATATATAGCCTATAGCCTTCCTCGATAAATGGGCTATCTAACACTGAAAGAATTTTTCAAATCGGACCAGTAGATCCTGAGATTAGCGCGTTCAAACAAACAAACAAACAAACAATCAAACAAACAAACTCTTCAGCTTTATTATATTAGTATAGATTGAGACAAAGTTGAATATTGTTAATTTTTTTATTTTTTATTGTAAAGTAAATCAAAATGAATAAAACTAGGTTTTTGTTATTTATAACATACTACGAGAGCATACATTACAATTTTTTTTAAACTGTCTGTATTTTTTCACGAGTAACAGTTACAGGTAAAGTTATAGGTAGTTAGAAAAACAAATTCCAATGTCGAATTACCACTTACAAATAAGTTACTCGTCGATAGTACGAGAAAAAGTAACCAATAGCTTTTTTGGCCGCTACATAGTCAAGCTTTAGTTACTTAATGTGGTTACGGTGAACTTTCAATGTACGGTTAGTCACGATTCAGCCTGTAATATCCCACTGTTGGGCATAGGCCTCTTCTCCATGTAGGAGAAGGATCGGAGCTTAATCCACCACGCTGCTCCAATGCAGGTTGGCGGATATATTCCCTACTACGAGTAACGATCGCTATCAGATGTACATGATAATAACCGGGACCGATAACGTGCTCACGGTACGGTTAATAAAAAATAATATTTGAAACTATTTCGTCATTATAACGACATTGCCACAAGTATTTATTTTTACAAAACTGAAATTGAACTTTAGATAAATACGAAAACTTGCAAATATAAATAAATTGAAATGTGTGTTTGTAATGTTGAAATAACAGTTAATGCATTAACTTCATATGCATAGTTTCATATAATTAGACATTCACGCAATAACAGACTTAAAACAATCTGTCAGGAAGAAATCAACACCATACATTACACTCTCATAAATAAAGTAACATTTACAAAACATAAACTCGTGCTGTGTGGTTACGGCACTAAAGAATGTAGCCACCCCCTCTCTTCCCGTGGGTGTCGTAAGAGGCGACTAAGGGATAACACAGTTCTACTACCACCTTGGAACTTAAAAAGCCGACGGATGGCGGGATAACCATCCATGCTGGCTTTGAAATACACAGGCCAAAGACGGGCAGCAGCGTCTTCGGTGCAACAAAGCCAGCCCTGCGGTCACCAACCCGCCTGCCCAGCGTGGTGACTATGGGCAAAACACATGAGTTCGCGTCATAATGTCGGGCGCGAGCTTGTGGAGGCCTATGTCCAACAGTGGACTGTGATAGGCTGTAGTGGTGGTGGTGGGTTACAAAACATATTCGTTATTATAAAACTCACACAATAGATCACTTCGTTCTAGTAAAAATCTCACTTTGAAAATTTTCCGTCACCCTACTGATTTTTAAGCAAGTCCTTCTGCATTAATGTTGCTTGATTATGGAATATATGTTTTACCACTACACTTACAAGAAGATTAAGAAATACTGCTGACTTTGAAAGTGCTGTCGCAGCCACATCGCCATTGACCATTGTCATTTGTATACATACATTTGTTTTTTTTTTAAATTTCGTGTATTTCTGCTTATTAATATTCTTATATTATTAATATGTGTACAATAAATAGCAAATTATAATTACACTAGCTTGTGCGCGCGACTTCGTCCCCGTGGAATAGGACCACCCGAACCGCACCGAACCGAGTTCACCAACGCAACTTTATAATTCTATCCCTACATTCTTTTATTTTTATTCACAAGGTTTATTTATTATTTATTTTACATAACAACCAAATAAAAAAAAAAAAGAAAACTGAAATGTTGGTCAGCAGTTGTAGTAATATTCAGGTATAATCTACGTTTAATTACGTCTCTAACTACAAAATAATAAGAATTGTTTGCGTGCGTAACAGCAATCCACGCTTCTTTGATCGGTAATTATTTTTGGTTCCTAATTTCATGACTTTCATGCTCACGGAATGTGCCTGTACAGTCTCTATTACTTTTATTTCTATTTCAGACTACACCTAATATTTTTATCGAGCATTTTGAAACTGCTTTTTATACAGATAATAATGTTATTATATTAAAAAAACAGGCAGGGCATATTATAATTATTTTTACTTAAAAAATTATTAAAATTGTAAATATATTGTATTGTTTTAGTTAAGTTCAAAATTTGTAACGAAGATAGGCAAAGAAAATGTAGAAAAAATTATAACCCAAGCGTTTTTAATTATGTTATAACATGATATATCATCTATTTTGATACCTGCCTGATTATATCATAATCCATGCAAAATAAAAATATATATATGTATAAATAAACAACAGACATATAATTCTGTTGTCGGGTGGTAATTAGTTTGTTATTAATAATTTTATTTATATTTTATTATATTTTATTTATATTTCATTTTATTTATTAGAATATCAAAAGATCATTACTAAACATTGCTAATGATTTTATAAATTCTAACCAGCTTTTGTTATCAATAAATTATATTATACCGTTCTTTTATTATTTTCTTTATTATGAGAAGAAATACACTTCTTTTATGAGAGATACGACTAAAACAACATAACAAGACCGCTTCACGTTGTTTTACATACAGCTTTCTGATGGCATAATAAGCTAGAATAATTCAAGAAAATCTACAGGAAGCTGAGCTTAAAAAAATTCAGGAGCATGTCCATCCGCTAGTGGCTGTTGAGTAGACTAATGAAGAGGAGGTCGATGCCCTCTGTGTGTCAGTACAGCTAGCATAAGCAGCTTGTTTGTCTTAATTTTACACTCTAAGCTCAAATAGAAAACATTTATATCGTCAAAATCACTACTTTAAATTTTCAAATTACACTAACATGAGCTTTTATGTATAACCTCTAAAAATATAATCATATCTCAGAATTAATATACACTAGTTTTATCATTTCTTGAAAAGATGACTCCTGGGTTTTCCCTTCGTGTATTGATCGGATAGTCACCTATCATTTAGGGGGGAAAGCAATAAACATCAATGCAACGCTTATTATGTTGAATAATATACGAATCCAGGAGCAAGCGGGACCATCCTCATATTGGATGTATAATTTAATATTTCTAGTCGCTAGTATTTTATAATTTTTACTTCTATTTGAACAATGGAATGTTCTCTACGCTCTAAGAAAAGATGCTCGCAGATTTAATTGGATGAATTAAAAATGAAATCAATGAAAATCAGTCCAAGTTTACGAAGTCCTTTTCTGGAAGCCGGTGCTGTGTAACGAAGCGCGATGTCTCATTTTATTTGCATAAATTTGGTTTCAGTTACCGCTTTTAATATTCGCCTCCCGTATAATTAGAAATTTTTAATATATATGTTTAATTGAAAATCAAGATTTCATTGATTAAATTTTATTATGAATTTATTTCACTTCGTTTTCTTTTTGTATTTAATTATTCATAAACAATGTTTAGTTAGTAGTAGAACGAGAACCAAGGGTTAGGGATTTGTATCCTTACTAACAACGATGGATTTGCAGTCATCAAATTAAATTTTAAGTCATAAAAGTATGGCCTTTTATGACTTAAATTTTAATTTAACTACAACTTAAAACTACAGTAGGAACTTTTTCGCATGCATATAAATATGTGCTGTGAAATATCTGGCCTGAATATGCTTCATAATTATATTTTCCTTAATAAATGATGAGAAAATCTGTTGGAATCATGTTGCTATTCCACTATTTTATTCATAGTTACTATAGAACAAGTAAATTTTATTACCGATTTATATTTATATACCTTCCGCCAATTGGTATACAAATGGTGAAACATATTAATTTACTTAAAAATGTTTTAAGTTTAACATACTGTACGTTACTACAATTTTATTGTATTGCAGAAACAGCCCATATTGTCACGAACAGAACTCAAAATCATCTATTAATAATTGAACCCATAAACGTATTCACTGATTTTTTTATTTAATAAATCTTAAGATTTTCTGGTATTCCGTATTTTATATAGTAGAAAAATAAAATAAATGCTACTAAAACGCGTGTAGGGATAATTTTCCGAACGTAGAGTTCACTGCAAATACGCAATTGAAAACACAGCTGTATCCTGGCTTCTACGATCTAACTATTGATTAAAACCTATTTTCACAATTTCTAGCTGTTGTTTTGTGTTTTTAACGAATGTGTTTAAGAAACTTAATTTTTTTACGACAGTAAAGGTAATAAATTTCTTTAGTAATTGCCTTAAACCAATTTGAAGCTAGCACAAATAAAATGTTTGTGTGTGTTAGTAAATCAATTCACCGTAATCAGAACATTGCAACAATTGGAAAGTTCCTTTATCGAATTTCAATATCGCTTCGTAGCGTGTTTCCGTGCAATTGATAACTTTGATTGTTCGAAATCTTCACTCCCAATTTGTTTCTTTGTCGTTACCAAAGCTTCATTGTAATAATTGTAGAAGTATTTTGAATAAAATATTATTGTTTATGTTATGCTATAAATGTCACAATATTTGGTTACAGAACATCTTTAAAGTAATGTCTGAATGGAAATATTTTTTTATTTTGTTATTATGTATTATTACATATGTGTTTGTGTGTGACACACACTCTCTTACTCTTTTTATTAGAATTTAAAATTAAAAAAAGAAAAATAATAACCGGAGTCCAGGATCAACGTGTACTCGCACTCCCTTCGGACTCCAGAAAACCCCAGTATGCTCCACTTAATGTAATGTGTGTCAGTTCTACTTCAAGTTCGGTGAGGTGATGGTCTAGCCGTAGAGTGCGTCCATTATGCGATGCCAGATGGAGTGTTGGGTGGCAGCCTCCCGTAACCCGGCGATTCCTAGCACCCTCCGCCCCACTGTTACCGCGACCGTTGACGTAGCTGGGTATAGTGGGGCTGCTGGGAACTGAGAGCTGAAACTTCTGCCGCGAACTCATCAGGATTTTGTCCATAGTCACCACGCTGGGCAGGCGGGTTGATGACCGCATTGCTAGATTTACCGCACCGAAGACGCTGCTGCCCGTCTTCGGTCTGTGTATTTAAAAAGCCAGCTGTAGGATGATTATCCCGCCATCGGTCGGCTTCAATAGTTCCAAGGTAGTAGGGGAACTTTGTTATCCCATAGTCGCCTCTTACGACACCCACGGGAAGAAAGGGGGTGGCTACATTCTAGACTGCCGTAGCCAAATATAAAGCAATTCTATTTATTTTCCTAAATATCTATTGAAATAGACGTTGGTTGAAACAGCTTAGGAAACATCGAATAATTGTGGTACGTTCAAGAATATTTTAGATTTAAGAGTATTCAACATACAGCTCCACGGTTGTATCTACAGACAAGTCATACTCTACGAAAATTGCTAACTAATTGAAACATATTTTGTTTTCTAAAATAAATATAGTATTGTAGAGTATTATTATGTCTTATACTTTTGTCACTAGGACCACAATAATAAAATGTAGCAAACTTAGTGTTTACATACTTTTTGTAATATATGCTTCAAAAGCACTTTCGAATTGTCATTTATATTAAAATTATTAAAAAAAAAAACTAAATTGGTTATAGGTGAAACCAACTTTAATATAATTCTTGATAATAAATTAGGCTATAAAATATCTCGCTATGATTCATATAAAAGGAACAGTAATAACAGGTGTGAATATAACGTTTATCAATTAATCTATCTTCTATAATATATATAAAAGCGAAAGGTCACTCACTCATCACGAAATCTCTGAAACTATAACACCTACAAACTTGAAATTTGGCAGGTAGGTTCCTTATAGGGCGAAGACATCCGCTAAGAACGGGTTTTATGAAACTCGACCCCTAAGGGGGTAAAACGGGGATTGGAAGTTTGTATGAAAGTCCTATGTTTTTGAAGTAAGAGACTTGAAATTTAAAATGTATGCTCTATAGATGGTGTTGAGGTGTACTAATAATGTATTTTGAGAAATCAACCCCCTTTTGGGGTTAAAACAGGGGATGATAGTTTGTATGAAGTCCAATGAAAATTACACTTACAAACTTAAAATTTGGCAGGTAGGTTTCTAATTATAGTGAGTAGACATCCGCTAAGAACGGGTTTTGCGAAACTCCACCCCTAAGGGGGTAAAACGGGGGTTGGAAGTTTGCATGAAAGACCTATGTTTTTAAAGTAACAGACTTCAAATTCAAAATGTATGCTCTATAGATGGTGTTGAGGTGTACTAATTTTGTATTTTTAGAAATAAATCCCCTTTTGGGGTTAAAACAGGGGTTGGTAGTTTGTATGAAGTCCAATGAAAATTACACTTACAAACTTGAGATTAGGCAAGTAGGTTCCTTAAAGGGAGTAGACATCCGCTAAGAACGGGTTTTATGAAATTCCATACCTAAGGGGGTTAAACGGGGGTTGGAAGTTTATATGAAAGTCCTATGTTTTTGAAGTAAGAGACTTGAAATTCAAAATGTATGCTCTATAGATGGTGTTGAGGTGTACTAATAATTTATTTTGAGAAATCAACCCCCTTTTGGGGTTAAAACAGGGGATGGTAGTTTGTATGAAAGTCGAATGGAAAATACACCTACAAACCTGAAATTTGGCAGATAGGTTTCTTATAGAGAGTAGACATCCGCTAAGAACGGGTTTTACGAAATTCCACCCCTAAGTGGGTAAATAGGGGTTGGAAGTTTGTATGAAAGTCCTATGTGTTTAAAGTAAGAGACTTGAAATTCAAAATCTATGCTCTATAGATGGTGTTGAGGTGTACTAATAATGTATTTTGAGAAATCAACCCCCTTTTGGGGTTAAATCGGAGGTGTTAAAAATGAAAAGTTGAACCATAAGGCGTAGAGACTTGAAATTTGGTAGAAATATTACTTTCGCCGAGTAGAGATCAGCTAAGAATGGATTCTACGAAATTTTACCCACAAGAGGGGGTTTCGGGGGTGTTAACAATGAAAAATTGAACCATAAGGCGTAGAGACTTAAATTTTGGTAGGAATATTCCTTTCGCCGAGTAGAGATCAGCTAAGAATGGTATTTATGAAGTTCCACCACAAGAGGGGGTTGCGGGGGCGTTAACAATGGAAAATTGGACCATAAGTCGTAGATATTTCAAATTTAGTAGGAATATTCCTTTCGCCAAGTAGTGATCAGCTAAGAATGGATTTTACGTAATTCCATCCACAAGAGGGGGTTGCGGGGGCGTTAACAATGGAAAATTGGACCATAAGTCGTAGAGATTTCAAATTTAGTAGGGATATTCCTTTCGCCGAGTAGTGATCAGCTAAGAATGGATTTTACGTAATTCCATCCACAAGAGGGGGTTGCGGGGGCGTTAACAATGGAAAATTGGACCATAAGTCGTAGAGATTTCAAATTTAGTAGGAATATTCCTTTCGCCGAGTAATGATCAGCTAAGAATTGATTTTACGTAATTCCATCCACAAGAGGGGGTTGCGGGGGCGTTAACAATGGAAAATTGGACCATAAGTCGTAGAGATTTCAAATTTGGTAGGAATATTCCTTTCGCCGAGTAGTGATCAGCTAAGAATGGATTTTACGTAATTCCATCCACAAGAGGGGGTTACGGAGGCGTTAACAATGGAAAATTGGACCATAAGTCGTAGAGACTTGAAATTTGGTAGGAACATTCCTTCCGCTGGGTAGTGATCAGCTAAGAACGGATTTTACGAAATTCCACCCACAAGAGGAGGTGGCGGGGGCGTTACCAATGGAAAATTCCCGTTTTTATACTATAGCTCCTATCGACTATAAATTTGGTAGTAATCTCCTATATGAGATGTAGAAATGATCAATAAGCGCTTTTTATGATAACTCATCCCCAATAAGGATTGCAGGGGTGGGCGTTAACAATAAAAAATTAAAACCTCCGAGCTATAGCTCCTAAAGATTCCAAATTTTGTATGAATTTTCTGTGTGCTTAAAAAATAATTTATGAACAAAATGTGCGATATCCCACCCTACAGGGGTTTGCGGGGGTGGGTGTTAACAATGATAACTTAAAATTTCCGAGCTATAGCTCCTACAGACTCCAAATTTTGTTTGCATTTTCTGTAAGTGATGTAATATATTAATAATTTATTATAAATAATGTAATATAAAAATAATTTATGAACGAATTTTACGATATCCTACCCCACAAGGGGTTGCGGGGATGGGTCGTTACAACAATATTTTTTTAAAATATATAATTATGTCTGCAAACAAGCGTACTGCTCACCTGATGGTAAGCGATTACCGTATCTTACAGACGCCTGCAACCCCAGAAGCATCGCAAGCGCGTTGCCGACCCTATCTCCAACCCCCAGAAGCTCTGGTCACCTTACTAACCTCACCAACCACACAATACTGCTTGAAAACAGTATTATTTGGCTGTGGTCTTCTGTAAAGTCGAGGTATTACCCCAGTCGGGCTGCTCCATATTTTGAGCAGGAAATTTCTTGCTGTAGCTCCTATCGACTCCAAATTTGGTAGGAATCTCCTATATGTGATCTATAAATTATCAATGAGCGGATTTTATGATAACTCATCCCCAATAAGGATTGCGGGGGCGGGCATTAACAATGAAAATTTTACATTTCCGAGGTTAATAGGAGATATCGATAACTTATTTTAATATTTTGTTATCACTGATAGCTATAAAATGTAATGTATTGTCTAATGACAAAAAAAAACTGTGAACGTCGTATACAGAGACATTCTGTAGTATATTTATTATCAGCATTTCACCCGTGCGAAGCCGGGGCGGGTCGCTAGTACTTAATAAATCTGTACATTCGGTTTTACCCTCATAAAATCAATCAAGCTGCACACAAAGACTATGTCACAGAGACAGTTAAATTAGTTATGTAAAATAAAAAGGCGTAGACAAGACGATATTCTACAAAGTGAAGTAAAAAAAGAAGATATATACGTTTTATATTCGCTTGCCGCATTCGATTTCAATTTCTGGATAATCGAGATCTTGCTCAATTGAACACTCGATTACTCGTTTACGGGGACACCCTCGCTGTTTGAGTTTGCCAAGTTTGATTGCGTTTGCATTGCGCAAGGATATTATCTCGGAATAAAATTAATGTCTCCGGTTTTAGGGGCTTACCTATGAAGTGTTTAATGTGGTGGGAATTTACCTATAATCTACGTTTACATTACATTGATGACGTGTGGTTGTAACATTCGTTATTCATTTGTGAATTAGATTTATACTTTGTTTAATGATTTCGTAAAATTGTTTTTAATGTTCGGTACACATTCCTTTTTTGACGCAGGCATTTTGAAACTATAACAAGAGAAAACTTAATTTATTCAAAATAAAATCTACGGTTTACTATCAAAAAATAATTGTGTTTGCTCGCAAATGAAAAAAACCCGACTTCATTTACACCGACCAGTAACAACAGGAAGTTCGATGAAAAACTAGTTAAGTATATACGTATTATTAGAAGTAACTCAAAAGGTACTTATTAGATCTCGATTATTAAATGGAACCACATGACTAGCACCACCTTTAATTGAAGTCGGTCCACCCAGTAAAAAATTATCAGGAAACACATATAATTTAACCTAGTTAAATTAACAAAGTTTTCAAAATAGTAGGCCACTTTTTAAAAAATCACAAAATTTTAAATATTGTATTATGGTACGGACGTTACACATTGAATCAAAAATCGCGATAGCGTCATGCAGCAATTATGGCTTGCTCATTTTCTAGCAAGAGGTGAAACAGGCACTAAGACTAGTGTTTCAGTCACTTCGCAGGGAAATGTTCTCAAATTGTCACAGCACAGGTCCGTATATACAAAATAGTTTAATTTTTTTCAAAAAATAAAATAAAAACACTTGTTAACATACTAAGTTTGTATTTGAACATAGCAGTAACATTTTATATACCTGCGTTAGAATCAAAATATATATTTCATTATTATGCAGCGTAACTGGTTATATTTTTGAGTAGAACGTCAAAAGTGTACATTCGTGAAACCAAAGTCGAGCAGCGTACCAAATAGCACTCAAACTATCTCGTTAGTAAGCTACAAACAAGAGTTTTTCACTGACACTCGCCGAAAGAAGAGAAAATCCTGAATATACCTTTCATTATGTTTTAAAATTTTTATTGGCATGTCTCTAAATTTTCTTCTACATATTTTAAAACTGGCGCACAATTTCAATAAATTCAACGTTCAATTCTCCCGTACACATTTCAATAATTACGTACACGTAAAATTTTACAAAATTGTTTTATTTTCCTTTTTAAAACAATTGTGCACTAAAAAACGAAACAAAAAAAAAACAAAAAAATATCCTGACATATTCATGAGAATAACAAAGGTACATCGTTAAAAATAAATTTCAGTGGTTATCCTGGAACGATATAATGAACTACTTAACTGGCTGGCCTATTTTGCAAACTCGGGAGTACTACTGTGCTCAAGAAGCTGTCAGAACGTTGAATTATCTAATTAAGAAGACCCGGTCTAGTGAAACTTATTTTATCGGTTTTTTTTGGCAAGCACTTTCATGTCAAGATTTATTTAAAATATTTTATTACGTCTATTTGCTTCACTGGCGAAACATACCAAGATCGACTTAGTCATTTTAATTTAATTGATTATCTATTTAATTACATTTCTAGAGATAATGAAAAAATGCAAATTGAGTACCTTTTTGTGTATGAATAGTTCTGCTAAATACAAGTAAGTACTTATAGTTAGCACAGTAGTGAATACGTACAGTAAAAATATAAATTATAATATAAGGACTTAATACCAGCCATGATAATAAAATCCACATTCAATTTTAAACAAGCTCCTATAAAAGGTATTACTTATTTTTAACAATACTTTCTTTCAATTATAACATTTGCACTACACATACACAGATGCACTATAAACGCCACTAAACCGATAAGCACTCTACACGGTAGCCACATACAATTTGTTCTTATATTTGTAGAGGATTAGTATAGCTAAATAATATGCAGTGACGTCATTAAGTATATAAATGCAATCCGGTTTTTTATCATGAGTCCAGTTAGAACAGTTTCAGAATATATATATGTGGTACGTTCGAATTGACCAAATAGCCTAGCCTTCGACCTTTGCTGTGATTTAAATTCCATGGAAAAAGCAGTTTAATTATTTCTTAACCCACCCTTTTCTCAGTACTCTTAAAATCTGAATCGAATAATTAAATAGATATATTTAAAAAAAAGATACATAAACAGTCTAGCTTTTATTGTTGATGATTTATTTGTGTTCACATACGAAATATTTAACGAATATTCAATAATAGAGTGACTATAACTTAAAAAGATAAAAAGTTTTGTTATTTGTGCACATATTAAGTTATTTAAAAATTCATATCACAGTCAAAACTACGCTATAATTGTAAAAATGTTAACTTGTCATTTTAAAGATGAAATCTGTTATTTGCCAATAATAACCATTAAAAAAAAACAAATAACTCGTCATAAATATTCTTAGAATGCCTATTTCTAAATCCAGAGTAATTGTACAGTCTGGGCGAAATAATAAGGACGTACAAAGACGGAAAAGATCTGTTTTAAATGAACTTACGTAAGTACTTTTCCTGGTTCAACTTGAAGCTAGCTGAATTTTTAATTACATTGCAAGTCCACCACTTAGCGCCTACGAATTGATATCTTATGTTTACATTCACTCTACGTTTTTACTGGCTTGCTATTTCCACTTGCAAATCTTAAGCATTGGATGGTATTATTTAGAGTTTGTTGACCCTTATAACTTTTATTATGTATATATTTGTTATATTCGTCCGTTTTAGGCTTAGACGCTCATGGTTTTCAAGCGTAACTATGTAAACGATTCGAACTATCGTCAAAACCATCAAAAAGCTAATGTCTTGTTACACACTTGTTTTTATCCTAACATATAGTGTTGTAATGCACAGGCTGCTGCATCTTGGGTACTGCTTTTATTATTATTTAGGGTTGTCTTGGATTCTATCTTCCGGTCTTGACAAATAAAAATATGTTTGATGATAATCGTGATCTGGTCATTTGTGTTTAACGCTTATTAATTTTAATGATAGCTTGATAACCTATTCCTATTCAATGTGATTTATTGTTGTCATCTTTGTAATATTTATAAAAATGTTGATATCAGTTCAATAATTTTTGAAATTTACTTATTGAATATCAAACAAAAATTTTGTCTTCATTTAGCAGCTAAATAGGTACATATATAAGAGCCTTAATTAATAGAAGAGTGAGAACTCTTGACACAAAAACTACAAGTATCATACTTCATAGTAGGTAATTAACATGCAATATAGCCTCTTAAAGCGAAAAACTTATAATAAAACTGTAAGTGACTAATATACACGTAAATGAGAGATGTTCAGGAAAAAAAATATACGGTCTTTTTGAATGCACAAGAAGCCAAAATAATTCTTTTTAACAACGTCTCAACGGTCAATTGTCTGTCCGCATACACATTCATAATCCGGCATCACAAAATTTATGCACCAAATTGGATGTAGTTTTCACAGCTGTATACTGGAGGTCTAACTTTAAATCTCGCATGTAGTGAAAGAGTATGATACGCAGTCTAAAAGTAAAGTTATTGCTTTATATGTAATTGTAGAGAAGTTAAAACCAAATAGTCTTGTACGAAAATCTACCGAAAGCGAAGCCTTAGCATACAGCTATTTTTTATTGAAATACATAATTATGTATCTTTTTAAGATTTAAGTTTGTTACATGTTACATTTTACTCGATGCATTACCATAAAACAGTACTTGCTAATCGCTAATGTAACCACTCCCTTTCACGTAAAGAATTTACGAACTATCCTAGACAGGTACCTATATACTAAACAGGCCTAAAAGTAGTAATTAATGGTTAAAGGCCGTGCCAATTCCATTGTGTTGGTAAATGTTCAAGAATCCCTGTACAAAGGCCTGGAAAGTAGTGGAAGTATTTGAAAAAGAGCATTAACAATGTCTGTCTTTTAGTTCATTCACGAGGTTTTTAGGACTTCGATGAAAACTGGGTCAATTCGTATTGTACTACTGCGAAGATTTTATTGCAGTAGATTTTATTACGTTAGTTTAAAAATCAGATAAAAATTAAACCATATATTTTCACTTAAATTTTTGTTATAACCGTAAATTATTAATTTTAGTATATCTTTACTTTTAGCATTTATTTATTCGTTATTTTTCTTAAACATTTGAACCTAGACTAAGTGACCACTGCGGAAATGACCTTCTTTACAAAATGTAACAGACTTACTTACTTAACAGAATAATAGGTACGTTATTCGCATGCGATTAATTATGTCTTCAATGCACTTCGTTGCTATATTACGCACATGTAGCTAGTTTTATCTTCAGAAAGGCTTTCCCACCCAAGTCTTTTTTCAATTTATTTCCATTGAGGGTTTGATTACACAGCCTTTGTGGTGTAGTAGTGCGAGAATGTCTTACCACTGAAGAGCTTGTGTTTAATTCGCTTCTTTATTTATTTATTATTAAAATATGTGTTTACAGTATGTCACACACAGAGAGCACGCAAAGCCGATGATTTCATTTATTGTTATAAGAATCTAGTAGCGATCGCCAAACTACAGTGGAGTAGAGTGGTGGAATTAGTCGTTTTTCATTAATGAGAAAAAAGCCATCACGCAATAGTAAAACGAGAGAGAGTGTTTTATCTGGAAAAGATGACTAAACAGCCACAAGTCCACCTATTGTACTATATATAAATACGTTTATATCTAATATATTTGTCTTATACAATGAAGTATAAATAAAAGAAAATGTTTGCAGGCTGTTCAGTTCACTTCAAAAGATTACATTACAGTAGTGTAATTCAATTTCAAGTAACGAACGTTTGGTACTTCATTAATTTTAACTTACTTAAAAACTTCTGCTAAAGTATAACGTCATCTTAGTATAAAGCCATGTAAATAAGTTAACAGTATCAACATTTGTTCGTGTCTAATCCGTTAGTTTCGAAGCTTATAGGATAAAACCTTTAATAGTTTAGGTGCTGGTACGAATTAATAGATAACGATTTTAAGCGGGCAACTCTTGAATAATGCATACAATAAGCACGTATTTCAATCTATACATACACCACGCCTGTTAGATCGAAGGTAAAACGTGGTTCAATAAGTCCCGAGACTAAGTACTAAAAAAAGGTCTTTTTTATAAAATTAATTTTTATTCATCAACATAGTCTCCTCCAAGAGCGATACAGTCCTTCCAACGCTTTTCTAACTTTTCTATCCCATGTGTGTAGAACGATTTGTCTTTGGCTTCAAAATAAGCCTCCGTTGCTGCGATAACTTCAACATTTGAGTCAAATTTCTTACCCTGAAGCATTTTTTGAGGTCTGCAAACAGCCAATAATCGCTGGGGGCCAAGTCTGGCGAATAAGGGGGATGAGGAAGCAATTCGAAGCCCAATTCGTTAATTTTGGCCATCGTTCTCACGGACTTGTGACAAGGCGCGTTGTCCTGGTGAAACACCACTTTCTTTTTGTTCATGTGAGGCCGTTTATCCGCAATTTCGTACTTCAATCGCTCCAATAAGCACATGTAATAGTCACTATTTATATTTTGCCCCTTTTCAAGGTAGTCGATGAAAAGTATTCCATGCGCATCCCAAAATATAGACGCCATAACCTTACCGGCCGATTTCTGAGTCTTTGGACGCTTCGGGCGGCTTTCACCAGCCGCTCTCCACTCCGCTGCCTGCCGATTGGATTCCGGAGTGAAATGGTATATCCAGGTTTCATCCATTGTTACATACCGACGTAAAAAATCCTTTTTATTATGATTCATCAGCGCCAAACATCGCTCTGAATCATTGATACGTTGTTCCTTTTGATCAGTTGTAAGCAAACGCGGCACCCACTTAGAAAAAAGCTTTTTCATGGCCAAATTTTTATGTAAAATAGTGAAAACACTACCAGCTGAAATCTTCACTATCTCTCTCGCACTTTTACCTTCCGATCTTCCAATACGATTTTGAGGACTTGGTTAATATTTTGTTGAGTCACTGCTTCATTTGGACGACCTGAGCGTTCCCCACCATTGGTGTCCATGCGACCGCGTTTGAAGTCGGCATACCACCGACAAATGATTGCTTTAGAGGGAGCTGATCCTGCATAACATTTTATAAGCCATTGCTGTGCTTCAACGGTATTTTTTCCCATTAAAAAACAATGTTTTATCAACACGCGAAACTCGTTTTTTTCCATTGTATCGAAATTACAACCGTAGCGTCACTTAAATGTTTCAAAATCAATAATTTTATTGTTCCATTTTTAAAAATTTGACACATATTCTTGTATTGATAGCCAGTACTTTTTAAAAATCAAAAGAGTTTTTAATATATGCGCCATTTCCAGGTTAGTCTCAGGACTTATTGAACGATCGAGTAATATTTAAAACTTAGAGAAACGAACGAATCATTACTATCAATTGATTAAGTATATTTTTACTTTACTTTTGTGTTTGAGGAAGTATCAAATCTCAACTGTCGTTATGGTCTAAGATCCGAGATAGCTAAATATTCCCTCATCTGTTAATTATTAGATGAAACAATTTTTTATAGACTGATTTTAATATTATGAATTTAAAAAATAACCTCTGCCACCATAAGCCTGCTGCAAATATTTTTTTATTTTTATCTTTTCCCTCTCATGTTAATTACATGTTATAAGCTAAAACCGTTAATATTTTACATTGTATACCTGACTGAAGTAGGCACCTATCTCAATGATTGCTACACTTACCTGCAGCCAGGTCAGTAACATCAGTCAACAGTAACCTGTCAAAAAAAAAATAATCGAATGGAAATGGACTGTCTAGTAAAAATAATAAATGCTCGTAATCCTCGTTTGCAACCCCTGATATACGTCAAATAGCTACATGAACTCGCGCGTCACTGTGGCCACAATACGCCTCCGCCGCCGCAACCGCCTCCGCACCCGCTACCGCGCATTCAGTGTGGACGCACACATTGGTTCGGGTTTGATCACCACACACGACAACATTTGTATTGGCCATACAGATATTTGCCATGGTCTGGGTGTTTGTGCAGTCCTTGTGGGTCTCCCCACCGTGCCTCGGAGAGCACGTTAAGCCGTCGGTCCCGGTTGTTATCATGTACACCTGATAGCGATCGTTACTCATAGGAGGGAATATATCCGCCAAACCACATTGGAGCAGCGTGGTGGATTAAGCTCTAATCCTACTCCTACATGCGGAAAGAGGCCTATGCCCAACAGTGGGATATTACAGGCTGAATCGCACTTATAGGCACATAAGTAAAATTTGAAAAAATACCATTTATAATTATTTTCAAACAGTAAATTTTAATATTAACGACATTATCTACTACACCTTTGTGTAGTATCGCGAAGTAACATTTAACGTTATTTCACAATAAGATTTGATAAATTATTTAAATAAAAAAAATACTTAAACCGAATCTGAATTGGGGAAGATAACGTAACAAAAAAGAAATACGCAATAAAATTAGACTTTATATCATACGTCTACTGTTATACATAAAAGTCTATTGGCTATTTTTTTTTTTTGGAATGTAAATATTTGCTATAATACTGCTCTTACATTTCTATATTTATATATATATATATACGTTCAGTATGTACGTCGGTAAGCTGTAAAGAAACGTTTTGACCGATTGTCGCGGATAAATAGCCAAAAATATCTACGAGTGAGCGAATGTCTAATAGCAAGAGATGTCTGTTTCAATGAAATAGGATTTCCTTTATATGCTGATTACGTTAATATGAGCCAAAATATTGTTTGAAATTATTTCAAACATTTGTTTAGGATTCTATACGTTTGCTATCCCGATCACGGAGATTTTATAGAATCTGTTGCGATTATAGAACCATTTTAACCCTTTAAAATTGCTTTGAGTAAATTTTATTTGCATTATAAATTATCATTAATAACGTTACAATGGCTACGTAGGTCGACGAAAAGGTAGTCAACTAAATACGCATTATTAGATATAACTCTAAAAGTACTTGTCAGATCTCAATTAAATTTAAATGGGACCACATGACACGCAAAACTTTTCAAATTCAACACAATTCATCGAAATCGGTCAACCCAGTCAAAAGTTCTGAGCTAACATACTTAAAAAAAATACAATCGAATTGAGAACCTCCTCCTTTTTTGGAAGTCGGTTAAAAAGAAAAACAATAATCAAGTGATTAGTCATTGCTCGTTAGCGCAGTTTGCATAATGTTGCTTTCTGCCCTGGGAATTTTGGGTTCGATTCCTACCCCGAGTGTAACATAAATATTTGAACTTGTATTATTTATGTGTAGAATTATTAAAAATATGTGTATATATCAAGCTGCAGTTGCCTATAACACGAACACTGTGTTGCTTATCTTAATAACAGGAGACCGTAGTATGGTAATAATTTAAAAAATACTACTCTCAAAACATCTAACTAATTTTGAGATGAAAAATCGTCCTTGTATCGACTACTTACGAAATCATACCCCTTACATAGGTAAAACCACAAGAATCCTCTAGTGTGATTTATGATATAAAAAACTCCCTACCCCTTCGAATAGCCAATACGTTTTCCCTTAGGACTAGTGGGCATTTCAATACATTTTTGTGCACATTATATTTAATTTTTAATAGAAGGGTGGCAATAACAGGATTGTTTGTACTATTCATCTCCGTGGTTATCCTAACAAATCTTTTTGACTTGTATTAAGATTGATACACATATTCAAACTGGGCTTATATTTATTACTACAGATCTTCATAATATGTAAATGTAAGGAATTTAGTGAATAATGTTTATAAGTGTATGATAAACTGGTAAAAATAGTTAAAATAATTTGGTTTAATTAACTGATTATGTTACTGAAAGTATTTATTAAATATAATACTGACATTTAGTATTGAAAACTACTACTACTACTACTACTACTACTACAGCCTATCACAGTCCACTGTTGGACATAGGCCTCCACAAGTTCGCGCCCGACATTATGACGCGAACTCATGTGTTTTGCCCATAGTCACCACGCTGGGCAGACGGGTTGGTGACCGCAGGGCTGGCTTTTTCGCACCGAAGACGCTGCTGCCCGTCTTTGGCCTGTGTATTCCAAAGCCAGCATGGATGGTTATCCCGCCATCCGTCGGCTTTTTAAGTTCCAAGGTGGTAGTGGAACTGTGTTATCCCTTAGTCGCCTCTTACGACACCCACGGGAAGAGAGGGGGTGGCTACATTCTTTAGTGCCGTAACCACACAGCACTACAGTATTGAAAACTAATTTAGACAAACAATTGTCTTTGTTTATCATTTTAATCAAGAAACACAATCATGTTTGACACATTAAAAAAAAACTGTGAAGAGGAAAATCGGATTCATTATAATTATGTTGTAATGTTTTGGTAGCGTTGTGAAAATAAAGGAGAGTGCATGTACTTACGAAGAAGTTTTATTTAAAAGTATTTGATATCAAGAATATACTGGACAAAATACTTGACAACAAAATTTCCAAGTACCAATTGCGTGGATTCAAAAGGAAAATTTTGAAAAGAAAAGTTTCAAGTCTTTGGAGAACTCTAAAACTTGTTATATCAAACAATTCACAATAAAACACCAAGGTAAATTATGCTCCAAACCCTTTCCGTAATAGAAGAGGAGCCATTTTGCCCAACAGTCGAATACTTTCAAGGTAGATACCATATAACTACAGTACTTAAGTATAAGTAGTTCATACAAATATAATCTATCCTGTTGATGCTTGAACTTCGGTCAAATTTAGTTAATTATCTGCACGTGGTTTGCCGCAGTGCATAATGTTTCCTGTTTGTGCGAGCTTACAATGAGAGTGAGGCAGGCGTTCTGTTCATATCCAGATAAAAGAAAGTTGCATTTTCATAGCCACTAATTACTAGGTTACTCTAATGACATTTTACGATAGCTTCAAAACTGTTGAATATAACTTTCAAATTTTCTTTACTTGGAATTCGTCTTTATTAGTTTTTAATAAATCATAATATGGACTATATTGCTATTAATGTAATTAGTCTTTGGTTCTTTAACTTTGAAATAATTCCTAGCTGTAAGTAGGATAGTAAAATAAAAATAAATTTGAAATGACCGTATAGTTTCTACCATTTATTTTTTATTGTTTATTATGTACTTTTTAAGACACTAGCTGCGTCAATTTGAGCTTCTTAAATTTCATGATAATTGAGCAAGTACAATACTACACTCTAAAAATGGAAAACGCAAAATATCCTATATTCGTTTTTATAAGTTGATTGTTAATTGATTTGTTAAAAAAAATTATAAATTAAACTTTCTGCATCATATAGGTATCCTTATTTGTACCCAAAGAGGTCTTCGAAAAACGTTACCTCGTAACTTCATACAGAATACATTTTTTTTTTTAATAATTTTTTTTGTCATAATATGTTCCCATTTATTTTGATCGAGATGTTACGAGTACTTTTTGAGTTATTCTTAATAATGCGTATTTAATTGACAGTTTTAACGACTACCTACATCGTATAGTTATACGATAACGACAAGTATGTCGATGTAATTAAAGTCTTTTTTTTTTTGATTGATAGGTTTTGTGAATACACATTAATTTAAAAGTATTGGTAAAAATGACTTGGGTATGTGTCGTATTTTTGCTCACTATCCAATTTTTTTTTAAAAGACATGTTTACTTTAAAACGCAAGTTGATTTGGTACTGGCTGACCCCGCAAACGTTGTTTTGCCATATATTTTATTGACTCCGGCAAACCCCTCTTGTGGATGGAATTTCGTAAAATCCGTTCTTAGCTGACCTCTACTCGGCAAAAGGAATATTCCTACCAAATTTCATGTCTCTACGCCTTATGGTTCCAGAGATATCGTGATGAGTCAATATATGGGTGGAAATCTCTTTTATATATACAGGATGTCCCGCGATAAAGTGTAACCCCGAAAGGGCCCACGACCCACTTCCAAAGTAGTGGGTCGATTACTTTAAAATAAAATAAAATATTACGCCACGTACTTGGCGGTAAGGATAAAATAACAATTAGCTCGCAAAAAAGTGGCATTATGACTTTAACTATGCTTCTTGTGAAAAAAAATCCATTTTTTATGACTGTTTTTTTTCAATGATCTCTGATTTTCTCAGAATTATGCCCCCAATACCAGGAAATTTTATGATTTATTATTATTTGTTACCATATTGCCATTCAAATAAAAAAAAATTTACGCCTGTATCCCAAAAAACACGTACAAAAATCATCATTTTCTGTACAAAGAGGCTACGTAAGCTATATAAAAATCTTAATTCGTCAATAAAAAAAAAATATTTTTTTTTTTAATTTTTTAAATTTTTTTCTGGTTTTTGTCGATAATTTATGGTCTAGTTTCACCCTCTTTCGGGGTTGCACTTTATCGCGGGACACCCTGTATATATATAGATATAGATTATTTTTGATGGAATAATAATTTTCACGCATTTCATTTTTACAATAAACTTAACACATCATTTTCGTACAAAAACCGCACTGCACTCCTTACACAACAAAAAATTGAATCATGAACTTCACCTGTTCGAGTTTGTTTTTCAAATTATTAGAATGTCACTACCAAAATTCTAATTAACGTGGTGGGTGCCAGCAAAGAAAATGAGCTCTCAGGAAACATGGAAAGACCTGAACCATTAACTTTTATTATATGCCGTTTAAAAGTGTGTCGTCCAAATTAGCTGGCTCTATTTGCAGAACATCTTCGTTCTCCCGACAGCGCCTTATTACTAAATGACCCTCAAGTTTAATTTATTTTATCCCAGTAAAAATCTGTAGGTGTTCTGGTAAAAGGCTCTCGTTTAATTTAAGAATGGGGATTTCATCTTTCAGGTGATCCAATTACAAATATGGTAAATGAAAAATATTTCGTTTGGGACTCTAAATAATTATGTAAATTTATAAAATGTATCGTTCTTTAATTAATTTAAAAATGAAAACACCAATAAGATTATAATTTGCACTCAAATTTTGATATTTTACACCACACATTAGCACTAACAATACAATTTTATAATAAGGGACTGCTGTCTATATCATTTGTTATGTAAAGAATAATATAATTAAAACACACCATAATAAACTATAAGTAGTTAGGTTTCAGAATCTTATGTAATTGCGTTACATTAACGACAACCAAACAAAACAAAACAAACAAAAATAATAGAACAATCAAGAATTTTAGCAGAATGAAAATCATTGCTCATCATTATCATTATAAGACGTTACTTATTAATATCATTCCACACATAATATGAAATGTTTATATTTTACTCAATCACAAGATTCACAAGTTATTATTAATATTAAATCATTCTAGACCGTTGATGCAGTTTGTATTGGCTCTGCATTTTGCTTCGGGGGTTGTGGGTTCGATTCCCGAGTCTGCGTGTAAAATTTGTACTAATTTTATTATTTTTATGTATATTTATCAAAAAATATATATATTTAGCTATAACAGCCGGCTTTTACATATAATGCAAGCATTAAGTTGCTTACCGTAGGAACAGACGATCGTTTGTGTATCATTCATTCGTCACTTCAGCCTATCGCAGTGCACTGCTGGACATAGGCCTCCCCAAGTTCGAGGCAAAAATGGCGTGAACTCATGTGTATTGCCCATAGTCATCAGTCATCACACTGGGCAGGCGGGTTGGTGACCGCAGGGCTGGCTTTGTAGTTTGTGTATATTATACGATATTTATTTAATATTATTTATTATTCTTTTAGTTTAATTTTAAAGTAAAATATCTTTTACTTATTAATAAATCGTCGTACAAGTATCATGGAACTTTCTGTGCGTAATTAATTGCGACGTTAATTAATATAACTGGAAGTCGATGTAACAAGCGTTAATAAACAGCGAGTTGCATTCGTTGAGAAATTTATAAAACGCTTCAAACATGTGTCTTGTTTTAAGGGGGTCTCATCGCTCAATAACCTTGGCGATTTCGTTTTTAGGCAAGAACTAGATGGCGCAACCATCTATCAACATGCGTACGTAATTACTACTATAAAACATCCACACATTGGAAGGAACTGATGAAGATTACGCAAGAAAACAGATGTGTCGCTGCGTTGTTATTGTATTCGCCCTCTGAGACTATTTTTATTTTTTATTATACTATTTTATTATATTTTTTATTAGATTATATTTTTATTATACTATTTTATTTATTTATATAAATCATGTACGATTTACCTACATCTTTTATTTATTATTTTATTTCATGATTATTTTGAAATAAGTGATTCACCTCGCCTACGTAAGTATTACTTTAGTAATTGAAATATTTAGGATGTGTATTAGTTATTTTAGCAAGAGATATTATCTCGGCCACGCTTAATTTACTTTTATTTTTATGTTTATGCATAATCGGGCTTACTCTTTGACAACTTCAAAACAAAACAAATTACAAACTACTTTAAATATATATTTACAAACTTAGTTTCTACGTAGTATTTATATTTGTACTATTTACAATATCTTTTAATTGAAAATTTTAGGGTCAATTCTATAAACAATAAATTCGGCCACGTCGCAGTGAGCGACATAACCTCCTCGTCCGACAGCCGAAAGGCGACTGATTTTGGACTGATTTTCTTCGCCCGTGTTCTCATTCGAAAAATTGAATTATGTTTCAAAAAAAACCAACAATAAAATAAACCTTACTGCAATGGAATAAGAATCATCTTTAATAGCAAAATGTGTATAAAAATTAGCTCCAGTTTTTATTTTTTTTAAGACTATTGGTGGCATTTTTGTATTATTTTCTTAATGTCATTTAAAATTGAACATATCCTCCTGCTCATACTATTTTTAGAAAACTTAATATATGTGTATAATAGAACAAACATCACCCGAAAATCTACCCGTTTTGTTCATTTTCTTGAAAATGGTAATGGAAAAACGTTTAATACGATATATATATAAGAACTAGATTTAAAAAACGTAAAACTGTTTGAAGATGAAGAGCCAATCTCTATGAAATAATTATTCGTTATATATTATTTTGTTTAGTTTTGTCACAAAATGACCTGAAAAAGAGCATGATTTTGTCCGATTCGTATACGCGTCCTTAATAAGTAATATTTATCATTACGAGAGTTTATTTAACCTGGTCAGTAGTAACTCGGAGCTAATAGTTATTTTGTACTTTCATGAAGTTTTAGCTTCAGTTAATACATAATCGCAAAATGTAACTTTATTAGGTTCTTTTGTTCATTTTTCAGAACTATTATATAAGTTGTTTTTTTTTACTACTAACTTTTTGAGTTTGAATCACAGCAGCCAATGCGTTCACATTCGGTTTTTTTTTACACATTCGTTCACATTCGTATGGCGGGCGAGTGAAACCCTTACATAAAATCAGAAGTTTTTAGGACTGTTTAGTTTAGTTTTAGTTAGTTTTAATGTAATATAAAAATAATTTATCTTATCTACTCGTATCTGTTAATGGTCACATGTTAATGGTTAATCACTATAAATTATTAACACACTATAAATTATTATTTGTATAGCTTGTCCGTCTTAAAAAATACAGTCAAACTGGAAACCTTCTCCTTTTTTGAACTATTTTAATAAAATAATGAGCATCATGAGCATGAAAAAAATGCATGAAGAGAAACATGGATTAGATAATAAAAACATAATTATTAATGGAAATATAATGTGTGGAATATAGACAGTTACAAATTTTATGCTATAATTCTAACTCGTTTAAATTAATTAAGTAATTAATAGGTACATTTAAAAAAATGAAAACATAAGTTAAAAAATATATTCAAACACTAAACATTTTTTTTTTATTAAAACCAGATTGAATGATATACTTAAACCTCTAGGAATTTACCAACATATAAATACAAAAATTTATCAGTTAAAACATACCAGTTCGAATAACATTTCATTTTGTAGATAAAATAGCGATAAATTGAAAAGGATTATGGACAGAGATGTCTACAGTCTAAAGTTAGTGATGTTTTTACTTAGTACTCGTGTAGATAGGTTTAGACTAATTACACGGTCCGGTCACTGTGTCTGTTCATCTGTCACTGCGGTGCACGCTAGTTAATTAGCGCTCCGATTGAGTCAAATGTGATTTATTTAACGTTGTCCCGAACTATTTTTGAAGTTTATTTAGGTTTTAACTTTTTTCGTTAACTACTTATTGTTGAATGATTATTGGTATATTACTTGGCTGCTTGTTGTTGAATATTATTGGTGTATAGGTACCTACTTTTGAAAAAAGTTTTATGTCGGTGTTAAAAAAACTATTACAGTTTACTCCTGAAAACGAAATATAATACCTTAGGATGAAAAAAATAGGGAGAGTGAAATCGTGTAACACACCTGACTGACGCATAGTGACGCTGATGCGTAACAGTAACGCTGTGAGTGACGCCTTAAAGCATTTGAGCTATTTATGTGTAAGATATAGGTATAATAGTATTTTACAGCCTATCGCAGTCTGTTGGATATAGGCCTCTCCGAGCGCGCACCAAACATCTCGGTTTACCGTAATCCTCACCTAGCCTACTCACTAGCTAGCAATCTTACGTAGATAGTATACCAGCATTTATCGTACTGACACGAATAGTAAGCTTCATTTTAATTTTAGGGTTCATATAATTTATTATAAATGATTTATTTATTTAAATAGTTTATGATATAAATTAATTGTTATTTAATTAATTTAATAGAACATTTTAATTTTTAAGCTTCACAATATCCGTTGTTTAGTAATAAACTCCACTCGCGTGTCCAAGTATACACACTCTTTTTATTGAATTTAGATAGAAAAGATTACCTATTTATGATATTTGCGTACATGCTAACACGTTAAGGCACTTTAGTGTACGTTTACTGCATACAATTATTTTTTTACTATATTCAAGGACGTAGCTATAGCCGTGTCAGTCATATTCAATTATATAGATACCTTGTTAAAGAGACCTCCGAGAGGGAAAAATAGTTAGAAAGAAAGAAACTGCTCTTTTTTAATTTCTCAGTGAATTGGTATCAAGTATAATTTTATAGCATTTAAAGTTTTTTACTATAGGTATACACTTATAACAAATAATACACAAGTTGATAACATAATTATAAATATCATCTTTATTTTGAGTGAGATCCAATTTTTTTTTCTAAGTTCACCACCATTAACTCTTTTTCATTGAAAAAAAAAAACACATTGTAATTTTTATATTATAAACAATTTAAGACTATTTATGTAACCAGCTTTGCGGTAATTTATTTTCTAAGAAAACTCTATATTATTTTGTCTTCGCTAAGAACGTAACGTGACCCCATAGAGGTCAGCGGTTGTTCATTGCACTGCACCAGGGTGTACCCTAGGGTGCTCTGGTTTCTAGATAGATCGGCCGAACAAGGAGTTAAAATGTGGTACGCATATTAATTATTGTATGTGTATTTTTAAGGAACATAACTTTTTCCATATCTCCTAATATCAAAACGGAAAGTAATGGTAATATTTGGGTGCTTCTTATGGTCGATTTACATCAGACGAGGGAATGCTGATTCTATCCCCACTACATCAAATTCTTATCAAATTCTTTTAGTGTAAACAGGTATAGAGCATTCTTTCGTTGTTGTATATATGAATACGAGTGTTCGAAGATCAATAAAGAATGCTCTTGTTCTAGCTCTAGCTCTTTGTTCGTTTGGTTTAAATCCACCCTTACACTAACATACATAACACATAACATAACATACTACATGTTACATAACATGAGCACGTTATCCGTTGGTCCCGGTTGTTATCGTGTACATCTGATAGCGATCGTTACTCATAGTAGGGAATATATCCGCCAACCCGGATTGGAGCAGCGTGGTGGATTAAGCTCTGATCCTTCTCTTACATGAGGAGAAAGAGGCCTAGGCCCAACAGTGGGGTATTACAGGCTGAAGCTACATTTTATGTAAACCTATACTAATATTATAAAGCTGAAGAGTTTATTTGTAGTCCATTTACCGTGAAAGATTATATAGGGTAGGTATATACCTAATTTTTATAGTATGTTTTTTCCTCAAATTGACGCGGGTGAAACCACGCAGCACAGCTAGTGTTAGATATAGCACCAACAGTGGTGGCACCACTACTATTATTTTTGACATTTTGAAAAGCCTTTAAATATTCTTTAACTGACCAATTATAGGTAGATCTTTTTTCCCAAAAATGAGAAAAATTATATATTTAACGTGTTTCCGAATTTATACTGACACGAGCTAGATTCCTTTGTAGTATTCCTCCGCCGAGCACGAAATCAATTTTCAAAGAAAATTAACATAAAAAAATTAAGTGCTGCTAGCCTAGAACTTGACTATTTAAGTTTACCAAACTAATCTTTTAAAATATTTCTATCACTACATAGTATAAAACAAATCGCTTCCCGCTGTCTGTCTGTCCTTATATATGCTTAGATCTTCAAAACCACGCAACGGATTTTGATGCTGTTTTCTTTAGTAAATAGAGTGATTCCAGAGAAAGGTTTATATGTACAATACATACATAATAAAGTAGAGTAGAGAGAAACTGATAGTTTTGCAACCGTTCGAAGCCGGGGCGGGTCGCTAGTAAATTATATAATAGGTATTTTAATAATATTGCCTATTGTTGTTAACTCAAATACTGAAGTAAATAATGTATTTTCGTTACTTATTTATGGACAATATTAGCATAACGTATATAACGCGTTATAATCACAAGCTCATGACACGATGCACAGAATATGAGGAATTGTTAAAGGAAAGTATTCGTGCTCGAACTCCTATTTACACCTGAACGGAGTCGTGCGTCGGTCGTAGGTTACAAAATGCAAATAAGGGTTGCCAAAATATTATCTTAACTTATTTTCGTATAATATGAAGGTGACAAACGGTTTTCGTGGTGGTAAGCTTATACTGGATAGCGGATAGCCTATGGTCACCTTTAAGGCTATAAACTCGGACACAAAAGTAAATCCGAGAGGAACCCGCTGAATGTATTAGCGTTAATTCGTTTATATTTATTATTATGTAACACTAATTTACTATTCAGCTTATAACGTCCCATTTCTGGGAATAAACCTCTTTCTCCATTTAAGAAAAGGATCGGAGTTTATTTCACCACTCTGCTCCACTGTGGATTGGCGGATAATAGGTATATCCCCACTATGAGTAACGATCGCTATCAGATGTGTATAAGATACCTAACAACCGGGACCGACAGCTTGACGTGCTCTCCGAGGCACACGTGGATACCCACGAGGATAGACACCAAACCTGGAAAGAAGAATTTGTACATATACAAATATCTATCCCGAGCGGGAATCGAACCCAAAAGCCGATGGTGTATAAGCGTAGGTACGTGGGATACGCACCACGACACTAGAGTGGTTGTTTACTTACAATAATCTATATTGTCAAAAATCAAACCATATGATAATCCACAAAACTTGGCAACGACGATAACGTGAGTAGAACTAAACAACAATTCTTATTATTTTGACATGAACATATTTACAACATATATATAAGACTACAAGTTTCAATCTTCAATTTGTAGGATAAATATAAATTGATATTGTTTAGAAACGTACATGAATTTATTATAATGATCACTATCAATTATGAATCGCTACCGCTATAGTATCGCTAATATAAGGATATATTGTCCACTTTTCTGTTTTCCTTATTTACTATCTATGAACCAGTGTATTATGTAATGTATTATTTTATTTATGGTAAATACATAAAAATTATGCATGTATTTTATTTAGTTCTTGAAAAAAAATCTGCAATATAATTAGTACAATAGTGACATTTCTAAGATGTTTACATTTCACCGACATATTTTTTTTTAATTTCAAAAATGTGTCAACCCTGACTATTGTACATAGTACGTATATTGTACGTAGTTATGTTATATATACGCTTAGGATGTGCACGGCTGCTTGTATAGTAATATTTCCGCAATTTACTCAACTCGATTCCTAAATCTTCGTTTTATTACTTCAAATTATATTTGACTAAATAAATGAAATTAAACTAGAACAGATGTAACAAAAACTTCTGCTTAGGTTAAATGAATAAATACGTTTTTTTTAAGTCGCATGAAAGCATATTGAATTTCGCAAATGCCCTTTATTTTGTTGATTATAAAATTGAAGGTTACTACACAAATCACAATGTTTGTAAACCTAAAATAACTTTAGTGACTCAGTATATCAAGATTAAAAACCCAGTGACTCACTGTCACCCCAAACTCTGGTCATGAGCTAACTTTACTGTTGTTACTGTTAATACTGATAATGTTAATGCTCAATAGCCTTTTCTAGAGACGAGGCATTTGCATCTATAGCAAGATACATCAGCTTACAGTTTCAGACTTGCTGTTTTTAATTTTAAAGACAATGTTAAAAATCATAACCAAAAAGAATTTCTTAAACTGTAATTTTTATTTTTATTTTATAAATAACCGTGGGACTACTATTTTAGCTCTCATGCAGGATTTCGTTAAGGAAAGTTTTTTATATACAAACTGGACTGAACGGCAATTTGATTGATTGATTTATTCAGCACGTAACATCATATTGCTAGGCATAGATCTCCCTTCATGTAAGGTAAACAAATGGACTTTATAAAAAAATACTTTTTTTATTTGAGCTTAGCTTTATATTAGTTTCATATTATGGTTATGTTTGACATTCACGAAAGACCAACAATATTAATCTATAATCTATTCTCAATTTGACCCCATACTTTAACAATAAACAAAAGAGTACTTATATGTACATACGTGTGTGTGTTAAAGTATATATTATGCATAATTTAAAAAATATATATTAGCATTCTGCACTCCTTCACTATATAAACTATAAGTTTACGAAATTTCATACTCCTCATAGGGGTACAAAGTTTTCTCTTCACGTATTAATATATAGATTTATCAGCATTATTATTGTAAGCAAGTTCTAACATATCAAAACTCCTTGATCCTGTAGATATACTCGTAGCACAATGCGCATGGTGCAAGTTCTATTGCGGTAATAATACTTCGGTACTCCTTCGCTCGAACACGCTACATAGACTCACGCGATGTCCACATTACAACGACGAGATTTCGTTTCTACTTACAAAATCACTTTGTATCTAAGATTCCTTCGCATTTTTCTACAAATATTTCGTGCTATCAATGTTTTTTTTTTTATATTTCACAACAGAATATTGAGCAAATCAGAATTCGAGAATATATTTATTAAAATGTATTAAGTCTTATTTAAGAATATGTTCTTGCTGTTACAGTTTGTTTTATTTAGATATCAACAAAAACTGTTTTCAAGAAAATAATAAACCTTTTCTATTAACGTTATTAACTAAGTTCTTAAAGTAATTTTGAATCGTAAAGTAATCAGCTTGTACCTTTGTCAAGTTACAAAATAATTTATAATAATTTTTTAAAACTGTGTTTGTATAATATTCATTTGTATACGTCGAAATAACGAATCACTAATACGAGTATATAGTGCACTTTTTTGCTATTCTGTTTGTTATTTGATTTTCATTGCCTACAGATGTCGTAGAAGTTTCTCCACAGAAGTTTTAAAAAACCGCTTAATGACGTAATACCTATAGCGTATTCGAATTTGAATAAGAAAATTCAACCGCAATAAAAACTTTCCAATTAAAACTTAAATCGCAACAAGAACTGCGATTTCGAAGTAGGTAATCTTATCAAAAATAAGAAGAAAACTTAGTTTTTATTATTAAATTAACATAATTGGACCACTGCGCGGTCAAATTAGCGGTGAGTTTTGGAATGTCCGTGGTATGTAGATAACATTCCTCTGAATGTAAAATGTTTCAAAGCGTTCGGTTTCTGAACTTATGACGGCTGTCTAGGATTGCGAAGTATTTCTACGTCAGCCTGACGCCCGTAGCAAACCAGATACAATTTCACGGTGTGCCAACTTGCAAAATTCGTCGCGAAATTCTAATTTTATACAAAATACGGGCAACATTCAGGAACGGACTTGGCTATGAAATTTGTAGTGTGATATGGATTCGATTTGAACTAAACCTTCCCCTATTATTTATGGTCATTGTATATGAATATGGGAAAGTATGAAGTACCACTAAAACGTTTAAACAGTTGTGGAAGTGTTTGTTTTTTCTACGAACGCTTGTTACTATATAATTAAAATAAAAGTCTAAATTATTATGAAGATTTGTCGAATTAATTAATTCTATACCATTTAGTTTCATAGTTAATTATATATAAAGCATTTGATTTATTATTAGAATTTAAACTTCACATAAACATTATTTATTTATTTATTTATTTATCAGGATTATATATATTATATTATAATACACATTTTCATCCTCGGTTGGAAATGTAAACAGAAAATTCATAATAACGCGATAATAATTCCCATCGCGTAATTGAGGTGAGCAGTAAGACGGCGATCAAACTAATCTAATTACGTTTACCTTTCCTTAATATTAAAAATATTCTCCTCCAAAACCCTTGTTAAATATGCTAAAACTGGCGAACAAAAGTGTATAATCTGTTTGGAGTCCAACGAATTAAACAAGCCGACCGACACAGAAGCCCTCGTAAGATCAAAGGCACTTCGCGTCTTACTAATTGATCTTTGAATTTTGATGGCGTACTTTAATTTAAGGTTTAATTACCAATAAAACATGAATTTGAATTTTTGCTGTACCTATAAAATTAATTTTTATAATTAGTGTGTTGTTTTACTGCTAAGTAGACTATTTAGATTTACGATGTTTTTGTATAATGAAATTCTACAGCAACTGAGGTAGGGCACAGCACCCAGATCAGAAACAGATTGTATAATCCAAATATTTGCCCCAAGCGCGAACCGAACGCCAGCGTCAAGATTGCTGCTCGGTCATACACACCGGTATGGTTGTGGTTAGGGTTACAGTTAACAATAGGAAAAACAAAGTTCGGGTTGCTTCGATTTTTACATATTATATTAAACTATATGGTTTGAAGTTAATATTTAACATAGAGTGAGTACAATTAAGAAGGTGTTTCCTAATTAAGTTAATCTGATGTTTCCGACCTTCCCGACTCATGCAAAAACCTAATTTGCAAAGGATTAAGTAAGCCGTCTCTACATTATTTTAGTACGCAAAGGTTTAACGTATGCCAAACGATTCACATAGCGCACAGATAATGCAATACTATGAGTAGGCACAGATTAGAAAATTTTGGAATTTATAAACAAGAAAAAGTAGTAAATGATTACGCTAATATTATACAGCTAAAGGTTTCTTGAGGAAGTGGCAAAAGGATGTTCAAATTACGAAAACACTCAAAGTATAATAGTAATAAAAACACTCAAAATAATATTAAAATATTTACGCCAGCATTTATGACGTCATTCTCTTTATGATTATCACTACCCACAGCAACATCGAATATAATTATGCTTTTTGCTTCTATTTTTTAATAAAAACTAATGATTATTTTCTGAAGAACTTTTAGATATTACAAACGAATCTACGAACCACCTGAGAGGCCACCACCGGTGAGAGGCTACCGTAGCTTATAGACGCCTGCAATACTATGAGTAGGTATTGCAAGCGTGTTGTCGACCTTAGCCCAGATCCTCCCCTGGAGATCGAACTACCGTACACCACAGGAACACGACAGTACTTGAGAGCAGTATTACATAGTTATAATCGCTATTAAAGTTGAGGTAGTTCTTAGTCTGGCTGCTCCAAATTTTGAGCCAGATATTTCCTGCTGTGCCCTAACTCAGTATACGTAATGTAAATTAATACATGTGTAGATATTTTGATGTATGCAATGTATACGTATACTCGTATAATGAATAATTTAAAACATGCACTGTACCAAGTAGACGCGAATAATTATCTTAGGCGCTACAAGCACAATTTAAATACTCTTTTTGTTTGGTCAAAGATTAATATTAACAAACGGACTACCTACAGTTTTTAACCCAATTTGAGCTTCGGCGCCTGAGTTGTTATTCGAAATTTTTGGTTATTTCCCAACCAATTCAATTCAATCTTATGTATCAATATACATCGTAGCATGATATTTATACACTTTACTTCAAGACAATAACCTTTCAAAAATTAAAGATTTATTGATAGTAGCTCGGTTTGATATTTATTTCAGGTACAAGAACAGAAAATTAAAAATAACAAACAACGAGCTACACGTTGAAATAATTAAATACATTCATAATTGACGCTATTTACGTCATACATTCTTAACTTTATTATTCATTAATTAGGTACCTTCAACCTATGATATTAAAACAATCTGTCGTGTAGTAAAAATATTTTAAGTTATTTCATAATATGTCTAATATCCCACGATATATAGATGAGGTGTAGTCCATTGAAATGTTACATTTTTTTGGCCTTACCTTGCGTTTGTCAGAGGACGCAATTTTATTTTTTAGATATGAAGGGGAGGTTAGTCTAATGTTAAATCCAAGTTTGTGGGTTTGTAGTCCTTGTGCAACGGCCGCCATCTTGGAAAAAGAGGTTCAAATGGTTTTTATGATTTATCTGCCAAATTATAAGTCTCACAAAAAAATTATTTAACATTTTTTGTTGCCAATAAAATTATCTACAATATATGTTCAGTAACTTTTTGTCGTAGAATCATAAATAAAAAAGTTAAAAGCGAAAATCCATAAAAATTTGAGAGAAAAAAATGTATTTGTTGATAAAACTTTTTTTTAAATCATTTTACAAAAAAATAATATCAGACCATTTTTATAGACGGTGTTTTAAGGAACAATTTTTATCAGAAACATTTTTAAATTTATTTATTATTTAAGGTTTTACAGCGCTGCGAAACGAATACTATTCTTCAGTATTCATAACAATACGTGAATATAAATATAAATATTCATGATTTGCCCTAATTTTTAATCACCTTGTTATATTTTTATGATGATTTTTTTAATTATTGATAGTAAAATATTGTTAATATATAAATAATTCTTGATTTGACACTACCTACGAGGTGGAGTCTGGAGGCGCGTTTTTTTACGTGGTATCCGCAGTAGGCATAATCCACGGTGATTTTCTAAATCACTACTACTGTCCTCGATCTTGCGGCGAGTGGCTGGTTGGCTTTCTATATGAAATACTTGAGGGAGAGCGAAGAAGAAAGTGGCGTAAATGTCAAAATGTATGTAAATCATTTTCTTCAATTAATTTCGAGAGCTCCATTATTTTGCTGCAAGTCTCCCCATAAATAATGATAAAAAAAACGCTCACCAATGATAGTGAGCAGTGCAAGGTCAACTCTCCTGTTGAGGAACAACGCCGTTCCACTTGCTAACTCTAGATGTTTGTCCAGGGTTTTCAGAAGTTTGAGTTTACCCATATTGTAAGCAGCTGAAATTGTGTTACATCCTGAAAAAGCATGGAGAAACAGCAAGTTATACGCAATAAGATCTCCGTACATAAAACCACTTCACACTTCTTGCTAACTTCCTTCTCCGGTTCCCCCTCAAGTATTTAATATAGTAAGCCAACCAGCCGCTGAGCCGCAGCTTGGTCCATCAAAAAGACCGAGGACAGAGTAGTTGTGATTTAGAAAATCACGCGCGTAAAAAAAAAACGCGCCTCAAGACTCCACCTCGTAGGTAGAGTATCAAATTAAGAATTATTTATATATTAACAATATTTTACTATCAATAATTAAAAAAATCATCATAAAAAAATAACAAGGTGATTAAAAATTATGGCAAAATATACGAGTATTCATGTACAGTTACAAATACTGAAGAATAGTATTCGTTTCGCAGCGTTGTAAAACTTTGAATAATAAATAAATTTAAAAATGTTTCCGATAAAAATTGTTCCTTAAAATATTATCTATAAAAATGGTCTGATATTATTTTTTTGTAAAATGATTAGAAAAAAAGTTTTATCGATAAATAGATTTTTTTCTCTTAAATTTTTATGGTTTTTCACTTATAACTTTTTTATTTATGATTCTACGACTAAAAGTTACTGAACATATATTGTATATAATTTTATTGGCAACAAAAAATGTTAAATATTTTTTTTTGTGAGACTTATAGTTTGGCAGATAAACCATAAAAACCATTTGAACCTCCTTTTCCAAGATGGCGGCCGTTGCACAAGGACTACAAACCCACAAACTTGGATTTAATATTAGACTAGCCCCCCCTTCATATCTAAAAAATAAAATTGCGTCCTCTGACAAACGCAACCCCAAATGTAACTTTTCAATGGACTAGTGTAGAAGGGATAAAAATGCGTGCGTACAAAGTACACATCTCAGAAGTGAAACTTCTTTGGCAAACTAATTGAAAAAAAAAACTTATTCAAAAAAGGAAATCAATAAAAAAACTAATTTAAAATACAAAAAAAGTAATTGAAAAAAAAGCCAACGTCACGCGGTGTTCCCAGGCGGTCGCCCATCCAAGATTGATAATATGGATTCAGTCATAGTGCTACCTCTGGAAGTAACGCAAAACAATAAATTACAGTACATTTTTTTATAACATATATTCGTCTGTTCCTATGGTAAGCAACTTAATGCTTGTGTAACTTGTAACAGCCGACTGTTATAGCAATTTTTTTTAATTAATATACAAATAGTACATCCATACTGCCCTAGAACACTACAAACTACGCCAATGGGCTAGTAAAAGTACATTTTGCTTTATTATTTATTTATTTGTTCTATATGGCTTGTATCTAATACTAGTCACTCTTAAAAAGTTAAACAATTTTGTCCTATAGTTACAAACAATAATACAATACTACTTCTACGGCAATAGTAGTGCTTGTTACTATGAAACACAAAAAAGTTATAAAATTAAATAAGCTTGGCTCCCTGCAAAACCTCTTTCATATCAAGTGTCCTGCGCTGTATAATGTAAACTGGCAAAAAAGCAAGTAAGTGTTATGGAATTTCTTTGTCTGCTCTACACATACTATACCGCACTATTTTTTTAATATAATAAGAGTAATTCCTGTGCAACCTGAATTCATACTAAAATAGAAACAAAGAATTAAATGTACGTTATACAATTTTTTTAATGTATAAATAATTTTATCGAATGAAACAGAATACGGCTTTATTCTATTGGAGTTTTAGTAATGTAAAGGTGGAAATTCTTGTGGGGTCAGGCGGCCGGCAGGGCGGCACCGTTCTAGGAACTTGGTAATAGTTCCCCGAGTTAGTTGCAGCGTATAATCAAAAGACTTGCGGATTTTAACTTTTAAATATTTTCAAAACTGCTTGAACTCATCTACGTTATAGATAGTCTTGAAACTATTAATAGGTATTGATTTGAAAGTATTAAATTATTGATAAATTATTTTTACGTTATACTTTTAAATAAAATAATAATATTAAAAAATTATAGTAATTTTAATTTATTATCTCCTTTATAAATATCAATGACTTGTTAATAACAATAAATTAAATAAGCATATTTTACATAGAGATTCATATCGTATCGTAAAGTAAGCGTATTAGGCGTAAATAGCCAAAAGTGTAGCAAGAGAGGAACAAATACAGGCATGAGGCAAAAACTATTTATTTCTTCCCATAAATCGAAAGCATTACATTACTATTAAGGACTGCACTACAAGATAGGTATGTATATAGCTTCAATAAGGAATCAATAACTAGTAAATAATATATTCGTTATTTGTCACGGGTGGTTTTTTTTTTAATAATCATATTTATTAGATAATATGTATTTTATAACGTTAATCTGACTAGATTAGAAATAATTACAATCATAAACTATTATCAAGCCTTTATGTAACCTTATTTTATAAAATTAAGAGTATGTTTTGAAAATGTGATTTGCATGTACTACTCACAGTGATTGTATAGCATAGAACAAGCCACTACTTATATACAAAATTTACTACAGTTACTTAATATGTTGTAATCTATACTAATATTATAAAGAGGTAAAGTTTATAACTTTGTTTGTATATACGGGGTAATCTTCGCAAATACTGATCCGATCATGAAAATTCTTTCGCTAACAGAAAGCTACACTATTCAGGAGTGACAAGATAAAAGGAAAAAGATAAAAATATATAAAGATTTTAAATCAGCAGGATTTGAACCTGCGCCCTCTGACGTGCCGTGTCAACAATTCAATCTAATCAAGCATTATTATTTGCCTTAGAAATTAATTGGTGATTTTAAAACATTTATATTTATCTGATTTGCTGAAAATAGTGAGAGTGTATTGGAACATATCAAATTTCACCGTACCCTTCTTATGTGAAATGGATTATAACGCCCAACGAAGTGGGCACGGGTCGGCTAGTAGTTTCATAAAAGTAGTCAGAAATCACAGATTATCAACGAAAATAATTTCGCGTACTTCCTTTGAAATTTAATCTTCTATTGTTTCTCTGTACGCCAATTAAGGTAAGACTCGTGTGCGACAAACCTACAGAATAAGGACTGAATCTGCAATCTTTGACAGATGGGTTTTCAAAGTATTAATTTAATTGAGATGAATTGAAAATCCTTGTTAAACTTAATGTCTTATGGTCTTAACAAAATAAAAAGTTTTAACGTAACATAGATAAATTTTTCGTAGTAAAATAAGACTATTTTAATTTTACGACTTATACTTTTTGTAACTTTGTTAGTTAGGCAACCGAGCAATGATAATTATCTTTATAAACAAGAGGAAGGTAAAAAGTTTTTATCTGAATTTTGAACGAGTATATTTCATATTGAGATCCTTCTTAATAAATTTTAATTTAAGGAACTTTTTTTAACTTCACAGCATAAAAATTTCAATAGGTTTATAAATAAAATCTTTACTATGATTCTTCATAAAACATTAGCATAAAACAGCCAATCTACCGTTATAGCAACTAAAACATTGGCCTTAAGTTTCGGCTTCCAGCTGCCTAATTACAAGCTCTTGAATCCCGTTCACTTAAGGAAATTACAAATGCCATTGTAATAGAACGTGTCATTATGTTCCGGACATTTAAGATGCTACTTACATGCTGGAGTCTATTTTAATATTTTGTTTGGTTACATGGAATTTGACACTTTATGTACTAAAAGTATTAAACGAAGTAATGTAGTATAGCGTCACAAAAAGGGCTATATCTAGAAACAAGAGAATAAACGATATTGATATTATTACCCTTTCATATAATATACTTAAATTTATTTCAACTATTTAATAACGCTTAAAAAATAATACACTATTTATAGGAGAATATTTGAATTTTCTTTATCTTCAATTGCTTATAAGTATAAATTTAAACGGTATATTTTAAATTAGACTGGTTGATCCTGAAATTAGTATTATTAGAAACAAAGAAAGCTCAGCTTTTCTATTTACGGATACAGCAACTAGATTGGTCATTATAGTATACACTACTTATATTATATTATACTTGGGGAGGCCTATGTACAGCAGTGGACTGCGATAGGCTAAAGTGACTGAGTGTGAGTGAGTATACACTGAAGAGAAGAATTGTTGTGGATTAAGTGAAATTATCTTCTTCTGCTCCTTCCGATCTTTCGTTGACTCTCACGCTGTTCTGTTCCATATCAAAGCAATTTTTTTAAAATTTACGTCATACTAAATTATTTTAATAGCGATCCCTAGATTTAAAATTCATAGATGCTCTGATATTACAGAACGACCTTTCATTTCTCTGCTGCATTATCTCGGTTTTGATTAAAATTATAGCTTTATAGTATTGAATGCTTCAAATAACTGAATACAAACGTTGATTATGAATATCTCTTCGTTTTCAAACGTATCATTTGATACGTCCTTCCCTTCAGCGTTACTCTAGGAAATGCTTTGTTAAAATGTATTGAACGCATTCAGTCATTGCAGAGATACGGTTTGATATTCCAGATTATTTCTACTCTAATCAGCTAGCGTATGACCGAAGTGTATTAGTTACTTGAGCACAGAATTACAAAAATTAATAACACAATATAATATTAAAACATTTGAATATTAATTATTGGATGATTATTATCACAATGTTAAAACAAGGCATCCTTCACAGTTCAATTCGCGTTGACAATCGATATAATACATACATCACACGATAGTTTAATATTTGTAAGAATATTATTTGTAAGTTACTTCTTATAGTCGAATGACATTTGGAACTTACTTAGAATTTATAGATTACTGATGAACCTCTAAAATTAGTACGTACTAAAAATAAACTTAGGGTTATTGTTATTCGAATAGGTATTAATTTTATATGTAATAATAATAATAATAAATATATACACAATACACACACAGTCGTCTGTTCCTAAAGTAAGCAACTTAATGCTTGTGTTATAGGTAACAGCCGTCTGGTCTAGCTAATTTTTTTTTTCGATAAACATACTTATAAATAATACATATATAAGTATATAAATAAACATGTATATAACACCCAGACTCGAGGTGGGAATCGAACCCGCAACCCCCGGAACAGAAAGCAGGGTCACTACAAACTGCGCCAACGGGCTAGTCAAATATGTAGTGCTAGTGGCATAATAATTATAATTATGATAAGAATGACAATTTACACAATTACAGTTGCAAGGCGATATTAATATAACAATAAAAGAAAATGGACATAAAACGTATTTTATGACCATTTAATACCACGTTTAAAATAATGGCCTTAATAATTGTCGTTTCTTCGTATTGAAATGCAATTACGCTTGCATGAATTCCATGAAGTAAAATGTTATGAAACAAAAGACTGTTTAGTTTAGACATTATTTATTGGCTTTGAAATTACATAGCACCTTTCAACTTATCAAGCACAGACCGTAAACTGACATTAATTGACACCTCTTTCATCCTAATCAAGCTTGGTACATTTCAACTTATTGCTATTCAAACGAGACACACCGTATTTATTCATTATAAGTTTGCGATTTTATTAGTTTAATCACTTCTGACTTTCATAACTTCTCTTGAAAGTTCAAGTCTTCTAATTTATTTGTACAATATTTACGATGTATATTTGACAACAATTGTGTTTTCTTGCAAACGAAAAAAAACCGACTTCAGTAACATGGACCAGTAATATAACGTAGGTAGACAAAAAAAGTCAAGTTATTGCGCATTATTAGAGATAACTCAAAAGAACTAGTCAGATTTCAATCAAATTTGAATGGGACACATGACAAGTAACATATTTCGATTAAAAAATTATTGAAATCGGTCTACCCCGTAAAAAGATACACTTAAAAACCTTCTCCTTTTTGAAGTCAGTTAAAATAGGAAGGAAACCTTGGAAGGTGACTACACACATTGTGTTGTTAAGTAAACGTACCTACGGAAAGTAACAAACGTCAAAAAAAAACAATTTCGTTCACAAAAAAAAAATTGCGTGCATACAAACTACACATGTCAGAAGTGAAATTTCTTTGGCAAACTAATTTAAAAAAGTAATTAAAAAAACGAGTTTAAACTACAAAAAAATACTAATTGAAAAACAAAAAAAAAAACGCCAACGTGCTGCGGTGTTCCTAGGCGGTCACCCATCAAAGTACTGACCGTCCCTGACGTTGTCGCTCAAATTTTACCTTTTACCTCATGCTCCTAAAGAAGTTTCACTTAAAAAAACAAAAGATAAGGTAGCGAAACTTCAATCAATAAAAAAAATTACATCTAAACCTTAGGTCCATTTCAAACTAAGGTAATGTAGCTAGTGTTATCCACCAAACTTGACTTAGTCACAATATTTAATTAACACAAAATAAATCCTAATAAATATGAAAAAAAAATGTGATGAATTATGTTCCTTAAAAAAAATATTAATACCTATAATTTTTTTTTAGGTAAGGAACAGAATTTATCACATTTTTTACAAAACAAGGTATTTCCCAATGTGCAGTTAAATATTGTACCTAACATTTAATTACTCTTATTCATAAATTCCGAAATCTAACAATAAACAAAAGATTTTAATTATAGTTCCAAGTATTCCAAGTATGATACATTAACATTATATTTTATCTGAATGTGACATCATGAGAGAAAGATCACGTAGTATTTGATAGTGGCTTTACGATTTCGGCAGTCGATTGCAGCTGGTAGAATTAGGCGATTAACGGTTGAATAGTCAATTAGCTTTGGTATGATTTAGTAATTAGGTAACCGTTAGTAACTCAAACATTTATTAATCCGTTTCAGATCAAGGGTGATTTTCACTGTTTGATTTAGGCTTTACTGCTAACCGAAACGTTTTAAGACGTACAGTATTAAAACAGGTAAAGTAGACTTATGCAGATCATTACGAAATTAGTTTATCTTAAGTCACTCTTATATCCAAAAAAATAACATAAAATTCGCATAAAACTCTAGTGGTCGCGGGTTCGATTTCTGCGTGGAGCGGATATTTGTATATATATAAATATTTCGCCGGTGTGCGTATAAGTCAACAACGTTTTTGCCACACCGTTGAGATCTAATGTTTTTAATTAAGATTCTTTTGTATTTTTATTTAATATAAAAAATTACATTACATTAGTAGTAAAAATACTAAAATACATTGTCAGTAAATTTGTTTTAGTAACGTAAATTATAAAACATATTTATGATCAAAACGTGAAACAAATTATTATTTATAAAATTGTGTTGTAAACTATATCCGCTTGGAATAGTGGCAAGAACGGTTGCAGCATATCCTATTGCTTTCCAATTCCAACCTCGTGTGTACCCACAAGCTACTGCGACTACATTATTTTGTAATGGATTCGATCATTTGTAAAACTTGGGCGGTAGTATGTAAAAATGTTGTTAGTATGGTTAATATTAACTTGTTAAATGCTATCATTGCTATGATATATTTTTGGTATTGTGAGCGTACGATGTCGAATGCCGGTGTGCGGATAAATCAACATTGATTTTTGTCACACCGATAAATAGTAACGTTCTAATAAATAATAATTCCGATTATATAATATGCAAAAATATACTATCCATTAGAATTATTTAATTAATAATATTCTACAGAACCGCTAGTTGCGGACGAATAAATATAATAATAAACTTATCTACTAATTCAATTACAGTGCAATTTCACTGACAGTTTTAAAAACTGCAAATTCAGCGCTGTTCATCTGAATGCGATTTGAACACGCATCCGTATTTTCATCTACGCTGCAGTTCGGGAAATTGGTAAATCAGCGAAAAGCGTTCAAGTAACTGAGTGATCTATTGCGTTTTGATTTTCACCTCTGATGAGAAGAATCTCTGAGGAAGATACGCTGCTAATTTTAGAAACAAATAGTAATTAAAACTTATATTGCAAATAATAAATAACGAAACTTTGCACTTTAATTCACAGATATTGCATTAATTATCCTAAATAAAAAACAAAAAAAATCATATTAAACATTGTGTTACTTATTGTTTATAACATACCTATGTTGTTATATACATACCTTAACTAAGCGGTACAATGTTTTTAGCGTACATAGTAGCTAATAAGAAAAGCGTAACTTTTATTTCGAAATTAAATTTTATATCTTAAGTGTGTTGAAATGGCTGGCCTTCTAAATACGTGAATCGACACCGACAGCTACTGAACACTCTAAGTTATAAGCTGCTAAAGTTGTGTTTGGAACTCATATGCAACTTGGTTGTAAAAGACAAAATTCCATATACTTGCATGCTTCGTCGTTCAATTAGAAGTTGAATTACAAGACGGAATTGAAACAATTCATCTTTTTTATTTTATATGTATATTTTTTTTTAACATAGACACACATCTCTCGTCTGTTACTAAGCTAAGCAACTTAATGCTTCTGTTATAGGTAGCAGTCGTCTTACATAGCTACATATTTTCTTCCCATAAATATACATATTATAAATAATACATAGATAAATAAATCCCGCGTGGGTCTGGGTGTATTATGAATAATACACCCAGACGGCGGACAGGCGGGATTCGATCCCACAACCCCCGGACCAGAAAGTAGGATCAATACAAACTACGATAAAGGACCTCCTAGTATGAGGTAATAACATTGCAGAATTAGACAATAACAGACCATAATATAATAGAATTACGTAGTTTGTTATATCTTGCAAAATATTTAATGATACTTTGTCCTAAACTAAAATGAAATAACTTTAAAAAACTTACAACTATGACTATTACCAACAAGACCGTTTAGTAAATTTAAGATTCATAAGTATTTGTAAGGGGCAATTTAAAATACAGTGCTTTTTTAATTAGAATTTATAAATGAAACATATTCTATACATTAACCATTTAAAAGAGTGAGCTAAACACGATGTATAAAATGATGGATAATAATCCCAGTTACTTCTTCTAAGTTACTTGTATACAGTACAAAAGTCAGTTATTCCCCGGCGAGTAACCGTGAAGTCCATTTTCTTGGAACAAGAATTGTTTAACATTTCCTTTGTTAATTAGTTTTGAATTACTTGACGATAGCGTTGTAAGCTCGTTAATTTCAACGCAAACCGATGAACCGTATCATTATTTTGTTTTAAATGTGTTGTTGTCGGCGTCTTGGTCAAACAACACAACCAATAACATACTATTTGACCTTTCAGTGTCTTGTCATAACAGGTACATAAAAAGAAACCATTGCTTGCTACATTTATGTCTGAAATCAATGCAGACGATATCGCTTCATCGTATCCTTTACAAATGTTCCAATTTGAACTTGGCTTACTAGCGTTATGATTGTAACATGATTTTATGTAGTTTAGACTGTGTGAAAGAAGCTAAGCTAAGGCACGTAAGATTATGTAAGGCAACGATATTTTAAGTTTTATTTTGTTAGAGTCCTGCCTTTTTTGATACTGAATTTTAATAATTGTGATCCTTTTTTTTATTACTTGTGCAGTAATAAACTAGGAGAAAATTATCAAATAACAGCATTCTAATAAAAAATAAAGTTTTGAAATGTAAAAAGGGGGTTTTGCAGAGACCGCTGAAAATTGCCAATTTTCAATTCCCATTTGATAGCGAACGAAAAAAAGACTAAATAGTGATATTTATAGAAAATTTTAAGTACTTTAATTTCTGTAAGCAAATCATATTATATTTTTTACTTGTTATATCATTGATTTCCTTCCTTCATAAGAAGTTTTTGACAATTTTTAACCCGAAAAACACGAATAGACTGGTCCACAAGTTTAAAGTCGCTCAACGTGCAATGGAACGGGCTATTCTTGGGGTTTCTCTCAAAGATAGAAAAATATAGACTGATAAGAGAGTTTGCCAATAGAGAGGCTAGAAAAGTAAAACTTTAGTTAAGGCTAGACTAGAAAATTAAAAAAATAATAATTGAAATTCATGGTTATATCCTTAATTTTTTTTTTCTTATAGGCTTAAATTTCTATTCGTGGGTGCCGCAGAAATTTCGTCAAGGGCGCTATTTGTCCTAAGACTGGTACTGTAGGTAACCTCACCTCTCCCTCAACAAAATAACAATTTTATAGAAAGTTCATTCAGTATCAGTAATATCTCTTCTACGAGTATATCTTTTAGCAACGAAAATAACTTAGAAAACTTCCACAAAGTTCAACTTTGTTATAGAAGTCATTTGTTATAGAAGTTTATTTAGCCTTTGTCAAATTGTGTTTAAAATTCAAGAAAGTTTAATATTTTAGTATTGAGTATATATAGGTATGTCATTAATCAGTTATTTTCATAGTAACTAAAGTGCATTAGTAACTTAATGTTAACGGTAAATGTTTAATTTTACTGTAAAACTAGAACTAGAAAATTCTAGAATGTATAACTTATGTCCTAGAAATTCTCTGTAGAAGATTTTATACGTTTAATTCAGTATCAATTATTATTTTGAGGTCCACTTTGAACGACTGGGTAAACCCAAAGGTTATCTGGAAGAGATCGCTCTTCTTGTGATAATGCCGCCTTTGCGCCTCTTCTTTTATATGTTATAACTAGCTGTGCCTACGACTTTGTCCGCGTAGAGTTTAAAAAAAAGTTATTGTTCATTTCGCAGAGTTATAAATAATTAAATTTTTAAAATAAAAGTAGCCTAAGTTACTCTTTATTTCATCACCTATCTGCCTGTGAATTCCCGTCATAATCGGTCCTTCCGTTTCAGAGATTAGCCAGAACAAACAGACAGACAGACAGACAGACAAAAATTGTTAGAAATGTTATTTTGTTTTATGTACCGTGTATACATTCATATGCATTTAATAAAAAGCGGTTATTTTAATATTAATTACAAACAGACACTCAACTTTTTTTTTATAGATTATATGGTATATTTATTTGTGATGGACTGTAAAGACTATAATTATAATAAACAAGTCTAAAATATACCTTAGACCTCAAAATGCGTAGTTACCTAATAAGATTAATAGTTGTTAAGATTTAGATCACAGCATAGTTCAAAACTTTTTTTCTAATACTATTTCTCTATATCTAAAAGTATTCGTCCACAAGTAGGGTATACAATATATCATGTACGCGAAAAAAAAAACTAACCATACCCAGTTCTTTTAATTTCCTAAAAGTGTTTTGTTTTACTATACTATATACCATCAGGCTAAAAATTCAACGGCCTTGCCGTCTGTTAGCATAGCTCTGCTCCTGGAAGATGTAAGCGTAATAGTAATTTCTTATATTCGCCAACCATAGATGCCAACAAACAAATAATTCCGTGATCATTCCAAAAAAGAGATAGTTATTAAGATTGAAAAGCTCCTATTACTATTTATAATTTTATTTCATAAATTTTTTGTACAATTAGTTTTATTTTTATTTTTATTTAATGTAAAAACTAATTATCTTTTTGTCAATGAGTAGTCATTGTCATAGATAAATATATGTATATTTTGGTAACTGACTCTTCAAAAAGTTAAATTAATTTTTAATAAAAGCTGTTTTGATCACGTAACCAGACCGTTTTAATTAATAAGGCACGTAAGCATTAAACAATTTCCAATTATTTTCTAAGCGTTTTTGTCTTAAGCATGACAACTTTATAGAAAATATATACTTCTATGATGAAAATGTATTAAAAGAATTATAGTATCCGAACAATCGTATTGTATTAGATATTATACTACCAAGAAATTTTAATGAAACTAACGTAAAGTCCTTGTTAGTTAACGGATATTATATTAAGCGTAACAATGTATAAATTAATTAATGGTGTATTAAAATGTAATAATGAAAACAAAAACAAAATTAAAAACTAAAAAAATATAATATACTCACCCAAAATACTATGCCACAAAGTAGGTATACAGTAATATTTTAGTTTTGTACGCATTTGAAACAATTGCTGCTTACGTGACATTTTGAATGTAACTTTTTAAATTTATACGTATAAACGTATTTAATGAATTGCTAAAATTACCTGATTTAAAAACATAGTTAACATGTATGTTAATTTCATCACTGTAGTAAATGTAACCTTATATGCAGCATACACACAAAACAACGTGAATTTTTAAGGAGTGCCATCAGCTGTGGCCATCAGTTATCTTAATCTTCCGTCATCCTTTATATTACGCCTTTTCAGAAAAGATTTTCAAATCGCTGTTATTGGAGACCCAAGCGAACTCATAAAAATATATGAAACTAGCTTCTGCGCGCGACTTCGTCGGCGTGGACTCCGCTCCTATTGGTCTTAGCGAGATGACACATAGCCTATAGCCTTCCTCGATAACCACCACCACTTCAGCTTATCACAGTCCACTGTTGGACATAGGCCTCCACAAGTTCGCGCCCGATATTATGACGCGAACTCATGTGTACTCTTCCTCGATAAATGGGCTATCTAACACTGAACGAATTTTTCAAATCGGCCCAGTAGTTCTAGAGATTACCGCGTCCAAACAAACAAACAAAGAAACAAGCAAACAAACAAACTCTTCAGCTTTATATATTAGTATAGATTTGCAAACAAAATTTTTTCTCCTTTTTTAAGTTAGTTGAAAACGGTAACTTGCTTCATATGCGCTAAGAAGTATTTTAGAAAAAACGAGTAATTACGTTTAAATTTAAAGGCTTACTCATTAGTCTCTGACTTTAAACAACCTTACATTAAGATCTCCTTTGAAATATAGTTTTTTATTAAAACCTATTTATGTTGATAGGGTAAAGGTAATATCGAACAAGACATACATCTGTGTAAGTTAAGAAAGCGTATTGCTACTTATATGTATAATTGGAACATTAATCAACCTCACATGATCGGAAATTACGGAAGTGGCACTGCAAAAGACTTTGTAAATATAATCACATGACTACAGACATTATTTTGATATTAGAGAACCTTTTTTCCTAGCACTAAAAACGGTCTCCAATTGATTTTTCAAATAATTTAAAATTTTAAGGTCACGAATCGTGATCGAAGGTTTATTTAATGTCATAGCGAGTAAAATTATTATATTTTAAATATATGTAAGTATATCTAATAAATAGGAAAATTATTTTTATTTGTCTTTTTATGAAATAAAACACTAAATCTCCGCCATATCACTGTCTCTCACACAATATGAAAGACACTAAACATTATAATGTAATATATTATATTACATAATTATGATAACTAAATTTAGTATTACTAGTACATGGGAATATTTACTGTGACAGAATTCAAATGTTGCCACAACTAAGCATGTTCTTTTCCTATGAAAACGTCTATTACTTCAGCTAATCTCCTTCAATGTTTTCGTTTTTAACATGTTTGTATATCACATATTTTAGCGATAAGATCGCCTCTGAGTATAAAAGTTTCACGACGTAACTAAAGTTTATATTTGATGTGTACTATAAGGAGTCGCTCGCTCGCTCGCTTCAGCCTGTAATATCCCACTGCTGGGCATTGGCCTCTTTCCCCATGAAGGATCAGAGCTTAATCCACCACGCTGCTTCAAAGCGGGTTGGCGATTTGCCTCTATGATGTTTCGTTATTCAAATTAGTATTTCATATCTTTGTTTTCTATTATTCTTTAATTAGCGCCAGCGATCGTCAATTTATTTAAACAATATGTTTTAATGCGGTATAAAAACAACCTTTAAAATCGTTTCACAGGGCTGAAAGATAGATTGTGTCCTTGCCACAAACGAACGCGCATACTAAATTTTAATACGAAGCAATATGGATGCCGATTGTCTATGCATTGAAATAACACATAAGCATCCTCACTTTTGGATAATATAACGAGAAGTACGATTTATCTAGGGGATATTCATTGGTTAGTTCTGTATTAGTTTCTAAATTTAGATTCTCTTTCGAATGCTACATCTATTTTAACCGACATCACAGGAGGAGGTTCTTATTTTGACTACATGCTCTTAATTTATATTACCTGACAACATTTTACTGAAAGAACCGATTTTCATGATTCTTTTTCATTCGAAAGCTAATTCTTGTCGTGTGGTCCCATTTAAATTTTAATTTTAAATACTTGTCGATTTAACTGACAATTTTTCTGACTGCCTCCGTTGATGATGCTCTTATGTTATAACTTGTCGATGTTAATTAGTCAGCTTTTTTACTTGTTTGTTAACAAACACAATTATTTATATAAATACTGTGATGCTTTTGTTTGTGAAGCTCTCTTTATACCTTGCTTCGATAGGACAACAGCTCCGTTAACGTTTTTCTTCAAATATAATTTAGAAATATATACACATATTATAAACTTTTATACAAGCGAAGCCGCGGTTAACATCTAGTATATCTATAAAAATGAATCGAAAAAATGCATCTACGCGCATAACTTCCAAATAGTGGCACCAAACTGTATTTAAACTGTTTTTTTTCTTTATTATCAAGGCAAAATTTTTACAAAAGAAAAAAAGAAAAAAAATCTACTGACGAAAAAAAGAATGGCAGTACGAACTTTTTCAGGTCAACTAGTAAACAAATTAATATTACCTACTGTAAAATACAAATTAAACATGTTTTTATTAATATTTTTTTAGTACCTGTAACAAAGCATAAATCATATTTATAGATTCAATGCATAACTTTATTTGGATCACTATTTAACAAAATATTGCGTAAAAGCAATTATACCCCGTCCGGCGACTAATGATCTTTTTGACACTTTTGACATTAGTGACTGCCTCACACGTTATTTATTCGATTCGAAATAATAATCGATTTTATTTAAGAAGAACTTTCAATCGATTTAATTAAATATATTTAGTTTAAAAATATTATTTATTTACGCGTTTATTAGTTTTTTAATTATAAATGAAATATATAAATAATAAATAAATGAATTAACAGAGTTATTGCTCTTTATTCTTGGTTTGCAATTAAATTTCAAGATTTCGACTTAATTCCTTGCAAGTAATCAATCTTGGGGTCATAGATACTATTTTTATTTCCTTTTTTGTATTAAATTTATAGAAAAAATAATCACATGACGTAAAATTATTTTTATCATATGATCGATTTATTATCGATTTATTATTTCAAGAACTGTTTCATAGTCTGTGGTTGTTTGTTATGCACAGGGTACTTCATTCAATCAATCAAATCGTCAATAAAGTATGACATTACTGTAAAATTTTTAGTACGTTATTCCGGAAAAAAAATTGTAATTTATAGGCGTGAGCTGTCAAAAAGCTATTTAGTCGCCGGACGGGGTATAGTTGTAATGTAATCATTTCACACTTTCATATAATTCATTTTACAATTATTTAATTAATTACATAGTCATAATTTACATCACTTTAAAGAGATACGCTATACTAACAAAATCAATTAAAAATTGAAGATCTGTCTATCTGTATTTTTTAAAATATTAGCGAAAACGCTTCGCCGACATAGTCATTTACCGGTCTCTGAGGTGTAATAGTTGGAAGTCGCTTTTCAACTGTTTTAAAAGACATAAAGTCCGGTTCTAATAGGACTATGTCGGACTACGTAGTCCTTCTCTAGAAACATTTCATTATTCCATATACGTAAAGAACAAATTTCTTTTTTTTATAAGAAGCTTGAGTCGAAGCATCACTTAAATGTACTTTATGTTTTAGTAAAAAAGTGAAAAATATACAGAAGTAGAGGCGAAAAGTTAACGTAAACAAAAAATAATACTTTAAAAGAAGAAGATGTAGCTAAATCAGACTTGAGAAGTATTTTTGACCAACCTTAGGCATTCCTTCATAAACATTATCTAGCACCTCAGATGATGATAATGATGATGACAATGTTATTTATGTACGAGTATAGAATAGTTTATTAAGTGAACATATTCAATGTATTTGCATAAAATTTACATTCAGGCTACACAAGTATCTCCGTGTTTGTTTAGGTTGAACAAAAATATGAAAGGGTCTCCCAAACTCTAGTGGCTATACCTACATTTTGTCTTTTCCTTTCGTTACAAATGCGTGAAGCATTTATAAAATATTTGAGAAAATAAATATATCTTATTATTATTATTTAAAAATAGGATTAAGTTCCTATATGACTCTGAACTCCTCTCATTGCTAAAACATTCTAATCTTAAGTATATTTTAAAGCTCCTTTAACATTTATACGAAATTCTTTAGATTTAAGAGGGCGCATACGGCGAGCAAAAAATCAGATTTCACCCGCGCGCCCGTGACTAATTGATGAAACAAAATATACACAAAGCCTCGTGTCAGAGTGCGATAGACGATATAGTTTTGAGCGCATTACGAATGTAAAAAACGACAAATATGTTTATATTACATATAATTCCAAAACTAAAAGTAATTACATTAAATACCTCGGCATAGTCTTTACTCATATTTAAATGTAATTAATTATCAAATTTTTGTCTTAATGGTCATAACCATATCGAGTATAAATAGAAAAAATATAAAAATTAGAGGTTACTTCGTGATTATATTTTATCGAGGAAATTTCCTTATTTTATGTTTTTGATACGGGTCAACCCTTGCAAATATCACGTAGTTTGTCATATATTTTTATTTTAGGATTTGGTCTGGAACTTTTCATGTCAAAACAAATAGAATATTGGTAATTTTGCATTATGCGCGCTCTTAACGCTCACAAATCTAAGCCATATGACGAGTTAAATGGCTAAAAAATAAAAATACATTAAACGTCGTATCCATTAATATCATATTTTTCATTTGTTTTGACTGAAAACGATATTTATATACCTATTTTATATATTTTTATATACCCTGGACCTTTCGGGTTTTTATCTATACATATAATAAAATGGTAGAAAAGTCAAAACTGTACATTGAATATTTTTTTAAAAGAATACTTGAGGTGTGATCTACAATCGATACCGAAGCCAAAAATATAGTTTTTAGAATTTTTGTCTGTTTGTCTGTTTGTCTGTTTGTCTGTATGTATGTCCGGGATAAACTCAAAAAGTACTGCATGGATTTACTTCAAATTTGGCACGAATATTGTTAAGAAGTCGGGTCAGAACATAGGCTATATATTATCACGTTATCACCTACGGGGAACGAGCAGTGAACCTTTATTTCTTCAAATGTATGTCCGGGATAAACTCAAAAAGTACTGCATGGATTTACTTCAAATTTGGCACGAATGTTATTAAGAAGTCGGGTCAGAACATAGGCTACATATTATCACGCTATCACCTACGGGGAACGAGCAGTGAACGCACGCAGACGACGTCGCGGGCAGCAGCTAGTTATTTATAAATCATTTTCCTGATATAGTCAGCGTGGCGCGTTGACTGTTATTTGTAGATGATTTGAAGTTGTTCTTGGCAGTTGATAGCTCCTCGGATTGTGAGTTGTTACAACGGGACATTGTAAGCGTCACGGAATGGAGTGCCCGGAATAAACTAACATTTAACAAAATGAAGTGTTCTGTAATATCGTATACGCGCGCGCATCACCTGATTGTGTACGAATATCTGTTATACGATTGTACTTTAGATAGACAAACTTCAGACCAGATTTTAGTTTTACCAATCATATTACAAATGTTGCTATTAAAGCCTACAAATCAATAGGGTTAGTTTTGTGTCAATCTAGGGACCTTGAAAGTGCGGTTATAAAATAATTATGCAATAGCTTCGTAACAAGCGTTTAAAAAAGTAACGCAGTCCGTAGACCACGTGAGGCAAAATACAAATACATGTTGGAAAAACTCCAAAAGAAAGTTTTAAGATGGCTTACTTTAGGAAATATTGCTATTTTGTAGACTAGCCTTGCGTATACCCCTCTTACTGTTTTTGCAGGGGATGCTAGGATATGATTCTCTGTAAGTAAGAAGAGATGTTTTCTTAAGAACATATTTTTATAATTCAATCACGGGTAAAATTTATAACCCATCAGAGGTAAGTTTGATACCTCTGAGTTCTATACCAAAGTATAATCATGTTCGGCGGCATACTCTGTTTGCAATGCGCGGATAAATAAATATCTAAACAATACACACACAGTCGTCTGTTCCTAAAGTAAGCAACTTAATGCTTGTGTTATAGGTAACAGCCGACGAGTATAGCTAAGTACATTTTTTTCCGATAAACATAGACATATATAAATATGAGAATATAATTCGAGCACCGACTTCTCTTAATGGTGTGCTGGCGTGGTACTAGACTTATTTTTTTGACTCATTTTTAAAGCGGTATATTGAGACCAAAGTTTTGATATAACCGAAATTTTATAAACGTTTGATTTTATTATTATTAAGATCTGTAATGTTTACAATATATAATATTATGTGTACATAAATAAATATTTAAATAGCTTAAACTTAAATACGTTTGCTTAATACGTCAGAAGGTGGAAAAAAAACGAATAATTTTATGAATTTTATTAATACAATAATTATCTTATACTAAAGTATGCTTTAGTCGAAGTGGGACTGAAGAGTAATCAAAATAATACTATTATTAATAAAGTTAGAATTTAAAACAGTGTAGCATTGAAAGGCTAATACGGGGAACTAGTGAGGCGGTCGCCTGGGAAGCTTCCATCAGTTGGTGCGTCAGCATATTCGTGGGGTTAGGGTTAAGTAATCACTTCAAAAATACAGAAATGTTGTATTTCAAATATTTTTGTAATGGATTATTTTACTATTTTTTCTTTTCAAGTATGGTAAGTAAAGGGGATATGCGACGCATATTAACTGTGTCGTAAATAGTGTTGAAATAAAACATTTAACACGTTCTATATCCGTGTGGATAATGAAACATCATGATCACCATATCCGATTGAAAGTATTATTTTTTATATTTGTCCTATAGATCAATACAAAGGTAAATTTACACTTAAAATATAATTAGCGCGATAATCTATTTTTAATTTACATACTGGTAGGTGTTCAAGCAATAAATTGTATACACAAATCTCACTATAACAAGTCAAATTTTTTCACGAGGCAGCTGTAAATCTATCTCTTTATGTAGCGAGCAACAATAATTTTCATACATTCCTCAACAACAAGAAGCAGAAATCGCTATTACGGTTTGTGAACATTCTTTCCATGTGAGCTTATCAAAAATTCAACCCAGAAAGGTGTTCTGAGAATAAATTGGGATCCTAAAAGAGAAATGACCTAACTACACCACCATAGTGTGATTTTTTTATAGGAAAACCAAGCAATGTGTCCAATGGACTGAAGATAAATGTAAGCATTCCGTCAACCGTCCACGTGATTAATAGTTGAGATCTCGAAACAAAATGCTTTACCTTAAACTAATCCGTAACCGAGCTATTAAGTTGGTCTTTCGCTAATCTGAATTTTGTTACAATGTAATACAATCATTTATTACGCTTTCAATATTTTCTTATAAAAAAATTGTTGAAGTAAAAGGGTAAGTTCTAATTGAGAAACACATCGAGTTTTAAAAACGGAAAATTCTAGTCTGTTTATAAGAACATGCCTGGCCATCTTCCGAAAAATCCTGGTTTCATCGCTATGCAAATAAGGTTTTCAAAAATATAACAAATTTCAAAATTAGATTTAATTTACGACAACTCCTTATAAACAAAACAGTTTGTACGTAATTATATAAAATCACACATTTATTTATTATCTTTACTTTCATTTATCATAATATATCCTTTTTAAGAACTTAAAGTAAAGATGAAGTGCTGCTGTTGTGACTGCAGCTTACCCTCACAAAGTAATCGCATAGCTTTCTTAGAATTAGCTTAAAATAATATTTTCTTCCTAATGACGAAAAAAAAAACATGTTAAAATGTTTTAATCACAATTATATCTATGAAAAATTCTAGTCTTAGTAACTCTCTGCTGCAAAAACGTAACAACAGAAAAATGAGAGAGTCAAGATAAATACAATAACACAATACTAAGTACAATAAAAGCCCATACTAATATAGCAATTAAGATTAAAGAAATGTAATGAATATTAACTCAACTCAAAATTACAAATAATTGAATTATTTGTAATTTTGAGTTAGTTTCAAATAAATACTGTCTGTGTTTTAAACTTACTTATAATTTTCTTAACGTAATATTTTATAACAATAGTTATTATCAAAGTTACGACACAAGTTATCCATCGTTAAAACACAATTTTATTTCTGAAATAACATCAATAAAAGCCGTCTTAACTACGCGACCCTTATTTTGTCGCGTGACAGCGAAACTTTACTAAACTTTACACATGGAAACTTATTATTGCTTATTATTTTTTTATTTTTTTTGTTAAATTTAAATTCCGCAATTATCTTTCATTTCATTGCTGAAACTAATATCTGAGTTTGTTTATTTTTATTTTTTGCTTTCTAATGTAATTCTTACAAAAAAATGTTCTAATTTGAGAGTATTAGTTTCTTTTTTTCGAAACAATTTTAAAAACTATTCTTGCCGATGATGCTTAGGTGCCCTTATGGCACATGTACCCCTACACCTGAGGGGTTGTCATACCACAGCGGTCTTCGAAATACTTTATTATGTCTGCCATTTTTTTAAGTAAGCATATTTAAAAAATTGTTACTAAAGAAAAATACTAAGTCTAAACCCACTAATTAAAGAAAAATTTTAAAGAAAATAGATCGAGCCGTGAACAATATTTACTTTTAGAAGATTTTTACGGTAAAGTTCGTTTTTCAAAATTATCGTTTAGTTCTTTAATGTCGTGCTATAATGAAATATACGTTGTTTTTGTAAAATATTTGTTCTGATGGTATTTAAAGAATTATTATACAAATGATTCGATTTATGTAAATAAGGTAATCAAAACGAAACGTAGAAATTTTTGTATTTTTTTGTTAATCAAAATTATTTACACATTACCAACATCGATAGTTGTTCAATGACGTCTGCAAATCAACAAGGTGAAAATCTATAATTTCAATTACGTCATAATGCTATATTTTACGAAACGATTATTTTAACGGAATACTAAAACAGCTAAAGCTAGTTATTATAATATCGACGAGTACTAACTGAAACTGATAAAGCTACTGATTATCGAAGCCTGATTGATACATTTGAAAGCAAGGTTGCAACGCAAAATGTCGCATTTATTATTATTTTTTATATAAACATTTCCACACGATCTTTCTCGATGTAATTAATATTAAGTAATTTGAAAGTGGTGTGTGTTAAAAAGATATAATTTATATACGTAAAATACAAGAATCGCTAACAGAACGCATAACGATTTATCTTACCCGTGTATAACTTCATATTACATTTTTTAGGGTTCCGTACCTCAAAAGGTAAAAACGGAACCCTTATAGGATCACTTTGTTGTCCGTCTGTCTGTCAAGACACTTTTTCTCAGAAACGCGTGGAGGCATCAAGCTGAAATTTATATTAAATACTCAGACCTGCTGCCTCTTAAAGCTGTGAAAAATTGAAACTTCTAAGCCAAGGCAATCAAAAAATACAGCCGTTTATGCTGCAAATTTTCGACACTCTCAAGGGAATCAAAACCTACAGGGTACTTCCCGTGAACTAAGAATCTTAAAATTTGGTACGAGGCAACGTCTTATAGCACAGATACAGGAAAAAATGCGAAAAGTGTAAATTTTTAGTTACTACATATAAAAAAAAAAAATTTTAATAATTTTACACTTAATACCACTTTTCTCATAAACGCGTAAAAGTATTAAATTGAAATTTATATCAAATACTCAAGTCTAGAATACCTTTAAGCTGTAACAAAATCAAACTTCTATGTCAACGGTATCAAAAGAAAAACCAAGTTAAGCCGCATATTTTCATCGAAAATAGTCCCAAAGGAATCAAAACCTACAGGGTACTTCCCGTGAAGTCAGAATCTTGAAATTTGGTACGAAGCAACGTCTTATAGCACAGATACAGGAAAAATTGCGAAAAGTGTAAATTTTTAGTTACTACATATAAAAAAATATATTTTAATAATTCTACACTTAATACCACTTTTCTCATGAACGCGTAAAAGTATTAAATTAAAATTCATATCAAATACTCAGGTCTATAATACCTTTAAGCTGTAACAAAATCAAACTTCTATGTCAACGATATCAAAAGAAAAACCAATTTAAGCCGCATATTTTCATCGAAAATAGTCGCAAAGGAATCAAAACCTACAGGGTACTTCTCGTGAAGTCAGAATCTTGAAATTTGGTACAAAGCAACGTTTTGTAGCACAGATACAGGAAAAATTGCGAAAAGTGTAAATTTTTAGTTACTACATGTAAAAAAAAAAAATATTTTAATAATTTTACACTTAATACCACTTTTCTCTTGAACGCGTAAAAGTATTAAATTGAAATTCATATCAAATACTCACGTCTATAATAACTTTAAGCTGTAACAAAATAAAACTTCTATGTCCACGATATCAAAAGAAACAGCAATTTAAACCGCATATATTGAAACTAGCAAACAACTGACAAGGGAATAAAAATCTAAAGAATATTTCCCGTTCGACCTAAAATCTTCAGGTATGAAGCAACGTCTTATAGCACAGATACAGGAAAAATTACGAAAACCTTAAATGTATAGTTACATCGCAACCACAGAAATAGTATGTGTAATGTTGTTTATTTCTGCTTTGTTTTTCAATTATAAAGCTTTGCAAAGTAATATTTATTTACTTATTTTGCACACCAATACACAAAAGAACAATACATAGAATTTATAACAATAAATTTGCATCAATTGCAACAGGCGGCCTTATCGCTAACACAGCGATCTCTTCCAGGCAACCTTTGGGCAGAGGACTTGCATATAAACTAGGGGAAGGGCGCAAAATTTTGTAAAAAAAGGAACAATATAAAATAAAAATCAGATATAAATAAATAACTATATAACAATAGATGCTATATTTTTTGACACATATGTACATATAAGTTTACTCATATGTATACACAAATATATAAATACATACATACATACGTATATACACTATGAGCAAATTGATAGATTAAGACGAATGACATAACAACATAACGTAACTTCATGAAAAATAATAAATAATAAAATAAAGTTGCTTAACATAATTTAATATGATAAGTACATTTCCTTAACAAGTTTTTCAAATGTCATTAAAGATTGAGCGCGTTAGACAGTGGCAATAAGTTCCAAAGACGATAAGCTTCAATAGTGAAAGATTTAGAATAAAAGGAAGACGAATGTGAAGGTATCTTCAAAGTCAGGCTATCATTTAAGCGAAGAGGTACATATTATATATTTATCTTTAACGCCAGCGTTGATTCTAGACCAGAATGAAGAAAGTTCTTCAATATGTATTCGTAGCCGGCGACCATGCAAGTAACTATGAAACCAGTCAGACACCTTAGGAGATATGTTAAGAGAACCAAGTATAGCTAGTAGTAAGTCAAAATCAACAGTATTGAAATGATTAATGAAATCAAGTAATATTAATAATATTAACACTGTAATGAGAATTCTAGACATTAAAAATATACCTATATATGTTAAAACAATAGCAGACAATAATAAAAATAAATTTAGGAAAACATGTTTTATACAAACTTGAAAACAGGTACAAAGGTCAAAAAGGCTCGAATTAAATTACAAAATAAATGTTACATCATCTGTGGGACTATTTAAATAAATAAATAAATAATAAATAAATATCTACTATATATAATATGGTTCAAATTTAATACTTAATAGTAATAAAGTATTTTTGAACCAGATTTCTAAATAGTGACTAAAAAATTTGTAAATAAATAACTTCGATAAAAGAACTTTCCTACCAAGAAACAGGTCAAGGAAAAAAGGGAGACCAATTAAAAGGTGGAGAGATATCTTCAACCAGATAATTATGTGGACCGCTGTGTATACAGAAAGCACGGGAAAGGGATACATGGAAATGTTTAGGAGAGGCCTACGCCGCAGAGGCGACTATTACTATTACCAATATTAATTAAGTGATGTTATAAACATATAGACGAGTTAATTATACGAGTATAGAATAAATATATACATAGGTTAATATACATACATATGTTTAAACTAAGAATACTTACGCTAGTATTAATTGAAATTTTAATAGTAATAGAAATAAAGACGATTTTTATTTTATTTATTTATTTTATTTATTTATTTTATTTTATATAAATTAAAGGATTAGTGAAAAGATAAAGATACCTTTGTCTTAAATTTATGCTCCTCCAACTTTCCATATTGTAATGTTACGGATTTCATTTAGCAGCAAAATACCATAACTTTTACTTATATACCTGCAGGTTTGTACGGAACCCTCGGTGCGCGAGTCCGACTCGCACTTGACCGGTTTTTTTTTTTATATATTGGGCAAATTCGCAAGGGCAACATCCTTCACTTAAGCATATTAGGGCGGACGTCAGCCAAACTTCGAACCCGGTGAGATAACAATGAAAACATTTCAACAACACCGGGGCAAACTTTTATAACGCTATAGTTGACTATAAAATTATTTTCGTACTTTTTGGGTTATGCTCGTGAAACAGAACTTTTTTACCGCTTCACTAAATTATTCCACGAACTAGATATGAGATAAAAAGAGACTCTTTAAATTCCATTGTTGAAGTATTTAATTCTATCCAATTTTATTTCGTTGCTTATGCTACAACAGATAAAAATATAAAAACTGCTTGGCCTCTTTCCTTCTGAGTTCTTCTTATCCGTACCACCATTACACCACTACAGCCTATCACAGTCCAATGTTGGACATAGGCCTCCACAAGTTCGCGCCCGACATTATGACGCGAACTCATGTGTTTTGCCCATAGTCACCACGCTGGGCAGGCGGGTTGGTGACCGCAGGGCTGGCTTTGTCGCACCGAAGACGCTGCTGCCCGTCTTCGGCCTGTGTAGTTCAAAGCCAACATGGATGGTTATTCCGCTATCCGTCGGCTTTTTAAGTTCCAAGGTGGTAGTGGAACTGTGTTATCCCTTAGTCGCCTCTTACGACACCCACGGGAAGAGAGGGGGTGGCTACATTCTTTAGTGCCGTAGCCACACAGCACATCTTATACGTAGCTTTATAGTAATTTCCTATGCACTAAGGTCGTGGATATGAGAGAACTATATCTGAACTTTCATCTGGCTGTTATATTGTATTGGTATAACTACCACTTATTCTCTTGTAATATCTTTCATTATGTTCATAAAATCTTTCAGAACCTTAGTTAGAAGAGTTCAGGTCTAAACCTTCTTTACGTGGTTCTGTCACAAAATTCGTTTTTAGTGGATTTGTACTAACTGTTCTCAATCTCTTTGCAAAGTTTCAAGCTTGTAGCACAAAATATAGTCTTTTAAAAAAAATACAATTGAATAATACAAATTGTAGAGTCCTTAGACTCCTTTAATGCAGTCCTATCGCAAAATCTGTTTTTGGTGAGCCTCTATTAACTATTACTTACCTCTCCGTCAAATTTCAATTTCATAGCATAAAAAAATAAAGGATTTTTATGAGGGCCATGTCGCAAAATCCGTTCTTAGCGGACGTCTACTAACAATAAACTATTTATTAACTATTCTATATCCGCCAACCCGCATTGGAGCAGCGTGGTGGATTAAGCTCTGATCCGTCTCCTACATGGGGAAAGAGGCCTATGCCCAACAGTGGGGCAACACGGGCAGAATCGTAATCGTAACTATTTCATTTTTATTCGTCCAGCGGTTGTTGAGATTTCGTGCTGCCCGTTTTCACTATCTCGTTATGAAATATTAAATTAAAGAGAAGAATTTAATTACAATAAAATTTGAATGGGCCTTTAAATTATTTATTACTTTGTAAGAAATGATTGTATAAACTCGTAAGTTTTCATTAAATTTGTAATTTTAGTACAAGAACTCTATTTATGCATATTAATCTTATTCAAACCAACCAAAAGCACTGTTACATTGGCAAAAATTTCTACAGTATAAATTTCATAAAGGTTATATATTTCGGGCAATAAAATAAAATAAATATTATATTCTATAACAAAGATTGTGTCTCATCCCGACAGGTGCTAGTCCTGGCCCTGACTAGCCATTTGTTTCTTGATTGTTAAAACTATTTTACGAAGATGATACCGAGATAGATACGACATATATTCCTTCTCCAAAAAAATGATACATTTTCTTGAAAAATAAAGCTTATCTCCGTATGATGAATTGATGGGACTTTTATAGAACTTCATAATTTCTTAAATTGATGACAAAAATACATTACACACTTCTGATAAGGAATGAAGAGTGTTTCAATGTCTTTGAGCGATGATCCTTCAATTCCATACAGTTTTGTTGTCGGGTAGATTAACTTTTAAATATTTACCGTACTACTGTACATTTTTGAAGTGTGCATAAAATTTATACTAAATTGTTTACTATAAAGCATGAGGTTTAGGTAATGATGTTAATTTTACAGTTAATAAACGTCCAACGCGATTGCAGTTGCGTTGTCTTGTGATATTCAACAAAGGGCCTATGCAAACCGCGTTTTTTAAACGCGATACAGACGCGATGCAAACGCGCTTGTGACGCGATACAAACGCGATGCAAACGCGCGTATGTCGCGATACAAACGCGCCGTCGACGCGCGTTTGAATCGATACAAACGCCAACAAACTGCTCTGTAGGATAAAAACGCGCCGTCGACGCGCGTGTCACGCGATACAGACGCGATGCAAACGCGCTTATGTCGCGATACAAACGCGCTGTTGACGCGCGTTTTAGAATCGCGCGTCGACGGCGCGTTTAAAAAACGCGGTTTGCATAGGCCCAAACATATCAACATTATAGATTTAGTGTCTAACTGTTAGAAGGCGAAAAGGTGTTAGACTCTAACACCTTTTCATTATAACAGTCATGACGATTTAACATAATCATATATTTATCGTTTATCTTCGTCATTTTTAGCAAAAAAAAATCTCCGTCTGTTGTAATTCAGCTGATAAATAATTTCGTATAAAATACGAGTATAATACTTATACAGAATATATGAATCTTGAAACAAGAATTTAGTCTTTTAAAAAAAAATTAATTGTATGACAAACAGCTGATGGTCTGATGGACGAGCTATCAGAATATAAGGCTATTTCTCCGTTGCTTTGCCAAATCTGGGACCTAATTTATTACATAATTAGTTACAAATCACAGACTATGCCCACTACTATTGAAGCAATATTACTCGGCTGTACAATATCTAGTTACTAAGTCGTAAGTTATTCAAGCAGACGATCAGTAAAGAATGCCAAATATAGCAGTAATTCTTTATATATTTTGTTGTTGAAACTAATATTTTTGAGTGGTTGTCCTAAACGTATTATGTGAGTGACTTACTTATTCTGTCGTTACTTATACGCGTAACAATGAAAGCGCTTGAATTTCATAGAACGAGGCTGGTAACTTAACTAACTTTAAACATAGTCTATTCGCGTTAAAATATAGGGACTCATTGCTGACATATGTCTTACCCACGTCCCTTGTCGTAATATATTAAAACACCTATCTTAAGGGTTTATTTCAACGGATCAATTTGAATACTCTGTTCTGATTTATTCCGATTTAATTGTTCAATGGAAGTATCAAGCTAGTAACATAGATGATTTAGCATTTTCTTAACGCGAATAGGCTATAGGAACATTTCATGATAATATGATCTTTATTTGATTGTAAATGTCTCTCTCACTTTAACTAACAATGATATAAGAGATGATGAGAGATAATTATGTGCAGGCTTTGTTACGTGGGAAGACGTCTATAGAGAAGTTTGTAATACAGAACGGCCATATCAAATAAAGACTCTTTTTCAATTTATTTCAACCAATTAAGTACAAAATTACATTTTAAATACTGCCAAACTGTATAACAGTTTGTCGCCATCAGTTCTCGTGGATTACTGGTAACTTACAGGGTCTATTCATTTAGTAACTAGATGCTTATTTACTATAGAAGTATAGACATTAGTTCTAGCTATATACAGGTACAAGATATGATTATACAGGGTGTCCCGCGATAAAGTGCAACCCCGAAAGAGGGTGAAACTAGACCATAAATTATCGACAAAAAACAGAAAAAAATTAAAAAAATTAAAAAAATTAAAAAAAAAATTATTTTTTTTATTGACGAATTGAGATTTTTATATAGCTTACGTAGACTCTTTGTACAAAAAATGATGATTTTTGTACGTGTTTTTTGGGATACAGGCGTAATTTTTTTTTATTTGGATGGCAATATGGTAAGAAATAATAATAAATCATAAAATTTCCTGGTATTGGGGGCATAATTCTGAGAAAATTAGAGATCATTGAAAAAAACAGTCATAAAAAATGGATTTTTTTTCACAAGAAGCATAGTTAAAGACATAATGCCACTTTTTTGCGAGCTAATTTTTATTTTATCCTTACCGCCAAGTACGTGGCGTAATATTTTATTTTATTTTAAAGTAATCGACCCACTACTTTGAAAGAAATCATCATTTTTTGTACATAGAGTCTACGTAAGATATAAAAATCTTAATTCGTCAATAAAAAATAAAATATTTTTTTTAAAAAGTTTTTTCTATGTTTTTTGTCAATAATTTATGGTCTAGTTTCACCCCCTTTCGGGGTTGCACTTTATCGCGGGACACCCTGTATACATAGTCTGGCCAAAAATATTGTTACAATTAAAAATAAACAAAATATTACATTTGAATTTGGAATCTGTCATTTTTATATGATTGTTCATTGTGTTTTCTCATTTTTTCATTTTATTTTGTGATATTAAAAAGGAATTTGGTGATGAAAGTATGCAGCCATTCTTAAAGCCCCTACAAACCAGTCAAATATTTAAGGTTAATGTGGAAATAATACTGAAAAAATACCAATAAATCATTGGACAAACAAACTATTACTGAATTATAAATAGCCTCATACGGTAAACTCTGTAAAATGTACGTATTTGACATTATCCCAAATGACATTAGCTGGTTGAAATACGTTATTAATTGTATATTTAGTCAAATCGAGCCAATCGTATTCATATGACTCCCACTTACAGTCGGACAAAAACTTGTAAATAGAAAAGAACATGTTCAGTTCAATAATGCTAATATCGCGTGACTCGGAACGAATCGTAACTGATGGTACGGCATCATCGCATTTGCCGGGAAAAAGCTTATATCTTAAAGAAATAGGTAAACCTGTAATTTGCCGTAATGTATATCGTATTGTTCGTATAATAATATGAAATTATCTATTACGTACTGTTGTGATTTTTGTGTATGTACATAATAAAAAAATTCATAACAAACAACTAAAGAAATATTAGAAGCTTATTTTGTATCGTTTGAAAAACTTTTTAATTTTTATTTACTAGAGAAAAAGCTTTAGAAGACTAAGAGGTTACGTTTTTATTTAATAGTCAGCTTTCTTCAAATATATCGTAACATTTGATACCTTGTGATTTCCGTCAACAAATTATTACATGAATAAATAGAAATGTTTAATTATGCCCATGGTCATTAACATTAGCACTTGTTTTTCATAATTTTTTCTTAAGACTTTCTACCCACACTACTGTTCGTCTATCTGTCACAGCGTTCCCTTTTCTGTTTTTGAAACCATTATAACTTATTATTTTGTGTAAGGGTTTCAGTGGTTGTAAAAACGGAAATTAATAAAAGAAGGTCCCCATATATGTATCATTAACCACTGTATTAATACAGTGTTATTAAACCGTTCGTCTCTGTACATTAAATCTGATTTTAAGTTCATCTAATTTCGTTTTTAAAGTAAAACTTCTTTACGCACGCTTGACTTGGGGAGTAAGCTGGTGAATGCGTGACGATAGCGTTACGAAAAGTGTGATAGGGTGAGGTGAACGGAGCAAGACAGAGAGAGGTGCGAGCACATATTTTTTTCTCTCTTTCTCTCATAGCCAGTTACTTTTCTTATATCTAAGACACAGTTCAGGCCTACTGTTCAGAAGTTTAACTTCAGTCGTGTGCTTGTTTTTTTGGAGTTCACTCCTTAAGAAAATATATAAGGCGATCATCATCATCATCATCATCATCATCATCATATCAGCCTGTTGCAGTCCACTGCTGGACATAGGCCTCCCCAAGCTCGCGCCAGACATCCCGGTTTTCCGAAATCCCCATCCAGCCTACACCAGCAATCTTACGTAGATCGTCGGTCCAGCGGGCCAGAGGGCGTCCTACACTGCGTTTGCCAATACGCGGTCTCCACTCCAGGACACGTCTGCTCCAACGGCCATCGGTCCTGCGACACAGATGACCAGCCCACCGCCACTTCAACTTGCTGATTCTGTGGGCTATGTCGGTTACTTTCGTTCTCTCACGGATAGTCTCATTTCTTATTCTGTCCTTGAGAGAAACCCCAAGCATAGCCCGTTCCATAGCACGTTGAGCGACTTTAAACTTGTGGACCAGTCCCTTCGTCAGTGTCCACGTCTCGGCTCCATATGTCAACACAGGCAGGACGCATTGCTCGAAGACTTTTGTCTTCAAGCATTGCGGAATTTTCGAAGTGAAGACTCGACGAAGCCTGCCAAATGCCGCCCAGCCCAACCGAATCCTCCTATCAGCTTCCTTCTCGAAGTTGTTTCGGCCCAGCTGAATGGTGTGGCCAAGGTAGACATAATCCTGAACAACTTCAAGAAGGATACCGTCAACCGATACCGGTCTCGGTATGACTTGGTTGTTAAACATAACTTTCGTTTTGTCCAAGTTCATACCGAGACCGACTCGTCGGGAGGACTCGTTTAGGTCGGCCAGCATTTGACCTAGCTCATCCAACGTCTCCGCAAAGATGACGATATCGTCAGCAAAACGAAGGTGAGAGATGTATTCGCCGTTGACGTTGATGCCTCGTTCCCCCCAATCCAAGGTCTTAAAGACATCCTCCAGCGCAGTGGTAAACAGTTTCGGTGATATTACATCTCCCTGTCTTACCCCACGCCGGAGGAAAATAGGTCTCGTTCTCTGGTCTTGGATATGAACGGTCATCGTCGCCGCGTCGTACATACAGCTCAGTACCTCGATATATCGCCAGTCGATATGACATCTCTGCAGAGAGTCCAGGACAGCCCAAGTCTCTACAGAGTCAAAGGCTTTCTCGTAGTCCACAAATGCCATACACAGCGGCTGATTATATTCTTCTGTTTTTTGAATAATCTGCCGAACAGTATGGATGTGGTCTACGGTGCTGTAGCCATTTCGAAACCCAGCCTGCTCCGGTGGTTGGAATTCGTCGAGTCTTCTGGTGAGACGATTCGTAACAACCCTCGAAAACAGCTTATAGACGTGGCTCAGAAGTGAGATCGGTCTGTAATTCTTTAACAGAGACTTATCGCCTCTCTTAAAGAACAGCACCACCACACTCCTGGACCACGCCTCCGGTGTGGTACCTCGGTGGATGACGGCGTTAAAGAGTTTTGCCAAGGCTTTTAGGGCAGGTCGCCCTGCGGCTTTAAGGAGCTCAGTCGTAACTCCGTCATCCCCGGGGCCTTTCCGTTTTTAAGCTGCCCGAGCGCTGCACTAATCTCATCTACTTCGATGTCCGGGATGTCCTCCGAATAATGGCGCACCAGTGGTGCACGTGGATCTTCGGTGTCCCAAGTCTCAGGCTTGCGTGCGCTCGACGAGTACAGCTGTCCATAAAATTTCTCGACCTCTTCTCGAATCTGAGGGCGAGAACAAACGGTTCTGCCATCCGCTGTTTTTAGCTTCGCAAGAAGGCTTCTCCCCAATGGTCTTTGGAAGACTTTGGACCCCCTATTCTGCTCAATAAGAGTAGTGATCTCTCTCGTATTTGAGCAGCGGAGGTCTCGGCGTACAAGTTTTCGTATCCTCTTGGAAAGAGCCTTCTGTTCCGGCGAAGCTGCTTGAGCAGCGGGTAACTCGCGCCTCTGCCGCATCAGATCTAAGGTTTCGGGAGAAAGTTTGGACTGCTTAGTTGACTTCGTCGGCGGAAAGTGCCTGCGACCCAGTGTACGCACGGTTTTCACCACGTTATCGGTCATCTCGTCCACGATATAAGGCGATAAAATAATAAAATTTGGGGAGTGAAATCGTGTAAAGTAGTAACGCTGAGCAGTGACGCGTGACGATTTACAGTAGCGCAACGTCTCTTGCGCACCTTAACACTTTGAAATCATGTACCTATGTGTACACTTGTATACAACAGCATAATTTGGTCAATGAGTCATAATTTCTTATGGAGTTAACTCCAGTAGCGTGTTAATTATATATCTTGAAATACGTACGCCTTATTCCTCTTATATCAAGACTCAAATAAAATCGTGTAACTTTATGTCAAATTATATCAAAACATTAAATTCTGATATTTTCATATGTTATAATATAATAATAATCATGTCGTGAATGTATATGACTGATAAGCAATGATGTAAGAGTTTCATAGGCTTTGTTAAATTAATATTCATAACATAATTTGCATACAGAAGCTCCATACATCATACAAATGAATGCTACGCGTGGAAATATGCGGATACTAAAGCTAAGTGTACACTGAGTATACAGTGACAAATAAAGGGCTTCGTATGCTATGATTTAGGCTGAGCATTAGTAGGAGTGCTTTTTTTAAATAAATAATATTAGCTACCCTGTTCAGTTTCTCTCTCATAATATTGCCTTCATTTGTGTTTTTATTGTTATTACATAAAATGGTAAATTATTTTGTTATTTCGTTTATTATTGTCAGTTTTTTTTTTTTTAAATTGTACGACTGCAAGGAATTTAAAAGTGTATTGAATACAAAGGCAAAATAATTCTTCAATATTTAACTTAATTTTTTTTTAATATTCGAGCTGTAACCCAATTGTTAACTAGACGAAATCAAGTTATAAATTGCCTTTTTAAGAGTGGTAAACTCTATTATTATCTAATAAATACAACTTGTAGGCATGCATTTTTGGATTCTCCAAATGTTTTAAACCAATTATTATACTTTTAAATATATTTATAAAGCCGACAAACAAAAATATTTAAACATAAAAAAATTAGTGCTTCGGTGGCAGGTTAAGGTCCAGGCCGCTAGTAGTTAAGGCTTCAGGCTGAGGAACCTCCTCACAATGCGGGTAGTCTCAAGCAGAACAGCCTTTTAAATCCAACCCTTGATCCAATTATATATTGCTATTATTATTTTTCTTTTTTAATCATGACATATAGAGGTATTGTAAATTAACTAATATTAATTTAATTGACTGATTAACATTGCTAAACTTAATATCGACATTATACGATTTATTTAATTTAATCTGTTGTAATACATATGTTTTTCACTGGTGCTTACGGTAACAGCACTGACTTGTGGCTGTTGCGCTGGCGATTGTGGGTTCGATCCCCGCACATGACAAACATTTGTATTGGCCATACAGAAGTTTGCTGTGGTCTGGGTGTTTGTGCAGTCCTTGTAGGTTTCCCGTGCCTCGGAGAGCACGTTAAGCCGTAGGTGCCGTTTGTTGTCATGTACACCTGATAGCGATCGTTACTCATAGCAGGGAATATATCCGCCAACCCGCATTATAGCAGCGTGGTGGGTTAAGCTCTGATCCATCTCCTACATGGAGAAAGAGGCCTATGCCCAGCTGCGGGATATTAATCTTAAATTTTTGTATAATTATATACAGCCTTTATATTTGACATTGAACGTTCTTAACGGATGAGTCAGTATAACTATTTAGCATTTCACTAAAAAATAAAATAAAAAGTATTCTGTGAATTAAAATCTGAAGCAAAGAAATTTACTTAAAAGAGAAAATTTTCATTCAGAATTGCTAATTATTCCTGCTAACAGTGTAATCCACTGGCACAGGATTCATAAAGATTATACTTTAAAATACAATAAAAAAACTATTTATTCCTAGCTTATTATCTTTATTATAGTTACTGATGTAAATACATGACCCACCTATTTTTACCTGTCTTAATGTTTTATTCCTATGACAAATAATACGTAATTAAAAAAAGGCGTTAACTCAGTAGATCCTGAGTGCACATTAAGTTTCGGATACGATAATTCTCGCAAAACATACAGAATACATAATAGGGAATTATGTAAACGTGTGGATTGGTACAAAATGAAGATGAATTTTAAATGGTAGCGAAATCTTCAAAATGTCTTATCAGGGGAACTTCGTCTTACGACCGTAAGACAATAATTTCGACTCGCACTGGAACAAAGTTTAAAATGTGTAAAATTTTATAAAACATTTCACTATATATCATAGAAAGTTAAAGTATATGTAAGACTGTATTTAATTAAGTGAGCTACAAAGATAAGTTCTGGTGCAGTTAAGTTATTATAATTCGTTTGTAACATACAGTTTCGATTCGCTTTGTAAGCGTAACTCGATATTTTCTGATCAATTTGATGATATATTTTGCAACTGCGTTAATTTTCATTATATAATACGAATATATACTTTTATTAAGAAAGGGCAAAGCAGGAAATATCCTACTCCAAATCTAGAGCAGCCTGACTATGGAAGTACCTAAAGCTTACAGAAGATCTACTATCCACTTTAGCCTATCACAATCCACTGCTGGACATAGGCCTCCACAAGTTCGCACCCGACATTATGGCGCGAACTCATGTGTTGTGCCCGTAGTCACTGACATAACAATTTTATGGCTGGCTTTGTCGCACCGAAGACGCTGCTGCCCGCCCGACCTGTGTATTTAAAAGCCAGAACAGAAGATAACAGCCAAATAATATTGCACTGAAGTAGTGTTTCTGTGGGCTCTAGTGGCTCTGGGGAGGGGAGGGGATAGAGCCGACAACGCGGTCGTGATGCTTCTGGTGTTGCAGGTGTCTGTAAGCTAACCAACTGTAACTGCACACCATTAGATAGTGGTACGCTTGTTTGCCATCGTAGTCGTGCTTATTTAAAATAAGAAAAACCAACATATTATGCAGAAACATTTATGTTGCTACGACTTACAAACAAACTTACGGTCTGACTGATGGAAGCCGGTCACCGTAGCCTATGGATGTCTGTAACACAAATATCTTCACAAGTGCCTTTGCCGATCCGCTGTCAAAACCACGCATACACTACTGTGTATGCGTGGCTCCGACTTCCTCAAAGATTTTATAAGATTTTGTAACGTAGATTATAGATATTTCATTTATTTTACGTATAAACGTAGATGATACGAGAGTATTTTACCAACCAATTTCAAATAAGAGGAGGTTCTCAATTCTGTTGATATATGGTTCTTTTATTTGATTCAACAAATTACTCTCTGTAGGTCTCTTAATCCTAAATAGATTTTAACTACAAATATAAATAGTATTCAAAGATGTTTTTTATTATCATATCAAAATTTTCGATCCAGCGCGGGATTCGAACCCGCACCTCCCGACATACCGTGTCCGGTGCTCTAGCCGTTAAGAATTTTCGAAAATTTTGATATGATAATAAAAAACATTTTTTGAATTTCCTCATGTGTGGGAAACACAAAAATAAAAATAATACGAATTATAAAATAAATAGTATTGTTTAAATTGAAAGAAGTTTTAAACATAACCTTGTTTAATACTAATTATATTTGTGGATAAGGTTGCTAGAATAAAAGTTATTAAGCTTATTAAAACATAATTAAGATTTCGTTGCTCACAAAGACCGAGTTTTATTAACAATAGTGCATTTCGTAAACAAAAAGATTCACAAAAGTATTTTTATATCCGAATTTACTTTTATTCGACGCTATCTTGTATAATGTATTCATACTCGTACATAAAAGTTTTTTACAATAATACCGTAAATTTATATTATTTTATTCTTTAAGATATTTGCTGTTTTATGTGTTTTATTATTTACTTAATTTTTTTGTTCGAAGATTATAATTAAGAATTTGTGATTTTATTTATTTATTTTTGGTTTTCGTAACCAATTTCTCTTTACTAGAAACTAAGTGTAAATAATGATCTGATCATCCGATCATCCCGAATTAGGTAGATAGTAATCTGTCTGGGTATTTTAGTTGGACAATTTTTCTCACCTGTATAATATCATACATTATATGTGTTGCGACTCGATACAAACAATTAAATGCAGTCAATTCCTTTTTTGAGAGTTCTTTAAAAGAGCTTTTGTCGTATCATCTGGTAGACAGATAACCTAAAAACATTTGAAAGTCGCTGAGTGAATGATGTTTGAAAAAAAGCAAAAATATGCAACTGTCGACTAACCCGCATGTCAAGTCGAAGTAAATCGGTTTTCTAGTAAAGTTTAAACCTATATTTTGATGGTACGAAATTATAAGCATTAAAACAAAAATAAACTAATATTTATTTGAGTCATTACTAACAAACTTATTATAGCACAGATCTTTTAAAATATACATTTTAATTTTATTTAGTTTTTAGCTTTTTACAACTATAAATCAAACCTTTGTAATGTTCATGATTTGCTTCCCTCGAGCAGATACTGAAATGATAAATGAATTTTCCAGTCTTATAAGTCAATGTTAACCAGAGCCTAATCAATCACAGAACAATGCTCGCTTAAAAGGAAATATCCAATGATTAAATCTTACAGTTATGAAGTAAAAATCAAAGCATTTTATTGAGCGTCACACAAAATATAACACTTTAGTTCGTTTTAGACATTTCTTACATTTTTATTCACGTTGGTTAAAAACTGCAGTGATTAATGGCTACTGTTTTGCTATTAAAAGTAACAGAGTTACGTTTTATATAAATATGGATAAGTCTCTTGTGTGTCTCTGTCTCTTGTTTTATTGCAAGAGATTCAGCTTCATATAATATTAACGTGTTTAAAGAACTAAAATTAAGATGATGTAAAGTATAACTTTTGAGCGAAAAAAAGTGGGGAAAATCCTCATGTATACCTCTCCAGCGCGGGGCACCGGAGAGGTTATGTCAGACTTTTACTGACCAAAAACCACCACGTGTGAGCAGTTGTCCGCCTGGGTGGGGCAAGATGGGGTCGCGCTAGCATTCGCCACCTCACCCCGGAAAGGCCGCAAGAGACCTTTTTTTTACGTGGGGAAAATCCATCATGGATACCTTCCGGCGTGGGGGCACCAGAGGGTTATGTCAGACTCCTACTGACCAAAAACCATCCACGTGTGAGCAGACATCCGCCTGAGTGGGGCGAGATGGGGTCGCGTTAACAGTCTCCACCCCGCCCCGGCGGTTGGCCCGAATGTAAACATCCGGGCCATGGCACCCAGAGGGGAGGACCACAAGACCACCCCTCCCGAAGACGTGGGATCTCAAGCCAGCCGAGGATCCCCCAACCCCCAGCCGGCCACCCCACTTCGAGGACGCTCAACCGGACCAGTCTACCGTCTGCAGAATGGGGACACATGTCCAGGAGCATCCCCCCTCCAAGTCAGGCAGGCCTGACCTCCAACGCCCGGCATCATGGCGTTGGGGGTCAGGCCCGCCCGACCTCCAATGCCAGATCGCACCGAGCAACCGAAAAAGCTCCAGGGAGGCCAGCACGACCCGGCAACTACCTCACGGGTCCGCCGGACTGCACCAACAACCGAGCTTAAAGCTCCAGGGAGCCAGCACAGCCCGGCCCTCACACATCACGTCTGCCGGATTGCACCAGCAACCAAGCAAAGCTCCAGGGAGCCAGCACAACCCGGCCGGCAAAGTGTGCTCTAGTGCGCTCAGGAGTCGAGCAGTACCCGGAGCGCACCCCTCGAGTCAGTTGTTAGCCGCGACGAGCAGCAGTACCGCGACTGCAATACTGCTGCCCGTCCCGTTGCCCAGGGTGCACCACGAGGAGGTGACCGACATGCACCCCAGGCCGCAAGAGACCTAGCTCAACGTTCTGCTATCGTTACTAGAACAAACAAGGCTGATTTTACTAATGCAAATGACGTCACGCTTACATACATGACTTATAAGTGAGTGAGTGTGAACTTAATAAACTATTAAATAAACTTATAAACAAACAGTTTCATTTTTAAGTCTTATTGTAAGTATCACATGATAATACATTTGTTATTATAATTATTAATAGCTCATTTGATATTAACCCATTATTACCAAGCGGTCAAAACCTCAATCGTCATTTAACGGAATTATATTGCTTTACAAATGAAAAAAGCTTTTAATCGTATGACTACAAGGCTGAAAATCCAATAGAAAGTCCTATGTTTTTGTTCCGACATATCTATAAAAGATCTTATCATTCCCGTAACATCGGCAGCACATCACTTTCCAAATAAATACTTTGTATGACAATCAGTGACTCATTTATACATAAATTGTGGCAGTTATCGTGCAAATAGTGTCAAGGGTATCATTTAGGACGCTCGAAAATGAACAATGGGAGGTAATCAATAAGGCCCGCCCGCCCATTGTGTTTCAAATGTGAGGGAATTAGCTATTTGCTTCGACGAAGACAAATTGTATCGCCTCCTCGATTAATTACACCACTTAACTAGGTTATCAATATACGCGTAGAGATGGCTGATAATGTCAATATAGCAATCGCGTTTCAGCAGCTACGGGTATAAAGTGACAAAGATATTGTAATGCTTATCATGTATTTGAAGCAGCATATAGGTACGTATTACAGCAACTATGGGTAATATGAAGCCGGTGTAGTTGCTAGAAGAGGAAACTACCGTATTTGTATATATTAAATCATTATGGTTATAAGTAATTCCACAGCCACTAAATAATAAGCAAAACAATATCATTTTCCAAAAATTTTTGGCGATGAAGCTATAAAAGACTGACTTTGCGTTGCGCTTATTGAAATAATTAAAAAATTTGTAATAAAAAAAATGTGACGTTATTTCAATTTAATAATATAATATAATAAAGCTGAAGAGTTTGTTTGATTGTTTGTTTGTTTGTTTGTTTGTTTGTTTGTTTGTTTGAACGCGCTAATCTCAGGATCTACTGGTCCGATTTGAAAAATTCTTTCAGTATTAGATAGCCCATTTATCGAGGAAGGCTATAGGCTATATATCATCACGCTAAGACCAATAGGAGTGGAGTCCACGCCGACGAAGTCGCGCGCAGAAGCTAGTTTAATAATAATATGATAATAATATAAATGTATCGGTGAAGGAGGTAGATATTAAACAGGCTGTTTGCAAAGTCTTATTTTGACGGCTGACAAAATTACTGGGCAGCTTTGAACGTATCACGCAATTGAACATATTGTATGTACACTTTTGTCGTGTTTAGATGGACTCAGACCGAACTTGATGACTAGGACAGAAGATTCTTCACGATTATGTTAATCAATTTGTTATTTGATACACAAATTACTTAATAATAAATTGCAAAAGAACATTTAATAATAATTAATTGACGTTTGTTTTTTTTTTAATTTATTAGAATTTTGTAGTTCAAATTTGTATAATTGAAATGAAAATTATTTAGGCCAATAGAATCAACTTACTAACTGGCTCATAGATTGAATGGCCTTCTTTTTAAAATCCGGACGCAATCTGCCCCGTTGCTATTGTTAAAAGAGCAAAAAAGATTTAAAATGATTTTTCTTTACCTACTCAAGACTGCGTCAATATTTTGGTAATCTACAACTTCTCGTTTACGAAAAAGAATACATTGATACATTTTAGTCTTCAAATAGAAAATGTTTACTACATAATACTCTATGTGAAAATTATTTTAGACTGTGTAGAACTTTGTTAATGTAATTTTAACTTTTAAATAAAAGACAATGCGGAGAATCTAGTGTGTTAAGGTTTTGTAATGTTATTCTTACCTATATTTAGGAAAGAAAATATTTACAAACTGCCATCACAATTGACTCGGTATATTTTTATAACGGAAACTGTTATAAATATTCCTCGTACGCGTTATTCCATTCCAATAATTTCGTAGAACTTTTATTCGGCTATATCGAAAAAAAGGCTGTGAAAATTTGGTCCTTTTACACGTTTGCGTAAAATGGTCGTAGCATTTTACTAAATTTTAACATATATTTGTTTTTGATGTTTGATAAGAGATTAACAATACTTTTTGCAAGTTGTTTAATTACATTTTATGATTTTAGTTTGAGTAGATATTTGACACTTTTTTAGTTGGGGACATTATTTTCTATCTTTTTTATTATTTATTTATTTTATTCAACTAATATTACTAAATTAAAATACAAATAAATATAAAAGTATATACTAAAACAACGAACCTAAAACTAAAAATCTTAAAAAATATAATTAAAAATTAACACTTATTATAATTAATAATATACACATCTAAAATCGTTCAGTCATTGACTCATCACAAAACCTCAAAATACGCATAAATATGAAATTTGGCAGGGAAGTAGTTTATAGGATAGGTAATAGACATCTTCTTAGAGCGCCTAGGCTTTGACCGACACTGAGTTTTTATGTGACTATATCGATAGCATCTGAGGCATTGATTGCTGAGAACTTATATGTTTCAACGGGAAGGGTTGTATGGTAAGAATATATTTTTAGGGAGCATTTGCCTTGTGAAAGCCCGAGTATAGTGCACTTCATTTGCAACCCATTGTCTTGCAGAACCATAGTGGTTAAACACCAATAATACCAATAGGAAAAAGAAATCGGAATGAAATTAACGGTGGTTTTCGGTAAGTATCAACTGTTGGTATAAAATTTAAATTAAAATCAATACATATAAAGATAAAAAATATATAGTTTTCAAAACACGAAACTAAAATTAAATTAGAATCAGCATTTTATAGGCTAGGTAGATAGTATCAAGGGCTGAATTCCAATAGCTGTCGTCCCGGGGCCTATAAAAAGAGATTGCTTCCACTCGAACGACGTTTTATTGACTTATTAACATTGATATCAGATCGTAACACTCGATTCTTTGATCTTCGTCAACAGTTTGCTACTCGACACATTTTGTAAGCATTCCGACCAATCATAAATACATTTTTAGATGTTATAGTTCTTTCTCATTTTTGTAAATGTTAAAAAATGTATAAAGAGAAATTAAAAACTATTACAATTACCAAATCAAATTAATTTAAAATCAATTTAAATTCAATCTACGATACGATTCAGCCTGTAATATCCCACTGTTGGGCATAGGCCTCTTCCCCATGTAGGAGAAGGATCGGAGCGTAATCCACCACGCTGCTCCAATGCAGGTTGGCGGATATATTCCCTACTATGAATAACGATCGCTATCAGGTGTACATGATAACAACCGGGAACGACGGCTTAACGTGCTCTCCGAGGCACGGTGGGGAGACCCACAAGGACTGCACAAACACCCAGACCACGGCAAACATCTGTATGGCCAATACAAATGCTGTCGTGTGTGGGGATCGAACCCCTAACCACCCGCGCAACAGCCAATCGCAATCCAGTGCTGTGACCGCTGCGCCAACGCGGCGTCACAGCCTACCAAAATTCAATTTACCTGGCATTAAATTAAGGTTATATTATCGGTGATTATTTCTTGAAGGAATTTAACTTAAATTCCCTCACTTATTTTTAACCGACTTCCAAAAAAGGAGGAGGATCTCAATTCGTTTTTTTTTTCTTTTTAAGTATGTTACCTCAAAACTTTTGCCTAAGTTTACCGATTTCGATGTACTTTTTTTATTCGAATGTGGTCCTATTTAAATTTCATTGAGTTTTGACTACTACTTATTGAGTTATATCGAATAATGCGTATAAGTAAATTTACTTGACTATTTTTCGTCGACCTACGTTGTATTATACCGCATAACTTTTTACTGAGTTTACTGATTTTGATGATTCTTATTTTAATCAAAAGCTAATGCTTGTCATGACGTGATCTCGTTTAAAGATTGAAATCTGATGATTACTTTTTGAGTAATCTTTGAAAACGCGTATTTACTTGACTATTATTTAGTGTCCCTACGTTGCATTATTTGTCGATGTAATTGAAGTTGTTTTCGGAGTTTATTGGAGTTTACTCCTTAAGACTCGATTTTCATATAAGGCCCCCGGTTCGAAAAAAGTATGAGTTGTAAAATCTATTGAACGAATGACCTCGTTACGTTTTTTTGCCTTTCACTTTTCAGGCGTGAATATTATGTTGCATAACGTCATCTATCAGAAACTAAGAAAACGTCGTCGATAGGTGAAGACGTTTTCTAATAACGGCATCGATCGATCGATAGATGGCGTTATTAGATTAGTTTGTTTACCATTTGATATGGTATTAATCTTTTTCTTATAGACTGAGATCCCATCGTAAATTAGTGCATGTATCGAGGTTATGCTAAAAATCAACTTTTTATGTTTATTTATGATTAGGAGAATATATAACGACCACGCTGCCTATCCAGTTGATTTTGAAATGCCACTGCCCTCTAGTCGATTATACAGGTAGGTCACGACGTTATATGATAGTTTGAACAAAAAATAACGCGATCTCTCGTTACCACAACGAAGCGTACGTACCACGTACGTACCGTTAAATAAATACGCGTTTAAGTATTTACCATTTTCAACGAGAGATGGCGTTATTTTTGGTTCTGGCGTTATTCTTCAATTCGTCCAATCCGTTCCAATCTGGACCAGAATGCGGCTCTTAATATAATTTTAAAAAAACATGCTTTTTTCTCTCTCAGGGTCCACTAGGGATTTTAGGGTAAGTTATCTATTGTTATATTCAATAAAGATGATAACATAGGTAAATGGAAGGTGATGTCAAACGAGACACCAGGGATTAAAGTTGTTCATGAAATAGTGTGTTTAAGTTAAAGTTCCTGTATAACAATGGGTACGTTATCTAAGACTGTAATGTACCTAATGGTAAAATATAGCAATTTTGAAATTGGATGTTGATTTTGCTACCAAGACTTGTAGTTAGTTGTTTGAAAATGTAAATTTTTTGATAATAATGCGAAATAAATATTTCCATTTAAATTCATTTCCTATTATTTCGTTGTTCAATAACAACTCAAACTTAAGATTATTTAAATCTTACTACATCAAGCTTTTAAAATAAATGTTAAATTTTAAAATTAGAAAGGAATTTAAAAAGAAATAGCTCGCCTAGCAAAACATCTCTACAATTCTATTTTGAAAGTTTTTTTTTTACCGATCTGAGCGTCTGGTGGCCCTTAATGAAATTGAAGGATTCCGATCGACTGAAGTAACCAAGTCGCCATCTGTAAACACCACCGCCATCCAAAAGTTGTCGCACTGAGACGCGCACCTCTATAGTTCGAGTTTAGTTTAATCTACAAAAATTGTAACTCGGTATACAAAATAAACTTTTGTTTGTTATCGTAAATTATTTTTAACCGACTTCCACAAAAGGAGTAGGGTCCCAATTCGATTCGAATTGTTTTATTTACCTCAGAAACTTACCGTTGAGATGTTACAAAGTTTGAATTTAATACACTTTATGGTTTCTGATACTAATTGTAAGTAATAAAAATTCAGAAGGTCTCTGTATTTGAAGTTTGTGATATAAAAATATTGTTGAACAACGTTTCTTGTTCCTCTGAACGCAGTTAAAACATTCTAGATCAGCCTGTGAGTTATTGTAACTTATGCTTACTGACGACTGCTAAAACAAAATTGCGCTGGGAATATTCAAATAAATGTTTCTTTTTTATTGAACAACGTATACATCTTTTTATGAAAAAGTGACTACTCTGAATAAAAACTAGCTTTGAAAAGATAAACGATTTTTGTTAACAACATGTCTTATAACGACCTTATGGTACAACTTTCAGCTATACATGAAGGATTTGCGATACTATCATAATGATCGAATATAGAAAAATATGGCGTTCAAATTTAATATTATTTAATTGAGAGTGCTTCAAATCTCATCGAAACAAACCATTTACACATGCACCCGGAAATTAAGACGTCCAGCTAAACGGAATTTATGTGAATACCCGAAATATATTCAAACACAATAGTTTTAGGAAATTAAATAGAAATAATATAAGTATTGTTTCCTCTTGCCTGTCATGTGGTCAGCTCGATGAAAATAATGGAAACATTTGAAATAAATTAGGTGACCCGTTACAATTTAATAACTAACTAATGTATTCTTTGCTTAATAATAGCAAATTATTATTGGAAACCAAAAACGTTTTAAAGACAATTATGGTAAGTACCTAGATCTCTCAGTAGATTTACATCATCAGTTGCAGATATGCACACGAGCGACTAACGTTTTACCTAAAAATTCATATAATCTATACTAATATATAAAGCTGAAGAGTTTGTTTGATTGTTTGTTTGTTTGTTTGAACGCGGTAATCTCTGGAACTACTGGGCCGATTTGAAAAATTCTTTCACTGTTAGATAGCCCATTTATCGAGAAAGGCTATAGGCTATGTATCATCACGCTAAGACCAATAGGAGAGGAGTCCACGCCGACGAAGTCGCGCGCAGAAGCTAGTAAATTATAAAATTAAATAAATAGGTACCTACACTAACGTAAAAATAACAATAGAGATTTTTAACGCTATAGTTTAGGTAGCTAACACTTTAATTACAATTTTTTAATATACATAGTACCTACACTAATTTATGTTTTTTGTTTATATTTATTGTACGTCTGTGACTTGTGACGCAATATGAAAAAACATAATATAAATAGAACATTGAAAAAAATTCTAGACCTCGTAGTCAAGAATTTGTTTCATTACAAAACATTAATTATTGAATTGAAATTAGTGCACGAATAAATATCTTTTAATAATAATTATTAAAAAAAAATGTCAAGGACTTGTACCTTCTACAAAGTAACATAAATTTCTTAAATTAAACAGTTGTATAACTTCAATGGCATTTAGTGGTCTTTAGAAGAGTCTTTCCCTCAAAGGGCGAGTAAGGTTTATATTGTTGGGGTAACTTCGTAAAATTATTTATTTATTCGGCCCAATTTTATCCCTTCCAGTCGACGAAGTATTTAGGGTTTTTATCAAGACCGAATCAAGGGTCAACGCTTTACTGCATACTTGTTATGGAACGATATTATTCTGTAGCACGCTATGAAATTTTTATTTCATAATTAAAATCATTATTAAATAAACTATGTACAACTATTCATAATTTTCAAGGTAAATGAATCCACAAGGATTTTTATCACTACATAGTATTAAACAAAGTCGCTTCCCGCTGTCTGTCTGTCTGTAGGTATATATGCTTAGATCTTCCAAACTACGCAACGGATTTTGATGCGGTTTTCTTTAGTAAATAGAGATTCCAGAGGAAGGTTTATATGTATAATACATGCTATAGTAGAGGAACACTGATAGTTTTTGCAACCGTGCGAAGCCGGGGCGGGTCGCTAGTTAAATTATAAATATACCAATGTACCTACTTAATGATCTAAAAATAATCTGAGTGAGTATGTCTTCCTTATTGTTTCTAATTGATTCGTTACTTTCTGTGAATTATACGATTTACGAAAATTAAAATATATTAAAAAGTACAGCTTCATTATAAAAATGTATGTTTAAAGCATGTATTGTATAAAATCAATTAACAATACACAATGTGCTATTAATATTAAAAATATTACTTTTTGGACCAAATGATTAGTTTTGTATGACATTATCCACACGGGCAGGCATTATAATGAGCCGTATATACATAAATACCGCTACATTGAATTTACTAAGTAAGGTAGCTTGTTTCATATCGTATTTTTAGAAATATTTTTTCTAATACTATAATAGTCTGTAATAGGGCACGACCGAGATGACCTCTTCAAAGTTATTTAGTTTTTATTTTGTGAATTGAAATTTTTGCAAGTTCGTAACTTTTCCCGTGGGATAACTAGAAAAGTTTACTTAAATTGATTTATTACTAGTAGTTACTGAAGAACCACAATAGAATAATAAAATGGTAACAAAAATATTTACAGGCTGTGTAGTCTTTAAGCATTGAAATAAATGATATACAGATTGTATAGATTGTTTTGATGTTACGATGTTACAATGTTACGATGTTACGATCAGAATAATATTGTGATTTTAAAGTTTTACCTACTCAGATTAACTTCATAATATTAAATGAAATTCAATGCAGTGCACGAATTTACGCCTTACAAATTTTACTCCTCCTTCTTGGTAATTCATATTAAAGTAATCATATTAAATACCGAAAGGATATAAAATTAGTATGAATTCACGAATATAATATAATTCTATAATACAAAGCGAGTAAAGGTTTTTTTTTAAAAATTAATATCCACGGGCTCTAAAATGCCTATGCCTTTTGTTGACATCGTGCATTATAATACCACAGGCGATTTATTACTTAAACTACAAATCGACAGTCCTGTGACTGCCTAGAGCTCAAAGGTTAAAAAGTTGTTTTAAATATGATTTATTTTAAAGCATACAAATAATCAGAATAAGAAAAACTTTACTGAACTATTATAACTTTACCGAAGTATATTATTAATTTTGTTGACTAGCCCGTTGGCGCAATTTGTAGTGGCCCTGCTTTCTATTCGATTCCCGCCTCAGTCTGGGTGTAATATGTGTATTTATATTTGTATTATTTCTATTTAGAAAATAAAGTTAGCTATAACAGTCGGCTGTTACCTGTAACACAAGCATTAAATTGCTTAACATGGAAACAAACGATCGTCTGTGTATGTTATAAGATATTTATATTATACTAGCTGACCCCACAAACGTTGTTTTGCCATATATGTTATTAACCCCCGCAACCCCCTCTTGTGGATGGAATTTCTTAAAATCTATTCTTAGCTGACCTCTACTCGGCGAAAGGAATATTCCTACCAAATTTCAAGTCTCTGCGCCTTATGGTTCCAGAGATATCGTGATGAGTCAATGGATCTCTTTTATATATATAGATTTATAAGAACGTTTATACACTTTGTTGAATGAACAACATTACTCATCAACATGTTATGTTTAATCTGCTAAACGCCAGTTAAAAAGTAAAACGGAACAATTACATATAATGTTCTCCAACGTTGACCTTCTAATGTGTTTAACGAAATCCCAAGTTTTTATGGCCACTGAATTATACGTGGATAGGGCAGTTTTCATTGCTTTTTACATCATTGTATTCACATCGTTCAGCCACGGAGCACCAACTTGATAATCCAGGTTTTGTTTAATGAGCCAGCAGTTATCCAACCGAATTAAGTTACAGCCTCGGCGTTCTGATGTCGTAGGGGATTTTTAACCTTTATATATTTAGTAGGATTAGCTTTTAACAGGACTAAAATATACATGTTTGTGCTAGTGGTTTTAGAATTAATTTCGGGATTCGAACCCGCACCTCCCGACATACCGAGTCCGGTGCTCTAGCCGGACTAGATGATGTATGTCATATTATGGTCCCATTTAAAGATCGAGATCTGACTAGTACTTTTTGAGTTATATCTTATTGAGAATCACGATCATGATCACGATTCAGCCTGTAATATCCCACTGTTGGGCATAGGCCTATTTTCCATATAGGAAAAGGATCGAAGCTTAATCCACCGCACTGCTCCAATGCGAATTGGCGGATATATTCCCTACTATGAGTAACGATTGCTATAAGGTGTACATGATCACAACCGGGACCGACGGCTTAACGTGCTCTCCGAGGCACGATGGGGAGACCCACAAGGACTGCACAAACACCCAGACCACGGCAAATATCTGTATGGCCAATACAAATCTTGTCGTGTGCGGGAATCGAACCCACAACCGCCCGCGAAACAGCCAATCGCAATCCAGTGCTGTGACCGCTGCGCCAACGCGGCGTCTTATTGAGAATATTCGTATTTAATTGATTATTTTTTCAACTACTTACTACTACGTTGTTTACTTGTCGATGCAAATTGAAGTCGGATTTTTTTTCCATTTGCGGGCAAACACACTTATGTAAATAAATAAAGCTCAAAAAATTTAACTATAGGTTTAATTAATGTTATAAATATAAGGATATGGCGACCATTCATTACATCACGCTTCAAAACTCCAAACAAAGCAAATCTTCAGCAATTAATCCATTAAAAAGTTGTGATAGCGTATAATTTACATAGAACTCGTGCACTTTATCAGTACTGTCGAATCAGTTTTATTTTACACCCAGTAGGCTAGACTAATTGTCCTCTCCTAAACATTTTAACTAAAAAAATGAAATACGCGCGTGCTGAATTTCATATGTTTCGATGAGCTTTAGGTAGGGATCCCTAGTACATATTTTTCACCTGATTAGTATCAAGCTAATTTTCTGGGAGTAGCTTCATTTTGATGAGACGAACAAAAAGTTCCTCTTCGAAAACTCTCGATTGTGGTAGATAATAGAGTTAGCAGGAGATAGAGCAGTAGTGAGCGTAGGATCGGGATAACGTACTACGGAACTTGGAGGACAATATTACCATCAAATTATATAAATATTAACTAACGAAAAGAATAAAAAAAATCAGAAAAAAAATTCAATTTTTGATGACATCAAGTTGATGACCTCGTAAGGTCATCAAAAATTATTACTAAGCAGCTGATTTTTTTTTCTTTTAGTTAATTAATATTTATATAATTTGATGGTACTATTGTCCTCCAAATTGCGTGGTACGTTATCCCGGTCCTACACTCACTATTGCTCTATCTCCTGCTAACTCTATTATCTACCACAATCGAGAGTTTTCGAAGAGGAACTTTTTGTTCGTCTCATCAAAATGAAGCTACTCCCGGAAAGTTAGCTTGATACTAATCAGGTGAAAAATATGTACTAGGGATCCCTACCTACTTCCAATTAAAATACTTAAAGTCAATGTTACGCATCTTGTATATTACATTGCAATCATCAAAAATTGGTTTATAATACTAGCTTGGAATTTTGTTGCTGTGTGGCTACGGCAAAGAATTTAGCCTCCCCCTCTCTTCCCGTGGGTGTCGTAAGAGGCGACTAAGGGATAACACAGTTCCGCTACCATCTTGGAACTTAAAAAGCCGACCGATGGCGGGATATCCATCCAACTGCTGGCTTTGAAATACACAGGCCGAAGACGGGCAGCAGCGTCTTCGGTGCGACAAAGCCAGTCCTGCGGTCACCAACCCGCCTGCCCAGCGTGGTGACTATGGGCAAAACACATGAGTTCACGTCATTTTTGGCGCGAACTTGTGTAGGCCTATGTCCAGCAGTGGACTGCGATAGGCTGAAATGACTGATAGCTTGGAATACGACATCCGAGTAGAAGCTACACGGAAAATTACAAACCATTTAAACAATTGCCAAGCTCATATAACTCAAGTTCGATACAAACAAACGTACCTAGATTTCGCTAAGTAGGAAAACCTTATGGGAATTTATGAGTTCTTAAAGTACAGCAACTTAACACAAGTTAATTGAGTGATAGTACTCAAGAGAGTCCCTTACGTAGGATACGCATCAGCCTATTTAATATGGACTGTTTTATTTCCACTACAAATAAATGTGTATTTATTAAATACTAGTGTTATACTCGCGGATTCGTCCGCATGGATTGCACTATTTTAGCTGTTCCGTTCGCAATAGAGCAGCGTGGTGGATTAAAACTCCAAACCTTCTCCTACTTGAGGCCGTCAACCTTGGCTTTACACAGGCATAAATATACAATACAAGATTTTAGATTAACATGGTTACTTCTATTACTAAAATTATTCGAAAACGGAATATTTACCATGTTTATTATTTTCGCTTTGCGGAGGTCGATATTTCGAAATTAACTGCAAATGCCTTGATCACGAGTCTGTCTCGTAACATGTAAACATGGAAAATATCCCGTTTTCGAATAATTTTCGCAATACAATACAATACAAATAAACTTTATTGTACAACCAGAAACTTACTTCGCGTGTCAATAAGGTGTACTTATTTCAACGCTGACACAATTATCTACGTAGGTACGTTATTGAAAAATAGAAAATATTTAATTTTTCTATATTTTAATGTTAAACTGTACCATAAAGTTCAAGGCTTAAATAGTAGGAACGTTTTCTTTTAAAGGTGAGTTATTATTTGTGATTTTTAGTTGAAATACAAAGCGACTGACATTATAACGCGTGATTAGTAACAAACTGCTAAATTTATTTTCATATCTATACTAATATTATAAAGAGGTAAAGTTTATAACTTTGTTTGTATATACGGGGTAATCTTCGCAAATACTGATCCGGTCATGAAAATTCTTTCGCTAACAGAAAGCTACACTATTCAGGAGTGACAAGATAAAAGGAAAAAGATAAAAATATATAAAGATTTTAAATCAGCAGGATTTGAACCTGCGCCCTCTGACGTGCCGTGTCAACAATTCAATCTATTCAAGCATTATTATTTGCCTTAGAAATTAATTGGTGATTTTAAAACATTTATATTTATCTGATTTGCTGAAAATAGTGAGAGTGTATTGGAACATATCAAATTTCACCGTACCCTTCTTATGTGAAATGGATTATAACGCCCAACGAAGTGGGCACGGGTCGGCCATAATTTCATATAATTATTCAATTATGCTATAAATAGAAAAGGTCAATACTATCTTTTTTCAGTTTCGTTAAATAGTCATGGATCTTCTTTGTTTTCTTTTTTTTCCTACTTTTAATAAATATACTATAACATTTCACAATTTCTGTTCTAATTATATAAAGTAGTGAAACTATCATAAAGCGACTAAATAATTATATTTTTATATATAATAAAGAAAAAATCTTAAGAGAAATCGAACACTGAAATCGCAGTGTTCAAGTTTTCGCAACATTATTTTTTTAATGTTACAAAGGTGGCATACAAGCGTTCGTTCCGCCTGATAAAATATTTGAAATAAATAAAACAAAGTTACAAGCGGCACCAACTATAAATTTAATAAAAAGAATTATTATTTTGTAGTAATTCATGTTTTATTTCTAAGACAATATTAAGCCTTGTAAACTATTTTTTTTTTATGTAACTAGGTTGGCAAACAAGCGTAAGCGTACGTCTCACCTGATGGTAAGCAATTACCGTAGCCTATAGACGCCTGCAACACCAGAAGCATCGCAAGCGCGTTGCCGACCCTATCCCCAATCCCCCCAGGAGCTCTGGTCACCTTACTCACCAACAGGAACACAACACTGCTTGAAAACAGTATTATTTAGCTGTGGTCTTCTGTAAGGTCGAGGTACTTCCCCAGTCGGGCTGCTCCATATTTTGAGCAGGAAATTTCCTGCTGTGCCCTACCTCAGTTAATTTTCAGATATACGTCTTATAAAACAGTTTTAAATATAACTGTTTACTATTATTTACGTAAAAAGTATGTATAATTACTAGTTCCAATTTCAAAACCCCAACTTTGAGACACCCGTGAGCATGGCGTCTGCAACGTCTACGAAATATCGAGTGTTTCAAAATGAAAATCGCGATAAGTCCCGTAGAATCCAAATCTTTCATATCGACGATGAGAGTTTAAAAACGTACCTAACTAATTTAAAAGTATTTTTAACCGACTTCAAAAAAGGAGGAGGTTACTCAATTCGACCGTATATGTTTTTTTTTTTTAATGTATGTTCGGGCATAACTTCGTCGTTTGTGATCCGATTTTGATAATTCTTTTTTTGTTGGAAAGGAGATATCTCAAGTTAGATACCATGATAAGGAAACCAGAATCTGATTATGGGAGAGAAAAGAAATCCCCAGAGAAATCGAAGGAAACCTTCGAAAATCGTAGTGACGACTAGTGCGTTTGTTAATTTTTTTCATCTACTTACGTTGTATTACTTATCGATGTAATTGAAGTCGGGTTTTTTTTCGTTTGATAGCAAACACAATTATTACGTTACAAAATCTTTATTGATTATGATAAGAAATACCCTATTTCTGATTTTATGAAACTATTTCCTGAATCTTTGAATATTTTATAAAAAGAACAATAAATATTTTTAAAAAATCTCACTGCCCCCGTGCATTTATACCTTTAAACCGAGTTCCATCATAATTTGTACCTTTTAAGAAATGGTTTATTATCCACATATTATTACGAACGCAAGGGTTGTTTCATTAGGGGCTAGTTAAAACTCATAGAAACTTTGAAGATTCGGCTAACATTTGTCTTAGTATTATAGAAAAATAGTACAGAATCATGTTCCACGCAACAGTTATTTTATAAGAAACTAGATGACCCGGTGAACTTCGTATCACCAACATATATTCGTGATAAATATACATAAAACACTTTCTGAACGCACCTATAAATATTTGACAACCAATTGACAACGTTTTTGACAAAAGACATTAAATTTCCCTGCTAGGAACATTTTGTATTGGAAAATTAAATTGTCGTTTTTAGTATTTTCCGTTACATATTATTTATGTTTCTCACCGTTTAAACCTTACCTCAAAATTAGCTAAATCGGTCAAGCCATTCTCGAGTTTTAGCAAGACTAACGAACAGCAATTGATTTATATATTTATAGATATCCCACGTAGTAAACGTAGTAGTAATTAGTACTTACTTAACTTTTCTTCTGCCTTCATCACTACTATGTATGTAATAATCCCAATATTGCGTTATTATTCTTCCACCAATATTTGGTAAGTTTATTCACAGCATATTATCTGTGAATATCGATAGATGAACTCCAATAGAGCAATTAATGATCGTTGTTTTTAGTTAGTCTTAGTAACAGTAGGAAACCTTAGTGTTTAAAAGTAACTGAGTTATCATGGACCCTTCATTGTGCTTGCATAAATTCTCAATGTTAACCATATAATAGCAATATGCCTGAGAGACAATCTAAGACTCTTTTTCTGTAGGTGACCATTTGCGAAACCCAATTGTTAAAAGATTGCACACAATATCTGCTCTATAAAAACCTCTAAATCATCTGCCTATAAAAAGCTGTTCTGCTGTTTGTTATCAACGAGCCTGAGAAACGCTCAGCCTGTAACAATTGGTGTATCACGAACACGTTTCCAACTCTTTCCCTACCCTACCCAAGAGCCTTTACTCTTACCACATGAACGCCACTCTATTTAATAAGACTACTAAAACTAGTTTACGGACTTTTGTTTGGACAGCATTGTTTTAAAAAAGAAAAAGTTTGATGGAAATATTAGTTTAGAGAATGCTATTTACGAGTTGCCAAATTATAACGTAACAAATTATATCTAATTTGATTTCTGTAGAAGTACAATAGTATAAGTATTACTCTTATCCTTCTTTCCCATATTCCCTATTTTTGCAATCAGCTAAAACCACATAAGTTATCCAGAAAACGAACAAATATACAATCTGCACCTAGAATTATAATTTAATGTTACTTATGAAATATTAACCCAAGATATTGCGATAGTAATTCATTTATGCAGGTGACAAGTATATTCTGGCTTGCCTCCAAAATTGTAAGCCTACTAAAGTTTAGTGAGTGTTTTAGTATTTAAGTAAGTATAATTATAAATATTTTCGGAATATCAAACGGTGTGTAGGGTAAAACCCGGATAGTTGCCGCGGGGGTATACTTGCCCCGGTTCTTAATACACTATGTTAGGAATATGAGTTGTGTTCACGCTTTACTACAATAAGTAGTGACCTTCCTCAGGCCTCAGTGCCACGTAAGCTATCGGAATATGTGCACTTATTTCGTCCGTGTGAGCAAAAATCTTCCGCGTCGAAACTTTGACGGGCGTTATAATTATATTGGTAGGTAATTTCTGTTGTATATTTTTTTTACTGATCGTAGTTTTAGTCAATTTTTTGTTTCTTTGCATGCATTAGAGTTTAAACTACATTGTTTATTATGCTTTATTGCTGAATGTTTTTTATTTATTTTCTAAATGAAAAGGGCAAGTATCCACATCAAAAAGGATAGTTGCCCTACTTACTTTTACGGATAGTTGCCCCTTAAGTAAGTAAAAAAATTTTAACAAGCAAAGACTGATTTTACTTTTTTGTTGTTTTTAACGAATTGAATATGACTTGATTATTGTAAATAAAATAAATATCTAATTCACTGTTTTATATATTTATTCTAGATGAGCAAAACGGCTCGCAAATATAAGCGAAAAGCAGGCGTGGTGCCACGCAACATCAACTGGACAGAAGATAGCTTAGTACTTGCCCTGGAAGAATTAAGACAAAAAAAAGTATCAATGAAATTTCTTGATCATACGGAATATCCTCTCGAACCTTAAGAAGATGCTACGAAAAGAATAACCAGCAACTGCTAACTCAAGGCATATTTTTGATATAAAGATATAATTGTATTTATACCTAGCAGTATAAATACAAAATTCTATCTACATACCTACCTTCTTATTTGACGTAATTCTATTTTTGTCACTTCTAAGCCGCAATGGCTAAAAAGCTTTCATGAAAGAAAGCCTGAAATAGCTTTGACACAAGCTGAGGTTTTATCAATTAAAAGAGCGAACAAGTACCAGATATTTGTACTGTACCAGAATCTGAGTCTAATCAGGGTCTACGTCATCAAAACGAACTGCTTCCCTCAGGGTATCAAGATCCAAGTAATACTAATAATCTGGAAATTATCTTACATGAGTCTGAGCAGAATAGCGAGAACCAAAATCACACGCCACTGAGGCCGTTTTCAAGCCTTTTAATTTTTTCTCAAGATTGTATAGCCTTAGAAGATAGCGACATTGAAGAATACGTCATCTTTGATAATACTGAGCTATCATTGCCATTGCTGATATCTTTAAATGAATCTCAAAACAAAAATAATCCCAGAACAAAAATCTTGAAAAAGAAACACCGTCTAAATTTTTACATCAAGCATCTCATATACCAAGAATAACACTAAGCATAACTAAAAATCTAAACAATCTGCAGAAATTACAAACTCCAACGATAAAATTAACGTTAGCTTCTGTTAAAAAGCAATGTTAATACCAAAGTTGATTAAAAGAAAAAAAAAAACTTAAAACCGAATAAAATCGTATAAAAAATTTCGATTCGGCGATTCAATCGTCCCATAGCTAAATGGCTAGAGCAATGACACGGTATGTCGGGGGTGCGGTTTCGAATCCCGCTGGATCGAAATTTTGATATTATCATAAAAAATATTTTAGAATTTCCTCATGTGTGGGAAACACAAAAATAAAAATACATAATACGAATTAATTTTAAGGACTGTTAAATAAATAATAAAGATTACTTTAATGGCTATAAATTTATTTCTTTCCAAAATAAAAATCATACCGAGGCTACTATCCCCGTACGAGGCAAGTATCCCCCCAAGCATTTTCCACGCTAGGCTACTATCCGCCATAGTAGGCAACTATCCCTTTTTTGAGAGGTGAAATAAAACAGTATTTATTTAAAACCATTGTTAATTATCTATACAAAAAAAGGCTATTATAGAAGATAAAAGACCTATGTTTTAAGATACATACTCAATAATTTTCAGCAAGTTCATACTTTTCTTAAATAAAGCTTTTTCGAAATGTGGGGCAACTATCCGGGTTTTACCCTATATAAACCGTTTAATTTTTACGTAACAAGTAAAACGATCTCCTAATAGCTTTAAATAAATTACGTTTTGATTTTGACAACCTAAACAAGTGGTGCCACGGTTCTTTTAATTTTTTTTCACGTAACTAGGTTGGCAAACAAGCGTACGGCTCACCTGATGGTAAGACCGTAGCCTATAGACGCTTGCAACACCAGAAGCGTCGCAAGCGCGTTGCCGACCTTATCCACAATCTCCCCAGGAGCTCTGGTCACCTTACTCACCAACAGGAACACAATACTGCTTTAACAGTATTATTAAATTTAGCTGTGGTCTTCTGTAAGGTCGAGGTACTACCCCAGTCGGGCTGCTCCATATTTTGAGCAGGAAATTTCCTGCTGTGCCCTACCTCAGTTCTGGTTCTGGTCTAGATTCGTATATATTACCTTACGCTCGAAATAAGTTACGTGAGTAATGCCTTGTTGCTCATGACCACAACTGCCTGCGTAATCTCGATCGAATAAAACAAATCACTTGTCGTGCAGTTGTCCAAAAACTGAAACTGTAAACTCTGAGATGTACCTTGGTTTACTAATAGATAATGCATTCAGTTGAGGTCCACAGATTAAAAAATCTATGATTAACTTCATGCTTTCCTTGTAAAGTTAAAAATTATTAAATATAAGATGGGCTTTAAAATTAGACTGAAACTGTATAATTTGTTGCTAATTCGATAGTTAGTAACGGCCTCTCCAGTTACGTACGAAACCATAAAACTTTTCTAAATAAAATATATTATCTCCAATTACGCAATTTAAATTACGTAGCCTTGTTGAACATTAAGCATAAATTTTACTCTAACCAACTGCAACTTTGAAGGATTGTAAGACAATGCATATTCATTACCAGCTTATAGTACAACTCTTAAAGAAAGAATATTTTAATAGTTCTTTAAAAATTGAAATCGGACACAAAAAGTTAACCCGTGCGACCACACATGGCTATCTTGTGATGCTATCTTCCAGAAATACATATTATAGTACCCGGACGGTTGATTTTCTATTACCTAGACTTATAAATAAACTAGAACTAAAAAATATAAATAATAAAAAAAAATTAAAGAAAAAATGAAATAATAAATAAAAATTAAATTCATTCAAATAAATTCAGGAACTCACTTAAAGTTATTATTTCTGGACACGCTGGACGGCACCAATCGCATAATATTGTAATCTTAGTACACAGTATAACTTCTGTGGTTTTGGGTGGTGTACACTAAACATAGTGTACTACATTTATTGTGAATTTAATTGATACTAAAAATTGCCTTTTTAGTGAACATGTATACGATATATATTACATATCAAACATAACACAAAGTCAAGGCAGAAACCGTACCCATAACCCTCAACCGGAAGTCAGGATCACTGCCAACCACACCAACGGGTCAGTCTATTAAATAAATATCGTAAAGAAACTTGAAAGAACACCCCATTAAAAAAATAATAGCCAGATAACTCAACTCAAAGCTTTCCGAGGTGTAATTAGTTATTTTATGTTTTTTATAGTACCGTCGCTTTTTTTTTGCAATAGCGTTATGGTCTTATCTCTATCTCTTCTCTATATAAATAAAAATGAATCGCTGAATGTGTTGCTAAGCGCAAATCTCGAGAGTAGCTGAACCGATTTCGCTAATTCTTTTTTTATAATATTCTTTGAAGTACGGGGATAGTTGTTACGGAGGGAAAAATTTTGGAAATTGCCTGTAAAAGTCTAAAAACAACACTTTTCTATATTCCCATACAAAAGATTCGTAATCCACCACAAAGTTTAAGTGTTAGAGGAGGGGTTCCGGGAAGAATAAGTATTAAAAAAATTAATAAAAAAATTTGAATCGACTGTTAGGCGGTACGAAGTTCACCGGGTCGGCTAGTTTTTTATAATTTTAATCGTGTTTTACGTACAGTATATTTATTTAATAAATAATCTTATTGTTTCCATTAATTTTATAAATCTATAAACGTAATGTCTAATAAGTCTTGAGCTATATTGCTACAGAATACTTACGTCAATTGTGTATCCTATGATAAAATTCAAAATAGATTTAAAAATATGTAATATTTGACCTACGTTAATTTAGTCAGATTGATGGAATCCAAAAAGCAAACACGATTTTTATATCATAGTAAGAGTAAATTAAATAAAAATGAAATGGTTCATGAAATTTTTTTCTTTGTACAAACAGTTATTAAGTATTACGTAAACAGTTTAATATCATAGCTGTGCACATACACAACACGTATTAAACAAAACTAAAACACAAAAGCTAAAGTATAAGTATAAGTAAAAAGAAAGTATGTCATTTTCCAACGCACGTCTTGTACACGTATTTAAATACGGTATTGTTATCTTGAAATAATGCATATGGAATAACAAATGCTTTATTTTGTATTTGAGACAAGAAAAATGATGAGTAGGTGCGGCATTTTCCGTTTCAAGCAATTGCATAAAGTAAAATGCAAGGAAATACAGCTGGTGAACCGGGCATTTTGCCACATGATATAATATTTCACTTTATTAATTCTGCGTTTGAACTTCATAAAACAGAAATCATTTTACCAATGAGAAATCGTGAAAATTTCAGTAATATTACGTTTGATTGATGTGTTACATGTAATGTAATAAAATTGTTTGTGTATTGTAATAAAACCTCAAAATCAATTTCAAAAAATGTCCTCATACACCTATCAAACAACGGAACTGATTAAGCTCCGAACTCTGGTTGTACAAAATACTTTAGAGATTGATAAATTCGTTAATCGAGAATATAATTATTTTCAGAAAGTTCATAAAGTATGACGTGACTGTGAAATGCAAAAGTTTTCAGACAATGTTGCATTTTAATAGACTTGAATCCACAAATATACGAAACGTGTGAGGACCAAAGCGTATATATAAAATTAAATAATAGAAAAAGAGATAACTGTAGTTAAAAACAACCTTAAAGTTTTTTTTTTACTATATCCTATCTGCGTTTCAAAGTTAAAAATAAAACGTTAGTTCGTATTAAAAATAAACTCATAGTTACATGTGTAGTATGTTTTAAGCCGAGGCAAGAAAGGATATAGACTTAAAAAAATTAGAATGTCGAGTCTACGTAATGGAGTACCTATAAGAAAAATCCTTACGACCTGAACTTTTTCACATACAGTCGTCTGTTTCTAAGGTAGGCAACTATAGCAAGGTTGCTTATATAGTTAATTTTGTGGGATTATATGTTAAAAAAATCTCATAAATTTATATATATATATAAATTATAATTCTGCTGTGTGGCTACGGCATAGAATTTAGCCTCCCCCTCTCTTCCCGTGGGTGTCGTAAGAGGCGACTAAGGGATAACATAGTTTCACTACCACCTTGGAACTTAAAAAGCTGACCGATGGCGGGATAACCATCCAACTGCTGGCTTTGAAGTACACAGGCCGAAGACGGGCAGTAGCGTCTTCGGTGCGACAAAGCCAGCCCTGCGGTCACCAACCCGCCTGCCCAGCGTGGTGACTATGGGTAAAACACATGAGTTCACGCCATTATTGGCGCGAACTTGTGGAGGCCTATGTCCAGCAGTGGACTGCGATAGGCTGAAATGATGATGATGATGATGATGATGATGATGAAATTATAATTATATACGTAATTATGTCACACCCAGACTAGGGACGATAATCACAAACCCCGGAGTAGAAAGCAGTGTAAACAGGTGAAGGATATGGCTCTTGCAAACTATGCTAACGGGATAGTCGAAATTATTTGACAGATACCAGTTTTTGAAGTGAAACTTCTTTAGAATTGTTGTGATTTCAAACCGGATGCAAAGAAAAGACGACAGGGAAGGGCGCGCCGCGCTGGACGCCGCGCTGCCGCTAATTTTGAATTATTTTTTTAAAATTAGTTTGCCAAAGAAGTTTCACTTCTATCGTGTGTGAATCGCACACACACCTTTTTTTTATAAATTTGCACTGCCACTATTTATATTGTGACAATTTTCTAGTCTTTATTATAATTTTATTTCTGTATATCATCTATATAATTATGTATAATTTTTTTAACGCAAACCGGTTGAAGTTTAAGTATGAGCAGTAGTGGATTTCACCAGGTTGATTAAGCAAACAAATAATAAATAGCTTCCTATCACATCTCTGATAGACATGACAGAGTTATCACTGATTAATTGTCGAATAAGGCACTACAGACAGTAATGCTCGCCTGCCTAAGTTGATTACCGCATGCTTGACAGACTGACTGTACACTTGATATCTATAAATCTAATCCGTGTACATCTTGACGATAGAACATTAATGTCATTTAAATTATTTTTGACCTATATTCTTTATACACTCGAGAGCAATGAATCCCGGTATACCGATTTTGATGATGCTTGTCCTCACAGACCACAGAAATACTATAGACATGGTAAGGGGCGTGACGCGTGTTACCGAGCTTATGATCAGGCGATCACACTGTTAACAAACGCATCTCAGTCGTAGTACAGACGCGGGTGACGTATTTAGTGACTTAAAAAATATTAAAATGCCGTGTTGTGTAGTATTGTCGTGTCGACAAGGGAGCTAATCACGTTTAAGACATAAGTATACTATATGTACAATTCGAATTTCATTTTTTATATCCATTTTTATTAGATTTCAAATTTTAATGAGTGAATGATTTTTAAAATTCACTTCACCGTGTCTTTCAGTTTATTTCATGCTTGGCTCCTACTGTTTCATCCGGATAGTTTTTCGTATATTTTTTTTTTTGAACCCTCAGTTTCATATTGGTTTTAATAAATTTCTGACATTTGATTAGTATCCCAACAGTTTTATAGAACTACAGTCTACAGTAATAGGAAACTACCAGTTGACTATTAATGTGAGGTATTTAATGTGTAATCAGTGAACATAGATAATAATAATTATTGAATTTTATTGAAATAATACTCGTCCGTGTTATCATTTATCGATAAATCTGCAATGTTTATCGAAATGCCCACGGCCCTAGAGACTCATCTATGATTGTAGTAACGTGTAGCAATGCGTACACGCACACTACTTCGTAGCCAATTAGGATTAAGATTTTAATGTTGTAAATTGTGTGCGAACTTTAATATAATTGTGTGGGTGTAAAAGTTGGCTACGCTGGTTCTGAAGCAAATAACGTTCGATGCCGTCTCCATATACTCCGTGCTTGTCCTGTAGTTCCATTTAAATTTCATTTTCATACCCATAACATTTGATCGAAATACGATGACCACTTTTTTGAGTAATCTTTGGTAACGTGTACTTACTTGACTATTTTTTCCACTATTAAAAAAAATCGACTTCAATTACATCGACAAGTATCTAATCGATCGACAAGTATCTAGTCGATGTAATTGAAGTCGATTTTTTTTTCGTTTGCGACCAAACACAATCAGTAAGAACATGATTATCATGTTCTTACTTTACTAGACTCACTAAAGTAGAATAAATTTAACACTTTTTTTTTGTTGTACATAGAAAGCTCTTAAAATAAGATATGGGCCTATCCTTTTTTAAAGGGAAAGGCTTATTTGGCTTTTAGCTTAGTGCGCTATACACGCTACACTGCTATAACATAGTGAAATTTTTTCTTTCAATCATACAATTATGTTTTCATGCTTTCCTTCACCTTCACAGAAGAGATTAATTATAAAGACATATTTAGCTCTTGAATAGTTAGAGCAGTTCGGTAGCGGTAATAGCCCGGCTTAGAATACTCAACAGCTATCGATTTAAGTGTTTCACTGAGTCAGGCTATAACAGCCTATATTCATAGGAACTGAACTGTACTTTTTTTTTTAGAAAATGCTATAGTAAACTTGTTATCTAAAACAAGAGACAGCTTCTAGCTAAAATATTCTACATTATAGCAGTCCCTATATTAATAGTAAATTAGATAAAGCATTCGATGCTACTTACATTTTAAAGAAGATCACAGCTAAATAACACTGCTCTCATTTTGTTTTGTATTTCTATAGTGAGTAAAGTGGCCAGAGCTCCAATAGTTCGGGGGGGGGGGGGGTTACGGTCGACAACGGTACGTATCTGATGTTGCAGGTATCTATAGGCTATGGTAACAGCTTACCATCAGGTTAGCCGTACGCTCATTTGCCAATCTTGTCGTATAAAAGAAAACTGATGCACGGAAAAGTTCCGTCAATGCACAATGGAACAGCGTGGTAGATTCCACGTTCCGATTCTTCAGCTATATAAAAAAAAAAACCTTAGCCCAGCAAAAATGGCGCTTAATCACCAAAACTAAAAATTAGAAAAAGGAAATTTTAAATAAAATCACACAAATAAAGTATGAACTATTTTATTGTTTGACTAATTAGCGAAAGTGGTCCGCGTTCAACTAAATTGACATAGAATTGAAATAAGATTACAGATACATAAGAAACTATGTCTTTACAAATGAAATGTACCTTTCTTAACACGTTCATTGCCAATCACGCGCAGCGCGTGATCGCGGTGATATCAATTTGGCCCATCACGTGACGTCACGTGAAGTATTAATTTTTTTAATGAAGAATTTGTTAATGGACGTGGGCCACAGCGTTATTGCAAATGTGTGTCGGGCCTTATCAAAATTTTAGCTATTATAAACATTTTCAGAAACAATACTTGAAGTATATTGGAGTAAATTATTGAAAAAAAGTGTATGGGGCTAACCACAAAAAACCTAAATTGTTGGTTTAGCAAATGAACGTGTTAAAAGAGATATATTACGTTTACACTTTAATCATTTTTTATCTCTTATAGGGTACCGATACATCTTTGAAGGTTTCCATAACGTGGTATTTTCCATACGTAGTATATTGGTAAGTTTCAAAATGCTTAGCAACAAAGATTTCAAGGCTTACACTTTGTACCACATTATAATCGTGTAAAAAATTTACTAGTATGCCTTCGTCAAACTGAGCTCGTTTAATTAGCGTTGAAGTTTTTATTGAATAACTCGTAAAAATAAAATAGATAAACTTTATGTCATGCTAATAATTTTTTTATATAAATAAAGTTCGCATTCTGTTTGACCAAGGCATAATGACAAAAAACTCCACAGTCCCAAACGGAAAGAGTTTAATGAAACTAGCGCATCAAGCCGCTGGATTTATTAATGACATAAAGTTCGATCAACGTATACAGTTTTTTTTTGTGCTAGCTGCTTTGGATATGCATATATTTTCAGAATTTTTTTAATGAAGTTGAACGTTTCAATAATAAATATAAAACTATACACTTTTTTAAACGATATCAATAAATCACCAGAAAATTTAATTAAATCGTGACTTTTTACAACAACTTCTATTGTCTAAAAATAAAAAGTAAATTAATAAATTAACTATCATAAAAATATCTATAAATGATAACTAGAAAAGTTAAGGAAAAACGTTTAAATAACTTCTAACTTTAATACACTAATCGATGCCTTAGTAAAAAAATCTTTTTACAGTAAATTTTTAATTAAAGATAGATTTATTCAAAATAATTGTCTAGTGACGTTTATAAATCCCAATATTTCATTACCAACAAAACAAAAGACCTATACGTCTACTATACGGCTATTGTTATAATAATAATTGAACGTCTACAAATTGATTTATACCGGACCTTAAGCACAAAAATATTCATTAGTACCCTCTTTATGATACGCGCTTATTTATTGAACTCAGTCTATACATAATATGATATATTATTTATATATTTCGTTACGTATTAAAATTTACAATTCAATCATTCGAAGATATGTCTTTAATAGCCTAACCGTTTGCAAGCTATTTAAGCATTTCTCTATATTACAGTAACAAAATAGTTTATTTCGTTTATATCACTAAGTCTTTTATACTATAAAGCTATATAATACTTTTAATACTGTATTTTATGTAACTTGAATTGTACTATGAAATTATTAATAAAATTATTGTAATTTATGTCATATGGTTTCGGTAATAATATAAAATGTGCAATACACATTAAAATAATTATTTGGAGCAACAATAAAAAAAGAAAACAAAAATGTTTTCCGTATAAGTTTGTCACATATACACATTTATAAATAAAATAATAAAACTTTGACTAAAAAAAAAAGATTTACTTAATTATTTTGTAGGAAAATTATAAAACAATTATTATTGTATAAAATTAAACACAATGCAATTAAAAATGGTGAAACGTCGACATTATCAAACGAATCAATTATCAATTAAAGTACATATCGGTTTTATGAAATAATTACATAAATAAATTTATTCATTATAATATAAATACACATCTATACAAATATTGGTTTTCTATCTTATTCGAATCATAACTTCACAAAACAATTTAAATTTAGTAGTAGGTGAAAGTCATTACGTAATTTGTTTCGATGACTTTTGGTACATTTAAGTTAAAAGCACTGCCTTCAGATTAACATAAAGATAAATAATTTTGTTATTACTTAATTGTTATTAATAACAATATGACATTCTTCAATAACAATACTTTCTATAAAATTATGCAATAAAAGCATTCTTCTGGAATATAAATAGAAAAAAAAAGTTATTTATTTATATTCAAAATGATAATAATAATCTGTGTTTACTTAAAAGTCTAATTTATAGGGAGGACATTTACATACGTTATTGAAATAGGTAATCCAATAACACCCACGCTCGGTTCCTTAAAATTTTAAGAAAATTTTAATACAACATAATTTTGAGCCTTTCTATTGTTTCAAGAAAAAAATATATGTAAAGAAAACAGTTTCATAATAGTATTGCAATTCTATTCAAAATCCAAACAATGAATATTATGTTTATAATATTACAACGTTAATTATAATAACAAATAAAAACATCGTGCTATAACAAAGGCTGCTCAAGTCTCCCCTGTTGTAGTCCTGGAGCCTGAAATCTAAAATTTGTTTATTAATTACTCAGTTTACATTGTAAAGCTAAATACGGTATTCAAGTATTAAAAATATTTCTACCGCCGATACTTATTTTTTAAGGAAAACTTTTTTATTAATAAATAAACAACATTTTCTTGTAATTGGTTATTAATTTAAAGAAAACACCTTCCTTGTTATTTAACGAGGAAGATTACAATACTCGATTGCGATCGATACAAGGTCTTTATTCTTTCTTACGATTGTGATTGAGTGTGAGGCATTTATTTATTTATTTTCCTATTTTTTATATAAAATGTATCCTATGTTACTTTTAATAACTCCAAGAATATGTGTACAAAGTTTCATGACGATCGGTTAAGTACTTTTCGCGTGAAAGCGTAACGAACAAACTTACATTCACATTTAAATGATTACTAATCTTTGTTTATTTATTTTATAATATTTTACAAACGTTCTACCATTTAACATTTTATTCTAGGAAAATTTAAATTTAGCTCACACGCCATCGGAATAAATTCGTAAGCTCGATTAAATAATTAAATAACAAATTCACTAAAAAGTCAAGATGTGTAAACACATGTGTTTTCTACCGAATCCGATTACCGGCCAATCTAGTTTACTCGATAAACCAGTTTATTTTACGTGCAGAACGTAAGCTACGCTTAGCACAAACAAGTTCGTCGAATCGATCGAATATTCTAACGAGAATAAATCAGAATTTAGATTTTTAATGTCTACCATCCAGTAAGAAGTACAGGGACTTGGCGTAACAAGACGCAGCCATGCTCAAAGACGGAGGTATCTCCCTCTTCGCCTCTACACTCTTTTAAAACTACTCTAGGGACGTTACTAATACATTTACGAAGAATCGGTTTTTACCTAACTCAATGCTAAACTTAAATCATTATTTTACTGGTATAACAGAATCAAAGTTCAATTTAACATAAAGTAATTTATCCTATTTCGCGTGGAAATCGGGTTGAGTCAGAAACACAAATAAAAAAAAATACTTCGCATTTTCGCTTTACTTAAAATTAAAGAATTTTCTTATTTCGTTCTCATACCATATACTTGAAAAAAATAGGTACACATTAACTTTTACCTTGGCTTTTTATTACTAAAAATCGTCTGAAATATAAATTTACATTAATATTGTAACGAGAAATGGTTTGATTTTTCGTTTCTTTATAATGGAAAAACTCAAAATTTACTACACCGATTTTAAAAAAAAAGCACCAACATAAAGCTTTCGCATGACAACCGCTTTGGTGTTGTGGTACGCGTGCCTACTACCGGTACCTAGCCTTACTACCTAGCCTTACTACCGGTTACTAGCGGACGGTTGGTTGGTGATACCCACTCGTATCTCTACTTGTACAAATATTATTTTCTAGTCTAGGTCTCTGTCTCGGAGAACACTTTAATCTGTCAGTCCCAGTCAATATTATAGACATCTGATAGCGATCGATACCACAGATTAGTAAATAGTACTACGTATCGATACTCTTAGTAGGGAATATATCCGTTAACCCGCTTCTCCTACATAAGGAAAGAGGCCTATGCCCAGCAGTGGGCTATTACAGGCTGGAGCAATCAATCAATCAATAAATGAAAGCTACCACTCAGCCACTTTTGCCATGAATAAACTTTCCATATAAGCTATAGCACATAACGTTATACTCGAGTATTACACGACAAGGGAAAATATAAAATCATTTTTACATTTCAAATAATATAAACAACCATTTCCTAGACGATTCTAAAAATATATATTAAAAGTTAAACCTTACTAAGAAAATTCTAAACGTTTTCAAGATTCCATTTTACAGTATCTTACTAACGCTTAAACGCTTTCTTATTATAATAAGACACTCACCTTGTGCGCCAAATGGGGTACTTTCAGACGTCTTTCCCGCTACTATATTTAGCTTTTGGATAACTGTTAACAAACGATAAAGTTTAATATAAATATAATTGAAACAATTTTTATACAAGAAACTAGTATTACAAAAAAATCCTATGTTCTGGACACCTACCAACTTTCAATTCCAAATGTGTGTTTAATATAGTTAGTTTCCATAAAATAAAAATAAAAAACTAAAAAACAAAAAATAATTGTGTTAATTCCAGTGCCAATAATAATAAAGGTAAAGGTCTAGCTTGCCTTCGTTTAACCTTTAGAGTTGTCAAAGACGCACTAGAAAAACTTTCTTTTATATACTACTAGACGAATAGTTTATAGACTGTATGTAATAGATCATTATATAAATGTGTTATAAATTTTAGCTAATTTTATTACATATTAAGCCTTGAACCGTTATTTGAAGCCTTTTTATTTGAGAGAGACGAACTTGACTTCCGGTAGCGTGTCGGTAAAATCTTCCTTTTCGACCGGTGGGTCACGTGACTTCCTTTTAAAAATATCTCCCACCACGTTGAAGTTTCCTTTTTACCTGAAAGAATCTTGTGGCTCATTGGCGTCTTGCCTTCGGTAGCGTTCGGACACAATTTGGTAAGCCAGTAAAACTTTTATATTACTATTATTATATTATGATATTTTCTTTTATTTAACATATTTCCTTATAATTACATTTTTAAATATATTTATAAAAAGAGAAAAATAAAAATATTTAAAAATATAAAAATAGAAGTCCTCCGGTAGCAGGTTGAGACCCAGGCCGCCGGTAGTTAAGGCTCCAGGCTGAGGAACCTCCTCACAATGCGGGCCGTTTCAAGCAACACTGCCTTCTGAATCCGACCCTTGATCCAACAGTCAAGCGAGAGTTTCTTAAGGTGTTGGTCGAAACTCTTCGCTAATAGACCATTGACCGACACAACTATAGGAACAATTATTGTTGAGTCCACATTCCACATGCCGGTAATCTCGTGGGCAAGGTCTGAATATTTACTTAATTTTTCTTTTTCGGCCTTTACGAGATTATCGTCATGTGGAACTGTAATGTCAACAATAATTGCTCGGTGCGCTGATCGGTCTACTAGCACTATGTCAGGTTTATTGGCTGCAATAAACCTGTCAGTGACAATAGAGCGATCCCAGTAGAGCAAAGCACGACCATTTTCAAGAAATGGCGTTGGGTTATACCTATAATAAGGCAACTCATTTTCAACGAGGCCGTACTATCGAATAGCAAGTTGTTGGTGGATAATCCTGGCTACTTGGTTATGTCTGTGCAAGTACTCACCGTTAGCAAGATGACTACAACCGGAAACAACATGTCTAATGGATTCTCCAGGCTTATGACAAGCTCGGCATATGTCTGGAGTTCCATCTTTCATGATATGTTTCCGGTAGTTATTCGTCTTAATAACTTCGTCCATAATTGCACAGACAAAACCTTCGGTTTCTCCGAAGAGGTTCCCATGTTGTAACCAGGACACAGAGCTAGGTTGGTCTACATCTGGGTCTGTCAGAGATTTGTAGAACCGACCATGTAGTTCTTTGCTCTTCCATACGGCCACGCGGTCAACGGTACTCATTACTATAGGCTTACGCCATTTCTCTTTGCCTAAGGACAGCGGAGTAAAGCCCTTATCAACTGCAACAACGTCCATGTGCATATCGCTTTTGATATTTAAAAAGTACTCTCTGAGATTATACACCTCACGATTGTGGAGATTTTTAACGTTTAAAAAGCCACGACCTCCACATTTTCGTGGGATGTATAATCTCATCAGAGACGATCGAGGATGATGTATTCGATACGCTGTTAACAGTTTACGGACTTGGCGATCAAGGGAATCTAATTCCGTTTGAGTCCATCTTAAAATGCCAAAGGTATAGACGATTAAGGGCATAACCCAACTGTTAAAGGCACGTACCTTGTTACCACCCGATAGAAAGCTGTTGAGAACTTTCTTCAGCCGGCCAAAGAATCGTTCCCTTACCAGTTGTTTCATGGCTCCGTCATCAATGCCCAATGCCTCTGACATTCCAAGATATTTATAGGTTTCACCTTCGTTGAGAGATCTAAAAGACAAAGAGTTCGTAAGTTTTAAATTTTCTGAGGAGACAATTCTACCTCTTTCTACATGGATGACAGCGCATTTATCCACACCAAACTCCATTCTTATACAAGTGCTAAAAGTTTCTGTTATTTTTAACAACTTGTACAAGTCTGGTAGTTTGGATGCGAAAAGCTTCAAATCATCCATATAAAGTAGGTGAGATATTGCTTTGCTCCCTCTACGAAGGTGAAAGCCCAACCCTGAATCCTCTAACAAAGTGCTTAAAGGGTTCAAGGCTAGACAAAACCATAATGGACTCAAACTATCACCTTGAAAAATACCTCGCATAATCCTTATCGGTTCAGTCGATCCCGGAACATCGACCACACCCGGATAACGCAAAAAAGTGTTCCACTGTCTCATACACGTACTCAGAAAAGAGCACAAAGCAGCATCAATTTTGTATAACTCCATAACTTTCATAAGCCATGTATGAGGCACTGAATCATACGCTTTTTTGTAGTCAATCCAAGCGGCAGCCAGATTTTTCCGGTTTCGACGTACCTGTTGGCATATGGTCATGTCTATGAGGAGAAGTTCCTTGGTACCGCGACTACCAGACTTACATCCGTTCTGAGTCGTAGCCAAAATATTATTTATAGTTATATGTTTTGTAATTTTTGCGACGAGAACAGATGTAAGTAGCTTATAGATGGTTGGTAAGCAAGTAATAGGGCGGTAGTTTTTTGGATCAGCGGTACATCCCGATTTGTATAACAGGAATGTGGTACCAGTCGTCATGAATTTTGGCAGTGAATTATTTAAAATTGCATCTTGAAATTGTGATGCCAGGATGGGGTGTGAACTATGGAACCGTTTAAGCCAAAAGTTATGCAATCCGTCCAGTCCAGGACATTTCCAATTCGACGTTGAACGGATTGCATAATTTATATCTTCTGGACTTATCTTTATTTGTTCCATTTGTGGAAGTGAGCTGCACCTCTTCCTGACAACATCCATCCAATCACTTTCAATGTGGTCAATGGGGTTCGACCAAATATTTCGCCAAAAATTTGCTATCGAGTCTCGGGTCGGTAACTCACCATTGACCACATTAGTAGTGCACTGTTCCCAATTCCTGTATACCTTTCGTTGGTCTCTTTGAAACATGCTATTTTGATGATATCGATCACTGCGTTTTTTATACCTCTTAATACGTTTTGCCCAGGCACAGAGTTATTATTATTATTATTATTATATTATTATTATTATTATTATATCCATTCTTTAGTTATTTTTATTATTTCTACAATGTCATTATGTCGTATTGAGGTTATACTATAGTGAGGGTAAAACTTATTTTTGTAATAGATTTGTATGAAATTGAAAATTAGAGCTAGTATATCTAAATATTTTATGGTTATTTGTGAAGTGGCTTTAACTTCACACTGAATCCGTTTATTGTGTTGATAAAAGAAGATTTGCATTATGTTTTACTACCCTCAGGTTTTATCGGACATTGTGGAATATCGAAGATAATAATTAAATATATCTAGTGAATGTAAAATATTTATGAACAAACAGTGTGACGTGTTGTTTTTGAATATTTGATAATAAGAAATTTTATAAGCCATTATAAAACTGTTTCAGTGTTTTAACTATTGTTCAATATGGAAGACGAGGTGCATAATTCACTGGTCTTGTCTGAGGAATCGTCTTCTGAGTCGGATTCTTCTGTGGAAGCACAACCAAGTACATCGAAAGCTGCTCAAAGTAACAACAGCAATAAGAGAAAGATGACAATGTATAAATCCAGAAAGGCGAGTGAAAAGAAAAGGCGGTTAATGGAAAAGACTGTTCAGGATTTAGTTGATCAAGTAAGTCACATTCAAAATTTTATCGCTAGTAGCGTTGCTTTTCAACCTGCTTACCAGTCAACTCCTTATTCGAATGAACCAGTTTTGCAAACAGATAATAATTCTGAGATTAATGCAGATGTTAGTAGAGAATTATATGATAATGAAGTTGATGTAGCCCAAACATCCAACAGTTTTGATATCGCTTTAAATACAGTTCTTAAAGAGCCCTCTTTACCAAAGACTCTTTCTAATCATATTGACATTTTGAATAATATACAGTACTTTAATACTGACGATTGGAATAATGTAAGATTTGCCGAGGTACAGAAACAGTACTGCTCAGTGCCCGGTTTTATTCCATTAGAAACCAATGACGAATTAAAACCGTATGATAAGTACGTTCACTTAGCATCTATTGAACGTGGTTTTGCTGCTATTACTCATGCTCTTATTATGCAAAATGAAGCGTTACAACAAGGGTTTAAATTGCTTGTGGAATGGTCCAATTCTGTTCAAAATAATATTACGTCAGTTTCATTGCAAGAGAAATTAAACGAAATTTTTATAAAGGGTAGTCTACAAAAGATATCGAGTGATGTTTTACAATTAACTTGTGGTCATAGAGCAAATTTGATACAACAGAGGCGTGAAAATATATTGCGTTCAGTGAAAGATACATTTTTAAAGACTGCCTTGAATAAAATTCCGCCCACTCAGGATTCACTTTTTCAAAAAGAAACTTTTACAGCTGCTATTGAAAAGGCTGGAGGTATTACCAAAGTTTTTTGGCCTTCACAAAGGTCTTCATATAAAAAGGCTGCTGCGCAAGCTCAGCCATTACGACAGCAAACTCAGGCTCTGCCTAGTTATACGAGGGATTGTTATGGCCCTCAACGTTTTAACTATCCAGAAAATAGCAATATGAATGATTATTCGAATCGATTCCCGGCTCAGGCTTATATTAATGACAATTTTCAAATGCAAACTCGAGATCCATCTCGTTTTGTTCAAAGGCATCAACAGACGCAAGTTAGATCCTCGCATTTGAGATCTAATCAACAATTTCAAAGCCATCAGCCCTTTCCAAAAGGGGCAAGGACTAAATTCAATAGTCAGGCACGAGCTCATGGTAAACGAAGATTGTGACTCGAAAACTTTCCGTGCTGGTCAGCTAGAGTATTTTGTCCAAAGATGGATAGAATCAAAAGCTCCCTTAACTGTCGTGAAAATAATAAGAAACTTTCGGATACCATTTGTAAAGAAACCACCATTACAGACTCCAAATTTAAAAAAGAACATTTACAAAACACCAAGTTCAGATCAAATGGACTATATAATAGCTCAACTTCTGCAAATGAGAGTATTAGAGCTGGCTCCTCTCAGTCCAAGTTTTGTTTCTCCAATGTTCGCAATACGAAAGAGCGACGAGACATCCCGTCCAATTTTCAATTTAAAAAATCTGAACAAGTACATCCAGATATCCAAATTTCATCTAATCAACGTACAAAGAGTGCCAGATTTCCTACAACTAAACGATTACATGATCACAATAGATTTATTAAATGCATACTTCCATTTGCCAGTAAACAAATCGCACAGATGTTATCTACGTGTTATATACAAAAACCAGTTGATGCAGTTGACATGTTTGCCTTTCGGTCTTGCTTGCGCTCCAAAAATTTTTGCTTGCTTAACAAACTGGATCGCCCAATATTTGAGAACAATAGGTCTACGAATTCTTGTATATCTAGACGATTTTCTATTAGTCCATCAAAACCCTCAAACGCTTTATTTACAAGGCCAAAAAGTCATTCTGTTCTTAGAAAGACTAGGATGGAAAATAAATTACAAAAAATCGATCCTTATCCCACAAAAAAGCATTCAATACTTGGGAATTATTTGGAATCCCCACGAGAACCAGAAACATCTGCCGGTACAGAAATGCAAGCAGTTATTAAAAAAACTCCAAAAATTGCAAAAGCGCCAAAAAGCAACATTAAACGAAATGCAAAGCTTGATCGGGTCCTTGAATTTTGCCAGTTTCCCAGTTCCCAGGGGTCGTCTAAATCATCGAATGCTTTTAAGGCATTGCAATATGTTACGGCTGCTAAACCCTCGTTACAGTTATCCAATCCCTCCAGAGGGAATACGAGAGTTGAGTTGGTGGATTGTGAATTTAACAAACCGTTCTCCTATAGTTTATCCACGAGTAACGAATTATCTCGTAACCGATGCTTCAGAGATGGGATGGGGAGCAAAATTGAATCATGTAAGCCTCTGCGGTCAATGGTCTTTAGAAGAAGCAGCTTACCACTCCAACAAGAGGGAGATGTTAGCAATTTGGTGTGTCTTAAAAGATCACGCTCCTGTCCTAAGGAATTCAACTCCTCTAGTTCAAAGCGACAACAAGACGGTCATAGCCTATTTAAGGAACGAGGGCGGAACGAAATCAGATGCCTTAATGAATCTTTGTCGCAAGATATTCAGAATTTAAGATTATGCAAAGATAAATATAGATTGTCACTACATCCCAGGTCGCTACAACAGCGAAGCAGACCACCTCTCACGCAATCTAGCGCATCCGGAGTGGCATCTCTTGCCAGAAATAACCAAGAAAATTTTTGCTCTATGGGGAATACCGACAATAGATTTATTTGCTTCAGCCCGGGCTCACGTAGTACAGAAATACTGCAGTCTAGACATAAGGGATCCAAAAGCACGTCTTTACGACGCGTTCAGTCAGACTTGGAATTATCCACTCGCATGGGTGTTTCCGCCCCCTTACTTGATACCCAAGGTTCTTCAACACATGAACACAGCCAAGGGGATATTTTTGATCGTGGTACCACGGTGGGAGAAGGTATTTTGGAGACCGGATCTCAGAAACAGGGCAATAAGTCCTCCTTACATAATACGCAATCTCGACAAAGTCCTTATAGATGTAATGACCAGACGTCCCCCACCCAGGTGGCAGGAGATGACTCTAGAAGTTTGGAGATGTGGGGGTGGTCTGATAGCCTAAAAGACTGGTCTAAGGAACAAAGATTGTTCTTACAAAAAGCCTGGCGTAGTTCCACTTTGAAGACTTATAAAAATGCATGGCAGAAATGGTCAAATTGGGCTAACAAAAATTCAGTATCTGTTTCTAAGCCTTCCGGTTCTGACTTAGCAAAGTTTTTGATTGATTTGCATCAAATACAAGGCCTTGCATATAATACGATTTTAGTTTACAAATCCGCAGTCGCTACATTGTGTGATCCCAATTGTCATGACCGATTAAGCTCGCATTTGTTAGTACAACAAGTATTAAAATCAATTAAATTAAATACTTGTAATAACCGGCCTAAGACAGCGCCAATTTGGGATATCGATGATTTAATAAAATGGTTGAAGCATAATGTTCCTGATAATAATAGTTTTTATGAATGTTCTGCTAGAGCGGCTTTATTGCTTTTGCTATATTCAGGTCGTCGAGTCCATGATTTGACCTTATTGACAATTGAAAAAGAAGGTTGTGTAATAAATAAGGGGTGTATTATATTGTGGCCAAAGTTTGGTTCGAAAACAGATTCGGTACGAAATTGGCAATCTGGATGGCGCATTTTAGAAAATAAAGAATGTAACACTTTAGATGCTGTATATTGGATAAAACGTATGATTGAATTATCACAGGATAGACGGTCAAAATATAGCCTGAGTAATCTATTTATTACAACATGTGGTGTACCAAGACCTGCCTCTCGAACTTATATAGCTGGTTGGGTTAAAAGAATTTTCATTCAAGCGGGTATTAATGCTAGTCCTGGAAGTATACGTTCGGCAGGTAACTCAAAGAACTTTATACAAGATTGTCCAATTGATGAAATTTTGTCTAGAGGAAATTGGCGATCAGAACGTACTTTTATGAAATATTATTGTCGTGAGGTCAGATCGAAGCAAACAGATCAATCTACGTCACAATATTTTGAACCAATTAATGAGAGCTAATAAATTATTGTGCCTATTGTAATTCTTAGATAATAAAAGTTGTATTGATTATAAGTTAATAAAAGTTGTATTGATTATAAGTTAATAATTAAACTGTTAAATAAATTATATATGTTTAAATGAATTTTGTTATTTTTTCTGCCTTTTTAACAATGAGCCCAAATAGATATTATTTAGTTACAGAAGTTTCATTTGTACACCTGGAGATAACAAACAGGTCTCAAATAAAAAGGCTTCAAATAACGGTTCAAGGCTTAATAACAGCGTTTTACCTACCAATAAAACGCTTATTAAGCGTTAACCTTATTTGAAGCCTTATACTCTACTACTTCCAGGTGAATATATGACTTTTATTTGAGACTCAATGAGCCACAAGATTCTTTCAGGTAAAAAGGAAACTTCAACGTGGTGGGAGATATTTTTAAAAGGAAGTCACGTGACCCACCGGTCGAAAAGGAAGATTTTACCGACACGCTACCGGAAGTCAAGTTCGTCTCTCTCAAATAAAAAGGCTTCAAATAAGGTTAACGCTTAATAAGCGTTTTATTGGTAGGTAAAACGCTGTTATTAAATCGCAATAAATTAAAACAAAACATAACATAATTTAATGTTTGTATAAAGTAATATAATAGCGAAAGTTTAATATAAAAAAATATGAAAATCGTTATAAAGTTTTGGCTTAAGGTAAACATTTAAATATACAAGAGAAAATACCAAAACATAAACTCAGTTACTATTGACCAACAACGAATCTCTTAGACGATGAAAGAATTACTGAAGATTTTATTTGGCTCAAATACTGAAATCTCCGATTGCATATTTTATTGCTACTATTGAATAATTAAATGGATTTACGTGATATTCGGTTTTACGGTGTCAATGCCCATTAATAAAATTCTATTGCCCGCTTGCCCTTCTGTTTGTCACAACCTATAAATTTAAACTCACGTACACTGAAAGTTCAGTAAATATTTAAAAATAATTTGGAAAATCCAAAAGTGCACGCCTCACACGCTCATTGTGTTACGAATTGAAATTAATAATAATTGCCTAAAAGAGAAACAATTGAAAAAAAAAATATTATTTTTTGTATCGATTTTGAAAGATAAAATCGTTCTTATAATATGTTAAGGCAGGCAATAAATTATCGCTGAGCCTGCTTAGCTAATCTATCTTTTTCTCGTTCGCTTTGTCTAAAATCATCGTTTTGACGAACTTGAGACATTCGACATTTTCTTTTTTTTTTTTTTTGGAGCAAGGTTTATATCATCTTTATTACCAATTTGAGCAGAATAGTTCCCACTATCTTTATTTCCAAGACAGCTTTTAAGTTTATTCAGCTCAATCATAACATCATCTTTATAATTTTTCGAAAGACTTTCATCATTTTTACGACGTTCTCTTTTATAATCACGTTGTAATTTAGCACGTTTTCTTGCAGAGTTTTTATTTTCTTTTGGCATTTTATACTATAGAAAATCTGTCGACACGTCATGTCACGAAACACAGATACAATTTTAATTTCAGTCAGTCAGTCAGTCAGTTCAGCCTATTGCAGTCCACTGCTGGACATAGGCCTCCCCAAGTTCGCGCCAGACATCCCGGTTTTCCGCAATCCTCATCCAGCCTACACCGGCAATCTTACGAAGATCGTCGGTCCAACAAGCCGGAGGAAACTTAACTGCCAAAAATATCAATAACGTTGCTAGATGCAGACAGAAGTCATTTAAAAAATTCACAGCCAGTAATATCAATAATGTCGCTAGATGCAGACAGAAGTTATTTAAAAAAGAAATAGTTCATGTAATAGGAGAGAGGAAAAAAAAAAATAGACGGTGATAATTTTAATGACGATCTTCGTAAGATTGCCGGTGTAGGCTGGATGAGGATTGCGGAAAACCGGGATGTCTGGCGCGAACTTGAGGAGGACTATGTCCAGCAGTGGACTGCAATAGGCTGAACTGACGACTGATGAATTTTAATGAAAGAAACCCAAAAAATCTTTCGAATTTCGTTAATATCTTTAAAACGTTTAAGAGTTCAGTCATAATAAGAAAAAGAGTTCATCCTTTGGAGTATTATTCAAAAGGAATAATTACAATTAATTGGCGTCTCTACATATATAGACTTTTTATATAAACAATAATAAAACCTCTTTTTATCATTTTAATAAAAATATTTTTTGATAGTTGTCAAAGAATTTGATTTTAAGCTCTTCTTGTTAATATTTTATTTACATTTTGCTACTTGAATCGTTTTTATATTATAACACAATAACTATTCATTAATAAAAAGTCTGCGGAGTTAGCGAATATTTTATCATCCGCTCATCCATTCGCTAAACCGAGCTCATTTGCTAAACTGGTGGTCATTCGCTAAGCTACTGGTAAACCCGAGCTTGAACGGCAACGCAGGCTTCGCAAGCATCACCGCAGACAGTTCCAACTCACCGAGAGCTATGCAGCATCTGGTTCCACTGGCCCGCCAACCTGCTATCGACCTTCGGTCTCGGAGGAGAGTACCTAATGTGGCGTGTTTTTGATAGTCGTCAAAGAAATTGATTTTAAATTCTTCTTGATAATTTGTTTTACAATTTAGTAAGTAAAATTATGTACCTACGTACACGTAGCACGTTATCTTATAATTATATTTTATATTTTGCTACTTGAATATTGTTTTTCTATTCTCTTATAATTATATTTTGTATTTTTCTACTTTTTTATATTTTTCTACTTGAATATTGTTTTTCTATCATTATTATTCTTCAATAAAGAGTCAGCGAAGATAGATAACATCTTATTATTTATCCGCTCGTTCAATAGCTAATACATTTCGCTAAAATTGTTTATATTTTTCTAAAACGAGAAGACAACTAAAAGTGCACATACCAACGGACAGCTATAGATATATTATTTTATTACATTTTTTTGTTATATATATTAAAGGACTTAATCCACCACGCTGCTCCAATGCGGGTTGGCGGATGCCTTACTATACATAATACGATACCTTACCATACACTTTCAATATCATTGAAGTAACACGGTACCAAATTTCGAATCGATAGGACATATGGAAGGTAATTAGATTCCCTCATCAACTATTAAAGAGCTGATGATCTTCGAACGGCTGATCAGGTCTTGGTTACCCTACCATTTACTTTCAATATCATTAAAGTAACACAGTACCAAATTTAGAATCGATAGGACATAAGGAAGGTAGTCAGATCCCCTCATCAACTAGAAAAAAGTACCACAGACAGTTACACAGATACACAGACACGTTAAACTTATACCACCCCTCGTTTTGCGCCGGGGTTTAAAAAAGAAAAAATATTTATGAAAGAAACCCAGAAAATCTTTCGAATTTCGTTAATATCTTCAAAACGGTTAAGAGTTCAATCATAAAAAGATATACAGTTCATCCTTAGAGTGACTGAAGTATTATTCAAAAGAAATTATTACAATTAATTGTTTATATTTTTCTAAAACGTGAAGACAACGAAAGGGCACAGACCAACGGACAGCTGACATATCACTTTTTAATTACGTTTTTTTTGTTATAAATATTAAACAAAATGAAAAGAAAATACGCTGACTTTATAGATTAACATGTCTAGTTTCCGAATCAACCTTTTTTTTTTTAAATTCAGTGCCTAACTTAACGTATAAGAACGATTTTATCTTGGAAAATGGACACAGAGCCGTCTTTCGATAGTAAAGCACACCCACACGCTTAAGCGTGTGACGCGTGCAAAATGAATCATCAAACCACAGAGCTTCAAAAATGTCATGCGTGACAGATGTCTAATCTATATTACTAATATATAAAGCTGAAGAGTCTGTTTGTTTGGTTGGTTGTTTGTTTGTTTGTTTGTTTGTTTGATTGTTTGTTTGTTTGTTTGTTTGTTTGTTTGAACGCGGTAATCTCTGGAACTACTGGGCCGATTTGAAAAATTATTTTAGTGTTAGATAGCCCATTTATCGAGGAAGGCTATAGGCTATGTATAATCACGCTAAGACCAATAGGAGCGGAGTCCACGCCGACGAAGTCGCGCGCAGAAGCTAGTATATATTAAGGTTGTCAAAAGTCATTCCATGTTTTCTGTTTAACAAATTTTAATAAATCTACGTTAGAGTAGGTACACTATTACACTTAATAAAAAAAATAAAACAAAATAATATAACTTAATAATTCAGTTTAAAGTCATGTTGAATTTTAATCAAATGATTTTTAATCAAACTTTTTATTCTTATAATAAAGTACTAAATAGAACATCTAATAGTCTAACATTCTGGGGTAGTACCTCGACCTTACAGAAGACCACAGCTTAATAATACTGTTTTCAAGCAGTATTGTGTTCCTGTTGGTGAGTAAGGTGACCAGAGCTCCTGGGGGGGATTGGGGATAGGGTCGGCAACGCGCTTGCGATGCTTCTGGTGTTGCAGGCGTCTATAGGCTACGCTAGTCACTTATCATCAGGTGAGCCGTACGCTTGTTTGTCGACTTGTAACATAAAAAAAAAATCTAACGTAATGATTAATATATAGTATACCTTAATTTAAATAAATACAAGAATAATAATCCGTGTGTAAAAGTAATTTAGTTTTTGCCGAAACCGGACGAGAATTTCCTTTGACGATTTTTGTTTCTTTTGTATGGTTTCAAATTTAGATTCGTGCTACATTTTAGTTTAAAAATGCGAACAAAAATAAAATCAATGGCAGAGGCACGTACTCGTTACATTTGTTCTTATGTGGAGTATTCAAGATAAATAATTTATTCCTTTTGTGGAGTTACATCAACGTTTTAACGTTGTTAACATTTCTATAGTCTTAGCTACCGACAGTACGAGACTACGAGTATATTATAAGTCCTCTGAAGAATTAATATATTTCAAAGATAAGACTGGAATTCGTCGATTGGTTACAGAAAGATAATTATATTCTGTTAAGATTTAAGTAAGTCATTATCTCTTTTAACTTGAAACTTAATGGATATTATATTCAGAAGAATAGGCATAATATATTTAGGAGGCATTGAGCTTAAAAAGATATGGTAAAAAAAAGTTGATATTATATATCTGGTACTAACCATTCCTGTTTTCCATCGCTGGTGATTGCATGGCTGTTGAAAATATCCAAAAATTATTAATTATAAAAGAATTTTAATTATAAGTATATGCCATGTCATTATTAGTCTTTACGAACTTTAATTTATTTAACTTTACAAGAAACTTTAACATTACAAGTTAAACTGACAAGCTAAATAAATTGTAAAGAGTTTGAATTAGATATATGTATATATTTTTATGTAGATTTATAAAATAGTGTACCATACGTACACTAATGACATAAATACACAATTTTTATACCAAATAAAAGAACACTTAATTTTTTTAACAAAAGTTTAAATAAATATTTCTACATACTTTCCAAAAATTTTGTATGAACAATCGTTGTCCAGTAGAGAATCACTTAAATAGCGCATTTATGTATTAAATGTATTTAAAATATATTATAAATGTATTTAACAGATTGTGCGAAATAAGCATTCTCAATTCATTACAATTACGCCAATTGTACTATGGCAACTACTCTACTATCTGCTCTAGGGTTTTTATTTCGATTTGCGCGCCGAGTCTGTGTGCGCCATTTATTTATATACGTTTTATTTATGTGTACATTTTTTGTAAAAAAATAATATATCTATATAAGACAAATAACGCCTGTAACATAGGAATGAAGTTGGCTAATTTAGAACAGATAATCGTGTGTTAAGACTATTTATTTATTACTTTGTATTATAATCGTCTTTACTTACGATATAGCTTTATGGTTCCTTCAGTGTCCCCCAATGAGTTCTTCGAGACGCATTTGTATGTTCCGTAGTCCGAGCTCGTTACTCTTCGTATAGGTAGCCTCAATACGGACCGGAACGAGCCAGCAATCTTTTGCGGTTCCAGACCACCGCCTAGATTAAACAATGTTTAAATATAGTGGTGTAAAATACGTAAATGTTTTAGATTTTTTTTTATTAGGGCGAACGTTTTGTATTGGTCAGTATCGCCACAATCAACATATTTTTTCTATTTATATTGAGGTATATTATATAAGACTAAAAGTTTTTTTGGAGTTTACTCCTAAAGAATCGATTTTCATATAAATCCCCCGGTATGAAAAAAATATGAGGAGTAAAATCTACTGAACGAATGAAGCTTTTCTATCATATAGATTATGTGTAATGACTTTATAAGTAGATAGCAAAAGTTTTAAAGTAAAAGTTTATTTTTTTCGTTTTAGCGCATTCAAATAAACTTTTGTTTTTTAAAAAGGTTTTTTACTTTTATTTTTTTTTTTTTTTCATTTATTAACAAACTACGCACTTGTATTTTTAGGCACATGTGGGTGACGCAAACCAAACGTCAAGTTTTTAATTATTATTTTTTCGTAACTTTAATGGTAGTAGAACAATTTTTGGAATTTTAATTTGTTTTAAATTATTACAATTTTGACTATTGCTAAATTTTTGACGATTGCCAAAAATATACTCTAGTTTACTCAGAGCTTATTTGTCTGAAATCCCAATTAGAATATCGTTCCCCTTTCTAGCATTATTAATGGGAATCTATCTAAAGTCAATTATATATCCATTATTCTATTAACTTTGCATTGATTTCCATCTTCATTTTCAAATGTCATCGGTTAAATCATTATTATTATGACAAGCATGATTTTGATCAAAACAACTTAGATATCGATTGTTTTGTTGCGATTGCTATTATCGACGTGCCAATAACATTATGAATTTAATTGTTTATGGAAACTATCTACCGTCACTACGTAAGTATTGTAAAACAAAATTCCGCGCCACACCTTTTTATCTATTTGCAACGAACTCGAAAAGTACTAAATTTTTATGCGGTTTTTACTAATAGATAGAATGATTCTTGGGGATGCTTTTGGTGCAAAATTAGTTAAGGATTTGTTTAAAATTATTGAAATATAAACGACAATTGTTTTAAAAAAAAAGATCGGAGTAAATTGAGCTTGAAATGTTCAGTCAACTGATGAAACCCATGACAGAGAGAATACAATCAGGATGAAGTTTTTTTTTAAATATCCTTCGGAAAATATTTCTAATGGTGATTTGAACAAAGATCAAAACTCATTCGTGAATACCGTTCTGGTTAATTGCGTGACGTTTCATTATCACGGAGCGCTTAAATTACTCGCTCATTGCCCTCATCGAAATTTTATTTCATATACTTAACGATAAAATCACCTTTATTGATTCGAAACGTCTCATTAAAACAATTGATTGCATTTCAATTTCGAGGCGTGATCGCATTAAATTTTGATTTAAATTCGTGTAAAATTTTCTATTAACGATATGAGAGTAATCCTAATGACCACGTTTTTAATTATTGTGTCAATATTTTATATGAAATTGAAGTATATTTTTATGATGAAAGAATATTTAAGAATTAATTTGTTTTTTCTCTTAAATTAAACATATTATTTTACGAAAGAAACTACTCATATATCACTAAATGTTATTATCATCTCAAATGACAATAATAGTAAGAATCAGATTAAGATTATTAAGCTCGTAACTAATCGTGATAAGAATTCTACAATCAAACAGGAATCTTTTCCGATACTACGTTTTTGTTCAAAGAATAAATAAGGCATTGCAATAGCACAGGAGATGTAACAACAAATATTCCAAGGATAACAATACAATGTACTTAATAACAAAATACTTAACCTTGAGCAAATTTACACTGTAAATTTATGCATGTTCATAAAAAAATGTTATCTGGAAACATCCATATGCAGACATCACTTACAAAACGCGAATATACACACAACTCAAGAAATACACACAAAATGACACTTATTACGCCAAGAACAGGGTACGGTAAAAGAAACATATTATATGATGGTGCCAAGAGGTACAATAAACTAGAAATGAAATAAAAATATGTGAAAACCTTTCTATATACAACAGTAAATCAAAACAATATATACTTGAAATATAATGTGTATAAATTAACGTAAAACGTAAATATAAAAAAAAAACTAAATTAAATTAAAATAATATTACTATACTTGAAATATAATGTATAAATAAACATTAAAAAATAAATGAATACAAAAAAAAAAAAAACAAATTTAAAAGAAATACAATCACAACAACAACAAAAAATTCTCATAAACTTGTTACATTATCTTGTTACATTATCTACAATCAAACGAAAATACAAACTAAACCATACTTAAAATTGATAATACTCGTATTAAACAAATAAATAAACTTGATTCGTTATTGCTACCTTTCCCTTTTTTGAGTCATTACCTATTTAAATAAATACGGTCGTCTATTTGTTACATATTTAATAAAGTATCTATATTATGTACAATACTATTCTCATAATTGAACTGTTATTAATGTTCTTGAGAAAATAAAGTTATTAAGTTGAGAAAGTAAACCTATGACAATGCAGTTACCAGTTAATAGTTAATAAGACCTGCAAGACTAATGCATTATGCATTCAGGTAAAGTTGATCACTTACCAAATATTAAAGGCATTGTGTTTTAAGAAATTTAATTTGTCACCAACTAGTAAAACAATCATCAAAAATCTGTAAACCTTCAGCAGAAATGAAGGAATAATTGTTAACCGTTTTTTTAAACGTTTTGACCTAATAATTTAGGATTCGTGCATAAAACAATTCGATTCTGGCTCATTTTTTTACATCGTAAATTGTCTGTCTGTGTTCTAGTCGAGTGCGACTGAACTAGATATCTGTAGAACTCACAAGTCAAAATATTCTCGACAAGCACTTAAAGCTTTTCGTTCAGTTTGTTATTGGAAACACCTCATAACAACCGTCATTTTAACAAGAAAATTATCCACCAACCTGCAGTAGAATAGAGACAGGGAATATATTAGACTGCAAACCTTTCCGTTGAGAAGAAACCTTTGCAGGGCGATTACTTTACTATTAAAGAACTGTATTAAATTAATTAAAGTATATTTGAATCTTACCAATAGGAACAAGTTCACCGTTATCTCGACTCCAGTAGCTGACCGGCTTCGGGTAGGCCTCTGTTTCGCATTCTAGAACTAGGTCCGTACCCAACGACGCACCCACCAGTTGATTTCTTATCACAATTACTGGCGGAACTAAAAAAAGTTTAAAATATTTAATTAAAATTCTTAAAAATATTAAAAACTTCTATTTATACGTTTTATATTTATTTCCGGTCTGGGTGTCTTTCCATGTGGGTCTCCACACCATTTCACCGAAAGCAAGTTAAGTTGTCGGACTCGGTTGTAATCATACACACCTGATAGCGATCGTTTCTCATAGTAGGGTATGTATCCGCCAATTAATAATTGTGATGAAGAAAGGATGAGGCTCGAACCCTTCACCTACATGGAGAAAGAAGCCTATTTCCAGAAGTGGGATATTACAGGCTGAATCAAAAACGAGAAAATAACAATTTTGATATATTTTACAATAATTATTTAATGTGTAAAAAATATTACTTATAGTTGAATAGTATATAAATCTACGGTGCATTGATTAAAACGCAGTCTGTACACTAGACCACGGTGTGCTTCAAAATAATAAACAAGCTTTAGGTACACTTACATTCAACTGTTAGCATTATTCTTTTGCTCACTGTCGGCGGGACTCCGTTAGAAGCGATGCACAGATACGCGCCAGCGTGTTGTCTATTTACTCGACTTATGTTTAACACTGGGCCTTCAAGTGATGAGACTAAAATTACATCAGTCCGTTAGTGGTATTTTTAACTCATCCAAATTATATTAAATTTAGATTTAAGTAAAACAAATCTTAGGCCTCGTTTACGGAGACGCGGAGCGTAGTGCGTAGCGTATGGCGTAGCTTCTCGCGTGTGTCAAAATGTATGAAAATGAACGCGTGTAAAATCGATTCTCCGTAAACGCACTCATACAGCGCCCTACGTTTGAATTTAGTGTTCCACGTCTCCGTAAACGAGGCCTTACGGTCGATGGACAGGAAATTACTATTCATTGACTAATGATATTTATATTATAAAGAGAGTGTATAAAGTGATTGGTGCAGGAATGAACTTTTAAGTCAGACGTAAAAATAATATTTACATTTCCTTGATAGCTATTCAAAACACCAATCCCCCAAAGAGGTCAGATCCGTCTTGTTGAAATAATTATGTTATATTAGTTTATTAGCTATGCTCATAGATAATATAAAATATTAATAAACAATACTTTCCTCTAGCATTAGCAAATGTTATCGATACTTTATAAGTTTCATTACTCTTTAGTCAATATAAAACGTAACTAACTAATACAATAAACCTAAAGCAAATATTTTAAATACGTTACCAAAAATTCAAATTTTAACTCAATTTTTTTTCTTAAAATTTCGATGACAATCTTACATATTAAGCATTACAGTACCTGGGTGACCGAGCTTAGCGCGGTATTTATACGAATTACATTATTGATAAATATGAATAATATTTTTCAATTTTACCGGCATAATAATAAAAAATATGAACTAGTTATTTAAATAAAAAATCACGAGTGAAATTAGAAAAAAAAGGAAAAAAAATCGGGATCTGAACCGTGGTTTTATCGGTCAATCCCGGCCGTCCGATTTCCCACCTGAGCTATTACAACTTTAATGACAATTGCGAAATTTACCTTCGTATTCTAATATTAATATTGTAGCCAATTTTTCATTGTCTGAAAACAGGGTTAAAACGACATTTTCTAAAAATGAATTTCTAAAAATGATTCCTAGCTAGATCGATTTTTCGCCCCCGAAATCCCCTGTATACTAAATTTCATGAAAATCGTTGGAGCCGATTCCGAGATTCAGATTCTATATATATAATATACAAAAATTGCTCGTTTAATAGTATTAGATATTAATCATTCAGCAGGACATTTAAGGTGTTAACATACCTTGCATCGCTTCAGAAATAATAATGGGCTTGGAATGTTCCCTTCGCCAAGTGATCTGAGGATGTGGTGAGCCGGTGGCCGCACATGTCAGACTGATAGACGCCCCTTCCCGCACCGTTTGATCAGCGCTCGTACCTCGGTCCAGGATATCGGGAGGCACTAATAGTGTTAAATAATCAACAATTAATACCTTATAAGTTTAAATCGCCTTTGATAATTAAAAAAAAAAAACAATAAGCTTAATGTGTCGAATAATCCTTTACATGAGATTTTTTGTCTTCTCCGACAATACAGTATGAAATAAATAGACAAAATAATTTCACGTTTTTTTTTTTTTTTTTTTAATCTAATAATATTGTTTCTATCTTTAGATAGGAATCAATGTGATAAAACTTGGTGAAAAGGAAATATTTTTCGATAGTTAAAAGCAAATTATATTCATATGAAAATTGCAATTATACAAAAACCAAATTAAACACTTGTCGTCAACTTTCAAAACATACACTGTTTTTGTACACTAGTCAAAGAAAACATGCGATCGTGAGATCTTTGATACAGAATTAACGATTCAATTAGTAAAATATTACGCCGTTCATTTAAAGAAAATGTACGACTAAACACTAAAACGCGAAAATGTACATAAATAATTCTTTATTGCTTATTATTTGAAACTTTAATTATTAGAAAATAAACTATAGCCTTATTAGTTGGAGTAAAAAAGGCCGACATTCTAAGAAACTTATTTGTTTGTCGTGAATTGGGTAAGCACGTTCATTAAAGTAACAAAAATCTACAATCAATTTTATTATTAGCACCATGGTATTCTACGATAACCATCGGTAATACCATCGGTCATAACTATAACTGATTTTTTATAATGACTAGACGTAACATAGAAGAATCGTGATATCGTCTGTTAAAAATTTTACATATCTGTCATCAACAGTATTTTTATGTTAATGGTAAAAATATATCGCAATATAATTCAGAATAATAATGTATCTAATGCTAGAAAGATAACTTTATTTTTAGTACGGAAAAGATAAACATGCGCCTAAAAGGCGTACAATTTTTAATACCAAGTTACTTAGAAATTAAAATAAGTTAACATTAGTTTAATTTTACATTACTAATAAATTTATGTAATATTTTTCGTTTATTGTTAGAAATTATGTTAGAATTTACGAAAAGTAACAAAAATTGGAGGTATTTATAGTAGGAACAATAATTAATTATTCTAGAATCTTTTCTTTAAAAATAGGCGACATTTGTAGTATTTTGTTTTAGTAACTAATGAATTATGATATAATCAGCCTCTAACTATAAAGGTACTGGAAAAGACGTTAATTTTAAACAGTTGTTGCAAACATCTTTTCTATGTTCACCACATCGAAGACATACCATTAACCTATAGACAATAACGATTGAAACATTCCATTGCTGGGCATAGGCTTCTTTCTCCATGTAGTAGAAAGATCGGAGCTTAATCCAACTCGCGGCTCCAGTGCGTATCGGCGGATATATTCCCTACTATAAGTAACCATCGCTATCAGGTGTATATGATAACGACCAGCACCGACCACCGCTTATTGTGCTCTCCGATGCACGATGGGGTGACCCAACAGGACTGACATCTAAACCGGAAAGAAATATTTGTACAAATACAAACATCCATCCCGAGCGGGAATCGAACCCGCACATCGCCGGTATTTAGACGCGTACATGGCACAATAACCACTACACAAGAGCGGTTGTTGGACTCACTGACTGAATGGAAATTCGAACGAATGACAAAAGACAAAACAATGACAGAAATATTAACGCGGCAATTGATACTTCATCAATTACAATCAATTCGCATTTATGATATCGTAACAACGCTGTCAATTACAATTGATCGCTTGGAAGTGGTTCAGTATCTAATACAAGCATACATTGTAATTATGAAAGATAAACAAATAAAATAAAACTCCATGAGTACTAACATGGGTGGAAATGACAGAAGTTTGTTTCAACGCGCTAAACTCAGGCTCTACTGCTCCGATTTCAAACATTATTTTTATGTTAGCAAGCTGTTTTATTGGTGAAGATTGATCAACTCATATGAGCTGTGGATCCATGAAACTATTTCATTCGTCTAGCGTAAAAGATATATATGTACTCAATACTGATAGATTAATTATATCATCTTATGGTTTGATTCGATTCTATGAAAAGGCCCTATTATAGTATAATGATAATAACATATCTTAAAATATGTTAGAGAAAAGTCTCTTTTAGTTAATTATTTTTTGTTAAACTTACCAACGATATCAAGGTATCCAATCTGACTCTTCATCGGATCAGTATTGATCTGACACATGTACCACCCCCTGTCTGTCTCCCGTAGCTCCCGAATGTGAAGGAACCAGGTCCTCTGATCGCTGTGGGTGACCCCTACTCTTCTACTTCGGGATATGACGTGCGTGTGAATTGTTAGTATAGTCTGCGTATCAACCCTGAGCCACGCAACCTGGTACCAAATAAATAACATTAAATTAACACACAATTGCTCCAGTATTAGAATTCAAAATAAAACTATTATTTTTACACGAGCAAAAAAAAAACATTAAATAGCATACGTTAATTAGGTGCATCCTCTCGTTACTATGTCCGCTATCACATACAAAAGTCAAAATCTATTACGAATACTGATTGTTATCTAGGTAGCCACATTATATTTAAATAAAAAGTAAAAAAAAATTGTCCCACGTCACAATATTTAAGTACCAACTCGTATTTAGTTTGAAAATTTAAAAACTTTAATTTAAACAGATCAAATTATTTAAGTTCCTTGTTTATCTACAGAGGTAAATTTCGCTATCTTTTATATCATGATTATGACGATATTAAAAGTTAGTAGATGATGTAGATATTAAAAGTTTTAAAGAAAAAGTATATTTTATTCCTTTTAGAGCGTTTAAAATAAATGCTTTTTTATTTTAATTTGTTTTTTTTTCTTTTAAGTTATTGCTGGATAGGTTTTCAGCCTGGTATTCTCAACAAATACCTTCATTTGATACCCATAATATAAGAAAGCATTAAAAAACTAACCCACCATCTTTAGACATCTGCTATATTGGATTAAAAGTAACATCACCATATTTTTCGAGTTTCTCTCTGCAAGCCATTTCATTTGATTCCCACATTGTAGGAGTTCATTAAACATAACTAGTCTGCTATCTTGAAAACTCCACCATATTAGATTTAGAGTGTATGAGTAGGAGTATTTACTATATTTTTCGACTTATTCTCAACAAGCCCCTTCATTTGATATCCATACTGTAGGAGTTAGAGATAACAATCCGGAAAATCGGATCCGGTAATCAGGTGGATCCGACATCATTTCGCACTTACTCCGTGCATGACCGAATCGAGCATTTTTTGAGAAAATATTCGATTGATTTAAAAGAAAGATCGTGGTTCTTAAGTATATAAGTTTTTTGACGCTGAGATAAAATATTTGATTGATAGTTTTCAGCCATTTAAATTAGCTAGAGATGCGTTTGTGGTGAAGTTAATCAACTCTATTTACAGCTGAAACAACACTGAAGTACTGTGTTGCTGGCTTATTGTACGAGAATCAAAGAACTTAACTTTGCAGTAACATAAAAAATATCTACCAAGAAATTTTAAGATTTAAACTATCAGATATCCAAAATTAAAAATCTATCCGTAACATGAACAGAATAAGATACCGATATTTTAGTATTTAATTAATAAAATTGTGTTTGCTAGCAAACGAAATAAAACGACATCAACCATATCGACAAGTAATACAAGAGACGTAGAGAAGTAGACTAAAAAAATTAAGAAACGCACTAGTAGCCATAACGATTTTCGAAGGTTCCCCTCGATTTCTCTGGGATGCTATCATCGGATCCTAGTTTCCTTGTCATGGTACCACCCTTGAGATATCTCCTTCCAACAACAAAAGAATCATCAAAATCGGTTCATAAACGATGGCGTATGAATTGAGAAACCTCCTCCTATTTGAATTCGATTAAAATTAACTACTCCACCATCTTGGGTGTTCCGCCATGTTGGATTAAAATGACGTCACATAGTTAGTCAAACATTGTTATTAAAACTTAACGTGTTGAACATAAATGCTTCAAAATTGAGTTTCAAGATTCCACCCTACAAATATATTTACCTACAAACAAATACACACATTGTAAGTTAAATAAAAGCTTTAAAAGTGACAGAGGATAATAAAATGTTGGATAGGTCAACCGAGAACGTATTCGGTAGATGTTATATTTTAAATAAATTTTAGTAATTATTACTATTTGTGAACTTTATTAATTACCGTCCTTAAAATATAGTGAAACGATTATTGTAACAGCAATTTTATTAAAATATACTTCTTCAACCTGAAAATATACGCCCACTAGAAAATGTCAAACGGTACTAATGACACTCGAAAGAATAAATATAATAGCACTGTTGGTCAACTCGTTGCCCTGAACTAACGACAAAAAACGATAAGGAATAATGCGTAATTTTATATTTATGTCGCAGGAAATATCTTTCATAAAAATAGAAGCATACCTACTGGGGAAGTAGGTCAACCATATGGAAAATCACAGAAAATTTACACTAATCTTATCAATTTTTGTCCTCTTGTTGTTGTAGGCTGTGGTAACCGCTTACTACCAGGGGACTGACTAATACTTTGCATAAACTTTTAGATAAATGAAGTTGATGCATTTCCGACTGGTGTTCATGACGATTTTAAAAAATTTAAAAAACGTTTGTACTATGTTATTAATGCTTAATTATAAAGCACATCATAACTAAAAGGTATCATTTAAATGATAAAGCAAAATCTTGATAATATTCAACTTTTTCGTATAAGATAAAATTTAAATTATAAAATTTACTGAAGTAAGGTTCATAATGATAATGGAAGATAAGTAAAACAAAGAAATAAAATAAAGACATAAATGTACGATGTATCACGACTCGTGTAATATACAAGACTAGGACTTTTTAAGGTATGCTTGGCCTCTTTCTCCGTGGAGGAGAAGGATCGGAGATTAATCCACCAACAACCGGGACCGACGGCTTAACGTTCTCTCTGAGACACAGTGGGGAGACTCACAAAGAGAAAATTAAAATTAATGTCAAACACTTTTATGTCTATATATGTCTATATAAACCGGAAAGGAATTTTTTTGAAGTGAAACTTCTTTAGGCGCTTGAGGGGTAAAATTTGAGCGACCGGTAACGTGGCAGCATCAGGGACGGTCAGTACATGGATGGGTGACCGCCTGGGAACACCGCGTGACGTTGGCTTTTTGTTTTTGTTTTTTCAATTAGTTTTTTCCTCGCACACACCCGTTATTAGTTATGGGCTTACGTATATATTGTACGTTGCGTACGTAACTAATATGTATACATTAAACGTAATTTGTTTATTATTTACAATAACAAAATTGATTTTAACACTTTAAAACGAAAATAATTTTCTCTATAATATAGTCTTTTAACTCAATTGACACGAATTCCCTTTTTATAGTTCATAAAAAGCTATAACTTATTTGGAAATCGGATCACGATTAACTTAAAAAGTTTACTACACTATCGACGATATACTCGTAATATTAACTATGCGCTACTCCCAGTAGAGTTCCCCAAAGAAAGTAAAAAAGATGGAAAAATTTAATATTGACATATTTTGGTTGAATAATAATAAAATACATTCTATGTTAAAATAGACATTTTCTGAAAAATAATTTAATGTTTTATATCCCAATGGGATTCTATTTTATGAATGTTTTGATCTAGCTGAGCGTTGTGCGTCAGAGTTGCCTTTTCAGCTTATAGAGTCTCAATCTCGTGAAAATTTCTGAATAAAAAGTCCTATAATTGAATTGGTTTATGTTGGGTTATGTTGGTAGTGTTGGTTGTAGTAGGTGTTTAGGTAACACACGAATAACATAGTTTTTAATAAATTTCAATAAATTTTCGAATAAAATATCGCATTCACCCTGTAACATACCACTGCTGGGCCTGTTGGGACTCTTTCTCCATGTAGGAGAAGGATTCTAGCTTAATCAACCACGCTGCTCCACTGCATGAGTAATATAATAATAATTATTTGTATAAATAAATACATGCTTAAAAAAATAAATTCATAAATAAATCTATACTAATATAATAAAGCTGAAGAGTTTGTTTGTTTGTTTGTTTGTTTGAACGCGCTAATCTCAGAATCTACTGGTCCGATTTGAAAAATTCTTTCACTGTTAGATAGCCCATTTATCGAGGAAGGCTATAGGCTATATTTCATCACGCTAAGTCCAATAGGAGAGGAGTCCACGCCGACGAAGTCGCGCGCAAAAGCTAGTATCTTATAACACTACTAACTGCACCCTCAGGGCAATGAATAACAAGATAAAACTCCTAACACTCAACGATCCCAACTAGGATTTACTCTTGTGTTGGGGGTCCGGAAACACACACAACACACAAACACAAACACGCAGACTACGAAAACGCTTATAGCTTTCACAAATGTTTTCTGTGGGGGGATCGAATCCGCGACCGCCAGCGCAACCAGTCGTCTACCGATTCATATTCATTACTATCTATTTAATAGTTTAAAAATAAATAAATAAAAGAAGTGGCTTAACGTTATTCAGAAGGCAGACTGGTAAAAAAACTCGGGATTTATAATGAAATAGCAAGCAAACAAGCAGAACAAGAGGAAGAAGAATATTTTTTTGTGACAAAACTAATTAGATTTAAAGTGATCTAATTTTTTTTTTTTGAGTTATTATCAGAAAGTCCTTTTATTTGATTCCTGTATTGTAGGATTGTATTAAAAATAACTAGTACACCATCTTGGGTGGTCCGCCATGTTGGATTTAGAATGAATTCACACAGTTAACTATGCGTATTCATCCAAACTAAACGTGTAGGCACAATTTCAGTTCAATCGGTTGAAGAAAACATATGCTTCAAAATTGAGTTCCAAGATTCCATCGTAACAAGCATACATATGAACATACATACATTGCAAGTTAAATAAAAGCTTTTAAAAACTAATCCACGTTTTCAAGAAAACGACAATAAATCCAATTATATAATCCAATAATCCAATATACCATTAGTAGGTGGTGTTAATGACACATATGGAGTTTTATGCGATCATATAAAGAGTGTGTTTAAGACTGTATTTATACCAAAAAAAATCTCTCCTAAGTATTGTATGTCATTCAATGATTGGGCGACTCCGGGAATCTATAAAAGTAGACAAAAATTATATTATGATCTCTTACATGAAAAATCATATAATACAAACATTGTTTTTTATAATTAAATCAAAAATTATTCTAAAATTTTTAAACTTGTTTGTAGCGCGGCCAAGTCAATATTCATTAGAAATAAAATTAAATCTAGTAAAAATAAAATTAAAATGACTTGGAATATTATAAATGCCGAAACTGGAAGAGTTAAAGAGCGTAATGGTGTCAGTGAACTCATCATTGACAATCACTCTATTAAAGCGGTTAATGAAGTGGCAACAGCTTTGGAAAAACACTTTGCCGACATTCCACTTTCGACAACTAAGGCGCTTATATCATCGCCCGAAGTCGCTGAATCGTTGCTTAAACAAAATGTTAATGCGTGCAAAGGTGATTTTATTTTCAGACCTATAGATGCTAATGAAATTGTTAAAACTTTTAAAACTTTAGAAATTAAGAACACTGCTGACCTCTGGGGTATATCTGTTAAAATTATTGGTACAATTATTGATATCATAGCACCCCACTTAGCGATTATATTTAATGAATGTATTATAAGTGGTGAGTTGCCTGATCTAATGAAACATAGTAAAGTTATACCTTTGGTTAAGTCCGGTTGTCATACTGATCCAACAAATTACAGGCCCATTTCTATTCTACCTGCCTGTAGTAAACTTTTTGAAAAAGTAATTCTCGGTCAGCTTTTAAGTCATTTCTCAAGAAATAAACTTTTACATAATAAGCAATTCGGTTTAACTAGAGGACGCTCCACAACTGATGCCGGTGTAGAGCTTTTTACTTCGATAGTCAATGCTTTTGAGGAGTCACGTGATGCTTTAGGTGTATTCTGTGATTTATCCAAGGCATTTGACTGTGTCCATCATGACACTTTAATCAGGAAACTCAGTCACTATGGCATTAAAAATACCGCACTAAAACTTCTGAGTTCTTATCTTAGTGATAGAACTCAGAGGGTTGAAGTAGATGGTACTAAGTCATCTGGGTCTCGTATACAGATGGGGGTCCCACAAGGCTCAATTCTTGGTCCATTTTTATTTTTGATATATATTAACGACCTACCATATTTAGTAGAGAAGAGGCATGAGATTGTATTGTTTGCTGATGATACTTCATTAATATTTAAATTGCGTAGACAAGAAACAAACTATGACGATGTAAACAATGCTCTCTCTGAACTGGTTCATTGGTTTAGCGTAAATAACTTGCTTCTCAATAGTAAAAAAACTAATTGTATTAAATTTTCTGCACCAAATGTTAAACAAGTTGATATGCAACCAGAACTCAATGGTGATAAACTCAACTTAATTAACTCAACCGTTTTCCTTGGAATCACCATTGATTCAAAGTTACAGTGGGGACCCCATATCTGTACATTGGCGGATAGACTGAGTTCTGCAGCATACGCGATTAAAAGAATACGATTATTAACGGATATCGATACAGCCCGATTAGTTTATTTCAGCTACTTCCATAGTATAATGTTCTATGGCTGATATTAGCGTCATTTTTATTCTGCAGAAAAGGGCTATCCGTTATATTTATAAAATGGGATGTAAAGAATCTCTGAGAGAGAAGTTTAAAGAGATCAACATCCTGACCTTTGCATCGCAGTATATTTATGAAAATATAATGTACATACGAAAAAATAGGCATTTATTTGTTAGTCGTAGTGATCGAAATGCCTCAAATGATGTAACACTCAGGAACGACCACAAATTAATTTTTCCTAAATGCCGGCTCAAGAAAAAAAGTAGTTCCTTTATAGGAATGTCTATCTTAATCTATACTTAATATAATAAAGCTGAAGAGTTTGTTTGTTTGATTGTTTGTTTGTTTGTTTGTTTGTTTGTTTGTTTGTTTGTTTGTTTGTTTGAACGCGCTAATCTCAGGATCTACTGGTCCGATTTGAAAAATTCTTTCAGTGTTAGATAGCCCATTTATCGAGGAAGGCTATAGGCTATATATCATCACGCTAAGACCAATAGGAGCGTAGCAATGAAGCAACCAAAGCCAATAGTAGTAGCCAATGAATAATGTTTCAAAATCGGGGTTCTTTTTTCTTTTTATTCCACGGGGACGAAGTCACGCGCAGAAGCTAGTATATAATAAGATTCCGGCTGCGCTTCAATCTCTGCCTTTACTAAAGTTTAAAAAAATTATTAAGCGAGCATTATGCAATAAAGCCTATTATACAATCAATGAATACCTTTAATGATGAAAAGGCATGGGATTGAATAAAGCTCGACCAGGCTATGTCTATGACCCGCCTTGTAAATTAGATAGTTACAAATATTGTGAGCAGGTGGCATGGGATGGTCTCGGCACGCACGATTGGCTGTCTCGTGTTTGTCCTGATCATTTCATGGTCCACTACTGCGTTTTTATCTTGTATCTGACTTTGAATCTTTTAAAAGAGTACCGAGAGTTTTTTTTCCTCCGGCTTTTTTTCTCTCGGCCTACACTAGGGCCATTATTATTTATTGTAATATTTAATAAAGCCGAGGATAAAGTGGGTAGGTAATGTCTACCGAGACATTATAGCTTAATATTTTGACTAAGTTAAGGCGGCAAACACTGGGTACATTACGTAAGTTTGTAATGTACCTAGTGTTAAGATATAAATTTTTAATTTATTGTTTGATTTTTTGCTGCCTTAACTTTCTGTTATTATTGTTTAGTTTTTTTTTGTTAATCCTTTTTTTTTTTTTTTTGACTTTCGTTAAGTGTATTACATATACCTTATGGCGAAATAAATGATTTGATTTGATTTGATTTGAATTGAATACTTAATACATACCACGTCCGATTTGCAAACATTCAATAAATCTTTCTTAAGAAACTAGCAAACAGTTGTTAGTTTTAAGTTACTCCAGTGACGGCATATACTTCGTATAGTTTTAAGCCTTGTTTGAACGTAATCCCTATTCACTCTACTGTTGAACGTTCAACATAATGCTAATGCTTTGCTAGTGAATTTGAGATGCAAGTTAAGATACGAGGAACACGTATGTACTCAGAAAAGTTTTTATTGAACTACAACGTAACTTCGTTGCTGTAACATCCCACTTCATGGAGACTTTATAACAATTTTAACTTTATGAACATTGGATACAAACTCCTAGCTCCTCTATATTAATATTTGAGATATATGCTTATTAAAAAACAATTATTTGTTTTTTAATTGTTTATTAAAATATAACTAGAGAACGTAATTGTGGTCTGACGTTTATGAAATAATACGGATAAAACTTTTTGTATATACATACATACTTGAAAATAAAATCGTATCGTAGTTATAACGCAACAATCACTTAAAAATTTGTATAATACTAAATGCCGACAATTTTCCGTGTATTTGGACCAAATAGCACCGAGACTGCAGTATCGAGGAAGCTATATATGACGAATAATAGGCACCTTGTATGTGGAGAGGTTGTGTACTGTGCACGCTAATATTGCCTCCCGGCCTAGAGGCGCCGTGACGTTTTCTATGGGCCCACTGAAGCCCGGCTCGTCTGAAACAATACGAAAACTGTATTTACACATCAATCGATACTACGAATATTGTGTTAAAATTTTTATGTGATTTGACAGAACAATTATTATTAGTCGATGGCACTTAAACAATTTTTTCCTAATAGTTCGCTATCGATATTAGCGTTTTACAAGTCTACGGCTTAAAGGTAAAAGGCCAATGTCTAAACAATCTTCAAATACATTTAAACTAAATCTCATACTTTTTAAAATGATAAGAAAGAGAGAGAGAGAGAGAGAGAATAAACTTTTTTGTACACCAATTACGCAAAAAATATATTAATACTAGCTGACCTGGCGAACTTCGTACCGCCTTTTTTTTCTTAAATATAATAATTACATATAACAAAATAAAATATAGCCTATCTTTCAAGTTGGATCAAACTGCACACGGTGTGCAAATTTGATTAAAATCGGTAAAGTGGTTTAGGAGTCCATTGAGGACAAACATTGTGACACGAGATTTATATATATTAAGATTATACAATCGAGTTCAAATGTACAAAGGCTTATCGTTAAATAACGATTTCTTCCAGATCATTCCAGATTAAAGAGATATAATTTATAAGATAAATAATGTACTTAGGTATTACAAATGGATAAAGTAAAAGAGAATCCGTAATATTAAAATATATTGATTATATACCTATTCTATAAGCACGTGATTAAATGTCTCGAAATGCTTTTAAAAAAATTACACGAAAAAATGTATTAACAAGATGTTAGTCAAAAAGTAGTTTGTCATTGTCAACTTTACTCTAAGCTTAATTAAGTAAAAAAGAATAAAAAATGGATTACTGTTAGTCTGTTACTCATACCAGTCCGTGGCTATTACCTACGGTTTACTACACGACTCATTTGGTTTAACCCCCATGAAATATAAATATATATAAGATTGGCGTATATTTATTGTCTAGTTCTATGAGCCATACCTTGATAAAAAAAATTTCAAAACCAATATCAACCAGTCATTCCGAAACAAACATTTGTAAAAAGGAATTACTAGTACATGACAAGATTAACAAGTTTAAATAATGTTGGAAATTATGCCTTATAAAAACTTAGTGTCTATGACTCAGTATTGATCTATGGTTCATATAGCTGTCACCCTTCATTCCGATTTTTGCTCTGTTCGAGATCACACTAATTATATTGTAATTAACTAATTAGCCATCTTGTAAAGTAATATTGTGTCGTCCTCATATACAAATTACGATCCAGTTATATCTTTGTAATCATACATTAGACGATAGATATATTGTCGTGTTTATTGTGAATAATAAAACGCAATATTCTTGAAGGACGTATTATTTTATTTCTTCGCCTACGCCAACATCATCGCCTGCGCTAACAGGTTATGGGCCCAGGCCTAGAGGAAAGAAACCAAGAAACCCAGAGAAAAGAAACCGAGAGGAAGGCGAAGAAATTTGACACAAGTAAGTGAAATCCAACATACCCTACAATGTCTGAGGCAACTAACACGCGCACCACGAGTCACGCCACTGGGGCGCAGATTGAACGTCTGGACGGTGCGAGAAACTATTATTCTTGGAAATTTGCTGTCCGCATGGCGTTGATGCATGACGGATTGTGGGAATTTGTTGAAAAAGGACCCACCGAGGGCAAAGAAGCTAGTGACCAGCGTGCCCTTGCTCGCATCTGCCTGTCTTTGAAGCCATGTATGTATCAATACGTGAGGAACGCCAAGACTGCACAAGAAGCGTGGAAGAGTTTGGCCGATGTATATGAAGACTCCGGTCTAGTTCGTCGAGTTCTACTTCTACGACAACTTCACCGCATAGACTACGGTACGTTTTCATCAATGTCAGACTACATCGAAGCGACTACAACGTTAGTGCAGCAACTGGCCGACATAGGAAAAACTATAGACGACAAAGAGGTAGCGGAGATACTGCTCAGCGGGCTTTCTTCAGAGTATGACTCCCTCGTGTCCAACTTGGAGACCATGAACATGACTAGCACATTAACTAGTGAACTGGTGCGTGCTAGGCTTCTCCAGGAGGAATCCAGAAAGTCGTCAGATGAGGGAACTGCACTTGCATCTGTGAGAAGAAGTGTGCAGGTCAGATGTCATTACTGTAAGAAGCCGGGACATGTCAAGAAGAACTGCTTCAAGCGCAAACGAGACCACAGGAGCAACAATGTGGAGCAGGCTCTTTCTGCGACAGCGCTGGCAGCCATCCCTAGTGACGTTATCTGTATTGACTCGGGCGCTTCTATTAGCATTTTTAAGAAAAAGGACTATTTTGTTAATTTTAAGCCTTGTTCTAGTCATATTATTGTAGCTAGTAAGCACAAAATTAAGTGTTATGGAAAGGGCGATGTCCTTATTGATGGTAAATTGTTATTGAAAGTTGTAATGTTTGTGCCAGACTGTTTAAATAATTTAGTATCAGTGAGTCACTTATTTAATTGTGGTTATGTTGTTAATTTTCACAAAGATGGTTGTAATATAGAGAAAAATGGTAAACGTGTAGCACTGACGGTGTGAATGACAGTAACACTGATGTATGTGACAGGAATGATAGTACTGTGACAGTTTCAGGGAACAGGAATGATAGTACTGTGACAACTTCAGCGAACAGGAATGATAGTACTGGTCCTGATGCAGCCAACGCGAAAGAGGGTAGTGTTGATGATATTTGTGTGAATGAGAGTAACACTAAGAATTCTGATGGAGATGAGAATGATGTTGTGACTGATAGTAACGATTTCAGTTATATACAAAATGAACATGATTATTCTTTAGAATTTCCAGGTTCAGGAGATGATGACTACTGCACGGTGAGCGAGGTGGACTCCCCCACTGACTGTTCAGCTGGTGAGGTGGACGGGTCACCGGGCGTGGGTTCTGCTCCAGGGGAAGCTGTGACGCGGACGCCTGCCCCACCGTCTACGTCTGTGGGACGTCCTGTGCGAAATACTCGATCTATACCCCCTAAAAGGTATTGTGATGAGGATTGGTCGCTAATGGCTACTGCTAGTGATTTAGAACCAACTTCATATAGAGAGGCTATGTCTAGTCCTGATGCAACCGAGTGGTATAAGGCTATGAAAGATGAGTATGACTCTTTAATGTCGAGTAAAGTGTGGAAGTTGGTTGACAGGCCGAAGGATACCAATGTTGTCAAGTGCAAATGGGTTTATAAAGTGAAAAATGACGCTGCTGGTAATTTTGTTCGTCACAAGGCTCGCTTAGTAGCGAGAGGTTTCACTCAAAAAGAAGGAATAGATTTTCACGATACTTACAGCCCCGTCGTTCGTCACTCGACAATGAGAATGTTGTTCAGCCTGGCAAATGAGTTGGATCTCAATATTGATCATGTAGATATTACCACAGCATTTTTAAATGGCAATTTGAATGAAGTTATTTACATGGAGCAGCCGGAAGGTTTTTGCTCAAATATTGATAAGGTTTGTCTCTTGCAGAAAAGTATTTATGGACTAAAACAATCTGGTCGTGTGTGGAATGCGCGTATACACAAAGTCTTAAGTGATAATGGCTTTGTGCAGTGCAAAAGTGAACCTTGTGTATATACCATGAAGTCACATAATGATTTTGTAATTATTGCCCTCTATGTGGATGACTGTTATTTATTTTATCCCAAAGATAGCCTTTGTAAAAATAAGTTATTAAAATTATTAGAATCTGAGTTTGATATTAGAAATCTAGGTCCAATTCAGAATTATCTCGGTATTCGTGTTACTCGGGATAGAAAAGCTGGCACATTAACTTTAGATCAGTCGGTTTACATTAAGAATATCTTGAAAAGATTTAACATGTTAGAATGTAAACCGGTTTCCACCCCTATGGTTCCCAGTAGTAAACTGTTGAAAGAAAATGTTACCTTGCAGGACGAGCAGTATAGATATAGAGAGTTAATAGGCTCCCTTATGTACCTTTCTGTTTGTACTCGTCCTGACATTTCATTTACCTGTAGCCAACTGAGTCAGTTCAATAACTGCTTTGGAAAATCGCATTGGTTTGCTGCTAAATTGCTGTTAAAAATTGCTGCTAAAAAAAAAAAAAAGCTTGAATGTTTGAACTCTATGTATGTCCGTGCCACCCAGTGTGATGCCCGGGTCAAGTGAAGCATCATCAGCATCTGTATGACATTGATTTTTAAAAAAGCCTGTATGAATAGTCATAAATGTACGCCATATGCGGGGCAAAATTGACTTAGTATATTAATTTATGGTTTACTTTAAGTTCCATGGGAATACAACAGCTTTCGACGAATCGTTCACTCAAACGTATCGTTTATAAAGTTAAGGATAATAAACAACAAATCAGAGTTAACGGGCGTGGGTTATACAAACCAAGAGTAATTGTACTGAATTAATTCGGTCCATATTGAAACCAGTAATTTGGTAACAAGGTACACATTTTAATGAGCCGAAGGTTGTTGAAAAGCAAACAAACATTGTTACGTAGAATTCTCTGTATTTTTTGACTACAAAGTAAAACATTTTTCTCAAATTAATATAAAATAAGAACGTTTAATGAATACTTAAAAATATTTTCTTACTCTTTTATGTTGTTGTTTTTTAAGTCTTTTACATAGTTCAAACAGTTTCACATTTGCCATTTACCACATTAAGAACGTATATTAAATTGATTGATATATAAAATTATACATAACATAGGTACTTGACTAAAATACATTCATTTTCTAGCAGAAACAGATCTAAAATCGATAAAAAACGCCTCTCGACGGATCAAGTAGGATTTTCTCCTGTGCCAGGAGTCCGGAAATTGTCACAATACAAAGACAAACACCCAGACAAATCAAACATTTTATAATATAAAAAATATTTAGTAAAATAGTTTTCTTAGTTCTGCAATAAAAATAATTCGCAAATTGAGGATTCAACTGTGCTCAACGTAGCAAACTTGTTTCAAGTATATTTTAAATTTGATTATATTACATAAATATTTATGGAAAAGATAAAACATTGTTTCATTTTGTAAATAACGTTTTATTACTGAAACACTAACTACAATAATTACATTAATATACACCGTTGTATGGATTTATGCACACTAACTTAATAACACAAAATTATCCTTTTGTCGGAATCTGACAGAAATTCCGAAGCATCTTCTTAAGAAGGCTTCCTGATATGAAATACATATATAGAACTTGATAGAAAATCTTTTCTCTGTCCACAGCACTGTATATTTCTACAGTTTAAATATAAATCCACCACTTCAGCCTATCACAGTCCACTGTTAGACATAGGCCTCCACAAGTTCGCGCCCGATATTATGACGCGAACTCATGTGTTTTGCCCATAGTCACCACGCTGGGCAGGCGGGTTGGCGACCGCAGGGCTGGCTTTGTCGCACCGAAGACGCTGCTGCCCGTCTTCGGCCTGTGTATTTCAAAGCCAGCATGGATGGTTATCCCGCCATCCGTCGGCTTTTTAAGTTCCAAGGTGGTAGTGGAACTGTGCTATCCCTTAGTCGCCTCTTACGACACCCACGGGAAGAGAGGGGGAGGCTACATTCTTTAGTGCCGTAACCACACAGCACTAAACTAAATATAAATGAAAATTCATATTATCATTACGATTCTGACGTGATAGTAACGGAGAGGTTTTTAATGCCACGGTGACGCAATAGACCAAAGAGATAATTATTAAAATTATTGAGCAAGAAAACTGAGACTTGGCTAAACTTATAGTTTCAACAAAGATTTTTAGTTTCACTACGGAAACTGAACTGTTTGTGAACGGAAACCAGTTTTATATTATTCAATGCACTGCTTTGTTACCTGAGGTAATTCAATTATTTAGCCTACTTATGAAAGAACCAGAAAGAGTCAAGGCGCAACGTTATTGCCGAATAAGGTTTAATAAACTATGTTTTGATTAAATTAGTCGGTTGGCACGCGACGCGAGGCTGTACAAACAAATTCAGGTCATAACCAAAATAAGGTGACCTCAAGATAATCACTATAATACGATATCAAAAACAACTTATAAATAATAATAAACAATCAATCATAGGCCACTTCTAGAAGTACTTCTCCGTAAATTGTTATAAATTTCTGCTCTCATGCACGATATTCTTAGGGCTAACACAGCCATCAATTTCATTTAATATTTTAATAAACCAATATTACTAATTTCGTTAAATTTTACATGTTATTAATATTTCAAAACGTAACAACATATAAAAGAATCATTAAATGATACAATTCTGGAATACCATTCCATAATCGTATGTAAATACAATACTTTTTTTTATAAAAAGGGTGTGGGGACACTAATGATGAAGGAACACCTCTAATTCTTTATTTCAGTTGCATTGTTCACTGTCAAAACACAGTCATACATAACACACAGGGGTTTTGAACAATCGTGCAAACATGTCCTCAAAACAGACAATGTTTTGCCTCAACAATTGAAGAGTTTCATTTTCTACTTGATAACTGAATAAATAGGAAAGTGAATAATAAGTGAAATAATTAGTGTATACGTATCATTATCCATTATTAAAATAAATATTTTTAATATATGCGTGATAGACTACTCCAAACTGTAGACAACTTAATGTTTTTGGCTACGGTAGAATATAATATAGCCTCCTGCTCTCTTCCCCAGATGTCGTAAGAGGCGGCTAAGGGATTACAAAGTTCCAATACTAACTTGAAACTGTTGAAGCCGACGGATGGCAAGATAACCATTCAACGGCTGGCTGGACGGCTACGGCCTGCGCCAACAGGTAAGCAAACTTATATTCATGTATAATAATATTCAATAGAACCTATAATATGATATACAACTAAGCTTATTTTAATTAAACGTTTTATATTAAGTCTTACCTAAACAAACAAATGCACTGCGTAATTGGTTTCTCTATGAATATTAGAATTTAATGTTCGGGTTTAATATAGCAGAAATGTACGTTGTTTAATATTACAATATAGTAAATAGTTATAATTTTGATCAAAGCAGTTAAATATTGACGACTGCAGGCTCTGATGCAATGGTGCGAGTGCCGTGTCCGCGGTGACTCATCGACGGTCGCAGGTTCGATTCCCGCTCGGAGTGAATATTTGTGTTAATACAAATATTTATTTCCGGTCTGGTTGTTAGTCTTTGTGGGCCTCCCGACACATCGGAGAGCATGATAAGCTGTCGGTTCCGGTTGTTATCATGTACACCTGATAGCGATCGTTACTCATAGTAGGTTAGGTATATTATATCCGCCAACCCGTATTGGAGTAGCGTGGTGGATTAAACTCTGATCCTTCTCCTACATGGTGAAAGAGGCATATGTCCAGCAGTGGGATACTAGTTAAATATTTTTTTAAATTATAGAATTGGGAAATAACATGCAATTTTATTAAACAGCTGTATTATTATTACCATTATAGACAGTTGAAGATATCTGCATCAAAAATGAACAATGTATTAAACGATTGGCTTATATCTTAGTCACCACACACGTCTTAGCATAGCTTCAGTGTCATAGGTAAACTCACACTAATGTGACTGATAAGGTCTGAATTGTCGATATTGGATAGAATTTTGGGCTGTGCCATTATAAAAAAAATACATGAAATACGAAAACTCGTAAAATTTGATTCCCAACTTTTATATTACGTTACATGGAGATGCGGAGTTTCTGGCCGATTCTTCTCTGCAGAATCTACATTCCGAATTGGTGGTAGCTTCACTTTTAAAAACTAATTAATCACTTTAAAGTTTAATTTTTGTGAAATGACGATTCGAAAGTGCTCTTTGGGCCTATTTGAATAAAGATATATTTGATTTTGATATTATTAAAACCCTTTTTATATTGATACTGATAATCGATTCAGCGCAATGAAATAAAATCATTACATCGAGTACGTAACAGCTGCAAAATATTTTATATTTTCTAAAACATTTTTATTAACAATGAATAAGGTAAATTTTATGTTTTTAATTGCTTCCGAAAGCAACAAAAAAGAGATACAAACTCATTTTACTGATTAGGTATAGCAGTTTTTGTTATCGAACGTAAATAGTGTGATGAACTCGGAAGAGAAAATTCATTCACAAACAACCGCTCACGGTTCGCGAAATCGTCAGCGATGCAAATAACTGTAAACTAATAATTCAAGTCTTCCGATCCTGAATTGTGAATCTCTTTTTTATCTATTACTGTAGAACCAATTGCCAACCAACCAACTATTTTAAAAGAAATAATTTAGGACTGCTCGCCTAGATAGAATCCAGGACTTTATGGATGTGCAAATTTTAACCACTAAACTTATTTCACAGACACGATATTAAAGTACTACAATTATGAAAATTCTTAAATATATAGAATTGTATACTACTATCAATAAATACCTCACTACATACTCACACATGTATGTATTTATGTATAAATATTATATAGTGATATATTAATATATTACAACTTATTGTGTCATGTTTTTTTTAAAGTTATAAATAGGTTTATGCAGGTACTTAAAATAGTGCACTATCCACTATAAGAAATAAAGATTGCTAACAGCAAAATTACCTCATTTAAGTAAATATGTTAAAAAAATTTGAAACCAGTAACTATATAACATTTGACGACGCCTTGCCGTAATGGTGACAGCATTGGTTGTTGAGCTGGTGGTTACGGATTCGATCCCCCCCCCCCCCCCCTCACGATAGACAGTTGTATTGGTCATACAGATTTTTATAGTGATCTGGGCGTTTAAGCTTGTGTATTTTGTTTGTGTCCGGACCCCGACATTGGAAAAAATCCTACTAGTGGTGGGAATGGGAAGCGTTTATTCGTATATTTAACATAATTTCAGTCAACTTTTCACAACTCTTCCTAAGGGCTCAACAACCCATAATTGACTGTTTCATAACATGAGCTACGGTAATGTTTGTTTTTAGCACATTAGCCGGAACTAATAGCCGCCCTGACAGCGACTATTAGAGATGTTGTATTAAAATCACTCCCCTCTATTTGGATTACCGCGGCTAAATTTGACGCGCAGTCAATTAGCGCCTGGTCCGGGGAGCGTTCGCAATTTGTCAGTGACAGCTCCGGAAGTTTCATGGAGTCCGCTTTTACAATATAAACTGTGATTGCCGTCAAACTTAGGAACTATTTGTAGAACCTGAGTATTAACATATTTTGAAATACATATACTCATTAACATAGACATAGATAGTCATATAGTTTTATAAATAATCGTAAAACGTTGCATAAGAATATATTATACACATTAACGTTTCTGACGACATTCATGTATGTATGTTTTATTTGAAACAAACTCATCTAACGTACCTAATGTGCGACGCAAAATGATAATTTACAGTTTGCTTCTAATAAATTTAAACTTGAGTAAAACAAGCTGCATATCAATTTCTTCTTTAGGCGCATGACGGTAATATTTGAGAGAACATGTGACGCGGCAACGTCGGGCGGGGTCAATACTTGGATGGGTGATCGCCTGGGAGCACCGCGTGACGTTGGCTTTTTTTAATTAGTTTTTTTTTTCAATTAGTTTGCCAAAGAAGTTCTTCTGATATGTGTACTTTATACACATGCAATTTTTTTTAAATACGTTTCACATATTTTACAAATACAACAGTAGGTCAATGTACATGCTGACTAGGGGTGAAAAGCATGGCAACTCGCTACTGCGTCCAGTCGAGAAAAACCACAAACACACGAAAAAATATGTAAAAGACGATATGTACCAGTCATTTATCACATCAAATATCGCATACATACCGTGCAGGCGTGTGACACTTAAAAACACATCTGAAGTTTGTAAAACGAATGTCACCCAGCAAGTGCAGTTCACGAGAATGATTGCAGTTAGTACAAAGTTCAGAAAAAAAAAAAGAATTAGGAACATAATAAATCTCTTCCAGTTCCAATTTTACTCGTACTCCGCCTGAAAGATTTAAGTACTCGAATACGTTATTTAATAGATTACACTTTATGTTATATTTTTACACAAAAAATATATAATATATTGATTTTAATAAATTTATTTTTGATAATATTAAGATAGGCATACAAAATTCACTGAAAAATAATTCTTATTTAAAAAATATTATATTAAAAATATGTACAATACATTTATTTATTACAATCATGTATACATTTCACGTGGTAACATGATCTTTAAATATAAACAAGGGTTTTCTGTATTCATTAATATTATTTTTAATTTTTGCAATTTTATTCTCGTATGCGAGTACAATATTATTAAAATCGAGTGTCAGCGTAAATAGAAATTTAAAAGAAAGTTTAAAATATCGAAACCAAAATATATTAAAACAATAAAATTATTCATATGAAGAAATGATGTGTGGATTCAAGTACGCGCACGTGTTTTTTATAGTTATACAATATCTACAAAATAATATACCTCTTTTACGTTTCGAAATTATCTAAGTGACTAACTCCAGTATTATTCATATTAAAATAAACTAGCAATTCTCATCTGGATGTGTTGCCTCTGCAAAAGCCTATGAATGTTTCGAAACTGTGCTAAGGCCTCTTTTCCTGCAAAGGAGTTAATAGTTGAAAATATTTTAAATATTTGAAGAAGTTGTTATCCACTGTACATTCCTATACAGCTCAATGGGCTAGCTCTAAAAACGTTTCAGAATTTCTTCTAAATGTGTTCTTGTCCTGCCCAAAAATGCATTTATTAAAATAAAAATTCAGAAACGATATATAATATGAGAGCTAATTACACAACAAAGCGATCAAACTCAGCCTATAGGTATGCCCGCACCCAGATAAGCCTTAAGGTTTATCAGAATTAACTCCACTCGCTCGTAATAAAAAAAAGTAATGGTAATCATCCGTCTGTAAATAATTCAGTTAACTTACTAGGAATGTATTATGTATAGAAGATTTAAGATAATATTGATGCCAGTAAAATTGTCATAGCGTGTTCTAAATTCATCTCGTAAATAATAATTAAATGTTGTCACAATATAAAAGAAAGTACTCCATTAACGTTCTACTACTCGTAATAGTATTACCTACAATATAATTTAGCACTTAAAAAAATCCTTTCGAGGACTAATTAACAGCGCCGGAAATTACTTTCCGTTACACATTTATTTTTATGCATAAATCCTACCCGTCAGATAGGTACTCTTAATTTATCATAAAGTTAAACTAGCTCCTATATTACGGTGCAATCCCGCTTACTTTAAGAGTTCGTTACAAATGCAAATTGCTATTAAACAGTTTAAACAGCTGAAGTATTAACGCGGATAATTTATTAATGTTTTCATTTCAGGAAATGCGTCAAGTTCATATATTCGTGACTAAAGTTCATAACATGCTGTACGTAAATCTGTGGTTAAATCAATCTGATTTCAATCAAACATAGTCCAAATTATAAACATCACCTAAAATATTACCAACATTTCGAAATATTACTATTTTTAGTATTATGCAAGTTTATCAATTAAGCCGATAGAATCGGTGTCTTTAATTGAAAGATATTGACTGTTTTTCTTCAGTTTCAAGAACGTTATTCGATATATATAATATGGCTTTTCGCTATGTCGATAAACCGCGAATTGCCTCGCCAATGTCATGTGGGAGACTGTACACTATCTGTTTTTCTATCTATCTGACTATGTGTCTCTCAGACTGTTTATCTATTGGTCTGACTATCTATCAGACGCTCCCTTTGACAGACAATGTAACTGTCAGAATGTCTGTCTGTAGATAGTAAGGCAAACTTATAGTTGTCAGTTGTCAGTTTGTCTTACTATCCTCTCTCTCTTGATGTCTTTCTTTTCCTCTGTCTATCTTTATACAGATACATTTATTTGGCCATTACACAAAATCTGCTGCCCAAATTTTTTATGTTGTCTGCTGTTTTAAGGTCTGCAGGTAAATTCCACACGTAAGAAGTAATGGGTGAAAGATGGTTAGGCAATGAAAAGTATACTATTATAATTTGTTATAAAATTTCCTATTTCATCTAGTACTTATCAGTCACAGCCCGCAAGCGTTTTATATGGGAGTGAACTAAACGACCAGTAACTGTGCAAAGAACACCATAGCGTACCTTCTGAAAAAATGAGCCTAGAATCAATTTTTTGTTTTCTGTTTTTATTGAATGAAGACGAAAGGAAAACGCCAACGCATTCAATATTGTAAATTTATTACACTTTATGATTATCAATAACTAAAGAAATAACTTTAGCCTAGGTCCTAGGACAAACTAGTTTACGGTAAAATATAAACCGGCACGTCTAAGGATATATTAAATGAAACTAAAAACTATTTTGACCCGTAATACAAGTATATTTCAAAGATACTCATATTTTCATCAAACATTTGAGTAATTATAAATTAAGTTCGCGTGAGTGACTTGTATTAACTTAAAATGCAAAATGACGCATTCTATCATTGGTGAATAAATTACTATTATTGAATATTAATTTGCTTTACTTTCCTAATCCTAAAAAAGTGTTGTTTTTAGACCACACGACTGAAGTAAAACTTCTTTCTTTGCCCCTACAGTAATAAATAAAACAACTCTCTCTCTCTCTCTTTCTATCTTTACTAACTTATATCTCCTTCTCAACTTCAGTTCGCTTTGCGCGATCAAACTTTTCGTAACGCTCTCGCTCAATCTAAGTCCAAGTCAAGCGTGCGTCAAGAAGTTTTACTTCAAAAAGTATTGCATTAAAAATTTTAATTCATACTTTTTTAATTAACTATCTTAGTTATTTGTGTACGTACGTTACATACGTACGAGAAATCCTACTAGAGATGAATGGTTTAAAATACCCTCAGAGTTGAGTCTGTATATGTTTGCATAGTTCTATAACTAATTTAAACTTGAGTTACAAGTATAAATATTGGATACTATTTTGATATGATTTATATTTTGACAAAAATTGAGAAAGGTATGCTGAGATGGTTTGGCCATGTCGAGAGAATGAATGAAGAACAATTGACGAAAAAAGTGTATAAGGCGAGTGTGAATGGAAGTGTTGGAAGGGGTAGACCTAGGCGGACTTTTCAAGACCAGATCAGAGACGTCTTGAAAAAAGGCCAGGTCAAAAGTATCCTAAACCGAAGAGCATGTATGAAAGGAATAATGAAAGTGGATGAAGCGAAACAAGTATGTAAGGATCGTAGCAAGTGGAAAGAAGTGGTCTCTGCCTACCCCTACGGGAAAGAGGCGTGATTATATGTATGTATGTATATTTTGATGCAAGAGGGTAGCGTCAATTAGACCTGATATGACATATTTATAGCGAGTTCAAACTACGTACCTATGTGCTTATTACAATTCTATGTACATGTTATGAATAAAATATTTTATTACGAAATACTAGTAACGTTTATGACTTGGCTGCGAAAGACGTTATATTAAAACAATATTTAGATTTTAGCTCTTCTACAACTTTGCATACCGACCTCATACTTTCTTTAAACCTGTTATTACGAGACATGAATACAAAGTAAATAACAGGCATAAATTTGCTAATAAAATACTTTTTTTATATCTGCAAATTTTACACATTACATTACATTTTCCGCGAATAAATAACTGGAATAGTTTGCTTTGATCGACTATGTGCATAGTAAGTTTCAAAAACAGACTGATCGCAGCGCTTGTTATGGCGTATATTTGAAACATGTTCGGCTACAGTGTGTGTACAAATGTAGCTTAAACATATAAATCAACGATCACAATGATATTTTAGTTATAGACAATATTTTTTGATGCTATATTCTTTTGCTGTTTTTGACAAAAAACCGACACCCTGAAGTTAGCTAGTCAACGAAGAAGTTAGCAACGTGAAGTTAGCTAGCCAATGAAGCCTAACTTCTTACGTGTGTACATAAGTACACACACACTTTTTTATTAGAATTATAAACTATGCAAAATCAATTGGTTTTAAAATCGAGAGTTGTAAAATGTACATTAATTTTTTCAAACGTATAGTCTTCGGTTAGTACAATATAAATAAACGTTTTAAGACATGATATCTTTCTGAGAACCATAGTTTAATATTAATTTAAAATACTATACTTTTATAATATAACTATTATACATTGAAATCACAAACTTATAATTGATATAGTTATAATAACCTATTTGTACAAACATTCACCATTGCAAGAACTAACTTATAGAATTATAAAAAAAATTGTCAACCAAAATACCAAGCAGTTTAAAATAAGAAGCTTTAATATTACTTTTTTATTGAATTTTCCATATTCATTTAAAATACGAACTTGCAAAATCTTATACAGACATTTATGATAATTAGTATTTTAATCCACGTTATTTAGTTATTACAAATATATTATGGTGTTTTGTTTGCTAAATGTTGTTTAATTTCTGGTTCATACTGATTGCTTGGTGCTTTTCGTAATTAATACAATCTTGCCCTTCAATCTATTTCTAATATTACCAATTTATAGTGACTAATTCTATTTTGTACGAAAGTAACAGAATACGAGTATATTGCACAAGTTTGTAACATAATTTAGTTCATAGATTACATTATAGCCATATCTATTAAAACACTTGACAAATTCATCTTAATATCTGACAATGACTAGCACGTTGCGTTAGAGCAGTTTGCAGTGACTAAGCCCAAGTCTGCTTTAATATATATTTATACGTCTATAATATATACTAATATTATAAAGAAAAAAGATTTGATTGTTTATTTGCACTGAATAGGCTCCGAAACTACTGAGCCAATTTAAAAAAAAACGTTTCACAGTTGGGAAGCTACACTATACGCGGATGACATAGGCTATATTATGTTTTCAAAAAATTAGGAAACAAAACAAATTGTTTTGAAATTTTTGTTAAATACCCGTCCGAAGCTGGGGCGGGAAGCTAGTCGTTTATATAAAAAGTCCGTCTATGTCCAACTGTTACCTAACACACGAACACGAAGTTGTCTACCTTTGTAGTTCTTAATTAGTTATTTAATGACTGAAAGTAAGATATATAATGTTATGTATACCGTGCCATTAAGTGATAGCGTTCGGTGATGTTACAAGATTTTAGGGAGATTTTTAGTTCATTACGGAAAAATGTCGCAAACATAGTATGTACTCTGCAGTATAAATTCTTCGGGAGTTTCTTTACTTATTGTTATGTACATTTTCCGCTTTCCACATTGTTTATGTAGTACAAATTTGCAATAAAAAAAAAACTTACATGTGTACCTAATAAATATGACGAAAATATTCAATATTCTTTTTTTTAATATTTGACGTTACAATACTGCGAGTTTAAGCTAGTTCTTAATACGTACTGCACCAAAAGAATGCAGTGTTTCTTTAATGATGACGAATTACCTATCCTAGACGAAGCTCATTATTCTTCATCTAGCCGATAATTTAAACTTTGACAGAGTTTTAGCTTTAGTCTTACTTGATCTTACTGCCCTCTCTCCTGATACTGATTTTGTTTTATAGTAAAGTATAATGGTGATATTTGATCCCCCCTCACGACAGATATTAACATTGTCTATATGAGTGTTTGTCATGGTCTGGGCGTTTGTACTTGTGTATTGTGTGTGTTTCCAGACCCCCGACGCAGGAGAAAATCCTAGTGGAGGCCGTTGAGTGTAAGGTGTTTATTTATTTATTATTTATTTAACGTGTGTTACCTACCAGCTATGTATATTATGTATATATTACTTTGCTCATTTACTACTATCATAAAATGTAATATAACACAATGGAGTCTGTAAAAGATGGACTGTCCGAAATGACTGATATGTTTGAAGCAAGAATAAGTGAATTCCATCAGATATTGCGAAAATTAACATCACCAGTCACCGCAGTCTCTCTAGCAGCAGAATTCAATAACTTGAAAAAAATTATATTGCAGGTATTGTCTGCACTTTAATACCAGGTGGATTTTCTTAGCATTCTGGGAATGAAACAACGCCGTAATATGATACTTTTACATGATATAAAAGAACAAAATTTAGAGAATACCACAGATCGCGTAAACTCTCTATTAAAAACACTTGGACCTACCTAACTTCTCCAGTTTTAGCATCAAACTCTCATATCGTCTTAATAAACTCTCTGACAACAGGAAACAACCGATCGTTGTGAAGTTTACAAATAACGGTGTCCGGGATAAAGTATGGGTTGAGAAAACCAAATTCACCGGGACACCAGTATAAAGCAGTCGGGGTTTCTTAGCAACGCTAGTCACAGGCTGTGAGAGTGCAAAGCACACAATTAAATGATATAAGTAGAAGTTATGCTTGCAAAGACTCTCCTTTTACTAATTGTTGACTATACGGATACTATTTACGTTAATTTAAATTAGGAACAATTAAATAAACTTGAGTGCTTAGAAAGTCTCTGTATTCGGTTCATATTTGGGTTACGTAAATATGACCACGTTTCAGAACTTCGCAAAAAGGTCAAGTGGCTACCCATCCGAATTCGCAGGAATAGTCACATTCTGTCTCGTCTATACTCGGTCCTATTTAACTCCTTTCTACCTAAAAAAGAGGTTTGAATTTCTTCATTATACTCACAAAATACTTCGCCTCTATAACGATAACCTTAACCTAAAGATCCCATCACATTCATCATCTTCATCCTCTAAATCCTTTACTATCGAACCTTGTTGCCTTCGGAATTCAATGCCCCTATCTAAAAAAGGCTCAAACATTATAATGTTTTAAGGAGTTAACCAAAGCAGTATTTTTGTCATCGTAATTTTCTTTTGATTTATTAACTTTTGTTATTTCTGTGTATATTTATGTTAATACACCTTATTCGCTTTTTTATTAAATTATTTATGTAGCTAAGTATTTACTTACGCATGTACGTCTTTATGTGTATGTGTGAGAATATATATATTTTGTTAGATTCTTCTCGAGAAGAGAAGACTAAAAGTCTTCTCAAAGTCTCTTTAGAATAGTATTTGTATTAAATACAACAATGAACTTAGGGCGGTGCTAACTATGACTAAACGCCAAAACGTCTGCAATACACATATTTAATGTTTGTGTTTGTGTGTATGTCTTTTACAATGATACGCAAATGTATCGCACTTTATTGAGAAAACTTGAGAGTAGCATTAACAGTCGTATTTCATTATTAGAAAAATTAGCAATTTTGATAATTTTGTTAAATCTATGTGGTGCCATTGAATACAATTATATTATTTATACTAAAATTAACGACAAATTTCTACAAATTACGAGAAATCTGAATTATATTAATTTTAATAACTTTATTTTGTTTTATTATTAATATACAAATGTCTTACAAGTGGTTACGGCAGTAAAGAATATAGCCACCTTGCCGTGGGTGTCGTAAGAGGCGACTAAGGGATAAAATAGTCAGCCAAAGCCAGCCCTGCGGTCACCAACCCGCTGCCCAGCGTGGTGACTATGGGCAACACACATGAGTTCACGCCATTTTTGGCGCGAACTTGTGGAGGCCTATGTCCAGCAGTGGACTGCGATAGGTGATGATGATGATGATAACAAGTGTTTTTCAAAAACATCAGAATGTAAATAGTTAAGGCCTGGAAGACAATTTAATATATATAGTGTTTTTACTTTTCATTTGAACCAATATATATCTATGGACAGAATTACACATGTAAAAAGTTGATGTGTAAATTATTTAAATTGAATTTTTTTTTTTTTATGTAACTAGGTTGGCAAACAAGCGTAAGGCTCACCTGATGGTAAGACCGTAGCCTATAGACGCCTCCAACACCAGAAGCATCGCAAGCACGTTGCCGACCCTATCCCCAACCCCCCCCCCCCCCAGGAGCTCTGGTCACCTTACTCACCAACAGGAACACAATACTGCTTGAAAACAGTATTATTTAGCTGTGGTCTTCTGTAAGGTCGAGGTTGTACCCCAGTCGGGCTGCTCCATATTTTGAGCAGGAATTTTCCTGCTGTGCCCTACCTCAGTTAGAAATTAAACTTAGGCTTAGCTATTATCGAATATATATAAATTTCGCTAATTTTAAATTAACATTGTCATTTATTATAATTTTCTATAAAATCGTACGTTTAAATTAAAATTTCATGGGAAAATACATATAAAGTGTGGAAAAAAAATGCACTTATCCCCTGAGGTATATTCTAGTTAGAAGGGCCTATGTATTAATTCGTTTCTTAAACTATCTAGTTATTTAATTTCGTAGCAACCGGCATAGTAGGTAGGTACCTAGTTTGAAAGAGATACAAATATCCATCGTTATAATCTCAGTATCTTTTGTGCCTAGAATATTTTACAGCAATTTTCATTATAATAAATTGAATTGAGTTTTGATGGCATGCAATATTTGAAATAAATACAATAAACTTGTGAATATTAAAACTGCAACTATTATTATAAAATTGTTCTTTATTTGAACGTGATTGTAATTAAAAAGTCGAAGACTCGTTACACTTATTTTAAAACACTTAACATTTGCGAACTACGTAGCGCGAGAGACTTATAGTGATTAAAAATGTTCTTCTCCACATTTAAAAATGGTATATAATTACAAACTAAAAATAGTTCGAGTAAGATTGTCGAGTACGAACTCTTGAACATGTTAGCCTTAAAAAGTTAATTAAAAACATTTCAGAGTTTTTGACGAAATGATATAATACACGTGATTTTATTCAGAAACGCTTTTCATTAAAATATTTATCATTTTTGAGAACTTCGATGAAACAAAAATCTATGACGCGGTTTCATTACTAACCTGATTTAAACTTGTCTGACAAATATAATCAATCGATTTGTTACAGTTACATTTCTAAATAAAGACTCTCAAAACTACAAGTAGGTATTTTGTTATTCCCAACTGTTGTATCTATTTTAAACATTGTTATAATTACTGTTTAGCTAAGATATATCCTTAGCGTAATTGCTCTGAAGACGTACACATTTTACTTAATAGAATAGTTATTGAATTACTGCAAAACATTCAATACCGAAATTAAAATATTAACTTTTAATATTAGTGTTAAGTCATGGACGACACTGAGTTTTATAGTTGCCCATTAACAATTACCATGTAAGTGTTTTAAAATTTATGTTTACTCTATTTTAAAAAGTTAAGTAGTTCTTATAATGTAAGCAGTATTTCAACAATATCACTCGACACACGCTTTCACGAGACTCGACGAATTCCAACCACCGGAACAGGCTAACTTTCGAAATGGCTACTACATCGTAGACCACATCATAGACCACATCATGTTCGGCAAATTATACAAAAGACTGAAGAGCATATAATAACCCGCTGTGTATGGCATTTGTGGACTACGAGAAACCATTTGATCCTGTTGATACCTGGGCTGTCCTGTATTCTCTGCAGAGATGTCATATCGACTGGCGATATATTGAGGTGTATGTACGACTCGGCGATGACCGTCAATAACCAAAACCAAGGAATAAGGTCCATTTTTATTCATCGTGGGGTAAGAGAGAGATGTAATTTCACCGATTAGGTTTACCAATGCACTAGAGGATATCTTTAAGACCTTGAATTTGGGGGACGAGACATCAGTGTCAACAGCGAATACATCTTTCACCTTCGTTTCACCGTCGATCGTCGTCGTTTGCGGAGGACGTTGGAGAAGCTAAGCCAACTGCTGGGTTGCCTAAATTAATCTCGGTATGAACTTGGAGAAAACGAAAGTTATGTTAAACAGACAGTCATACCGAGACCGGTATCGGTCGATGGTAGCCTTCTCGAAGTTGTTCAGGATTATTTCTACTTAGGCCACACAATTCTATTACGCCGACACAACTTCAATATTATTTACAATTTATTAATTTCTATTTTACAATTGATTTTCTTTTCCAACAGTGGCAACTAGATCTACATAATGCTTAATTTAGGAAATGTCGAAACGGTTACTGCTGAAGATTTTATTCAACATAACCTCACATATTAACAGACTTTAGTCAAGGCTCTATCTCTCATGGAGCAGTTCTTTAATACAGTTCCAATTTAAATGAAACGTTTACCTTCGGTTTCGATTTTATCAAGAAGTTTTTTCTTAATTTTAAACATGCAGGCCACAATTTAATCATATGACAATATGTCACATATATATGCGGCGACGGGGTGATGAAGAGAATATAAAAAGCAATTATGTATAAAAATATGAAATTTTAAATTAACAACATCGTTATTTCATTACTAAACTACGGGAATATTCTGTATAATTAAAAAAAAATCTGTATAATTAAATAGATTCAATATAAAAAGTATACCACCAGAAAGCCAGATACTTTAAGTTCTATCACGTGATACGATGCGTGTTTACATTGTGAAGATTCCTAGGCAATGTTTGCGCTTAGAAAACTTCACTTCACTGTTAAAGGCGTGCAGTACTTCATTCAGCCCGTAACCACAACGGATGTAACTGTCGTAACGTGAAGCCAAAATTTAAGGTTTCACCGGTAATGAGAAGTGTATTTTACATAAATAGTTATTGGTTCTCAATCCGTTATAATAGAAATGTAAAATTTTCGCTCTGCACTACATACAAATGTTTGTTTCGTATGTCATCTAACTTAAATTTTATAAGAAAAAAAATTTAAAATATATCTTTGTGCTTTTTATTCCTATTACTATTTATTATCTTAATTAATTAAATGCTTACATTAAATCTTATACGGGCATTGTTTTATAAGAAATCAGTTTATGCGTTATGAATATGGAATGATATTTCCACGTGAATGATTTTAGCGTATGCAAAGCTCTACTGACAGACATCGGAACGTTAATACATAATACCATCCAACATTCTCTAACTACTATTTCCGTACACTATAATATTCATACATTAGCGAAACAATGACATATCGTCAGTTGCATAATGGTTTCAGGTTATTTCATTGACACACAAGACATCCTGTTCAAGACATGTTGTTCAAACCTTCTTCCTACCTTTAATAAAATACTATTATTTATATGTGCTTCCTTCTAATAGGTTTGTAGTCAGTGCCAGGCCATAAACAAAATAAAACTTAATATTATAAACAGTTTAAATTAATACTAGTAAATTACTGTAATGAAATTACTACTACTACGCTACCCTACTACGCTTGGGCTGTTTCGCTCTAGACGAAGTCACGATGAGTGTTACAGTTGTCTTGGCTTTAGATTTTTATTATATGTTATTAATGTTTAAGTTTTAGTAAGTAAGTACTGAAATTTGCTCATTTACTTCAAAATAGGTACCTATATATGATTATTTTATTCAGCACTTTTTCCGAACGTGTAAAATTAAACGACTATACATAAGGAAAACTTTAAATCGATGCGACGTTTTTACAAAAGGAAGGAAATATGAATAGGAATGTGTGTACCTTAAAAAATTTCCGATCGGTCGTCTTAGCAACAAGCCCGCAAAGTAACAATTTCCAAACTTCGAAAATTCCTTCCTTTACTAACTTCGCTTCTTGTTTTACCGCTTAAAGAGTGAACATCCAAGATAATAATGGAACGCCTAACTTTATTTACAAACTAAATTTGTATCGTTGGTATTAGTCCCTATAAATGCCCTACAGCTAGGTAAAATCTCATATTCTAATAAAAAGTTAAACTAGAGGCTAGTCCAATAAGCCACTTTACTACATATTGGTGGATAAACATACAACATCCGAGTAATAAACATATCGTGTCCATATGGGTGTTTTTTTTTTACCATAATTGTATCCACGTCGATACTTTACTAAACCGATAGTTTGTAAATTTACTATTTAAAACAATCAAACTCTTTAAACTTTTAATGTATCTTATTTTATTTTTCAAAATATTCAATTATTTTAGTAGTACGAAGTAATAAAGTATATTAATAATTTACTTTTAATAATTATAATTTTATTAATGGAATAATAATTACACAGTAAATATTCCATATTTATAAATAATAATTTTATTAATAAATTAATATGGAATATTTACTTTGGGCTAACGCTAACTTTACTGCAGCTGCAAAGCTCTCAAAAGGAAAAAAAACCCGATTTCGAAATATTTTTCACTGGTGCTCCGCTTCTATTGGTCTTAGGCTTTCTAACATTGAAGGAGTTATTCAAATCCGACCAATAGTTCCTGAGATTAGCGCGTTCAAAGAAACAAACAAACAAACTCTTCAGCTTTATAATATTAGTATAGACAAGTACTTGAAACTTGCTATAGTGAAATAAAACAAAAATAAAATAATGCATTCAAATAAATGCTGTAAAGATTTTTATCGTAAGAATTATATTTTTATACGCTTTGACATTGACCTTTCACCGTAAGCTCAGCGTATCAAAAATATCGGTTAAGAAACGCAAAAAAAATCACGGAACAAATACGTTAACATAACAACACCTTGAGGTTTAAAATAAAACGAACTTTTCAATACTTACGTATGGTTGCATGTATACTTCTTGCTAGGAGCCAATCCAATATTACAAGTGCTAGAATCATGCTCCTAAATCTACCGAAAATAACATTACATGTCGCAGTCATTTCGATATGACTAAAAATGTATTCGTAAAGGTTTTAATTATAGCTTTGACAGTTTTACAAAATTAATCGAAATAATTGTCCCACGTTCGGTGTCGAGTAATTGGAATGAAACGTTTTGATTTTAAGCATATCATTAAGATAATGACAACATCATTTCAACGTTAAAAAAAAACTGAAAAATAACACTTCTATGAAAACATTTTAAGGAACGAAACACATCGTTAACCATCATTGGATGGCATTCAACACACGCGAAGTAGTGATTAAGGGGGCGGTAAACTTTTAATATGTTTCTTCGAAGTCCCGTCAAAAGTTTCGTGATGATCCGATCAGCCGGGCATACAACCGCTCACGTCGCTATCTCGCGGACTACTGAACGTGAACGTTGAGAAACGTCAAACGGCGCAAAGGGGTTGCACCGGCGCGGAGCCTCCCCTTTCATTAGCCCTTGTCTACAAAGACATAAAATACGAAAAAAGCTCAGCATAAACTGTGCAGGCTAATATTTTTTCTTTATATCTTAAACAGATAAATTAGATTACATCGTTTTAATTATATTTTTAGCAATAAAAATTTCTTTAACAAGAAGTGACATCCAAAAAATCATCTTAAAACTTTTTAGAAAATTTTGCATATTTAATAAACGGATAAGTTTGTCTAGCCCGTTGGCGAAGTGGCAGTGACCCTTGAGCTTTTTGCTCCGAGGGTTATGGGTTCGATTCCCGCCCATAGTTCTGGGTGTGACATAATTATATACAATACAATACTCTTTATTGTACACTAACAGAGAAAATTTTTACATCGAAAGGAAAATCGAAGGAAATACATATATTTATTTATAAATGTATTATTCGCATCTATTTATCGAATAAATATATACATATAATTATGTAAACTGTGAAAAAAATTATAATAATATTATAAAGAGGAAAGATTTTTTTTGTTTGTTTGTTTGTATTGAATAGGCTCCAAAAGTTCTGGACCGATTTTAAGGATTTTTTCACTAATAGAAAGCTACATTATTAGGAAGTAACATAGGCTATATTTTATTTCTTAAAAACTTAGACATGTGCAAAAAAATGGGTTATGTTCACCAAGGTGTAAAAAATCGTCTCAAATATTTCTTTTCATCGCGTGCGCTACTTAAATGGTTAAAGAGTAGACAAAATGATGTACGACTGAATTATAGGACTAAAAAAGATCTACAAAAAAGTTCACAAAATAATTATTTTACCCGAGCGAAGCCGGGGTGGCCTGCTAGTTACAAATAAAGCTATAGTTACATAATTATTATGAAGTATAATGAGCGGACTAATGACTAATAAGCCATTTCTTTCAAACAATCCAAATTTAAATTATTTATTTATTTAATTTTTTTTAAAATTAGATCGAATACATAATTTGAATTTTGTTTTAACAATCAAAATACCTTTTAGAAGAAATAACAAAGAAAATTAATAAATATTTTGAATTTAATAAGCTGTAATAAAAACCAAACATCAATAACTCTTTGATCGTTCAAAAAAACGTCGGAAACAAATCCATACAATCGCCTTTTTTCCTTCAATAAATACTTGCGGTTGTAAATGATACGTCACTTCCCCGTAAACAAAATATTTTCTGACGCTAGAAATAACATTGAAACCTTTCAAGGCCCTTTAATAGAAAATGTATTCAATATCGCGACGGCTATTGAAACTAGAATGAAAGATTGTTTTCTTAGACTTGACTTTTAAGTTTGTTTTATCATATTCTAATATATTTTGAATAAAATTGAATAAACTTAATTCTACACTTTTAGCTTAAAAATTTACTTAAAATTAATTGTATCACTAATGATAATTCTAACACAAAATATGGAATAGACCAAATACTTTCAAAATATTAATATTTTACTACATTCTTATTATTTTTATTGTAGTAATTACATAATATGTATACTCTTATATTTGCTTTATTATTCGAACAAAAATTACACAGATATAAGCTATCGAAACAAATATAAGTATAAAAGGTGTATTTATCCTTGCAGGAGATAGAGTCTCTATATAGACTCTATGTCCTGCAAGGATAAGTCCTCCTGCTCCTAAATATTATAATATTTATCAAAAGTTCAATAGAGGTTTATATTATAAATAATGTGTACAATACTATGTGTATGGGCTGATCACATAAATCATGGTATAAAAATTGAAAAAAGTAATAAAAATACGCAATACATTAAATCGATCACAAAATAGTTACCCTTTAAATGATTATTCCATTTAACAATAGTCTTAGCTATCCCAAAATACATACAATTATAAATTTTTTTTTTTTTTTTTTTTTTTTTTTTTTTTTCTTTTTTTTTTTTTATTTTTTTTTTTTTTTTTTTTTTTTTATACCACGACGGTAGCAATCAAGCATACGGCCCGCCTGATGGTAAACGGCTACCGTAGCCTATGGACGCCTGCAACACCAGGGGCATCACATGCGCGTTGCCGACCCTTCAAAAACCTATTTACTCCCCTCTTGAAGGACCCCATACTGTAGCATTGTGGGAAAAATAGGTAAATAGGTAGGGATCCCTAGTACATTTTTTTCACCTGATCAGTATCAAGCTAATTTTTTGGGAGTGGCTACATTTTGATGAGGCGAACAAAAAATTCCTCTTCGAAAACTCTCGATTGTGGTAGCTAACAGAGATAGCAGGAGGTAGAGCAGCAGTGAGCGTAGGACCGGGATAACGTACCACGCAATTTGTAGGACATTATTACTTTTAAATTATATAGATAATCACTAACTAAAAGAAAAAAAAATCAGCGGTTAGTAATAATTTTTGATGACCTTACGAGGTCATCAAGTTGATGACCTCGTAAGGTCATCAAAAATTAATTTTTTTTCTGATTTTTTTTTTGCTTTTAGTTAGTTATCTCTGCTCCTGCTATCTCTGTTAGCTACCACAATCGAGAGTTTTTGAAGAGGAATTTTTTGTTCGCCTCATCAAAATGTAGCCACTCCCAAAAAATTAGCTTGATACTGATCAGGTGAAAAAAATGTACTAGGGATCCCTACCTAAAATATTATAAGTCAGTAAATATGATTGAACGATTTAAATAGTTATAATTATAAACTTGACAAAATGAGTACCATTTAAAAATAACAAGTAATTGTTGTAACCTATCATATGATTACGTAATTTGCATACTATGCCAAGTGAATTCAACGCCGCCTCAGTCGCGGTGAAACATGTGGTATAATACAACATTTAATATCTTACTGCTGAAATTAGATAAACAAAGTGATACTGAAAATAATAGTTTAATCCTGCCTGAGGGTGTTTGAATAAGTATATACTATAGTATTTTCTTTACGTATTATCATTTGTACAAAAAAACGTAAAGTAAAAAGTAATATTAAAAACTTTTGAAAGTTTCACTAAATCTTCTCTTTGCATGCTGCCTTACATGCTGCATTAAAAGTGAATATCTTAATAAAACACCAACTTTGTAATACAAGGAATTTGTAAAAGAAATTACACAATTTATAATTTATACAATAAATAGCCGCCTAAAACACCGACGGTTTGCAGGTTCGATTACGCTCGGGATAGATAGTTGTATTTGTACCAATATTTCTTCCCAGAATGGATGTTGTAACGTTGTACGTACAAAATGCGTATAATTACCATAAAATAAACTTAAACTTAATATTTACATAGCTAAAACTAATTAAAAACTACGCTTAAATATAAAACAAAATTTTATTACAACTCATTTTTTTTTCTTTCAAACATAATCTATACTAATATAATAAAGCTGAAGAGTTTGTTTGTTTGTTTGTTTGTTTGTTTGTTTGTTTGTTTGTTTGTTTGTTTGTTTGTTTGTTTGTTTGTTTGTTTGTTTGAACGCGCTAATCTCAGGATCTACAGGTCCGATTTGAAAAATTCTTTCAGTGTTAGATAGCCCATTTATCGAGGAAGGCTATAGGCTATATATCATCACGCTAAGACCAATAGGAGCGGAGTCCACGCCGACGAAGTCGCGCGCAGAAGCTAGTAATAAATAAACATATTAAATTAATAAACTATATACATTTTATAATTGCAACAATAAATAAGTCATCAAGCGGCAACACTTTAGCGATCCAATCAGATCTTTTGTTTTCCGTGGATTAACGGCAGTGCTAATCACCGCGCTATTCGCACTCATTTTTTCTCTGAATCTTGTTTGTATTAAGGCATGACACGTTTAAAATATTGTGATCACTAATACGGAAGAGATTAACATTATATCTTATAAAATCCGTAATCATTTATATATTTCGTGTCGTCCCTAGGCGTTACTTAAGCATACATTTTGAATATTAAATAAGTGAGTGTTGATCGCCCCCCAATCTGGGTAAGTGGGATATGTATTAATGTCGCATCAATTTACTCGTATTTAGTTTATTTAGTGCAAGGAATCATTAATTAGTAAAAAACTTATATTTGTGTTAATTAATTTAAATCACACATAATTTAAATTTTCTTAGTTACTTTATTGCATCATTTTTTTATTCCACCCTCATTTTAATAATTTTTTCATAGAATTGTAAATTTTATCGTAAATTAGTTATTTTTATAAAATGTTTATCTCCGATTCTGATTTTTATGTTTCCACGGCACTACTGCTACAATTAGGTGCTTTCTTTTGTAACGCAGTGCCGTGGATGTTCGCAAAAAGTACTGGACTGGTTATATTATTATATATCCACGGCGCGTTCCAGGGAACAACGCGAGGATAGAAAACAACGCTGGGATTGCCGATAAAAATCTGGCGTCCCCTCAAGCTCCTACATTCACCACAACGACGGTGGTGCTCTCCGCCGCGTGGATATCGTCCGGATTCCAGTTCGCGGCTCCCGGTTCACCATCTGCCCGGCGCGTGACACAACAGGAGAGTACCTGAACCGACGTAGACGAAGAGCTTGTGTGAATTAAGTGCTCGACTCCCACCGGTTAATTTTTTTTTCCACCGGGTCGAATTTTTTTTTTTTTTTTTAAAATAAATTAATGTTATTTGCAAGGATCCCTGTCGTTTTTTTTTTCTTTCTATCATAGTGGACAGGGATAACCGTGACAACGCCTGTTCTTGTTGGTCTCCCCACATTGCCTAGGAGAGCACGTTAAGCCATCGGCACGTTAAGCCCGGTTGTGATAGCGATCATTACTCATAGTAGGGAACATATCTGCCAACCCGCAGTGGAGCAGTTCTCCTACATGGAGAAAGAGACCTATGCCCTAAGCCCAGCTGTGGGATGTTACAGGCTGATATATAATTTTATAGATTATTTAATAATAAATTTGTTCTCAGTATTGTTTTACTATTAAATATATTTTACTATCGAGCAGTTAAATTGCCGTGATCTTGAATATAACTTTTTTTCATAGCTTAAGTTATAGTTAACAGTCACAAAAAAATATTTTTCACTCGCCTTATAACAACAGAAAACAATTAAATTGTTTTAAATCGAACGCTTTACGAACTTTATTATTTATTGTTTCCTAGAAAACACCGACCCGCCGACTGACCGACGCCGTAGCGTTATTTCTGCGAACTTAGGTCTTTTCTTCAAACAAGTAAATAAGTAGCTTCATAATGTCATTTATATTCATACGTACACGTCAGAAATAGACAACTTCTTGAAAATGTTATTTTAGAAACAAATTGAAACAATTAATAGTAATTAGATAATAAAAAATTTATTGAAGATTTCAGCATTTTAGCAGCAGAGATCAGCATTTTATTACTACTGAAAAAGATTTTAAATGATACTGGCGCGTGACTGAAAGCCAATTTTTCTCAATTACACATTTCTGCTACAATTTTTTTCCGCTGATCCTTAACAATGCTAAGTAACAAATTAGTGTGAAGCCAACGAAATGTCATAAGTCATAACTAAAGATTCCTAACAGTATTATGCAACCCTACATTTCATATTTACGATAATATTCTTTTCCTTATGGTAAAGTCGATTTATTGCTTACAATATGAAATTGGATTTTTTTTTGTTATATGACTTAAAGTTACTTTTTACTTTTGCTAGTTTTACTTTGTAAGCACTTTTTTACATATGTAATAACATGTTTGACGTAGATTAATTTTTATCTTTTGAAATGTAAAATGGCTAGTATTAACCATACACGGTTAATAGTGAAACAAAAGTGACTAAACAGATAAAGGGACACTCGGTGCCAGCCTGCCACAGTTACGAGGTCGAACACGCGTAAACTTCATAAATGATTAAAACATACGACATTTCCGAAGTGAAAAAGTGTTTAAAACTTCTTGATAAAAACAGGCAGTCTTAAAATTAATGACCCGTGCTAAATTTGTTTGGCGAACTTCAAACAGATCCTCTGATAACAGTACGCAGAAGTTTCGGTGAGGAAATAAAGTCTATCGTAACCGTGAACCCTCACGATAATTATACGAAACGATGTACGCGGGTTGCGTTTGTTTTGATGAGGTTTTTCAACACGCTCAAATGTAAGGGTTGTTAACGTGTTAACTCTTTAGTATTACCAATTGTTTATTGTCTAATTTAGAGTTCTATCAAATGTATTTTAGGTATGTGAAGTTCGTAAATAAAATAAATACGTAGCAAAATGGATGTATTTAGATATATAAAGTCAAGTAAATACTCATTATTATAACTCAAAAAGTACACCATATGACCAGCTTTCGATTGAAAAAAGAATTATCAAAATCGGTACACCCAATAAAAGTTTCACTTTAAAAAGTTATGAGGTATAACACAATTGAAGACGGCCAACGAAAAAACAGTCAAGTAAATACGCATTATTAGTGATAACTCAAAAAGTACTTGACAGATCGTGATCAAATTTAAATGGGACTACATGACAAGCACCACCTATTGATTAAAAAGAATCATCGAAATCGGTCCACCCAATGAAAAGTTCTCAGGAATTGAGAGCTCCTCCTTTTTTGTCGCTTAAAATTGTAACTGACTTCATCACTATGGAGTTATTGTCCCAGTCGTGATCCTGATCAGGTTTCCCATGGATTATTATCTATTCTGAAGTTTTTGCTAAAAAAACTGATGAATTATCCATATTATTCATTCATTATATAGTTTTAATTTTATAATGCTGATAGCTTTTTTATGCCACAAAGGTTGTATCAGAACAAATATAATATTTAATTATAATTTACCAAGTGTATCTGAATATTCAACAATAATTTAAAAAATAAAAGTATAATTTATTGTACTGGAATAAACAATTTAAATTTTTTTACAATGTTATCATTTTATGCTGTACAAAATATTTCATTGTGTGTCCACAATAATTATAGTTAAACAATCTTTGCAATTTCTCATCAAAAAAAGTTAAACAACACAGTTATACACAACTCAATATAGTGCTCATGAAAACGTAATTTTTATTTGGACGAACAAATCATATAATTAGGAAGTTGATGCAAATAAAAAAATCAAAATGTACAGCTTGATAAAATCACCATTTGCAAGTATGTCCTTAGTTTTATTGCTATTAAAGTAATGAAATTTAACGGTAAAACAATTTGTACTCCTTTCAAGACCTTTGATAAAAAGTCTGAAGTGAAAATTAAAATTCATTCGATGATTACGAGAGTGGGTCAAACTTTTTAAAAAATTTAGTAGGTAAGTACTAATATTGAATTGCTAGATTTTGATTAAAATATTTAAGCATCTTTTCATTCTACTTGATTTACTTTAATTGTCTTTATTTCATCCTTTTTGCCCCTTAGGGCCCGTTGGCGTAGTTTGCAATAAACCTGCTTTCCACCTCAGGTTCGATCCTCACTCCAAATATATATGTAATACTTATAAGTGTATCATTTAATAGACGAACGAAGGTCACCGACATAGCTCTCAAAATCTGCAAGCTAAAGTGGCAATGGGCAGGGCATATTCTTAGAAGAACCGACAACCGATGGCGAAGGAAGGTTCTCAAATGGTGACTACGTCTCAGCAAAAGACGCACAAGCCGCTCTCCAACCAGGTGAACTGACGACCTAAAAAATGAAAACAGCGGGAAGCCGCTGGATTCAAAGGGTCAAACTCTCGTCAAAGAATTCATTGTAATATGAAACTTTGAATAGTTAGGTGCTGTAAAGGACTCACTATAGACGGCTACACGGTTGCTTAAAACCGAATAAAGTCATATCAAAATTTCAATTCAGCTGGACATCGTTCTATAGCTTAGTTGGCTAGAGCATCGACATGGTATGTCGGGGGTGCGGGTTCAAATCCCGCTGGATCTAAATTTTGATATGATAATAAATAACAGTATAGTTATGCTCTAACTCAAAAAACCATAGAAAATCATTTGCACAATATTAATACATCTCAGCAACAGTTATAATGACTTATGTAGTTGCAATTATATTTTAACTTACACTTTTATAAAACCAATTTTGTCGATAATATCAAAATCTATACATATAATAAAATGGTAGAAAAGTCAAAACTGTACATTGAATATTTTTTTAAAAGAATACTTGGGGTGTGATCTACAATCGATACCGAAGCCAAAAATATAGTTTTTAGAATTTTTGTCTGTTTGTCTGTTTGTCTGTATGTATGTCCGGGATAAACTCAAAAAGTACTGCATGGATTTACTTCAAATTTGGCACGAATATTGTTAAGAAGTCTGGTCAGAACATAGGCTATATATTATCACGCTATCACCTACGGGGAACGAGCAGTGAACCTTTATTTCTTCAAATGTATGTCCGGGATAAACTCAAAAAGTACTGCATGGATTTACTTCAAATTTGGCACGAATATTATTAAGAAGTTGGGTCAGAACATAGGCTACATATTATCACGCTATCACCTACGGGGAACGAGCAGTGAACGCACGCAGACGACGTCGCGGGCAGCAGCTAGTTATAAATGAAATTAAATATGTAGTTCCACTTAACTTTTTCTAAATATGAATTCATATTAATGCATAGTTCTGTGGCGTGTTTTACAAAAATCCATTAGCTCAACAGAGGAAATACAATAAAAAACAGTAAAACTAAATGCCTCACACTCTACGGCTCTCGCTAGGGTGTTAATCCTGTATGGGTCTAGAAAAACACACAAAACACACAAACACAAACGCCTAGCTAACGATAACCACTACGTTGATAGTTTAACCAATTGAGTGCGAATTTCTGGTCGAAATGTCTTTAGGTTTCTCGGTCAAATTTCAATGTAGGTACACTATTTTGTGTCAATATCGAATAAGGAAAGCATTCGATTGCAGCGAAATAATTTAACATCAATTAATAGTATTCGTTAGCATTGCAATCGACATTGATTGATAAGGACTCGTCGGATTTTGTTGTTTGTTTGTAATTTTAGATTTTTTTAACTTACTTTAAAAAAACTACATTATTCTGGATTATATGTATAATAAACCCTTCCTTTGCAGTCCGGTAAAAAATAATAGACAACGGTTTATTTCTTTTGTATTTATTGAATACTTTAGAAAAATATTTCACGATTCACGATTCAGCCTGTAATATCCCACTGTTGGGCATAGGCCTCTTCCCCATGTAGGGGAAGGATCGGAGCTTAATCCACCACGCTGCTCCAATGCGGGTTGGCGGATAAAAAATATTTAATACCTTAAAATCTAGTTTTTGTTTATTTATAATTTTCTAAGGAATAGAATTTAACCAAATACCTACCTACGAAATATAGTATGGAAATACCGCTATGAACTAACCGCTGGTGTAGTGGTGCGAGTAGTCGCCTAAAACACCGACGGTTCATGGGTTCGATTCTGGCTCGGGATGTTTGTATTTAGTTTCTACAAATATTTCTTTCTGGTTTCGATGTCTATTCTTCTTGACTTCGACACCGTGCTTGTAGATCACATTTCGGTCCCAATCAATCGATGAAATTAGGTACAAGTAGGTATATAAAGTCAAAACACAGCTTTAGATGATAATATAAAAACAAATAAATATCATAACAAATATATATATATATGTCGCAGATCAGAAGTAGGTAGGAGAGAGAAGAACGGACGGATGACCGAACTACTAAGTATTAAATGGACTCACCGAGCGGGTACCGTCTATCGCGTGGCAGAGGGACAACTCATAGCAGTGCCCGGGAGTTGCGACCCGAGTCTAGGTTTAAGACGGCCGTCTTTATAATGCGCATTAACGCTCGCCTCCACTGACCGAGTTGCCCACAATATAAAGTAACAATTAATTCGTGTACACAAACTAACCCTTACAAGAGTTGAGGTTAAGCTACTAGCAGGATACACAAGTGCACCGCGCCACGCCAGAGCCAAGACTGCCCTAGCTGCGGTTGCATCGGTCTTTTATGCACGAAGGAATGACTCGAATAATAGAATGAGTGAGGGTAGATGAATAATAATAACAACACAGGTACCGTCATTAATAACTATCCGCATTGACTCTCCGACACGGCCATCTTGACAAGTCACACGTCCCCGTGTGATGCCGTAAAAAGCAAAAAGGTACTGCAGTATCAAAGTCCTAACTCGGCCTATCCTGATTCACACCTAATCAAGGCTAAAGGGATAGTTTATCGAATAACACGTTTGATTTTAACAACAACACTAACACTTGCTTCATCTTATTTCAGATCGTTAATCTCATGTTAATACACAACCTCTTTTTGTCGACACACCATACAACCATACGCGAAACTACCATTAAATCAAAATTGACCAATCGTTTTACTATGAACATTACTCCATTATTGCTTTCCACATATTAGTCGCCACTGTCACCTAAATCGAGCGACAGCAGCTCATGCCACCTCCATCGAGTGACGATAACCACATGTATTGCCTCCATCGAGCAATACAACCAAGACATGTTTCAGCAATGGATACTTAAAAACAATGGCACCAACAAAATTTATCTCAATAAAATTGGTTGTATAGTGGTCTACCTTGCTTCATCAGTTAACTTTAATCACAAAAAACTATCAATCTATCCTATTCGCTCACAGACGAAAGGTTCCTCTAACCGTAATTAAAAAATAAAGTTATTGACACAGTAAGATCACATACAACGCTCATGGCCCGGCTGCCTCAGCAGCTAGTAACAACTACTATTGCCACACATATCGTCATCACCTCATGTGATACGACCAACACATATCGTCATCAACTCATATGATACGACCAACGCATATCGTCATCACCTCATGTGATACGACCAAATAGCCATGGTATGTGCTCTATTTACACATCAACATTAAACAAATTTAACTCAGCACGTACATAAGTAAGAGGAATCTTTCGTAAACGATCGTGAACATACCTATAGGTTCTATTACCAGGCAACTGTTTTAACAGACAACTTTAAACGGTCCCTTGTATTTAGGATCTAAACTTAGTTTGTTTCAAGAACTTTATTAAAACAAAATTTAATTTTAAGCAGGTATTACTATCCAGAGTCATGTACCAACGTCAATCTAACTTTCAATAACCAAACTCTTTTTCCACGACACTAACAACTATGTAAGCCACCCTTCCAACCAGCAATTACAATTGCTCCACAATCCACGTGTATCCCTCTTGGATCACGTCACAGTGTATCCCTCCTGGATCACACATTCAAAATCATCCTCTTGATGACTACACACTACAGTCTTTAGAGTGCTTACATCAGTTTTTTGTCACATAAGATGTTTACCATTATGATCGTCATCTACATTAAACTCAATTGGTACATGACCTTCTGGCATATTCCTTCGACTGTCGCTGCGACTATCGCGACGGCTCGCAGTATGATTACGCTCACGATCTGACATTGTGACTGAATCGAAACAAAAACTGAATCTCAAAATCTGTCACTACAAAACTATCTACGTATCACGTCACAAAATAAAACTAAATTCAACAAACAACCGGTAAATCGAATTACGAAATTGAACACTGAACAAAAATCACTTCATTAACTATTCGGAAGATGGCGTCTTTAACTTTACGCTCCCTCGGCACTTCAATAAACAATATAGAAAGGAACACAAAAATATCCGTTACAGAGGGTAATCGGAAATACTCAAGCTAAGAAAGACGACATTAACATGTTATCACAAATAAGCGGGTAACCACAAAAACTTAACAAACAACCTAAGTACCACGACTACGCTCGCAACATTGAATATTGTAACTTTTGAACTTAATTTATTCCTCAGTCATACCAAGTAAAAGTTTATGAAGAGACAGGTTATTATTACTACTAAATCGGTTTAAATGATGACGACTCGACTTGCGCTTCGATCTACCGCACGATAATTCAAACGGGACGAACGCGATTCTCGTGGTATCGTGAAATAAATTACTCACTAGCAACACTCTTAGTGGGCACGAGAACAGTATCCCACTTCTGATGTCGCAGATCAGAAGTAGGTAGGAGAGAGAAGAACGGACGGATGACCGAACTACTAAGTATTAAATGGACTCACCGAGCGGGTACCGTCTATCGCGTGGCAGAGGGACAACTCATAGCAGTGCCCGGGAGTTGCGACCCGAGTCTAGGTTTAAGACGGCCGTCTTTATAATGCGCATTAACGCTCGCCTCCACTGACCGAGTTGCCCACAATATAAAGTAACAATTAATTCGTGTACACAAACTAACCCTTACAAGAGTTGAGGTTAAGCTACTAGCAGGATACACAAGTGCACCGCGCCACGCCAGAGCCAAGACTGCCCTAGCTGCGGTTGCATCGGTCTTTTATGCACGAAGGAATGACTCGAATAATAGAATGAGTGAGGGTAGATGAATAATAATAACAACACAGGTACCGTCATTAATAACTATCCGCATTGACTCTCCGACATATATATATATATATATTATATAAGTTATGATAAAGTGTCCACTTTATCCTTACTTTTATGATAAAAATTATTTAGTAATTACCTTTGCATAAGTAATGTTAATTGACATGTCGGTATAAACATTATTTGATGATTCCTCTATTCCTGAACTGATGTAATAACTTTGTCACACTGAGTGCTGTCAGAGATAGAATCGTTAGCATTGTCAGACACGGTGCACGAATTCTGCAACGCTTTCAAATCCGTAAAGCGTTATTAAACTGTCCAGTTAATGATATATACGTCTCGAAATGTTGTAATATTATCAAGGAATGTGAGCTATTTGTTAATTGAACAGTCCGTTGGCGCAGTTTGTAGTGACCCTGCTTTCTGTTCCGCGGGTTGCGGGTTCGATTCCCGCCTGAGTCTGGGTGTGATATTTGTATTTGAATATATGTATATCTATATCATACAAATAGTATTTGTATGATATAGATATTTATTTATTTTTATTTATTTATTAGTAAAAATAATCATTAAAATTATACTTTTAATCATGTGAAATCGTGTTATGTTAAACAGTCACTTAACTACAATTAGCACTTGTATAATGACATTAATATCTTGTACTTCATATATAAGTATTTAATTTTATATTTACTTTTTAAAAATCAGCCACATATTATTAGAAATATTATATTGCACGCATAGCTATTCATCACTTAAGGTTCTTTTTATCGGGTACCTAAACACTAAAATGTCTTTTAAATGGTATATTATAATATTTTTATATATTTTATTCAGTACTAAAAATAGATAATTATATTAAATAATTAATATAAATAACTTATATTGTGCGTATTGATATGTGTTTGTGTGTGTAAAAATGATGTTCTATTAATTAAGACATGAGTTAAAAAAATGTCTTATTACACAATTACATCTCCTCTGCCCTTAGGTTGCCTGGTAGAGTTCGCTTTTCAGCGATAAGGCCGCCCTTTGTATCTTATAAGACTATTAAAATCAATTTGCTATGTATTATTTCTGTTTTGGTGTACAATAAAGTTTATGTTATGTTATATTTCTAAACAAAAAATAATTCATAAAACATACAAATAATTGGAGACAGCGTAAATAGTGCACATTACAAAAGTCATTCATCAAATAAATAAACAAATAATATAACAAATAGAAAATTGAAAAATAAAACGATTGTTTTAGAGCCCCGGCAACAAGAGAGGATGTCGATAGTGAAGCAAACATTCTATCTGTCCATTTGTCTACTCACTGTGTTTGTGTACCAGATACGCTCACTTGCAATTACGTTTGATACGCGTACATTTATAATGACGGTTCGAATAGATTTAGTGACGTCAAATACTTTTATTTCATTGCTAGCCTTGGACACACTGGATTGCGATTGGCTGTTGCGCGGGCGGTTGCGGATTCGATCCCCGCACACGACAACATTTGTATTGGCCATACAGATGTTTGCCGATGTTTGGTTTGGGTGTTTGTGCAGTACTTGTGGGTCTCCCCACCGTGCCTCGGAGAGCACGTTAAGCCGTCGGTCCCGGTTGTTATCATGTACACCTGATAGCGATCGTTACTCATAGTAGGGAGTATATCCGCCAACCCGCATTGGAGCAGCGTGGTGGATTAAGCTCCGATCCTTCTCCTACATAGGGAAGAGGCTACTGTCAAACACGTAAACTTACAACTACTGTCTTATTTTCTGAGCAATTTCATAACTTAATAGTTCCATACCTTCTACAAAGTATTAAAAAAGATATAAAAAAGTAGCCGAATTGATTACCGTTTTCACCTTTTGTCCTTAGCGACACATTTAGCGATCCAATTTTATTTGTTTAGAAGATTTTTAATCCATTAACAAAATAAAATGTTAATTTTGTGAACAAATATTTACTTTTTAATTGTATAAATAAAGTAACAATACGTATACAATTTGCAACATCAATTATCTCTACTTCTCGTTAACAAAAGAAACTAAACTTTATATACCTACATTATATAATTTTAGTGATTTTACGAACTAGTTTCTAATTTATATGTTCGTTTTGTATTTATCCATTACAATTGTTTTAAATTTTAACCTGTTTATTGTGGAAAATTAGAAAAATTCAATTTAAAATCTGAGTTTAACTTACATCAATACTTTTAGTGTCTACATATGTATAATATTTATATATTATTTATAGGTAATTACTGACCTAAACTAGTAGTTAACCCTAGAACCGTACCCATATAAAAATTTACATTAACGGTACCCTGGGGTACAAGCACACCCCAAATAAAAAGACACATTTTTCAATAGGTAATAAAGTTTTATTAAAAATTAACGTATATATGCTGTCTGACACTAGTATTGGTCTCAATGAACACAATTGAGGCACATAAAATTAGGAAATTAAACAATTTTGGCAATTTTTTTTTTTTGGTGCTCATTACAAAGGTAAGTTTTGTACGTCACGCACTGTGTGCATGATTTATGGTCCTTGAACTTGGCAGAAGGAATATTTTCCAGATTTTGAATTTTCATTAGTTACCACAGCTAATGATCGCTTTTTCCCTAATATATACTTAAGGCAAAGTACGATACTGAAATCTAACTTCCAGGTGAGGTTTGATGAGATAAAATGCGAGTGTCGTGAGCTTTGAAGCCACATATGAAAGTAGAGAACATGTACTATTTCACTCTCTTTCAAATTGCGACGTGACGTCATCTGAAAAAATAAATAAATAAAAAATACTAACAAAACGCAAACACTGAGAGCCATACGTCTATCTTATATATAAAAATGTATTAGTAAAAAAACCTACACAGCAAAAGCCTTCATTTTTCAGCAAGTTAATTGTGCACATAAGATGTCATAGATCCAAACATCACATACAATATCAGTAGATAATATAAGCAGCATAAAAACACGAAATAACAAAATAATAATAATAACGAAATACTTACGTTCTAAGTACCCTGGGGTGCTGGTGTACCCCACAAGCATCATGTCACGTCCATTTGCAAGCAGAATCAACGTCCGACTTAGATATCTGCGAGTCCCCTCGCCCCCCGTAAATACACGGACGAGCGAAGCAAACCGTCAAAGAGGAAAAATGTTATAGACAATTTTTATTTTTTTTCATTTGTACCCCAGGGTATGGTTCTAGGGTTAAAACCTCAGAACTTTTGACTGGGTGGACCGATTTTGATAAAAAAAAATTAATCGAAAGGTAGCTGTGCGTGTCATGTGGTCCCATTTAAATTTAATTGAGATCTAACAGGTTCTTTTTGAGTTATATATATTCGACGTTTATAATGCGTATTTACTTGACTATTTTTTCGTCGATCAACGTTGTATTACACCGCAGTTTAGTTGAAAGCTGATGTTTGTTTTGTGGTTTCCTTTTAATTTGATTAAGATAATTATAATAACTACTTTTTGAGTAAACTTTGTTAACGCGTATTTTATTTACTTGGCTATGTTTTCGTTTACCTACTTTGTATGACTTGTCGATGTAATTGAAGTCGGTTTTTTTTTTGCGAGCAAACACAATTATGTTAAGCTGTTTTTAATCTGCCAAGATAGAATTGCCACAAAGCCGTCGTACGTTCCACACCTGTTTGTAATAGTTCCTTATATGCGACCGTGTACACATAAAGGAGTGAACTCGTTTGATTGTAAATAATAATTAATCTAAATCAAAGTTCGCTTGCCATTATGTATAGAAATTAAAGGAATTTTGTGGTATTATATATAGGTACTGTGGTGATTCATGTAAATATTAATTCAGCGCCATTTAAAATAGGCATCACTTTAAATATATTTAACACATATTTATGAAATTATGTATCCTAATATTATTACTATGCTAATAATGTTAGGACAATTCATATAAGAACACAAAAAATCTATGCCATATAACCAACACCGCCGTTAAGATGCCGGAAGAACCGATGAAGTGAATTGATCGACTCCATTAAGATCGAGTGTAGGAAACTTATCCCCAGAAAATTAAGGGTCTATTGGGATCATGACGCAACGAAAAATCACATTAAATTTCATTTATATCGACAATAAACCCAAATAAACAAAAGCTACGTTAAATAAAGTAAGAGTATCCGAAAGTAGTCGCTATAATAATTATTTCTAACGGTGGCTCATCTATCATGAATACTTAACATATACCTACCTAAATCCTTCCTTAAGCTGCCCAGCAGTAGATGGCAACGTGACCGGGCCATTACATTGTTCTAAATAAATAAGATGTAAATAACATTACGGAACAGAACAAAGAGTATGGTAATTTGCATAATGCTGTCCACCTTCAACCTCCCGACTCGGAACTGGGCTGGAGCCAAACCGATTCAGTTTAGGGAGCCGACATACTTTATTCATTTAAATTATTTTTATTAACACACGTAGGATAAAAGAAGCTAAGTAAGATTTGAATACCTCAAATTTGTACTTAATATTAGCCATATTACGTAGCGAAGGCCGTTGGCAAACTTAAGACTTAAATCCTGCTTCTTCCATATATTTTTTTATAAATGTAACGTTACAATTCTGTTAGTAAAAATCATTATTTTAAATTGATATAAGTTTTTTCAGTACTTATAATTTACCTGTAACGTTATTTTATGTCTATAAATAAAACAGCGTAACATGCATATGTTATAAATAAGTTTTTATGATCTACCTAATTATTTAATTATTGTATATTTTCTTAGTTAATACGTTGTCAAAAACCAAAAGAATAATGATATAAATATTATAATACGATATTATTTATACAAAATCTAATTATTATTTTTTTTATTCTTTATCTGCACCATATTCTTTAATCATTTTACCTGTATTCGGTTCGTAACGATATCAATTTTAATATCAGGCTAAACGTTAAAGAAATATTTCATTTTTCAAATTATAATGTCAAATGAATACTCCTTAATCATGTTCCGTATATTATTTTTATCCGAAATGGAAAAATTATTGAATCTTTTACTTTCCTTGGTAGGTCTGCCCCTTTTCAACTTGAGTTAAACAAATTTTCCCAAACAGACTTTGTCGCGACCCAGGCTGAGGATTTGCGGAGATCAACGAGGTTTTCGTTTTACCGCTTGTTTGTTTTACTTTTCACAGTTATTAAATTCTTTCGATGGACGATACAAAAGTAAAAGGCTTGTGAGCTACTTACAAATATAAAATCTTTTTGTAGTCAATTTATGTACATTTCAACTGGGTACAATAAAAGGATTATGTATATGCACGATTTCTTCTTCCATACTATATGTATATATTGAAAAATATATCATCTCGTTTAGAGCGAACACCTTCTGAAAAGATGGATTGGATGGATGAACCTTTTACGAGTATCGTAGTTAGGTACAGCTAACACCCCATTGTCACAATCCCCACGCGTTCTATTTTAACACAGTATTTTAATAACTTTCTAAGAATCTAAGTATCGTACGCAGCCGTAATTTTGTGTAATCTAATTTACATTACGACTTGCGACGGTTTCGAGGTACCGGTTCTGTTATACTTTCCATTTTTGAATTTAATAATAATTAGTGTAGACGGGTTAGGAATTATTTTTATTTTCTTTTACATTCAAAACAAATTTAGATTGTTTAATTTACCGAAAATGTCGCACAAATTATTTCTTTCAATTTAAAATTACTGTATAATATTTGGTGAAGGAATGTAATAACCCTAGACAAAGTAAATAAAATAAATATTCAATAGCATTTGATGTGAATAATTAAATATAAAAAGTTATGTCAATCGTTACACGATCTAAAAACTTTTCAAATATGTTAAGAAATTTTCGAGTGACTTTGAAAAGGAGGAGTTCGGTATTTTATTATGTAGGCACACAGATTTCTTCTCCAATTGAGATCAGATTTAAAAAAAAGATTTGAAATGGTCTATATATCATGAATGTTTTCATTCCTTACGAAATAACTGTTGTAGTCATTTTTGTATCTGTCATCTTCACTTCAGTCTATCGCAGTCCACTGCTGGACCTCCACAAATTCGCGCCGAAAATGTCGTGAATTCATGTGTGTTGCTCATAGTCACCACGCCGCTGGGCAGGCGGGTTGGTGATCGCAAGGCTGGCTTTGTCGCACCGAAGACACTGCTGCCCGTCTTCGGCCTGTGTATTTCAAAGCCAACACTTGGATGGTTATCCCGCCATTGGTCGACTTTTTCAATTCCAAGGTGATAGTGGAACTCTGTTATCTCTTAGTCGCCTCTTACGACACCCACGGAAAGAGAGGAGGTGGTTATATTCTTTACTGCCGTAACCACACAGCATATTTGTATTTCTATGAATATCGATTTTTTTGGGCTTATTTGTTTAGAATTGTTTTCTACATATGGGATAAATTCTTAAGGATCGTAAGTCATATGTATTATGATTATAATTAAACCGATAAATGATGTTCAAACAAGAAACTTCTTTTTTAAGAAACTTTAAAACCAAACATTGCTTAAAATAAAATATGTTGCAGCGAAAAACTTAAATAAAATATTTTCAGCGAAAAACTTAACAGAAAACTTCATGCCGCAAGAACATGCGAACTTATCGCCCGAAATCGCAGCAAATTATACATTAAATCTTATGTGGAGGCTTGTTCCCAGAAGTGAGATATTTACAAGCCGATTTACGAATAGTTCAATTCCCTTCAAATTACATGTTGTATGCAAGTCCAGGTACTAAAGACTTCTTGGTTGCATCGAGTTCACAGCCGGATTTCAGAATATTCACCTACGAGTATCAAAGTTAACGGCAATTTTTGTAAGTTCAGTTTCAAAATATCTTGATAAACCTAGTTTCAGTTTTATGCTAATTATAGATGTAAAACTAACTTTTTGCCCTGTTTGTAGCCATAATGTAACTACAATTTTAAATCTCATGTCTTCAATCTTGCGAACCTCTTTTAACATTAATAATGATTAAATCAGTACATATAAAAGGACCTAAACATTTGAAAGTATAACAATGTAATTTATCTTCGAATAAAAATGAATACATTTAACATAGTCAACATGTGAACAAATTTTAGTGACATTTTTTTCTATTAGACACGAAAACAACTAATAAATTTCCAATTGGAGTATTAAATGTTGACATAACAAATAATATTATTCTATATCCTGTAATATAATATTTGATCACATGATTAGTTACTGTTTGAACTGACTACATCAATTGAGTTAGCATCAGGCTTTGGGTTCTGGATATATAAAACTAAAAATAATGGTCAGCGAAATATTCAGAATATAAGTCGAACATTTTAAATTGACAATTTATAAATCGGATACTGTGAATATCTCTACATTTTCTCATACACACTTTCTTCGCCATTGTTTCCATCTCTACGATGTAGGTAAACTACCTACACTTGCTAACTTACTTTACATACTTGTATTACTTACACACAACACGTTGATTCATTTATTTTATTTAGGTTAATTTTTACTTATCATTACTTTCTCCCAATTTAATTTTTATTTATTTAGTACGCTAGCAATATATGCACCTGTTATAAATTATAAAGAAACTGGATAGCACCGACTAGAGAGCAAGCTTACAACAGTCGAATATACACTTTGCAAGCTAAACGTAAACTTATTTTTTTAACAAAAAGTAAAACAAAAACCTAAAATTAAAATAAAATCGAGGAAAAGTCAGCGATAGTTTGTCGATAAGTAATTTTTAAACTAAAAAAAGTATTACAGAAAAAATTAATAGTTTTAATGTAATACATAATATATCCTTTTTTACTCCTCTTGTGTTTACATAACTCTATATTCCTCCATAACTTCTTCATAAATAAAAACAGTGAAAATTGAGTGCTAAAACATTTCCACAAAAACAAGCATAATATCTAAAATGTTGGTCTGTTCATACATTCCGTACGAGGGAAACAGAAAACGTTACGCGTTCAACGAGGCGGTCGCGTTATCACATGATGTACTGCGGCGCCGATAGTGATAAGCCGGAGTCATCGCGTTACTTCGCATTAAAATCGCGTTAGTCGCGAACTGACCGTTACCAACGTTTGGACTGCTGCATTAATTTCTGACTATGTAATCGTTCCTAAAATTTTATCCTAACGTGTTGAAATTATTTTATTGATTATTATTATTGTATACGCATATAAATATGTAAATTACTTTTGACAGTACTATAACATAAATATTTTAATCGAATATATTATGTTTTATTCGATGACAAACTAATTAAAATAATTAACCGAAAACATTTTTGTAACAAATAAATAACTAAATCAAGTACCTACCTCGCGACATAATATGAAGAGTTCAAAAGTAGAATAAGAACTAAAACTAAAAAGAAAGAAAATTAATTGGACTGGTTTACCTTTATTCTTAATTTATTTACTGAGACAAACGACTTACCTTCAGTTTTCCAACAAGATACACGGAAAGTGATATAAAGTTTTAAACACAAGCGCTTCAACATTTATTGTTTGTGCTTAGTGAGTTTATTTAGAGATTACTCTTTATATCTCTATACGGAGGGTTTGTTCCTTATATTTTTTCTTATGTTCACTATAAGCTTAGCTAGTACGCCTAGTAGTAGTACTAAGCCTCAAAAATGGGCATACATTTACTACCACGAACTGCATAAAAGATGATTTACACAACAACTTGACGAGGCTGGCCATGGCATGGAGAGTGCATGGCCAAATAATTTATTTTCATTTTAACTAATCAATGTTAGATTAAACTGAATCCGTGCCCTAGCCAATGCACGGTTAAGACAAAGTATTTTTTTCCCCAGTTTATTTTCATATGGATGTGCTTATAGGAAGCAAGAATAGGATTTTTGACAACGACATTCAGTAGGTACGAAAAATATCGTATATTATATTTATATGAATTTTCACAATATTGATTTGGTTAGATAAAAATACCTATATCCTTTAATTCCTTACCATTACATAAAGCAATTACTCTGTGATAAATACAACGGTCTTTGAGGGTAGGTCTATTTTTATATTTCTTATATGACATTTATATGCATTAGTGGGCTGTGTCTATTGAACTTGTTCTCTTAGTAGTCTGTGGTCTATAATTGGTTGTGACATAATTTTTGCTAGTGCGTATCATAGTTAGGTCTTGAAATAAGATATAATGAGAATTATTTTCACTACACCTCAGAAAAACCTTTATCTTTTAAGCGAAAATGAGATCGTGATTCTTAAGATTTGTTAAATTTTGAAAAACAATTTTCTCTAACTTCATCGTCAACTCGATAAAGAAATATCTCAAATGGTAATTGCGTATAGCCTTGTTTAGATGAAACTGTTAAAAAATGTGTATAAAATCTGTATAATGTAGAAGATATTTGAGATATACGAGAATTTATTTATATTCCCAGCGAATAAACTTATCAAGATACGTTATAATACTCCACAAAACTTCATATACAATACTCTACAACTTCTACAAGATTCCAAAAAAAGAGGTTCTCGATTCGACTGCATTTTTTTGCGTGTTACTTTCTAAATTTTTACTGGATATACCGATTTTGTTGAACCTTTGTCATCATAATCACAAGATCAATGATGTTTTTAATCGAGAGCTGGTGCTTGTCATGTCTCATTTTTTGATCGAGATCTGAGTTGTTGTGAGGTTTTTTTCGTTGGCGAGCAAACACAATTATTTTATAATATACCTGAAATAATACACCAAAAGCTATAAACTATAAATTAACGCCATTAAAATTTTATTAATGCTTATTACAAACATTTCACAGCCGTGAAATATTGATTTATTAAATATATCAGCATACTGCGTTTACTACATGCGATCGAAACATTTAATATTCGTTCGCGTCATAAAAAATAGTTAAGATCGTTCCCTATAAATCGAAACTTACATAAATGTAACCAACACGTTATGTTGGTCGCGTGACTAATGAGTTTTACTTATTCTCATTATCGTTTCTAAGTTGACCCGCAGGCATATCGTCGTAACTGGGCGTTGAGCGGCTGCCCAATTATACGACAGAATCAAGTAACGCTAACTGATTATTATTAATTAATGGTTTTGTTTCCACGAACATTGTTTGCGGACGCACGTCAACGGTACATGATGAAGAATTGACATCGATTTTATTTTTGTTGATACCACTTGGGTGGTACTCTTTCAAACAAGTGTTCGGTACTGTTGGTAAGCGGTTACCGTAGCCTTCGAACACACATATAACACCAAAAGCGTCAAAAGCACTGATGTTATATTTAATGGACATTTATTTATTGTATTATTGAAATAAGTTCACGTATTTGTTATTTATGGAAGTTATTATTTATTTTTATTTACAATACTTTGTTTTTCATAGGGTTTTACAGGAAAACAAACCTATGTTATATATATATGCTTGTCAAAAAATTTAACATAATATACCAAAAAAAATTAAATCAATATTTAATTATATTATGTTTCGTTTTTAAGTTTTTTTTTTTTGTAAATACTAATTGGCTATCACAAAAAATTGTTTTATGACAATTGGTTTAACGAAAGAGTTTTAGGCCACGACATAATGCTGCAGTCCAATTCAGAAGTAATTCATCATTTTGGTAACGTCTTATCCGTTTGTCGGCTTTTATTTATACTAGCTTCTGCGCGCGACTTCGTCGGCGTGGACTCCGCTCCTATTGGACTTAGCGTGATGATATATAGCCTATAGCCTTCCTCGATAAATGGGCTATCTAACACTGAAAGAATTTTTCAAATCGGATCAGTAGATCCTGAGATTAGCGCGTTCAAACAAACAAACAAACAAACAATCAAACAAACAAACTCTTCAGCTTTATTATATTAGTATAGATTAGGATTCGTAGACATGCGTGCATTCCTCAAGATGCTCTGGTCATTATAATAGGAAGATAAGCGATAAAATTAGCTGTCTAAACAGCGGTTATAACCACGGCTCGATAATATGTGCGTTATTTGACTTTGAAGATGACGAACACAAAGATAGGTAAGAGTATGACAAATTGTATTTTATGTAACTTTTAAATATTGTCGCTTCACGAGCGAGCGATTTTTAAATATTTTACAAAAAAGAAATTGATTGATTGATTAATTCAGCCTGTGACATCAGCATAGTAAATAATTATCATAGCAAAAAAAATTCAATCTTAATAACTTACTAGTTACATAGTATAATATATAGCTTATGAGCTCCTGAGGTGGGAAGGGCTAAAAGACCTAGAAATTAAGCAGAAACTTTAAGACACTAGGCTAAATAACTAAAAAAATATTAACAACTGAAGACCATCAGGGGTCACGGAGACCCCATTCGCGAGGATATCATAATTCAAATCATAAATATAATAGTAAAATCATAGTAAAAAGTTACTACAATTTTTCAAAAATTTAGGTAACAATACATTAATTCAATGAACCAATTTTATTAACAACAAAAAAAGTCACTCAGTGTGAGTGCCTGTCACAATATAATGTGGTAACGGATTCGCAGAAGTAGAATTTATCTCAAGGGAACCGACTGTGTCTGAATACCGTTGAGTGAAACTACCCACGTTTTGCGTTGAATTGTTTAAAGTTTTTCTTGCTACGGTCAGTAAGACCGCGTTCAACTCTTCATAATATAGAAGAACTTGTAATAGTGTTTCGTACGTTGTTGCTCACCGTGGGAAACTTGTTTTCATTTCGCTACATCTTTGAACAAACTAGTTGAAACAGAGCGTAATACTGCTGTAACGACTGCAACACAGGAATGCATGATCTCGTTTATATATCACTGCACTATACTTTGTGTATACATATATGTACACTCATTAAATCTATATTAAAAAAATGAATGTTACTAAGCGCATTACTCGAGAATGGCTCGACCAATTCGGCTAATTTATTTTTTGTATGTTCCGTAAGACCCACGGAAGGTCTTAATACAAAAAAAATTTAAAAAAAATTGCGTGGACAATTATCATCAACTATTAACAGAACGAAGTCTGTCCGGGCAGCTAGCACAAAATAAGTATAGACATAGCTTTAATATCACTTTAAGTAGACGATACGATTTTTTAAATCAAGCTGAAAATTGAGCAAAAATGTAAACGGAGCTGAAACTGGGCGAAAACCGAAGCACAGAAAAGAGGTTAAACCTTAGTACACCACTCTACTTCATTGCTGGCAAGCGGATAATTTCCTAGTACGAGTAACAATCATTGTAATCCAAGGCACGGTAGATACAGCCATAAAGACATACGTAGATCCGAAACAATTTTTTCTATAACTGTAAATAAATAGTAAATGAATAAATAAGTAAATATCCGCCCTGGGCTGTGGGGATCAATTCTGTGAACGTCGGCGTTTAGACAATTTCTTGTACCAGCTATATCTGATAGCTATAGCTCTATGTGATAGTGGTGTAATGAAGGGCTGCAAGAAAGAATAACGTAAAAAATGTAAATAAAGACAATTTGTTGATATGTATATATAAACCCATATACATAAACGAAGTGATATCATATTTATCATACATATGAGTGACAAATAAGTGGATATTGAAGAACTTTGGCCTTATCTAATCCTTGGTATAATTTGAAATAAATTAAAACGTATTACGGACTCCGTTACTACAATTAACAAAACTATTTTAAACACTGTTTCCACCTAAATTTACTTTCAAAGTTTACGCAGTTGATTATTGAAACGGTTTTTTATCCTAATTGCTTAAACTAATCAAGTTACTTTCATTTAAGATGAATACCAAGTTATTTACAAATATAAAATAATAATCAAGCTGATACAAACACCGGCTTCGATCTTTTGTCCGCATCAAAGTTTATGCACTGGCCACACGCCACTGCATTCTCTTTCAACCGTAACGTTGTTTGAAAAGATTCATTGGTGTATACAATTTTTAACAATTATAATTTATTTCTATTTCATTCGTAGAAATAAAGCTCGGTGTGAAAAGTCATACTTCACTTATTTTATTAATTAGATAATTATGTTTATCGTTTTAAAATAGAAGAGATGTCAACTAGTAACACAATATAAACATTTTACTGCTTGACAACACAACACGTAACAGACACAAAATGTCAAACATAACAACGCTATTTCGACGACACGTTAACACAGCAGTCTCAGGGACTGGCTAACAAATATTGCTCACGATAAGTCTGTATAACATTTGAATGGTATTTGTAGTATTTGGGCGGTTGTGCTTGTGAATTATATGCCTCCGAAACCCGACGGGGGATCGTAACGGGTGCCGTTAAATGTCTGCAATTTTTTACTATTTTGAAATGGCCTTATTATGTTTTAATACGATTTTCGTTTAAGTGCCATAACAAAAGTTATTTGGTTACATTTAATAAATTCCTGATTTAATTGTTTTATATTTTCTGTCATGAGTTCGTATAGTAATATTATAAATCTGAAGAGTTTGTTTGTTTGCTTAAACGCGCTAATCTCGGGAACCTCTGGTTCGAATCAAAAAGTTCCTACTGTGTTAGATAGTTCATTTACCGAGTAAGTCTATAGGCTACATAACATGATGCTACGACCAATATAAGCTGAGAATTAAAAAAATGGTTCGAAAACGGAAAAAAATATATTATTTTTCTAGAGCTTCCGTTGCATGCGCTGCGTAAACGGTTAAAGCTACCCAAAAATTATGTGTGATGGAATTGATCACCATCAAAAGTCCGCGCAAGAATATGTCTCTGTTTTAAGGTTAACTACCCTTAAACTACCTTAAACCCCCTATCCCTACCACTCCCCGACCTCAGATCGACCGTAATTTACTTTTCCTATCATTTTAGTAGTATTCTCTTTCTTTTGCAACGTCTTTCATCTATACTAATATATAAAGCTGAAGAGTTTGTTTGTTTGGTTGTTTGTTTGTTTGTTTGTTTGTTTGATTGTTTGTTTGTTTGAACGCGGTAATCTCTGGAACTACTGGGCCGATTTGAAAACTTCTTTCAGTATTAGATAGTCCATTTATCGAGGATGGCTATAGGCTATGTATCATCACGCTAAGACCAATAGGAGCGGAGTAAACGCCGACGAAGTCGCGCGCAGAAGCTAGTTCTACTATAAATTTCTTCAAAAGCTAAAAGCACTGGTCTATATTTGTTGATAGTAGTTCGTTATTAGTTTTTTAAGAAAGTTTATTTTTATTATTTCTAATGTATTTAAAAAAAAACTTTTTATTGTAAATTCATCAGATGTTTACATTAAATTAATTGCAATTTAAGCGTGAGAATAAAAATGTTATAGGTACTCTATTTAAAACATTTTTTTTATTTGATTGCAAGAAGATATCAATCATTACGATAATACACCAAATGTATTCATTAGCGCAATTTAGGAGTAGGGTACAGCAGAAAATATTGTGTTCAAAATCTACAGGAGCTCGACTAAATAACAGTAATAACTCTCAAATAGTCTTGTGATTCTTTAGTGAGTAAGGTTTCAGAGCTTCTAGGGATGCAGTGTTGGCGGCGAATGTGAGTTTGTCAACGCGCTTTTCATCCTCTTTATAAACAAGTGTATTCGAACTTATTCTTTTTTGTTTGTTTGTTTGTTTTTTTTTACCACATTACTATATGTATATAAAGATAGTTTTTGCAAACGTGCGAAGCCGGGGCGGGTAGCTAGTATACATATATAACTAAACTACTACAACTACTACTGACTACGCTATTAGATCATGATTCGACTTATAACTTAAAACACGAGAATTTGTTTTCTTATGCCAACTTGCAACTTACGTTTATACGTCCGGTTTTGATAACGCACTGGCACAGTGGTCGAAAAAACTGGCTCATGGTGTTCAATATGAATGATTTTTGTGTAGTTGTTGTAGTGGTTTCCGAAGCCCTGACTCAAGGTTCACAACTAGGAAACAGATTCGACACCAATCGTTGGAGGACATCAGGTGGTGTTGACACCGCTACGGGAGCTCACTGACTGCGAAGCTTGTTGCGTGCAACGAGATATGGACGCCCCAATGGGTCTCGATCTAGACCTTCTAGCAATTCCTTTCAACCCGCATCCTTCGCCGGACTAAAGGTGAACTGCAAGGTCTTCCTCTCCTGAAGATAAGCGTTCCGCAGCTCGTTCTCCAGAGTCAGATCGGAACTGTTACGCCTGCGACAGCGTACGTAAATAGCATGCGAAAACGATCCTGTGGCGCCCCGCTATGACCACTGGGTTTTAGTGGGTACTCTGTGTTGTTCACCGGGCCAGGTATCACACACTCCCGCCAGTCTCGTCGGCGGGGTGCATAAAAACATTTTATTTATTTATTTACGTACACTATAAATATTTATTCTGATTTTCATTTTCTGTTTCTGGTATTTCCTGATATTTTTGTAAATATACTTTTTATGTGTGTTTCAAACAAGGATCATTTTTTTATCTATTTAAAAAAAATTATTACTTATAATTTTATTTTACTTTTTTATATCCTTTTTGTACTAATCATAATATCTCTCTGTTTCAACCGCCAAAATTGTACGAGCAGTTGAGAGCTTTTTAATAAGACCCTTCACATTGCTCCTTCAGTTCTGTACTTCGAATCTTATCTCAAGTCTTTGTTGACAATCTAAGCGTTCTTCTGATATTTAATGTTTTACTTTCACGATTTTTTTATTCATGATGGACAATGTCATCTCTTAAAATTAGACCAAACAATTTTTAAGTAAACAGTAATTTACTATATTGTTATCCTTTCCGTTTATTGTAAAATTATTTATTTATTTATACTTTATTGTACACCACAACTACATTTTAACATTAAACACATTTAAAGATATTTACAGACTGTGAAGTACAATGGGCGGTCTTATGGCTATTTAGCCATTTCTTCCAGACAACCCAACAAAATTCACTAGTGCTCAAGAAAAAAGCCTTAATTAACCCAGTATTGTGATTGCTATAAGTATAGGTATATCTTAAGAGTTTTTAGTACGTAATATTTCGTATCGTTTTAACCGGTATTGCATTTACTTTTATTATTTTTTTCACGACTATTCGAAAATTTATCGGTAAGAATACATGAAAATTTAATTATTTTTTTTAACTTTCTTAAAACTCATCTGGATAAGGAAATTGTTTCGATAGTAATTTTAGCATTTTCATTTAAATTAAAAATATAAAGACGAAAATGTAAGTGGACAATAAACCGATATTATTAGTATTTTTGCTAAGCCTATCGAAGAACTACAAATCCAAATTACAATTTTATTGTTTGGTGAATGTCGGAAGGATTTATCAACATAAGCACCTGAAATTAATTATAGCTACAAAACTTAAAAGTATCTCAATTATAAAAAATCTTACTTAGCATTAACAGTGTATAAAAACTTAAATATCGCAACAAAATGCTTTGTGTCAATTAAAGCGAAAATAGCTGACAACGCCAACAACGCCAAGAATAGTGAATAGAGCCCTCATTTTATAGGTAGGTACTGAATAATGTTAATAATTATAAAGAAGTAGCACATTATGGTATAATTATATGCGATTATATTATTTATTTATGGCCAGAAATCATCTTTTTGCGTACATTATAAGAGAAATATCAAATTAATTTAAATTTTAGAAAGATTAAATTACTTGGTAACATCTTTCAAACATATTTAACATCTAAGATATGATTAACGATATCTTCATTTTCCTTAACTATTAGAAAAATAAGGTTAATATTTTGCTGTAACCCTGCAATCTGTCCAAAAAGTTGTAAGTTTGATTCCCGCTCCGATTTTTTAAGTGAATGTACATGCATCAAAACACATTTAACTGTAGGTATCAATCGATCGTTACCTTATATTATAAGGCTTAGAACACAAACATTAAGAGACAACAAGACAGAGAACAGACGACCGTGTGTGTATGTTAAACTTTATATTTATATAAAAACCAGCCTTTTTTAACCGACTTCAAAAAGGAGGAGGTTACTCAATTCGAATATATATATTTTTATGTATGTTCGGGGACAGCTTCGTCGTTTATGAACCGATTTTGACCATAATAAGGGAACCAGGATCTGACGATGGAATCTCAGAGAAATCGAGGGGAACTCTCAAAAATCGTAGTGACGACTAGTGCTTTTTAACCGACTTCCAAAAAAGGAGGAGGTTCTCAATTCGATTGTATTTTTTTTAATGTATGTTACTTCAGAACTTTTGACAGGTTGAACCGATTTCGATGATTTTTTTAATCGAAAGATGTTGCGTGTTATTTGGTCCCATTTAAATTTAATTGAGATCTGAAAAGTACTTTCCGAGTTATATCTAATAATGCGTATTTACTTGACTATTTTGTCGTCGACCTACGTTATATTAAACAGTATAACTTTTTACTGGATTTACCGATTTTGATGATTCTTACTTTAATCGACAGCTAATGCTTGTAATGTAGTTTCATTTAAATTTGAACGAGATCTGATAAGCATGTATTAATTTTGTAAGCATGTAATTGAAGTCGGTTTTTTTCGTTTGCGAGCATACACAATATTATGGTCATTTTTTTCGTCTACTTACGTTGTATTTTTTTTTCTATCTAATTGAAGTCCTTTTTTTTTCGTTTGCTAGAAAACACAATTATTATTCATTACAAAATTATAAAGCATACAAAATATTATAATACATCCACTTCAATATCAGAAGATTCGCAAGGAGTAGCGCTCATAACAATTTCGTATAGCCCAATAAAACCTCACTTTAACATTATTTATTAGCAGCAAAACGATCAATATTTGATACAACCCCTTACATATATTTTTCGAGGGATATTTTTATGATGAATTTACACAATATATTTCACATTACGTTATATTTTGTCGCCGCGTTGGCGCAGCGGTCACAGCATTGGATTGCGATTGGCGGTTGCGGGTTCGATTCCCGCACACGACTACGTTTGTATTGGCCATATTATAGATGTTTGTCGTGGTCTGGGTGTTTGTGTAGTCCTTGTGGGTCTCCCCACCGTGCCTCGGAGAGCACGTTAAGCCGTCGGTCCCGGTTGTTATCATGTACACCTGATAGCGATCGTTACTCATAGTCAGGCCCGGATCTAGGGGGGGGCAAGCCGGGGCCCATGCCCCGGGCGGCAAGTTCAGGGGGCGGCCAAATTCACATTTTACAGACGAATGGACAACTCATCATTTACTTAACTTTGACCACGGAATAAATAATAGTACCTACATGTACAGAAATTTCATGGCCATATCAACTCTACCGATACCCAGAGCGCAGAGTGAGACATGCTGCACGAACATTTATTATTCGCGAAGCGCGTAGGCATAGTTCATAAAAATTAAATTAAAAATTAAAAAAAAAAACCCCAACACAGTAACCTGAGTTCCCTTTAAAAAGTAAAAAACGCGCTTATTTTGAAGTAATTTTATAAAAATTTATTTTGCTTAGTTTTAGTACAATCATTTGGTGCTCAAAAAGGGGGTTACCTGGAAATTTTCCGGTAGTTTTGAAAATTGGTGATTTTATAGTTTTCGACGTGCTCTTTTCGAATTTTCACTTTGCCACCTCGTATCTTTGCCGCTCGCGCCACCATATTGGAAAAATGGCGCTGAAATACTTTTTTTTGAAAATAACTCCGTTCAAACTCATTTTACGATAAAAATAGTTATGTAATAAATTAAACTAGAGAAAATTTCGTACAATTTATGTAGTAATCTTTTTTTTTTTGTAATCCTTAGTTTGAGCGTACGAGAGCTGCAAATTCCACTCTAACACGCGTTTACGTGTCATAATTATATTTGGTTAAGTCCCGTCGACAAGTTTTGAATAATTTTTTTTTAATTTGAAAAAATTATGGTATGTTCTAATTCTAAACACTATAAATATTTAATTCCCGTTGGAAATTTTACTTAAACTTAATTTTTCAACAAGTTAAACGATTGTTAACAAACAAAATTTTCTTGTTGTTTTTTTCAATTGTAAATGAAAAAAAAATGTTTTAACATTGTTGTAAAATTTTTTCGCTTCGTCTATGTATTCGCCTTCGCCTATGTATTGACTCATTACGATATCTCTGGAACCATAAGGACCTAAATAAACTGAACTGGACCATATAAACAAACTATGAATATTTTTTTTACTTTAATGGCGTGATCTTGTTAATTATGTATATAAATAAGGCTCTACGAAGCGAAAATTTTTTACGACAAATGTTTAAACATTTTTTTTTTTCCATTTACAATTGAGACGTTGTTTGACGTGTTTAACTTGTTAAAAAATTAAGTTTAAGTAAAATTTCCAACGGGAATTAAATGTTTATAGTGTTTAGATTACACCATATTTTTTTCAAATTAAAAAAAAAATATTCAAAACTTGTCAACTGGACTTACGAAATATAATTATGACACGTAAACGCGTGTTAGAGTGGACTTTGCAGCTCTCGTACGCTGAAACTATAGATTTTACAAAAAAAAGGTTACTACATAAATTGTAGGTTCTTTAGTTTAATTTATTACATAACTATTCTATCGTAAAATGAGTTGGAACGGAGTTATTTTTAAAAAAACTGTATTTGAGCGCCATTTTTCCAATATGGCGACGCGAGCGGCAAAGATACGAGGTGGCAAAGTGAAAATTCGAAAACAGCACGTCGAAATCTATAAAATCACCAACTTTCAAAACTACCGGCAAACTTTCCAGGTAAAACTATCAAATGACTGGACTATTTAGACTATTTGTAATTGAACTGTTTTGGAGCGGTCCCGCAACGCGATGTAATTTTTTTTTTTTTTTTTGAATTATTAATACTCGTACATACTTAGGTACTTTAAGATTGAGTTTCTTTCATTATTTTTTACTTTTAAAGGGAACTCAGGTTACTGTGTCGGTTTTTTTTGTTATTAATTTAATTTTTATTTTATAATTTTTATGGGTACCATTCATTTATTTTTATTATTAATTTTGTAAAGTGCATGTGGTGCTATTTCATTTGCAACCCTACTTGGATAAATTTGCTGACATTCGGATTTCCATCCTCATTTTCTCCCCACCACATGTATTTGCAGATATTGGGTATTTTCCTCGGTTCCGATTTTCATCAAACATGCGTCTAAGAACACTCGCCCGTAACTTACCTTTCATACAAAAAAAAACTAAATTGAAATCGCGTCCTCCGTTCGCGAGCTACGGTGCCACAGACAGACAGACACAGACAGACAGACACGTCAAACTTATAACATCCCTCTTTTTGCGTCGGGGGTTAAAAATACGCGCCCGCTCACTCGCAGAAATCGCAGATCGTGGCAGCACGCGTCTGGTTACCGTGCGTGCGAAAGAGAGAATAGAAAGAGTGCAAAAGAGTAAAATTGTAATTTCAATTCACAGATGCAATACAATATTTGATTTTTATTTTTATTGTACATATTTTTATTTTAAATCCTATCCTATGCTGTATATAAAATATATATCCTACACGTTTATGTCTATGTACCTATGTATGTGTAAATAAATAGGTTTAACACAGAAAGAACAGCGATGGATGCATTATTTCCGAAAGGCCTATGTAGGCTATGTCCAAATTTCAATCAAAAAAATAGTGGACACCTGATAGCTGACATTATAAGCATGATAAAGGTAAAAACAAAATAAATATAAGTGGGCGGGGGCGGCATTTTTCAGTTTTTGCCCCGCCTAAAAAAAATTGAAGATCCGGGGCTGCTCATAGTAGGGAATATATCCGCCAAACCGCATTGGAGCAGCGTGGTGGATTAAGGTCCGATCCTTCTCCTACATGGGGAAGAGGCCTATGCCCAACAGTGGGACAGGCTGAATATTTTGAATTGGTAAAGCTGTGAGCGATTAATTTGTACTTTTAATAAAAGTATACCAACAAGGCTTTCTGTACAAGATTTTGAAATAGTTTTTGGCTGTTTGTTATTTGTCTACTACTGAATGGATTTTAATTTTTGACGTGATTCGAGTCCATACTACGATCATCGATGAATACTTTTTTCCCGAAATAATGTTCAGTTCCCCTGGAATCAAGGGCGGATTAGGGGAAGGGGGGAGGGTCATGGGGGTCATGATCTCCCCCTGGGCTGGGTCCAGGACCTATGAGGACCACTAATTAAAATTATTAAACATACTATTTTCATATATTTTTGTCACAATATAGATACTTTTAAGTGCAGTACTTACATTACTACTTTTACCTACTTTTAACGTGTATCTATAATTATCAAAATTAAATTATAGCTTCTTGTGACTTTACCACGTCTATGTGACGTGCTGGATCCGCTCTTGCCTCGAAGACGATGAAATTAAAAAAATTAACTGAGGTAGGGCACAGCAGGAAATTTCCTGCTCAAAATATGGAGCAGCCCGACTGGGGTAGTACCTCGACCTTACGGTGGTTGGGGTAGTAAGGTGACCAGAGCTCTTGGGGGGGATTGGGGATAGGGTCAGCAACGCGCTTGCGATGCTTCCGGTGTTGCAGGCGTCTATAGGCTACGGTAGTCACCATCAGGTGAGCCGTACGCTTGTTTGTCGACTTACAATTGTCGTGAACGATTTCCCGGCACGATTATATTATATGTATATTGTTAGAGGTTGATATAAGACACTATTAGTGATAAGGCCGTAATAAATCGTCAAAGATACAGTCAAAGTCTCTTGTTTCGATTTTTAGTAGGATATGGATTATACCTGAATTTTGTTTTGTTACTTTACGTTTCGTTTTGTTTTTTTTTTCTCGTGAAACTATTTTTAAAGTGCAGGTATAACGTGCTTCCTTGAATTCACTTATATCACAATCGGACTAAATGAGTCCAATCCTCAGAATTATTTTGGCATTATAATTTGAAGCGTATTGAGAACAATAAATAGACGATTTGTGGGACTTGAATGTGAAGCAATAAGGAACCAGCTAATGTGCACGTAAACAAATATATGTAAAAAAAATAATCGCAATAATAAAATATAATTATGTACTCGAATAAATCACGAGCGACTTGACTGCACCAAATTGTATAATTCATTTTTTCTTCGCTATTGTCAGGACAAGTTTTGTATAAAAGATAATTGCGTTAACTAGCAAACAAAAAAAAAACGACTTCAATTACAAAAGTAGTCATCAGATCTCAATCAAATTATTGATTTTAATACCACAAGACAAGCGCCAGGTATAGATTAAAACGAAATAAAAACTGCTACTGCACTCTAGTGCTCGTTAGATCTAAGTACCTACTTGTTAGATCTCGACCTCTCTTTGAATCATCCAGTATAAAGTTCTGACGTAACATACATAAAAAATACAGACGAATTGAGAACCTCCTCATTTTTTGGATGTCGGTTAAAAATATAAATAATTCGATTGATTCGCGAAAAAATATAGCCATCAAATTTCGCCGGATCAGATATAAATATGTTTAACTTACACGCTCGGTTACCTCTTCTTAAGGTAGGAAATTTAATGGTTGCGTAATAGGTTCTCCCACATTATAATTATATATGGGACTACAACCCTGGAGCAGAATCATCACTACCAACTACGTCATGTATACTCGTATTATATAAGTGCATAAACAAATAGCTGAACCTGTTAAGCAAAGTTAGAACATTTTTTAAAGTATATGTCGCAGATCAGAAGTAGGTACGAGAAGAACGAACGGATGACCGAATTACTAAGTATTAAATGGACTCACCGAGCGGGTACCGTCTATCGCGTGGCAGAGAGACAACTCGACGCAGTGCCCGGGACTTGTGACCCGAGTGTTGGTTTAGGGCAGCGCTGCCTCACAATGCGCATTGGCACTCACCACCACCAGTCGAGCTGCCCAATCAGTAACAATTAATTCGTGTACACAAACTAACTATTAGAAGAGTCGAGGTTAAGCTACTAGCAGGATACAACGAGTGTACCGTACCAAGCCAGAGCCAAGACTGACTTAGCTGCGGTTGCATCGGTCTTTTATACACGACTGAATGACTCGAATAATAAAATGAGGGTAGTTCAATGTCGACAATATCACAGGTACCGACACGGCCATTCTGACGCGCGTGCGTCCTCGCGCGCTATCCATTAAAATCTTGGGTATTAAACAACAAAATATCGCTCGACTATCCTGACAAAAATCTATTCAACATCTTAATATCTGGTTCGGTACACACTGACCCTTTGGACTAGAAACAATTGGTTTCAGTTAGTAAGTCACTCAGTCACACCAGTCACATTTAATATGGTTATCATCATAATCATTACAGTCATATCAATATGGTAAGTATCACTGATCTAGGTTTAAAATATGAAAACCCCTATAGTTCAAACAGGTGAGATTCCTGCAGCGCATCACTCATCATTACAAACAGTCTGGTCTGAGTCGTCGCCCACTAAAAGCAGGCGAGACTCCTACAGCGTTACACTCATCATTACAAACAGTCTGGTCTGAGTTGTCGCCCACTAAAAGCAGGCGAGACTCCTACAGCGTTACACTCATCATTACAAACAGTCTGGTCTGAGTCGTCGCCCACTAAAAGCAGGCGAGACTCCTACAGCGTTACAATCATCATTACAAAAAGTCTGGTCTGAGTCGTCGCCCACTAAAAGCAGGCGAGACCCCTACAGTGAAACATGGATCGTCTCCCACAACAGCAGAAGAGACCATACTAATGTAAAACAGGCTGGTCGGAATCGTCGCCCACTAAAGCAGGCGAGACCCCTACAGCGTAACATGGATCGTCTCCCAGAACAGCAGGAGAGACCACACTGGCCCGCATTGTTTATCTCTTTATCTTTTTTTTTAAACATCTCTTTTTTTTCACTCCATTTACTATTCATCTCTTAAGTACTTTCGTTAGCTCTGTGAGCATTAGCTTGTATCATAATGTCAAAAGATATTGTACAAAGTCAGTATTAGAGTCGGCACACACACACAGTATCGCAGTAATTGGCAGTCATTGTATCAGTTGACAGTCATAGTATCAGAATCATTCTGGGATTACTTCCATTAAACCGAAAAATTAACTAATTATTATAAGAATAGGCCAGTATGGGTCAGTGTGGGCCTTGTTTCTCCTTAATTAATTAATAAACTACAAATATCAGAGTCACATTTGCGAATAGTAATATCTTGTCCAAAAATAATATGAGGACAGGTTTACAGTGGTGTTTTTTTTTTTTTTTTTGAACTAAAACTACTACATGAACTAAAATTACTAAATCTGTTTAAATGATGACGACTCGACTTGCGCTTCGATCTACCGCACGATAATTCAACGGGACTACGCGAACGCGATTCACGTGGCATCGTGAAATAAATTATTCACTAGTAACACTTTTAGTGGGCACGAGAACAGTATCCCACTTCTGATGTCGCAGATCAGAAGTAGGTACGAGAAGAACGAACGGATGACCGAATTACTAAGTATTAAATGGACTCACCGAGCGGGTACCGTCTATCGCGTGGCAGAGAGACAACTCGACGCAGTGCCCGGGACTTGTGACCCGAGTGTTGGTTTAGGGCAGCGCTGCCTCACAATGCGCATTGGCACTCACCACCACCAGTCGAGCTGCCCAATCAGTAACAATTAATTCGTGTACACAAACTAACTATTAGAAGAGTCGAGGTTAAGCTACTAGCAGGATACAACGAGTGTACCGTACCAAGCCAGAGCCAAGACTGACTTAGCTGCGGTTGCATCGGTCTTTTATACACGACTGAATGACTCGAATAATAAAATGAGGGTAGTTCAATGTCGACAATATCACAGGTACCGACATATATTTTACTCGTTATTGTTTTCATAAAGTTTGTGTGTACTTTTTAGTTTAACGAAAACAAAAAGATGGCTTTTGTTTTGCCTTCGTTTTTGTTGGTAATAAAACTTCTTCGGTTGTGTTCAAATTATAATATTATATATTCTGTTCTCTGTTGTATTATATACTCTGTTATAATATACACAAAGTGTTTTGAATACCGACGTAAAAAAATTGATGTTTTCAGATTTTGGCAGTCCGTTTTTATTATTATATACGTAAGTATGGATTGGTTAATAAAACATAGCTCCACGACAAATAAATCTACCATCGCTTCCCGTAAACAAGCTTACTTAAAAACACATTCAATCATTGTAACTTGTTGCGATGTATTGTTGTGAAAAGGATTCGTCGAAGTATTTGTCTCAAGGGAATCTGTTGATGTCTACAATAAGTAAAAAAGGATATGAAAATACACTTCTTTTCAAGTTTTATGTGATTGTACGTTGTGTGTCGTTCCCGATATTTTCTTTGTATTGGTCGTTTTACATAATGTTTGGTTGACAGTTATCTCTTTTCAAATTATGATGAAATTTTATACTTTTTAGGGTTCCGTACCTCAAAAGGTAAAAACGGAACCCTTATAGGATCACTTTGTTGTCCGTCTTTCTGTCAAGACCCTTTTTCTCAGAAACGCGTGGAGGCATCAAGCTGAATTTATATTGAATACTCAGATCTGCTGCCTCTTAAAGCTGTGAAAAAATGAAACTTCTAAGCCAAGGCAATCAAAAGATACAGCCGTTTATGCTGCAAATTTTCGACACTCTCAAGGGAATCAAAACCTACAGGGTACTTCCCGTGAACTAAGAATCTTAAAATTTGGTACGAGGCAACGTCTTATAGCACAGATACAGGAAAAATTGCGAAAAGTGTAAATTTTTAGTTACTACATTAAAAAAAATATATTTTAATAATTTTACACTTAATACCACTTTTCTCATAAACGCGTAAAAGTATTAAATTGAAATTTATATCAAATACCCAAGTCTATAATACCTTTAAGCTGTAACAAAATCAAACTTCTATGTCAACGGTATCAAAAGAAAAACCAAGTTAAGCCGCATATTTTCATCGAAAATAGTCCCAAAGGAATCAAAACCTACAGGGTACTTCCCGTGAAGTCAGAATCTTGAAATTTGGTACGAAACAACGTCTTATAGCACAGATACAGGAAAAATTGCGAAAAGTGTAAATTTTTAGTTACTACATATAAAAAAAATATTTTAATAATTTTACACTTAATACCACTTTTCTCATGAACGCGTAAAAGTATTAAATTAAAATTCATATCAAATACTCAGGTCTATAATACGTTTAAGCTGTAACAAAATCAAACTTCTATGTCAACGATATCAAAAGAAAAACCAATTTAAGCCGCATATTTTCATCGAAAATAGTCGCAAAGGAATCAAAACCTACAGGGTACTTCCCGTGAAGTCAGAATCTTGAAATTTGGTACAAAGCAACGTTTTATAGCACAGATACAGGAAAAATTGCGAAAAGTGTACATTTTTAGTTACTACATATAAAAAAAAAATATTTTAATAATTTTACACTTAATACCACTTTTCTCTTGAACGCGTAAAAGTATTAAATTGAAATTCATATCAAATACTCACGTCTATAATAACTTTAAGCTGTAACAAAATCAAACTTCTATGTCCACGATATCAAAAGAAACAGCAATTTAAACCGCATATTATATTGAAACTAGCAAACAACTGACAAGGGAATAAAAATCTAAAGAATACTTCCCGTTCGACCTAAAATCTTCAGGTATGAAGCAACGTCTTATAGCACAGATACAGGAAAAATTACGAAAACCTTAAATGTATAGTTACATCGCAACCACAGAAATAGTATGTGTAATGTTTTTTATTTCTGCTTTGTTTTTCAATTATAAAACTTTGCAAAGTAATATTTATTTACTAACTCTTTTTGCACACCAATACACAAAAGAACAATACATAGAATTTATAACAATAAACTTGCATCAATTGCAACAGGCGGCCTTATCGCTAACACAGCGATCTCTTCCAGGCAACCTTTGGGCAGAGGACTTGCATACAAACTAGGGGAAGGGCGCAAAATTTTGTAAAAAAAGGAACAATATAAAATAAAAATCAGATATAAATAAATAACTATATAACAATAGATGCTATATTTAATGACACATATGTACATATAAGTTTACTCATATGTATACACAAATATATAAATACATACATACATACGTATATACACTTTAAGCAAATTGATAGATTAAGACGAATGACATAACAACATAACGTAACTTCATGAAAAATAATAAATAATAAAATAAAGTTGCTTAACATAATTTAATATGATAAGTACATTTCCTTAACAAGTTTTTCAAATGTCATTAAAGATTGAGCGCGTTAGACAGTGGCAATAAGTTCCAAAGACGATAAGCTTCAATAGTGAAAGATTTAGAATAAAAGGAAGACGAATGTGAAGGTATCTTCAAAGTTAGGCTATCATTTAAGCGAAGAGGTACATATTATATCGACGCTTGAAAGGCAATAATTACCAAGCGACATTTTGGGCGATATTGAGTTATATATACCGTTGAAATCAGAAAAAAATTCTGCGTCGATTGCTCTTACTCTCATGGCGCTAGGACGAAGTTTGTTGTCGCTTGGTAACTTAAAAAAAAACACATTTTCACAGTTTTCGGCGTCCAAGCGACAATAATTTTACCGATTTATCAATAACTTTCACTTAGTATGTATTCTATTTTTACAGTTTACACTTAGTAATTTTTGCCAAAAAATTTTAATTTTAAAAGTAAATCCATGCGGTACTTTTTGAGTTTATCCCGGACATACATACAGATAAACAGACAAACAGACAAAAATTCTAAAAACTATTTTTTTGGCTTTGGTATCGATTGTAGATCACACCCCAAGTATTCTTTTAAAAAAATATTCAATGTACAGTTTTGACTTTCCTACCATTTTATTATATGTATAGATTGTCGCTTAGTAATTTTTTACCTAAATGCAATTGTTTTTAAAAACGTAATGTAGTTAATATTTACCTGCCGTCCCTATGCCGTGCCTATAATTCGTCCCTTGTCAGATGGAGGTCCATACTCAGTAGTAAGTGATTGTAGATCACTACAACGGCTGTTTAGGTATTGATGAAGACGATAAAATTATCCATCGAAAGCCTTTATCCAAAAGTTTTTAATGTTGTGTACTAAAACCTAAATTCTTAGTTACTTGTACTAAAAAGCCCTACACTTACCTTATTTAATTTGTACTATGGTTAAAATTGCCTGACAGAAAAGTTTTTCGATTTTTGTTTCGATCATTTTACCTATGGATCAAACATCAGTTACTTCTGGATGCGTCATTTTGCTTCAAACACCATTATGAAAATCTGGGGCTTAGTTAATTTTACATGGTTTATGATAAAATTTTGTCGTCGTTAAGTAATTTTTACCTGTTTGTGATTTTGATTAAAATTTTACTAACCGACACTATTTCTTAAAATATTGAGAAAATGAATAATTTTTAAATACCAGTTTATAAAGCTATCAAATTGGATTTAAAATTCGTTAGAATCGAGTAGCTATGACTAATAGGCGATTTTTAATGAATTTTTTTTCAAAAAAAAAAAACTTTAGAATGCTCTAGTGTAAAGTTGCCAACATGTCGCTTAGGAATTATTGCCTTTCAAGCGTCGATATATTTATCTTTAACGCCAGCGTTGATTCTAGACCAGAATGAAGAAAGTTCTTCAATATGTATTCGTAGCCGGCGACCATGCAAGTAACTATGAAACCAGTCAGACACCTTAGGAGATATGTTAAGAGAACCAAGTATAGCTAGTAGTAAGTCAAAATCAACAGTATTGAAATGATTAATGACATCAAGTAATATTAACACTGTAATGAGAATTCTAGACATTAAAAAATATATATGTTTAAACAATAGCAGACAATAATAAAAATAAATTTAGGAAAACATGTTTTATACAAACTTGAAAAAAAACAGGTACAAAGGTCAAAAAGAAAAAGAATTAAATTACAAAATAAATGTTACATCATCTGTGGGACTATTTAAATAAATAAATAAATAATAAATAAATATCTACTATATATAATATGGTTCAAATTTAATACTTAATAGTAATAAAGTATTTTTGAAACAGATTTCTAAATAGTGACTAAAAAATTTGTAAATAAATAACTTCGATAAAAGAACTTTCCTACCAAGAGACAGGTCAAGGAAAAAAGGGAGACCAATAAAAGGTGGAGAGATATCTTCAACCAGATAATTATGTGGACCGCTGTGTATACAGAAAGCACGGGAAAGGGATACATGGAAATGTTTAGGAGAGGCCTACGCCGCAGAGGCGACTATTACTATTACCAATATTAATTAAGTGATGTTATAAACATGTAGACGAGTTAATTATACGAGTATAGAATAAATATATACATAGGTTAATATACATACATATGTTTAAACTAAGAATACTTACGCTAGTATTAATTGAAATTTTAATAGTAATAGAAATAAAGGCGATTTTTATTTTATTTATTTATTTTATTTTATATAAATTAAAGGATTAATGAAAAGATAAAGATACCTTTGTCTTAAATTTATGCTCCTCCAACTTTCCATATTGTAATGTTACGGATTTCATTTAGCAGCAAAATACCATAACTTTTACTTATACCTGCAGGTTTGTACGGAACCCTCGGTGCGCGAGTCCGACTCGCACTTGACCGGTTTTTTTAAATATTAGCCGTTGATACTCGTAATATGGATTAATAGGATGACAAACCAATAAAGTTGATTTAAGTTTTCTTAATGTATATACAGATTACGCAAAAGTATGTGAAAAAATTGTCGCAAAATCATTCGTCTTATATTGTTTCGTTATGTTTACGCGAATTTCACTCATTATAATGAAACATTTTTTTCGAATTTTATCGCGGTTTATTGGTCGTAACCATGGTTGCTGTAAAGTATCCGAAACGTCGGACATGTAAAAAACCTAATAAACCGCGATAAAATCCGAAAAAGTTGTTCCATTATAATCATTCTTCTTCATTAAGACTATGTGATTATTCCATATTATCCATGATTATATTATTTTAAAAAATCGAGCTTTACATAATAAATAGAAATTATTAGTCAAACAATCTATATTTTTATACCCAGAGTAGGCATCTTTCTATAACTGGAATAGCACAATGGAACAATTCTGAGATTTTGTGACGACTAAATAAAATATCACAAGAATTTAATATTACGCAAGGCATTAACATAAATTGAACGTGGAATAGTTGAACATTCTCAAAGAACCCCAATCCATTCATTTTTCGCCAGCGGTTATAAAAATAACGAGAGCACCGTACTCGTACCTTTCGCAACGTATAACGCTAGACGCGTGCAAAAATTTAAGGCCTTGTGTTGTGTACTGTAAAAGTTGGCACAAAAGGTTCTATAAGTTCCTTCATAAAACTAACAATATTGCCGCGGTAACAAGACAGAAGCGTTTCTCTCGAGCCCACATTCGCGCCATTGTCTCGCTCGGTAGACTTCAGGGGCTTGAGCGGGCTGCGTTAGACCTCGCAACCTTTTGTTTAGCTTTCTTCACCTGCCAAGACGGATCCTACATAAAGCCGTCGCTCGTTTCATCATTCGTTTGTTTTCGTTTGTTATATGCAATTGCAGGTTTCAAGTGAGCCACATGAGAGCACGATGGCGCTCGTTTGTGAGCTGAAGTGCATACACTACTTCGTTTGTTTATTTATACTTCTCAGTATGAAATGCTACCGTGAAATTAATTACATAATATTTTCAGTTTAATTTCCGTAATAATATAATTTTATAACTGTTTAATGATAACAACTTCAGGCTATCGAAAACAAAAATCAAAAATAATTTATGGCAGTTACTACGAATAAGGTCTATAATAGTTCTAAATCGTTGCTTTGTTCAACTTTATCCTATATATTTTATGTTTATTTTACTTTATACTTTACTATATATTTATTGCCTTTATCAAGCTACTTGTCTTTCCATTCAGACTGTAATATCCCACTGCTGGGTATAGGCCACTTTCCTCATGTAGGAGGAGGATCAGGGCTTAATCCACCACGCTGCTCCTATGCGGATTTGCTACTTGTCTAGAATCACTTTATTATCATCACTGTCCTACAGCGTTGCACTGCTGTAGGTGTCTTGTATAATTTTCCAAAAAAATTTAATCCGTTTCATATTTACGATGATATTAGCTCCTATAAACCATCCTTTAAAAGTTGGTTCTAAATTCTGTAGTATAGTCGGTACGTATCACGTATGATTTTTTTTTTTACTTGTAAATTTATTTTTATTTATATATTTTTGATACCCTGCTCGCAACTTTTGCTGAATACAGCAAACCTGCAACATCTTATTTGAAGGATGGTATTAGCAGATCTGAACTCCATATAATTTAAGTAGCCTACTTATATTTATATTGTTGGAAATAAATATTATAAACTCCATACACTACACACACAACTCGATAAATACTTTACCATTACGTATTGAGGGATAATACGTAGTAGTAAAATTATAAGAAAACAGTACAAATGTAACCTTTAACTATCAGTTAAATAAACGGTTCGCCCCTGCCCTTACATCGTTTTGAGAAACTAAAACAAATTAAGACACAGTAATAGACGTGGGCTGAAATATAACGGTCCATTTCGTGAGTAATAAATAAGAAAGTAACATTTCTATAATAAAAGTGTAAGAAGGCAGTATTTTGCATGAAATATATCTCAAGAGATTAATCGTGTAGTGTATTTATATTACTTCACACAATATTGTATTGAAGACTTATTTATAAACTATATTTCCGCCCACAGCTTCCCCTAAGAGGATTACACTTTTTTATCTCATCTTGTTTTCCTCCCGTTTAAATATAGCCTATTTAACTTAGTGAACCAGAAGTGAGGTAAAACAATAATTATTACGTACGTACACACACTCTTAAAATAATTTTAATATCGAGTAATGTAGTTCGAATAATGTAATTGCAGGCGTGCGTTAGTGCATGTGAGTGTGTGTACGTGTGTATACACAAACATGATGGTTATGGAATAATATATTTAGGAACTTATTCTTTATAAATTTAACGTCACATTGATACATACCTACCTAAAATTATTTAGTTAGATCACGTCATATTCTATTCAAAATCTGAATAAGTCTGTCCGGGGAAGTAACTCAACCTTACAGAAGATTACAGCTAAATAATACTGCTCTCAAGTTGTGTTGTGTTCTATTAATGTGGCCAAAGCTTCTGGGAAGGTTCGGGGGTGAGGTCCACACCGCTCTTGCGATGCTTCTGGTGTTGCAGGCGTCTTATAGGTTATGGTAGCCGCTTACCTTTAGGTGAACCGTAGGCTTGTTTTCCGACCTAGTCGTATAAAAATAAAAAAGTAAGTAAGACGTTAGTAAGTCTTTTAGAAAGATTTTACATACTGTTTTATAGAAAACTAGCTGTACCCGCGACTTCGTCCGCGTGGAATTTAACAAAAAAGTTAAAAAAAGTTCGATAAAACGATCTTTGATATTCTTTGATTTCCTTTATTAGCATGAGCAGGCGGTCGAGCGATGCGGGGCAGAGGGGATGGACTCGCCCGCGCCGGCATCTCAAGGAAAGAACGCTAGCTCGCCGAGCATTAAATGTTTCGCCGTTAATTACTTCTAACGATGATATCTCAAAAACTATTTATCTGATTAATATAGTGTGAAGGGCAATTTTAATCTGCATTAAATGCCTAAGCTAAATATCATATTCATTTGGATAAGGATTAATACTGAACTAAAGAAAATATCTTTGAAAATAACGTAATGTTTTTAATTAAAAATTTGAACATAAAAGTGGTTATTGTAAGTCAACCCTAAGAGATAGAGATATGCTATCGCGGACTTTTTTGTACAATTTTTATAGATTTTGAATTCGCTAGTACATTATACAACTATATCTTTGCTAGTTTACGCAGCGTTCGCGTGGAAAGCTCCCCGTTCGCGAGATTTTTTGCGACCTCTTCAACATTTATCGCCGTATTTCTGCTAATTTACATTCAAACATAATAAATTATATACCTAAACCTTCCTCAAGAATCACTCTTTCTATTGTTGAAAACCGTATAAAAATCCGTTGCGTAGTTTTCGAGTTTATCGCGTTCAGACAGACAGACAGACAGACAGGAGGACAGAAAGACGCGGCCGGGGGACTTATTTTTATAATAAGTATAGATATTACCAGTTTAATAGTTGCATATTTTTTATTAAAGCAAAACAAATAAAAATATGTCGCGTATCTATGTTTAAAGTGCATTAACCTTCAGGCGTGAGTGGACAAGCTGATTATGCTTTTTCGGAAAGTCCATAAATGGTATGAATTTAGGGTGTGTATATAACTCCCAACGCGGCCGTAACTTCACGCGCGGCCGGCGTCGGTAACGAGCAGTCACATAAAACAAAATGCCACTTGAAATGGGAATCTGCGAATTGCTTCGATATTTATAAAATACTCATTTCGGTAAGCCATAACCGTTTAAGAATAAAGTATCCTCGCGTAAAGAATACACAATATAGACAAACATAAAGTAAACATGTTTCAAACGTTTCATTTCGAATCATTAAATTTATTTCTGACTAGCGAAAAAGACCAGGAAGTAAATATCTATTTCAATTTTGATTACAAACGCATTTTATTTTAATACTTTGTGGTACTTTTGTAACCGATTTAAAAAAGGAGGAGGTTACTCAATTTGCTGTGTGGCTACGGCAAAGAATTTAGCCACCCCCTCTCGTCCCGTGGGTGTCGTAAGAGGCGACTAAGGGATAACATAGTTTCACTACCACCTTGGAACTTAAAAAGCCGACCGATGGCGGGATAACCATCCAACTGCTGGGTTTGAAGTACACAGGCCGAAGACGGGCAGCAGCGTCTTTGGTGCGACAAAGCCAGCCCTGCGGTCACCAACCCGCCTGCCCAGCGTGGTGACTATGGGTAAAACATATGAGTTCACGCCATTATTGGCGCGAACTTGTGGAGGCCTATGTCCAGCAGTGGACTGCGATAGGCTGAAATGATGAATGATGACCCAATTTGACAGTATATACTATTATTTTTTATTATGTATGTTCGAGCCAAGTTCGAGCATAACTTGGTCTTTTATGAACCGATTTTGATAATTATTTTTTTGTTGGAAAGGAGATATTCCAAGGGTGGTACCATGATAAGGAAACCAAGATCTGATGATGGAATCCCATAGAAATCGAGGGGAACCCTCGAAAATCGTAGTTATGACTAGTGCATTTGTTGATTTTTTTTGGTCTACTTACGTTGTATTTATTACTTGTCAATGTAATTGAAATCGGTTTTTTTTTCATTTTCTAGCAAACACAATAATTAAGCAAAATTAATTCAAATTCTGTTACTGTGAGTATTCTGTATATAGTGTTAAATATGATTTTTCTATAAATGTAATAGTACATGTGTAGCAGACAGGTCATACAACTCCATCAATTTTTTCCTCTTTATAATTTAAGTTTACCGATAATACTATTATTGAACACGTACAAAATATTTTGTCGACGATGGACGCCAGAGCGGTTTTATGAAACAAAAATTTATTCAATATTACGTTACTTAACTTACTACAAATAGCTCTTACCCGTTGTCAGACAAGTAGAAACCGAGACGTCTGTAATTTGCAAATAAAACCTAAATAAGTCCTTTATTTCCCAAGATTCCTCTGCTCATAGAGCTCGGTCCCTTGTCAAATAGAAAGTTTTTCTTATGTCTTATCGAACCAATTACTTTAATAGGGTTGAAGACTTTTTATGACTAAATTTTCAATATTGTTTATTCTGCTGGGATTCATTTTATTGGCCGATGAAAACAGAAGGACAATTCGATACATTATGTTAACGTATATGGCGTATATTATACTAACGTGATTATATATGTGTATGTACTTATAAGTGTGAGTGTTTATTATTTAATCTATCAAACACTATTATTATTCATCCTTTGAATTTTTATATCGTACACTTCAAATCTGTCGCTAGTACATCGTCCTGTTATTTTAGGTTATCTGAAAGAAATCGCTCTTCAGCGATAAAATCGCCTTTGTACACCTTTGTTTTTGTTTACTACTCTTTTTTTTGTATTTTGGTGTACAATAAAGAATGTTATCATTGTATGTGTATGACCACGAATTTAGTCCACTCTGATCTATTATTTAAATGGACAATGCATAGTTCTAAATTTGTCTCAATTACATTTCAAACAATATATAATGAACGGTAGATTTTCCTAGGTTTTAACTTTTTAACAAACCTTATAACTAATAGTGATCTTATTTTTAAATTATAATTTAAATACAACGAAGGTCTAAAGAAAATGATGAGAACGATCATCACGATGATTCATTCCATTTTTTTCAGATTTCACCTTTTGTTTAAGCTCATTTATCTTGATGAGTTTAGGTTCTTACTTTATCTATTATTAACACTACTTTTTTTTTGTTGAGTTAAGTTTTACTTTATTGGTGTAGAAAAAGACGTCACTTCATTTCGTTTTTTAACCGACTTCCAAAAAAGGAGTAGGTTCTCAATTCTTTTGTATTTTTTTTTCTTTAGAACTTTTGACTGGGTGGACCGATTTCGATAAAAAAAATGTAATCGAAAGGTGTTACGTGTCATTCGGTCCCATTTAAATTTATTTGAGATTTAACAAGTACTTTTCGAGTTATATCTAAAAATGCGTTTTTACTTGACTATTTTTTCGTCGACCTAGGTTGTATTATACCGCATATTAACTTTTTACTGGGTGTACCGATTTTGATGATTTTTGATTTAATCGAAAGCTGATGCTTATCATGTTTTTCTTATCATGCTTTTTCTCATCATGGTTATCTTATCATGCTTTGAATACTCTTCTGGGCGCTGTGAAATAACATTTTTAACCGACTTCCAAAAAAGAAGGAGGTTCTCAAATCGTCTGTTTTTTTTAATGTATGCTACCTCAGAACTTTTGACTGGATGGACCGATTTCAAAGTTTTTTATTTTTATCATAAGGTGGTATGTGCCATGTGGTACCATTTAATTTGATCAAGATCTGATGAATAATTTAATGTTTGAGTAATCTTTGATAACGCATATTTACTTGACTATTATTTCGTGTACCTACGTTGTATTACTTGTCGATGTACTTGAAGTCGGTTTTTTTTCGTTTGCGAGCAAACACAATTATTCAATAAAAAGTCACAAAAAATGATTTAAAATAAAATAGCTATTTACTTGATGATATTTTTACATTTAACTTCTATTTATACTAATCATTTACACGTGTAAAACTTCAATACCAAGGCTATGCTTCAAAAGTAAAAGCATTCACATTATGTGCAAGATAACGAAATACACTTTAGTGATAAAATTGAAAAGTATGTAAATCCCAGAGGCAACATAAATATTTTATTTAGCACCTAGATTACTACAACCAATTTTACTTTCTTTAAGTTATAAAATATTATTTATAAAATCTTTCTAAATTAATATCTTCTTTGATATTTTTTTATAAAAGATATTATGAGCAATAGTCACGTTATAGACTACGATAGGGAATTTGTCATTTTGTTCTTATTATAACTTAAATTATCCGAGTTTAAATTGTGTATTTTTTAACATATCAACTAACAGAGGCCTGGATGATTAAAAGCTTAACAAACTAAACAAACATAAATTTCACAACTAATTTATTCAATGGAGATGAGAGTGCCGGTTATGTTATTTCCAGTTATTCCATTATTGAATTTTTTTCATTTAACAAATAGCCGAAATAATAATAAAAAGTGTGTGTGTCAGCTCCGACGCACGACTGGAATTTACTTCTTCAGATCGACTGTCTAAATATGCACAAAAAATACTTTATAGTCTAAGATAAAGATTAATAAAATATCAAATGGTAAATAAATGAATCAAATAATGCCATCGACAGATGATAATATTATAAGATGATATTAGAAAACGTCGTAACCGTCGTAGCCGGTAACGTCGTAAACGTCGTAGCAGATAGATAGCGCACAAAAACGTAACGAGTCATTCGTTCAGTAGATTTTACTCCTCATATTTTTTTATACCAGGGGACTTATATGAAAATCGATTCTTAAGGAGTAAACTCCAATAAACTCCAAAAATATATATTTATTAAAGTTATATTGCTAATATAGATCAGAAAATTTTGTTGACATGAACAGCTTGCAACTTCAACTATATAACAAATACACACGCGTATTGGTTAAAACGTTTCAATTGAACCGAAACATTTTAACGACTTAGAAACAAGTGTATATCTATCTAATACCGCCGTATACGCAAGTTTGGCTAACAGTATCCCGCATTCTCGAACTTTACCGACAACGATTCAAAGTGCATACGAGCGTAAATAACCAAATAGTTACACAAAACATGTACAAAGCATAAACATTGCACATACTCTAATTGAATAATCAAAAGTCTTTCTCTTTGTTGTTTAATGTACAAATCGGAGCTCGTTTTAAACAATTTTATGTGTTTTTATTGAAATTTGAGTTTGAATTGACAACGTCTGATAAATCGATGAACACCTTCTGCATGCATGAAAAAGGATTACTCATTGTAGCGTTACGCTCATTGTACGCTTGCGCCGCATCTATCTCTCTTCCACTCGATTGGCCTATGCGTCCGAGGAGATGTTTTGTTATATGTCGTTGTCAATATACCTACGCTACGGTCGAATTGAGGACTTCTTTTGAAGTCGGTTAAAAAAAAAGTAGAAGACCCAGAGAAATTTGTACCGCAATAACCATTTTAACCGACTTCAAAAAAGGAGGACGTTCTCAACAACAACAACTTGACGAATACTTTTTTTTACACTTGTCGTGTATTTACTCCACTGGTTAACTAGCACACATGCTTAAACTAATTTATATTTTATGGCTTCTCAAGCCAAATAACAATATCAAAACGCTGTTTTCTTTTTCAAGTGTAGTGTAGTAGACCACATCCATACTGTTCGGCAGATTATACAAAAGACTGAATAGTATAATCAGCCGCTGAGTGTGACATTTGTGGACTACGAGAAAGCCTATGACTCAGTTGCGACCTGGGCTGTTCTGGATTCTCTGCAGAGATGTCAAATCGACTGACGATATATCGATGTACTGAGGTGTATGTACGAAGCAGCTACGATAACCGTCCATATCTAAGAATAGCGAACAAGACCCATTTTCTGTATTTCCGTAATTCATGTAAGAACAAACAGACAGACATTCAGCAGACAGATATTTTTTTAAAGTATTGAAATATATGCAATAAATAATTTTTTATTTCGAAATTTTATAATAATAAATAATTAAATTTAACTACGAATTTAATTTTGACTAATTAAAGTTAGTCAAAAATTCTAAAAAAACGGACATAAATTCACAAATTTATTATACGTATAAAAAAGATTATATGTAGTATGTATATTCAACAGTGATACATATTCGACAATCACGGCGCTATCTTTATTTAAATAAGAAATCATCATCATCATCAGGATCAAACATCACGATTTCTCGCTAGAGTGTTTAACACTACTCTTCACATTCAATGCAAATCAGAAATGTCTTTATGCAAATGCGATGAACTTGCAAACGGAGCTGGGTGAATGGTTCGTTGCCATATGACTGAACAATAACAACTAGGTGGTAATAGAGCAACGTCCTATACAGTGTACTGTTTGGCCAATAGCTTCGTTCTAATTAATTACTTACAACATGACTATTATAACGGACGGAGTCATCTTTCAACTTAATAACTTATTTATATATCTTTTAATCAGAACTTTACTATTATTAGAAGCGTCTTAATTTTCCGCTGGTTATATAGTAATACATTATATTGAATATGGCGTCCTCTAAAGGATATAAAGTGACATACTATTTTTTTGTCGTAGTCAGGTTTTAGTTTTAACTTTCTTTATCTCGTTTTTTAAGACACTTTATTCTTCATTCCAGAAATCTATTAATTGTAAGCCGTATTTGTTGTATATAATGTGACTACATTGTATCGTAATACTGTTTTGTTGTTACACTGCGAACTTTGCCTTTTACTCGTTGTGTTTTTAATGCAGGTAACTTCATCACCAGGCATTGTTTTGTTAAGTTTTTAACTTTACTCCTATAACTAAGTAATCTAAAATTGAAGATATCGTTATCAATTTCCCTACTTTACGGTGTAGTAAAATATTTGTTTTACTACTCTATGCCACAAAAATATATTTCTTCTTCCACTTTATAACAATAAATATAGATAGTTAAGTGAAAAATTATAAGTTAGTAAGTAGTGTCCATTTTATACGTAGACAAGAATATGTATGGCCCAAATCACCATACGGGGACGAACATACTCGTTCAGAACATCTTCTGGCGGCTTATGTTACAAGATCGTAAAATATTTCAACGGAGTATGTAAACCTATTTGAAAAACCTAACCTAGATGTGACAAGGAATAATAATTATATACTAGTGGTCGCCTAGTGGTCGAAATTCGGCCCTAATTAATTTAAGTTTAAACATTATTACGGTTTCAATGAATAATTTATTATGGTTATGATTCATATTCAGTGTAGACAAACAATATTAATCTATACCTAATCTATTCTCAATTTGACGTCAGACTTTAACAGTAAACAAAAGAGTATAATTATATGTGAATCATAACCATCTATACATTTGATTAATAAAAAAAACATTACACACACTATTTGACACACATGCATATTATGCATGTGTGTCAAATACATGGTAGTGTGTGTAATGTCTGACGTCAAATTGATAATTTTCCGGGAGTAGCTTCATTTTAATGAGACGAACAAAAAGTTCCTCTTCGAAAACTCTCGATTGTGGTACATAATAGAGTTAGCAGGAGATACAGCAGCAGTGCGCGTAGGACCGGGATAACGTACCACGCAATTTGTAGGACAATATTACCATCAAATTATATCATTATCACAACATATTATAAAACAAAGTCTCTTCCCGCTGTCTGTCTGTCTGTATATATGCTTAGATCTTTAAAACAACGCAACGGATTTTGATGCGGTTTTCTTCTTTACTAAAGTAAATAGAGTGATTCCAGAGAAAGGTTTATATGTATAATACATGCATAATATAGTAGAGGAACACTGATAGTTTTAAAGTTTTCTAATGACTGTGATGTCGTAAATAAACACATTTTTGCGCTTAGATTGCAAATGTTTATTTTATATTTTATATTTTATATTTATCATCAGCATTGCACCCGTGCGAAGCCGGAGCGGGTCGCTAGTAAATATTAACTAACTAAAAGAAAAAAAATCAGAAAAAAAAATCAACTTTTGATGACCTTACGAGGTCATCAAAAATTATTACTAACCAGCTGATTTTTTTTTAGTTAGTTAATATTTATATAATTTGATGGTAATATTGTCCTACAAATTGCGTGGTATGTTATCCCGGTCCTACGCTCACTGCTGCTCTATCTCCTGCTAACTCTATTATCTACCACAATCGAGAGTTTTCGAAGAGGAACTTTTTGTTCGTCTTATCAAAATGAAGCTACTCACGGAAAATTAGCTTGATAGTAATCAGGTGAAAAATATGTACTAGGGATCCCGTACTATTAGCAAATAAGTCTTTTTCACGTCTAGTAACGGTATATCTCCGTAAATTCAACCGAACTCCTTGAATATAGGCGAAGCGGCCAATTCAGCTGGTAACTGCATGAATGTTACCATATCCGAGGAACAAGTGAAGATTGGCCCGTGAATCGCGCCCCTCCCGTAAAACGCCTGTCTTATTACGTCTCGTAGCGAATAAACAGAATTTATGAAAGCTCACGGTTCGAAGTTTTGTGAGAATGTTTTCTACAATACATAGCTAGCTGGCTGTTTCAAGCTTTGTTCGTATGTGTTTATTGAAGTAAAACTTCTTAAAAGTGTGAGTAAACACAAAAGTGTGATCGGGTGAGACGAAAGGAAATTGAGAGAAAGATATAAGTCAGATGGAGCTAAAGAAGTTTTACTTCAGTCTTGTGATCTAAAGCCAACTCGTTTTTTTTTTTTAAATATTTTTCAAGCTTTGTTCGTGTGTTTATTGAAGTAAAACTTCTTCACGCACGCTTCACTTGGGGAGTAAGCTGGTGAATGCGTGACAAAAGCGTTATGAAAAGTGTGATCGCGCGAGGCGTACGGAGCAAGAGAGAGGGAAATACGAGCACACATTTTCTTTCTCTCTTTCTCTTTACGTTTCGTATATCTAAGACACATTACAGGCCTATTGTACAAGCCTATTGCTAAAGAAGTTTGTAATCGTCAGTCGTGTAATCTAAAATTCTAAAGCACACTCTTTTTATAACCGACTTCCAAAAAAGGAGGAGTTCCTCAATTCGAGTGTTTTTAAAGTATGTTGCATCAGAACATTTGACTGGGTGGACCGATTTCGATGATAAATAACACTGCTCTCAAGTAGTTTAGGTAGTGTTGTTGCTGCTGTCGTGCTTTCTTCTCAAGACTTTTTCGTAAGTACCATCTAAAAAGATTGACTGGAACAAATCGCTTTAAACAATTAGGCCATCACACAATCATGTCACAACAATGTAAAATGAGGGCAAAAGTCTTTATTGAATGACTCCCCGTAACCATGATTGCTGTAAAGTATCCCATACCATGGCCCAACTTAATAAACCGCGATAAAATCGGAAAAAGTTGTTTCATTATAATATACTAGCGACCCGCCCCGGCTTCGCACGGCTTGAAATGCTGATAATAAATATACTACAGAATGTCTCTGTATACGACGTTTACAGTTTTTTTTTTTTTTGTCATTAGACAATACAAACATGTTTTCTTTAGATGTTACTCTTGACTTGATAAATTATGGAGTCTAATCCTATCCAACCTAATGTACTTACTATAAATGCGGTTTAAAAATTATCCTTAATACCGAATAAAGTACGAACATACAACATCTTCGAAAATATTCATTTAAATTACATGTTGTAAAGGGCCATATTGATCTATATTAAATGCGCAATGTATTTAAGGTATGTTGTACTTAATTGCATAAGGATTAATTGTGTATTGCTTAAAATCGCTTCGTAAATGAGCCATTATTTCTCGTAATAAGTAAAGGATAAAAAATGGTTATCGTGGACTATCCCTAAGAGATAGATATATACCATCGCGGACTTTTTTGTAAACCTTTTTAAGTTGTACAATACTGTAGTACATTATTTTGATCTATCTCGTAGGGTTCAGCCAGCGTTTGCAATGTAAGCGCAAAAAAATGTGCTTAACGACATCACATTAGAAACCTCTAAAATTATCAGTGTTTATCTACTGTATTATGCATGTATAATACATATAAACCTTCCTCTTGAATATTATAATTAATTATCTATTCCAAAAACCCGCATCAATATCCATTGTGTATATAGTTTTAAAGATCTAAGCATACATAGGGACAGACAGACAGCGCGAAGCGACTTTTTTAATACTATGTAGTGATACATTTTATAGCTATCAGTGATAACAAAATATTAAAATAAGTTATCGATATCTCCTATTAACCTCGAAATGCCCGCCCCCGCAATCCTTATTGCGGATGAGTTATCATAAAATCCGCTCATTGATAATTTATACATCACATATAGGAGATTCCTACCAAATTTGGAGTCGATAGGAGCTACAGCAAGAAATTTCCTGCTCAAAATATGGAGCAGCCCGACTGGGGTAATACCTCGACCTTACAGAAGACCACAGTCAAATAATACTGTTTTCAAGCAGTATTGTGTGGTTGGTGAGGTGAGTAAGGTGACCAGAGCTTCTGGGGGTTGGAGATAGGGTCGGCAACGCGCTTGCGATGCTTCTGGGGTTGCAGGCGTCTGTAAGCTACGGTAATCGCTTACCATCAGGTGAGCAGTACGCTTGTTTGCAGACCTAATTATATATTTTAAAAAAATATTGTTGTAACGACCCATCCCCGCAACCCCTTGTGGGGTAGGATATCGTAAAATTCGTTCATAAATTATTTTTATATTATATTATTTATAATAAATTATTAATATATTACATCACTTACAGAAAATGCAAACAAAATTTGGAGTCTGTAGGAGCTATAGCTCTGAAATTTAAAGTTATCATTGTTAACACCCACCCCCGCAAACCCCTGTAGGGTGGGATATCGCACATTTTGGTCATAAATTATTTTTTAAGCACACAGAAAATTCATACAAAATTTGGAATCTTTAGGAGCTATAGCTCGGAAATTTTAATTTTTTATTGTTAACGCCCACCCCTGCAATCCTTATTGGGGATGAGTTATCATAAAAAGCGCTTATTGATCATTTCTACATCTCATATAGGAGATTACTACCAAATTTATAGTCGATAGGAGCTATAGTATAAAAACGGGAATTTTCCATTGGTAACGCCCCCGCCACCTCCTCTTGTGGGTGGAATTTCGTAAAATCCGTTCATAGCTGATCACTACCCAGCGAAAGGAATATTCCTACCAAATTTCAAGTCTCTACGCCTTATGGTCCAATTTTCCATTGTTAACGCCTCCGTAACCCCCTCTTGTGGATGGAATTACGTAAAATCCATTCTTAGCTGATCACTACTCGGCGATAGGAATATTCCTACTAAATTTGAAATCTCTACGACTTATGGTCCAATTTTCCATTGTTAACACCCCCGCAACCCCCTTTTGTGGTGGAATTTCATAATACCGTTCTTAGCTGATCTCTACTCGGTGAAAGGAATATTCCTACCAAATTTTAAGTCTATACCCTTATGGTTCAATTTTCCATTGTTGACGACCCCGCAAACCCCTCTTGTGGGTAAAATTTCGTAGAATCCATTCTTAGCTGATCTCTACTCGGCGAAAGTAATATTTCTACCAAATTTCAAGTCTCTACGCCTTATGGTTCAACTTTTCATTTTTAACACCTCCGCTTTAACCCCAAAAGGGGGTTGATTTCTCAAAATACATTATTAGTACACCTCAACACCATCTATAGAGCATAGATTTTTAATTTCAAGTCTCTTACTTTAAACACATAGGACCTTCATACAAACTTCTAACCCCCGTTTACCCACTTAGGGGTGGAATTTCGTAAAACACGTTCTTAGCGGATGTCTACTCTCTATAAGAAACCTATCTGCCAAATTTCAGGTTTGTAGGTGTATTTTTCATTCGACTTTCATACAAACTACCATCCCCTGTTTTAACCCCAAAAGGGGGTTGATTTCTCAAAATAAATTATTAGTACACCTCAACACCATCTATAGAGCATACATTTTGAATTTCAAGTCTCTTACTTCAAAAACATAGGACTTTCATATAAACTTCCAACCCCCGTTTTACCCCCTTAGGGGTGGAGTTTCGCAAAACCCGTTCTTAGCGGATGTCTACTCACTATAAGAAACCTACCTGCCAAATTTTAAGTTTGTAGGTGTAATTTTCATTGGACTTCATACAAACTATCATCCCCCGTTTCAGCCCCAAAAAGGGTTGATTTCTAAAAATACATTATTAGTACACCTCCACACCATCTATAGAGCATACATTTTGAATTTCAAGTCTCTTACTTCAAAAACATAGGACTTTCATACAAACTTCCAACCCCCGTTTAACCCCCTTAGGGGTGGAATATCGTAAAACCCGTTCTTAGCTGACCTCTACTCGGCGAAAGGAATATTCCTACCAAAATTCAAGTCTCTACGCCTTATGGTTCCAGAGATATCGTGATGAGTCAATGGGTGGGTTACTCTTTTATATATATAGATAAATAGTGGCAATTAGTCCGTTTCTAGAAAAGCATACCCGGGATTCCTCTAATACACTATCTTTACTCAATACTTCTGCCAACTTTAATCGACACAATGTAATATCAGAGAGCAAACTAAAAACACTATTTCTCTAGTTTCTAAGCTAATACAGTACCGCAATTATAACTTCACAAAGTTTCTGTAACAATTTTCATAGAACTGGAAATGAAGCATAGCGTAGGTATATAAATAAATAGCTGTACTTGATTGTAACATAATATTAATAATTATGCTCCATATTTTACTACTCTGCAAAACATAAGAAAATAACTACATAGGTACTGAATCTTTAAAAAAAAATTGATAACTTTGTATCTCATGCGTTTTTCTTTAATTTAGTATTTTGTAAATTTATACTAATACTAGCTTCTGCGCGCGACTTCGTCGGCGTGGACTCCTCTCCTATTTGGTCTTAGCGTGATGACACATAGCCTATAGCCTTCCTCGATAAATGGGCTATCTAACACTGAAAGAATTTTTCAAATCGGCCCAGTAGATCCAGAGATTACCGCGTTCAAACAAACAAACAAACAAACAAACAAACTCTTCAGCTTTATATATTAGTATAGATAATAAAGCTGAAGAGTTTGTTTGTTTGATTGTTTGTTTGTTTGTTTGTTTAAAAGCGCTAATTTCAGGATCTACGGGTCCGATTTGAAAAATTCTTTTAGAGTTAGATAGCCCATTTATTGAGGAAGGCTATAGGCTGTATATCATCACGCTAAGACCAATAGGAACGTAGCACCAATGAATAATGTTTCAAAATCGGCGTAAACGGTTAAAGTTTCGCACAAATCATGTATGACAGAATTGGTCCTATTCCACGCGGACGAAGTTGCGCGCAGAAGCTAGTCACAAATATACCTATTGACGACGCAGCAACACAGTAGTCACGACAACTGACCGTTGGTTACCACCGGTAGTAAAAGACAAGTAGGTATTTCTAGATTGTCTTACGCCGAGTTGCACGAAACAAAATTAAAATTTAAGTAGAGATTAAACTAATTTAATCACAAGAATTTCATACAATTCTTGCGATTAAATTAGTTTAATCACTACTTAAATATTAATTTCTTTTCGTGCAACTCGGCGTTAGTCTGTCTGTGTTCACGGATATCCGACACGGATTTATGAACTCCAACTGTCAAACGAGTGTAGTTTAACCCTAGATAACTAAACATATTTCGTTGTTACTTTGTAACTAAACATTCGACTGACAGACTAACAAATAAAACTACAAATATTTGTTTTATTTATTACATTTCTGAAAAAAATCAATATAGCACGGATGAGTTATTATTATATAATAAGTTTAAAACAAATAAACATGTCTTTTGACTACTCCTTATAGTCATCACAGGTCGGTACCGTGTGCAGCCCGCAAATGGCTTTCTTACACATGTAGCACGAGTATTTGGTCATTCTGCGTTTTTTATATGTGCAAAATCCTCAAATTTATCGCTTGTTTATCTGTTTTTGAGTTGAACTAGATGAAACTTCATCAATTTTTAAAATATCTTTCATGGTTGCTTTAATATCCCTTCTTAAAGTTAATGTACCGTAGCGTTCGTGCAGCAAGGTTCAGTAAGGCCATCAGCTAGATTTTTTTATGAGAGCTCTACGCTTCAAGGGCTTTTGACCTAGCTTAACCGTTTTAAGCACACAAATGACATATACGTTGACCATAATCAAATTTAAAATGTTATAAAATACTGTGTTGAGGCCACCTGTTAGTCTTACGATTAGCACTCATACCCGAACATATTTAATCGATGGTATCGACGGCACCTTTGGTACTGTTATAGGAATGAATTATTTCTGGTTTACTTGTCACGCCATTAATATTAAGTTGATCGTGAGCAGTGCACAGAACATGTACCATCTTGTTAGACTTAGGTTTGAATGACACTAGAGTTTTTTCAGCACTAAAAGTGCAAAAGCATAGAAGTGCCAACATGCCTATCTTTTCAGTTTTTCATTTCTAATGAAATCTTCTTCTTATTATTGCGAACAGTACCAACAGTAATCAATTTATTGAGATCACGCAGCAGTTCCGAAGCTAGAGGAACAGAAGTAAACCAATTATCCATAGTAATGTTTCTATTACTTCCATATAAAGGTTCACACAAATGCTTCACAAAGTACGTTCCAAGAGGCAAATTTATTATTATTATACAAACAACAAACAATATTGTATAACGTTTGATCTATACAAGCATTACAAAACAATAAAAATATTTTTTTTAAATAAAACCGTGGATTTTTTTTCACACGGCGTTACTAAACATTCGTCTGTGGGTCGAATAATTCGCAATATCTCAGGAACTGTTATAGGTGCAACCACGTCGCTTCCGCATGCGACACTAATTAACCAATCAGGAAGGTACTCAAGCAGGCAGCGTAGTGACGCGTCGGGAACATACCTGAACACCGAATGCGGAGGGGGTCTGTCGACTGTGAGACGAATGATTAGTTATCTAGGGTTAAACAAGCGTTAATGTAGCTGTAATTTTTTAATTTTCTATGCAACTTTCTTCATTTGCCATTCCATAAAAAAACTTCAAAATTATTATGAATTAAAAAAATATAAATTAAATCGCTATAGTTCTCAAGCTACGGCGTGACCATTACAAATTTTTGTACATACATACATGTAGTCAGTATTTACTTACATATAGTACCAAACTATCACTGAACAATATACATAATTGTGTTTACTAGCAAACGAAAAAAAACCGACTTCAATTACATCGGCAAATAATACAACGTAACACGACGAAAAAAATTAACAAACACACTAGTTGTCACTACGATTTTCGAGTGTTTCCCTCGATTTCTCTGGGATTCCATCATCAGATCCTGGTTTCCTTATCATGGTACCTAAATTGGGATATCTCCTTTCCGACAAAAAGAGGGAAAAATCGATTCATAAACGACGAAGTTACCCCGAACATACATAAAAAATATACATATATATACGGTCGAATTGAGTAACCTCCTCCTTTTTAAGTCGGTTAAAAATACAATACAAATATACTTTATTGTACACTGAGAGGGGAAATTTTCCCTCCTCAAGCATGAAAAGCATGAAAAGGAAACGACAAAGAATTTGACGAAATGGAGGTGTACATACATACATATATATAACTATATACATAAATACACATACATAATTATATATATTACATACATATACTCAAATACCATTTATAAATACACATTTATATAAATATACAAATACAATTCTTTATTTAAATATCAATTTTGTTTTTTGTTACTCAGCTTTTTTTTTTACTTCCTTTTAAAAATATATTTCTCTGACATTACAGAGATGGACCGATATTCAGTTTTCGATAGCAGCGGTTCGGGACTCTTTCGAGATATGTTTCAATATAAAAATGTGTCTTTGGATCGCCGAAGCTATTGAATTTCAACTCAGTCTTTCTTTAAGCATTAAGTAGAAAGCGATACATGTCAGACCTTAAGAATAAATTTGCGTTTTGAAACACATAGACATAATAATATAAATGTCAGTGAGTTTAAGTATAAGCTACACAATGGTCGATACACTGCTTACTTCCACAACGTTGTTAGTGAGAGTCTTGTGGACCAGAAAACCGACGCCACCTTGGGAAAGCCCATCAACTTCACGGAAGTAGAACAAGTGTAGAACTTGAAATTAATATTTAATAACAAGGAACTTCGTTCCTATCTGGTGTCCCACAACACCACATGGTTTTTTTCCAATGACTAATCATGTTTTGACGACTAATCATCGTCATCATCGCACATATAAAAAAAATTAACGATCGCTGTCTGTACATGGAAGATATATGAAAAAAAATATTATTGGGACCTTAATCAATGCAAATAGCACCCAAGACAATGAATATTAGAATTTTCGTCTGTTTGTCTGTGCGTTTGTGCACGCTAATGTCAGAAACAGCTTATCCGATTTAGATGTGGTTTTCACTAATATATTGTGGTAAGCTTCACTTAACATTAAGTGTTTGTTTTATGTCAATCGGTTCATAAATAAATAAAAATATCTTTTGCTTGAACTTGGCTTGACACGCTGCCGCGTGTCTAGATACCAATTTAAAGAATCACTTTGAACACGTAAAGTCACTATTCCACGCGGAGAAAGTAAAAGTCTGGTAACTAAGGAAAACCTTTGTGATTATTGTATATTCTGAGAATGTTCTAGAAAAACTGTTTGGTGGAAAAATATTTATTATTTTTGTGTTGCTGCTTATCATATTTGATGCTTATCATATATGGCTTATACTATATATATGCTGCAATCATATTGTTTTGTATATTCTTTAATTAAAATTAATCATTAAATAATCTTTAACCGTGTGGTAAACTTGAACATTTTGATGCCCTAAAGCATAATAGAATTTAAAAAAAAATCTAGGACTATCAGCTTTGAATACGCTTCGAGGAACTGTGAGGTAACGTTTTTGCGACGGAGTGTTGCGCTAAAGCCATTTAGATGTTTCTTGTTTTTTGGACTTTTGTGTTTTGTTTTTGGTATATTTTTATCATTTATTGCGTTAAAAAGGACGATACACATTTTAGAAAAAAACGTTTTATCAGACCCTTTTTTAACCGTCTTCATATGGGTTATGTTTTAAAAATTAATGTCTCGTGTCTCTCAAATCAATGTGTCTTTCCCGTTACAAATTAATTTGAGAAATATTAAATACTTTTCATTATTTTCAGGTAAACTACAAATATGGTTAAAGTAATTGTACTAATGCTTGTCTGTTTGGCACTTGCGGTCTTCGCTACAGCTAAACCCAGGTTCGTATTATTCTTTGTCGTTACTCTGGTATCTAGCAAAGACTTTTATATCTTCAAAATGTATCTATTGTCTTTGTCTTTTTCGTGTTTTACTGTGTTCTTACTTGTGTATGCACGAAAACTTTATAAATTAATTTTTATAAATTATTGCATCTTAGGTCAAATATTTACATAACTATACATTTTATTCTGTCATCATTTTAATTTCTTGTATTATATTTGAAACATTGTATAAAATTTTGAAATTGTGCGTTAGTTTACTACTGTCTTGACATTCTTTTTTTTGTTCTTTCAGTCATGAAGAGTCACCACAGCCAGAAACAAATAATGATATTGTTGAGGTAGGTGTAGTAATAAATAATCTGTACAATTTCAGTTCAAACGAAACCATTTAAAATTTATTGTTGCTTACAGAAGTAAAACACGTGTATTTTTCTGAAACCTGTCTTAGCGTTTTTCAGTATACGCTTAACTTAATATACATATATTTTCAATGTATTTTCTGATGTTAACACTTTGTAACTCACAGTAAAAGGAAAACGTATTATATAATGATAAAATGTGTTTTGAATTTTTAGTATAATGATTAAAATGCTACTAACAAAAATATTCCAGAAAATTTCGTATGTTATACAGTGTGGTTATTCCACCATTGTTTAATCCACCATTCTGCTCCACTGCGGATTGGCCAATATATTCCCTACTATGAGTAACGGTCACTATATATATTACTATTTATAGGTGTATATGATAACAACCGGGACCAACAGCTTAACGTACTCTCCGAGGCATGGTGGGGAGACCCACAAGGACAGACATCCAAACCGGAAACAAAAATTTGGATAAGGACAAATAACTAACCATCTCGCAAGGGAATTGAACCCGTGAACCTCCGGTGTGTAGGCTTACACAGCACACGCACCACAACATCAAAGCGCAATGAACCAACATGAACTAAACTGCCAAAATCTTAACTACAAATTTCTTTATACAATTACTTGATTGAATACTAATTAGATTAGTCCACCACCACCACCACCACTTCAGCCTATCACAGTCCACTGTTGGACATACTTAGGCCTCCACAAGTTCGCGCCCGACATTATGACGCAAACTCATGTGTTTTGCCCATAGTCACCACGTTGGGCAGGCGGGTTGGTGACCGCAGGGCTGGCTTTGTCGCACCGAAGACGCTGCTGCCCGTCTTTGGCCTGAGTACTTCAAAGCCAGCATGGATGGTTATTCCGCCATTCGTCGGCTTTTTAAGTTCCAAGGTGGTAGTAGAACTGTGTTATCCCTTAGTCGCCTCGTACGACACAAACGGGAAGAGAGGGGGTGGCTACATTCTTTAATGCCATAGTAGTAGCCGATTAGATTGGTCAGAGAAAACTAATTGCTATATTATTTCTAGATCGAGACAGTTTTAGAATTACGATAACAGTCTTGTTTGTTATTATACTATTTTTTCTAGACTAAGTGCCTGCTCAATTACTTAACCATCTATAAACCAATCCTAAGACTAGTCAAGTAAATAGTTTTATTAACGAGTTTTGTGACGAATTATTTAATTTTATTAATTTTTTTTAATAGTATATAAAATATTTAATGGAATAATTAAATAGGCTTATAGCTTCAGTTCTTTTGTTTTTGTTGTTTCTTAATTATTTCTTAAATCACTATAACCATTGCTAGGATAATTCCTTAATAATTGACTGTTACTACTTACTAGTATTCAACTTTTCATTACATTGATTTCTCGATTAGTCTAACGGGTAGTTCAATAAAGTTACTTGGTTAATAGATTAATTGTCTACAAATTAGTATGATTGGAGGATTTGAGTAGTGTATAAGCTAGTTTCATGTAGTTACAGTTTTATTATTAGCTGTACAACATGACTAATAAGCCTACAATTATTTGTTCGACTTTTTGCACGATTTGCTTAAGATCTATATTTCCTACAATTTGACAGCTTTAAAATTATTTTCTCAATCTTTAACTTGATTAGTTACTTGATATATATTATTGGTAAATAATCATTGACATTTATTACAATTTTAGGAACACATCGAGATGGACGATCAAATAGGATTCAGGAATAACTATAGACAAATTTGTAGGAGTAACTGTAAACAAGAGAACAACAAAATTAATTCGATAACCATTAACAGTGGCACTAGCTACAGACAAATTTACTGTCTAGGCAACGGAAACAACAACATTAATACGTTGATCATCAACAGTCCCCAAAGCAACAGACAAATCTACTGTATTGGTAACGGAAACAACAACATTAATACGGTAACCGCCAACAGTTACGATAGCTACAGACATATCTACTGTATTGGCTACGGAGCGAACAACATTAATAGTATAAACGTCCAAAACCACTGCTGAAGAAAAACAATAAGACAAACTAACTATATTGGCAACGGAAACGGCAACGGAAACGGCAACATTAACCATGTAAACATCTACAGCTAGCCCTTACAAACACAATTTATTGATTATTATATATTAATAGCAATTCACTGACTTGTGTATATTTTGTGTGTATGATTAAAAAAATGATAAAATATTGCCTATTTATTTATTAGACGCCGTCGACGCGCGTTTGAATCGATACAGACGCCAACAAACTACTCTGTAGAATAAAAACGCGCCGTCGACGCGCGTGTCACGCGATACAGACGCGATGCAAACGCGCGTGTAGTAATCTTTGATAACGCGTATTTACTTGACTATTTTTTCGTCTACCAACGTTGTCTTACTTGTCGATGTAATTGAAGTCGGTTTTTTTTTCGTTTGCGAGCAAACACAATTATGTTTATATAATGAGGGACTTCGTTCCTATCTGGTGTCCCACGAGTCACGACACCACTCGGTTTTTTTCCAATGACCTACGTTACCCTGTTGTGTTTTTTACATATTCGATATGTTTTGATGACTAATCATCGTCATCATCATACATGTAATAAAAATGTAACGATCGCTGTCTGTACATGGAAGATATATGAGAAAACATATTATTGGGACCTTAATCAACGCAAATAGCACCCAAAACAATGAATGCTAGAATTTTTGTCTGTTTGTCTCTGCGTTTGCACACGCTAATGTCAGAAACGGCTTATCCGATTTAGATGGGGTTTTCATTTATATATTGTGGTAAGCTTCACTTAACATTAAGGGCCTATGCAAACCACGTTTTTCAAGCGCGCCGTCGACGCGCGTTTCTAAAACGCGCGTTGACAGCGCGTTTGTATCGCGACACACGCGCGTTTGCATCGCGTCTGTATCGCGTGACACGCGCGTCGACGGCGCGTTTTTATTCTACAGAGTAGTTTGTTGGCGTCTGTATCGATTCAAACGCGCGTCGACGGCGCGTTTGTATCGTGACATACGCGCGTTTGCATCGCGTTTGTATCGCGTTACACGCGCGTTTGCATCGCGTCTGTATCGCGTTTGCATCGCGTCTCTAAGTGTTTGTTTCAAGTCAATCGGTTCGAAAATAAAAAAGTTATACCAATTTAAAGAATCACGTTGAACATGTAAAGTTACTATTCCACGCGGACGAAGTCGCGAGCAGGAGAAAACCTTTGTGATTTTGTATATTCTGAGAATGTTCTAGAAAAACTGTTTAGTGGAAAAATCTATACTAATAAGGCTGAAGAGTTTGTTTGTTTGGTTGTTTGTTTGTTTGTTTGTTTGTTTGTTTGTTTGTTTGTTTGTTTGTTTGTTTGAACGCGGTAATCTCTGGAACTACTGGGCCGATTTGAAAAATTATTTCAGTGTTAGATAGCCCATTTATCGAGGAAGGCTATAGGTTTATGTGTCATCACGCTAAGACCAATAGGAGCGGAGTCCACGCCGACGAAGTCGCGCGCAGAAGCTGGTATTTATTATTTTTGTGTCACTGCTTATCATATATGCTGCTTATATATAATTATATATACATATGCTGCTTATCATATTGTTTTGTATATTCTTTACTTAAAATGAATCATTAATTAATCTTTAACCGTGTCGTAAACTAGAACATTTGATGCTCTAAGTCTAAAGCATAATAGAATTTTAAAAAAATCTGGGACTAACAGTTTTGAATACTCTTCGAGGCACTGTGAGGTAACGTTTTTGCGACGGAGTGTTGCTTTTCTAAAGCTATTTAGATGTTTCTTGTTTTTTGGGCTTTCGTGTTTGTTTTTGGTATATTTTATCATTTTTGCGTTAAAAAGGACGTTACAAATTTTAGAAAAAAAAATGTTTTATGAGACCCTTTTTTAACCGTCTTTATATGGGTTATGTTTTAAAAATTAATGTAGATTAACCCTTTTTAAACATTTTAAATCATATCAAAATTTTTCGATCCAGCGGGTAAACCCGCGCCTCTGACATGCCGTGTCCAGCGCTCTGCCAACTGAGCTATGGATCCACATCTCGCTGGGTCGAAATTCTTGATATGATGATTTTTATTTGGTTTTAAGCAAACAGTTTCGCCGTCTATAGCGGGTCCTTTACAGCACCCGACTACTCAAAGTTTCATATTACAATGAATTCTTTGACAAGAGACGATACCATGCTATTTTTAATCGTATTATTTTTATTTTTTGGCCACACATGAGGAAATTATAAACATTTTAAATCATTTTTAACCGACTTCAAAAAAAGGAGGAGGTTCTCAATTCGACTGTATTATTGAAGTGAAACTTCTTTAGAATCGCGGCGCGCCGCGCTGAGAGAATGAGATGAGATCGTTTCCGTTACGATTAATTTGAGTAATATTAAATACTTTTCAATATTTTCAGGTAAACTACAAATATGGTTAAAGTAATTGTGCTGTTGTTCGTCTGTTTGGCGCTTGCGGCCTTCGCTACAGCTAAACACTTAAGGTTCGTATTTTTTTATCTTAAGGCTAATATATATTAAAGACTTGTATATCTTGAAAATATAATTAGCTATTGTCTTTGTCTTTTTCGTGTTTTACTATGTTCTGGATACGCACGAAAACTTTATAAATTATTTTTTTATAAATTATCGCATCTTAGGTAAAATATCTATATATCTATATATTCTGTCATCATTTTAATTCCTCGTATTATATTTGAAACATTGTATAAAATTTACTTGTACTCGTACTGTTTGTGCATTTGAAATTGTGCGTTAGTTTACTATTGTCTTGACATTCTTTTTTTTTCTTTCAGTCATGAAGAGTCACCACAGCTAGAAACAAATGATATTGTTGAGGTAGGTGTAGTAATAAATAATAATCTATACAATGTCAGTTCAAACGAAACCATTTGAAATTTATTGTTGCTTAATGCTTACTGAAGTAAAACACGAGTATTTTTCTGAAACCTGTCTTAAGAGTTTTTCAGTATACGCTTAACCTAATATATATTTTCACCGTATTTTCTGATGTTAACACTTTGTAACTTACAGTAAATAGATAACGATGATGATAAAATGTGTTTTAAATTTTTACTATATTGATTAAAATGCTCCTAACAAAAAATTTCCAGAAAATTTCGTATGTTATATATATATTATTTGTTTATATATTACAGTGGCAAACGCAACACAGGAGTTTAGAAGTAACTCTTGGAGAAATACATCACGCAGTTAGAACGTTTCTTGTAAGATACGTCTTTATCTCATTTATAGTTATTCTAACTACGTGTATAAGTACATTAATTTAGTCCCTTATTTGCTACTGATAGTCTAAAAACATCAAAAAGGTAGCAAGTGTAAGTGTGTTAAGTGAGAGTTAAGTTGCATCTACAACATCCTTTGAGCACTATCTTAATTTCTAAGGTGTACGTAAAAACAAATTTTGCATAAAACAAAATCTTTATGAACATCGTTTGATTTTATGTATTGAAGAAGTTTTTAAATCTATGTTGTCAAAAATTGTATATCTCATCCACTGTCCTGCGCCTACTTGAATTACGATTCAGCCTGTAACATCCCGCTGCTGAGCACAGGCCTCTTTTTCCCGACTGCCAAGGAAGGGTTATGTTTTTCGCGCGTATCTTGTATGTATGTATGTATGTAATATTCTTAATTACCTCATTTCTCTAGAACCGCTGAACGGATTTGCATAATTGAGATATCGTTAGATTTGTCTTAGCAGCCCAAGTGTTCTTAGATAGGTGACATTAAAAAAAAACAAACATGGCGGCTGTGCGAAGCCATTGTAGTTAATGAAGAAATAAATTTTTTTTTAGAATACTATAGTATGGGTATCAAATTAAAGGGCTCAATACAAGGATTTTGAAAATGTATATTATGATTATTATTACCGTAATAATAATAAAGAAATACAATAAGAAAGTTTAAAAAATGTTGACTTTGCTCTTTCCGTTTTTTACGCAGGCGGGTTTTTTGTTTTCTTTTAATTATATTACTTGTTCCATGTAGGAGAAGGATCGGATCTTAATCCACCACGCTGCTCCACTGTGGATTGGCGAATATATTCCCTACTATGAGTAACGATCACTATCTATATTACTATTTAAAGGTGTATGTGATAACAACCGGGACCAACAGCTTAACGTACTCTCCGAGGCATGGTGGGGAGACCCACAAGGACGGACATCCAACCGGAAACAAACATTTTGTATAAGTATAAATAAATAACCTCTCGCGCAGAAAATGAACCCGCGAACCGCCGGTGTGTAGGCCTACACGGCACACGCACTACTACACCAAAGTGCAATGAATCAACATGAACTTGAAAAAATCTTAACGACAAATTTCTTTACACAATTACTTAATTGAATGATTAGATTCGTCAAAGAAAACTAATTGCTATATTATTTCTAGGTCGAGACAGTTTTAGAATATTAGTTATTTAATAGTCTTGTTTGTTATTAGCTATTATACTCAATTACTTTTAAGAATAAATAACTAAAAAAATCCTAAGACTAGTCAAGTAACTAGTTTTTTTAATTTTTTTTAATTGTTTTTTTTAATAACAAATAGTTAAATAGGCTTATAGCTTGTTCTTTTTTTTCTTAATTATTCCTTAAATCACTATAACCATTGCTAGACTAATTCTTTAATTGACTGTTACCAGTATTCAACGTTTCATTACATTGATTTCTCGATTAGTCTAACGGGTAGTTCAATAAAGTTACTTGGTTAATAGATTAATTGTCTACAAATTAGTGTGACGGGAGGATCTGAGTAGTGTATAGGCACGTAGTTACAGTTTCATTATTACCTGTAAAACATTATTAATAAGCCTTCAATTATTTGTTCGACCTTTTGCGTGATTTGCTAAGATCTATATTTCCTGCAATTTGACAGCTTTAAAATTATTTGCTCAATCTTTAACATGATTAGATAAGTGATATCTATTATTGGTAAATAATCATTGACATTTATTACAATTTTAGGAACACATCGCGATGTACGATCAAAAAAGATTCAGCGATAACTACGGACAAATCTGTAGGAGTAACTGTAAACAAGAGAACAACAAAATTAATTCGGTAACCATCAACAGTGGCGATAGCTACAGTCAAATCTACTGTCTAGGCAACGGAAACAAAAACATTAATACGTTAACCGTCAACAGTGCCCATAGCTACATACAAATCTACTGTATTGGCAACGGAAACAACAACATTAATACGGTAACCATTAACAGTGACGATAGGTACAGACAAATCTACTGTATTGGCAAGGGAAACAACAACATTAATAATATGAACGTCCAAAACCACTGCTGAAGAAAAAGAAGAAGAGAAACCCACTATGTTGGCCACGGAAACGGCAACATTAATCATGTACATAAACATCTACCTTTAATACCAATTTATTGATTATTTTATATTAATGGCAATTCACTGACTTATGTATATTTTGTATGTATGATTAAAAATATTATAAAATCTACTGTCAAAATAGCATTTTTTATAATTTTTGTCTGTCTGTCTGTCTGTTTGTTCCGGCTAATCTCTGAAACGGCTGGACTGATTTTGACGAGACTTTCACTGGCAGATAGCTATTGAAATATGGAGTAACTTAGGCTACTTTTATTTAAGATTTTTTAAACTTTATAACTCTGCGAACTAAACAATAACTATTTTGTTAAATTCCACTCGGATGAAGTCGCGGGCACAGCTAGTTTGAAATATTGTACTAAGCTCCACTCATAGACTAGCTCGTTGAATCAGTTTGTAGTGGGCCAGCTTTCTGCTTCTTGGATAGCGAGTTAGATTTTTGCCTGAGTCCGGGTGTAACATTTGTATTTATATATTTATATGTATATTTATTGTTTCTTTACAGTCAGCTGTTACGTACAACATAAGCATTAAGTTGCTTACAATAGGAACAGACGACCGTATGTTTATGTCATATGAGATATATATATATATATATATACTATATATATATATATCTCATATATACTGTATATACTATATATTATATAGTATATACAGTGGCGTGCATAAAGTTTTTAGACAGGGTACATCTGTATGGCCAATACAAATGTTGTCGTGTGCGGGGATTGAACCCGCAACCGCCCGCGCAACAGCCACAAACCAGTGCTGTGACCGCTACGCCAACGCGGCGTTGTTTTAAGCATAACTAAGTTCTTCGTTACATTGTTTTTGTAGTTCCTTTTAGTATTTTAAGACTGAACCAATGTATACAATGCAAGTCTACATTACGCAAGTCACCACGGCACGTGCAAGGCAGTGCGTAGGAACTTGTTCTGGATAGTTTGAAGCCTGTATAAGAAGGTCGGCGTAGCGTGAGCGCACGCGTAGGTCGTTATAGGTCATACGCAGGCCTTGTATAACGTCGCCTTATTTCTAAGAGACACTTTACTCCTCCCGCATAGCAACGTGTATAATCGACCTAGGATAAACGCTGCTCTGTTTCGGACCCTGTTGATGTGGGATTTGAACGTGAGTTTACTATCGAGAATAACGCCTATATACTTCGTTTCCTTTACCCAGGGAATTGGAGTACCGAATAGGGTGATAGTCCCGGGTCGACCTTGCTTAAGTGCACGGCGGCGCTTTTTTCGGGATTCAATGCGATTCTCCATTTCCTAAACCACTCGCCGAGGGCGGTGACTGCGGATTGGAGTCGAGAAGTTATAGACTTAACGGACATATCGGTAGTATAAATTGCCGTGTCGTCAGCGAATAGGGCTAATGTAGTGTCTGGAATGTCATTCGTGTAAAGCGAATAGAGAACCGGTGAGAGCACCGCGCCCTGAGGGACTCCGGCGCGGATAGGACGAGGCAAGGACAGAGTGCCTTCGACCCGGTATCGGAAAGTGCGATTTGACAAAGAAGTCTCGTATGATGCGCACGAGATTATCGGGCAGTTGCCTTAGCCGCGCTTGCGCCGGTCGTTTTATACACGTCAGAATGACTCGAGTAATAGAATGAGTAGGTAAGTATCGAACGATGTGCTAGATAGCATTATCGGTGCTGTTTAGAAATTCCTTGCTAATTGCGTACGACAGCGTATTACTAGACTATTTTATCATCTTTAATTGACTTCGACTATGTTAATTGTGTTTTCTTTTCATTACTTGTCCATATAAGTTAAATTCAGTTTTATTTTATTTATTATAATTTTTGTACACTGTGCTAATAACATATTTTGTTTTCAGTCGAACAAATAGTAAGAAAGTACATAAAATATTTTTTACTGCAAATGGCAATTTGTTCATACTTATAGTTTTAAGGTGTGAGTTCAAACAAGAATTGAGTAAATTTTATAATCCATTAATAAATCGCTGGGTTAAACTTTCAACGGTATATTTAGTACCAGCATTGCACCCGTGCGAAGCCGGGGCGGGTCACTAGTTTATTATTAAATTAAGAATACACCTGAGTATTATGTGAATATTTCAAGTGCCTACCTATAGCCATTATTTATATCATCATTGATAAAAATCGCGTTTGTGATTTGTCGTATGCGTATCTCTTAAATATTTATTTTGTTTTTATAGCAGCAACAGAAATACACAATTTGTAAAAATTTCAACTGTCTAGCTATCACGGTTCTTGAGATACAGCCTGGTGACAGACAGACGGATCGACGGACAAACAGCGAAGTCGTAGTAATAGGGTCCTGTTTTTACCCTTTGGGTACGGAACCCTAAAAATGATACAGCAAAAACATACCAGATAGTCTACTTTGTCATTGTATAACATAAAAAAGTCGCGTGCGTACAAAGTACACATGTCAGTCAGTCAGTTAGTCAGTTCAGCCTATTGCAGTCCACTGCTGGACATAGGCCTCCCCAAGTTCGCGCCAGACATCCCGGTTTTCCGCAATCCTCATCCAGCCTACAGCGGCAATCTTACGAAGATCGTCGGTCCAACGGGCCGGAGGACGTCCCACACTGCGTTTGCCAAGACGCGGTCTGCTCCAACGGCCATCGGTCCTGCGACACAGATGACCAGCCCACTGCCACTTCAACTTGCTAATTCTGTGGGCTATGTCGGTTACTTTCGTTCTCTCGTGGATAGTCTCGTTTCTAACTCTATCTTTGAGAGAAACCCCAAGCATAGCCCGTTCCATTGCGCGTTGAGCGACTTTAAACTTGGTGACCAGTCCCTTCGTCAGTGTGCATGTCTCGGCTCCGTATGTCACACATACACATGACAGAAATGAAACTTCTTTGGCAAACTAATTTAAAAAAACCAGGTGTTACCAGGCGGTCACCCATCCAAGTACTGACTGCGCCCGACGTGGCTTAACTTCGGTGATCGGACGAGAACCGGTGTATTCAACGTGTTATGGACGTTTAAAATTCGTGCGCACCGTAACGCGTTTGATCATCAAAAATTTCACTTCAAAAATTAGAGTTCCTTCAGTTGTACTTTTGTCTTAATAAAATCAGTACATGCAACATGTAGAGATGCTTTTGGAACAAAGATCCTTATGAGGCGACACGGAGGGGTACCCTAGCCGGCAAAAACCGTCTGTAATGTTAAAAAAGCGTAAGATTTTTATGTAGAGTCTATGTATGATGGCTATACAGTGTCTACTCGTAATGTATAGTCTACGTGATGACTGTTATTATTATCGTAGTTTGCTATTATTATTATATCATTCGACAATTTTAATATTTATTTTTATATGGAATATATATGTATGTATATGGAAGTGAAAGTTGGGTATGGCAGAAGAAACATGAAAGCAGAATAAATGGAGTTGAAATGAGAGCGTTAAGAAGTGTGATAGGAGTTAAACTGAGTGACAGGATAAGAAATAGTGAGATAAGGAAACGTTGTGGTCTGAAAAAAGATGTCGTGACAATAATTGAGAAAGGTATGCTGATATGGTTTGGCCATGCTGAAAGAATGAATGAAGAATGATTGACGAAAAAGTGTATAAGGCGAGTTTGAACGCAATTGTTGGAAGGGGTAGACCTAGGCGGACGTTTCAAGACCAGATCAGAGACGTCTTGAAAAAAGGCCAGGTCAAGAGTACCCTAAACTGAAGAGTATGTATGAAAGGAATAATGAAAGTGAACGAAGCGAAACAAGTATGTAAGGATTGTAGCAAGTGGAAAGAAGTGGTCTCTGAGTACCCCTACGGGAAAGAGGCGTGATTATATTCATTTATTTTTATAAATCATTGTAAATAAAATAAAGGTGCTAAGATTATTTTGTAAAGTATTTTTTTTTTATCCATAAGAAATCACATTAAAAAATGTAATTATGTATACCCGAATAATTATATTCTTGATACCACGAATAGAACTTGAAATTAATATTTTATTTATTTAGTTATTTATTTACAAAGCATTACACAGATAAATAACAATTTTACTGTTATAGCAAATCACAGGCTTACAATTTTACTGTACAGGTTCTTTATTCATTTACAGTAACAATTAAAGTGATTAGGCACCCCGGACCATGATCGCACTTTGACAAAAAGTTAATATCTATGCAAGGCTTTTCAAAAAAATAAATAGTACTACTTCTAACCTTATAATTTTAAATTTATAACCCATTTGATTGCATTGTGTATGTGTGCATGTAATGTATGTGTGTATGTAGGTATCTCTCTCTCTCTCTCTCTCTCTCTCTCTCTCTCTCTCTCTCTCTCTGTGTGTGTGTGTGTGTGTGTGTGTGTGTGTGTGGGTTTGAGGGTGAGTATTTGTTTGTATGAATGAGTCATACGTACTGACCACTTATGCATAATTGTGCATTCTTTAATTTATCATTGAATTAATTCCTAAGTTTTATCATAATTAAGATCCAACAACAATCCTGTAACCTTCAATTTACCCCCATGCTCTGTAAGGGGGTATATGTCTATCAAAGCGTTAATTCTATTATGAAGATGGTCACCCAGATAACAAAAGAACCTATGAGTAAATTTATTCCTGAATTGCATGCTGGTACAAACAAATATTAATATAATTAATAACAAGCTCGAAATTCGTTCCTATCTGGTGTCCCACGACACCACACGGTTTTTTCCAATGACCTACGTCATCCTGTTGTTACGAAATCATTTATATAATTATATTCTAATTTTTCAAATACCTACTCGATATGTTTTGACGACTAATCATCATAATCATCATACATGTAATAAAAATGTAACGATCGCTGTCTGTACATGGAACATAATCATATGAAAAAAAATATTATTGGGACCTTAATCAACACAAATAGCACCCAAAACAATGAATGTTAGAATTTTTGTCAGTTTGTCTGTGCGTTTGTGCACGCTAATCTCAGAAACGGCTTATCCGATTTAGATCTGGGTTTCACTAATATATTGTGGTAACCATCAGTTAAAATTAAGTGTTTGTTTTATGTCAATCGGTTCATAAATAAAAAAGTTATACCAATAGAAAAAATCACGTTGAACATGTAAAGTCACTATTCCTCGCGGACGAAGTCGCGAGCAGAGTTTATGGAAAGTAATAATTATGTTTGCTAGCAAACGAAAAAAACCGACTTCAATTACATTGACAAGTTTAGTAATACAACGTAAGTCGACAAACAAAATTAACAAACGCACTAGTCAGCACTACGATTTTCGAAGGTTAACCTCGATTTCTCTGGGATGCCATCATCAGACCCTAGTCTCCTTATCATGGTACCCCTGCGATATTTCCTTTCCAACAAAAAAAAAAGAATTATCAAAATCGGTTCGGTTTCGGTAGTGGAAAAACATTTATTATTTTTGTATCACTACTTATCATATATGCTGCTTATCATCTAAGCTGCTTATCATAATATGATGCTTATCATATATGCTGCTTATCATATGCTTTGTATCTTCTTTAATTAAAATGAATCCTTAATTAATCTTTAACCGTGTCGTAAACTTGAACGTTTTGGTGCTCTAAACTCTAAAGCATAATATAATTTAAAAAAAATCTGGGACTAACAGTTTTGAATACTCTTCGAGGAACTGTGAGGTAACGTTTTTGCGACGGAGTGTTGCGCTGAAGCCATTTAGATGTTTCTTGTTTTTTTGGGCTTTCGTGTTTATTTTTGGTATATTTTTATCATTTATTGCGTTAAAAAGGACGTTACAAATTTTAGAAAAAAATGTTTTACGAGTCCCTTTTTTTAACCGTCTTCATATGGGTTATGTTTTAAAAATTAATGTCTCGTCGTTTCCGTTACAATTAATTTGAGTAATATTAAATACTAAAACTATTCGAAAACGGGATATTTACCATGTTTATTATTTTCGTTTTGTGGAGCTCGATATTTCGACATTAACTGCGAATGTCTTGTTCACGAGACTCCCTATCCTCCCTATTCCGATACTAAATATCCCGTTTTCGAATAGTTTTAGCAATTGAAGTAACCATGTTAATCTAAAATCTAAAATTAAATACTTTTCATTATTTTCAGGTAAACTACAAAAATGGTTAAAGTAATTGTACTATTGTTTGTCTCTTTCACGCTTGCGGCCTTCGCTACAGCTAAACCCTTAAGGTTCGTATTAATCTTTCTCCTTACGCTGGTATCTGTTAAAAAGACTTGTATATCTTGAAAATGTATCTATTGTCTTTGTATTTATCGTGTTTCTCTGTGTTTATTTATTTATTTTATTTATTTACACTTTTTTGCACACCAACACAGTAAGTAACAAAAATTTAATAAAGTGAACAAAATAATAAAGTTGCATTAGTTGCAACAGGCGGCCTTATCGCTAAAGCAGCGATTTCTTCCAGGCAACCTTTGTGTTCTACAATACATACCCACGAAAACTTTATTAATTAATTTTTATAAATTATCGCATCTTAGGTCAAATATTTACGTACCTATACATTGTATTCTGCCATTATTTTAATTCTTCGTATTATATTTGAAACATTGTATAAAATTTACTCGTACTCGTACTGTTTGTGCATTTTGAAATTGTGCGTTAGTTTACTATTGTCTTGACATTCTTTTTTTTTTTGTTCTTTCAGTCATGAAGAGTCACCACAGCCAGAAACATATAATAATGTTGAGGTAGGTGCAGTTATACGAGTAAATGATCTATACAATTTCAGTTCAAATGAAACCATTTAAAATTTGTTGTTGCTTAAAGAAGTAACACACGTGTATTTTTTTTAACCTATCTTAGCGTTTTTCAGTATACGCTTAAACTAATATATATTTTCACCGTATTTTCTGATGTTAACACTTTGTAATTATTTATAGTGTTCAGAATACACCATAATTTTCCCAAATTTAAACAAATATATTCAATGCCTTAAATAAATTAATCAATGTGTCGTCGTACTCGCTTTTAACGCCGCGCGCGCAACTTAAAAATGTTACGCGGAGACCCAATTTCAGCATTAAATTGAAATTATAAATAATGAAGGTAGAGTTCTAGAAGCATAGAATTTTTATTGAAAATTTCCTCCTCTTTCAGAATCTTTTTTTTTTTTGAAATTTCTTAAATATTAATAGTTTATGAAATATCGGCAATTGGCAAAAAACGAAAGGCCATTTTTTTCCTTCTTTTAATTGTTTATAACTTTTGCAATTTTTTATGTGCTAATACACGCTTTTAGAACACTTACATAATTTTAAGAGCAGTATCTCTATTTTAGACCATTTTGAACTTGTCGACTGGACTATTGAGACTAGTCAAGTAACTAGTTTTATAAACTAGTTTTGGGACAAATTGTTTAATTTTATTAAATTTTAATACATACATACATATATTCACGCCTGTATACCAGAGGGGTAGGCAGAGATTACGTTCCTCCACCTGCCACGATCCTGACAAACCTCTCGTGCCTCATCTACAGTCATACATCTTCTCATACACTGTCGGCGATTGTGCGTACTTCTTACTTGGCCGATTTCCAAGACTTCTCGGATTTGATCCTCGAAAGTCCTTCTTGGACGGCCTTTCGGAACTACGCCCGCCAATTTACTTTTGTAAATACCTTCCGTAACTCTACTCTCACTCATCCTTTCAATATATCCAAACCAACGCAGCATCCCCTTTCTTACTTTCATAACCACATCTTCTTTCAAGATGAAAGAAGATGTGATAATGTAAATTTTAATTTTCATTCAATAACAAATAAAAATAATAATTAATTGAATAATTAAATAGGCTTATAGCTTGAGTTCTTTTTTTTGTTTATTAATTATTCCTTAAATCACTATAACCATTGCAAGACTAATTCTTTAATTGACTGTTACCAGTATTCAACTTTTCATTACATTGATTTCTCGATAAGTCTAACGGGTAGTTCAATAACAGTTACTTGGTCAATAGATTAGTCTAGAGTAGTATAGTTAGTCTACAAATTAGTATGATGGGAGGAATTCAGCAGTGTATAGGCTAGTTACACATAGTTAGAGTTTCATTATTAGTTGTACAACATGATTAATAAGCCTACAATTATTTGTTCGACTTTTGCATGATTTGCTAAAGATCTATATTTCATACAATATGACAGTTTTAAAATTATTTGCTGAATCGTTCACTTGATTGTACTATGTATTAGGTTCATGTGTCCCCTGGGCAAAGGGCGTTCACAGTACATGTCTATCACAAGCGGTCCTGAGCGTCTCGCTTGATCTCACTCCAGGTCTTTCCGATGTCCTTGACTTCGTCAATGATAGTCCGGTTCATTTGATTAGATACGTGATATTTATTATTGGTAAATAATCATTGACATTTATTACAATTTTAGGAAAACATCGCAATGTACGATCAAAACAGATTCAACGACGATAGATACAAACAAATCTGTACGAGTAACTGTAAACGAGAGAACAACAAAGTTAATACGGTAACAATCAACAGTGACGATGGCTACACACAAATCTACTGTGTTGGCAACGGAGACAACAACGCTAATACGATAACCGTCAACAGTGACAATAGCTACACACAAATCTACTGTATTGGCAACGGAGACGACAACGTTAATACGATAACCGTCAACAGTGACGGTAGCTACAGACAAATCTACTATATTGGCAACGGAAACAAGAACGTTAATACTATAGACGTCAAAAACCGCTGATGAAGAAAAAGAAGAAGACAAACCCACTATATTGTATACCTATATTGTATGATTAAAAAACATTAAAAAATATTGCCTATTTATACTAATATTATAAAGATGTTAAGTTTTTAAGGTTGTTTGTTTGTAGGGGGTAATCTATATATATATATATATATATATATATCGAAGAAGGGTCTCCAGAGTAGGCTTCTTAATAAAATGACATCAGCAATATTACGCCACTATCTTTAATATTACAACTTTGATTGCTCATTGCACATCTTATAATAAAACTATTCTTGAAACATAGAGAACGACTTTTATTCACAATTGAAGACAATACACATTCAATGTTTGTTGCCCGACAACTCGAATAAGAATAATCCAAATGGATGTAGCGCGACCATCAGATAGACACCGCCAAACAAAAGCATCGTTCCTTTTTTTTGTAAAATCGAACGATATATGAACATTTCGTCTCTATTTTCGTATATCACGAAAATAGGTGTTAATATGGTGTAACAAAGAGGTTTAATCACAATTTGTACAAAGTAATATCGCGTAGATATAAGTAGAAGAAACTCGTAGAAACGTTTTTTGGCATCGGAGAGTAACTCGCGCCGACATATGGCACTGGCCATAAATACCGTTAGATTTTAAAATGCACAAAATATTACATTTGAATTTGGAATCTATCATGTTTATATGATTGTTCAGTCTTTTCTTATTTTCGCGCCAGTAAATTGTGAAATATTTTGTGATATTAAAATGGAGTGGCCGAGTGGAGTAATAAAGAGAACCGAATAGCTGTGATTGCATTACACGAAATAGGTATGGAGCCAAATACAATTTTCAAAACTATCCATCGTCACTTTCAGCCTATCGCAGTCCACTGCTGGACATAGGCCTCCCCAAGTTCGCGAGTTCGCGAGTTGCAGCCACTGCGGGGAGCAGCACCTGAGTAGCAGGTGCGTGAGGCGGCGCGGCAGGAGAGAGCCCCTGGAGGTGGGCACCTGCAAAAACTGCAGAACTTCTAAATTAGAAAAGACTGATCATAACACTTTTAGCGAAAGTTGTCTAATAAGGAGAAAATGAGATAACCTGTCCAGGTCAACCGTAGCCTACTCCTGAGAAGAATTAGATTTAAGAAATTTTGTTTTCCTTAGTTGCAAAAATTGTAGTATAATTTCGCATTACTAATTAAATACTAAAATTAAATTGTAATAAATTGTGAACCATTGTAAAATGATCTCTAAAAATAAAGTAGAAATATATTTGTTCATAACATGTTTACGAACATAGTGTGTAACACTAAACAGAAATGGCCACTCAAAAAGAAATATAATAAAAATTGTAATAATTTAAAATTTAAGTTTTGAAATAAAAATCTAGCATTAATTTATAATTAAGTAGTAGAATATAAATTAAGTTAATACCCTAAAAATTAGAAATAAGTAATATTGTTAAACCGTTCCGTTCGACGAACCGATCCGTTGTACGAAATTATGATAAGAAAATAATAAACGGCGAAAATTTAATTAATATCTTAGTATAAGAATGATTATAAAACAGGTATAAATATATACAATAATTATATAATATAATTATTATCGTTAAAGCCAACGACCACTTCTATGAATGCATAGAACTGGTCAATCGAGTCACTTGCGTAGTAACAAATATGTATGTATATTACTTTTACATTTTGCATTTATGTAAATATGTCTTACACCACGCCGGAGGAAAATTGGTCTTGTTTTCTGCTCTTGGATACGAACGGTCATCGTCGCCGCTTCGTTCATACACCTCATTACCTCGATATATCGCCAGTCGATATGACATCTCTGCAGACAGTCCAGGACAGCCCAGGTCTCGACAGAGTCGAAGGCTTTCTCGTAGTTCACAAAAGCCATACACAGTGGCTGATTATACTCTTCTGTCTTTTGAATAATCTGCCGAACAGTATGGATGTGGTTTAGGGTGCTGTAGCCATTCCGAAACTCAGCCTGCTCCGGTGGTTGGAATTCGTCGAGTCTTCTGGCGAGACGATTCGTAACAACCCTCGAGAACAGCTTATAGACGTGGCTCAGAAGTAAGATCGGTCTGTAATTCTTTAACAGAGACTTATCGCCTCTCTTAAAGAATAGTACCACCACACTCCTGGACCACACCTCCGGCGTGGTACCTCGCTGGATGACGGCGTTAAAGAGACTCGCCAAGGCTTTTAGGGCAGGTCACCCTGCGGCTTTAAGTAGCTCAGTAGTAACTCCATCATCCCCCGGGACCCTTCCGTTTTTAAGCTGCCCGAGCGCTGCACTAATCTCATCTACTTCGAAGTCCGGGATACACTCCGAATAATGGCGCAGCAATAGTCCACGTGGATCTTCGGTGTCCCAAGTCTCAGGTTTGCGTACGCTCGACGAGTATAGCTGTCTATGAAAATTCTCAACCTCTTCTTGGATCTGAGGGCGAGAGCAAACGGTTCTGCCATCCGCTGTTTTGAGCTTCGCAAGAAGGCTTCTCCCTAGTGGTCTTTGGAAAACTTTGGACGCCCTATTTTGCTCAATCAGAGTAGCAATCTCTCTCGTATTTGAGCAGCGGAGGTCTCGGCGTACTAGTTTCCGTATCCTCCTGGAAAGATCCCTCTGTTCTGGTGAAGCTGCTTGGGCAACTCGCGCCTCCGCCGCATCAGACCCAAGACTTCGGGAGAAAGTTTAGACTGCTTTGTTGACTTCGTCGGCGGAAAGTGTCTGCGACCCAGTGTACACACCGACTTCACCACGTTGTCGGTCATCTCGTCCATGTCGCCAGTAGTTTCCAACGAATCGAATCGGTTTTGGAGTTCCAGTTGGAACTGCTCGGAGCCACATAGTATTTGGGACAGCGTAGGTCGGAGAGTAGATTTCGTCAAGCGGGCCCGCTCTTTTCGGAGGCATATATTCAGAGTGCCCCGTAATAGACGAAGGTCGCTGCCGGTATTAAACCTATTAACCACTGACTCATCTCTGAATATGTACCTTTTATCCGCTATGATGAAATCTATCTCGTTCCTCATGTTGTAAGAGAGGGAGATGTAATATCACAGAAACTGTTTACTACTGTGCTGGAGGATGTCTTTAAGACCTTGGATTGGGGGAACGAGGCATCAACGTCAACGGCGAATACATCTCTCACCTTCATTTTGCCGACGATATCGTCATCTTTGCGGAGACGTTGGATGAGCTAGGCCAAATGCTGACCGGCCTAAACGAGTTCTCCCGACGAGTCGGTCTCGGTATGAACTTGGACAAGACGAAAGTTATGTTTAACAACCAAGTCATACCGAGACCGGTATCGGTTGACGGTATCCTTCTCGAAGTTGTTCAGGATTATGTCTACCTTGGCCACACCATTCAACTGGGCCGAAACAACTTCGAGAAGGAAGCTGATAGAAGGATTCGGTTGGGCTGGGCGGCGTTTGGCAGGCTTCGTCGAGTCTTCACTTCGAAGATTCCACAATCCTTAAAGACAAAAGTTTTCGAGCAACGCGTCCTGCCTGTGTTGACATAGGAGCCGAGACATGGACACTGACGAAGGGACTGGTCCACAAGCTTAAAGTCGCTCAACGCGCAATGGAACGGGCTATGCTTGGGGTTTCTCTCAAAGATAGAGTTAGAAACGAGACTATCCGCGACAGAACGAAAGTAACCGACATAGCCCACAGAATTAGCAAGTTGAAGTTGCCACTACGACACAGATGACCAGCCCACTGCCATGGGCTGGTCATCTGTGTCGTAAGACCGATGGCCGTTGGAGCAGACGTGTCCTGGAGTGGAGACCGCGTCTATTGCAAACGCAGTGTGGGACGTCCTCCGGCCCGTTGGACCGACGATCTTCGTAAGATTGCCGGTGTAGGCTGGATGAGGATTGCGGAAAACCGGGATGTCTGGCGCGAACTTGGGGAGGCCTATGTCCAGCAGTGGACTGCAATAGGCTGAACTGAGGATGATGATGACTGATGTAAATATGTATATTACTTATTAAGAGTGGCCAATAACTGTTATGATGTGGTCAAACTGAAAATGAAAATTTTTAACTAAATAAATATAAGTATAATGTTAAATTAAATGATTGGATATGCATACAAGTGTATGTACAGAAATATATACGTGTACATGTACAGAATGTATAAATAAATGAGTCGGTTATCCTTAACAACATTATGGAATAATAACTAGACATAGTAAAATTAATACAACAAAACAACATACAACAAATGTAAATTGCTAGTATAATTTATAACAATTTAGATAGAAAAAATTATTTAAGGGGCCAATTCTGTACAAGTGTATAGTTTGTCTTAGTAGAGTTAACTTCAAATACTCTAGAAAAATTTGTTAGCTTGAGTACAGATTGAAAAATAAAATGTATATAGGAATCAGCTGTGCGTCTTCGGTGCGTCAAAACGGCCCTGTCACCTGTGGTCACCAACCCGCCTGCCCAGCGTGGTGACTATGAGCAAAACACATGAGTTCGCGCCATAATGTCTGGCGCTGAACTTGGGGAGGCCTATGTCCAGCAGTGGACTGCGATAGGCTGAAGTGAAGGAATCAGGTTTTAAAATTAACTATATATAAAAATAAATTGTAAAATAGAAAAATTTGATAGAAAACGATAAAGTATCTATAATAAAGTATTTTAAAGGAAAGGATGTACGAATAAAAATATAAATTGCGTGGATACAAAGTACACATGTCAGAAGTGACACTTCTTTGGCAAACTAATTAAAAAAACGAATTTAAAATACAAAAAAAAAAACTAATTGAAAAAATAACAAAAAGCCAACCCCACCAACCAATCACCGGTCACCCGTCCAAGTACTGAACGTCATGACGCTGCGCGTTACCGGTCGCTCCAATTTTACCCCTCATGCGCTTAAAAAAGTTACACTTCAAAAATAAACAATATGGTTCATAAATAAAACCGCTCACAGTCAACGCACCTTGGACCCTTTAAAAAGGTATAAATGATAAGTATAAATACCGATGATTGATGATTGATGATACCGATGATTCGGGCACAGGAAATATGGTGCCTGGAATAAGATAATTTGGATTGTAAATTAAATTAAAATTATACGGAAAGGCTCACAAACTGCCGTGTAATGACTGCAGGCAGATATATATATATATATATATATATATATATATATATATATATATATATATATATATATATATATATATACGCGATATTATAATTAATATATATTATATCTCGCATGTATACCACATGCATTAAAAGACCACATGTACATTATATAACATTTTTGTATAATACAACTAAATAAATAAAAAAATTTAAACAATAAGTACATAAGTAAGAAATAAACCTGAACCTTAGTATTACGTCATCTTGTTGACGCATAGAAACAAGTTTTGAATAATAAATAGTTATAACTTCTAGTCCATTGAAATGTTACATTTTTTTGGGCTTACCTTGCGTTTGTCAGAGGACGCAATTTTATTTTTTAGATATGAAGGGGGGGTTAGTCTAATGTTAAATCCAAGTTTGTGGGTTTGTAGTCCTTGTGCAACGGCCGCCATCTTGGAAAAAGAGGTTCAAATGGTTTTGATGGTTTATCTGCCAAACTATAAGTCACACAAAAAAATTATTTAACATCTTTTGTTGAAAATAAAATTACCTACATCTTTTGTTCAGTAACTTTTAGTCGTAGAATCATAAATAAAAAAGTTATAAGCGAAAATCCATAAAAATTTGAGAGAAAAAAATCTATTTGTTGATAAAACTTTTTTTTAAATCATTTTACAAAAAAATAATATAAGACCATTTTTATAGATAATATTTTAAGGAACAATTTTTATCAGAAACATTTTTAAATTTATTTATTATTTAAGGTTTTACAGCGCTGCGAAACGAATACTTTTCTTCAGTATTCATAACAATACGTGAATATAAATATAAATATTCATGATTTGTCCTAATTTTTAATCACCTTGTTACTTTTTTATGATGATCTTTTTAATTATTGATAGTAAAATATTGTTAATATACAAATAATTCTTGATTTGACACTCTACCTACGAGGTGGAGTCTGGACTCTGGAGGCGCGTTTTTTTTTACGTGGTATCCGCAGTAGGCAAATCACAACTACTGTCCTCGATCTTGCGGCGAGTGGCTGGTTGGCTTCCTATATTAAATACTTGAGGGAGAACCGAAGAAGAAAGTGGCGTAAATGTCAAAATGTGTGTAAATCATTTTCTTCAATTAATTTCGAGAGCTCCATTATTTTGCTGCAAGTCTCCCCACAAATAATGATAAAAAAACGTTCACCAATGATAGTGAGCAGTGCAAGGTCAACTCTCTTGTTGAGGAACAACGCCGTTCCACTTGCTAACTCTAGATGTTTCTCCAGGGTTTTCGGAAATTTTAGTTTACCCATATTGTAAGCACCTGATATTGTGTCACATCTGGTCACATCCTGAAAAAGCATAGAGAAACAGCAAGTTATACGCGATAAGGTCTCCGCACATAAAACCACTTTACACTTCTTGCGAACTTCCTTCTCCTGTTCCCCCTCAAGTATTTAATATAGTAAGCCAACCAGCCGCTGAGCCGCAGCTTGGTCCATCAAAAAGACCGAGGACAGAGTAGTTGTGATTTAGAAAATCACGCGCGTAAAAAAAACGTGCCTCCAGACTCCACCTCGTAGGTAAAGTGTCAAATCAAGAATTATTTATATACTAACAATATTTTACTATCAATAATTAAAAAGATCATCGTAAAAAAATAACAAGGTGATTAAAAATTATGGCAAAATATACGAGTATTCATGTATAGTTACAAATACTTGAAGAATAGTATTCGTTTCGCAGCGCTGTAAAACCTTAAATAATAAATAAATTTAAAAATGTTTCTGATAAAAATTGTTCCTTAAAATATTATCTATAAAAATGGTCAAAAAACCTTGGGACACTTTTAGACAATGAAAGTTTTAGAATTGCTGTCGGTCTCCGGTTGGGAACTCCACTGTGCTTTGAACACAGATGTCCGTGCGGAAAGGAGGTTGATTCTTTCGGACTACACGGCCTTTCCTGCAACAAGAGTTCAGGTAGGTTTTCCCGCCACGGCTCCCTAAATGATACCATAAAAAGAGCTCTTGCCACCATCGACGTTCCTGCTCTTATCGAGCCTACTGGAATTAGTCGCGATGATGGCAAGAGACCTGATGGATTGACGTTGGTTCCCTGGGAAAGGGGACGGGCGCTTTTGTGGGACGCAACCTGCGTTGACACACTTGCTCCGTCTCATGTCAGGGAAACAGCCTTAAAAGCGGGAGCCGCGGCGGAGAAAGCTGAAACGACTAAACGGCACAAATATTCGTCACTAATTCCAAATTACATCTTTGTGCCGTTTGCAGTCGAAACACTTGGACCTTGGAGTAGCAGTGCAAAAAAATTCTTAAATGAGATAACTCCTCGCCTTATTGCCTCCACTGGTGACAAGAGGGCTGGTGCATTTTTTGCCCAGAGAATCGGCATAGCGATTCAACGGGGAAATGCTGCCAGCATTCTTGGCACAATTCCACGCGGACATGATTTGTACCATAACTATCTGTAAATATTTAGTTCTTAAGTTGTGATTTGTAAATATGTATAATGTTTAATGAGTTAAATAAATTGTATATAACTTTAAAAAAAAAAATGGTCTAATATTATTTTTTTGTAAAATGATTGGAAAAAAAGTTTTATCGACAAATAGATTTTTTTCTCCTAAATTTTTATGGTTTTTCACTTATAACTTTTTTATTTATGATTCTACGACTAAAAATTACTAAACATAAATTATAGATAATTTTATTTGCAACAAAAAATGTTAAATAATTTTTTTTGTCAGACTTATAGTTTGGCAGATAAACCATAAAAACCATTTGAACCTCTTTTTCCAAGATGGCGGCCGTTGCACAAGGACTACAAACCCACAAACTTGGATTTAACATTAGACTAACCCCCCCTTCATATCTAAAAAATAAAATTGCGTCCTCTGACAAACGCAACCCCAAATGTAACTTTTCAATGGACTATTCAAGCAATGTAGAATTTAGATAAAGTAACCGGAAAAAAGGAATAATACACTATTATTAATTTTTGTTCGATATAGAATTATATAAATTAATAGATTTAAACAAATATGTTGGCTAATATGAAAAATATAAAAACAAAGCTTTGTGACATATTGTACCCATTTTAATTTTTTTTTTATTATGATTATTTTTTTCTTGAATTTGTTTGATATAGAATTATATAAATTATTATATTTAAATAAATATGTTGTCTAATATTATAAAAGTGAAAACAAAGCTTTGTAATCTAGTGTAATAGATCTATACTAGATTTTAGCTTTTCAGCTTGAAGCTTTCAGTTTAAAACAAACTCAACAATAGCATATATTACCTTATAGTACCTGAGTGACCGACCTTAGCTCGGTATTTTTAGTGAATCATGTTTTTTGGAAATCATATTAAAATACGAATCAAAATCAAAAAATCAAAAGACAAATGCTGATGTGGCACTTTTCAAGCATATATATGACGCTTGGGCGAGGTCACAAAATGCTATTGGTGTAATTGCGTGGACCACCGGATTTTACTTATATATATATATATCTATACTAATATAATAAAGCTGAAGAGTTTGTTTGATTGTTTGTTTGTTTGTTTGTTTGTTTGAACGCGCTAATCTCAGGATCTACTGGTCCGATTTGAAAAATTCTTTCAGTGTTAGATAGCCCATTTATCGAGGAAGGCTATAGGCTATATATCATCACGCTAAGACCAATAGGAGCGGAGTCCACGCCGACGAAGTCGCGCGCAGAAGCTAGTTTATAATTTTATATATATATACACAAATGATATGAATATTTTGTGTTCAGTGATTTATTACTTAATACATTTATTTTTTGAAATATAAAGTAATCTCAATAAATAATAAATATCGTTTCATTTTAATTTATATAATTATATCTATACTAATATAATAAAGCTGAAGAGTTTGTTTGATTGTTTGTTTGTTTGTTTGTTTGTTTGAACGCGCTAATCTCAGGATCTACTGGTCCGATTTGAAAAATTCTTTTAGTGTTAGATAGCCCATTTATCGAGGAAGGCTATAGGCTATATATCATCACGCTAAAGACCAATAGGAGCGGAGTCCACGCCGACGAAGTCGCGCGCAGAAGCTAGTACTTAATATATTTGATAATGAGAAACACGTTATGGCGTGATTTTATAAAATGAAAAATATTTCTTATGGACATCTACCAAAACGTTTCCAGCCTAGGCCTAGTAGGATCTATATCGGAAAGTAGTGTGCGTTGTAATCAAATTATCAAATAGTATTCCATACGCGTCATGGCTTTTCTTCATTGCCACAACGCGTTGAGATCGAATAGCATGAAAGCCACGACACGAATTCCGCTATTTTATCTTTCTTTGATTGCCACAACGCGTCGTGCGCGTTTTCATTAGAGCCATAACATGAATTTCGCTATGTGGATGTTTTACTGTGACCACATCGCGTTGTGAGCTATTTTTCCGCTCAATGAGCGTTTTCGATCTTTGAGCGTAACATATATACATATATAGGATTTAAAAATACACAGGGAATTTTAAATCCTATATTTCTTTATATTAAATAGTGTACTATACTACATTAAATTTCTATTCTACTAAGCCTACACAATAGTGTAATATTATATTACGTACATTTGGCATTAAGTTCTCCTCTCTCCCAAAAACCCCATAAATCGATGTCCGGTATTCTAAAGACTAGCTAGTAAAAAAGTAAAGGTCTGGTAACTAAGGAAAACCTGTTTGTAATTATTGTAATTATATTCTGAGAATGTTCTAAAAAACTGTTTAGTGGAAAAATATTTATTATTTTTGTGTCACTGCTTATGATATTGTTTTGTATATTCTTTACTTAAAATGAATCATTAAGTCTTTAACCGTGTCGTAAACTTGATCATTTTGGTGCCTTAAAGCATAATAGAATTTTAAAAAATTGCCTTGCTGTAAAGAATGTGTGTGCCAGAGTGCTTCCAGGTAGAGTGATATAGAGTAGATTGTTATTTTATATTAATGAAAAAATGTCTTTAGCTTTTCAGCCGTATCTAATGCAATTGTTGCCATTAATAAAAACAGTATTATTTGAGTCTGTAAAATAAAGTATTACTTAAAAAAAAATAATTCAGAAGTGAAATAATTTGATCTTTATGCGATAAAGTAAATATGTATAATATGTGTAAGTTTATGGCAATTTATTGTTTATAAAAATAATAAAGTTTTTGAGTCTTACCAACTTATAGAATATCGCGCTTTTATGACTAATTCACTATTCGCTTTATTTGGTTGGTGGTGGAAAATTTTCGTACTCACAATAACAACTATTATCAATTATTAGTAATAGAGATCTAAGACTAACAGCTTTGAATAAAATACTCTTCGAGGCACTGTGAGGTAACGTTTTTGCGACCGAGTGTTGCGCTAAAGCCATTTAGATGTTTGTTGTTTTTTGGGCTTTCGTGTTTGTTTTTGGTATAAATTTATCATTTATTGCTTTAAAAAGGAAGTTACAAATTTTAGAAAAAAATGTTTTACTAGACCCATTTTAACCGTCTTCATATGAGTTATGTTTTAAAAATTAAAGTCTCGTCGTTTCCGTTACAATAAATTTTAGTAATATTAAATACTTTTCATTATTTTCAGGTAAACTACAAATATGGTTAAAGTAATTGTACTAATGTTTGTCTGTTTGGCGCTTGCGGTCTTCGCTACAGCTAAACCCAGGTTCGTATTATTCTTTGTCCTTACGCTTGGATTTATGCGTCTTGAATATGTATCTATTGTCTGTGTATCTATTTTTTACTATGTTCTGGATACGCACTAAAACTTTATAAATCATTTTTTATAAATTATCGCATCTTAGGTCAAATATATACGTACCTATACATTGTATTCTGTCATCATTTTAAGTCCTCGTATTATATTCGAAACATTGTATAGATGTACTCGTACTCGTACTGTTTGTGCATTTTGAAATTGTGCGTTAGTTTACTATTGTCTTGACATTCTTTTTTTTTTGTTCTTTCAGTCATGAAGAGTCACCACAGCCAGAAACATATGATATTATTGAGGTAGGTGTAGTAATAAATAATCTATACAATTTCAGTTCAAACTGATGATTACAGACATGCTTACAGAAGTAAAACACGTATATTTTTCTGAAACCTGTCTTAGCGTTTTTCAGTATACGCTTAACTCAATATAATATATATTTTCACCGTATTTTCTGATGATAACACTTTGTAACTCACAGTAAAAAGGCACGGTGGGGCGACCCACAAGGACAGACATCCAAACTGGAAACAAATCTATACTTTAATATATAAAGCTAAAGAGTTTGTTTGTTTGTTTGTTTGTTTGTTTGTTTGTTTGTTTGTTTGTTTGTTTGAACGCGGTAATCTCTGGAACTACTGGTCCGATTTGAAAAATTCTTTCAGTTTTAGATAGCCCATTTATCGAGGAAGGCTATAGGCTATGTATCATCACGCTAAGACCAATAGGAGCGGAGTCTACGCCGACGAAGTCGCGCGCAGAAGCTAGTTAGTTATAATTATAATAGTCGTGTATGTTATTATACTATCTTTTCTAGACTAATTGCCTGGTCAATTACTTGTAAGAATAAATAACTAAATCAATTGAAGACTAGTCGAGTAACTAGTTTTATTAACTAGTTTTGTGACGAATTGTTTAATTTTTTTTTAAAATAAGAAATAAAATAATTTATGGATTAATTAAATAGGCTTATAGCTCGAGTTCTTTTTTTTGTTTATTAATTATTCCTTAACTCACTATAATCATTGCTAGACTAATTTCTTAATTGACTGTTACCAGTATTCAACTTTCCATTACATTGATTTCTCGATTAGTCTAACGGGTAGTTAAATAAAAAGTTACTTGGTTAATAGACTAATTGTCTACAAATTAGTGTGAAGGGAGTATCTGAGTAGAATATCTTGCTAGTTACACGTAGTTACAGTTTAATTATTAGCTGTACAACATGATTAAAAAGCCTACAATTATTTGTTCGACTTTTTGCATTTGGTAAAGATCTTTATTTCCTACAATAAGACAGTTTTCAAATTATTTACTGAATCGTTTACTTAATTAGAGTAGTAGATTAGATTGAGACATTTATTTCAATTTTAGGAACACACCGCGAATTATCATCAAAAAAGGTTCATCGACGATAACTACAGACAAATCTGTACGAGTAACTGTCCACAAGACAACAACAAAATTAGTTCGATAACCATCAACAGTGGCGATAGCTACAGACAAATCTACTGTTTTGGCAACGGAAACAACAACATTAATACGTTAACTGTCAACAGTGCCCATAGCTACAGCCAAATCTTCTGTATTGGCAACGGAAACAACAACATTAATACGGTAACCATCAACAGTGACGATAGCTACAGACAAATCTACTGTATTGGCAGCGGAAACAACAACATTAATAATCTAAACGTACCACGTAACCACTGCTGAAGAAAAAAAGATTTCAAACCCACTATATTGGCAACGGAAACGGCAACATTAATCATGTAAACATCTACAGCTAATACCCTTATAAACACAATTTATTGATTATTTTATATTAATGGCAATTCATTTACTTACATATAGGTATTTTGTGTGTATAATTAAAAAATATTATAAAATATTGCCTGTTTATTTATTAAACAAACAAAAAAGTGTGATTAGCATAAGGAATTATGAGTTGACTAAGACTTTTTATTTAAAAACAATATTGTGGACTGCAGTTTTTGCAAGTATTAGTACCTGACTACCTGTTACATTATATATTGCGTTACATTCGATAATATGATTATGAATATTGTATAACATAGAAAATATACTGCTCTAAGATATGGCGAACGTATTCACAATCACTTCTAATACCTACTCGTATTATCAGCGGCTCAAGGACTGACATGCTAATTAGCGCTGTAAAAACCAGTTATATCTATTCTGAAAGCAAACAAACACAAAACCTTGCATATCAAATACATGTCATATGATATAATTATATATAATTATGTTTTATACATTTTTCTACTAAGAGCATTAATGTGTTGTTTGAAATTTAAATTATTTATTATCAATTAAAACTAACGTACTCAGCACATTATCCAAATATGAACAAAATCATTTAGTCGTTACAAGGCAATTATTATCTTTCAAAAAAGCAGGTTTTTTCGTTAAACATATATTTTTTTAATATGTCGTGGTTAATAAAACTAATTACTAGATAGAATGTAAAATAATTTTAACTGACGAACTAAAAAAATCGGCCAAGTGCAAGTCGGACTCGCGCACTAAGGGTTCCGTACCATTGACTAAACTAAAGGCTATATTTTATTGTTATTAAACAAAATACTTAGTAAATAAGAAAAAGATTATACCATATAAAAATGGAAAATAAACTATAACGCCATCTATCTATCGATCCATGCCGCTATTGGAAAGCTATTATAATATTAGTCTATTGACGACGTGTTCTTGGTTTCTGGATAGATGGCGTTGGAATTAAATCGCTTTGCGTTAAATATTTATTTTACATTGTTTTTAGTATTTGTTGCTATAGCGGCAACAGAAATACATACTTTGTGAAAATTTCAACTGTCTAGCTATCGCCGTTCTTGAGATACAGCCTGGTGACAGACGGACGGACGGACGGACAGCGAAGTCGTAGTAATAGGGTCCCGTTTTTACCCTTTGGGTACGGAACCCTAAAAAGAAATTTCTAACTTCACTAGTGGATGACAAATAAAAAAAACAGTTCCCCATTAATTTATTGCGGATAGACATCAGTTATAAATTTAGCTCTTAATACATTAAAAATAAATATTAAATATTAGTTTAGAATTTGGTTCAATACCAACAGACGGAAGTTTAAACTAAGTAATACTAGATAAATTTAAATCACTAAAACAAAGAGGTCGAAAGGTTTGGTTTTAAAATTATTTCTGGCACGGAGGTTACAATAGGTCAACTTAACGAAATTCGATGAACACGTGGTGTGGGTGCAGCTGTTCCGCATGTGATGCTTAGGTGCGACGCCGCCTTCATCCAGCGAAGCATTTCAGAGGTCACCTTCACCGGGACGTCCACCGACCGCAGGGATCACCACTCAGCCGAGCGGAGAAAAGAGTAGAATCAATAAAGTGGTGTTGGAGAATAAATGTAGGGTTAATAACTGTAGATGATGGGTAGTAGTGTTGGGCTAGTGTTGGGGTCCCGGCCGAATCGTGCCACCGTCGACCATGTCGAACCGCCACGCGGTCCGCGCTATTGAACCAACAGGCAGCCACGCCCAAGTACCCTGGAAAGTCACAACCACGTGTGAGCCCTTCCGTTATCAACCACCAATGTCTTTGGGTTAACAACGGAAATGGCCCACAAAAGAACAAAGCACATTCTAACTTCATAACAATTTAACACAAATAAATCAATTATAATCCTAACACTTATTAACATTATAATTAATTTAATCACAGTAACAAAGCAAAAACAAAGACACAGACAAAGACAAAGACTCACCCAACAATTCGCACCCTGAGCTTAGCTGTGGCAGCACGAGTAGTCGATAGGAAGAGAAAAAGGCAGGAGCCCGCCATCGCCAGTCTCGGCTTTTTATAATGCCCTGCGCGGCTCTCCAACGATCCAAACCCTACGTCACACGAGCCACACTCAGTACGAAAAAACGCCTAGTAAAGTTGCGTAAGCAATATCGACATCGAACATAATAAATTAAATTTAACCCTTATTCAAACGCGAGCCTGTGGAGGAGTTAACAAAAAAGTAAGATAAGTTCTTGGGTAAATTTGGGGCGTAGATTTCAAAAATACACACAAAAGAGGGGTCAGTGGGGGGGAAGTACCCTTTTTTTGGTGGGAAGTATATATCCCGTCGTCTGTTCTGTCTTGTAGAAAAATTGGAAAGGTGGGAACTATAGCTCCCAGTGTCCAGTACGACATCAATATTTTAAAACACTAGCTAGTCGCCCTGGCTCCACTTGTGAATTAAATTTTAACGTAAGAAATTACATAGATCTTGTTTTTCAAAAAAGGAGATAAAAGTACTCATCAATGCAAGTTTATTTTACTAAGGGAAGTACTCGGAAATTGAAAAATGAATGACTTCACCATACATTTTTAGCTAAGTAGCTTTAGCTAGATATGAATTTGTAGTAGCAAGTTACTTGTATCGTTGAGTACTTTTCGGCACTCGGGTAATCAATAAAATAAATTATTATAATAGATGTTTTTTATTGATATTGTTTGAAAATATACTTATACTTATTACATATTAGGGTATTCCGGGTTTAGTATTTCTAATGATTTTTCACATGGTTCTAGTTTTTTTGTAGTTTCCCCATGTTCTTTGTCACCCAAATCATCCATCCCAAACATCTCTTCCAATCGCATCTCGATTCTATCCTCCTCATTTTGTTGCAAAAATGACCTTGAAGGACTTATTATAAAATCACCGTAAAAAATCATCATCAGAATCATTATCAGACCAATCATCCTCTTCTAAAATGTTTTCTATCAACTTTTCAGTTAGTTTTTTAGGTGGCATTTTTCTAAAACAAAATAAAAACAATAAATTCGAATGTATTCAAACTATGTAGTTGTCTTTTTTATTATCTGATCATGAAATAATGAATAATAACGAATAAGTTGCATACACCAATTTTTTTTTTAGACATACAGATTTTATATATAGAATTTCAATGTAGTGTGCACTGGCGAACACTGGGATGATATGTTCCCACTTAGAGACTCAATTTCAATTGATTCTAACAAGGTGTAAATGAAAGTTTCTGGGCCTATTTTACGTTTGACGCAACCATAATATAGTCTACTTTACATAGGTAAAACTCAAATCTGCTTACCAAATTTTTTTTCAGCACTACACAAAAAACTAAAAAATAACGGTCGTTTTCGGCGGTAAAATCACGTCAACCGACTTTGACGTGTATTTACCAGGACATTAATGATTCTCTGAAAAGTGTTGCCATTAAAAAAAGTTCTCTGAAATGTTAAGATTACGTAGATAAATATTACATTGCATTAAGTTTAAGGATATAAAAATAAAACACGATTTACTTCAATTTGAGACGTGGGAAGTATAGCTCCCAGCGTTTTAATAAGGGTTAATAATAAAATAAAAACAAGCAACATATTTTATATATGTTACAAATATAATTATGCAAGTATTCCATCTTGTTGATTACTATTATCATTAGTCGCATACGATTTAAAACCTAGTTTGTCTGTAAAGTAATTCATCAAAATCTGCTTAGTTAAAATTTATGCTGTGAATATTCTGCGTAATCAGTGTTAAGTTAAACTAATTTGATGAAAAATGACAATAGCAATCCTCAACATCACACATTACTTGATGACTTTAATATTATCGTATTTTCAAGATTACCTATTACCTATTAATTTGAAAGTTATCGAATATGTTTGTTTCATATAATATTTTCCAGCCTTTTCATAGCTATTAAAACATTTCCGAGTAAATAAACAGTATATAGACATATACATTGTATTTAAGAAGTAAAATAATTATAATACAACGTAGGTCGACGAAAAAATTGTCAAGTAAAAACGAATAATCTATACTAATATAATAAAGCTGAAGAGTTTGTTTGTTTGATTGTTTGTTTGTTTGTTTGAATTTGAACGCACTAATCTCAGGATCTACTGGTCCGATTTGAAAAATTCTTTCAGTGTTAGATAGCTCATTTATCGAGGAAGGCTATAGGCTATATATCATCACGCTAAGACCAATAGGAGCGGAGTCCGCGCCGACGAAGTCGCGCGCAGAAGCTAGTTATTAGATATAACTCGAAAAGTAGGTACTTGTTAGATCTCAAATAAATTTTAATTATACCAAATGACACGCATTACCTTTCGATAACAATGGAATCGGTCCACCTATTCAAATGTTCAGAGGTAACATACATTTCAAAAAATACAGTCGAATTGAGTGCCTTCTCCTTTATTGGAAGTCGGTTAAAAATAAATATAATATAAAAATATTTATTATTTTTGTGTCACTACTAGTCATATACCTAATTATGCTGCTTATCATATGTTTTGTACCTATATTCTTTACTTAAAATGAATCATTATATAAATAATCTTTAACCGTGTCGTAAACTTGAATATTTTGGTGCCCTAAAGCATAATAGAAATTCAAAAAATTGCCTTGGTGTAAAGAATGTGTGTGTCACAGTGCTTCCGGGTAGAGTTATGTCGAGTAGAATAGATTGTTATTTTACGTTAGTTAAAAAATGTCTATAACTTTCACATTCATATATTCAGCCATATCTAATGCAACTGTTGACATTAATAGAAACAGTATTATTTGAATCTGTACGGTAAAGTATTAAACAAAAATAATTCAGAAGTGAAGAAATATGACCTTTATCTGATAAATAAGTATATATAGTGTAAGTTTATAGCAATTTATTGTTTATATAAACTCGAGTTTTGCCAACTTATAGAATATCGCGCTCATTTCATTAATTCAGTACTCGCTCTATTGGTTTAAAGTATTTGTGAAGTATTTAATTTTTTTATATTTAAGTAAGTTCGTTGTGTTCGTTTATTTCATCTGCAATCGGTATTTCACAATTATAAGGCAGACATATTATACAGTAATGATGGTGGTGGAAAATTTTCGGACTCACAATAACAACTGTTATCAATTATTATTATTAGTAATGAGATTTAAATACTCTTCGAGGCACTGAGGTAACGTTTTTTTGCAACGGAGGAGCTTTTCTAAAGCCATTTAGATATTTGTTATTTTTTTGGCCTTCGTGTTTGTTTTTGGTATATTTTTATCATTTATTGCGTTAAAAAGAACGTTACAAATTTGAGAAAAAAAAAGTTTTATTATTTTTTAACCGTCTTTATATGGATTATGTTTTAAAAATTAATGTCTCGTCATTTCCGTTTCAATTACATAATGTGAATAATATTAAATACTTTGCAATTTTTTCAGGTAAACTGCAAATAAGATGGTTAAAGTAATTGTACTAATGTTTGTCTGTTTTGCGCTTGTGGCCTTCGCTACAACTAAACACTTAAGGTTCGTATTATTCTTTGTCCTTTTTTTAAATCTTTATTTAATTAAAGGAGTTTGGTCACAAAGTGATCATGTCACTCCTATAGGAGCTTCTTTACAATTAATCTCTAAAATCAAACAATCACTTCTTACTAATGTCGACGTCTTAATCCTGTCAACACTAATTTATATAGCATTCTTGCCTCTCCAGACGTTGGAAAGGCCAGAATACTATTCCATACTCCTATATCAAAAGAATTTACATTATTTTTGATAGGAAAATCCGCTCTTTCTGCTTCGTTCCGGACGCATTCAGCCATTATGTGAAGTGCATCTTCTGTTTTGTTGCATTCTGAACAAGTTGGTGACGTAGCTTTGCCCATTAATGCAGCAAAGCTGTTTAGCGGGACATGTCCGGATCGCAGCTTGAAGGCATTTACAATTTCAGTTCTACTCATATTGGCACCAAGAAACCAAGGATGGTTACCTGAGTTTGGTTGTACTGTTATCCTTTGTCCTTACGCTGGTATCTATCAAAGACTTGTATGTCTTGAAAATGTATCTATTGTCTTTATATTTTCGTGTTTTACTATGTTCTGAATACGCACGAATACTTTATAAATTAATTTTTATAAATTATTGCATCGTAGGTCAAATATCTACGTACCTATACATTGTATTATGTCATCATTTTAATTCCTCGTATTATATTTGAAACATTGTATAAGATTTACTCGTACTCGTACTGTTTGTGCATTTTGAAATTGTTGTAAAATTGTTGTGTTGTCTTAATATTCTTTTTTTTGTTCTTTCAGTCATGAAGAGTCACCACAGCCAGTAAGAAATAATGTTATTGTGGTGGGTGTAGTAATAAATAATCTATACAAATTTAGATGAAACGAAATTATTAAAATTTTGTTGTTGCTTACAGAAGTAAAACACGTGTATTTTTCTGAAACCCGTCTTAGCGTTTTTCAGTATACGCTTAAGTAACTTAATATATATTTTCAATGTATTTTCTGATATTAACACTTTGTTACTCACAGTAAATAGAAAACGTATTATATAATGATAAAATAGGTTTTAAATTTTTAGTATAATGATTAAAATGCTACTAACAAATATATTCCAGAAATTTTCGTATGTTATTTAGTATTTGTTTATATTATATTACAGATGCAAACGCAACACAGGCGTTTAGAAGTAATTCTTGAAGAAATACATCACGCAATTGGAACCGTTCTTGTAAGACATGTATTTATCTCATTTATAATTATTCTAACTACGAGTATAAGTACATTAATAGTCCCTTAATTTATTCTGGTAGTGTAAAAATAGCAAAAAGGTAGCAAGTGTATATTTAAGTGAGAGTTAAGTTGCATCTACAACATCCTTTCAGCACCATCTTAATTTCTAAGGAGTACGTAAAAACAAATTTTGAATAAAACAAAAGCTTCGCTTTGGCGGAGACCTAAGCAAAAACGATAACATTTGTGTTTTGGGACAAATTTATGAACATCGTTTGATTTTATGTATTGAAGAAGTTTTTAAATCTATGTTGTCAAAAATTGTATATCTCATCCACTGTCCTGCGCCTACTTGAATTACATTCAGCCTGTAACATCCCGCTGCTGAGCACAGGCCTCTTTAGCCATGTGGGCGAAGGGTCGGAGCTTAGTCCACCACGCTGCTCCACTGAGGATTGGCGAATATATTCCCTACTATGAATAACGATCACTCTCTATATCTATTAATATTTATAGGTGTATATGATAACAACCGGGACCAACAGCTCAACGTACTCTCCGAGGCAAGGTGGGGAGCAAAGAGGGACATCCAAACCGGAAACAAAAAAAAAAGTACAAATAAATAACCATCTCTCGCGCGAATTAAACCCGCGAACAGCCCGGTGTGTAGGCCTACACAGCTCACGCACCACTACACCAAAGTGCAATGAATCAACATGAACTAAACTGCCAAAATCTTAACGACAAATTTCTTGATACAATTACTTGATGGAATACTGATTAGATTCGTCAAAGAAAAGTAATTGCTATATTATTTCTAGATCGAGACAGTTTTAGAATTAGTTACACTCTTATTTATAACATTGCCTATTTTTTCTAGACTAATTGCCTGTCCATGGGCTCGCCTAGTTATTTGACTAATTTCTACTCTGCTTGCTCAACTACTTGTAAAAATACATAACTAAATCAATTATAAGACTAGTCAAGTAATTAGTTTTATTAACTAGTTTTGTGACGCAGTATTTAATTTAATTAAATGTTAATTTTTATAATAACAAATAAAATAATTAACGGAATAATTAAATAGGCTTATAGCTTGAGTTCTTGTTTTTCTTGTTTCTTAATTATTCCTTAAATCACTATAAACATTGATAGACTAATTCTTTAATTGATTGTTACCAGTATTAAATTTTTCATCAACGGATAGTTCAATTAAAAGTTACTAGGTTAATAGATTGATTGTCTACAAATTAGTGTCACGGGAGGATTCGAGTAGTGTATAGGCTATAGTTACACATAGTTACAGTTTCATTATAAGCTGACAGCTGTACAACATGATTAATAAGCCTACGATTATTTGTTCGACTTTTTGAATGTTTTGTTAAAGATCTATATTTCCTACAATTTGACAGTTTTAAAATTATTTGCTCAATCTTTAACTTGATTAGATACTTGTTATTTAATTGTTAAATAATCATCGACATTTATTACATCGATATTTATTAATTTTAGGAACACATCGCGATGTACGATCAAAACAGACTCGATTCGAACTCGACTCGACTCGAACAGGACGATATCTGCAGACAAATCAACTGTAATAAAGAGAACGGCAAAATTAATACGATAACCATCAACAGTGGCGATAGCCACAGACACACACAGACCTACTGTATTGGCAACGGAAACGGCAACATTAATTATGTAACCGTCAACAACTGCTGCCGTCATTGATTATTTTATATTAATGGTGTAAAGCAAGGGGACCCGCTGTCACCGAAAATGTTCATAGCTGTCTTACAAAATATAATGAAAGACCTAGACTGGAGCAAAAAAGGAATAACCATAGACGGAAAAAATCTCAGTAACCTACGATTTGCCGACGATATTGTCCTTTTCGCTAAGACATCAAAACAACTAGAGGAAATGCTGACAGAACTAAGCGCTGCTAGTGAAAATATAGGTCTACAACTAAATACCTCAAAAACAAAGGTGGCTACCAACGGTACGAAGAACCCAATACTAATAAAACAAACACCTATAGAATACGTAGACAGCTACATATACCTCGGTAAACAAATATCATTTAAAAACACAAGACACCTAGATGAAATAGACAGGAGAATCAACATGACCTGGAAAAAATACTGGAGCTACAAAGAAATATTAAAATCAAAACTTTCAATGAACCTAAAGAAAAAAGTGATGGATTCGAGTATATTGCCCTGTTTATCGTACGGTGCCCAAACCTGGGTCTTTAACAAAAGCACCTTGTCAAAAATACGTACCTGCCAACGGGCTATGGAGAGGAGCATCCTTGGCATCAAGACCATCGACAAAGTCAACAGTCAAAAAATTAGACACAAAACCAAAGTGATAGACGCATTAGAACACACGCAGCGTTTGAAATGGAAATGGGCAGGACACATCGCCCGTTCTTCTGAAGAAAGATGGCCTAAACGAGCAACAAAATGGACAGGTCCGGGAGGAAAAAGACAAAGAGGCAGACCAAAAGCCCGCTGGATAGACGACATACTTCAACTGGCGGGAAGAGACTGGATGAAAATAGCTAAAGACAGGAAAAAATGGGGGCAACTGGAGGAGGCCTATACCCGAAAGGGGCCATGACATATGTATATCCGAAATACAAACATAGTTTTTTTCTATATATATAAATTTTTATTGTCATGGAAATAAATAAAAGGCTTATATAATAATAATAATAATAATAATAATAATAATGGTAATTCACTGACTTATGTATATTATGTGTATGATTAAAAAAATATTATAAAACATTGCCTATTTATTTTTGAAACAAACAAAAAGTGTGATTAGAATAAGGAATTATGAGTTGAGTAAGACATTTATTTCAAAAACAATATTGTGGACTGCAGTTTTTGCAAGTAGTACCTATTACATTATAAATTGCGTTACATTCGATAATAAATAACATAAGAACTATATTGCTCCAAGATATGGCGTCTTATTTACAATCACCTCTGATATAATCACCGGCTAAATGATTGACATGCTAATTAGCACTGTAAAAATAAGTTATATCCATTCTGAAAGCATACGTACTAACAGTACGTAATAAGTTTTGCAACTTTATTGTATTTTATGAAACCGCCAACAAAAAGTTTTTCCCAAATGAAAGTCCCAGTTTGTATAGGCCCTGGTTTCTGCTCCTTAGATAGCGAGTTCGATTTTCGCCTGAGTTTGGGTGTGACATTTGTATTTATATACTTATTTATATATGTATTGTTTCTATACATTCGACTGTTACGTACAACATAAGCAGTTACTTACCATCCATTGACCTTAATCAACACAAATAGCACCCAAAACAATGAATGTTAGAATTTTTGTCAGTTTGTCTGTGCGTTTGCGCACGCTAATCTCAGAAATGACTTATCTGGTTTAGATGTGGGTTTCACTAATATATTTTGGTAACCTTCACTTAAAATTAAGTGTTTGTTTCATTTCAATCGGTTCATAAATAAAAAAGTTATACCAATTTAAAGAATCACGTTGAACATGTAAAGTTACTATTCCACGCGAACGAAGTCGCGAGCACAGCTTATAAAAAGTACATAATTAAAGGTCTGGTAACTAAGGGAAACCTTTGTGATTACTGTATATTCTGAGTATGTTCTAAAAAAACTGTTTAGTGGAAAAATATTTATTATTTTTGTGCCGCTGCTTATCATATAATTATGCTGCTTATCATATGTTTTGTATATTTTTTAGTTAAAATGAATCATTAAATAAATAATCTTTAACCGTGTCGTAAACCTGAACATTTTGGTGCTCTAAAGCATAATAGAATTTTTAAAAATTGCCTTGGTGTAAAGAATGTGTGTGCCAGAGTGCTTCCAGGTAGAGTGATATAGAGTAGATTGTTATTTTATATTAATGAAAAAATGTCTATAACTTTCACATTCATACGATGCATATATTCAGCCATATCTAATGCAACAGTTGCCATTAATAGAAACGGTATTATTTGAATCTTTAAAATAAAGTATTAGATAAAAATAATTCAGAAGTGAAAAAATTTTACGTTTATGCGATAAAGTAAATATTTATGTATAGTATAAGTTTATAGCAATTTATTGTTTATATGTATTAACTTGAGTCTTAGCAACTCATACAATATCGCGCTTTTTTGACTAATTAAGTATTCGGTCTATTTGGGTGGTGGTGGAAAAATTTCGTACTCACAATAACAACTGTTATCAATTTATTAGTAATGAGATCTGGGACTAACAGTTTTGAATACTCTTCGAGGCACTGTGAGGTAACGTTTTTGCGACGAAGTGTTGCGCTAAAGCCATTTAGATGTTTGTTGTTTTTTTGGGCTTTCGTGTTTGTTTTTGGTATAAAGTTATCATTTATTGCTTAAAAAGGAAGTTACAAATTTTAGAAAAAAATGTTTTATTAGACCCCTTTTTAACCGTCTTCATATGGGTTATGTTTTAAAAATTAATGTCTCGTCGTTTCCGTTCCAATTAATTTGAGTAATATTAAATACTTTTCATTATTTTCAGGTAAACTGCAAATATGGTTAAAGTAATTGTACTTATGTTTGTCTGTTTGGCGCTTGCGGCCTTCGCTACAGCTAAACTTAGGTTCGTACTATTCTTTGTCCTTACGCTGCTATTTATTTAAGGCTTATATGTCTTGGACATGTGTCTATTTTCTTTGTCTTTTTCGTGTTTTACTATGTTCTGGATATGCACGAAAACTTTATAAATTAATTTTTATAAATGATCGCATCTTAGGTCAAATATCTACGTACCAATACATTGTATTCTGTCATTATTTTAATTCCTCGTATTATATTTGAAACATTGTTGTGCGTTAATTTACTATTGTCTTGACATTATTTTTGAGGTGAAACTTCTTTAGGCGCATGAGGGGTAAAATTTGAGCGACCGCTAACGCGGTAACTCGTCACGCTGTTAGTACGTGGATGGGTAACCGCCTGGGCACACCGCGTGACGTTGGCTTTTAGTTTTTTTTCAATTACTTTTTTTTCAATTGTTTTTTTTTTTAATCTTCAGTTAGTTTTTTCAATTCGTTTTATTTAATTAGTTTTTTTTATTACTTTGCCAAAGAAATTGCACTTCTGACATGTGTACTTTGTACGCACGCAATTTTTTTTCTTTTTTTCTTTTAGTCATGAAGCGTCACCACAGCCAGAAACAAATGATATTATTGAGGTAGGTGTAGTAATAAATAATCTATACAATTTCAGTTCAAACGAAACCATTTGACATTTGTTGTTTCTTACAGAAGTAAAACACGTATATTTTTCTGAAACCCGTCTAAGCGTTTTTCAATTGGTATACGCTTAACTTAATATATATTTTCACTGTATAATATTCTGATGTTAAAACTTTGTAACTCACAGTAAATAGTAAACGTATGATATAATGATAAAATGTGTTTTAAATTTTTAGTATAATGATTTGTATGTTACTAACAAAAATACTCCAGAAAATTTCGTATGTTATTTAGTATTTGTTTATATATTACAGATGCAAATGCAGCACAGGAGCTTAGAAGTAATCCTTGAAGAAATACATCACGCAGTCGGAACGTTACTTGTAAGATACATCTTTATATCTCTTCTTCTCTATCTCTCTATCTCTATCTATATATATAAAAGAGTTACCCACCCATTGACTCATCACGATATCTCTGAAACGATAAGGCGTAGAGACTTGAATTTTGGTAGGAATATTCCTTTCGCCGAGTAGAGGTCAGCTAATAACGGGTTTTACGATATTCCACCCCTAAGGGGGTTAAACGGGGGTTGGAAGTTTGTATGAAAGTCCTATGTTTTTGAAGTAAGAGACTTGAAATTCAAAATGCTCTATAGATGGTGTTGAGGTGTACTAATAATGTACTTTGAGAAATCAACCCCCTTTTGGGGTTAAAACAGGGGATGATAGTTTGTATGAAAGTCCAATGAAAAATACACCTACAAACTTGAAATTAGGAAAGGCTATAGCTATGATTTTCCTCAAATTAACGCGGGGGTAACCGCGGGGCACAGCTAGTATATATATAAAAATGAATCGCTGAATGTGTTGCTAAGCGCAAATCTCGAGAGCAGCTGAACCGATTTCGCTAATTCTTTTTTATAATATTCCTTGAAGTACGAGGATGGTTGTTACGAAGAGAAAAATTTAAAAAATTGCCTGAAAATGTCTAAAAACAACACTTTTCTATATTCCCATACAAAAGATTCGTAATAATACTTAAGTCAGTTTGAACTTTAATACCATACCATAAAGTTTCAGTGTTAGAGGAGGGGTTCTGGGAAGGATAAGTATTAAAAAAAATTGAATCGACTGTTAGGCGGTACGAAGTTCGCCGGGTCAGCTAGTCATTTATAATTTTCTATGAGTATAAGTACATTAAAAGTCCCTTGATTTCTACTGATAGTCTAAAAATAGCAAAAAGGTAGCAAGTGTATATTTAAGTTAGAGTTAAGTTGCATCTACAACATCCTTTAAGCACTATCTAAATTTTTAAGGTGTACGTAAAAATAAATTTTGAATAAAACAAAAGCTTCGCTTTGGCGGAGACCTAAGCAAAAACGATAACATTTGTGTTTTGGGACAAATTTATGAACATCGTTTGATTTTATGTATTGAAGAAGTTTTTAAATCTATGTCGTCAAAAATTGTATATCTCATCCACTGTCCTGCGCCTACTTGAATTACGATTCAACCTGTAACATCCAACTGCTGAGTATAGGCCTCTTTCCCCATGTAGGAGAAGGATCGGAGCTTAATCCACCACGCTGCTCCACTGCGGATTAGCGAATATATTCTCTCCTTTGAGTGACGATCACTATTTATATTACTATCTATAGGTGTATGATAACAACCGGGACCAACAGCTTAACGTACTCTCCGAGGCACGGTGGGGATACCCACAAGGACGGACATTCAAACCGGAAATAAATATTTGTATAAGTACAAATAAATAACCATCTCTCGCGGGAATTGAACCCGCGAACCGCCGGTGTGTAGGGCTCCACGGCACACGCACCACTACGTCGTACACTAAACTGCCAACATTTTTATACAATTACAAATTTCTTTATACAATTATTTGATTGAATACTGATTAGATTCGTCAAAGAAAATTAATTGCTATATTATTTCTAGATCGAGACAGTTTTACAATTAGTTATATAATAGTCTGGTTTGTTATTTTACTATTTTTCTAGACTAATAGAGTATTCCACTATGTTTGAAAAAGTACTTCAAAATGTTGATTTTGTAATAAAAAGCCACAAAAAAAATATATTTCGGCAAAATAAACACGCTTTCATGCCATAAAATTAAATTAAATTTTAAACCTTTTTTATTACCGCGAAAACGCTACAGCCATTTTGGTGACGTAATATGTGCAATAACAAAAGTGTTTGACGTATGTAAGAGAGTAACATAACCTACAATTACTATGACAACCATCAACAAATTAGTAATGAATGCATATTATTTCAGTTGGAACAAGATATGAAGAGTTATTATACGAAAGAACACAACTATTACTCCTTGAAGTTAAAATTGATAGATATTATTGATATAGATAGCTATTGAGAGCACTGACAGAACTTTGTTATTGCCCGTATGACGTCACACCAAGGCGGCTCGTGTTTTAGGTCACGTGATATACAGGTTAAAATATACGACTTTTAATTTCAATATAATAAATCAATAATGTGCTTTTATGATTCCAAATCAGAATATTTAGGTGTATTTCAATATAAATTTTAATTTTTATCAAATTTTATAATTTATTTTTTACTACGGAAAGTACCCTATTGCCTGTGCATAGGCTCGCCTAGTTACCTACTCTGCCTGCTCAACTACGTGTAAGAATAAATAACTAAACCAATCCTAAGACTAGTCAAGTAACTAGTTTTATTAACTAGTTTTGTGACGAATTATTTAATTTTATTAACTTTTTACAAGCTTTTATTTAACTTGCAATGTATGTATGTATGTATGTATGTATGTATGTATGTATGTATGTATGTAACTTTAATGAATGTTTGTTCGGGTGAAATCTTGCAACTCAATTTTGAAGCAACCAATTGAGCTGAAATTTTGTATGCAGGTTCAATTTGGATGACAATGCATGGTTAACTTTGTGACGTCATTCTAAATCCAATATGGCAGCATATCCAAGAGTGTGGACTAGTTATTTTTAGTGCACTTCTACAATATGGGTATCAAATGAAAGGGCTTGCTAAGAATAATTCGAATAAAGTGACGTGATAACCGACTAAAAAGTCAAAAATAAATTAAAAGTAAAAAACCTTTTTAAAAAACAAGCTTTTATTTGAATGTGCTAAAACGAAAAAAATAAATTTTTACTTTAAAACTTTTACTATCTACTTATAAAGTCATTACACATAATCTATATGATATAAAAGCTTGTCGCGGGATTTGCTTGTAAACAAGTAAATTAAATAAATTGATGTGATTGATTTTAACTATTAAAATTTTCAAACTAAGGAAATACGAGTACTCATATCTTGCGACAAGCTTTTCTATCATAATATAGATTATGTGTAATCTATACTAATATAATAAAGCTGAAGAGTTTGTTTGTTTGATTGTTTGTTTGTTTGTTTGTTTGTTTGTTTGAACGCGCTAATCTCAGGATCTACTGGTCCGATTTTAAAAATTCTTTCAGTGTTAGATAGCCCATTTATCGAGAAAGGCTATAGGCTATATATCATCACGCTAAGACCAACAGGAGTGGAGTCCACGCCGACGAAGTCGCGCGCAGAAGCTAGTGACTTTATAAGTAGATAGTAAAAGTTTTAAAGTAAAAATTTATTTTTTTCGGTTTAGCACATTCAAATAAAAGCTTGTTTTTTAAAAAGGTTTTTTACTTTTAATTTATTTAATAACAAATAAAATAATTAATGGAATAAATAAAATTAATAAGCTTATAGCTTGAGTTCTTGTTTTTATTGTATCTTAATTATTCCTTAAATCACTATAATCAGTGCTAGACCAATTCCTTAATTGACTGTTACAAGTATTCAACTTTTCTTACATTGATTTCTCGATTAGTCTTAGGGGTAGTTCAATAAAAAGTTACTTACTTGGTTAATAGATGTCTACAAATTAGTGTGACGGGAAGATTTGAGTAGTGTATAGACTAGTTACACATAGTTACAGTTTCATTATTAGCTGTACAACATGACTAATAAGCCTACAATTATTTGTTCGACTTTTTGCATGATTTGCTAACGATCTATATTTCCTACAATTTTACAGTTTTCAAATTATTTGCTCAATCTTTAACTTGATTAGATACTTGATATTTACTATTGGTAAATAATCATCGACATTTATTTCAATTTTAGGAACACCTCGCGATTTACGATCAAAAAAATGTCAGGGACAATACCTACAGACAAACCTACTGTGTTGGCAACGGAGGCGGCAACATTAATTATGTAAACGTCAAAAACGACTGCTGAAGAAAAAGAAGAAGACAAACCCACTATATTGGCAACTGAAACGGCAACATTAATCATGTAAACATCTACAGCTAATAGCCTTACAAACACAATTTATTGATTATTTTATATTAATAATTCACTGACTTACATATATTTTATGTGTATGATTAAAAAATATTATAAAAAATTTTGCATATTTATTTATTATACAAACAAAAAAGGTGATTAGAATAAGGAATTATGAGTTGACTAAGACTTTTTTTCAAAAACAATACTGTGGACAGCAGTTTTAGCATGTAGTACTTATAACATTATAAATTGTGTTACATTCGATAATATATAACATAGGAACTATATTGCTCCAAGATATGGTGAACATATTCACAATCACCTCTAATATAATCACCGGCTCAAGGATTGACATGCTAATTAGCTCTGTAAAAACCAGTTATATCTATTCTGAAAGCAAACAAACAAAACCTTGCATATCAAATACAATGTGCTACGCATACGAAACCATAAAATGATTACGGTCTGTCAAAAAGCTCACTCATGCATAGAAATCCGTGTATGGTCTATTTTTTTTTTGTAATTTTAGTGCTTTAACAATGTGTAGTGGGGGGGAGACGCCAGACGACGCAATTGTAGCACGACGACACGGAGACACAGCGACGACGACCGGTTGAGGATGCGACGGGTACGGAGGGACTTAGCGTAGGATAATCTTTATCCTAGCGGGGTGAGACTTTCTGACAGCAATCGGTCAAAAGGCACAGTAGGGACACTCAACTAAAAGTGTGCACGAACTAAGCTCTAGAGACTAGTGTACTACCAGTAGTGTATTTCCTCATTTTCACATTTGATAGCCAGAACGATATATTATTTATTCTCCGTATAACTTTGATAGCATGATAAAACTGAGGTTAGCGCCATCTAATGACGCGTGCGTTACTTAACAATCTCAATCTTATGAGGTTTGTTACAGTATTTAATAATTTTAGCAACTTAATTTTTTGAATCGAGGAAAAAAATTGAATTTTTTTTTTTTTGAAAAATGTCTTTCAAAGGGGTAGAAAATGACAATTTTTTTTAGCGAAATCGAAAGGGGACAGATAAAAAATTTGTCAATTTGACATGAAATGACCCATACGCATATTTCACAGGCACATCTTAATTGTTACGTGGTATGGTTGTTTACATGATTCAAGAATAAACCACTGTCGAACGCGGTCAGAGTTCAATGGTTAGGAGCACACTGCGAGCCTGACGCGATGGCGGCGGTGGGCGCGAAATATCGAACATAATTATGAAACGCGTCTTTGCGTCCACACTGCAGTGGCTAAAGCGGAAGCATACGCGACGGGACTGAGCGATACCACAGAGCACAATTTATACTAAAGCGATACAACGAGCGTAGTTTTCAAACATTCCTATCCGCGCGTTTTGTCCGCACTACGGGCCTAGTTAACAAGCGATCTAATGCGCGGGTGGCAGGGATATCAAACCATTTCGGTCTTGTCGCTACATATGTATTCGCTTTCTGTAGTTTATACCTTTTTTTACGTGGGGAAATTAAATATAAAATTAGAATTAAAATTCTGTCCCCTAAATTGAGACAATTCGTTCAACATTACGTCCGGAGTCTTTGTATCTATACGTCGTGGTCACTAATTTAAAATTTTCTTGAACTGTCAAACAGAAAATAATCGAATGGGCGAGTATAAGTTGTAATATTATTGCTTGTGGTAAAATAGCAGTATACACTATACGAATTTTGTAGGGTATAATCTCAATTCTTCATATAAATTAAAAAATTCACCACTTATTTCTGTTTTTATTTATTTCGTGCACACCATCTCTAATGTTCAACACCTCCCATCTCAAGATTAGAAGCAACCGTAATATCACCAAAGCCACAAAAGTCCGCCTAATGAGAAGCTTAGTATTCCCAATATTTCTTTATGGCGCAGAAACGTGGACGGTTAGACTTAAAGACCGACGCAAAATCGATGCACTCGAGATGTGGTGCTGGCGGCGACTGCTACGGATCCCTTGGCCAGCGTTTAGGACCAACGTTTCGATTCTGGATGAGTTAAAGATCAAGAAGAGATTATCGTCGACTGTGCAAACACGAATCCTAAAATATTTCGGACACGTTGTTCGAAACGAACAATCCATGGAGAGACTCGTTGTCCAGGGGCAGGTAGAGGGTAAGGTTGGACAGACCTCATCAAGGCTGCGACACAGACCTCCATAGACCAGAGTTCTCGATACGCTGAAAACCGCATCAAGTGGAGGCGTATAGCGGGGGCTGCTTTAGCAATGGATCATCGTCAACCACGACCACTCTGTCAAGAGTGAACGACTAAGGAGGAGGATCTCAAGATTGGACTGTCTAGTAAAAATAATAAATCCTCGTCCATAGTTTGCAACCCCTGATATACGTCAAATCGCTACATGAGCTCGCGCGTCACTGTGGCCACCGTACGCCTCCGCCGCCGCAACCGCCTCCGCGCCCGTCACCGCGCATGCAGTGTGGATGCACGCAATCCCCGCACTATGTGAAAATTTCTATTTTATTTTAATTTTATTTATTTATCTAAGGTTTTTCTTCAAAAACTTTCCATACATACTAAAATAAATATCGGCTACTGTAATTAATTCAATTCAAGATGGAGGAAATAAAGCTAATTATAAGCTCTTATAACATGCAACAAGACATACGCAGCAAAAAGAATAAACTGTTAGAAACAAAAGAAGACATAAAAATAATTAATATAAAAGTGTGTGTGTATTGATGTGTATCAATATGTATGCATATTGATACACAATTAATAATTAATAAATTAATCAATATTTACGTGTTTTAGATAAATTTACAACTAGTTTTTATATAGATATACATATGTCAAGTTGTATAAGTTTTCAAATTAATTGAAACAATGTACAAATTCGTCATTAGATCTATCTATATTTATAGAATCCTATAAATGAATAAAATTTTGGAGATTTACCACCTGAAGAAAATGAAGTGCAAAAAAAGAGTACATACCTTAAAACTACTTTCACGATTCAGCCTGTAATATCCCACTGTTGGGCATAGGCCTCTTTCCCATGTAGGAGAAGGATCGGAGCTTAATCCACCACGCTGCTCCAATGCGGGTTGACGGATATATTATCCATGTACTATGAGTAACGATCACTATCAGATGTACATGATAACAACCGGGACCGACGGCTTAACGTGCTCTCCGAGGCACGGTGGGGAGACCCACAAGGACTGCACAAACACCCAGACCACGGCAAACATCTGTATGGCCAATACAAATGTTGTCGTGTGAGGGAATCGAACCCGCAACCGCCCGCGCAACAGCCAATCGCAATCCAGTGCTGTGACCGCTGCGCCAACGCGGCGTCTAATACGCCGGCGGCGGCGGATTTCCCACCTGAGCTATTACACTGTTATTGTCAATTGCGAAATTTAGCTTCGTATTCTAATGATATTTTTTCATTGCCTAAAAACAGGGATAAAATGATTTTATTTTTTTATGAATCCTAGCTAGATCAATTTTTCTCCCCCGAAATCCCGTGCATACAAAATTTCACGAAAATCGTTGGAGCCGATTCCGAGATTCAGAAAATATTATAGTATATATATATATATATATATATATATATACAAGTAGCAATATGTATACAGTAGTAAGCTCGTTTAATAGTATAAGATTGGAGTGTCTGTTTGTAATATTAAAATAACCGATTTTTACTAAATGCATATGGATGTAAGTATACACGGTACATATACCAAAATAACATTTATTACAATTTTTGTCTATCTATCTGTCTGTTTGTTCCAGCTAATCTCTGAAACGACTCGACCGCTTTTCACAGGACTTGTGCTGGCAGATAGCTGATGTAATAAGGAGTAACTTAGGCAACTTTTATTTTATAAATTTATTTATTTTATAAGTTTGCGAACTGAAAAATAGCTTTTTTGTTAAATTCCACGCGAACGAAGTCGCGGGCACAGCTAGTCTTCTAATAATAACTAACATTCTTATATATCTTAACGTAGTTTCCAACGATTAACCGTACGTTATCACGTAGTGATTGGGTTATTAAACACATTACGTCAATATCTACTCGAATGCTGTAAATACAAATGTAACTCTATATGTATGTTTGTTTATTTTTCTAATGAAGAATATTTTAAGTAGAAAAAAACATGTCAGGATGAAATCTTTGATCAGTATTTTTAAAGCAGTTAAATCTTATGCTAGTTTTCTGCAAGGACAGTGTATAACTGTATAGTCTGTGCAGTAGACGACATCTTATATAATGATGTGGTTTTGGTAGGTTCAATGAGAACCAAATAAATAGGTGAAGGTTTGGGACACTTAAGGTAATCGAAAAAATATTTAAATTGTTCTATTTGACATACTGAAGCGTTTGTATTACGTAAAACAGAGTAAATAAGTGATAACAGTTGCACATTTTGGCGCAAGCGAATAAGAAGAGGAAGATTGAGAAAAAGAGATAGAAAATAGAAAATAAACTCGACCTGAAGAACAATAAACAAATATTCGTTACTATTATCTATATTCATATTTTATATTATTATTATAATTATACACGAAACATACACTTCGAGCAGAAATAGATCCAAGTAATAATATAGATGTCGCTATAGACGGCGCTAAGGTTTGCTTAAAAACCAAAATCATCATATCAAGAATTTCTCACGTTGCGTGTAACGTTAATAAATAGCAAATAAAGATTGAGATATTACTGACTGGAATTAAAGTGAAATTTGCACGTTAATAATCATCATCAGACTAAATTATCAAACCATTTGAATGGGTAAGGATTAATATCATCATATATACAGGGTGTTAGGGGAATGGTTAGCCATAGAGGTATGTTGGGTAGAGAGGGTCATTTGGAACCTATTTAGGCTAACTTACCTATATGCAGTGTTACGGATTTTTTTTATGATTTTTTTTTTCATTTTTCGAAAAAAGTGCCGAAAATTAGTGATTTGACCATCATATCTTTTTTGTTTATTGATAGATCAACGCCATTTCTTTTTTGTTTTGATCATCAATACATTGCGCATGTAAAATATATGTTATTTAATTTAGAAAACATCTACAAAAAAAATTATGGGCCAAAGAAATCTTGACAGAGACAAAAAGTAAATCAAACCTTCAAGTTTAGGTATAAATTAAAAAAAAATTAAAGCATCCAGACAATTTAAAATAATTTAAAAAATTACTCTAGTTAACACTGTTTTAAATAATACTACTTTCATTCACCTACCTTACTTACTTTTTTTTTAATGATGAAATAACGAAATGGTCTCTACCTGAACCCGCACTCTACGCTGACAATTATAACAATAATTGTTATTACGCAGGGCGGTATGCCTTGCTACTTTGCTACCCATATAGAAGTGCATTAAAAATAACTAGTTTGCCATGTCTGATTTCGAATGACGTCACAAATTTAACCATGTATTTTCATCCAAATTTAACTTGTACCTACACAAAATTTCAGCTGAATCGGTTGTAGGTACCTATCTGGTTCAAAATTAAGTTGCAAGATATCACCCGAACAAACATACATACATACATACATTCATACATACATACATTGCAAGTTAAATAAAAGCTTGTAAAAATAAGAATAATATTTATAAAAATGTATCTATAATAATAATATGACCTTTTGAGATAAAGTACGTAAAATACGCATAGCATAAAGATAAAGACGGCTTGTAGTTTATATGAACTCGAGACTAACCAATTTATTACATTACAGTTACGTTTAGCCTGAATACCGCTCATATTTGATTTGCTTTATTTATTATATTTACATAAATATTACAAACAAAGGATTTGTGAATAATTAAAATTTTCTCTTACATTAAGGTAGGTCTTTATTTATTTATTTTTTTTGCATTATTTTATCATTGTCAACCGATGGACATCCACTTCTGGACATAATTAGGTTTCTTGCAAGGTTCACCTTTCGCGATCTAGCGCCGCTTACATCCAACAGCTGCCAGCGACCCGTTTAATGTCATTTGTGCACCTAGTGGGCTGTCTTCCAACGCTGTGCTAACCGGTGCGAGGCCACTATTGTAACGAAATGAAATTAAATTAAAACATTTATTTCGCCATAAGGTGATACACACACTTAACGAAAGTCAAAAAAAATGTCATTTACAAAAAAAAACTAAACAATAATAAAAGAAAGTTTAGTTACCAAAATATCAAACAATAAACTAAAAATTTATACCTTAACACAAGGTACATTACAAACTTAGGTAATGTACCCAGTGTTATAAAGCAACCTTAACTTAGTCAAAATATAAAATATTAAATTAATTAAAATTTCTAATGTCTCGGTAGACATTACCTTCCTATTTTATCATCGGCTTTATTAAATATTGCAATAAATAACATAATGTCCCTAGTGTTGGCCGAGAGAAAATAAAGGCCGAAGGAAAAAAACTCTCGGTACTAAACTCGGTACTAACACCTCGGGACCCCAATGGACGTGTAAATAGTTATTTAAAACACAATGTTCTCTTTTTTATTACTATTTTTAGCTGATCCAGTCTGTAGTTCAAAAAAGCGGGAAAAGTAAATGTCATCGAAATATAACAATTTGTAGTCTGTAAATGTCCTTCATCCTGTTCATGTCGTAAAGGCTTTTCTCTTATGTTAAGAGAAGAATGTGAGCAAAGTCACTTCTCTTTTATTGCCGCATTTATAATCTATTTTGTCCTAAGACTGGCCGACTGTTATCAGGTGTTGGTAACGACAACTGGGACCGACGGATTTAGATGCTATTCGAATCACTGTGTGAAAACGATGGTCTTATTATCAAGGGATTGTTGCGCTAACATGTAAGATATACAAAATGTATTTGTCACATTCTGACAATTTACTTTGTATTTCCGAATCATTGAAAAAGGAAGCGAGACATTTGTTTATTTTAATTTATATAAAGAAATATCCGCGGCTACAATACATCGAACGTTATCTGACACTACATAACTATGACATTTGATGTTTGCAAACATATTTTTATCAGTTGCCTTAAAAGACGTTCTTTAATCTTGCGCAAAGAGAAAAAGTCACTAACTCATTGAACCACCCTCGCACTAAAATATGTTAAATCTGTCAAAAACCAGTATATCTTATAATTTTATTAATCTGCAATACTTTTCATTATTTTCAGGTAAATTACGAATAAGATGGTAAAAACAACCGTACTTTTGTTCACGTGTTTCGTGTTTGCAGTCGTTGCTGATGCAAAACCATTAAGGTTTGTAAATAATTTAAGGTTTGCAATAAATAAACTTTTAAAATAATAAAAAATCTTTGTCTTTGAACTGGTGCTTAGTGCCCTATGTTCGCTAAATGTTTCTTGTCTTTGTTAAAGTTTAAATTGATGCAATATACTCAAGAAAACTATAATCTATACTTATTATAAAAATAAGTCCCCCAGCCGCGTCTTTCTGTCCTCCTGTCTGTCTGTCCTCCTGTCTGTCTGAACGCGATAAACTCGAAAACTACTGAACGGATTTTTACACTGTTTTCAACAATAGAAAGAGTGATTCTTGAGGAAGGTTTAGGTATATAATTTATTATGCTTTTATGTAAATTAGCAGAAATACGCCGATAAATGTTGAAGAGGTCGCAAAAAATCTCGTCAACGGGGACCTTTCCTCGCGAACGCCGCGTAAACTAGCAAAGATATAGTTAAGTAATGTACTAGCGAATTCAAAATCTATAAAAATGCTACAAAAAAGTCCGCGACAGCATATCTCTATCTCTTACGGTTGACTTACAATAACCACTTTTATGTTCAAATTTTTAATTAAAAACATTACGTTATTTTCAAAGCTATTTTCTTTAGTTCAGTATTAATCCTTATCCAAAGAAATATGTTAGTTAGCTTAAGAATTTAATGCAGATTAAAATTGCCCTTTACACTATATCAATCAGATGAATAGTTTTTGAGATATCGTCGTTAGAAGTAATTTTATTATTAAAAATAAATAATGCGCAACGAAGTGGGCACGGGTCGGCTAGTAGTAAATATAATAAACATAAAGAAATGACTAGCCCGTTGCGCGTTGTCGCAGTTTGTAGTGACCCTGCTTTCTGCGCCGGGGCTTGTGGGTTCGATTCCCACCCTGAGTTGTAATAATGTACATATTTATTTATATATTTACAACATTTTTATTATTATTACAACATACTTATAAATAATACATATGTATTAACATACTTATAAATAATACATATGTATTATTTATAAGTATGTTTATCGAAAAAAAAAATATGTAGCTATACCAGTCGGCTGTTACCTATAAGTCCTATAACACATGCATTAAGTTGCTTACTTTAGGAACAGACGATCGTGTGTGTATTGTGTAGATATAAAAAAAAATTTATTCTCAATGATTTTCATTGCTGGGCTATTTTCGATTACATAGTGTGGCACTTATTTAACCAATTTAAAAAAGACAAATCTATCAATTCGACTGTATTTTTTGCGTTAATAATTTTTGATTTATCTCTAATAAAGCGTAGTTAATTGATATTTTTTTCAATTGTCAATTGAAGTCGGTTTTTTTTTCGTTTGCAAGATAACAATTTGATATTATATTTTATTAATTTCAGTGATCACGAATCGTCTCAGCCAGTAATAAACAATGTTATTGTTGAGGTACGTATTGTGATAGCTTGTTAAGTTAAATAAACCCGTTTATACAACTTGTTTCGCTTGTAGCAGCAATATTTCTTTTCAATAGAATAACGTCTCATCAGAACAAGGAAAATACACTTTCTTTAATACTGAGCTACAAAACCGAGTATATTAAGATTAATAATTGTAAGATTTAGTATAATATGGCATTCATTGAACACGGCAAATACCTTCCTCATTTTTAGGGTTCTGAACCCAAAGGGTAAAAACGGGACCCTATTACTAAGACTTCACTGTCCGTCCGTCCGTCCGTCCGTCCGTCCGTCCGTCCGTCCGTCCGTCCGTCCATCCATCCATCCGTCCGTCTGTCACCAGGCTGTATCTCAAGAACGGCGATAGCTAGACAGTTGAAATTTTCTCAAATTATGTATTTCTGTTGCCGCTATAACAACAAATGATAAAAACAAAATAAAACAAACATTTAAGGGGGCGATAATTTTTTATTAGTCTAAAACGCCATCTATCAGAAATTAGGAAAACTTCATCAATAGACTAGGTAATAATAGTTTTCTAATAGCATCATAGATGGCGTCACAATTAAATAAATATTTTTACAGAATAAATATTTTACAGAAAATTTACTTATATTTTTAGTTTAGTCAATGGTACGGAACCCTTCGTGTGCGAATCCGACTCTCAATTGGCCGATTTTTATTTATCCCTACTATATAAATTGACTTAAGAGCCAACCTAGACCACTGAAAACTATATTAGACTGTCTCAGTTTATAGGTAGGGATCCCTAGTACATTTTTTTCACCTGATCACTATCAAGCTAATTTTTTGGGAGTGGCTACATTTTGATGGGGCGAACAAAAAATTCCTCTTCGAAAACTCTCGATTGTGGTAGCTAACAGAGATAGCAGGAGGTAGAGCAGTAGTGAGCGTAGGACCGGGATAACGTAGCACGCAATTTGTAGGACAATATTACTATTAAATTATATAGATATTAACTAACTAAAAGCAAAAAAAAATCAGAAAAAAAATTAATTTTTCATGACCTTACGAGGTCATCAACTTGATGACCTCGTCATCAAAAATTATTACTAACCGCTGATATTTTTTTTCTTTTAGTTAGTGATTATCTATATAATTTAAAAGTAATAATGTCCTACAAATTGCGTGGTACGTTATCCCGGTCCTACGCTCACTGTTGCTCTACCTCCTGCTATCTCTGTTAGCTACCACAATCGAGAGTTTTCGAAGAGGAAATTTTTTTTCGCCTCATCAAAATGTAGCCACTCCCAAAAAATTAGCTAGATACTGATCAGGTGAAAAAAAATGTACTAGGGATCCCTACCTATTATGCTTAAGCTAATTATTTCTGATTTTAATACTTTACAAGTGAAAGAAAATGAAAAACCTCGTATAATGATAAAACATCTTTTTAAAGAAAATTTTTAGCAAAATACTTAAAGTTTTACTAGCATAAATCCTTCCAGATAAAATATTGTGTTATACATATAAATACTTGTTTATTTCTTACAGGAAAATCCACGACTTAGAAGGCAAGCGGACAGAATTATTCAATCAATAGGAGGCATGGTCACAGGCATTATAGTAAGAAACTTTTTTTCTATATTTTTTATTAGAGTAAGTGTATTGATAATTCAACATAATACATATTAACAGTCCATTAATTGGTTTAAAAAAAACATGGATCTTAAGTTTCTCGTACACGCATAGCGTCTACTTCAACTAACTACGTGACGGAAGTGTGGCACTTCCGTTACGTAGTTAGTTTAAGTAGGCCTAATTATACAAAAAATGTGTTTGTCTCAGCTCGGACGCACGACTGGAGTTTACTCCTTCAGATCGACTGTCTAAAGAGGCACAAAAAGGCTTACTAGTCTAAGAAAAAGGTTAATACCATATCAAGTGCTAAATAAACGAATCAAATAACGCCATCTATCGATCGATTGTTGGCGTTATTAGATAAAGTCGGCGTCTATCGGAACCCAATAGGGTTAGACGACGAAGCTTTCTTAGTAGTTTATCTTTCCGATAGATGGCGTTACGAGAAACGTAACGAGTTTATTCGTTCAGTAGATTTTACTCGTCGTATTTTTTTCATACCGGGGGCCTTATATGAAAATCGATTCTTAAGGAGTAAACTCCAATAAACTCCAAAAAAAAAACTTTTTGTTTACTTTTTTGTTGGTTGGCCTTTTATTAGGAAAACTGCTCTCAATTTTCAAGAATACATTAGTTGCTCGACTAGTCTCAGGACGAATACTTAATAGCTTTTTAACTTGATTTATTACTGCTTAATACTCTGGATATATAACAGACGGAATTGTTGTCAAACAATTTATTAATTTAATTTATTAATTTAATTAAATATTGCTGAAATTGCGTCAATAATTTTTGTTAGACTAATTGCTTGACTAGAAATCGAACTAATTTCTAGACTAATAACTGACCTAGCGGTTTGATTAAAAACTTGATGCTGGACTAATTTCTAATCTAATCACTAATCACTCATCATGTGACAAATGGTAAATTTTCTTTAAACTATAATCGAATGGATAATTATTAATGGAGTTATTACTATTGCTCGGATATTATGAATACCTGTACAACTTGAACCTTTTAGGTAACTGTACTTTCTGCTTGGTTAGCTAATAGTCCACATTTTCTACTGTTCTATAGTTGCTAAATTATTTTTCGACCTATCACTTAATTAGATACTTAATATTAAATTATTTTTGGTATTATTTACAATTTCAGCACGAAGCCGCCGTGCACAGGCGAAACAGACCACAACAACAACTGAACATTATAGGACAAGGACGCGGCACCAAAAACATTGAGACTTACAATTATTATTTATAACTATGTATCGTATTTCATTAATCAATAGTATTACAGATAAATCGTATATTACGAGTATTATGTAATTTATTGTATATTTTATTTTGTATGATTATAAATATTTATTACAAAACTTTGTTTAATTTTTTAAACGAAATAAAAAAGTAAATTAGAAAATGGAATTACAACTTCTTTAAGATTTTTTTTCTTACATAGATTTTATGCTTTAGCATTTACCCTTTTCTATGTCCATTATTTAACGATAACGATTCAGCCTGTAATATCCCACTGTTGGGCATAGGCCTCTTTCCCCATGTAGGAGAAGGATTGATGCTTAATCCACCACGCTGCTCCAATGCGGGTTGGTGGATTATTTATAATTTTAATTTAATGCTGAAAGTGGGTGTCCGCGTGACATTTTTAGGTTGCACGCGCGGCGTCAAAAGCGAGTACGACACATTTAATAATTTAATTATTTAAGACATTGATTTTTTTTACTTTGAAAAAATTATGGTGTATTCTGAACACTATAAATACCTACAGCGGTTGCGCTTACACAATACGGGGTGACTTCACCTGTGTGAGCGCAACCGCAATATGTTTATACGCGAGCGACAAAGACAAAAGATGACAGGTCGGTGTACGAATTTCTTTCTATTCCGCGACCGCAGTATACTTATATTATTCATTTAATTATGTTTATCGGCCTAAGTTACTTATATTGCTTGATTTTTATAGTGTGAAGCTAATAGCTTATAGCATGGTTATTAACATAATAACAACAACATTCAAATATGCGTCTCTCGCCCGACTTCTTAATAATATTCGTGCAAAATTTGAAGTAAATCAATGCAGTACTTTTTGAATTTATCCCGGACATACATTTGAAGAAATAAAGGTTCACTGCTCGTTCCCCGTAGGTGATAGCGTGATAATATGTAGCCTATATATTGACCCGACTTTTTAATAATATTCGTGCCAAATTTGAAGTAAATCCATGGAGTACTTTTTGAGTTTATCCCGGACATACATTTGAAGAAATAAGGGTTCACTGCTCGTTCCCCGTAGGTGATAGCGTGATAATATGTAGCGTATATGTTGACCTGACTTCTAAGTAATATTCGTGCCAAATTTGAAGTAAATCCATGCAGTACTTTTTGAGATTATCCCGGACATACATACAGACAAACAGATAAAAATTCTAAAAACTATATTTTTGGCTTCGGTATAGATTGTCGATCACACCCCAAGTATTCTTTTAAAAAAATATTCAATGTACAGTTTTGACTTTCCTACCATTTTATTATATGTAAAGATTAACAATATCACGTCATAAAAGTTAAAAAAAATAGTAATTTTTTGTTTATAGTAATTTTTGTACTTGAACAAAAACTGGTGATTTTTCCAAAAAGTGATGATTTTTCTGGAACTACAATGTGCAATTTTTTTTCGTAATTTTTTACACGCTTTCAGAACATTTTTCTAGACGTGATTCCAGATCCAATGAGCTATCACACATAATTTTAAGAGCAGTATGTCTATTTTCGACCATTTTGAACTTGTCGACTGGACTATAGTGTGAGAAATGTGAGCTGAACTGATCGCTGACCAAATGCGTGCATTCCATAATACAGGATAATCATTAGAGTCCACAACGGTGCTCCACTCCGGGTCCGTGGATAACTTTCTAACGTGACAATTACTTTAAGGTGTCAATAATAATAGCACGGATTAACGTATTACGAACTGACATTGACCTCAATTGCAAGGTAACGTGACTTAAGCCTTTACTTGACAAGTTGGTGAAGTAGTCGCAGATCTAGCTACTGTAGCAGTCACGGCTCACGTCACGTTCACGGCAGATGTTTGTTGTAGTGTAGTCATTTGTGTTTGTGTTGTGTATGTTTTGAGACTCCCAAAACATGACTTTTAGTCTACTGGTGGCTGTTGAAAGAGCATAATTTCGTATATTAGTTTCAACAATATTTTGAAACTTTGTCACGAAATAATTGTTGGCTCGCAAACGAAAAAAAAGCCGATTTCAGTTTACATAGACAAGTTATAAAATGGGAAGTCAAATATGCATTACTAGCTGACCCCGCAAACGTTGTTTTGCCATATATGTTATTAACCCCCGCAACGACCCCGCAAACGTTGTTTTGCCATATATGTTATTAACCCCTGCAACCCCCTTTTGTGGGTGGAATTTTGTAAAATCCGTTCTTAGCTGACCTCTACTCGGCAAAAGGAATATTCCTACCAAATTTCAAGTCTCTACGCCTTATGGTTCCAGAGATATCGTGATGAGTCAATGGGTGGAAATCTCTTTTATATGAGACAAATAAACAAAATCAACAGCTTTATTACTTAAGAACATAAAATTTATACTTTAAGTTGAAGAAACTTTTCTTAGTTAATCTAGCCAAAAACAACAATATAAACGATTAATCATTGTCATTAATACACAAGTTAATCAAAACTAATATATACGCATAGAATCAGAAGACTTATGCACAACAATTAAAACTTTAAATGAAATAATTAATTTTATTAATAATTAACGGATTAACTGATTGATTTTAAGTTTATTTTAAAGAAGTACTTGTGACTTATCAGCGTCCAATAATACTTTATTAGTTTATCATAATAAAATATGATAAGAAACTATTAAAAGTGTGCTAAATGGAATAAAAAGTGTCCAATATTTAAGCTCGTAGTATGAACTCAAATCATGCCTAGCTTCATTTAATTTAGTCATTTTAGCGTAACATACTCTCAATTTCTGTACCAGGCATACAAAACAATGTACTTTGGTTTTCTTTTTTTTTATGTGACTAGGTCGGCAAACAAGCGTACGGCTCACCTGATGGTAAGCGATTACCGTTGCTTATACACGCCTGCAACACCAGAAGCATCACCAGTGCGTTGCCGACCCTATCCCCATTACCTCTTACTCACCAACAGGAACACGACACTGCTTGAAAACAGTGTTATTTAGCTGTGATCTTCTGTAAGGTAGAGGTACTACCCCAGTCGGGCTGCTCCATATTTTAAGCAGGAAATTTACTACTGTGTCCTACCTCAGTTAAAAGTGTAGATTACAGATTGACAGAGTATTCAACAAAAAATACTAAATATGTACAAAATTTGAATTGTTACAGTATTTTTTTTTTATCTACACAAAACTCGCAGTCATATTTAAAATAAGTATATTTTCATTAATATTACTGATATGATTATGTTGTTTTTATGTATGATATTTTTGCATGTAGGTATAGAATAAATAAGGCTTTATTATTGTTAGGTATTATTATTATATTATGACTTTTATTCAACATAACTGAATATATTTATATATTATTATATTATTATTATTGACAATAATTTGGTGTAGTTGTGAATAGCAGATTTTTATAAAAGCAATATTTAAGTGCAAAAAATATTTTAATGGTCTAAAATAATAAGGATTCGAAAATTTAGGTACACAATACCTACATGCACTATTTACCTCGATTTGCATATGTTGACCAAAAAGAATAGGTATCTTATAATAATAACTAACATTCTCATATATTTTAACGTAGTTTCCAACGATTAACCTTACGTTATCACGTAGTGACTGGGTTATTAAACACATTAAGTAAATACTTATCTATTCGAATGCTGTGTATACAAAATATGTAACTCTATATGTCTGTTTGTTTACTTTTGTAATAAAGAATATTTTTAATATAATTTTTAAGGAAAAGAAAAGACAAGATGTCAAGCTGAAATCTATGATCAGTATTTTTAAAGCAGTATGTTTTATGCTAGTTTTCTGCAAGGACAGTGTATAACTGTATAGTCTGTACAGTAGACGACATCTTGCCAAAGCAAAACATAGGCTACATATTATCACGCTATCACCTACGGGAAACGAGCAGTAAACGCACGCAGACGACGTCGCGGGCAGCAGCTAGTAATCGAATAAAAAAATAGCATCGTGTTGCACTGAAGTACATATGTGTCAAAATACCTCAGGATAGTTATAGACGGCTGTGTGGCTGCGGCAGTCTAGAATTTAGCCACCACCTCTCTCCCCGTGGGTGTCGTAAAATTTCCGCTACCACATTGGAACTATTGAAGACCACTGATGGCGGAATAACCACCCTACAGCTAAATTTTTAAATACATAGACCGAAGACAAGCTTTTTTTTTTCAAAATTAAATACAGAAAATGAACAAAGTTTGGCTGCTTCTTATGAAGTTTTTTTGCAATTAGCCAAAGCTAAAAAACCATTCAGCGATGCAGTTTTAATAAAACTATGCGCAATTGCCATAGCTCATCAAGTCGCGCAGCCGAAATTGGCGGACAAACTTGAATCTGTAGCATTATCTCACCAAACAGTTGCGCGACGAATAGATGATATGGGCGAATACTGTAGGACACAAATATACTTTATTGTACAACCAAAAACAATACATGTAGCATAAAATATGCAAGAAAAAATAACAAAAAAAAAGAAATGTACAAAAGGCGGTCTTATCTCTAAAGAGCGATCTCTTCCAGACAATCTTTAGAAAAAGGACATGAATGAGAATAAAGCGGCATAGAGGTGTACTTTAATATAATATAATTATTTATATATAAACACTTATATAATTATAAATATACTTAAATAGATAATCTTGCAAGCATGAAACTACATATACATACATAAACATAAATATACATACATAATATAATTAATAAAATCGGCCAAGTGCGAGTCGGACTCGCGCACGAAGGGTTCAGTACCATTGACTAGGTACATTGATTGTAATAACGGGCAAAAAGCGGCTAAAAATCACTTTTATTGTATGAGAGCAAAAATAGGCAAAAATGCGTTTTTTGTATGGGAGCCCCCCTTAAATATTAATTTTATTTTAATTTTATTATTTATTATTAAAGTAAAAATACAACTGAGTATTTTGTGAATATTTCAAGTGCCTACCTGTTGCCATTATTAATATCGAGCAAAAAAGGGCAAGAAAATCGCGTTTGTTGTATGGGAGCCCCCCTTAAATATTTATTTTATTTTGTTTTTAGTATTTGTTGTTATAGCGGCAACAGAAATACATAATTTGTGAAAATTTCAACTCTCTAGCTATAGCCGTTCTTGAGATACAGCCTGGTGACAGACGGACGGACGGACGGACGGACGGTCGGACGGACAGCAAAGTCTTAGTAATAGGGTCCCGTTTTTACCCTTTGGGTACGGAACCCTAATAAACGACACAAGAGAAATATAGGAATTTAAATCAGTAACGATATTATTATGTTTACAGTAACATACTAGATCGTTCAATAAGTCCCGAGACTAACCTGGAAATGACGCATATATTAAAAACTCTTTTGATTTTTAAAAAGTACTGGCTATCAATACAAGAATATGTGTCAAATTTTTAAAAATAGAACAATAAAATTATTGATTTTGAAACATTTAAGTGACGCTACGGTTGTCATTTCGATACAACGGAAAAAAACGAGTTTCGCGTGTTGATAAAACATTGTTTTTTAATGGGAAAACATACCGTTGAAGCACAGTAATGGCTTATAAAATGTTATGCAGGATCAGCTCCCTCTAAAGCAACCATTTGTCGGTGGTATGCCGACTTCAAACGCGGTCGCATGGACACCAATGATGGGGAACGCTCAGGTCGTCCAAATGAAGCAGTGACTCAACAAAATATTAACCAAGTCCTCAAAATCGTATTGGAAGATCGGAAGGTAAAAGTGCGAGAGATAGCCGAGATAGTGAAGATTTCAGCTGGTAGTGTTTTCACTATTTTACATAAAAATTTGGCCATGAAAAAGCTTTTTTCTAAGTGGGTGCCGCGTTTGCTTACAACTGATCAAAAGGAACAACGTATCAATGATTCAGAGCGATGTTTGGCGCTGATGAATCATAATAAAAAGGATTTTTTACGTCGGTATGTAACAATGGATGAAACCTGGATATACCATTTCACTCCGGAATCCAATCGGTAGGCAGCGGAGTGGAGAGCGGCTGGTGAAAGCCGCCCGAAGCGACCAAAGACTCAGAAATCGGCCGGTAAGGTTATGGCGTCTATATTTTGATGATGGATGCGCATGGAATACTTTTCATCGACTACCTTGAAAAGGGGCAAAATATAAATAGTGACTGTTACATGTGCTTATTGGAGCGATTGAAGTACAAAATTGCAGATAAACGGCCTCACATGAACAAAAAGAAAGTGGTATTTCACCAGGACAACGCGCCTTGTCACAAGTCCGTGAGAACGATGGCCAAAATTAACGAATTGGGCTTCGAATTGCTTCCTCATCCCCCTTATTCGCCAGACTTGGCCCTCAGCGATTACTGGCTGTTTGCAGACCTCAAAAAAATGCTTCAGGGTAAGAAATTTGACTCAAATAGTGAAGTTATCGCAGCAACGGAGGCTTATTTTGAAGCCAAAGACAAATCGTTCTACACACATGGGATAGAAAAGTTAGAAAAGCGTTAGAGGGACTGTATCGCTCTTGGAGGAGACTATGTTGATGAATAAAAATTAATTTTATAAAAAAGACCTTTTTTTAGTACTTAGTCTCGGGACTTATTGAACCACGTGTTAATTATGAACTCATAACTTAATTAGCGACTTTAAGTAATGGTCTTTCAAACGGCTCTTAAATTACTATAATGATTGTGCACGCTTTATACTTACGGGTAAAGAATTCCATAGTCGGGCCGCATGGACAGAGAATGAATAAGATTAATTAAAAAGAAGAAGAATGAGAAGGAATTTGAAGAAAGAAACCTACTCACTATCACTATCAGAGCGAAGAGACCGATCGTGAGAATTCGAAAGTAATTCAAAGCGTTCTTTTAAGTAAGTAGCAAGGTGTCTTCGAATTGAACAGTAAATAGTAGAGAAGTGATAGAGAGTGAGTATGTGAGCCACCCGAGTTTTTTTCGAAAGTCAGAAATGTGATCATATTTTCTTATCCCAAAAATAAACCGAATTTGAATATTTTATTTATATATTATAATATTTTGAATACGCTCGAGTTTATTTATTTGGTCTTCTCTTAGGTCAAGATAACAGGTGTCGGCATAATCAAGGATAGGTAGAAATATGGTTTTTGCTAGCACAATATTTGTGGGAATATATAAAATATTTTGTAACCTACACAGAGAACTGATCGCACTAAACATCTTACGGCTTAGTTCCTTTACTTTTGAATCCCAAGCTATATTTCGGTCAAAAATGACGCCTAAATTTTTCACTTCTGTACTGTAAGGAATGATATTGTTGTTAAAATAATTATTGGGCGAATATGTTTTGAAAAAGATATGTGATTGCATTATAAAATGTAAATATTATTCATTTATGAAGGCACCGACCAGACAGATATCTGTCAATTAATAATTTTTATTCGCTGCTTTTCAAAAGACTTTTCGATCGAATTAACAAATAACCAATGAGATAAACTTCTTAGCAATCCATGGATTCACCGTGCGGTTGCCAGGTCCATCGTGTGGCAGAGGGAGAAACTCAGAGCAGTTCCCAGGACTTGCGACCTAGGCGTAGGTTTAAGGAGGCCCCTTTTGAGATGCGCATCAACGCTTACCTTCACTGCTCGAGTTACCCGCCCTGCCTAGCCAAATTTGGTAGGAACCTGTTAGTGCAGCCTTAGACACTCGTTCGAAATAGAATTTATTGCAGATCTCGACAGGCCAAGGTCTTTCAGAAGATTATAGAGAGATTTTGCTGGTATACCTCTCGCTCCTACTTCTACCGCGTATAAATTAACCACATAGCCATTCTTGTTAAGTACATTTGTTCCCCGTTTTGTTTCCTCAGTTTGTTGTTTCCCACGTTGTTTCCCACGGTACAGTAAGCTCTACTAATATTATATTATGTTTAATGTGTGATGAGGAAATACCCGCATCCTCTAGGATTTTATAGTGCTTGTCAAACATATCCATTAAAATAGTCCAATCAGGTGAACATATAAATGATTACCTAATAGGACTAAAGTAATATTGTACCTTTTTTTTACTAGAAAGCTGAAAATATTTTTCTATGGCCCTCCACCTTTTCTAGTAAATTTAATTAGCCCGCGAAGGTATGTAGCTTGGACAGCCCTGTTATAAAGTATGAAATAAAAATAAGAATAATATTTATAAAACTGTATCTATAATACTATGACCTTTTGCGATAAAGTACGTAAAATACGCATCGCATAAAGATAAAGACGGCAAATTATTGTTTATATGAACTCGAGTTTTATCCAATTTATCACATTACAGTTACATTTAGTCTAAATATCGCCCGTATTTGATTTGTTTTATTTATTAAATTTACATAAATATTACAAACAAAGTATTTGTGAATAGTTAAATTTTTCTTGTATATTAAGGTAGGTCTTTATTTTCTTTTTTTTTTTGCATTATTTCCTTAAAATGTTATTCAGACACATTATTATATCATTACCTAGACGGAATTAATGTGTATAATCATAATCATCATTGCAACCGATGGACGTCCACTTCTGGACATAGGCTTCTTGCAAGGTGTTTCACCTTTCGCAATCTAGCGCTGCTTACATCCAACAGCTGCCAGCGACCCGTTTGATGTCATCTGTCCACCTAGTGGTCTATCTTCCAACGCTGCGCTTACCGGTGCGAGGCCACCATTCTAACACCACACCCCCTTTAACGTGTTAGCCCAATCGAATTAGCTCAAAAACGGGCTGAGATTTACAAAAATTGGAAGCAGCAATTTTCCTTCGGAATTCGCTGGGGGGTTCTAAATTCAAAAAGTAGGGATACCAGACCTGTTACTTCATCCGCCATCTTGATTTAACGGGTTATTTTTTTCTCTTAAATAACTCGTTTATTTTCAATTTGACACGAAATATGTTACAAAAGTTGTTTAAAATTAAATTTCTTACAATTTCGGTCCCCATGAATTTTTTCATAAGATCGATATTTTTCGATTTATACCTTGGTGACGACAACTGGGACCAACGACTTTAGATGCTATTCGAATCACTGTGTGAAAACGATGGTCTTCTTGCCAAGGGATTGTTGCGCTAACATGTAAGATATATAAAATATATTTGTCACATTCTGACAATTTAGTTTGCGTGTATTTTTATATAAAGAAATATCCACGGCTACAATACATCGAACGTTATCTGACATTATATAACTATGAACTTTGATTTTGACAAAAATGCTTTTGTCAGTTACTGCCTTAAATACGTTCTTTATTCCTGCGAAAAGGGAAAAAATCACTAAATCGTTGACCCACCCTCGTACTAAAATATTTAAATCTGGCAAAAATCAATGTATCTATTACATAAATTTTTATTTTCAGGTAAATTTCGAATAAGATGGCAAAAGCAACCGTACTTTTGTTCACGTGTTTCGTGTTTGCAGTCGTTGCTGATGCAAAACCATTAAGGTTTGTAAATAATTTAAGGTTTGTAATAAATAAATCCTTAAGTAAATTAAAAATCTTTGTCTTTGAAATGGTGCTTAATCATACCCTATGTTCGCTAAATGTTTCTTATCTTTGTTTTAAGTTTATATTGATGCAATATACTCAAGAAAACTTTATACGTTTTGGTTATATTGTCATTTTATCTTAGGTCCAGAAGTTTGCGTGCCATACGACTTACATGTTCTGTTATGATTTTGATTGCTGTGCTATTTTTGGTGACATAGTCTAGAACTTATTTAACCAATAAAAAAAGACAAGGTTATAAATTCGACTGTATTTTTTGTGTTAATAATTTTTGATTTATCTCTAATAAAGCGTATTTTATTGATTATTTTTACTGCTAACTACGTTGTATTACTTTTCGATGTCAATTTGAAGTCGGTTTTTTTTCGTTTGCAAGAAAATACATTTGATATTATATTTTATTAATTTCAGTCATCACGAATCGTCACAGCGAGTAAAAAACAATGTCATTGTTGAGGTACGTATTGTGATAGCTTGTTATGTTAAATCAACCCGTTTATACAACTTGTAGTCGCTTGTAGCAGCAATATTTGTTTTCCATAGAATAACGTCTCATCACAACAAGGAAAATACACTTTCTTTAATACCGAGCTATAAAACCGAGTATATTAAGATTAACTGTAAAAAATAAAAGAAAATAAAACTGTAAGATTTAGTATAATATGGCATTCATTGAACACGCCAAATAAAGTCATCATTTTTATTTATCCCTACTATATAAATTGGCTCTTACCTAGACCATTGAAAACTTTATTAGACTGTTTCAGTTTATGCTTAGTCTAATTAAAATTTCTGATTTTAATACTTTGCAAGTGAAAGAAAATGAAAAAACTCATATGATGATAAAACATCTTTTTAAATGAAATCGTTAGCAGAATACTTAAAATTTTACCAGCATAAATCCTTCAGTATCGTCCAGAGAAAATATCGTGTGTTATATAAATACTCATTTATGTCTTACAGGAAAAACCACGACTTAGAAGGCAAGCGGACAGAATTATTCAATCAATAGGAGGCATGGTCACAGGCATTATAGTAAGAAACTTTTTTTTCTGTATTTTTTATTAGAGTAAGCATATTGATAAGTCATCATAATACAGTTTTAAGCATATGAATAGTCCATTAATTGTTAAAAAACACGAATCGTTATTTCTCGTACACGGCATAGCGCCTTCTTCAACTAAGTAACCCTATTTACAAAAACAAAAATTTTGTTTACTTTTTTTAGTTTATTGGCGTTTAATTAGCAAAACTTTCCTTTCGATTTTCAAGAATACATTAGTTGCTCTACTAGTCTCAACGCTCAGGACGAATACTTTTGTTAGCTTTCTTAACTTGATTTATTGTGCTTTATACGAGTATTCGGAGTATTCTTTATATATACCTAATAGACGGAATCGTTTGACTTATTGCTGAATTAATAAATTGTGTCAATACTTTTTGTCAGACTAATTGCTTAACTAGAAATCGAACTTATTTCTAGACTAATTATTACTCACCTAGCGATTTGATTAACTAAGTACTTGATACTGGATTAAATCCAATCATTGAACTAGTTTGACTATATATAGTTAGACTATACATATAACTCATCAAGTGACAAATGGTTAATTTTCTTTAAATGATAATTGAATCATTCATGGAATACCTAAATTTTTATTGCTCTGCTATTATTAATACCTGTAAAACTTGATTAATAAGCCTTTTAGGTATTTGTACTTTCTGCTTGGTTAGCTAATAGTCCAAATTTTCTACTTTTGAATAGTTGCTAGATTATTTTTCGACATACCTATCACTTAATTAGATACTTAATATTAAATTATTTTTGGTATTTTTTTACAATTTCAGCACGAAGTCGGCGTGCACAGGCCAAAACGACCACAAGTGAACATTTTGGGAAACGGAGACGGCAACACAAACTATTTTAATTACTATATACCTCGTAATCGTCATTAAATCATTTTTATAACTTTTTAAATTATTAAACAATAACATTACTGATAAATCGTGTATTATTATGTAATTTATTGTACTTAGTGCATTTATATTTTATTTTTTATGATTATAAATATTTATTACAAAACTTTGTTTATTTTTTTAAATGAAATAAAAAAGTTAATTAGAAAATGGAATTACAATTTCTTTAAGTTTTTTTTTTTTTTTACATAGATTTTATGCTTTAGCTGCTTTAGCAATATACCTGTTACTTATTAAATTATAACAAGTATATTTTAAGTTGTTTGAAATAAATAATATAAAACAAATTATCGTTAGCGGTTGGAATACTACATACTAAAAAAGAACATAATTAGGATAATCTAGGAATCTTATTCCCGCCTCACTGGAACCACTTCGTTCAAGCATGAAGTCAAAGCTAGAATGCGAGACTGGGAGGTGTTTTAAATTACTTTTTACTATTTTTTAGGACAGAAATACCACCTTAACAGAAATCGCTATTGAACGATGACGTTTCCTTTTTATATACATACTTATACTTTTTATATCACAGTTTATATATTATTTTTAAAAGAGTAATTGCGAAGTTTCTTGCCGATTCTTCTCAGCAGAATCTACATTCCGAATCGGTGGTAACTTCACTTTAAAAAACTAATTAATCACCTTAAAATTTAATTTTATAAGGGCCTATTTGATTAAAATTGTGTTTGATTTTGATTAAAAACAAATCATCGAAATCGGTCCACTCAGTTAAAAGTTCTAAGGTAGCATACATTAAAAAAAATACAGTAAAGTAAATTATTTGTTCACAGGTCAAGAAAAACGAAATGGTGAACTCGATAATTTTTTATATATTATTATGTAGTCATACTCGTATACCGATTCATGATTTGTCTAAACGTAGGCCACAATTAATTTAAAAAAAATAATATGGCCTAAAATGTATAAATATGTAAGTCTAAGCAATTGTTAAATACTTTTATTTACAAGAGTAACGTTATAATTATTCTTTTATTTAATTTTAAATAATTTATAGGTACACTCCCATAATCAATTATCAGGCTAGCTACATCGAATTTATTCATGAATAAGTCATAAAATTCAACTACTAAACGCTATTTATATTATATTGGTCTTTAAACCAATTTTAGAAAAACGTATGTAACAATGTAGTAATGTATAAGATCTAACATGTAAAGCAACATACGTAACTATATTAAAAAAACCTAAATATTAATCAAAGCGACCACACCGCGCCGCTCTAAGAATTTCTATGATTAAAACCGTTATTTTTATTCCCAAAACGTACAATCATGATTAAACTTGCTTAATTATTTTGAGCATAAACCTTCAAAAGATTTGCTCGTTATGGTATTATAATTCTAGGTTAACTGTTGTCGAGCGTCACGCCATACGAAGGATCGAATATAAACAATACTACTAACAAGATTGACTTTTATGGTTTCGTTATGATATTATCGACATAGAAGTAAAATATTTTATAATACTTCTGCTGCATGGATTTTTACAGTCGCTGTTTGCTTATCGCTTATGCTTATAATACAGGCATGTTGCTTGGAGCAATAATTATTTTATATGCCAGACTATATAGTCCAGTCAAATAAATTTTTAAATCACAATTTCGGCACTCAACTTTGCAATAATGTTGTTGGTAAAACAATGTGTAAAGATTTCCGTGAATGAAACCCCCGGCAAGGGTTAACAGAATTAAAAAGTGTTTATAGTAATTACTCGAAAACGGTAAAAGTTAAACAAAAAAGTTCAAATTAAAATTTGTAGAGCTAAACATTTTACATGATAAAGGTTCTATGAATTTTTCTTCTCCGGTCAAAATTAACACAGTTATGGAAGTTTTTAAGTTTCAGGGATGAAAGTAAATTTTTAAAAATCGAAGGTAGTAAAAAATATGCGAATTTTTTTTTATTGCTTAAAAAAGGTTATCTTTAATTTAAGAGGTACAGTTTTTATCCTTCAAAAAAATAACGATTTGAAATTTTCAAATTGAGCTTAAAGTTACCATTATTTTTGCCATGTTCAGATTCCTCGTAAATTTTCCAAAATTTGTAGGTTAGAAAAAAATAAATTACTGGTATATTTCGGCAGGTGTGTATTTATACAGGTATAAAATGTTTTTCAAATCCTACGCCGTTGTATTGAGTCCCGAGATAAAAGAAGAATTGCCGAGGAAGGTGCAGATATTTTCATTGTCAAAACAGCAATTTCAAACAAACATCTGAAAATGAACCTGTTACGATAGTTGGAAAATGATATCGACATACCTACTAATTTTATTAATTTCCCTTTTTTAAAAATTCTGAAATCGTTTATTTTCACAAGATAAGTCCTAGAAGAAGTGAAAATATACTACATTCAACGCAGAATAAATAAAACTGTGGACTGATGTCTGCAATAAATGATAATTATTATATTATTATTATACCTAACCAATAATTATGACTAAATAATTTAGTATTTAGTATATATTGTATTTCTTTTTTATTTTATTCCTCTGAAAAAGGAATGATACTTGTCGCGCTAATAGTAATAGGGTTTAACTGAAAATATGTGTTAGGTTTTTGAAACCCAACTCCAAACTGAGTGAGATTCCTTTTTGGGGCACAACACGAAGGTGCATACAGAATTTGCTTTTTTTTTATTGTTATGGTTAATTTTTCATGTCTTGTCATCATTTCTTTTTTCTTCAGAAAGGGAAATTCATCAAGCACGTTTTCGTCTGTACAACCCAAACACGAAAACGTTGAGTGTGAAGTTTTTTTAACTAATCTTATGTATAAGTGTGTTGCTGTCCAACTTGACGTCTTGTAACTCATTTCTAGATAAATAAGCTGTCTATCTAAGATTTGAGATCAACATGGTTACTTCTATTTCGAATAAGCTGTCTATCACTATAACAGTTTAAAGTCCGGTTCCTATAAACAAAAAACGTTTCGTTTTGATCACGAACCGTATAATTTCTAACAGGAAATGGTTGAAATAGACCATTTTACGGGCTTTCATTTCATCATTACATTATGATTCCGACCTAATCAATGAATTCTTAAAATTAATAATTTTCTGAATTCAGTTGAATTCATACAGCTTATAGACGTCCCAGTATCAGAAACCACTTCTTCTAATAGAAAAAGCATGATAATATTATTGTTAATTTTACCACTAAAGCAACGATCGATTTATATGATGCTCGAATTATGGTGGAGATATCTGCAAAGTTAAATGTCCCGAACAGAAACAAATATTTATAGAAACACAAATATAAAACCTTCTTTAGAAACAGACGATCATGTGTGTGAGTGTGTGTGTGTGTGAGTGTGTGTGTGTGTGTGTGTGTGTGTGTGTGTGTGTGTGTGTGTATTTGTGTTAAACAAATGTATTTATTATTCACACTACTACAAGAATTATTGCCAACTGTGAACTGGTCTAAAATAGTAACAAACAAATATATTCCCCATATCCCTTCATATTGTATGAGATGATTTGCGCTATCCACAGTTGGACAACGGCTTTCATTGAGAGCTGAACACATGCATAGTCAGCCGTTATCCCTCTGCATTATTAACCGTCTATTATTGACGTGATCGAGTCTCAATAGAGATTGCAAAACAATTTTTTTGTTGACTCTTTATGTTGATTTGTATGATAAATCGGAATTGTAATAAAATGCAATGAGTTTTGATAGTTTAATTGATTGGAGACATTTCCTTAATTTGAATATATCGTATAATAAGTAAATTTTAAAAAATGTTTCTAACTATTTTCATATTTTGTAGATAAAAATAAAGTCCGTGTACGTGTACAGGTGTCCACATACGAGCATTGCCATCTCATTATAGAGATTCTAGTGCTAGTGTAAGGATAAACGAGGCACACACTAAATGGCTTAATATCGAAAAAGGTGTTAGACAAGGATGTCTAACCTTTAATCTTTTACTTTTGAATTTTCCAAAATAACGCTTTGCAAGTGTATATTCTTAATAAATCGTTCTTGAAACTCTACTCCTAAAACTATAATCTCATAATAAAATTCTCGACGCAAAGACTGAGATATTAATCTATACTAATATAATAAAGCTGAAGAGTTTGTTTGTTTGTTTGTTTGAACGCGCTAATCTCAGGATCTACTGGTCCGATTTGAAAAATTCTTTCAGTGTTAGATAGCCCATTTATCGAGGAAGGCTATAGGCTATATATCATTACGCTAAGACCAATAGGAGCGTAGCACCAATGAAGAATGTTTCAAAATCGGGTTTTTTTCCTTTTGAAAGCTTCCGCGGCGTAAACGGTTAAAGTTTCGCTCAAATCATGTTTCACAGAATTAGTCCTATTCCACGGGGACGAGTCGCGCGCAGAAGCTAGTATTTAATAAAACTACAATCAATATTTATTTCATTTTACTGAACCTTGTGCTTAACATTTAGAGGAGATAATTGTAAGTAAATCTTAAAGGCATGAACTTTAAAATACCGTAACTAGAATGAGTCATTAAAAAGTTTCTTTGTATAAATAAAGTGCGGTGCTTTGATACAAAGTTGTGAATTACTATGGAGTTGGAGTATTTACTTTTTTTATCTTTTATTCAATAAAATACTAATGATTATCTTTTTCACCGACTTCCAAGACAGGGGGAAGTTCTCAATCTGATCTCTGTATCTATATTCTAATCTATATTTTTATGTATGTTACCTCAGAACTTATGACTAGTTGGACAGATTTTGATGATTTTAGTTTCAATTGAACGGTGGTACGTGTCATGTAGTTCCATCTAAAATTAATTGAGATCTATCAAGTACTTTTCGAGTTATATCTAATAATGTGTATTTACTTGACTATTTTTTCATTGACCTACATTGTATTATACCGCAGTATATACCTCATAACTTTTTACTAGTTCAACCAATTTTGATGATTTTTGTTTTTATCAAAAGCTGATACTTATTATCGTGTAGTCCTATTTAAATTTGTTGGAGATCTGATGACCACTTTTTGAGTAATCTTAGATAACGCGTATTTACCTACTTGATTACTTTTTCGTATACTGACGTTTTATTACTTGTCCAATTACCTAATTGATCGGTATTTTTTTTTTCGTTTGTGAGTAAGCACAGTTCCAATAGCAACAAATTTTATTATGGATAAAGAAATAAAATTTTGAATCATATCTAACTAAAGGTCCGTTTCACAAGTCACTGATAACGCTATGTGACGCACATCGGTAACCAGAGTAGGTAAGAGATAAAAGTTCATGATATATTTGTCTTTTTACTATCAAACTCCACATTGTGAGTCATATATTTATCTTCAAATCCAGTACCTACATGCAAAAGTTGTCTTTTAAGCAATAAGGTGAAACAAATAAAATATATGAAAATCTATGATTAATTTACGAGTACTTATAACAATCTGTCGAAAACTTTTTATTATGATTTCTAACATCACACATTTTCTTTTTGTTATAAACTGACTTCTATGCTCTATCAACTGTTTATGGAACTCAATATTCATAATACATAAACAGTTCTAATGTCAAACAGTCAAAGCGAGACATTTCAAATAAGGAACATGTTCGGCAGCTCTGTCACGTTCAGGTGGCGTGCACGAGCGCAATTTGCTTCGTCGCACCGCCTACTGTAATAACGACTTCCGTACCCCGGCGTGGCGCCTCCTCAAATTGGTCGCTTATCACCGATCTTCGCTGCAGAGCTGCATACTTAAATGTCGTCTTGACTCTGCTATTAGTTTATAAAGAAATAATTCTGTGCCTCCTGTGACAAGTGATACAAATCGAAAATCATCATTGTGTTCGTAAACTAAGTTTGCTAGATTCAATTGGAGTATCTTCTTTTTGTAGAGTAAAATAATCACAATCTTCTTCAAAATTCAATTAAGTTTTGTAGTCAATATTTAATGTTTAATGTTAAGGTAGTTTACGAAAAAAAAACTTTTCAGACAGTCTTTTGGTCAGACAAATATGTTCAGCAATTATTCAACAGAGCTATATCAATTTGTAAAAAAAAAAATTATTTCCGTAACTACAACAGATAGAACAACGTGAATAAGACCAAATAATTCGTAATTTTTTCTATTAAAGCTAACGTTAAAATGATAAAAATTGTATAATGTATAACTCTACTTATATCACTCATCACAGGAGGCACAGAATTATTTATCGATATTTATTATCTTAAACACATATTTTCTTGGACGTTTATTTTTTCTTTAATAAATATTTTTATCGAATGCTTGTTATATGCACGCCAGTGACAAAAACTATTATCACAGGTCGGGGATATCTTAGATATTACATATTTTATGTTATTTTCTGTAACACAAAAGTAAAAGTATTCAACAATAAAAATTTGTACGATGAGTAGGCACGTGATATTTATAATAATTAATAATTATGTACATAGTTAATGGTGCACTTAGAATTAATACAAAATGCAAAGGCAATAATATTTTGATGTTACATCGAGGTCAAAGTTTATACAAATTAAAAATATATATATTGTAAACTATAAGAATAAGAAAATAGTTATAATCCATTAACTGGTATTAGAATGGTGATTGTCATTAAATAATTAGCAATATACTTTGATCTTATTAATCTTTAAAACAAAGCTTCTAAAACATACTAAGAGTAAACTTAACTAAAAGTAAATACACTACAATTAACTAAGTTTACGGGTAAACATTTTTCGGAGGCAAACTACCTCAATTTCAATACATATAAAACAGAATCACCAACATTAAACTACACTTGCGTAAAATATAATTATATGTTAAGTGGTTAAGCAAAAATCAGTTAAATTAAAATTTTTGTTAAACCTAATCTACATGTAACAATGTGGTAAAATATACTGATTAAAAACTTGTTTTAAATGCAAAAAATAAAGAACGTTTTTATGTATGTAATTAATATATAGAGAAAACTTTGTCATATGTATTGTTACGATTATTACGGAGCGCGTGGCTCTATCCAGCATTTTTCTACACAGTACGCAACTTTGAACACGATACAAGTGCATTCGTTATGCACGCTTCTCTGTATTTTTTTATATTGTAATCTGTACACACATCAACGCTTTACGGTTCTCTGATAAAGTTAAAAAACATCTCATTTAAAAAAAAACTTTTTTTGAATAAACATTTCGCGAAATTCGAAAACATTTCATATAGATCATACATTTTCTTATAGATCTTCTACTAGAATATATCTATGTATAGTAGAAGTACCTAGTAACAACTGATTTTTTACTGATTGCAAAATATATATGCCGAATAGATGAAAGATTTACATAACGATACGAAACGATTCAGCCTGTAACATCTCACTGCTGGCCATAGGCCTCTTTCTCTATGTAGGAGAATTATTGGAGCTTAATCCACCACGCTGCTCCACTGTGGTTTGGCTGATATGTTCCCTACTATGAGTAACGATCGCTACCAGATATTTATGATAACAACCGGAAATGACTGCTTTACGTGCTCTCCGAGGTACGGTGGTGGTGAGACCCACTAGGGCAGACATCCAAACCGGAAAGAAATATTTGTACAACTACAAATATTTATCCCGAGCCGGAATCGAACTCGAAAACCGTAGGTGTTTTAGGGGACTACACGCACCACTACAAAAGAGCGCGTGTTTACATAAATAATCATTTAATAATTAAAGTCAAACCTACTTATAATTTATATAATAACAATTCAAAAGTTCTTTTAAGCTTGAATGAATAAATTTTAGATATTTGACCTCAATTTACTAGAACGTTATCATAAAAGGCTAATAAAATTACAAACAAGTAATATAATTAAAAGAAAACAAAAAACCCGCCTGCGTAAAAAACGGAAAGAGCAAAGTCAACATTTTTTAAACTTTCTTATTGTATTTCTTTATTATTATTACGGTAATAATAATCATAATATACATTTTCGAAATCCGTGTATTGAGCCCTTTAATTTGATACCCATACTATAGTATTCTAAAAAAAAATTTATTTCTTCATTAACTACAATGGCTTCGCACAGCCGTCATGTTTGTTTTTTTTTTAATGTCACCTATCTAAGAACACTTGGGCTGCTAAGACAAATCTAACGATATCTCAATTATGCAAATCCGTTGAGCGGTTCTAGAGAAATGAGTTAATTAAGAATATTACATACATACATACATACAAGATACGCGCGAAAAACATAACCCTTCCTTGGCAGTCGGGTAAAAAATTGATTATTTACATTATGCTTAATTAGTTTTGTTAACGTATCAAAGAAGAATTTTTTTCAAGCGAATGGTACTAACCATCACTAAATATCGTATATCCTATTAGTCAGTACAAATATTATGTTAAAAAGATATTTACTAACCTTCCAGCGGAGTATGTTTGAACTGAGTAGCAAATAAGAACCTCAGGGATTACTTTTCTCGCGAAAGCGAGAAATAAATTCCGGATCCACTGAAATAATACCACGGAAAGCAATAAACCAGTAAGTTAGAATATACTCCAACGTAATAGAGATGTTCCAAAGTTTGCACTCGATGCTATAAACCGCTAGCGTTCCTAAATATTTCAAACCCATATCGAAGAAATGTATTAAAATTGATATAACCTTTGCCGTACTTGCTGTTACCGTTATAAATACAGCGCTACATATCACATTCCAGCATGCAATTTATATAATTGCAAAATTTACATACATTTTATTCAGAATATTTGTTATTAATTTCATTATTTACAGAAGTGCAATATTATATTACATTACATCCTAGAAGAGGAGGTGATTTCTTTTATAAAAATGCCACTTTTCTTCTGGTTTGAAATTGTATTTCCGGAACACACATAGGTTTTAAAACATTTAGCATTTATAATAATTACCCTTGGCATCATAGGTGATGAGTAAACCTTATTACTACATGTCTAATTATTACACAAAATAAAGAAATAGGTATAAAAAGGGCTACTACAACTTTACTACTTTTCACAACTGATTTTTAGATTCAAAATTATATGTTAGCGAAATAGTGTCCAAGAGACATATAATTTTATTTTCAACCTTTACCAAAATTTCATACGATGTGATTTTTAATTTGACATTATACATACTACAAAGCGACACGACAACCGACAACTTTGAGTATTTTACATAAACCGGGTCAGCGATAAAATGCTTTAAAATTTTCATAGCCACATTTTTTCAAGTTTAGCTTTGAAAAATTGTGAAGTTATCTTCCTCGTACACTTTGTGTAATAAAATTGTTCCTGAATATGTATTACAATCGCCAATGATTTTACTACAAAATAATATTGACTACCCCTTGGCGCAGTTTGTAGTAAACATGCTTTTTGCTCGGAGGGTCTGGGTGTAATATTTATATGCAATATTTGTGTTTATGTTTGTCAAGAAGAAATGTAGCTCATAGGAGAATCATTAGAGTCCACAACGGTGCTCCACTCCGGGTCCGTGGATAATATTCTAACGTGACAATTGCTTTAAGGTGTCTATAATAATAGCAGGGATCGACGTATTACGAAGTCAACGTGACACTGACCTCAATTACGAGGTAACGTGACTTAAACCTTAACTTAACAAGTTGGTTGGTGAAGTAGTCGCAGATCTAGCTACTGTAGCAGTCACGGCTCACGTCACGTTCACGGCAGATGTTTGTTGTAGTATAGTCGTTTGTGGTTGTTTTGTGTATGTTTTCAGACTCCCAAAACATGACTTTTAGTCTACTGGTGGCTGTTGAAAGAGTATAATGTCGTATATTATTCGAACAATATTTTCAAAACTATGTCACAAAATAATTGTTGGCTCGCAAACGAAAAAAAGCCGATTTCAATTTACAAAGACAAGTTATAAAATGAGACTAATTAAGAAACTAACTCCTCTAAATTTAAATCTATATGAGAAGCACCATCTTATATTTTAAGGATACTAAATTACGAACGGACATACTAAGATCGCTTCTATAAGTAAAAGCATGATAGTTCAGACAAACAAAATTACAGCTTTATTACTTAAGAACATAAAATTTATACTTTAAGTTGAAAACCGTTTTCTTAGTTAATGTTATCAAAAACAACCATGTAAACGATTAATGATTATCATTAATATACAATTTAATCAAAATCAAATGTTTTAAACTTTAAATCAAATAATTAATTTATGTAACAATTAACTAATTGATTGTAAGTTTATTTTTAAGAAATACTTGTGACTTATCAGCGTCAAATAATACTTTATTAGTTGAATATCATAGTAAATAATAAGAAACTATTAATTCTGAATTTTCTTAAATCCTAATCCACAAATTATACCCACGTAATAAAAAGTAATTATAAATATTTTAATCATCATCATCTCCCTGCCCTTATCCTATTTATATAGGATCGGCACAACATGTTCTCCTCTTCCTCAGACTCATGTTGTAAGTGATTTGGCATGTTATTTTTTACGACCGGCCGCCTGCCTGACATCAAAATCTTGGATTGAATCTTAGACAGGGGCGTAGCTACCGCCGTATCAGCCGTATCAATGATACGGGGCCCCCGGGCTCCAGAGGCCCCTTAACGTGTGTAATCATAAATTAGTGAAGTGTTATCCACGATGTCACTTAATCTCGTACTTCCCGGGAAAAAACATTTAAAAAACTGTAATACTTGCCTTTAGAGTTTTCACTTCAGAAATTACAAAAGTCAAAAAAAGCAATCGATTTTTTTGTGAGAAATCTTTACCCTTCATTTGGGCGCTCCAACTAATTTTGATACAGGGCAGGTCATGCCACTGATCTTAGACCTCTTATCTCAATAGACTTGTTAAATTGCGAAGCGAAATTTGAATATAGTTTACGAACCCTTCTCATATTTTGAATGCTAACTGCCTCCTCATTAGTATTTTTCTTGATTTACTTCAGGCTTTTCTCGAAACTGTCATCTTTAAGTTCAATATAAATTCCATTGTAAGTAATATTTTTAAAATCCCATTTAAGTAGAAGACTCAACAACGAGTTTTTTCTATGCGTTTCAGATTCCACTTTAACGAAGCAAAGTCGCGCAAACTGTATTTAGTATCTAATAAAAGCAATGTGAGTAGCAGCTATAATAAATTACGCAATGTTTGTACGAGTTGAAAGAAGTGTATAAAGAAATTTCAAGTAGCAATCGTATATTTTAATTAAGCCAGCGACCCACGCTAATATTGATAAGGTAATTCGAGCGATAAGTGTATAAAGGGGCCGGTTAAGCCGGAGTTTGCGCGTTTTATTTCACATAATAACATATTAGGAAAGGGCCGGAGGCACGCGGTCGGTCGTCGAGTATTTTTGTTGAAAGTAAATAAAAGTTACCCACGAAACGGTATGAAAGACTACGGAACTTTTTACATTATAATGGTTTTGTTTAAATGCCGTCTGACAGCAAAAATGACAAAATGCTAAATTTTATACTAGCATCGCTGAAATCTAAGCAAAGTTTGACGATAAAAGGTTCAAAGGTTCCTTTTTTTAAGTTATTTGAACTTGATACAAGTTGTGATATATGTTATTACGATGAAATCAAAAATATCAAAATATGATGAATAAAATCTAAAAAAAACTCAGTACGCGATAATGAATCGCAGCCAAGTACCTACACATACTAACTTTCGTCTCGTATCCCAAGCGAAATGTGCTGAAACCTTCGAATAGTTGTTAAATTAAACGAATCGTTTAGTTCCCATTGAACAAATAGTGTGATTTTCCCTCGAGAAAGACCCCAAATGAAAACTATCTGAAAATAAGTAACTCATCCTTCTCCTACATGGGGAAGAGGCCTATGCCCAACAGTGGGATATTACAGGCTGAATCGTATCGTCGTATCGTAAGTAACTCAAACATTATTGTATCTGTCATTTATGTAATTATTTTAATTCGCACACCAATTTTATTTGTTCACTTCCTAACGGCAGTTTCTATCTCCTACTTGTGTATTATACCCAAAGCTTGTCTAGAAGAAATCGCTATGTAATTTTTTTGTTGTTTCTTTTAATGGTGTACAATAAAGAGCATTATTATTATTATTAAGTAGTATATACAATAATATTTACAAATCGTATGTATGGTGCAATTTATTACAATTTATTTTTTATAAAACAAAACTTTTGATTTATAGCTAAAATTGAATAAATAAAATTAAAACAAAGATAATTATTATTCATTTATCTGTGAGACATTTACGAGTTTCTCGTGAGTTAAATTTTTACTCTATGTACGTATGCATTTAAAATTGTAACACTCAAGTCAATATTGAACTGCGTAGCAAACTTTCCTCTGTAACGACTACGCCTACAATCCGAACGTTTCGCTTGGTTCCTTTTTTTTTCTTAAACAAACAAACATCCGAACTGGAGTTCCGGAGATGAGCCCGCTTCAGTGTTATTTATACGAGAAGTTAACATTAATACCCCAAACATCTGAAACAACTTAATTTGCATGTCGGTAAATACCACGAATATAAACACAAGTAATTGTTTCATAAACAATTCACAAACAACACAAAGATTTATGATATCAAATTATTATCGCAATCTGAACTGGTAATTTAAATCAATCTGAAAGTATTTCACCAATAAATAATATTGACCAATAAAAAATTAATTTTAAAATACGGCACACAATTATAAAGCGACAATAATGGAAATGAAAAACTCGAACCAGAAATCCGTTTACGAAACATAGCTTCATTAAATAAACATTTCTACGATGCAATATCGTAAAAGAATCTGATACCGTAATAATGGAGCACTAATATTGTCCGCAATAAACCCAGTGTAACATGCTAAGTCGTCCAATAATAATAGGACGATTGCATGTGAAGGGGGAACGGTTGCGCTCAGGTACTGAGCACTCGATGCTCGCAGGGAAGTCTGTGGGCAGAACCCTTGTATCATCCACGGCTGGACGGCCCCGGTAATGAGGGCGAGTTGCGTAATTTATGCGCAGGCTATGAATCTGCGCCCTACAGTAAGTGTTTGAACTTTTTACGCGTGTTAAACTTACCTACGTACACCTTACTAAGCTCGTATTCATTGTAGATATGAATACATACAGAGAATAAAGAACGCTTAAAAAGTGTTTATGGTACAGTAATTTCGTATGATTTATTTTTGGTGATATTATACGTGCGAAATAATACGAAATTATTACATATCTCGTGTCAAGTTTTAGCGTAACTCGGCTTTGTTTAAGTTTTAGTATTTCGTTTTGTAGATCAAGCGGGTCTGTCGGGAAGACAATAATATATTATTATATCAAACATTTGGTTTGGTCAATATGAAAGAAGTAGTAACAGTCATTTTCGTGATACATGTGATACGAGAACGAAATTGATATTTTTTAAACAAAAATTAAAAGCTAAATTCGCATGCTTAATTTTTTTTTATAAAACAGTTTGAATTTTTATACGATTTATAGACTTTACTCTTTTATTAATTTTTTTAAGTGAAACTTCGCGACAACGTCGGGGACGGTCAGTACTTGGATGGTCCGCCTAGGAACACTGCGTGACGTTGGCTTTTTGGAGTTTACTCCTTAAGAATCGATTTTCACATAAGGCCCCCGGTATGAAAAAAATATGAGAAGTAAAATGTACTGAACGAATGACCTCGTTACTTTTTGTGCGCTATCTATCTGCTACGACGTTTACGACGGTACCGGCTACGACGGTTACGACAATATCGGTTACGACGTTTTCTAATATTTGTAGTTGTGATGTACAATAAAGTGTAAATAAATATTTTTTTTTTTATGTAACTAGATCGGCAAACAAGCGTACGGCTCACCTGGTGGTAAGACCGTAGCCTATAGACGCCTGCAACACCAGAAGCATCGCAAGCGCGTTGCCAACCCTATCCCCAATCCCGCCCCCCAGGAGCTCTGGTCACCTTACTCACCAACAGGAACACAATACTGCTTGAAAACAGTATTATTTAGCTGTGGTCTTCTGTAAGGTCGAGGTACTACCCCAGTCGGGCTGCTCCATATTTTGGCAGGAAATTTCCTGCTGTGCCCTACCTCAGTTGAGAAATAATTAAATAAATAAATAATATCGTCTGCCGATGGCATTATTTGATTCATTTATTTACCATTTGATATGGTATTAATCTTTTTCTTAGACTATAAAGTATTTTTGTGCATATTAGACAGTCGATCTGAAGAAGTAAACTCCAGTCGTGCGTCGGAGCTGACACACACACTTTTTTTGTTTTTTGTTTTTTTCAATTATTTATTATTATTATTATTATTATTTTTTTTTGTATTACGAAAATTATTCGAAAACGGGATATTTACACTGACAGTTATAGACAGTTCAACGTCCCTGATAGTTTTTACCCGACTGCCAAGGAAGGGTTATGTTTTTCGCGCGTATCTTGTATGTATGTATGTATGTATGTAATATTCTTAATTACCTGATTTCTCTAGAACCGCTGAACGGATTTGTATAATTGAGATATCGTTAGATTTGTCTTAGCAGCCCAAGTGTTCTTAGATAGGTGACATTAAAAAAAAACAAACATGGCGGCTGTGCGAAGCCATTATAGTTAATGAAGAAATAATTTTTTTTTTAGAATACTATAATATGGGTATCAAATTAAAGAGCTCAATACAAGGATTTCAAAAATGTATATTATGATTATTATTACTGTAATAAAGAAATACAATAAGAAATTTTAAAAAATGTTGACTTTGCTCTTTCCCATGCCTAAGGCAAGCAAGATGCGAGCCGAGCTTCTGCCTCGCCTCCTAGGCAACGTACGACGGTCAATTTCAGGGTGTAGCCTTTCCCACAAAAAAAGAATTATCAACTTCGGACTACTCTGTAAAAAGTTATGCTCGGTAAAACATAAAAATGATACCTATATACGTGGCAACTTTAGAACGGCCTCATTTTTTTTGTCGTTAATAAATTACTTAATCAACCACATGATGTAAACTATTTTAATGAATTGAATCGATTACGTAATTTGTCTAACTAAAAAGACATAAATAAAATAATAATTAAAAGAAAACAAAAAACCCTTTTGCATAAAAAACAACTAAAAAGACTGGAACAAGATAAAAATTCAAAATTACACAAAGTTAGCGAAACAAATCGAAACAATATCAAACATTATGTACTATACACTTAAAAATATCAATACGGTAGTCCTTCAAAATTTTATGCAACATCGTACATAATATGCAGTCGGAGACATGCACAAAGAGAGAATGATTTGGCTTATCCTTCAATTTCATTTTATCTCGTTCCAGTCTTTTCAGTTCATTTTCTATTAGTTGTTTTTTATGCAGGAGGGTTTTTTGTTTTCTTTTATTGCTACTAATGTAACTAACAATTATCACTTTCAAACCGTCAAAAGCTTAGTCATTTAGATATATGCGAAACTTACAAAGCTTTAATGATTCCGACCCGCCACCTGACACCTGCGGCGAGATGTTATCTCTGTGAACTATGAGCCATGGCGAACGTTAGCATACCATTTCTAACCCTAACTATTTTGGCATATGAGTTGACATTTTTAATATGTTTTTATAAGTTAAATTTACAAAAATAAATAGAATTTTAAAAATAAAAATAAAACTTTCATTTCCAGTTACTTAATCTATTTTCAGTGGTTTTTAGCATATATGTATAAGCCACCCCAAGTTCAGGCTTTCCGCAATCCTCATCGAGCTTACACCGAAGCCAATAGGATAATTCGGTTTGCCTGGACGGCGTTTGACAGGCTTAGTCGAGTCTTCAATTCGAAGATTCCGCAATGCTTGAAGACAAAATTCTTCGAACAATGCATCCTGCCTATTTTAACATACAGTGCCGAGACGTGGACACTGACGAAGGGACAACAATAGCACGAGCTATGCTTTGGGTCTCTTTCAAAGATAGGATTAGAACGAAAGTAAACAACATAAAAAAGACACCAAATAAATTAAATTTTTGAAAGTAATATCTGTTATAACATTTTAAAAAGTATTGTTTGCAAAGAAAGGAATCCAAACTTCCGAACGTGAGCCTTAACAGTGGACATTTACGCTGCACTGATACAAACCAGCCTTACAACTTTCATAATTATAACATATTATATGAAACAAGAATTAAGTTCTACGCTTCAGCCTGTAACATCCCACTGCTGAGTTAGGCGTCTTTCCTCACGTACGAGAAAGATCAGAGCTTAATCCACCACGCTGCTCCATTGCGGTTTGGTGGATATATTCCCTACTATGACCGAGACCGACGGCTTGACGTGCTCTCCGAGGCACGGTGGGGAGACTCGCAAGGACTGCATAAACATCCAGAGCATGTCAAACATCTGTATGGCCCATACAAATGTTTGTCATGTGTGTCGCAACCACCAGCGCAAAAGCCACAAACCAGTGCTGTGACCGTTGTGCCATCGCGTCGTCAGTTATGTTCCTATATTATGTGTTAATTAATTTTTTAATAAAACGATAATAAGAAAACTTTATCGACAAAATTACTGGAATAACTACGCAAGTAGAAAATGCCTATAATAAAAGTTTAAATAACTCTGCTATTGTCCGTGAACATGTCTTCAAAGAGAACATAATTACGCTTTCATAATATTTTAAAGATAACTATGATGTAGTTGCCCTGAAGTTCTCTTAGAAATAACAATAGCACGTAAAAAAGGAAATACAATAGCAAAGTTCCCTGATAAATCCTGAAATATTTATAAAAGAGATATTTAAGATAGAGGAATATTAGGTTTCTTCATGAAAACAATAAATGTTTTAATTTTTTTTATTTTTTATTTTACTGTTACGTTACTAAGAGATCCAACTTAAAGCTGTACCTACGTATATATGTTTTCTTTAATTTATCAAGAAGTAATAAAAAAGGCATTAAAATATTAATTGTATTGGTGATTTAGTAAATATTCATCACAAAAGCTACTTAGTGAATAAACGCTAAAAAAAACTATTAAATAACTTTAAAAAAATATTACTAAACTGACATAAATTAGCCTGTACCTAAGCATCCAATCGCTAGCAAGGGTTATTATCCTTGTAAGATAACCTTAATCTAACACATGGTTTTTGAAAATATCTCTACCTGGGGAACGATCGCTATCAGGTGTTTGTAGTAACATCTGCGAAGGGCTTTACATGCTTTCAGATTTGGATGCAGATCATCCACAAAGACATGCAATTAGACCAGAATCAAATGTACAAATATAAATACCTGTCCTGATCGAGAATTTAGCTCTCAAATACTCGCACCACCACTGAATAGAACTGTTGTCTTTATTGTACATAAAAATATAATTCTGAGAACAAACACTTGATAATAGAATACTGAATACAAATACGAACAGTTCCTCATATTAAATTAATTTTATTTTAAAACTACGAAAATCAGAAACTTAAAAAGTTACTCCTTATTACATCAGCTAACTGCCAGTGAAAGTCCCGACAAAACCGATCCAGTCGTTTCAGAGATTAGCCTGAACAAACAGACAGACAGACAGACAAAAATTGTAAAAAATGTTACTTTGATATCTGTACCGTGTATATGAATGTACATATGCACTTAGTAAAAAGTGTTTATTTTAATATAACAAGCAGACACTCCAACTTTATTTATTTGTATAGATGTATAGATTTAAAATAAAATGTTGTTTTAATACTAAAATATAATAATTATTATCGAACTTTGAATTTTTCAATGATAGTTGTTTCTAATAAATATTTTAATAAAGAGAATCATATAGAAATAATTTGGTTTTATTTAGTGATTAAAGGTGGACACCGATAAACATATACCTATACCTTACTTTTTTGGATCAGTTAACAGATACTATATTTTGATGGGCCGTCAAGTTTACCTCCCAAGTAAAAATATATCTGAAAGTATTAAGCTATTGACACCTGATGGTCCGTCTAAGATATACCCTACTCATTTGTCAAATCAACAGAATATATGCGTGAGAACTCACAGATTGATGGGTCGGCCTAGATTGAATTACTCGCCACGTCTGACGAGGGTCCAACATCCATGCGGGCCTCGGACTGGGACGTACACTAACCAAAATCCACGTTTTTCTAACTCAGAACCATTGAAGAGTGAGAATTTTTATCTATACTAATAAATAAAATTGGAGTGTCTGTTTTTAATATTAAAATAAACGCTTTTTACTAAATGCGTATGGATGTATACACGGTACATATTATACCAAAATAACATTTTTTTCAATTTTTGTCTGTCTGTCTGTCTGTCTGTTTGTTCCGGCTAATTTCTGAAACAGCTGGACCGATTTTGACGGGACTGATCACTGACAGATAGCTGATGTAATAAGGCGTAACTTAGGCTACTTTTATTTCAGTTTTTTTTTTTTTTGTTACAAGTCTGCGAACTGAACAATAACTTTTTTGTTTAATTCCGCGCGGACGAAGTCGCGGGCACAGCAGCTAGTTTGTAATAAGAATAATTAATCAATACTGAAAATACTGTGAGAAACGCAAAACTGCTGTGGTTGATTTTAGGAAGCTATTCGTTAGAAGGTGAAATAAAGAAGTTGTATAAAATCTCATCATTTTCGAAGAGCAAACATTAAACTACATTTTATGATTTTAAATTACAAATGAAAAGACGTATTATTAAGCATTTTTCAAAAATGCAACAGTTAAAAGAGTTAAAAGTAACTTTATTTCAGAGTCAAAATTGGAAATAAATTTATATGTAATAATTTTTATTTTTTATACTTTATTTTACACCACAAATACATTACAAACAAAGCATACCCGCAGTGCTGTACACTACACAAAAATTTGTATTAAAATAAAAATAAAATATAAAAAAGTTTACTGAGTGAATACTTAATGTTGATGAACATTTTTTTTTTTACAAAAGAAAAAAGTGTCTCAGCGTATTGATAGATTTAATAAAAGTATGGACATAATTTTTTTTTCCTGTTTTAAAATATTTGAAATCAACAGTATCTCTTTTAATCAACTTCAAAAAAGGCGTAGTTACTATATTTTTATGTGTGTTACCTTATAACTTTTTACTTGAGTACCGATTTTGATGATTCTTTTTAAATCAAAAGCTGGTGCTTTTAATGTGTCCTAAATTTGATCGAGACCTGACAAGTACTTTTTGAGTCATCTCTAATAAAATTTGTATTTATATACTTGAATATTTTTTCATCTCTCTAGGCTGTATTACTTGTCGATGTAATTGAAGTCGGTTTATTTTTCGTTTGCAAGCAAACACAATTATTAATTATTTATATAAATATATATGACTACAAAAAATAAAAACAAAGATAAAAGCAGACTTTTCCCAGAAAAAACATATCGATATCGTAACGAAAATCACAAATTATATTTCGCAGCAAAATATTTCAGAAACAATTGGATTAAGCGCTTAAAATTCTCAAAGCTGAATCGCAATTGCAATCAATTTTCGAGGACAATTAACAGAGGTACGAGTTTATCGGTTAATTCTTTAATTAACGAACAGAGGTTACAGAGCGAGTTGTTTAATACAACGATAATCTGGCTAATTGGATACATTTACCACTATCCTTCCGAAAACCAAACAAGCCTCATCTGAAACTACACTCAAAGTGGATGTTGTACTTGAACACGTTTGTAGAGGCAGATGAAGTTACTTCGACTCGCAGTTGCCTGGATATTAATTTTGTTTCTACACCGAAAATACTCATATCCCAGTCTTATATAGCCGAAGTAAAATACGAGTGACAAAAGCTTAAATGTAGTTAAAATTTAACACAGCACACATGTAATAAAAAAAAATGTTTTTCAGTTTTACTCTAATAAAAGTGTCTGAATCAAAATCAGAAGAATGACAGCAACATTTTTAGGCGAAAATTAAAAAGTAGCGTTCATGAATATTTTATGCAGAAGATAAAAATATCAATATCTAAAATAAATTCGGTGATGGTGAAATTATTTTTAAGTATAAAAATATATTCCTGTGAACCGTTTCAATTTTTTAATAAATAAATAGTTACCTGCGATACATATATATACATCATTTTTCATTACTATCAATTTAAAAATAACAGATTACTTGACATTTTTTAAACTGGCATATTTTTATTTATTTATCATCAAAAGTCCACAATTAAGCCTAATGATTGTAAAGATGTAACAAACAACACGACTCCACTCTGGTTCAGTGGTGCATGTGCGTACGCGGCGCCTGAACACCGGCGGTTGCGTGTTCAATTCGATATTATTTTGTACAAATATTTGTTCCTGTGGTTACTTGGGTCAATCATTCAAATCATTTTTATATATTACTAGCTGACCCCGCAAACGTTGTTTTGCCGTATATGTTATTAACCCCCGCAACCCCCTCTTGTGAGTGGAATTTCGTAAAATCCGTTCTTAGCTGACCTCTACTTGGCGAAAGGAATATTTTTACCTTTCAAGTCTCTACGCTTTATGGTTCCAGAGATATCGTGATGAGTCAATATATGGGTGGATATCTCTTTTATATATATATATATATAGATTATACATATAATATATATTATAATACATTAATTATTGGCACCACTTTATCATTACCTTAGGTATTATCGAATAACGTCTCAACTCGAATGTCAGAAATTTAGGTACTATTGTCCATTGTAACCAAACAACATAATTAATTATAACTCACGGACCATTGATAGACAGAGCCCAGCTATTAGTTATTGCGTATTTGAGTACATGCGCCGGATAATTAGATCATTTGGGACCGTCGTCCTAAATCATTTAAGCAGCGATTAATTTGCCTAATTATTTTGACAGATATGCCGAATATAGATAAGGATAGCTGCAGCCCAATATATAGATAAATCTCATTATTCAAATTGATTATATTTGTTAGAAATATTTGTAATAAATTCAAATTATTTATAATCATTTTAAATAAATAAATAATAATATTTACTACAATTTACATTTATTTTATTTCGTCATAAATTGATTATTATGACTTGATTTTATGATTAGACGTTCTAAAAACATGGTTATCACTAAAACTATGTAAAAAGGGTCCTAATTCCTAGTAAGTTCTCTTAGAAAAAGAGAAATCGGTTACAATACATCGTACTTGAATTTTTCTCAGTTTGAATGATTACGTTATAATTACTAAAATACTATTTATATTTTTATTATTTTACTGCATAAACTTGTTTTGATCATTTTATTATGTCACTGTTTTTATGACTATAATAAAAAAAATTAAATTAATAATTTTATAATATGTAATTTTATGTGTACCACCTACTTACTTAAAATACTGCGGAAAATATTCAAGAATTTCTTCATAACTTTAAAAAAAAGTCGTAAACAATAAGGTCTGCTGTACATTGTAAGACATTATCTTGATTAAACATCTATTTTTTAATGAGTAGACAAATTTGTCTCTTGTCTCCTATACATCATTGAATCTAATGAACAAAAAAAATAGAGTAACATTTACTGAGACTGCACATAAGGTTATTTAATGTTTTGGCTTTCTTGGATCACAGAAGTACAGTTCGTCACTATCATAGTAGAGGACATTGAATGTATTTTTAACCAACTTGAAAAAAAAGTAAAATGTTCTCAATTCGACTGTATTTTTAATGTGTGTTACCGCATAGTTTTTTACTGGGTGTACTGATTTTGATGATTCTTTTTTTTAATCGAAAACTATTTCTTGTTATATGGACTCATTTAAATTGTTTGAAACCTGACGAGTAACAAACACTATTATTGACTACCTACGTTATATTACTTACCTGTGTTAATTAAAGTTGTTTTTCTTTTCGTTAAGAATTTTTTGAGCATAGCTTTTATAGTTAAAGAAAATTTGAATTTGAAATAAGTACCAAACACCTCTTTTCAACAAATTATGTATGTAGATCTGAAAGGTATGCATAACTTGCTGGCGCAAGCACTGTCTTGTGATGTGAAGCAAACTTTACAATGACCTCGTAGAAAGCTGCAGACATAAAACAGTATGGTCTAAGATCCGAGAAGGTAAATCTTCCCTCATCTGTTAATTAGATGAAACAATTTTTTATAGGCAGATTTCAATATTGTGAATTTATAAAAAAAACCTCTGCCACCCTACGCCTGCTACAATTGATAATACTTAATTAGTTAATCAGTATTTTTTTATGATCTTTTCCCTCTCATGTTAATTACATGTAGTAAGCTAAAACCGGCAATATTTTATATTATATACCTTACTGTAGTAGGCACCCATCTCTATGATTGCTATACTTACCTGCAGCCAGGTCACAAAAGGTAGATAAATGTAGATTATTACCCTCACATGTTAATTAAAAAAGCCAAGTACAATAATAAACGGCGGCGAATTCTAAACATAATAATGTTTGGCTGCCGTATTAAAAGCTGATGCAGCCAAAGATAAATATGGTCTAGGATTCGAGATAGCTAAATATTCCCTCATCTGTTAATTAGATGAAACAATTTTTTATAGAATGATTTCAATATTGTGAATTTATAAAAACAACTTCTGCCACCTTAAGCCTGCTACAATTAATAATACTTAATTAGTTAATCAGTATTTTTTTATGATCTTTTCCCGCTCATGTTAATTACATGTAGTAAGCTAAAACCGTTAATATTTTACATTATATACCTGACTGTAGTAGGCACCCATCTCTATGATTGCTATACTTACCTGCAGCCAGGTCAGAAAAGGTAGATAAATGTAGATTATTACCCTCACATGTTAATTAAAAAATCCAAGTGCAATAATAAACGGCGTCGAATTCTAAACATAATAATGTTTGGCTGTCGTATTAAAAGCTGGTGCAGCCAAAGATAAATAGTAAAAAGATACAATTTTCGATGACTATGGGAGCTCATTGCGAAGAATGAGACAGAATAATACTAATTCCTTCAACGAAAAGAGACAGCGTAAAATTCATGCGCGCGCATCACAGGCTCATTTAAACATACTAGAAAATTCGCGAATTCGAAATTTCGAAAATTTAAGAAAAATGTATACTAGAATAGAGAGAGAGAAGATAAGAATTGGAGTAAGAAATAAGAAAGATAAAGACAAAAAAATTGCTCCAAATTTTTAAGATTTTTTTTTAATTTACGGAATAATGTGCAATTTTAAAAAATATATATGCTTTTGAGTTACCCTTACCGTGAAATTTTCTTGATGGTTCAATTATTAATTCTTTTTATATAGTTCTTTAATTATAATTCTGATACGGTGAAATTAATTATTTTTTTAAACAAACAAAAACATTTGTTTTATTTATTATTATACATACCATTATTATAAACATATTACAAACAGAAAATTAGTGAAATCAAATTTTGTTGGAAATAATTGTAAGGCGAAAATCAATTATTTTAGTCCGGGATCCCTAGTACATTTTTTTCACCTGATTAGAATCAAGCTAATTTTCCGGGAGTAGCTTCATTTTGATGAGACGAACAAAAAATTCCTCTACGAAAACTCTCGATTGTGGTAGGTAATAGAGTTAGCAGGAGATAGAGCAGCAGTGACCGTAGAACCGGGATAACGTACCACGATTGTAGGACAAAAATGTACTAGGGATTTCGAAAATTTCGAATTTTCTAGTATGTTTAATTGAGCCTGTGATGCGCGCGCATGAATTTTACGCTGTCTCTTTTCGTTGAAGGACTATTAGGAATTACTATTATTCGGTCTTATCTTCGCAATGAGCTCCCATAGTCATCATAATTTATTTTTTTTACTATTTATCTTTGGCTGCATCAGCTTTTAATACGGCAGCCAAACATTATTATGTTTAGAATTCGCCGCCGTTTATTATTGTACTTGGATTTTTTAATTAACATGTGAGGGTAATAATCTACATTTATCAACCTTTTCTGACCTGGCTGCAGGTAAGTATAGCAATCATAGAGATGAGTGCCTACTACAGTAAGGTATATAATATAAAATATTGCCGGTTTTAGCTTACTACATGTAATTAACATGAGAGGGAAAAGATCATAAAAAAATACTGATTAACTAATTAAGTATTATCAATTGTAGCAGGCGTAGGGTGGCAGAGTTTTTTTTTATAAATTCACAATATTGAAATAAGCCTATAAAAAATAGTTTCATCTAATTAACATATGAGGGAAGATTTTGTTATATTCCGGATCTTAGACCAGTAGGTTTAAAATTAAATGAAATAAAATGCACGATTAATTTCTTGTCTTATACTTTAGACGCCTTTTCTTAAGAGCTACAAGTATGAAGTCGTTATGCATTTACTAGCTAAACCTGCGACTTCCTTCGTGTTAGCTATCTTTTTATTAAGACTGATTTATTTTGCAACAGAAGTAGTATTAATATCCGCCAACTCGCATCGGAGCAGCGTGGTGAATTAAACTCCGAGCCTTTTCCTACATAGAGAAAGAGACCTATGCCCAGCAGTGGGATGTTAAGGGCTGAATCGTGACCACATTTTTTTTGTGTTACCCACACATAAGGAAATTATAAACATTTTTTAAAATCATATCAAAATTTTTCGATCCAGCAGGAATAGAACCCGTGCCTTCTGACGTGCCGTGTCAGCGCTCTGCCAACTGAGCTATGGATCCACATCAAGCTGGGTCAAAATTCTTGATATGATGATTTTGGTTTTTAAACAAACCTTGGCGCCGTCTATATAGCGAGTTCTTTACAGACCCCGCTACTCAAAGATTTCATATTACAATGAATTCTTTTTGACAAGAGACGATACCATGCTATCTTTAATTCGTTATCTTAGTGATACAAAAGAAAAAGTATTAGAGCTTAATCTGCCACGTCTATCTCAATGCGGGTTGTCAGATAGTACATCGGCATCAACGGTCCTTTCGTTATTTAATTAATACGGATTTAATTCAAGTTTTTAATTTACATTAGTTGTTTTAAAAACAAATTTAATAATTTAAAGGTCAAAAATATTACGTTGGTAGTCATGCGAGGTCGTCCGTTACTCCAAAATTATGGCATGAAATTTTACAACAATCAACTTTAGAAAAATCATCTGCCATTTTCATGTATTGCTCTGCGAGCTCCACTTAGCTTAACTCGGGAGATTCTTTTAGATGATTTAGCTGACACTACTCTGGTCGCCGTTCTCCACTGACTTGCGAGAATGCCTGAACTATCCATATGAAAGCCATGTATACTAAGCCTCGGGCATCGGTTGAGATAATTTATTTTATTAGAGCCTAATTTGGCAGTATCAACCGTAAATGAATAAATCTAATTTAAAAAAATTTCGACAAAAAATAGGTAAAATCGTTTTTTCAATCTGCAGTATGACATCACACTGAATTAATTTTATCTCAACTTTTTTTTACATTTAAATAGCCTTAAAAATTGATTAAGTATACTGTAAAACAAATGGCATCAAAAACAAACATTATTAAGTACATAATCATGTTTCAATACACACACGTACTGGAAGGCGTTTAAGATCATAAGAGATTACATAGATTGATCGAGAAGGATGAAGCGGATTGTTTAAAGTCGTGACGTAGAAAATTAATAGTCTAAGCACATGCTTGAGCTCCTAAACTAGATCTTGCATATTCAACGAGTGATTTGCGTAGGTAAGCAATCGCTAATATACATAATGGAATCTATGTATGTTCAATTAGGCTGCGTATCTTACTTACTTGGGATCGCAACTTAAGATAAATTTCTGACGGCTTTGAAAGTATAAATAATTTATAAAATTAATATGAAACTTTAAAGAACATGGTATAATGTTTTTTTTATTAGTATTATTATTGTGTTTATTTTTGCATGCACATACATAGATAGTTTACATAAAACAGTTATTTACAAATAGAAAAAGTAATGTACAAAGGCGGTCTTATCTCTTAGTAGCGATCTCTTCCGGACAACCTTTAACACATAAGCAAATACTTATTTTAAAAATTTATGGTAAAAGAATATACGAGAATTACTTGCAACATTCGATGAAAAAGTGTAAATTTAAGTAAAAAATATATAATTTCAGTCGCTATATTATGCTCGGTCTAGTAAAAATCAACGACACACTATACTCTAGAGCAGGGGTTCCCAATCTTTTTCAGCCCGCGGCGCACTCACAAATTTAGAATTTTGTCACGGCGCCCTACCCTATTTAGCTATTTGAAAAATATACAGTAGAAAGAAATAGTCACCTATAATAATAATAATTTTCATTCAGCAGACATTTTCATATTTGTTCCTATCAACCTTGATAGGAACAAAAATGAAAATGTCTGCTTACAATATGAAATTGATTTTTTTTAACTAAAAGAATTGAAACAGACAATAACAAGAAATACTTAATTCTTAAGAAAAACTAAGATAAAATACGACATTCAATATTCACTCAATCAAATCAATGTGACGGGTGAGCTTGGTGAATATTTGTAATTTTGTAGTTTCGGATAATACTCGTAATTATAGAGAATCGACTCACGGCGGCGCCCCTCTTTGCTTTCTACGGCGCACCAGGGCGCCGCGCCGCGCCGCACAGTTTGGGAACCCCTGCTCTAGAGCTTAAGGACATATTGTGTATATCCGGATTCAGGTCTTTGTAGCAGGAATTATAACTAAAAAGTTTTTTTATGTTTTCTTTTTAATTAAATTGGCCTTATTTTTATTTATTTTTATTTTATTTTTATTCTTTTAGGAAAACTTACAGTTAGACAATTATATTATAGTTTTGAAATTACTACTAAAAGGCCAATTACAAGTTTTCACTGTTGGGTAGACGTCATTAATAAAGTGTAAACTTAAAGGTATTGCGCTACAACGATCAAACAATTATTATTCAATTAACTGCACATCTTTCAAATATCAATTCAATCACTTGGAAAAAAAATTTGTAACAGTATGAAACTTAAACTAGACAATAAAATATTAATAGACTTTTTCAACAAAAACTTATATGTAGATATCATTAAATTTAACATAAGAATATAAAACTAAACTTCATTAAAAAAGTTGTTACTAATGTTTTAGTTGTCTAGGTGATGTACAGAATAGGTCAACATCGAATTGTTTTTGTTACGTGGTTTCGGTAAAAAGCTAGTCTGCTTACATGGAGAAGTATAGGCAGACATAAAAACTTGTAAAAAAACAAATATAAAAACTTGTAAAAAAACGTCTAAAATTAAGCACATAATTATTATAATAAGTACTAAGATTAGTAGTAAGTTAAGATGCGTTTTATACACAAGATTGCATGCATAAGATTGTATTTATTATGTGGATTTACGGTATAAACAAACCGTCAGTATTCCTAGACATAAGTTGTTTTAATCTATATCTACTTTAAGATGAGCGACGAATCAAAATTAATATGAACTGTAAAGAGTAACATAAAACAATAAAATATTCGCATGAAGCATTTAATCTGACATTAATTAAATAGTAGCCAGTCAAACGAAAACTAATTAACGCGACTTTTCAGGGATCTTTTCAGTTCATATTAATTTTAGCCGCTTTAAAACTTTCTACGAATCAGAATTACGTAAAATAAGTTATTAGCTATAACTTAATGTGTAAACAAAATGTGAAAAAATGTATGTATGAAATTTGATAAAACAGTGAACTATGTATGTGGTATTACGCATAACAAGAAATATTAAAATCGATGAAACATTATATCTGGTTTTTTTTTTTAATTCCAGAACAACTGTACCTACTAGTTTTAAAAATTGTAACACTAGTTTAAAGTTACACCCTCCAGATAAACTTATTCTAAAATGTGATGTAAATACGCAATTCCACTCCACCAAGAACGTTTAGTTTAAAATGAATTGATTAATATCGAAGAGTAATTATAGACACAAATCAATTAATTTTTCTTACTTGATTAATTGTCCCTCGTGAAAACAAAGCAATTACGACACTTGGACGTAACCTGGCAATTAATTTGTTTTCGCGTGAACGAGCACGCGCTTCTAGGCGCCACATCGAATTTTATATTCTGTTTCAATAAAACAACTGTGAAGCCGAACAAATTCTTTGATTCTACGTGACTCCGTCTTTTGGTTGCTTATTGGAAATTTATTTCATTGTTTTAATACATAGGTATCTCGAACTAGAATATATTTTGTAATCGTATTGCTTACTAAGCGCAAAGTCGTACTTTTTTATTCGATTATACATAATAATAATACATTCAACGAGACGTAAAACGTGAATTTATCTTAAGTTTCGATACTTTCATTCTTATGATTCGTTTGGTTATAGTAAATAGGCTTTATCCAATTTTTACCATTGAAGTTAATTACCAAATTCTACTAACTTTTCTACATTCTACTAATTCTAACCAATACTTTTTAGTATTTTGTATAATCTTTTTCATACAAAAGACTAAAGAGTATAATCATCTTTAATATATAAATAATTTGTGGACTACGAGAAAGCCTTTGACTATGTCGAGACTTGGGCTGTCCTGGATTCTTTGCAGAAATGTCATATCGACCGGTGATATATATCGAGGTACTGAGATGTATGTACAACGTGCCGAAGATGACCATCCATATCCAAGACCAGTGAACGAGACCCATTTTCCTTAGTCGCAGGGTAAGACAGGGGATTTAATGTTACCGAAACTGTTTACCACTGCGCTGAAGGATGTATATTTAAAACCTTGGATTGGGGGGACGAGGCTTCAACAACAACATCTCTTACTTCCGTTTCGCCAACGATATCGTCATCTATGCGGTCAAGTTGGAGGAGCTAGGCCAAATGCTGGGCGGCCTAAAAGAGTCCTCCCGACGAGTCAGTCTTGGTATGAACTTGGACAATACAAAAGTTATGTTTAACAACCAAGTCATACCGAGACCGGTATCGGAATATGGTGCTCTTCTCGAAGTTGTTTAGAATTATGTCTACCTAGGCCATAGCATCCAACTAGGTCGCAACAACTTCAAGAAGGGAGGCAACAGAAGAATTCGGTTGGGCTGGGTGGCGTTTGGCAGGCTTCATCGAACATTCACTACAAAGATTTCGCCATGCTTGAAAACAAAAATCTTCGAGCAATGCGTCCTGCCTGTGTTAACATACGAAGCCGAGAGGTGAACACTGAGGAAGGGACTAGTCAACAAGTATAAAGCCGCTCAATGGGCAATGGCATAGGCTATTCTTGGGGTTTCTCTCAAGGGTAGGATTAGAAATGAGACTATCCACGAGAGAACGAAAGTAACTGAAATAGCCCACATAATTAGCAAATTGAAGTGGCAGTGGGCTGGTCACGTATGTCGCACGACCGATTGCTGTTGGAGCAGAGGCATCCTGGAATGGAGTCCGCGTGTTGGCAAACGCATTGTGGGACATACTGCAGCCCGCCTCGTGTAGGCTGGAAGAGGATTCCAAAGATCGGGATATCGTTCGCAAACTTGGGGAGGCCTATATCCAGCAGTAGACTGCAATAGGCTGAACTGAACTAAACTGAAATACACATCCTGAGCGGGAATCCCACCTGCAAATCTCCGGTGTTTAGACGCCTACACGCCACACGCACCACTACATCAGAGTGGTTGTTGTATGAGAGTATATATAAAATATAAAGAAAGCATGTTTAAAGTTGTTCCATTTTAGGTGAAATAGTGCAATTTCCGATATCACACTAACGGTTATTTTAAACCTTCTTCGAAAAATAATATTCATAATAGTAATATTATTTGTCGATACGAAGCGAGCGAATTTCAATATTCTCTCATTTTAATACCTCTTTTCAACTTAAATATGTATCAAGCATATCGCAAACATAATAAGAAAGCTATGAACAAAATCAAAAGTTTATACGAGTAGTATGTTTTTATATTCATTTAGTTTCATTAATTTATAGCTAGGTGGCGAATAAATATTTAAATTTGAGAACAGGTGTTGTAGTGACATTTTTCTTTGATACAACTAGGTCAGCAAACAAGCCGTCCCTATCCCTAAGCCCATCCAGAAGTTCTGGTCACCTTATTCACCACAGGAACATAACACTGCTTGAAAATTATATTATGTAGCTGTGATCATCTGGAAGGTCGAGCTACTTCCCCAGTCGGTCCCCAGTGTTCCAAATTTTTAGCAGGATAAACCCTGATGTGAACTACTTCAGTTAACTACTTCATAATATACAACATGGTTTCTGGGTACTAGATCTCGTGTGAATAGACCGCCACCTCACTATCATACAAAAAAATCAAGGAGTGGCTCCTAAATAATTTATATATAATTAAAACAACTTTTTACTCAAACAGACCTACCTAATACGAGTACTACCTAATCTATTTAGTACATACCTTTACATTACTAACCTAACATATCAGGATATCTTGGGGGGCATCCATAAATTACGTGAGCTACTTTTCGATCAGTACCTATAGTTTAGTTGACTAGCCCGTTTGCGCAGTTTGTAGTGACCCTGCTTTCTGCTCCGGGGTTTGTGGGTTAGATTCCCACCCCGAGTCTAGGTGTAATATACACATTTATCTATATATTTATCTGTATATTATTTATAAGTATGTTTATCGAAAAAAAAATATGTAGCTATACCAGTCGGCTGTTACCTATAAACACAAGCATAAAGTTGCTTACTTTAGAAACAGACGACCGTGTGTGTATTGTGTATATATAAAATAAAAAATATTTAAATATATATACAAAAGTTTAGACCCCCCCTTCCTCCCCTAGGTGAAATTTTCGTGGACCCCCCTAGCCTTACGTGAGATTGACGCTGAATATAATAGTCAATTTATTTTAATTAAATAAAATTCAAAGCAATTTTTTTTAAATGATTTTAATAGCCATGAGAGATCTCAGCTAAAATAAATATCTCTCATCGTCAGTTAAAATAAACATTTTAGCGGGCAAAATGAACACTCGAAATATTTCTTTTAATATCTGTAATATTTTATATTTTTTAAAGTTGATGTGAGATTATCGATTATCCCCCCCTCGGTTTAAATGAGATTTGGTGGGATTTCATTCGACCCCTGCCCCCCCCCCCTCTATTCTGAGCTCACGTAATTAATGGATGTCCCCTTGTGACGTGCAACTGTACAAACTAATTACACGTCCAAGAATACTCACACCACGAAAAACATTTCGATTTTAATATGAACTATTGTCATGATTAAGGAACCCCGTTCGAACCCCTGGCATGTTATTGTAGCAACATAGTCGAATTTAAATAATGTGAAAAAACTTACAAATCTTTACACACACACACACACACACACACACACACACACACACACAGGCGTAAACAAACCTTAATTTTATATCTCTGTCAAGTACAAATACCTGTCAGATGAAAATTGTGTTTTGAAATATGATAGAAACTTTATTAAATTAATAATAATTGTAATCAAGTTAGTACGTACCGTTCTGTAATATATGCAAATAAATAAAATTGGAGTGTCTGTTTGCAATATTGAAATAACCGCTTTTTACTAAATGCATATGGATCTATACACGGTACACATACCAAAATAAATTATAAATTTTTGTCTGTCTGTCTGTTTGTTCCGGCTAATCTCTGAAACGGCTGGACCGATTTTGACTGGACCTTCACTGGCAGATAGCTGATGTAATAAGGTGTAACTTAGGCTACTGTTTTTTTTTTATAACTGCGAATTGAACAATAATTTTTTTGTTAAATTCCACGCGGACGAAGTCGCGGGCACAGCAGCTAGTGTTCAATAAAATTAATTTTCACAGACTAGACGTCCTGTCTCGCGAATTGAAAATCGTGTGATGTTTAAACAAAATCGTTTACATTTTCTGAAACTCTGCTAATTTATTCACGATTTTTTTTAATTTTCATTCCGTACAAAGTATTAGAAACCTTTTTTTAAAAGATAGCTAGAATTGGTCCAGCCGTTCTTGAGATTAGCGCCTAACAACACATTTAGCGATTCAATTTTACATATTATAGTATTCGAATAGTGATTTATCTATACTAATACTATAAAGTTGAAGAGTTTGTTTGTTTGTTTGTTTGACCAGTAGGTCCGATTTTAAAAATTCTTTCACTGTTAGCCAGCCCATTTATCGAGGAAGGCTTTAGGCTATATATCATCACGCTAAAACAAAAAGGAGCGGAGCAATAATGAAGAATGTTTCAAAATCGGGTTTTTTTTCCTTTTGAGAGCTTCCCCGGCGAGGGGAATGTATGTAACTATTCCACGCGGACGAAGTCGCGGGCAGAAGCTGTAAGTATTGTATAAAATAAATCATAATTATATTTTAATTATTTAGAATTACATTATATATTTATTTGATTATTGATAATAAAATATTATATTAAATTAGAATTTACAACTTAAGATCTAAATATTGTTTACAGATAGTTTTATGGTATACATGACGCCGCGTTGGCGCAACGGAACGCATTGGAGCAGCGTGGTGGATTAAGCTCTGATCCTTCTCCTACATGGGGAAAAGGCCTATGCCCAACAGTAGGATATTACCGGCTGAAGCGTATGGTATAAATCATGTCCGCATGGAATGGTGCTGATAATGCTGGCAGCATTTCCCTGTAGAATCGCTTGTCGATTCTCTGGCCAAAAAATGCACCAACCCTTCTTATCACCAGTGGAATCAATAAGACAAGGAGTTATCTCTTAAAAAAATTTTATCACTGATACTCCAAGGTCCAAGCAGGATTTTGACTGCAAACGGCACAAAGCTGTAGGTACTTTGAAGTTAGTGTCGAATATTTGAATTATATAATAAACACTAATAATAATAAATAAAAATGTTTGTTTTTACATGTTCAACGTGATTCTTTAAATTGGCATAACTTTTTTTTATTTTTAAACCGATTGACAAGAAACAAACACTAATATTAAGTAAAACTTACCACAATATATTAGTGAAAACCACATCTAAATCAAATAAACCATTTCTGAGATTAGCGTGCACATTAATTGTGCACAGACAAACAGACAAAAATTCTAAAAATCATTGTTGCGCTAATTGCGATGATAAAACGCCCAATAATATTTTTTCTCATATATCTTCCATGTACAGAAAGCGCTTCGTTACATTTTTATCATATGTATTAATAATTGTAATTAAAAATTATAATCATAATTTATTAGCTGTGTGGTTACGGCAGTAAAAAATATAGATTCCCTCTTTCTTCCCTTGGGGGTCGTAAGAGGCGACTAAGCGAGGAAGACGAGGGATAACACAGTTCCACTACCACCTTGGGACTTAAAAAGCCGGCCGATGGCGAGATAAACATCCAACTGTTGGCTTTGAAATACACAGACCTTGGGACTTAAAAAGCCGGCCAATGGCGAGATAAACATCCAACTGCTGGCTTTGAAATACACAGACCGAAGACGGGCAGCAGCGTCTTTGGTGTGACAAAGCCAGCTCTGCGGTCACCAACCCGCCTGGCCAGCGTGGTAACTATGGGCAAAACACATGAGTTAACGCCATTTTTGGCGCGAACTTGTGGAGGCCTATGTCCAGCAGTGGACTGCGATAGGCTGAAGTGATGATGATGATGATGAATTTATTATATAATTAATTATTTCGTTATTTATTATAGGTGAATGTAAAATGAGACTTATAAAAAAGTAAGATTTAACCTTTATTTACGATTATCTTGTTAAGCTACACATATGAACGACGACTAATCTGCATGTTTTAGATACATACAGATACAAGGGATTCTGTGGGATAAAACCGGAATATTTAAAAAAGCCTTTATGTCTGAACAAAACGGATTTTCACTGAACCGAGAAAACATAAGGCTTTGAATTGACTATTTCCCAAAAGGAAATAGATTTTTTTCAATATTAAAAATTAAAAACGTACATAAAAACGAGTTTTAGGATAAGACAAGCTCGAAATTATAAATATATGTCTTATTAAGTTAAACCCCACAACGATTTCTATTTCGTAATAATAATATAGATAGAAAATATAACGAGTTGCCTACATTATCACTGAACTAGAAAATTTGCGCGAAAACTTTTATACCTAATTATCCAGCGCTTGGTAGGATTTTTAGTACACAATTTTTTAAGATACTTGTTGAAAAATATTATGTTATCTATATAAACTTCTTTTTATTTTTTGTTCGTTAGAAGAATACAGTTTTTTTAAACGCTGGTTATACTAAATACCAAATAGAAATATAAAATGTAAAAACGGAACTAAATATGTTAAATAAAAATTACATTTCCGCACGCAATTACATCCAATACACTTCAAAACCTTTTTCTGTATAAAGCATGACAATTAATTTTTGTAGAAAAATAAATGTTAAGCCAATTTTTACAAAGCTAAATAAAAATACATTTAAATTTTCGCAACACAATACGATGTAAACATACCACGTGCGTAGAACCGTAATGTTAAAATTATAACATTTAACAAGGCTCTTTGATATGAAAGGCTGTCGGGCACAACAGTTACACGGTCAATCGAACACGTATATTGGAACACCGGGTCACGAAGGGAGACGAACTCGCAATAAACCGGCTACGTGATATCTGATTTAGTCCATTTTGTCTTCTTGTTAAAAGGAATGTCCGTAATTGATGGTATCCTTTCGGAAATGTTTGGAAAAGTCCACGTCGTTGCATAATCTCGTCCAAGTGATATATTTCCTGTCTTTGCTGAAATATAGAAAATATATCAATTGCAATTTATATATTTCATTATATATTGTAAATGCTGGTGTTACTTTTATCACACTTTGTGCGATATTCATTGCCACCACACCCTTTGGACCAACATCTGCACCAAGTGATAGATATTCCGATGAAATGTGAAGTCTTGAAAGCATGAAACCCTACTAATGCGAATCCACTACGTTCACTGTTAGCTATCAGATGCAAGCAGTTGAATGGTCTTCCCCCGATATAAATACAACGAAAAACCGTTCTACAAAGATAATAAGACGTTCTATGTTTTTTTTTGTCAGTAAGTTCCAGACCTACATTATATATATTTCATTAATTTTGAAATCTTTGATAGTCTTTGATACGTTGTAAATGAAAATTGAAATACCTGTTAGTAAATAAAATGTCTACGAAGAAATAAAAATATCCAAGTCCTAATCGAATCTCATAGTACAAATTAACATCTGATAGAACTAAGTTGGGTTTCGCTATCAAGCTATGCTATGTACTTATGTACACTGAGTAGAAACTGATTTTAACTCGCAAGACATGTTCCGCAATCGTAATGTATTTATTCGTTTCTCCACGCTCTGCGAGGTACATATAAAAAGTTTACCTGGTACTCCTGGTAGTACATAAAATTGTATAGAAATCGAATTGAATTCAATTTTTCTTAAAACTGTCTTTCAAAATTAAGTATGCATTTTACGATTCACGATTCAGCCTGTAATATTCCGCTGTTGGGCATAGGCCTCTTCCCCATGTAGGAGAAGGATCGAGTTTAATCCACCACGCTGCTCCAATGCGAGTTGGCGGATATATTACCTACTATGAGTAACGATCGCTATCAGGTGTACATGATAACAACCGGGACCGACGGCTTAACGTGCTCTCCGAGGCACGGCAAGTATGCATAAATAGTTGAAAAGTTTTATGAGATCTATAACTATAAAATATGACTTTTTTGGTTGAATTTTTTGCTATCCATTCTCTTACGGTATCGAATATGTATTATAATTATAAAACTTTATATTTTTAAAATATAAGATTTAAATGACAAAAAAAATTATAAACAACATACAAATGATTGTTTTCAAAACAAATGATTTGTATACCTACTTTAATTACATTTACAATTACGACAATTTACTTTTGAAACTCTTACTCTGTAATGTATCCTACAGCTACACCATTTCCTTGTAATTGAAATTTGGTATTGCTTGTTTTATTTTTATTTCCTTTTACCTAAAATGAGAGGCTTCGACGCTTTTATACTCGTACATTTCGGAAACCTCAGGAACAGGGAACGTTGCTTCATGTGTATAATATTGATTATTTACTAAAAATGATTGATTTTCTGGGGTAGTGGAAAATTATTTAAGGATGAACACTACTCCGATTTACCGCGATTTCTTTCTTCTTTGAGTACTTTAATGGAACAAATCAAACTTTATTATACGCAACAATTATACTGACGAAATACATCAAGAAAAGACAACAATACAGGACAAAATTTAGAATGATCATTTATAAAACGAACACGAATTGCGCCATAAAGTGGAATCATGAAAGTTTACAACCCGCTTTAGCTTAGGGTGTACCATTCAATCGTGACGTAAATAATTTACGATCACGCGTCAAGAGAAACACCAATGAGGCAATAAACAGTCTCCCCGATACTTAAGTACTTGTTAAGTTCATTAGCGATTACTAGCATTGCGGCCAGGCGACTGTTTTTATTTCGTCTACTCTCTAGTTTTATTATTATTATTCTAATTACTGCAATATTATTGTTATCTTTGGTGCGTGAACTTAAGCCTTAAATGTATGATTCTTTTTTATTTTACTGGAAAATATATTATATTCAGGCTAAGGGGTAGATTTATTACAAAAAAAAAAACGATTTTCCTTTTTTTGGAACTTAATTTCTTAATAACTTTTGCAATTTTTTGCGTTCTAGAAATCCTTCCGACCCATTCAATTTTTCTAGACATCATTTCGGACCAAATAAGCTACGGCCCATATTTTATAAGCCTTATCTCTATTTAACATGTTTTTGAACTTGTTGACTACTCTAATATTAAACCGACTCGCTGTTAAAGCTCATAAAGCTGTTATTAAATAACTTGATTATTAATCGTAAGCATTTCTTGAATTTTTGATTGCACCTATATAATATTTTTGAGTTAACAGATAATCTTAGAGAGATTGATCTTAGATAGATTGCGTTTTAGTCAAAAAAAATTTATCATTTCTATTTTTATCCATCCATTTTTAACCTTTCTAGAGCATTACAGAAATTTTGAGATATTTTCAGACTAGCTGTGCCCATGATTTCGTCCGCGTGGAAAAGTGACACTGGATAGCATTTTTTTATATATCTTTTGGTTTATTTTGGATTATAAACACCGTCGTTTGGGTATTTACATATCCAACATGATTCTTTAAATTAGCATAATTTTTTTTATTTATGAACCGATTAACAGGAACAAACACTAATTTTAAGTGAAGCTTACCACAATATATTAGTGGAAACCGCATCTAAATCGGATAAGCCGTTTTTGAAATTATTAACGTGCACAAAAATATTACATTAACATTTTTATTATACTTATGTATTGATTGATTGGTATTTTTCAACATTCGACATTTCGACATTGCTAGAATATAACATGTCAATTAAATGTCACGCGTTGGCGAGTGGGCACAGCACTGGCTGTTGCGCTGGCGGTCACGGGTTCGATCCCCGCTCACGACAGACCACGACAAACATCTATATGGCCAATACAAATGTATTATACAAATGTATTGGCCATATAGATGTTTGTCGTGGTCGGGGCTTTTGTGTTTATGTATTGTTTGTGTTTCCAGACCACAGGAGAAAATCCTACTGGTGGCTGTTGAGTGTGAAGAGAGCAGAGAGTTTTTTATTGAAAAGTTCCTCCTCTTTCAGAATCTTTTTTTGAAATTTCTTAAATATTAATAGTTAATGAAATATTGGCAAAAAACGAAAAGCCATTTTTTCCTTCTTTTAATTGTTTGTAACTTTTGGTCTTTTGCAAATTTGTATGTGCTAATACTTACACGCTTTTAGAATATTTTTCTAGATGTCATTCCGGATCCAATGAGCTATCATACATAATTTTAAGAGCAGTATCTCTATTTTCGACCATTTTGAACTTGTCGACTCTGGCTGGACTAGTGTGAAACGGACTCTATGTTGATTACGTGGGCCAATAACAACACAGTAAAAATTTTCGGTACTCGTTGGTTAAAAAAAACAAACGAGTGTGCCTTAGACCACACGACTGAAGTACAACTTCTTTAGCTCCATCAACTTATATCTCCCTCTCAACTTCCATTCACCTCGCCCGATCACACTTTTCGTCAACCTCTCATCACGCCTTCACCAGCTTACTCCCCCGGTCAATCGTGCGTAAAGAAGTTTTACTTCAAAACTTTCTAACTTTTACATATTAATTGAGTGAAGTCGATCAACTTGTCAATTATGTCATATTAGAAATGGAAGGGACAATGTATGGACGTCTACTTCTTTAGAACTATCAAAATAAATCATATATATTAATACGCTAAAGTTAAGATGTTTGCCTCCCTTTTTAGGAAAAACCTAACAATTAGGTACTCCACATAAATTATAGTTATCATTTTATAGATAATTGCTTGGTCTACCGGCATCAACTACAAAAAATGTATTATTGCTTTGTTTTGGTAAATTAATTAATTATTATTAAAATAGCTTTAATTATGAAACAACGTCAACATGATTGACGGTCGGTAAATTTTTTGTTCATTTTCAAATCAACTCACGTATAAATACTTTTTTGTAATTGAGTAAAGTGATAATTCTTGCAGTTATTTAGTGCGAATTATTCGCACGGATATAGCTTGTATTACTAATAATACTATCCATAGCGCGACCTAACAGCGAATTAACTTTTTCAAGTTGTACGGAACAACGATAAGGTGTGGTAAAAAGTTACGGGACGTTCTTTCATTGTGTACTACACTTACGATAGCCTGGCTTGACTTCTATTGGACAAACGTAGCATGTTGAGTCTAAATTGGATCTTATTTGACAATGTACTTAAAAATTTATATATCAGACGTGATTTCTTTTCATTTTAATGGAATCATTTAATATTAAGTAATGATAACAATTTACTACTCCTAAGGTTTTAAACTTATTTCTTTTTTGGAGTTTATTGGAGATTACTACTACTTACAATAGGGTCCCGATTGATTACGTAAAGACAGTTAGATAGATAGATGATGTTATTTGATTCGTCTATTTACCATTTGATATGGTATTCTTTTTCTTAAGACTAGTAAGCCTTTTTGGTGCCTATTTAGACAGTCGATCTAAAGGAGTAAACTCCAATCGTACGTCGGATCTGACACACACTTTTTGTTATCATGTACACCTGATAGCAATCATTACTCATAGTAGGGAATATATCCGCCAACCCGCATTGGAGCAGTGTGGTGAATTATGCTCCGACCCTTCTCCTACATGGGGAAGAGGCCTATGCCCAACAGTGGGATACTACAGGCTGAATCGTGAACGTGGATGAGAAAACTTCTACCGTTTCTTTCTCCTCACTTTAAGAGACGAAAAATGAAATTTTATTGAAATTGAAATTTCATTAAAAAGTTTTTGATGAATTTTATGGCTATAACATAACTACACTTTTTTTTTAAATCATATCAAAAATTTTTTTTCGATCCAGCGGGATTTGGACCCGAAAAATTTTAATATGATTTTTAAAAATGTTTATAATTTCCTCATGTGTGGGTAACACAATAATAAAAAATAAAACTAATAACTACACTTTTTTATTAAATTAATAGTGTGTATCACGGGCGAGAATGAACAGATATAATACTTCTCTTGATACTAAACAATAGCAACTGCAAAACTGGGTAAATGCCGCTCAGGGATGTCAGACGTACCATTATAATGGTACACGTACCATTATTTAGCATTATTTAGTGTCACGTACCATGTACCATGACGATTAATCATGGTACATGGTACGTGATAAACATACGTACGTACAGCAATTAATTAGAATATCAAGAAAAGAAAGGTTTGTTTTCTATTAACGGTACACGAAATTGATATATAAATTTTTTTCACTAATTATAGGCTGCGATTTCCGACAAAATTTACACATTAGTGTTGGCGTACCATGTTTTTGTTGCCAGTACCATTTTTTTAGCTAGTTCGGTACCATGATTCCTAAGTGGCCGTCTAACATCCCTGATGCCGCTGAGTCTGTATGGTGTTTTAAAATACATTTCGGAAGCTCTGAGACATGTTTAGTAGCCAAACTGCAGTAATTCAGCGTTCTTTTTTATTTTTAAACTAAAACACATAATTACAATTTAACAAATTAGGTAAGCCTTAAAGTATAATTGGAATAGCATACAATAGAAAGAAGATACCTAAACCACACGTTGAAAATTGTTCATATATGTACCTAAATATTCACTTAGAGTGAGCCCGCATGTAAAAATACCTGAGGTAGAGAGAAATAGTTTTTGGACCAAAAACTCGTTTAAAAACGGATATTGCATTCGAGAGCGCTCCAGTTAGATCGATGCAACATATACTATTTACCTGAAGCGTATTATATGGCCCCAGTAATCGGTGCACCGTAGAACATCAGAACAAAATATAGGTATTTAAAGCTGACTGTCAAAACATCGTTGAAAGATTTCATTTTGTGTGTGTGTCATGTGTGTGAGAACTGAGAGATCACTTCGCACATTCGTGAATAGAATATTGTAGGTTTTAGTAGAAGTTGTAAAACAATTGTAGAACTGCGTCCTGAAATTTGTAACGAAATAATTAAAAAGACACAGCCTTAAATGTGTGATCTCTCAGTTCCTACAAAGTACCTTCTAAATCTGAGAAAATATTAAGCATAAACAAGATCTTTGCTTCTGAAACTCTATCTCGGAGGATAATTAACGTTAATAGAGTAAGTGACAGACTTATGGCCGTAAAGCTAGCCTTCGAGAAACAACCTTGTTTCAATATAATATCCGCATATGGGCCTCAAGTGGGTGCGGACGAGCATGAGAAGGAAGGATTCTGGGAGGAACTCCAAAGTCTTCTACGAAGTATACCTCAAGAAGAAACCCTTCATCTTGGAGGAGACCTGAATGGCCACGTAGGGACTAGTAACATCAATGTAGAGAGATGGCATGGAGGATTTGGCTACAGCACACGTAACAGTGAGGGAGACACCATCATAAATTTAGCGTCAAGTTCTGACCTCGCCATCATAAATACATTCTTTAAAAAAGGGGAAAGCCACCAAATCACCTATAAAAGTGGAGGGCATTCCACTCAGATTGACTATTTCCTCGCAAGGCGCAAGCATTTGGGAAACTACAAGGACTGTAAAGTCATACCCGGGGACCCTCTCACAACTCAGCATAGATTGCTAGTCACCGTATACCGACTTCCAAAACCTATTAAATTCCATCGAAAACTAACACCAAAAATTAAATGGAGATCACTAACAGAGTCCGCTGGCAAACTGTTCACACTGGAATTAGCTGAAATCCTGAATTCGATGAATACCACAACTACAACACCAAATGAAATGTGGACAACCTTTGAGAAAGTATGCATCAGCAAAGCCGAAGAACATCTAGGCAGAACAAGAAGCAAAAAAGGACCTAACAGAGAAACTCAGTGGTGGAACAAGGAGGTAAAAGAGGCAGTAGCAGCAAAAAAGGATGCTTTCAAATTGTGGCAGTCAACCAATGATAGCACTGATTTAGAAAACTATAGGCTAACCAAAAAGCAAGCGAAACGCCAAGTAGCAATGTCAATAGCAGATAATAATATAGAATTTTATAACAATTTAGAATCAGCTAAATCAGAAATAGATATACACAAAATTGCAAAATTACGTTACAATAACACTACAGACATATCGACTGTTAAATATGTCGGAATCATCAGAAGTGGAAGAGGGCTGAACTGGTTTAATTAATAATGTAAGGCATTCGATGAATTCACATCCCACTTCTGATGACGGAATCATCATCAGAAGAAGGAGGTTCAGTTACACTAATTATTTACAATGTCAGGTAGCACAAAATATTCAAACAGACTAGTTAATGGGGTGGAGGCCGAATTACTCAACATACGATGAATTCACCGAGCTATTCAATACTATTCACTACACAGCTATTTACTATCGCGTGGCAGAGGGACAAACTCAGAGCAGTGCCCGGGACTTGCGACCCCGGGTGTAGGCTTAGGGAGGGCCCTCCTTACAATGCGCATTGGCGCTCACCGTCCACTGGCCGAGTTTCTCGCTGCGCCTAGTCAAATTATAGATCGTAATACAATTAGTAACAATTAATTCGTTTGTACAAACCAATTATTGAAGAGTCGAGGTTACGCTACTAACAGGATACAACGAGTGCTGCTAATCTATTCGCTGCTCCTTCTTTTCAGTTCAATTCTTTGCTTAATGGCTTTTAGTTGTATCCGTTTTCCTCAATAATAAAAATCTAATCGTCAACCTCTGACTGACATCTGCCACAATCTGTATCGAACATACTCAAACACACTGCTTGACGTTTCCGACCATAAAGGTTTAATGGAATTATTAAAAGTAATAAATTTAATTTTAATAACTATGCATTGATTCTCCGACACGGCCATCTTGACAAATTCACACGACCTCGTGTGATGCTGTTGATAAAAGAAATAATTTATCTAGCAAGCAAGAAGTGCATTCGCTCGGCCTTCCTGACCAGAAGGGTCAGGTTTAGTAACTCACACTTCATATTCCAGAACTTAGGGTTTTTACACAATAAAAAAATATCTGATTAAACAACATTCAACACCAACCAACATTCAACACCAAAGTCAGTTTCCTTTTTCAAATGAATACCATCTACCTACTAGGTAGGTACAATAGGTTCAACAAAACTCGTCACGCTAGGAAAATTTCTAATAGAAGATATACCGTACAGTATGCAATACTCTACAATTATGATCCTTCCATCCAGTATCATTTGATAACCTCCATCCGGTCATCACCAAAACACTCAAAAACATGGGTAACCTCCATCCGGTACCTTTTGATAACCTCCATCCAGTCATCACCAAAACACTCACAAACATAGGTAACCTCCATCCAGCATCATTTGATAACCTCCATCCGGTCATCACCAAAACACTCAAGAACATGGGTAACCTCCATCCGGTACCCTTTGATAACCTCCATCCAGTCATCACCAAAACACTCACAAACATAGGTAACCTCCATCCGGTACCCTTTGATAACCTCCATCCAGTCATCACCAAAACACTCACAAACATAGGTAACCTCCATCCGGTACCCTTTGATAACCTCTATCCGGTCATCACCAACACAATCACAAATATGGGTAACCTCCATCCGGTACCCTTTGATAACCTCTATTCGGTCATCACCAACACAATCATAAACATGAGTGACCTCCATCCGGTACTCTTTGATAACCTCTATCCAGTCATCACCAACACAATCACAACATGGGTAACCTCCATAATAGGTTCAACAAAACTCGTCACGTTAATAAGCTTTCTAATAGAAGATAGACCACGCAGTATGCAATACTCTACAATTATGATGCTTCCATCCAGCATCATAAACAATGGGTAACCTCCATCCGGTTCCCTGTGATAACCTCCATCCGGTCATCACCAAAAGCAATCACGTACATCTCCATGCTAAACGCACGCCACTCACAACCGTGGCCGCAATGCAACGGGAAATCAGGCCCGATTTACGCCTACGACTACGAATGCACTGAAGATGCAGCAATCTGAGCGACTTGCATACTACTGGTCCGATTAAACCAAATACAACAAAAGAATCGTGAGTTTTGTTCAACCTAACTATAGTATTGTCATTGTTAGAGCACGCGCCGTTACAGCTGTCCTGCATCTTCACACGTCCTCGTGCATGTCCTCAAAAGTTTTTTTTTTTGTTTTTGAAAACAAAGCCAAATAAAAAAACCATGCTGTTTATACTCGTATGCTCGGTCATACTGACCAACCAAATAAAGTCACATTATACTGCACTTGAATATAAGGCTGCTATGCCATACAGTTAATTTTTCCACACAGGCTACTATATCACACAGTCTGCTATGCCACACAGGCTGCTATGCCACACAGGCCGCTATGCCACACAGGCCGCTATGCCACACAGGCCGCTATGCCACACAAGCTACTATGCCACACAGACTACTATGCCACACAGTCTGCTATGCCACACAGATCGTCATCACCTCATGTGATACGACCAAATAGCTATGGTATGTGCTCCATTCACTCATCAACATTAAACAAATCGAACTCAGCAGGTACATCAGTAAGACGAATCTTTCGTTAACGATTGTGAACATACCTATAGGTTCTATTACCATACAACTGTTTTAACAGACAGCGATTGCCTTCAAGCAATTCTACAACTTTAAACGGTCCTTTGTATTTACGATCTAAACTTAGTTTGTTTCAAGAACTTTACAATAATCTGAATCATAATTATAGTGTAGTCATTAAACTAATTGTCACTAATCACTTCACACAAATACCACAGCCATGTATTATCGACGTCATCACAATCAAAACTATAGACGTACTTTACTTCTACAACAAGTTACAACCAAGCTTGCAAAAATCCTCGAGTAAAAGACCTCTAACACCACGGCTCTCTAGGCGAAGAGCAATCACAGTACATGTGTCAGTCGCATACATCTCAGTACACATATCCACCAAATGGATCGCCCGTGTCAGTCACCTCTTGTGACTACATGCTACGCTGTCAAACAGATTCACCACGACCGAAAAGAACTAAAACTTTCAATCTGATTTGTCTTTATTAAAACAAAATTTAACTTAAAGCAAATACATCTAACAAGAGTCATGTACCAACGTCAATCAAACTTTCAATAACCAAACTCATTTTCTAAGACACTAACAACTACGTAAGCCACCCTTCCAACCAGCAATTATAATTGCTCCACAATCCACGTGTATCCCTCTTGGATCACGTCACAATGTATCCCTCTTGAATCACACATTCATCACAGTGTATCATCCTCCTGATGACTACACACTACGGTCTTTAGAGTGCTTCCATCAGTTTTCTCTTTCTTTTCGTTCACCATTATAATCGTCATCTACATTAAACTCAATTGGTTAAGGTTATGTACCTTCTGGCATCTTCTTGAGCCTATCATGAGCGTATTGCCGTATTTGTACGTACGCTTACAATTCAAAGATTTTAACTAGTTAATGGTCACCATCTTGGTACCGTTCCGGTATTAAACGAATAAACATTAAGAGTAATATAAACACAAAATCCAATATTTTAATAATTGTTACTTTAAATGCTATCTCAAACAAGTGGGTAAACACAAAAATTTAACAAACAACCCAAATACTACGACAACGCTCGTATCATTTAAATTTTGAAAGTCATTTAGTCTATTCCTTAGTCATAACAAGTTAAAGTTTATAAAGAGACAGGTTACCACTACTATAAATCGGTTTAAATGATGACGAATCGACTTGCGCTTCGATCGCACAATAATTCAACAACTACGCTTACGCGATTCTCGTGGCATCGTGAAATAAATTACTCACTAGTAACACCCTTAGTTGTCCGAACACTTTTAGTAGGCATGAGAACACCATCCCACTTCTGATGTCGGAAATCATCATCAGAAGTGGAAAAAGGCTGAACTGGTTTAATTAATAATGTAAGGCATTCGATGAATTCACATCCCACTTCTGATGACGGAATCATCATCAGAAGAAGGAGGTTCAGTTACACTAATTATTTACAATGTCAGGTAGCACAAAATATTCAAACAGACTAGTTAATGGGGTGGAGGCCGAATTACTCAACATACGATGAATTCACCGAGCTATTCAATACTATTCACTACACAGCTATTTACTATCGCGTGGCAGAGGGACAAACTCAGAGCAGTGCCCGGGACTTGCGACCCCGGGTGTAGGCTTAGGGAGGGCCCTCCTTACAATGCGCATTGGCGCTCACCGTCCACTGGCCGAGTTTCTCGCTGCGCCTAGTCAAATTATAGATCGTAATACAATTAGTAACAATTAATTCGTTTGTACAAACCAATTATTGAAGAGTCGAGGTTACGCTACTAACAGGATACAACGAGTGCTGCTAATCTATTCGCTGCTCCTTCTTTTCAGTTCAATTCTTTGCTTAATGGCTTTTAGTTGTATCCGTTTTCCTCAATAATAAAAATCTAATCGTCAACCTCTGACTGACATCTGCCACAATCTGTATCGAACATACTCAAACACACTGCTTGACGTTTCCGACCATAAAGGTTTAATGGAATTATTAAAAGTAATAAATTTAATTTTAATAACTATGCATTGATTCTCCGACAAATATATAAATAATATCAACGGTAAACTACTAACGGAAGACGAGAGCATTAAAAACAGGTGGTCAGAATTCTATCGACACCTCCTAAACGTATCCCATATAAGAAGCCTTGATTACTGTAGGCCGAGAACACTGCAGGGCCCTCTCCTGGACATTGCTCCAGAGGAAATTAAAAGAGCAATACAACAAATGAAAAATAACAAAGCTCCGGGGCCGGATGAAATACCAGCAGAAGTGTGGAAGCACCTGGGCGATCATGGGGTAGTTTGGCTGCACAAACTATTTAACAAACTTATTCAGGGATACCCTATACCTGATGCCTGGCGCAATAGCTTCCTAATACCATTCTACAAAAGGAAAGGAGATGTCAGGGAATGCAGTAATTATAGGGCTATAAAACTTATGTGCCACACGCTAAAAATATGGGAAAGAGTACTTAATAATAGACTAAAACACATTATAACATTAACGCAGAATCAATGTGGCTTTGTGTCGGAGAAAAGTTCCTCAGATGCTATACATACAGTTCAGGTAATGCTGGAAAAGGCTAAAACTAATAAGACCAATCTACACATGGTCTTCATAGACCTAGAAAAGGCCTTTGATCATATCCCACGTGACCTTATATGGGAAGCACTCAGGGGGCAACTTGTGCCAGAGTATTACATACACCTCATAAATGATATGTACAAGGCAGTCACTACACAAGTCCTTTGCCCGGCAGGTACAGGCGAGAAGTTTGAAATTGAAGTCGGGGTTCATCAAGGCTCCACGCTTAGCCCATTGCTCTTCAACACCACTATGAATCATCTTACAAAGCATTGCCAAAAATCGCTGCCCTGGAACATCCTATATGCCGATGACGTTGTTCTGATTTCGGAGGATGCAGAGGAGCTTCAGACGAACTTGAACTCGTGGATAGAGGCACTAGAAACGAACGGTCTCAAAATCAGCAGAAATAAGACAGAACATATGTCATGCATATTTGATAACACCACAAATCCGGACAACATCAAAATCTCGATAGGAAGTACGGTCTTACCTTCGGTGAAGCAATTTAAATACCTCGGCTCGGTACTTAGGAACGATGGCAAAATCGATAATGATGTTACTCACAGAACTACAACTGGATGGGCGAAGTGGAGACAACTCACAGGCGTAATGTGCGACAGGAAAATGCCCCTTAGAGTAAAAAGGACACATGTACAAGACTGCTATAAGACCCGCGGTCCTATATGGTACAGAATGTTGGGCTACTACCAAACAACACCTAAATAAATTGCAAGCAACTGAAATGCGTATGTTACGCTGGTCAGCGGGTGTCACACTTCTAGACAAAATCCGAAATGAGTACATAAGGGGAAGCTTCAAAGTTGCCCCGATAGCTGAGAAAGTTAAAGAGAGGAGATTGCGTTGGTACGGCCATGTGCAGCGGCGACCGGACGACCATATGGTGAAGCTTGCCCTGAACATACCAGTGACGAAGCGCAAGCGCGGAAGACCACCCGCCACTTGGTTAACGACGGTCGAAAAAGACCTGAAAGATGCTCAATTAAATAAAGACCTGGTACAAAATCGTGCCGTATGGAAGAAAAGGATAAGGAAGGCCGACCCCAAGTAGATGGGAAAAGGTCCAGGAGGAAGAAGATCTTTGCTTCTGGATATTTAGTAGAACTTTATTTATAATGAATCCACTATAAAACATGTTAACTATGTATATGTCGATATCGATATCATTTGATGTGGTATTAATCTTTTTCTTGGACTATTAAGCCTTATTTGTGCCTATTTAGACAATCGATCTGAAGGAGTAAACTCCAGTCGTGCGTCGGAGCTGGCACACGTGATACACACACATTTTTTCATTTTTAATTTTCTCTTAACCGAAATGGCAGTGAAAGCCATGTATGTCGTGTGTTTTCAAAGAAAACCGGAAACTATGACAAAATTCGTTTCTTTTTAGGGAAAATAATTATAATATAGGTGATTTAAAAATATGCATCAAATTATCCGATAACATAGACTAAGGTGTTGTATACACAAAAAGATTTATACATATAATTTCATCAAAGGTATTACATAACTTCCTTTCCAACATATTCTACTTTATTTGAGACTAAATGAAATGAAACAAAGTAAAACAGTCTATCGATGTTTAACTATTCATCGTCCGGGATCGAAGAGTACCCGCCTGGAGCCAGTAAGACTTTAATACATTTACCTACTCTAAAACTGCTAACAGAATTTTAAGTTAGCCCCTGCTTGATCCGAAATTTTTATTCATTATATTCAGTGAACCAACCAGGTACGTAGGCTGCAGATGAGAGAGCATTATTAATTACCTTCTGGCCCAGCATTTAATATTTCACCTAACTGGATCGTGCACAACCGCCCAGGATTTAATCCTCTTTTAATTCATCATATTTTGCTCGTTACAAACTTCGTAAGGTGCTGCTTTTTAGATTTTTTTGCCCCTTTTTTGATTCATTTAAGATGTTAAAGCTATTATTTATTTTAAGCCTAATTTGTGGGTAATTCTTAGTAGTAATAATATCTTTTAACGTACTTAAAAAAGGAGGTTCTGAATTCGAATGTATTTTTTATGGGTAGAGTGTACCGACTTTAATGATTATTGTTGTATTCGAAAGTTGGTGCTCGCCACGTATTCCCATTTAAATTTGATCGAGATCTGAGAATTACTTTTCAAGTTTTCCCAAATAATTAGTATTTAATTGAATATTTATTCAACTCGTAAAAACGTTGTATCACATTGTTGATGAAAGTTCAATTCGATTTTTTTTTAACTGCACTAAAGATACGCGGGTCGTATAAATGATATGATTTACAAATTCATTTGTATCTTATATTCATATTTTGGCACTTTTTCATTTATGTTTTTATTTTTCCGTTCCGTTCTGTTCAAATTCAAACACTGGTTTTAACGTCAAGATACAAAACAAATAAGTACATTCTGGGCTTTTGTACCGGTTATAATATAGCCTCCAAAAATTTTTCATTGTGTACAATTAGTCTATTGCAGTTTATAATTAGTCACACAGAACATTTTTTTTTTAAATAAAAAATTTTGTACAATTTTGGTCTTAGTTGTTTTCAGTTTTTTTCGTTAAATTTCTTTACAAATTCATTGTATTTTAAGTTCAGTAGACTTAGATTGTGAGTAAACACCTGCACAAACATATGTTCTCAATAAGTGATGTAGTACAATGTGTACACACCATATTCAAATTAACTTGCTTAAAATTTTTAATAAATAATAAATCCCAACTGAATCAGACCAATAAACTAGGAATAAATTAACTTTTACAGACAGATACACGAGAGGTCCTATCGGGGCTGTTTTAAATTTGCAGGTTTGAATTCCTAACAAAGTGTCAGGAAAGTAAAGCGATCTGTTAAATTTAAATATTTATTTGTTTATTAATTAAAACACTTTATTAAATCAACAATTTAAAGTTAAAAAGTTGGAACAAAAGGCGGTTAATACCTCTAAAGCTACTCTCTCCCAATCGATTTTTAATCCAAACAGAAGAAATTATATATCAATATTAAGATGTACTTAAAAATATAAACGCAGATAATAGATAGATACCTACATACACAAGATATTCATATGTGCATATAAAAAAGTGTGTGTGTCAGCTCCAACACACGACTGGAGTTTACTTCTTCAGATCGACTCTCTAAATATGCACAAAAAAGACTTTATAGTCTAAGAAAAAGATTAATACCATATCAAATGGTAAATAAATGAATCAAAATAACGCCATCTATCGATGGCATTATTTGAAAACGTCGTAACCGATATCGTCGTAACTGTCGTAGCCGGTACCGTCGTAAACGTCGTAGCAGATAGATAGCGCACAACAACTTAACGAGGCCATTCGTTTAGTAGATTCTACTTCTCATATTTATTCACACGGGGGGCCTTATATGAAAATCGATTCTTAAGGAGTAAACTCCAAAAATGAAATGTAAAATTCATAAATCTATTTCTACCAAATTACAAAGAACATCGCAAAGATACGTTTGAAGGCAATGATCCTTCTCCTAACTTCCTAAAAGAGAGCAATCAACAAATATTTTGTTATTGTAGTGTAATCCGTCGAGAATGTTCTCGCCCAAGTAAATAGTCGAGCTGAGATCGATTTAATAAGTCAATAAACCGGCGTCAATTGAACCAATCTCTTTTTACGACTCCCCCGACTACGGGATCAGGCATTCGTGTTAGATATACACGTTTTATAAATGTACTTGAACAATAAATTATTTGATAATCTGTAGACAATTGCACTTTTAAGGATTGTTTATAAATATCGTTCATCATCTGCATCAGGGATCATCTGTCGGTATTCCGGCCTAGGCTACTTTCTGAAATAATCTTTTGTTGTTTTTTATTTTTCATACACAACTCAATTATTGACTATTACTAATTATATATGCTTTTAAACGTGTTCTCACAAACCTTAAAATTTAAACCTATTAAAATACATAATATCTCCTGTAAAGGGAAATGGTAAAAAAGCAACATCAATATACGATATTTAAAAATCAAATAAACAGTAACAAAGACATAACAGACCGGAACTGCTGCCAAAGCGCGAGATCGCGTGAATTATTTCCCTGCGCCCTGAGGGCGACACAAATTTTTACTGCCTTTTGCTACCAAACGCCACGCTCAAGGCATTAGCTATTTCGTAACGGTTAAGGTTTGAAACGTGATGTCGCACGCTGTATTTTGTAGAGAATCTAAAGCAGAAATTCTCTTCGTTGCCAATACACAAACATTATAGGAATTTCTCTTTTAATTTTCGTTTGTTGACTTCGTTCAATTTTAACTGAGCACCCAATCCAAAACAGTAGGCAATTCTATGTGTTTTCGTTTGTCTATTCACTGATATCTTCGTCATTTAAGAATTTTTTATTTTCATTACAACATGCTCTTCCGAAAAGTAAATCAGTAAGAATCATACAAAATTATTGCTGTTTTTATTTATTTTTAGTACGAAAATACGATTAAATTAAAGTAATTCATTATGAATCAAAAATAAATTCTTTAAAACCCGACTGAAAACATCTACAAAACATAATATACAGTTATACTTTTTTACACACAGAGGGTCTAATGCACTCAGACCGACTTCAAAATACGTACTTTTACGTACGCATTTTTAAGGTATTAAAAAATTTATCTAAAAAGTACATTTCACAATAGTTTTGTGCGAAAAATTACAAGTCTCATTATGTTTTAAATAAAAACGTATCAATGTCGAAAAAAAAACAAATATGTTTTATAAATATTCTAGAATACATAATTATGTGTCATATTCTATATATATAAAAGAGATTTCCACCCATTGACTCATCACGATATCTCTAGAACCATAAGGCGTAGAGACTTGAAATTTGGTAGGAATATTCCTTTCGCCAAGTAGAGGGCAGCTAAGAATAGATTTTACGAAATTCCACCCACAAGAGGGGATTGCGGGGGTTAATAACATATATGGTAAAACAACGTTTCCGGGGACAGCTAGTATGACATATAACTCAAATGGTCTAAGATCCGGAATATAACAAAATCTTCCCTCATCTGTTAATTAGATGAAACAATTTTTATAGGCTGATTTCAATATTGTGAATTTATAAAAACAACCTCTGCCACCATAAGCCTACTATACTTCTTGAACGGATTTAAATGAAATCATTTGGAATTTTCAGCTATATATTTTTGTAATTTGTGTATTATATTATACTTTATACCTATAATTTATTTTCAAGTTTATCTTCAAGAACATTCTATTTAACTGTTTTTTTAAATCTTCTTAAAATCCTACCTCATTTTAAGCTATTTGAAACCACTATAAAATGAAAGATAGTTTTCAAAAGAGTGCGATAATAAAACTAAAAGCAACGAAAAACTTGTTCTGAAGTTCTACTACGTTAGAAACTTGAATTTAGTTCATCTTTAGTTAACTTAAAAAAGATTTATGGATTATACACAGTATTTGTTATTCAGTTTAAAACATTTTCATCTGGACAAAAGACCTTCTATCCTCTAAGTCCGAAATGGAAAACCCGCTTTACACATCCATTAGACATTCTTTCACAATTTCTAGAAAATTCCCTTTATAAAGTCTTGCACTAAATTGCATAGTATTAAAATGTGCTCGTTAAAATAAAGAGGCTACTGCGAAGGAATTCCGCAAAAGACAATTTTCTTTCAACAGTGTTTTATTAATGGCAAGAGAACAAGAACTGAACGTACAGGATAGCAAACTCTATCGGAATTCCTAATTAGTTATTTTAAAGATACACACGTATATCTTTTTCTAAAATAATTTTAATCTTACGCGAGCATACCTCGCAGTTATTTCTACGTTAAATTTTGGTATTAAAATGTTCCTTTAATTTTCTACATTAAATCATATTGTATTACTCCGACCCGCTCAATTAAAGAAAGAAAGATTAAAAAAGAAGCTTTAAAGTTAAATCGCTGAGGGAACTGAATAATCAAATATATTTTATAAAGTATTCTATGCAATTAATATCCACATTACTAAATTTAAATCAAACACAGGAACTCATGCATGCACATCGAGTAATGTTGAGTTTAATAACTGTTTTGAATATGTAAATACATATATACTTATTGAAACACAAAAACAAACTTATGTTTAAACTAAAATATATGTTTAGGTATCAAAACATCGGGATGTTTTAATATTTATTAACATTTTAATTCCTTCTTCATGAAAAGCGTCATCTTTATCTCTGCTTCCCTTGCAACAGGGTTGAGGTCGATGCTATGGTTTTCCTACTAACTATATCCATACCCATACTACTAAGTATACCAATATTTAGTTCAGAAAGCTCAGGCTCAGACATAACCTCAAACTCGTGACCAGCTGATACCTTTTAACACCCCTGCTGAAAATTCCAAATAAAAACGATGGTTTGTATGGGAAGTTATTGTAAAATATTGTGTGTTTGAAACAGAGATTACAAAATTTTCATACAATTTTCATCTGTTTTTATCTGGGCCATCTGGATTCCAGATAGATCTATCTGGACCTATCCAGATACTGGGCTATCTGGATTCCAGATAGATCTTATCTACTTGCCATATAAACCAATCGTTTTTATTTGGAATTTTCAGCAGGGACTTCTCGTTAATTACTTGATATTAGTTACTGACGCTAAGAAGAAGATTGTAGGTATAGATTGATATTAATAGTAATCTTTACAAATATATATGTTCGATAACAAGTCGTGCAGTCAAATGACTACTATTAAGGTCGATTTACATCAGACGAGCGAATGCTCATTCTATCCCCACTATAACGAATTATTTTAGCGTAAACAGGCGTAGAGCATTCTTTCGTTGTTAAATATATGAATACGAGTTTTCGATTACACATAAATATCAAGAAAGAATGCTCTTGTTCTAGTTCTAGCTCTTTGTTCGTTTGGTCTAAATCCACCCAAACGATAATGATCCGAAACTATGAAGTTTTGAAAGTTGTGTACATAAAATATTCATGTAATTAACTAGTAATCAAACAACAACAACTTGTTATTGATTTTGCAGGCATTTATATGCTGTATTTTCGCGAAACGAATATTCTGTTACATCGAAAACTACGCTTACTTGTACAGATAATATCCATAGAACATGATAGAAAAATCCAAAGCATATTTTGAAAATTATCAAATTTTCATGAAAAAACTAATACATTTTGCTTAATATTTAATTTTTTACTCAAATTATAAATTTCTGCATTGATATATTATCATCATAAAAGGCAGCCACGAGTACTGCCACGTTAATTGAATTTAGCTTTTCCGAGTTTTAAACAGGGAAGTCAAAGTAAAGGGCTCACTTCCGAGGGTAACAGGCTCTCAGGACGAGTGGACGTCTCGTGAACATCTCTTTGATCCCCGACGTTCAGTCTTGGCGCCTAATGATCCGACAGTCATTTGAGAAAAATCAGCCAGCTATACTTGTAAACAAATCGCTGAAGTGGTTGTCTGCGAGACAGTCAAAACGTTGAAGTACTCCTACGTATAAACTACAAGAAAATTCAAAAGCCTGAGAAATTGATAATAAAACGTTGAAATGTTTCATTTACCTATAAATTTGTTAGAGATATCTATATCATACAAATATCTTTAAAATGAAAAGAAGACAAACTAAACATAAATTTCCGATTACCAGCAAAAGCCTCTTTTTACAGGAAAATGAAATTAAAATTAAAGCTTAATTCGTTACGAAAAAATAGATATGTATGGAATATTCCCACCACAAACCACCGGGATTTAGGTTTAAAAGATCCTCAGGCGACACAATACCTACTTATAATAAAAGTTTTATTTGCTATAGTGCATCTGCGAGTATTACGAGTAGTTTTGTCAAGTTAATTTTATATTCAAATACTTGACGAGACTGTATTTGTCATGTTAAATTGTTGCGTTGTAACTTTACATTAAATTTAATATATACTAGCTGTGCTCGCGACTTCGTTCGCGTGGAATAGTGACTACATATTCAACGTGATTCTTTAAATTGGCATAACTTTTTTATTCATAAACCGATTGACAAGAAACAAACAAGCTTACTACAATATACATATATGTATTAATGAAAACGTCATACATCGTGACAACATCTAAATTGGATAAGCCGTTTCTGAGATTAGCGTACACACATGCACAGACAAACAGACAAAAATTCTAACAATCATTGCTTAGGGTGCTATTATAAAGGTCCCAATAATATTTTTTCTCATATATCTTCCATGTGTACATGGGATCTGTTACATTTTTATTATATGTATTGATTATTATTCTTTGAGTTATTTGATTTACCTACTACTAAATACAAGTTGATGTCTACGACTTCGTTTCGCACGATTATTATTTGGTATTTTACATGTAGAGGACAAACATCACAAACAATACATTACTGAATACGTAATGTATATAAAAAATAATTGCTTTACAACCACTCACTAATACCACACCAGACCACTCTAGCCTGGCAGCTAGCAAAATGTATTACGAGTAAAATAGATCCTGAATGTCATGAAAAAGTAATGTATATTTTTATATTGCCAAAATATTTTTTTAAGCTACCAAACTGGGTTCGTTCGTAAATCGAAAACTATGTAGTTCATCATCATCAAGTTTGTAATTAGGTTTAAACTTGTTTAAAATTAACTTATTCATTAATTCTGGCACCTCTCTTAATAGAAGTACAAATTTTGTACGCATAAAGATTTTCGAAAATTTTGTAAGAAGCTTAAAATCAATACTGCCGACAGAGGTTGTCTAGCAGTATCAATTTCATATATTTACAACATTCCCTACAACATATTTAAGAATTAGATATTGGAACGTAAATAAGGTGATTACAAATTTTTACGTACTTTTAGTACCTGAGAATTGGCCGTCGATCTAAACTAGCACTTTTGTATACGTTCACTGTGCACACAAATACTTTATCCTATACATTTTGGTAATGAGAAAATAAGTCCATAATTATCTCTGTGGCGCCTGGGATCTTGGACTATTTTGGAAAATTTATAAATTCAAACATGCCTCGCATGAAATACTAAACCCAACACGTATACTCTTTATCATAATCATTATCTTTATAATTTGTTTAAAAATAATATATGCTTAGTAATTTATATTTAGCTATTACATTATTTTTAACGGACTTCCAAAAAAGGAGGAGGTTCTCAATTCGATTGTATTTTTTTTATGTACCTATATATTTTAGATCAGAACTTTTGACTGACTAGACCGATTTCGATTAATTTTGTTTTAATCGAAAGATGGTGCGTGTCATGTGGTCACATTTAAATTTCATTGAGGTCTGACGAGTACTTTTAGAGTTATATCTAATAACGCTTATTTACTTGACTATTTTTTTCGTCTACCTACGTTGTGTTAATTGTTGATGTAATTGAAGTCGGTTTCTTTTTCGTTTGCGAGCAAACACAATTGAGTTAATTGAGTTAATAGATATTTTTAAATTATTTTCTGGCAATCATTACAGCTATACCTATCAAAATATTTCGAATAATATCATATTACGACAAACCCAAATACACAATAGTCTATTTAGTCTTATTGTTTTTATGTTCCAGGTATTACTAAAAAGGTCACATTTACAAATATTATTAAAATCGAAAACATTTTTTCTCATAAAGGTAAATCCAGTAAGTAAACAAAAATCTACGAACCTATAAGCTATAACATTTTATTTTTATAATAAAATAAATACCTATATCTCTATACAAAAAGGTGAAAAAATTCAAATTTTTTACTCGCATTTTGTATGCCGTAAGCGTCTAAATGATCTCATAAAAACATTCTCATTAAATGGAACTCGTTTCATGTCACTAATATACATTACATTGTTACCAGCCACAGGATTTAACTTTATGATATTCGAATTTCAAAGTCTAAGAAAGAATTGAAGAGTTACTGTATGTATTCTGAATGTTAGAATAAATAGTATAATACCTAATTTGCAGTAAAGTTTAAAGCTACTCATAAACATTAGGATAGACAACTGTAAAAAAATATTCATACCAAAACGTTAACATAAGGCTAATTAAAAACTTGGTATCTATGACATGATAGTATATAGTTCCATTACTTTGGTCTTTTATTTCTTGTACAGTACCTTTACCAACTTTTAATAACTTACCAAAAAACAAACAGCAGTATAACACAGAATATTTGATAGATATTGATGTATGTTTATGCGTAAAATTTCGTTTGTGTTTCAAAACATTATTTTTAGTTTGTATCCAAATTTTAATAAAATAATCTATACATATAATAAAATGGTAGAAAAGTCAAAACTGTACATTGAATATTTTTTTAAAAGAATACTTGGGGTGTGATCTACAATCGATACCGAAGCCAAAAATATAGTTTTTAGAATTTTTGTCTGTTTGTCTGTTTGTCTGTTTGTCTGTTTGTCTGTATGTATGTCCGGGATAAACTCAAAAAGTACTGCATGGATTTACTTCAAATTTAGCACGAATATTGTTAAGAAGTCGGGTCAGAACATAGGCTATATATTATCACGCTATCACCTACGGGGAAAGAGCAGTGAACCTTTATTTCTTCAAATGTATGTCCGGGATAAACTCAAAAAGTACTGCATGGATTTACTTCAAATTTGGCACGAATATTATTAAGAAGTCGGATCAGAACATAGGCTACATATTATCACGCTATCACCTACGGGGAACGAGCAGTGAACGCACGCAGACGACGTCGCGGGCAGCAGCTAGTAGTTAATAAACAATTTAATTTTACATTTTCAATAATTAAATCTATTTTATCTTTCAACGTAAATATTTTGGTTATACTGAATTTCAATGATTTTAAATGGCATGTCTCCTTACATTAATATATTATATTATTTATTTAAGATAGGTGAATACAACCAGTAAATAACACATTACACAATTACGTTTGCGACCAACGTGAATTCAACCGTGTATTATTATTGTTATATTCTAAATGCCATTTACCGGAAAACTGTAATAGCCAAAGAGATCGTTAACATTTACATAGGGCAACAATTTTTTTGTTTAGTTAGTTAAATTCTTTCGTGTTCCTACTGCCAATAATGCTATTTCAAGAAATAATAAGCTGGTATTACATTAGGGGACTCATTTGGACTTTCTCATTTCGCATAATATTAGGTTGACGAGGTATATTTGGTCACGCTACGTCGGATTTTCCACTTCAGCGATTGCTATCAGAATGTTTGATTATATTCTGAATATAACTAGATTATTTAATGGCCCATTTTTTAATTTAATATTCCATATGCTATTTAGAGCTATTTAATAAACATTTCAAATGTTAGGCTAACATTTTTAAAGTTTGAACTGTCTTGATTGTGTATTTTGAAAATATTAAAATTTTCATGATTTATAATATTTACTAACTCGCTCGCTTCAGTTTGTAATATCCCACTCTTTCCCCATGTAGGAGAAGGATAAGAGCTTAATCCACTACGCTGATCCAATGCAGGTTGGCAAATATATTCCCTACTATGAGTAACGATCGCTATCTGGTGTACATGATAACAACCGGGACCGACGGCTTGACGTGCTCTCCAAGGCACGGTGGTTAGACCCACAAGGACTAACAACCAGACCGGAAATAAATCTATACTAATATATAAAGCTGAAGAGTTTGTTTGTTTGGTTGTTTGTTTATTTGGTTGTTTGTTTGTTTGTTTGTTTGTTTGTTTGAACGCGGTAATCTCTGGAACTACTGGGCCGATTTGAAAAATTCTTTCAGTGTTAGATAGCCCATTTATCGAGGAAGGCTATAGGCTATGTGTCATCACGCTAAGACCAACAGAAGCGGAGTCCACGCCGACGAAGTCGCGCGCAGAAGCTAGTATTTGTATAAACATAATATCCACTCCGAGCGGGAATCGAACCCGCGTGTTTAGGTGCCGCCGACAGGGCACACGCACCATTACACCAGAGCGGTCGTCATTTACTAGGTAAATAGTAATATACGTTAAATTATACCACTGTCCCTAGCTCCAGTTAGGTGTAACACTTACGTATAACTCACAGCCAAAAAGAATAACAAAAGAAATTTTGGAAATCAAACCTTTAATTTCCGTAGAATCATATTAAAGGGACATTTAATTATACAAAAGAGGAACAAAACACTTGATTAAATATTCACCGTAAAATAAATGAGGACGGTCTAAGCTCTCACTGCGAAATAGGGAGTGCGTAGCGCAAAGCCGTAATAATTTGTTTACCGCCTGAGACATAGTTAACGGACCAGTGAAATGTTAACCACAAAATGCTTCAGGAGTGAACGAGTGTCTCTCACCGTGTGCCTAATAATATAGCAGAGATTAATACAAAACGATTAGAACTTAATTAAAAATGTCACACCTTACAGACCTTTCGGCATAAACGTAGCAATTGTTGTAAAATGCCTTATGAGTGTCACTTTCGGCAACTTAACTTTTTTTTTCAAATGTGGGTGCGTTTTTTGAATATTAATCGCCGCTTTTTTTGTTTATTTCCCAAGTTACAGCTTGTTAACTTTGTAAAAGGCCGCATGGGAAATATACTTTCTTGCTATGAATTTGTTTCTTGAGCCATGCCAGATTTCAGTACTTTTCATGTACCATAAAGAGACACTTTAAAACTCTATATTAAAAAGCTGTAAACTTGTGAATAACATTATTCGGGTCTTTTCATTTTATTAAAAAATCAGAAATGTTTTATAAAATACTATTACTATATTATTTGTTTTTTTTTTTACAGGTACCTAATCTCTGACACCACTGAGCCAATTTTAGCTTTTATTTTAAAAACTAAATTATTCAATAGATAACATAAAAGCCACGAAATATATAACATTGTAAAAATCTATAAATCTATAATTCGACAACATCATTCGACTATTACAAAGAGTATATAACCACTATGGCCGTAGCGTGCATTCCATATAGGCAGAAAGGCACTGCCTACCTTGGCATGTTAATAAAAATTATATATAAAACATGAACATTACATATTTTTGAAAAAGACATAAATCATAATTCAATTTAAATCTCCTTCAATTTGAAAAACACGTCGTCATATAATATATGCGATATCAGCGCCAGAATCGACGACACGACGGGCATTTTATGAAACCTTTGTCTAAAATTCCTAACAAACATTAGTAATTACAGAATGACATAATTATAATCCTACAATTTTATGATGTCACGCGTCATATGGAATTCGAACAAAGTATTGTGTTTTTAACATTGGTCGTATAGTAATAAAAACAGGCACTGCCTCAATAAATTATCGAATTAAATTGTCTTGAATTCGATAGAGTTTGTACTAATAATTATGATTATTTATTGACACGGTCGCGAATCGCTTCTGATTGGCTAGCCATTGCATGGGTCTGTCATGGCGCCTGGCGGATTTAATGACAATTCAGTCATTCAGTATTCACTTTGAAGTTTGAGTTTTTCGTTTACTGTGCGTTGTTGTAATTATGTACTTAATTAGTGAAAATATCAATATATTAGTGATGGATAAGTTTACTTGTGAAATATGTAATGGAGGTGTGTGTTTAATGTAAGTAAATAGTGCATAAAAATTCAATACGTTCGATTTTACAGATAAATTAAAAATTACAACTATACAATATTACAAGAACTACCTTTCAGAGGAAATGAGTCTAACTTTTCAATGAGTAAAGGTAGTTATTCAATTAATAAGTAATTAAGAGCAGTAAATAATACTCATGTAAATAGTTTTCAGGTTGTAATATAAAAAATACTTAGTAACATCTAGTGTAAGCAATAAGTATCGCGTTTTGTTTCAAATGACTGGTATAGATGGCGCTATGAGCTGTTTTGTGACTTTTGTTTATCTTTTTGAAAAAAAAATTCAATTAATTTTTTTTAATTTGTTTTTTTAATTAGTTTGCCAAAGAAGTTTCGCTTCTGACATTTGTACTTTGTATGCACGCAATTTTTTTTTGACTGCCTACCCTGTCTAAAATCTTTATGCACGCCACTGCACTATGGACTATTACATCATTTTATTTATTTATTTGTTTGTTTCTGTCAACATAGTTTGTTATATACCTATGGTTATAATTTTCATCGAGTTCTAATCATCAAATCAAAAAAGGTTTTTTATTCAAAATAATGTAAATCATGAAAGCTAAAATTGATTTGTTAAAAAGTTTTACGAACCACACTGAAATAGCCCACTCCATCATGCATATTTGGTCCCTGGGTGGAAGTCGTATTCATAAACAAGTGCAGAGAAAGTTTGGCAGAAAAGTTTTTCTGTATTTATAGCGCCGGGAGGGCAAAGCCTGGCCACTATCAATATGAGACTTTTGGCAAACGTACTCAATTCGAAATCGCTTTATAGCGCTTATTGAGGGTAAGAACATAAATTACACCAATTTTATTGAGATTAGAAAGAATTAGGTATTTTGGTTATGAGGAACTAGCTTCTGCGCGCGACTTCGTCCGCGTGGAATAGAATCAATTCTGTCATACATGATTTGTGCGAAACTTTGAACGTTTACGCAGCGGAAGCTCTCAAAAGGAAAAAAACGCCGATTTTGAAACATTCTTTATTGGTGCTACGCTCCTATTGGTCTTAGCGTGATGATAAGTATACAGCCTATAGCCTTTCTCGATAAATAGGCTATCTAACACTGCAAGAATTTTTCAAATCGGACCAGTAGATCTTGAGATTAGCGCGTTCAAACAAACAAACAAACAAACTCTTCAGCTTTATAATATTATTAGTATAGATAGTAGGTAGATTGGCAAAGTGATTAAATCGGTAAATATTTTATTAAAGGCTAGAACTAAGCCAAAAATAAATAATAACTATTTGAATTATTATTAATTGATTTATTTAGAGAAAGAAAAATATATGTGTATATATATAAGTAAGTTTCTATCGTAAATCGCTCTTGATTGATTTCACATTACGATACCATTTTGATTTAAATTAGGTACTTATAAAAGTGATAACAACACTTTATTTACTGAATAAAATATCGGATTATAGTTTAAAGGTAGTAATTTCCTAAAGGTATATATTGTGAAAACCGTGCTCACTTTTGTCGTAAATAATAAATATCGTATCAGTTGGTATATGTATAATTTTAGTTTTCATAACCCGCTCTATCGTTTGCCTTAATTCTTTAAATATTTAACAAATACGGCCGTTTTTCTACATAAATATTTACTTTTATAACATTTTTTACTTCAGGTACGTTTCCATCAAACTTTAATAGATACTTCAATAGTTTTCGAACTTAGTAGACGTATGTTTATTTTCTTGCAGGCTATTTTAATATTACAATGTAGGTAAGCATTAAAGGTCTTGCTATTTTTACCCACTTATGATTACAATAACTTTCATTTTAATTATTTCAAAGCATTGTTAATGTTTCACGCAGCCTCAACATCTTCATACATCTTCAACTTCAGCCTGTAACATCCCACTGTTGGGCATAAGCCTCTTTCTCCAAGTAGGAGAAGATACCACTCTGCTCCACTGCGGGTTGGCGCTTATGTTCCCCACTATGAGTAACGATCGCTGTTAGGTATTTATGATAACAACCGGTACCGATGGCCTAACGTGTTCTCCGAGGTACGTTGGGGAGACCCACAAGAATAGGCATCCAAACCGGAAAGAAATATTTGTACAAATACAAATATCTATCCCGAGCGGGAATCGAACTCGCAAACCGTCGGTGTTTTAGGCGACTACACGCACCACTACACAAGAGCTGGTGTAGCGGTGCGTGCGAGCAACCGCTCGGTTATTAATGTTTACTAGATCTATACTACTAATATATAAAGCTGAAGAGTTTGTTTGTGTGGTTGTTTATTTGTTTGTTTGTTTGTTTGTTTGTTTGTTTGTTTGAACGCGGTAATCTCTGGAACTACTGGGCCGATTTGAAAAATTCTTTCAGTGTTAGATAGCCCATTTATCGAGGAAGGCTATAGGCTATGTATCATCACGCTAAGACCAATAGGAGCGGAGTCCACGCCGACGAAGTCGCGCGCAGTAGCTAGTACTTAGATATAGTCCAGATCTTTCTAAGATATATCCAGTCGGCGACAACTTCCCGGAAAAATATTATTTACTCAGTTTTGTTTTGACCTATGTAGGTACACCTATCTGTCAGCCACTATTGATCTCAGTAGTCCCAAACTTTTTGTACTTGTACGACAGATATAGAGTCTTCGTTATCTTTTTTTTTTGTAGTTTACTACTGAAGATTTTCATATAAGGCCCCTGGTATGAAAAAAATATGGAGGAATGAGAAGTAAAATGTACTGATCGAATGACCTCGTTACGTTTCTCATAACGCCATCTATCGGAAAGATAAACTAGTAAGAAAACGTGGTCGTCTATCGGACATCGTCCGATAGACGACGCGAAGACTTTTGCTAATAACGCCATCGATCGATCGATCGATCGATAGAAAATTATAGAGAAATATTATAGAACAGGTTTTGTATTTTTCTGTTAGCGAAATTTTAAATATCAATTAAAGAAATCCCGGGAAAAAAACTACTGCATTAAATTGATGCAGTACTACTGCTAAATAGATACACAGGCCAGGATATTTGATAGGATATACCGATAGGATGATACTGTTAAAAGTTTAAATAACCCCATTAAACAGGAAGTTCTTTACTGCTGCACGTAAAGCAAGCACATAAAAAGTTTCTCACGCCAGTAGTTTGGTACTGCAACGTACAACCATGGGGCTTGGACGTGTCGTTCTAACTGCAATAAACATAAAAGTCATAATGCGATAAGTTGTCAGTTTAGAACGACGTTGAACATACATTCACGTCTGATTTTTGCTACGGTAAGATTAAACGTTAAAAAATAGCGCCTTTACAATATAATTAGTTTCATTTACACATTTTTTATCAACTTAGAAAATGTCTGCGATGTAGTTTAACTGTATAATTTTAACCAATATTTTTTCAGTATACACGTAACAGATATATAGGTTCCCTGAGCTATTTAGAAATAAAATTCAAGTTTAAAACTGAACTTTGCAAACTATAGGCAAGATAACACAGTTGTTATAATACTTACGTAGTGCTGGTGGTTTTGTACGATTTTTTAAAGTAATGGTCATTTATAAACAACAGTTTTAAATACTAACATACTAGTACCAATAATTGTTTGGTATGTAACTATGTATTAACCAAATAACTGTAATTATTGAATGTAATAACTAATAAGCTTCTTGAAACGTTTAAAGTCCATAATTATGTTATGTTTCTGTCTACTCCTATAACTTCCTGGTATAACTCTGAGTTTATTGATATTAGATGATGATGATAGGAGAGTTGAGTGAGAATAATTAAACTATTAATAGGTACGGACTAAATCATCATTTCTAAAATAATAGCTGAAGGTAACCTGCTCATTGAAATTACTTTTAGAACAATAAAACCTTAACGATTAGGCAACTTCATAACGTTGTTCTCTTCATATTATCTGTCGACACTACACAAGTACACAGAATGAGCTCTTGATATTTGTACAATATCTAACAAAGTATTTTAAAACTGTAGTATATTTTGAGGGGCGTTTTTCTATATGGATATGTCAGCCTCATCATATCCTAATTGTTAACAATTCTAAGAAATGTAAAAGAAAAAATAGCGATGTATGATCATACCAATTAATAATTTTAATGCATCAGGTTGGCTCTTCTGAGACAGACAAAAATGCGCTCACATTGTGTATACATAAATGTACTTATGTTACATTCTAAGCACTGTACTGTATGAGACTGTGTGTGTTAAATTGCTAGCTATAATACCCTTCTCCCTATGAAGGAAAGATGAAGCTTACTGACGCGCTGCCCCAATATGAGTTGCAAGATACACTCTCTTTTGTGTGATCACTTATAAACTTTCACCGAGCATCCACACTTTTTACTACTTATAACTTGGGTAGGTACTTTCAAGAAAACATTGAAATCATTTTTGATCTGATAAACTCCAACTTTGACTTTATCTTTGCCCTCCATCGAATGTTTACATTAGTAACCCTGCTGGAAAAATCTCATAGAATATCATAGGAAAAACAAAATATTCTATGAGATTTTATGAGTTACTTGTATTCCTATGAGCCTGAAAAAAATTTGATCATAAACATTCTATGATATTTTATGAGTATTTCACCAACTCATAGATTCTCATAAAAATGTTACTTCTTGTCGCTATGAGATTTTATGAGTAATTTCAACATTAGACGAACAATGAGTAATACTTATGAGATTTTATGAGAATTTCGAGATTAACATTTCTATGAGATTTTATGAGGAAAATTGAAAGAAAAGTAGCTCATAAGAAGTTATAGACAATTTATAAAGAAGTTATGAGCAGTATTGCATTGAAATTCTTATGAGTTTCTATGAGTAATTTCGACGACAAATACACATATAAAATACCATAGAATATCTATATTTTATGAGAATTTCGAGATTAACATTTCTATGCGATTTTATGAGAAAAATTGAAAGAACAGTAGCTCATAAGAAGATAAAGAGAACTTATGACGTAGTTATGAACAGTATTGCAATTGAAATTCCTATGAGTATTTATGAGTATTTCCCCGGTCCAATACACATATAAAATACCATAGAATATCTATATTTTATGAGAATTTCGAGATTAACATTTCTATGCGATTTTATGAGGAAAATATCCATATAAAATCCCACAAAATATCATTATTAACCGACTTCAAAAAAGGAGGAGGCTACTCAATTCGACCGTATATACATATACTTTTTTTATCCGACTTCAAATGAGGAGATTACTCAATTCGACCATATATAATATATTTTTATTTTTTTATTTTTTATGTATGTTCGGGGATAACTTCGTCGTTTATGAACCGATTTTGATTATTCTTTTTTTTTTGTTGGAAAGGAGATATCCCAATTTTATATACAATCAATATACAATCCATCCTAAAATAAATCTTATTTTGTAAATAAATATGGCGTAATGGGTAACCATAGACTACTATAGTGCTGTAATATATGTTGATAAATGTCGATGTCGGTAAATTATTTAGAGATAGCTTGACATGATAATTTCGTGATTTTTGTATTTTAATGTTTTAAATAATCTGATGAAGTTGACGATATTACAAAAGTGAGTTATTTCATATAGAGTGGCTAATGAAAGAAGGCACACTAAAATATTTTTTTTATTTGTCATGTTCGTTTCAAATTAGATTTCTGAAAGTACTTTTCGGTTCGGTATTTGAGGTTTCTCTGTGTTTTGATAAATTTTACCCTTGAGTTGTGACAGCCTTTTCATGCATCGCCATTTCGTTCGTGTTGCAAATAATATCTACAGTCCGGCCGCTCAAAGAATGCGTTTCTGACACCTGTCAAATCGTCATGACTAATGATGTACAATAAATAACATTAACATTAATAATATTTAGTAACGTTATTTATTGCATTCATTATGCATATTTATTCATTTTAATTTATATGTTGTTATTGTTTATAGGAATTATATATCAATATATTCAATAAATATTCAGAATGTAAATAAATTTTTAATGAATCAGTTAATTGAATTGAATCGTAATTTCTGAATTAACGAAGGGAAAAAAGTTTTATTCATTGGAAAATGTATATTATGAAATACATAATTTTAAGCATTAAACAATGAAGACTATGTCATACCGGGTGTATTTGGAACGCTTGAAAAGATTTAAACCTAATAATATATTATTCATATATATATTTAAATATATAAAAGAAAGTCGTGAAATCGTGCTACAGTAGAATCAATAATTCAGTAGACTAAAATACTGCTAGCAGTTGACAGTTGACAGTGAGACTGCTGACAGTTGCTAATGTCACTTTGTAAAAAATCGTTGTGTTTGTGTTTATTGTTAAGTTTTGTTTTGTGTTTTGTTATTCTGTTTTGTTTGTACTGTTTTGTTATCAATACGAAAGATATGGATGGTCCAAGTAATAAACACAAACACAAATATTATTTTACAAAGTGACATTAGCAACTGTCATTTTAGTCTACTGAATTATTGATTCTACTTTAGTTACACTATTTATAACTCAAGATCGGCTGAACCGATTTGGCTGAAAATTGGTAGGGAGGTAGCTTAGAACCAGGAAACGGACATAGGATACTTTTCTTTTTTTGTATCAAATTTTGTAAGCATCTGTAATTTGGTCCAACTTGGGAGATGGGGTAGTTTTTATCTCAATTAGATCCTGTAGGTAGCGCTGCTATCGTTATGTAACTCCGAAACTACTGAACCAATTTGTATCGAATTTTGTAAGCATCTGTAATTTGGTCCAACTTGGGAGACAGGGTAGTTTTTATCTTATGTGGACCCGGTAGGTGGCCCTGCTATCGGTATGTAAGCAATCAAATTTGGTAGCTGTTTTTTCCGGCAGGACAACGGGCGCCGAGTCCACTAGTACTATATAATACATATAACCATTTATCTCAGAAACATTTTTTAATAACATTTTAGTAAGTACTTATGTATTTTGCGAACTCTCGTTGACCGCGAGAGGCGCGACTAGTGCGTGCGAGAGTACGTTGACCTCGCGCCGGTCAGCTGATGGCGCGCATGAACTTGTGGTATTCAATGACATTGCCGATTTTTTCAAAACACGATTATTCTGAAGCATTATATTCAAATTTCTGTTTCATTATTTTTCCCAAACCGGATTATACCAAAAAAAGTTTTGAAGAGGCAAGAAAAAATTTCTTTTCGCGTTTTTTTTTTTACTTGTATCATGTCATGTCATGCCAACGCTATCATACCTCTTCGTTTTTTCAAGCGTTCCAAATACACCCGCTATAGTATATCATTTTTTACCAGAAATATAAAGTAGTAAGTAATTTTATTTTCAATGTTTTTTTTTTAATTCATCTGACTGATATTATGACACTAGTTTTTTTAAGTTTTGTTTGAGCGTACCTTTATTATATCATTAACTTTATTAAATACTAAGTACATTATGTATTATAAAATATATAACAATCGAATGCTGTTCGTTAGTCTCGCTAAAACTCGAGAATGGCTGGGCCGATTTGGATAATTTTGATCTTGAAATGTTTGTGGAAGTTCAGGGAAGGTTTAAACGGTGAGAAACATAAATAATATGTAACGGAAAATACTAAAAACGACGATTTAATTTTCCAATACAAAATGTTCCTAGCGGGGAAATTTGATGTCTTTATCAAAAACTTTTTTAAATAATTAACGTCCAACGAAGTGGGCACGGGTCGGCTAGTATATTATAAAACTAGATTCTGCGCGCGACTTCGTCGGCGTGGACTCCGCTCCTATTGGCCTTAGCGTGATGCCACATAGCCTCTAGCCTTCCTCGATAAATGGACTATCTAACACTGAAAGAATTTTTCAAATCGGCCCAGTAGTTCCAGAGATTACCGCGTTCAAACCAACAAACAAACAAACAACCAAACAAACTCTTCAGCTTTATATATTAGTATATATTATAAAACTAGCTTCTGCGCGCGACTTAGTCGGCGTGGAATCCGCTCCTATTGGTCTTAGCGTGATGACACATAGCCTATAGCCTTCCTCGATAAACGGGCTATCTAACACTGAAAGAATTTTTCAAATCGGCCCAGTAGTTCCAGAGATTACCGCGTTCAAACAAACAAACAAACAAACAAACAAACAAACAAACTCTTCAGCTTTATATATTAGTATAGATTATAACGTTTTATTTTATATTATACAGACGAGATTATTATAATTATTAAGATTAAAAAAACATTCGATTACAATTGTCTCGTCATTTTGTCACATCACTACAAAAACAAATAGTTGACATAACCATAATGACACAACCACAGGACACAACCTTGAAGCAGCGCCGTTTGACGTGGTTTGACTTTTAAAAGCTATTGTTTTTATATTTGCTAATTAAGTAATTGTAATAATTTTATCCCAAAATTGGTACATTTATTGTAAGTTGGCATAATTATTCGAATTTTAATGTTATCGCTCGTTAATAAGGTAAGGTGGTAACGTTATAAAGGTGTAATAACTAATTATAAATTATTTTTAGTTTAAGTATAATAATTTTAGTCCTATTCATCAGTTTTCAGAAGTAATGAGAATGTATAACGATTCTATGATATTGAGTACCTATGTAGGTAAAAAAGTTAATAAAATTTTAACTTTATAAGCTATAAGAACTATTTACTTAGTAGGTAGCATTCAAAATATTTTTTGTCATGGTTTTATTTATGTTTATTTACATAATTATCAAATTAAGAAACAATATGTACAAATTCACAATTATAAAAAAAGCAAAAGAAAACCACTAAGGTTTGTACAATACACATGTAAGGTTTGTACATTTTACATTTCATAATGATAAAAAAGTAGTATTAATGGTAAAAATAGTATTTAAAAAATAAAACAATCACAGTCACATTTTCATTTGGTACATCAATTTTTATACAATGTATTTTAATAATATTTATTTTTTCTCAGTGTTGTCAAAAGATAAAAAAATTTAAGTTTTTGTTTAATATTATTGCTTTTGATACATTCAACCAAATGTGATGGTAGTATATTTATTAAGGGACTATGTAAGTCATTGTTCTCTCACCATACACGTTGTTGGCAAGAGCTGTGTTTAAGTGGTTTCTCGCTACAACCCGTGTAAATGTAGGGTGTTGAACACGTTGCCTAAACTTACTACTCCAGAAATTTTCTTTTAGAACAGTATACTCAAACTTTTTATGTACTGGTATAATACTTTGCAATGATTAAAAAGTGCAATTTTGTCATTATGAAATTCAGTCCTAATATTTGATGAAACAATGTTTTTTAATATCTTAATTGTAATTTGTATATTTTGTTTAGGTAACTTTTGTAGGTACGACCACAAATACTGAGGCCATATTGGATATACGAATCTGCCAGAGCATAATAAAGTAACAATCTAATTTTTAAAGGGATTCTTTTTTTTTAAATCATTATGTTAACTAAAAATTTTCTTAATTTGGCACATACTCGATCTATTTGTGATCTCCATGAAAAGTTGTTGTCTATTACCAGACCTAAGTAAATCTGTGAATTAACAACTTCAATAGCTGAGCAAGCACAGTTATTTTTATCTTTGACATGTAAACTGTTGTGGTTGTGAGCAATCAATTTTGTTATGAGAGTGTCGCTGATGTGATGATTTTATAATTAAAAGTTTACTTTTGTTTGTATTAATTAAAATTCCTACATCATGGCACCACTGTATCAATATGTCGAAGTGCTTCTGAGGAATATTATATATTAGTATTCGTTATATATTAATTTTCATTTACTAATATTGAAATTACCTTATATATTCTCTTAAAAAGAAAAATTGAAAACTTTTCCTGTTGTCATTTTCCATACAGCTTAGACATATATTAATTTTTTTACAGCTTTAGATTTATTTATATAAACAACAAATTTAAAATTGGTTCTGTCAAAATTAAAAATGAAAAAGTTATTCTTTAGCATAAAAATTGTACCCTACAGTTTAAAATTACTTATTTATTTATTGTTCAAACATATAAATTAATAAAAAAGTCAGTGCTAAATCACTTTTATATAAACAATTTAATTTGCAATAACAAATGTTGAGATCAATAATTGAGATAAAAATTACCCTATCTCCCAAGTTGGACCAAATTACAGATGCTTACAAAATTTTATAAAAATTGATTTAGTAGTTTCAGAGTTTATCGCTAACATACATCGTGACACGAAATTTTTATATATACATAATTATATAGATAGATATGTATATATATTTATACAAGGTAACTTTTTCATCAATATCCACTTTTTAACATCGTTCATCTTTTCATATATCTTTTTCATGCATCATTTTTTATATTGTGTATTCCTACAACTTCATTAATATGTGTTAAAATAAGGCAACATTCAATTTTTATAAAATAATTTTTTAATCTATGGTGTCTCCATATAACTAGTCTGTGGTATAGTACTAAGATGTCTGCTTCTTGTGTGTAAAAGTAAAACTGCCTCTGTAACTAGTAATACTTAAAATTAATAATAAACGTTCTTTAGACCTTAAAAGTGTATCAATACAATCCAAGTTCACAGTTCCACTGCACGAGCACATACTCATGCGAACAGGTTATGGGCCCAGAATACTGGATTGGAATAGATACAATTTCGCGGTAAAGTGTGGTCGGTAAGAAAGAACGGGCCGGGTTAAACGGTATAGATATATAAAATGGAGGCTACATCAGAAAACCAAAACTTATTATTACTGGAAGGATTATCAAATTGGATGTCATGGAAATTTCAAATGCGTGTAATACTAAAAGCACAAGGATTATTTGGAGTTGTAAACGGATCAGATATAAATGACGGAAAAGATGAAAAATGGCCGACACGAGACGCAAAGGCACAATCTATAATTGTAACAAGATTGAACAATAAAAATATTTTACAAGTGTCAAACTGTGAGACTGCTCAACAAATATGGGAAAAGTTGTGTTCAATATATGAATCAAAATCAAACACGTCATTACATATATTGCAACAAAAATTCTTTGAAACTCAATACATTAAAAATGAGGAAATATCATTATATATAGCAAAGTTAGAAGAATTAGCTAACAGAATAAATCAAGCAGGTGGAAATATACCCGAATCTATGCTCATCACTAAAATTATTAGTTCTTTGCCAGAAAATTTTAGACATTTCATATCAGCTTGGGATTCAGTTCCTATGGCAGACAGAAAATTATCTGAACTAATATCCAGATTGATGCTAGAAGAGCAACGAAACAATGATTATGAGGAGAAAATGGCTTTATCTACACAATCAAGGAACAGTGAAAGAAAATGTTTTAAATGTCAACAAGTTGGACACTATAAAAAAGACTGTAAGAAAAATATGAACAATTATAACAGTAGTAAAAATCATAAACAGTGTAAAATATGTAAAAAGTTTAACCACAAAGAAAAAGACTGTTGGTTTAGAAATAAAAAGAATTCTTACCAAAAAGATGACAACGTAAAAAGTAAGACAAATGCATTCATTACAACAGCAATTAACTTTACCTGTGCAAACAATCTTCAAGAAACATCGTGGGTGTTAGACAGTGGTGCCTCAGAACATATGTGCAAGAATAAAAATATGTTTGTAAACTATAAAACTTTATCAGTGCCAAAAGATATCATAATTGGTGATGGTTCAATCATAAAAGCTCTTGGTCAAGGTGAAATACACTTAAGCGCTTACAACGGAAAACAGTGGATACCTACAATCTTATACAACGTTTTATTTATACCAGAAATAAAAGTAAATCTATTTTCATCAACGGCAGCAATGGATAAAGGTTATAAAATGAGGTGTGATCAAAAGACATGCACTTTTATAAAAAATAATTTAATTAAAGCAATTGCATACAGAAAAGGTAAAATGTTTTTAATGAATTTTAAATATGAATCAGATACTGCAATGATTGGTCAATCAAATAGTGAACTCGCTGAGTGGCATTCAAAGTTAGGTCACCAGAATATTGAGCATGTGAAGACCATTCTGAAACAAAACAATATTGAGTATAAAGAAGGTGATTCAGAGATATGCACGTCATGTTTACAAGGCAAACAACATAAGTTACCATTTAATAATAGTGACACAAGAGGTGAAAAACCAGGAGATTTAATACACATGGACATATGTGGACCAAAGAAGTATCAGACACATAATAATAAAAATAAAGAAATATATATACAAAAAGAAGACTTACCAATAAATGACTCCGAAGAAGAGGAACAGGAGGATGGTAATATAAACTCATTCTATGAAGAAGGTTCAATCCAATCTGAAACAGAAGAAGAAAACACAGAGTGTGAATTATATGAAATGCCAGAAACAGATGAAATAAATTCACATGAAACAGAAAATAATATCTTACCTGAGGAAGAAGATAACACTAAGGATCAAACACAAAAAAGGAAAACACAACGACCGAATTGGATGAAAGATTATGAAACAAACTTTTCTTGTCTAGGCGAAATGCCAATATCTTATGAAGACGCAATGGCTAGTCCTGAAAAAACAAAGTGGGCTGAAGCCATAGAAAAGGAAATGAAACAACTGGAAGGAAATGAAACTTGGGAAGAGGTGGAAAATATACCTAAAGAGGAAGATGTAATTAGCAGCAAATGGGTTTTTAAAATAAAAGAAACAGATGGCAACAAATTATACAAGGCCAGGCTAGTGGCAAGAGGTTTTGAACAGAGAAACTGTGACAACAATACATATACACCCGTAGTAAGTTTAACAACGTTCAGAACTATGATGGCAGTAGCAGTACAAAAGAAGTTACCTGTATTCCAGATGGATGTCGTAGGAGCCTTCCTACATGGTGAAATTAAAGAAAAGGTATTTATGAAACTTCATAATGATAAAATAGTAAAACTTAAAAAATCTTTGTATGGTTTAAAGAAATCGCCCCGTTATTGGAATGAAAAATTTAATGATTTCATGTTACAAGAAAATTTTATTAGATCTAAAAATGACCCATGTTTATATTTTAGAAAGCAAAATGACAAGTTCTTATACTTATTGTTATATGTAGACGATTTAATTTATTTTGGAAATGATGATATAGAGATAAAAACATTTAAAAGTTCATTATGTAGTAAATTTAAAATGAAAGATTTGGGAATAGCAAACGAATATTTAGGTATAAGTATAAAACAAGATATAAAAAATTTTGTAACAGTAATAAACCAAGAAAAATATCTTAAATCATTATTAATTAAATACAATATGTATAAATGTAAAACAGTGTCTACACCACTAGAGCAAAACTTTAATTTTGAATTGTTAAAGAGAGATAAACCAGAAAACAAAGAAATTGAGAGTAATTGTAGAAGCATATTAGGTAGTTTATTATATGCATGTTGTACAAGACCTGATTTATCATTAGCGATAGGATTTCTTAGTAGATATTTAAACTGTGCAAGTATTGCATTATATAAGTGTTTAAAAAGAGTTATGAGATATATAAGAGGTACTATTTCTTTGTCATTAGTGTATAAGTATAATAATGAGAATATAATATTACAAGGTTATAGTGATGCAGACTGGGCTGGGGATATAGCCGACAGAAAGTCAACTTCTGGATTTATATACTATATATTTAATTGTCCTATTTCATGGGGTACAAAAAAACAACAATCTGTATCATTATCGTCTTGTGAAGCCGAATATATTGCATTGTGTTTAGCTATAACTGAAGGCTGCTGGCTTAAGCAATTATTAACTGATTTTGGATATAATGTTAATATAAATATTTTGGAAGATAACTTAAGTGTAATAAAAATTTCATCATCTAGTGACAGTAATAAAAGATTGAAACATGTAGATATAAAATATCATTATATAATGGAAAAGGTTTGTAACGGTCAAGTTAATGTTACATATGTTAATACAAATGAGAATGTCGCAGACATGTTTACAAAATCATTGGGCAAGCAATGTTTTGAGAAGTTTAGGGATTGTATAGTCAAATAAAATAAGTAATATATATTTGTTATTCATTTATAAGAAGCCAGTCAAAGAATAATTTTATTTAAATTGTTAATTAAGTTTCTTAACTGTATTTGTTAAGGGGGTGTCATGAAAAAAAAAAAAAAAAAAATTGTTAAGGGTGTAATATAATAAAATAAAAAAATAAAAATTGATGTTGAGGGGGTGTGTTAAAATAAGGCAACATTCAATTTTTATAAAATAATTTTTTAATCTATGGTGTCTCCATATAACTAGTCTGTGGTATAGTACTAAGATGTCTGCTTCTTGTGTGTAAAAGTAAAACTGCCTCTGTAACTAGTAATACTTAAAATTAATAATAAACGTTCTTTAGACCTTAAAAGTGTATCAATACAATCCAAGTTCACAGTTCCACTGCACGAGCACATACTCATGCGAACAATATGCATGTACTTAATCTTAATAATTCTGCATGTTCAAAATTAATTTTTATATTTAATATTTCATTCATAAGCATTTTGAATTTTATTGTTAATTTAATGTTTTGTTTAATCCTACTTGTAATTCTTATGCTGGTGAATTTCATATTGTGTGCTAATTTTCCTTTTATAAAATCTTTTTTACAATTTATTATAATTTCCATTATTATTGATAAAATTTATTACTGTTATGTGAGAGAGTGTGTTACTGTTATTGATTATAATTTTATTTATTTGTACTTATGCGCTTGTACTTTTTATTATATAATTATTTACCTAAATCTATTTTTTGTTTGTTTATTTGAAATTATGGCACTTGAAATGAAATTATTAAGTAAAGTATCACAGAAACGTTTCTTTGTAATTTTCATTTGTTTTGGTTGCTCGAACGTGGGATCTTATTTATTTATAATCTTTATTTATATTAATTTTAGTTTAATGTTTCTTTAATGGATACCTGTCTTGCGGTTTATTACCAAAATGTACGCGGATTACGTTCTAAAACTTCTACCTTTTTTTCGAATTTATTGTCTGCCGATTATGATATCATTTGTCTGACTGAGACGTGGTTACTGCCGGGAATTTATGATTCGGAACTTTTTGATTGTAGATACACTGTTTATCGTTGCGACCGCGATTACGCTTCTCGCGGTGATAAACTGGGAGGTGGAGTTCTGATCGCTTGTCGCAAGGGTTTTACTGTTAAGGATGTAATGGTTCAACCATCATCTGATTCTCGTAGTTATGATGCTATCTCTATATGTATTGGTATTCAATCCTGTGGAAAATTTGTATTTTGTCGGGTGTTTTGTTGTTACTTTCCACAATGTTTACTGCAATGTGAAAATCAAATTGAATTTTATGAGTTAGTTTCGGAAACTATTATATCCAATCCTAAGGACATGTTGTTGCTGGTTGGTGATTTCAATGTACCTACTGCTAAATGGACTCGGGACGATAACAAGCATGCTTTTAAGATCGCGAATTCAGATGGAAACACTTATAATCAGGTGAGCATTATGTCGGCATTCTTACATATCAATAACTTAAGCCAGTATAACTCGGTACCTAACCATAATGATCGTTTTTTGGATTTGATTATTAGCAATTCTAGGGACTTATTGGTGAAGCATAGTAAAGATCCTTTAGTTCCAGAAGATCTTCATCATCCTGCCTTAGATATTGAACTTTCAGGGCTATATACTAGATACATATCTGGTATTCCACGAACTGTGAAACTTTTTCATAAGGCTAATTACACTGACATAAATCAAAAATTATCGGAAATTGACTGGTTGGCTCGTTTTGGTAGTTTGGACATTGAGGATTCAGTTGAGGTATTTTATGAAATTGTAAATAGTGTTATCGATGCCTTTGTTTCTACAAGGGTGGTTATTGATAGCAGTAAGTATCCTGTTTGGTATTCTTCATCACTCAAAAAAATTATCAAAGAAAAATTAAAATTTCATAGGAAATGGAAAATATATAAAAACTATAGTGACTATTGTACATTTAGAATTCTCCGTAAGAGGCAGAAGAAAGTTGAGAATGAATGCTACAAGCGGTATATTGATGACGCGGAAACATTAATTATGAGAAACTCTAGGTTCTTTTGGTCGTATGTTAAATCTAAAAGGAAATGTTTGGATTTGCCTGGAGTGGTTTATTTGGACGGTGTTTCTGCTACTGAAGGTCAGGGAATAGCTAACCTTTTTAATAGTTATTTTCATTCGTCGTTTGAACTTAGTCCACTTAAGAATTTTTCTAGTAATGAAGTTGTCGCTATGCCTACTAATACTAGTGTTAATTTGTCTTCTGTTAATATTTCCATGTATGCTGTAGAAAAGTACTTAAAATCTTTAAACACATTTAAAAGTAGTGGTCCAGACGGTATACCAGCAATATTCTTAAAAAACTGCTCTAGTACTATTTGTTTTCCGTTATACATTTTATTTAACTTATCCTTAAAAAAATGCATAATGCCTACTAGTTGGAAAAGGTCATATGTAGTTCCTGTCTTCAAAAACGGGGATAAGCATGATGTCAAAAATTATCGTCCTATCTCAAAACTGAGTTGCATCCCAAAATTGTTCGAAAAGATCATATATGACTATTTACAACCTATTTTAAGACCTATTATTATAGACCAGCAGCATGGATTTATTAACAGAAGATCTACTGAAACAAATTTATGTGAATTTACTGACTTTGTCGCGAATGCCATGGATGAGGGTTACCAGGTGGACGCCGTGTACACTGATTTCTCTAAAGCTTTTGACAAAATCTCACATTCTATCCTCCTTGAAAAATTAAGATTTATTGGTGTACACGGCGACCTCCTGCGTTGGATTGAATCCTATTTGTCTAATAGAAGCCAAGCAGTTACAATTAAGGGTTTTTGTTCATCTTTCATTCCCGTGCCATCTGGGGTACCACAAGGATCACACTTGGGCCCGTTGCTTTTCAATATTTACATTAATGATGTCAATTCAGTCTTCAAACATTCAAAGTTTTTACTGTATGCTGATGACAATAAAATATTTAAAAAAATCAAAAGCCCTGAGGACTGCTTGTGTTTCCAGGAAGATCTTGACAGTTTCAGTTCCTATTGTTCAAATAATTCCTTATTTCTAAATTTGAAAAAATGTAACGTAATAACGTTTACTAGAAAAAGATTAGTTATAGATTTTGAGTACAAATTGTGCGGGGAGGTCGTTTCTAGAGTTAACATTATCAAGGATCTTGGTGTCTACATCGATTCTAAGCTGCTTTTCGATTATCACATTGGTTACATATCTGATAAGGCTTACCGAATGCTTGGTTTTGTGCTGAGGATTTCAAAAGAATTTAAACATTCATCTACGCTTATATTATTATATAATGCTTTTGTAAGATCGACTTTAGAGTATGCTTCATCTGTTTGGAATCCTCAGTATAAGAATCACATATCTAGAATAGAACGTATTCATAATCGTTTTGTCAGGGCCCTTAAGGCTACCACAACTTATAACCAGAACAATTTTGTTACAATGATGACGGCCGCTGACCGACGTGTTCAACGAGATCAAACACTACTGTATAAAATCATAAAAAGTAATGTTGATTCGCCTTATCTGCTGTCGAGATTGTTTTTCCATTGTCCACGAATTAGTGCTAGACGTAAGGAGACATTCTGCGTTCCTGCAACCAGAACTAATTTCGCACGAAATGTATTTATTAATAGAAGTTGTTATAAGTACAACAAGTTATTTCTAGACTGTGATATATTTGATCTTTCATTAACCAAATTTAATTGCCATATTAAAAATACATTAGCTAACGGTAATGTTAATTAAAATTAAAAATTATAATAATTACTATCATTTTATAATCTTTTTAATTTAAATTTTAGTTAATAATCTAAAGGTATTATTGATCGATACAATTTGTTAGTTATTTATTGTTATTATTTTTATTGTAATCGTTAAATTGAATGATTTTCACACTCTCTGTAATCTCACTAATGTATTTGAGTTTGCTTGGTTTCGTAAGGTGCATCTACTCCTGTACTTATTATGTGTTAAAAATCTTTGGAAACTGTTCTGGTGATGATTATCGAAGTATGTGCTATTTATAAGGGATATTATATACTGTTTGTTTCCATTAAAATAAATAAATAAATAAAATAAATCTGGATTGAAAATTAATAGCTCATCAATACAACATCATTTCTAAATCTCCGATTGATTCTTTACGATTTTTTTTCCACATTAATCGCTTGAGCCTGTGTTGTCCTACTGCTGGGTATTGACTTCTTTCCCCATGTTGGATAAGGATCAGAGCTGCTCTCCGAGGCACGGTGGGGAGACCCACAAGGACTGCACAAAGGATCAGAGCTGCTCTCCGAGGCACGGTGGGGAGACCCACAAGGACTGCACAAACACCCTGCCAGGGCAAACATTTGTATGGCCAATACAAATGTTGGATAGCCTACAACACATGAGGCATCGATTTTTGGGGGTTGGGGAACTGTCGAACTGTACCACTTCCACCCCCAGCACTGCACATATATATATAGAAATCCGAAAAAAATAACCAAAACCGAGTCTATCTATGCCCAGTTCTGGGGCTGGGAGTGGTACCAGAGGGTAAAAAAAACCCCATAAATCGATGCCCAGTGCTGGGGGTGGAAGTGGTACCAGAGGGTAACCCACCCACCCCCTATCCTCCCCCAAAACCCCATAATTAGATGCCCAGTGCTGAGGGTGGGAGTGCTACCCCTTCCCCCTCCCAAAACCACCATAAATCGATGCCCAGTGCTGGAGATAGGAGTGGTACCCCTTCCCCCTCCCAAAACCCCAAAAATCTTGCCCAGTGCTGGGGTTGGGAGTGGTACCAGAGGGTAACCCACCCACCCCCTATCCTCCCCCAAAAACTCATAATTAGATGACCAGTGCTGGGGGTGGGAGTGGTACCCCTTCCACCTCCCAAAACCCCAGAAATCTATGTCCAGTGCTGGGGTTGGGAGTGGTACCAGAGGGTAACCCACCCACCTCCCTCCTTTCCTCCCCCCAAAATCCCATAATTAGATGCCAAGTGGCGGGAGTCCCCTTCCCCTCTCCTCCCAAAACTCCATAAATCGATGCCCAGTGCTGGGGGTGGGAGTGGTACCCCTTCCCCCTCCCAAAACCCCAAAAATATACACCCAGTTCTGATGTTGGGAGTGGTACCAGAGGGTAAAGCATCCACCCACCCCTCCTCCCCTCCCCCAAAACCCCATAAATCGATGCCCCATGTCCTATAGACTTACCCAAATGTTTGTCTTGTGCGGGGATCGAACCCACAACCGCCAGCGCAACAGCCACAAACCAGTGCTATAACCGTTGCGCCAACGCGTCGTCCACGTTAAAACTCATAAAGTCTCATAAAAAATTTTAATCTAAACATGAGCTCATAGATTCTCATAACTTTTACATTACATCCATTATGCTCATAAGATTGTAGATTTTTTACGTTAAAAGTTATGAGTTTCTATGAGATACTGAAGATGCTCATAAGAACTTAGAATCAAATGAATTGTGACCGCTATGAGTTTCTATGAGTAATTTCGACGACAAATACACATATAAAATCTCATAGAATATTTTCGTATTATTTTTTTATGAGATCCTATGAGATTTTTCCAGCAGGGAAGTAACTTAGGTTAAACATACAACTCCTACAAGTACCTACTAAAAGAACAACCTATTTTACTTAATCTTACAAACTAAATGTGTAGTTGATTCATTTACTAACCTTATTCCTCAAGGCTAAAATTATGTTTTTCGGTTCTATTTTCGCTTTAATCCTACAACAAAAATAGATTCATTAGCTTCATTTACTCATTAAGTAGGTAAGTACCCACATAAGTTATCTATATTATTACCTATATAAAAGAGATTTCCACCCATTGACTAATCACGATATCTCTGGAACCATAAGGCGTAGAGACTCGAAATTTAGTAGGAATATTCCTTTCGCCGAGTAGAGGTCAGCTAAGAGCGGTTTTTACGAAATTCCACCCACAAGAGGGAGTTGCGGGGGTTAATAACATATGTATATGGCAAAGCAACGTTTGCGGGGTCAGCTAGTGATTATATAAATTAATACCTAAGTTTTAGAATTTTGTATCTAACATTGTTGGAGTTACAGTCCAAATCATTTTTAATTTTTCACCAACACTCACAAACTTTCAAAGAAATTTCAAAAGAAAAAATACTTCTTGTATCGATTGCAATAGGTAAGTATCTACTGTACCTATGTAATTGAAATATAAAACCATGTTGCCTTAAATAGTTTACAAAGCACAATTTGATATCGAAGCTTCCGGCAGTGTAAGGAAGCTAAGAGCTTCATGGACTAGCATAGCTGCTATACATACCTAATTGTTTCTTAATTGATACAAGGCTTTGCTTTCAGGAATTTCTTTGATTTCGAAACTACTTCCTCGTTAATGATGCCTAAGCGATAAAAGTTGACGTCATTGAAATTTTTAGTATTTCGTTACTTGAGTTGTATTTTCTGTTAACTTAGTGTGAATAAAATTACGTGGGGTTTTTTGACATAATGCTAATAGGTACGTAAGTTGTATATATAGTGGCAGGAACTAGATATACTCGTACAATACGACGTGAGTTGTCTGCAAACAGAGAAGCCACAAGCTTTGATTTCTTAACAATAAGGCTTGCTACAGACGTAGGTATCTTACAGTTTCGCATTCTTATGACTTTTTAATATATATAGAATATAGATACCTATTTGGTACAATTTTGGCCTCCTGACATCAGTTTTACTGGTCATAACTAACGTGACCAAACGTCCCGTTTTGAACGGGAGAGGCCCACTTTTCGGTTGTGTGCCCTGGTTCAATCGGATATTAAATAAAAAAATTATGCCAATTTTAAGAATCACGTTGAACATTTAGTCACTATTCCACGCGGACAAAGTCGCGAGCATAGCTAGTAGTAATAAATATCTGAGGTTTAGTCTGAGTATCATGAATCACGTTCTATCATAGAACCTTTAAAGATTTTTAAGTAGTGATGAAGCGCTTTCCTTTTAAGGATGATTTTGCGCTACATCAATGGTCCGTATCATTACGAAAAGCCCGGATCGAGAATGTGTCGAATACGGCTCAAATAGTTATCAATCTTTGTAGAAAATACTTTAGATTTAGTAATTGTAAATAGAACATATATATACTAATATGATATTTGAAAATATGGATAGAGAGATGAAATTCCATTTACAAAAAACCGAAACCTCCGGGGGCCCCGAAACAAAAGTGGGATGGCCTCGCTCACAACAAGGCCACCCCTTAGACGTGTGGGGTCGTGTCAGCAGGGTCTTGTTGGCCCGACCGAAGGCGTTCGCCCAGACGGGTGCCCCGTACATGGTTATACTCAATGTTTATGCCAATGGCAATTGGCACTCAGTCCACCCACGTTCGGCAGGAGCCTCCCCAGTGAGGCGGCAGCTCCCACGACTCTCGGAGCGAGCTGGGCAAAATGAGCCCCGAAAGCCCACCTCCCGTCCAGGATGAGACCCAGGTACCTCATCTAGGTCCTCACCCGGACCGGGACCCCGTCCAGAGTAACCTGCGTACCTGGACGATGCCCCCCATGAGGCGCATGGAACAGGCCTCTGTCTTCCTCGGGGCGACTTCTAGCCCCAGGGCCCGTATACGGCCGACCACGAGCGCAGCGGCGGCCGTGGCCGACCGCATCATCTCCTCGAGGTCCCTCCCTTTATGTCCACGTCTACCTAACCTAACTCAGAGAAACTTCTTATTCAATATACTTAAATAAAGAAGACATCAACCAAAAAAAAAGTTAATTAAAAAGTTTAAAGAAATAATTACAGTCATATGCGCCCTCTAACGGCAAATCTACGAGTTTTCTTTACCTCATAATATACAAACGATCAATCACCAAGATCAATAGCTATCATATTCGAAAAGTTGGACGGAATCCTACTAATAAGCAGTCAAAATAAACAGACACGGTAACTAAAGATTAGAGCCTTGTTTTGTGTTCACTTTCATGAGTCTAGTCCGAAAAATTTTCTTCTTCTTCTTCTTCCAATACTCTATTGTTTCTTATATTTATAGAAAAGTAGTTTTCCAGATAACCGAAGTCGCCTAGAGGTGCATTAAAATCTCTCATTAGAACATTGTATAGTGATGTGTGGCTTTTGACGTCAAGTGTTGGCACCAGGGCCTGTGCCCTGGCCACATCCTGGTGTCTGTACACCAGAGTGTGGCCAGGGTGTGGCAATGACAGAGAGCATATACCCGTTTAACGAAAACCGTTTCGTATTTCAAAGTACAAAATGGGCTACCAAATAAAATAAGCACCTATGTATTTATATTTGGAATGATTTTGACTATGTAATTTTTTACTGATTCTTTATATACTTTAAACCCGACATCACCTTGAGTCTCATATGCTTGTAATTTAGCAACAATCTAACTGGACTTAAACTATAATACACTCATTTGCAAAAAAAACGGGCGGTTTTGATTTTCTTCCTGGCTGAAAAAAATAAAATAACAAAAAGGTTTTAATCATTTGAACATGTTACTGGCCAGTTATAAAAGTGCCATAATGTTTATAAGAGAACATTCCTAATTCAAATTTTTGACTGAGCCTGGTTTTCAAAGAAAACAACTTTTAACTACATTTTGTGGCGCGAATTCCCTATAGTTAATATCGACTCTAATTAACTTTTTGTCAATTTTTATTAAACTATCTGATGTCCTTGACATTTAAAAGTATTGTTATTGCTGTTTAGCAATCTTGAAAATGGGAGATAAAGTGATAAAAGCGAGCAAAATTATTGCGCTGCTTGAAGAAGGTTGCAGTCAATGCTTCGTGGCTCAGAGGCTAAATATGAGTCGGTCGACAGTTCAAAGGACCTGGCAGCGCTATCAAGAGACCGGTTCCATCAAGAGAAGGCCTGGTTCTGGCAGAAAGACATGTACCGAACCACGGAATGATCGTTTTCTAGTTAGTCAAGCGTTGAGAAATCGCAAATCTTCTTATGTGGACCTCAAGAACAGCCTCGAAGAAGTAAGAAATGTGCAAATTAGTCTATGGACGGTAAGGAGGAGGCTTCTCGCTGCTAATATACACAGTCATCGCCCGGCACGCGGCCCTAAATTACTCCGTGGACATCGAGTTGCCAGGCTTAGCTTCGCTCGAAATTGTGTGTCATGGACTCATAAAGACTGGGATAGGGTATTGTTCTCCGATGAAGCCAGGATGTCTCTGCATGGTGAAGACCGACGTCGGCGAGTGCTACGTAGACGAGGAGAACGCTTTGCAGAGGCATGTTTTGAAGAAATCACACCTTATGGAGGGGGGGCTCTGTTATGTTTTGGGCAGGAATAAATTCTATGGATCGTACGGAGTTAGTCTTCATCGAAAACGGTACATTGACTGGACACCGATACATAACGGAAGTCCTAATTCCTTATGCACAACCCGCTTTAACCGCTCTTGGCGAAAACTCAATTTTTATGGATGACAACGCTCGCGCCCACCGGTCTGGCGATGTGGAAGCGTATATGCTAGAAGTCGGAATTCGTCGTTTGGACTGGCCAGCTAGAAGTCCGGACCTCAATCCCATAGAGCATGTCTGGGACGTTCTGAAGCGACGAGTGAGATCAGTGCAGCCGGCTCCGCAGACCATCAGAGAGCTAAAGAATGTGATTACCGCAGAGTGGGAACGTATTCCCCAAGAAACCATAAAAGATATACTCGCTAGCATGCCCAGACGAATGCAAGCTGTGATTTCAGCAAGAGGGGGTCACACTCAATACTAAACTTTTATCTGCTTTTAATGTACTCAAGAAAAACAAAGAAATTAACGCGTTTCATTTTTATATTGCGAGCAGGTACAATAATAGTGTTTTGAGCTTAAACATTATTTCTCAATAATTTAATCAAAATGTTATGATAAAACTGATGAAAACTATTCCTTTCTAATTAACTTATAAAATTCTGAGGATAACAATACCTAAAATTGTCAAATAAACTAATAGTAACTATAAAATAGTTCTTTGCTTAAGTGCCCGCTTTTTTTGCAAAAGAGTTTATATAAATAATGTATAATATATATATAACAACACACACACACGGTCATCTGCTCCTAATGTAAGCAACTTAATGCTTGAGTTATAGGTAACAGCCGACTGGTATAGCTACATTTTTTTTTCGATAAACATATAGTAAGTTCAACTCATCTTTGCGCGCGGCGGTTTGTGTGGGTAAACCTTGTATATATACAGTGACATTCTGTGCGTGACAAGAAGTACAGTGAAGTACAAAATATAAATACAGTTGTTTCAAAAAAATTAAAATATAAAAGTACACATAGTACATATGTCTTCTGACATGTGTACTGTTTGTAAAATACAAGAAAAAAACTAGTTAAAATTCAAATAATTCCTTAAATAATATAAATTATTTTTTAAATGATGATGGTGATGATGATGATGTTTATTGAATATATTAATCTGTATCGCTACTAAAAGAATAAAATGATGAATTTTTAATAATAATAATAATAATAATAATAATAATGGTTTATTGCCACACAACAAAAGAAAAATACAGAAATAAAAGTACAAACAAAATCTTAAATATAAATAGAACAAATAAAAGACTACAAATTACTCTTTTTGTGGGCAAAGGGAAAGTCTCAGCTTTTGCTGTCACGAGCGACCTCGTGCAGCGCTGTTTTTCAGTCTTTCCCTCTCCCTTAGGTGTCTTTTGGGAGATCCAGGTTCCATCCCCGATCGCCGCTACAGCATTAAAGGTATAGGTGCATAAAACATCCATTACGTTAATAATTAATAAATATGTACATAATTTGAAATTAAAGATTAAAAAAAATTAAAAAAGATTTAAAAAAAAAAGATTAAAAAATTAATACAACTGAAGGCATGTGTGTGTGAGTGAGTGTGCGCGCGGTTGAGTGTGTGTGTTTGTGTATATGCACGCGTATGTGAGTGTGATGAGTGTGTGTGCGCGCGTAAGTTTGAGTGTGTATGTGCGTGTGTGTGTGTAGTGTGGTTTGTGTGGACTTACCTCTTATGGCAGAGTTGGGCTGGGATTATTACAACGAAAAAAACCCTTTAGATCCAAGCACTTCCAGTAAGAGTGTTTCAAATTCTCTGCAGCAAGTTGCTTTCTGAGCAAGGCGTGTTTATAAGTCGATTTAAAAGTATTCAAACTTATTCTATTTCTTAAAGGTGGAGGTAGGTCATTCCATATCCTTGCTGCAGCGAACCTGAAACATGCTCGATATCTTCCGGATTTATGCTTTGGTTTGACTAAAAGGGTCTGCGAGTTTGAACGAAGACTGCGATTAGAAATATCCCTAATCCAAACAAGTTTTTCAAAAAGATATTCTGGTTTCTTGTTCCATATAATTCTGTGTACGGCACAGGCAAACTGAAGCTCTCTCCTAGCGCACATATTAAGAATTCCCTTTTCATTTAAGTATGGGGTAATGTGTTGCCTTTTGGGAACATTAAAACAGTAACGGACGCACGCATTTTGTGCCCTTTGAATAGCTCGTTCGGTAATAGAATTCAATCTAGGTCCATAGATAGAACTGCAGTAGCTAAATTGAGAGAGCACTAAGGAATCGCACAGCAGTACCCGTAGGTCTTCTTTAATATAAGGCCTGATTTCGTAGAGAGTTTTCAGCTTATAGAAGGCTGTCTTGATTTTGTTATTTACGTGTTGCGTAAACTTTTGCTCTCCATCCAGAATCAAGCCTAAGTTTTTTGCAGATGTTACCCTTTCCAATTCAACATTGTTTATTTTGATTGAGCCTGAGTACTCTTATACGTATATATATTATATATATATATATATATATATTACTATTTTCGGATTCGCTGCTCTCACCAAGGTTAATTATTAATTCAGACTCCATTTCAAAATGTCGATAGTATTCTTCTTCTTTTTTTTTTACGTGTTGGCAAGTATTACGCCACATCTCTTCATCAATTTGACTGAAACGTTCATTTATTAATTTCATTATTCCCGTCACATTTTGTTCGATATTATGCGAAGCAATGTAATTTTTTAAAATTGCCCATATAGTTTCTATCGGGTTTAGTTCAGGATGATACGGTGGTAGTCGAAGAACTTTTATGCCGTGTGGCTGAAGTATGTCATCAATCTTATAACAAATATGGTCTTCTTTATTATTTTTTTATCAAGTCATATAGTTCAATTTTTTTCATATGTGCATTATAAGCAATTTTTTTTCTGTCAACCATCTCTGCATTTCTATTTTTTTTTTTGCATTAGAATTTGGAGCTCTATCATTTTGAATATTGTGGTATGGCGCATTATCAAACACAACCACAGAGTTAGGTGGAAGATTCGGTACCAGACATTCTTTTAGCCACTTTTCATAGTTCTCTGAATTCATGTTAGAGTGGTAATCACCGGAAACACTACTAGCTTTGTATGTTAATAGTGCGTTAGGTACGAAACCTTGTTCTGAACCAGCATGCACAATGATAATTCTTTCTCCTTTCGACAGGTTTTTCTTTAACGGTGGTCCATCTGAATTTCCCCATCCTTTGTTTTGCACATGATTGGTTAAGATGTAGCTCTCATCTGTATATACGATACACCGATTTTCTTGACGGTATTGGAGTAAATTTTTCAGGTAATAAAATCGTAGCTTTTGAATGTCATGCCTCTCTACAATTACACGTCTGTTGTCCACCGTTTTTCGCCATTTATATCCCAATCTTAGCAAAATTGTACGCAGAGTCGAAATACTTCCACCATAGTTAAGTTTATCTTGAAATATTCTTTTTAACTTTAGTAAGGTAGGTAACTGGTGATGTTCCAAATGGTAATTTTGAATAGTTGAACGTATAACATCAATGTTAAAATTGTCTAATTCCAACTTTTTTGCACGTTTGTTGCGGCCTTTATACGGGGAACTAAATTTGGAGTCACTTTTTTTTCCTTCAGCCAATATATTTGTTATTGTTCTCTCTGATACCCCTACTGCCATTGCTGTTCTCTTTCGCACACTGTTTAAATGTTCATTTAATTTTGATATTAAAATTGGACTTGCATTGCAAACTGGATCACTTACTAGCTGCAATATAACTGTGTTTTCCTTTTTTAGATATTCGAACACTTTGGCAATCGTTTCACGAGTCTAAAACAATAAATAATACGTTAACGTTAAAAATAATATAATTTTAGAAGACCTAAGAAGAGTTTATTTTATTAAGTTTGTTTATTTATTTAAGAAGAGTTTATTTAATCATAATAAATATTTACTGTGGCGTCTCCATATATATAGACTTTATTAAGAAATAATAATGAAACCTCTTTTATGTTTTATATTTTGTATGAAAATATTTTTTTGATAGACGTCAAAGAATTAGATTAGAAATTCTTCTTGATAATTTATGTTTTACATTTTATGAATTCTATTTTATATTTTTCTATTATATAACGTTATATGTATTCTATTATATTAATATATCTATTAGATTAGATAATATAATTATTTAATAATATTATAGTTCTATTATATCATTATCAATGTGGATATTGTTTTTTATATCTTAATAACTAATACGTTCGCTAAAATATTAATAAAATCGAAATTAGCACATTGAAAATATTTACCTGACTCCTTAAACACTTTTTTCGTGAAGAACTAGACATTTTCTTTAACGAATGTACCGGTGAAAAAATGACCAATAAGAAGACGTGTAGTTTGAAATTTCGAATGACGGCGGTTGCGTCACTGCTACACAAATTAAGGTTAAGCGCGCACTAGTGACTTTTGTCACCGTGCCAATAAATTCTTTAAACAAAAGTCACTAGTGCGCGGAAAGTGTTATAATTACAAGCGCACGCACACATAGAGCCCCGCGCAAAGATGACTTGAACTAACTATACATATTTATAAATACTACATATATATAAATAAATATAGATTACACCCAGACTCGGAGTGGGAATCGAACCCACAACCCCCGGAGCAGAAAACAGGGTCACTACAACTGCGCACCGGGCTTATCATTAACTACATTGCTACAGTGTCCATTTACTCTTGTTTTTAATAAATATTATTTTGTTAGATCTGCTGGCAAAACAAAAATAAATCTAATAATAATAAAAAAGTTTTGTTTCATTGCTAAGCCAAAAAATTCTTGGAAAGATAAATTATTGCTAGAAGATTGTATCCCTCTCTTCTCTCAAAATTCATGCTTACCATCACTTTACAATATTATCTAAAATTCTCTATAATACCCATTCTATATTTGTTTATCTACCTGATACTCTTATATTTGTTTTAAAAAAAATTTAGCTTTACACCTTGTTTTCAGCCTGTGACTGTTTACTATTAAAAATAGGAAATGTCAATTTACATCCATAGGTGATAGGATAGAATAATATAGAATTTAGAACCATTGGGTGAGGACTCAGGTGAATTAAAAATTTGAGTACAATATGTGTAATGCGTATTTTGTGTCATTAAATAAATATTATTTCATCATTTTTACAAAGTGAATGGCGAATGAAAGACAAAGTATGAAAAAAATTTCTTGCAATATAAGTACATTTATTTTTATCTTTTGCTTTGGCATTTATACAACCACTTTACAAAAACTTTAAAAAAAAACCTTTTCAGTATAAAAACATGTTTGAAGGTTTGTGTGTCATATTACTTATTTCTCCTATGAAAATTATGCCTCCAGTTAAAATTTACATCTAAAAACATGTTCAAGAAATTATTTGTTGTTATAAAAAATCATAATTTATTTCTTATCTAGTCATTTCAGTGTAACTTATCAAAGAAAAACAGATTTACACCAAAATAATTATATTAATCTTTCTAGAGAGAACTTAATAAGTGGAAGTACATCCGAAGGTCCATCAATATTTATAACAGACATACTCTTCATTCATCAGATCAAGATTGAACTTCACTCTCTGTGCACTAATACATAAACCGCTAAACATCCCAGCACGGCAAACTGAAAAAATATGTAATAAAAAAATTAATATGTTTAACATACAAACACGGTCATAGTAGTGGTAGATAATTCCTAGGATAGGCATTAAGCCTACCAGGTACATACATAGGCATAACCGCCGACTGATATGATATTTTTTTTACATATACATAATATATAATATACAAATAGTGCACCCAGACTTGGGGGATGGAAATTAAATCCACTACTTGCAAGTAGGGTTGCCAACTTTTTTTGACAAAAAAAAACGTATAAAATGGTTTGGATAGACAGAAATAAAGTATTTGGAAGAAAAAAAAGTATTTTTAAATTTTATGTTTTTATTGCTGTAAAAACGTTTTTTTATCTGCATTTAGCACATGCTAACAATTTTTTGTTATCTTTAAATGTTTCAAAGCTTGTTTGGCAATCAAAATTTAAATTAAATAAACAATTCTTTTTTAATTAAATTTATTGACGCTCTATTTCTCTCTTGTCGCCACTTTAGATTCATTACTGAAAAAACTCTTTCAGTGAAAGTGGCGGGAACGGAGAGTAAATAAGAAATATATATTTTTTTTATATTTTGCCATTCTTTAACTGTACCTTTCACTGAAAATTCTTTATCATTAGTGAATTTTCTTTGGATCTCTTTAAGTCTTTTAGATGCAGAATACATATCGTCCATCTTAATATTTAATCTGTCTGTAAAAACCATTTCAATATGTTCAAATTTAACCTAATTTTTTAAAGACATTATAAATCGTTTCTATCATCCATTTTAACTTAAATATATTATGTACCGTTAAAGTTTAGTATGCACAATGAGTATTTTGTTTTACGCGTCACAGTAAAGATTGAAAATAATGTATTTTCACATACTTTATTTGTATGTAAAAGTATAAAGTATAATTGCCAAAAATAAAGTAGTATTATAAAGTATGGTTGCCAACCTTACTTGCAAGGTTGTTTGAACTAGGAAATCTTAAGATTGAGATTTCGGAGTAGTGTAACTTTTTTGGATTTATCATCGCAATATTGAGTAGCCTTTATGAAATGTTAGATAAAACTTAATGGGCACATCTGATGTATTATGCGGATTAAATCATAATGAAACAGTTTTCAATGGTTTTTTTTTCAGAGAATGCTTTTTTCATAAATAAGACAATTTAGAAAGTTAATTTACCTTAAACTTGGGATATTCATTCATATATATTGTGACCATTCCTACATAGGGTAGAAATCCTCTGGTACGTCCAACAACATCCTTCTTGGTCAGCCAGAGCTGACCCTGAGCATATAGACCTCGGTCGTCAACACTGTTATTGTCACCCTTAGTCAAAAATTTAACTGTACCATTATTCCTTTAAAAAACATATTTAAAATTAATGCAGAGGCACAGTATATCATACCAGTTTTAACAAAAATTATTATTAAGATATTATTTCTATTTAGTTATAGAAAATCATATAAGAATGTTATTTTAATTTTAATATTTTTATAAAATGATAATTATGTGATTTCTCGGGAAAATACACATTCCATTTTATCTGAATAATCTAAGTATTATAAAAAATAATAATCTATACTAATATAATAAAGCTGAAGAGTTTGTTTGTTTGTTTGTTTGTTTGTTTGAACGCGCTAATCTCAGGATCTACTGGTCCGATTTGAAAAATTATTTCAGTGTTAGATAGCCCATTTATCGAGGAAGGCTATAGGCTATATATCATCACGCTAAGACCAATAGGAGCGGAGTCCACGCCGACGAAGTCGCGCGCAGAAGCTAGTAACTATAATAAGGCTAATTGAAAAAGACATTATTTTAATAATGCTGTTACTAATTAAATTTTAACTTTTTGGTGTAGTACTTCAATGTACTTACTTTTCATGAAGCTTCAAAACTCTGTGTACAATGGGTATATCACGCCCTTCAACCTTAAAAACTACAATTTCACCAACACGGACTGGTTCATCGGGGTAGTTAGTTAAAAACAGCAGGTCTCCTCTATGAAAAGCAGGCTCCATACTGCCTGAGAGTACCACAACAATTGGACTTTCGCTCCCTGTCACGACCATCAAACCCTTCCATATCATAAGAGCTGAGGACACTATCATGCCAAAGCTCAGAACTTGATAAATAAACTGGAATAAAACAATAAAACATCGATAGTAAACCGGTACATGTTCACGTCATCGAAACACGAAAATAATCAATGAAAGTTACCTGTCTCTTATTCATTCGTTTAACATCGTCAAATAAGCTGTCCAACATTTTCGTTTCTTATCTTTTTAAAGATTGTAAAGGAAAATAAAGTGGACCGTTTTGGTTATCCTTAATCCGAACGAAAGGTAAGTTTTTACTTCGACAGCTCGACAGCACCACGTCAGATACAAAACTTCAAAACAACCAAGCAAATACAGATAAATAAAATATACTAAAGTATTCTTTGGGTGCGTTTTCCAATATCAGCACTAAAGCGCATTATGCGGTATAATGCTCAATGCTCAACGATGAAAGTTCCAAAGCTACAGCAACGCTTCACACAACGAGCACTCTCAAAAGTAGGGCTTCCGTGTGCGTGCTTGCAATGGATACCAAGACCAACTCAGTGGTGGCTCAGTAGTTTAGTATTGTGCGCCACTGAGTCGCATTATGCTCTATAATTGGAAAATGCACTGGTGGGTTTGATACAAAGTTAGGGCCTAGGCCCTAGGGCTGGGGTAAAACTAGTAAATAGTAGTAAACACGGGTAGGTGGATGTCAAGCCCTAACAAAATAAAACTACATATTATTATTAACATCTTAAATGAATACTGGTAAATTACTGTAATAAAACTCATACTACGCTTGGGTTGTTTTGTTCTAAACGAAAGCAACATAACCAACCCGCTCAAGGTCTCTGCGAGTGTTAGACAGTTGGCTTGGCACGGAATCCGTTTTGCATAAGAAGACGTGTTTCAAATTAAATCTTTGTTAAGTTATTTTTGGCTACAAAAATGCTGATTAAATTAAAACTACTGGGTCAAACTAAATCAAATTTTTATAGAACCAAATGGTAACTATTCCGTATCGAACAAAAAAAGTAACACATCGGATCAGAAATCTCGGCGTAATCAATGTAAATACCTACAAAAAAATAATACCAACCAAAACGAGTTTATTCGTACATCACAAATTGTTTGATAATTGTGTTTGCTCGCAAACGAACAAAAACCGACTTCAATTACATCGACAAGTAAGGGGGCGTTCAAGTATTACGTAACGCTAATTGGGGGGGAGGGGGGTCTTGTTAAACGTTACGATGCGTTACGGGGGAGGGAGGGGGGCTTCGATCAACGCGTTACGTAACGTTGTTTTTTGTTTAATTAAAAAAACTAGGGTATTAAAATATATTGTTTTATTTAATTATTACTAGCACAAACGCGATTAAAACAATAACAAAAGTGATTTAGCGACTTTCTGGTTAGTTTGCGCAACAGAGTTGTGACATTTGGGTAAAAATGTGGTTAAAATGGTCAGTTGGGTGTTACGTAACGTTTATAGGGTAGGGGGGGGTACAGGAAAACGTTACGGCGCGTTACATGGGGGGAGGGGGGGGGGGTCAAAAATCTTCAAAATTTGCGTTACGTAAAACTTGAACGCCCCCTAATACAACGTAATAAGACGAAAAAATTGTCAAGTAAATACGCGCTATTAAAGATTACTCAAAAAGTTGTAATCAGATCTCGATCTAATTTAAACAAGACTACATGACAAGTATTAGCTTTCGATTAAAGTAAGAATCATCAAAATCGGTACACCGAGCAAAAAGTTATGCGGCATAATACAACGTAGGTCGACGAAAAAGTAGTCAAGTAAATACGCATTATTAGATATAATGCCTCGTTTCCACTAGGGGACAAATGAGGAACATTTGTCCCTCAACAATGTTGCGGGACAGATGTTTCGAACATTGTGTAGGCCACACTAGGGGACAAATGCAGCAACATGTTCCTCATAGAGATAAAGAAACACCTCCATCATTTGTGAAGTTATTTTTATTTATTTATTTAATTAATTAAATTAATAATATGCTCATGAAAAATACGTCAAATGCCAATGAACTTGTTGGCACAATTTTTGTTGCAATACCTGCTGAATTAAACAGTCTTTAGATCAACCAAATATTTCAAGGTCATTAAACGCACTAAAATTTTGGATTGATAGTAAATATTGAAATATTATCACTCAGATGCTCTCAGAAATAGCTGTTAAATATGTGATTTCTTCTGTAGCATCTTAACGAATTGCTTCTGTAATCAATCTTTTAGTGCCTAATAATAGTAATAGTTGTTTGACAACTGAACATATAAAACAACGAATATTTTTAAAATCTTACTGAATATTGGTACGCATTATTGTTTTATTAAAATTGAACAATAATTACTGAGAACCTTACATTTTAATAAATCACTGATAATTTAATTTGTTTAACAAATATTATACTGAATTATAAACTGTGTAAATTATTTTTTAAATCGACACGATTGTTTTTTTTTTTAATTATCAAAATCGGACCACTCTGTAAAAAGTTATGCGTGGTCATACATAAAAAATATACGCGTCGAATACATAGCCTCCTCCGTTTGTACATCGGTTGAAAAAAAGGCGATGAAATAAAATTGATAAATTGTGTTTGCTAGCAAACGAAAAAAACCGACTTCAATTACATCGACAAATAATACAACGTAAGTAGACGAAAAAAATTTAGTAACGCACTTGTCGTCACTACGACTTTCGAAGGTTCCCCTCGATTTTTCTGGGATTCCATCATCAGATCCTGGTTTCCTTATCATGGTACCACCCTTGGGATATCTCCTTTCCAACAAAAAAAAAAAAAGAATGATCAAAATCGGTTCGTAAACGACGAAGTTATCCCCGAATATACATTAAAATCGAATTGAGTAATCTCCTCCTTTTTTGAAGTCGGTTAAAAAATATCGATATATTATAGATTTTTTTTCGATATCTCTAACTCCGATATTGATTATGTATTTAAAAATTTCGATACACCGAGAATCCGATATTTTAAAAAATATCAAAAGCCCTACCATGCGACATTGACGCGAAACAAATGTTTTCGATCTCGAAGCGGGAACAAGCAACATGTCCCTAAACACGTACACACTGTGGGACATGTTGCGGGACATGTTGCGGGACACTGTGCAACATGTGTGTGGACGTGTCCCCCAACATGTCACGGGACAAAATGTTCCCTAGTGTAGACGGGGCTGACGCGGAACAATTGTCCCATGTTGCGGTAATGCCTCGTCTTCACTAGGGGACATTTTGTCCCGCGACATGTCGCGGGACAAAATGTCCCCTAGTGGAAACGAGGCATAAAGCCATGTATCCACTAGGGGACAAATGAGGAACATGTTGCGGGACATGTCCCTCAAAAATGTCGCGGGACACATGTTGCGGAACATTGTTTAGTCCACACTAGCCAGTGTTTATAGAAATGTTGCCCGAGGAGGTTGTGGTTATTAGTTCTGCGTACATAGTATTTTTAACGAGTGTGTTGAAACGTAAGACAAAGAGAAGGTGGTGGATGCGGAATTTCTTACTGCAACGAGAAAGAAGAGTTAATATTTTAAGTGATCTCCGAATGTCTGACGGATCGTTTGTGAATTTTACTCGAATGTCATCATCTGACTTTGAAAATTTATTGCAAATGCTCGGACCTTCCATAGCCAAACAGGATACAATACTACGGAATGCTATTAGACCCCATATCAGACTTGCCATTACATTGAGGTACTTGTCGACTGGAGATTCATATGCTTCCTTGTCGTACACTTTTCGAGTGTCAAAACAAATGATATGTAAAATAGTACCAGAAGTTTGTAAAGAACTGATAAACAAATTGAAGATATTTGTAAAGGTAAGCTAAAGAAAATGCAAACTTTATTTTAAAAGTTATAGGCATTTTTCAAAATCGGTGATTTTGCGGGAAATTACTTCCCAATTCCCATACCGCATAGAATAGACAGAACGTACGTACGAACTAGTGATGTACACAGTGATGGTACACTCGTAATAAAATAAAATATATAATGAAAGGCCACATAAACTTGAAATAATATTTATTAATATGTCAACATGCATAATCAACAAAATAATAATCTTTAACAAACAAAAAGAAAATAAAAATGGAATTACAAATTCCTCTTTAAAAAAAAACAAATATATAACAGGAACTTAAGATCAGACTTAGTTATTAAGATCAATTTACTAATCATTAGCATGCTAAATAAAAAAAATATAATAGGTAAACCATTAAACGAGATCAAGCTAACAAATTATATTAGTATTTAGTTTAAAAAAATACAATAATTATTATTGTGTAACAAAAAACTTGAAATAATATTTATTATAATATTTCAACGTGCATAATCAACAAAATAATAATTTTAAAAACAAAAAGAAAATAAAAATGAAATTACAAATTCCTCTTTAAAAAAACAAAACAAATATAACAGAAACTTATGTTCAGACTTAGTTATTGAGATCAATTTACTAATCATTAGCATGCTAAATAAAAAAACTATAATAGGGAAACTATTAAACAAGATCAAGCTAACAAATGATATTAGTATTTAGTAAAAAAAATACAATAATTATTATTGTGTAACAAAAAACTTGAAATAATATTTATTAAAATATGTCAACGTGCATAATCAACAAAATAATAATTTTTAAAAACAAAAAGAAAATAAAAATGGAATTACAAATTCCTCTTTAAAAAAAAAAACAAATATAACAGGAACTTAAGATCAGACTTAGTTATTGAGATCAATTTACTAATCATTAGCTTACTAACGGACGCCGCGTTGGCGCGGCGGTCACAGCACTGGATTGCGATTGGCTGTTGCGCGGGCGGTTGCGGGTTCGATCCCCGCACACGACAACATTTGTATTGAATATGCAGATGTTTGCCGTGGTCTAGGTGTTTGTGCAGTCCTTGTGGGTCTCCCCACCATGCCTCGGAGAGCACGTTAAGCCATCGGTCCCGGTTGTTATCATGTACACCTGATAGCGATCGTTACACATAGTAGGGAATATATCCGCCAACTCGCATTGGAGCAGCGTGGTGGTTTAAGCTCCGATCTTTCTCCTACATGGTGAAGAGGCCTATGCCCAACAGTGGGATATTACAGGCTGAATCGTAGCATGCTAAATAAAAAAATATATTAGTGAAACTATTAAACGAGATCAAGCTAACAAATTATATTCTTATTAAGTAAAAAAAAAATACAATAATTATTGTGTAACAAAAAAAAAATCAACCTTTTTAAAAAATTAAATACGACAAACTACTTCTTGTAACGTAGTGAACGTGTTAACTAATTCGTATTACTGTCATTAATACTATTAGTGCTCGAGGAATCCATACTTGCAAGTATATTTTGACTAATATGCTCTTCAGAAGGCCCCGAGCTGATGTTACTGGATGCAGTGCTATAACTATGTTGCACAGTTGGCTGGCTTTGATTACTTCTACGGTATTTCCCTAAACGTGCATCTAATAAAATATTATTAATATAATATTTAGCTATAATAATGCTATGTTCGTCATTTAACGCGCGTAACTCTGTTCCAACGTACTGTCCATAAACTTCAAATTCATCTTGGGACATCATTCTATTTTTAGCTTCATGCAAAACCTCATAAGCCTCCTCCAATCTATCATTATTAGGGCGGCTTCTTTTGCGAGTTGGTCGCGACGGTGAAGGTGTTGGTGCAGGACTTGTGGGTTGCTGTGATTGTTCAATGCCAGAATGCGTTTCTACTTGATGAGGAGAGTGAAATTCCTCAACAGTAGATTGAGATTGTACGGCGTCTTCATCCGAAGACAAAATCGTGTCTTGGCTTTGTGGGCTCTGAAAAGTTATAAAATATTAAATCAATTATTATAATAAGTATAGAATACAAAACATTTATTGTATTATTTCAAACATCTGTTAGACATGAATCCCTAACTATTAGTAGGCAAAAATAGTATTTAATGTATAAGTATTTCGTTACAGGCTCCAGCTACTGCAAATGAATGGAAAGCCAAAGCTAAAAACTTTGACATTATATGGAATTTTCCGCATTGCGTTGGATCTATAGATGGTAAACACGTTTTGATCCAAGCTCCTCCGAATTCTGGAAGTGACTATTTTAACTATAAAGAACAATTTAGTATTGTCCTATTGGGTATTGTGGATGCAGATTATAATTTTATCTATGCCAATTGTGGTGCTAAAGGAAAATCTTCTGACAGTGGAGTATTCCAAGAGACTGCTTTTTATAAAGCTTTGGTTGATAACCAACTCAACTGGCCAAATCCAGACCCAATACGACAAGATGGGCCAAATATGCCTTACGTACTTGTAGGTGACAGCGCCTTTGCACTGACAGAAAACATGATGAAGCCATATCCCGGTAATCACGACGTGGGGACAACAAGACGCATTTTCAACTATCGACTGTCAAGAGCTAGAAGAATTGTCGAAAATGTGTTCGGTATCTTAGGTGTTGTATTTCGTATATTCCGAACTCCCATAGCCCTCAAACCCTCTAATGCTGAAGTTGTTGTAATGGCGTGCGTATACCTTCATAATTTTTTAAGGCGAAATCGTCAATCGAGATCACTGTACAGCCCACATGGAACCTTTGATTCTGAGGATGTGGATCACGAGATTTTAGAAGGGTCTTGGCGCAGAGAAATTGGATCTGTTAATATGTCGAATTTGAATGATATGGGAAGACGCTACCCTCAATCTGCTATGGAAATAAGAAATAAATTTGCTGAATATTTCATTACTGAAGAAGGATGTGTTCCATGGCAGAATAATTTTTAAATAAATAAATCAGTATTGTACTATAATTTTTGCCTTTTATTTCATTTTCCTTTAATTAAATAATTTTTCCATAAATGTTTACTGTACAACGTCGTGGTGCGTACTAGTCTTTGATAGTTTGCGAATGACCTAGATGGGCAGAACGCTCCTTTAGGTGAACTATGAAAAAAAAACCTAAAAACGAACAAAAACAATTTTGATTGAACATTGAAGAACAGTTAGTGAACAAAAGAAATAGCAATAATTGTGTTTGCTCGCAAACGAAAAAAAACCGACTTCAATTACATCGACAAGTAATACAACGTAATAAGACGAAAAAATAGTCAAGTAAATACGCGCTATTAAAGATTACTCAAAAAGTTGTAATCAGTTTTCGATCTAATTTAAACAAACCTACAAGACAAGTATTAGCTTTCTATTCAAGTAAGAATCATCGAAATCGGTACATCGAGTAAAAAGTTATGCGGTATAATATAACGTAGGTCGACGAAAAAGTAGTCACGTAAATACGCATTATTAGATATAACTCTAAAAGTACTTGTCAGATCTCAATTTTTAAATGGGACCACATGACACGCAACACCTTTCAGTTAAAACAAAATTGATCGAAATCGGTCCACCCAGTCAAAAGTTCTGAGCTAACATACATTAAAAAAAAAACATACGTGTCGGCTTGAGAACCTCCTCCTTTTTTGGAAGTCGGTTAAAAAAAGAAAAATAATAATAGAAATCAATATTTACTGCTAACTTGCTAGTCAATTTTTGAAAATTATTTTTTAGCAATTTATTAGATTACATTTGATTACATTTCATTCATATACTTTCTCAATCTGTGATTTCAAATAACTTATATGAAAATCGATTCACAGGGAGTAAACTCCAAGAAATACAGATGAGTTGAGGTCTTCCTCCTTTTTTTGGAAGTCGGTTAGTGACAAAATAATTACAAGTACCTGGGTGACCGAGCCTAGCTCGGTATTTTCATTTTATTTTTTGTTTTTTTTTTTCTCGGTATTTTTATATTTTAATTTTATTTAAATAATAAATCACGAGTGAAATTTAAAAAAAAAGAAAAAAAATTATCTGGAGACGATTCGAACCCGGGTCAACACGATTTGACACCCGCCGATTTCCTAATTACGCCATTAAAGCTATGTTGACGCGTAGTGAAATTAAGCTTCGTATTCTAATGATATTTTTTCATTGCTTAAAAACAGGGATAAAACGACATTTTTTTAAATGAATCCTAGCTAGATCAATTTTTCGCCCCCGAAATCCCCTGCATACTAAATTTCACGAAAATCGTTGGAGCCGATTCCGAGATTCAGAATATATATATATATATATTTATATATATACAAGAATTGCTCGTTTAATAGTATAAGATATGACTTACGTTTGTGTCCAACGTATCCAAGCTTCCAGAAGTTGTGGCTCCCTTTAGTAAAAATTTCATGGCATCGTACGCAAACCATGCACTGGACATCACATCCTCTCGTCCACTACCTGTAGTTTTAGAACATTTAACTTTCTTCCTTTCTCGAACAAATTGCGAACGCAGGGAATGAATTTTCGTTTCTATTGCTTTTCGAGGCAATTTCATCTCTTTGGCAATATCCTCCCACGCATCATTTTTCTTGATTTTATTTTTATAATAGCGGTGTGTAGTGTCCCACAACAATCCACGACTTTCGTACAGCTCAATAAGTGAAAGCACAGTATTATTTTCCCACACTATAGACATAATAAATAGGCACGTTGCGTACGCGACTACACTTGGCGACAAAATGGTGACAAAATGATGCAACACGGCCGCTGCCAAATTCATACAAAAAAAAAAAAAAAACAAATACCTATACCAAAATTTTCATAAATTAAAATCTGCCATCTGTGAGCTATTCTGGCGTCCGCTGCAAAAACTGATCCAAAACCCTTGAATTTAAAGCATACTTTAGTACAAAATTCATGTGGCTATAGCGACGATATTACAACCGAAGTCGGCAAAGATCTCTTTATTTCACAATATCTTTTGTTTAACGTAAACACAACAAAATTTGATTGATCTAAACAAAAGATTAAAAAAATGTTCCCACGAACGGTCCAGATGGTCAGCAAGTGTAGACCTTTACCTTTTGTTTATAGATATCAGGTAAGTAGGTAGGAAAGCGTGTAGGTTGCGGTGTTAAATTTATGGTTCAGTGCCAAAACAGTGAACCATATATGAATTTTTGTGTAAGTATAGATAATATTTCTCTCACTTGGCATGTATTTTATGCCACTCGAAGCGGGCGGGTAACGGCTATCTTATATACCGGGTGTATTTGGAACGCTTGGAAAAACGAAGAGGTATGATAGTGTTGGCATGACCTGACATGATACAAGTGAAAAAAACGCGAAAATAATTTTTTTTCTTGCCTGTTTTCATAACTTTTCTTTGTTTAGTCGTTCATCGTTTTAGTTTTTACGAAAACATTCAATAACAACCATCCTATTTTTTTGCAATTATTCTTATTTGTATCTCAATAAGCATTTTTGGTGTTTGATCGTAAACATACAAACTGCACGCTGAACAATAAACACTGGTACTTATACTTTTTCTCATACGAACTTTATTTAACATTCATAAAAAATATTTTTACGTAGGTAGTAGTACAAAAATAATAAAATAAAATAAATATTTAAGGGGGGCTCCCATACAACAAACGTGATTTTTTGCCTACTTTTGCTCGATATCAATAAATAGTAGCAGGTAGGCACTTGAAATATTCACAAAATACTTAAGTTTAATAATAAATAATAACATTAAAATAAAAATAAAAATATTTAGGGGGCTCATACAAGAAAGTGACTTTTTTGTCGCTTTTTGCCCGATATTAAAATCAATGTAAGTATCTACTGTTGTTTACCTAGCCAATGGTACGGAACCCTTCGTGTGCGAGTCCGACTCGCACTTGGCCGATTTTTTCAGACATATGCGGTCTTTTTCGAATGCCGACTTACACGATTCTACGAATTCCACGGCCAGCTCGGCCCTTTGGCGGCATTTTCTCAAAGACATGCCGTCAATGCCGCCAAAGTATTTATTTATTTATACTTTATTGTACATCACAACTACAAATATCATTTACAGACTGTGGAAGTACAATGGGCGGACTTATGGCTATTTAGCCATTTCTTCCAGACAACCCAAAAAAGTACCGCGACCTGGCGAAATTTATGTTATATACTAAGATTTTCCCGCGTCCGCGCACCGAAATCAAGTACCTATCTAAGGCACAGTCGCTTTGCGCTTACTTTGAGTTTCGGACGCGGTTTGAGCAAAAATTTAATTCTCGTAATATTGTTTCGTATTTGTTATTTTTATTTTATTTGTACTTTTGAAAGTGTGAAGGACGTTTTGTGCTGTTGTGTTTTTTTTTTGTTCATTTTATTTTAACAACAATGCCTAACGCGTACATTTATAGTGCTCGTGAATACGGTGACATGGTCATGTGTTTGGGACAGGCTGAAGGGAACGCATTACATGCTATACGTATTTATAGAGATAAGTTTTTTGTGGGGTTACGTAAAGGATAGAGTGTTCGATCGGGAGTGTAATACCGCCATCGAATTGCGTGATCGGACTTGCAGTGTTTTTGCCAAGTTGCGAGAAGATCATGTAGTGGATCTGTCTTTATTGCCCCGACTTCACGAAGAGACCCACAGACGAGGCCAGATTTGCATCCATAGGAATGGAGCACAATTTGAACCCCACCTCATTCGAACCCGAAAAATGTAAAAAGGTAGGTGGTTCTGTAATTTTCGCTCCGCCGCCGCCACCCGCGCCACGCCGCCGCCCGTACCCCGCGCGTCTCGCGGTCAACGAGTAGTTCACAATGTTTACGATACATTTCTGCCTCACATAAATACATAATTCTAAAATGTTCTTAAAAAAACGTTTCTGAGATAAATGGTTATATGCATTAAATATCATAGTATACTAGCTGACCCCGCAAACGTTGTACAAATCTCGACGACACAACTACGAACGCGATTACAGATTATAGCTATGTAGCTAGCCACGCGATCTGCCCGCTGGTTTCGAAACGTTGCCTGCTCCGCTGCCGCCCCACTGCCCGCAAAATTCGAGGCAGCGGCCTCATGTCGCGGAACAAATGTTTTCGATCTCGAAGCGGGAACAAGCAACATGTCCCGCGACACGTATACACTGTGGGACATGTTGCGGGACATGATGCGGGACACTGTGCAACATGTCCCCCAACATGTCGCGGGACAAAATGTTCCCTAGTGTAGACGGGGCTGACGCGGAACAATTGTCCCACAACTCGTATATGTTGCGGCAATGCCTCGTCTCCACTAGGGAACATTTTGTCCCGCGACATGTCGCGGGACAAAATGTCCCCTAGTGGAAACGAGGCATAACTCTAAGAGTACCTACTTGCAGCGTTGCCAACTCTACCAACTTTTCGGTAGATCTACCAACTTTCCGTGTCTCACTCAAATCTACCACCTCACGAGAAAAATCTACCAACTTTTCAAGTTTTTAAAATTTTTAAATATTATGTTATTTAAACTAGAAATTCAAACAGCGTACATATTCGTTCGCGCACTCGTCACTTGGAATATATCGATGTAATATATTTCAACTTTTTAAGCAAGATTTCAAGTTGAAGTCGTGATGTTCTTATTGGTTGATTTGGACAATGCCCATTTTTCTATTTCTATGAAGCCGTGCCCCGGTACGTGCTTTCAACAAGTGTTCAGACAATTGATATATTTATAATTTTTTAAATAGTATTCTTTATTAATTGAAACTAGATTTTTAATAATATTCTAAAAGTGATCAAAGCCGCAGTATATTTTATTGTTTAAACTTTAAAAGAACGCATATTTTGATTGAGTAATCTGTAAGTATAAGATAAAAAAATATTTTATGGTACGTAAACAAAAATTGCGTGCGTACAAAGTACACATGTCAGAAGTGAAACTTCTTTAGCAAAGTAATAAAAAAAACGAATTGAAAAGAAAACAAAAGGCCAATTAAAAATCACAAAACCGCTGAATAGCGCCATCTTTCAGTTATATTACTATTCGCTATGGCGCCATCTATACACGCAGAAACATTCTTCACAGAACAAACAAGTATTTTTTATATCACAAGCTGAAAATTTACATGAATATTATTTACTGTTTTTAATTAATTATTAATTTAAAAAACAAAAAAAAATTAAGAAAAAAAAAGTCAACGTCATGCGGTGTTCCCAGGCGGTCACCCATCCAAGTGGTGCGCGTTGTCGCGTTAGCGGCCTCTCAAATTTTACCCCTCATGGGCCTAAAGAAGTTTCACTTCATTAAACAATTTTTTTTATAAAAATTTTTTTAACAGAAAATCGCATTTCAGTTTCCAGCCCTCATTGTCAAGTAAATTATAATTTTTACATTAATTTCTTCAGTCCATAATATGCTTCGATTTTTTAATTGATATTGACCATTTTTTAGTTGTTATTCCTTTTTTTACTATAAGTAATAGAAATGATTGTATAATGATTACTTTTTTACGAAAAAAAAAATGAATTAAAAGTATCATATTTTAGGGTACTAAAATCGTATATAAAACTCGAAATTATAGTTGGTAGATCTACCTACTTTTCGAATTGAAGATGGTTGGAAACTACCAACTTTTGAAATTGTATCTACCTACTCGATAAAATTCGAGTTGGCAACACTGCCTACTTGTCAAGTCTCTTAATAAAAAAACGGCGGGAAATTTCAAGGCGCGCGGTTGTCTTTTTTTGAGTTCTTCATTAATTAATAGTTTTTTATAATTTATTCATTCAGATCAGTTTTCTATAGTATTTTTTTATTTAGTTTGTATAATATATTATAATTAGTTAGCAGTCTTAGTTGGTAAGTTTTCTTTCTATTCTAATATGAATGAGCCACCCGATCCCGGGGGAACATGCAAAGTTCCCGAACCTGGTAGTTATATCACTATAGAAAATTATGAAGACTCTAGCATGGATACTGATCAATCATCAAAAAAAAAATTTTTAAAACGTCGTTTAAATAAAATATGTAAAAATTGTAACAGAAAGAAAAGGAAAAATGTTGGAAACCAAAAGGAAATTGGATGTTGTTGTGTAGAGTCAGATAAATCTGATGATGGTAAAGACATAACAAATCCTTCAATTACAAAGCAGCCTTTAATACAATCTGATAATCCAGAAGTTGTTGATTCGCGCAGTAAACCAAATTCTTCTATTAGTCGAAATCTTTATAATGAATTAGACGCGCCTCCTTACATTATTCATGTACAGAAGATTCAATCCTCCGATAATGACGGAACTATATTGCATCCAATTACCTTTGGAAATTTTCTTTTGAAAAATAAGATTTATAACGTAGTCAATGGCAGTGTGAAAAGAATTGGTCGTAACCGTATGTCTGTCTCTTTTACTAATTACCTAGATGCCAACTCCTTTATAAACAATAGTATTATAACAGAAAATAATTATAAAGCATACGTCCCTTCATTTAACATTTTAAGAATAGGTGTCATTAAAGGAGTTCCAACAGATTGGTCTTGTGGCTACCACATCGATTCACTATTACGTAAGTAGTATGTAATAGTAAGTCGATGTACTAGCACAAAATTATTTACTTACCTATAATACCGTACCTTGAACAATACCTTTAAAAACACCTTCAAAATACCAGTTTACCTCGAAAACCTTTACCATGAAGAATGACATCTGATTCGAGTAAGAAACATGAAGTAGGTAGCCCTGAGAAGGGCTGTTTTGGTTTTCGTTAGAAACAATGATAGTTAGCCCTCAAAAGGACTTTTTTTTAATGTTAAGAAACAAGAATTATTAATGACGTCGTTAGCTCTGAAAAGAGCTGTTTGTAAATAAATATTTCACAGCACGCCATGCACGAAGCGGATGTACAAGCAGTCACAGTTCACATAACTTCACAAATCTTCAAGCAAGCTTCTTTCTTCGTGTATAGCTGTATATCTTCAAGATTTGCAGTCACGCCGCGCCGCTGAGTAAAGAGCGCGCGACACGTCCTCGCGCCACGTCGATTGCCGCCGAATGAGGAAGCCGCGGGGAGCGCCTCTGTTATTAATAGAGTTTCGCCCGCGACGTCGTTCTACACAGCGCGCGAGTAATTCCGACGAAGCACGAATCACGCTCGGTGAAAGAGAGACGGAAATAATGCGTAAAAGAAATGCATAGCACTAATTAGAATCGCTTTCTAATTGGTTAAAAAACTAATTATTTTATTGGTTATTATAATTTTTCTTTGTAAATATTTCTGTATAAATATTGCGATTTTTGCCTAATAAAATCATTCAATTCGATCGACACCTTCTGAAGAAGTCTTTTATTTGAATACTCTCCGAAGTCTCCAAAGTGGTGACCCGACGCTGAACAAGAACAAGAGGAATCCCTGCTCGTGAAGAAAATGGAAAAAGCAAGAACCGCCGAATCCCTGCCCGCCGCCACCGCCGCTGCCGCTGCCGCCGCTACCGCCAGCCAGCTAGCCAGCCAGCCTTCAGAAATCGCGAATATTTCGCTTTCACTGCGAATTCCACCTTTCTGGCGCGACCGTGTTCGATTATGGTTCTACAGCTTCGAAGCCGCTACTCACGATCAGAAGAAAGGCGAACAACAACTAGCACAGATGGTTATCGCTCGGTTAGAAAAGCAAGATATCGAACAAATATCAGACCTTCTCTACAATCCACCTGAAAGCAAGCCATATCAAGCTATTAAAGAACGTCTCATCACTGCGTACGAAGAGTCAGACAACCGACAGTTTCAAAAGCTCTTGTCAGAAATGGAACTAGGAGATCAGAAGCCGTCACATCTACTACGCCGGATGCGCGATCTCGCTCGTGACAGAATCCCCGACGCCACGCTACGCATCCTGTGGACCAACCACCTACCTCCACACATCCGCTCAGTCCTAGCCGTGAGCGACTCTTTCAGCACGAAGACTGCGCTAGAAGAACTCGCACTGCTCGCTGACAAGATGCTAGAACAACACCGCGAAGTCGCCGCCGTCAGCACTACACTACCGCCTCCTACGTCCGCATCACAGATCGATACAAACTTCTTAATAAACGAAATAAGAAAACTCTCCATAGAAATCGCTGAATTAAAGTCAAGACAACCGCAGCATAATTTCAGAAGAAACCGTTCTCGAAGCCGTACATACAACCCGCGATATAAATACCGATCAAGAGAAAATACACCATCGTCAGCGTGCTACTACCACCTACGTTTCGGAGCCCAGGCAAGAAACTGTAGGTCACCGTGTTCCTTCGTGGCTAATAAAGAAAAGCAACCGGAAAACTAGAGAGAACGCTGGCAGAGGCGGAATCCGGCGCTCAAGAATACTCCTACCGCCTATTCGTCACAGACAAGAAAACAGGAATATCTTTCTTAGTAGACACGGGAGCTAACATATCCGTCCTACCTAGAAAGAAAACTCACTTCACTACACCGCTGCCATTCAAACTCTACGCCGCTAACAACACTACTATATCGACATACGGTGAAAAAACACTCGAACTCGACCTCAGCCTTCGCCGTCCATACAAGTGGAAGTTCATAGTCGCTGACGTGTCAAAACCGATACTAGGAGCCGATTTTCTGAAGCATCATCAACTCATCGTGGATTTAAAAAACAAGAAACTTATCGACAACGTCACTAACTTAACAGTCAAAGCACCCGTTCGAGCTACATCTATACCTACAGTACGTAGCATAGACTGTAACAACGTTTACCACGACATACTCTCAGAATTCCCCGGCATAACAAGACTGACTTCAATGAACATAAACGACAGCAAGATCAACGTCCAGCACTATATCGAAACCGAAGGCCCGCCCGTACATTGTCGTGCACGTCCCATACCACCACACCGCTACGAAAAAGTAAAGAAAGAGTTCCAAAACATGATCGAACAAGGTTTATGTCGACCCAGCAAGAGCCCATGGGCGTCACCTCTTCACGTCGTACCGAAGAAAAACGGAGACATACGAGTCTGTGGTGATTATCGCCGTCTCAACGCAATCACCAAGGCCGATCGATACCCGGTACCACGCGTCAAAGACTTCACGTATCAACTCGCTGGAAAAACAATATTTTCAACAATAGATCTCAACAGAGCTTATCAACAACTCTGCGTCCGCGACGAGGATATTGAAAAAACAGCTATAATAACACCGATGGGATTATTCGAATTCCCGAGAATGTGTCCAGGTTTAAAAAACGCAGGCCAGACATTCCAGCGATTTATACATCAAGTGTTGAGCGGACTGCCCTACGTATTTCCATTCATCGACGACGTACTACTTGCATCTGAAAACGAAGATCTTCACAAAGAACACTTAAGAACCGTGCTACGAAGACTTGAAGAACACGGAATTACAATAAATCCTTCGAAGTGTCACTTCGGTCAAACAGAAGTTCAATTCTTAGGATATCACGTTTCAAAAGACGGTATTAAACCCCCAACACAGAAGATCGACATCATCATGAAGTATCCGAAGCCTACAAACATCGAAGAGCTACGTCGTTTCCTCGGTATGTTAAATTTTTATCGCGATCACATACCTAACGCCGCGTCTATACAAGCGCCACTAAACGCATACCTACACAATGTGAAAAAGCGAGACAAGACCGTCATACAGTGGACAGAAGAGTCGACACAAGCATTCGAAGCATGTAAAAACAGCATCAGCAACGCCGCTTTACTTGCTCATCCATCACATCAAGCTACATATGCGTTATTCTGTGACGCGTCCGACAAGTCAGCTGGCGCCGTCCTACAACAATACGTAAACAAAACGTGGCAACCTCTCGGCTATTATTCAAAAAAATTCTCCGACGCGCAATCGAGGTACTCAACATACGACAGAGAACTTCAAGCTATCTACATGGCTGTGAAACACTTCCGCAAGATGTTTGAAGGCCGACCACTCATTATATTTACCGATCACAAGCCTCTCACATTCGCAATGAATAAGATTAATTCATCTACAGAAACACCGAGACGTACGAGACAATTATTATTTATTAGCGAATTTACAACCGATATACGACACGTGAGCGGTAAACAAAACATCGTTGCCGACGCCCTAAGCCGCATAGAAACGATTACATGTCCCTCAATAATCAATTATGAAGAAATCGCATCCGCACAGCAACAAGATCCTACGATACAACAGTTATTACTTCAAGATAACATCAACTTAAAGAAAATTATCATCCCGAACACCGACGTCGAATTATATTGTGAGACTTCAACTTCGAATATACGACCCTATATACCTGAACAATATCGACAACAAGTTTTTAAAAGTGTACATAACATAAGTCATCCTGGAACGCGTACGACTCGAAAGATGACGTCACAGAAATATTTTTGGCCGGCAATGAATAGCGACGTATCAAACTGGACAAGGAGCTGTATTGACTGTCAAAAAAATAAAATACAACGCCATACGTACAGCGCGACATCTAAATTCCCGCCAACGGAACGCTTTCATCATATTCACGTCGATATTGTTGGTCCATTACCTACGACAATGCAAGGTTACCGTTATCTTATAACAATGATCGACAGAGAAACTAAGTGGCCTGAAGCAATACCTACCGACGATATAACAGCAGAAACAGTCGCCGAAACTATATACAAACACTGGATCGTAAGATTCGGCTGTCCGTCGACATTAACTAGCGACCAAGGCAGACAATTCGAAAGTCAGCTGTTTAATAATTTAATGAAAATCATGGGAATTACGAAAAACCGAACTACTCCATATCACCCGGTTAGCAACGGCATTATCGAACGCTGGCATCGCACACTAAAAACCGCGCTACGAACGAAGCTATCAAGTTCAAGGACATGGGTCAACGAACTACCTACTGTATTACTCGGATTACGAGCGACCCTACGCACAGACGCCGGAGTTAGCCCAGCCGAACTCACATACGGCTATAACCTACGTCTACCAGGTGATTTCTTTAATACATCGATACCTACAACTACGAGCGACTATAGTTACATAAACAAAATAAGAGAAGCAATAGAATTAAACAGACCGCAAACCGCTACGACTCATCATAACAGCAAACAACCTCTCTTCATTCATAAAGATCTACAAGACTGCAGTCACGTATTCGTCCGAGTCGACGCAATTAAAAAACCCTTACAACCACCGTATGAAGGCCCGTATCGTGTAATAAAGAGAACAGACAAAGTATATACGATACAATTACAAAATCGAGAAACTAACATATCGATAGATAGACTCAAGCCTGCATACTTACTACAGGAAGATATACCTAACGATACGTCATCGCTACAAGATACCAGCTCGCCACGGAACTCATTTCCCGCCAAAACGCATAGCAACGAGACGCCACAACCGAACGCGATTCATAAGAACATCACAACGCGAGTCGGCCGTCCCGTCAAGCTGCCAGTACGTTTCACTTGAGGGGGAGCTCTGTGGCTACCACATCGATTCACTATTACGTAAGTAGTATGTAATAGTAAGTCGATGTACTAGCACAAAATTATTTACTTACCTATAATACCGTACCTTGAACAATACCTTTAAAAACACCTTCAAAATACCAGTTTACCTCGAAAACCTTTACCATGAAGAATGACATCTGATTCGAGTAAGAAACATGAAGTAGGTAGCCCTGAGAAGGGCTGTTTTGGTTTTCGTTAGAAACAATGATAGTTAGCCCTCAAAAGGACTTTTTTTTAATGTTAAGAAACAAGAATTATTAATGACGTCGTTAGCTCTGAAAAGAGCTGTTTGTAAATAAATATTTCACAGCACGCCATGCACGAAGCGGATGTACAAGCAGTCACAGTTCACATAACTTCACAAATCTTCAAGCAAGCTTCTTTCTTCGTGTATAGCTGTATATCTTCAAGATTTGCAGTCACGCCGCGCCGCTGAGTAAAGAGCGCGCGACACGTCCTCGCGCCACGTCGATTGCCGCCGAATGAGGAAGCCGCGGGGAGCGCCTCTGTTATTAATAGAGTTTCGCCCGCGACGTCGTTCTACACAGCGCGCGAGTAATTCCGACGAAGCACGAATCACGCTCGGTGAAAGAGAGACGGAAATAATGCGTAAAAGAAATGCATAGCACTAATTAGAATCGCTTTCTAATTGGTTAAAAAACTAATTATTTTATTGGTTATTATAATTTTTCTTTGTAAATATTTCTGTATAAATATTGCGATTTTTGCCTAATAAAATCATTCAATTCGATCGACACCTTCTGAAGAAGTCTTTTATTTGAATACTCTCCGAAGTCTCCAAAGTCTCCTGAGGAAATAATGTCGAATATCTCAACCCCTGTTGGATGTGGTAAAATTGTTAAAATTAGACGTTTAAATTATAAAACTATTGTTGATGGATCTCCAACTTGGAAACCCACCCAGTCGGTAGTGGTGTATTTTGATGGTAAGGTACTTCCAAAAAGAATATTTATCTGTTACAACTCCCTGCCCGTAGACCTATATGTTTTTCCCACCATTCAATGTTATCACTGCTGTCGTTATGGACATACAAAGTTGCAATGTCGTTCCAAACCTAGATGTTTAAAGTGTGGTCAAGATCATGTTAGCGACACATGTAATATCGTAGATGACTATTACTGTTGTCAATGTTCTGGCCAACATATGGCAAACAGTAAATCTTGTCCAGAACTTAAGAGACAAAAAGAAATAAAACTTCATATGTCACAAAATTGTGTTTCGTATCAAGAAGCTAGTAAAATTTTCCCTACACTACATAAATCATTTGCTGAAGTCTTGTCCAGTCCTCAAAGAAAATTATCTTTCCAAAATGTTAATAGTAATTCTACAACTTCGTATTATCCACAAAAATCTTACAAGAAAACAGTAATATCTAAATCCTCCCGTCCTATAAAAGTTGGAAATGGTTATGACAAAACTGCACATGACAATATCATAAAAGAATTTTGCTTTAATGAAATAGATAGAAATTATAGTCCAATTACAAATGATTCTCCCTCCACACAAGAACCACTAAAAATATCAGATATTATATCTTTATTACAAACCTTTGCCCAGACCAATAATAATATACCGTCCATCGCTGCCCCTTTAATGGAATTACTTGTAAATTTACTTAAAATAAATAATGGCCAACAAAATTATACAATGGAATGCTAGAAGTATAGTTAATAAGAAAAGTGATCTTATTTATTTATTAAATAAATATAAACCATTTTTATTTTCATTATGTGAAACTTGGCTTAGACCAGGTTTTACATTAAATATTAAAAATTATAATACTGTCAGAGAAGACAGATTAGATGGATATGGTGGGGTAGCTCTTCTCATTAAGAAAGACTATCCTTTTAATATAGTATCCATTCCTGTACATAGTCCTGAAATTTCTATTATAGCTGTTATTGTAAATAAAATTTGTTTTGTTTCTGTATATATTTCACATACTTCTATCAATACATTAAATGAAGTTGGGGATATCCTCTTATCTCTTCCTAAACCATTAATTATAACTGGTGACTTTAATTGTCATCACCAGTCTTGGGGCTGCTCCGTGTCAACCTGTTATGGTAATAAACTTTTAGACATATTAGACAGAAACAACTTATGTGTTATTAACAATGGAAATCCCACTAGACGTACAAACCTATCCGAAGGAAGTAGTGTAGTTGATCTAACTATTTGTTCACCGCAATTTACATCTCAGCTGTCAAGTTCTGTTTTATCATCCACATTCGGTAGTGATCACTATCCCATTATAACCTCATTTCCTCTCGGTAAATTAATTAAAAATTGTACCAAACTTCCTCCTAGATACAACATATCTAAAGCCAATTCTGATACCTGGTATCAATTTAGTAATAAGGTTGACATTAAACTTAATCAGAAAATATCTGAAAAAATTAAGGATTCTTGTGACGCACAAATTTTTTTGGATGCATTAACTGAGAGTGCCAATGAGGTATTTAATATAAATCATGGGGGCTCCTATAGTCCTCCATGGTGGGATGTCGAATGTAAAGAATATTTAAATAAAAGAAAAAAGGCTGAAAAAATATTTAAAAATAATATGACTATAGAGAACCTCTTATCATTAAAGGAGATTACAAACAAAACAAAATTACTTTTTAAAAGAAAAAAAAGAGACAGTTGGCAAAAATTCTGCGCATCTCTATCTCCCAATACTCCCTCATCCGCTGTTTGGAAAAACATTAGAAGATTTAGATCGGCTTATAATACCTCCCCATCTCCAACTTTTCCATCCTTTCTAATAGACGATTTTCTTGATAGAATTTCTCCCCCAACTGTTAATTTCTGTAAAGATAACTTAAATGATTATGATGCCTTTTACAATGAATCATCTGAATTAAACTCTCCCTTTTCAATGTCGGAATTAAAGAACGTTTTAAAACATGTATCAGATTCTGCACCTGGACTAGATGGTATTTATTATTCTTTCATTGCTCATTTAAATGACAGAAGCATGTCATTTTATTTAAATTTAATAAACTCTATTTTTCATTCTGGTCACATTCCTTCAAATTGGAAATCTCAAATAATAATTCCAATATTAAAACCTAATAAAGATCCCTCTTCTGCTTCGTCTTATCGTCCTATTGCTCTTTCATCTGTTCTTCTAAAAATCTGTGAACAATTAATTAAGAATCGTCTCGAATGGTACGTCGAAAGCAACGGTTTGCTCTCAGCATCTCAATTTGGTTTTCGACGAAACAGAAGCTCTATAGATAATATTAGTTTACTTACAACTGATATCAGGTTAGCCTTTTCTGTTAATGATTCTGTTCTTGCAGCATTTTTGGATTTATCTAACGCATATGACAATGTTGTGATCCCAATTCTCAAACAAAAACTTCTATACCTACAGATTCCCAAAAAAATTATACGGTTTATTATAAATATTCTTAGTGATAGATCGATTTCTCTTATTGACGGTGATCAAAAATATTCTAGAGTACTTTCTAAAGGACTTCCACAAGGATCCGTTTTGAGCCCCATATTGTATAATATATACACATATGATCTAGATTTAAGTATCGATAGAAAGATTGAGGTTTTACAATATGCGGATGATTTATTATTATATGTAAAAAGTAATAACATTGAATTAGCATGTACAGAGTTAACTACATCTCTTCAATATTTAAAAAAATGGCTTGATGATCATGGTCTAAATTTGTCCCCATCTAAAAGCTCAATTGTTTTATTCTCCCGTAAACGATCAACCACTCCAATTCACGTTTATTACGATGAGACCATTATACCACAAAAAGATGAGTATAAATTCTTAGGCGTTATTTTAGACAATAAACTTACAGGCATTCCTCATTGCAATTTTATCGCAAGTAAGTGTGAAAAAATAATTAACATCATAAGGTGTTTAGCAGGAATTTGGTGGGGTGCCCATCCCTTTTATTTGAAACTTGTGTATAATGCTCTCATACGGAGTGTCATGGAATATGGATCCTTCTTATTAGAACCGGGTCTTCTTTCTGGATTTAAAATGTTGAACAAAATTCAAAATAAATGCTTAAGAATAATTTGTGGAGCAATGAAGTCTAGCCCTATTAACGCTTTACAAATCGAGTGCTGCGATCCCCCGTTACAATTACGACGTCAGTATTTGTCTGATAAATTTCTTTTTCGCCGTCTACAGCTTTCTAATCATCCTCTTATTGAAAAACTTCATCTTTTAGCTTACTTTGTGTCGAATTCATCGTACTGGATACATAAATCTAATCCATGTTTAGTCAACAGCTATTTTAAGTTCAAATCTCTTTCTACACCTTTACATCAATCTAACATGTTACCTTTGTTTTCTTGTCCATACGAATCTCTCATTCTATCGCCACAAATATTGAATATTGGTATATCCAAGTCGGATTTCTTAATAGCCAACGAAAAATTTAATGCAATTATTAACAAAAAATTTAAAAACTCCCATCTGATATTTACTGATGCTTCGAAACATGATGTTAACGGTACAGTAGGCGTAGGAATCATTCACCGTCAGTATAATATTGTACAGAAGGTAAAACTCCCACCAGAATCTTCAGTTTTTTCTGGTGAGTGCTTGGGTATCTTTAAAGCCTTAGAATATATAATATTAGCTAAGCTCAATAACTCAATAATATTTACTGATTCTCTTAGCTCTTTACAAGCTTTAGAAAAGAACCCGTTTAAAATTAAGCAGCACAATCCCATAATATTTGATATAAGAAAATTACTATCTATATGCTTATCAAAAAACTATAATATTAAATTTTCTTGGATTCCTGGTCATTCTGGAATACAAGGTAATGTTATTGCAGACTCTCTTGCTAATGAAGCGATTTCATGTGGTGACCTTGTTCCGTATAAGATTTACTGCTCAGATTTGTTATCAATACCTAAACTCGATCTTGACACATTTTGGAAAACATTATGGGAAAAAAGTAGTAAAGAAAAGGGTAATTATTATTACTCCCTTCAGCCTGATATTTTATCAAAACCATGGTTCTTCTCAATGAATTTTAATAGGAGGTGCTCTAGTATCATTTCAAGGTTGAGACTTGGTCATACTTGTACTCCTGCTCACCTTTCTAAACTTAAAATTACTAACAACTCTTCTTGTTTGTGTGGTTGTGAAACAGGCGATGCAAATCATTTTTTCTTTTCTTGTCCTCTATATGATCGTATCGATTTCCTTAAATCCTTACTAGAATATCAAATCCCTTTTCCAACCTCAATTACTTGTCTATTATATATAAAAAAATATTACATATATAAGATAATTTCAGATTATATAATTACTAATAATATAGAAATTTAAATATTTAGCTCATTAAATATATATTTGATTTAGTTTTTTTATATTAAGTGTGTCATACATGCATAAAATAGGTAATATATTATTTGAATGTAATTTTATTTCTTTATTATATATTTGAATTATACATTTTATTATTTTATATATTTATTATCTAAATGTCATAAATATCCTATATATATTCCTGCCCTGAATGATTCCTAAATTTAACTTCTCCCGTTCCTTTAATATTACATGAAAAATTTCTCCCGTTTGCTAATGGCAAATGTACTATGTACGAGAATTGCCAGATCAAAAAAAAAAAAAAAAAGTCTCTTAATTGCCACCCACCTATCCGTTCGTCGTATCTTCATGTCGTCGCACCGCATTGTGTCATCGTGCCGCAACTGCATCACTGCCCCCCCCCCCCCACCACTACACTTTATTAAACTAGCTTATTCCTACTTTTTACCCTTTTATTTTAAATTTTTATTGGATGCTATCATCAATCTTCATCATAGCCTTCATTCGGACACGACAACAATTCTATACTAACTTGGATGCTTTACTAACGTAAATTAAAGGGTCTATCAAAAGCACACTTTTCTGGACAAAAAAAAAATAGGAAGTAGAGTCTTAGTAATATAGTTTTTACTTTTTAGTACATTGTACACCCATTAAGTAGGCAACTCCTAAAAGTGGTTATAATAATAGTTTTATAATAAAAATAATAACAGTTTCAGAATAATTTATTAAATTCCTTTTGTACAAATTACAACAGCATGTGAATTACATTCAAGTTATTCTTTTATCGACCCATATCAACATCGAGATTATCAGAAAATTTTAATTTTATTGTTAACGTGTTTGGTGTTGTTACATCTGCTACTAGTATATCAGCTCCATTGTACAGTCCTAGCTCGGTGATTTTCTTCTTTAAGTTATCTCTTGTTTTCTCTTCGATGCTCTTGATTGAGGACATATATAAAGTTTTGTTACGGCCATTGATAATTGTAGTAATACCTAAAAAAATAAAAAAATACGAAAATAAACTCATTTTAATTCTTATTGACGTTTTAAATAAAATATAACAAAAATGATCCATAAAATACCGAAGATTATTTTGCAGTCAATTCTGTACCTCCATAACACCTTTTTTTTAAGTAACATTGTGGCTAAAATAATATTTCTTTGAGTGGATATAAAATAAAATTCGCAAAAAGTACTGAAATTTGACATAATTAGTGTATATATATTATATAAACTAGTTTCTGCGCGGGACTTCGTCCGCTTGGAATAGGACCAATTCTGTCATACATGATTTGAGCAAAACTTTAACTGTTTACGCAGCGGAAGCTCTCAAAAGGAAAAAAACCCTGATTTTGAAACATTCTTCATTGGTGCTACACTCCTTTTGGTCTTAGCGTGATGATACATAGACTATAGCCTTTCTCGATAAATGGGCTATCTAACACTGAAACAATTTTTCAAATCGAACCAGTAGATCCTGAGATTAGCTCGTTCAAAAAAACAAACAAACAAACTCTTCAGCTTTATTACATTATAGTATAGATTTGTTTTCTATATTTAAAATAATATGTTTTTATAAATCAATAGCCATCAATAAACAAATCAAGTATATACACAGGGATTTCTATAGTAGTCAATTTCGTCCCCTCCAAAACCGGTTTTCAAGGGGTCGATATTTTTGACATGGGCCAAAATTTTATATTATATAACTATTATTAAAAATACTAGAGATGTGACTTTTACATAATTTGGCTAACAATAAGGGGATTTGACTATGGAGGTCCAAGATTCACTTCGGAAACCGGGTCCCTTGCCCAAAATAATTTGAGAATCCGTGATCTAAGGAGTAAGATAATAACAATATTTTAATTTAAAAAAATAATATTAAATTCACCTGGACTTTTCATCAAATAGCCTTTATCTTCACATAATTTATTATATATCGCTTGCAATGTTGCATTTGATTCAATTTCCATTGTTCGTGTAGTATTACTACAAGCAACACAGTCGGGGCGTTTCTCAGCTGCAAATGTGTATGTATACACACCTTCAGACATATTTAACACCATATAGTTGTTCATATTTGTGCAACACGAAGTAGCTAATTTAAATACCTAAAATATTAAGACTTTATAAATCTAAGCACAAATATCTATGTATATATAAAAATCCCACCAAAAACATAAATGTGAAAAATGACAGCCAAGTTCAATAATAAGAATAATTATATTGTTTGTGGACTTCGCCGAAAAAAGTATTGAGATCTAAATGAGCGCCAAGTTCTACAGAAAATATTAAATTAAGCTAAAGATTTCACTTTGCCAGTTTTCAATAATAATTCATCTTTTATTTGGCTAATAGCTTTTTAATGTTGTTTTCAGGTAAAAACTAGCCAAGTGAAATCTTTAGCTTAATTTAATATTATATGTATTTTATATGTTTTTGGTGGGATATCATTACTTTTTGTAGAGATATTTATTTGAAATTTATTCTTTTTTCTTGCTCATTCTGTTAACGGATTCGATGTCGGAGACCAACCGGATCCTCAGATATCGATTTTGAAAGCAATCGGTCAAATAACTAAAAAGTTCAAGATGGCGGCTACTTTTTCTCATTCTGTTAACGGATTCGATGTCAGAGACCAACCGGATCCTCAGATATCGATTTTGAAAGCAATCGGTCAAATAACTAAAAAGTTCAAGATGGCGGCTACTTTTTCTCATTCTGTTAACGGATTCGATGTCAGAGACCAACCGGATCCTCAGATATCGATTTTGAAAGCTATCGGTCGAATAACTAAAAAGTTCAAGATGGCGGCTACTGTTTCTCATTCTGTTATCAGATTCGATTTCTGAGACCAACCATGTCCCCAGATATCGATTTTGAAAGCAATTGGATGAATAATTACAAGGTTTTTGTATGGGGGCATGGGGGCATCCTTTATTTTTTTACTTCATTTTTTTATACTTTAGATTGACTTCTGTACTATATCTGTGTATTGTGGCGCCACGCGCGCCAGCCACCGCGCCGACACACGCCGTTGGCCGTTTGTTTAGCGCGTATTACAGGTTTTTTGTATGGGGACACTCTTTATTTTTTGACTTCATTTTATTTTTATACTTTTTTTATATAGCAAATGTATCAATTCATATTTTGTGCAAGTTTCAAATATCAACTTATAACGGTTCAGACGCTACAATTAAAAAACGTTATTTTTTTTGTATGGGGACCCCCTCTATTTTTTAACTTTCTTTTGTTTTCAGATTTTTTCCTGCGCTTACACGTAATTACCTAGCTAGATGCTAAATTTCGACTTCCTAGGTCATCTGGAAGTGGGTTAGGTTTTTGATGAGTCAGTCAGTGGAAAATTGGCGACTTTTGAACCTTCATATTTTTGTAACCGTTTCAACTAGGTTAATGAAATTTGGGGTTCTAGTTGTCCTTATGGATATAAATAAATATATGTAATTTGATCTGTTTCTGTTGAATAGATTTTGAGTTATGGAGGGGTCAAAAGTCGCTCGAAATGGTTCGTGTAAATATACACACGGCGCGGCGCTGAGTCGCCAGTTCTTTTGCTTGAACTTGGCTTGACACGCTGCCGCGTGTCTCGATTTGTGGTCCAATTACAATTGAAGACTGATTTGTAACATGTGTTATAATTCAATACAGTTACAAATTGTATCATTAATTATTACAACTTTTAGTTCAACAATAATTTTGATACTACCTAACACATCTATTTATAATGGTCTAAGATCCGAGAAGGTAAATCTTCCCTCATCTGTTAATTAGATGAAACAATTTTTTATAGGCAGATTTCAATATTGTGAATTTATAAAAAAAACCTCTGCCACCCTACGCCTGCTACAATTGATAATACTTAATTAGTTAATCAGTATTTTTTAATGATCTTTTCCCTCTCATGTTAATTACATGTAGTAAGCTAAAACCGGCAATATTTTATATTATATACCTTACTGTAGTAGGCACCCATCTCTATGGTTGCTATACTTACCTGCAGCCAGGTCAGAAAAGGTAGATAAATGTAGATTATTACCCTCACATGTTAATTAAAAAATCCAAGTACAATAATAAACGGCGGCGAATTCTAAACATAATAATGTTTGGCTGCCGTATTTAAAGCTGATGCAGCCAAAGATAAATATGGTCTAATATCCGAGATAGCTAAATATTCCCTCATCTGTTAATTAGATGAAACATTTTTTTATAGGCTGATTTCAATATTGTGAATTTATAAAAACAACTTCTGCCACCCTAAGCCTGCTACAATTAATAATACTCAATTAGTTAATCAGTATTTTTTTATGATCTTTTCCCTCTCATGTTAATTACATGTAGTAAGCTAAAACCGTTAATATTTTACATTATATACTTGACTGTAGTAGGCACCCATCTCTATGATTGCTATACTTACCTGCAGCCAGGTCAGAAAAGATAGATAAATGTAGATTATTACCCTCACATGTTAATTAAAAAATCCAAGTGCGATAAACGGCGTCGAATTCTAAACATAATAATGTTTGGCTGCCGTATTAAAAGCTGGTGCAGCCAAAGATAAATAGTATAAAGATACAATTTACGATGACTATGGGGGCTCATTGCGAAGAATGAGACAGAATAATACTAATTCCTTTAACGAAAACAGACAGCGTAAAATTCATGCGCGCGCATCACAGGCTCATTTAAACATACTAGAAAATTCGCGAATTCGAAATTTCGAAAATTTAAGAAAAATGTATACTAGAATAGAGAGAGAGAGAAGATGAGAATTGGAGTAAGTATAAGAAAGATAAAGACAAAAAAATTGCTCCAAATTTTTAAGATTTTTTTTTAATTTACGGAATAATGTGCAATATATATGCTATATCAAGAAAGTTTCACGGTAAGGGTAACTCAAAAGCATATATATTTTTTATTATGCTATATATTAAAAAATATATATGCTTTTGAAGTTTTGAGTTAGCCTTACCGTGAAAATTTATATAATTTAATATTGTCCTACAAATTGCGTGGCACGTTATCCCGGTCCTACGGTCACTGCTGCTCTATCTCCTGCTAACTCTATTACCTACCACAATCGAGAGTTTTCGTAGAGGAATTTTTTGTTCATCTCATCAAAATGAATCTACTCCCGGATAATTAGCGTGATACTAATCAGGTGAAAAAAATGTACTAGGGATTTCGAAAATTTCGAATTTTCTAGTATGTTTAAATGAGCCTGTGATGCGCGCGCATGAATTTTACGCTATCTCTTTTCATTGAAGGAAATAGTATTATTCTGTCTTACTCTTCGCAATGAGCTCTCATAGTCATCATAATTTTTTTTTTATTACTATTTATCTCTGGCTGCATCAGCTTTTAATACGGCAGCCAAACATTATTATGTTTAGAATTCGCCGCCGTTTATTATTGTACTTGGATTTTTTAATTAACATGTGAGGGTAATAATCTACATTTATCAACCTTTTCTGACCTGGCTGCAGGTAAGTATAGCAATCATAGAGATGGGTGCCTACTACAGTAAGATATATAATATAAAATATTGCCGGTTTTAGCTTACTACATGTAATTAACATGAGAGGGAAAAGATCATAAAAAAATACTGATTAACTAATTAAGTATTATCAATTGTAGCAGGCGTAGGGTGGCAGAGGTTTTTTTTATAAATTCACAATATTGAAATAAGCCTATAAAAAATTGTTTCATCTAATTAACAGATGAGGGAAGATTTTGTTATATTCCGGATCTTAGACCATAATAGTTTTACCGCTTTAATAAATTATTACACAAATGTTATTGCAAATAGGATTAGCAATACATGTAATGAGTTTCCTAATTATTCTCAGTTATTGATAAAATTCACGTCTTTGTAAAATTGTCAAATCCCGATCAAGTTTTTTTTTTCTTTATCTAAGGAGTTTTAGTCCATAAGGACTACGCCACTCTTTAGAAACATCACACATGCTACAAACAAGAAAACTAATGAAGTCATCGTCGCATACCAATGTTTACAATCTTTTGCAATGTGGTATGCATTCGGTACACAACGGAGTTGGTGACTGATGAAAAGGTTTTCATCAGTTAAGCAAACTCGATCAAGTTAAAACATGACAAGAACAAGCTTTTGACTAAAATAAAGGGCTGTCATAATGGGTACACCTAGTAAAAGGTTATGAGGTAATAATTATATTTACCTCAGTAGCACATGTAGCAGCAATTGCAGCATTAGTACTTGCAACAGCCGGAATAATATTCTTCAAAACTCCCTGAGTTAATCTATATGTTACCGATGTTATTCCATATTTCATAGCCCTTTCCTGCGCTTTCTCATAAACCCAAGCCACATGCTGGGGATCATCTCCGTCAAGTGGGGTAGAACTGCCCCATGGATTTTCTTTTGCCCATTGCAGAACTTTCACATACTCTATACAGTGTTCTGGTAATCTGTTCAAGAAAATTATGCATTATTTGAATTATTGTTCTTTACACTTAAATGTGATATTATTTTTGTACTCATATTTATTCATTATAATGATTATTAATTAATACTAGGTATTCTACAAAATTTAATATATAATTACGATTATGGTCTATGAATGTAATCTAGAATGATGGCATGTCTTATAAGCCTAATTATATGGCCTTTGCACAGGCTGGCTAACAATCATTATTTTTAGAAACAAATAAAGCATCTATTAGCAATTTTAATCAATCTTTTTTAAATAGTAATAAAACTTCGACATTATTATACCTAGGTGTATTTGCAATTGTACAAAGAGGAAATGTCTTTTGAGGTGGGTATAGATCCAGAGTGCATTCAATGCAAGCGCTCATTCCTGGCAGAATTACTCTCGCATTTCCCTTAAATCCCTCTGTGCCTCCGTCAACCAATGGAATCACACTGCTTTGGTCCAAACTTCCTGTAAACAAAAATTATTTCAGAAAACCCAACCACATAATAAGTAAAAAAATTAATAATGTCTTATAACTATCAGTACTAAATAAAAATATATTTGGCAGATATTATTACAAGTTCATTTTTATAACATTATCAATAAAGAAAACAATAATTACTATCATCATTGTATTGCAGCAACGACATTAACATTCCGTTAAGCCAACGCCTTGCAACAATTGAATCAAGTCCACAAACTACAATATGAAATTGACGGTAAAATCCCTCATCTAGATCCTGAATCGCACAATGATGTGCTACTGCCTCACAGCCGGGTACTCTGTAACATACATGATCATATAATATTAAAACAATATTTTAAAATATAATAATAAAAAGCTTGTTTTATTGTAATTTACCTCTTATTCACAAATTCGACGGCACATTTTGCTTTAGACAAGCCAATATCGTTCTTTCGAAACAAAAACTGTCTATTAAGATTTGACAGCTCTATAGTATCCATATCCACTATGTGTAGTTTCTTAAAACCCATCAGAGCCAGATCTTTTAACAGTTCACATCCGAGGCCACCAGCCCCAACAATCAAGACTTTGCAAGAGTTCATAATGAAATCTAGAATTTCAGCAGATGGCTCGAAATCGGGATGACAAAAGGGACCAGATCTCTCTAACAGTTTTCTTATGTTATGCCATCTTCTTTGCTGATAATCAAGAGTTTGGACTTCTCCGTCTGCCATTTTCTACGATAAAATAAATTAAAATACTCATTACTCAAATTATAGTAATTAATAAAAATAACCATAGTAAATAGTAATTTAAAATCTATACATATAATAAAATGGTAGGAAAGTCAAAACTGTACATTGAATATTTTTTTAAAAGAATACTTGGGGTGTGATCTACAATCGATACCGAAGCCAAAAATATAGTTTTTAGAATTTTTGTCTGTTTGTCTATTTGTCTGTATGTATGTCCGGGATAAACTCAGAAAGTACTGCATGGATTTACTTCAAATTTGGCAAGAATATTACTAAGAAGTCGGGTCAGAACATAGGCTACATATTATCACGCTATCACCTACGGGTAACGAGCAGAGAACCTTTATTTCTTCAAATGTATGTCCGGGATAAACTCAAAAATTACTGCATGGATTTACTTCAAATTTGTCACGAATATTATTAAGAAGTCGGGTTAGAAGTAGAACATAGACTACATATTATCACGCTATCACCTACGGGGAACGAGCAGTGAACGCACGCAGACGACGTCGCGGGCAGCAGCTAGTCTTATATAAAATAAAAATAGTAATGTTTATAGGCTAATAAGTTTGCCGGTAATCCAAAATTGATTTTAAAAATATACAATATTATCCGGTCATAAAATGATCTCATTTGGAGAAACTAGAAAATTATAAAAGTACAAAACAAGAATTAATGAGTTCAAAATACCCTTAAATTTCTATCTTCAAGCCTTCAACAGTTCAATAGGTATTCAATTACCTATTCAATTTTCAATACAAAAATAAAACTGTCAATGTCAAAATAATGCCGGAGGGAAAAAGGAAACTCCTCTCATCCGAACCACAGCCAACCACAGCTTAAAATCGAGAGGGCTAAAATGAAAAATGACAACTACATTGAACACTTGATTTAAAATATGTCGTTTAAAAATAATATCGCGATATTAAATATCTGGAATGAAATTCATATTTTTATATTATTAACATTTTTATTTAAATGTCAGAAAAAGGGTTACTAAAATCCAATTTTTTAATTTAATTATTGACAAATGTAAGTACCTACCTACAAAAATGTTAGTAGATGGCTGGTTAGCTATATCGTTGGTATGTAGGTATATATTCATTTGTTAAAAATGGCGTGATGGTCGTGTATTTGTCGAAACTTAAGGATTTTCAAGTTTGCAGTTTTCAAGATTTCGTTGTAAGTTCGAAAGTTTAAATATTTGATTAGTTTTCTGCATTAACTCTAAAATTAGACGAAAGTGTTTTTTTGAGATGAGAATCAATGTTTTCGTCGAAATTTGAGGGAGAGACTGTCAGACTGTGAACATCGTAGCACATATATACCTCGTGATTTAAAGCCATGCTTTTACTTAGTTCAACAAATTGTCCTTCAAGATAAATGAAAAAGCTTTTTTTTAAAATCAGAACGACGACTAAGACCCTAACTAGTGATTGTTAGATTAGATAACACATCCTTACTATATTGTAAGCTAGTATAGTTACCTTGGTTGGTTCGCATTGTCCAAAACAATGCCAATTTATTATTTTAACAAATCGGAAATGTGATTTCATACTGTAGAGAAAGATGCAAAATCAATATTATTTTAATTCAACTTTAACTTGTTGGTTTTGAATACAATAACTATTAATAAAAAAATAAATTATAGGTGTCAAAATGGCTGGTAATAAAATAAACACTAAGAAAAAGGATGAAAAAAGTAAGCTAAACAGAATAAACAGTCGAGCAACAGATGAAAACGAGGAAACTGATTTCTCATTACTTAGAAAACCTATACAGACAAATATAACTGGTTTTGCACAGGCAAGAAAAATTTTTGATCAAGCAACTGAGGAGGTAATTTAATTTTTCAAAAAATTAACCCACATAAAGTACATGGATTGCATTTTATATTTTCACATTTGTTTCCAGGTGTATTATGTTAATAAAATTTATATTATTTCATTTCAGCTCAAAAATTTGCTAAGCAATGAATGTGATCTTTTATATGAATGCAAGGTATGCCGGAATATATTCAGAAGCTTAGCAAATTTTATATCACATAAACGCGTATATTGCAAAGAGAAATTCAAGACATCTATTCATGGCAATTTTTTTAAAGAAACAAGTACTGTAAGTTATTTTGCACATGATTTGTATTTTTTATGTGAAAATGTATGTTAATCATTTATTATATGTTATATTTTCATGTACTTAAAATTTTACATATATAAACTATTTAATAGCCTTTCAACTTTTATTTCTAGTTTAAATCTGTAACCTATTTACTAAATATTGTTGTTTTACAATTTTTTTATTGTTATTTTATACAAAAAAAGAGTTCGTTACAAAATGTTTGTAACTGGTATACTGAAATTTATTTTGTACTATTTCAGATACAAGAGGTATTAAAAATAAGAAAGTTAGAAGAAAGTTACCAGGAATATTTAAAAGAAACAAAGGGTTTAAACTGCTCCGAAGATGAGGCCAGCGATGAAAGGATTCCGATGACTAAAGATATAACTGAAGTAGTAGAAAAAATAATTAGGCAGAAAGGCGTTCAACATGAAAAACTAAAAGAACAACAATTGGCTTTTCAGAAAATACCAAAAAGTTCAGTCGCTATGTATCAAAATCTTGTTAATGATGATACCAGCAATGATAGTATGCAAGTCCAAGTAAGAGATTATTGCATTATTTATGTTATCGTTTTTTTTTTTGTATACATATTGAACAATTTTTTTTCCTTTTCTTTTAGGGCCTATGCAAACCACGTTTTTTAAACGCGCCGTTGACGTCGCGCTTTTATCCTACAGAGCAGTTTTTTGGGTCGTTTGTATCGATGCAAACGCGCGGCACCGGCGCGTCTGTATCGATACACACGCGCGTTTGCATCGCGTCTGTATCGCTACACACGCGCGTCAACGGCGCGCTTTTATGATACAGGTGTGCAAAGGTCTACAGGCTGCGTCTGACTCGCGTATGTATCGCGTCTGTATCGCTACAAACGCGCATCGACTGCGCGTTTAAAAAACGTGGTTTGCATAGGCCCTTATCGGGAAACAAATGGTTTGCACTATCAGCAAAGTATTAATTAACTACACTTCTTCACTTAATTTGTATTATAAATCAAGAGTGAATAGGCATCTTCTAGGCAAGCGCACCATCTTAGGCTGCATCTTCACTTACCATCAGGTGAGATCGTAGTCAAGCGCTAGTCTATCTATTTAAATAATTGTGTTTGCTAGCAAACGAAAAAAATCGACTTCAATTACATCGACTAGTAATACAACGTAATTAGACGAAATAAATTAACAAAAGCGCTAATCACCACTACAATTTTCGAATCTTCCCCTCGATTTCTCTAGGATGCCATCATCAGCTCCTGGTTTTCTTACACCCTTGGCATATCTCCTTTCCATCAAAAAAAGAATCATCAAAATCTGCTCATAAACGGTAAAGTTATCCGCGAACAACGTAAAAAATTATATATACGGTCGAATTGAGTAACCTCTTTTTTTGAAGTCGGTTAAAAAATGAATTAGTTTTATATATGATGAAATTTCCCGGTGCATGTTTTACTATTTAAACTAGGCCAAAAATAATTCTTTTTTTACTTATACCTAATTGTGTTATTTATAATAAGTATATTTTAGATGAAAGAGTTGGATAATATACTATCTCAAGAAAATGCAGTTCTACAAAGTGACGGAACATTTAAAGTACAAAGTAACAATGATGAGTCTTCAAATACAGATAATGTTATACAAATAAGTGATGATGAAGAGAATGAGAATAAGGATAAGCTCAAGTGTAGAATATGTAAGGTTTTTTTTTTTTTTTTTTAATCTATTTCATGCTATCTTTTACCAACGGTATCACTAATGTTATATTTTGAATGTTAGGTTTATGGAGTCTTATATCTCACAATTTTCCTTAACAAATAGGCTATACTAAATCAACATACATTTATAAAAAAAATGATCTATTTAAGATAAATACAAAGTATTAAAGTAAATAACAGCTTTTATGCGTATTTAATTCCTATTGTCTAAATCTTCAGGCGATCAACAGTTTTCAACTCAGAAAACACTCAAATTCCACATGAAGTACAAACATGTTGAAAGTCGGCTTGTCTACCCATGTCCAGATTGCTTAGATACTTTTTCAACTTCTTGGAGTGTTTACCGGCATTTATTTAAAGTTCATAGGTAAGTATAGTTCATAGGTCATGTATTTAACCTAGATCTTTAAATTAATGTTTGTCAATCTTAATTCAGTTGTTCACTCAATAGTTAGCCATTACTAATTCTTTATTTATGAGCGATAAAAATTATTTAAATAATATTTGTATAATTCCAATATTTTTATTTTAAGTTAATAATATTTGTGTTACAGAAAAACAGCTGCTCAAATTCGGAGATTACGTGAGTCGATACAAGCAAAAGCATTTAAAATGAACAATCCACCTGCTTACTATGAAAAGCGGAAGACAGTTCCAAAAAATGTTGTACCACAGAAAATAACCGAGGAAGAAAGGCTTGACCAAGAAAATCAGGTAACATTTACCTTTTTATTTTGTTTTATGAGCTTTGGTATATTCGACGAACCACAGTGGAGCAATGAGCACCTATGCCAAGATGTTTACAGAATGCTACAGTGTAGAACAGTACTAGCTTGACTTAAATTTTCTTTGAATGTGACGTGTGTGTGTGTGTGTGTGTGTGTGTGTGTGTGTGTGTGTGTGTATATGTGTGTGGGCGTGAATAAGTTATAATAGTTACATAATATTTTTGACCGACTATCAAAAAAGGAGTTCTCGATTCGATTCTATTTTTTAAATGTATGTTACTTCAGAACTTTTGACTGGGTGGACCGATTTCGATGATTTTCGCTTTAATTGAAAGGTGGTGCGTGTCATGTGGTCACGTTTTAATTTAACTGCGATCTAACAACTACTTGATTATTTTTTCGTCTACGTACGTTGTATTATAATACCGCATATCTCTTCCCTATACATATTATATACCGATTTTAATTATTCTTGTTTTATTATTATATAAAGCTGATACTTATCTTGTATTCCAATTTAAATTTTATTGTGATCTGATCGCAACTTTTTGAGTAATTTTTGATAACGCGTATTAACTTTTGACTATTTTTTTCGTGTACCTACATTGTATTACTTGTCGATGTAATTGAAGTCGGTTTTTTTTCGTTCGCGAACAAACACTAATGAGTTTTTGAGAGAAAGATTTTGGATAGAGAAATAGATAAACATGTATATGTTTTCTTTATACATCTCTATATATATAAAAATAAATCGCTAAATGTGTTGCTAAGCGCAAATCTCGAGAGTGGCCGAACCGATTTTACTAATTCTTTTTTTATAATATTCCTTGAAGTACGAGGATGGTTCTTACAGAGAGAAAAATTTAAAAATTTCTACATTCCCATACAAAAGGTTCGTAATAATACTTAAAAGTCAATTTGAACTTCAATGCCATACAATAAATTTTAAGTGTTAGTGGAGGGGTTCCGGGAAGGATTAGTATTAAAAAATCGACTGTTAGGCGGTACGAATTTCGCAGATATTACAGATTTTAAAATTTTCGAAAATTTTAAAATCTGTAATAATGTTAATAGGTAATATAACAGTAGATTTATCGTTATAGTTGTATTAGTAAAGTTTGGACGGGACTGGCGGACGAGTGTTACATATAGCCACGTGTGCAGGCGTGGCTGGAGCAGCTGGACGGCGAGGGCGACGGGCGGCGCTGCGGCGGCTGCGGGCGCAACTTCGAGCGGCGCGCCGCGCTGGCCGCGCACGCGCACACGTGCTCGCGCCGCCACCGCCGCCGCATCCAGATCCAGATCCGCCGCGACTACCACAAGGAGCAGCACAACCCCTACCTGGCGCCGCCCGCCTCGCGCGCGCCGCACGCGCCCTCTGCTGGTGCGTCTCACTTGTCTCTTGGCCTCAATACTCTCTAACTCTTCTCACCTGTCTCACTTGTCTCATCTGTCTTCTTTGCCTCGATAGTCTGACTCTTCTGTTGTTTCACCTGTCTCACTTTTCTCATCTATCTCACTTGTCTCACCTGTCTCACACACTTTCAATTTTCATTCATTAAATTTTATCAACCATTAAACGTGGTATCGCTAAGAAATGTAAATCCAAATTATGCTTAGTTTTAAAATATTAAATTTTGAGTATCACGAGTGAGATGGGGTCATGAACGCAAAGGAACCGCGAAGAGCAGACTCGTGTCATCGAAAGTATTTAGGACTAATTGTTTGTGATTACTTACTGTATATTATCTGCTCTGTCTACTGTATGCAACTTCATTAAAAATTATTATTGATAACACATAAAAAGTGAATCTTTGCTTAGCTCATTACTGATAATTCATAATTATGTTAATGTAATGAAATTGAAGCTTCAGAATTTACAAATAAATTGCAATCTCTAATTTCTTTTTTAGATACTGCTCCAATTGACGATTCTACTGTCGTTGATGATTCGACAAGTGTTGTTGAAGATAGTCCGAAAAAGGAAAATATTGTAGATAAAGAGTTATCTCTTGATGAAGACGAAGGAAAAGAGTTAACTGAAGCAGTAATTACTCCCATAGACAAAAAAAAGGAACCCAATATAGAAGATACAGAAATAGAAGCTGATGATAAAACAGAAATTGATGATAAAGTAAAAACTGATGATAAAATAGAAAGTGATGATAAAATAGAACATGATACTATTGTTCAAAATAAACCATACTTTTTTAACAGTACACTTATTAACAAATTGCCCTTCGCCCAACAAGCGGAAAAAAGCAATCTAAATGCATTCAAGCAAAAAATGCAAACTGATACAAATTTAGATCAAATGCTGTGTAAAAAATGTGATACTACATTTAATGAATTTAATGAACTATTCAATCATATGGGCGCACATTATAAGTGGATGCGTTATGCATGTAAATTATGTAATTTTAAACATTTTGATTACGATAAACTTCCAGAACATGTGAAAATTGTACATAAACTTAAAGGTGATACTGATTTCTACTACAGCACTGTAAAAGCCGTAGATGGGATTGAAGCCTTAGAACTCGCGGATACATCGGATGAAGTAAATGATGCAAATGAAATTAATCCCGATTCAAGACGGCCCAGTAGGTGTTCTAGTGACTCTAGTCGATTATCCGATGATAGTTCCTCTAGCAGTACTCGAGTAGAATCAGGATCACGAAAACGAAAAGCTAGTCGATACAAAAACAACTTGAAGAAGAAAAAAGAAGCTTTAGTTGCAGGTTCGTATTTTATTAAATTTTGTATATTTTAAAAACTTTAGTCTTGTCAAAAAGTAATAATTGGAGGCACTAGTAGCTTGCATTCATCATTGTTATTATTTGATCTTGCAGATGATGGTGATGATCCTAAAGAAGACGATAGCCAAAAAGACGTTGTTTTTATCGAAACTGATTCATTATCGAATTCTAAAATATTCGAAGAAAACTCTTCAGATCTAGATGAAGTTGATGAGAAAATAAAACGTCACCAAGTAGAATTATCTACAACTGTTACTTCTCGTAGACCCGTTCGTAATAAAACAAAACGCAAAAATGAAGATTTTGAATACGATTTATCTAATCTCTTAAAAATGGAAGCGCAAGGCTATCGCGACTCTCAAACGGTATCAACTAAATCAATTCCGAATAAAAAGAAAATGCAGCAAGATATTCAAAATGATTATGATCTTCTAAATAAAGACTGTTGTGGTGCATTAGTAACGTTATCTCGCAAGTCAGTAGAAAATGCACAGGGTCATATGAAGACTCTTGCTTTATTTAATATTTCTAAAGAATCACGAATATCAGCCGTATTTGCTCGACCACTGACACCAAAAATTACACGTGGCGATAAAGTATCACCAAAAAAAGACGAAAAGGAATTAAAAGATATTAGTAGCCCTAATAAAGTCGTAGAAACATCGAATCTTAACACTAGTAGCCCTAGTAAAGTAGCAGAAATATCTAACCTTCCTAACTTCAATAAAGTTCCGATAAATAATAAGCTTGCTTGTACAGACACGGTAAATAAAGAATGTAGTATAGCGCATGAGACAGAAATGAGTAAAGATATTCCAGATAAATCAGCCCTCCAGGCCGATGAAAAAACGATAGTGAATTCTAACAAAGAAGAAGTGAAAGAAGTACCTTTAGACACAGTCAAACTTACAGCAGCTCCTTCATTAGAAACATCCAAAACAAACAAAAATTTGCCTGTAGTGCCGATAAAATTTCGCCAAAGCTTAGAGGTTATTAAAAATCCATTAATCAAGAAAAATATAACAGACTTTACAAAGGCTGGTATGAAAACAAAAATTTTAGTCATAAAACCAATAAATAGGAATGCAGATGGAGCTCAATCTATTAATTCTCCACTTAAATTTCAAACTATTAAATTGAAAGATCCCAACAAGAGTAGTTTAACTGAAGATAAGAAAGATCAAGTTGTTGTAGTTCAAGTACCACAAGTTGATTGTACTCTAGGTAGGCCAATATCAAGCCACAGTGTTGCCAGTAACGTAAAACAATGTTCTACCGATGGTAACAAAAATCCTGTAAAAGTAGATGAAAATGTTCCGATGGACACAACTTCAAATGAAAATGATCCAATAGTGGTAGAAGACTGTGTAGATGCTCAAGTATCTTCAGAGAAACCTAAAAGTGAAATAACTTCTGTTTCTAGAGAATCTGTTATTCAAACGCCTGAAACTGTTGTAAATTTAAATAAACCTACAAATATAGAAGGATAAGTGCTTATGTTCACAAAAGTATTATTTTGTTTTTGAGAAGAATACTGTTATGTTTATACTTGTACAGTTCTTAATATTGTAAGTCTAGGTAGGAAAAATAAACTTTAAGATGCCATGCCTCAATTTTTTAACATATTTTTGCTATTGACAAACCTCTGAAAATAAAAGATCACCCCTAGCCCTGATTTGTTTTTCAAAAGAATCATAGTGTGATGTTGAGTGTGATGTTGTACGATCTGTTTGCTTCTAGATTAAAGCTTCCTTTAAATTAAAGTATTATTAAAATCGGTCATCTACTATCAGAATTAAACAATGAGAAAATAAATATTTCCTATATATATATATATATATATATATATATATATATATATATATATATATATATATATATATATACACTTCATGTTACATATTTACACTACAGCTTTTGTAACACGTACTTGGTACTAAAAACTTGTCTTTTTAGGAATTACTAGCGACCCGCCCCGGCTTCGCACGGTTGCAAAAATGATCAGTGTTTTCTACTATATTATGCATGTATTATAATACACTAGCTTCTGCGCGCGACTTCGTCGGCGTGGACTCCGCTCCTATTGGTCTTAGCGTGATGATACATAGCCTCTAGCCTTCCTCGATAAATAGGCTATCTAACACTGAAAGAATTTTTCAAATCGGCCCAGAAGTTCCAGAGATTCAAACAAACAAACAAACTCTTCAGCTTTATATATTAGTATAGAATATAGATATAAACCTTCCTCTTGAATCACTCTTATCTTAAAAAAAAACTGCATCAAAATCGGTTGCGTAGTTTTTAAGATCTAAGCATACATAGGGACAGGCAGACAACGGGAAGCGACTTTGTTTTATAATATGTAGTGATCAGCAGAAACTCCTCAGCTGATTAACGGATATGAATCAAGCTAAAACTTATTACGTTGTAACGTTTATCAAAAAGCCCAATTCCTATTTTCTTAAAAAAGATTCGTTTTACTACCAAACGAAACCGAGCTTAATCCAACAATAATTGTGTTTGGACGCAAACGTGTCGTCGGCGACAAGTACCTAATACAACGTAAGTAGACACAAAATAGTCAAGTAAATCCACGTTACCATAGATTACTCAAAAAGTAGTCATCAGATCTCAATCAAATTTAAATGGGACCACAAGACAAGCATCAGCTTTCGATTAAAAAAAAAAACCATCGCAATCCACCTAGTCAAACGTTGTGAGGTAACATACATACATAAAAAATACAATCGAATTGAGAACCTCCTCTTTTTGGGAGTCTGTTAAAAATGATCGAAATATATCTATCCAGTAAGAAGTTATGAGTTGGGTAACAAAAAAAGTAGTCAAATTGAGAACCTCTTCCTTTTTTAAAGTTGGTAAAAATTATTTTAGTTATTTATCAAAATTACTAAACTTATCGAAAATCGTAATTTATTTGTAAACAAAATTGCATATTTGCGTAGGTGGGCTCGATTTTTCCGCATTCAGACCTAATGTCGGTCCATTGTGCGTAAGGGCTGACTAGGTACCTATAGGTATTTGCGTAGGTACGCGATTTCAGAATGTCTCCAGATATACGTAGAATTGTAGAATCTGCAAAACCATATAAATAGCGGGATGATTTAAGCTCAACCTACTATCCGCCAACCCGCAAAAGATTAGTGTTAAGCTCTGACCTTTCTCTTACGTCGAGGAAGAGTCCAGCTATGACCAACAGTGGAATGTTACAAACTGTAATCTATCATCTACCTACTTATCCTTTATAAAGTAAAGAATATCTAGTTATTACAGCGGATACTTCGCCACCACGCACATTTAACTTTAAAGTTGTGCTTCACTATAATTCCTGCAGCATTTTCTCCACTGAACTTTGTCTAATAAAAGTCGAGTGTGCTGAATTGTACAATAAATTGATGCCCTTCATCGTTTCAACTCGCAGTGTAGACAAGGGCGGATCTAGCTTTGGCGCCAGGGGGGGGGGGGTCACAGTCATGGTCAAGGCGCCAGGGGGGGGGGGTCACATACTCGTGGTCAAGTAAAAATAAGTTATGATTTAATTTTGATAATGATAGATACAGGTAAAAAGTAAGTATTTTATTAATATTGTTACGTGTTAGGGTTCGAATGATTTGGAGAGAAAGACCTGCTGACTCTTTTAGAGACTTTATTCACTAGCACTAGGTCCGACACAAGCGCTAGGTACAAATACTACGCACTAAATACAAGCACTAAGTACTAGGTACACTCACTTATCACTAGGTACACTTCACTAAGCACTAACAATGTCCGAGGTCGTAGCCAATGTCGTAGGTTTCCGCTGGTATCACTTCTAGTCTTCACTTCGAAGTCGCTTCGTCGTTAGCTCAAACTGAAATGACTCCGCTCGGCCTCAATCGGCCTTTTTATACCGGGCCGAGCCTACACCCAGACAATTCGAGAATGTTCGTGCGTGTACTCGATCTGTAGTTCATTCACCCTATATAAGTCCTCTAGCGCCATCTAGTATTGAGTGGATGTTTCACGTTGTCTTTGTAACAAAGTGGTTTGTACAGCACACAACGTGGTTCCTCCGCTCCCCGCTAGATGGCGCAAGCTCCTTTGATTTGTGTACTCGTAACACTACTCCCCCCTTAGAGATGCTCGTCCCGAGCATCGTTGTTACTGCCATGGTAACGCGCCAGACGGTCTATGTGTACCACTTTGAATGTCCCTCTTGGTTGCTTTTGAATCCTATAAGTCACATCATTCATTCGGGTAACCACTTTGTATGGACCGTCCCACTTGGTCTGCAACTTTGGAGATTTCCCTTTCCGGCGGGTTGGGTTATGCAGCCACACTAGTGACCCTTCCTCGAAGCCTCTTATGTGTTCGATTTCCGGTCATATCTGGTTTTCATGTTCTCGCTTGACTGTAACCCATTTTCCCGGACCAAGGCGTGTATGTAGCGCATTTTTTCCCTTAAATTGCTTACATAGTCTTGTACGGTCTCTGGTCCCTCCGGTGACCCTCCTGTCAATAGGTCTACTGGTATTCGTAGTTCTCTACCGTAATTGACATACGCCGAGGTAGCTTTTATGCTCTCATGCTCGGCGGTTCGGTACGACAGAAGGAAGAGTGGTATATACTTGTCCCAATCCTTTTGTTTGTCGTCTACCAATTTCGCCAAATGCCTCTCAAGGGTCTGGTTAAACCTCTCAACCATCCCATCGGACTGTGGATGGTACGCGGTGGTCCTCGTCTTATGCATGCCCAAAATTCTGCACACTTCCTGGAACACTTGCGATTCGAAGTTTCTGCCCTGATCAGAATGGATTTCTAGAGGCACACCAAAGCGACATATCACTTCTTCGACTAGCTTAGAAGCGACTGTTGTAGCTTCTTGGTTCGGTATGGCGAACACTTCGGGCCATTTGGTGAAGTAGTCAATGACGACCATAAAATACTTGTTCCCCGATTCCGTTACAGGAAATGGCCCAGCTACGTCAACTGCAATTCGTTCCCACGGTGCACCGACGTTATACAGTCGCAGCTTCCCATGGCTCCTGGTCTGTGGTCCTTTTACAGCAGCGCAAGTAGTACATTTGCGGCACCAATCCTGTACATCATCTCGACAATGCAACCAGTAGAATCGTTCTCGCACTTTTGTTAAAGTTCTCTTAACACCTAGATGACCTCCTGATACGCCATCATGTACTTCACGGAGAACATCTGGTACTATCGCTCTTGGGACAATGAGGATCCGTAACCCCTGCTGGAAAAATCTCATAGGATCTCATAAAAAAATAATACGAAAATATTCTATGAGATTTTATATGTGTATTTGTCGTCGAAATTACTCATAGAAACTCATAGCGGTCACAATTCATTTGATTCTAAGTTCTTATGAGCATCTTCAGTATCTCATAGAAACTCATAACTTTTTACGTAAAAAATCTACAATCTTATGAGCATAATGGATGTAATGTAAAAGTTATGAGAATCTATGAGCTCATGTTTAGATTAAAAATTTTTATGAGACTTTATGAGTTTTAACGTGGACGACGCGTTGGCGCAACGGTTATAGCACTGGTTTGTGGCTGTTGCGCTGGCGGTTGTGGGTTCGATCCCCGCACATGACAAACATTTGGGTAAGTCTATAGGACACGGGGCATCGATTTATGGGGTTTTGGGGGAGGGGAGGAGGGGTGGGTGGATGCTTTACCCTCTGGTACCGCTCCCAACATCAGAACTGGGTGTATATTTTTGGGGTTTTGGGAGGGGGAAGGGGTACCACTCCCACCCCCAGCACTGGGCATCGATTTATGGAGTTTTGGGAGGAGAGGGGAAGGGGACTCCCGCCACTGGGCATCTAATTATGGGATTTTGGGGGGAGGAAAGGAGGGAGGTGGGTGGGTTACCCTCTGGTACCATTCCCAACCCCAGCACTGGACATAGATTTCTGGGGTTTTGGGAGGTGGAAGGGGTACCACTCCCACCCCCAGCCCTGGGCATCTAATTATGAGGTTTTGGGGGATAGGGGGTGGGTGGGTTACCCTCTGGTACCACTCCCAACCCCAGCACTGGGCAAGATTTTTGGGGTTTTGGGAGGGGGAAGGGGTACCACTCCCATCTCCAGCACTGGGCATCGATTTATGGTGGTTTTGGGAGGGGGAAGGGGTAGCACTCCCACCCCCAGCACTGGGCATCTAATTATGGGGTTTTGGGGGAGGATAGGGGGTGGGTGGGTTACCCTCTGGTACCACTTCCACCCCCAGCACTGGGCATCGATTTATGGGGTTTTGGGAGGGGGTGGGTGGGTTACCCTCTGGTACCACTCCCAGCCCCAGAACTGAGCATAGATAGACTCGGTTTTGGTTATTTTTTCGGATTTCTATATATATATGTGCAGTGCTGGGGGTGGAAGTGGTACAGTTCGACAGTTCCCCAACCCCAAAAATCGATGCCTCATGTGTTGTAGGCTATCCAACATTTGTATTGGCCATACAAATGTTTGCCGTGGCAGGGTGTTTGTGCAGTCCTTGTGGGTCTCCCCACCGTGCCTCGGAGAGCAGCTCTGATCCTTTGTGCAGTCCTTGTGGGTCTCCCCACCGTGCCTCGGAGAGCAGCTCTGATCCTTATCCAACATGGGGAAAGAAGTCTATACCCAGCAGTAGGACAACACAGGCTCAAGAGATTAATGTGGAAAAAAAATCGTAAAGAATCAATCGGAGATTTAGAAATGATGTTGTATTGATGAGCTATTAATTTTCAATCCAGATGAACGATGTTAAAAAGTGGATATTGATGAAAAAGTTACCTTGTATAAATATATATACATATCTATCTATATAATTATGTATATATAAAAATTTCGTGTCACGATGTATGTTAGCGATAAACTCTGAAACTACTAAATCAATTTTTATAAAATTTTGTAAGCATCTGTAATTTGGTCCAACTTGGGAGATAGGGTATTTTTTATCTCAATTATTGATCTCAACATTTGTTATTGCAAATTAAATTGTTTATATAAAAGCGATTTAGCACTGACTTTTTTTATTAATTTATATGTTTGAACAATAAATAAATAAGTAATTTTAAACTGTAGGGTACAATTTTTATGCTAAAGAATAACTTTTTCATTTTTAATTTTGACAGAACCAATTTTAAATTTGTTGTTTATATAAATAAATCTAAAGCTGTAAAAAAAAAAAAAAATATGTGTCTAAGCTGTATGGAAAATGACAACAGCAAAAGTTTTCAATTTTTCTTTTTAAGAGAATATATAAGGTAATTTCAATATTAGTAAATGAAAAATAATATATAACGAATACTAATATATAATATTCCTCAGAAGCACTTCGACATATTGATACAGTGGTGCCATGATGTAGGAATTTTAATTAATACAAACAAAAGTAAACTTTTAATTATAAAATCATCACATCAGCGACACTCTCACAACAAAATTGATTGCTCACAACCACAACAGTTTACATGTCAAAGATAAAAATAACTGTGCTTGCTCAGCTATTGAAGTTGTTAATTCACGGATTTACTTAGGTCTGGTAATAGACAACAACTTTTCATGGAGATCACAAATAGATCGAGTATGTGCCAAATTAAGAAAATTTTTAGTTAACATAATGATTTAAAAAAAAAAAGAATCCCTTTAAAAATTAGATTGTTACTTTATTATGCTCTGGCAGATTCGTATATCCAATATGGCCTCAGTAGTTGTGGTCGTACCTACAAAAGTTACCTAAACAAAATATACAAATTACAATTAAGATATTAAAAAACATTGTTTCATCAAATATTAGGACTGAATTTCATAATGACAAAATTGCACTTTTTAATCATTGCAAAGTATTATACCAGTACATAAAAAGTTTGAGTATACTGTTCTAAAAGAAAATTTCTGGAGTAGTAAGTTTAGGCAACGTGTTCAACACCCTACATTTACACGGGTTGTAGCGAGAAACCACTTAAACACAGCTCTTGCCAACAACGTGTATGGTGAGAGAACAATGACTTACATAGTCCCTTAATAAATATACTACCATCACATTTGGTTGAATGTATCAAAAGCAATAATATTAAACAAAAACTTAAATTTTTTTATCTTTTGACAACACTGAGAAAAAATAAATATTATTAAAATACATTGTATAAAAATTGATGTACCAAATGAAAATGTAACTGTGATTGTTTTATTTTTTAAATACTATTTTTACCATTAATACTACTTTTTTATCATTATGAAATGTAAAATGTACAAATCTTACATGTGTATTGTACAAACCTTAGTGGTTTTCTTTTCCTACTTATAATTGTGAATTTGTACATATTGTTTCTTAATTTGATAATTATGTAAATAAACATAAATAAAACCATGACAAAAAATATTTTGAATGCTACCTACTAAGTAAATAGTTCTTATAGGTTATAAAGTTAAAATTTTATTAACTTTTTTACCTACATAGGTACTCAATATCATAGAATCGTTATACATTGTACACCATTATACTTATCTATGTTATACATTCTCATTACTTCTGAAAACTGATGAATAGGACTAAAATTATTATACTTAAACTAAAAATAATTTATAATTAGTTATTACACCTATAAAACGTTACCACCTTACCTTATTAACGAGCGATAACATTAAAATTCGAATAATTATGCCAACTTACAATAAATGTACCTACCAATTTTGGGCTAAAATTATTACAATTAGGTAGCTACTTAATTATCAAATATAAAAACAATAGCTTTTAAAAGTTAAACCACGTCAAACGGCGCTGCTTCAAGGTTGTGTCCATAGATTATACACTTTTAACTAGAGAGTTGTGTCATTATGGTTATGTCAACTATTTGTTTTTGTAGTGATGTGACAAAATGACGAGGCAATTGTAATCGAATGTTTTTTTAATCTTAATAATTATAATAATCTGTCTGTATAATATAAAATAAAACGTTATAATCTATACTAATCTATACTAATATATAAAGCTGAAGAGTTTGTTTGTTTGTTTGGTTGTTTGTTTGTGTGTTTGTTTGTTTGTTTGTTTGAACGCGGTAATCTCTGGAACTACTGGGCCGGTTTGAAAAATTCTTTCAGTGTTAGATAGCCCGTTTATCGAGGAAGGCTATAGGCTATTTGTCATCACGCTAAGACCAATAGGAGCGGATTCCACGCCGACTAAGTCGCGCGCAGAAGCTAGTTTTATAATATATACTAATATATAAAGCTGAAGAGTTTGTTTGGTTGTTTGTTTGTTTGTTTGTTAGTTTGTTTGTTGGTTTGAACGCGGTAATCTCTGGAACTACTTGGCCGATTTGAAAAATTCTTTCAGTGTTAGATAGCCCATTTATCGAGGAAGGCTAGAGGCTATGTGGCATCACGCTAAGACCAATAGGAGCGGAGTCCACGCCGACGAAGTCGCGCGCAGAATCTAGTTTTATAATATACTAGCCGACCCGTGCCCACTTCGTTGGGCGTTAATTATTTAAAAAAGTTTTTGATAAAAGACATCAAATTTCCCCGCTAGGAACATTTTGTATTGGAAAATTAAATCGTCGTTTTTAGTATTTTCCGTTACATATTATTTATGTTTCTCACCGTTTAAACCTTCCCTGAACTTCCACAAACATTTCAAGATCAAAATTATCCAAATCGGCCCAGCCATTCTCGAGTTTTAGCGAGACTAACGAACAGCATTCGATTGTTATATATTTTATAATACATAATGTACTTAGTATTTAATAAAGTTAATGATATAATAAAGGTACGCTCAAACAAAACTTAAAAAAACTAGTGTCATAATATCAGTCAGATGAATTTAAAAAAAAACATTGAAAATAAAATTACTTACTACTTTATATTTCTGGTAAAAATGATATACTATACCGGGTGTATTTGGAACGCTTGAAAAAACGAAGAGGTATGATAGCGTTGGCATGACATGACATGATACAAGTAAAAAAAAACGCGAAAAGAAATTTTTTCTTGCCTCTTCAAAACTTTTTTTGGTATAATCCGGTTTGGGAAAAATAATGAAACAGAAATTTGAATATAATGCTTCAGAATAATCGTGTTTTGAAAAAATCGGCAATGTCATTGAATACCACAAGTTCATGCGCGCCATCAGCTGACCGGCGCGAGGTCAACGTACTCTCGCACGCACTAGTCGCGCCTCTCGCGGTCAACGAGAGTTCGCAAAATACATAAGTACTAAAATGTTATTAAAAAATGTTTCTGAGATATATGGTTATATGTATTATATAGTACTAGTGGACTCGGCGCCCGTTGTCCTGCCGGAAAAAACAGCTACCAAATTTGATTGCTTACATACCGATAGCAGCGCCACCTACCGGGTCAAATTGAGATAAAAACTACCCTGTCTCCCAAGTTGGACCAAATTACAGATGCTTACAAAATTCGATACAAATTGGTTCAGTAGTTTCGGAGTTACATAACGATAGCAGCGCTACCTACAGGATCTAAATGAGATAAAAACTACCCCATCTCCCAAGTTGGACCAAATTACAGATGCTTACAAAATTTGATACAAAAAAATAAAAGTATCCTATGTCCGTTTCCTGGTTCTAAGCTACCTCCCTACCAATTTTCAGCCAAATCGGTTCAGCCGATCTTGAGTTATAAATAGTGTAACTAAAGTAGAATCAATAATTCAGTAGACTAAAATGACAGTTGCTAATGTCACTTTGTAAAATAATATTTGTGTTTGTGTTTATTACTTGGACCATCCATATCTTTCGTATTGATAACAAAACAGTACAAACAAAACAGAATAACAAAACACAAAACAAAACTTAACAATAAACACAAACACAACGATTTTTTACAAAGTGACATTAGCAACTGTCAGCAGTCTCACTGTCAACTGTCAACTGCTAGCAGTATTTTAGTCTACTACTGAATTATTGATTCTACTGTAGCACGATTTCACGACTTTCTTTTATATATTTAAATATATATATGAATAGTATATTATTAGGTTTAAATCTTTTCAAGCGTTCCAAATACACCCGGTATGACATAGTCTTCATTGTTTAATGCTTAAAATTATGTATTTCATAATATACATTTTCCAATGAATAAAACTTTTTTCCCTTCGTTAATTCAGAAATTACGATTCAATTCAATTAACTGATTCATTAAAAATTTATTTACATTCTGAATATTTATTGAATATTATAATTCCTATAAACAATAACAACATATAAATTAAATTGAATAAATATGCATAATGAATGCAATAAATAACGTTACTAAATATTATTAACGTTAATGTTATTTATTGTACATCATTAGTCATGACGATTTGACAGGTGTCAGAAACGCATTCTTTGAACGGCCGGACTGTAGATATTATTTGCAACACGAACGAAATGGCGATGCATGAAAAGGCTGTCACAACTCAAGGGTAAAATTTATCAAAACACAGAGAAACCTCAAATACCGAAAAGTACTTTCAGAAATCTAATTTGAAACGAACATGACAAATAAAAAAATATTTTAGTGTGCCTTCTTTCATTAGCCACTCTATATGAAATAACTCACTTTTGTAATATCGTCAACTTCATCAGATTATTTAAAACATTAAAATACAAAAATCACGAAATTATCATGTCAAGCTATCTCTAAATAATTTACCGACATCGACATTTATCAACATATATTACAGCACTATAGTAGTCTATGGTTACCCATTACGCCATATTTATTTACAAAATAAGATTTATTTTAGGATGGATTGTATATTGATTGTATATAAAATTAGGATATCTCCTTTCCAACAAAAAAAAAAGAATAATCAAAATCGGTTCATAAACGACGAAGTTATCCCCGAACATACATAAAAAATAAAAAAATAAAAATATATTATATACGGTCGAATTGAGTAACCTCCTCATTTGAAGTCGGATAAAAAAGTATATGTATATACGGTCGAAATGAGTAGCCTCCTCCTTTTTTGAAGTCGGTTAATAATGATATTTTGTGGGATTTTATATGGATATTTTCCCCATAAAATCGCATAGAAATGTTAATCTCGAAATTCTCATAAAATATAGATATTCTATGGTATTTTATATGTGTATTGGACCGGGGAAATACTCATAAATACTCATAGGAATTTCAATTGCAATACTGTTCATAACTACGTCATAAGTTCTCTATAACTTCTTACGAGCTACTGTTCTTTCAATTTTCCTCATAAAATCGCATAGAAATGTTAATCTCGAAATTCTCATAAAATATAGATATTCTATGGTATTTTATATGTGTATTTGTCGTCGAAATTACTCATAGAAACTCATAAGAATTTCAATGCAATACTGCTCATAACTTCTTTATAAATTGTCTATAACTTCTTATGAGCTACTTTTCTTTCAATTTTCCTCATAAAATCTCATAGAAATGTTAATCTCAAAATTCTCATAAAATCTCATAAGTATTACTCATTGTTCGTCTAATGTTGAAATTACTCATAAAATCTCATAGCGACAAGAAGTAACATTTTTATGAGAATCTATGAGTTGGTGAAATACTCATAAAATATCATAGAATGTTTATGATCAAATTTTTTTCAGGCTCATAGGAATACAAGTAACTCATAAAATCTCATAGAATATTTTGTTTTTCCTATGATATTCTATGAGATTTTTCCAGCAGGGACGTTTTTAGTTGAGAATGCAGATATATAGAGCTAAGAAATCCTTAACATACAGTGCAAAAATTTTTGTTCTACGACGAAATTTGACGAAGTTATGATCAAATTACTAGCGGAGTTTACTAACCGGCCGGTGCGGAAGGCTGTGACGTCACTGTGACGATCCATGCCAGTTAGCCGTAAGGCGCGCGGGTGTTTTCATTGTTTAATTGTGTCTTTGAAACAAATTAAGTGGCCGATTTGTTTCTAATTCACCTTTATAACTATGTATAAATATTATATAGTGCCGAAATGTACAAATACTTCTTTTTAAACTCCTGAAAAAGTCTTTTTTACGTGCCGAAAGACCCAAAATTACGTTAAAAAAATTGTGCAGTCGCGTAGTGAAAAGAGATCTGAGTTTTGTGGCTAAACCTACGTACTTACCTATTCGCCCGTTCCGATTTCTACATAATATTCCAACATCAAAACAATGACACAGGGACGTACTCGGGTAAAAAAGCAAAAAAGCATACGATAATATTTTTTAATCACTGACACAATCGTGGGCATTTATGAATCTGCCTCAGCTATTCCATACATGTAGTTAGAAGAAACTAAATTAATAAAAAAACAATTTATTAATTTATTTATAGTTTTTATTATAATTTATTTGAAGAAGTATGTCTTCTTCAAATAAATTATAAAAATTTCATAGAGTTTAAGTTGGTTGGAGGAAAGCTTAAGCTGAAGAAGAGTTTTGCCTCATAAATTTTTTTTAAAATCATGGGATTTGAAACCGCGCCTCCTGACGTGCCGCGTCAGAAGGCGCGGGTACAAATTCCGCTGGATCGAAACATTTTGATATGATTTTAAAATGTTTAGAATTTCCTCATGTGTGGGTAACACAAAAATAACAAAAACGAATTTGTCTCATAAGTTTGAATGTCAAAAACCTAAAAAAATTAAATTAACTGACCCGATTTTAAGACAAGAAATAGAATATTTTGAAAGAGTTTTAAGAAAATATATTGGACACGAATACCTGTCGTTGCATTCCCTTAACACACGTGAAGAAATAGATGTATTATTATCAAAAAACAATGAAACGGGTCAAAAAACACAAGCAGTGTAGGTTAATATGAAACCAAAAATAGAAACTAAATCTAATAATACGTCAATCAAATGGAAAAACACATAGTAAAATAGAAACAAATCCCTATAAATCTTGATCCAAACGTTAGCTTCACAATCAGCAACTCAAACTCAAGTGACATTACTTGGTCTTTTGGTGTTAATGCTAGTGATAACGGGTCGAATGATTTGGTAATAACAAGAGATATGCAACGGGATGCTCTAATGGCTATATCTCGAGATCCAAAATTACTGACCATTCATACTTTTATATTAAACATTTACAAAACTTCACAAGAACATCATCTATTGAAATCCTAATGACTTTACGAAAAATTCGATGGTATGAACTTTTGCAATACATATTGGCCTCTGAGAGCTTTGTGACTAAGCATTATAAAACACTCTCTCAAAAGTTGCACTGTGCCTGAATCAGCTTATTACTTGGCCATCAGCAGATGATGTCAGGGAAAACTTGCCACGCACAAGTAGGGGGGCGTTCAAGTATTACGTAACGCAAATTTTGAATATTTTTGACCATCCCCTCCCCCCATGTAACGTGCCGTAACGTTTTCCTGTACCCCCCTCAACCATAAACGTTAACGTTTATGTTACCTCAAACATAACCCAACTGACCATTTTTACCCGAATGTCACAACTATGTTGCAGAAACTACCGGAAAGTCACTAAAAAAATCGTATTTGCGGTAGGTATAATATATATGGTATATATATATACTTAACACGAAAAGGGTTGACAACTTGGGAGATTTTAATACCCTAGTTTTTTTTTTATTTAAATAAAAAACAATGTTACGTAACACGTCGTTCGAGCCTGTAATGCATCGTAACGTTTTACAAGACCAACCTCCCCCCAAATTGCGTTACGTAATACTTGAATGCCCCCTAGATTAAAATGTCTTAAAATTTCATACATGAACAGATCTACGTAAGAATGAATGAAAACAACATTCGTTTAACAATATAGGTACTACAAATATTTTATTTATAAGTTTTGAATACATCCCTGTACCTATACTTCACATGAATGTATGAGTAAACCACAAGAATGAATTATTTCTTACAGCTACCTACTACTTACAGCTTAGATCAGACCTAAATATTACTAATACGTAACTTAATAAGTACATACTTTATACACGTGGGTGTATTGGAGCAGCGTGGTGGATTAAGCTCCGATCCTTCTCCTACATGGGGAAAGAGGCTTATTGCCCAGCCGTGGGATATTACAGATTGAAGCGTTATGTACACGCCATTCATAAGTTTTGAATACATCCCTGGTATATTTTACATTCATTCTTTCTTACACCTGCCTACTACTATCGGCTTAGACGTAAAGGTTAGGTACTAATAAGTATCTACGTACGTAGATAAATAAGATTTCCAACCACGGATTTCAGCGCTGATAAATTTACAACGATTACTTATCAAATAGTGTGAAAAAAAAAAAACAAATAGTATAAAAAAATATAATCAAATAGTATGAAAGAATCAACTTTTTGCACAAAACCAGCTTCTACTTTATAAGTAGGTACTCATATTAAGTACGTTTTATATTTAAATATAACAAAATTACAATCTATTTCTATATATCTAGTATCTATCTAGTTACTATATATCTAGTACCTCTAATCTATTTCTATATCTATTCTTATTCTAATAAATTGCAAATAAAATGACCAACCGCGTCCTCGTCGCTCCGTCGACCGCGCTCGGACCGTCACCGTGACGTCACACGCATCCCGCGTACACAGAGTTTAGCGGCAGGACGGCATGATGTTTATAACTTAATATCTTCGTAAGTAATGGTCCGATTTGGATAATTCAAAAAGAAATATCATTCTTATGTTATAGAGAATAACGTGGATACTAGTTCTATTGAATTTGCTATAACTTTACTGATCCTCATTATCTGAAGATGGAACTCTCTACCGTTAGTCTTCTCCCATTTCCGGTAGAGTATTCCGTTTTGAAGTATCAGACTGTCCCATTGCGCCCAGTACGCCTTAGTGACAGCGCCAGTGGGTGCAACCTCACTCCAGATTGGTTTTACTTCACCCCGTTTCTTCCATGTGATGATGTGCCGAAGGTCGTCATCTCTTTCTTGAGCCTCCCTCATAGCATCATTCTCCCAGAGACCCAAAGGACATGTTCTCGTTAGCTTTAATGTTACTTCATTAGATTCCTGCTTAACACAATGTTTGTAGTCTTCCGAACACGGCCTTCGTGAGAGTGCGTCAGCGTTCCCATGCATATTTCCGCTGCGGTGTTCCGTCTTGAAGTCATACTCCTGAAGCTGTTCAATCCATCGAGCTACTTGCCCTTCGGGGTTCTTGAATTGCAGTAACCACTTCAAGGCTGCGTGATCAGTTCGCAGTAAAAACTGTCTGCCGATGAGATATTTGTTGAAATGTTGTAGCGTCTTTACAACAGCCAAGAGTTCTCTCCTTGTTACACAGTAGTTTCTCTCTGGCTTGGATAAAGATTTGCTGAAATATGCAATAACAACTTCTCTTTCATCCTGTTTTTGAGATAACACCCCTCCAATAGCCGTGTTGCTTGCATCCATGTCGACTATAAACTGACCTTCAGTTTGTGGATATCCCAGGATTGGTGTTTCACACAGATGTCTCTTCAGTTTCCGAAAGGAATCTTCACAAGTCTCATCCCAACTAAATTGTCGTTTATCTTCTGTCAGCCGATGTAATGGCTTGGCTATCTCTGAGAATCGCTTAACAAAACGCCTGTAGTATGAGCATAGGCCGAGGAATGCCCGCACTTCGGTTTTGTCCTTAGGGGTAGGCCATTTTTGAACTGCTTCCAGTTTTTCCGGGTCTGTCTGGATTCCATCACTGGAGATAACATGGCCGAGATAATTGACCTTATTCCTGAATAAACGACACTTTTTCGGGTTCAGCTTTAATTTGGCCCCCTCTATTTTGGCGAAAACTCGCTCCAAGTTTTGCAAATGGTCCTCGAAGTCACGGCCGATAATGATGACGTCATCTAAGTAGACCAAGCAAGCCTCTCCCACTAAGCCTGCTAGTACACACTCCATGAGTCGCTCGAATGTGGCAGGTGCGTTGCACAATCCTAAGGGCATGACGTTAAATTGCCATAAACCTTTACCGGTCGAGAAAGCTGTCTTCTCCTTGTCTTCTGGATGAATTTCCACCTGCCAGTATCCAGATTTCAGGTCTAGGGTCGAAAACCATTTCATGCCACTCAGGGTATCCAAAGTGTCGTCGATTCGAGGTAACGGATAACTGTCCTTCTTGGAGACATCATTGAGACGCCTATAGTCCACACAAAACCTCGTGCTGCCATCTTTCTTCTTCACTAATACAACAGGCGAGCACCACGGACTTGCAGACGGTTCAATAATCTTATTCCTTCTCATGTCCTCCAAAAGGCCTTCAACTTCTTTTTCCTTAGCGATTGGTATCCGTCTTGCTCGTTGACGAATTGGTCTCTCGCTTCCGGTATCTATCCTGTGTTGAACCACCGACGTTCTTCCAAGGTCCCCATCGTGACTGGAGAAGATATTCGCGTAGCGCTGTAAAAACTTCTTAGCTTTCATGCCCTACGAATAAGTTAGGTTACTCTTGCAGTCGTCGAGCAGCTCAGTCACTATTCCGTAGTTGTTGCTGTTTGCTGAGTCCGCGCTTGTTATCGAACTACACTTTTTCATCCAGACGACTTCCTCGCACTTTCCAATGACGTCACCTTTGTTCAAGCAGATCTCGCGATCACCAAGATTAACAACCTTGACCACAGCGTTACTGCTTCCACTAACAAGGGTTCTCGCCGTCATCAGTTTTTGTGCCGACGTCTTGTTAGGTGTGTCTTCGATCAACACGCATCTGTTTGACTTCTGCTTTCCAGCTGGCAGCAGTTTCACCAGCACCTGAGCTTCCGCTCGTCCAGGTATAATGACTTTCCTTATGCATGCGACTTTCCCGCAGGCACCTCCGAGAATGAAGATTTCTTCTTCACCACACCTGAAAACTCCGTCAGCGACATTAATTCTGCAGTTGTGTTTCTTCATGAAATCCAATCCCAAGATGCAATCATCCATAATCTCAGCCACGATAACGTCATGGGAGTATGAGGACCCCCCTACATCCATCGTAACTGACATTTCTCCCAGGACAGGTATTGGCTGACCGGAGGCCGTAAGAAGCCGACAGTTAACTCTCCTCTTGTGTCCCCTTGCGGCTTTTACCAGATCTGGGTTCACTATTGTTCTAGAGGCTCCTGTGTCTAGAGTCATTTTGCAATCCGTCCCGTTAATGGTCCCCTGAATCGCAAGACTATTCCCGCTGCATGCCTGGGAGATAACGATTATCGGGGCTTCCTCCACGTCAGCCAGTACTCGCCCCTTAGTCCTGGCTTCTATTCGTTTCCCTGATCCCGGGCAGGGGACGAAGCCCCTTGCTTCTTCAGCTCTTCCATTTGATCCTCGATCCTTTTCATCCTTGCCAGATGGGTCTCCTTCTGCGGGCAGTCGAGCTGGAGATGGTCCCTCTCGCCACACTTGTAGCACATGACTCCATATCTTTTCTTCGTAGGAGCCTTAACCTCCTTGACTTCCTCAGAGACCTCGCGGATCCTATGAGTCTGCCGTATGTCATGGCGAACCGCCTCGACCTCCAAAGCATGCGCCAATGCTTCCTTTAGCGAGCTATGGTGACGAAGCCTCACTGCAGCTCTGACTTCCAGGTCTTTGATTCCGTCGACAAATGCTTGAACAATATTTGTGTCCACCATCTTGGTGTCAGCTCCTGGGTGTGCCTTCCTAACGAGTTTTTCAATTTCCAACGCCCATTGTTGTAGTCCTTCTCCTGAGCGCTGGACTCTGTCACGCAGCTGGGCACGGAACACGTGCTCCAGGTGTCGCTCCCCGTATCTGGATTCAAGTGCCTCCATCAGGTCTTGAAAAACATTTCCAAGGCTTGCCCTCTGAGCGCAACAGTGAGAGCGGTCAGGCATTGTTCTTCCGTCCATCCGTTGGCAGTAGCCACAGTCTGGAATTGCTGACGATAAGCGTTCCACGAAGTAGTGCCATCGTATGGCGGCACTTTCACTCTTGGTCCTTGCGCCACTCCGGTAGTTCCACTAGACATCGCAACTCCCGTGGTTTCAAGGCGTACTACTTTCTTCTGTAGTTCAGTGAGGCCGGTTTTCACATTTTCGACATCCAATCCTAGTCCGGTAACTCGTTCTTCCACTTCGTCGACATCTTTCCGAAGCTTACACACCGAGTCACTAACATCTTTTATAGCCCAAAGCGCTTTTTCCTGTGATTCTTGCAAAGCGCTGAACTTGCGTTCTTGTGATTCTTGCAAAGCGCTGAGCTTGCGTTCTTGTGATTCTTGCATTGCCTCTTGTGATTCCTTCATTGCCTTTTGTGATTCATGCAAAGCGCTGAACTTGCGTTCCATGAATTCAATTAAACTTCCTAATTGAAGTGCCACTTGAGGGTCTGTAGTAGCTACGGTGCCGCTGGTAGGCGTGGCCTGTCCGGTGGGCGTGGCAAGGTGGGTGGAGCCAGTGGGCGCGGCTTGAGCCAAAGTGGGCGGAGCCTGGGGGGCGTGGTCAGTGGGCGGGGCCTGGTGGGCGGGGCTAGTGGGCGGGGCCTGAGGGGCGTGGCCAGTGGGCGTGGCCTGGTAGGCGGGGCCAGTGGGCGGGGATTGGCCCACAGTGGGCGGAGCTTGGCCCCCAGTGGCATCCGCAGTTCGTTGTGCCCTCGTCCTGACCCCCTCCTTGGGGTTCTCTCTCGGAGTCAATGGCATCTCCAAATCCCACTTCTGACACCAGTTGTTACGTGTTAGGGTTCGAACGATTTGGAGAGAAAGACCTGCTGACTCTTTTAGAGACTTTATTCACTAGCACTAGGTCCGACACAAGCACTAGGTACAAATACTACGCACTAAATACAAGCACTAAGTACTAGGTACACTCACTTATCACTAGGTACACTTCACTAAGCACTAACAATGTCCGAGGTCGTAGCCAATGTCGTAGGTTTCCGCTGGTATCACTTCTAGTCTTCACTTCGAAGTCGCTTCGTCGTTATCTCAAACTGAACTGACTCCGCTCGGCCTCAATCGGCCTTTTTATACCGGGCCGAGCCTACACCCAGACAATTCGAGAATGTTCGTGCGTGTACTCGATCTGTAGTTCATTCACCCTATATAAGTCCTCTAGCGCCATCTAGTATTGAGTGGATGTTTCACGTTGTCTTTGTAACAAAGTGGTTTGTACAGCACACAACGTGGTTCCTCCGCTCCCCGCTAGATGGCGCAAGCTCCTTTGATTTGTGTACTCGTAACAATATATTAGGTAGGTACTTAAAAATACATAGTGTGACAAAAATCTTGTTTAACAATTTTAATTAGTGGTCCACCTAGGTCCTGGACACAGCCCAGGGGGGGTCATGAGCATGACCCCGTGACCTCCCCCCCCCCTGGATCCGCCAGTGAGTGTAGACAATGGTTAAAGTGGTTCGTATTAAGTACCTATAGTTCGCGTCATGAAAAAAGAACGCTGCCCTCAGAAACAATTTATCGGTCTCTCAGGTGGTATGAGGTAGGGAAGGGGCGTGTGTATCACGCGCCGCATGCACGCCGTTGTGCTATTGGTTGGACAGTTCGACTCGCACAAGTCTTCAATTACGAAATAGTTTTACATATAGGGAAGTGACAAAAATTATTTATAACGTACTTAAGTATATTGTTTTATGAAGAGAGGCTGATATATTTACTAGTGATGCAACAGATCTCTGTTTCTGTTTCCGCAAGTGCGGAATTTCCGCACGCTTTTCAACATTCGTTTCTGTTTCTGTTTCCGCAACTTTTATAACGGAGATGTAAACGGAAGTTTACGACGGTTGAGAGTTGAAAGTTTCACTTATCACTACTAAATTTTGAATATTAAAATAATTTTAAGTCGCAATATTGTTTTCTATTGTAGATTTCGAATATATCTATTTCTTATCTAGGCTTGGTGTGTATTTCATACCTAATAGAGATATATATTTGTAAATTTATTAATTTTTTTTCATATTATTTACACTTTCGTTTCTGCATCCGTTTCCGTTTCCGTTTCTGCAAAAATTTACTTTTGACATCTGTTTCTGTTTCTGGTTCCGTTAAGACACTTCCGTTGCATCACTAATATTTACATACCAATAAAATAAAACAATAGGCCTAGTACTTTAGTGCGCGAGGCTCTAAGCTATGCGCAAACATGGGGTATGCCGTATGTTTCCAGTTTCTTTCAGCGTTCTTTTTACATGATGCGAGTTATACTTATAATTTATTTCTGAATCGATAGCATTCTGTTTTATAACTAAAACGTTTCTCAATAAACAGGCCATCAAACAAAGATTTAAAAAAAAAAGATTTCTGAAACAAAACACTTAAGCTTCATATTATTGAAGTGCATAAAGATTTAAAATTGTCAAAATTTCAATCACGGTGAAATTAGTAGGTAAACCAAAATCGTAAAAATTTTAATAACATTTAGCAGCTGGTGAATACTGATGAACCGGTTGTTATCATGTACACCTGATAGCGATCGTTACTCATAGTAGGGGATATATCCGCCAACCAGAATTGGAGCAAAGCAGCGTGGCGGATTAAGCTCTGATCCCTCTCTTACATGGGGAAAGAGGCCTATGCCCAACAGTGGGATATTACAGGCTGAGGCGCGAATACTTATGAAGCAACAAAGGTAACCTCGAATGTAAATAGCACTTTATTCTAGAAATATTTTCTTTTGACAAAACCAAATTTTTTTAATTTTTCCATGTAAATGTCAAACAAACCTTTTTGGAGGTGTGGAGGCACAGGGCGTAAATACACACCTCATAGGTACTTATGGTCTAAGATCCGGGATATAACAAAATATTCCCTCATCTGTTAATTAGATGAAACAATTTTTTATAGGCTGATTTCAATATTGTGAATTTATAAAAACAACCTCTGCCACCATTAGCCTGCTGCAATTTTTTTTTTTACTGCTGACTGAGGTTACTGACCTGGCTGCAGGTAAGTGTAGCAATCATAAAGATGGGTGCCTACTAGTCAGGTATATAATGTAAAATATTAACGGTTTTAGCTTACTACATGTAATTAACTTGGCAAACGCAGTGTGGGACGTCCTCCGGCCCGTTGGACCGACGATCTTCGTAAGATTGCCGGTGTAGGCTGGATGAGGATTGCGGAAAACCGGGATGTCTGGCGCGAACTTGGGGAGGCCTATGTCCAGCAGCGGACTGCAATAGGCTGAACTGACTGACTGATGTAATTAACACGAGAGGGAAAAGATAAAAAAAAAAATTGCAGCTGGCTTATGGTTTCAGAGGTTGTTTTATAAATTCACAATATTGAAATCAGCCTATAAAAATTGTTTCATCTAATTAACAGATGAGGGAATATTTAGCTATCTCGGATCTTAGACCATTATGTTACTTAGGTTGATTAATGATTTTGATGCAGTTTTATTTGCAAACAAGTTTTATAATCATATTTACAGATTCGACAAAGAGAAATGTACATCATGAGTTTTATTGTTTTTTGCACTTGACCTATTTTTGTTTGTTCATTTCATCATTCCTTAGTTATGTTCTAAACATTTATCTGAAAGTAATTCTTAACTATATTTTAAAAGTAAAAGTTTTCTTGATTACATAATTTTAGTTAAGTAGTAGTCTTTACAACAATAATAAACAAACCACAGCTGTAGACAAATAAATAGGTCACAATTAGTTATAGCTAAATTTATTATGAAATAAGATTACATCTTTCATTCACATAAGAATTATGTACTTTTAGCCAAAGTTTCAGCTTTAGCTACAACTTCTTCAATGGGTCCAACCATGTAGAAAGCGACTTCTGGTAAATGATCATACTCTCCTTCAAGGATTTTAGAGAATCCCTTAATAGTTTCTTCAAGAGGTACAAGTTTTCCAGCATGGCCTGTGAACACTTCAGCTACCTGGAAGGGTTGGGAAAGGAACCTCTGGATCTTGCGTGCACGTGCTACAGTCAGCTTGTCTTCCTCAGACAACTCATCCATGCCCAGGATGGCAATAATGTCCTGTAGAGACTTGTAGTCCTGGAGAATCTTCTGAACGCCACGTGCAACATTGTAATGTTCAGCTCCAATGATGTTGGGGTCCATGATACGAGAGGTGGAGTCAAGAGGATCCACAGCAGGGTAGATACCCAGCTCAGCAATAGCACGGGACAGTACAGTTGTAGCGTCCAAGTGAGCAAAGGTGGTGGCTGGAGCAGGGTCAGTCAAGTCATCAGCGGGTACATAGATAGCCTGCACAGAGGTAATGGAACCCTTCTTGGTTGTTGTGATACGTTCCTGCATGGTACCCATGTCAGTAGCGAGGGTGGGTTGGTAGCCTACAGCAGAGGGGATACGACCCAACAGGGCAGATACCTCAGAACCAGCTTGAGTGAAACGGAAAATGTTGTCAATGAAGAGCAGTACATCCTGTCCCTCCTGGTCACGGAAGTACTCAGCGACAGTCAGTCCGGTGAGGGCGACACGGGCGCGTGCGCCGGGGGGCTCGTTCATCTGACCGTACACAAGCGCTACCTTGGATGTCTTGTCTTTCAGTGAAATGACACCAGACTCGATCATCTCGTGATATAAATCGTTACCTTCGCGAGTGCGCTCTCCTACGCCGGCGAACACTGAGTAACCACCGTGGGCCTTAGCGACGTTGTTGATCAGTTCCATGATAAGTACAGTCTTGCCGACGCCGGCGCCGCCGAACAGACCGATCTTTCCACCCTTGGCGTAGGGCGCGAGTAGATCTACGACCTTGATGCCGGTTACCAGGATCTCCTGCTCCACAGACATTTCCACGAACTCTGGAGCTTCGGCGTGAATAGGGGCCCTCTTGTCTGTGGGGATGGGCCCGCGCTCGTCGATGGGTTCCCCGATTACGTTGATGATGCGGCCGAGAGTCTCAGCGCCGACGGGGATACTGATCGGAGAGCCGGAGTCGAGGACGGGCTGTCCACGAACGAGACCCTCTGTACCGTCCATAGCGATGGTACGAACGGTGTTCTCTCCCAAATGCTGGGCCACCTCGAGCACCAGACGTGGTGTACGATTTTGCACTTCGAGGGCATTTAGAATAGGTGGAAGATTGTCCTCGAATTGCACGTCTACTACGGCACCAATTACTGCGACCACCTTACCTTGCCCTTTTGCGGAGACTTTTGCGGCATAATCCCTCTTTTGGGCAGAAACAGCAACAATTTTTCCACACTCCGCTAGAGCTTTTTCGGCAACCGATTTGGCAGCTAAAAAGCCGCCACCGACCCTACTTACAGCCCCTAACATTTTATATGATTGAACAATCAGGCGAAGTATAATGGGCGGCCGCTAAGTAAAATAATTATGTAACCTAAAATTATCTAGTCTACCAGTGGACCTGCAGACCACAGATTAAGTATTAGTTACTACGTAACAGATGCGACAGTGGTGTATTCCCTAGTTTCCAGTTGTTCCGTTTTGGCGCCACTGTGTTTCCGCCTTCATTTTGACAGTACAAATCGCATAGTGCTTGAAACAGTCGATAATCCAGTTATCGATATTTTAGTGAGGTGCCTATTCTATCGATAAAATTTTTGTGTAGGTAGGTAGGTTCCTAGCTAATTATATTTTAATTTTTACTCAAAAATAAAAAACGGGTTGTAGTTTTTTCATTTATTTATTGCTTTTTTGTCTTAATTTATTACTTTTATATTTTACAAAAGCAGTTTTATGAAAATTCAAATTCTTCAAATTTTCTAAACTTTTTCTCAAATTTACTTTAATTCTCTTTTGGTAAGCATTTTTATTTAAATAATTATGTATATAATTAACTTGCATCTTGATATAACATTAGGTGTTTAGAACTAGGATATACTAAATTATTATTTTTTAACAATTTGTATTCTCTATGCCGGATATAAGAATAAACATTATTCTCTGTAGAGCTACTCGTGTATGTCTCCAAGCATGACGTATGTCCATGAAAATCACCACCTAAGACAAAACAATATAATAAATTATTAATAAAATCATGAATAGGCTTACTAATCGGTAAGAAGGCATTAATTTAAACTTTTGATAAATGACTTCATTATCTTTTCACAAAAATAATACAATATTCGAATTCTTTTTAATTAAGATTTTGCGATTAAGCTCCGATCCTTCTCCTACATGGGGAAGAGGCCTATGTCCGACAATGGGGTATTACAGGCTGAATCGAATACAATATCTGTATCTTTTGTATTACTTTGTTAGTACTATTTAGAATAAAAAGATTTGATTTTGATTTTTAGTTAATAAAGTACTTAATACATACCTGGGCTCCCAATGACAAACATATTATCATTTGTAGCATTTACATCCCCACTGGAGTTCTCTTTATAATAATTGTGATCACTTAGAGCATTACGATCTGAAACAATACAGTATCATAGGATTTAAAAATATTATCTATACAATAGTAAAATTTCATAATTATAATGTGTTATTGTATTTTAATATTCCGACAGGAATAAATTAACTTAAAGTACATGGTTATATTTTGCTCATTCTTTACTTATTATCCATAATAATTAAAGAATGAACAAAATATGTAACATATCTAATATAGCTATAATTTTACAAAATAGGTCTAGGACTCACCAGATTCATTGGATGATAGGGGCACGCCATGCGCTATTTCAAGATCCGTAAATACTAAATAGGTATGGATAAGAATGCCTAAGTCTCTCGCCTTCTTCGTCAAACTGATGTTTATCAAAATGTTTTTCACAATCACGTTTTCGTAGAAGTTGCTCTTTTGAGAGTCCGATGAGACCAGAGTTAGTTGGCTTCAGGAAGGACATCCACGGGTTTCTCAAATCATTTGAGAAAAAAGCCGATGCTTCTCATTAGTTGCGGAATAAATATAAAATTATAAAATATAAAATAAAAATAAACACGCGTGACAAGGACAACTGACAAATGACAAGTGACAACATCATGGCGGCATCTCAAAATGGCGTCGTTTTCGTCAGCGATCGCAGCGCCAAAACGGAACACTTGGAACTAGACTGTCAGGGGCCTGCTGCAGACCAAAGAGTATAAAAAATTAAAAATATGCAGACGACGTGAAAATATACCACAGATAAAAAATATTATTTAAAAGGTAAAATTATAAAATTTTAAATTTAATCAATATGTAGCTATTATAAACTTGTCTGATTCTAATAAGATCAATAAGATCATTATTGGGTATTTATTTTTTGGATTTTAAGTAGTCTATAGTTTTATTTTATAGTATTATTATTATTTTTTTTTTTTAAACCTAATATTCCTAGTAAGCCATGGTTTTCATCTCTGAGGTTTGGTAAACAAGTTCAACAATGAGATTGGGTCATGTATGCACACCTGTACATTTATTTGGCCAGGTTTAATATAATTGAGTCAGATTTGTGTGCTTGTGGGGATGTGGGTGATCTTAATCATATTTTCTTTGTCTGCCCTTTGAATGACGTTTTTTATCATCTGGTCTCCATCCGTGTACTATTTCCTACTTCTATTAAATCTCTTCTTTCATGCTCTAATCCTGATATATATACAGCTTTATCTATTAACCTGTTAAATAATAATTTGAAATTATAAATCCTTATCCTATCATAGTAATCCTATCTGATCCTTTTCCAATACCGTGATTAATGTCTTTTTAAATCGCGATTAACGTTTCCCTGCATTTGTTGGTGGCATATGCGCAAACCGCGCGATGCCAAATATCTAAAAAGAAAATATTGAAACAAAAACTTTAAATTTCGGCAAAAACCTGCTATTATATAAAGCCTTGTCAGCCTTGTAAAAGCTTTCATTGAAGTCACCATGAATCCATGAAACTTGGGATGTAACAAAATATAGTGTGGTAGAATTGTTATTGTTTTTATCCGACTTCCAAAAAAGAGGAGGTTCTCAATTCGATTGTATTTTTTTTGTGTTACCTTAGAACTTTTGATTGAGTTGACCGATTTCGATGATTTTTTTTTTAAATAAAAAGGTGCTTGTCATGTGGTCCCATTTAAGTTTAATCGAGATATGATAAGTACTGTTTAAGTTATAATATCTAATAATGCGTACATATTTACTTGACTGTTTTTTTCGTCGACCTACGTTATATTATACCGCATACCTTTTCACTGAATGTACTAGTACTGTTTTGATAATTCTTGTTTTAATCGATAGCTGATGACTGTCATCATGTCATGTGGTCCCATTTAAATTTGATCGACATCTGATAACAACTATTTGAGTAATCTTTGATTATCTTTGATAGCGCGTATTCACTTGACTATATAAGCCAGTAAATAAAGCATTTAACCTCGCACTAAATTTCCGATCCAATTTAATTTTTTTTTTAGTTTAAGGGTCACTTACTGACCATAAAAATAAAAACACAAAATGCTGACAGATCCAGGTGGAGCTTCGATCGCAATCTTAAAGAAAAGTTTTTGGCCGATATCTCCAAAACTATCCACTTTAGGTTAGACCTTTTTTGTAGAGAATAAAATTTCACATCTTTTATTTTCTGTAAACTTTTTTGTAAAACTTACCGTTTACGATTTATGGCCCATTTTATTCGTCCAGCAGTAGTTTTCTACAAAAAAGGTACCTGAAGATTAAGCCTGATTTACACCAAGGCAACAACGTGCGGCATTGTCGCATGCGACATATTGTGGCGTCACCATCTTGTGGCATGCGACAAATTGCGGCATATGTGGCATGCGACAGCGTATTTTATGCCAAGGCAACAGTTTTTAAGCGTCGTGCTGTCAAATTTTAGTCTGCCTACTTGATTGATAGAGATAGGTTAGAATTTCTTCAGACAAAAAAACAAAAAAGTAGATTTTATATATTTCTTTTTTAGATTTTCTGTAGTAAGGGTACAATTTCTAGAGATACCAGACGATTGGTGAGTTTGTTAATTTTTTTCGTCTACGTAGGTACATTGTATTACTTGTCGATGTGATCTAAGTCGGTTTTTTTCGTTTGCTAACAAATATAATTATCATTACACCACTCCATGTCCGATTTGTCTCATTTTGTAAATAAAATAAATAAGTACAATCAAAACATAACCTAGAAACTGGCTTGACGCATCAAAAATTGTCGCACGGAATCCATCGTGATCGGATACAAGCTGCGACACTCTGCCACATGACGCAAGGTGTTGCCGTGCTGCAAGGTTCTTGCCACAACGTGCGACATTTTTCATGCGTCAATGCCGCATGCCACAATGCCGCACGTTGTTGCCTTGGTGTAAATCAGGCTTTATAAACTGTAATTCCATATCTATGGTAATTCCAAATGTCGTGGTGTCATTTGTCAACCTTAGATGTCAATTAAGTACATTATTAGTATATACCATAGAGTATATACTAAAGTTTAGGTCTTATTACAATGTACTAGGATTCAAAACATCTTGCACCGATATTAAAATCCCTCTGTTCTGAAGGTTCTGACTTCTGAGTTTACTCAAGTCGACATCTGTCATCTATTATTCTATATTTCTATTTAATTTATTTTTGTGATATAAAAACATCGTTAATTATTATATTTATTATTAGATAATAGGGCATATCTTATTAGAAAGCATTTATGTAAAAACATTGTAAATTTTATATTTATGGGAATTGACGGATAAAATGCATATAAACTAATTTTAAACTGGAAAATTTAACCACTTTAAAATATACCATAGGATTTGTGGTATAAAAATGAATCGAAGTCGAGTTTTAACACGAGTAAGCCCTTTTCATAATGTGTACTACCTATAATTCTTACAATGAAAACGGAATAATTTTATTAAAATAAAAAATTGTAGATATTGTGGCGGTATGGCGCAATAGGAAAGATCGATTATGCAAGACCCTGTGCAATTAATTTAAATACGAATTGGATAGATATAAAAGAACAATGTACTGTAGCTCTAAAAGAAAGTTATATAAAGAAGTTTATGAAAGCAGTAGGATGGATGGACCATGAACGAACTGTAAGTTACTTCTTTCATAATAATAAATTTACTTATAACCTAACTTTTACATTATGTATTACTAGCTCGTACTAACAAAATTTTTAAAAAGTCATTTGTATTATAATTATGACATTATTTATTATTTATATTTATTGAGGTAGGGCACAGCAGGATATATCCTGCTCAAAATCTGGAGCAGCCCTTCTGCGGAGGTACCTCAACCTTACAAAGTATCACAGCTAGATTCTAGCTTCCTAGTAGTGTTGTGTTCCTGTGGTGAGTAAGGTGGCCAGAGCTTCTTGGAAGGATCAGGGGTAGGGTCGGGAATGTCCTTGTGACGCCTTTCATGTTGTAGATGTCTAAAAGCTACATTAATCGCTTACCATCAGCATGGCCCAAATGCTTGTTTGCCAACCTATACCCTGTTTTTTTTCGGTATGGACTAAATTGACATAAGATGTGTTGCTAGTTTTTTGCGAATCATTAATAGTGATGTGCCACTACCGTAACTTTACGTAATTTACAATCTAGTATCGTTTTTCAGTAATAATTACAAAAATCTTTGTCCTTAAAATTTTAGAATGTGGCGACCACCATAATGTACCTATATCATTCCTATATAATGTACCTGTATGGCTAGTGTATAGATTTATGCTACATGAAAAACACTTATTTTTTTATGTATTTATTAATCTTAGTAATCACATGCAAATTGAAATGAAATGAAATGAAAACATTTATTTCGCCTTAAAGTGATACACTACACAAGTGGTACACTTAACGAAAGTAAAAAAATGTCATTTAAAAAAAATGATAAAAGAATGTTAAGTTAGCAAAATATGAAACAATAAAATAAAATAAAAATATTTTTTTTATATCGTAACATTAGGTACACTACAAACTTAGGTAATGTACCCAGTGTTATAAGCAAAAGCAACCTTAAGTTGGTCAAAATGTTAAAATATTAAAATACTCAAAATTTCTAATCTCTCGGTAGACATTACCTATCTATTTTATCCTCGGCTTTTTTAAATATTACAATAAATAACATAAAGTAATGTCCCTAGTGTAGGCTGAGAGAAAAAAAAAACAGAGGAAAAAAACTCGGTATTCGTTTAAATTTTTTTAAATCATATACAGGGTAAAAACGCAATAGTAGTCCATGAAATGATCAGGACAAACACGAGACAGCCAATCGTGCATCTAACTTTTTACAAGGCGGGTCATAGCCATAGCCTGGTCGAGCTATATTCAATCCCATGCCTTTCATCATTAAGGTATTCAGTAATGATTTGACCATTGATTGAACCATTTTTCATATTCGTCGCTATTCATTTTCTTATGGTAATCTTCTAGGCCTTTTTTTGCTCCTAAGATCAATTCAATTCAATCAAATAATAACAAAATTATGTGGTAAAAGTAAGAAGTTACGATTCATAAAACCGGTATCGTATTCATAAAATCGGTATACAACACTATTACTAAAAAGCTGGTATCATTATTTCGAAAATTGACATTTGCATGTGTCAATTCAGTCCGTACTGAAAAAAAACAGGGTATAATTGTATAAAAAAAAAACATTTCTTCTAAAAGTAGTAGCATATTTATAACTTATGACTCAAACTATTAACTACTAGCTTCTGCGCGCGACTTCGTCGGCGTGGACTCCACTCCTATTGGTCTTAGCGTGATGATATATAGCCTATAGCCTTCCTCGATAAATGGGCTATCTAACACTGAAAGAATTTTTCAAATCGGTCCAGTAGATCCTGAGATTAGCGCGTTCAAACAAACAAACAAACAATCAAACAAACTCTTCAGCTTTATTATATTAGTATAGATATATTTACAGTATATTATTATATTGTTCCCTATTTTTATATCATTTGTATTGTTTTTGGGGCTAAACAGATTTATTATTCAGACTAAAAAATGTAAAAAAAAAATAGTTCCATTAATATTTATCTAAAATTTCATATTTTAAAACTAAAAGCAGTTCTATTTTATTATTTTTTTTTGTACATACAGTATTCAGTATTAGAAATGTACTTATTTTTTACACAATATTATTTATGTTTCAGCGCTTAAAGTTGACTGGGTATTTTCTGTATGAATGTGTTCCAGTCAAAGTGGCATACAATGAATGGTTTGAGATTCTCGATCTTCCAGACACATTTGCATCGTGGTTCACTATAACAGAGTTGCATGTGTGGTTACTGCTGGTACGGTATATGGCAGAAGACGTGGCTACATCTAGCACACAAAAAAAGAAATATGTTAAAGGAGATGGACATTTTGTGAGGAATTGCATAATAGAAGCATTGTGGGCAGATGTGGCAAACAGAATCAAATTACTGGATGTAATTAATCTAATTTATATATCTTAGAATATAATTCTACATAAAAATTTAATATGATATTGTGACAGAAAGTTTAATAAATATGTTTAACTTATCCACACATTTGTCTGTTCCCAAGAAATAGTATTGGGCAGAATAAATATGACATAGTCGATTATAATTTAATAATAACCTAATTGTAAAAATTCCTAAGGACTACTGATACAATATATTTAATTAATTGATAGTAGATAAAAGAAATATTAATAATAGTCCTAGACTTGCCTAAAAAGGAGAGTCACTACCAACGGCACTAATAGGATTGTTAAATATATAAACAAATATGTTAATATTGAAAAAAAAGAATTTAAAAACAATGAAATATAATTCTATATCCATATTCAATTATTTAAATTATAATATTTTTCAACTTTTTACTTTTAGGGAGCAAATCCAGTAATAGCAAGAAAGCAAGTATCAGAATTATCAGAACAGTTTCAAGCTGCTTTAGTTGGCTATGATGAAGGCCTTACCGATGATAAGGTATTAGCTGCAGCAGTATGGAGAAGATTTTATTCCCTTTCTGGGGATGCAAAGGCGGACAATGTTCTCAAAATTGTCCACTTCATAAGACATCAGGTATGTCGATAGAGTTATACATGTATGTGGTAAATGGTTGTCAGAATATAATGAAAATTAAAAATATTTTATTATTTTATGTAACTTAATAATTTTATGTTTGCCCGCAAACGATAAAAAACCGACTTCAATTACATCGATAAGTATGATCAATGTAAGTAGATGAAAAAATAATCAAGTAAAAACGCGTTATCATAGCTTACTCAAAAAGTAGTCATCAGATCTCCATTAAATTTAAAAGGAACTACAAGATAAGCGTCAGCTTTCGATTAAAACAAGAATTATCAAAATCAGTATACACAGAAAAAATTTATGCGGTATTATAATACAATGTAGGTCGACAAAAAAAATAGTCAAGTAAATACGTATTATTAGATATAACTCGAAAAGTACTTGTTAGATCTCAATTAAATTTAATGGGACCACATAAGACATTACACTTACCACCTTTCAATTAAAACGAAAATCTTAGAAACTCTAAAACTTTCTTATTTTCTGATGGACAAAATATATACAATAGAGTAGTATTAGTGTGTACAGTGATACTGTTGATAATAATAAGTAGTATCCTTACACATTCTTTTGGCAATCCTTTTTTTTTACGAGTAAAAGAGTTGAGGAGTCTGGGATCATGGATATCTTGTCCTCTTATGGATATAAGAATGTATTTTATGGACAATCTCCAATGGTGAGCTGCAGCTGATAGTTCGCCGATTTGAAGGAGCTCACAGTTTATCACGATTTTTAACCTAGATTATAGTTTTATCGAGTTAGACATTAGACTAGATGTCACCGCAAATTAATAAGGTGTTTTACGTTGTTTTATTTTTAATTTTAATATTGATTTATAATATGTCTATTGTTTCAGTTGTCTGAATTAGATAAAATACCCAGCGAAAGCTTAAGATGGAAACCTCAAGTCAACTGGTTAAGTATAATTAAACATTAATACTATTGTTAGAAAAGGTTGTTTGTTGATCTTATTACAAAAGAAGTAAATCTACGTGGTTTTATTTCCATGAATCAAACGTCAGTCAGCAATTTTTGACCAATATTTACAGTCCTTCAACTTTTATACCATTAAATACTTATTGCAAAGAAAAAACGTGTGTATCAGCTCCGACGCACGACTGGAGTTTACTCCTTCAGATCGACTGTGTAAATAGGCAGAAAAAAGGCTTACTATTCTAACAAAAAGATGAATACCATATCAAATGGTAAGTAAACGAATTAATGAAAATACCTAAATATACAGGGTGGGATTATAATACAACGATAAATTGGACAGCGTATATGTAATGACATTCCAAGCCCACATACAAAAAAGTCAATAAAATACATCCAGTAGTTTAGTCACAAATTATGATTTTAGTTTTTTAAAATTTCTCCGTGATGTATTATACTAAAGACCTGACCTACCCTAAAACCGGCGGTTAACAACTCAAGGACAGCTATTATTATTTTTAAAAAGATTGAGCATAAAAATAATGGATATGGGATCGACTGCCACAAAAAAAGGCAAAATTTTTAATCATTTCCATTTAGTGACAGTTCGCAGACCAAATAATATTATAATAACTAATGTTTAAAAAAAAATAACTTATTCAGTATCGGCTACTGATCAGTTCTGCATATTTAAAAAAAATTGATGGTTTGAGAAAATTTAAACCAAATAGTTTTTTATTCAATTTAATTTTAAATGCGTAACAATTTATTTTAATTTACTTTTCTAACTTACTATTTTTTATTCAATCAAAATAATGAAGTTTTGTAGGTACAAGCACATACCACCAGTAGCGTGCATCACATATAGGCAGAAAGGCACTGCCTACCCTGGCATCTTACTAAAAATGATAAATAAAACATGAACATTAAATATTTTTGAAAAAGACATAAACCATAAAATTCAATTTAAATCTCCTTCAATTTTAAAAACACGCCGTCGTATAAATTATAATATGTATGCGATATCAGCGCGCCGGGCCTTTTATGAACTACTAGCCTAACTCGCAGTTAAACTCCCCATACAAATCTTAGTAATTTCAGAATGACATAATTATAATCCTACAATTTTATAAAGTCACGCGTCATATGGAATTCGAACAAAGTATTGTGTTTTTAACATTGGTCGGTTAACCAATGGTAGAGGCACTGCCTAAGAATAACCTGTCATAAGATTTTTGACACGGTCGCGTAATCGATTACGCAATCGCTGCCGCCGTCCAATCAAGTGGCACAGTGTAATATTATGACAATTCACTATTCAGTTTCAGTATTCAGTATTCGCTTTGAATTTTTCGTTTGTGCGTTGTTTTTTTATGTAATTAGTGAAAATATTAATATATTAGTGATAGATAAGTTTATTTGTGAAATATGTAACGGAGATGTGTGTATATTGAAAGTAAAGTGTTTTTTTTGCTTGTTATTCGAAACTTCTAAATCAGTTTGGAATTGTAATGGGTACGTAGATTTGCACAATTTCACTAATGCTGTAAAAAAAACATGATCAGTCCGAAAAACATCTAGCATTTTCTATAAAATTACATACTTTTGGCAAAAACCGCATCGAAACAAGCATTCAAATGATACATTGAACGCAATAATATACTAGATCGTTCAATAAGTCCCGAGACTAACCTGGAAATGGCGCATATATTAAAAACTCTTTTGATTTTTAAAAAGTACTGGCTATCAATACAAGAATATGTGTCAAATTTTTAAAAATGGAACAATAAAATTATTGATTTTGAAACATTTAAGTGACGCTACGGTTGTAATTTCGATACAATGGAAAAAAACGAGTTTCGCGTGTTGATAAAACATTGTTTTTTAATGGGAAAAATACCGTTGAAGCACAGCAATGGCTTATAAAATGTTATGCAGATCTGCTCCCTCTAAAGCAACCATTTGTCGGTGGTATGCCGACTTCAAACGCGGTCGCATGGACACCAATGATGGGGAACGCTCAGGTCGTCCAAATGAAGCAGTGACTCAACAAAATATTAACCAAGTCCTCAAAATCGTATTGGAAGATCGGAAGGTAAAAGTGCGAGAGATAGCCGAGATAGTGAAGATTTCAGCTGGTAGTGTTTTCACTATTTTACATAAAAATTTGGCCATGAAAAAGCTTTTTTCTAAGTGGGTGCCGCGTTTGCTTACAACTGATCAAAAGGAACAACGTATCAATGATTCAGAGCGATGTTTGGCGCTGATGAATCATAATAAAAAGGATTTTTTACGTCGGTATGTAACAATGGATGAAACCTGGATATACCATTTCACTCCGGAATCCAATCGGTAGGCAGCGGAGTGGAGAGCGGCTGGTGAAAGCCGCCCGAAGCGTCCAAAGACTCAGAAATCGGCCGGTAAGGTTATGGCGTCTATATTTTGGGATGCGCATGGAATACTTTTCATCGACTACCTTGAAAAGGGGCAAAATATAAATAGTGACTATTACATGTGCTTATTGGAGCGATTGAAGTACGAAATTGCGGATAAACGGCCTCACATGAACAAAAAGAAAGTGGTGTTTCACCAGGACAATGTGCCTTGTCACAAGTCTGTGACAACGATGGCCAAAATTAACGAATTGGGCTTCGAATTGCTTCCTCATCCCCCTTATTCGCCAGACTTGGCCCCCAGCGATTACTGGCTGTTTGCAGACCTCAAAAAAATGCTTCAGGGTAAGAAATTTGACTTAAATAGTGAAGTTATCGCAGCAACGGAGGCTTATTTTGAAGCCAAAGACAAATCGTTCTACATCTTGAATAGGTAGATGTGGCTAATGTTAATACTATATAATAACTGAAAAGACACTTTAGGATTGACTGGAAAAACTATTTATTGTAAATTTATCATTTTGAATTTTTCTGATACACTAGTCGTTATAAAATTAATATATATAAATACAAAAATATGTTCGTGCAACTAATACATGTTATTATCGAGAGAGATTCGAACGGAATCAACGAACATCACAACATTCAACCTAAAGAAATAAAAACTAAAATTCTAAACTTAAAATAATTTAAACATAATATACCAAAGAGATCATATAGCTTATATAAAAATAGTTTTTATGTATATCTGAGATTACCATTCAACACACCCCCTTAATCTCAGATATACATCATAACACCAGACAACCAACAAAATAATTTAACACCAACAAATAATTTCAAAGTTAACATCAAACAAAACTACCAACACTAACAAACACACTCTTTCTCAACAAAAACCAAAAAAAAAACTCTTAATAATAACTAAACCACATAAAATACAAGTAATATTAAAAATTCTATAAAAAAAAAAAATTTCTCTAAAGATTCCGTTTTTAATTCCACAAAACATTAAATCCTTTTTCCCTTACAACAATCTCATACATGCTTCCACTGCGCGAATCTCTATTATTAACACCCCTTTAAACTAGCACTAACTATACCTAAAAGATTTGGAATTAAAAATACCTAAAAATCATCAATCACAAGAAAATAACACTAATCACTTTAAAAACTAGTCACTTAAGTCATTTCCTACCTACACCGTCACATCACTAAAACTTGATTACGAAGCCGCAAATATTTAACGTTGGATAAATTCTTCCTTAGGTCCACACTTTCCGCGACAACTTCAGCTTCTTCCTCACTTGTTACGTCATCATCATTAAAAACATCAACAACCTCCTCTTCAAAAATCATCAACAACAATAAACTCCTCCTCTATCCTCAAAAACATCAACAACAATAAACTCCTCCTCTATCCTCAAAAACATCAACCACAATAAACTCCTCTCTTCTATAACTTCTTCATCAAAATTCACATTCCTCACACCTTCAATTGTTTCTTCACAAATGAATTCGTTTGTCTCTGTTCTCTTCATTTTCAACACAATAAATTGTTACTTCTGTAACATTCTCGTTTCAACACCCCTTAAAATATGTAAAATGCGGCTTGCGTGCTCTGGGCAATGCTGGGCAACTCGTGCTGGGCCCATAACCTCTTGAATCGGTGGATGTGACTAGCGTGAACTGGGCCCATAACCTCTTGAATAGGTAGATGTGATGTGACTAGTGTGAATACTATATAACTGAAAAGACACTTTAGGATTGACTGGAAAAACTATTTATTGTAAATTTATCATTTTGAATTTTTCTGATACACTAGTCGTTATAAAATTAATATATATAAATACAAAAATATGTTCGTGCAACTAATACATGTTATTATCGAGAGAGATTCGAACGGAATCAACGAACATCACAACATTCAACCTAAAGAAATAAAAACTAAAATTCTAAACTTAAAATAATTTAAACATAATATACCAAAGAGATCATATAGCTTATATAAAAATAGTTTTTATGTATATCTGAGATTACCATTCAACACTACACACATGTGATAGAAAAGTTAGAAATGCGTTGGAGGGACTGTATCGCTCTTGGAGGAGACTATGTTGATGAATAAAAATTAATTTTATAAAAAAGACCTTTTTTTTGTACTTAGTCTCGGGACTTATTGAACCACGTGTTAGATCGGACATTTGGAATCGAAACATTTCGACGGCTAATTGATATAGTGAGTTTTTTGGGTAAATAAAAACTACCTTTCAGAGGACATGACGAGTAACTTTTTACTAAATAAAGGTAATTATTCAATTAATAATTAAGAACAGTAAATAATATTCATGTAAATTATTTTCTGGTTGTAATATAAAGTGACATCTAGTGTAGAATCGAGTTTTGTTTCGTTTGGTATAGATGGCGCTATCAGCAGTTTGGTGATTTTTAATTGTATTTTTGTTTTTCAATTCGTTTTTTTAAATTAGTTTGCCAAAGAAGTTTCACTTCTGACATGTGTACTTTGTGCGCACGCAATTTTTTTTTTGACTGCCTACGCTGTCTAAAAACTTTATGCACGCCACTGCATACCACTTCTAAGCGACTTTGCCGCGTAGAAAGAAGGTCACGCGCCTGTTACACGCGCGATGACGCGTGTAACAGGTCAGTGATCCTGTAGTTACAAAAATGATGTTATAAAATTTTATTAAATTAAACTGAATTAGTTTGTATGAAAAAATATTTTTTTTTTTATGTTAGGACTTATCTGATGGTTTTGAAATACTTCTTTATACTAGTACTAACGGCGTTTTCAATTATCGTTCTATTGTCATCCCCACATTGTATATTTATTCTATTTACATTTATTATGAACTAGCTGACCCGGCGAACTTCGTACCGCCTAACAGTCGATTTTTAATTTTTTTAATACTCATCCTTCCCGGAACCCCTTCACTTATACTGAAACTTTATTGTATTACAGTTCAAATTGACTTTTAAGTATTATTACGAATCTTTTGTATAAGAATATAGAAAATTGTTGTTTTTAGACTTTTTCAGGGAATTTTTTAAATTTTTCTCTCCGTAAGAACCATCCTCGTACTTCAAGGAATATTATAAAAAAAGAATTAGCGAAATCTTTTCAGCCGCTCTCGAGATTTGCGCTTAGCAACACATTTAGCGATTCATTTTTATATATATATAGAGATAATGCCATCTATGATGTTACGACAACGACGCGTACGCACCGAAAAGTGAAAGGTGCGTAGAATAGATTGCGCACAAAAACGTAACAAGGTCATTCGTTCAATCGATTTTACACCTCATTTTTTTTCATACCGGGAGCCTTATATGAAAATCGATTCTTAAGGAGTAAGCTCCAAAAAAAAAAAAGAAAAATATTTCATTTATAGTTATCTACATATTGCAAAACTAAAACGGTTTTTGTTTGAATCTACTTGAAATAGGTTCAACCGAAACGAATTTAAAAACTTCTTGTTTTAGTTAGTTCTTTATAAGATTTTATGTCATATAGGGCTAAAAATAAAGTACACTGTACAGTAGTATATATTTAATACAAGTATTTAAATTCTTACATGAGCTTAAAATATAAATTACTTATCAATAAAGTTATTAAAATAAGAATTATTTTAAATTACTAAGCGTTGTAAAGAACAAGTTACGCAGTTCTTCACACTTTTCTCGGTGCCACAAAACTGTAACGACTGTTTTACAAAGATTATCAATTTTACAATCGTTATTGCAATCCGGCCATCTTGCATCGCTTAGTTTTGAGTAAAATGCTGCGTAATAATCTAATAACAGTAAGTTATCTGTCACCATTGAATAAACTAAGTTATTCATTGAGGTAGCGGAGAGGTCTTGTAGTTGGAAGGTGTTTTTCATGTCGTAGAGTTGAAACCAATGTGATAATCTGGTCGATATGAGCATCGGCCAAGCAGCGCTGATTCTGGTAGCGCTTGGCGAGCAATGACCGTGCAACTTGATAGCTTCCGTCACCTATCGGAAGGTGCTGCACTAATCCCCTGGCCTCTCCATCCAGCACTGAGAGCAGGTAGGCCAGCTTTTGTGAAGGGCTCAAATCATCCCTCGAATCTACGAGGCTTTCGAACAAGCCTATGAAGCCCATCCAGGCATCGAGTCGACCATCGAAGCGTGGGAGGTCGAGGTTAGGCAATCGGGTTAAAAGACCCACGGGGGTCTTCATGGTAGGCCTGTCAGGCGGTGCTCCGGCGCGCGAGGCTGAAACCTCCCGTTGAGCGATGGCATCGGCGAGGTCCAAAATCTGAGTATAATCCGTGTGGGCTTGCCCCCTTCTCTCCTTTGGAAACGACTCCATTGGCACGTCGTCCTGATGTAGAAGGAAGCGCTGGTACAAGGTCTCCACCTGTTGGAGACGAGCCGGGGATTTCTCATACCTGTCTAGCAAGGCCTCGGTGCGATCCTCTCTATCCACCAAAGCGGCCGCTGAGCTGAACCATCTCAATTGAAGTGTAAGTCCAGAACATGATTCACGAACCATAGCGACTGCAGTCGAAGCCATCTTCAAAAGCACAATTACAATAACGAGAAAATGAAATTAATTTCCAACGAAACTACAGTTATTACTGAGTTAAAATCAAATATCAAATCTTAAATAACTTAAATAGGAATATAAGAAAAAATCAAAACCAAGTTTTCAAATCTGATATTCCGTTAACTAAATTCATACAACGAACACAAATTTACTCAAAATCAATGAATTTAGTTATAAATACACATTTAAACAGCTATTTCACATCTTATATTAACAACAAGGCATCTATAACAAATTAACCTTTAATAAGTATAAACAAATATACAGAACAAAAAAAAAATCAAACGTTCAACGAACAAACAAGATGTGTATTTATTACTAATTAATTGTTGAACAAAATACAAACAACAAAACTATTCAAGAAAACAACAAAATGTGTAGGTTTATGCAAACGAGAACAAAATAAATTATTAACTTGAAATATGAACTGTTTGTTTTGTCTTTAACCAAACAACATTAAAAAAAAAGCAAATAAAATATGTAGATTTATGTAAAGGAAGAACAACAATAACTTTTAACTTTCAAATATATTTTTCCCTTTACCTCAATACAATCTGAACTTTTTATTTTCCACGTTTAAGTAACCAAATGTTTAAATGCAAGAATACAACAAAAACCTAAACAATTTTTAAGTTCAAGTAAGTTCAATTACAAAATAATTACAACTCATAACCTAATTATGATTTGTTTAAAGTATTCTAAACACTAATGAACTTTTTACTATTTAAATGTAACACAATTATGACTATCAACTTACAGTTCACTCGGCAAATAATATAATAAACAACTATTAAAACTTTCAATATTCTTCAATAAACTTATAATATTATATCAAAATTTAAACTTTCAAACAAATTTAGGTACAACGTGTAGACGTGTGCGTTATTTCACGTCGCTAGTTACAATAACTAGCTACGCGGCACGAAACGAATCACCGGTTTTGTGTCAAATTAAAAGTAGTGATTTTTGTAAATGCGTTATTTGGCTATGAGTCGAGCGCGTCGAGAGTTACGGTTTCTTTTTTTATTCTTAATTTTTTCGCATCGCGCCTACCGGCCGACCGAGCAAGCGAGATGGTAGATCTATCGAGATCGAGAGCGAGTGACACGAATAAATCCGAATGCGCACATGCCTTGGTAATTGGTATACGACAAAAAACAAAACAGTTTTATAGTATGTTTAATATTCATACGTAAAACTATAGACATAGATAATAAAATAGCGTGATCTCTGTTTGGAAACAATATCAACGGCTCTCACTTCAAATTTTAAGTAAAAAAAAGAGATACAGAGTTACAGACACGTACACATGTATAGTTTATACTTTATATTCGTTTATTATTGAAAATATTTGAACACGTAGTTATTCACTGGTACATTTAGTAAATTATAATTGTGTTTGCTTGCAAACGAAAAAAAAAAGACTTCAATTACATCGACAAGTAATACAACGTAATAAGACGAAAAAATAGTCAAGTAAACACGCGCTATTAAAGATTACTCAAAAAGTTGTAATCAGATCTCGATTTAATTTTAACAAGACTACATGACAAGTATTAGCTTTCGATTAAAGTAAGAATCATCAAAATTGGTACACCGAGTAAAAAGTTATGTGGTATAATACAACGTAGGTCGACGAAAAAGTAGTCACGTAAATACGCATTATTAGATGTAACTCTAAAAGTGCTTGTCAGATCTCAATTAAATTAAAATGGGACCACATATGACACGCAACACCTTTCAATTAAAACAAAATTGATTGAAATCGGTCCACCCAGTCAAAAGTTCTGAGCTAACACAAAACATACATAAAAAAAATACAGTCGAATTGAGAACCTCCTCCTTTTTTGGAAGTCGGTTAAAAAGTAAAAAAAACCTTTTAAAAAAACAAGCTTTTAAGTGAATGCGCTAGAACCTAGAACATCATTGGCTAGAACGAAAATAATAAATTTTTACTTTAAAACTTTTACTATCTACTTATAAAGTCATTACATAATTTATATGATATAAGAACTTGACAAAAAGATATCTGCTTCAAAATTGAGTTGCCAGATTTCATCCAAACAAACATACATACATTTCAAGTTAAATAAAAGCTTGTAATAAAAAAATGTGTATTATTATCACTTTGTAACTGAACCATAAATTTAACTCCGCAACTTACACGCGTCCCGTTCCTACTTCCTAGTTCCTGATATATATTATATAGGTATTAACAAAAGGTAATGGTCTCCAACTCTGGATAATAAATTAGAAATGGTAGTAACCTCCTCCTTTTTTAAAGTCGGTTAAAAAGTGTAAATGAACTGTACATATCAATTATAATTGTATATATTATGTACAATCAAATTAACTTTAAATACGCCTGCATTAATAATTTTATTATTTTTATAGTTTCCTAGTAAACATTAATCACTCATAAATACATTTAAATTTTAATATTTTTAAAGCCTGAATTGTATAGCTACAAACACCTAAGAGTAACTGATTTATTTTCGTTTCGAGTGTAACTGTATAGCTACAAACACTTAAATAGTGATTCGTTTCGAGTGTAACGCAGTAACGTATTTCGGGTGAAGCTATTTATGCAAACAAACATAGTCGTTGCATGAAAATAGCTAGTTACAAAAATCACTAGTTTTGAAACAGGTGACGCCGACCAAGTCACTGGTTTCGTTACGTTTCTTGAAAATGACGTAACGACCCACGTCTAACAACGTGGGTACAACTTCTTAACCTCGTGCATAGAGAATAGTAATTATTACAATGTACTCTGTGATAGTAATATAACTCAGTGTTGCCAACAACTCAGGACCTAATATCGCCGTTTTTTAGGGCTTGAGTAGCCTAAAGTAGCCGAAATGGAGCTGAGGTAGCCTAAAAAAGTAGCCCAAACGCCAAAACTAAAATAAAACACACTTTTATGAATAATTTTATTTATATACGAGTACTTTGATTCTGCGTCATCTGTTGCCAGCAATATCAAAGAATCTGTAATACTTTTGCCGTCAACATTTCTGACAAAACTTCAATTATCCACCATCAACACATTGAATGGTAGCCTGTCAACCGGGGATGTTAGACGGCCACTTAGAAATCATTTGTACCGAACTAGCTAAAAAGATGGTACTGGCAATAAAAACATGGTACGCCAACTCTAATGTGTAAATTTTGTCAGAAATCGCAGCCTATAATTAGTGAAAAAAAATTATATATCAATTTCGTGTACCGTTAATAGAAAACAAACCTTTCTTTTTTGATATTCTAATTAATTGCTGCACGTACGTATGTACATCACGTACCAGTTACCATGACTATTTGTCATGGTACATGGTACGTGACTCTAAAATACTCTAAATAATGGTACGTGTACCATTATAATGGTACGTCTGACATCCCTGCTGTCAACTAATTCCTTCACTGCTTAGTGCGCTTGCACGTAAAAATGTGTGCATCGCTGTTTGACTTCTTGGACTTTATTGGCAGAAATAAACTTTTTTGCAAGTAAATCATTGAACATATTATGTATGTATGTATGAAACAAGACGTCGGCTCTGTTCTGTTGTTGTTCTGTTGTCGCTTATGTTCAGACAGTAAAATTTATTCGCTAATAATATTTAAGCTATTACGTTTGTGTCTAACTGGCAAAGTGGCAACTGAATGACCAATAACAATCGCATTTTTGTGTGTATTGCGTTCATATTTTTGCTTGTTGCGTAAATGTGGTAGTAGGGCGCGTCATTTCAGCTTAGACAAGCTAAACTTCTTTTAGTATGGGACATAAAAACAATAAATATAATATATAAATACGGGGTATTCTCCGAGGCCCAAAGCTAACGAAGGGTGTGTCTATCGTTTTCTCTTAATTTTTTCACACTATTTAGATTATGCGTGGGGTATAACTTTTTTTTGGTTATATTTATGCTCATTAGTGTTGTGATTTGTTCATTCAACTAAGTAGCCTAAAAGGCGACCAGTCGCCTTTTGGATATTTTTGTCGCCGATTTCCATATCGAGTAGCCTAAATGGCGAAAAATCGCCTACGTTGGCAACACTGATATAACTGACCTCGTGTTATTCACTTTCATTTTGACAACTTGACAATTGTCTTCAAGTTCATTTGACGTATAGAATAAAATTCATCCAGTGCCCCCTAGCGTAAAGTTGAAACAACAACACAACTATAGGTAGGTATTACGTCCATGCTAGCTAGAGACACGTACAAACCCGGTCAATTTAAAATGACAACGTATTGCATGAAAGGGATAATAGGTGGCGCCACTATCTATGTTTTATTTACATGAAGCAAACCCTTATATCTTTGAAATATCACACTTAGGTATTCAGTCGAAGTTGATTTTTTTATGAAATAAAAGATTTGGGATGCCATAAACTGTTTTATTTTCTTAAAAACTGGTTTTAACATTTAGGAACTTATATGAAAGACGCCATTAGATGGGCCGCCATTAGCAGAGAGCGAGAACCATGAACATTTTTATATTTTTAATTTTGTGTCCATAGACAACACTTTATTATGCCAAAGGCTACAAATAAATTAACACCTTCTCCTATTTTGTAATTAAAACAAAATTACAAAATACAAAAGTTTTAGAAACACTGATTTAAAATAGCAAAATCTTAAAGTTACACTTTCTTCTTATTATTATTATTTTTTTTTTAAATCAAATTATACAAATAAAGTTATTTTTATAAAGACCGTTTTTTATAATTATGTATTTAGTTTTTGTTTTTAAGACTGGTTTTTATATACTTAACCTAACATAAACATAACAGTTTTATAGTACCTATCCTATAATAAATTGAGCCTATTATGTACTTATTAATCTAAATAAAATAGTTTTTGTTAGTTTTTAACAATTTTGTTACAATGAAAAATAAATTTATAGATTATACTGACAAGACAATAGTGGAACTAGACATCCAGTGCCCCCTAGCGTAAAGTTGAAACAACAACACAACTATAGGTAGGTATTACGTCCATGCTAGCTAGAGACACGTACAAACCCGGTCAATTTAAAATGACAACGTATTGCATGAAAGGGATAATAGGTGGCGCCACTATCTATGTTTTATTTACATGAAGCAAACCCTTATATCTTTGAAATATCACACTTAGGTATTCAGTCGAAGTTGATTTTTTTATGAAATAAAAGATTTGGGATGCCATAAACTGTTTTATTTTCTTAAAAACTGGTTTTAACATTTAGGAACTTATATGAAAGACGCCATTAGATGGGCCGCCATTAGCAGAGAGCGAGAACCATGAACATTTTTATATTTTTAATTTTGTGTCCATAGACAACACTTTATTATGCCAAAGGCTACAAATAAATTAACACCTTCTCCTATTTTGTAATTAAAACAAAATTACAAAATACAAAAGTTTTAGAAACACTGATTTAAAATAGCAAAATCTTAAAGTTACACTTTCTTCTTCTTATTATTATTTTTTTTTTAAATCAAATTATACAAATAAAGTTATTTTTATAAAGACCGTTTTTTATAATTATGTATTTAGTTATAATTACGTCTCGTCCCTCCGCCCTAGATTAAGGAAGAGACGCAAATTCAGCGTCTGCTCGCCCCCGCGCGACCGCCGCTGAGCCGGGAATGTAATAGAGAAACTCAGAGATATTAAAGCCTCCAAATCGGTTACATGTCTTTCATTTTTTTATTTCATTTTTTATTTTAAATTCAGTAACTAAAAAGTTATTTAGTTTAAATTATTTTTTTAAAACGCTCCGAAACCAAAAGTGGCGCAGCCGGTGAGGATTCTCTTATAGCCTCCGTAGTCTTCGTGTTTTTCCGACGTCGAAATTCGTCTACAAAAATTACGCGAACATTCTACGTGAGCAGAGATCCTACGAACCAAAGAAATATTCTTTTGTGTCTCGAGAAGCAGAGAAGACAGAATATGGGAGTAGCGGTCAATTGGTGAGTCAATCTTTTCGCCAATCCTTGTTCCCGTAATCCTCCTGTATTTTTCATATTAATTATTAAGTAATTGTTATTCTTGAGATCAAACCTTGCTCATTATAACGCTGTGAAATTGATATCTCCGTATGAAATTATTCGGTCTTATCTTTCTTAGAATAGGAACATAGAGTAGTAATGAACACAGATACTTTATTTTTAAATTAAATTAAATTGTATTAAAGAAATTAAATTGTATTAAAAAAATTAAATAGTATTAAATTGTTCTAATATTAAAGTGCTATGATATTTAATTTAATAAAATAAAATTTTGAATTGAATAGAATAAATTAAATTAATGAATGGTTATAATATTAAAGTTTTATATGATATTTCATTTAATAAAATTAAATTTTGAATTGAATTGAATAAAATAAATTAAATTAATAAATTGTTATATTATTAGTATTATGAACTTATAATACTTCATTTAATAAAATTAAATTTTGAGTTGCATTAAATAAATTAAATAATATTAAATTGTTAGATAATTAAAAATATAAAAGTTTAAATTTATATTATAAGTTACAATTTATATTTTAAGTTTAAATTCTAATAAGCATTTACATGATTTTACATTATACTATTTTATAAATTTAAAAATTATATTTTCACAATTTTTTTTAATTTCTAAATTTGATTTTTATTATTGATTTTAATTGTGTGTGTGTTTTATTATAGGTGTGATTTCTTTTTCCCTCATATAAAAGTGTTTTATATGTAAGCCAGTTGCATCCTCTGAGCATTTTATTAATCTATGATCATGACAACCACAACCGTATCACAAATTCCAAAGGAAATTTTAGATCTAGTCCCGCTGTATAGTGGTGATAAAAGGCAGTTAAACCTTTATTTAAGAAAATGTCAATACGTGATTGAACGATATAACGGCAATGACGAGCAAAATCTTTACGTTTTTAATGCTCTAACAAGTAGGTTAAGAGATGATGCAGCTGCGCTTTTGTCCGAAAGAGAGGACATTGTTACATGGTCAACCTTAAAATCCCTGTTAATCCAACATTTTGGAGACCCTCGTAGCGAGGAATGCATTAACATCGAATTAGAATCTTTGAAAATTAATACAGGAGAAACTTTCCTTGAATTCTGTAATAGGATACAAGGTGTTCGGTCGTTGTTAATGTCGAAGGTCAATTCAATTTATGATTCAGATTTAAAACGTGCGAAGTCGGTTATCTATAATAATACAGCTTTAAATGTGTTTTTATATAACCTCCCGGAAGATATGGTGCGTATTGTTAGGCTTAAATCGCCCACAACTTTAGAAGCAGCTTTAAGTATCGTTCTTGAGGAAGTAAACTTTTTAGAGCAATATAGGATGCGTAATCGTGTACATGGTAATAGTCAAATTATAGGTTCAAGGCCATCGATGACACAACCAGTTGGTCACAAACCCAGCTTACCTTTTTATTCTAAATTTAATTTTAATAATTCTCAAAAGACACCTCAAATTCAGGGTCAAGGTCAACTACCAAGGCCATCGTTCGGTTATAGACCTCAGTTAGGTTTCCAACCGCAACAATTTGGATACAGGCCTCCGGAACAATTTGGATACAGGCCTCCGCAACAATTTGGATACAGACCTCCGCAACAATTCGGGTACAAACCTCCACAACAATTTGGATACAGACCTCCGCAGCAATTTGGGTATATGCCCCCACAGCAATTTGGATATAAGGACTCACAACAACTAGGGTACAAACCCCCTCAACAATTCGGCTACAAGCCACCACAACCTCAGCAACAAACCAATGATGTATCAATGAGGACAGCTCAGCCAAAAATGCAACAAGAATTTAATTCAAACAAATTAACGATGACCAACTATGAACAGAATTTTCCCCGTGATGAATACTATTATTACGACAATGAATGTTCAAATGATATTAATTACGGTTATGATGCTGACGCTCTGTCTGAGATAAAAGTTAATACCTTAAATTCAGACGAAGAAAATCAGTCACTAGTAGTTAATGTTAATCAAAGCCTAGATTGCAGTAATTCATCAGCAATTACTATATCAGATTTAAGTCAAACCGCAACAGCTAGTTCTATAGAAATTACTGATGAAAACGTAAATGAAAATGTAAATGTAAATTTAAATGAAAGTGAAAATGTAAATGAAAATGGCTATCCTGTGCGATCAGAGTCTATTAGATCGGAAACGATTAATTCAGATTTTAATCCAGGGCTACCTGGAATACCAATTTTGAATGAGGCCATAGACACCAAACCTAACCAGATTCTAGTTTTTCCATGGCTCAAAAACGATATGCAAGTAACAGATCTATCGCGTGATAAACAGAAGGTCTTACAAGTTTTCTTACCAACAGGCAAACCTGAATTAATAAAAGAATTTTTAAAACAATACACAAAACCGAAGACAAAGTATTTTATTTATTTTAAAGAAGAGGAACATCGAAAATTATTCAGTAACATAATTATCCAACTTTTTGCGAAAGATTTAGTTAATTTCTATGAATGCACAGAACGAGTAGTATATGTTAAAGATGAAGAAGAACAGAGAGCTATCATAAGTAAACATCATGAAAGAAAGAAATGCCACCGGGGCATTAAGGAGACTTTAGTTCAGATTCATAGAAATTACTATTGGGATCGAATGATGGAAACAGTTACAGCAGTTATAAATAATTGCGAAGCATGCCGGAAAATGAAATATGAAAGAAAACCCATTAAACCTGTTCTACAGCTGACGAAAACCCAGGATGCCCCGTTTCAGGAATCAACCAAGATATGTAAAGGCAAGGATTATAGGACGTGCCGAGAAAAATATCTTACCCCTAAAAGTAGGAGACAGAAAAACCAAAACTCCTATTAAAAACGTTATCTGCAGGTTCTGCTGCGTCCTGATCATAGCGACGTAGTCCCAGGCCCTTCATCTTAAAAAACTTGACGAAAACCCAGGAATTTTTCCGGTAAAGCATACATTCAAACCGATCACTGGAATATAGTTAAGCATATAATAAGCATAGAATGCATCATATGTACTTTCAAGAACTAACAAGTATTAAGATTCATACAGACTTTATACGCTATACTGTATAACTATAAAAAATACAGACAACTAGTATCACAGAAACGTTCTAAGAGAGGTCATATAAATTATTTGGGTTCCATGATAAAATAATAACTGGTAATCTGAATCATGATGACGCGCGCGGTTAAATACGATAAACTTTTCTTAAATTTAAATCCAAATTATTATTAAAAAAAAAAAAAAAAAAAAACTACCAATAGTCTCTAAAATGTTTGATAGTTTTATCAACATAACTGAAACAATTAATTAGAACTCTGTTCACTTTCATAATCGTTTAACTGTTATCGTTTTTAATATTTTATGTTTTTTTATTGTTTAATGTTTAATCGTTTAAGTTGAAATTTTACTGAAAGATTTATTCTGCAAAGCAGAATAATTGGATTTTTGTAACTTATCTTAAACTACTACATACTCATGTATAATTATTTTAAGATATATTCATTACCGATTTTTCATGAACCAGAAAATAAAACTGTAACCATTATTCCCAAATATCCTTACCTTTTGGCGAAAGGAATAAAGTACTTACCACTTGTAAAACCGTGCCGTTCATTGTCTAACAGTAGCAACCAATTTTTATGTACTTCAGACAATCTACCTTTATTTTATGAACGCGCCTGTATAGAACAACTCATAAAATTCGAAGACGACTTGACTCCCTGTAAGCAGCATCAGATCCAGATCGAAGAGGTTAAGGTTCAGTAAGTCAATACAGATAGCTGGCTCCTATACAGTAGACTGAGGACACCGCTGACCAAGCAATACGGCCATGAGGTCAGTAAGCAATTTGTACTTACCTGATGACTATCTATGAACCCTGTGACCTGGGAATTCACGGAATTCCCTTCCACCGTCGAGCTCTAATAGAATCAAATGTCGCTAAGAAGATCCCAATTATCACACTACCTCAATTAAAAACTGTTATAACTTTGTCTAGTGCAACATGAAAGGAATAAGTTTAGATGAAGTAAAATTTATGGCCTTTTCGTTAAAACATAGTGCAGTGATTAAAAGTGTTTTGAATGTTAAGAAAGACGATAACTTCAGTGAAATTTTAGGATATGTAACATTAGTTTTAGTAATTTTAAGCCTTTTGTTTTTTATATTTTACATAATGTGGCTGAAATCGCCAATATGTTTATCATTTAAGCAAAATTATCGGAACGAATCTCAAATTAACCCTTCCGATAATTTTCCTCTTAGGGAGGGAGGAGTTATAATTACGTCTCGTCCCTCCGCCCTAGATTAAGGAAGAGACGCAAATTCAGCGTCTGCTCGCCCCCGCGCGACCGCCGCTGAGCCGGGAATGTAATAGAGAAACTCAGAGATATTAAAGCCTCCAAATCGGTTACATGTCTTTCATTTTTTTATTTCATTTTTTATTTTAAATTCAGTAACTAAAAAGTTATTTAGTTTAAATTATTTTTTTAAAACGCTCCGAAACCAAAAGTATTTAGTTTTTGTTTTTAAGACTGGTTTTTATATACTTAACCTAACATAAACATAACAGTTTTATAGTACCTATCCTATAATAAATTGAGCCTATTATGTACTTATTAATCTAAATAAAATAGTTTTTGTTAGTTTTTAACAATTTTGTTACAATGAAAAATAAATTTAGTTTGCAACAAAGGCTTAGTGAACATATCTGCAAGTTGCATATCAGTTGGACAATATAGAATGTTAAGCTTATTATCTTTATAGTTTTCATGCAGAAAATAGTATCTTACATCAATATGTTTAGACCTCTTATTAAATGCACCAGATTTTATCAAATGTATTGAACTTTGATTATCAACAAATAAGTTTATCTTTATATTTTCACAACACACTTCACTTAACAAAGTTTTTAAATAAATACACTCTTTGCAACACTCGGCAGCTGCAATGTATTCCGCTTCTGTAGTCGATAAAGCTACTATGGGCTGTCGCTTTGAGCACCAAGATATTGGCCCGTCTGATAGTAGTATGACAAATCCAGTCGTACTTCTTCTTGTATTTGTACAGTTTGCATAGTCTGCATCACTGTATGCCATCAATTCTTTTATGTTTCCTCCCTTCTTATATAAAATTCCTTTACCTTTTGTATTTTTCAGGTATTTCAGGATCTTCTTTGCCGCTAATATATCTTCTTTTGACGGATTTTCTACCTTTTTGCTGGCTTCATTTACTGCTTGGCTTATGTCTGGTCTTGTTCTGGTTGATAAGTATAAGAGACTTCCAATTAGTTCTCTGTATGGAAAGTTGTTTATAGAAACTGGTCTTGTATAGGTTGTCTTGTCTGTATTACCAGGTATGCTGCTTGGTTTACAATCATACATATTGAAGTTATTTATCAGGTTTTCTGTGTAATTTTCTTGGCTTAGGAATATGCCTTCATCTCTGATTTGTAGTTCATAACCAATATAGTTTGTCGGATTCATGTTTATCTTGATATCAAATTCTTTTTTAATTTTCTGGAGAATTTTTAATAATTTCTGTCTATCTTTAGATACTGCACAGCCGTCATCGACATAAATTGCCAGTATTATGGATGAATCATCATTTATAAATACACATTGATCTGTAATTGTTGGTTTTAAGCCCATTTCCAACATTAATTTTGTAAATCTTTTGTTCCAAGTAACTGGAGCTTGTTTAAGACCGTATAAGGCTTTCTTTAATCGGCATACTTTATCTGAATAATTATTATATCCTTCTGGAATGTTCATGTAAACATCTGTTTCTGAAAGCTCACCATAAAGAAACGCTGTCTTTATATCAAAAGTTATTAAATTGTAGTTATTTGAGGCAGCAATGGCTAATATTGCTCTCAGTGCTGATTGGCTAATTACTGGGCTGTAAATGTCATTTAAGTCTATGCCATGTTGTTCGAATCCTCGTACCACCAGTCTAGCTTTGTAGGTGCCATCCTCTTTTAGTCGAAACACCCATTTATTACTGAGAATTTTCTTGCCGTTTGCTTCTTTTCGGTCTACTATTTCCCAGGTATTGTTACATTCTAAAGATGCCTTCTCCGAATCTATGGCTTCTTGCCATTTATCTTTGTCTGATGATTTTAGTGCTTCGTTATAGGTTAGATATACATAGTCATTCAAGTAGGCTGGTTTCTTGATTTCTCGTTTTCTTCTTTGAATATTTTCATTATCATTATTTGCCTGTGATATTTCTGAGTCTTGATTTTCTGTTTGTTCTATTTCTGTGTCTTGGTATTCAGTTTGTTCTGTTTCTGTTTCTTTTGGTTGTTTTTCTTGTTGTCTGTTCTCATTGTCTTGCGACTCATATTCTTGTATTTCAGTATCTATGTTTTCATTTAAGAATAATTTTGTGTTTTGTTCTGGTATTTTATCTGTTTTCAATATAATTATGTCTCTTGCATATTCTATTTTCCTTGTTTCAGTGTCCCACAGTCTGTAACCATTATTGGTATATCCAACTAGAATCATCTTCTTACTTCTTGGTTTTAGTTTATCTATTCCGTGTAGTTGTTTAGAGTAAGCAATTGATCCAAACTTTTGAATATTTGATATGTTTGGCTTCCTTTTATGCCACATTTCATACGGTGTCTTGTTGTTCTTGTTCGACTCTGTTGGTAATCTATTTATTATGTATGTAGCACAATAAACTGCTTCTCCCCACATCTCATCTTTGAGTTTTGAATCAAATAGTAGTGCTCTTGTTTTTTCTAACAGTGTCCTATTTAACCTTTCTGATTTTCCATTTAGTTGCGGTGAATAGGGTATAGTAAAGTCTAGTTTTATTCCATTTTGTCGACACCAGCTTACAAATTCTGTGGATTTGTACTCACCGCCGTTATCACATCTTATTGTTGAAACTTTTTCTTTCAATTCCCTTTCTGATTCTTGAATATATTGTTTTAAGTAGTAACTTGCTTGACTTTTTAATTTTAGTAAGTAAATTTTAGTAAAGTGTGTGTAGTCATCTAATATTGTAAGTATGTACCTGTTTCCATCATGAGTTGGTTCTAGTTGTCCACAAATATCTGTGTGTATTATTTGTAGAGCTCTGTCAGCTCTTGTTCTAGTTGTGTTGAAAGGAAGTCGGGTTTGTTTGGACATAATGCAAGTTTCACATGTTTGTCTCTCAATGGTTTTATCTCCTTGTATTGACATACCATCTACCAGGTTGGGAAGGTTTTCTAGGGTTTTCTGTGATGGATGTCCCAGTTTTATGTGCCAGTCTAGAGCTGTAGATTTTTCACAAGTTAATAAAGATCTGTTTATTATGTCTATTGTAAACAATCCATTTTCTTTGTTTCCTTTGAGTATCAGGTTATTATTTTTGAATATTTCTACTTTATCTTGGGAAAACTTCACTGTACCACCATTATTTGTAATTGAATTCACTGATATTAGGTTTTGTGTAAGTTGTGGTACATACAAGGTGTCATTTAGATCACAACTTTTTCCAACAACAGTGCCTTGTCCTTCAACATTCATAGTGTCACCATTTGCAGTAAATACTTGAGTCTTGTTCTGTTTGTAACTTGTTATTAGGTTTTTATTGTTAATCATATGACTTGTGCAACCTGAATCAACAATAAATGTTGTGTTTTCTGAATAACCTGTATCTGTGATGCTACTTGTTAGGAAGGCTGTGTTTCTTGACTTGTTTTTATTATAATAGCACTGATCTGCTGTATGATTTGTCTTCTTGCATATGGAGCAATGTTTTATGCGACAATCTTGTTCTTTATGGTTATATTTCTTGCATATCGCACACATTTTACAATCTGCTTTTAGGTGTCCAGGTTTTTGACATTTATAGCACTTCAACTTGGTTTTATTTTCTGGTTTCTTGTTGTTTACTCTGAAGGTTATTTGTTCATCTGGTTTTGTACTGATTTCTCTACGGTTTTCTTCTGCCAATAATCTGTTGGTCAAATTTGATAATGTTTTCTTTTCATCTGGTGTAGATTCCCATGCAGTTATGAAGAATTGTAGGGATTGTGGTAAACAAGTAAGTATCTTGGAAATAACCATGTCATCATCAATTTTCTGACCCAAGCTTTTTAGTCTCATCTGTAAATTCTTGATGTTAGTTATTATTTCATTTATGGTTTGATTTTCATTTTTATAATTAAAGAACTGTTGAAGCAGTGATCCCTTGTTTCTTTCTTCGGTGCCCTCGAAGACCTTGCATAGCGTGGTGTACATTTCATGTGCAGTTTTGCAGTTAAGCACGTGCATTTTCAGCTTCCTATCAATCGAACCGAGTATGATTCTTTGTGCCTTAGCATTGAGTATTTCAAAGTCCTTGATGTCCTTTGTGTCATCTTTCATAACACTTTGCAATTTCAAAGCATGAAAATGTATGTTAATTTCAAATTTCCAAACATGAAAATCCTCCGCGTTTGTTAATTTTTCTATGTTCAGTTGCTGTTCTTCTATGTTATTATTTGCCATTTTCTTGTTTGTTTACTGGTTTTTGTTTCCTGGGCCCATAACCTTTTATGAAATAAAAGATTTGGGATGCCATAAACTGTTTTATTTTCTTAAAAACTGGTTTTAACATTTAGGAACTTATATGAAAGACGCCATTAGATGGGCCGCCATTAGCAGAGAGCGAGAACCATGAACATTTTTATATTTTTAATTTTGTGTCCATAGACAACACTTTATTATGCCAAAGGCTACAAATAAATTAACAGATTTAATATATGTTAGCAACTTTTGACCAATATTTAGAGAGCTTCAACTTCTATAGCATTCAAATCTTATTGCAAATTAAAAAAAAAATAATACCTAATTTTTCATTTATGGTCCTCTACAATTCTACGTATCACAAAACTAAAACGGTTTTTGTTTGAATTTACTTAAATTAGGTTCAACCGAAAATAATTTAAAAACTTCTTGTTTTAGTTAGTTCTTTATAAGATTTTGTCATATAGGACTAAAAATAAAGTACACTGTACAGTAGTATATATTTAATACAAGTATTTAAATTCTTACATGAGCTTAAAATATAAATTACTTATCAATAAAGTTCAAGGGCGGATCCAGCTTTGGCGCCAGGGGGGGGGGGTCACAGTCATGGACAAGGCGCCAGGGGGGGGTCACATAGTCGTGGTCAAGTAAAAAGAAGTTATAATTTAATTTTTATAATGATAGATACAGGTAAAAAGTAGGTATTTTATTAATCTATGTAGGTACTGTACTTAAAAATACCTATATTGTGACAAAAATCTTGTTTAACAATTTTAATTAGTGGTCCACCTAGGTCCTGGACACAGCCCGGGGGGGTCATGACCCCGTGACCCCCCCCCCCCCTGGATCCGCCAGTGATAAAGTTATTAAAATAAGAATTATTTTTGATTACTAAGCGTTGTAAAGAACAAGTTACGCAGTTCTTCACACTTTTCTCGGTGCCACAAAACTGTAACGACTGTTTTACAAAGATTATCAATTTTACAATCGTTATTGCAATCCGGCCATCTTGCATCGCTTAGTTTTGAGTAAAATGCTGCGTAATAATCTAATAACAGTAAGTTATCTGTCACCATTGAATAAACTAAGTTATTCATTGAGGTGGCGGAGAGGTCTTGTAGTTGGAAGGTGTTTTTCATGTCGTAGAGTTGAAACCAATGTGGTCTTCTGTTCGGTGTGAGGTTCGCTTCAGTGAGATTGTACACGTAGTTAACAATGTTAAGCGGTTTCTGGAAAATAAGGTACATTTAAAAAGTGATAAGCTGCTAAGTTAACTACGGAATGTGTTTCAAATTTATTTTGCATTTTAAAGTGAAAGTAAAATCGTGAGAAAATGTCAGTGTTTTAAAAAAAATCTGAAGATGTATTTTTCCTACTTCGTCGTAGTGGATTTCCTGTCTGTTCTTACTATTTCTTTCTTCTACTAGTGTAGTGTTTAAGTAGTCTTAAGTTTATAGTACCTACTCCTTAAGTTTCACAATATTATAATTTGAATTTATGAATCGAAACATTATTATCAATACTACTTACTGTACTTGTATATGTTTTTATTAAAAAAGACAAATTAAGAGTTAAGCCATTTTTATTTGTTGTTTTTTTCTGATTTATTGTTGTCCGCCAACCTGCAGTGGAGCAGCGTGGTGGTAATCCTCAGCTCTGATTCTTCTTGTGCATGGAGAAAGAGGCCAATGCCCAGCATTGGATTGGGATATTACAGGCTGAATCGATGTCCTTGATTTGTTGTTACGAATACTCACGTAGGTGACAGGGTCGATGGTCGCAATCTTGTAGTTGCTGTTGTAGTTGGAGTAGGCGGTGGCGCTGCCGGCGCCCCACGACACGGTGGAGGGTTCACCCGCCGCGTTGTAGAAGATCCTAAATTCATCGGAGTGCGTGTGTCCGTTGAACTCGCCCGCGATCGTTTTTGAGAAACTGGAATCAGAATGAACACGTTGGGTTCCATTGAGGTAGGGCAAAATTTAAAATAGCCTGACTGGTGAAATACCTCAACCCTACAGAAGATCACAGCTAAATGTGTCGTATACTTGTTTGCCACCCTAGTAATAAAAAAAGGTTTTCTATTTCCGATCCCGAAATCGCCCGTTCTTTATTTTCGTCGATAAAACTACGTGTTTTGGACCAAAATAGTAATGTAAATGTCCCACAAGATTTTACCGAGCATTTTACATTTATTCGAAATAGATATCAGAGGTTACTTGATCCTTTTTGAAGAATTTAGAAGATTGCCATGCTATTTACATAGGGGTGCTACGTGTTTTGGACCAAAGTAGTAAAACATCCCACAAGATTTTACCAAGTTCCTTATATTTTTATTCGGAATAGATAAAATATATTAGAAGATCCTTTTTGATCAATTCGGAAGATTGACAACCATATACCATTTACATAGTAACACAAAAATTGCTAATATAATAGATTATTCAATTAAATTACCGATTAACGACTCGATTGTACTCTCTCGTCCATGAGTAAATGAGATCGTGAACTCCAGGCGGAATGTGAGCGAGTATATGGACCTTTTCTCCAGCTTGTTCAGCTTTGTACAATTCTTGAACCAACCATTCCATTAGCCTTTTAGATTCCAATGGGTCGTAGACTAACCACCTGAAAGTATTATAAGTTCTTAACTACTTATAATCAAAATATAATATTCTACTGAAATATTGCATACAATGCACTATAAAAAGAAACAAGACATATGATACATATTAAGACGGTGGAAATATAATAGAGCTGGTTCTGAAAACGCAACATACCAGTTACTTCTAAGGGCATAATTATTATTAATAGAAATGGCACGTAATCCCGGGCGGATTAACGTAGTAAAGCTACCGTGTTCTTTTATAGTGGCCTTCGCGTCCTCGCTTAGATAGAAATCCCATTTCCTAGCTAAGGAATCGTATAACCAAGTTGTGTTTAATTTAGCGCCTTTGACTGTACTTGGAGCATATCTGGAAAATAGACAAATTTAAGTAGATGAATTTATATGTTTTATGTGTTCATATATGTATATTTCTCAGTTTTACTTTACGGTATATTACGGTATATATGGCTTAGGTATAGGTTTTCCTAACGGGAGCCAGTAATTAAAAGTTTCAACTAATCTGTTAAATATTTAAAGACGAAATATAACAATTGAGACACTATCTATAAAAAAGGACGTAAAATTATTAACCAATACACGGAATCACAACTCGACGAATCGAATAATATTTAGCAAAAATACAAGTTTCTAAACGTACTGGTTTGTAGGTTGAGATTCATGGTTTCCAATACACGGTACAACTATGACATTTTCACCAAATTCTTTTTTCATCTTTTCGACGGTGTACAAATTGACGCTATCGATTAGTTCGTAAGTTGTTTCCCATGCGTGGTGGTCGATACTGTCTCCCAAGTAATAAACTACATCTATATCCTGAAAGTGGTAATTAAAAACATTCCTATTAACAAATTCGCATACCCAGATTGAACAATATAAGAGCTCTAATTCTTACCCTATGTTTAGCAATTGTTTCAATGACATCATCATATGCCCAAGGAGGCGAATCGCAGTTCCTATAATCTCCCCAATAACCAGCTCCTGGTGAATTTCTAAAATTTCTTCTCACATTTGATAAATTTTTAATATCATCCGCGAGAGTTAGGTCCATTATCAAATCATCTTTCATTTCAAATATACGATTTTTAAATACTGAATCTGGTATGTAGGTTTTGTAAACGTCAGTTCTCGGAGCTTGTCCTTTTCTGCAGCAAGTTGGCTCATTACAATCAGCAACGCCATTGGGTTCATACAAAGGGTCGATATGAGCATCCGCAACGAGAACTGCTTTTAATGGTTTATTGTTTGAGCTTATAATCTATAAAAAATTAGGTAGTAGAATAAAATATACCTATAGGTACGTCAAGTCGAATCAAGTTACTCTAGTAACAATTTGATAAACTTTATAGTACTTGCAATGTGCGGAACACAACGTATATAGGGAAGTAAGCGCACTGTAGTTATTAATTAAGTACCTAATAAGTACACAGTCGTCAAACAATCGTACATATGTACTTATAACAGCACTGACAGCGTTTATACGTACTTGATCACGTTCTATTAGATTTTCTTCAGGCAAGTCTATCGTCCATTCGAATCGAGGATCGTTGTGGGGGCAGGTATTTGGATTGCCTGCATTTTGTAGAAGGAGGCTACAAAATGTTCTCGGCGACGCTTCTGGCGTTGTCTTTACTATATATGTTATTATTGGCTGAAATTACAAAAATTGCCGTAAGAATATAAAATATACTATTATTTATATATTCATACTAATATATAATGGGTCATTCCACGTCAAATCATGCTTTATGTCACATCATGCTACTGGTGTATTTTGTGACTTATCAAATGCATTTGATTGAGTTGACCATGAGATTCTATTAAGTAAACTTGAGAATTACGGTGTTAATGGTAAAGCTGTTAATCTCATTGCTTCATTTACCTATATCTAATAGAATTCATAGATTCTTAGATAGTACTAAAAATGGGTATTCCACAGGGATCAATTCAAGGTCCTTTTCTTTTTTTAGTATATATAAATGATCTGCCATTTTATGTTAAGGGTATTTGTGATTTAGTGCTATTTGCTGATGATATATCTGAATCTGATGATATATTTTTAAAGTTGATAGGAAAAAAATAAATTATGTTGACGTGAACAGTTCTTTATCGCGAATTCAAGGTTGGCTTAAAACAAATAACTTGGGTTTGAACGCCAAGAAAACCAAGTATGTTGTAATTTGCTTTGCCCAGCAATGTTATTGTTAAGCAAAATATGTAACTAACCAAATTATAATTTTGAAATAAATAACGAGATGCTTATTGTATGATACTACAGTTTTCTTGTGGATAAATTTTGGTCTAAAAAGTTCAGTGGAAATTCTCCTTTATGATACTTTAATGGTAGACAGCTCCGCAGTATTCGCAGTTAGAAAAGTACGACAACTGACCGACGTTGCTACTGCACGTTTAATATATTTCAGCTATTTCCATAAATATGTCTTACGGTCTGTTACTGTGGAGTGGGTAATGCTACAGATATTGAGACTATTTATTTTGCAAAAAATGACTACTCGCGGTATTTACGTTCTTAGAGCTTGGGTCTCCCTGCGAGTCGTTTTTTATAACGTAGACATATTAAAAATTGCGCCGCAATATATTTATAATCTTAAATATTTTTATTATCATATCAAAAATTCGCTCCAGCGGGGTTTGAACCCACACCTGACACCTCTGACAGACCATGTCAGTGCTCTAGCGTCTAGCCAAATAAACTATAGAACGATGTAGGTACCCGCTAGATCGAAATTTTTGGTAGATGATTTTTGTTCGGTTTTTAAGCAATTTATCATCTTGTCTCGTCTTAAATTTAAATGAGACCACATAACAAGCATCAGCTTTCGATTTAAAAAATAATAATTTCAATCGGTCCACCCAGTCAAAAGTTCTGATGTAACTTACATAAAAAAACAGTCGAATTGAGGACCTCCTCCGTTTTTTGAAGTCGATTAAAAATACGCGCTTTTTAAATTTACCGTCTTCGACGTCGACTAAAAATAAAACCTTGAAATTTGTGATATAAGCAGACTTTTTAGGACGGCCTATCGTTTTTAGTACAGGATCCCTAGTACATATTTTTCACCTGATTACTATCAAGCTAATTTTCCGGGAGTAGCTTCATTTTGATGAGACGAACAAAAAGTTCCTCTTCGAAAACTCTCGATTGTGGTAGATAATAGAGTTAGCAGGAGATAGAGCAGCAGTGAGCGTATGACCGGGATAACGTACCTCGCAATTTGTAGGAGAATATTACAATCAAATTATATAAATATTAACTAACTAAAATAAAAAAAATCAGAATAAAAACAATTTTTAAAAAATAAATATTATTACTAACCAGCTGATTTTTTTTTCTTTTAGTTAGTTAATATTTATATAATTTGATGGTAATATTGTCCTACAAATTGCGTGGTACGTTATCCCGGTCCTATACGCTTACTGCTGCTCTATCTCCTGCTAACTCTATTATCTACCACAATCGAGAGTTTTCGAAGAGGAACTTTTTGTTCGTCTCATCAAAATGAAGCTACTCCCGGAAAATTAGCTTGATAGTAATCAGGTGAAAAATACCTGTATGTACTAGGGATCCCTACCTATTTTCTCAAAAGCGATATGGAGATTCCTAGAATATAAAAGGAGCGCTTACTAATCATTTATTACCAAAAGCATACTTTAATACAGCGGTCGGCAACCTTTTAGCACGCAAGAGCCACAGGGTGGCAAAATAAACTAAAGGTGGGCGCACTTATGATATTAACCCTAGATTCTACCTGATATACGTATAAGTGGTCATTATATTGCATACGGAATTTAATTCGTACAAATAATGCTTACATTATGTTTGTACGTAATTTTAACGTGCGGCCCGCGGGCCGCACGTTGCCGACCGCTGCTTTAATAGAATATAAAATTATGTATTCACTATTATTATGAATTCAGGGTAGATAAATCATCGCGTTGCTAAGCAGATGATTTCAGAAGAAAAAATAATCATTATGTTTATAACTTTCAGGTTATTGAAATATTAAGCTAAAACTAATTTGTGAGTAGTAGTAACCAAGAAAACCGACAAAATGCGAAGGTTCAGACGAGATTTAGCGAGGTCATGAGGGGGAATCGAAACCGCGACCGCTCATGCAACAAGCCGTTTCTGTGAACATTATTATCCACATCAACCAGTGAACCAATCGTCAAATCTATAAATCTTGTTGTGGTGTTACGTTGTATCACACTTCTTGATAGAATATAGACAAAATTTTAAACGAATCATTAAAATAACTTTAAAAGTTATCGTTACCTTAAACCTAAAAAAATTATGCTTTCGTTTATATAATCTTAGCCATAGATGTTCTTTTTATCATTTTCTTTAAACGAGTTTACTAAGAGAGTATTGATGTGTTGATGTTTTATAAGTGCATTGCAGTTCATTGTTTGTACTATAGATACATAAAGCCTTCTCATCGTATTTGTTTGTATTAAACTAAAGTCAAGGCCGTAGTAGTACTCGTAAGTTAGGTAAACTACCGTAGACTTAAGAGGAAAGGGTACCGAATAGACTTTTGAAGAATAGGTATTTGAATATTTTGTTCCTGTCTCCACTGACTTTTACTGTAGGCCGCCCCGCACACCCGCCAACCCCGCACCGCTTTGTCTATGCGTAAGTGCCGTCGTGTTAGTGTGCGTGTGCCGCTTCGCGAATGCTATTTTTCTGTATTTTGCTTGTTTTATTTCATTAGCCCGTTGGCGCAGTTTGTTGTGGCCCTGCTTTCTGTTCCGCGGGTTGCGGGTTCGTTTCCTGCCCGAGCCTGGGTGTAATATTTTTATTTATATACATATTTATATGTGTATTATTTCTATGTATATTTATAAAAAATATTCATATATACATATAGTTATAGGAGTCGGCTGTTACCTGTAACACAAGCATTAAGTTGCTTACCATAGGAACAGACTAACCATATAAACATATTTAATAAATTGTTTCTGTTTCGTTCTTCTGTAACTCAGCTTACTTTTATTGGATTTCGTAAACTACTTAGTACTTATTATTTTGAATTATTGTTTGTTAATTCATTGGATTGTTATCTACATAACTGTATTTTGGTAAGTAATAATTAAAGAAAGAAAGAAAGAAAGACATTTATTTGTGACACATACACTGCTTACAGACACAATTACAATGAAAAATAAAAAAGTAAAATTAGAGTAAAAAATTTAAATAATTAATTTAAAGAAGTACCTAAACTTTTCATCAGATAATCAGATAAAAAATAAAAATAAAAGAATAATAATAAATAATTATTGAAATACTTAGATATTTTATTTATGAATTAGGTATGTAATTACATGGTTGAGGTGTATGTAAGAATGGGTGTTGAGATACATACATATAGTGTACATGATAAAGGTATTGTAGCCATACATACATAGTAATTAATATGTTTGTCTTAGTATAATAATAATAATATACTTTGTTGCACATTTAAATAAAGAACAAAATTTACATTACCAGCAATTATATAGTCACAAATTGTACAACCAGGCGATCTTATTGCTAATAATTGTGTTTGTTCGCAAACGAAAAAAAACCGACTTCAATTAAGTACATCGGCAAGTAATACGTAAGCAGACGAAAAAAATTAACAAACGCACTAGTCACTACGATTTTTGAGGGTCCTCCTCGATTTCTCTGGGATCCCATCATCAGATCCTGGTTTCCTTATCATGGTACCTAAGTTGGGATATCTCCCTTCCACCAAAAAAAGAATTATCAAAATCGGTTCATAAACGACGAAGTTATCCCCGAACATACATAAAAAAAAACAAAAAAAATATATAAGTACGGTCGAATTGAGTAACCTCCTCCTTTGTTGAAGTCGGTTAAAAAGCAATCGAATATAATCGAATATAATATATAATAAAAAGCTGTCTGTCTGTCTGTCTGTCCGTCGCGCAATCACGCCAAAACTAATGAACAGATTTAAATAAAATTTGGTATACAGATAGTCTAGAGTCTGAGAAAGGACATAGGCTACTTTTTAATGCGAATAAAAGGGTGTAAGGGGTTGAAAGGTGGGAATGAAAATTTGTATGGAACTATGTTCGTGTTTCGTAACTGTCAAACATTTAATGTTCATCCCGTCGATATGGTAAACTCTGGTTTCGAATCGACAACATATATTCACAATATACGGATAGTGGCGTATTTTACATTTTAAAAATGTATAATAATGTCAGTAATGAATACGGATTGACATAATATATATTTGTTGTCAAATATAAAACGTAGTGGTCATAATATACTCTTTGGTCAAATATTTATGCGTGCGTTCAGAAATTTATTTAGTGTAAACTAAGGAAAATATATCAAGCTAATTAAATCTTATACTATTGAAAAAAAAGGAAAGCATTTTTTTCCCTCAAATCAACGCAGGTGAAACCGCGGGGCACAGCTAGTAATAGTATACATATAAGTTGTAATGTCTCATGTTTGTCGCGGTTATTAATACGTAACACATAATTGGGACGATATAATAATGTTTAAAAATATGAAAAAATGAGATTCTGGTGACATAATATACAAAGAGAGACTGGTTGACTAATCCTCCAATTTTATGCGTCCGACTGCATATTATGTAGGTACGGTGTTGCATAAAATTTTAAAGGACTACCGTATTGATATTTTTAAGTGTACAGTGTAGTGTTAATAAAATTAAAAAAAAAAAACATCAAAATAAATGTGGAAAAACAAACTATAAATCAAAAGAAATAATAATTATTATTAAAAAAAATTGAAACAACTGAACTCAGAATTAACAATAAAATAAAGATATTTAAAATAATAGTCACTAATAAAGGTGGCAGTGTGTCTCACAAAAAGATAAGTCCTCGGCTTCAGTTAGGGATAAACCCTAACACAGATTTTCAGGACCACCTATTGATTTTTTATTTAATTATTTTGTGGTTGATTAAGAATTTTTTACCGACGAAGAAAAACAGAGGAGGTTCTAAAGTCGCCACGTATATTTTTTTAATATTTGACCATGCATAACAGAGTAGTCCGAATTTGATTTTAAAAAAATATTGTAAAGACTACGAAGTTACTGCTATTTTATTTTGTGGAGCCCTAAAGGAATCATTTACCAAAAAATTGGTAATTGTGTTTGCTCACAAACGAAAAAAAAAACGACTTAAATTACATCGACAAGTAATACAGCGTAATAAGACGAAACAATAGTCAATACGCGCTATTAAAGATTACTCAAAAGGTTGTAATCAGATCTCAATCTAATTTAAACAAGACTAAATGACAAGTATTAGCTTTCGATTAAAATGAGAATCATCAAAATCGATAAACCGAGTAAGAAGTTATGCGGTATAATACAACGTAGGTCGACGAAAAAGTAGTCAAGTAAATACGCATTATTAGATTAGATATAACTCTAAAAGTACTTGTTAGATCTTCATTAAATTTAAATGGGACCACATGACACCTTTCAATTAAAACAAAATTGATCGAAATCGGTCCACCCAGTCAAAAGTTCTGAGAACATACATTAAAAAAATACAGTCGAATTGAGAACCTCCTCCTTTTTTAAAAGTCGGTTAAAAAGAACGATGCTTTCTGGAATTCAATAGAACCAATAGTAGAAAAATTTTACTATGATTGCCATATGGGAAAGGAAAGGAAATAATTAAATAACTCTTTACCTACTTGAACTTAATAAATCCTTATTTTGAAATTTTGTATCTTTATTTAGTTAACCTACTTTTCCTAGTGTCTGTCCGTCAGTCTTTCTACAGTATCCTTCCTTTGCCTCTGTAATAAGACTACCGTTAGCCAAAATTATAGTCAAACCAAAAGCATAAACAACATAATATTATTTAAATTATTTACCATAATTATCATTTTTATTTGTTAGAGAAACCCTTCTTTAGCCCAGGTTTGCACAATGTTACAATGAACACCGCATCCAAATAAGGTTTTATTGTAGTTTATGAAAAGAGAGATTATTTAATTTTGTTTACACGAATTTTTGAAAATATCGACAAAATATTACATCACTAGTGTATCTATATAATTATCGACTATGAGGCATCACTTCGCTGGCGTGTATACGTACTGCTCTGACCCTTCCCTCCCCCAGACCTATCCCACAAACAGCAAGAAAGGGACAACTGAAGCTCAGACCACTTTAGGTAGATAATTATTGACCAAAACAGCATTTCGTAGTAGACTGTTTTCTCCCCGAAACATGCCAATTAATTTTTTATTTTTTTTCACGTAAATAAACAAAGCCTTCAGCTATGCCGCTCCGTTCTCTTTTTTTTTTGTAAATATGAATTATTATTTTTTTATGAGTGTCTGAAAATGAACAAAAAATTAGGCAATATTTCTAGTTTTTGAAGACTCCTACTACCTAATATAATAAGAATATGAAAAAAAAACAAAACGTAGGGGCATGGTCATGGCAGGTAAAAGTTTTATGTTGCAAAAATATTTGATCTAGTGTCATTATCCAGGGAGAAAACAGTCGAATACGTTTGTATGGAGAAAGAGCCGGTATCCTTTCCTCTTAAGCTTAAGATGTAAAAAATAATAATATATTATCTTACTATATTCAATGGAACGATTCCTTGGCAAGTTCTGTCGCTGACGATTTTCAGAGATATGCATATAGCAATGACAGCCTCTGAAAGCATTTCATCAGTTTGCCCTGCGAGTACTAGATCACGTAGGGTAGCGAAAGCGCTGGTACATATTAAACAACTAACGTCCTGAAAAGATAATTCGATTTGAGAACAAATTATGTCCAAAAAAAGATATATAGATTTCATTGAAGTATATTATGCACAACAGGATGTATCCTGCTCAAAATCTAAAGCCGCACGTTTGGGCGAAGTAGGTACTTCAACTTTACAAAAATGACAGCTAAATACTTAATACCTAATATTTAAGTACACTGAAGGCTACCTAATAAGTGTTCCTGTGATGAGTAAGGTGTCAATAGTTCTTGTTGAGGTCGGGGATAGGGTCAGCAACGCGCTTGCCTGCATGCTTCCGGTATTGCAGGCGTCTTTAGGCTACGGTAACCGCTAACCATCAGGTCGGCCGGTTACCATAAGTCGGCCATCCGTTTGTTTAAGTAAGTAAGTAAGTAAGACATTTATTTGAGACACGTTTGCTGACCTAGTCGTATAAAAAAAGATAGTATCGATGCCTATTTTTTAAAATAGCTGAAGGTACGATCTATTCAGAGAATGTCTTAAATTAGACGATGATATTGAATATTTTAAACCGGACTTATGTTGTTTTTTTTTTTTGCTTAAAATGTTTAGTGTAATAAAGGAGTCATAAAAATAGTTAGTGAACTAGGTGAATATGGATTTCCCCTATAGAAATAATTTCATAAACCGCATAAAAACATAGACAAATACAGACCAAATTCTCATAGATCTCATAGACTCCTCTAACTAGGTATGAACGATTTTGGCCTGCATTGTCCATGTTTTAATGACTTAGGTATAAGATTTTTTCCACAGAGTTTATATATGTAGTGTGTAAGTTCATCCATTCCCTCATTAAATAAACTTACAAGCATTTAATTTTTTATAGTTTGTAAATTATAGTAGGTATACCTACATTTAATGCAAATGCATATCAGGTAATTCCATAACGTAACATATAGCGTAAATTTTTGATAATTTAAGATAAAAAAACCCCGATTGATAGGTAAAACAAAAAAAGTACACAAAAATAACAATAATCAAAACTTCAAGGTTATTAAAGCTTTACTGTCAGCATTATAATTATTAGTTTGCATATTTCACCGGATACTAATAAAATCACATGTAGGTACATAATAAGTTGTTGATATGTTTAACAACAGGAGGTAAAACTGGCTCATGGGGGCTGTTTCACCTCAATTAGTAAATTAGAACATGTGGACTCCCAAACTGTGACTAGAAGAAATATCTGACATATAAGATGGTGAAAAGTAAAATCATAAAACTTTTGTATTATAGGTCCATTATGTGCTAGATTAGCAACCGATGAAATAGACCTTGGTTTATTACGGAAGCGTTGTTTCGATGTTGTATGTTTTTATATAAAGTAGGTATATACCTAGTAAAGCCGAGACCATGATCCTAAAAATAGACTAGGCTAGGGTGAGCTAAAGCACTAAGCCACTAACAGGGATTGTTTTGTACTTACCATTCTACTGTTTTCTTCAAATTGCATATTTAGGGAACTCGAAGCTGGTCTGTAGATTTCAAAAACATCTCGAATCGTTTTTAAATCGTTGTCTGCAGTTTCATTTTTTAAAACCTTAGTAAACAATACTTGAAGCTCATCTAAAATTACACGATAAATAATGGAAATTTTCTTTTGTGTTTTAAATTGTTTCTGAAGTAGGTATTAACAGTTCAATAACTTTTAAATATAGGTAGTATTAATTAGCTAATGACGCACAAGACAACAACAACTAACTAACAATCGGGACCGACGGCTCAATGTGCTCTCCGAAGCACGGTGGGGAGACCCACAAGGACTGCAAAAACACCCAGACCACGGCAAACATCTGTATGGGCAATAAAAATGGTTTGTCATGTGCGGGGATCGAACCCGCAACAGCCGCAAACCATTGCTGTGACCGTTGCGCCAACGCGTCGTCACTCACGTCGTCGATCACGATGCCTAATTTTTCAAAATTTAATCCGATTGTTATCATGTACACCTGATAGCGATCGTTACTCATACATACAGACAGATGTATACAGATGTTTGCCATGGTCTGGATGTTTGTGCAGTCCTTGTGGGTCTCCCCACCGTGCCTCGGAGAGCACGTTAAGCCGTCGGTCCCGGTTGTTATCGTGTACACCTGATAGCGATCGTTACTCATAGTAGGGAATATATCCGCCAACCCGCATTGGAGCAGCGTGGCGGATTAAGCTCTGATCCTTCTCCTACATGGCGAAAGAGGCCTGCCTATATTATGCCCAGCAGTGGGATATTACAGGCTGAAGCGTATAGCGTGTAGAGTTGCACAAAAAATTAATACACCTTATTTTTGGATATGGGGAGGAGAGTAGTGTATACAAGTGGCTTAGGGGGTTTGAAATTTTCTAAATACCCTAACCTAGGGTCGTATTTACATACGACCCCTTAGGGGCTGAACCTTTTACGTCCGCGATTCCTATATTTATTTAGCAAACGATTCGTTTTGTTTATGAACCGTTAAATTCAAACACGGCAATATATGTATAAACATAATTAATTAATAATTTCATATGAACGTGGTGGATTAAGCTCCGATCCTTCTCCTACATAGGGAAGAAGCCTATGCCCAACAGTGGGATATTACAGGCTGAATCGTGATCGTGATATTTTCAAAATATATCAGACATCCACAACACAACCAAGTTTTTTCTTACTTCTATAAAATTTACGAGTATTATAAATTTTGGCAAGTACCTAATTGTTAACGATGAACAATTCTTAAAGTTTCGAAGTCTTATTATACTGTTTATTAAACTTAACTAATTTAGATGAAAGATAGAAAGTTCATAGCTCTTTTTATTAAAGATGTTAGTGATCTATAGTCTGTATAACTTTTTTTTATTCACTTATACAATAACAACATAATTAATTAATTGTTTTACAGCACTGTTTATCACACAAATTTTTTTTTTTGCAAATATACAAATAGATACATTTTTTTTTTACAATTTTAAAAGGTTTTAACAATTTTAAGTTATTTACCTGAATTTATGAGCCGTGACGCAAAACTTGAACCTAATACCAACAATAATCCAAAAAACACTACCATTGTAAGAGTAGACATTGGCAATGGACGATAAGTGCTATAATACTTCTTTATAACTGTCAATCTTTTAAAAGATTATGAAATATATTTTACACGATGAAAAATAACATTATCGCAACTATCTCGTCGTGCACTACGCGTGAGTAGGTATAAGTGTACTGAACCACGTCTAACATATTTATGGAATTATAATGGTCTAAGATCCGGGATAGCAAAATATTTCCTCATCTGTTAATTAGATGAAACAATTTTTTATAGGCTGATTTCAATATTGTGAATTTATAAAAACAACCTCTGCCACCATAAGCCTGCTGCAAAGAATAATACTTAAAATTTTTTTTTATCTTTTCCCTCTCATGTTAATTACATGTAGTAAGCTAAAACCGTCAATATTTTACATTATATACCTGACTGTAGTAGGCAGCCATCTCTATGATTGCTTTACTTACCTGCAGCCAGGTTACTGCTGACTGAGGTTACTGACCTGGCTGCAGGTAGGTATAGTATAGCCATCATAGAGATGGCTGCCTACTACAGTCAGGTATATAATGTAAAATATTAACGGTTTTAGCTTACTACATGTAATTAACATGAGAGGGAAAAGATAAAAAAGGTGTGTGTGCGATTCACACACGATAGAAGTGAAACTTCTTTGGCAAACTAATTTAAAAAAAACTAATTTAAAATTAGCGGCTTGCAGCGTGGCCCTTCCCTGTCGTTACCTTCCGGTTTGAAATCACAACGATTCTAAAGAAGTTTCACTTCAATAAATCCTCGTCCATAGTTTGCAACCCCTGATGTAGGTACGTCAAATCGCTACATGAGCTCGCGCGTCACTGTGGCCACCATACGCATCCGCCGCCGCAACCGCCTTCGCGCCCGCCACCGCGCATTCAGTGTGGACGCAACCTTAGGTACCCACGCGCTCGTTCGATGCATATCTTCTGTAGTATATGTCAAATAATCAGATAAAACAACTGTATGATTCACAAATTCACAATATGTCTGCAGTCATACTGTATACTTGTAGTAGGTATAATTTGGTAAGTTAGTATTCATTATTATAGCCTTATAGGTATAGGTATCATATAAACATATAAAAATATTTTATATGTTTATATTATTTACCAACTCGAAGACAAATTGGTAAGCATATGTATTTTTCTGTGTAGAAGGTTTTTGTTTCCTTTTTTTTTAATAATAAAAATCAATACCCAAAAATTAAATATTTTTTTAAAATATTATAATTATAAACAATCGCGTCTGTGAAGGTTTACCAGTTATGTATACAGGATTCACGTACTAATTGTGCCCTGCGGTTTCATACACGTTGATTTGAAGAAAAAACATACTAAAATATCATATAACCTATTAGGCCAGTCAAATTGTACATTAAAATCGCAAATGGTCTGCTAGTTCTGCTTTTTTCATATGTTGTTAGGATCAGTACCAGTAGTGTAAATCCGCAGCAACACCGCAGAAGACTGTACACTTGGACGTCCCCTGATGGAAAACATCGGAATCAGATTGACTACATACTAATAAGATCTAGATGGCGAAGCTCAATTATGAACGCACACACATTGCCCGGAGCCGACTGTCAATCTGATCACCAACTTCTCGTATGCAACCTCAGGCTTAGGTTACGCAACTCCGTACCTCGCAAAATTAACAAGAGACTTGAAGTAGTGGACCACACGTCTTTTAGGAACCAACTGGCGGCCGATAACAGTTCATGGAGGGCACTAGCTCTTGATGATGACCCCGACTCACTCTGGCAGTCTGCTAAAGAGTACATAAAAAGTACTGTACGTTCGTCACAGCCTACCTCAACTAAAGGTAAACACCAACACTGGATGTCAGACGAGACCTGGCATCTAGTAGAGCGCCGTCGTGAGATGAAGGCCAGGGGGTCATCTGTCCAGGAATTGAATTCGATGAGTGCGCAGATCCAATCTTCTACTCGCAGAGATCGTAATAATCAGCTCAACAACGTCTGCCTGGAGTTATAAAAAAACGCAGAGCGTCACGAAAGTAAGGATTTATTTAAGAAGATTCAAACCATAACTCGTCAATTCAAACCTAAAGCCTGGGCTATCGAGGATATAAATGGAGTGACGGTAACAGAGGTCAATGATGTTGTGAGTGTGTGGAGAAAATATTGCGAGCAACTTTTTAGTGATAGCAGCATAACACCATCGTGTAACACCAGTACACTTTCACAGAATGCTATAGAACCATCAATCCTGAAAAGTGAAGGTCGATCCGCAATTGATCACCTGAAGAGGAATAGGGCTGTAGGAGCTGACACAATTCCAATAGAGATCTTTAAAGCGATGGGCGAATACGGAGTTGATATTATGCATATTATCTGCAACCGCATCTGGGAAACAGAGAAGTGGCCTTGCTACGCGGCACACTCCGTGTTCATACCACTACACAAAAAGGGATCAACGAAGAAATGTGGCAACTACAGGCTTATAGCCTTGATTTCACACGCCAGCAAAGTCCTCCTTCATGTCATCAATACCAGACTGCAAGCTTTTCTGAATCCCGAAATAGCTATCGAGCAGGCGGGATTTGTCAAGGGTCGAGGAACAAGAGAGCAGATCCTAATTCTTAGACAAATAATCGAAAAGTCTAGAGAGTTTAACATCCCACTCTATATCTGTTTCGTCGACTTTCGCAAGGCCTTCGACACCGTGAAATGGCATATGTTATGGGACGTACTCATTCAAATGGGAGTACCTATTCACCTGGTTCGTCTCATACGCCGACTTTACGAGGATGGAACTGCGACTGTTCGAATAGACGACGTTGACTCGGAAAGCTTTCATACACAAGCTGGCGTTCGTCAAGGGTGCATACTCTCTCCACTCCTGTTCAACATCTATACGGAGTGTATTATGAGAATTGTTCTGGAACAATGGGACAGGGGAATTTCGGTGGGAGGAAGGAAGATATCCAACTTGAGGTATGCCGATGACACTACTCTTCTCACTCAAACAGAAGAGGACATGGAACACCTGCTGACACTTCTAGAGACAACAAGCCTCTCCTTCGGACTTACGGTCAACAGAGATAAGACCAAAATGATGATAGTGGATCGAGCTGAACTAAACCATCCTGACATCTCTATGATTGGCAACTGTGAGGTTGTCCAATCTTACGTGTACCTCGGTTCCACTATCACAAACAACGGAGGATGCGAAGACGAGATTCGAAGGAGATGTGCTATTACACGATCTGCCGTTGACAAGCTGAAAAGAGTCTGGTGCAACCGTAATATCACCAAAGCCACGAAAGTCCGCCTAATGAGAAGCTTAGTATTCCCAATATTTCTTTATGGCGCAGAAACGTGGACGGTTAGACTTAAAGACCGACGCAAAATCGATGCACTCGAGATGTGGTGCTGGCGGCGACTGCTACGGATCCCTTGGACAGCGTTTAGGACCAACGTTTCGATTCTGGATGAGTTAAAGATCAAGAAGAGATTATCGTCGACTGTGCAAACACGAATCCTAAAGTATTTCGGACACGTTGTACGAAACGAACAATCCATGGAGAGACTCGTTGTCCAGGGGCAGGTAGAGGGTAAGCGGTCACGCGGTCGATCGCCTACGCGTTGGACAGACCTCATAAAGGCTGCGACACAGACCTCCATAGTCCAGAGTTCTCGAGACGCTGAAAACCGCATCAAGTGGAGGCGTATATCGGGGGCTGCTTTAGCAATGGATCATCGTCAACCACGACCACTCTGACAAGAGTGAACGACTAAGGAGTGTCAATCCAGTTTTGCAACTTCGAAAGACCTGTGCTAACTTTGGGGCGCTCGAAAAACCACGAAATTTTGGCACTTCTTTCGGTTTTTTCACTATATCTTCCAAAGTATGCATTTTTAGAGAATACATGTGGGATATATTTTTAAAGTAGTTTAAATTAGCTACAATTTGAGCCCAAAACCAGCTCTATAGGTCAAATAGAAGCCGAGATACAGCTCTTCAAAAGTTGATCGTTTTTTCCAAAATAGTGAAGTTTACAGTTTTGACCAACTTTGGACCCTCGGTGGGAAATACTCATCCTACGACGAACGTCGAATCAAAAGAGGTTGTAGTAAATTTCATTACCTTTAATTTAAGCACAAAACGGCGTCTATAGGCCCAATAGTTTTTTACAATGTTCAAAAAAACCAAAAATCGGGAAAATAGGCCAGTCAAATTGTACATTAAAATCGCAAATGGTCTGCTAGTTCTGCTTTTTTCATATGTTGTTAGGATCAGTACCAGTAGTGTAAATCCAGTTTTGCAACTTCGAAAGACCTGTGCTAACTTTGGGGCGCTCGAAAAACCACGAAATTTTGGCACTTCTTTCGGTTTTTTCACTATATCTTCCAAAGTATGCATTTTTAGAGAATACATGTAGGATATATTTTTAAAGTAGTTTAAATTAGCTATAATTCGAGCCCAAAACCAGCTCTGTAGGTCAAATAGAAGCCGAGATACAGCTCTTCAAAAGTTGATCGTTTTTTCCAAAAAAGTGAAGTTTACAGTTTTGACCAACTTTGGACCAAAATTTTGGTTTTGGGCTCAAATTGTAGCTAATTTAAACTACTTTAAAAATGTATCCTACATGTATTCTCTAAAAATGCATACTTTGGAAGATATAGTGAAAAAACCGAAACAAGTGCCAAAATTTCGTGGTTTTTCGAGCGCCCCAAAGTTAGCACAGGTCTTTCGAAGTTGCAAAACTGGATTTACACTACTGGTACTGATCCTAACAATATATCAAAAAAGCAGAACTAGCAGACCATTTGCGATTTTAGCCCTTTTTTGTGTACGATTTGACTGGCCTATATGGCCTTTCTCGGTAAATGGATGGACAAAAGAATTTTTCAAGTCGAACCAGTAGTTCCTGAGATTAGCGCGTTCAAATAAACCATTCAGTCCATTCAGCTTAATTAACTCTTTAGCTTGATTGTTAATTTATATTAGTGTAGATAAGTTTTAATTTATCATTGCTTAAAAGAATGCAAGGTTGACACTTATTTATTTATTTTTTTGTTTTTGGTTAATTCATTTATTTCGAAATATTACCTATTAATTATTATAGTATTACTATTACGTATATATTTTATCCAACGTTAGTAGGTACAAACTGAAAAGAGTATTTTGTAAAGAATAATACATAGATATATTTTAAAAACGTTTATTTAAAAACTTCTGCATATTACATCATTATAATATCTTCAATGACCTAATCGTCCAACATTTCGGCGATAGTTATCCGCGGCATTCCGGGTCTATCTCGTCTGTGTCCACTGGTATCTTCGTCTTATTAAAATATGTTAATATTCTGCCTCAGCGCTGGGTCCTTTAATCCTCTTTTAACTCGTCCAGGAATTCTTTGTAATCTCTGTAAACAAAATAACTATAATAAAATTTGTATAAGTACCTAATTTCTTTGATTAAACATTTTAAATCTTATCAATATAAATAAAACGAATAAAAAGAATTTCTTTGATGTTATTTTTTAATTAATTCAAAGTTACCGGCGGGTGTAGGTACTTTATATGTAGTCACAAATTTTGAAATCGCGTTTCCGCCCCTATAATCAAGGCGATTGCAACTTCGCCGAAATATGGAGTTTCAAAATGATAATTTTGGTAAATCCCGTATAGGTAAAAATATTGATAGATAAACTGATAATACCAAATCTTTTTATAATAATGTCTCTGAAAGTAAATATTTATTATTATAATAATATCTAGTGTCAAAAAGACTTCTTACTATTAAAAATATTTTAACGCATACGCAGCGGAGGGATGTTAGATGAAGGACGACTAGGCAAAAGTGGTAGAAAAAACTCGAAAATAATAAAGGAAGATTATGACAGAGACGTCAATATTGATACTATAATTGAAAATGAAATAATTATATTTACAGGTGACGATAGCTCAATTGACGATTTTGGCTCATCATCCTATGAAAATGATTGAATGACGATTCAATCACTTTTGCTTTTTCTTCATTTTTGTCGCGGTTTATTAGGTTTTTTTGCATGCCTGACGTTTCGGATATTTTCCCATGGTCACGGGAGGACTATATCCTCATGTCCAGAACCTCATAAACCATGATAAAATTCGTTCATTTTAATTATTTAAATTCGCGTAAACATTAGAAAACAATATAAAAAATAAAATAAAGACAAATTGATTGTTACAAATTAGCTACAATGTTTAAATTTAAGTAAAATTTTCTAATAATTTTTTTAATCCAATGCACTTTACATTACATAGTCAAATCCATCAAATACTCATACAAACTTGAATCGATTTATCGTAAGTATCGAGTACCAAGTCGCATACGACTAACCGTAACCATAGTAATTATGATTATAATAAGTAACCATAGTGTCCATAGTTACTTTAGATAATTATCATAGAAATGGCTGCCTACTACAGTCAGGTATATAATGTAAATTAGATTTCGACCAAAATGGGATTACATAACATTCTCATTTATCATTTGTCGATGTAAATTAAATACGTTTTTCGTTTGCAAGTACCTAAACACAATTATTTTTATAATCATACTTGATTCTTCCAATGGCCATCTGAGGGCCGCAAGATTGCAACACAAAGCGAGAATAAGACGTAGGTACATATTTTTTTTATCTATGTACATCTATAGGTAAACCGCTGTAAAGTCGACCCTTGCGATGACAAATGGGAGGCAGGGCGGGGGGTATGCACGGGTACACACGGCATTGTCGCCACAGAGATTTATCTTGAGATATCTCAAGTATATTTCTCTGAGTTATTATTTAGGTGAATGATTATAATTATTTGAGTCATGCGAGTGTGCAAATAATAGACTGATTCTATATTTATTTTTATTATGTGTTTTTCTATATACCGGGTGTATTTGGAACGCTTTGTAAGATTTAAACCACGTAATATACTATTTATATACTATATAATGCATATAACCATTTATCCCAGAAACGTTTTTTTAAGAACATTTTAGGACTTATGTATTATGTGAGGCAGCAATGTATCATACACATTGTGACGAGTAGTCGTTGACCGCGAGCCGCGCGGGGCGCGGGAGGCGGCGGAACGAAAATTAAACGTGCGCGCGGCGGCGAGTACGTTTACCTCGTGCCGTTGACCTCTGTCAGCTGATGGCGCGTATGAACGGTTTGCATTACATTGACAGTTTGTTCCAAACACGATTATTTTAAAGCATTATCTTCAAATTTCTGTTTCATTATTTTTCCCAAACCGGACTATACCAAAAAAATGATGAAAACAGGAAAAAAATAATAATTTCTTTTCGCTTTTTTTTCACTTGTATCATGTCAGGTTAAGCCAACACTATCATACCTCTTCGTTTTTCAATGCGTTCCAAATACACCCTGTATATATATAAATATATACACAATTAATTAAGTAACTACGTTAGAAAATAAAATATTAAATACTGAGTACTAAAACTAACATTAATATGTAAAAAAGTTGCTTAAGATTAACATTATCATCATTCATTTAGTCATTTTTCGTCTTGGTAATTTCATATTTATTGTTGGATGTAACCAAGTAAAATAATCTCGTGTGTAGTGCGTACGTCATTCGATGTCAACGCTTAGGGATGGCAAAGTTGACTCTCAAGAATCGATCTTTTCATAAAAATAATCGACTTTTTGGAATCCACTTGAACCTGTCTCGAGTCGATTGGAATCGATTCTCATCGATTCGATTCGATCATTAAGTTAAAACAAACTCGTAACACCTCAAGTTCGTAACTATTACGGTAAACGCACAAATAGATATTATTTGATACCCACTTTAATTAACCAAATACCCAGAGAACTATACTACTACATACTACATATTTTAAAGGCGAGAGAGTTTAAATTCAGAGCGGAACAAAGGGTCAAAAATTTTAGTACTTATTACTAAATTAATCATTACAAAAATACATAGCAATTCATTACTTTACTATTATTGAAATTTAACATTGGAATGATAATATTATTGAAAACATCACTTTTACGAAGTACCACAGTGTCCTCACAAAAAAAAAACAAGATGCTTTCAAAAAGTCGACTTGAGAATCGACTTTTAACTGTGATTAATCGACTTTGAGAATAAAAAAAATTCCAAGTCGATTCCAAAGTCAAAAGTCGACTTTTTTCACGCAGTCTCCATCCCTAGTCGACGGCCGACATCAGAATTCAGACTGTCTGATTGGTTGAGTGCTACCCGCCCCCGCGTCCCGCGGCCATCGCTAGGGTCGACTTTATCGCGGTACAGCTATAGATAATAAGTATTATCTATTGTGAAATTTTTCAAACATCACGCGAACAAAGTCGAAGGTTTCCTCTAGTTTTCTTATCTTCGCCATTTTTTTTTTCTAAACAGGTGGATTGTACGTGAAAATGTAAAGGGCGTCGAAGTAAGTAACTAAAGTATGTAAATTCATAGCAGATTAGATTACAATAGGTAAGCTTAATCTGTAGCACATCTGTCACGATAATGAAATCAAAGAAAATAAAATGTTTACCTACGTATTAAAATGGGAACGTATTTTATCTTTTTATTTTAAATTAAAATTTGATTACAATTTAAACTAGCAAAGACGATAAGTTTTATCGTTTTCTACTATCGCTTAAAATTCTAAACTAAGTAGATAATTAATCAAAGTATATCCCTTAATAGCTATTTGCTGCTACTCATTTAGACAACACATTTTTTGAACAATCATAATACAGTAATTATAGTTCTATTTTATCTAATGCCAATGATATACAAAATTTGGCATACTTATTCCTATGCCGATAGATGAGATATATAATATACAATAGTATAATTATAATAAAAAAGTAAAAAAATTGTATAGGTAGGTAAGTAGGTATAGTAAAACGACAATTTTTTAAGTTTCTTTCTATTTGTCAGTATATTGGATAGACATAGAGCAGACGATGGAGCAGACGTGTCCTGGAGTGGAGACCGCGTTTTGGCAAACGCAGTGTGGGACGTCCTTCGGCCCGCTGGACCGACGATCTACGTAAGATTTAAAGATTGCCGGTGTAGGTTTGGTGTAGGTTGGATGAGGATTGCGGAAAACCGGCATGTCTGGTGCGAACTTGCGGAGGCCTATGTCCAGCATTGAACTGCAGTAGGCTGAACTGACTTACTGACAGTGTATTTTCCATTTAAAAGGATTGTCTATTCTGGCAGTGCCTTCACGTTAAGTTCTCGTAAACTTTTCGAGGATATGGGACCCAAAAGAAATCGACATGTACTAAATAATTCTAATACCTTTAATTTAGTGATAAAATTTTATTTAATAATTGTGTTTGCTCGCAAACGAAAAAAAAACGACTTCAATTACATGGAGAAGTTACAACGTACCTAGGTAGATGAAAAATTAGTCAAGTAAATACGCGTTATCAAAGATTACACAAAAACTTGTAATCAGATCTCGATAAAATTTAAATGTGACAACAGGGTAAGCATCAGCTTTCGATTAAATTAAAAATCATCAAAATCGGTACACCCAGTAAAAAGCTATACGGTATACATCGTAGGTCGACGAAAAAATAGCCAAGTAAAAACGCATTATTTTTATAACTCGAAAAGTAGGTACTTGTTAGATCTCAAATAACTTTAAATGAGACCAAATAGACACATACCACCTTTCGATTAAAGAAAAAAATATCGAAATCGGTCCACCCAGTCAAAAGTTCTAAAGTAACATACATAACAAAATAATAAAAAATAGAGGCGAATTGAGAACCTCCTTTTTTGGAGCTCGGTTAAGAAAAAGTAGGTACATTAGGGAAAAATTTTCGTTTGCGAGCAAACACATTTTTTTAAAATATGTGTTTGAAGTTGTATAACGTGTTCGAAGTATTTTGTGTTGCGTCATGTACTTATATCCAGAAATAAATTTATAAAGAGAAAAGATTTCATTTTGCCAAGGTCCATTCATAAACCGTCAGAGGGAATTTTAACGTTTTGCACTCTTTGCCACGCTAAGTCACACTTTCAGCGTCCCCCTCACAAATATTCGCTTGTGCTGTGTTACCGGATCCCGTAAGCAGGAGATGATACTACTGGGGGCCGTTGAGTAGGAAACATTTATAGTTTCAATTTCATATATTCAATATCATAAGAAGCTTCCAAGCCCGGGAGCTAGTTATTGAGGTAGGGTATAGCTGGATATATCCTGCTCAAAATCTGGAGCAGCCCGACTGGGAAAGTACCTCGTCCTGTACCTTCGTACCTTACAAAATATTACAGCAAAACAATACTGCTCTTAAGCAGTGTTGTGCTCCTGTGGTAAGTAAGGTGTCCAGAGCTCCTGTGCAAGGACTGGTAGTAATTATTTAGAATTATAAATTGTTTTTATCATAGAATCAGGCTTTCATACAATACAACATAAGAACAGTACAGCTAGCTGCTAGATACGCAAATGATACCACCTCCACCCACAACCCTACAATCACGATCACGATTCAGCCTGTAATATCCCACTGTTGGGCATAGGCCTCTTCCCCATGTAGGAGAAGGATCGGAGCTTAATCCAACCCTACATTAAATTAAAAATAAATAAATAACAGTAAAATAAAAGTTTGAGAATCATTGTGTTTTTTGTTTACATTTTGTCTCAAGCCCAAATGAATACCTAGATTACAGTTTTGTTGGATTAGACATTAGAAAACATGTCACCGCAAATTAATAAGGTGTTTTACGTTGTTTTATTAGTACCTGCGCTGTTGTTGATATTCACCTACCCTCACTCATTCTATTATTTGAGTCATTCTGAGGTGTCTAAAACGACCGGTGCAACTGTGGCTAAGACAGTCTTGTCTTGGCTCTGGCTTGGCACGGTGCACTTGTTGTATCCTGCTAGTAGCTTAACCTAGACTCTTGCAATAATTAATGTGTGCAAACGAATTAATTGTTATATATTATATTACGATTTATAATTTGGCTAGGCAGGGCGAGGAACTCGAGCAGTGAAGGAGAGCATGGAGAATGCGCATCTCAAAGCGGGCCTTCTTAAACCTACACCTGGGTCGCAAGTCCTGGGAACTGCTCTGAGTTTCTCCTTCTGCCACAAGATGGACCCGGCACCCGTTCGGTAAATCCATGGAATGCTAAGTAGTTCGTGCCCGCCCCCACCGGCCACCCCTGTTAAATAATAGCTATCTTGTGCTATCTTACATGTTTATTAACCAGTGTGACCACCCTCCTCATTCCTACGAGTACATATATATGTCTATGGTTTCAGTTGTCCGAATTAAATAAATTACCCAGCGAAATCTTGAGATGGTCAACCTCGAGTCAACTTGTTACGTACAATTAATTACTAACATTAATATTAGCGTTATTAAGAGTGAATCTATGTTTTATTTACATGAAGCAAACCCTTATATCTTTGAAATATCACACTTAGGTATTCAGTCGAAGTTGATTTAATATATGTTAGCAACTTTTGACCAATATTTAGAGAGCTTCAACTTCTATAGCATTCAAATCTTATTGCAAATTAAAAAAAAAATAATACCTAATTTTTCATTTATGGTCCTCTACAATTCTACGTATCACAAAACTAAAACGGTTTTTGTTTGAATTTACTTAAATTAGGTTCAACCGAAATTAATTTAAAAACTTCTTGTTTTAGTTAGTTCTTTATAAGATTTTATGTCATATAGGACTAAAAATAAAGTACACTGTACAGTAGTATATATTTAATACAAGTATTTAAATTCTTACATGAGCTTAAAATATATAAATTACTTATCAATAAAGTTATTAAAATAAGAATTATTTTTGATTACTAAGCGTTGTAAAGAACAAGTTACGCAGTTCTTCACACTTTTCTCGGTGCCACAAAACTGTAACGACTGTTTTACAAAGATTATCAATTTTACAATCGTTATTGCAATCCGGCCATCTTGCATCGCTTAGTTTTGAGTAAAATGCTGCGTAATAATCTAATAACAGTAAGTTATCTGTCACCATTGAATAAACTAAGTTATTCATTGAGGTAGCGGAGAGGTCTTGTAGTTGGAAGGTGTTTTTCATGTCGTAGAGTTGAAACCAATGTGGTCTTCTGTTCGGTGTGAGGTTCGCTTCAGTGAGATTGTACACGTAGTTCACAATGTTAATCGGTTTCTGGAAAATAAGGTACATTTAAAAAGCGCTAAGTTAACTACGGAATATGTTTCTTTATTTTAAATTTAAAAGTGAAAGTAAAAATATCTGTAGCATACTGTTATTACCCCACAGTAACAGACCGTAAGATAAGTATAACACTATGGAAATAACTAAAATATATTAAACGTGCAGTAGCAACGTCGGTCAGTTTACTAACTTCGAATGCTACAGAACTGTGAGTCTACCATTCAAGTATGATAAATGCGAATTTCCAATAAAGTTTTGAGTCCAAATATATCCCTAAGAAAACTGTAGTATCAATGACAATACGCCTCTCGTTATTTATTTCAAAATTATAATTCGGATGCTTAACATTGGGCAATTGACGCAAACACAACGCACTTGATTTTCTTAGCGTTCATTAAAACCAAGTTGTTTGTTTTAAACCAATCTTGAATTCGCGATAAAGAACTCTTCACGTCATCATAATTTATTTTTTCCTATCAACTTTAACTATAAGCGATGTATCATCAGCAAACAGCACTATAACACAAATACCCTTAACATAAAATGACAGATCATTTGCATATATTAAAGAAAGAAAAGGACCTAAAACTGATCCCTGTAGAACGCCCATTTTAGTACAGATCCAGAAGACTTCGTTTCGTTTATTGAGAGGCGTTGAATTCTATTAGATAGATATGATGCAATGAGATTTCTGGCATCATTTGCATCATCTGGAATTGTCGCGAGATTAATGGAAGGTGCAGAAACGGCACATTCTCGGTATTTAATTTTCCATTAAATGTGATCGATCCAGAATTCCCAGTCTATAATATCACAAAATCTTCTGTACGTGGCCAAATTAAAATACGGTGCAAAATTATAATATGGGATGAGTGCACAATAGCTCATCAAAAATCACTTGAAGCACTGGATAGAACATTACAAGATCTTCGGAAAAATATAAAAGTGATGGTGGAGTTTTGTTACTACTATCGGGAGATTTTCGACAGACATTACTAGTTATTCCAAAATCAACACCAACTTGCGAAATAAATGCGTATTTAAAGCGATCATTTTTTTTGAAATATTGTTGAAAAGTTATCACTAATAGAAAATATGCAAGCATCAATTATTGGAGATCCAAAAGCACAAGAGTTTGTCGACAATCTTTTGAAAAATGGACATGTCACCTACCCACTAGATCCACAGTCTGGTAAAATAATTTTATCAGAAGAGTTATGTTATGTGGTAGATACCGAAGAACAATTTATAGAAAACATCCTTCTCTTGCATGAAGAAAGAGGCCTATGCCCTGCATTGGAATGTTACAGGATGAATCGATGTCGTTGATTTGTGGTTAAAAATACTCACGTAGGTGATAGGGTCGATTGTCGCAATCTTGTAGTTGCTGTTGTAGTTGGAAAAGGCGGTGGCGCTGCCGGCGCCCCACGACACGGCGGAGGGTTCACCCGCCGCATTGTAGAAGATCCTAAATTCATCGGAGTGCGTGTGTCCGTTGAACTCGCCCGCGATCGTTTTTGAGAAACTGGAATTAGAATTAAACACGTTGGGTTCCATTGAGTAGCGTAAAAAAAAGAAGGACACAGTAGGAAATATCCTACTCAAAATTTAAAGCAGCCTGAGTGGTGAAATACCTCAACCTTTTGGTTTATTATATCCCTTTACAAAGTAACACAAAAATTGCTAATATAATAGATTATTCAATAAAATTACCGATTAACGACTCGATTGTACTCTCTCGTCCATGAGTAAATGAGGTTGTGAACTCCAGGCGGAATGTGAGCGAGTATATGGACCTTTTCTCCAGCTTGTTCAGCTTTGTACAATTCTTGAACCAACCATTCCATTAGCCTTTTAGATTCTAATGGGTCATAGACTAACCACCTGAAAGTATTATAAGTTCATTAACTACTTATAATCAAAATATATTCCACTAAATATTGTATACAATGCGTAATAGAAACAAACATAGAACATATTATGTATATTAAAAACAGTGAAAATATAATAGAGTTGATTCTGAAAACGCAACTTACCAGTTATATCTATAAGCATAATTATTATTAACAGAAATGGCACGTAATCCCGGGCGGATCAACGTAGTGAAGCTTCCGTGTTCTTTTATAGTGGCCTTCGCGTCCTCGCTAAGATAGAAATCCCATTTCCTAGCTAAGGAATCGTATAACCAAGTTGTGTTTAATTTAGCGCCTTTGACGGTACTTGGAGCATATCTGGAAAATAGACAAATTTAAGTCGAAGAATCTATGTGACCAATTCGAAATAATATTTTTACTTTATACGTTAACGGTATTATTGATACCCAAATACTTAGTCGAAACGTTACAATTGGACCACTATCTATAAATAAAAAAATTATTAACCAATTAACCAAACTAACCAACACAAAATCACAAGCAGACGAATCGAATAATATTTATCAAAAATACAAGTTTCTAAACGTACTGGTTTGTAGGTTGAGATTCATGGTTTCCAATACACGGTACAACTATGACATTTTCTCCAAATTCTTTCTTCATCTTGTCTATAGTGTAAAAGTTAACGCCATCGATTAGTTCGTAAGTTGTTTCCCACACGTGGTGGTCGATATTGTCTCCCAAATAATAAACTACATCTATATCCTGAAAGTGTTAATTAAAAATATTCCGATTGATAAATTCTTATACCACAACTTAAACAATATAAGAGCTCTAATTCTTATTTCTTACCTTATGTTTAGCAATTGTTTCAATGACATCATCATATGCCCAAGGAGGTGAATCGCAGCGCCTATAATCTCCCCAATAACCAGCTCCTGGTGAGTTTCTAAAATTTCTTGTCACACTTGATAGATTTCTAATATCGTCAGCAAGAGTTAAGTCCATTAGGAAATCGTCTTTTATTTCAAATATACGATTTTTAAAAACTGAATCTGGTATGTAGGTTTTGTAAACGTCAGCTCTTGGAGTTTGCCCTTTTCTGCAGCAAGTTAGCTCATTACAATCAGCAACGCCATTGGGTTCATACAAAGGGTCGATATGAGCATCCGAAACGAGAACTGCTTTTAACGGTTTATTGTTTGACCTTATAATCTATAAAAAATTAAGAAGTAAAATAAAATATACCTATAGGTACGTCAAGTCGAATCAAGTTACTCTAGTAACAATTTGATAACGTTTATAGTACTTGCAATGTGCGGAACACAACGTCTGTAGGGAAGTCAATGTACTAGTTGTAAAATAGTTATTTGTATAACTACACTATAGCAAAATCCAATATGAATAATTTTATTATCATATCAAATTTCGATCCAGCGGGGTCCGAAGCCCTTCCACGATGTGTTATATCGTTCCAAAACTTAATTCCCTAGAGCACCGACACGGTCTGTCGAGGGTGCGGGTTCGAACCCCGCTGGATCGAAATTTTGATATGATAGTAAAAATATTTAGAATTTCCTCAAGTGTGGGTAACACAAAAATAAAAATAATATGAATACAATATGAACTTTTATCGAAGCAGAAACACGTAATATTAAGTACACATTCGTCAAACAATCGTACTTATAACAGCGTTGACATTATTTTGATACGTACTTGATCATTTTCTACTGGATTTTCTTCAGGCAAGTCTATCGTCCAGTCAAATCGAGGATCGTTGTGGGGGCAGGTATTTGGATTGCCTGCATTTTGTAGAAGGAGGCTACAGAATGTTCTCGGCGACGCTTCTGGCGTTGTCTTTACTATATATGTTATTATTGGCTGAAAGTATAAAAAGTGCTGTAAGATAATATAAATTATACTAATACTAGCTGACCCCACAAACGTTGTTTTGCCTTAAATGTTATTAACCTCCGCAACTCTCTCTTGTGGATGGAATTTCGTAAAACCCGTTCTTAGCTGACCTCTACTCGGCGAAAGGAATATTCCTACCAAATTTAAAGTCTCTACGCCTTATGGTTCCAGAGATATCGTGATAAGACAATATATGGGTGGAAATCTCTTTTATATATAATTATAGATTTATATTTATACTAATACGTACTAGCTGACCCCGCAAACGTTGTTTTACCATATAGGTATGTTGTATGCCAGTTTTCAATACATTTTATTGCGTAAAAGTATATAACAAACACAAACACCAAAGTCCAAACCATGATAAATATCTTTAACAAACATTATGTCACAAGCGACATGTGACGCCGCGTTGGCGCAGCGGTCACAGCACTGGATTGCGATTGGCTGTTGCGGTCGCGGTTGCGGGTTCGATCCCCGCACACGACAGCATTTGTATTGGCTATACAGATGTTTGCCGTGGTCTGGGTGTTTGTGCAGTCCTTGTCGGTCTCCCCACTGTGCCTCGGAGAGCACGTTAAGCCGTCGGTCCCGGTTGTTATCATGTACACCTGATAGCGATCGTTACTCATAGCTCATAGTAGGGAATATATCCGCCAACTCGCATTGGAGCAGCGTGGTGAATTAAGCTCCGATCCTTCTCCTACATGGGGAAGAGGCCTATGCCCAACAGTGGGATATTACAGGCTGAATCGTGATGTCACAAGCGGGAATCGAAACCGCGACCGTTCATCTCATGCAACAAACAGTTTCTGTGACCTCAAGCAGTCGTTATACTGTCTTATAAATCGTGGTGTGATGTTACAGTTGTATCTCACTTCTTGATAATAAAATAATGTAGGTAATAGACATCATTTTAAAGAATCACTAAAATTATTTTAGACTTTATCGACACAACACGAATAAACTATTCTTTCGTTTATATAATCTTAGCCAAAGATGTTCTTCTTATCATTAACTCTAAACGAGTTTACTAAGAGAGCATTGATGTGTTGATGTTTTATAAGCGCATTGCAGTTAACTGTTTGTACTACATAAAGCCTTTTCATCGTATTTGTTTGTATTAAACTGTAAATGTAGACTTAAGCTTAAGATGTAAAAAATAATAAGTAATATATAATCTTACTACATTCAATGGAACGATTCCTTGGCAAATTCTGTCGCTGACGATTTTCAGAGAAATGCATATAGCAATGACAGCCTCTGAAAGCATTTCATCAGTTTGCCCTGCGAGTACTAGATCACGTAGGGCAGCGAAAGCGCTGGTACATATTAAACAACTAACGTCCTGAAAAGATAATTCGATTTGAGAACAAATTATGTCCAAAAACAGATTATATAGATTTCATTTAAGTACCCACAAAAGGATGTATCCTGCTCAAAATCTAAAGCAGCCCCGTCTGGGGATGTTATAATAATAATTACTAGCTGCTGTGCCCACGACTTCATCCGCGTGGAATTTAATAAAAAAGTTATTGTTCAGATCGCAGTTATATAAAAAAAAATCCAAAATAAAAGTAGCCTAAGTTACACCTTATTACATCAGCTATCTCCCAGTGAAATTTCCGTCAAAATCGGTCCAGCCGTTTCAGAGATTACCCGGTAATTTTGGTACGTGTACCTACCGTGTATAGATATGCATTTAGTAAAAAGCGGTTATTTTAATATTACAAACAGATTAACAGACACTCCAATTTTATTTATTTGTGTAGGATGACGCCGCGTTGGCGCAACGGTCACAGAACTGGATAATGGATTGCAATTGGCTGGTCTGGGTGTTTGTGCAGTCCTTGTCGGTCTCCCCACCGTGCCTCGGAGAGCACGTTAAGCCGTCGGTCCCGGTTGTTATCATGTAGGTACACCTGATAGCGATCGTTACTCATAGTAGGGAATATCTCCGCCAACCCGCATTGGAGCAGCGTGGTGGATTAAGCTCCGATCCTTCTCCTACATGGGGAAGAGGCCTATGCCCAACAGTGGGATATTACAGGCTAAATCGTGATCGTGATCGATAATATTATATTATGTAAATTTATTACATATTATTTATATAAGTACCTATTAATTATATCATATTGTATTGTACATATAACAACACAATTATTAACTTATTTTATACAAACTAAACTTGAACATTAAAACAAACATTCTTTGTATAATTATGTTATCTTTAATAGCCTTTAAAACAACCTCTTGTAATGAAAAATTAACGTTATTTATAAGACCATTTATTTTTTAGCACACTGCCCTTGGAATCGCCATAATTGATATGACAAATTGATATGAGAATTAGGGTAAATACCTATTTATAAAATAACTTGTGTTATACAAATGTTAATGATAATTATACTATAATATACAGGAAAACGTTACGGCGCGTTACATGGGGGAGAGGGGGGGGGTCAAAAGCCTTCAAAATTGGCGTTACGTAATACTTGAACGCACCCTTATGAACTTACCTACATATTAAATTGAATATCAACAAGTAATATAATTAAAAGAAAACAAAAAACCCGCCTGCGTAAAAAACGGAAAGAGCAAAGTCAACATTTTTTAAACTTTCTTATTGTATTTCTTTATTATTATTACGGTAATAATAATTATAATATACATTTTTGAAATCCTTGTATTGAGCCCTTCAATTTGATACCCATACTATAGTATTCTAAAAAAAAATTATTTCTTCATTAACTACAATGGCCTCGCACAGCCACCATGTTTGTTTTTTTTTAATGTCACCTATCTAAGAACACTTGGGCTGCTAAGACAAATCTAACGATATCTCAATTATGCAAATCCGTTCAGCGGTTCTAGAGAAATGAGGTGATTAAGAATATTACATACATACCTACATACAAGATACGCGCGAAAAACATAACCCTTCCTTGGCAGTCGGGTAAAAAGAATCTATCGGTTTGACGATCTCTCGCAATGCGAACTCATTTTAGCGAAGAAATAAATTCCCCGGCTTCGCACGGGTATTTATAAAATTCTTAATTTTTTTTTTAAAATATAATATAGCTTATGTCACCCGCGCATAGTGTAGCTTTCCAACTGAACAGTGAAAGAATATTTCAAATCGGTTCAGTATAGTTTCGGAGCCTATTTAATGCAAACAAACAAACAATTAAATGTTTCCTCTTTATAATATTAGTATAGATATGTATATTTTTTTAAACTTGTGTTTGCTCATTGTTGCCCGTAAGTAAAAAAAAAATTCATTTTACATCTGAATTATCTCATTTGAAAAAATCAATCTACAAGTAAGTACAACGTAGGTAGACGAAAAAATAATTAATCGTTAACTGGTACAAAACCTTCATAGGTACCTACGTTATACTGAATTTCTTTCATCTGACATTTTGTCCTAAAAAATATAACAATAACGTAACCTTATCTGTTGTTGTTTTTTGTTCACCAATTAAGAATGGTTCAAAATTTTATGGATATATGGATGATGGATCTAATGGATGATATAATGGATCGTACCTAAACTGACGTTGTTCAAAGTGTTACACTGACATACAAATTAATGATTGAGATAGTGGTATTTATAACATTTAGGTATTTCGTATACAAGCAACATGGGGCTTAAATATCATGCTACTAATGAAGTAAATACAGAAAAATTGTAAGAGTAGAATATATATGGATGCGTGTTTGATACTTTGTTAGTCTTCCGTACAAAACATCGAAACAGAATGCTGTAAAGCTTAATACCTAGATAGCTGGATACGAAATATAATTATAAAGATGAATATCACTGTTTAACGCTAAATATAAAATGGAACATAATTTGTGATAGGTACTTATTTTTAATAATAATTAAGTAAATAGGTACTCTTAGATTATATTAATTACCTTTTTAATATACATATAAAAAAACGCCTGTGCTTTAGACCACAGGACTGAAGTAAAACTTCTGCACAATAGGCCTGCACTGTGTCTTAGATATACGAAACGTAACTGGCTATGAAGAAATAGGGAAAGAAAATGTGTGGTCGCACCTCTCTCTTGCTCCGTTAGCCTCGCCCAGTCACACTTTTCGTAACGCTCTCGTCACGCATTCACCAGCTTACTCCCTAAGTCAAGCGTGCATAAAGAAGTTTTACTTCAATAAGGTCGCAAGGGTACGGCCAATTTAATGGCAAGAAGTTCACATAAGCATCGCTAATAACATGAACACACCACTATTTGATAGCAGTGTATTTAGCTGTGATTTTCTGTAAGGTTGAGTTACTTCCCCAGACGGGCTGCTCCTGATTTTGAGCAGAATATATCCTACTGTGTCCTACCTTAATGACTGTTTGTCCGATAAAACAAATACCATAATGTATCTAATCTCTAGTATAAATTTTATTAACCTTGAAATTTTCATTATTGTTATTTTTGTATACAAACATATGATCACGCCTCTTTCCCGTAGGGGTAGGAAGAGACCACTTCTTTCCACTTGTTACGATTCTTACATACTTGTTTCGCTTCGTCCACTTTCATTATTCCTTTCATACATGCTCTTCGGCTTAGGGTACTCTTGACCTGGCCTTTTTTCAGGACGTCCCTAATTTGGTCTCGAAACGTCCTCCTAGGTCTACCCCTTCCAACACTTCCATTCACACTCGTCTTATACACTTTTTTCGGCAATCGTTCTTCATTCATCATCTCGACATGGCCAAACCATCTCAGCATACCTTTCTCAATTTTTGTCATTACATCTTCTTTCAGACCACAACGTTTCCTTATCTCACTATTTCTTATCCTGTCACTCAGTTTAACTTCTATCATACTTCTTAACGCTCGCATCTCAACTGCATTTATTCTGCTTTCATGTTTCTTCTACCATACCCAACTTTCACTTCCGTACATGAGTGTTGGAACCAACAACCCCTCATGCACAGCCAAACGAGCCTTGTTAAGACACCTTCCGACTGCTCATAAAGGAGTGCAAAGCTCCATTCACCATGTTTCCTGCATTCACTTCCACTTCAATATCACTCTCACACTTTCCATCTCTTGTAAACTTTGAACCCAGATACACAAACTCATTCACCTTTTCAATTTGTTCATCTCCAATCATGATATTGCAGTCTGTCACTGCCTCATCTCTTTCAAACACCATCACTTTCGTCTTCATTACATTCATCTTCATTCCCTTTCTAAGAAAAGCTCCACTCATAGCAGTTACCATCTCCTGCAACTCCTCGGCCGAGGACGCAAGTAATACTTAGTCATCAGCATAGAGAAGATATTTGACGAGTAACTCATTCATTCTCAACCCACTTTCATTCTCTTTTAGCTCTGCCAAACAATTGTCCATTAAGAGATTAAACAGCCACGGTGACGCTACGCATCCCTGTCTAACACCTTTTTCGATATTAAACCAATCAGTGTACGACTGTACGCCCCGTTTATCCTTACACAAGAGTCAAGAACTAGAATTATTATAAAGAGATTGCAGTGCTCGTATGGGGATACTGCTCAAACCGTACCCAGACAATGCTGACCACAATTCATTCTTCACCACTCTATCATAGGCCTTTTCTAGATATATAGAGAGATAGATATTTTGTATACTTTTTTATTTTTTGTTTTACCTATCAATCGGTATTTTTTTCTTTAATCATCAACAATTTACGCTATATGTTACTTTATGGAATTACCGGATATGCATTTGCATTAAATGTACGTAATTTACAAACCATAAAGTATTTTAACATTAAATATGCTTGAAAGTTTTTTTAATAAATGAATGAATGAACTTACACATTTACAAAAAATAGTGTTAGTTTGATCGTAAAAAATAAAACCATAAAACTTCTATATTATAGGTTCTTTATGTGCTAGATTAGCAGCAGGCCTTGGTTTATTACAGAAGCGATCTCTCGATAGACATGTTTCGATGTTATGTGTTTTTATATATAAAAGTAGGTATTAGTAAAATAGGCCGAGACCATGATCCTAAAAATAGACTAGGGTGAGCTAAAGCACGACTTCAATTAGGTACATGGATTGTTTTGTACTTACCATTCTACTGTTTTCTTCAAATTGCATATTTAGGGAATTCGAAGCTGGTCTGTAGATTTCAAAAACATCTCGAATCGTTTTTAAATCGTTGTCTGCAGTTTCATTTTTTAAAACCTTAGTAAATAATACTTGAAGCTCATCTAAAATTAGACGATAAATAATGGAAATTTTCTTTTGTTCTTTAAATTGTCCCTGAAGTAGGTATTAATAACATTTCAATAACTTTTAGATATCGTATTAATTAGCTAATGACGCACTTTTGGATCGTCAATTAATCATGTTTGGCTCAAAAGGTTTGGAAAAATATGACAAGGGGGAGGGGGGCTGTAATGAGATATCAATAAGTGTATTTATTTTTAACCGACTTCCAAAAAAGGAGGAGGTTCTCAATTCGACACGTATGTTTTTTTTTATGTATGTTAGCTCAGAACTTTTGACTGGGTGGACCGATTTCGATCAATTTTGTTTTAATTGAAAGGTGTTGCGTGTAATGTGGTCCCATTTTAATTTAATTGAGATCTGACAAGTACTTTTAGAGTTATATCTAATAATGCGTATTTACGTGACTACTTTTTCGTCGACCTACGTTATATTATACCGCATAACTTTTTACTCGGTGTACCGATTTCGATGATTCTTACTTTACTCGAAAGCTAATACTTGTCTTGTAGTCTTGTTTAAATTAGATCGAAAACTGATTACAACTTTTTGAGTAATCTTTAATAGCGCGTATTTACTTGACTATTTTTTCGTCTTATTACGTTGTATTACTTGTCGATGTAATTGAAGTCGGTTTTTTTTCGTTTGCGAGCAAACACAATTATCTTTAAACTCGTAGATTCTAAACCAAAAAAAAAACAACTAATAAATACCCTGCAACCTTGATTCCAGTCTAGAACACTGTATTACGATGCTTAATTTTTCAAAATTAATTTCGATTCCTACCTGTATGTAAAGAATAAAGATAAATACTTAGGGGGAGTCCGGGAGAGTTTCGCAGGTGGGAGACAATAGCCACTGCTTATAAAATCTTTGTAGTATTAGATTTTGAGACATTGCCACACATCTTAGATTCCTTATGCAGGCCCCATCTTGCTTACGTGCCGACGTTGTAATCGGCAGTTTGGTTTAGGAGTGAGAAGTAACAAGACATTTTCGTACCCAGTAAGTACAATTTTTCAATTTCCGATTTTTGAATTCTGTTATTTACTGTGAATAGATTCTAGGACGTAATTTATATACATCGTAAGTGTAATTATTCTAGTAACATTCACGGTAGACAATTTTTACTTAAGTGTCATAGTTTTTTTATGAAAATGTAATAACGGACAGCTTGGCGTAGGGTGGGAGACATTAGCCTGGCGTCGGGAGGAGACTTTAGCAACTAATCTCTCCTACAATCAGGGTAGTTTCTCCTGCAATAATATTTTATTTTATTTCAGATAATCATCCAAAATGTCTTTCAAATATAAAAAAGAAACAACTAGGAACAGAAGCAAATTAGATCAGTCAGTAATAAGAAATGCTTTAGTTGACATTGGTAAAGAAAAATCTACTAGGGTGTTGCTTTAGAATATGGAAATTGATTGAAATACCTCATGATATTAATTAAGAGACAAGATCAAATTAAATAAAATAACTGAACAAGGAATCCAGTTTAAAACAGCTCTGATATTTACAATCGAGAAAGAAAAAGCACTTGTCAATTATCTTCTAACTTGCACCAAAAGGAATTATGGAGACAACCAAACAGGCGGCTATAAAGCTGGCATATGAATATGAAACAATTACTTCTAAAAAGTATCCAGTTTTTTGGACTTCAAACACTTGCTGTTGTATAAGTAACTAAGTATGCTATGGAGTATAAATCAATGTGATAATAGTTGATTCCTCACTTTTATGTATCTAGATACTCAAAGTACCCTCCTCGTGTTCTCATTTGCTATGTAATACTATGTGCCGTATTTTTATGATTAAATTTATTTATTGAATTACAATTTGTAATATTAGTTGCCTATTTTTATGCCTGGGTAAAGTCTCCCACCCAGGCGGGAGACATTAGCCGAATTCCACCTTAGGAGAAATCGCTAACTACTCATTAACTATTAATGGTGTAGTAAACTTTCTTAAGAGAAAATATAGCTAAATAATGCAGCTTAATGCACAATTTATAAAAAATAGCGATTTGTAAGTATAGAAAGATTTATGAGCATTTTAGTGAAAAGCGGCTAAAGTCTCCCCGACTCCCCCTAATATTCTAAAAATTTCAATTTACCTACTCTGCACATAAAAACAAGTGATTTTTGGGTAGGGAGGTGGGTAGTGTGTACCAAGTAGGTTAGAGGGGGGGGGGATTTGTTAAAAACCATCACGTAGTTAATGGACGACCCATTAGGCCGTGCTGCGAACTACTTATATCCGATTAAAATATTTAGAAAACGATTAGTTTCGTTTATGAACCCTTAAATTCGAAAACAGCATTTTTGAAAAATAATTAATTAATAATTTCATATTATTAAAATATTTCCAAAATACATCACATAACGTGACGCCGCGTTGGCGCAGCGGTCACAGCATTGGATTGCGAATGATTGTTGCGCGGGCGGTTGCGGGTTCGATCCCCGCACACGACAACATTTGTATTGGCCATACAGATGTTTGCCATGGTCTGGGTGTTTGTGCAGTCCTTGTGGGTCTCCCCACCGTGCCTCGGAGAGCACGTTAAGCCGTCGGTCCCGGTTGTTATCATGGACACCTGATAGCGACTCGTTACTCATAGTAGGGAATATATCCGCCAACCCGCATTGGAGCAGCGTGGTGGATTAAGCTCTGATCCTTCTCCTACACGGGGAAGAGGCCTATGCCCAACAGTGGGATATTGCAGGCTGAATCGTGATCGTGACATCACATAAGACGTCCACAACACAACCAAGCTTTTTCTTACTTCTATAAAATGTTAGCTAAGGAAGAAATTTTGGCAAGTAATTATTAATGATGAACAAATTCTAATACGTGTTTATTAAACTTAACTAATTGTGTTTGCTCGCAAACGAAAAAAAACCGACTTCAATTACATCGACAAGTAATAAAACGTACTAAGACGAAACAATAGTCGACAAGTAAATACGCGTTATCAAAGATGACTCTAAAAGTAGTAATCAGATCTCGATCAAATTTAAACAAGAGTACATGACAAATATTAGCTTTCGATTAAAGTAAGAATCATCAAAATCGATAAACACAGTGAAAAGTTATGCGGTTTAGGTAATACAACGTAGGTCGACGAAAAAGTAGTCAACTAAATACGCATTATTAGATATAACTCTAAAAGTACTTGTCAGATCTCAATTAAATTTAAATGGGACCAAATGACACGCAACACCTTTCAGTTATAACAAAATTCATCGAAATCGGTCCATCCAGTCAAAATTTCTGAGTTAACATACATTTAAAAAAAATACAATCGAATTGAGATCCTCCTCCTTTTTTGGAAGTCGGTTAATAATTTAGATATCATAGCTCTTTTTGGTTAAGATATTAGCAAAGCAACAGCGGTATAATTTAAATAAGTTATTTACCTGAATTTATGAGCCGTGACGCAAGACTTGAACCTAATACCAACAATAATCCAAAAAACACTACCATTGTAAGAGTCGACATTGGCAATGGACGATAAGTGCTATGATACTTCTTTATAACTGTCAATATTTTAAAAAATTATCAAATACAGACAGTGAAAAACAAATTAATAATTAATTAATAATATTCAGACAATGAAAAATAACATTATCGCATCTATCTCGTCGTGCACTACGCGTACTTGAGTAGGTATAGGTGTACTGAAACACGTCTAAGGGCGCCTTCAAATTAGCCGCGCGGCGGCAGCGCGTCTGCAGCGCTGCTGACGCGCGACGTTGTAAATGTATGTAAATAACAACGCGCGACAGCAGCGCGGCGCCTTCAAATTTGTCGCGCTGCTGTCGCGCGTCAGCAGCGCTGCAGACGCGCTGCCGCCGCGCGGCTAATTTGTAGGCGCCCTTACATACCTATTTATGGAATTACTAGCGGCCGCCCGCGACTTCGTACGCGTGGAGTTAGTTATTTTCAAATAATCTTTAATTTTATTCGGAAAAGCTAAATGCCTAATGAAAGAAAAAAATAAAAGAAAGATAAAAACAATCAATATCCAGACGAATTTTTAGAATCAATGAAATCGATTAAGGGGTCGTTCAAGTATTACGTAACGCAAATTTTGAAGATTTTTGACCCCCCCTCCCCCCCATGTAACGCGCCGTAACGTTTTCCTGTACCCCCCCCCCCCCAGCCCATAAACGTTACGTAACACCCCAACTGACCATTTTTACCCAAATGTCACAACTTTGTTGCGAAAACTACCGAAAAGTCGCTTAAAAAAATCGCGTTTGCGGTAAGTATTAAATATATAATATACAAAAAGGGATATAAACGAAAAGGGTTGCCAATTTGGGAGATTTTAGTATACTAGTTTTTTTTTTATTTAAATAAAAAACAACGTTACGTAACGCTTTGTTCGAGACCCCCCCTCCCCCCTTGTAACGCATCGTAACGTTTTACAAGACCCCCCCTCCCCCCCTAATAGCGTTACGTAATACTTGAACGGCCCCTAATATCATCATGTCCCCTGTTTTAACCCCAAAAAGGGTGCGAGTTGTCATGCACGCATCGTAACCCCAAAGACGTCGCCCTTGCAATCAGCGAAGTTTACAAGACCGTCTACAGCTCAAACACAAAGATCCGATCTTTGCGAGTGGAGAACCTCACGGGCGCGCGTATTCCTGCAGGAAGGGACCGCACCTTATACCTGGTCTTTACGCAAGAGGAGAAGAGATTGCTGACTGACCAGGGATACGGGTCCGGTGAGGGATCGCGCGTCTTAACCATCCACGAGGCGCAGGGCCAGACCTATGAGGACGTTATTGTCCTCCAGACGAAGACAAGGAGGCTCAAGATCCACGACAGCGTTTCGCACGCTGTAGTCGCGGTAACTAGACACACCAACACTTTTTTTTTTTACGTGGGGAAAATCCATCATGATCTTGTTGATTTCAATTTTTTTGTTAAGATTCTTTTATAAATTTAATCAGTCTTTGCTGATTTACGAAATCACAATCATTATTCTTCTTTGTATGATTATTTACTCTATGAAGTCTGTTCATAAATGAAGCACAGAAAAAAATCTTCATGCCTGGATATACCTATTTAGATGTTATTGCACAATTATTTACATTAATTTCTTACCTCAAGGTACAATATTTTTTTACCTGCTGGGTTAAAGGTATAGATCAACAGTATATAAAGTAACTTTTAAATGTTTTAATAGACTTGTGTGATTTCCTAATGATAAATAACAGAGCTTGTTATTTATAAAGTTGTTATTGGTCCAATGGGACTTTACATCTGCAAGCCTTTTTATTTTAGGTTGTTTGCGGTTTTACGTGTCTCAGAATTTGATGCAGTGTTCTGATTATTAGAGTAGGTACTGCATCAAAGAAAAGAAGAGAAGTATTTTATAGATATGTCCCTCAATACAGTTATTCGTTTTCCGGGTGGAATAACGTTAATATTTGCAACAGTCAATGATAAGCCACTTTTATTAATTTTATTTATAAAAGTGCCTTCATTAGAATTATTCAAAGAGGAGCCCACGGTGGCGGAAAAGTGGGCTCAGCCCACTTTCTTTTTATCTAATGCGCCATTCTGAAAATTCAGCCCAGTTTATCTTTTTCTTTCTCTTCGTTTTTAACGTTTAAAGGCCCAGAAAATTTTCAGGATCGGATACTTCTCCATCAGCTTCAAGTCTTGCACTGTAACAGTCACATCTTGCGTCTTTCGTTCTTTTGCTTTCCTTTCCAGGTAATTTTTTGATTTTCTCTCCAAAGCTTTCCTTGGAAAGCTTATCGTTTGTTCTCGTGGGGACATTTATTTGATACTTTTTATTTTTTGCTCAGTTTTTCTTCTCAGCTAGATAAGCCTTCTTTTTCTTAGCTTTTTCAGCAGCATATTTTTCGGGGTCGTTTTTATTCGTTTACATTTTTCCCTTCATGCAACCCTACTTCTCTCTAGCTAAGCTTCACTTTTCTCTATTATTATTTCGTTATTCAATTATTGTCATACACCATGTTATTTATTATCATATCAAAATTTCGATCCAGCGGGATTCGAACCCGCACCCCCGACATACCGTGTCAGTGCTATAGCCAACTAAGCTATGGAACGATCAACGACGTCCAGCCAAATCGAATTTTTGATATGATTTTATTCTGTTTTAAGCAACGCCGTCTATAGTGAGTCCTTTACAGCACCTAACTATTCAAAGTTTCATATTACAATGAATTCTTTGACGAGAGACGACACCATGCTATTTTTAATTCGTATTATTTTTATTTTTGTGTTTTCCACACATGAGGAAATTATAAAATGTTATTTATTATCATATCAATATTTCGATCCAGCGGGATTCGAAATCGCACCCCCGACATACCGTGTCGGTGCTCTAGCCAACTAAGCTATGGAACGATGTCCAGCCGAATCGAAATTTTGTTATGATTTTATTCGGTTTTAAGCAACCGTGGAGCCGATTTTATAATTTTCTCATATGTGGGAGACAACATAAAACATAAACTTACGAATACACCACGTTACCAAAAATCTAATTAATGTCACACGTACCTATAGTAGAAATCGCAGAGTAGTCTAATAATGAGCTTCGTTCGTGTAACATATAATTTCATTTGTGTCACCCCAAAAATCGACACGGATGAAAGTGACACGAATCGATTTTTGACAAATAAGAATATTCTAGAAACTAAACGAACAACATGAAATATTCCAACTTTTAGTTGCTTACTTACGTGCGTGATACATACATAATCAATACTTCAAATACTTATTAGCATATTAATTTAAACACGAATGATTATAATTTCGACTTAAACAAAGAAATTTAAGAAAATTTCTTAGCAGAACAACAAAAAGCACGTACGCTGTCACTGGACGATTATATGACACTGGGAGTCCCTTGCATTGCCTTAAGCATTAAGTTAAAGTGGAAGGGGCGGGAATGTACAGAATATTTTTCAAGAACTATGTTTATTTTGTTTACACTTTACACTAATGATGAATAAAATGGTCATACTGTAAAAGGGTTCGATCCCCGCACACGCAGTAGCTTAGCTATCATAGGGCCAGGTGGTGCAGTGCACCAGGGCCCCGGAGCTCAGGGGGGCCTCTAACCTCAGCTTTGAATAAAAAATTAAAGAAAAAGTAATAAAAAAAATATTGTGAGCATGCTTAAAAAAATAAAAATTATAAACGAATTCGCGAAAATTAAAGCGCGCAAGAGATTGTGAATTGGACGCGGGAAATTCTGTTAAAAATCTTTTTTCCCTTAATTAATCTCATCTGTATAATAATTATTCTATATTGTCATGTGCGTCGCTGTTTATTTATTCCCTTTTTAACACCCGAAACAAAAAGAGGGGTGTTATAAGTTTGACGTGTCTGTCTGTCTGTGGCTCTGTAGCTCGCGAACGGATGAAGCGATTTCAATTTAGTTTTTTTTTCTATGAAAGGTAAGTTACGAGCGAGTGTTTTTAGACATGTTTGATGAAAATCAGTTGAGTCCTGAAAAAACTCTAGGAGTAAAAGTGGGGAAAATACACAATATGGGAAGAAAATGAGGATTGAAATCCGAATCTCAGCAAATTTACTCAATTAGGGTCGAAAATGAAATTGCATCACATGCACTTTACAAAACTAATAATAAAAATAAATGAATTGTACCTATAAAAAGTATAAAATAAAAAGTATAAAATAAAAATTAAATTAAAAATTTAAAAAAAAACCCCGACACAATAATCTGAGTTCCCTTTAAAGAGTAAAAAATAATGAAAGAAATTCAATCTTAAAGTACCTAAGTAATAAGTATGTACGAGTATTAATAATTTAATACTTAATTCTAAAAAATACATCGCGTTGGGGGACCGCTCCGATAGAGGTCGCTCTACGACAGATGCTGGTGACTGGTGTGGCACTTCTCAAGCATATATATGACGCTTGGGAGAGGTCACAAAATGCTATTGTACCTACCTATGTGTATTTTGTGACTTATCAAAGTCATTTGATTGCGTGGACCACGGGATTTTATTAAATAAACTTGAATATTACGGTGTTAATGCTACAGATATAGAGACTGTATTTATTTTTCAAAAAAGGTAGGGGAAAGGTGTACGAGATGATTCACTTAAGGAAGAATGCTTGTAGTTTAAATGATATTCTACTTATTGCAGATATAAATACGTTTATCCATAGTAAATTTATCTATCTAATTGTTGCAATACTCAAAATATATATTTTTTGATGTTTTATTATTATAAACACCATTTTTTTTAAACGTTATGAAAGGATCATCTTGTACACCCCGGTGTCCAAGATGATCCCTGTGGTAGATTATCATAGGTTATGGTAGAATTATCTAAATAAAGTCATAATCAGGGTTTACTATCTTTAATCAAGTCAGTCAGTCTCCATTATAATTCAAGAAGGAAACTATCATCACATTGTATGAGATCTATGGTTCTAGCGTTCGTTCGTTCTAAGAGTCTCTTTCCTGGCGTTATTTTACACAAATCAAATGTGAATTCATCAGAATCATCGCTATCTATCCCTGCACAAGCTTCATGGCACCATCTTTGGCATATACAACATTTTATCCATACCTCGCCCCTATCATCCACACGGATCGTCTTGTACACCGGCAACATAATCATCTTGCCCCAATGTAACCTTTTTTATTCAATGATCGATAACATAACGTATGTGGTTTCAACTGTTTCCATGCTGTTAAAAATCAAAATAGAGTAATATACAAAGCTAAGTAATGCATCAGCCACGGCAATAAAGTACGTTAGAACACATTAAACATAATTTTAAAGTCAACCTTATCTTAGATCAAAGTTACGTAATATTCGTTTTCTTCCTCAAAAAATTTCACTGTCACTGAAGACGCGATTACGATTGACTGAGGCGGGGGAATACCGGGGTCTACATTTTACCAATAAACACAACTAGGTAGCACTACTAGATTTGTTGCAATATAAAAGGATCATCTTACCCCAACGGATCATCTCGTACACCTTTCCCCTACTTAGACAATATATTAACAATTGCTTCGCAATATATTTATAACAAGATTATGTATATTCAACAGAATATTCATTATTTTGACACGAAAAGGGATAACAAAATTGCAACTCCAAGTTTCCGACTGCGCAAAGTAAACGTCTTCTTTCTGCGTTATGTTATTCGCATGTATAATAAAATCCCACGAACAATTTCGGAATTATCTCAACATAATTTTTTTTAATGTAACTAGATCGGCAAACAAGCGTACGGCTCACCTGATGGTAAGTGATTACCGTAGAAGACGTCTACGACACCAGAAACATCGCAAGCGCGTTGCCGACCCCATTCAAACTTCCCCCCAAGAGCTCTGCTAAAAATACCGAGCAAAGCTCCGTCACCCAGGTACTCTATGCATAATACCTATAATAAAATAAAAAATGGTAGGAAAGTCAAAACTGTACATTGAATATTTTTTAAAAGAATACTAAATTGGGGTGTGATCTACAATCGATACCGAAGCCAAAAATATAGTTTTTAGAATTTTTGTCTGTATGTATGTCCGGGATAAGCTCAAAAAGTACTGCATGGGTTTACTTCAAATTTGGCACGAATATTTGGAAGAAGTCGGGTCAACATATAGGCTACATTATTATCACGCCATCACCTACGGGGAACGAGCAGTGAACCTTTTTCTGTACAGCGTTCACGCAGACGACGCACAGTGGGAGGAAATGATCAAAACTACGTGCGAGGCAGTAAATCTAATCCAAATGAAATAAATTTTTTATAAAATACTCGTAATTATGTCTGCTTTCTTGTACCACTGCGGAAATTCACTTTTTAGGGGTAGAAACCATCCACCCCTATCAACCCCTAAATTTTCTCAATTTTCTTACAGAAAAGAGTTGATTAAACTCGCTCTATCTAGAGCTAGGTGTGTTAGCGTGCTTGGGGGTTGTTAGGGGTGGTTTATGAGGTTGTAAGGGTATGTGGAAACGAAGTATGTGAGGGTTAAGGTGGGTTTGCCTATCTGTAGTTGAAATCTCTATTTACAGAAAAGTAGTTGACTAAATTTGCGAGCTAGGTGTGTTAGCCTGCTTGGGGGTTGTTAGGGGTAGTTTATGAGGTTGTAAGGGTATGTGGGAATAAGGGTGTATCGGGGTTGAGGTTATAACTATGTATATAGTTGATCGAACTCGTTTTACCCAGAATCTGGTGGTTTAGCCTGCTTAGGGGTTGATAGAGGTGGTTTCTACCCCTAAAAAGTGAATTTCCGCAGTGCTACAAGAAAGCAGACATAATTACGAGTATTTCATTTTCTTTTTTTTTTTCATTTGGATTAGATTTACTGCCTCGCACGTAGTTTTGATCGTTTCCTCCCACTGTGCGACGTCGCGGGCAGCAGCTAGTAAAAGTATAAACAAGTTGTAATACAAACTTTGTTTTTACGGCTGGTGTGAAATCGACCCATAATCGATACGATTTTAATGCTCACTTATAATCACTAATAATATATCATTCACGTGTTATTTGTGCCCTGCGATTTCACCCGCGTTGATTTGAGGAAAAAACATACTAAAATATCATACAGCCTATGAGCCTATATAGCCTTCCTCAATAAATGGACTAACACAAAATAATTTTTCAATTCGAACCAGTAGTTCCTGAGATTAGCGCGTTAAAATAAACCAAATCTTCAGCTTTATTATATTAAAAGTATAGATAAGTCTTAAATTATCTTTATAATCTTTATTTGAAAGATTGCAAGGTCGACTCTTATTTTTTTTTTTGTTTCTGTCAAATTAATTTATTGCGAAATATTACCATATATATAATATCTATATATTGTGTATATATTATATAAAACAACACAATATATAGACAATATATCTTTTTGGGTAAACAAGAACTACCTTTCAGATGACATGACGAGTCGAAATTTTCATTGAATAAATAAAGGTAATTATTCAATTAATAATTAATTAAGAACAGTAAATAATATTCATGTAGGTAAGTTGTTTTCAGGTTGTAATATAAAAAAATACTTAGTGACATCTTTCATCTTAGTTTTATCTCAAAGGACTAGTTCTGCGACTTCGCGCGTAGATGGGCTAGTCAGCGGTTTTGTGATTTTTAATTCTCTTTTTTCAAATCGTTTTTTTTTTTTTTAATTAATTTTTTTTAAATTATTTGCCAAAGAAGTTTCACTTCTGACATGTGTACTTTGTAAGCACGCAATTTTCTTTTCACTGCCTACCCTGTCAAAAAACTTTATGCACGCCACTGTATTAAGTATAGTATTATTATTACGTATATTTTTTATCCAAATTCCAACGTTAATAGATACTGAATTGATTAAAAACTGATAAAAGTATTTTGTAAAGAAAAATACACATATTTTAAAAACATTTATTTGTAAACTTCTGCATATTCTACACTTCTGTCATATCTTCATCTTCAATGACCAAATCGTCCAACATTTCGGCGAGGGTTATCCGCGGCAGGGCCGGGTCTATCTCGTCTGTGTCCACTGGTATCTTGTTTTCGTCTTTAAATATGTTAATATTCTGCCTCAGAGTTGGGTCCTCTTCTAAGTCGTCCAGGAATTCGTTGTAATCCCTGTAAATAAAATAATTAAGTTAAAATTTGTACAATTTCTTTGACGTGATTTTTTTAATCGACTCAAAGTTACGGGCGCCCGTAATCATGGCAATTACAACGTCGCTCAAATATTGGGAGTTTCAAAATGATAATCGCGATAAATCCCGTATAGGTAAAAGTATTGATAGTAAAGTCAATAAAAATGTACCAATTAGAAATAATACGAAATCTTTTTATAAGATCGTCTCTGAAAGTACATATTTACTATTATTATTATATTAGTGTCAAAAAGACAAAGTATTTACTATATTATAAATATATTCTGATTGTTTAATAACATTTATGTTTGTTGGATAGAGTTGTGTCGTACTAGTTACATGGCAATGCTATTTGTCACAGTGGCTGTGATTTTAAAATATCAGTATGTCAAGTAAGATTATCTCACCTCCTCTTAGCGTAAACGCTTAAGCACGAGCGAGATGGAAATGATATTTTCTAAAAACTGTAGGTACGGGAACAAGATGGCGCTATATGCTCACGTATTAAAAATATTACGTTTGTCTCACCTTATCTTAAGGTGTAAGTATGAATATAGTAGAGAAACACTGATACTTTTAAAGTTTTCTAATGTGATGTCGTAAATAAACACATTGCACCCGTGCGAAGCCGGAGCCGGTCGCTAGTATTCTGATATAAGCTTTAATTTTGACATAGGCTTAAGTCAACTTTTATATCCAAATTGTATAGCGATTTGCCTGTATTATGTAAATAATAATTTAATATTCCTTCTACCACATAGAAAAAGGAGGCCTATGCCCAGCAGTGGGGTGTTACATGCTAAATCGATTATTATCAATCAATAATTTAATAAAATAATGAATACGTAAGTACCTCGGCCTTACAGAAGGTCACAGCTAAATAATATTGCTCTTAAGCAGTGTTGTGCTAGTGTGGTAAGTAAGGTGTCTAGAGAACTGTGGTAGGGTCGGCAACGCGCGTGATGCTTCTGGTGTAGCAGGCGTCTATAGGCTACGGTAATCGCTTACCATCAGGTGAACCGTACGCTTGTTTGCCGATCTAGTTTTATAAAAAAGGAGATGTACTCACTCGTCAACACTGGCGACGTTTTCATGCATATGTTTCAGTTTCCAGGCCCTCGCCCGACGTCGGGCAGCTCTTTCTCCATAGTGTTTCTTAACTAGGTAGACATCGGGAACAACGCTGCGGTCTAACTTGTCTAGATTCGCGTCGTTTACGTTCGACTCGCCCAGGTTATATCTAAATAAATTGCATTACTTTTAAAATTAAAAAAAATTCCAGAGCCGACCCTTATGTAGATCCGCATCTACCTAATAGGTAATTGGGCTTTTTTTAAATTAAATTAATTAGATTATAAGTAATCTGCGGAATGAATCGTTAACTGTCCTATTTTTTTCTATACCCCTATACTATACCTAATTACCTACATACATATAGAAAAGTTTTTTTAATAAAATGGCAATTAGTTGACTAATTAATAGGCCCCGTATTAACACAGGAGCCGACAAACTGGTGAATTTGCCGTTCACCATCTGCCTCTGCTTTTTTCCTTAACGGCACCGACGCGTCTGTATCGATACACACGCGCGTTTGCATCGCGTCTGTATCGATTCAAACGCGTATTCAGGTGTGCAAAGGTCTACAGGCTGCGTGTGACTCGCGTGTGTATCGCGTCTGCATCGCCACAAACGCGCGTCCACAGCGCGTTTAAAAAACGTGGTTTGCATAGGCTATTAATGTATTAATTTATATTTTAAAAAAATCTTGTTTAAACAAGATTTTTTTTAAATATAAATTAAAAACTGAGATAAATTATCAACCTCTGTCTAAAAATTTTTTGAAGATTAGCCTTTACAAATTCTTTTTATTAATTAATCTTACCCCAAAACGGTATCACCAGGTTTCAATATATGTCCCAGATGTGTTTTAGTGTGCACTGGACTTATGTCTAGACCAAGTTCACTAGCCTTCACCACCCATACATCTGCTAACACATGTTTATTGGAAACTGTGCCTTGACCTGGGAAAGACTTCTTTTCCTAAAAAAAAAAAAAAAAACATGAACATAAGTTTTGTATTGATTTCTAGAATTTTTAAACTTAATTAAGGGGTTGTTATTAATCACGTGATGTTTTTAACAACTTTTTAACCTCCATCTTGTGATAAGCAGTGAGGTCTTCGGGCGCGTTCCCACTCTGTCGTGACGACAGATAATCGTGTAGTTTTAAGTGTCGTGGCTCATATGTTTAAATGGAGGTGTTCACATATAAAACGACATGACGAACTGTCGTCAACGACACTTTGCAGTGACGCCAGATTGTCGTGACAGTGGGAACGGCTAGATACGATAGTTGCGAAACGAAAAAATTTTTTGACGACAAACAATCGTTATAATGGGAACAGCTAGAGACGACAGTCGTAAAACGATAATTAATCGTCACGACAGAGTGGGAACGCGCCCTTAGACTAAATAAAACAAGTGTATTTTTTGGTACAAAATATATTGAAATTTCGAAATTTTTAGAATAAAATGTATACAGGTATAATCTGATTACATTTTGGAAAATTAAGTAACATGATAAAAATGTCCATACAGACATTAGAAGTCGCGAGTTTAACGAAAAATAAATGCACGTGATATTACATTACAGACCCCCCGCCCCTGATTGTGATATTTCGTGATTTTTTCCAAACTCCTCCCACCCTAATATTAACTAGTTATATATGTGTTTCTGGAAGCATTTTTAAATGACATACATGACATAATATGACATTGTTTTTTTAGTTTAAAATAACTAACTCAATGAAACTTTAGACATATAACCACTATAGGAATTAAAAAGCCTTTCAAAGCAATTAAGGATTGCTAATTTGTGACAGTTTTTTTTTTGTAAGGCAATGTAAAGATTTTTTTATAGAGCTGTCTCCAGGTTCTAAGATTATATTGATTTACGCAGACAGCACATAAGGGTTACAGTGTGTTTTGGTTCTAGTTTGTTTTATATATGTAAATACTTACGTGCTCTTTTAGTATATCTATGTCCATTACAATATACTCCACCAACTGCTTTGGATTACAGATTGCATTGAATGGATTTCGCCAATATTGAGTGGATGATACTTCCGAAACTGCAATATATAATATAAATTAAGTATATCAGAAAACTATTTCTTTCAACAGACATTAATATTATAGTGTTAGCAGAGTAATAAATATACATCTTAATATATATATAAATCTCGTGTCACAATGTTTGTCCTCAATGGACTCCTAAACCACTTAACCGATTTTATGCACACCGTGTGCAGTTTGAGCCAACTTGAAAGATAGGCTATATTTTTATATTTTATTTTGATATAGGTAATTAATAATTATTATATTTAAGAAAAAAAAATAAAGCGGTACGAAGTTCGCCAGGTTAGCTAGTATATAACAAAATACAATATCTAATAACTATTATCATTAATATAGTACTCTAGTATTTTGCTGTGTAGTAACTGCTACATATTTTTATATTAAGCATAAATAATAAAAAAGTGACTAGATAAACTCGGTAGTCTTTCTTAATGCATTGATATTTCAGAAAGTATTTTTCAAAACCACTCAAGTGCACTTTTATGCTAAAAGTAAAGTTTATTGTTGTTGCTATTTTTTTAACACAGGCATAAACTTAAAATAGTTTCTAAGGAATAGCATTAGACTTGGTTTGAAAGAAATAAAATTGGTTCCAGTCATATTGGGACACTGAATTTTTTTTTAACATCCACGGTCTTCTTTTCCTACAGTAAGCAACTTAATGCTTACGTTATAGGTAACAGCCGACTGTGGTAGCTATACAAACATAACACACAGACTCAGGGAATCGAACCCACAACTCACGGAGCAGAAGGCATAGCCACTACAAACTGTGCCAACAGGCTAGTCTTATTATTATCTCCTGATTTACAGTTTTGGACTGTGAGTTGTAATGGTGTTAGAATTTGATACTAACCTTGCCCAGTGTATGCATCGATTAAATGTATGGTACTGGTTACTCGCTGAACTAAGCACACGGGGGAGATTGACCCTAAGCTCTGAGTCAATTTCTTCGGTAAACACACAACACTGTCCTTCGATAAGGGTACAATTTCAACACTGAATGTGAATTTATAGTTGTAGACATTGCTGTGAATGTCATGAGAAATTAATTTCTTTGAGTGCTGGCATTTAATTGGCAACACTGATTGAATAAAATCAACCATTTTCCTAGCGTGATTTTCTGTAGCGTAGAAAAAGTCCAAACCATCTAAAACCAGAACATAGAATATTTTTAATATAGCACTATATTAATATATTTATCCTTTTTTATATATATAAATAGAAAATAAAACTAAAATAAACTACAATTGAAGAATCTTTTAAATAGATAAGTTAATCAACAAAAAACTTTCAATCACGGTCTTACTTATCATATAAGTAAAGCAATAATTTTTGCTACTTAGGGGCCATCCATAAATTACGTCACACAAATTTCTCGATTTTTCGACCCCTCCCCCGTCCTTGTCACAGATGGTCACATTTATGAGACCCCCTCCCTACCTAGTGTGACGTCACATATTTTGCAATTTTGCATGAGCAAACTGATAACAGTTTCGATATTATTTTTATTTTCATTTTAATAAATGTCAATTCGCCTAAAAAACAAATAAAACTTTAATTTTTGAAGTTAGTTATTGATAGGTAGTTGAAATATAATGTTTTTGTACTTACGTTTTGATATTATTATATTTGGAAATGTGACGTCACAAAATTTTGACCCCTCCCTCCCCCTTGTCATACATTGTCACACTTCGTCGACCCCCTACCCCCCTCTTAACGTGTGACATAATTTATGGATGGCCCCTTATACAATGATGTTTATCAAAATTTTGGCCTGTTTAAAGTCATTCATCAATTAATAAGAATTCAGAATAATTACCATGTTTAGGTTTAATTCCGAGTGTATTAACATGCGCCTTGTGTCTTAGAATTAATTGTTCCAAGTAATAGAATGTTTTTCTGTTGTTAGAACGTTGACGAACTTGAACTAATGCACGCCAATAGTCCTGCGCTTCTGAACGATGGCAAGCATCGCACATTTGATGCTGTACTACGTACTCCACAATGAATGTTTGTTGAAGAACTGCTCCACCCATTACTTCACCTTGCACTGTTATTTTCACCTATGAAAAGAAATATATTATCTGTTTTGTGTTTAGTTTGTCTGGAAAAAATTGCTAATTAATCAAAAGTCCAACCCATTGTACTACATAATCTGTAACTATCTTTAAGATAAGGACATTTATTAACCACTGGTTTATTTAAAATTGAAATTTGAATTCAAAAGATAATATCAAAGAATAAAATAACATTGCAATTTTTAGGGTTCCGTACCCAAAGGGTAAAAACGGAACCCTATTACTAAGACTTTGCTGTCTGTCCGTCCGTCCGTCCGTCACCAGGCTGTATCTCAAGAACGGCGATAGGACAGTTGAAATTTTCACAAATAATATATTTCTGTTGCCGCTATAACAACAAATACTAAAAACAAAATAAAATAAATATTTACCTAAGGGTGGCTCTCCCATACAAAAAAAAAACATCATTTTTGCTTATTTTTGCTCGTTATCAATAAATTAATAAATTGTATATTTACTTTAATAATAAATAATAAAATTAAAATAAAAAAAATTATTAGGGTGGGCTCTCATTCAACAAAAGTGATTTTTTGCCGCTTTTTTCCCCATATTAAAATCAATGTACCTACTGTTGTTTACCTAATTAATGGTACGGAACCCTTCGTGCGCGAGTCCGACTCGCACTTAGCCGATTTTATTTTTAATCCTAGAACAATGTTGATTAATAAACTTACCTTAATTCTCTTGGAATGCGGTTCAGTCCAAGCAAAACCGGCATCAACCAGCTTTACTCGGTTAAGGCCCTTTAGTCTTTTTAAGCAAAGAGCCAAAAGTTCTCGTGATTCAAGAGCACAGACTACCCATTCAGCAGGAGGTTGTAAATATCTAAAATAATAAAATAATATGAACTGAGGTAGGGCACAGCAGGAAATAACTGAGGTATAGGGCACAGCAGGAAATTTCCTGATCAAAATATGGAGCAGCCCGACTGGGGTAGTACCTCGACCTTACAGAAGACCACAGCTAAATAATACTGTTATCAAGCAGTATTGTGTTCTTGTTGGTGAGTAAGGTGACCAGACCTCCTGGGGGGGATTGGGGATAGGGTCGACAACGCACTTGCGATGCTTCTGGTGTTGCAGGCGTCTATAGGCTACGGTCTTACCATCAGGTGAGCCGTACGCTTGTTTGTCGACCTAGTTACATAAAAAAAAAAAATCTTGTTATAAATATAATATATACATTTTCAAGCAGTTTTGTGTTCGTGTGGTGAGTAAGGTGACCAAAGCTCCTGGGGGTTGGGGGGTTGGGGGTTTGGGGGGGGGTTGGGGGTATCCTCACCCGACCACATGATCGGCAATGCGCTTACGCTACTTTTAGTGTTGCAGGTGTCTATAGACTATGGTAATCGCTTAACATCAGGTAAGCTGTACTCTCGTATGGTAAACCAGTTGTATAAAGAAAAGAAAAATAAACAGTTAAGGCAGGGGTTCCCAATCTTTTATAGCCCGCGGCGCACTCACAAAAGAATTTTGTCACGGCGCCCTACCCTATTTAGCTATTTAAAAAATATACAGTAGAAAGAAATAGGCACCTATAAAGATAATAATTAGGTTGAGAGGAGCAAAAATGAAAATGTCTGCTTACAATATGAAATTGATTTTTTTTATTATAAAAGAATTGAAACAGACAATAACAAGAAATACTTCAGTCTTAAGAAAAGCAAAGATAAAATACGATATTCACTCGATCAAATCAATGTGACGGGGTGAGCTTGGTGAATATTTGTAGTTTCGGATAATACCTAATAGAGAATCGACTCACGGCGGCGCCCCTCTTTAGTCTCTACGGCGCACCAGGGCGCCGCGGCGCACAGTTTGGGAACCCCTGAGTTAAGGAGTTATAAGACATTAAAGTTTTGAATAACCAACAGGTACTTGCTTCTGTAAGTCTCTAAGTACTGGGTATTTAAAAGTTATTATAAAATAAAATAGATAGTGAATGGTATAAAAAAACACCGTCCTCAAATGGGGCCAATGGGTTTATGTGTGGTACTTTTCGAAACATCATTTATCGATGCACAATGGTTTTATACACTTTTTACATTGCCAATGTGCTTTCATATGGCAAACGATGCATCGTATCTGGCTTGGCAGTGTCCGAAGGAAGTGTCCAACACCATCTTGACTCATACCTGGCACTATTGAAGAAGGTTTCATACATCGTACATTCGTCAAATATTGTCGAGTGATACGATGGAGCTGGTCTAATTTGTCCTCAGCAGTCATGACATGAATACACCAAGCATTAGATACAGCCAAATCTAGTATATAGGTAAATAGAACCCACAACCATCATCTTTTGCCACGTATAGCCATTCTATACACTGCGATAGACTGATCAGCTTGATCAACTCCGTCCACGCCTTTGTTGTAGTTCTGGAAGACAAGAGGGACATCCACGTCTACCTTTCCTCCTTCTGTAGAGCTCAATCTTTTTACCTTACCCAGAGGATGAACAAAGTACCTGTGGTACAAACACTGTTGTCAAGCCATCTTACGAACAGAATTTGATTGGCTGTATCGAATCGGTAGTCAAATTCTGCTCGGGTCTTTTTTTTTTATTTTATGTAACTAGGTTGGCAAACAAGCGTACGGCTCACCTGATAGTAAGACCGTAGCCTATAGACGCCTGCAACACTAGAAGCATCGCAAGCGCGTTGCCGACCCTATCCCCAATTCCCCCCAGGAGCTCTGGTCACCTTACTCACCAACAGGAACACAATACTGCTTGAAAACAGTATTATTTAGCTGTGGTCTTCTGTAAGGTCGAGGTACTACCCCAGTCGGGCTGCTCCAATTTTGAGCAGGAAATTACCTGCTGTGCCCTACCTCAGTTAAATTTATAATAAGGGTCTTCTTTTTCATGTCTTTGACAGATACTAGTGGGCATTTCCTAGTCCTATTTAACCTCACAGTGCCAGTCGCACGATAACCTGCTTCACGCAAATCTCGCAGCAACGTGTGACTGGTGAAAAATTTATCGAAATACGTAACGATATATTCATGCGGAACGGCATTTATTTTTTCCAAAAGGCCCTTCGACACTTTCGATAGCTTTAGCAAGTCCTCGATACTCGTTGGCAACATTAAATGATTGCTTCTTCATTGTTTACATCAAAACTAAACCTGCGAATAAAAAACAAAAATGTTAGCTATTAGCCCATTGGACCCATTCGGGGACACCATACTAAAATACCTCCAATTATGATTCAGTCTTTGAAAATATCCAACAGAATAGCAATTTTTACTAGTAGATACTATAGCCAAGTAAAAAATATAAAAATCATGTAGTAAATATTGGTGTAAATATAAAAAAAAATCACTTACCCTTGGTCGAATACCTATTTGCTCAATGAAGTAAATAAAGTCACTTGTTTTATTAAATTAATTCAGTAAAATACAAAACCACACGTCGTATCATAAAGCTACACTCTTTAACGGTGCAGATTCACCTCTAAACAAAAGATAACTAAAATATAACAGAAAATCTAGGTAGTTCAATAAATGTCCCCAAACGAGGACAGCGGGCGTAAATGGGTTAAAATTTTTTAAAAATGTACCACTTGGTTATTCAAAACCTTACAAGTCTTATAACTCGTTAACTACATAATATATAAAAATAATAATATACAATTAGATTGGGGATATATTTTTTTAGCATTGAAATATTAGTAAAAGTGTAAACATCAACATTTTTTAGTTGTTTTGCTTCATGAGGAATGGTCCAATTAGTAGGTAATAGATATAAGGCTGTATGGCTTTAAGCCCGCCTTTTGCACATTCATATATATTAAAATTAAATAAATAAATATTTGAACAATTGTTATGAAATATTTCATGAAATTTATAAGCCTAATAATTTGACTGGCCCGTTGGCGCAGTTTGTAGTGACTCTGCTTTCTGCTCCGGGGGTTGTAGTTTCGATTCCCACCCCGAGTCTGGGTGTAATATACATATTTATTTATATATTTATATATGTATAATTTATAAGTATGTCTATCGAAAAAAAAAAAAATGTAGTTGGACCAGTCAGCTGTTACTTATAACACAAGCATTAAGTTGCTTACTTTAGGAACAGACGACCGTGTGTGTATTGTGTAAATATAAATATATAATAAAAATTTGTGTTTTTATTTCTTTGTAATAAAAATGCTTTTAATGATTCTTAGGCACATTTTAATATTACCTTTCACAGCCTCTGCAAAAAAATATAGTTGCCTGTTTTGGTATACCCTCAGTGATATCGACATGCGCCCTTAGACATGCAACACACATGTTAGATGGGTTTGCTTCAATTGCCAATCCACATTGGCAGCACAATCTGAAAATTGAATAGAAAAAAATTGTGTTTCATGTAAATATGAGTTATCAAAAATTACTAAAAAAGTAGTCATCAGATGTCGATCAACTTTAAATGGGACCACATGAGAAGCTTAAGCTGTCGATTAAAATAAAAATCATCAAAATCAGTACACCCAGTCAAAAGTTCTGAGGTAACATACATTAAAAAAACTACAATCGAATTGAGAATCTCCTTTTTTAAAAGTCGGTTAAGAATACTATATCACAAATAAAATTAATAGGTTTCAAAAATTATCAATAACTTAAAATTTATTTATACTAACGGCCTGTTTTATCAGTTGTGAATAACACTATTTGACGGACAATAGTTTTTAGTGGATAAGTCCAGATTAAGACCCGTAGACCGTTTATCGGCATAATTTCGTTAAGTACAAAAAAAATAACCCTAACCTATCCAACTTCCATTAGACCGTTTATCAAAATAATTTTGTTACCTATATTTTAGGTATATTTCTATTCGCAATTGTAAATCTAAAAATTTCATTGTCTTAATTGAGGCGAAACAAGCCTTAATATCCTATTCTACCTTCCGCGAGCCTAATCGTAAATTATTTGCAGGATAATCTTTGTCCACAACTAGTGAACCAGGCCCTAGGTTATAGTTTAAACTAATAAAAACCGCATTTTTTTTAATTTAAAAAATGTATATAATATACTACGAGTGTTTGTAAAAATATTTTATACCTATGATTATTTAACCTTAAAAAAACGTGAATACTCACACTCCAGTTGAATTACGAGCTAAATTATTTTCAGGCGATATATATTCCATTGTGTTACACTATTTTTACGATTCTGAAATTCAACACCTTAAAACTTTATAAATTCAATATACCTAAATAAAGAAAAAAAAATTTTTAAGTGATTTCAATTTTCAAGTTTCAACACAGTCATGAGTCAACCTATGGGATTTTATCCAGGGGGGGTACACTCTAAGTAATCGATCAAAGCGGCATCTGGTGATTGTTTGGTGTCGATTTGTGGTAAAGCAGTTCTGTAATTAAGCATTATTTTTATAGATGTCGCTTCTACTCGTATCAAATTGTTGATAAATATGGATGTTGCCACTTGTTATAGTATATTGCGCTTAAGAGTGTTTATAAAACTACCTTTACTGGGCCTACAGATACAAATTAAAAATTTAATCACTTTTAAATACATTTGAAATGAATTGAAGTTCAAAAAATCAATTATATACCCTATATAAATGTAATTGGCGGTTCTTTCAACTAAATAAATACAAAATATGTGGGAAATGAAAATAATAATCTAGCAACATTATAAAACTAAAACGAACACGAAGTTTTTGAATTTTGACATTTAATATGTGAAAAAAGAATAAGATAGGTTATTTTTGTACCAAAACTATTTGTAATTATATTTTATTGTAAATAACTATGTAGAATGTTTATTAATAAAGTATTGTACTTTTAAGTGATTTGATGACTGCAAATTTTCAAAAGTGAAAACGATTTTCAAGTGTGTAATCCGATGAGCTCTCGTTTTGAATTTAAATTCATATAAGTTTTTGTTTGATATTGTTGAGTTTTAGGTTGTTTTTGTGTTTTTGGTACGTTTGTGTTTTATATGAACTATAAAAATAAATGATATTAAGTTTTAATCAATTGTTTTATTTTAAACTGTTCTAACTTTTTCTTTGTAAATATCATATCTATCATCAGGTTTGCTAAACATAAAATCCATTACATAAATCACTCCTTTTGCGGGACTGATTTGTAATAGATTTTATTACTTTAACAAACCTGATTCGATACAGGAAAACTAATTAAATAAAATAACTAAGGTACGTATAATAGGTACTAGGTAGGTACTTATATATACCTATATAATATAGGTTATGGCATCGTAGTTTGCACCAAACATCCACCAGAGGCGCTACTTTCCATACTTGCAAAAAAAATAGCGGAGTTGGCTCTCTTTTCCCGTATAGTTATTGTACTCTGTGATTTTATCATTTTAACGACATTACGATTTACGTCAGTCGTCAAATGTCAAGTTGTCAACTTGTTCCTGAGACTGACGTTGTTTTTTTTTTTCAATTAATGCGCTTATTACACCTTCCTAAGTTCAGAAGTTCTAAATTCAGAACTTCTAAACTTAGGAAGGTGTAATCGCATCAGTAAGTGTTCTGAATTCAGAAGCAAGGATGGTTTCTGACAGTCAGTGTTGCCAACTTTGAGGATTTTCCGCTAAATTTAGGAATATAATAATAAATAAATATAATAAAATAAATTATTAAAATAAATATCTTGCAAATAGCGGGAAAGTTTTAGGGAATACATTTTTTAGGGTATTTTTTGGGAATTTTTAATTCATCGGAACGTAATATATTATTTTTATTTAAAAAGTATTAAACAATAACAATGGGCATGACGACAGTATCAAAAAATCGTCAATTTAATGATTTTAGGGGAACACTCATATATAAAAAATTCAAAATACTGGTTTAGTTTTATGTAAAATAATAAGATTATTGTGATTTTCGATAAAATACTGCAATCGGCCATTTTGATTGAAACACAAATTACAGCTCACGACGTCACAACATAACATAATACGTCAGGCGCGCTTCAAAGAGTAAAGTAAAAAGTAAGGCCCACTTTATATTGTGACGTCAAAGCCGACGCCATGACATCTGCAGCCGTTTTGCCGCTCTCATTGAAAACATATTAGAAAAATAATTTTAAACATCCTTAAACTTATGTTTATTACCGAAATATAGGTATTTTCGTAAATAGTAAATGTGTACCCACATTATGAAAGAGGTTTTCAAAATTTTTCGTCATGCCCATTCCTAAATTATCAATTTTTAAAAGAACATGTTCAATAAACATACTAAAGCAAAGTATACAAAATAATTAAATTTTTATTTTAAAACCCTTTGAAAAGTAAAAAATAAAACTATAAAACTTCCACTTATTATTAAATAATTTCGATTTTAGGTTTAGGCCTTGTTTAGGCCTTTAGGGGTTTTGTTTTTAATTTAGGGAATTTTGTTAAAAAATTTAAAGCAAATGTTTTTTCAAGACGCCACGTTGGCGCAGCGGTTACAGCGCTGGATTGCGATTGGCTGTTGCGCGGGCGGTTGTGGGTTCGATTCCCACACACGATAGCATTTTTGTATTGGCCATACAGATGTTTGCCGTGGTCTGGGTGTTTGTGCAGTCCTTGTGGGTTGCCCCACCGTGCCTCGGAGAGCACGTTAAGCCGTCGGTCCCGGTTGTTATCATATACACCTGATAGCGATCGTTACTCATAGTAGAGAATATATCCGCCAACCCGCATAGGAGCAGCGGGATGGATTAAGCTCCGATCCTTCTCCTACATGGAGAAGAGGCATATGCCCAACAGTGGGATATTACAGGCTGAATCGTGATCGTGATCGTTTTTTCAAGAGTTGGCAGCACTGGTGGCCGCATTGTTCTATATTTTATTAATCTCTTTTTAATAAAAACTCTTATAAAACATTTTTCTAGATGTCATTCCGAATCGAATGAGCTATCGCACATATTTTTAGAAGCTTTATTTCTATTTAACACATTTTTGAACTCGTTGATTAGACTACTACCTAATTGATAATTCGATAGATACGTCCGACTTCGTCGCTCTCTCGTAACTGACTGATTTAGCAACTGAAATTAGGAAGGTGTGATCAGAAGCTTCTAACTAGCGACCTAACTGGCTTTCTGAATTCAGTGACTACATTTAGGAAGGTGTAATAAGCGCATTATCCATATTTTAACTATGATTTATCCCCAATAAGGAAAGGCAGAAGACATTAATAGTCCATACAGCCTGGTCCGAATTTATAAATTTCAATCCGACGTAATAAACGGCCGAAGCCACGTCTGAAGTCAACGAATGGCGGGAAAAGGCCCTCTTATTATTCATATACTTTTATCGTCACTAAATTAACTTTATTGAGCTTTAGTTGACACTCTTATTATTCTTAAACTTTTATTATCACTAAATTCACTTTAATGTGCTGCAAGCCACATCGTTTCAGCCCTAAAATGATCCAAAAATATTGATTCACGACGAATCCAACATGTCGGAGGCCCTCTAGGGCGCCAACTTGTTCCTGACGTTGCTGTTGAGTGTTGACAGTTGAACACATGGGGGCGCCTTGCACTTAGCGACTGCAACGACAACAATATCGTTCCACCTAACCCGTGGTCGTCGTGAGCGATCGCTTGACGTGATAGATGACGTCACTGTACGCGACCACGTCGCGCCCACTTCGGCCACAAAATATATATGCATGGGCATTATAAGCCCGTGGAATGTGGATATCTTTTATTTAAAAATTCCGTGCGTACAAAGTACACGTCAGAAGTGAAACTTCTTTGGCAAACTAATTAAAAAAATTGCGTGTGTACAAAGTACACATATCAGAAGTGAAACTTCTTTGGCAAACTAATTTAAAATTATTTACATAGATTTACAAAGTAGCGCGGCGTGCAGCGCGGCGCGCCCTTTCCTGTCGTTTTTCCGTTGCATCCAGTTTGAAATCACAATGATTCTAAAGAAGTTTCACTTCAAAAAGAATTTAAAATAAAAATAAAAAACCAGCCAAGTGCGAGTAGGGCTCGCGCACCGAGGGTTCCGTACAAAAATTATTAAAAATATTTTTTTATATGATGTAACTAAAAAATTTGTGCTTTTCGCAATTTTTCCTTTATCTGTACTATAAGACGTTGCTTCGCACCAAATTTCAAGATTCTAAGTTCACAGGAAGTACCCCGTAGGTTTTGATTCCCTTGCGTCTTGACAGACAGACGGACGACAAAGTGATCCTATAAGGGTACCGTTTTTTCCTTTTGAGGTATGGAACCCTAAAAACTAATTGTAATAAAAAAAAGAAAAAGCCAACGTCACGCGGTGTTCCTAGGTCACCCATCCTAGTACTGACCATCCCTGACGCTGCCGCGTTACCAGTCGCTCAAAATTTACCCCTCATGCGCCTAAAGAAGTTTCACTTCGAAAAAAAAAGAACAGAATGACTCTTGAGTTCACCCGATCGAGCATTTCACCTCGTGATTTCACCATTCAGTAGCGAAGAGCTGTCTCTCTGTATGTTTCTCGCTCGGTACACGGCAGTCTCTCTTGAGTTCACCCGATCGTGCCGTTTACCTCAGATCAGCCTAACTTACTAACTACGAAGAAATGTATGTTTTGTTTAAGTTTTAATTATTATAATGTTTTCACTAATGCCATGCATAAATACTTGGGAATAAAATTTTATGAAAGTTGAATTACAAAAAAAACATTTTAATACTATTAAAATAAATTATTTTGGGAAAAAAACATTTCGTTTTATGAAATATTCATGACAAATATATATATATATTTTTTGTTGTTATTAAGTACTCATTTCATTATTATTGCTGCATAATTTTTGTTACATAAATGAAGTAGCATAAACAATTTTCGACTGCAGAACGGAAGTGTCTAGATGAAATATAAGTCACATTTTACCAGTGATGCCAACTTAGCAACTTTATAGCTAGATCTAGCTATTATTTGGTGACAGACAGCTACAATTTCGTAAAACTTGTAGCTAAATTTTTTAGCTACTTTTTCTAGCATCTTTTCATTTCATCATGAGACATGAGGCTATCGAGATTGGTAAAATAGGATATTGAGTCTCGAAAGAAAAAGTAATAATAAGTATATTACGTCCATGATGGTAAGTACCTACAGGTCGGCGTTGGGAATACGGAAATCTCCCGTTTACTGCTGCGCTGCGACAGAATACTTACTAAACCAAAATAGTAGACGCTAAATTGTGTTGTTTTGTTTTATCCATATTGCTATTGCTCGTTATTTTAATTTAATTTTAAAATGGATTTACCTTTGAAAAAGTAAATAGTTAAATTTTTGGTCGAAGTGCAAAAATTTAGAAATTCTTCTGGTGACAAGGTATACCAAGATTATAAGTACTCTTTCTTTAACTTGCCTTTTACTGCCACATTCTAATGCAGAGGTAGAGAAGTTATTCTCTCAAATGAATTTCCTTAAAAATAACCAAAGAAACCGAATGAGTTTGATAACTCTAAACTCAATCCTCTGCATTAGAGACTCCCTCACGAAAAGTGGTAAATGCTGTGTTTTGCCTAAGGATGTACTGCATAAAATGGGCACCGCTCACCGCTGAAAAATATTCAAAATCAAAAGCTACTGATCCCCAGCCATCGACATCTTCCTCTCCAATTGATTAATTTTTAATTTATTCTTTTATTCAATATTTAAACAAGACATTTTTCACTCACTTGTTAGAATTATAAAAATAAAAATTATTAAATAATATCAGAGATTGAGAATGTCAGAAATTTTATTGATTGTAAGGTATAATGGCGATCATATGCCAATTATAAAAGAAGAAGAAGAACATTTAGCTACTTTTAGCAACTTTTTGGGGTATAAAAAACTAGCAATCTAGCAACATTTTAAAAATGTCTAGCAACTGGGTAAAGCTAACAGTTGGCAACAGTGCATTTTACTATGGTCACTATTCCTCTTACGTAAACTTCGACAAGCACCGATTTTTCAAACGAAGAAGATTTCGAACACTGTACCTACATTCCTACGAACAATTTTAAAAAACGAACATGTTTTCTACCGTAGGTAGAGCTGGTCTTTTGGCCACAAGGACGGTAGTTAACAACTCCTTGGCAGAGAAGACACCTTTGGTAGCCGGAGCCCTAGTGAACAAACGTGATTATGCAGCCAAAGCAGCAGGAATAAGTCAAGGTAAGGTGGTTGCTGTTATCGGTGCTGTCGTTGATGTACAGTTTGAGGACAATCTTCCACCTATCTTAAATGCCCTCGAAGTACAAAATCGTTCACCACGTCTGGTGCTCGAGGTGGCCCAGCATTTGGGAGAGAACACCGTTCGTACCATCGCTATGGATGGTACAGAGGGTCTCGTTCGTGGACAGCCCGTCCTCGACTCCGGCTCTCCGATCAGTATCCCTGTAGGCGCTGAGACTCTCGGCCGCATCATCAACGTAATCGGGGAACCCATCGACGAGCGCGGGCCCATCCCCACAGACAAGAGGGCCCCTATTCACGCCGAAGCTCCAGAGTTCGTGGAAATGTCTGTGGAGCAGGAGATCCTGGTAACCGGCATCAAGGTCGTAGATCTACTCGCGCCCTACGCCAAGGGTGGAAAGATCGGTCTGTTCGGCGGCGCCGGCGTCGGCAAGACTGTACTTATCATGGAACTGATCAACAACGTCGCTAAGGCCCACGGTGGTTACTCAGTGTTCGCCGGCGTAGGAGAGCGCACTCGCGAAGGTAACGATTTATATCACGAGATGATCGAGTCTGGTGTCATCTCACTGAAAGACAAGACATCCAAGGTAGCGCTTGTGTATGGTCAGATGAACGAGCCCCCCGGCGCACGCGCCCGTGTCGCCCTCACCGGATTGACTGTCGCCGAGTACTTCCGTGACCAGGAGGGACAGGATGTACTGCTCTTCATTGACAACATTTTCCGTTTTACTCAAGCTGGTTCTGAGGTATCTGCCTTGTTGGGTCGTATCCCCTCTGCTGTAGGATACCAACCCACCCTTGCTACTGACATGGGTACCATGCAGGAACGTATCACAACAACCAAGAAGGGTTCTATTACCTCTGTGCAGGCTATCTATGTACCCGCTGATGACTTGACTGACCCTGCCCCAGCCACCACCTTTGCTCACTTGGACGCTACAACTGTACTGTCCCGTGCTATTGCTGAGCTAGGTATCTACCCTGCTGTGGATCCTCTTGACTCCACCTCTCGTATCATGGACCCCAACATCATTGGAGCTGAACATTACAATGTTGCACGTGGCGTTCAGAAGATTCTCCAGGACTACAAGTCTCTACAGGACATTATTGCCATCCTGGGTATGGATGAGTTGTCTGAGGAAGACAAGCTAACTGTAGCACGTGCACGCAAAATCCAGAGGTTCCTTTCCCAACCCTTCCAGGTAGCTGAAGTGTTCACAGGCCATGCCGGAAAACTTGTTCCTCTTGAAGAAACTATTAAGGGATTCTCTGAAATCCTTCAAGGAGAGTACGACCATTTACCGGAGGTTGCATTCTACATGGTTGGACCAATTGAAGAAGTTGTTGCTAAAGCTGAAACTCTCGCCAAGAGTGCTTAAACTCTTCCCTAGAAGTTAATGATAGATGGAATAGTCATTCAAAAAACTCATTATTTATTAATTTAAAACTTGCATGTCAACACCCGGTGTGAAATGTAAAAATTCAAACAAGATATAGCGGCATATGAAAAATGATCAATAAAATTTATTAATAATTTGGTATTTCAATTTATTTCTTAAAAATTAATTAATTTTGCTATAATTTCTTTTTTGCAGTAAAACTAAAAAGCATGACATTTCATACTTAAGCAAAAATGGTATAATATATTTTATCTACTCCCATGCTTTAAATCCTCTACCCACGAAGTTTAGATCTATAAAAGATTCTGAAACAGCTAGCTTAATGCCAATATTATAACACCCATTGTCCTAATAACCATAATATCATCCAAACGGATGATAATATAATGTTGTACTGAATTTCATAATAACACCTTTGGGTTTTTTCGATTTCTTTGCAAAGGGTCTACTCAACAGACAGCCACATTATTACTGCTCGATGCGTGGTATCTATAATTATGAATTTCAAAAAAAGAACATCTGAATTTTAATAATACAAAATGTTAATTACTACTACAAACAATAATTCTTTCATTTAATTAGTTTCTTTGTATATACTCAGTAATGGACTAAAACTAATGGATGATATTAGGTTACTAGGACTGGCTGTTTAATGTTAGCGGGAACTGGGAAGCTGTTTCAGAATCTTTTATAGAGTATTCATATTAGGTATGGGTGTAGATAGTCTTGTATGCAACAACTGTTGTAATTAGGTATTAAAACATTCATGCGACACTATTATCACACTCGGTTTCGCTTCGTATAATAAACTCACATTCGTGTTTTAATACCTCTTCTTCCTCTAGCTCTAGTGGGCAACCCAATGACTGCTTTTTAGTAAGACGTCGGTTCATAAATTAAGTCACACTTTAAGGGGGGTCTAAGTGTGAAAATGTGATAAGGGGAAGGGAGGGGGTCTAAAATTATGACATCGCTTTTTTCAAAATGTAATACAGTACATATTATGCCATAAACCTTATTGTTGTGTTATGTTTCTACATGTATTTTAAGTGTAATAAAGTATATCAGTCTAAGGGGCCATCCATAAATTACGTCACACGAATTTCTCGATTTTTTGACCCCTTCCCCGTCCTTGTCACAGATGGTCACATTTATGAGACCCCCCCTGCCTAGTGTGACGTCACATATTTTGCAATTTTGCATGAGCAAACTGATGAGTTGATGACAGTTTCGACATTATTTTTATTTTAATTTTAATAAAAGTCAATTCGAATATATAATAAATAAAACTTTAATTTTTGAAGTTAGTTATTGATAGGTAGTTGAAATATCATGTTGTTGTACTTACGTTTTGATATTATTATATTTGGAAATGTGACGTCACAAAATTTTGACCCCCTCCCCCTTGTCACACACTGTCACACTTCGTCGACCCCCTACCCCCCTCTTAACGTGTGACGTAATTTATGGATAGCCCCTAATTGTCAGTTAAAATAATAATCTCGAAACTGATGTTCTCGAAATGTAGTTATACAAATAAATAAAATTGGAGTGTCTGTTTGTTATATTAAAATAACCGCTTTTAACTAAATTAATATGTATTCATAATTATGTAAGTTACTTCTTATTACATAAGCTATCTTCCAGTGAAAGTTCTGTAAAAATCGGTCCAGCCGTTTCAGAGATTAGGGGGCGTTCAAGTATTACGTAATGCTAATTGGGGGGAGAGGGGGTCTTGTTAAACGTTACGATGATTTCTGTCCTACTAAAGCTTTCATTCAAAACTATAATCCTCCCAGCAGAATCATTAGTTTTTAAACGACTTCGAAAAAAAGGAGGTTCTCAATTCGACTATTCTTTGTATTTTTTTGTGTTACCTCAGAACTTGTATGGATGGACCGATTTCGATGATTTTTTTTTAAATCGAAAGGTGGTGCGTGTAATGTGATCCCATTTAAATTTAATTGAGATCTGAAAAGTAGTTTTTGAGTTATATCTAATAATGCCTATTTACTGGACTATTTTTTCGTCTACCTACTTGTCGATGTAAAATTGAAGTCGGTTTTTAAACAACTTGTCCTACTTACTGTCTCAATCGTGCGCTTTTCGTGATTGATTCCTTTCTCTTACTTCAGGGGCGATTAAACTGGTGTAATTAATATCTATGGTATTAAAAATTCATTATTTTATTAACTTTATGACAAAATCGATAATAGTTCCATGCCACCATGTGTATTTTATAGATATTTATTATTTTATGGATATACTAGCTTCTGCGCGCGACTTTGTCGGCGTGGACTCCGCTCCTATTGGTCTTAGCGTGATGATACATAGCCTATAGCCTTCCTCGATAAATGGGCTATCTAACACTGAAAGAATTTTTCAAATCGGCCCAGTAGTTCCAGAGATTACCGCGTTCAAACAAACAAACAATCAAACAAACAAACTCTTCAGCTTTATATATTAGTATAGATTATTATAAGTTTTGATGCGGCTTTACTACCTAGCAACAGCCAAAGAAGGCCATTGCTTCTACCTGTTTGTGATAAAGCGTTCAGAAACTTGCAGCTTATAAAATGACGAAGGTCTATTGTTCACGGGTTCTTGCTCTATAAAGATAGTACAAAAATAATGTTATTTAGGAAAAAAAAACAAGGCTTATTTATTACTTATTGTTTATTAATTTAACAAAGGTTTTATCGTTTTCCTCCAACACGTGGTGCTGCCTTTTGACTCACTTTGGCAGCTTTGGCTTTAGGGGCAGCCTTGGCTTTAGGTGCTGGAGCTGTGGATTTCTTTGCTGCTTTAGATTTCTTCTGTTCCTTTGCAGCCCTAATAATTAAAAATAAATTAATATATAAAATCCTTTATGGAGAAAGAGTAACAGTGGGATGTTACAGGCTGAATGCGAATGCGTATATAAAAATATGATAAAAGAAAAAAAAATAAAACGAAACATATATATATTAAAAATTGTTTTTATTAGAAAGATCTATGAACTTAGTGTAGTTAAAAAAATAATAAGTTATACAGTATACTTAGGAGCATTAGAAATAATGTTATGAAATTTATAATTTTTAGAGTTCTTTTTTGAATTACAATCATTTCAGCAGTATGACGGACGTTTCTTCTACTGCTAGACCTTATACAAGTTACTTAATGTAAAAATTCCAACAAAACATGTTATACATGATGAATCATTAATATACAAACATGTTTGTTTTTTTAATTATTCAATCTCTAATTCTGACTGTATTGTATACTGTATCAGCTTTTGTTTCTAAGCCCTACCTCAACTACGTGTAGGCCATGTGTAACAGGCCTAATTAAAAATGAAGGTTTGGCTTCACGCTTGGCAGGTTATATTTTATATAAAATCTAATAACAAATAAACTCACTTAATAGCCTGTTCTCTTTGGGCTTTCCTGACTTCAGGTTTCATGTTTCTCTTGGCCATGATATCGCTAAGAGAGGCACCGACAATAGCCCTCTGGAACTTTTGTGTCCTTCTAGTGCGCTTCTTAGCCTGTTCTTCTTCTTGACCTTTCTTGAACTTGCGCCTTTGGAAATAAATTTCATTTTATTAAAATGTATGCTTTACTATAAGAATGGGTTAACATTAAACACTCGTATTGGTGCAATGGTCACAGCACTGGTTTGTGGCTGTTGCATTGGCAGTTGCGGGTTTAAACCCCGCACATGGCAAACATTTGTATTGACCATACAGATGTTTGTTGTGGTTTGTACATTTGAGCTTGTGTATTGTCTGTGATTCTGAAACCCTGACACAGGAGATAATCCTAGTGGGGGCCGTTGAATGTGAGGCATTTAAAAATAAACACTAATGTGTAACCATGTTTTTTTTTCAAATTAGAATATACAAAAATTTACTGTAGAAATTACCTAAGGTTTTTGTCTTCCACTATAAACAATTAATACTATATTCAATATCAATTAAAGTTAAAATAATAAAGGAGAAATAATCATGTAGAATCAGATTGTACATTTTTGTAGATAATAGAATACTTTTGTAGATAATTATCATAAATAAAACATCAATAAACAAATATTACATTATACAAGTGTAAGTGCATAAAACTATTTTACGATTACAAAACGATAGGTTTTTTTCATGTAACATATATACTTTATTTACAATCAAGAATTAAATCACCATGTAGATAGTTGTACATGACATACCTGTACAGAACAGTCCAGGTGACTTTACGAGGATTCCTCCTCATAAGATGTGCAGCCTCACATTTTGAGTTCAAGAATGTGAAAGTCTGAAAAGTAATGAATTAATTATTAAAAATAAAGAAAATTTGAAATAAGATTAGATAAAAAAGGGAATTTTTGCAAATAATGACAATATTAGTACTATGTATGTAGGTATTTATAAAAACTGTAGATACCTATACAAGTATAAATAGAGGTAAAAGATTCTAACCTAATCGTCAAAACAACGTTAGGTAAGGTATTTAATTTGAGCATTTCTTTGTTAATCGTTAGTTTTTTTATGCGTCAATTGCTAGGAAAACAAATTTACTCTACAAGATTAATTTAAATAATGTACTTTACCTTGCCATCCACCTTAACCATGGTTTTCCCATGGCCAGGGTAAATCTTGTAACCACTGTAGGCACAGAGTCCAATCCTGCAAATAAAACACTCATAATAAAAATAGGTCACTTCACCATGTAGCTAAAATAAATACATCAAAAAACAGCATAAGATTTCTGGGATTTAATAAAATTCAAAATTGCATTACGAACGTACTTCATTTTGACTTCTGTTACGAAAAGAGAAAGAAAACCTTTAGTGTTGACAGATATCAAAAGAGTATATAGAATTACAGATACCTTATAACTCGGACTATATAAAATATATATTCGTCACTATTGGAGAAAAATCGAATACTTCGAATAGTAATCGATATTTTTTTAATGTAATACCTAGGTAATTATAAAATCGTTGGTTTTTAAAAGGCAACAAATTGATTTACCTATAAAAGTTATATAATGCCTAGATGTCTACTATACTAATATAATAAAGCTGAAGAGTTTGTTTGTTTGATTGTTTGTTTGTTTGTTTGTTTGTTTGAACGCGCTAATCTCAGGATCTACTGGTCCGATTTGAAAAATTCTTTCAGTGTTAGATAGCCCACTTATCGAGGAAGGCTATAGGCTATATATCATCACGCTAAGACCAACGGGAGCGGAGTCCACGCCGACGAAGTCGCGCGCAGAAGCTAGTAGAAAATAATTATAAATGAATATTATACAATTTTCAGCGTTTTGTTTTTTTCGATAAGCTGAAGCTACAATTCCACACATCTTGTTTTATAGTGAGTGAAATTATTAATTACTCGTGTGTAGTGTGTGAATGTATCTTCGCAGTTGGTTACCATAACAGTGTTCACGGGTTTAATATCCGCTCGGAGTTAATACTTGTTCTTTCCGGTCTGTGTTCAGATGTGATCTGTCCTTAGGGGTTTTCCCATTCCCATTGTGCTTCGGAGTCACAGAGTACAATAACTATCGGAGTGTACTCGACGAGTACTAATCGTAATTCATAGTAGGGATATAATTATATCCGCCAATATGCAGTGGCACTACGTGTTGTCCCGTTGTACGGTAGCGCGAACAGCGAACTGCGAAGTCTCCTTAAAAACCTCTCCCGTCCCAGCCTGCAAATATAATAATTTGTATATAAAAAAAATACCGGGCTATAGATATTGATCTGCCCTTTAATTCTGCCTAAGATTTTTAATTTTCCCTCTTCTAGTGTTCTCATATAATACGTACCTACTGTACGGCGTATATACAGTAGAGCCTACTTCTTCTAGTACGCGAGTATAGCACAAAAGTCAAAGGCATTTTCCACAACATTATTTTATTTTTTTTAATTATAATGGCTAATTATTTTTCAGGTTTAACTAGCGGGCAATTGGAATCGACGTAATGGCAATGTTTTAGCCTTTATTAGATTTTCAGAAACATTTTGGTTAAAGAGATACGATTATTTAAAGTTGGGATGAAATTTAAATTATTTATTTATTTTTCCTGAGAAAACTAGAAGAGGGCAAATTCAAAATCTTAGGTGGATTTAAATGGCAGATCAATATCTATACCCTGGTATTTTATATTTATTATTAACAAATTACTACAGATTTACAGGCTAGAACGGGGGGGGGGGGGGGGTATCATGTATGATTAGAGATAACGTTACTTCTAGTCTTGCGCAAAGTAGTTCGCGACAGGGAGCGCTCTTCTTAGTTCGCCGATCCTTCGCGAACTAGTTCGCTCTTCTAGTTCGTCAGCTCTTTTAGTTTGCACCTCCCGTCTCGAACTAGAAAAAGGCAGATCTTTCGCTCACATTGTGACTGTTCATTCAAGCGTTCTTATTTAATCGTATTGTTTAAGTGATAGTGTAGTTTTGCAATCAATGAAGTCCATATTTGAATTAAAAAAATACACTTTTCGAGATAACTTTTTTTTAATTACAAATAATCAACAAAATTACTATAAAATATAATCTATAAAAAAAATAAAAAAAAATATCGAACAAACAAATTAAAAGTATATGTCGCCTCTTTGCTTCAACAATGTGGTAAGTCCGAAAATTCAAAAAAAAATTTATTTAATAATTGAAACCGCCGTGGCCGATTTTATTTTTCCAAAAAACGTGGTAATTTTTGCGTGTATAATAGCGAATCTATGAGTGAAAAAGACAGCGTGACTGTGTCAGATCGCGATATCACGTTGTTTCTTTCGGCGCGGAGATTTGTTTCGACAACGTAACAAAAAAGTTGTCACTAAGCACGTATTGAGGAAGGTGCTTTCAAGTTGCAGCGAAAACGAGACATCACGACGATATCACTATTTGGTTGCAAAGGTATGTTCTAATTCAATAATATTATTATTTATTTTAATGTGATATAGTGGGATAACACAGCGTTGTTGAAAAAAATGTGTGATGTGTTGATTGTTGTACATGCTCATGTCACACTGTTGCCGAAAGAATGAGAATTTTGCTTTGTGTTATCTTATGATACAACATTGTAATTGATGAAACTTTTTGTAATACAAAAATCGAAGTATATTTATCTCCCGATGTTCCGTTATTGAACAAAAAAAATAATAATTTTACCAGTAATATTCATAAATATTACTTTGTTATTGCTAAAACAAAGTAACTAATTATACTTATTTTATTTTTTCCAGATGGAATCGCGAATTAAAAGACTTGTTAATCTTGCATTTACAACAGAAAAATCAAATATTCCTGTTGTAGGGATAAGTGCAGGTACCTATTTGTGTATTGAACCATTAAAGAACTACTTAGTAGGGAAATTCCTCCGCCACCGAATGGGTGAGTTCCCCTATCTACATACTCTTTAACTTGTAGTAAGTACTTGTATTTTTAACTATTCCGTTTTTTAGATAAAGACGCAACGATAAGCTCAGGGGATGCAAGGTCAAACACAGAGGAAGCAAATTTAAATTTGGATAACGCAGCAAAAAAAATCTGATTTGTCCAAGAAGAAAAATAAAGACTGCAACATTTCTTCTATGAAAGATAGTAAAGTAATACCAAAAATTGAATTACATTACATAAGAGCCAACTCAATAAGACATTATATCGACGGCAGCAAAGCCATCACCGATCATTATAGAGACTATGACTATGTTGCAGAATGTAAGTCGAAAAATGTACCTTTCGCCAATTACTTAATGTTTTACCGTATATTTATGCAAGATTACAACATATCCTTCTGTGTTCCTAAATAGATTTATGTGATGTATGTGGAGCTTACAAAAATAGCATCGATGAAGACAAAGAACGACTAAAAGAAAACTGTGAAATACATCAAAATGAAAGAGTTCTCTCACGTGTAGAGAAGGAGAACGATAAAAAGAATAGTGAAATTCTTGTTGCTGTGTACGACCTCCAAGTAGTTTTCCAATGTCCCAAAGGGGACATCTCTGTCTTCCATTACAAGTGCAAATTGAAAGTATTCAATTTAACTATATACAACAGTCAGAGTGACTGTGTTGAAAGCTATGTTTGGGATGAGTCAAACGCTCACAGAGGTGTAAATGAAATCGGTACTTGCGTTTACAAATACCTCGTCAAAATTTCAGAAACAGTCGAAAATCTAGATGTTAAATTCTATTCGGATAATTGTGCGGGTCAACAAAAAAAAAATTATGATCTGCATGTAGCTAATAGCTATACGCAGTAAAGACAATACTTAATCTTAATTCAGTCACTCATAAATATTTGATAAAAGGACATACCCAGTATGAGGGTGATTCCGCCTATTCTCAAATTGAGAGAAATTAAGCGGCAATTATGATCTGGACCTATGTATGCACCTGACGCATTCATTGGTGCTATAAAGGCTGCCCGGAAGAAAAGTGAGCTCTTCCATGTGAATGAAATGTGCTTCGCAGATTTCTATAATTGGAAAAGCTTAACTAATCAAATGAAATTTTCGTTGCTAAAAGATGAAAATAATGATTTAATCAAACTATCAGGTTTAAAGGTGATTCGAGTTCTAAACAGCGATCCTGAAGCTATACTTATTAAAAAAGCTATTTTTATTAAAAATAATAGGAACGTAATCTCAAATTTGGAATTAAAAAATGCATAAGGCCAAAAACCTAGGATATCTGATAAAAAAAGGAGTCCTAATGGATTTTGTTAACAAAAATCTTGTCCCCAGATACCATAGGCCATTTTATGATTGTCTGTAGCTTTTGAGAATAGCGGTTTTTTTTTAATACAGGCTGATTTTAATACTTACGCCAAAACAAAAGTAAAACTGTTATAATTATAATTTAAAATAAAGTGAGCATTGTAAGAGACAAATTTAATGTAAAATTGTGCTTTAATGTTAGTTAAGTTAGCTATTCTGTGTAAATACTCCAAGTGCCATTAGTTATATTATTATTATCTTTATAGTTTATTTATTTTTATTTGAGAATGTTATATTATTGTTTTGTCTAAGACGAGTTAGATATAAATGTTTAATTCTTTTAATTGTTTTTTGTTTGCATTAATGCAAACTTAAATAATAGTTTCTTATTCATCAATCAGAGCGCTATTTAATAGCCAAGATCTTCACAATAAGTTATAATTAGGTAAGTATACCTATTATTAAAATCTAACTGTTTAAAAGGATATAATATTCTTTTACTTAATCTAAGCCTTTAACTTCCCTAGTAAAATGTGATTCTCATTAAGTAACAAACGATAAAAATTGTGATTATCCGTAATGTCAGTCTAATTTTTTAATATTTTTATAGAAATTACAATAAGTGTATTTTGCTATTGCAGTGTTTTAAATAAAGATTGGTTCTGAAATCTAAAAGTAATATCAACAAAATCGTGATAATTTCGTTTGTAACACCTATGTTACTATATATTTGCAAGAACAATGTGACATGTTTTCCCCTTTTTTTAAAATAAAGCCAATTTCTTACTAAAGTTCTAAATTATCAGTATTTTGATAAGTTTTCACATAATTTATTAGTTATAATTTACAATACATCGAAGATTTACAGTAAAAAAATAATTATTTCGACACAATAATTTTTTGAAAGTTAAAAAACGCTCTCCTGTAAAATTGCGTTTTTCGAGATAACACATTATTGAAGCAAAGAGGCGATGTATATATATATAATTATATCAAAATAATCAGTATAAGATCTTTTATTGGCAGGTTTTATATTGCACAAACACTTCAATATTGCCGATATTATTAAAATAAAACAAGAAAACTCTCGAACTAAGAAGCGACGAACTATTTCGCGTAGTTCGTATAGGAGCGCTCCAGTAGTTCCAGTACCAAGCCGTGCCGCGCTCCCGCGACCCGCTCACATAACGAAATAAGAACTAATGAACTAAGGAGCGACGCATTTGGGAACTAGTTCGCATTTAGGAGCGCTCTTAAGAACTAGTTCGTTCGCGAACTACACAAGACTAGTTACTTCCATGAAAAGTTTCTTGCTTGATGCTTCCATGTTACTTCGATAAAATTGAATCATCACATCACTACCTTCCATCTGTCAATTTGTCATTGCCATATCTGTCACAGAGTACAATAATACAAATATACCTACCTATCTGTGTCTGAACTTCTGAAGAGTGTAATCTTTATTTATTTGCTACAGGAATTTAATTTAAGAATAAATCAATAAACATTGAAATGATTTGCTCAGACTTTTTAGAGTTTCAGGTTTGTCATATAATAAACTAATTTTGAAAAAAATAGATATTTATTCACAAAGCTGTATTATTACTCGAAAATAATTTTCGGTATTTCTTGCGGTATAACCAAAAGATAACCTATAAAGTAAAAGAACCGAACTTTGATTTAAAGTTTTTATTTGTAGGTATGTTTATTTCTTTCAGGATGTATTGAAAAAGATGCGAGTACTAGATGACAAAATAGTATACGCATTAAATACATCATTACCCACAGAATCATTCAAAAGTAAAGTGGATGCCTCGTCGGCTTGCCAAAGTTTATTCGATCAGATACAAAAAGGCCATAGTGAAAGAGAAAATGTTATAAAAAATTGTATTGTTGCAACAGCTGAATCTGTAAAAAAATTAAAAGCTGCTAAAGACAGCGCCCCTAACGATTTCGATGTTATTAAAAATCTTAAAAGTGAACAAAGGAAAGTAAGTTGTTACCTTTTTATCAATGATTAGTTTATTTTGTATATTGGTATAAACATATTTTATACCAAAAATTGTTACAATACATAAATTATTATTATTTTGCATCATTCAAATGCCAAATTTTGCATCATTCAAATCCCAAGCTTTTAACCTTGTATCAAATCGAAATTATCATAGTTTTAAATATTTTATAATTTATCATATATATTGATAATTTTAATGCTTGCCGTTTGGTGAGTATATACAGTAATAAATTACTTGTTATTCAAAACTAATTTTGCTAAGTAAACATCAAAACTTACGTAGATTAACCAAGTTTCGAGAGTCACTAAAAACACACTCGAGAAGGTATATTTATAGGTTCATTAAATATATTTTTTTTTTTTTTTGATAATTTCTCACTATTTTGGCAATAATAATCAAGATGAGTTATTTCATTATATGTTAAAATTTGTCATATAGAGTCAAGTTGATAAAATATAATAATATTATATTTATATACATATATTGTATTATAAGTTTATAGAATTATATTATATATTTCTATTATTTTTTTTTGTTCAATAAAGAATTTTAAATAAAAAAATCATTGCCAAATTTCATTCTCGGTTTCGTTCGGTATGTGTGTGTAAACAATAAAATTCTTTGTTTTAACAGTTACGTCTTTTACAAACTGAATTAAGTGTGGAAGAAGTGATCCAGGAAAAAACAACTAAGCTATTTACAGAGAAATGCAGAAGTTATTATAAACCAGCAACATTATGAAGACTGATTATAATGCATTTGAATGATGGATTTTGTGTACATAACTATATAAATAGATTTTAGTTGCCAGTTATTTTTTTTAATTATTTTCCACTACTACTATTTTTATTAAATTAAAAATAGTAAGTAAAAATATTAATTTTATCATCTATAATTAAATATTGACAATTGTATAAAAAGATATTTTTATCTTTAATTAATCAAGATTTTTAGTATTGTTAATAGATTACACCTGAATCTGACATTAAAAATTCACTTTATTATTACATACTAATTTGAATTTTACATTTTTAAAGTAATTAAAAAAAACAAGGACATTAAGCCTAAAAATATTTTAATTCTTAATTTTATGTGCAAATTTAATATAATCTAAAATGTTTGAAAACAAAATTAGATTTTACTTTATTAAAAACTTCCTTTCTTGTAAATAGAAATATATTTATCAGCTAAGTTATACTGTTTGGATAAAGAAAGACTGGAAACTATCAGTTTCACATGGTTTCGCTTCTAGTTTCCGATCCCTTAGGAATGGCTATCTATGTATCAAGTTTTGTTACCATCAGTTCAGATAGTTTATGCATGAAAGAGTAACAAACATCCATCCACCTTCCCAAACTTCCCCAGTATAATATAATTATATAAGCAGAATAGTTATAGACACAAGTTAATAATTTATAAATAATATATTTCTACATAAATTAATAAAGTTTTGTATAATAATCTACAGCAACATTATGAACATAACAGCATTATTAAGCAGCATTTAACATTCGGTATTCGGTAAGCATTGATTTTATTGTTTTTCTGCTTCTTGTTTCTTTTTGAATTCTTCTTGGTATTGTTTATGCCAATCTAAATTCATTTGATGGACAGATTCACCTCTTTTAGCTGCGGCTTTCCCCGATACTACAGCAAAAACACTCGCAAGAATAGTAAGGAGTATCAAATAGTTGGAAAGCTTAATCCTTGCTTCACTTCGGGATCTCTCTAATAAATCCCCACTGTAATGTTAAAAGTATGTTTACATTCACTTGAAAAGCAATCAGTTTGACCATGAATACCTATATGTTAAGTTTTTTTTTGTGTTTAAATAACGATAATATTTTATAGTCTTAATGTTTATAATACGTACGATACTTGTGGAGGTATTTCAGCCTTGCTTTTGTACTTTTTAGTCCAGACTAAAATAAACTTTTCAAATTCGTTAGGTTTGTATCTAGGAGCTATTGAACCTCCATTGTTCGTCGGTTTATTAGCTCCACCTTGAGTTGTACACATTAATCTTTTTAGTAAATTTATCGCCGGCCTATATCTAAAAATGAATAACTTATCCATATTACTGTATGTTTTGTACGCAGGTAATTCTAATAATAATAACCTTGAAAATGTTATGAAATATTAAAAAAAAAAAATTAGCACAAGCAAGTTCGCTTGGTTCGTAGGGATGTCGGAAAAGTATCGATATATCGGTGTATCGATATTTTTTATCCAAAATATCGATATATCGATACAAAATATCCAATATCGAAAATAGTATTAAACGATATTTTTTTTATATTTTATTTATGTAACTAAACACTGACAGTACAGCATGTAAAGAGCAGAGTTTCCTACTTTCACCACCGGAGAACACTTGTTTGCCTACATTGTTGTAGGCTATATATATTTTAAATATATGTTTTATTTTTATTTATTAACATACATGAAAGAATATAAATTAATAAGACGCCACATAAACTCATTTGAGTTTTACCAGACATCAGTATTATCGATATAAGTTGATTTTAGTTAGAAGATATCTTTTTAGGTTTTGATATTTTTGTAATTATTGCCTAATAAAAAGGAATAATTATAGAAATACGTACATTATTATTGAGATTTTTTTACATTAAAATAATTAACAATGTATTAAAAAATTATTATTGATAATATTGAGCTAAATACACTATTAGCTTACAACGCAAAAACTTCGATTTTTTTAACTTATGCAAAGGGTTTAAATACATAAAATTTTTTGAGTTCATACTGATCATCCTATATGGATTAGTAGCTCATCTCAGCCAAATTAAAATTTGACCGATATATCGATATATCGATATTTTTTTCTTCGATATATCGTCATCGATATTGATATTTTTATAAATATCGATACATCGATATATCGATATTTTTTTCATTTACGACATCCCTATTGGTTCGCAACAAAATAAAATGTTGTCAGCCTACTAAATATAATTCTCCCAGTGTTGCCAACTCTTGAAAAAACTTCCCTAAATCTTTTAACAAAAGCCCCTAAATTAAAAACAAAATCCTCTAAACCTAAAAATTAAAATTATTTAAAAATAATTCAGATTTTTTTAATTAATTTTTTATTTTTCAAAGGGTTTTAAAATAGAAAATAAATTATTTTGTATACTTTGCTTTAATATGTTTATTGAACATGTTATTTTGAAAATTGATAATTGAGGAATTATTATTTTTAATAGTTTTTTATATTAAAACTAGCTTCTGCGCGCGACTTCGTCGGCGTGGACTCCGCTCCTATTGGTCCTAGCGTGATGACACATAGCCTATAGCCTTCCTCGATAAATGGGCTATCTAACACTGAAATAATTTTTCAAATCGGCCCAGTAGTTCCAGAGATTACCGATTCTGGATTACCGTTCAAACAAACAAACAAACAAACTCTTCAGCTTTATATATTAGTATAGATATATTACGTTCTAACGAATTAAAATTCCCAAAAAATACCCTAAAAAATGTATCCATCTTTGTGACAGAAAGTGTCCGTCCAATGACTTGTCTACCGCGGGGTTGAATTCAAACCCATATTATTTTTCTACGTTGTCACGATCTCATAAGTTTTGTACAAAAGAGGCCACTATATAGAACGAGGGTAATTTTCAAATTAAGCGCTAAAAATTAAAGAATAATGAGAGGTAATTATATCCCTTTACGGCGCAAGATCATTAAATTCGTTATTTTCACTCATACTTGATGGCTAATGGGGTATTATTAACGGGAAAAATAATAAAAAATTTATATCATAATTACAAGGATTTATTTTTTTCAAAAAACTTTATGTTGCAGGAATGCAACATTGCATCAATAATGCTGAAAAATATCAGAGAAAGTCAAGAAATATGAAAATTTTTAAAACAGTTATTTTGCTTATTGTAACACAAACTAACCCTACATTTTTCGCAAACTGTTTGAGTATACCCTTTGCAGCCTGGAAATTTGCACCTCATTCGTGTATGCACCCAAGCAGGCCAGTGACCGTATTGGTCTAATCTCACATCCTTTGGAGGAACATGTTGAGCTGGACCTTTCTTCTTTTTCTCTTGTATGAGACCTTCAACATCACTGCTGCGCTTTGTACGGTTGATTGTTTTATATTTGCATAACGTCTCTGCTACAGCTACTCTAAAATCAGCAGAGTTAAGAGTTTTCCTGGTACTACCCTTTTCTGGCATTATTCTATGGTACAGAAGCCTTGCGTTACACATAGCCGTATCTAGTAAATGATAAAAAAAATCGTAGATACCAACGTTTACTACGTAGTTTGATTTTGTAGTGGCCCACACAATCTAATAGCTCGACACCATATGTCGATTATATTCCGTCACAACAAAAGGGCGATCAACAGAATGTATTGTTTTCTAGATCTATCCCACCTTCTTACTACGGATGTTGGGTTTTTTCCTACAAAATAGGATGCTAGATTTACAATATTGTTGTCTCTCTAAGTGACTACAGTCACGTAATGTAGTTGACGTGGCTGTATTAACTTGGAGAGACAACAAGATTCAAGATCTAGAAAACAATACATTTCTGTTGATCGCCCTTTTGTTGTGACGGAATATAATCGACATATGGGTGGTGTCGTCTTATTAGATTGTGTTATGGGCCACTACAAAATCAAACTCCATAGTAAACGTTGGTATATCTACGAATTTTTTATCATGTCTTAGATATGGCTGTGTAATGCATGGCCTCAGTAATGCAGAATAATGGCTGAAAAGGATAGTACAGGCAAAACCCTTAACTCTGCTGATTTCTACTTAGCTCAGTATTTATGGATGTAGTTGCTATGCTGCTGACAGCCTGAACTTCACTTTCTAAGTCAGGTGGTTCCTCTGGGTCCTCATTAGAACTTTCAACTTCATTCGTCTCGAAGGTGAACGTTGGATCGGCAACATCATCGTCGTCGGAAAAATCCAGGCCGTCTTCACTGTCTTCCCATTCTCCTAATGTATTTTGCAGGTCCTCAATAGTCAAGTTTTGCAAGTAACGTCTCATCTTGATACTGAAAAACAACTGTTCAATTTGAAATAAACGGTAAAAAAAACTATCACTAACGCGCAATGTTGCAGTCATGCAACAAAACAAAATCGGACCAAAAATAATATAAATTCTTGATTTTACAAAAAAAAAAACAAAATTTATTATCAAAATTCACCCACTTACCTTTTACGGAGATCAATTCCAATAGCTAAATATCAATATTTCACCATAAAATAACTTTTCGTAAACGAACTCAAAGACAGAGAAACCGGTTTGTGAACGTTCATCACTTCAATCAAAAATAAATACAAATATCGCCATCTAGTTAGCGAAATTTGTTATTAAATCGTTAGAATGCTTTGTTGCCAACGTACAACACGAAGCAAAATCGTTCTATCGGGCTTCCCTATATTTTTAAGTATTTTAGAATGGTGTGTTGCAGAACTGCAACCAGGCGCCGTAAAGGGAAAAATTAAAGAATAATGAGAGGTAATTATATTCATTGGCAAAAGCTCTTTATAATTCGCAATAATTTAGTTACTTTCTATCGAAACAACAACTTTGGTTCTATGCCTAAGCATAACTATTACGAAGCACATGAAGAAAAAATGAAATATTACAAAAAATGGAGATATGGGTGCCATTTCCGTTTTGTACTACTGCTGGACATAGGCCTCCCCAAGTTCGCGCCAAATATCAGGGTTTTCTCCAATCCTCATCCAGCCACCACCGGCAATCTCACGTAGATCGTTGGTCCAGCGCGCCGGAGGGTGTTATTCCCACACTGCGTTTGTTAACACGCAGACTCCACTCTGGACACGTCTGCTTCAGGCCTCCAGCGGCCCTCAGGATGGCTCGGCAGACGCCGGACGAGGAGGAGGGTGTTCCGCCACCCGTTACAGAGACTGAAATGGAGGCGTCTCTGTCCCGCCTTCAGAGTAAGAAGAGGGCGCCGGGTCCGGACGGGGTGCACGGGAGGGTACTCGCGATCGCTCTAAGGCACCTCGGCGACAGCCTCTGAGAGTTGTTTGACCGCTGCCTGCGGTCTGGCCAGTTTCCAGGGGCCTGGAAGGAGGGTCGGCTCTGCCTACTTCCCAAGGCAGGGCGGACCCCGGACTCGGCTTCGGCGGTGCGACCGGTGGTGTTGCTGAATGAAGCTGGGAAGGCACTGGAGAGAGTGGTGGCCTCCCGGCTCGTTCAACACTTGGAGGAGGGCTCGGGACCCGGACTCTTAGAGTCCCAATTCGGGTTCCGAGCACGCCGGTCGACCATCGATGCCCTCAAACGCCTACGGGCGGTGATGGGTGAGGTGGAACATGGGAGGGAGGTGGTTGTCGCAGTGTCCCTGGACATTGCGAACGCCTTCATCAGTCTCCCGCACGCAATGATACGGGAAGCACTTCGGAGATACTTCGGAGTGCCCCTGTATCTAAGAAGGCTGTTGGAGGCGTACCTCTTCGATCGGAGGGTTGGCCACGAGACCCGGTCAGGGTCCGTGGAGTGGCGACAAGTTGTCTGCGGTGTCCCACAAGGATCAGTTCTGGGACCGATCTTGTGGGACATTGGTTATAGGACTGGGTCCTGCGAGGCCGTCTCATCCCCAGATGTCATCTGCTACGCCGATGACACCCTCGTTTACTCCCGGGGACGTGACTTCAAGGTGGCGGCGTGGCTGGCCGAAGTCGGACTCGACCTCGTGATCAGCCGCATAAAGAGTTTAAGGCTTCGTGTCAGAATTGACAAGCCCGAAGCCCTCCTCTTCCGTGGGACCGGACGCAAGGGACCTCCACCGGGGGCTACCCTGCAGATCGGAGAGAGGAGGGTCAGGATGAGCCCCCAAATCAAATATCTGGGGCTCATCCTTGACGGAGGGTGGACCTTCGGCTCACACTTCGCTATGGTGGGACCGAAGGTTGTGAAGGTGGCGAGTGCACTGGGCAGACTCCTGCGTCGGATAGGACAGGAAACGCTAATGCGGAGGTGGAGGAGGACCTGGTGGAGGAGTCGTATGGCACACGCCCTGCTCCCGGTCCTTGAGCGGTAGATGCGTCGAAAACGCAAGCCCCTCACCTTCCGTCTGACGCAGGTTGTCACCGGGCACGGTTGCTTTGGTGACTACTTGTGTCGGACGGCCCAAAGGGAGCCTACGACTGAATGTCACGATTGTGGCGTGGCGGTGGACTCTGCCCAGCATACCCTCGAGGTGTACCCGAGATGGGTGGCACTGCGTCAGTGTCTGACGTCGGTCCTCGGAGGGGACCTGTCGCTCCCGAGCGTCATCACCACTCGGAATCGAAATTGATATCATAGGTAAGATATTATAATTACAAAACCAATAATATAGGCTTGCCTGCAAAAACTAAAAAAAAAAAATCAAAAAATTAGCTATGACCACTTTTCGATAGGCAAGTTATCATAGTCATATTTATATTTGATAAAAAAATATGTCTCATCGAGTTATCAGATCGGTGAAGGTCGCTCTTCCACGTCTCTTAGACCATCTTGACCTAATTATAAATTGACTTTAACTACGATTTTTTTAAAATATCAATTAGGAGACAGCTGGTGTGTCTTTTATACACATCCAGCTAAAAGACAATAATGATTCATGCAATATGATTTCGAATGATTTGATCATTTTAGTAGTAGCACAGAGTAGTAGTAGTCTGTACCACTTTCAGCTTGGTTTCAGCTGTAAAGCTAATTATTAATTATTATAAATCTTTGTTATAAATCTACCACTCCTTTTCAGACTAATTTAATCAAGATAGCAAAATTCGCAGTTTATGCTTGAGTTGCCAAGTAAAATTTATCAACTTCTAATTTATACTCTCGTTTATACTCAACTTTGTGACTCAACTCAAGCGATTTGGCTGTTGTGTGTACTAAGTTTAAAAATACATTTAATTGGAATCCATTGCAAAAACTGCATTTTAACTATTAAAAAGTAATTTCCGTTCTATGACGTGATCTCTAATAAAGTAAAATAAAATAGAAAATTTGAGTAATAGATGGTGGATTGAGTTTGGGTTATTTTTGTGATAAAATTAGTTAACATCGTGAGTATTTACTTTATTTATAAATATATAGCCATATCGTACATATTATTGAATATCCTTTGGATTTTATTCTCGACAATGTGTACATTGATTGTGCTGTATTTCATGCGTTTTCCTCGTTTTAAACAATAAATAACATTAACATACACTAATAAGCAAAATATTTGGCATTCTATGAAAGTATAAATTGGTTTTTTCATTGCTTATTTATATTTTTCTTGTTTTAAATTAAATAACTAAAGTGACATTAGTTATGAACCTTTTTTCTTTCTTTGTATAAAGTTTATATGAATTCGAATAAGATTTTAATGACCATTAAGGTTAATACTTGGTGTTTTAAATTCGACTACTATAACTACCCTTACCATAAGAGATTTTATGGATAATTTGTTACAAAACAAACTTAATTTCTATAACATCTTTTTGTTTTATATTAAATAATTCTTCGTTTTTTTTATTGAATTTTTTAAACATTTAAGGTTTAGATTTCGTTACAGTCACACTATTCCTTTTCCCTACATGTTTACAAATTTAATAACCATTTAATATAATATTTACAAGTATGTATTTGATTGATTCGTATTATTTTTATTTTTGTGTTTCCCACACATGAGGAAATTCTAAAATGTCTTTTAGTATCATATCATCACTATTTGATTATCTATTTACATGACAAAATAGTGAAAATAAGACAAGATTAGTCAATTTTATCACATAATTGTGATTCCTTAGGAATGTTTGTAATAATCCAGGATAGGTCTATGTAAATAAGTATTACAAAATGTTACAGTATTATACATATTTTTAAATCACAATTTATAAAACTGAAACATAATTAAAAAAAATTATTTATTCTACTAAGGTTAATTGTTTGTTTAAACATGCTAATCTCACTATTTTTTCTCAAATTAACGCTTGTGAAACGGGGGGGCAAAGCTGGTTAAAAATAAAATATTTTTTTTTGGGTGTTTGGTCTCTAATGATCAGAATGACTATGATATTATGATTATATTAAATAGTAAATATAATAATAATAATTGTTACTATTATAATAATTATAGTAACTTCTGCAATACAAAAAATTGCAGCATTACAGTGGTCATTTTACATCCTAATAAAATTATATTGCTAATACACCTATTACCAATTACTAGCACATACCAAAGTTGGCTACTAGAGGAATATACGAGCAGTAATAGACACACCTTTTATTAACACGCCTAAGTGTGTCACTAAAGTAATTTTAATTAATTTAAATATGAGTCATGTAAAAATGGGAAATTTTCTTGTCAATGAATACTACTGAATATATGATTATATATGATTCATCATAAGCTTACAATCTATTAAAATATAATACATTTCTCTTGCCATACTACTATCTTAACACTTACATAGTTATGTATAACTTGTAGAAACTAGTAGTTAAGCATAGATAAAATTAATATAAGGCCCCATGAGGGTGGCATATTCAGTGTATGAATAAACCCTCTATAAATAAATAAAGATAAAAAAAAAAACACTTACATAGACTATAATGTCATACTGTCCTACTATAAAAATTAGATCATTTAAATCTAAAAAATAATAATTTTTTAGTATAATTAAGTTAATTAATATACACAGAAAAAGTTATATTCAGTTTAATCTTCCATCTTAAATCTTACAACAATACAGGAGAATCTTTACTATGGTTTGCTGTCGGTATATATTTCCTACTATGAATAATGCTTTCAGTTATTTATGATAACAATTGCTACCAACTGATTTATATACTCTCCGAGGCATGGTGGGTAGATCTACTAGGACGATGGATATATTGATAAACTATAAATAGGAATCATAATATTTTTAAAGTTGAAATATGTATACATAACATACATACAATACAACAGTACAAGTACAATAACATAATTATTCTATGAACCCTGAATTAGAATACAAATTTTTGATAATATTTTCTAAGTGAGGGCTTATGTGATTATAAGCGTTAGTAATTTTTTTTATTTTTAACCACAATTTTTTTAAATATTTACACTACTATATGTTTTAAATACTAAACTAAACTTTGATTAGGCTATTGGCACTCACTGCTATAGTGTTTGTCGGTTTGATACCTGCACCAAGTTTCTTTCATATATATATGTACATGTACTACAAAACGTAGGTATTTAGTTGCCTACTTTAGGAATAGATGAATATGTGTATGTTAAACATATTTTATTGTGAACATATTAATTACTAGCGGCCGCCCGCGACTTCGTACGCGTGGAGTTTTTATTGAACTTTCATACAAACTCCCATCCCCTGTTTTAACCCCAAAAGGGGGTTGATTTCTAAAAATACATTATTGTACTACCTCAACACCATCTCTAAAGCATACATTTTAAATTTTAAGTCTCTTACTTAAAAAACATAGGACTTTTATACAAACTTCCAACCCCCGTTTTACCCCCTTAGGGGTGGATGTTCGTAAAACCCGTTCTTAGCGGATGTCTACTCCTTATAAGAAACCTACCTGCCAAATTTCAAGTTTATAGGTGTAAGTTTCATTGGACTTTCATACAAACTTTCAACCCCCGTCTTACCCCCTTAGGGGTGGAGTTTCGTAAAACCCGTTCTTAGCGGATGTCTACTCCCTATAAGAAACCTACATGCCAAATTTCAAGTTTATAGGTGTAAGTTTCATTGGACTTTCATACAAACTTTCAACCCCCGTTTTACCCCCTTAGGGGTGGAATTTCGTAAAACCCGTTCTTAGCGGATGTCTACTCCCTATAAGAAATCTACCTGCCAAATTTCATGTTTGTAGGTGTTATAGTTTCAGAGATTTCGTGATGAGTGAGTGACCTTTCGCTTTTATATATATTATAGATTATAGATTAGATTAGATCAGTGTAAATTTTTCATTGCTAGTTAGATTGAATTTTCCTATAAAGGTCACTTTGGTCTTAGTTTAATTTTCCATGCTATTCCATTGCTGATTAGTGGATAATGTCTCTACCATGAGTAGCAAATGTTACCAGGTGATTATAAAACAACCTTGAACTATAGCATTACAAGCTTTTACAAGGTTAGTGAACCAGACTTAAAACCACCAAACTCTGAGCTTGAATTGAATCTGCAACTGTGTGCATTAATAGTGTTTTGCACACCATAACTCCAGATTGTGTATTGTTGTTTAAATAACTAATAAAAATTCTATTACATATTTGTATATGCTTTATAAGATTTATATTGATTTCTAGAAAATAATGTGATGAATATAATGAAATAAATTAACTTTCCAAGGTTGTTATTGCAAAAGTTTGTTAGTAAAGGAAATGGAGGAATGGAATTTTAAGTAAATATTAATTCATTATATTTGATGTAGTAGTATTACTCCGTAGATGTCTGGAGGTCACAAACATCGTTATAAGAATGTGGGTCTTAGTGCTGATGAACTGCGTCGCCGGCGAGAGGAAGAAGGTGTACAGTTACGAAAACAAAAACGGGAGCAACAACTTTTTAAAAGAAGAAATGTGAATTTACCTGCATCTAATGCACCTGATATTGCTCTTCAGGTAAAAAAATAAATTAAATAACCTTAACTTTATTTAGAAATAAGTTAGAAGTGTGATTATGATATATTTTGAAGTGAAACTTCTTAAGGCGCATAAGGGGAAAAATTTGAGTGACCGGTAACGCGGCAGCGTCAGGGACGGTCAGTACATGGATGGGTGACCGCCTGGGAACACCGTGTTACGTTGGCTTTTCGTTTTTTTTCAATTAGATTTTTTTTTTGTATTTTAAATTCGTTTTTTTTTAAAATTAGTTTGCCAAAGAAGTTTCACTTCAGACATGTGACTTCGCACGCACGCAATTTTTTCATAGCATGTTGAAATAATTAAACTTTCTTCTGACAAAGTAAATCCGTAATAATAAAAGTAAAAGCTGTGACAGAAACTTTAGCATTGTTTATTAATATAATTACATTAATCGAAAATTAATCATTTTTTTCATCAGGAGGATTTCATTGTTTCACCGTCTGAAGACATAACGCCGGAAATGGTAGCCGCACTCTACGGTGACAACCCACAGGAACAAGTTTTAGCAACACAGAAGTTTAGGAAACTTCTAAGTCGGGAGCCCAATCCTCCCATTGATGAAGTGATACGGACTGGAATAGTTCCTAAATTTGTTGAATTTTTAACAAATAGTGCTAACCCCACGTTACAGGTACGACTAGATACATATTACTATATTATAGCTAACATTACAAATATAGCTGTTGTGAAACCTGTTATTTAGTATAAAAACGAGTGGTTTGTACCTAGCCTGTATCTGCGGATAATTTGTTCCGGTCAATTAGAATAGTAAATACTATTTACTGGTACTATGGCATGTAGTGTGTAAGTAGATATTATAAGTAGTAGTGTAAATGTTTTGGAGTAAGTTCATTCGCTCGCTTATTCAAATTATTAATCTTACATACTATACCGTGTAAATAAAGTTTTAGCGCGATCTATGTTGATCCGCACGCCATCTGTCGAGCGTTAGACAACATTAGTGAACATTTACATAGAATGATATTGAATCATACACAATATTGGTTTACGTTCTGAACAACCTATATAGAAATGTGTAATGTTTTATATTAAAGAGGAATAATAAATCAGATTTGAATGGATCAAGCCTGTAAATTTATTGGTTATAACATAACATGATATTTAAAAATTGTGCTCTTGTACGTATATACTGGTCTAAGATCCCATTGTAAATTAGTGCATGCATCGAGGTTTTGCTAAAAACCAACTTTTTATGTTTACTTATGACTAGGAGAATATACAGGGTGAATGGTAATAGGTGTAAAAGCTCCGGAGGGGTTAAAGTATAGCTCGTATCCTATCTATCTATGTATGGAATAACCCATCCAAAAACAATGGTTCTGGAGTTATTAATTATTTTAAGATTTTTCAAAAAATTCCTAATTTTCTAGGAACAAATTCGATGATTTTATTTCTTACTTATTTCTACACAAACTTTAATGTGATAATTATTGTATAATCATTATTTTATTGAATTAAATTAATAATCATCACTTAGAGACTAAAACTTTTAAATTAGGATCTTTGAAAGTCGGGACAGTAAAAAAATAAGGCATCATACTTTCATTTTTATTTAATCGTAGAATAAAATATTGTTAATAAAAAATACGTACAAAACACATAAATAAGTACCTGAATTCAATACCTATCTGACAACGTATAATAAAGTACATAAAGTTTCTAAAATGTAGAAAAAAAACACTGGGTAATAAAACCAAGTATCATGAAATATCAAGCTGTAGAGAGAGTCTCATAAATAACACATTTAAATTGTGTTTTTACTAGGAATGTTTCGGGGTAGTTCTGATTTCTTTCATTCCATATGTATTTTGGGGTGCTGAATCTGAATCAGAGGTTTTCAGACAAAATTTCGTGACGCAACATTGAAAAAATCTCAAAAACAGCTAAAAAATCTGCTTTTCTTCGGTTTTTTGTCTAAAACTCGAAAACTATTCAATTTTAGTAAACAGTTTGTTTTCAAAAATTAAAGTCCTTAAAATATGGTTTGCTTAATCGCCACCGAAGAAGATTTGCAGAGACCGTTGAAAATTGCCAATTTTCAACTCGCGTTTGAGACCGAACGATTGGTCTGACAAAATTAACTAAACAATGATATTTGTAGAGAATTTTAAGTTTTCATAACAGGGGTTAGGGGTTAAGAAACACAACAGGTTAGTAACCCTGCTCTATAGTCTTCTGTCTAAGGATGTTGTGTGTATTGCAGTTCGAGGCGGCGTGGGCGCTGACGAACATCGCGTCGGGCTCGTCGGAGCAGACGCGCGTGGTGGTGGAGTGCGGCGCCGTGCCCGTGCTGGTGGCGCTGGCGGCCGGCGCGCCCGACGACGTGCGCGAGCAGGCCGTGTGGGCGCTGGGCAACGTGGCGGGAGACTCGGCGCGCTGCCGCGACGCGGTGCTCGCCGCCGGCCTGCTGCCGCCGCTGCTCGAGTGAGTGCCGTCTGTGTACGAGTGAGTGCCGTATGTTTACGAGTGAGAGTGAGTGAGTGAGCGAGTGTGAGTGAGCGAGTGTGAGCGTCAAATCACCGCTCCTTTTAAAAAAAAAACGAATTTGTTCAAAAAAATATTTAAATAAAATCAATTAATGAAAAAATCGGAGGATGCATTTTGTATTGCATATCATCGCTATTAAAAATGTAATTAAACGACTAGATAGTTACATGATCAAAGAATTCGATCAGTGAGAACGGGTGAAGCGTCGCACACGGTTGAGGGGAAAGCAAGACCATTATACAAACACGGCTGTGTCAATGCTACAACCAATTTTTTTTTATAAAAGTGATGTTTGCCCTCCTGGCCTAAACACGGCCACTCCTGGAGGTGTGAGGGAGCAGATCTCTTTTTCTTTTTATACAACTAGGGTTTCGTTCTAGGGTGGCTGGTTTTGTTTTTCTTAATTACACTACTACTACTTACCTTACTACATTGACTAAATTATTAAGAAAAGCGATTACAAAATTTACTTTAGGTAGGGTTTTGAAGAGTACAGTTTACATAAAAAAAAAATGTAGTTTATTTGTAACATAAAATACAAATATATTTATTAGTAAATATTTTTGATTGCAGTATATTAAACAAATATTCAAGATTATCTATGACGAGAAATGCTGTTTGGACGTTATCAAACTTATGTAGAGGCAAAAATCCACCTACGAACTTTGAAGCTGTCGCTCCAGGTAAAGTATATATATATATAAATACTAGCTGATACAGCAGATGGCAGATTTTTTCCGACTTGACAGTTATCGTTACATTTTGGACAATTCATACACTATCTTTAAAAATTATAGCCTTTGTTTTATTCTAATGTATAAGCTATATTATTGTAAACTTTCATTAAAATCTATTCAGTAGTTTTTGCGTGAAAGAGGAACAAAAATCCATACATACCAACTTTCGCTTTTATAATATTAGTATGATTTATAATTTTTTCTAAATTACATTCCCCAAGGCCCCAGTCGTAATGACTTTGCAATCGTGAAATATAACTTTAAATATACAACAGACATTTGCAATATGGCTTTATTTTTTTGTTTTCGATAAATTAACTATGTTTTAAATAAAAAATATTTTTTTAGTCTAATTTTGTCTTACTAAATTTGAATTTTACAGAATCGTAAAAAAATAAAATAGATAAAAAATGTAGTGTGTGCATGTGTGTGTCAGGCATCCCTGTGCTCGCGCGCCTGCTTCACCACACCGACGCGGACGTGTTGAGCGACGCGTGCTGGGCGCTGTCCTACATGTCGGACGGGCCCAACGAGAAGATCCAGGCCGTCATCGACGCAGGCGTGTGTCGCCGCCTCGTGGAGCTGCTCATGTCAGTATCACCTATTGTGTTGTGCCATACTGTGCTGTGCAATAACGTGCTGTACCGTGCAATACCATGCAATACCGTGCAATAATACAGTGTGATACCATGTAATACCGTGCAATACTGTGTAATACCGTGAAATACAATTCGGTACCGTGCGGTATCTTGCGATACTGTGTAGTATCATGCAATACAGTGCGGTACCATATAGTTTCTTTACCATATAGTTGTGCGGTACCGTGCCGTGGCGCCTTAGGTCTTGTCACCTTGTTCGTGTTTTCATGTAACGAGTCGGTGTGCGGTATGACTCCAGGCACAACAAGTACAGCGTGGTGTCGGCGGCCCTGCGCGCGGCCGGCAACATCGTGACGGGCAACGACGCGCAGACGCAGGCCGTGCTCAACTGCAACCCGCTGCCGAGCCTGCTGGCGCTGCTGCGCTCGCCCACCGAGGCGCTGCGCAAGGAGGCCTGCTGGACGCTCTCCAACATCACCGCCGGGAACGCGCAGCAGATACAGGTACCTCGTCTATAGATCAACAACTCTATTGTACTACCTTATTGTACCTATACCTGCTGGCGCTGCTGCGCTCGCCCACCGAGGCGCTGCGCAAGGAGGCCTGCTGGACGCTCTCCAACATCACCGCCGGGAACGCGCAGCAGATACAGGTACCTCGTCTATAGATCAACAACTCTATTGTACTACCTTATTGTACCTATACCTGCTGGCGCTGCTGCGCTCGCCCACCGAGGCGCTGCGCAAGGAGGCCTGCTGGACGCTCTCCAACATCACCGCCGGGAACGCGCAGCAGATACAGGTACCTCGTCTATAGATCAACAACTCTATTGTACTACCTTATTGTACCTATACCTGCTGGCGCTGCTGCGCTCGCCCACCGAGGCGCTGCGCAAGGAGGCCTGCTGGACGCTCTCCAACATCACCGCCGGGAACGCGCAGCAGATACAGGTACCTCGTCTATAGATCAACAACTCTATTGTACTACCTTATTGTACCTATACCTGCTGGCGCTGCTGCGCTCGCCCACCGAGGCGCTGCGCAAGGAGGCCTGCTGGACGCTCTCCAACATCACCGCCGGGAACGCGCAGCAGATACAGGTACCTCGTCTATAGATCAACAACTCTATTGTACTACCTTATTGTACCTATACCTGCTGGCGCTGCTGCGCTCGCCCACCGAGGCGCTGCGCAAGGAGGCCTGCTGGACGCTCTCCAACATCACCGCCGGGAACGCGCAGCAGATACAGGTACCTCGTCTATAGATCAACAACTCTATTGTACTACCTTATTGTACCTATACCTGCTGGCGCTGCTGCGCTCGCCCACCGAGGCGCTGCGCAAGGAGGCCTGCTGGACGCTCTCCAACATCACCGCCGGGAACGCGCAGCAGATACAGGTACCTCGTCTATAGATCAACAACTCTATTGTACTACCTTATTGTACCTATACCTGCTGGCGCTGCTGCGCTCGCCCACCGAGGCGCTGCGCAAGGAGGCCTGCTGGACGCTCTCCAACATCACCGCCGGGAACGCGCAGCAGATACAGGTACCTCGTCTATAGATCAACAACTCTATTGTACTACCTTATTGTACCTATACCTGCTGGCGCTGCTGCGCTCGCCCACCGAGGCGCTGCGCAAGGAGGCCTGCTGGACGCTCTCCAACATCACCGCCGGGAACGCGCAGCAGATACAGGTACCTCGTCTATAGATCAACAACTCTATTGTACTACCTTATTGTACCTATACCTGCTGGCGCTGCTGCGCTCGCCCACCGAGGCGCTGCGCAAGGAGGCCTGCTGGACGCTCTCCAACATCACCGCCGGGAACGCGCAGCAGATACAGGTACCTCGTCTATAGATCAACAACTCTATTGTACTACCTTATTGTACCTATACCTGCTGGCGCTGCTGCGCTCGCCCACCGAGGCGCTGCGCAAGGAGGCCTGCTGGACGCTCTCCAACATCACCGCCGGGAACGCGCAGCAGATACAGGTACCTCGTCTATAGATCAACAACTCTATTGTACTACCTTATTGTACCTATACCTGCTGGCGCTGCTGCGCTCGCCCACCGAGGCGCTGCGCAAGGAGGCCTGCTGGACGCTCTCCAACATCACCGCCGGGAACGCGCAGCAGATACAGGTACCTCGTCTATAGATCAACAACTCTATTGTACTACCTTATTGTACCTATACCTGCTGGCGCTGCTGCGCTCGCCCACCGAGGCGCTGCGCAAGGAGGCCTGCTGGACGCTCTCCAACATCACCGCCGGGAACGCGCAGCAGATACAGGTACCTCGTCTATAGATCAACAACTCTATTGTACTACCTTATTGTACCTATACCTGCTGGCGCTGCTGCGCTCGCCCACCGAGGCGCTGCGCAAGGAGGCCTGCTGGACGCTCTCCAACATCACCGCCGGGAACGCGCAGCAGATACAGGTACCTCGTCTATAGATCAACAACTCTATTGTACTACCTTATTGTACCTATACCTGCTGGCGCTGCTGCGCTCGCCCACCGAGGCGCTGCGCAAGGAGGCCTGCTGGACGCTCTCCAACATCACCGCCGGGAACGCGCAGCAGATACAGGTACCTCGTCTATAGATCAACAACTCTATTGTACTACCTTATTGTACCTATACCTGCTGGCGCTGCTGCGCTCGCCCACCGAGGCGCTGCGCAAGGAGGCCTGCTGGACGCTCTCCAACATCACCGCCGGGAACGCGCAGCAGATACAGGTACCTCGTCTATAGATCAACAACTCTATTGTACTACCTTATTGTACCTATACCTGCTGGCGCTGCTGCGCTCGCCCACCGAGGCGCTGCGCAAGGAGGCCTGCTGGACGCTCTCCAACATCACCGCCGGGAACGCGCAGCAGATACAGGTACCTCGTCTATAGATCAACAACTCTATTGTACTACCTTATTGTACCTATACCTGCTGGCGCTGCTGCGCTCGCCCACCGAGGCGCTGCGCAAGGAGGCCTGCTGGACGCTCTCCAACATCACCGCCGGGAACGCGCAGCAGATACAGGTACCTCGTCTATAGATCAACAACTCTATTGTACTACCTTATTGTACCTATACCTGCTGGCGCTGCTGCGCTCGCCCACCGAGGCGCTGCGCAAGGAGGCCTGCTGGACGCTCTCCAACATCACCGCCGGGAACGCGCAGCAGATACAGGTACCTCGTCTATAGATCAACAACTCTATTGTACTACCTTATTGTACCTATACCTGCTGGCGCTGCTGCGCTCGCCCACCGAGGCGCTGCGCAAGGAGGCCTGCTGGACGCTCTCCAACATCACCGCCGGGAACGCGCAGCAGATACAGGTACCTCGTCTATAGATCAACAACTCTATTGTACTACCTTATTGTACCTATACCTGCTGGCGCTGCTGCGCTCGCCCACCGAGGCGCTGCGCAAGGAGGCCTGCTGGACGCTCTCCAACATCACCGCCGGGAACGCGCAGCAGATACAGGTACCTCGTCTATAGATCAACAACTCTATTGTACTACCTTATTGTACCTATACCTGCTGGCGCTGCTGCGCTCGCCCACCGAGGCGCTGCGCAAGGAGGCCTGCTGGACGCTCTCCAACATCACCGCCGGGAACGCGCAGCAGATACAGGTACCTCGTCTATAGATCAACAACTCTATTGTACTACCTTATTGTACCTATACCTGCTGGCGCTGCTGCGCTCGCCCACCGAGGCGCTGCGCAAGGAGGCCTGCTGGACGCTCTCCAACATCACCGCCGGGAACGCGCAGCAGATACAGGTACCTCGTCTATAGATCAACAACTCTATTGTACTACCTTATTGTACCTATACCTGCTGGCGCTGCTGCGCTCGCCCACCGAGGCGCTGCGCAAGGAGGCCTGCTGGACGCTCTCCAACATCACCGCCGGGAACGCGCAGCAGATACAGGTCACCTATATATGTACACACATACACACACATCAGCCTATCGCAGTCCACTGCTGGACATAGGCCTCCCCAAGTTCGCGCCAGACATCCCGGTTTTTCACAATCCTCATCCAGCCTACGCCGGCAATCTTACGTAGATCGTCGGTCCATATCCATATCCCATATATGTATTTATCTATAATAGATCAACAACTCTATTGTACTACTTTAGTGTACCATTTACGATTCTGTTATAATAGGGGATCGGGCAGTAATCAGTTTAAAATCTATAATGTACTTATACCCCGTCCGGCGACTAATGATCTTTTTGACACTTCAAGAAATTTTGACATTAGTGACTGCCTCACACGTTATTTATTCGATTCGAAATAATAATCGATTTTATTTAAGAAGAACTTTCAATCGATTTAATTAAATACATTTAGTTTAAAAATATTATTTATTTATGCGTTTATTAGTTTTTTTAATTATAAATGAAATATATAAATAATAAATAAATGAATTAACAGAGTTATTGCTCTTTATTCTTGGTTTGCAATTAAATTTCAATATTTCGACTTAATTCCTTGCAAGTAATCAATCTTGGGGTCATAGATACTATTTTTATTTCCTTTTTTGTATTAAATTTATAGAAACAATAATCACATGACGTAAAATTATTTTTATCATATGATCGATTTATTATCGATTTATTATTTCAAGAACTGTTTCATAGTCTGTGGTTGTTTGTTATGCACAGAGTACTTCACTCAATCAATCAAATCGTCAATAAAGTATGACATTACAGCAGAATTTTAGTACGTTATTCCGAAAAAAAAAAACAACTGTAATTTATAGGTGTGGGCTGTCAAAAAGATCATTAGTCGCCGGACGGGGTATAGATAAAATAAATATACAGTACTGTTTTACGATTATTTATCGAATAATAATTTAATACAATTCATTTAAATATTTTTAAATGAAGAAATAAAATGTTGTTATTTACAATATTGTTAATCTGTACTAAAACACCAACTAGAGTGCGTGACGTCATTTGGCGGTACAAGCCACAGAGTACTTTAGGAAAGAGGAAGCACTGCACGGGTTATTCTATCCGTAAATTCAACGTACTCTGTGCTTTATATAATCTTTGTTTATTACCTCCAAATGACGTCACGCGCTGTCAGATTTCATAACGTGGCATTTTGGCGGGATTTTTAAACAAACAATACTAAAACATGATTTTGAATACCTAAAAGGCTGTAAATTAATAAAATTTTATTTTTTATTGGTATAAGTATCCATAAGGATTAATTTAAAACGCTTTTTGAAAATTTGTCCGAGCCCCTATTATCTGGACTGTGACTGTATTGCATTCTCTATTGTTTCATATCTTCGACTGTGTTGTATCCTTGACTGTATTGTATCTTCGCCTGTGTTGTATCCTTCGAGGTTACAACACATGATACAAATCCTCGACCGTCTTGCATCAACATCATCGAAAGTGTTGTATCTTAGACTCTGTTGTATCCTTGACTGTCTTGTATCTTCGACTGTGTTGTATCTTCGACTGTGTTGTATCTTAGACTCTGTTGTGTCCTTAACTGTCTTGTATCTTCGACTGTGTTGTATCCTCGACTGTTTTGTACTTGAATGTGTTTATGACTTACGCACTACTGTGATGACTATTTGATTTTTTCGTATTATATTTTATGAATTATATTTTGTGCTAATTAATTGTATAATATTTATTGGACTTTTTCAGTATAAAATTATATTTAATATTATTTTTACGACCTATAAAAAAGTTTTATACAACATTTTGTTTACAGGCAGTCATAGATGCTAACATTTTCCCAACATTGATAGACATTTTAAGGAATGCAGAATTTAAAACAAGGAAAGAAGCGGCTTGGGCGATAACTAATGCTACCAGCGGTGGAACGCATGCGCAAATAAGGTAATTTAATTTATTAAATGTAAAATATCATAATATGATGATCATAAATAAATTAATTTAAAAAAAATATTAGAAAAAAAATTGAGAGCAGACAAGCTAGTAGAGCGTAATTAGTGATTTCATGAAGTTCAAGCAAATTTGTCAGTTTTATTCAGATATACCTTTGTACAAATTACTGTTTGTGTGTAAATATAGTATTTATTTTTCAACTATCAAACTGATTTGTTAATGAGTAATAATTGTATCAAGGTTTAAAATTTTTATTTTAATTTTTCAGGGTCCTTTATATATCAAAATGTACATCATATATACTTTTTATTATTTTACTTTTATTTCTTTGTTTTACAGTTATTTAGTAGAACAAGGTTGTATACCACCTCTCTGTGATCTATTGACGTTAACCGATACGAAGACAGTTCAAGTAGCTCTAAATGGACTTGATAATATATTGAAGGCGGGACAACAGGCGGACCAACGTTACAACCCATATGCTGTGTTAATCGAGGAGTGCTTTGGTAAGACATACTTAATGTTATTGGGATACGATATATTAAATTATTTTCTCAGTAGTTTAGGAGAGCCTCAAAAATCTTCATATGACAATTCACACTTTAACATCATAGTGGTTTACGTTGTGTCTATTCGTGTCGTCTCTAGTCTATTTATTAGTTTTATTTAGGCGAATTTACCGTTTTTTCATACTTAATTAGAATACACATATTTAAGAATTAGAAATTCACACAGGTAGACATAAAATAATTATTAACGCATAAGTTGAGCTCACATCAGAAACAACAAAAACCATAGACTGATAGTAGACATAAATAGTACATATTTATGTATATCACTTCAGCCTGTATTATCCCACTGCCTCTATCCCCATGTAGGAGAAGTATCAGAGCTTAATCAACCACGCTGCTCCAATGCAGGTTGGCGGATATATTCCCTACTACGAGTAACGATCGCTATTAGGTGTACATGATAACAACCGGGACCGACGACTTAACGTGCTCTCCGAGGCACGGTGGGGAGACCCACAAGGACTGCACAAACACCCAGACCACAGCAAACATCTGTATGGGATCAGGGAGGATCAGGGAGGGAGGGAGGATCGAACGCACAACCGCTAGCACAACAGACACAAACCAGTGCTGTGACCGTTGCATAAATGAATAAAACTAATTTCAGGCGTGGACAAAATAGAATTTCTACAGTCACACGAAAACCTCGACATATATCAGAAATCGTTCGAGATAATCGAGAACTACTTTGGTTCGGAGAACGAGGACGGTAGGGTGGCTCCGGACGTCTCCTCGAGTGGACAATTCACCTTCAACACTGACCAGTCCGTGCCTATGGGCGGTTACCAGTTCTGAACACTACGCTTCTGTTCAATCACTGTGCAGTTAGTATTTTTATTTTTTACTAGATGGCCTGGTAAACTTCGTATCACCTACAGATATTTGTGAAAAATATACATAAAATACTTTCTGAACGCACCTATAAATATTTGACAACCAATTGACAACGTTCTCTAGTATATGTTTTGTGAAAAATATTAATTGTAATTAGTACCCAAATGGTAGTTTTAATATTAATTATGTATATATTGTGCCTTAAAAGTATAATAAATAGTTGATATCTTGATTCTTGGTTAGTGTGTAACAAAGTTCATTGAATTGAAATGTTGTCACTACACAAATAGTGTCATTTGAATACCATAAGAAAAGCTGGATATATTTGTATATTGGAGTTAATATTTGCATTTGTCAAGTCTGCTTTGAACTATGTTTTTTGGTCATTCACAATTAATTTGTAGATGATTGATAAATATAAATTATGTAGGTAATTGATAAATGTCTATTGCTGAATTATTGACAAAAAATTCGTGAAAACAAAATCTATGAGCTTATGTTTATTTTTTGCGCGTTAGTGCAGTACAATCAACCTCCGCTCATGACGTTTGAGTGTCTGTATTAGGTTTATTTACTTCTTAATTTAGTTGTTTTCTATTAGGGGCCATCCATAAATTACGTCACACGTAAAGAGGGGGGTCGACAAAGTGTGACATTGTGTGACAAGGGAGAGGGAGTGGTCCAACATTTTGTGACGTCACATTTCCAAATATATTAACCTCTCGTCTACCGGACTTGCCCGAACCATAGAGCATATTTAGAGAAGAGGTGTCACTTCATAGTCAAGACAAGACTTCAAATTTTACTATACCCTGGGGTACCAACTTTGCGGTTGAGCTCTATTTTTTTCGTTAAATTGGTAATAATGAAGCATAGTGTTGTCATACTGCTATCGTACCGGATATCGATAATAGTGTGGAAAAAGGTCGATAAATTAGTCGATAAAATTATCAATATTTTTCCGCGTTTCCGCTGCTTGCTAGGTTTTTTTGTTTTATAAATAAAACAAACTTTTTTTTAATTATTTATATTTTAAACTCTTCTAAAATATTAGTTATCCTCTGTTTAATTTATTTTAATTATTACAAATTAACTTAATCCTAGTATATCAAAATTAATAAAATTATGGCAAAAATCTTAGTACATCATAATTATATATATAAAAATCTTGTGTCACGATGTATGTTGCCAATAAACTCCAAAACTACTGAACCAATTTTTATCAAAATTTGTAAGCATCTGTAATTTGATCCAACTTAGGAGATAGGGTAGTTTTTATCCCAGTTGGATCCGGTAGGTGGCACTGCTATCGGTATGTAAGTAATCAAATTTGGTAGCTGTTTTCCGGGCAGGACTACGTCTGCCGGGTCTGCTAGTAAATTTCTAAAACAACAAATGTTCACTATTTCACATTCTCAACAATTTGCAAACTTATTTATTTTAAGATACCACCTGTAGCACAAATCTACATTGACATTATACGTCTAACTTGTCTGGACAATATTTGAAATAAATTTCTTTTTAATATTATACATCTATACATATAATAAAATGGTAGGAAAGTCAAAACTGTACATTGAATATTTTTTTTAAAGAATACTTGGGCTGTGATCTACAATCGATACCGAAGCCAAAAATATATTTTTTAGAATTTTTGTCTGTTTGTCTGTTTGTCTGTATGTATGTCCGGGATAAACTCAAAAAGTACTGCATGGATTTACTTCAAATTTGGCACGAATATTATTAAGAAGTCGGGTCAGAACATAGGCTACATATTATCACGCTATCACCTACGGGGAACGAGCAGTGAACGCACGCAGACGACGTCGCGGGCAGCAGCTAGTATTTACAATGTAAGACTCCAGAATTATATATTTACAGTCAATTTTTTGGCTTTCTAATGCAAGAAATAAAAATGTAAATGTTGTTCTTAAAACTAAATTGAAAACTCAAATGAACAAGCTCAAAACAATATGGATGGATATGGATAAACTAATTAGAACGACATAATATTCTAATAAAATTAGTAAAATTGTGTGTTAGAATAGATATACAGAAATCCGAAAAATACCCAGAACCCAATCCGAGCACCCCACTATCCACGTGGTCTTGGTCTGTCTTACCCCTAGAGTGTTCTGTTGAGAGCCCGGAGCCCCGGCCTCCCTACGCGTTCGTTCATGCGCTTTCGTACAGCGGGAGAGGTCTGTCCTCCTTCCGCGCCGGAGCTCTCTTTATATGCTCTTTGGCCGGAGCCGTGTTATACTAATTTCAATGGTGGTAGGTTAAATTTTTTTCGTAACGTAATTATGTGGATAAACCGTCTAATTTTGAAGTTAGGTACGTTAGGGTTATTTATTTATTTTTTATAACGAAATTATGTCGATAATCTAATTTATCTAAGCTCAAAATTAAAAAGATTTACGATTAAATAGGTTTTGCCTTCATATAAAAAAATGTATTGAAAAGAATCCCGACTGAGTAGGCTGTATGGTCTTAGACTTTTGCCTGTTTGATAGATAGAACGAAAACATCTACATCGATATTAGCCGTGCGAAGTTTATATCACTGAAAAGATAAGAGAGATATATATCATTTTGATCTTAGGATATATATCACTCAATTGTTTCTTCATCTCATTTGGCTCAGTGAATGACAACTGACAAGTGTTTCTGTTTCATCGTATGATACAATATGAATCGAAAAGATACAGAGCTATAGCTATCTCTCTCTTTCGTATGATAAGCGCCATCGTCCGATCTCGTTTACTCTGGCTCAGTAACAGAGTTACAGCTGTCTCTCTCATTCGCATGATAAGCGCCATAGTCCGGTCTCGTTTACTCTCTCGCAGTCCGTCAGTATCTCGAAAATGAATCATAACCTTCATAACCCTAGTGAGCTGGAGATACATTTGAAATGCAAGTGAGCGGGTGAAACATTAGCTCAATTGAAAGGAAATGTTTCATTTATATCTTTCTCTCATGAGTTACCCATGTCTAATCGATATGTCAGTTCATATTAATCTGTTCTTCGTATCGTATAATACTCTTGTCAATCAAGAGATATTTTTAACGTGAATACGAATAATATTATGTATAAAAGTGTTACAAATAGTTTCTACGTACATACGTGTATTATTACAATGTGTGTTTTAAAAGCCACGGAACGGAGTATGAATGCACTTCTTGCAGCATCGGAGCTAAAATACGTATAATTAAAATTAGGTATTCGGTAAGTATTTAAATAATTTTTACCTTAAAATTTTTTGCCGTGATATCGTTATAATCATGAGATTGCTGGGGATGGGAGAGGCACCAGAGGATAATCCACCACACCCCCTCCCCCCAATTTTTCAAAAAACCTCATTAATCGAAATACTATTGTCTAAAGGCTTACCGAAATAAAATACATATCATACATAAATAACCTCTTTCTTAGAGTAAGTGACATTTAGAAAAAAAAATTATATACTTGACGTTTATGACGTTTCACACACTACATTACTGCCAATTTATACAAAAATTCAAGTTTGGTATACAAAGTATAGTAAATGAGTGTCACCAAAATGATGCGTCAGATAAATAATGACAGGTTAGATCTAACCTCACGGGAGACAACCTATTAATATCAAAACATAAGTACAAAAACATGATATTGACTACCTATCAATAACTAACTTCAAAAATTAAAGTTTTATTTTTTTTATTGGCGAACTGACTTATTAAAATGAAAATAAAAATAATGTCGAAACTTTCATCAGTTTGCTCATGCAAAATTGCAAAATATGTGACGTCACACTAGGTGGGGGGGGGTCTCATAAATGTGACCATCTGTGACAAGGACGGGGGAAGGGTCGAAAAATCGAGAAATTCGTGTGACGTAATTTATGGATGGCCCCTTATCTATATATTTTTGAAGTTATACTTCTTTTGGCGCGTTAAGGAATGAGAGTAAATGATGAGAGTAAATTTTTACGATGAGTGCGCACACCGTCACGAAAAAAACCGACATCCTGAAGTTAGCTAGCCAATGAAGTATAACTTCTTACGTGCGTACATAACAATACACACGCACTTTTTTTTAGATGTGTTTTATGTTCTTTAATTGTAAATTATTTTTTTCAGATGCCTTTCTAGATACCAGTGAATATAATCACTGTATAACTGGTGAATAAACTACCTACTTCAGAGTAACTATATTTTGCACTTATTATGCAGTAGTTTAGAGCATTATATTAATTTATATCGCAAATTAATAAAAATAAAAAAAATTAACCTCGCCTATTTTCGTTTTGCTATTGTAGATAACGAATTAATTATACCTGACTCACTTTCAATGTGAAATATTACTGACGATGCGTTTGTAGGCAATTGATGATAATAAAATTTCAGATTATACAATTATATATTATTTTTGAGTGCAATAAAGTATGTAATATTAATTATTGTCAACAATATAATTATATATAATTTTCTTTGTAACGAATGTATGATCATTACAGCCGTAATTGTAATACACAAAGGTAAAAATTGTCAAAAAGGAAAAACATACTGGAGTTAATTATTGATGTTGTAAATCTATATAACTTGGGCATTTTTATTAAGCTTAGGCAGTCTAATTAATAAGCCTAATTCATCGGTTTCTGATAAAGCCCTGATATATAACTTTAATAGTTAAGTTGAGGATGTGAAAAATAGAATAAATTCATGCATGAACAGCTTTTGATCCACGAATGCCTCTTAAATTTAAGGGGAAAATTTACAAAACGATCATAAGACATGTCGTAATGTATGGATCAGAATGTTGGGCAACGAAAGTGATGGATGAAAGAAGAGTGCACGCAGCCGAGATGAGAATGTTGAGATGGATGTGTGGAGTGACGAGGAAAGGTCGAATTAGAAAGGAGTATATACGGCAAAGTTTGAAAGTAGACCCGTGACGGAGAAAATGAGGAGTAGAAGGTTAGCGTGGTATGGACATGTAATGAGGAGGGATGAACACTATATTGGTAAAAGAATGTTAGGGATGAATGTCAAAGGACGAAGAGCGATCGGCAGACCAAGAAAGCGATGGATGGATTGTGTGAATGAGGACGTGAGAAAGAAAGGAGTATGCGCTGAAGTTACGAATAATAGAGAGGAATGAAAGAGAACATGTTGTGCCGACCCTATAAGGGCAGGAAGATGATGATGAGTTATAAGTTGAGGATAATATATTTTTCTTGTTCACCATCAAATTCCAATTTATTCGTTAGATAGTCCTATTACCTGTACATATAAAAGTTGAATTCCAATTGATGTTTAACAAGCCCTAGTGGATCCTTTTACCTACTACTCGTAAAGCCTATCCTTAACCTATCTGCATGATAAACTTGTCCTGTCCAGTCCAAACTTGTCTTGAACAGGCTGATTTGGATAATTTTAGATGACATTAATTTCACTAGCTACAAAGATCGCCATCTTAATATCGTCAATTTTTTAAAGAATTTATTTATTTATTTATTTGATATTTGGGAAACAAACAGATGTACATAATAAAATACATTAACACAAATTAATTTTACAAAATCCAGCAAAGTTTCCACCAATTACTATTACATAAAAGCACTCTAAAGCAATAAAATGATAAGCTATAATAAGTTAATCAACATTATAAATTCAAAATAAATACAAATCACTGTTGCAACATTAATTTCATATATAAAACCGACTTTATTAGCGCAGTGGTGCTATCGGTATATCACATAAAAAACATTAAATATTGTGCACTTTTTCAGGTTTTACATTTGTGTATAAATGTATGTAGTCACTCGCAAAGGTATATTTATTTATTTAAATACTTTTAAACTATGGAGCAACTTTTTGGTTGTCAATAATTAATATTTTATTAAAATTATTATTTTAACTAAAATTATTATTTTAACTAAAATTATTTTATTAAAAATATGTAGCTATATAGCTACAGCCGGCTGTTACCTGTAACACAAGCATTTATAATATTATGCTTACCATAGGACCAGACGACTATATATATTATAAGATATTTTATGTTCATACATAATTGTATGTAGAAAAGTATGTATACCTATGATTTACAAGAATTGACCGTGAAGTAAAGTTAGTCTTCATCAAAAATAATGTTTTCTTTGTATAAAAGAGCAAATTTACAAAATATATATTAAGACGTTTTGATAATATTATGATAACAAGTTTTGTTGCTTATACTACTATTACATTGATTTTTAACCGACTTCCAAAAATGGAGGAGTTCTCAATTCGATTGTATTTTTTTTAATCTGTTACCTCAGAACATTTAACTAACGATTTCGATGTTTTTTTTATCGAAAGGTGTTGCGTGTCATGTGGTCCCATTTAATTTTAATTATTATATTTATATTATTTATATTAACTGTGCTTGCCTCTTAACATTTGTATTAGTGTATTTCTTGTTGGCGCAAAAAATAAATAAATAAATAATTGAGGTCTAAGAAGTACTTTTTGATTTATATCTAATAATGGATAACGATGCGATTTAATTGAGATCTGATGAATACTTTTTGAAACCTTGATAACACTAATAAATAACATAATATTTACTCGACTATTGTTTTCGTCTACTAACGTTGTATTTACTCGTCGATGTAATTGAAGTAGAGTTTCTTTCGTTTGCGAGCAAACACAATTATTGTTTGATTAGAGCTTGTATTACTTGTTGTTGATAAAGCAATCAAAAAGATTAGATTAGACATATTACGGTACTAGCTGATCCCGTAAACATTGTTTTGCCATATAATTGTTAACACCCCCGCAACTCCCTCTTGTGGGTGGAATTTCGTAAAATCCGTTCTGACCTGACCTCTACTCGGCGAAAGGAATATTCCTACCAAATTTCAAGTCTCTACGCCTTATGATTCCAGAGATATCGTGATAAGTCAATATATGGGTGGAAATCTATTTTATATATATAGATTAGACAGATAAAAGTTTTACGATATATTTTTCTTTATCACCATCTAAAGAGATATGTATTCAGTTATTCATTGTGACTCTAAAAGTTGTAGTTTATTAGCTGCCTATCTGTGACTTATCTCCGAGATAATCTTTATCAGCAAGGAGTTAAACGGGCTCTAAATTAATTATTTTCATCTTGAAAGTGAACAGGGTATGATAATTTTATTTTATTGTAAATTTGTATTTTATTGGCTACTGTTGTTAAAAGCAACCCATTCATGTTGTTATGTGATAAAAAAAAACATTTTAATTCGTTGTATGAATGAATTAAATATTTGGTACCAATGCAAAATCGACTTTTATTTTTTAAACGATCACCTTAATATAGGTTAGTGTTTTAGAGTAGAGAAAATGTATCGGTATAGCCTGATTAACTATTTTAAGACCTATTTGTCTTCTTTTTTTCATAATAATCTTACTATAGATGTGTTTGTTATAAAAGTTAATTTTCTTTCTAAATAATTTGATAGTATTTGTGTATTATTTAAACCGGAATAAAAAAAAAAGAGAATAAGAATTACTAAAATGGTACTTTATTATAAAGCATAATATAAAGAATACATCATAAGTATCACTTTGAAGGAATGTTGAGTCATTTTTAAAAAATGTTGTGTTCAAATGGATAAATCTCAGAAATATTAATAATAATTTATATAAAGATTTTATGTTTTGTATGTACATAATATAAACTTGTAAAATTGTAACAATAAAATTTATAAATGATAACATTTAAAATACATTTATCTTAATATCACCCTATATCTATATAATTACTAAAAATATTAGCCTTGTATTCATAATCAGTTTTATTAAAAGTAAAATTATAACTATGAGGTGACTCATTGTAAAATTATTATATTTTAAATTTATAATTTCTAAAAATGTAGCAAAAATACAAATAGATTTTTGTATATTTATACATGCTATAAATTATGCATTATCAGACATTTAACTTTCCTTGTAAGACTAGATGTAGATACTACACACAAATATCTATTATTGTATGCATATAATATGTTAAAAGACACTTCCCATATGGTTATCTTTTAAGACATACAAGATAACACAAAACAATGATGTCACAAAACATATTTTGTGACATCATTTCTTACATTAACAGACCCTAGAGAGAAATTGTATTCCCTTTCAGAATTATATTTCTAAGAAATTTATTTTATAACTATTCTATAATAGAAACATCTATAACAAATTTTAACAATTTAAATTTTTTTCTACCATGACACCCCTATGTCATTGAAGTATACTAGAGTTCTAAGAAATAAATGATCATCGTGTAATTTTTCCCAAAACAACATCCTCTCTAGAAATGGATTGCGACCTTTTGTTAATTCTGAACCTATACTTAAGTAATTTAAAGTTTTGTTGTCCGCAACAGGGTCCCAAGTAATTTGTAGCAATGGGTCATTGTCAATAGGTGTAGGATTTCTGAAAAATATTAATAATAAATTAAAAAATCTGAATAGATGCAGTTTAAAAAATAGGTGTAATAAATATAATAATGATTTCAATATTTGTTTTAACTTAAAACTGAATATCGCTCATTTTTAGAAAAAAAACCAAAGTTTTTTTTAACCGACTTCAATAAAAGAAGGAGGGTTCTCTATTTGACTGTGTTTTTCGTGATCTAACGAACACTTTTTGAGTTATCTATACATATAATAAAATGGTAGAAAAGTCAAAACTGTACATTGTATATTTTTTTAAAAGAATACTTGGGGTGTGATCTACAATCGATACCGAAGCCAAAAATATAGTTTTTAGAATTTTTGTCTGTTTGTCTGTTTGTCTGTATGTATGTCCGGGATAAACTCGAAAAGTACTGCATGGATTTACTTCAAATTTGGCACGGATATTGTTAAGAAGTCGGGTCAGAACATAGGCTATATATTATCACGCTATCACCTACGGGGAAATAGCAGTGAAACTTTATTTCTTCAAATGTATGTCCGGGATAAACTCAAAAAGTACTTCATGGATTTACTTCAAATTTGGCAGGAATATTATTAAGAAGTCGAATCAGAACATAGGCTACATATTATCACGCTATCACCTACGGGGAACGAGCAGTGAACGCACGCAGACGACGTCGCGGGCAGCAGCTAGTCGTTAATAATGCGTATTTAATTATTGACTGTTTTACCGCCACCTACGTCGTAATACTTGTCCATGTAACGGCCGGTTCACACATGTCTCCGTTTTACTGTTCCGTTTTATCGTGTACGTTTCTTTTTCGTCGATGGCGTATGTAGTTGTATGAGCGACTTCACGCATGGCACAGTATTATGTATACAGTAAAAAATATTGTTCCGTAAAAAAATTACATTCCGTTTTGTCATCGAATACTGGACGACGGAACAGTAAAAATATACGGATACGTAGAACTTTAACGGATAGGTACTGTGTGCGTGGCGACCGCGAGCGGTGTGTGCGGGGTGTAGAAGGTGGAGTGTAAGCACCCTCTCTAGATCTTTGGGCCATAAGTGGATGCTGCCAATAACGTCAAATCTTCCTTCTCCGACGATAGTACCAATACAACACGACAGCGTCCATCCTTGTAGAATAACGGCGGTATAACTGCGAGAGTTTTCTGTTCACACATCGGATCCAGTAATGACGGATCCGTTGAACGTTATACGGTGCCTATATGTGAACAGAGCATAAATTTATGACGTTTATTTTTAGTCTGCGAGCAAACACAATTTTAAACAATATAAAGCTCATTGATTTTTATTAACTTCTATTTCAGATTATATTTGTCATGACTAATAATTTTTGAATCTAGTCACATTTTTTTAAAGATTTACTATCTTTAATTTAAAATAATCACCTACCCACCATTTAAATTTTTATATTTTGACAATTTTTTAAAGGTTTTTGCTTATATTTATAAGTGATATTTACAAAACTTACATACCTAAATATTATAAATTTTGTTTTTATGTTCAATTAATATTAACACTCACCCATATTTAGCAAAATTTGTCCACATCTTAATAATTCTACTTCTAGTCGTTACTGAATCTCGACTACCTTTGCAAGCGGGTTGGCCAGGTAGCTTTATATGGAATAGATAAGGCAATTCTGCAGAATGTCCGATGGAATTCAGGAAATCAAGCTCCTTTGGTACACTCCATTGGCCCACATTGTTTATGACATAATAGTAGACGGGACACTCTGGGGCGAACTGATTGTGCATCCGCACTGTTTTATTCACGTAATACAAAAAGTAATAATCACTCAGTAGTTGTAAATATTGAGTTCTCGTGTGTTCGTTCAAACTTTCCGTACCATTGAAATAAAAATTTAACAATTGTTGGCCAATTTTTTTGGTTACGTCAGTGTCAATCGCAAGATATTTAGGTACCAGCAACGAGACGTCTTTGTTGAATTTTTCGAAATCCTCGTAAAAATCGTCTTTTACAAACTGCAATAGTGCAGCCTCAACATTATTGCTTCCGATTATAATCGGTACTTTATTAAAATTACCAGACTTAAGTATAATTGAAGGACTTTTGCTTAAAAATACCGGTTGACCCTCGAATTCTTCTTCGATGCACGGTTTAAACTTTAGATCAAATATTGCTTCTGCGTTAATATTGGATGCGGTCGACGATATTTTAAAATGTGCTTTCGTAATATCTACTGCTGGTATCGACTTTAACTCTTCCACAATTTCACAATTTTCAGTTTTCATAATACCTAATTCTTTTGCTAAGTCTGCGACGGACTGCGTTGGGTTTTTATCTAAAGTCCATCTGTTTAGTGCAGTAGAACTTTGGATTATAGCCTTGTGAAATAACCCTGTTGCCATTGGAGACAGAATCATGAAATGTACAGAAGAGCCTCCCGTACTATTTCCAAAAAGCGTAACATTGTTTGGATCTCCACCAAAAACGCTTATATTTCTTTGAACCCATTTCAAACCCATAACAATATCTTTCAGACCAATATTACCAGGCGCTGTAAAGCCACGAGTTGAAAGAAATCCAAATGCTCCCAATCTGAATCCACATCTTACAAAAACAATTTCTTGATTATTAATAAGCGTCGGGTCGAATAGTTCATCACAATAATAAATGTAGTTGCAACTTCCGATCCAGAACATTACTGGCATTAACTTGTCGGGTTTTACATTTGGACTTGATACTTCTATATAAAGGCAATCTTCCGATCCAACAACTCTATTTCCAATAGCAAAACACATTGGCACAGGGGCATCTTGTGTACAGTCAAGCAGATCCGTCCACGGCTGGTTAATAAGGGGTGGCTAAAAATAAAATAAAAACATTCATTTAAATGAGATAGATATTGAACTAAATAAAATTGAAGTGTCTGTTTGTAATATTAAAATAATCGCTTTTTGCTTAATGCATATGAATGTATACACATTACGTATACCAAAATAACATTTTTTACAATTTTTGTCTTTCTGTCTGTCTGTTTGTTCCGGCTAATCTCTGAAACGGCTGGGCCGATTTTGACGGGAATTTCACTGGTAGATAGCTGATGTAATAAGATAATTATTTCTCTTAATATCAATGATAGTATTTTTAGTAATTTTAAAAATATTAAAAAAAAGCATTAATTTTTTAAATCTATTTTTTTTAATTTGCCGGATTATTATTTTTTATTATTAAAATCGGTAATACCACGAAGACCTTTGCAAAGTTTGAGAATGGGCGGAATAGTCGTTAAGCAGCTACAATGAGAGAGCAGTAGCATGCACCCGAAGTATTTTTACATGCGAAGGGGGATTTTTTAATGTTAATATTAGAAATCATAGTTATATTATTAATTACTAGCATATTATTTTTATGTACAACATTTGATTAAATAAGTAATATTAGATTAAGTATTTCTACATTTAAAAATAATAGAATTTTATAACATGAAAACATATCACACACGAAGTTACAAAACTGTAAAAAACCTTGAATCTTATTGTTTATTTAATATGTCCTAAGAAGTTGTTTTGAGTTATTTGTATTTTACAATTCGTGATTAAGTATATCGTAGGTAATTATCTCTTATTCGTGAGTAAGTATGATAATATGTTATCGTTTATGCAAATAAAATAAATGAGAATTTAAGTTGAAAGATGAGTCCATTTAATTATTGTCTTCTCTCATCTTTCAACTTAAATTCTCATTTATTTTACGTAGGGAACCCTTCGTGCGCGAGTCCGACTCGCACTTGGCCGATTATTTTATTTGGGGACTATTATTCTAAACAGGTGCGTCAGGCCCATTGTACCTACCTTTTAACATTAATAACTAGGGACCGGATTATATGCATTTGCATATGCATTTGCTTATTTAAGCCATTCTCAGCGGTAATAGCATATTTTACCTAAGATCTAGTTATGATGCATATTATCGGTACATTTACAATCTTACATAGCCGTGATTTGCACTCATTTTTCCTACATACCTGAAAGTATGAAAAAGCTTGAAACTCGCGGTCTGGCATTGACTGAATCTATGCAAACAACGCCAAATTAACTCTACGTTGCCAATTACATTGCCGCATAAACTTAAAAAAAACTTTGAAAACATATTGAACAATATATAACCCAGGTTTTGAAAGTTTGTGTCTAATTGATAGTTTCATTAATAGGGCGGCAGAACTTTTGCCAGAAACTATAAGTACTAACATAGCACCCAAGTTAAAATTCTACCCATAGTTACCTCCGTCGATGTGGAGCGAACCTTTTCCACTTACAAAAATATTCTAAATGAGCGAAGACACAATCTCACCACTGAAATTTTGGAAAAATACCTGATTTTTTACGTTTTCAAAAAATTTAAATAATTTTAATGTAATGTTTTATGTTACGATACTTATTTTCGCCTACCAAAAAGTAATTTACTCATTGTATGCAGATTTTGAAAAAAAAAAAAATTAAAACTTACTTGGGGTTACTTGGGGGGTCATAAAATTTATCATTTAATTTCGCATATTCTGCCTACTTCCGTGCATATTTCAAGCATTTTTCATGCATATTTGCATGCATATAACAAGCTTTTTATGTTGCATATAATCCGGTCTCTATTAATAACAATACAAGAATGAAAACCATAACCTTAATTTATAATAATACTAGCGACCCGCCCCGGCTTCGCACGGGTGCAATGATGATACTAAATACTTTCAACAATAAAAGATACGTTAGAAGACTCTAGTCTAAAATTATCAGTGTTTTTCTACCATATTATGTATGTATTATACATATAAACCTTCCTCTTGAATCACTCTATTAAAAAAAAAACTGCATCAAAATTCGTTGCGTAGTTTTAAATATCTAAGCATACAGACGGCGGGAAGTGACTTAATTTTATAGGTACTAATTATTACTATGTATAAAATGTGCATGTGCAGTCATAGTAGGCGCCGAACTTTAAATGTTTCGCTGTTAAATACTTCTAACAACAATATCTGAAAACCTATTCATCTGATTGATATAGTGTAAAGGGCAATTTTAATCTGCATTAAATTCCTAAGCTAACTAAAATATTTGTTTGGATAAGGATTAATACTGAACTAAAGAAAATAGCTTGGAAAATAACGTAATGTTTTAAATAAAAAATTTGAACATAAAAGTGGTTATTGTAAGTCAACCGTAAGAGATAGAGATATGCTATCCCGGACTTTTTTGTAGCATTTTTATAGATTTAGAATTCGCTAGTACATTACTCCACTGTATCTTTGCTAGTTTACGCGGCGTTTGCGTGGAAAGCTCCCAGTTGGCGCGATTTTTTGCGACTTCTTCAACATTTATCGCCGTATTTCTGCTAATTTACATAAAAGTATACTAAATTATATACATAAACCTTCCTCAAGAATCACTCTAGCTATTAAAAAAAACCGGATCAAAATCCGTTGCGTAGTTTTAAAGATTTAAGCGTATAAAGGGACATAGGGACAGAGAAGGGAAGCGACTTTGTTTTATACTATGTAGTGATATTAAGTATGCTAGTCTATAAAAATCAAAAATCATTCTAGCTTCTGATAAACAATATTCGAGCTTGTAACTGCATTTATAGAACTAATTTGATTGGCATGCATTTATCGTTCTAGAATTTGATAGTGGCTAACTGGCTAGATTGATTATAGTGTTATTTTTGTTAGGCAAGTACAAAACTAGAAGAATCTAAAAAAATAGTAAAAGGTCATCTAGTATTATTAAAAAATGTTAAGATTTATTTTAAAAGATACTTACCATGAATCTCAAGTTTGCTAAAGGTGGCTTTGCATAAGGAATACTTTTGAATTTATAATATGTACCTTCATCCCTTTTATCTATATAGCCACATATGGGGCCATCTTTAGTTTCCAAAATGCATTTGAGATTGTCCGGTAAAGTTTCCATTGTGTTAAACTAGTATTCTATCTGAAACCAAAAACATGCTTTAATATTTTTATTTGTTGTATAATAAAAATAAATATGCTTTTCAACATTAAAAGAACTAATTCATCTAATTACTAATACATCATATTGAAATATTTTACATAGTAGTAACTGAATTGAATTTTTTTTTATATTATCAGATGTCCTACTTATAATTAGGAAGCTTTAGACTACAGCATAATGAGAAAGTGTAGTTACACTTAAATATGAGCTTGTATACACATCTGTGATACATGATAAAGTAAACATAACTCAGAAAGGAGACATTACAATTTTTCCAGTCCTTCTCGTGTTTACACTGCGATTTTTATTATTTACTAGCTGACCCGGCGAACTACGTACCGCCTAACAGTTGATTCTTTAATTATTTTTTAATACTTAACCTTCCCGGAACCCTTCCACTAACACTTAAACTTTATGGTATGGTATTAAAATTCAAATTGACTTTTAAGTATTATTACGAATCTTTTGTATGAGGGTATAGAAAAGTGTTTTTTTAGACTTTTTCAGACAATTCCTTAAATTTTTCTTTCCGTAACAACCATTTTTATACTTCAAGAAATATTATAAAAAAAGAATTAGCGAATTCGGTTCAGCTGCTCTCGAGATTTGCGCTTAGCAACACATTCGGCGATTCATTTTTATATAAATAGAGATATCATATATTATTCTTTTTTACCATCAAATTCCACTACATTTATGACTTATTTCTATTCGCAATTGTGAATCTAAAATTTGGAGTATCTTATTTGAGGCAAAAGAGGTCTTTATCTTTTCTATCTCCTGCTGTTTAACATCTATTCGTAAAGTATGTACAGGCTAAACTTTATTCACAACCGGTGCCACAGGCCTTAGGAATAAATTGATAAAGAAGTCTTAAATAACTCCAAATCTATACTAATATAATAAAGCTGAAGAGTTTGTTTGATTGTTTGTTTGTTTGTTTGAACGCGCTAATCTCAGGATCTACTGGTCCGATTTGAAAAATTATTTCAGTGTTAGATAGCCCATTTATCGAGGAAGGCTATAGGCTATATATCATCACGCTAAGACCAATAGGAGCGGAGTCCACGCCGACGAAGTCGCGCGCAGAAGCTAGTATATACTTACATTTGCTAGAAATATTAATTAACACTTCCATTGCCGAGTTACTTATTTTTAGAAATTTATTAACCATCATCACTTAAAAATTCATGAAGCGTGTATAGATATATCTTAATGTATACATTTAATATTTACTCGAAGCTCCTAAATGTCTTTAAAAGTTTAAAATGATAAGTAAACAAGTTTAAAAAACATTACCTACCTTTTCATTTTCACATTTCATGCAAAGACAATGAAAAAGAGCATAAAGTTTATAACATAAACCACAGATTAAGTATTATACCCCGTCCGGTGACTAATGATCTTTTTGACACTTCAAGAAATTTTGAGTTTTGACATAGTTTTGACATTAGTGACTGCCTCACACGTTATTTATTCGATTCGAAATAATAATCGATTTTATTTAAGAATAACTTTCAATCGATTTAATTAAATACATTTAGTTTAAAAATATTATTTATTTATGCGTTTATTAGTTTTTTTAATTATAAATGAAATATATAAATAATAAATAAATGAATTAACAGAGTTATTGCTCTTTATTCTTGGTTTACAACAAGATTTCGACTTAATTCCTTACAAGTAATCAATCTTGGGGTCATAGATACTATTTTTATTTCCTTTTTTGTATTAAATTTATAGAAACAATAATCACATGACGTAAAATTATTTTTATCATATGATCGATTTACTATCGATTTATTATTTCAAGAACTGTTTCATAGTCTGTGGTTGTTTGTTATGCACAGGGTACTTCACTCAATCAATCAAATCGTCAATAAAGTATGACATTACTGTAAAATTTTTAGTACGTTATTCCGGAAAAAAAACTGTAATTTACAGGCGTGAGCTGTCAAAAAGCTAATTACTCGGCGGACGGGGTATAGTTACTACGACTGACGACATAAACTTCATAAAGAATTACAATGAACTCTGTGTAACAAACAGTGTTGCCAGATTTTGTTATCCGAAGTAGCCTGGCCTTTGTGCAAAATGCGAATGTAGCCGATTGTAGTCCCGAGATAGCCCCATCATGGCGCTAAGATAGCTGAAGCGGGAAATTTTAAACATTTTTTTCTACATAAAAATAAGCAGGTAATTTAATATTTCCGACGAAAAAAAAAATGATAGCCGTTGGCTACATGTAGCCAACAGACAAAATATTATCGCCGCTCGGTAAGAAAGATAGCCATTTTGGCGCTTGCCCCATCTGGCAACACTGAGCACCAATACCAAACCAATATTTGTAAACTTTATGGGGGCTTTACACGCTACGATCACTGGCGGATCCAGGGGGGGGGGGGTCATGGGGGTCATGACCCCCCCCTGGGCTGTGTCCAGGACCTAGGTGGACCACTAATTAAAATTGTTAAACAAGATTTTTGTCACAATATAGGTATTTTAAAGTACATTACCTACATAGATCAATAAAATACCTACTTTTTACCTGTATCTATCATTATAAAATTTAAATTATAACTTCTTTTTACTTGACCACGACTTTGTGACCCCCCCCCCCTGGCGCCTTGACCATGACTGTGACCCCCCCCCTGGCGCCAAAGCTGGATCCGCCCTTGGCTACGATAAGTTGACTAGCCCGTTGGCGCAGTTTGTAGTGACCCTGCTTTCTGCTCCGTGGGTTGTGGGTTCGATTCCCACCCCGAGTCTGGGTGTAATATACATATTTATTTATATAATTATTTATGTATTATTTATAAGTATGTTTATCGAAAAAAAAAATATGTAACTAGACCAGTCGGCTGTTACCTAGCATTAAGTTGCTTACTTTAGGAACAGACGACCGTGTGTGTAATGTGTAGATATTTATTTATTTATTTAATTGTAACAATTTATCACTCCAACAAATCGAAAGAGTAGAGCACTGTTCACTCCAACTCCAATCCTAATAAATCGCTACAATCTCCCGTTTACACGCAACGATAAATTGTAACAATCTGGATCGTTACGATAACTTGTTACAATTGTTACAATTTATCGTATAGTGTAAGGCCCGCTTTAAACTAGACAGTGCTGCCAACTCACAAAAATTTATCTCCCTAAAACCGTAATCAAAAATCCTTAAAATCCCCACAATTACTAGGGATTCCCCCTAAAAAAATTATAGGTAGTATTTGTAAAATAATAAATTAAATATTTTAAATAAATAATACATCAAAAATAATAAAATATTATTAAAAAAATAATAAATTTCAAACAATCAATAAATAATTTCATTCAGTAACATCATTTTTTTAAAATTTTCATCCATATATTATCGAAAACTTCAAGTAACAAATCATTGTCTTCAGATTCTGACTTTTTAAAATCATACATATTGGCATTAAAATAATTTCAACATTTTTAAAACGTATAATAATTATGTTTATAAATGAATAATACGATTCGCTAGATTGGATTATCTCAGGGTCAATACTAATACAACTTTATTTTGCTTATCTTGAAAAAAAATATTTGAAGTTATAAAAATCCCTAAAAATACCCCTACCACTTTTTTCCCCTAAATTTGGGGGGAAAACCCCTAAGTTGGCAACACTGAAACTAGATATTGTTAATTTACATACATACATATAATCACGCCTCTTTCCCGTAGGGGTAGGCAGAGACCACTTCTTTCCACTTGCTACGATCCTTACATACATGTTTCGCTTCGTCCACTTTCATTATTCCTTTCATACATGCTCTTCGGTTTAGGGTACTCTTGACCTGGCCTTTTTTCAAGACGTCACCGATTTGGTCTTGAAATGTCCGCCTAGGTCTACCCCTTCCAACACTCCCATTCACACTCGCCTTATACACTTTTTTCGTCAATAGCTCTTCATTCATTCTCCCAACATGGCCAAACCATCTCAGCATACCCTTCTCAATTTTTGTCACTACATCTTCTTTCAGACCACAACGTTTCCGTATCTCACTATTTCTAATCCTGTCACTCAGTTTAACTCCTATCATACTTCGTAACGCTCTCATCTCAACTGCATTTATTCTGCTTTCATGTTTCTTCTGCCATACCCAACTTTCACTTCCATACATGAGTGTGGGAAAAAAAACAACACTCATTGTTAATTTAACATCTAATTTTTTTTTATATTCGGCATCGCGTGGTTTGGTCACATGCCTGATGCCACTGACAAAAGCAGGGAAACGTTTATCACGATTTAAAAGGACATTACTCACGTAATTGGAAAAGGATCAGGCTCTGCTAAAGAGCTGATCACTTACTAAAAACGATGTAAACTTTTTTCTGCAGGCCTGAGTACTTGAAATGGTGACGAATACCAACACTCAAAAATATTTGCATTTCTTTGCAGTCATGGCTAGAAAGCTATACAGACTGCGGTCACGCAATAGAAAGAAATTCGTACACCGACCCCTCATCTTTTGTCTTTGTCGCTCGCGTATAAACATAATGTGGTTGCGCTCACACAATACGGGGTCACTTAACCTGTGTAAAATTACATGTTGCAAAACCGCGTTACTTTGTACGTTTCTCTCTGGTGGGTAGTCTGGAAGAGATCACTATTTAGTTATAAGACCTTCCGTATAACATATTTAATGGAACGATAACATTAAACACTGCGTTTGCCAAAACGCGGTCTCCACTCCAGGACATGTCGGCTCCAATGGCCATTGATTATGGGACACAGGTGACCTTAACTGAGGTAGGGCACAGCAGGAAATTTCCTGCTCAAAATATGGAGCAGCCCGACTGGGGTAGTACCTCGACCTTACAGAAGACCACAGCTAAATAATACTGTTTTCAAGCAGTATTGTGTTCCTGTTGGTGAGTAAGGTGACCAGAGCTCCTGGGGGGGGGGGGGGGGATTGGGTATAGGGTGGGCAACGCGCTTGCGACGCTTCTGGTGTTGCAGGCGTATATATGCTACGGCAGTCACTTACCATCAGGTGAGCCGTACGCTTGTTTGTCGACTTAATAACATAAAAAAAGCCAAGTAAACCAGCAAGTTTGGACTGCATCGTTGAATACAGAAAGTGTCTGTGCACACACCGTCTTCACTACGTTGTCGGTAATCTCGTCTACGTCGCTAGTGGTTTCCAGCGAATAGAATCAATTTTAGTCAGTAGTAGTAGGTAGCAATACATCTTATACTATTAAACGAGCAATTCTTGTATATAATTATATATATTTTCTGAATCTCGGAATCGGCTCCAACGATTTTCGTGAAATTTAGTATGCAGGGGATTTCGGGGGCGAAAAATTGATCTAGCTAGGATTCATTTAAAAAAAATGTCGTTTTATCCCTGTTTTTAGGCAATGAAAAAATATCATTAGAATACGAAGCTTAATTTCACTACTGTTACCAAAGCTGTAATAGCGTAATTAGGAAATCGGCGGGTATCAAATCGTGTTGACCCGGGTTCGAATCTCAGTTTCCAGATTAATTTTTTTCTTTTTTTTTTTTAATTTCACTCGTGATTTATTATTTAAATAAAATTAAAATATAAAAATACCGAAAAAATAAATAAAAAATAAATAAAATGAAAATACCCAGGTATACCCAGGTACCAGGTCACCCAGGTACTAGTTACATAATATGATAAATATACGTGGTTGTATATGTCGTGGTATACGAGTATAATATATGGTGGCAATGTTTATTGCCTGTATTATTCTTCGTGCAATGGGTTGCTTTTACTAAGCCCGAGTAATTCGAATACCAATAGGATTTGGAAAAAGTGTTCGATCTTAGTTCATAATTAAATAATTAACAATATTATGATTATTCGCTTAGTTTTGATAGTTATAGGTACATTGGTTATACATATGTATGTAATTCTAAAATACAATACCTACTGATTATTTAAATATTTATTTACTGACTAGATGGCCCGGTGAACTTCGTATCAAATATCTTATATCTTCGTATCGTATAAATATTTGACAACCAATTTACAACGTTTTTGACAAAATACATTAAATTTCCCCGCTAGGAACATTTTGTATTGGAAAATTAAATAGTCGTTTTTAGTATTTTCCGTTACATATTATTTATGTTTCTTAACGTTTAAACCTTCCTTGAACTTCCACAAACATTTCAAGATGAAAATTAGCCAAATTGTCCCAGCCATTCTCGAATTTTAGCGAGACTAACGAATATCAATTGATTTTTATATATGTAGATTAATAGAAATATTTGAATGTTATCTGAACTCGTAAGTCGAGAGGAGTCAAATATGCGCCATATTTATTTACACAACAACAAACGTAAATACTAAGGTTATTATTAAAATTAAGATAAGAATTGAAAATTATGACGTTAAAGTTTAATTTTATTCAATATCAATTTATAAACATAAAACAAATTAAAAGTATTTATAAAGATTTGTTAGTTAAGTACGATATAACGCTTAGAGATAGCTCCTAAGCGTACCTATATACCTACCTACTTATTTTGTGCGTAACCCGAGTTCGTATAAAACAAACATTCAGGGAAAATTATAGCCACTATTAAACTGTATTGTCGACCTGTACTCCATTTAATGTTGCGTCGCTAGACGAGGACCTTTGTAATAATGTTACAAATGATGCTTTCATCCCTATTTCCTACATATGTCGGGTAATGTTGGTAATCTACTAAAATTGTTAAACCTCGTTTAACGTGCACTGATTTAGTTAACAGAGCTATATGACTTTATTTGAATATATTACCGGAATGCTCTACAATTGTAATTAGATTACTTCTATGGTCCATGTGTTAAAAAAAACGAATACATACATTGTTAATAAGTCTCTTAAAAAATCTGTATTACTAAATAACTGTATTAAAAATCGCAATGTAGTTTTAAGGCCTCTTGTTCCTAAGGGGTCTCCCTTGTTTATATATAGGACAATATTTTATTATAGTATATTATTACTAGCTGACCCCGCAAACGTTGTTTTGCCATATATGTTATTAGCCCCCGCAACCCCCTCTTGTGGGTGGAATTTCGTAAAATCCGTTCTTAGCTGACCTCTACTCGGTGAAAAGATTATTCCTACCAAACAAGTCTCTACGCCTTATGGCTCCAGAGATATCGTGATGAGTCAATATATGGGTGGAAATCTCTTTTATATAGATATACCTATAGATTTTAATGACAAATTACTACAAAAAAACCGGCCAAGTGCGAGTCGGACTCGCGCGCCGAGGGTTCCGTACAAACAAAATTATTAAAAATATTTTGATTATAATGATGTAACTAATCGTATAATACACACATTGTTTTTTGTGATGCCGATGTTAAGCTTTTTACATCGATAGTCAATGCTTGGGAGGAGTCACGTGATGCTTTAGGTGTATTCTGTGAATTATCCAAGGCATTTGACTGTGTTCATCATGATACATTGATCAGGAAACTCAGTCACTATGGCATTAAAAATAAACTTCTGAGTTCTGAGTTCTTAGTGATAGAACTCAGAGGGTTGAAGTAAATGGTACTAAGACGTCTGGGTCTCATATACAGATGGGGGTCCCACAAGGCTCAATTCTTGGTCCATTTTTATTTTTAATATATATTAACGACCTACCATATTTAGTAGAGAAGAAGCATAAGATTGTATTGTTTGCAGATGATACTTCATTAATATTTAAATTGCGTAGACAAGAAACAAACTATGACGATGTAAACAATGCTCTCTCTGAACTGGTGCATTGGTTTAGCGTAAATTACTTACTTCTCAATAGTAAAAAAAACTAATTGTATTAAATTTTCTGCTCCAAATATAAAACAAGTTGATATGCAACCAGAACTCAATGGTGATAAACTGAACTTAGTTTACTCAACCGTTTTCCCCCTGTTACCGGTCGCTTAAATTTTACCCCTCATGCGCCTAAAGAAGTATCACTTCAAAAATAAAATATTTTTCTGTATGAAGTAAAGTAACTTGAAGATTTAACAACATAATTTGCAAAAACTGATTTATGTATTTATTAAAATGGCGCTTTTTATTGTATGCATTATATATTATGAAAATGTCATTTATATTGTTTATAGTTTAGTTTGATCAACTTCTCGATCGTAAAACATTTTTAATACGTCTTGAGTAACAACAGATTGATCGCAAAATTTAACTTTATCCAATATATTTTGATGCAATGATTTTAAATCATTTTCTAACATTTTTTTAAAGGCTGGCGTGTTTATCATGTTAGCAAAGAATTTTCTATTAGCAGTAAATTGCGGAGCATATCCTACGGTCGTCTTAGAAAGCGCGTTAACATAACTGTGGAGATTATCCGCCAAAAACCTGTAAAATTTAATAACATTCACTTACTTCAGCTGATATTTACTGAAACTTAATAAATAATAATTAATATTTTTAGTGTCAATAAATACAATTAATAGTAGATATGGTGTAATTGCGTTCAGTAAGAACTCTATATGTAGAAGTAGGTACCTAATTGTTGTTCAATATAAAATATATTATCTATTTATTTACCTTTGATTCGGCATTGATGTTTCAAAACATTCATTGTATATGTTATTGTACAAATTAAACATATCATCCATTATTTTTTTAGCTTTATCAAGTCTAAAAATATTAATAAGTAGGTAGATCACAAAATGAATTACAAATTTAATGCAAAATTACATAAATATCTAAGTTTAAGAAATTGTTAACTAAAAAAGTTATAAAATAAAAGTATAAATAGCATTATTACTTCATATTTTGTAACCAACACCATAACATTGGTATTTGTGTGATGACAAATAACACTCTGAAAACTTCCATTTTATTGCTACGATTGTTATCGTATTTACGATCGATTGTTAGCGAAGTATGAAAAAGCGTAAAACAAATATAATATATTTTATCGAAACCGTATAGTTCTTGATTTTATATTATCTCAAATGAAAAAAAAAATAAAAAAAATAAAAGTCTGTGTGTCAGCTCCGACGCACGACTGGAGTTTACTTCTTCAGATCGCCTGTTTAGCCACATTTAAGGAGACGCGGGGCGTTACGTGTCGCGTGTGGCGTGGCGTCGCGCGTGTGTCAAAATGTATGAAAATGAACGCGTGTAAAATCGCTTCTCCGTAAACGCACTCATTCAACGCCCTACGTTTGAATTTAGTGCGGGCAGTCACGCCACACGACGACGCGCGACGCCCCGCGTCTCCGTAAATGAGGCCTCAATAGGCACAAAAAAGTAGTGTCCGACCGAAAGTCGGTTTCCGGCCGAAACCGAAACCGAAACCGAATATTCGGCCGTGGCTACAGTTTCGGCCGAAACCGAAACCGAAACCGAAACTCACGTGGTCAAGTATAAAATTCCTTAAAATACTGAAATTTGGTGCATTTTACCCATTTACACACATTTTTTTAATGACATGAAATGGAGACACAGTATATTAATTTTGTTGTTTAATCATTTATTTCATACTAGCTGTGCCCCGCGGTTTCATACGCGTTAATTGAAGGAAAAATTAGCCTTCCTCGTTAAATTGGCTATCCAAAACAAAAAGATTTTTTTTATTTATTCCAACCAGTAGTTTCTTAAATTAGCGTGTTTAAACAAACAAACTTTTCAGCTTTATAATATTTTTGCTGCGATGTTTTTTAAAAACTGCGATATCTCCTAAGATATTTATTGAAATCGAATGGTGTTAAGGGCAATTTTCTTTTAAATTAAATACTTGTGATGAAAAAAGTATTTATTTGCATAAGGATTTATATCATGTTTATAAAACACCTTCGCAAATATTGCATTATTATAGAACAAATTTGTTTAGCATAAAAGATAAAACCTCCTGATTTTGAAATATTCTTCATTGGTGCTCCGCTCCTATTGGTTTTAACCTGACGATGTAGTCTATAGGGATTGCAATCCGGTGTCATTTTCAATCCGGCCGGATCCGATCGAATTTTTATCAATCCGGCCGGATCCGGGCCGGATCCGGCCGGATTGATCAAACCATAATAACCTAACTTTTCTTTTTAATTCAAACGTATGTTGACCGGTAATGAAGTGAAAAAATTGTACATTTTAATTAAATATATTTTTTTAAATTAAATCTCAGTTTCAAAACAAATTATATAATCTATCAAATGAAAAGATAAAAATGTTTAAATCCGTGGGAGTTATTTCTCAGTACCTATTCATATATGTCGAATTTATTGATACAAATTGATCTAAGCCAAATTCCAATTTCGACCACGTCGTATTAACACGTGGTGAGACGAATCAAAGAGCTAGATTTGTAATTTTAATTAGCCTTTAATTATATTAGCATTTAATTATATTAAATTTTTTAGTGATTGTGGATCTTTGTCTCTACTTTTCCTTTCACAAATTTCACGCTATCTATCAGGGTATTACTTGGTTAAGGCTTCGGTTACGGATATATATAGGTACGAATATTTATTGATATGATATGGTTCCAAATATAAGATTTAGCCCGTAACAGTTCACTGCTGGGCATAGGCCTCTTTCTCCATGTAGGAGAAGGATTGTAGCTTAATCAGCGAATATGTTCCCTACTATAAGTAACGATAGCTATCAGGTATTTATGATAACAATCGGGACCGACAGCTTAACGTGATCTCCGAGGCACGGAGGGGCGGACCCACAAGGACAGACATCCACCCTGGAGAGAAATATTTGTACAAATACAAATATCCATCCCAAGCGGGAATCCAACCAGCAAACCGTCGATGTTATGATATTATGGTTACAAATATTAAATTTGTTCCGATTATCCTTTAGTTTCGGTTACAGATATTAGATTTTAGAGGAAATGCCACAATACTTTATTTTACTTCCTAACGTATATTGTATTAGTTACTGTTACAAATTCTGAGTACTCTATGTTAAACAGCGATGACTCCCACGATGATTTGGTTGCAAAATTAACTGACTTTATGATAATGTTATTTGACCAGAAAAATGTAAAACATAGCATAAAATTTAGTATTTAAATTACCCTTTGATTGATCTATGCTAAATCATCCGAAACTTTAATATCGGTTTATGGTACGGTTACAGATACATTTTTATTACGTATATCCAATAGTTTGGTTACGATAAAATAACATCCCTAGTTTGAATATTAATATTTCTAGGTATTCTGCAAGTAACGGCAATGTGAAGTTATTTAATATTCGCACAATAAGTCAAGCAACTTCAGTGTTTTTTCAGCTGTAAATAGAGTTGAATACCTTCACTATAATGCATCTATAACTAATTTAAATGGCAAAAAACTATCAATCAAGTCTTTAGTCTTAGCGTCAAAGGACTCGTGTATTTAAGAACCACGCTCTTTCTTTTAAAAAGAGGTCATTTTCTCAATAAATGCCAACACCGGATCCGGTCACCGGATCCGGCATTTTTTACCGGATCCGGTAACTGTAAAATGATGCCGGATCCGCCGGATTACCGGATCCGGTTTTCCGGATTGCAATCCCTAGTAGTCTATAGCTTTCCTAGATAAATGGGCTATCCAGCGCTGAAAGAATTTTTCAAATCGGACCAGTACTTCCTGAGATTAGCGCGTTCAAACAAACATATAAACAAACAAACACACAAACAAACAAACTCTTCAGCTTTATAATATTAGTAGATATAGTTAGATAACGTAAGAAAAAAAATTGCGTGCGTACAAAGTACACATGTCAGAAGTGAAACTCCTTTGGCAAACTAATTTTAAAAAAACTAATCGTTCAGAAAAGAAAATATCAGAAAAATATTTATTTTAACACAAACTACAACACATATAATATACAAAAAACACATAATCAAACATTTTATGCCAAATTGGTTTGCGAAATGAATAAAATGTGGCTATTTCATTTGAATATTTCTTGTTTTAATTTTGAAAGTAATTTCTAAATATGGTCCCTACTTCTAGCTAGGTAGCTGAGCTATCTGTATAAAGGAGAAGCTATTTTCCTCCCAAAAATTTTACAATTTTACTATTCTATTAATTTGCCACGAGTTGTTTAGAATTTAGTTTCATATTATTATTATTTTTTTATGTAACTAGGTCGGCAAACAAGCGTACGGCTCACCTGATGGTAAGACCGTAGCCTATAGACGCCTGCAACACCAGAAGCATCGCAAGCGCGTTGCCGACCCTATCCCCAATCCCCCCAGGAGCTCTAGTCACCTTAACAGAAACACAATACTGATTGAAAACAGTATTATTTAGCTGTGGTCTTCTGTAAGGTCGAGGTACTACCCCAGTCGGGCTGCTCCATATTTTTAGCAGGAAATTTTCTGCTGTGCCCTACCTCAGTTATAGGTTATAGTTACATTATATTCTACAAAAGATTATATACAAAATTTTAAAAATTATGTAGGTTAAGGGTGCAATAATAAAAAAAAAAAAATACAAAAATCGTTAACGCTGCAACTTACAATTATTTAAGTTTTTTTTTGTTTAAGATTTTGTTCGAAGTTTAACACGTCTACGCTGCTAGTAGTAGATTAAATCACGCTGGCAAAATTATTTCTTGTTAGTATAAGGCCACTATAGATTTGTGTAATTATTGAACAATCTATACTTAATACTTAATACTTAATAATATTATAAAGAGGTAAAGTTTATAACTTTGTTTGTATATACGGGGTAATCTTCGCAAATACTGATCCGATCATGAAAATTCTTTCGCTAACAGAAAGCTACACTATTCAGGAGTGACAAGATAAAAGGAAAAAGATAAAAATATATAAAGATTTTAAATCAGCAGGATTTGAACCTGCGCCCTCTGACGTGCCGTGTCAACAATTCAATCTAATCAAGCATTATTATTTGCCTTAGAAATTAATTGGTGATTTTAAAACATTTATATTTATCTGATTTGCAGAAAATAGTGAGAGTGTATTGGAACATATCAAATTTCACCGTACCCTTCTTATGTGAAATGGATTATAACGCCCAACGAAGTGGGCACGGGTCGGCTAGTCCAATATAATTATTAAGTTGAACCATCTCTAGTACGGGTTTTATTTGTGCTCCTGCCTCCTGGTTGTGTTGGACAAGGTTTTGGGAATTAACACTAATTGAAAAAAACGAATTAAAATACAAAAACAAAGTATGTACTTAGTTGAAAAAAGACAACGTTTCGCAGCAGTGCAAACTTAGCACCACATCGATGGAATTTTGGGTCGAAAATGACCTTAATCGATAGGTCTACGTTAGGTCCGTATAGGTCCACTAAATTTTTCGTTAGGTCCGGTATAGTTTTTTGATAAATAATTTTTTAAATTTAGGTTAAAAAAAAATGCAATTTTAGCACCCCATCCAAGGATTTTTAAAACCAAAATGACCTTAATCGATAGGTCTTCGTTAGGTCCGTATAGGTCCACAATAATTTTTGCTAGGTCCCTTATAGTTTTTTAATAAATAAATTTTTTTTAATTTTGGTAAAAAAAATATGCAATTTTAGCACCCCATCTATGGATTTTTGAAATTAAAATTACCTTAATCGATAGTTCTACGTTAGGTCCGTATAGGTCCAGTAAATTTTTCGTTAGATCCGCTATAGTTTTTTAATAAATAATTTTTTTTAATTTAGGTAAAGAAAAAGCAATTTTAGCACCCCATCCAAGGATTTTTAAAATCAAAATGACCTTAATCGATAGGTCTACGTTAGGTCCGTATAGGTCCACAATAATTTTTGTTAGGTCCCCTATAGTTATTTAATAAATAATTTTTTTTAATTTGTTAAATAAAATATGCAATTTTAGCACCCCATCTAAGGATTTTTGAAATCAAAATTACCTTAATCGATGAGTCTACGTTAGGTCCATATAGGTCCACAAAATTTTTCGTTAAGTCCTCTTTAGTTTTTTTATAAATAATTTTTAAAATTTTGGAAAAAAAATTCGTATTTTAGCAGCTAAAAAACTATGGGGGACCTAACAAAAATTATTGTGGACCTATACGGACCTAACGTAGACCTATCGATTAAGGTCATTTTGATTTTAAAAATCCTTGGATGGGGTGCTAAAATTGCATTTTTTTTTACCTAAATTTAAAAAAATATTTATCAAAAAACTATAGCGGACCTAACGAAAAATTTAGTGGACCTATACGGACCTAACGTAGACCTATCGATTAAGGTCATTTTCGACCCAAAATTCCATCGATGAGGTGCTAAGTTTGCACTGCTACGTTTCGCGGTGTTCCCAGGCGGTCCAATCCATCCAAGTACTGAACGTAATGGCGCTGCCGCGTTACTGGTCGCTCAAATTTTACCCCTCAACCTCATGCGCCTAATGCGAAGTTTCACTTCAAAATATTAATAATATTTTGGATATTTTTTTAAATTAAGTTCTCATAGCAAAATAATTATCAGTTATCAATTTATCATTTATCAATAACCAAATCACTTATTGTCACTGTTTCATTAAATGTCTTTGGTTTGTATTTGTACTTGGAAGAATCATCAATCTCTTTTAGGTACCTCTTATATAAAAATAATAATTACTAAAATTACTATTACACTCTTAGTTTCAGTCTCGACAAAGATAATAATCAAATCACACATTTAGAATTAACAAAGATACCTAGATCACAATTAGTAGGACAGTCATACTTACATTTAGAATTAAGTAACCCACTACTAAGCTACAGTAAACATTTGAATTGAAAACAGTTAGGCGAGCATGCACGACAACTTCCGAAATCAGTTTCGGTTTCGGCAAAAGTTTCGGCCAATTTTGGCCGAAACCGAAACTGCCACCGAAACTTGATTTTTGGCCGAAACTCGGCCGAAACCGAAACCGAAACCGAAACTTCGGTCGGATACTACAAAAAGGCTTACTAGTCTAAGAAAAAGATTAATAACATATCAAATGGCAAATAAACTAATCAAATATCGCCATGTATCGATCGATTGATGCCGCTTTTAGAAAACTATTATTAGTCTAAAGTCTATCGACGACTTTTTCTTGGTTTCCGATAGATGGCGTTGAAGAAGAAAAAAAAAGTAACGAGGTCATTCGTTCAACAGATTTTACACGGTTTACACCTCATATTTTTTCATACCGGGGGCCTTATATGAAAATCGATTCTCAAGGAGTAAACTCCAAAAATTGTTAAGTATTAAAATTGGTAAGTTCGGTAAAGATTGTTGTGCCCTGCAATAATATATGTAACGATCTTACTATGGCATGGTGACTAATCATCATATTTATGATAATCCTGGTCACGTGGACCATTTTGTAACTATACTATACTATGGGGTGTGATGAGAAAGACCCCAACATATATAAATTTATAACATCCTGGTCACGAAGAACCAAAATGTGACACTATCATGGTAGTGGCGTTACAAGCTAATATTAAGCTTAAGAGGACATCAAATGTCTTTGGCCTTATGAATGCGATCGTCTAGAATAAGGAAGGACTCTACGTTGTGTTTGATTTTTGTTTCAGAGTAACTTCAGTTCTTTTTGTGGTATGCCGAAGGAAAGACATAGTATATGTTATTAGAAGCCTTGATTTCTATATAAACTCTACAACTAACCAACATCCTACCTAGCCACTAATTTAAAATAACATTTCTGAATAATGACATTAAATTACTGAAATTAATTTAAATGAAAGATATTTACACTTACCAGTGATATAAATACTATAGATATCTAACTTCTGGAATACTATTTAAAAGGAAAGGAAAATTTTAAGCTTTACATTACCTCATAAGTAAATTAATTAAGAATTAATAAAATTTAGTAAATTAGAACCGTTAAGAATAAATAGGAATAAACTTATTTATTTAGAAATAACTATCACCTACTGTTTAACTAAAAGATCTGATATCTCCTTAAGAATGTGTAAATTATAATTGCTAATATTTTTAGTGAATCTAGATAGCTAAAATAGAAATAAAGTTAAATAATTAAATTCAGGATATTACATAATGGCATTGATTAATTGAATAGTGTCTAAGTTTCTTTTACATGTATTTTTAGATCAAACCTGATATAATAGATAGCTTCTGATATCTCTAAACAAATGAAATAAATATCAATAGATAAGTAAATGAAATAATGATTAAATACATATTGTATAGCTATTAATTATCTTGAAATAATTTATTCAGTTAATAAATTATCTCAGATAATTGTGAAAGATAAATTGTAGTGTTTGTTTGTATGTGTTATTCTGTTAGGATAGGGTTTATAGGTATTAGGGAATTAAAAGGCCGGGTTCATCTGAACCCGGGGGGTCGCAACCACCAAATCCCCTCCGACCCCATCCGATCCACACCGTGCTGAAGGCACTAAATTAAATTAGGCACATCGTTGGTGCTATTAAATCAAAGAAGGGTAGTAGGTAGGGAAATTAAGAGAACCTAATTCTCTACAGTAAGTTAGATGGAGATATATCCTGTCTAACAAATGCTTGTTTCATACCGTTGCAGTACAATCATGCAATGACTGTATTTGAGTAATCCCTTGGGACGTCATATAGACATAACCAGTGAACTACTAGAGTTGATGTAATTACCAAGCTGTAAACAGACATGGTACGAAGATGTGTTCCTCGTGAACAAAAGGAGATCGTGTCTACTGATCTTTTCATTGTGTGCTTACTAGCCACATACGGGAACTTCGGTCACACAACTACTTTGAAATTCGATCACGAAACCTACTACTTTTGTCACAATAGGATTGTATAGTGTAATATCCCATAGGAAGACCTACTGAGTTACGGGTCTATAGTCCGCTATAGTGTCTAGCCTCGCCACCATTGTGAGATGGGTCAAACAGCGACTAGCGACTTGCGACAACGCAACCTTTCGAGTGTCCTATAAGGAAATTAAGAATAAATATAGGTATAAGACCAACATGTAAAGTGGGTGTATTGTGCAGGTTTGCCCTTGCATGACTCACAGCACTCACATGAAACAGCATTCATTAAACAGAATAGGTTGTTCAATTGAAACACTGAACCAGTAATTAAGTTGTTAAACATTTGAATATATCAGGCTCTCTCAGGAACTGAATGGATTTATCAAGGACATGGCAGTGTCGAGAGATAAATAAAACAATTAAAATATAACATACTTCATTTACTCAATCAGAATCTCTGAGAGTATCTCATTTTCACAATGAAAAGAGAATGTATATTTAATAGGTTTTATAATCCATCAATGTTTGTATGTTTGTACAACACAAGAGGGCTTGATTAAGGCTTGGCTTAAATCTCAGTAAATCCGCCTTTAGGACTTAACAGAGACCGTCCACAAAAATTAGCAATAAATTAATTGGAAAAGTGAATATGTTTCTCTATTAGTCTAAAATAGAACTTCATACCACTGTCCAAATATAAATTACTAACCTTTGTTGCAGTTCAAACAACGACCATACACTAGGTGTCTGGTGAAGTTTGTCCATATCTCTTATCATAGATAAGGAAACGTACGTATAGTATTTACCAAGAACATAGTTCAATTAGGCAAATACAAACGCAGAGGTTGGTAGGAAGTACACGCAACTTTCTTTACTAGATAGCCCAAGTTTAGGATCTACCTAGCATCGATGACGCGATGAACTGTGGCTTAGACGGGCCAAGCCTTATAGGGAATACCTATAATAAAACACTGGCGAATACAAACATTTATGGATTCACCTGAACAAGGTTTATATAGTTCAATGAAAGTCATCGTAAGAATGAGACACTCCAGTCTACCAGTTACCTCGTCTTGACACTCATTTAAGAACATAAATTCTTAGATCAATGTTCAAAACTACAAAAGTTTGTGTAATGTCAAGGTTCAGTGTATAATTACCTCATCTTAGAATGTATTCAAGAGCTAAAAGCATCCTTGAACCCATTCAAGACTACAACCACCTTGTTACCTCGTTCCAACATATATTTAAAAACTACAAGTTCTTAAATTAATGTTTGAACTACGAGAGTTTGTGTAATGTCAAAATGAAGCCAAATATACATATATATATATATACATATACAAACATACATATACATTCAATAGAAGCATATTTATATGTAGAGAATATTCAATAAGATACGACAACTAATCATTAGTTTGTTTATAGGTCATATTATAGAAATATCCACTACTCTATCTACTTCCTAAGTAATGACTTCATTAAACAACACAGTAAAATTTCATTTCATTATTCAAATACACCCTAACGAAATTCTATTTAACTCTTACTATAGCCATATCTAATATGATAGTTTTAACCAAAGATTCATTCAATTTATATATGTAATTTAAAGTTAAACGAATGTAATTTCGTTTCATTCTATCAACATCATATTGTGATCACTTATTTAAGCTAGATTTCATTTTATCAGTTAAATTCAATATAATTATGGTCATAAGGCTTATTTCATAATAATTTCATTCAATAATCAATCAATAATTAATAGTATCGATGTAAATCTAGATAATAATTCATTAGATATCTTTTATTAAAACCCGTAAAGTTATGAAAAATCTGTAAAAGAAACACAACATGAATCATTTTAATTCTACATTAATTGGAGACACGCATGTTTATCACATAGTGTATCAAAATTGTGAAATTGTTTTACATGCAAATATAAAAAATAAATGTGCATCGAACCACTCAGGAGCTCTTCATCACAGGTCTTTCACTGACTTTATTTAGCGGATTACAATTAAGATTTTTATAATAAAGAATTGCACTTAATAATAATTAGTAAAAAATAAATTAAAACTATTTCGCGAACTACACTGAAGCGACATTGCCACACTCGGCCAGCTTACGCTAATGAAATCTCTGACTCAGACCTAAAAATACCTTTAGGTATTTTATGTTTAATCTAAGTCAGAGGTCCCATAGCTTCGCCAACCAAGGGGCCGCGACGGCCGATTAAGCTTACATGCTTTCTCGCTCAATACTCTACCTCGAATCTAAGACCGAAATCTCAATGCCCTCTGCCCGACGCCCCAACTGTATATATCAAGTCTCGCGTCTGCTACCCCCTCTACGCCTACCAACGCGCGTCCCAAGATTCCCGGAAAAAAAACCCACGCCCTGCAGTGTTGCCATCTACACGGCAACTCCCATGTTACACGGAAATTTGGATATATTCGGTGATAACCGCGGTACACAGCAGTACGTTCATTTCCGTGTTCAAAACCACGGCAATCCAATGTGTAATTGTTTTTTCCTAATAATTTAATCGATAGTTGATAAGTCATTATAGTGCAACACAACAACAAGAACAAGAAATTAAATTATTACAAAAAACAAGAAATAAAATTATTACTTCCTCAATAAATTGAGCTTTACCGGCTGCAAGCACTTTTATCCGATCCGAAGGAAATTGCGTAAATCAATTAAACGAAACCACAATAGAAGATAAACAATATAAAGGAAAAAAACAAATATACATTGAATAAAGCCGATAAATTTGTATGACGGTTGTGAAGAATAATGTATTATTCAACCGATTTCAAAAGGAAGTTATTTAACCGACTTCGAAAAAGGAGGCAGTTACTCAATTTGACCGCATAAATATACCCTTTTTATGTATGTTCGGGGACAACTTCGCCGTTCATGAACCGATTCTTACAATTCTCTTTTGTTTGAAAGGAGACACCCCAAGGGCGGCACCACGACAAGAAAACCAGGACATGATAACGGAATCCCAGGCAAACCGTGGGGAACCCTCGAAAATCGCAGTGACGACCAGTGCGTTTGTCAACTTCTTCTCGTCCACCCATGCTGCATTACCCGTCGATACACTCGTAGTCAGTTTTCTCGTTTGCTGCTAGTAAACACAATTATTTATCGTCATTTTTAATCTTACGTGTTAATGTAAAGTAATTACACGGCAATTTTGTAGTTTTTATTCCAAAACACGGTAACTTAAAATCTTGTGATGGCAACCCAGGCGTCATGTGACTCCAGCAAAAAACTGTATCCCACGCCTACCCAACGCTTAGGGCCGGTTTCACCGTTTGCATTGGAAACTAAGCTTAATAAAACTACGTTTTGCTTAATCGAATTTATAGTCCGATTCTAATCTTAGTTTTCGTTTAATTATTATTACGAATCATTTGTATGGGAATATAGCAAAGTGTTGTTTTAAGACTTTTCCAGGCAATTCTTTTTTTAAAATCTCTCTCCGCAACAACCATCCTCATACTTCAAGGAACAAAAAAAAGAATTAGCGCAATCGGTTCAGCCGCTCTCAAGATTTGCACTTAGCAACATATTCAGCTATTCATTTATATATATAGAGATACACTACTATAAACTCGAGTATCAGAATATATCATATGACAACTTGACAAGATTTGTTTTTAATAGGTTAGACCGTTAGAAGCTCTAGACAAACCGTGTTTACACAGCTAAACGCCAAAAATCGGTCGTTTAGAATTTAAACTCAGTTATTCTCTAACTGCGTTTAGTTTATGTTGGTGAAATGCAATTTCCAGCTCTAAACTCCGTTAAACGCGTAACCCGAGTTTACGTCGAACTAATCGCGATTATTTCAATCGGTGAAACCGGCCCTTAGAATGTTTTACCTTATCAAAGTTTTAACAACTCTGTCAACACAACAAATTTAAGCTTGTCTCGAATATATTTAAAATTTATCACCTAATATTTTAAACCGATAGCTAAACTGTTTGAGTTCCCAGCTAATAAATCTCTATTCTTAAGTACAACTTAAAATTTGAGACCCTAATGGATTAGAACAATTTTTGTTGACTGAGTTATGTTTACGTGTCAACACACATTTCGTTTTATGCGTTTGTTATCTTAAAATTTATGGCACTAATAAATTTGAACCATATCCGTTCACTAAAACAACCGAATTGTGTTTATGTGTTACGTTACATATAGTAGGTACAAATGTAATCTCTTACGTGGAGAATACACTTCACATTTGTAAGAGATTCTAGTTAGACAATAAGTGTTCACATGAGCGCTAAATTTTTTGATTCACTTTACTTTAGTTACATTTGTTTTTAGTTAATAAAATAGTTTTTTTTTAATTATCAAAAAATGAAAATGAATTCATTAAAAATACTTAAAGTTATTATGTACAAAATACACTACGTTTAAAAACTTTAGCAACGTGATCCTATTGAGTTTGAGTACCTATACATACACATATAAATTAGTTCTTTTTTAAAATTCATTACTTAAATGTTACTAGAATTTTTTTTGTAACTTAACTTGTTAATAAGTTCGCGCCATAATGTCCGGCGCTTAATATGGTGTTCAAAAATCAAAGTAATATTAGAAATCACGTCAACCATTGCCAGGCACTTTGCATAGTGGAAATCCCTAGGCAGACAACCAGAAACTTTTGTAATTGAACATAATATGTCAAAGTATATTAGCTGAATTTTGCACACCTGTATAATAAAAGAGCGGTCATATATACATATTTTATATATTTGTATATGTTACTTGACTGTTAGAAGATATTCCCTCAGTAGCCACACAGTTTCGACAGTTCTAACCCTTGGCCAGTATTATAATAAGTAGTACTCGTATTATGGTATAATTTTTTTTCACTTTTTACCATTTTCAAAGGCTTCAGCCTTGGTCTAATACTACATATACATAGGTAGGTATACTGATTTATAGGTACATGACTCCATATTTTGTTTTTCAATTAATAAATTTATTATAAAAGTGTAAAGTTTTTGATTTAATTACAGTAATTTAGGACTGTCACCTTTTAGTTTTACTTTCTATATTTTCTGTTCCTAAATATCTCCTAAGGGCCTATGCAAACCACGTTTTTTAAACGCGCCGTCGACGCGTGTTTTAAAAGCGCGCGTCGACGGCGCGCTTTTATCCTACAGAGCAGTTTGTTGTCGTTTGTATCGATACAAACGCGCGGCACCGGCGCGTCAGTATCGATACACACGCGCGTTTGCATCGCGTCTGTATCGCTAATTCGCTACACACGCGCGTCAACGGCGCGTTTTAAAAACGCGCGTCGATGGCGCGCTTTTATCCTACAGAGCAATTTGTTGTCGTTTGTATCAATTAAAACGCGCGTCACCGGCGCGTCCGTATCGCTATACACGCGCGTTTGCATCGCGTCTGTATCGCTACACACGCGCGTCAACGGCACGCTTTTATTATACAGATGTGCAAAGGTCTACAGGCTGCGTCTGACTTGCGTGTGTATCGCGTCTGTATCGCTACAAACGCGCGTCGACGGCGCGTTTAAAAAACGTGGTTTGCATAGGCCCTAAGGGTTATTTATTTGTTATCGGATGCATATGAAACGATACTCTTGCAAAGAGACAAGTAATAATACCAAATGTTATTTATTTGTTTAACTTTATTACATGAAAAGGCGCATTTAAAGTAAGGCAGATTTATCTACCAGTAGATCTTAAGACGTATGTACTGAAAAAAAAAAAATTTAATTATTGTATGAACAATACATACGGGAAAGTACGAGCAGTATTTCATGCGGGTGGTGAAGTCGCGGGTGACGTTTAATAACGAAAAAAAAAGTTAATATCGTGTTAAAAAGGAATCGAATGTCATCGGATGTCGTTAGTACGAGCTCTCACTCGTATGTTACAGGCGACCGACCTGGAGCGATAACTTGGGAAAATCATTTCTCAAGTGACTTTCAATTTAGTTTCATTGCGTCTTGTATCGGGAAATTACATTTTTGATAAAAATAATTTTTCATAAAATTTAATAACAAATTTTTAATTAATTTCCAATATTTCATTAATTTCATTAATTAGTGTGTGTCCTATAAAGCAGAAATGATTGAATTTTTAGAAGCGTAGGTGAAATTAAAAAATTATATTTTTGTTAATTGTTTAATTTTTATTTAAGTTACAATAGCGTTGGGGGGATATCAGACTTAGGTCTGACACATTTATAAATAATTAATTTTAGATAATATGAAAATATTATACTACGAGACACAACATGCTAGATACTTGCACTAAGTATAAACGTATGCTGGCCATTAGCTGGCCTCACAAGGTCACGAACGTGGAAGTTATGCGACGTATCAATCAGAAACGCGAACTTTTGCAGACCGTCAAGATGAGAAAAGTCGCATATCTGGGACACGTGCTGAGGCACGTACGAACTGTTACAACTCATCACGATGGGAAAAGTTGCTGGAAAACGAGGCGTAGGTCGCAGAAAAAAGTCCATGCTACGCAACATCCGCGAGTGGACAGGCATCGCGAGCGCCGCCGAACTCTTTCGCCTCGCGAAGAATAGAACAGAGTATGCGAAGCTGTCAACCTTCGCTAGTCGGAGAGGCACCGTAAGAAGAAGAGAAGAAGTATAAACCCTGCGATTTTGTATGACCCTTTTCAGTTAGTTAGTCCTTTAAACGTCAATAACAGTAAACAGTCAATACAGTCAGTAAACTCAATCTAAAGTATAATTATATGCCCCTCATGCATTCTAGAATTACAGTTTCTAGAGCAGATGAAAAAAAAAAACAGTTGCTCTGATTCTCAAAGAGGTAGATAGTGCCTCAAATGACTGGGATTTAGAGCAGATTATAGGTATAGTCGAGTACCCTTACGATTTTTAATGCTCAGTCACTGACGTGCTGAAATTGTGAGCAATTAAATGAAGACCTTTCAGACGCTATGTTAAAAATGTTGAGTTGTTGATCAAATGATGATCGAATTATTTTATTTCATGAAGAAGATAACTGCCTAGTACCATCACCACCAAGAATTGTTTCAATTCAGTTAAGTTTAGTTAAAAATTGTGCGACCTGCGACGACGCGTTAGTGCAACGGTCACATCACTGGTTTGTGACTGTTGCGCTGGCGGTTGCGGGTTCGATCCCCGCACATGACAAATATTTGTATTGTGTATTTGTGCAGTCCTTGTGGGTCTTCCCACCGTGGCTCGGAGAGCACATTAAGCCGTCGGTCCCGGTTGTTATCATGTAGGTACACCTAATAGCAATCGTCGATGACAAACAGTAATGAATGTAGTTACATAGGTACATAGTAAAGAGACTATAACCGTCTATAATGCTGTAAGTACTATAATTATTAACACAGAAGATTTTTCTAAATTACGTAATTATAGATCTCTACTAATATACAATGTTTTCATTAGCATTCAAGAAAGTGAAGGAAATAATCTATTTTCATCGTTTCCCTCTGAAACAGCACGGTAAAAGTTTTCAAATGACATTTGAAATAAATTTCCGCCATCGCCTGCGCTCCGGTTGAGCCACAAGCAATCAATTGGAACATGGGATTGATAATAATTACCCGCAAACCACATTTTATTCTTTCATCATTTATTTCCTTGTGTAATTATTATTAAAGATAAAAATAAGTTACTTCTTATTTTTTTTTTTGTAAAATAACATTAATAATATCATAAAAAAATTATAATTAAATATACAGAAAGATAGACGGAGAAACACAGATAAAGGAACAGAGAAAGTAAAGACTTAGTGAATAATGTCACATAAATACAATTTTTTAAACTTCCACTATGAATTAAAGTCTACTATGAAGACTTCTATCTAATATAGGATATATTACATCTACCGAAATATCAAGAGTTTAAAAATGTCAATCGCGGTAAATCCCATAGAATCAAAGTATTCGATTTAATAAGAAGTTGAAAATGTTTGATCTGTCTGAAATACATGATAACGATTTTCATGTAAGTCTTGAATTAACTTACTATTCGAAATGATGTTCATTTTATTGCAAGTAGTTAAGGACGTATACGTTAACAGTTTACTTCAAATTAAAACATGTAATACATAATACCTATTCATAATCTGTTGCTACAATGCCAATACATGCATATGCAATATATTGTGGTGAAATGTCGACACATAGGAATTCTGTGGCTAATATCCAAAATGCCAGTGCGTATGAGGATAGAGGCGTCGATATTAATTAGTGAGCCTTTATCTGTCACAAGCGTAGAGGCACAAGTTCGATCTGCCAACCACACTTGGAGCTGTCTATCCAATAAGTAATTACTCAGCCATACCTACCCATGTCTTTTGATATATACGGTGTATGAGATGGATGGAAGACGAGAAGCTATCTTTAGGGCCATCGTCTTTCATCGAGAGCAAACAGGAACGGTTATAAATAAAAATAAGAAACTTTAAATCAAATCAATCAATTAAAAATCTATTTCAACACGTAATTTCATTTCTATATTTTCTTATTAATAATTAATTGTGTCGATTGATAAAACATTTATAGAAAAGTCCACCCATGCCAAGTTTCATTCAAAATAATCTTTTAAAAAGTTTTTAAAGTGAAGTAAAGATTCTATAATACAAAAATTCTTTTTTATACAAGACAGCCATATAACGGCTTCAAAAAAGTTACACTCGATTAAAGTTACTATACTTTTTGTAAATTCCCAAAGATACAATAATGTAATGCGAGATATTCGTTTATTTATTTTATTAATTTAAAACGTTGATCGACGATTCGACGATCACGATTCAGCCTGTAACATCCCACTTCTAGGCGTAGGCCTTTTTCTCCATATAGGAGAAGTATTGGAGTTTAATCCACCACGATGTTCCACTGCGGGCTGGCGGATATGTTCCCTACTATGAGTAACAATCGCTATCACGTATTTATGATAACGACCCGGACGGACGGCTTAACGTGCTCTCCGAGGCACGGTAGGGCGAACCATAAGGACAGACCTTCAAACAGGAAAGAAATGTATGTATTTGTACAAATAAAAATATTAATCCTGAGCGGGAATCGAATTCGAAAACCGTCGTGCTTTAGGCGACTAGCCCACCACTAGACCAGAGCGGTTGTTTGGTATAATAGTTTTTATATATTTTTACATTTTGAAGTAGATATAATTATTACGAGCGAACTTGTCCAATATGTTACATGAAACATTACGCCTCTGAAAGTTATAACAATACCCCGTACGCTGTAGTTGAAAGGTGAGTTTAACGAGAATCAAAAAACTTTTAGTTGCGATATTGTTAATACGAGTTTTTACGTGTTATAGGGATGCTCAAAAAAATAATTTGTATCGATATGTCGTATTGTAATGTATCACATGCGTTTGATCGATACGTGATATTATCGAATCTTTTGTATCGATACATGCGATATTTTCGATACTTTCATCGTTTTCCAATGATAAAGACTAAATTACATTATTAATCTCCTCTATTAGCGCTTTGTCCATACATCCACCAGTCTTTAGAAGTCCACTGCTGGATGTAGGCCTCTCCAAATCTATACTAATATTATTAAGCTGAAGAGTTTGTTTGATTGTTTGTTTGTTCGAACGCGCTAATCTCAGGAACTACTGGTTCGAATTGAAAAACTCTTTTTGTATTGGAAAGTCCATTTCCTAAAGAAGGCTATAGGTATAGGCGATATAATTTTCTCAAATACAGCAAAAGAAACTGTGGGACACAGCTAGTCTTTTAGACAGCAAGGTCTTTTAGCTTTGAGGTTCTTTTGATACAAAAAAGAATGAAATTTAAAAAACAGGGATTTGTCGAAATGTAAAACAAAAGTTGACTCGTGGAGCTCTCTGTTCTAACACTCTTCAAGAGATTAAAATATTATGACGGTAACGAATCATAAAATTTTATTATTTTTATATTAAAGTTTTTAAAGTTTATATTAAAGTTTTTAAAGTTTATATTAAAGTTTATCATTAAAGTTGTTTATTTGACTAGCCCGTTGGCGCAGTTTGTAGTGAGCCTGCTTTCTGCTCCGGGGGTTGTGGTTTCGATTCCCACCCCGAATCTGGGTGTAATCTATATTTATTTATATATGTAGTATTTATATGTATGTTTATCGAAAAAAAAATGTAGCTATAACAGTCGGCTGTTACCTATAACACAAGCATTAAGTTTACTTTAGGAACCGACGACCGTGTGTGTGTTGTGTAGATATTTATTTATTATTATTATTTTTATTAGTTATTAGTAGTTTAATATCGTTTTATGATAACATTAAATAAAATTAATTAATTAAAACAAATATAATATTAATTGTAAAATGACGATTTAAAAGTGGTTTTGAAGCGCACTTGAATAAAGTACTTTTTGATTTTGATTTGATTCAGTTAAGTTGCCAAAATTTTTAGTAAATCCCATGGACTTAATACTACTAACTATTAAGTCCATGAGTAAATCCTTTATGAATAAAAATTAATCGACGAAATGTACGCATGCGCGTAGCTTTAGAAAGACTGTACTAAACTGGGGAATTCTTTTTTTTGTTTGTCATTGACTAAAAAATCAATATATTTATAAAAAAAAGGCGCTATGAAGTTCGTCGGGTCAACTGATACTATAAAATGATATATAGTATAAAAAGAGATTTTTAAAAAGATGTGAGTACGAACACTTATCCAAGGGTTTGCACATGGAACTGATGGAACCCTAAAAATGTTTATGAAATGAGTAATACAAATTTCATCATCCGTCTGATTAGAAAATACTCGAGCTATGCAAAGAGGTTTGATGTCTATGACATAACATCATTTGGACCGCCCTCAAGTGAAGACGCCCCCTTGATTGGAATATTAGCTGGTTGATAACAAATTCGAGCGGGGCTGAACGCCGGTAATGAATGTTATGCCTCCTTCCGAAATCTCTTTTATTGGCTTTCAATAAAGCATCAAGAGGTCCCCCCTTAGGGCACAAATTCAAAAATATAAAAAAAATATAATATCCTAAGTCTAAACGTATTATAAATATGAAACACGGTATAATTTTAATACATCACTATAATTTTGTAAAAATTTACATACGATATTTACGTTTCGCGATTTGGAAAAGTAGGCAACATTCAAATTGTAACTATGGTATTGTAACCTATTTATTATATACTAGCTGACCCGGCGAACTTCGTACCGCCTAACACTTGATTCTTTAATTTTTAATTATTTTTTAATACTTATCCTTCCCGGAACCCACTTAAACTTTATAGTATGGTATACACTTAAACTTTATGGTATGGTATACACTTAAACTTTATGGTATGGTATTAAAGTTCAAATTGACTTTTAAGTATTATTACGAATCTTTTGTATGGGAATATAGAAAAGTGTTGTTTTTTGACTTTTTCAGGCAATTTTTAAAATTTTTCTCTCCGTAAGATCCATCCTCGTACTTGAAGAAATATTATAAAAAAAGAATTAGCGAAATCGGTTCAGCCGCTCTCGAGATTTGCGCTTAGCAACACATTCAGCGATTCATTTTTATATATATAGAGAGATATAGAGATGTAGTCATTTCGCGATAATTTTGTGATAATATTTAATAAATAATATTTGTCTGTAAACATTTTACCAAAAATATTTGCTATAATTTTTTTTTATCTTGGTAAGATATTCATGAATATCTTTCAAAACACATTATTTTACAATGTATTACTGAATTGTGTAAAATATCTAAGCCGATGACTGTGGCGGTTTGATTCCGCCTTGGAGAGTAATCGATATCTCAGACTGGACTTATTTAAATAATAAGCTCACTCTGGTTAAAACCGGAAAATACTGAAAAATTAAAGAATTATTTACTGCAAAATTGTGTGAAAATTTTGGAATCCCTGTTTCAAACAAACAATAGCTTACAATAACTTCCCATACAAACCAATCGTTTTTATTTGGAATTTTCAGCAGGGTGATAACAGTTTTTAATAAATATGCGTATTACATAAAATATTGAAATTAACGATTTCATATTGAAAATTTAATACAATAAGTAGGTACATTAAATTGTTCAGTTGAGGTCGGTATTACGGTTATAACCGAGGCAAGTATGAGGTTGAGGGTCCTTCATTGTTATTAATTATTATAAATTAACTTAATAAACGCTATGATCGGTATTACACCTTAAGAGTAGGGTCCGGAATGAGAATTTCGGAAACGGTCTTCTCATATTACATTCTTTCCTTATACCTTTATTTAATATCGTTATAATATTTCGAATTTATATAAGACAATTTTTTTTACATCTATTTCTTCATCAATATCTAATCTAAATCTATCAAAATAAATCACTGTAATCATGGCAGTTAAAAATGTGTATTGATAAAAATATAGGTTTATATTTGATATATTATCATGACTTTTTTTAATCATGTTTACTTTTTTTATTCAGTAGATCAAAAATAAATTGCAATTTTTGTTACATCAAAAGTGATGGACTAACAATAAAAACTTTTCACCCCTTTAAATATACAATTTTCTAAAACATGTTCTTAGCTGTCTAACTGTAAACTTGTAGCGTCCGTAGCACAAAAAATGAATGATTCTCGTAAAAATTTGCGATAGCCCTTAGACTATCGTAACGCGGCTTTGTCGCAATATTCGTTCTTATATAGTAGACGTTTACTAACTATCAAATATCTCCATGCAAAATGTCAAGCTTGTAACAAAGAATGAAGAACTTATATAAAGTACCTGGGTGACCGAGCCTAGCTCGGTAGTCGGTATTTTTAGTATTTTTTTTTTGTTTTGTTTTTTTTTTCTCGGTATTTTTATATTTTATTTTTATTTAAATAAAAAATAACGAGTGCAATTAGAAAAAAAAGGAAAAAAAGGAAAAAAATAAATATGGCTTGCAGACGTGGATTTGAACCTTGGTCTTCTCGGTTGAACCCGTCCGATTTCTCACCTGAGCTATTATAACCTTTAAGACAATTGTGAAAATTACCTTCCTATTCTAGCGATATTTTAGCCATTTTTTCATTGCCTAAAAACAGGGATAAAACTAAATTTTCTAAAAATGAATTCTAGCTAGATCAATTTTTCGCCCCCGAAATCCCCTGTATACTGAATTTCACGAAAATCGTTGGAGCCGATTCCGAGATTCAGATTATATATATATATACATACATATACAAGAATTGCTCGTTTAATAGTATAAGATACTGGATAGAGCCCTGAGACCTCCTTAATGCGACTTTCTCGCAAAATCAGCTCTTTGTCGACGTCTACTAACTATTAATTATCTCCATGCCGAATTTAAAGCTTCTAGGACAAAAAAAAAACGAATGTGCTTTAGACCACACGACTGAAGTAAAACTTCTTTAGCAATAGGCTTGCACAATAGGCCTGCACTGTATCTTAGATCAGTGTTCCGCAAACATTTTGTGTTCAAGGTACACCTAGGAAGTAGTACCTAAATATTTTCAAATACTTTCAAGATTCTAAGTTCACGGGAAGTAGGTACCCTGTAACTGTAAGTTTTGATTCCCTTTCGTCTTGACAGACAGACGGACAACAAAGTGATCCCATAAGAGTTCCGTTTTTTCCTTTTGAGGTACGGAACCCTAAAAACTAATTTAAAAAAATAAAATAAAACTAATTGAAAAAAACAAAGTACACATGTCAGAAGTGAAACTTCTTTGGTAAACAAATTTAAAATTATTTACATAGATTTACAAAGTAGCGAGGTGGGCAGCGTGGCGCGCCCTTCCCTGTCGTTTTTCCGTTGCATCAGGTTTGAAATCACAACGATTCTAAAGAAGTTTCACTTCAAAAGCAAAAAGCCAACGTCACGCGGTGTTCCCAGGCGATCACATATCCAAGTACTGATCGTCATGACGTTACCGGTCGCTCAAAATTTTACTGATAAAGAAGTTTCACTTCATAAAAAAAAATGAATTGGCTTCACGGTATTGATTAATTACTATCACAGAATAACGAAATAGCAATTCCCATTGTCGTTTGAGAAACGGCGTTGTTGCGGACAATCGGCTACAAATTAAAATATCTGCAGAACTCCGCAATGGAATTTGATCTGTTGCCAAATCTTGTTAAAAATATCCATCGTAAATCTTTCCGCAAACCTTCAAGAAAATTGTATTATACGTAACAAGCTAAATATTGATTTATTTTATTATGAAATATTTTTAAAGAAGCTAATGTGGACGTGGGCAGGTTAAGAATTGAAGCTTAAACTCTGATTAATATGTTTTGATTAAAAATGTTATTTCTAATATCATATTGAATACTAGCTGTGCCCACGACTTAGTCCCCGTGGAATAGTGACTTTGGAGTTTTGGACAGCATTTTGTGGATATAATATCTTTTGGTTTATTTTGGATTATAAACACCGTCGTTGGGGTATTTACATGTTCAACGTGACTCTTTAAATTAGCATAAGTTTTTTGTTTATGAACCGATTGATATAAAGTAAACACGATATGTTAAGTGAAACTTACCACATTATATTAGTGCAGCAATTTATTAATTCGAATTGACTATAGTTTCATTTTTATCAGCAGGTTGTTGTATACTTCGTTATAAGATCACGTGTTACAGTTGATGGTACAATTGTAAAATCAAATTTTTTGGAGTTTACTTCTTAGTTCTTAAGAATCGATTTTCATATAAGGCCCCGGTATGAAAAAATATGAGGTGTAAAATCTGTTGAACGAATGACCTCGTTACATTTTTGTACGCCATCTTTCTGCTACGACGTTTACGACAGTATCAGCTACGGCTTACGACGTTTGCTACGTAATCGGTTACGTTTTCTAATAATGCCATCGATAGATGACGTTATTTGATTCGTTTATTTACTATTTGATATAGTATTCATCTTTTTCTTAGACTTTAAAGCCTTTTTTGTTTATACTTAGACAGTCGATCTGACGAAGTAAATTCCAGTCGTGCGTCGGAGCTGACACACACACTTTTTTTTTTCTAGTATCTCAGTACTCTTTTAGCTTTTTGTACACTTTGGTAGCGACATTGGCATTGATAATTCGCGCTTGCCGACAGGATGTGGGATTGCTTTGCGCATCGTGCAGGAATCGAAAATAGACAATAGTTTTGTCCAGTATAAAAATAAAACAAATAAAATGTTAAAGTATTTCACAATTTAGCCTTTAACATCCTATTGCTGGGCATAGGTTTCTTTATCCCTGTAGGAGAAGGATTGGTACATTCTAGTGGTTGGTACTAAATCCACCACGCTGCTCCGGGTTGGCGGGTATATTCCCTAGTATGACTAACGATCGCTATCAGATATTTATGATAGCGACTAGGATCGAGACCTTAACGTGCTCTCCAAGTCATGGTGGGGAGACCAGCAAGGGCAGCATCAAAACCGGATAGAAATATTTGTACGCATATTCGTGCCGATAACCGAAACAGTGTAATATTTTTGCAGTGTCAAGTATACCTGTGGGCTGTGTATAATAGTGACCTAACTACTCCTGCTAAAGTCATTTAATTTGTGAAGAAACTTAAAAGAACTGTACCGGTTCAGATAAAATAGAGGGTTGAGAAAATTCTCTCACTTTAAATATCCCCGGCTACTTTGTTTCTCGTCCCTCTGTAATTAAATTTAAGGAGAACCGCGTTTGTTGGAGTTGGAGCGGCGTTGTTTTGATTTAAGAGAATTAATTAGTGTAACTGCCGAGCACACTCGTGCCGAATGGCCTTAAGGTGTAATTTTCTTGATGGAAATTATCTATATCCGAAATTGCTAGAAATTATTAAATGGAAAGTCAGCGAGCGATTCAGAGTTCCATTTTCTCTACTGCATAAATCACTTCGATATTAGCATTATAAAGGTATGAATTCTGTTTGTTTATTCGAATCGTGACATCGTGAAATTCCTAACAAAATCTTCGCTTTGATTGTTTGTGTCTTCAGTTGTTTTATTAAAAATATTTTTTTAATATATTGAATTGAATATCGATTTGAAGAAAAATATAAACAGCCTAGGAAAAGTTAGGAACAGACAAAACCCTGGCTATTTGTGTTATTTAATCTAATTAATAATTTTTTATATAATATATCGAATTAAATATCGATTCAGCTTGTATCATCCCACAGCTGGGCATAGGCCTCTTTTTAGAATGAATCATCGTAATGAAATTTTTAAAACAACTGTTAGAAATACAATTTTTTAACTGTTGATTGATAGTTGGATTATTTTTGCTAAAGTAACTACGAAAAAAAGTGGCTCTTACTGTCTCGGAATATTTGAACGTTGATTGAAATTCTGAGAAATAAAATTGTGAACGACAGAATATGTAAATGAATTTTTTATTGTATTCACTATCTCGGTATATGAAAAATGTAATAATTTGTAAATATGTCTATCATCAAGTAAATTGGCACTTATAAGTTTTATCATCTTATAATTATATACTAGTGGTGGCCCAGTGGTCGGAATTCGACCATAATTAATTTAAATTATAAGTTTGAACATTATTAAGGTTCTGTTGTCAAATTCAAATACTATACTTCTATAATAAGAAACAAATGAGTATATATGTGTGTGTGTCAAATAGATGGTAGTGTGTGTAATGTTTTTTTATTGATTTAATGTTTTTTTTATGCTTCATTTTTTTTTTTTAAATATTAGCATTCCTCCATAGATCCAGAGCTCCTTGTCTGTACAAACTATAAGTGTGCGAAATTTCATACTCGTCGTAAAAAGGGGTGCAAAGTTTTTGCTTCACGTATTAATATATAGATTTATTTAGCATTACCTATATTAGAACTCTTATCTCTTTAGAACGTGATAAACTGAAACGTATGTTATTTATTTTACTAAAGAACTATAAAGGAGAAAATAAACAGCCTAAGAAAGTTAGGAACAGATAAAACTTAGTCTATTTGCGTTACTTATTGAGGTAGGGCTCAGCAGAATATATCCTCCTCAAAATATGGAGCACGCCTTTTCAAGTAGTACAACAATCTTAGTGAAGAACACAGTTAAATAATACTGCTTTCAAGTAGTGTTAGTTCCTGTGGTAAGTAAATGCTTTTGGTATTGCAGGCATCTACATATAAGCTACAGCTACTGTAACCGTTTACCGTCTAATCCGACCTAATCGAAAAACAAAAAAATAAAACAAAAAAAAAAAAATTACATGCCTGTTTATTTTTATGATTGCTTGTTTATTTTTATAATATTCACGTAACAAATACTATGTTTGTTAAAAAAAAAAAAAACTTAAACTAAAACGCTCATAGGTACCTATGCGCTGATTTCATAAAAAATAGGTATTTCTAGTTTTGCGGAGAATTTAAATTTGTCAAAGTAAAGATTGCTAGAAATAAAATAAAAGATTGCTAGAAAATACATATCTAAGAGCCTCCTTAAATTACGACTTCTTACGACAGCTGGGTTCTAATAAAGAATTTGGTTTTCGCTTTGGCTTAAAATGAAGAGACGATTCTGCAGATGTGTCGCATTCGTTCGAGTCAGGGGTACATTTTGTTTCATGGGGGGTTTTCATGCCAACGTATTATAATAAAATAGGATGTACCTAATAATATTCACGGGATGAACGATTAAAAATTTAATTTATATTTTTAATGTATTTTGAGAGGCGTGTGTTTGTATTAGGCGTAATTGTAGATCGTTATTACATTTTTTTAATGAATAAATTGAAGTCCAATATTGTCAAATAAACATTGTCTGACTGACTGATAAATCTTAACTAAAGATTTGACATCAAGAGATAAAAAAAAAACTAATCAAAATATATATTTTGTAATCAATTTTTTTTATACTTTCGTCATTTTGGTTACGATTAAATTATTAGAATTACTGTAATTAAGGCGTCTAGAAGAGCTAAGTAACCTTCAAGAACGCACGCACACATTTACAATATCGACGTGAACGCCATTTAACTATGGCGCTTATAAAAATTAACTCGACAGCCGTTTAGCGAGATTATGCCCGACCATGCTAATAGATGGCGCGAAAGAATTTTGGAGTTTGACGGATGGCTGTCAGTTCGCATACATTTAGTTTTTTCGATCGCAATTATTATAGTCCGGGATTCCTAGTACATTTTTTTCACTTGATTACTATCAAGCTAATTTTCCGAGAGTAGCTTTATTTTGATGAGACGAACAAAAATTTCCTCTACGAAAACTCTCGATTGTGGTCGGTAATAGAGTTAGCAGGGGATAGAGCAGCGGTGAGCGTAGGACCGGGATTACGTACCACCAGTGGCGTAGCGTTGAAGGCCCGCCCCGGACGGCACTTTTTAGGGGGCGGCAAAATTTAACAATACATAATAACAATATTTTGAAAATATTTGAACCATTTTATATCATTTTTATCGGAACTATACATTCGGACCGATTGAAAGGATCACGGAATTTCTCTTTACCTACTTATTTTGTGGCGAAGTCGGTGAATCCCTTTTATTTTGTAGCGACTGGCAACGTCTATACTTGTGGGAATTTCCCGTTTGTGACTTACTTAGTCATAAACGGGAGTTAGTCTTACCTATTGATGAACAAGCTTAGCTCGGTTTATATCGTGTTTATTGGAAATTTTATTTACATCCCAATTACATACTTATGGAATATCAATAATATTTTTCGATCTTACCGACATAAGAATAAAAAGAAATGAACTGGTTATTCAGATAAAAAAACACGAGTGCAATTAGAAAAAAAAGGGAAAAAGAAAATCGATCTGGTGACATGTGGATTTGAACCGGGGTCATATAGTTTCATGATTTTCCACCTGATAACTTAATAGATTATGGCAAAATTTACTTTCCTATTCTAATAATGTTGTATTTTTTCATTATCTGAAAACACGGGTAAAACGAAATTTTCTAAAAATTAATCCTAGCTAGATCATCATACAGATGTTTGCCGTGGTCTGGGTGTTTGTGCAGTCCTTGTGGGTCTCCCCAACGTGCCTCGGAGAGCACATTAAGCAGTCGCTCCCGTTTGTTATCATGTACGCCTGGTAGCGATCGTTACTCATAGTAGGGAACATATCCGCCAACCCGGATTGGAGCAGCGTGGTGGATTAAGCTTTGATCCTTCTCCTAAATGGGGTAATGGTCTAAGAAACGTGGAAGAGCGACCTTCACCGATCTGATAACTCGATGAGACATATTTTTTATCAAATATAACATCTTAACCTTAGTGTATTAATATACCGGGTGAGTAAAAAATATGGAAACCCCGAAAAATTCGGAAAACCGCACAGGTTAGTCGTGAAACAAAGGTCAAACCTAGGTAACTTTTAACGAGGAATCCAACGGTGACCTTTTTGTTTCTGATTTTTATTTCTTTTTGTTAGTTAATATTTATATAATTTAATAGTACTATTGTCCTACAAATTGCGTGGTACGTTATCCCGTTATCCCGTGAGCATAGGCTCACTGCTGCTCTATCTCCTGCTATCTCTGTTAGCTACCACAATTGAGAGTTTTCGAAGAGGATTTTTTTGTTCGTCTCATCAAAATGAAGCTACTCCCGGAAAATTAGCTTGATACTAATCAGGTGAAAAAAATGTACTAGGGATCCCTACCTATTACTTTTTCCGATAAAAAAAAACTGAACGTATTCGAACTGACATCCGTCCGTCAAACATCTAAAACGCCAAAATTCATTGTTATCATTGTTATCATTGTTATGACAATCAATATTTAGTAATAATAAAATATTCCTACCTCTTAATATCGTTCATATTTTGGGCATTTGTTTTATATGAACGTTTTTTACTTTTCGTGACGGGTTTCGCTTTATTTCCCATATTGAAAATAATTAAAAACAGTAAATAATCTTATGCGAATAATGCGGAAAAAACGAGCAACACGTCCGTTTAGCATCAGGCCTTGGCCGAGACTGTCTGTACACGGGCATTACGCACCCATGCGCACGTATTATGATTATTTATGCTCAAAAATAAGGAAACGTGTATTTATAAAAATCTATTGATCAAACAAAATAATTAAAACACTATCACGATAGTATGTTGCTTAAAGAATAATTTGACAAAATATCAGAATTATAGCCTGTATATTAACATGGTTTTTACCCGTTAAAAGATATTTTTAGAGGTATCTTTGTGATTTTTTTCTATCGTATCAAATTTAAAGAATCGTGTTTTCAACACACTATCTATCTAGCATATATCCTGCAGAGTATCATATATTTTTCTGTTATTTTTCACTGCAGTGGATCATATAATTTTAGGCGTTATAAAACATAGCTTTAGCTCTTCTAGTCGCCTTAACATTTAAAAAAACCTTAGTGATTGGCGATCTTGTCCTACATATCCATCTTAGACGGCCGTAGGTGGACGTACGACGATCACGATTCAGTCTGTAACATCCCACTGCTGGGAAAAGGCCCTTTTCTCCATGTAGAAGAAGGATCATAACTTAATCCACCACACTGCTCCACTGCAGGTTGGTAGCTATATTCCATGGTAGGGTTCGGATGCACGGTTGGCAGACCCGTAACGACATCCTCCAATTCCGAAAAGAAATATTTGTATAAATACAAATCCATCCCGTGCAGGAATCGAACCCGCAAACCACCGGTGTTTAATACACGCATCACGACTCCAGAGCATTTGTAACAACAAAGCGTCTAACAAGATGGACACTTTTTCTTTACTTTTTTCCACACATAGCAAATATTTTCTAAAGGTGTACAATTTTTATTCATCCATTTGTCACAGGCAGTTTTTTTTACAGATATCCTCACAATCTTCACGTGTATGCTCACTTTGTAAATACACTAGTAGGTATTATATCTTCTTTTTAGTATTTGATTCCGATTTGATTCTAAACGACGTGGCTTGCATTTTGTTTTTTTTTTTCTTTCTTCTCTATTTTATTAGCTTAATAATTTTTCTGTAGACTTGTAAATTTCTAGAATCAAATTTAATATATAAAAATATTGTAGGAGTTACAATGGTTTTTGATGTTCCTGGTTGAGATGACTTTATAAATAAATAATAATAAATGGACTTCTTACAACCAGCGGCCGCAAGTAGGGATTTTTCCTACTGGCGATGGCGGCCTTGGCAAACATCTGTATGACCAATACTAATGTTCGATATGAGTGGGAATTGAACTCAACCACCAGCGCAACAGCTAGTGCTATGACCACCAACGCGTCGTCAAACTTTCACTCATTGCAGGTGGGTGCCACTTGTGTTTTATTTTAGACTCTTCAGTAAAAGTGATACGAAAGCATAATCTGGAATAATTGACGGCTTAAAAAGACGTACATATATCCTTGAAACAAACAATGTTGGCTAGCCGGCTATGACCGTATATAGCGTGATAAAAATATGGCATATCAGTCGGACTCTAAGTATAAGTTGGCGATTAAACCAAAAACATTGACGCTATAAAATAAATATGACGATTTTGAAGCTATGAGCTCAACAAAACATTAATCTATAAGAAAAAAGTAAAACAATCACGAAATCGATTATAAATTTACATTGACAACGTTAAGAACACCGGGCATTGATATTTTTTTAAGTAACCATAATATTTAAACCGTAAAATTCTTTCATTTTAATTTTTTTCGGCACAACTAACTACAGTACTTGCAATTACTCACGGCCGTTAATAACTTACTACCGATAGGTAAGCAGCATAATCTATTAGAAAATCCCAGAATTTTTTCGACTGGCCATCATCATCATCATCATAAACATCACCCTGAATTACCCTAATATATTTAAAACGCAATTCTCGGTATAACATCACTATGAATACAAAAAAGTTCACTAGTAACAGTTTCTTGAGCACAGAATTCTATTTGGCATGTAGATATTGAAATATTAAATTATTTCACAATTATATATTACATAATTATATTAGCTGTGACAGAAAGAGAAGAAAAACGCAATTCAAAGCAATAAGACTTTCGGAACACACGTAGACCTTTAGAAAGAAGCAAAACTCATATGTTCCAGAGAAATAAACAATATCGTTTCTGTTTCGTGCCATCTGCTCGTATATTGATATGTATTACGTTATTAAGAACGATGACAACGCAGGATAGTCAAAATCAAACAAAAAAAAAAATGACTCTATACGCATATAATATTTTAGATTAACATGGTTATTATTATTACTGAAATTATTATACACATGTTTTTTAAAGATAATACTATTGAGTTGAAACCCTTCCTTGCTTAATTATATAGTACCTGGGTGACCGAGCCTAGCTCGGTATTTTCATTTTATTTTTTGTTTTTTTTTTCTCGGTATTTTTATATTTTAATTTTTTTTTAATAATAAATCACGAGTGAAATTAAAAAAAAAGAAAAAAAATTAATCTGGAGACTGAGATTCGAACCCGGGTCAACACGATTTGACACCCGCCGATTTCCTAATTACGCTATTACAGCTATGTTGACAGTATAGTGAAATTAAGCTTCGTATTCTAATGATATTTTTTCATTGCCTAAAAACAGGGATAAAACGACATTTTTTTTAAATGAATCCTAGCTAGATCAATTTTTCGCCCCTGAAATACCCTGCATACTAAATTTCACGAAAATCGTTGGAGCCGATGCCGAGATTCAGAAAATATATATATATATATATATATATATATATATATATATATATATATATATATATATATATATATATATATATATATATATATATATACATATACAAGAATTGCTCGTTTAATAGTATAAGATTTAAATAATATTAGATGTGATCCCCACCGTGCCTCGGATAGCACGTTAAGCCTTCGGTCCCGGTTGTTATCATGTACACCTGATAGCGATCGTTACTCATAGAAGGTAATATATCCGCCAACCCGCATTGGAGCAGCGTGGTGGATTAAGCTCTGATCCTTCTCCTACATGGGGAAAGAGGCCTATGCCCAACAGTGGAATATTACTGGCTGAAGCGTAAACATTTATGGACATAGAAGTGAATATAATTTCGATTGTTATGAAAAAAGATGGTTGAGTTTTTTGTCCCAAATATGGAAGTTGATTTAGAAATTGCTTGATTATGGTAATTTTATTACTATCGCTAAGTAATAAACCGGGGTATATAGGTGCGTCAATGTTCATAAACTGCCACCTTTATGTTTTTCCGGTTCGGCCTTTTAAATAGAATCGTAATACTTTGTAAATATACTGCACGTGACAGTTATTACAACTACGTTTCGTTGCTAGCAGTGTGCTTGATGAGAGCGAAATTTATAAAGAAGAATCATAAAAATAAATAATAAAAATAACAATAAAAATACAACGACGGATAAAAAGTACAACGCCAAACTCGCAGCATAAACACAAATTATAGCCAGTTTCATTTAAACCCATTCATTAAAATCAGTCCAGTAGTTTCGGAGATTAGACCGAATAAACATTGTGACACATATATATATATACACATATATATACATATATATATATATACACACACACATATACAGGGTGGGGATTATAATACAACGATAACTTGGACAGCGTATATGTAATGACATTCCAAGCCCACATACAAAAAATCAATAAAATACATCCAGTAGTTTAGTCACAAATTATGATTTTTCATTTTTTAAAATTTCTACGTATGTATCATACTAAAGACCTGACCTACCCTAAAACCGGCGGTTAACGACTCAAGGACAGCTATTATTATTTTTAAAAAGATTGAGCATAAAAATAATGGATATGGGATCGACTGCCACAAAAAAAAGGCAAAATTTTTAATCATTTCCATTTAGTGACAGTTCGCAGACCAAATAATATTATAATAACTAATGTTTAAAAAAAAATAACTTATTCAGTATCGGCTACTGATTAGTTCTGCATATTTAAAAAATAAAATTGATGGTTTGAGAAAATTTAAATCAAATAGTTTTTTATTCAATTTAATTTTAAATGCGTAACAATTTATTTTAATTTACTTTTCTAACTTACTATTTTTTATTCAATCAAAATAATGAAGTTTTGTAGGTACAAGCACATAGCACTTCCACGGGATTATGCCGCGTAGAAAAAAGGTCACGCGCGAAGGCGGCGCGATGACGCGTGTAACAGGTCAGTGATCCTGTAGTTACAAAAATGATGTTATAAAATTTTATTAAATTATATTGAATTAGTTTGTATGAAAAAATCTTTTTTTTTGATTTTGATGTTAGGACTTATCTGATGGTTTTGAAATACTTCTTTATACTAGTACTAACGGTGTTTTCAATTATCGTTCTATTGTCATCCACACCTTGTATATATGTATATATATACTAGCTGACCCAGCCACACGTTGCTGTGGCTGAGTTATTATAATTTTTTAAAATATATGTAAATGCTATACTCGAACGCACCATGTATAATCTAGTAATAGAAATATGGCGCCATCTACCTGATATCTGTGCAACTTAGATGCCAAACCGCCACCTATTAGGATTTATAGAACTAACCTATAAATACACAATAAAGTCGTATAATAAACATTTAATTTGCAATAACAAATATTAAGATCAATAATTGGAACAAAAACTACCCTATCTCCCAAGTTGGACCAAATTATACATGCTTACAAAATTTAATAAAAATTGGTTCAGTAGTTTCGGAGTTTATCGCTAACATACATCGTGACACGAAATTTTTATATATATAGATTTATATTTTTATATATATTAATAGAATAGAATATATAGATTTTAAATTAACATAGTTATTTTATACATTTTATTAATTCTTAACTTACTAATCTTACCTTTCAAAGTTGATTGATTGATTGGTTTAATGGCTTTAAGTTGTGCCAGTGGGGCACTACTGTGGGGGCACTGTTGATTCCACCAATGTCACGTAGAGTGGAAAAAACACGAAGGAGATTGGTCGGTGCAGTTGATATAAGTCTCAATTTAATTTTGAAAACAGGCAAAATAGTCAGACTATCATTATTACACCTTAACCTTAACACAAACATTTAATGTTAAACTAAGACTACAGCTATTACTGTCTGAACTAATTACAATAGTCTGTCACACATGATTTATTTACAACTTAAATTTATTTATTTAAAAATATTTGCACAGAGATATACAGTAAGGACTAAACACCACCCTTCACAAACATTGATTCAACCTATTCTGTACGGTCCGGTAGGGAGAGTGACTCACGAATAATTTGACCGAAATGAAGCATAGACTATGTAAAAAGTGACAAGTAATTTTTTGATTGCCAGAATTAATACTGTACAACTGTACTGTACTGTATTGAAAACACAAAAGTCACGATGAGTAATTAAATCAGTTTCATCACTCCTACTTATCATCCCTTCATGGGAACGCAACCTGATCGTTTGATCAATAAACAATATGAACTCCACTGCTAAATTCTAAATGTCAATTTCTTAATTTATATAGAGAACATAACACAAATACTTTATCTCCAGCCATACTTATACTTTAGCTGTTAAGTTTGAAGATATCAATATATATATGCATTAGTGATGTAACGAATGGTGGATTTATCACATTCAAGAATGCGCATATTGACTTTTCAAATAAAGTCCACTTAAAAGGTGTGAAATTTTGTATATGTCTTGTTTGAATTAAACATATTCGAGCTAAGAAAGGTTGAAGGACACATTTTTATTATAATCTTAACGTACTCTCCTAGGTACAGTGGGAAAATCCACAAATTATAGACATCTTGATCGGAAAAAAATATTCATACAAATAGGTACAAATATCAGAGAAAAACAAACCCAAGGTCTTACATGCACTGTTTTGTAAGTAAATAACAAATATAAAATATAAATCTTATCAGTAGTATTATGATTCCGTATCCCTTATCATAAAATAAAATAAAAACATTCGCCAAATAATCGCATAGTTTCGCACGAATGCGAATGTGAATATTGAAAAAACGCGAATATTCGCGAATGCGAATGTACGAATTTAAATATTTGTACATCACTAATATGCACGCATTTATATGTACCTATTATTTACATATCGATAACATGGAATCTAGCTTCTATGAGCCCGTCACAAATTGTGCGAGAGTGTGCGAATTTTTCTAATGTAGTTTTAATAATGCCATAATTATAGTAACAACACTAAACTTATTAAAGATTATTATATGATATTTAAACCCTTGTTTTGTAGTCGCATGAATCATGATATTATATCAATTTTATAGATAATAAATAATTGCTTGCTCTACCGGCATCAACAACTAAAAAAATTATTATTGCTTTTGTTTTTGTATTAATTATTAAAATTATATTTATGACGGCTTTAATTTTGAAACAACGTCAACATGATTGATGATCGGTAAATGTTTTGTTCAATTTCAAATCAACTCACGTATAAATACTTTTTTTTTGTATATTTTGTAAAGTGATAATTATTAATTTATTACCTATACTTATTTAGTGCGAATTATTCGCACGGGTATTGCTAGTTACTAATACTCGTAATACGAGTATAACGTAATATAATCTAGCTTACCTGTCAAGTTTTCCTTGTTTTGCATAATATTGTGTCGGTGTCACTTCCCTTACCTGTCCAAAATTAACGAACACCCTAACTGAACGAAGTTTCTGAGTTACGATGCGCTTAAATTACGATAAAGCTAGGATAAAAACATTTTTTTAAAAATAAAATTAGATATATTGTAATGAAGTTTTGTTAGTTCACGCACGACCATACTCGTAACTAAATATATATATACAATATATCACTGTATTTTACTCAGAATTTTTATCAAAATATATCTAATATTTACAGTGATGCATGCAGAAAACCTTAAATTTTTTTTAAACTTACATTTTTATTAAGATTGAAAATCTTAGCATATGCATAAAAATATCCCGATATAAAATTTTCTTCTTCCAACAAGACGTTTGGATACCGAATTCATAACTGTAAAGTCATTGGGTCATTTATATCCTGTACAGCACAAAGGATTTGTTGTCGCGCATATCGGACAGATATAAATGTCACGTGACTTATTTTCCAGAGAACTTTGTGTAAATAGTACTGTTTTTTTTACTTTTACTAGTAGTTAAATCGCAATTTCATTGCTTTAATGAAGGTATAATATAAATGTGAAATTTATCACTCTGCATCATTGCTTAGTTTTATACTTATTTTCCTAGATTTCCTATAACATGTGTACATGACATAGGTACAATAAATTACCCTCAATATCATATACATCGAATTGATAGTGTTAGTACAAATTAACTACGAGTACAGCGTAACTGCAATGATCTTATTAAATTCTTAAACTTTATACAATTTTAACAACGCTCTCTTCAATTATTATTATCTTGACGTAATTGCCTGAAAGTCGTGCAATCCTCGGAACGGAAAATTTTACGATCGTGTCAATATATAATACTAGCTGTGCCCGCGACTTCGTCCGCGTGGAATTTAACAAAAAGTTATTGTTCAGTACGCAGTTATAAAATAAAAAAAAATTCTAAAATAAAAGTAGCCTAAGTTACTCCTTATTACATCAGATAACGCCGCGACGCCGCGTTGGCGCAGCGGTTACAGCACTGGATTGCGATTGGCTGTTGCGCGGGCGGTTGCAGGTTCGATTCCCGCACACGACAACATTTTTATTGGCCATACAGATGTTTGCCGTGGTCTGGGTGTTTGTGCAGTCCTTGTGGGTTACCCCACCGTGCCTCGGAGAGCACGTTAAGCCGTCGGTCCCGGTTGTTATCATGTACACCTGGTAGCGATCGTTACTCATAGTAGGGAATATATCCGCCAACCCGCATTGGAGCAGCGTGGTGGATTAAGCTCCGATCCTTCTCCTACACGGAGAAGAGGCCTATGCCCAACAGTGGGATATTACAGGCTGAATCGTGATCGTGATCGTGACATCAGATAACTGGCAGTGAAAGTCCCGTCAAAATCGGTCCAGCCGTTTTAGAGATTAGCCGGAACAAACAGACAGACAGACGGACAAAAATTATAAAAAATGTTATTTTGGTATATGTTCATATGCATCCATATGCATTTAGTAAATAGCAGCTATTTTAATATTACAAACATACACTCAAATTTTATTTATTTGTATAGATGTATAGATTATACACTGGTACATTAACACAATCGTATTTTAAACAAAAAATCATCTGAACCATTAGTTAAATTTCGTATACAGTCCAAAGTAATAAAACAACGTTTAGAATATTAAATAACCCAGAATTCTAGAACAATGACTCACGAGTTCTGGTCACGAGAAACGTAATATTATCTTCGGATTAGTTCGATGTAGAAAATGTTATCATCTCATCTTTGTTTAAAGATATTATATTCGCTCGCGTCGCTCGGAAAGGACGTGAATTTACTCTTGTTTGCTCTACTAAGAGCTCTGTGGGAAGCGGATCGATTTTTGGTCTTAATATTTTATGCATGTTGTTATAGATATAATAATCACCTTACCGTTTACCGAAACAGCTTACTGGGGAAACCGTAAGTAAAATTAATTTAAAGCTGACTTCATTTTATGAACTACAAAATGCTATGCTAGATCATAAGTAAGTACTTAGTAGTTTTACGTACCTATATGTGTTCAATTTCTTCGAACAATGCGTCCTGCCTTTGTTAACATACAGAGCCGAGACGTGGACACTGACGAAGGGCCTGGTCCACAAGCTTAAAGTCGTTCAACGTGCAATGGAAGGGGCTATGCTTGGGATTTCTCTCAAAGATAGAATTAGAAATGAGGCTATCCGCGAGAGAACGAAAGTAACCGATACAGCTCACAGAATTATCAAGTTGAAGTGGCAGTGGGCTGGTCACTTGTGTCGCAGGATCGATGGTCGCTGGAGCAGACGTGTCCTGGAGTGGAGACCACGTCTTGGCAAACCCAGTGTGGGACGTCCTCCGGCCCGTTGCACCGACGATCTACGTAAGGTTGCCGGTGTAGGCTGCATGAGGATTCAAGAGTTCAATCAATTCATTTTACCCACTTCAAAATGAATTATCTTGAGGACTATCTACTGGTATTATTAGTAAATACTTTCTCGTTATATGAAAACACTTATACTTTGAAGAAGTAGAAGATATTTAAATAGAAATATCACAAGTTTAGGTTTTCACAGTAAAAGCTAGGTATAGAATAAGTCGTAGATGGCTGTTTTTGTTCGTATCTTTTAAACAAAAGCTAACTTAAAAGTAACAGAACTCAAATAAAAGTAGCGAGCAACATTTTGACAGTTAACAGCAAGCATTATTCCTCGTTACGAAGAAACATTATAGAAGTTGCTTCTGCCAAAAGTTTTCGATTTTATAAATATTTTATTTGAAAATACCTTGCTCTCCGTGAAACAATTCTTTATTTTATCTAACAGTAAATGTCTTGATCCTTTCTCGAGTAATAACAAAAGCTCTTGAGCTAATTCTCTGTAATTTATTGTAAGTAAAGCTGAGATGTTGTAATAATAATAAAAAATAGTAAATGTTCATTTCTGAAAAAGCCCATAAAATGAAAATCAGTATATAAAATAATCAGCTTTGAACAGAAATAAACACAGTAAAACAATAAGTATAACGTAAGAAAGTGAAGAAAAAGTAAATCAATTTTAGCTATATTAAACAGTCAATTAAATTATTAAATAAACAAAAAATCACAATACGTCATTTATTATTATTCGCTTCAGCCTGTAATATCCCACTGCTGGGCATAGGCCTCTTTCCACATGTAGGAGAAGGATTAGAGTTTAATCTAACTAAAACGAAACTTAACTTAAGATTTGCTTGTAAACAAGTAAATTAAATAAATTGATGTGAATGATTTTAACTATTAAAATTTTCAAACTAAGAAAATACGAGTACTATCTCGCGACAAGCTTTTCTATCATAATATAGATTATGTGTAATGTTAAGTTAAAAACATGAAACATTATTTTTGGACTATTGATTAATATGGGTAAATAATAATTAAAACTATATTTAAGAGCCGTGAGAAACAGCTAGTATGTAAATAATTACCTATCTATTGATGTACATAATTTTAAAATGTAAATACAACGCTACAAGCCTATAAAAATTAGTAAGCAAAATATTTATTCTTTATAAGGTCGAAAAAGAAAAGCGACATAGTTTCGAAGGCATGAAAAATAAAGGTATTTTTTGGAGCAGAAACTCGTTTCCAAAGGTGCTTCGTATGTATTTTATATACACTTTTCTATCAGATTTTGATACAATCTAATCACATAAAAGTAAGCGTCGGCGGTGAGTGACAATATTTCACTTTTTATGTTGTTGTGTCATCTACGAAGTCGTAAAATATATAAGGATGAAATGAAAGTATCTTTTGTGGAACCTTTAATAGTGTTGATTGTTGTAGACAATACGAGGGAGAGGGATCGTTCTTCAATTTTAATGTTTATTTTTGCTTACCCTAAAGCTAAATAAAATACTTCGGAAATATTTAAAAAAAATAATTGACATAAGTGAAAGTGAAAAGTTACAAAGTAGGTCGACGAAAAAATAGTCAAGTAAATACACATTATATTTATACTAATATAATAAAGCTGAAGAGTTTGTTTGATTGTTTGTTTGTTTGTTTGTTTGAACGCGCTAATCTCAGGATCTACTGGTCCGATTTAAAAAATTCTTTCAGTGTTAGATAGCCCATTTATCGAGGAAGGCTATAGGCTATGTATCATCACGCTAAGACCAATAGGAGCGTAGCACCAATAAAGAATGTTTCAAAATCGGGTTTTTTTCCTTATATTCCACGGGGACGAAGTCGCGCGCAGAAGCTAGTATTAGATATAAGTAAAAAGTTCTTGTCGGATGTCAATTTAATTTAAATAGGACCACATGAAACTTTCGATAAAAAAAAAAACATCAAAATCGGTCCACCGTGTCAAAAGTCCTGAGGTAACATACCTACATAAAAAAATACAATCGAATAGAGAACCTCCTCCTCCTTTTTTTGTAAGTCGGTTAAAAATGGATAGAAGTCTTTAATATTTTACATTAAAGTGATGTTCTTTACTTTATTGTAGCGCACACGGGGGTATTGTTCAGAAGTGTACACTTGTTTGTGTTTAAGGCTGCTAATAATGAAACACCTTGTATGAGGTGAAGTTTATTTTGCAGGAGACGAGTCTCTTTTGTACGTGAGCTGCGCTGGGATTTAAAATTTACACCAATTTTATATGTAGATTTATTTTCAACGCAATGTACTCTGAGCTGTTTAAAATTAAATAACAGTTTACTTCAAGATTACTCTTTATCAGAGAACAAATTTTTAATTTATATTTTCATAAATTTCAATAATTTCTAATGAACAATTTTTAAGAAGAAATAACTATATCGTGTTGAGAAATAAGGAATTTGTTGAAGGTAGACCTTTCTATCAGTAGATAGTATAGTTGTTATTAAACGGTTTTATTTAGCTCACCCCGTTTGTTTTATTTTTTATTATTTATTCTTGGGTCAAATTTAGTAATTCAAATTTCACCCTCTTCCTGTCAACCGATTAATCTGAAATTTTGTATACACTTTGGATTTTGGTGACAATACAATTATATTTATTCATTATCATTATAAATTCAAGATGGCCGCCGCTACAAAATGGCGGATAATTTATGTTTTATTAATCCCATCAATATGGGTATCAAATGAAAGGGCTCAACAAGCAGAATACAATATACTATAAAAAATTGAAATCCAAGATGGCGGCCGCTACAAAATGGCGGATAACGTAGGTTTTATCAATCCCATCAATATGGGTATCAAATGAAAGGGCTCAACAAGCAGAATACAATATACTATAAAAAATTGAAATCCAAGATGGCGGCCGCTACAAAATGGCGGATAACGTAGGTTTTATCAATCCCATCAATATGGGTATCAAATGAAAGTGCTCAACCAGTAGAATACAATGTACTATATAAAATTAAAATCCAAGATGGTGGCCTCTACAAAATGGCGGATAACTTAGGTTTTATCAATCCCATCAATATGGGTATCAATTGAAAGGTCTCAACAAGTAGAATACAATTTACTATGCAAAATTGAAATCTAAGATGGCCGCCGCTACCAAATGGCTGATAACAATTTTTTATCAATCCCACCAATATGGGTATCAAAGAATGCGAAATAAAAACTAAAAACTAGAAAATAAAAATAGGTAAAAAAACTTTTTAAGTTAAACGGTTTTATGTTAAACATACATTGCAATGTTTAAGATAAATGTACTAAAAACCAAAAAATAATAAAATAGATACAGTCGTGGGAATTATAAACATATGCATAGACTAGACTAAAATAAAACCGTGGGGCACGTCAATTGTCTACAAATTATCGACTTAATGTGCGATAGAAGAATCGTTTAATTCGTCGTTAGGCAGTTGGCCCGCAGACGGTGAGGAAATTACTTACTATTTTCTTGCTCATGGAAATTCCAATAGTTATACACTCCATGTAAATAAAAGAGATGTTATAGTGTAACATTACAAAACAAACATTTTAATCAACGATTGTAGACAATTGACGTGCCCCACGGTTTTATTTTAGTCTAGTCTATGCATATGTTTATAATTCCCACGACTGTATCTATTTTATTATTTTTTGGTTTTTAGTACATTTATCTTAAACATTGCAATGTATGTTTAACATAAAACCGTTTAACTTAAAAAGTTTTTTTACCTATTTTTTAATATTAGTAGATATCTCTCTCTCTTAATAAGGTTATTAGGGTATTTCTGACTGTTACTGAAGCTTCTAGATCAGTAATGTAGCTCTTATACACACATACTGTGCGTTGAAATACCCATACATATAAGTGCTAATTTTCAACGTGCACGTTAAAGACGCCTTCTTTGAATACTAAACATATAAGTCAAATAGGTGAATTACCGCAGAATATAAATTTTGGCAGCTAGCTATCTGGCGGGCAATAAGTCAGTACTGTGAAGAGAACCGAATACAAAATACCTATCGGACGAGTTCTCATATTTCAAGTCATGTACACACATCTACGTGAATTTTCAACGGGGTTTGATTGATTAAATGCTGACCTTTGCTGAGGATGTCATATGCATATAATGAAGACGAATTTCACGATAAAAATTGTTCTAAAATGTTTCGCCTCAAATAAAAATACCCTCGAAACTCTAAAAATCATCCACAACTTGTCATTAATCATTATATTACGGCCACTATACTTAGATACACACTTACTGGTACTATTTACTTGGTAAATATCAGTATAGTCATACCACTGCTTTTTAATAGATATGTTTGTTCCTTGAACTTTTTTTACGGGTCTTAAGCATTAATTGTTTATAATGATTATGTTTTAGCCTTTGATATTATAGTCTTTTAAGTATAAGGATTCAGTCTTGTCACGATACTCGTGTAAGTCGCACGCGCCGGCCGATCATAAGTATCGTAGATAATAAGTGAGTGAAGCACCTGTTTGACAGGTTGTCGCTGATGTGTAAGAATGAATGTTACTGAGTGTGATCAGGAAGTGAAATGTGTCGACATGAGTGAGGAAGAATTAAGTGATTGGGGTTCACCAATTTTGATGGAGAAAAATGAAGAAAAGCAGGAGCACTTTTTTATAGAAGAGGTAAATAATTGTCAGGATAGCGGTATGGAGAAAGAGGGTTTAAGTACAGACAGACTAATAATAAGGCGAACAAAAAAGGAAAGAGAGGATGATGAGATAGGGTGGACAAAAGTGGAAAAAAAGGTTAAGTTACGGGGACAAATAAAGACTGAAGTTATAATATCGAGTAAAGAAAAATTGCCAAAACAGTTTGCAATTGCTAAGTTATTTACTACTCTTAACTTTATCAATATAATTAAGATCAAGTATATTAACCCATATAAAATTAGGATGGAAGTTCCTGACGAGGATTATGCGACTAAAGTCATTAATTGTTCGGAATTTGAAAAAAGAGGATGGAGAGTACATCGGGAGACGGATGTAAACGTATCGCATGGAATTATAAAAAACGTGGATCTTGAGCTGACTGAGGAACAGGCTCTAGAAGCGATTAAGTGCCCTAATGAGATAAAAGTTTTGTCTTTTAAACGGTTGAAGCGGAGAAACGAGGCTGGTGAATGGATACCAAGTGAAGTGGCGCGTATTGACTTTAATTGCTCCTACTTACCAGCACATATTTACATTGACAATTTACGAGTTAAGGTTGATCCATATATTTTTCCTGTCACACAATGTTCAAGGTGCTGGAAGTTTGGTCACCCTAAAGCTAGATGTGCATCACGCGCGATAGTTTGTCCTAAATGCTGTGGTTCTCATGAAAATTGCGAAACTATGCAATATAAGTGTGTTAATTGTAATGGCGATCATATGGCATTGAACAGAATATGCCCTATTTATTTGCGGGAAAAGAGACTAAGAGAATTGATGGCAGAGTTTAATTGTTCTTATAAAGGTGCATGCAACTTATATGTTCGCCCGGAGTCAATAGCAGAGCCACACCAAACGATTAAATACAAGGAGGAAAATCAAAATATCACTACATCAAACAGTTTTATGAACCTGCCATGTGATGAAAATACGTCTCATAAATATACTCCACTTTTACCGGAGTTCTCACAACTATTTACTCCAAAGCGGCCTGAGTCATCGCCGTGTAATAACAACAATAAGCGTGGTACGAGTGGTACGAGTAGCAATATAAATCAGTCAGAGCGGGATAGATGCAACCAGCCGGACCGCACTCCACAGCGATCATCTGATGACACCGACGCGCATAGTAACATAAACGATTGTCGTAAGGTTGAGTTTAGCGAGCTCATTGTACGCTTAAAAGAAATATTGTTCATTAAAAACTTTACTTTAGGTGAAAAAGTACATAACTGTGCTAAATGTGTAATTGAATGGCTAATTCTTGTTGTAGTGGGTAATATTTCTGAGTGGCCATATGTTAGTTGTATTGTAGATTTTATTAGTAAGTTTATAAATGGATAACAACAAAATTATAAAAGTGAAATTATTGCAATGGAATGCCCAAAGTTTAAGACCGAAATTAAATGCTTTTGAAAATATTTTAAGTCAAGAAAAAATTCATATTTGTATATTATCGGAGACTTGGTTGGATTCAAATTGTAGTTTAAAAATTAATTCGTACAATATATATAGACAGGATCGTGATGACTCATATGGAGGGATCGCGATAGTCATTCATAAATCTATTAAAGCGCAGTGTAATAATATTATTTTATCTAATCGATACATACAAGCCCTACATATTAAAATATTTAATTGTTGTTATTTAGAGAATGTAATTGCAATATATTGTCCGCCGAATGTTAGTACATCTAGTCAAGACTGGAAAGTTTTGTTTTCTAAATGGTCTAGTGAAACAATTGTTGCGGGGGATTTCAATGGACATCACTCTAATTGGTCAACTAAAAATAATAGTAGGGGTATACAAATATACGATGCTTCGATTGAATATAATTATGTTTCCCTGAATAACGGAGATTCAACTAGAATTAAATATGTACTGGATAATTGGCAGAAAAGTTCACCTGATATCTCGTTTGCTACTTCAGATATCGCTCTTCGTTTCGATTGGACTATATTAAATGAAAGCTTGGGTAGTGATCATTTAATGGTTTGTATGAGTACAGATATGGCGTTATATACGGGGAATCATTTTATAAAGCGTAACTTTAAACAAGCTGACTGGCAAAAATATAAACGTATTTTACAAGAAAAATTACAAAATTTTAATATTACGGGTGATATTTTAGAAATTTATGATAAATTTATAAATCTTATTAACTTGGCCGCTGACGAATCAATACCTATTACACATATTTATGAAAATCCCACTTCTAAATTTAGACCAAAACCCTACTGGTCAGCCGAACTATCACAAGCTGTGGCTAAACGCAGGCGTGCGTTAGCACAATTAAGAAGAAATCCTACTCCTACAAATTTAATAAATTTTCGACAAAAGGTTGCGTGTGCCCAAAGGCTCATCCGAAAGTCTATAGCTAACTCGTTTCATCAATTTTGCGATGGTATTTCATATGTAGTCTCTAGTGGTGAAATGTGGAAAAAAATGCGATGGCTTAAGGGTTATAAGAGTGGTAAAAGTAATTTAGATTGGGACAAAGCCTGTGTATTATTAAAGCAGTTAACTCCGGACTATGTTTTACCTAGAACACCTTTTTTTCAATCGAATAATCAGCAATTAGAGTTACCTATTTCAGTTCAAGAATTGACAAACACACTAAAAATGAAAGATTCTGCTCCAGGTATAGATGCTGTTTCGTATTCTATGATATATCATTTGCCCAATAAACAAATATTAATAAACGTGCTAAATAGAATTTTATTTGAAGGACATATTCCGCCGCAATGGAGAGACATTAAAATTGTTCCTATCCCGAAACCTAGTAGTGACGTAAATAGTTTGTCTTCTGTGAGACCTATTGCACTTATATCCTGTATAGCTAAAATACTACATAATATCATTACAAAACGTCTTGAGTGGTACCTGGAAAAGAATAGATTGTTTTCTAATAAAACTGTAGGATTTAGACGAACACAATCAAGTTTAGATAATTTAGTCAGGTTAGTGTCTCAAATTCAAATAGGATTTTCATGTAAACAGGAAACATTAGGATGTTTTGTTGACGTAAACAACGCTTATAATAATGTCGACATCGTGCAGGTTACACGTAAACTTGATGAGTTGGAGGTTGGGTCGTCTATATGCAGGTATATTTGGATGTATCTGAAGGAAAGACATATAACTATATATGAATCAGGAACAAATAAATCCATCACTAGATGGACTTGTAAGGGTCTGGCACAGGGAGATCCCATGTCCCCAATTTTGTTCAACATCGCAACTCGTGATATCTGTAGAAATATTGAAGATGTCTATATTTCACAGTATGCGGATGATTTTGTGTTGTATGTCTCAGGTCAAAATTTAAGTTTCATGTCCACTTTATTACAAAATGCGTTGAATAGCTTATCTATAATGTTAAGAGACTTAGGATTAGAATTATCATCAAATAAAAGCAAGCTATGTTTGTTTTCGAGGCGTCGGTTACGTCAACAGGTTAATGTTTCTATTGAATATGTCAATCTTGAAAGTGTAGAGGAAGTTAAATATTTGGGTATTTGGTTGGATAAGTCATTAAGATGGGGAAAACAAATTAAAGAGACATGTAGTAAGTTAAATAAGTTCTTAAATGTTTTTAATGTATTAGCTGGGTCATCTTGGGGTGTTCATCCTTTGCATTTAAGACAGTTATACATCTCAATTATACGAAGTAGGTTAGATTATGGAAGTTTCTTATTAAATACCAGTTCTCTAAGTAATTTAGTAAAATTAGACAAGATCCAAAATAGGGCAATGAGAGTCATAGGTGGTTTTATTAAAAGTAGTCCCATACACGTCATGGAATCTGAATTATGTTTACCTCCATTATCGTTTCGTAGAAAGTATCTGGCTTATAAATTTTTATTAAAATCTATGTCTGTCGAAAATGGTGATTCCATAGCAATAATTTCAAAATTAGCTACAGTGTGTGAAAATTCTCGATATTGGATTAATAAAAGAAGACCTTTACTTTCTGTTGTGTACAATGAGTTGTCTGATGTTACTGTACAAAAATCACCAATCTTGGAAATGTATTCTTTGCCAACCTGGGTTTCTAATATAGATATAAGGTCACATCTATGTTTATGTATTGATGACGTACACAGGTCTAAAAGATTTCACAGCTCTGATAATTTATTAAAAAATTCTTTAAATACTATTCAACGTAAATATTCTGATTGCTTTCAAATTTATACGGATGGGTCTAAGGATGATAATGGGATTGGGGCTTCATTTTACGATTCACAAGCTAATATAACTGCAAAATTTAAGATAAATAGTGACATTTCAATTTTAGAAGCGGAACTGATTGCAATTTATGAATGTTTATCCTACATTCGTTCGTGTGATGGTAATAAATTTGTTGTGCTTAGTGATTCTAAAAGTGCCCTACAACATATAGCTCGGTGCACCTCGGTTAAACGAGGGCTACCTGTAGCATATGGTATATTGGAAACATTTTTAAATTTAAAAGATTATGGTAAGGAGGTTAAATTTCAGTGGATCCCATCTCATATAAATTTGATTGGCAATGAGGCTGCAGATAGGGGTGCGAAAATGGGGATTGTTGACGGTATTCCTGTGAGTCATGTACCTTTTTTTACCGATTTTTTGAGAGTAATTAAAGTCAAGTGCTTAGATAACTGGAAAGAACATTTTAACAAAAGATCGGTTGAAAAAGGTATATGGTATAAAACACTTCAAAGCGAGCCGCCCAAGATACCCTGGTTTTATAATGTCAAATTAAGTCGTCGAATGTTAGTTACTAGTTTAAGACTGCGATCCGGACACGCTCCACTGAATGCATTCGCGTTCATGATGAACGTTGTTCAGTCTCCTAACTGTACTGTATGTAACACGCGAGAAGACGTATACCACGCTTTAGTGGAGTGTGCTCGGGTCGGAGCCGAACGCAGAGACTTGGAAAAGGAAGTTGGTTTTAATTTTGGATGTGTGGGAATTTGTAACTCGATATTGGCTGATCCTACGTCGGAACTGGCGATTAAATTGTATTTGATGTTCTTAAAGTTGATTAGAATAAGAGTGCAGTAATTGTGTTATGCAGATCAATGGGGCTGACATAGTCGCTAAGCGACCAAAGCCTCTCTTAAATAAAAGAAAAAAAAAAAAAAAAAAAAAAGTATAAGGATTGCGGAAAACCGGGATGTCTGGCACGACTTGGGGAGGCCTTTGTCCAGCAGTGGACTGCGATAGGCTGAAGTGATGATGATGATGATATAGTCTTTAATATATTATATTAACGATAAAGATGGATGAAGATGTAGGTTTTGTGGCCCTGTATTTCGCTAATGAAGACAATGACAAGAAATGACTAAATTTATAACGATTCACATATCAAAATGAATTTTTTAAAAGAGTATCTGGTGAGTTTCTGGCTGTTTCTTTTCGGCAGGATCTTTATTACTCTCATTATCGGTACAGTCGTTAGTAATAATTAAGTTATTAAAGAAAAATTTAATTTTATCATACTTCTGATTCTATCAAAATCTCGGGTATTGTTTTCCAACTTTTGTTTCCGTTCTTTAACTTGTCATTCATTATTACAGTACCAACGTCTTGCCCAGTCAAATTATTTATTCAAAAACTCTATAATAATGGACATAAATATAGAAGTCGTTGCGAAAGTTTAATTTAATTAAAATATTTTTACGTAGATAAATTATAATATACAATATAATTGACTTTCTTGATCCATACGTTTTTGTATGGCATTTTTTATGTGTCTATAGTAATCTACATATTCTAAACATACCGTTTATTGTCCTTATTATACTGATACATCTTAAGTTTCTCCATCTAATACATAATATAAAAAATCTAAAAATTACTGGAGGATCATTATAAATCTGGTCCTCGTTGGGTAACAAGAGGGCTTTTATCAGTAGAAAATCCCCACGAGAACTCACTCAAAATCCAGACTAGAAAACCATTACATAAATGAAATAACGTTAAGTCGGTATATATTCTACCTGGAAACTGAATGGAACCGCTGCCGCTGTGGGGAATCCCAATATAAACAAAAAGTAAATTACAACCTGTATTTACCAATTGGGCTCTGATTATAAGTTGAATAGTGGAAAAACCCAAAGTAAAAAAATAAAAATATTTTCTCCCGATTCGCAATACTTAATAGTCTGGTTGAAAAAAAATATTTTAGCTATGGTAACTGAAGTTTTAATGATTGATATTTATTACTTATAGTACTTGATTTAAATCGTGATTCAATATAATTGATCGAATACTGAGGAGAGACCATACATGCAGGGTTTAGCTGTATATAAAAGTAGGCTGAAGTAGGAACTCCAGATTAATTAGCTCCTCCATCAATCACGTGATGTGTTTCAACAAATTTTTAACCTCCTAGCTCCCATTGGTGATATGTAGTGAGGTTTTAGACTACCCACCCCCTCCGCGTATCAAAATAACACGTATTTGTTATTTGTATTGTATTTCATATAAATTGAAAACTTTAGAAAATTATCTTTAAATACAGGTATAATCTTATTAAATCTTAGACAATTAAGCGTTGTGATACAATTTTGTAGTTAGTTAATTGTGACATAACCAACATGTATTGATTTCATGTAGCTGAAGTAATTAGTAAATTTCCTAACACCTTCAGAATTCAGTTTTCCCTTAAGATCGTTCCCTAATGGCTGTTTTCTTTTTCAGTTTTAGCAATTTTATTGTTTTTTACGTTAATGCACTAAAAGTTGCTTTTTTAAATTTTCTTTATAAATAATGTCCTTTAAAGCATTGTTCATGTTTGTTAATTCAAACAAATGTTACAAGTACTTGTTTAACGGACCGCTTTGTATTTCAAGTAAAACACACACTTTGCTAAGTACTCCCTGCATGAGGTTTAAGTACACGATCAACATATAGCATACACTTACATATATTTAAAATTGAAATGGAGTTAAAAGTAAAGTTTTCCTTTACCAGTGTCTGTAAATTTGAACCCATCAGGTAAGATTTAAAGCTCTTTTAATGCTCTTAAACTTTTCCTCATCACTAATTGAAGGGTAGCACACGTGTATCTTTCTATATTCATGATCTTGTCTTGAGCTACATATTATGCAGTAGCGTAGCGAGATGCCCTGTGCGCTTTTGGCAAACTTGCAAAGGTTTGCCAAAAGGTCCGCAAAATAAAAAAAATCAGGACATATTGTATTTAACTGAGGTAGGCAGGAAGGTGCTGTGCAGCAGGAAATTTCCTGCTCAAAATATAGAGCAGCCCGACTGGGGTAGTACCTCGACCTTACAGAAGACCACAGCTAAATAATACTGTTTTCAAGCAGTGTTGTGTTCCTGTTGGTGAGTAAGGTGACCAGAGCTCCTGGGGGGATTGGGGATAGGGTCGGCAACGCGTGTTGCAGGCGTCTATAGGTTACGGTCTTACCATCAGATGAGCCGTACGCTTGTTTGCCAACCTAGTTACATAAAAAATAATGGTTTTCGAATTGGGGGGCGCTAAAAAATATTGTGCCCCGGGCGCGAGTTAAGCTCGCTACATCACTGATATTATGTGGATGTAAAGAGAAGGAATATGACTAATAATAGCAAATTGAGCAATGTAACACTATAATTGAGTGTGTGTTTGTACTTTGTTTGTTAATATATGGGATATACATATTTTGAGATCAAAAAAAAATGTACAGAAGAGAAATAAAGAGAAAGGTTGATTTTAAAAATATTTTGTACAAATATCGAAATAAGTGGCACATGCGTAGTTTGCCGCAATCAAAAGAAGTAGGAACGTCCCGACTCAACTCAAGTAATCGTTGCTATGACAGTAAAGTTTCGTATTTTGTATTTTTTGAAAATTAAATTTTGTTTTCTGTATATTTGAGTGTTATGTGTCTAGTATGTCTGCAATATCTTTTTGCAGGTAGCCAAGTTGACTTTTTGATTTGCTTTCACTAAGGCCAGGAATTCAGCCAATGCGTTTACAGTATGGTCAAGCGGTTTCGAGGCCGATTTCAGCCTGGGTGAACACACTTGCCCCCTATCGGCATATGTTGCAGTTGTATGAGTGGTTTGTGTAAGCTGTCTTTTGTGAATAGTAGTTGTTACATTTTTAAATTTTCAGATAAACTTTGCTGCTTCTGATTTGTTGTTGCAAGTTGAAGTGGCAGTGGGCTGGTCATCTTTGTCGCAGGACCGATGGCCGTTGGAGCAGACGTGTCCTGGAGTGGAGACCGCGTCTTGGCAAACGATCTACGTAAGATTGCCGGTGTCGGCTGGATGAGGATTGCGGAAAACAGGATGTCTGGCGCGAGCTTGGGGAGGCCTATGTCCAGCAGTGGACTGCAATAGGCTGATTTAATTGATTGAGATAAACTTTAAAAATATTTTGTAAAAGAACCGATATTTTACTTTGACTGTCAATTCAAAAACATAAACGCAATTGCATATTACTGACAAATTGAACTTCCATAATTATACTTCGCTTGATGAAGTTTAAAATAGAAGTATGTATAATTATAATTGAGAAATTATAAAAGCAAACACGCTTATGCTGCTATGTGTTATTTCAAACAACATTTATCATAGATGAATGTTCTCTCCTTATTTATAAATGAATAAGTTATAAGGCGTAATGGAGCTACGCTATTTCACGAGGAATGGAAATTTTAGTCCCCGCGGTAACATAACCGGTTATATTTTTATTTAAACGTATTTACTGTATCATTGGATGCACAAATAACTTCTATTTCTCTTCAGTACGAACATTTATTATCACGTAAATTTTTAATTACATTTTTTGTAAGTTTTATATGAAATTTCGAGACGGAAATCTCGTTTCTATCGCTCCGTAGATAAACATGGAGATAAAAATATCAGTAACGTTGTTGATATAAAGTGAGGCAGCGTCGGGGTTAATGAGAATAGGCCTCATTTCGTATCCCGACTCTCGGTTAGAGGCGAAGCGAGTAATAAAGTTTTACCGCTTTTACCGCCGACCCCTTTTACCGTTCTTCGCGTTTCAGCTACCGACACTTCGGACGAAACGATTAACTACGCGTAAACTGATTTATCATTGACTCAGGGTTTTGGAATGTAGTAAATACACGATAGAGCTATCGAGAGAATTATCTTCGTGTCCTTTGGTATTTTTTTTTTTGTTAAACAGGCATATTATTAATTTTTGAGGATATCATACCTTAAAATATGATTGTTATTAGGGTACTGTACCTGAAATGTGTCATCAGAACCCTATCCCTATGACTTCTTTATTCGTCCGTCCACAGACGACACAGACAAATGGTAGAATTTTTGATTTACATCTTTAAAAAAAAAGTAAGACGGGGTTTTACCGGTTCCTGTTAAGTTTTTCTGATCTATAACGTTTTCCAACAGATAAAAGTTTATGGTATATTTTTCATTTTCACTCTCAAACTTATAAAAATATCGTATACCTACTGAGTTACATATTTTTGCATATAATTTACTTGACAAACTCAGCTAGAAAAAAGGTTTTACTTATGTACGAGTATATTATTAATTAAAAATCTTTCTAATGCGTCTCTCATTTCAGTGAGATGTATATTATGATGATAATAGATGTCTGTGGACTGAAACTCCAGAATAGGTCGTATCATACAACAGAATAAAAATAATAATAAGAATCTTAATCGGCGTTTTTTTATTCGGTCAATATGTGCAGCATTAGATATATAGCATGTCCCTATGAACCGTGTAATATCCTACTGCTGAGTATAGGCCTCTTTCTCCATATAGGAGAAGGATCAGAACTTAATCCACCACGCTGCTCATACATTGCCTACTATGAGTAACGATCGCTATCAGGTGTACATGATAACAACCGGCACCGATAGCTTAATGTGCTCTCCGAGGCACGGTGGGGTGACCCACAAGGACTAACAACCAGATCGGAAATAAATATTTGTATAAACACAAATATCCACTCCGAGCGAGAATCGAACCCGCGACCGTCGGTGTTTAGGCGTCGCCGACATAGCACACGCGCCATTACACCAGAGCGGTCGAATGGAACAGAAAATATTTTTAATATATTCCAGGAAAAAATCGTGTCTAAGAAAGATTATACTTACGTCACTATGATATTGTGTTTTGGTATCACGTTAACTTTGCCGAAATTGCCCCATTCTCTAAGTCACGTCTGGCATGACGGCAGAGGCTCGTCGACAAAGAAAATTATTTTATGTCACTTATATACTTCTATTATTTATTGTTATTCATTATACTTCAAATATTTTATCATATTAACATTTGAAAAATCTCGGGAAGACGTTATATTGTTATATAACTTAAAATAAACAGGTATGTACGTAGCTAATTAACTTTCGATTAAGCCGGTTCTTAATTAAAGAAGAATTACCATTTACAGAAAAAAAACTTTAAAAGTTTAACAATAACTGTATATTTTTGCTTCAGGAGTTAGTAATGATATAGACCTTTAATTAGTGGTATTGTTCATTTCCGTTCGAAATTTTGAACGCTATTTCTTTTATTCATCAGTTCGAACATACCATAATTACCAGTCCGTGGAGCTGACTTAAACTTTTAATTGCGCCGAAATACCTTTGAAGCAACAGACTTCGAGAGTAATCAGCGTAGTGCCGGCGGACTGCCAAGGGTAGGCCGGTTCATTAGGTCCTGGCTAAAGAGTTGCCGGGCGCGCTCCCGCTGCGTCAGCGGCCCTCGTTACCCTAATGACAGCGATTTTGCTCCACCCAAGGCGCAATTTTAGTTCCACCTACAGTTTGCTGTTACCCTTCACTAATGGCCTATAAAGCTTCCTTTCTCCATTTATTTTGTACCAATTTTTTGCTGCCAAATTGCATTTAATAGTGTTCGTTTACGATAACCGACCTCGGAATGATCTAATTTCTTTGGAAAATGTAGGAGATCGAATTTTTGCGTCAATTAAAATGATCGTGCAAATAATACAAATGGTTCGCACGAAAAGCCCAACGATAGATCTAATAAGTGGTCGAGAGTATGAAACGTTTTTGTTTGTTGAAATAGCATTTTCCTTTTTTATTCGGTTAACCGCAAAAACTCGCCACATCCTGACTATGATTTATTTCGCGGCCTGTAAGCCGTGGGTCACTTTAATAAATGTATGTGGGGAAGGTGGCCTTAGAAATAGATGGAACTTTCTGGATGTAATAATTTCATATACAGGAAATATTTTCTGTCAACTCAAGGCAGAATATATTATACTGTCAATTGCACGTGACATTATTATTTAGGATGGAAGACCCTTTGTTGCTGATACGTATGGATATGACGATTATACCTTTAATAATAATGTGTTTATATAGATTGTTTGTTGTCCCTGTTTCTAATTAGAATTTTCTATTTTTAAATTTTTTTTTGGAATAGATATAACTCAATAAAAAGATAAGAAAACTCTTTTTACATTAAAATGTTTCGTCAGTGTACTTGAATAAGAAAAAGGACTTCCTTTGATTAAATTATTATAAGTTTGAAGTAAATTAATTCTACTTTTATACAACTTTAAAAATTTATAATTATGTAAAAGCAATTAATCTCTTTAGATACTTTCACTAGTACCTAGTTACTGTTTGTTTAGTATAATGTTCAGGAAGGGTCGAGAACTGAAATAATAAGGACACAATAAAGACGCCTTCAATAGCTTTCTAGAGAGCAACTTTTGTGAATGTTATTTGAGTACTTGTGTCATTTGACTTTCGTGATATAAATAGATACTAAACTTTTCCTCTGTTAACATTTTACATTTAAAGTAAATGTTTAAGGAAAATAATTCAAAAGAGACATATTTAGAGTTACATTTTACGCTGATTAATGAATGGTTTGACTACAAACAATATTACAATAATTTCAATTTAAATAAAAAAGTCTTTATTTTTATGTGAAATACTTGTTCACAGTTTATTTTCTTAATAGGTATTAAAATAACGCTATAAATTACTAATGTTAGGTTTTAAAATATAAATCAAATAATTATACATAATTATATTTACAATTCACAACATAAGAACTTAATATTTACAGATAGATCAAATAATGAAATTAATTTCAACAATTCCCTTTGACAAAAAGGTAAGCTATTTTTGATAACTTACTGGTCGTTTAAATCATGTTCTCCCATCGAGAATGCTCATTGGGAGCAACCTCGAATAGGGTGGAGGTACCTATACAACGGACACTTCCAAATACTAACGTTCTCAAAATATCGTATCAGCCAGCGGCGTATGACATATAGATATAAATAGTGGCGGTGTAGAAGTCAGTTGACTAAATAAAAATGAGCCTCTGAGGGCTGTAAGCGGAGTCACAGAGCGCCGGCGCCGCGCGACTGGCCGTCGCTTAAGGCAGTTCCGAGCCAGACTCGTCGGCGCCAGCCCGCCGCTTTTCGACAACGCGCCACTGTACGATACCGCTACGAAATACTGCCCGCCTCTGATTCGTAGCTCGTGGTGCTAGCGCGTGTGTCGATCCTCGTACTGTCTCAGCGCAGTTTCGTACAACCCAGGTGAGTTAAGTGACCATGAGTGACAGTGGTGCGCTCGAGCGCTCTGTGAAAACTTGAAAGTGACTGTGCTGTGAACTTACGATGACAACTATGTTTCACTTACGCAACGTTAAAAGAGACTGTAGTCGCGTTTTCTCCTGTAATAACAAGTTTCAATTACGCCAACTTCAGTGCCATTTAGTTTTTAATCCTGCTTAAATAAGGATATTTATTTTTAAAATGGCTTCTTCATTCAAGGAATGCTTCCTAGTTTTTTTTATAATATCGTGGCAAGTAACTAATTTAATATCAGCGTGTCCCAAAATATGTGACTGTAAAAACAATTCAATGTCATGTCAAATGTGTTCCTACAATATATCTTTTAAAGAGAGTGTAAATAAATATCACGTGGAAGTTTGCTGTCAAAATGATTCGACGCTGTATAATTGGATACAAAACAAAACTAATAAAACTTTCACAGAAGTTGTAATACAATATAAAAGCACGTGCAACACAAGCAGGATCGACCTCAACTTTCCTCATCTAGATACCTTTTCAATTACAATGACAAATAATAGTATTAGCAAGTTACAAATAAATGTAAAATTTAATAATGTCCAAGTAATTGATTTATCATCTAATAAACTGCAATCTGTAACCAAAGAACTATTTAATAATTTTACAAACTTACGTAAACTAATTTTAAGAAGAAATAAAATTAATAAAATCTACGAGAATAGTTTTTTCGGACTTTCAAAATTAGAAACTCTGGATTTATCTGAAAATAATCTAACAATTTTGACGAATGTTTTTACACCACTCAAAAATCTCCAACACCTCAATTTAAGCAGAAACAATATACAGTTTATTCACGCTAACTATTTTAATAATTGGCTACTTCAACACCTGGATATATCACATAACAACCTGAGAAAGGTAACTCCGGGGGCTTTACAGCAATTACCGAATCTTGCAAGGTTGCTCCTCACAGATAACCCGCATTTAGGAATTACACAGTTGGATACACAATTGTTAGTTGGTACTGGCCGCAGACTCCAACAAATCGATGCATCGAGAACCGGCCTTTGTCAAGTTCCTGAAGCGTTCACACATTCCGTGCGCTTTCTGTCACTTGTTGGGAATAAAATAATATCAATCAGGTGCGGGGATCTCGATAGTTATCCTTTATTACAATCTCTCGATTTTTCTGATAATAAGATTTTATCAATAGAGGACGATTCACTTGGAAGATTAGAAATGCTACTGTTATTAAATTTAAATAAAAATCTTCTTGTAGAAATACCTAGATCATTGCCAGATGGATTGAAATATCTGTCGATAAATGAAAACATAATTAAAAACATAACTAAACCTGATTTCAAGGAATTACCCAATTTACGTATTTTGCTATTAAAATGTAATCAAATACAATATATTCAAGATGGAGTATTTGAAGATTTGTTATCACTAGAAATGTTAGATTTATCAAATAATCCAATAAAATTGTTATCGTCGAGTACTTTCGATGGACCTTTATCCCTTCGAGACCTCAGGCTTTGTCATTTAAATATATCTGTACCTGAACAAGATGGTTCGTTTCCTCTATCGTCGCCTGAGAGCGTACAGATGCTCCACCTTCAATCTAGCCCTGGCTTAGCGAGACAATTGTTATCTGACTCAGCGGCTTTAGCAGCTTTTTCGCATTTACAGTATTTGGATCTAAGAATGAATAATCTTTCACAAATTCGCAATGATTTGTTATTCTATTTAAGTCAACTTAAAACTTTAAGATTGCACGGTAACAAGATAAATTGTAGTAATGAGTTATGGTTATCTGACTGGATGAACTCGAATAAAACTGGTACTTACGGTGAAACATGCTACTATTCAACGTTAGAAGCGAAACCAGAAATATCTAAATACAACTGTACATTCCCAGAAACTTTTACGATAAGTGAGAGCTTGCCTCCTGTAAATTTGTACAGTACTGAAATGATAAACAAGCTGTTACGTTATTATGGCTATTTGAATAACAAAAGTGAGCGAGTTAGACATAACCTAAATAATTCTCTTACTAAACATAATGATGATTTAACTGTAAACAATGAAACGGTGAAAAATAAATTCAATGGCTTGACAACAAAAATAGAAGATTTAAAACTATCGAGGAATGAAAATAAGATTTTATTAAACGATTATTTTAATGAAACAGCTTACGTGAAGATACGGGAGTCATCGAAAATTTTGGATCAAAATAAAGTTCAAAATGATCAACTCAACGTTGATCATAGATTTCTCGATATCGAACCATATTTACCATTATCGACTAAAAAACCTAAAAAAGTTCGCAATGATCAAAATGACAATCGAGGAAAACATTCCGGGAAGCGATTAAATACACCACTTTCAACAATGGAATCAAAAGAATTTACGGAACATCATAATTATCGAGAACCAGTTACTACTGAAGCTAACACAATAAATCCAAATATAAGACTAGAATATTCATCTTATCAAGATACACATACCAGCTACGCTCAGTACATAGGTATGATTGCAGTGATATGTTTGATACTAATTTCTTTAATACTCTGGGTTAGTTTTCGTCTGAGATATAAAAGAAGACAACTAAGTGCTTGGAATGCTGATTTGGAGGACCAAATAGAAGTGTCGAATATATCTGGAGGCGTGTTGTGGTGACACCTACGAGCAGCCGACCCAACACCTTTCGAATATGATTCACTACTAACGTAGCAATCATGTGAGTATTAAATATACATTTAACTAATTATTTTATACATGTATCGTTATTATTTTTTTACAATCTTCTGTAGTAATCGTTACTTTTCGTTAAAGATATAAATTTTTAAAAATCATAAGTACAATAAAATTTAGTGTGTATATAAATATACACGTTTTAAAGTACTTTTCCCTATTAACAACAGTTTCACTTCAAGTAAGCATTAATATCATTTATGTAGTAAGGCGGGGTACATGTCACCTTTTAAATTAATAATTATGAATACGAGTATAGAGCATTTGACATATGAAGAACCATTTTTAAAGAAATTAAGAAGAAAATTTTCATTACAGTGTAAGGCGGACGGCTGCAGAGCATGGAAGTGTTTGTGATATTTCTGAACGTACATATTTTTTTATGAAATAAGTACAAATAGAGAGAAATTCTAAGCAGCTTAGATTAGTTTTATCAATGTAAATAATGTAAACACGTTTCATTAAATCAATGTAGTTTGTAACAAATAAGCGTTACTAAGCCATAGTTCTGTAAAATACAATAAACTCTCCATTTTGTCAGGATGATCTTGTTTCGATGTAAATATATAGTTATAATATATATGTACTTATTATACATTGACGACTATTCAATATACGTCCGCTATTCAAGCAACATTTTAGTCTAATTAATCTGTTATCGAAGCGCAGATTTGATAGTTGATTTATATTGTTTGAAGTTACTGACATCTATTATTGTTTCACGTTTACCGATACTATTATTTCTGATTCAGGTTAAAATATTAATAACTGTTATTTTATAAATGAAAATCGTTATAGCTTATAAAACAAATTACGATTTCATTTAAATGAGTTACGAATTCGAATAACGAAAATAATAAAGATAAAATGTTTGAATTAAAAAGTACATTTCTACTTAGTTTATTGATTTCATTATGATGTATACTGAATTTATAAAGCATGATTTTTAGCGTTACGTATTATGGATAGTCTGTATGTAGGATTAATGTTGCGTCAAGAATTTGCAAAGATCATGTCTTCCCTATAAATTCTTCTAGAGTAACTATTTACATAATGTTTGCATAATTTATTAAAGAAATCAATACGTGCCAAAATTTTCTTAATTGTTATTTATTATCTTTTATTTTTTAAGTGGGACACTCATTTTGATAATTGCATAATTTTAAGAATATCGTGCATCATATTTATTATATTCATAACGATAATCATGTTCTTTCAGCTATTTTAGGTGTGTTCCGAACTGTAAGGCAGCTTGATTAGGGTTTATATGGCTCTCACTAGAACGTCAATAAGCAATAAAGAATTGACAGCTTTTTTTTGTCTATTTTGTCATCCTCGGTATTGCATTATCCTAGGTTGTAGGAAAATCAATTTAGTACAATACTAGAAAGAAGCAGAAAAGAGTTTAATGATAATAATAAGCAGTTGAAGCTATAGGAACGATATTGCAATTCATCAATTAGTTCTCCGACAAATCAAAATTGATGCATTTTTAGATTATGGCTTCCAATAATGCATCAATGTGTTAAATTATAACGTGACTTATTAAATATTTTTGTCATTTTAATAAAGATTGTTATTTTAATAGAATTATTTTACGAATATATTTATTAAGAATCGCTAACCGATTCGCTTACCTAGGAGAGCAAGCACGTCTGAACAAATACGACAGCAATGACAACAAGACGAGAAAATGTCATATTAGTAGATAACTAAATATAGATAACTAACGTTAAATACTAGCGGTTACTTAAACTTTTTTGTCGCTTATCCAGGACAATGGGTTATTTCTTATGTCTAAGACGCTATACAACGATATATAATACGAGTTGCTGTCAGCCCTAATCAAAATGCTGTACTTCGGAACATATGCATCATACACATTACCATGTATATTATATTTTATACATACTATACTTGCTTCACAAATATTTGCCTGGAATTAGTTCGGCATATACTACATAAGCAGCATATTGTTATTCATATTTCATAGCCATTGTATTATTCACGACTTTTTGGATTTATTGATAGTACTTGGTCAGATATTCAATATTTCAATTAAATACATTTAAATGCATTACTGTGAAACTAAGGTTGTAAACTCGATATATAACATTTTGAAGACAATGGTGTGTAGATATATGTTTTTACGTACTGTAGTTTATGGTGTACAAACGAATAGCCGAGATAATAAATAGATTGAATGAAATAATATGTATTTTATTTACAGAAACCAAGTTTTACTATTATGAAATGTGCAGTTTGCTTTAATATGCTGAGGAAAAGTAGTTTTAAATTTAGAATCGCAAAGTTAAAAAGACGTTATAATATATGATATCGAAAGTATAAGCCACCTGTTACCTGTACATATTATTTAAGCGAAGTCACACACGTCAGTCACATTCGCCTATTTACATCCCACTTCTGGGCATAGGTAGATGAAGCTCAGACTTTTTTTCTCCATTGAGATGCACCACTTACTTATATTTTTTACTATGAGTAATAATTCCTATTAGCTGTCTACAATGAAAAATATGAACGTTAATATTTTATTTAGTAATAAACACATTTTTATTTTGTTTACCTGTTATTATAACGTGAAGGAAATTTCACAAAGAATTAACATTTAAAACATGGCTTTTGAAACTTTGTTACTTATAAAGCAGTATTTTCTAACTTTATTTGTTATTCTATAGGCATTAATTATAATTCACGTTTCCATGAATATCTTGTAAGATCGGGCGGTTTTCGTCCAACCAGTAAATGAAACAAGACAGAAATTTCAAGTCATCTTCGTTAAATTAACAGGTAAGTAATAAATAAATGTTCAAACAGTTTCGTTTCCCTTAAAGAGCTGAAATTCTTTTAAAGAGGTGGTATAACGGGATATCAGCCAATCGTATTTTTTTTTATTAATAGAAAAGTTTACTTATTTTTAACCGATTTCCAAAAAGGAGGAATTCTCAATTCGATTGCATTTTTTTAAATGTATATTAGTTATAACTGAGGTAGGGCACAGCAAGAAAATTTCCTGCTCAAAATATGGAGCAGCCCGACTGGGGTAGTACCTCGACCTTACAGAAGACTACAGCTAAATAATACTGTTTTCAAGCAGTATTGTGTTCCTGTTGGTGAGTAAGGTGACCAGAGCTGCTGGGGGGGATTGGGGATAGGGTCGGCAACGCGCTTGCGACTCTTCTGGTGTTGCAGGCGTCTATAGGCTACGGTAGTCACTTACCATCAGGTGAGCCGTACGCTTGTTTGTCGACTTAGTAACATAAAAAAAAGTTACCTCAGGAGTTTTGACTGTGTGGACTAATTTCAATGACTGTCGAACTAATTTAAATGAATTTTGCGGGAGTAGATTCATTTTGATGAGACGAACAAAAAATTCCTCTACGAAAACTCTCGATTGTGGTAGGTAATAGAGTTAGCAGGGGATAGAGCAGCAGTGAGCGTAGGATTGGCATAACGTACCACGCAATTTGGAGGACAATATTACTATTAAATTATTTAAATATTAACTAACTAAAAGAAAAAAAAAAACAGCTGGTTAGTAATAATTTTTGATGACGTTACGAGGTCATCAAAAATTGATTTTTTTTCTTTTCATTTGACATCAATTTGATGACCTCGTAAGGTCATCAAAAATTGATTTTTTTCTGATTTTTTTTCTTTTAGTTAGTTAATATTTATATAATTTAATAGTAAGATTGTCCTACAAATTGTGTGGTACGTTATCCCGGTCCTACGCTCACTGCTGCTCTATCCCCTGCTATCTCCGTTAGCTACCACAATCGAGAGTTTTCGTAGAGGAATTTTTTGTTCGTCTCATCAAAATGAAGCTACTCTCGGAAAATTAGCTTGATACTAATCAGGTGAAAAAAATGTACTAGGGATCCTTATCTAAAATATTTATTCTGAGAAAAAAAAACACAGTCGACTCATATATTTTTTAAGTTAAACGTTGGTGCGCAAGTGGTAATTTCTACAAAGATTAATCTTTAAATTTTTCTGTTAACTAATATCGAGGTTTTTTTTAACTAAAATTATAAAAGACTAGAATTTCTTTTTTTACAAATGGGAGTTCATTCCTTTTTTAAACTTTTTTACTTGGTAGCTGAAAATTAATATTGCTTTAACCCATAAAACGTTTTGAAAAGAAAAAGCCTATCAGCAAATTAGAATTGTAAATGTCGATTGCTTTGATCTGCGTCAGAATACGAATAAAAAATATCTTAGCGAATAAAAAGGAGCTTGTTAAAGAGTCGTTATTTCGAAAAAAATATCTAATATAAATTACAGATTAAGTTAAATAATGATGTTATATTTGATCTGAAGAATCGTAATAGTGCAATATATAGTTTTTGTGATAAAAAGCAATTGAGGTTGAATCTGTCAATTAATCCGTCCCTAAAAGAAACTAAATGTATAATCACAAAATAATTTATCTTTACTTGCTTTGAATAAAATAAAATACAAGTTTAATACTTAATAAAACAAAATAAAGGAGCGATACAGTTATTATGTTACCCCCAGTAAGTTTATTTGTAGACAATGTTGAATTTATGAAACGTTATCGGTATTGCGGTCACGTAATTAAAAACTGTACGGACAACTTTAGCTCGCCTACGGAGAAATACTAGAAATCACGTACGGGTTTTTAATTGACTTTCTTTGTAATGTAATCTTCTTCTAATAAGCGGGGGATGTGTACATATTAAAATAAAATAACGAAATGGCTTTCATTTTGTTATGTTTTTTTTTGTACTTTAGCTTTTGAATTTTTTTTAAACAATAAAAAAGTACAAATATGGTGTTTTTCTAAACAATTAATTTGTTTGTCATTGTTTCAGCGATTGGTATGGTTTGTATTTTAATAAAATTTTGCAGAAACAGGAATGAAAAATTGACACAAAATTTTAATTGTTGTGCGAAAATTTTCACTTATTATTTTACTTTTACGTTTTCTTTTATAGAATAAATTGAAAGATTATCTCTTTTTAAATAAATCTGCCCCAATTTATCTAAAAACAGTGTCAATATTTGCGACGCCGCGTTGGCGCAGCGGTCACAGCAATGGATTGCGATTAACTGTTGCGCGAGCGGTTGCGGGTTCGATTCCCGCACACGACAACATTTGTATTGGCCATACAGATGTTTGTCGTGGTCTGGATGTTTGTGCAGTCCTTGTGGGTCTCCCCACTGTGCCTCGGAGAGCACGTTAAGCCGTCGGTCCCGGTTGTTATCATGTACACCTGATAGCGATCGTTACTTATAGTAAGAAATAATATATATTTGGGCCGTCTGGAAGAAATGGCTAAATAGCCATAAGTCCGCCCATTGTACTTCACAGTCTGTAAATGATATTTGTAGTTGTGATGTACAATAAAGTATAAATAAATAAATAAATAAATAAATATTTAGACTTTTAAAACACAAAACTGAATAATAAGACACATTTCAGGACATAGGTAAACTAAAATAGTAAACATTAATGCAAACACGTTAAACGCATGTTATTGCAGTTGAAGTAACATAAGTAGCTAAGCTTGGATTTCAGAGGAAAGCTACTATTTTGACGACAGTTGTGTAGACCGTACGGTAATTAGGCGAACACGGTTTCAGTAAATAGTAACACCGTTTGTACTAGTTGATACTAAACACGATATTACGTAAAAGTACCCTCGAGCTACACAGAAACAAAAGCTACTGAATAAACCGAGTACTTAGCGCTAACCAAAGAATTTTTAAAAGATCAAAGGTGTAGTGGTCCTTACTTTGAGTGACAACAGCTTTGAATTAACAAACAAGAGAAGTGTACTGAAATATGGCTTTTTACATTTTTATAGTAGGCTATAATATTATAAATGTGAAAGTTTGTTTGTTACGCTTTCTCGCGAAAATTACTTAACCGATCATCATGAAACTTTGTACACATATTCTTAGAAAGTAGCATAAGATACTTTTTATAAAAAAAATTCAATGCGAGCGAAGCCGCGGGTAAAAGCTAATATAGATATAATTTAATTATAAATAAAATGTATTATTATTTAATTAAAAATAAAGAAGGACGTCCTTTTTCAGTTAAGGTATTATTAAATAAATTATTTATTAGTGCTTATTTAGGAAAAACTCGTCCTGATAAATCTCAAAAGAATATAACGATAATGCGGTAAACGGATTTTCGACGAATAATGTTACTTTGAATGAGTAAATATAAATAACACTTTGTAGGCTCTTTTAGAAATCTATTTAAGAACCTTAACGTACTTTAGGATTTTCAGATTATTAAAGGTATTATATAAATATACATTACGCTTTTCAATTCTAAAGCAAATATTACTGTTAATTTTAGGAGTGAAATTAAAATGAATGTTACGATACTTGCCATTTTTATCGGCAAAGACCTGTTACCGGTAACAGTTCTCAATTGTTGAATTATATTGAATAAACGAGAATGTGAAATAATAACTTACTAATTCAACTTAATAAATATGATCAAGATTAAATAAAGAATAAATGAAATATATTTTTACTAACCGACTTCCAAAAAAGGAAGAGGTTCTCAATTCGATTGTATTTTTTTAAAATGTATGTTAGATCAGGACTTTTGACTGAGAGGACCGATTTCAATGAATTTTGTTTTAATTGAAAGGTGTTGCGTGTCATGTGGTTCCATTTAAATTTCATTGAGATCTGACAAGTATATTAGAGTTATATCTAATAACGCGTATCTACTTGACTATTCTCCTACGTTGTCTACCTACGTTGTGTTACTTGTCGACGTAATTGAAGTCGGTTTCTTTTTCGTTTGCGAACAAACACAATTATTTATTAAATACGATTGAAATACAAAGGTGTTTTATTTCACAAACACTCTCTAATGTTTTTCATAACATTCTTCACCCTAAGCCCCAAAAACCTGTAAAATATTTTACGCCATTGACTCGCGGTGAACGGACAGACTTCAAACGACGGATACTGTCAATATTTATTCAGGAGTTACCGCCTGTTCGAGTCCAGTGGCAGCGATAGCCACCTATATTGGGATTTAAATTAAATTATTCAATTCAGAATCTGCCTCGCGCTTTATTTGTAGTTGTTATACACTTTTGGATAGGTTCAAATTAGTTTTGAAACGTTTTAGATGTAAAAGTTTTTTTTTTTGTGTCAGGGATCTTCTGTATTTGTCAATTATCTATCGGGCAAGTTAGGCGGGTTACTTAGGCGGATCGGTTAAGTAGATTAATTAGTGAATTTAAATTTAACCAAGATATGTAAGTTTTTTAAATCAAGTTGTTTTTTACCACTGAAAGCTTACGTTCCTGAAAATCCGATATGAATTTTACATTAACTGAGCTCTTTAAATAAATAATAAATCACTGTTTCGTTCCTCGTATTCCGACTAATTTGACGTCTCTCTATGAGTGGCTACTTTTACCAACTATCAAATTAGTTAAGTATTTGAAACGTTTTAATTCATTAAATTTAATCTTAATTTAAAATAAGGGTTAAACCTAATCAGATTCTTGATGAGTGAATCGTGTCCAAAAAACAAAGAACTTGGGAAATACTCAAATTCTGTTTTATTCAATTAGTCAATTTGAAATATTACGATTACTAGTAGTTTTTTTTATTATATTAGTAAAGAAAATTATAGCTTAATCTGAGAAAAAATATAAAATGATGCAATTAATTGTGTTTGCAAGCAAACTAAAAACACCGACTTTAATTATTATTTATACATTGACAAGTAATAGGTACAACGTGAGTAGACGAAAAAAAATTAACAAACGCACTAGTCGTCACTACGATTTTCGAGGGTTCCCCTCGATTTCTCTGGGATTCTATCATCAGATCCTGGTTTCCTTATCATGATACCACCCTTGGGATATTTTCTTTTTAACAAAAAGGATTATCAAAATCGGTTCATAAACGACGAAGTTATCCTCGAAGCTCGAACATACATAAAAATATATATACGATCGAAGTGGGTAACCTCCTCCTTTTTTGAAGTCGGTTAAAAAGTATAGTACATTAACATAAACTTTGAATAGTTGTATAATATAAATTAAATTCAAAAACAACGGTACACTGCTACTAGATACTGCTTTGCAATAAATAAAACATGCGAGTGTATTTTTGAAGAGCTTATGAGAGCATTAGCCAGCAGACAGCAGTGGTGAATAGTCAAGCTCAAAGTTATTCCGTGTGATATTAAATCGCTTAAAATCACATGTCGTCGATATAATTATTATTTGAAAGAATGTAAGCGATTATTATTCTTAACGCGATAGACGTTATGTAAGAATTAACAAGAATGAAATTAGATTTCAATTACCTATTACCCTTCCCCAAGGAAATTGAAATTCAAGCTCATTCGGATTATTTTCGAGTTGTACAAGACAATTTATTTATAAAAATAAATATTTCAACTACGTGGATTATGGTTTTCTCCTATCAGATATACTTTAGATTGCTGTAATTTTTGCAGGCTTCATACTGATGGTTGATATTAAATTCATTTTTTAAATCGGTGCAATGTTAAATATAATTTTGAGTAAGTTAATGATATAAAATAATTTTTATTTATACACATGGTGAAGGTCGTGTCTAGCTCGGATACACCATTCACGACGACGATTCAGCCTGTAATATCCCACTGTTGGGCATAGGCCTCTTCCCCACGTAGGAGAAGGAGGACAGAGATACACCATTACAATTGAATAAATTACAAAGTCAATTATAATATACTTGTTAAACTTAAAATCATAACATTAATGTTTTATATTAAATTAAAATTTCGTTCAAACAAAATTATTGGGCATAATAAATTTTAAACATTGATATTGATATATGGAAAGATATACAGATGAATTTACTCGAAACTCAGAAAGAGTTCAAAGGACTAGTATGTATTCAAATATTGGCGAAACTGAAGGAAATTTGGAACGAGACTTTCGAACTAAAATGTGTAAATGCATCTCCGTTTTTACATTTTAAGCGGCTTAAGCTACAATCTATAAATAACTATGTCCATTTTCGATCAAATATCTTTGTTACGACGTTAATACTTACACCTGAATGTGCACGTAACACAGTTTTATCAGTAGAGCTGGACATATAAGCTTTACTTATGTACATGCACTGGACAAGTACTTACTACCAGCTAGCGGCCTGTAATTAAGCTGGCTTATACGGCTTGCAGATGCACACATGGACGCCTGGACTTATTGCAATGTATAACAATGATTTCAAACAGCTTAGATTTAGGAATAAATGTATTTTAAATATTTTAAGCTGTATAGTGCCGTAAGCCAATTTCTAAGCAATAAATGTTGTTGTTTAACATTAGATGTTTGCATACTAATCTAGTAGAGCTTCAAAGTTTGTTTGTGAGCTTGTTGTTTAATTTTCATTAAGACCGTAATTTATACATATTGTATACTTAAACGTTAAACCAGCATTAGCCTTAAAATGCCAAATTTAATTTGTGTAAATTGCAAACATGGAATAAGGTATAGTCCGAGCTGGATTATAAGGATCATTACAGTTTGCGGAAATTATAATTTTTGATTAAAATCCATTCAATTATCTAGCATTATTTTTGTTTCTTAATTACCTTTACTAAGCACAGGATTATTCTCTCAGTGCTGTTACACGGCTGACTTAATAAATCATAATTGTAGAGACAAAGGTCGTTAATCCTTGTTGGTTTTAATCACCGACCCCTATTTAATCCAAGCTCCGATAAAAGCGCTTAATTAAAACGCTCCCTTTAATATTCACACATCAATTTAGTTGAGGCCTAGTTCCTTGTGCCTAAAGGAGATCAAATAACATTAATTTCATGCTATTTTTACAAGGGCTGTTTGCACTTAGATTTTGTTTTGACAGATAAATGGAGTTTAATAAATGAATGATTTTTGATTTAGATTTAATAATTAATAAAATATGTACATATATACATATCCGCCAACCCGCATTGGAGCAGCGTGGTGGATTAAGCTCTGATCCTTCTCCTACATGGGTAAGAGGCCTATGCCCAACAGTGGGATATTACAGGCTGAATCGTGATATATACATATACTAGCTGACCCCGCAAACTTTGTTGTGCAGTATATGTTATTAATCCCCACAACCCTCTCTTGTGGGTGGAATTTCGTAAAATCCGTTCTTAGCTGACCTCTACTCGGCGAAAGGAATATTCCTACCAAATTTCAAGTCTCTACGCCTTATGGTTCCAGAGATATCGTGATGAGTCAATATATGGGTGGAAATCTCTTTTATATATGTATATAGTTGTACATTTAATATCCTCGAAAGCTCATTTTAAGGACAAGAAATATGTAATAACGACATCTCCTAAAATTCTTTAATTTTTTTTGTAATACTTAAAAAACCTAAAAATCCCTTTCTGTCTTTCGTACGATATTACAGAAATTGTTGCCGGATAATAAATTTAGACAAAAAAGCTTTTAGGATTCCATTGTTTTATGTAACAATGAATCGTTGAGACAATTGTGAGGCGATACAGATGCTGTCTCCTGCTCTTTATTCTCTGCATTGCGCACTGATTTTTAAAATTTCTATATTATTTGCTTACTACCTTTATCCCTATTTTAATTCGATTACAGTATTCGCGTCCATAAATTTAAATTGCTTGTTGTTATCTTGTTAAGTGATCTTTTCACGCTTGACATACAGACATTTTCACAATGGTACAAAATAGTAGGTAGAGTTTTCCTTTTCACGTTACAACGAAAAAAAAACATATCAGCTTTACCTGTAACTTGTAATGATTTTATGTTAGTAAAATAAATAATAATTTATAAATAAATCATTGTCAGGTATTTTAGGTTATAATGTGACTTGTACATACGATTTGTACGACTAACTGGGGTAGGGCACAGCAGGAAATTTCCTGCTCAAAATATGGAGCAGCACAACTGGGGTGCCCGACCTCGACCTTACAGAATACCACAGCTAAATAATACTGTTTTCAAGCAGTATTGTGTTCCTGTTGGTGAGTAAGCTGACCAGAGCTCCTGGGGGGGATTGGGGATAGGGACGGCAACGCGCTTGCGACGCTTCTGGTGTTGCAGACGTCTATAGGCTTTAGGCTACGGTAGTCACTTACCATCAGGTGAGCCGTACGCTTGTTTGTCGACTTAGTAACATAAAAAAAATACGAGTGTTATACATAGGTATATACGTTTACATACATGAATGTAAAGAAGTAGGTATATATATGTATGTATATGTGTTAGAAGTAAAGTAGTAAGGATAGAAATAGCTGTATTATAAGAACGTATAAGCTTGGAAAGTATTTATCAATGTTGTCTTAGTTAATTTATTAATGCATTTACGTGAGTTAACATTGTAACAGAGTTTGGTACAAAGTTTTTGTTTGTTGTCATCTCGAGAATAAAGAATTGAATTGAATATTGTGTACGATGAATGAGTTGAGTTATATTAGTTACCATACTCCTCCGAAACAGCTGGACCGATTTTTATGAAATTTTGTATGCATATAGGGTAGGTCTGAGAATCGGCCGATATCTATTTTTCATACCCCTAAGTTATAAGGGGGGGAGGGGATTAAGGGGGTTAATAACATATATGGCAAAACAACGTTTGCGGGGTCAGCTAGAATATCTGTACTAATATAATAAAGCTGAAGAGTTTGTTTATTTGTTTGATTGTTTGAACGCGCTAATCTCAGGATCTACTGGTCCGACTTGAAAAATTCTTTTAATATTAGATAGCTCATTTATTGAGAAAGGCTATAGGATATATATCATCACGCTAAGACCAATAGGAGCTTAGCACCAATGAAGAATGTTTCAAAATCGGGGTTTTTTCCTTTTGAGAGCTTCCGCTGCGTAAACGGTTAAAGTTTCGCACAAGTCATGTATGACAGAATTGGTCCTATTCCACGGGGACGAAGTCGCGCGCAGAAGCTAGTATATAATATAGGTATCTGTACTAATATTATAAGTTGAAGAGTTTGTTTGTTTGCTTGAACGCGCTTATCTCAGGAATTACTGGTCCGATTTGAAAAATTCTTTCACTGTTAGATAGCCCATATATCGAGGAAGAGTACAGGCTACATATCATCACGCTAAGACCAATAGGAGCGGAACACCAATGGAGAATGTTTCAAAATCGGGGTTTTTTCCTTTTGGGAGCCTCCGCTGCGTGCGCTGCGTAAACAGCAAATCATGTATGAGAGAATTGTTCCTATTTCACGCGGATTAAGTCGCAGGCAGAAGCTATAATATATATATATATATATATATATATATATATATATATAAAAACAATTTTGTTTAGATTTCTTTTAAAATAATGTAAGCCTCTCTGAAAGACTCCTAGTACAATTAAATTATGTGTCGCAATTATTGATTACATGTAATGATACAAAAGATATTAGAAGAAACACAGAAAATAGGAAAAACTCGTATAACAGTTACCTTATACCTATACGTAGTTTTAGCGGAACAACCGTGACGACTTCGACTGCGCTTACCTCTTGTCAGATATATTAATTTTGTGACCACAAATGTCAAAACAAGTATGACCAAACGTGTCGTACAAATAACATGTAATATTTTTTATTAAATTTAAGAAATATTATAAGTAATTACAATTTTTTGATTTACCATTCAGTACGTACTTGAAATACTTTTTGATACTAGGTCGAAGGATTTCTTTAACATGTAATTATTATTTATTAATATAAAATTAATAAGAACACTTTCAATATAAAATAAAAATAAGTAATTATGTACTTGTCATGTAAATTAATGATCTCACATTCACAACATGTGCGAGATTAATTAGTATTTAATTGTAGGGGAGTATAAGTGTGCGTAAGGTCGCCTGCCCTCGAAAGGTAAGCTGCATTCGACGACACTGAATAATTCATTTCGTCCCCCGGTGCAACACCGCTTCCCTTTCTGACTCAACTGGCGTAGAGTTCATACTGTTCTGTGCTATTTAAAGAAAACTGACACGTATTTCCTTCTCATTAAGACTTATCCCTATTAAACATAAGGAGCGAATTGTAACTTTCTGTACTTTAAGAATATTTAATGCAGAAATTAATTAGGTCCTTTCATCAAGTTCAATATCAAGTTAGATATTATCGTTTTCGGTTTGACTGTGAAATGACGTTGATCTTTTGAAAAAATCTTAAGAGGTATCTTATACTATTAAACGAGCAATTCTTGTATATATATATATATATATATAATTTGAATCTCGGAATCGGCTCCAACGATTTTCGTGAAATTCAGTATACAGGGGATTTCGGGGGCAAAAAATTTATCTAGCTAGGATTCATTTTAAAAAAATGTCGTTTTATCCCTGTTTTTAGGCAATGAAAAAATATAATTAAAATACGAAGCTTAATTTCACTACTGTCAACATAGCTGTAACAGCGTAATTAGGAAATCGGCGGGTGTCAAATCGTGTTGACCCGAGTTCAAATCTCAGTTTCCAGATTAATTTTTTTCTTTTTTTTTTAATTTCACTCGTGATTTATTATTTAAATAAAATTAAAATATAAAAATACCGAGAAAAAAAAAGAAAAACAAAAAATAAAATGAAAATACCGAGCTAGGCTCGGTCACCCAGGTACTAATTATTATAAGAGAATGAATGATAGTGGTTTTATCGAATTTTATATCAATGCTAATTAGATTTATGGTATGTTTTTTTTATTATAATTGGCGTATTTTTCGTTAAATATTTAACTCTACTGTTCTACATTGTATGTGAACATGTTTCTAATTTAAATAAATATGTATGATACTACCCTTATTTTATATTTTTACATAAACTATTAAACTAAAATTAGATATAACTTAAAACAGAAAAATATCATTCCTACTAAATGCTTTATAACTTTACAAATGTAGTTCAAACAACAGTTTGTTAATGTTCTTTTGTACTTACGAGTATATTACTTGTTTGAGCTGAAAGGGAGTGCAAACAAACAAAGAATAACAACTCTTTCACCACTCCGAAGTTAAATTCATACTTGAAAATATCATAAATTCTTTACACATAGTTGTGTTGTTAACTTTTCGCGAAGTAAAAATTTATAAAACGAAGTTTAAGTGTAGAGCGGAAGGTTTTACTTAATATTTAATGGAGTCTAGTGTTTTTGTGTTTGCAACTTTTTCTTAGTGCATTTTCGCTCGAACTTAGAGGCAAGGGAGCAGCTTTTTGTCAGCTCTTATTTATTCTTGAATTTTTCTTAAGAAAATTTTGCCGCGGATTTTTCTGGCTTATTCTACTTAGCTTAACAGTTGATTTAAATTAGTCTAGACTAGTTCATTATATTTTGTTCACATAATGGATAGTTCGACTTTATAATTAGATAAAGTTTATCTAAGGTCGCAAAAGAAATAAAAAACAACTTCAATTACATCAACCAGTAATACAACGTAGGAAGACGAAAAAAATAGCCACGTAAATACGCGTTAATAGAGATAGGTAACTCTTATATTACTCGTGTGATCTCGAACAAATTTCTATGACATCTGACAAGCACCAGCTTTTGATTAAAAAAAGAATTATCGAAACGGTATACTCAGTAAAATGTTGTGAGGGAATACACAAAAAATGCAGTGGAATTGAGAAACTCCTCCTTTTTTAGGGTTCCGTACCCAAAGGGTAAAATCGGAACCCTATTACTAAGACTTCGCTGTCCGTCCGTCCGTCCGTCCGTCCGTCCGTCCGTCCGTCCGTCCGTCCGTCCGTCCGTCCGTCCGTCCGTCTGTCACCAGGCTGTATCTCAAGAACGGCGATAGCTAGACAGTAGAAATTTTCACAAATTATGTATTTCTGTTGCCGCTATAACAACAAATACTAAAAACAAAATAAAATAAATGTTTAAGGGGGGCTTCCATACAACAAACGCGATTTATTGCCTATTTTTGCTCGATATCGATAAATGGTAACAGGTAGGCACTTGAAATATTCACAAAATACTTAATTGTATATTTACTTTAATAATAAATAATAAAATTTAAATAAAATAAAATATAATAAAATATTTAGGGGGCTCATACAACAAAAGTGACTTTTTTGCAGCTTTTTGCCCGATATTAAAATCAATGGTCCTACTGTTGGTTGCCTAGCCAATGGTACGGAACCCTTCGTGCGCGAATCCGACTCGCACTTGGCCGATTATTAAAGTCCATTAAAAGTCTTTTATCCATTCACGTTACACTTATAGGGAGTTATCATTGTCACTTTGCTTAGTCACGCCCCTTTACCATTTAAATCGTTGTAAATTAGAACGCTGTGTTCAAATTGATCGGTTGAAATAAACCATATAGCCATACGTTCTAATTTACTATTGTTGTATTGTAGTAGTATTGTTCTATATTACTATTGTTCTAATGTTCTAATTACTTATTTATAGGGCGTGGCGATGAGTCACTATTTTCTTAACGCAAATATATTATTATTAGATATGATAAGTAGCTAAAATCAAATGTCTTTAACATTATGTAAAGTTAATTAAACTACGTTTAAATAGCTGTTTTTCAATCAACTATATCAAGAGGATGCATATTTAAAAAATGCTTACAGGTAAGTGTGTTATTCTAGAAAAAATAGTAACCATAAAGTAGTGTAAGATTATTTTTAGGCTTTTTTTTAACGATCATAAAATGTATGAAGAATAATTAAAAAAATAGCTTTTGGTAGTACATAATTATAGTATTTATTACTGCGGCAGAGTTACAAACACAAGTAGTTTTCTTTTAATCTGTAGTAATATGGATCACAAATACTTAATTTGTAGTGAAACGTGATATTTTATATAATAAAAATAACACCTATAATGATTATCCACTCATGTAGGTACTCACTCATATGTGAATTCTAACGACACATTCGTTTCATACATTTAGCTTAATAATAGAAGTCGTATCATTGTAGAAACTTTTGCTATGTTGAGCTATTTGTTACTATTTTAATCTTTAACATACTAAAAAGATAATTATTCATAATGAAACAACTTTTTCGGATTTTGTCGCGGTTTTTTACATGACCGAATTTTCAGATACTTTACAGCAACCATGGTCACGGGAGGACTGACTGACATTAGAAAACAATATAAGATAATTATTTAACTCTTATCCATTAAGCAGATGGGTGACGATCATCTCTCGTATCTTAGACTATTATGTATGCTTCATTTGGTACTACAGAATAAAGACTAGTAAATATATTAAAATATATTCACGCAAATCCTTTTTGCTGTATTACCTTGCACGCAGTCAACAAATATTTTTTTACACGTACGTAAACGTAATCTCATTCATTCGTTCGTTTGCATTAATGGATTTCAACACCGTTGAAATAGCTCGAATGATTTCGTCAATGTCATGTACTCGTATAATGGAGAAGATATGAAAGGGGATTACTCGGTGCGGCCGAGATTACTTATGTGCGTAGTATGTTACTAATATTATGGTGGTTGACATCGATTTTACGTCAATTGCGTAAAAATGACATCAACAATAATGATTCATTGTCCTCAATTATGTCATTGTTTTTAAAAACAATTTGACGTGGACACAATACACAAGCACAAATGCCCGGATCACGGTAAACACCTGTATAGCTAATACAAAAGTATGCCATTCGCGGGGATGGAACCCGCAACCGCTAGAGCAACAAATACAAGCCAGTACTGTTACCATTGCGCTAATACGTTTGTCAAATAAAAATAAACAGAAATAATAATGTTTCATCAGGCGGGTTGGTGACCGCAGGGCTGGCTTTGTCGCACCGAAGACGCTGCTGCCCGTCTTCAGCCTGTATATTTCAAAGCCAGCAGTTGGATTGTTATCCCGCCATCGGTCGGCTTTTTAAGTTCCAAGGTGGTAGTGGAACTGTGTTATCCCTTAGTCGCCTTTTACGACACCCAAGGGAAGAGAGGGGATGGCTATATTCTTTACTGCCGTAACCGCACAGCTACCATAACCACACAGCTAGCTTAGTTCAAATTGAAAAGTTAAAGTAAATTAACTGGTCAAGGCTGCGACTAAGATATAAGTGTCAACAATGTGTCAATATTTTTTTAAAGACAAAAAATAAGCTGTACGAGTATTAAACTTTGACAGTTGATTGATAAAAACTACGTGACGTAACTCATAGATGTTATATAATTAATCAACGACGGTTGTAATAAGACGTTTGTTATTATTACACTAAGGGCCTATGCAAACCGCGTTTTTTAAACGCGGTACAGACGCGATGCAAACGCGCGTGTGACGCGATACAAACGCGATGCAAACGCGCGTATGTCGCGATACAAACGCGCCGTCGACGCGCGTTTGAATCGATACAAACGCCAACAAACTGCTCTGTAGGATAAAAACGCGCCGTCGACGCGCGTGTCACGCGATACAGACGCGATGCAAACGCGCGTATGTCGCGATACAAACGCGCTGTCGACGCGCGTTTTAGAAACGCGCGTCGACGGCGCGTTTAAAAAACGCGGTTTGCATAGGCCCTAAGACAACTTAGTAATGGCGAAGGAAAAAAAAATTTAACCACCCAGGAAATACTTATCAAAAGTATTATACAATTCAAAATTCAACAAAATACAACACGCAAATAAAAAAAAGTTTACACGTTCCGTTAAATCAAGTCTCTCTGTTTTATATTCAGTTCAATAATTGTACATTTCGTATTGTCACAGTGTTATTGTGAAACTAGTACAAATCCATTTGATATAAGAGTATAGAGAGTAAAAGAAAAAAAGAAAAAAAAAACTACCAAAAAGCGTCGTAAATGAAAATGTTATCTCATTATTTTTAACGAAGTCAAAATACGACTAGTATAATGTACCGAATTCATCTCGATTGGCGTTCGCAGTTCAGCGCTATCTAATTTTATTGGCTATTGTTCATATTATTTATTACTCGAATTTTGTTCTGATCAGACAAAGCCATTATCCACCCTTATCGCTTGTTCTCTGTTAATAAATTAGATTCTTTTCTGATGCAGTATTATAAGTATGACTTTTCCTTTTTTTTTGATTTATTTTCTTTTTAGCAATATGACTTATATTGTTATAATAATACGGGACTACGATTTCACCTGCATGACATTACTTGAGGACGAAAGAAGACAGAAACACTTTAGTTTTAACTTAAAAGTAATATTTGTAGATGGTTTCTGTACCATATTTATAAGTCTTATATCAGTATCCATAGGATAAAAATAAATCGCTGAAATATATGTACGGGCATAAACTTCCAAACGATTGAGCCAAGTTGGATAATAAATTTATTTGCGTTATTAGACAAAGTTAATTTAAGATAATATTTTGATTATAATGTGCTGTTAGTATAATATAGCTTGTTTTGCTGATTTCCTTTAAAAACATTTTGAGTGCAATAATAATAATTAATAAGTCGTATAGCTAGTACATTATAATGGGAATATTTTTCTATTCAAACATTTAAAGCAATCACGTTAAGCGTGTCTCCAACCGTCCGTAACCGCCGGCCTATTATCCAGCGCTAATATCCGTATATTCTACCGCTCGTACCTTTGCATATAACAAAAGCTTTTCATATTCTATAATATTAGGTATGTAAATTAAATAGTGTGCATTTTTCTTATTTAATAACGTTTCGCTAACAGTCATGATATTTGCAGAAACATGTAATGATACCCCTTGATGCACTGGTAACCAATCATCATGCTTATGATAATCCTGGTCACGGCACCATTTTGTAACGATATACCCTATGCCATGGTAACCATCTACCATACTTATGATAATCCTGGTCACGCGGACCAATTTGTAACACTATCATGGTAGTGGCGTTACAAGCTAATATTAAGCTTAAGAGGACATTAAATGTCTTTGGCCTTATGAATGCGATCGTCTAGAATAAGGAAGGACTCTACGTTGTGTTTGATTTTTGTTTCTGTTAACGCACGCGTTAAGTGGAACGCATCCAGCGGGGACCTGAGGCGAGAGGGGGCGGCGTAGGCGTCGGCCGCCGCGTTCACTTCAACTTCGTCAGCGAGCCAGCGCAAGCGCGTACATTATCTTATATTACATTAACATAAAATCCTATATATCATAATATCATCGTAATAAATCATTGTAAGAGTTCCTGACTTTCAATCAACATCTTCAACAATTTGGCGACCGTGACAGGACACGGCTGCAAGAATAATTATCATTCGAACGTATGGAAAAAACCGGCCGGACGGGTGTGGAAATTTCCAGACTTCCAGTCGCCGTGTCGGCCGAGCGAGCGAGTACCGTTAGACGACAGCGTCAGCGTATGGACCTACATACCTACAGCAGGGGAGTGCTCGTTCCTTTTATTCCTAGATCTTTTCCTTTCTTTAATTTGTGTATATTTGTGTGCAAAACTCCGACTAAGTGAGATTAATCTTTATACCAAAGATAAGTATCGAAAAGAAATGCATAATTCTTTGCTTGTGCTTATCGGGTGTACATAATTTGCTTTTTAATGTAATTCTTAGCATAACGCAACTAGTGCTTGCTTAAAATAAGTACTAGGTACATAAAGCGGTATGCATTTTGCGTCGCGTCATAATTAAAATAATTTGTTTTCCATTGCAATTCATAATAGCATAACGCAACTAGTGCTTGCTTAAAATAAGTACTAGGTACATAAAGCGTTATGCATTTTGCCGTCGCGTCTTAATTATATACGCACATTCATTGCATCATTGCATAAGCACCTACATAATTATATCTATTATTTTAATTGATTTCTATCGCATAACTGTGTGTGCATAACTTGTTCAGCTTAATCTTCCAGCAGCTATAAATTTCATGTACATTAAGTTTACTTTATTATTTAACGTAATACATGCATAATATATTTTCTATTTAATTAATAACAAACATAATACATTTTCATATAAATGAATATTTTTCTTTCCTTTTGAAAAGTCGATACTGTGTTTCGCAACGCTTTAATTCGTTTGTTCACGTAAAAATAACGGAAATTTCCAGTGTCGACGGCAATCACGCACTGTGCGCGTGATTGTTTCTTCGCTTGCGCTTACTTCGCTGGCCGCCATTTTACATCGTTCCGCGTGCAGCGCGGCATCCAGTCACAACGTGCCGTACCGAAACGAAGACTCAAGCCTATTTTTTCATCAGTGGTTTGATTTATAATCATCATTTTATTTTGCTCAATTTATTAGACCCATTATTATCTATTATTTTATTTTATTTAATTTTTGTTATATTTATTCTAAGATGTCAATTGCTAACAAACCCGGTGAGGTTGACCAACCGAAATTAAAAGAGCTCATCGCCTCACGCGGTGTGTCAAAGGGACGTTTGACTAAATTCAAACAATTTGTAGATTCGTTAGCTCAACTTTCAATCGGCGACATTCCTAGCGTGCAAATCAGAGAGGTTACTAATCGATTACATAAATTAGAAAACATATTTTTGGAATTTGATAGGGTTCAGGCTAAAGTTGAAGTTTTGGTGGATGATGTATCCCAACATGAAGAGAGACATTTATTTGAATCTACATATTATGCGACAATTTCTGCAGCACAGGAATTAATTGAAACATACACTAGATTACATGAAACGAAAAATGATAGTTGTTCGCGTAGTGAAGTTTCCGCAGGAGGTACGTGTAGTCGTTTTAACAACATTAAATTACCAACAATTAAGTTACCTACATTCGATGGTAATTACCTAAAGTGGTTAGAATTTCGTGATACCTTTGATTCATTAATTCACTCTGAAGTCTCGATACCTAACATAAATAAATTTCACTACCTGAGATCCTCTCTAGAAGGCAGTGCTGCAATTGTAATCAAATCAATTGAATTTACTTCTCAAAATTATAATGTAGCATGGGACTTATTGTGTAGTAGGTATGATAATAAAAAAATCCTCATAAATAATCACTTAAAGGCATTATTTAACATTGAGCCTATTACGCGTGAGTCGTTTAAAGCTATCCGATATTTAATTGATCATGTTTTGAAAAACTTAAGAGCCTTAGAGACATTACAGCAGCCTACCGATAAATGGGATGTTTTAATAATTTATTTGATGACTACCAAGTTAGATTCTGTCACACTTAGGAAATGGGAAGAGTTTAAAAATAACGCATTGAACGTGCCTACATTATCAGAATTTATTCAGTTTTTGCGTAATCGAGCGGACATTCTCGAAACGATGTTAGGTAATAAGAGCGAAAAATCTGTATTTCATCGAGAACATAAAAAACATGAAGGCACTTATAATACACCATTTCAGCATAAGCATCATAAAAGTTTTGCTGCTTCTTCAAAATTGGTTTCGAATTGTCCATCCTGTAATCAAAGACATAAAATTATTGATTGCAGCGAATTTAAGAATTTTACTCCGGAGAACAGGTTAAACAGGGCCATACAGCTTAATCTCTGTTTAAATTGTTTACGAAGAGGTCATAATGCTAATGATTGCCGCTTGGGTACGTGTAGGATCTGTAAGGAAAAACATAATACGTTACTATGTACGAATAGAGATAACAGTAGTACGAATAATGTCTCACTTTCACTGTCAGCTCAGTCTACAGGTCAGGTTCTCTTAGGTACAGCCATGGTTCACGTAGTAAATCCTAGAAATAAAAATACTTACCTTGCTCGTGCTCTACTCGACGCAGGTAGTCAATCCTCCTTCATCACAGCAAACCTGAAAGAAAAAATGGGTTTAAATAGTACAAATAATAATTCTTGTATAACGGGAATAAATAATACTACAACTTATGTATCTGATATATGTAATGTGACACTTAAATCATTAGTCACATCCTTTAGTACTCACCTTAAATGTTTAGTGATGCCTAAAATTACTGGTCACTTACCTAACTTTCCTGTGAATGTTGCGCAGCTTAACTTACCAGATACAATTCGGTTAGCTGATCCTAAATTTTATCAGCCCGCTGAAATTGATATACTCATTGGTGCAGACCTGTTTTTTAATATTATTTCTGCTCATCAAATGCACCTAGGCACTGGCATGCCCATCCTTCAGGATTCGAAGCTTGGATGGATAGTGGCCGGTCCTCTTGACGGGTGTAATTACATTAAACCTAATGAAATAAGTAATAGGGTACACTGCAACTTCACAAAGCAGATCCGCGACGATTTAGCCAGGTTTTGGATGCTTGAGGAAATCCAATCTTCGAATGTGCCTGTATCCGCGGAACATGAGTTTTGTGAAAACCATTTTCTTGAAAATACCTCACGACTACCTAACGGTCGATTCTCAGTCTTAATGCCTATGCTAGAAGATCCTCATAAGGTTTTAGGTGATTCATATAACATGGTAGAAAGGCGGTTCTTAAGCTTAGAGAAAAAACTTAATAAAAATCCATGTCTTAAAAAACTATATAGCGAATTTATTCATGAATACGAGGCGCTTGGTCACTTAAGTAATATAACAAGGCCAGCCTTCGGATATTACATGCCACATCATGCAGTCATTCGTGAGTCACGTTATCCGACAACCACAAATGCAAGCAGCATAACAAACCTGCGAGTGGTATTTGATGGATCTGCAAAGACCAGTACAAACATATCCTTAAATGATATTCAAGGTGTAGGCCCGGTGGTGCAGGATGATTTATTTAATATTCTCATACGTTTTCGACAGCACAGATACGTTATAACAGGAGATATATCAAAAATGTACAGACAAATTGAACTAAAACAATCTCAACGCCATTTACAACTCGTACTATGGCGCGATGATGATTCAAGGCCAATTAACACTCTACAGCTTAACACTGTAACATACGGTACTGCTTCAGCACCTTTTCTAAGTACAAGGTGTCTACGACAGCTAGCGATTGAGTGCACTGACCTTAAGGTGTCAGAAGTCATTAAACATGATTTCTACATGGATGATCTCCTGACTGGAGCTTCTACAGAAAACGATTTAGCGCATATCTATAATGGTGTAATTAAAACATTGACATCCGCTTGCCTACCTATTCATAAATTTAGAACGAATTGTCCTAATATGTTTGTAGAACCTTCAGAGACACAATCTTTGGATTTCAATAAAGAGTCAAGTATTTTGGGAGTTCTTTGGACACCTAATACAGACACATTACGATTTACACTAAACATAGATACAACACCTAAACAAGTCACCAAAAGACATATTCTATCTAACACTTGCAAAATATTTGATCCACTTGGCCTTCTGAGCGCTTGCACAATTACACTTAAGGTACTCTTACAACGACTGTGGCAGTTAAAATTACAATGGGATGAGCCAGTCCCACACGACATAAATAAAATTTACTTAAAGTTAGTTACTAATTTAAATACATTACTTACAGCTTCAATTCCGAGATACGCGCTGTGTTCTTCACCCGTAGCGGTTGAAATCCATTGCTTTGTAGATGCTTCGCAGATAGCTTACGCGGCGTGTACCTATCTTCGTTCGATAAATTCGGATGGAGTCGTAACCGTTAACCTTTTATGTTCTAAAACTAGGGTCGCTCCCTTGAAGCCCTTAACTATTCCTAGACTCGAACTGTGTGCGGCTTTACTCGGAGCTCGTCTCACGACTAAGGTTAGGGAATCCTTGCGCTGTGCGGTTAGTAATACAGTATATTGGTCTGATTCGACAATTACATTAGCTTGGATCAAGACTCAACCAAAACTATTGAAAGCTTTTGTTTGCAACCGTGTTAATGAAATTAGAGAGCTTGCAAACCGTGATTCTTGGCGACATACGCCTACAGAGCTAAATCCAGCAGATATGGCTTCAAGGGGTATAGAACCACATAATTTACTTAATTCTTCATTATGGTGGTCCGGTCCTAGCTTCCTCTTACAACAGGAATCGGACTGGCCAGAACAATCGACTTCAAAAGTTATAGATTTGCCCGAAATTAAAGTTCATTATAATCGTATTTCAACAGGTAACTTAGTAAATTTCGAAAATTATTCAAATGCTAATAAATTAATTCGAATTGTTGCTTATATATTAAGATTCATAAATAATTGCAAAACTAAATCAAAAAATAAATGCTCACTAGAACCTAACGAACTTAAACAATCTCTTGAGTATCTCCTTAAAGCTTCACAACGTGAATCCTTCATGGCAGAAATTGAAACCTTGGCTCGCTGTAAACCTCTTAAGTCTAAATCTTCCATTTTACAATTAACACCCTTTCTTGACGAACATAATGTGTTAAGAGTGGGTGGCAGACTTACTAATTCAGATCTTGATTTTGATAGAAAACACCCAGCTTTATTATCTGGAAAACATCACTTTACTAAAATTTTAATGGAAGCCGAACACATACGTTTATTTCACGCTGGCCCACAACTTCTACTTTGTACATTTAGAGAAAAATATTGGCCTATTGGTGGCAGAGCGTTAGCCAGGAATGTCGTCCGTAAATGCATAATATGCACGCGATTAAAGGCTAAACCTATGGAACCATTGTTGGGAAACCTACCATTAAATAGAATCACCCAATTCTATCCCTTTCAAATTTGTGGCACTGACTTCGCTGGCCCTTTTATGATTTCGTCAAAAAAAGGTCGGGGCAATCGCATTTCAAAGGCATATTTATGTTTATTTATTTGCTTCGCAACCAAAGCATTACATTTGGAAACGGTTAGCGATCTCAGTGCACAGGCCTTTATTTCATGTCTAAAGCGGTTCATTGCAAGGAGAGGTAAACCTCATCGTATATATTGCGACAACGGTAAAAATTTCGTGGGTGCTAATAATGAATTGGGCAAAGTATTACGTGCGAGTCTTCGTTTCGTTAAGGACTTTTCTGCCGATGAAGGCATACAATTTTGTTTCAACCCACCATACTCTCCCACATTCGGGGGATTATGGGAGGCTGGCGTAAAAAGCGCTAAATATCACATAAAAAGAGTTGTAGGAAACGCTTCCCTCACTTTCGAAGAGTTGAGTACACTTTTTGCGCAAATTGAAGCGATCCTCAACTCCCGACCGCTAACTCCTTTATCTAGTGACCCAAAGGACCTTTCTCCCTTGTCTCCAGGGCACTTCCTTGTGGGACGACAGCTGACATCGCTGCCGACTCCGCCAGGCGACGTGAATGGTAACATACGAACACGGTACCAGCTAATCGACCAAATTCGACGCCATTTTTGGAACCGATGGAGCCATGAGTACCTATCCGAGTTGCAAGAACGAAAGAAGTGCCGCCTTAAGAAGGAGGAACTGAAACCAGGGGATATGGTCGTCTTCAAAGAAGAAAATCTACCGCCCCTAAAGTGGAGGTTGGCAAGGGTCCATCAGTTATATCCTGGATCCGATGGAGTCTGCAGAGTGGCGGATTTTATCACTTACCGCGGCATCGAGCGCCGAGGCTTAAACAGAGTGTGCCCTCTGCCAGTGAGCGACGATCTTGAAAGTCTTGAAAGTGCCACCTTTCAAGGGGGGGCAGATTGTTAACGCACGCGTTAAGTGGAACGCATCCAGCGGGGACCTGAGGCGAGAGGGGGCGGCGTAGGCGTCGGCCGCCGCGTTCACTTCAACTTCGTCAGCGAGCCAGCGCAAGCGCGTACATTATCTTATATTACATTAACATAAAATCCTATATATCATAATATCATCGTAATAAATCATTGTAAGAGTTCCTGACTTTCAATCAACATCTTCAACAGTTTCAGAGTAACTTCAGTTCTTTTTTGTGGTATGCCGAAGGAAAGACATAGTATATGTTATTAGAAGCCTTGATTTCTATATAAACTCTACAACTAACAAACATCCTACCTAGCCACTAATTTAAAATAACATTTCTGCATAATGACATTAAGTTACTGAAATTAATTTATCCTAAATTTAATTGAAAAGATATTTACAATTACCAGTGATATAAATACTATAGATAACTAACTTCTGGAATACTATTAAAAGGAAAGAAAGATATTAAATTTTATAACACCTTATAAGTAAATTAATTAAGAATTAATAAAATTTAGTAAATTAGAACCGTTAAGAATAAATAGGAATAAACTTATTTATTTTGAAATAACTATCACCTACTGTTTAACTAAAAGATCTGACGTCTCCTTAAGAATGTGTAAATTATAGTTGCTAATAATTTTAGTGAATCTAGATAGCTAAAATAGAAATAAAGTTAAATAATTATATTCATTCTATAATGGCATTGATTAATTGAATAGTGTCTAAGTTTCTTTTACATGTATTTTTAGATCAAACCTGATATAATAGATAGCTTCTGATATCTCTAAACAAATGAAATAAATATCAATAGATATGTAAATGAAATAATGATTAAATACATATTATATAGCTATTAATTATCTTGAAATAATTTATTCAGTTAATAAATTATCTCAGATAATTGTGAAAGATAAATTGTAGTGTTTGTTTGTATGTGTTATTCTGTTAGGATAGGGTTTATAGGTATTAAGGAGTTAAGGACCGGGTTCAGCTGAACCCGGGGGGTCGCAACCACCAAATCCCCTCCGACCCCATCCGATCCACACCGTGCTGAAGGCTCTAAATTAAATTAGGCACAACGTTGGTGCTATTAAATCAAAAGAGGGTAGTAGGTAGGAAAACGAGAGGACCCAATTCTCTACAGTAAGTTAGATGGAAATATATCCTGTCTAACAAATGCTTGTTTCATACCGTTGCAGTACAATCATGCAATGACTGTATTTGAGTAATCCCTTGGAATGCCATATAGACATAACCAGTGAATTACTAGAGTTGATGTAATTACCAAGCTGTAAACAGACATGGTACTAAGATGTGTTCCTCGTGAACAAAAGGAGATCGTGTCTACTGATCTTTCATTGTGTGCTTACTAGCCCATACGGGAACTTCGGTCACACAACTACTTTGAAATTCGATCACGAAACCTACTACTTTTGTCACAATAGGTTTGTATAGGGTAAGTTCCCATAGGAAAACCTACTGAGTTACGAGTCTATAGTCCGCTTTAGTGTCAAGCCTCGCCACCATTGTGAGATGGGTTAAACAGCGACTAGCGACTTGCGACAACGCAACCTTTCGAGTGTCCTATAAGGAAATTAAGAATAAATATAGGTATAAGACCAACATGTAAAGTGGGTGTATTGTGCAGGTTTGCCCTTGCATGACTCACAGCACTCACATGAAACAGCATTCATTAAACAGAATAGGTTGTTCAATTGAAACACTGAACCAGTAATTAAATTGTTAAACATTTGAATATATCAGGCTCTCTCTCAGGAACTGATTGGATTTATCAAGGACATGGTAGTGTCGAGAGTTAAATAAAACAACTAAATATAACATATTTCATTTACTCAATCAGAATCTCTGAGAGTATCTCATTTTCACTATGAAAAGAGAATGTATATTTAATAGGTTTTATAATCCATCAATGTTTGTATGTTTGTACAACACAAGAGGACTTGATTAAGGCTTGGCTTAAATCTCAGTAAATCCGCCTTTAGGACTTAACAGAGACCGTCCACAAAAATTAGCAATAAATTAATTGGAAAAGTGAATATGTTTCTCTATTAGTCTAAAATAGAACTTCTTGGCTTAAATCTCAGTAAATCCGCCTTTAGGACTTAACAGAGACCGTCCACAAAAATTAGCAATAAATTAATTGGAAAAGTGAATATGTTTCTCTATTAGTCTAAAATAGAACTTCATACCACTGTCCAAATATAAATTACTAACCTTTGTTGCAGTTCAAACAACTACCATACACTAGGTGTCTGGTGGAGTTTGTCCATAATTATCTCTTATCAAAAGATAAGGAAACGTACGTATAGTATTTACCAAGAACATAGTTCAATTAGGCAAACACAAACGCAGAGGTTGGTAGGAAGTACACGCAACTTTCTTTACTAGATAGCCCAAGTTTAGGATCTACCTAGCATCGATGACGCGATGAACTGTGGCTTAGACAGGCCAAGCCTTATAGGGGACACCTATAATAAAACACTGGCGAATACAAACATTTATGGATTCACCTTAACATAGTTTATATAGTTCAATGAAAGTCATCGTGAAAATGAGACACTCCAGTCTACCAGATACCTCGTCTTGACACTCATTTAAGAACATAAATTCTTAGATCAATGTTCAAAACTACAATAGTTTGTGTAATGTCATAGTTCAGTGTGTAATTACCTCATCTTAGAATGTATTCAAGAGCTAAAAGCATCCTTGAACCCATTCAAGACTACAACCACCTTGTTACCTCGTTCCAACATATATTTAAAAACTACAAGTTCTTAAATTAATGTTTGAACTACGAGAGTTTGTGTAATGTCAAAATGAAGCCAAATATACATATATATATATATATATATATACATATACATACATACAAATACATTCAATAGAAGCATATTTATATGTAGAGAATATTCAATAAGATACGACAACTAATCATTAGTTTGTTTATAGGTCATATTTTCCTAGAATCATTCACTACACTATCTACTTCCAAGGTAATGACTTCATTAAACAACACAGTAAAATTTCATTTCATTATTCAAATACACCCTAACGAAATTCTATTTAACCCTTACTATAGCCATATCTAACATGATAGTTTTAACCAAAGATTCATTCAATTTATATATGTAATTTAAAGTCAAACGAATGTAATTTCGTTTCATTCTATCAACATCATAGTGTGATCACTTATTTAAGCCAGATTTCATTTTATCAGTTAAATTCAATATAAATATGGTCATAAGGCTTATTTCATAATAATTTTATTCAATAATCAATCAATAATTAATAGTATCAATGTAAACCTAGATAATAATTCATTAGATATCTTTTATTAAAAATCTCCGTAAAAGTTATAAAAAAATCTGTAAAAGAAACACAACATGAATCATTTTAATTCTACATTAATTGGAGACACGCATGTTTATCACATAGTGTAACAAAATTGTGAAATTGTTTTACATGCAAATATATAAAAAAAGAATTGTGCATCGAACCACAGGAGCTCTTGACCAAGGAACTGCAGACTCTACCCAGGTTTCACTGAATTTAATTAGCGGATTACAATTAAAATTTTATAATAAAGAATTGCACTTAATAATAATCAGTAAAAAATAAATTAAAACTAGTTCGCGAACTACACTGAAGCGACATTGCCACACTCGGCCAGCTTACGCTAATGAAATTTCTGAACCAGACCTAAAATACCTTTAGGTATTCCATGTTTAATCTAAGTCAGAAATTCCATAGCTTCGCCAGCCAAGAGGCCGCGACGGCCGCGGAGGCCTACGTGCTCTCTTCCTCAATACTATACTTCGAATTCCCGAGTCCAAAACCGAATGCCCCTCCCGACGCCCCAACTGTATATATCAAGTCTCGCGTCTGCTACCCCCTCTACGCCTACCCAACGCGCGTCCCAAGATTCCCGGAAAAAAACCCACGCCCTGCAGTGTTACCATTTACCCGGTAATTGCCGCGTTACACGGTAATTTGGATATTTTCGGTGATAAACGCGGTACACAACAGTACGTTCATTGCTGTGTTTAAAAACACGGCAATCCAATGTGTAATGGTTTTTTCCTAATAATTTAATCGATAGTTTATAAGTCATTATAGTGCAACACAAAACAAGAACAAGAAATAAAATTATTACAAAAAAACAAGGAATAAAGTTATTACTTCCTCAATAAATTGAGCTTTACTGGTTGTAAGCACTTTTACCCGATCCGAAGGAAATTGCGTAAATCAATTAAACGAATCCACAATAAAAGATAAACAATATAAAGGAAAAAACACAAATATACATTGAATAAAGCCGAAGAAAAAAAATGTTAGTTACGATAAATTTGTATGACGGTTGTGAAGAATAATGTATTATTCAACCGATTTCGAAAGGGAAATTATTTAACCGATTATTGTCATTTTTAACCTTACGTGTTAATGTAAAGTAAATACACGTCAATTTTGTAGTTTTTATTCCAAAACACGGTAACTTAAAACTTTGTGATGGCAACCCTGGCGCCATGTGACTCCAACAAAAAACTGTATCCCACGGCTACCCAACGCTTAGGGCCGATTCCACCGTTTAATAAAACTATGTTTTGCTTAATCGAATTTATAGTTCGATTCTAATCTTGGTTTTCGTTTAATTATTATTACGAATCATTTGTACGGGAATACAGCAAAGTGCTGTTTTAAGACTCTTTCAGGCAACTTCCTTAAAAAGTTCTCTCCGCAACAACCATCCTCATACTTCAAGGAACACAAAAAAAGAATTAGCGCAATCGGTCCAGCCGCCCTCAAGATCCGCGCCCAGCAACACATTCAGCCATTCATTTATATATATAGAGATACACTACTATAAACTCGAGTATCAGAATATATCATATGACAACTTGACAAGATTTGTTTTTAATAGGTTAGACCGTTAGAAGCTCTAGACAAACCGTGTTTACACAGCTAAACGCCAAAAATCGGTCGTTTAGAATTTAAACTCAGTTATTCTCTAACTGCGTTTAGTTTATGTTGGTGAAAAGCAATTTCCAGCTCTAAACTCCGTTAAACGCGTAAACCGAGTTTACGTCGAACTAATCGCGATTATTTCAATCAGTGGAACTGGCCCTTAGAATGTTTCACCCTGTCAAGTCCCAACAAATTCGTCAACGCAACAAATTTCACTTTAACTCGAGTATATTTAAAATTTATCACCTAATATTTTAACACGATAGCCAAACTGTTTGAGTTCCCAGCTAATAAATCTCTATTCTTAAGTACAACTTAAAATTTGAGACCCTAATGGATTAGAACAATTTTCGTTCATTAAGATGACTGAGTTATGTTTACGTGTCAACACACATTTCGTTTTATGCGTTTGTTATCTTAAAATTTATGGCACTAATAAATTTGAACCATATCCGTTCACTAAAACAACCGAATTGTGTTTATGTGTTACGTTACAAACAGCGAATTCCTAATTATGTTGACACAATTGATTTATTTTGTTTGTGATAATTAACAATGACAATCAAATACAGCAAGGCTAACTGTAAGATAATACTACATTAATATGTATTTTCTTAAGAACCTTTAAGATACCTGAGCAACTAAGAATCTGGAACTGACCGAATGGAACCATCCATTAGTGTTGAGTAGTAGGATTGAGTTTCGCTCTGAGCGAATATTTGCACTAAGACAAAACTTTGTTTTTGGTCTATGTATTTGTCCTCGTTTCTCTTGTCGCTGTAGCCAGGAAAATCTGTAAAGTTGTTGGTCACAGTTGCTATTGTAACACCTGAAAAATTTCATTACTTTTGGTAGAGCCATTTTATCCTCAAACCCGTTTAAAGCAGCGTAATTAAGTAAGTAGTCCTTCTCCTACAACAATGTGGCATTTATTAGCAGTAAAATATTTGAAATGTCTTGTTTTCAGTCAAAGATAAATAATTACCTACTTTGAATCAAGCGGAGGCTTGATGATGTCTCCAGGTCTCACGTGCTTTTAGATATTATTACAAATTAGGAGACATTTATGGTTACTGTTCCGCCTCTATTCTATAAAAGTGATTATTATATTTTACAACCTCCCTTCGCAAATTTTACAAACTTATAGCAAAAATATAAATAGAACCAAAAAATCATGATATTATCCTATCCAAATAAATATGCTTTTTTGCCGAGTTATATCAATATACATAGAAGAGGAATTTTGTTTACGTAGTAGTAATATTACAAACTGAAACTGCGAACTGTTTAAAACATGTCAGAACAAGGTAGCTGTTTATAATCAGTTATTATGTGGAACTGCTTTTGTCTCTGACTGTTGGAGTACTATTATAGTGAAAGTTTGAAATGACGACGCTTGGTTTTGTAATTATCGGTTTCATATCAGTAATGTTTTTTTTTTTGTTTTCTATTACATAGTTTAAAGATTCGTATTTGATAGTATATATAGTAGAATATATTAGTTTACAGAAAATAAAAGACGCGAAATTTTATTGTCTACAAAAAAGGTTTGAATAACTTTTGCCCTAAAGTTGATAGTTTTCGAGATATTGGCCAAAAACTTTTCTTTAAGATTGTGATCGAAGCTCCACCTGGATCTGTCAGCATTTTACGTTTTTATGGTCAGTAAGTGACCCTTAACCTAATAAAAAACTAAAATTGGATCGGAAATTTAGTGCGAGGTTGACCAAAAAAACGTCTTATATTTACTAGCCTATTAATGATAAATATTTTTATAGGCCGTACAAATCAGTTTAAGGTTAGCGATAGAATTTTTAAAATAAGTAAACGATGAAACCGGAAAACACTTATAATGAAAATATCTGACTTTTTGACGCGTATCCGACGTGTGGCAATCACTCAGAAATGCCACGGCTATAAATCAGTAAAAATATTTATTTATTTATTTAATTTTGAGGAGGAACAACGGCTAAAATACTCCATGCATATATCCAGTCATATAACTGCACAGACGAACGTCACTTAATCCACATATCTTCGTTATTTATATAATCTAGTGTAAAATAGTTGTAGGATTGTTAGGATTAAGTTGGTAGGATTTTGTGCAAAAAGGTATACATATGTAAAAAGTTACCTTTCTATCGTGTTTGACTTTCCTTACAGAATCCTTTTACAATGAGCGGGAATGGAACGCCAAAGAGTTTTTCATAATTGTTGTTCGGTTCATTACGTTTAACGTCGCTTAAATTGTAAATAAGGGGATCGTACACATTGGAACGTAACAACAGTAAATATCTCGTGACGGCATCTTACCTCCGTAGGGTCAGAACAAACTTGCGACAAGACGATCGCGTTTAATAATTAATCTATACTAATATATAAAGCTGAAGAGTTTGTTTGTTTGGTTGTTTGTTTGTTTGTTTGTTTGAACGCGGTAATCTCTGGAACTACTGGGCCGATTTGAAAAATTCTTTCAGTGTTAGATAGCTCATTTACCGAGGAAGGCTATAGGCTATGTATCATCACGCTAAGACCAATAGGAGCGGAGTCCACGCCGATGAAGTCGCGCGCAGAAGCTAGTTTACGATATTTGTCGAAGTATTTCTATTTGCTATCAATGTGCTTATTACCAATTACAAACCCACCTTTAACTAAGGAATTATTTGGTTTTGACATCGAAACAGTACAGCAAGCGGGAGTTAAGGTTTTATAAGAGAAAAAGTAAGTGTGAATATTATGATGTACTCGTATAATTGTAATGGTGTGTGTATCATTAAAATTACTTGTGTTGTACGTATAATGTGTAAGATTAGATAAATTCTTTAGACCATGGCAAGGCATGTTAGTACTTATACTTAAAAACTACTACTTAACTTACTTTTGTATTTATACTTAAAAAGATATTTAAATACTGTCACAGCAATCTGTTGCCACACTGCCGAGCAAATGCCTCTTTCTCTATTAAGAATACTCGTAAAATTATTTAAAGTATTCTTATATTATAATTCTGTTCAAATATTTGTAAGCACGTAGGAGTTAAAGTTGTAGTTTTGTCTGCAGTTTACTTCGCTTAACTATCAAGTTTATTATTCATCAACGCCCATAGTCTCAGGGAGAACTTGCTTTACTACTGACATCACCGTAGCCGTAATTTTACATCCCTTTATCTCAATTGACAGAACTTGGTGATGTCTTTTGTCTAACTTCACCAAGTTTACGTAGATAAAGCTCTGTAATAAATTAAACGCTTATCTAATTTTACTACCATAGAAAGTTGTGTAAAAGAAGTCAAACAGCGCAATCCTACGTACGGTCTTTTTAGGATTTTGGTATTAACTCACAGGATTTTTGTGTTTTTTACCACCGCGCGTTAAAGTGCCGTTTTTGTAGTGATCGTTACAATGAACACCTTGTAACTATAGTGACTGGTGGTAGGTACAATTATCCGCTTAGATACAGTTGAACTGCGTGGCGGTATTATGCAATTTTGAATACTTAAATGTTAATTTATTGTGTTATCTATGACCTTCCATCATTTCGTCCAGTGATTTCAGTATTTTGAAATGTATGAAGTATATCATTGTACTAGTTTATTTGTAAAACAATAGCCTACCTATATTTGAAGATAGGCATCATCAACTTCACAAAGATAATTCATTTAAATCGATTAACCTAAGAGAAAATAAACTATTAATATTACTTTACTTACTATCATATCTAGAAACTAGATTACATACTATCAAATCTAGAAAGTGCTCTCAACGATTATTTGAAAAAAAAAAAATTGAGAGAGCATAATTCTGAAGGGCACTCAGCAATTTTGATGCGAAGTTTTGCTAACTAATCCAATTAGAAGCGTCGGTGACTTGAGTCGCGTCTGCTAAAATAAAAGCTCTTGAGTTACCTGTAATAAAAGGCACGGCTGTGATTTCGCTGACTTATTCCGTCGTTTAAATGGTTAAACATTTAAAAGTGAATGTTGCAAATTTGAGATGCAAGTTTTCATTTACGGTGCTTGGATATTTTGTCAATTTATTTTTCGGTGTAATTTAGTACACTGAAATATTATACAGGTTTTAGTTTACTTTTCAAATTAGTTTAAGCATGCAATGGTTTAAACTGTACTAAATAATTAAGTCGATCTTACATTTGATTGCAAACGAAGAAAGACAAACCAACCAAAGATGACAAAATTTTCTGGTCTAAACTAGTAAAATATTGTCTGTTTCAGCAGAAGGGAGGATTGTCTTATATCTTTTGTGTGCGTGTGTTATTCGATAAACAAACAAAAATTATCAATTGAATGACTAAATGAAAACCAATGATTGACAAACATTGTCTTTAAGATGTAGTAGTATCTCAAACGCTGTAGGTACTAATTTTCATTTCAGCCTCAAGTCGAGTCGAAAAGTGACCCTTTAACTCGAGGCTGTACTTTGCCCTTCAAAAATAAAGGTTGGTTAAGAGTACAAATAGTTGTATCCCAATTTTAGGTAACAGCTTTCTTATTATTATATTTTCTTAAATTGATAAAAATGTGACGTAAAAGTGATTTGTTTCTAAAATTTTGTAAGACAAAAATTTTGGTTACACTCCAAGTTTATTTCAAAGAATAATCAATCCTTTTATTTCATTGATAGGTGACCGATACTGATTTTCAGAATAATAGTATTGTAGAGACGAAGCATGCATTTTGAATTTAAAAGTTGTAGTAAATCATCATTAACCCAGTAACTCCGTTTCTAAGGCTACTATCTTCAACAAGGTTGAGGTATTTCCCCAGTCGGGCTGCTTCAAAATATCGAGCAAGATATTTCCTGCTACCTACCTTAATCAAAAAAATATGACTATATATATTATAATGGTCGTAATAAAATGGTAGTATTAAAATAGTAGGTCCAAAATAATTGTGTTTGCTCACAAACAAAAAAAAACCGACTTCAATTACATCGCCAAGTAATACCGCGTAGGTACACGAAAAACTAGTCAAGTAAATATGCGTTATCAAAGATTACTTAAAAAATAGTAAACAGATTTCGATCAAATGGTACCACAAGACAAGTATCAGCTTTCGATTGAAACAAGAATTATCAAAATCGGTACACCAAGTGACAAGTTGTGCGGTATAATGCAACGTAAGTCGACGAAAAAATAAATAATTAATACGAATTATTGAATATAACTCGAAACCCACTCAAGTCAAGCAGTGCAAACTTAGCACCTCATCGATGGAATTTTGGGTCGAAAATGACCTTAATCGATAGGTCTACGTTAGGTCCGTATAGGTCCACTAAATTTTTCGTTAGGTCCGCTATAGTTTTTTAATAAATATTTTTTTAAATTTAGGTTAAAAAAAATGCAATTTTAGCACCCCATCCAAAGATTTTTAAAATCAAAATGACCTAAATCGATAGGTCTACGTTGGGTCCGTATAGGTCCAGAATAATTTTTGTTAGGTCCCCTATAGTTTTTTAGCTGCTAAAATACGAATTCTTTTCCAAAATTTTAAAAATTATTTATAAAAAAACTAAAGAGGACTTAACGAAAAATTTCGTGGACCTATACGGACCTAACGTAGACTTATCGATTAAGGTAATTTTTTTTTTTTAATTACCTTAATCGATAAGTAAGGTGGTAATTGATTTAATAAAATAAAATCTTTAGATGGGGTGCTAAAATTGCATATTTTATTTAACAAATTAAAAAAATATATTTATTAAATAACTATAGGGGACCTAACAAAAATTATTGTGGACCTATACTGACCTAACGTAGACCTATCGATTAAGGTCATTGTGATTTTAAAAATCCTTGGATGGGGTGCTAAAATTGCTTTTTCTTTACCTAAATTAAAAAAAATTATTTATAAAAAAACTATAGCGGATCTAACGAAAAATTTACTGGACCTATACGGACCTAACGTAGAACTATCGATTAAGGTCATTTTAATTTCAAAAATCCTTAGATGGGGTGCTAAAATTGCATATTTTTTTTTTACCAAAATTAAAAAGAATTATTTATTAAAAAACTATAGGGGACCTAACAAAAATTATTGTGGACCTATACGGACCTAACGTAGACCTATCGATTAAGGTCATTTTGATTTTAAAAATCCTTGGATGGGGTGCTAAAATTGCATTTTTTTAACCTAAATTTAAAAAATTATTTATTAAAAAACTATATCGGACCTAACGAAAAATTTAGTGGACCTATACGGACCTAACGTAGACCTATCGATTAAGGTCATTTTCGACCCAAAATTCCATCGATGAGGTGCTAAGTTTGCACTGCTCTCAAGTCATACATTAAAAAAAAATTTAGTGTGCTTTAGACCACACGACGAAAGTAAAACTTACGAAACGTAACACTCTCTCTTTCTATTTTCACTAATTTATATAACGCACTCAACTTCGGTTCACCCGATCACACTTTTCGTAACGCTCTCGTCACGCGTTCACCAGATTACTGCCCAAGTCAAGCGTGCGTAAAGAAGTTTTAATTCAAAAATACAATCGAATTGAGAACCTCCTCTTTTTTGCAAGTCGGTTAATAACACACATTGACCAAAGTTCATGTTTATGACAAAATTTATTATGACGAGACTGCGTTCCAAGTGGCGTTTATTCTCTTTTAAATATTTAGAAGATAATGGAATGTCTCTTTCATTTTTTCATTTCATTCCTCTTATTTTTTATTTCATTTGCTAAAACCTATTTGTTAGATTGGTGGGGTTGTACGCCGATTGCGTGATCAAGGGGATGGAACTATGTTGATGAAAAGTGTAGCGTTATCTCAGTGCTCTTTACATTATGAAGTACATGTTCATACGTAACCACATTTTATTTATTAATGTGTACACAGATATACGAAATGCTAGACGTGCAGATGATAGGTTATTTTACTATATAGAATTTCCGCAAACGCTGCAATACTTATATATGTTATTTACAATCAAAAGCATAAAAATAATATTTCATGCTTCTAAAACTTCTACTTTCCATATATTAAATTTATATCTATATATATTTAATTATATATATAAAAGAAAGTCGCGTAATCGTGTTAGTTACACTATTTATAACTCAAGAATGGCTGAACCGATTTGGCTGAAAAATTGGTGGAGAGGTAGCTTATAACCAGGAAACGGACATAGGATACTTTTTATCTCAATTGGACCCGGTAGGTGGCGCTGCTATAGGTATGTAACTCCGAAACTACTGAACCAATTTTTATCAAATTTTGTGAGCTTCTGTAATTTGGTCCAACTTGGGAGATAGGGTAGTTTTTATCTCAATTAGACCCGGTAGGTGGCGCTGCTATCGGTATGTAAGCAATCAAATTTGGAAGCTGTTTTCCGGGCAGGACGACGCAACGTCTGCCGGGTCCGCTAGTATTTATATAAAAATAATCTCCAATCCTTCTCCTACATGGGGAAGAGGCCTATGTCCAACAGTGGGATATTACTGAATCGTGATTTAAGATATATTGAGGCGTAAAGGACTTTTATAAAATCTTTCGAGAGCCCTTAGACTTCCTTAATATAGTTCTGTCAAATTAATAATATAATAAATGTATGGCTCAATTAAATTACTCAAACTTTTTATATATCTTACTTAAACAGCTGAAAGCGTTGTAAACGTAACTCTTAGCGTCACTAAACGTTTGGTCACTGATCATCTTCGTTAAATTGCACACACTATTTCAATCATTTTTAAGGCATAAACTCAAAGAAATGTCAACCTTTTACCAAAAAAATACAAATACTACTTATCTCTTACATTGTCTTAAATTTGTGATCTATTGGTATATTGTTTCCAAGTTAACGTTTGTATGTATATATTTTGTATGTATGTATGTATATTTATTTATATGTATCGTCTGATGTATGATTATTATATTATAGTACTATGTTAGTATTTTAAGTTGTGTTTAATACGTATAAAAACTTGTACTGTTGATTGCGCACTCTACCCGGCACACTTTTACTAAAAACTTCTTTCATTAAAGGTTGCCTGGAAGAGATCGCTATAAGAGTATAAGCGATAAGGCCGCCTTTGCATACTTATTTGTTTTGTATCATTTGTGTGCAATAAAGTTTTAATAAATAAATAAATAAATAAATAAAATATTTATTATTTGACTGGTTTGTAATTAAAATGTGAAGTAAACATATTTTATTTTTAGGAGAAACAGCTAAGCAACCAAAATTCAATTTTAGGATATTAGATGATTGACAAAGATCGTAATCATTTTAGTATTGGAGGAGCTAACAATGTGTTAGTTTAAATTATGGTACAGAGTGGAAATAAGGTAAAGATAGGGCGCCCCGGCTCTATTACTTACTGAAAAAAAAAACGTGGCAACATTATGCATTTACAGGCGATTTATTGTGTGTAGTGACCTGTGGTAGTGACAGTATCCTCATTGGGTCAGTCAGAGACAAAGACGAAGTAGCTTGTACATTGTACATGTATGTACACATTAAAACAATCACACACACACTAAAACACACTAAAATAATTTTATTGGTATCTTCTCTATATCACGTCCTAAAGAAGTCTTTACAAATTATAGTTACAAATTTACAAGCTAGGAAATAAAATTATAGATACCTAGTTTTTACGGGTATTACGAAAATTAGTTTTCTTGTGTAACCTCGAAGCTATAAGGTCAAGCAGTATATATAGTAAGCAGTAAGTATATGGTGATTTTTTATACAGAAATCTTTCAGGCCTCATCTGAGGCAAAATAAAATATTTCATTTGAATCGAATAGTTAATTTCATTTCGGAAGGATGTTTAGGACTAAAGATTTAAACATATATTTTTCTAAACAGCAATAAAAGTGAAGAAGATATTATATAAGATTATTAAATATTTACGAACAAGATTGTCTTTTTTATTATTAATGCTGATAATAAATGCTGTATTATGATATTTATTACATATCGCGATTTACTAATATATATTCCATAAATTAGTCCCGAGCTACTTACTTAAGTAAGGCGTGAAATTTTTTTTTATTTTTTTTATTTTTTAAATATGGCTAATTGAGTACATTAGTAATAAGTTAATAACATATCAATTTCAATTTCGTATTTATTTGGCACTAGCCGACCCGTGCCCACTTCGTTGGGCGTTATAATCCATTTCACATAAGAAGGGTACGGTGAAATTTGATATGTTCCAATACACTCTCACTATTTTCAGCAAATCAGATAAATATAAATGTTTTAAAATCACCAATTAATTTCTAAGGCAAATAATAATGCTTGATTAGATTGGATTGTTGACACGGCACGTCAGAGGGCGCAGGTTCAAATCCTGCTGATTTAAAATCTTTATATATTTTTATCTTTTTCCTTTTATCTTGTCACTCCTGAATAGTGTAGCTTTCTGTTAGCGAAAGAATTTCCATGATCGGATCAGTATTTGCGAAGATTACCCCCTATATACAAACAAAGTTATAAACTTTACCTCTTTATAATATTTATTTGGCATTTATATGCTGTTTCAAAGTTTAACTTCGCTAACATTTGAGCACACGTTAACGCGGTACTACCTAAATGAACTAATATTAAAATAGCCAGAAGGCATCGATCCCTGTTGAAGGGGAATTACGCGATCTATTGTGCGGCGATATATACTCGTATTTATAGATACGAGTACATATATAAATGAATTGTTTGCTCAACGAACCTAACTATTTATTTACATTAATATATATATATCATGCTTCAGGTTATTTATTAATTCAGTAATTCTTCTCATCATCAAGTGCTGAGTTAGTTGAAAATTCGTATGTTATCTACGATTGTATTGTTGTTGAATTAGGGCCCGGCCCCATCTCCACGACACGACGTCGTGCAGTTTTACGACACAACGTCGTGCAGTTTTATGACACGGCGTCGTGCAGTTTTACGACACGACGTCGTGACTTTCTACGACACGACACTGTCACCGTAAAACGGCACTGTGTCGTGTCGTAGAAAGTCACAGCACAATGCCGTATAGAAAATTCTGTTCAAATATCCAATTAAACAGCGTCATAGAACTCCTTTCAATTTTTCTACTTTATAAATGATCTTTGTCAAGCGGTGAGACATTTAATTTTAATTCGTTATTTAGATACATGTAATTTTAAACTTGAAGTAAGGTATAAAATTGAAATTTTACAATTAAGTTTCGTTCTAAAAATATTTGTTTGTAAGTTGTTCTTAGGCAGATGTCAACCGCTCCGCAACAAGCACGGAGCTGTGGCACGGAGAGTTCTCCAACTTCGTGACACCTGCGAATTTTAAACAGGCGACATTGAAGAGTTTATTTGACAATTCTAAAATATTTAACTCACTAAAATTTCCTGTTTCCAAGTTCCAACATCTTTCCCATCGTGCTATTTTAAATATTCTAGGAAAACTTTTATCACAATTTTGTGTTTACAAAACAATTTATTGGTCCATGTTTTATTTTTTATTATCTATACTAATATAATAAAGCTGAAGAGTTTGTTTGTTTGATTGTTTGTTTGTTTGTTTGTTTGTTTGTTTGTTTGTTTGAACGCGCTAATCTCAGGATCTACTGGTCCGATTTGAAAAATTCTTTCAGTGTTAGATAGCCCATTTATCGAGGAAAGCTATAAGGCTATATATCATCACGCTATGTCCAATAGGAGCGGAGTCCACGCCGACGAAGTCACGCGCAGAAGCTAGTTTAGAAATAAAATTCATAGAATAAATAATAGGCCGAGAAAAAGTCTTTTGGTATTTTCTAGTAAAAAGTTGCTATAGAATTTTTTTGGTGCTATTGTCTGTTACTGGCTAGTTTTGATACCATGAAAAGGTAAAATTCTAAAAATGAAATTAAAAAGTAAAAAACAGGAAACTGCAAATTTCCATTTGTTTTTTTGTCCGCCAAAATGTGTGAATTAAACGAAGAAACTCGCTACATTTTAAAGTTTTAGTTTAAAAGAAGCGAAAAAATGCGACTCAAGCCGCGAAAAAAATTTGTGACGTACATAATTATATGGACCTAATGCGGTGTCAGTAAGAGTACCTATCACTAAATTAGCTTAAGCGTTTTCAGTAAGGAAATTTTGATGCCACTTACAGGGCTTTGGCAAGTTCTTATGATAGTCCTTATTTTTTTTTAAATATAAATTTGACATTTGACAGAGAGGTAGTTTATGGTTAGAAAATGGCTACTAAGAGTGAATTATACCACAGGGCCGTATTAAGGCGGTCTAAGGGCTCTCGCAAGTTTTTATGAAAGTCATTCATTTTTTGTGTTGCAAACGCTACAAGCTTAGGTGATATGATAGTTTGTATAGCAAGTTTTTTACATGTTACGAAAATTATTCGAAAACGGGATATTTACCATGTTTATTAATTTTACTTCACGGAGCTCGATATTTCTTGTCTTTATTATTGAATGTCTTGTTTGCGAATGTCTGAAAATTTTTTACATGTTATTTTTATAAAACTTTATTTTTAAATTACTGACTAAACATGAGTTAAAACTTGATTCAGCTTTTGTGGAAATTCTATCCTTAAAGGGGTAAAATAGTGGTTATATGTTTTTATAGAAGACCTTCAGATTTAGAGATATGAAATTTTGTGTTTTTGGACGAATGATTTAAAATGAGTAAATATGCGTTTTATGGAAATTATAGCTTTAAGTGGGTGTATAGAGATTGGTCATTCTAACAATGAAAAGATAGAATCGATTGAAATGTTAAAAATTAAAATTTTGAAATAAAAACCACAAGCGCGTAATTAATATACTTAGTTTCTCTTGTTTTTTCTCTACGTGTACGTATCTCTATACGTATATAATTTAACAAAATTAAACGTTTAATAGTGTATTTGCTGTGTAAGGGATTTAAAGGATGCGTAATGGGCAGGTTGATGTATGTGGTACAATAGGCCCGAGTTGTGAGTCTGTACGCATAAATTAACGCAAAAATAGATGTTCGGTTATCGTAGGACGCGAGCCAAATAGCGACATTAAATTACGTAGTATCTGTAGGGAAATGTGGCGCGATAGTATCGCAGACGATGCCAAATTATACCCCTGCTGCTTTAAAATAAGTGGAGTGGAGCTCCTATCTACCGCCCGCCGTAACTCCAAGTTCGAACATTAAATCATATTTGTGTGTTGTTTCAACGTCTCTATTAATTTTATTGTGCGAAACTTTATACATGGAGTTTTATTTATTGTAAAAAAAAGAATGTTTGAAGTATTTTTTTTGTTTCAAAATGTTAAATATTGTATTTCATACAGCTGTTAGTTTAAATATAGCTGATAACAAAGAAAATGAAAGGAAATTTATTTTGAGTTAACTGTAAGTACTAAGGTACCTACAGGCCATCGGAATAACAGGTACGAAGACAGTTCAACAAACAGATTTCAAAAAAGATGTGGATTGCTAAGTAATTAAAAAAATTTTAAATCCAGATATAACTCTAATATAACTTAACATTACTGACAAAGACTAAAAATTTTGTAATTCTTATCCCTCTGTCTTTTATATTTTGTAGTCTACTGAAAACTATTAATTTTCTAGTTAGTAAATACTAGATCGTTCAATAAGTCCCGAGACTAACCTGGAAATGGCGCATATATTAAAAACTCTTTTGATTTTTAAAAAGTACTGGCTATCAATACAAGAATATATGTGTCAAATTTTTAAAAATGGAACAATAAAATCATTGATTTTGAAACATTTAAGTGACGCTACGGTTGTAATTTCGATACCATGGAAAAAAACGAGTTTCGCGTGTTGATAAAACATTGTTTTTTAATGGGAAAAAATACCGTTGAAGCACAGCAATGGCTTATAAAATGTTATGCAGGATCAGCTCCCTCTAAATCAACCATTTGTCGGTGGTATACCGACTTCAAACGCGGTCGCATGGACACCAATGATGGGGAACGCTCAGGTCATCCAAATGAAGCAGTGACGCAACAAAATATTAACCAAGTCCTCAAAATCGTATTGGAAGATCGGAAGGTAAAAGTGCGAGAGATAGCCGAGATAGTGAATATTTCAGCTGGTAGTGTTTTCACTATTTTACATAAAAAATTTGGCCATGAAAAAGCTTTTTTCTAAGTGGGTGCCGCGTTTGCTTACAACTGATCAAAAGGAACAACGTATCAATGATTCAGAGCGATGTTTGGCGCTGATGAATCAAAATAAAAAGGATTTTTTACGTCGGTATGTAACAATGGATGAAACCTGGATATACCATTTCACTCCGGAATCCAATCGGCCGGCAGCGGAGTGGAGAGCGGCTGGTGAAAGCCGCCCGTAGCGTCCAAAGACTCAGAAATCGGCCGGTAAGGTTATGGCGTCTATATTTTGGGATGCACATGGAATACTTTTCATCGACTACCTTGAAAAGGGGCAAAATATAAATAGTGACTATTACATGTGCTTATTGGAGCGATTGAAGTACGAAATTGCGGATAAACGGCCTCACATGAACAAAAAGAAAGTGGTGTTTCACCAGGACAACGCGCCTTGTCACAAGTCCGTGAGAACGATGGCCAAAATTAACGAATTGGGCTTCGAATTGCTTCCTCATCCCCCTTATTCGCCAGACTTGGCCCCCAGCGATTACTGGCTGTTTGCAGACCTCAAAAAAATGCTTCAGGGTAAGAAATTTGACTCAAATAGTGAAGTTATCGCAGCAACGGAGGCTTATTTTGAAGCCAAAGACAAATCGTTCTACACACATGGGATAGAAAAGTTAGAAAAGCGTTGGAGGGACTGTATCGCTCTTGGAGGAGACTATGTTGATGAATAAAAATTAATTTTATAAAAAAGACCTTTTTTTAGTACTTAGTCTCGGGACTTATTGAACCACGTGTTAGTTTAATGTTTTCTCAATTAAATAATATATGAATATTCCAAATTTATAATAAAAAAGCTCCAAATTATTGCTAATTATATGTATCAAAAAGGTAATGGTTAATTACACCATTACGTTTCTTTTATATTCTTTGTACCTTTATAATGAGCTAAAAAGGTTTCAATGTATGTCAGTATTCACCAGTAACCGGAATAATGCCTTCAAATTACCATCAGCGTCCTCAAATTCCAGCATCACCTGAGCCTAGGGCTGCCACCACCTATAGATGTGTAGCTGGATCGAAAATAGAAAACCTCTAAAACGTAAGTTTCTTCCTAAAATATTCTTGAATAATAATTAATTTATAAAATATTTTATCAAGTGGTATCACTCATGGCAAGGATGTGATGTGCCAATCAGCCAACTTGCAGTGGAGCAGATTGATCTGTAATTTTTCTCCTCTATAAAGAAAAGCCTTGGTCTTAGCAGTCGGACGCTTACATGTCCACCACTTCAGCCTATCACAGTCCACTGTTGGACATAGGCCTCCACAAGTTCGCGCCCGACATTATGACGCGAACTCATGTGTTTTGCCCATAGTCACCACGCTGGGCAGGCGGGTTGGTGACAGCAGGGCTGGCTTTGTCGCACCGAAGACGCTGCTGCCCGTCTTTGGCCTGTGTATTTCAAAGCCAGCATGGATGGTTATCCCGCCATCCGTCGGCTTTTAAGTTCCAAGGTGGTAGTAGAACTGTGTTATCCCTTAGTCCCCTCTGACGACACCCACGGGAAGAGATGGGGTGGCTACATTCTTTAGTGCCGTAACCACACAGCACGCTTACTATATATGTGTATTTGTTTATTAATTCAATTAATTAATTTCATTTCCGCTGATAAATATTCGAGTATAACCTGGATAGTTTTTAATATTCTGTCTAGGACAACATCTGGATATTCTGATATCTGAGACAAACAAGACGCAGCTTGGACGTTCGGCAACCCTACCAGAGCCGGAAGCCCTTATTTTTATCTCATTTCAAGTTAATATTCTGTGACCGTCCCCAGGGTCGACCTGCAACGAACACTCTATGACAAAGTCGGAAATAATTTAAACTAAACGTTAGATGAAGAAGAACTAAAATGGTCTTAATTTATTTGCAAATTTTAAAATCTTGCGCTGCTTTCTACGTGTTGTTTTAAATATGTTTTGTTATCATTTACTTAGGTCAGTTCTTCGTAAGGACTTAATACCTGTGTTATAGGTAACACCCAACTGTTTATGTATTTCTGTTTTTTTTGAAGTGAAACTTCTTTAGAATTGTGATATGAAACTCGAAGAAACAAAAATGCGTCAGGATAAATAAACAAATACATAAATGTATAGGAGAGAATGAGATAAAATACATTACTGCTTATTTACTGCTTTATCTTTAACATACTAAAGAAAATAAATATTTAATTTTTATCCATTAAGCAGATGGAATATGGATGAAGATCACGTCTTGTTCGGATCTTAGACTATTTCAGGAATATGGTCATCGTGAGCATTTACTTTAATATAATAAAAAAGTTGCTATATATAACTGCAATATGATTCTTAAACAAAAAAACTTAAATAAAACTTACTTCTATAAGGTTGTTGATTTCATCATTTGGTTAATTGTTTTTGTTGGCTATCAATACATTTTTTAATTTTTTTTATGTATGATATTGTAGCATATTTTTATATAGTTTATAATTTCGTTTATTAGAGCTATGTTACACTTATTATCTAAATACGAGGATTTATTCAATTATTTAGACTTGTACCTTTTTACTTCCATAATTTATCATTACATTTGGGTATATTACCGTTGGTGATGGATGGATGTTCGCGAAATTGAATTTTCGCGAAATTTCAAAGTTTTGCAATGTTTACTGTTTGGCGTTGAGTTCTTCTTGATTTCGTTTTGTGAACGTGTTATGTGGATATATTTTTAAAGATTATTTATTTTTATTAATTTATTAAATTTATTTTTAATGACATGAGAATGATGTATTTAATAGTAAATAAAGGAAAAAAAGGAAATAATTGCTATAAATACACACTAAAATAATAATTTTAGTTTGTAGTAGGTACACAGTTACACACTACAAACCTCTTTGGTTTTTGTTGTACTGTATTGCTGTATTCCATTTGTTGTGAATTTAATTTGTAATTAATTAATAAATAATAAATGTAACTCGAACAATGACAGTTATATGATTTGTATGAGAAAAACAGTGTTTATTGTTCACTATAGAAGCTTTAAACATTATTTTGAATGATATTAATGTCAGGGCAGATATGTAGGATATTTACTGAAATTTTGTTGGACTATATTAGTACACAATTTATCCAAAAAATTTTGAGCGTAATAGACGATAAAAATAGTACTATGTTAAAGTAAAAAGGGCAAAGGTTTGTTCTTTTAAAAAGTGGTGTAATATTGTCTAATTTAGGACTCGTGACCTATATCAAAATTTCAGCAATTTCAATTAGAATAGGAATTTTTAAAATAAACATCGACCATCAATATCAATAACGATAACGATACAAAAATCAATAACGATGAATATATTGTCTATAAAAAATGGAAACCTGAGTTAAAATATTACGCCAGAAAATCTCATTTTTTAAAATTGGATATTGATTCAATAAATCGATTAGAAAACCAATTTTTAGAGTCTTTGTTTACTGTGTAAGGTTTTAGGCTAATTACTATGTAATATTGAATACTAACCACAAACTTGGACCAATTGATACAAAATGTAATGAAGTAGGGTTTTTCGAGCACTTTAAAGAAATTTTATTAGTTTCTTCTTAGAAAAGAAAAAAAATTCAGATAAGAAAAGAGAAGACAAAAACAAAGACAAATAGTTACCCTTTATAAATTAGTCAATATTTATAGTTTAATAAATCATATTTTTGCGAAACTAATTACTCGTAAAGTGATAAATAAAATATGCGGGCTTAATTGCGAATGTTGTCTAGTATTAATTTAATTACACTTACATAAATAAAAGCAGAAAAACAGCCTATTTTCTTGCACGAAACGTAGCAATTATGTCGTCCACAATTTAAATAAAGGGAATGTAATCTTTTAAATAGCAGAAGATAATGAAAGAAAAAGTAATTAGGCCTAAATGTAAGCAGTTGTTATGGACAGGATTTGCGGTTCTATGTGGAAGATATTACTGTTTTTAATTATTTGTGATAAAATCTTGTACATTCGTGTCTCGGAGCATTTTAAGTTATTATAGTATTTGTATATAAAAAAGTAAAAACAACAATCTTGAACGATTTCATAATAAATAAACAATAAACGCTTCACACTCAACGGCCCCCAGTAGGATTTTCTCCAGTGTCGGGGGTCCGAAAACAAACACAATACACAAACACTAACGTCCAGATCACAACAAACATGCGTATGGCCAATACAAATGTCTGTCATGAGCGGGGATCGAACCCGCAACCGCCAGCCCAACAGCCAGTGCTGTGAACGCTGCGCCAACGCGTTGTCAAACCTACATCAAATCTCTTGTTCCGATAATAAACTATTAAAGCATTCGTTATCATAATGGTATGGAATTGCATATCTATTCATTTCCAAGATATTATAAGTACACTTACAAAAAGTCATATTTTTCAAATACATTCCATTGTTGCTCATATAAAAAGATTTATTTAAATTTTTGTGTTTTGAATTTTTTATTTTTCTAGACCAGATCAGGGATGTCTTGAAAAAAGGCCAGGTCAAGAGCACCCTAAGCCGAAGAGCATGTATGAAAGGAATAATGAAAGTGGACGAAGCGAAACAAGTATGTAAGGATCGTAGCAAGTGGAAAGAAGTGGTCTCTGCCTACCCCGACGGGAAAGAGGCGTGATTGTATGAATTTTTAATATGATTTATTCTTATTTATTATATACTGAGAGGCAAATATCTGTGTGCAGTACTACTTCAATGTTCTGTTGCCCGTTTTCTCAAACGAGTTTTGCTGACATTGTAGGTTCACATTTTGGTCTAGATATTAAACAAGTTCAGAGAAAATTTTATTAAATAATTCCTATATTCAATATTTATGGGAACGAAGTCGCGGTGAAGAAGTCGTTTCTTCATTCCTGAGCATTCGTACTTTAATAAAACATCTTTTCCCTGTTTACAGATTTAATATTCTCCGTATCTTACGTCAAGCTCAGTTCATGTATTATTTCCTTTGTAGAACCTGTTAGCTTATTTAATGAGGGTAATATTTTATTTAAATAGCATCGTCTAATATCAGAGAATTATATATATATATATATATATATATATATATATATATATATATGTGTGTGTGTGTGTGTATATACATACTAGCTGACCCCGCAAACGTTCTTTTGCCATATACATATGTTATTAACCCCCGTAACCCCTTCTTGTGGGTGGAATTTCGTAAAATCCGTTCTTAGCTGACCTCTACTCGGCGAAAGGAATATTCCTACCAAATTCCAAGTCTCTACGCCTTATCGTTCCAGAGATATCGTGATGAGTATTGACTCATCACGATATCTATGGGTATATCTATGGGATAGATATGGGTGGAAATCTCTTTTATATAATTTTCAATTCAACCTATCGCAGTCCACCGCTGGACATAGGATAGATATGGGTGGAAATCTCTTTTATATAATTTTCAATTCAACCTATCGCAGTCCACCGCTGGACATAGGCCTCCCCAAGTTCGTCCCAAAGATCTCGGTTTTCCGCAATCGTCATCCAGCCTACACCGGCACCGGCAATCTTACGTAGATCGTCGGCACAGCGGGCCGGAGGGCGTCCCACATTGCTTTTGCCAACACGCGGTCTCCACTCCACGACACGTCCACGCTCCAACAGCCGTTGGTCCTGCGACACAGGTGACTAGTCCACTGCTACTTTAACTTGCTAATTCTGTGGGCTTATACGACTAATAATATTTTTCCATTTTTCGATAGTAAGTCCACTTTGAACAATTAACTAGTGTAGGTCCTACCTACGTTTTCAAATCGATTACTAATGACCGGTTAATAAAGGATTTATATTTAACTACTAGCTGTTCCTGCGACTTCGTCCGCGTGGAATTTAACAAAAAAGTTATTAGTTAGTTTATTTAGTTTTTTATTCGTTTTTGCATATTTATTTCAGTTATTATGTAAAAGATTTCCTAAAACTTTTACCACAAATACTGTTACAGGTGAGGATGGTTAACCATTTTACAGACGTTGTTTACCTGAATATGGTGGTATAAAGGCCTCTACTGACAGCGCCCGATCCGTTCCGACGATACGATCTAAGGATGCGATCTGAACCTTTGTTTTTGCTCTATGATCTGAACGCATGCGTTCTCTGTAACCTATGGCCGCTCAAGTATGCCTTCTCGCTGCCTGCGATCTATCGCACGCGTTCTAGTGATCGCACGCCGATCAGTTGCGATCTGTCTCCAGAGGCAGAGAACGCATGATCGGCGGTGCGTTACGTTAAAAAATGGCGGATAATTTTACAAAAACATTGATTGACGCCGTGCGTTCGCCAAATACATTTCTTTTTTTATTAATTATATGGACCCAAATTTTTCTTTTTCGATTCAACAATAAAGCTAGTAAAATTACTTCTTCTTCTTTTCTTTCTTCATCAGAACTTCCGTCATCTGTAGGTACTCATATTAATTTCCTCGACTCTTTTTATATGTTGAAGTTGGGTGTGCGCGACCGTTTCGAATACAATCTTTAACTGGAATAGATAGTTTTATGTATCGCAGAACGGATCGTCGCCCGTATCGCAGTATAAAGAGCATTGCGATCCGATACCACTATCCGTTCTGACGGATGAAATGGTCCGGGAGCCAGGTAAAAAATCGGTCAATCATTTCCTCCCAATCGAAACTTCGTAACATGAACAAGAGTTAATTATTAAAAAAAGAAATGGATTTCGTTGTCCCGGGCTAGAACGTATCGTCGGAACGGATCGGCCGCTGTCAGTAGAGGCCTTAACAACGACAATCCGATCACGAACTAACGCTATAGATGTCGACAATCGCTGGATTGTTCCATTTTCACCGATACTGTCGCGCACTTTTAAAGCACATATCAACGTTGAACTCTGTAACAGTATTAAGTCAATAAAGTACATTTGTAAATATTTCAATAAACGTTCAGACTTGGCGGTATTTGCTGTACAAAATGCTAACGATGAAGTAATTTATTTTGGTGTATTTTATAAAGTAATTTTCATTCCTCCCAGAACTACTCTCATTCGACCTAGACATGGGCATCCTGTTGAGATTCCTTTTCACGTCGCAATCTTGGGATTTTGGCCTCCTGCTTTATTTAGGCATAACTACAAAGAGTATATAACCACTATAACTATTTGATAACTATAGTCATCACAATTTAATAAGCATTTTTTGACATTTGTCATCGCGATGTGAATAGTGAAGTAACTATGGTTACTTTTTATAATTATAACTATGGTTACGGTTAGTCGTATGCGACTTGGTACTCGATACTTACGATAAATCGATTCAAGTTTGTATGAGTATTTGATGGATTTGATTATGTAATGTAAAGTGCATTGGATTAAAATTTTGATTAGAAAATACAATTTAAACTTAAGTATACTACTACATTGTTTACTAATATTATTTTCTAATGTTTACGCGAATTTCAATAATTAAAATGAACGAATTATATCATGGTTTATGAGGTTTTGGACATGAGGACATGGTCCTCCCGTGACCATGGTTGCCGTAAAGTATCCGAAACGTCAGGCATGCAAAAAAACCTAATAAACCACGATAAAAATGAAGAAAAAGCAAAAGTGATTGAATCGTCATTCAATCATTTTCATATCATGATGAGCCAAAATCGTCAGTTGAGCTATCGTCATTTGTAAATATAATTATTTCATTTTCATTTATAGTATCAATATTGACGTCTCTGTCATAATCTTCCTTTATTATTTTCAAGTTTTTTCTACCACTTTTGCCTAGTCGTCTTTCATCTAACATCCTTCCGCTGCGTATGCGTTACGTACGCGCGTGGACGTTAAGTCACGTACCACCAATTCAAAATTTTATTTACGCCTTTAAGCGCCATACAACCTGTACAGATCAGTCAATCAATCACTCAATCAATTGATTGATTGATCTTTCTTTTCAGTAGAGATCACTACACAATATTTAATTACTATTTAAATCGAATGAAGCTGGTGAAATTAAGCAATTAATTAGTTACAACACTTTAGTATTTAAAAAAGACATACTCCGTCCAATCGTTTATTATGTTTGTGAGAAAGTTCTTCTTAAATAAAATCGATTATTATTTCAAATCGAATTAATAACCTGTGAGGCAATCACTAATTTCGAAATGTCTGGAACTGTCAAAAAGACAATAAACGATTAGACGGAGTGTACGGACGTAACCTAAAGTAGTGACGGAACGTAAATTTTTTCGAGACGTTTCGTAATAATTATGAATTAAAATAAATAAATTTCTAATATCAAAGTAGCCTAAGCTACGCGCAATTACATCAGCTATCTGACAGTGAAAGTCCCGTCTAAATAGGTCCAGCCGTTTCAGAAATTAGCCGGAACAAACAGACAGACAAAAATTGTAAAAAATGTTATTTTGGTATATGTTTCGTGTATAGATCCATATGCATTTAGTAAAAAGTGGTTATTTTAATATTAAAAACAGACACTCCAATTTTATTTATATGTATAGATGTATAGATTTGTTACCTACATTAAATTTGAGTAATGAATAAACAAAAATAGAATGGCATTTTTACCTTTGACTATGATGTCTAGGGGAAGGCTCAGAAATTTTGCTATTGACCGCTAAAATAAGAATAGGACATAGAAAAAAAAAATAATAAAAACCGGCCAAGTGCGAGTTGGACTCGCGCACGTAGGTTTCCGTACTATACCATTGACTAGGTAAACAACAGTAGGTACACAAATTTCATATTGTAACCTTTTTTTACTTTCTCTTCCCTACCTGTTACCATTTATTGATATCGAGCAAAAATAGTCAAAAATTGCGTTATTCTTGTATGGGAGTCCCCCTTAAATAAATATTTTATTTTAATTTTATCATTTATTATTAAAGTAAAAATACAACTGAGCACCAATTTTGTGAATATTTCAAGTGCCTACCTGTTGCTATTATTGATATCGAGTAAAAAAGGGCATCGCGTTTGTTGTATGGGAACCCCCCTTAAATATTTATTTTATTTTGTTTTCAGTATTTTTTGTTATAGCGGCAACAGAAATACATAATTTGTGAAAATTTCAACTGTATAGCTATCGCGGTTCTTGAGATACAGCCTGGTGAAAGACAGACGGACGGACAGACAGCGAAGTGTTAGTAATAGGGTCCCGTTTTTACCCTTTGGTTAGTTTAAACTAATATAAGTTTTTAGTACTCATTGTATCTAATTTAGTTATTGCAATCAAGTTTTTACCTACCTATCTATCTAATATTTGTCTATCTGTCGAATATGGCGTAAGTGAGGCCGCACACCACAGCTACATTTGTATTACGATAATTGTAGCGCCACATTTGAAACGCGATACATTTATCGACCCCCTATATTTGTATGTAAACCCGCACATCAAGGACACATTTGTAGTAGGTGCAGTTTGTGGCAAGATGGCTGCCACGCCACACGAATTCAAGATCGAACACGTTCGTTTTATGTGGCGCGAACATAGAATAAAAACGCGCGAAAATGAAAGAATGTTGAATTTTATGTTGAATTTATTGCAGAGATTGAAAAAAATCCTGTTTAAATAAAATTGAACTGATTAATTGAACAATTTATAATTTATTGAAAAATTTGATTTGATTAAACTAAATTTAATAATAATTGGTAGGTATGTTTTCATATTCATTCTATGAACTTTTCTTCTTCGGATCGTAATTCTTGCGCAATTTTGAAATTTCCGTAAACTACAATTTTGATTAAAAGGATGAACCCCATAACGTCTTTTTTTTTTATTAAAAGCTTTTATTTAACTTGCAATGTATGTATGTATGTCTTTAATGAATGTTTGTTCGGGTGAAATCTTGCAACTCAATTTTGAAGCAGATATCTTCAACCAATTGAGCTGAAATTTTGTAGAGTATCAATTTGGATGACAATGCATGGTTTGTATGTATGCATGTATGTATGTATGTTTGTTCGGGTGAAATCTTGCAACTCAATTTTGAAGCAACCAATTGAGCTGAAATTTTGTATGCAGGTTCAATTTGGATGACAATGCATGGTTAACTTTGTGACGTCATATTGGTAAAGCCAACTTTTGAGTGCGGACTAGTTATTTTTAGAGCACTTCTACAATATGGGTATCAAATGAAAGGGCTTGCTAAAAATAATTTGAATAAAGTGACGTGAATACCGACTAAAAAGTCAAAAATAAATTAAATGTAAAAAACCTTTTTAAAAAACAAGCTTTTATTTGAATGCACTAAAACGAAAAAAATAAATTTTTACTTTAAAACTTTTACTATCTACTTATAAAGTCATTACACATAATCTATATGATATAAAAGCTTGTCGCGAGATTTGCTTGTAAACAAGTAAATTAAATAAATTGATGTGATTGATTTTAACTATTAAAAATTTCAAACTAAGGAAATACGAGTACTCATATCTCGCGACATGCTTTTCTATCATATAGATTATGTGTAATGACTTTATAAGTAGATAGTAAAAGTTTTAAAGTAAAAATTTATTTTTTTCGTTTTAGTGCATTCAAATAAAAGCTTGTTTTTTAAAAAGGTTTTTTTACATTTAATTTATTCTCATTAATCGCCTCATCAAAAAAAAATCGTCATCGTCAGACGATGATGTCGACATTCTGACTTCTGTTGCCACGCTACAATTGTGCTTCCAATGTGCGCACACACGACACATTTGTGGCCGCTTAAATTGTATCGCAGTAATTGTGGCGCCGTAAATGTATGTTGAGTGTAGCATGTGGCGGCGGTGTGCGGCCTCACTAAAACTACGTACGTTTCTATTACCAACTAAAATACCCTTTATACACGGATACATTATATATTATTATGCATTATATTTTAACTTTGGTTAAAGAAATGATTTCATTTCCAATATAAATTTAATTTCCGAAATATTAATTGGTAAATACGTATCTAATAATAAAGGCTTGATCCGAAATTGAACATCTTCGCCAGTTTAATTCCATCTTGGAAGTTGTTAACTAATTTAATTGCAAACGGAATATCAAACGGGATGATTTCCCATTTAGTATTGTATCGATCGTTTCGTTTTAACTTTAATATAAATATTAGGTTATGTTATGGTTAATTGTTTTTGAATTTGAACGAAGAAGTTATATTGAAACTTATTTATAAAAGGTTTAAAGGAAAGGAGTAGTTTCGTTACGTTTTATTTATTGATTGAAATATATACGTACACATATTTTATACTTTAAAATTTGATTTAAAGATTCATTAAATAAGATGCAAAATATGATTTTTTAAATATCGATAATTTTTCTCCATAACTTTCATTTTCATCTCACATTTTTTTAAACATTTACTTTATATCAGATTGATTTGTAATTTGTGCTGCTGGTATGCTGTGTGGTTACGGCACTAAAGAATGTAGCCACCCCCTCTCTTCCCGTGGGTGTCGTAACAGGCGACTAAGGGATAACACAGTTCCACTACCACCCTGGAACTTAAAAAGCCGACGGATGGCGGGATAACCATTCATGCTGGCTTTGAAATACACAGGCCAAAGATGGGCAGCAGCGTCTTCGGTGCGACATAGCCAGCCCTGCGGTCACCAACCCGCCTGCCCAGCGTGGTGACTATGGGCAAAACACATGAGTTCGCGTCGTAATGTCGGGCGCGAACTTGTGGAGGCCTATGTCCAACAGTGGACTGTGATAGGCTGTAATGGTGGATTTGTAATTTAAGCACACTGTTACTGACTTTATTTGCATGGGCGTTCTTGTAAACTGAGCTAAGTAAGGTATACCCTAAAGGTTGGCAACGTTGGGTAGGTACGTTCATTGCCCTAATGTTGCTGATATCTAAGAGTAGGTATAGGCGACAATGGCCGCTTACATCAGATGGACTTTCGGCTCGTTTTCCCCTTTATTATAAGAAAAAGCAAAAGTAAATAATTGTGCTTAGTGTAATATGTGACGCCGCGTTGGCGCAGCGGTCACAGCACTGGTTTGTGGCTGTTGCGCTGGCGGTTGCGGGTTCGATCCCCGCACACGACGACATTTGTATTGGCCATACAGATGTTTGCCGTGGTCTGGTTGTTTGTGCAGTCCTTGTGGGTCTCCCCACCGTGCCTCGGAGAACACGTTAAGCTGTCGGTCCCAGTTGTTATCATGTACACCTGATAGCGATCGTTAGTCATAGTAGGGAATATATCTGGCAACCCGCATTGGAGCAGCGTGGTGGATTAAGCTCCGTCCCTTCTCCTACATGGGGAAAGAGGCCTACAGTGGGATATTACAGGCTGAAGTGAAGTATAATATGTAAATACTATTATTTTTATTTAAAATAATTTTAAATGTCGTCGATGTTATAGAAGACAACAACGACGTATTCCAAGTCAACAATTGTCGTTCCACCTTAGAATTTTAAGTAGACACCGGGGAGTTTGTTATTCGTTTCTGTAATATTAAAAGCGCTGAATTCCACGTAACAAACTTTCCAGTTCTCGTTAAGTATTCTTAACAAACTTTCATTGCTTTTGTATAAATAAACAATTTTAGGTTAAATTTCAAGATATTCTACATTTATTCGATATCGTCTTATGAGTTTTAATTGTATTATTCAATTAACATAAAATCTATATATACAAAAGAGATTTCCACCCATTGACTCATCACGATAATATCTCTGGAACTATAAGGCGTAGATGCTTGAAATTTGGTAGGAATATTCCTTTCACCGAGTAGAGGTCAGCTAAGAACGGGTTTTATGAAATTCCACCCACAAGAGGGGCGGCGTGGGTTAATATCATATACCTATGGCAAAACAACGTTTGCGGGGTCAGCTAGTTTATGTATAAACATTGGTTAAGAGCGAGGTTGGCATCTGCGAACGCTAGCGCAGAAGTTAGATTCTATGACCACTGCATCACCACCACCATCCGTCCTTAATTTTTTGAATTATTTATTGATTTGGAAGGCAACTTGAATGCCACTACTGGACAAAGGCCTTTTTTCCATAGAGGAAAAGAGCTAGTATTAATCGAAAACGCTGCTTCATTCTAGGATGGTGGATATTTTTTCTACAAGGAGTAACGAGCAATCGTTTGCTATCAGGTGTCTTTGGTAACAACCGAGACCGACAATTTTACATCCTTTTTATTTATTTATTTATTAAAGGATAACCAACAAAAGATATATTAATAATAGTTTCTTACACATGAGCTTACAATAGGATGTCAATGTTCTTTTAATTACAGGTTATCACAACATGCATTATCACGTCAAGTAATACAAAGAATTAGTTAATGAGTGAATTTATCAATGAAATCACAAATAAAAAGAATACAATAAATTATAATAATTTTAAATTACAATAATTGTTAATAACTTAATATGTATCAAGTTTGATGTGCTAATCCAGTAACAATTCAGAAATACCTGATAAAATACAAGTCAAACTCATACAATGGTGACCCAATAAAAAAATTTTATATCACTTCTGACATGACGTGTACTCTGTACACACGAATTTTTATTTTTATTTTATTACTAAGCAAATTAAAAATGTAAAACATAAAAACTACATAAGTTTATTTTTTTTGTTTTTTTTTTTATTAACTTTCGGGCTAACGAAATATTATAAATATAAAGTACATTCTTTGTAAATAACTTTTTTATGAATTTACTAGCTTCTGCACGCGATTTCGTCGGCGTGGACTCCGCTCCTATTGGTTTTAGCGTGATGATATGTAGCCTATAGCCTTCCTCGATAAATGGGCTATCTAACACTGAAAGAATTTTTCAAATCGGCCCAGTAGTTCCAGAGATTACCGCGTTCAAACAAACAAACAAACAAACAACCAAACAAACAAACTCTTCAGCTTTATAATATTAGTATAGATGGTCACAAAAAATAATTTTAGCAATTTTTTAGTTAGCAAGTTAATTAAGCGGTTATTATTTATTACCCGACTGCCAAGGAAGGGTTATGTTTTTCGCGCGTATCTTGTATGTATGTATGTATGTAATATTCTTAATTACCTCATTTCTCTAGAACCGCTGAACGGATTTGCATAATTGAGATATCGTTAGATTTGTCTTAGCAGCCCAAGTGTTCTTAGATAGGTGACATTAAAAAAAAACAAACATGGCGGCTGTGCGAAGCCATTGTAGTTAATGAAGAAATAATTTTTTTTTAGAATACTATAGTTTGGGTATCAAATTAAAGGGCTCAAAACAAGGATTTCAAAAATGTATATTATGATTATTATTACCGTAATAATAATAAAGAAATACAATAAGAAAGTTTAAAAAATGTTGCCTTTGCTCTTTCCGTTTTTACGCAGGCGGGTTTTTTGTTTTCTTTTAATTATATTACTTGTTACTTTCCATATAAAAATACCTCATTTTCATGAAACTAATCTAACCAGTTACTGATATGATTATTTTTTGTATTTTGATATTATTATTTTTTTATCAGTAACTAGCCGACCCGTGCCCACTTCGTTGGGCGTTATAATCCATTTCACATAAGAAGGGTACGGTGAAATTTGATATGTTCCAATACACTCTTACTATTTTCAGCAAATCAGATAAATATAAATGTTTTAAAATCACCAATTAATTTCTAAGGCAAATAATAATGCTTGATTAGATTGAATTGTTGACACAGCACGTCAGAGGGCGCAGGTTCAAATCCTGCTGATTTAAAATCTTTATATATTTTTATCTTTTTCCTTTTATCTTGTCACTCCTGAATAGTGTAGCTTTCTGTTAGCGAAAGAATTTTCATGATCGGATCAGTATTTGCGAAGATTACCCCGTATATACAAACAAAGTTATAAAATTTACCTTTTTATAATATTATTACTATTACTATTACATTAGTATAGAAAACCTGCATAAAATAATAATAATAAAATTATTATAAAAAATTCTTAATTTTAATACATTTTTAGGTGAATTGAGTACTTTTTAGGTGAAGAGATAAAATATTACAGAAATCTATACTAATATAATAAAGATAAAGAGTTTGTTTGTTTGGTTGTTTGTTTGTTTGAACGCGCTAATCTCAGGATCTACTGAACCGATTTGAAAAATTCTTTCAGTGTTAGATAGCCCATTTATCGATGAAGGCTATAGGCTATATATCATCACGCTAAGACCAATAGAAGCGTAGCACCAATGAAGAATGTTTCAAAATCGGGTTTTTTTTCCTTTTGAGAGCTTCCGCTGCGTAAACGGTTACCTAAAGTTTCGCACAAATCGTGTATGACAGAATTGGTCCTATTCCACGGGGACGGAGTCGCGCGCAGAAGCTAGTATATAATAAAAACTCCTGTACCGTTAACACAACTATTATTTATTTTAATATCTAATTATATATTTAAAAAAATATAATATGTTAATTGTATTTTAGTTTGCCGTTTCAATCAAGTTTTTAATAATAAATAAACAAAAGAATCAACAGCTTTAAGAAAACATTTACTAGAAGAACAATATAAGTACAGTGCTTAACCGACCTCTTTGAAGTCGTGACTTGAACTGTGTTTTTATGCGGGGAGATGAATGTTGGTACTTTATAGGCGGTATCGAGCTGCGACACGGCAGAGAGTGCTTCTTCACTTGAAAAAGTCTTCAAGTGTCACTGTACAGGGAAAATAACTGCTTAAAGACTTTGAATAGAATACACTAGCTTATGCGCGCGACTTCGTCGGCGTGGACTCCGCTCCTATTAGTCTTAGCGTAATGATATATAGCCTATAGCCTTCCTCGATAAATGGGCTATCGAACACTGAAAGAATTTTTAAAATCGGACCAGTAGATCCTGAGATTAGCACGTTCAAACAAACAAACAAACAAACAATCAAACAAACAAACTCTTCAGCTTTATTATATTAGTATAGATTCTAGTTCAAAGTTAAAACAAAATATTTGAAATAGAATTTAAAAAAAAAATCAATTTGATATGTATTTAATTGTATTAAGATATTTGTTTTTTTTTTTTTAAATATCGTTTTGTATAATTATGAAATTAACAAAAACGCATGAATGGGGTTACATTTTCACTAGCGATTCGCACGGTTTTACTTGCATCTATGTCGATGTAATCAGCTACGCTTTATTGAATCGTTCAGTACTAGTAAAATCTATAATTATGTATAAAAGTGACCGTTATGTACTAACTTTCATCCAAATTGGTGTAGCATTTTTGGAAATTTATACGCTAACTAGCTTCTGCGCGCGACCTCGTCGGCGTGGACTCCTCTCCTATTGGTCTTAGCGTGATGACACATAGCCTATAGCCTTCCTTGATAAATGGGCTATCTAACACTGAAAGAATTTTTCAAATCGGCCCAGTAGATCCAGAGATTACCGCGTTCAAACAAACAAACAAACAAACAAACAAACAAACAAACAAACAAACAAACAAACTCTTCAGCTTTATATATTAGTATAGATACAAATGAACAGCAATTGTAAATGTTAATTACCTTGCACAAAATGGACTAGAAACCTATAAAAGAAAAATGCATATATAAAAGCGACTTCCCTACCATTTTTTAATCCAATAACAAAAAAAGACCTTAACCGATTACCAACATTTTATTTATTTTTTTCTGTCATATCACTAAAGTTTTTTTAATTATAACGGAAACTGTAGAAAAAGCAGTCTTTTTAACGTGGCGTAGCAAGGTGCAAGTAGCGTGCGACGTTGTAGCACGTGAGGCTACAGCAATAAAGCCACGAAGGTAAGATAGGAAATTATGCACTTTATTACGATTCGGTAAAGAGCCTACATATACCCCACCGACATAGGTTTTAACATATAAAAACTGGTCAAAAAGAGAGAGACACAATTATCACAGGGTTATATAGAATGGTAAGTCTAGTCTTAGTAGTATAGTAAGTCTCAAGATAAAAAATTGGGTAAAAGATCAAAAAAAAATTATATCGAATTATTAAAATTCTGATTTTTATCAAAAAGAATATCTGTTAGGGTACATTTACAGTATGATATGGACTATACTTACGTTTCTAATTGAACGTATTTTAATTTTAATAACATAATTATTGTTTTGATCTATGTATAATGTTGTTGTTAAATAAAAAAATTAAAAATATTATTTTGTATAGCTGCAGAGGTTGTGACCTAAAATTTTAGTTAAAGTAATCTCTAAATCTTTGAGATATAATGGAAATACCAAAACTCAATGTAGTTGAACCATAAAACAGACACACAAGTCGCTGTGAACATATTATTACATATTCTAATTTTTGTAAAATCTATCAATAAATATTTCTCGACAAATTTATATTCAATATTTCGAATGCGCAAAACTGTGAAAGTTGAATAAAGCACGCGAGCACTCTGTCTAGCAATAAGTGTAAATTCATCACTTGATTGAATAATGGGACAGTGTCTCGATTGAGCGAAGTGGATGTATGTTACTCCATTCTTGCATCGAAATATAATATGAAGAAATATTATTTGGTCTTTTTTTCAATCAAAAACTTTTGACAAATTAGTATGACAGGACAAGTAATTCTTTTTTTAACCGACTTCCAAAAAAGGAGGAGGTTCTCAATTCGACTGTATTTTTTTAAATGTATGTTAGCTCAGAACTTTTGACTGGGTGGACCGATTTCGATCAATTTTATTTTAATTGAAAGGTGTTGCGTGTCATGTGGTCCCATTTTAATTTAATTGAGATCTGACAAGTACTTTTAGAGTTATGTCTAATAATGCGTATTTACGTGACTACTTTTTCGTCGACCTACGTTATATTATACCGCATAACTTTTTACTCGGTGTACCGATTTCAATGATTCTTACTTTAATCGAAAGCTAATACTTGTCTTGTAGTCTTGTTTAAATTAGATTGAAAACTGATTGCAACTTTTTGAGTAATCTTTAATAGCGCGTATTTACTTGACTATTTTTTCGTCTTATTACGTTGTATTACTTGTCGATGTAATTGAAGTCGGTTTTTTTTTCGTTTGCGAGCAAACACAATTATATTTTAATTGAAAGGTGTTGTGTGTCGTATGGTCCCATTTTAATTTAATTAAGATCTGATTTTAGAGTTATATCTAACAATGCGTATTTACTTGACTACTTTTTCGTCGACCTACGTTGTATTATACCGCATAACTTTTTACTCGATGTACCGATTTTGATGATTCTTACTTTAATCGAAAGCTAATACTTGTCATGTAGTCTTGTTTAAATCGAGATCTGATTACAACTTTTTGAGTAATCTTTAATAGCGCGTAATGTATACACATTAAATAAGTTACTTATATCAAAGTATTTGTTAAATATTTTCACTGCAGTACGATTAGCCAGAAAATTAACCAGTGGATATTAGCAGTCGATGAAATGAAATGAAATGAAAACATTTATTTCGCCATAAGGTGATTGATGCACACACTTAACGAGTCAAAAAATATCATTTACAAAAAAAAAAACTAAATAATAAAAGAAAGTTAAGGCAGCAAAACATCAAACAATGAAATAAAAATTTATATCTTAACACTAGGTACATTACAAACTTAGGTATTGTATCCAGTGTTTTAAACAACCTTAACTTGGTCAAAATATTAAAATATAAAATTATTCAAAATTTAATAATTTAATATTTTAACTTTCAATAAATAAAACAAATTTTCAGACTTATTATTATCCTAGTACAGAATGAATCATCTGTTATTTGCTACATGGACATGAAATTACGTTATTTGTGGTTCTAGCTAGTCTGCAACGAGACGTGCAGAGTGTTCGACGAAATATTCTCAGATAGTATAAAATGAAGGTTGTGTGTGTATTATTAATTATTTATTTTGTTTTAACAAGTTTAGTGACAAAAGGATTTCCGAACAACGATATATTTGTGTTTAGAGATGATGATTATGTGAGCACCAGAAAGAATCAAAAGGTCCAAGGTCAAAGTGATAATGGTAATGTTACTATTGAAGATAGATCATTTTTTAATGTCCGAAGAAAATGTCCTGTGAATTATATAAAGCGATCCGGAATTTGTGTCCCAAACAAAATTAAATGTCCGAAAAATACGGTCGACTCGTTATGTTTTCCTGAGGACCGATAACATTAGAGGTTAAAGTGATAACCATACGCTGTGTTTTGAAACTCGACGATAATATCTTCGAACAAAGCAACTTAACGTCAGTACGAAAACAGAAATTAAAATATAAAAAGGGCATCAAGCAAGCATGTTTAAATTATAAAGACATAAAGGAAATATCCAAATAGTACAAGGAATGGTAAGAGAAGTCAAGCATCACATCGACTGCTAACATCCGCTGGTTCATTTTCTGGTTACTCGTACTGCTGTAAAAATATTTAACAAATACTTTGAGATATGTAACTTATTATTGTATACAGTAAAACAACTTATGCAATCTTAACGTATTATAATACAACGTTCCCGGCCACGCCTCTCTATCTTTATGTTGGTCAGTGTGCTTGTACGCATGTCTGTCTGTACTCTGTAGGTACGCGATACACTGACAAAAACTTCTGAACGGATTTTAATGCTATTTTTACTAACAGACAGTTTACTTGTGAGGAAGGTTTAAATGTGTAATTTGTCACGTGTGTGTTGTGCTGTGTGGTTACGGCACTAAAGAATGTAACCACCCCCTCTCTTCCCGTGGGTGTCGTAAGAGGCGACTAAGGGATAACACAGTTCTACTACCACCTTGGAACTTAAAAAGCCGACGGATGGCGGGATAACCATCCATGCTGGCTTTGAAATACACAGGCCAAAGACGGGCAGCAGCGTCTTCGGTGCGACAAAGCCAGCACTGCGGTCACCAACCCGCCTGTCCAGCGTGGTGACTATGGGCGAAACACATGAGTTCGCGTCATAATGTCGGGCGCGAACTTGTGGAGGCCTATGTCCAACAGTGGACTGTGATAGGCTGAAGTGGTGGTTACGTTTCTGTGTAAATCGCTTGAAATATTACGATCATTGATAAACAGATCAGAATTAATTAAACCATCTGGAAGATTTTATCGAAAACGCTGCTTTATCACTTTGAGATACAACAAAACAATCCAGTATGGAGTTATTCCTCTTTGATAGATCTATAAACAATTATGTAATGGTACATACCCATATATTGTTTGAATAGAATAGCTTACTATACCCAGTTGAACTTGAAACAATAATCACTTATTAAGTTTAATACGTTAGTTATCTCAAGCATTCCACGTGATGAATATTTTAGAAGTTATCGCCAAATAAAAAATAAAAATAAAACTTGTGAAATCAAATTTAACCGCACTCCTTCGTCGTCCCCGTCGCTATCGTTTTTTTTCACGGGCTCAAAATGCCCATGCCTTTTGTTAAACATACCTATATGCATTATTATACTGCGTAGTAAAACTAGGTGGTCCGACGCTGACGGTTTTTTTTGTTCCTTACAATAATTAATTAATTAATTTCTTAATGGAAACAGTATTACATCATTCATTCATTCGTAGTTTCTGAGCATATTGTCATTTTTATTATCTATGTTTATACTTACACTTATTTGCTAGTTATCATAATTATATGTACACTTATTTCCTAGTTACCATCGTCGTTATCGTTAAGATCATTACAATTTAACTACATTTGCGCAATCGGTGCGGGTCCCTAGTTTATTATAAACAGAAATTAGTAAGAAGAGTTGTCAAGGTGAGAGACTTGGCTGTACATAAATCGGTTCTTAGGTAAACATATTAAAATATCTGCTAAAAATATATATGTTACTAAAGCCATTTTTACATTTTGTTCGCAGGATCACTAGAAGGCAGCAACGTGTGGAAGTACAAAAACTGAAACTTAGCTCTTTACCCAAAGTCCCAACTTGTGTGCGCTTCAAATATCATATTTAATCGGTTATCGAAAATCTACATTCAACAGAAAACGTATAAACCAAAAACTTCAAAAATAAAAGATTTATTTACAGGAAATTCGTTCATCAGGAAGTTAGCAAGATTTACCCGAACTGCCTTTCTTAAATTGAAAATTTATTTTTGTGTTTAATTCGTGATTAATTTTCAATTCCTACTATTGGTTCACATTATATATATATGTATATATAATTAAGTATATAAGTACCAATACTTGTTCTCCAAATAATCAGTATATTGGGTATCTATCAGTAAAACTAAATACTTTATGTTCATATAGTTTTTTTTTTCAAATATTAATTCATTAATGAAATTAAATTAATTAATTTATTTTAGTTTTATACAGGAGAAATTTACTTAAGTAAAATGTAAGTGTAAAGTGATATTAATTTGTATAGTTATTCTTAAACAAATCTATGTAAATTATATTTTAAGTGGATATAAATCGTTTATGGTTGTTATTACAATAAAGGTTTAAATTTTATCGAAAATTGTACTTGTTCGTTAACAAATGTAACACATACCTACATTATAATTATGTAGACAGTTCAAATATTTTATTTGTCATTGTGCGATACGAGAAAACAATATTGCTTTGTGAAAGCTAGTCAAAGAAAGTATTATACTTATCTACGATATATAAGTACTATTGATAACACGACTGTTTTTTTTCAAAAAAAAAAAAAAACTATTTTTTTTACTCCTAACAGTGGTGTAAGCGTTGTTTACGTGGTTGGTATGTTCCCTTTGTATTGTAATGTATTGTATTCAGCCTGAAACATCCCATTACTGGGCATAGGTCTCTTTCTCCATGTAGGAGAAGGGTTGGTGCTTCATCCACCACGCTGCTTCACTGCGGGTTGGCGGATATATTCCCTACAATGAGTACCGATCGCTATCAGGTGTACATGATAACAACCGGGACCGACGGCTTAACGTGCTCTCCGAGGCACAGTGGACCCAGACCCACAAGGACTGCACAAATAAAATACCCAGACCACGGCAAGCATCTGTATGGTCATATCCTTTGCATGTGCAAAAGGATATTAATATATTAACATTATTGAACATACAAAGAATCCATATGTCATTAAACTGGTTTTAAGATAATTTTTTTTCAGTTATCATTGGAATATTTTTTTATTAAACACTTCTACTAGATCAATCAAATTGTTTACTAGTAGTAAGTAGAAAATTACTACAATCTTTTTTCATACACACTTTCTCATTTCTTGATTTTTTTACGACAAGGACATACATTTCTTACTAACTTAAAGTCACTACTAACCAATTCGTACATACAGTAATTTTTTGTTCCAGTTGGACTTGTAACTGATAAGTGTTCAAATTTAAAATAATTTTTCAGACTCATTTAGAGCATAATTATAATAATTATAAAAAGATGGAGCAAATACACTATGATTAATTAGTTAAATATTGTTTGATTGCTTCAAAGTCAGGCGTGAGTAGTGAAGGACGAATTTGACACATTACAAATTGAAATTTATCTTTATATTAATTACTAGCTGACCCGGCGAACTTCGTACCGCCTAACAGTCGATTCTTTAATACTTATCCTTCCCGGAACCCCTCCACTAACACTTAAACTTTATCATATGGTATTAAAGTTCAAGTTGACTTTTAAGTATTTATTACGAATCTTTTGTATGGGAATATAGAAAAGTGTTGTTTTTAGACTTTTCAGGCAATTTTTTAAATTTTTCTCTCCGTAACAACCATCCTCGTACTTCAAGGTATATTATAAAAAAAGAATTAGCGAAATCGGTTCAGCCGCTCTTGAGATTTGCGCTTAGCAACACATTTAGCGATTCATTTTTATATATATAGATATTAGTTTAGTAATAACAAGTAGAGTGGCAAAAGGAAATTTACAAAGCAATGTCTCTGCCATTGAAGATGACAACGTTGACCGTGGGACGAATGAAGAGGATAGAGTTGTGGATTACGATACCACTGCGTTAGGAGCCATTATAACAAGCCAAAACTGTGCACTAGGTCATGAAAGAAAGGTCCACTATATTTGAAAATCAGAATATAATCGACGCAATTATAAAATTTAAGGATTATAATTTAACCGTATTTAAGTACATGATAATATCTATTAAGGTAAACAACTTGTTTATCAAAACAAGCATTACAAATGTCTTAAGAGCGTGCATAAGGCGAGCAAAAAATCAGATTTCACCCGCGCGCCCGATGAAACAAAATATACACAAAGCCTCGTGTCAGAGTGCGATAGACGATATAGTTTTGAGCGCATTACGAATGTAAAAAACGACAAATATGTTATTTTGTATATGATTCCGAAACTAAAAGTAATTACATTAAATGCCTAAGCATAGCCTTTACTCATATTTAAATGTAATTAATTATCAAATTTTTGTCTTAATGGTCATAACCATATCGAGTATAAATAGAAAAAATATAAAAATTAGAGGTTACTTCGTGATTATATTTTATCGAGGAAATTTCCTTATTTTATGTTTTTGATAAAGGTCAACCCTTGCAAATATCACGTAGTTTGTCATATATTTTTATTTTAAGATTTGGTCTGGAACTTTTCATGTCAAAACAAATAGAAGATGGTAATTTTGCATTATGCGCACTCTTAAATCATATTATTATTTGTTATTGTTGAAGGTTTTTATACAAATGACAATATAGCTCAGCTGTTTTTTTGTTTAAATATGTTTAATATATAATTATGTGTTATATATTTAACAGCAGATGAGGTTTCCTTTCATTATATTTAAACTTCCGCTCGAATGTAAAATATTACTAATATCACTTTTTCTATTAGAAAATGCTTACTTTAGTGATAATGGATGTGTGAGGATCTTTTGGGTCTTAATGTGACTGACTTAATAAAGTAAAATGGCAATAAGGAATATCAACATAGCTATTCATACTTGGAATCCCGGTGAGAGCTCGCTAATGAGATTAGTTTACGTAACTTCGTTGGTTTGTATCGGCAAAGAGGTCAGACTGACTTCAAGTTTGCATTACTGTATTGAATGTGAATTTAGTTGAATTGTTATTTTTGACAATTAGGGTAACATACTAAAGTAAATGTAGACGTAAGTGTGTGAAACGAAAATATATTTTTATTAAACCGATTTGAAAAAGGTAGAAAGTCTGTCCTCTAAATCCATAAAACTTCGTACGTAGAAATATAAATGAGATAATATGCAAAACCCGCTTAAATATAGTCCAATCGTCCAAAAATACTTAAGAGTTATAGTTATTATTAGTTAGTTTCGTATGAATACATTAAAAAAAAAATTTGCAGAAGGAAAAACACATTTTTAACATCCACCTTTTTCCATTTCATAATTGTAAAACAGTAAATACTATAAAACGTACATATCTCAAGAGCCCGTTAGCAAATTACTACTATTTTAACAAAAAGAAAAAAAGGACCGTTTTTTAACCGACTTCAAATAAAGGAGGAGGTTCTCTATTTGACTGTATTTTTTATTTTATTATTTTTTTTTTATTTACACTTTATTGTACATCACAACTACAAATATCATTTACAGGCTGTGAAGTACAATGGGCGGACTTATGGCTATTTAGCCATTTCTTCCAGACAACCCAATTTTTTATTTATTTTTTTAAATCGACAGATGGTGCATGTCATGTGGTTCCATTTAAATTTGATCGAGATCAGATGAGTACTTTTTGAGTAATTTTTTATAGAGCGTATTTACTTGACTATTTTAACCGACTTCAAAAAAGGAGGAGGTTACTCAATTTGACTGTATATATATATATATATATATATTTATGTATGTTCGGGGATAACTTCGTCGTTTATGAACCGATTTTGATAATTCTTTTTTTTGTTGGAAAGGAGATATCCCTAGTTTTATGCCATGATAAGGAAACCGGGATACGATGATGGAATCCCAGAGAAATCGAGGAAAATCTTAGTGACGACTAGTGCGTTTGTTAATTTTTTTCGTCTACTTACGTTGTATTAATACTTGTCGATGTAATTGAAGTCGGTTTTTTTTCGTTTGCGAGAAATTACGATTATTAAGATTACGATTATTATTAACCTTGATTTATCTCTGTCAAACCAATTTTGTTTTCCTCATTTCGATAACAGTTTTAATACTACTACTTGGTATAAAACAATTTATGACACTAATGAACCGAAATCATTTAGTGAATGTAATTTATGTTCGTTGATAATTGTGTAACTATAAGTCTAATATATATTATATGTCGATTTTAGAATTCGAATATATTAATTGGTAAATGGAATTTTAATTAAATGGAAAACCAATATGTTATAAAACTAATTAAGTTTATTATATGATCTAAAGCTTATTTTAATAAACAAATGTCTATTTCCATACTGGAAGTTGTAATTATTTAACTCTGAAATGTTACGATAACAATAAAATAAGTCATTCCAAATTATATATACCTTTTCCATTATATGAAATCATTATACACTCTCTACGTTTTAAAGCACGATTTTTTTCTGACTTTCCTTTATGCAGCCATTGATCAGTAATCTTAATAGACTTGTTAAATTAATTCCGTTGATAACTCTGGGTAGAGGTAGGCAGTCATGGGACTGTTGCTTTGAAACCATTTATTTAATTATTCCCTTAAAGATAATAATCATAGTGCATAATCGTTTGACAAGGGTTATTTAGAGCCTGTGGAAGTTCCACAGGCTCTAATTAACCCATTAACGTGTATAAAAAAAACCAAGAATATAAATTATTACATTTACTACACTCGCTTGCTCGCTGCAGCCTATCGTCCACTGTTGGATATAGATTTCCCAAAATTATTTTTAAAACATTCCAAAAATAACAATGCTGTATGCCGTGTCCACCAATATACATAGTTATATCGATCACGATCACGAAAAATTTTTTATATTTGGAAACTGATGCTTATCGACACATTTTAGAACTATAATATTATCACATATATATTTAATTTTGTTCAATAAACTACTACTATTCGTAAAACTACTATACAAACTTATCTCTCTTTCGTCAACTCGTCAATATTAATAGATAACCAAGACGTACCCTATATAATGATAATAATAAAAATATTAGTGTAAAATGTAAATAATTAAAGTGGTTACACACACTATGTAATAAATCGTTTAATGTACTCACACAAAAGCTTTTCCAGAAATAAATTGCAGAAAATAATTTAATATGACATGAAAATTAGATTGACAAATTACACGGTTTTCAGTTTAACGATCCCTGAACTTATAATTTGACACGATTAAAATGTGAAACTATTTGTGCAAAAGTTATTTTTATTAAAATTTCATTTATACAATTTAAAATTTAAATTTACACGAGAATAAAATTTGAATCCGAAATTTGCAATAATATATTACTGAAGAAATAAAATAATCTTTGTTATATGGGTTTTTATTTTGTACGATAATAATATATTGTGAGATTTACATACTTGAGTTACATGGCGATTAAAATATGCCAAGCATATAAATATATTAATATAAATAAACTCATATATTTCCATATATGAGTTTATTTAAGCAATTGTCGGTGAAAAATATTAAACAATTTTTTATCATTAATAATAAAATCATAAGTCTTCTGGTTTTTGAATGTCCTTACATAGCTTTGTGAAATAAATTTGGTATAGAAAAATTGTTTTTCAATTTACATCGGTATTTGACAAACATATTTAAATTGTGTGGTTTTCCTCGTTATATCAACGTTGTTCTGCCATACGGATAGGGGCACCTTTATCACCTAGGGGTATAAAAATAGCCTGCGACCTATTCACAAACTTATCAAATAAACACAAAAAATTTCATAATAATCGGTCAAGTAGGAATATGTGACACGTGTACTTTAACTTATCTTTTTACAGAACTGCGACGGGTTGGCACAGTGGTTACAGTTGCTATCTTACGCGCTAACGATTGAGAGTTCGATTTTGGGAATCGTCCGGGCTGTAAAGTGTTTAGTTAACTATTTAATTTAATGAAACTCAATCACAAATATATTGCTTTTTGTCTATTTAACAGGGTTACTTAAAAACATGAGTCCACCCACATCATGGGTAAAATGTTTAAAATGTAGACTGTTTTACATAACATATATTCGCGTATAGGTACCATCGGAGTGGGGCGTAATTAGGTATGTAAGATGCGAAGACGTAATGGCTGCCTACAGCAATGAATTCTGTCGGAACGCGTACCTCGTCACCGTCTGATTAGGACCTCTTCGCACCCACGTGACGTGACGTGACTTTTACATGCTTTTAGTTTTACATTGTAGCGTTGACAATGTTACTTTTTTATATTAAATCTTGTGCTGTCAAAACTGTGTTTTATTTATTTAGCGTTAAAAAGGTAAGAGTATAAAGAGACATAAATGAGTGAGTAAACAAAAAACAAAAAAAAAAAATACTTTCAGGCATTGCGTTCTCTAGAATATCAATATCAGGTACCTAAACACATTAGATACCGCAATTAATAATACGATCACGATCACGATTCAGCCTGTAATATCCCACTGTTGGGCATAGGCCTCTGCCCCATATAGGAGAAGGATCGGAGCTTAATCCACCACGCTGCTCCAATGCGGGTTGGCGGATATATTCCCTACTATGAGTAACGATCGCTATCAGGTGTCCATGATAATAACCAGGACCGACGGCTTAACGTGCTTTCCGAGGCACGGTGGGGAGACCCACAAGGACTTAATAATACACTAATGTAGATATATTTAATTTATATCAAATGATAGACTTCTGGTCAAACTTTATTATAAAAAAACATTTTTGTTATTTATGTTCATTCCTTTTCCTACATGGGGAAGAGGCCTATGACCAACAGTGGGATATTACAGGCTGAATCGTGATCGTGATCGTTATGATTATTGTATTTCGAACATATGATATAAAACTTATTTTTCATGCAAGCCATAAATTATTAGCTCATGCAGACAATTGGCTGAAGAGTCCTTTTTTTAGTAGCATCTTACGAGGTCTGTGAATTCTAAATAATTTAGTAAATTCGTTTTTTAACTGAGGTTGGGCAAAACAAAAAAATATCCTTCTCAAAATCTGACCTGACCGCCGACAAGCCGACCTAATATAAAAATAAAAAAAACGACATGTACCTACATTGATTCAATAACGACGAATATATTTATAGTGAATAAAAACAATATATTACAAAATGTTTTGTGCTGGTGTAAGTTATTAAAGAATTTCAGCAGCTTACGCAACCCGTAGTACAATTCATGCATCGCACCTGAACTCGGCGCGGATCGATTGTGCCTTTTCGTGTGGAGCGATAAATGTAAATCACTTTATCGAATAAAGTGCGCAGGACAATGTCCCATTGAATGCATTGGGCGCATGACGACGTGAACTCAATGCGTTTGATATTGAAACGTCGCCCATTCAGTGTGGGCTTGAAAAAGTATTTGCGTCATTGTTCGGGATAGAGTTAAGGAAATTGAACCCATTAATAAAAGTGGTGAATCGAAACTATGGATATATTTATATACCACTTTTATACATTTTTAGTCGGTAGATATATTTTATCTATAATAAACTCTGTTACAGCCATAGGCTGTTAGTTTTTGTTAGACTTTATATTTTTGTCTTTTGCTTACAAAACCTTTGATTTGCCAAAGTTAGGTTGGGTTAGTTTTGTTGAGTCATTATTAAACTGTGTGCCTATAAAGTAAATTTTTTAAATGAGATATTTTTAAGATTGTTTTTATTTTATATTTGCCTTTTTAAAATATTAAGAGCTAGTAATATACTGTGAAAAAATTTCCAAACGGCAGTGCAGACTTTATTATAATTCCTTGCCTAATTTAGAAAAAGAAAATGGAGAAAACGACCCTGATCAAAAATGTGGACGGAAATTTTTATTTATGCAATATAATGAGTATTTTTTTAATAAAATCCCAATTATTTAGTTAATTAGAAAGAAAAGGTATTAGTATACATATAATTACACAAAAAAAAAAAATCAATAGTATCGTGACTAACTCATAATAAATGTTTTATGTTTTAATTTTTTAACGATATAATACTTTCACCGTCGTATCACTAGATTCATATTACATCTATATAAAGACAGTAGGAGAGTTAAAAGTGTAAAACAACGAAGCACGTTTGGCAGACCTTTAAAAGGGAAGAAAAAAACATGCGATACTCAAAATAGCACAGCACTTGCTACGTGCCCGTGACGGTCACGGAATATTAAACTCGAAATGAGATAAAAATGGTTTTTCCGGCTCAGGTGAAGCGGAAGCTTGACGTCAGTAATTTGAAGCCTTTATCCCGGTCACTGTGTACAATGTATACAGATGGTGCTAGTTTGACATGTTTTTCGAAGAATATAATCCTATGTGATAGCTGAAATGATTTATATTTTGTTTCAGTATCAGTACCTTGGATATGTATACGAAATCCTGTATCACTTTACAGTCATATTTTTGCAAGCTCTAATGTTTTGGTTTTGGTTTAGTCCAATCTTTTTTATAGCACAAATACTATTTTATTTTAAATTAAATTTATTATATTACTAGCTGACCCGGCGAACTTCGTACCGCCTAACAGTCGATTCTTTAATTTTTTATTTTTTTAAATACTTACCCTTCCCGGAACCCCTCCATCACTAACACTTAAACTTTATGATTCAATTTGACTTTTAAGTAGATATTATTACGTATCTTTCGTATGGGAATATAGGAAAGTGTTGTTTTTAGACTTTTTCAGACAATTTTTTAAATTTTTCTCTCCGTAACAACCATCCTCGTACTTCAAGGAATATTATAAAAAAAGAATTAGCGAAATCGGTTCAGCCGCTCTCGAGATTCGCGCTTAGCAACATATTCAGCGATTCATTTTTATATATATAGAGATATTATAGAGATAGAGATATTATAGAGATAGAGATATTATAGAGATAGAGATAGAGATAATATAATCAACACCCATTTTTTTACACTCAATACGTTTGATAATTTAAACAGATAGATTATCAGATAAAAATGTTACATGTACATCGCATTTTAAAATCAATAAAAAAATTGTAAGATTAATATATTATTATATTAGAATATTAACTGTAGATTATTTGTTATTAGTTAGAATATAATTAATGAATATGTAAAAAATAACGATTCTAGTAATAGGTAGTTAACTTTTAGGTAACACACAACGTTGAAAAAAATACCTCTTTTCTTAAGGGCGCCTTAAGAAAGAAGCGGACTTTGAAGGCGCCGCGCTGCTGTCGCGCGTTGTTATTTACATACATTTACAACGTCGCGCGGCAGCAGCGCTGCAGACGCGCTGCCGCCGCGCGGCTAATTTGAAGGCGCCCTAAGAGTAACAACGAGTTTTAAAAACAAATTTCATCAAGAAAGTAAAAAATTGACAATAGCCATTGTTAAAGGTCAATTTTATACCACCAAGCAAGTACAGCTGCGCATCTTACACATCGATTCAGCCTGTAATATCCCACTGTTGGGCATAAGCTCCATGTAGGAGAACACATAATATCTAATATTATATTATTACCTATTATTGAATATAATAGTGAACCAGAACAACAGGTATTGAAACCCGACGGCTTAATGATACTAACATTTCCAAATACATTCAGACATATTTTGTAGAAACACTCATAGAAAATTGGTTTATCACGGAACTCTAAATTAAATAACGGTTGGGTCTCTTCTTTTAGATTATACTGAAGATTGACAATGTTAGCTTGACGCTCTTATCTTAGCAACATTTTTATAAGATTTGATTTATTTTAAGGGGAAAGGTATTTTTTCACGGTGTGTGTCAAATACATGGTAGGGTGCTTAATAATTTTTGAAGTGAAACTTCTTTAGGCGCATGAGGGGTAAAATTTGAGCGATGAAATTTTGTCCTCTTTGTTTATTTTATCTAGGCGCTCTTCTTCTTAAATGTTGTCAATCCAATTTCTCGATATTCCTTAACCGGCGAAGGTTATGGACTGTAAAATGTAACATTGTGACTCACGAAAACAGAACAGCAATTATTATAAGTGACAACAAATTAAAAAAGTACCTATTGAAATCAAAGATGTTAAAACCGTCTAGTTAGTAGTTATGACAGTATAGTAGAATATAATTGTGTTTGCTCGCAAACGAAAAAAAACCGACTTCAATTACATCGACAAGTAATACAACGTAATAAGACGAAAAAATAGTCAAGTAAATACGCGCTATTAAAGATTACTCAAAATGTTGTAATCAGTTTTCGATCTAATTTAAACAAGACTACAAGACAAGTATTAGCTTTCGATTAAAGTAAGAATCATCGAAATCGGTACACCGAGTAAAAAGTTATGCGGTATAATATAACGTAGGTCGACGAAAAAGTAGTCACGTAAATAAAAAAAAAAAAAAAAAAAAAAAAAAAAAAAAACATACGTGTCGAATTGAGAACCTCCTCCTTTTTTGGAAGTCGGTTAAAAATAAAGATTATACAGTACTACGTAGTAAGTATATAAATATTTGAATTTAAATATAAATAAATAATAATATATTATTGTACATTTGTAAATACCGGTATCATAATACAATAAATAATAATTATAATTAATAATTATGCCGCTAAATAGCAATCACCAATTCTATAGCCGTTTGTATAAACAGTACCTTGTCATATTTTTAAATTTTACCTATTTTTCAAAATATTCTTCCTAAAAATATAACTGTAGCTACAAACTCCTGTAATAAGCATGTAAGTGCATTATGAAATTATCATTAAAGAGCATTAAGTGCTTAAAACTTCCATAACAATTAAATCTTATTATAATTAAAATAATGTATTATAAAATTGTGCATAGAGTTTCGTTATGCGAGTCTAAAATTACAGTTTAACAAAGTTGCTTAAATTATGACTTAATTTGATAAAACATCCTTAACACAACTTACCCATTTGCCTTTTATTCTAATTATTTTATTAATAATTATGAAAAAGTACATATATAAGAAACTTAAAACTGACAAAAAGTTTATACTTGCGTCACTATACTTTTTAAGGATGTAATCACACCTAACTTTGCATTGTTTTGGAATAGAGACATTTGTATTTCTCGTTTTTATACGGCTAGCGTTCCTTACGATCACAATCACGATTTAGCCTGTAATATCCCACTGTTGGGCATAGGCCTCTTCTCCATGTAGGAGAAGGACCGGAGCTTAATCCACCACGCTGCTCCAATGCGGGTTGGCGGATATATTCCCTACTATGAGTAACGAGTGCTATCAGGTGTACATGATAACAACCGGGATCGACGGCTTAACGTGCTCTCCGAGGCACGGTGGGGAGACCCACAAGGACTGCACAAACACCCAGACCACGGCAAACATCTGTATGGCCAATACACATGGTGTCGTGTGCGGGAATCGAACCCGCAACCGCCCGCGCAACAGCCAATCGCAATCCAGTGCCGTAACCGCTGCGCCAACGTGGCGTCAGCGTTCCTTGCAACATTTTAATCACTCGCTTATTTTTTAAATACATATTCATATTTTAAAATTTCTTTTTGGTTTACATTGGTCGCCATATTTTGCTCATTGAACCTTGCGCCACAACCGCAAAAACAACACACTACAAGCACAGCTTTTGAGATTATTGTGTCAAGATTCGGAGATGGCTCTAGCTCATGTAGCTCCCGGGTGCAATTAATGTGGTGGCGCCCTGTGAGCAAATATAGAAGAAAAAAAATTGTGTGCCTACAAAGTACATATGTCACAAGTGAAACTTCTTTGACAAACTAATTAAGAAAAAACTAATTCAAAAACACTTATTAAAAAAAAACTAATATAAAATACAAAACAAAAAGCCAACGTCACGCGGTGTTCCCAGCTGGTCACCCATCCAAGTACTGACCGCGTTGCCGTGTTGCCGCAGTATTGGTCGGTCAAATTTTACCCCTCATGTGCCTAAAAAAGTTTCACTTTAAAACGGTTAGCCAAAAACATACGGCTCAAATTACAAATATTAAGCATATATTTATTTATTTATTTATTTATACTTTATTGTACACCACAACTACATTTTAACATTAAACACATTTAAAGATATCTACAGACTGTGAAGTACAATGGGCGGTCTTATGGCTATTTAGCCATTTCTTTCAGACAACCCATATATTGATTGTTTTTAAAGTAAAACTTCTTTACGCAAGCTTGACTTGGGGAGTAAGAAGCTTGCGTGAGAAGAGCGTTGCGAAAGGTGTGATTGGGCGAGGCAAACGGAGCAAGAGAGAGAGGTGCGAGCACACATTTTCTTTCTCTCTTTCTCTCATAGCCGGTTACGTTTCGTATTCGATGCTTTACGCCTTTGAATGTTATGTCATGCGCCCAGGTGCATCTCGCTCTCTGCACTATAGGTAAAGTCTGTCAAGATTATAGACAGACTCTATGCTGCATAACATGAAATAATCCATATAATTGAGTATTGTCATATTATAAATTTACGTTAAAAAGATAAAACAATAAAGTAGAAAGATCATCAGTCAGATCAGTATGTACCCGTTATATTTTAAAAAAATAGACTATGTTTGAAAACCGCGAGTGTCTAAGTCTAAAAAAGAAAGATCATATTCTAGTCTAACAGCACACAGTGATACTAAACTAATGAAAAGTTTTATCAAACATTCTGATATTAATTGTCGTGTCGTCCTTGCAGCCGGATATTAGGTCCGTAATAATAATAGTTCGGGTCCGGACTCATTTTACGCATACATAAATGCAAAAATGAGTGTTCGGTTATCGTAAAACTCGAGCCAAATAGCGACATTAAATAAGCCGATATCTGTAGGGAAATGCGATGCGATGGTATCGTAGACTGCCAAATTATACCCTCGCTGCTACACAATAACTCGACTGAGCCCCTATCTGTTCGCTGTATTTCTTATTAAAAAAAAACCGTATGATGTTTTTGTAGATAGAATGAGAGGTTATAGATATATAGAATTAGCTTTTAGATGTATAGAATGTCAGAAATCCGTTGAGGTGGATTATCCTGGAGACTTATGAATCAGTTATTAATGTTCTTGGTCAACTAAGTGTTATTTTTGTGTAATTTTTGAAATACTTTTTTTTTTAAATTGTAATAAAATGAAAGCTTCTTTAGCTTGTTTAAACATTTGTTAGTAAAGGATCTCTACACTGTATATCTGTATGTAAATTAGTATGACTTGATTGATGTCGGAATTACACTGTAATAAAGGAAAAAAATTATAGATTTTCTGTTTTTGTTTCTTTAGTGTTTTTGGATGAAAAAAACAAAGATCACGAATGAGTCGATGATCACCATTTAAAGTGTTTTCTAATATAATTTTCCTATATCTTAATCCATAACATTCTTCCATAGTGACGCAGTTAAAACAAATACCGTATGTACAACTCAATCAATGTGTATGTTTTTGTATATATATAAAGTGAAATTATTGACATATAATTCATGTAATTGATGATATACAATAAACTTCTATAAAAAATTTGAATAGTTTATTCATTAGTTAACTTCCTACAATTGCTTACGTGAATAGTTTAAACTTTAAATAAAACAGTTTACGTAAACTACGTAGATAATCGTTTTAAGCTACAAAAAGATTGCTATTTGTAATTCCTTAAATAAAATTTTATTTATTACACGTTTTGTATTCTGTTTAAATAATTTAATTCTGCTAGCTAATGCGATCTAAATGTAAATATACAACATATTGTGTACATGTAAAAAAAAAAAACAAGTAGGTACAAGATAAGTACCTAATGTTTTTAGCCAGCATGAAAGTTGTTTATATTAAAATACGACTTTATAAATATATTTTACAAAGAGGATTTTGTATTAAAATGGACACGATTATAGCCAAGGCTATAACAATGATAACTATCTCATTATAAATCTTCGTTAGATGAAATCTCGGCGGCACTCATATTTTCAAACTACGTTTAATGTTCTTAACGTTTACGTTAAGCGGGTGCAGCAAATTTTATGAAAATATTACGAGAGAAAATATATCAAGTTGAAAAGGTAATATTAAATAGGGGTGAAATATTAGCCACACATAGGACCCCTAACGAGATTTTATACCTTGAAGAAAATATTTTCACGTTACTCGGGAATAATCATGTTACTAAAGTAAGAAAGCAGGTATCTTTATTAATTCTAAAATAATGGCGTCACTTAAATATTTTTATATATTGTGAAACTATTATTGATTCAGAATGTAGACGATCGAAATATCGGTAAAACTCAACATTTTCTCTTTTAAAAACCGTCTTAACATTACTTAACGATTATAAAATCAGTCGTACATCTTGCGCAAAAGACGGCGCCATTTAAGAGTACAAAATAAAACCACGCATATACTGATGTAAATAAGAAAGCTGCTTATTAAATATTATAATAAGGTTCTATGGTGGACACCGCTTTGGTGTAGTGGTGTAGGTGCCTTAGCACCGGCAATTGCGGTGGATTCCGTTCGCTCTCGGGATAGATAGGTATTTGTATTGACGTATAATAAACATTTCTTTCAAGTCTGGGTTTCCGTTTCCGTCTTTTAGGGTCACCCTACAGCGCCTCGGTTATTTATAATATAGTATTTTATTATAAATAACTGTTATCGATCGTTACTCATAATAAACACAACACAGGGTTGAAAGTGTAATTTTTTTTTATTTGTGTTATTTGCGGGAGATTTTATTTTGTAGCTTTAATTTGAAGATATGTGCATTTGAAGCGCATATAATAATATTTACCAAACCTTACAGTGACAATATTCCAACTGATCAGTTAAGCAGAAAAAGGTTTAGACGCTTCAATGGTTATGATTTTATTGTTGAAAAAACCTCTGGGAGTCTAAAAACCTGCCCTAGTAAAAATCTGGAGCATCCCCACTGGGAAAGTACCTCAAGCTTATAGAAAGAAATAATAATATATCCACTACCACTACCACTACCACTACCACTACAGCCTATCACAGTCCACTGTTGGACATAGGCCTCCACAAGTTCGCGCCCGACATTACGACGCGAACTCATGTGTTTTGCCCATAGTCACCACGCTGGGCAGGCGGGTTGGTGACCGCAGGGCAGGTATAATAATATATACATGAGAAAATCTGCTCTCCAGTAGTTGTGTTACTGTGGTGAGTAAGGTGGCCTCAGGCCTGGGGAGGGTCTTGGGTAAGGACGGTAACACACTTACGATGCTTTTGGTGTTGCAGGCGACCATAGGCGACGGAAATCGCCTACCATTAGGTGAGCCGTACTCTTGTTTACGACCTAGTTGCATAAACAAAATCGTTTCTCAACGCTTAAAGAACATACTTATAGTTTTGCTAATAGATATCAATCACCAATTAAAAAAATTGGTTATCTGTAAAGTTGGTTGACGGACGATAGTTTAACGTGACAACGTCATAACAAAACATCACCTCGGACGCATAGGCCAATCGAGTGGAAGAGAGATAGATGCGGCGCAAGCGTACAATGAGCGTAACGGGACAATAAGCGTAACGTGACAATGAGTCATCCTTTTTCGTGCGTGCAGCTGGCGTTCATCGATTTATTAGACGTTGTCACGTAAAAAACAACATAAAACACAAACAAAAATAAACCCGCCCCTGGGAATGACAAACACCTTTCGTAATATTCAACGCAGAAATGAGATTCCGTCGGATTTATTTCACTTTCTAGATCTACTCAGAATGACTTCGCAAACTGATAAATATCAGCTCAGTAAGTCCGTGACTTGCCAAAATCTCATGAACCATCTTGACAAGTAAGTTTATGTAATGCTGAGTTCATTCAAAGCTAGTTTCTTATTTCGTTGGCAAGGCAATGTCTTCAAGGCTAATAAATCAGGCAGCGGATCTGCCCACAATACTGATTTTATCTAAAAGTAAGAATTGGGATATTTCAATCGTGTCTCAAATCTTAATACTGGTAATATTTGACAAATATTAGTGAACCTTAATAATATTTGTCTATAGACTGTCTGCATGTAGACCGTTTTTTATTAAGCTAAAAAGTCAAATTTAAAACACTTTTATCTATTACTAGCTGACCCGGCGAACTTCGTACCGCCTAACAGTCGATTCTTTAATATTTTTTTTTAATACTTATCCCTCCCGGAACCCCTCCACTAACTCTTAAACTTTATTGTATGGTATTAAAGTTCAAATTGACTTCTAAGTATTATTACGAATCTTTTGTATGGGAATACAGAAAAGTGTTGTTTTTAGATTTTTCAGGCAATTTTTTTAATTTTTTCTTACCGTAACAACAATCCCCGTACTTCAAGGAATATTATAAAAAAAGAATTAGTGAAATCGGTTTAGCTGATCTCGAGATTTGCGCTTAGCAACAAATTCAGCGATTCATTTTTATATATGTATATAGAGATATACTATTATTCTACTTTAGTGTCATTTAGTGCATGCAGAGATAAGGTCAAATTTACAAACTAAAGGGCCCCGTAGACGATCAAATATTTGATCAAACTTCATATTAAATTTCTGTTTGACAAACGTGTTTGTCAAATTATTTGATCGTGTGCGGGGCTGTGGGTTTTTTTATATGTTTGTTATATGAAACATGAAGTTTGATCAAACATGTTTGACAAACAAGTTTGATCGTTTACGGGGCCCATAATATAATAATTCATTACGTCTATATTAATTCATCACGTCTGTGTTTTGATGTTTGTTGTTGTTGTGCTGTTGTGTAATCTCATGATAATAATTTAGAAAAAAAGCTAAATCATACGGGTTTTTTAAATAAAATAAGCTAGTAAGATAAGAACCCCGAGCTTGGGATCCGGAAACACGCACTTCACAAACACAAAAGTGCAGGCTATGACAAACATCTGTGTAAGCTATATAAATATTTGTCATTTATACGTTGAATACGCAACCGCTAGCGTATAAGTCTGTGCTGTGTCCAACGCGATGATTTGTGAGGTCGGTAAAATCTAAGACCCATTTTTCTTCTAGTTTATAAACCATTAATAGTTTTTTATATCGTCAACTAATGGGCTACTTAAATAAAAAAAACGAGTGTGCTTTAGACCACACGACCGAAGTAAAACTTCGTAAAAACGAAACTCTCTCTCTTTCTATCTTTACTAACTAATATCTACTAAATCTTTTACTACACTACTATCTACTATATCTACTTAATCTTACTACTAAATCTTCCTCTTAACTTCCGTTCGTCTCGCCCTATTACGCTTTTCGTAACGCTCTCGGCACGCATTCACCAGCTTACTCCCCAAGTCAAGCGTGCGTAAAGAATTTTTACTTCAAAAAGCTGGTAAAGTTACGTAAATGAACTGTAAATTTTATCTAATGTAAGTGTATGTTAATCTAAACAAAACACAATCTGTCACTGTCACATTCACCAGTTCGGTCGCGTGCTAGAGAGAGAGTATTACGAGTATTTCTCGACATGCGTTTGCGTCACGTGCCATGTCATATGCACACTCACATTCACAGACATACACACGCGACAATATATTATGTGGATGTATTGTATGCACGAGCTTGTGTAATGTGTAGACAATGAAATACATTTTTAATGGTATTATGACGTTCGAAAAAACCAGACATTTATTGACATACGAGTGTAATATTATAGTCTCTACATCTTATAACATAAGTATAAAGAAATACATACGTAAATTAACGGATTACTATTTTTGTCTATTTAAGTTTTTTTTTTTATATAATGTAGTCTATAAATGTCTTATCAGATGTGTTAAATAAAGGCTTCTTCAAAACACACATATCGATATCAAGTCAATATATTTTTCATACTCGATAGATACGTTTTCGAATACCTCTCCCAGTCGACTAGTTTATTTATTTCTATGTTTAGAAACAAAATCGTTTCTAAACATAGAAATAAATAAATAACTTATACGCACACGGTCGTCTGTTCCTATGGTAAGAAACTTAATGCATGCATGTGTTATAGGTACGAACCGACTATTGTAGATTTTTTATTGATACATAGAAATAATACATATATAAATACAAATATTACATCTAGACTCCAGACATCCAGGTGGGAATCGAACCCGCAACCCGCGGAGCAGAAAGCAGGGCCACTACAAACTGCGCCAACGGGCTAGTCATATATCGTTTAGAAGTAATGGAGGTGTGGATTTCGTCGCTTTCTCTGAATTTCGTAACACTTACCTGATTTTCAATAATAAAAATTTATTGCTATAGACTGTATAGACCAATGAACATGAATTTCCGTAACTTCAAATCTAATGGAATGATCATTGATCCGTAGCGATGGAGGTCTCTCGTCTAGTGACTTATAAAACTTAAGAAGCGATTTCAAGAAAACTTCCACTTCATTCAAGATTAAACTGTCATTTGTAAGTAACCGATATCGATTATTGGAATTTATTTTCTAGATAGCAAGGGGTCGTCCATTAATCACGTGTGATATTTTTTTTTTGCAAATTTTTAACCTCTACCCCCCTTAGTAACATGTGATGAGACTACCCCCTCCCTCCTACCCTAAAAGAGCGTGTATTTTATTTTGCAAAGAATGTTGCAAAATTCCAAAACATTGTCTTTAAATTCAGGTATAATCTGTTAAAATATTGAAAAGTTTTCGCTTTTTATGTAATCAATGAACAATAACAAGCTTATTGTATGATAAAATTATTAAAAAAAATTAATAACTTATTTATATTTAGAAATAAAATTAAGTTATTAATTTAACTGATAGTTGGCAGTCAGAATCGACTATTCAAATTAATTGACAATCAAAACATTAAGTTTTTATTAATCAAACTCGTGATATTCATTACACATTCAAAGAAACAAGAAAGCTTATTTAAACATTTCTTCTGCATAACGCATATAAGAATACATTACGCACCCTATTCAAATTTCTTGACACAATATTGTAAAGTTCCAACTTGCGTTTTTTCATGTAACTTGTAGTCTTAACAATGTTAAAGACTGATTTCATAAACGAGTTGTGCGAAGCTGAGACTGAAATTTTTGTGTATTTTATTTTTGATAACCTAACTGTATATTTTTATTCCAATTTTCTAAAACATTATTTTTTAACAAATTTAATACTCGTAAATTTTTTTTTGTTACTAGGTCGGCAAACAAGCGTACGGCTCACCTGATGGTAAGACCGTAGCCTATAGGCGCCTGCAACACCAGAAGCATCGCAAGCGCGTTGCCGACCCTATCCCCAACCCCCCCCAGGAGCTCTGGTCACCTTACTCACCAACAGGAACACAATACTGCTTGAAAACAGTATTATTTAGCTGTGGTCTTCTGTAAGGTCGAGGTACTACCCCAGTCGGGCTGCTCCATATTTTGAGCAGGAAATTTCCTACTGTGCCCTATCTCAGTTACGTACTAAAATGTTACTATCCACATAATACAGCTGTGGGTTTCCCGAATATTAGGCGGGCTCTAAAAATAAACATACTTCTTTGTCTCTAAGTTTTCAATACTCTTTCATTTACATAGACATACCTACAGCGTCTACCTAGTGGGATCAATGCCAAACAAGCTTTTAAAAATCTTGTTAAGTCCGTAAAACATCTAGGCATTTTCAATGAGTTGGAAAATTCAAGCCGACCTACTCTCTATTCACAGTATACACAAAAACGTATGCAGAACCTTTGGCAAACAGCGGAATTGTTGGATGGACGCCAAATAGGCTTTAAAATGCATAAATAAAAAAAAAATTCTCGACCGCGATCTTTATAATCTGATCGGATTATACGATGTTGCCTTTTTGCTCTTCACTAATAATGCCACTCGAATACAGTAAATTTAATACCTATAGAAAATAAGTCGGGATTTCTGTAGGTTGTAAGAATAACATTGCAATCTATTTATTAATTTTTTTATTTACACGTTACACGAGTATGAATATTGCAAATCTGCTATCAATATTTTAGTCATCTTGAGTCGAAATATTTCCAACGCTCATCGGTTTAAAAAAAAAAAAAAATTAAGAAGTTATTTGTTCATGTGATTGAAGGTGTATATAGTATACGAATACTACATAGTATTACAATTATAAAGAAACTAGCTTCTGCGCGCGACTTCGTCCCCGTGGAATAGGACCAATTCTGTCAAACATGATTTGAGCGAAACTTTAACCGTTTACGCCGCGGAAGCTCTCAAAAGGAAAAAAAACCCGATTTTGAAACATTCTTCATTGGTGCTACGCTCCTATTGGTCTTAGCGTAATGATATATAGCCTATAGCCTTCCTCGATAAATGGGCTATCTAACACTGAAAGAATTTTTCAAATCGGACCAGTAGATCCTGAGATTAGCGCGTTCAAACAAACAAACAAACAACCAAACAAACAAACTCTTCAGCTTTATATATTAGTATAGATAAAAAACACGTTAAAAATAGTTATAACAAATTTTAATTTTATTTTAGAAGCTATTACGTTTATCTAATCATCTCTTGAAAAACTTTTATGATCAGGCAGTTACAATTGTACATGAATAAAATGTTACCTTTTCGTTCTATGTACAAAACTTGTGATTGATTAAAAGTGCTTCTCAACAAAAAGTGGATGTCGTTCAAATTGGTTCAGACAGTTATTACTTACCAAATGAAACTTGAAGTTTCTAATACAACTTAAACAACGAAGTCTCAGAAAATCGGGACACTGAGAGAAAAGCGGGATACGGTTCAAGTCGGGATACCTGACAACACTACTTTCAGTAATTAGTAAAAGTTTTTATGTAGAATCCGTAGCTCTTTCGTTCCAATTGAGATACCGTAGATACCGACTTTTACATTTTTTAATTACTTTTATTTCTCATCGTTTAAAAATTTTTATAGGTAGGGATCCCTAGTACATTTTTTTCACCTGATCAGTATCAAGCTAATTTTTTGGGAGTGGCTACATTTTGATGAGGCGAACAAAAAATTCCTCTTCGAAAACTCTCGATTGTGGTAGCTAACAGAGATAGTAGGGGGTAGAGCAGCAGTGAGCGTAGGACCGGGATAACGTACCACGCAATTTGTAGGACAATATTACTATTAAATTATATAGACATTAACTAACTAAAAGCAAAAAAAATTAGAAAAAAAAATTATTTTTGATGACCTTACGAGGTCATCAACTTGATGACCTCGTAAGGTCATCAAAAATTATTACTAACCAGCTGATTTTTTTTCTTTTAATTAGTGATTATCTATATAATTTAAAAGTAATAATGTCCTACAAATTGCGTGGTACGTTATCCCGGTCCTACGCTCACTGCTGCTCTACCCCCTACTATCTCTGTTAGCTACCACAATCGAGAGTTTTCGAAGAGGAATTTTTTGTTCGCCTCATCAAAATGTAGCCACTCCCAAAAAATTAGCTTGATACTGATCAGGTTAAAAAAATGTACTAGGGATCCCTACCTATTACTGTTCTATTTTTATTACGACTGAATTTGTATAAAATCAAGTTGAGAGGCTTTATAAAATATTTTGTATAAATTATAAGTAACATTTATTATTAAATTGTTTCTTTGTCGTATTTATTTCTTTTTATTAATACTCTAATATTAAATAATTTATCTTGCAATCATTACACTCATTAAACTCATTATCATCATCATTTTTATGAAAACTTGTTATGATTTTTGTGCTGCGTGGCTACGGCACTAAAGAATGTAGCCACCTCCTCTCTTCCCGTGGGTGTCGTAAGAGGCGACTGAGGGATAACACAGTTCCACTACCACCTTGGAACTTAAAAAGGCGACGGATGGCGGGATAACCATCCATGCTGGCTTTGAAATACACAGGCCAAAGACGGGCAGCAGCGTCTTCGGTGTGACAAAGCCAGCCCTGCGGTCACCAACCCGCCTGCCCAGCGTGGTGACTATGGGCAAAACACATGAGTTCACGTCATAATGTCGGGCGCGAACTTGTGGAGGCCTATGTCCAACAGTGCACTGTGATAGGCTGTAGTGGTAGTGGTTATGATTTTTACTGTAGTCGATTTTATTAGAAATTTATGTTCATGTTCTATGTACATTAGTATGATGAAATGTTGTCTCCATGCAAAACTTTTTACATTTAATAAATTGCTTTCGATTTGAACTTCTAAAGTTAATTTCGTAATAATATCAATTAATTTTTGTATAAATAAGGAAAAACTTTTTAATATACACAGAAAAGCAAATAAAATATAAAATATAATGTAATAAACTAAAACGATGCTAAGTCAGTACTAATGTCTGAAAAATGTTTATGGTTTAAGAACTTTATTTTCTAAAAATAATTACAATAAATTCACTTACTGAGAAAATAAACTATATGATAAACAAAAAAGAAAGTAGAACTTTTTTTTTTAAAATTGAATTTAGGGGCTTTTGTTCTATACGGATACGCCAGTCTCATCTAAATTATGAACTTGAACATAGTAAAATAACAGTAGTAATGTAGGGTATATCACAAAAAAAAATATTACAAAATATCCGCTAATCATATAAGATCTCGTATCACTGGATGTGGCAAATATCAAGTGATGTATTTAGGTTATTTCTCTATTTATTATAAAAAATTTTAACTGACTCTATTAATTACTTATTTTCTATATTTTCTATATTTAGGTTAATGTGTCTAATGTACATATAAAATGAAAAAGTAACCGTGCCTGAGTAAATGTGAGAACATAGAATACTAGTAGTAGCTTTGACAATAATAGTAATAAAGTTAATAGTTAGTAATAAAATAATATAAACAGTATGAATAATTAAAATTTTGTACATACTACGATTATACATGCATAAAATTATATATACATACATGAGAACAGTTTAATATTAGACTACTTTTATTATATTTACTTATGTTAAATAGTATTCACATACATATGTTACTTTGCAAACAATTAAAGCTTTACGAGTAATTTCAATATTAAATTTGAACAATCATGTAAGACAACAGCCCTAAGGGTGAACCTGTGACCTTGCGATACACCCTCGCCCTTTCTCCCTTTGTGTAAATATACATTTTATTTTGAATCGTTTTAGAGTTACGTCTCAGATCAAAGAAACCTATCAAATATATCAACATTGAAAATACTATAATAACGTTGTGGATTTATTAGCAAACACTTTCACAGTACTGCGATGTTGTTATAAGACGTTGAGAGTACACATTTAAGGCCGCTGTATACTTAACGTGCACGGGCGTTAGAACGTGGACGAGACGAGGACGGGACGTGGCTAGTAAAAACTGACGGGATTCGGGGTGGGAAGGGTCTCGAGCGGAGCGGGATGTGCTAGACTGTCGACGACGATTTTTGCGTTTCACGTTTTTTTTATGTAACTAGGTTAGCAAACAAGCGTACAGCTGACCTGATGGTAAGACCGCAGCCTATAGACGCCTGCAACACCAGAAGCATCGCAAGCGCGTTGCCGACCCTATCCCAAATTCCCCCCAGGAGCTGTGGTCACCTTACTCACCAACAGGAACACAATACTGCTTGAGAACAGTATTATTTAGCTGTGGTCTTCTGTAAGGTCGAGGTACTACCCCACTCGGGCTGCTCCATATTTTAAGCAGGAAATTTCCTGTTGTGCCCTACCTCAGTAAAATGCTCTTTCGCTTACATTTTCTGTGAAATGATAATTCCAAAACTTCACGTCCCGTTTCGTCCGGCCAAAAACACGTTACGTATGCAATGGCCTTTAGAAAGATACCTACAGCTTCAGTCTTTCACTAAATGTCATTTAATTCAGACTCATTTACATTTTGATTGAAGCTAGCAACGTTATTTCATACATGTGAAACTTTCTACTTGTCTTAGTAGTTAGCTCTAGTAGATGATAGTATAATGTTTTATACATTAATTTCTCTTTTGACCCCCATAGGGGGATATTCATTAAAATAGCAAATTATTTTATTTTCTTAAATTAAAACAAAATTTATAATAGTTCCAATTTTTCCTATTCAATAAATTCTCAAAAATAATAATCAATCATTGAATACGCATTAGGACGTATTATGTTCTGTGTATATATAGTCCATCAATCATGTCTTTATAAGTATAGTATTAATAATATTCTTTCATTTTTCATATTGAGTTTAAACGCTTTAATTAATATCATTTATATATTTATTTAACTAATCAATAGTTAGACATTAGCTACAGACTAAAGCCCGTAAAATTAAAGCCTAGTAAAAATAATTTTTACTTGAATTTGTAAATTATACTTAATTTTTACCTACTCGCTATAAGTCAAAGATATGACACTAGGAAAATTACAGCAAAGAATAAAACTAAAAATTGCAACTCTGCGTTTCCGTGGCAATGACTGGAATGTAAGTTCTCTTTTTATGTTCTCTTTTTATGTATTTACGTAACTGACTTCACAATGATTTACTTACTTAAAACTCTTTAATTAAAATATTTCTATGTGTCCGAAGCGATATGACGATAATTAAGCTCCAATCAAATATAACATCGCAACAGGAGGAAACTACACAACAAAACAGTAGGATTTCTTCAAGCTGTTATATCTCTACAGTACGATTTAGTACATACATTACTTTAGGTGTAATATTAAATAGCTTGAAAGGTATTGTAATTAAATAAGTTCTTTGATGTCGGATGATCCTTCATTTACATAATTGGATTGCCTTAACAAGATCTGGTAAGTAATTTGTGTTGTAAACTATTTACATTTCATTTTCACAGTATCAAGTTCAAGGTATTTGTTTAACCTTTTCGAATTTACAGGTAATACTAAAATTGTTTATATATCTACTAAAAAAGAATAAGCGTATAATTAAGTTTTCTTCGTAAGTTTCAACATTTGATATATCGCTTCAATACAAAAGTCACACATTTCAAAAAATATCAAAAACGTTTTTTTGCATAAAATGCATCTTAAACAATGAAACTTTAATGTTTTGCAAAAACAGCCGTCGTTTTATGATCACAAACACCCGTAAACGCACACACGTTAGTTTTGTTTTGTACCGTTTCTGTAACCGAATTCCGCGCAAAAGTACCACATTGTGAGTTGCAATTACAATGTACTCTGTGGTGAGTTGTCAACAGTCATTCGGCATGAGCACACGCATTTTTTGTGAAAAACTACCACATTCCAAACAACTGCTAAAAGACAGGTGAAATTATATATTCAAAAGTGCCACATACAAAAATATAGTGGTATATTGCAGATCACATACCTACACGAAAGTATTTTATCATTTTTATGTGCAATAGTACAATATTTCGAAATATGGTAGTTTTGCATTTATAAATTTGATATTTTTCTCTTATTTTTGTATGCAATACTACCATATTTTGTATATATTTCGAAATGTGGTATTTTTGTATTTGAAAGTGATTGTGATAAATACATTTTATTTTACATCAAAAAGCATTAATTGTAGTTTTTATGTTGTTTTGTCTGAATGTTTTTGTAGTTTTTGTCTGTGCATTCAAGACCTATATTAGTAGGTAAGAGTAATAAATTTAAGTTAAAAACAAAACAAATCTTTTAAGCTATACAAACGAAGATGCATAAAACTCTTTCATAAAATTAACTGATATAGGTAATATTAATTTTACCCTTAATTGATGATCTCATGATAAGATTTAACCATTTTTTGTTTTCCCTTAGCAAGTTTACTATGTAGTAAGTAAGTATGTGCCATTTTCTTTGTTAAATTGACGTTTTGTGAGGTTGTTATCTGAAAATAAAACTCAACTTTTTCTAATTGTGGTGGTTTAATTTTTAAAATTTTAATGTTCTCGAAGTCAAAGTCCATATATTGTATATATACAAAACTAACTTATCTGCATTTTTTCGAGAGTCCATTCGAGGTATGGTTAAGATTGCTTTATTGAGAAACAGACTATTTAATTATGCATCTTTTGATACCAAAAAAATCTGCGTAAGACACATAGTTTATACAAAAATCATAAAATAAACTAAATTATTTTTTCAAATGCCTCTCCTGTATAATTTGCCTTTTTTGACATGTGGTGCTTTTGTATTGAAGGAGCGATATATTTTTTCTAACTTGGTTGTAAATAAGTAAATATATTTGAAAGTAAGTATATACGTAGGATACTTTAAATAGTTCTCCATTTGAGGCTGCGTTGGTGTAGGCATAGGTAAGAAAGGGGTGCATGTCGGTCACCTCCTCGTGGTGCACCCTGGGCAACGGGACGGGCAGCAGTATCGCAGACGCTCCTGGACATGTGTCTCCATTCTGCAGACGGTAGACTGGTCCGGTTGAGCGTCTCCTAAGTGGGGTGGCCGGCAGGAGGTCGGGGGATCCTCGGCTGGCTTGAGATCCCACGTCGTCGGGAGGGGTGGTCTTGTGGGTGCCGCCCCTCTGGGTGCCGGGGCCCGGATGTTTACATTCGGGCCAACCGTCGGGGCGGGGTGGAGACTGTTAACGCGACCCCATCTCACCCCACTCAGGCAGATGTCTGCTCACACGTGGATGGTTTTTGGTCAGTAGGAGTCTGACGTAACCCTCTGGTGCCCTCGTGCTGGAGGGTATCCATGATGGATTTTCCCTACGTAAAAAAAAGGCATAGGTAAGAAAAAGAAATAAAGAAAAGAATGACTAGTACTAGCACTTACAATTATTGTAATGGCGGTAGCGGGTTAGATCTCCGCTAATAGTAAACATTTGTATGAGTCACACAGATATTTGCCGTGCTCTGAGCGTTTGTGTTTGTGTTCCTGGACCTCCTACATAGAAGTAAATCCCAGAGAAGGTTGGTGAGTGTGAAACATTCATTCATATTTACTTTGTAAATAGTACATGTGGTTTTAAGATTAAGGTCACGAAATCGTACACTTATTTCACTTAAGAATCGGCCTGTCACCATTTGTGAGAGAATATCGTCCCTAAATTTGTGAAACTCGTTTAAGCTGTATAGTGTTCAGTTTGTTTCGTGAATTAGAAGGAGACAAAGGATCGTTGCGAGCTGTCTAATTCAGGTCCCAAAGGAAGGTGACAACGATCGATTTGTAGTTAAACGGCCTTCGTTTCAATTTGATAATTGAAATGAATAATTTATTTAAACATCAACGGTCTTATTCGATATTACTCAGAGCTGTGTGATTAATGTTACCTATTATTATTTGTTGGGAATAAATTTGTCTGGGGCGTCGAATTACATCGAATATTCTATTTATGACATCAATATTATGTATTGTTTTTTATGTATTTAAGGGTAAAAGGTCGTAAGAGAGAACAATAAACCAAACGGTTCGTTACTTTAGAAATTATTGACGTTGGAAACATTCACGATTCAATCTGTGACATCCCACTGCTGGGCATAGGCATATTTGTCAATGTAGGAGAAGGATCGGAACATCATAAAAATTAGGCCCAAAATATTTTAAGGAAATGTACAAATCCTTTGAAAATAGAAAGTTTAAATCTAAAAGCAAAATCTTTATTTATTGTGTTTAATATTTCTATCATTATCTGTTCAATAAATATGCTTAATTTTCATGTAATTTGCTAAGTTATAATAGAGCGACGTTAAGTTTGTACGCTTTTAAGATCAATTTTTATAAATTCTCTGACTAAGCCACACGTCTGGAAAGTATAATTAATACCACTGTTGAATATGACCTTACTTGAAAATAATAATTAAAAAAATAATCATTAAAATCAGTACAGCCTGTAAAAGGTTATGAATTAACATACGTATATACCTATGTAGTATAAGCATTGAACCCTGATTTGACGCTTATCTTTACGGTTCCATTGTTGAATTTATTCAAGTCTTATTCATTAGTAGGAAAGATTTCATGTGATAGTCCGTTTAGATAATAGAATCATTTTCACAAAGATGTCTAAAATATATTCAACGGAGATATTTTGCTACCCACACTCTTACAACGCATGTATTGTATTTTTATATTTGGAGCTATTTGAAAATTTTAATCCATCATTATATCATTTTCATAAACATGACCTTTTTTGTCAAAATGCTGGAGTTTATGAAAACAGCCGTGCTTTCCATGCAGGAGAATGATCGAATGGTTGATTGTTCAATATACGGGAACCTACTTCATTCGTTCAATGAGGTGATTTACATTTATTTATCTCTCAACGCGAGGCTCCATCGATTACTGATTGATGGGTTCAGGTGCGACGCTATGTAATATCAGGGTTTTGTGCGAGTAAAAAAGTTCAGTAGTTATTTCATCCATACTCACTGCTGGCTAGAACTTATTCAAATAATAAATAAATAAATACTTCGCACATACATGCACGATCGTTTATTCCTAGGATAAGAAACTTAACGTGTGTGTTAAGTCTTAAGGTAACTGCTAAACTGTGCCACCAGGCTAGTCAAAATTGTATGTTAAAAAGATATAACGTACTTAGAATTATTATTAATAAGATAGACAGCCTAAATACCCCACTGCTTGGCGTAGGCCTCCTTCCCCATGTAAGAGTAGGATCAGAGCTTAATCCACCACGCTGCTCCAATGCGGGTTGGCGGATATAGTTCCTACTATGAGTAACGATCGCTATCAGGTGTACATCATGATAACAACCGGGACCGAAGGCTTAACGTGCTCTCCGAGGCACGGTGGGGAGACCCACAATGACTGCACAAACATCCACATCACGGCAAACACCTGTATGACTAATACAAATGTTTGAGATGTGCGGGGACCGAACCCGCAACCGCGAGCGCAACAGTCACAAACCAATGCTGTGACTGTTGCGCCAACGCGGCATCGTTAGGTTCTTACGTAAATAAAATGTAGTTATTGATATAGCGGAGATAAGGCTGTTAACTTAGTGACTCTGATTATTGGAATAATAATAAGTGACTCAAAACAAACGAATTTAAAATTATAAATATTCTTTTAACATGCTATCCTTCATTTTGGATTTTGGTACATCAGGATAGTGTGAAAACAACTGGCTTGTATTAATTAGAAGCGCGTCACGAGCGAAGATTTAACTGTTCTAACTGGCGCGGGACACAAATCTGTACCGCCGGATAAGCTGATTAACAAGTTAAAGGGATAGCCAAAACCGAGCCACTGAATCCAGTTAGTCGAATTAAAACAACCTCATTATACAGTAGACGTCAAGAATTTCTCTAGGGACCGCGCAAGTTGGAGATTTTAAGAGATTTATATCGCTTGTTAACTTGACCTACATAGACGTACATGTAGAAACCAGGATCTAGTTTTAAATTGTAGTTGGTCTAAGCAAGAAAATTCTCGGAAATATTCTTGGTAGTATATGTTATACAAATATGCAAGCTAGTTATTTATATATCTATGAAAGACCTTACTGTACAAAGTGTTTAAATAAATAAATAGCAAGTAAGCAACGGAAGTAACGAAAGACATGCAGAAATCGATTTGTTTCAAGATTTTTTTTTATACTATTAGCCTATAGAGTTTCCTCAAACGCTGGTTGAAACTTACTGCTTTTTGTCCTTTTTAACCGACTTCAAAAAATGAGGAGGGTACTCAAATCCACCGTTTATATATATATTTTAATGTATGTTCGGGGATAACTTCGTCGTTTATGAACCGATTTTGATAATTCTTTTTTTGTTGGCAAGGAGATATCCCTAGTTTATTATCATGATAAGGAAACCTGGATCTGATGATGGAATCCCAGAGAAATCGAGGGTAACCTTCGAAAATCGTAGTGACGACTAGTGCATTTGTTAATTTTTTTCATCTACTTACGTTGTATTACTTGTCGATGTAATTGAAGTCGGTTTTTTTTCGTGTGCTAGCAAACACAATTATCAACAAATTATCTCGCTCGAAATTTAGAGCAGCCGACTTGGTACTTAACCTCATCAATCTTACAGTAGATCACAGCTAATTAATACTACCTACCCTCAAGTAGTTTTGTGTTCCTATGGTGAGTAAAGCAGTCAGAGCTCCCGAGGAGAGTAAGAGCTTTGGGTCGGCAACGCGTTTGTAATGCTCCTAGTGTAGCAGACGTTCATTGGCCGTATCCACTTACAGTCAAGAAGGCCATACGATTGTTTGACACCTTCTTAATTTTAAAAAAATCGTCACCATTAAATTCTAAAGTGTAGTTATAACAAAAAAGGCATTATTAACGCTCGCTAATCTCAGGATCTACTGATCAGATTTGAAAAATTCTTTCAGTGTTAGATAGTCCATTTATCGAGGAAGGCTATAGGATATATATCATCACGCTAAGGCCAATAGGAGCGTAGCACCAATGAAGAATGTTTAAAAATCGGGGATTTTTTCCTTTTGAGAGCTGCCGCTGCGTAAACGGTTAAAGTTTCGCACAAATCATGTATGACAGAATTGATCCTATTCCACGCGGACGAAGTCGCGCGCAGAAGCTAGTAATTTATAAAATTATTAAAAATTTTACGTCATAAATAGCACTGCGAAATTCTTTAGGAGCATATAAGGATTATTATATTTGATCCTTTTCGCATGAGAAAAAAAACCATATATCTAATGATCAGAAAAAATTGCAGCCTAGTAATATATTAAAAGTAAGAAAAAATAAAATGGTTGAGTAAACTAAAAGCAATCGACAAGAGGAGCTCAATTTTATATGGTAGCCAACTTCGGACTTAATACCAGTTAGAAAACTATTTAAAATTATCGGCAATTCCAATCCAATTAACTTCATTTCGCAATTACAAAAAATATCCAATTATGTATTTAAGTATGAGTATACAATACTTGATGCGAGTCTAATGAAACCGGCATAGTGTAGTTATGTTTTATAACACAATGATGTAACGTAATTTTTGTGTATTAGGTATAAGTGTTGCAAACAAGCATTTCCATCTGATGGTAATCATTTACTATAAGCCTATGGACGCCTTCTATACCAGAAGCATTGCAATCGCGTATTAACCTTACCTCGACCCTCCTTAGAAGCTATGGCCACCTTACTCATTACAGAAGCACAAAAGTACTTGAGAGTAGCATTATTTAGCTGTAATCTTCTGTAAGGTTTTGAAATTTTACCCCAGTTGGGGTACTCCAAACTTTGTACTTGTGCCTATGTAGCTATTACAGGTTGAAGCGTAAAGTTAAATGATGTGAAAACAGTTCTTCTATCACATAAAAGCTTTTTTAATATTCTGTTTGTCATTTTATAGTTTTCATGCTAATACTTTTTTTAACAACCATGATAACAGTGACAACAGGCTTTGTAAAAATAAACTATTTGAAGAAAAAATAAATGCAAATTTTACTTTTGATAATGTTAATACAACTTCTTGAAAATCAAAGTGGAACAATATTTTAATGTTTTATATATTTACAAATAAATTCGTAGCATGGACTAATTTACTCGGTTCGTTCTTTTTACTTTATTAGCATTCTGTGCTGTACTGAAATTACTCTGTTTTTTTTTTTAGTTCCATAATTTATTTAATTAAAGCTTGGGGCTTAAAATTGAGCACTCACGGGGGAACAGTCCGTGTGAAATTGCCTTCGTCGGCGTAATAAACACGAAAAGTGCTTGGACGTCATAAGTACCTTTCAGTATAAAATGACATTGTGAATGCATTTCAGAAAGAATTTTTAACACCTACTGAAACGGCTGTTGTTTGAGAATAATTTAACAATGTAGAGTGCATTTAAAATCATATTGTATGTACAAAGTTGTAAATTGTTGAGCGTATACATTTGAATCTTAAGCGAGGGTTTTCTGGCAAGTGCCTATAAAATACATAGTTCCAGTTTTTAGTTGTAATATCATCAGGAAGTATACTCATACATTTCTAATTAAAGTGTTACATTGATTTACTACTTTGTAATAGCAAGACGTAGTAAGTATTTGAATAAATGTCAATATAATTTTAAATGGATGAATGGTCGCAGTTCGCCTTTTTGATTGTATGTATTTCATTCTTGTTTTTGATAACTTTTTCTGTGCTGTGTAGCATCCCTAAGAAAGAAATAAATAAATAAATAATTTTCTACATCAATACACTATACTAATTGAACTTTTACTCAAGAGATATTTTAACTCAAACTTTAGCTATTTTTTTTCTACGCATATAAAGAATTAAATCATGGAAGATAATGGATGGATGATATGGATGGATAAATTTGTTTTTGGAAAGTTTGAAAAGCGGTTCTATTATTGCATTCGTATTTTAGATTAAGAGGCCAGGATGCCAGACTTTAGTCATTTCAAATTTTTCATTGTCAAAAGCTGAAAATTTCTCAGCGCATGCTACAAACACCGATAGAAGCAAAGGCCAAATATGATTTTTATCTCATGGTGGCTTTGGCAGATACCATCTGTTATAAATCGTAAACTCAAATTAGACTCAGATTTTACTGAAAATATAATTATCTTATTATTACTCATTATTTTTAAGTGAGATATATTTTAAAGTATTCGTTTAAAATATCTAATATAAAAAACTAAACTATAAGTGGATAATGTAATTAGGATATAAATATAGTTAAGTATTAACAACGAATTCAATATAGTGAGTAGGTTAGGAAGAATACTTTATTGTGCAACAAAGGACAAATAGAATACACATGACAAAAAATTTAGTCTTAATTATGTTAAGGAAGGTCGAATAACATTTAAATTTTCGATTTAATTTTAGAACAAGTTTTTTTTTCTTTCATATAACTATTCATATATTAAGTATAAAACGGATATATGCGTAGGTTTTTCAGATTTTCCTGGTATTTTTTGTTTATATGCCCATTCCGTACGTTCTCTAGCTAGTACAAAGGGCAGAGATAACAAGCAGACTACACAGGGATTGTTATTTTTATTGTCTTTTATTGTTACTCGTTAGTGTAACAAACAGTATTACATGCTTTTGTAGTTTTTATATCGATTGAAAGATTATTATGTTGTTTACTGCTTAGCTGGCACATTTTTTTTTTGTTTTCGGAAAATGTAGCAAATACTGTATTTCAACGTAACTGTGACACAAAATTATTGTGATTTGATTAGGTAATTGTTGCGTACATTGTTCCGTTACGTGATAAGACAACTTTTTGAGCATAAATAATCATTGAGATATACATAAAGATAATTGAAAGAGTCGAAATATACATCCATACAAATAAATAAAATTGGAGTGTCTGTTTGTAATATTAAAATAACTGCTTTTTACTAAATTCATATTTATCTATACACGGTACATATATCTACCAAAATTACATTTTTTTATAATTTTTGTCTGTCTGTTATAAATATATGTAAAGCACAGTGTAAGGTATTTCAGTATTTAATAACATATTAAATATTTAGTTATTGAATGCTTTAGAAATTGGAATTGTAAAGAAATAACGACAAAGATTACAATAGCATTTGGACTTAACTGGCTCACTTGTGTATACATGCGTAAGTTCAAAATGTTTCCGAAACGTATGTATACATTCCTTTATAAATAGGTTGAAAAATGCTGAGAAAAATAAATAATCGCCACTGTTAACAAAGGAAAAGGTACATAACCAAAAGATTTATTTCGTATTTATTATTAGTCACGACGTTTGCCAAAAAAATTGGCCGAAGTTCCATCTGTCGGAATTTCAGCTATGATTTGAAGGGTGCTGTTGTCTGTATGTTATTTGGTTTTGAAAAAAGTCTTTATAAATCTTTTAAAGTATGTATATTTTAATCTGTTATTTTCGTTAAAAAAAAAATAAGTAAAATTTCAAAAGCGTTTCTAGGTTATTCACGACGGAAAACTGAAAAATCAATTAAAGAAAACAATTATTATCAATAAATTTACTTTAGCTAATTTTTGCACTAATAACAATTTATCAATATAGGTAACAATTTATTACGATGACTAAAATATTTATTACGATAGAAGGTAATGAGAGTTTTATCTACTCGTACCTACATCTTTAAATACATTATTGTTTTTCATTTCTTATGTTGTGTAGCTTTTCTAAAAAAATTATTTAGGTTAAGATATTTTATATTGCTTATTCTAAAAAGGGCTTTAATGAATATATATGCATATAGTAAGAATAATCTTATTCTCTTACAAATTAGTTTAAAAGATAATAATTTGTTATTTATTCTAGATAATAAATTTAATAAGCTAGTCTATATTAGTTCAAGGAACAGCTTGGTTGCTAACTAAACTTACATTGTAAACGTTTCAGGGAAGTAGCTGAACATTTACTACCTAACAAGCTGTTCGTACTCTGACCAAGCGTAATAAGCTCAAAGTTATTATAAAATGTCCCGGTACCAAATCTACTGCAATATTACATAATTGCGTTTGGTCGCAAACGAAACAAAACCGACTTCAATTACAATGACAAGTAATGCGACGTAGGTAGTCGGTAAAATCCATTCAATACGCAAACAAACACCAGCTTTCAATTAAAAAAACAATGATCAAAATCGGCACATCCAGTAAACAGTTATGAGGTCAGACATAAAAAAAATGGTAGACGAGAAACTTTTTCTTTTTTTTTGTAGTTGCTTAAGATGGAACGGATTCTTTAAATGTATATAAACAGGTTTCAGATGTCGCGTGTTATCAAGTTGCTAGACGTCTAATTCTCATTTAATCGACATCTAAATCTCTATCTCTTCTCATAATGTGTACATTTAGTAGAAGTTTAAGTCATGTATTCTTCTATAGGTACAGTTTAAGACTTCTATAAAAACTATTTTGCTTAAAATTGTAACTTTGCAATTTTTTAACGTACCTGATGCTACAAAACTTGTCTACTACCGATTATAAAAGAGCAAGTCGATTACAATTTTCTTTTGGTAATTGTATCGTCATACGAAAATTCTTATTTAAATTTTTAATTAATTAAATAATTTTGCAATATCATTTGTCTAATATTGTAAAAAAGATTCTAATAAATAACGCGTATAGTAATTTATACCTATTTATTATTGTTATAAGCTCAAATATCTGTTTTTATTATATTGTATAAATTTATTTTTACCTGTAAGTATTTAGTTAAGCATAATTAAAAGAACAAAACACGCTTTCTGTCCAATTAACATTTGAATTGTTTTCAATTAGTCTTTTTTATTCTGTGTTCGTTTAACTTGTGATCGTACGAAACAATATTGAAATGCTGGAAGGCCTTCGTTTGTCATTCAATTCAAATTGTCACGAATTGTTTATTTGATTAAGTGTTACAAAATTAAAATGATATATTTCATTTTAAACAAAGACTATTTTTTTATTTGATGTCGTTAACATTGTTTAAAAAAAAAACAGTTATTAATATTTTTTCAATTATTTGGATTAATGGCTTCCAAAAGCAAAATTTGCACGGATGGTTTAGCTAATGTCACTAATTAGAAAGTAAAAGACACGATGGTGACTATTCTTTGTGGTCGAGATTACAATCTTAATTTAATTTTGAGGACCATAGAATAATTTTATATGTAATACTAAATATTAATAATGTCATAGATTATCTAAAGTTGTCACCTTTGCCATCTAAGGGTGCATTTAGACCAAACGAACAAAGAGCTAGAGCTAGAACAAGAGCATTCTTTCTTGATCTTCGAACACTCGTTTTCATATATATAACAACGAAAAAATGCTCTACGCCTGTTTACACTAAAAGAATTTGATAAGAATTTGATATAGTGGGGATAGAATGAGCATTCGCTCGTCTGATGTAAATCGACCATAACGTGACGTATGATAATTTGTAACGTATTTTAATTCAGTAAAGGTGGATTTAGACCAAACGAACAAAGAGCTAGAGCTAGAACAAGAGCATTCTTTCTTGATCTGTGTAAACGAAAACTCGTATTCAGCGTTTACATAAAATGCTCTACGCCTGTTTACACTAAAAGAATTTGTTATAGTGGGGATAGAATGAGCATTCGCTCGTCTGATGTAAATCGACCCTTATAGATGTATGTTTATATGCGAGTAATACTATCACTATGAGTTTTAGATAATGGTATCTCCGATACAGCCAATAGTCTAGTTCTTACGTCTAAAGCGAGTTAAGTTTAAACATTGTAACTTCGGCACTTGAAACATGAAACTCGTTTCACTTGAACGTTGTTGAAAAGTAGCTTTGGTTCGAAAACTGTTTCAGATTTAAGTAATAGACGAACTTACACATTTGTGTACTAACTTAGATTTCATGAAAATATATACAAAAATAAAGAATATTATTAGGTACACGCTTGTATGAAATATCTCTCCATATATAAATATTAAGTATAGGCTATTAATCAGCATAAAGAAATAAATAGTAGATACTGTTGACAACAGTAAATATAAACCCGTTTGATTGAAAATAAATCATAAACGCGAGTAAATAATAAATTGAGAAATGTTTAGTCTTTTCAATAAACGTACACTAGACTATGTACTTTTGCAAGTATTTTAACGGTTTCAAAATGAGAAGGTTATTAATGTGAGGCTAAGAGCTTTTAGCGGGCTTTGACAATATATAACTTTAAAAATTACATTAAAATATATAATTCCTTTTATGAATTAGTTATTTCATGATCACTTACTAACATAAAAAAAAATAAAAAAATAGCGCTGTCATTTTTGGAATAATATAATCTTTTTTTTCCAGCAGTCACGATATATTCTCTAACACCACACTGCTGGCCTTAGGTCTCATTTTCCATGTAGGAGAAGGATCTCAGATTAATTCACCACGCTGCTCCACTGCATTGCAATTTTATCTTTTGACATTCACGATGAAAACATTTTTTAATATTAATATTTAGCGAATTTTCACCACTTAAAGTCAATAAAATTTTAATTAAATAGCCGAAGAAATTCAGATAAGATTTTATTCGATTTACTAGAACCATGAAAAAGAACTCTCCAATGGACGATGAAGAATGGTTTAAAATTAATATAATTACTGTGACCATTATGGGTGTTAAAGGTTCAAAGGCATATTTAAAAAAAATGTTAAACCTGCCAGTTTTACCCTCTTGATAAAACGACGCGTTAGCGCAGTGGTCACAGCAGCGGAATATGGCTTGTTGCGATAGCGGTTGCGAGTTCACATGGCATACATTTGTATTGGCCATACATATTTGTGTCGTGGTCTGGACGATTGCTTGTATCTTGAGTTTTTTCCTGGCCAAGTGTGAAGCTCTTAAAAATGAAAAAGATGACTTTAATAGCCATTTTATTTTATGTTTAGTTAATGGTCGCCTTAGGCCTCATTTACGGAGACGCGGGGCGTCGCGCGTCGCTTGTGGTGTGGTGTCGTGCGTGTGAAATATGTATAGGAATGAACGCGTGTAAAATCGCTTATCCGTAAACGCAATCATCCAACGCCCTACATTACATTTGAATTTAGTGCGGGCCGCGCAGCCTATCGCGACGCGCGACGCGCCGCGTCTCTGTGGCCTTAGGTAGATAGATTATCCTTAAGGATAAAATCTAAACCATAAATAGAGCATTAAGACAAAAAAAAATTTTTTTTCTTCTTTGGAGGTTTTTAACTTAACCCATATACCAGATTATGGATCATTTATTTATTACATTTTTAGTACATTATTATATTCACGTTAGTAATATTTTCAAAATAACTCTTAGTGGATACCAGTAGAATCTTAACAATATTTTTACATATTTTTATAAATTATTTAAATAGCCCATTTTGTTCTTTATAAAATATTATCTTATATTAAGAACATACGCCTAGAGATAAAAAAGTCTACACAAAAATTGAGAAATTGTATGCATTACGTCAACTGCGTATGTATGTTAATATTCGTTTATAAAATAGCCTATACTGCCTTATAGTAATGGAGAAGTAACAAAAATGTAACAGATTACTTGAATAACCGCGCTAAAAACATGCATATAATATTTTTCACTTTAGTTACAGGTTTGAAACCTGAAAGAATCGAAAACAAAATTAGGTTAAAACTCGCAATTCTCAATGAATATGAATAATATCCATATTTATACAACAGGAAACATATTGTTTTCAAAATAAAATTACTTTTAAAAATTTTGTCTACATACAAACATTATTATAGACAGAATAAAAAAATGACTTATTGTTTTTTTACATTGAATAATTTTTTACGTAACACTAGCGTTTGGGTTTTGCTATTTATATTTGATGCATTTATTTCGGTATATTAATTTAATTACTCTGACAGTCGCAGTGAGAAATTCAACTTGCACTAAGTGAAAACTTGAAAATTATTCAACATCAGCGCAGTCTGCCGTGAAACAGAATAGCGGAACTATAAATTTTTGAATTACAACGTTTCCGTAATCCGTACCCCTATAGTGTCTGGAGTTTCCAATACAAATGTATGTCTAAACTTTGTTGTTTTAGGTAGGTGTGTCTAAGCATTAAAAACACGTATATTTGCTTTTGTCTATGGATACCTTTTATTCAGTGTAATTTAATATTCATGAAGATTATTTTACACAGACATATTGTTTATTATCTTTATTTTAATAAAACTGTACTCCTAGAGATCTCTTTAATCGATATTATTATTTCTCTGTATGCCTATGTTTTGGTCACACACACATCACTCCAATAAACTTGAACACGATTAGGGTTCATTTTATAATCAAGGTCCTTGAATACGAATTTTTTTGGACACATTTAAATAAAGAGATATCTCAATAAATCGCAAGATTTTTTGACAGCATTTGTGATTTAGAACCTAGAGTTAGTGTTTGTAGAATCAGCAATTTTTCTTTTGTTATTTCACGACATTCCGATAGGGTTAGACAATTTCCAAATCATATATACATATGTACGGTGTAAGTGTTCCGTGTAGTGTAGTTCCGGGTACTAAGGGGCGGAAGGGACAAGAAGGTAAAAAAAAAAGTATAAGCCTATTACTTCTTACGAAGGATATCGAGGATAGAAATTCGTTTCGAAAAAATGATATAAGGGATGCATTTTTAAATAGAATTATTTAGAAAGCATGAGAAATTTATTTAAATCACTTAAAATAATTTAAAAAAAATTGTGTGCGTTTTGAAATAGTCTAAACTCTAAATGGCAAATTCTATTTTTCATACGTCAAGTTCGATCATATATTTTGAAACATTTTCAGATGGAATATATTTTCCATTTCGATGCGTAATCCCTACATGGCTTTGTTGGAAAAGTCTATTTAATTAAAAAGGTCAAATATTTCCAGTATGTTCGTGAAAAAAAAATTACGGACTCTATCTTAATGCCACGGTCGGGTTCATCCGGTACTGTCCGGTGTTTGAATCATTCATAAGTAAAACTCACATTTGGCGGCTTTTTGAAATTACAAAAAATGAGCAGAGAATAAAACGTAAATTACATTTTACTGCTTTCAATAGTGAAACAGAAATATATATTTATTTTTTAATTAATAACAACGTTTCAATTATTCGATTTCAACCATGAAATTTATTGGAGTCTATTTTTCAGCATATATTCGAACTTTTAGTAAAAAGGTCATGTTTTTCACGACATTGAGTCGACAAGATATTATAATAATATACTGACCTATCTCAGTAAAATACTGTATACCAGTTTAATACAAAAGAAAAAAAGGCAAAAAAACTGTGTTCATAATACATACATGCCAGGACATATACAAGAGGAACCAAATATTGTTATATGAGCACGATATGTTATCAATGTTTTTACAAAAATTAATTATTTAACATCCAAAAAATTAATTTGAGGAAATACCTAGTAGAAAATAAACAATAAGACATATATTTTTCGACTAGCCCGTTGGCGCAGTTTGTAGTGACCCTGCTTTCTGCTCCGGGGGTTGTGGGTTCGATTCCCACCCCGAGTATGGGTGTAATATACATATTTATTTATATATGTATTATTTATAAGTATGTTTATCGAAAAAAAAAATGTAGCTAGACCAGTCGCCTATTACCTATAACACAAGCATTAAGTTGCTTACTTTAGGAACAGACGACCGTGTGTGTATTGTGTAGATATTTATTTATTATTTATTTATTTATTTATTATTTTTAATTATTTTGGTTTGGTACTTTAGACCTTAAGTTATACAAAGAGGTTAACAATAATGAAATAAAATGCTTACAGCAACTTAATATGACTAGACTGTGGTTAAAGAATATAAATAATAAAATACTTTTCAGACAGCAAACATTAAACGTCAAACAAACTGATAAGCCTGAGGAAAGTTGGAAACAGCCGAGCAGCGGATGCTTATTTAGATTAAGAATGACTAGAAATATTTTCTTGCACAAAATCAGAACGTTTTTCACATAAAATTTCCAAAGCAAGTGTTGAAAAATATTTTTTGTAAAAGTAATAAATACAAATTTATCTAAAAAGGGTATTTGATGTAAAGTGGAACGTAAATCAAAACGACAAGAATTTCTCATAGATTCATTTTAACACTTCAACATGTCCTAATCTACCGAATATCCTAACTTTTTCTGAACTGGTACCTAAAATGAGTGATAAATTAAAATAAGTATATTTTTTATTGACCAAAGTTAAAAGACCAGGATGGCATATGACGCAAAATAAATAATTTAACTTGAGATCCGTTTCTTTGTTTAATTATTTTTATTTAGTAAGGTTGGAATTTTTACTTTAATAAGAAAAAGTATCGGACTCCCGTTTGCGTTGCGAGATTTCTCTTGAAAGATGTAAGTTTTATTTTCGGGTCAAATGTATTGAGCCTTCAAATATATTTAGAAAGTATTAAATATTTTGTTAAGTTGGTTCAACTTAATTTTTTATGGAACAAAATGGCATTTCCTAAAAATAAGACAACACGCATCAAACAACTCAGACAATTCTTATTAAATTCAATTAACAAATTACGCTTGACCAACTGGTTTTAACAAAAACGAATTAATATTACCTATTTAATTTCACTATATATTATGTGTTCGGTTTTCCTCACACAAATCCAGTTACGTCCTTCTTTCTATGGCCAACTTCTGTGTATATTCACTCATTTTAAATTTTTCCATACACCCGTAAAAGTACCCTCCGTATAACGTTGTAGTCGTTTTCAATTTCAGGACTTATTTGAAAGTCTGCTACGCTCCAATGATTCTAGTCGAAATGGACACTTCACTGGTTCGTTAGTGCTTTGAACTCGGTTCGTAAACGTTAATATTTTGTTTTAACATAAACATTTTCATTTATTTTAGAGTACACATTTACTATTATGAGTAATGTGAGGTTAGCCAGAGCTCCTGGGAGAGTCGGGGGTAGGGTCGGCAATACGTTTGCAATGCTTCTGGTGTTGCAGGCAGATCTATAAGCTACGGTAATCGTTTACAATCAGATGAGCGCTTCTTTGAAGAAAAAAGAGCTTATAATATTTTAACATAGTATCGAAAAGCTTAAACGTACTAATGTGGCGTGTGATTATGGACGAACTAATAATAAAATTTAATTTTTAATGTTATGAGCATAATTAACTACTTACATGTATGTTTTAATTAAATGTGATGTTAAATTGGATTTTATACTGACACTGATTACCCAATTCTGTACATGAGCATGCATATAATATTAATACTGCGGAAAACCGGAAAGTTTGGCACGAGCATGGGGGAGGACTATGTCCAACAGTGGACTGCGATAGGCTGAAGCGAGCGTGCGAACGACGCACATAAGAACAGAATCAGGCAAAAGTATTCGTATTAACAGCTCATTTTATATATATATTTTTTTAATATTATAAGAATTCCATTTAGTCAGCTTGATAACGAAAAAAAAAACTTGTAGCTCTACATTTTTACAAAAAAAAAAACTTCTAATTATTATTGTATAATTTTTATATACTTATTGTTTTTGTTAAAAGTTAATTAAGTTTATACGATAACTTCTACTACATCTGAAGTAATTATATGCATGGAACTATATATACGTGTTCGCTTGGAAGATTAACAGCCGAAACTACAAGACATCCCAGGTCTAGTCTAGAAAATGATAGGTATTAATTTGCGGTGTTTACATAGTTTATCTTGCGTGTTCGAGGTTTGATAGCGGAACTGGGTGAGATATTTAAGCCAAAGTTTACTTAACTATGATACAAAGTTCTTGTACCAACTAGCGAGCTTATTGTTCGATAATTTTAATTATGGATACATTCGAGATATATTTTAACAAAAACAATAATTGTATAATTTTAGTCTGTCCATGTCTCGTTGGTTTTAACATTAGAATTTACCACTCCAACATATTTTCTTTACCATTAAAACCCCCAAGTTATTTCTAAACATAAAAATAACTTGGGGTTACTTAAATATCCATTTACTTGAAACAGTATTAAACATACTATGAAGTTGCATCATGTGGTGGCTTTAAAATTAAATTATAAACATTTAATAAATATTCATTACTAACTTTCGTCTCATGTTAATATTTCAGAACTTTGAATTAGTTTGTTCATGTCAGACCCTAAAGTGCCAAAATGTGACCAAACATGTCCTTATGATAATTTACATTTTAATATGTATAAACGTTACAGTCAACAGTTAGTAAATAATATGAGAGGCTTGTTATGTAAGTCTTGATTAATGTGAATATTATTAGTTGCTGATAAAGTTATAGATAATCTAATCTTTTAAGTTATAGATAGTATTAAACTTCCTGAAATGATTTTCATATTTTACTATTATAACAATTTCGGTTTTCTGTGTGTATTAAAAATCTGTGAAACCAAATAGATTAAAATTTTATATAACCAAATAAATTAATGGATAATTGATCACACAAGTTATTGATAGGTTGGCAAAGATACTTTGTCAGCAGGAGGTAGCCTTTAATCTATGAATATACAATGAGGTTACTATAAAGCGGTTCTCCACTTCATAATATCATCATCAGCCTCTTCCAGGGAACGTCACAAGACCGATCTCCCGCTTTCAGCATCCAGTTATTACCAGCTACTCACTTCAAGTCGTTGGTACATTTTCCGTGCCATGGCCACAGTATTTGTTTTATTTTTCCCCTACCTCTGTAGATCAGTAATTCAGTATAAGTGATCTGATAATAATTATGATTAGTACAAACAGTTTTCAGAAGAAATATAGTATTCAGAATAACAATCGCAAACGTTTCAAATTTTAACGTAGTAAAATTACGAGGAACGCCTAGTTTTGAATAATGAAGCTTAGAAAGAGTTACTTCATTAAAAGTTTCAGATATTAACTTTTCATAAATTTAACTTGATAATTAAGTTTAGTCTAAGTTGTTCATAATTAAAGGTTAAACAAAAAGTTGCGGCTAGGCTGTAAAAGTTAATAGTGGTAATTAAATTGTTGAGTGTTTAAATTTTAAACAATTTTATTAAAAGTTATCATAAATGGTCATTATTAACTTCTAATATACCTGTGATTTCTGAAAGTTTGTCTTATATGACCGTAATATAGAATTAATAACATTTAAAACGAAATGTTTAATTGTATTTAAACACATATTATTTCTCTCTTTAATTAATTATTTTTGGAGTCAGCGAGGAAAAAGTTCGTAGATGTGACTTGTAGCATAAGAGGAATCACTGATTACTTTTGTAAAATAATGTATGGAATCAAAAGAGAGAATATTTGGGAGCTAAGGAAGTGGAAAGTAGGGGTTTACTTTCAACTCTTTCGCGCATCGTACAAAATAGTGGCCGTTCTTCATGCCTATCCCATGTCAGCGTTAACTCCTGTTGTACTAGAAGCTATTATTTTGTTATCTTTTTTCGTAATAATATTTTCAGGACATGTATACATATATGGTACATACGTACCCAAAAGTGTTATATGTGTAATCAGCAGCTGAAAGCCGTATTTAATTAGCCTAAATTGTGATGAATCGGAAAACATTAATTTGCTAATACAAATACATACACACACATACGCACAAGTTTTTTTACTAATTCTATAGACCTTTGCCTTCAATTAATTTTTATTATTATATTATTAAGTTACATTTTAAGTCCATAGTTGTAAGAGCATAATTCTTGCTTGATGGTCTTGTTACTTGGTGAAGGACTGATAGATGAACATCTGTATCTCTGGATTCGCCCTACCACAGGGGTCAGCCTAACTAAGTAGTCCGTCAGCGTCGTCCTAAAGGTTTTGATAACTTCAGAAGAACTTAAATAATTGTTTGTATACTATAAACAATGTTACAATGTTGTTGTACAGAACACAAATGAGCAGACAGATGCAATCTAAAGCAAAATTAGCTTATGACAGTAAATAAAGTCCTATATCGTTGATAAATCCGGGCAATCCATTTTGACAATTGAGTTTCTGTTCCCCCAAGAAACTAATTTACTTTCCATTGTTCCTCCATATTTGCGCAGTTATTACATTTGGTTTGATCAGATACTAAATTGCCTGTACGGGACGACGGCCCTTTTTCTTATAAGATTTATCAGGGAAACATTGTTATCTGTAAGAATAAAATTATGCCTACCTGCTATGGATAACCGGATATTACTTACATCAATAAATATCGTTTGCGTGATGGGATGTGTTAGAAGTTCCAAATGTGTAAAAAATATAAACGTCGTGATTTCATCATATACACAAAAATAATATAATTATAATTCAAATAAAAAAAATGTAATATGTATAAATAAACTTATGATCTTAATGAAGCGATAAAAATTTGAGATATCACCACTTTTCGATAGGCAAGTTATCATAGGCATATTTGTTTATAAATATTATTTGATAAAAAATATGTCTCATCGAGTTATCAGATCGCTGAAGGTTGATGTTCCACGTCTCCTCTACGCTAGTAGAGTAGTACACTAGTATTGTTAAATAAATAATAGTTATAATGGAATATTTTCATATCGAAATCCAATCAAGTTGCAATGAAATTAATAAACGAAGATCCATTTTCTATTACTGGACGCTATTCATCAAGAGCAAATACAGAATCAATTATAAATAACATTTGATCGATAAACATAATATATCCGTGTGAATAAACGAATGAGTGTATCTACTGTTATATATTTAATGCATTCAATAATCGAATGACGGAATTAATAATTATGATAACGATACGATACTACAGGTCTTTGTTTTATCTTTGTAAAGAAACAGTTTTGTTGTATAGATTTGTAGCTTTAAGCAAAATTATCATATAGAAAGAATTATTTATATATTTAAGTATAGATTGAGTTATTAAAATTTCATTTAAAAAAAACCTTTGTTCATTTAGCTATTTGTTATGGAGATTTGCGTATCTCACTTGTTTTGACGGTTTGACGTATATTAATTTAATTATAATTCACGCGTAAACTTATTTAGCTCGTTTACAGTATAAATACCTTAATATTTCTGCAGTGTTTTCTATATATATTACTTAAAAATAACGTAATCTTTATTTTAAGATAATATATTTATCAAATTAAATGTGCACCGAGATCTTCCGTGATTCTAGGAGTTAAATTAGATGAATTTATCTCCTTAAGCAGGATAAAACAGAGAATATTTCTCACTGCTGTTGTATTTCATTTTTTTCATTTAGAATATAAATTGTTTGTGAAAGTGTTTCAGAGATAATTGCAATTTTAATTTTAGGTGTTTTTAAGTCTCATGTTTGAAAATGTTGTATTTTGGTAGAAAAAAAAAACAGCTGTAAATACAAAATATCGATTGTTTACAACCTTACCACATTACATCTGATACTAATATTATAAAGAGCAAATATTTGATTTTGAAACTACTGAACCGATTTGAAAAATTCTTCCGCTATTGGGAAGCTACAACACTATCTGCGGGTGACATATACTATATTATATTTTCAAAAAACATTAGAAATTTTTTTTGTTTTCAAATTTTTCTTAAATACCTGTGCGAAGCTGGGGCAGGATGCTAGAGTTGTATATAATTTTTAAATAACCATTTTAAATCTATTACTTAAATACAAATTAATTTAGTTTACCTCTAAAATAAGAGTACCAACCGGTAGCACTATTATACTTAACTTCGATAATCTACCATTTAAAATAATATCAAATATTGAATCAAATGGTTTTACTTCGTTACAAGACAGTAACATAATACATATATTCAGTGCAAAGCTGTCATTTAGAGATTACAAATTTCGTATAAATTTTATACAACGAATCCTTTTAAATATTCCATATACGACAAAAATTTGATAAATGGATTGAAAAATAATAACGTTATGATGCTTTAACTTTCAGTTTCGATGTAAATTCACGTGTATCAGTTAATATGAATATTTTATCAAAAAACTAGAACAGTTGCATAGGGTTGTACAGTTTATTCAAATTCCATCCGCTACGTTATTTATAAGAAAGGTACTTCCAATTTTAACTCTACGAGATTTGTAGCGGTGAACGTAGCACTATGCTACGTTTTTGCTAAACTAATTTTAGTCAGCTACGAATTTGATGTTAAATTTGAATCGAATTTTATCTGTGTTATTATTCACACAAAGTAACTTTGTTATAAAGTTTGTGCTTAGTTCAGCATACTAATTACTAATATTAAATATTTTTTTTTAATTAATCTGTTATTATATTTTTTTAATTGTTACCAATTTTTACCAATAGTGGTTTTATAGTCTCTTAATTTCCTGATTTTTTTCTACGCTGCGTTTTTTAAGTCAGTGTCATCAGCACTCCATTCATTCAATAGTCAGTCAGTCTATCAATGACATTTTTGGTATTCTGTTGCCACGTTAATATAATGTCATGAACGTTAGTAGTACTCGAGGAAAGTTCATTTAATGGACATAAGTAAAACTACGATTGATTTTTAACGCTTACGTCAAATCAACCAACCGCATTGGAGCAGCGTGGTGGACTGTTTTGATTCTTCTCCTATATGGAGAAAGAGGCCTATGCCCGGCCGTGGAATATTATAGGCTGAAGCGAATATTTATTTTATTTATTTATTATTTACTGTACTTAAACAGATGTATATTATACATAAAACGAATTTAATCTGTTCTCTTAATAGGTTTTCAATAATCGAAGTGCATCTCTTTAAACGCTATTAATGAAAGTGGATATTTAATGTAAATTAGTGCGTGAGAGATAGTTGAACGTTATTTCCCCGTAACAAAATGGCGGTCGACAAATAGAAGCGTGAATAAGCAATTCAAATATATCTATAGGATAAGGATAATTGAAAATTCAACGAAGCGACGGATTTAAGCTCAGGACAGACGGTATGGGATTAACAAGTCTGTAGGTACCTATAGATTTTTATAAAAATTTTAAGCATATGAAAATTGTTTGATGGTAGGAGATTAGAACGTGTTAAGTTAAAAGAACAAAGAGTTTTAGTTGTCTATGTAGACGGATATAGTTTGTGTTCTAATTAAATTTTTTTGACTTTTCAAAAACAAAATTTTATCTGTTTTATCTGTGGAAGATCTTTTAAGTAAACATATCAAAAGTAACTTAGATATTACGAAAGCATTTGGTGGAAAGCTGAAAGGTGAGCTGTGTGAACTAGGGGATAGTTTTCGATACAAATAAACAAAATAAACAGACGCGAAAAAAAATAAGATAAATAAAAATCAATAATCTTGCACGGACTTTTATTTTTTTTTCAATCTTAAAATAATAAATTTGTTTAATAAATGTAATATAAAAAAATATCAGCTATTAATTTAATATTTCATATCGTTTTATCGATATTTCAGTTTCGTAGACACACGTGTTGCTGACGATCGTTCCGCCTGCATAGAGCCACACATGCTTTTTACGTCAGGATATAAATTACTGTTCGCTTTTGAACTACAAATCTTAAACGATGCCTTTAGCTATTGGTGAGCTGAAGTTAAATAAGCATGTATACGTAGTTTATTAAATTAAATTCGACATTCTTGTTGAAATATTTAAATACTTATTAAAACTAAACCATTAATTAAACGTGGATAGTAAATTAAAAAGTAAGTACAATAAAAGACAATTAAGAAAAAAAAAAACGAGTGTGATTTAGACCACACAACTGAACTAAACTTCTTTAGCATTAAGCCTGCACTTTAGGCCTGCACTGTGTCTTAGATATACGAAACGTAACTGGCTACGACAGAAACACAGAAAAAAATGTGTGCTCGCTCCTCTCTCTCTTGCTCCGTTCACCTCGGCCGATCACACTTTTCGTAACGGTCTCGTCACGCATTCACCAGCTTACTCCCCAAAATCAAGCGTGCGTAAATAAGTTCTACTTCAATAAATCGATATGTTCACCGCCACACTTTTCGTAACGTTCTCGTGACGTAACGTAAAGAAGTTTTACTTCAAAAATGTCTTTAAACTTATAAACTATTTTTTGCTACTGTAATTTTCTTTCTGATAGGAGTAGGTCTTTGTCCATTTGTGGAACATATACAAATTGTCACAATACAGTACTGCGTAAAGTACATATTATAAATTAATAGAATACTCTACTTGGTATCGTAGCGTGGTAAAACTGAATTCACATACTTAACATAATGTTCACATGTCATACGTCGGTTTTGTTCGCTAACGACCATAATTATTATGAAGAGTTGTTCGCACGACCGCCACAGCGCGACGCGAGCTCCGAACACCGTCAAAGGGAACTTCACTAATTAGCAAATAAGGAGAATTCAAGCGCTGCCGAAACGTGCAACTCTGCACATTGTCTTTAACGTCACACATATTGCCTTCAAATAGTTTTCATCGTTGGAAGTATTGCGAACAATTGATGCATGCAACTTTGTTCTCTGCTCATACTATTAGGACATCTTTAAAATAAATTATCTCCTTTTAACCGACTTCAAGAAAGAAGGAGATTCTCAATTCGAAAGTATTTTTTGTGTGTTACCTGATAACTTTTTCATATTTGAATCGATTTTAATGATTCTTTTTTAATCGAAAGCTGGTACTTGGCGTGTTGATCACGATCACGATTCAGCCTGTAATATCCCACTGTTGGGCATAGGCCTCTTCCCCATGTAGGAGAAGGATCGGAGCTTAATCCACCACGCTGCTCCAATGCGGGTTGGTGGATATATTCCCTACTATGAGTAACGATCGCTATCAGACGTACATGATAACAACCGGGACCGACGGCTTAACGTGCTCTCCGAGGCACGGTGGGGAGACCCACGAGGACTGCACAAACACCCAGACCACGGCAAACATCTGTATGGCCAATACAAATGTTGTCGTGTGCGCGAATTGAACCCGCAACCGCCCGCGCAACAGCCAATCGCAATCCAGTGCTGTGACCGCTGCGCCAACGCGGCTTCACTTCAAACGTCAACTTGGCGTACTGTGCTCTCTTAAATTTGATCGCGATCTATCGAGAAGTTTTTAATTATACCTAATGATACGGATTTAATTGATATTTTTTGACTACTTGCGTTGTTTTACCCCTTGATACAAATTGAAGACGGTAAATTTTGTTTTTTTTTTCGAGCAAACACTAAACAGTCTAACTTTGCATGTCGTGTTTACTTTAATATACATAGTTGTACATTTAGAAATGTGTAGTCTTTAATAAAATTAATATTGTAATGTATCATAAATGTAACAACTGCTAGCAAACCTTAATAAAAAAATAAAAAAAATATAATTAAGCCAAAAAGAAAAATTAAGCGCTCGCTAAAAGTGTTTACCATCAATCGATGAGATAACATTATTCGAACCTACCTTTATTTTTTACGTTTTGTTTTTATTATGTGTAATTTGATATTTAATGAAGTAAGAAATAGAAATATGTATTTAGATAGTTTCAAGTAATAATAAAGATTCTCTTTTAAACATAGATCTAGTAAAAAAAGGTAGATAATGCGCGGCCTTTGTTGTTAGTGAAGCCACAAAACTCGGCTCCTTCAAGTAAATACATGCGCTCACGCACACATATGCATCAAACTACGCTCATTTTCGTTAGTATCTAACGGTGCTTCGTACAGTAATTTTGCCTACAAAATGCCGTCTTGTGTAATTAAATGGTGCAAAAACAATACCAAAGTGAATAAAAAGTCTGAAGGAATATCGTTTCACACACAAAACTTTAAATTTATTGTTATTCCAAAATAATTAAGAGGTTATTCGAAACTTATAATTTCAATGTCACAAAAGGACGTACTGGGGGAGTGTTGCCAGTAATTTCATATTTCTAATACCCCAAAATGTGGGTAAGTAAATTGTAGGCAATCATAGAAAAATAATTAAGTACAAAGTAGACATTATTATTGTTTTTTTTATATCGTGTGATTTTATGTTACATAAATTAAAGTCACGTTAAATATGAATTTTTAACTCGTTTTTTTTTTCTATTAAAATTTTTTAGTTAACTGCTCATATTTTACTATCGAATATCATGGTTTTAGGTTTCCAACGAATATTTTAATAAGAGATCAATGAGTAGCTGCTATAAGACTACTACGATGACTACGATGACTCTGAGTTCTAAGCGACAAAAATTTAAGAAACTCATACAACTTAAGGGATTTTAGGTTTAATAAAAACAGTTTAAAAAAAAATCCGACTCCAAACTGAAAAGAGTTTTTTTTATTATTCATACGATTTTATATTTTATTTTTAATAAATTTATTTAAAACCATGAACAGATTTATTTTCGCATACCCATTTTACCCATATTAAATTAATAGTGTTTAATCCCAATTAATAAAATTTTCAGGGAGTTTTTTTTAACAGGTGTCAACACTTCACTCACTCACACATACTTAAAAACGCTTTGAAAAGTGGCTTCAGTTTTTAGTTCTACGTGCGTTATCTACCTTTTTTTACTAGATCTATGCTTTTAAATTTCTTTAGCAAATTTTTGAAACTAGTTTTATTATTAAATTACCCATTATTGAATAATGCTTGTATTTAATTTTCAATTTTAATTTTATTTTATTTTACATAAATGTTAAGTTTTACATAAAAGTTAAGCTTTTTGAATCTACGAAGTTTTGTTAACTTTGTTTTTAGTTATAAATGAAAATATTTCTCGATAACGATTTACAAACCGGTGTAGTATTTTCTGAGCACTAGGATTTATAAGACGTATATTTTACTTTTATTGTAATATGTTGTTCTCAAATAAGTGACATGTCTTTTTGAGAATAGAGTTCTTTAACCTTAACCTTAGTATTTTCAACTTGTTTTACAAGACAATATAGAGCGAATTTTCTTGTATGTCAAAGTTAATTTAATTTTTAATTTTAACCATCTTTCATCATCCTTTTAATATTATTTTGTTTTACTGCGACCATTTTAAACTCTTTAAATTTAAATTTTTCCTCTGTAATGATGGATAAAGCTCTGTGATAGACGATTGGAAAAGGGCGCAGCGTATTCTTAGTTACAGAGTTCGCATCCTTTATTATGTAATACTAGCTGATCAGGCAAACTTTATATCGTCACTTCTTTTTTTCATGAACATATCGATTTATTGAAGTAAAATTTATTTTAAGTAAGCTGGTGAATGCGTGAAGAGACCGTTACGAAAAGTGTGTAAGTGTGTCCTTGTCGTAACAATAATGAAAAAAAAAACAAGAATTGTCCAATTTAGTGCAGTCATTTGGAAGTTATTCGCACACATAGGTATATTACGTCAATTTTTTTATTTACACTATATAGATTGATTGGTGTTGACAATATTACATTCAAAGGGAAAGTAAGTAAGTAAGTATAAGTGTGGACTGTAAAATAATGTATGGTATTGTAACGATTAGTACCTATGTATTAAAAACCAACGCAAACGCGCTTAATATTTATTGCTATTTAGCGCTAAATATTTTTTTAGTAGGTATTAGCTGTTAAGATACCTACAAAGTGTCACTGAGTAATAGAGATTATATGAAACCTGAAAGACTTTGCCTGGCATAAAAGTTGTTAGTTTAATGTTATCACGTAAAGTCTGGCTATTGCGCTTATTGTAAAAGTATAATATGTATACGTTATTGTAACAATTGTGACACAAAATTAGAAAGTTCGATCATATTTTCCCTTTATTACGAAATTAATATAAAGTTTACAACCCGTGATATGTGGCTTCAACAGCTTTAATACAATGTTATCGCGTTATGAAATATGAGGGTCATTCGTATATTTTATCTTTACGACCTACGGGATATAGTACAAATAAATAGCACATATGAATTTAAACTGTCCACGCAAAATATCACTTACATTATGATCTCCACTGTTATTGTATTCTATTAAAAATATAAACTTTTTTATATGTACCTTTTTTCATAAACAATAAAATTGTAACGCTACTTGTACTTTCTACTAACTAGTATTATAAAAAGGAAAAAAGTATATTGGGTTTATTTAATATAAATATTATAATTATTTTAAATTATACTCATAAAAACTTGTTGTAATGTGTTAGTAAGCATAACTTTTCAGTCAAGTTTCGAAACAACATGAATGAGGCTTTGAGACGCTACAGATAATATCTAGCTGTAGGTATTACTGACATTTTAAAATAATATATTCTATGCATTCAATAAATTCTTTGTATGATATTAAAAATGATATTTATATCCTCATACTATTCACCCAACAGTTTTAATTAATCTGCGGTGTTGCTTTAATTCGAGTTGCCAGAAATTACTCGATTTTTGAATGTGGTATTGATGCGTATGTAATGAATTAAATTAAATTTATTTATTCTCGGCCTTTAAAAAGACATTAAGGCTAAATTAGTTTTATATAAAATTAACGAAAAAATGCAACAAATGAAAAATTAATTGTGATATTGATTATCTTATCTCAAACACTAATTTAATTGACTCATTACTAACATAGATTAATTTAATTACAAAAAGGCTTGCTCTTTGAGTTTATGGTCGTATGAATTTTGGTGTCTTAGTTAAATCAAAATATGAATTAATTGAAAGATAATTAATTCAGTTTTAATATTTAGATTATGAGATGACATCAAAACATACAAAATAATACTGACTTTTACAGTCAATTTAAATTGTTACCCTCTAACTCATAACGCGTGTTATAACAAGGTATGTATGAATATCACTATAAATACTTTACAAATCCTAAAGGGCCCCGTAGACGATCAAATATTTGATCATACTTCATATTAAATTTCTGTTTGACAAACGTGTTTGTCAAATTATTTGATCGTGTGCGGGCCTGCGGGTTTTTTTATATGTTTGTTATATGAAAACATGAAGTTTGAACAAACATGTTTGACAAACAAGTTTGATCGTTTACGGGGCCCATAAAATAACATATTCTGAAATTGTTATTTGTTAGTAAGTCAGTGGAATCTCAAAGTTTTAATAAGCAAATACTACGCAAGAGAAACGAGTTATTCTCGAGACTTCGCTTACTTATATATTTGTAATTTTTTCGGTTTCCCCCGTCATTACACAACTGCTTTTCGTTGATGTCATAAAGAAACGTTCTGTTTAGCATAAAATACAATTTTACAGTGTTGGAGTGCGCGGGTGTATTTGACACAGGATTTATGATTTTAATAAAACTCACGCTACAACATTTAAGAGTGTATCGCTCGGAACAGATAGTAAATTAGAAGTACCATTTATATAAAGTTTCATTTCAGTGTAATATTAATGTGTGAAAAGAAAAATCTTCTTGAAATATTTTATTTGATCTATGCGGGTAATAGGGTTTGTTATTAATTCATTCTATTTACAAATCTTATTAAAATTTTAATTTTAACGGTGTTTACTTTGGATACATGTATCTATAAGTTTTTTACTACTCTATCTGCTCTATACATATTTTATATATCCGGCTAAATTTGGCGCAGTTATAATAGCAGTACACCTTAAAATGGACAGCCGTTCCGTTCTTTTATGGTGTAGGTATTAGGGTACGGAACGCGAGGATTAACTTAATAAAAAGTTGGACAAAAATAAGGTTGACGAGAGCTATATTTTCATTGAAGATATCCTGTGATATAGTTATTGCTAAATAGTAATTGAAAAAGTTATGATTTTAAGGAAATGTTTTCGTATATACAAGACTGGTATCTTAAAATACTTTATAAAGATATACATTTTTTGATAAGATCGCCTGTTGTACATAATTCTTTTATATTTTACTTAAAGTGTAAGCTTTTTTATGTACAAGACTAGTAAACAAATAAACAAAAAATAATTGTGTAGTCATGCTAAAACATGGAAATATTTTTTATTATTACCTCTAGCAACTGCGTGTCTCAAATTTTTTCATATAATAGACTGATAACTGTACTGAGATTTTACTACTAAGTAACCATCGAATTATTGGTTTACGAATAGAAAATAAAATATAATTCTACAAAGTATAAAATTTACTCATTAAGTATTAAGACATTGAATTAAGAACATCACCTTTTCGTAGCTTTATTAGAGTACTAGCCGACCCGTGCCCACTTCGATGGGCGTTATAATCCATTTCACATAAGAAGGGTACGGTGAAATTTGATATGTTCCAATACACTCTCACTATTTTCAGCAAATCAGATAAATATAAATGTTTTAAAATCACCAATTAATTTCTAAGGCAAATAATAATGCTTGATTAGATTGAATTGTTGACACGGCACGTCAGAGGGCGCAGGTTCAAATCCTGCTGGGTCGAAAATTTTGATAATTTTTATCTTTTTCCTTTTATCTTGTCACTCCTGAATAGTGTAGATTACTGTTAGCGAAAGAATTTTCATGATCGGATCAGTATTTGCGAAGATTACCCCGTATATACAAACAAAGTTATAAACTTTACCTCTTTATAATATTATATTAGAGTATTATAATACAAGTGAATAAATAAGCAAGCAACGCTTTACAATACTTTAATGTAACCTAAATTATATTGAATGTAGTTGCGCAGAACGAACTTTACAACTGCAATTAGTAGCGATGATAATGTGCGCATCGTTAGTGCCGTTTACATAAGTAGAACTAAGAGTATTTCGTAACGTCTCTTAGAAAATTGCATTTATGTATAACATTATCATGTATTTGATTTTAATTTACTTTTTGAATAAAAATATCAATTTCCGTTGACGTAGTGTTCAACTGGAAATATCTTGTTCAAAATCTGTAGCAGTCCGACTGGGGAGGAAATGAACCGTTTATGTGATATTTGAGATAACCAGATTTTCTGAGAATGTGCTGTGTTGACAGCTGCGGTCGGATCAGCTACATTTTGAAGTGAAACTTCTTTAGAATCGTTGTGATTTGAAACCGGATGCAACGAAAAAACGACAGGGAAGGGCGCGCCGCGCTACTTTGTAAATCTATGTAAATAATTTTAAATTAGTTTGGCAAAGAAGTTTCACTTCTGACATGTGTACTTTGTACACACGCAATATTATTTTTTTTATAGAATAGGGAGCAAACGGATATTTGGTTCACCTGGTGGTAAGTGAAAGCAACGTCCATAAACACCCGCTACATCAAAGAATAGCAGGTACTACTACATGCTTATTATGGCCTGATTATTAAAGGTGTCCAAAACATATAGTAACCGCTTACAATCATGCGAATCGTTGGCAGGTTTACCATTCTAAAAAAATAAATAAAAGCAATTTGACCGTTCCTAATATACTAATCACGTATAATTACTATCCGCAACCATTTTATAGATTTCTAAGCAAAATCAACTTCAACGGTTTACCACGATCAAGAAAATAGTTTCATTTTGTGTTCGTTTTTTTTTTGTTCTATAAATTAATCGTTCAGGGACTTGCTTTTGGAAAAGTTCGTTTAGATAAATATTGGAAAGTGGGAGCCATTAAGTTACGGCACGGTCGTTCTAGTTCTACTCGAACTTCTTAGTTCGTTAGTTTTTTTGTTATTAACTGCGGTTCTTAGAATAAAGAACTATGTAAGGATTATAAAGAGTGGTATGCACTATATCTTGATGCACTGAATTAAAGGTTACGTGAACGATGAAGACAAATAAATTGTATCAAGTAATTTGAAGGCAATGTTCAAGCTGTGTATGTTAGAATTTACGAATTAATTATCTTTAACCAACGAATTCGCACTTGTGGTATTGTCGAATAAAATGTGAAAATCCTATCATTCTCAGTGATAAGACTTTTATAAGCCTTTGCACTTTATTTAGTGTCTTTTTTGTTTCTTTTTAATGTAGGTACTTGTAAGTGTGCAATAAAGCATAAATAAATAAATAAATAATCCTAAAATAATTATTTTGTATTATACTGCTCTCATAAATACCACTACGACCATTTGTCCTAAAATGTCTTTTATACATCGGCCGGTTACAATTTTTCTATAGACATGTAAGCTAGATATATAAAGGAAAAACTTCCTCGAGAGTCGAGACCTTTTCAAACGTATTCTAAGAAAGGAATGTGAGATAGAGTGAGAAATAGTGAAAGTTTATATGTATAGTGAAAACTCGGGTTAGTAATATATACATATAGTATTACAAGTATAAGTATGTGGAGCAGCGTGATTGATTTAGCTCCGATCCTTTTCCCACATGGAGAAAGAGGCTTATGCCTAACATTAGGATGTTAGAGGCTTAACCAATCCATATAGTACTGCAACAGTCTGCCAGTGTCGAATAGCTGAGCAAACAAAAAGTAGAAGAATCCTGATATTCGAATAATTTAAAATTAATTTTAAGTGATGTTTCATACGGGATATACTTTTCGTTAAAATATGTACGGTAGCCCAAGGCTAAGTACAAAATATTTAAATTAAAAAATAAAACTAAAACGTAGAAATTAAACAAAACATTAGAACGTAACTTATGAACTACTAGCTTCTGCGCGCGACTTCGTCGGCGTGGACTCCGCTCCTATTGATCTTAGCGTGATGACACATAGCCTATAGCCTTCCTCGATAAATGGGTTATCTAACACTGAAAGAATTTTTCAAATCGGCCCAGTAGTTCCAGAGATTACTGCGTTCAAACAAACAAACAAACAAACAAACAAACAAACAAACAACCAAACAAACAAACTCTTCAGCTTTATATATTAGTATAGATTGTGTAGTGTGTCTGTCTGTTTTTTAAACGGTTAAAATTTTCTTTGTAGGCTTTTATTAGATCTGTAAGAAAAATTATTAGGATGAGCCGTTAATTAAAGTACGTTATATATTTCAAGTTAGTGCGTAATACTGAAGGATATGACATAAGTAATTTCTAACAAACGAAATTGTTTTCTTGTCATTCCTTAACTAGCTATTTTAGACGAGCCAGAATCGCTGAAAATACTAATTATATACATCTACATCTACAATAACTACATCTAAATTCTACAATAAAATGTGGGCATGACATTTATAATGACATTTATTTTGACATTTATATTAAAACATAATTTTGACGCAACTACTTACTACACATAGTAGCGACTATTGGAAAACAATTTACTTCACCTAGAACGTTATGAGTTGTTCATTCATTGATAAAGAATGCAAAAAAGTAGTAAAATGAAAATTTATGAGCGAATTGTAAATGCTTTATATATATTTAGGTATAGCTGTTGTTATATTATTCAAATAAAAAAATAGAGTTGTAATCTATTAATCATTTTTAAATTAATTTTGAAGGTAGGGTAATAGCTGATCTTAATAATCTTATATAAGTTATAAAATTTTCTTTTATAGATATTTATTTGACTAGCTTGTTAGGGCAGTTTGTATGGCCTTTCTGTTCCGTGGGTTGCGAGTACGATTCTCGCCTGGAGTGTAATATTTGTAATAAAAAAATAACAGCTGTTTCCTTCAACACAAGCATTAAGTTGCTTACCATAAAAACGGATGACCGTGGTGTGTGTATGTTATAAGAGATTTATTTATTTATTTAATATATTTTATAATTGTAAGGAATTCATAAATTTTAATATTTCTTTTTCTGAAACTTTCATGTACAGTACAAACGTATTTATTCCAATATAATCTAGTCATGCTTATATTGGAACAAATACGGTATAATCGACGGTACTAATTAATAATTATCAATCATAAAACTTTTCATCTCCTTAATATTATCTTTATATACTTTCCTTAAACTCACAATGAAGCTTTTAAATAGAAATAAACAGATATGAAGCGCTGGAAGAGGAATAAATATGTTCTTCTCGAAATATTCTTTTTCAAAGTACATAGTTTAATGGAAAAAGGTTGTCGGGTTGACTGAGCTATTGATTCCCAGCGACCGGGGAAACATATTGTTGGATTAAGTGGAAGGTTAAGTTTAGTGGCTTACCGACAAAAAATGAATAGCCCGTGCATAAGCGGAGGATTAATTTTTTACCCTCGACTTCAACGTATAAAAAAATAATTTTAGTTAAAGTATTTTTTTTTCTACTTCTAAAGCATGTTCTGTCCACCTTAATAGACATAGATTTTCAATTTTCTTGTGTTATCATACCTGTCGTAATTGTATTAACTAATTGTAAAACCCTGGGCCTATGCAAACCACGTTTTTTAAGCGCGCCGTCGACGCGCGTTTGTAGCGATACAAACGCGAGTTAGACGCAGCCTGTAGACCTTTGCACACCTGTACGCGCGTTTGCATCGCGTCTGTATCGCGTGACACGCGCGTCGACGGCGCGTTTTTATCCTACAGAGCAGTTTGTTGGCGTTTGTATCGATTCAAACGCGCGTCGACGGCACGTCTGTATCGATACAAACGCGCGTTTGCATCGCGTTTGTACCGCGTCACACGCGCGTTTGCCTCGCGTCTGTATCGCGTGACACGCGCGTTTAAAAAACGTGGTTTGCATAGGCCCTAAGCAAAATCAAAATCTTGTTATCATTTTTTTCACTGACTATAAAAGGTTACATTTTTATTTACTATAGCGATATTTTATTTAAAAGTAAGTACTGTTATTTACGCTGCTCTATAAAATTAACCCGCTTTTAATGTCGGTAACGAGCGATTAAATACAAAAACGACTACGCTAAAGTGTTCGTTTAAATGTGCTGTAAGAGAATAAGCCTTGTTAAAACTAATTGAGTTTGCATTGTGTATATCGTTTAATTCTTTTGTTTTACTAAAACAGACACGGAAAATAGAGAACCATTGTCCAACCTAGCTTTATTAGACACTGTAATCTCTGATCTATGAAAGTGATACTATGAAAGTAACCAAAAAAACTCTGAAATTACAGATAGATGTAGTTCCTGAGATTAGCGCGTACAAACACACAACAAACAAACAAACTCTTCAGCTTTATAATATTAGTATAGATTGTAATGTAAATAAATTGTACATTGCGATTAGCTATTCTCTGAAATGATTTTTCTATAACACGTAAACGAGTTAACGATTGGAAGTTTTAGCTTTTAATAAAATTGTACACGATAAATTTGATAAAATTGAAATAAATTGTAATTTGAAAAAATAAATTATGATGAGAAATTAATTAAAAAGAAATTGCTGTAAAGGTATACAGAGAGATGTTGATATTTCATTAACTCAGTATTGTTACCCCCTGGGGTGAGAATTACATTCAATATTTTTTGCAGACTTGATGTAAAAAGTACGAAATTAGGGCTCTAAGAGGCTCAAGCTCATTTTTTATAATCAAATTTCCTTCTCGCTTTCATAATGAAATATTAGATTTTCTCAAATTTAGCTGTGTTTACGCATGCAGTTAAAAAAAAAAGACTAAAGTTATTATAGCTACAGGGTCTGTTTCGTCGGTTATTCTCCAAAGTTTATCTCGCACATAACTTTCTGATATATTTTATTAGCAGGAATTAAAACAGCCTTAGGGCCCTGTTTACCTCAATAAACTACAACTTTTGATTTAGTTTACTTTTGTCTAAAAATACTTGGTAAATATAATGTAGAAAATATAATGTTAACCTTTTATCTGCTGGATATCGCATTTGCTGGATATTGCCGGTGAAACTGGACTATATTTAAAATAAAAGGACTTCGCAATTTACTATAACATACGGATCAAATTTTCTATAAGTGTCCACTATTATATTTTAATTCTTATTTATTACTAGCGACTCGCCCCGGCTTCGCACGGTTGCAAAAACTATCAGTGTTCCTCTACTATATTATGCATGTATTATACATATAAACCTTTCTCTGGAATCACTCTATTTATTAAAGAAAACAGCATCAAAATCCGTTGCGTAGTTTTGAAGATCTAAGCATATATAGGGACAGACAGCGGGAAGCGACTTTTTTAAAGTATGTAGTGACAACACCGATCTTCTAATTCTGAGCTCAATTACTTATGTAGAGAGTTACATTTTCATATGATACATCTAACGTAGTGTGCAAAACATTCATTCGTCTCTTTTGCGATGCTAACGACTTTTTGGGACTGACATATTTCTATAGAACTCATTTAGATTTGAAATTGGCTAAAATAAATAACAAAAGAACAAAATAAAAATCAATTTATTTTTTATCGGCTTTTGAATGAAATTAAAAATATTTCTTTAACGTTAACATCGACATTTTTTTATTTCATAATTGTTAATATTATCAAAATCAAGGTAATATCATAATTAAATCAAATAAACCAAATAATTAATAAGTTTAATAAATGTTATAATAGCGATTCAATGGGGAAATGCTGCCAGCATTCTTGGCACCATTTCACGCGGACATGATTTATACCGTAACTATCTGTAAATATTTAGTTCTTAAATTGTGAATTGTAAATATGTATAATATTGTTTAATTTCGATATAGATTAAAACAATCTTTTAAACTGTATTTAAAAAATGTAAATACTATATTACAATTTTAGTTAAAAGCGCTGTTTAATGTGCAATGTAGGTAACAAAAATATAATGTCACAACAGTTTCGCGTGTTATTTTCTTTCATTCGTTAATTTTTACTTTAAGAGGCTTTTTTCACTTATTTTTGCTATTATAGCTGTACTGTAGTTATTTTTGGCATGTATTTAGTAATTTGAAAAGGTTTGGTTGTATAAAGTCTATACTATATAAAGTCTAAATTATAGACGTTTGAAGCAATAAAATGCCCAAACACTTGAAATTTACCTCACGCTAGTGCCGTATCCGATGGTAAAGCATTTTGGGTCGAGTACTATACGTCTTCAGGTAAAGGCTATAAATTGATTAGGCTAAATATATTTGTTCAATATATTTTTTATTAAATAAAAGATGGTATAACTCCTATATCAGCGTTAGGATATGGTCTAAAAAAAATTTTTTAGTTTTTTTATATACTTTAATAAAAATGCGCTGAAGGAACGATTGATTTTAAAATTATTATGCTAATTTAAGGTATGTTAACGTAAGGTACATAAATTGCTTTGTATTTTAAACTAAATCATTCCTTTTTTATAATAGTATATATTTTTATATACCTATAGTATATATTATATTTTTGAGGTTTAACCACAAAAGCGTCAATAACAATACTTGCCAAAACCAAGCGTTAATGGTTTTACACCAGATACGACGTTTAGTTTGAGTTCATTTGTCTTACACTTCCCATAAATGTCTCGTACAATTATAGGTTGCTGTTTATTAATCTCGTTCACAAAGTAAATACCAATAGTTATTACGTCAAACGTTTTACTGTTTACGAAGCCTTCTTAAAGAATAACATTTAAGCCTTCTTAAAGAATAACATTTTGAAAATGCTAATAATATGCTCTTAACATTTTGCGAGCAAAAAAAAAAATGTTAGCAAACTAAGATGTTTCACATTCAAATAATTTAACTCTTTATATAAATTATATATACACGGTTTTCGGAATATATACTTTTGGTTATTTGGCAATTAAATAGATTAGGTATGTAATATTGTGAGCGTTATTCCAATAGTAGAAAAAAGGGATGAGAAGAGGCACTTGTACCAATTACTCCAACTATTAGCCTCAAGTATAATAATAACTTTACTTGCTGTATACCAAATATAATTGATACAAGGGTTAAGCGTTCGATTCAGAACAAATATTTGTATTTGTATACAAAAATTAGTTTGTAGTCCAGTTTTTGTAATTCCTACCATACCTTGGAGAATCTCAGTGCACTTCAGTACTTTTTCATTTGTTCAGTTAGATGTATAAGGCTACTAACTAAAAGTTACTGTTTTTAACATGTACGACATTTAATGTAAGACTGTAAGTGTTAACATGTGCAATCTCTATCTCTCTATATATAAAAATGAATCGCTGAATATGTTGCTAAGCGCAAATCTCGAGAGCGGCTGAACCGATTTCGCTAATTCTTTTTTTATAATATTCCTTGAAGTACGAGGATGTTACGGAGAGAAAAATTTAAAAAAAAATCCCTGAAAAAGTCTAAAAACAACACTTTTCTATATTCCCATACAAAAGATTCGTAATAATACTTAAGTCAATTTGAACTTTAATACCATACCATAAAGTTTAAGTGTTAGTGGAGGGGCTCCGAGAAGGATAAGTATTTAAAAATAAATAAATAAAAAATCGACTGTTAGGCGGTACGAAGTTCACCGGGTCAGCTAGTTATAAATATACTAGCTGACCTGGCGAACTTCGTACCGCCTTTTTTTTTCTTAAATATAATAATTACATATACCAAAATAAAATATAGCCTATCTTTCAAGTTGGATCAAACTGCACACGGTGTGCAAATTTGATTAAAATCGGTTAAGTGGTTTAGGAGTCCATTGAGGACAAACATTGTGACACGAGATTTATATATATTAAGATTTTATTCATTGTGAAACACCTGTAACAGTCTGTAAATGTATTACGGTCTACTAAGCCCTCTTCTAAGAAGGTGACATGTTGAGAACTTAATTCGCCACGGATTGCACAACAGATGACGGATGTACACATTTCAGATGGTCTCCCGAGACCTGCAGATTTCCGATTCAGGTTACGATGTTCTGCTTCAACGTCGAATATGAAATGAATGTTAAAGAAATTTTAAATTAATAATTTCAAAGATGTATCTTTGAAATTCAACGGACGGTTTCAACATGCAATTCTTTACTATCATCTTTCGCATCTAATGATCAAATTTCTAAAGTACTTTCAGTTAGTATAGCTAAATATTTATAAATTGTATCTCATTAAGAATTTAATTCAGTGAAAACGTTTACTGCATTCTCATATAAACACTATGGTTTAATGGCACATTCTAGCTTATTCAGGCTTAGTCAGAATTTATCGAGTAGTTAAGTTGTTCTAGCACGGGGCATTGTTTGCGTGTGTGCAATGCGTGTACAGTGTACATTAGTTGCAGTGCAAATATTTGCATTCTCGAGGTAACGTATCGCTGCCGATCTAATTTCTTGTTGAATTGTCCAAGTTGATACAGCTTCGCGTCTCACCTCTGTACCTCGCCGTGGGTTACTGTTTATGAGTACTTGAATGGTCATCCGTACGGAATATATCAAGTAACCCTAATATAGAGAGATGTTTATTTCCACACTCGTGTAGGATATATGTATGTATTTTAGCTGAACAAATATTTGGAGTATCGAGGCTATATCTAACTAAATAATCTATTCTTAACGCTTATAAAACCTAAAAAAATGTTTATTTTATTAAATGAATCGTAATTCAGTTTTTATAAATCCCGCATGACATTTGAATTACGTACGAAAAAAAAATACAAATTTTAGGAAAAGCATATAGATATTTTTTCGTATCTAAACTATTTATAGATGTACTGTAATTATGACTGTTATGAGCAACAAACGAACACAATTAGCAACAAACATTTTAATGGCTTTACTCACTTCACTTATTTCAGTCTATCGCAGTCCACTGCTGGACATAGGCCTCCACAAGTTCACGTCACCACGTCACCACGCTGAGAAGGCTGATTGGTGACCGCAAGGTTGGCTTTGTCGCACTTAAGACGCTGATGCCGTCTTCGGCCTGTATATTTTAAAGCCAGAAGTTCGATGGTTATCCCGCCATCGCGGTCGGCTTTTAAAGTTCCAATGTGGTAGTGGAACTATGTTATCCCTTAAGAGGTGACTCTTGTGACACCAACGGGAAGAGAGGGGATGGCTATATTTTGCGGTAACCACACAGCATGGCTTAGATAAATATTTCTCATGTACAATGACTGCAATCGACCACTGCAACAAGACGTCCGCAAATATGTTTGCAATCTATGAGTGTCAAAGTTAAAAAACGTTTAATATTATAATACAGTTAGTTCTGTAGCAAATCTTATGACAAAAGACATCAATAACCAATAAACTCGTAATGAAACATATTAATAAACGAGAATCTATCTAAATATCAGTGGTATTTGTAACGGCTGAGTATTTTCACGATATTTGATGTTTATTGCGTCTGAAACATCGTCCTTTATATCGGCGTGGGCTCGGCGCAGACCAACAATGACTGTTCGGCCGACAAAGCCAACCAAGATAATGGATATTGCTTTTCTTGCGAGTTTCAAAGCCTACTTTAGAACCTCTCATAATCCGCTTAAAGCTTGCGCAAGTACGTTATTGTACTTCAGTTGAAACATTTCCTTGGACTTGAATTTCCAAAATCTTGATAGTTTAGTGGAATATTTTATCAACTTTAAACCGGACTGAGATTTACTTTTCATAATAGCATGCAACATGTAACAATAAATATACAAATCAATTTTATACCTATCTTTTAAATGAACTCAGTAAAGATAAATAAAAAAATTAAGCAAAAATTTTTTTCGAATTGACTTTCTATGCCTGAATTTAAAAAAAAATGTTACTTTATATTCAATACTCGCAAACAATTATAATATGTTATTACTAGCCGACCCGTGCCCACTTCGTTGGGCGTTATAATCCATTTCACATAAGAAGGGTACGGTGAAATTTGATATGTTCCAATACACTCTCACTGTTTTCAGCAAATCAGATAAATATAAATGTTTTAAAATCACCAATTAATTTCTAAGGCAAATAATAATGCTTGATTAGATTGAATTGTTGACACGGCACGTCAGAGGGCGCAGGTTCAAATCCTGCTGATTTAAAATCTTTATACTTTTTCCTTTTATTTTGTCACTCCTGAATAGTGTAGCTTTCTGTTAGCGAAAGAATTTTCATGATCGGATCAGTATTTGCGAAGATTACCCCGTATATACAAACAAAGTTATAAACTTTACCTCTTTATAATATTATAGTATATAGTATAGAAGTATAGATTTAATTTTTTGTTTTACGATTTTATTTGCTAAAGTAATTTTACCCGTTAAAATATGTACTGCTTATAGGCAATGGATTAATCACAGCAGATATAGTTTCATGTTGTATTAAATCATGATAAAACTTAAATGATTGCGTTCTCATCATCAGCATCGGTATCCTATCAGTTTAAAACTTGCTTTTGAGTCTTTTGATGTAAATTTAATCTGAAATCAGAGCTAATGAAATTTCATTACAATTTCGGTTATTCACTGCGACCGCATGGCGCAACGTGTCATGTAATGCAACAGGCGTGTATTGTTGCATGACTGTGCATCGATTCGATCTGGCGGCTTCTATATACCGGAGCATATTATGTATGTCACCATGTAAAGTATAAGAGAGATAAGGTCTCGATGTATTCGATATATCAGTTAGATTATTCTCTTTCAGGGGAATCGCAGTTACACAATGATATTAAATTTTATTTACAGTTTATATATAGATATCTATACTAATATAATAAAGCTGAAGAGTTTGTTTGTTTGATTGTTTGTTTGTTTGTTTGAACGCGCTAATCTCAGGATCTACTGGTCCGATTTGAAAAAATCTTTCAGTGTTAGATAGTCCATTTATCGAGGAAGGCTATATATAATCACGCTAATCCCTGCGGGAGCCTTCAGCCGCTTTAATTGGAGGGTCCCGGATCTGCAGGCAACAGGATCCCTCCAACAACCAAGCAATAGTATAGGCCAACGGAAGATCTAATCAATAATCAATCAATAAATAAAGTGATTGCTCCTAGAGGCTATAAAAACATTTAACAAATTGTCAAAGGAAGTGAAAAGGAAACAATTACTACTTTAGCGGTTTTTTCAGCAGATGGAGATATTTTACCACCATGCGTAGTATTTTCTTATGTGAAACCTCCTAAAGAAGTTGTGTCTAGTAGGTATACCAGATCATTGGTTCCTTGGGAAATCTGATAGTGGCTGGATGAAAACCGACATAGCTATTCTATGATTATGTTCGTAGAGGATTCAATAAATGGCTTAAAGATAATGAATGATGTACAAAACCCTGTGATTCTCTTTGTTGGTGGCCACAAGAGTCTTTTAATTATATTTACATAATATATAAGTATGCATACATAATAATATCGTTGATTTTCATATAAATAAATAATTAGTTTAATAAAATGTTTTTATGATTAAGTTCTAGAAAATAAGAACACAAATAAGTACTGCGATTGTTTGCTTGCGATAATATTTCGGTCAGGTGAAATTTATTTTATGTTTTGATTATTTAGTTATAAGAAATAAGAGAAACCTAAATAATATAGTCGATTTTGATATAAATAATGCTCATTTTGATCTCATACTTATTCATAGTTATAAGGGCTGAATACTGGGTTCATCGAGGCTGATTATTGGATTTTAGAGGCTGACCACTGGCAAAAAGTGCCATTTTTTGTTTGAATTTAAATATATATTTTATAAAGAGAAAGATTGTTTTTGACATATGTTGTTTAAAAACTATAATAAACAATTAATTCAATCATGTAATCCGTTTCATTATCCGACGAATCCTGTAAAAATGCCAGCATTCCAAACTTCAAAAAGTTGTTATGAGGCTGACCACTGGTGCCTTTACTTAAAACGTATAACTTAAACGTAAAACTTTAAAACGTATTTTAGCATATCGTACTACAAAACGATACTATCAATAATACAGATAAAGGCTTTCATACTTTTTTTTTAATGTTTGGCAAACAAGCGTACGGCTCACCTGATGGTAAGACCGTAGCCTATAGGCGCCTGCAAGTTGCAACACCAGAAGCATCGCAAGCGCGTTGCCGATCCTATCCCCAATCCCTCCATATTTTAAGCAGGAAATTTCCTGCTGTGTCTACCTCATACTAATAGAAATTGACTTTTAGCTTCAGCGAATCAAAAAATAAAATAATGAAAACGTTTCAAGCGAACGAAAGGGTTTAGTTATCTATTATCAAGCCGTAGTTGTAGTTGTGATAGTATGTATGTGCGACAAAGGCCTTAGAACGAGTGGTGAGCGGACTCAATTACCTCGGCGGGGACTATAAATTGTTGTCCGCAGACCGACACGGCAATTACTGTCGCCGCTCATCCGCAAAACGATGTTAATAGCTCACTGATTCCTACGTTTTACGCATCGTTTTTATTGGCCTAACTAAATCTATTGTGAAATTGCAATTAACACCGTGTAGTTTTTTGTTTTAGCACAAATGTTGGCTTTTTGATTTTCGCGTGTGTATATATTCAATTGAAATATTTTAAAGGTATTTTTACACTTTGTATACTATTTTATGATTTTATCGTTTTTAACCGACTTCCAAAAAAGGAGGAGGTTCTCAATTCGACACGTATGTTCAAGTACGTATGACAAGTACTTTTAGAGTTATATCTAATAATGCGTATTTACGTGACTACTTTTTCGTCAACCTACGTTATATTATACCGCATAACTTTTTACACGGTGTACCGATTTCGATGATTCTTACTTTAATCGAAAGGTAAATACTTGTCTTGTAGTCTTGTTTAAATTAGATCGAAAACTGATTACAACTTTTTGAGTAACCTTTAATAGCGCGTATTTACTTGACTATTTTTTTGTCTTATAACGTTGTATTACTTGTCGATGTAATTGAAGTCGGTTTTTTTTCGTTTGCGATCAAACACAATTATGTATCAAAAAACTTGAAATTTTGTAATAAAATGAGTACGATTTTTAACTTCAAAATATGAAACGAAGTCTTTATAGGAGTTGCGTCGCATACAAAATAAGTAAATGATTCTCGAATAAATAGAACCTAAGCAAGTTATCGTTTACGGTCACGCAGTTAGAAAAAATTGCGGTCTGCTGAAATGTGCCCGTCGTGTATGTTTCGCAGTCGGCGAGGATAGGCCCCATTCGTCTCTCCGGGGACGTGATACCATGCGTGGATCGCACAGGGCTGCCTATTTGTGGTGAATGGGCTAATATTATCCTAGATGTTATATTTAGATTTGTTCTGAATTGGCCAATATCATACTTGAAGCATGTAGAATTTTATTATTTTTGTTATTTTGTTTGAACATAATGATTCGATTCAGCCTGTATTATCCCACTGTTGGGCATAGGCCTCTTCCCCATGTAGGAGAAGGATCGGAGCTTAATCCACCACGCTGCTCCAATGCGGGTTGGTGGATATATTCCCTACTATGATTAACGATCGCTATCAGGTGTACATGATAACAACCGGGACCGACGGCTTAACGTGCTCTCCGAGGCACGGTGGGGAGACCCACAAGGACTGCACAAACACCCAGACCACGGCAAACATCTGTATGGCCAATACAAATGCTGTCGTGTACGGGGATCGAACCCGCAACCGCCCGCGCAACAGCCAATCGCAATCTAGTGCTGTAACCGCTGCGCCAACGCGGCGTCGAACATAACAAATAAATAAATAAATAAGATATTATATTATAAAGAACGTCTAGGAAGCGTTCATATAAAGTTCATGTATAGGACGATAAGGCGGTAGAGAGATATCCTTTGTAGTTATTTTTAGGGCATCATTTCTGTAAAATTTCAAAATATTATGCTTATACCTTCGTTTTCAATCGAATCCGATTCTAGTTTGGCATTCGAGTAGGTATATATGAAATATACAAAAATATGTATAATACGTTTTAAGCAGTACACGCCTACACCTCGACGCCTACACATAAACGCCTACACCTCGACAAACACCTACATCATCTATTATCATCATCATTATATGAATACTATGAATAATTTTGGAGATTATGCGTTCAACTAAAACAACTCTAGATTTACAATATTAGTATGGATATTGTCAAGGAAAACTTGTGTCATATATTGAATAAAAAAATATAGTATAAATGAAACTTAGAGTAAAATATAACATATAACTGAGGTAGGGCACAGCAGCAAATTTCCTGCTCAAAATATGGAGCAGCCCGACTGGGGTAGTACCTCGACCTTACAGAAGACCACAGCTAAATAATACAGTTTTCAAGCAGTATAGTGTTCCTGTTGGTGAGTAAGGTGACCAGAGCTCCTGGGGGGGATTGGGGATAGGGTCGGCAACGCGCTTGCGACGCTTCTGGTGTCGCAGGCGTCTATAGGCTACGGTAGTCACTTACCATCAGGTGAGCCGTACGCTTGTTTGTCGACTTAGTAACATAAAAAAAAAAAATTAAGTAGTGGAAACCCTGAAACTATGCACCCTATTCGCAATATGGCTTTATTTATCTAACATTCCTACATTTGACCTCACGATGCTCTGATAACCTTCGATTCGCCATCTTCACTTAACATGAAAATGAAAAATTGCTTGCCTTTTCGTTCTCCTTATTTAATAAACTCACTTTTTATCTTTAAACAAAAAAAATATCATAAATTATTTATAAATAGATACAGTGTTGTCTTATGACAAGACTAGCTTTTTTTTTAATAAGTATATTATTTTGTTTGCTAGTAAACTTATCATTATTATTTTGGAGCTGGTTTCCTAGTTGCTGATATATTGTATTAATAGGACATATCTTACTAATAGGAATTATAAAAATAAGGTTACGTTGCATCAACTTTTAATAGTCCACTGCTGGACATAGGCCTCCCCTAATGTCCACCACTCCATCCGGTCCTGCGCCCAGGAATTCAGGGACTTCCCGCTGTCTTCTTCAGGTCATCATTCCACCTGGTTGGATTGCGGTCGGTACTCCTTTTGCCGAGACGTACTCGCTATTCGAGAACCTTTCTTCCCATTCAGTTGTCGGTATGTTTTAAGTCTAGTTAAGCATTCGCAGCTGCAAGATATTTTAACGAATGCTTTCTATTCTGTCCTAAAAATGCAAAAACACAGTTTATATAATGTTATCATAAATTACAGAAGATTTCAACACTGTCGTGTGTGCGACAGTAAGTAATTAAACTCTATTGCAAAAAGAGGGGTGTCATTCAGTTGAATGCCTTTGTTTCTTCGTCAGTGGAACCGCAGCTACCAAATAAATGAGTGATATTAATCCTTTTTCTACATGAAAATTGTTTCAATGGGTATAGCTTTTGGGTATGATTGGTAAAATTATGTGTGGCCAAATAATAGCGTGGAAATGATCACCCTTTAACAACCAATAGCTTTCACGCAAGATCAGAGCTTCCCACAACTGCAATGTATTGCAAAAAAAAAAGCCAAAAGGAGAGAAATGGAACAAATAAGACTGAGAAATGTTAAAATTGGTCAGGGCTTATTTGTCAGTTAGACCAGTCAGATTTTTTTTACATACTTACTCATTTATCTATGGAATTAAATAGTCATGACGACTCGATGATAATAATCTCTCAACAAGTAATAGATCTTTAAAAGATATTAATATTAAAATTGACATGAATAAAACGCAATTTCAAAGTTAATGTACGCACGACGTATGGGGAATGTGGAATCAATAAGTGCACTTCATATAAATGTTTCATGCGCTGAAATAGATAGACTTGTCATGTCTGAAGAGTAGGTGTGTATATTTTATTCGTAGTTCCATACATTCGATGCCAATAGATCATAAGGCTTCAAACTTTTATAAATCACCCGCTTTTAAAAGTAGGGAGGTAATATCTCCGCGAGGGTAAAGTTTTAAACTTTCTAGTTTGAGCTATCGCGCCATCTTATCGTCAGACTTGGCGTGACACATCCAACTAATTCAGGCGAAGATTTTCTTGTTATGAAGCAGTTGTAGCACGTAGATAACTTTATAGAAGGGTTTTTATAGCAGTTGCAACTGAATCCTATCATTTTAATTTAAGGATGTACGTATGTCAAATTACGCAAATGTCACAATTTTGTTAATTCAATAAAATTGAAACCCAGCATTTTAATATTCGGATGTACGTATGTCAAATTACGTAAATGTCACAATTTCTTTTTAATTCAATACATTTGAAAATTGCTTTTTGTCAGAAACTTTTTTATTAAGTAAGGTATGAGCCGTATAAGGGCGCGTTCCCACTCTGTCGTGACGATTAATTATCGTTTTACGACTGTCGTCTCTAGCTGTTCCCATTATAACGATTGTTTGTTGATTGTTGATTGTCGTCAAAAATTTTTTTCGTTTCGCAACTATCGTATCTAGCCGTTCCCACTGTCATGACAATCTGACGTCACTGCAAAGTGTCGTAGACGACAGTTCGTCGTGTCGTTTTATATGTGAACACCTCCATTTAAACATAGAGCCACGACACTTAAACCTACACGATTATCTGTCGTCGACAGAGTGACAGCTTTATGACTCATAGGCACTGAGAATGTATTAGGGCGCGTTCCCACTCTGTCGTGACGACAGATAATCGTGTAGTTTTAAGTGTCGTGGCTCATATGTTTAAATGGAGGTGTTCACATATAAAACGACACGACTAACTGTCGTCTACGACACTTTCCAGTGACGACAGATTGTCGTGACAGTCGGAACGGCTAGATACGATAGTTGCGAAACGAAAAAATTTTTTGACGACAAATAATCGTTATAATGGGAACAGCTAGAGACGACAGTCGTAAAACGATAATTAATCGTCACGACAGAGTGGGAACGCGCCCTAATAAACGTAAATGAAAACAATTAGTTGCAATATTTAACACGGCTGAACCCACGATAGATTTAAAGGCTACTTATTATGCTACTACACTCGGAAATTGCTAGACCGATTTTAGTTTTCGATTTATGTAGTACGAGACAAAATATTATGATCTAAGTAATATTTAAAATTTGGCTGAGGTCTAACGAATTCATTAAAATTTATTTTACACTTATTGAAATAACTATATCATTAAAAATTATTATTTAATACTAAATAAAATAATCTGTAACGCGTAATAAGGTACGGATATCCAAAAATAATATTTTTTTTATTTCGTACTGCCCAAAAAAATTTCATAGGTGCGAACTTGGGGAGGCCTATGTCAAGCAGTGGACAACGATAGGCAGAAGTAGAAGAGATGATGATAATGAAAAAAATTCATGGCAGTGTGTAAGGATTTAAATATATTATTACAATATAATATAGAATTGTTCTGATCGGAAAATAATAAGGCTCCCTATGTACCTGAGGGAGTAATATCAACATATATCAATGTCCGGCGTTTCCTCGATCTAATAGACATACAACCTTGCTTTGCCTTTTATCATTAATCATAAGAACTATGTTTTGTGTAAAATAAATTAATTTTAAATGACTAATTCAGTCAGTTTGAGGAATATGGAAAATTAAGTTTAAAAATATTTATAGTTAGTTAACCCTGGTATTGCGTAGCAATGCCGCCGGGGTCTGCAGAAGAATTTGGATTCCTGCGACTCCGGCAATGGCGAGGGTAGTGGGCACACGTCGCGGTTTTAATTGGTATAATGTAGAAAAGATAAGTCAATAGTGGTATATTTGACAATACAGAAATCAGAATACTAAAATAGTAACAAAAAAATCGACTTTGATAAACCGATCCTTAGAAGCTACTGCGACATTGATTAATTACAGTTTCTCTGTCTGTATGTTTCAAGGAAAGCTATTTATATATTATCTGTGATGAATTCCTGCTGTGTGAGACTTTTAATATCGAGGAATATCGCACGCATCAGCAAGTTTCCTCAGGCTAATACATTAAATGCTGTATGAGACTGGATTTGTTCTATTCCAAGTCATGCTCACGCTGTGTCTTTCATTAGGTTCTGTTTTGTTGCTCTTATTTATAGATACAATTCTAACAGATCGGACTGGAGAGTTTTGCTGGCCCAGGCTAAGGCTCATCCACGGCTGTAATGCCTCAGATGATGATTGCTGTAGTAAAGAGGAGTAGGTAAATATGTGTAATAATTTTTTACGTTTAAGAGTGACGTAATCAAATATTTCTAAAAAAATGGGGACAATTTGCTTACTATTTAAAAACTTTCATTTACCTCATCTTCTCCTTGCACACATGGTTATGGTTTTATCCGGAGGCTATTCAAAAACCCCTAATGATTTGGAACCTCAAATGATTCTTAAATATAACTAATAGTGTGACATGACCTAACACAATATAATATAATACCGTGTTATATTATGGTATGGTAGCACTTTCCAAGGAAGACTCCGCCCTTTGGCGAAAACTGCAAAATCTGGCCAAACACAACTTCACATAAAAAAAATCTCGTACAGGTAATATTTAAAAATGATAAAACAGAATAGATTTTAATACTAATTTATTATTAATAATCTTGTCTTCAGGTTATATTATGTTTATCGTTTATAATAAAGGAAAGTCAAAAAGGATATGTACATATTATGTTTTGTATGACAAATTTTCAACATCATTACCTCTAATGAATGTCGGAGTTATACGGTATTACAGAGTAAATCCAGGACAGAAATATAATGTTCGAAATGGCCCAAAGCCTAGGCTTTAAGCGCTTTATTGCTAAATACTCACACGCAATAGTCGCTATTATTAATTAATGTTAACGTCGAGCATACTGCAATGATTTCTATTTGATTTAAAAAAATAAATAAAATGAAAAAATGAAGTAAAATGAAGTTTTGTAATCTACAAGTTGTTGTTTCACATGATAGCTTAAAAAATATTCAAAGTGAGAATTGTAATCAAACAAATTAAACGTTCAACATTTTTTCCTAACAGTCTTTTGCTCTTATAATAACTTACAAAAAGTTCTTGTCAAGTCTTTAAGTAATTAGAAACTTAAATGAGTTACAAGTTATTATCTTGAGGGAAAAAAGTATATTGTAAATTATGGAGTTACTTGTGGCTGGAGCACTTGTTAGTTTCATTACGTGATTTGAATCATGATATTTTTATTCTGTTTACAACATGCTTAAACGTACTAAAGATAAAAATTGAACTTAATCAGAATAGAACTCTCATATTAACTTAAACAAAAAAAAAAACTTATGTACTTGTTAATTTAATGTCAATAAAAATCTGCGTATAATCTATACTAATATATAAAGCTGAAGAGTTTGTTTGTTTGTTTGTTTAAACGCGGTAATCTCTGGAACTACTGGGCCGATTTGAAAAATTCTTTTACTGTTAGATAGCCCATTTATCGAGGAAGGCTATAGGCTATGTATCATCACGCTAAGACCAATAGGAGCGGAGTCCACGCCGACGAAGTCGCGCGCAGAAGCTAGTGTAAAATATAATATAAATATAATCGTATAAAGTTGGCAAGAACCTAAATACAAGGATTCGAATATCTTCGGTGGGGTATAGCTCTTAATAATCTAGTGAGTATATTGATGTATCGAGAAAAAAGGTCACAAAGGGTTCTGCGAGCTATGCCAGTCACGTGCGAATTATTGGCAGCTGGAATCAGAGGCTGGTGTCAATTCGCCAAAACGCCTGGTCGCAGGGCTATTACGCACAGCAACATTTCTAAAAACGATTTTCTTCGACAACATCTGTTATATATAAATATATTTAATTGCTATGAAAGCAATACAAGCGACTACTTGGATTATATAATATTTTATGACAATAGCTAAAGAATAGTTAGGGATACAGGGATTAATTTGCAACACCTTTGGAGTTACTATTTATTTTATTTATTTATATACAAAAGTATTATTTATACTAAAAGAACAATATATCTCTGGCCCCCACACTAGGATTCTCTGTGTCGTGGGGTCCAGTCCCTTCCGTTAGTTTGAAACTTAGAGAAACTTAGAGAGTGCTGGATTAAAAAAGAATATTACTTGGACAAATAGAAAAGGATAATTGCTATGGAGGTTCTTGGCCACGAGCACTTTTTTTATGTAACCAGGTTGGCAAACAAGCGTACGGCTCACCTGACGGTAAGACCGTAGCCTATAGACGCCTGCAACACCAGAAGCATCGCAAGCGCGTTGCCGACCCTATCCCAAATCCCCCCCAGGAGCTGTGGTCACCTTACTCACCAACAGGAACACAATACTGCTTGAAAACAGTATTATTTAGCTGTGGTCTTCAAATAAAAAACTTACCGTACGACGCGTAATTTTAGTAGTTATTCCACATTGTTTCTATGCAAGAATGTAGTACTGCCTCTGTCAAGACAACACTAAATTGGCTGTAATAAGTTATCTTTCGCTAGGTACAGCCTGCGTAAGCTAGCTTTTCAAACTTTGCTGTAGAGCGCATACAACATACTTGCGATTATTTTTCGGTACGCACTAAAACCTAACGTCAATTTATCGCACCGCAGTACGCACAAGCCCCTTGAGTGTAGCATAATTTTTTGAACTGGTACGGCTATTGTTACGTTATTGACCCAAACATGATTGCTACTATTGTAGTCCCTGTTATCCCTGACTGAGATTTTTGTATTTCGATCGCGTCAATGTGACACGACTGAAAAGTATTTTTGGTAAAAGAGGTTGTTTCATCTGTAGAATCATATTTTGAAAGATTTGTTTCAAAATTATATATGAGAATTTTGGAATAGAAATGAAACTGAATATTATGAATTTTAATCCATCAATCACAGTCATCTAACCAATTAAAATGAATTTAGTTGTTAAACTTACGTACACGTCTTGTTATGAAATTAGTATCTATCATTGGGCTGGGTTTTACAAGAGTGTTTTTCATAAAATTTACGCAGTTTATAAGTAACTAGCGACCTGCTCCGGCTTCGCACGGGTGCAATGCTGATACTAAATATAAAATACTAGCTTCTGCGCGCGACTTCGTCAGCGTGGACTCCGCTCCTATTAGTCTTAGCGTAATGATATATAGCCTTTAGCCTTCCTCGATAAATGGGCTATCTAACACTGAAAGAATTTTTCAAATCGGACCAGTAGATCCTGAGATTAGCGCGTTCAAACAAAAAACAAACAAACAAACTCTTCAGCTTTATTATATTAGTATAGATAAAATAAATATTTGCAATCTAAGCGAAAAAAATGTGTTTATTTACGACATCACATTAGAAAACTTTAAAACTATCAGTGTTTCTCTACTATATTATCTATGTATTATACATATAAACCTTCCTCTGGAATCACTCTATTTACTAAAGAAAACCGCATCAAAATCCGTTGCGCAGTTTTAAAGATCTAAGCATATATACAGACAGACAGACAGAGGGAAGAGACTTTGTTTTATAATATGTAGTGATAAATATTTTGAAATTTAAAGTGGAGTAATATTTAATTCACAAAAAAATATAATCGAATTAAGCGTTCATAATATGCAAACATTGGAACACATAAAGCAGAGTAGGCGCTAAATGAATTTCCCGAACCGCTTTGCTACCCGGGAAAACTCATTTGCAATTATTCACCCTGTAAGTAGGAAACAGTGATGGAAACTGGCAGCTACAGCTGATTACGTAAAATGAGATCAGACTAACTATCTGAAATGTATTTTCATGACCTTTTGTATTCTGTGGCCTAATTCTGCAGACTGTGGAGGTTGCTATCGATTCATTAAATTATGAAGTAGCTAATTATTTATAGCTGGACGGCTGGTTATAAAATGATTGATCTGTGATGATGTCTGTTTATAATAATAATAGTAATAATAATAAATATTCTTTATTGTACACCAAAGAAAAATATAATATATTTAGATTAGTCTTAGCTTTGTACAATAGGTGGCCTTATCGTTTAAAAGCGATCTCTACCAGGCAACCGTGTCGCGGAGGATATTATGACCATAGTGAATTCAGACAGGCATAGGTGTACTTATAACAAATGGAATAATATTATTGTTTAATTATATAAATATATAAATAAATGATAAAAATAGATGTAAAGTACATATTTCTTATAATACACACGAGTGACTAACAAATATCTATATTGATACTTAACTAAGTTAATGTAGGCATTAATAAGTGAGACAAATGTATGGGTTGTTATATTTATGATTAAATTAATTTAATAGTAATTATAAACTTTGATAATACAACAATACAGTATAATACCTATGAATTAGATTTGTGGGTATAGGTATGTGGTCTATGTGTGATTATTAATTAGAATTTTTAAAAGTAATTTGCTGAAGTTTATATGCTTTAAGGATTAATTGTTTTAGTATTAAAACAATATGACTGTTGTTTCGTAACATTCGTAACAGTAAAAATAAAAGTATTTCTGTTGCCTATATACATGGTTATATATAAGTGAATGAAACAACACAACAACTACGAGTTTTCATTTGTTTTAGTTTCTGATATTTATAAGAGAGAGATTGTTCAGAATACCACACACGAATCGATAATATACGGGGTTAGATACGGATTTGTATATACTAACGTGCTTACAAATTCAAATTTTTCTTTGAAGTTCATCTATCGTTCAGCGGGAAAGCATCAAGTCAGTTATGTTTCGGCAACAAATCGCGATCGAGGGAGAAAATTCAAAAACACAGTCAATGGATTCTTTTTACTTATTCATTCATATGAATAGAGGGCCACGACCAGGTTTGGGACGTTTTATATTTTTACAATACACTCGCAGTATAATTATCAGATTATCACTAATATATGTGAGTTGGATATAACTTCTACATCTACCGTTCGATCTACAGTTCGTAGAACGTTTCATCGGAATCTTTGTCGAGTAGACTATGGAACATCTGTAGATAACGTTAATATGTCCTAACGATGAAGGAATTATAGTTATAGTTAAAGCAATTCATTTGCTCCAGTTTTATTTTATAGTTTATCAATTTAAAAAACAAATAAATTCTTCAATAATTTTATTCTAAATGTGGACATTGTTATAACGATTCAACCTGTAATCTGTAATATCCCACTGCTGGGGATAGGCCTCGTTCTCCATGTAGGAGAAGTATTGGAAATTCAACCACCACTACGCTACTCCACGGTGGGTTAGCCGATATGTTCCCTACCATGAGTATTAATCGCTGTCAGGTATTTATGATAACAACCGGAAACGACAGCTTAGCGAGCTCTTCGAGTCACGGTGGGGAGACCCACAAGGATAAAATATCCAAACCATAAACAAATATTTTTGCACAAATTAAAATATCCATCGCGTCTAGGAACTAAACTAATATTATAATAATAAAAAACCTTATACTTTATATTTTATTGTTCTTATATTTTATAACTAACCGGAAGTGATTGCTTATAAAATATAATATTATCGGAATAAATTTAATTTATCTAACAATATTTGTTTGCATTGATGATATTATTTCCTTGGATATGAAACGATTCGGAGGAAACGTATATTTGAATAAAGTAATAAAAGTTCTTTAATTGGTTATTTGTTAAGACCTTAACTTCGCTTACACATTTCCGAGATTTATTGATACACCCACGACGAATTTTATTTGACATTGAAAGGGATATTTATAAATCAAATATTTCTTATTATTTGTACAAATATATTTATACTAGCTTCTGCCCGCGACTTCGTCGGCGTGGACTCCTCTACTATTGGTCTTAGCGTGATGATACATAGCCTATAGCCTTCCTCGATAAATGGGCTATCTAACACTGAAAGAATTTTTCAAATCGGCCCAGTAGTTCCAGAGATTACCGCGTTCAAACAAACAAACAAACAAACAAACAACCAAACTCTTCAGCTTTATATATTAGCATAGATTGAACTACCAGTTACCTGCGGCTTCGCTCGAGTAGAAGTTGATAATACTTACAAAGATGTGCTAAAGTAGTGTATAATTATTATATTACAACCCTTTGGTTCACGTTTTGTGCTTTAGAACTACTAGACTACTCACAGACTTCGATCACGCTTCATGGAACAGTCGTGCAAAACAGTCCTCTCTTCGGTCTTCTAAAGCCATTTTTATGTAATTTCAGTAGTATAAACTAATCTCCTATTTAACCATACAGAATTTCTGCAAATGCTAGAATATTTCGACATGTCCTATGTATAAGGGCCAATGTGAAAAATGACAACTTTTCAGTAGAGGCTCTCAAAGTTTCAATTTGCTATAATTTTTACATGCTTCAACTTATGTTATTGAAATTTTGCATAGTTACTATGACACCTAATGTTCATTTTTCTAGCTAGATTGACTTATTTGTATATTATTAGTTTTTTACCTAATGTAGATATGCCTATATACGTAACTTTTTTAATTTAATTATATTGAAAAAATAATAATAAAAAGGCCAATGAGTCATTTTGGTCAATAAACTCGGCAAAAACTAATTTTAAAAGAACATTTGTTTTATAACAAATATTTAACATAAATAAATAACTTAAATAAATGATAATAATATAATTTTTATATGACATATTATTTCACATTGACACTTATACGTTATCCGAGAGACCGTTAGACGCGGGATTCCCCCGCGTACAAGTCTCGAAATAACTGTTTGGCCTTTATATGTCAAAAATTTTGTCAAATAAGCCCTTTTACTGCAGAAAAAAATAGTATTTGCACCCATAAATGTGTATTTTTTTAATGCAACTTGCAAACTAGACTAAAAGGAAGCATTTAAAACAAAAAAGTGAAAATGCTTAAATTGTTGCTTTGGCCCTTATACATAGGACATGTCGATTTGTTTATGTTATATGAAATCAAAAGCCTAAAAATTAAAAATGCATGTTTCCACAATTTCTAATTTCGATATGAAGAGAAAACATTTAAGATACATTGAGGCGTAAAAATGACATTAAGACTGGACTATTTATTTATTTAATTATTTTTAATCAATACCTAACCGAGTCTCAGATTAAAGGTTTAAAATAATATTTGTAATTTCAAAAGCAGTCAAGAAATAAAGGTTTATGCATAATTAAGATGCAAATTCATACAAAATGTCAAAGATTTTGAAGTAAGTGATTTTTCCTCAAAAATTCTGAAGCACATATTTATGTATTTATGATGAATACCCAAGAAAAAAATTTCAAGCTTCTAACTCCCGAAATAACGGACTTCCATAAAAAATAATGTCATGCCTTCTTTTACCTGTTTAAGGTTAAACTTTCCACAAAGCTATAACACGTGCTTACTCATATTTAATTAATAGTCCAGAATAAAAATTTGATGTCCAGCTTCAAAAGTGATAAACTTTCCATTCAAACATTCAACCCCTATTTCACCTCTTTAAGGGTAGATTGTCTCCAAATGCTGAAATTTGTATTTTATCAATTTTGAATCAGTAGTTAAAAAAAATCATACTTAAAAATAACGGGTTTGTCATACACACTTTCAACCCCTTTGTCACCCCCTTAGAAGTATAATGTCTCACAATCTGTTCCTTGTGAACGACAATGAATACGTGTATTAACTTATCGCGAGATTAACCTATGTAGATAAACAATTAAATTGACCTATAGAAACAGAACGAAAACTGCTCCTACATCTCGGTGATAGCTTGTATTGATTAATGTTTTCAGATTGCAACTGCAACGTCATACATTCTTACCAATTATAAATACAACAATACTTACCAGCAGTATTATTTATGTGTATCTTTTGTATAGTATTTACATATTGTATAGTTTTTTACAGCAGCAGGAAACCTGGTTAAAATATGGAGCAGCCCGACTGGGGTAGTACCTCGACCTTACAGAAGATCACAGCTAAATAATACTGTTTTCAAGCAGTATTATTCCTGTTGGCGAGTAAGGTGACCAGAGCTCCTGGGGGGGGGGGGATTGGGATAGGGTCGGCAACGCACTTGCGATGTTTCTGGTGTTGCAGGCGTCTATAAGCTACGGTAATCGCTTACCATCAGGTGAGCTGTACGCTTGTTTGCCTACCTAGTTATACAAAAAAAAAAATATTTTGTACCTAACAAAATCATAAACATGAGCTTTTTGTGTTTGTTTGCTCAGAAAGGATTTTAGGATTTCACTAGTAATAAAAATCGAGGTTAGCTGACACAAGTCTAGTTTCTGTTTTACTTGTATGTACGTAGGTAAGTTGCAATAGCAAGCGTACGCTTAAAAAGGTAAGAACAAAAGACGGATCTGAGTTAAGTCCGAGCTAATTCCTTCCAAGTCGATGGCTGCATGTGCTCGGAATTACTTTATAGTTTCAAATTCCTCAATCTTTTTAAAGCTTTTAGTGATGATAAATATATATATATATACGTAAATCGTTCCTTAATATATAAATGTTATCAGATATTTACATTAAAACAAGAAAATATTATGTCATATACAAAAATACATATATCTGTAATACACCTGGTTTTATTGTATGCATTATATTTCATTTCAAAATTTGACAGATTAAAATCTATACTAATATAATAAAGCTGAAGAGTTTGTTTGTTTGTTTGTTTGTTTGTTTGTTTGAACGCGCTAATCTCAGGATCTACTGGTCCGATTTGAAAAATTCTTTCAGTGTTAGATAGCCCATTTATCGAGGAAGGCTATAGGCTATAAATCATCAAGCTAAGACCAATAGGAGCGGAGTCCACGCCGACGAAGTCGCGCGCAGAAGCTAGTTCCAAATATTCCTTTCAAGAAGTTACTAAATTTGCATTGAAATATATCTATTTAATTAAAAATGATACATAGGTAGGCTTTAATGACATACAATGACTACATTCAATGGCCCCCACTAAGATATCTATACTAATATATAAAACTGAAGAGTTTGTTTGTTTGGTTGTTTGTTTGTTTGTTTGAACGCGGTAATCTCTGGAACTACTGGGCCGATTTGAAAAATTATTTCAGTGTTAGATAGCCCATTTATCGAGGAAGGTTATAGGCTATGTATCATCACGCTAAGACCAATAGGAGCGGAGTCCACGCCGACGAAGTCGCGCGCAGAAGCTAGTAATTTTATATGTAGATATCTGAGCTCTGGTGATATCTCACACAAGCAAACACCCTGGTTTCGAATCGTATCTGTATGACCTGTACAAGCATTTAATAATAGCGGCATTAGTATCGAACTCGTGAATGCCAGCGTAGTATTCAGTTTCTCTTACTTATAACATTTTTTGAAAGATGAAAAAACAAAGAGATAATTGGAATACACTTAGCTAGGAATTGAACATTTTCAATACTCTGTAATAGCCTTTATATTCACGGTACTTTCACCAAATAGTCGTCTCATTTATACGGAGCGCTTGTATAACAAGTTAGTAGTACTAAACAAGGGGCGATAATTCGCACAAACGATTGAGATAAGAAACTTGGCGGGCGCGTGCATCTTTGAGACAATACTTGCCCTTATCCGTGCCATTGTTCTTGTTAATTAACTTGCCAAATCGTTTAATTCTGCAGTTCAAACGATTTATATCGAGATGATGTTCGGTAATAATTTTTGATTTTGAATCACTCGATTTTTTATGAATGACAATAACAAAACATTTGATGTATTGAAAAACTATTATTTATTGTTTAATTGAATCTAAAGCTTTTTATGTTGATTAAAAGTTTGACATGAAATTTTCACGATAACCGTTCTTGTGGGGTAAAATTTTTAAATTGTAATTTTATTTTATATGTTTTTATCAGCAGAAATATTTGTTTCTTGTGTGTATCTGTTTAGGTGTGCCATCGTGTCTCCGAGAGCACATAAAGCTCTCGGTACCGGCTGCTATCACCGACAAGTGATAGCGATCGTTACTCGTGGTAAGGAAATTAACTAACTTGCATTGAAGCAGCATCATGGAGTAGGCTCCGACTCTTGTCGTATATGAAGAAAAAATCTTTTGACCAGCAGAAGGACTTTACAGGTTGATTATTTAACTCATTAATAAAGCCCTTTCATTTTATACCCATATTGTAGAAGTGCACTAAAGAAAGCCTTTATCCCTAGAAAAAAAAACTAGTCCGCACTCTTGGATATGCCGCCATGTTGGATTTAGAATGACGTCACAAAGTTAACCATAACATTGTCATCCAAATTAAACTTGTATACAAAATTTCAGCTCAATTGATAGAAGATATCTGCTTCAAAATTGAGTTGCAAATTTCGCCCGAACTTACATACGTACATAATTACATACATACATATATTCATTGCAAGTTAAATAAAAGCTTGTAATAGTAATCTAATTTTGATTGAATACTATTCCCACTTAGGTTAACTAATAAGCAATAACAGAAGTGAAACATGATAGCTTAATCTCGAAAATAAATGAATAATACAGAAAAATATTTGGTTCTTTGCAATAAAATTAATTGATTGGTGAAATTTAATACGGGTATAATTGAAAACAGAGGTGAGGTCAAAAGTAGGTCGTTATCGCTGGCCCGTTGGGAAATGATGCAATGGAGAAATTTTTATTCGGCCGGAAAATATTTTGTTTGCTAACTCGAAAACGGATTACATGTTTTATTAACTTAATAAACGTTGTTTTTGTACGACTGACTTGCCATATTTATGTGCGCGTAATTGTATTCCGAGTAAAAATGGGAATTAGAGATTTAGTCTTCGAGTAATTGTATAAATTTTAAATGTCGCGTGTTTATTTTGTTTCTAGATAATTTGTAATTTTATTCTATTTTAGAAATAAGGGAACCAGATTCTAAGCTTATTGTTATCTCTTTAATTTATTCACTTTGTGTAAATACTAAGGTATAAACAATTATTATTTGCTCACATGAAAATAGCCTGTATTTAGTTTCTTGAATACATTTCATGTTACATTTGTACATTGTTTTCTAATGTTTACGCGAATTTCACTAATTATAATGAAACAACTTTTTCGGATTTTATCGCGGTTTATTAATACCCAGGACTGAGTCCTTTCGTGACCATGGTTACTGTAAAGTATCCGAAACGTCGGGCATCTAAAAACTTAATAATCCGCGATAAAATCCGAAAAAGTTGTTTCATTACATTCGTATGTTAAAACTTTTAATTATTTATAGTTCTGTAAAAAACATTAATCAAAATATGAAACACAAAACGATTTAAATCTATGTCGTACACTTTTATTGTAAGTGAAACTTACACTGATAAAAGAAATGGATTACGTTTGTGATGAGATAAAGCGTAGCTTGGAGCTGATATGATATATGATTTAGGAATGATTTGCATACTTCGAGCGCGAAACAGACAGCTTGTGCTCATTATGTTATATTCGAAAATTACGTATTAAATATTTTTTGGGTAAATTTTCTCACTTTGAATCATGTAGGAAAGCATTTATTTCATGTTTTGTTCAAACAGAACAGATATGGCGTGTATTTTAAAGTGTATTCACACAACCAAATTCTGAAAAAGCTTATAATTTTTTTAGATTGCTTCGTAGTTAATTATTACTTATCTTGGGGAGGCCTATGTCCAGCAGTGGACTGCAATAGGCTGAACTGACTGACTGACAAACTGACTAATTATTATTAATTAATGATAATAACTTCAATTTAAGTATTATTACATGATAACAACCGGGACTGTCGCGCGACGGCTCAACGTTATCTCCGAATCACGGTGGGGAGACCCACAAGGACTGCACAAACACCCAGACCACGGCAAACATTACTGTATGGGCAATAAAAATGTTTGTCATGTGCGGGGATCGAACCCGCAACTGCCATCACAATAGCTACAAACCAGTGCTGTTACCGTTGAACATAGTAGGGAATATCCGCCAACCCGCATTGGAGCAGCGTGGTGGATTAGGCTCTGATTCTTCATGGGGGAAAGAGGCCTATGCCTAGCAGTGTGTATTACAGGCTGAATCATAAGTATTTTATGCAAAGCTTTATGATGATTTGTTGTCTAAGTTCTTGTATATTAAATAATTAAGAAAAATTAAGTAGGAGTCCTTACAAAAATAAAGAAATGAAAAAAAAATCTTTCTATAGAATATTTTACTACAATAATATTATTTCTTCTTAGCTACGTTGCTACTTGTTAATTGCTATTTGTTGATTAAGCGGAAGTTCAAGCGATACAAGTGCTTGCAGTTTCTAAGATTTAAAACCGGATTACCAAACAACGGTAACCATAAGCAAAATAAACAAGTTAATGTGTTTGTACTTCGCTAAGACGTGTTGTAGGGACGAGAAGGAAACGTTCTATTATTATAACAAGAGATTATCCAAGTCAGTTCGTGTAGTCGCCTGCAAACATTCTCTTGCAAGTTCACAAATGGCCTAATTTGCATCTTGGAAGTTTTCGTAAAATGTAGCTTGCGCGTAAATGGGACTCTTAGTTATACCCTCTTGATTCCAATCATTTTGCTGGGCATAACCATTTAGATATGTAGGCTTATCATTCTAGCATTACAAGTAATTAAATATAATTTAAAATAAACGTAACCCTAGTACCGAACGAAATTACAAAATATAACAATTCACTTGCATGTCTTTGTTATTTTATTTTATCTTTAATTGTTTTTTTCACAAAATGTTTCTGCGAAATATTTAAATTTCATAATCTTAATAAATTAAAAATATTTTATTTAATGGAATTAATCTTATTTACGTGATCGTTTGGTTGGGATATTAAACAACAGGACCTGGGTGACCGAGCCTAGCTCGGTATTTTCATTTTATTTTTTGTTTTTTTTTCTCGGTATTTTTATATTTTAATTTTATTTAAATAATAAATCACGAGTGAAATTTAAAAAAAAAAAGAAAAAAAATTAATCTGGAGACTGAGATTCGAACTCGGGTCAACACGCCGATTTCCTAATTACGCTGTTACAGCTATGATGATAGAAGTGAAATTAAGCTTCGTATTCTAATGATATTTTTTCATTGCCTAAAAACAGGGATAAAACGACATTTTTTTTTTTAATGAATCCTAGCTAGATCAATTTTTTGCCCCCGAAATCCCCTGTATACTGAATTTCACGAAAATCGTTGGAGCCGATTCCGAGATTCAAATTATATATATATATATATATATATATATATATATATATATATATATATATATATATAATTATATATATATAAGTATAAGATTTTGGGCTACGCGCATCGGGGTGAAATAGAATTTTTATTACATTAGTAATGTTCCATTATGACATAGTAGAAAATAATGGTAGTGTATCAGACATGTCCTAAGTAAGTAAGTGTTACAAGGTTTGGTTGACCACGGGTCTGACATTGTATATCATGCTGAAGGTTTGATGGATTCCTTTATAGTTTATTTTTTATCTATACAAATAAATAAAATTTGAGTGTCTGTTTGTAATAATAATATAACCACTTTTTAATAAGTTCATATGGATGTATACACGGTACATACACCAACAAAAATTTTTTTTATAATTTTTGTCTGTCTGCCTGTCTGTCCGTCTGTCTATTTGTTTTGGCTTATCTCTGAAACGGCTGGTTGAACTAGAACCTAACTTTTAAACATAACAGTATAATATCCTATTTTGTTTTGATAGATTTTTCAATACAAGATTAAATTTTTAAAATATTCCATTTTTAACATATATTTTTTGTAAGCGTACATATACAGACTTTTTAAAGCGTGTATATCTTTAACAAAACTATAGTCAGCACGAACTAAGATACTTTTTACGATAATACTAGCTTCTTGCGTCTTCGTAGCTGTGACAAGCAATTCTCTTGCAAGATCTCTAATGCCCTTATTTACATTTTGCAACTTTAGAGACGCGAAATAGATTTATTTACATTTAAGGGTCATCTGGGGTGAAAATTGTGAACTACTCGTATACTATTTACATAAGGAATTTGATTTATATATTTATTATATTTCGTATCACTTTTACAAAAGCGGAAATATTTTTAAAACGAAATATGGATGGATGGACAAATAGACGTGTTAAAAAGTCGTCTAGAACCGTATGAAATTTTATTTGTACGTAATGTAAGTAAATAAGAGTAATTTAATGAAGTGAAGTAACCCAAATCTTACCCTTTTTGTCCCGAAATTTCAGATTGAAACTCGGGATCACGATTTACGAATTTATCGTACTAGTGTGTTATTTACAGTTTAATTTAACAAAAAATACTTATGAATTTTCCGATATTTTTTTCTGACGGTTTTGTTGATCGTAAAAAAAACAATGAAACTCTTTTCACCATTTAATTGATTTCAATTTCGAATCGACAAGTAAAGAAATGAGAACATCAACTACATAGCCAAAGTCAATTGATTGACAAATATGGGCCCCGTAAACGATCAAACTTGTTTGTCAAACTTGTTTGATCAAAATTCATGTTTTCATATAATAAACACATCAAAAAAGCCCGCAGCCCCGCACACGATCAAATAATTTGACAAACACGTTTGTAAAACAGAAATTTAATATGAAGTTTGATCAAATATTTGATCGTCTACGGGGCCCTTATATATAACAATTAAATTACTTAATCATTTTAAAATTTAATTTTTATAAAATGACGATTCGAAAGTGGTCATGGGGCCTATTTGAATAAAGTTATTTTTGATTTTGATTTTGATAATGGGACCACATGACAAGCAGTAGGTTTCAGTTAGGTAAAAAATTATGGACATTTAAAAAAAAACAATCAACTTGAGAACCTCCTCCTTTTTTGAAGTCAGTTGATACGTAAAACATCGTAGCCTTTGTGATTTTTCAAAGAAATAATGAAATGTTTAATTAAAATTCGATGTTTAAACACAATCATTATGCGAATAATCTTTGTGTAGATGGGTGACAAAAATGCTCGTAGTATTTCTCCGTTGATTTCTTATTTCGATTCTTTGAAAGAAAATTAATCAGCCTCTCTGTCAACAATGAAAGCATTTAGATCAGGTGTTTGTAGCGATATTTTTCTCTATGGGTTGATAAGTTTTTACTTTTAATAATAAATGGGGAATTTTACATCTTAAAATATTTCCGTTATGTATACTTTATCCACAATCGAATTAAATTTTACTTACCAACGAGATGCATGTTAAGTACCGGTACGTTGCCGACCATACCCCTGGACTTCTCACGGAGCACTGGAACATTTACTTACTACAGCAACACAACACTCAAAAGCAGTCTTATATGACTGTGATTATTACTATTTCTGTGACTGTGATCCTCTGTAAGGTCCTCCAGACTTTGAGCAAGGTATTTCATATTCATTGTATTTTATATTTTGCTTTTTAAGTCTTTCTGCTCCGCGAGTTGTGGGTTCGAATCCCGCTTGAGTCTGGGTGTAATATTTGTGTTTATATATGTATTATTTCCGTGCATATTTATAAAAAAAATATTTAGCTATATCAGCCGGCTGTTATCTATAACACAAGGATTAATTTGCTTATCTTAGGAATGGACGACTATGTGTGAATGTTATAAGATATTTATTTATTTATCTTCTACAGGGTATAATAAGGTAGAGCACAGCAGGAAATATCCTGGTCAAAATCAGGAGCAGTCCGACTGGGGAAGTACCTCGAACTTACAGAAGATCACAGCTAAATAATACTGCTTTCATGCAATGTTGTGTTCCTGTGATGAGTAAGGTCACCAAAGCTCATGGGGGTGTTAGGTGCAGAGGTAACACACTTGCGATGCTTCTGGTGTAGCAGGTTTCTATAAGCTACGGTAATTGCTTATCATCAGGTGAGCTGTACGCTTGTTTCCCAATCTAGTTGTATATATTAAAAAAGGGAGAAAAAACCATATGGGGCCGTGCAGTGTGATGTTAAGAAGGCTGAATAAATTAATAAAAAATTTGCTTTGCCCAACATAAGCTTTAATTTAGAAAAATACTGGTGGACCTAAAAATCTTATATATAACTTTTTTCTTTTTTGAACCAGTTAAATTTTATGAGTAATAAAAACATTGTTTTAATAAGCAATTGCTATTGATACCTTAACAACTTGTCTTCTTTTGAAAATAAATAATTTGAAAAAAGTCAGTGAGATTCCTTTTAGATTGTTTTCCAGTAAGGAAAACGAAAGCAAAATAAAAAAGTGATTAATAAATTTGGGTCTGAATGAACCCAAATAAAGTAATATTCTTGGAAACATTCCTTTAGAATGAAAAGGGAAACAATGCAATCGAGTCATTAATCAACATCACGTCTCTACGAAGAGAATGACCGATTTTCTCGAGATAAAGCGCTCTATAAATAATTATATATAAAGTATACAATATATAAGTACACAAATAAGGTTCTAATGTGTATTGGGGTATATAAGCCTAACTTAATTTAACTAGGTTCGTGTACGAAAATTAATCTAAACACGAAATACTGTTATTGTTAAGAGGAATAATGTTTTGGTTACATATTACTTATACATACATATTATAATATTCTGAAATGTATTATTAAATCAATATTATATAATGTGTTTTTGTTATTATATTAGTCATTGTTATATCAACAAAAAATACGTAATAATGAGTAAAACTATATCATACTTCCATTTGTCTAAAATCTAGTATTTTACTTTCAATCGTTTAGTAGAAACAATAGAAACAATAGCCGTCTCAATAACATATTTTCCTACTCAGCGACAATATTAAAAAAGGCAGTGTGGCGTTTTTACCCGTTTCAACATACGCCATTATATATATCACCGTTAAAAGCCGGGTCGACTCACCATTGTTCCGTGACGGCAAAATTAAGGCACAACGTTTAATGTTTTCATTTTTAATTCCCGCTATCTGAGTGCAAAATTTAAAAAGCAGATAATAACTTTAGCAGAACACAACGGTGCGGTCAAAAGCTGTAAAATGTGCCTTTTATTGCTCGGCTTTAATTGCATTCTTCGCACTCGCGCCGTTTGCTTTCCCTTGCCGCGTTACCATTTCCGCTGTTGTGGATTTCGAGATATTTGTTTTTGATTTGACTTTGTTTGAAATGCAACGGCATATTTCTCCAGTAATTTGGCGTGAGTGTTATTAATATTTAATAATTTAATATTAAAGATTCGTTAGATGGCACAGATGTATGTTTGTAAAGTAGGTACTTAAAAAAAAAATAAAAAAAAACATGTAACGGTTTTAATTTGAATAATAATAAAATTTATCATAGTCTGTAATTAATATAGAGTTATCACGGAGTTATCATCTACGAGTACTACATAGACCAAGTTAAGATGAGAAGAGATAGCTAAAGACTAAACTACTACTTTTTATAATTAATCAAAACATACGCTTCTAATTATAGTTATTAATTATTGAAACCATCGCTCCAAATCTCACGTATCCATTTTCCTTCAGCTTTAGTTACGAAAACATTGTTGCATCAATATTCTTATTGATTATTTGATTACTTGTTCTACTTGTACTAGTTTGACCGTTGGTGCACTTGGCTGTGGCCCTGCTTTTCGCTTCTAGGCGGTGGGTTAGATTCTCATTTCAAGCTAAGGGATATTATTACATGTATATATTTGATTTTGTTTTTAATATTAATATTATTAAAAACAAAAATCAAAATGTATTATATTATTATACTTGATTTACATAAAATTATATTATTCTAATATTTTATACTAATACGTAATAATTGTGTTTCGCAAACGAAAAAAAACCGACTTCAATTACATCGACAAGTAATACAACGTAATAAGACGAAAAAATAGTCCAGTAAATACGCGCTATTAAAGATTACTCAAAAAGTTGTAATTAGTTTTCGATCTAATTTAAACAAGACTACAGACACAAGCGATAGAGACAAGTATTAGCTTTCGATTAAAGTAAGAATCATCGAAATCGGTACACCGAGTAAAAAGTTATGCGGTATAATATAACGTAGGTCGACGAAAAAGTAGTCACGTAAATACGCATTATTAGATATAACTCTAAAAGTACTTGTCAGATCTCAATTAAATTAAAATGGGACCGCATGACACGCAACACCTTTCAATTAAAACAAAATAGATCGAAATCGGTCCACCCAGTCAAAAGTTCTGAGCTAAGATACATTAAAAAAAAACATACGTGTCGAATTGAGAACCTCCTCTTTTTTGGAAGTCGGTTAAAAATAACGAATTAATATTTAAAATATAATTAAATAGGTAATTTTAAGTCAAACACTCGTTATAATGATTAGAGTGTTATAAGATTACTCAACCATCTCCTGGCAGTACAATTTCTGTCACTGTGTGTATTAAAATAATCAATCTTCTCTATTATATAGATTCTAGTGGGTGTAAATACAAGTTCGTATCGCTTTTCCACGAACTTTATTAAACTTCATTTTGAGTTTGATATTCTAAAATAACAACTCAGTACACAGAAAATTGTATAAAAATAAATAAATCTATAATCTCTCACTATGTGTCAATCCGCATCAGTGTCGTAGCGAAAAAGACTTATATTTATTTATTAGATATTGGAAAACATGAATTATACTTTATCTACTTGCGAAAATCGTCTCGTCTGTCTAAAAATAACAGTCCAAATCCTAGTTTAAAAATAAATTTGCCCTTCAAAAGGATGTTTACACCTACTTAAAATTACTAGAGTTATTTTGAGATAGATTAAAGCATTACAATTGTAAATAGTAACTTTTATTATTGATACAAGTGAATAAAATAATTGAATACAACACATTAATAAATGAAGTACCTACATAGTGTAGACTCGATCTATAACCTATATATAGCATCTATGCAGGTGACGATTCACACAAAGTTTCTCTTACATCGTCTCTACAAAACCAATATTGACGTAATTAATAACACAGAACTCGCCGGATGAAAACGAAGGACTACGGTGATACATAACGTAAATTTGTTATTCCTGTTCCGAATTTACTACGTTAAATCTTTAATATCATGAAGAGGATTGTCTGTTTCTCTGAGAGAACTAGTTTTGTTTTCCGTTCTTTGTATTTTTTCTCAAGTAGATGGTAATATGAAATAATAATTTCTCTAAATTTAATCTAAAACTACTAAGTAGTGAGTAAACTTTAAGTAGTGAGAGGTCAGGAAAAAGTTTGTTCGTATTTACGTAACCTTGTACTGAAAAATCAGGTATTATTGAGGTAGAGTAGGTATAGCAGGAAATATCATGCTTAAAATCTGGAGCGGCCCGACTGTGGAAGTACCCCGACGTTACAGAAGATCACAGTTAAACAATTCTGCTTTTAAAAAGCCTGCAGTATTGTTTTCCTGTGCTGAGGAAGGTGACCAGAGTTCCTAGGGGGAATTGAGAATAGGGTCGGCAACGCGCTTGCCTTGCTTCTGATGTTGCAGGCGTCTATAAACTACGGTAAACGCTGACCATCAAGTGAGCCGTACGCTTGTATAAAAAAGGCGTGAGGTTAATTTAATTTCAATCTTACTCCTACATATAAGAGAAAAATTTTCTAGCCTTGGACTCTTACAGGTATAGGTATAGGTATAACTTAAAATTTGATGACCTACATTTATATTTACCCACTAGCAATTTTTATAAAAACCTACTGAAATTTAAGCCAACTCGTTGATATACATATCTTAGACGCATTAATAAAAGCTTCAAGTTTATCCAAAGCAGAATCACTTTGTTGAATATAAAATGATTTGCTCACTGAACAGTAAATACAAAATACACGTACGTTCATTGTACGCTTACATGCCAAATCGTAATTTCATCCGAATGAAGGAGTAATGAAATTCACCATATTCATGTACAGAATAACGAAAAATTTTTACGCCCCTAACAGCTGACGTAGACGTAAAACGGCGTAAAATCTTCAAAGTGACTGTATGGGAAGACTTCCTATGGTTGATGGAAAAAAATGATTTTCGGTTTTTATGTAACGACTTTCGATTCGCGTGTACGAGTGCTCTTCACGAGGGTCGGGATCCGAGCTGAGTGTTCCTCTGCTAAATAAGGCGTGACTTATAGAGCAGTAACTTCATGATACTCGCTATATATATCAAAATATCAATTTCACACTGCACTGCCTTTTTAGGTTCGAAATATATCGTTGACGATATATATAGATTGGTTGGATAATATTTCAAAAACATTTTACGTTTTGTGCCGAATCCTTCGTTATTGAGCCTGAATACGATATATTAATAGACTATGGATGTTAAAATATTTACTAGGTACTTTGTGAGGATTTTTTTGTACTTTATGTGGATATTTGTGGTAGATGATTGGAGTTTACTTATTATTAAGCAATTTAGGGCGGTTTGAACAAATTACGGGAAGCGATGTCGTGTGATACAACGAAGCAGCAGTGACGCTAGAGAAAGACGTATTGTAGCACTTTGATTTATTTGTTGGATTGTTTTAATCAATTATAATTTAACTAATTATAGAAAATTGTATATGTGAAACGTTACAGTAATCGTATACATATTATAATATAGGATAATCTTAACAACACACAAAGACAATTTTGATTTGAAACTGTAAAGATCATTAAGCTTTCATTTCTTTTTTATGTAGGGTTAATGATGCATAAAGTAACCTACGATCTTTTCCAGCGGTTCGACCTTGAAACTAATCCTAATTAATATTACTCTTACCTTTGTTAACTTTTTTTATTATAATAAAAAATTATAACGTAATAAACAACATAAAAAATTTGAAATTTTTATCCGTAATATTTTCATCATCCGTAATATTAGCTCAAACCAAAAGCCTTATTAATTTTACCTTTCTTGTTCTGTTCAATTTATTAAATAAAACATCAAGTAAATAAATCGCCTGAAGTAAAAAATGTTCCATAGCAAAAGTGTAAATAATATTACAACAACATAACGGTGAGGAATATAATTATTCAATTATTTGCTTAATCGTGGTGGGATCTTTGGATCTGCTGAAATCTTATAAAATTATGTGTATCGTAATTTTTGTATTAATATTTCTACGAAAATGTTATTGTGTTTAATAAAATGAACTCCGTTTATTGAAGAAACTTGTTATAAATAACTCTAAAGGTAACACCAAGGCCGTAACCATAATCGATGACAGATCTGATGGTTTATTAACGTTTTTAAACTGGTTTTCGTTGTTGAGAAATATACTTTATGTATCTTTTTTGTTCTACATACAATTATGTACTTTTTACCCGACTGCAGAAAGAGGATAATGTTTTTCGAGGGTAGTTTGTATGTATGTATGTATGTATGTATAAAACTTATGTATGTAAGTGTAAGGTGTAATAAAAATTAGTTATTAAAAAAACAAACTAACTGCGACAAGTAACCACTTAAAAGGAAAAAAAACAGTCTTTACATAAGTTCACCGTGTATTATATTCTACTAGTGTATTATTAATATAATTATATACTTCAAATAATATGTGCAGGGCACACAAAAAAATAACCCAAAAAAATTCAACTGATAGTAGTTTAGTTTTGTTAGTATTCAATTGATAGTAGGATCAGTGTCTTGTAGATTTTTTTTGTGCCTACGAGCAATAATTTGAAGTATATAATTATAATACTAACACATTAAAATATCCGTAGTTTATGAAACTATCAAATGGAATATAATACACGGCGCACTGAATACTTTGTAGCAGTCGGTTTTTTTTAAATAATTAAGTGTTATTGATGATGTTAAGAGTTTGGACCAAGTTCATTAGGTATAGTATGAGCGGTGGTTGGGTCGAAACTATTTATATTATCATTCTGATATTAAATATTTTTTGAAAGTTATGAAAAGCTGACTCGAGCAAAACGCAAGACGTAAAAAAATTGATGTTATCGTAATAACCTGCCTACGGCGATCAAAAGTATATTGTTTGTAATGTTAATTAAATTCGATGTTGCAAAATAATTAGAAATATCAAAGTAGATGGAGTGATGAGATTACCACTGTTATCAAAATTCTGATCGATTTCAAATTTTAATTAACTGTTAATTTTCGAATGAACATTGAACTGAAACACAAGTTTGATTATAATTAATTTCATTTCAAATTTATTTTCGTATTGTCTGTTTTAGAATTTAATTAAAGGTATCACACTAATTTATGTACGAAAATGTAAATTTTGCAAATAAAATCTTGGAATTTATACTGATATAATGAATTCAAGGGTTAAAAGGTCGAACAAATATTTGGAATATTATAAAAGTACAAATAATGTTGAATTAAAATGTATTATTAATAATACCATAAAATTAAAAGTTACCTGGGTAAATGTTATTTGTTAAAAAATATGAGTCGGACAGTTTCTTCGAATTCTTATATTTAAGATCGTAATAATTAAACAAATACAAAAACAAAATAATAACTTACTAAATCAAATTCAATTATTATGAAATAAAAATTAATATTAACAAAGTCGTTGTGTTTCATAATTGTCTTAAACTTGCTAACAACATCGGATGATTACAAAAATATATGAAAGATAAAAAGAAAAGATAACGACCTACCTCCGTCTCTTCACGTGATCACCGCGAATTATGTGATTCGAGACTCGAATGCCAAAATGAAAGCGACAAAACGTGGCGAGAACTTACCCAAAATTATTACCGAACCAATCGGCGTCCTGACATCCCACCCTAATACAGGTGCCTGAGACGACGCCTTTATAAAATACAGAAATACTCATCCAGTTTTCAATAAGAAGGGAAACGTGATTTGGAAGCGGCTATGGAAAATTCTTACTAAATTTAAGCTAATGGGTTCAGAAAAATTGATTTTAAAATAGGTGCAGCAGTTTGGCGGTTATCCAATGATATTGTGTTCATGGTTTATAAAAGTACAATTTAAAAGTTCATGCGATTCGTATTTATTTCTAATAGCAGCCATATTTTAACGCAATCCCCGGGTTTTGAAACCTTTATTTAGTCATTGATACCAAAATTTATAATTTGATCTATATTCAAAGTAGCTCTTTACTTGCAGCTACGCCCGCGTCGATAACAATATTGGTACGTATTATTAGGTATTGTTTATGATTGCACACAATTATATCAGTGATAATGCGACTTCTCCTGGTAAAATAATTTTTAAAATCAGTTCAGTGTTACAAACAAATAAAAAACAATAGGTCCTTTTTTATTATATTAAGTACAGATACTATTTATATATTTATATTTTTTTATTTATACATCTCTATAAGGGTTAACTTTTCAAAAAATAATGAAAGGGTATTGTTAGATTCTGCAAAAAACTACTAACCATGAAATAGGTCACGATATAAAGAAGAAAAAAAAACTTTATATTTTCGTTGAAATTATAAGTACCTATCTAAACTCGATTTTTGTATATTAGCTTTATTTTTAAAGTTATTTTCCTTTTACAGTCTGGGCGGAGATTTCGTTTAGTGACTACAATAGACCAAGGGATTACGACTTAACTTTGCGAATCGCAAGCCGACCTCTCCATTGTTGGTCCATTGTGGTTATTTCAATTCGGTCGTATTTGAATTTCATAGCGGCTACTTCTACAAACATATGTGTACATACAACAAATTGTATTTTTATACAGTGTTAATTAAAGTAAACAAAATGTCAAACGACACCCTCATGTATTTAATCGTGTTAGTATTGGTGCGTACTTTCTAGAAGGTCATTTTATGTATCTCGATCCAGAAACCCTTTTAGTAAGTAACTCAAGGGAATTCTCAGGAAAATCAGTTTTGATAAACATCTCTCGTTTGAATACCTGCTACTCTCAGTTAATTTTGTTGCTTTTGAGTCATGGTAAAGTTGGAAGGGTAAATATGATAAATAAACGATGTTCGGTGTTATTATAAAGTTTATATTAAATAGGCACATGTTATCTTTGCTTCGAGTCTAGTACGTGAGCTGTATATAATAAATTAGATTAAAATGTTGGTTATGAAAACCTTTATAGATCTTATATAAGATACTTTATAGTAAGGACCATTTTTTTTTCAAAAATACGGTATGATTAGAATCATAGTAACAGTTAAATTATAAAATTGTACCTAATTGTTCATAACTACTTTTAACTAAGTTCATGGTTATTATACCGAGAGAATCACAGACATTCATAAATATTTACATTTTGAAGAGCGTTAATTTGTATTTATTTACTAGTCATTCTCCTTGCGTCATCTGTATAAAATCATCCTATAGCGACGTTAGTCATAAGAATGAAAATATAGCTTCAAATTATAATAAATATCATTCTACCAGGAAAATTGTTATTTCCTGTATGCCGTAGGTACTCTTAAAAACCTTCGAGTTAAAAATAGCGAATGTAAAATACTATATCTGGTACTGCGGTACTCATATACATCGAAATTTTTCTGTTGAAATTTAAATATTTTCAAAATATTTTATGTATTTAAAGAAAAATACATACAAAATGATCAACGAATTCAAATAAATTCTTTTGATGTGAAAAATGTTTTGTGACATGGTTATGATTATTCACGAGATAAAAGTGCAAAACCAATTGAAAAATAAATAAAATGTCAACAGCTAAATACTATTGACTAGATCTTATATTGTATTTGTTTTAAAACAGTTTTGATGGTAAATAGTATAAAACTATTCAGATAAAACGAGTTTTTAGATCCTACAGGCTCAGACGAAATGAAATAGTTTTGGATGTTTCCAAACTTATTAGAAAAACTTATCAACGAAACGACGATTATGACGAAATGAACAAATAGATATTATAATAGGTTTGTTAATAAATGACAAAAACATATTTATTCAATTATTCTCATAATTTTTGCAATCCTTATAGAATGGCTTATTGGCAAACAATTTTATGACAAAGTCAAGTTACTACTATCGTATAATATAATTATGTCAAAGACAGACAAAGTTTTAGATTATAAGAAGGTTTACATTATGAATAATGAGAATTATTCGTCAGAACATCATTGAAGCGGAGAAATGATTAAAACGATTATTTCGTTTTAGATAGAATTTTTTTTGGGAACATTAGGCGTATTACAAAATGTGATTCGTAATATGATGATAATGCGATTTAAATATCTGAAGATTGCTTACTGGGTATAAAAGCTCTTTTGACGGTTTTTCGGAGTCAAATTTAGGATCTCTCACGTTAGCATCTAAATGGAAATGGAGAAGCAGCTAATACCATTAAAATGAGAATTATATATAGTTGTTATAAAAAATGTGTACAAGCTCATAACTCATAACCCACTTTAAAAAGTTTTTTCGCATTTATGAATACAAATTCCAATTATTTATATACAGTTTTATCTTGTACAAGAATAATCGACTGTGTGGTGTGCAATTAAGCATTAAAAAAATATCTTCAATTAATGCCGATCTTATATTCCGAATCGTTGATATTTTACCAATAACTATATTTTATTATTTAATTCAAAGTCAATTAAAAAAGCATATTAGTTTGCTTAAATAAAATAATTCGATCGAATTTGATACGATTTAGATTTATTACAATAGAGAAAATATAAATGATTTTATTTAAGTTCTAAGTAACTATGTTGTGATGATGCGTATTGCGTACTATTCTAATATGAAAAGTGATTCAATATTGTTGTTGATAATAGTTTTTTTAAATTTAATTTTCTAATCATTATGACAAATTGCAAAGATAAATGAATCAGGAGAAAGTAGCACATACAACAAAAATAACATTAGATTTGTCTTACCATGTAGCAAGGGGAAATAATTTTTTTTCATTCTTCAAATGTTTGACCTGCAAAACAAAACAGGGTGATTTTTTCATCCGGCGTATTTTGCTTTATTTTTTGGTAAAATATATAACGTAGAACAAATGTTGGGTTTATTGAAGTGCCGATGTCACTGCGCTTTTAATCAATCACTGTGGGGATGTTCGGTTCCGCGTCACCGAATTTCGTACCGAATCTTTTCAATATTCGAAATCTGTATATAAAATAAAATGAAGTTAGGGTCCATAGAAAATACTTTTTGTAACTATAAGCACGTAACATAATCTAAGACATATTATTCACCTAAAATATATAAAGTTCGATACTAAATACGTTTTTGCTCGTTGACTAGTGTTGATTGACTAATCTTTATCAAAAAGCTATCGAAGAGCCACTTTCTACTTTATAAATAATTCTCAAATTAACCTTTTAGTACATTAGAGCTAGACAAAGCAGATCAAAATCAAATCAAATTCATTTAAAAAAACAAGATTATGTTGAAAAATTTGTATTAATAAAAACAAAATCATCAACAAAATTTAATACGGTATGCATCTTCATGTAATTGACTAAATTTCGTATTAAATTCCTTTCAACGATACCTATGAGAATAATTAAGAGGGCTCCGTTTTGGGTTCATTCCCCAAATAATTAAAATTAAGTACAAAACAATAACATTGAATAAAGAAAAGCTTATTAACTAAAATTAAGCGAAAATGTATTATTAAAATTTGTAAGAAAACATTTCTTTTTAGGTTTTTCTTTTTTTTTATGTTACGAGTCCGGCAAATAAGCATACGGCTCACCTGATGGTAAGCGACTACCGTAGCCTATAGACGCCTGCAACACCAGAAGTATCGCAAGCGCGTTGCCGACCCTACCCCCAATTCCCCCCAGGAGCCCCACTAAGTTTTTTAATAGTATACATATATTTACAATATAAAACTTAAGTAAATCTATATAATAATGTTACGAGTACACAAAAAAGGAGCTTGCGCCATCTAGCGGGGAGCGGAGGAACCACGTTGTGTGCTGTACAAACCACTTTGTTACAAAGACAACGTGAAAACATCCACTCATTACTAGATGGCGCTAGAGGACATATAGGTGAATGAACTCAGGATCGAGTACACGCACGAACATTCTAGAATTGTCTGGGTGTAGGCTCGGCCCGGTATAAAAAGGCCGATTGAGGCCGAGCGAGGCGAGTTCAGTTTGAGCTAACGACGAAGCGACTTCGAAGTGAATACTAGTGATCAAGAAGTGATACCAGCGGAAACCTACGACATTGGCTACGACCTCGGACATTGTTAGTGCTTACTGTGTGTACCTAGTGATTAGTGTTTGTACTTAGTGCGGAGTATTTGTACCTAGTGCTTGTGTCGGACCTAGTGCTAGTGAATAAAGTCTCTGAAAGAGTCAGAAGGTCTTTCTCTCCAAATCGTTCGAACCCTAACACGTAACAACTGGTGTCAGAAGTGGGATTTGGAGATGCCATTGACTCCGAGAGAGAACTCCAAGGAGAGGGTCAGGACGAGGGCACAACGAGCTGCGGATGCCACTGGGGGCCCAGCTCCGCCCACTGTGGGCCAAGCCCCGCCCACTGGCCCCGCCTACCAGGCCCCGCCCACTGGCCACGCCCCTCAGGCTCCGCCCACTTTGGCTCAAGCCCCGCCCACTGGCTCCACCCACCTTGCCACGCCCACCGGACAGGCCACGCCCACCAGCGGCACCGTAGCTTCTACCGACCCTCAAGTGGCACTTCAATTAGGAAGTTTATTTGAATTAATGAAATAAATGAAAGAATCACAAAAGGCAATGAATGAATCACAGGAACGCAAGTTCAGCGCTTTACAAGAATCACAAAAGGCAATGAATGAATCACAGGAACGCAAGTTCAGCGCTTTGCAAGAATCACATAAGGCAATGCAAGAATCACAAGAACGCAAGTTCAGCGCGTTGCAAGAATCACAGGAAAAAGCGCTTTGGGCTATAAAAGCTGTTAGTGACACGGTGGGTAAGCTCCGGAAAGATTTCGACGAAGTGCAAGAACGAGTTAGCGGGTTAGGATTGGATGTCGAAAATGTGAAAACCATCCTCGCTGAACTACAGAAGAGAGTAGCGCGCCTTGAAGCCACGGGAGTTGCGATGTCTAGTGGAACTACCGGAGTTGCGCAAGGACCAAGAGTGAAGGTGCCACCATACGACGGCACTACTTCGTGGAACGCTTATCGTCAGCAATTCCAGGCTGTTGCTACTTCCAACGGATGGACGGAAGAACAATGCCTGACCGCTCTCACTGTTGCGCTCAGAGGGCAAGCTTTGTCTGTCTTGGAAGCACTGCCACGTACAGGAAATGGGTTCCAAGACCTGATGGAGGCACTTGAATCGAGATACGGGGAGCGACACCTGGAGCACGTCTTCCGTGCCCAACTGCGTGATAGAGTCCAACGCTCAGGAGAAGGGCTACAACTGTTATGAACCAAATTGAAATTATCAGCTGTCAACACTAAAAGTACTAGACTAATAGTTTCTATAATCTATGTTGCATAGGGCAATACTATTTCCGGTAAAACTTGACAGCTCTCTCTCGTAAAACCGGCGTGTGCGTCTCGACGCCTCTCTCGACATCGCGCTTGAATAATTAAAATATTATTGATTATAAGTTGCTTTCGCCTTTTGTATCGCGTTGCGCGTTCACAATTGATATTAGATAATCATTATCGATGACAGATCTGATGGTTTATTAACGTTTTTAAACTGGTTTTCGTTGTTGAGAAATATACTTTATGTATCTTTTTTGTTCTACATACAATTATGTACTTTTTACCCGACTGCAGAAAGAGGATAATGTTTTTCGAGGGTAGTTTGTATGTATGTATGTATGTATGTATAAAACTTATGTATGTAAGTGTAAGGTGTAATAAAAATTAGTTATTAAAAAAACAAACTAACTGCGACAAGTAACCACTTAAAAGGAAAAAAAACAGTCTTTACATAAGTTCACCGTGTATTATATTCTACTAGTGTATTATTAATATAATTATATACTTCAAATAATATGTGCAGGGCACACAAAAAAATAACCCAAAAAAATTCAACTGATAGTAGTTTAGTTTTGTTAGTATTCAATTGATAGTAGGATCAGTGTCTTGTAGATTTTTTTTGTGCCTACGAGCAATAATTTGAAGTATATAATTATAATACTAACACATTAAAATATCCGTAGTTTATGAAACTATCAAATGGAATATAATACACGGCGCACTGAATACTTTGTAGCAGTCGGTTTTTTTTAAATAATTAAGTGTTATTGATGATGTTAAGAGTTTGGACCAAGTTCATTAGGTATAGTATGAGCGGTGGTTGGGTCGAAACTATTTATATTATCATTCTGATATTAAATATTTTTTGAAAGTTATGAAAAGCTGACTCGAGCAAAACGCAAGACGTAAAAAAATTGATGTTATCGTAATAACCTGCCTACGGCGATCAAAAGTATATTGTTTGTAATGTTAATTAAATTCGATGTTGCAAAATAATTAGAAATATCAAAGTAGATGGAGTGATGAGATTACCACTGTTATCAAAATTCTGATCGATTTCAAATTTTAATTAACTGTTAATTTTCGAATGAACATTGAACTGAAACACAAGTTTGATTATAATTAATTTCATTTCAAATTTATTTTCGTATTGTCTGTTTTAGAATTTAATTAAAGGTATCACACTAATTTATGTACGAAAATGTAAATTTTGCAAATAAAATCTTGGAATTTATACTGATATAATGAATTCAAGGGTTAAAAGGTCGAACAAATATTTGGAATATTATAAAAGTACAAATAATGTTGAATTAAAATGTATTATTAATAATACCATAAAATTAAAAGTTACCTGGGTAAATGTTATTTGTTAAAAAATATGAGTCGGACAGTTTCTTCGAATTCTTATATTTAAGATCGTAATAATTAAACAAATACAAAAACAAAATAATAACTTACTAAATCAAATTCAATTATTATGAAATAAAAATTAATATTAACAAAGTCGTTGTGTTTCATAATTGTCTTAAACTTGCTAACAACATCGGATGATTACAAAAATATATGAAAGATAAAAAGAAAAGATAACGACCTACCTCCGTCTCTTCACGTGATCACCGCGAATTATGTGATTCGAGACTCGAATGCCAAAATGAAAGCGACAAAACGTGGCGAGAACTTACCCAAAATTATTACCGAACCAATCGGCGTCCTGACATCCCACCCTAATACAGGTGCCTGAGACGACGCCTTTATAAAATACAGAAATACTCATCCAGTTTTCAATAAGAAGGGAAACGTGATTTGGAAGCGGCTATGGAAAATTCTTACTAAATTTAAGCTAATGGGTTCAGAAAAATTGATTTTAAAATAGGTGCAGCAGTTTGGCGGTTATCCAATGATATTGTGTTCATGGTTTATAAAAGTACAATTTAAAAGTTCATGCGATTCGTATTTATTTCTAATAGCAGCCATATTTTAACGCAATCCCCGGGTTTTGAAACCTTTATTTAGTCATTGATACCAAAATTTATAATTTGATCTATATTCAAAGTAGCTCTTTACTTGCAGCTACGCCCGCGTCGATAACAATATTGGTACGTATTATTAGGTATTGTTTATGATTGCACACAATTATATCAGTGATAATGCGACTTCTCCTGGTAAAATAATTTTTAAAATCAGTTCAGTGTTACAAACAAATAAAAAACAATAGGTCCTTTTTTATTATATTAAGTACAGATACTATTTATATATTTATATTTTTTTATTTATACATCTCTATAAGGGTTAACTTTTCAAAAAATAATGAAAGGGTATTGTTAGATTCTGCAAAAAACTACTAACCATGAAATAGGTCACGATATAAAGAAGAAAAAAAAACTTTATATTTTCGTTGAAATTATAAGTACCTATCTAAACTCGATTTTTGTATATTAGCTTTATTTTTAAAGTTATTTTCCTTTTACAGTCTGGGCGGAGATTTCGTTTAGTGACTACAATAGACCAAGGGATTACGACTTAACTTTGCGAATCGCAAGCCGACCTCTCCATTGTTGGTCCATTGTGGTTATTTCAATTCGGTCGTATTTGAATTTCATAGCGGCTACTTCTACAAACATATGTGTACATACAACAAATTGTATTTTTATACAGTGTTAATTAAAGTAAACAAAATGTCAAACGACACCCTCATGTATTTAATCGTGTTAGTATTGGTGCGTACTTTCTAGAAGGTCATTTTATGTATCTCGATCCAGAAACCCTTTTAGTAAGTAACTCAAGGGAATTCTCAGGAAAATCAGTTTTGATAAACATCTCTCGTTTGAATACCTGCTACTCTCAGTTAATTTTGTTGCTTTTGAGTCATGGTAAAGTTGGAAGGGTAAATATGATAAATAAACGATGTTCGGTGTTATTATAAAGTTTATATTAAATAGGCACATGTTATCTTTGCTTCGAGTCTAGTACGTGAGCTGTATATAATAAATTAGATTAAAATGTTGGTTATGAAAACCTTTATAGATCTTATATAAGATACTTTATAGTAAGGACCATTTTTTTTTCAAAAATACGGTATGATTAGAATCATAGTAACAGTTAAATTATAAAATTGTACCTAATTGTTCATAACTACTTTTAACTAAGTTCATGGTTATTATACCGAGAGAATCACAGACATTCATAAATATTTACATTTTGAAGAGCGTTAATTTGTATTTATTTACTAGTCATTCTCCTTGCGTCATCTGTATAAAATCATCCTATAGCGACGTTAGTCATAAGAATGAAAATATAGCTTCAAATTATAATAAATATCATTCTACCAGGAAAATTGTTATTTCCTGTATGCCGTAGGTACTCTTAAAAACCTTCGAGTTAAAAATAGCGAATGTAAAATACTATATCTGGTACTGCGGTACTCATATACATCGAAATTTTTCTGTTGAAATTTAAATATTTTCAAAATATTTTATGTATTTAAAGAAAAATACATACAAAATGATCAACGAATTCAAATAAATTCTTTTGATGTGAAAAATGTTTTGTGACATGGTTATGATTATTCACGAGATAAAAGTGCAAAACCAATTGAAAAATAAATAAAATGTCAACAGCTAAATACTATTGACTAGATCTTATATTGTATTTGTTTTAAAACAGTTTTGATGGTAAATAGTATAAAACTATTCAGATAAAACGAGTTTTTAGATCCTACAGGCTCAGACGAAATGAAATAGTTTTGGATGTTTCCAAACTTATTAGAAAAACTTATCAACGAAACGACGATTATGACGAAATGAACAAATAGATATTATAATAGGTTTGTTAATAAATGACAAAAACATATTTATTCAATTATTCTCATAATTTTTGCAATCCTTATAGAATGGCTTATTGGCAAACAATTTTATGACAAAGTCAAGTTACTACTATCGTATAATATAATTATGTCAAAGACAGACAAAGTTTTAGATTATAAGAAGGTTTACATTATGAATAATGAGAATTATTCGTCAGAACATCATTGAAGCGGAGAAATGATTAAAACGATTATTTCGTTTTAGATAGAATTTTTTTTGGGAACATTAGGCGTATTACAAAATGTGATTCGTAATATGATGATAATGCGATTTAAATATCTGAAGATTGCTTACTGGGTATAAAAGCTCTTTTGACGGTTTTTCGGAGTCAAATTTAGGATCTCTCACGTTAGCATCTAAATGGAAATGGAGAAGCAGCTAATACCATTAAAATGAGAATTATATATAGTTGTTATAAAAAATGTGTACAAGCTCATAACTCATAACCCACTTTAAAAAGTTTTTTCGCATTTATGAATACAAATTCCAATTATTTATATACAGTTTTATCTTGTACAAGAATAATCGACTGTGTGGTGTGCAATTAAGCATTAAAAAAATATCTTCAATTAATGCCGATCTTATATTCCGAATCGTTGATATTTTACCAATAACTATATTTTATTATTTAATTCAAAGTCAATTAAAAAAGCATATTAGTTTGCTTAAATAAAATAATTCGATCGAATTTGATACGATTTAGATTTATTACAATAGAGAAAATATAAATGATTTTATTTAAGTTCTAAGTAACTATGTTGTGATGATGCGTATTGCGTACTATTCTAATATGAAAAGTGATTCAATATTGTTGTTGATAATAGTTTTTTTAAATTTAATTTTCTAATCATTATGACAAATTGCAAAGATAAATGAATCAGGAGAAAGTAGCACATACAACAAAAATAACATTAGATTTGTCTTACCATGTAGCAAGGGGAAATAATTTTTTTTCATTCTTCAAATGTTTGACCTGCAAAACAAAACAGGGTGATTTTTTCATCCGGCGTATTTTGCTTTATTTTTTGGTAAAATATATAACGTAGAACAAATGTTGGGTTTATTGAAGTGCCGATGTCACTGCGCTTTTAATCAATCACTGTGGGGATGTTCGGTTCCGCGTCACCGAATTTCGTACCGAATCTTTTCAATATTCGAAATCTGTATATAAAATAAAATGAAGTTAGGGTCCATAGAAAATACTTTTTGTAACTATAAGCACGTAACATAATCTAAGACATATTATTCACCTAAAATATATAAAGTTCGATACTAAATACGTTTTTGCTCGTTGACTAGTGTTGATTGACTAATCTTTATCAAAAAGCTATCGAAGAGCCACTTTCTACTTTATAAATAATTCTCAAATTAACCTTTTAGTACATTAGAGCTAGACAAAGCAGATCAAAATCAAATCAAATTCATTTAAAAAAACAAGATTATGTTGAAAAATTTGTATTAATAAAAACAAAATCATCAACAAAATTTAATACGGTATGCATCTTCATGTAATTGACTAAATTTCGTATTAAATTCCTTTCAACGATACCTATGAGAATAATTAAGAGGGCTCCGTTTTGGGTTCATTCCCCAAATAATTAAAATTAAGTACAAAACAATAACATTGAATAAAGAAAAGCTTATTAACTAAAATTAAGCGAAAATGTATTATTAAAATTTGTAAGAAAACATTTCTTTTTAGGTTTTTCTTTTTTTTTATGTTACGAGTCCGGCAAATAAGCATACGGCTCACCTGATGGTAAGCGACTACCGTAGCCTATAGACGCCTGCAACACCAGAAGTATCGCAAGCGCGTTGCCGACCCTACCCCCAATTCCCCCCAGGAGCCCCACTAAGTTTTTTAATAGTATACATATATTTACAATATAAAACTTAAGTAAATCTATATAATAATGTTACGAGTACACAAAAAAGGAGCTTGCGCCATCTAGCGGGGAGCGGAGGAACCACGTTGTGTGCTGTACAAACCACTTTGTTACAAAGACAACGTGAAAACATCCACTCATTACTAGATGGCGCTAGAGGACATATAGGTGAATGAACTCAGGATCGAGTACACGCACGAACATTCTAGAATTGTCTGGGTGTAGGCTCGGCCCGGTATAAAAAGGCCGATTGAGGCCGAGCGAGGCGAGTTCAGTTTGAGCTAACGACGAAGCGACTTCGAAGTGAATACTAGTGATCAAGAAGTGATACCAGCGGAAACCTACGACATTGGCTACGACCTCGGACATTGTTAGTGCTTACTGTGTGTACCTAGTGATTAGTGTTTGTACTTAGTGCGGAGTATTTGTACCTAGTGCTTGTGTCGGACCTAGTGCTAGTGAATAAAGTCTCTGAAAGAGTCAGAAGGTCTTTCTCTCCAAATCGTTCGAACCCTAACACGTAACAACTGGTGTCAGAAGTGGGATTTGGAGATGCCATTGACTCCGAGAGAGAACTCCAAGGAGAGGGTCAGGACGAGGGCACAACGAGCTGCGGATGCCACTGGGGGCCCAGCTCCGCCCACTGTGGGCCAAGCCCCGCCCACTGGCCCCGCCTACCAGGCCCCGCCCACTGGCCACGCCCCTCAGGCTCCGCCCACTTTGGCTCAAGCCCCGCCCACTGGCTCCACCCACCTTGCCACGCCCACCGGACAGGCCACGCCCACCAGCGGCACCGTAGCTTCTACCGACCCTCAAGTGGCACTTCAATTAGGAAGTTTATTTGAATTAATGAAATAAATGAAAGAATCACAAAAGGCAATGAATGAATCACAGGAACGCAAGTTCAGCGCTTTACAAGAATCACAAAAGGCAATGAATGAATCACAGGAACGCAAGTTCAGCGCTTTGCAAGAATCACATAAGGCAATGCAAGAATCACAAGAACGCAAGTTCAGCGCGTTGCAAGAATCACAGGAAAAAGCGCTTTGGGCTATAAAAGCTGTTAGTGACACGGTGGGTAAGCTCCGGAAAGATTTCGACGAAGTGCAAGAACGAGTTAGCGGGTTAGGATTGGATGTCGAAAATGTGAAAACCATCCTCGCTGAACTACAGAAGAGAGTAGCGCGCCTTGAAGCCACGGGAGTTGCGATGTCTAGTGGAACTACCGGAGTTGCGCAAGGACCAAGAGTGAAGGTGCCACCATACGACGGCACTACTTCGTGGAACGCTTATCGTCAGCAATTCCAGGCTGTTGCTACTTCCAACGGATGGACGGAAGAACAATGCCTGACCGCTCTCACTGTTGCGCTCAGAGGGCAAGCTTTGTCTGTCTTGGAAGCACTGCCACGTACAGGAAATGGGTTCCAAGACCTGATGGAGGCACTTGAATCGAGATACGGGGAGCGACACCTGGAGCACGTCTTCCGTGCCCAACTGCGTGATAGAGTCCAACGCTCAGGAGAAGGGCTACAACTGTTATGAACCAAATTGAAATTATCAGCTGTCAACACTAAAAGTACTAGACTAATAGTTTCTATAATCTATGTTGCATAGGGCAATACTATTTCCGGTAAAACTTGACAGCTCTCTCTCGTAAAACCGGCGTGTGCGTCTCGACGCCTCTCTCGACATCGCGCTTGAATAATTAAAATATTATTGATTATAAGTTGCTTTCGCCTTTTGTATCGCGTTGCGCGTTCACAATTGATATTAGATAATCATTTATGTGAATATAAGTTAACATTGCAAGTGTATGTGTGAATTGTGCACAACGCCGTCGAGGACATCCTGCAACGACCAGTTCGTCGCGTTGGCTGATCAGATAAGCTCACCATCCTAATTATCATTAAAACTGCATGTGGCCATATGTGTTTTTGTGCTAATCTAGGTTGGTGTTAGCTGGCCAGGCCAGGACAACGCATCTTTAGAAGCAAGGTAAATAATTTAGTTTTATTACTTATAACGCTGCGTACCGTAGCAAAGTATGTTGGATATTAAAAGGACCTGAAGTTTTAATTCGCTTCCACTCGTTTGTATTAACTCATCCCAGGTCATATCTAACATAAATTTGGTATCAAGAGCGTGGTTCATAATTTGTTGTAACATGATTGTAAATCCACGTGTAGTTAGACTAGCTTAGGTAGCCATTTTGTTTTGTCACTGAAATAGTTAATATGATTTGTTTGTTCTTTAAGTTAATGATCTTGGATAATTGCCAAGTTTTGTCAAGTTATATACGTCGAAAATAATAATTTTGCATTAAAAAAAAAAAACATTTATAATTGTGTTCAAGTTTATTATATTTGTTCAAAAGATTAGTATTTAGAATACTTTTAAATAAATTATAACTAGGTTATGATTCATAATTATTTTTTGTAATTGAACATAGGACTTAAAAATTTGACAACATTTGAAAACATATCTCAAGTTAATAATTTATTTTGTTCTTTATTACATAAACCTGTATATTTTCTTGCTTTCTTGAATAGAAATTTATAATATAGAAATTTATTGAATGGAATAGTTGTTTGCTGTATTGGTAATAAATACACATTTTTGTTGTTATTTGAACGTTGCTTTTATATTTGGTATAGTTATTAAAGGTTTGTTATTAATATAAGATTTGGAATAGCTGTTAAATGTGTATTTATAACTAAATTCATTGATTTTTTAAGTAAATTGTGTTCATTCTTAGAATCTAGTTAACGGAATATTAGATTTAAAAACTTAGTTTTAATTTTTTCTTATATTTCTATTTAAGTTATTTAATATTTGATATTTGATTTTAGCTTGGTAATAACTGTAGTTTCATTGGATTTAATTTTATTTTCTTGTTGATTGTAATTGTGCCTTTGAAGATGGCTTCGACCGCAGTCGCTATGGTTCGTGAATCATGTTCCGGACTTGCAGGTCAATTGAGATGGTTCAGCTCAGCGGCCGCTTTGGTGGATAGAGAGGATCGCACCGAGGCCTTGTTGGACAGGTATGAGAAATCCCCGGCCCGTCTTCAACAGGTGGAGACCTTGTACCAGCGCTTCCTTCTACACCAGGACGACGTGCCAATGGACTCGTTTCCAAAGGAGAAAAGGGAGCAAGCCCATGCGGATTACACCCAGATTTTGGACCTCGCCGATGCCATCTCCCAACGCGCGCGGGAAGTTTCAGCCTCGCGCGCCGGAGCACCGCCTGACAGGCCTACTATGAAGACCCCCGTGGGTCTCTTAACCCGACTGCCTAACCTGGACCTCCCACGCTTCGATGGTCGACTCGATGCCTGGATGGGCTTCATAGGCTTGTTCGAAAGCCTCGTGGATTCGAGGGAGGATTTGAGCCCTTCTCAAAAGCTGGCCTACCTGCTCTCAGTGCTGGATGGAGAGGCGAGGGGATTAGTGCAGCACCTACCGATAGGTGACGGCAGCTATCAAGTTGCGCGGTCATTGCTCGCCAAGCGCTACCAGAATCAGCGCTGTCTGGCCGATGCTCATATCGACCAGATTATGGACATCCCTGTCGTGAGCAATACCGCCCAGTTGAGGACCAAGCTGCTCAACCCCCTCGTCGTGGCTACCAATGCTCTTAGCCGCTTGGGCCTGCCGGTCGACCAGTGGTCGTACTTGTTGGTGCGCATCGTGCTTAAGAGATTGCCGGTCTCCTTGAGGGCACGCTTCGAACAGGGGCACGCTAGGGATGAGGCCCCTCTCCCTACCTTCGAACAGCTCCTGACCTTCCTCGAGGACGAGTGTCGCGTTGGCGATGTTATGGTCGCCGACACTCCAGTGGCGTCGACGAGCTCTAGGACTTCGAACCAGCGGCGCACCGCCCAAACTGCGCCAGCGGGAAGAGCGCCCCCTCGCTTTGCTGTCGCTCAGGTTCCGCGCCCGGACTGCCGCTATTGTGGGTCTCAGGGACACCGAACTGCGAAGTGCCCGGAATTCGCAGCGCTGCACGTGGCCGCTCGTAGGCGGATTGCTAAGGCCCGACGCTGGTGCTTCTCTTGTCTGGGGAACCACCTTAACCGCGACTGCCCTGACACGCACCTGTGTCCCAACTGTGGGGGCCAGCACCTGAGGGTGCTCTGTGCCAACGCGAATGCCCGCCGCGACCACCCGGGGTCGCCCTCGGGCGGGTATGTGAGTGAACGTCGGGAACAGCTCCGCACTTCGGAGTCAGCTTCACCTTCCCCCCGCCGCGCTGAGTGTGCTGCCGCTGAGCACCGACAGGGGTCGATGCGCAGCCCCACGGGCGGGTATGATAGCGGACCTCGGGTTCAATCCCGCACCTCTGTGTGCGGCTCGCCTCCACTTCGCTCGCGTGGCCAATCACGGTCGCCTCCGGTGGTCTATCACGACTACCGTGATGCACGTCCGGCACGTTTGCCGTCCCCCCCTCTGGCCGAGCGTCCCCGCTTACAGCCGCGGAACCCGCCGTGTGGGCGCTCCCGGCGCTACGAACCGCCAGCGATGGCTCGTGGCAGTCGCCACCGAGAAGAGGTAGAGTTTAGACCTCTACCTCATTTTGACGTGCCGACAGGGGAAAGCGGCGTTCGCTCGCCGCCACGCCAACGCTAGGACGTTGGCGTCTGCCCCCGCTATGCACCTCCCCCCTTAGAGACCGTTCTCTTGCCCACGGCATATGTCAGGGTTTGGGGACGGACGGGTGCCTCGGTTGTAGTCCGAGCTATCTTAGACACAGGCTCGCAAGGGTGCATAGCTTCGTCTTGGCTGGTGGGGCAGACTGGCCTTAATATTAAAAGGTATTCAGATGTAATAAGGGGTGTTGGGAATGCCCCTGTGTCCACAGTTGAGGGTAGCGTTTGGTTTGAATTTTCCCCCTCCAACTCTCCACGGCCGATGTTGGGGTCATCAGCCATAGTGATGGAGAATATATTGGGCAGCCACCCACAAGTTAGATTGTCTGCGGACGCGGTAAAATTGACCGCGAATCTGAACTTGGCTGACCCTAAGTTTGACCTACCTGGCACGGTCGACTTGTTGCTTGGAGCTGATGTGCTGGGTAAAATTTTACTCGGTAAGGATCGTGTTTTACAGCCAGGTGGCTTAGTGGCCCTTCGGACCATATTCGGGTTCGCTATGATGGGTCCAGTCTTGAGGACTTCCCCCCCTGCCGACACTGGAACGGCCTTGATGGTGGGCTCCGCCCTCTCTGACGCTGTGCAGAGATTCTGGGAGGTGGAAGAGCCACCACAAGCGCCCCGCTCTGATCCGGAACATGAGAAGTGCGAACGGTTCTACCAGAACAACACCACTTACCTCCGATCTGGCCGGATCATGACAAGATTGCCATTTCTCGCCGTATGGCCGCCTCTGGGTGCATCGCGGCCTACTGCAGAGAAGCGTCTGTTAGCAATGGAGCGGCGCATGAGCAGGGACCCTCTACTCAAGGAGAAGTACATCGACTTCATGCGGGAGTATGAGGACTTGGGACATATGTCTGTGTCAAAAATTGACTGGCGCTCGACGGAGCATTTTTTTCCTCCCGCATCATGCGGTAATAAAGCCATCTAGTGGCAAGCTGCGCACAGTATTCGATGGTTCGGCGCAGACCACTTCGGGAGTGTCCTTGAACCAGTGTCTTCATTCTGGTCCCAAGTTACTCAAGGACCTTTGTGACGTCATCACGCGGTTTCGGCGTCATCAATTCGTTTTCGTGGCTGACATCAAGATGATGTTCAGGCAAACGGTCATTCACCCCGACGATCGCAGATATCAGCTGATATTGTGGCGAGAAAACCCGCAAGATCCCATGCGTGTCTACGAGCTCAATACGAACACGTACGGGCTGCGATCAAGCCCCTATGTGGCCATACGATCGCTCTGGGAGCTCGCGGATCGAGAGCGTATGTCATTTCCTCGCGCAGCCGCCATGTTAAAGGAGGATTTATATGTCGATGACATATGCACTGGCGCGTCCACGGAGAGAGAGGCTCTCCTCTTACGTGATGAGTTGATTGGGATACTAGCCTCCGCAGGCTATGAGTTACGTAAATGGATCTCTAACTTACCGGCGCTCTTGGAGGGACTACCGGATGACCACCAGCAGGATCCTCACCTGTTTGAGAACTGTGACAATCCAACAATGATGACTGTACTTGGAATTCAGTACAGACCAGTTCAGGACATCTTCACCTTTAACGTCGACTTGGATTCACCTCACACCTGGACGAAACGACTGGTTCTGTCGACTGTCGCAAGAACGTTCGATCCCAATGGCTGGATATGCCCGGTCATATTCTGGGCCAAATGCTTCCTGCAGAGGCTTTGGACCGCAGGTCTCGGATGGGACGAGCCACTCCGCGAAGCTGTATTGGAAGACTGGCTCCTATTCGCTTCATCATTGCCTGCCATCAACAGGATCTCGATACCTCGTGCTATGCTTCCGCCAGGGAAGCATACAGCGTCCCTTCACGGCTTCTCGGACGCTTCCGAGCGTGGGTACGCAGCAGCAGTATACTTACGCACCGTCACCATGGATGGTCAGGTAAAGGTGTCCTTGGTCATGGCTAAGAGCAAGGTCGCGCCTCTTCGAACTGCCTTGACGATTCCTAAGTTAGAGTTGTCAGGGGCGGCTCTTCTTGCTCGTCTTTTAAATCACGTCATGTCCACCTTGGGCCCGTCAGTTAACATTGAAACTGTCTATGCATGGACTGACAGTCAAATTGTTCTGTGTTGGCTGAAGACGTCAGTCCACACATTAGAGGTGTTTGTAGCAAATCGGGTCTCTCAGATCCAAAAGTCAGAGACTCCGTTGATTTGGAGGCATGTGCCTGGCGAAGTCAACCCTGCTGATTGTGCGTCACGAGGATGTATGGCCCCATTCTTGGTTGAGCACTCTCTCTGGTGGGGACCTGAGTGGTTGACCAAGTCAGAGTCTAATTGGCCGCGAACGCCGGCCTTGAATAGTGTCGCATTACCTGGGTTGCGAACCCTTGCGATTGAACGGCAGGACCGTCAGTTCGACCCAGATTTTCTAATGAACCGCTACAGTTCATTAGACAAGTTGCTGGCTGTCAACGCTTGGATTAAGCGCTTCATCAACAATTGTAGGCACCCACAGACCAAACGTTCGGAGGCGTTCTTATCGCCACAAGAGCTCCAGGATGCTCTTCTCCATTGGGTTCGTGCTGTGCAAGAAGCACACTTCGAGAACGAAATCGATATCCTGAGGAAAGGCAAATCCAAGCTGTCTGGAGCCATCTGTAAATTGAGCCCTTTTCTGGACAGTACGGGTCTTTTACGTGTCGGAGGGCGTCTTAGGAACGCAAATCTCCCTTATGGAGCACGTCACCCCCTCCTGCTACCTAAGAGTGGCCACCTGGTGAATTTGTTGGTGACTGATCGTCACATAAAAAATTCCCATGCCGGCTGTAATGCCTTATTGGCTATTTTACAGCGAGAATTTTGGATCTTATCAGCCCGAAGAACGATACGTAGTGTGGTCTTTCGCTGCATGCCTTGCTATAGACTCAAGGCTTCTACCATGCAGCCGATCATGGGTGACTTGCCCTCGGATCGAGTCACGGAGACGAGGCCATTCGCTGGAGTTGGTACGGACTTTGCAGGTCCCTTCTTAGTCAAGACCTCGACTCTCAGGAACAGTAAAACTGTCAAGGCTTATCTGTGCGTCTTCGTCTGTCTGTCCACCAAGGCGGTCCATTTAGAACTCGTTTCAGCTCTTTCGACAGAGGCTTTTGTCGCTACGTTGGATAGGTTTGTGTCGCGACGAGGACTACCGTCCTTGATTCGTTCTGACTGCGGCACCAACTTCAAGGGCACAAATAATTATTTAAAAGAAATATATGAATTCTTGTCATCTAACGAGACTGAACTTGCTTCTAGGTTAGCTAGTCGCCGAATAACCTGGAAGTTCAGTCCCGCTTCATGTCCCCACTGGGGAGGAATATTTGAAAGTGTTGTAAAAGTTGCCAAAACACATTTGCGACGAGTAATTGGTGAATCAGTATTGACCTTTGAAGAGCTCGCAACTGTGTTTTGCAAAATTGAAGCTGTTATGAATTCACGCCCGTTGTGCCCGATCTCCTCAGACCCTAACGATTTAGAAGCCCTTACGCCGGGACATTTTTTGATTGGACAGCCGCTTAACGCCCTGCCGGAATATCCTTTTGTTGATGTGAACCCTCATCGTCTCTCGCGGTTTGAATTGGTCCAACAGCTCACTCAGAGTTTTTGGAAGCGTTGGAACTTAGAATACTTACATATCCTCCAGCAGCGCGTTAAGTGGACTGATAAAACTGATCCACCCCATGTAGGGGACCTCGTTTTAGTTAAGGATGCTAACTCACCGCCACTGTGTTGGCGCAGAGGGCGCATTCTTAACCTTGTCTTGGGTGCTGATGGAGTGCCCCGTTTCGCTGAGGTTCGGGTGGACGGCGCGATACTGAGGAGAGCGGTATCAACATTGTCACGACTACCAGTTAGTTAGCGGCCAGGTAAGTCCTGGCCGAGGCGGGTAGATGTTATGAACCAAATTGAAATTATCAGCTGTCAACACTAAAAGTACTAGACTAATAGTTTCTATAATCTATGTTGCATAGGGCAATACTATTTCCGGTAAAACTTGACAGCTCTCTCTCGTAAAACCGGCGTGTGCGTCTCGACACCTCTCTCGACATCGCGCTTGAATAATTAAAATATTATTGATTATAAGTTGCTTTCGCCTTTTGTATCGCGTTGCGCGTTCACAATTGATATTAGATAATCATTTATGTAAATATAAGTTAACATTGCAAGTGTATGTGTGAATTGTGCACAACGCCGTCGAGGACATCCTGCACCGACCAGTTCGTCGCGTTGGCTGATCAGATAAGCTCACCATCCTAATTATCATTAAAACTGCATGTGGCCATATGTGTTTTTGTGCTAATCTAGGTTGGTGTTAGCTGGCCAGGCCAGGACAACGCATCTTTAGAAGCAAGGTAAATAATTTAGTTTTATTACTTATAACGCTGCGTACCGCAGCAAAGTATGTTGGATATTAAAAGGACCTGAAGTTTTAATTCGCTTCCACTCGTTTGTATAAACTCATCCCAGGTCATATCTAACACGAGTGAAGGTGCCACCATACGACGGCACTACTTCGTGGAACGCTTATCGTCAGCAATTCCAGGCTGTTGCTACTTCCAACGGATGGACGGAAGAACAATGCCTGACCGCTCTCACTGTTGCGCTCAGAGGGCAAGCTTTGTCTGTCTTGGAAGCACTGCCACGTACAGGAAATGGGTTCCAAGACCTGATGGAGGCACTTGAATCGAGATACGGGGAGCGACACCTGGAGCACGTCTTCCGTGCCCAACTGCGTGATAGAGTCCAACGCTCAGGAGAAGGGCTCCAACAATGGGCGTGGGAAATTGAAAAACTTGTCAGGAAGGCACACCCAGGAGCCGACAGCAAGATGGTAGACACGAATATTGTTCAAGCATTTGTCGACGGAATCAAAGACCTGGAAGTGAGAGCTGCAGTGAGGCTTCGTCACCATACCTCGCTAAAGGAAGCATTGGCGCATGCTTTGGAGGTCGAGGCGGTTCGCCATGACATACGGCAGACTCATAGGATCCGCGAGGTCTCTGAGGAAGTCAAGGAGGTTAAGGCTCCTACGAAGAAAAGATATGGTGTCATGTGCTACAAGTGTGGCGAGAGGGGCCATCTTCAGCTCAACTGCCCGCAGAAGGAGGTTAAGGCTCCTACGAAGAAACGTTCTGGAGTCATGTGCTACAAGTGCGGCGAGAGGGGCCATCTTCAGTTCAACTGCCCACAGAAAGAGGTTAAGGCTCCTACGAAAAAACGTTCTGGAGCGATGTGCTACAAGTGCGGCGAGAGGGGCCATTTTCAGCTCAACTGCCCGCAGAAGAAGACCCAGATGGCAAGAATGAAAAGGATCGAGGAACAAATAGAGGAGCTGAAAAAGCAAAGAGCTTCGTCCCCTGCCCGGGATAAAGGGAAACGAATAAAAGCTAGTACTAAGAGACGAGTTCTGGCTGACGCGGTGGAAACCCTGAAAACTGTTATCCTCCAGGCATGCAGCGGGAATAGTCTTACGACACAGGGGACTATTAACGACCGGAAATCGAACACAAGAGGCTTCGAGGAAGGGTCACTAGTGTGGCTGCATAACCCAACCCGCCGGAAAGGGAAATCTCCAAAGTTGCAGACCAAGTGGGACGGTCCATACAAAGTGGTTACCCGAATGAATGATGTGACTTATAGAATTCAAAAGCAACCAAGAGGGACATTCAAAGTGGTACACATAGACCGTCTGGCGCGTTACCATGGCAGTAACAACGATGCTCGGGACGAGCATCTCTAAGAGGGGAGTAGTGTTACGAGTACACAAAAAAGGAGCTTGCGCCATCTAGCGGGGAGCGGAGGAACCACGTTGTGTGCTGTACAAACCACTTTGTTACAAAGACAACGTGAAAACATCCACTCATTACTAGATGGCGCTAGAGGACATATAGGTGAATGAACTCAGGATCGAGTACACGCACGAACATTCTAGAATTGTCTGGGTGTAGGCTCGGCCCGGTATAAAAAGGCCGATTGAGGCCGAGCGAGGCGAGTTCAGTTTGAGCTAACGACGAAGCGACTTCGAAGTGAATACTAGTGATCAAGAAGTGATACCAGCGGAAACCTACGACATTGGCTACGACCTCGGACATTGTTAGTGCTTACTGTGTGTACCTAGTGATTAGTGTTTGTACTTAGTGCGGAGTATTTGTACCTAGTGCTTGTGTCGGACCTAGTGCTAGTGAATAAAGTCTCTGAAAGAGTCAGAAGGTCTTTCTCTCCAAATCGTTCGAACCCTAACACGTAACAATAAAAATGAAATTTGCTAAGCGCATAACTCGAGAACGGCTCGACTGATTCGGCTAATTTTTTTTTTTGTATGTGCCTTAAAAATTCCACGGAAGGTTTTTATACTAAAATAAAAGACAGAACGAAGTCTGCCCGGGCAACTAGCTATTTATAAATTTTATAATCATGTCCGTGTCTGGAGAATGTTGAAAAGAATTCTAACAGTAGTTTTCCTTGTGAATCAGTTCCAATCCTCTGGATAAAGTATGAACTTCCTATCACCTGCAGAAGTTATGAGTCATCTTGATAAAACTAGAATTTTCGGCCGCTGCTACTCAAGATAAAACCATTGTTTGGACTATAAACATGGAATGGAGCGGAATGTATTTTTGTATTTTGGTATGTATCTTTATATGCATTTGTTAGTATGTAGTATGTTATATTTTTAAATATACATAATTATTTTATCAAATTTATCATCTTTTTTTATGTTATTTCTCTTGTTCTTAATTAAATACTTCTTGCACTGTTTTCCTCGCTATATAAAGCAACTTACTCATGACCATGGGTTGACTGGAAGAAATCTCTTTCAAAGATAAGTCCACCTTTGCCATAAAACTTATTACGTTATGTTTTCACATGTATTTTTGAGTGCAATAAAGTATAAATGAAGTCAAATATTATATGTGTGCGGCGTAGCGACGTGTGGTTCATTCGTAGCACAATAAGTGCCTTTATAGAAGTAAAAGCCTTTGAATTGACTAAAGTCGTTGAACATAATACATATATATAAGAACTACTGGACTAGCTCTATATTTATCTTTTATAAAAAGTGAACCTTCACGTATTACATTTTTAGGCATTTTTTGTATGAAACTGCTGAAAACGTAGGTACATGGGCGTACGCAGGGGGGGGCAGGGAGGGGCAGCTGCCCCCCCTGGATTTCATTAACCTCCCTACTAACTATCTACTGTTGTCGATAAAAGTTCTTATTTTCAATCCAGTATCTATAATATAGTACGTGAATTCCACCACCGACCACCAGTCGCAAACATATTACAGTCTAAAATGCTGGACGTAATAAGATGTGCAGAACATATACAAACCACTGCAGTTGCAGAACACAGGCATTCTGCGGAAGAAGGGAGTGGAGATTTAATAAAATCAGCTGAAGAAATTGCTACGGCTTTGAATCTTGAGCAGGGTTTACCTAGAACAGCAAGCCGTCAACAACATAGGGCAAATCAACCAGCTGCTTCCCTTAGCGAATATTTTCGTCGCTCGTTATACGTGCCCTATTTAGATTCGTTATCATCTTCATTAGAGGCGAGGTTCGGCAAAGACCATTCACCAGCGTTTACTATTTCATCGTTGCCCCTTGCTCAGATAATTAATTAAAATTATAGCTCCTAAATTACAAAAAGGATAAAAAACGGTTTATCTTGATTTCCGGCTAAACTACAATCCTATGGAAAAAGTTCAATGGCAAAGTTGTAGCAAATAAAAAGATCTACTACTTTTGTATCTACACTTTTTTCGCAAAGCCTCAAAATTCATGTGAAAAACTAAACAATCAAGTTTTTGGTTTTTTATTTTTATCTTTTAGAGAATTTTTTTATGAAATTTGGTGAAAACTTGCCTTTTTACGTCCCAAATACACTGTAATTTTTTGATTTAAAATATTTATTTTTTCACCTTATTTTGACCACAATATCGAAAAAGTACCCTCATTTTCAATCGAAAATGTTCACGTCAAAATATCAGTTTTTTTATAAAAAGTTGGTAAGCTTTTTGTTCGGTGAAGTCTCTATTTTCTGAAGGTTTTCAAAAAATGCAAAGAAATAACAGATAGTAAGGCCCAGACCCTCCTAGCCGCTTTTCCACTTCTCTATGAAATAGCTTTTGATGGTCAAAAATTTTCCGCAGGTCACTCAGGTACATAAGTTATCTTAAAATAGCAATAAATCTACGTATATAATTTAAAGAAGATTCTATAACTTTGTCAAAATATATTAGATGTCTTATTAAATATTCTTTTCATTTTCTGAGCATTTCTTTGCATTTTCTGAAAATATTTACGATAGTAATGTATATTTTTTACACCATGAGAAAGTAGAGATTTCAACGAACAAAAACGCCACCCAATTTTTTTTGAGAATTTTCGATTGAAAGTGAGGGTGCTTTTTCGATATTGAGGTCAAAATAAGGTGAAAAAATAAATATTTTACATCAATAAAATTACAGTGTGTTTGGAACATAAAAAGGTAAGTTATCACCAAATTTTGTAAAAAAAAAAAAGAATTTTGTAAGAGATTTAGACCAAAAACTTGTTTTTTTTTTATTTTTCACATGAATTTTGAGGTTATGTGAAAAAAAATATAAATACAAAAGTTGTGGATCTTTTTAGTACCTACAACTTTGTCAATGAACTTGTCGTTTAGCCGGAAATCGAGATAAACCGTTTTAAGGGTACTTAAATACCCCCTCCCTACCACTTCCCAACCTCAGATCGCCCGTAATTTATTTTTCCTATCATTATCTTTCTTTAATTATTAGAGTGAGAAATAATTAAAGTATTTAAATAAAACATTACCTATCTTAATTTAATATGCTTATTTATTTGACTAGGTGCTTATAAAATTTTATTTGCCCCCCCCCTGGCCCAGAACCTGGGTACGCCCATGCGTAGGTACCGTTTATATGAACACCAAGACGAAACGGATTACAAACATTTTTCTTACGAACTTTCTTATACATTGTACATTTAATAGTTTATTTTCTCTAACAAAGTATCTCTTGTAAAAGGTAAGTAGAATACCCATGAGAGCAAATATCCTTAATAAAAAATATGCAGCTATTATTCCAGTCCTAATTGATATACATAGCTATAAGGCCTATACTGTTTAAATGCTTTTACTCGAGCTTAAGGACAAGCAACATTAACACGAGTCGAATTAATTTGTCGGCGACTCTGTTTGTGTAGGAAATTTTGGACTCGAAGCAAACTCAAGGCGTCGAGATTAAAAATAGAATATTCATAAGTTATTTCAATGTTCGTAAAGTCACTAAACTGTCACTGAGATTTAGCCGGTGGATTTAATTTTGATATCTGAAACGTTTTCAGGTATAATAATCTACACAGAGTGAGGAAAAAGTATGGAAACCCCGGAAAATTCGAAAAATCGCTCGGGTTAGTCATAAAACAAAGGTCATACCCTAAGTAACTTTTAACGAGAAATTCAATGGTGACCTCTTATTTGTCCTTGAACTTCATTTTCAAGGTTATTTTAAGGTCAACATAAGGTTGAAAGTCGGAACAAGTTGCAATGACGGTTCCGCACGTGTACTGAACGACTATTTTTAATACAGTTGCGAAAAAATGAAGCAATTTCATAAAATAATAAAAACACAATAAACTCAACTCATGTAGCGACTTTTTGACTTTTCCGGTAAAATGTTCTCCGAAGCATTTTGTGCAATTATACTGAGTTCCGATGGTGTTAATTCAAAAAAACTAGGGTCGAAATTACTCATTTTGTGCAACAAACAACTAACCTCGCAAAGAAAATTTCTAAAAATGGCGCCAACCGTAGAATATAAGCAGTTTTTTTTCTTCACCCATTCTGGTAGGCAAAGGGAACTGTGCCCATATAGCCAAGTCTTCAGTAGAAGTTTTTTATTGATATGAAATGAAAATGAAATTAATGAGATGAAATGAAATGAAACCTAACCAAACTCATTCAATCAAATCATTTAATCTGATATTGAAACAAATTAGTAGCTTCTTTTTAGAAATATACGTATTTGCATGAATCATAAAAACTTCTATGAATTTTTTAGTAAAAACTTCATCGTTGGTTTTTCTTTTTAATAGACATTATTTTGACAGTTGGGAAAGAGAACGCACGAGTTCAGAAAAAGTAAAAAAAAAGCACGAGTATGTAATAGACCACATCCTGAACGCTATACCTACGTCCCTGCAATACGCCACTTTTTGAGCAACTGTATTAAAATCATTTTTGTTTTATTTTTTGTGTGTGATTCATGTTTTCGATTTTGAGTGTATACCTGTGTAGGTATATGTAATAAAGTATTTAGTATAAGTTATGTCTCCTTTTTTATTATTTCTTTCCATGTCGTATTCACCTAAACAAGTAATGCATTTCGTAAAAAGAAGTTAGTATGAGAATGTAAACAATGTAACCAAACAAACTAAACTCTTGGTGAGTCTAAAATAAATAAATAAAGACTAAATGTCATCACCCCTGTTATTAAACAATAACCTTTTCCATATCACGTCCGCTAAAACAAGCCAGTCTCGTGGCGAAACAACGTCTGACACGGCTTCGTTTCCGCGGGATAATAGAATCAACATTGTACGCTACTCGACACAATGGCTGTGTTATGAATACATAACGAGACATTAGATGGCGTACATTGCACGCTTATTAAGGGCATACCTCGCTGGTGCGACCGTCGTACGTAGTATAAATACGAAATTCTCTCGACTTAACGTTTTAGTAAGATAACTATGTTCATTAAGTGGATTAGTAAATTTTTGTAAGTGAATAAATTAAAAGTACCTAAACTATCTTCATATCAAAATTTTATTTCAATAATAAATCAATACGTTTTTATTTTCGTCCTTACTCTCCAGGTATTTAATAAATTTCAGAATATAAGTAGCCAACATGACAGTAACGGCGCCTTCAAATTTGTCGCGCGGCGGCAGCGCGGCGGCAGCGCGGCAACCGCGCGTTGTTATTTACATAGATTTACAAAGTCGCGTTAATAAATTTGAAGGCAAACTTGAAGGCGCCCTTAGAATTTAAATCATACAAAGTTTCACTTAAATCTATTGAGTGATTGTGACGTGATGCGTAGCTTAGACACACAAAAATAAAACCCTAAATATCTTTACCATGTAAAGTAGCTACTAAAAGTAATAAAAACAAACAAAAGATTGACTTTTTAAATCATCATAATCAATTAACTTTGAATTGCTGTCAGTAGTGGAGCAAGATCCTTCTATTAACTAACCAAATGTTTACAGTCCCTGGTATGTTTAAGTGGCTAAGAAATACCCGGAGGGTGGCAATCCTTAATATCATTGTTATAGCGATCGCCTACATACTCTAATATAATTGAGACCAATTTAGTGTTTGTTTCCTTAACGTTTTATGCAATCTTCAATGCCAAACGTAGAAAAACAGAAAACCTTATCGAAATTGAAGGCCTTGAAGAATTAAGGGCTTTCATATGTCCTATAGATATACCTCAAGTATACAAAAATTTATGAGACTAAATAAAATAAAATAAATTATTTTTCCTTCACTCTGCAATATTACACATAATATACACATAGAATATAAAAATTAAACTAAATAAGAAGTACTTTTGTAAACAATGAATTTACGAATACAATTTATATTTTTATTCTACACTACATCCATATGTGTTAGAGTTCTCGAAAATTGGTCTCACTCAGCATGTTACCCAAACTTATTAGTCGCAACACTGATTTTCAGTGAGAACCCTTATGACATGAAAATTATTGTTTAATAATAATTCTAGTAATAGACAAACAATATTCATATTTTAATGTTCACAAGTGGATTAACGCGAACAAAATTTTTAAGGTAAAATATATTACCTTGGGGCCTGACGTTTCGGCTAGGTTACACTAGCCGTGGTCACAGGCAGACTCAAAATATTCAACTGAAAAATGATAAAAAAGATAAAAAATATAATTAATACATTTTTATGTAGTTTTTGGGTAAACATTAAAGATAAAAATTATATTTTCACGTGAAAGTCGCCTTAAAATTTGCAAAACCATAAATTAATCTAGGAGTCACAGAAAGGGGAAAAAATAGTATAGTTAATACATACAATTATCAAACGCCACAATAAGAAAAAGTGGGTTACCTTTGCTGCCTCTACAAGTTTCATAAAAAATGTAAATGCGGTCACACATACTATCCGCAAACGTATACCTACACAACACTGAGGCTACTGCAGAGCCCGTGACAACGTTCACTTGTATAATGGACGGAGATATCGTGTTTTTTTATTAATCCCAGGGGACCTTTTCATTTTCCGGGATAAAACGCGTAATTTATATTGAACCGGTATAGTTTATTACTGCGTTATAGAATCGAGTTTTTTCGAACTTCAAGTAATTTCACAGCCACTATGGCTGCTTGATTCGACATTCGTGTCATTTGGTCTCATGAATGAAAAGAGTAATGGAGATTTTTGTAAATTATTCTGTAGTGCGCGTTCTTTGGGTACAATAAATACAGCATTATAAAACTTAGTAATAAACGACTAAGTTTTGTCGAGTGAAAATTTCGAATATTCTTATCTCCTTTAATCATACAATTATCCCTCACGTAGACCCAGCTTAAACTTTTAGACAACAGAAGATATTGTTACTTCGTGAAAGTTAGAGAGGTAAAGAATGAAAGGGGCTTCGGATGTTTTGAGGAACTTTTTTTAATCACAATGAATGAAACTTTTCCTGTTATTCACAATGGCGACTTTATCGTAAATATTTGGCTAAATACGATGAACTGCTCAAAGTAGTTTTTTTTTATTGTTGAGAAAAAGCTACAGTGTAAACGATGTAGACGTTTCATTTGCATTTTAAAAACAGAACTCATTCAACAGAACAACGATATAATTGCATTTTCTTTTATCACGAATATAGGTCTGCTTTACCTGAGAAAAATATAATGAATATTTTTCTTCTTTGTCATCCTAAATTAATGAAACTAAAAATATTAAAGCAAACAGTACAAAAATTAAGCACGGTTTGCGGGTTCGAATCCCGCTCGGGTTAGATATTGTATTTGTACAAATATTTCTTTCCGGTTTGGATGACTGTCCTTGCGGGTCACCCCACCGTGCTTCGGAGAGCACGTTAAGCCGTCCGTCCCGGTTGTTATCATAAATACCTGATAGCGATCATTACTCCATAGTAGGGAACATATCTGCCCACACGCAGTGGAGCAGCATGGTGAATTAAGTTTCAAACCTTCTCCTACGTGGAGGAAGAGGCCTATGCCCAGCAGTGGCATGATACAGGCTGAATGCAGTAAATGAGGTGTCTTTACACAGTAAATACTCGTATATGTATAAGGATATTATTGTGATATAGTGTTATTTACTAATGATGCATTGTTTATTTTTAAAGTTGATAGGAAAAGGAAATTATGACGACGTGAATTTATTGTTCTTTATCACGAATGTAAGATTGGTTCAAGACAAACAAATTGGTTTTGAACACCAAAAAAACCAAGTGTGTTGTGTTTGTGTTGCCCAATGCTAATCGTGCGATTTATATTTTGGAAATAAATAACGAAAGGTTTATTTTCAGTGATATTACACTTTTGTAATGGATTAATTTGGATTCGAAAACGGAGACAAGCCTCGTAGGTCATGGTTTAAATAAGTTTGTTTTACAAATCGATGTTATACTCGTATTATAGCAAGGGTACAATATGTCAACAAGAAAACGGCAGAAAAAAATACACATAAAAATTAAAGAGTGACAAAGGTGAGTAAGTATTCACAACAACTCACCATGCTATATCAATTAGGCTGAAGATATATTTTCTAAATAGTCCAGGCATCCGATATTCCTTGTCCCTACCGCGCTAAGTATTTAAATTATTTAGGAGAAGGATTTCAGCGTCAGCCACGCTGCTCGACAAAATGGTCGAACACATGACTCTTAATTTCTCTAGAGACACGCTGAGCCCTAACTCCTGTGCAAAGACGAGTTCTAAACAAATTTTACTTTCAGGAAACTACACAGTAGAGACCGTAGTCTTAGCCTGAATTTCGACCTGTGACCGGATATCTTTGTTCACGTTTTCCCGTCATATTGAACCCGCACACGCGAACAGACACGAAAGAGTGCTGTGACCGTTGCTCCAACGTGTCGTCATGTTATCTATACTAATATAATAAAGCTGAAGAGTTTGTTTGTTTGATTGTTTGTTTGTTTGTTTGTTTGAACGCGCTAATCTCGGGATCTACTGGTCCGATTTGAAAAATTTTTTCAGTGTTAGATAGCCCATTTATCGAGGAAGGCTATAGGCTATGTTTCATCACGCTAAGACCAATAGGAGCGGAGTCCACGCCGACGAAGTCGCGCGCAGAAGCTAGTGTTTAATAAATGGAAATTATATTTTACAAGTTTTGTGATCAATATTTATCCTTTTCCTACTTAATAAATGGTTTTTTTAACGATAACTCTTTTCACGAGCCAGCATGGTCAAATCTGACCCAACCGTAGTAAATGTGCGATATTGAACCACCGTAGGAGACGAGGGTTAAAAATAAATCATTTTCGATGACAATAGTACAAAAACCTTTGAGCTTATTATGAGAGTTCAATGTACACATTATCAGCTTATTCTTAACCAAAATATAATTTACTAGCTGTGCCTCGCGGTTTCACCTGCGTTGATTTGAGGGAAAAAATGCTTTCCTTTTTTTTTAATAGTATAAGATTTAATTAGCTTGATATATTTTCCTTAGTTTACACTAAATAAATTTCTGAACGCACGCATAAATATTTGACCAAAGAGTATATAATCACTACGTTTTATATTTGACAACCTCGTTGACAACCAATATATATTATGTCAATCCGTTTTAATTACTGACATTATTATACATTTTTAAAATGTAAAATACGCCACTATCCGTATATTGTGGATATATGTTGTCGATTCGAAACCTTTATTTAAATACGTTCTTTAATTTTATCGGAGAGTTTACCATATCGACGGGATGAACATTAAATATTTGACAGTTACGAACACGAACATTATATCTCATACAAATTTTCATTCCAACATTTCAACACCTTACATAACTTTTTTCGCATTAAAAAGTTGCCTATGTCCTTTCTCAGACTCTAGACTATCTGTATACCAAATTTCATTTAAATCTGTTCAGTAGTTTTGCCGTGATTGCGAGACAGACAGACAGACAGACAGACAGACAGAGACAGACAGAATTACTTTCGCATTTATAATATTAGTGTGGATGTGAACGTTGCTTGATTCATTGATACAAATATGTATGTGTTAATATACATGTGTTTTTAATTGTTTTTAAATTGGTTTCGAAAATATCAACAAATCAAGAAAATTTTAAATAAATATTATAAAGAAAATTGGTTGAACGATTAAGTATAATCAAATTTTTCTGTAAATACAAATATCGCTGTTATTGGATCCATCAACAATGCGATGATTCAATGGCAGAAGAAATTGAATGTCAAAGTGAATAAAATATAGGTAGGCTGCCTGCCCATTGTTGACGAGGAATTACCAGGTTCTATTTATGGTACCAATAAATTGTACCTTTTATTCGAGTTTTTTTATTGAATTACTTTTTTTAGTGAATACTCCTCTACACTAAGGAATGTTGAGTGTGTTTAAAAAAATAGACATAGGTGTACAAAGATTTTTCCTCGTTATTGATTCAGGCCAGGATCGGTAATGCTGATTAGTCTTCTCCGTTGGAATCAAATTTTGCTTCAAAGATATAAAAGCTACATGTCGTTAGTACAAAAATCCCTCTGAAGTGCTACGAATATATACGAGTACAGATATTAAAATAAACTATACTGGCTTGGTTCACGCGTTAAAAATAAATGAGGCGAGTAGTTGAGAGCTGTAACGGAGTATTTAAGAAGAAATTACGATATACCCACGTCCTACGCCGTCAGTAAATAACGCTGTATCTGCCTCCCGCGTCTGCCAAATTGCTTGGCAACTACTTTATACTTACTTCTTGAATGATATTATTATAAACAGTTGTTCCCTTGCTCCCTCTAGCCTTGCTTACCTTGGCTGAGATTTTTCTTTTAGCATTAAGTTACTATACGCGTACTCCACTTTAATGTTGTTTAAATAAATCCGTTTTTATTTCATACGTTACTTAAGTTTTATATTTATTCTTCTGTTATTTATTTAAATTTTAAATTCGTAATATTTAGAAAATAAAAGATATTTTTATTTTAACTCTACAAAAAGTCATAAACTGTGTGCGGTTTGTATTTTGTGCGAAAAAAAATTCTTTGGATGTCTGTTATTGTGAGTAATAGGGATATCGTGCCTCGGAGAGCACTGTCAGTTCCCGTTGTGATCATAGACACCTGATAGCGATAGTTACTCGTAGTGGTGAATATATCCGCCAACCCGCAGTGGAGCAGCGTGGAGGATTAAGCTCCAGTCATTCTTTTAAATGGAGGAAGAGGCCTATCCCCAGCAGTGGGGTATTACAGGCTGAATCTTGTCGATCTTTAAGTGATACATATTTATACGTCAAAAGTAAAGTAAAGAAAAACATAAGTGATAGTATACATAGGAAGAATGGGGCTTGTTTGTTTATTTGATAGCTTTAACAAATATTTTTTTAGTAAGACTGAATGAAAGTTATTTTCTTACGAGAAATTATTTTTACATATTTTTTCGAACGAACGTTCCTTTGATACTAACGAATAAAACATTTCTTTGTTTTTTGAGTAAGCAAACAAGTTACCAGTTTGTACTTGTCTCAAAGAAAAAGACTCAGTGATCAAAATTGGGCAAGTTTGACGTAGGTTTTTTTTTATATTACTAGATCAGCAAACAAGTGTACGGCTCGCCTGATGGTAAGCGATTACCGTAGCTTTTAGATGTCTGCAACACCAAAAGCATCGCAAGCACGTTGTCGACCCCATCCCCAATTGCCCCCAGGAGCTCTGGTCATCTTACTCACCAACAGGAACACAACACTGCTTGAAAACAGTGCTATTTAGCTGTGATCTTCTGTATGGTCGAGGTACTACCCCAGTCCGGGCCCATATCTTGACCAAGAAATTTCCTGTTGTCCTCTACCATTTTTCAGGTTTTTAATATATGTTTATTTGAAGTTCTTTCAATATTAGTAAATAATAACATTAAGATTCAAATATGAAAAAAAATCAAAATCGATTCATCATGTAAAAAGTTATGAATAAAATTAATCAATTTAAAAATTTATCCTTGTTTTGAAGTCAGTTAAAAAGATATTGTACATACTCTTACGTTCAATAATGGTTGAAATATTCAGGCTCGCGTCACTATTAGCCCCTTCTACATCTCAAGCGATGAATAATTTCATGAACTTATTCTCTTTTCGTCGATTTCCACTTTATCAGATTCTTATTCAATTCTCCAGACGTGCTCCTCAATGAAACTACTAACTCGATTCAAATAATTCTAAGATCTATATTTTATTTGTCGTCTCTGAGTGAGTATAATCTCACAAAAATAAGAAAATTTAACAAGAAAATTTTCTTTGATAAAACTTTATGGCGGTATTACATATACTTACGAATTTTTTTTGTAGATAATATAAACAATTGCGTTTATGTGTAATGGATCAAAGGATTTTATAAAATACGGTGTATTGTATTTATTTTATTGCTTCTATTACAAAATAGTAAAATACTATTACTACTATTACTAGTACTTTTACTTTAATAATTGTATTCAAATGAAAATATGAATTACTTTTTTTAAGCGTATAAATAAAAAGTTTTAATAAAGCTTCACGTCAAACGAGTGCCAAGAACCTGGTTACTTAAATTCATTGCATAGCCAAGCTATGTTGGCTGAAGAAGCTGCCAGCTCTTAACTCTTCTGTTAACTCGGTAACTTAGGTTAAGCTGGACAAGTAGTATGCTATCTTAAACCTAGATAGCATACACCTTAACTTAAGTTAGTGAAAATATAATTATCTAGGTACTAACACTGATGGTCACTAATATTTTGGAGTCTCTAAACGTGAACGAGTAGAAAATCTTAAATCTTATGTAACTTAGTTTGCGTTGAGTATTAATACAAACATAATAAATTTTTATGTTAAAAAATTGATTAAAAATAAAGGAATGTGAAATATATGAATTATAATTAAAACTACCTCCTAACCTAGTTAAAGTTTTAATCACTAGAGACACTTCACCCATTTAAAAAAAAAAAAGATATATCAAAGTCCTTTTATGGAAGAAATATAGAAGTAAACCTTTCTTTTTAAGATCGGTTAAAAACAACATCCCACTTTCAGTATATATTGCGTTTCTGTATTCTAAAAATTATTTTTAAAAACGTATTGCTAAATAAAGAGTATCTCCAATGTTACTGAATCTTCAATGTATATATAATTGTAGGAATTTGAATCTGTTGATCATTTGTAATCTACATAATATTACGATTGGATAAAAAAGTCGCATTATTACACTTGTTCATTTTCCTCGTCTCCATACAAAAGGGAGTGACAAAACACCCCAAGCCTTAAGGTATTGAATGGAAAATTAATATGAAAATAAAAAAAGAATTTTGCTTTTAAGAAAATTGCTGTCATTTTGATCGTGTGCGAATTCAGACTGACATAAAAGATGTACTGAAAGAAGTTGGTGTGTTGGCAATTAGGTGAGAGCTATTTTCATTTTCTTAGCAAATATTTTACGTATAACGAATTGTTAACATAAATTTCTTTTCAATAATTTCTTATGGAAACAGTACTAGGGACGTCGTAAATGCGTTATCAGATAAATTAATAAAATAGAATTGCTACAGAGGATAGAAAAAGATCGTTCAGCTCTGGAGTGGCTACTGTAACGTAACACATAAACACAATTCAGTTCTAAGTTATTGGTGCCATAAATTTTGGGTTATACTTGAGATAACAAACGCATAAATTGAAATGTGCGTTGACACGTAAACATAAAACAGTCAATTTAATGAACAAAAATTGTTCTAATTCATTAGGGTCTCAAACTTTAAGTTGTACTTGAGAAAGAAATTTATTTGCTGGGAACTGAACGGCTTAGCTATCGTGTGAAAATATTAGGTGATAAATTTTATATTCGAGACAAGCTTAAATTTGTTGTGCTGACAGATTCGTTAAAACGATGATAAGGTGAGACGTTCTAAGGGCCAGTTCCACTGATTGAAATAATCGCGATTAGTTCGACGTAAACTCGGTTTACGCGTTTAACGGAGTTTAGAGCTGGAAATTGCTTTTCACCAACATAAACTAAACGCAGTTAGAGAATAACTGAGTTTAAATCCTAAACGACCGATTTTTGGCGTTTAGTTGTGTAAACACGTTTTGTCTAGAGCTTCTAACGGTCTAACCTATTAAAAACAAATCTTGTCAAGTTGTCATATGATATATTCTGATACTCGAGTTTATAGTAGTGTATCTCTATATATATATAAATGAATGGCTGAATGTGTTGCTAAGCGCGGGTCTTGAGAGCGGCTGAGCCGATTGCGCTAATTCTTTTTTTATGATTCCTTGAAGTATGAGGATGGTTGTTACGGAGAGAAATTTTAAAAGAAAATTGCCTGAAAAAAAGTCTTAAGACAACGCTTTGCTGTGTTCCCGAACGAATGATTCGTAATAATAATTAAACGAAAACCAAGATTAGAATCGAACTATAAATTCGATTAAGCAAAACATAGTTTTATTAAACGGTGGAATCGGCCCTAAGCGTTGGATAGCCGTGGGATACAGTTTTTTGTTGGAGTCACATGGCGCCAGGGTTGCCATCACAAAGTTTTAAGTTACCGTGTTTTGGAATAAAAACTACAAAATTGACGTGTATTTACTTTACATTAACACGTAAGGTTAAAAATGACAATAATCGGTTAAATAATTTCCCTTTCGAAATCGGTTGAATAATACATTATTCTTCACAACCGTCGTACAAATTTATCGTAACTAACATTTTTTTTCTTCGGCTTTATTCAATGTATATTTGTGTTTTTCCTTTATATTGTTTATCTTTTATTGTGGTTTCGTTTAATTGATTTACGCAATTTCCTTCGGATCGGATAAAAGTGCTTACAGCCAGTAAAGCTCAATTTATTGAGGAAGTAATAATTTTATTCCTTGTTTTTTTGTAATAATTTTATTTCTTGTTCTTGTTTTGCACTATAATGACTTATAAACTATCGATTAAATTAATAGGAAAAAACAATTACACATTGGATTGTCGTATTTTTGAACACAGCAATGAACGTACTGCTGTGTACCGCGGTTATCACCGAATATATCCAAGTTTCCGTGTAGCATGGCAATGGCCGTGTAGATGGTAACACTGCAGGGCGTGGAATTTTTTCCGGGAATCTTGGGACGCAGGATGGTAGGCGTAGAGGGGGTAGTAAACGCGAGACGGGATATATACGATTCAGATTTTGAATTCGGGGCATTCGGTTTTGGACTCGGGAATTCGAAGTATAGTATTGAGGAAGAGAGCACGTAGGCCTCCGCGGCCGTCGCGGCCCCTTGGCTGGCGAAGCTATGGAATTTCTGACTTAGATTAAACATAAAATACCTAAAGGTATTACCTAAAGGTATTTTTAGGTCTGAATCAGAGATTTCATTAGCGTAAGCTGGCCAAGTGTGGCAATGTCGCTTCAGTGTAGATCGCGAATTAGTTTAATTTATTTTTTTTACTGATTATTATTAAGTGCAATTCTTATTATAAAATTTTAATTGTAATCCGCTAATTAAATTCAGTGAAACCTGGGTAGAGTCTGCAGTTCCTTGGTCAAGAACTCCTGTGGTTCGATGCACAATTCTTTTTTATATTTGCATGTAAAACAATTTCACAATTTTGATACACTATGTGATAAACATGCGTGTCTCCAATTAATGTAGAATTAAAATGATTCATGTTGTGTTTCTTCTACTGATTTTTATAACTTTTACGGAGATTTTTAATAAAAGATATCTAATGAATTATTATCTAGGTTTACATTGATACTATTAATTATTGATTGATTATTGAATGAAATTATTATGAAATAAGCCTTATGATCATAATTATATTGAATTTAACTGATAAAATGAAACCTAGCTTAAATAAATGAACACAATATGATGTTGATAGAATGAAACGAAATTACATTCGTTTAACTTTAAATTACATATATTGAATGATTCTTTGGTTAAACTATCATATTAAATACGGCTATAGTAAGGGTTAAATAGAATTTCGTTAGGGTGTATTTGAATAATGAAATGAAATTTTACTGTGTTGTTTAATGAAGTCATTACTTAGGAAGTAGATAGAGTAGTGGATATTTCTATAATATGACCTATAAACAAACTAATGATTAGTTGTCGTATCTTATTGAATATTCTCTACATATAAATATGCTTCTATTGAATGTATATGTATGTATGTATATGTATATATATATATATATGTATATTTGGCTTCATTTTTGACATTACACAAACTCTCGTAGTTCAAACATTAATTTAAGAACTTGTAGTTTTTAAATATATGTTAGAACGAGGTAACAAGGTGGTTGTAGTCTTGAATGGGTTCAAGGATGCTTTTAGCTCTTGAATACATTCTAAGATGAGGTAATTACACACTGAACTATGACATTACACAAACTATTGTAGTTTTGAACATTGATCTAAGAATTTATGTTCTTAAATGAGTGTCAAGACGAGGTATCTGGTAGACTGGAGTGTCTCATTCTTACGATGACTTTCATTGAACTATATAAACATGTTCAGGTGAATCCATAAATGTTTGTATTCGCCAGTGTTTTATTATAGGTATCCCCTATAAGGCTTGGCCCGTCTAAGCCACAGTTCATCGCGTCATCGATGCTAGGTAGATCCTAACCTTGGCCTATCTAGTAAAGAAAGTTGCGTGTACTACCTACCAACCTCTGCGTTTGTATTTGCCTATTTGAACTATGTTCTTGGTAAATACTATACGTACGTTTCCTTATCCTTGATAAGAGATATGGACAAACTTCACCAGACACTTAGTGTATGGTCGTTGTTTGAACTGCAACAAAGGTTAGTAATTTATATTTGGACAGTGGTATGAAGTTCTATTTTAGACTAATAGAGCAACATATTCACTTTTCCAATTAATTTATTGCTAATTTTTGTGGACGGTCTCTGTTAAGTCCTAAAGGCGGATTTACTGAGATTTAAGCCAAGCCTTAATCAAGCCCTCTTGCGTTGTACAAACATACAAACATTGATGGATTATAAAACCTATTAAATATACATTCTCTTTTCATAGTGAAAATGAGATACTCTCAGAGATTCTGATTGAGTAAATGAAATATGTTATATTTAGTTGTTTTATTTATCTCTCGACACTGCCATGTCCTTGATAAATCCAATCAGTTCCTGAGAGAGAGCCTGATATATTCAAATGTTTAACAACTTAATTACTGGTTCAGTGTTTCAATTGAACAACCTATTCTGTTTAATGAATGCTGTTTCATGTGAGTGCTGTGATTCATGCAAGGGCAAACCTGCACAATACACCCACTTTACATGTTGGTCTTATACCTATATTTATTCTTAATTTCCTTATAGGACACTCGAAAGGTTGCGTTGTCGCAAGTCGCTAGTCGCTGTTTAACCCATCTCACAATGGTGGCGAGGCTTGACACAAAAGCGGACTATAGACTCGTAACTCAGTAGGTTTTCCTATGGGATATTACACTATACAAACCTATTGTGACAAAAGTAGTAGGTTTCGTGATCGAATTCCAAAGTAGTTATGTGACCGAAGTTCCCGTATGGGCTAGTAAGCACACAATGAAAGATCAGTAGACACGATCTCCTTTTGTTCACGAGGAACACATCTTCGTACCATGTCTGTTTACAGCTTGGTAATTACATCAACTCTAGTAATTCACTGGTTATGTCTATATGACGTTCCAAGGGATTACTCAAATACAGTCATTGCATGAATGTACTGCAACGGTATGAAACAAGCATTTGTTAGACAGGATATATTTCCATCTAACTTACTGTAGAGGATTGGGTTCTCTTATTTTCCTACCTACTACCCTCTTTTGATTTAATAGCACCAACGTTGTGCCTAATTTAATTTAGAGCCTTCAGCACGGTGTGGATCGGATGGGGTCGGAGGGGTTATGGTGGTTGCGACCCCCCGGGTTCAGCTGAACCCGGCCTTTTAATTTCCTAATACCTATAAACCCTATCCTAACAGAATAACACATACAAACAAACACTACAAATTATCTTTCACAATTGTCTGAGATAATTTATTAACTGAATAAATTATTTCAAGATAATTAATAGCTATATAATATGTATTCAATCATTATTTCATTTACTTATCTATTGTTATTTATTTCAATTGTTTAGAGATATCAGAAGCTATCTATTATATCAGGTTTGATCTAAAAATACATGTAAAAGAAACTTAGACACTATTCAATTAATCAATGCCATTATAGAATATCCTGAATTTAATTATTTAACTTTATTTCTATTTTAGCTATCTAGATTCACTAAAAATATTAGCAATTATAATTTACACATTTTTAAGGAGACATCAGATCTTTTAAACAGTATAGGTGATAGCTATTTCTAAATGAATAAGTTTTATTCCTATTTATTCTTAACGGTTCTAATTTACTAAATTTTATTAATTCTAAATAAGTTACTTATAAGGTGTTATAAAGTTTAATATCTTTCTTTCCTTTTAATAGTATTCCAGGAGTTAGTTATCTATAGTATTTATATCACTGGTAAGTGTAAATATCTTCAATTAAATTTTAGGATAAATTAATTTCAGTAATTTAATGTCATTGTGCAGAGATGTTATTTTAAATTAATGGCTAGGTAGGATGTTAGTTAGAGTTTATATATAAATCAAGGCTTCTAATAACATATACTATGACTTTCCTTCGGCATACCACAAAAAGAACTGAAGTTACTCTGAAACAAAAATCAAACACAACGTAGAGTCCTTCCTTATTCTAGACGATCGCATTCATAAGGCCAAAGATATTTGATATCCTCTTAAGCTTAATATTAGCTTGTAACGCCACTACCATGATAGTATAGTTACAATTTGGTCCACGTGACCAGGATTATCATAAATATGGTGAATAGTTACCATGCCATAATAGTAGATCGTTACAAATTGGTGCCGTGACCAGGATTGTCATAAGCATGATGATTAGTCACCAGAGCACCATACGAGTATCATTACAAAATGGTGCCGTGACCAGGATTATCATAAATATGATGATTAGTCACCAGAGCACTATAGGAGAACGTTACAAAATGGTGCCGTGACCAGGATTAACGTAAGCATGGTGAATGGTTACCATACCATAGGGTATAACGTTACAAAATGGTGCCGTGACCAGGATTGTCATAAGCATGATGATTAGTCACCAGAGCACCATAGGAGTATCATTACAAAAATGGTGCCGTGACCAGGATTAACGTAAGCATGGTGAATGGTTACCATACCATAGGGTATAACGTTACACTACTCTGGTCAATGTGGACATAATATAATAAATAATTCTAATATAGTATATTTTTAGGTAAAAATATACAGTCAAAGGGTAAAATTATTTTAAAATATATCTTAAGTACATGCCATTATTTTCATAACTTCGTCCATTCCATTGTTGCTTGGTAGAGAGTGTAAGCATTTCTTAACAAATCGATTAATCGTTACCTTGAACACAGTCCCTAACCATATTAAATTAAATAACAACCCTTGCCCCAAAATCTTTAAATTAAAATATTGTTTTTTAATAACAACAATTTAACTTTGTCAGTAGAAATGTTATTGACACAAATAATAATTAAGAGTGATGGCAACAGTTACTTCATTAATTTTCAATTCAACAAGTATTTCTTTACAAAGCAAAGTTCCAATTTTAATTGAGCAAGAAATCTCCATTATTGGAATAATTTCTGTGTAATTTAATATCGAAAATCAGTTTTCTATTTATTCTAAATATAAGTAAGGATATTTTATACGGTTCAACGGTTTAATTTAATTAGTTTGAGAATATTCATGTCGGTGCTTTGTTTGATACTAAATTTTATCATCGTTTATGTTACTGAAAATCTTGAAAATGTATATAGAGTTGACCGGTGTGGTTTTACATGCATTTGTATAGTATTCGCTAGTTTGGGTGCACTTAGCCGCCTGAGGTAGCTGTTTCGACTCCTATGAGGGGCGGATACTTATAGTTGTACACTAATTTGTTTCTAGCCTGAGTGTTCGTCTTTATGGAACTCCCAATCGGCTCTCGTAACTGTATGAAGCCGTCCCTGTTTTTGAAGTGTAACTTCTTTAGAATCGTTGTGATTTCAAACCGGATGCAACGGCAAAACAACAGGGGAGGACGAGCCGCGCTGCAAGCCGCTGATTTTAAATTAGTTTTTTTTTTATTAGTTTGCCATAGAAGTTTTACTTCTATCGTGTGTGAATCGCACACACACCTTTTTTATTATGATAGTTATCGTCTGATTGTAGGAAAATTTTCTTCTAACCCGCAGTGAAAAAGTGCGAGGAATTAAGCCCCATAGCCCTTCTCCTGTATGGAGAAAAGGCTTGTACTTAGACGTAGGCATTCAGTTTTACTGATGTCTACGTTTTTGGTATGATAAAATCAAAAAGTGAATGAAATTGGAAGTAATGCTTACTTATATTTTATTTTACAGCGATGATAAAAAATATTCATTGTAAATAAAAGATTTTAACGATTTCATAAATTCATGAGCAATTTGCTCGAAAAAATTGCACAATTTTTAGCGTACCTATTATCTTTTATTCTAGAATAAGGAAGAGACAAACGCCTCGATGTAAATGCATTTCCATCAAAACTCCAAAGAAAATAAAATGTATTCTTAAGCGAAGACTTAGATCCAAAGAGAAAGTTTTTTCGAAGTGTATTTTTTCTGTGACGTACGATTTACTTCGAGTTCCAAGGTGGTTATGTGTTGAGAATTATCTTTATTTACATGGATAATAAAATTCTATGTTTATGTACCGCATAAAAAGTAACGTTTTGCGGAACTTTGGATATGTGAAACCAATACACGAAACTTTTGTATACAAAGCTATGATACTGATATTAATAATTGTACCTATACAAATTTTTCATCGAAATTCATCTGTTTGAGAATGTTTTTATTTTCAATGAAATAAATCCACCACCACCACCACTACAGCCTATCACAGTCCACTGTTGGACATAGGCCTCCACAAGCTCGCGCCCGACATTATGACGCGAACTCATGTGTTTTGCCCATAGTCACCACGCTGGGCAGGCGGGTTGGTGACCGCAGGGCTGGCTTTGTCGCACCGAAGACGCTGATGCCCGTCTTTGGCCTGTGTATTTCAAAGCCAGCATGGATGGTTATCCCGCCACCCGTCAGCATTTTAAGTTCCAAGGTGGTAGTAGAACTGTGTTATCCCTTAGTCGCCTCTTACGACACCCACGGGAAGAGAGGGGGTGTCTTAATTCTTTAGTGCCGTAGCCACACAGCACTGAACATAAAATAAATATGCACACACATGCACAGCACATGAAATAAATATTGACGGTTAAAGACAAAAACTAGTATTAAATTGATATAAACATTGTCAAATTCATTAAACACGTAACTTTAATTAAAAATGAGTATCTCGTGATTTAAATATAATAAGTCATGAAGGAAGGTTGTACAGAAAATATTTTTACTGCACGTACATAATATATGAACAATATTTGCTTAGTTGCAAGCATAGAAGTAAGCAGTAAGTTGACTAGCCCGTTGGCGCTGTTTGTAGTGACTACTTTCTGTGAGCTTGGGGATTGTGGGTTCGATTCCCTCTCTGAGTCTGGGTGTGATATATACGTGTTATTTATATGCATATTTATTGAAAAAAAAAGTTACCATTTCTGACAGTCGTTACGTAGGAAAAGATGACCAGACGACCGTGTATACACACAAAATTGTGTTAAAAGATAGAACAGAAATTAACAGAGGTAAAAATCGCGTACCATAAATCATTCTAATTTCCGCTTTTCTTTACTTTACTGTTTTTCGATCTAGGATTTTTATCTATTTGTTGGTATTCCTGACATTGGAATATGAAAATAGCTGACATTTTTTAACTGCACGTGTAATTCTAGAAGACATGAAATTGACTTGAAACATTTTTCAGTGATTATACCTACGTTACAGTTCAAATGTGTTAATTTCAAATGTGATACTAATAATAATACTTGTTTTTTTAGTATGCACCAAAATAATAACAGACAGTACCTAATATTGCAACATAAGACAGGTTATGTTATCGCTGCAAGAGCTTGAAAATAATATGTAGTATAATGGTATATGTATTTTAAATGGTCGAATGTCATGTTAATTTGTTGAAAATTATAGAACACTGAACTACAATTCTACAATTTTCTAATTACAGCAAGTTATCCTACATACTTAGTCGATATTTATATTCTTTTATTATTATTGAAAAAGTTAAAAAAGAATATTTTATCGTGAATGTAACGGGTCTTCAAATAATGAAGATACAATGAGCGACCAATTGTTCGAGACAAAGTTCCCTCTTTAATAAAACTTGTTCAATCTTCCATACTTTGAAAACATATTTTCGCCGATAAATTTGTTAGAAATATTTTAATAAACTATTTTAATAAAATACGACGATGAAAAAAATAAGGATAAACTCTATATTGTTAAAATAAAAAGTTTCAGTAAAATAAATTAGGTTTGTATTTTTAAGTTGTTGTTAAAACTTTTTACAGTATATTTTTAAATATAAAGAATAGAAATCTTTAATAAAAGAAAGAATATTAAATAATATTTTCACATAGTTATAATTTCGGATACCTACTGAGTAAATGTTTCAGTTTTTTTTAGTTAAAATTTTTTGTATTGAAATATTTTCACCTATTTTTAACTAAACGAGGTGTTGTTGAGTATTATATAAATATTGTGAATTTTCATCCCTAACTCAATAATCAACCACGTTTTTTTACGTATATTTTATTTTAATTGTAATTTATTAACAATTTACTTTTGGTAGATAGACATTCCTTATAATTTTACCACTACAGAGAGTTTAAAAGTAGTTTTTATTTCTTTTATTGATTTAAAAAAAAACTATATAATTTAATAAAGCGTTTGTAAGCTCATGATATTAATTTTTTTCAAAAATATAAAAATAATAAATACGATATTATGTTATTACAAATTAAATGTGCTATAATCTCAAGAGCGTCAAATTCAGTGCAACTCTTTTTGCCACGTCCTAATTAGTCAGCTAACAATAGATAAATTAAAACGCTCTCCGTCGTTAAAATAACAAAAATCCACGTCTCATTAAAGTGACAGCTGTGCGTCAATTAAACATAAAATATAGACCTCGAGGCACTCCGTCCCTTCTGTGTACCCCACCCCACCCACATTTCAATCTCCCAGGATCTCATTAGTACAGCTCTAAATGTACAATTTATTTTGTAACAGACACCAGCTTTGTTTCTCTTACGAGGATCACCACTCACTTAAACTTGCGATCGCTTCCCTTCAATTAAAATTTTAGCGCAAATTGCCAACAAAGTTCGATATAATTGAGTTACCTATCATTGATGATAACGAATGACGATGATATTAAATGATAACGAACATTTAGATATTGGAATTTTCTTTCACTTCTAACAGTCTTCGTTAAAGTTTTGTATCATTTTGATACTAATGTCATCAATTACCTACATTTAATTCTTAGAAAGTAATAAGGTTCTTATTCATTAAGTAAGGGGACAGCTGAATAAATCCGGCTCAAAATCTGAAGCAGCCCGTCTGGGGAAGAACCTCAACCTTACAGAAGATGATATCTAATTAACACTGCTCTCAAGTAGGATTGTGATCCTGTGGTAGATGACCAGAGCTCCTGCGTCGAAGGTAGAGTCGGTAATGCGCTTGCAATGCTTCTAGTGTTGCAAGGGTATAGACCCTTAGAGCCTATAAAGGCTACGGTAACTGCTTACCATCAGCTGGACCGTAAGCTTTTTTTTTATAAAAGAATGTAAAAGAAAGGTTTAATTTATTTTTATTTCGCTGAATTAATAGCAATTGATTTTAAGGGAGATACAAAATCTCGAAATTTTCAAATAATCTATATATATTTATATATATAAATCAATTGCTGTTCGTTAGTCTCGCTAAAACTCGAGAATGGCTTGACCGATTTAGCTAATTTTGATCTTGAAATGTTTGTGGAAGTTCAGGGAAGGTTTAAACGGTGAGAAACATAAATAATGTGTAACGGAAAATACTTAAAACGACGTTTAAATTTTCCAATACAAAATGTTCCTAGCGGGGAAATTTAATGTCTTTTGTCAAAAACGTTGTCAATTGGTTGTCAAATATTTATAGATGCGTTCAGAAAGTATTTTTGTGTATATTTTTCACAAATATATGCAGGTTATACGAAGTTCACCGGGCCATCTAGTATGTAATAAAAAGCGCTAATTTTAAATTGTTTGTTGCTTTATATTTCCAATTTTGCATTAGATATGATGCTGTTGTAATACGTACTTCACAGTCTTAATTAAAATTTAAATAGTTTTCCTCAGAACTTTCTCAGTTAGTAATGTTTCTGTATAATAGTGTAGTATAGATGTAGATTTTGTTCTAATTTAATTGCTAATTACTTAATTAGTTATCAGTACAATATTGAGTTTGTTAAGATTCTCTGAGCATGTTTTCCTCAAATTAGCTCGTGAAGTTTCGTCTTATACATGTATGAGCAAACATTTATGAAGAAAGTTCGAAACCTAAACATAGTAATTATTAAATACGTTATACTTAATTCGTTTTATAACATATTTTTTGCTTTTTTCCGATAAACTTCAAATATGCAGCACAATACATAAAACATTAAATTAATCAAATTATACCTAACATATTTCTTTATGAGTAGACTTTAGCCACGTGTTGGAGCTGACACACACACTTTTAGAATATCATTGTAAATGATATCATTTCGACGAGGCGTTGGCGCAGCGGTCCATGCACTGGCTGTTGCGCTTGTGGTCGCGGGTTCGATCCCTTCACATGACAAACATTTGTATTTGCCTATTGATGTTTGTCATGCTCTGGGGGTTTGTGCTTGTGTTTACTGTTTCCAGGACCGCCGACACAGGAGAAAATCCTACTGAGGGCCGTTGAGTGTAAAGCGTTTATTGTGAAATTTCCACTATTGTTTCTAATGAGACACTGCGGATTTGAAAATTTTACTCCATTTTAGAAATTGTTTCAACAGCCGAACTGCGAGGATTTCAATGCAGGAATTTCCATTCAGCGCGAAACTATAACAAATACATCGTGGCTAAGCCCGGACGATAGTTCTACGTTTAAACGCCAAGAGCCAACGGGAAATTTATGTTGTGGTTTTAACGTGTCTAGTTTAATCCCGTACTGAGATTCCAACGAGCCACACAATCTAAGTAAGCCTTGCCTGTTAGAACTTTCGTTTCCATTATTCCTTTATGCCTCCGAAGACGCCGCCTAATCCGATCTGAAACGTTTCCTTTACAACTTTTTACCCTGAAACTTCCAAATTGAAGTCGAGATAGAGACTTAATTCCGTGATGTTTGTGACAAAGATGTTCGAATTTACAAAGGATGATGTTGGGGTATTTGTACTGCGCTCTTCTTTATAGTTAAATCTGTAAAGCTGACGGGTCTGTTTGTTTGAACGAGCGAATTCTCGGAATCTCTAGATTTCATTTAATAAAGATAAAGTTATTTTTCTGTTAGACTTTCTTTTTTTTAAAATTTAGTAGTAGTAGGAAAAAGTTTTTACTTTATAGCAGCAGTATCTATATAAGACCAACAACATTAAGAATATGAAATTGAATGCAGTATATTATGTCGTGTTTACTTAAAATTTTATTTAAATATATGATTAATTTTTTTTACTAATTTTGTCGTCATTTTTGTGTGAACGTATAATCAAATTGATAGCTTTTGTTGCTTCATTCGTACTGCTATGGCACTGTTAGAAGCCATTAATTTGAAAAAAAAAAACATAATGAAAATGCTTTTGCTCAGTCACACTGGCGTAAATCTGATTGAAATATACATGTGAACATATCACGAAAATGCCAATAAAATATCATGTAAATATTGACACATATAGAAACAATAATGGTAGAAATGTTTGAGCGATATAATTGCTTCCTTGTATATTATCCTAAGTAAATAAAACGAATCAGATTTTCTTTATGTTATGAATTTATATACCTAGTATATTCTTTCTCTTATGTTATGAAGATAATAAAGATTATTGTGGAGAATACAATTAAAACATCTCATATTTTGTGACGCCACGTTGGCGCTGCGATCACAGCAATGGATTGCGATTGGCTGTTGCGCGAGCGGTTGAGGGTTCGATCCCCGCACACGACAACATTTGTATTGGCCATACAGATGTTTGCCGTGGTCTGGGTGTTTGTGCAGTCCTTGTGGGTCTCCCCACCGTGCCTCGGAGAGCACGTTAAGCCTTCGGTCCCGGTTGTTATCATGTACACCAGATAGCGATCGTTACTCATAGTAAGGGAATATATCCGCCAACCCGCATTGGAGCAGCGTGGTGGATTTAGCTCTGATCCTTCTCCTACATGGGGAAGAGGCCTATGCCCAACAGTGGGATATTACAGGCTAAATCGTGATATTTTGTTTGTATGAGTCTTAACAATATGACTGCTTAAAAATTGATTTTCGATTTTTGACAAAATACCAAAATATTAAAATTTGTTTTTTTTTTTGTAAATTATAATCCAATACAAGCTAATTGAATGTGTTATAAAAACCTTACTACTTTATACATACTACAAAAAAGGCAAAGAAAACACTGCGATAGATCCAGAGTGATTTCAGTAAACGAATTTAAATGTAACGTACATTTATAATAATGTACGTTGAATGAATGAATTTTTAATACGACATGGAACAGTAAAATTGTATTTCTGTGAATTGAAATGATTAATATTCAACTTGGGTTCATTGTTTTCCTAACAATCTGCCCTGAGTGAGGTAATAATGTAATACATAAACAAGAAGGCTCGCTCCGAGCCGAACTGCTGTGACACTCACCGTGTTATAAATTTTAATGGGGACTTCAGGCGAAATGAACTCTTAAATAGTTTAAGATGGCAAAGACCGAATGTCTTCAAAATACACACGCCACTGGTGACAGTAGTGGAACTGTATATTAATACTAAACTAGTTAGTGTATAAGTATATAAATTCAAATGACTTGTTGAAATGGTCTATACTGATATTATATTGGGGTAAAGTTTGTCGTTTTATTTGTTGTTTCGTAGCTCTAGAAATATTGTTTTGTTTTTTGGGAATTTTTATATTTTTATCGAAAAATCTTATTATTTCTGAGTGTCACAATCTGCATTTTATGTTTTTTATAGTTATTACTTTACAGTCAGAAAAATCTACGTCTGCAAAACAAGTAAACAAACGATGTTTCAGCTAGTCTAATATAAACTGCTTCCAATTTAGAATGATTTTTATTTATCAATATACACATTATAGGATACTTTTCACGATTATTAAACGATTTAAAACAAAATATGGGCTGAAATATTAGTAAATGGTATATAACTCATAACAATAACTATTATTATTTCTCGCTGTCCATGTATTCGGTGTATATTCGGCCACAACTTGTGCGAATTGTCAATGGTTCGACATGAATCCATTTATTTATAAATGTGCTGTGTTTCAATACACTTATAATTGAATTAAGCTTTATTTATTAACCAATTACAGATAAATTATTATTTAATCGTGATACGGATTTTCCTAATTATCTTTTATATTATTTAATTGTGACAACCGTTCTGGTATGGCTGTGTGATTAGTCGCACAAACGCCAGAGGTTGCGGGTTTAGTTCCCGCGTCGGGTAGATAGTTTTATTTTTACGAATACTTGTGTCTTTTCCTTGGTCTATGTGGTTATCTTAAGCCGTTAGTTGGAAACTATTCGCCGATTATTCTAACACTTCTTCCTAAGGAGGAGAGGCCAGCCCAGTAGGATTTTTCCCTGTGTTGAGGGTCCGAAAACATACAATACACAAGCACAAACGCCCACACCACGAAAACAATCTATATAGTCAATACATGTCTGTCGTCAACGGGGATCGCACCTGCGACCGCCAGCGCAATAGCCAGTGCTGTGACCGCTGCACCAACGCGTCGTCACTATGACGTTACACAGTATAGTTTATAGTTCAGTTCACTGTTTTTTTTTTACATAACTAGGTCAGCAAACAAGCGTACGGCTCACCTGATGGTAAGCGATTACTGTAGCTTATAGACGCCTGCAACACTGGAAGCATCTCAAGCGTGATGTCGACCCTGCTGTGCCCTACCAAATGTTCGTAAATGCTCGTAAAGAGGTCTCTTTATATTTTGCAATAGGTATCTACTTTACTCGTATAACTAAATATTATCAAGCCATTCGTATTTTTGAAACTACATATTAAGGTTTAGTAGCAGTAAATTTTTGTAGACTGAGTTTTATTGTTTACCACCCGTGTCTAAATCTGTTTCATAAAATGTGCGCCTGGCATTCGATTTTCAGCTGCTGTTTCAGACTTGATGTGTTAATATTAATTTATGCGAAGACATGACTTGGATATTAAATCCTAAAATTGTAAATGTTTATATCTATTTACACATTAGAATTCTAATTTAAATAAACTTTGTTGAAGCGAAAATTATACTGTAAATAATAAACTTGAAAATTTATTTCGCTTACTGCGTGCCTTTACGTTTGCTAATAACAATAATAGCTTAATAAATATATAGTTACATATTAAATACATTATTCAGATGGTTACAAAATACATATAAAAATAATCATATTATTTTGAAAATGCGAAGAATTCTTATAACAAAAATTAAAATAAAGTAGCAAAAATTTTTATGACCACAAAAATTGTTCAAATAATTTTCGCGTGAAGGTCGTAACTTCATAGAGAACACAAAGAAATTTCCAAGCGTTTATTTTTAAAACACGAATTCCGTAATAAAGTAAACAAGCGAACTCCACTATGAAACTAAACTGAAAATTAATCTTATCTTACTTTTTTATGCCTTCCTTCCTCCTTGTAGCCGCGAAAGTTTTAATTACATGCAAGCTGACGCCATATATCAATGGAAAATAAAAGATGCAGACTGAAACCGGAAATTAAAATCAAATTTATAAAATAAGTAGATAAGTAAAGAAAAGATCGCACATTCAGCAGTTCCGAGTAGGATGTTAAATCTTGATTCGTCTAGAAATACAACAATACAAAGGCTAAGACTACAAAAAATGTACGGCTTCTAAAACTTTTTCTTATATTCTTCGCACTAATCGACGAATATCAGTGAGTTACTCAGATCACTGCGCTATCACGTAATCTGAATTGAAATGATTAAAACTGTTTATAAAACAAAAAAAAATTAATAGATATGTGTGTATTTAATAAAAAAGTTTAACTAGTAATAATTTCATATTATTTAAATTACGGTAGTGTGTACTTGTTTTATTTCAAAAAACTTTTATCTAAATTGAAAGAATACGTTAGTTTATTTAATAGTTAGGTATACAACGATTAATCCTCACTAAGTTTCAAAAACATCTAAAGAATTTAGGTTAAATAGCCCTCTTGGCAATTCAAAATGATAAGTAACCTTCATTTATCAATTACATAATAAACAAAGCTTACGATATTTGATACAATTTTGTGAATAATGTCCGCTATGTTCAAGGTAAGACCCTCGGCGACTGTTTTGATATTCATGAAGAGATATTTTATCTGATTGAATAATTGGGACGGTATTTCAGGTATCAGTTATTATGACGTTATTGGGGAAGTTTGACAGGATTGTCATGGCCTTTAACAAGAATTAACAGGTTCTAAGTTATCTAAATAACTATAACAGGTCAACCTGCTATTATAGTTGAGCTAGTTGATTTTATAAAAGGTAGTAAACAAGCGTACAGTCCCCTCTGGTGGTATAATGCGGTTACCGTAGCCTATAGGCACCTGCAACAGCAGAAGCGTCGCAAGCGCGTTGCCGCACTTACCTGACCCTAACCCGACCCAGAATGGTCCTAATATGTAGCGGAACCCGAATGTTAAAAAAATATTATAAGCTTTACAGCAACATTAATAGTGACCGACTAGTGTCGATAGTAATTTTCCGAAATGTGTCGATAATAATTTTCAAGAGATATAATTATTATATTTTTTCTTAGAAAACAGATTTACTGATACAAAAATTACTAAAAAAAATGTTTGTTCTAAAAAGAATTTAATAAAAAGAAATCATATTACAAAAACAGTAAAAATATAAGGACAAATGTCCCAGGGGAAGTTATGTTATAGGGGAATTATTTACAACATTTTATGACATGTAAGTTTATAGTCTACGTTTAATAAAATTCCTTTGCTTTATATGTGAGAGTAAAATATTTATACCATCAACCATTCTCGTGTATTTATGATACTTATATATGAATTTGAATATTATTATGCTATTTGGCATTAATCTCAATTCTCAAGCTTACTTATGTCAACGTTAAATATTTTAAAAATATAGTAAGTGTCGTTTGCGTATGTCTACGTTTGCGTACGTATATACTTGTAAGTGAGTGGGTGCATAGGTGAGCAGGCCTATGTTTCTGGCTGTATACGTGTAGGTGAGTATATATAAGGTAAAGTATTCCACAAATAAATAAAATTGATTTTAACTAAATGCAGTTTTAAGTAGGAAAAAGGAAGATAGTAAAATGGGGCTGTAAGAAAAGGTACCTAGCACAGTCGCGGTGATGACTTTTGCATGAGTATCATTCGCGGAATAAACATACCTAGCCGTTAAAAATATCGACTATATTCAAGCCATCCAACATTAATGTTAGTGACTCAAAAAAAAAAAGTAACGAGATTTTGTAAATTCGACATTTTCGACATTTTGTGATATTGTGTCCTGAAAAATGTGAACTTAACCCAAAGATTGTTGGCTTCAATCAAGTCTCGTACCGCTGAATTTTAAATTATGTTTGAGGAAAATAAGATTGAACTTTATTTATATAAATAAGAAAACCTTACGCCTCGGTATAGTTACTGAGACAGATAAATCCGCTCATAGAAAAATATTATATACTTACTCGTATATTTGTATAATTGTGTTTGCTCGCAAACGAAAAAAAAAACCGACTTCAATTACATCGACAAGTACAAGGTTGTCTGGTAGAAATCGCTTGCCTAGCGATAAGACCGCCTTTGTGCATAATATTAGTTTGTAAGTTTTTTTTTTTGTATACCTTTGTATGTTAATGCACAATAAAGTATATTTATCTTATACTAGCTTCTGCGCGCGACTTCGTCGGCGTGGACTCCTCTCCTATTGGACGTAGCGTGATGATATATAGCCTATAGCCTTCCTCGATAAATGGGCTATCTAACACTGAAAGAATTTTTCAAATCGGATCAGTAGATCCTGAGATTAGCGCGTTCAAACAAACAAACAAACAAACAAACAAACAAACAAACAAACAAACGAACAAACTCTTCAGCTTTATTATATTAGTATAGATTTATCTTAATACAACGTAGGTAGACGAAAATATAGTCAAGTAAATACGAAAGATTACTGAAAAAGTTGTAATCAGATCTCGATGAAATTTAAATGTAACAGGATGATAAACATTAGCTTTTGATTAAAGTAAAAATCATCAAAATCGGTAAACCCAGTAAAAAGTGATGCGGTATAATACAACGTAGGTCACCAAAAAATTGTTAAGTAAAAACGAATTATTAGATATAACTCGAAAGGTACTTGTTAGACCTAAAATAAATTTAAATGGGACCAAATGACATGCACTACCTTTCGATTAAAACGAAAATCATCGAAATCGGTCCACCCATTCAAAAGTTCCGAATTAACATACATTAAAAAAATACAGTCGAATTGAGAACCTCTTCCTTTTTTGGAAGTCGGTTAAAAATGGTCTTTTTACTAGACGTAGTAAAATCGTTGATAGTTATTTTTAATTGCATTACATTTAAAATAAAACGAAATAAATAAATTTTACGTCAAAGATGTTTTTGGTGTCGTTTTATATGCTGATAAATAATTAATACATCATTTATGTTATAGATTGACTAAAATACGTTAATTATGATGGTGTAAACGTAAAACGTTTTATCGCGATTGTAAAACGAACAACTCAGAAAGTGTGTGAAAATCTTGTTGTTAGTTGTACTACAGTTTCCATAGTAATAAATTCAGATTCAAACTTCGGTAGAATTTTCATTTATCACCAACCACTAGAAGATTTAGCTCTCCAGCGTCTGGGGATAGAGAAATTCGTGAAATGATCTACGTCGATTCGCTTCATTAGCATATTTTAGTTATTTTCACAACGGTATTTCAAACGTTAATTTTTTGCCGTTGTCAACCGTAAGATGATACTACAGATATTGAAATTTTATGTGCAAAGGAATATAACTCTCGATACATCATATTCAGGACAAATTACTGAAAAAGAAATGGGAAATTAAATACAATCTTGCGCATTCTCATGCGTTAAAAGAAGTTTCAATTCAATAAATAATAATAATTACAATAATTATTTTAGCTCTGACGATTTGATTTCTTTTACGTGTGTATGTTACAATAATTTATGACGTATTTGCTGAAAGTAAAGCAAATTTTTTGCACTATTAAATCTTTATTTCAATGTTCTATCATATAACCTCTTCTCGTAGACTTGTTTAAAAAACGCGGGACCGGTTTTAATTGAAATGATACTAAAAACAGAACCTGTTGGTGCCGACAGCGGGCATTGATGCAAAAAGGCTCAGACGATAACGTTATTGTTGCACAAACTAAATTTCTTTTACATTTCAACAAAATTTTACAAATGGACTTTATTTTTGTGTAACTAAAGCTTAAAGTTCGTTGCACTATAAACGAATATATCAAAGTGTACCTATTATTATCGGGGTTTGCGTACCGCAAGCGTTATAATGACTCGAAAATGATTTATTTAATGCACTGCACTATTGCGTATCGATAAATGTACTCGTAATTTAGTAAATGCAATGTGTTGTGGCACGGAAAAGTTAAAATCATTCGTAGTACTCGAAAGAATGGCTTTTCAAATATAAATTGAAGAGAAGAAAAGATTTAAAGTAAAAATTTATTTTTTTCATTTTAGCGCATTCAAATAAAAGCTTGTTTTTTAAAAAGGTTTTTTATTTTTTATTTATTATAATATAAGCTGCGCCCACTGTGAAATTTGCAGTAGGTATTTCCATATATGATATTTGAATTTGAGGTAACCAAAAAAAAGTATACGCCTCACCTCGGTAAGAGACTACCTTAAGAACGATTATCGTGACCTTAAAAACAACAAATTTTTATTAAATGAATTAAATTTTAAATTAATAATTCAAGCAATAAAACTGTAAAATTAAAACATAAATAGATGCTTATTATACGCATCGGTACAGTTAATGCTGGTTATTATTTATACATTGCTACAGTTAAAAGCGCTGTAGTCTCACTCTTAGCGTCACTGCTGTTTCGTTGTTTCACCAGATTTTATTCCTCGTGCTTTATATCATTTCTCGATCTAACTCCAAAAGTAATGATACAATTAATTCATTACTGAAACTAGTAGCGATATATTATGTATCGTTGATAAAATTCCTGTGCTTAGTATGCGGCACGTAACAGATAAACAGACAAATACACTCCAATTAGTGTCGTGTTTACACTGTTAGAGTCAATATTAATTAGCAAAGATAAATTCTCAGGCGCTTTAATACTTGAGATATGGGTTTGCTTAATCATATATAAAGTTTACTGATGTTGAAAGTTTTCACAGAGTTGTCAAAGGATACTTAAAGCTTATAATATTAATATGTACCTATTAATATTATAAAGTTGAAGTTATTTGTAACATGTTTACAGGTTTAATAACTCATCTAATACTAATCTTAAATTAATAATACAAGTAAAACATGAAAACTTGTTTATGAGTTCGAGAGGGATCTTTGATTTATCTATTAACTAGCGACCCGCCCCGGCTTCGCACGGTTGCAATGCTGAAACTAAATATATTATACTATATACAATAAAAGATGCGTTAGAAACCTCTAAAATTACCAGTGTTCCTCTACTATAATATGCATGTATTATACATAAAAACCTTCCTCTTGAATCACTCTATCTACTAAAGAAAACCGCATCAAAATCCGTTGCGTAGTTTTAAAAATTTAAGCATACATACAGACAGACAGACAGCGGGAAGCGACTTTGTTTTATAATATGTAGTGATACGTACAGAATTGTATACAATATATGATGTATAATACGTGTATAATATGTTAGAGAAACACTGATAATTTTAGAGGTTTGTAACGTACCTATATTTTGCTGTAGATAGTATTTATTATCAGCATTGCACCCGTGCGAAGCCGGGGCGGGTCACTAGTAATAAGTTAAAAAAATAACGTTTCGATGTTCGTCAATTAGTTGTCTACAAATATACATTTTAATAAACGATACAGTATTTTACGCACGCAGTATTTTTAGAAAGTGTTTTTTTTTTTAATATATAGACTAGCGCTTGACTGCGATCTCACCTGATGGTAAGTGAAGATGCAGCCTAAGATGGTGCGCTTGCCTAGAAGATGCCTATTCACTCTTGATTTAAAGGATTCGGTGGAAAAAAGGAAGCCGGAAGGGTATTCCAAATTTTTACGGTGCGTATTAGGAACGAGGAAGCAAAGCGCTTAGTGCAAGATCGTGGGATTTCAACCACGCAGCGGTGCAGATTTATGCGATGCCTTGCGGTTCTGTGGTTGAAAGGTGATGGTGGAACTAAATGGAACCAAATTGTGTGGTCTAAGTATATTGATTGTGTTACTATTTCATTGCGCTCGACCCCGCTCATTAGAGACACATTTGTGCGTATAACCCGCAGATTTTTATCACTGTTCTGGGTGTTTGTGTGTATTTCTAGATCATTGACGCAGGATTAAGTCCGACTTGGGGTTGTTTAGTGTGAGGTATTCGTTAAATATAGGGTTTTTTATTTATAATATACAAAAATAATTATTTTACGTCTTTTACGAAAAGTGAATACTAATTGGATTGCAGAACGTAAGCTCCTTAGCACGAATAAAATAAATACTTAATATCGTAATATCCGTTATTATAATAGTCTCCGTATAAGTTTATCAACTAAACGCCAATAAAGATATTAACAATAAGCTCCCTTTTATTACCTCAACCTAATATCTAACACTCGTAGAATGTGTATGTGTAGAGAGCTTTAAGCTACATAAAGCCGCGTACTTACGCACGAACAATTTGTCGGGTTGAATCATTTGTTCGTACAGGCGTAAAATTTGGGACAATGGAACGAATTTTTTTCAAATACGTTTTCGATAACTTAATTGTATTTGTGTATACTTAAACATGTACTTCTTAGTGCATAACTTTATTCAATGTCTTTATAAGGGTTGATTTTTCTTGACGTATACATGCCTTATACACGGCTTAAGAGAAATAACTAATTAACGACATACATAAACCAGTTGCCGCCAAAAGTTTCATAGCCTATTTTTCTTAAGTAATACTAATAGATACTAATAATAATATATACTTTATTATAATCAAAAAATGACGTGCTAATAGGGTGCAAAAAGTGTGTTACGGCTGTGTGGTTACGGCAGTAAAGAATATAGCCACCCCCTCGCTTCCCGTGGGTGTCGTAAGAGGCAGCTAAGGTTTAACACAGTTCCACTACCACCTTTGAACTTATAAAGCCGACCGATGGCGGGATAACCATCCAACTGCTGGTTTTCAAATACACAGGCCGAAGACGGGCAGCTGCGTCTTCGGTGCGACAAAGCCTGCACTGCAGTCACCAACCCGTCTGCCCAGTGTGGTGATTATAGGCAAAACACGTGAGTTCTCGCCATAATGTCTAGCGCGAAGTTGGGGAAGCCTATGTCCAGCAGTGAACTGCGATACGCTGAAGTGATGAGGGTGGAAAATACGTGTATGGTCCCCTTGATGGGAAGCGGATACCGTAGCCTATAGACACCTGCAACACCATACGTATTGCAAGCGCATTGTTGACCACAGGAACCGAATACTACTTGCGAGCAGTAGTATATCGTTGTGAACAAATAAAGTTGACATACTTCCCCAGTCAGGCTGCTCCAAACTTTGAGCAAGATTTTTTTACTATGTTCTTTTACCTCATCAACAAAACTTTTTTGTTTCGAGTAGTTTATTGTTTTTTTTTTAATAAAAAATTAATTTTAAGTATAGGTACGCATATTGTTGTCAATGTATATTTATATTATGATTTTATACAACAATTTCGATTGTAAATATATGATCGAAGCCATCCGTACGTTTATCACGTCTGTGACGCAGTCACTATCGAATATGTCATGTCGTAAGTAATGTCAAACTGACCCAATGTGAATATATCATATAAGACATGATTTAAGGGGGTCACTTTAGGGGTCTCCCAGACTATGTGACATACATATAACTGGCCTACGTTTTCATTATCGTAATTCATTCATTAAAAAAAGAAAAAATTCGTACACCCGTTATAGCGCTCTTTGATAATTATTAAGATGTTTTCTCACATAAACACACTTATTTCTTACAATTATTTTTTCAACTCAGTATCAATTCATAAGTTTGAACGGTGTGTTCATTTTAAAAATACGCACACACTACTATACTCCACACGTACACTATATATAATGCTTTCATGTAGTTTCAGAGGGTTAAATATTTAATATAATGTCACTAGTAACGTCAAGGTCGAAAACAGCGTAGCTGAAAACACTATTAAGGTACTTATTATTCACTCGAAGCACGTACGCGGCGCGCCAAACGGAAAAATCTAATTAAGTCCATATGAAGAGTTCCAATGCCGCCCTACGCGTCTCTCACGTCCTCTTACACTAATGACTATTTTTCAGAAATACTCCGGGATCGTAACTGGATAATTCGATATGGAAAACACGTGAGCCCGTGGTAGTAAAAGGTATAAATATTTATTAAATGACGTATAAAAAACCATTTCCATTATAATTCATATGAGCCGACCGTAACGAACTCAAAATTTGTGACTTTATTCGCTTTGAAGTTTGACGTAGAGATAGAATGATGTTGCCCTTTTAGCGATCACTTATGTGGTAATTACTGCGTGGCCGCAAATTCATACACGTGGAGTTCAAAACTAGATACCTACATATAATAATAGTAATAATAATAATAATAATAAATACTCTTTATTGTACACCATAAAGAAACATTACAAAAAGTGATAAATACAAAGAAAGATGTACAAAGGCGGTCTTATCGCTAAGAGCGATTTCTTCCAGACAACCTTTGGGTGTAGGACAGGGCGTAGAAAAAGAGAAGCGGTAGAGAAGTGTACAAAGAGTTGATAAAAGAATTGGCATAGAGTTTACAAGCAGTATGATATAAAAAGAAGTTAATATACGTACATATGCACATACACATATACAAGATATATATATATGTCGCAGATCAGAAGTAGGTAGGAGAAGAACGGACGGATGACCGAACTACTAAGTATTAAATGGACTCACCGAGCGGGTACCGTCTATCGCGTGGCAGAGGGACAACTCGACACAGTGCCCGGGACTTGTGACCCGAGTGTAGGTTTACGGCGGCGCCGCCTAACAATGCGCATTGGCACTCACCTCCACTGCTCGAGTTGCCCAATAAGTAACAATTAATTCGTGTACACAAACTAACTATTAGAAGAGTCGAGGTTAAGCTACTAGCAGGATACACAAGTGCACCGTGCCACGCCAGAGCCAAGACTGACTTAGCTGCGGTTGCATCGGTCTTTTATACACGACTGAATGACTCGAATAATAGAAGTGAGGGTAGATGAATATCGACAATAGCGCAGGTACCGCCATACACGTCAGAAATACTCCAATAATACAATGAGTGAGGGTAGATGAATAATAATAACAACGTAGGTACCGAAATTAATAACTATCTGCATTGACTCTCCGACACGGCCATCTTGACAAGTCACACGTCCCCGTGTGATGCCGTAAAAAGCAAAAAAGTACTGCGGTATCAAAGTCTCATCTCGGCCTATCCTGATTCACACCTAATCAAGGCTAAAGGGATAGTTTATCGAATAACACGGTTGATTTTAACAACAACACTAACACTTACTTCATCTTATTTCAGATCGTTAATCTCATGTTAATACACCACCTCTTTGTCGACACACCATACAACCATACGCGAAACTACCATTAAATAAAAATTGACCAATCCTTTTGGTATGAACATTACTCCATTATTGCTTTCCACATATTAGTCGCCACTGTCACCTAAATCGAGCGACAGCAGCTCATGCCACCTCCATCGAGTGACGATAACCACATGTATTATAACATACATCGAGCAATACAACCAAGACATGTTTCAGCAATGGATACTTAAAAACAATGGCACCAACAAATTTATCTGAATAAAATCAATTGGTTGTATAGTGGTCTACATCGCTTCATCGGTTAACTTTAATCACAAAAAAACTAACAATCTATCCTATTCGTTCACAGGCGAAAGGTTCCTCTAACTATAATTTAAAAAAATAAAGTTTTATTATTGACACATTAAGATCACATACAACGCTCAATAAACGACAATTACTATTGCCACCTATATCGTCATCACCTCATGTGATACGACCAACACATATCGTCATCACCTCATGTGATACGACTAACACATATCGTCATCACCTCATGTGATACGACCAACACATATCGTCATCACCTTTTGTGATACGACCAAGCCATAGTATGTGCTCTATTTACTCATCAACATTAAACAAATCTAATTCCGCAGTTACATCAGTAAGAGGAATCCTTCGTAAACGATCGTGAACATACCTTTAGGTTCTATTACCAGACAATTGAACTTTAAACGGTCCCGTGTACTTAGTTTGTTTCAAGAACTTTACAATAATCTGAATCATAAATGTCGTTAAACCAATTATAACTAATCACTTTTACACCGATAAAAATACAGCAAAACAACCGTCCTATCAGAAACTTCACGCTCCCTCGGCACTTCAATAAACAACACAAAAATATCCGTTACAGAGGGTAATCGGAAATACTCAAGCTGAGGCGATATTAAAACGTTATCACAAACAAGTGGGTAACCACAAAAACTTAACAAACTACCTATGTACTGCAACTACGCTCGCGTCATTGAATATTTTAACTTTGAATTTAGTCTGTTCCTCAGTCATACCAAGTAAACGTTTATGAAGAGACAGGTTACTACTACTATTAAACCGACTTAAATGATGACGACTCGACTTGCGCTTTGATTGCACGATAATTTAACGGGACTACGCGAACGCGATACTCGTGGCATCGTGAAATAAATTACTCACTATAGTAACACTCTTAGTGGGCACGAGAACAGTATCCCACTTCTGATGTCGCAGATCAGAAGTAGGTAGGAGAAGAACGGACGGATGACCGAACTACTAAGTATTAAATGGACTCACCGAGCGGGTACCGTCTATCGCGTGGCAGAGGGACAACTCGACACAGTGCCCGGGACTTGTGACCCGAGTGTAGGTTTACGGCGGCGCCGCCTAACAATGCGCATTGGCACTCACCTCCACTGCTCGAGTTGCCCAATAAGTAACAATTAATTCGTGTACACAAACTAACTATTAGAAGAGTCGAGGTTAAGCTACTAGCAGGATACACAAGTGCACCGTGCCACGCCAGAGCCAAGACTGACTTAGCTGCGGTTGCATCGGTCTTTTATACACGACTGAATGACTCGAATAATAGAAGTGAGGGTAGATGAATAATAATAACAACGTAGGTACCGAAATTAATAACTATCTGCATTGACTCTCCGACATATATATAATATATACATACACATATACAAATATATACATATATATATATATATATATATACATATATATATATATACATATATATATATATACATATATATATATATATATATATATATATATATATATATATATATACACTACATAAACAAAAAACTACAAAATATGTTATGGAAATGCTAATGATATTTATGAGGTATTTAGTGACAAAAATGCGCCTTTACATATTTTTTAAAGCAAGATAGAGATTGAGCTTGTTTTATAGAGAGAGGAAGAGAGTTCCAAAGTTGTACAGCTTTGACAGAAAAGGAGTTTGAATAAAAGGAAGTAGTATGGGAAGTAGTTTTGAGTATTAAGGTTGAAGATGACCTGAGGGTACGCTCATGAGTATCACAGAGAAACTCAAAGCGATTTTTTAGGTAAAGAGGAGTATCTGGATGGAAAATTACGCAATAAAGTAAAGAAAGGATGTGAGTATTCCTGCGAAAGCGGATATGTATAAATAAGATAAACAATGACTTGGACAAAATCTATAGCTGGAGTACCTCATATGGACTAAATGTTAATCCTGAAAAATGTCAAGTAGGTACTTATAATTGGCAGTCCAAAACTAGTTTGTCGAATAGATTGGTCACTTATTCCACCAGTCATGTTTAACAAAACTGCTATTAACTTTAGTGATAAAGTAGAAAATCTCGGTGTGATTTTTGATAACTGTCTCTCCTGGTCACCTCAGCTGAGTGAGTTGAGCCGTAAGATGTTTGCTGCAATCAATTCACTTCGTCGACTACAATATTTCCGTCCATTACCCACCAAAATTGCGTTAGCACAGTCACTCCTTCTACCAATTCTTAACTATGCTGATACTTGTTTTCTCGACCATAAGGAGGAGCAATTAAATAAACTTGAGCGCCTCCAAATTTTTTGTATAAGGTTCATATTTGGTCTTCGCAAATATGACCATGTCTCCAATTTCCGCAATCAACTCAAGTGGCTCCCAATCCGCTTCCGCGGGAATACTCACATCCTCTCACTGCTTTATCGCGTGTTGTTTCATCCTGATACACCTACTTACCTCAAGGAACGCTTTGTGTTTCTTTGGGATACCCATGATCGTTCCCTTCGATCCGACACCAATTTAATCCATAAAACTCCGTCTCATAATTCTTCCTATTACTCTAATTTCTTCTCTGTTAAAGCTATCCAACTCTGGAACTCTCTCCCTCTTCCTATTAGACAAGCTCAATCTCTCTTCTCCTTCAAAAAACATCTTAAACCACACTATTTGTCACACGTCATGATCGCCTATATCGTCTTTGTATGATATATGTATTTTATATGTGTAAGTATATATATGCATATGTGTAAGTATACATGTAAGTATATAGTATGTATATTATATATTTTATATTATTATATGTATATTATTTTTTTTTTTTTTTTTATGTAACTAGGTTGGCAAACAAGCGTACGGCTCACCTGATGGTAAGACCGTAGCCTATAGACGCCTGCAACACCAGAAGCATCGCAAGCGCGTTGCCGACCCTATCCCCAATCCCCCCAGGAGCTCTGGTCACCTTACTCACCAACAGGAACACAATACTGCTTGAAAACAGTATTATTTAGCTGTGGTCTTCTGTAAGGTCGAGGTACTACCCCAGTCGGGCTGCTCCATATTTTGAGCAGGAAATTTCCTGCTATGCCCTACCTCAGTTCGCTCTTTCAGCGATAAGACCGCCTTCGTACATCTTTCATTTTATGTTATTATATATTTATATTATTTATATGTACTTTATTCAAATATATTCTAATTCGCACACCAGTTATTATTACTTTACTTCCTAACTCCAGTTTCTGCTTCGTGTCCTATACCCAAAGGTTGTCTGGAAGAGATCGCTCTTTCAGCGATAAGACCGCCTTCGTACATCTTTCATTTTATGTTATTATTTTCTTGTTTCTTTTAATGGTGTACAATAAAGAGTATTATTATTATTATTATTAAATATCACTACATAGTATAAAACAAAGTCGCTTCCCGCTGTCTGTCTGTCCCTATATATGATTAGATCTTCAAAACTACGCAACGGATTTTGATGCGGTTTTCTTTAGTAAATAGAGTGATTCCAGAGGAAGGTTTATATGTATAATACATGCATAATATAGTAGAGGAACAGTGATAGTTTTTACAACCGTGCGAAGCCGGGGCGGGTCGCTAGTATAGAATAGTTTTATTTATTTATTTTACTAGAATCAATGTCAATGTACTCGTAAAACTACCCAAAGATGAATATTGTATAATTATAATTTTTTTTTTATGTAACTGGGTCTGCAAACAAGCGTACGGCTCACCTGATGGTAAGGCCGTAGAAGAAGAAGCATCGCAAGCGCGTTGCCGACCCTATCCCCAATCCCCCCCCAGGAGCTCTGGTCACCTTACTCACCAACAGGAACACAATACTGCTTGAAAGCAGTATTATTTAGCTGTGGTCTTCTGTAAGGTCGAGGTACTACCCCAGTTGGGCTGCTCCATAATTTGAGCAGGAAACCTGCTGCGCCCTACCTCAGTTAAATATAGTCAGTTACGACTGAATTTTTTTCATGGAAATCATCTCACAGTTGTGTAGCTTTACACGACATATGAATACAGTAAAATATAGTTCCAACGTGAATTCATATTCATTTGTGCTAGACATTTGAGGGTGACGGACCGTTTAAATAAAAATAAATGTTATCCGTGGGACAGGAAAATATTTATCGTTCATTTTTATTCAAATGCAACTTTGAATGATAAACGTGTTCACGCCGAATTCTTGTCATGTTCAACGTTATTTTTATCATCAATTAAAGTTATTTAAAAATGGAATTTATAAAAATGCTCAACTTTTTATTTTAAACTAGCTGCCCGGACAGACTTCGTTCTGTCTGTTATGTTTTTTTTTTTTTTTTTTGTATAAAAACCTTCTTTGGAATATTTAAGGAACATACAAAAAAAAATTTAGCCGAAACGGTCGGGCCGTTCTCGCGTTATGCGCTTAGTAACATTCATTTTTATTGTATAGAATAAGAGTTGTAAAACGTTTGAATAGTATAAATAGTGCAGTAGAGGTACAAATTTTGTATGAAACGATAATGATTCGCTCGAGAATCGCTTCTTGAGGCTATTTGTACGGGTAAGATACATGAATTTTTAACTATTCCGAGTTCTCCTCGTGAGATTATTATCATATAGTAGGTGACTGTCTCTATAGGGAAATTTCTAAGCTAAAGACAGCTTATAAGACTAGACTTATAAGACCTATATGAATGTCTTTGATAGAGGTTTTCATTACCACAATAAAATGATACTTAATTATCATTTTTAAATATATATATTTCGAACACCTCAATCCTTCAGCAAAAGTCCTGTAAAAATTGGTTCAGCCATTCCGGAGATTAGGCGGGACAAACAAAAAGAGAAACAGACTAAAATTTTATATAGGTAATTATCGTATCGTGAGTAAATGCATTTGAAAAAACACAGTCATTTAAAATCACAGACAGACACTTCAATTTTATTTCTATGTATTTATAGATTTAAACCCAAGTCATAACATAAATGTCAGAATAATTTTGCTAAATTATTTTATATGAGTTAATGAATTAAATATTAAAACTGAATATTAACGACACAGAAATGAATATTAAAAAATTAATGTCCAACTAATTGAGTTACAACCGTCAATAATTATCTGTACGTTGGTAAACGAGTTAATGGAGCGATAAATTGAATTTTATATAAAACTAGCTGCTGCCCGCGACGTCGTCTGCGTGCGTTCACTGCTCGTTCCCCGTAGGTGATAGCGTGATAATATGTAGCCTATGTTCTGACCCGACTGCTTAATAATATTCGTGCCAAATTTGAAGTAAATCCATGCAGTACTTTTTGAGTTTTTCCCGGACATACATTGACTTTCCTATCATTTTATTATATGTATAGATAGACTAGCACTGTTCCTTGATTTTACTATCATTTAATTTTACTAGTAATTATTTTCTGTGCTTAACGAATATTTATATTTAAATGTACGATAGAAAGTTAAGATAGTAGTAGTACACTTACATCTGAGTACACATAGACTTGCACTAAAAATGTCTATTCTCTTTATTTCTGAAAGGGCTTAGGTAATGAGAGCAGGAAACGTGGACACTGAAAAGATCTTACAATCATTGTGAATCTTTTACGATAATATAGCTATAGCTATAGATATGGTTATTATTCGAGTGTAGTCTATTGATCTGGTATTTAGTAGATTCTTACACAGATAATAGCAAAATTTATTTGCCAATACGAAGCTAAGCATAATATAAAACAACTAGTTTTTCGAATGTAAACTATTATTAACTAGATCAACTCTTTTCAGAATAATATGTTTAACGCGGTTGACTTTTCCATAGTTGCAATACTCTTCTTAAAGTTGAGGGTAGAAGAGATGCAGCACGTAATTGCTTAACGTGGTCATTAATTGTAACGGATACACTTTCTAAAAAGGGTGCAAAACTGAAGTACCTCCTTTTTACATACACATAATATATTAAAGTTGACTATCATCGTGCAACTTTTTCAAGAGTCGTGTCAATTATTTATTTTCTATCAATGGTTATCTTTTTTTAAATAACTAAAAGTTAATTTTATTACTAATTCTTACTGATTTGATTCTATAATTTATGAAGTAAAGTTTTACAATAAATTTATTGAAGCAAAATACAATCAAACTTTATAGTTCCGTAATTTTGGCGCTAGCTTTGTTTTAACGAATGCAAATTATTGATTGGACACTGTTAATGGCACGCCATCTCCTGTACGGGTCACGTGACCTGTCATTTGCAAAAGGGATTTACACCCTATCTCGTTTCACGCGTCAAATTATCACCCTTACGACCCTACAATCCCTTGAATAATGTGTTGGTCTTTCCGATTTTGGTGTTTGTGTCCTAATGATGATGCTCGTCTGTACACAGCAGTGTTAGACATTAAACAATGCCCATATATAAGATTCCTTATTATATGATTGTAATATGGCTACCAATATATTTAAAACTCATTGAAGGATTTTTTAACTTGAATAATGATTAACTTTTATTTGCCAGAACGAAAAAAACAAAACGGAATAACAAATGTTTTAATATTCGTTAGAGACAAGTTATCAGCCTGATAAATTCGAAATAAACAACATAGTATATAGTGCAGCAAAATATTACAGCAGTTTAGGCTTGACCTTATCAGAAAGTTTCCGGTCATTGAATTTGAGGGCGATGAGCGACGAAATCATAGCCATAATTCAGTCAGTGCAGCCTTCCTGCCTGCCATTGCTTTTGATAATAAAACTGTGGAAAAACTGTTGAAGGCTGTCGCAAACGCAAGAAAAATTGCTTTCATAAGTTTCAAATTGAAAATAGAAAATAGAAATTGTGTTATGTACATTTAAACATTTTTATTGTTGTAAGTTTTGTATTAAATGTAGAAGTATAATTATGTCGAATAAAAAGTGTTTAGTAGTAAGATAAAAAACGTATAATGTAGACCTATAATATAAAAAATTAGGCATGAATTTTATACCTTATTTTAATATTATACTATAGTAATACAAACGTTGTTCGATACTCTACTAGACGTATGTACCTAATATTTTTCAAGAAACAGCACACGAGGACAAAAAATTTTCTATAATAACAATTTGATACGTACCTATAGGTACTTATATACTTATAATTGTAGTATTTTTATACTGAATATAATATGACAAATGTTGTTATTATGTATAGAAAAAACATACATTAACAATAATAAAAATAAAATAGTTAAATAATAGAATAATATCGTATAGTTTTGAAAGTTTATAAAAATTAAATTTATTATGTCAAAAACAAAATAAATACAAAACTAATACAAACGAATCAATTTATATAATTTAAATTGAAATATTAAAGTAAAAGCCATGACTGTATTCCATACTTTTAAAGCACCGTCGTCGTAAAGCTTTAAATTTTAATAACGCTTAAGTTTGTTATTTTCTTTTGTAAGTAAAACACGCAACAATGTTAACAAATGTCCTTTTGTATGTCGTAAATGTATATCTTTAGTTAATTTCTGTTGTTGTTCGAGATGTTACTACTCGTTTCGTTTGCAAAACATTATTTAAAATGCAAACAATTCATTTATAATAGCGCTTAGTTAGATTATATTATTATTTTAGTGTGAAGGCTACGTTTTCCATTGCTTTATTTATAACAAAGCTGTTTTTGATGATGCTTAAACTAGAATACTTTCTACTAGATCATGTAAAAATAAACCAACTCATCATATATTTTTATACACATATAAATATGTAATGAGATGTTTTTTTTTTGTAAAAAATTTTTTTGTTAGATAATATTTTTAGATTTTGTTTATAAAAAATGCAGTTACAAGTACAATGGATAATAGTTAATACAAATGTAAATAAATAATGATAAATAATTTTAAATTCCTATCTTTACAAAACCTAACTTTGTAATTGTGTTTTTTTATACGACTAGGGCGGAAAACAAGCGTATGGTCCTCCCTGGGTGCGGTTGCCGTAGCGTACGGTGACGTGTGAACAGCACAGAAGCATCACATTCGCGTTGCCGACCCTACCCCCTACCATTCCTAGGAGCTTTGGCCACCTTAGCACAGATTAGTAAATAGTTAGTCAACATAGGAACCTAACACTACTTGAGCAGTGCTATTTAGCAGCTGTGGTCATCTGTATGGTTGAGATATTTTCCCAGACGGGCTGCTTCAGATATTGAACAGAATATCTTCTGCTGCGCCCTACCTCAATAAAATTCGGTTATTGACCTCCATACTTTTGTATGTCAAAACTGCACGTATAAAAATTGTAGTTTGTATTACATAATAATAATAATAATATACTTTATTGCACATTTAAATAAAGAACAAAATTTACATTACGAGCAATTATAGTAACAAATTGAACAACCAGGCGATCTGATTGCTAAAAAGCAATCTCTTCCAGACAAACTGACAAGATAGATAAGACATAACTAAATGAATATATAAATGTTAATTATTATAATTTAGGTGCTTTATACATAATCATATACCAACTAGAAGTAATCTAGAAGTAAAATTATTTATTGGATAAAATATTTCAAAGTAAGATGAGTAATGAGAATCTTAATGTACTGATAACATAACTGGATGTACTCCTCAAAAAATAAGGAGAAATTTAATCAAAAACTAAAAAAAAATTGCGTGCGTACTAATTACACATGTCAGAAGTGAAATTTCTTTGGTAAACTAATTTAAAAAAAAAAACTATTTCAAAGAAAATAATTAAAAAAAAAACAAATTAAATAACACGAATTTAAAATACAAGAAAAAAAACTAATTGAAAAAAAAAAAACAAAAAGCCAACGTCACGCGGTGTTCCCAGGCGGTCACCCATCCAAGTACTGATCGTCCCTGAGGCTGCCGCGTTACCGGTCGCTCAAATTTTATACCTCATGCGCCTAATGAAGTTTCACTTCAAAAAATCAATGTCACAAAGAAGTATGAACCAGAAAACCGAAAAGTAATTAGATATTTTTGGTACAATATTATGAGACTTTTAACTGTGATAAAAATCGTACATGGCAAGTGCTATTCAACGAAAAATTCTTTAATATCAAAGTAAGAGAAAATAATGAGAAATGATTCGAAACACTTTAGTCGCATTTAAGAGATGTACTTATTGTTTTCAAAGACTTTTTAGAATTCGGAGTGATTTAAGAATGGTTTTAAAGTCAAGAACATAGTATATATATTATATAAATGTATAGTCTGTGATTCTTTAACATATTGAAAAGAGTTTCTTGTATGTTCTGTTCTGTAAGAAGTAGTATGTAGTAGTGGTTTTGTAGTTTATCACGTGTAAATAAGCTATTTTAATTCTGATTGATATCGATAGATTAATTTTGGTCACAATAATTTCGCGCGAAAGTCTTCGAATTCAACAACTAATATAAAAAATTAGTGTCAATATCTTCGATGTGTATATTTTTTCCCATCTCATCGTAGTTTCGCCATCTAGTGTTGATTAAACGTAATCGATGAATATCCATTATATACGTAATAAAAATGTATTGAGAGTTTTTTTTTTCTATAGTAGTAAAAAAATCGCAATGTGTACATTATTTTTAAGTGAATGTACAATAACATGGAAAAAAATGATTCGATCTTTAAATATGTATAGTATACATGTGAATATCTCAAAGGCTTTATTACTTTGAACCCGCTATTCATTCAAGTGTATTTCTATTAACTTGTTAATTCTCCGTAAAATTTATCGAAACCTTTATTCAAATTCGTTTTAAAAATACATGTAGAAAAGTAGTAATTGAATGATATATCAATTAAACATGCCTGATAGTCACGAAGATATAAGCTCGATTATTATTAGCTACGAAGCCTTTTATCTATGCCTCACAGTAGCGCTCCGTAAATATTATCTTTACCAACCGTATTATTGGAAATAACCCGCATATTATTAATATAACGAACTTTTAGTTATTCAGTTTTTGTTAGCGAGGAGTATCTTCTAAATATTAAATATGATAAAACTTTTTATTTTGTTTTTTAATTTATAAATTGAAAGATTTTAATGGTCCAATGGTCGGTAGGTGGTGTAGGTGGTAGGTTGTTCTATAGATATTTTGGTCGTCCCAAAGATATTTTGAACTAGCTTCTGCGCGCGACTTCGTCGGCGTGGACTCCGCTACTATTGGTCTTAGCGTGATGACCCATAGCCTATAGCCTTCCTCGATAAATGGGCTATCTAACACTGAAAGAATTTTTCAAATCGGCCCAGTAGTTCCAGAGTTTACCGCGTTCAAACAAACAAACAAACAAACAAACAAACAAACAAACTCTTCAGCTTTATATATTAGTATAGATATAGATATTCATTTGGCTTTTTATCCATTGTATGTGAGAAATAAAACAAATTTCTTCCACAGACTGTCTTAATGACTTGTATGGTCTACCATACAGCTTACGAGCTAGCGAGTTTCAAAAAATTGATAGGTAATATAATAGGTAACTGTGATGCATTTATGGTTGCTACTACTACAATTACAATTTTTCTACTTTTTGAGTGTGGTGTAATTCTATCCGAACTAATTTAATACCATCATTTATCTACTTTACACGATATCAAAAGATCACGTTAAAAACGCTTTGAACGAAAAACAACATACTATAAAATACATACTTCTTTTATAAAAATGGAATAAAATATAATTCTCTCAAATTTGTTAAGCCCTGCCTTCAAAGTGAACGTAACTAATTAATTATAATAAAGTTAACATCTACTATATGTCTTTAAGACAGTAGTACAAAAATATTTTTACTAAATTAGTGATAAAAATTGCAACGCATAATAAAAAAAATAGTATTACTTCTGTAGAATATTTTAACTCTACTGCAAAATTTGTCAGTAAGCTATTTGCATAAATCAACTAAGCACCTTATGCATTTTTTTTTAAATACAAAGGTCATTAATTACTTAAATTATTTTAGATTTTTGTAAGAGTTGCCCTGCGTTTAAGTCATACTGATTCTTTTTTCTTTTAAAGTGACTTTTGAAAAATAGTAAGAGGTCACGATTCGACTGAAGTTTTTTTTACGTGTGTTAACTCATAACTTTCTACAAGTGTACCGGTTTTGATGACTCTTTATAAATTGAGCAGGTGCTTGTCATGTGGCCCCATTTAAATTTGATCGATATCTAACAAGTACTTTTTTAATTATCCCTTTACTAACTACCTACGTCGTACTACTTTTGATGTAATTGAAGTCACTTTTGTTTCATTTCTAAGCAAATAGGTACGATTATTTTTTTAACCATTATTTAAAGTTACAACTGCATATGATTCTATTTCTGCAACTTTTTTATGACAGTACCAAAATTTAGCAGTCGGTCGTAGCTATAAATTCGTTAGATACCAAAATTTTGTATCGTCTTTTTTACAAATTTTATTTAAAAAAACTGGTATTTTTAAGAGAACCAGTAATTAAAATTTTAATTTAATTTTAAAGATATCCAATTAGCAGACAACAATAGAGTAATTAAGGTCCTTAACGAAGCTACCCTTTGAATTGATCAGAAAATGAAGCAATTCATATCACGTTAACAACAAATTTCCGTGGTAGCCTATTTGGTGTTATTTTTATCCATTTAATCGTCATTTCTGACGGCGCCGGTTAAAATATTTTCATTGTCCTTGTTTTTAATGGTTCCGCTGCATTTCACAGCAATAATAGCGATGGTTCTATAAAAACGGTCACGGATTCTGTCGCGATAAAAATGAACATCCCTATTTTATGTATTTATAAAATACTACTAAAACGTTTTATGGATTAAAGTTGTTTCTGTACTATTTGTATATAATATAAATGTAGACTGAGCCTTGAGCGTGAGCGAGTAAAAAGTAAAAAAATATATATAGTACGGTCGAAATAAATATAAAATCGTAAATAATAATTGTAAGAGAAATTTGAAATAAATAATTCTATACATATATATTTGGTGTAGAAGTTTCTATAGCATTAAGGACTTTAGAGTTTAACAAATCTCAAAAGGAAATGATACATACTGTCTGTGAAAGTTACTGTCTGTCCATTCGTCTGCATGTCTACATGTATATATGTTACTCTTACAAGATCAGCTGAGATGAAGTATTAACATAGGTATCTAGTAATAGTTCAAACTCGTGGAAGGATACTGGTGGTTAAATTGGCGTAACACGGGCAAGAACGGACTATATTAAGAGTACACATCAGGTAATATCTTGTTCAAAATCTGGAGCAGCTCAAATTGGGGTTTACCTCAACTAAAACAAATGTAAGTGAAGTGAATACAGACAAACATTATTATTTACCATATTTGTTCATTCTCATTACAACTGAAATATACATTGAATATTTTGTAATAACTTTTTTTATTAAAAAACAAAATCATATCGAACATGATATACAAATAGTGCAACAAGGTTCGATTACGTATATTTATATAACTGCAAAACGAGCAATATCAAGCGGTTTTTGAAATATTTGATTTGTATATAGTTCTGCACGAGTGGGTAGCCAATTTAATGCTACACGAGCTTTGCGTTTGTGAGTTAATTATCTAATAAATAATAATATACATGATAAATTTAATTTAAACTTTAAATCTTTTTACGTCTCTTCGAACTGAGGTAGGGCACAGCAGGAAATTTCCTGCTCAAAATATGGAGCAGCCCGACTGGGGAAGTACCTCGACCTTACAGAAGACCACAGCTAAATAATACTGTTTTCAAGCAGTATTGTGTTCCTGTTGGTGAGTAAGGTGACCAGAGCTCCTGGGGGGATTGGGGATAGGGTCGGCAACGCGCTTGCGACGCTTCTGGTGTTGCAGGCGTCTATAGGCTACGGTAGTCACTTACCATCAGGTGAGCCGTACGCTTGTTTGTCGACTTAGTAACATAAAAAAAAAAAAATAAATAATAATAATAAAAATTCTAAAACTATAAACGAACTGTTATGTTTAATTAACATTCTATGGAACTACTGTCATCAGACCATATATATTTTTTAATGGTTTATTTATTACTTTTCTACACTAGATAGTTTCATTAAATAATGTTTAAAACTTCAAACAAAAATAATTATTGGTTTCGAACCAATAATTATTGTTGCATTTTCTCATGAAAGGAATATCGATCGCGTGTCCAAATATAATATCGAGAACGTTGTTTACTAAATAAAACTTCAATATGCAATGTATTGATTTTTATTTTTTGCAGTGCAAGCTGCAGTTACAATTTTCTATTGACTCAAAATTTGTGTTTCGAATCAAAAAAATATGGCATCACTGTACTGTAAAGTAAACGCGTGAACAGAACAGAAACGATTGTACTATAAAATTAACGATTTAATATATAATGATTGTAATCACTTCATATTATAAAACAAAGTCGCTTCCCGCTGTCTGTATGTCTGTATATATGCTTCTTAAAAACTATGCAACGGATTTTGATGCAGTTTTTTTTAATAGATAGAGTGATTCAAGGGGAAGGTTTATATGTATACCTAATACATGCATAATATAGTAGAGAAACACTGATCGTTTTTGCAACCGTGCGAAGCCGGGGCTGGTCGCTAGTATAGTTATTGTAATTAATTTATATACATTTATTGATTTTTTCAATTATCAATAAAAACCTTAAAAATAGTTATTTGTTTATATCTAATACATTTCAGCTCAATGGATTTCTTTCTGTTTTAAAATAATATAATAAAAAAATATTCTACCATTTTGTAATAATATCGTTCGAAGAAAAAGAAGAAAGAACTAACATCTGACTCCAAACTCAGTTACAGAGAACCGTCCACAAAGGATTTTAGAACTGTGTCAATTACGAAGAAACGGAACTTAGTATTCAGTTGCTGCAGAAATTGTGGTCTTTTTTTCTATAATAAAATAATAAAATTCCACTGTATTGCAGAAAAGCGTACATTGTCTACTTAGTGTATATAAAACTGCTACTCGAGCGCGGTTAAGCGGTCCTCTTTTCTTTTATTTAAAAGTAATTGCATGAATACTTGCTGTTTTGAATTATAATAAAAATTTTCTTAATGAGATTTCATTCATTTATAAAAGAATGTACGCTAAAATAACATGTGTGAAAACGAGCATATTAACGGCGCTATTGTTAGGATTATTGTTAAGCGAAAAAAGAAAAATATTCGTTTAGAATATAAAATTACTTAATTATTAGTTATTACAAAATATACTCCTCGAATTCGTTAGTCATCCGTGACCACGGAGGTCTGCAACGTCTCCGAAATGTCATGAATTTCAAAATGAGAATCGTGTAGAGTGAAGTTTTAAAAACTTAAATAAATTCTAAAATAAAACTACGAACTCGCCGACAGCAAATTCCGTTTATGATTCCGTATCAAAAACATTCAAGTAAACAACCGTAAATGCTATCAGAATCAGTGAATCGCGTTCCACGTAGATGTTGATTGCGTAACAAGTTGTTCGAAACTCGGTCGGTTTATAATAAACAGACACGGAAAATTATTCACTAACTTCGTCCTAAGCGCAAAATTTATGGTGTGCTTACCACGAAATTTCAGAACAATGTACGACTCGCCTGGGTTTTATGCTTTATAACTTCGGTTTCTGTAGCTGCAATACAAATAGGCCATAAAGAACGGTAAGTTGACTTTACGCATTTAAATATTAGTCTTTATAATTGTATAAAATATAATGCCATGCTGTTTACCGATTTCTTCTGTTAGTAGAAGATTTTAGCTTCCTTTTAAACTAAAAGTTCACGGCGTGTATTGGCGCATATAAACTACTAGCTTCTGCGCGCGACTTCGTCGGCGTGGACTCCGCTCCTATTTGTCTTAGCGTGATGATATATAGCCTATAGCCTTCCTCAATAAATGGGCTATCTAACACTGAAAGAATTTTTCAAATAGGACCAGTAGATCCTGAGATTAGCGCGTTCAAACAAACAAACAAACAATCAAACAAACAAACAATCAAACAAACAAACTCTTCAGCTTTATTATATTAGTATAGATACGTATTATTATCGTTAAAAGCTATTCAAGTTGTGGTTATTCGGCATAAGAAATGTACACGAAAGTTTACAAACCTTCAGAAACGATGGTTTTGTAATTTTTTATATTATTTTGATAAATGATAATTTATTCTTACTAAAATTCCGTAATTTTTATATTTTGAGTCATAAAATATATATTTTTAGTATGCAGTAATACTTTTTAATAATATTTTATTTTCTGTTACTTTACATTATAAATTTTCAGGTTATCTTTATAATAACGTTATTTCTAAAGTAAACTAATAGGTAGGGATTCCTAGTACATTTTTTTCACCTGATTAGTATCAAGCAAATTTTCCGGGAGTAGCTTCATTTTGATGAGACGAACAAAAAATTCCTCGATTGTGGTAGCTAACAGAGATAGCAGTAGGTAGAGCAGCAGTGAGCATAGGACCGGTATAACGTACCACGCAATTTGTAGGACAATATTACTATTAAATTATGTAGATATTCACTAACTAAAAGAAAAAAAATCAGCTGGTTAGTAACAATTTTTTTTCTTCGATATTATTAGGTATATTTTTAATCTGTTATATATTTGCATTTATTTGTTAATATATATGGTATTTAACATAAATAATTGAGTACAATTGAATAATATAATCTGAAATTTATTTGATTATTAATTCCTGTTTATGTGCGGTGTATCCCAGGTGTTAATGAAACGTTATGCAAATTTTATTATTTCGTAATGTTTTTCCGATAAGCCAGCGTATAAAATAATTTCATTATGAAGCCATTGTGAATTAAGAGACGCTTCGACAATGTATTCATTCTAGTTTTACCTTTTCTTTTTAATTTGTTTTAATGGTTGTAAAAAATGGAAAGTATTGATAGTTTAGTGGCAAATTATTCTGGTACTTATTGAGATTAGAGACGTGTTGAAAAAGTATTATTTTTTTTGTTTCTTTTTAATAGTCATTCGCTCCGACTTTATATGTTACAATTAGTTGTCTTAGTATTTTCTAAGCAGTCGATAATTTTTAATCTGTCGTAGTTATAAAAGAAAGTTATATCACAACTTCCATTATTTTTTTTTCAAAACTGGGTTTGGAACTTAATGCTGTACACTTGTAATTATTTCACGTACATGTACACGTATTATGGAAGAAGTATTATGGAAACTCAAACTCTTTGCTTCAATTTGATCCATCAAAACTCGTAGTTCACTTTTGCTTAATTAAAAAATTATACTAAAACTAGCGACCCGCACCGGCTTCGCACGGTTGTAAAAACTATCAGTGTTCCTCTACTATATTATGCATGTATTATACATATACCTTCTTCTGGAATGAATCTATTTACTAAAGAAAACCGCATCAAAATCCGTTGCGTAGTTTTAAAGATCTAAATATACAGACAATGGGAAGCGACTTTGTTTCATTCTATGTAACGATATATCAAATTCAATTATTTAGAATACACCGAAAACTCATTTTAAAACACTACATCTAAATGGTTTTCCATTTAGATGTAGTGTTTTAAAATGAGTCCTTAAAATGTCAAAAAGAATTAACAAGAACATTAAAAAAAATCGGCCAAGTGCGAGTCGGACTCGCGCACGAAGGGTTCCGTACCATTGACTAGGTACATTGATTTTAATATCGGGCAAAAAGCGGCTAAAAAAATCACTTTTGTTGTATGAGAGCAAAAATAGGCAAAAATGACGTTTTTTTGTATGGGAGCCCCCCTTAAATATTAATTTTATTTTAATTTTATTATTTATTATTAAAGTAAAAATAGAACTGAGTATTTTGTGAATATTTCAAGTGCCTACCTGTTGCCATTATTGATATCGAGCAAAAAAAGGCAAGAAAATCGCGTTTGTTGTATGGGAGCCCCCCTTAAATATTTATTTTATTTTGTTTTTAGTATTTGTTGTTATAGCGGCAACAGAAATACATAATTTGTGAAAATTTCAACTCTCTAGCTATAGCCGTTCTTGAGACTTGAGTCTTGCCTGGTGACAGACACACGGACGGACGGACGGACGGACGGACAGCGAAGTCTTAGTAATAGGGTCCCGTTTTTACCCTTTGGGTACGGAACCCTAAAAAGCAATTCAAAAGCAATATTTTATACAAATTGTCCCATAATGGTTCCGTGTAACGCATGTTCGCATAAAGTGCAATTATGTTAACGCGTGCTCTCGTAAATTAAGCTTTATCAGAGACTCATTAGCATAGCCTGTTAATCTCTTATCGCGATGCAGCACATGTACACGTTCTGATAAACTCTGAACTGTTTCATAAAGCGATTCGTTTCAACATCGTTTTGAGATATTCGTTCAAATGAAACGTTATTGTTCTTTAAATATTACTAGTAGTCGCCCAGAGGTCGAAATTCGACCATAATTAAAATTTTAAATTAAAGAAAACCAAAGAATTCTGAAAATAAGAATCTTTTAAAAAATTTTAATTTGACAACAGACTTTAACAATAAACAAAAGGGTATATATGCGTGTGTGCGTGTGGTAGTGTGTGTAATGATAAACATTTTAAATAATATCAAAAGTTTTCGACCCAGCGGGATTTGAACCCGCGCCCTCTGACGTGCCGTGTCAGCGCTCTGCTAACTGAACTATGGATCCTCATCTAGCCGTGTCGAAATTCTTGATAATTATGATGATGTTAGGTTTAGTTTAAGGATAAGTTGTTTTCATTTTAACGTAAACTAATATTGCAACGATCTCCTATGGATGACCTAATATGTGCCGATACTAAGACCCATTATCATATCCTGGTCACGTGAACCAAATTGTAATGATACTATATGCTATGGGGTGTGATGAGAAAGACCCCAACATATATAAATTTATAACATCCTGGTCACGTGGACCATTTTGTAACACTATCATGGTAGTGGCGTTACAAGCTAATATTTAGCTTAAGAGGATATCAATTATCTTTGGCCTTATAATTGTGATCGTCTAGTATAATGAAGGACTCTACGTTGTGTTTGATTTTTGTTTCAGAGTAACTTCAGTTCTTTCTATGGTATGCCGAAGGAAAGACATAGTATATGTTATTAGAAGCCTTGATTTCTATATAAACTCTTAACTAACATCCTACCTAGCCATTAATTTAAAATAACATCTCTGCACAATGACATTAAATTACTGAAATTAATTTATCCTAAAATTTAATTGAAAGATTTTTACACTTACCAGTGATATAAATGCTATAGATAACTAACTCCTGGAATACTATTAAAAGGAAAGAAAGATATTAAACCTTATAACACCTTATTAGTAAATTAATTAGGAATTAATAAAATTTAGTAAATTAGAACCGTTAAGAATAAATAGTAATAGACTTATTTATTTAGAAATAACTATCACCTACTGTTTAACTAAATATCTGACGTCTCCTTAAGAATGAATAAATTATAATTGCTAATATTTTTAGTGAATCTAGATAGCTAAATTAGAAATAAAGTTAAATAATTATATTCAGGATATTCTATATTGACATTGATTAATTGAATAGTGTCTAAGTTTCTTTTACATGTATTTTTAGTTCAAACCTGATATAATAGATAGATTCTAATAACTCTAAACAAATGAAATAAATAAAAATAGATAAGTAAATGAAATAATGATTAAATACATATTATATAGTTATTAATTATCTTGAAATAATTTATTCAGTTAATAAATTATCTCAGATAATTGTGAAAAATAATGTGTAGTGTTTGTTTGTAGGTGTTAATCTGTTAGGATAGGATTTATAGGTATTAAGGAATAAAAAGGCCGGGTTCAATTGAACCCGGGGGGTCGCTTCCACCAAGCCCCTCCGACCCCAACCGATCCACACCGTGCTGAAGGCTCTAAATTAAATTAGGCACAACGTTGGTGCTATCCAATCAAAAGAAAGGTAGTAGGTAGGAAATGAGAGTACCCAATTTTCTACAATAAGTTAGACGGAAATATATCCTGTCTAACAAATGCTTGTTTCATACCGCTGCAGCAATATCATGCAATGACTGTATTTGAGTAATCCCTTGGGACGTCATACAGACATAACCAGTGAATTACTAGAGTTGATGCAAATACCAAGCTGTAATCAGACGTGGTATTAAGATGTGTTCCACGTGAACAAAAGGAGGTCGTGTCTACTGATCTTTTCATTGTGTGCTTACTAGCCCATACGGGAACTTCGGTCATACAACTACTTTGAAATTCGATCACGAAACCTAACACTTTTGCCACAATTGGATTGTGTAGTGTAATTTCCCATAGGAAGGACCTACTGAGTTACGGGTCTATAGTCAGCTATATTGTCAAGCCTCGCCACCATTGTGAGATGGGTTGTCGGCGACTAGCGACAGGCGACAGCGCAACCTTTCGAGTGTCCTATAAGGAAGTAAAAAATAATTAAAGGTATAAGACCAACGTGTAAAGTAGGTGTATTGTGTAGGTTTGTCCTTGCATGACTCACAGCATTCAATGAAACAGCATTCATTAACCAGAATAGGTTGTTCAATTGAAACATTGAACCAGTAATTAAGTTGTTAAACATTTGATTATATCAGGCTCTCTTAGGAACTGAATGGATTTATCAAAGGACATGGTAGTGTCGAGAGATAAATAAAACAATTAAAATATAACATATTCATTTACTCAATCAGAATCTCTGAGAGTATCTCATTTTCACAATGAAAAGAGAATGTATATTTAATAGGTTTTATGATCCATCAATGTTTGTATGTTTGAAAAACACAAGAGGACTTGATTAAGGCTTGGCTTAAATCTCAGTAAATCCGCCTTGGGACTTAACAGAGACTGTCCACAAAAATTAGCAATAAATTAATTGGAAAAGTGAATATGTTTCTCTATTAGTATAAATAGAACTACATACCACTGACCAAATATAAATCACTAACTTCTGTTGCAGTTCAAACAACTACCATACACTAGATGTATGATGAAGTTTGTCCGTGTCTCTCATCAAAGATGAGGAATTCTTATCAAAGATAAGTAAACGTACGTATAGTATTTACCAAGAACATAGTTCAGTTAGGCAAACACAAACGCAGAGGTTGGTAGGAAGTACTCGCAACTTTCTTTACTAGATAGACCTAGATTAGGAACTACCTAGCATCGATGACGCGAAGAACTGTGGCTTAGACAGGCCTTGCCTTATAGGGGAAACCTATAATAAAACACTGGCGAATACAAACATTTATGGATTCACCTTAACATAGTTTATATAGTTCAATGAAGTCATCGTGAAATTGAGACACTCCAGTCCACCAGATACCTCGTTTTGACACTTATTTAAGAACATAAGTTCTTAGATCAATGTTCAAAACTACAATAGTTGTGTAATGTCATAGATCAGTGTATAATACCTCATCTTAGAATGAATTCAAGAGCTAAAAGCATCCTTGAACGCACTCATTCAAGACTACAACCACTTTGTTACCTCGTTCCAACATATATTTAACCACTACAAGTCCTTAAATTAATGTTTGAACTACAAAAATTTGTGTAATGTCAAAATGAAGCCAAATATACATATATATATATATATACATATACATACATACATATACATTCATTAGAAGTATATTTATATGTAGAGAATATTCAATAAGATACGACAACTAATCATTAGTTTGTTTATAGGTCATATTATAGAAATATCCACCACTCCATTTACTTCCAAAGTAATGACATAGTAAAATTTCATTTCATTATTTAAATACACCCTAACGAAAATCTATTTAACCTTTTAATATCTAATATGATAGTTTTAACCAAGATTCATTCAATTTATATATATACTTTAAAGTCAAACAGATGTAATTTCATTTTAGTCTAACAACATCGTATTGTGGTTATTTACTTAAATTAGATTTCCTTTTATCAGTTAAATTCAATATAATTATGGTCATAAAGCTTATTTCATAATAATTCCATTCATAAATCAATCAATAATTAATAATATCAATGTAACCCTTTTCATAATTATTTTATTCAATTATCAATCAATAATTAATAGTTTCGATGTAAACCTAACTAATAATTCATTAGATATCTTTTATTAAAAATCTCCGTAAATGTTATAAAAATCAGTAAAAGGAACACAACATGCAGAAAACCAAACATGCAAATAAATAAAAAATTAATGCATTCGAACCAATCAGGAGCGCTTCATCACGGGTCTTTCACTGAATTTATATAGCGGATTACAAATTAAGATCCTATAATAAAGAATTGCACTTAATAATAATCAGTAAAGTTAAATTAAAACTAATTCGCGATCTACACTGAAGTTACATAGCCACTCTCAGCCGGCTTATGCTAATGAAATCTCTGAATCAAATCTAAAAAATACTTTTTAGGTATTTCTATCTTTAATTTAAGTCAGAGTTCCATAGCTTCGCCGGCCAAGAGGCCGTGGCGGCCGCGGAGGCCTACGTACTGTACTTCGAATTCAAAATCAAATTCTGACTGCCCCGAATTCAAACTCCCCATCGTATTTATTGAAACCTCGCGTCTGTTTTTCCCCCACCCTAACACATTCACCAATGCGCTCTGCAGTGATACCATACTCACAGCAATTTCCCGTGTCACAAGGAAATTTGAATATCTTCGGTTCATTGCCGTGTTCAAAGATACGGCCTTCCAATGTATAATTGTTTCTTCCTAATAATTTTGGTGCAACACAAAACCAAGGAATAAAATTATTACACAAAAACAAGGAATAAAGTTATTACTTCTCAAAAATTGAGCTTTACTGGCTGTAAGCACTTTTATCCGATCCAAAGGAAATTGCGTAAATCAATTAAACAAAAACACAACAAAGATAAACAATATAAAGGGAAAACCCAATATACATTGAATAGAGCCGAAGAGAAAAATTGTTAGTTACGATAAATTTGTATGACGGTTGTGGAGAATAATGTATTATTCAACCGATTTCGAAAGGGAAATTATTTAACCGATCATTGTCATTTTTAACCTTACGTGTTAATGTAAAGTAAATACACGTCAATTTTGTAGATTTTAATCCAAACAAGGTAACTTAAACTTTTGTGATGGCAACCCTGGCGTCCTGTAAATACAGTAACAAAAAACCCACTTACGTGCTTACCCAAATCTCGAATTCTTAGGGCAGGGTTCCACTGTTTAATAAAGCTATGTTTTGCTTAATTGAATTTATAATTCGATTCTAATCTTGGCTTTCGTTTAATTATTATTACGAATTATCTGTATGAGAACACAGCAAAGTGCTGTTCTAAGACTTTTCCAGGCAATCCCTTTAAAATTCCTCTCCGTAACAAACATCCTCATACTTCAAGGAACACAACAAAAAAAAAGAATTAGTGCAATCGGTTCAGCCGCTATTCTCTAACTGCGTTTAGTTTATGTTAGTGAAATGCAATTTCCAGCTCTAAACTTTGTTAAATGCGTAAACCGACTTTACGTCGAACTAATCGCGATTATATCAATCAGTGGAAACTGGCCCTTAGAACGTTTCTTTATCATCGTTTTATCGAATTTGTCAACACAAAACTTTAAGCCTGTCTCGAATATAAAATTTACCACTCTAATATTTTAACAACTAGCTAAAACTGTTTGAGTTCCCAGCAATAAATTCCTATTCTTAAGTACAACTTAAAATTTGAGTCCCTTAATGGATTAGAGCAATTTTTGTACATTGAGTTGACTGTTTTATGTTTATGTGTCAACTCACATTTCAATTTATGCGTTTGTAATCTTAAGTATAACTAAAATTTATGGCACCAATAACTTAGAACTAAATTGTGTTTACGTGTTACGTTACAATCGCCCCTTAATTATATAATGTAGTTTATCGTAATTATTAATTAATCACAACAACGTAATCAAATAACACAATTCTGTATCACGTTACTTCTCAACTGATAGGACACTCATAAATCCTTACATTCAGCTTCAATCAACAGCACTTAGAAACATACTCTTCTCCCAAACATCCAACCTCTCATCAATCATACTACTAGCGTTATATTCAATGGTTAAAATCAAAATAATCAATTTCAACCAACCATTCCAGCTCCTTCACCCACTCTCACACTCACATAGATCCAATTTGATTTGAATTCCTACATCTAGGCTCAATTTTATCTTATAACAATACACATATTGTTTTTTAAAATATAAAATCCGGCTTTCAATGTTAAATATACAACTTAACAGAGTGCAGTTCATCTTATTTTAGCGGAGATGGGGACTTTTAGGCTAAAATGTATTAAGTACAGATATGGTTTTAAAAAATTGGTCATATATATATATATTTTTTTTATAAAATATAAAATATCAGCTCAATTCTGAATCTGGAAGCTGAGAAAAATGAAAAAGATAGTTTTCGTCAAATTAATTGGGTATCGATTTAACTATAATCGATTAAAGAATTTTAAAAAAAATTTACACTAGTTAATAAACTTAAAGTATTCAGATACACAATTGAAGTTATAAACAATAAAGTGTATTTAAATAAAGTTACATTAATATCGAAAATAAAAATTGATATCTGATAAACCCAAATTATTATCGATTTCGTATCGATTGAAAATAAATCATATCGATTTAACTATAATCGATTATAGAATTTTAAAAAAATTTGCAATAGTTAATAAACTCAAAGTATTCAGATACACAATTAAAGTTATAAACAATAAAGTATATTTAAATAAAGTTACATTAATATCGAAAATAAAAATTGATATCTGATAAACCCAAATTATTATCGATTTCGTATCGATTGAAAATAAATCATATCGATTTAACTATAATCGATTATAGAATTTTAAAAAATTTGCACTAGTTAATAAACTCAAAGTATTCAGATACACAATTAAAGTTATAAACAATAAAGTGTATTTAAATAAAGTTACATTAATATCGAAAATAAAAATTAATATCTGATGAACCCAAATTATTATCGATTTCGTATCGATTGAAAATAAATCATATCGATTTAACTATAATTGATTATAGAATTTTAAAAAAATTTGCACTAGTTAATAAACTCAAAGTATTCAGATACACAATTGAAGTTATAACAATAAAGTGTATTTAAATAAAGTTACATTAATATCGAAAATAAAAATTAATATCTGATAAACCCAAATTATTATCGATTTCGTATCGATTGAAAATAAATCATATCGATTTAACTATAATCGATTATAGAATTTTAAAAAATTTGCACTAGTTAATAACCTCAAAGTATTCAGATACACAATTGAAGTTATAAACAATAAAGTGTATTTAAATAAAATTACATTAATATCGAAAATAAAAATTAATATCTGATAAACCCAAATTATTATCGATTTCGTATCGATTAAAATTAAATCATAATTATTTTTAATAACAGCTTTGACAGCTGACTGATATTGAAACTGTGTGCCCCGTCATGGTCCCGTCACTGTCACTTGTTTCATGTAATCATGTTTATAATTGTTTAATGTTTTCAGTGTATTCAGATGCATCCTGAGTCCATTCCTGATATTTATTTATGGTTTCAAGTGATTGATATTTGTAATGATATAATATGATAACCTTTAGTGCTTCAGGAACTTAGTGATTTCCCATAGACATTGTAACATAACCTCAATTTTACAAAACGTCTAATAACTCCGCTCTTAAATAGCCAAAATGTACAGAATCTCAGCAAGGGATCAATAAGCGTAAATACATTAATTGGCACTATCCCACCACGCTACATTTCACATTGCATTTCGGCCCAAGAATGCATGGAATCGTATCCGTTTCCTTTCAGAATGAATAAACCAAAATATTTGAATACAGTTGCACAATTCATATCCAATACCAATATGAATCGGTGATACGTTGCCCAGTATACTGCAGCACCCGGACAACTCGCACTGCAAACAGTCAAACTCCAAGGTCTGACCCATACTTTTGCAATTCAATTCAGATTGAATACAACTCAAAATGTTCAGTTAATTTTGTGAAGAAATGACCGCCCTACTCCCCACCAACTATTTTTATTAAGCTAGCGCTTAATAAGTATTTGATGAAAGAAAAAAATTTATATATGACTTAGTAGTCCGTTGAAAATTAAATTATTATTTCTATTAAGCTAGCGCTTAATAGGTTAAGTAATGATGAAAAAAAATTAATATATGACTTAATAGTCAATTGAAAATTAAATTGTTATATAATTATGTGAGAACCTTTAAGCGCTCCAATAAAATTAGTTGAGTCATTTCCCTGACCCATCATATCCCTAATTTTTATTTTTATCCATAACTAAACCTAATTACAATTACACTTATCTAACTTATTACTATCTATTTTAATCATTTAATTACTATTTTAATAACCTAATCTCTTACATATCTAACTTATTTTAAGTGCAATTCATTTCCTTATAAAATCATCTATAGTTTTGACATTAAATTATTGTGAAATATAATAAATCTTCAATAAGTTTATTGATATTCTAGTTTAAAATCTATCCTTTTCACTTCCACATTATTAATTCAATTGTTTATATCCACAGTTAAACATTGATAACATCTATAATTGTTCGTGATCAATTTATTATTGATAATATCTATTTAAATGTATTGTATTAAAGTTTCCTCTAATTTCTTTAGTTATAGGGTCCATTAATGTGTAAACATTTGCAAATGGAATCGCACTAACTACATAAGGTCCTTCATACAGCAATTGAAACTTTTTTATAAGTTTCTTTTGAGCCTCTGACTTATTTACCTTACGAATCTTTACATAATCTCCAATCTGAAATTCAATTAAACGATGGGACCTATTAAATTTAGTTTGTCGTTTAATACTGTTATCTTTTAAATTTTTCCTAACTTGAATTCTAATTTGATTAATATCTCTAGACTTATTTAATTGAGGCAAACAACTATCAAATGACATATCATTACTCAATCCATATAATATTTCATTAGGAGTAAATCCCGTACTTTCATGAAATGTGTTGTTATATAATGTTTCGATTTTATTTAATATCGTTGCCCAACTTTTATGATTTTTATGGCAATATGTTCGAAATAAACGTCCTAGTTCTCTGTTAACCCTCTCTGTCGTATTAGGTCGAGGATTTCTTACAGTTGTAAATATAGGTTTTATACCCATATCTTTTAAAGTTTGTTTCCAACTTTCAGATGAAAATTGACTACCATTATCAGTCATAATTACTTTAGGCTTAATTATTTTAACAAATTGTTTTAATTTTGTAATAACTGAACGAGAAGTGGCTTTAGACAAATCATATAATTTAACAAATTTACTAAATGAATCCTGAATTACAAGTATATAAGCAGAACCAAACCGTCCTTTCGGCAATGGTCCATATAAGTCTGCCATAACTAAGTCACCTATTTCTTCTGTCACAATAGATTTACATTTGCCTACATATTTTATATTATCACTTTTAGAAACTTGACAGAGATGACAAGTCTTTAATAATACTTTAACTGTTCTATGCATATTAGGAAAATAGAATCTATCTTTAATATATTTGAGTACCTTAAAAACTCCTTGATGTCCCATTTCTTTATGAATTTGAGAAATTACTTCCTCTCGTAACTGAGAGGGTAAATAAATTACATGTTTATCTGAATCGATTTTAAAATATAACACTCCATCCTTGATATAACAGCGCTTAGCAATATTATTTATTCTACCACTATGATTATTACTAATATTATTTATAATATCCATTATCAACTGTACTTCATTATCGTTAGATTGAAAACTAGATATATTTTTTAAGTTTGTTATTAATGTTTTATTCCTTTTATTAATTTCCATGTAATGTATTTCAGGACAATAGATTCTATCTTCTTGTATCATTGATGAATCAGGTGGGAACCTAGATAACACATCAACAGCGACATTATCTCTACCTTTTATATGTTCGATACTATAATCGAATTGTTCAAGAAACAATATCCACCTAATTATTCGACTATTATACAATTTCCATGTCCTAACAAACGTCAATGCTTTGTGATCAGTTCTAATTATAAGCTTTGCGCCCCTCAAATAGGTTTCAAACTTCCTTAAACAATAGATTATAGCCCAAAACTCTTGTTCAGTAACAGTCCATCTTAATTCGGCGCCCCTAAGAGATCTGCTACAATAGCCTAATATTTTCATTTCTCCTTGTTCATCGTACTGAAATAAAACCCCCGCAAGACCTACTCCCGAACTATCTGTTTGTAAATAAAAAGGTTTAGACATATCCGGATGATGCAACATTATTGTCTTTAAAAAACTGTTTTTCAATTTTTCAAAGGCTACTTGTGCTTCTGAAGTCCATGTCCATCCTTTACTCTTTTTTAATAATTGGCATAAAGGTTGAATTATACTATTATAATCAGGAATGAACCGCCTATAATAATTACAAAGTCCTAAAAATGCTCTTAAATGTTTTATTTTCTTGGGAACTGGGAAATTCTTAATTGACTCTATTTTCTCTGGGTCAGTTTTAATTCCTTCGGTAGAAATAATATGTCCTAACATTTTAACTTCTTTACATATGAATTTACATTTTTCAAGATTACATGTTAACCCCGCTGACTTTAATTTGTTTAGTATTATATCGATATGTTCTAAATGTTCATTTAACGTTCCTTGAGTTAAGATAGCAAGGTCATCTAGATAATTCACGCAAAAATGTCTAACTTCAGGCCCTAATATTAAGTCCATAGCTCTACTGAAACTTCCTACTGAAGTCTTAAGTCCTTGTGGTAAAACATTGTACATATAAGATTTTCCATTAAATGTGAACCCGGTATACTTTTTACTATCCTCAGAAATGGCAATTTGAAAATATGCATTATTCAAATCTATTATACTAATATAATTAACCCCGTGAAATGAATTTAAAACATCTATTTGCATTGGAGGTGCTTCCGACTCAGCTATCATGTATTTATTGATTTCACGTGCATCTAGTAAAACTCTAATTGAACCATCAGTTTTTTAAAGTGTAAGTTAACGGACTACAATACGGTGTTGAACCTCTAGATATTATTCCCATATCAACCATTTCGGCTAATTTTTCTTCCATTTTTTGTCTATACGCGTACGGAACGGGATAAGACCGTTTAATTATTGGACTATGGTCTATCATTTTGATAATATGTTGATAACAATTAGCTCTACCTAACCTTTTAACAAATACTTCGCTATATTTAATTAGAATCTGTTTTAATTTATTTAATTGAGTTCCTTTAAGAGGTGTACCCGTCTTTATTTCTTGTAAATATTTATTGAAATCAAAGCTATTATCTACCTTTGTAATATCGCAAATTCTCCTTTCCTCAAAATTATATTTAATAAACGGAATTAATACTCGTTGATCTCTATGTTCGATAACTAACCCTATGGATGGCTCTTGTAATTTAATATTAACATTATTTGCCATAAGCCAGTCAAATCCTAATATCATTGAATGAACTAATTTTGGTACTATAAAAAATCTAATCTCTAAATCAATTACCCCAAATCTTACAAGCAATAAAACCATTTGTTGTATTTTAGCACTCTTTTGTCCTACTGCTCCACGTATCTGAATCGGCTTAACAGGTAACATGTCTAATTTATTCCCAGTTAATGATTTTAAAGATTCCCAAAATGGTTCTGAAATACAGGTTATGTCACTCCCTGTATCGACTAAACATATGACTCGTTTACCAAATACTATCACTTCAATCTCAGATTTAATTATTTCTAATTTATCCGCGGTAATATTATCTTCCTCGTCAAATAATGAAAAGACTGCTTCGGTTTGCACTAATGACTCATTATCTATTTCCGATTGATTTTTTAATGTTTGTATGATTTTATACTTGAAATCTGTTGAATTATTTTTATTTAATCCTGAGCCTAACCCTGATTTACAATATTGTCCCTTAGCTATGATTGGTTTACGTATACCATTATTATGTCTACCTAATGTCTGTCCAGGTTCCCACCCGAGTTTAAGCATAATTCTTAAAGCTACTGATGTACTGTTCGCCCCTACTAACGTTGATGTACCGGGGTCTGTCACATCAACACTTATTAGTTTAAATTCTCTGTTGATACAGAGTTTTCTATAGAAACATTGTTATCATTATCTACTCTATTTGTACCATTAATGCTATTCTCCTTGTTTGGTATCACCTTACTCATTGATCTAGTGTTCATAATTCGCTTCCGGTTGAGACCGCCTCTGCCATTCTGCTGTTGAGCTGCCATCTCAGGTCTTTGAACGCTACTAGAATGGGCATTAATGCCACTACTGAAGTTATTTTGCTTATTAATGTTATCTAACTTTCGTAGAAACTCCGTAGCTTGAAGAATCGATGTGTAATTACTTGTTGACCAAGCATATTGAACATTTTTAGGAAAATGATTCATAATGTCGTTTATTAATTGTCTCTCTTGAATAGGATACGTCAACATCTTCGCTTGTCCACATAAAGTAATGAAATGGCTTAACATAGACTGGACTCCGTCCCACGAATTCTGACTGATTCGTCTTCTTAATTCATTCTGCTCAGCCTCGCCCCAATATGTGTCTAAAAAATCCCTTTTGAAGTCTTCAAACACTGTCCATCTATCTCTATAAATACGCGCCCAATTTCGCGATTCATTTTCAAGACAATCTATGACAATGTCTATTATATCTCTCGCCTCTGGTGCAGACCTTCTTAAATAAGCAGTCAGGTCTTCGATGAACGTCACAGGATGTTTTCCCTTAAATGGAAACTTAGGTCTTTCCGTAGGCATCTGCGCCACTGGATAGTATACCGTTGATGTTCCCGGCTGTATGATAGGTTGAATAAAATTTTCTCTCGGCATAACATTGTCCGATGATCCACTAGGAGTAGACATTCTATTTTCCAACTCCGAGATTCTATTATTGATGTTATTCATTGCCTTTTCCATCATTCGAGATATGTATCGTAAAGAATTAATCTTCCTTACTTTAGTAGCAGGTCTAACTGCAGACACTCGCTTGTTATTAGAATTGGTTGTCTTGGTTCCAACAGGACTAGCTTTAGATTGACGCCTAGGCATTGTTATAGATTTAATTTGCTTCAAATGTAACACTGATAATGTTTATCTAAATTTTAATTAATTTATTCTAATTCAAAAAAAGATTCACTGCACTCTTATTTAATTTGAGTTTAATTTAAATAAACTTTCCAAATGTTCACACAAAAACTATCTCTTTCTAATCACCTTTTAAACTTCTAATATTTTATTGAAATTTTATCAAGTCGACCGGATTCTGCAAATGTTAAAACTTAATTTTAATTTTAAAATATTAAATGTTTACAAGTTTAATTAAAATTCAACTATCATACTTCAAATGAAATATGACAACTTCATTTCTTCTCTAGTATTCATTGATAACATTCTTAACAAACATCAATTCCATTCCATTCACACCAAACAATACATCCATCAACAAAAGAATAATAAAACTATCACTGTGAAATCATAATAATTAGAAAAATTTCAAATCCTCATAAATGTTAACTGCCAAATTCATACTATCCCTAATTGTCCCTTTTTATAATAAATACTACAGTATATATTTTTAAATTGAAATTCAATTTACTCGGATTGAACTTTCCACCTTGCATATGACATTCAATTCCCTCATCCACTGAACCATTGTATATATCTTATAAGATCACAACCACGCCATCTTTGTTTCACAATAAACACTTCCATATCTACACTCGATACTACGCCATTTCTATTTCAAAGCCTACCTTTCAATACCACTCACTCTCAACAGATGGCGTTACTGACATGAGACATTTTGAAATTCTTTCAGCGCCATCTACGAACACATAGCACAACCATCCATACTTTCGTAAGCAACTCGATATTAATTCACGTTTGTCCACCAGATGTCGCTACCAACCCTACTACAATTTTACTGTCGCTATTAATTCACGCTTGTTCAATACATTTAAAACCACACATCCTCTGATATAAATACTAATAATTAACAAGGTTAATATAAAATTCTATTCAATTCAAATTTGAAATAAAAGTTTCCTCCCTTTGACAATTGACAGTTCAAAATTCGAGGAAAGCTAACAAAAAATTTAATAATAAATTAAAATAAATAAAATGTAATAATAGTGTTCATAAAAAAAAATGTTCTAAATTTTTTTCAGTAATGTCTTATTAATATTTAAAACAAGAACTTTTTCAAAAGATTTTATTGTAGTTGTTTTTAGAACGCAATTTCTAATGTCGCAAACTAGTTAAAAGTGTATAATCTATGGTCATAAACACATATTTTTGATTATAAGTAGTTCTGTAATTCTGTATAAACCCTTTTAGACAACTGATAATTGATTTTTCATAAACAAGTATATCGGTTCTTTAGTTTATTAGAATAGAATCGAAGTATATATAAAGAGACCGAACAAGCCACAATGCCATGTTAACCTATTGAACTATTGTGACTAAAAAGATACAAAGATCGCATATTGGAATAAAGCAAAGATTTAAATCTTTGAATATAAGGACAAATTCTACATCACTAACAAACAAATACAAGGATTCATGAATTGGTTTTATAGTTCTTATGAATGCTATGTCATCTGGTAAGCTATACTTTTTTTATAAATAAAATTATCTTAAACAGTTCCAGTCAATTCCTAAAATTCAAGGTCAAAATAACCCTGTTACCTTCATAACCTAATTCAATTTCTATTTAACCAGTACATTCTTGCACACATGACTAAAATGCACTAAATTTTCTATACTTTAAGATCTGTTATTTAAACTAAGTATAATTTGCTATGATGGCAATGACTACACTTAATTATTTCTAAAATCTAACATTAAAATGAATAAATATACCAAAATACATAGTTTTTCCTGTACAGTCTTTGTAAATAAATGAATAGAAGTTAATTCCACAGTTAGTTAATATTATAATTAATTTCCTACTACTAACTATAATATTATCCTATCTTCACATTATGTTTGCAGATTTTAATACTATTGAATACTACCATTTCAGCCTAACCTCCACGTACATCTAGCCAGCCCAGGATGTTCAACGCATAACGATTGGGACCAATTTCGACAAGGAAGGAAATTACTTCAGCGTCAGTGACTAAATGTGACAAAATAAGTTTAAATTGTACATAACCTAGAATAATTTGTATCTGTAAGTAATATTAAAATTTACTGCAGGCTTTTATTTAAAAATTCCCTAACAATATTTAATTAATACAATCTAAATTTTATTAACTATCCTAACAATGTCTATTGATTGATGATAATATAATAATAATCAGATAATAATTAGATGTGCTTGAGACACACTTCAATATACTACTAGCCAATTTTAGTAATGTTGTGTAGGTAGATACTTTCATGTAATTTCATGAATAAATAATTATTTAAATATGTAACTATCCATCATTAGTAATAATACATGAGACAGTAGGCTGCTATGGTCTGACCATTTAAATTTTATTACTGAGAAACTTAATGCAACTTTTAAGTATTAAACATCTCTTCAATATTACTCTTAAAACAGATTTATTTAGATTTATGTACCTAACTGTAATTCTAACTGCGCCAAGATGCTATATACCTATAGAACCATTCTTAGATTGTCTAAAACAAGTTAATGTGCTTATATAATATAAATTTAATAGGTTTAGCTTATTTTGTGTAAAATGAACTTTAAAGAATTATTAAGTAATATGTTTTGTGTCTTCTTTCAGTGCAATCGTGCAACTATTATCATTTAATCACTGGCATTACATTTATTCACTGTAAATGCTTTGAAAAGTTACTTTAAAGCTTCTAAGATACTCGCTTACTCCGGCATTTGTGCAACCATAAATATCCTGGTCACGGCACCAATTGCAACGATCTCCTATGGATGACCTAATATGTGCCGATACTAAGACCCATTATCATATCCTGGTCACGTGAACCAAATTGTAATGATACTATATGCTATGGGGTGTGATGAGAAAGACCCCAACATATATAAATTTATAACATCCTGGTCACGTGGACCATTTTGTAACACTATCATGGTAGTGGCGTTACAAGCTAATATTTAGCTTAAGAGGATATCAATTATCTTTGGCCTTATAATTGTGATCGTCTAGTATAATGAAGGACTCTACGTTGTGTTTGATTTTTGTTTCAGAGTAACTTCAGTTCTTTCTATGGTATGCCGAAGGAAAGACATAGTATATGTTATTAGAAGCCTTGATTTCTATATAAACTCTTAACTAACATCCTACCTAGCCATTAATTTAAAATAACATCTCTGCACAATGACATTAAATTACTGAAATTAATTTATCCTAAAATTTAATTGAAAGATTTTTACACTTACCAGTGATATAAATGCTATAGATAACTAACTCCTGGAATACTATTAAAAGGAAAGAAAGATATTAAACCTTATAACACCTTATTAGTAAATTAATTAGGAATTAATAAAATTTAGTAAATTAGAACCGTTAAGAATAAATAGTAATAGACTTATTTATTTAGAAATAACTATCACCTACTGTTTAACTAAATATCTGACGTCTCCTTAAGAATGAATAAATTATAATTGCTAATATTTTTAGTGAATCTAGATAGCTAAATTAGAAATAAAGTTAAATAATTATATTCAGGATATTCTATATTGACATTGATTAATTGAATAGTGTCTAAGTTTCTTTTACATGTATTTTTAGTTCAAACCTGATATAATAGATAGATTCTAATAACTCTAAACAAATGAAATAAATAAAAATAGATAAGTAAATGAAATAATGATTAAATACATATTATATAGTTATTAATTATCTTGAAATAATTTATTCAGTTAATAAATTATCTCAGATAATTGTGAAAAATAATGTGTAGTGTTTGTTTGTAGGTGTTAATCTGTTAGGATAGGATTTATAGGTATTAAGGAATAAAAAGGCCGGGTTCAATTGAACCCGGGGGGTCGCTTCCACCAAGCCCCTCCGACCCCAACCGATCCACACCGTGCTGAAGGCTCTAAATTAAATTAGGCACAACGTTGGTGCTATCCAATCAAAAGAAAGGTAGTAGGTAGGAAATGAGAGTACCCAATTTTCTACAATAAGTTAGACGGAAATATATCCTGTCTAACAAATGCTTGTTTCATACCGCTGCAGCAATATCATGCAATGACTGTATTTGAGTAATCCCTTGGGACGTCATACAGACATAACCAGTGAATTACTAGAGTTGATGCAAATACCAAGCTGTAATCAGACGTGGTATTAAGATGTGTTCCACGTGAACAAAAGGAGGTCGTGTCTACTGATCTTTTCATTGTGTGCTTACTAGCCCATACGGGAACTTCGGTCATACAACTACTTTGAAATTCGATCACGAAACCTAACACTTTTGCCACAATTGGATTGTGTAGTGTAATTTCCCATAGGAAGGACCTACTGAGTTACGGGTCTATAGTCAGCTATATTGTCAAGCCTCGCCACCATTGTGAGATGGGTTGTCGGCGACTAGCGACAGGCGACAGCGCAACCTTTCGAGTGTCCTATAAGGAAGTAAAAAATAATTAAAGGTATAAGACCAACGTGTAAAGTAGGTGTATTGTGTAGGTTTGTCCTTGCATGACTCACAGCATTCAATGAAACAGCATTCATTAACCAGAATAGGTTGTTCAATTGAAACATTGAACCAGTAATTAAGTTGTTAAACATTTGATTATATCAGGCTCTCTTAGGAACTGAATGGATTTATCAAAGGACATGGTAGTGTCGAGAGATAAATAAAACAATTAAAATATAACATATTCATTTACTCAATCAGAATCTCTGAGAGTATCTCATTTTCACAATGAAAAGAGAATGTATATTTAATAGGTTTTATGATCCATCAATGTTTGTATGTTTGAAAAACACAAGAGGACTTGATTAAGGCTTGGCTTAAATCTCAGTAAATCCGCCTTGGGACTTAACAGAGACTGTCCACAAAAATTAGCAATAAATTAATTGGAAAAGTGAATATGTTTCTCTATTAGTATAAATAGAACTACATACCACTGACCAAATATAAATCACTAACTTCTGTTGCAGTTCAAACAACTACCATACACTAGATGTATGATGAAGTTTGTCCGTGTCTCTCATCAAAGATGAGGAATTCTTATCAAAGATAAGTAAACGTACGTATAGTATTTACCAAGAACATAGTTCAGTTAGGCAAACACAAACGCAGAGGTTGGTAGGAAGTACTCGCAACTTTCTTTACTAGATAGACCTAGATTAGGAACTACCTAGCATCGATGACGCGAAGAACTGTGGCTTAGACAGGCCTTGCCTTATAGGGGAAACCTATAATAAAACACTGGCGAATACAAACATTTATGGATTCACCTTAACATAGTTTATATAGTTCAATGAAGTCATCGTGAAATTGAGACACTCCAGTCCACCAGATACCTCGTTTTGACACTTATTTAAGAACATAAGTTCTTAGATCAATGTTCAAAACTACAATAGTTGTGTAATGTCATAGATCAGTGTATAATACCTCATCTTAGAATGAATTCAAGAGCTAAAAGCATCCTTGAACGCACTCATTCAAGACTACAACCACTTTGTTACCTCGTTCCAACATATATTTAACCACTACAAGTCCTTAAATTAATGTTTGAACTACAAAAATTTGTGTAATGTCAAAATGAAGCCAAATATACATATATATATATATATACATATACATACATACATATACATTCATTAGAAGTATATTTATATGTAGAGAATATTCAATAAGATACGACAACTAATCATTAGTTTGTTTATAGGTCATATTATAGAAATATCCACCACTCCATTTACTTCCAAAGTAATGACATAGTAAAATTTCATTTCATTATTTAAATACACCCTAACGAAAATCTATTTAACCTTTTAATATCTAATATGATAGTTTTAACCAAGATTCATTCAATTTATATATATACTTTAAAGTCAAACAGATGTAATTTCATTTTAGTCTAACAACATCGTATTGTGGTTATTTACTTAAATTAGATTTCCTTTTATCAGTTAAATTCAATATAATTATGGTCATAAAGCTTATTTCATAATAATTCCATTCATAAATCAATCAATAATTAATAATATCAATGTAACCCTTTTCATAATTATTTTATTCAATTATCAATCAATAATTAATAGTTTCGATGTAAACCTAACTAATAATTCATTAGATATCTTTTATTAAAAATCTCCGTAAATGTTATAAAAATCAGTAAAAGGAACACAACATGCAGAAAACCAAACATGCAAATAAATAAAAAATTAATGCATTCGAACCAATCAGGAGCGCTTCATCACGGGTCTTTCACTGAATTTATATAGCGGATTACAAATTAAGATCCTATAATAAAGAATTGCACTTAATAATAATCAGTAAAGTTAAATTAAAACTAATTCGCGATCTACACTGAAGTTACATAGCCACTCTCAGCCGGCTTATGCTAATGAAATCTCTGAATCAAATCTAAAAAATACTTTTTAGGTATTTCTATCTTTAATTTAAGTCAGAGTTCCATAGCTTCGCCGGCCAAGAGGCCGTGGCGGCCGCGGAGGCCTACGTACTGTACTTCGAATTCAAAATCAAATTCTGACTGCCCCGAATTCAAACTCCCCATCGTATTTATTGAAACCTCGCGTCTGTTTTTCCCCCACCCTAACACATTCACCAATGCGCTCTGCAGTGATACCATACTCACAGCAATTTCCCGTGTCACAAGGAAATTTGAATATCTTCGGTTCATTGCCGTGTTCAAAGATACGGCCTTCCAATGTATAATTGTTTCTTCCTAATAATTTTGGTGCAACACAAAACCAAGGAATAAAATTATTACACAAAAACAAGGAATAAAGTTATTACTTCTCAAAAATTGAGCTTTACTGGCTGTAAGCACTTTTATCCGATCCAAAGGAAATTGCGTAAATCAATTAAACAAAAACACAACAAAGATAAACAATATAAAGGGAAAACCCAATATACATTGAATAGAGCCGAAGAGAAAAATTGTTAGTTACGATAAATTTGTATGACGGTTGTGGAGAATAATGTATTATTCAACCGATTTCGAAAGGGAAATTATTTAACCGATCATTGTCATTTTTAACCTTACGTGTTAATGTAAAGTAAATACACGTCAATTTTGTAGATTTTAATCCAAACAAGGTAACTTAAACTTTTGTGATGGCAACCCTGGCGTCCTGTAAATACAGTAACAAAAAACCCACTTACGTGCTTACCCAAATCTCGAATTCTTAGGGCAGGGTTCCACTGTTTAATAAAGCTATGTTTTGCTTAATTGAATTTATAATTCGATTCTAATCTTGGCTTTCGTTTAATTATTATTACGAATTATCTGTATGAGAACACAGCAAAGTGCTGTTCTAAGACTTTTCCAGGCAATCCCTTTAAAATTCCTCTCCGTAACAAACATCCTCATACTTCAAGGAACACAACAAAAAAAAAGAATTAGTGCAATCGGTTCAGCCGCTATTCTCTAACTGCGTTTAGTTTATGTTAGTGAAATGCAATTTCCAGCTCTAAACTTTGTTAAATGCGTAAACCGACTTTACGTCGAACTAATCGCGATTATATCAATCAGTGGAAACTGGCCCTTAGAACGTTTCTTTATCATCGTTTTATCGAATTTGTCAACACAAAACTTTAAGCCTGTCTCGAATATAAAATTTACCACTCTAATATTTTAACAACTAGCTAAAACTGTTTGAGTTCCCAGCAATAAATTCCTATTCTTAAGTACAACTTAAAATTTGAGTCCCTTAATGGATTAGAGCAATTTTTGTACATTGAGTTGACTGTTTTATGTTTATGTGTCAACTCACATTTCAATTTATGCGTTTGTAATCTTAAGTATAACTAAAATTTATGGCACCAATAACTTAGAACTAAATTGTGTTTACGTGTTACGATGTTTATGTGTCAACTCACATTTCAATTTATGCGTTTGTAATCTTAAGTATAACTAAAATTTATGGCACCAATAACTTAGAACTAAATTGTGTTTACGTGTTACGTTACAATATTAGCTATGTGCCGGTTTCGTGAAATAGATGAAAACTACTTATGAATATATTCCAAAAATAACTTTGATTTAAATAGAAATAAGTAAATAAATTTAATATACACACCATCATCTGTTTCTTACGGTGCATTTACACCAAACGAACAAAGAGCTAGGGCTAGAACAAGAGCATTCTTTCTTGATCTTCGAACACTCGTTTTCATATATATAACAACGAAAAAATGCTCTACGCCTGTTTACACTAAAATAATTTGATAAGAATTTGATGTAGTGGGGATAGAATGAGCATTCGCTTACTTGCGAATGAGCATTACCTAAATCCACCCTAAGGGTGCATTTAGACCAAACGAACAAAGAGCTAGAGCTAGAACAAGAGCATTCTTTCTTGATCTTCGAACACTCGTTTTCATATATATAACAACGAAAAAATGCTCTACGCCTGTTTACACTAAAATAATTTGATAAGAATTTGATATAGTGGGGATAAAATGAGCATTCGCTCGTCTGATGTAACTCGACCATAAGACAAACAACATCATGTCTGCATAATGTATAAGGTGACAGCTATCTGTCATAGAATTTAATATTTTACTATTTCTCAATAACGTACCTACCTGAAACTAGTGTTTATTAGACAAACTCTAGTGTTCCTCCATGCGAATTACAGGATTGTTATCAAAAGCAGCTTATAAAGTCAGAACGAAAGAACGGAAAATAAGACAAATAATAATAAAAAAAACACTAAAGAAAAATATTTTTATTAGAAACAATAGCCATACTTTATATTAATAAAAACACTTTATTTTAAACGCTTTCAATTTAACAAAATATTGTATCAATTGCTAATAGCTATTTACAAGTTTTCCAATATCAATTTACGCTTACAATCGATTTTTAGGATACAAATTGAAAACCAGATATCCTTTGAAATTCAACGAAAGAAAAAGTGAAATGAAAAAAAAAAACATCAAAGCAAAACCCGATCTGTCAAATTGTTATTGCAAACTTTGCCCTCAAACGGGAAGATTAACGAACGTAACGATTTTTATACTTTTATCGGTTCAAACCAATTTTAGTCGGGAAGGGAAAGGATATTAATAGAAAGATTTAAAAATTAATTTGGTCGTATTCTCAAGGTGGTACTTTTTAAAATCTGCGCAATAATGAAGTGAAGTAATGTATAATATAATTATATTTATTTATTTTTTGATATCGCAGGGTAACCCATTTACGGGTGATATCCAGGACGCCCGGGTAGGCAGTCCTAGACCGTATGTCGGACTCAGCACTAGGGGGTGCCACTACAACATTAGCCCCCTGCTCTGATATGACTTGGGTGTATATAATATGAATTATACTATCCATAAAGTGAACTGAACTAATTCTGCCTGTATACTTTCATTGCTTGGCAATGGCTTCTAATCCTATGTAGTAGTCGGAGTAATGTATAGAATATGGGTAGGAGCTTATTCCTTCACGATACTGTACTACGTGTTGGCTGTGATTCATCCGTCATGAGTAACGATCGTTATCAGATATTTGTGATAACAATCAGGACTAACTATTTAAATATTTATATTTGTTCGGATGTTTACCGCGTTTTTATTGAGGTCCCTATATTTCGGTAATGTTTCAATCGCCACGATCACCGGGAGTTACAATTCCAACAAAACAACAGACGTGGTAACCACCCCAACAAATACAAATTTAAATATGAAAAGTAATCGCGTTAGCTTAAAATAGGACCAACTATTTTATTTTATTTATTTTTATTTTACACTTTATTGTACACCACAAATATAAACAAACAAAGCTTACAGATAAGTACTAACAGTGAAGTACAATGGGCGGACTTATGGCTAATTAGCCATTTCTTCCAGACAACCCTATTTTACGTGCTTTAAGACTTACACCATGATTAGAAATAAATATTTTAACAAACACAAATATCTGTTACGTTCAGGAATCGAATTGTTGTCGCACTGGCAACATTCGTGTTCCCGCGCTAATCGCTACTCGTGATTCGTCGGCTTTTGGCGGGAAACGTGGCGTCATACTCGCATCCCCACCCAGAGGGGAGAACTAAGACTTCGCGGTTATGGTGAGAACGCGAGTCCGGCACTTCGCTGGCGAGAGTCTCCGAGGAAGCATCACAAGAACAGTATAACGTATAGAGTGCTAGTATCCACGCCGGAATAAATACCACAGTATTTATTCGAGGCGTCGAAGGTGATAATGTTGAGTGTGTTTAATGATGTTTGATTAAGTAGTAAAATTAATGTATTTGTCGGAATGTGATTTAAGTGTAGAATGTATAAAATATTAATGTGTAAAATCCTATAGTGCGATAACTAAAATAAGTGTATATTCTTTTAAAGTAGGGTAGTTTAAAAATGTAGTGAGGAATCTATAAAATGGATATATTAAACATGATTATAACCTTTGTTTCTTTTTATCAGAAGTGGCAACGTAACAACGCCTACAGAATGCCTCGTGGTCATAAAAAGCGATCGAGGATGCCATCCACGAGCTCCAGTACATCGAGCTCCAGCTACAGGAGTAGCGAGAGTAAACGAAAGCGGCGCAAAAGGAAGCAGCGTCGTAAGGAAGCGCAAACCGTGAGTCAGAATGTTGTATTATCGTCAGTGATCCCTGAATTTGACCCGCTCGTAGATGATGTTGACATGTGGCTTAATGTAATTGAAGCAAACGCTCAAGCGTTTGGTTGGTCTGATAATATGATTCAGTATCAAGCACTTCAAAAATTGCGCAATACTGCTAAGACATGGTTAGATGCTTTACAAAAAAATGAAACTAGGTGGACCACGTGGAAGTGGAGACAATGGCGTGACAAATTGTCTGATACCTTCCAGGTTAAACGAAATATGTTTAGGTCTTTAAAAGAATTAATAGATACAAGGCCTTCAGCCAACCAATCCTTATACGAATTCTTTTTTGAACAAAAAGCGAAAATAGATCGTTTACAATTAGGGTTTCGAGAACGCGATATTATATCTATTATCGTAGGCTCTATTGCTGATATAAACATTAGTGTAGCTGCCGATGCAGGCAATTTTCGGTATTGCGACGACTTGGCGTCGTTTTTGCACGGAAAGACTTACAGCGGCATAGAAAAAGAACCTACTCAAAAGATCTCATCAGTGAATAAACGTTCTTTTCAACCCTCTCAGTCTTGTTATAATATGAAAAATGATACTGTCATGAGTAATAATAATAGTGTAAATAATTCAAATGCTTCGAATTTTCTCCTGACTTGTTACCGCTGTGGTGAAGTAGGCCACAGAAGGAACAACTGTCCTATGAAGGACAATGTTAAATGTTCTTATTGTGGCAAACTGGGACATTTAGAAGCAGCTTGTAAATCAAAAACCAAAACTAAGGTTGAAAAGGGCGTTGAGGTGAAGATGATTTCTAATACAAAGAACAAACAAAAATTTATAAAGCGCGTTTGGTTAAACGGGATTAATAGTGAGGCTTTCTTTGATATGGGCAGCGACTGCTCTTTAATTACGTCTGCATTAGTTTCTAAACATAACTTACAAGCTTTTTCCTTAAACAATCCAATTAATTTGATAGGGTTTACGAATGACTCATCGACTCAAGTAACGCAAGCAGTAGCTGCTAAAGTGCGGGTAGATTCCGTAGAATTATTTATTACGCTCTACATAATTGATACACTTTCTGGCTGTGACATTCTAATCGGAAGAAACTTTACTGAGGATACTAGTTTAATGTATGTGCGGGTAGGGGACCAACTAAAGTTTCAATCTGTGCAAGCATTAAATGTTTATAAGGTTGGCACAATTTGTGATGTACCCGACAAATATAAAACAGTTTTGGATAACATTTTATCGAAGTACCCTCGATCATTTTCCGAAAATTTATCATGTCTAGGCAAAACATCGTGCATTGAATTAGAGATAAATTTAACAACTAATAAGCCAATTTGTCAACGACCGTATAGAATGTCTGAAGCAGAAAGAATAATCACAAGAGAAATAATTGATGATCTTTTAAAAAACGGAATCATCCGCCATAGCAACTCCGCTTTTGCGAGCCCAGCTCTGTTAGTTGATAAGGCGTCAGGGGCTAAAAGGTTATGTGTTGATTATAGGCAGCTCAATAAGGTAACAGTTAAAGAAAAATACCCAATGCCCGTGATCGAGGATCTCATTGACAGACTAAGGGGTTGTAGGGTATACAGTTGTTGCGATTTAAAAAGTGGGTACCATCAAATTACTATTAAGCCTGAGGATGTGCACAAAACTGCGTTTATTACTAACGATGGCCATTTTGAGTATTTAAGAATGCCTTTTGGTGTTTGTAATGGGCCAGCGGTTTTTCAAAGATTGATGGATACTGTTTTAGGCAATATGCGATTTGGGAGAGTTATTTGTTTCATGGACGATCTTTTGGTAGCCACAGAAACCGTTGAGGAAAACATAGTGTGCCTAGAGAGGGTTTTGGATTTATTGGTCAAAAACGGATTAACAATAAATTTAGATAAATGTTCTTTTTTCAAAGATCAGATAACATTCTTGGGCTATGATATATCGGAACAAGGTGTTCGCCCAAGTGCACGTAAGCTTGAGGCTATTAGAAGGTTCCCAACTCCGAAAACCGTCCATCAACTTCGCCAATTCTTGGGGTTAATTAATTACTTTCGCAAATTTATTCACAACTGTGCGGTTATTTGCAAACCATTAACTAATTTGCTAAAGAAAGAAACGGTCTGGCAGTGGGGCCCTATACAAGATCAGGCGGTAAAAAGTGTGAAGGATTTATTAATAGACAATGCGGTGTTAAACGTATTTGACCCAAAACTTCCTATTAGCCTATATACCGATGCTAGTCGTGACGGGATAGGATGTATACTCATGCAGACAACTAGTGAAGGCGAAAGGCCTGTACATTTCTACAGTCGACAGACTAGCAATGACGAAAAGAAGTATCATTCATTCGAATTAGAACTTTTAGCTATTGTTGCGGGGTTGCATAAATTTCGTCATTATTTATTAGGCACTAATTTTAAAATCATAACTGACTGTAACTCCGTGCGCCACGCTCTTAGTAAAAAGGAGATAATACCGCGAATAAGTAGATGGGTACTTTATACTCAAGAGTTTTCATTCGAAATCATTCACAGAGCTGGGTCACAGATGCAACACGTAGACGCACTTAGTAGAAACCCTGTCGAAAACGTGTCGATAGTCGTAGAGAACGTTAATAATATAACTGAAGGTGACTGGTTGCTCTCAGTTCAACTGCAGGATCCTAGTATTTGTAGCATTCGAGAAATAATCTTGTCAGGTGAGGCCGAAGCCAATAAACAGTTGTTCAATGACTATGAAGTATTAGGTAATAAGGTATATCGCAAGACAGAATTCGGTAGGCGTTGGTTAGTGCCAAAAAAATGTATATGGTATGTAATTCGTGCTAACCATGATGATGTAGGTCACTTTGCTGTAGACAAAACTGTAGAAAGAATTAAATCTAAATACTGGTTTCCTCGTTTAAAGAAAACTGTAGCCAAATATATTAAAAACTGCTTAAATTGTATATATTATAAAAATATACATGGTAAAAAGCCTGGTAAATTATACCCTATTCCAAAATACGCAAGGCCTTTCCATACGCTTCACATGGACCATGTCGGTCCATTCGTTAAGACCTCGCGTGGCAACTGTTACTTATTAGTACTAGTCGATTCATTTACAAAATTTGTATTTATTTCTGCCGTGAAAAATACCAAAAGTAAAGTAGTCATTAATGAGCTTAACAAAACGTTTCAAGTATTTGGCAACCCAAAACGTTTAGTGTGCGACGCCGGTAGCGCGTTTACATCTAAACTTTTCACCAGTTATTGCAAAGATCGAAATATTAGAGTTCATATTATTGCTACGGCAGTCCCACGTTCGAACGGGCAGGTAGAACGCTATAACCAAACTATTTTGGAAGCATTGCGTAGTTCAGGTGCTGATACTGAAAATAATAAATGGGACCAACACATTACTAAAATACAGCAAGGCATAAATAGTACAATTAACAAAACTACATCTGCTGTACCGAGTGAGGTATTTTTTGGATACCGAATTCGCATGAATAATGACATGATCACTGACGATGATAACACTGAGCATTCTGTTGATGTCACGGCGCTGAGAGGCATGGTCGATGCCAATATTAAGAAAGATGCCGAAAAGCAAAAGGCTTCATTTGATGCCAAGCGTAAAGACGCTGTAAACTATTCTGTTGGTGACCTCGTGGTATTAAAAATCCCTAGTCACTCGAATGACGGCCAAAGTTCGAAACTGCTGCCTCTGTATAAAGGGCCATTTCAGGTTACAAAGGTCCTAGGTCATGACAGATACCAAGTGACGGATATGAGAGGAGCGGAAAGGTCTTCTAAACGTTACGACGGTACTGCGTGCGTGGAGAATATGAAACCTTGGATCCACGTTTCCGAGTAAATCCGGATGTTGTCACATATACAAGTAGATAAAAGGGATTAATTCGCGTAAGTAGCACACCGCTGAACCAATAGATTACTTTTATTTTACGATAATTCAAGATGAATTTGTATTTAAGTTTGTGTTAAGTCTATTGAAAATATTTAATCGTTGAAGAATATTAATACATAGCAGTAATTCCATACTACCGGCATTAGTCATTGTTCCTGTTGTCGGTCTGATGTAATCGCTTCAACATGGTGGACTGTGATGCAAGGGTTAGTTCTTAAAGCTACAACAGATATCCGTGTGAACGCTGTTGTAACGAGTGTTGTGGTGATACACGGCTAGAGTGATCCTGTATGAACATCAGCTAGCTCAAACCACTGGTGCATGAACTGACGCCTTGTGTGCAGCCCTATGTTTAAGCATTATGACCGATATACATGAGAGATAAGAATATTACCATAACTTTTGAAAAAAAATGTTTCAGCTCTACATCAGGCCAATACGCTGTTCGAGGGCGAACGCGTCAGCAGGACGGCCGGATGTTGTCGCACTGGCAACATTCGTGTTCCCGCGCTAATCGCTACTCGTGATTCGTCGGCTTTTGGCGGGAAACGTGGCGTCATACTCGCATCCCCACCCAGAGGGGAGAACTAAGACTTCGCGGTTATGGTGAGAACGCGAGTCCGGCACTTCGCTGGCGAGAGTCTCCGAGGAAGCATCACAAGAACAGTATAACGTATAGAGTGCTAGTATCCACGCCGGAATAAATACCACAGTATTTATTCGAGGCGTCGAAGGTGATAATGTTGAGTGTGTTTAATGATGTTTGATTAAGTAGTAAAATTAATGTATTTGTCGGAATGTGATTTAAGTGTAGAATGTATAAAATATTAATGTGTAAAATCCTATAGTGCGATAACTAAAATAAGTGTATATTCTTGTAAAGTAGGGTAGTTTAAAAATGTAGTGAGGAATCTATAAAATGGATATATTAAACATGATTATAACCTTTGTTTCTTTTTAGAATCCACAATCTATGAGTTTAAGGCTTACGCTGGAACAGTTTTTAATTATAATAATTATAATATATAAAGTAAAATTATATTTATAAACGGACACTAAGTAATTTTACTTATAAAAGAGAGTAAGTTTTTTTTTAAATACACACATCAAAAAAATAAAAAATATTGAAACCAGTTTACAAAAAATATAGACCATAAAAGTATACATATAGTATAAAGTAAGTATGGTATATCTTGATCGTTCTGACAACCCATAAGACTAGCAACACTTTACACTACTTACTTAAATTATTAATGCGTTAATGTATCTAAAGATATACTCAAGTTCTCACACAAAAACGAAGTCTTTGTTACAAAATTTAGACATCATTTTTCAATAAAATAATGAAACTAAATTATTATCCTTCAGAATATAAGAGAATTTAAATGTTAATTTTAATTTAATTAGAATGTAGAATATAAAGTAATTGTTTGTTTTACTTATTTATTTCTGCAATCATAACTAGACATTTATCCAGACATCCTACATTGTCGAAACACTTTATTTCTCTCTCAATAAGAATTCTTGAGTGTGTAAACGAAATTATGTTAATATTTACTTTTCCCGCGTAGATGTGGTTAGGTAACTCGTTTAGAGACCTCGGAGACTGAGCCCTAACCAAACTAGAGCTATCTGACTTGAATACTAATTAGACTCACTCCGGTCGAAATATTCCAGTGTCATTGCGGTGTTCATTGCTACTGCAATCACAAGTTTAATATGATTTCGGTTAAGTGATAGACAAATTAATTTTTTATTTTTTTATAATATTCTATTTGTTAGTTATTATAATATATATATTATAATAATATATAAATTAATAATATTTTTTTTCCACTTAAATAAAAATTAGTAAGCACCTGGTTTAGCATGTGTGAAAATGCTAACCTTACAGGGATTAATAGTGGATGAAATTTGTATGGAAGTTCGTACTTCACGTTCTTCGTTCTCGTTCTTCACGTTAAAAGTATGAAACTTTGTTTAGAGCTGCTAATCGAAATTAGTATATAGGTACCTACCTGTTACATCATTTGTAAAAACTCTACCCAACTCTAAAAGTGTTACAAAATTCAGTATGTTTATGTAGAGTTTGAATAATGAAACTTTATCCTTAGGGTTTTAATCACAAATAGGTATCTACATAAATATGTATTTCAGCATTTTGAAATTCAATCACTAATGGGGTTCACCCCAAAAATGAGGGAATTCTGAATGGTAAAATAGAATATTAATTCAAATCACTAAAACATTTCGCATAACTGTTGAACTATGAAGCCCGATCTAAAGCGAGCTCAGCAAGCAGTTTGATAGTTCTAGCGCACGAAAGAACCATAAATATGGTATACAAAGTGATCCTAAATTATACCTTAGCATCTCTTAGCAAATATAATAAATTTATATGCGAGCAAAGTCGCGGCCTATGCTACTAAAGTAATAAATTCTCGTTGTCACTTAACTTTGTTACGCCCCTTGACAAATTTATTAGTAGTTAATTAGAATGCCATGTTCAAATTGACCAGTTGAAATAAGCTTGTCTGTCTGGCGTTCTAATTTATTACGATTTAACTGGTAAAAGGGCGTGGCTAAGCTACAAGACAGCGGTGACTCACTACTTTCGGAACGCGAATAAACTGTAATTTGACTGTAATATGTATTACAACACATCGTTTTTATCAGATACTAGCGGACCAGGCGAACTTAGTACCGCCTAGCAGTCGATTCTTTAATTTTTTACTTTTTTTAGTACTTATCCTTCTCGGAACCCCTACACTAACATTACAACCTTATGTTATACTAGCTTCGGCGCGCGACTTCGTCGGCGTGGACTCCGCTCCTATTGGTCTTAGCGTGATGATACATAGCCTATAGCCTTCCTCGATAAATGGGCTATCTAACAGTGAAAGAATTTTTCAAATCGGCCCAGTAGTTCCAGAGATTACCGCGTTCAAACAAACAAACAAACAAACAAACAAACAAACAAACAAACAAACAAACAAACAAACTCTTCAACTTTATATATTAGTATAGATATAGTATTAAAGTTCAAATTGATTTTTAATTATTATTTCGAATATTTTGTATGGGAATATAGAAAAGTGTTGTTTTTAGACTTTTCCAGGGAATTTGTTAAATTTTTCTCTCTATAACTAATAAAACTATGTAATATATTTACAGACTACAAAAATAAAAAGGACGTCTACTTAAATTAAATAATCATCCTAAACGGAAGGACTTTACAGGCGCATGAAAATCTTGAAATGACGTAAAAGATTAATTTAAAAATTGTGTTTCTCCAAAAGTATCTCAGCACATTTTATGATTTACCTAAATAAAATTGGATTAAATTTAGTATACCTATTTACTTAAAAAAAAGTTACGAATGGTTTAATATTTAAAAATGTATTTTTAGAAGGTACAAAATTGTTTTAAGATAATATATATAAGTCCATATTATTATTATACACTTAAATGACAAAAAAAAATTAAACCTTTTGGTTTACTCAGATTTTTTTTTCATCCATTCGTTCAGCTAAATAGATTGAAATGACATCAAAACAACATATTTTGTACGAATTTCACGCTAAATGGAACGTTGTGAAAAATATTCGTCTTATGAAATATTTAATAAAGACGTTTTTTTTTTTTTATATTACTAAGTCGACAAACAAGCGTACGGCTCACCTGATGGTAAGACCGTAGCTTATAGACGTTTGCAACACCAGAAGCGTCGCAAGCGCGTTGCCGACCCTATCCCCAATCCCCCCAGGAGCTCTGGTCACCTTACTCACCAACAGGAACACAATACTGCTTGAAGACAGTATTATTTAGCTGTGGTCTTCTGTAAGGTCGAGGTACTACCCCAGTCGGGCTGCTCCATTTTGAGCAGGAAATTTCCTGCTGTGCCCTACCTCAGTTGAATAATGAACGTGTTATTGATGTCGATTTACTGTGTAAATCCAAGTGAATTCTAGGCTTCAAACGGTAAATAGCTTCATTGGTATAGCTTATTAAACTATATAAATGTAATTTAATTGATCAACCCATAACTTTGTGGCTAGCTTTAAATATCTGATCACCAGGCTATTAGCCATTTAGTGGTCAAAACAAGCTTATTATCGCATGGCAATACAAATGTACAACATGTGGTTTATTAGCACACTTGTTTTAACATACAACAAATATTTTTAATGTATATGAGGCTGTAATTTATTACTTATTTTAATAAGCTACAAACAGTTAAAATACAAAAGCAAATATAAATATAGGTACATACGTACATAAACACATATGTTTCAGAATTTAGCCTGTAACATCCCACTGCTGGGCATAGGCCTGTTTCTCTACGTAGGGGAACGATTGGAGCTTAATCCACGACACCACGATCCACTGCGTACCTTACTTCCTACCTACCTACCTCGTACTAATAAGTAACGATCGCTATCAGTTATTTGTGACAACAAGCGGGACTGACAGCTTAACTCTCTCTCAAGCTCCACAAGGACAGACATCCAACATCGAAAGAAATATTCGTAAAAATACAATTAATATCCATTCCGAACCACTACCACTACTGACAGCAGAGAATAATACTACTAGTAGTATGTGTAAACACGTCATATGTTATATATCGACCGTAAGCTGCCAATACCTCCTAAATGCTTTGAGGTCAACTTTACAGGAGACTATAAAAACTAAATATTAACAAAATTACGGATGGTATTTATGAACCCAAGATCCAAGTTTATTATTTTTACAGTAGTTTTATTTAGTAGTCCTTTAGGGCTGTAAGTAAGTTAGAAGGTATTATATATATAGATAGGAGGTATTGCCGCCCAAACACTATTTCGCTGTAGATAGTAGGTATTTGTGTAACGACTTTTTGGATGTTTAGTGCATTTTGTCAGTTAAAATAAATAGCCACTTCTATCATTACGATATAAAGCTAACAGATGGCGCAAAAAAAACAATTTCATTAAAAATGTTAGTTAGAAGGTATTGGCAGCTTACGGTCGATATAGCTTTAGAGCTATATAACATATATGTTTACACATACCCATACATATTAATATAATAACTAGCTTCTTGCGACTTCTTCATCTTGGAATAATGACTTTACATGTTCAACGTGATGAAACAAACACTAAATTTCAAGCTAAGCTTACCACAATATAAAAACCACATCTAAATCGGATAAGCCGTTTCTGAGATTAGCGTGCACAAATGCACAGACAAGCAGACAAAAATTCTAACAATTATTGTTTGGGTGCTAATTGCATTGATAAAGGTCCCAATAATATTTTTTTCTTATATGTGTATCTAAAATGTACAGACAGCGACCCGTTACATTTTTATTATATGTATTGATGATATACAACTTAACAACTACGTACGTAGCAATTACGATGGAATGAACGACTAGAAGAAGAAGAAAGAACAAGAAAAAACATTTATTTGAACACATACAAGAGACAACAACAAACAGTTTAAATTGGCTATGAAAGTAACATACACATAATACTGGAGAATGATTAAAGTATAAGTATGAAACCTCAGGACAATTACCATTTTTCTATGAAAGAAACAATATTACTAAAAAAGTTATGTTCTTATCAGAATCATGAAAAAAAACTATAAAAAGTTTTTTTAAGACTAGGTTGTAAAAACCGCACGCATTAATGCGACTGAAGCAATCATTATAAAACGTAAACTAATTTAGCAAAAATAAAAATTAAAAAGTTCCTAGTATTATAGCTTACCATTAAAAAATGCGTAAAACTTACTTAAAGCGTTAATTTCAAAGATGATGAAATCTAAATTACTCCCATTACAGCAGTCCTAATTAACTTTCGCATGTCCTGCAGCACGTAGTGATAGCAGGCATGTCACGTCTTGCTTACTTAACACGTTCGCGGACACTAGGGCCGATTTTGCAACGCCACTTTTACACTTCATTATTGTATGAAATGCTGTAGCCGCACCGTCACTAGTGAAAAGTACTAAGTATTTAAATAAAATCATAACGGCTATAGCCTTTACCTGCTTTAGCCGTTCCGTCACTAGTAACGATATAATAACTATGCATATAGGACGCAACGGCTATAGCCTTCGTCTGCTATAGTTGTTCCGTCACTTGAAAAAAGTATATAATAGTTAATAATAGTGAATTTTTCATATTAGCTGGGGACGAAATAGCGATTGAAGCCGCTGACTCATCCGAAGCAGAAACACGAACATGTGATCCTAGGCCTTTTAAGGTAATTGGAGAATCTACTGGAGATTCTACAGACAGTACTTGTTTGCGTTGAGTTGGCTGCTTAGGTGTTTTGAAATGCTTTACCTTACCACTGTCCTCTTCAGAGTCAGACACATGAGTTGTGGATGACCCGCTATCTTCATTAGGTATATAGTTAGTGTCTGAACCGTAGTCACCATCACAATCATTGTAAGGATCCTGTTCCGACTCACTTGACAATGATTCGCTATCACTCGGCATTTCAGGTTCCTCTGAACCAGAAGACAGCTCGCCAGAGGAAGCATCACTGAATAATTTCAATAATCGTTCGTTTTCTCTTTCGTATGGATCATAAATTTTTCGTTTACTCCCATTCAGTTCTTGTCTAGACATCTGAAAAGTAGCCATGTTTTACTATTAGTTTTACTCAAATAAGGTAAACGTAAATAGGTAATTTATAGCAAATATTGTATTAAATGAGTATTGTTATATAATATTAGTAACAGTTTATCCATGTTTACTTTAAAAATTAAGTAAACTTACCACTATAGCAGTACGAAAACCGCGTGATAAATACACTCACGACACCTCCGCTCCTGGGGGCACTCGCCGGTCGACTAACAAATTTCCATACAATTGTCGCTGCTATGACAGGTGCGTCAGTGTGCGTGCGCACACAACGACACAAGTGTAGTGACCTTTCGAAGGTGTAAAAAGATATGTTATATGACACCTAGCGATTTGAAAGTTCCAATTTAGGGGCACTCGATGATAAAATATACGGTAGTAATATAGAAAATCGTCTGCTAAAGCCGTTGTGCCCCAAATTGCGGAAAGAACATAAAGGCTATAGCCGGCGTGTCATTCTGAGTAAGTCACTGATGCCTGTTATAGCCGGTGCGTCCGCGAACGTGTTAAACCGATTACGCAAATCAGCAAATTATGTAATATTCAATAGGACTGTTAATCAATATATCTCATTAACATAATGTGCTTACGGCATCGATAGATATAATATCACGTTATAACATACCTAGTTACTTCGAAAATAAGCAGAAATGTTATATTTAAATAGCAGAAATGATATTATGTGAAGTATAATTAAAAGAGATAATGAAAATTATGAAATAAACTAAAAATAAAACTTGGTTTTAATTATCTATAGGTATATGTATATATTGCTTCAAGTCTGGATGTGATATGTGTATTTATTTATATGTAATACTTATTATTTATAAGTATTTATCGAAAAAAAAATTGTATCTCTATCAGCCGGCTGTTACCTTTAACACATAGATTAAGTTGCCTACTTTAGGCACAGACGACCATGTGTGTATGATATAAGATATTTATGTATTTATTTATTTATATTTTATATATTATGATATTACTACAATACATTAATTGTGTTTCGTCCCAAATGAAATAAAAACCGAGTTAAATTTACATCAGCAAGTAATACAACTTACCTACCTACGTCAAAAAAATAATTAATTAAATGGGCATTGTTTTTAACTCAATAAGTACTTGTCAGATCACGATCAAAAAATGGAACTTAATGACAAGCAATAAGTAAACGCTTCACACAACATTTTACTGGGTGTACCGATTTTGATGATCCTTTCCTAATTGAAAACCGGTGCTTGTCTTGTGATACACTAATAACCAGTTTTATTGTTTGTTGCGTTATACTGATATTGTGTATTTTATGTGTTGCGATAATCAAATAAATGTTGATTTAATCTGTAAAGTGTTAAAAATACGCAACACACCACAGTGTGCAAAAAAAAAATCAACATATTAATAAAAACAATACATAATAGTAATTGAAAATGTAAGAGAGAAATGTAAACTTAATAAATATTTCTTGAGTGATGAACAAACTTCAAAACATTAGTACAACCTTATGTAGGTATATGCTTACAAGCTCATTATCCTACTTTTGCTGTACACAGCCGGATAGTAAAATAATTTTGGAACAACAGTCATTCCTTTTAGTGGTATGTGTTCTGATAAGAGAAGATGTGGGTAGTTGTCAACTAAATATACTTTATCTCTACAGAGAGGACGGTCTGGCTGCTAGTGATGACAGTTAACACATTTATCGACTTTAAAATTGTATTAAATTTCTGACATCGTATATAATTCTTATGCGTCTTGTCAGGTTGTTATGGTCACTAACCCGCCTGCCCAGCGTGGTAACTATGGGTAACACACATGAACTTGTGAAGGCTTATGTCCAGCAGTGCGATAGGCTGAAGCTGATAATGACGTCTTGTTAAGACATATAAAGTGCCAACCCAATTTGGAAAGTCTCTTTTAGTAAATCACTCAGTGTCAGAAGTAAAATGATAAGCTATTTAATTGTTAACAGTAAGATTTATTGAGAAGCTTGTGTTTATATATTGTTTGAGAATGGTTAAGTAGATCTTTTGTCCTGTACGGAGGCATACAAATGTCCGGTCCGCCTGTTGCTAACCAGTTACCGTAGCTTTCGTTTGCTAATTCAAGATAAATTTAGTAATCTGTATCAAGAGTATCACCAGCGCGTAATCTACCCTACATCCGCTGTCAACACAGTGCATAAAGCAACTCTGGTTACCTTAGCACAGAAACACAACACTACTTGAGAATAATATAATTTATATTGTTTGACGAAGGACGGAGTTGGTTTCGTGGGTTCTCTTAAATACAAAACCCAATAAGGATTACATTATGCCATTGATCCTATTATGATTCTCTCGTCTTATTTGAGTTAATGATTTATTAATATAACAATTAACATGTTATACAATTAAGCAATGATTGTTTCCGCTATTGTTTTTCGATCTTCTCTATACAAAATCTGAGAAAGTTTAAAAAGAGTGGCTACAACAGGCCATTGTACCGTTGGCCACGGGTTCGATCTCCTCTCATAAAAAATATTTATATTAGCCGTAAAAATTCAAACGTAGTCTAGACGTTTGTATTGTTTCTGAACAATTAATGAAGAAATCTCATTCTATTGAGGAGTATCGATTGTGACTCGCGTGTTTTATTATTTATTAGCTTAAATACAAAGTCACATAAAGACTTAACTTCTGCTTACTGGGGCTGCTGTTTTAAACCATAAAGCGTAGGTATTAAAGACTACAACTACGTATCAAAATATGTACAAAATATATCTACGATATATGATTACGTGTAAGGATAACAAGCCATTTAGCTCACGTATGTGTTAAAGAAATTTTCGTCGCGTAGCGCTAATGATCTAACTTTGTGTTTGTTTTACATACTCCTAATTTTGTTTAAAATGTCTTTGTCAACGCCAATTTGTATCTACGGCCATAATTTGAAGGATTTTGTGTTCCAATGTTGAAAGTTTTAAGTATCGTCTAAGTGTATAAAGTTGAAAATAATTATTTTTGTGTTGTTATTGTTGGGTAAAAATAATACGCCATACTAAAATAAAAACGGTAATCAGTTGTAAACGTTTATTTATATTTTATTGATAACTAGCTTCTGCGCACGACTTCGTCCGCATGGAATAGGACTAATTCTGTTATACATGATTTGTGCGAAACTTTTGTGAAAAACCCCTGATTTTGAATCATTCTTCATTGGTGCTACGCTCCTATTGGTCTTAGCGTGATGATATATAGCATATAGCCTTCCTCGATAAATGGGCTATCTAACACTGAAAGAATTTTTCAAATCGGACCAGTAGATCCTGAGATCAGCACGTTCAAACAAACAAACAAACAAACTCTTCAGCTTTATTATATTAGTATAGATTATGTGGATAATATATAGGAATTAAGAAAAAATAGGTTAAGAAATATAAAACTGTTTTTTAGATATTAATAATTTTTTTTTAAATCCCGTTTAGCATGTGTGAAGCATGTTATAATTATAATCTTATATTATGTAACTTACATTTAGAGAATCGTTATTTAAATTCTGTAGGGATAAGGGCAATGTATGGATTAATACTTCCAATTCTATTAAATGCATAAAAGGTTTTTAAAAAATTAGTTGTCCTTAGTGCTGAAACGGCGTTTCGTTTCACTATACACCGACGACTACATCTAAGAACATTCTGTCGATTCCACGGGGACCGCACTGCAGCATTTGAATTATTTATCAGTCTCCTTTGTAGTTCTTCCAAAATCAACTATTTCGTACAAGTTTCCCGATTTAGAAATACTATTCAAACAAGAACATTTCGGTTTTGTTTTAAATAAATCTTTGATGGTTATGATTATTTTGATGTCATAAATCATGTCTTTGTTTTTTTATTATTAAGATACATTTTTATTATTATTGGAGCCGTAGAAGGTTAAGATTTTATAGAATAGCGGAATTCATTGAATTTCAGCTTAGGACTACATATTATTAACTCTATAACAATATCAACACAGTATGTTATATTATCATCAAGAACAACAATAAGATATAAATTAATTAATTACACAATTAATATACTGAACTAGCTTGTAATGTACTTTACATTTACTGCCTTATAAATACAATAAACTGCTTATATAGACCTTTCTTGATTTTATCTGCGTAAAGCTATCCCACAAATTTGTTTCTGTGCCTCGTACCACGTTATTTTATAGCCTAAATCTTCATCGTCAAACAGACGACAAGAATTGTACCCAAATGAGACGATTAAACCAACAAATCCGTAAGCTTTATTGCAAGTATTTATCAGCGTTGCGTCTGTTGGGATTTCAAATCAATCGCTTACATTTAAAAACATAAATGAAAAAAAACATTTATCGAAATATCTGAAAATTCCTAACAAACTGTCAACTCTCTGGTGAGATGAATTTTTAAAAATTTTTCTCACGCTAAACAGTGCTACGTAAGCAAATTTTTTACAAAATGTTATGCCCCTAATCTAGTTTCGTCGTAGAATTTTTTTATCGTCACGTGAAAAACTATTTTAGAATAAACATGTACTATGTAGTGTCGAAAGTTGTTGTCATAAAATTTCTTTTAGAAACGACACAAAGCCCTATGTAGCCTTAGTTCTAGGTTATGCTTGTCTGCTGTTGTCGGCCAATACAAAAGATTTACTCAAAAGAATAAAATTTGTTTTGTTTATAATTTTAAAAAAAACGGCTGTTTATTTATAATTCGATTTATTTAATTGTTTTGAAGTGACGTGAAAACATACATACATACATACATACATACATATAATCACGGCTCTTTCCCGTAGGGGTAGGCAGAGACCACTTCTTTCCACTCGCTACGATCCTTATATACTTCCTTTCATACATGCTCTTCGGTTTAGGGTACTCTTGACCTGGCCTTTTTTCAAGACGTCTCTGATCTGGTCTTGAAAAGTCCGCCTAGGTCTACCTCTTCCAACACTTCCATTCACACTCGCCTACACTTTTTCGTCAATCGTTCTTCATTCATTCTCTCGATCTCGATATATATAACTAGCTGACGCCGCGTTGGCGCAGCGGTCACAGCAATGGATTGCGATTGGCTATTGCGCGAGCGGTTGCGGGTTCGATCCCCGCACTCGGCAACATTTGTATTGGCCATACAGATATTTGCCGTGGTCTGGGTGTTTGTGCAGTCCTTGTGGGTCTCCCCACCGTGCCTCGGAGAGCAGGTTAAGCCGTCGGTCCCGGTTGTTATCACGTACATCTGATAGCGATCGTTTCTCATAGTAGGGAATATATCCGCCAACCCGCATTGGAGCAGCGTGGTGGATTAAGCTCCGATCCTTCTCCTACATGGGGAAGAGGCCTATGCCCAACAGTGGGATATTACAGGCTGAATCGTGATCGTGAATCGTGACCCCGCAAACGTTGTTTTGCCATTTATGTTATTAACCCCCGCAACCCCCTCTTGTGGGTGGAATTTTGTAAAATCCGTTCTTAGCTGACCTCTACTTGGCGAAAGGAATATTCCTACCAAATTTCAAGTCTCTAGGTCTTATGGTTCCGAAGATATCGTGATGAGTCAATGGGTGGAAATCTGTTTTATATATATAGATTATCATCTCTATCATTTGATTACATCACTGAATAGGTTAAGAAGAAAAGAATTTATTACGCTAAGTAAGGGCTTTGACATATCGCGCGCGGTTGAGGCGGAAACGTTGACATTTTGAGGTCATTTTGCTGCGTAACGAGATTTTCCAATTATTTATTATAATTATTTATTATAACTCTTAACTCGAAGAAGTTACGGCGTTCGTTCAAGTTTCTATCGCCAGCTCTCGTCAAAATTTTACTACATATATATAAAACATTAGAGTAAAATTATGACTGTAAATATTATGTGTTAAGATAAAAATAATAATATCAAAGATATACAGGGTGGCCCGTTTACAGTGGTCCAAAATTTTTTTTCAGCTCGAGAGCATCATGAGTGATCATTTAAAACATACTTTAGTTAAGCGAAAAGTTATAGTTTAGAAATTATGATTTTTTTCTAAATAATCCGAAGTTTCAATAATCATGAGTGATCATTTAAAACATACTTTAGTTAAGCGAAAAGTTATAGTTTAGAAATTATGATTTTTTTTCTAAATAATCCGAAGTTTCAATATAATGTCGGCTTATACTTGACGAAAAGCAAAATCCAAATACACAAATCACATATGGTTGGAACGGGATTCTCAAGAGCAGTCGAATGTTACCAATAAAAAACACCATAAGAATAAGTCAAGGCACCATAAAGAAAAAATTACCCATTACAAGACGTATTCACGTAAAACACATGATCGTGTCCTGTGTCATGCCACACCCAATTTTTTTCCTTTTCTCTTGCTATTTGAATATAATTTATCTTATTTGATGGAAATTATCGTACAAAATATCAAAGTTACGTCTTGATTCCTGTAGGTATATCAAAGATCCTTTATATTAATTAATCTTCTTATTTGTAAATAAATCAGCAAAACGAAATCGCCGAAAGCAATACAAAAATTATTTTCTACCGAAACGGGAACTTTTAAACTAAGAAAGCAAAGCAGTAGGTAAAGAAAGTAGACCTTTTAAAAAATACATTTCTGTGAAAATTTATCGTTCGAAAAACGCCTCAACCGACATATAATTGTTAATTAATATGTCGAACGCTTCAGCCAGTAATATCCCACTGCTGGGCCTATGCCCAGCAGTGGGATATTACTGCCTATGCCTCTTTACTCGTGTAGGAGAAGGAATACATATATCAAAAATACCTAGGAAAATCAGGGACAACCAGTAATATAGCTAGCGGGGTTTCGACTTGTTAATGTTCAAATGTAGAGGGTTCGCAACCACCGTCAATCATCTTTCTCCTTTAGGTTAGGCGTACATTTCATAATACGACACAGATAAAAACAAAAATACAAATACATAAGACATAAGCAATCCACACATATAATACAGACAATATACAAAAGAAATAAATTACGAATTAAAATATTCTTCTGTTAAAACTTGTTTTAAATTATTCCAATATATATAGCTGCTGTGCCCGCGACTTCGTACGCGTGGAATTTAACAAAAAAAGTTATTGTTCAGTTCGCAGTTATTTAAAAAAATCTAAAATAAAAGAAGCCTAAGTTACACCTTATTACATCAGCTATCTACCAGTGAAAGTCCCGTCAAAATCGGTCCAGCCGTTTCAGAGATTAGCCGGAACAAACAGACAGACAGACAAAAATTGTAAAAAATGTTATTTTGGTATATGTTCCGTGTATAGATCCATGTGCATTTAGTAAAAAGCGGTTATTTTAATATTAAAAACAGACACTCCAATTTTATTTATTTGTGTAGATTCGTAGCACAAATAATGTAAAAAAATAACAAACGTACAATCGTAAGGTAAAATAGACAGATCTGTCTGACTGTCCGTCAACAAAATAATATAAAATGTAAAAAAGATTTCGAATATTCATAATATGTTTTATAATGAATCGAAATTGAATGTAAACAATACTTACGTACGTACGAACGAGCGTATACTTTACGTATTTCAATCATACGTATTGCAAGATAATATCTATTTCATGCGGGGTAAAATTTTCCCTCTTCTCTTTACTTTCTATCAACTTCAACAGTAGCATATATTGTTTGACTCAGAATAACACAAGTGAGTTCACACCGGAAAACATTCTTCCTGGAAGATTTTACTTGGAACACCCACCCATCTATTTTATGGATAAAAATCATTTTATAAATCTTTTAGTAGATTAAAAATAAATCCCAAATGGGTTGGCAAAAAATTCCTGACCAGCTTCAAGCTTCTTATTAATTAATGCAATATTTCAACAAATTTACACAAAACGCTTAGAAATTTATAGTGAAAATAGCATAAAATCTGTAGAGGAGTTATTAATTGATCGTGAACAGAGAGACAAACAAACGTAGCGGGGGATTTTGTTTTATAATTTTTAAATGTATATACTCAAATCTTCAACTGCGAGTTCAAAGGTCACTTCGAGGCATTCGACAAAACTTAATCGAGATTTACGAGTATATAGGTGCAAACCCTCGTTTGTAAATTTTACTTCGGTTTCGGAATTCAATTGAAAAAAAATTATTACAAAATTCACATTATTTTTCCACTGATATTCTATACACACTCGACTGTGACGAATACGTCGATCAGTCACATCGTGACATTTTGTCATTTTTTCATGAATAACAATTAACAAATGTAAAAGCAAGGCTGTGGCGCAATGTTGCATCGTGAAAATACACGTTACATAAAATTGCCGTGGATGGTATATCTCCTGAATTTATAAAATATTTAGTGTCTTACATTATAAATCTCGGTTGCACGAGTGCATGTAGCCCAAAAGCAACGTACCGCTGACAAGCAGGTGATTATATTATTTATCTGTTAGAACCATGTCACCGTATCGTATTTTTCTCATATATGCTGCTCCACAGTGCTGTAAAATGTATTCACACACACATTATTTAATACATAACTAGCGACCCGCTCCGGCTTCGCACGGGTGCAATGCTGATACTAAATATAAAATATAAAATAAATATTTGCAATCTAAGCGCAAAAAATGTGTTTATTTACGATATCACATTAGAAAACTTTAAAACGATCAGTGTTTCTCTACTATATTATGCATGTATTATACATATCAACCTTCCTCTCGAATCACTCTACATACTTAAGAAAACCGCTTCTAAATCCGTTGCGTAATTTTAAAGATCTAAGCATATATACAGACAGACAGACAGCGGGAAGAGACTTTGTTTTATAATATGTAGTGATAATGCTTTAAAATATTAAAATATATTAAGAATAAGAATAATAATTATTGTGTTCTTCTGTCCTGCTTGATATTTCTCAGATATTGCCTTGTTTTCCTCAGACAACTTCTATCCGCCACGCTGGGTAATAACCTACTGCCACAGATTGTATCCACCACTCGCGTCCATGTCATAGTAAAGTGCTCGGCCGGAACAACAGTTGTCAACGGAGATGTATTCTTATACAAACAGGATTCACATTCAACCCACATCCACATAATTGATAGCTGGAAATAGGTAGCTGTGTATATTATACACAGCTATCTATTTATTAATTATTACAAATCATTGGTTAATACCTACACCACAATTACGTTAAGTGATGACGAGAATTATCATAATTCTCTTATTTCATTAATTCATTTACTCTGCCAGCCAAATGCGTTGTTTATACTTAAAAAAGTGTAAGTTTGTGATGACATTTATATTAGAAAATTTCAACAAATTAACGTTTAATTTCCGTGGAAAACACAAAATTCCATGGATATTAAGGGTCATTTCTCGCGATGACGATTATTAGATAAGGACTGGTGACAAAAACATATAAAAAACATTGTTTGGCGTCGTCACAAGACCAGGGATGTCTTTATGAAATTATGTTTTGCTCAGCGCTGAGTGGGTGACGTTGATAAATGACATGAGGGCTGTTATTCACTGTCAGATCGATGTGACGTGTTTTCCCTCGGTTTGGAAGTGAGGAATTATGAAATGTATAAACACTATTACATAGGGAGTTGTTTGTTTCGATTTATATATTATATGTATAGGCAGATCCATTAATTCTCGACAAAAGTGTGCGCACTAGGGTTAGCGATTTTGATGCTGATTTTTTCCTCAAATATAAAACTAAAAAAGAAACGATCCTGAAAATTTAAGCCCGATATGTGCAAATTCGTCCACTGGAGAATGTTTGAATTTTTAAAAAGTCGATTTTTCACAAATTTTCAAATATTTGTATCTCAGCTTCTATATAACTTAGTCTCCTGCCTAGCGGCATTTTTCTCAGTAAGACTTCTAGATTTATAAAAAAACAAGAAATTAGGTTTAAACTTATATCGGACTTAGCTAATAGCTTCCAACTAAACAACCGTTTTGGTTAACTTTTACCTATATATTAAAACACTATTAGGTATATATATGTACCGTATTTGAAGTTGAGAGTCGACCAGCAGCTAATATCTTTTGTCGAGGTGTATTTTAATGAAATCTACCCAGCTTTTGCTTAATGGCTCCGATTTTGTAAAGTTAAAGCTATTTAAAACCAATCAAATTAAAAAAATCGCTGTTTTTAAATAGCTAGAATTTTTTTCTCCGAACATCGATTTGTTTCGACCTTTCAGGTAAGTTGCGTTATCCTATTCCCAAAAAAACCCTAAAAAAAACAAGAGGATTGAGCTTGTATTTGAGTAATAAATTTTTTTGATATTGTCAAAATTTCATTGAACCTGATAAAGAATTCCTTCAACACTTTAGCACATAAAATAATGATTATTGAATTAAATAGAAATGATTTCAGGAACATATTCCATAGTTATTTTAAATGTACAAAAAATATATAAAGGAAATGAATATTGTAGAAAAGTCAATCATTTTTTGTTTAAATTGGTTGTTATCATATACACCTGATAGCGATCGTTACTCATATTACTATTTATTAGTATTTTGTTGTATCTATATCTGCATTCGTCTACGTGTATAATTTTTAAACTTAAATTATATCAGTTTTTTATTATCTGTCAACGAAGATTTATATTTGTAATACTATAAAAATATTGTTCCATAATTCAAAGTCGCAAGCAGGAGACGGTAATTAAATAAAACTTAGTATGTAAAATAATAGTCTTTAGTGTATTATTCTATTTCTTCACTGAAATTAATTGAAACAATCGTTAAATATCCTACATACTTCAAGGAATCACTTATAAGGGAAAAGGAGCGGTTTGTAATCCAGCTCCCTGCTTGACTCTTGAAGTGGATTTACGGATAATTTCTCTATCAATAACTAATAACTATATATAACTAATAACTATCGTTATCGTGACTGCGTTTATATTAACAATTAAGAAATGAAGATTTTTATAATCTCTAAGTCACTTATGAACAAACATTAGAGAACAAACATTAGGAACAGTGAACAGACTAAACACGATTTGGAAAAAGAGAATTGACCCCGTTCCTGTTAGCGTTATTGGAAACTTCCTTACAATAAAGCCAAAATGTTCATCTTCTTTCTTGAATTTCAACATTGGTATAAAATAAATTATCCGAATTAATAAATTAATAAGCCTTGTGCAGCAATTTGATTGTGCCCGTTTCAAGTGGTCTTGAAATGGAATATGCATTAGTAACCGCAGTTGATTGCATATACAATTAGACAGCAATAGAGTGTGGAAATTCGTGTATTAAATTTGAATTCATAGACATCTCTTATGAAAGTAAATGTTAAAAATATATACCATTTAGAGTTATTAAATATATATGTATATATATAAAAAATCGCGTTTGTTGTATGGGAGCCCTCCTTAAAGATTTATTTTATTTTGTTTTTAGTATTTGTTGTTATAGCGGCAACAGAAATACATAATTTGTGAATATTTCAACTGTCTAGCTATCGCCGTTCTTGAAATACAGCCTGGTGACAGACGGACGGACGGACGGACAGCGAAGTCTTAGTAATATGGTTCCGTTTTTACCCTTTGGGTACGGAACCCTAAAAAGTATGATGATCAGTGTAAAATACGCTACAACCTATACGAGTAGTACTAGTAGTAGTACTAGTACGTATAGCGGTACCTACTAGTGTATAGTTAACCCTCGGAGTTCTAAAATTAAATACTTTAAACAGAAAATCCTCTTAGAAAATGCTACATCCCTGATTAGTCGGGTAAATTTGACAAAAAAAAATTTACATTAATCGCTCTGGATTAATTTGCGATACATTTATTTTTCGTGCGATATTTGTTAGATTTTTAAATAAATAAATAAAAAACAACCTTTTAGTTAAGTATTTTCAACAGAAAATATCTATGTGTGATTTTATCGACAACGATACGTAACTGCTGATAATTTTAATAGGCGTTTTACGAAACGTTTCACGTTTTATGAAAATTAAGCCGCAAACATTATACATACGTTGATTTTATATTGTCATTTAAATGAGCACATTGAAAGTTAACAATTCAGTAACTAAAAATTCATGGATGGATATTATAATCATCAATCCTCTAATTCTGAGTATTATTTTCTTGAAAGCGTTTAGTGTGCTCTACCTTTTTAACCACGTTCAAAAAAAGAAGAGAGGTTATTTTTACCTCATAACTAATATCTCATAACTATAATCGAAAACTGATACTTATCATTATTGTGGTCTTATTTAAAATTTATCAAGATCTGACGAGTACCTTTTGAGCCATCTCTAATAATGCGTATTTACTATTTAATTAATTATATTTTCAACTACCTACGTTGTATTACTTGTAGGTGTCAACTGAAGTCGGTTTTGTTTATTTGCGAGCATAGAAGATCTATGTTTGCGAGTAAAAAGATATATTCATTTATCATGCTAATTCATTTGAGAATAAATATGGAATACATATAAGTGTGCTAGCACATTCAATTAACATCATAAGTTCATTTAGAGCAATTGAACCGTAAAATTTGGGATTAGTCGAACCCCGTGAAACTCTTTGAAATAATCCACGGCTACGAGCCCCTGACATTAAGGGGAAACTCCGATTTTCTCAGCTATTAGCTGAAATATTTAAATTCACCTGAATAGTTTGTTTTGAGAAAATCTTCGAATTATCAACCTATTTCCTAATACGATATTATTATTTAAGAATAACGTATAATTTTTTATTATTATTATATCAATCGATAACTAGTACGCAGGATTGATGATAATCATATGGCTGTAATAGTTAAAGATATTACGGAATCGAAAGGTATCTTGGTGTTTTAGCAACAAATTTAAAAGCCTTAGTAAGCACAATGCACATGTCATCTACCTCACTAATACCCCAGTAAGCTGACGACACCATCAACTCGGGCACCGCGCCTTTCTAATCCCGGGTCAGGACATCCCCACGGCATCTTCCGGGATTACAAATCTTAGAGGGTTGTCCTCTAATAACATTTGCAATATGTAATAATACTTGTAAGAGCTTAGGGGATTTTGAAAAACGTCTATTCCAAAATATTTAGTTATTTATAGAAGATTTTTACATCTTAGTATTGAGAGCTTATACCTCTCAATACTAAGATGTAAAAAAATCTTTGAAAACTACGAGTAAGAATATTAGATATGTAATAACATTTTGTCAATATTTTATATCATAATAGAAAACTCAAGTACATAGATTGTGTGAAACAAAATTTTTAGTAATTTCGATTATAAACCGTTTATTTTTGAAGTAATACTTCTTTAGGAGCATGAGGTAACGCGGCAGCGTCATGACGGTCAGTACTTAGATGGGTGACCGCCTGAAACACCACGTGACGTTGGCCTTTTGTTTTTTTTTTCAACTAGTTTTTTTTGTATTTTAACTTCGTTTTTTCGGCGCTCAAATTTTACCCCTCATGCACCTAAAGAAATTTCACTTCAAAAATTTGAAGCATTCGTTTTATTATATTAAAATTAAGAAGCTAAATACCATTATATTATAATCATTCCAAATTAAAAATTACGGGGCTTCTTACAAATTATCATCTCATATTTAACATCTATTCAAATCGATGAATCTCGAAAAATTCTTTTTCATTACTTTGATGTTGATAATCAGTCACGACATTGCCTTTTATACCTATATGAAGTATTTCGATTACCATTTGTGATGTTTTATATTTTTAGTAGGCGTAGATTTTCGGGTAGAAACACGAAATGTCAATAAATGTGTACTACGAGTGAATTAATTAAATTATGTATGTAGGTACAAGAAATAAAAGGCAGTAATTGATCAATTAATTTAACATAGTCTCGTAGTAAATTGATTCAGGTCTAAAAATTAAAACTCTCACATAACCCCGGTCTTCTATTAGCCTATAATTTAATTACATAATTATCAATTAATTCGCAAATAACTGCATCTAGGTACCTATTATTAAAGCGACAATGCTTTGAATTGTCTGTCTGTTAATTTAAGACATAAAAACATTGTGGAATTTTTAATCGTTCTTAATACAATTTCAACGAACAACACCAAAACCTCTTCATTGGTTAAATTAGAATCAAGAAAATCTCTAATAGGGAAAAGCTTAGTAAGGTTTTTAAGACTCGAGAAGCCAAGAATATATCCAGAAGTTATTTTAGTAGATGGCTTGTTACGTTCCTTACGTAGGAGAACGGGGTCAGTCCCCTTGACTCGACACGTGAAAACCTATTGTCATGTTATTTTTAAAGCTTCTTTAAAATGTGACCGCGATGTTTTTGCCTCGGGGTTTTTCACGAGGTCGCACTCTGTACACAGCGTCCGGTTTATTAATTATACGAGAGTTCTCTTTTCACCTTGCATTGTGTTTGCGTTTTAATTTTTTTTTATCCGGAAAAGTTTATTCTTAAATGTAGATTTTGGTTTCAATCAAGGATTTGTATTATTATTTATTGATGCTTATTTATTATAGTTGTATTTTGCTTTGCTATTTATAACTACATATATAAATGGTCAGGATAATTATTCCTATTTGTATATGCTCTTTTTTAAATCCTGAATATAATCATCTACCCTACGTCAGAATAAAATGTAAAGAGATTTTAACGAGCTTATAATACGAAATAATATATAAAATTTGTTGTACATTTCTAAAAAAGGATTTGGCGTTGAGAATTGGTAATCTTCGGGGAGCAAACACAATGGATGTAACATAATGAAATCTGGCTAAGCGAGACAATTCCCCGTAGAGGGTAAATATTTAAAATACAGTCGTTTTCATCTCATGTACTTGTCTTATGTAATTACAAACATTGAATCTACGGGAATAATTGGTTACGCGGAGTATCTGACGGCAAAAGTTCGTGCTGCTACAGTAATGTAGTGATAAGAAATCTACCTAATGAAATTACATCTGTTAGTACATGAAGCATAGTATTATATAATTACTAGCTGTGCCCCGCGGTTTCACCTGCGTTGATTTGAGGAAAAAAAATGCTTTCCTTTTTTTTAATAGTATAAGATTTAATTAGCTGATATATTTTCCTTAGTTTACACTAAATAAATTTCTGAACGCACGCATAAATATTTGACCAAAGAGTATATTATAACCACTACGTTTTATATTTGACAACCAATATATATTATGTCAATCCGTTTTCATTACTGACATTATTATACAATTTTAAAATGTAAAATACGCCACTATCCGTATATTGTGGATATATGTTGTCGATTCGAAACCTTTATTTAAATACGTTCTTTAATTTTATCGGAGAGTTTACCATACCGACGGGATGAACATTAAATGTTTGACAGTTACGAAACACGAACATAGTTCCATACAAATTTTCATTCTCACCTTTCAACCCCTTACACCCTTTTATTCGCATTAAAAAGTAGCCTATGTCCTTTCTCAGACTCTAGACTATCTTTACACCAAATTTTATTTAAATCTTTTCAGTAGTTTTGGCGTGATTGCGCGACAGACAGACAGACAGACAGAGATACTTTCGCATTTATAATATTAAGTATGGATGTGTAACAATTCGTAAACGGCCACACAATTTTCAATCTACTTCAAAAAAGGAGGATTTTTCTAGTTCGATCGTATTTTTCATGTGTGTCAATTTAGCAATTGAATCCCTTATTTATAGGCAGCAGTCGGCTGATATAAGTACTTTTTTCGATAAATACATATAACACTTACTTATATAAAAATAAATACATATATCACACCCAGACTCGGAGCGGGAACCAAACCCACAACCCCCGGACCCGTAGTAGAGCTCAGGGTCGATGCAAACTGCGCCAACGGGCTAGTCAAATCCTTAACGCATTGTAGGTACTTTTTCTATACTATGATGATTGAAAGAAATTAATAAATAAAACAAAATAGAAGTCTGCTCACACTTCCACTTACAAAAATATAAAGATCACGAAAAATTACATTCGTATATTTTGGAAGTGCCCGAATCGTTTGTTTCAGTACTTTAAGTAACTTATTTATGTAGTTTTTATTTATTGCCATCTCGACTTGAGCACGCAATAAAGGAAGAACGCATTTGTTAGACTCACTGGGGAACATAATCAGAACATTCTCCTGTCTGGAGAAAGAGTGGGTAATTTTTATGCTATTTTTGGATATATTACATAGAAAAGGTATAATTATTAATATTGATAAGTTAAATAGATTTCTTAAATATAAATAAACCTAGGCTAGGTCACTTCCGAAAAAAAAACTAGGTCACTTAAATAGAAAGAAAATCAATACATTTTTACATCGTTGTCCAAAAATTATAAGAATAGAACAAAACGGCTTAGAATACGGCTTAGAATAAAACTACTGTGATCTAAAGCTTTAATATAATTTTAAAAACTATAGTATTTTTTATAACCAGAAAAAAATGAAAAAAAAAAAATAAACACAAAAAAATAAATATGTCAATAATAATATATGTGTTTGTGTGCGTGTGTGTGTGCGTGTAACACATTTAAATGAAAACAAATTTGTATAACAAACTACCGAATTTTTTCGTTAAATTTCGCCAAGCATACGAATGCCTATGATTTACATTAGCAATATTTATTTAATTATCTTTACAATGTTTTTGCAAACTCACTCATAATCCTAATAGTCGTACACTTCACTCGCTCCACACGCAGAACCCGTCAGAAGAAAGTCTCCATTCCGTCTCTCATTTGACGGGATAAGCCTGCCTACTCTCGGGCACCCGACCGCGATGTTAAACGCACCCCATTTTTCTATAGTTGGAGGAAAATTGCCCCGTATTTCCGTCTTACATGTCTTTAAGCTGGAGACAACGAGATTATCCGTGGGGAAATAAAGCGAAAGCATGAGTATCATCAATCTTCGCCCTTGTTACACTGATACGAAGCTAATGAAATAGTTTCCTATTTATTAGATCATTTTGATATCAAAGCGCTGTATGATAAATTATATTATGGTAAGGATGACGATTTAATTATGGTCATCATACTTAAACGACGGTATGTGATTTTTATACATTTATTTTCAAGCACATACATATTCTTGTTATGTGTCGTAACTTATATTAATTAAACTTGTCTAAACTATTTTTCTTATTTACAGTAAAAAGTATAGCTGGAATAAATGTTATTAGCAAAAGCTTTAATATATTATTATTTGGAAAAAGAAGCTTTCAAATAGATATCACACGTGCCAAGTATTTTCAGTTCAATCTAATATTTCACGACGAAGTCAGGGAAAATCAATGCAGATATATTCAAGTAAATAAATTCCGTATCTTGAAGATTGAGATGTAGAACCTTCTTTTTACATAAAAAAAAAAAACATCAGATGCTTTAAAAATACTGTGGACGAAATCGTTTTTTTGTCACTAAGCTATAAAAAATATCATCAACTTGTTTTTATCAAGCCTTATAAAAGTTTAGATGGCAATTTGAACGCGAGCTACGTCATTAATCTCAATAACGACAATTTAATAATAGTAGAAAAGCAATAAAAGCAATTATAGAGGCATAAGTAAAAGTTGGCTGCGGCCCGCAGCCGTCGCCTGCAAAGTTTTACCAATTATAACTAAGGTGCCTACGAGAACCATGTTTCGATAAAATTTGAGACGTCAAAATTCTTAATCTTTATTTCGTTTCTAAGCTAAGATCATATTGTATCTTCGACAGTGCCTCGGAAAACACGTTAAGTTGGCGATCCCGGTTTTTATCATGGACACCTGATAACGATCGCTACTAATTGTAGGTAATGGGTATATTGGGTAATACGCAGTGGAACGAGTACGAGGTGGATTAAGCTCCGATACTTCTCCTACATGGAGAAAGAGGTCTATGCCTAACAGTGAGATTTTAAAGGCTGAATCAATAAATAATTACTCTCCAAATATAATTATTAATCTTTCTTATCCTTACATATTTATTTAATCGATGACAGAATAAAGGGTTTCTGACTCAGTCGATTTCCCCAACATGAAAACTGCACTAGAGATTCTGAAAAGCAAAGTCTTGTAGTATCAGTGGAAGATCGAATCCGATTAAACGTTATCCCAGAGAAAGGAAAGGCTAAGCTCTTTAATGTCCGAGCACCGAGCTTACTCTGGCGTGTATCTAATCAGACTTCGCGTCAAGAGTGAAAATCGAGACAGTTTCTCTGAAGACAATTAAGAGGTCACCCTGTTAATAGCGAAAGTACTCAACTAAGAGGCCTATTGAGTCTTATCTGCTGGCTCCCCGACGCCACTGACTTACATTTAATTGTCGAAGTTTTATTGTGCCGACCCTAGTTACAATATTCAAGCTGATTTCATTCTTATGGGTTTTCTTTGTCGATTTTCAATACTTTGATTTTATTTGAATTAATGGTTATGCATAAAATTATTTTATCAATTACTTGTAAGGCTAGAATGATACTTTATTTATTTAATTTTTACCTTTCTGCTTTGTAGCTATGAGTACATTTTTAAACTAATATATTCACTGACTGTTTTTATGATTTAGTATGGCTAGAATCGTCGCGTATTGAAAATATTGGCACACAAAGTAAAAGCAGTTGATGTATTTTTCAATTAATAATAATAATATTTTTATTCATTAATTTGAATTATCGTTCTAATAAAATTATTTTAAAAAACTGTGCATGACTTTGTTTGACAATCGACATGTCGACTGACGTTTTATTCTCCATGTGTTTGACGTGATATGTCTTAATCTAATTTTCAAAGTTACTTGACAGTTTTTCACCGTTTTTTAAGTCTGTAAAACGGAAAGAACTTCTATTTCAATAAAAAAAAATTTAAGACTAACATTACTTCTTATTTTACTTATGTCACCGTGTGAACCTATTTTATAATATTTTAACCGACTTCCAAAATAGGAGGAAGTTCTCAATTCGACTGTATTTTTTTTATGTACTCAGAACTTTCGACTGGGTGGACCGACTTCGATCAATTTTGTTTTAATTGAAAGTTGTTGTGTGTCATGTGGTCCCATTTAAATTTAATTGAGATTTGACAAGTACCTACCTACTTTTAGAGTTATATCTAATAATGCGTATTTACTTGACTACTTTTTCGTCGACCACCGTTCTATTATACCGCATAACTTTTTACTCGGTTTACCGATTTTGATGATTCTTGCTTTATTCGAAAGCTAATACTTGTCATGTAGTCTTTTTTTAATTTGATCAAGATCAGATTTCTACTTTTTGAGTAATCTTTAATAGCGCGTATTTACTTGACTATTTTTCGTCTTATTACGTTGTATTACATGTCGATGTAATTGAAGTCGGTTTTTTTTCGTTAAAAACTTACTAAATCTGTAATTGTAAAATGGCTTGTTAATTTACATATATACACACAAATGTATTATACATTTAAATACATATATATTTCAATATTTAACTACAATTCAAGTATGAAAAATAATAAATAGAAAAATACCTAACATTTTCTAACTGGTGACCTGCTTCACCTATGTACAAGAATATCAAGAGATCGTAAAGTTAAAAATCACACAGGAAAAATGGCTGTTGCACGTGTATAGGAAACAACGAGACACGAACAATTCAATTTACTTTTATAGCAGGAGATCCCTCTTGCGGATCGACGCTGTCGGAAACTAATCATCGCACCTCCCTTGTGATTCGTTATCTCCTTTGAAGATTGCCCATGAATCCCAATGCTAGATTGCAAAGCGAACGCGGGATTAAATAAGTAATAATATCCATATTGACGAATTGATTATTCATGTATTGAAAATCGCTACTAATTTAAACGTTTTCTATTAATTTTTTCACTAGAAGTTTATTTAATGAAACATATGTGTTTAAATTGTATTAATTCTCTGATATGTATTTAATATATTTAATATCCTACCGATATAATATATACGAAAGTTGGTGAAGATGGAGGGAGTACATATCTATACGTAGGGGTAGTTTTTGTTTATATATTGTACCTACATTATGATGTTTTTTTTTTATGTAACTAGGTTGGCAAACAAGCGTACGGCTCACCTGGTGGTAAGACCGCAGCCTATAGACGCCTGCAACACCAGAAGCATCGCAAGCGCGTTGCCGACCCTATCCCAATTCCCCCCCAGGAGCTTGGGATGGGGGATGATGATTGGGATTGGGATGTTTGGGATGTTCGGCGTGAACTTGGTGAGGCCTATGTCCAGCAGTGGACTGCGATAGGCTAAAGTAAGTATGTATAATTCTTAATAACGTTTTTCATAATCCAATTTTTAATCCTCAATCAAATAGGTATCTATAGTCCTCGAACAAAATGTTGAAGTCTGAGGACAGAAATACTTCTAATTAGTTGACATTCGTCGGGCAGTAAATAGTTATTGAAATAATATACATACTCATATATGCCTTTGATCGTCATACAAATAATTGCTGTCCTCATGACTAGTTCAGTTATTCATTGACGCATTAATTTAAAAATATTGTACGTAAACGCATTAATTTCCATTTTCTATCACAATCTGTGGGTAATACTTTTCAAACCCATTTACATGTTTTCCAATTTTTTAATGTTTAATTTTAATATTAAAAAAAAAGACGTGTGGCACTCGGGGACTGCCGCGGTAAAGCTATTGCATAGCATTTTGTATCAACTTATGCAATAATTATAATATTTATTTATTTTATTTATGCAGTATTTCTTTTTCTTTGATATAAATTCAAGTTACACTTTTTGAGCGTGGCGACCGATAAGAAAACAATTTTTTTTCTTTTATTAAAAAAATTAAATGCCAAATTTTATCCGGAAATAGTAACATTATAGGCAATATCATATTTGCATCAATGAGTAATACGCTCAACTAGATATAATAGTACTAACGCCGGTGCTATCCCATTCATGTAGGTCATATTTTTTATTTCATCACGCATTCATTGATAAATGCCGGCAAACTCGCGTCGAAGCTCAGACGTCAAGCGCACCTAGCCGCGCCCCCGCGCCGCTAGTTTCGTAGAGTCGTACAATACGTCTAATCGCACGCACACAACGCCCGAACGCCGTGTCGAAGACTGCCGAACTGAAACGACTTACGACGTTAGACGATGCACGGCCTTCAAGCCACACCTCCGTGCCCGTCGGAGTGGGGAGCGTGAGGTTTTTTCGTTACTGAAATTCTTGAAACTGTCCCCGCGCTCAAGGACCGCGAAAGAAGCTATGCAATAGCTTAAAAATAATAACAAACTATGTCCCCAAATTGTTTTCAAAACTTTTGTCTACTATGTTACGGTCTTTGAAAGGTCTAAAATAAAAACAAAGATGGCCATAGTAATCCTAAACACATCAATGAACACCAGAAGATGATTAGTAAATATTCTAATAAAGTGGAAAGAAAATGTAAAATAAATTCGCCTTGCTTCTTTATTACTCTTTGTTAAAATCCTTACAAAATGTACAAAGAATGGTTGATCGACCCATTATATGCAGTATCTTATACTATTAAACGAGCAATTCTTGTATATATATATATATATATATATATATATATATATATATATATATTTTCTGAATCTCGGAATCGGCTCCAACGATTTTCGTGAAATTTAGTATGCAGGGGATTTCGGAGGCGAAAAATTGATCTAGCTAGGATTCATTTAAAAAAAATGTCGTTTTATCCCTGTTTTTTTGCAATGAAAAAATATCATTAGAATACGAAGCTTAATTTCACTACGCGTCAACGTAGCTTTAATGGCGTAATTAGGAAATCGGCGGGTGTCAAATCGTGTTGACCCGGGTTCGAATCTCAGTCTCCAGATAAATTTTTTTTCTTTTTTTTTTAATTTCACTCGTGATTTATTATTTAAATAAAATTAAAATGTAAAAATACCGAGAAAAAAAAAACAAAAAATAAAATGAAAATACCGAGCTGGGCTCGGTCACCCAGGTACTATGTTATATACTTAGATGACGAGTTGGCACAGTAGTCAAAGCACAGACGTTGACGTGGTTATGGCATATGTTTCTTTAGATAATTAGGTATATTGTGTAATAAACTAGACAATAGGTGTCATTCTTTATTTGTAATTAATATAGCCTAAAAGTATGGAAATAAAATAATTGTTTTACCATTAAAGTAATAAAGCCCAGAAGTAAGAAATTAAAAAGTCAACGCACATGAAACCGGGCGAAACGCTGTAAATTTTGAATCAAAGTAAAAAGAATATATTAATTTGCTGGTTTTCTAATGTTAAATTAACACTAAGCTTATTACCGTTCAAGAGTAAACGAGTGATTTAAAATAAAAAAGTCTGCAACGTTAAGAAGGTTTCGTTACGTTAAGTTCATTTTCTCTTGAGAATTATATTCAACCTTATATTTCCTTTCATTCCAGCATCCTTTGAAGAGTACCTACTTAACAAATTTTTATTTTATTCAAGGATTGTAGTATTGACTTTGATACTACATATATTTAAAACGTAATTTCAATTAATTCTAATATTATAAAGCTGGAGAGTTTATTTTGTTGAACGCACTAATCTTATTAACCGGATATCACATTTATCGAGGAAAGTTATAGACTAAATAACATTACACTACGATCAATAATAATTGTGTTTGCTAGCAAACGAAAAAAAAACCGACTGCAATTGTATCGACAAGTAATACACTGTAAATAGACGAAAAAATTTAACAAAAGTACTAGTCGCCACTGCGATTTTCGAAGATTCCCCTCAATTTCTCTGAGATGCCATCATCAGATTTCTGATTTCTGATCTGATTCTGATTTCAGATCCTGATTTCCTCAATAAAGTAAAATTAAGCTATAATTTCGTATAATATATAATACATCGAATGCTTTTAAAGAAGAAGGATGGCAGCGCACGAATCGAGAGGTCATTTCGCTCCCCTTGTTTGTCTGTCAACACAAATATTGAAAATCCATTAACAGGCATTGTGAGACTGGACTATATTAAAAATTAACAATACAATCCACTCCCTATTTGTTTACGGAAGAAATTCAGAAAACACTTTAAATATTCTTCCATCTTATTGACAATGTTTTGAAAAATAACAAAAATATATTTTATTCTCGAAATGTTCGATAAATATTATAAATCGTTTTACTCTTGAAGATATTTTTTACCGAGAAATCCATTATTAAAATTTTTCACACAAATCTTGAAACTTCTTTTATCCGTTATTAAAATAAAAAATGGCAATCGAAGGTTAAAACATTTTATTCATCCTAAAAAAACAACACTTTAAAGATATGTAAAATTATTTGCAGTTGCATATTATATGTTTTTTACTATTGAGGTTATTGTTTGACTGAATTGACATTAATATAAATACTAGTGGTCGCCCAAAGATCGAATTTCGACCGTAATTAAAAATTTAAATTAAAGAAAACCAAAGAATTATGAAAATAAAGAACCTTTTTTAAAAAATTTCAATTTGACTACAGACTTTGACAATCAACAAAATATATACGTGTGTGTATCAAATACATGGTTAGTGTGTGAATGCTTTTTTTATTAATTTAATGTATATTTTATGTTTAATTAAAAAAAAAATATTAGCATACTGCACTCCTCTATATAAACTATAGGTGTGCGAAATGTCATACTCCTACGTACGCGCAATTTTCCTAAAAAAGGGTACAAAGTTTTTGCTTCACGTATTAATATAGATTTCAACTTAAAGGCATGGAAATCAGAAATGTACACAGATTTATTCAAGCTATGGTAATGTACTATTTTGCCAATATTTTTTCCACATTGTATAATATATTAATGTATCATTTATAAATCATAATTTAAAAGTTTTTAAATATTTATATTATATTATAATTAAGGATGTATGTAAGGTCAAATCCGCAATACATCTATTTATTTTTTAATGTTATTCAAGTCGAAATGTCAATCCGAATAATTTCTGTTTGCATTTTATAAAATTTGTAATGAAAAAATATATCATATTGTTTAATAAATTATGATTTTTAATGAAATACGTATGACGTACTGAGTTGAACAGCAGTTCACAGAACGCTATTGAAAAGTCGAAAGTTAACCACGAATATCTCCACAACGACATAGGGAACAGTGACTTTTTTTACGTGAAAAAAATTAAAAAATGTATGAAGTTTCTGAAAATCATTTTTTGACCGTGCATTGACTACGATACATGTAAATTTTTATCATTTTAGTTCGATTTCGTCAACTTCCGGTACGAATAACACGGAGTTAAATGATGCTTTTTTTCTCAAATGTTTTTTCAAATCATCGGCTAAGTGCATTTTTTTTTTCAATCGATGTGGCGTAATTAACTATGTTATATATTCCAAATTTATGGAAAGTTAAAGTCTGGCTAACGAAAGATGAGACTCGATTTTTTTGCATACTTTTTAAATGACAACACTGTGGGTTCCCACCATCGGGTATATTACCCCTTTAATTGGGAAATAACTAGCAGAAACCTACTAAGATTTAAATATACTTTATTTAATTATTCTACGGGTGTTATACTTATTATTTTAGACTGCAGATCAACAGTCCTGTGACTTCCTAGTAAAGCTAGGACGTGGTCCGATGCTAATAATTTTTTATAAATATGAATTTATAAAATTACCTTAAAAAATGAACTCGTGAATATGCACATGCAGACATAATACATACATACTTACACTACACATATACATTAACAAAATTTTACATACATACAATTATATAATACATATAAAATACATCTTGTTTAAATCATTTCATCATCTTTTAAATTATCCAACATTAATCTTGTTATAAACATTGATAAATTTCGGCGATTTTAACAGAGATTGGGAAGAATCCGAATCAGAGTATGGTAATATTTTAAAAGTCACAAATAAACAAGATGGCGCGTCTTTGAAGTTGCCAGGGTGTGTTTTTTTTAAATTTCCCGCGTTTTTTCAGTCTCATCTTTCGTTAGCTATACTATAGACAAGTGGATATATTTTACATACATCCTTAACCTTTATGTATATTTAAAAAGTTTATACTCTTTTTATAAAAAAGCCTCAATGTAAAAAAGCGCTTATAAAATGTTGACATTAGATTAGCAGATTACCGAAAATGGCAAACTAATTATTGATGTTCTTGATCGTTTTTCATCAACAAAATCGTAATAAAAGACTTGTTCCATTATAATACGACCTCAACGCGATGTTTTGCTTTTACACATTGGAAAAAGTTTTTGTAGCATCGCATCGTAAAGAAAACTAACTAAATCCATTCAGTGCTTGTTAACAACTTACTCATAGTTGGTTTTAGTTCTTTGGAGTTTTGTAAAATTTACAAGCGTTTTAAAAAACTTGACATTAGGTATTTATTGCACTCATTTTCAGTGCACTCAATATTTTATTGCACTCATTTTCAGTGCACTCAATATTTTATTGCACTCATTGCACTCATTGCACTCATTGCACTCATTTGCATTAATTTTTACACTCTGCTTCTGCTGTGCTGCTGCTGTGTTTGTTCTTAGTGGAAACTTGACTGGTATATGCAATATCTTGTTGTCGTTTTTCTTTACTTTGTGATATATTGTACTGTTTGTTTCCCAAATACAAATAAATAAAAAATAAAATAAAAATTATTATTCTGTCATTGAAAAAAAGTTTAATCTTTACTAATATTATAAATCTGAATTGTTTGTTTATTCGATTGGACGCGCTAATCTCAGTAACTGCTAACTACTGGTTCGTATTGAAAAAATATTTTTGTGTTAGATAATTCATTTACCGAAAAGGCTATAGGCTATATGGTATTTTAATACGTTTTTTCGCTCTCGACACTCGCGTTAAGAGCGCGCATAATGCAAAATTACCAATCTTCTATTTGTTTTGACATGAAAAATTCCAGACCAAATCTTAAAATAAAAATATATGACAAACTACGTGATATTTGCAAGGGTTAACCCATATCAAAAACATAAAATAAGGAAATTTTCTCGATAAAATATAATCACGAACTAACCTCTAATTTTTATATTTTTTCTTTTTATACTCGATATGGTTATGACCATTAAGACAAATATTTGATAATTAATTACATTTAAATATGAGTAAAGGCTATGCCGAGGCATTTAATGTAATTACTTTTAGTTTTGGAATTATTTATAATATAAACATATTTGTCGTTTTTTTACATTCGTAATGCGCTCAAAGCTATATCGTCTATCGCACTCTGACACGAGGCTTTGTGTATATTTTGTTTCATCAATTATTCACGGACGCGCGGGTGAAATCTGATTTTTTGCTCGCCTTATGCGCCCTCTTAAGTCCCATACAATCAAAGGCATTAAATTAATGTTTTACACATTAACAAACGTTGTCAACAAATTAAATCAAAACCTATGATAAGAATAAATTGCGTTCCTTCCAATTAAAACGTTCCATTCAAGATAGGTCGAGTGAGATAAAAGATCACCAATTAATTGCTTACAGCAAATGAACGGGTTTACGTTTATCAGAATCGCTCTTGTGAAGTATTTTCATGTCTATGTGAGCATTCGATTATAATATCCGCTCCCAACTCGAATTATTCCAATTAATTCAGATTATTATTACTTTATAATTGTTACTGAAAGCAACATTAGGTTATTCCTCTCAAATAATGTAATATATCAGATAAATTACAATTATTCATTCAATACAAGGAACAATGGTGGCCATACTGTGGAAATCTTATCGCTCGTGTTAAATCAATGAGCTAGTCGTGCGAGTGTGTGAACACAACTAGTGTCCAACATCATACTCGAACGAGTGAAGTTCATGTCAAAACGTAAACAGAGCGCTAGTATTCGTAACTGAAAATATTTTGTCGAAAATTTAACAATAGATTGTACATCTGATAATCATTTTGGTTATTCTAGTATTTCGATATAGAGGCGATTAATCCTAGGATCTTCATATTTTAAGACTAGCTTCTGCGCGCGACTTCGTCGGCGTGGACTCCGCTCCTATTGGTCTTAGCGTGATGATATATAGCCTATAGCCTTCCTCGATAAATGGGCTATCTAACACTGAAAAATTTTTTCAAATTGGACCAGTAGATCCTGAGATTAGCGCGTTCAAACAAACAAACAAACAATCAAACAAACAATCAAACAAACAAACTCTTCAGCTTTATTATATTAGTATAGATATTTAATTTTAAATTGTCCTAAATACATTTGTATTCAATTATATCTACGTTTTTAATTCCTTCAGTCTGAATAAAAATTGCTCTGGTGAAGTGACGTGTATCACATGTACGCGCCTAAACGCCGGCGGTTTACGGGTTTTATTCCCGTTCGGGATGCATCCCTATTATATCCATATTTGTATGTGTACAAATATTTGTTTTCGAATTGAGTGTCTGTCCTTGTGGGGCTACCCATTGTGCCTCGGAGAGCACGTTAAGCTTTTGTTATCACATACACCTAGATAATATATCCGCTAACCCACAGTGAAGCAGCGTGGTGGATTAAGCTCCGATTATTCTCCTATATAGAGAAAGAGGCCTATGGCCAACAGTGATATGGTACAGACTGAAACTTCAATGCTCGAATTGTTTTCCGCTTGTCAAAACTAAATTTAATCTACATAAATAAAAATAAACCGACGAAATATATGTTCGAGCATAGCTTACATACGAGTGCAGCAGATTGAATAATTCTGTTTTATTTTTTATTTTGTCAGGACAATGTTTCTATTAAAGGAAATTAAATGAACTATACTGTATGAAGGTATCCTGGTCACAATATCGTTCAAAGCCTATTTATCCCAGCATAACAACTTACCAACAAAAATAAAACGAAGACATCGCGTTAGCATTATAAATTTGCATTAGACGCGCATATTGTCTCTTTATAACAATGCTGATTGGCTATTTGGTACTGTCTCCGCTTAGTTTGAAATTTATCCGGTGACTAATCGTATTTGAAGGCGTTGCGGATCCTATCATAGTCGATAACTCGATTTCGTCCCCGAATGCAGGAACAAACCATGTCGCCGTCGGGATATCACTTGTAAACTTAGTTATTGTATCTACATTCTACATTCATCTCGTGTTCTATGGGAAATGTCATGCGAGTGTGTGTATAACAAAGATGTTATAATATTATTTACAATATAAGTAGCTAACAATAATATTTATAATAAAACATTACTGTTTTATGTGATTACTTCATAGAAAGAAGAGAAAAGTTAATCGATTATTTTTGTTTTGACTTTTCTGTTACACTAAAACTTATGTAAAAAAATAATTTTTAGCATGAAAAAAAAATATAATATCTCGATCTTATCTATCTTGATCTAAAGCTTATCGAATTAATTCACTCTTACGGACAACCTGATTACGTTCTTCGCATTCATCATTATATTTTCATATTTGGCACAAATTAATATTATTCTAAAATTAACGCCGGTCACCAACCCGCTTACCCAGCGTGTTGACTATGGGCAAAACGCATGAGTTCACGCCATTTCTAACGCGAATTTGTGGAGGTCTATATCCAGCAGTGGACTGCGATAGGCTGAAATGATGAACGGCGACTTTATTCCTAACTATTTTTTCTAAAAATCTGCGATAAAAATATATATATACTGGTATCATAAAACAATACAAGCAATGCAACATCATTAATATCATAAATGACCAATTCTAACTATGTAGAGTAAATTTAGGTATACTTTATAAATCTCTACTTAGTGTTATTATACAAGTAAATGAGCAGACAGTTCATCTGGTACTAAGTGAACTCAGATTCCCACAAACATTTCAGTTCTGAGGTATTGTACAGCAGGAAATATCCTGCTTAAAATCTGGAACAGCCCAACTGGGAAGGTATCTTGAACTTACAGAAGATCACAGCTAAATAATACTACTTTCAATCAGTGTTGTGTTCCTGTGATGAGTAAGGTGACCACAGCTCCTGGGGTTCGAGGTGGGTCGGCAACACGCAGTTTCAGGCGTCAATTAGCTACGGTAATCTCTTTCCATCAGGTGAAATCATTTCTATCATCAAAAAACTGGTATAAATATTAAAGGTAAACCTTACGTATTGAATTTTAAAACCAGTACTTTATGTTTTAATAAGAGATAAGTCAAAAACAAACCGTATTTTATTCATAAATATTTTTAAATAGTCAGTGATTGATTAAATAATAAAATAGTAACTTTTTAATATCGCAAATACGCGAAACGGAATACTATTTGTACAAAACAAATGTCCATTTTGAATTTATATATTTGTATAGCTTAAAACTATGAAAGTAAAATAAAGTCCATAAATCAATACGAACTGCAGACGCTGGCAATTTATTTGATTACATCTATGGATATCAATTTTCAATGCTTTGTTGAAGCTTTGTTGAACATCAACGAATCACAAGCAAATATAATTTTATATATCGCTGAATAAGAGTAGCGATGGACAAACGCAGGCTTAGGCGAGCTTCGCTCAGCAAAACGATAAAATTTACATAGGTCCCCAGAGCCGACGGTCGTCTCATAAAACTTGTGATCTTTCTTGCGAAGCGAAAGTAGGATTAGTTGCAGACATCTTTATGTTCGCGAGGTCGAATTAAAAAAAACTAATGTGGTTATTCTCTTTTATGGTGCGTATCCTGAAACTTTGCACAACTTTATCGTTTTAAATGCGAGTATTCCAGTGAGTTAGCGTCATCATAAAATGTAATTATTTGTTACGGCCTAGTCCCTTTATACTGATAAAGTTAGTATTAATGTATTATTGACGTTATTTGTGGAGACTATTACAACTTCTATAATACGATCTTTGAGTAGTGACGATAGAAAAAAAAATAGTATTTTGTGTGATACAATTAATAAGATGAGATAGCCTTTAAGATTAGAACTTATACTACTAACCTTCTTTATAATAATTCGTACATTCATTCAAATTTTGAATATGCTTCTATAGTTTTTAAATTTCAATACGATTTTATATAAACGTGATTGAAAATTTTCAAAATATTTGTTGAGCAATAATTATATGGGTACAATTGTTAACTTTACTTGTAAATTGTTAACTTTTCTCCCGATACCTTTAAGTCTTTACAAACGTCTTTCTGTGAAAGATAAAAAGTTTTTTTTATATTTATTAGTAATCTACATGTAGCCCTATATTTATAGCCTTTATGAATATGTTTATGTTACTATTTATCTAATTTTAACTAACTTATCATTGATAGTTAATTGTAATTAACATTACTTTCGAGTGCTTTTTAATTGACAGAAGTGTATTAAAACTATTGGATTTTTTACTATTAAATATTGTTGTTACCGTGTGTGTAATGTAATTTCACTCCTAAATACAGAAAGGATTAGAGATATGAAAAGTTTATTACATCACAATAAATAACTTGCTTCAATCAAAGACGCAGCTAAATCAATATTAATTTATATAATCACCAGCTGTTGGTGTTTTCTGCGTTTTAATTAAAGCTCCAGTGGCCGTTATTGATTAACCACAAAGTGACCCCTCACTAAATTTATATTGGTGGCTCCCGCGGCTCGCTTCTTTTAGCTCAGTTAATGAGGTTTCTTTTTGATGTCAATAATATTTCCAAAACATCATTTTATAAAATATTCTTAGAGTAAACGTAAATTAAGTTTTGTTAATATTCTACTTTTTAAGGATGATAGTCAATTATTTACTTATTTATTATTTTAATATAAAAACCTATGATTGTTCGACATTTAAGAATGTTTTAATGCAATTTTAACTAATGCAGATATTTAATCTGAAAAGTGAAATAGGTAGAATAGAACTATGTATATTTTTGTTTAATCATTACATAGTATAAATCAAAGTCGCTTCCCGCTGTCTGTAAATTAGGGGATTAAAATATGCAAGTAATGTATTATCGTTTTTAAAGTGAAACAAGGGAAAATTAATAGTATTAATTAATGTCACATAATTACCATCTAAATGAACAAAGCCGCAAAACTCTTAGTAGAAATACGTAAATTTGAAACCTTTATCAATATAAATTCTGTACATTCGTTTCAAAATGAAACCACTATACTGCTGAAATAAGGACATACTATCTAGTATGTTTGTATGATACATAGCGTCACACAAGGCTACGTAGCGCTTCGTAGCGCTTCGTAGCGCCTCACGCATGCTTTAACGCTGTTTCCAATTAGTACTGCACCGTTAAACAATACACGACCGACTGCTATACCCCTATATTTGTGAGCTTCTCGTGTCAATCCATCGCATAACAATCGTCGTTCGATATACACTCTACCGTATTATTGAAATCCTAAATGTAAGTGGGTTAAGTGAATAAAATAGTATTTCTTTTATGTAAATAAATTGTCAAATAAATTAACAACTAAAACTTAAATTTTTAAGATTTCATGGTCACTATTAATAATTTAACGTAAAGCAGGCTTACTGCTATTGTCTTTACTATATTCCTAATAATATTTCCGATATTGTAGATGCTATGATCGGCCACCTATAAATAATTGCACATGTTAAAATAGTTGAAAATTTTCAGTTGATATCTATTATTTTGATGTTCACGATTTTAGTTTAGAAAAATTTACTAAAATAAAATGAGTAACAAGATAGTTATTATTTATGCAAAGAAGGTTTAACTCATTTCTGTGAAATCAATAACAGCGTAGTCAAAAAATTTATAGTTATTGGAAGCCTCTATTGTCTAAATTTTTAAAGTAAAACCTCTTTAGAATCATTGTGATTTAAAACTCTATGAAACGGAAATGCGTCACAATAAAGAAAGAAACACATATCATATGTATAGGAGAGAATGAGATAGAATGCATTACTGCTCAAAATGCGTAAGGAACGCGTTTTGCATGACACTTACGACCTTTTACACAAGACCGTCATCATCATCGATAGAATAAATCGCAACTGCCTACCTTGCTACGATTACAAAGTTGCATAAGATATTACATTAATTTAAACTGTTTTTATATCCTCAGTGCAAAAAATCTCTCGTTTACTCTTTTTTATATAAATTTAATTGAGATAATTGAGAACTTGACAGCTAAAAACTAACCAAATAAAAACGGAAAGGAATTTTAAAACTTGAGTCTCATATAAATGGATCTACCTAGGCTAAAATATACATATATGTGTATATAATTTTAATCGTAAAATTACGATTACAAGTGTTTTAAGTCTACTTGAAGATAGAAGCTTTTGTATACGACAGAATAAATTCATTTACCGTAGTACCGGAACTTTAAATAATTGAATCAAAACGCTGTAGTTCCATGCAGAGCTTAAGCCATAATACAAAGAGAACGATGTTCACTCGGCTAAAGTCCATAGTCACTTAAGACCGGAGCAGTCATATCTGAACCAGAGAACCAATATTTTTTTGTAATTTAACGCTTGTTTTAGTAGGTATATTACAATTTCTTAGAAGTACTAGCTGCGAAACTTAGCTAGCTTGAAGCTTTGAAATAAGGAATAAGATAAATCAACACCAAAAGGTATCAAAGATGCCATAATACAAAGAGAACGATGTTCACTCGGCTAAAGTCCATAGTCACTTAAGACCGGAGCAGTCATATCTGAACCAGAGAACCAATAATTTTTTGTAATTTAACGCTTGTTTTAGTAGGTAAATTACAATTTCTTAAAGAAGTACTAGCTGCGAAACTTAGCTAGCTTGAAGCTTTGAAATAAGGAATAAGATAAATCAACACCAAAAGGTATCAAAGATACATATTTGCACTAATTTTTGAAATGATTTTATATGTCCAGTTGTGTATGTGAGGCCAAAGAGATCATGTCCACGGCGTCGCATCATCTTACTTGACTTTTTACCTCCGGCCTTCGATTTAAGCCATTTAAACGCTGACTTGAGGCCACGAACACTATGAAACGCAAATAGTATTACTTTACCACGCTTAAATATTTGATTACTTGTACAAAGGACTTGCTAGTGTCCTTCCTTTAATCCCTTTTCTGGGTTGAATGCTGTTATATAAAATTAAATATGTATAAAGGGGTATATTTGTTTACTTGTCTCTTTATTTGTTTGAAGGCTCCCTCGTGATCATAGTATATCGAATATAAAACTTACTTTATCTTTAAGAACTATAATTGTCGTTGATACAATAAAGTTTTAATTTTGAAATCTATACTAATATTATAAAGAGGTAAAGTTTATAACTTTGTTTGTATATACGGGGTAATCTTCGCAAATACTGATCCGATCATGAAAATTCTTTCACTAACAGAAAGCTACACTATTCAGGAGTGACAAGATAAAAGGAAAAAGATAAAAATATATAAAGATTTTAAATCACCAGGATTTGAACCTGCGTCCTCTGACGTGTCAACAATTCAATCTAATCAAGCATTATTATTTGCCTTAGAAATTAATTGGTGATTTTAAAACATTTATATTTATCTGATTTGCTGAAAATAGTGAGAGGCTACACTATTCAGGAGTGACATAGGCTATATTTTATTGTAATTGTACAAAAAAATTCAGTAAAAAAGAAAAATATTAAAATATATTATGAAAATGACAAAGAAACGAACGCCATCTATCGCTGTTAGATTTAACTATTTAATACTCTATTTTATTTACTGTCTATTTGAATCTATCGATGACGAAGTTTTTACGCTTTTTGATAGATGGCGTTGGAGCAACATATTATTTATTTAAGTGGTTTAAAATTTGTTCTTTATAGTATGTTATTTGGTTCTGTAATTTAAAATAATAAATACACGATATTATTACGATTTTATTCATCGCTGTAGGCGCCCGCTGCCGTTTATTTTTTATTTCATATATTTTCTCTTTACTTTCTGTTTTACTTTATCGGTACTCCGGACGTAGTTTTGGTCAAAAGTTTTCTTCAAAACTATTATTGAATTTTAATTTCTACTAAGTACTATAACTACTTCTGTTTTAATATTTCTTATAGTTATTATTTGTTGTTTAGTCTTTTCAGAAGTAATTCTAATTTGTGTTTATCATAATTTTTTGTTTCTTTAGCTTCAGTCTTACTTTCTTCTCTTTACTTTCTGTTTTATTTTATCGGCTTAGATAAATTACTTACAGGTAATTAAAATTTCGGGATATTTATTTCGATTTTTCAATAAAATTACAATACAAATATTTCTCTATTTTATTTTTGTCTAACACTTCGTCGATCTGAAAGCAAATTGCATTATTGAAATATATCGTCACGTGCACTATACCCCGTCCGGCGACTATACCCCGTCCGGCGACTAATGATCTTTTTGACAGCCCACGCCTATAAATTACAGTTGTTTTTTTTTCGGAATAACGTACTAAAATTTTTACAGTAATGTCATACTTTATTGACGATTTGATTGATTGAGTGAAGTACCCTGTGCATAACAAACAACCACAGACTATGAAACAGTTCTTGAAATAATAAATCGATAATAAATCGATCATATGATAAAAATAATTTTACATCATGTGATTATTGTTTCTATAAATTTAATACAAAAAAGGAAATAAAAATAGCATCTATGACCCCCAAGATTGATTACTTGCAAGGAATTAAGTCGAAATCTTGAAATTTAATTGCAAACCAAGAATAAAGAGCAATAACTCTGTTAATTCATTTATTTATTATTTATATATTTCATTTATAATTAAAAAACTAATAAACGCATAAATAAATAATATTTTGAAACTAAATGTATTTAATTAAATCGATTGAAAGTTCTTCTTAAATAAAATCGATTATTATTTCGAATCGAATAAATAACGTGTGAGGCAGTCACTAATGTCAAAATTTCTTGAAGTGTCAAAAAGATCATTAGTCGCCGGACGGGGTATAATTAGCTTTTTGACAGCTCACGCCTATAAATTACAGTTTTTTTTTGGAATAACGTAATAAAATTTTTACAGTAATGTCATACTTTATTGACGATTTGATTGATTGAGTGAAGCACCCTGTGCATAAGAAATAACCACAGACTATGAAACAGTTCTTGAAATAATAAATCGATAATAAATCGATCATATTTATGATAAAAATAATTTTACGTCATGTGATTATCTATACTAATATTATAAAGAGGTAAAGTTTATAACTTTGTTTGTATATACGGGGTAATCTTCGCAAATACTGAACTGATCATGAAAATTCTTTCGCTAACAGAAAGCTACACTATTCAGGAGTGACAAGATAAAAGGAAAAAGATAAAAATATAACTCAAAAATGGTAAATGTACTACCATCTCTCGCCGCCATCTATCGCCATTAGAAGACTATTAATTTATTAGTCTATCGACGTCGTTTTCGGGATTTTTGATAGATGGCGTTGAAGTAACATATTATTTTTTATTTATACCCCGTCCGGCGACTAATGATCTTTTTGACACTTCAAGAAATTTTGACATTAGTGACTGCCTCACACGTTATTTATTCGATTCGAAATAATAATCGATTTTATTTAAGAAGAACTTTTAATCGAATTAATTAAATACATTTAATTTAAAAATATTATTTATTTATGCGATTATTAGTTTTTTTAATTATAAATGAAATATATCTATACTAATATTATAAAGAGGTAAAGTTTATAACTTTGTTTGTATATACGGGGTAATCTTCGCAAATACTGATCCGATCATGAAAATTCTTTCGCTAACAGAAAGCTACACTATTCAGGAGTGACAAGATAAAAGGAAAAAGATAAAAATATAACTCAAAAATGGTAAATGTACTACCATCTCTCGCCGCCATCTATCGCCATTAGAAGACTATTAATTTATTAGTCTATCGACGTCGTTTTCGGGATTTTTGATAGATGGCGTTGAAGTAACATATTATTTTTTATTTATACCCCGTCCGGCGACTAATGATCTTTTTGACACTTCAAGAAATTTTGACATTAGTGACTGCCTCACACGTTATTTATTCGATTCGAAATAATAATCGATTTTATTTAAGAAGAACTTTTAATCGAATTAATTAAATACATTTAATTCAAAAATATTATTTATTTATGCGATTATTAGTTTTTTTAATTATAAATGAAATATATAAATAATAAATAAATGAATTAACAGAGTTATTGCTTTTTATTCTTGGTTTGCAATTAAATTTCAAGATTCCGACTTAATTCCTTGCAAGTAATCAATCTTGGGGTCATAGATACTATTTTTATTTCCTTTTTTGTATTAAATTTATAGAAACAATAATCACATGACGTAAAATTATTTTTATCATATGATCGATTTATTATTTCAAGAACTGTTTCATAGTCTGTGGTTGTTTGTTATGCACAGGGTACTTCACTCAATCAATCAAATCGTCAATAAAGTATGACATTGATGTAAAATTTTTAGTACGTTATTCCGGAAAAAAAAAACTGTAATTTATAACAGGACGGGGTATAAGTGCTATAAAATTTCGTATGTTATTTGGTTCTGTAATTTAAAATAATAAATACACGATATTATTACGAGTGTATACGTCCAATACTTGCTATAAACAATGAACCTAATAGAACTTAGTAAATGCTAAGAACTACACAACATAGGTAATGCATCACAAAGAAAAAGATAATTAACGCCCAACGAAGTGGGCACGGGTCGGCTAGTTATATTATAAAGGTAATGGCTAATGAAACTACCCGAATTGTATTATCACTTGATAATTAAATAGTACTAATTAATCTACATCTATGGTTTGTACTGGATCGGTTTATAATAAATAAATAAATAAATATCTACACATTTGAATTTTCTAAAAGGCATTGTTTCAATTTATATACTTATTATAATATATTTGTATACTTTTGAATATTACGTGGCCCTCAATTAATTAACATTTAAACATTTAATTACGAATTAATAGCGTTGTTTTGTGAAACGGTTATTCGTCCAACTAAATAAAGATTTTCATTAGCTAGCTGCGAGAGTTAACAAATAAATAATAATAACATCAAAAGGTAATCTATCTTTCATTTTTATGACGGAGTAATTAATTTCGTATAAATGCCTGAACAAATTATATAAATGGGAAGACCCATCTAGAACTTACTGTAATATACGTTTCCTAAGACACCTAATGTACATTGCTATTTGTACCCGTCGCGTCGTACGATCTGTGTAGTAGTAAATAAATTGTGGTATTGTGGCCGCCCGAAATGGACGTGAGATGACTGCGGCCGACCCCTGTGCCGAATCTGCTGAATTTCTGTACACACAACTAATAAGCCATTTAGTTAGGTAACCGCAAACGACCACGAGCAGGAAACATTTTACAAATGTCAAATTAGGTACTTTTTATATTTTCAATGTTGAAATTGCAATAGCAACATACGTGATAATTATGTAAGCTTTAAAATTGGCCGGATTTCGAAACCATACCTATATAAATTTTTTATATGTTAAGTACGAGTACCTTTCGTATGTAACATCATTCTGCATGGTTTCAGTCACATCTACCAACAGCAACTTGAGTGAAATCTGCTTTGCTGTTAATAATTATGAATTTCCATCATTTTTCTAGTATTTAAAAATAAAGTTTGAATTTCTAGAGCCTACTCGTACATTGAACTTATAGTATACATTTTGAAAGAAAAGGAATTATTCAAATTAACGTAGATAGGTACCTTGACAAATCACATACATACAAAAATTAGAGCAATTTCAATACCATATACCTCTACTTATTTTTTAAATTGTTTAAAAATAATACGGAATCATTCTTAATAACTAAATAATAGTATTTTCAGACGAACTGACAAATACAAAACCAATAAACAAAAATAACCTTTTTTCATTTTAATTACACTGTTGAAATATAATGCTGAAATCCGGAACAAGAATGACTGTTTTTTTTAATACAACAAGGATTGAATTGTATATTGCTCACTTTTACGACTATAAATCGACACTGTACCGAAACATCCACTCTACCATTTTGATCGCAAACTGCTCCAATATCAATTATTACAAAACAAAAACTGCAAGACCTGAAAATAAAAACACAAATGGGGTAACTCGGATAGTAAGAAAAAGAAACATTAATTATACCGCATTGTCTATAATACTGACATAAAAATATAGAAAATTAATTGATGTATTGTCTCACAGTTTTGTAATAACTTACTAGTAGAAACTATTAGGAACAATGATTAATACGAATGGATCTAATAAAAGCGTATTTGTATAAAAGTTACTACATTTGCGTCTTAAATAAAATAAAATAAACTTTAACAATAAAATATAATTGATAAAGAAAGTGAAACACAAAAAAAAATTAAACAGTTTTGATTAACTTTTATAACTAACTTTTTAATATAATATAACAATAACTAAGCTATTAAGGTCAATGCTAATTTAATTAAGGTTAGAAAAAAATTTCTATTATTTTTCTGTTTTTCAGTTCTTTTGTAACTTAACTAATAAGTAATATATAACTGCATGCACAATTTTTGACTAATTTTAAAACAGTTACCTAAATATAATTTAATTTTAAACGGATGGATGGTCGTAATTGGCCTTTATGATTATATTTAATTCTTATTTTTATTTATAACTTTTTCTGTGCTGTGTACCATTCCTGATAAATAAATAAATAAATAAATAAATAAATATAATTATACCGCATACGTTAATACAATAAAATAGAATTATCAAAATCGAACAAGTCATACATTAAAATTAGTGAGTGAACAATCAATCATCTCCTGTTTTCTTACCGTTAAATCAAGAAAATAATAATCAATTTTAAGGCTCGTTAATGCGAAAAAATGAAATATTGATCTTAATCTATATTAGGTACCATTATAAAACTAAAGAGTTTAGTAGATCTATTTCGCTAATCTCAAGAACTACTGGTCCAAACTAAATTAGCTTATTATTAGTGTTGGATAGACCATTTATATCTATACCTACTAATATTATAAAGATGTAAAGTTTTTAACTTTGTTTGTCTGTAGGGGGTAATCTTCGCAAATACCTACTGATCCGTTTAACAGAAAGCTACACTATTCAGGAGTGACATAGGCTATATTTTATTGTTATTGAACAAAAAATTTAGTGAAAAATATTAGTATATGTAAATCAAGTAATAACAATACATAACAATACCTTCACTACAACCAATAGAAGCGAAATACTTCATGAAAAATATTATAAAATTGGGGAAATTTGTTCATAATAAAAATATTTCTATGATGAATAAATGATAATTGAAAAATTCTATGCGAACGAAATTGCGGGCTATAGCTAGTATATATAGCTAAATAATATGCTAATAATATGCTATAGCTAAATACTGTGGTGTGTGGTGAAAACAGAAAATGTTTAGCAAAATCTATTTATCACAAATTATATTGTTATGTTATGTTATTTAAAATGTGTTTAAGGAATCCGTAAAAATCTACGTCAGCATTAATCTTTAAAGCTTCCATTCTTTTATACTTGAGTTTTACGCTTTAATGCAATCTCCGTTTTTAACGTTACACTTTTAATTACATTAATTAATGGATTACGATCACCCTGTTTAACGCAGAGTTTTTTTTAATTAACAAAAAATGGCAAACTGAACTTAATTTATATAACAGGAATTTTTGTATATTAAACCAAATGTGCCTATATTTGTATGTATGTATTTTCCTTAATAAAGCACAAAAAGAAACAAGTATTTTATTTTACAAAATGCTTTAGTTTATATAATATCGTCGCAAGTCAATTACTAACTCATATAGGTAATATTAACTCAGTATCTATTTAAATCGTATAATATTAGTCTATTCGCGTTAAGAAAGCCGTATTTAAGTTTATCATTTCAAGTTATCCATTTAGTCAGGCGTTCCATTTACTACAATAATTAAATTGGTCAATGGGCGTGTCTAAGCTAAGTGACAGCGATGAGTTAATATTTTCTTAATGCGAAAAGAATTATAAATATCGGTTCACCCTAATCGATTTAACTGAGGTAGGGCACAGCAAGAAACTTGCTGCTCAAAATATGGAGCAGCCCGACTGGGGTAGTACTTCGAACTTACAGAAGATCACAGCTAAATAATACTGCTTCCAAGCAATTTTGTGTTCCTGTTGGTGAGTAAGGTGACCAGAGCTCCTGGGTTAATTGGGGATAGGGTCGGCAACGCGCTTGCGATGCTTTTGGTGTAGCAGACGTCTATATGCTACGGTAATCGCTTACCATCAGATGAGCCGTACGCTTGTTTGCTGACCTGGTTATATTAAAAAAAACCCTGTGAAAATTTATGAGATAACACACATAAAAAATATCAGTCGAATTGAAAACCTCTCCCTTTTTTAAGGTGGTTATTTTTTTTTTATGTTACTAAGTCGACAAACAAGCGTACGGCTCACCTGATGGTAAGTGACTACCGTAGCCTATAGACGCCTGCAACACCAGAAGCGTCGCAAGCGCGTTGCCGACCCTATCCCCAATTCCCCCCAGGAAATTAAAAATTAAAATTATTTAAATCTAAGAACAAACATATTTAATTCATACGAATACGACATATATTTAAAATAAAATAGACCAAACCCATTTTATTCCAAACAAAACCAAAACACGAGATACCTTTTATAGCCCGACCGAAAGGTGAATAATTTGTTACGTCTCGTCCAGACGAGCGACGGCTTAATGGGTTATAATTGGTGATAGCATCTTCTTGATTAACTGTATTCTATTTAGACAATAAAACAATAATTTTGTTATATCGTAATAATATATTACATAAATATTATTTTTAACTAGACGTGTTATATTTACATTAACTACATTTAATAATAACAATTGTAATTAAAGTAGTTAAAAATGTAAAATTCATCAAAACCCAACTGCCAATCTGTAGTAGATACTTCCTATTAAATAAATTAGTTTTATTTATGCAGACATTCAAATTTTTATTTTTTAAATTTATACCAAAGCTTTTTCTATCGTTATTTACTATCGACGAAATAAAAGCTACATAATGTCGTCTTACATCTGCAACTAGCGTACTGGAATATTTTTCTCATACACTAAAATAGACAGACTTGACATTTAACAAATGTAGAAAATAAAGAATATGACCTGTATCAAAGTTACGTAATTTTTATCGCAAGAATTCCCGCCAGTAGTCCTGTACGTTATTTCGCAGTAGAGTAAATTGAGGAAACTGTAGCTTAGACGCAACGTAGGAAGAAAATAAGAAAAAGGATGCGATACTCTCCTCGGAGAACAATTTCTCAAACAACATTCATTTCTTAGGTTACATCAGTGATTTACCCTTGGGTGGGAAGCGGTAACTAACAAGTATAACAAGGTGGCATTCAAGTAACTCGCTTTGAATAAGAAATCTGAATACCTTTATTCTATCTAGAAATTGCTTGTTTATCGTTTTATGATTTTCTTCTGTCGTAATAGAAAATATTTTAATGAGATTGGTTTTTTGAGTCTTACTGCTCAAAAATGAATTGAAAGAAAGTTGGTATCGAAATGATATCTGTAAAAATACTTACTTTTTTATACATCTATAATGGCAAACAAACTTGGATACGCTTTGGTTGATATATTGTAAGTGGTAGAGAATTGTGAATAATTACTTAATAAAAAAGAACATTTGCATTAAGTAAGTATTTGCAGAATCTACTAGTTACATATGAAAATATTTAATCTACTGATCAATAACGTGGTTTTTTCAGTTTTGTTAGAAGCATTAAAGCTGACTAAACTTGCGTCAAGATATTATATTTCACGCGTGACTTGTACCAATCCTAGAGCGTTATTATTATAAATTACATGGCAAATATTGTCATCGCATACTCCCACAACTCACTATGTGGACAAAAACATCTTGAGGTAATAAAAAAATATACAATAATAAAAAATTAAGTATATTAAACTTTATAAATTTATTTAATTGTCACTTGTATCTTGTATCGTGTTGTACCTACGTAAGTCTTCAGAGCATAACCTCCGCAAGACTTACGTTATATTTTAGTCTTTCAACTTAAGTGAAGCCCTTTCATTTTTCCTTTGCAAAGAAAAGACGTAGAGAAAATACTTTTTCCCTAAAAACTGACATCTAAATCTTTTATTATGGTACTCTGGTGTAATAATAAAGACTATACATCGCATAGAAATTGAGTTATATAATATCGTTAGTGGTTTATGCTTTCAATAGTTTAATTAACATTTCAACTGTAATACTTTTTATTAAAAAAATTATAGTTTATTTATTTTTTATTTTATACTTTATTGTACACCACAAATATATTATACAAACAAAGCTTAAAGATAAGTACTGAAAGTGAAGTACAATGGGCGGACTTATGGCTAATTAGCCATTTCTTCCAGACAACCCAGAAAAATTATAGAAAATTTACCTATAGTTCTTTTTATAATCGACGCGATAGCCAAAAATGAATGTACCTATAAAAAAAATTACAAAAAAATAATTCTTAAAACTAAGTAGTTACATGAAAATAAAGCTGTAAAAAACAAAAAAATAATGTTCGTTTAAAACTTGCAAAAGTACAAAAGCAATGTCGATAAAAAGAAGACACGCTCAATGTAGGTCCACTAACATTATAATTAGTTTGTGAACTTGGATATTCTTTTCTTGCGGACTGTACGCGTACAGTCGCTATTAGAGCGCGATAATCCTGTTATTGGTATGTTGCCAACATATCCTGGGCAATGCGAGCTGGCTCCAGGCCAGAAAATAGGCTGCGATTGCGTTCGCCGACAGAGATCAATGGGAAAACGTTGCTTTAAGCTTGTGTTTCGCTGGATGTTGATATCCATTGATTTTATCAAACAAAAGTTTCTAACGTAGGTAATATTTTTCTTTTTATTTCCCACATGTACCTTTAGACTAAAACTATAAGTATCGGCGTCCCAAAATAATCAAATTTGTTCTAATAAGTATAGACCGTTTAGCTAGAATCTAGATGAATCTTCTTAAATAAAAGGGTTCTGATATGTTATTCATTTTTTTACTGATGGAACAAAAAAGCATTATTTATTTGTTAATATTTTACGTTACAAATATGCTGTATAAACTAAAAAATTGTCGTAACATTTTCTTGTAAACGAGAATATGTAGAGTTATTTTATAAGAGTGGGACAAAACTTAATTATGTGAACTTTACACAAAACTTTTAATAAAACAAAGAACATAACGAAGAGTTTTTATTTTAAATTTATCAGTACCTGGGTGACCGAGCCAAGCTCGGTATTTTTATTTTATTTTATTTTTTTTTTTCGGTATTTTTATATTTTAATTTTATTTAAATAATAAATCACGAGTGAAATTAAAAAAAAAAAAGAAAAAAAATAATCTGGAGACTGAGATTCGAACCCGGGTCAAAACGATTTGAAATCCGTCGCTTTCCTAATTACGCCATTACAGCTGTAATAATTATTTTGAAATTAAGCTTCGTATTCTAATGATATTTTTTCATTGCCTAAAAACAGGGATAAAACGACATTTTTTAGCTAGATCAATTTTTTACCCCCGAAATCCCCTGCATACTAAATTTCACGAAAATCGTTGGAGCCGATTCCGAGATTCAGAAAATATATATATATATATACAAGAATTGCTCGTTTAATAGTATAAGATTTGGCACAGTTACACGATACAAATCATGACATTTGTTGTACTTATGAATAAATTACAAAAAAAAATATATAAATTTGTATCTCTATAACAACTATGCACAACATGCAAATAAAATTTAAGGAATGTACATGGTTACTTAAATATTATACAAAATATAAATAAAGTAAGACGCAAAATATTAATGTTAACTAAATATTGAACAAAAGTGTTATAAGCGTTAATCCATGGTGTTTGCAACACATATTACTTATATTAGGTATCTGGATCTTTTATCGCCCTTACAAATGAGTTGGGACTCTGGTGGAAGTTTTAATAAAACATTAAATACTTTCATAGCGTACAAAAAGGCACAAAAAATAGTTAGTAATTTAACTTTGGATTTAGTTCTACTTCATTTCTCTTAATTTTAAAACTCGGAACTCAATATAAACGTCCACTAAAGAGAAGTATGCAAAGTCTGAGAAAAAGTACAAAAACACTGCAATGGTCCACTAGCAATTAAAATCTACTGTTAGTTCGATAGCCGTATTTCGAAGTGCTGTTATTGGATCTCACAGAGTTATTTAATTGGTTAGCAAGTTATAAAATATATACTCACCAGGCGAACTTCGTACCGCCGTATTTTTTTCTCGAATTTTAACCAACTTCAAAAAAGGATGATTTCTCAATTCGATTGTATTTTTTATATTTTTATTATGTTACCTCATAAATTTTTAATGGGTTTGCCGATTTTGATAATTATTCTTTTATCGACAGCTAGTGTTAGTCACGTAGTTTCATTGAAATGTGATCGAGATCTGACAATTACTTTTTCAGTTATAAAATATAAATTACTCTAATAAAGAATATTTTTTCAACTATATATGTTACGAAGTCAGTTTTATTCGTTTAAGAGCAAACACAATTACGAAAAATTCATATTTGTTTAAGATTTGAAGATGTTCTCGAAAAACTTGTGGGGCTTATCTAGACTAATGTTATAAAGAGGTAAACTTTTTGACTTTGTTTGTTTGTGGGGGGTAATCTTCGCAAATACTGATCCGATCATGAAAATTCTTTCATTACCAGAAAGCTACACTATTCAGGAGTGATATAGTCTATATTTTATTGTTATTGAACAAAAAACTCAGTGAAAAATAATAGTAGATGTAAATCAAGTCGGAGAAATTCAAGCGAGATGAAAACTTTACTATATTATGTATATTTGCATTTTGCTCACAAAAATAATAAAATTAACGCCCAACGAAGTGGGCACGGGTCGGCTAGTCTATCAATATTCGCAATTGAAAAGCTGATTTATTATATATAATTATGTACATGACTTAGGTACTACATCTATACTAATATATAAAGCTGAAGAGTTTGTTTGTTTGGTTGTTTGTTTGTTTGAATCTCTGGAACTACTGGGCCGATTTGAAAAATTCTTTCAGTGTTAGATAGCCCATTTATCGAGGAAGGCTATAGGCTATGTGTCATCACGCTAAGACCAATAGGAGCGGAGTCCACGCCGACGAAGTCGCGCGCAGAAGCTAGTATTATTTTATACCAATTTAACAAGTATTATCATAAAACCTCCTATAATATTATATTAAAAGTTAGAAGCTTTACGTCGGTGATGTAGGTACCTATCCATTAGGTATAGAAGTTTGCAAAATACCTACATTGTATTTCGACCAAGTAGGTTTTCTTCTAACAAAATATCTTCTCCTCAACTAACAAACTTGCAAATCAAGACCCGTAATACCACTAACTTCTTCAAATAAAATTATTTCCAGTCCTTGTAACTAACAAGAAATTTAATTTTCTTTACGGTATTTCAGAATTACCAAAACTTTGCCGCCTTGAAAATATCTATTTTATTAAACGAATCATAGTTACTATCATTTATTTCTTTTGTAAATGACTTGATATAATATAATTTGGTCGAATATTCATTATAAGTACCTATATACATTACTTATATTTAAAGCTTATAATATCCTAATTTTAGGTAAAGTATTGATACTTCGAATGAGAGATTAGTGTATAACCAATACATTTATAGGGCCTTCGTTCTTGTTCATATAAATATTTAATATTTACCTACAGGACAGTGGTGTTTATTGATGCTTGTGTTTAGTTCTTTCTGTATTTTTAATGTAAATATTTTAAACTATATTAATTTTGTTTTTATATTTACCGTTGACAGGTTAGACGCCGCGTTGGCGCAACGGTCACAGAACTGATTTGGGCCTGTTGCGCTGGCGGTTGCGGGTTCGATCCCCGCACATGACAAAATTTGTATTGGCCATACAGATGTTTGCCATGGGCTGGGTGTTTGTGCAGTCTTTGTGGGTCTCCGTGTCTCGGAGAGCACGTTAAGCCGTCGGTCCCGGTTATTATCATGTACACCTGATAGCGATCGTTACTCATAGTAGGGAATATATCCGCTAACCCGCATTGGAACAGTGTGGTGGATTAAGCTCTGATCCTTCTCCTACATGGGGAGAGAGGCTTATGCCCAATAGTGGGATATTACAATTTACAGGCTGAAGCGATTCACCGTTGACGACGCGTTGGCGCAACGGTCATAGCACTGGTTTGAGGCTGTTGCGCTGGCGGTTGCGGGTTACATGGGAAAAAGAGGCATATGCCCAGTAGTGGGATATTACATGTTAAAGTGTTTATATTCACATAAATGCGCATTATTGGGGATGATTCTAAAAGTAGGTATTTACTCGTCAGACCTCGATCAAATTACACCCAGTAAAAAGTTAGGAGGTAACACAATAAAAAATACAGTCGAATTGAGAACAACTTCCTTTTTTTTTAATTCGGTAAATAAGATGTCTGAAAGTGTCAAATATTGCTATCGCAACAACGTATTAAAAAATCAAAACGTGAATATTTCGATTCATAATGTCGGATAATTTTTTTTGAATAAAACCCAAGGAATGAATAATTTTCCCCATAATAACCCATTTGTGTAAGAATTTACTGCGTATAAGCAATTACATCGACCTAGCAACAAAAGCATTAATTGTGTTTGCTCGCAAACGAGAAAAAACCGACTTCAATTAGATCGACAAGTAATACAACGTTATAAGACGAAAAAATAGTCAAGTAAATACGCGCTATTAAAGATTACTCAAAAAGTTGTAATCAGATCTCGATCTAATTTAAACAAAACTACATGACAAGTATTAGATTTCGATTAAAGTAAGAATCATCAAAATCGGTACACCGAGCAAAAAGTTATGCGGTATAATACGACGTAGGTCGACGAAAAAGTAGTCAAGTAAATACGCATTATTAGATACAACTCTAAAAGTACTAGTCAGATCTCAATTAAATTTAAATGGGACCAAATGACACGCAACACCTTTCAGTTAAAATAAAATTGATCGAAATCGGTCCACCCAGTCAAAAGTTCTGAGCTATATAACATACATTAAAAAAAACACAATCGAATTGAGAACCTCCTCCTTTTTTGGAAGTCGGTTAAAAAGTATAAATAATTTTTGCTTGCGGCCCGCGACACCATGACTGAAACATGTTTGTGCCCCCCCCCCCCCCTATAAAAAAAAGGTTGAGTGTCGCCGGTCTAGAAAGTTTCTGCGATGTATTTTTACCTGAGCAACGCCGGGTTTCACTGCTACTAATATAAAAATAATAACATTTATTTCAATCTGTTGCTGTGTGGCTACGGTATAGAATTTAGCCTCCCCCTCTCTTCCCGTGGGTGTCGTAAGTATAGGCGACTAAGCGATAACATATAACATAGTCTAACATAGTTTCACTACCACCTTGGAACTTAAAAAGCCGACCGATGGCGGGATAACCATCCAACTGCTGGCTTTGAAGTACACAGGCCGAAGACGGGCAGCAGCGTCTTCGGTGCGACAAAGCCAGCCCTGCGGTCACCAACCCGCCTGCCCAGCGTGGTGACTATGGGTAAAACACATGAGTTCACGCCATTATTGGCGCAAACTTGTGGAGGCAGTGGACTGTGATAGGCTGAAATGATGAAACGATGATTTCAATCTGACTATTTTAACTACTCAATTATATACTAACTAATTAGTATATAATTGAGTAGTTACTCACTATAATTGAGTAGTTACTCAATTATATACTAACTAATTAGTATATAATTGAGTAGTTAAAATAGTCAGATTGAAATCATCGTTTCATCATTTCAGCCTATCACAGTCCACTGCCTCCACAAGTTTGCGCCAATAATGGCGTGAACTCATGTGTTTTACCCATAGTCACCACGCTGGGCAGGCGGGTTGGTGACCGCAGGGCTGGCTTTGTCGCACCGAAGACGCTGCTGCCCGTCTTTGGCCTGTGTATTTCAAAGCCAGCATGGATGGTTATCCCGCCATCCGTCGGCTTTTTAAGTTCCAAGGTGGTAGTAGAACTGTGTTATCCCTTAGTCGCCTCTTACGACACCCACGGGAAGAAAGGGGGGTGGCTACATTCTTTAGTGCCGTAACCACACAGCACAGGCAACTATAACACTACTACTACTACTAATTTATAACATGTAAGTTTCATTATCTACGTGCAACGGAACGTACACTACACAACTGACGTTACATTTGCGCGGGGTTTTTAACGTCAAAATATTATAATGTCAAAATTTCTTATGAAGAATTGAAGACAACTGACAAGTTATTAAACTTTATTTTAAATGGAATAATTTTTACGCAAACGATCATTTTATATCTTTGGTTAGTTCTTGTTGTGCCTGTGATCGTGTAAAAATGAGTTCGTTACTGTCTGCAGAACTTTCAGCTACTTGCAATGCTTTGGGAACATTTAATAAGAAAACTGGAAAGTATTTGATAGATGATTTTACTTTAAATACTGTGAAAGATCTTATAAGATACCTGAGACGTGATGGAGAAGAACACGAAATTCGAAGACATTTTGGACAAACTAAAGTATTACAAAGTGATTTATTGCCCATGCTCGTTGATCATTGGGAGAAAGATGAACTTTTTGACGTTACTCTCAGGTAAAAGTACTAATATATAAATCATAGGCATTTTCTTTAACATTTAAAAATAATAGACAGATAGGTACCTATAATAAATAAATGTTTTGAGATTGTGTTTTTTCGAAGGCAATGTGTGTAAAGATATAGTGTTTTACAGATTGCTAGTTAATTTAACAAATCCAGCCCTGCTATTGTATAGAGAAGAGGTACCAGTTGAGCGAACTGCAAGGCATAATTATTTACAAATACTGTCGCATTTACAATCTTATAAAGAGGAAGCTTTTACTAAAGTTGAAAACTGGCAAGTCTTTGCTAAGAAATTGGCTAAAATACTTGAAATTGTAAGTATAAGTATTTCGTTTCATTGCCAATATTTAATCCTCAAAAGTAATGAATATTAATACAAATTATAGTTAACTAGCCTGTTGGCGCAGTTTGTAGTGACCCTGCTTTCTGCTCTAGGGGTTGTGGATTTGATTCCCACCCGAGTCTGGCTGTAATATGTATATTTATTTATATACTAAATGGCCCGGTGATCTTCGTATCACCTACATATATTTGTGAAAATATACACAAAACACTTTCTGAACGCACCTATAAATATTTGACAACCAATTGACGTTTTTGTTTTCCTGCTAGGAACATTTTGTATTGGAAAATTAAATCGTTGTTTTTAGTATTTTCCATTACATATTATTTATGCTTCTCACCGTTTAAACCTTCCCTGAACTTCCACAAACATTTCAAGATCAAAATGAGCTAAATCGGTCAAGCCATTCTCGAGTTTTAGCGAGACTAACGAACAGCAATTGATTTTTATAAATATAGATTATTTATTATTTAAGTATGTTTATCGAAAAAAAAAAATGTAGCTATACCGGTCGGCTGTTATCTTTAACACAAGCATTAAGTTTTTTACTTTAGGTATAGACGACCATGTGTGTATTGTGTATGTATTTAATTATTTATACCTAAATTAGAAAAACTACTTAGTTTTACTTAAAAAAGGTTTTTTTTTTATTACTGAACTAGTTATTATTATAATTAACAATGTATTGTTCTATTATCTGTATTACTTTCAATCAGGATTGGTCAGAAAGAGACGAAGACACAGGGTTAATAATTGAAAGAATATTAATTTTAATTAGAAATGTGTTACATGTTCCCGCTGACTTAGATAAGGAACGAAGACCGGAAAACGACGCTAGTGTACACGACCAGGTAAAATTAGATCTTAATACATGTGCACATACTGTTAACATTTATTGCCATTAGTGCCAACTTATTTAATAATATAATTTTTGAATTAAAAAAAAATTTGTTCAGTTTGTAGAGCTACAAAATAAATAAATTTCTAAAATAAAAGTAGCTTAAGTTACTCCTTACTACATCAGCTATCTGCCAGTGAAAGTCCTGTCAAAATCATTTTTATTATTCAATCATTTGTAACAAGACATTGAATGTCCTTAATGAATATATACTTTGAATTTTTTGTAGTAGGTAACTATTCACTCATCCTTATCACTACAGATCTTATATTTTTGAGAATTGTAAATTGGAAATGAATGCCTGAATTCTGTATCCTGGTTTAGTTTAATTCATTTTAGACTAATGGTTGGTTTGGATTTTGTGTGGAAATTATTTTTAATTTATTTTCATACTTTAGGTTCTTTGGGCGTTAAACCAAGCAGGAATTTTGGATATAATATTGTATATGTCATCAGAAAATGAAAAACAGTACTTCATGCATATTCTGGAAATAATATCACATTTATTAAGAGAACAGAATCCTACAAGCTTAGCAGATGCGGCCTTACATAGAAGTGTTGATGAGAAACTCCGAGACGACCAAGAGCTACTGACTATGAGGATGTCTGAATCTAAAGAGAGGATGAATAAAGTTAAACAGTATTCATCAACGAGGTTTGTTTACTTTTGTTTGATATTAAATGGTTGACATTATCTATTGTCTCTACGTAATTTGGAAATAATATAATTGTGTATGCTTGCAAATGAAAAAAACCGACTTCAATTACATCGACTAGTAATACAACGTACAGGTAGAAGAAAAAAATTAACAACCGCACTAGTCGCCACTACGATTTTCGAAGGTTCCCCTCGATTTCTCTGTGATGCCGTCATCAAATTCTAGTTTCCTCATCATAGTACTATCGTTGGGATATCTCCTTTACAATAAAAAAAGAATCATCAAAATCGGTTCATAAACAAAGAAGTTACCTGCGAACACACGTAAAAAAATATACGGTCAAATTGAGAAATCTTTTTCTCTTCTCCTCCTTTTTTATGTCGGTTAAAAATGTTTTAGAAGGGGAGAGAATAAGTTGGCAAACAAACAGATTAAATTGTTTGAATGTAGGACCGAATTAGAGTATTAACCCATGCTTTTGTCGATTTTCAGTTTTGGAGAAAATGCTTTTAATATTTTCACACACATTTATAATAGAAGTTTTGTACTGTCACGTCAAAAGTATATATAATATTATGGTTTGTTCTAGACATTCTCGATTCGGCGGCACCTACGTGATACAAAACATGAAGTCTGTATCTGATAATCAATTGATATGCCTCAAGCCTTTAAATAAAATATCTAACTTAAATTTTAATGGCAGCAAAAAGTCTAAATTTGTTAAACCTAAGAACCGAAGACCTACTGAGAGTGGTATGATGGAAAGAAGATCCGCCTTTGCTATCAGGTATTAATTATATCTTGACAGTGTTTATATAATACTAGCTTCTGCGCGCGACTTCGTCGGCGTGGACTCCGCTCCTATTGGTCTTAGCGTGATGATACATAGCCTATAGCCTTCCTCGATAAATGGGCTATCTAACACTGAAATAATAATTTCAAATCGGCCCAGTAGTTCCAGAGATTACCGCGTTCAAACAAACAAACTAACAAAAAACCAAACAAACAAACTCTTCAGCTTTATATATTAGTATAGATAAAATGCATTTAATTAGCAGGATATTTTAATAGGCAGGATATATCCTGCCCAAAGTCTAGAGCAGCCCAACTGGGGAAGCACCTTGACCTTACAGAAGATAACGGCTAAATAATACTTTCAAGTAGTGTCATGTTCATGTGTAGGTAAGGTGACCAGGCAGCGGCCACCGGCGGTTTACGGGTTCGATTCCTCTACTCGGGATGGACATTTGTATTTGTACAAATTAATATTTGTTTCTGGTTTGAATGTCTGTCCTTATGGGTTATGGGGCACGTTAAGCTGTCGGTCCCGGTTGTTATTATTAAAATATATCCGCCAACCCGCAGTGGAGCAGCGTGGTGGATTAAGCTCGACCCTTTTCCTCCATGGAGAAATAGGCCTATGCTAATGCAGTAAGGTGAAACTTTGAAGTGTGGCTTATGGCTAAGTGACAACGATGAAACCGTGTTTTTTTACACGAATCACAGCTATTGTGACCAATGGTTTCAAATTGTCTATAAGAAGAAATACAATTAAATGATTAATTTCAGATTATTCTTAAAGGAGTTCTGTATAGAGTTCTTGAACAGTTCGTACAATCCGTTAATGCATTATGTCAAAGATGTGCTGGTGAGAGCTAAGGCTCAACAGAACGATGAATCATATTATTTATGGGCGATGAAGTTCTTCATGGAGTTCAATAGAGGACATAACTTTCAAGTTGGATTAGTGAGGTAGGTATTTTTAAATGGATTTTATTGTATGGATGTTATTATAAACAATAGCCTCCAATACCCCTTGACTAACCCGTTGGCGCAGTTTGTAATGACTCTGCTTTCTGCTCCATGGGTTGTGGGTTAGATTCCCTCCTCGAGTCTGGGTGTAACATATAGATATTTAATTTATATATGTATTATATAAGTATGTTTATCGAAAAAAAAATTTAGCTACACTGGTCAGCTGTTACTTATACACACGTTACGTTGCTTACTTTAGGAACAGACAACCGTGTGTGTCTGTTGTAGATATTTATTTATTAATCAATAATCGAAAGCTCGTGCTGGTGTTGCATTTAAAAGGGATCACCCTTTTAAATTTGATCGAGATAATACAATTATAAATATCATCATATCATACGTATTTAATTGATACATATTTATTGACAACCAATGTTATATTACTTGTCGATGTAAATTGAAGTCGGGTTTTACACATTTATTTGTAAAAAATGTTTTCATATAAATAAATTAATACTTACCCATCTAATCTTGGAGCAGGCATTGAACCTATAATTCAAGAGCAGAAGTTCTCTACAAAATGTAAGAACAGCCCATTTAATGTTAATTATTACCTTAATTGAAATTGATTTATTATTATTTTTAGTGAAACAATGTCCGTACCGACATTTCATTACGTCCAACAACAAATGGAGAAATACTACGATATGATAAAAGTTGAAAAAAAGAAATTCTCGGTATGGGTTCGACGTTTACATTTAGCTCTGAGAGCTTATAAAGAATTATTGAACACACTTCTAGCGATGGATAAAAGTGATGATAATACAGTTAAGGAATCCGCTAAAGTATTGAAAAGTAATATATTCTATGTACTGGAGTATAGAGAATTCATATTGTTTATCGTTCTGAACTATGATGAGAATAAGATGCCGAGGTATGTATATGTCGGTACCTCCGCTGTTATCGATATTCACCTACCCTCACTCATTCTATTATTCGAGTCATTCTGTCGTGTATAAAACGACCGGTGCAACCGCGGCTAAGGCAGTCTTGGCTCTGGCTTGGCACGGTGCTTTTGTTATATCCTGCTAGTAGCTTAACCTCGACTCATTCAATAATTAATTTGTGCTAACAAATTAATTGTTGCATATTGTATTACGATCTATAATTTGGCTAGGCAGGGCGGGCAACTCGATTGAAGGTGAGTTGATGAGCATCTCAAAGGGGGCCTCCTTAAACCTACACCTAGGTCGCAAATATATTAAAAAAAAATTCGCACTCAACGGTCCGCAGTAGGATTTTTTATCTGTATCGGGGTTCCGGAAACACACAATACACAAGCACAAACGCCCAGACCACGACAAACATCTATACGGCCAATACAAATGTCTGTCGTGAGCGGGGATCGAAACCGCGACCGCCAGCGCAACAGCCAGTGCTGTGACCACTGCGTCAACGTGTCGTCAGAAAAAATATTAATATACTTGCGCACATGACAAATACATATTTGTATTAAATAATTGACTATTATTTTATTTTGGGGCCGTTGTGTGGGTTTATTATTATATCTATTAATGACATTTTTTTTCTAATAGGTCATACTTGGTGGATTTAATAGAGACGGTACACTTATTTTTGAAAATGCTGGAACATTATTGTAAGAAAACCGGACTTGTTGTGCAGAAGAAAGTTAGAAAGAAGACTAAGTCTAAAAGTTAGTAATGTTTACTACTACAATATTTCAATTCTATGTTTTTTATTTAGAAATGCATTTTTTTTTGTAAAATTTATTTTTCTGTTATAAATATGCCATGGGAAAAAATAACGAAAAGGATTTTTTCTTTGCTTTTGAGTAATAATTAAAAAATTAAATAAAAAATTACGTGCGTACAAAGTACACATGTCACAACACAGAAAAAAAACGAATTGAAAAAACTAATAACTCATTGAAAAAAAAAACAAAAAGCCAACGTCACGCGGTGTTCCTAGACGGTCACCCATCCAAGTACTGACCGCGTGACGCGTTGCCGCGTTAGCAGTTGCTTAAATTTTACCCCTCATGCGCCTAAAGAAGTTTCACTTCAAAATATTATCAATAAATTACATTTTAACACCTTTTAATGTCAACTAGTGGTCGCCCAGAGGTCGAAATTCGACCATAATTAAAATTTTAAATTAAAGAAAACCAAATAATTATGACAATAAAGAACCTGCTTTTAAATACCTTTTTAATTTGACTACAGACTTTGACAATCAACAAAATAGTATAATATGCGTGTGCGCGTGTGGTAGGCGTGTAATGCTTTTTTTATTAATTTAATGTATATTTTATGTATAATTTTGAAAAAATATTAGCATTCCGCACTCCTTCTCTATATAAACTATAAGTGTGCGAAATTTCCCACTCCCCCGTCCGCGCAATTTTCGTAAAAAGGGGTACAAAGTTTTTGCTTCACGTATTAATGTATAGATAATTAATTTGTATTAATTACTAGCTTCTGCGCGCGACTTCGTCGGCGTGGACTCCGCTCCTATTGGTCTTAGCGTGATGATACATAGCCTATAGCCTTCCTCGATAAATGGGCTATCTAACACTGAAAGAATTTTTCAAATCGGCCCAGTAGTTCCAGAGATTACCGCGTTCAAACAAACAAACAAACAAACAAACTCTTCAGCTTTACATATTAGTATAGAACTAAAGATGTGTCTAAAACCTGTCTTGACAACAACGAGCACAAAACAAAGAATTTTCCATTAGGTACAGTCGTTCGTTAGTTAAGCGCGTACATAATATATTTCGGGAATTAATTTTTAATTGTATAGACAGGTGTTCGACTTCTAGCTACGTTTCTTTTTATATAAACCTTAACATTATTGAGAACACCTTGAAGTTCTATTCTATATTGAACATAACTCTATATTGGAACAGTATATTATCGTGAAGTAAAGCTTACAATAAATTTCTTATTACTAACGGCGCTTGCACTATTAAAATTTGAACGTTATAAAATTTTCCTATGAATGGGTCAATTAGAAAATATATTATTTCATAAAACTGTATGGCATAATGGATGCAAGTAAATCACTACATAGTATAAAACAAAGTTGTTTCCCGTCTGTCTGTCCCTATGTATGCTTAGATCTTTAAAACTACGCAACGGATTTTGATGTGGTTTTTTTTTAATAGATAGAGTGATTCAAGAGGAAGGTTTATATGTATTAGCTTCTGCGCGCGACTTCGTCGGCGTGGACTCCGCTCCTATTGGTTGGCCTATAGCCTTCCTCGATAAATGGGCTATCTAGCACTGAAAGAATTTTTCAAACCGGCCCAGTAGTTCCAGAGATTACCGCGTTCAAACAAACAAACAACCAACAAACAAACTCTTCAGCTTTATATATTACTAGCTTCTGCGCGCGACTTCGTCGGCGTGGACTCCGCTCCTATTAGTCTTAGCGTGATGATATATAGCCTATAGCCTTCCTCGATAAATGGGCTATCGAACACTGAAAGAATTTTTAAAATCGGACCAGTAGATCCTGAGATTAGCGCGTTCAAACAAACAAACAATCAAACAAACTCTTCAGCTTTATTATATTAGTATAGATATATTATAATATGTATAATACATGCATAATATTGTACGAAACGTAACTCACTCTATATCTATCTTTATTAACTTACTAGCTTCTGCGCGCGACTTCGTCGGCGTGGACTCCGCTCCTATTGGTCTTAGCGTGATGATATATAGCCTATAGCCTTCCTCGATAAATGGGCTATCTAACACTGAAAGAATTTTTCAAATTGGACCAGTAGATCCTGAGATTACCGCGTTCAAACAAACAAACAAACAAACAAACAAACAAACAAACAAACAATCAAACAAACTCTTCAGCTTTATTATATTAGTATAGATACATATTATATCCCTCTCAAATTCAGTTCGCCTCGCCCGATCACACTATTCGTAACGCTCTCGTTTCGCATTCACCAGCTTACTCCCCAAGTCAAGTGTGCATAAAGAAGTTTTACTTTATTATAAGTAATTTAAAAAAAAAAGAATCAAATAATTTTAAGAAACGAAAATTATTCGCAGAGATCGAATTTAAACTCCTAATTGGAGTAATTATAACAACAATTTTACTTATTTTTCGTTCTAAATAGTAAATCAAACTAACAAAGCTTGTAAACGTCTAGACGCTCAGACGCTGGGCAAAAGCGTTCACACTCAAGAATGATTGGAGCGTAACCCACCAGGCTGTTCCACTGTAGGTTGGCATATAATAGTAGGGGAGACGTAGAACATCGACCTTCACCGATCTGATAACTCGATGAGACATATTTTTTATCAAATATAATTTATAAACAAATATGCATATGATAACTTGCCTATCTAAAAGTGGTCAAGGCTATTTTTAATTTAATTAATTTTAATTAATTATTTTTTTCAAAACCTTCACTCATATGATAACCGAATGAGTTATCAGATCGGTTAAGGTCGCTCTTCCACGTCTCTTAGACCATAATGTCTCTACAACAAGTTACGATAGCTATCAGGTGCCTTAGACAAATTCAAGGCCGTTTTATGTGCTCTCTGAGATGCGGTTGGTATTTACAAGGATAATGAATATACACCGAGACAGAAATAAATATTTTCATATATGCAAGTGCGTGCTCTGAACGGGAGTCGAACTCACGACAGTCGGTGGTCGGTGGCAACTTATCGTAGCACACCAGAATTGAACAATTTGAACGTTACAATCCTGAGACTATAAAAGTTATAATACTATAATGATATCCCGCTCTAGCCTTGCTGTGTACGTTTAGAATTTGAGACGCCTAGTTTGTTGAGACGTTATATTTCTAGCGCGAAGTCAGAGCCGGTACAACAAACGCTAGATGCCGGCCGGGACCTTAGAATCTGGCCGTAATAACCGATAGGTCGTTGTAAACGATGTCGTTATAAACGGTTTCGACTGTATATATAATTTTATGGAATTAATTTTATAGAATTAATTTTATATACTTAATTGTTTTATATAATTTTATCTATAATATTTAAGTATGTGCATGTATATATGTTAATTTAAAAAAAAAACCGTCAGCGTCGGACCACGTCCTAGTTTTACTAGGCAGTCACAGGACTGTCGATTTGTAGCCTTAATGCCTGTAATATTATAATTATAATGCATGTTTAACAAAAGGCATGGGCATTTTGAGCCCGTGGAAGTTCATTCTAAATAAAAAAAAATAAAAAAAACGCTATATGCTATAAATAAATATATAGCGTGTTATAATTTGACGCTAGACGTTATATTAACCACCACAAGTTACAATAACAGACTGTAAGTAACTGTTACGACATCTTTATGTAACAAATTACGTACTTATTAGATTTTAAACTCAGTGAAACGAAAATGCGTCACAATAAAGAAACAAACATATATGTATAGGATTAAGTCGGCGAGAGTATAAGATAAAATACATTACACAGTATTTTATATTGTCGGTGAAAAAAATCTCTCGTAGGATTTTAGAAATTTTATTTCTGCCGTGTGTGAATTGCACACAAACTTTTTTTATTTATAAAGTAAAAAGCACAGATAATATATTATCTGAGTAGTGCAACAAAATCAATGTGTAGTTTAACCGTGCAATTTATAAAAATATATTGTATAAAATAAAATTTTCAAATAAAAACGTCCCATAAGTTTCAGTTTAAAACTAAAACCGTAATTAAACGTTTTCGAGGCATCAATACGTACGTTACTAGTATCACGCCTAGTTCCAAACTCTATACAATTCAACTGAGTACGATATTCTATTATAGACCTCAAATATATGTATTATAAAGTTTAATTTCGTTTGTCATTCCTAAGTATAAAATTAATAAAATGCCACCCGTCGGCATCGACAAAGTGTCAAACAAATCTCGTGCGACGATAAATACGAGTTTAATACTATATCGAAGTAAATTGTTGATGATATTTTATTTATTTTTTTATTCAATACTTTATTGCGAATATTGTAAATACGACATCAATATTTATATCAGCACGTAAAAGCTGTCGGTCCCGGTTGTTATCATAGATAGATATATTCTGATAACTATACTCAGTGCAGACCTTGGTACTATCAGTGCCCTGGGTGAGATTTCAAGGGCGCCCTCTGATTACAATTCAATCCCATATTTAAAAAAAAAGCAATGGATGTAATTACATAACTGTTCAGTACAATATCTCAAAATTTGTCAATCTACATTGAGATATTGTCGATTGCAAATAGGTTTTTTCAAAAACTTAAGCTTAGAAGAACTCTTCACCCCACTAGCATCTGTTACAGGTATAGTTAATAATATTCAAAACTCAATTCATACATTTAGATACAGTTCTACTTGTAAGCTGCAATCTTATTTAAAAAAAAAAATTGGTGGGGTTAAAAAATCAGACAGACTATGGCGCCCTTTTATATCCACCACCCCACTCGCCCTACCCTAAAGCCGCCACTGACTATACTTACGTAGTAGGGAATATATCTGCCAATCCACAGTGGAGCAGCGCTGTATTAAGCTCCGATCCTTCTCCTACATGGAGAAAGAGGCCCATGCCCAGCAGTGGGATGTTGCAGGATGAATCGTGAAACAAATAAAACTAAATGTATCGTGCGGCAAATAAAAAACTAATCTTCACATATCCCCAAAGACTACTTTTACGCTGTATTACGATACCAGCATAGTATTTATATGTATAAATATGTATTATGTATATGTTATAAAGCACTTTCAAACGATCTCTATTCTAAGTCATCCCTACCAAACGGATATCCTGCTGAGAATCCCCGAGGCATCGCATTCAGGTATATGCCCAGCTGTGGGATGTTACAGGCTGACTCCAACAAATAAACTACATCATTTGGAGTCATAGTTGCGAATAGAAATAATATCTATACTAATATATAAAGCTGAAGAGTTTGTTTGTTTGTTTGAACGCGGTAATCTCTGGAACTACTAGGCCGATTTGAAAAATTCTTTCAGTGTTAGATAGCCCATTTATCGAGGAAGGCTAAAGGCTATGTATCATCACGCTAAGACCAATAGAAGCGGAGTCCACGCCGACGAAGTCGCGCGCAGAAGCTAGTATATCATAAATGTTTATCTTCGGCTACCGCTATATTTCCATTTATACATTTTTTTAACGTCTAAAATAACGTTTGTTATATTAGAATTTTAAAATAAAAAATGGGGGAATTAGGTTGTAAAGAAAAAATGTGGATAAAGTATTTCCACGATAAATTATAAGAATAATAATTGAGATATGAATCTTAAGTAGATACCAAATAAAAATAAAATTGCTCTACATAAATTTCTATAAACTAGGTATTCTAAAAATTCTTTATTACATAAATAAAATTTTTAGTTTTTACAAGATACAATGTGGCTGTGGTCTTCTGTAAGGTCAAGGTACTAGCCCAGTCGGGCTGCTCCATATTTTGAGCAGGAAATTTCCTGCTGTGCCCTACCTCAGTTACCATGATATTGATAGAATACATATTACATGGGTCATTTAAAAACTTTTTTTCTTATGTGTCTTTGATTTTAAATACGTCAATAACTTTCTAAGTACCAATACAACACGCAAATGTTAGCTGGAATATTTCAAGTCGTCTCGTTAAGTCTACGACTCTACGTCACCCTAACGAACTTTTATATTAAATTGCTAATTTTCTTACCCCTTTTAAGTTTCTTAATGAGTTGAACATTTTAGTCTCATGAAATTATTCAGTCAAATGTGCTCAGTTAAAAGCGAAATTATCATTTGTTATTAAATTGTAATTGTAAAGTACAAACAAGCAGCTTGCGTCTTACTTTGAAAGCATATGAAAATAATATATATTTGTATTGCAAAATATATATATTTGTATTTACATATTTGTATTCATAGGACAAGTTAGTTTGGTAACGTAAGACTTTTTATCTATTTCCTTTTTCCACTAAGAAGTGTAAGGTGGGCTTAAGTTAAATCGTTAATGTTTGATAATCACAGTGTATCAGATTTTTTTTATTAAAAAAATCTCATTTAAATAATTGGGTTGCTCGAAATACTATTTTATTTATACAAGTTAAAATTACCGATAAATAGATCTTTGAAGTTTCATTACGACTAAGAATTTCAAAGCTTCAGATAATAAATACGTTTCGCAAAAAAAAGATATATTTTTTTAAAGTCGCGTAAAACTCACTAAATTATTTCACCCCAACTCGCGATAAAAATTTCAAAAGAAATCGTTTACGTGGATAGAATCATAATTATTTGAGTTCAATATTATTTTTGCCCGAAAAAAATACTTGGGACTAAACCTTAACACGTTGAACGCTTTATATCCGAAGTGGTCAAATGACTAGCGTAGCCCACTGGCGTAGTTTGCAGTGGCCCTGCTTTCTGCTCCGCGGATTGCGGGTTTGATTCCCGCCTGAGTGGTTGTAATATTTGTATTTACATATGTATTATTTTTATGCATATTTATCACAAAAAATATTTAGCTAAAACAGTTGGCTATAACACAAGCATTAAGTTGCTTACCATAGGAGCAGACGACTGTGTGTGTTCGTGTGTGTTACAAGCTATTTATCTATCATTTATTAACATACAAGACATTTATCTATTTTATCTATCATAAATGAAAAATTACTTTAAATAACTTCGTCGATATTAATAGGTAGTCAATTAAGGAGAGCCAGAGCTCTCCTTAATTGACATTATATTGTTATTTACTCCTATATTGAGATTATAGCCAAGCCGCATCAGAATGCGGCTTGGCTATAATCCACTCACTCGCTTCAGCCTGTAATATCCCACTGATGGGCACAGGCCTCTTTCCCCATGTAGGAGAAGCATTGGAGCTTAATCCACTACGCTGCTCTGCTCCAATGCGGGTTGGCGGATATATTCCCCACTATGAGTAACGATCGCTATCAGGTGTACATGATAACAACAGGGACCGACGGCTTAATGTCCTCTCTGAGGCACGGTGGGGAAACCCACAAGGACTGCACAAACATCCAGACCACGGCAAACATCTGTATGGCCAATACAAATGTTGTCATGTGCGGGAATCGAACCCGCAACCTCCAGCTCACCAGTCACAAACCGGTGCTGTGACCGCTGCGCCAACGCGGCGTCAATAAACATATTCCACTAACTATGAATATGTATCTATATATAATCCACTAACCCGCCTGATTTGAGAGGCACTTTGTTTTTAAGGGGCCTTTTCGAAACAATTGATTCATTTATTTTAAACTATTTCGACGAGAGCATTTGTTTCTGAGTAATTATATTGAAGAGTGTCGAACAACTAGCAAACTTTATTATTACACTATTTACAATTTATCGTATAAAAGTTTGTTACTTTATTATCTTAGTATTATTATAAGCTATTATTATAAGTAAAGCACTTTTTATTTTTAATATCATAATAAGTTAACTGAGGTAGGGCACTGCAGGAAATATCCTGCTTAAAATCTGGAGCAGCCCGACTAGGGAAGTACCTTATAAAAGATCACGGCTAAATAATACTGCTTGCGCATCTGCTTTCAAGTAGTGTTGTGCTCCTGTGGTGACAAGGTGTGTCGGTGGGGGAGGGGTTTACTAGGGTATGTTTGACTACGCGCTTGGAATACTTCTAGTGTTAAACGCGTCTATCGGCTAGAGTAGTTGGTTAGGTATTGGTAGTTTCATTTAAGGGGGCGTTCAAGTATTACGTAACGCTAATAGGGGGGGAGGGGGGGTCTTGTTAAACGTTACGATGCGTTACTGGGGAGGGGGGGGGGGGTTCGAACAACGCGTTACGTAACGTTGTTTTTTGTTTAATTAAAAAACTAGGGTATTAAAATCTATTGTTTTATTTATTTATTACTACCACAAACGCGATTAAAACAATAACAAAAGTAATTTAGCGACTTTCAGGTTAGTTTGCGCAACAAAGTTGTGATATTTGGGTAAAAATGTGGTAAAAATGGTCAGTTGGGTGTTACGTAACGTTTATAGGGTAGGGGGGGGGGGTGTACAGGAAAACGTTACGGCGCGTTACATAGGGGGGAGGGGGGGTCAAAAATCTTCAAAATATGCGTTACGTAATACTTGAACGCCCCCTAAGAGCATGTGTGTTGTTTTTCAGTTTATTATAATTTTTTATAATGACCATTCAAATGCAATAGAAGTTTTTGAAATTGTCTCACCGTTTACTGCCTATATATATAAAACTAGTATGCATAATATGCTTATTGGCATCATACGTATACTTCACTAATATCGAATTTTCGTCACATGTGAACTGATTAATAAAATATAAAAATTAGGTAAAAACACGAAAAATTAAACATAATATTTAATGTAACAAACAAAACCTTCAAAAAGTAAAAATATTCAACCATATAAAATAAAAAGGTCGCGCCCGACGCGTCGGATATAATCGCCTCGGCGTTCGACATGTTGACAGGATATTGGTTTTGACATTTTCTTTTTTTTTCTTTTTTTTTTTTGAAGATTAATAAAACTTACTTTAAAAAATTAAAATAAGAACGTGGAAATAAACAAAAGAATTACATACTATTGTTCCGCTAAACCTGACGGTTTTACTACTGTTATACTTTTTAACCGACTTCAAAATAACATGAAGGTCCTCAATTGAACAAAGGAATAGTTTTCTTGGTTCTTAAACGGTCACGGGAGAAGGGGGCTTAAAAGGTCACGTGGGTAAGTCAGCTGAGACGTACGAGAGTGTTCATAGTGGCATTGGCTATGGTCGTGGCAATATAGAGGGAGAAATTATTTTAAGAACCTGTATTGTATCTGATCTGGCCATCGTGAACACCTTCTCAAAGAATACTTAGCATCTTATCACCTATACGAATGGGTCCTCTCTCTCTGGTGTTCCTTCGCTCGTCTGGGGCGGAATCACGGGGACGCCACGCCACGGAAAATTTCGTCAGTATCATACGTCGAGGAGATGACAACAATCTGTATTACGTAATTACTAATTAAAATCTATATTTAGTTCAATTCAACATACGAATAAATCTATATATTAATACGTTAAGCAAAAACTTTGTACCCCTTCGTTAAGAACATTGCACGGACGGAGGAGTATCAAATTTCGCACACTTATGGTTTATATAAATAAGAAGTGCAGAATGCTAATGCTTTTTTTAAAATTATGCATGAAAATACATTAAATCAATTTAAAAAAAAAAACAATTACAATAAATATTTGACACACAAAGGCATATATTATACTCTTTTGTTTTTTGTTATAGAAATAAAGTCTTTGACAACAGAACCTTAATAATATTCAAACTTATTAATATCCAAGTTAATTATTGTCGAATTTCGACTACTAGGCGACCACTAGTAAGAATAGATAGGACGTCTGCAAGGTATTAACAAAACATTGTTTCCAGAACAAAAACCGAAACCACAGAAAGCTAAACAAGTGGAAATACCTCGATGGGAAGAGATTCGACCGCAGATAGCCGCGGTGCTGACGTCGGGTGTCGAAGAATACCCGCCGCCCTTTGACGCAGCCTCCGACACGCCTATTGATCAACAGAAGTAAGTCAACATTTTTATATGTATTTTCAGGAGTCAAACACCCTACATGTATTTATTTATATGAATGTATGTATTATTTATATGTTATTATCAAAAAAATATTAACTATATCAGTCGGCTGCTATCTATGACACAAGTAATTAAGTTACGTATCTTAGAAACAGACGACAGTGTGTGACGTCAAAGATTTATTTATTTATAGTATATAGGTATATGTGGTTTTATTTTATTCACTCATTAAGTAAGATCTCGGTTTCGTGAAAATAGTCGTAAGCACCGTGCGAAACGCGTTGATTACGCATTTTGAGCAGGAATGTATCTATCTATCTCAGACTCTCCTATAAATCGATGAGTTTCGTTTCTTTAACGTCACACATTTTAGTTTCATCGAGTTTCAAATTACAAGGATTCTAAAATTTCACTCAAAAAAAAAACTCGATTTTCTTTTTATATAACAGTCGGCAAACAAGCGCACGGCTCACCTGATAGTAAGCGATTAACGTAGCTTATAGACGCCTGCAATAATAGAAGCATCGCAAACGCGTTGCCGACCCTACCCCCAATCCCCCAGAAGCTCTGGTCACCTCACCCACCACAGGAACCCAATACTTCTTGAAGGCAGTATTATTTTGCTGTGATCTCCTGTATGATCGAGGCACTTCTCCAGTCGGGCTGTTCCAGATTTGGAACAGGACATTCTGCTGTGCCCTACCTCAGTTAAATTTAAGTTGATAATAAAAATGGTTTCATTTATATTTTATTTCGTACACTTTGTGTGATATTAACGTTTAAATTTTTATGAAACAAATTTTTAACCTGTCATGCTATTTTTGAAAATGCAATTAAGGGATAATTTAATTGGACTTTAGTGCGTGTTGCGATTACGTTGTAAAAGTTACAATGGGACTGGCGTGTCCATGTAGGACAAAAGTCCCTAAAATTAAGAAAATAATTTAAAAAAAATACAGAGTTACCTTAAAGAATGTAAGAGTGAGGCAATCAAGCAAATCATAATAAATAAGAGGTAAATGGGATGTTTAGATAGAATAGATAGATAGTTTACCATATTCATTCTTGATCATTTTGGATTCCTGGCATTTCGGCAATTTTGAAAAATTATTCCTTCTTTTAGATGTAGATATAGATTACTAGAGGGGATAACCCTGTTATTCTGAGATATATTTATTTAACTAGTTCAGATAACAGGTGCACTTTAATTGTAAATATATTTCTTTATATAGTCTGGCTAACGAAAGATGAGACTCGATTTTTTTGCATACTTTTTAAATGACAACACTGTGGGTTCCCATCATCGGGTGTATTACCTCTTTAATTGGGAAATAACTAGCGGAAACCTACTAAGATTTAAATATACTTTATTTAATTATCCTACGGGTGTTATTCTTATTATTTTAGACTGCAGATCGACAGTCCTGTGACTTCCTAGTAAAGCTAGGCCGTGGTCCGACGCTAATATTTTTTTTTCATATATAATATTTCATTTTATATCAATATGCACATGCAGACATAATACATACTTATACTAGACATATACATAAACAAAATTTTACATACATACAAATACATATAAAATACATCTTGTTTAAATTATTTCATCATCTTTTAAATTATCTTATTTGTTTGTTTTTTTTTTAAACTATTACTGGCCAACATTAATCTTGTTATATACATTGATAAATTTCGGCGATTTTAACAGAGATTGGGAAGAATCAGAATCAGAGTATGGTAATACTTTAAAAGTCACAAATAAACAAGATGGCGCGTCTTTGAAGTTGCCAGGGTGTGGTTTTTTTAAATTTGCCGCGTTTTTTCAGTCTCATCTTTCGTTAGCCAGACTATAGCACCTTCATATTGTAAAAGTGTAAATTGTACTTTTATTTGTTACTAATAAAATACTTTTTTTTACATGAAAAAAGAGGCCTATGCCCAGCTGAATCCTGATAGTAATTCTGATGATGAATTATTTTTTTTAATGTAATGTTTTAATTCAGTGTTTTGCCTGTTATTTTATATTTCGAACATGTAACACAAACATATACTTGAAGTTTTTTAACGATATCTAAATATGTGTGTGTACTTCCTGGTGAAATACATTCAATCACGTAATGGTACATTCGATGCATTTTCTTAATGAAATAGATTCGTCGTCCGCTTCGCGAACGTTGAAGAATATAGGTACAACAATACATTTTTTTTTTCTTTAAAATGACTTCGTAAATTTGAAAAGCTTTTTTTTTTCTTTTTTTAATGATTTCAGAATTCTAAGACCTTTTTCTTTGTTATAATCTTGTTTTCGAATGAATGATAATAACGAAAATATATCAGATGTTACGGTTAAAAATTATTTCTCATTTATCTGTTTGACTGCTTTCTCGACTTGGTCAACGCTTATTTCTGGAATGGGACCGTGTATCACAGACATATTTTTCAATGGTTTACTCGAAAATTCTTCATTAAGCACAGCAGCAAGCACTTGTAGTATTGACCCGTCAGTAGGACTCCATTTTCATCTTTTTTACACTTACTAGCTGACCCCGCAAACGTTGTTTTTCCATATATCTTATGAACCCCCGCAACACCCTCTAGCGGGTGGAATTTCGTAAAATCCGTTCTTAGCAGACCTCTACTCGGCGAAAGCAATATTCCTACCGAATTTCAACTCTCTACGCCTTATGGTTCCAGGGATATCGTGATGAGTCAATGTATGGGTGGAAATCTCTTTTATATATAAAGATTGATCTTTATGTCTAAACTGGTTTGATGTCTCGCAAGCTTGAATATTTCTTTATCTTTGTCATTTTCAGCTTGCTCAAGATTAGAGTAAAAGAATTTCTGTGCATAAGACTGGTATTGCGCTACCTTACGCTTTTCCCTATATTTCGCTGATTTGTATTGTTTGCGATCTTCTTCTAATTCTGATTCTTGCCATTGTTTGTAGTAGACTTTCTTGGATTTTTAAAGCGACTTTAACTTCTTGAGTTCCACCACTTAGGATCATTATTATAGCTTATCCTTCCTTTTGATATTCCAGGAGCCTCTTCGGCTTCTTTTTACAGAATATTCCAAAGTTCATCCACATATAAGCTGTGGTGGTGTTATCATTTTCCATATCGCCTATTGTTGTTCTGTTGGAGTTTATTTATAAGGTCTTTCTCCTCTTCAGTTTGCTGTAGGTACCATTTTATTTTATAGATTTTATGGTGTTTCATAGGTTTGAGTAATTCAATACATCCCACTGAGATTCTACGCTGTGTAGTCAGGGCTTCGCCTGGTAGAATCTTGCAATCTTTAAAGGTCTTAATGGCTGTTATTCGTGAGGATTAAATCTATCTGTGATTGCTTATTACCACTTGTATAAGTGATAAGAAACTCGGCTTTCTTATCAAAGTATGCGTTAACGATGAACAAGCTATGCCTAACACAGACATTCAATATTTGTTGTTTATTTATGATGCCATACCCAAAGTGAGCCATGATTTTGTGATAATGGGTAGCTTTATGACAACTGCCTACGTGTCAATTTAGATCACCTCCGATATGTTTCCAATCCCCAGGTAATATTGAGTTGAGTAAATTGTCGAAATCGTTCTAGAATTCCTGTTTTCCTTGGTCGGGACAGCCAGTTTGTGGTGCGAACACTGAAACCATGTTGGGGTTGTTTATCGATGGCTAGTTTAACCGCTACGAGTCTGTCACTTTTTGTGTTAACGTTAATTATACGTTGTTTAAGGTTTAAATGCAACACTATTAAAATTCCATTTCGAGTGTTTGTAGCGCCGTAATATAAAAGTTGGTTGCCAAGTTGTAGATCTCGTTGTCTCGTTACTTTACTCCTATCCATTTGGTCTTGTAGCCAACATATGTTAATGCCAAGCCGTTTAGTACATTTTCTAATTTATTTTGATCAATCGAGATCAAGGTTCCACATGGCTAATCTGAAGACCGAGAATTATACACCTGCGAATTCGCATGTTTATCATATTGCCCGTCGCTTATGGGGGACGCCTCGCATTCTCGTTTTCGAGTTCGCATTTCTTGCACTATCGTGGCCATCCCGAGAATTTCTCTATACCATTTTCTATTTTAAGTATAAAGAAACGGTCGATTAAAAATTCTAATTAAAATAATATTAGAATACATTTTTTCCTAAAAAAAAATATTTCCATTGAAATATCTAAATACGCTTTCAGAAAGCTCACAGCATCATTTACAATTGTACACTTTAACCTACCTTATTTTATAATAACTTTAAACGCCTAGTAATGAGACTTGCAGTAGCGCGTACCTGTTGATTACTTAAAGCTTTAATGTCTTATAACTCATTAAATTATATTATAATAATGTTGTACATTTGAATTGAGGGCAAATACAGGTATAACTTATTTGAATATTACTAAAATCATAAACATCAACATTTTCTTTCGAAGATGATGATAATAATTAAAATTTGTAATCGCGAACAAAATTGCGAGTACAGCTAATGTACTTACGTAAGTATATATTTCGTATATACATTATATAGACACGAAATAAATATTTCCTTCCATATATTTCAAGTATTTGAATCATCTCGTCGTTGAATCTTTTTGAACTTACAATATTTCTGGCTTCAAAGTAAATAGCCTGGATGCTTAAGAGATTTCGTAAACGTTGTACGCCTTATTATTTTTAGAAGCCCTTTAGCTCTGCCTGTCCCGTCTAGACGCTGAATTTCGATGAACACATTGAAAGTCGAAAGCTTTGTAAGACTTGACCAATCTCTCTCAATATGCACTACTTTTTGTTGATTTTTCTTCTTAAGTGTTTTTTAAATAAATAATCGGTTACTATTTTATTTCTAATAGCATAGGCTTTGCCTGGAAGCCCAATAAAAGATTATATATAAAATATAGATATTAATAAATGATTATATATATACTATTAGAAATAAATCAAAGAAATAAATTGTTGTGATAGGGAAATTATCCGCTAAAACCAGTGGAGCTTGGTGAATCAAGTTCCAAGTCTTCTCCTATACGGGGGCACATATCTTTGCCCAACTGAGGAATTTGACAGGCTGATTTAGTCAAAGAAGCTGTACCACAAAAAGTTATTTAAAAATGTTGCCATAGTTATGTTTTTATTTTTTATTTTTTTTTATTAGGGAGGATTGTATGAAGAAAATACAAAAATTGATGCGAGATCACAACTATGAAGGTGCCGTGGGGACTTTACGAGCAGCGAGGTAAAAATATTTTCCAATAAAGCAATTATAATATATTTTAATAGATAAATTATAACTATAAGCTGATTTTTAAATCTATTGTAAAGTTTTGAATCTTTTCATTATATATTTCGTAATTATGACCCCATTTATATGCAACAGGGAAGTGTGGCCCGAAGAGGGTATATTTGGAGTGGAGGGTATACCGGAGGATGAAGAGTTGGACATGCTAGAAACTATTTATAACACCGACTTGGGTGTTGATGTCGGTTAGTTTATATTTATTTACATATATGCATGAAGTATTCAATTAATAACTATTTCTAAGCTCTATAGAAACATTTATTCAAATAGAGGCAGTAGTTTATTAGGCATTAGATTACACTACATAATTATACTATTTACTATTTCTCAGCTACGAGTATATGAATAAAATCAGTTTTATACTTATGCGATATGGTTATAAATTTCTATCGGTTTTTTTTAAATGTATGCAATTAGTTTATATATTAGTCTAAGATCCGAACTAGACAAAATCTTCACCCTTCCCCTCAATGAATAAAATTTATTTTATATCGAGTTTTATATGTTAAAGATAAATCGCGTAAGAGTTTGCTGGAAAATTCCTGGCCAGACTATATTATATTCCATATCCGCCATCAAACCAGATTTTTAGCAGACAACCCTATGTCATCGTATTCGCAATGAAACAGCGCTCATTTTGATTTAAGACTTATTTATTTCGTACTATTTTTTTTCTAATGTGCTAAAATAAATATAAAATAATTTTCATTGATTAATCAGATGGGTGAAGTTCGTCTATATCCTTCTCTATTAGTAATGGCCAATGAGGTAAATATGTATGACTACTGTCATAGACTAGACCTAGACTAATTAAAGTAACATCGGCAAGCATCGAAATTTAACTTCAAACAAACCACAAATGTCTGTCATATAAAGCCACTAAAATGATACTCAGTATAGGAATACGACCCAATTCTTTTTTTTTTTTTTTTTTGAAAGATGTGTTAAAAAAGTTTGTTTAAAAACATCAAATTGTGAACAGATATTTTTGTATTTTTTTATTTTAGATGCAACAATAAATGAGGAGGAAACGCAAGAAAATTCAGAGTATGATGATGGTAAGTACGTTTATTTAGTAAGTAAGTAGTTTTTTTTGAGTAAATTTATTACAGAAACATCATTTTCACTCGTGAATAGATACTGCTCCGCTCTTGTATAGGCTGTAACTCATATTGTAATATTTTAAAGCCTATAATCTCCCACATTATTTAATGCATTTAGGATTTGTAACGCAAAAGCAAATATAAAAATAGTACCAGAAGATTCCATGATTGAAGTTTCAAAAGAAATAAAAAAATATTTTTCTATAGATAAAGTTATATAAGAGAGAGCCATCCTAGCGGTCTGGGTGGACGTTTAATAATAACTATTTAAGGTAGATTTTTTTCCATTTTACTCGTAATGTTTTCTCCTTGAATTTGCTATTTTCAACTTGTTTTATAATAGCTGTTGACCGCGGCTTTTCACGTATGTTGAGAAATTTCTAATAAATTTCCAACACCAAAAACGGCGTGAACTCATGTGTTTTCACGCTGGGCAGGCGTGTTGGTGACCGCAGGGCTGGCTTTGATACACCGAAGACGCTGCTGCCCGTCATCGGCTTGTGAATTTGAAAGCCAGTAGTTGGATGGTTATCCCGCCATCGGTCGCCTTTTTAAGTTCCAAGGTGGTAGTGGAACTGTGTTACCTCTTACTCGCCTCTTACGACACCCACGGGAAGAGGGGCGGGGGGCTATATTCTTTACTGCCGTAACCACGCACATAAGAAGTGGGCGTAAAATGCCTTAACTCAAACGATATTGTTACGTGTTAGGGTTCGAACGATTTGGAGAGAAAGACCTGCTGACTCTTTTAGAGACTTTATTCACTAGCACTAGGTCCAACACAAGCACTAGGTACAAATACTACGCACTAAATACAAGCACTAAGTACTAGGTACACTCACTTATCACTAGGTACACTTCACTAAGCACTAACAATGTCCGAGGTCGTAGCCAATGTCGTAGGTTTCCGCTGGTATCACTTCTAGTCTTCACTTCGAAGTCGCTACGTCGTTAGCTCAAACTGAACTGACTCCGCTCGGCCTCCCCGGCCTTTTTATACCGGGCCGAGTCTACTCCCAGACAGTTCTAGAATGTTCGTGCGTGTACTCGATCCTGAGTTCATTCACCTATATGTCCTCTAGCGCCATCTAGTAATGAGTGGATGTTTTCACGTTGTCTTTGTAACAAAGTGGTTTGTACAGCACACAACGTGGTTCCTCCGCTCCCCGCTAGATGACGCAAGCTCCTTTTTTGTGTACTCGTAACACTACTCCCCTCTTAGAGATGCTCGTCCCGAGCATCGTTGTTACTGCCATGGTAACGCGCCAGACGGTCTATGTGTGCCACTTTGAATGTCCCTCTTGGTTGCTTTTGAATTCTATAAGTCACATCATTCATTCGGGTAACCACTTTGTATGGACCGTCCCACTTGGTCTGCAACTTTGGAGATTTCCCTTTCCGGCGGGTTGGGTTATGCAGCCACACTAGTGACCCTTCCTCGAAGCCTCTTGTGTTCGATTTCCGGTCATATCTGGTTTTCATGTTCTGGCTTGACTGTAACCCATTTTCCCGGACCAAGGCGTGTATGTAGCGCATTTTTTCCCTTAAATTGCTGACATAGTCTTGTACGGTCTCTGGTCCCTCCGGTGACCCTCCTGTCAATAGGTCTACTGGTATTCGTAGTTCTCTACCGTAATTGACATACGCCGGGGTAGCTTTTATGCTCTCATGCTCGGCGGTTCGGTACGACAGAAGGAAGAGTGGTATATACTTGTCCCAATCCTTTTGTTTGTCGTCTACCAATTTCGCCAAATGTCTCTCAAGGGTCTGGTTAAATCTCTCAACCATTCCATCGGACTGTGGATGGTACGCAGTGGTCCTCGTCTTATGCATGCCCAAAATTCTGCACACTTCCTGGAACACTTGCGATTCGAAGTTCCTGCCCTGATCAGAATGGATTTCTAGAGGCACACCAAAGCGACATATCACTTCTTCGACTAGCTTAGAAGCGACTGTTGTAGCTTCTTGGTTCGGTATGGCGAACACTTCGGGCCATTTGGTGAAGTAGTCAATGACGACCATAAAATACTTGTTCCCCGATTCCGTTACAGGAAATGGCCCAGCTACGTCAACTGCAATTCGTTCCCACGGTGCACCGACGTTATACAGCCGCAGCTTCCCGCGGCTCCTGGTCTGTGGTCCTTTTACAGCAGCGCAAGTAGTACATTTGCGGCACCAATCCTGTACATCATCTCGACAATGCAACCAGTAGAATCGTTCTCGCACTTTTGTTAAAGTCCTCTACACCTAGATGACCTCCTGATACGCCATCATGTACTTCACGGAGAACATCTGGTACTCTCGCTCTTGGGACAATTATCTGAAGATGGAACTCTCTACCGTTAGTCTTCTCCCATTTTCGGTAGAGTATTCCGTTTTGAAGTATCAGACTGTCCCATTGCGCCCAGTACGCCTTAGTGACAGCGCCAGTGGGTGCAACCTCACTCCAGATTGGTTTTACTTCACCCCGTTTCTTCCATGTGATGATGTGCCGAAGGTCGTCATCTCTTTCTTGATGCCTCCCTCATAGCATCATTCTCCCAGAGACCCAAAGGACTTGTTCTCGTTAGCTTTAATGTTATTTCATTAGATTCCTGCTTAACACAATGTTTGCAGTCTTCCGAACACGGCCTTCGTGAGAGTGCGTCAGCGTTCCCATGCATATTTACGCTGCGGTGTTCCGTCTTGAAGTCATACTCCTGAAGCTGTTCAATCCATCGAGCTACTTGACCTTCGGGGTTCTTGAATTGCAGTAACCACTTCAAGGCTGCGTGATCAGTCCGCAGTAAAAACTGTCTGCCGATGAGATATTTGTTGAAATGTTGTAGCGTCTTTACAACAGCCAAGAGTTCTCTCCTTGTAACACAGTAGTTTCTCTCTGGCTTGGATAAAGATTTGCTGAAATATGCAATAACAACTTCTCTTTCGCCCTGTTTTTGAGATAACACTCCTCCAATGGCCGTGTTGCTTGCATCCGTGTCGACTATAAACTGACCTTCAGTTTGTGGATAGCCCAGGATTGGTGTTTCACACAGATGTTTCTTCAGTTTCTGAAAAGAATCTTCACAAGTCTCATCCCAACTAAATTGTCGTTTATCTTCTGTCAGCCGATGTAATGGCTTGGCTATCTCTGAGAATCCCTTAACAAAACGCCTGTAGTTTTTTTTTTTTTTTTTTTTTTTTTTTTTTTTTTTTTTTTTTTTTTCTCTTGACCCCCACACTAGGGTGTGAGACTGTTTTGACATTTTTTGTTACTACTCATTCATTCCAGTTCTCGCAAGTATTCCTCTCGCACTTTCATTCCGCATACCTAGTCTTTCTTTCGTCCATCCTCATTCACACTTGGCTTAAGGCTCGTATTTTTACTTAAAACTATTAACTCGAGGATAGTGAGCGGGGAAGCAGTTGTAACTATTTATTATATTACAGTTTTTTCTTATTTTCTACTTCTTATGTTTATAACTTTTAATTTTGTTACAGGGTTTTTGTTAATTAATGTTCTTAGTAGTTATTTATATACAGTATACCGTTGTGTACAAGAGACATCATAGCTTTTAATTGTCTTACAGTTTTCTCTTACTTTCTACTTTATGTCTTATTAATGACTTTTATTTTTGTTACAATGGTTTTACTTATTTTACACACTTATTTTTATTTTATTACAATTTTGTTATACAATATGTCATTATATACAGGGGGCATCATAGATGCAGTCTTATTGTCAAGTGAAAACCGGAGTTTTGTCTAATCTAATCTACTTTATTTTTAACAATTTGTATATGCAAATATAATTTACATACAACAATATTGCTAACTTAGTGCTATATTCCTTAATTCTAACGACCATGTTTATATGTTTCGGTAAATATATAAACAATATTTATTAAACATATCTTTCCTAAACCTTATTTCTATTATTAACTATCTTACATATTTTTGTACAATATTTAAGGAACAAGTCTCTATCTTTACTGGCTATTATATTCGCGAGCGAATTTAGTTCCAAATTTTTATCCAACTTAAACTCCAAGCTTTGCCTTTCTCGAACATGGGCCGGGCACTCCAGAAGTACGTGGAGGACAGACTCCGAGCACGCAGGATCGCAGATGCACGATGGACTCCCCTTGCACTTGAAACGATGCAAGTACTCGGAGAATCCGCCGTGCCCCGTCAGAACCTGGGTGAGAAATCTGTCCACCTTTATTTTACCGATGATCCTATATGCGGCTATCGCGTCAGGGAAGAAGACCCTGGTGACACCAGCCGTTTCGCCGCCACGATACCGCTGGTTCCATTCATCAAGCGATTGCATACGAATGCTCCGCTTGATGAATGAAACTGGGCAGCTGTCGTAGTCAAATGCGCGTTTTAGTTTCAGCGCAGCCTCCTTGGCCAGATGGTCGGCACGCTCGTTCCCCTCTAGTCCTGCGTGAGCTTTGATCCAGAACAAACTGACACGTTTGTCCCGGAGCAGAGCCCTTTGCAGGTGTTCCCGCGCCTCAACGGCCAGGGGATGGAGGGCTTTCGGGTTTTTCAGCGTGAGTAGTGCCGACAAAGAGTCGGAATAAATCCCAACTGATCCGGCCAAGTGGTCTGCGGCCATCCGCGCCGCCCGGCATATCGCCAGGAGTTCCGCCTGGTAGACCGTACAGTAGGACGGCAAAGCAAGCTTGAGGGTTTTGGTTTCGGCGGCACCGGCCCATACGGACAGAGCCGCTCCCACTTTGCCCTCAATCTTGCTGCCGTCCGTAAAGATGTTAAAATTGTTTGCGCAGTTCGCGTCAAAATTATCTTGGTCGACCAGGCACTTGAACTCCAGGTCGACATGACAGGCGGGATGCGGAGACCGCAAAGCTGAGGTCATCCGCTCCACCTCCCGATCCCCTATCACCCGCTGGGGCACCCCCCTCCGCGCTTCGTATAAGGTCGCGGCTTCGCGGACACGAAGGTCGAGGGGGAGTATCCCAGCAAGCAACAATGCAGAGTTCAGGGAGGTAGTTCGGTACGCCCTACACAGCTTCTGCGCGAAGCCCCGCTGGACCACGTTCAGCTGCTTGCGAATACCTAGCTTGTCAACGGCCGGCGCCCAGACGGCAGCCGCATATAGTATCACAGGCTCAACCACCGCTCTGTAAATAGTGCGGATTACCTCAGGATGGAGACCCCAGCTGGCCTTAGCTGCTCGGGCCAGCTGGTGGTAAAAGGCGAGTGCGCGCTTGCAGACATTCGCAACGTGGGTGTTGAACGTGAGTTTTCGGTCTATGACGACCCCCAGCAGCTTGATCTCGTTCATCAGGACAATGTCGACCCCGTCCATATGAAGACGCGGGGTGTCATACTTCAGTTTGCGCGTCACAACCATAGCACTGGTCTTGTGAGGCGCAAACCGAAGCTTATTATCTGCACCCCACGTCCTCACACGTTCGAGGGCGGCATTGGCCCGACGCACAGTGTGGTATTTGACCCCAAAACATGGTCAAAAATATTTTATGCTTCTTACTACTATAGATGTGTATCCTAATACTATTAAAAATTAATTTTTGTGTATATCTATACAGGCTTACACAGAAACGGTTTATTCCGCTAATAAGGAGTAAAATTAAATAAAAATTGAGTTAAGTATTTTTATAAATCATTTATTCTTTATCATTATCTTTTAAATTAAAAATTTTCAAGTTTGTGGGTTTAATTTCAGACAGTAAATGCAAAAAATCCAAATAAAATGACTTTTTTGGCTTTTTTGACAAACTTCGCATCACTGTAATTACAGGGTCAAGTCAAGAGACGCCTATTTAGGCATTACAGGTCACACGCGAAAATTTCTTGTATAATTTTGCCTGAATGAACGTATATGTGTATTCCATGCCTCCATAGCTTCTTCTGGTTATATAATTGTCCTGTTGGAAGGATTGCTTCTTTAATGACTTCGGCCCCGTGTCGTAGTAGGTATCTTGTGTAAGGTTGGAGACAGGGTAGAAGCTGTAAAGTGACACATATAGTTCAGCTGTTTCTTGGGAGTACTCTTTAAAAGATTCTGTATTATCTCTAGACATAGAACCAGAACATAGTGTGTCTAAAATAACTTTAAGCCTGTAGATTAGGTCTTTATCTAATATGTACTCCTGTTATGGCTGCAGATATGTCGTACTCTTCGATAAATTGTAGGTTTTCATCAAATGTTGCCTCATTTGATCGAGTTTAGATGGTATATAACTCATTTCGAGTCATAGAACGCAATCCAGAAGGTCCTATTAACAAATAAGAATTATTTTTTTAATTAATTTTAATCGATTATTACGGGTTAAAAAAAATCGTTAAAAAAAGGGGGCGGCTAGGGGCGGCTATTTTTTGTATACTAGTGTTAAGTACAAAATACTTTATACTGTACAATAGTTTTTGTAGCTTAATAGAACTTAAAAGTATAACAAAATTGTTAGTGAATATTTTAAAATACACACATTTCGTGCATTTGAATACACCTATTTTGTCAGCCATGTTAACTGAAATTTGCTGATTTTTTATTCAGTAAAAGTAGTTTAAAATAAAGTACATACCTGGGTTATAAGAATCCATCACAAACACTATCCGTAATTTGTTTATTCTTAAAACAAAAAAAGTTTGAATAAAAACAAAATATAAGCACATCGACAAATCACACGACACTATACAGGCGAAGGGTAACTTTCGACTGATCCCCTGGCGTGCTGAGTTGCGCTACCGCTTTACGGTTTGTGCCTATTGATGCATTAACTACCTGGCTTTTCGTAGAAATACACTAAAAGAATAGAAAACGGTTTTTCAGAAATGCCTTTTTGGCCAGGTTTTGGGGTCAAATACCACACTGTGCGACGTTCAATCTCGAGGGCCGTCTCACCCTCGAACACCAACACCACATCGTCGGCGAACGCCTGCACGTAGTCGCCTTTGGCCTCCAACTCCTGAAGCAGTGGATCCAAGAGCAGGTTCCACAAAATCGGCCCGCCGATAGACCCCTGCACGCAGCCCTTCCCGGTGTCTCTTATGTGCTCCTCCCCCAAGTACCTAACTCTGGCACGTCTGTCGCTCAGGTAGCTGCCCAAGAGCCACCGAATATTGTCGGGGCACCTTTCCTCAGCCAGTCTGGCCCTGATCTTGGGCCACCAGGCGTTGTCGAAGGCGCCCTCTATATCCAGTGAAACCAGCACAACAATCCTCCTCCTCTCCAGATTGTGTCTGATATGTTTCACCAGGGTATAGAGGGCGTCCTCGGTACTTCGCTGGGGCATGAAACCGAACTGGCGAGTACTGAGCTTGGGCACAAGATGGTACTGTAGTCTGGCGACAAGCATTTTCTCCAAGATCTTCCCAAGCACCGGAAGGAGCCCGATCGGACGATATGATTTTGGCGTGTTATAATTGGTCTTTCCCGGCTTGCGGAGAAAAATAACCGTTGCCTCCTTCCAGGGCCTAGGAAAATATCGGAGCTCGAGGCACTTGTTGAAGAGGCACAAAAAGAGGTCCGGGTCCAATTGGATCGCGTGCAGACATATATCAGCAGTAAAACCGTCCGCACCTGGGGCCTTCTTCGGGTCAAAGGACCAACTGGCCAACTTCAACTCTGTTTGAGTGAAGGGAGGGTCAGTTTGGCCCGAAGAAGACTCGATGTCGGCCCGCCCGGCCAAGACCCTCACCCGGCGGTGCTCCTCGGAGTCATCCTCTTCAGAGTCCTCCGGGTAGAAGGTCTCAGCCAAGAGCCGAGCCGAGCCCCTGGCATCTAGCCCCATATTGTTTACCACCAGCGGTGGATCGACGTCTCTTCTGGAGGTCCTGCCGAGGACTCTATAAATCCCCCCCCACACTGTTTCCCCATTCTGGCGCTCGCAGAAGGCGACCCAGCTACGCGTTTGTGCGTGCCTTACCTCGGTCTCGTACCTCTCCTTCGCTTCCAGGTACTCTCCCACAACCTTGCGACGTCTAACCGGCGCTGCACACCTGATCCTGCCTTTTTTGGTGGCCACCTCGCGCTTAAGCACTGCCAACCCCTCGTTCCACCACGGCATCGACAAAACCTCCTTATGTTTAATTGTTGGTATGGTGTTTATGCATGTCTCTTCTATTGTTTTATCTAATTTTACTATTGTGTCATCTAGTTGTGTAAATGTCTGTATTTTTTGAATTTCGTCTATTGTAAGGTTTTCTCGCGCTTTAATTAGACCCAGTTTCTCACGAAATTGGGCCCAATTCGCCTTTTTGGTGTAGTATTTCCTTGTAGTGCGTCTAATGGTGTTTGTGTTAATGTGTTTGGTGTTGATTAAGAAGGTGATGGCATTGTGGTCCGAGTTGGTCAGGTCTTCGCGCACGCGCCAGCCGTCCACCAAGCCAAGCAGGTCAGGCGATGCAGCAGTTATATCAATATAACTGCTGTACCTTTCGCCACCCCGGATAGCGTCGAAGGTGGGGGTTTCCCCTTGGTTCAGGAGACAGAGACCGAGATCCTCCAGGAACCCGCGCAGTTCTTCGCCGCGGCGATCTGTCACGGGACTCCCCCACCAGACGCATTTGGCATTGGAGTCGCCCCCAATAACAATACTCCGACTTCCCGTCTCGCGCTGCACCCGGCGCAGATGTGCCAGGTATGAGTCCATCGGCAGGTTAGGCTCAAAGTAAAATGAGACCAGGATGATCTCCCAGTTGCGAACTCGGATCCCAACCACGGAGATGTTATTTGTGGTGAGTTTCGGGTACTGTGTGATGTGAAGGTCCGCGTCGAATACTATGATCGCGGCCTTAACAGTCCCACTTCCATCGTCCGCACTCTGGAAGACTCTGATCCCACTTTGACTCTTCACGCGCCTTATGCTGCCGACGTATGGCTCTTGTACCAAGGCAATCCGCGTACGCAGGCTAGAGGCTTCGATCAGGAAGTCGGAGTATGCCAACTTACTGCGCTGGAGGTTCGCCTGGAGGATTTTTAGAGCCACTGCGTCCACCGGCCTGCCCTTAGCAATACGCTACGGAGGAGCGGGCGATGTCATCCCACCTCCTCCTGACGGGACAGTCGTCGCTAAAGGCGTTGTGGTCGAACCTAGCGAGCTTCGCCCGACGACAGTTCCGGCAGGAAGGTGGCGACACCGTCGGGTCCTCCGTGCATTGAGCTTTTAGGTGTGGCCCGCCGCAGTGGCTGCAAAGGTCCGCTGGGTCCTTACAGTACTTCCGCCCATGGCCGTACCCGAGACAGCGCGTGCATTGGACCAGTGGAGACTGGTCCTCTGCCCGCAGCCTCATCAGGTCTATTTGTACCGTGCCTGCTCCCGTTATCCTCGCCCAAAGTTTGGGCGACACGCTGAGGACTACATGGGCCGTGAGCGGGTTCCTTGCCCTCCTGCGATATTTTATTAGAAGGCGGTCTTCCCCGGGGTCGAGGCCGCTAAAAAGATGCCTATTCTGATTTCTCAGACCTTTTACAATCTCTTCGTCTGTATGCGCTTTTAAAACGCCTCTAATTATTATTAATGGGTCTTTATTTTTAATTTCCTCGACCACGAGGCCCGTTCCTTTCTTCGCCAGTTTATCTTTTGCCTTCGCCCTGTCCTCAACAGTCCCGAAGCCCATGATAATTTTTCGGTCCCTTGCTTTCCGGACTCGGTCGATTTGAACCCACCCCTCTTTGGCGTCGATGGTCCTTCTCACCGTGTCAAGGACCTCGTCCGCTGTTTGTTCAGCATCCACTGATGTGACCACCACCGAATGCAATGCCGCAGGCCTCACGGGCTGTTGCGGTCTCGAGGCGGCCACATTGGCATAGCTCCGCCGATGCTCCTCGACCGTCTGGCTGCACTTCACCAGCTCCTCCTGGAGGCTCTTCATCCTCTCATTTGTCTCCAGGAGCAGCCGGCATTGCACTTCGAGGTTTCTGCTGAGAACAGGGTCCGGGGGGACCGTAAACGTGGTGTCGGCGCTTATGTTCGCCGGCACCCCGTCCACGGAGCCCCCGCCCCCCTTTCCCGCCCTCTCGGTTCTGAGGTCAGCTTCGGAGTCAGCCAATAGCTTCTCGAGCACTTTTGTCGCTTCTAGTATGGCTGTTTTGTATTCGCCCTTTAAATTCCTGGCACTATTTGCAGCGTTTATTATTTTATTGAACTGCTCGGTCGCTGCCCGCTCTCGGTTTTCTGTGGTGGCCTCTGTGGATATGTGTGTCTGCACTTCTCCCACCTCCCTGGGACTATTCCCCACTTCCAGAGTTATTTGGTTGTTTAGTTCCGTGGTAGACGGTCCGCCCTGCATCTTTATAGAGGCAGAGTCATTGGCGACCGGTCCTTTTTTCTGTTGGGTTTGCTTATTTGACCTTCCGGGGGAAATATGAAAAACTATCTGCTCTCTTCTCTTAATTGTGGGCGCCGCCGGTGTACTTACTTGCGCTTTACTCCCTCCCTTGGGGCTTTGCGCTACTTTTTGAGCTATTTGCTTTTTGGGGTTTGATGTGGTCGGCGCACCCTGTACTTTCTCAGAAGCAGAGACTTTGGTTACTTGTTCGATCATATCAATACTGGTTCGGACCGACTTTTTTGGCCCTTCGGGGGAGGATAGGGGTGGGTTAATCGCCTCCTGTTGTTTTGGGGGGGTCCTGGTAGTAGTCATTGTTTAAGTGGGGGTCGTGTCAATGTTTAAAATAAACAATGTCGAAAAATTTGGGTATTTAGTTATAAAATTGGTCAAAGTGTATAAATCCCGCAATAGCGGTTATAAAAGATAGAAACTGTTCCTATACTATAACGTAAAACAGGCAAATATGCCTGGGTCCTAAACCTATCTAAATCTAACTTAAAAACTAACAAAAAGTGAGTAAACTCTACTTTTTGGTCAAAGACTCTACGTAGAGTCGTCAAATATGATTTGAGTAATAGCCCTTGATGAGGGAAAGTCGGTGGTGAAAACCGCATCTCTCTACGACCAGCGGTTGCCGAGATATCTTATCTTCTAATTTCGTTCTTAAACGGCTCTGCTAGCCCGAACTACTTCTTTAAGAAACAGAAATTCGATATTTCGGGAACCGCCGATCGCAGAAACCCGTGCGTGGGTTCCCCGTGATGGGCCCAGTCTCCTTTATCCTCTCCCGGTCCAAAAAATGGGGTCGGGGGGTCAACTCTACGTAGAGTAAGTTGGTACTTATATGTATAGAGCCCGCTGTAAAATAGTGTACAGAAGAAGTCCCAGTCTTCTGGGTCAAGAATTGACCAAGTTATGTACAATTTAATAATTTACAAATGGCCGCCAATATGGCCGCCACGAGGTCTGATTTTTCTAAACTCGGCCCCTGTTTGTCGAAGATACCCGTGTTTGGGCTTGTTCGATCGGGCTTTTTAAGATCTATAATGTAAGCTAACACTCAAAATTTTTAAACCAACCCCCGATTTATGGGGTGCGAAAAACAACAAAATTTTTTGAAATTTCAATATAAAAAATATTAGTTACAATTAGAAAATTCTGAAAAAATTACTAGGTCCTAAAAATAACTTAAATTAATTTTAGAAATCACTTTCGAAGATATAGGTCTGCGGGGAGCACCCCCTCGTGCTCACCCTTAAATTTAAAAAATTAATAAAAGAAAAACTATCGGCCAGAAAATTTTCAAATTTGGAATGTATGTAGAGCTAGTTAATCTTCGTTGAATTTAATAAAATTTGGGGGGGGTCGTCGCTTTAGAAAAAAAGATAAAAAATTTTGAAAAATGACGAAATTTTGAAAACCGTATATCTTCGAAAGTACTCACTGGATCTTCTTCTGCGATGTGGAGTTTTCCTCGCCGCGCTGCGCCGCGTCAAACAAGCCGCCACACGTCCACCTCACACACCGGGAAGTGGGAAAACGCGGTGGCGCGAAACTTGTTTTTTTGGCGATTTCTCCGCGCTCGCGCACGGGAAAAATCCAAATGAGGAGTCGGCAGATAGGTCTTTGCAAGACCTTTAAAATGATATAATAAAAATCATATGTCGTCGATCTTGATCGAGCAGCGTACACGTTACAAACTTCCAATTGTGAGTGAAATCCAGTTTTTCACACATAAATTTTTTGCTATGACACTTGTCACAAAACACTTTTCACCTTCAGATAGAGCACTTTTTTCCGCACTCGTCGATATATGGCACTTCGACTGTGGTTTCAAAAAACCTATTTTTCGATGGATTACAACTTTATTTTTGTGCGGTTTGGTTCCGGAACAAACTTGTACGTGTGCGTCCTCGTTGGCTTTCGACTGCGGACTAAACGCCTGTAGTATGAGCATAGGCCGAGGAATGCCCGCACTTCGGTTTTGTCCTTAGGGGTAGGCCATTTTTGAACTGCTTCCAGTTTTTCCGGGTCTGTCTGGATTCCATCACTGGAGATAACATGGCCGAGATAATTGACCTTATTCCTGAATAAACGACACTTTTTCGGGTTCAGCTTTAATTTGGCCCCCTCTATTTTGGCGAAAACTCGCTCCAAGTTTTCCAAATGGTCCTCGAAGTCACGGCCGATAATGATGACGTCATCTAAGTAGACCAAGCAAGCCTCTCCCACTAAGCCTGCTAGTACACACCATGAGTCGCTTGAATGTGGCAGGTGCGTTGCACAATCCGAAGGGCATGACGTTAAATTGCCATAAACCTTTACCGGTCGAGAAAGCTGTCTTCTCCTTGTCTTCTGGATGAATTTCCACCTGCCAGTATCCAGATTTCAGGTCTAGGGTCGAAAACCATTTCATGCCACTCAGGGTATCCAAAGTGTCGTCGATTCGAGGTAACGGATAACTGTCCTTCTTGGAGACATCATTGAGACGCCTATAGTCCACACAAAACCTCGTGCTGCCATCTTTCTTCTTCACTAATACAACAGGCGAGCACCACGGACTTGCAGACGGTTCAATAATCTTATTCCTTCTCATGTCCTCCAAAAGGCCTTCAACTTCTTTTTCCTTAGCGATTGGTATCCGTCTTGCTCGTTGACGAATTGGTCTCTCGCTTCCGGTATCTATCCTGTGTTGAACCACCGACGTTCTTCCAAGGTCCCCATCGTGATTGGAGAAGATATTCGCGTAGCGCTGTAAAAACTTCTTAGCTTTCATGCCCTGCGAATAAGTTAGGTTACTCTTGCAGTCGTCGAGCAGCTCAGTCACTATTCCGTAGTTGTTGCTGTTTGCTGAGTCCGCGCCTGTTATCGAACTACACTTTTTCATCCAGACGACTTCCTCGCACTTTCCAATGACGTCACCTTTGTTCAAGCAGATCTTGCGATCACCAACATTAACAACCTTGACCACAGCGTTACTGCTTCCACTAACAAGGGTTCTCGCCGTCATCAGTTTTTGTGCCGACGTCTTGTTAGGTGTGTCTTCGATCAACACGCATCTGTTTGACTTCTGCTTTCCAGCTGGCGGCAGTTTCACCAGCACCTGAGCTTCCGCTCGTCCAGGTATAATGACTTTCCTTATGCATGCGACTTTCCCGCAGGCACCTCCGAGAATGAAGATTTCTTCTTCACCACACCTGAAAACTCCGTCAGCGACATTGATTCTGCAGTTATGTTTCTTCATAAAATCCAAACCCAAGATGCAATCATCCATAATCTCAGCCACGATAACGTTATGGGAGTATGAGGACCCCCCTACATCCATCGTAACTGACATTTCTCCTAGGACGGGTATTGGCTGACCGGAGGCCGTAAGAAGCCTACAGTTAATTCTCCTCTTGTGTCCCCTTGCGGCTTTTACCAGATCTGGGTTCACTATTGTTCTAGAGGCTCCTGTGTCTAGAGTCAATTTGCAATCCGTCCCGTTAATAGTCCCCTGAATCGCAAGACTATTCCCGCTGCATGCCTGGGAGATAACGGTTATCGGGGCTTCCTCCGCGTCAGCCAGTACTCGCCCCTTAGTCCTGGCTTCTATTCGTTTCCCTGATCCCGGGTAGGGGACGAAGCCCCTTGCTTCTTCAGCTCCTCCATTTGATCCTCGATCCTTTTCATCCTTGCTAGATGGGTCTCCTTCTGCGGGCAGTTGAGCTGAAGATGGCCCCTTTCACCGCACTTGAAGCACATGACTCCATAACTTTTTTTCGTAGGAGCCTTAATCTGCTTGACTTCCTCAGAGACCTCGCGGATCCTATGGGTCTGCCGTACGTCATGGCGAACAGCCTCGACCTCCAAAGCATGCGCCAATACTTCCTTTAGCGAGGTATGGTGACGAAGCCTCACTGCAGCTCTGACCTCCAGGTCTTTGATTCCGTCGACAAATGCTTGAACAATATTCGTGTCTACCGTCTTGGTGTCGGCTCCTGGGTGTGCCTTCCTGACGAGTTTTTCAATTTCCAACGCCCATTGTTGAAGTCCTTCTCCGGAGCGTTGGACTCTGTCACGCAGTTGGGCACGGAACACGTGTTCAAGGTGTCGCTCCCCGTATCTCGATTCAAGTGCCTCCATCAGGTCTTGGAACCCATTTCCTGTATGTGGCAGTGCTTCCAAGACAGACAAAGCTTGCCCTCTGAGCGCAACAGTGAGAGCGGTCAAGCATTGTTCTTCCGTCCATCCGTTGGCAGTAGCAACAGTCTGGAATTGCTGACGATAAGCGTTCCACGAAGTAGTGCCGTCGTATGGCGGCACTTTCACCCTTGGTCCTTGCGCAACTCCGGTAGTTCCACTAGACATTGCGACTCCCGTGGTTTCAAGGCGTACCACTTTCTTCTGTAGTTCAGTGAGGCCGGTTTTCACATTTTCGACATCCAATCCTAACCCGGTAACTCGTTCTTGCACTTCGTCGACATCTTTTCGAAGTTTACCCACCGTATCACTAACATCTTTTATAGCCAAAAGCGCTTTTTCTTGGAGGTCTTTTTGTTGCTCTTGTGATTCTTGCAAAGCACTGAACTTGCGTTCTTGTGATTCGAACTTGCGTTCTTGTGATTCTTGCAAAGCCTTTTGTGATTCTTGCAAAGCGCTGAGCTTGCGTTCTTGTGATTCTTGCAAAGCGCTGAGCTTGCGTTCTTGTGATTCTTGCAAAGCGCTGAACTTGCGTTCTTGTGATTCTTGCATTGCCTTCATTAATTCAAATAAACTTCCTAATTGAAGTGCCACTTGAGGGTCGTTAGAAGCTACGGTACCACTGGTGGGCGTGGCCTGTCCAGTGGGCGTGGCAAGGTGGGTGGAGCCAGTGGGCGGGGCTTGTGCCAAAGTGGGCGGAGCCTGGGGGGCGTGGTCAGTGGGCGGGGCCTGGTGGGCGGGGCCTGAGGGGCGTGGCCAGTGGGCGTGGCCTGGTGGGCGGGGCCAGTGGGCGGGGCTTGGCCCACAGTGGGCGGAGCTTGGCCCCCAGTGGCATCCGCAGTTCGTTGTGCCCTCGTCCTGACCCCCTCCTTGGGGTTCTCTCTCGGAGTCAATGGCATCTCCAAATCCCACTTCCGACACCAGTTGTTACGTGTTAGGGTTCGAACGATTTGGAGAGAAAGACCTGCTGACTCTTTTAGAGACTTTATTCACTAGCACTAGGTCCAACACAAGCACTAGGTACAAATACTACGCACTAAATACAAGCACTAAGTACTAGGTACACTCACTTATCACTAGGTACACTTCACTAAGCACTAACAATGTCCGAGGTCGTAGCCAATGTCGTAGGTTTCCGCTGGTATCACTTCTAGTCTTCACTTCGAAGTCGCTACGTCGTTAGCTCAAACTGAACTGACTCCGCTCGGCCTCCCCGGCCTTTTTATACCGGGCCGAGTCTACTCCCAGACAGTTCTAGAATGTTCGTGCGTGTACTCGATCCTGAGTTCATTCACCTATATGTCCTCTAGCGCCATCTAGTAATGAGTGGATGTTTTCACGTTGTCTTTGTAACAAAGTGGTTTGTACAGCACACAACGTGGTTCCTCCGCTCCCCGCTAGATGACGCAAGCTCCTTTTTTGTGTACTCGTAACAATATGTTCAAAACATGTTCAGACATTGCGATTTCGCAATTGCCTGAAAATAAGTTTAAGTTCGTATTATTTTTATTTTTTGTGTTACCTACACATGAGGAAATTATTAACTTTTTAAATCATATCAAAAAAATTTTTTTCGATCGAGCGGGATTTGAACCCGCGCCTCTGACGTACCGTGTCAGCGCTCTGCCAACTGAGCTATGGATCCATATTCATTGTAATATTAAAATTTGAGTAGTATCTTATACTATTAAACGAGCAATTCTTGTATATACAGGGTGTCCCGCGATAAAGTGCAACCCCGAAAGAGGGTGAAACTAGACCATAAATTATCGACAAAAACCAGAAAAAAATTAAAAAAATTAAAAAAAAAATTTTATTTTTTTTATTGACGAATTAAGATTTTTGTATAGCTTACGTAGCCTCTTTGTACAAAAAATGATGATTTTTGTACGTGTTTTTTGGGATACAGGCGTAAAATTTTTTTTATTTGAATGGCAATATGGTAAGAAATAATATTAAATCATAAAATTTCCTGGTATTGGGGGCATAATTCTGAGAAAATTAGAGATCATTGAAAAAAACAGTCATTAAAAATGGATTTTTTTTCACAAGAAACATAGTTAAAGACATAATGCCACTTTTTTGCGAGCTAATTTTTATTTTATCCTTACCGCCAAGTACGTGGCGTAATATTTTATTTTATTTTAAAGTAATCGACCCACTACTTTGGAAGAAATCATCATTTTTTGTACATAGAGTCTACGTAAGATATAAAAATCTTAATTCGTCAATAAGAAATAAAATATTTTTTTTTTAAAGTTTTTTCTATGTTTTTTGTCGATAATTTATGGTCTAGTTTCACCCCCTTTCGGGGTTGCACTTTATCGCGGGACACCCTGTATATATATTTTCTGAATCTCGGAATCGGCTCCAACGATTTTCGTGAAATTTAGTATGCAGGGGATTTCGGGGGTGAAAAATTGATCTAGCTAGGATTCATTTAAAAAAAATGTCGTTTTATCCCTGTTTTTAGGCAATGAAAAAATATCATTATAATACGAAGCTTAATTTCACCATTATTAATATAGCTGTAACAGCGTAATTAGGAAAGCGACGGATTTCAAATCGTTTTGACCCGGGTTCGAATCTCAGTCTCCAGATTACTTTTTTTTTCTTTTTTTTTTTAATTTCACTCGTGATTTATTATTTAAATAAAATTAAAATATAAAAATACCGAAAAAAAAACAAAAAATAAAATAAAAATACCGAGCTGGGCTCGGTCACCCAGGTACTAGTATTTAAAGATATAGTATTTAAAGTTTGTATTAATAAGATATTAATAGCTAAAACCTTTTATTCGGTGCAAGATTACATTAATGATAAAGATGTGTGGATTATATTAATGAATCCACAAATGCTCAAAAATTACGAGTTAGTAATTAGAGTAAAACAGGAATGAATAGTATAAATTCAAGATATTCATACTATCCGGATAATTCCGCATTAAAGCATCGCAGTGTTCCCGTCGCTCGTTAGACGACGAGTCTTGCACTAGATTAAATTTCGCTATAAAATTATACTGAAATATGAAAGAATCGTTAAGACTTTTATATGGGATTATTTATTATAGAGTTTAAAAATGTGAATTTGTATTTATATTATAGCAATTTAAAATAAACATGAAAAGCACGGAGATATATGTACCAAGCTTCATTAAACATACATAATGAAAAACTTTCGTATTTATAATATTACTAGCTGACCTGGTGAACTTCGTACCGCCTTATATATTTTTTGTATATATTAATTATATATATGGAAATAAAATATAGCCTATCTCTCAAGTTGGATCGAACTGCACATGGTGTGCGAATTTTATTATAATCGGTTAAGTGGTTTAGGAGTCCATTGAGGACAAACATTGTGACACGAGATTTATGTATATTAAGATTAGTAGGATCTTTTTTGTATTGTTCATATTTAAAGACAATTTTCTTTTTGTCATTTCTTTTTCATTACGATTAGAGAATATTGATATTTAAATACCATTAAACCCAAGAATAATCACTACATAGTATAAAACAAAGTCGCTTCCCGCTGTCTGTCTGTCCCTATATATGCTTAGATCTTGAAAACTACGCAACGGAATTTGATGCGGTTTTCTTTAGTAAATAGACTGATTCCAGAGGAAGGTTTGTATGTATAATACATGCATAATACAGTAGAGGAACACTGATAGTTTTTGCAACCGTGCGAAGCCGGGGGTGGGTCGCTAGTAATATTTAAATATTGAATTATACATAGCTTGAATTTTTCTAACCTCAGTTATACTGAACAGCAAGTTAAAATAAGTTAAATGTATGCAATTTACTCAAAATTTTTAATTAAAAAGATTTTCAATACATTTCAATTTTCAACTGCGTATTCAAGTAGGTCATCATACTTTCGCGAATTTAGTTTAAAATACGGTATCTTTTTTGGGGTTTCCATTCATAGAGTGGTCAAAGCCATTGTTCGGCTGGTATCGTTTCGCCATCCCTCGGGAACATTGTATCGTTCGAATCATGAGTTTACCACATGGTAATCGGTCTAGCCGTTGAGCCATGAAAGTGAAACAAACTCATTTTCACATTTATAAAATTAGTATGTATTTTTTTTTAAGTCTTTTACTATCTCAAATTATAAAAATGTGAATATATGAATTACAACATTTCTATAAAGCATATGCTTTAAAGGAAAGTACATTTTGAATACTAGTTGTAACATCTCTATCACGATTCACGATAAATGATTTTGGTATGGAAAAGTAGTCGGAAACTTAAACTGCTTGGGAACGATTTGAAAACGTAAATATTTTTATGGTACCTAATTATTATTATTATTTTTTTTTTTTTGTAATAGACGAAGAAGACGAAGAAGATAAAACGACATCAGTTGTAGAAACAGATTTCGATTTCCAAGATTTCGTTAACAGGTAAGTCTTTTATTCATTACTATCGAACATCCTCAAAGAAAAAAATAATCATCTGTATTTATGTTTACTGTTCCGTATGTTCATTTATGGCCTGTAAGTAATGACTAGTCCATAGGCGAAGTTCGTAGTAACAGCTGAAAAATAAACAGCTGTTACCTAAATCAAAGGCAACAATCTGTATGTTACACAGTTTATAATCTTCTGGAATAAAGAGGCTGTAAAGCAAAAAGAAATTAATGTATTTAAATAAAAAAAGAACATATCATTCCAATTTCTTTAAAGTTTATTTTATACATTAAGAAAACAAAGTGCTACTCACAAACCAACAACTCTAATTAAACTAACTAACTATACAATAAACGCGAACTATTCAAAGATAAATTGTCAACAAAAATATAATGTGTATGTATGTATAATACAAAAACATAAAAATATCACGATTAGTTCGTAGACTTATTCCGGGACTTTTGGTTTCGATATCTGCCCCTAGTCTTTATATATGCTTATTTACATTTGAAACATATTTAAGATTGTTACAAAAATGTATTTATATCAGGTAGTTATTACCGAAAACCCTACCTTAGGAACAAACGAGTAGTAGTGTATGTTAAAAACATATATCGAAGGAGACTGGTAGTTTCCATATTTATTTGTTCTAGCTCTATTCGACAATTTTATAATCATAAATTCCCTTTACCTAAACCTATAAATTGTATATCTCCAACTTTAATACTTAAAAAAGGGTAAAACCACCTGCAATTCAATTAGAAACCAAAGCCAACACACCCAATAGTCAAAGAGTATCTCTTCAAAACGAAACTCGCTTTGCTAAAACACATCCTTTCAGATTCTGTCACCCGCGAGTCGTGAGCTCTTGTGTGAGCCTTTTGGAACATTACGACAAAAACCTGCCTCACACGAACCACTGTATCGTAAAGATGTTACACAGAATAGCCTGGGACTGTCGACGACCGGCTATGATGTTTCAGGGAACGCTTTTTTTAATATTTCAAAAGATACTACACAACCCTGCACCGCATTTGAAGGTATGGTATAATATTGAGTTAATTTTATTATGAAATAATCTTGTCAAAAGTTTTTTTGTTTCCAATTTTGAATGTACGATAGAATTATGTGCACTGTAAATGGGAGTTGTGCCAGCTCCGACGCACGACTGGAGTTTACTCCTTCATATCGACTGTCTAAATAGCCACAAAAAATGCTTAATAGTCTAAGAAAAAGATTGATACAATTTCAAATGGCAAATAAACGAATCAAATAACGCCATCTATAGGAACCTAATAGGGTTCAGAACGACGGTTAAGATGGCGTTAACAAAACGTAACGAGGTCATTAGTTCCTTATATAAAAATCGATTCTTAAGGAGTATACTCCAAAAACTGAATGTTTGAAAGGTGTTAGTTTCGCTTTAATTACATAAATAGCTATATACTGGCTATTTATGTAATTTAAATTTATATTATTCACGTGTATTCTGTATACTCGTAATGTATCTTATTAACCAATTAAAACTATAAGAGATACGATACCATACGATCGCAACATGCGACATGAAGTTATTAAGACCATTTATATAGCCTTTGAAATTTTTCCGTAAAAGTATACTGATATAATTTTTAAGAAATTTATAAATTATAATTAGTTTTTTTTTTTAATTTTTGTACCGTAGCTACAGCGTAGCGTAAAAAAGTTCAACGTAGCACTCGATTTATCTGCTACGTCGTAGGTAATCTCGTAGTAAACAATTAAACATCAATGATCGACGAATTTTCCTCACATAGTTGACAACTAAATCTATGTTTGAAAACATTAGGTATATTCACGAAAACTATAAGACTATTTAAAAACAAATGTGCTTTTATGCTTTAGACCACACGACTGAAGTAAAACTTCTTTAGTTGCCCCTACACTAGTATACAAAACGTAACTCTGTCTCTTTCTATCTTCACTAACTTATAATATCCCTCTCAACTTCCGTTCAGCCTGCCCGATCACACTTTTCGTAACGCTCGTCACGCATTCAACAGCTTATTCCCCAAGTCAAGTCAAGCGTGTGTCAGATTATTTCATATTTTTATATAAATCCATAGTTACTTTATAATGTAATAATGTAAAATTTGATAATATTAAATTAAGTGAATAAATGAATATAGTATCTAAACGTTAGACAACAAACGAATATGTGTCATACTTGTTTGTCGTTGCCTATAAAAACGAGTGTTCCGACTCGATTGGCTCATTCTTGTTTGAGACATCGACCGGTGCGGAGCTCTCGGGAATAGAAAAGATAAGTATTATTGATATTTTGTTAAATATGTAATGAATAAGTGTATACTCGTATAATGATCTATATTGACGCTGTATTTTATGCAAGATAATTGTGTATTACTAATTTTGTACCAAAACATTATTTTCAAAAGAGTAACTGTAGAGTTTCTTGCCGATTCTTCTCTGCAGAATATACATTCCGAATCGGTGGTAGCTTCACTTTTAAAAACAAATAATTTTAAATTGATTTCACTGATCAGATAATATTTTTAGATTAATAAAGTATGAATATTAAATAAATTCTTTTTTTATTACTTCTATTTACATTCATATTTCTCTACTCTAACATCAGAAGTGGGATTCTCGCCCAAATTCACCTACAATAATATGTGTGATTTTTTTTTCAGTTGTGCAGGTTATGGGCTGTCCTAGTCGATCTAAGGAAAAACGATAATTGTGCTGAAGGCTGGTATCGAGCATACAGAAAATTGGCTTTGAATTCAAGTGGACCAGCATCCAGCAAGCCGCCACAGCAGCCTTTGAAAACAAAGGGAATCGAGGAACTACTCGAGATTTTACGAAGTTCGCTAACGGATTATGGTACGCCATCCTTAATAATAACCGATCGTGGAACTAATTTTTATTCAAGACAGTTGTGACAGTTATTTAATGAATGGCAAACTAGTGTTGGCATTTAAATTTTTAATTCTGACAATTATCAAAATATTAGTTTTTGTATTGATATTACTTTTATTATTTATTCGTTTAATACCGGAACAGTACAGAAATGTCGCCACCATATTTATTTAAGATTAGTCAGTTGCCATCTTTATTAACTGTTTTGGAGGGTAGTTACCTAGTTACTACTGCTACCTATCATTTAAATTTATGCTTCTAATAATTTTATAAGATTGTATTGTTCTTACTGCGATTTTTGTTGAAGTACCAAAAGAGCCTATAGATGGAGACGCCATCTTCCGAATAGTTAATTAATACTAATTTTATGATTGGTCAGTCGCCATCTTTGTCATGTATTGGAGGGTATGTTGCTCTGTAAATATGATAATTTGTAAGTAAAGAAGCAGTTATTGTTTAATTATTGTGCGGCTAACGTTGCTGCTCGATAAGTGGCGTATACGTGATTAGTGTGATAATGTATTAAATGTAGTTAAAAGTGTATATTGTGAATGAATAACTATAGATTTGATGTGAGAAATAAGTATTTCGTTGAGTGTTTTCAGTTGTTTTACCCTAGGTATGATATGATAGCGACTGGTACCGATGTGTCAGACTGGCCGAGCGTTGTGTGGAAAGTCCAACTTTCTTTGAACACTACTGTACAGCAATCAATTGGCTTTTCACTTATTACGTTGCTTATTGGTAGAAACTCTAACATCCCGTGTATACAAGCTCGGTTAGATGAGGTGATACAAGATCATAATATCATTGACGTAACTGCAGTAGGCTGAACTGACTGACTGACTGATAAATTTAAAGACGGATTTGACCAAACACGTAGAGATAACATAGATTATAGCGTAGGAGGTACCGTATATGTAAATTAAGGCCATATGCGACATGATAAATATTCGATAATGACAGATTCTCATTAAAGGGCATTAAAAATTTAAGAAACATAATACATAGTTGCAAAAAATTTGGCTATGGTCTGGAGAGTGGTCAGAGCAAAACCTTGTTGTTAAAGATTTATTATAATTAGTTCAGAATATGTTTGTATTATTATGGATTATGGATAAATTTAGACCCTAGCTGTTGTACGATATTCACTGGCTGCAGGTGATTAAGCGTTGCGACTGCGGAGTGTTTGATCTGCACAGTGGGGTCTGAATAAATTGAAACCTTAGCTGTTGTATGATATTCACTGGCTGCAGGTGATTAAGCGTTGCGACTGCGGGGTGTTTGATCTGCACAGTAAGGTCTGATTATTTATTGATTGTATTATTACGTATTATGGTTAGATTGAAACCTTAGCTGTTGTATGATATGACGACACTGGCTGCAGGTGATGAAGCGTTGCGACTGCGGGGTGTCTGATCTGCACAGTAAGGTCTGATTATTATTATTGATTATAGCTATAAAACGATTAATGATGTTAAGTAAGCAAATGTACCTATAAGTATTATGTATGTAATTGATAACCATTGATTGATTTTGTGATTGTACTTCGAGAACGAAGTAATTGTCAGTATGGCCGTGTCAGATTATTTCATATTTTTATATAAATCCATAGTTACTTTATAATGTAATAATGTAAAATTTGATAATATTAAATTAAGTGAATAAATGAATATAGTATCTAAACGTTAGACAACAAACGAATATGTGTCATACTTGTTTGTCGTTGCCTATAAAAACGAGTGTTCCGACTCGATTGGCTCATTCTTGTTTGAGACATCGACCGGTGCGGAGCTCTCGGGAATAGAAAAGATAAGTATTATTGATATTTTGTTAAATATGTAATGAATAAGTGTATACTCGTATAATGATCTATATTGACGCTGTATTTTATGCAAGATAATTGTGTATTACTAATTTTGTACCAAAACATTATTTTCAAAAGAGTAACTGTAGAGTTTCTTGCCGATTCTTCTCTGCAGAATATACATTCCGAATCGGTGGTAGCTTCACTTTTAAAAACAAATAATTTTAAATTGATTTCACTGATCAGATAATATTTTTAGATTAATAAAGTATGAATATTAAATAAATTCTTTTTTTATTACTTCTATTTACATTTTTATTTCTCTACTCTAACACGTGCGTAAAGAAGTTATACTGTGACGAGAGCGTTACGAAAAGTGTGATTGCGTGAGGCGAACGGAGCAAGACGAGAACACATTTTCTTTCTCTCATAGGCATATTCTTTATTATACTATTCATCATAGCCATTTTCTTTCTCTCATAGCACGTTTCGTATATCTAATACAGTGCAGGCCTATTGTGCAGAAGTTTTACTTCAGTCGTATGGTCTATATCACACTAGTTTTTATTTTTCTAAAACGTATTTACTTAACACATAAACCAGTGCTTTTAGCGTTTAAAAATGGTAAAAACTAAAGAAATTTATAGAAGAATGAAACACATTGAAAAAGAAAGAGAATACAACAAAAATGATAGGAAAATTAATTACGGTCGATCTGAGCTCGGGAAGTGGTACGGTTTAAGGGTAAAAAACGGTCTCGATTTTTGGCTAAACTACAAGTCCTATGGAAAAAATTCAATGACAAAGTTGTAGGTAGTAAAAAGATCTACAACTTTTGTATTTACACTTTTTACACATAACCTCAAAATGTACGTGAAAATAAAAAACCAAAAACTTGGTTTTTTTGGTTTTTTATTTTTATCTTTTTCAATTTTCCTTTGTTTTTCACAAAATTTGATGAAAACTTACCTTTTTATGTCCCAAACACACTGTAATTGTTTTGATTTAAAATATTTATTTTTTCACCTTATTTTGACCTCAATATCAAAAACCCTCATTTCAATCGAAAATTCTCACGTCAAAATATCAGCTTTTTTAAAAAAAGTTGGTGGCCTTTTTGTTCGTTGAAATCTTTAGTTTCTGATTGTGTAAAAAAATATATACATTATTACTATGATAAATCTTCTCACAAAATGCAAAGAAATAACAGGTAGCAAGGCCCGTGATAACCGTATATACATACATACATACATATATTCACGCCTGTATCCCAGAGGGGTAGGCAGAGATTACGCCCCTCCACCAGCCACGATCCTGACAAACCTCTCGTGCCTCATCTACAGTCATACATCTTCTCATACACTGTCGGCGATTGTGCGTACTTCTTACTTGGCCGGTTATAAACCGTGATAAAACCCGAAAAATTTGTTTCATTATAATGACTAAAATTCGCATTAACATTAGAAAACAATATACATAAATAATTTTAGAGGTATTAGTAAGAAACAAAAAAATAAATAAAATGACGTAAACAGAGATTTGAACCAGAGTTGCACGTATTGACCTCTATTGACTAGCCAGTGCAGTACGTAAGCTAATGTAAGCGGATGGCTAAAGTTTAAGAGGGTATATATCTCGAAAATGAAGCTGAGTTGGCAACTAGTATTTTGGGGTTTTGCTTATTACCTACTTGTCCTAGTATTAAATTATTAAATTATTCATTGTAAAAAAACCGGCCAAGTGCGAGTAAGACTCGCGCACCGAGGGTTCCGTACAAAAATTATTAAAAATATTTTTATTATATTATGTAACTAAAAATTTTTGCTTTTCGCAATTTTTTCTTTATCTGTGCTATAAGACGTTGCTTCGCACCAAATTTCAAAATTCTAAGTTCACGGGAAGTACCCTCTGTAGGTTTTGATCCCCTTTCGTCTTGACAGACAGACGGACAACAAAGTGATCCTATAAGGTTCCCGTTTTTTCCTTTTGACGTATACTTATAGTATAAATATATAATACAATACATATATTGTAATTCAAACCCGTAGTTATTTGTTCATTATTGATATTTCAATGTATGTTTTCAATTTTGATTATCATTTATCGTAACAAGAAAGAGTTAAATTAGAATTTACGAACAATTTAGCGAATGCCCTAAAAAGGAACGTTTAATTCTTATTACTCGAAATAAATGGAAAGCGGAACATTCGCCGAGTTCCATACAATATCCTAAAGCTCACTTATGCGGTTACATTTACTACAACATTTATTACGAAAGCCCGACTCTAACCGCTTTATCTAAATAAGCCGAGAAAGTATGCAGAGGGGAGGAAATTGTAGGCAACAGTCTAGCCAATTGGCGAATCTTGACGGAAATATAACAAATCTGACGAGGAATAAAACGAATTAACGATACAGACGAATGGGAAATTTCTTTAATCTAAAGGAAATAAGGTCTATAAATAGGGATGGGAAATGCTCGCATTTGTAATTTTATTTTAAATCGAAGTAGCAAAATGGTAATTTGGAACTCGTATTACCTATCACTCTTATACTAGATTGGAGTTATTTTTGAAACTAAAACTTGTATCAATATCTCTTGTAAAACCAGCACGTTATAGCATGTAGTATTTTTGCTAGTTTTTATACTCGTTCGAAAATGAGTTATTGATTTAGATATGTAACTCTACTAAAATAACCTTCTTTACAAAAGTTTGCCGGGTATTCATAATCTAATAATGACAATTGAATAAATAGGAACAAAGATGGAACACAAAATTGGCTATTACTTTATTCAGTGGTTATATGTACTGTGGCTTTGTTGTTTTTTTTTTTTATAAAAGCAGTTAACAAAGAGACTTAAAACTAATTCTAATATAACGTTCGACAGGAATTGGAAAAGTTCGCCATATTTGTTCTAAGGAAATTCACCGAAATAGCATCGAATAGCGGTAAAGTTTTTATCGAGCTGTTATTTTGGAAGAACTCTAAAGACGCCGTCGAGATCGAGCTCGGTTACGATCTCTACAACGACCCGAGGTAAGTTTAATGCAATCGTAAAAGAAACAATAGCTTTTAAATATTTTTCGCGTTAAATCTTACTAGATGAAGTTTTTCTGTTCAAAACTACCGAAGTTTGCATATATGTGAAAACTGTAAAATTAATCCTAGGTTGCAGTAGTTAGCAGTTAACCTTCTTTCCGCGTCAGAATCGTTAAAATGTATATACATAGTTATGCATGATGTATTCATAAAAAAAATGTAATTTTAATTTATTAATTACATTGATCACGTTATTATATCTAAATCAGACATATTAGATTGTCTTCCTAAGAAACAATGGTAAAATAAAATCTGATTATATAATATTTAAGTAAAAAGAATATTTTTTCGTCATAGTTAGTTTTTTTACCCAGATACATACCATAAAAAAAAATTACAATAGACTTGGAATTGAAGTAGACTTCGAATGTTAGATATCCATTAAGACGTACATATCTTTAGATGACGTATATATCTTTAGCCGACCATCGATAGATGACAGACAACGATTTAAATATATACAAAATTATTAAAATGTACATTATTTAATTATTAAATTATTTACGTTTTATGAAAAAAATAAATGGCACATATATGACTTGCAACAAATAATACTAATTGAAATACTATTTACATCATTGCATTAGTAAAAATAAAAGTGTAATAACAAAACAATACATGTATGGTAATAATACGTGTATAACTTCTCGAATAGAAGTCAATTCTTGTAATTAGTGGACCATGAATTAAAACAAATTAAACTGACTTTCGCTGCCAAAAAAGTTTATTCGATGGAAAAGTTTCGCATAATACGATTTTGTCTATAAACTTTAGTGTTCTATATAAAATAGCATTGTATATACATTGTGTTTATATAAAAAATAATAATTAAATCCAATAATTTTTTTCGTAGGATCGATATTTTTAGATTTATACCTGACAAGAGTTGGGGGTGGACCTAAGTATTGTATTATCGCGTTTATTATTGATGCTGTAAAATAAATCAAAAAAAAAAAAATATCGATCGTACGAAAAAAATTTTAAGAATCAAAATTGTAGAAATTTTATTTTAAACAACTTTGTTCAATTTTCACGTAAAATTGACAATTAACGTAATAATACAATGATAAGATTTCATCCCCTCCCATATTCTCGGGTATAAATCAAAAAATATCAATCCTACAAAAAAATTGATGAAAACCAAAATTGTAGAAAATTTAATTTTAAACAAATTTTGTAATAACTATTTTTCGTGTAAAATTGAAAATAAACGAGTTATTCAAGATACAAAAAATAACCTTTTAAATCAAGATGGCGGATTGTAACGTAACAAATAAACACAATTCAGTTCTAATTTATTAGTGCCATAAATTTTAAGATAACAAACGCATAAATTGAAATGTGAGTTGACATGTAAACATAAAACAGTTAAGTTAATGTACAAAAATTGCTCTAATCCATTAAGTTTTCAAATTTTAAGTTGTACTTAAGAATAGAAATTTATTGGCTGGGAACTCAAACAGTTTGGCTGTTCTGTTGAAATATTAGACGATAAATTTTATATTCGAGACAGGCTTAAAATTTTGTGTTGACAGATTCGATAAAACGATGATAGGGAAACGTTCTAAGGGCCAGTTTCCACTGATTGAAATAATCGCGATGAGTTCGATGAAAACTCGGTTTACGCGTTTAACGGAGTTAGAGCTGGAAATTGCATTTCACCAACATAAACTGGACGCAGTTAGAGAATAACTGAGTTTCAATTCTAAACGACCGATTTTTGGCGTTTAGTGGTGTAAACACGTTTTGTCTAGTGCTTCTAACGGTCTAACCTATTAAAAACAAATCTTGTCAAGTTGTCATATGATATTTTCTGATACTCGAGGTTATAGTAGTGTATCTCTTTTCATGATTCCTTGAGGTATGGGGATGGTTGTTACGGAGAGAAATTTTAAAAGGAAATTGCCTGAAAAAAAAAAAAGTCTTAAAACAACACTTTGCAGTATTCCCGTACAAATGATTCGTAATAATAATTAAACGAAAGCCAAGATTAGAATCGAATTATAAATTCGATTAAGCAAAGCATAGCTTTATTAAACAGTGGAACCCGGTCCTAAGGGTTCGAGACTCGGGTAAGCATGTGAGTGGGTTTTTTTTTGCTGTAATTACAGGACGCCAGAGTTGCCATCACAAAGTTTTGGGTTACCGTGTTTCGGAATAAAAATTACAAGGTTGACGTGTATTTGCTTTACATTAACACGTAAGGTTAAAAATGACAATAATCGGTTAAATAATTTCCCTTTTGAAATCGGTTGAATAATACATTATTCTTCGCAGCCGTCATACAAATTTATCGTAACTAACATTTTTTCTTCGGCTTTATTCAATGTATATTGGTTTTTTCCTTATATTGTTTATCTTTTGTTGTGTTTTGTTTAATTGATTTACGCAATTTCCTTTGGATCGGATAAAAGTGCTTACAGCCAGTAAAGCTCAATTTATTGAGGAAGTAATAATTTTATTCCTTGGTTTTGTGTTGCACTATAATGACTTATAAACTATCGATTAAATTATTAGGAAGAAACAATTACACATTGAATTGCCGTATTTTTGAACACGGCAATGAACCGAAGATATCCGAATTTCCCTGTAATACGGGGATTGCCGAGTGGATGGCATCACTGCAGGGCGCGTTGGTAGACGTATGAGAGTGGGGGAAAAACAGACGCGAGATTTGAATAAATACGATGGGGAGTTGGAATTCGGGGAGACAGTCGGGATTCGATTTTGAATTCGAAGTACAGTAACGAGAGCCCTCGGCTGGCAAAGCTATGGAACTTCTGACTTAGATTAATGATAGAAATACCTAAAAGGTATTTTTTAGATCTGGTTCAGAGATTTCATTAGCGTAAGCTGGCCGAGTGGCAATGTCGCTTCAGTGTAGATCGCGAATTAGTTTTAATTTAATTTTACTGATTATTATTATTAAGTGCAATTCTTTATTATAAAATTTTAATTGTATTCCGCTAATTAAATTCAGTGAAACCTGTGTAGAGTCTGCAGTCAAGAGCTCCTGATTGGTTCGAATGCATTAATTTCTTATATATACGCATGTGTAATAATTTCACAATTTTGATACACTTTGATGCATGTTTGTTTTTCTGCATGTTGTGGTTCTGTTACTAATTTTTATAACTTTTACGGAGATTTTTAATAAAAGATATCTAATGAATTATTAGCTAGGTTTACATCGATACTATTAATTATTGATTAATTATTGAATGAAATTATTATGAAAAGGTTTACATTGATACTATTAATTATTGATTAATTACCGAATGAAATTATTATGAAAAGGTTTACATTGATACTATTAATTATTGATTGATTATTGAATAAAATAATTATGAAAAGGTTTACATTGATACTATTAATTATTGATTGATTATTGAATAAAATAATTATGAAAAGGTTTACATTGATACTATTAATTATTGATTGATTATTGAAAGGAATTATTATCTAGGTTTACATCGATATTATTAATTATTGATTAATTACTGAATAAAATAATTATGAAAAGGTTTACATTGATACTATTAATTATTGATTGATTAATGAATGAAATTATTAGGAAATAAGCCTTATGACCATAATTATATTGAATTTAACTGATAAAATGAAATCTAACTTAAGTAAATAACCACAATATGATGTTGTTAGAATAAAATGAAATTACATTTGTTTGACTTTAAAGTACATATATAAATTGAATGAATCTTGGTTAAAACTATCATATTAGATATTAAGGGTTAAATAGATTTTCGTTAGGGTGTATTTAAATAATGAAATGAAATTTTACTATGTCATTACTTTGGAAGTAGATAGAGTAGTGGATATTTCTATAATATGACCTATAAACAAACTAATGATTAGTTGTCGTATCTTATTGAATATTCTCTACATATACATATACTTCTAATGAATGTATATGTAGGTATGTATATGTATATATATATATGTATATATATATATATATATATATATATATATATGTATATTTGGCTTCATTTTGACATTACACAAACTTTGTAGTTCAAACATTAATTTAAGAACTTGTAGTTGTTAAATATATGTTGGAACGAAGTAACAAAGTAGTTTGTAGTCTGGAATGTGTTCAAGGATACTTTTAGCTCTTGAATACATTCTAAGATGAGGTAATTATACACTGAACCTTGACATTACACAACTATTGTAGTTTTGAACATTGATCTAAGAACTTATGTTCTTGAATGAGTGTCCAGACGAGGTATCTGGTAGACTGGAGTGTCTCATTTCCACGATGACTTTCATTGAACTATATAACCTATGTTAAGGTGAATCCATAAATGTTTGTATTCGCCAGTGTTTTATTATAGGTTTCCCTATAAGGCTAGGCCTGTCTAAGCCACAGTTCATCGCGTCATCTATGCTAGGTAGATCCTAACCTTGGCCTATCTAGTAGAGAAAGTTGCGTGTACTTCCTACCAACCTCTGCGTTTGTATTTGCCTAACTGAACTATGTTCTTGGTAAATACTATACGTACGTTTCCTTATCTTTGATAAGAGTTCCTCATCTTCGATGAGAGACATTGGACAAACTCCACCAAACACCTAGTGTATGGTAGTTGTTTGAACTGCAACAAAGGTTAGTAATTTATATTTGGACAGTGGTATGAAGTTCTATTTAAACTAATAGAGAAACATATTCACTTTTCCAATAAATTTATTGCTAATTTTTGTGGACGGTCTCTGTTAAGTCCTAAGGCGGATTTACTGAGATTTAAGCCAAGCCTTAATCAAGCCCTCTTGTGTTTTTCAAACATACAAACATTGATGGATTATAAAACCTATTAAATATACATTCTCTTTTCATTGTGAAAATGAGATACTCTCAGAGATTCTGATTGAGTAAATGAATATGTTATATTTTAATTGTTTTATTTATCTCTCGACACTACTATGTCCTTGATAAATCCATTCAGTTCCTAAGAGAGCCTGATATATTCAAATGTTTAACAACTTAATTACTGGTTCAATGTATCAATTGAACAACCTATTCTGGTTAATGAATGCTGTTTCATTGAGTGCTGTGAGTCATGCAAGGACAAACCTACACACTACACCTACTCTACATGTTGGTCTTATACCTTTAATTATTCTTAACTTCCTTATAGGACACTCGAAAGGTTGCGTTGTCGCAAGTCGCTCGTCGCCGACGACCCATCTCACAATGGTGGCGAGGCTTGACAATATAGCTGACTATAGACTCGTAACTCAGTAGGTCTTCCTATGGGAACTTACACTACACAATCCAATTGTGGCAAAAGTAGTAGGTTTCGTGATCGAATTTCAAAGTAGTTGTGTGACCGAAGTTCCCGTATGGGCTAGTAAGCACACAATGAAAAGATCAGTAGACACGATCTCCTTTTGTTCACGTGGAACACATCTTAATACCATGTCTGATTACAGCTTGGTAATTACATCAACTCTAGTAATTCACTGGTTATGTCTACATGACGTCCCAAGGGATTACTCAAATACAGTCATTGCATGATTGTGCTGCAGCGGTATGAAACAAGCATTTGTTAGACAGGATATATTTCCGTCTAACTTACTGTAGAAAATTGGGTACTCTCAATTCCTACCTACTACCTTTCTTTTGATTGGATAGCACCAACGTTGTGCCTAATTTAATTTAGAGCCTTCAGCACGGTGTGGATCGGTTAGGGTCGGAGGGGAAAGGTGGATGCGACCCTCGGGTTCAATTGAACCCGACCTTTTAATTCCCTAATACCTATAAACCCTATCCTAACAGATTAACACATACAAACAAACACTACACATTATTTTTCACAATTATCTGAGATAATTTATTAACTGAATAAATTATTTCAAGATAATTAATAACTATATGATATGTATTTAATCATTATTTCAATTACTTATATATTTTTTATTTATTTCATTTGTTTAGAGTTATTAGAATCTATCTATTATATCAGGTTTGAACTAAAAATACATGTAAAAGAAACTTAGATACTATTCAATTAATCAATGTCATTATAGAATATCCTATATATAATTATTTAATTTTATTTCTATTTTAGCTATCTAGATTCACTAAAAATATTAGCAATTATAATTTACACATTCTTAAGGAGACGTCAGATATTTAGTTAAACAGTAGGTGATAGTTATTTCTAAATAAATAAGTCTATTACTATTTATTCTTAACGGTTCTAATTTACTAAATTTTATTAATTCCTAATTAATTTACTAATAAGGTGTTATAAAGGTTAATATCTTTCTTTCCTTTTAATAGTATTCCAGGAGTTAGTTATCTATAGCATTTATATCACTGGTAAGTGTAAATATCTTTCAATTAAATTTTAGGATAAATTAATTTCAGTAATTTAATGTCATTGTGCAGAGATGTTATTTTAAATTAATGGCTAGGTAGGATGTTAGTTAGAGTTTATATAGAAATCAAGGCTTCTAATAACATATACTATGTCTTTCCTTCGGCATACCATAAAAAGAACTGAAGTTACTCTGAAACAAAAATCAAACACAACGTAGAGTCCTTCTTTATACTAGACGATCACAATTATAAGGCCAAAGATAATTGATATCCTCTTAAGCTTAATATTAGCTTGTAACGCCACTACCATGATAGTGTTACAAAATGGTGCCGTGACCAGGATGTTATAAATTTATATATGTTGGGGTCTTTCTCATCACACCCCATATAGAAGTATCGTTACAAAATGGTGCCGTGACCAGGATATGATAATGGGTCTTAGGTCATCCATAGGAGATCATTACAAAATGGTGACGTGACTAAGATTATCATAAATATGGTGAATAGTTATCATTCCATAGGTATAGTTACAATTGCTGCCGTGATGATAAGGATATCTATGTATATCCAATATAGTATCGTTACAAAATGGTCTTCGTGACCAGGATTATCATAATGTGATGATTAGTCACCGGAGCACCATAGGAGTATCATTACAGGATGAAGCAACAAGCCTGGATTCCCTACTTTTTGAATTTAAGCTACCAGTGACCTTCCCCAACGAATTCCGGAGGAAAATTGCTGCTTCCAATTTTTGTAAATCTCAGTCCGTTTTTGAACTAATTTGACTGGGCTAAATACATAATTTATAAATTAAGCAATATGAAAAATAAAAACTTGGTAACGAAAGACAAAAATAACATTTCTAAGTCTATTTCATAAAATGTTGGTTAAATCCAAATCCATTTCTAAAACATTGACCTCCTAATTGTGATTAACTTTAAATCATAATCAACACAATTTTGTTTCCCGAAAAGTGATTAATGCTTTTTGATGTAGTAGATACTTGCTAATCTTCTGCCCGTTTATTTTGCCCGGATTATTTATGTTCTATTATTATATTTCATTTAAATGAAACGAAAATTGATTTCGAGTATTAACAAAACAGCGGCTTTCATGTCCAGAAAAAATAGGTTATAAATTTGAGAGAAAAAAAGTAGATATAAAATGAATGACTGTTAAATATTGAATAAAAACCGAGCAATGAAATTCTAATATTTCCCTCGAGACCCTGCGACCCTCAACAAATTTAATCAGACAAAGAAAATAAAAGTCCATTTGAAAAGTTTTGTCGAAATTCGTAATCAGCGTCAATCTCATTGGGAACATAATTTACTGCACTTGTACATAAAAAGAATACACACACACAAACACACATACGCAGGCACGCACGCGCAGGCACGCACGCTCGCACACACACACGCACGCACGCACGCTCGCACACACGCACGCACACACACGCACGCACACGCACGCACACACACATCCAAAGTGAACTCAACAATCTTTAATACAAGTTTTTGACAAGTTTGCGTACATAACCTTCCATGACGTTTGCTCACGACAAGAAAAATATCACTGGCCTCTTGAATGTTGCTGTTTTTTATACAACTAGGTCGGTAAACTAGCGTACGGCTCACCTGATGGTAAGCGATTACCGTAGCTTATAGACGCCTGCAACACCAGACTTAACAACGTCTTACTCCCGACTCTGTCCAGGAGCTCTGGTCACCACAGAAACACAATACTAACACGTGGTTCAATAAGTCCCGAGACTAAGTACTAAAAAAAGGTCTTTTTTATAAAATTAATTTTTATCCATCAACATAGTCTCCTCCAAGAGCGATACAGTCTCTCCAACGCTTTTCTAACTTTTCTATCCCATGTGTGCAGAACGATTTGTCTTTGGCTTCAAAATAAGCCTCCGTTGCTGCGATAACTTCACTATTTGAGTCAAATTTCTTACCCTGAAGCATTTTTTTGAGGTCTGCAAACAGTCAGTAATCGCTGGGGGCCAAGTCTGGCGAATAAGGGGGATGAGCAAGCAATTCGAAGCCCAATTCGTTAATTTTGGCCATCGTTCTCACGGATTTGTAACAAGGCGCGTTGTCCTGGTGAAACACCACTTTCTTTTTGTTCATGTGAGGCCGTTTATCCGCAATTTCGTACTTCAATCGCTCCAATAAGCACATGTAATAGTCACTATTTATATTTTGCCCCTTTTCAAGGTAGTCGATGAAAAGTATTCCATGCGCATCCCAAAATATAGACGCCATAACCTTACCGGCCGATTTCTGAGTCTTTGGACGCTTCGGGCGGCTTTCACCAGCCGCTCTCCACTCCGCTGCCTGCCGATTGGATTCCGGAGTGAAATGGTATATCCAGGTTTCATCCATTGTTACATACCGACGTAAAAAATCCTTTTTATTATGATTCATCAGCGCCAAACATCGCTCTGAATCATTGATACGTTGTTCCTTTTGATCAGTTGTAAGCAAACGCGGCACTCACTTAGAAAAAAGCTTTTTCATGGCCAAATTTTTATGTAAAATAGTGAAAACACTACCAGCTGAAATCTTCACTATCTCGGCTATCTCTCGCACTTTTACCTTCCGATCTTCCAATACGATTTTGAGGACTTGGTTAATATTTTATTGAGTCACTGCTTCATTTGGACGACCTGAGCGTTCCCCATCATTGGTGTCCATGCGACCGCGTTTGAAGTCGGCATACCACCGACAAATGCTTTAGAGGGAGCTGATCCTGCATAACATTTTATAAGCCATTGCTGTGCTTCAACGGTATTTTTTCCCATTAAAAAACAATGTTTTATCAACACGCGAAACTCGTTTTTTTCCATTGAATCGAAATTACAACCGTAGCGTCACTTAAATGTTTCAAAATCAATAATTTTATTGTTCCATTTTTAAAAATTTGATACATATTCTTGTATTGATAGCCAGTACTTTTTAAAAATCAAAAGAGTTTTTAATATATGCGCCATTCCCAGGTTAGTCTCGGGACTTATTGAACGATCTAGTACTTGAGAGCTGTATTATTTAGCTGTGATCTTCTGTAAGGTCGAGGTACATCCCCAGACAGCCATGCTCCAAATAGTGCAGTAGGATATTTCCTCATATATTTATACATAAACTAGCTGACCCCGCAAACGTTGTTTTGCCATATATGATATTAACCCCCGCAACCCCCTCTTGTGGGTGGAATTTCGTAAAATCCGTTCTTAGCTGACCTCTACTCGGCGAAAGGAATATTCCTACCAAATTTCAAGTCTCTACGCCTTATAGTTCCAGAGATATCGTGGTGACTCAATATATGGGTGGAAATCTCTTTTATATATACAGGGTGGGGATTACAATACAACGATAACTTGGACAGCGTATATGTAATGACATTCCAAGCCCACATACAAAAAATCAATAAAATACATCCAGTAGTTTAGTCACAAATTATGATTTTTCATTTTTTAAAATTTCTACGTATGTATCATACTAAAGACCTGACCTACCCTAAAACCGGCAGTTAACGACTCAAGGACAGCTATTATTATTTTTAAAAAGATAGAGCATAAAAATAATGGATATGGGATCGACTGCCACAAAAAAAAGGCAAAATTTTTAATCATTTCCATTTAGTGACAGTTCGCAGACCAAATAATATTATAATAACTAATGTTTAAAAAAAAAATAACTTATTCAGTATCGGCTACTGATCAGTTCTGCATATTTAAAAAAAAATTGATGGTTTGAGAAAATTTAAATCAAATAGTTTTTTATTCAATTTAATTTTAAATGCGTAACAATTTATTTTAATTTACTTTTCTAACTTACTATTTTTTATTCAATCAAAATAATGAAGTTTTGTAGGTACAAGCATGACATACCACTTCTAAGGACTTTGCCGCGTAGAAACAAGGCCACGACCTGTTACACGCGTCATCGCGCGTGTAACAGGTCAGTGATCCTGTAGTTACAAAAATGATGTTATAAAATTTTATTAAATTATATTGAATTAGTTTGTATGAAAAAATCTTTTTTTTTGATTTTGATGTTAGGACTTATCTGATGGTTTTGAAATACTTCTTTATACTAGTACTAACGGTGTTTTCAATTATCGTTCTATTGTCATCCACACCTTGTATATAGATTTCATTATGTTTGTATAGGCCATGCGGGAGATTGTTTTGATCTAGGCATTTGTGATTATATTGTGTGGTTTTTTAGCTCCAAGTTCCAACCTACTCATCATACTGCGAATCGTTGAGTGTCTACATCGATATATATTTTTGTTGTTATGTTTTGACTAGCTCCTTGGCGTACTTTGTAGTGGCCCTGCCTTCTGCTCCGCGGGTTGCGGGTTCGATTTCCGCCTGAGTCTGGGTGTAATATTTGTATTTATTTATTTATATATGTAATATTTCTATGAGTATTTATCAAAAAAAAAATATTTTGCTATATCAGCTGGCTGTTACCTATAACACAAGCATTAAGTTGATTACCATAGGTACAGACGACCGTGTGTGTATGTTAATAAGATATTTATTTATTTACTTATTTATATTATATATATTTGTTAAGGATCACTTAAAATTAAATTGAAATTCTTATCTACCGGGTAAATATTTCTATGGAATTCGAAACTCCCATTAATATAAATGGTCGTAAACAGGTAGCAACTTCGAAAACGTCAAAGTTTGAACTCGGGTAAGGTTAAATTGTGATTAATTGTCTGTCATCAGGGATAAACCGGGCAAGGCGCTTTGGACGACCGAACAGGAAGACGAACTTCGGAAATTGTATATGGAGAACCAGGCTAATCCGGAAAATGATCAGGGTATGCGAAATTAATTTGTATGGATTATTGTATTATATTTATATTTATGAGCGTCTAATGTAATTTGTGTGATGAGAAAATCGGTAGCGTTTATGTAGGTATTGATGTACCTATGAACAGTGTTACGCTATGCGAAAATATATTATTTTGTAAATATGTGAGGGTATGGGGGAAAAGATCGTAAATAATTTTAAATATTTTTTAATCGTTTGAATTATGTACATATTTCGTATCCGCGGTAGTTTGAACTACACATTAAAATATGAAATTAATTTTATATTATTAAAATTATTAAAATACAGATATGAGATAAGCTATACTTCAAAAAAAATTAAATAATATAAAAAACGTACATGTATTTGTATAATGTATTTTTCTTTAAAATTTTACGTTTTATTTAATTTTATGAAATCTACGCTAAGTTTAAACTTTGAAGTCGCACCGTCATTTTTATCTATAATTCTAAAGAATAAAAACGAAGAAGAGCTGTGGAAAAACCAGAGGTTTAAATTAAATTCTTTCCATTTTTAAAGTAAAAAATTCTCTCTCATTGATGTCAAAATCACATTTTCTGATAACATTTAATATGAAAGTTAAGCTAGATAAACTCTGCGATTAATACCGCATTTATAGTAGTTACTTTCGCCCTGATTCATCATCATCATCATCACATCAGCCTATCGCAGTCCACTGCTGGACATAGGCCTCCCCAAGTTCGCGCCAGACTTCCCGGTTTTCCGCAATCCTCATCCAGCCTACGCCGGCAACCTTACGTAGATCGTCGGTCCAACGGGCCGGAGGACGTCCCACACTGCGTTTGCCAAGACGCGGTCTCCACTCCAGGACACGTCTGCTCCAACGACCATCGGTCCTGCGACACAAGTGACAGCCCACTGCTACTTCATATTGCTAATTCTGTGGGCTATGTCGGTTACTTTCGTTCTCTCGCGGATAGCCTCATTTTTAAATCTATCTTTGAGAGAAACCCCAAGCATAGCCCGTTCCATTGCACGTTGAGCGACTTTGAACTTGTGTACCAGTCCCTTCGTCAGTGTCCACGTCTCGGCTCCGTATGTTAACACAGGCAGGACACATTGTTCGAAGACTTGTTTTCAAGCTGATGAAACATAATTTAAAATCCGAATTAGTGTTTTTTTTTTTTTTTAAAATATCGTATCCAATTGAAAACTTTTTTTTTAATTTACTTATTGCACAAAGAAACACACAAGTGTTCACAGAGGCGTGCGTGTTAATGCAAAATAATAAATACTAGCTTCTGCGCGCGACTTCGTCGGCGTGGACTCCGCTCCTATTGGTCTTAGCGTGATGATACATAGCCTATAGCCTTCCTCGATAAATGGGCTATCTAACACTGAAATAATTTTTCAAATCGGCCCAGTACAACCAGAGATTACCGCGTTCAAACAAAGAAACAAACAAACAATCAAACAAACAAACTCTTCAGCTTTATATATTAGTATAGATAATAGTTTGTATTTTCCATGCGAGAAATATAGGTACACAATAATATAAAATTGAAAGATTAATAATTTAATACAAAATTAATAAAATATCTACTTATGTCGCTTAATAAAGTATTGATTGATTTTAATTCAATACGCGATTATTACTAATATTCATACAATATTTCAAGGTTAAAATGTGATCGACCTTCAACGCGTCTCTTAAGATTAATATTCTAACTTGAAATTTCATTTTATTACTTATCAACTTCTGTCTGCCTTTCACTGTCATGTTATTATAATTTTACTGAATTTTCAGTTCATATTCTTTGATATGAATCAAATTTCAACTTAGTGTATAATGGATATATTTAAAATAATGAAATCACTTACAATTTATCTCGGAATTTCCTGCTGAATAATATTAAACTTATTAAATAACAAAATTAATGTTCCGTCTTTTGAATGGACAATAATATTGTTTTAGGAATTTAATAATGATTAATATTATGATATTTATGTTTTCGTAATAAGTATTTTAGTTACAAAATAAGTAATAAAAATATGTATAAGTACATACAATAATTTATGATTTATTTGTCTTTTTAACCGACTTCCAAAAAAGGAGGAGGTTTCAATTCGATTTTTTTTTATATGTGTTACTTCAGAACTTGACTGGGTGGACCGATTTCTATAAACTTTTTTTAATCGAAAGGTGATGCGTGTCATTTGGTCCCATTTAAATTTATTTGAGATCCAACAAGTAGGGTAGAGCGGGGCTTAAAGGTCCGCGGGTATAAAGGTCCACCATAAGTATCTAAAAAACTAGTGACATATCGTTCTTTCCGACTATACAAGTTGTGAGAGGGGTGCGCGTGAGACGTAACAAGGTATCGCCGGCAGTCGAGCAACATCGCTATCATTGGCTATCAGGAGATATACAACCGCGTCTCGAAATTTTAACGTAAGTAAATTTTTTCATTATTATTCTTTTTAGTTTCGAGCACTGTTATTTCGTTTACCATGATTAAACGAAGTTTATTCGTATAGGTAATTTATTTGTTTATCACGATTTATTGTCATTTTTTAGCTAGTTTGAACGGTAATTTTTTTTATAATCTGTTAATACACTTACATATGGTTGGGGTAAAAAGGTCCACAATGGACCTTGTAACCCATCATTAATATATTGGCAAAATAAGATAAAAAATATTTTTTCTTTCAGTATGCGAAACTATAAAAGAAAAACTGACCGGGGCACTAAATCTGTGGAGTTACAAGACTAAATAATTAAGTAAAATAAGTTAAAAGATTTGTCATATTATGGCAAAAATTATAATTAAGGATAAGTGTTATCTTTTTTTAATTGTTGTATTGAGACTGCCTAGTGGTTAAAACTCAACAGTTAGAAATTATTAATATGTCATGTTTCAATTATTGTGATACGATAGGAAGCTTACAAAATAGTTTTTGTTAGTTAAAAAATACTTTTTTTGTTATTAAAGACTGCTTAAATATTATGAAACTTAATCTAAGTATGAAAAAGTTATTTTTTAGTTGAAAATAATAGTTGTTTTTTACTTTTTGTTTTTGGAATGAAAATAAACTATCGAATTTTATTGAATCAAGTGTTGTTATTATTTCATAAAAACTTTTAAAAATACAAATTAAATAGTGGACCTTTTTGCCTCCTGGCTGTCCCTTTTTACCCCAACTATGGGGCAAAAAGAGACAGACGACAAGGTCTAGAAAAATTGGAAAATGATACATTTCTATCATCACGATTCAACCGAAAATTGAGTTAAACATAGTCAGATAACTGTTTGTTTGAATAGCATTATATATTTTGATATAGCAGGCTCGGTTTTCACGGTATAATGCAAAATACTCAAATTGGACCTTTAAGCCCCGCTCTACCCTACTTTTCGAGTTACATCTAATAATGCGTTTTTACTATTTTTTCGTCGACCTACTTTGTATTAATACCGCATAACATTTTACTGGGCGTACCAATTTTGATGATTTTTAGTTTAATCGAAAGCTGATGTTTATCACGTGGCCAAATTTCACCGAGATCTAATCACAACTTTTTGAGTAATCAGATTTTTTTTTTTTTTATTTACTGAAACCACAAACAAGTTTACAATAGACATTAATTACATTAAGCTTAATTATTACAATTTAAGTTATTGCAAACTCAACACTGATGGTCACATTGAACATAATAAAATTTCAAATGGTGAACCTGTTTTACAATTCATTGTTTTTATAATTAAATTTGATAAGTTTTAATCAAAATATAATATACTAGCCGTCCCGTGCCCACTTCGTTGAGCGTTAAGTATTTTTGTTATGTACTATATCCCTGGGTTTTTTGTCTTCATCATTTCATTTTGGAAAGGACAAGATCTCGATGAAATTAATTAATAGAAATAACGCGTATTTACTTGACAATTTTTTCGTCTACCTATGTTGTATTACTTGTCGATGTAAGTGGTTTTTTTTTTTTCGTTTGCGAACAAACACAGTTATTCCCCGTCAAACACAACTTAATCTCTTGGATATTTCTATTCGCAACATGTTGATCCAAAATTAGTAATTGATTAGTTAAGGGGAACACTTACGGGCTTATTTTATATCCTACTGATAAGAACTATCAAAGAAAGAAAGAAAGAACACATTTATTTGGGACATTACACAACATCACAGACAACAACAATTAAATTAATAACAAAAAACAAACTTAAAAAAAAACATAAAAATAACAAAGAAAAAATAATATATAAAAATATCAGAAAAAAAAGAATTATACTTATCCATAAAAAAAAAACGATCAAAACATGAAAAAAAAAACAATAATAAAAAAAAACATACATCCGTAAATATCCTCAGTAACTTATCCTCAGGGTAAATAATAAACAACCGGTGAACCAGACTCTCAATTCTGTAAATAACTATAATTTGTCGTATTTAATATTTTGTTATGTAAAAATAATGTATGTCGTATATTTAATGTAATGTTTTTTTATATAATTTACATTACAGTAATTATCTTCTACTGCACTTCATACTTCTTGTGTTTAATGCCTTCTTCTAATAATAGTAATTAAAAAAATAATAATTGAAATTTCTTATTCAGATGTCATCGACTGGATTTTGGATAATTTAATCGACCGAACTCGTACCAGACGAAGTGTTATCAAGAAGCTAAAGGAATTAGGTCTTATATTCAAAGCGCCAACTAAAAGGAGCAACAAGGAGAGAAGAGAGAAAGTCCCGAAACATTTTACTGAAGATGAGGATAACCTTTTGAGAGAATTGTGGAAACAGTACGAGGGTTCGTCAGGTATGTGGTATACTAAACGCCTCACACTCGAAGCCCCAACTAAGATTTACTATGTAGGGTAGGGATATAGTCTGTACACGACACACAATCACAAACGCCCAGGCCACGGCAAACATAATTATGTATGGCCAATACAAATGGGGTATTCCATGCAAAATCGACCACTTTTGAACCCGACCCCTTTCAATCTGGCCAAAAGTTTTCCATTCTTTTCAACCCTTGAAAAAACATTTTTGAGCATTTATTCAAATTTTTTATTAAACTCAAAAAAAGTTATGAATTTTTCCAAAAAATTGCTTTTTTTTTTAATTTCATTTAAAAACAAAAATTAAAAAAAAAATACCAAAAGGTCAATTTTTGAAAACGTCAAAGCTGGTTAGTTGGTTTTATTAAAATCGGTTCTGTAGTTTTTGAGTGAAAGAGTTACAAACATACATATTATACACATCCCTCCTTCACATACTTTCGCATTTACAATATTAGTCTCTATAAAGTTGGTGTTATTTTATACACATAATATGTTGTGTTGTTAATTCGAATAAAATGAGCATTATTCAAATTGAACAGTCATTTTATTTTTTAAATCAAACTTGGAAAACATTGTCGACCAAAATAATTCTATCTAAAACTTAAATACAATACTATTTTATTTATTGAAAATATTAAATAATTTTGAATAAAATCCTCACTCGACAGAAAGATGTATTAGAACTAATAAAATTTGAAGTGAATTAGACTGGCCGTTTCGTCTGAGAAACGAATGCTACGTAAATTCGGTAGGAAAACGTCGAGCTTGTACGTTTTCATACAGAAAAAGGTCTAAGAACTAAATGAATCTACGAGATGAAATTTTTTATCCTTAGGGCTGCTTTCTTTTATTTCTGTATAAAACCGTCTTACATACTTTGTCTAAGAATTCAGTATATCATAAACAAAAAATAAATCTTATTATTAGTAATATCAAGCAAAATTGTCTTCCCCTCCCATTGAGATGCTGTTAAAAAAAATTACACATATTTTAAAACCATTATTGCTTCTAGATAAAAACTTAGTAATAGGTAGGGATCCCTAGTACATATTTTTCACCTGATTAGTATCAAGCTAATTTTCTGGGAGTAGCTTCATTTTGATGAGACGAACAAAAAGTTCCTCTTCGAAAACTCGATTGTGGTAGATAATAGAGTTAGCAGGAGATAGAGCAGCAGTGAGCGTAGGAGCGTAGGTTTTCTTTTAATTAGTTAATATTTATATAATTTGATGGTAATATTGTCCTACAAATTGCGTGGTACGTTATCCCGGTCCTACGCTCACTGCTGCTCTATCTCCTGTTAACTCTATTATCTACCACAATCGAGAGTTTTCGAAGAGGAACTTTTTGTTCGTCTCATCAAAATGAAGCTACTCCCGGAAAATTAGCTTGTTACTAATCAGGTGAAAAATATGTACGAGGGATCCCTACCTATAAACATTAGAAATGAAATAAAAGTAAGTTTGTGTGAAAGCCCTAATTATTTACAATTCTAGGACAATATTGTCATTCAATATTTTTTTCAATCTAATATAACCCTTAAGGATTTATTTATTACCCTTCTATTTTTATTCTATTTTATTTAGAATTTGACCTTAGTAACCCTCGAAATAGACAATATCCATAATAGAATTCATTGTACGAATATTTCCGAATTGATCGAGATATTTTCAATTTAGCGAAACCTTTATATGGTCGAATAAATGTATATGATGCGGAAATAGCTTTCATAATTGTAATTATTGTTCTATTGAAATATTAATAAGCATTTCTTCAATATATGAAGTTACGCGTAATTATTATTTTATATAAATGTTATGATAAATTTATTTCTACCTTTTCTATGCCAAGGTTGTCTGTTGTTGATAGTTTTTCATTGTCTCTCGTAGGAATCTGGTGTTCGTACGAAATATGTATTTTCTTTATATAAAACGTAATTATATCCGGTCAGTATATATTATGTTTGTTAAAGATATTTAAGGATAACAAAGTTGTATATCATTGTAGTAATAGAAGACAAAATTTATATTTGGTATATCTATTCTATTTAATGTATCTTCAAAGTAAAACTTCTTTACAAACGTTTGCCTGGGAAGTAAGCTAGTTAATGCGTGACGAGAGCGTTACGAAAAGTGAGATCGGGCAAGGCGAAGAGTTACGTTTCGTTTATTACTGTAAGAGCTAAAGAAGTTTTACTACAGTCGTGTGGTCTAAAGCTTACTCGTTTTTCATTGTTATCTATTCTAACGAATAATTTCATATTTATTTATTTTTAGTTTGATTGAATTAAAATTGCACAATGTGTTTTCTTTCCTTAAAGATAAGATAAAATATACAAATATACACATCTATAACACAATTTTGGATGTTGTTATCACAGCTATATTTGTAAATATTTCAATTAATAACGATAAAATTTCTGAGGTAGGGCACAGCAGGAAATTTGCTGCTCAAAATATGGAGCAGCCCGACTGGGGTAGTACCTCGACCTTACAGAAGACCACAGCTAAATAATACTGTTTTCAAGCAGTATTGTGTTCCTGTTGGTGAGTAAGGTGACCAGAGTTCCAGGGGGGGATTGGGGAGAGGGTCGGCAATGCGCTTGCGATACTTCTGGTGTTGCAGGCGTCTATAGGCTACGGTCTTACCATCAGGTGAGCCGTACGCTTGTTTGCCAACCTATTAACATAAAAAAAATTTTTAGATAAATACATCTCAACTCATACAGATATTATCGAAATATGCCATTAATATTTGAATTTTCGATTGCATAGATCCAATGGGACTAATAATCGCTCGGATGCCTAGAAAACGTTCGAAGCGTAGTTTCGTGGACCGAATGCTCGAACTTTGTATAATAGAAGACAAGAAACAGTGCCGTAAAAGGAAACAAAGTAAAACTAAGAGTGTGGATGACGATAAATCGAACGGTGAGTTTCTGAGCAATTGAACTTTATCTGACCGACTTCTGTATTGTACTGTGTCTCCTTTATACCGAACATATTTTCATTTACAAACTTGAACGCCAAGGAAACTTGTTCTCGATTTGTCCGTCTATTACTTTGTATAACTTTCCAATTAGTAGTTTCCTTTTCGTGTTTATTTGATATTTGCTCTTTTTATTACTTATTGTTATTTTTTGAATGTTTCTTCGTAATGTTTGAATTATCTTTTGTTAAAGAATAATGAAGATTATGTTAGTATTTTGAAATTTTATGATTCAATTTACCGTTTCTTAAAATGGCGGTTATTATCTATACTAATATATAAAGCTGAAGAGTTTGTTTGATTGTTTGTTTGTTTGTTTGTTTGTTTGTTTGAACGCGGTAATCTCTGGAACTACTGGGCCGATTTGAAAAATTCTTTCAGTGTTAGATAGCCCATTTATCGAGGAAGGCTATAGGCTATGTATCGTCACGCTAAGACCAATAGGAGCGGAGTAAACGCCGACGAAGTCGCGCGCAGAAGCTAGTTTTCAAATATTTTAAAGTATAACTTATTTACGCACGCTTGATTTGGGGAGTAAGCTGGTGAATGCGTGACAAGAGCGTTACGAAAAATGTGATTGATAGGCGAACGGAGCAAGAGAGAGGTGCAAGCACACATTTTCTTTCTCTCTTTCTCTCATAGCCAGTTACGTTTCGTATGTCTAAGACACTGCAAGACTATTGCTAAAGAAGTTTTACTTCAATCGTGTGGTCTAAAGTACGTACTAATTTTTCTTTAATTAATTTTCTTTTTGTTATAAAATAATTTTTCTAGAAAGTTCATCCGATTCCGAGCATTCTAGCTCAGACAGCGATAACGATGTGAGATCGCCGCCGTCTCTTACCATCAAACCTAGAAACAAAGCTGTGAGTATGAAGGAAAAACGTAAGCAACCAGCGACTTGTAAAGGATTGAGTGCGGGTGAAATAGTCAAGCTGTTTGTACAAGCTGTTGATAGCGGTATGTATATATTTATTATATTTTATTTATGTAAATATTATAGTTGAGAAATCTATACTAATATTATAAAGCTGAAGAGTTTGTTTGTTTGAACGCGCTAATCTCAGGAACTACTGATCCGATTTGAAAAATTCTTTCATTATTAGATAGCCTATTTATCGAAAAATGTTATATGTCATCACGCTATGACCAATAAGAGCGGAGCATCAATGCAGAATGTTTCAAAATCGGGGATTTTTTTTCAAGTAACTATTCCACGCGGACGAAGTCGCGGTTAGTTTAAGTAGCTAGTTTCATTATAAATATATTTTGAAGTGTAATTGTAATTTGACAAAATTAACTAATTTTCCATCATCCATCCATTTGTTTGTTTTGTTTTTTTTTTTTGTCTTTCATATTATTTTTAAAGATCTTTAATAAAAATCTATGAACACTGTTATTGTTATCATGATTTGTAATATTGTAAAAAATCATAATTTATATTTAACAACCGCGAAATTTTAAATTTCAAATAAGAAAGAGGATTACCTATATATTTGAATTGGAACAAAAAAAAAAACAAATAAATAATGTTTATATTCAAGTAGGCAACTATTGAATCGTATTTCAACTAACGTCGTTAACAAATAATTCATATTTCAAAAGCTACATACTGAACAACATATGAACTTAAATTATTAGAAACATTAATTTTTTCCAGTATTACTGATTTGAGCCTAAAACTTTTAAACATCAACTCTCTTTATTTGCAAATAAAAATTGTTTCAAATGTTGAGAGCAAATATCTTAGTCTGAGAGAAAAGAAATATTTAACTTCTAAGCGAAAAGTTTTCTACTCTAAGTTTTGTAATCGAATTTATAAATCCGCCCACTTGCTCTCCTGACTTGTATCAATTATAATTGAACCGCTCAACGGAGAGATTCAAAACACGCAAAAAAAAACCCTAATATAGATTTCAAATAGGCGATCGGACAGTAATCAGATTAAAATCTATAATGTACTTAGATAAAATAAATATTATACTGCTTTGCGATTATTTATCGAATAATAATTTAATATAATTCATTTAAATATTTTTAAATGAAGAAATAAAATGTCGTTATTTACAATATTATTAATCTGTAATAAAACACCAAGTCACCAACTAGAGTGCGTGACGTCATTTGGCGGTACAAGCCACAGAGCACTTTAGGAAAGAGCAAGCATTGGCTGCACGGGCTACTATCTATCCGTATTTTCAACGTCCTCTGTGCTTTATATACTCTTTGTTTATTACCTCCAGATGACGTCACGCGCTGTCAGATGTAATAACGTGGCATTTTGGCGGGATTTTTAAACAAACATTATTAAAACATGATTTTGACTAAAAGGCTGTAAATTAATGCAATTTTATTTTTTATGGGTATAAGTATCCATATAGATTAATTTAAAACGCTTTTTGAAAATGTGTCCGATCCCCTATTATCAAAATTCAAAACTAGCTTTCTAACATCTGTATAAAATAAATCCATACAAAATAACTAAAACCGGCATGACTCATTTACGTATTGACTCCATACAAAAATGTTATGTTAAGGCCATATTTGTGCTTCATCGTTTTAGTCGGGCAAGACTCGTAATAGTAAATAAGAAGTAAAATCGTATACAAATTATAAGTGTAAGAAAGAGGCGCTTTGTTCAAGCGTTCATAAAGGCTATAAACCTAACCAAGGATATTAAATTCTGAATGATTTTTCTACCAAAAAGATAAAACTATTTCTCTGAGAATTGGCAGATGTACGTACGTCTCAAATTTTATCCCGAAATCCACTGCTGGGAATAAATATTGTCTATTAAATTGGTTTTAAATAAAACTGTTTCACTTATTACTGCAGGGTAAAGTCCCGTAAGATTTATTTAGTTTGACTAGCCCGTTAGCGCAGTTTGTAGTTACCATGTTTTTGGTCTCTTATGGATTCCATTCCCAACTCGATTTTGGGTTTAATATATGTTTACTTTTACATGTACCTATGTTTATCGAGGAGAAAATTATTTAGCTATATAAGTCTGTTGTTACCTATAACAAGCATTAAGTTTCTAACTTAAGGAACAGACGACCGCGTGTGTATGTTAATAGATATTTCATTTATTTAGCAACGGTTCAAATAATATTTGACTAGCCCTGGCGCAGTTTGTAGTGACCCTGCTTTCTGCTCCGGGGGCCGTGGGTTCGATTTCCACCCCGAGTCTGGGTGTAAAGTATATTTATTTATATATATATGTAGTATTTATATGTATGTTTATCGAAAAAAAAATGTAGCTATATCAGTGGGCTATTATAACACAAGTATTAAGTTGCTTACTTTAGGAACAGACGACCATGTGTGTGTGTGTGTGTGTGTGTGTGTTTGTGTGTGTGTGTGTGTTGTAGATATTTTTTTATAACATTTCCTTAAAACAGGTCTAACCGAAGCCCTGAAGTGGCTAGCAGAGAATTTAGAAGAAGTAGCGCTAGACCAAGAGGCAGAAGGATTCGATCCTACTTCAGAAGGAACGCCTCTTGTCCCTATTTCAAGCGATTCAATAGAAGCTATGGAGAACCCGATATTTATTAAAGCATTAAAAAGTATAGGCCTCGTACCGCCTAGTGATGAACAGGTAATGAACTTTATATAAACATAATAATAATAATTGTTCATGGGTTTTATCGTTAGAATTTGGTACAAAATTGTTAGGAGCTAATACTATGCTGTATGACGCTTTATTTTTAAATGATGAATTCTTGGTAATTGATCATTAAATCCTCTTAAAATAAAGTAACTAAAAAACTGTTCTCTAGAGTAGTTGTCAAAGTAAATAATATTGGATTAGAAATAAGAACAGAATGTAGAAATAAACTGAAATTCTATATACTTTTTAATTACATTAAGTAGCTGTAAACATAAAACGATTGATTTATGACGTGACAACGTCTAATAAATCGATGAACGCTGGCTGCATGCACGAAAATGGATGACTCATTGTAGCGTTACACTCATTGTCCCGTTACGCTCATTGTACGCTTATGCCGCATCTATCTCTCTTCTACTACTACTACTACTCGATTGGCCTATGCGTCCGAGGAGATGTTTTGTTCTGACTTTGTCACCTTAAACTATCATCCGTAAACCAACTTTACAGACAACTAATTTTTTTTTTTTTTTGTTAGTAATTTATAGAGTTTGATTGCGATAAATATTATGTTCTAAATAAAGCTTATAACTACGTATGATTACAACGCCTGCAAATATACGTATAACCATTAAATAACGATTTTGACGAGACATAGCCAGAGAATGACAATGGGCAATATAACAAATAAAACAATCTTCACGATCACGATTCAGCCTGTAATATCCCACTGTTGGGCATAGGCCTCTTCCCCATGTAGGAGAAGGATCTCTTCATTCTACCATCTTCATTGACCTTTTGATAATCTTAACGTAACATACTTAACCAATACATTTTGCAGGAAACCTATTGGAGGATACCGAGTTCATTACACCACGAAACCTTAAGAAAAAGACGTGAAATTATATTAAAAGCAGTTAACAACGAACTTATCATTGATAATACAAACGAAAACAATAAACGAAACGATGAATCAACACAGAATAACGATTCTAAAGATGAATCAAGTGACGATGATTTATTCGAGAAGCTAAGAATGATGCGTGACGCTACTCCTTACAAAAGTGATAATTCAAATAAAGCTAAACCGGATAATCGTAAACGCGATCGCAGTGTAGAATCGAATGAAGAAAATAATCGTAAAATGCAGAAAATCGATGAAGATGATAGCGAAGACATATTGTCGTTCGCTAAGAAAACCTTACAAACTGATTTACCGGATACTGAAGACATTCTGAGCGATTTACCTCAAAGACCAGCCGATAGTGGTAAGCATTCTTATTATTATTTAGTGTTATTCGTTAGCACGTTAATAAGATTGTTATTTATTTAATTAAAATAAATTATAGAAATATTATAAAGCTGTAGAGTTTGTTTGTTTGTTTGTTCGAACGTGCTAATCTTAGAAACCACTGGTCCGATTTGAAATATTCTTGTAATGTTAAATAGCCCATTTATCGAGGAAGGCTATAGGCTATAGGCTATTTTGTTTTTTAATTAACACGTGTGTAACCGCGACGCACAGCTAATAAAGAATACAGACGAATTTTATACTACTGTCGATAAATTTGTTCAATCTCTAAATGTTATAAATTATGTATAAAAATCTTTGAAGTTTAAATAATAAATCTGAACATGATAACAGTATTTTAAGAAATTCTCGTGTCAGAATACTTTTATAGTTAAAATATGTGCGTACAATCATATTTGATAAAATTAATTATTATTAATCATTCTCTCTCATGGTACATGGATGTATTTCTTTAGCGTTTTAAATTTAAATTATGAATCCTTTACCACTCGCTACTTTAAATATTATAACCTACTTTAACGTTGTACAAAAAAGGGGGGATTAAGCTGTAATTTGACGTTTTAATTAAAAAAGAAATATGAAAGTTATCTCGTTTTCAGACAGCGACGAAGAAGTACTGCCGGCGAAACGATACAAAAAACGGGTAATTAGCGACGATTCAGAGTGAAAAACTTATTAAAATTGTTTTATTCGCATTCGAAATTTATATTTCAAAATATTCTAAATAAAATTCTATTGAAATGACTAATATTTATTTTATAACCTTCCTTTGAAATTTTTTCTAATTTATTTTACAAGATAGTAATATTTTGTTAAGCTAATATTTTGTTTGAGTAAACAAAGGTTTTGCAGAGTAAGGGATCAGAAACGCTCGTCAAACACCAAAAGACCGCTATCAAATTTGATGAAATTTTAGAACCGGTGAACGTCAAATTAAATTTTAATTTAAATTGAGTTACAACCCTAAACATCTGCAATAATTGTAACATTTACATAATGTGTTTATGAAGTAAAACTTTTTTACGCGCGCTGACTTGGGAAGTAAGCTGGTGGATGCGTGACGGGGCGTTACGAAAAGTGTGATCGGGCGAGGCGAACGAAAGTTGAGCGGGAGACATAAGTTAGTGAAGATAAAAAAATACTTCAGTCATATGGTATAAAGCACATTAATGAATTAAGACTAGATAATTGTCGTTTAACAGTAAATAAAAACACATATTACGATATATTTAAGTAAAACAATCCACAGCCTTATTATCGTAGATAATGCGAACAATGTACACAAGCCATTGAATACTATCCCTATAAGTAGGAATTTCAATATCCAGCCATGCGCTAGCAATATACTCTCATGGTGCATTTCCCGGTATTTTCCTTTCATTGCGAGTTGTATGTTCATGCATCCAATATTGCAAATATTGTGCAATATCGCCGACACGACTAGAGACAGAATACAAATACCTTTTTTAACCGACTAAAAATAGGTTCTCAATTCAGTACGCGAATTGGTTGGGCGTACCGATATTTGTGGGATGGTAATTTTTTTTTTTTGGTATGTTTTCCAACGTTTACCATTGTGTTATTAAAGGAATCTTGGCGATTGTGAATGTGTTTTGTCTTTTAACCCACCCCAGCTTCGCACGGTTGAAAAAACTGTCAGTGTTCCTCTACTATATTATGCATGGATTATACATATAAACCTTCCTCTCGGAATCACTCTATTTACTAAAGAAAACTGCATCAAAATCTGTTGCGTAGTTTTAATGATCTAAGCATACAGACAGCGGGAAGCGACTTTGTTTTATACTATGTAATGATACGTTACGTATACGTTTATGTATACTCAAAGGTTTTAGGGCTAAGATAAATAGTATTGGATGGTTATGCAGAAGTACATTGCCAGTGTAGCTCGTCTAAATTGGAACGAAGTCTTTAAATATGGGCTAGGATTTTTTTTCGCGTCCAACGTGATCTATAAAACCTACAGAACCCCCATTTGAAGGAACGCAGTTAGGAGTCGATCATTGTGTATAAAGAAAAAAACCGGAGTATTTTCTTTAATTTTGAAGACTATAATAGCACTACAAAATTCACCTTCTTAAATTATGAATTATTTTAAAAAATTTAATGTTAATACCTACCTTTATCTTTTTCAAATACTGCCTAGAAAAAAGAAATGCAAACAATAGAAAAAAAAAATCCTTCCTAAAGTAATTAAACAGGATCTTAACGTCACAAACATGAGATGTCACTACACGGAAGCAATGTCTAGCACAGGGGTCGTCAACTGGCGGACCGCGGTACGTATCCGGACCGCCGACCCATTTTGTGCGGACCGCGAGAACACAGAAACTTACACTACAGAGTACATAATTTAATAAAAATATATCCCACACAACTTCAAACTTCAGACAGTCCTCAATAAAAAAAAATGTCATTTTTTCTCCTTAATGTGTAAAAAATACTTTTGTTATTTCGTTTGTTTAAACTTTAATAAATATTTTTTATATATAAAATGATGTGGGGACCGCGGCGGTCATTTTATTTCTTCAAACGGACCCCGAGCGAAACTAATTCATAACCCCTGGTCTACATCTTTCAAAGATTAATTTCGAGGGGAGCACTAAATCTTTTCACTCTGAATCAGATTAGCACCCTCCAAATCTTTCCCTTTGAAACACGTAAGCTTTTTGTTTCTAGGTTTTTGTAAACAAAAGCAAAGGGTCGTTTTGTTTATTTCTTTTGTAAAAAAACAAATGAAATCGGAAATATCCTCTGTATTTATTTTTCTTTTTTGTTTTGTTGATAATTTTACATTTTATACTCTTACTAAATAAAAGGTCGGAATGGAAAACTACTGCGTCTCTAATAACTAACTCGGTGACATTACCTATGAAACGTTTTCAGAAGAGCAGAAAAACATTTTTTTCAAATCTTGAATCATTAGAGGTGATCTTGTAAATCAAATTTTCTCTCACTATTTCTTTATTCCATCTTTAGTCCTTGAAACAACAATTTGTGAATAGGGATTTGGTGCATAATTAAAATAAAAAGTGAATTCATCAACTTTCCCCCTAATGTATTCCGCAAGTCACTGTCCAAATATTTAAACGATGGTTTTTATCTCGTAATCCCATGGGGTGGTTTCTTATTCAAATGTTCAGTCAGCTATTTTAATGTTTCAACACAGCTCGTCATCAATCTCTACTGAGCTCGAACGTGGCCCATTACAGACGCCCTCGTGCAATTATCCACTCGAATAAAAACGTTTTAAGTGTTAAATTAACGATATCTCAGCGGGACGTTAACTTGTCCGACTAAGTGATTAATATAAACGCTCGAGAACTCATCGTTAGACCCATTTGGAGCGCACAAAGAATCCTTAATATATCTTAAATAACTTTTAAATTTTACTAAGTTAATAAATGTTTTGGGAGTACTTAATAGTTTACAAGTGATTATCGATTTCAATTTCTCTGAACTGAGTGGTTCTGTTAATTTATTTAACGTGCTAAATGCCTCTTACTCAATTAAATAGGTACTTAATGGATTTTGTTAAAAACGGTAATTTGATCGCTCATTCCATAATTATTATGAGAGTACCTACCTAACATTATACTTTTTTTATACAAATGATGGGGCATCTAGTGTGAATGTAAAATACATTTTCATTGCTGGTAGCACTAAGGATACTTGTAACGACTCGCTGTTCTTGTATCTGCTAAGATTCTTTTGGTTTGTGCATTGAATGCTGAGTTGTGTTATTTAACCGTTCTAAATAAATGCAAAGACTGATAGAAATGTGTGTACTTCTAACTTTAAAAATGCCAGAACTCCAATTAGTAGATAGATCTTACATACCTGTAAGAGATGACGATGACATCCCTAATTGTGAAGTTTTGTGTTGGAATAGAGTTTGAAATAAATGGAACATGGATTAGCGTACCTACACATATTAGGTATAACTATACAAATAAATAAAATTATTTAATAGATATAATTATGACATAATCGTAGTATCCGCTATATATAGTAGGTAGGTAGGTATATACCTATTTGTGTAGCGTTTTCATTAAAAATGACAGAAACATTTTAGGTTTTTCTTTGTTTTCGTGTAGGTAGGTACCTACATTTATTCTGTTCGTGTATCACTATTTATTCAATGTGTTTATGTTATAGTTAGTATTCAGGTTAAACTCAGTTTCGGTACGCGCCTTCATACTACGGAACAAACTTCCAAGAGTCATTCAAACTAGTCCTTCCATTGTTTCCTTTAAATATAAATTAAATTAATGATGGTTAAGGATGCTTTCACTAGCTAATGTGTAATCATCTGTACCTATAGAATATGTAGGTAATTTACTTATATATTATAGTGAGTATGTACCTAGAAGTTACCTAATGTTTATATTACCTAGCTAGGTAAGTATACTTATTTTTTCACAACCCAAGCTCGCGAGAACGATTGGTATAATCTATTATATTACAAACATCACTACAGATATAATAAATATCAAAAATCGTAACTTCTTCGACACTTCGGCAAACAGTTTCGCTAAAGAAACGTTTTTTAAATCCGATTCATGCTTATTTCATCTTCTATATCCGCGAAGGATCTCATGACGCTAAAGTTATAATGACTTCTAGCGACGACCGGTCTACGATTATTATGCAACCGTAAATATTGAACTACCCTGGAATTTCGCTTTAAAAGTTTTAAAAATCTCTTGCTAACTGGATCTGTGTGGATTCTTTTTTTTAACGTTTTTAGCTCAATTTTCTGGACGTGAGCAATTTCTAACCGTGTAACTATTCAACGTGAAAATATTTTAATATAGGTACCTACATACGAACGTATTTTAATTAAAATTTCTGTCGTGTTTGATAGTGGACAGTCTACATTGTGAATATTAACATAACATTTAAGTTAAAACGTAATACAGAGGCACCGTTTAATTACACTTAACGGCCAAAATGCTTTACCAGATTCATATGAAGTATGGCCAAGTAAAATATCCACTACCATTGTCAAAAGATAAGTTTTATATTTCCTAAAAGTACATATATAAGATACATTTTAAATTACAAGATAAGATACATTTTAAATTAATTTAAAGTATTCATTAAAATTAACACAATACCAGAAAAGATTCAAAGAGAATTTTCGTAGATTATCGCGTGAGGCGAACACCTGCAGATAAAAACGAAATTGAATTTACCCTCGCACAAATAAACCGGTATCGCGTCGATATAAATCTCGAGGCTCATCCCCTACAAACGGAAAACAAAGTTTAATAGAAAAGTAAATAGAAAAAGTAAAAGTTAAAATACTGAATGTCAAAAGTTTAAATTCGTCCCCGATAGCGGATAGGGTCATTCGGGGCAAAAGCACGCAATTTTTTTTCCAAAGCTTATAAAATTGATATAGGTGTAATACTTCGTACGCCTTCTATTCCATGATTAAGCACACGCATTACACCTTATGTAAATGAAGAGTTTGGGACCATTTTGGTTTCCGTTAATCCATAATTAGCAATTTTATTTTTTTTTCCTTCTGCGTACTTTTACCTCAACTTTTGGGTAAACGTACGCAGTCCTTTGGGGTACGAGTACGCGTTGCGGGTAAAAAAACGCATACAGATGCATCAAATAATTTGTAAACGTTTTTTGTCTGAAAGCTCTTTTTATTCAAATCAAACACAGACAAATCTATATCTGATTGATATTCATCAATAAAAAAACTTATTTTAATAATAAACATTTCAAAAAAAGTTATGTTAAAAGCAGTCTACTTATAACATGATAAAATATTTTTTTCAATTATCGAAACATAACATGATAATCTTCTAACGATAACGTTTAACAGACGATACATACTATTTAAAACTTGCAATTATTGAAAACAATTAACAAAAGGCTTCTTACAAATAATATGGCAATCTGATCTTAAGTTTAGCAGTCAGTCTCAGTTACTTTTTTATTAATTTTCCAGACTCGTTGATAAAGCTTTTAATCTATAACTTATATATCTAGCATATAAAAGGTAACATCATAATCTAACAAAAAAATAAACAAAAAAGTCTCAAAAGCTTTTAAAATAACATTTTCTTACATTTCTAATTGGTGAAAATCAGTCTCAAAAACTTTGTGTGTAATACCTAATATTTAATCAAAACAGGAACTTTAAAAAAAATCTTACAACAAAATACTATAAACTTATTCACAAAAATCACAGACGTAATTACTCATGCCTGGTTCGTTTGCTGTGCATTTTTCATGGAACCATCTTCTACACATAATACATATAATCCAGTCTTCGTACAGAGGTTCTTCATATTTTTCATCACAAAGTGGACAAAAATACGCTTCAACTTCTTTCAGAGATCTTCTTTTAGATTGTGATCGAGATGTTGAAGGTTTCGGTTGCGACACCGTGGCTTTAGTTTTACCCGTAAGGCGTGTTTTGCGCTTTTGAGTACCTGATGGTCCAGGGGAACCTAAATCATCAAAATTGACTTGCTTAACATGGCGTGTCTTTTGTTCCATCAATTTCTTTTTTTCTTCCAATTGCTTTTTATATGGACTGGATGTTATAATTTCTGATTTTAAGCAAGGTCTTGTTCTTTTCTTCTTTTCTTTCATGCGTGGTAATGGACTTAATTGAGCCACAGTAACAATTGGAGCATCCTTTTGTGCCGCTGTTGTTGCCAAATCAGGGTCATCTCTTTGTAAATCAGCAATATTCTGATCGTTGAAATCGTTATCATCTTTTTGTGATAAATCTTCTCGTTCTTTATTGCTGGAAGCATTATTACTAGCCTCGTGGCAAGCAGACAAATTAAATCGAGCAGTCACTTCATTTAGGTTCATACTTTCATCATCTATAATTGTTGTATCTGAATCAATACAAGCTTCTATACAATCTGCATCAGATGTTTGTAGTATTGAAGGACTTTCTGGCAAAACTATGTTTTCAACAGATGTTGGTTGATCATCTCGTTTGTCCGTGATACAGCTTGACAAGGGTTGAATATTATCATTATTATCAATCATATTATTATTTTGCAGAACAGGACTTTCTGGCCTTTCAGTTATTTCTACAACCTGGTTAGTAACTGAAGCCGGAGCGAAATCTGTATCATCAAACAAATCATCTGCGAACGGATATATTCCTGTTGCTTTGAAGCCAGACTCAGCGTTGGCTATAGTCGCTGCTTTTTTAAAAGCATTATTGAATAGACCGGCCACTTGAAATTGGGTTATACCTCTTCCAGGGTGATGGTTCGTCCATTTTTCGCATTCGATTGCATATTTGGTTTTTAAAGGACTGTGAACGGCTACATCTAACGGCTGGAGCTTGTGGCTTCCATGAGGCGGAATAGTAAGCATAATAATATTGTGCTCTCTAGCATAATTTAATGCGTCCAAGCTTATATGGGACGAATGGCTGTCCATAATAAGTAGTACGGAATCTTCCTTAGATGGATGAGCGAAATCTTTAAAATGGGTGAGCCAGTTGATAAACAGAGTTGAGTTTATGTATCCACTATCAGACACCATGCAAATACTTTCTCTTGGGCCACCGTCTAAAAGTTCGGCTTTTGGTCTTTTGCGAGGGAAAATTAATGCTGGCGGCACAAAATGTCCAGTCGCACTCATACACATCACAGCAGTTATTGTCATACCTCTTTCTGTAGACACAATTTTACCGACGACTCTTTTTCCCTTAGGAGCTACTACTTTTGGTGTCTTCTTGGGAACAGTGCTTATTCCGGTCTCATCCATATTATAGATCCGGTGCGGCCGAAAATGGTACTTGTCGTATATCTCTTTGAGGTTGGCATAAAACTTTTCCACTTGCACTCGGTTAAAGCCAATTGCTCTAGCTAAGCTGACTGGAGCTGATTGCCGCACACCAAGAATAGGGTTTCGTTTAAGGAAGCCTTCCACCCAGTCACGGCCAGCTGTTTTAGTCGAGTGATCAAAACGGTGGGTAATATTGTTAGCCTCAGCAAATTCGTAAGCTAACCGACGTAAATCACTAATAGTGATTCCGAAAAATCTTTCATCCATTGCCTGGCAGTGGACTGCAAATTCAGCCTCTTGGTCTTTTGTAAAAGTTGGTTTAAATCTACCCAAAGATGTAGGCACATGATCAGTTTTTAACCGTTTTCTTAGTGTTGCTTCATGAATTCCTACGGCATCAGCAGCAAATCTTTTGCTTTTTCCTTCAGCTATAAGTATTTTTGCAGCAATTATTTTTTCTTCCGGCACTAAAGTCCGATTGGGTGTCTTTTTTATATAAGTTCGAGGCATAGTTCAGCATTCTAAAACAAATAAATAACATCAAATTATTATAAACAATTACAAATTCAAATTTCTTTATTTTGGTCATCAGATTACACTTGAACAATCACACTTGACTCGCACTTTAAAACAATCACGAAACTGGTTAACTGTTAAAGTGACTTCTTAAACTTTGTTCAAAATAATAGTAAGAGGGGTATAAGTACGCGCGTAATACTACCCCCGTCCTTTTACCCCCAAAGACCGACTTCGAAAAAACACTCAAATGCCTGGTACTCAATAAAGTTAGGTTATAACACAGCATTGTAACAAATTGTCTAATAATCATTAAAAACAAACAAAAACACTTATCTTCTATAATTGTCTTTATAATAATGTGACACACTTTTCCCTATCACAAAAAACGTTCGAAAAACTTACCGATTTGTGTTTTTTTTAATTTTTTTCCGAACCACAACACGCACTGCGCAATAAATGACTGCTCAATATGGCGGCTCAAGCGCCGTTGTTTTTGTCAAGAAAGCCCCCCTGCCCTCTCGCCCCTTACCGAGATATTGGTACTGCGTACTTTTACCCAGTGCGGCGGTTTACCCCAAATGACTCTACCGTTTTGTGAACTCATTAACGCTTAATATCGGTTGACATTTGGTGAATCATTTTATTATTGGAAACGAATTAAAAAACACATATTTTTGAAGTAAAACTTCTTTAGGCGCATGACGGGTAAAATTTGAGAGACCGGTAACGCGGCAGCGTCAGGGACGGTCAGTACTTGGATGGGTGACCGCCTGGGAATACCGCGTGACGTTGGCTTTTTGTTTCTTTTTTTTTCAATTAGTTCTTTTTTGTATTTTAAATTCGTTTTTTTAATTAGTTTTTTTTTAATTAGTTTGCCAAAGAAGTTTCACTTTTGAGACATGACTGTGTACTTGTAGGTACGCACGATTTTTTTTCGCTATTGCTAAGTAAAATACATAATAAGAGAAGCTAATTTAAACTGCATTTAATTATCAATTAGGATAGCAGCAATACAGTCTGTTGGAATAGTAGTCATAACGACAATGCTTTTTGCCAACGCGACAGGGCGGTGTGAAGAGACGCTTATCTCCCATGCACAGACAGAGCTAATTCGCAAGCATTCAATTGTTCTGTTAAATTAATTTTCCGGTACTTAAACGCTATTTCTTATAACCCTCTTCATAATTGCCTCGAACTGTATAAAGACTTCTAGCGCAAGATTTAAAATGCATTACGTAATTTATTTAATTAATGAAAGGTAACAATTAAATGTTCAAGTAGTAGTTATAGCTTTTTGAGCTTTTAAAACTCCGACATCAAATACTCAGTGCATAGGGTTTTTTCTTAAATGGATAATCTGTATTTTTTGACTAGGCATATCGTTCGATCAGTATTCCGACAGTAGAGAAAACTACGAAATACTAATTAGGAGTTTATTCGCCGCCAGGGATTTATTCAAATGAGCAATACATATTCAGGAGTAATTAATCACCAACGTCGATACTGCTGTAATATTTTTGCCAGCCGACGCGCTACGGCCACGTTGAGCCTCACAAAGGTGGATTAACAAATATTCTTAAACTATTCTGTGTTGATTTGAAAGGCAAAACTTTTATTTGACAAAGTAACGATTACAATTCATAACTTTAGACATTTTTTTTCACGTGATTTCAATTATTTGAGGTAGTGCACAGCAGGAAATTTCCTGCTCAAAACATGGAGCAGCCCGACTGCGGTAGTACCTCGACCTTACAGAATATCACAGCTAAATAATAGGTACTGTTTTCAAGCAGTGTTGGTGTGAGTTCCTGTTCATAAAAAAGTGTGTACCTAATAGTGTGTTTATATTACCTACATACTTACGCAATCTCACTAACAAATGTAGGTACAATATTCAAAATGTTCTACAAGGGTTAAAACGCACAATAACGACGCCACTATCAGTTCTTAAATACTTATACGTACCTAATTTTACCCCTTACATGTTAGAAAATAGCAATTATTAAGAAAATTCTTTTTTCTAATAAAAAAATAAGTTTTAAAGTTGTTAGGGTGCTAAGGCTAACTGTTATAGTCTATGCATAAAAGCCTCGAGCTCGGTCAGTTTCTAGCGGGTACTAAAAAAGTTATAACTAGACTGTCAAACTTGATTTTGGTTTGAAACTTTGAAAGCAATTTCAAAGAAAAAGTATTTTCGTTTATAACCGTTACATAAAAAAAATACATTCGTACTTATTCCGACGACAGCAACATTTATGTGAATATTTTATTAATGAAATATTTCCTAAATTTAATTGAAAAGTGACTTTATTGGTCGTAACCACAAACGTAATAATTGCAGATCAATTAGAAGTTGAAGTTGTCGGCGCGCCGGCGAGCGAATACGATTCAATTAGTATTAGCCGATATAGCCGACCTACGCTCTCTCCGTCAGCGAATTATCTCGTACTTGCAGTCGATTTAATAAACCTCACTCACACTAACTCCGCTCAAATGAGATATATTTGAAAACGCCATCCTTGATCATTGATCCTTCTCCTACATGGGGAAGAGGCCTATGCCCAACAGTGGGATATTACAGGCTGAATCGTTGAAAAGGCCACGGCGAATATAAAACTCATTAATTTTAATACTAGCTAACCAGGTGAAGTTCGTACAGCCGTATGTTTTTGTCGTGAATATATCGACTCTTTCGATTCTTTGTTAAATTTTCTTTCATACAATTCTTGTTCTGGCAATAATGAACACAAAAAGACAATTATCTATACAATTTGGTTTAGTCGTTCAGAAGACGTTTATCTGATTTTATTTGCGAAACAGATAAATAAAAAGGATTTAAGGTAAAAAATTGTGTTTCATATTTGTAAATAATGTGAAAAGGAAAACTCCGTATTAGTATTTTTGACGATTTGTTAGTATTAAAGGAATACTTAATCCAACTCCTTCGGTCGATATTCGTAAAACCGAATTCTTTGAGTCAAATTTGCCAAAAGACCGTCATAACATTTACATAGGCCGCGCTTCAACTATCGTCGACTTAATATAACGCGTGGGCGATCACATTTTGCTAGGTCATATCCAAACTTTTCTAATAATCGAAATTTTTGTATCCGAAGACACAAATACGAAAATAACTATTTATTATCATATTCATAGCCTATGTCCCTCTATAAAATGTCTTACACTATTTACTTTAAACCATCACTAAATAACTCAGAAGATTCAACATTCCTAATGTCGGAAAATTTTTACATTATTGAGATATTTGACGATGCGTTTTCGCAGCGGTCAAACAACTGGCTGCGCATAGAGTTGCCAGATGGTCGGGATTCGTCGGGATTGTCCCGACATTTCGTATGATGTCCAGAGTCCCGAAAAAATACTAAATGTCCCGACAAATAACAACAAATCAAAAATCTCAAACTATCGCGATAATAATAATCTAAAATTCCGTAAAAAGTGAAAATCATTTCATTCACCACTTAGTCTAGTCGATAAGTTGAAAATGGTCGAAAATAGAGATACTGCTCTTAAAATTATGTGTGTGATAGCTTATTGGATCTGGAATGACGCCTAGAAAAATGTTCTAAAAGCGTGTATTAGCACTTAAAAAAAATTGCACAAGTTACAAACAATGAGAAAAAGGAAAGAAATGGCCTTTCGTTTTTTGCCAATATTTCATAAACTGTTAATATTTAAGAAATTTGAAAAAAAAAATGATTCTGAAAGAGGAGGAAATTTTTAATAAAAAACTTATTTATATGGAGATGGAGGAATTATAAAATAATAAATAACTAGCTGCTGTGCCCGCTACTTTGTCCGCGTGGAATTTAACAAAAATTGTTCAGTTCGCAGTTATGAAAATAATAATCTAAAAAGTAGCCTAAGTTACACCTTATTACATCAGCTATCTATCAGTGAAAGTCCCGTCAAAATCGGTCCAGCTGTTTCAGAGATTATCCGGAACAGACAGACAGACAAAATTGTAAAAAATGTTATTGTGGAATATGTACCGTGTATAGATCCATATGCATTTAGTAAAAAGCGGTTATTTTAATATTACAAACAGACATTCCAATTTTATTTATTTGTACCTATAGATATTTGTATCTCCATGATAGAGTTACTGGAGCTGGGAGTTTTTTATTGGAAATTTCCTCCTCTTTCAGAATCTTATTTTGAAATTTCTTAAATATTAACAGTTTATGAAATATTGGCAAAAAACGAAATGCCATTTTTCCCTGTTTTAAATTGTTTATAGCTTGTGCAATTCTTTATGTAGTACAGTATACACGCTTTTAGAACATTTTTCTAGGCGTCATTCCGAATCCAATGAGCTATCACACATAATTTTAAGAGCATTATCTTTATTTTCGACCATTTTCAACTTGTCGACTAAACTAACTACTCTACGCGGAATGGAACGCGCTTGGTGAGTCTCTGCGCTGCGATCGACAGAGCGGGAAAAAAAATTTATAATAAAAAATGATTTTTATATTTCGTAATATGTAGCTATTTGTACCGTTGGTCCCGACCATAATCCCAAAATCCCGACTTTTTGAAAATTTGTCCAGACATTTTAGTCTTCCCATCTGGCAACCCTAGCTGCGCACCGCAAATAACCGCCAGGTCGCAGGTTCGATCCCCGCTCACGACAGAATTTCTATTGGCCATATAGATGTTTGTCGATGTCTGGGCGTGTGTGCTTGTGTATTGTGTGTGTTTCCGCACCTCCGACACGGTAGAAAATTTTACTGGAGGTGTTGAGACTGAAGCGTTTCGATAGGTACCTACATCACTCATAAGTAGGTACTTCACAAACGGAATTATTTTGTTTTACTATTTTTTATATATAAAGTAAAGTAAGTATAAAATGTTCTTGTAATATTGATATTAACTTATCATGTGCCAGATACATTAGGTAAATGTTTTAAACATAAAAATCAGTATTGTATACCTATACGTTAGGTACTATAAGTAGTAGTTTTCTCTTCATTTTGGTAGAAGATCCGAACCAACTGTTACAGTTGGATTTATAGAATTAAGAACCTTTAAGAATAATTTAACAAACAGGTGGGTGCGAGATCTGTTTTATTGTTGCTAATCTATACATAAGTATAATAAAATGATAGGAAAGTCAATGTCTATGTCCGGGATAAACTCAAAAAGTAATGCATGGATTTACTTCAAATTTGGCACGAATATTATTAAGAAGTCGGGTCAGAATATATTAGTTGGGCTGAAAAGTTCGTATCGTTTCTATGAGGTGGTGCCACTAAAATAAAATTCATATCATTTTTAGTTAATGCCAACCTTCAAAAGAAACGTGTATAAATTTGACAGCTGTCAGATTATTAGTTTGTGAGATACAGCTTTTTGAGTGAAGCAACTTTTGTTATTTTGAAAAATTTAGATAAAAAGGAATTTCGTGTTTTAATAAAACACTATTTTTTGATGAAAAAAAGTGCTGCTGATACCAAAAAGTGGCTTGATCAGTGTTTCCCGGACTCTGCGCCGGGCAAAGCAACCATTTGTAAGTGGTTTGCTAAATTCCGCACAGGCCATATGAGCACCGAAGACGATGAACGCAGTGGACGTCTAAAAGAGGCTGTTAAGGACGAAAACATCAAAAAAATCCAAAAAATGATTTTGGAAGATCGTAAATTGAGATTGATTTGTATAGCTGACCCTCTAAAGAGATCAAAGGAACGTGTTGGACATATCGTTCATGAATATTTGGGTATGCGAAAGCTATGTGCAAAGTGGGTGCCGCACGAGCTCACAATCGACCAAAAACATGAACGTGTCCATGCTTCAGAGCAATGTTTGGAGCTGTTCAACGGCAATAGAAGTGAATTTTTGCGTCGATATGTGACAATCGATGAGACATGGATCTACCATTACACTCCGCAGTCCAGTCGGCAGTCATCGGAGTGGACTACAAGCGATGAACCGAATCCAAAGCTTGGAAAAACTGAACAGTCGGCCGGTACGATTGTGGCGTCCGTATTTTGGGATACACGTCGAATAATTTTCATCGACTATCTTGGGAAGGGAAAAACCATCAACAGCAACTATTATATAGCGTTATTGGAGCGTTTGTAGGGCGGAATCGCTAAAAATCGGCCCCATTTGAAGAAGAAGAAAGTGTTGTTTCATCAAGGCAATGCGCCGTGTCACACATCGATGAAAACTATGGCAAATTTGCATGAATTGGGCTTCGGATTGCTTCCGCATCCACCGTATTCTCCAGATTTGGCTTCCAGCGACATTTTCCTGTTCTCAGATCTCAAGAGAATGATCGCTGGAAAGAAACTTAAAGCCGATGAGGAAGTAATCACCGAAACAGAGGCCTATTTTGAGGCTAAAAACAAATCGTACTACCAAAATGGTATTGAAAAGTTAGAAGATCGCTATAATCGGTGTATCGCCCTCGATGGCAACTATGTTAAATAATAAAATCGAATTTTGCCAAAAAAATGTGTTTTTCTATAAAACGATACGAACTTTTCAGCCCAACTGTTAGGCTACATATTATCATGCTATCACCTACGGGGAGCGAGCACGCACGCAGACGACGTCGCGGGCAGCAGCTAGTAATTAATATAATTTAGCCCCACCGGTCGCCGGAACGACAATAAGTCAATAAACGTCAACAAACAAGCAGCGAATTATCTTTACCGTGGACCCTGAATAATGCGGTATCATCCTTTGAGCGACCAGCTAGAACAACAAATTAATAGATATATCTAATTCCCAACTTGTTTGTTAGTCCACAGACGATGCTTTGAGAAATTTGAACGATGCCGTCCGCTATTCGATTTTGGATTATTAGAAACTTATTCGTAAATACCTCGTTATATTCATCTAAATATAACTTGCATACTCTCAATTATATAATAATAATGTTATATTCATATTAAAAGTATCTGCTTAACTATTTCTTTACTTTTTGGCATTTTTCTTACTGTACCTACGTATATAAAGTATAAATAACTAGACATAATTAACTAATAACGATTAGATATAAAAAAATGTTTCATAGGAAAGATCTTAAAATATGAACTTAGTTTAGGCTAATTCACGATTCAGCCTGTAATATCCCACTGTTGGGCATAGGCCTCTTCCCCGTGTAGGAGAAGGATCAGAGCTTAAACCACCACGCTGCTCCAATGCGGGTTGGCGGATATATTCCCTACTATGAGTAGGTAACGATCGCTATAAAGTACCTACATGATAACAACCGGGATCGACGGTTTAACGTGCTTAGGTTAATTGCACTTACTTATTTAGCAAAAATAATGTATTATACCTATATTAAAAAAAAGGAAATATGATACCTACGTTGAATGCACCTATTTATAAGTGGAAAATTCAATCGATAAACAAAACCTAATAATATATTGAAATCAGACAATTCAGTCTGTTGGTAATAAAGGCAGTGTTTATTTATTTACCTATATAATATATTCAGCAAAGTAACATGGAAATGGCTAAGTCTATAAATTGGTTAGCTTACCGTTCATTCCTTGCGAGAGATTTATTCAAATAGATTTATTCATGAATAATATATTGTTCTTGCTGTCGTATCTGACATTCTCTCACCGCCCACCAGTGAGAACCAGCTTAGAGCTACTTCAATTTCAAAGTGGTGTACCATTTATAATATCAGACCACATTTTAGAATCATGTTTTCACCACGCTCATATTCATACCTTTCATCACCTACGTACTAATAGCAATAAAATGTACCTACAGTTTTTTATGTTTACATATAATTAATAAGTAGAAAAATCTAAAATCGCAGAATTAATATGAAAAGCGGAATGATTGTATTAAATTTAAATAATGTATAGGTATTTCTAAAATATTTTTACTGTGCAATATACATTTATATTGATCAACACTAATTCGACGTACCTACTTCATTATTTATAAAAAAAATAATAATACAAAACTTGATCATATATCTGAATTCCAGTGTGACCTAAATTAATATCCCAGCGGACACAATACGGCTTGGGCTAGGCCCAGTCGACACCGCTAAGGTGTAACAGAGACCCCGAAAATGAAAATCCCCAGTCCTTAAACATAATCCTCTCACATTTTGCAGGTTCATAGTTCCTAATTATGGCATCCAGTCACGCGTTACTCAGATAATCTAATTCATTGAATTTTGAACTAAATCAATGTTAACAAATGATTGAATTCTGAAGATAACAAAATAGTAATTTAATTTTGATAATAATAATCACAATTTTATAAGACAATGTTATATGAAATGTTTTATTTTGAAAGAAAGTTAAACAAAAATGTATGCATGTCGCGAATGACATACCTACCACTTTAGCTAATATTCCATTTGTAGTCAAAATTTGTTTTCTTATATTTGAATAATATTAGGCAAAACGCCAATGTAGACTGTCGTAGAACTCATCTCGTATTTATGAGAGAACCTGCTGCGATCCAATGGAGTGGTAAATTGGGAACTCCGAAATTGCTCCCTTGATACCGAACGTTCCTCCCTGAGCTTAAAACACTAATTTAACCTTTTCATATCGATAGTGCTTGCACATCACTACTTTGCTAACTGGCTCACTTAGCGTTTCTAGCTCCATGAGTATCAATCTTTTTGACGTGACCTGTATCTCTTAATCTGCTTAAAATTATTGCATGACCCAACTGTCATCTTTTTATAAATACAATTTAGTAGATACATCTTGATTCTTTCACGTTACTTCGATTTTTCAATTCAGTTCAGGATTTTTATATTATGCCTATTTTCACAATGTTATTTGAATTCGTACCTACGTCTAAACTTCTTATTTTTACATTTCATTTACTTAACTTGTATGGCCTATTAAGCCTACTCTATGATAGAGATTGAAATCTTATACGAGTAGGTATCTATCGTTTATTTTTATATCGTAAATGATAATTTATCATAATATCTGTTTCACCTCAAAAACTTTAAAGAATGTTAGGAAGAAGAAAAAATATAGTTTTTATGTATATAGATTAGATACAATCTTTATATGAATCATATTAATTTATGGTAAATCGCTACATTAAACCTATGTCAAGCACTTGTATGTCTCGTTTATCGTTATTTCTTTCATTTGATTAAAATTTAACTTGATTTTTTTTACCATTTAAAAAGAATTTTTTTATTAATTTTTTTTTTATTGTAAAAGAGCTTCTAAGAATTAATATTCAACGTAATTGAAAAAGAATTTTTTTATCAAACGAAGGTTTTAAATACAATACATGCATAAAAATTGAAAGGAGCTTACGATTAACCAGATTGAAACTTACATTTTTTTTTATTTTTTTATTTATAAATAAACATCCACGGGCTCAAAATTCCCATGCCTTTTGTTAAACATGCATGCATTATTATCATTTCCACAGGCGATTTTACATTAAAACTACAGATCGACAGTCCTGTGACTGCATAGTAAAACTAGGACGTGGTCCGACGCTGACGGTTTTTTTTTCCCCTTACAATAATTAATTATTCCTTTAATGGAAACGGTATACACACGTTTCTTGAGCATATTGTTATGTTCACATTTATTGAAATCAAAGCGTTCCATCGACTGATTTCGGCTCAGAAAGATTTAATATTCTCGGCTTAACGAGAGAAAATTGTCGCCTACATATACATAGGTAGCAGTCTTATAAAACATTGATTGGTGTCAAACGAAATTGTGAAAATTACTTTTTTTATTTACTGTACCTATATTTTGATTTTCTATAATCATAAAATTTAAATCAACAAAGAATAGAATATATTTACAAGTTTTTGCATGTAAAAAAATTCAGACATCCTTCTTCATCAGACATTCATGTTTGACGACGCGTTGGCGTAGCGGTCACAGCATTGGCTGTTGCGCGGGCCGTTGCGGGTTCAATCCCCGCACATGACAAACATTTGTATTGGCCATACAGATGTTTGCCGTGGTCTGGGTATTTGGGCAGTCCTTGTGGGTCTCCCACCGATGCTCGGAGAGCACGTTAAGCCGTCGGTCCCGGTTATTATCATGTACATCTGATAGCGATCGTTACTCATAATAGTAGGGAATATATCCGCCAACCCGCATTGGAGCAGTGTGGTGGATTAAGCTCTGATCCTTCTCCTAAATTGGGAAAGAGGCCTATGCCCAGTAGTGGGATATTACAGGCTGAAGCAGCAGCAGCGTATAGATGTTTGTCGTGGTCTGAGCGTTTGTGCTTGTGCATTGTGTTTGTTTCCGGCCCCCGACACAGGGGAAAAACCTAGTGGGGGCCGTTGAGTGTGAAGCGTTTATTTATTTTTATTTATCTTTAAGGAGTTATTTTTGTAAGGAACCCATAACTCAGAGCTCTAACAAAAATAAAACAACCCCAAGTTTTATTTTTAATTAATAAGACATTATTTTCCAACACAGTTAGTAGTCGAGATTGAGTAAATGTGTACAAAACACCGTTTGCTGTAATATAAGCCGTAAAACTCGAAAGAACAGCTCCCCGGCGACTCATTACACTTAATAAATTGGTAGAACATTACGCTGAGACATTTTAATTTGTTGCCAAATAATTGCTTACCTGCCCATTCGGAGTCATGTTGTGGTGTAGGTAGGTACTCGTATTAAATATTGCGAATCCACGTAATTAGGAACTTTAGGAACTATGTAATGTTTTGTGTGCTAGGATAAGGTTGTACACTGGAACATAATTGACGTTCTTTGACAGTACTAATCCATACAGATGTTTGCCGTGGTCTGGGTGTTTGTGCAGTCCTTGTGGGTCTGTCTACCGTGCCTCGGAGAGGACGTTAAGGCGTCGGTCCCGGTTGTTATCATGTACACCTGATAGCGATCGTTACTCATAGTAGGGAATATATCCGCCAACCCGCATTGGAGCAGCGTGGTGGATTAAGCTCCGATCTCTCACCTACATGGGGAAGAGCCCTATGCCCAACAGTGGGATATTACAGGCTGAATCGTGACAGTGCAAATACGCAATTAAATCTTTCTGCAATAATATAAAGCGATTGTACATAATACATAACTATCTCGAAGTGCTTAAAGATAAGCCAATTCAAATTACAAGTTAATTTCAACCCTTTCGTGTCTTAATAGCGACATTTCAGTGCCAAATCTAATTGTCATTGAAACAATTATATTCCATTTGCTTAGCTAAATGTAAACTTATAAAAATAATCCAGTTGTAATTAGCGTTCTAGCGTTTGTATAGGTATCGTTAAATTAAACAGCTTCCAGTGTTGTCGTTATACTTCGAAGGACAATTATCTTCATAGAGATCCCTTTAATCGAGTGTTCGAACCGCGAGGGTTTCAAAGTTAATGTAATTTTGTAAGGTCTATGGCGTTTAATTCCTGCGTCTTTGCGGTCGTTGGTTCTGCCGGATTTTATTATAAAGCTTCTGTTTGTTTATTACCCTAATAAAAGTAGATACATATCAAAATGCTGTAAATTTAGAGACGTTATAATTATCATTATTTATTATGGTTATAGAAACTTTATTCTCATAAAGAATTACAATAAATTCAATTACATGAGAAATTTAACTATATAAACAATTTGTAATTTATAAAATGGTATTATTGCGAGTCCAACATAAAAGAAAAAACAAAACTAAAGTGGGTAGAAATCTAACAATTCAAATATTCTTTACAGCAAATTAAGATTCAATTATTCTTTACAGCAAATTAAGTATAGAAGATAAATCACTAAATAATATACCTAAAACAAACTCGTTCTCCCCCTCTGTCTGTCTGTTTATATGTATGCTGTCTTCTTTTAAGCCACGCAACGGATTTTGATGCAGTTTTAACTATTATTTAGGAAATTTACTTCCGAAGGTTATTTTAAATTAAGTATTTTTATAATAGAGAAAAAAAACGAGTTTTTGACCGCTAACATTGCGAACGCTCGCTGGCTAAACCGTAAGTGATACATCAAAACAATGTACCTACTACGGAATGGTATACATACACATTTGTTTTATACTACATAGTATAAAACAAAGTCGCTTTCTCAGTCCCTATGTCCCTATGTATGCTTAGATCTTTAAAACTACGCAACGGATTTTAATGCGGTTTTATTTAAAAGATAGAGTGATTCAAGAGGAAGGTTTATATGTATAATAAACACCCGTGCGAAGCCGGGGCGGGTCGCTAGTATCATATAAATGCCTACAATAATATAATATCTATGTATTAAGGTTGACTCACAGTAAACATTTTTATATTTAAGTAATTAATTTAATTATGTTACTTTATTTGCAAAGCTAATTTCTCCTAATCAGTACCTATTAATCCAAAAGCAAATAAGTAGGTATATTAGTTACAATGGCCAAGGTACCTTGGCCATGACGTTCTATCAATGTTGAAGCGCGAACAAATTGTTCAAAGGACCATAAGGTGTAGGCTGGATGAGGATTGCGGAAATCCGGGATGTCTGATACAAAACTAACAGGAATAATTCAGCCTCAATTGATCTCATTCGATAACTTGGTTTCTGATATAACAAAAGAATCGCCACCAACAAAGAAAACATTCTTGTATGGTCCTTTTAATTTTTAAATTCTCTTTGTTCTTACTATTTTTGTATTACTAGCAGCTATGTAGAATACAAAGACTATAAAGTATTACATGTATTACGTTTTGTTAAATTTTGAACTACCTACCCATTTCATTTTTCAAATACCTACAGTCCTGTAACCAGTGGCGGATTTAAACAGTAGGCTGAGTAGGCTGGACCATAGGGCGACAAATTCTAGGGAGCGGCAATTTTATTTTTTAAACGTTATAATATAGATCCAGAAAATGAAGGCCCAAGGCCATGCCCACAAGGTCAGCCGAAATAATCGCTTGGCCGTTTTAGACTGCACTAGGATATAGGGTATCGAGTTTTAGAGCTTGGTAGGGGCGGCAAAAATTGAATAGCCTACTGGCGGCATATTTGTAAATCCGCCCCTGCCTGTAACGAAATATGAAATAGATGGTCGGATGAATAGTGCTCCGTCCATTGACGGCCTTTGTGGCTTGTCTTAAATGTTCTTAATTATAATAATTATGGCATACAAATGAATTTAAATGCCAAATGTAAAAATATAATGCAAAATATTACACCGTTATAAAAAACTCTTATTCTAAACCTATAACTACCGAAGTAGCAATATCTTTATCGGTAATCGAACAGAGGTTTTGTATAACAATAAACATTTCAATAAGCAATTATAAACGTTCTGTTATCGAGAAGTGTTAAAGTTAGATAATTAAACTTGAGCAATTTTAATTTGATCACTTATTCGTATTTCAAAGATGATTTAAAATTGGAAGGGGCGTCGCAATCGGGCGCCGAAACCGAATAATGGCAGATCAATTAAAAGTTTGAGTTGTCGGCCTCGCGCCAGGCGAGCTAACTTGATTCATTAGTATTGGCCGACATCGCCGACTCGCAGCCAGCCGACACTCACTGCCAGACGCCGACACTCGCCATCAGACGCCGCAACCGCGCGACTCCGCGGCTAGTCTTATCTCTTACGAGCAGGCCATGCCAATTGAAACCTTTCGAATGTTTGCAATTTAACTATTTCTCCTTTATTAAAACAAAGCCATGTTACAATCATTGAAACTAGGTATTAAAATTATTAAAATTATGTAGATAGGCAATTAATTTATGTGAATTGTATTTTTCTTTAATGATAACATATTTTGTTTACAAAAAGAAATAACAAGTTTATACATTTTCCTACAATTTGTGTAATGTGTTTGGTGCAAAATAGAACGTATCAGTATAAAATCCACTGCTCCTCCAACATTGAGAAAGAGATTGAATCAGTCATAAAAAAGGGGTTGGGTTGTCTGGAAGAAATGGCTAATTAGCCATAAGTCCGCCCATTGTACTTCACTGTCAGTACCTACATATCTTTAAGCTTTGTTTGTATATATCTGTGGTGTACAATAAAGCACTGCAAGCGTGTTGCTACCCCCCCCCCCTCCCCCCGGAGTTCTAGCTACCTTACTCACGACAGAAATAGATCTAGACTACTTGAAACCAGTATTATTTAGTTGTGATCTTCTGTAAAGTTGAGGTACTTCCCCAGTTGACATTCTCTATACATTTTGAGCAAAATGTTTCACGCCGTGCTCTACCTCAATAAGATTTGTTATTATTACAAAAGTCTTTAATAAAAAAAGGTAATCAAACAGTTAATTATGGTACATCACCTATAATTAATTAGTACCACAGTATCTCCATAATATTTGGTGCTGACGTCCTCAATACTGTTTTTCAATCAATTTCGTTACAAGTCATGAAGTCATTAATTCAATTACAATGAAGTCAGTAAACAACGTTTTAAAAAACAACTCAATAAAATATGTTTCGCAAGCGGTCAGTCTATAACGTTTTTAAAAATATCTCAACAAAAAAGCTATCATGGAATAGTATCATAACGAATCGTTATAAACAAATATTTAAAGCTTTAACAACTCTCATTTAGAAAATTCTTTTTCTTTTCATAATAGTCTGTAGCCGCGAAGAGATAATTAATAGCAAAGCTAAGATGATGCTTGCGGCTAAAATCGTTGAATGCCAACGGACCATACAATCTTTACAAGATTTTTAATTAAGCATTTAAAAAATATATATTTAAAGCGAAGCTCTACTGTTTAATACATTATTTCATTAATTAATGAATCTATGATGTTTCTGTGCCTTACATAGCGAACTGAGACTTTGTTAAATAATATAAAAACTGTCAAATAATGTTAGAGGCCATTCAAATAAACCGAATAATAATCTCATCTGATCTGAGTAATAAAGTAGGTATATAGTGATAAATAAGTCATTTTCTTTGTTTTGGAATTAACATTGCAGATTTCCTTACAACCGCCATAAGGTAGATACAATAATTCTACTGCGTTTTGTTCAAAACAATAATTGTGTTTGCTCGCAAACGAAAAAAAGCCGACTTCAATTACACCGACAAGTAATACAACGTAATAAGACGAAAAAGTAGTCAAGTAAATACGCCTTATTAGATATAATAACTCTAAAAGTACTTGTCAGATATCAATTAAATTTAAATGGGACCACATAACACGCAACACCTTTCAATTAAAACAAAATTGATCGAAATCGGTCCACCGAGTCAAAAGTTCTGAGCTAACATACATTAAAAAAAATACAGTTGAATTGAGAACCTCCTCCTTTTTTGGAAGTCGGTTAAAACCTAGATAAGGTCGACTATAAAAGTGAAACTTTTTTTCACGTTATAGACACTTAACTAAAAATTTTTGGAATAATATTCCATTAATGGTATAAAAATCGCGTTATCAATCTTACCGGTCGGTCGATCGTCACGCGACATGCAACACACAGACAAAAAAGTTTGAGACTATGTAATAAAAGTTTCACTTTAATAAATAAAAAAATGTAATACTATTTTAAATTGGCCTTCTCTATTGACTTCGTCATTTCCGATAGATTCGACAATTTGAGAATTTATGCTCACTTGAAAAATTCATCCGCTCTTAAATGCAAAAGTTATACATTTTACTGTATTGTGATTTATTGTATATAAAATGGTCTGTTCAATTTATAGCTTTTGAAGTCGTCAATATCCTTCGATGCAGAATTATTTTTCTATTCGAGCTCTAACGCGCAATATATTTTTATTAAAAGCCTTCCTAATGCTCGACTTGGCTTTACGATATTACTAATTTCTTTATTTTTATGTATATCCTTTATCCGCTTAGTGTGAAAGTGTTTGTTTAAATCATTTTTAGAAACGTATATGAATTAATTTTAATGAACAGTAATAATAATTAATTTGTTAATATCCGCCAACCCGCATTGGAGCAGCGTGGTGGATTAAGCTCCGATCCTTCTCCTTACATGGGGAAGAGGCCTATTCAAATTCAAATTCGAATTCAAAATTTTTTATTCAGCATAAAATTATTACAATTTCTTACTGAACGTCATGAGTCTACTACCATATACCCAACAGTGGGATATTACAGGCTGAATCGTGATCGATCGTAATAGGTATCTACTTAAGACGATTTAAAAAAAAGCGCGTGCGTATAAATTACACAGTCATGTCAGAAGTGAAACTTCTTTGGCAAAGTAAATTTTAAGTCTCGTTTAAATATTTATACAAATCTAAAGCTTTAGATTTCCGTTCCAGACCCATCTAGTTAGTTTACAATGTAATACTATCGATATTAATGTAACTTTTGTAGTTTCTATAGAGTTAATGTGGCAAAGTGCGCCTACCGGGCAAGTGCACCTACCACAAATATCTCGAAAACTACCGATTGGATACTAGTAGTGACACTATATATCGATGCTACAAACTAAATCATAGTTCTTGGTGAAAGTCACAGATGGCTCTAGTCATGTGAGTTTGAGATACGCGCCATTTTATTTTCACTGATATTCAAAGTGGTGAGGAGAGATGACTATGGGTTGATCATCTTCGTAAATCTCAAGAAATATAGTTTTTACCAACATACGAGTGAGGTAAATGCACAATTTAAATATTTTTCTTTAAGTTTCTGACTATATCTCACTCCTATCTAGTGAAATTTATATATTTTTTTGCAGTTAAATATTCTAACTTAAAATTTATATAATTGGGGAAGTGCGCCATACTGACTTTTTATATGGCGCACTTCGCCGCAATCCAGAGGTTACAAACTTTTTAAAATGTGTCTTTGTTACAAGTCTTTATTTAACTTGCAATGTTTCTTTGCTTGTTTGTATGGTCGAGTCAAATCTTGCAAATTAATTTGAAAAAGAAATCTTGAATGAACACGTTGGTCCATTTATGGTCAATTTGGGCGAGAATGCTATTTTTATGCATGACAATGCCCGACCTCATACATATTGGATTGTGAGTGACTACCTTCAAGAGATGAAAATTACTCGTATGGAGTGGCCAGCACGCAGCCCAGATGTCAATCCGATCGAGCATGCTTGGGACTAGCTAGGGAGATGCGTAAAAAAATTACGCTTCGTGAGCTCAAAATTGCTCTCACAGAGGAATGGGAGAATATTCCCCAAAATCGTACAAAAAACTTGGTGTACAGCATGCCAAACTGGGTAAACGCAGGAATGGAAGCACGAGGAGGCAATACGAAATATTAAAATTCGAGAAAATCGTAATGTTGTTCAAAAATGTCATGTTTCCCATTTTACTTAACAACTAATTCCAATGACTAACTTCTTATTTCAGTCCGTTTATAATACCAAATAAGTAGTTCCATTTACGATGGGAATACCATGGGTATTCCCATCGTAAATAAAAGAAAAAAAATACTTGACACTCGATTATCAATATTTGGAAAAAAGGTTCATAGCCTCTGACTTAAGATTGTATGGCGCACTTAGCCGAAATTTGGTTTTAAGTACACAGATTCTTCTAGAATGTGGCTATGAAAAAAAATTAAATGTCATTCGTTTTGTTGCTTGTTTTCTTATAATAATATAAGGCTGTTTTTATTCTAATGCTATAATATTACGTTTTATTAATACATGGCGCACTTACCCGATTTGTCGCAAAGTGCGCCTGGTCAGACTATTTTCAAATTTTATGCTAAAATTCGTTTATTTGCTGTCAGATTCTAATGACACGACATTGGTTGTTGTTGCAAAACATCACAGATCCTTATGGTACCATGACTTAGTATCACTCGTGAACTTAAACACAAGAAATATTGCACCAAAGTCAACTATGAAAAAAGTATGGCGCACTTTGCCCCCCTGACTCTAGTACACGCTTGGTGGCTCTACCTACCAAAAACAACATTAACTGTTGTTCAACAAAAACGTTGCCGTTTCATCAAAACGTTGCCTTTTCATCCGTAAAAATTTTACCCTCATGCGCCTAAAGAAGTTTCACTTCAAAAATAAATAAACGTAATTTGATAAATTCACCATAACTAGATGTAATTTTTTAAATATAGCTGTGATATTTTTGATATTCCGAACAATTCCAGATATTTATTATGAGAAAATATGCTAGAACTGTAACAAGACAAGATTGATTACATAAATGTTTTTCGATTTAGCCTGTGACGTCCCACTGCTGGGCATAGGCCTCTTTTTCCATGTAGGAGACGGATTGGAGTGGTCTGAGAGGCACGTTGGGAGACCCATAAGGGCAGTCATCGAAACCGGAAAGAAATATTTATACAAATACAAATATCCATCCCGAGCGAGAATCGAACCCGCAAACCGTCGGTGTTTTAGGCGACTCGCACCACTACACCGGAGCGGTTGTTTTTTTCTAATAAAATTTTATAATAATATGGTAATATGGTAATATTTTTTTTAAACTCCTCCTTATAGAATTTAACGCGAGTAAAAAGACATTATTGTTTTTTTTTACTGCATAGAAACATTAATTTGATTTAGATTCATCATTTGATTAATTCGTTATAAAAAATATACCCAAATATCTAACGCAAAAATCTCTTTCAGTTTAACAGTCAGTAACGCGATTGCAAGAGATTTATGACGAGTCTTACCTATCCTTGTTGCTTGTCTTATTATTTATTACAAATTGTTCTACAGTTTTAGTAAAAATAAAAATAACCTCGGACGACGACCTATTTACATGTCTTTTAATCAGAAGTAATTTATCTAATTAATCACCTGTAGGTTAGGCACAATGCATGTCCATGTATTTGAAAAAAAGGCACTAGCAACTAAGAACACATGGATTTCGTTTATTAGAAACTTGCCCTAGTGATTTCATACCCCTTACTTTAATGATTCCATTTCATGCCGAAAAAAAATTAAGTTTTGTATTTGGTTTTGGGCAAGAGCTGATATTTTTTAAACTGCTGAATCGATTTTTACCAAACATAGCTGAGAACCATCGTAAGGAAACTCGTTATCACTAAAAAACAGCATCGAAATCGGTCCATCCGTTCGAGAGCTGTGATGCCAGAGACAGTTATTGATGTCAAACTTATAACATGCCTCTTTTTGCCTCAGGATAAAAAAAAAACGAGAAACAAAGCGAAATACATCAAGGCAAGTTGCACCGAGTTTTTGAACTACGCAGCTGTAGTAAATGTCGAATGAGGTACAATTCGAGTCGTCCGTATTGATTTTGCACGTTTTGGTCGTTTGATTCGCAATGTTCGTTCCAGTAGGATAAAAAATTCTCTTTAATTGCCTAAAAGTGTTGGAAAATTTTGTACATGTAACGTGGATTAATTGTTAGTTTATTTCAAAAGTACTTTTATGTTTTTATTGTAATATAACGCAGAAAATTTTTGAGATATAAATTGTTTTGTTAATCCTATTTTAGATAAACGCTGTCTAAAAGAAACATGACATAAAGATATTTTATAAAACTTGATTTTGAAACGTAAGCCGTATGTAATATACAAGCCATAAATTTTCCAAGAAAGTTCCACAGAGACACATTACACGAAATAAACTGAACGGACAGCGTATAAATGAAGCTCAAAGTGTCTTTCAGAGATACAAAGATTAATTGCTACATAAACACAGGTTCCTTAAAACTTCACAGTAAAATGAATTTCAAATGACACACAATGTTACCTAATTTATTCAGTTGACACAAACTTTGTTAAAGAATGACGTTTTTTTGTTAATATTCAATTATCGAATCTATTTTTGTTGCCATTGAAAAATGCTGATAAAACAAATTCGACGGGCTTAACAACAACATATTTCAGGAACGCCAACATTTCTGTTCAGTTCATGTTAATTACGTTTATTGAATAAAGTGCAAAAATTCAAACAATTGAAGTGCTGAAGCAAATGCGAGGGATCCCCTCAAAGTTCTACGTGATACGACTGCCCGATAAGCATGATAATAATAATGAACTGCGTAAACGCGCTTGGTACTACAACAGAATCCTCACACACCTAGACCAGTGTGTTGACTGTTGAGATTCGCATACTAGGCGGCGGAATCGTCAAGTATCCTGAAATAGAGCTGGCATGGGGCTCCTCGACGTGTGACATTTTAATCTCAAACCAATGACATGAATTATTGATTTATACGATAATTTGGTATCCATTTTAAATTTAAGGGTAATTCTATTCTCTGTTTCGAACAGAGCTAGACATCACTTAGCTTAGTTTTATTTATAGGATTCAGTTTAAGTTTTAGTTTTAATAAAAATCATTAAAACTATTTTAGATTAGTTTTAATTCTAGTTGTTAAGTCAATTAGTTGATGATGAAGTAGGTGATGCGACTGATAAGAAATAATTTTTATTACGCAGGTTACTTTTATATTCTACTAGCTGCTGTGCCCGCGACTTCGTCCGCGTGGAATAAAACAAAAAAAGTTATTGTTCAGTTCGCAGAGTTCTAAAAAAAAATTCTGAAATAAAAGTAGCCTAAGTTACACCTTATTACATCAGCTTTCTGCCAGTGAAAGTCCCGTCAAAATCGGTCCAGCTGTTTCAGAGATTAGCCGGAACAAAGAGACAGACAGAGAGACAAAAATTTAAAAAAATGTCATTTTGGTATATCTATTATCTACCGTGTATAGATCCATATGCATTTAGTAAAAAGCGGTTATTTTAATATTAAAAACAGAAACTCTAATTTTATTTATTTGTATAGATGAAGTGTTCTTTTAACGTTTCATTTTCGACCAAAACGACGAAAAACACTGTTGACGTCTATACCTATTAAAGTTGTCACTTTACAAGTTAACAATATGCGATTTCTATCAAGGACTTTGCCGATACTGGCATAATTACGGAGTATTACATTACATTCATTACTACTCGTATAAACTTTCTATATTACAGTCAGCTCTTTGAACGCGTCTTTGGATCGCGTATTTCATATTTGTGGCTCGCCACTTCTTCAAAGTGGAGTCGTACAAAGAAATTGTGTCAGCGGAGAACCCGTATACCGTGAAAGGTTTGACAATGGAACGGAACTACATACATTCCATAGATATATGTACAGCATTATGCACAGATTAAAATACCTACACATTTGTACTCAAATAGCTGAACGTGTGTGAAGTTTCAAACGTTTTAAATATCACTTTCATATTTAAGTTTTTGCTCAAAGTCGTTATAAAAAATGCGAGATCTATACTAATATGATAAAGCTGAAGAGTTTGTTTAAGTTTATTTATTTGAGCGCACTATTCTCAGGTAGTACGGGTTCAAATAAAAAAAAAAAAATGTTGGATAATCCATTTACCGAGGAAGGCCACAGGCTAAATTTAATAATATATTATTACATTTTTTCCTCCAATTAAAGCGGATGAAACCGCAGAGCACAGTTAGTTATGTGTACCTATTTGAATTTTCTCCATACTTCTTTTACACTTCTATAATTATATAGATATTATTATGATAATTGAGATCAAAATCGGATGATAAAAAGTAAAAAACAGCAGAAAAAAAAAACATAAATAAGATAACAAGCGAATGATCATTTATTTATTTTTTTAAATTATTAAACAAAATATAAGTACGAGACACGGTTATCTAGTAGGTACCACCAGAATCCAGTAACTTTCTCCCTACTTTCCCACATTATTGGATTCAACAAAGGATCAAGGGATCTTATCCCTATTATATAAGCTTAAAATAATATTACTAGATTTTAAACATAAGATTTTAACTCATATTCACAGTTAGACTAAGTAACATAATCTACAAACTAATTAAATTATTTGTGTAAACGTGAACAAAGTTAGCGAGATTATAAAATCTCAAACAAGGAGAAATTATTTGGCCAAACTGTTTCGAGTTTGAAAAACTTAATTAAGAAAATAATTTATTGTAATTCTAATTAAATTCATCGGCTACCGTCTGTATATGTGAATGATGTTAATATTGTATGTAATAAGTATTAATTCTTAACAGTTGCATGTACATAAAATGTATTTTCATCTTTATCTAAACTACATTGTTGGAAGTTAATCTTCTAAACTTAACAAACAGTTTATTTTGTTTTGTATTATACTGGATTGTTCGGCAAGGATCAACATTTGTTTGAGCCCTCAATCTGTCAGCTTAGAGGCGACTACCTGAACCCTCAACTTGTATCCACCGTTTAGTATTCAGGATTCGTAACCCATAATTCCGTGGCAAGTACATCCAAGGAAGGAAGGGAAGATCCCAATGGAATGATGCTGTCATTTCGGAAATTTAACACATCGATTTGTCTGAAATAAGCAACGTGTTAAACTACTCGTAATTAGAATAATTGCATGTGGTGAAAATAATTTACCTGATGTTGTTTTATATTTTTATGGGCCCATCTTACCATACTTCAATAAATTTTGTTGGGTGCAATGGTAAAGAATGAAGCGCTATAAATTATATTATAAACCTTATATTCAGTAATTGACTTATCTTTAAAAGTTATTTTTAATTATTATCAAAATTCGAGTGGAAGACTGGTAAAAAGTTTTAGGATAACAGATAACTCTTATTTAATACGGTAGGTGTATCTCGTAATTTCACCTGTAAAACTTTGCTTATATAAATTAATTTTAGTATTCAATCCGTATACAACGTTTCAACTTTCATCGCAATCAATTGCGTAGTTTTAGCGAATGTCCAACTAACATACATACATCCATTTGTTCGTTTTTATTGCCTACATTTTGTATTTCATTGTATACATTTTCAATTGCCCTTTTTTCTTCTTCCTTCTACATATAAAAGCCCTTAAATTGTAAATAAATTAAAAACCCCCCATTTTTCTTAAAAACACATTCGGGTTGCTGGTATATTTACAACACTTTATCCTAAGAAGCCAAACCATTGACAAAGACCAGCAAAGCTACGTGGTAATAAATGTAAATGCGAGTGCAGCGTTACACCCGGTCGAGGCGGCTGCAATTTCTCAGCTCCACCCTACGGCGTTCACGATTTACTGCGTTAACAATTTTTCAACACCCATAACCATGACTTATGGTAATTGCCGAAAACTTACACATACATTATGCTGTCGATTCACGTTTATTAATCATCGTTTTACTGCTATTTTGTCAGTTTACTACTGATCAATATTTTTATTGTTATTTTAACACAGTTAGTACTGACCAATTAGTAATAATAATAATAATAATAATAATACACTTTATTGTACACCAAAGACAGAAATAATACATAGCAAACAAAGAAATTTTTAACAATATATCAATAGGTACAAAAGGCGGCCTTATCGCTAAAAAGCGATCTCTTCCAGGCAACCTTAGGGCAAAGGAAATGGCATAGCGTCAGCGTAGGTGTACAGGCTACAAACAATTTATAGTAAATATTCAAATAATTAAACACATACATACATACATACATACATACTTACACTCAACTCAACACACACAGTAGAAAATTAAAAAAAAAAACAATTTAATTGTAAAAGATCCGAACCTAAGTCGATCTTCACCGAGCTGATAATAAAATTAAACATACTTTATAATAAATTTAGTATATTAGAATATAAAAGAAGTTAATAGCCTTATTATTATTATTAACCTTTCGTTGCTTTATCACTCTTGCACTACTGTGTCCCGCGGTAACATCGTTTTCTCGCCTCCATGGGTAGAATGGTAGAGATCTCTTACAGAGAAAAGTTCACCCTTGCCAATATTTGTTATAAACATGATGTATAATTATGGTTTTTAAAGTGCAATAAAGAATATATTAAAAATGGGTAGCCTAAAAAAATCCTGGACTGACTATTAGGCTTAGTAATATTATTAAACTAATAGGTATTACTAAGCCTAGAATACTACCGGAGAACATTTGTTACAAGACTGAATTATTGGACGAATAGACGTCTTTATTGATCTAATTAACGTAATAGGACAATAATGGCATCAATTCGCTACGTAATGGTATTGGATTATATGATTAGAGATTATTATAGATTTCATTATAGTTTATAGTTTTGATAATACATATTGTCATAATTATATTATCGGTGCGTTCGGTTTGGACGCTTTCACGCTTTGAGCGCTCACGCTTGAAAGTACTAATTTTTAGTGTTCGTCTTGGCCTATAAGCGCTGAGAACGATTTATAAAAAAAGCGTTCGTTTTGGAAAGCGGGAAAGTGTGAGCGTCAGTTGACAGCAAAGAATTCTACCGAGAGGTTGACACTTGACAGTTAGCATCAACATGGCAAATGTGGTAAATGTTTATCAAGCAAAATAATAATTTATTAGAAAATAGAAATTATCCATGATGATTCGGATGATAGTGATGAATTTGATATGTTTGAAGATAGTGATAATAATAAGGAATGGAAGTATTTGTGTACTTATTTCGATTAAAAACGAACCTGTACCAAGAATTAAAATTAATGTTTACGATAAAATGAAGAATGAAAAATTTATTTTATTTTTTACTTTTATGTTTAAACAGTTTAAATAACTATATACACAACAAAATTGTAAATTATTTATTGGATATAATGAAATAAAAGACATTTTTCTTTGTTTATAATGTTTTTAATTTTATTCAGTACCAAAAAACTTTATACGAACATATTTAGGTAGTCTTATAAACCTTTATCTTATTAAACTTTGTATCCTTTTTGTAACACTTAATAATTACATTTTTTAAAGTAATCACTGAGTTCTGTAAAAAAAGGATTGTTAATATAATAAATAAAAATATATTAAAAAAAACACAATAATAATCTATACAAATAAATAAAATTGGAGCTGTAGGTGAACAGAAAATAATTGTGGTATATTGCTTTCCATTTTTATGCGATTGTAAACAACTTAATAATTAATATTGAGAAATTAATAAAATTAGGTTAGCTTACGCTCGCATTCGTTTTGACAGATAGTACAGATTGGCGCTCACGCTTTTGCTGCCTTAGGTACCTCGGTAGCGAAAGCGTCTGAGAGCGCGATGTCAGCGTCGCGAATGAATGAATGAACGAAATGAACTCCGCCAGAAGCGTGCTTTTTTGACGCTCACAGCTCCAAGCCGAACGCTAAAAATGACGTGAAAGCGCGCTGACAGCGCGAAAGCGTCCAAACCGAACGCACCCATAGAAAGTGTTCTACATCTTTCGATACTTGTCAAATGAACTGATTCTTAGGGTGCATTTTCATGTGACGCTTGACGCTGGTTTTAAGCATCAAATTTGGTCACGTGATCACAATTGAACTATGCGCCATCTTGAAAAAATTGTAGCGATAAATTTCAGCGTTTAGCGTCAAATTCAAGCGAAAAATAAAAAACGTTAATATCGATTATCGAAACGACTTTCGATAATCGATACTAACGTTTTTTTTAGTTTGATAATATTTTAATTTTTATTACGTGATATTTTTTCAGTATAATAAAAAATGTGTTTATTGGTACAAAATCACCAAGGTGGAAAATTGTGTTTGGAAATGAATAAAAAATACAATCGTAACGAAATTAATCTAATTTACATTTGACACCATTCAAATCTATTTGACTTATTAGTACACCAAATTACCTGCTTAGAAAATATATAAATTTCATTATTATAATAAAATAATTGTGTAAAAAATCATTTCGAGAACGCGTCCCCAAGTGCTGTATCGTGCAATCAAATTGCTGTAGCTCTGAGAAAAATTAAATTTCAACTCTTTTTCATGTCTAACAAAAATATTCAACTCCTCAAAAACATTTTTTTAAACCCATTACTTACATAATAAAATTATTTAGAACACGAAATTTGCCTCAAAGTTTGTCCGAGACAATGTACGTCATATTAGTGAACGAAATCATATCCAAGCAAAACTTTTTTTTACTGAACTCGATCTTTGGCGGTATTGTGCTGTTGTAGAGAGCGAATGTGTGTGTGGTGGGCGCTGTTTGTTTTTTCGTCAACTTATTTATAATTTAAGTGGTAAGAACGTTTCTATTTACAATCTACGTACCGTACATCAATTGTACATCATTACGGGAACACGTACAATTGCTTGTAATATTCAAAACGCAGTTTTTGTAAGAATAATTAATTAAAGCTACCATTGTTTACTTGTCATTTACTTTGGAGTAATTTGTTCAAGATATCTGATGCTGACATAAAACGCGCGAATATTTAAAAACGTCATTCCGTGAACGGTCATTTTGGAAACGTTCCCGGATATGATGACGTGTTCCCTAAATGATGATAGTGTTAAGATGACTATTTAAACACTCAAGCCATATTAAAACAATGATATAATATAAACAATAGCTACAAAACATATTTGCAGCAAGCATAGAAACAAAAAAAAGAGGAAAAGAAGTAGAAGAGACCTAAAAAACAACTAAAAAAGATAGTAGGTACCATATTTTCGCTAAAGAAGGAAAAGCCAATGCAAGAATAAGAACGTTTCTGGATAATAATACTGATGAACAAAGAGAAATTAAACGCGATAAAGACAGGGTCTGCTACCGGAAAAAAAGCTGAAAAGTAAGAAAAAAAACTAGGGAAAAGATGTAAGAAAGCGTCAAAAAAGTACAGAGAAAAGAAATAATAGTGTTAAAGCTGGCACATCTCACGGGGCAGACAAAGAAAACCTGCATGCTAACTTAATTTCTCGTGGGACATACATCTTAATTGAAGTACCAACCAAAAAACAAGTGTCTTTTGTAGATATGTTGGCGTAAGTCTTTTCTCCAAACACATATGTCACATATGTCTTTCCAAAAATACATATGTGCGTAACAGAACAAAAGTAACTATTTAAATTAGACCCAACAGATGTATCGTATGTTACTTATGAACAAATAATCATGATAGTTCCTAAACCTTTACTTTGAAAGCAAAAAGACGAGATTATTATTATTATGACTAATGTTGAAATATTTGAAAAGGTCTGACTGCAATGATAGCTTGTTTATTTAATTTTGTTGATTGCATTCATGCAAAATTTTGTTCTTTGAGTTCATTTAAGTAAATTTCTTATATTAATAATATTTTTTGTTACCTTTTATTTAAGTTTTCTTATTTTAGTTACTATTTTTACTTCTCAAAAGTTTTATTCGCAACTGTGTAAACGTCATTTAAAGACTGCAGTTAAAAACTTATTTATGTGGGTTATAAATATTATTTTTAATGTTTACATAAAAAACTTTGATTGCAATTTAATAAAAAGTTAAAAAAGAACTAAATTTTTGCATTTATTAATGAAAATATCGTCCTCGACTGTCGATGACTCGTTACTGTATCATTCAGTGAACATCTAAATCACCTCTTGAAATCGACATTTACCACAAATTTAAAATATTCTTAAATAAATCATTACGGAAATACTACGGAGACATCAATCTTGTTATAATCGCATGTAATTTAAATTGAAATGTTATTCATAATCTAGTATATGTTAAACTTTATACTTAAAAATCGTAACTTTACTCTGAAGTAGCATTATAATCAACTTAACTAGTAATTATGCGTAATTTTCTACAAATTGTTTATTTATTTTCAATTAATATTGATGAATTCTGTCATTTAACAATTGGAAGAAGTCATATTTTAAAACTGTTATTTTTAAATATAATATTAAAAATTGTTCCCGAAATGACGAAATTCGTTGATATGCCTTCTTAAATTCACTGTAATCGACACAAATATTACTTTTATGCTTGCTCATCTTAAACATCTTAAGAATAGTATTGTAGCAATTATTTAATCCAATTTTCAAGTTAGTATTTAGTAAGTATTTTTATCAAAAACACTAACTCGGAATTCGCCACCTTGGTGATTTTGAGCCTATTAACTATTGTTTATTCAATTAGAATGGCAATTAAATTTACTGAAAGATAATTTTTATATTAATACATAGAATTGAACTAAATAAAGGGAACTTGTTTATTTATATGCGCCATCTTGTATTTTATGTATATTATATACGAGGTTGCGCTTGACAAATTTTTTTTTGAACTGAGATACGAGATTGTGTTTTGTTTAAAAAAAAAATTAAATGAATAATTTTGTTTATAACTTTACAGATCTATGCGCCTATATGTAATTTCATTGATTAATCTCATCTCCTAATATTATTTAAAAAATTGTATGTGGTATTTTTACGTACCTATTTGTTTTTATTTATTTCTACACTCGCTATTTTTTATTAATAAAATCACAAAGTAACAGCTGATTTTTGTTTTATAAAAATCGATTACTATTGATTACCGATATAACTTTTCGAGTTACGCTGACGCTAAAAGCACCCGTTAGAAAAGCTAAACTATTTTTAGCTTTTTCGCTACAATTTTTTCAAGATGGCGCATAGTTCAATTGTCTGACGCTCAAAACCAGCGTCAAGCGTCACATGAAAATGCACCTTTATTGATTGGTCTAAATAAAACCTTTTCTAAAAATAAACACTAAACTAGCGAACATTTTAATAAAATTAGATAAATAATAATTTTAAGTAGTAACACGTCAGTAAGAAGTCATAACATAAAACTACATTTTGAAACCAATTATAAAAAAATAAAGTATTTTACGTAATATAAGTAAACATAACAAAGACTACAAGCACAAATTCGTGCTTCTAATAATGCTATAATTATAGTACATGAAATAACATTAAAAATATCTTAAATAATTAAAGTAAATATTTTAATATTAGTTACGGCTTTAAATGAAAGATTCGATAACAAACTCTTATATTCCCATTACTTAATTCTGTGTAGTTTGTAATATTATAAAATTAAAATTTAATACGTAGATATATTTATCAATAAATTATTATTGGACATATTCTCTGTGTAAGCAATAGCAAGTAAATTGAGGGCGAGCTGCGCCCGAATATCAAATATCTGCCGACGAGCGTTAAAAGTGATTTATGATGATGTATGACGAGATGAAGTCTTGTACACGACATGGCCTGTGCTCCTGAATTACTAACGACAGAGACCGGACGATTACGAACTGAAGCCTGAGGATCTCCGAAACATGAGTTTTATATTATTTTTGTACTATTTATTTTGGATCTTGGTTTCTTGAAGGTATAATATAATATATTCTTTGTAACAATTAACTCTTAAAATCTTACATCTATAAGTGATCCTGCATTGGTAACGCCGAAAGCAGACTATTGGAAATAGATACAGTAGACATCCGGAGAGAAAGCTCTTCATTGTTTTGAACAATTTGATTTTAGTGCCCCTTACAATATATATTGTAATTCTGTATCTTCTGTTTTTACAAGCATCTATAGGCTACGGAAACCGCTTACCATCAGGTGGACCCACAGACCACAGAAACCGTGGGTGGAGCGTACGCTTATTTGCCGACCTAGTCATATACAAAAAGAATTCGAGGCTAAAGAGAAATATCAAAATCAAATCGTTGTACTATTTTAGTACTAGGTATTTATGTACTATGTTATTTATTTTATCTTAATAAGCAGAAAATTCTTTAATCAATTTTGTATTAAAGTCTGGCTCATGACAAGACTAGCGCTTCTGAATTACTAATGCCAGGCACGGATTGAATGAGACTACATAAACCAAAACACTCGAACGTATATAAGAAAGGCGCCCTAAACTGTGTTTTTTTTTTTTGTTTTGATCTGTACTATTTAATTGTAACTATTAAGTTTGTCTTATACCATAGAGTTTCTTCTTTCATTTATTATAATTATTCATAGAATTCTTCATGTATTAGAATTTAGAACAATAAATGAATATCGAGCATTTAAAATGTTAGTTTTTTTATTCTTAAATTATTTACTTATCTATTGCCATAAATAAACTACTATTACAGGTTTATTACTTAATGCTATAGTACATACTAAAATATTTTAACCAAACAACCACTAACCATAACATACAATATAGGGTCAGGGGGGCAAAGTGCGCCATACTTTTTTCATAGTTGACTTTGGTGCAATATTTTAGTCTTTAAGTTCACGAGTGATACTAAGTCATGGTACCATAAGGATCTGTGATGTTTTGCAACAACAACCAATGTCGTGTCATTAGAATCTGACAGCAAATTAATGAATTTTAGCAAAAAATTTGAAAACAGTCTTACCAGGCGCACTTTGCCGACAAATCGGGTAAGTGCGCCTTGTATTAATAAAACGTAATATTATAGCATTAGAATAAAAACAGCCTTATATTATTATAGGAAAACAAGAAACAAAACGAATGATATTTCTTTTTTTTCATAGCCACATTCTAGAAGAATCTATGCATTTAAAACCAAATTTCGGCTAAGTGCGCCATACAATCTTAAGTCAGAGGCTATGAACCTTTTTTTCCAAATATTGATAATCGAGTGTCAAGTATATTTTTTCTTTTATTTACGATGGGAATACCATGGGGTACCATGGGGTATTCCCATCGTAAATGGAACTACTTATTTAGTATTATAAACGGACTGAAATAAGAAGTTAGTCATTGAAATTAGTTATTAAGTGTAATATTTATTTTCTCGCCTTAAAACAAAAATGGGAAATATGACATTTTTGAACAACATTACGATTTTTTCGAATTTTAATATTTCGTATTGCCTCCTCGTGCTTCCATTCCTGCGTTTACCCAGTTTGGTATGCTGTACACCAAGTTTTTTGTACGATTTTGGGGAATATTCTCCCATTCCTCTGTGAGAGCAATTTTGAGCTCACGAAGCGTAATTTTTTTACGCATCTCCCTAGCTAGTCCCAAGCATGCTCGATCGGATTGACATCTGGGCTGCGTGCTGGCCACTCCATACGAGTAATGTTCATCTCTTGAAGGTAGTCACTCACAATCCAATATGTATGAGGTCGGGCATTGTCATGCATAAAAATAGCATTCTCACCCAAATTGACCATAAATGGACCAACGTGTTCATTCAAGATTTCTTTTTCAAATTCATTTGCAAGATTTGACCCGACCATACAAACAAGCAAAGAAACATTGCAAGTTAAATAAAGACTTGTAACAAAGACACATTTTAAAAAGTTTGTAACCTCTGGATTGCGGCGAAGTGCGCCATATAAAAAGTCAGTATGGCGCACTTCCCCAACTATATAAATTTTAAGTTAGAATATTTAACTGCAAAAAAATATATAAATTTTACTAGATAGGAGTGAGATATAGTCAGAAACTTAAAGAAAAATATTTAAATTGTGCATTTACCTCACTCGTATGTTGGTAAAAACTAAATTTCTTGAGATTTACGAAGATGATCAACCCATAGTCATCTCTGCTCACCACTTTGAATATCAATGAAAATAAAATGGCGCGTATCTCAAACTCACATGACTAGAGCCATCTGTGACTTTCACCAAGAACTATGATTTAGTTTGTAGCATCGATATATAGTGTCACTACTAGTATCCAATCGGTAGTTTTCGAGATATTTGTGGTAGGTGCACTTGCCCGGTAGGCGCACTTTGCCACATTAACTCTAATTTATTAAATTCCAAATTTAAAAGATCTATGCCGCCTTTAAATTAATCAAAATTTTAAATTTGACTTTAAACAATACTGATTTAACTAAATTGAACATTCATAGCGTATATTGTTTAATTAAGTCTCTTTAACTATTAAAATAACATTCATTACTAAAATCGAGATCGTAGAAAGACGTGAGGAAATGAGACTTATAATTAAAGTCGAGAAAAGGTATAAGTGAGAGAGACGTTAAATTCCTTTAATAATAAGCCAACGTCTACGTTATTCATTTCAAGATAAAATTATCTTCAACTAAGACGTGTTATTTTGGTGTCTGATAATATACATTTATATCGTATGAGATAATTACTAGCTAACGAGTCAGCTCTGTTTTTCATATTTTCTGTCGTGAATATTTCGATTTGTTTTTTTTGGAGTTTACTCTGTTTACTCCTTAAGAATCGATTTTCATATAAGGCTAATGTATGAAAATAATATGAGGAGTAAAATCTACTGAACGAATGACCTCGTTACGTTTTTGCTAACGCCACGACGACAACGTTTCCAACGACGTTTTCTAATAACGCCATCTACCCTTTTGGGTTCCGATAGATGGCGTTACTTGATTTTTATTTAATAAGTTTTTTTAATTAGTTTTTTTTAATTACTTTGCCAAAGAAGTTTCACTTCTAAAATGTGTACTTTGTAAGCACGCAATTTTTTTGACCATAATGATGATAATGAACAAAAACAAAAAATAAGAAATATTTAATTTGGTGCAGTCGTTCGAATATTAAGCCCGTATGTACATTTCGACCATTAATGAATATATAGAACATTTTTTTTAAATCAGAATCGAAATACTAGAAAGAATGATTCGTATCTTAAATTTCACGCAATCGAGGTACATTACTTCGTATTTCAAACATCTCATAATCAGAATCTGTTTTAACGTTGCCGTGATTCGGTTTTATTAAACGAAATAAAAGCAGCAGATTTTAATCCCACAGAGTCAAGCTGCCTCTCTGACGGCTAAACCGTTAGCCGAAGTAGAAACAGCTTGTAAAATATAAAAATCATTTCCTTTAAACCCGAGTATCGTTCAAAATCTCCAGAGAGATCTGTCGAAAAAGAAATTGCCAACACTGCTTAAAACTTAAAACATAAATTAAATTTGTTTCCTCGCTTTAAAGCTTTTGTTTATAATATCAATTAATTATAACAAAGTCGAAAGTTCTCCTCAGAAACCTGTGATTAATTAAACAACTACATCAACCAAATTGATTATTACTTTGGTAATATAACATTTTTGTATAAAAATCAAAAATAAAATTTTCATCGAATATATTTAGTTATCTACAGATAATTAATGTATTTCATTCTTAATGAATATGAGTGTTTATAAATAATTTAATGTTTATATAATATACTTACAACACTGTATTACCAGTAGGCAATAATTGTTTGACATGATCACGATTTAGCCTGTAATATCCCACTGTTGGGCATAGGCCTCTTCCCCATGTAGGAGAAGGACATGACATTAAGGTTTGACATGAAGTAATATGTAATTATATTTATAATACTACTCACACTTAAAAACCCCCACTAAGATTTTTTTCTGTATCGGGGTTCCGGAAACGCACGATACGTAGGTAGTTGATTAAAATTAATTAAATTAACGATACGTAGATGATTAAAATTAATTAAATTAAAAATATCTATGGATACTTTTCGATAGGCAAATTAGCATAGGCTTATTTGTTTATACATTATATTTGATAAAACATGTCTCATCGAATTATCAGATCGGTGAAGGTCGATCTTCCACGTCTCCTCTACTATATTAGGTACTAAGCACAAACGCTCAGGTGACGACAAACATCTGTATGGCCAAAGCAAGTGTATGTCGTGAGTGGCTATCGAATCCGCGAAAGCCAGCGCAAGATCGTCATCAAGTGTCATTGTCATGCATGTCATATAATAGAACACACCTTCGATATTAGATACGGCCAATAACATGCATCACGAAATTAATCAGGTAACAGTACCTGCAATTTACAGTTCAAGAAACCCGACTTAACCAACTGTTGCTTAATGCGATTCATTATCTAAATAATCGAGGCATGAGGTAAGTGTACACGTGAGCGCTCTGGACTCATCAGGTGTGTGCACACCGACACACGACGCCACCTAATACTTCGATTATTGATCGCCAATGTCATGACCAAGAACCCATTTCTCCCCCATTCGAGCTTTTCGACGATTCTTTATAATATATTAGTTTTATACGAAGCTATGTTACGTTATATGAAAGAAAAGTAATGTTTTGATACTTCCTTTAGGCTCTATGATTAACAATAATTATGAAACTATTATATCGCTATTTAAGTACCTAATTGATACTCATTTAATTTAACTTTAGTTATAGCGTCAATATTTTTCGTACATTATGATCATAAGCTGTCTTATGATAATTGGCAGAACTCGAATGAAATAAAATGTAATTCAATAGAAAATGTTGTTTAATTTTATATTAAAAAGCAAATTACGGTTTTCTCTACTTAATATCGAAAATATAATCAAAAATAAAAGGCTATGCGGAATTTTTGTTCATTGATAAGTAATCTTCAAAATTATAACAAATTTCGTGAATGCTTTGATAAACATCAGAAAATGGAACTAACAATAATTAATTTAATTTTCCCTATCTTTGTTTCTAAATTGAAAGTTTTAATTTTGGCATTTTTTTATGAAATATGTATGATTATGACTTAAACTATTCTTCTCTCGTATTTATTGTTTAGTATTTTATAGAAATGGAAGGCTTTTTTATAGAATATTATATATCATTTAATTTTTTAGAAAATATCATAAAGCTCCTGGGGAGAGTCGGGAACGCGCTCGCATTACTTCTGGTGCACGGAGTATTTCTGTGGTCTGTTTTCTGGTGTTACATGCGTTCATAGCACAGACCACAGGTTGATAGGTTATGGTAACCGCTTACCATTAGGTGCACCTTATACTTTTTTGCCACCCTTGAAGTATAAAAAAAATTACCAATACACAGGGTTTCGCAATCATTATATTCATAACTAGCTTCTGCGCGCGACTTCGTCGGCGTGGACTCCGCTCCTGTTGGTCTTAGCGTGATGATATATAGCCTATAGCCTTCCTCGATAAATGGGCTATCTAACACTGAAAGAATTTTTCAAATCGGACCAGTAGATCCTGAGATTAGCGCGTTCAAACAAACAAACAAACAAACAAACAAACTCTTCAGCTTTATTATATTAGTATAGATATAAATATTCATATAAATATAATGTATAATATTCAATAGTATTAGTAAAAAAATGTCAAGCAACCCATCTAATCTAACAGGATAAAAATACTTAGCAAGAATAAAATAACACGTGTAAGTTGTAACAGATGTCTATGTGCAAAGCAGAATTACAACACGCGCGAATCAATTTGAAAGCACAGCAAATGAAAATCGAAGAATGATACATTCAAAAGAGCTGGCTAGTGCCGTACCAGCCGCTGCGCATCGTCGCTTTATTTTATCACCAAACACGATACACGGACAGTTTAATTGAGAATATTCTGATGTTGTGCCAGTTTTTATGAAACAACGGCTGAGGTACACCTTTACGTAGACAAAAAGTTATGTTATATTGTAAATTGTCACCTTTTTAATATACAATAGGTTTTTTTTTTTAGTTTCCAATATGTTCGTATAATCAATTAATGTGGGTTACAGTTCCCCAGGGGAACTTCCCCTATAGGCTATTTTTGTCATATTAACATTTATACATATGGATTTAGAAATAATTCTTTCGGCAAATTGTTTGACCTCATGTATATGTAAACGGTCTAAGCTCTCTTTGTAATTATCCTCATGTTTGCAAATCGTCGAATGAGACAATGTAATGTCCTCATGGTACATATTTATTGGGACATATCTTGTAATTTCCATTTGTTTTCTCTTTGTTTCTGTTTCCTTATTACTTCGATCATGTCAAAATTCGGTAGGTACGATTGTTTTAGGTTGTTCAATACAATTACATTGAAAATACAATCATATTTTGTACAATTATTCGATCTCTAATAGCAATTTAAAAAGAGTAACGGAGGTAAGAGATCTTGGAGTTCATTTGGTCAGTAATCTAATTTTTGACCAAGTCGTAGTTCGGTAGGTATCACATGCTAGACTTTATATTTATATTACTTATTATATTATTTGTTATATATTCGGAAATCATTTTACGTTTCAGAAATCTGCACATTTACCAACTCAAGATTATAAATTTGCAAATTCATAAATAAAACATAGGGTATACCAATATACGAGGTTTTATCGCAAGTAACGTACACATTAAAAGCGTAACATGTACTAAAACATACTATTATACAGGTGTTTTATACACGTCGTGAAAATACTCATGAACTTTTAAACGTATAGCCGTCAGTCGTAAAATTTCGTATGTTTTTACTGGAGTGAATAATTTCACTCTTATAAGCATTTACGTATATTTTCATGACACCGCTCTACATTGCTTGTACAGGATCTGGTTAAATTTACCAAAGCGGTTTAACGTTTTATTATGAATATGATCATCCTAACACGCTGATGCTAAGCAAGGGATTTATTCGCTTACGTTAATGAAAATAAATGTACCTACGTGTTTATGTGAGGATTTATTCATAAACACACATATTTCTGCACAAAAATGTAAACATGGGTTGTTGGAAAACACAGGTAGGTATTTAAAGCAAAAAAAAAAAACAAGTATGATACAAGTTTAGCACTTTGAACCAAAATAAAGTTACACTCTTATCGGGTGTATGTAACGGAACGGAAACCAGCTCACGCGGACCCTATTCAAGGAAGCGTGTACCGAATCAGCTCGAAGGTGGTGAAACAATAAGTCTTGAAGCTCGTTGATTTCGTGAGTGGATGTTAACACACCATAATATGGAATGCGAATTCCAATCTCCCTACATAATGCATTAGAGCATGTGAATCGATTAAATTAATGTAACCAACGTTAACGTCGAATTACTAGTTATTTGGTCTTATACTTAATTTTAAAAATATTTTGATTCTTTAGTGAACCAAATATGTGGTTGATTTCTTTATCATTTCAGCCTATCGCAGTCCACTGCTGGACATAGGCCTCCACAAGTTCGCGCCAAAATGGCGTGAACTCATGTGTTTTGCCCATAGTCACCACGCTGGGCAGACAGGTTGGTGACCGCAGGGAGTTATCTCTTCCAGACTACCCAGAAAGAACTTGGTTTAACCAGTGAAAACAACTTTAATCTATACTAATATAATAAAGCTGAAGAGTTTGTTTGTTTGTTTGTTTGATTGTTTGTTTGTTTGTTTGTTTGTTTGTTTGTTTGTTTGTTTGTTTGTTTGTTTGTTTGTTTGTTTGTTTGTTTGTTTGTTTGTTTGAACGCGCTAATCTCATTATCTACTGGTCCGATTTCAAAAATTATTTCAGTGTTAGATAGCCCATTTATCGAGGAAGGCTATAGGCTATATATCATCACGCTAAGACCAACAGGAGCGGAGTCCACGCCGACGAAGTCGCGCGCAGAAGCTAGTTGTATATAAATTTCAAAACAATTCAATCACAAGTAGACATTAATTAATTATTATTTACAAACACAACAGAAACAATGTAAATAAAATGAACTTATAAACAACGACTTGATAAAACTTATAAAAACATGAAATAGATTCATCTTAAACGTGCAACCGTTTATTCATAGAAAAGCAAAACAATCTAGACTGAATACTTTCTAACTTTCGAAGAGAATACGACTCGTTCAGTATTCGAGTTAAGGTCGGCTCATTAGACCCACCCGGCACCCGACCAGCACCGCCTCGCCTCAAGCGGTTTGTATTCTTTCTATGGAATTGTATGGATATGCGCTCACTACATCAACGCCGTATCGACACCGGATCGCCTCGCACGCAAGCAAACCGAGCGACGAGGCGTTCCGGTGAGGGTGTAGTGAGCTATGACCTTTATTCGAATTACGATGGATTTGGTCGAATACGATGTGAACATAAAAGTAAACAGTTTCCTGATGCGGAGCGCTGCGAGAGCAAACATTCCGATATTATTTTTTAATCCGAACATATTGCAGACGACAACTTCTCTATCCGACGTTAGTTCGCCGTATTTGTCTGTTTATTGTGTAAACTGTGTCATTGGAATCAGTATATTGAGATAAAAAGTTATATATTCTTTTCGAAACAAAAATAACAATTGAAGACAATCGTATAATCCTATGCAAGTTATACACTGTGGCATGCGTTTTGTGTACACGGTACACGTTAATGCCTTTTGTATAAGTACTTATTTAACGTACATCTATACTAATACACTGCTCAACAAAGTCTAGGGAACAGGAGGTTTTTAGGGAATATTTTTATTTTTATATATTTTTGTTTTAAAGTTTATATACCAATCGATGCGCAATTTAATGCTTAATTAGTTGCGTATATAAATAAAGGATTCAGTTTTTGAATTACGAGGTAATTTTAATGAAAAACAAAGAAAGTGTATTACAGAACTAAACAAAGAAATTTAATTTAATAAAATTTCTTAAAAATTAAAACATTACAGTTAAGAACAAATATGCGGGGACTTTTTTAATAATTAGTTGGACCCCCTAAGGCATTAACAACAGCTTGACATCGTCGTGGCATACTGATTATGAGACTATCGATTGTCTCTTGTGGAAGAAGACTCCATTCTCTGGAGAGATGTGAAAAAAGTTCATCTGCTGTGTTCAAATTTTGAGGGAGATTTCTAAAAGCCCTTCTCTTTAGTAAATCCCACGCGTGTTCAATGGGATTGAGGTCCGCGGACTGAGCAGGCCACTCCAGCACTTCGATGTTGTACTCGCGGAACACATCCATCACCTGACTCGCAGTATGTGGTCGTGCATTATCTTGCATAAAAATAAAATCTGCGCCCAGATTTTGTCGGTGCGGGATAACCACAGATTGGACTACCTGTTCGCAGTATCGCTCTGCATTTAAATTTCCCCTGATCAAAACGAGATCCGTCCGTCCACCCAGGCGGATTCCAGCCCACACCATGATTGTACCACCTTGGTAGGGATGCACCTCCTGTGGGTTTTGAAGCCGACTCTGCCGACCAGGAATCCGCCAAACACGCACTCTTCTTGAATCTGGATGAAATCCGAAGCGAGATTCATCGGAGAACAGTACATGTGCCCACTGATCTACGGTCCACTGCAAATGTTCACGTGCCCACAATAATCGACGTCCTCGATTTCCATGACGCAGAGCGGGCACTCTTAGTGGTCTGCGAGCACGAAGATTAGCTTCATGGAGTCTCCTCCGAGCAGTCTGGTCACTGATAGCAACCTGGTGCTGCGACTGGAGGTCTTCTACCAACTGACGAGCCGTAATGGTGGGTTGCCTCCTTGCGACATTTTGCAAAAAACGGTCTTGCCTTTCCGTAGTAACCCTATACCTGCCTCTGTGCCTTTCGGCTACATCGCCAGTAAGTCTGTAACGTACCCACAGTCTGCAGATAACGCTCGCGTGAGAATTCAGAGCAGCTGCAACTTCGCGTTGGGGTAGCCCAGCTTCCAACATTCCTACAGCTCGAATCATTTCTTCCCGCGTCAAATGACGTCGTGACATAATGGCCGTAGTCGCAAAAGTTACGAATAACAACAGTTAATTTTGTTTTTGAATAAAATCATAAAACAATAAAACAAATTTTTATCTTTAAAATTCTCATACAGTATCACTACACAGCAATCAAAGTGAAAGATTCCCGCCTTTTACGAAAATTCTTTTGTTTCTAAATTTTTTTTTTTTAAATTCGAACAACGTTTGATAAACATTCAGCCTACCTGTTTACCTCAAAGAGATCAGTACTTTTTTAAAGAAGATTTTACAAATAAAGTCATATAGTTGGCTTGTTCCCTAGACTTTGTTGAGCAGTGTATATAAAGCTGAAGAGTTTGTTTGTTTGGTTGTTTGTTTGAACGCGGTAATCTCTGGAACTACTGGGCCGATTTAAAAAATTCTTTCAGTGTTAGATAGCCCATTTATCGAGGAAGGCTATAGGCTATGTATCATCACGCTAAGATCAATAGGAGCGGAGTCCACGTCGACGAAGTCGCGCGCAGAAGCTAGTTATGTAATAAAATCTAATTATGTATTTCGTTACGTGAGTTTTAAGCATATTCACGCTTCTTCTTCAATTACTAGTAATATAAATACCTAGTACAAGCACTAAAGAATTAATAATCACAAAAAAATGTAGAGACCAAAAAAAATTTTTATTATTAGAACGGTTGCTAATTTTCAAATTTATATAGCTTGATAATTAAAACATTTATAACGATTTGAGACAAGATAATTGTAGTAAAAGTCTATTAATTAATAAAAGCGACTTATTTCGTCTGAATTGTGAAAGAGTGGGTAAGGAGTGGGTATTTAAAGCAGTAATAAAAACGATCGGCGACGTGTCACTTTCCTCCGACTAAGCGAAACTGAAACGTTCCGTCTATAGTCGAAGAAGCAATAACTTCACGGCCCATAGGGCACGCAGCTCTCCATAACGGCCGAGGGAGTTTAAACTTACGGACCAGAATTGTTTAGTATAAGGGACAATATACATTTAAGGCGGTACGAGAATTACTTAGTACTACTTACCTTAGTTTTTTACACTAAGAAAGTGGCAACATGCGTATGTCCGCCTGATAGTAAGCGGATATACCTATCAATAATTGTAAGGTTCGGCAAAATTCTAGCAAAAACTTTTCAATATAAGAAACTACACAATACATTTAAGGTCGTGAAAGAATTGTTTCTTATAAGGACCTACAAACTTTTAAGTTGATACGAGAATTGTTTGGTATAAGGGACTTTATACACTACTAGCTTCTGCGCGCGACTTCGTCGGCGTGGACTCCGCTCCTGTTGGTCTTAGCGTGATGATATAGAGCCTATAGCCTTCCTCGATAAATGAGCTATATAACACTGAAAGAATTTTTCAAATCGGACCAGTAGATCCTGAGATTAGCGCGTTCAAACAAACAAACAAACAAACTCTTCAGCTTTATTATATTAGTATAGATAAGTTACAAAATGTGCATGAGTTATTGTGCTGAAGTATATTAGGAACTTTTGCAAAATACAGCATGCAACGATGCCAACTTGTTCAAATTAGAGATTGCAAGTAGTTCAAATACATGAAAGTGTGAACGTAAAAATTAGCGTTGATCATTGTGCAGTTACAATCAATTTGACTAACCTGTTGGTACAGTTGACCATAAACCTGCTTTCCCCTCCATGGTTGTGGGTTCGATGTGCGCCTGGTATTCGTATGTTAAAGAAATAGATAATAACAGTTTGCTGTTATCCAAAATACATCCACAAAGTTACTTACCTCAGACAAAGACGACGGCAAATTTTTTAAAAAATATACATATATAATAATTGACGAGGTTTAAAATTGAAATATTCTTTGTACAGCGTTTTCTTCGGTTATGATGTAGTTCTTTTTTATATTTCTTAATTTTCCGCTTAAAAGTAAACTATTTACATGCTGTGGTAGTAAAAATGGCGACAACATTTCTTGTATGAGTAGCAAATCTCCGGGCTAGTTTAAATTCAAGGCAATGTACTAAAACTCTTATCCATTATCAGGAGATCTGAACTAGAGACGAACTTCACTAATCTGCTTAATGGATGAAAATTATTTTATACTTATTTTAAGTACATTAGAAAATTAATCGCGAAAGGGTTGACTAGAAATTCCTGGCAACGCTATAATATAGTATAATAGATTCTTTTTAACACTTACTGACAGTAAGGCTGTAGAAAATGCAAACGTTGGGTTGTTTATTACTTTTCTGACATAACTACTGGCTTTGCAGATATAAACAGGTATATATAAATATATATTGTTATAGCTACTTTCACCCACATTTTTAATAAATAAATCTTACATCACAAAGAGCAGTGTTACATTACGAATACGATGACATAGGGTTGCTTGCTAAAAATCTGGTTTGAATGGCGGTTGCCAAATATAATATAGCCTGGCCAGCAATTTTCCAGCCATCCCTTTCGCGATTTATCTTTAACATACTAAAGAATATAAGTCTCTATTTAATTTTTATCCACTTAGCAGATGGGTGAAAATCACGTCTAGTTCGTATCTTAAACTACATTATTTGTTACATATTTAAAAAATCTACGCACCGAATTGTCTCACGTCAATGTCTGTGTATTAGAAACACCCGTACAACAATTCTAATACAAAATAAATTCGACAATGCTCGGGCAGTCCAAAAGATTTGGCTCGGCCATGAATAAATCTGAAAGGTTTTCTTGAAGCGATAAAATGGCAAGAGCTCGAACACATTGCAACATTACTTATTTCGTCTCAATTTAACATTTCTTCACGCTTTTTCTTCCACAGAACAAATCCCACGTAGGTACAGTTAATAATTAAATGATTAAAATCCAAACAAAAAAAAAGGATTTTTTAAATTTATTATTAATTGATTCATTAAATTTAAATTATTACATCTTAAGATATTTAAGGTAAGCCTTAGGTTTATGCATATTTTAAAAACTGATACGTAGGTAATTATATCTGTATTCTGTATAATAACGCTTCAATCACATTTTATCAACTCACTCTTTGGACTGTTTTATAAATATAGTACTTCATATTGCCTTTACCTTTGAAAATTTTATTAAAATGTTGGAATGTAGGTAATTACTACACCGTAGCATTCGAGTACCGTTCTTTCGGCGTACTTAAAACATTCGTAGCATATTCACAAGACGTCGTATCAGAATTTTTAATCATATATCATAATATATTCAACAACTTCTTCTGTGTCATGTACCTACGTTTATAAATATAAGTAAATATTTCTTCAGTCGTATAATTTTACCTCGATTAATAAAAGATTAACTTTTCAACTGCAAAACGTTTTGAAATTTTATGACAAAAAAGTGAGTTAAGTTCGCGAACTGCCCGGGGGAGGAAGCCTACTTAAATTATTAATATCGACCTGGGCAAGTCCTCAATGACCGTGGGGACAGGCTTGTAATAAAATTTACCGCTCTCCTGTAAGATTTACTTACGCAGCTACCTGATGCGACTTCTTTTGCGATAAAATGAAAATTGACACACAATTCCGCAAAGACTCGAGGTTATTCGTTTAAGAGATCGAAGTTTGAAATTATATTACGTTTTTTTCTTCTTAACTTAGAAAAATATATTTATGTACCTATTAATTTTATTACATCAAACTTTTCAAATAATTTGAAGATTGCATATTTTAAAAAACGTGAAAAAAAATTCTTAAGTAATCCAAACAACATTAGTCTATTTGTCCACGTTATTTGTACTATTTTGCCATAAATTTACAACATTAGTATATTATGTTTAATGGTTTTTATTGGCGCAGAAATAATATGTAGCATGGATAACTTTGCCAATGTCAAGGACGGAGAATACGAAGGGGATTGGTGGTCGTGAAAAGAAACTTCTTTAATTTAAAAGAAAAAATTCAAATAGGTAATTTAGTTTTTAATCCTTAGAACAACACAAACATTGAATGATTGAAGTTAGAAACATAATATATACAACTATGTTATACTAAAACAATCCCAAGGTATTTGATTTTTAGGGTTCCGTACCCAAAGGGTAAAAACGGGACCCTAAAAATCAAATGCGAAATCAAAGACGAAACCCTTCGTGCGCGAGTCCGACTCGCACTTGGCCGATTTATTTACTGTTATGCATATTATTACCACTGGCGGATCCAGGGGGGGGTCACGGGGGTCATGACCCCCCCCCTGGGCTGTGTCCTGGACCTAGGTGGACCACTAATTAAAATTGTTAAACAAGATTTTTGTCACAATATAGGTATTTTTAAGTACATTACCTACATAGATTAATAAAATACCTACTTTTTACAACTGAGTCATTTCCATGTCAAACCAACCAATAAAAAAATGTTTTCAACCTGACCCTTTCAGATTTGGCTGAAACTTTGTTTATTTATACTCTCTGACATCCTGAACTCAAATATAGTTTTCAAAAAAATTAATCCCTGATAGTTTTTTAGTTATAAATTTTTAAAAATCACAAAATCCGCGTTTTTTGACGTGCACTAAAATCTAAAATCTGCAATATCTTTGGTTCTATTAGAGATAGAGAGCTAAATGATAGCTCATTTTAAAGAGGGTTTAATGGACTTTAATGTACCCAATTTGAACACATTCATGAACAAAATATTTTTATAGAGAAACTCAAAAATCGTTTTTGAAAAATCTTTGTGTTGGTGTTTTTTAGTTTTTTTTTTTCAAATTTATATATGTTTCTATGTATAATTTTGTGCGACACCATAAAAATTTTAGAGTGGGACCATGATGGGATCGGGAGATATATTAAAAATACACCACTGAAGTAACTTTCACAAAATGTTCAGTCCAGAACCAGGCTATTAGCCTGGTTCTGATACATAGGTTATATGAAACATAACTTTGGAAATGAAATACAAAGATTTTTCTTTATTTTTAACCGACTTCTAAAAGGGAGGAGGTTCTAATTTCGATTGTATTTTTTAAATGTATGTTACTTCAGAACTTGACTGGGTGAACCGATTTCGATAACAATTGTTTTAATAGAAAGGTGGAGGGTGTCATTTGGTCCCATTTAAATTTATTTGAGATCTAAGAAGTACTTTTCGAGTTATATCTAATAATACGTTTTTACTTGACTAATTTTTCGTCGACCTGCGTTGTATTATACTGTATAACTTTTTACTAGGTGTACCGATTTTGATCGTTTTTGATTTAATCGAAAGTTGATGTTTATCATGTGGTCACATTTAAATTTCATCGAGATCTGATTACAACTTTTCGAGTATTCGTTGATAACGCGTAATTACTTGAATATTTTTTCGTCTACCTACGTTGTATTACTTTTCAATAAATATAATGTGTAATATATTTAAAAACATTATTTTTATATTTAAAACATAAGAATTAAGCCTGCATAACTTAAATTATTCAACATTAAATTGAAATAAAAAAAATTGTGATATTTCAGTGATGTATTTTTAACATACCTATCTCCCGATCCCATCATGGTCCCACTCTGAAATTTTTATGGTGTACTCACAAAATTATACATAAAAACATAATTATATAAATTTGAAAAAATTAAAATACACCAACACAAAGATTTTTCAAAAACGATTTTTGAGTTTCTCTCAAAAACTATTTTGTACATTAATGTGTTGAAATTGGATATCACATTAAAGCCCATTAAACCCTCTTTAAAATGAGCTATCATTCAGCTCTCTATCTCTAATAGAACCAAAGTTATTGCAGATTTTAGATTTTAGTGCACGTCAAAAAACGCGGATTTTGTGATTTTTAAAAATTTATAACTAAAAAACTATCAGGGATTAAATTTTTTGAAAACTATATTTGAGTTCAGGATGTCAGAGAGTATAAATAAACAAAGTTTCAGCCAAATCTGAAAGGGTCAGGTTGAGTACCTGGTTGGTTTGACATGGAATGACTTACCTGTATCTATCACTAGCTTCTGCGCGCGACTTCGTCCCCGTGGAATAGGACCAATTCTGTCATACATGATTTGTGCGAAACTAACCGTTTACGCAGCGGAAGCTCTCAAAAGAAAAAACCCCGATTTTGAAACATTTTTCATTGGTGTTACGCTCCTATTGGTATTAGCGTGATGTTATATAGCCTATAGCCTTCGTCGATAAATGGGCTATCTAACACTGAAAGAATTTTTCAAATCGGACCAGTAGATCCTGAGATTAGCGCGTTCAAACAAACAAACAAACAAACAATCAAACAAACAAACTCTTCAGCTTTATTATATTAGTATAGATTATAAAATTTAAATTATAATTTCTTTTTACTTGACCACGACTTTGTGGACCCCCCCCCTGGCACCTTGATCATGACTGTGACCCCCCCCTGGCGCCAAAGCTGGATCCGCCCTTGATTATTACAAACACATGTATTTTTCAACAGATAATAAAGACATAAAAGACGTTACGAGTACATTATTATCTGTGATATTCTGCATTGGCATCTTGACGGGAGCGCTCTGTATCGATTTCAACTGACTTCACTGATTTATAGTAACCGACTCGTCCTCACATTCTGTCGGAAATAATGGAAGTGCTTTGCGAATTAAATATGTCTTGTTTACTATTTCTTTTTTTACAACTACTTAGCTAGAGTAATTTTAATTTGAATAATTTTTTCTTGTAGTGAAAAAAACTTATTATTTATTAAAAGCAATGAAGTGTATAGTTACAACGCATAGTTCTATTTTTGAAATCAAATGTTAACATTTGAAATTAAAAGGCATCTTTTTTAAAGCAAAGTACGTAATAGTTATTCAAGTAAGCTTGAAAGTATGACACGAAAGATTAGAAGCACACATTTTAGTTATTCTGGGATATGTGAACGAAGCCGGTGATATTTCCGAATTTCTTAAGAATGTAATTTAATCTTTATGCTATGATATATTAAAATAGGTCGTTGTCTCTATGTAGGTATTTATACATAGAGATGACGATGATGAGAGATATGCACAGGATAAAATAAAAATAACCAAATATATTTACTCGATGAATAATGAACATAATAAATAATAATATAAAATATTTCCGTGCATTCTATAAAGAGACAGCTGCATTAAATAAGCAAAGAAATATGGAGATGTCCGAAGTGGACAAAAAGAAAATAAATATAAAGCGATAACATCACTCAAAGGCATTCGAGCATTTATACTTCTCAGTTGGTTTTGTTTCTGTTCGCGAGAGAGTTGCGATGGCGGAAAATTTTATGAATCCATACAAGCAGTGTACCGTGACGTCATGAAAAACTCGTAAATGTTTCTTGTGCGAGTGAAATATCCCACTTGAGCAGTCTCATAATTCAGGGACACGTATAAAATTTTACGATACTCTATTTTATTCCTTTATCTCATAAAGTATTTAAGGGTAAAAATGAACACAATATTTGAGTGAAAATGTTATAATGTTCCGCGTAGGTGTATTATGTTAATTTTTATAATATAAACTGTATATTTTGTTCTTTTTAAATAGTTGCCAATTTTGAAATTTTTTGGCTGTCTTATATTTGGTCTTTGTTTTTCTATAAGTAGTAAATAATTTTAACTTTTTACACTGCTTACATGTGAGTATTATTTTCCACGACATTAATTTTTGACTTTAATGAGATGGGGGACATAATGTGCCGTGTGTATTTGTATAGATTCTTTATAACGGACTTCATATAATATGAATTTGTAATGAAAATGAAGCAGCAAAATAATTTATTTCTAAATATGTACAGAATTTGACATTATTTAAAAACTATTATTGTTTTAAATAAATTAATATGTTTAACTTACACACACGGTCCTGTGTTCCGAAGGTAGGCAAATGAATGCCTGTGTTTTTGCGTAACAGTGACAAGTAAACACAGAACTTGGCATCCATCTATACCAAGATCTATTCTCCATATAGATCTTGATTTTTTGACGGTGAAGTGGAGAACATCGCATTTTTCAATATTGACTTTGGCTCTTATTTTACATTTATATTTTTAATGGGAGAGCAGTCACACTCAGGGTGGGAATCGAACCCATAACACTCGGTATCAAGCAGGGCTGGTTTACAAGACAAACTAAGACAACTAAGGACAAGTTTACAAGCACTTAAGGTAAAATGAACAAAATCTATATTTTAGCTAAATTTGTAATGAAAACTAATAAAAAAAACTCACTTTTGTGTCTGAGACTAAATAAGGAATTTTGAATTGCTTGACAATAGTTCTTGGGGCATTTTTTCCATACATCTAGGTTAGCAAGTAAGCATAAAGCTCACCTGATAATATCGTAAGCGATTACCTTAGAGTTTAGACGCCTGGAACACCAGAACCATCGCAAGCGCGTTACCGAGCGACCTTACCACAGGGACACAACACTGCTAACACTTAAAGCAGTATTATTTAGCTGTGATCTTCTGTAAGGTCCTTCTCCAGTCGAACTGTTCCAGATTTTGAGCAGGATATTTCCTGCTGTGCCCTACCTCAGTTGAAACATATTGTTGCGTGTTAGGGTTCGAACGATTTGGAGAGAAAGACCTTCTGACTCTTTTAGAGACTTTATTCACTAGCACTAGGTCCGACACAAGCACTAGGTACAACACAAGCACTAGGTACAACACTACGCACTAAGTACAAACACTAATCACTAGGTACACACAGTAAGCACTAACAATGTCCGAGGTCGTAGCCAATGTCGTAGGTTTCCGCTGGTATCACTTCTAGTCTTCACTTCGAAGTCGCTTCGTCGTTAGCTCAAACTGAACTGGCTCCGCTCGGCCTCAATCGGCCTTTTTATACCGGGCCGAGCCTACACCCAGACAGTTCTAGAACGTTCGTGCGTGTACTCGATCCTGAGTTCATTCACCTATATGTCCTCTAGCGCCATCTAGTATTGAGTGGATGTTTCACGTTGTCTTTGTAACAAAGTGGTTTGTACAGCACACAACGTGGTTCCTTCGCTCCCCGCTAGATGGCGCAAGCTCCTTTTAATTTGCGTACTCGTAACACTACTCCCCTCTTAGAGATGCTCGTCCCGAGCATCGTTGTTACTGCCATGGTAACGCGCCAGACGGTCTATGTGTACCACTTTGAATGTCCCTCTTGGTTGCTTTTGAATCCTATAAGTCACATCATTCATTCGGGTAACCACTTTGTATGGACCGTCCCACTTGGTCTGCAACTTTGGAGATTTCCCTTTCCGGCGGGTTGGGTTATGCAGCCACACTAGTGACCCTTCCTCGAAGCCTCTTGTGTTCGATTTCCGGTCATATCTGGTTTTCATGTTCTCGCTTGACTGTAACCCATTTTCCCGGACCAAGGCGTGTATGTAGCGCATTTTTTCCCTTAAATTGCTGACATAGTCTTGTACGGTCTCTGATCCCTCCGGTGACCCTCCTGTCAATAGGTCTACTGGTATTCGTAGTTCTCTACCGTAATTGACATACGCCGGGGTAGCTTTTATGCTCTCATGCTCGGCGGTTCGGTACGACAGAAGGAAGAGTGGTATATACTTGTCCCAATCCTTTTGTTTGTCGTCTACCAATTTCGCCAAATGTCTCTCAAGGCTCTGGTTAAATCTCTCAACCATTCCATCGGACTGTGGATGGTACGCGGTGGTCCTCGTCTTATGTATGCCCAAAATTCTGCACACTTCCTGGAACACTTGCGATTCGAAGTTCCTGCCCTGATCAGAATGGATTTCTAGAGGCACACCAAAGCGACATATCACTTCTTCGACTAGCTTAGAAGCGACTGTTGTAGCTTCTTGGTTCGGTATGGCGAACACTTCGGGCCATTTGGTGAAGTAGTCAATGACGACCATAAAATACTTGTTCCCCGATTCCGTTACAGGAAATGGCCCAGCTACGTCAACTGCAATTCGTTCCCACGGTGCACCGACGTTATACAGCCGCAGCTTCCCGCGGCTCCTGGTCTGTGGTCCTTTTACAGCAGCGCAAGTAGTACATTTGCGGCACCAATCCTGTACATCATCTCGACAATGCAACCAGTAGAATCGTTCTCGCACTTTTGTTAAAGTCCTCTTGACACCTAGATGACCTCCTGATACGCCATCATGTACTTCACGGAGAACATCTGGTACTCTCGCTCTAGGGACAATTATCTGAAGATGGAACTCTCTACCGTTAGTCTTCTCCCATTTCCGGTAGAGTATTCCGTTTTGAAGTATCAGACTGTCCCATTGCGCCCAGTACGCCTTAGTGACAGCGCCAGTGGGTGCAACCTCACTCCAGATTGGTTTTACTTCACCCCGTTTCTTCCATGTGATGATGTGCCGAAGGTCGTCATCTCTTTCTTGAGCCTCCCTCATAGCATCATTCTCCCAGAGACCCAAAGGACTTGTTCTCGTTAGCTTTAATGTTACTTCATTAGATTCCTGCTTAACACAATGTTTGCAGTCTTCCGAACACGGCCTTCGTGAGAGTGCGTCAGCGTTCCCATGCATATTTCCGCTGCGGTGTTCCGTCTTGAAGTCATACTCCTGAAGCTGTTCAATCCATCGAGCTACTTGACCTTCGGGGTTCTTGAATTGCAGTAACCACTTCAAGGCTGCGTGATCAGTTCGCAGTAAAAACTGTCTGCCGATGAGATATTTGTTGAAATGTTGTAGCGTCTTTACAACAGCCAAGAGTTCTCTCCTTGTTACACAGTAGTTTCTCTCTGGCTTGGATAAAGATTTGCTGAAATATGCAATAACAACTTTTCTTTCACCCTGTTTTTGAGATAACACCCCTCCAATGGCCGTGTTGCTTGCATCCGTGTCGACTATAAACTGACCTTCAGTTTTTGGATATCCCAGGATTGGTGTTTCACACAGATGTTTCTTCAGTTTCCGAAAGGAATCTTCACAAGTCTCATCCCAACTAAATTGTCGTTTATCTTCTGTCATCCGATGTAATGGCTTGGCTATCTCTGAGAATCCCTTAACAAAACGCCTGTAGTATGAGCATAGGCCGAGGAATGCCCGCACTTCGGTTTTGTCCTTAGGGGTAGGCCATTTTTGAACTGCTTCCAGTTTTTCCGGGTCTGTCTGGATTCCATCACTGGAGATAACATGGCCGAGATAATTGACCTTATTCCTGAATAAACGACACTTTTTCGGGTTCAGCTTTAATTTGGCCCCCTCTATTTTGGCGAAAACTCGCTCCAAGTTTTGCAAATGTTCCTCGAAGTCACGGCCGATAATGATGACGTCATCTAAGTAGACCAAGCAAGCCTCTCCCACTAAGCCTGCTAGTACACACTCCATGATGATCGCTCGAATGTGGCAGGTGCGTTGCACAATCCGAAGGGCATGACGTTAAATTGCCATAAACCTTTACCGGTCGAGAAAGCTGTCTTCTCCTTGTCTTCTGGATGAATTTCCACCTGCCAGTATCCAGATTTCAGGTCTAGGGTCGAAAACCATTTCATGCCACTCAGGGTATCCAAAGTGTCGTCGATTCGAGGTAACGGATAACTGTCCTTCTTGGAGACATCATTGAGACGCCTATAGTCCACACAAAACCTCGTGCTGCCATCTTTCTTCTTCACTAATACAACAGGCGAGCACCACGGACTTGCAGACGGTTCAATAATCTTATTCCTTCTCATGTCCTCCAAAAGGCCTTCAACTTCTTTTTCCTTAGCAATTGGTATCCGTCTTGCTCGTTGACGAATTGGTCTCTCGCTTCCGGTATCTATCCTGTGTTGAACCACCGACGTTCTTCCAAGGTCCCCATCGTGACTGGAGAAGATATTCGCGTAGCGCTGTAAAAACTTCTTAGCTTTCATGCCCTGCGAATAAGTTAGGTTACTCTTGCAGTCATCGAGCAGCTCAGTCACTATTCCGTAGTTGTTGCTGTTTGCTGAGTCCGCGCCTGTTATCGAACTACACTTTTTCATCCAGACGACTTCCTCGCACTTTCCAATGACGTCACCTTTGTTCAAGCAGATCTCGCGATCACCAAGATTAACAACCTTGACCACAGCGCTACTGCTTCCACTAACAAGGGTTCTCGCCGTCATCAGTTTTTGTGCCGACGTCTTGTTAGGTGTGTCTTCGATCAACACGCATCTGTTTGACTTCTGCTTTCCAGCTGGCGGCAGTTTCACCAGCACCTGAGCTTCCGCTCGTCCAGGTATAATGACTTTCCTTATGCATGCGACTTTCCCGCAGGCACCTCCGAGAGTGAAGATTTCTTCTCCACCACACCTGAAAACTCCGTCAGCGACATTAATTCTGCAGTTGTGTTTCTTCATGAAATCCAAACCCAAGATGCAATCATCCATAATCTCAGCCACGATAACGTCATGGGAGTATGAGGACCCCCCTACATCCATCGTAACTGACATTTCTCCCCGGACGGGTATTGACTGACCGGAGGCCGTAAGAAGCCGACAGTCAATTCTCCTCTTGTGTCCCCTTGCGGCCTTTACCAGATTTGGGTTCACTATTGTTCTAGAGGCTCCTGTGTCTAGAGTCATTTTGCAATCCGTCCCGTTAATAGTCCCCTGAATCGCAAGACTATTCCCGCTGCATGCCTGGGAGATAACGGTTATCGGGGCTTCCTCCGCGTCAGCCAGTACTCGCCCCTTAGTCCTGGCTTCTATTCGTTTCCCTGATCCCGGGCAGGGGACGAAGCCCCTTGCTTCTTCAGCTCTTCCATTTGATCCTCGATCCTTTTTATCCTTGCCAGATGGGTCTCCTTCTGCGGGCAGTTGAGCTGGAGATGGCCCCTCTCGCCACACTTGTAGCACATGACTCCATATCTTTTCTTCGTAGGAGCCTTAATCTCCTTGACTTCCTCAGAGACCTCACGGATCCTATGAGTCTGCCGTATGTCATGGCGAACCGCCTCGACCTCCAAAGCATGCGCCAATGCTTCCTTTAGCGAGCTGTGGTGGCGAAGCCTCACTGCAGCTCTGACTTCCAGATCTTTGATTCCGTCGACAAATGCTTGAACAATATTCGTGTCTACCATCTTGGTGTCGGCTCCTGGGTGTGCCTTCCTGACGAGTTTTTCAATTTCCAACGCCCATTGTTGTAGTCCTTCTCCTGAGCGTTGGACTCTGTCACGCAGTTGGGCACGGAACACGTGCTCCAGGTGTCGCTCCCCGTATCTGGATTCAAGTGCCTCCATCAGGTCTTGGAACCCATTTCCTGTATGTGGCAGTGCTTCCAAGACAGACAAAGCTTGCCCTCTGAGCGCAACAGTGAGAGCGGTCAGGCATTGCTCTTCCGTCCAACCATTGGCAGTAGCAACAGTCTGGAATTGCTGACGATAAGCGTTCCACGAAGTAGTGCCGTCGTATGGCGGCACTTTCACTCTTGGTCCTTGCGCCACTACGGTAGTTCCACTAGACATCACAACTCCTGTGGTTTCAAGGCGTACTACTTTCTTCTGTAATTCCGTGAGGCCGGTTTTCACATTTTCGACATCCAATCCTAACCCGGTAACTCGTTCTTCCACTTCGTCGACATCTTTTCGGAGCTTACCCACCGTGTCACTAACATCTTTTATAGCCCAAAGCGCTTTTTCCTGTGATTCTTGCAAAGCGCTGAACTTGCGTTCTTGTGATTCTTGCATTGCCTCTTGTGATTCCTTCATAGCCTTTTGTGATTCATGCAAAGCGCTGAACTTGCGTTCTTGTGAGTCTTGCAAAGCGCTGAACTTGCGTTCCATTAATTCAATTAAACTTCCTAATTGAAGTGCCACTTGAGGGTCTGTAGTAGCTACGGTGCCGCTGGTGGGCGTGGCCTGTCCGGTGGGCGTGACAAGGTGGGTGGAGCCAGTGGGCGGGGCTTGAGCCAAAGTGGGCGGAGCCTGAGGGGCGTGGTCAGTGGGCGGGGCCTGGTGGGCGGGGCCAGTAGGCGGGGCCTGAGGGGCGTGGCCAGTGGGCGTGGCCTGGTAGGTGGGGCCAGTGGGAGGGGCTTGGCCCACAGTGGGCGGAGCTTGGCCCCCAGTGGCATCCGCAGTTCGTTGTGCCCTCGTCCTGACCCCCTCCTTGGGGTTCTCTCTCGGAGTCAATGGCATCTCCAAATCTCACTTCCGACACCAGTTGTTGCGTGTTAGGGTTCGAACGATTTGGAGAGAAAGACCTTCTGACTCTTTTAGAGACTTTATTCACTAGCACTAGGTCCGACACAAGCACTAGGTACAACACAAGCACTAGGTACAACACTACGCACTAAGTACAAACACTAATCACTAGGTACACACAGTAAGCACTAACAATGTCCGAGGTCGTAGCCAATGTCGTAGGTTTCCGCTGGTATCACTTCTAGTCTTCACTTCGAAGTCGCTTCGTCGTTAGCTCAAACTGAACTGGCTCCGCTCGGCCTCAATCGGCCTTTTTATACCGGGCCGAGCCTACACCCAGACAGTTCTAGAACGTTCGTGCGTGTACTCGATCCTGAGTTCATTCACCTATATGTCCTCTAGCGCCATCTAGTATTGAGTGGATGTTTCACGTTGTCTTTGTAACAAAGTGGTTTGTACAGCACACAACGTGGTTCCTTCGCTCCCCGCTAGATGGCGCAAACTCCTTTTAATTTGCGTACTCGTAACAATATATTTAAATTACAGTAAAATTTGAGACAACAACTTTAGCGTGTCTATTGAAGCGGAGATTAATTAATGCAAAAACATTAAATTGTTAATGGGTCGCTACTTCTCCGAAGTGACGAATTTTAAGGGGCTCTCATCGCTCAATAACCTTGGCGATTTCGTTTTTAGGCAAGAACTAGATGGCGCCACCATCTATCAACATGCGTACGTAATTACTACTATAAAACATCCACACATTGGAAGGAACTGATGAAGATTACGCAAGAAAACAGATGTGTCGCTGCGTTGTTATTGTATTCGCCCTCTGAGAATATTTTTATTTTTTAATATACTATTTTATTATATTTTTTATTAGATTATATTTTTATTATACTATTTTATTTATTTATATAAATCATGTACGATTTACCTACATCTTTTATTTATTATTTTATTTCATGATTATTTTGAAATAAGTGATTCACCTCGCCTACGTAAGTATTACTTTAGTAATTGAAATATTTAGGATGTGTATTATTATCTTAGCAAGAGATATTATCTCGGCCACGCTTAATTTACTTTTGTTTTTACGTTTATGCATAATCGGGCTTACCTACTCTTTGACAACTTCAAAACAAAACAAATTACAAACTACTTTAAATATATATTTACAAACTTAGTTTCTACGTAGTATTTATATTTGTACAATTTACAATATCTTTTAATTGAAAATTTTAGGGTCGATTCTATAAACAATAAATTCGGCCACGTCGCAGTGAGCGACATAGCCTCCTCGTCCGACGGCCGATAGGCGACTGATTTTCTTCGCCCGTCTGCCGCGGGAGCAAAAAAGCGGTTCGAAAATCACTTGAATAATCGATTTAAAAAAAAATTATGTAATTAAAAAAAAACACTCGATCAAATTATTCCAGTTATATATGAACTTTATTTTGGTAATTTATTTATAATATCAAATCAGTTATTTTAAGAATAAAACCCAATCATAGTAAATAAAATGACCCGAAAAGAGGTAACTTTGTGAATTTATTCTATCGAGCCAAATTTATCAAATCATGTTTCCAACCAAAGCTTGAACTAGAATATACCCTCAACAATACCAATTAAATTTATCAGATTACAATTTCACTGTTTACTATTTCAAAAATGAATTCATATAAACGTGTTTTGCAGGAATATCTGAAATACCTCGCCTTAATCGTTCTACTCGTGTAACGTAATCTGCTCGATACGGAGTGTCTTACCTTTAAACGAGCCGATTAATGTGAGTTTCGTACTTAGGATTCACCCTAATTATTTATCATTTATTTATTTTATATTTTATTGTATACCACAAATACATTACAAATAAAGTTGAATTAATTATGCATGTACAACAAAGCTACACAGTCATTAACATATTTTTAATCATTGCAGGTGATATGTTCTTTTCACAAATGAAAACATGGAGTTACCCTGTTACCTACTCATGTTTCATTCACGATAAAAAAATTCACGTTTGAGACTGAAATTGACAACTATTCATGTATATATAAATTTTCATCACCATTTCAACCCTGCAAAATGTAAATCTAATAATATATACTGAAATAGATTTTTTTTCCTTGTTATCATTAGCTTAGATACCAACTTCATCCGTAAATTAAAATATTTTGTGGAGTCTACTTCTTAAGAAACTATTTGTGGTTATATATGGTTTTATGGTTATGACTTATGAGGAACGTGGTATAAAAAAAATTCGGGTAGTGAATCGGTAAGTGAAACAACGCTAAGCAGTGCCGCAGAGAGTGACAATTCATAGCGCCTTTATGCAAGATATACTTAGGTCTAATAGTAAACCAACATTTATTGGGAGGTAGGGTCGGCAACGCGCTTGCAATGCTTTTGGTGCTGGAGGCGTGTACTCTCGTTTGCTGCCGTAGTTTTATTTAAAAAAAAAAAAGATAAAATGGCAAGTTTTAGCTAATCATCATCATCATTTATGTAATCAGTCTAGAGTAAACTCCAGTCGCGTATCGGAGCTGACTTGAACACTATTTTCACAATTTCATTGACCGATATCTTAATTTATAATACTCCTTTACAGAGGACGTTTTATGTTATAGTAAGTAAAATCACAGTATCGAAAATTTCAAGATCGATAGTCGGTTGTCGGTCAGCGAGGACGAAATAAAACAAGCAGTTGCAGCCGGTGCGGGTGAGTGGTCGAGCGACGCTGCCGGCTATTCCGGATAACGTATTGCTTTCCTTATTTCTTTATTTTTTCAAAATTTATCGTCTCTGCAAAATAAAGTCGTTTTCGTAAACGCTGAGACTTATTTCTCGAATTTATATATTCACTTCTATGCGCGGTTTTCGTAGGCGAAGCGATGTTGTGTTTTGATCCTTGTTTATAATTTACATTTGTTTCTCAACTCCTTGAGTCTCATCACAATGTTTTAATGGTCTAAGATCCGAACTAGCCACGATCTTCACCATTCAATTCATTCCATTTAGTGGTAAAATTTATTATTTTTATATCTACTTTAGTACTTATATTAAAAATAAAACTCGAACGGGTTGGCTTAAAAGTTACGGGCAAGGCTATATTATATTCGCTAACCGTCATTCAAACCAACCTAATAGCTATGCCAGGAAAATAAAAGACAATTCTACAGGCTTCGTGCTGTCGGTTGGAATTAAATTTATTTTTGAAACTCATTGGCGTAATTTTAAATAAAAATAAGTAAGTCTTCTATTTTATTAAATACATGGGTCGTCTCTAGTTCGGATCTCCTACTATAAGATTGTATCCATCTTGCGTAGGTATAAATGTAAAAATAAATGCAAGATGACACGTTGGCTCAGCGTTCACAGCACTCTATGTTGCGCTAGCGGTCGCGGGTTCGATCCCCGCACATGTCAAATATTTGTATTGGCCATACAGATTAAAAACATCGGCTTTTTAGAAAAAAAAATTTAAAATTTATATAAAAGTAATATGGCGGGTGTATCGTATCAATTTTAGAGATTTTTATAAATATATCTTTAATAGCAGAAAGATATAAGTTTTACTGGTTAACTACAAAACTTCAATCAAAAAATTAATCAATCTGTAGCATTAACCTACTGTAAGAAACTGTAAGACAGATATAGACAATTATATTAGAGTAAATATAAATTATTATTAATATCCTGTACATTAAATAGCTATGTAAAAACAAATATCATTTCTTCTTACTTCACCTAATCTCTAAAGGTAATTTTGTTAATGGAATATACAAACGGTAAGCGGATTACCCTATCGAGAAAAGATTAGGACTACTAACTCGCAAACGAGCCATAAAATATTATTGCTATTAATAAAATAATAGTGTTTTTTATATAATACTTAATGTGCGTACGGTTTTGTTGATTTCTTAATGAGCTCAATGACGAAATAAGTATTCGATGCTCGCTCGCTTGTTACAGCTTATCACAGATTGCTAGACAAAGGCCTCCCTAAGTTCTTGACAAACATAGGTTGGTTGTCCACATCCCTCTTCCAGTCTCCACTGGCGATCTTGTACAGGTCATCGATCCATCGAGCCGGAGGACGTCCCACACTGTATTTGTAGAACCTCGGCCTCACACCAGGACACGTCTACTCCAGTAGTCATCGATTCTCCTACATTGTGAATAGCCAGGAATTTGACAAATATTTTTACAAACTAAATGGTCTTGTATATGTCCCACGGCTGCGCAAAAAGACCGAGATCGACGACTTAATGCTCTACATAAAGCACGGTAGAACAATATCTACACTAAAAACAAATATTAGTCTTATTTGAAACGGAAACAGAACCCGATATGGTATGTCGCCATTAATGGCACTTTTGTCACCATAAAACTATATCTTTTATAAAATTGAGCACTTCAACTTCATAATTTAAAAATATATATACATGTAATATGTTTGTACACTATTCAAAACCAAGAAGACATTAAAATTTAAAATTCCTGTAGGGATACAAAAGGACATGGGCTAAATTTCATGGTGACTGAGCATTTGTCCCCATGGGGCAGTCGGTGCTTTGATAGACTTTTACGATATTAAAAGGCAACGAACCGATGTGCTCAGCATTAGATAGGGAGGGGTTAGAAAAACTTCCGATGAAATGTAGCGCCACTTACGCGAGTATGACTGATTAACTCTGGAAATAACTAAAAACTGTCGATTTTTTTAAATAAAATTGAAACGAAAAATTAAAAGAAATTTTTTTATGGACCGGTTTTAAAATAAATATTGGAGATTTACATTACTACAATTATTTACTCTTTTGACATTAAATATTATAATATCATGCTCTCAGAGAAAATAAAAGTATACGTAGAACTATGAAACTACTCTTGTAGTACATTGTAGGATTCACTTTGTTTTAATTTTTGTTTTGCTTTTTGATGAACCTAACCTGTTTTATTTTAGTATCTCCTCGACCCCAAGGTTGTCTGATAGAAATCGCTTACCCAGCGATAAGACCGCCTTTGTACATAATGTTATTTTGTAAGTTTTTTTTTTTGTAAGATACCTATGTATGTAAACTTGTATGCACAATAAAGTATATTTTTTCTTCTTCTACTCATCTTTCTGGACTTCTCATCAAAGTTAAACATACATATCTCGGTCAGTGAATTAAGTTGAGTACACTATTTCTATATTCATATTTGTATTTGCCGGTTAGTCAGCATTTGATCGACAAAAACCACCAGGCCCGTCATTACATTACTCATACTTGTGTTTCTAAGTGTAAATAATATAAACGCAAATTTTCTACAAAGGAAGAATGTCATCCCCAGACTGATTGACAAATTAATCATAGCATAGCTTTAAAGCTTAGGCTATAAATGACGACTATTAGTCGATCACGGTTAATTCTTAGTTTTAGCCAAAGGCTAGTAGGCTAAACTCATCATCAGTCTATCTTTGAAAACATAGCGCCATCAATCATCAAGTATAAAGCTCATCAAAGATTACTTTAAAGTAGGAAAACACAAGTACACCACACCAATTGTAATTCGTCAATGTGCAGTTATTAAGTTATTATCTTTAAAATACCTAACAATTTTTTATTTATTAGAAACTAGATTTTTAACAATTTCTAAAAACATCTTAGTAAGTCGCAGCACACTGATTTATTTGATATTTCGTATACTTAGAACCAAAATATCTCTCGCTCCCCCCCCCCTCTCTATTATCGGTAGTCTGTGGTCTGCTCAGTATTAGGTAGTACTTGAGAGATGGATTTATGAATTACAATTCTAAAAAAAAAAACAATCATTTATTGTACTATTGTTTACGTTTATTGGGTCAAAATCAACAAAGCAATAGATATAGGGCAATACGATCAATAGATCAGGCTCATGTTAGGCGTTGAGTGCATTACGTTGTAAGGTCGGAACGGTCTTCATTGAAGGATTATCGTTAGGTATTTCACTTTGAAGAAGAGAAATGAAAACTATTATATCGTTGTACCTTTTGCAATTTTTTATTTCTAAGATACTGTTTTATGTTCTTTTCCTCAATTATATTAAAGGACCTGCTTACATTATTATAATACATATATGTTACTTTGCATTGTGTATCTAGTATTTCGTCTTACAATAATATTAAAGAGTTTTTGGAGTTTACTCCTTAAGAATCGATTTTCATTTAAGGCCCCCGGTAACATCTGTGTATATGAAAATCTATTCTGAAGGAGGAGTAAACTCTAAATAATCTTCAGATAGATGTTTTTCATTGATTTCGTTTTAGACATGCATTGTGATGGTTTTCCTTTAAAGGGGATTGTTGCTGTCTTGACATTTTCTATTCGCAACTAGATTAAAATAAAAGACTCGCAATACCGAATGCGACTCGACGTTTGACCTGGATTGAAAGTATGAACTATGAACTATTCAAAGATCACCTATCCAACTATTGGTGATTTTTGAATTAATATGATTATATTGAGAAAAAGTTATCCAATTTCAAATTATTTATTTATTTGTTTCAAAATACATTTTTAAATATCTCATTCTTATAGTTTAGAGAATGCGTTCCCGGATGCGGGCCAATTTAGGCGTTAAATTTTGACAATCCCGGGATTATTGGGATGGAAAATAAGTATAGAATGTCCATGTTTTTTAATTGAAGAAGCTTAGTTATATAAGCATTTAAAAAAGTTAAGACTGCTAATAGATAAACCTAATTTCTTTGCTCCCTGACTATAATCCCGTGATTAATCTCGGGATCCCGGGACTAGATAAAAGAGCCGGGATGGAATTCTTTAGTAATATTCGTTAGTAACTTCTCTAATTAATAGCAAAGCACTAATATTTTAAAACTAAAATCTTTGTATTCACATAGCTACCGCTTTAATAAAATAAAATAAATGTTTTAAAAATGAATCGATAGGACTCAATCAAGTACATCACTATGTAGGAACAAAGACTTAAGCTGACTGAAGGACAATTTTGACGGTACTATTAATTATGCATTTTGTAAAAGCGTTTTGTACGAAAACGCAAATTGCACTCATGCGCCTTGTCATTACCGGAACTTAATACGGTTGATATAAGGAGCATCAAGTAAAACCACAAAATTGGCATTTGCGGTACTTACACTGTTAAGTGTGAAGTATTCTTTAGTCTGGCAATGTGCTTACTTGCTACTAGGTATTAGTGCAGTTACACGCTGACTCGTCCAACTGTCGCTCGGCTGTGGCTTGAACTCGCACTGATCTTAAATTCTTGGTGAAATGCAACTCTGAGACAGGCTTCCTGTTCAACTATTTTATTTTAAAAATATATGTTACTCGAGTTACAGGTTATTCTGTATTTGTTTCAGGTTAATTATTATTTGTTTAATGGTTAACTGGTTATTATTATACTAGTTAATTAGGATAGCAATGCGTGCCGAAAATCTCGACGTAATGACTTAACGACAAAACGAAGACGCTAGTTCTTGGCGGACTCTACTTGTGTTTTTCAGATGAATAAAATAGCGTCTGTGTCAAATTAATGGGATGCGTGATTTTTGCTGGCGCTATATACATATACAGTCATACACATACATAATATGTATTTATCATCATGTGAACAAAACAGTAAATTTAATTAATAACATGACAAAATTAATGTTGGGTAAAGAGTTGTTTGTATATAATTATATCATGTGTATCAATTAACATCATTTTCAATAAAACATTTTCTCTTTTTGAAGAGCAAATAAAATAAATATGTGACATACTGTTTGTGTCTTTATTTTCATTTAAAAATCAAATAACTTTTTTACTTCAGTTTTAACGTTAAAAGTATTAAAATATATTATGAAACAGTTATTCTTTTTAAATTTTTTCAACGAAGGCCGGAGTGAAATATGGATCTTGCAGCATTTGTGCCGTCTGCTTCGACACAATTTATGATGTATGGAAATAATTTTTCATCGACAAAGCGTATTTGTAGTTACGAAGGAAAATTCGAAGGGAGAATAAATCTTTAGAATATACAGAAACGCTTCATCTTTTCATAAAATATGCGTAAAATAAATAAAAACAAGCTTAAGCTAAACGACTTTAAGAGTGCCATTATATTGTAAGGTATAATTTATTTATCTTACTCTGATATTCGTTTGTGCCAAAAACATTTCTCAAGTTTCAATTAGTGGTGGTTAATATAGCATATAGCATAAAAGTATAGCATGCTAAATGTTTATAGCAGATAGCATTTGCTATACCGACTATGACTTCGTGCTAAATCTATAACGTCTCAAACGCTAAACGTACACAGTGCGCTGCAGCGAGGCTAGAACGGGATAACATTACTTTTTAGCGTTTTATAGTCTCATCTCTGCGAACTTTTGCGTATGTCCACTCACGAAAAAAAACTGTCATTACCAATTTTTATTTTTATTATAAATCAATGTACGAATAAAATTTTCCTAATACAGTGAGCAATAAAATAAACATCATAATTCATAACACTTTAAGATGCTACAAAAATAACTTATAAATTAAAAATTCAATTTCAATACCTCACCTTTCGATAGTGGCAGATTTTTATCACAAACAACACAATAATATTTACACTTAATACATTTTATACACATTACCACTTATTATTATTTAACACATATTTACACTTATTATTAATTATTATTTAATCACTGTCGCTGAGGGGGGAAATCCCAAAATCAAATCACACTTAATACTAACACTAAATAAAACAAAATTAATACTAACACTAGATAAAACAATTAAAACTAAATAAAACAAACTGAATACTATAACACTAATAAACTAATTACTAATACTAGTCCTAAGCCTGGAAAGTATGAAGGAAAGTTCATTGATCTATAACGCTTCATGAGATATTATTACATTCTTTCGTGTACAGCGCGTTGGGGGCCATCCATAAATTACGTCACACTAATTTCTCGATTTTCGACCCCTCCCCCGTCCTTGTCACAGATGGTCACATTTATGAGACCCCCTACCTAGTGTGACGTCACATATTTTTCAATTTTGCATGAGCAAACTGATGACAGTTTCGACATTATTTTTATTTTCATTTTAATAAAAGTCAATTCGCCAACAAAACAAATAAAACTTTAATTTTTGAAGTTAGTTAATGTCTCCGCGTACCTATAGACTGCGCGGCCAAGTTTTGTAACAATGTGCTATAATTATAGCATATAAAATAGCATGCTAAAAAAATTTAGCATTTAGTCTATAGCATGTTTATAGTTTATAGCAGATTTGAACATCATAGGTTTCAATGTAGGTATTCCAAAATATTTTAAGAATAATTATTATTATTTTATGAGCGTTAACTGGAAAAAAGTCAGCAATGTTTTAAGTCTAATAAGGTTCACCTTGAAGATATACGTCAATGAAAATTCTAGTAATCGCTCATTCTTATAATAAAAATTAACTTCCAGTTGCGCTATAAAATTAACTACGCTAATTATTACAGACTAGCTTCTGCGCGCGACTACGTCTGCGTGGAATAGGACCAATTCTGTCATACATGATTTGTGCGAAACTTTAACTGTTTACGCAGCGAAAGCTCTCAAAAGGAAAAAACCCCGATTTTGACACATTTTTCATTGTTGCTACGCTCCTATTGGTCTTAGCGTGATGATATATAGCCTATAGCCTTTCTCGATAAATGTGCTATCTAACACTGAAAAAAAATTTCAAATCAGGCCAGTAGATCCTGAGATTAGCGCGTTCAAACAAACAAACACAAACAAACAATCAAACAAACAAACTCTTCAGCTTATTTATTATATTAGTATAGACTAGTACAGTAAAATTAGAAGTGCAACGTCTAATCCCAACTTCTAACCATTTTTGGTACAATATTGCTGAAGTTTACGTTTTAATAGAAGTTAACAGGTTTTTTTTAGTAGATTCAGTTAGTGAACGAGACACATTTGGGTAACCGGAAATAACTAAGCAATACATGAGATTAAAGACGTGATATTATATGTGACATTGTATGTGATATTGTATATTCGTATCCATGCGTATACCGCACTGAGATTTCAATTGCATATGAATTTTGAATTTATGTATCGTTCATCAGTAATACATAAAACTTCATAAGTAAAGTATCCTTTCGTTAGTCTCTGTGAAGCTATTGACAAATAGCAAAAGAGCGCTTTTCAAGCAGTGATATGTTTAAAAGCCATTTACCCTTTCCGTTTCTATGTATATCGCAATACATTTTACTTTGGTTATCAAGAAGAGATTCCAGTCATAAGATCGCACTTTTTACTTTATTTATTTTTTTAAAGAAGATATTTACAAACCGCTAATAGAGCTGCGTACCGTATTAAGTACCCATCAATCTCTATAAAGAAGGTTAGATCTTTTTCCATCAGTGTAAATAACTTTTAGGAGCTTTTCAATGTATTGTAAAGTTATCAACAAATGTTGTAGGTATCGATTTGAAATAATATAAAATAAAATATATAAAAATGAATCGCTAAATGTGTTGCTAAGCGCAAATCTCGAGAGCGGCTGAACCGATTTTGTTAATTCTTTTTTTATAATATTCCTTGAAGTACGATGATGGTTGTTACGGAGAGAAAAATTTAAAAAATTCCCTCAAAAAGTCTAAAAACAACACTTTTCTATACTCCCATACAAAAGATTCGTAATAATACTTAAAAGTCAATTTGAACTTTAATACCATACCATAAAGTTTAAGTGCTAGAGGAGGGGTTCCGGGAATGATAAGTATTAAAAAAATTAATAAAAAAATTTGAATCGACTGTTAGGCGGTACGAAGTTCGCCGGGTCAGCTAGTATATAATAAAATAAAGTTTATTTTAAAAGATTTCATTTCACAAAATTAGTAGTTACAGCAATCATCTGTCAATTAACAAAATTCCGAATCAGCTTCCATTATAAATGCTTAAATTAATTTTAATAACAAGTGGTTTATGTTATGGAAAGTCTTATGAAGTAACACAAAATACAATAAAAACTCAAGTAATAAGTACTTACGACAAATTAACACGTATGAACACAATTAATCTAACTAAACCAATTATTTTAATGTTAAACCGTAGCTGTAGCTGATTAATTATGTAAATGGTCGTCCAAGAGACATCGTTCCCATAAGGACGTTGGGAGTTCAATACGTTCACTGACCGCTAATATGGGCGCCTTGATCTATTGATCGGGTGTGCGGTGTTCATCCGATGCCATTCTATTACTGCTATAATCATTGAATGCCGCTTAGCCATGCCAATAGCAATTTGATGCCTATTTACTATTGTATCGAAGGTACATAAGTGAAATTTATTGACAAAGATATTAAATTTAATGTGAAGTAATGAACATGAGCCTCACACACGATTCTATTTATACAAGGAGAACAATTTATTTCTATTATTTGTAATTTATTGCACAACTATCAATGATTTATTGAATCAAATAGCGCTTTATTCTAAAAGCTAGATAGCCTTAACCTAAAACATAACATTAGAAAAGAAAAGAGAAAAGATGAATATCAAAACTGTAAAATGGAATTCTGAATTTGAAATTTAGAAAAAAAAAACAATAATTGCAGTCACGTAGCACACACAGCTGTGACAGTTGCCGATGTACAACAATTGGCCAGTTCTTGAACGAACACGCACTGACGTCGATGTCGGTAATGTTTTTGTACTCCTCGAAAATTGATCAAAATCTTTTCTATCATTCGTTTAAAAATACATTATTATTAAATATTCAACCTGTGCTTTGTATGATGCTGCAAATTCTTTAAAATTCTTTAATTGTCTGACTACGAGCCCTGCTTCATTTCCCTTACATAAAATTTCAAGCATACGACATAGGCCACCCCAAGCTCGCGCCAAACATCCCGGTTTTCCAATCCTGCAATCCTCATCTAGCCTCATCCGGCTGCCAGCCTTTGGTTGTTCAATTAGTATTTATTGGTATTGGATGCGATTGTAAAAAAGAGAAAGAGTAGAACAAAATTTTAATGATATTCATTAAATTTTTTGTAGTTATTTTAGCGCCTTTTCGCACGAAAATTATTACTACGATTAGTACCTATATGTCAAAAACTACAAAATCCTTATGATTTTCTTTAATTAATCTAGTACTAATAACTATTTTAATAGCACTTAAAGTCATCATTGGACTATTTATTTTAACGTATCATCATAGGTGTACTTAGTAAATTTATATTTTATGTTGTCCTCTTCCATTATTAAAAATGTCAATGATTGATAAGTGGTTTATATCTTTATCTTTACTGCTCTTTTTAAATTAAAAACAGACAAAGGCTCTCACTGCTCTGTTATTGGTATTGATTGTTCGGTGATTCATAAACAACAACATCGTTAGTTGACCTAAAAACTTTGATCCTCGCCAACGTTTACCGAGATACCGCTGCGGACTATCATTTATGGTCGAAAGATTGTGTGTAATTCGAATCGACGTATATCGGCTTTTCTACGTCCAAATCATGGAAGACTAACGCAAAGCGAACCCACATATTTCCTATTGAATTGGTTCAATAAGTTTTAGAAATTAATGCTTTATCGCTTTAACGTTTTACTGCATGATTTTGAACCTTGTGATGATTAATATCAACGATATGGATAAATTTAGTCTAACTTAATACAAAAACTATACTGTTGAGCTAGACCAAATTTTATTGTTTATAAATAGTATCGAAAATGAATTACAAAGGCTTGAGAGTTAAAAATAGATTATATTGTGTATAATAAAAACGAAACAGAGTAATTATGGGTTTCTCAGTTCCTTAACCAAGAATTAATAGTTATAATTATTATTAGATATACTTATCGATTCACGCTTCAGCTTGTAATATCGCACTGCTGGGAATATAAGGCCTCTTTCCCTATGTAGGAGAAGCATCAGAGCTTAATCAACCACGCTGCTCCAATGCGGGTTGGCGGATATATTTTCCTACTTTGAGTGAAGATAGCTATCAGGTGTACCTACCCGACAACAACAGGGACCGACGGCTTAACGTGCTCTCCGAGGCACGGTGGGGAGACCCACAAGGACTGCACAGACACCCAGACCATGGCAAACATCTGTGTGGCCAATACAAATGTTTGTCATGTGCGGGACATGTCGATTCACATTCAATGAAAATTTAAAATTGTCAAAACTCTAACTCAAACTATTAAACGGTTTTGTTTAAGTAGAATTAAAGCAATAATAAATACAAAAACAAAAAAATAATACAAAAATTAAATATCATCTCATTAGATCAACAGAATATATTCGTATAATGAACAATGAAGTTATCAAACTCGCTTGCGAAACTCCTAACAAATAGTAACGAGCTAATTCAGCCGTTCAGTTGAATCAAATAGACCTTCAACCTGATGTGTTAGCGCGATAACTCCCCGTTCCAATGACCATTCATTTGATATCGAACTACTCCGGCAGACTGGTGTGGAGGTTTATTTAAAGGTTCAAGTAAACGTACTACATTTCTATACTAATCTACACTAATATTATAAAGCTGAAGTGTTTGTTTCTTTGTTTGTTTGTTTAAACACGCTAAATCCGAAACTACTGATTTGAATGGAAAAAATATTTTTGTGTTAGATAGACCGTATACAGAGAAGGCTGTGTGTGCTTTTTTTTCCTAAAATTAACACACCTAGTAAATGTATATAATAAAAATTATATTTTGGTAATTATCAATAAATCAATTGCTGTTCGTTAGTCTCGCTAAAACTCGAGAATGGCTTGACCGATTTAGCTAATTTTGATCTTAAAATGTTTGTGGACGTCCAGGGAAGGTTTAAACGGTGAGAAACATAAATAATATGTAACGGAAAATACTAAAAACGACGATTTAATTTTCCAATACGAAATGTTCCTAAATGTATTTTATCAAAAACGTTGTCAATTGGTTGTCAAATATTGCGTAGGGGTGCGTTCAGAAAGTGTTTTGTGTATATTTTTCACTTTCACTTTTTCACCTATATGTGATACGAAGTTCGCCGGGCCATCTAGTAGTGAATAAAGTTTTAATTTTATGTTTGTCGATCAATCATTACATTTCTACGAGTCATAAATAATATAAACCACACTTAATTTAAATTTTTCCCCTCCCCACGATCGCTTGGCTTCACGGTTTATGCACCCCGGGCCCCGATGCAAATTTTACCTTCTATATAATTCATTTTGATTGATAAAAAATTGAAACAAAGTGATAAGCATTATTATCTAATATGTGGTTAATACCTTCTTATTTTATTTGATTAGCCAATCAAACAGCGTATTATTTATAACACTATAATGTGACACAAAATATACTTCTATATTTCATATTGTAAAGAATTTTTTGTTTGTTTGCAATGATTAAAGTCATAAAATACTGGTCCGATTTGAAAAATAGAAAACTACGTTGTAACTGAGTGGCATCTAGACTAAATAGAACAGAACAGAAAAGCCATATAAAATAATAAGCCAGTATTAGATAAACATTGATTCATTCATTCACCTTGTAATGCTACTACCGCGGCTGGGCATAGATCTCTCTTTCCGTACAGGATATATACCACGTTGTTCCACTGCTTGTTGGCGGATATATTCCCTACTATGAGTAACGATATAATGATCGTTATCAGGTGTCAATGATAACAACCAGGACCGATCGTTTAACTTGGTCTCCAATATACAGTGGGGAGACCCGCATAGACACCCAGACCGGAAAGAAATGTATAAATTGTATATAATACAAATATATGGATATTTTATTTCGAGCGGGAATCGAACCCGCGACAGTCCTTGCTAAGGTGCCCACACAGTACACACACCACTACACCAGTGCAATTAGAGCGAGATTAGATATACATAATTAAAATGTCTATAGGATTACGTTAATGAATAAATCAATATGATAAATTACTTTACCAATAGGTAATTAATGAAGGTAAAAACGCTAATTGTTAGTTATAGATACTATGATTGACATATGAATGGTTATATTCATTTTATCTAATGTATGTTTGAGCACACAAAGTACCTAAGTGTGTGCTTGTAGTTTTAATTAATAATAGAGAAATACGTCTTTTCAACTTCTTTTTTTTGTGTCGATTTTTTGAGTTGAAAAATCTAAGTTTAGGGACTGGTTATAAATATACTAGCTTCTGTGCGCGATTTCGTCGGCGTGGACTCCACTCCTATTGGTCTTAGCGTGATGATACATAGCCTATAGCCTTCCTTGATAAATGGGCTATCTAACACTGAAAGAATTTTTCAAATCAGCCCAGTAGTTCCAGAGATTACCGCGTTCAAACAAACAAACAAATAAACAAACAAACTCTTCAGCTTTATATATTAAGTAATAGATATAATTATATATACTTAAAATACCGCGAAGAACTGTTACGTGAGTTATTGTTTATAATCCTGAGTTATGATGTAGGTACGTCGCCACGTGGTTGCAAGTGGTTGTCACGTGTTTGCTGTCAACAGCCGGTAGAGAGTCATCGTCCTCGTGGTGACCAAGTGACAAAGGACTGACACTATGACCTACAGTAAGAGAATCTTAATCTATACAAATAAATAAAATTGGAGTGTCTGTCTGTAATATTAAAATAACCGCTTTTTACTAAACGCATATGGATGTATACACGGTCCATATACCAAAATAACATTTTTTATAATTTTTGTCTGTCTGTCTGTCTGTTTGTTCCGGCTGGCAGATAGCTCATGTAATAAGGAGTAACTTAGGCTACTTTTATTTTAGAAATTTATTTATTTTATTACTCTGCGAACTGTACAATAACTTTTTTGTTAAATTCCACGCGGACGAAGTCGCGGGCACCGCTAGTCATAAATATAACCTACGTCTCCCAGTTCTATAATGTTACAAGTACATCCATAATATATGTAAAGAATCAAAATTGAAAAAAAATATTCCTAATAAGGTGGGTCCTAATAACTTAATAAGTAATAGGTATAAATTACAAAAATACACCAACACGGACAGTTGAAAAACTTTCAAGCATTTTTTTTCTCTTTAAAAGTTATTATCATTAATTATTACTTCGTTATAATCATTTACAATTGATCCAAAAATACCTTACGATTCAGCCTGTAACATCCACTGCTGGACATATACCTCTTTCTCAACGTAGAAGAAGGATCGGAGCTTAATCCAAAACGCTGCTCCACTGCGGGTTGGAGGATAAAAAGAAACCTTAGTATCTTACCTAGTTAGTTGAATTAAAAATAATTTTCTTAATGCTTTATGTGAACAAAACATCTGCGATAACACCTTTCTATGATACCTTATCTTACCTTAGGGAGAAAACTTTAAATATATTGACCACTACTGTTTAACGTACTGCATTAAGTCTGAAAGAAATTGATGAATACAATATAGAAAATGAAAATGTCGATAAATAAGATCAAAGTTTGGCGAGCGATAGCATCATCAATCTGTTGAGTATGGTTCGGCTGTTCGATGAATGGATCGCCACCGACACGAAGACGTATTGCCGTAACACATACCAACCGACCCAACTTATAAGCAAAATAAAAGTATAGTATATAGCTTAAGTACAATTTTACGTAAAAGTATAAGTTTTTAAGCGACTTCAAAAAAACGAGGAGGTTCTCAATTTGACTGTATTATTAATGTAAACTTTTAAATTTTTTTTTTTAAATTCAAAAGCTAGTTTGTTATGTGGTCCCGTTTAAAGGTATTTATGTCTGTTTGTATTGTTCACAGGACAAGACAAGACTTTCATCCTACTGGGAGTCGTTCATCGTGTCGTCATTTACATATTTGCGTAAACAGAATATGTACAACATATACGAACTCAATCACAGTTTATTACAAAGACGTATATACGAGTACTACAGACTGGGAAAAGCCGGAAGCAGCTACATTGGGTAATTTCATGAGAGCCTATATAAGCAGTGTAGCGTGTCGACATGAAAATGTAAATCTTCCTTGTTCGAGTGAAATTTTCCACTTGAACGTTGTCGCGATTTCGAGAACATGCAAATTCAGCTATCTAGTAAAATACGGCAACTGGCCTTTCTATCTGTGTGTAAAACGACCGATTGGTCATAAAATTGCAAAGTTCTTTTAACTTTTATTAAGTAATCAATATTTTAATTCTATTGTAAGGATTTTTTCCTCGAGAACCCTTGTCCAACAGTGGAATAGAAGCAGAATTCAGTTCAGTGTACGAACTGTGGTTAAAGTTAAATATACAATCCCTACTGTAATCAGATCTAATTTACACGAATCGTAAAAACCATAAAATAAATATCCATTTATTTTATTTGTTAATATGCTAAAAATCAGGCACATTTAATATTTTTTTTATCAGTATGACTTCGTTTAACATTATAATGTTAATCAGGTATATAATAAATTACTAGATGCAATACACAAGAAACCATAAAAATGTAAAAAATAATCTGAACAAATGTTGAGCTACAAATGTTAAAACGTACCCACGTTTTATCTTCAAGTTTATACAGTTAATTTTATTCAAATTTTATTTTATTTTTTCAAAACAAAACTAAAACATGAAAAGCTTATTTGGTCATTTTCTTTGTGAATCGGATTGTTCACTTAACAGATTTGTTAATAGTTTCTATATAAATTCATTGATATACCTAATTCTATTGATGAACACGCACCATAATATTTTAATATAAATTACAACTTAACTAGTTTAAAGGTTTCATCACAGACTGCTTTTAATTAATAGGAGTTTGATATGAAGCTTCAGGGGTGGTAAACAATTTCAATTTATGTTCTAAGTTCAGAGTATTATTAGAAACTTTTATCGTAACTAGTCACAGTCGAGAGAATTTTATCTTTGTTACTTTTTTATATATATTTTCTTCAAATCTAACTTTTCTTCTTCAGTTAAGAGAATTATATATAAAATAAGGCCTGTATTCCTACAACGTTGTACATCGGGCCTGTTTCATTCATCACATCAATCTTTCTCAGTTTTCTATAAGCAATATTCCTTGCCCATGTTATATTTGTAAAAAAGAGCAGATTTTCGGCTGTTATTACAATAAATCTTAGTAATAGATGTTGAAAAATCGTTACGTCATAAATTTTAGGGTGGCACTGAGAAATTGCAGTCGCCTGTGCGGTAATCACCGCTTCGAAGCTCTAATGTTGCACTCGCACTTATCTCGCACATTTATAACTTCAAAACACCCCTGGTTACTGTCAAAGCACAATCTCCCCACAACAGGAAAAATTTTATGTTAAAAAAGTAATACTTTATGACGACTTTGCTTCTTCCGTGTTTATTTTTAACTGTTTGTTTATGTATCGTTAGATGCTACTGTAAAATGTAAATATTTATTTTAATAAACGCGAGTTTTTTTTTGTAATAAATAAATATAACATTACCAATTTTGTAATAAAACTATACCTACCTAATATTTTTGACTAAATATATTCATAATTATGTATAACCAATTTCTACAGATATGTGTAGTTTAATGGTAGATCTAATTTAATAACTTACTTTATATTATAATACTATACAAGAAAGACAGTGCACTGTTACAGTGTACATTGTTTTTAACTGACTTCCAAAAAAGGAGGAGGTTCTCAATTCGACACGCATGTTTTTTTTTTATGTATGTTAGCTCAGAACTTTTGACTGGGTGGACCGATTTCAATCAATTTTGTTTTAATTGAAAGGTGTTGCGTGTCATGTGGTCCCATTTTAATTTAATTGAGATCTGACAAGTACTTTTAGAGTTATATCTAATAATGCGTATTTACGTGACTACTTTTTCGTCGACCTACGTTATATTATACCGCATAACTTTTTACTCGGTGTACCGATTTCGATGATTCTTACTTTAATCGAAAGCTAATACTTGTCTTGTAGTCTTGTTTAAATTAGATCGAAAACTGATTACAACTTTTTGAGTAATCTTTAATAGCGCGTATTTACTTGACTATTTTTTCGTCTTATTACGTTGTATTACTTGTCGATGTAATTGAAGTCGGTTTTTTTTCGTTTGCGAGCAAACACAATTATTGAATTGAAACTTCTTTAAAATTGTTGTGATTTCAAACCGGAAGGCAACAACAGGGAAGGGTCGCGCTACAAGCCGCTAATTTTAAATAATCAGTTTTTTTTATTAGTTTGACAGAGATGTTTCACTTCTATCGTGTGTGAATTGCACACACATCTTTTTTTATTATTTTTTTATTTTTATGTTACTAAGTCGACAAACAAGCGTACGGCTCATCTGATGGTAAGTGAATACCGTAGCCCATAGACGCCTGCAACACCAGAAGCGCCGCAAGCGCGTTGCCGACCGTATCCCCAATCCCCCCCAGGAGCCCTGGTCACCTTACTCACCAACAGGAACACAATACTGCTTGAAAACAGTATTATTTAGCTGTGGTCTTCTGTAAGGTCGAGGTACTACCCCAGTCGGGCTGCTCCATATTTTGAGCAGGAAATATCCTGCTGTGCCCTACCTCAGTTAAATTAATTTAATGCACTGTTTATCACATTTATTGTATTTTTTTCTGTAAATAAATAAACACAATGCTGCAAGTGACCAAGTCTTAAGTGTTGTAACTAAAATCGAACACGTTTAGACTTTAGACTTATATACCTTGGGATGACTTTCGCCGAAATGACGCACGCCTGTGCGAAATATTGCAATATATTTTTTAAATGAATCAAATCTGTCGCCTTACTTTTCCGACGTCCCCTTCGTCACTCAGACCTTCCTTCAGTAAAGTGTCACTTAAATAAGTAACATTAATTTTAACAAAAAGACGACGATACCCGCAAAAATGACGCATGATAAACTTTAAAGTGATTTTCGAATAAAGTGATTTTCGAAAATTAAACTTTGCTTCACAAAAGCATATAGGTAGGGATCCCTAGTACATTTTTTTTCACCTGATTAATATCAAGATAATTTTCCGGGAGTAGCTTCATTTTGATGAGACGAACAAAAATTTCCTCTACGAGAACTCTCGATTGTGGTAGTTATACAGAGATAGCACGGGGTAGAGCAGCAGTGAGCGTAGGACCGGGATAACGTACCACGCAATTTGTAGGACAATATTACTATTAAATTATATAAATATACTAACTAAAAGAAACATCATCAAAATGAAGCTACTCCCGGAAAATTAGCTTGATATTAATCAGGTAAAAAAATGTACTAGGGATCCCTACCTTATATTGAAAAGGTACTGTAAAATTAATTAATATGAATCATTAAATTGCTTCCATGTTTTGTAGAAAATAAATTTCAACATTAAGAACCGTCAATACACGACGACTTGTATTTCAGAAAGAGATAAGTGAAGCCTATTTGTAGACTAGACAATCCGCGCAGTGGCTCCGCATTTGGTAATAATCGTTTACTATAGCTACCGTTTAAACACTCTAACAAGCTAAAAGCTAAGTATTTAAGACAGCAAAAATTGAAATTATCGCATTCGAACAAATCAATTTATGCTTTATATTCAATGGTTGATAAGCTCATTGGCACAGTTTTGCAGCGATCCTCTTTACTGCTTCAGAGCTTGTGGGTTCATTTCTCACCTCGAGTCTGTGTGTAATTTATATGTACATTTGTCAAAATAGTAGCTATTTCAATCGGCTGTTACCTTTACTTGCCTGCTTTACGAATAGACGACCTTGTGACTGTGTATATGTTAAAGAATTAAAAAAAAAAGTGTGCTTAGACGAAGTGTGCACACGACAGAAGTAAAACTTTTTTAGCTCCTACAGTAATATACGAAACGTAACTCTCTCTCTCTTTCCATCGTCACTAACTTGTATCTCGCTCTGTACGTTCGCCTTGCCCGATCACACTGTTCGTAACGTTCTCGTCACGCATTCACCAGCTTACTCCCCAAGTCAAGCGTGCAAAAAAGAAGTTTTACTTCAAAAATCCTTGCTTCCTAATAAATTCAAACATACATTCATATTTCTATAAGAAGATTAAATGTATTAATATAACAATCATGTTATATTATAATCTGCAGTCAGTACACGGCTTCGCAGATTACATGTAGGGAATCCTCCCGAGAGGAGACAAGGTAATTACATAAGGATTAGATTTCACAGAATACTGTTATAAGAACTTACCCCACTTCCGCAGCAAGCTTAGATCCTCAACAGTAATTTAATACTGATTATATCCTATGTGTTAAATACAAATCGCGTTAATAAAGGCTTATGTTAAATGGACGTTAATTGCGTTATTTGGTTTGTGTTTAGTTCTTGTCTCCCTGCCTTTGTTTGATATCACTGTACGTGGTTTAATTAATCTGGTTTATTTGAATTGAAAATTCAAGACAGAATTCCAATTTTTAGTAAATAAGACAGTAAACAATTTCATTTGCAGGTCAAAAGAGATAAGAATAAATTTGTTTTTTTGCTTGTGACATGTAATTGAAGTAAATTCTAAAATATTTCGTAGTTACTAAATGTGTTTTTATTAATTGTTGGTGATTTAATCATTCCTAAAGACGAAGACGTACCTATGTATTTGCAATTCACTTCTCCCGGTAATTGGCTCAGAGGCTAACCTGAATAAAAGATATTTAATTGACCGTCCAACTACGGTAACTACTAGTGCTGCCCACATGTAAAACGTCCCGATATATTTTTGCAGCATATTTTAATAATAAATAACATTAAAAAAAAATGTTATTTAACTTCTTAACGACGAGTCTAATAATCCTGTTTGGAACTTTGTAATGGATTACTTTTAGATAACAAATTTAGTATTAGGTATATATTAGTTATAGTAGGTATATAGTAGTATAGTAGTATATTAGTTAAATTCAGTATTACAAAATAACATGAAACATTTAGGGACTGGGGGTGCGGACATAGTTGAAAATTCTACTGGGCTCCGTTGAGTGTGAAGCATCTATTTAATTATTTTATAGTTTATTTATTTACATTTGAAGCCTACATAATATTTCTTAAATAAATGCTATTAGATATTATCAAAAATAGTTTGGCTAATCCTTATTGTCATCGCAATAGTTACAGCAACTGGCTGCAGCGCTGACGATCAATTCTCACTTCGAACAAATTAACAATTATTATTAATGTGAGCTTTTGTATAAAAGGCGTAGCGTGTAGCGGTTATTATTATCAATCATTTATTTCAATATGTGCAAACGAAAATGGTTATCCATTAATTTAACAGACAAATGTTACGGTAAACACATTTAACATGATAGATAGACGCCGTAACAAAACTGCTACGTTCCGTTTATGTTAATCGTATCCTTGTTTCCGTATTTATGTTTGAAAGGAAACCAATCCCATCACTAAGCTGCAGGCAGTCGGGTCACGTATACGATGGATCTTGAGGCGATCTCCGGCAGTCTCTCCACACTACAGCCGTGTTTGAATACGGATGCAATTTATCTAATGGCCGTTTTTAGTATGGAGTAAACCTATTTCTGAATTGGTTTTATTTTGCACGGTATTTTTTTTTTTACTTAATTTACTTACACGGTATTTTTTTTACTTTTAATAAAAAAATTTAAATGTATATTAATCATTTTACTATAACCACTACCACTACCACTACAGCCTATCACAGTCCACTGTTGGACATAGGCCTCCACAAGTTCGCGCCCGACATTATGACGCGAACTCATGTGTTTGCCATAGTCACCAAGCTGGGCAGGCGGGTTGGTGATCACACTGTTTACTATAACACATTTTATTATTATTACAAACTTATAATTTCTATTAATTATGGTCCAATTTCTCCACTGGGCGATCACTAGTAGTATAAAATATACCTACAAATACCAAACATCATTTTTGCAGTTCATTGTTTGTGTCCAATTAAAAGACAAAACAACAATTCTGCGTTTGAATTTATTACGATTGTTTGTTTTTCGAAAAAGAATTATTGTTTCAATGACATATCAGTATTGTTATACAACTAGGTTGCAAATAATTGCAGTCTTCAGAATTTTCTGGAATGTAGTCCTATATATGTTAGTAATAAATTGAAATTTTGTTGAAAAAAAAGACTTCAATTACATTTACAAGTCATACAACGTAGATAGACGAAAAAATAGTGGAGTAAATACGATTTATTAGAGCACACACAAGAAATACATTACATCTTTGACTAGCCCGTTGGCGCAGTTTGTAGTGACCCTGCTTTCTGTTCCGGGGGTTGTGGGTTCGATTCCCACCTCGAGTCTGTGTGTTATATACATATTTATTTATATATTTATATATGTATTATTTATAAGTATGTTTATCGAAAAAAAATATATATAGCTAGACCAGTCGGCTGTTACCTACACAAGCATTAAGTTGCTTACTTTAGGAACAGACGACCCGTGTGTGTATTGTGTATATATTTATTTATTTATAAAAAAAATAATAAAAATAAAATAAAAATAAATCTTTAGCTCAAACAAATAACTACCAGTTTTTGATTAAAAAGGGAATTATCAAAAATGGTATACTCAGTAAAAAGTTATTAGCATATAAATTATAAATATAATACAACGTAGGTCGACGATAATATAGTTAAGTAAATAATAACTCAAAAAGTACTTATCGGATGTCAATTAAATTTAAATGAGACCACATGACAAGCACCACCTGTCGATTACAAAAATAATCACACGAAAAATATAGTCGAATTGAGACCCTCCTCCATTTTTGAAGTCGGGTAAAAGTAGCTGGTGACCATTGTTATTGTAATTGAACATATCAAGTGTTACTAGAACCCGTGATCAATCAATTTAATTGATGCAATAACGTGATTATTTATTCAGATCGCCATATTGATTGAATAGCTTAATTGTGATGGAGGCCTTTCCGAAACAGAGTTTATGTAAATAAATTTAATCGTTGCTTTTTCTGTGTTGTATTTTACGTTCAATCTTTACTTTAATCTTTTTAATAAATTAAACTAACATAACTACTCCTGAAGTTATTTTGTTGAGCTTATATCTTTAATGTTTATAATTAGGTACATGTACAGTATGCTTGACTATCAAGCAGTGCTATGTTCCTGTTGGTGAGTAAGGTGACCAGAGGTCCTGGCCAGTCCTGGGGGGAATAGGGGATAGGGTTGGCAACACGTTTGTGAATTGTGATACTTCTGGTATTGCACGCGTCTATAAGCTACGGTCGCTTAACATGTCTGACGACCTAGTTATTTATAACATTTACGTCTTTTTTAATGTTATATTTATCATAAAAAAGAGTTCCTTCAAAAGGGGTGTTCTGTAGGTGTTATAAATCACGTTTCATGTGAAAAAAGATGCCTAGAACTCAGTTTGTAAATTTTACTTCGTTTTACTAACTGATATAATTAATTTTGTATGTACCTAATTGTTTGTGTAATATTATATTTGTCTGATCAATACCCCAGATTGACGAGAAGATTGGTGCAATCTGGTAGCTAGGACTTAGCGAATTTTTTTTTTTAGCTTTTATTACATAGCTAAACTACATCATTTTTATTGTAATAAAACCGCTTAACATAAAAAAAAATTTAGTTTATTTTATTAAACATAGCGGATGGCAGAGATACGTCAAATCTTTAAAAAACTTTACACTTGAAAGCCAGCGAATTGTAAACATTTCTAAGCTAAAGAAACGATGGATTTATTAATTTTATGCTTAAATACGATTTAAAAAGCGAGATTTTTTTATACGCCTCAATAGCTGTTAATCTATCTTTGTGAGGCTTAACGCGGCCGTAGAGCTTCGGCTGGCAAAAATATACAGCGCAGTATCGACGTTGGCGGTTAATTACTTCTGAATATTTATTGCTCGTTTGAATAAATCGCTTGCGGCGGATAAGCCCTTAACTTGTAGCTCATACATTTTTTTTTTCGAGATAATTTTTTTTGGTCTTTTTTGGTAACTGTTTTGAAATACCTACGTCTATTTGCCTGCTAGGTAAAATATGTTTTTGGAGTTTGCTCCTTAGGAATCGATTTTCATATAAGGCCAAGGTTTGAAAAAAAATATGAGGAGTAAAATCTACTGAACGAATGACCTCTTTATGTTTTTGTGCGCTGTCTTTATGCTACGACGTTTACGACGGTACCGGCTACGACGGTTACGACGCTTCCGGCTACGACGGCTACGACGTTTTCTAATAATGATATTATCGATATATGGCGTTATTTGATTCATTTATTTACCACTAGCTTCTGCGCGCGACTTCGGCCCCGTGGAATAGGGCCAATTCTGTCATACATGATTTGAGCGAAACTTTAACCGTTTACGCCGCGCAAGCGCTCAAAGGGAAAATAACCCCGATTTTGAAACATTCTTCATTGGTGATACGCTCCTATTGGTCTTAGCGTGATGATATATAGCCTATAGCCTTCCTCGATAAATGGGCTATCTAACACTGAAAGATTTCTTCAAATCGGACCAGTAGATCCTGACATTAGCGCGTTCAAACAAACAAACAATCAAACAAACAAATTCTTCAGCATTATTATATTAGTATAGATTTGATATGGTATCAATCTTTTTCTTAGACTATAAAGTATTTTCTGTGCATATTTAGACAGTCGATCTGAAGAAGTAAACTCCAGTCGTGCGTCGAAGCTGACACACACATTTTTTTCAACAAGTAATAAATACATAAATATAATCAAAAGTTAAATAGTAAAAATGTATAAGTACATAAGTTTATATGTAGTAACTACTTAAAATGAAGTATGGCTATATAATTATGTATTATTTATTATACAATAACTAATTATTTTGAGATAGCGTTTTATAGTTTATCATTTAAAAATACTTTAAAATTGTGTCCCTGTTACAACAAACTTTTAAAATTTTTAACGTTTAATAAAATTGTTTAAAAATGTAATCTACTTCATTATCATAATTAAGTAAAGAAAAATAATCTGCTTATACAATATAGTAATAAATAAAATATAAGTAAATATTATATATTTTATATACATACCATATTACAATACTTATTTTAAATTTTAATTTAACTAAAGCGAAATTGTCACTAATCAAAACCAAAATAATTAGCGAAATACAAAAACCATTGTTTTTGTTTATTATATTTATATTTCATAAATAATAGGCAAAAACTGTGATATATTTCCTTATTTTTACTTTTACAATAAACGTACAGAATATGGGTTTATTATTCTACATGCATAAGTAATTATGTATGTGCGGTTATTTAACAAAATGCCGCTTAAGACGTTGATTACCCTTGTGAAGATAATTGCTTTCTGGATTATAATGGTGCTTACCGTATCCTCGTAAAATGTGTTTGTTTGTACAAGTTGAGATTCCGGGGATAGATACTACCTACATCTTACTTTGTAGTTACGTGTTTGTATATTGTACCTACCTTATATATACGTTAGGCAAATTATGTAGTTTTGGTATGTAGGTAATTCACATAACTCCAAACTGTATTTCTAACGGCTCCGTCTTTTTGATTGTCTATTTTTTGTCGTGTATTTTTTGTACATCAGTATCTGATCAATCACTGAGAGCACTGCACACGATGCAGCAAACATATCTTGCTTGAAATTTTGGAGCAGCGCAACTGGGGAAGTACTTCAACCTTGCAGAAGACCGCAGCCAAAAAATATCGCTTTCAAGTAGTATGATGTTCCTTCCTGTGATGAGAAAATTTGCTAAAACTCCTGAGGAGTGTCGCAGGCAGGGCTTACCCTGTTCCCCTTTGCTTACAAGTAGACATGCGCAAAACAGTGCACTGAAATGTAATGTAATATTACATTACATTTCGTACTGAGTAATATGGCATCACACCATCACACCGAACATTACCCGAAATGTGTACTGCTCGGAGTGAGTTATTTCTTATCAAATTTCCTATATCACGTAATTTTCATCACACAAAACATTACATGAGATTTTGTACTTAGTATGTTTAAATGTACTGTTCGGTGTATACTACGTAGTAGGCGAAACATACAGTCACTTTAGCATTAAAAAATTGTAAATGAGTTGGAAACTAGCTGAAAATTCAGTTTTTTTTTTGTTTGATTTTCTAGTTTGTTTTAAAATTAGCTTTGATTTGAAAAAAAAGTTGATTTCCTTTCATACTTAAGTAATAAGTAACCCCAAGGAAAATTGGGATTTTTTTATTCCAGGATTAGAACAGGACAGGCAATACACATGGACAAGTTAATTAATACTAGCTGTGAACCGCGATTTTATCCGTTTAGTTTCGTTTCCCGTGTGATGAAAATAATTTGTGTAGCGCATCGCCGTGTCTCATTCAGTACAGTGAAGTTAGACAGAGCTGGATATAGCAAACAGATAAGAAATCCGACATTCCGACCGAACAGATCGCGTAATGTCAAGTGTGATGTGTGATGCTTCATTTCGTCGAGTAATGTGTGATGCCATATTTCATGTTCGGGTAATATCACGCGTAATGTATCAATTGCATTACTTACACATGTCTACTTACAAGTTACAACGCGCTTGCAATGCCTCTGGTATTGCAGGCGTCCGTAGGCTCCGCATCCGCTTGCCTTTAGGCGGACCGTATCCTCGTTCACCATCATAAAAGAGTCTACGATCCTGACACACCCATATCTATATTAAGTTTAAAAATACTACTTTATATACATTTTGTAATTTCAACTTCTTAGGGCATTTTTTTCAAGTAAGAAAAAATGGTGGCACGATTTCGTACTACTACACTACAAAGCTAAATGCTCTAATCGCTTAATTATTCAATTCAATTATAAGGAAGTGACGTCGGTTTCAAGCTTAAAAATAAACATACCAATTATAATGTATTTATATTATTATGGTATTATTTCTGTTAACACTGTTTTTACCGACAAAAACTTAATTACAATAATTTTAGAACGTTAATAGTGATCGATATAATCTTTATAGTAAAAATCCAATCTCACTATTTACGTTACATTTGGACTTATTTTCTTTTTATAGCAACCCGAGATGAAGTGAAAGATTTATACTGCAGATTCCTAGTATACGGGCACTCAAAGTTCGTTCGATTAAATTTCTCCTACACCACAAGTGGCGTATTTACGTAATCTTAATATAAATCTGAACTACATTTTCGATACTGGGCGCAGCTTAGGCCATAACTTACTTTTAAGAGCGTGCATAAGGCGAGCAAAAAATCAGATTTCACCCGCGCGCCCGATGAAACAAAATATACACAAAGCCTCGTGTCAGAGTGCGATAGACGATATAGTTTTGAGCGCATTACGAATGTAAAAAACGACAAATATGTTATTTTGTATATAATTCCGAAACTAAAAGTAATTACATTAAATGCCTAAGCATAGCCTTTACTCATATTTAAATGTAATTAACTATCAAATTTTTGTCTTAATGGTCATAACCATATCGAGTATAAATAGAAAAAATATAAAAATTAGAGGTTACTTCGTGATTATATTTTATCGAGGAAATTTCCTTATTTTATGTTTTTGATAAAGGTCAACTCTTGCAAATATCACGTAGTTTGTCATATATTTTTATTTTAAGATTTGGTCTGGAACTTTTCATGTCAAAACAAATAGAAGATGGTAATTTTGCATTATGCGCACTCTTAAGTAGTTGTATTCAAAGTAAATGAATTGAAATAAATAATAATTGTAATGACATTTATTGAAATGGTTTTTCTTTTTATGATACATTTTTTATGTTTATTTTATTAAGTACTAACTGATTATTGTATATTATAACACTTTTAACATATTTGTTATAATTAAAACAATTATATCGAAATTATGTATGATACGATACAATTCAGCCTGTAAGGCTGTAACATCCCACTATTGGGCATAGGCCGTTTTCTCCATGCACAAGTAGGATCGGAGCTTAATCCACCACGCTCACTGTGGGTTGGCATATATTACTTATCTACTATAAGTAACGATTGGTATCAGGTATCTATGATAACAATCATGGCGGACAGCTTAGCGTGCTCTCCGAAGCATGGTGGGGAGATGCACAAGGGAAGACTGGCAACAAATATTTGTACAAATATCTATCCCGAGCGAGAGTCGAACCCGCAAAGCGCCTGTGTTTAGGCGCCTATACGGCACACGCGCCACTACAGAGCGGTTTTTAGACTACAATGGCATAATATGAATAACTGCTGCCTGAAAATTGTAAAGTAAAGGCTGTAGAATAATATTAATTTATTTTATTGAACACAGAAAAAAGAGACTATTAAAATTGATTCATTAAATTTTATATTAGACAAAATTAGTTACGGTTTCTTTGGCTCAATGGACAAAAGAATACATTGTAAAATATACCCTTAATTAAAGATGTAATGACCTGTAAAAAACTTAGTTATAAGTACATACTTATGAAGAAAATTGTCTATCAATTTATTTTATATGAGTATGTAAATTAAACATTATTGAGATATTGGGCGTAAAAAATGTTTAGCCCTTCATTGAGGGGTAAATTACTCTTGAATATTTATTGGTCGTTTAAATAAATCGCCTGCAGCGGGTGAGCCGCTAATTTGTATATATCGCCAATTCCATTTTTATTTGTTAGCCAAACATTTTATTTGTGGTAAATGTTTTAAAAGTAAAATAAATATCTATTATTATTTCTTCATAAGTCTATAGTAATATCAAGGCGAAGAGTTTATTTGTTTAATATGATCTAAGTATTGCGATACTTTCAGATTTTATTAGTAGTTTATAAAGTCATAGTTTTTTTCGTTAAAAAAATTAATAACCTCAGATAGTTTCGACGATATTATGGGACACCTTAAATTATAGAAGCAATTATTGAATTATTTTTGTTGTGTATAAAAATAATAATAAAAACGTTTTCAAAAAACCCTTTTGTTGTAACACTAACATGTATTATTTATACGTATTAATTAGAATGTCCTGCTAATTATCAATTATTTTTTATCATTCTACGCTTCCCGTCACGATATGGCAATATCAGTGGCGGGTAATTATTATCAACGACATGTCGTTAACTTTGTCGTCTGATAAAATCGGATGATATAATTAAGATTATGTGATATAACTTTACTGTAAACATAAATGAGTATTCTTCTTATATATATGAGACAAAAGAGTAATTTTTTTTCCAAACTCAATAACCAGTCATTGTATAAATAACTAATGATCTTGGTGTCACTTAGTAAATCAGAGAGAGTAAATCAGAGACGAGAATCGAGATACGTTTGTCGTTATCGCTCAATAAAAATGATCTCCTTGACTTTATAGGCTATAAAACTGCACGCTATTTTACGCTATAAAAGGCAACTAAACATAGATACATAATAATAATAATAATAATACTCTTTATTGTACACCATTAAAAGAAACAAGAAAATAATAACATAAAGTAAAAGATGTACAAAGGCGGTCTTATCGCTGAAAGAGCGATCTCTTCCAGACAACCTTTGGGTATAGGACACAAAGCAGAAACTGCAGTTAGGAAGTAAACGAATAATAACTGGTGTGCGAATTAAAGTATATTTAAATAAAGTACATATAAATAATATAAAATATATAATATACATATAATAATATAAAATATATATAATATACATATAATAATGTAAAATATATAATATACATATAATAATATAAAATATACATACTATATACTTACACATATGCATATATATACTTACACATATAAAATACATATATCATACAAAGACGAAATAGGCGATCATGACGTGTTTAGTGACAAATAGTGTAGTTTAAGATGTTTTTTGAAGGAGAAGAGAGATTGAGCTTGTCTAATAGGAAGAGGGAGAGAGTTCCAGAGTTGGACAGCTTTAACAGAGAAGGAATTAGAGTAATAGGAAGAAGTATGAGACGGAGTTTTAAGGATTAAATTGGTGTCGGATCGAAGGGAACGATCATGGGTGTCGAAAAGAAACACAAAGCGTTCCTTGAGGTAAGTAGGTGTATCAGGATGAAACAACACGCGATAAAGCAGTAAGAGGATGTGGGTATTCCTGCGGAAGCGGATTGGGAGCCACTTGAGTTGATTGCGGAAATTGGAGACATGGTCATATTTGCGAAGACCAAATATGAACCTTATACAAAAATTTTGGAGGCGCTCAAGTTTATTTAATTGCTCCTCCTTGAGGTCGAGAAAACAAGTATCAGCATAGTCAAGAATTGGTAGAAGGAGTGACTGTGCTAACGCAATTTTGGTGGGTAATGGAAGGAAATATTGTAGTCGACGAAGTGAATTGATTGCAGCAAACATCTTACGGCTCAACTCACTCAGCTGAGGTGACCAGGAGAGACAGTTATCAAAAATCACACCTAGATTTTTTACTTTATCACTAAAGTTAATAGCAGTTTTGTTAAACATGACTGGTGGAATAAGTGACCAATCTATTCGATAAACTAGTTTTGGACTGCCAATTACAATTACTTGACATTTTTCAGGATTAACATTTAGTCCATATGAGGTACTCCAGCAATAGATTTTGTCCAAGTCATTGTTTATCTTATTTATACACATCGGCAGATCATTCAATTTAGAATGACAGTAAATCTGAAGATCATCTGCATACAAGTGGTAGAGAGAAGATATTTGGAGGCATATAGAATTTATGAAAATTGAAAATAGGAGGGGAGACAACACGCCACCTTGCGGCACGCCAGCGTCTACGATTGACCAGTCAGAGTATGAATCCTGGACATGCAACCGCTGCCGACGCCCGTACAAGTAAGTATGAAACCAATCAATTACTGATGGAGATATGTTAAGAGAGCACAAGACAGCTAGCAATAAATCAAAATCTACTGTACTAAACGCGTTGCTAAAATCAAGCAACGTCAACACAGTAAGATTTCGATCATCCATTGCAAGTCTAATGTCATCGGATACTTTGACGAGAGCCGTAGCCGTACTATGACCTTTACGGAATCCGGACTGATAGGGGTTTAGGAGATTATTAGAGGAAAGGAACAATGATAGTTGTTCGTGGACAAGACGCTCAAGAACTTTAGACAAAAAAGGAAGTATTGCAATAGGACGGAATTCAGAAAACGCAGTAGAGTTAGGTTTTTTCGGTATAGGAATAATTTGAGCGTCTTTCCAGGAGGTAGGAAAAGTACTGGAGGTAAAGGATTCGTTGAAGATATGGGTTATAACGGGCAGGATAGAATCTATGATGGGGATGATCATATTACGGCTAATAGAATCGGATCCTACTGCATTTGAACTAACGTTCAATATGCTCTTCTTAACATCACATTCAGATAATTCAGAGAAAGTAAAAGGAGGGGAAGTCGAAGTACATAAAAATGTAGTAACCAGATAAATGGGGATAGAATCGATATTTAAAAAAATCGTTGAATTTTTTTTTTACATTTTTAACCGACTTCTAAAAAGGAGGAAAATCTCAATTCGTCTGTTTTTATTTATGTTACCTCATGAATTTGTACTGGGGGGACCGATTTAGATGATTATTTTTTTAAATAAAAGCTGTTGCTTGCCATGTGATCGCATTTAAATTTGATCGAGATTTGATTAGTATTTTTTGAGTTATATTTTTGAGATATATTATGATGCGTACTGAATTGACTGTTTCACCGACTACCTACGTTGTATTGTTTTGTCAATGTAATTGAAGTCGTTTTTTTTTTTTAATTTTGAATTTGAATTTGAATATATATAGGTACCTAGTGAGTATACTTATAATTTTTTGTTGTATCGTCGCATTTGTGGTTCTGTTAGTGGTTCACTTGTATATTTTTTATTCTTTAAAGATGACAAATAAGCATTCGGTTCGCCTGATAATGAACACAGTAGAACACCTATGGACTCCTGCCACACCAGGACACAAGCGCGTTGGTGACTCTATCCCCGACCCTCCCCAGGAAGTCTGGTCACCTTATTCACCACAGCAACACAACACTGCTTGAGAGCAGTATTATTTAGCTGTGATTCTCTGTAAGGTTTAAGTCTACTTCCCTTGTCAGGCTGCTCCAATTTTTGCGTTGGCGGGTTCGATCCCCGCACACGACAACATTTGTATTGGCCATACAGATGTTTGCCGTGGTCTGGGTGTTTGTGTAGTCCTTGTGAGTCTCCCCACCGTGCCTCGGAGAGCACGTTAAGCCGTCGATCCCGGTTGTTATCATGTAGGTACACCTGATAGCGATCGTTACTCATAGTAGGAATATTTCCACCAACCCGCATTGTAGCAGCGTGCAGCTCCGATCGTTCTCTTACATGGGGAAAGAGGCCTAAGACCAACAGTGGGATATTACAGACTGAAGCGCTGTGCCCTACCTCACCGATAAAAACATTTATCTGTATTGCAAGATGCAAATAAAAAATATATAAACCAACTACATATATTCAAACTAAGCATCACTTAATCTACATAGGTACTTAATAGATGTCTTTTGTGCTAAGAGTATAGGACTTTGCAATATGCAGTAAAGTTGATTAATATGAACGTATTATTCCGTAAATCTCATTTGTACCTAAGCCTTAACTTTTCTTAGTTACGACTTTGGCGTTAGTTATATCGGGATATTAGTAGCAAAAGTTTCAAACGATATTAAGTTGTATAACTCGTCTTTGCTCTTTCAGTGATAAGTTAATGTTATAAGTGGTAACGGAAACTAAGTAAAAACGTCTGTATGTTATCAGTCTAAGCAATTAAACACGAATATTTATCTATAATACATAATAATTATTCGACTAAACTGGAGGATTACCTAAACGTTATTTTCACTTGCGTTTGTTTTTATATCCTGATGTTTTAAGATTGTTATCGTTAGGTTCCTACTAAAACAGCGTTCCAACAAAATAATCAATGAAAAGTAATAAATAACTAGGTATATGATATAAGGATCTGAGCATAACAAAAATATAATTTCGATAAAATACATTCCAAACCAGAAGTTTTTCGAACAACTATTTGGATACAATGCGAAACATACAATGTTTACCAGTAAGTATACAACAGTCTTCTGTGATATTTACGTTTCATAATAGACCGGTTGTCTCGAGAAGTCATTATAACTTAGGCGGCGTGAGAGCGTTTGCGAATGTCGACAATAAAAGAAGTTACGGTTGACAAAAGCGATTTTTCTGTTTTCATTTACTTTCCATTATTCTTTTAACTCGTTTGTCATTCTTTTCAGCCTCGACGCGCGTAAAGAAGAAGAATGACGTTTGTTTCTATTTACGTAGCTAAGTGACTCGGGCTGAAATAGGAATGATTCGACACGGGACTTCCGATTGTTGTTTGTAGGCGCGAATTTTACACACAATTCCTGTTAGTGCGAAATGCGTGCGTAATCAGAATAAACGACTCTCTGGAAAATGTTTTTCTCGGTCTTATCTCGTTTCCTATGTGTAGGATCGTTTTTAATGTGACATTTAGTTTAGGTACCTACTATATACCTACTTTGATGCTACCTAATATTTTATTCGATAACAGTTTTTTTTTTTTAATTGAAATTCACCAAGTCAACCCAATAATTTGCTGTTAGGTAGGTACAACATTATTTTTATTTTATGATTAAATGCGCATAAATCTCTCACTTTTTTGTGAGCTTTTTCTACTTATTTAAATAATACCTACCTAATGCCGACCATTTGATTGACAAGGCATTTTTTCTAAGGTAATTTACCGAGTAGGAAATGAAATTTAAATACAAATCTAACATTCGAATATTCACGGACTCATTTCTACTGTTATTACTTATTAATATTGGAAACCTAATAGATAAGAATCGTGGTTATTATACCTACTAACACGTTTTTAATTATGAGAACGATTCAAGTCTAATTAAGCATGATCTACGTTTTGGCCTCCAGCCAAATCATTATCGAGACAGTATCTGATCGTAGTTATGTGATGTTAATTTATACCTACAAGATTAGATATATATAGGTACCTAGATATGAGTAGATGTAGGTACTACCTATTGTAACATTGTGATAATTTGCTTAAATTCAGTAGAATAAGACAGGTTAATTGTGTATAATGTACTTCAAAGATGAATTGGTATAATAGGTAGGGGGAGTCCGGGAGACTTTAGCCGCTTTTCACTAAAATGCTCATAAATCTTTCTATACTTACAAATCGCTATTTTTTATAAATTGTATCTTAAGCTGCATTATTTAGCTATATTTTCTCTTAAGAAAGTTTACTACATCATTAATAGTTAACGAGTAATTAGCGATTTCTCCGAAAGTGGAATTCGGCTAATGTCTCCCGCCTGGGCGGGAGACTTTACCCAGAAAGTAGGGAGACTTTAGGCGGGTATAAAAATAGGCAAAATAATATTACAAATTGTAATTCAATAAATAAATTTAATCATAAAAATACGGCACAAATCTAGTATTACATAGCAAATGAAAACACGATGAGGGTACTTTGAGTATCTTTAAGATACATAAGTGAGGAATCAACTATTATCACATTGGTTTATACTTCATAGCATACTTAGTTACTTATACAATAAGAATTGATAAGCAAGTGTTTGAATCCCAATAAACTGGAAGCTTTTTGGAAGTAATTGTTTCATATTCATATGCCAGCTTCATAGCCGCCTGTTTGGTTAAGTCTCCATAATTCCTTTTGGTGCAAGTTAGAAGATAATTGACAACTGTTTTCTCTTTCTTTATTGTAAATATTAGAGCTGTGTTAAACTGGATTCCTTGTTCATTTATTTTAGTCGATTTGAACTTGTCTCTTAATTAATTTCATGAGGTATTTCAATCAATTCCATATTCTAAAGCAACACCTCTAGGAGATTTTTCTTTACCAATGTCAACTGAAGAATTTCTTATTACTGACTGATCAAAATTGCTTCTGTTCCTAGTTGTTTCTTTTTTATATTTGAAAGACATTTTGGATGATTATCTGAAATAAAATAAAATATTATTGCAGGAGAAACTACCCTGATTGCAAGAGAGATTAGTGGCTAAAGTCTCCTCCCGACGCCTGGCTAATGTCTCCCACCCCACGCCAAGCTGTCCGTTATTACATTTTCATAAAAAACTATGACACTTAAGTAAAAATTGTCTACCGTGAATGTTACTAGGATAATTATACTTACGATGTATATAAATTACGTCCTAGAATCTATTCACAGTAAATAACAGAATTCAAAAATCGGAAATTGAAAAATTTTACTTACCGGGTACGAAAATGTCTTGTTACTTCTCACTCCTAAACCAAACTGCCGATTACAACGTCGTCACGTGAGCAAGGTGGGGGGTGCCTATGGAGTCTAAGATGTGTGGCAATGTCTCAAAATCTAGTACTACAAAGATTCTATAAGCAGTGGCTATTGTCTCCCACCTGCTAAACTCTCCCGGACTCCCCCTACCTACTAATTATGTACCTACTTATAGTTTGTCTCATAAATGCATCACTATGTCCTACAATGTCAATCATGTTATATGTATATGTGTTTTTGCATGTGGTTGAGTATAATTTTTTTATATGTAGGTAATGTAGGAGTTTTTCTTTTGAAGAATGTATACTTAGCTGTCGTTGAGTTATTATTGTTAACCGACTTCCAACAAAGGAAGAGGTTCTCAATTCGACTGTTTTTTTTAAATGTATGTAAGCTCAGAACTTTTGTATGGGTGGACCGATTTCGATGAATTTTGTTTTAATTGAAAGGTGTTGCGTGTCATGTGGTCTCATTTAAATATAAATATACAAGTTTAGTTAGATAAAAAGTTTCTATAATACACGCTAGGGCTAGGTGGCTCTACCTACCGTTTCATCGAGTTTCAAATAATGATTCTAAAGTAGTTTCACTTCAAAAAAATTTAATATCATTTCATCAAAGGATCATTTGTTCTTGATCACTTGACTATATCAGTCCACTGCTGGACACTAAGAAGAATAAAAATCAGATGAAACCTTCGAATGCCAAATAAATTGGTTCTCCACAATTCTTATAAACAAGTAACCTTTTACAAATCAATGGTTCAGCGTCCCACACTGCGTTTGCTGTTTCCCCTCCTCAAGGACACATCTGCAGCATCAGTAGCAGCCATCGATCCTCGACAAACATGAGCCTACTGCCACTGTGACCGCTTCTACGGGGGTAAGGCTACGTCACTAGGCATGTATGTACAAGTAGGTATTAAGTATACGTGTAGGAATCACCTTGGTAATCTTAGTCGTAGAAAGTATTTTGAAGTAAAACTTCTTTACGCACGCCTGACTTGGGAAATAAGCTGGTGAATGCGTGACGAGAGCGTTACGAAGGTGAACGGAAGTTGAGAAGGATTTAAGTTTTTTACTTCATTCGTGTGGGAAATGTTTATTGAACATTTTAGTCATCTTCAAATAGGATTATTTACGTTTATAATAAATTGGTGAAACGGATACATAATTATAAAAAACCTCGTCATTAACTCTTCAAATAAATAATCATTATTGTTACATTAGCAGGAATTAGGATAATACCTTTATTGTGTTTTTGATGACTTACTTTTTATTTGGATGACATCAAATAAACGTACCTATATACAATACCGACGTAATATACCTACATAAGAACTTTTCAAGTTAAATTTTTTTTTAAAGATTATATTATACAAACTCCTTTAGATTACTGGCAAAATAATATGAAATGTTTACATAATTATTATTCACCGATTTAATGCTTACAAAATAAAAATTAATATTTTAGCGAAGTCAAAATTAATATTTTAGTTCTAGCAAATTCTCAATTTATACAAGTCTTACCTCAAATATGAAGAACTTACAATTTTATAATGTCTTTCTCAAAGATTATTTATAATTAATTGAGGCAGGGCAACTGAGGTAGGACACAGCAGGAAATTTCCTGCTCAAAATATGGAGCAGCCCGACTGGGGTAGTACCTCGACCTTACAGAAGACCACAGCTAAATAATACTGTTTTCAAGCAGTATTGTGTTCCTGTTGGTGAGTAAGGTGACCAGAGCTCCTGGGGGGGATTGGGGATAGGGTCGGCAACGCGCTTGCGATGCTTCTGGTGTTGCAGGCGTCTATAGGCTACAGGTGAGCCGTACGCTTGTTTGCCGACTAATTATATAAATAAAAAATAATAATAATAATTATATATGAAATCGCTCACACAAGCACGATCAGGAAATAGTAGAGCATCAAGTTATATTCCAATTAAAAAGTGGAATAAAAAAATCAAATCATAAATTAAAAACAGGTACATTTTATTGAAAAAAAAATATGTACACAGCAAAACAAATAAATAATCTTATGTTGTACATTAGTCTATAAAACATTAATTTCATTGAAATACAATACTATACATAACTACAGTTACAATAATATTTACATAATACCGTTTTCTTGGAGTTATTCTTATACGATTTCAATAAACAATTATAACATTTAATACGACACCGGAGGACATCTATTCATGTCATATGTGGAATCTAATTTTAAGTTTTAAAATACGTAAATATAAAACAGTAAGCCATCGCCGATCGACGCCATAATTTTATGATAAATCGTTTCAAAATTAAATATCATCTAACAATGATCGACGATAACAAATTATCTATCAAAATTTATTCATGCGAGACATGATCTAATAAACTAGCTACGATTTTTTTTTTTTAGAAATAAACATTCATTTTAATATCTATATAATATTATTTGTGATTACGATAGCATTTTAGAAATGTTTTTAAATTAAAAACTCCCTTGTACCGAAGTAAACCGAAACTTATAATAGCGACACTTATAGTGAGGAAGATCGTTACTCGAGGTACGGTTGTGTGATGTTCGTTTAATATCAGCTAATACGGTATAAACGTTAAAATCTCGAATGTACGTTTAAAATCCCCGAATATGTTTATCACAATCAATAATAAAAACTTTTTTTGTTCAAATTCGATGACATTTATGGCCTGTTTTGATACATTTAAAAATGTCATGGGAACTATATCTACTAACAACGCGTATAGGCCTTAATTACTGATATAAATATTATATTTAGTATCGTATGTATAAAATGTGTTAAAATAATAACTTTTTTAACAAACAAAAAAAAATTATAATCTACATCAAAATATATTAGATTGAGATTAAGTAATTATCAAATGAAACAACTTTATTTAAATTATTAATTAAATATAGATAAAAATCAAAGTAATTTCATTTAAAAATTACTTTATCATCTCCTTTGTGAGTCGGTTAAACGCAGTGAAACTCGATCCGACGTTAACTTGACTTAATATAAGAGCAACATTTTCATAATAAAAGTACGAACGCGTACTTTTATCAACAAAATCATATTGAAATGTCACCCCCGTATGTTGTTTACTGCCAACACACAAACTTAAAAACTATCGAGTCCTTCATATCAACAAAAGTACTTTAAACATTACCGCAAACAATTATACTGTCCGAAATTAAATAAATACTGCATTTAATAATGTAAAAAGTAGGTCGTCAGGCCCGTTTATTGTCAATTATCTCATTCGCGTTATCTACAATTTAATATGCTCAATATTTTGACTAGAAATCATGTTTATTATTTTCTAACAAAAAGTTAATAATGTACACGATATATATAGCACACTCTTATTTAATTTACATGTTAATAAAATTGTACAAAATGTCGATAAGAATAGCCAAAGTTACCCATTTTATTTCGGGTGTTGGACTGTGAAAGTTGCGCTTCACAAAACTGATTCCTATTCGTCAAAAAATTAACTTGCCATCCCTTTTACACTAATTGAGAAAGAAGAGGATAGCGTATATCTTCTGATCGAATTGTAAATTAGTTTTAAGAAAACGCAATCAATAAATCTACTATTGCCGAATATTTTTACACATTGAGAAACCGTTCCATCACTATGTGAAAGAAACGTTAATTAAAATAATATATTTTTTAATCATATTCTTATAGATTTCCTTATCATATACCAGATGACTGACGTTCAACACAAGTATTTACCTAACTTATTATGTATATAAGTGATTCGATCACGTCTAAAACTAGCTGCTAAAAGTTTCTATCAATTTAACCTTTTTTAAAAACACTGAAATATTAAATATTTACATTAAATACTCGTAACTCCTGGACTGTGTGGCACCTTCGAAGTGTCATGACGATTTTTTTTTTTTACGGGGAATAAAATTCTACTACTGACATTTAGATTTAGGCTGTGTATATGCTAGATAAATATGTTCCTATTTATTAATAAGAAAAATCTATTGTTTAATAAACGTAATCGTGCATATATTGAATGGAAAAAATCTTAAACGCTAAAATTCCTTCAATACATAACACGAATACGAGATAGCCTTATTTAATTGTACGAATTGTTAATTTATGTAATTTAAAACTTCTTACTGTATTATATATGTTGAAAGATATACTCATTAAGTCATTACACAATATAGCATAAAACATCGAAATGTCCGACATTATTCATACAAAACATCGTTATCTATAATGGGCTTTTCTAGAAAATTCTTCATATAATAAACGGCGCCAGTCATCGAGAGCTCCTCAAACGATTACCGTCAACCTTTGCAGGGTTCTTCTTATGTTTGCTCTTAAGCTTGTGATGCGTCTTACTTCGTTTTGGCGTTTCTGTGATGACATCTAAGTCTGTATCGTCTTGACTGATCCCAGACTGTACCTTTTGTTCGGTCTTTTTATCTAATTCAGCCATCGCTTCTTGTATAGCATTCTCTAGATGCGTGTTTAATTTTCTGCTCCTGTTTACAAAAAAAAAAAAAAAAAATATTGATATTTATGAATTCCAAATTTAAATAATGAAACGTAACAAAATGACATGGCGATTGTCAAAACGTCGCAAGATTTGTAAAATTAAATTACCATTCGATAATATCATCACGTTTTTACATTTTCCATATTCATAATTCGTCAATCGCTACGTTACTTTGCTCAGATACATGTGTATTTATATCGTCGTTAGACGTCCAATAAATAAATTTTAATAGTGAATTTACTCATTTTTATTTAAAATTCAAACTTGTGTTGCAATAAAATATACACGAGTTGTCATAAGTCATAACAAATAAATTAAACAAACATTTCTAAATGACATTATATCGAAATTCTCATTCTCGCATAAATAAAAAAAAAGAAAAGCAGTCGACTTAATTCACTATTACAATTTATTACGCCTGTATAACTTACTAAAAAGCATCTGCATATTTTAAAACTGTATTTTAGATATAACAACACTAATCATCAGAATAGACTCGACGAACACTGTCGGACATATAATATATATTTTTTAATTATTCACTTTCGGTTGGGTCAATTTAACATTGTTCTTAATTAATTCTAGAATGATCACTCAATATTAAAACCCTGGAGACTACGTTTTTTTTTTTTTTGTGAATGGAAACATACTATAAGAATCCTTCTGCATGATACAAAATATAAAAAGCGTAATCTCCAACTTGTTCATAGAAAAATAAGCAGACTAATGCATCCAACTTTTATAAAATTATACACAAACAATGATCAGATGATTTAACAAAACTATTCATACTCTTATAATAATATCTTTGAACGACTACTAATAGGTAAGTTTAGAATTAATTTAACTTAATTACGTTAAAATCACAACTTTGTACAAACCAACTATTAAGTATTTAAAAATCAAATGCAGTTAGTCCACACATCTCAACGATTCAAGGACAATATCGAGACAATCAATTGCAATTGTCAATTTTACTAGACTGTTTTGATATTTTGACCTTAGGCGTGTTAAAAATGATCAAACACGAAAATCAATGACCGCATATTGACGTTTCAATCGTGATTGCTTATCAATTGCAACATTTAATGATCGTCGGTAGCAATTGATCGCCTCTCAGTCGCCTGTGTCGCGATATCTGTCACTCACTTCCTGTGTCGCGTGCGGGCGGCGTGGTGAGCCTCGAGCCCCTCACTGAGGGTGAGCAACCTCGAATGCTCCACCTCGCTAGGGCTCCGGTCCCCAAACCATCGGACCTTCCACTTCGTTTCCGAAACCTTCGATTCCAACTTCCCCGGCCAAGACGAATAGCCCTTGACCGGTCCCCAAACTAGTTCACCAATATCAAACTTCCGAACGGATTTATCGCTCGACTTGTCGTCCGACTCGTCTTCGCTCTTCGAATCTACCGATCGAATTATCTTTTAACTTCCCGTCCAATTTGTTAAATTTATTAGAAGACGCCAATTTACTGTTACAATTTTTGCTCATTTTAGTAATATTGATATGTAACTGATATTTTTGACGTCTTCTAACAAATCATATTATGTTAAATCTAGCCTTCACCAATCCGACACCTTTACATTTTTTCAAACTATAAATATATGTTAATTTTATACAATATTCTTATAAATTATAAATTTATAATGGATTGATCAAAACAAAATTAGCTAAATTTATTTTAAAATGTTCTGATCTTAAGTGAGAATTATTTGAAAAATATTAACATTATACAAATCTTTACATCTTAAAAATATTGCATAAGCTAAGAGCGATAACATTTTATTATAAGCTTAATTTGCAGTAAGTGTGATTAAGGACAGTAATTTAAAAAAGAGCGTTATCACAAATCATCGGTTGCAGTCTTAGACAAGTATGACAGAGGAAAAAATACTTTGACAAATAAATCTAACATAAATTTAAAGGTATCTGAAGAAAAATATAAACGTGATTTACACACATCTGAAAGTATTTATTCCCCGAGCCAGCAGAGGGTTACAGTAATATGAAAATGTGCTTTACTTACAACGATGAACAGATAGAATGATGGCTTTACAATGATGCGTTAGTAATGGAGTCCCAATGTGTGAGCCAATTTTTGTTACTTCGAGAATGGTGCAATGGAAAGCGACAGAAAACCACTGTGATAGCGTTCGGACGCCGCACATAGTTCTTATTAGTTTCCAGTACACCCTTTATAAACAGCTGTATCTTGTATTAACCCAACCAAAAGAAAACCAATGACAAATATATCGCATTATGTTGAAGCTGAAATATAGCACAATACACATCAGTACGACCGTCTTGGTGATAGTGACCTGACCCGTTGTCACTTGTGAGCGAAGAGAAAAAAAGCGACATTTTAAGACTTTTGTGTATCTACCCTCTTAGAATAGACAAATATATTTACAATAATAATAGTATGTGCTCGTATGTAAACTAGTCGCGTACTATTTATCTTTTGTCGTAGACGAATTTACGCGACTATTTCGGACATATTATATGTATAGGCATAGACCATTTGATATTTTCGCGTCGCGATCCCACGTTTGTCGCTCACAAAGAACAACGGGTTACGCATGAAATTTTAATTTTGTGTGATCGCACGTACGACAATCGATAACCAATACAAGACACAACATTAAATAAAATTTTGAATTTTGTTAGCTGTGACTAAAGCGTGAGATGGGTCTGTACATAGTATTAGTATATTTAAGCAAATTTAGAATGGACTAAGGGAACGAGAGTAAGTCGAGTGCTTTTTAATAGACATCTGAGCTGACCTGTATCGGTAACCAAACATTTTTTTTTTCGTATAAAATTTTACAAAGAATTATTTCATTCGGACAAATGTGGAATGGTAATTCATGGATGTGTATAAAATACAAAATATCAGGTAAGCCGATGAATAGCGTTCCCACATTTATTTGCAGTTCGATAAGCAGCAAAGAGTTAAAGCGTAGATAAAGTTAAACAACAAAAATATCACTTACCATCACCGGAACCTAAATGTCTATCAAACACTTTCTGAACATTTGAATTGTCAGAATTACTCCCTGACGTAGAAAATCGTCTTCCTTGCTGTTTATCTTGATTAATCGACATAGTTTCATAATCTTTCGGCAAACCATGAACCATTCCATAATTAGTTCTCATTATTTTGTCATTTCTGTAAGTCGAACCATCGCCAAAGTCATTTTTTCTTTTATAGCTCTGTGGCCGATCGTATAGAGTTGACGTCATGGGTAGTACGTGTTGGCTATTGCTGGATGAATTCATATTTTGATTGTATTGTATTTCGCTTGATTCCACAGGATTGTGAGCACGATTTAGACGCATCATTTGTATATTTGCCATCATATCTGAAAAGTACAAAGATATGTCTTATATTAACATGTAACGGGTCCTAGTATTGATACGAATTTGAGGTATTATACAGAGTGTCCCGCGATAAAGTACAACCCCGAAAGGGGGTGAAACTAGACCATAAATTATCGACAAAAAACATAGAAAAAACTTTTTAAAAAAAATATTTTATTTCTTATTGACGAATTAAGATTTTTATATCTTACGTAGACTCTATGTACAAAAAATGATGATTTCTTCCAAAGTAGTGGGTCGATTACTTTAAAATAAAATAAAATATTACGCCACGTACTTGGCGGTAAGGATAAAATAAAAATTAGCTCGAAAAAAAGTGGCATTATGTCTTTAACTATGCTTCTTGTGAAAAAAAATCCATTTTTTATGACTGTTTTTTTCAATGATCTCTAATTTTCTCAGAATTATGCCCCCAATACCAGGAAATTTTATGATTTATTATTATTTCTTACCATATTGACATTCAAATAAAAAAAAATTTACGCCTGTATCCCAAAAAACACGTACAAAAATCATCATTTTGTGAACAAAGAGGCTACGTAAGCTATATAAAAATCTTAATTCGGCACTATAAAGAATAAAAATTTTTTTTTTATTTTTTTAATTTTTTTCTGTTTTTTGTCGATAATTGATGGTCTAGTTTCACCCTCTTTCGGGGTTGCAGTTTATCGCGGGACACCCTGTATAGTTAGACAAAAGTACTAAACTAGTTAGTTATATACATTAATATTTTTTTTTGTATCCTATAAATATATCCCTAAAATCCTATATTTACAATCAGAAACCATCTTCGATAAAATAGGTTTTCTCACACGAAAATAACAATGAAAATAGCTCACCAAATCCTGATTTCAAATGAGCATTACCAAACAAACACAGAAACACATTCTTCCGCTTTATAAAAGTAAATATAAAGTAGATAATGAACATTTTGAGAAAAAATATCTATACTAATATTATAAAGGGCTAAAGTTTTTAACATTGTTTGTTTGTAGGGGGTAATCTTCACAAATACTGATCCGATCATGATCCGAAATTCTTTCACTAACAGAAAGCTACACTATTCAGGAGTGACATAGGCTATATTTTATTGTTAACGAACAAAAAATTCAGTAAAAAATAGTAGTATATGTAAATTAAGTCGGAGCATATTGCATCACAAAAATAATGAACGCCCAACGAAGTGGGTACAGGTCGGCTAGTATATAAATAAACTAACTTTGTGAGTCGGAATCCTGGGGCCAGATTCGTTCGTGTGACTCCGCCATGTCTTGTTCGCTACTCGACACACACTGCACCATCGCCTGTAAAAGTATTACATACATTGTTATTTGTTATATAGCAATAAATCTAAGTATTAAGTGCCCAAATCTGTTTTCCCTATGTTGCATTTTTTTCTTTTTTTTTATACGACTAGGTCGGCAAACAAGCTTACAGCCCACCTGACTGTGGTAAGTGGCGTCTACAAAACTACCTTAGTTGAAATTTAACAACTATTTCGAATTTTTTTATTTTTAGGACAATATGTCCTTCTTATTGTTATTTTACTATTCTCTATACGAAGATTCAATTAATTTGCACAACGAACTTTCCCTTTTTTTAAGAAGAAAGACTACGAATAAATTTGTCTCGAGTCTCGATACAATATCAACTATACAACATTATATTATTTAAAAATATACGTAAGTAAATATATATATCTTTATATCTTTAAAATATAAACAAAGTGGTCTGTTTCTTCTGGTCAACTTAATGCTTGTGTAACGGCCGATTGTTTTTTTTTTTTTTCGATAAACCGACAGACAGCGGGTATCGAACCCACAACCCCAGAGCAGAAACAAGGGACACTACAAACTGCGCTAACGGGCTAGTCTTTATTTGTAATATTTTATTCTTATTATGTAACTCACCGAGGAATGTATGTCCGCAGGTTCTGGCGATTTAGTTGTCGTGTCGGCGTAATTAGAGTGTGAGGCCGAAGCGTAGAGACGTGGACTTGGGGCTGCGTCTAAGGCGCCCAGTGGACTGTGAGTAGTTGTATCGGGAGGGGACCCCCCCGCGGTGTTAGGGGACTTACCCCCCCTCTGACCTAGAGTCTGAGTCGAAACAGAGTGCCTGACACCCCCCGACCCACCCAGTTCTTGCATCAACCTCGCGTATCCTTCAGGACCATCGATCTTAATGTCCTCTTTCGCTGAATGATCGAACGTTCCAGAATTCTTATCATCCTTAAGCTCTAATACGTTACTCTCTCCGATCGTCTGATTGAACCTCTTCTGGTTAGTAATAGATTTTTGATTAAGCAAAACGTTTGGATCTATGCTCAATCTCGAGTTACCCCCCGGTAGATTTATTGACGACATCTGTGTGTTATGAGAGTTCGATACTAAGGTCGTTTGTTGTTGAACTATTGTCGTATTTTGGACGAAAGTGGAGTTTGTTCTATTATTCGTCGCGGATATGGGAACTTGTTTGGGGGACAACGGTACCATTAGCGTCTGACCTAGTTGGTTGGTCTGAATAAATTCTTGAGTCTGAACGTTACCAGATCTCATTTGTGGGCTCGTATTGAATGTAACGTTCGTAGGACTTAGGTTTGCGAGTAATGGACTTAATTGACCGTTGAAGTTTGGACTGTTGACCATTACTTGACTGTTAGGAGAAAGAAACTGAGCACCCGGACTATGTTGAGATTGTATTATCTTACCCTGTTGGTTTTGAGCTCTGATAACTACGCCGCTATTAGTGCCTGCCGTAAAAAGTCCAGGATTTTGTACAGGTGTTAAGACGTTTTGGCCGTTGACAGTCTGCAGTTGTAGCTGCATTGGCATTCCTGTAGAGTTATCCTGAATTATAGCCGTTCCATCCGCTGTCATGACCATACCACCGAGATTCGGTAAAATAAATTGTTGGAAGGCTGGAAAGTTCGACATAACATTGCTTGCATTATTTATTAGATTCACGGGCTGCAGTAAATTAATTTGTTGTGATGGTGACGTATTAGCTATAATTTGTTGTGATCCAAAGTTGTTTGTGTTTCCTTGTCCGTTCATTACAATATGTGCAGGCGTACCAGATTTACCGGGCACAATTGTAAGTGCCTGTAACATCGGTGTAGGTGATATATTGTTTGTAGGCGACAGTTGAAAACCGCGAGGTGAGAATTGGGGACTAGAATTATGTTGCGGAGAAGAGTGATGTACCATTAGACTATTTGTATTCTGTTGGGGTGCAGTAATTTGCAACACGTTTGTAATATTGGGACTCTGATTTTTCTTTTTCTTACTCCTTTTCTTAAGACTTTCCGGTGATAGCATTGCTACGCCTTGTACGAAGCCCTGTCCATTTTTGACTTCAATTTGTCGTGATGTATCAGTGCTTTGCTGTCCAGGCACTAAGCCACCAGTCACTATTTGTGGTAGAACAGTATTTTGCTGGACAACTTGACCTTCGACAGTCATCATAGGTGGCTGAATGACGAAAGGCGTTGGTAAAGTATTTACGACTACGGTAGGTTGATTTACAATTGGTGGCACTCCACCGACGGCAGGGACCACCTGGGTCACTGACGTGGTTACATTTGTAACAGCATTCGATCCTACTGGAGATAATGACGTAGTATTCTTAGGAGGCGGTGGCGGCATTTGATTGTTTGATACAATTATTTGCCCAGTCGACGAAATAAGGATTTGTCCTGGTGTATTTGAACAGGATCTTCTTTGAACTATCGATGTCGCTTGTGAGTTGCTCGTTTCTGATTTAGATGGTATACTGCTGATGACATTCTGCACCATTTCAAGAGGAGACTTTGTTATCATATTTTGAGCTGTTGTACCGGCTATGTGTAACGGATAGCTTGTAGGTAAGTTGACCGAATTTATAAATGGATCGGGTTGATTGTTTGGTATGGCGTAAGTTGTGGCTAAGTTAACACTTGGCGGGGGAGGAGGTCTGACAAAATTTGCTTGTGAGGCATTAATAGACGTAGTCGCAGTATTTGCTTTTCCAGCGAGAACAGACGTCACTGTATCTCGTGTAACAGAAAATCCACTCGCCATTGTAGTCACAAAGGTTTGTATATAGCAGGCTTGTATAAGAGAATGCGCGGGACCACCTCCTAAATGTGGCGGAGGACAATATCCAGGCATTGTATTTTCTATTCTCTTCTTAGATTCTAATCTATATAATTCGAGTTGATTCCTCAATCCCGGTTTGACGCCCACCATTGATATGTTATCCACTTCCATCAGATTTTTGTTAACATTATGATTTGATATGAAATGCATTACTTGATTGCCAGATATTGCCTGACTATTTGGCGGCCCGGGCGAATTGTATGGATATGTGTGATTACTACCAGGTGTCGAAGGATTGCTATTAAAGTTATCCCTACTCGAGCTCGGGTTTGAATAAGCTGGGCTCGGGACGGGGAATGTACAATTGTTTTGCAGTTGGGAGTTACTGCCACTGCTGTGAGGTGTATCCGTATTCCGAGAACTGGTAGATAAAGTGGGCGAAGGCTCTGGCGGTTGTAACGTGTCGTTTGGAGACACATTACTGGTACTTACAATGCCAGCTTGAATCGGCCCACAGTTATCATTCATCATAAGATTTCGTTCTATGTATGTCGAAGATGTTACAGGATTATCATCAAAACCGTGCTTGGGACTAGATGTAGCTACAGCGCTCTCTAAATCTATCCCATAGACATTGGCGTGATGTTGTTTCATAAACTTAGTTCTCGTTTCTGGAGTATCTGAACAGTTTCCCTTGTATGAAACATTGCAACCCTTGCAGCAAGGTGGAACATTATTGTCAGCTGTCTTTTCTGGAACTAAACTACTATCTGGAGTATTATTAGGTGACGGTGACGAATTGGGTACAATATTAGTTCTAAAAACATTCATAGGTTCTCCAGATTTACTCATAGGTTTACAATTTTTATCCCCTTGATTTGGTGCATTAAATATACTGGCAGAATTATCAAATTGATTGACATCATATCGGCTGTTTAATCCCACTTGTCTCGATATAGTGTTATTAAGTAAAACTGTTTGCTGAGCTAAGTAACCATTTGGATCATCCATGAATGACGGCACGGCATTCCTCGTATTATCGTCACAGGATTTTCCTTTCGTATCTTGCATTTGTCTTAAGCCATTATTATTTCCATATATAGCTTTATTATCATTTGGAATAGATTTCTTTTTTGATGTTTTGTTATTAGTCTTTACTCTTTTCTTGTTAAGTTCAATGCCAGGCCATTGTTGGCCCATCATATTATAGTGTTGAGGCAAAGGCGGTACACGAGAGCACATGCCTGGGTTCAATATTTGCTCGTTACTAGAAAACGAATTAGAAGATGAAGATTCTTCTATTGCACTTATATTTGTTTCATCGTATTCTACGTTTTCAGCCTTTTGCAAGTTTGGACTAGGGCATGGCATAGAATTTGAAGGATTAGAATCGTTTCTTTTCACTTGCCAGGGAGGTGTTTTCGCAGAATTAGTTTTAACAACAGTTCCGTTTTGTATTACTAATTGACCTTGAGGAACATAGTGACTTTGAATATGTGTTTGTTTGTTCTGGTTCATATTTTCTGATATCTGTGTTTTGTACCCCTTCATGACTTCAATCTGTTTTTGATTTCTTTGAATAAATATTTGCTGTTGCTCGTTTATTTTTTGCATAACCTCGGGTGTGAGTGGTTGGTTTAAGCCACAAAAAATTTGTGATTCTTCTTCCTTAGAGCCCTGTTTATTAGCCCGTAACTCGTTTTCTTCTTCCTTGTGTTCGGGCTCTACATTATGTGATGTTAAATTCAATGTATTTTTTACGTTCGTAGAATGTTTATTGTATCCTGTATTGACACCAATGACTTGTCCATTAGTGCCAAGAACTGGAAGACCCATATTGAGAGGATTATTTAAGGGACCCGATATTTGTGGACTATGTTTTTGACCTGGCTCAATGTTCTCGGGATTTTGAGTAATCCAACCACTACTAACTGTGAGGTAGTGCGAGCTTCTTTGTACAAGAGTTTCTTGTTTAACATCCTCTTGCACTACATTTGACATGTTTTGTTGTGAATATGGCATACAATGTTGCATATTAGAACGATTCATAGCACCCGGAGATGCCGTTCGCTTTTGATCAACGTCGGGCTGAAATAGAAAAGAAAAAAATATTAGTATAATATAACTACATAATATTATATATATCTTACACTAGAATATAGGGGAGATTGTGTAGCAACATAAGCTACTCTTTATCCCGCAATTCCTACGAAATCAGGATTTACGCAGGAAAAACCGTGCTTACCGCGCACGAGTACCTACTCCCCAGATAGACTATGTAAAATAACCAAACATTTTCTATTAAATACGACAAATGTTGCGAGCAAATCTATGCTCATATATCTTGATGTTGCAATTTTCAATTACAATTTTTTTTTAATAATTACAAATAGTCAGTCCAGGATTTTTAGGCAACCCATTTTTAATATATTATCTAATATACTAAAATTATAAAGTATGTTTTATTCTATTTTCAGATCGGTGAAGATCGTGTTAGGTTCAGATCTTCTACTAAAAGGCGAGTGATATATAAACTCGTAATATTTATCAAAAATCTCAGATAATACTACAAAAATAAAGTTTAACATCATACGAGTATAATAACAGAAATCACTGAATTATTATGGAAATACGGTTTCTCTGCCGATATAGGTAATAAAAGTGGCTGCACGGTATGTTCTTGGCAAGAGTTCAACTCTTATCACCGCTATGAATACGTAACGAGCACATACCTTGAACTCATTGAGGGGTCTATCCCTTTGCACCATCATTTTTGACACGCTCATTGTGGGCATGTATCCAGAACGTTTCTTCATTTTCTTCTTAGTTTCTGGCAAAGCACCTGAAACGCGAGAAGCGAATCTTTAATAAAAAACTATACTTAGTTGAATTTACTGTACCATAAAAACCAAATGTTATCTCAAAATAGATTATACTTAAAGTACAAAAGAGCTATGTAATGAAGATATCAAAATAAAGTTTAATTTAGTCGATAAACGATGAAAGAAAGAAAAAAATACATAAAATAATACTTTCACAGCGTCTAATCAAATTTACAGAAACTATTGGCGATCGGAGAAAGGTCGAGAGGCGAGCGACCGCATGACTTTACACTGCTCTCTAGACGTCCTAGCATCTTCAAACAATGCAAGACTTGACGACAGTGTCCTTATTAAATGACGTATTTCAGTAAACGACGCCTTAATATACATAATGGAGATAATATCTCTTACATTGTGCTCGAGTAAATTGCACGGAATATAATAACAGTTTCGGTTTAACTTAATGGCACTTTAAATTGTTATGTTAATTTATTTTTGGCATCATGATGCGAACAGCGAAATTTCTTTGTTTCGTATCTTACTGAAACCCCAGTACTTATTAAGCATCTATAAATAGAAACGAAGAATCGAGATGAAAGGTCAAATGTAAAAACAGTAACAAATTAAATTTTAAATGAGAATGAAACATTTATTAATGATAGACTTAATTTATATAAAACTCAATTATAACGAAATGGTTATTATAAAACAACAGTATCGACTAATTAAGAGCTCCATGAAGACCTCAGAGGGCGTGTAATACCGCAGCCGCAGTGAAAATTCGCCATTATGACGTAACAATTTTCCCCTTTCAATCAAATAGCGTTGCGGTTCTAATCGGCAAAAAGCCTCTGAAGCAAGAAAAACGATTGTTTTATGAATGAATCTTTCCAACAAGTTCTATTAAATTTGTTAACTTTATTATCGGGGTAAATGTAAAGAGATTTAAAGTTACTTTGAGTATAATAGTATACTTTATGTTACGTCTTACGTAATTAAATTCATATGTAAATCTGTGTAGTTTTAATAACATAATTTTCTTACAATTACATTTTTATGCAAATTAAAAGTACAATATTATATGTAAGTATATAATAATGACAAAACATACATAAATCAATCTCTGTACATTCCCTATAAAATAAAAAATTAAAGATACTTGTCAATTTAATAAGATTAGTATTCCGAAACTGTATTTAACAATCAAAACAGTAAAACATGATACAATCACACACAAAGAGCACTTTTACAGAACAATCAATAAGAAAATTTAAAAGAGTCGTAATTCGATAGCGCTAAATAATAAGCGAGCTGGGTATAATGGCGTTATCTATTTGCGCATTATCTGGCAGATTTGCAATTAAAATACGAGTTGTATGCGGAGTCGGGCGGGGTGGCCGGCGAGGCGCCAACGCCAGGGTGGCGGGTGGCGCGAGTCAGATCAATAGTCGGCGGGGTGCGCGCCGCCCCTGCACCACGGCCGATTGTTTCAAATTACGCCCTTTGTTCCGCCGCTGATCGAGTCGCCGACGTTTTTGTTTGCCTAAACGGCCCACTTCCTTTACGGTAATTACGCAATCCTGCGGCTCGCCCGCGTATACTTCCCGATTTGTCCACTCCGAACGGTAATCTCTTCGGTCTTTCTCGGATCCCGCTCTTATCATAACTCAGTAGCGATTTAACGATACTTTACGTAACGTTCTTTAAAATACTTTTATAAACAGTAAGATCACCGTTTACGATTAACGTCTTTAGAACTTTGAGTATATTTCGTCATTGGACGCTCGATTCTCGTTCATTAATATATTTTTTTCTTGTATTAAAAATAATCATGTATATTTGTCTTGTAAGAGTAGGTAGGTACATTTTATTGTATTTTTTTTTAATAAGGAAATCAACTGGCCAGTAAATTTTTTTTTAAACAACTAGGTCGGCAAACAAGCGTACGGGTCACCTGGTGGTAAGCGATTACCGACTTACCGTAGCCTATAGACGCCTGCGACACCGGAAGCGTCGCAAGCGCGTTGCTGACTCTACTCCCGACCCACCCCAGGAGCTCTAGTCACCTTACTCACCACAGGAACACAACACTGCTGAAAACAGTATTATTTAACTGTGATCTTCCGTAAGGTCGAGGTAGGTACTTAACCAGTCGGGTTGGTCCAGATTTGAGCAGGATATTTTGTGGTATGCCCTACCTCAGTTTACACTTTTCGCGCGTTTAATTAAAAAAAAATTACACAAACATTTTCCAGAACTTCTTAACGTATTCTAGACGCTTCCTGAACGCCACCATGGGTTGCCCAATATATTCAATTGCAAAGCTGTTATTTATTACTAACCAATTAAATTAAAACTGACACACATCAAAACGAATATGAAGATCGTAGAGCATAATAAATGAATAGACACATCAACGGCAATTTGGGTCAATGGCGGTACCGAGTACTCAATATTGTAATTAGATAACAAAGGGATCTCTCCATGCGATTACGTATGTTTTTAAAACGCACATTTATTCATAACGTGCTAATATTATAGGGTGACTTTAAGCCTTTTATAACCATTGACATACTGTTGTGTAATATATAAAGGAAAAACTAAGAGAAAGGTACCTACCGAGTAGGATACTTGAAGCAATATTTTCTTGCATAAAAAGCAATAAAAACTTGCTCACTTGAGTTGAATGAATAGTACGCCTACGAGTTTTATAAAACAAGTAATAGTTTATTTATGTCGTAGAATAGGGGAAGGCTTTGTCTTTTCGCAATTTCATTATTATAACTCTCGCTGGATATTCTAAGTAAAGATTTCCTTACTATAGGTATTAGCTTTTGTTTATGTTTCACGAGTATTATATGAAGTCTGATATATATGATGTATGATGTATGGAATATATTTTATTAGTATCGATAATAAACTCGTTATACAACATTTTTAATAAAATATAGAACATTCAGCTTAAAACATGATAACTACCTATTTAAGATACAAATTAAATTACTATGTACAGTAACATACTAAACTCATATTTAAATAACTTTATTTAAATTAATACAGTAACGGCGTCGTTTGTGTGTAAAAAAAAACTGTTTAGTACTTTACGTTTGTGTAGAACTTAATCTATACTTAATATATAAAGCTGAAGAGTTTGTTTGTTTGTTTGGTTGTTTGTTTGTTTGTTTGAACGCGGTAATCTCTGGAACTACTGGGACGATTTGAAAATTTCTTTCAGTGTTAGATAGCCCATTCATCGAGGAAGGCTATAGGCTATGTATTATCACGCTTAGACCAATAGGAGCGGAGTAAACGCCGACGAAGTCGCGCGCAGAAGCTAGTATGATAATAAAAACCCAGAGCGAGTCAAACGGAACAATCACTTCACTAACTAGAAAAAACATAAAAATTATTATTGTTACATCATTCTTCACTTCATAGTACTTATAAAACAAAGTCGCTTCCCGCTGTCTGTCTGTCCCTATATTATATGCTTAGATCTTCAAAACTACGCAACGGATTTTGATGCGGTTTTCTTTCCCACCCCGGCTTCACACGGTTGCAAAAAAACTATTTGTGTTTCTCTACTATATTATGAATGTATTATACATATAAACCTTCCTCTGGAATCACTCTATTTACTTAAGAAAACCGCATCAAAATCCGTTGCGTAGTTTTAAAGATCTAAGCATACAGACAGCGGGAAGCGACTTTGTTTTATACTACGTATTAAAATAAGAAAATCAAATAACATTAAGTATAATTGAAAGTATTATATGAACATACAGCGTTACGTACATATTCATATGTACACATTTCGGGCGTTTAATTAAAAAAAGATTACGCAAACATTTTCCGGAGTTCCTTAACGTATTCTAAACGCTTCCTGAATGTTGTTAGTTTGTTACTACGAGTTGGCTGTTACGCTTCTCGCTTCGTTCAAACTCAAAAGTGTTTTCATTAAAGCCGAGTTAATGTGCGGTTTCCAAACGTTTTTTTTTTTTATTATTCTCGGCGACATACTAAAATGTCCCGTAATCTGTGCAAGTGCATACTTACTAATGTTAAATACATAGATACCTACAAATATTTTTGTTTGTTATATTTACGCTTCGGGTAAATTAATATAATTTAAATATTAAACATAAATAAACGCTTGACAATAAACACCCCAAGAAGGTTGGTAATTCTGTTTCGATAGTCCGGAAACATACACAGCAATAGGCACAGATGTCCAGATTAAAACAAACATCTGTATGATATATAAAATAGTTTGTCGAGTGTGGTTATTTGTCTAGTTACTGTGACGACTGATGGGCCAACACGTCTTCATATTCAATCATATTTATGTTAAGTATAATATGAGATTAATCATTCAAAATACTCGTATAGAATGTCATGTCAAGCATAATAATAAATTATTGTATAAATAAAATAAAATAATTAGTGAAATAAATGCCTTGACCCTAGATCTGAACCAATCTATGTCAATTCGATAAAATTAACCACATTATTTATCTATACTAATATTATAAAGAGGTAAAGTTTATAACTTTGTTTGTATATACGGGGTAATCTTCGCAAATACTGATCCGATCATGAAAATTCTTTCGCTAACAGAAAGCTACACTATTCAGGAGTGACAAGATAAAAGGAAAAAGATAAAAATATATAAAGATTTTAAATCAGCAGGATTTGAACCTGCGCCCTCTGACGTGCCGTGTCAACAATTCAATCTAATCAAGCATTATTATTTGCCTTAGAAATTAATTGGTGATTTTAAAACATTTATATTTATCTGATTTGCTGAAAATAGTGAGAGTGTATTGGAACATATCAAATTTCACCGTACCCTTCTTATGTGAAATGGATTATAACGCCCAACGAAGTGGGCACGGGTCGGCTAGTTATAGATAAATTAACAATAATTATTTTCATCAAAAACAGTACCATTGTTATGTATAGCAATGTTTTTTCCATAGGTTTTTTCATTGAGGTGGGGAAACAGCAATCTGGAATAGCCTGACTGGTACCACAACCTTATAGAAAATCAAAGCTAAATAACACTACTGTCAAGCATAAATATAATAGCAAATAGCGCGAATATTAAACGTATAGTTATTGCGATTAGAAAGATTAAACTTTCGTATAACCATCTGACTTAATAGAATTCTATTGGCAGTCTCGAGTACAAAATCTAATAATATAATTTTTATTAAACAGCAAAATACAAACTCAAAATACAAACTTACGTAACAATAAAAACAACGATGTGTAAGATGATATTATCGCTAAGAGAGTGATTTACGTCTTTACAAATATAATATCATTGAATAACAGGTTTCAGATACAAGACTGGTACTAAAAGTATTCATTAAATTAAAATATATACCTATATACATAATTGGTGCCACATACTTTGCCTTCTGATGTAAATTAAGTAACCAAATTATGAAATTAAATACGATCGGTACAAAGAACTCATCAAATACTTTATTTTATTAACGTTCTTTTTCTACAGACATCGAGGCAATTATTTAAGGAAAATTCATAAGTAACTTTTCAAAATTATCATAAGCCATTTCGTATAATTTCTTATGTTAATACCTTACGACTTTTTATGTTTTTCATTCTTATATTGAACGCGGTATATTATATTGTGATCTATTTAAGTTGCCAATTAATTTCTTTAAATAAAATGAATATAAATGATAATTTGAGACTCATTTACATATTTATATTAATTGAAGTGACGCGTCACTTGATGAGTCATTATAAATTAATATAAAAAAATACATTTAAAACACACAGTCGTCTGTACCTAAGATTACCATCTTATTTAAAATCTATGTTTTAAATATAATTAATAAAAGCGTGTTAAAGTAAAAACAAAAACGCCAAAAAAATGTTTATCCGGTTTATCCTCGAGTCAATACAAACAAAACACGTGTCCTTTGAAAGGGTCAAGTAAATCTTTAAACGGGAGGCGACAATGTTGTAAAATTAGCATAAGTGAATAAAAACACGGGTGGTATACGGGGAGTCGGTAGCTGCAGGTTGTTACACCCAAACGGACTGACGCTGACGTAGTACTTGCCCACCTATTCGAGCCGCTGCCTCCCTCCGCCACATAACAACAAAGAGATCGCTCTACCCTCTTTGTTACAAGGAACAACTCTTCCCGGCTACCACTTTTCAGTGTTGCCTCTCTTTAAAATAGATGGCAATTTAACTTTGACTCATTCCCACGTGACATTTTCTTTTTATCTACTATGTTTTTTTGTTTACGGTTTCGTTTCGCAATAACTTGGTTTGAGTACCGTAATGTATTTAGTTTAATGTTCGTAATATTACACGAATATAATAGTTAACATATAATCATCGCGGTAAAGATAATTCCCGCTCCGGCAAGAATATTACAAATTGCTCGTACTACGTAATCACGATGTATACGTTTATTTTCTTGTGAAAGATAAATAATATTAACAGAAATGTTAATAAGATATTTCTAAAAGTTTTAAGCAACGTAAACATACGACATTTTTTAAATTAAATCGACGTAGCCAGGTAAATAAATTTAAAAACTTTAAACCAAGGTTACATATTATCTCAAAACAAAATTATCATTTAAATACTTAAAAACAACAATATAATAAATGTACATATTTATCATTTAATCTGGCGTTATAAAATTTAATAACATATTATCTGATAGCGAAATTTGCATCACCGAGTACTTAAGTACATTTATTCACATTCATATAAAACAAACAAGAAACGAAAACATTCACACCAATCCAACTTAACAAAAAAATCATTTATAACGTCACAATAAGGTAAGGTAAGTATCGTCAAAATAAGGTAAGTAACAAAACGAGCTATCAAAGTCGCCTGTCGTATCCCGTACTAATCCCATTGGGTTCACACTGTGTAATTGGATGAGAGGGATGAATGCGGAGATTGCATCGTAACGCCTGCCCGTACGCTAAGAGGATAATAATGTACGAACTAAGGCAAACAACGAGTACTATTCGAAAGGCATCGATCGGCACTGTTACGTAATGTATTGTACAGCTTAATAACAATGAATACCTTTCTAATGTAATATAATCGCTTTGACTTTTATGATATTGTTTGAAACGTTGAAGGGATTTAACTTATCTTTTGTGTATTGGGATAATAGTTACGTTGGACTTGTACTATAAAAACTGATCAGTACCTGTAGGTTGGTTTATTTAATTATAGATGTTGAAGTAGTTACCTTCATATAATCTAAACTTGGTTATACCGTTGGCTCCTGGGGGGGATTGGGGATAGGGTCGGCAACGCGCTTGCGATACTTCTGGTGTTGCAGGCGTCTATAGGCTACGGTCTTACCATCAGGTGAGCCGTACGCTTGTTTGCCAACCTAGTTACATTAAAAAAAAAACCGTTTGAATTTTTTTTTAATATAACTAGGTCGGTAAACAAGCGTACAGCTCACCTAATGGTAAGCGATCACCGTAGATTATAGACGTCTGCAACACCAAATCATCGCAAGCGCGCTGCCGACCCTATCTTCAATTTCCCCCTGGAACTCTGGTCACCTTACTCACCAACAGGGACACAACACTGCTTGTAAACAGTATTATTTAGCTGTGGTCTTCTGTAAGGTCGAGGTACTACCCCACTCGGGCATATTTTGAACAGGAAATTTCCTGCTGTGTCCGACCTCAGTTAAAATGCTCGTGCTAATTTCAAGATAGATTACAAATAACACAATACGTAGGAAAGATTATGTTTCAATTCAAATGGTAAAATTAGTTCCCTAAAGTAAAAATAAGAACCTTTTTCGTTTCGATAAGCTCACATTTTTACGTAACCCACCGGACGTTGAATTCACCACGACATAAAGCCGGCTCGTATTAGTCGAGTGTAAAGGCTTTTAATTTAAATGTTATTCGCTAAGGGAGACGTTAAGGGTGATAGGGTTATTTTCAAAACACCATAGTGCTGTATAAAAACTATTTTCTATATATATTTATATTTATTAAACGAGCGCGACATTTAAGTAAATAAATATCTTAACATACACACACAATTGTCTGTTGCTACGCTAAGCAACTTAATGCTTGGTAAAGGTAACAGCCGACTGTTATAGCTATTTCTTTTACTTTGATAAATATACATAGAAATAATACATATAGAAATAAGAACAAAATCTTACACTCAGACTCAGACTCAGGCGGGAATCGAAGCCAAAACCAACGGAGAAGAAATCAGGGCCACTGTAAACTGCGCCGAGCTAGTCAAAGCCTAGTAGTTTATTACTCTCTTCGTATTTAAAACGCAGTAACGCAATCAACAAATCGTTTTACCACTTTGCTTAAAAATTATCCTAAAGTACAATATAATGAACATTAAAACATTTGCTGTGTGGTTACGGCAGTAAAGAATATAGCCAACAACTGAAGCGTGGTGACTATGGGCAAAACACATGAGTTCACGCCTATGTCCAGTAGTGGACTGCAATAGGCTGAAGTGAGTGCTTTAGACCAGTGTTCCGCAAACTTTTTGTGTTCAAGGTACACCTAGGAATAGGAAAATATTTTGGAGGTACACTACAAATGAAAAATCATTTTTTAAGAAACATTAACCAACATTTATTTATTAATCATTGAAACGATATTTATTATTAATCAATAAACATAAAATTTATTTTTCCGAGGCACACCAATAAACGACCGCGGCACACCAGTGTGCCGCGGTACACCCTTTGCGGAACACTGCTTTAGACGACACGACTGAAGTAAAACTTACGAAACGTAAATCTCTTTTTCTATCTTCACTAACTTATATCTCCTTCTCAACTTCCGTTCGCCTCGCTCGATCACACTTTTTGTAACGCTCTCAGATGTCTACGATAATAAACAAGACCGATTAATTTAATTGCTCTCTGAGGCACGACGGGTATACACCCAGATCAGAAACAATAACTTGTAAAAGTTCAACTGTTTACCCCTAGCGGGAACCGAATCCGCGACCCCTGTCTTTAAGGCGCCTAATCCAACTACTAATCCAGAACGTGTTTGTATTACACAGATCCTTATATCCTTATATACGTAGTTATATATTTATATTACTCGGTTAACAATTTTAAAAAATGCGTACACATGTCAGAAGTGGTTTATTTGGCAAACTAATTAAATAATAAACAAAATAAAAAAAATAATTTAAAAAAACGAATTTAAAAATACAAAAAATAAAAACTAATTGAAAAAAAAAGCCAACGTCACGAGGTGTTCTCAGGCGGTCACCCATCTAAGTACTGATCGTCATGACGCTGCCGCGTCACCGGTCGCTCAAATTTTACCCCTCATGCACCTAAAGAAGTTTCACTTTAAAAACTAATTATATAAAAACAAAAACAATTAAGCTGTAGTCAAATTGATTTCAAAGTATTCATAAAACGAGTCCCCGTCAAAGAAACGTACAAAGGATACTTACTTTTATTTTTTACTCTTTACGCTTCTCTTTGCCGTTTTTCTAAAAGTTAGGTAACATTTTACAAGGTATCACTTATTATTTAATACAAACGAATACCTTTTTAATATTCTGTTAAATCTCTCTATAAAGAGAATAATAACGAGTAAAAGTAACTCATCGCTATCACTTAGCCGCGACCATTGATCAATTAAATCTTATCAAATAAGAACGCATGTTTGTATATACCTCGTACACTCTATTACCTTCAACTGGTCAATTGGAACATGGCGATCTTAATTACTACGATTTAATTGATAAAGGGGCGTGGCTAACCTATGTGATAACGATGGCACATTATTGTCTTAACGCGAATGTACTAATACACTTTTTCGGAACTGTTTATATTCTGTTGACATCAACAAACTCGTTGCTAGGCAACGATACGTACGTAGTACATTAGTTGTCACAAGTAGTTTTTTTTTTTTTTTTTAATATACAACGGAGATTGGCAAACAAGCGTACGGTCCACATGAAGATAAGCGGTTTCGTAGCCTATAGGTATGCCTGCAACACCAGAAGCGACGCAAACGCGTTGCCAACTCTACCCCCGACAGGTGACATATTATTTAGCTGTGATCTTCTGTAAGGTCGAGGTACTTCCCCAGTCGGGCTGCTCCGGATTTTGAGCAGGATGTATTATGCAGTGCCGTACATCAATGGAGTCCCCTACCTCAATGGTTTTATTAGGTGATATAATAATAATACTTTACCTTTTATCTGGTCGATGGCTTGAGGAGGCGGCGTGACCGGCGACTGGACGCGTGACTGCAGCGACGCAAGGAGTTTCCGCTTGTGGTTGCACAATTTGGTCAGCTCGGCGCCCGCCGCCACTTGATACGGCTTGCTCGCCACCTGAGGACGATTGATTGACAATTTTATAGGTCATTAATGTTACAGACACGTTTTACGATCTCTCACTGTAATTTATTGAATAACAAACGTAAAACATTGTTGTGTAATCAATACGATTAGGTATACATTTTATTGTCTGTTGTAGTTTTACTAGCTGACTCGGCAAACATTGTTCCGCCATACGGGTAGGGACACCATTATCACCTAGGAGTATAAAAATAGCCTAACAAATATAGGTAACCTACAAAAAAAATTTGTTCGAACCGATTTGGAGAAGTTCCATAACAAAACCCTGTAACACGAACTTTTTATTAGATATTCCCACTTCAGCCTATCACAGTCCACTGTTGGACATAGGCCTCCACAAGTTCGCGCCCGACATTATGACGCGAACTCATGTGTTTTGCCCATAGTCACCACGCTGGGCAGGCGGGTTGGTGACCGCAGGGCTGGCTTTGTCGCACCGAAGACGCTGCTGCCCATCTTTGGCCTGTGTATTTCAAAGCCAGCATGGATGGTTATCCCGCATCCGTCGGCTTTTTAAGTTCCAAGGTGGTAGTGGAAGTGTATTAGATATTCATACGTTATTTTTATTACTAGCTTCTGCACGCGACTTCGTCGGCGTTTACTCCGCTCCTATTGGTCTTAGCGTGATGATACATAGCCTATAGCCTTCCTCGATAAATGGGCTATCTAACACTGAAAGAATTTTTCAAATCGGCCCAGTAGTTCCAGAGATTACCGCGTTCAAACAAACAAACAAACAACCAAACAAACAAACTCTTCAGCTTTATATATTAGTATAGATGTATACCAAAGACATTAAAAGAGACTATATACTTTTTAAGTAAACCTAACATTTTATACTTAGTCATTTAATCGAAACAAATAAATACTTTATTTAATCGAAGAAATAATATATAATATTTACAGCGTAATATTAAGAAGTTATATTACGAAAACAAAATACAATAATTATCCAATTTTTCAAATTACTTTACAGACTATTATTTACGTCTCATTTTCGAGATTAATTGTGTACGAATTACCTTTAAAGCAATAAAACATGATGTAATCTACGTTTAAATTAACGTTAATAACTTAAATTTCTTAATAATAATTGGTCTCGCTCTCGACACAGCCATACTGAGTTTATGCTAATTTAGTATTATAGGACTCTGGGACTTCGAGAACATTTAAAAGGCGCGATTTTATATAAACATTTATATAAATATTGATATATTATTAAAAAGCTTCATCAAAACTCCATAATTTCTTTGTATATGTAAGTCTTAAATATCATTGGCTGAATAACATAATAACGACCCCAAATTATAAATAAAAATAATAATTGTTAAAATCAATATGTTGATCTCGATGTGAAGTAGCCATTACTAACAATATAAAGTTTATTGCGAGTTTTGTTCGTTTCAATACATTAGTCATAGGACCTACCAGTTCAATTAAAAATCGATTCTCAAGGAGTAAACTCCAAAAATATCCACATTGTATTAATAGGATTTATCGGCTTTACATTAGTAAATTATTATAAGACGGCGTTTCCTTAGAAACATAAGATTTTAAATACAACGGCTTTACTCATATGTTCGGATTATTACTCACAAAATAACCTGCTTGCTGGTTAATACATCTTAAAATGTAATTAAAATTTAAATATTTATTTTTAAATAAATTGACACGGTAGTATTTCCTTACAAACTTATTTTATCGTCCAATTAAGCTGCTGAAAGATCTGAGATGTTTTTATTTGTTCATTTATACTTTACTAGCTTCTGCGCGCGACTTCGTCGGCGTGGACTGCGCTCCTATTGGTCTTAGCGTGACGATACATAGCCTATAGCCTTCCTCGATAAATGGGCTATCTAACAGTGAAAGAATTTTTCAAATCGGCCCAGTAGTTCCAGAGATTACCGCGTTCAAACAAACAAACAAACAAACAAACTCTTCAGCTTTATATATTAGTATAGATAGTATAGATTGTACGCCATAATTACATAGAACACGTCAAACGTAGCGGACTTGTAGCCATTTAAGCATTTCCAGACCAGTCTTTTTCATATACTATATATCACAATCTCTATATTAAGATCTCCTGAACAAGACTTTATGATTTTACCTTGCGTTTTAGACTGTACGTTATCAACCAGGCACATATTATTTAATAAGTTGATTAAAATATTTATCAATTAACGCTGTTCGACATTTTTTTAGATAAGATGAATTATTAAAATCCACTCAATAAAAGCGACACGCAGATGCGCTGTTGGAAGTGTGATTGCATTCGACATTCATTACGGATGAGCGCCCCCTCTGCATGGCTGCACACACAAATTGCCACGGCATTTACTGACACAGCTAAACAACGGCGAGTAGGTGTATTATACGGTATTAAACATTTTGTACTGAATTCCGGTGCGCGTAAATTCAGAATTTTACTATTAAAAGTTTTTTAATCAACATTCGTTTATTTACCATACATTTTATGTATGTTTATAATGACTCAATTTAAAAAGGATTTTTTACAAATAATACTACACAAAGAGTATGCACATGTACGTCCCTGCATGCGTTACGTGTACGGAAGAAGCGAAAGCGTAAACGGTAAAACACTTTTCAATATACGTATTGTTGGATTCGTACTAATAAAAATGAAAACAAATAAAAATCTTAATTACTGCAGTGAGTTTGAAAACCGTTCTGCCATGTATGTAACTTTAACAATAGTAACAAAAATTAAAACTTAACAACTTTCACAATATTAAAATCATACACGGTACTTTAAAAATAGTTTGTTAATTCGTGGAGCGTCGATGACAAAGTAAATTTTTTGAACGATCAGATTCTTATTTAATGACACGCTTCACTGCGGAACATAAACCTTAACCATCGATTATTTTGAATTCCATGGTTTAACGATGTCGGATAAATAATAAATCGGACCGTAGAGATAAATCAACTGTTTACTGTTAAGTGGTCTGCTTGTACTAAGCAACTAGTAGCGGGTGTAACCGTTTATGTTGCAACTTAAATCTTCCTTATATCTATGAGAGAATCTGTTCTTCACTACATGTATTATAATTTATAACAACTGGGTTTAAATACTTCATTTAGATATTTAATAGTTTCAACATCTATTTTTCATGTTCATTTATTGATTTACAAGTCAAGTCCAACACTTTCAATCTATACTAATATTATAAAGAGGTAAAGTTTATAACTTTGTTTGTATATACGGGGTAATCTTCGCAAATACTGATCCGATCATGAAAATTCTTTCGCTAACAGAAAGCTACACTATTCAGGAGTGACAAGATAAAGATTTTAAATCAGCAGTATTTGAACCTGCGCCCTCTGACGTGCCGTGTCAACAATTCAATCTAATCAAGCATTATTATTTGCCTTAGAAATTAATTGGTGATTTTAAAACATTTATATTTATCTGATTTGCTGAAAATAGTGAGAGTGTATTGGAACATATCAAATTTCACCGTACCCTTCTTATGTGAAATGGATTATAACGCCCAACGAAGTGGGCACGGGTCGGCTAGTCATTTATAAATTGTCAAAACTAATATAAATTAATACACCCAGCCTTTCCGCCTGATGTCGGAACCGATGAACAAACATGTACTTGTCCTCGAAAACATCCGGATGTGATGGTGTTAGTCGTATTAGGACAACTTTTACTGCTAATGCACTTATAGTCTATCATCGGTCCACAGTTTCGTCGAGTAGGTATTACTTTGTGCTATTTGTAAACCTAGTGGTAGCCCATTGGTCGAAATTCGACCACAATTATCAAAATTATAAGTTTGATCATTATGAAGGTTCTGTTGTCAAAAACTATATATATATATATATATATAAAGATTATGTTTATTGGTCTATATTATGTACATAAAATATTGTAATATTTGGTATCTGCTATTTGGTTGCCTTGTATCGCGTATTTATATTTCAATGTATTGTGCAAATGTCAAATAAACGAATAGGTACATTACCCAAATCACGTTTGTGGTGGCAGCTGTTTTCGTGTTATGTTTAAATAAAAGTGCCGTAAACGTTGCACTTTGCGATTGCGAGGCTCACTTTAAAGCTATTGTGGTTACACGCCGCATGTTTACGCTTCCACTCCTTTAAAATTACTTACTCGTCCCGATACTCGTGTTGAAAGGACGTTTTGTTTGTAAACAATTGTTACAATACTGGCAAATAAAATACTAGCTAGAAGTAAAGATTACTTCCTTTTTTTAAAATATTGACTCTCCAATGTTTTTAACAAATTAACAACGTCCCACCATTTTATAATCGTTTATTCAGAAATCATCAGAATCGGTGAAAAATAAATCTATACTATACTAATATAATAAAGCTGAAGAGTTTGTTTGTTTGATTGTTTGTTTGAACGCGCTAAACTCAGGATCTACTGGTCCGATTTGAAAAATTCTTTCAGTGTTAGATAGCCCATTTATCGAGGAAGGCTATAGGCTATATATCATCACGCTAAGTCCAATAGGAGCGGAGTCCACGCCGACGAAGTCGCGCGCAGAAGCTAGTAATATAATAAAGCTGAAGAGTTTTTTGTTTGTTTGAACGCGCTAATCTCAGGAACTGCTGGTCCGATTTGACAAATTCTTTTTGTTTTAGATAGCACATTTTTCGAGGAAGGCTATAGGCTATATATCATCACGCTAAAACTAAAAGGAGCAGAGTACCAATGAATAATGTTACAAAGTCGGGGGGGTTTTCTTCCATTTGAGAGCTACTGCTGCGTGCGCTGCGTAAACAGTTAAAGTTTCGCAAAAATCATGTATGACAGAATTGTTCCTATTCCACGCGGACGAAGTCGCGGGCAGAAGATAGTAAGAAATAACGTTCCCAATTACACTTCGAACAAGACATGTTCTAAATTTAACGGTTCGTAATCAACACGATTATAAAAACCGGACCTTAGTCAACCTATCCATTATATCTTTAATTGCAACTTACAATTATCATTTAACGTTTTAACTAGCTACTAAACGTTTCCAGATATTACATTCCAGTTTCGATACCCGCCAGCTTGATTGACTTTTATGGTTACTACCGCGATTCGGAGCCGTAGAGTGATATTTTATGGCCTATAACCGTCCTCAATAAACAAGCTAACTAACATAAAAACTTTTTTAATGCAAACGGTAGTTCTTAATACAGGGACGTTTTAAAAAATCTTTCGCTAATTGCTCACCTTTCATTCATTACTTTTTTTTGGGCTATAGGCGTTATAAATATAATGCATATTGAAAGATGGACACTTGTTTTGAATGCATATTGAAAGATGGACACTTGTTTTGAATATAGTTTACTATAGTTTACGAATCAGGGAATTGATACAAAACTAATCATTTATATATTTACATATTATGTAGTACCTACCTGGCCTACCTGGGTGACCGAGCTTAGCTCGGTATTTTTATTAAATACATATAAACTCGTTATTTAAATAAAAAATCACGCGTGTAAATAGAAAAAAAGGAAAAAAATAACCGATCTAAGGATTTGATCCCGGGTCTAGTCGATTCGTAACTCGTCGATTTCCTAATTGAGCTATTACAATTTACAACTATGTTGACAACGGCGAAATTTACCTTCGTATCCTAATTATATTGTAACTATTTTTTCATTCCCTAAAAACAGGGATAAAAAGACATTTTCTAAAAATGAGTAGATAGCTAGATCAATTTATCGCCCCAGAAATCCCCTGCATACTAAATTTCACAAGTATGTTTACCAGTCGGCTGTTAACTATAACACAAGCATTAAAGTTGCTTACTTTAGGAACAGACGACCGTGAGTGTATTGTGTAGATAAAAAAATACAAATTAAAATTGTCGGAAAACATTAAAATATTATACCTAAGTAAAATTCAAGTTTCGTTTCAAATTGAAATAGATCGTTTCTTCAATTTGTTTGCAATACTAATATGTTCTAGGAACGTTGTTAACATGCATTGTTAGTTAGTCGGCAGCTCAATATGTTTAGCGTGCTATTACTAAAAGCACACACACACACACACACACACACTTCACACTGTTATCACTATGTACGCTATAATAATTAACGTATTATCATAAATCAATCAATCATTCGATTTGGTTTATTGTTTGTTTACATAATTATATATCACGCAAATATTAATATTTACGTGCAATTTATATTTGCGATAGAAGGCGTTAGGCGAATGTATGATTACAAATTATATTCTAATTTTTATTCTTAGGTATTTCTACTTTAAAATTTAATTATGATAAAGTTTAGATATAGAAGAAGATTGATTCCGAAAATTTACATAAAAATGCTATATAAACTTGTTTTCATGTTATGCGTTATGTAAAACGTGTTTAATGTTTATTATGCAAACTGTGTTTATTCAATGCGATAATAATAATCACACGAACTATTATAGAATAAAAAAGGTAAACACGGAGTAATGAAATTCCTTCATATAAAAATATAAAAACAAAACTCCTTTAGGGGTTAAAGACGTCCGAGAAAAAGTAGCACATAACGATAAAAATATGAGGTATGTACTTATAAGGGTTCAAGCATCTACGAAACCTTATGAAACGGGGTTCGTTGACCGCATCGCGATAATCAAAGACGGAAACATTTTTTTCTTGTTTGCAAAAGTTCAAAAAGTACAAGAATTAAAAACACAACACTGCAGTGAGATTCAGACGCATTATGAAAAATTGACTCATTAAAAAAACACTCTTATTACGATAAATTTAAAGTCAACAATTACGTAGCTGAATTTAAACACTACTTATCATTTTTATTCTTGAAAAAATCAACTGACAGGAAGCTGATGCTGAGGTTTATTGGACTTCACTTTCTTGTAAGCATTTAATGAGCTACAATTTTATTTTCACATATTTTTTTTAAAGTAACGAATGATCGTTGGAATTTAACGGACTCGAGCAATTATATCGTATAAGGAAATTTAACACGTCTATTTAAAAGTCAGCGGGATGACAACTTACGAGCATGTACTTATTTATGGTTTCTATCCACGAACGTTCAATACCTTCAAGGTATTTGTACCAAAGATGGTAAAAAAATTTTGCTTAATACTATATTATCGTCTCATCTTTTATCACTTTCAAGGACGTATAAGTACCATCATTTAAGGCTTCGTAAATTATCAGTTTTAATGAGAACATTTCTTCACCTGCACACTTCAATTACGCATCATAATTATCTTAATAAGATAAACACTCTACAAGTCTACAATAAGTAGGTACAGTACAGTAAGTCGGGTGAACAGACTCGAATTAAGATAGTACAACTATTTCTTTGGATAATAATAAGTTAAAGTTAATAGGCGATTTTATTTTTAATAATGTTCTGTAATAAATATCTAAAAAGTTAAACGTTAAAATTGTATTTCATTCGGCATTTACACATACAAAGAATAAAAAAAAACTTGTACAATATACCTTCAAATTAATTATGGAAACGTACCTTCCTATTTCATAAAGAACCATTCGTCCTTGTAATACTTAGAAAACAATGACAAGCCTCGCAAAACCTTCCTTGAATTAAATAATTAAATTAATGTTAGGTTTAAAAACGTTCAATTTCATTATAATGAAACAAGTTTTTCGGATTTTATTGCGGTTTATTAAGTTCTTTTGATGCCCGACGTTTCGGATACTTTACAGCAACCATGGTCACGGGATATATAAAAACACAATAAACCACCGCGATAAAACCTGAAAAAGTTCATCATCATCAGTTCAGCCTATTGCAGTCCACGGCTGGACATAGGCCTCCCTAAGTTCGCGCCAAACATCCCGGTTTTCCGCAATCCTCATCCAGCCTAGATCGGCAATCTTACGTAGATCGTCGGTCCAACGGGCCGGAGGACGTCCCACACTGCGTTTGCCGAAAAAGTTGTTTCAATATAATTAGTGAAATTCGCGTTAACATTAGATAACAATCTGTTAATTTCATTAAATAGTCATATATTACTTACAGCCCTTTCAGCACTGATCTGTGTCGTTTTAATCTTCTTATCTATGTTTAAAGTTAATTTGCCGAAAAAGTTGTTTCATTATAATTAGTGAAATTCGCGTTAACATTAGATAACAATACGTTAATTTCATTAAATAGTCATATATTACTTACAGCCCTTTCAGCACTGATCTGTGTCGTTTTAATCTTCTTATCTATGTTTAAAGTTAATTTGCCGAAAAAGTTGTTTCATTATAATTAGTGAAATTCGCGTTAACATTAGATAACAATACGTTAATTTCATTAAATAGTCATATATTACTTACAGCCCTTTCAGCACTGATCTGTGTCGTTTTAATCTTCTTATCTATGTTTAAAGTTAAACTGTAACTATGTCACAATACTTCGAAGCGTAAACATTTCTTTTTTAAATTATTATTATAGTAGAAGCAGTTCCAATTAGACTGTAGATAAACAAAAAGTTATATTTACAACATGAGCTGATTTATGCTTTTTTAATATTTATTTTTGCTTAGAATAAACTATGTTCTCAATGACATCATTACAAAATGACTACCGAATCGTTACTATCCTTTTACACGAATTACAAAAAATAAGCAATCGTAACAAAGTAGTATTAAACACTAATCACTAGTTAGATCAAAAACCCACCACAGACCAAATTAAATGATCAATATACAGTTCTACTATAGCCATTATGTCCATCGAATAAGAGTCAATTTCGTAATGTATTCACGATCGACGTTATATATAATTCTGGTCATTATATACAAACAATCAGACTGATGGATGTCGCAGGACAGTGACAGGCACTCCCCGTTCTGAGCATGACAATTTAACTACCACTAATTAATAGGTACAGTTCGCCCTTGAATAATTCATTGTTCTGCATATTATACTGTTTGGTCTATAAATTGATTCACCTGTCAAATTAACGTCACAAATCCTTGTTGATTATATTATGCATCGAACCTCGTTTCGTTGGTAATTGGTATATTGGGGCATTAATATTCATGTGTTCACGTACAATTTTTCGATTACAAATAGCACTTAACATCAACTTAAATATTTCTTTTCATTACCGGCAATTTAGTCTTTTATAACTCGCCAAATACATTGTAAGAGCTTTATTTCCAACGGGCAAAAGAAAAGAAAAAAAAACTACCGTTTACATACTTATTCAGCGTCTCAGCTTTAATTACTGCGTCTTTAACAACCATTATATCCTTTGAATAATGGAAAAAATAATGAAAATAATAAACCAGTTCAGAATTTTACATAGAATTTTCGATTTCAATCATATCGACTTGACGCGATGATGAATGTCGTGCAATTTGTCCGACTCGTCGTCAAGCGCTGTTCACTAATTAATGGTGACATTTATTGGTGCCAAACTTGTCCGTGCCGTATGTGTGCGTCTGTGTGCCCCCACATTCGCATCAGGAGGCGAGGCATACCGGCCTCCAAAAGTTCGTTACACGTGTCAAAGTAGGCTTACACAGTCACAGTTCTAGAAATATGCTTTTGGACACCGTCAAACAAAAACTCGTTCGAAAATTAAAACATCAAATTCTTATGAAAATATATAATTAGTGTATTTACCTAATTATATGCATAAAACATGTCAAAATATTTCATTACGCTAATAATAAAAGTAACAGTGTCCGTTTGTTTTACGTAGCACGGAATGGAGACCCTTCCATTGGGTCCGCTCAAACAGTCAGTGTGTCCATTTAATTATACACTCGTGTGTAAATGTTTAAGTACGAGGGGCGCTAATACGCGGTTTATATATGTTACCACAAAACTGCATGAGTAATTATCTTGTTGTCGAAAGATAAGTGGCCGCAAAGAGCTCCGACTTTCCCCTCCGGTAATCTTTATTCAGGTCGAGTCTCGGCAAACACATTCGCCCACTAAAAATGTTCTTCTAAAAAAAGTAAAGAGCAATCGTCTCTAAGAATAATTTACAAAACGTTACCACGGTGATTGTAACTTTAATAATAGTCTATGGATTAATGGTGCGTGATATGAAGCAGGGATTTAATGAAGTTTTTTTTCTAACGATTACTATCTATCGATTATCGATGAAGCGATAATGTAGACCAAACATTAACATAACATTACTACCACGTTAAAAACACATTGTTGCATTTCAATGGAAATGAAGTCGTTAAAAAAAAAGTATATTATATTAGACAACTTAATTGTATACTTAGTAACTTGAACATAAGATATTCATAATTTAATTTCCATGTCTATTCTAGGATGAGACATCATGAGTAGGGAAGTTAAAACATTGTTCTTCAAGACATGATTCTATTGAATTTACTAGCTGAAGGAGCTGTTCACTTGCGATATGGCTCATTGTTGTGTATGGGTCCATTCTATTCGGCCATCGGTCGATCTCACAATGGTCAATAAACAAAGGTGTAGTGTAAGCCGCCTCGGCCCCTATCGCGCCATCGGATTGCCGAAGCATGTCGCACCAACTGTCTCCGAGCACATTTTATTGTGGCATGTGTGGCGTGTTAACTTGTGTAACAAACGTCTGGTGAATTGTATGAATCCACCTTTAGTGATTGTATCCTCAGAGAATTTTAGACAATCAAAATTCTAACTAACAATGTTATTTATGACGATGATAAATGTGTTCTGAATTAATAAAACTTCTAAGATTACAATGAACTAAGTTCACTCCCTTTTTGTGTTTATAAAACATGATTTAGTCCAGTTAATAGAATTGTTTATAACAACCGATGGCCGCTGATCCAAGTACGGGCTAGCGACGCGGAAATTTCAACATCTTTATTTGTAAAAAATCATTACATGGCCATCAGTTAGAATAATGAAACATATATGTCAGAAAATTCTAATATATTTCTATTATAGAAGTGTAATAGTAATGGTAAATTTAATGGTAATTTTAAATCTATAACAATACACTACACCTATTCTTTATAAATTAAAAAGATAACAACAAATACTAAATACCATTTAGGTACCTATATTTGAAGAAAACCAAAAACCAAAGTTAAATTTTATAAATGCTAATTCGAAGACCTACTTACTTCTGTTTATAAAAACAAAAGATGAAAGTTGCAATCTCTGTAAGCGGATGAGCAATACTGGCTTTAATGAATACGTTCTTCCGTGTTCGACTGTTCCCTTGCTCTGTGCGAAATGGAGAAAGTATGATTTATAGACGATATTGTATTTCAAGAATTGGTTCTTGCGACATTATTTATAAACCTAAATCAAATGTTTTATTGAAATATATTTAAATAGTCAATTGACAGAAGAAAAAAAATGTAATGTATGTTTGTCTAGTTAGACATTTAGATTAAAGTCAAGTTCAATTTGAAAGAAAAACAAAAAATGAAACTTATTACGTATTATCATATTAATTAATGTTAAAAAAATACAAGCTAATGTTACTATCGAAATAAATATAATTGTATGAATATACACAATACTATCCGGAGCGATAACGATCTTTTAATTTACGTAATAATCAAAGCGTAAAATAAAACTACAAATAACCTCTCTGAAGTTACATTTTAATCAAATAATAACGAAAACTAATTTCATTGTGTAATATAGATTACACAAGATGGCTAGATAATTTATAATGTAAAGTAGAAAGGTGAAACACAATTTATTGAAATGTACACAATCTTCCACGTTATTATTTCAAACTAGGCGCGCTATCAGATCGTGGATTCAGGGACGGACGATCGTATACAGACTAAAGGTGGTCCTTATTGTATAAGTCATACGGTCGATTATATAATAAATATATCCGACTCTATGGACCAAAGTATTCTGCTCGGTCGGCACTTTCACCTTACATGAGAAAGTTGGCATCGACAGTTTAGAAACCAATTTAACGTCTTAAATACTTGTTCTAAGCCAGTTATATATTATACTGATTTCTTTAACCGATCCACTTACAGTTTTTTTATTACACATACGAAAAACTTTAAAACGATTCGAGTAATTTTATGTGTACTGTCCAGACTTCTTGGCAACACTGAAAGTCGTCCGCATACAAATTCGACCAATCAGCGGCTTTCGTAATAACTGTCACTATTCAATTCAAAATTTTGTTACTTTTAATCCGCTACTCCGATCGTTACACATACGCTAATGTAATTTAAATTCTTTTAAGCTTTAATATAGTCCTATACGCGCAACGGTTTTATTATTTCAAAACCCAGTATCTAACATAACTGGTCCTTCGAGCCGGATCAATTTCGAAAGCGAATAAACCAGCGGCAGCGATCGGAGAAATACGCAAGTCTGGGAGCAGTCGTCCAGGTCCATAGCAGCTTTGCAGTAGGAGGAGAAGCCAAGGGTAGTCGTTGGAATAATCAATCCTGGAGGAAGCTAGTTTGGTACCTGAAAACGCGCAAATAGGTACGGCCAGCCATCCCATCTATTCCCGCCCACTTCCACTTCAACTGTTTAATGCTATTTAATTCTCTAAGTTTCAGTAATTACTAGTCAACTAATACCAGCCGTGCGTGTCCAAGTACTTCGCATCTTATTTGAAAACGTCTAAACTGTGAGTACCCTCTTTATCACTTTCCACCAAAATGATTGAGCCAAGTCATGATACTTTACCACCTAAATCTCGCGATAATTCTCCCTATAGGCATAGTGATAATAGTCTAGTAAAAGAGCTAGTTAAAAAACGCGGTATACTCAAAGGCAGGTTAACTAGATTTGCAAATTATGTGTGTACTTTAAAAAACGAAACGATCTGTAGTCAAAAACAAATAGATTTAAAGTTGCGTATTCAGGGACTTTCTACTATGTTCAGCGAATTTAATAATATACAAACCAAGCTAGAAGAATCTGTATCTGATATTGATGATCAATTAACACAGCGAGAGCTGTTTGAAAGCAGCTATTACAATGCAATCTCTGAAGCTGAATATTTATTAAGTTTATGTAAGGTCACTGACACTTTAAATCCATCCGCACAAAAGCCAACTATTAAATTACCTGTCATATCCTTGCCTACATTTGATGGTTCAATTGGGAATTGGTTACAGTTTAGAGATAGTTTCGTAAGTCTTGTACATAACTCCAGTGAAATAAGCGATATTGAAAAATTCCATTACTTAAAATCATCACTAAAGGGTAGTGCAGAATTAGTTATAAACTCAGTAGAATTTTCGGCAAGTAATTACTTAATCGCTTGGGAATTGCTTCAAAATCGTTTCAATAACCAAAGGTTACTTGTTCAAAGTCATGTAAAAGCGTTATTTACTATGCACAGTGTTAACAAGGAGTCACATATTCAGATACGCAATTTAATAGACACAGTTTTAAAGAATATACGCGCTTTATCAAACCTTCGTGAACCCGTAGAATATTGGGATACACTACTAATATATTTAATTGTTTCTAAGTTAGATCCCAACACAGAACGCGAATGGGAACAATATAAAGGTACGCTATGCTCAAAAAATGATAACTCCTCCACACCTTTAAAACTTGATAGCCTAATGAAGTTCCTTTCTGACCGAGCTGATATGTTGGAAACATTGCAATTATCACACAGTAAACAAAATCATGATTTTAAAAAACTCAACACTCAAAATTCAATTAAAGTTCACTGCAATGTTTCCACAAATAAGCCGAAGGAACGTCAATTATATAATAACACTAAAAGGCGCTGTTTGTTGTGTAATGCAAGTCATCCACTATACGCTTGTCAAACGTTTCTCGATTATAACTTAGAAACAAAACTTAAATTCATTAATGAGAAAAAGCTGTGCATAAATTGTTTACGTTTGGGTCACACAGTAAGCGATTGTCGGTTTGGACCGTGTCGGAGATGTAATCAGAAACACAATTCGTTAGTACATCCCGATAATAATTACTACAATATTAATACGACATTCACAAGTCATGCGGATAACGCCACTGAGGTGAGTGATGGTCACGTACTGTCAATGACGCAAGCTGCGCCCGCGATAGTCAGAGGGACTGCACCCGCGCCCTCAGCCGCCTCCCCGCTCACACCTTCCTTGTTAACACATGCATCTTATATCAATGCAAATAATGCACACTTCGATACTAACTGTATTCATTCTGCTAATTTAAAACCGGTATTATTGTCAACCGCTCTAATACAAATAACGGACAACTTAAATAAGTTACATGTAGTTCGCGCCCTTCTGGACAATGGATCAGAACGGTGTTTTATCACAAAATCATTATGCGATTTATTGAACATAAAGGTTATACAGTCCACGTTCGAAATACGAGGTGTAGGTAACTCTGTCACAAAATCAACGCAAATATGTGACATTGAAATTGTATCGACGTCCAACACTTATAAAACGCATTTACAATGTTTTGTTTTGCCTAACATTACTTCGGCAATACCTGCGATGCCATTACAATACACGCAATTTAATATACCCGATTACATTCAATTAGCGGACCCGAAATTCTATGAAACTAGTAATATTGATATTTTAATAGGTGCTGATAAGTTTTGGGACTTAATAAAAACAGATAAAATTAAATTACCGAATGGGCCTTTCTTATTAGACACAGAATTAGGGTGGACTATTTCTGGGCCTATTTCTACTATTTTACGCGATAAAGGGTACGAAATTCAATGTAATTTCTCAGATGCGATTGATACCCAGTTACGACAGTTCTGGGAACTCGAAGAAACGTTTGCGCCTCGGGATACGCGCAGTGAGGATGAACGTGCTTGCGAACAACATTTCGTTAAAAATACTACGCGCACGATTGACGGAAGGTTCGTTGTACGTATTCCTTTTAAAATTTCACCCGATAAATTAGGCGAGACGTATTCGCAAGCGGAACGAAGGTTCTTAGCTCTCGAGAAACGCTTAGTACGTAATCCGGAGTATAAAAAACTTTACTGCGATTTTATTCACGAGTACATACGCTTGAGTCATATGAAACTAGCTGATAACTATGGTAAACCTCATTATATAATGCCGCATCACGGTGTACTCCGCGAGCATAGCACGACTACAAAACTGCGAGTGGTGTTCGACGGCAGTGCAAAGTCCAGCACAGATGTTTCATTGAATGACCTCCAAATGGTCGGTTCACCGATACAGGGCGATCTCATTGCTATACTGTTACGATTTAGGCAGCACAAGTATACGGCTTGTGCTGATGTCGAGAAAATGTTTCGCCAGTGCTTAATTCATGAGGATCAACGTGACCTTCAATTGATCTTATGGCGGGACGACCCGTCAGAACCTATACGCGTTTATAAACTCTGTACTGTTACGTACGGAACCGCGTCCGCTCCGTTTTTGAGTTGTCGATGTCTCAAGCAATTGGCGGCTGAGAATACTGATCCTGATGTCACTAGAATTATCAACAACGACTTTTACGTCGACGACTTGTTAACGACGCATGATAACAAAAATAAATTATTAAAGATTTGTAAAAATGTATCTAGTCACTTACTATCAGGTGGTTTTCCGCTACGCAAGTGGATGTTTAATTTTAATTTAGATGAAGTCGAAAACGGAGCATCCGAATTATCTAAGGAATTGTCATTGGGTGATAATGTCCACGCTAAAACATTAGGATTAGGTTGGTTTCACATTAGTGACGAATTTCATTTTAACACAAATTATGAGATTGACAATAAAATTATTACAAAACGATACATTTTATCAAAGATTAGTCAGATTTATGACCCTTTAGGATTGTTGAGTTGTACGGTGATTATAATTAAAATTTTATTACAAAAATTATGGCTATTGAAAATAGGTTTTGATGATGAGGTTCCCGCTGACGTCTCACAAATTTGGAACCGTTTCGCGACTTCTCTGCTTACGCTTAAATATATACGCGTGCCGCGTCACGTTGTAGGTACCGACCCTGCGCGCATCGAACTGCACATATTCTGTGACGCTTCGTCTGTCGCGTACGGGGCTTGTGTATTTATTCGCACAATAAATCGTGACTCATCGGTAACCGTACGATTGTATTGTTCTAAAGGAAAGGTTGCGCCTCTAAAACCGGTTAGCATCCCGAGATTAGAACTTTGTGGTGCTTTACTGGCTGCTAGGCTTTATAATAAAATCCGCGAATCAATAAATTGTCAGTTCGATAACATTACTTTCTGGTGTGACTCCACCATAGTATTAGGATGGCTGCGCATGTCTCCTAATCTATTAAAAACCTTTGTTCAAAACCGAGTATCTGAGATTCACGAGCTCACTGATACGTTGAGATGGCGTCATGTTAGCGGCAAGGAAAATCCAGCAGATTTAGTATCCCGGGGTGTCGGACTGGAAGACCTCAAAAATTGTGTTATGTGGTGGGAGGGGCCAACTTTTCTTCATGACCCTGCATTTGATTGCAGTCAGTCACATAACGAACAAGTAGATATTTCTTGTTTACCTGAAATTAAATCTAAACCTATTAATTCATTAGTCAGTTCGTCAGAAATTTCATTATTCCCATTTAAAAGATTTTCACAATTTAATCGTATGAATCGGACTTGTGCATACGTATTACGTTTTATACACAATACACGCTATAAAAATAACATTCGACAGGGCTCTCTTACTGTTGATGAGTTACAAAGTGCCAGTGAGACGTTGGTAAAACTGTCACAATTAGAAACATTTGCAGATGAATATAGATTACTTTCTTGTAATAAAAAACTAAAATCTAAACACAATTTTAATAATTTAAATATATTTATGGGAGATGATAAAATATTACGAGTAGGGGGGAGAATAAAACAGTCTTTATTATTTAACTTTGACAAAAAACATCCGATGTTAATATCTTGTAAACATTGGTTTGCAGTGTTGTTATTTCGTTACCAACATAAAAATCTACATCACGCCGGGCCACAAGCCCTATTATATAACATACGCGAATCTTATTGGCCTATTGGAGGTAGGAATCTTGCAAGGCGCACGGTTCACGACTGCGTCATCTGTACCAGACTGTCAGGTAAATCGTTATCCCCTATTATGGGCAATTTACCACCAGAACGAATTACACCCACCTTTCCATTTAATCAGTGTGGTGTTGACTACGCTGGACCAATGCTCATATTGAACCGTAAGGGTAGGGGTTCTAGGATAATTAAGGGTTACGTATGTTTGTTCATTTGTTTCGTAACTCGCGCGGTGCATTTGGAACTAGTCAGTGACCTGTCTTCGGATTCTTATTTGCTTGCTTTGAAACGTTTTATAGCTAGGCGCGGTAAACCTTATCAGATATTTTCCGATAATGGTCGAAACTTTGTCGGAGCTGCTAATGAGTTCAAAAACGTTTTAAAAAATAGTTCAAAGGATATAATTGAATACGCAACTAGTCAAAATATTAAATTCTCCTTTATCCCTGCGTATGCGGCTCATTTTGGTGGATTGTGGGAAAGCGGCGTAAAATCTTGTAAGCACCATTTGTTGCGAGTGGTTGGAAACGCACGCCTAACTTTTGAAGAGTATGCTACGGTACTTTCACAGGTTGAAGCCATACTTAATTCCCGACCTATTAGTCCCTTGTCTACCAATCCCAATGACTTTCTACCGCTAACTCCTGCTCATTTCCTGGTTGGACGTGCCTTGACAGCACCTGCAGCAGAACCACTGGCTGAAGTTCCAGTCCATCGGCTGACACGCTATCAACACCTGGAGCAAATCAGGCAACATTTTTGGAACCGATGGAGCAAAGAATATATCTCCGAATTGCAAATAAGGACCAAATGGAAACACCATAAGTCTGATCTTCAACCTAACACTATGGTCGTCATCAAAGACGATAATACTCACCCATTGAAATGGAGCTTAGGACGAATCATATCCACCAAACCTGGAAAGGATGGAATATCCAGAGTCGCGGATATCCAAACCTGTGGAGGAATAATCAGACGCGCATTTCCTCGAATATGTCCTCTGTTCTATGAAGACTCAGAAGAGAGAAGGTTGGATGCCAGTGCTTCCAAGGCCGGGGGCATGTCCAGACTTCTTGGCAACACTGAAAGTCGTCCGCATACAAATTCGACCAATCAGCGGCTTTCGTAATAACTGTCACTATTCAATTCAAAATTTTGTTACTTTTAATCCGCTACTCCGATCGTTACACATACGCTAATGTAATTTAAATTCTTTTAAGCTTTAATATAGTCCTATACGCGCAACGGTTTTATTATTTCAAAACCCAGTATCTAACATGTACTTATTACGAAACTCAAACTGAATACTACTAAATATCCATTGTTTTTATTTTGATAATAATTGTATTGCTTGTATTAGTCATACCGTAACATTTTATATTATAAGTAGGTACTTATCATTATTACTTACGAATAACAATATATTTGTAATAGCGAAATAATTAGTTAAGTAAATTAAGTAGTTTTAGACTTCATCAATTATTACACTCAATCACTAACCTTACTTTATACGATATAATTATGAATAAATAAACTCTTGGGGCCATTTCATAAATTTAGCATCAAATAATCATTAGTCTTGATAACACGTTTACTCAATCTATAATCCACTTTTGTAATACATACGGTAATAATTTAAATAGTACAAACATTATCGTTATTATCTAAAATTATTGGTTATTTTATATAGTGTAAGTATGACCTTTTTCAATCAATGTATAATTTGAATTGAGTTTTTTTTTTTTTATTTTACGTAGTTGCAACTTATGCACTATAAAGTTTTGTAGAATTTTCATTTCTGACTTTTAATTTATCCATAACTGCATTTTACTTCACAAAACGTTTTATAACATAATTATATAGGTACAATATGTATAAATTTAAACTCGGAAACGAGTAGTAAAAAAAAAAATTAACTGCGTGGAACAATCAAAAACGATTGACCTCGATCGATCCTAAATGTCACTTGAAAACACGTTGCCACGCGGAAACGCGAGACCTTTTAATCTGCAACAAAGAAAGGCAACGCTGCGGACCTTTTGTTGATACAAAATCATTGAAATTACAAATGTAGACACGAGAGCCGTAGACAGGTCACGACTTGGTATATTATTCGCAAAAAATATAAGTACCTATAATATATAATATAAAGTAACTGACACTCTTTACGACGTGTTTATTCGGTTTATCGAACTATTGCATAAGGTGTAAAATCGTTCGTCGTAAACAATAAGGTAATGGTCCATAAACGTCCAAGCGTTTGAACGTGTTGCCGAGATGATATCGCCGACAGTTGGATCAACGGCTGCCTCACGACCGTTCACCACGAAATCGATGGAATAGGCTCGTGAATACCTCGCGATTTCATAAATTGTTTTCTGTTTATACAAAATGGTTACAGGCGAAAGGCATTCAGTTAAACCAAATATACTGCATACGATTCTAAGCTACATATAAAAAGATCAGGAAAATAGAAGCGGTGGCTTTGGCACAAGATTGGTTTTTAGTTTGGCGATAGTTTTTGGAGTTTACTCCTTAAGAATCGATTTTCATATAAGGCCCCCGGTAGGTATGAAAGAAACATGAGAAGTAAAATCTACTGAACGAATGACCTCGTTACGTTTCTCGTAACGCCATCTATCGGAACCTAATATGGTTGCGATAGATGGCGTAATGACGTTTTGTAATATTGCCGATAGATGGCGTTATTTGATTCGTTTATTTACCATTTGATATGACATTAATCTTTTTCCCAGACTAGTAAGTAGTAAGCCTTTCTTGTGCCTATTTAGACAGTCGATATGAAGGAGTAAACTCTAGTCGTGCGTCGGAGCTGACACACACACTTTTTTTCTATAGCTTTTTAAGCACAATTAAAAAATCTATCATGTGCCTAAACTATTGCTACTGAGTTTTTATTTTTGTACATTACTTAGAAAAGATATTTAATTTTTGTAGTTTAATTTAATGCGTCTTGCTTGTATTTAACCTGTTCCTATACATACATAAATGGTTTATTAACGAACTTATACGGCTTGAACGACTAGAATATCACCTCACGTCTCGTCGACGAAACATATATGATAATATGGATCTCGAGATCCGTATTTTATCGGTTCCAATCTGGTACGAGACTCTTAACTTAGGCAACGATGCCTGCGTTCTAGTTACTTTGAGATGACAAGTTTGAACTCGAATCAAAAACGAATACTGTTCAGCACATTGTTATGAATCAACATGCGATAATCCTCTATAGTTACAAACGGACTATTTTTTTTAATTTTACCTCACCGAGTTGAAACCGCCGCTTGCGGATGCCGGGCCGTGGACGAACCGTGTCCAGCTCAAACATCAACTAATCTGATAATCATCGAAATTTAATTTAAACTGCAATGCAAATTTAGTTACGCTTCATCCTGTAATATCCCACTGTTGGGTATAGGCTGCTTTCCCCGTGTAAGAGAAGGATCAGAGCTTAATCCACCACGCTACTCCAATGCGGGTTTTCGGATATATTCCCTACTATGAGTAAAGATCGCTATCAGATGTACATGATATCAACCGGGACTGACGGCTTAACGTGCTCTCCGAGGCACGGTGGGGACACCCACAAGGACTGCTCAAACATCCAGACCACGGCAAACATCTGTATGACCAATACAAATGTTTGTCATGTGCGGGGATCGAACCCGCAACCGCCAGCGCAACAGCCACAATCAAGTGCTGTGACCGTTGCGCCAACGCGTCGTCGTCGAAATTTAGTTCAACAAATTATTTTAAATCTAAATTGCTAACACAAATAAGCTCGATCATCAAGGTGATAACACTGAATATTTTAATGTTCTAAATGTCATCATGTTATTGATAAACATATATATTTTTATGTGATAAATGTCAAATTATTCATTTATATCAATATTAACAAAATATTCACATTGAAATTACATAATATAAATCTTATGTAGATTATAGTACATGATATTAACACAATAAATCCGGTTATTGTGCCATTCAATGTTATGTGGTAAAAATTTTGTCCCTAATTTTTACTAAGCAGCCCGCGCAGTTTCGCTTGCTTTTGCTTCTACTGCTCTTCACCTTTACAAGAAATAGGTAAGGATCTAACATTTTAGCCTAATTTAGCTCAATAAACAGACTTACAAGAGCCAATAACATTTTTTATTCCGGATCTTAATATAAGCGCGTTACATTGTAGCAAACAAAAAAAAACATACCTAATTACGTGCGTTAGTAGAGATTTATAAACAGGAAAGTTTAAAGTTTAAGAAGTTTTATATAAATGAAGGTTTACTACTAACATACGTATTAATTACTAACATTATTAAATGCACTTAGGTATAAATATAATTAACCCTGTTATCTGACAACCAATAATTATTCTAAAAAACTAGTTTTATATATTTATATTTTAGTACGAAACAAAATTACTTAGAACGTTTTTTTTTATAATAAATTAAATATTTAAGTAATTTTTTTTCTTTACTTCAAAATACTAAAATGTTTTTGATGTTTTCTTAAGGAAAATTGAACAGAATTTATCGTAGGTATTATTGACTGTACTAAATAGAAATATTAATTTACAGTAATTAAAAATATTTGGCTAAGTAGATATCAAGTACCTGGGTGACCGAGCCCAGCTCGGTATTTTTATTTTATTTTTTGTTTTTTTTTTCGGTATTTTTATATTTTAATATTTTTAATTTTATTTGAATTATAAATCACGAGTGAAATTAAAAAAAAAAGAAAAAAATAACAATCTGAAGACTGAGATTCGAACCCGGGTCAAAACGATTTGAAATCCGTCGCCTTCCTAATTACGCTATTACAGATATACTAATGAATGGTGAAATTAAGCTTCGTATTCTAATGATATTTTTTCATTGCCTAAAAACAGGGATAAAACGACATTTTTTTTAAATGAATCCTAGCTAGATCAATTTTTCGCCCCCGAAATCCCCTGCATACTAAATTTAACGAAAATCGTTGGAGCCGATTCCGAGATTCAGAAAATATATATATATATATATATATATACAAGAATTGCTCGTTTAATAGTATAAGATATTGATATATTCGATAAAAATATGTCAGATATATTACAAATATAGGAGTCCTATATTTTACCTATCGAGCTCTGTCATAAACAGTCATATTAAGTCATTATACAAAACTTCATAACGCATGACCACATGCAATAAATTGGCATTACTGTTGAAATAATCGTTTTATTTGCATTCACTATTAAACGCTCATAAAACATGATTCGTAATCATCGAGAAATATTATAATCGACAAATATTATAGTTGAAAATTTTATATCACTTCAATAAAAATATACCTATTTAACTTACAAAAATGTTCACCTGTTTTCTATGAAATAAATTATGAATATATAGTAATTAAAGCAGTCGTCTTTCACACTATTATTTTAGCTTGATAAATTAATAATTACACTTTAAAATCAATCAAATTATCACGCTTTTATTTCTGATAACAGACTAAAGTTGTAAAGAATTTTTATTACTTACTTAATTATAAATGCTGTTGTATTTAGAATAAGAATGAATAAAAGTGATGATAATATAACCCGCATCGATTCAGGTTTTAATTTAAATGAAAACGGCTCAAGCGCCGAGTCTCGTCTAAGTCGCATATATACAGAATTCAATCCATCAACGACAAGATGGAAAGAGATACCAGTGAATCGATTCGATGTTGCTGAATGTGAAATCGAGATCTAGATGAGTGCATCTCAAGACGAATGCTCTAAACAAAGAGGAATCGATGAGGGCGGCCGTCGGGGGGCGTCGAGTGCACCGACCTCCCCCTCCAGGCCGCGGTGCAATTTGTACATTTCAAGTGCACATAAAGGCAAGGCGAGGTCGCAGAGCTTTGACAGAATTAACTTGTCCGAAGCAAGCGACTAGGTAAGCGTCACCTTTATTGAATCGCACGAACGAACGAGAGGGAATTTTAGTTGCATGCAAATTTCAACTGCATGCGGCATAACTGTTGGCTCGACGGAAACTTGCCGACTGTCTACGAAATCACTGGAACGTAAACTTCACTTTGGATAATAACATGGGGGTGCAAATTTTTAATAATAAGCTATTATTTCGACGAGGATTAATGTTTAAATATAGATATGTACATATATTTCGCTTTAACTATTTTAACGAAGCCAACAAAGACTTCTCATCAAATCATGAAAATACTAAAATTAGATAAAGTTAGGAATTTCAAAAAAAAAAAAAAAAACTGTAATAACATCTCAACTCTCATATCAAAACACCTAAAGAGTAATCAAGTAATGAAAACAATAGTTACGTACATTGCGGAACGTATTTAAATACGTTAGCACCGACTAACTACATACTCGAACAACTTCAGATCTCATACGAAGTCAAACAACATTAAAAATTGAAGGGCTCTAAGCCTGTTCTACACGAGATTATCAAAGCAAATAAAACGTACGTAGTATTGCAAAGAGAGACCACTGTAAACACAAAGTGGGCCAAGCTATAACGACTCACTTGTTAGGCAATGGGTGTGCTCTGAATAACTACACGAGTGATGACGACGATGCCCCGTCGTTGAAATACGCTACGACGTGAATCAAAATAAAATATCAAAGAGTTCTTAATTACGTTTCATTTAATTCATTCGATAGAATATTTTATTAATTTATGACTGTAAAAAAATGTCATTTTAATATGAACGTATGCATCTGGTTCATGGACATTCGTTTCACGATTAACGTTTTAAACATTGACGTTTATCTTGTCGATAAAATATTAATTAATTTATATTATATTGGTCTTCGAGTGTATTCATTAGTTTACTATCTAAGGGCCTGTTTCACCAGTTGTGGATAACAATATGTATTTGACGGATGACAGTAACCGACGGTTTTTTAGCATCGAATGAACTGACGATCTACGTAAGATTGTGATGTAGGCTGGATGAGAATTGCGAAAAACCGGGATGTTTGGCACAAACTTGGAGAGACCCATGTCCAGCAGTGGTCTGCGATAGGCTAAAGTGGTGGTGGTGATGATGATGATGATTATGATGATAACACGGTTACATCAAAACGACTTATTTTTTAGATTTTTTGAAGTGTGTGATAACCACAAAAGTCTAAGGTTTGATGTAAATGTAAGGGAAACTCCGAAGACGGTTTCCACCATCCCTTTAATTATTAAAATGACGAAATCTATTATCGGAGCACTACAAGTTAACAGCAGGCGTTTATCAAGGTGAATGTTAAGTAATATTTCTTGTTGTACCAAGGTCGTATGAAACGAAATGAAATAGTTTGAATATGTATACCAAAACATTTTTCTAATTTCGAAATAGTAAGTTGTAAATTAAAAATGTCTACCAATAATATATAATGGTTTCAATAATACATAAACAGCCCTTCGAGAAAAGACGTTACAAAGGAAACTGAACGAAGTTTCATTAATAACCATCGGGAACCCTAAAGAATGATCTTAATCATTCACCTACCGAGTTTCAACTGGAAAAACAAAACAATACCGAACGTCTGAGCCAAACGAACCAAAACATGTTTACTTTCACATCGCGCCGCATTGTTAACATTACTCATATCCACGATATTACTTGACGGAACCTGTTTGTATACGATCACAATAAATACCAATAGCTCAAAAAAAAAAAACATTTATGGACATTAATTACGATCTTTTGTCCGATTGTCGAATGATGTCGCCTAAAAAGTATCGACACTTTTTTTCCGTGCACAATGTTTTCGATTCGAGGAATGGATAATTGATTCGTGAATTGATACAATTTACTTGATTTGGATGATAACTAAAGCTTATTATTCGGTGCAGGATTACATAAATGATAAAGATGTGTGGACTTAGTGACGCTGGATTTCCTGCAAGATATTAAGTACATACATTTGTACAAAATAAAAAAACAGTTTATTATATACATATTTTTTTAAAAGAGTAACTGCGGAGTTTCTTACCGATTCTTCTAAGCAGAATCCGTAGTAGCTTCACTTTTAAAAATTTTGATTTATAAAATCGAAGGTGCTTTTGAAGCCTATTTGTATAAAGATATTTTTGATTTTGATAAAATGAAATATGATCGTTATCATAGATTTATAATTATAAAGCTGAGAAGTTTGATTGTATTTTTTTTTGTTTGTTTATTTATTGAAACGTGCTAATCTCAATAACTACTGGTTCGAATAAAAAAAATGTGTTGCATAGCCCATTTACCGCTTCAGGCTATTTTTTCGTCAAATTAACGCTTGTGAAACCGCGGGGCACAGCTAGTAGATTTATAAAACTAAATTAATATTACCTTTGGATCGAAACTAAAAGCTGTCTCCGGTCTCAGAGGGCAGGGCAGGCCGCACTTACATGTACCGGCGGTCTGCAGGTACTCCCGCAGCTGCGTTAGGTTACTCAACGCTGTTCCACTGGGACTGGAAGAAAAACGTTCCGTTTATTTACTTTTACTTATACATAAATTAGTTATAGCACTTTCGTATTTGGAAGGTCAGTGACAGTGACAGGTAAATTTGTAACAGAAATATTAATTTTTTACTAGCACTACTACATCGCAGTAGGTACTTTAACTAAGGTATCTAACGTGTACTCGTTTTAATAGTAAACAGAATTAAACCGAAGTTATTATATAAATTCCAATCAAATAAAAACGGTACTGATGCCACGTATTAATAATTTATTCGTTAAAATATTAAAAAAGTAGGTAAGGAGCATAAAATACTAAACATTACGTAGGCGTTACAAGGACATCTTACATTGTATAAACTATAATAATGATTACTGTATCAACTTCATACAGATTTATGCTTCCTGTTAAATAAAATGCTGTTTATCATCAATTATAATGTTATAGCTTTATGTTGAGCAAATTCTAGACTTGTTATAATAAACAAACCAATTTACCGTTGTATACTTTATATCATAACATTGTTATACAATTTTATGTCCTTTTCACATTTAATCTTCCTAGTTCATTGTCATATTTTATCTAAAATCATCCCACGTTGTGTGTACAATTTTAAAAATAAAAGATAAACAATATTTAACATAGTTATTTTTTAATTTGAAACCAGATTCAAGTGAGTCGATCAAATAAGAGAATCAAGATTACGTGATTGCGAATTCCGATGCGGCAGACTTTTTTACTGACTTAGTGAAAATCGTGTACCATTACATTCTCAAGTCACGATAAATATTTTGAAGGAATTTTATCGGTCGGGACGTAAGAGATACTTTAAAGTTCGAAAAATCTTTTTCGTCTGATAAAATAGCTCTCCGCATGACAATACGGTTACGAGTTAACAATATCAATAAGAGCTTAATGCAATTTAATTAAATTAAATAATTCTTATAATTGAGTTTAATTTTATATTAGAGATGAAACGGATATCCGGTAACTATCCGGTATCCGGCCTATCCGGCCTTGTTTTCACTATCCGGCCGGATACCGGATAGTAAGTCAGTATCCGGCCGGATACCGGATAGTAATTGTTTTTTTTTCAGCCTATAATATCCCACTGTTGGGCATAGGCCTCTTCCCCTATGTAGGAGAAGGATCGCAGCTTAATCCACCACGCTGCTCCAATGCGGGTTGACGGATATATTCCCTACTATGAGTAACGATCGCTATCAGGTGTACATGATAACAACTGGGACCGACGGCTTAACGTGCTCTCCGAGGCACGGTGGGGAGACCCACAAGGACTGCACAAACACCCAGACCACGGCAAGCATCTGCATGGCCAATACAAATGTTTGTCATGTGTGGGGATCGAACCCGCAACCGCCAGCGCAACAAGCACAATCCAGTGCTGTGACCGTTGCGCCAACGCGGCGTCGTTCAATTTACGTCACATATAATTATTTTAAGTAAAGATGAAACGTTTATCCGATACCTGTAACCTGGATAAAAAATACATGTTTTTAATTATTTGCTGTATGTAGTTAGTCTTATTATCACCTAAGAAATATAATTAGTTTTAGTTGTAAATTTTTAATATCCCACCAAAAACATAAATGTGAAAAATGACAGCCAAGTTCAATAATAAGAATATGTTGTTTGTGGACTTCGCCGAAAAAAGTATTGAGATCTTTCTACAGAAAATATTAAATTAAGCTAAATATTTGACTTTGCCAGTTTTCACTAATAATTCATCTTTTATTTGGCTAATAGCTTTTTAATGTTGTTTTTAGGTAAAAACTAGCCAAGTCAAATATTTAGCATAATTTAATATTTTCTGTAGAACTTGGCGCTCATTTAGATCTTTTATTTGGCTAATAGCTTTTTAATGTTGTTTTTAGGTAAAAACTAGCCAAGTGAAATCTTTAGCTTAATTTAATATTTTCTGTAGAACTTGACGCTCATTTAGATCTCAATACTTTTTTCGGCGAAGTCCACAAACAACATATTCTTATTATTGAACTTGGCTGTCATTTTTCACATTTATGTTTTTGGTGGGATATCATTACTTTTTGTAGAGATATTTATTTGAAATTTATTCTTTTTTCTTGCTCATTCTGTTAACGGATTCGATGTCGGAGACCAACCGGATCCTCAGATATCGATTTTGAAAGCAATCGGTCAAATAACTAAAAAGTTCAAGATGGCGGCTACTTTTTCTCATTCTGTTATCAGATTCGTTTTATGAGACCAACCATGTCCCCAGATATCGATTTTGAAAGCAATCGGATGAATAATTACAAGTTTTTTGTATGGGGACACTCTTTATTTTTTGAGTTCATTTTGTTTTTATACTTGTTTTATATTAATAGCAAATGTATCAATTCATATTTTGTGCAAGTTTCAAATATCCACTTATAACGGTTCAGACGCTACAATTAAAAAACGTTTTTTTTTGTATGGGGACCCCCTCTATTTTTTAACTTTCTTTTGTTTTCAGATTTTTTCCTGCGCTTACACGTAATTACCTAGCTAGATGCCAAATTCGACTTCCTAGGTCATCTGGAAGTGGGTTAGGTTTTTGATGAGTCAGTCAGTCAGTGGAAAATTTGCGACTTTTGAACCTTCATATTTTTGTAACCGTTGCAACTAGGTTAATGAAATTTGGGGTTCTAGTTGTCCTTACGGATATAAATAAATATATGCAATTTGATCTGTTTCTGTTGAATAGATTTTGAGTTATGGAGGGGTCAAAAGTCGCTCGAAATGGTTCGTGTAAATATACACACGGCGCTGAGTCGCCAGTTCTTTTGCTTGAACTTGGCTTGACACGCTGCCGCGTGTCTCGATCAAACAATAGTAAATGAATATGAAAAGAAAATGAATTTAGTCTTAGTATCACTTAAGAAATATAATTACTTTTAGTTGTAAATTTTTAATCACACAATCTATACTAATATATAAAGCTAAAGAGTTTGTTTGTTTGTTTGTTTGAACGCGGTAATCTCTGGAACTACTGGGCCGATTTGAAAAATTCTTTCAGTGTTAGATAGCCCATTTATCGAGGAAGGCTATAGGCTATGTGTCATCACGCTAAGACCAACAGGGGCGGAGTTCACGCCGACGAAGTCGCGCACAAAAGCTAGTAGTAAATAAATGTAAGAGAAAGAAAATGAATTTAGTCTTAGTATTACTTAAGAAATATAATTAGTTTTAGTTGTACATTTTGAATCACACAATAGTAAACGAATGTAATAGAAAGAAAATGAATTTAGTCTTAGTATTACTTAAGAAATATAATTAGTTTTAGTTGTACATTTTGAATCACACAATAGTAAACGAATGTAATAGAAAGAAAATGAATTTAGTCTTAGTATTACTTAAGAAATATAATTAGTTTTAGTTGTACATTTTGAATCACACAATAGTAAACGAATGTAATAGAAAGAAAATGAATTTAGTCTTAGTATTACTTAAGAAATATAATTAGTTTTAGTTGTACATTTTGAATCACACAATAGTAAATGAATGTAATAGAAAGAAAATGAATTTAGTCTTAGTATCACTTAAGAAATATAATTAGTTTTAGTTTATTTATTTTATTTATGTATTTATGTTTATTAGGAATACATACAGTTTTATATACATTAAAAATGAAATTTAAGTGACATATATTTACCAGTTAAGTCTTCACATAATACTAGCAGATAGCAATACTACAAGTTAGATTTTGGCAAACTTTGTTAAATTTCACCAAACAGCTAAGTCCCGCCGGATATCCGGCGGCCGGATATCCGGCTATCCGGCCAAACTACTATCCGTTTCATCACTGTTTTATATATTACTAGCGACCCAACCCGGCTTCGCACGGTTGCAAAAACTATCAGTGTTCCTCTACTATATTATGCATGTGTTATACATATAAACCTTCCTCTGGAATCACTCTATTTACTAAAGAAAACCGCATCAAATTCCGTTGCGTAGTTTTAAAGATCTAAGCATATATACAGACAGACAGCGGGAAGAGACTTTGTTTTATAATATGTAGTGATGATCATTTACAGAACAATTTGCATGCGGTGAGTTGTCTGTACGGAAAATAACAAGATACCGATAAAGGAATGCGTAAAAAATAAACGAAAACCTTAATACGGAGCGAGTGTCTGTGTTATTATAATTATGCAACAAAAACTTGTCATTGCGGTTACATGTATAATAAAGTGTAAATTATCAAGTTATTATTTATAAAGGATACCATTTATAAAATGAAAGATAATAACTGACATTAAGCCAAGCAAGCTTCTCCTTGCGGATTTAAAAAGGACGACTTATTTTATCATAATTGAAGTTGACATTTATCCAGTATGGATTTTATAGAATTTAATTTCGAGACAGTCAATTTTTACCGTCTAGTGCAATCTTTGTCGAAAAAGTCGAGTCGAAAAATAAAAGAATAGGTACTATTCCAGGCATTCACGTCAATGTGGAACGACAGGATTTTTCTAGTAATCAATATCTACAAATATTAAAACGTTTCTACTTTGTTTTAGTAGAATTTATTGAATTTTCAAGTGGAGTGCATTGAATAGTTCTCGCTCCATTTATTTCCTCGCAGTCCACCCGCTACAAACATTTCTGTATAGTGGATATACGAAACGTAGTTTCTAATTAATATAGTGAGCTGAGTAGGGTGAGAAGCAGTGACTCGTGTAAGCGATTGAAAGGGTATTTGCTGAAAGGGAACGATGCAACCTCATAGTCAACCCTAGTCAACCATGTTCGCTCAAACCCACGATCAACTGACTGCTGCCCGGCCATTCTACACTAGTTAATTGATTTTTGAACCTCATTTGCTTCTACCTTTGAGATATTTAATTAAATACTAGCTGACCCGGCAAACGTTGTTTTGCCATATATGTTATTAACCCCCTTAATCCCCCCCCCTATAACGTAGGGGTATGAAAAATAGATGTTGTCCGATTCTCAGACCTACCCGATATGCACACAAAATTTCATAAAAATCGGTCCAGCCGTTTCGGAGGAGTATGGCAACGAAAACTGTGACACGAGAATTTTATATATTAGATAACATTGTTATTTAACCCGGCGCAAATGACGTGAAAATAATTACTCGGACGATGACGTCGGGTCATATTGACCCGAAGTTTATCGATAATTTTCCAAGAAATTTTGCAAGTAACCTTAATTTTAATGACTGTTTATTAAAAAGGGTCATTTGGTTAGTCAGTAAAATAAAATTCATATCAATAAGTTTTAGAAATTAAACTGTTATTAATTTTTTCAATAATACATGCAAAATTAACTATGAAAACATAACATGTTTAAATTTTGAATTTTTGGTAAACTATTTGTAGCAACAATAGGAATTAATAATCTTATGTACTAATAGTGAGATCAAATGAGCTTTATAGTATAAAAATAAAAACGGATCGGTCTTCTACGACATAATTCAGGCCTGCGGAACTGCATCAATTACTGCAGTATGGAATTACTGTCTGAAAACGGTCTGGGCTACGCATGAAAAGTGTGAAACCTTTTCTTATCCTTTTTAGACGAACGGACATACTTGACATTTCTTGCGAGTTCCTAGAACCTTTTGGGGACGCTCTTCACTAGGGTCACCCAGCAAAATCTGCTAGTTTCTCCGAGTTTGTAAATACTCGTGTATTAGAGCAAGTCCCAGCTTTTTAGGAACTTCGTCTTTTAGTACGTGTATCATTGCTATTAGCCTGATGTATTATATTCACATTTATGTTAAATATATTCAACATTGCATAGAAAATCTTCAGTGGCAATCGTTTTGAATTTTTTCTCACGTTGTAAATAGCACTGAGTTCGTCAGCTGGTGCCTAGACACGGCCGTGGAGGTGCTTTTTGGCATATTGTTCCATCCTTTCTTTTGCAAACGGCCTCAAAATCGATATAACCCGAATCCCCTTATCACTAGCGTCTTGTTCACTTTTTCCCTGTCATTGCTGTGTTCAGATAAATGGTCATCAATATCCACATCTGAAGCACCTTGGGAGTCTTTATTTTCGTTATCAGACTCTTCTAACAATACCACAATTGTAGGTGGATCATTTGTCAATGTCATTTTCACTAAAAACCTTTTAAAACCCAAGTTAATTAACATTAAACACTAAATAAGCAAATAAACTGAAGTCACGAAATTACTACGGCAACGATGACGCTGGGTCATAATGACCCGTTTTCACTTGACGCACTTGTATCTCCTAACGCACGTGGACTCACACTGAGCGTACTAATGGAGTGGGTAGAAGGAGGTCATATCTCCAGCTACACAAACGTTCAGAACATACGACCGAAGCACAAATAAAATATATCAGTTTAAAATTGCCTCGGGTCAATATGACCCAGCGTCATTGGCGCCGGGTTAAAGTAATATTAATATTCTTCTATTCCTTGTCTAATTTCCACATTAGTCATTTAAAAAGAATGTTTGCGTGAACAATCCCTATCTGGATGCGGCGCACCTCGCGGAGCCATTACCTCTAATTTGCAAACAACACAATCCCTTTACGATGACAGAACATACGTTGTCAGCGTAAGTACTCGCTACGATTTACAAACAGGCTCTTTCATAAGCGCCTCACATGATAATACACGGTGATTGTTCACGGTCTGGAAAACGCGGTATACGAAAGCCGCGACCACAAAAAAAAAAAAAAAAAAGATTTGTTTGCTTTTTTGATTCTGTTTGTTTTGTTTTTTTTTTCTATACGATGACTATGCGGCTTTGACCACTATATATGCGTGTTCGCGGTGGGTCAGCCAGCGTGAGGCGAAATTCGCTTTTTGCATCGCATGAAACGTTTGGGGGAGCGTGTACATAGACAGCTGCCGATAATAATTACTTAGCACACGAACCCTTTTACACCTTGCACGCGTTGTATCGTTTAGTTTCCGCCAAACACGGGAAATTTATAACATTTTAACGCAAATAACGTGTATGAGCGATATAAAAGGTAATACCGCATGTCAAATATGCGTACTGATATGGTATCATTTTGGACAAATTAATTCATATCACCGTTATTAATTTAAACGTTAACTCACGCACTTTATAACCCATTTGCTTTATACAAATCTATTATATCAACATTATTATATTAAAACGTATGAATCAGTAAGATTTCGAATGAAAAATAACCACAAACGTAAGTTAAGAAATATGCCGGATCTTTCCTGCTCGATATTTAGTGTTTAATATTTTTTTACTATGAAAAAATTGTCCAATACCAAAATGGGAATAATGAACGATTGTAAACGATGATTCAAGCAGACGTTTCCGAGAAAACCGAGCCGACAGATACAAGAAATGCTCAAGCAATTACAAACATCTGTCGACATGTCGACTGATGCCCTTGGTGTTTAGAACGATATCTAGACCGTTTCAACGGTATTATTTATCTACATGTAGATCATATGAATAATTTAATTTTATTACTTTCGTTGTTTACAATTTGAATAAAAATTACAATTTTATTACTTTCATTACTTTTTAGTTTTTTTTACACACACGGTCGTCTTTTCTTAAGCTAAGAAACTTACCTAATGTTTTTGTTATAGGTAACAGTCGACTTTTATAGCTAATTTTTTTTCTTTGATAAATATACATACATAGAAATAATAAATATTTAAATTAATAAATACAAAAATTATAGACCCACACTCAGACGGGAATCGAAGGGCCACTACAAACTGCGCCATAGGGCTAGTCAAACTATTCATAGAATTTACAATGATCGATTGAGTTGAAAAATTGTCTCTACTACTGTAGTAAAATTTTAGATTTTACATATTATAAATCATTTATATTTTGTCACTGAATTTAGCTATTGTATTCTTGTTAGGATTATAATGACTAATAACTTAACGAAAGGTCACGAATAAAAATTGAGAATTTCATTAACAATGGGCTTATTACGTTTCGCGGTACAAGCAAACAGCAGAAATACTTTAATCATACTTTACATGCAATAAAAATAAAACGAGTTCGTGAAGAATTCATAATTTCATAATAAAGTAATTATTTTACTTGAAGTGATGACAACTACCTATTTTGAATATGCCTTGAGAACTGAAAAGAATCCGAACGAATACTTTAAACTGTCTATTAAATCGACGATTAAAGTTATCATTTGCTTTATGTACCGTTTATTAAGTAGCGTTAAAATTAACTTAACTGCCTATCCGTTAATCGAATAATATCGTGGCAAATTAAAACGAATTAGCACTTACGATATACACATAACACGATAAACCTACATTTTCTATTCATTACAACAGCTAGAAAACCTTAAGTATACACAATAAGACAGTATGTTTATTAACCATTCTCGTGTTGCTCTTATTCCATTCGTACAAATAGTGTGAATAAATTACATAAATTCAGTGGATAATTACCGTTCCAACACATATTTACTGAAATTAACATGAGATTAAGTTGCAAACCGTTATTAAATCTAATAATAGCAAAGATACGTCTGACCACCTGTTAAAGAGGCCGCATGTATCTCCATAAATTGTGAATAGTGCCGCAACACACGTCGAAATAATGCCATACACATATTTACATAATTGTTTTTTGTCTGGAGTGGAGACCGCGTGTTGGCAAACGCAGTGTGGGACGCCCTCCGGTCCCATGGACCGATGATCAACGTACTCGTAAGATTGCTGTTGGTGGCTGGATGAGGGTTGCGGAAAACCGGGACGTTTGGCGCAAACTTTCGGAGGCCTATGTCCAACAGTGGACAGCGATAGGCTGAAGTGATAAATTGTTTTAAGCGATGCAAAAATATACAACGTATTATTCAAATTAATATCACTTTCATAGATATTGATTTCAATAATATGTTAAAATAAGTTAAGATAATTTAACAGCGGAACACACAATCTGAAGTACGGAGTAAACATTGTAATCGAAAAATAAGTCATTAAGAATTTAAAAATGATGATTTGAAAAGTAGGTAGGTAGTCACAATCAGGGTCAAAAATCATGACTTTATTAAAACAAAATAGAATGAAGCACGATTTTTGACAAGTTTAACAATGTTTTTGTATATTCAATAGCGTGGTATTCACAGAAGAAGTGGTAAAAAATATGACATCTCTATGGTGGATGTCACAGTAAAATATATTTGGTGAAGAGGAACAATCAAATATTTTCGCAATGGTTAAGCAAATGTTTGGGGCAATAGCTTGTGAAGCTGCTGTGGAAAGAATGTTTTTCAGCTTTTAAATTATTCATAGTAGGTAATTGTTCATAGTACCTAAATTAAGAAAAAAAATCGATTGGCAATTGAAAACTGAAACTGGACTGACTGGAAGGCAACTGGCAAGCTCGTTTTGTTATTTTATTTTTTTTATTTAAGTATTATAATAATGATATTGATGTATTAGATGTAAAACACCCTAGTCTTTAAAATATAATTGTCTAATTTTATGTTGATTTCTGTGAAGAAAATGAAATTAAACAAATTTGATTGAGTAAATCACTGATTGTTATAGAAAAAAATAAATAAATCAAATCGCGTTTTAAATCAAAATGATTAACCCTGGTCACAACGCTACGTGATAACGATACAAACCGAAATTTACATTAAAAAATAGAAGAAACGACCAGAAGTATACAAAAAGCATTCTATTTTAAAACGAATAGTATTTTGTTTTGTTTTTTGCGTACAAATAACGTTTAAAAAATTACTTACAAAAACGTTTTTACGATAAAAATGACTACGTGATGAGTAAATAAGTAATATTATCTTTGTAAAAACAGATTCTGATGTCGCTTACTCATACATTATATTGCAAAAAGAATCTAGAAAATCTACTCTACTGTAGATTGATCAGATAGACCGTTGGTACATTACACAGACCACAGAAATACTAGTACATTATCATAAGTTAATCGTTTATCATAAGTTAATCGTTTTAGAAAGTTCTCTCAGTACGAAACTTCGTACCATAAAATTGAGATCAATTTGTTGTTTTTTCAATTGTTTTCTCAAGTGTAGGTACTGGAAAGTTTTGGCAGTAATTTACTTAAAGGGGAGTAAACTGAATTTGACTACCTGGTATATTGCAGCACTTTTATCTTTCTCGCTCCACGTAATAACAGCGTAATGAAGTACGCACTTAATTGTCTGTTGTTGTTGTGTGTTTTGTAACTATGTTCGAAACTTTAATACATTTAGAGGAATGTGAAGAGTTTTTGTCAGTATTTTACAAACATTTATCTGTGTACGCTTATAATGTATACTTATAACTAAAAATGTAGTAAGTAATAGTTTTGTTAATAAAAAACGTCACTTAGACTTGTAAAAATCACCTTGTACTTATACTCACTCATTAAGTACCTAACCATAAATTAGCATTTATTTTCATAGCAAAAGTCTAAAAGTCCCGAAGGCGTATTTTCCGTGTTGATTTGTATAACACTTTTCGTATTTATTGAATATATTTAAATAAATAATACATATTTTTTATATTTAACAATTGTACCAAGATAGCAACTAAAATTTATGAGGTGCCGAAATAGGAATTAGAATTATTAAATAATTCGATAAATAATCAACCAAATAATACATTAAATTATAAGTGTATTCGTTTATATACAGGTAATTCTATATTTAAGTAAAATGACCTTCTTGAATTTTTATTTTACTTTGTTTTAAATAAGTTTAATAAATATTTAATTTTGTGTATTTTTTATTATTTTATCCTTAACTCTTTATAAATTTATTTAATTACCCAATGGAATTATCTGCAAAATCGAGTTTTGAGAAGTGTGTGAGGGAATAGAAAAGCAAAAATATATGTATATTTTTGAACCCAAACAATAGGTACTATGCCCTACCTTATATCGCTATGTACGCACATCTGATTTTCACCTAATGGACTGAAATAGAAAAATAAATGAAATTCCAGAATAAGTGGTAGCTAGATAAAACACAAAAAAATTGCCTATAATATAAAAGAAATAAAAATTATATCTGACAGCTATCTGTCTAATACCATAAATGCAAAGATACGTCAAGATGGCAAATAACAAGGAACAGAATTTTTTTATACTATTTTCTGCAAAAATCTAATGAACCGATAACGATGAATCTTGGCATATAGATAGCTGAAGAAATAAAAATAAAACCACCGAGCACAGCTAAAAAATAACCGACCATATTAAAACATGAACAGTGAATGAAGCGCGACTAATAGATTTCACAAACCAAAACAAACGAAACAAATAGAAATGCAACTACCGTCAATAATAAAGCTTGATAAACCATTTAAGTGAATACAACAATTAGGACAGTCCAACAATTAGATATATCTCCCACATTGTAAGTTCCTTAGAATGATGAAAATTAAACTGTATATTTGTCGTGTAATAGACATATAAATTGGACATAGAACTAACTAGACATGCTCGGTGATTGATCTCGTTTCCTTTGTGTTCCACGAGCGAAGCATATAATGGCTAATATACTTTGGCGCTAAGCCAAATCAACAGCCACATAAGAATCGACCATGGATCAAGATTCATAACAATGCATATGAAATTTTAATTAGATATTCACGACTTATTTACATTTCAACACATATAAATATGCGATGATTACCTTAGCGTAATACGATCACAGATAGGTAAAAAAGAGACGTCTACGTGTCATATAGAACATCAATTCACCAAAAAGTTGTTAACTACTGTGTCAAAACAATTTCTTAAAGGGTTCCAACAATATTATCAAAGGGCCTGCGACATATCTGCTGATTGATATTCGCAGCGGATCTTTAGACACGGGTACGAGTTCTTTGATGGGCCGGCTAACGTCCTTTATCGAACGACCCCGACCCATATCAACCTCGTCCCCTCGCATGAATAAATAAAAGCTCAATTTGTAGCTCGCGCGCCTAACCGACGCATCGATATACCATCACCGCTCTTAAATGAACCCCACCATTTCGACCGGCTCAATACACTCGAATAATAAAGTCGAGAATTCGTGACTCAACAGAGGTTCGATGACTCTGGATGTTTTGGGCAAATTATGTAAAACTGATCGCATTCGAATGTTGTTCGCTCTTGTTTAGTTTCCTTTGATAAACTGTATGAAAGAAAAATTGGATAATGGATGGTAATTTTGTTTAAACGCTTTTCTATCAAATTCTTTCTCTTACAAAAGCTGTCCAATCACGATTTATTGTTTTAAAGACTTTTGAGTTAACTTTTTTGGTGTCGATCTGTTCTGAGACATTAATTTGAAAGGGAGTGACTCGAGACATCGCTCTAATTTTTTTTATATACATATATTAAATAATAATATTTTATTTCATTGAGTAACTCCAACTTATTTCCACCGTTTTGATCCAATGACACAATAGGTATATAAAAATTTTGACAACTGTTTCTTTTTAATATATAACCATCATATAATTATACTAAATTAAAAAAATCTACATCTATGCTAACTAGGCCAAAGCCCATGTCCAGCTGATGACTGCAATATGCTGAAAAGGCAGTTAACTTAAACCTTACTCTCAAAAATTATTTATCTTCAGTTTCGTACAGTAATGAATAATATAACCTTTACATAACATATTTTACCGCTATGAATAATATATATAAATCAAATACTTAACAAAAGTCATATGGCACCTCACCCTAATGGAGAGGTATTATCAATTTGAATACCAGGTAGCAGCCATTTACAAAATAATACGTTTCTGACATCAATATTGTTGAAGCGTTTATGTAATGGCTTTATTCAAACTTATTTTCTAAATGTTATGTAACCCCGTCAGCTGGTTCTGTGGCTTTTGTCTGAGTTAATTACAGGTATATGTGTTTAGGTTATTTTTAAGACCTAAACAAATCCAATAATCATTCATCAGACGGTCATTGTTTCCAAAGAGACAAATTCTATACCTATCGATTAACTGATACACGCGTGTCAAAAAAAAAAAAAAACTTTTCGCTGACAAAACTTTTAATTAAGGTTATTATTAGATTTGTCGTGAAGCATTATACCAAACAATTTTCCATTTTATAGTTGACCACTGCAATTCCCAAAAGAAAAAAAAAATGGCTTAATCATAAAAACCTAAAATTAAATGCCTAGTCGTCGCGTGACGTCCATTTGTTTTCTTGAATATATTTCATTATTGTTTGCCGTAGGACGGTAGGACGCAGCCAGTGAGTCACATCGGGAAACCCTTACGTGACTCAATACGCAATCGTAGTACAATAATTACTTTATTGATATATATGTTGTATTATCGCTTCTGTAATTTACACGCAATATTCAAATTAGCTTTCCTCATTACATAATAATTAGCAGTACTTCGCTGTTTACATACTTGCATCTGTTTAACGTAGGCAACAATGTTTGATGTAACACATCGTTGGGTGTAAGAAAGGTCTTGGGTCGATTTCGAGAAGAATTTTTGCATAAGAAATAGTTAGGCCCGATCTACATTACAGTGCTGATCTTAGTTCGTTCTCGATCCGGTAAACAAGAAACAATAAACAGATCGTTGTTGGAGCGTGTGTTGATCGGAACTTGACTGTTAGGGATAGTTTGAATACACTAATTGTTTATTGTTTAACAATATTTTACCGGATCGAGATCGGACCGAGAACGAACTGAGATCAGCACTGTAATGTGGATCGAGCCTTAGTCTACCCCGGTACTGGATCCGGTGGATATATATATAACGATATAATAAATAATACATATTAAAATTATAAAGATAAAAAGTTTGTGAGTTTGTAGGTTTATAACGTATGGAACTAATGATCCGATTATGAAAAATTATTTCACCATTAAGAAAAATACACTATTTCTGAGTGCTTAATTGATAAAGTTTAACGTGAGTAGTGTGTTTGTACCAGTTCTGGCTCACGAGCCAGAACTGGTACAAACGGTCGGTCCTCTGATCGAGTGATCCTAAAAAAAAAAAAAAAAAAAAAAAAAAAAAAAAAAAAAAAAAAAAAAAAAAGGTTTTGGGGTCATCTAAATCGATTGCACGCATCCATTTTGTGCTAACTCTAACGATTCGCGACTTAGGTTTCTACATTTGCAAACTCCAGTACCCTTAATTACCTCTATTGTCCGCTTATCTATCGTTCCTCGAGCATCGTCGCTATTGTGCTCCATCCATTGTTTCTCGAAAAAGGTCGTTGCCGCTCTTATCTGTTTCTAATGATGCACCTTGCTTATCTGTGCTATTGTATTATATTATTATCATTCTTTGTTATTCTCAATGTATATATATATATATATATATAAATAAATAAAATTGGAGTGTCTGTTTGTAATATTAAAATAACCGTGTTTTACTAAACTCATATGTATGCATACTCAGTACATATACCAAAATATTTATTTATAATTTTTGTGTGTCTGTCACTGAACAGTAACTATTTTGTAAAGCTCCACGCGGATGAAGTCGCAGGCACAGCTAGTCATAAATAAAACTCATACTTTTTTTTGTTACAATTTTTATTTCCAAAATGTTATTGGTGATTATGTATAAAATAGGAGCGAAACATCTCATCCACTAAAATATCGTTGTACAATGTGTTCCCTGTAAAAATGCTCGTAAAACTGTGCATTGAACATCCCCGAAACTTATACAGCAAATACATTAAACAATATTCGCCACAAACTGAAGTCCACTCATTCTGAATCATATCAACATTCCAGTCCCATCTTTTACAATTCCTTTTTAAAAACTCTAGATGATATCGTGCAGGTGATCGTCCGTATGAATCAAAATATTGACCGATGCCATTCGTATCGATATGTAAAGCTATCCAATGTGAGCCTGGTTTATCATCTGTATCTAAATTGCATATTATATACGTTGGTACGTGGGTATACATGGGCAGTCTATTAGCAGCATAAACATTATTTTCTAGACTGGGGTGAATCTTTTTCAGATGTTGTTGTACATCTAGTGTATCCATGATATTACTGCTATTAGTAGATTATTACTGTACCAATCTATTCAATGGTTAACATAGGAATGATTAATTATATTGATTTCTAAATATTAAATCATATTCCTTAGTGATAATTTGTATGATTCATCAGCGTAGCGCGTCTCGTCGTGTCGTCAATACGAAACATACTTTCTAAATATTAAATCACATTCCTTAGTGATAATTTGTATGATTCATCAGTGTAGTGCGTCTCGTCAATACGAAAGAATGCGAGATAAGCTTGTTGACTCATAAAGTTACATCAGTTTCACTGTGGAAATACCTTAGATAAGATATATCCTATCGGTGCTTTATAAGGGCGAGCAGCTGCCATTATGGAATCAGTGTATAGTCGTTTGACCGCAGTGGATCTACCAATACTACGTTTGTATTACTTCAACGCTTCAATGGACCCGGACGTAAGTGTTTATTCTCTTGACAAACTTACTTTTCTTTCTGTTGTTTTCTTACGTGTGTGTGATTAAGTGTAAACAAATTGATATTAACATGATAACTGTGTTGTTGCAGAAATCATTCAACTTCAATGAAAATACCTATAAATATTACTACTCGCCACTCTCCCCTCAAGAAGAGAGTGATAACATCGTCATTAATAATGGTGAAAAAAGAAAATCGCAATCGATTGATCATTTTTTTGAAGCTCAATCAAAAATAAGAAAGAGGAAGCTGTTATCGTCAACCGTAGCACGAGCCGCTAGAGATGGTGTATCATACATTTCTACTAATTCCGACGACGGAGATCAAGCGACGCATCTCATAAAAATTGAAATATACGATATGAAGAAGCTATGCAAGATTCCAAAGAAAGGTGAACTGTACGATTCATCATATGATGCTGAGTTGTATAATCACTGTGCAATGGTTGAAACACAGTTTATGTAAGTAAAATAAATTACGATCATAATTTACACATTGTCTTATATCGTCTTTTTATAAATTTAAACATTTTTACAGTCAACCACTACAACTTGGAAAAGGTATGGAGCGAACGAGTAGCGAAGAACTTAAGATCATAAAAAAACCAACAATTGAAGGAGGAGCATCTACCTCTGCAGGGAACAGTGTCGGTAGCGACAATCAAGTGGAATGTCTAACGTGTCATATATTTATCAAAAAAAGGTATTTAGCTAATCATTTTAAAAGTAATGTTCACAAAAATAATCTTTTAAATTCCCATAATACTTTATCAAACGTTAATGTTATTGAATCTGCTTTTGGAAATAGAATTTTAACTTACAAAATCAAGAATAAAGTAGATCATTCGACACGAGTAAATTTTGAAACCCCTGAACTATTTTTAGATTCTATTAAGGATGATATTTTATTTTTAATACAAGAGTGTATTCATCAACACATAATTTTTAAAGTAAATTTCATATTGCATGCTGATTTTGTTCAACAAACTAAAGATATTCATGATACATTCGATTTTCAAACATTTAACTATATTATTTGTCAAGGAGATGACTTAAATATTTTTCTTTCATCTTTAAATGATACAATTACTAGTAAAATTAGTGCATTTGAAAAAAAAGATAGTGGATGGAGTCTAAAAAACATAAAATCTATAGACATGAATGTTAATAAATTCAACCCCCTACGCGGTACTTCATACTTAGATCTGCCCATTGATATCAAATTAAAAAAAGCTGTTATAAATGTAAAAAACAAAGATTATTTTTGTTTTAAATGGGCGTTACTCTCAGCGTTATATCCAGTAAACAAAAACGCGGATCGAGTATCATCGTACGTTAAACATGTAAATAAGCTTAAATTTGATGGTATTTCCTTTCCAGTTAAAATTTCTGACATAGCAAAAGTAGAGAAATTAAATGATATTAGTATTAACGTTTTTGGATTAGAATATATTAAAGAAAAACGGTGTAATTCTATCGTAGGCCCATTATTTTTAACAAAGTGTCGTAAAGCTAGACATATAAATTTATTATTTCTTTCTAAGGATATGAAAAATCATTATTGTTACATAAAAAATTTATCGCGGTTAGTCAGTAAACAAATTTCAAAAGATGGTCACATCATGTACATTTGTGAAGCATGTCTACTTCATTTTCCATCTCGGGAAAGGTTAAATAACCATGAACAATACGATTGTGCACACATTTGTACAGAATTACCAAACAGTGAAACTTTAAAAAAGAATTGGTTTGGTCAACCTATTTCAAATGATAAAATTAAATTTGATAGTTATGAAAAGAAGTTAAAGATACCATTCGTGATTTATGCTGATTTTGAAGCATTTTTAAAACCAATAGAATCATGTTCTAACGATCCATCCAAACCTTTCACGCATAATATTCAGAAACATGAAGTGCATAGTTTTGGTTATTATATAAAATGTTCATTTGATAATAAATTATCAAAATATGTAACATATTGCGGACCCAACTGTGCACAAGTGTTTATGGAAAGTTTATCTAACAATTTAAAAGAAATAAATAGACTTCAAAAATGTCCAGTTCCGCTTACAAATCAAGACAAAAGTCATATTTCAAATGCAACCATTTGTCATATTTGTGAAACAGAGTTAACAGAACTTTTTTATGATTTTGATTATTACACTGGTAGTTTTATAGGTGTTGCTCATGAATCATGCATCTCGAAGTTCAAAACACCACGTCATATACCAATATTTTTACACAACCTTAGTCACTATGATGCTCATTTTATTGTTCATGCATTAAACTTTTGTGATGGTGAAGTCGAAGTTATCCCTCAAAATAAAGAAAAATATATATCCTTTTCCAAAAAAATAAAAATAAATAACCATGAAATTATATTGAGATTCGTAGATTCATTTAAGTTTTTACCATGTAAATTAGAAGAATTAGCCAAAAATCTCAGTAATGATCAATTTCAAGAATTACGTAGAAGTTTTCCAAGTGATGAAGATTTCATTCGTTTAAAACGGAAAGGGGTTTATCCATATGAATTTATGACTAATTATGATAGTTTAAACCTAACGTCGCTCCCTGAACAAAAAAATTTTTATAGCTCACTCACAGATTCACATATTTCAAATGATGATTACAATCATGCTAAAGATGTTTGGGAACACTTTGGTTGTTGTAATATGTTAGATTATTCAAACTTGTATTTAAAAACAGACGTTTTACTTTTATCCGATGTATTTGAAAACTTTAGAATGCTATGCATTAATACTTATGATTTAGACCCTACCCATTATTACACAGCCCCAGGATTAAGTTGGGATGCAATGCTCAAATATACAAAAATAGAATTAGAACTTTTAACAGATTATGAGAAAATTGCATTTATTAGATCAGGTATCAGGGGTGGTGTATCTCAATGTAGTAATCGTTATGCTAGAGCTAATAACAAATACATGGAGGATTATGATGCAGGGAAACCAAATTCGTATATCACATATTTTGACGCTAACAATTTGTATGGTTGGGCTATGTCTCAATATCTTCCTACTGGTGGATTTGAATGGGTAAATCCGAAAACAGATTTTAATGTGTCTGAGACATCGGACTTCGGTTTCATTTTAGAAGTTGATTTGGAATATCCAGATGAGCTTCATGATTTACATTCGGACTTTCCTTTATGCCCAGAAAACATTTGTGTAGGCAATACTAATGAGAATAAACTAGTGCCAAATTTAAATAATAAAGTTAAATATGTAATTCATTACAGAAATTTAAAGCAGTGCATAGAAATGGGGGTTAAATTAACTAAAATTCATAGAGTATTAGAATTTAAACAGTCTCCCTGGTTGAAAATGTACATAGATCTAAATACAAAATTCAGAACGTTAGCAAAATCAGATTTTGAAAAAGATTTTTATAAGTTAATGAATAATTCAATCTTCGGTAAGACTATGGAGAATATTGAAAAAAGAGTTAACGTAAAATTAGTTACACACTGGGAGAACCAGGGTAAAGCTTTAGGTGCTCAAGATCTAATCGCTAAACCACAATTTCATAGTGTTTCAATATTTTCGGAAGACCTTGTTGCAGTTCAGTTGCGAAAGACTAAGTTAATATATAACAAACCAATTTATTTAGGGTTTTGTATTTTAGATATTTCAAAAACATTAATGTATGATTTTCATTATAACTATATGATTAAAAAGTTTAGTCATATCAAATTATTGTATACAGATACGGATAGTTTAATATATCATATATTTACAGATGATTTTTACATTGATATAAAGCCTGACCTTTCCTCATACTTTGATACCTCAGATTATGATACAAATAATATTTTTGATTATCCAAAATTAAATAAAAAGAAGTTAGGTTTTTTCAAAGATGAAAATAATGGTAAAATCATGAAAGAATTTGTGGGTTTAAGATCTAAAATGTACGCTTTTAACTTAGAGAATAAGACTATAGCCAAGGCAAAAGGAGTAAATAAATGTATCACTAAAAAGATGACAATGAATAGTTATAAGTCTTCTCTATTTAATAAAAAAGTGCAATATTATAGTATGCTTAGATTTAAATCAATTAAACACACAATTTTTACACAAAAATTAAATAAGATTGGTTTATCGTATAATGACACAAAGAGGCATATTTTAGATAACAATATTGAAACATTAGCTTGGGGTCATTATAAATTGTGCTAAATGTTAATAGTTTTTACTTTTATGTCTGTGTGTGTAAATAAAATTTGTACTGATCATAAAATTATGTAGTTTGTACTGATTGTAAATAATGTGACATAGAGTTTATTACATATTTAATAATTGTTTGATTGTATATAACTTAAGATAATTGTTTAAAATTCTCATGTACTAATTGTGTTAGAAATAATATACAAATCATTCTGTTTTATATATATTAATTGTTTAAACCAAAACTTTCATTTTTTATTTCACCCCCTAGAACCTTAGACGTGTGTAATGTTTCACTTTATCCATCCGTTTACTGCTATTGTAGCAGGACCAAGTGGATGTGGGAAGTCAAATTTTGTAACAAATTTCATAAAATCAGTTACAGAAATATGTAATTGTGATTTTAATCAGATCACATGGTGCTTTGATGAAATGCAACCTTTATATAATTTACCAAATGTTAACTATCATCAAGGAATTCCAAATCTTAATATGTTTGATGGTGAAAACCCACATCTTGTTATTATTGATGATCTGATGAGAGAGTCTGATGGAAGAATTGTGGATATATTTACAAAAGGTAGTCATCACAGGAATCTTAGTGTATTTTATTTAACACAAAATTTATTTCATCAGGGTAAAGGTCAAAGAGATATTTCTTTAAACTCAAGTTATATAATATATTTTAAAAATCCTAGAGATAAAACTCAAATAAGATATTTAGCACGACAAGTGTCACCGGATAACCCAAAGTTCATTGAAGATGCCTACAGGGATGCAACTCTAGAAGCACATGGATATTTAATGGTAGATTTAAAACAGAATACCAATGATTTTTGTCGTATCAAGTCAAATGTCTTCCCATTTAATGGTTTCTGTACAGTCTACGTCCCCACAAAAGAGTTTAAATACACCAAGAATCAAACAATTCAAATCATTTCTAAATGATGCATCGTCGAGTCACAACGCATAAGCATTTGCTAAACGCTTTGCATACGCTTAAACCAAAATATCAAAGAGCATTACTTAAAACGTGTGACGAAGAAGAAATAAATTGTATTTGTGAATGTATTCATAACGTTTTACAAGGAAAGGTACCTCTTAAAGATCAAGATAAACAAAAATTGAATAAACATAAAAATATACTCCGTAAATTGGTGCGTAAGTGTAAACATAAAATAAGAAAAAACATAATTATACAAAAAGGAGGAGCTTTCTTACCAGTAATATTAGGTGCAATATTGAGTGGATTAGTAAGTGGACTAGTCAGTTAACATGGAAAATGCAAAGAAAATGATACTAATTGAACCTGGATTGATTGAAAAATTAAAACAAGAAAATAAGGTTAATAGTAATTTGTCTCGATTAGATATGGAAATGCAAAATATTATGAATAGTAAGATAGAAGACCGAAAGAAGTGGATGTTATATTTACAAACACTACAAAGATATCTTCACTTTGCCGAAGAGGATCGTCAACCACTCAGATTACCAATTTATTCTGATACATCTAATGAAGATTCAAATGAGTCTAAAATTGGATTTAAAAATAAAGATAGAGATTTAAAAAGTTCAGTTGATGCTGAATCTTTGTTGGAAGAGAATCGTTCCATTAAAAGTAAAGAAAATGATACAAAACCACTTTATACAACAGCTCAAATACTCAGTTTAATACCAAAAACTTATAATAAAAAAGGTGAGTTATTATTAAACTTAGTTGAAACAAGTAAAAGTAAAATAAATTGGGATAATGAAGGCACAGTCATAATTGATAATGAAAAAATTCCTGGAAGTAATATTGTTGATTTAATAAATGATTCACTAAGACCCTTAAAAAGAAGTGATCCGATAGGGTGGGATAGATTTGCTAAAGCATTAAAAGATATTAAAGTACCACTTACTTATATTGGAAATCCAAAGAGATGTGAGTTTATTAACCGGCTTCAAGTAAAAGATCTAAACAAATCCTCTGAGACTGAAGTTCAAGAGTTTTCTACACCAAGAAGTGGAGATAAAAAATCTGAAACTAAAATAGAGTTTTCTACACCGGGAAGTCGAGATAAAAAATCTATATCTAAAATACGTAAAAAGTTTGATTGGGAAAAATGGACCCCGTACTAGAAGAAATTAACAGGATTTATTATGATCCATCTAACCCCGCTGGTTTTGGTAGTATTGATAAATTATCGAAAGCCATGAATTGTAAAATGGATAAAAAGCAAGTAAAGGAATGGTTACAATCACAAGAAACAATAAAAAATCTGAAACTAAAATAGAGTTTTCTACACCGGGAAGTCGAGATAAAAAATCTATATCTAAAATACGTAAAAAGTTTGATTGGGAAAAATGGACCCCGTACTAGAAGAAATTAACAGGATTTATTATGATCCATCTAACCCCGCTGGTTTTGGTAGTATTGATAAATTATCGAAAGCCATGAATGGTAAAATGGATAAAAAGCAAGTAAAGGAATGGTTACAATCACAAGAAACATACACATTACATAAACCCATTCAAAAAAAATTCCCACGTAATAGGTACATTCTATCAAATATTAATGAATTGTGGCAAGCTGATTTAAGTGATATGCGAACTTATTCTCAATATAATGATGGTTTCAACTATATACTTTGTGTTATTGATGTATTTAGTAAATATGCTTTTGCAAGATCAATGAAAAAGAAAAACTCAGAAACTATTAAAGAATGTTTTGAAAGTATATTTACTGAAAGTAATTTAACACCTACTCACATACAATCTGATAAAGGTACAGAATTTGTTTCAAAAGATGTACAAAAATACTTTAAATCCAAAAAGATTAATTACTATACCACTAACAATCCTGATATTAAGGCCAGTATTGTTGAACGATTTCAAAGAACTCTAAAAATGAAAATGTGGCGTTATTTCACTCATAATAATACTTATAGATATATAGATGTTTTACAAGATTTAATATATTCTTATAATCACAGCTTTCACTCTAGTATTAAGATGTGTCCATGTGATGTGAATTCCAACAATATTATGACGGTTTGGACTAATCTTTATGATAGACGATCAAACAAACTTTCCAAAATCAACTTTCAAAAACCAAATTTCAATGTGGGTGATTATGTTCGAATAACTAAATATAAACATGTTTTCCAAAAAGGATATGAATCAAACTGGAGTGATGAAATATTTATTATATCTTCAATAATTGATAGATCTCCATGGGTTGTTTATACAATAACAGATTTACAAAATGAACCAATAGTTGGTACTTTTTATGAAAGGGAATTACAGAAAATCACTTACAACCCCACCTCACAATATAAAATAGATAAAATAATTGACACTCGTTATTCAGGTAACAGAAAAGAAGTATTAGTGAAGTGGAGAGGTTATCCAAATAAATTTAACAGTTGGATTTTAGCTTCTAGTTTAAAAGAAATATGAATAAAGAAAGTTTTTATTTAACATTGCTCAGCAATAGTTCAATGGAATACTTTCCTGATAACAAGACCACAAATTTTTCAACGAAATTACCAAAAGTTATAAAATTAGAAGGTGAATGGTCGGTTGGAGTTGTTGAGTTTCAATATCCATGTACCATGTTTACTGTTCAAGATCATGAAAATGTTATATACATTACAAAATCCATGATAATGCCTAGTGAAGATAAACCATCCACAGTGCACTACAAAAAACATATTCCAGCTACCAGCTATGCTAACGTTGAGCATATTTTAAAAGCATTAAGTGGTATCGGAGAGAGCATAAAATTTCGTTATGATGAAATAACAAAATTTGTTTCTGTTTCTGCTTTGGATAAAAATATAACATCTATAACATTATCACCCAAATTAAGTTTACAACTAGGTTATGAACCAAATAAAAATCTCCTAGACAGAAATTTCGGAAAGTGTCCTGCTAATTTACACTTAGGGTTACCATCTCAACTATTTCTATATTGCGACATTATCGATCCTCAGATTGTGGGTGATGTTATGACTCCCTTGCTAAGAGTAATTTCATTAGATCCTTCAAAATACATTTATGGAGCAAATAAAATGCACGTTTTCTCTCCACCTCACTACTTACCTGTTATGCGAAGAGAGTTCGATACGCTGGAAATAGTTATAAGATCGAGCACAGGACAGAAAATACCATTCCAGTTTGGAACCGTGTGTGTTAAACTACATTTCCGAAAATTGTGATAATGAATTCTCTTCGTGATCATCATATATGTCCATATGAAAATTATTATACACATCAAGCTGGTTCGGGGGTAGGAGTAATTTATAAGGGTTCACCATACCAACGTGGTCATGGTATTGGAAGCTTCTTAGGGGGGTTATTTAGATCAGTTTTACCTTTACTTTCAAGTGGGGCTCGAGTGGTTGGTAAAGAAGCATTAAACGCTGGAGTAGGACTTTTATCGGATATGATTCAAGCGCGTCCTATGGAAGCATCAATAAAAGATCGTCTAAAGCAAGTTAGTACGAATTTAAAACGAAAGGTTGATGGCAAAATTGATCGATTAAACATGACAGGTTCTGGGTATATAACTAAAAGAAAACGATTGACCTCGCTCATTCCACCATTAACTGCTAAAGTGAAAACCGCTAAAAAACTTGGTATAAATCCAAAAAATATCAAAGATATATTTTCAAATTAAATATGTCTTTCCTTCATAATAATTCTTGTGAGTGTGCTAAGTCAGAATTAGATTTGTTTGCACTACCGTCTACACAAACAAGCATTGAAAATGGATTGTGGATTCACTATAAACCAATTTCGTCTCTTGCTGATGATGGACCTATAGAGTTTCAAGTTCCTGGGACAGGTGATGACTACATAGATTTGTCTCATACATTACTCCACATAAAGGCAAAAGTATTAAATCAAGATTCAACTAAATTGACATCGAACACAGTAGTAGCACCTGTAAATAATTGGATGCATTCACTTTTTAGTCAACTTGATGTTTATTTAAACCAAAAACTTGTATCACCACCTAATAATACCTATGCATATCGAGCATACATAGAAACCCTTTTAAACTATGCTCCTGCTGCTAAACAATCTCACCTTACTTGTAGTCTTTGGTATGAGGATACATCAGGAAAAATGGATTCTACAGATGATAAAAACTTAGGATTTGTTAAAAGACAGGATTTGGCTAGTGAAAGTAAGGAAATAGAAATGATTGGACATCTTCATGGTGACATTTTCAACCAAGATAAATTTTTAATTAATGGTGTTGAAATGAGTGTAAAATTAGTTCGGTCAAGAGATAGTTTTAATTTAATTGCTGGATCAAGCGATGTAAAGATCAAAGTTTGTATTACGGATGCAACTCTTATTGTTCGACGAGCAAGAATTAATCCAAGTGTATTACTCGCACATCAGAAAGTTTTAGCTGCTACTACTGCTAAATATCCTATTACTCGAGCCGAAGTAAAAGTTTTAACAATTCCATCGGGTGTTCAAGGAAAAACTCTTGATAATATATTCCTAGGACAGGTACCCAAAAGGTGTATAATTGGATTTGTGAACAATTCTGCATTTAATGGTTCCCTTACTAAAAATCCATTTAACTTTGAAAACTATGGTATTAATTCTTTCAGCTTATATATTGATGGTCAACAAATACCTTCAAAAGCTTTGCAACCATCTTTTAATAGTAGTATATTTACATCAACATATCATACTCTATTCTCGGGAACTGGTATTCACTTTCTTAATGAAGGAAATGGAATCTCTTGTGAACAGTATGCCAAAGGTTACTGTCTATTAGCATTTGATTTAACTCCTGATTTATCAGCTAACTCATCAACTCATTGGAATCTCATAAAGCATGGTAGTGTAAGATTAGAAGTACGATTTGAATCCGCACTAATACAAACAATTAACTGTATAGTTTATGCTGAGTTTGATAATATTATTGAAATAGATAAAAACAGAAATGTTAATGTAGACTATAGTAGTTAAAGTTATAATGTGTGTTAGATTTATGTGTAATGCATTTTTTTGTGTATGTAAAAATTATAAATTAAATAAAACAAATTATATGTAATATATTATTTTTTATTTCTTTATAAACCCCTATTAAACCTTATACAAAATCATACAGAAGTAATTTAAGTAAACAGAATCACACATGAATGAAGTAATTTAAGTAAACAGAATTCACTAATGATCAGCTAATGACTGTCATTGTTAAAAAAGTATTTTTTAACTTTTTCACTTATCTCGCATTCTTTCGTATTGACGAGACGCACTACACTGATGAATCATACAAATTATCACTAAGGAATGTTTAAGTAAACAGAATTCACTAATGATCAGCTAATGACTGTCATTGTTAAAAAAGTATTTTTTAACTTTTTCACTTTCTGCTATTGTCTTCGTAATATTGTATACGAGGGTGTTTGTGTTGTCGTAGATGCTATCCTCATTATTCTTCACATAATATTTAATCCTCGTGGAAGCATGTTTCCAATGATCAGTAGTTGGAATCTTGCATAGCTTCTTCATATCGTATATTTCAATTTTTATGAGATGCGTCGCTTGATCTCCGTCGTCGGAATTAGTAGAAATGTATGATACACCATCTCTAGCGGCTCGTGCTACGGTTGACGATAACAGCTTCCTCTTTCTTATTTTTGATTGAGCTTCAAAAAAATGATCAATCGATTGCGATTTTCTTTTTTCACCATTATTAATGACGATGTTATCACTCTCTTCTTGAGGGGAGAGTGGCGAGTAGTAATATTTATAGGTATTTTCATTGAAGTTGAATGATTTCTGCAACAACACAGTTATCATGTTAATATCAATTTGTTTACACTTAATCACACACACGTAAGAAAACAACAGAAAGAAAAGTAAGTTTGTCAAGAGAATAAACACTTACGTCCGGGTCCATTGAAGCGTTGAAGTAATACAAACGTAGTATTGGTAGATCCACTGCGGTCAAACGACTATACACTGATTCCATAATGGCAGCTGCTCGCCCTTATAAAGCACCGATAGGATATATCTTATCTAAGGTATTTCCACAGTGAAACTGATGTAACTTTATGAGTCAACAAGCTTATCTCGCATTCTTTCGTATTGACGAGACGCACTACACTGATGAATCATACAAATTATCACTAAGGAATGTGATTTAATATTTAGAAAGTATGTTTCGTATTGACGACACGACGAGACGCGCTACGCTGATGAATCATACAAATTATCACTAAGGAATATGATTTAATATTTAGAAATCAATATAATTAATCATTCCTATGTTAACCATTGAATAGATTGGTACAGTAATAATCTACTAATAGCAGTAATATCATGGATACACTAGATGTACAACAACATCTGAAAAAGATTCACCCCAGTCTAGAAAATAATGTTTATGCTGCTAATAGACTGCCCATGTATACCCACGTACCAACGTATATAATATGCAATTTAGATACAGATGATAAACCAGGCTCACATTGGATAGCTTTACATATCGATACGAATGGCATCGGTCAATATTTTGATTCATACGGACGATCACCTGCACGATATCATCTAGAGTTTTTAAAAAGGAATTGTAAAAGATGGGACTGGAATGTTGATATGATTCAGAATGAGTGGACTTCAGTTTGTGGCGAATATTGTTTAATGTATTTGCTGTATAAGTTTCGGGGATGTTCAATGCACAGTTTTACGAGCATTTTTACAGGGAACACATTGTACAACGATATTTTAGTGGATGAGATGTTTCGCTCCTATTTTATACATAATCACCAATAACATTTTGGAAATAAAAATTGTAACAAAAAAAAGTATGAGTTTTATTTATGACTAGCTGTGCCTGCGACTTCATCCGCGTGGAGCTTTACAAAATAGTTACTGTTCAGTGACAGACACACAAAAATTATAAATAAATATTTTGGTATATGTACTGAGTATGCATACATATGAGTTTAGTAAAACACGGTTATTTTAATATTACAAACAGACACTCCAATTTTATTTATTTATATATATATATATATATATACATTGAGAATAACAAAGAATGATAATAATATAATACAATAGCACAGATAAGCAAGGTGCATCATTAGAAACAGATAAGAGCGGCAACGACCTTTTTCGAGAAACAATGGATGGAGCACAATAGCGACGATGCTCGAGGAACGATAGATAAGCGGACAATAGAGGTAATTAAGGGTACTGGAGTTTGCAAATGTAGAAACCTAAGTCGCGAATCGTTAGAGTTAGCACAAAATGGATGCGTGCAATCGATTTAGATGACCCCAAAACCTTTTTTTTTTTTTTTTTTTTTTTTTTTTTTTTTTTTTTTTTTTTTTTAGGATCACTCGATCAGAGGACCGACCGTTTGTACCAGTTCTGGCTCGTGAGCCAGAACTGGTACAAACACACTACTAACGTGGGTTACGACTCCGCTGAGCTCAGGCTATAGAAATCCATAATGTCGGAGTCTATATAGGAAAAGTTAAACATCCAGCGAAGTGGATAAAGATCAGCTAGCATTATATACTCGTATAGGTTATTTTTATAACATATTAAATAGTTTAAATCGATCGTAAATTGTAATTACAAAATCTGTTTTAAAATAGTTTATATTAACCGGTACAACATATTGAGCGTTCAAATTTTTAATACTTTTCCAGAGTAGCTAATGTTAAGCACTTTTAGCAGGATATGTTTATACAGATTTAACCTCATTACGTACAACATACGGACGTTCGTAGGTGCCATTACCTACGCTGGGATTAAGTTTATCTAATCAACTTCGTGTTGCCACAAGGGAACGTCTTTTATTCTTAAAATAAATATCCTTAGAAATTAAGAACTTGTTTATATGTTGCAAAAATTGTAAATAAAATTCAAATTTACGTAAATGCATTTAAAACGTTTTTGTAAATAAGACATTTCTAATTAAAAGATAACAATGTTATTGACTTACGTCTCTGTGTAAAGTCCTTCCTTTAGATCCACTATAATATAAAGCTGAAGATTCTATAAGTTTTGTTAAGATTTCTTTGTTGCCAATTTTGAAAAAAATATATATTTTTATTATAGCATAATTATGTAGGTAGGGTCACTGAGCTCACTGACAAAAATTTGATTAGGGTTTGCCACAAGATAATCGGGATCATATGATAAAAAAACCACATAAAATAAGTTTTTTTTTAAAATAATATTTAGCCTACTGGAATTATGATTCCAATAGACATCGTGAAAGCACTTACTTTTTATAATCAGAATTTTAGAAAATGTTATAAGTAGGTACCGAAAAATCTTACTTCGTCAAAAATACAAAAACGTAGATAGTGACACAGTCGAAAGCTTGCCACTCAAAAGTTAAGACGAAAGGTTGAAACGATTCCCCGACAAGGCCCCGTAAATGTCCCGTTGTCAGTTTGTTGATAAACTTTTAATGTGACACCACAAATAAGGTATTCGATACGAAGGGGAACATAATCGTGCTGTTTCGTTTACCCTATTTACCGATTATCGTGTTACAAGACATCCCCAAGCAGTATTTGGCTTTATATGGTTGCATTGTTAAATAATTTAATGAGTAATTTAAACATCGCTTAGAGACAGCGTCGATTACAAACCGACCTCGAACTGAAAACGACGTTTTGTAAATAATTTAAATTAGTTTTGATAATTAGATTTGTTTCCATTTTTCAAATTTATTGTTGTACTAGCTGTACCCGCGACTTCGCGTGGAATTTAACAAAAAAGTTAAAAAAAAGTTCGATAAAATGATCTTTGATATTCTTTGATTTCCTTTATTAGCATGAGCAGGCGGTCGAGCGATGCGGGGCAGAGGGTATGGACTCGCCCGCGCCCGCGCCCGCGCCGCCCGTAGGCATCTCAAGGAAAGAACGCTAGCTCGCCGAGCATTAAATGTTTCGCTGCTAATTACTTCTAACGATGATATCTCAAAAACTATTTATCTGATTGATATAGTGTAAAGGGCAATTATAATCTGCATTAAATTCTTAAGCTAACTAACATATTTATGTGGATAAGGATCAATACTGAACTAAAGAAAATAGCTTTGAAAATAACGTAATATTTTTAATTACAAATTTGAACATAAAAGTGGTTATTGTAAGTCAACCGTAAGAGATAGAGATATGCTGTCGCGGACTTTTTTGTAGCATTTTTATAGATTTTGAATTCGCTAGTACATTACTTAACTATAGGTATCTTTGCTAGTTTACGCAGCGTTCGCGAGGAAAGGTCCCCGTTGGCGAGATTTTTTGCGACCTCTTCAACATTTATCGCCATATTTCTGCTAATTTACATAAAAGCATAATAAATTATATACCTAAACCTTCCTCAAGAATCACTCTTTCTATTGTTGAAAACCGTGTAAAAATCCGTTCAGTAGTTTTCGAGTTTATCGCGTTCAGACAGGAGGACAGACAGACAGACAGGAGGACAGAAAGACGCGGCCGGGGGACTTATTTTTATAATAAGTATAGATTGTGCTAAATTTGTTTGAAACGTTTGGTTGTATGATTCAACATTTATGTTCTCGATCATGTAAAATATCAAATTGCCAGTAATAACCGCACAAACACGGTTAATACGTACCTAATAAACACGTCAGTAATCGTAGGATAGGGTGAATGGCCTGCAAGAGGCACACGAGCTGCGCAAGCTACCTGCTTGCACCGATTCGCTAATTATATTCTACGATACATCTAATAGATAGAGTTTATATGAAGAAAACATAAAAATGCTTGTCGGGCGAAAGAACAAAACACATTTAAAAAAAAAACAGAAATTATTTATAGGGGACAAAACGAGTTTAATAGCGTCTAGTACAAATTAATTCAAGGTCACAACGAGATGTGTAAACAACTTAGTGCAGAAATTAAAATACATATAAACGAGAACACCATATCAGGAACGGCATACAAAATGTCGTCTATTCAAGTTCAGGTCTTCGGCGAGCACCTGCCTTAGCATGGAACGGTGGCCGGTATCAGACGCGCACAGTCCTCGAGTACGCATGTCCTCTTTTTAAAACGTAAATAGTTTTTGTTAAATTCGCTTAATAGCCTTGACTCGAACCTCTTAGCAACGTCTGTGGGAACAAGCGGAGAGCTCACGTTTCGTTTTGTTCTGTCCGTCTGCAGACCATGTGAGTACAACGCATCCGGCAGACTCACATCGTTGCTTGACATTATGTTGAGTGTTTATTTATCGGCTTTTGCTATGAGATACATGATTAATGGCGGCTACACACGCAGTGAAACAAGATGTTCTATATTAAAATAAATATTTGCGTACTATATAATTATGTACCTAGCATATTAACGCTGAAAATAATAGCTGTTTAGTTTGCTTTTGTAGATCACGCGAGATTATGTTTTATTTAAAGTATTTTTATTCAGTTTGTGTAAACTCCTTAACTCTATTAAACAAAGAGTGAACAAAAAATGAACTAAATTGAAGTAAATTCAGTTTGGTTAAAAAATCCAGCATTTATTAAAATTACCCACTAAAATTCGTTACACGCTATAATAAAGGCAGTTTAGATTTTAATCTGCTTGACGTTATCAGTTAAATCACGATTAACTCGAACCAAAACGCTACCGCAGACCTATTCGCTTGTCGATTCGTTTGTCAACCATGAACAATGCACGTCATGTATTTTTAAGTACTTATTTCATGCGGAAAGTGGACTGCACTTATAGTTACGTGTTGTAATTATTGCATTAGAGACACACAGCACACTAGGACAGCATCTAATAGTGAATAAATTTTATCTAAAGTAGAACGATTATTCCATCTGTAATCCAAATATATTGAAGTGCTTTATTATTTTTATACAAACACAAAATCATTACACTTACTTGTTCCATCATAATCTTTTAAAGCTATATTTATATAGGTATGAATAATACCTGAAAAGTTAAAATCAAAACAAGTCAAATTTAGAAATCATTCCGCTTACTATTTAGCATCCATATCGAATATACAAAACTTTAAACCGATTAACATAAAAACGACTTCCATAAAAATTTGAAAGTTTAGTCCAAAACAATACTAAACAAATAATGACTAATAAATTTTAATCAAATACGCCAGTCACTTATCAATTGTGCCAAAACAATTCACGAAGCAAAAACAAGAATAATAAATAATCATCATACTAGTTAGCCGGAGTTAATTTTTTGCGCGATTCCAAATAAAAAAGATAGACTAAATCTTTCTTAATCTTTTTAATGGTCGAGCTAATGTACCTACTGAATGAACAAAATATACAATATAAAAGAAAACAAACGTCGTCAAGATTGTGAAACGAGTCGAAAAAATAATTCGCTGCAAACATAAGTTCAATTAACGAGACGAACAGCCGTAACGTAATGCTTGTATCGTATATTTGTTAACTACTCTGGTCCCAGTCTCCACCCAGCGTGGGTAGTGTGCCTCATTAAATGGGGGCAATAAAAAATGTTCGACTGGCTTACGTAAGACGTATTATTTCCGTGTCTGAGCATCGACGGAGGTCAATGCGCATATGATCTTTTTACTCTGCTAATCTGTTATTTCGGACGATTAACCGCTGTATACTTAACAAGATTATAAATTAATGTCTTCTTCAAACATGTCTAGTATATGCTTTTTTATTTAACACAATACCTTATGTTTAGATTAGTTGTATGAACTTTACAAGATTATTTTCTAGTTCGATTATCCGACAGTGACGCAATTTAATATTGGTTTTGCAAAAAGCATTATTATCATCTTCTATCTATATAAGAAAAATGAATGTTGCTAAGCGCATAACTGGAGAATGGCTCCACTGATTCGGCTAAATTTTTTTTTGTATGTTCCTTAAATCCCACGGAAGGTTTATATAAAAAAAAAATAAAGAAAAACAGACAACGAAGTCTGTCCGGGCAGCTAGTTATGAATATAATATGTCTTACAATATAATAAATTTTCTTGCAATTGTCCTTAGATTGTCGATTATTTTGGATAAATCACTAACTTTTAGTGTACGTTTTTTTAAATATAGTTTTATCAACCTGTGATCAGCCAATTGCTATAATCAGATTTGTTGGACTATTCATATCTTGTATGGAATGTCTAATCCATGGATTTGGCTACTTCCAGGAATGATGCAGCCATGCCGCAATTGTTTTAAATAGAGGCCAGTATATGTCTCTTAAAAAGATACACATTGTCATCAGTGTGTAGCATAGATGGGGCCAGTTTATTCTTTTTTCTTCTAGTCTTTTTCCTGTACTTTGTACACGATTTTTCGACCTTCTCCTGAATTGTGGCCATTTCGATATCGTCATTTATTTCCTTATTTTTAATAGACCATGGTGTATTTGTTAAGTTCTTTAGAATTTTATTTTAAAAAAATATATAGGTAATATTTAGATGTTTGCGTGACTTGCGGTGCCGCAGAGTTTTATGGTTTAGGTCCATATTGGTCTAATTATGGATTTATTCCCAAGTATTTTACTGTGTTTTTCTGTGGAAGATTAATCCCATTTAGAATACTTGCGGACAATTACCACTTCTTAGCGTGAATTTTGTGTTGATTTTGCAATACTGGTCTTAATCCTCCACTTTCCTAGACAGGAACCAACTTTGTTAAGATGTAATTGTAGTCTACTTGAAGCAGTTTCAGGATTTTTAAAACAGAAAAGCTGTGGAGTATCATTGGCATAAGTATGACTACTCATTACTTCTTCTGATGTGGGTATACCGTCTATGTAGACGGTGTACAGAACGGGTCCGAGAACGGAACCTTGTGGCACTCCCACCTCTATTTTCCTTAGTGAGAACAGATGATCATCGTACTTTGCTTGGAAAAACCTACCCTGCAAGTAGGATTTTAGAAGCATATAATTTGTATTTGGTAAGCAGATTTTGAGTTTGAACAGTACTCCTTTATGCCCATTTTATGCCATACTTTATCAAAAGCTCGCTGGACATCTAACGGGACAACTCAGCATTATGCCTTCTTTTATTTTATTTCTTCCAGAGCTTGTCGTATTGTGTGAGCAACTCAATAAAATTGAACTGTACCGTGATGTGCACTACAAACTTGGCAATAAGCGTGTAAGAAATAGCCTTTCAAACAACTTTGATATGACAGGTAGCAAACTAATTGGTCTATAGGAGGTTACATTAGTCTGTGGTTTGAGACGACTTGACTATCATTGTTATGGTAGAGACTTTCTAGAGTAAGGGGTTATATTCTAGTCGTAGAACTGCGTTAAATATTACGTATTGCAAGTAGCACAATGCTTTTCCTCGATAACTGCTTAAGAACTTCAGCTGTTATTAGATCGTGGACTAGAGCTCTCTTTTGCTCTAATTTTTATAATGTTTTCCAGACTGCTTTTGGAGTGATTAATGGCAGAGGCAATGAAATTTGTTGTTCACTATTTACAATTGAATTTATTTCATGTTTGGGATATGATTCATTTGATCTAATTCATTTTCATCCTCAAGGAACTGCGCAAACAACTCTACTATTTACAAGAAGGTTTTAGCCCACGTACCATTTCTTTGTTTAAATAGAGTTACATGGTCTGTTGATCTTCTGAGAGATTTGGATATTCAAATTCAAAAATTTTTATTCAGCATAAAATTATTACAATTTCTTACTGAACGTCATGAGTCTACTACCAGTTCGGAAAGAAAATGCCTCTGACCTGAGAAGAACTGGCGAAAGAAACTCAGCGGGACTAATATCATTTTTTTTTAATCATTTTTTTTTTCCAAAGTAGATAATTTCCATAGACTATAGTTATCGATTTTTTTTGATCACTGAAACTAAGATAAAAAAGGATCGCAATTAAAAGTTCTGTATCCTCTCTATATGAAAAAAAAATTATGTACATTTTTATACTTTGCCAAAACATGAGTAAGTACTAACACACACGTCATGTACTTAATACAATTATTTCGATATTACTCAATTCAATTGTTTATTTATACAGATTAAACAATTAAATAACAACAGCTTTTTCCATTGTAGCATCAACTATTTACCAAAATTATAATGTCAATTTATAAGAGTATGGAATGTGAATTTACTGTAAGATAAATAAATTTAATAAATTGTCAAACACCTAGAAAATTAAAAGTACCTAGGTATAACTAACGAATAGGACCTTGAAAGTACTCAGTATATTATTAATAGCCGTTCACAATTGCGTCGCTAACCTTGAACACATTTTTAATCACAATAATATTTATAGGCAAAATAGATACCGATATTCCTTCGTTTTAGATGTTCCATTGTTCCACATATCGAAATGAGGTTCTTGACAATCGTGAAACATCACAACATAATATGACCAATGTATTCCAAATCTCACGCTATTTGTTTAAATATGATTTAGCATTTAATAAAAATTAAACCAATTAACGGTCCCCAGTAGAATGTAAACTTGTGCGTGGTTCCGGAAATACAAAACATACGACCACACCACGACAAGTGTGTGCATACAAACATTTGACATTGTGCGGGGTGCAGTAACTTGTAGTGTGAAATACGTCTGTGTATAAATGTATCAATTTCAATCAAAGGCCTTAGAATAAATTAACAATGAATGCTTGGATACTGGATAGTTTCGATTCTGATTAACAGACTTCAATTCAAGAGCTTCTCAACCACCATCCTTTTTACTTTTTTCTACCTCAGAACACCACGACATCATTTTCGTTCACATATATGATATGAAAATAATTACTTAAAGTATTGCTTTCGCTGATCCAGCCTAAAGACAGATGTTTTTATTTTTTTAATCAAAACATACCATATAATTATACCATATTTAAAGTAGTTACCAACAATATTCATATAAAATGGACTGAAGTTTATTGGGCTTTGTTTTATTTTCATATTACATTACACAATGGCCATTCATCAGGAGCGAAGACCGTAAATCTCAAATTAGGAACATTGTAAAGTTTTATTGACTTCTAACGACCTCAGGTAAACCTCATATTTCTTTTAAGAAAACACAAAAGGCAAAAAAGGTCGACTACTTACGTAACCGTTCCCCGGTACGATTTATGGCACTTTTCTTTTTTTTATATAATTTAACGTTTTATCTCATGCTAGTGACATTTCATTTGATTTGCGAGAGAAAGATACGATAAATTCTGATTCTGACATTCGACCAACCGTTACTACCTATAAAAGAATAACAATACCGTTGGCATACATACGCTATGAATCATTTAGACACTAGATATTAACAGCACCGAAAGATAAACGCTAGAGTAGGCTCTAGCCGGGGTATAAAGAAATCTCAATTGCTTATTTTGTGCAAAAACAAAGAATGTAAATGTTCACACGGCGGGTGGTGAGTAGCGACAAACGCAATGAAATTACGAACAAGGTCCATTGTGACGTTTGAAAAGAAAGTCGGAACGAATTGTAAATGGGATCAAAATGCCGGGTGACGCACATGGAATACATCGAAACAATTGACGCCCCATGAGGTTTCTGAATACCATCCTTTGCGATTGTATGACGTTACAAAGGATGCCAAATATTCCATACTGTTTAATAAATCCTAAACTTTAAAAGAAGCGACTACAGATTATTATTTGAGCAATAAATCAATCTGGGCAGAGGACACCAATAAGAAAAAGTCAACTTAAGAATTCCGCGCCGTCGAACAGCTGTATAACGAAAAAGATTTCCTATATTAGACAAAACATTTTAGTAAAATAAATAAAAAAGGTATAATATTAAAAATTAGAGATTAAATGTGAACTCAGAAATTGGTATTAAAAATAACAATTGTATTATTCTCTTGATATCCTCATTTCCATTTAGATTTAAGTCATTTTGTACCGCCCAAGATGCACGAGTAACAGTATTGTTCGACAAAGCAGTCTGCTGCCAATGACAGATAAGAGCAATATAATGAGCACAGCGACCTACAATGGAATCTCGCTAGAATATGCCCATGCGCAACGTCGTCCACCAATTTAAATGAAACGATAATACCCTTTAACAATGCCTATTACTATAATAAGCTATCCACGTCCTATCTTTAAACAATGAGAGTACGACCGAAAAAACTTAAATTTAATTTACAAAAGCAACTAGACAAAACAAATCTACGCAAAAGTACAGTGCAGTGGGAGGATAATCTTTTCAAATTACTATGTTCCTGTCGGCGTGAAAATTGGTTAACTGTTTGTATAAAATTAATTTTAACTTTACAAAGAATATAAACGAAAACGATTCGAAATTCACAAGAATCGCCGGCGAATAAAGTCGCCAACTTAGCATGAGTCTACATCTCGAATAAAAAATCGAAGTAAGTGATAAAATCATTTACAATTTAAAAGCGTGAACGTTTGAGTAGATAATTTTTTTCTCGTTAATTATCAATTTTATTTGACTACAACATTTTGATTTAATTGCTTTATTATATAATTTAACACGTTATAGAAGAAAATATTTACATAAATTACACAGTTTTATATCACGATTACAGTTAAAATCCATTATCTCTCGTCACTTGCGCCAGTACCTACGTCCGCACAGCTGCCCGACTGGTTTGTCCACTTGTGCCGGATTGATTTAACGTAAACGCACGATCTCAACCTCTTTCGTCTGTATGCTCTCCTGGTACTTCATTATCGATTTATATATCATCAATATTATCTATAAGTTTTATTTATAATTGATACAATTTTCATTTATTTTAATTATATTTGTGCTAGAGTTATTACGTAGGTATTACAGACAGCGATAAGATAAAGTCCAACTAATTTGAATAATGTATAATCAGCACTTTTAATTTCTTTTGAGATACTTCGTAACATTTGTGATAAATTGTATAGATTAAAACCTGGAGTTACATCATTATATAAAAATATCGTGTCACCGTGTTTGAGACCGCACTATTTCGAAATGGCTAGAACGATTCTTAAGATTTTTTTGTGTACATTTCGTAGGTATAAGAATAGGTCGTAAAGTATTTTTCATACTTGGTGATTAGTGCCTATATCCAAAAAGAATTCTATTTAAACTTGACACGTTTCAAAATTCGCAAGACAGGACAAGGTCCATCGGGTCAGCTTCAGCTAATTTATCTTTTAAATAAAAATGAATTGCTAATGCGTTGCTAAGTTCAAAACTTGAAAACGACTGGAGCTATTCTGCAGATATTTCTTTATGTTTTCTTATACAAATTATAGAAAGTTCATATGGAATGAAAAATTTTAAAAATTACGCGATGTTATAGAATTATTTCGATTCCATGCCTTTGACAATTTGCGAAATATGACATACTAGCTGTGCCCCGCGGTTTCACCTGCGTTGATTTGAGGGAAAAAAATGCTTTCCTTTTTTTCAATAGTATAAGATTTAATTAGCTTGATATATTTTCCTTAGTTTACACTACATAAATTTCTGAACGCACGCATAAATATTTGACCAAAGAGTATATTATAACCACTACGTTTTATATTTGACAACCAATACATATTATGTCAATCCGTTTTCATTACTGACATTATTATACATTTTTAAAATGTAAACTACGCCACTATCCGTATATTGTGGATATAATTATGTTGTCGATTCAAAACCTTTATTTAAATACGTTCTTTAATTTTATCGGAGAGTTTACCATATCGACGGGATGAACATTAAATGTTTGACAGTGACGAAACACGAACATAGTTCCATACAAATTTTCATTCCCACCTTTCAACCCCTTACACCCTTTTATTCGCATTAAAAAGTAGCCTATGTCCTTTCTCAGACTCTAGACTATCTGTATACCAAATTTTATTTAAATCTGTTCAGTAGTTTTGCCGTGATTGCGAGACAGACAGACAGACAAAGTTACTTTCGCATTTATAATATTAGTATGGATTTTGGTCGGGCCACCTCATAAGATCGAAAATATATGTACAAAAACATGACCATGTATGTAGTAAAGTAACAATGTAATAAACAATAGAAATGGATTAAAATATAAGCTATACTTTTGTAAAAGATGTTTAATTCTTTGCCAATTTAATTCTTAACTGAGTGTGGCTACGGCACTAAAGAATGTAGCCACCCCCTCTCTTCCCGTGGGTGTCGTAAGAGGCGACTAAGGGATAACACAGTTCCACTACCACCTTGGACCTTAAAAAGCCGACGGATGGCGGGATAACCATCCATGCTGGCTTTGAAATACACAGGCCAAAGACGGGCAGCAGCGTCTTCGGTGCGACAAAGCCAGCCCTGCGGTCACCAACCCGCCTGCCCAGCGTGGTGACTATGGGCAAAACACATGAGTTCGCGTCATAATGTCGGGCGCGAACTTGTGGAGGCCTGTGTCCAACAGTGGACTGTGATAGGCTGTAGTGGAATCTTACTCAATTTATTCTTACATAGGTACATACTTCTCACAATAATTATATGATAATTTAATTTAAAAATCATAACAAACCAGGAATTCCTGTACTTATTTGATATTACTGTACAATAGAGAATTGCACTTAAGTTTTACAGTACCTAATAACATCATAAAAAATATGACATCATCATCATCATCATCATTTCAGCCTATCGCAGTCCACTGCTGGACATAGGCCTCCACAAGTTCGCGCCAATAATGGCGTGAACTCATGTGTTTTGCCCATAGTCACCACGCTGGGCAGGCGGGTTGGTGACCGCAGGGCTGGCGCCGTCGCACCGAAGACGCTGCTGCCCGTCTTCGGCCTGTGTACTTCAAAGCCAGCAGTTGGATGGTTATCCCGCCATCGGTCGGCTTTTTAAGTTCCAAGGTGGTAGTGAAACTATGCTATCCCTTAGTCGCCTCTTACGACACCCACGGGAAGAGAGGGGGAGGCTAAATTCTTTGCCGTAGCCACACAGCAGCCGTAGCCACACAGCACAACAAAAATATGACAATGATATAGAAAAAAATTGTAAATAGCTTATAATATAAATAAAAAACAAATTGTTGCATGTATAAAGAATTATAATTATGATCTCTTCACATTGGCTATAAATATTTTTGGACATAGGTAGGTATATTATTATGAAGAGAAACATTTATAAAATACAGTAAGTCAGAAATTTAGATGATTATTTTATAGTAGGTATGAGATTATGTTCTTTATACTCATACTCATGTTATAAAGAGGTAAAGTTTCTAACTTTGTTTGTTTGTAGGGGGTAATCTTTGCAAATACTGATCCGATTATGAAAATTCTTTTCCACCAACCAACAGAAAGCTACACTATTCGGGAGCGACATAGGCTAAATTTTATTGTTATTGAACAAAAAATTCAGTAAAAAAATAATGGTATATGTAAATCAAGTCGGAGAAATGCGAGCGAGATGAAAACTTTACTATATATTGCATCGCAAAATAATTAACGCCCAACGAAGTTGGCACAGGTCGGCTAGTGAATATTTTTCGTTTTGTAAATTGTATCCGATAAAAAATCAGGGCAGAACTAACTGCCTAGTAATCAATAGTGCATTGTTGCTGTTCACTTTTTTTTTTCAATACAGACTAAATGTATGTTTTTTGTACTCTTTTTGTATGTGGATTTGAACTGATTGGAGATACATTATATACCTACCTCGGAATATGTTCGTTCTCTCATTTTTAATTAATCAATGCCCTTCTTGAACTTTAATATAACATTTTTTTTTATAAAATTGTATTATAAAGAATCGTGTGAAAATTCACCTATATAATTCATAAAATAAATGTTAACATTTGAATTTTTTCTTTAGCCTTAATAATCATTTGATAAATAATATTTACCCATATTTAAATTTATTTCAAATAAAAGGTTTATTTGGAATGTGCACATTTTCAAGTTAAATGTTATTTACACTACTAATTTTTCACTTGAGCACTAGATAAATGATATTATACGCATTATGGATTAAAGTGAACAATATTAAGGGTAGTAATATAGATGGTACATAACAGAAACATGAAAATTTATTGCCTTTTCATTATAAAATACATAGGTAGTAGTTTTCACTGTAGGCAGTTTGTACAATAGATGTCAAATTTTATCTTTTATTATTTATAGCTACTTATAGCTTTCTAGAATATCTAGAATGAAAAAAAATAATGGAAAATTTTATAATTAAAAAACAAATATTTCCAACATACCTGACGTAGAGAACCGACGAACCATTTATGATTCTTCTCCAACCTAGCGGCACAGTTATAGTTTGAGGAAATTCACTATGCACATTCCTTAATTCAGGTGTCTCGGTAGAAGGCAGCACAGAGGAAGGCAGCACTGCCAGCATCACACCCTCCGGAGTCCGGACCAACTGGGGACCACTACCGTCTCCCTCACTAACTATCGATCTACTTACACCAATTTGTTGATTCAGTATATTTATACTTTGATTCACAATAGACTGATGCGACACACTTTGTTCTAGCAACTGGTAGTTCACAAAACTCTTCCTTACTTCCCGTTCACTTGTGTTTATTACATCGTTGTCACCACTTTGCACCACATTATCATTGACCTGGTTTTGGTTGTGCACTCCTACTGGTAACATATTATCTGCACTCACAGGACATCTTGCTTGATACGCACTCAACTCCCCTATACTTAAAGGTAACCTGACATTGTATGTATCTAAGTTAGTCCAGTCAGGATTGTCACAGTCCGCCTTCACAGCCACACCGCTGGACCTATCGTTGGCCTTGCTGTCCTCATCCCTCATACATGTATCTCTCAGATATGACTGCGAAGCAGGAAAAAATTCATCCCGTTGTCCTGTGACGTTCTCGGATGACTCGAAGTTATTTAATTTGGCTTCAGGATCATTGAAGGACTTGAAGTAAACAGTACCAGGTGCGCTCCCTTGGTCGTTCTGTTCGATTTGCTGGCGATAGAGTGTGTTTCTGGGCAGAGTGAGATGTTGAGATACGTTGTCGTGGAGGTAGAGCGTGTCGGGCGGGTCGGGGCCCGCGGCCGCCTCTAGCTGGCGCGCCTCCGCCACGTACACCAGCACGCGCGGCGCGCCAGCCACGCCCGCTCGCGGCGCGGCCACACTCGCCGGCTTGCCGGACATCTCGTACGAACATCACACGCCACATAAGCTACCCGATCACTAGCTGAACGCGACCGACCGACGATCCGCCGAGGTACCAGCAGATGTAGAGTGATCCCACCTATCATCGCTTTCCACCCGCCGATCATCGCTCGATGCCCTCGCTGTGTTCTGGAACCACTGCACCATCCTCGATTATTCGCTTTTTGTTCATCAATGTCATCAATCTTATCTCCTTAATTGTTTTATGGCGGGCAAAACAAATGGGGTCTAATAGTTTTATGGCGGAGCCTTTTTCCGTCTCATTGTATAACAAAAAGGTCATAAAATCTTTAGAATTCACTACTACTGTGTCTTATATCATTTAAGAATCCATATTGACACTTCAAAAATGTAAAAAGGTCACAATATGAAAAAATAATTCTTCATCTTTAGTAAGACAAGTTTCACCAACTTTTTAATATCTTTTTTTTCTGACGTTTTTTTATACTACAACACAAATTATTGTTTTTCATTACCACTAAAAACACAAAAAAAAATATCGGATTCGCAATGCGATGCCATCAAAGTGAAACTATGAAGAACAACGAATGAAATCACCCCGGTTATGATATACGACTAACAGTTAAAGGTAGTTAAAACTATTTCTTCTCAATGTTCCTCTATAAGCTTTACGATCAGTTGGGTTATAATGTAATTATGGCTACCTAGTATAGATAAAATAACCAATAAAATCCTGTAAATATTGTTGCTGTCCTAAATCTGATTGGTTAAATTTACTGTTTCAACTTTAAGTACTGGCTATAATTAAACTACATCGGAAGAGAAAGAGATAAAAAATGAAAAAGTGTTTTGCTTTCAATACGACGGTAACAACGCGAACTAAAATGCTTTCGACCTGCTTTACCGACACTAAACCTGAGAATACAATTTATTAAGTCACCATGGTTGCTTGGTTGCTTTAATGGTAGCTTAAGACTTAAGTGATAATTTGTACAATATGATAAATATTACACAATGCTTTTAAATAAAAGAAAAAAATATATCTAAACATATTATAACATTCTTTATATTTTTCAATGTACGTAATTACCAGTCATTGAGCGAAAGAGAAGTTCAAACGATTATTTCAGACAACATCCTTGTTATTCGAATTATTAAAATGACGGGTTATTATTTACTATTTTTTTTCTTTACAGTAAAATTATTATAGTCAAATAATCTTCATAATGCTTTACGTCGTTTGGTGTTACGTGCATAGATATAATAAACTTCCCTCAAAGGTTACGTGTCCAAGATAGATCGCGACTTTATTATTAATTGTATTTTTTCGAGTATGGCAGCGTTGAATGAAATGTCAAGTACTCGTGTTCGTGTAAAAAAATAAAAAGAATAAAGGCGGATTTATATTTGGCTGACGTGACGACACGTGTCGTGTCATGACGTGATGGCTAGCGTTTACACTATTATGTAGTGTTCTGACGCATCAGGACAATATTTTGAATCAATACAGCCGCAGCTCTAGAACAGGCCAAACGTTTGAAATGTTCTTCTATGAGTCATGGGATAGATAATCAATTTTTAAGATTTTTGAAAAATATTCAATATTTAATGCTGCTAACTCTTTTAAAAAAAGAAAGAAAGAGAAGAAGATTTTGATTTCATCCAACCATTTTATAATTTAAAATGGTTTCGGGGGGTGAAGTTGGTATTGGGTATGGGTGGGGGCGCTAAGACCCGAGCTTAGTGTCTTCTATAAAAAGCCCGTCTTCTGACTGCAGTCCTCTGATGGTGGAGTACAAGTATGCAGGTACCAACCAGTCCGATCTGTCCACGTCCACGTCGTACCCCCTGGGACCTTCTGCGCCCGTACTCTAAGTACGATCACCATCCCTTTCTCAGAGCGCAGATGCTAAGGACAAAGGGCGAAGGCGAGCAACCGGCGCCTTAAAACTGGTTTCAACTCGGAAGGGACGATACCTGAAAATAAACGGAGCTAGGTCTTGAGCTCAAAAGTGGCAGCCCCACTAAAGGCCTAGGACGCAGGGGGTTAATCACCCACTCGTCTAAAACCAAACGATTATGAAAGGAAGAACAAAACTTACGGACCGGATTTTAAACCAACGACCTGGCTACTCAATAATGGCTAACGAATTTACCTTATGTACATGGAACTTGAGAACACTGTACAGACCAGCGGGCCTTCAACTTTTATGTCAACAACTTGCAAATCACAGGGCTGATATAACAGCGGTTCAGGAACTAAGATGGTTGGGACGTGGCGTTATTGATAAACCAGATTTCGCCATATATTATAGTTGTAATGAAAAGCATCATACCTTTGGAACGGGTTTCGTCGTGAGCAAACGCTTAAAACATCTTGTAATTGATTTCCAACCAATTAATGAACGTATGTGTAAGATCAGACTTAAAGGTAAATTTCAAAATTACACAATCATTAATGTGCACGCTCCGACGGAAGATACTGACCTAGAAGAGAAGGAAAGGTGGTATTCCGATGTGGAAAACGTGTATTCTAAATCTCCCAAAGGTGACATCAAGATTATAATTGGAGATATGAATGCAAAGGTTGGAAGAGAAAGTATATATCGACCAACGATAGGCTCCCACAGCCTACACGAAACATCTAACGACAATGGCATACGCCTCATTGATTTGGCAACTTCCCTAGGAATGGTCGTCGGCAGCACACGCTTTCCACACAAGAATATCCATAAGATAACGTGGGTCTCCGCGGATAACGTCACCCGAAACCAAATAGACCATATCTCGACCTGAGACACATAAGGTCGAATGTCAACATTCGACCAAAATGGCTTTAATAGATGGCTGGAACCAGCATCTTGCGCTCTTTCTATGCATCTAAGAATCATATTTCTATCTCTTTTCTTTCTGTTATATTCACAAATGCATAAGGTCGAATCAGACAAGTTTTTCTATATACATCGTGGATTAAGGTCTGAAAACAACTACAGAATTTATGCTTTAAATTTTAGTGTGATCTTAAAGTCGAAAGTTGACTTCAGTTTTTTTGCTTTTAAAATAATTTTGAAATGAGGCAGGGTCAATTTTGTCATTCGACTTTATACTACAAGGATTGTCTGCCAAATTAAAACGTATTTTCAATTAAAACTTTATGCCTCTTAAATTTTAATTAATCAGATATCATATCTTGTGATATGCTGTTATGCCTCGAAAGGTTCATTTGTTTGATCAAGGTATACAAACAAAATAGCCCTTATGCTTCTAAAAACTGCTCCTTTACGGTTGAATACAAATGCATATGTGAAAAAGAAACGTTATTCCATTGATTTAGTGATCAGACTCGGATGCGATACAATGACATCGGCCATTATCGCCGGTCACTAGGTCGTCTTCGGTGTCGCGCGGGTTGGCCTATCAGCGCATCGCACCGAGCGAGTGCCGCTCCGCACCGCATTCGCGGGTTTGTTTTGTTGCGAGAAGTTAAGAAGTTTAAGTGAATAATTAAATTATTAAAATTGTTTGTGGTTTTTTAAAGTTATAGTCATTTATTAAATAATTTATGGAAGACGAAGATCAGGTGAGTGCATTTATTTAATTAATACCTACCTACTAAATAGGTTTTACGTAGCAAATCGTGTGGCGTGGGTCAGTGTTTTTTTACCAGTTATAGTTAAAATTACGTGAACTTACATGTATTTTGTTTTTCTGTTTTTCAGAACATTATATTCACTCGTTTACTTAATAAACGACACAAACTCATCGAGCTTCGAAATATGATTCAGTCCCGCAGCAGCCAAGATAAAGCTGGCGAAAAATGTGATTTAGTTGCCGGGAACGAGAATCGAGGTCTATACCAGGAAACTATAACAGGGCCAAGGTACTGTGATACGAAAACAAGATTTGGAGTCGATGGGCATATGTCTGAAGTGGACTGTTTAGATCCTAGCCGAGAATTCTCTGATTATGATAGTGATGATAGCGTTAAAGACAAGACTTACGAACCACACAGAGATCTTTCGGATGCAAGCCACGTCAGTGATTCACCAGTAAAAGTTTTCGCTATACCCAGGTCAATGAAAGTAAAAAGAAAGCTGTCTTTTTCAAAAGAATCCCCTTAAAAAGTATGCTAAAATGGCTAATCATGATGTAAGCTTAATAACTTTAGATGATCTTCTAGGCCCACAAAATAGATATAGATCTGAAACTCCAGTTCTAAACGAAAAATCTCAAGAACCTGACCCTTCTTTTGTTCCGACGAGTCTGCAATTAACTCCTGTAGTTTATTCTTCAGTAGAAACCTTTAATGAATCTTTGCTATTCGAAATTCAAAGTAGTCCTACATTTGAGCTTTCAAATAATACGAATAGGATAATAGTTCAAGAACAGACAAGTTCATCTCAGAATAAAAATGATCACCCAGAAAACAAAAATTTAATAGACAGCGACCATACCACAGGACTTTCAAATATACCGCGTTTTGATGATACTTCTTCTCATGACGATAATATATTAAACTCTTACGAAGTTATGATTGCAGATACGAATAGGAATATTTATTTACCAGTGGATAGACAAATAATAAATAATGCAGACATGGAATTGATCGACACAGCAATGCCTTCTAAATTTAACTCAAAAAAGAAAATAAAAAATGTGACTAAAATATGGAAAAGAGTTGCTACTAAAATTGCGAGGCTAAAGGGTTCTCCTTATCACTCAAGTGTAGCTAAAAAAAAACCTGAAATAGACGGCCGTGAACTGAAACCTCCATGTACATGTAAATTTAAATGTTATGAAAAAGTGCCGCATGACACAAGAATGCAAATATTTACTGAATTTTGGAAAAAAATTACCAGTTGGGATCAACGTCGCCAGTTTATAGTATGTCACGTCACAAAAAAACTAAAACGCATGATGAGAACTGATGGAGAGTGGAGACTTTAATACGGACCGAAGAAAATTTTCCTATGAATACAGACTTATTGTCAATTCAAAGAGCGAGAAAATATGCCGAACTATGTTCCTTAATACGCTTTCTATTGGAGAAAAGTTCGTGAAGGTGAGTTTGGAGAAACAACTGGATGGCGGGTTGGTAGCTCCAGACCAGAGGGGAAAGCATGTTCCTGGTAATAAAACATCAGATGAGGTTGTCCAATCAGTGGTAGATCATATTAACTTATATCCATGTTATGAGAGTCACTATTCACGACAAAAAAGCGGACGAAAGTTTTTAGGACCGGATTTGAATATCCCTACTATGTATAGACAGTATAAAGAGATGATGGATGCAAAAGAGACCCCCACAAATTTAATAGCCAAGGAATGGCTGTACCGAAACATCTTTAACACAAAGTTTAATTTAAGATAAGGATTAAACTGCCGTCAGTTGATACTTGTGATGATTGTGATGCATTTGAAAGGAAGCTATTTGAAAGGAAGCTATTAGATGAGATAGATGACAAACTTAAAAAAAAGATAGAAAAAGAAAAGGAAATTCATGCCGATGCTGCGCAAGAAAGATACAGCTTGAAGAAAAATGACAAAAAAGATGCAAAAGAAAGTTCAGGAACAAAAAAGTATTGATGTTGTCTTGACACTGTATGTACTGCCTACCGGCAGTAGGCAGTACATACAGTGTCAAGACATATTATGAAATCAATGACATAGTAGGTATATACCGACTACCTCACTTCATTTACTAGCTAGGAAACGCCTTATTGCCTGTATGCACTGCACGTCTTTCTTTACATGCATAGATTTTATCATAAAAATCATAAAATAGGACTAAACTTAATGTAATTTTTTTTCAATCATAATGTTACATGTTACGAAAAAGCTTAAAGTATGCATTGAATTTACCAAAAAATTACAGGCATAAAGTTGTATCAGTACAAAGAAATAAATGTTTCGTTTTGTCATAGCCTTGTATAGGCATAAGGTCGAATGTCACCAAAAATGTGGTTTTTGAGCAATAATATATTATTTTAATACTATAACTTGTTTCATTGCTATACTAATACATAGGTATAACTATTATCTAAAAGATTTTATTATTTTTGTTGGCGTAACATAACTTATTTAATAGATATGACGCGATTTTACCAAAAACTTTCTTTCGGCTCTCCTCAAAACCTGTAAATTTCCACATCAGACCTAATGCGTCTCAGGTCGAGATATTTTGATAGACGGGAGACACTGCTCTAATCTTTTGGATGTCAGAAGCCGTAGAGGAGCAAACATCGACTCCGATCACCATCTTGTTGTATGCAAAATAAGAGCACGAATATCACGGTACAAGTACACCAAAACGGTAAGAACGAAAAAGATTGACACAACAAGGCTAAAGAGAGAGCAGGATGTCAAATACAAATATATGGACACAGTTAACAGAGAACTTATGAAAGTGGGCGAAAGAAGTAGCATTGGCGATTCTGATAGCACCTGGCGGAATCTTAGGGAGGTTTTATCTACGGCTGCTGGTGAGATTTTGGGATTTGAGGAAAAAATGAAACGTAACGACTGGTTTGATGATGAGTGTCAGAGGGTCACTAATGAGAAAAATGATGCGTACAGATTAATGCAACAGAAGTACACTCGCAGGCGTAGAGAAGAGTATAATGAGCGAAGAAGACGAGAAAAACACCTACATAAGAGGAAGAAAAGATTGTACGAAGAACAACAACTGCGTGAGATTGCATCTAGTTACACACAAAAGGAAACCAGAAACTTTTACAACCAAGTAAATAGAGGACGGAAAGAATTCAAACCCAGAACCACGGCGTGTAGAAGTAAGAGTGGACAGCTACTTAATGATAAAGATGAGATCGTTCAAAGATGGGCTGAATACTTTCGTGAACTTCTTAACAGTTCAGTGCAGACTCGTCCACTTTCTGTACCAGTACTTGAAGGTCTATTAAACACTCAACAGACTGATGAATCTGTGTACCCCACTATCGAAGATACTATACGAGCAATTCAGTCCATTAAAAATAACAAATCACCGGGAATGGACGATATCCAAGGCGAGCTTATAAAGTATGCCGGAACTGGTTTCGAGAAGGAGTTTCACCACCTGGTGCTCCAAATTTGGAACACTGAAAAAATGCCTGATGATTGGAATACATCTGTTATCTGCCCCCTACATAAAAAAGGCGACATATTGGATTGCAATAATTACCGAGGCATATCTCTCTTGAACACCGCTTATAAAGTTTTTGCCAATGTACTTTTTAATAAACTAAAGCCATATGTAGAATCCAGCTTGGGGGAGTATCAGTGTGGGTTCCGTCCAAACAGGTCCACAGTAGACCAAATTTTCTCGCTCAGGCAGATCCTTGAAAAAACGTATGAGTACAACGTGAACACTCACCATCTTTTCGTAGACTTTAAGGCTGCCTATGACAATGTGCACAGAGGTTTCCTCTACCAGGCTATGATGGAGATTGGCATCCCAACAAAGCTCGTGCGTCTGACGGAGATGACTCTTAGAGACTCTCAGAGCGTTGTTAGGGTTCAAACAAACGTATCAGAACCCTTCAGAACCAATGGCGGCTTAAGACAAGGGGATGCGCTCTCGTGCCTACTGTTGAACATCGCTCTCGACAAGTGTATTCGCGACTCAAAGATCGAGACCAAAGGCACTATCTACCACAAATCCGTTCAAATTCTAGGGTATGCGGATGACCTCGACGTGATAGGAAGATCTCTACCTGCAATGGAGAGTGCATACCTTGCGCTTGAAAAATCAGCTGCGGAGGCCGGTCTCCAAGTTAATATGGCTAAGACTAAGTACCTGAAAGCGTCAAAAGACCAGCAAACTATACTACAAGGAGTTAATATTGGCAACAACACCTTCGCTAGTGTCAATGATTTCGTATACCTGGGATCCTTAGTAACCGATAACAACGATGTGTCTTCAGAAATAAGTAGGAGAATAATGGCGGCTAACAAGTGCTACTTCGGACTACTAAGATACTTTCGTTCGAAACTTCTTTCAAGAAGCATAAAACTTCTCTTGTACAAAACCTTACTAAGGCCCATACTCACCTACGGTTCCGAATGTTGGGTGCTGAGCAAAAAAGACGAAAATTCCTTGTTGGTATTTGAGCGGAAAATACTAAGACGCATTTTCGGAGCTGTGATGGAAAATGAGAGATGGCGAACGCGTTATAACCACGAGCTATACCAAATGTACGATGAGCCAAACGTAATTAAGACCATAAAGATCGGGCGCCTGCGTTGGGCAGGGCACGTGTTACGAATGGACGAGGCCAGAGTACCCAAACGCCTTTTAGAAGGCCGACCTGAGGGCCGCAGAAGTCAAGGCAGGCCCAAGCTCAGATGGTTGGACGGCGTCGAACGGGATATGAAGATCTTGGGAGTAACAAGTTGGAGAAGGAAAGCCTCTAACAGATCGGACTGGAGAGCTTTGCTGGACCAGGCTAAGGCCCACCCGCGGCTGTAATGCCTCAGATGATGATGATGATGATTTTATAATTTACGTAAATAAACAAACGACTCTGACGCGTCATAACACAGCACTGCCGCGCGCGCACATTAATCTGACGTGTCGTGATGGCGGTGTTTCAGTACCCCCCGCAACCCGCTAGTCTGACGCGAACCGGGATCGGATCTGACGCGACACATCAGAAGCCATCACGACATGTCACAACACACAAATGTAAACGTTGTCATACAAAATGTATGATACCGATTCTGTTCTGATGCGACACGACACGACACGTCAGTCAAATATAAATCCGCCTTAAGGCCCTGCACGCACTAGTGACATTTGTCACCGTGACAAAAAATTCTTTGTCACTGTCACGTCACCGTCACCTTCGCGACTGCGCGCACTTGCAGTGACAGATTATATACAGATATAGGTTGTCTGTGAACTCGTTTTTAGAAATAGAAAGAAATACAATAATAAAAAGTATTGGGTTCATCCGCTTTGGACTGATAGGCTGATAAGTGGAAAGTTCTACACCATGTTTGCCAACCTACGTACATATGACACGTGACATTTTGTCGCGTCACGGGCATGTTGGCGTCCTCCGCGGACAAAAAGTCACCGAATTGTCACGCATCCAAGTGCGCGTACCTTCATTAGGGATGATGGACGCGGTGACAGTGACAAAAAGTCACGGTGACAAAATGTCACTAGTGCGCGCAGGGCCTAAATGTCACAATCAAAAAGTCACAACTAAAGCTGTGTCGATCGATCATTTCTTGCAACCCGGGTCGATCGCGACCCATTGGCAAGATGATCGAATCACAATGATTCGATCGCGGGTCACTGTGAAGACCCGTACGGTTCTTTGACTAACCGGCTGACCCGCGTCAAATGAGCGAATCTCACTACCTGTGTCGGTCAAGATTGATCGGACGAACCACTTTGATACGATCACAACCCGTGTGATTTATTTAAAATGCCTAATAAAGTGATTCATATTATTTCTCATATTACATGTAAAATTGTAAGCAATAATTATTTTCTTACCTTGCATTTATTGCCGATTTTCAGACAGTGTATATATATATAATATACATACTATATTAAATATATATATATATATATTGTATATATATATATATTACATATATTATGTATATATATATATACATATTATATTACATATGTATTATATATAGACACACATTACACCCAGATCCAGGTGGGAATCGAACCCACAACCCCCGGAGCAGAAAGCAGGGTCACTACTAGAAGAAATAGCGTTTAGTTTTAAGTATTCCCAGTAATTTTAAAATTAGATTTAAAAGATGTTTTTACAATTTATCCCCAATAGGGAAGAAGCAGAAGGGAGAAGGCTTTCGTTTTAAGAGGTGAATAGTAAAACCTTTTACTTTATAAAGTTATTACACTAATCATAAACATACGTATCTCAGACACTCTGCTCTCAGTATATCCAAAACTATTCGTTTAAGCGCCAAAACGCTGGCGCCGAAGTGAGCTCTCGTCGTTGTATGAAGGTACTGAGACGCATGTATTTGTATCTCTTTCGAGCCGCCCCCTACGAGAGTTTTACTACCTGAGAGTGTATGGGAGACGTATGTTTATGAAACTAGGGTTAATGAAACTCAGTTTTTTGGTATTTTGATATTCTGTGAACTAACTACAGTAAACTTGTTTTATGTGTAATTTGGTGACGGTTTAATGTATTGTTTTAAAATTTAAATAAAAACAACAAATAACTAATTAAGTATTTATTTTGCTTACATGTTTGTGCACTTCAAGCTTTCTATTCATTTTACTATTGCAAGGTAAAGGTATTAACATTGAGGTTGTGGCTATAGCTTTTATTGTTACCTAAAAGGCTAAAACTCCGAAAATTCGTAATTATTTTTTTATAAACCATTAATAATAATGTCAGATCTCGCTAGAAAAAAAAGTCAAATATGGAAGCATTTTTCTATAATAAATAAGGACAAGGCCAAATGCGAGTACTGTTTAAAAGTTATTAGTTATAGTGGAGGTGGTACAGGAAATTTGACCAGACATATGAAGAAACTACATGGGACAGTGTCAATAGAACAAACATTAATACGTGCACCACAAGAAACATTCCTTCAAACATGCCCTTTAAACAGTATAGAATCAGATAAAAATATTACTCCTTCAACATCTAGAGGACTAGTACCGACTTCTTCCGTTAACCCAACTCAGCATCAAGCCACGCAGCCACCTGTGGCACCTGTACAATCAAGAATAGATAATTTTGCCAAGTCTACCAGGCCATTGTCACTAAATAAGTCAAAACAGCTCGATGAACAAATAGTTAAATTTATAGTTAAAGGCTATCATGCATTTGCCATAGTAGACGAACCAGAATTTCAAAATTTATTTAAAATGATAATGCCTACTACATACACATTGCCTAGTCGTAAGACCATATCATCGAGTTTGATACCAAAACTTTACCAATCCACCAAAGAGAAAGTGTCGCAGCTGATCGCCAAAGCCGATGCTATATGCCTTACCACTGATAGCTGGACATCGCTAAATAATGTAAGTTTTGTAAGCCTAACAGCTCATTTTGTAAACGAATACACAGCACTTGAATCGGTCCTCTTAGGCTGCACAGAATTTGATCAGCGACATACTGCAGAAAATTTATCAAATTTCTTGTTAACTGAAGTATCAAATTGGGGCATTACAAATAAAATTACTGGTATAATAACGGATAATGCGCCCAGTATTACAAGAGCCGTCCATTTAACAACTTGGCGACATTTCCCTTGTTTTGCCCACACTGTCAACCTCGCAGTGCAACACAGTTTGAGCACGATCAGTGGACTGTTAGATAAAGTAAAGGCAATAGTGCAGTATTTTAAACATAGCTCTACAGCTAACAGTAGATTGCAAGCTAGGCAAGTTCAAATGGAATTGCCTCCTCTTAAACTTATTCAGAGCGTCAATACTAGGTGGAATTCAACCTATGACATGCTAGCAAGGGTGCTCAAAATAAAAGATGCAGTAGTAAGCACATTAGCCATAGAACTACCCCGGCTTAATACCCTAACACCTGACGATTGGTCTCTATTAGAAAAGTGTGTAAATGTACTTAAAATATTTTATGAGGTGACAGTAGAAATGAGCGCCGAGAAATCAGTCTCGATTTCAAAAGTAATGGTGCTAATTAAACTTATGATAGCGCACGTTGAGAGATGTCTGGTTAATGAAAGTGGCCTTGTTCATGATAATTTGTATGTGGAATTATTAACGACCCTTCAAAATCAACTTAAAGATCGATTTCGCGATGTACAGAATAACGTGCTAGTCACAGAAGGGTCTTTTCTAGATCCCCGCTTTAAGAAGCACGCATTTTTAAGCAGGGATAAATATGAACAATGTTTAAGAGCTATAAAAGTTAAACTTCGTACTTTGTTAGCGCAAGGAGAAACGGCACCATTGCCAGAAGCATCACCAGCATCACCAGAAATAATTCATTCACCATCACAACAACTCACCACTCCTAGCTTGTGGGCTGAATTCGACAAAGAAGTTCAATCAGAAATAATCCAAAACCCCACAGCTGCTAGCATAATAGAGCTAGATAAATATATTAACGAGCCTTTAATAAAGAGAACTGATGATCCTTTGAGATGGTGGCATGATCGCCGTCTTCTTTACCCCAATCTCTATATTTTGATGAAAAGGCGACTATGTGTGCCTGCCACATCCGTCCCTTGCGAAAGAATCTTTTCAAAGGCTGGTATAATAATTAATGAAAAAAGATGTTCGTTAAAACCCTCCAAGGCTTCACAAATTATATTTTTAAAAGAAAATTTACATTAATTAACATTGAGCAAATAATAAAACTTTCTTTTTTATATATACATAATTATTTTTTATTTTCCTAGAACTACTAACTATTTACTAACTAAATAATGATCGGGTCACAGAATCTTAATAAGATACGATTACAAATTATTTACAAATAAAAGGTTAAAATTTAAATAACAGATCATTATTATTATTATCATTTATTATCTGTGATTTCAATTTTAACCTTTTTCAGCAATGTCAGTCTATAGTCTATACTTGGGTTAAATCATGTTTAAATACCATCGAATCCCGTGATCGAATCTTTTTGAGATCTGTGACCCGATCACTCGCATACGGGTTGTGATCGAATCAAAGTGATTCGATCAATCGTGATCGACACAGCTCTAGCAACACTGATTAGTGAATAGTGATTAATGTGTTTGTTAGGTTATGTTTGTGGGTTAGGATACTATAATTATTTTATAAAGTTCTGTATTAATTTTTACTATATTGATTAAATTTTAAAATATAAGTGGTAAATAAGTTGAATAAGTGAACATGAAACGTAAACATACTGATATAGACGAGGAGGAGGCCAGGTAATGTATCTTTATTTTGTTGAAATTGAAGTAAACATTAAAAAATTAAAATGAGATGAGATAAAATTATCCATAAAATAGTATGTCTTAAAATGATTATAGTCTAAATGTATAATTTTACAAATTCCAGGTTGTCATCGTTGCTATTTAATAAATCAAAGAAATTTGTTGAAAATTTGTCGACTAAAGTGAAAAATGAAAATGAGTTGGACTTAAAACCTGCGTGGACCGACGAAGATGACGCTCAGCTTGGTACCGATATTATTCCGGACATAAAAAGTAAGGCCCTATATGTTCAAAAACTTAAACAAAAATATGAAACATTGATTGGCACTCCAAGTTGGGCTAAAGTATCTAACAATGTCTCAAAGGAAGATGATAATGATAAAATACTCCGAACTGTAGGCCACTTAAAAAAGCCGAAGACTATAGGCCTTAAAAAAGATAACCTCGAATATAAAACCTTTCCGAAAGTTAACTCCGAGACTGGTAATGAAGGTCCCGTAATTTCATCGGTTGTATTCCATCCAAAAATGAGTGTAGTATTGGTAGCAGGTCAGTCTGGTGTTGTGTCTCTTTTCTCGATTGGAGGCGACGTCAATAACAAACTTCACAGCTTTAATTTGAAGAAATGGAAGGTCACATCTGCACACTTTACACCCGAAGGCTCAGAGGCATACATTGCATCAAAATTGCAACACAGTTACTGTGTATACAACCTTGTAAAGGCTCAACCACAATTAGTGCAGTTGCCCAAAGTAGTGAAGAAGCCAAAACTCTTCCAAATGTCCCCAGACGGCAAATATTTAGCTGTAAGTGATGGCTTTGATGAAGTATTTATAATATGTGCTAAATCTAAAGAGCTCTTAAGGTCATTGAATCACAATATGAATGTTGAATCGTTGATATTTAGTCACGATTCTCAACTGTTATACTGTTATGGAGTAGAAGGAGAAATAACAGTATGGGACCTTTCAATGTACAGGTCGGTACAAAAGTTCTACGACAATGGCTGTGTTACAGCTTCCTGTATAAAAACGAGCACATGCGGGCAACTTCTGGCTACTGGGAGCGGAGATGGAATTGTAAATATATATGAAACAAAAAATTTAACTACAAGAGAACCTTTACCTCTTAAAACGATATCACATTTGACCACTAAAATAACAAATCTTTCCTTTAACTCTACATCGGAAATATTGTCATTATCGTCGTGGTACTTACCCAACGCCGTGAAGTTTGTACACTTACCTTCATACCACGTATTTCATAATTTTCCTAAACAAAATTTGCAAAATGTTGAAACTGTAAGTTTTTCACCTCACAGTGGTTATATGGCACTTGGAAATAATAAGAGCTGTGCTTATTTATATAGATTGAAACATTACAAGAATTACTAGAATGTTTACTCTTTTAAATTTTGAAATTTTGATATTAAATGAGAAGATTGCTTAATTTGATTTACTTTGTTAATTTACCTAAATCATATGTGGGCAATTATAACTGAAAGGTCATGGAAAAAAATGGGTTAAATTACTTTAACCGAACTTTTCAGGAGAGTCATTTTAAGGTTAAATTTTAAAGTAAGAACCAACAATATGTATATATATATTAATAATTATTAGTTTTATTTACTCTTTTGTGTTATATACATACGGCCATTACTAAATACCAATGTAATAGGGGAAAAAGGTTCCTCTTTGCCACTTTTTAAAACGGGTATTTTTCGGTCAGCAAAAAGTGGTATAACTTTTTCCTATATTTCTCTCTTAAACTGATTTTTCAACAAAAATGTTGAAAATTACTGAAATCCGTTTTCCTCCTGGCTCTTTAATTTGTTTTCATCTGTACCGTAAAGGTTCGCCTTTATTTTTGTATTTGTAAAAACTCAATAAATAAACTTCAAAAATTGTATATTTTTTATTCATCATTTCATCATTTCAGCCTATCGCAGTCCACTGTTGGACATAGGCCTCCACAAGTTCGCGCCAATAATGGCGTGAACTCATGTGTTTTACCCATAGTCACCACGCTGGGCAGGCGGGTTGGTGACCGCAGGGCTGGCTTTGTCGCACTAAAGACGCTGCTGCCCGTCTTCGGCCTGTGTACTTCAAAGCCAGCAGTTGGATGGTTATCCCGCCATCGGTCGGCTTTTTAAGTTCCAAGGTGGTAGTGAAACCATGTTATCCCTTAGTCGCCTCTTACGACACCCACGGGAAGAGAGGGGGTGGCTAAATTCTTTGCCGTAGCCACACAGCACTTTCAACACTAATTTATATAGCATTCTTGCCTCTCCCGACGATGGAAAGGCCAGAATACTATTCCATATTCCTATATCAAAAGAATTTACATTATTTTTGATAAGAAAATCTGCTCTTTCTGCCTCGTTCCGGACGCATTCAGTAAAATTATTGTTAATGAATAAAGATACTAAGACTATTATTTTATATATTCTGTGTAGTGTATCAATAGCTTTTGAAACAAATAATTGCTTTAATTTAATAAACAATATGAGAAATCTATATTGTGTAAATGAAATAATGCTTGCTGCGATTTTTTTCTTTTTAGTTTGTTCACCCTAAACTTGATATTGCTTAAATCAATACATTACTTTGACGTATTTTATGAGTTTTTAGTCTTAATATAATTCTGTATTGCAACTCTAGCAGCGATGAGTTGAGTGACCCTTGATCGGTATGGCGATGGCGCCGCGTTGGCGCAGCGGTCACAGCACTCGATTGCGATTTGCTGTTGCGCGGGCGGTTGCGGGTTCGATCCCCGCACACGACAACATTTGTATTGACCATACAGATGTTTGCCGTGGTCTGGGTGTTTGTGCAGTCCTTGTGGGTCTCCCCACCGTGCCTCGGAGCGCACGTTAAGCCGTCGGTCCCGGATGTTATCATGTACACCTGATAGCGATCGTTACTCATAGTAGGGAATATATCCGCCAACCCGCATTGGAGCAGCGTGGTGGATTAAGCTCCGATCCTTCTCCTACATGGGGAAGAAGCCTATGCCCAACAGTGGGATATTACAGGCTGAATCGTGATCGGTATGGAGGAGTACACAATTTTTATTCTACGTTCAATAGGTGGGTCTTAGTTATTTGACTCTACTTCGCATTGTGGTGAATTAAGTTGTACCTTCTTCTTTATTTGAGAAAAAGAGTTATTCGCGGAGTTTTACCTTTACTTATCACTGGATCCTTTACGAAGTAGGTACGGAGTACGGCCTATTACAATGTACTCTGTGGTACGGATCGTTTTCGTTACGTTAAAGTTCAGACAGTTTCGATTCAGCCTGTAATATCCCACTGTTGGGCATAGGGCTCTTCCCCATGTAGGAGAAGGATCGGAGCCAATCGGAGCTTAATAAAAATGTGTACGACATCTATTGTTGCTCGACGGAAAATAATTTTGCGTACATATCGCTAGATGGCGCTCGTAGTAATTAATTTACATACGATTTACACGTAGTTCCTATTTAGACTCAAAGATGGCATAAAAGAATAACAGTTATATTATACTCTTTGAAAAGTATTCTGATGATTACTTTTTGAGTAATCTTTGATGATAACGCATTTACTTTGTATTTGTATATTTTTAGCGAATTCGCTATTCAATATATTTTATCCTAATTTTTATTACAAGAGACTGTCCTAGCGACGTCTATATATTCTGCTGTCAAAAACCTCGATCATGCGCGGTGAAGACATTCTCGATCGTTCCGTCCATATTCAAATCGCGAGAGAAAGAGCTAATGTCAAACCGGCCGTATACTACGGGTATCGTGCGGATATGCTTGTTGAATAAATATAAATAATATTTTATAAATTAAATATTAATAGATAATATATGTGATTGCTGTATCTGTAATACATATATGTAAAACAATATAATATACATAAATAAAATAAGTAATAATAAGTTATGGGTTTCCCACATCACTCCCCCCCAGAGACCTGGTTAGGGGCGATAATAATCAGGAAAACGGACAACTCTTCCCGATTTTGTTGTGCTAGTCAGAGGTGTGGTAAGTTTGGAAGTATCTGAAAAGGAGGAAGAATGTGGTGATTCTGATTCAGTGGAAGTGGACAATAAGTAGGCCGGCTTAAGGCGGTCTATGCTTACTGTCACACTTCTGTTTTTAACACTTATTGTGAAAAATTTGTCACGTCTTTTCAGCACTTCGTATGGTCCTGTGTAGGCCGGCTGCAGTGAACCACGTAGCGCGTCTTCCCTTAAGAATACGTGACTACATGTGGCGAGATCTTTAAATACAAATATCTTATTCTTCGAATGGTGGTGTGTAGGAACGGGACGTATTTTCTCGGCGAACGACTTCATGCGAGCTGAAAAATCTGCTATGTCAGTTGTATAGCTCTTCACATCGTGACCGAAAAACTCGCCGGGTAAGCGAAGCGGTTCACCAAACACGAGTTCAGCCGAAGATGATTTGAGGTCTTCCTTAACTGCGCTTCTAATGCCTAGAAGAACGAGTGGAAGCGATTCGACCCAGTTTGTATCAGCATGGCAAGTAATAGCTGCCTTCAGTTGCCGGTGAAAGCGCTCCACCAAGCCGTTGCATTGTGGGTGATATGCAGTGGTTCTACGATGATCGAAACCGATTAACTTTGCCAACTGCTGAAATAGTGCCGATTGGAACTGTACACCGCGATCCGTCACAACTTCTATCGGACAACCATATCTTGAAATCCAACATGAAACGAACGCTTTGGCCACTGTTTCGGCGGTGATGTCGGTAAGCGGTACAACTTCTGACCATCGTGTAAAACAGTCAACAGCTGTCAGGCAATACCTATAATCACCAGCAGGTGGTAATGGACCGATAAGATCTATGTGGACATGTCTGAAACGCGCTGAAGGCAAGTCAAGCGTACCTAATGGTGACGTGACATGTCGACTTACTTTAGAGCGCTGGCAGGTCAAACACGCCTTAGACCAATCTCGGCAATTTTTACGCATGAAAGGCCATACGAAGCGTTGCGCTACAAGTTTAGTAGTGGCGTTGGGACCTGGATGGCTCAGAGAATGGAGTGAGCTAAAGACCTGTTGGCGTAGTGCTGTTGGCACGAATGGTCTGGGTGTCGATGTGCTAACGTCGCAGTACATTTCGAGATCGCTACCTGGAATCTTTACTTTTACTAGGCGGAGTGATGATTGATTCTCCAGGTAAGATGCTAGCTCGGCATCATTGGCTTGAAGTTTGGCCATCATTTCAGGGTCAACAGGCATCTGCAGTTCGTTGACTCTCGAAAGTGTATCGGCGACAACGTTGTCTGCTCCGGAGATGTGTTGTATATCGGTAGTGAACTGTGAGATGAAGTCGAGATATCTGTACTGACGCGGGGAGCAGTTGCTTTTTCGCTCATGAAAAGCATAGACCAGTGGCTTGTGGTCCGTATAGACAGTGAAATGTATCGCCTCTAGCATGTGCCGAAAATGTTTTATGCATTCGTATATGGCAAGGAGTTCGCGATCGTACGGAGAGTATTTTGTTTGCGATGGACTTAACTTGCGTGAGAAGAACCCTAGCGGTTGCCAGGCTCCTTCTATATGTTGTTGTAGGACTCCACCTATCGCCGTATCTGAGGCGTCAGTGACAAGTCCTAGTTTGGCGTTCGAATCTGGGTGAGCCAGGAGCGCTGCATTGCAGAGGCTTCTTTTGCAGTCCTCAAATGCTTGCAATGTCTCTCCTGTTAAGGTGACTGGATGAGATCCCTTTACGCTTCCCACTAACAAAGCGTTCAATGGAGCTTGAATCTGTGCTGCATCTTTGAGGAAACGTCTGTAAAAATTAATCATTCCCAAAAATCGTCGAAGTTCCCGAACGGTTTTCGGAGCTGGAAAGTCTGCGATGGCTTGTACACGACTTTCCAGGGGTTTGGTGCCATTTTCTGAAATTCTGTAACCCAGGAAAGTGACTTCATGAACACCGAACACGCATTTGCTGGTATTCACTAGTACGCCGTAGTTTTTCATTCGAGTGAAGAGCTGGCGAAGGTGTTCTTCGTGTTCCGCAGGTGTTCTACTGGAAACCAAAAAATCGTCTAAATACGGATAGCAGAAGTCGAGGCCACGGCACATTTCGTCGACAAACCTTTGAAAAGTTTGACCTGCATTTCTCAGCCCGAAGGTCATGTAGGGAAATTCATATAACCCGAAGGGGGTTGTGATCGCGGTTTTCGGAATATCATCCTGGAATACTGGTATTTGATTGTATGCTTTCACTAGGTCAATTACTGAAAAGATCTTACAGCCAGATAAGTTATGTGAGAAGTCGTGTATGTGTCTTATCGGGTATTTGTCAGGGATTGTACGTGCGTTTAGTTGTCTGTAGTCACCGCATGGACGCCAACCATTGTCCTTTTTAGGAGCCAGGTGTAGTGGTGACGCCCATGGGCTTTCGGATGGTCGTGCTGTTCCATTGGCCAGCATAGCGTCGAATTCTTGTTTGGCTATTTTCAGTTTCTCGGGAGCCAAACGCCTAGGTGAACATGATATAGGAGGGCCTGGTGTTGTCCGGATGTGATGTGTTGTGTTATGTTTCACGATACCCGGAGTACCAGCCGGACGCGTTATTTCTGGAAATTCGGATAAAATTTTGTGATAACTACTATTACCTCCGATCGGGATTTTTATACTTGAGACAAGACAATTTGGTTTATATATAGATGTACATACGCTTAAATTGGTCAAGTTATCGACAAGTTTTTTATTACTAACGTCAACAATGAGATTGTAATGGGAAAGAAAATCTACTCCGATGATAGCTTTGGTGACGTCAGCAATGACGAAACGCCATGGAAAATCACGACGCAAACCTATGTTGAGATTGAGGTGAATGTAACCGTACGTGTCGATAACTGAACCATTTGCAGCACAAAGTTGATAACTAGTTTTACAGCGACGTTCATTAAGTGCGGAAACAGGGTAAACACAAATATCACTTCCAGTGTCTATCAAAAATTTAGTCCTTGTATTACAATCCGTGATGAAAAGGCGACCGGTGGAGCTCTGGCAGTCGTTGGTCGCCATCACTGACTGCCTGGGATGTTTCCCGTCATTTTGAAGTCACAAGGCTTTACACATTTGATTGCCTTATTACCATACGTAAAATGATACCAGCATATTGGCTGTCGGCGGTAGTTTGAATGAGACCGGTATGATGGTGATCGACCACGTGGTCTCTGTTGTCCTCTGTCTCTTGACCGTGGACGGTGCTGCACTTCCATAGACAGGGCGTTTACTTGTTTAGTTAGTTCAGTAACTTGACGCGTTAGCGCATCAAGAGGTGACGTGGAAGTCTCTGCTACGTGCTGGGTTGGTGATGCGATGTCGTTGACTCGATCAGCTAGTTCGGCTAGGGCGTCTAACGGTAATAAGGTTTGTGACGCAACGATTGGTTGCAGACTAGAGGGAAGGCGGCTCAACCATATCGACTTTATGAAGTCCTCGGGTATGTCAGCACCAGCGAGGTGTTGTAGATGCCGGAGGAATTGTGATGGTTTGCGGTCTCCGAGTTGTTCGTGCATCAAAAGTTGTTTTACTTTGTTTTCGCGTGATACCGATAGTCTTTTTACTAACTCTGACTTTAATCGCTGGTAGTCGGCTGGGCCGGTGAGTACATCCTCTACCTCTGCAGCGTATTTCCGATCCAGGGATGCAAATACTAGATAAAATTTAGTGGCGTCATCAGAGATTTGATTAATTGCAAACTGACCTTCAATTTGTGCAAACCATAACGTTGGCTTTTCTGGCCAAAATGGAGCAAGTTGAATTTGGCGTGGTACAGGTGATGGCAGTGATGTAGTTGCCACTGCCGGTTTCACATCTATTGCCGCTTTCGGGTTCCTCCGTTCCCTTATTGTGACCTTGGTTGCAACCGTGTCGTCGCCGCTCGAACTAGACATTTCTTACTAATTTTAAATTGTTCTACTACGGGGTCACCAATTTAGCGAATTCGCTATTCAATATATTTTATCCTAATTTTTATTACAAGAGACTGTCCTAGCGACGTCTATATATTCTGCTGTCAAAAACCTCGATCATGCGCGGTGAAGACATTCTCGATCGTTCCGTCCATATTCAAATCGCGAGAGAAAGAGCTAATGTCAAACCGGCCGTATACTACGGGTATCGTGCGGATATGCTTGTTGAATAAATATAAATAATATTTTATAAATTAAATATTAATAGATAATATATGTGATTGCTGTATCTGTAATACATATATGTAAAACAATATAATATACATAAATAAAATAAGTAATAATAAGTTATGGGTTTCCCACATATTCTATTACGTTGTATTACTTATCTATGTAAATGAAGTCGGTTTTTTTTTCGTTTGCGAGCAAAAACAATTATTAGTCATGTGAACATCTATCTATACTAATATAATAAAGCTGAAGAGTTTGTTTGATTGTTTGTTTGTTTGTTTGTTTGAACGCGCTAATCTCTGGAACTACTGGGCCGATTTGAAAAATTCTTTCAGTGTTAGATAGCCCATTTATCGAGGAAGGCTATAGGCTATGTATCATCACGCTAAGACCAATAGGAGCGGAGTCCACGCCGACGAAGTCGCGCGCAGAAGCTAGTACATAATATAATTTACTCTTTATACTAATCACACAAAATATTGTTTTTGTCTTTATTTTTTATCGCATTACGTAGAACAGTTGTACAAATTAAAAAGTTAAAAGGTTAAAATTTTATAGAACTGCATTTTTAATTATTTTCAATCTAGCTACGATTTGTTTTGCATTTTTTTTTTCATTTGCTTATGTTACAATATTTAAAATTTGAATGCTAGGTATTTATTCTTGAGTGACTAGTTAATCATGGTCAATTAATTGTAAGCTATTACATTGGTCGATAGATGAAATTTGGTCAGCAATGTCATTTATGACGACGCGTTGGCGCAACGGTCACAGCACTGGTTTGTGGCTGCTGCGCTGGCGGTTTCGGGTTCGATCCCCGCACATGACAAACATTTGTATTGACCATACAGATGTTTTCCGTGGTCTGGGTGTTTGTGCAGGCCTTGTTTGTCTCCCTATCGTGCCTCGGAGAGCACGTTAAGCCACTAACGAAACACAGTACTTGTGACTCTTGTGAGCAGTATTTTAGCGGATATCTTCTGTAAGGTTGAGGTGCAAAGTCTTTTCTAGACTCGTGAGCCAGAGCCAGACGCCAAGTACGGAAATAAAATGAAAAAAGGTTGATTTGCTTCCCGTAACGTACTTCCCAGTACTTCCCCAGTCATGCTGCTCCAAACTTTAAACACGATATTTCCTGATTTACTCTACCTAAATACATAAAGTATGTTTGATAGCTCAATAGGAACTAAAATGAAATATACCTATATAAATTGTACTTCTTAATTTTACATTTATAGCATTAAAAAAATCATGCACATTATTACTCTTGAAAGAGTAGTTACATTTTATTGTATTCATTTTTTTTTAATCAACTGGCCAGTAATATTTTTTATACAACTAGGTCGGCAAACAAGAATACAGCTCACCTGATGATAAGCAATTACCGTAGCTTATAGACACCTGCAACACCAGAAGCATCACAAGCGGTTTGCCGACCTTATTCCCAACGCCCCCAGGAGCTGGTCACCTTACTCACCACAAAAACACAGCACTGGTTAAAAGCAGTTTTAACATTTAGCTATGATCTTCTGTAAGGTCGAGGTAAATACTTCCCCAGTTAGGCTACTCCAGATTTTGGAACACGATATTTCCTGCTGTGCCCTACCAGACATATAGTTAAATACATTTTCACAACAAGAAGGTTGCGTACAAAAAAAAGTATTATAAGTAAATGCAGAAAGAAAATACAGTACTTTAAAATTTAATAAGAATAAAAACAATGTAGCTAATTACTATAATTATGTCGTGGAAATTACAAAATGTGTTAAATAGGGATCGAGTGTGTACAAATTTTGTATTAATTGACTTATTGAAGCATTACCTAAATTTTTACTCGTACGTCTTCTGCGTAGGCGTTTTTTTTAAATTTCCTCATGTGGGCCTGAAATTGGGAAAACTAATTTTCGCGTGCAACCGACAGTCGATATCAAAGTCTAAATTTGACAGATAGGTACGAAGTTCCAGGCAAATACATTATTATACATAATAAAAACCGGCCAAGTGGGAGTCGGACTCGCGTACCGAGGGTTCCGTACAAAAATTATTAAAAATATTTTTATTATATGATGTAACTAAAAATTTATGCTTTTCCCAACTTTTCCTTTATCTGTCCTATAAGACGTTGCTTCGTACCAAATTTCAAGATTCTAAGTTCACGGGAAGTAGCGTAGTACCCTGTAGGTTTTGATTCCCTTGCGTCTTGACTCTTGACAGACAGACGGACAACAAAGTGATCCTATAAGGGTTCCGTTTTTTTCCTTTCGAGGTACGGAACCCTAAAAAAGATCTATGCACAAAACACACATTTAACTTTTTAAGCTTCATTTTTTTAAATCTATGACTCAAAACCTGTATAATTTTAATTTTTTAACAAGTAGGTATTCTATATGGGCTCAGGAAGTATATATTATAGATCCATGGTCATGGTTGATTTATTTTTGTAACATTAGTATTTTAATTGCAATAAATGTAACTTTAGAGTGGGTACTTCCTGTTTTCCTGTTTTTTTTTGACCGGTTCGATTAATTTATAAACTAGTTGACCGGTGTGGTTTTATCCGCGCTTAATCATAATTACAATGATATTTTGAAGGTTGCTCATATGACTAGGCGTATAAGCTGCATTATTTATAGCTCTACCATTGTCAATAGAACGGTATTTAAAACATATAGGTACATAATATAGAGACAGTGTTATTAAACTGGCGTCCTTATATTTAACTGCGATATCAGAATCGATGTTATAACCTAAATACGCAACTTACTTGCCCTAACACTTTAATAAAAACAATAAAATTAATTAAGTATTAAATATTTATTATTTATAAAATTACCGTCGTGTGTAACTGTGTACGTTAGTGTTGTGTCAATGACCGAGTTACCTGAGTATTATATATCTTATTTTTATATTTATTATCATTAACGCTTATTTATACTTAGCCTATTTTCCCATGTCTTCTCAAATACGTATAGTATGAGCTGTAGGTATCTCTATACTACCTAGTATACGTACCTAATACAAATTACTTAAAATAAAAAGTCTCAATATTTTAATATCAGAATTATATTTTGAACTTTTAACACTATCTAAAGTAAGATTTGCTATATTATGCATATCAACATTAGAAACCCAACTACTTCTATCTTCCAGACTAAGATAACATCTCGTCTAAATGCACACCTAGGTCTTTTAACGTACCACTACCACAGTAGGGCAGTCTAAAAAAATGAGATTTAAAAAAGTACCGGTACCTTTATAAACGTTAATTAAATGCCACGCTATCATACACAGGCATGACACGCTGCAGCCTGCATCGTAACCACAAATTTAACCAAATTTGCATTACCAAGTTAAAAAATATACATAAACCGTACTTTCCTGTGACATGTTAATAAAATTGTTTACCTTTGTGCGGCCTTCGTCGTGGTCAGTTACGAGAACGTAACATTCGATCATTCATACTTTATAAATACGGGTTTGCCCAAACCGTTAATTAGCGTTTCCGATAGCGGAAGATTCCTTTAAACACTTGGTTGATATTTATTAAAATTTTGAGTATTTGTGTACTACGAATTCCATATACTAAGAAATAATGTTATAAATAATGCTGCCGGAAATATATATTTTATACCTATATAGATAAATCATTGTATTGTCCATATTAAGAGGACGACTTTGGTCTAGTGGTACGCGTTCTGTGTTGGCGCCTACATACCGGCGGTCGCGCGTTTGATTCCCGCTCGGTGTGAATATTTGTATTTGTATAAATATTTATTTCCGGTCTGGGTGTCTATTCTTATGGGTCTCCCCACCGTGCCTCGGCGGACACGTTAAAAAGCTATCGTTACTCATATAATGGAATATATCCGCCAACCCGAAGTGGAGCAGCGTGGTGGATTAAGCTCTAATCCTTCGCCTATATGGAGAAAGAGGCCCAGCAGTGAGATGTTACATAATTGTAAATGTCCCACTGTTATTTCTCCATGTAAGATAAGTTACTTTTTGAATAATCTTTGATTATTGTTTTTCGTTTGCAAGCAAACACAATTATTGTAAAGCTGCACCCATTTGCAACGGTACATCGGTGGGGAGTCACATCGGTCAGCAAACAGATTCACAATCCTCAAGAACCTCTTCCTCTTTTTTAAAGCCATTTTTGATGGCGGTTAAAAATTTTGAGTATTTTTAACCAATCGATAAAAACTTAACTTGTTTTTCTTACGTAAACAAAAATATTCTTTAGCTAATTGTGTTGACTTAAAAAGAGTTTTTAATGGTCTTCAGTCAAAAGAAGGTTTGTTTTTGTAATGTGAAACTTTCTCAGATAAAGAATCTTTAAATATTGTATCTCTTTGTAGAATAAAACAAAATATGGATGTAACTGTTTGTAATACTTACAACACAACGCTTTTGTAAAAAAAACATAAGATACCAACAATAAGTGGAAAAATAGGTACTTTATATATACATATAATTGTATTTTCTTGCAATGTAGTTAGTCGGAAAAATTGGGAAAAATGTGGGATTATATGTATAGTGACGACCCATATATACCATATATATATGGGTCGGCAACGCGCTTGCGACGCTTCTGGTGTTGCAGGCGTCTATAGGCTACGGTAGTCACTTACCATCAGGTGAGCCGTACGCTTGTTTGTCGACTTAGTAACATTACAAAAAATACTCGTAGGTCTCGCTGAAATTTAAAAGGAATCATCAAAATCGGTACACCCTACAACCATTATTTCGTCTACCTACGTTGATGATGTTCTTATTCTGTTACATCTTGATGTAAATAGAAGTCCTTTTTTGTACAATTATATACGATCTAACGACTTTTTACGTCTTTGAATCTTTTGTAGCTAAGCTTAAATACATTTAAAATTTTATTTTTTAATAACAGGTAACCTAAGATTCACTTTGAACATCTCTATCATTCTAGTTAAACATTAAAGTTTTTTATATTTAACTAGCTGACCCCGCAAACGTTGTTTTGCCATATATGTTATTAACCCCCTCAACCCCCCTTTTTTGGAATTTCGTAAAATCCGTCCTTAGTTGACCTCTACTCGACGAAAGGAATATTCCTACCAAATTTCAAGTCTCTACGCCTTATGGTTCCAGAGATATCGTGAAGAGTCAATATATGGGTGGAAATCTCTTTTATATAGGTATGTATATAGATTACCATAATTATTACTTGTCTATGTAAGATCGTTATGCACATTGAGTAAATAAGGCTATATTTAAGCGTTAATAACTTCCTTACCTAAATCGCAAGTTTCACTATTCTGTATGCACGATGCATGTATATACGTATCGTGAAACTTCAAAGTAAGGTCAATTTGTGGAAGTAGAGAGGGTTATACATGTCAGTGGAATATTTAATGAATATGAATTTATAGTTATGTATCCTGTTATTTATCTAGACGATTACTAACACAAATATATATAACTAATTTGCATAATATTTTAAGCTCGATACTATCTGGAGTTTGTCTTTTTATCTACATTTAGATTTACCTAAAATTATTACCCACTCTCGAACGCCATATTTAGACAGTTTCTTAACAAGTTATAATTGTGTTTGCTCGCAAACGAAAAAAAACCGACTTCAATTACATCGACAAGTAATACAACGTAATAAGACGAAAAAATAGTCAAGTAAATACGCGCTATTAAAGATTACTCAAAAAGTTGTAATCAGTTATCGATCTAATTTAAAGACGTAGTAAGTATTAGCTTTCGATTAAAGTAAGAATCATCAAAATCGGCACACCGAGTAAAAAGTTATGCGGTATAATATAACGTAGGTCGACGAAAAAGTAGTCACGTAAATACGCATTATTAGATATAACTCTAAAAGTACTTGTCCGATCTCAATTAAATTAAAATGGGACTACATGACACGCAACACCTTTCAATTAAAACAAAATTGATCGAAATCGGTCTACCCAGTCAAAAGTTTTGAGCTAACATACATTAAAAAAAAAAAACATACGTGTCGAATTGAGAATCTCCTCCTTTTTTGGACGTCGGTTAAAAATAGCTGATATCATAACAAGTTATAATATTTATTTCATTTATAAATTAAAATGTCGAAATAAAACAGCAACCATGGTCACGGGAGGACTCCGAAACCGAAAAAAGTAAAGTATCTGAAACGTCGGGCATGTAAAACATCTAATAAAACGCGATAAAGTCCGAAAAAGTTGTTTCAATATAATCAGTGAAATTCGCATAAATATTAGAAAACAATATGTCTAAACAAACAAAAAATTATTTAAATTAGTTAAATCTATTAGTTTGGTTTTAATGAATGATAGTTACATAACACTAATCTCCTTTTTCCGGTTGAGATAATAAAATAATTGTAAAAACTAGTTCTTTAATGAAATGTATTTTACAATTTTAGTTTAAACCAATTAACGAAATCATTAATCAGAGGTTTCAATTTATACGTAAGTACTTATTATTCTGTCAACAATTATTTATTTCCGCTTTTCTTCTCTTTTGATGTTTATTTTTTACAACAATATATCATTGTAATTAATTTATCATAATAAAATGTCCAAGGTTAGAAAGAGCACTAATTATATATTTTTACATATATATAACTTTAAAAAAATTCTTTAGAACATGTAAAGAACTGGAAAGAACAACCTGAACAACAAAGCATTATTTCACACGGTTTAATTGTTATTACAGTGCTGATGTTTTAAAGATTTGCAATATGTATAAAATTCAATAACTCTCAACATAAAAACGTTAAAAGTTATGTTTGATTCTAAGCATAAATTTCTAAAAATCAATCTGATAGTTCTTAAACAAGGCAAAAAATAAAACAAATACTAATAAAATAATAAATACTCGGATAAATGTTAAAAGTGAAACTGGTAGAGTGTAACATTTTAATAAACGAAAATTGGAGCGTTCCTGTGAAAATTACTTTAACCTGAAATATGAATAAAAGACTAGTTAACGTCCAAAACCTTTGTTGTAATAAAATTAAAACATAAAAAATATTTTTGAAGTAATCCAGAAAGTCATTAAAGGATCATTTCATACCAATTGACCCCATCTAATATTGTTTTAATTTAAATAAATGTCTCGAAGTTCGAACTCGTGACGTCATAAACAGCTTACGATAAACAAAATAATTAAATTTGCTCGTTAAAATATTATCGAATTCATCCCATAAACATTTACTTTTGATTTATTGGTCACGTGGCAGTCGCTGTCTGATCAACACGTGCTTATGTCGCGTAGGTAATCGTTAAAAATCAAACTTGTTATTTTAATGTTGAGATATATTATTTTAAATTAGGAAAAACAATGAATTCTTTAAAAAACATAATGTATTTTGCATAAAAAAACGCATTCTTTGTATATGATTCTTTGTATCTCAAGGCATTAGTATTACAACTTATAAGGTAAAGATTACTTGTTTATTTCACAGTAGTTATTTATACCATCAATGTAAAGATATCGTTCAATTAATCAAATCATAATACCACGAAAATAAATCTATACTATATAATATATAAAGCTGAAGAGTTTGTTTGTTTGTTTGTTTGTTTCTTTGTTTGTTTAAACGCGGTAATCTCTGGAACTACTGGGCCGATTTAAAAAATTATTTCAGTGTTAGATAGCCCATTTATCGAGGAAGGCTATAGGCTATGTATCATCACGCTAAGACCAATAGGAGCGGAGTCCGCGCCGACGAAGTCGCGCGCAGAAGCTAGTACATACATAACACTTTACGATAGTAAATAAGTATAACAAAAGTTACGTTACGAGTACAAACAAATCTTAAACTTAACACTGCTGGAAACCAGTATTAATTAGCTGTGATCTTCTGTAAGGTCGAGATACTTCCCCAGTCAGGCTGCTCCAAATTTTCAGCAGGATATTTTCTGCTAGGTATACAAATATTAATAACTCTTTATCTTCTCTTTCCTTTTTCGACTTGACTCGATGAAATTACGACATACTTTGATTACAGGCTACATTTTATAATAGGTAACAATTGAGAATTCGAAACAGTGAAAAGTTTAATTTTTTAATTTATTTATTTTTTTAAATTGTCTTAATTATAAAATTTGATCTCACACGCATTTGACATATTGTGTACATTAAAATCAATAATGTCTTTATTCAAGTAAGCTTTAAAAGCACTTTTGACTTGTAATTTTACAAATTATCGGTGTATTGGTCTAAATAATTAATTAATTACTAGTCAATATTCGGCTCAGAATTATCGGTAAAAAACTCAGTCGCTCTTTTAATTTTAATTCCTTAAAAATTTCTCAGTAGTATTAATTACAAAAATGTACATACATATCTCGCCGTCATCGAACCTTGGATTTCTTGTTAAAAATGACATACGTACATGCGATATCACGCGGTTGACATAAAAATCGATTTTTGTATTTATGACTGCACGATTCCAAGCAAGGCTGATTCACAGATAATGTATACCTTCAAAATAACGATAATTATGTGAGTTATGAAAATCATAAATTGTATTGATTCACCTGCTTGACCTAGAGATGTGAAACTTTTCACTGCCAAGTCATTTTTAGCGCTTTAAAATTATATTATTTAAGAACTGTAATATTGTACCCTTAACTTTACAACGTAAAATAGAAATACATATATATACATTTATTTCGAAATTTTAAACACAATATTTATATTCACACCTTAAGAACAATATTTAAAGATAGTTGCGGTATGAATCATGTCTGCGTGAATTATTATAACAAAATTAATTTATTGTAAATTATTATTATTAAAAGTTATATAAACGTATATAAATCATAAACCTATCAGTAAGTCACAGTAAGTGTATAAATATATACAAAACAAAAAAAAAAAAAGTGTGTGTGCCAGCTCCGACGCACGATTGGAGCTTACTCCTTCAGATAGACTGCCTAAACAGGCACAAAAAGGCTTATCTACCTGTCTAAAAAAAGATTAATATCATATCAAATAACGCCATGTATAGTCCAATAGGGTTCCAATAGATGGCTTTACGAGAAACGTAACGAGGTTATTCGTTCAGTAAATTTTACATCTCATTTTTTTTTTCATACCGGGGCCGGGGGCCTTATATGAAAATCGATTCTTAAGGAGTAAACTCCAAAAATGATTTCAGTTTACATCGACAAGTAGCACCTTTGTAGTCGAAAAAATAATCAATTACATATATGCATTATTAGGTATAACTCAATAAGTATCGAGCACAACTTTTTAAAAATAATCCTTTTTTGTGTTCAGCATTGTCAAGACCAAATCTGTATAATATAAAAAATAACGATATATTCAAGAAAAAAACTAATGTACACTGAGACAGCTGGTATATTTAAACTACTTTTATACTTATGATAATTTTATCAGCAACTTGTGAAATTAGTTTTTTCTATTATTTGAGATTAGATCAGTTGAAACTACGTTATTCTTTCGTTTGTGGCCTGTCTCTGGTTCCTGCTTGTGCAAAAAATAAGAGTTATTTAAACTTTATTATTTGAGTTGTTCTAGGTTGTGGCTTTATAATGAAAAGTATGGCAATTTATTGTTTTATCTGTAATATTTAATTGATTTTGCAAAGTCAGCTGCACTGATCAATCACCTTCGTGTATTCTGCACTCGTAATTGATATAGGAAAAATATAATGGAATGACACAGAACAACTGCATTAACTTCTTCGTCAAAATATTCAATGTATAATCAAATATTCGTATAACGAATCGAGAAAAACACAGCGTCAAAGTAGGTACCTGTTATAAAAGGTGTGGTAAATAAATGTTACACTTTGAACCTACGACATTAGAAGCGACGCAGTAATAGTCTAAGATCTCGCTGCAAAATCGCTACATTCATCACGTAGATAATCAAACTGTAGTATTTAGAGTTTACCTGATTTTGTAGCGCCTTAGACTACAATAAAAAATATAAGCAGTAAGTCGAGAATACCTTTGTGCAAAGTATAACGAAATTTTCCGAACAATACCAATAAATACAGGTATAATCTAATTAAATTTTGGAAAATTAAGTATCGCGATGCACCAGACAGACACTAAAATTGTAGGGTGTTTGTTGGTTGTTCTTTTGGTCTATAAATCGTACGTTCAGGAAAAAATAAATACCTACATGTGATATCTAATTACAACCCCCCTCCCCCTCCTTGTGATATTCCCTGGTTTTGTCCCACCAATAACCTACCAATATCCAATAAACGACCCCTAACATAAAACATGAACTTTTTAACAATTCGCTAATCTTGACTGTCCACCTCTATAGGTATACGAGTAGGTATCGAGTCATACTTGTAAATAGAATTAGAAAATTAAATTTGTTGATAGCTAGACATAATTACAAAATACAATGTACAATATCACTACTAAATTGATATTTGAATAAAAATAAAATAGAATATCAATATAGTATTTTAATAAACTTATTCGAAACAAGAAAATAGTTAAAAACTAAAGCCCGACTACGACAAAAATATTTAGTACGTCACTTAAGTCATATAGGGGGCGCCACATTCAATATAATGTAACACCATATAGCCTATTACCAGCGGGCAATTAAAACGCTTCTAATGGTACCTCATTTGTCAAAATATGACAAGTAGTTTGAGAAATATAATTATGTATCAGGGAATAGATGAACATACATACTACATAGATTGCTAAAATTATAACCCTCCTTTTTACTTTGGCGTACTCGGGTAAATAATAACACATGTAATACTTTATAACCAATATTCCTTACAAATCTTTTGAAATCGGCTGGTTTATATTTTGCCTGTGTCAATATTAGTTGAACCGTAGTATTTATTGGAAAATGTATCTAGGTCGAATGAAAGGGTCAAAAACTGTAAACAAGATAAGAAAACTATTAATTTTAATATGTATATCAATGTCAGTTTAATACATAATACAATTTTTAAACCAGTTATGTAATAATATCGTTTTTAAACATTTTTTCTTTGTATCTTTGTATGTAAGTAAATTCTTGTGTAATTTACATCAAAAAATTTAAGGATTATTGCACAATATACGTTTTATTGATCAGCCTTATATCTGATTTGTTATTTGCATATTTGAAACTAGTTATGTATATATTATTTATCTGTAATTAGCTTGGGATGTAAACTTTGTCCTGGCAGGATTGTCTATAGTAAATTTAAGAAAAAAAAGTATATTTGGGGACCTACGCAGATGTTTTTTAAATATAATGATGTCTTATAAATTAGGCGGTGGTGGCTCGTCGCTGGTAATAATATGATAGGCCACAGCGTCTCTGGCCTCACCCTACCTTCTTGCAATAAAACGAAGGAAGAAAATATACATTTAAATGGTAGATCAAATAATAGATATTTCAGTAGTAGATGAATGATGATGATTGATGATGATGAATGGAATGACGAAGATAAAACAAATATATATAACTAGCTGACCCGGCGAACTTCGTACCGCCTAACAGTCGAATCTTTAACGATTTTTTTTTTAATAACTAATCCTTCCCGGAACCCCTCCACTAACACTTAAACTTTATGATATGGTATTAAAGTTCAAATAGACTTTTTAATATTATATCGAATCTTTTGTATGGGAATATAGAAAAGTGTTATATTTAGACTTTCAGGGAATTTCTTAAATTTTTCTCTTCGTAACAACCATCCTCGTACTTCAAGGAATGTTATAAAAAATGTATCCTCTTTTAAATTTATGCATAGTTGTTTATTATATAAAAATTTCGTAAAAAAATTACTTACTTCTTACTGAAACTTTTCAAATGTTGATTACGAAGCTCCTTAAGATTACACTATATAGTGGAACAGATAAGTGCTGATTTTCTTTTTAACTACTTCTTTTTTCTTTGATTCATCGTATGGAACAAAACTATGCTTATTTTCTGTAGGAATATCTCGTTAGAACTAACTAAACCTTAAATACAGCAACACGTTACATGATCATGTAGTTGCAGACGCAACGTCGCGTCCTCAAAATCTCTCGCATCTACAGATGATAATCATGGTAAATCCCTTCTTAATTAAAATGAGAAATTGTCTTCAACTGGTAGGTATATAGGCTACTGATGGGATAAAACTAATTGTAAGAATATTTTGTTGAACCCTAAGGCCTCGTTTACGGAGACGCGGAGCGTAGTGCGTAGCGTGTGGCGTAGCTTCTCGCGTGTGTCAAAATGTATGAAAATGAACGCGTGTAAAGTCGCTTCTCCGTAAACGCACTCATACAACGTCCTATGTTTGAATTTAGTGCGTTCCGCCACGCCACACGCTACGCACTACGCTCCGCGTCTCCGTAAACGAGGCCTAATATACGTAAACTTCTGTGGTATACTCAAACTAGCCTAATTGCTACTTGCATAGCTTTATACGGATGTTTTACCTAATTGGTCTAATTAGTTGTGATTTATAGTCAAACTTTCCTTTGACACAGTACTACCAGTGTTGCAGCGGTCTTAATACTATTCAGTCAATTGAGATGAAGTTAGTTGTCCAGTAGTTGATTGATGTAAAGGGCTCAATAAAATTTATTTACAATACCTAGTAAATAAATTTTATTGAGCCCTTTTAGGGAAGTAACTCAACCTTACAGAAGATCACAGATAAATAATGCTGCTCTTTACCAGTATTGTGTTCCTGTGGTGAGTAAGGTCGCTAATGTTGATAATGAAACCTAAATAAATAGATGTTATGTTCATTGGTAAAACAGATTAGGCGTATAAAACTAAATAATTAATTTTCACACAAATTGCACATGTAGTTCACTATACCAAGGTAATGCTTGCATCGATTCGAACGCAACTCGATCCGGTATATTGCATCCTGTTTCAATTATCTAAGCAATTCTCGTACTTATACATAGAGGATTTAAGTTTAAATTAATTTGTTATTTAAATCTATAAATATTTGATAATCATTACTGACTTCCACTCTGATGATAGATATCAGTCGACTTCGGCTATTTGGCTTTTATTTCAGTTAGTATCACTTTGACCCTTAAAAAAAAAAAGAAATATGCAGGTACCTACAGTTTTTGTTCATTTTATATAATGGGAATTTTATAGGTCTGGATATACATATTTATTTGTACATAAGAGTACTTAATTAAAAAAATATGCGTGCGTACAAAGTACCTACACATGTCAGAAGTGAAAATTCTTTGGCAAACTATTTTTAAATAAAAAACTAAGTAATTCAAATATAGGTACTAATTCAAAAAACGAATTAAAAAAAAAACTAATAAAATAATTTGGAAAATCCAAAAGTGCACGCCTCACACGCTTATTGTGTTACGAATTGAAATTAATAATAATTGACTAAAGAGAAATCAATTGAAAAAAAGTATATTATTTTTTGTGTCGATTTTGCAAGATAAAATCGTTCTTATATGTTAAGGTAGGCACTAAATTATCGCTGAGCCTTCTTAGCTAACCTATCTTTTTCTCGTTCGCTTTGTCTAAAATCATCGTTTTGACGAACTTGAGACATTCGACATTTTTTTTTAGTAAGGTTTACATCATCCTTATTAGGAATTTGAGCAGAATAGATTCCACTATGTTTATTTCCAAGACAGCAGCTTTCAGGTTTATTCAGCTCAATCATAACATCATCTTTATAATTTTTTGAAATACTCATAATTTTACGACGTTCTCTTTTGTTAAAGGTTGTATATGTGAGGCAATCGACTCACTGGCCATAAGAATTTGAATGTTTAGTTATGACAGTCAATTGGAAGACGAATGACTGTAATAACGAATTATACTTCTCGGTTATATCTCGGTGTAGTAACATCTCTGTAATGGTGTATCAATAATATAAAATAAATATGTGTAGTTTAGATTGTGCCTTCTAAAGTGAATAAATACGAGGACCAAAGCCCCCTGTTTTATTTCAGGTTATGGGCCCAGTTTTAACAAAATAATAGGTGGGCTTTGGCTAATAGATGAAAATGAACAAGAAGAAGGTTTAGAAGGCACAACACAAAATGAAGAAAATAATAATAGCAGAGAAGAAATAAATAGAGGAAGAGATAAGAATCGAGAAGGCGAATATATGAAAAGTGTAAGAAGAAATAAAGAGGAAAATCGAGAAGGTGAAAATGAAAATACTAGAAGAAGTATAGGAAGAAATAAAGAAGAAAATCGAGAAGGTGAAAATGAAAATATGAGAAGAAATATAAGAAGCAGTCATGAAGAGAGAGTTCGAGAAGGCGTAAATTTGAAAAGATTAAGCAGTGAAACAAGTGAAGATGAAACAAATGAAGTTGTAACAAACGAAGTTGAAACATATGAAACTGAAATAAACGAAGATCTAGTAAGAGAAGAAACACAAAATGTAAATAATGATAATAATTTTAGAAATGATTTAAATCTTGATAATGAATTTTATTTTGATGGAAATGAAGAATTTTTTTTTGATAGTGAACAAGTTGAAAATTATGCAGAAGATAATGAAGAAAGAGGAAATATTGAGAGAAGAATTCAACCTGCAAGGGAACGAAAGGTACCAGAAAGATATTAAGATTAATTTAATGATGATTCACTTAAGGGGGTGTGGTTATAGTAAGGTAAAGGTAACTGAATCATCATCTCAAAAGTACATTTTTCTACAAAGTACAGTTTACACCAATTTTTAAGAATGTCCTTAAGTATTTTTTACTAGTCATTTTGTTTTATTTCTTTTAGGTTGTTTTAATTAGAAAGGTACTTTAATAATTTAATAGATATTTATTGTTTTTCTAGTAGGATTGATGTTGATGAAATATTAGAGTTATGATATGATTATAAAATGATGATGATGATGTAACTCGAGTAGGAGATTGGAGGTAAATAAATAAACAATATAGGTTTAGTATTATGTTATGAGTTGATGTTTTAGAATAATATGATGAGTCGAGTAGGAGATTATAGCAGAACTTATAGATAGGGAGTTTAATTTATGGTGATGAGTCGAGTAGGAGATTTGAGAGGAAAGTTGGTTAGTGTTAATTTATGATGAGTCGAGTAGGAGATTATAGCAGAACTTATAGATAGGGAGTTTAATTTATGGTGATGAGTCGAGTAGGAGATTTGGGAGGAAAGTTGGTTAGTGTTAATTTATGATGAGTCGAGTAGGAGATTATAGCAGAACTTATAGATAGGGAGTTTAATTTATGGTGATGAGTCGAGTAGGAGATTTGGGAGGAAAGTTGGTTAGTGTTAATTTATGATGAGTTGAGTAGGAGACTATAAAAGAAAGGAGGTAATTGAATTTTACGATGATTTATAGAGGAAAAATATAATGTATTGTTAATGTCGAATTGAAAAGAAGGTTCTTAAGATTTGATTTTGATATAAAGGTTGATGTAATTTTGATGTAAAGGATGTTGTAATTTTGATATAAAGGGTGATTTGTTTTGATATAAAAGTGTTGTAATTTTGATATAAAGGGAAATTTGATTTTGATATAAAGGTGATGTAATTTTGATATAAAGGTGATTTTATCTTGAAGGGGTGATGTAAAATTTTAAAGTTAGTGTGCCAAGTGGAGCCGATTGAGGGGGTGTGTTAAAGGTTGTATATGTGAGGCAATCGACTCACTGGCCATAAGAATTTGAATGTTTAGTTATGACAGTCAATTGGAAGACGAATGACTGTAATAACGAATTATACTTCTCGGTTATATCTCGGTGTAGTAACATCTCTGTAATGGTGTATCAATAATATAAAATAAATATGTGTAGTTTAGATTGTGCCTTCTAAAGTGAATAAATACGAGGACCAAAGCCCCCTGTTTTATTTCATCTTTTATAATCACGTTGTAATTGATCACGTTTTCTTGCAGAATTTTTATTTTCTTTCGGCATTTTATATTATCGAAAATCTGTCGACACGTCACGAAACATAGATACAATTTTAACTTCACTGCCAAAAATATCAATAATGTCGCTAGATGCAGCAGAAATTATTTAAAAAATAAATAGTTCATGAAAAACGAGAGAGGAAGAAAAAAAATTGACGGTGATAATTTTTATGAAAGAAACCCAGAAAATCTTTCGAATTTCGTTATTATCATAATAATTAAAATTAACTGGCGTCTCTACATATATAGACTTTTTATATAAATAATAATAAAAACCTCTTTTATCATTTTAATAAAAATATTTTTTGATAGTTGTCAAAGAATTTGATTTTAAGCTCTTCTTGTTAATATTTTATTTACATTTTGCTACTTGATTTTATATTATAACAAAATAACAGTTCATTAATAAAAAGTCTGCGGAGTTAGCGAATATTTTATCATCCGCTCATCCATTCGCTAAACCGAGCTCATTTGCTAAACTGGTGGTCATTCGCTAAGCTGGTAACCTCGAGCTTGAACGGCAACGCAGGCTTCGCAAGCATCACCGCAGACAGTTCCAACTCACCGAGAGCTATGCAGCATCTGGTTCCACTGGCCCGCCAACCAGTTATCGACCTTCGGTCTCAGAGGAGAGTAATGTGGCGTGTGTTTAATAGTCGTCAAAGAATTTGATTTTAAATTCTTCTTGATAATTTGTTTTTCAATTTAGTAAGTAAAATTATGTACGTACACGTAGCACGTTATCTTATAATTATATTTTATATTTTGCTACTTGAATATATTGTTTTTCTATTATCTTATAATTATATTTTGTATTTTGCTACTTTTTTATATTTTGCTACTTGAATATTGTTTTTCTATCATTATTATTCTTCAATAAAGAGTCAGCGAAGATAGATAACATCTTATTATTTATCCGCTCGTTCAATAGCCTATACATTTCGCTAAAATTGTTTATATTTTTCTAAAACGAGAAGACAACTAAAAGTGCACATACCAACGGACAGCTGTAGATATATTATTTGATTAAATTTTTTTGTTATATATATTAAAGGGCTTAATCCACCACACTGCTCCAATGCGGGTTGGCGGATGCCTTACCATACATAATACGATAATACCAAGTAACCTTACCATACACTTTCAATATCATTGAAGTAACACGGTACCAAATTTTGAATCGATAGGACATATGAAAGGTAATTAGATTCCCTCATCAACTATTAAAGAGCTAATGATCTTCGAACGGCTGATCAGGTCATGGTTACCCTACCATATACTTTCAATATCATTAAAGTAACACGGTACCAAATTTCGAATCGATAGAACATAAGGAAGGTAGTCAGATACCCTCATCAACTAGAAAAAAGTACCACAGACAGTTACACAGATACACAGACACGTTAAACTTATACCACCCCTCGTTTTGCGCCGGGGTTTAAAAAAGAAAAAATATTTATGAAAGAAACCCAGAAAATCTTTCGAATTTCGTTAATATCTTTAAAACGGTTAAGAGTTCAATCATAAAAAGATATACAGCTCATCCTTAGAGTGACTGAAGTATTATTCAAAAGAAATTATTACAATTAATTGTATATATTTTTCTACAGCGTGAAGACAAGGAAAGGGCACAGACCAACGGACAGCTGACATATCACTTTTTAATCACGTTTTTTATGTTATAAATATTAAACAAAATGAAAAGAAAATACGCTGACTTTATAGATTAACATGTCTAGTTTCCGAAACAACCTTTTTTTTTTAAAATCAGTGCCTAACTTAACGTATAAGAACGATTTTATCTTGGAAAATGGGCACAGAGCCGTCTTTCGATAGTAGAGCACACCCACACGCTTAAGCGTGTGACGCGTGCAAAACGAATTTTAAATACAAAAAAACTAATTGAAAATAAAAAAAACAAAAAGCCTACGTCCCGTGTTCCCAGGCAGTCACCCATCCAAGTACTGACCGTCGTGACGCTGCCACGTTACCAGTCGCTCAAATTTTACCCCTCATGCGCCTAAAGAAGTTTCAGTTCAAAAAACATGTAATAAAATACCTACAAGCTGAATAAAATAATTTTAAAATTATTACAGAACATAACTTGCTTATAATTTACTCATTGCAATACGAGAAAACAAAAATAATACGTAGCTTTTTATAAAGTGAAACAGTTTTTAAGCAGCTTCAATGCATTTAAACTATCTTAATTAGTACATTATGACTTATACTATAATTTATATAAATCTCGTGTCACAAATTAGGGAATGCAAATCTCGCGAGATTGGGGCTCAAGCGAGATCTCGCGAGTTTATAAATATCAATCTCGCGAGATCTCGCCAATTTCGAGATCTCGCGAGATTGGCAGTTTTGTGTGTTTTTTAGGGTTCCGTACTTCAAAAGGAAAAAACGGAACCCTTATAGGATCACTTCGTTGTTGTCCGTTTGTCTGTCACGACATGTTTCTTGGAACTGTGAAAAAATCAAACTTCTAAGCCAACGCAATTAAAAGATACAGCCGTTTATGTTGCAAATTTTCGACACTCACAAGGGAATTAAAACCTACACAAGCACAAATAAAGGAAAAATTGCGAAAAGCATCAATTTTTAGTTACATCATGTAAAAAAATTATTTTTAATAAATTTGTTGGTACGGAAATAATTTTGTTGGTACGAAACCCTCGGTGCGCGAGTCCGACTCGCACTAGGCCGGTTTTTATTTTTCGCAAATAATCACAATATTTAAATAACTTAGGAAATAATTGTCTTTGCTCGCAAACGAAAAAAAAACCGACTTTAATTACATCGACAAGAAATACAACCTAATAAGACGAAAAAATTGTCAAGTAAACTATTAGCTTTCGACTAAAGTAAAAATCATCAAAATCGATAAACAAACAAGTTTAATACAACGTAGGTCGACGAAAAAGTAGTCAAGTAAATACGTATTATTATATATAACTTTAAAAGTATAAATTTAAATGGGACCACATGACACGCAACACCTTTCAGGTAAAACAAAATTAATCGAAATCGGTCCACCCAGTCAAAAGTTTTGAGCTAACGTACATTAAAAATACAATCGAATTGAGAACCTCCTCTTTTTTTGGAAGTCAGTTAAAAAATAATAAAAATTATAAAATAAAAATTTATTTTCAAGAATTTTTTCAATAGACTTATTCAACAAATATTGTTTGACGTATCTGTCTATAATTTTTTTTAAAAACTTCTAAGTAATAAACTTTAACGTACCTACGTATCTATCAAATAAAAAATGAAAGAAACAACCAGTCGTCTTTTCTAATATCAAACAAAAATCTTTTAGCAATAAAACAACTCTTTTATAACTAACAAAAGAACGAAAAGTCAAAAAAAAAAAAATGAATCTTATTAACTAAGTAGAGTTGACTATTAATTAAACTGAGATAGATATTATTATCAATTAAATAAAACTATATCTACTCAGTAGATACATTAGAAATATAGCAATCAAATGAAAGATTTGTTCAGTTCAAATCACAAGCCATTATCGTTTCAGCCTGTAATAGTCCACTGTTGGGCATAGGCCTCTTTCCCCATGTAGGAGAAGGATCAGAGCTGAATCCACCACGCTGCTACAATGCGGCTTGGCGGATATATTCCTACTATGAGTAACGATCGCTATCAGGTGTACATGATAACAACCGGGACCGACGGCTTAACGTGCTCTCCGAGGCACGGTGGGGAGAACCACAAGGACTGCACAAACACCCAGACCACGGCAAATATCTGCATGGCTAATAAAAATGTTGTCGTGTGCGGGGATCTAACCTGCTACCATGCGCGCAACAGCCATACACAAACCAGTGCTGTGACCGCTGCGCCAACGCGGCACAATCCATTATTACGAATTATTCGCGAGATCTCGTTTTTGCGAGATCTCGTCCTTTTTTTCGTCCGAGATTCAATCTCGTTAAAAAAGGCCGAGATCTCGCAAAAACGAGATCTCGCGAGAACGAGATTGCATTCCCTAGTCACAATGTTTGTCCTCAATGGACTCCTAAACCACTTAACCGATTTTAATCAAATTTGCACACCGTGTGCAGTTTGATCCAACTTGAAAGATAGGCTATATTTTATTTTGGTATATGTAATTATTATATTTAATAAAAAAAGGCGGTACGAAGTTCGCCAGGTCAGCTAGTACTATATAAAACTGTATGTAGGTATATCATGTCTGTTATTGATCATTTTGATCATTGTAAGCGAAATGGTTACGGGTGCAGTGATTGTAAAATCGTACCTAGCTTTTATTGGCATTCTTTACACAGGCGTTCTTATTGCTTTGAAGAAATTTCTTCCAGACGATTCAAAGGGATTTTTTTTGTTCAAAATCAACTGTACCCTTTCGTAATTATACAGTAACAAAATACGATAATGTACGTAGTGTGTACATTCTAAATACAGTGGATACAGTATGCCAAATAGTGAAATAGCTAAGGAAATAATAATTGTCAGGTTTAGGTTAATTTATAAAGTAGTTAACAAGATAATACTTTTTATCAAGATACTTTAATATTTTACTTAAAGATCGATTAGTCTAATATGAAAATACTAATAAATATGAACTACATTGTGTTTTATTTGTAGGTAAACGTTATTTTTCATGTAATACCTATGTACCGGTTATTGTTAGATTTAATTCCTTTAGGTACAATTTGTTCTAAAAATAATTTTAATAATAAAATTAAGTGGAAGATATTTACGTATTTTGAAAGTTTTTAGTTTTATAACGTTGAATTAAAAACAAATTTGAAAAATATAACATAATTTATTAAAATTCTTAAAAAAACTAATATTATTAACAGCTAATCACTATTTAAAGCTTCACAAATGGCATAAGTAATTTTCATAATATAATAATATACATTAGGTTAACAACAATGAAGAACAAAATTTATAATTATTTGCGTAAATGTACATGTATATGACATGAGATTACCATATTTAACAAAAAATAAAAATAAGCAATTGAAATAATACAATACAAAATGAGTTTGAAATACAGATAGCTTTAGCATAAGAACGTTTTTAATTAGCATTTACTGACTATTTACTGTGATTATTTTTTTGTGTTTTTTTTTGTGATAATTATATACAAAAACTGTTAGAAGTGTTTTTATTAATGTACAATAATATACGTCTATGATAATAATTATCGTGATACAAGTGCTTTTATTTGGCAATATGTGAACAAATTTGTACTGTGACTTTATATCTATACTAATATAATAAAGCTGAAGAGTTTGTTTGATTGTTTGTTTGTTTGTTTGTTTGTTTGTTTGAACGCGCTAATCTCAGGATCTACTGGTCCGATTTGAAAAATTCTTTCAGTGTTAGATAGCCCATTTATCGAGGAAGGCTATAGGCTATAAATCATCACGCTAAGACCAATAGGAGCGGAGTCCAGGCCGACGAAGTCGCGCGCAGAAGCTAGTAATACATATAGGTAAGACAGAAAACTGTAAGAATTTGTGTAGTACATGTTTATATAAACCTAAGCTACATTTTATTTGCAGTAAAATTCGTAAAAAAACAGTCTCTTAACTAAATTTTGAAGATATCAACTGGAATATGTGTCTATGTTATAAACTTATAACATGTTAATTTATTTATTAAGAATATTGTGAACATAATTATAATGATTGTCTAATTTCCATAAAGGGGTCAATAACACCCTCGATATATATTGTCTCGTATTATACTAAAGTTATAAAGAACAAATTCAATTATGCGTTATGCACATAAATATATAAAAGTTATAATGGTATTGTATATGCATCTGTGGAAATATAGTTTGACCAATTTTAAATGACAACGTGACCTGAGGAAGTCACCTAAATATCTATTTAGATACGAATAAACATGAGTACATTTTTTATATCAAATTAGTACAATTAAAATTTATTTGTTTGAAATAGTTAACATTAAAAAAACTTCAATTTATTTTTGGCATAGATTATATAAAAATTTGTAAAGTACTTACATAAAAATACATACTGAAAGAGACATAAATAACACGAAAAAAATGAAAAAAATGAAAAGTTTAAAATTTTGATCTTCAAAAAACGATATTTAAAAACAAAACAAAAAAAATTCAGTACAAGATAATTTTATATAATATATATTTATAATTTTTTTATACATTATATAGAAAAAAGAGTAAGGATAAATATTTATTTATTATTAATTTTGTTATCAACATATGAATAATTAAATTTTTTTCAGTTAAGTTTCCAATATAAAGTATTTCATCCAAAAGTATTGAGTAAGTTAAAAAAAAAATCATTTTGAAGAGAGCTTGAGATAACACAAGGAAACTTTACTTATAATTGGGCGTTTAAACTTTGCAGTCAGAAGGAATATATGGATAAATCACGTTACATAGTGTGTAGAAATTTATAACGTTTCTTAAAATATATGACAACACACTTTTCACAATACTAAATTAGGTAAAACTTTACATTAAAAAAAATATATAAAAAATTAACGCTAAAAGCGTCCATTTTCATGCTTGATGATGAATTGCGGTTCAATTTATTCAAATACCATTTCATAAAAACACTTTTTTTAAAGAACTGTTATGTTAGTAAGAGCTTAGCGCCATCTTGGCCAAAGTAAACCAACGTGACAACACATCTGATTTATTCAAAAAGGTACTCAATGGCTTTTTTATTCTTCTCACCGCAGCGTCGGTAAACCTTCTGAGACACCGTTCTTTAACCGGGTTTAGTGTCCCGTTAGTATTTTACTTCGCATTACATCGCCTGACCTCAGTTTAATATTTCGCGTTCCTGAAAAAGAGAATGGATGTGATTAATATTTTTAAATATTATTGTTGTTTTAATAGCGACTTATTTTCTATATAATAGCGACCTATAAGTTCTCGCCGCATCTATCTATATTCCATATACTATCACCAAGGGCGGATCCGGCTTCGTCACATAGTCGTGGTCAAGCCACAAGAAGCTATAATTTAATTTTGATAATGATAGATACAGTTAAAAAGTAGGTATTTTATTAATGTATGTAAGTACTGTACTTAAAAATATCTATATTGTGACAAGATCTTGTTTAACAATTTTAATTAGTGGTCCACCTAGATCCTGGACGCAGCCCGGGGGGGTGGGTCATGACGCCCATGACCCCCCCTGGATCCGCCCTTGACTATCACTGAGTGTAATGCTACAATGACCTCAACGCTATAATGAGCGTAACGCTACAATAGAGTCATCCTTTTTTGTGCATGCCGTCGCTGCATTTATTAGACGTTGTCACGTCTAAAGTACTAGATATTATAAAAATAAAAAAATCGCCTAAACAATAAATTAGGAAAAGGTACTTTGAGTCTCTATGTCGCTATTAATATGTGTTGTATAATAAATAAGAGTCAATGACAAATAAATAGCAATATATTGTCACTTCTAGTTGCGTTTATCCCGAAAGTTTGACCGTTGCTCTGTTTTAAATTACAAATGTATTATCAGTGTTTTCTATTCGGGTGAATATCTTGTGTTGACCTCTTAAAAAATGTGTACACATTACCATTCTTTGATAACCTATTTGTTCATAAAAATAAATAGTAATTTCACTAACTATAAGTATGTGTTATCAACTTATCACGCGTAGTTGACATAAAAGTATAATAGTTTATCTTATTGATATATAAACACGGTTATACTATGTTATACGCTGAATTATACGACATACTTTTATAATTAAATCTAGGTAACCCAGCGTTTTTATGTCGATTTTATTTGGGGTTCTATCCCAACTCACGGTAGACTATTTGTTAGCTATATACCTAGATGTTTGACGTGGTCTGGGCGTTTGTGCTTTTGTATTGTGTGTTGCCGGACCTCCGACAGAGGAGATAATCCTACTGGGGGCCGTTGGGTGTGAATCGTTTATTTATTTATGTTTTTGAAGTGATACTTCTTTTGGCACGTTACGGAAAAATGATCAGAGTAAATTTTTCACAAAAACCCGACAGCCTGAAGTTAGCTAGTCAACGAAGAAGAAGTTGGCCACGTGAAGTTAGCTAGCCAATGAAGTATGACTTCTTACGTGCGTTCATATCATATTAGTATCTTTTATTTATTTTTTTCATACATAATTATCTTGTCCTGAGCATAACGAACACAGAACACGAACGTTCGGGCGTACATTCGGCGATTCGATTTTATTTATATAGACGCAATAAAATAAACTGTGTCATAAGTATAAATATTAAGTAATAAGTTATATTTTTAGTTATTTTGCGGCTAATTAAAGTTTACAATTTATTTATTTACACAATATAATACGCTTTATTTTTTATACAACGGTATATTTGCTACTGTGCCCTACCTCAATAACATTATCTATATCTATATATATACGTGAAGCAAAAACTTTGTACCCCTTTTTAAAAAAAATTGTGCGGACGGACGGTTGGAATATGAAATTTCATAGTCTTATAATTAAAAAATTAAAAAAAGAGATCTTTATTTACATCATTTTTTTTATTTAAAATTTTAATTATGGTTGAATTTCGACCACTGGGCGACCACTAGTTAACAGTAATTAACGATATTTGATTTAAATTTGTATAATATATGTCATAATTCGCTTCAACATATGAAACGTTCTGGTTTCGCCCTCTATGAGCCTCTCTATGAGCCTTGAAATTAATTTGATGAATAAAATTATTTAAACTATTTGATTTGTTTCATCGTTTTCGACACGTTGTCTAAACTAATATACATACTTGTTTTTTTTTTTTAATTGTAGTTATTTACATTTGTAGTTTGTTAAAATTAGATAACACAATTACGACATATGTCACAGATAACATTGCAAAATATAGATTTAAAATTAATATTATAAAGCTAAATACAATATGCTATAGAAAAATATTAATTTAAAAAAAATTACGAATTATGTGTACCTATTTTCAATTGAGCTACTGCATTTATTAAGTGCTGTGTGGCTACGGCACTAAAGAATTTAGCCACCCCCTCTCTTCCCGTGGGTGTCGTAAGAGGCGACTAAGGGATAACACAGTTCCACTACCACCTTGGAACTTAAAAAACCGACGGATGGCGGGATAACCATCCACGCTGGCTTTGAAATACACAGGCCAAAGACGGGCAGCAGCGTCTTCGGTGCGACAAAGCCAGCCCTGCGGTCACCAACCCGCCTGCCCACCGTGGTGACTATGGGCAAAACACATGAGTTCGCGTCATAATGTCGGGCGCGAACTTGTGGAGGCCTATGTCCAACAGTGGACTGTGATAGGCTGTAGTGGATAGTGGATTTATTAAATATATTTGTAATAGGTACGTGGAACTGTGGAGTTCGCTGCTTGCACCGTTTTCCTAAATATAACATGAAAAGGCTTAATTATAACATGAAACAACGGAGGGGGGGGGGGGTAGAAATCAAACAACTGCAGAAAATGGGTACAATCGATTTCATTACGACAAATATACGATATCAGCTTCTGCGCGCGACTTCGTCGGCGTGGACTCCGCTCCTATTGGTCTTAGCGTGATGATACATAGCCTATAGCCTTCCTCGATAAATGGGCTATCTAACACTGAAAGAATTTTTCAAATCGGCCCAGTAGTTCCAGAGATTACCGCGTTCAAACAAACAAACAAACAAACAACCAAACTCTTCAGCTTTATATATTAGTATAGATATATCATTATTTTTAATATTATCAGATACTTTGATTTTATTGTTTATTTTGTTTATGAAGTTAAGTTTCATTTTAAAGAATAAAAGAAAAGGAATTTTAAGCCGTTTTTATCTTTGAATTAACAATAGGTACATAATTAAACATTTTAATATAAAAGAAATGCAAATGAGTTGTTCAGTAATTAACTAATTACCAAGCAATTTGGTAACTTATTTCGGTTAAAAAAATGTTTTGCAATATTAGACAATATGCAATATGTTGTATATATTAAAAATATTGAAAAATATTCTAAAAGCGTAAACATTAACAAAAAATGAAGGAAATAAATCACAGACACAATCTTTTAAAATACTTTTTGTTAATAAATACATACATTTATAAATGTTACACCTAGAATTGAGGCGGAGATAGACCGACGAGCTTAAAGCGCAAAGCAAAGTCACTGCCAACTGCACCAACATATCGTTAATAATTATCTATATATATAAAAGAGTAACCCACCCATTGACTCATCACGATATCTCTGGAACCATAAGGCGTAGAGACTTGAATTTTGGTAGGAATATTCCTTTCGCCGAGTAGAGGTCAGCTAAGAACGGGTTTTACGATATTCCACCCCTAAGGGGGTTAAACGGGGGTTGGAAGTTTGTATGAAAGTCCCATGTTTTTGAAGTAAAAGACTTGAAATTCAAAATGTATGCTCTATAGATGGTGTTGAGGTGTACTAATAATGTTTTTTGAGAAATCAACCCCATTTTGGGGTTAAAACAGGGGATGATAGTTTGTATGAAAGTCCAATGAAAAATACACCTACAAACGTGAAATTAGGAAAGGCTATAGCTATGATTTTCCTCAAATTAACGCGGGGGTAACCGCGGGGCACAGCTAGTGTTGAATAAAAATAAAACAGTTTTATATTTGCCATCAACTATACACGTAATTTTCTGAATATTCTTTTTTTAGTGCAATCTATACTAATATTATAAAGAGGTAAAGTTTATAACTTTGTTTGTATATACGGGGTAATCTTCGCAAATACTGATCCGATCATGAAAATTCTTTCGCTAACAGAAAGCTACACTATTCAGGAGTGACAAGATAAAAGGAAAAAGATAAAAATATATAAAGATTTTAAATCAGCAGGATTTGAACCTGCGCCCTCTGACGTGCCGTGTCAACAATTCAATCTAATCAAGCATTATTATTTGCCTTAGAAATTAATTGGTGATTTTAAAACATTTATATTTAGGTATCTGATTTGCTGAAAATAGTGAGAGTGTATTGGAACATATCAAATTTTACCGTACCCTTCTTATGTGAAATGGATTATAACGCCCAACGAAGTGGGCACGGGTCGGCTAGTAAAGTATATAATATATACATAATTATATATAAATAAGCAAACGAACAACATGATTGATTGAGAACTATCAGCTCATATCCAAGGGTAGGACTTCCTGGCAGTACGAGATAAAATATCAGTCGTTGCAATAACACGATTCACAGCAACTTTTTAATATAATTACTATAGCCACACCAACTGACCGATTAGTCGAGAAATTCGATATTCAATGTCGACTATTCTATATTTAAAGCTAGCGAATAGTCGGCGAGTGGACAGCAAATGGCATCAACTAATTGGTTTATCACTTTATTCATATTTATATCTTTAGAATCGATTTGATAAAAGTCGTTTCCTCTAGTCCATTTTATCAATAATTTATATTTTCACAATTTAATCAGTGTTAGCGATTATAATGAAATAAAAAAATAAGTGTTAGAAGTCCAAGTTTTTAAGTCCAGCTTATTGGAGATAAAAATATAACGGGATTACAAATCTCATTACAGGTATAACTCAGAATAATACTTATAGTAAAGATTTAATTGAAGATACCGAATAAAGATTACAGAAAATAGTATAAAGTTTTGTGGATAAGACTGCCAGCTAATCGAACTTTTTGTTATAGACAGCCCATCAAACAAATACTTATTTTTTAATAATTAACGCAAAATCCAAACCGCAAACTTTATATAATTTACTTAATCATTTATTTATTTAAATTAGCAAAAATATACACATCTTATAAAATATATTTAATAATTGGTAAAGAGTAAAATAGAATAACAAATGTAAACTTCCATACATTTATTCTAGAAGTTTTATTTTTTTACGTAAAACTTTTGACTTAACTACTGGTTCAAGAATTTTTATGTAAAATTATATAGATTTTTATTTTAGGTAATACAAAAAATACTGTTCTGGGGTGGGAAATTTTGATTTCTCCACATTATTATTTTTATAATCTTTGGTTAAGGCAGTAGGAATTATTTTGATCAGCATATGAACTCAATAATTTTAAAGTTTTGAAAATACAATCATGAACAATAAAACAAAATAATGAAATTAGTAACTGCATCTAGATAATTGCATCTCGATTTATCCCGTAACTTCAAACCTCGTAAGAATTTCATCCATGTATCTTAACCTCACAAAACTTTCGCGAAGTAGGATATTGCTAGCTGCGCTTCGCGGTTTTACTCGCAGCTTCAATATCGAGATAAAAATTACCTCTGAATTATTCTGTATAGCCGGTCTTCTACGTACTAAGTTTCATTACAATTAATGCTATGGTTTTTACCACAAAAAATAACAAAAACCCATCTATCCTCACAAACTTTTGCATTTATAACGTTATAAGATTGCATGTAAACCCACCGGACAGCGTGATGTTATAAAACGTCTATGATGTTACGTGTCCAAGGGCAAACCTTCCGGGCCATATAAATCGCGAGAAAGTAAAGTTTCGACAGCCAGTCAGCCTATTGCACGCGTATCAGACCAGTTTATCGATGCAAGTTAGCAATCGACCAGAGTTCGTTGCCCTAACTATGACTTTTTATTTCAATTTGTACTATTCAAAACAAAATGGGAGCGTTTTGATATATAAGTGCGTGAAATCAAAAATACATGTTAGAAGTAGATTTTAATTTAATAATAAAAAAAAAACGAGTGTGATTTAGAACACACGACTGAAGTAAAATTTCTTTAGCTCCATCTAACTTATATCTCTGTCTCAACTTCCATTCGCCTCTCCTGATCACATTTTTCGTAACGTCTCGTCACGCATTCACCAGCTTACACCCCAAGTCAAGCGTGCGTTAAGGAGTTTTACTTCAAATCTTTTAAGAGAAAAATATAAAAAGTAATGCTTCACTGGTAACTGTGGTATATATCATGTCCACATGAAATGGTGCCGAGAATGCTGACAGTCTTTCCCCGTTAAATCGCAATACCGAATACCGATTCTCATCTTAAAAATGCATTAGCGCTTCTGTCTCATGAGACGTAGCGTTGTAATCTATACATATAATAAAATGATAGGAAAGTCAATGTATGTCCGGGATAAACTCAAAAAGTACTGCACGGATTTACTTCAAATTTGGCACGAATATTATTAAGAAGTCGGGTCAGAACATAGGCTACATATTATCACGCTATCACCTACGGGGAACGAGCAGTGAACGCACGCAGACGACGTTGCGGGCAGCAGCTAGTCTATACATATAATAAAATGGTAGAAAAGTCAAAACTGTACATTGAATATTTTTTTAAAAGAATACTTGGGGTGTAATCTACAATCGATACCGAAGCCAAAAATATAGCTTTTAGAATTTTTGTCTGTTTGTCTGTATGTATGTCCGGGATAAACTCAAAAAGTACTGTATGGATTTACTTCAAATTTGGCACGAATATTGTTAAGAAGTCGGGTCAGAACATAGGCTATATATTATCACGCTATCACCTACGGGGAACGAGCAGTGAACCTTTATTTCTTCAAATGTATGTCCGGGATAAACTCAAAAAGTACTGCATGGATTTACTTCAAATTTGGCACGAATATTATTAAGAAGTCGGGTCAGAACATAGGCTACATATTATCACGCTATCACCTACGGGGAACGAGCAGTGAACGCACGCAGACGACGTCGCGGGCAGCAGCTAGTACTTTTATAATTTTTTTGCTCTGCTATTCCAAGTTTACTATTATCATTATTATTTGGGATAGACAAAATGAGCTGACTGTGCTTTATATGCCGAAAGTAGTATGTAATTATTTCTTTATCACTATTAAAGATTGAACTTAATAGACAAAATCGATTACAAAAGGCTGGTCAAAATTGAATTCTCTAAGGAAAGTAAAAACTTTCTATGCACACAATCAATTTTATTCGATCCCTGTATATTAGAATCCGAAACCTTCAGTAATTATGTTTCAAGTTTTAAATATATACCTATACCTATCAATACGCATATAAAAGTTTTGCAAATAAAACTTAATACTCTTAATAGTAACAAAAAAAATCTTATCGAACTTTACAAAAAGAAGGTTTACATTTTTTCTTCATAAGCCTTATTTTGAGATCACCTCTTGTTATATCGTTTTAAGCTGTGTCTTTAAGTATCTTAAGTTTGTGACAAGCACACCAACTTGTAACCGAGACACATTTTGTGTATAATATGTCACGATTCAGCCTGTAATATCCCACTGTTGGGCATAGGCCTCTTCCCCATATAGGAGAAGGATCGGAGCTTAATCCACCACGCTGCTCCAATGCGGGTTGGCGGATATGTTTCCTACTATGAGTAGGTACCTAACGTTTGCTATCACGGGCTAGTGATAACAACCGGGATCGACGGCTTAACTCTCCGGCTCCCCGAGGCACGGTGGGGAGACCCACAAGGACTGCACAAACACCCAGACCACGGCAAACATCTGTATAAACATCTGATCGAACCCGCAACCGCCCGCGCAACAGCCTATCGCAATCCAGTGCAGTGACCGCTGCGCCATCCAGCGCGGCGTCACGTAGTTTGAGTATATACTTATATACATTTTTATTTTTATTTGTAATACATTTTTCCAGCTCTGAACCAATTGTGAATTACTGCATTACCGCATTAATGCAATTCAATTCCAGAACCGTCTAACACAAATGCCGTTGAGCCAACGCAAGGAAGTTTGTCAATAATCCTTGGCAGAAATCAGTTATTTACTATTTTCAATTGTATGTATTGAGTGTTCGCGAAGGTTCCGACGACCGACGAACGACCTTTCTAGGTTTTAATGGAAATTTTTCTTTCAAAAATTAATTTGAACGACGCCGTCGTAAAGAAATATTTTTTTACGTATTGATATGAAAAATATATGTATTTATGTTAATAATTAATGTCATTTAAAATCTGTTATCGGACACCAGCTAAAGAATTAAGTTTATACTTAAATAATCTAAATTTAAAGGCTATTTAATTGTTAATTATTACTTAAAGATAATATGAATAATATTATGAGACGTGTTATTAATTAAAAACAGGTTTTGCTCGAAATACGCGACCGAATGAACCGAACGTGACAGCGTTTGAGGATATGATATATTATATGTACGTATCATTTAGTTTTGATTTAGGAACTTAAAATTTTATACTTGATTAAGTTGATTTGTGTATTGAGAAGTAATCAAGGATAATTAGACTGAATTTAAACTAAACGGAAATATATTATATACTATATTAAATTAAATTTTGACAAGTATCTTTGAAATTACGTTCTGCCTATATATCTTGTTTATATTTTTGTTATTTAAAAATTCAATAATACTTCTAAAACATAACTATATTAGAACTATTCCATACCGTTTTCAAGCAGTATTGTGTTCCTGTTGGTGATTAAGATGACCAGAGCTCCTGGGGGGAATAGAGGGTAGGGTCGCCAACGCACGTGCAATGCTTTTTGTGTTGTAGGCGTCTATAAGCTACGTTAATCGCTTACCATCAGAGTGAGACGTACCTACGCTTGTTTTCCGACCTATTAGTTGCATTAAAAAAAAGTTATGACATAGTGGCTGTTGTAAAATAATAATAATATATAGTTTATAACACCTAACCAAAGCTTTTGTTTGAATTCGTTAATGTTATATTTTAGTAGTCAATTTTTTTTCTTCTGATGGTAAGTTCGTTTTTCGAGGATGGTCAGAGGGGATACAACTACACACATAGATAAATAAAAATTGTGTTTGCTCGCAAACGAAAAAAAAAAAAAACGACTTTAATTACATCGACAAGTAATACAACGTAATAAGACGAAAAAATAGTCAAATAAATATGTGCTATTAAAGATTACTCAAAAAATTGTAATCAGGTCTCGATCTAATTTAAACAAGGTTTAAATTAGATCAAGACAATTTAAGATTTTTAGTTTTAGTTTCATTGTTGTAGTATGTATATTTTTTTTTTTGTTTTTATGGTTATAATTGTTACATATCAATTTTTCTTCCTAAGTATTGTTGTAATTACAGATTTAATTAAATCTCTAAAAAAATTTAAACAAGGCTACATGGCAAGTATTAGCTTTCGATTAAAGTAAGAATCATCAAAATCGGTAGGTACACCGAGTAAAAAGTTATACGGTATAATACAACGTAGGTCGACGAAAAAGTAGTCAAGTAAATACGAATTATTAGATGTAACTTAAAGTACTTGTCAGATCTCAATTAAATTTAAATGGGACCACAAGACACGCAACACCCTTCAATTAAAATAAAATTGATCGAAATCGGTCCACCCAGTCAAAAGTTCTGAGTTACCATACATAAAAAAATACAGTCGAATTGAGAACCTCCTTCTTTTTTGGAAGTCGGTTAAAAAGTACTTGTCAGATCTCGATTCAATTCAAATAGGACCCCATGACAAGCACCATGTTTCGTTTAAAAAAAAAAGGATTATCTAAAATTGGTTCACCAAGTAAAAAGTTAAAAACTGACTGAAGTAGAACACAATAAAAAAAGCAGTCTAATTGAGAACCTCCTTCTTTTTTGAAGTCTGTTAAAAAGTCTGTTAAATACTCATTAGTGTAGGTACAAGTACAGGAATAAGTATTATGTATTAGGTATTTTAATACCATAACATTTGCAAACAATGCTACAATAAAATTCCCCATTAAACACAATTACTAGTTATTACATATAAAATACAATTTTTATATTCATCTATCAAAAGGCTATCAAAAGGCTATCAATCTTAGTTATTTATACAAAAAGTTTAAAATAGCCGTATAATCTGGTAAGGATTGCTCATAGTTACTCAATTATTTATTGTATAGCCAATATAGTTATAATTATATAATAATTTTCGTCACGCAATAAGAGACAGGATGTTATTGAGTGGAGGTCGATAATTATCATATTCTCATTTATCCATACATCTCTGCTAATGTTATAAAAAAGTTCGTTTGTTTGTTTTTTTTTCTTGCATTTGTCTTAAGATTGTCGATGTACTGTAAAAAGTTTTTCACATGTTAAACCGTGGGTAAATTTATGAATATTGTAGTTAAAGAAGTTATAATTTTTACGTTTTTGTTATAAAGATTTTAAAATTAAATTTTTTAAGGTAATTGAGATTAATTTTTGGAGAATACGTTTGTGACGTTGCGTTGACAATCATTATTTAGCAGTCGATTTCATTTAGTTTTGTAAGTTGTAGTTTGTATTCACGTTTGTATCGATCACACACACTATGCCCACACACTGTTGGGCATAGCATAGGCCTCTTCCCCATGTAGGAGATGGATCGGAGCTTTTACGTTTGTATAGGCAATACAAAACTTTTCTGTCGTATGGGGTTTTTATGTGATTTGCGTACTTATAAATGGCCGGTATAGGTTTTCATCCTCCCCTGGGATGTGTCGAGTGGAGGCGTTTATTTTTACATATAGGTACATGTGTGTAAGTCAAATCATAAAGGCAGAAGTGAAATAGTTGTTGTAAAACCAGTAATTTTAATATCCTAATCCTACCAATACTTAATGTATAATTCACAAAAAATATATTAATTGAGAATATATCATTAACTTCGTTATAGAACCTTGACAACAAAATTTATAAATGTACATTATGTCTATATAAATAAAAATTAATCGCCGAAGTGTATTTACGCGTATAACTTACGAACGACTACACCAAAATGGGATAATTATTTCGTTTTTTTTTTGTTAGTATTAGGGCAAGGTTTGTAAAGAAAAGAAAATAAAAAAAATCGACACATTCATGAAAAAAAAAATTGGTAATATCAAGTTTGTCAGGTCAACTAGTTTATTATAATAAGTAATAAGTTGTACAAATTTATGAGAAGTAAAAACGAAAAGCGATATTTAATGGAAGTATAAATATGTCAGGGGGAACAATTTTTTGCGTCGTGAATTACTTCAGCCATGTTTAACCATTGTTTAAGATGAGAAGACAAATGATCGCAACCGTAAAAAGCTACATTGTTTTTTTATAAAACTACACCAGAGGTCAGTCGATAATGATCTTTATTTTTTATATTAGTGCATTGACCTTTTAGATGAGTACATCCGTACTCGTAAAAAAATGTTAATTTTTTCGTCGATCTGAGAATTTTATGGAAGGTTCTACTTATATTGAAATGTCAACAAAAATTGCTAGCGATTATCTAATTATGTCTATATAATGCGATTAATGATTGTTAAGAAATATACAAGATTATATTATAACTTGTTTTCTTTCTTAAAACTTTTTGTAAAGACAATATTCAAAACTACTAGCTTAGTAGGTAACTCTATATAAATTTTTTAATCAGTTTAAACAATATTTAAATTTGTTGGTAACATAAAACGATTATAAAATGTGCACAGACGTAAACATTATTCAGTTCGAATAAATATTACTAAAGGAAAAAGAACGCAACACAGTGCCATTGACGCGTTGAAATAGTGGGTATGGATTTGTTTGTTATCCATCTTCTTAAATAATTAGAGAAAAAATATTAGTTGGTAAAAAATAAAATTAAACGTTATATATTATTATAGTATTAGTTGAAAAACTATAGTACAATATAAAATATGTCAGGGAACATTAAATTAAGCACACATTCACACTGATAGCGCCTGTCCCTCACAACGCGTTACCGCCGTCAGTGTGTGAGCTCCGTAGCCTCTATGCTAGAGCATAGTGAAGCCGTTCTTAAGGTGCGTACGGATTGCGCGTACCCTGGTACGCGTACTCAGTTTACGCGTATTCGGAACGCCTAGTCCATACCTGCAGCTACGCGTTCACTCTAGGGTACGCGTACCGCGCGAGCCAACTCGCAGCGCGAGCCATCGTCGGTCGGTTTTTGGTCGCGCGTCAAAGAGGACTCACGCGGCCGGCTACGCTATATTTGGACGGCAAAATGAATAAACACGCGTGTTCTTCGAGTTTTAATAATGAAAATATTATCAGATTTATTCAACTTTATGAATTTCACCGAGTCTCTCTACTAGGTTCTACCTTTTCAAGAATTGTTTCAAAATCTTGCAAACTCATTCTCACAAAATGTTTGTCCCCACTTTCTTCATAATTTATATCTTCCATTAGCCTATTTCCACACTGTAATCTTTCACGATACAATTTTTTCATCCACCATCTAGGTTTCCGTTTGTTTCTTTTTTTTTTATATTATTATTTTTTTTTGGCGAATGACTGGGGCTCGCGGAGCGCTCTGGATCGATTGACCTCGCGTACAGGTTCGCGGCGGTCCGTACAGGAGCTGTACGCGTATCCAATGTACGCGTGGACAGTGTTTCCCAACTACGCGTAACACAGGAACGCGCAATCCGTACGCACCTTTACAAAATCACATTTGCGTTGAAATACGCCAAGTTTTACTTTAAAATCATTGCTAAATTTAAACAAGATGTTTTCGTAATAACTATGAAATAGACACTGATGTGCTGACGAAAAGTGCAAAATTAAAAATATATTTTTACAGTTTGAAGCTGTTTAACCCTCAAACCCTACCCATCCTAGGAGAAACATTATTCCTACCCAGGGGTTTCATAGACCCCAATATATAAATCATCAATACTAAATAAACTAAACACAAATTTAATGAAAATATTATTTATATAAAAAGAAAGCTTAACTAGCATTATAACAAAATATTTATCTTTTTGGGTCACACATTCCTCACATTTTGGTGCTGTATGTTCACCGCAGTGAGGTTTTCGGCACATGCCATAAAAAACCTTTGTTTTACGGTCCTTCCCCCTTGGGCAGACAGCACATCTTTTTTTGCCATGGGAGAAGGATATGCGTCGACTAAAGGACGCTTTTTTTGTGAAATTCCTCTTAGGACGTCTTGGAGATTTGTGGGCAAAGAAGGCCATGGTAATTTTTCCCTCCATGTGACGGGGGATCAAGTCCAAGGCAAGTTGTTTTGGAAAAAGACGTCTTTTTAGTGGCCATCTTAGCAGCTCACATATGAGTTAACACGTACTATATTCATAAGGCCAAAAAAGTGGCATTGGCCATCTCTTTGTCCTCCTAGATGGTCTGGAATAAAATCGACGCCAATTTTTGTCTTATTATAGAACTCGACTATCTCCGGTTGTCCATTTTTTGCATCATAATCTGCTGTTGCACTTGCATGCATAGTTGACAACATGGGGACTATATTTTTTTGTTTTGATTTTTCCAACAATTCTTATGCAACTGGAATCGAGTGAACCAATTATAACAAGTGAGGTTACGGTTTGTGCCATAGTTTGTCTCGGTCAATTTCACAGTAAAGAAATGAGCAAAGGGTACATTCGTAGGACATGAACCTTTGCCCAAATATATATAAGCATCTAACATATAGGCTGTTTTGGCATGGCAGGTCATCAAAATTTTTTATACCAAACTTGCCTGGTTTGCTAGAAATGTACATTTTATACATAAATCTGTCTCTAAAACCCAATAACATTTCGTCTAATGTACAGCAATCTGAATGGCAGTATAATTTACTTGACACATTGACAACGTGATCAAAAATATCTCTTAATGGTGCTAATCTGTCATTTTGTCGTCGAAAAAAAATATTACTTTATTCCTACCCTGGGGTCTGATAAACCCCAAAACAGCAATTATTACGTATACAGTGCACCAATGCTAACGCACTACTGATGAAAAGATGGCCGCTGGCGTCATCGAGGATTAGCTTGAGTCACGTGTTCATGCGTTTCGTTTCCGCAAAAATATTTTCAGAAAATGAAACACTTGGGTTTACTGGACCCCCGGGTAGGGTTTAAGGGTTAAAAAAGAATTTTTAATTAATGAAATTATTTCATTAAATAATTGTAAAGATACTGACTGAAAGATGACCGAGAGAAGAAGAGAAGACACAAAAACAAACTAATATAATATAGTAGAGTAGAGATTTTTTTTTGTTATAAAAATATGTGATTTTAGTTTAATTATTTATTTTTCAATGTAACTCTTTATACTTTCAAGATCACTATACAAACTTTATTTTTCATTACCAAAAACGAATATTATTTGAATTATTATGTATATCTATAAGTTAAATCACTTTTCAAATGTTACAAACGGTGTACAAATACATCATCTATTATATACATAGATTTCCACCTATATATTGACTCATCACGATATCTCTGGAACCATAAGGCGTAGAGAAAATTGGTAGGAATATTCCTTTCGCCGAGAACAGGTCAGCTAAGAAAGGGTTTTACGAAGTTCCAAAAAAAGAGTGGGTTGAGAGGGTTAATAACATATATAGCAAAACAACGTTTGCGTGGTCAGCTAGTAATTAATATACCCGTTTGATTACATATCCCATTTATCCAATCAAACAAATGGTTCCGTCACATTTAAATTTGTGCATTATTGTAAAGTCTCATACTTTGACTTAAATACTTAGGCCTTAGGGTCTGTTTCACCAGTTGTGGAAATGCTATTTGCAAATGACGATACAAATAAACTTTGACAGCGGGAGATAGAATAGGCCAGTAGAGAATGTTTCTTCTCAATTAGTAAACTACTATTAATTAGTAAACTACAACTTTAAGATGTGAATAGAAATATCTCATAAATATATATATATATTTTTTTATTTTACTAAGTCGACAAACAAGCGTACGGCTCACCTGATGGTAAGTGACTACCGTAGCCTATAGACGCCTGCAACACCAGAAGCGTCGCAAGCGCAGCAACAGCAACAGCTAACCCTATCCCTAATCCCCCCAGAAGCTCTGGTCACCTTACTCAACAACAGGAACACAATACTGCTGAAAACAGTATTATTTAGCTGTGGTCTTCTGTAAGTCGGGCTGCTCCACATTTTGAGCAGGAAATTTCCTGCTGTGCCCTACCTCAGTTAATATAGTAGTAATTCGATGGTAAAAAAGAATAATGAATCAAAAACTTTTTACCGTCGGTTACTGTCATCCGTCAAATTGCGTTATCCACAATTGGTTAAACAGGCCCTTCGTCTATTATTTAAACTGAGAAAAATATGTACATCATCGTAACAAACTTGTATAATTTGCATATATTGTATTTGCATGCTATTTAACAATGGCAAAAGACGGCACATAACCGACTCTACAAAAAAAAAAAAAAAACTAAATAAAAATATTTTTTGTTTGACAAACAAATGTACCTACAGATATCACTAGATATTATAAAACAAAGTCTCTTCCCGCTGTCTGTCTGTCTGTATATATGCTTAGATCTTTAAAACTACGCAACGGATTTTGATGCGGTTTTCTTTAGTAAATAGAGTGATTCCAGAGGAAGGTTTGTATGTATAATACATGCATAATATAGTAGAGGAACACTGATAGTTTTAAAGTTTTCTAATGTGATGTCGTAAATAAACACATTTATTGCGCTTAGATTGCAAATATTTATTTTATATTTAGTATCAGCATTGCACCCGTGCGAAGCCGGAGCGGGTCGCTAGTTATAGTTTATAACAGCATTACAATGTAGCAAATGACTAGTAATGACTACCTTTTCCATAGAAATAGGTCGGTAAACAAGTGTATCGCTAGCGTGTTGCCGACCCCACCCCCAATCCCCTACGGAGCTCTGGTCACCTTACTCACCACAGGAACATAACACTGCTTTAAAACCGTGTTATTTAGCTGTGGTCTTCTATAAAGTCGACATACTTCCCCAGTCGGGCTGCTACAGATTTTGAGCAAGATATTTCTTGCTGTGCCCTACCACAGTTAACCTTATTTTTAATGAATGTTTTATAGTGCCATAATCGTAATATATATAATACTAGCTGACCTGGCGAACTTCGTACCGCCTTTTTTTCTTCTTAAATATAATAATTACATATACCAAAATAAAATATAGCCTATCTTTCAAGTTGGATCAAACTGCATACGGTGTGCAAATTTGATTAAAATCGGTTAAGTGGTTTAGGAGTCCATTGAGGACAAACATTGTGACACGAGATTTATATATATTAAGATGTAAATATAAGTTTTAATAACAGTACAGATAACAACCCAAATTTAAGTAAACTAGTTTGTTGTATATGTATCTATATATAGTTTGTGTGTGTGGCGTGTGTTCGTGTGTTAGTGTGTGTTGCTGTGTGTGTTCTTGGGGGGTGTGTCTGTTGTTGACGTAGAAAACAATTTTAATACCGATAATATTGTTTTATATTATTATTATAGGTTCGCATTTTCGCTTTTTTAGCACGCCTCGTTAAAATTACGTAAGCGTTGTTTACTTAACGTTATTCGCAACGTACTGTTACATTATGACATTTTTGTACAAAACCATATTGTACGACATCATAAGCTATATAGTAATAAGCAGGTATTTATTTACTTTTCACAAGTAGTGTCTGTCTTTATATACGGAGTTTATCGATATCGTTTCAATTTACTAACTTGATTAACACGTAAATAATACAGAATATATAAAAGAAAATGCTAAATCTCATCAACTGTATTTTCAAGACTTTCTATAAAAGTATCATAACATGATAATGATAATTGAATAGCCCGTTGGCGCAGTTTTCTCTCACAATTAACCTATTAATTTCTGATCCAGGGGTTGGATTCAGAGGGGTTCAATAAGATAAATGTAGCTATATCAGCCGCCTGTTACCTGTAAAACAAGTATTAAATTGCTTATACTTGTATGTTAAAAATATTATATAATTGTTTTAATTTTTAATTTTTATTATTGCTTGTAAATAAATGTTATACAACAACACGTATTTATATTTAATTTACTATTTACTTATTATGAGCCGTAAAATAATTGTACATAGCCTATGTAAGATTCTATTGATTCGGATTTGCTAATCTGATTTTCACATTATGAAACGTTCGCAAATAAGCAGAAGTACACGATGAAGGTACAAATTAAAGACACAAATGTTTCACAGTTTTTCAGTAAAAAAATACAAGCAAGTCAGACCTTATTATGATAGGTAATAATGTAGAGTTGTAGACTATAATATGGTCTTCGTGCTACTTTTTTTTTTTTTTACGAACTTATGAGCTAAATATAATTCAAATAAAAATAAGTAGGTACATTTAATTCTAACAGTTTGTGACACAGATATTTATGCGAACTTAAAAGTATGTGTTTTGAACGTCTGAAGATATTTATATTGTTATCAACAATAGAGTCTATAAATAGGTTATCTGACATACAATGTTAATAGACCGTTTGAGATAATTTTATCAACTATATAATTTAACCTATTAAAATTGTATTTAATAACATTTTAATTACTACTTATATAGATATAAAATATATTGCAAGATTTGTTACTAAGCTCAAAACTCGAAAAAGTTTGGATCCATTCGTCTAATTTTTATTTTTGAGTTTTTTAATAGGTACCTACTTTCTAGAAGGTTCCAACGAAATAATAAAAAATATATATATATGATTTAGAAAAATGAGATTTGAATTTAAAACAAATTCACAAAAAAAAGTGAGTATGCTTTAGGTTTAGACCACACGACTGAAGTAAAACTTCTTTAGCTCCATCTAACTTATATTTCCTTCTCAACTTCCGTTCGCCTCGCCCGATCACACTTTTCGTAACGCCCTCGTCACGCATTCACCAGCTTACCATCCAAGTCAAGCGTGCGTAAAGAAGTTTTACTTCAATTTAAGTGAACGTAATGATTATTTCAATTCGGAATATAGGACAACGTTTATCGGTTTAAAAATGACCTTAAAACCTTGTTTTCAAAAATTATAAAATAACGTTAATGTAAACAAAACGCTATTTTAATGAATATGTATATATTTAAAACGTTAAATAAATAACCGATTATTTCATTTGCAATTTTAAATATCAAAAAATATTTTAATCAGTTAAAATAACATTTATAACTACGTTAGGAATGTTAATTTTGAACTTAAAGTTCTTTAAATCGTGTAACGAGGAAGTGAAATATAAAAATAGAATAAATTATTCTATTTTATCAGATATAAATAATTATAGACAACAATCAGTGTTATTATTTTATTTTTATTTCATAAAATCATTAACCCTACAATGAATGATTACAGTAATCAATACTCATATTATTATTTTATATTAACAGTTTATTTTATCGATACGTATTATTTTATACAATAAAAAAGTTTATATTTTTATTTATTATGCATGTGTACAAGTATATTCTAAGAGATCACAGTCTAAAGATTATCTTTTAAACATGTAAATTGAGGATTAGATTATCGAACTAGAAGCAGTGGATGTCTAGTTTGGTAATCAGATCCACAAGTACAATGAAATAAAAAAATAATTAAAAATGAAAAATATAACCCATTACGTACAATAAGTGGGATCTCATTTCACACAGGTGTACATAATCTGTGCCACTAACTGCGCAACGAAATGAATTTTAAATATTTCGAATGTATCGGAGAAATACTTTGCGATTTTACAATATATTTATTAAAATAAAGTAGAATGTCACTTACCAAAGTTAATGGAACGAATTACATAAAACTGCAGCCAGGTTTACGACGAAACGAAACGTATTCACTTTGAACGAATCGAAAAACCGAAGATTTTTCGACTTGACGTCGAAGCGTTAGAACAAGATGAACTGTTGCTACACTTACTGTCCTTTCTAGATAAAGCATTTTTCCGCGCACTCTTGCTACCGTCCAAAAATCTGTCGAAAACTTGTCTTATTGTCGAATGTTTTCTGTTGAACGGATTTGGAAACATGGTTAGTCTTCGTGCGCGTTGCTCGTTTAACACTGTTTGAGTGAGTGTGCCTACTGCCTCGACTGGGGAAGGCGGCACGCTTGCGAAATTATAAGGTCAAGTCCAATAGGTGTAGGCAACTACCTGTCTGCTGATTTGATATATCAACGTATTATTCCGTTTATGTTTTATTTATAAATTCGCTACTGATAGTAAAATATAAACATGTGTTTTATATTTATACATAAATAGTATAAAACATTTTGTTTTCTGTTTAAGTATGATGTTTTTCGGAATTTTCCTTTATAAATAGTACAACTTTGTATTTGCAAATCATTTATATTATTATAAGTGTTTAAGTATATAAAATACTTACTAGAACATTAAATAAATGTGATTATGAGTATGTACCTATGTGTAAATCTATACACATAACAATATAAAAATTATGAAGGTGTTAATAAATATCTAATTAGAGACTAGAGAGGGTTTTTTTTTTATATAATCAGGTCGCCAATCAAGCGTACGGGTCACCTGATGATATGCGATTACCTTAGCTTATAGACGTGTACAACACCAGAAGCATTGCAAGCCCTTTGATGACCCTATCCCCGATTCCCCCCAGGAGCTTTGGTCACCTTATACTCACCAGCAGGAACATAACACTGCTTGAAAGCAGTATCATTTAGCTGTGATCTTCTGTAAGGTCGAGGTACTTCTCTAGTCAGGCTGCTCCATATTTGAGCAGGAAAATTCCTGCTGTACCTCAGTTGACGGGTTATTGGAAATTTAAATTATATACACATAGGTCGACATTATAATGATATTTAATTCTGTACACAATGCTTTACATAACTACATTAACTAATTCATGTAAACATTTAGATTAAAATCTTTTCGTTGTCTAGACGCCCGGTACTACGTTAATCTAGCGACATAGCCAATTACAAATGTTGAAAAACAATTGAGGATAATTATAGTTAAGTGATGTAAGCTTGGTAGAGAGGTGTGAATGACCGCTGTAGTCATATGCAATGAGATTTAGTAGGTACAGGCTACAGCCCATAAACAGTACATTTGTACAAATATACGTTGTTTAAAATGAAGGACGTTCTTTTAGTAGTTGTGCAAAAACAGCCTATGGTTCATAAAGAAATAATAAACAGTAATATTTGTAATACAATACAAGTATTTTTTATTATGAATCAAAAATAAATAAAAATAAAAGTACCTTATAATAAAAATGTATAAATGTACAAAATCCGGTCTTATTACGAAGTCTACTATAGTTAAATAAAAATCCAGTAAACTATTAATTAAATAAGTTGGCAATTCTAGCGATGCATATAATATACTATTTCAATTTAACAAAATTTTTATGTACAAAGAAAAAAAAGTTCTAAAAAAAACATCTACAAACGGTGTAATAGCCCTGGCGTGACTTAGGAACTATTAACTCGATTGTGACGGTCTGGGTCAAGTCAAACGGCGTCACAGGTAAGTTAAAGATCAGACATTCCATGCTTCAATACCTTCAATGTATATAAGAGTCTAAAAGTGTTATTACCTTTAATTAGTATTTAATTTTACTGTTTTTTTTAAAGTGATACTTCTTTAGGCGCATGAGGGGTAAAATTTGAGCAACGCATCAGTACTTGGATGGATGGTGGGAACACCCAGGTGGTCACCCGGTGTTTCATGCGATGATGGCTTTTTTTCAATTAGTTTTATTTTGTATTTTAAATTCTTTTTTTTTAATTGCTTTTTTTGAATTAGTTTTTTTTAATTAGTTTGCCAAAGAAGTTTCACTTCTGACATGTGTACTTTGTACGCATGCAATTTTTTTGTAGGTTTTTTATTAAAGTGGGAAAATAATCATACTTAATAACTTCAATATAATCAGATAATAATAATCACAGAAATTACAGTCAAATATCTGCTCTCAAGCAGTATTGTGTTTTATTGGTGAATAAGTTGTCACCGTGTTGACAGCTGCGGGGTTAGGGCAAAAAAAATGCGACTCTGTAGATTCTGGTATTTCAGGCCAACCTTTATGTTTATTTGCCATCTTATTGATATTACAAAAGAAAGGAATTAATTAAATTGTGAATTAATAAAACTTTTATTACTCTGGTTTTGTGGAAAATTTTCCACTTCAAATTATTTTGTTGAATGGATTTCGAATAATCTGATTAATGTGAACATGTTTCGAAAGCGTGACCGATGACTCTTTTAGCGGTTTTGTTTTTTCTTTATATATTTATTTGTCTAATATATTTCGAGGACAAATTTGTATAAATTAATATTATAAGTCACAATATTTTCTTTGTTTAAAGCCATATATCTCGGGAGACACTATTTTTTTTAAAATATCTTATAACATACAGACACGGTCGTCTGTTCCTATGATAAACAATTTAATGCTTGTAAAAAGAGAAGGCTTGGAGCTTTAAGGGTTGGTGGACAATTAGCCTATAAACTTACCCTACAAACTTACCCTACCCTATAAGCTTATAATATACTAGCTTCTGCGCGCGACTTCGTCGGCGTGGACTCCGCTCCTATTAGTCTTAGCGTGATGATATATAGCCTATAGCCTTCCTCGATAAATGGGCTATCTAACACTGAAAGAATTTTTCAAATCGGACCAGTAGATCCTGAGATTAGCGCGTTCAAACAAACAAACAAACAAACAAACAAACAAACAAACAAACTCTTCAGCTTTATTATATTAGTATAGATAGGTACCACCTTATGCTATAAGCTTCACACTCAAGGGCCCCAGTAAGATTTACTTTTGATTCGGGGGTCTGAAAACACACAATACATAAGCACAAACGCCGAGACCATGACAACCATCTATATGGCCAATATAAATGTCTGACAGGGGCAGGGATTGAGCTCACGACCCCTAGCATATTGTTACCCCTACCCTATGATTGGATAACACCACCAACGTGTTGTCAAATGCCCTATGTTGATTAGAGATCTAAATTAGGTGTTTATAATAACAACCAGGACCGGCGACTTTACGTGTTGGACGACTGTGAATCGAACTCACAATCGCTAGCATTATTTTTGTTAACATACATTTAAAAAACTTACAGGTATGAATAATAGCATTACAAAAACCACAAAGGTTTGTCCTAAAACTACGTGTCACCTAGCATCAAAACAAACTGATGAGAACCAAAATTGTAGGAAATTTAATTTTGAACAACTTTTGTAATAACTATTTTTGCTGTGAAATTGTGAATAAACGAGTTATTCAAGAGACAAAAAATAAACCTTTAAATCAAGATGGCGGATGAAACAACAAGTCTGGAATGGATATGAAGATAGGAACTTTTTGAATTTAGACTACCAGTGACCACCCCCAACGAATTCCGAAGGAAAATTGCTGCTTCCAATTTTTGTAAATCTCAGCCCGTTTTATAGCTAATTCGACTGGGCTAAAATAAAACTGCAATAACTCGCACGCCTCTTTCAAATTACTTCTATCAAAAACCAGACATGTGGGTACTGTCGGTAAATATTATAAAAATTAAGACCACTACATGCGTCTCGATGATGATCGATCTTCAGTTTTAATTACTTTTATAAGCGTTCTGGTAATGTCCACCATGACCATATTACTATTTTTCTATTACGCAAATAAGGGCTAGCGACAAAAATATCAAAGGTTGAGATTATTGAATACCTACCGGTATTAATAAAAACTTTATAATTTAAGATAAACCCGTTTTATTTCTCGCGAAAAATGTTTATTCAACGAATAACATACCTGTCATAGTTTTTCTACTAACTTACACACAAAAAAAATGTTTTTGTGCGTCGAGTTTGGACATTTTGACGTCATTTCGTAGTATCATAGTTTGACAGTCATAGTATGTCATTTTTAATATGTCATAAACTCATACGTACGAAATGACGAACGTAAAACAAATGATTATGACAAAATTTAAAAACCGGTAAATTTCTATACGCATATTTGTTACATCAAATTCCACATAAAATAGTATTTATTTATTTATTTTATTTATACTTCATGTACACCGAAATACAAACACATACAAAGAGAGATACAATACAAGATGTACAAAGGCGATCTTATCGCTATAAAGAGCGATTTCTTCCAGATAACCTTTGGGTACAGGACACGATACAGTAGCAGCGGTTAGACGTGTGCAGTTGTGCACATATTAAAGAGGAAAAAAAACTGTAATAAATAACGCTACGCAAATTATTTACATAAAATTAGTATAATTTTGTTATTATAATTATCTATAATATCTCTATCTCTAAACCTATATACTAAATAGGTAAGATATATACTTAGTAGGTACTTAATAGGTATCTATATAAACAAAAACTAATCGCTGAAATGTATACAGGGTGAACATGTATATCCATCATATTTCCGCTTAAGTCTGGGTGTAACATATATTTATTTATATGAAATTTTTATATATATCGAAAAAAATGCTAAGTACATATATCAGTCGGCTGTTACCTTTAAAACAAGCATTAAGTTGCTTACCTTAGGAACAGATGACTCTGTATGTTAAAGATATAAAAATGGTAATGGGTAGTACCAGGTACCCACTTTGGCATGTCCTTTTATTATTAACTAGCTTCTGCGCGCGACTTCGTCGGCGTGGACTCCGCTCCTATTGGTCTTAGCGTGATGATACATAGCCTATAGCCTTCCTCGATAAATGGGCTATCTAACACCGAAGGAATTTTTCAAATCGGCCCAGAAGTTCCAGAGATTACCGCGTTCAAACAAACAAACAAACAAACAAACAAACAAACAAACAAACAAACAAACAAACTCTTCAGCTTTATATATTAGTATAGATTTATATGACTAGCTAGGCATTAGGTATGTATTCAGAATAAAGCACAAAGTGACATTAATAGACGTAAATTTGATCATATTGCGAAGCGTAGGGTTAATTGCTAATGGAAAATGCTCGAAATGTGCCTGATTCGTCGAACCTGAAAGTCGATACTTTAATACCATTGAAGATAATTGCCATGTGATCGGATCTTTACAATGAAAATTCCCGATCTCATTAAGTTAAACTGAGAAATGAGATTTGTAGTTCAGCACACAAAAGCTACATAGTAGGTACATATATAAGTCTCCAATTTGATCCACCGAACATTCTTTAAGTAATTTCAATTATTATTTCTTGGTATAAATATTATACATTTTTAAAAAAACAATCCTAATAAGTCAGTCAGTCAGTTCAGCCTATTGCAGTCCACTGCTGGACATAGGCCTCCCCAAGTTCGCGCCAGACATCCCGGTTTTCCGCAATCCTCATCCAGCCTAATAAGATAAATAATAAATAAAACTTTATTTCTAATTTCAGATCATCCTTCAAAAAACAAGAACCTAAAATACAAAAAAAAGGTAGAATTTTTTTTTGAGTTTACCGTTGGAAGTTATACGCATACATTCATTTCGGCTATTAATTTTTATTTATAGATAGTCACTTAAATGTTTCGTTGTTTACGCGCAAAACACCTAAAACGGAAATAAATTATAAGTATTTTTTAAGGTTTTACGACCTCCTTTGGCTCTATTTACAGTTGACTGGCGAATAATAGTTTTAATGGCTAATACGATCAAAAATAACAAAATAAATTTTGCAAGATTTATTTAAATGACATATATATGTATATTGTCTTCCGTATTACCGCTTTAATAGTAGTCAGAGTGTCTGATATATATTGCGAAATATATTGCAGAGCGCCATGTTGTGTTTATCTATACTTATTATAAAAATAACTCCCCCGGCCGCGTATTTCTGTCCTCCTGTCTGTCCTCCTGTCTGTCCTCCTGTCTGTCCTCCTGTCTGTCCTCCTGTCTGTCCTCCTGTCTGTCCTCTTGTCTGTCTGAACGCGATAAACTCGAACTACTGAACGGATTTTTACACGGTTTTCAACAATAGAAAGAGTGATTCTTGAGGAAGGTTTAGGTATATAATTTATTATGCTTTTATATAAATTAGCAGAAATACGGCGATAAATGTTGAAGAGGTCGCAAAAAATTTCGCCAACGGGGACCTTTCCTCGCGAACGCCGCGTAAACTAGCAAAGATAATATAGTTAAGTAATGTACTAGCGAATTCAAAATCTATAAAATGCTACAAAAAAGTTCGCGACAGCATATCTCTATCTCTTACGGTTGACTTACAATAACCACTTTTATGTTCAAATTTGTAATTAAAAACATTACGTTATTTTTAAAGTTATTTTCTACTTAGTTCAGTATTAATCCTTATCCAAATAAATATGTTAGTTATCTTAATAATTTAATGCAGATTAAAATTGCCCTTTACACTATATCAATCAGATGAATAGTTTTTGAGATATCGTCGTTAGAAGTAATTATTAAAAATAATAATTAATGCGCAACGAAGTGGGCACGGGTCGGCTAGTGTGTAATATGGTCAAAATATTAACAAAAATTGGTATACATTTTTCTTATACATTACAAACATAAATATTTCGGCAGTGTTTTAAAATTATTACAAAACAAATAAATTTATATATTAGCATTAGCAGTAATCGAAAAACGTATTTAATACGGTAGAAATATTGTAAACAACTGTCAAACCTTCCATAAAAACGAACTTGTTCTTGAAATTAGATATTGTAAAGAATTTGAGTGACGCACGAAACCTTAGGTTCACCTTTTATTTACTTGAAAGGTATGAACATCCGCAAATTAGTAATATATTGTCGTCAAACTAATGACGATAATTCTTTATAAATTATTATTCAAATAGCAACCTTAATATAATATTAATAAGCTTGTTTCTCTTTTCCACGTTTTTCCTCTTTACGCCACTTTTATGGAAAATCCCTTCTACGACATCATTACGCTCTTATATAGAAGTGTTATTAACAATTAAGGTCAGTAATATGTAATTATACATAATTATGACATTTAAATACAAAATACACTTCGCGTTATGATGCACTTATTAATTCTCGTGGTTGCATTGATTATTATCCGCCAGATGCGTGATGTTACTAACTTTTTTTATAAACATACTTTGCATCTGAAATAATATTTACTTAATATATCAGATAAGTATGTATGTATGTGATTATGTATTTACGTATGTGATGTTATTTATACCGTCTATTTTTATTTCATTATTTATAATTCTTTCTTATCATTTTTATACAGATTGGAGAGGGCAGAAACCTCCACACTTTTACATTAGGTACACCTCTGACTGAAAGTTGCCTGGAAGAGATTATTGTGTTAGCAGGATTGCCGCTTGCTACATCTGATGCAAACAGCGGTGCTTCGCAAAATGTGTACATAAAAATAAGAAGCACCTGGCTATAAAAATTGCGCATTTTTACGAACCAACAACGCAAAATTCTATTTAAAACAAATTTAAGTTTTTTTTATAGACACGTTTTACGAAGCTCCTATTGTGATAAGGCTAAAGCATTATAGTTTAGTTTGAAATACGGTTTACGCGTGCATGTTTTATTGTGCATGTTCTGTTCCATATGCTATTTCAATTTGTGACTGACGATAATCATCATTCGAGCAGGATGTGTGTCCATTACTTTTTTGTGTAAAATTAATAGGTAATTGAAAATATCGCATAGTTTGTTTCGTATATAACATGCTTGCAATTATTTGCTGTACAGCTTTTAGTTGTGTCAATTTGATGTCAGTTGTTTTGCCAGTAGGTATCATATGAAAAAAAAACACAGTAGAGATTGTTCGCTGTGGTCGAGAACTTCAATTAAATTTTTAAGGACTAAATTAAAAAATAAAAATAATTTTATTTTAATTTAAATTTTTAATTACATAAACTGACACAAAAAAGCATTGATAACATTTGGTAACGTCATTGATAACGTTAATTTAACAGGAAAATTAAATTAAGTTAATTCATAGTTTTATATAGAAAATTACACAATACATTAATTTATTAAGTTAGACAAGTACCTTGCCTTCTGCGATTACCTTGTCGATATCCACCGCGAAATGTACCTTTCAGACAAACAAGTTTATTATTTTTCTAGTTAAGTAATTAAAATATTATACCGGTATACGACGCGATTAATCTTTACTTAGAAATATTTTTGCGTCATTAATTTTATCTGATTATAGAGTGTGTTATTATTTTACTTAAACTTTTTCATGAATAATATTACTTCTATAGAGTGTAATGAAAAAATAAATGTTTTGGTTATTTACTTACTTCTTTAAAGAACTAATAACTACGTGCTTGTATCTATTTTAATTTTTATTATCACTTGTGACTAATATAGTATTGAGTTTTTAAGGATTCATTTCATGAAGTACTTTTCGTGGTATAAATCTTAATATATATAAATCTCGTGTCACAATGTTTGTCCTCAATGGGCTCCTAAACCACTTAACCGATTTTAATCAAATTTGCACACCGTGTGCAGTTTGATCGACCTTGAAAGATAGGCTATATTTTATTTTGGTATATGTAAATATTATATTTAAGAAAAAAAAAAGGCGGTACGAAGTTCGCCAGGTCAGCTAGTTTTATTATAAAACTTAGCATATGCGGACACTGGACTTTCGCAAATTTGTCATAAATGGCAGGTTTGATTCGGAAATACGTCACTTGTCCTAGTGACAAAAAAAATCACATAAACAAATAAATATGCACGCGTCAAGTTAGATAAAGAAAATTATTGCTTAATCTCGTGAATGTTTTATTAGTTGTAAAAAGTCTCAGAATTACCTTTCATCTACAAATACAAATATTCTTAAAATCACATTAAAAGTAAACAAATTATTGAATATAACAAAATAGTAAATGTACAAAAAGTAGCCTTAACGTTTAAAAACTACCTAATTCATCATCCATGCCGCGACAAGATTAAAACGAATATTATATTATTAACTATAATTAAAAAAACATTTTAATGTAACATAGCCACGAATTTAAAATATATTAAATTTCCTTTAACCATTTTTCTTCTATCCACTTTTATCGAAAGATTAAGTTATTATATACTTATATTTATTTATCTACTTTCATTTATGTTCCATTTTAAATACCATGCATATAAGCGTTTTTAAAGCTTGATTTGACCCCGATCCGAATTTGAGTAGTAGAAAAATGTTATACTATCTTGCAAATGCCAAAAAAATAGTAATTGAATTCTTAAAAACATGATTACATTTTAATCTAAATTTTATTAATCCAACGATCATTAATAAGCAAATAATTTAAACAATGTTCGTTGGATTTATATTAATATTCAATTAAAACAATACACTAATCGCGTATAAGATAACACTGTTTACAGATAAACAAAGCAACTGACCTTTAAAACAAATTTAATAATCGATTCGTTCATTTTATTTACGTCAAAATAATTACTTTTAAATTTATTTGTATTTAGTTTTATGATATATTAATTAAATATCGCATTGAAGCTGTTTATTAAAGGTTTTTTTCCAATATGATAAATGCTTTACTAATATTTAATAATCAAGTATTTGGCTCGTTGTAGAATTCTGGATACGTAGGGTACAGCAGAAAATATAGGTAAATGTTGTTCGAAATTTCGGAGCAGTCCTACTGGGGAAGTACTTCAATCTTACTTTAGAAAATCGCAGTCAAATAATACAGCTTCCTATAATATATTTTTTTAAATAAAAGAGTACCGAAAATTTTGACTGCGTTGTTATTGGTTCAACATAGAGTCCGTTTCACACAAAAGCTGTAGTTACATGCACATTCAGTTGATTCAGCGATATGTAGTAAAAAAAAAATGGTGACTATCACTAAGGTAATTATGGACGTCAAAGTGTTTGAAAATTGGTTCCAAGACGTTTTACCTAAATTGGATGAGAATCCAGTCGTAGATAACAAGATGGCTACGTCCACAAATCGTCGCGTCATAAGTTTTAGGTATTATTGTGAGCTCGACAACCTACTTGAGCTTGTTTCGGCTTAAGTGAAGAGCTACGTATTAGCAAATAACAAAAGTTATAAAATTGATGAAGTGCGAACTCTTTTGTTACTAGGAGTAGCTTAAGTGCTCGATATCCAAAAATGCTCTTCATGTGTCAATCATCTGATAACCAAGATCGAAAATAAAACACCGACGGTCGCGGGTTTGATTCCCGCTTGGAGTGGATATTTGTGTTTTCTACAAATTTTTATTTCCGGTCTGATTGTATGTCCTTGTGGGTCTCCCTACCGTGCCTCGGAGAGCACGTTAAGCTGTCGGTCCCGGTTCTTATCATGTACGCCTGATAGCTATCGTTATCCATAGTAGGGAATACATCCGCCAACCCGCAGTGGAGCAGCATGGTCACTGTGTCGTGGTGGGCACAGCAGTGGGATATTACAGGCTGAAGCATATGCATATAATACCTTTTACCTCCACTTCTTCCTATCTTAAATATAAATTGTAGTGGAATTTTTTATGACAATACATATTTGAAATACGCAAATGTTTTCATCATTAAAGATTTAAATTGTTATTAGGGTGATTAAATTAAATTTATAATAGATAGTATTTTCTTGCTAAAGTCAAAAAAGCTACTTCATACTAATAGATATTTATTAATTTACCATAAAAATCTTACATACCTACATATATATTATAACGTATAATGTACAGAAGTTAACATCGTAAGATCTTGTCAGTAGGCGCAAAATTTAAGATTAGTGACGTGTTTGCGATGCTTCTTGTGTTGCAGGCGTCTATAGACCTGGTGATAACGAAATAAAATGGTTTCTGAAAAGGACTCAAAGATTGAAATCTTTTTCCTTTATAAATAATATAAATACCTATGATATATAATATATCTATATAAAAAAATAACACAGTAGTTACATATTTACTGTAGGATATAATGATATTCATCTTTGAGGGCAGTAAGCTCCTCTTTGAAGAATGTACAAAGGCCATTTAAAAACTTACTGGAAATCTTATATCTTACTGGAAGGTATTGAGATTGATAATTTTACTTCCAAATCAATAATAAAAATAAAAAAAACGAAGTATACCCAATTTTATAAAAAGTATTACCTCAATCACAAAAAAGTAGAATATAATCAACTCTACTACTATTTTATTAGTGTTTTGTAATTTAGGGGGCACATATTCGGGTCAAAGTAGAATGACACATACAAGATTGCCAAATCCGGATACTTTGAAAAGATTTATTTTATTTTATTCATTCGTATTAGGAAAACAAACAGTACAACATAACACAAAAAAATAAGTTATAATAATAGCAAGATATCGCACAAACCAGCCAAGTTTCCACTAATAAATAATCTCAATTTATGAATTATGTATGTAAATATCCATCCAAGTTTAATCAATATAAAGTCATTGCGTTTAATAAGGACCGGGTTCTTGGAAATCAAATTTGGAAAGTGTGTTTATAAGACATCATAATCAAATAAAGTATTAATTTTAAAGCTGCTACTGTCTCAGACATTTTGAAGATCAGTTTGAGACCATCGTTGCCGAGCCGTGTTGTGTTTTTAGGGTTCCGTACCTCAAAAGGTAAAAACGGAACCCTTATAGGATCACTTTGTTGTCCGTCTGTCTGTCAAGACCCTTTTTCTCAGAAACGCGTGGAGGCATCAAGCTGAAATTTATATTAAATACTCAGATCTGCTGCCTCTTAAAGCTGTGAAAAAATGAAACTTCTAAGCCAAGGCAATCAAAAGATACAGCCGTTTATGCTGCAAATTTTCGACACTCTCAAGGGAATCAAAACCTACAGGGTACTTCCCGTAAACTAAGAATCTTGAAATTTGGTACGAAGCAACGTCTTATAGCACAGATACAGGAAAAATTGCGAAAAGTGTAAATTTTTAGTTACTACATATAAAAAAAAATATTTTAATAATTTTACACTTAATACCACTTTTCTCATGGACGCGTAAAAGTATTAAATTGAAATTTATATCAAATACTCAAGTCTATAATACCTTTAAGCTGTAACAAAATCAAACTTCTATGTCAACGGTATCAAAAGAAAAACCAAGTTAAGCCGCATATTTTCATCGAAAATAGTCCCAAAGGAATCAAAACCTACAGGGTACTTCCCGTGAAGTCAGAATCTTGAAATTTGGTACGAAGCAACGTCTTATAGCACAGATACAGGAAAAATTGCGAAAAGTGTAAATTTTTAGTTACTACATATAAAAAAAAATATTTTAATAATTTTACACTTAATACCACTTTTCTCATGAACGCGTAAAAGTATTAAATTAAAATTCATATCAAATACTCAGGTCTATAATACCTTTAAGCTGTAACAAAATCAAACTTCTATGTCAACGATATCAAAAGAAAAACCAATTTAAGCCGCATATTTTCATCGAAAATAGTCGCAAAGGAATCAAAACCTACAGGGTATATCCCGTGAAGTCAGAATCTTGAAATTTGGTACAAAGCAACGTTTTATAGCACAGATACAGGAAAAATTGCGAAAAGTGTAAATTTTTAGTTACTACATATAAAAAAAAAATATTTTAATAATTTTACACTTAATACCACTTTTCTCTTGAACGCGTAAAAGTATTAAATTGAAATTCATATCAAATACTCACGTCTATAATAACTTTAAGCTGTAACAAAATCAAACTTCTATGTCCACGATATCAAAAGAAACAGCAATTTAAACCGCATATATTGAAACTAGCAAACAACTGACAAGGGAATAAAAATCTAAAGAATACTTCCCGTCGACCTAAAATCTTCAGGTATGAAGCAACGTCTTATAGCACAGATACAGGAAAAATTACGAAAACCTTAAATGTATAGTTACATCGCAACCACAGAAATAGTATGTGTAATGTTGTTTATTTCTGCTTTGTTTTTCAATTATAAAACTTTGCAAAGTAATATTTATTTACTAACTCTTTTTGCACACCAATACACAAAAGAACAATACATAGAATTTATAACAATAAACTTGCATCAATTGCAACAGGCGGCCTTATCGCTAACACAGCGATCTCTTCCAGGCAACCTTTGGGCAGAGGACTTGCATATAAACTAGGGGAAGGGCGCAAAATTTTGTAAAAAAAGGAACAATATAAAATAAAAATCAGAAATAAATAAATAACTATATAACAATAGATGCTATATTTAATGACACATACGTACATATAAGTTTACTCATATGTATACACAAATATATACATACATACGTATATACACTATAAGCAAATTGATAGATTAAGACGAATGACATAACAACATAACGTAACTTCATGAAAAATAATAAATAATAAAATAAAGTTGCTTAACATAATTTAATATAGATATTCTTTATTGCACTTTAAAAATACAGATAAAATACATCCATAATCTATATATATAAAAGAGATTTCCACCCATTGACTCATCACGATATCTCTGGAACCATAAGGCGTAGAGACTTGAAATTTGGTAGGAATATTCCTTTCGTCGAATAGAGGTCAGCTAAGAACGGACTATTACTATTACCAATATTAATTGATGTTATAAACATGTAGACGAGTTAATTATACGAGTATAGAATAAATATATACATAGGTTAATATACATACATATGTTTAAACTAAGAATACTTACGCTAGTATTAATTGAAATTTTAATAGTAATAGAAATAAAGGCGATTTTTATTTTATTTGTTTATTTTATTTTATATAAATTAAAGGATTAATGAAAAAATAAAGATACCTTTGTCTTAAATTTATGCTCCTCCAACTTTCCATATTGTAATGTTACGGATTTCATTTAGCAGCAAAATACCATAACTTTTACTTATATACCTGTAGGTTTGTACGGAACCCTCGGTGCGCGAGTCCGACTCGCACTTGACCGGTTTTTTTTACGATGCTTCCATTCTTATTTTTATTAAAGAGAATTAACTTATATCAATATGTGAGAATAATGATGATAGAGGATGATAAAGATAGCTTTATAGTCATTATTCTTCATAATATATTTATGTCAAAAGCTAACCAATCATACCGATTTTAAATCATCGTACCCCAATAAGACCCACCTCTTATTTAGAAGTAGTAAAGTGGACATTATTAGGCAATTAGACGTCCTCAAAAAATGAAATAAAATCGAGATAAAAAGCAATGACATTGGTAACTTACCCAATCGATCAACGTTCTGATAGTATTTTATCATTACTATTGCGGAATTATTACATATCAATCGTATTTTATAACTAAACGACGTAAAATTTTGGCGGCAAATTTTATTATAGTCCTGTCATTTAAGCTTAAATTATGTAAGAATCTCGGAATTCGAGATACCCAGCTGTAACTCTGTAAATACTTGTATATTGACATCTACCATATGTAGGTTTTGAGACAACTTTTAGGGTGTCAGTATACAAGTATTTACAGAGTTACAGCTGGGTATCTCAAATTCCGAGGTGAACTTACTATAATGACTGGACTATTAATTGTGTCACGTTGACCGCCGCTGAGGTTGTAAACAGAGTCACTGACAAAACACCCAGCGCGAAAATAATGAATAGTGATGCATTTTTGTAATAATTGGTATCTATGGAGAGAGACAAAAAAAAATTAAGTCGCTAATTGATGCATTCGTTTATTTTCGTTCGTTTTTAGTATTGTTTTTTTTTAAAGCAAAAACTATTAAATAAGTTCCTATGATTCTGAAATCTGAGCTAAAAGTCCAATTAATTAATTAATATCCAATTATAACTCAACTTTAATTAAATAATAACATTCGCGAAAACAATAAACGGTGATATGATGATGGACTTGTTTTATTAAGGTAGAGAAAGTCGAATATTAGTAATTAAGTTCAGGTCAGAGTTCTTATAACGATTCTCTCTTCATAATCAAACAGACAAATTCAAGAGCATTTCTCAAGACTTTACTTTTATTTTCTAAATACATAAATCTGAAGTTTTATGGTTATGACGAACTTCAACAATATGATTTATTTATATGTAAAACGAGATATTCACCATGTTCGTTGACACTATTGCAAGAGACATAGTCACGGGTGCATCATTTATTAGGGATGGTACACAGCACAAATAAGTTATTAAAAAAAAAAGAATTAAATATAATCAAAAAGGCCAATTACGACCATAAAATATACAGTACCTTAAATAAATTAATTAATGTGTCGTACTCGCTTTTGAAGCCGCGCGCGCAACCTAAAAATGTCACGCGGAGACCGATTTTCAGCATTAAATTAAAATTATAAATAATGGAGATAGAGTTACGAAAGCTGGGAGTTTTTTATTGAAAATTTTCTCCTCTTTCAGGTTTTTTTGAATTTTTTTAAATATTAATAGTTTATGAAATATTGGCCAAAACCGAAAGGCCATTTTTTTCCTTTTTTTAATTGTTTATAACTTTTACAATTTTTCATGTGCTAATACACGCTTTTAGAACATTTTTCTAGACGTCATTCCGCATCCAATGAGCTATGACATATAATTTTAAGAGCAGTATCTCTATTTTCGATCATTTTCAACTTGTCGACTAGACTACAGAGTGTCTTTTTTTACGTGGGGAAAATCCATCATGGATACCCTCCAGCGCGGGGGCGCCAGAGGGTTATGTCAGACTCCTACTGACTAAAAACCACCACGTGTGAGCAATCGTCCGCCTGGGTGGGGCGAGATGATAGGGTGTGTCTGCCGTAGGGGTTGATAGACGTAAAACAGATACTTGGCAGAGGAGATATTGTAACGCTTTGTAAATTTAAATACTTCTGACAGCACCAACAAAAAACTTGCTTAGCAAGTCTAAAAAAGAAAAGATATGAAAATATGACTTCTTCAATATTAAAACTACATCGTACCTTTCATATAGAAATTTAATCAAAGGTTTTGCAAACATTAATTAATTTTAAACTGTTATTTAGTCAAGTATGCATAAATATTATAAATTAAGATATATGTATAAGCAATAATAAATATCACTAATATTTAATGACCCTATAAACAAATGTAAAAATTTATATAGGTACCTCTATATATCACCACCACCCATACACCTTACTATCCACCTTTGCCATAAACCTCACTATTGTTTTATGTTTCAATATGTATTTTTGAGTGCAATAAAGTATATATATAACTAGCTTCTGCGCGCGACTTCGTCGGCGTGGAATAGGACCAATTCTGTATACATGATTTGTGCGAAACTTTAACCGTTTACGCAGCGGAAGCTCTCAAAAGGAAAAAAAAAACCCCGATTTTGAAACATTCTTCATTGGTGCTACGCTCCTATTGGTCTTAGCGTGATGATCTATAGCCTATAGCCTTCCTCGATAAATGAGCTATCTAACACTGAAAGAATTTTTTAAATCGGACTCGTAGATCCTGAGATTCGCGTTCAAACAAACAAACAAACAAACTCTTCAGCTTTATTATATTAGTATAGAATTATAGATATATATATTATACATTTTTGAATAATTTTAATTTCATTCCGGTTTTCCGGTTTCCGGTTAAACTGAAAAAATATTTTTTTTTTAGGTAAACGTGTAAATAAAATCTCTCACGTACCTATACGATGTGGCTTCAGAGATCAAAACTTACATTATGCGCATACATAAAAAGAATTTCATTATAATTTACACAAAATAAAACAATTTTGTAATTTTATTATTTGTATTCAGGTTTCAGATTGACAAGACAAGCTTAGGATGTAAATGATCTCTATATATAACTATAAATTATATACTTCCAAAAAAGGAGGAGGTTCTCAATTCGATTGTATTTTTTTTATGTATGTTACTTTAGAACTTTTGACTGGGTGGACCGATTTCGATGTATTTTATTTAATCGAAAAGTGTTAAATGTCATGTGGTCCCATTTAAATTAATTTGAGACCCGACATGTCCTTTTCGAGTTATATCTAATAATGCGTAAAATAAGTTACAATCAAAAATATACTCATAAAAGGTGTCATAGATTTCGGAAATAGCTTTTGTAGCTAGTTTGCATTTAATTTACATCTTTAATATCTTCAAACCAAGGTTACTAAAATAATATGAACGGAAGTATCTTAAATCTGTTAAATTACAGGGAAGATTTAATTTTACGAGATTTTAATTTCATTATTCGATATTTGATCCGCTGATTTTATTTCAAGACGGAAAAACATTGTTGTCACTTATGACTTATTTTTGTGATATATTCAAAGTGATTATATATTTGTAAGAATCAGAAGCGAGGTAGGATGGCCGGACTGGTTAATTAACAATGTAAGTTAACACAAGATAGTTACACAGATCAGTTAACGGGGTGGATACGAACTACTTAGTATTCAATGGACTCACCGAGTGGGTGCTGGATCTATCGCGTGGCAGAGGGACAACTCAGAGCAGTGCCTGGGACTTGCGACCCAAGTGTAGGGTTAAGGAGGGCCCTCCAAAGATACGTATCAAACGCTCCCCTTCACTGCCCGAGTTGCCCACGCTGTCTAACTAAATAAGTAACAATTAATTCGTGTACACAAACTTACCATGGAAAGAGTTGAGGTCAAGCCACCAGCAGGACACCACAAAAGCACCGCGCCAAGACGGAGCCAAGACCGCCCCAGCCGCGGCCGCAACGATCGTTCCACACACGACGGAATGACTCGAATAAACGAGTGAAGGCAGGCGAACACGTCACAACGTCAAAATGACTCTAATAATAGAATGAGCCGGGGGTAGGTGAATATCAAACAACAACGCAGGTACCGACACGGATTCGAATATGTAGTGACGAAATGCGGTCGCGCCCACATTTTTATAACTATGTTATGTTACACATATTTTATATTTGTTATATATTATTTATTTATGTTAATATAGTGACAAACGTTCTGTACAGAGGTGTGATAAGTCGCCAGGCGTTCGTGGTTATGGTGTGATGATCGATTCACGCTCGTTGTAAATATTTGCATTTATAGAACTTGTTAAATGGATTACATATTTACAATTCACAACATAAGAACTAAATATTCACAGATAGTTATGTTATTATGTTATGACGCCGCGTTGGCGCAGCGGTCACAGCACTGGATTGCGATTAGCTGTTTCACGGGCGCGGCGGTTGCGGGTTCGATCCCCGCACACGACAGCATTTGTATTGGCCATACAGATGTTTGCCGTGGTCTGGGTGTTCGTGCAGTCCTTGTGGGTCTCCCCACCGTGCCTCGAAAAGCATGTTAAGCCGTCGGTCTCGGTTGTTATCATGTAAACCTGATAGCGATCGTTACTCATAGTAGGTGTGGCGTCTCCACATATATAGACTTTTTTAATTTGAATAATAGTGAAACCTTTTTTATTTGTTTTATAAAAATATTTTTTGATAGATGTCAATTTATATTTAAAATTCTTTCTTTATAATTTATGTTATAATTTTTAAGCAGTTCTTTGTTACATCTTTTACGTGCACGTTGGTTTTATAATTATATTGTATATTTTGCTAGCAGTACATTATTTTATACCACCTTTATTATTCATTATTGTTTTATTTCAAGCTTTTATATTTCTCTAAACTGGTGACCCCTCGATTGAACGCCATCGCAGCCTTCGCAAGGAGACACGCACTCGCAGCAGCCAGCCGCTACGCAGCCAGCCGCTTCGCAGCCAGCCGCTACGCAGCATCACCCCGACTCACTGGGGAAGCGCTGCATCACCTCGACTCACTGAGGCATTGGCGGCAACACTCCGACTCACTGGAGCATTTTGCTGCAATACTCCGACTTACTGGAGCATTGGCAGCAACACCCCGACTCACTGGGGCATCGGCAGCATCACCTCGACTCACTGAGGCATCGGCGGCAACACCCCGACTCACTGGGGCATCGGCAGCATCACCTCGACTCACTGAGGCATTGGCGGCAACACCTCGACTCACTGAGGTATCGGCAGCACCACTCCCGACTCACCGGACCATTTGGCCTGCCAATCTGGTATCGACCTTCGGCGCTTCGGTCTCGGAGGGGAGTGATGTGGCGTCTCCACATATATAGACTTTTTTAATTTGAATAATAGTGAAACCTTTTTTATTTGTTTTATAAAAATATTTTTTGATAGATGTCAATTTATATTTAAAATTCTTTCTTTATAATTTATGTTATAATTTTTAAGCAGTTCTTTGTTACATCTTTTACGTGCACGTTGGTTTTATAATTATATTGTATATTTTGCTAGCAGTACATTATTTTATACCATCTTTATTATTCATTATTGTTTTATTTCAAGCTTTTATATTTCTCTAAATAGGGAATATATCCACCAACCCGCATTGGAGCAGCGTGGTGGATTAAGCTCCGATCCTTTTCCTGCATGGGGAAGAGGCCTATGCCCAACATGTTTTTTTACGGGTGAAACCCATTTACGGGTGATATCCAGGACGCCCGGGTAGGCATCGTCTATGAGAGAGCACACAAAGCTTTCGGTATGGGTTGTTATTAAATGTTCGATTTCTACGTCTTGCAGCAATTGAAGCAAATTATTCCCAAATGGATTTAAATCCATGTGGGTTTTCCCATCGTCTATGTGAGAGCACACAAAGCTTTCGGTATGGGTTGTTATTATGTTCGATGTCTACGTCTTGCAGCAATTGAAGCAAATTATTCCCAAACCTAACAAAAGAACAGACCACCAGATCGGAAACAATTGTTTGTACAGATACAAAATAATATGTGCTCCGAGCGGATATCGCACCAGTGATCAGCGGCGGTAAGGTTACTATTAGGCTAAGAACTCACGGAGCGATTTTCGCCCGCAACCGCCGCGGTCGTGGATCTGCGGTTTTATTTCAAAACTCACGAGACCGGTTATTCGCGCGGTTACGCGGCCGCCGCGGTTGCGATCATCGCCCGCAAACGTGGCGGGCGATGATCGATGATAGAACTGGCCTTTCTTGTACTAAGGTAATTAAGAGATCTATTTCAATATCCATTTTATTAGAATATTATACTTATTGTTTGTTGACAACGTCACGATGCCACGTGTAATAACAAGTCACTGATGCAAAATGGCCGGATCTCTGTACCTCCGGCCGCGCCGCCCGCCGGCCCCCGCGGTCGCCCGCCAACCGATCGCAAAGCGCGCGGCCGCCACCCGCCGAGGCTGCGGGTAACCGCGGCCCGCGCGATTCTACTAGTTGCCCGCCGGTACAGCGGGAGCCGCATAAAACCGCGTACACCGCGGGCGTAAAACGCGTCGTGAAATGTGCTTTAATTTTTTATATAAATATTTGCATTCTACCGAAGCTGCGGGCCCGCAACCGCAGCGGACGCGGGCGAAAATCGCTCCGTGAGTTCTTAGCCTTACTTGCACCTTTACACTAGACCGCCTGTCTTACATTAAATTATACCAACTCTATAATATACACTGAGTACGAAAGGTGAAATCGTGTTTCTTAAATACTATATTTAAAAAAAAGTAAAATTAAAAAAGTGTGTGTACAATTCACACACAGCAGAAGTAAAATTCTGAAAAGTCGTAGGCCGTTGCGATTTGCTCTATCGATGATTTTCACGGCCTTGTGAAAAAGGTCGTAAGCGTCAAGCAAAACGCACCACTTACGCGTTTTGATCAGCAATATATTCTGTCTTATTCTCTCCTATATATTTATGTGTTGGTTTCTTTATAGTGACGCATTTTCAGTTTTAAATCACAACGATTCAGTGTCACTCCAAAAAAACTTACGGTGAAATTTTTATAATAAAATTTTTACTTTTATCTTGAAGACATCTAGAAATTACTTTTCACTTGAAGTGATTTTATTTCGAAGGATTAAATTTTTTTATATTTCTTAAATTACATTTTATTATAGTGCCCTTTGTTCTTGACTACGATTTCGGCTCTTTTTTCATTTCGTGATGAAAATATCTTTTGTTAATCCCCGTCGTTTCAACTCGACGTGAATATACAAATTGGTATTCTGAAGACAGCCTACAATTGGTTTTTTCACGAGAAATAAATCAAGTTCGGATATAAAGTCTACTAAGCTAATAACCTGTAAAGAGAATTGTCCTTTCTTTTTGTGACAAATGGTTTTTAACATAATTCTTGATCTGACTTTGTTTATAATTAGAAATGGTTAAGGGAATATTATTTTTAAATTAATTTTACTGGATCGGAATAAAAATTAATATCAATATGTATGATTGATTGATTAATTTATTCAGCTTTTAAAATCATACTGCTGGGCTCGAGCCACCTTCGTCATGTAGGAGAAGGATCGACCACACTGTTTCACTACGGGTTGGCGGATATATTCCCTATCTATATATCAGGTGTCTATGCTAACAACAGCTTAAATTGCTTTCTGAGGCACGGTCCTACAAGGAGAAAAAACACCTAGAATAAAAATAAACATTTGTACAAATACAATTATCCACTACGAGCAGGAACGACTGCACCAACTTGATTTTTTTTTATTTGTGTCAGGACAAGATACCTATATAAAGAAGGAAATTAAAAAAAAAATCAATATTGTCTTTAAAAAAAATAGCTAGTATAGTATATATATTTTTTATTTATTTGTATGATATTGTAAAAAATTTAAATAAATTTGTTATACCTATATTGTGTTCTACCGAATGTATGTCCAGTATGAGCAGCAGCGTTTGGTCACTGAGTTGCGCTAGAGTTTAGTTTTCCGACATCTACATAAAGGTCTTCATAAAAAACGGGTTTTAGGATTTACTTAGAAACAAACCCGTAGATAATGTTCCGTGTAGAGAAGATCTTTTATTTATTTATTTATTTATTTATACACGTGATTGTTAATAATAATAGCTACTGACAATAAAAACTGTTTTAAAAACATTTGACAGTTATAAAAATTTAATGATTATTATATTTTTGTTTTGTAAACACGTGTACCATAATAGAAAGGTCATAGGTTCAAATAGCGGCAGTACCTTTTACAGTTAAAGAATTTCTTTATATAAATATATGTTATGCTAGACGATAAAGGGTAGCATTGTGAGGAGAAGGCAAGGGATGTAGAAATAAGTATAATGTAATCCACCAAGCCTCATTAGAGCGAATTAAGCTCAATATTATTCTCACATATAAAGATACCTTTGCCTTGTTTATGTAATATTGAAGCAATTATATTAATTACTAGCTTTTCGTGCGGCTTCGCTCGCATGGATTTAAAAAAAATAAAAAGTATCATGTGTTATTTCTAATACCTCCAAGAATGTGTGTACAAAGTTTCATGATGATCGGTTAAGCAGTTTTCGCGTGAAAGCGTGAAAAACAAACTTACATTCACATTTTTAATATTAATTAGGGATATTCGATTCTAAATTAACACATTGGTTGTCTTTACTAAACGTCAGATAATATAATACTTCCTTTACATTCATTGAAATCGTGTCCTTTTCTTATATTTGTTATCATACATATGTCTTATGTCTTGTAGCTAAAATAATTCAGTCGATGGAGCAATTAAATCGGTGCTATTTAGTCACGGGTTCAACTTTCAAGCACGGACTAGCACTGTCATGTTTATCAAGTCAGGTTTTTGATGTAAAGCTTAAAATCGGAATAAAAAAATGCTTAGTTAGGAACTCGAAATGTTTCCGAAAACATTCTTTGTCTGCACAAACCTGTCTTCACAAACTCGTATTAGAGTAGCTTGGCTGATATTTGATAATAATAATAAACATCTCACATTCAACGGCCCCCAATAGGATTTACTCCTCAGTCGGAGGTCCGGAAACATACAATACACAAGCACAGACCACGGCAAATATCTCTATGGCCAAAAGAATAGAATGATTAGGCTCTTAAACTTCTCTTTAATACGAACACTACAGTTGAATAGTATATTTCAATATGTAACGAATTTATAGAACATTAGTTAATTAAATAAAGAGTTTAGATAAATAATAATTAAAAACAATTTTTTTATTGTAACATTTTTATTGTTAGAATCAATAAGTCGCATACATTTATCACCAAGTAATGACAGTCATCCGGCTTTCTGACGTCAAGGAACCAGTTCCGAAATCGACTCCACTCAAACTGTAAGCAAATAAAAAAAGAAAATTAAGACCTCGTTTTATAGAACCTATTTTGAATGTATCGATTTTAAACAAAGGTATTAGAATTTTAATATTAGCTAATTTTAAATAAAAACAGTTTATCCTAAATTTGTATTATTGCTTAGGTGATAGAAATGAGCTTTCAAGAAAAGTTTATTTATAATAATTTTGCTCCCACGTAAAAACTCTTGTAACACTAAAATTTATCTGCCTAAAACTTTTTCAAATAATGTTACTAGACAGAAAAACTACGTTATTTTTAAGCCTTGTATTATATAATATATATTTAAACTATATTTTTCGAGGTTAAGTCAAGATTCAAGTTCAAAGCTCGTACGTAAAAAAGATGCTTAGGCAAACTATACAAAGGAAAATATAAAAATGTTTAAATACGTTACAGGCTGTTATTTTGTATATTCGAAGCTATTATTTTGACATACAAATGTTGTATACAAAGGAGATCAAACGAAATAAGTAAATGCTTTTTTAATGATATTTTTCTAATAATAATTGAAGGCTAACAAAGACAAATGAAAATATTTTAAATTATTGTAGTATGTATAAACGTACTCAAATAAATTAGATACAGTAAAATAGAAAATGAAAAATCGTACCAACCTGTTAGTGAGTAAAATACGGCAAAACTGAACACAAAATTATCACAACATTCCAGTTCATTTTTTTGAATTATTCTTTTGTACACTATATGTACTATATGTACTGCTAGAGGACACAGAAGAGTCAGAACTGGTCCTCTTTGAGAGGATGTTCTTCTTGAAGCTCAGCCTCGTCTCACCCTTGATGAACCTATCAAGGGCCTGCCTTAACACCGAGTGCTTCCTTTCAAATGGGTTTGTATACATTATGGCGAATTGATTAGTTTTAATAATTATAAAGATGTGTTCGCGTTGAATGCTCGCTACGTTATGTACGGGGCCGCTTTCAACCGCTGTTAATATAGATGATAAATGACGCGTGCACAGGTCAATAGTGTTGACTACTGACGTCATAGTTTTTTGTTCATATACATTTGTTTGTGTCGATCGTAAATCGGTGTCAATTTGTGAATGAGTTTTATTAAATAATGAAAACGAGGTTATATGACACGGCAAGGAATTTTACCGATATGATTGGGAAGGGATTTTTAATGAATCGGTCGAAAGTACGTAGCGTAGGTACTATACAGTTTTTCCATGCTTTTATAGTGCGTAAGTGATATGTATCTGGTATGTAATAAATTGTTTAATAAAGGATTTGTTTCATATTATGCTTTTGTTAAGAAATGTAGATGTATAGGGATTATATATGTAGGGGATATATATGGGGGGTAGATGTATAGGTACTGTCGGATTATGGTCCAACAATTGCAGTTTTTCCACAGTTAGTTTTCATGTTTACTTATATTGTGTATCTCGATGTTTAGACATGCAATCGTTTTTTTAAGGACAACGGTAGGCATTAGGTTTAAATAATTTATTTCTCATTAGCTGAGGCCCGCGGCTTTATCCGCGTTAATGTTTTAGTATCGTGTGAATAATAGGTTGTATGCACTTGAAAAAACACAGTTATTTTCAAATCACAGACAGCAACTTCAATTTTATTTATATTTATATATGTATAGAATAAAAAAATAAAGTTCACTTACAATGAGACTCAATGAATATACTAGGATGTCACAATTTTTACATCTGGAACGCTTAATCGAAACATTTACAATTACATTGTATATATGCGTTTTCCTTTGATTTTGATTTAAAAATATTCATACTGTTCGAACTTTTAACATGATTTTGTAACATTTGGTTTTCTAATGTTTACGCGAATTTCACTCATTATAATGAAACAACTTTTTCGAATTTTATCGTTGTTTACAAAGTTTTATAAATGATTTGGTAAATTACTATACAGCTGCACTCCCTCAAATAATCACGCTCACGATTCAGCCTGTAATATCCCACTGTTGGGCATAGGCCTCTTCCCACATGTAGAAGAAGGATTAGAGCTTATGCATCACGCTTCTCCAATGCGGGTTGGCGGATATACATATATTCCCTACTATTCAAATTCAAATTTTTTTTATTCAGCATAAAATTATTACAATTTCTTACTGAACGTCATGAGTCTACTACCAGTTCGGTAAGAATAAGCCTCTGACCTGAGAAGAACTGGCGAAAGAAACTCAGCGGGACTAATATCATTTTTTTTATGAGTAACGATCGCTATCAGGTGTACATGATAACAACCGGGACCGACAGCTTAACGTGCTCTTCGAGGCACGGTGAGGAGACCCACAAGGACAAACACCCAGACCATGGCAAACATCTGTATGGCCAATACAAATGTTGTCGTGTGCGGGGATCGAACCCCCAACCACGCGATCCCGCAATCCAGTGCTGTGACCGCTGCACCAACGCGGCCCTCAAACAATATTGTTAAATTATTTGTACGATTAGTATTAGAGATTTTCGTCATTGAGGACTTCATACCGTATTTCCTTAGTTTTGCGGTACCAAAGGGCTAATTTCTAGAAAAATCAGTTTATGGTCAGACAAGGATGTATCTATTATTGAAATGTTTACGGCCTAAACCACTGAACCGATTTTGATTAATTTAATAAAGAGATCGAGAGAGGAAGTTAATATCTAGGATAAAACAATGAAACTTTGTATTCAGACACTTGATAAGAAGTACAAATATTATTTGCTAATAAGTTCTTCAAAAAGTTAATAAAATATTATTAATTTTGAAAAAGTAATGATTCCGCATGGGTGAAGTCGGAGCCAAGAGCTAGTTAACGTATAATGCAAGTCATGTAATAAGCAAACATCTGTCTAGAGGAAAACAAATATAATCGAAGTTACATAACGATAAATTGATATTATAATAATTATTACATAGTAAAAAAACTAAATTTATACAATTATATTATAATGTTAGGGTTATAAAAAATGAAAACTAGGTAATTATAATAACAGGTTTCAAACACATGCCTTTTCAGTTTATATTTTAGGAGTATGTTATAAAGAAATCAAACACAAGTATACAAGTTTTTTGGCCCCATGCGTGTGTGTATGCGTGTATATATATATGTATATATATATATATATATTTCCGATTAGGGCATTGTAGCATCTTTAACTTAAGAAGTAATAAAAGTTAGTTAAAAAAGTTTTAACTATGAAAGTAAAAAGAAAACGAGTTTGATTGTTTCTTTGTACACGTTGTCATTCTGATTTAAATAATATCTTTTCAACTAGAAATTTTTATAATATTATATCCTGGTTTCAACACGAGATCCTCTTTGGAGAAACCGAAGGGTTTGTCTGTGCAATTATGGACGAAGTTATTAAGACGAATAACTACCGGAAACATATAATAAAAGATGGAACTCCAGACATATAGCGAGCTTGTCATAAGCCTGGAGAATCCATTAGACATGTTGTGTCCGTTTGTAGTCATCTTACTAACTAAAACTTATGCCCTGTCCTATACCCAAAGGTTGTCTGAAAGAAAACGCTCTTTCAGCGATACCACCGCCTTGTACATCTTCCTCTAATTGTACTACTTTTGTTTGTATCTTTGAATGGTGTGCAATAAATAATATTATTATTACTAACGGTGATTACTTTCACAGACATAACCAAGTAGCAAGTATTATCCACCAACAACTTGCTATTCGATACGGCCTCGTTGAAAATAAGTTGCCTTATTACAGGTACCTAATAACCCACCGCCATTTCTTGAAAATGGTTGTACATTGCTCTACTGGGATCGCTCTATTGTCATTGACATGTTTATTGCAGCCATTAAACCTGATATATTGCTAGTAAACCGATCAGAGCATTGAGCTATTATTGTTGACACTACAGTTCCACATGACGATAATCCCGTAAAGGCGGGAAAAGAAAAATTAAGTAAATATTTAGACCTTGCAAACGAGATTACCGGCATGTGGAATGTAGGCTCAACAATAATTGTTCCTCTTATTGTAACTCTCGCTTGAATGTTGGATCAAGGGTCGGATTCAAAAGGCAGTGTTGCTTGAGACGGCCCGTATTGTGAGGAGGTTCCTCAGTGTGTGGCCTTAACTACCGGCGGCCCTGGCGTCAAACTGCTACTGGAGGACTACTGTTTTTAAATCTTAAAATATTTTTGATTTTCTTTTTTTTTATAAATATATTTAGAAATGTTATAATAGGGAAATGTATTTTTTTTTTTTTTTTTTATAATTAGATAGGCTTGCGTTTGACCACTATTTCACCTGTTGTTAAATGAGAATGCGGTCTAGGATGGAGCACGCTTACCTAGAAGTAGCCTATTCACTCGCCACTTAAAGATCCCCAGATTGTACCTTTCCGGAAACACAGACGCTGGTAGAGAGTTCCATTCTTTAGCCGTACGCATCAAGAATGTGTTAGCGAATCGCTTAGTGCGTATAGAGGGTATGTCAACCATGTAAGGGTGACGTAACGCAGTGCGTCTGGTTGTACGAAGATGGAAGGGGCAGGGGGGAATCAGGTCGTGGAGATCCTGCGCACACTCACCGAAGTGTATCCGGTAAAAGACCGACAGGGCTGCCACCCTACGCCGATGATCCAAGCTTTGGAGCTTAGCTGCGACCAGTGTATCATCACCAATGAGTCTCCTGGCTCGCCTATCGATAGACTCGAGAAGCTCCAGCTGGTATTTTGCTGAGCCGTCCCAAAGATGAGAACAGTACTCCATACAAGATCGAACTTGAGCTTGGTATAAATTTAAGAGCTGTTCCGGAGTGAAGTACCGTCTCACCTTCGAGAGGATACCCAGTTTTTTGGCAGCAGTTTGGGCCTTTGCTTCTATGTAGGTACCGAAATTTAGGGTAGACGATACAGTAACGCCAAGAAGCTCCAGGTGACTGGCTATAGGCACGGACACACCTCGGAAAGAGGGAGTCAGGTCGAAAGGACTCCGCTTTGCGGAAAAGAGACACGCCTGGGTCTTAGAGGCGTTGAACTTGACCAGGTTTGCGTCACCCCAATCAGAGACAGCTTTAAGGGACAAGTTCAGACGCTGGATCATAGCCTCCCTCAGCGACTGGATCTCTAACCCACCCGCTCGTGCATCGGACATGTAACGCTCAACAACGGTGCTGTCATCTGCATATCCAAAGGTACCGGGTTTGAGCAGGTCATTGATGTGCAGCAAGAATAGTGTTGCCGAGAGTACAGACCCCTGAGGGACCCCGGCATTGATGGCCAAGCGATCGGACTCGCAGCCGTCTATGACCACGCGGATCGATCGATCCCTCAGAAAGTCAGATATCCAGACACAAAGCGAAGTGGGTAGGCCGTAAGAAGGAAGCTTGCTGATAAGGCCGTCATGCCAAACCCTGTCAAATGCCTTCGAGATATCGAGTGAGACCGCTATGGCTTCTCCGTGTTTTTCGATAGCCTCACTCCAAATGTGAGTGGCATACGCAAGAAGATCACCCGTGGACCGATTGCGGCGAAAACCATATTGCCGGTCACTGAGAAGGTCGTTCTCCTCGAGGTATGTGAGGAGCCGGTTGTTCAGTATACGTTCCATACTCTTACAGAGTATGGAAGTTACGGAAATGGGTCTATAATTGACAGGGTCAGCTCGACTGCCCTTTTTGGGCACAGGCTGCACGTTAGCTTGCTTCCAGGCTTTCGGCACATGGCCTTCCGCTAGAGAAAGACGAAACAGGCGTGTCAGGATCGGAGACAACTCAGGTGCACAAGTTTTAAGTACTATGGCTGGTATTCCGTCAGGGCCACTAGCTTTATTCACATCTAGATTGCGCAAGATTTTAAGGACCTCTTTTTGTCGAATTCGGACTTCAGACATAGACGTCTCACAACGAATCGAAGAGGTTGGAGGTGTGGCGCTACCTGAATCTAGACGTGAGGATTCTGCGAAGAGGTTTGCAAACAGGTTTGCCTTCTCCTCAGCGGTATGGGCTAGTGAACCATCGGGTTTTAGCAGTGGAGGTAGTGAGGGGCGACAAAAGTTCGATTCGACCGACTTAGCCAGGGACCAAAAAGCTTTACTGCCAGGTGGGTATGATGAAAGTCTAGTCCCAATTCTGCCTATGTGGTCAAACCGAGCCTTCCGTAGAGCCTTCTTGCAGGACTTGGCAGCTCTGTTATAGGCTTTCTTCCTCTGACCCACGTCTGTTGCCTTGTGGTTACGAGCGCTGACCCAGGCCAGGTAAGCAATGTTCTTTTGTGCTTCAGCTCGAAAACAGTCAGTGTTAAACCATGGACGAGCCGCCACCGAGGCTGACGCGTCAGTGAAAGGAATGTAGTACTCCATTCCCTGACGCAGCACATCAGCCACAGCATTCGCACAAGACGAGGGATCATTAGAGAAGAAGCAGACCCGCCGCCACGGGTACGATGCAAAAAAAGAACGCATCCCATCCCAGTCTGCTGACTTGTATCGCCATATTCGCCGGCTGCCTTTGGGGCAGGGATCGGGCGGTGAATGGACGGATACAGACTTTACCAAACAATGGTCGGAGCTGCCCAAAGGTGATGAGACAGATACCGAATAGCGGTCAGGATCCGTGGTCAGAAGAAGGTCCAAACAGTTGGCAGTATGCGAGTCAACATCGGGTACCCTAGTTGCTTCCTGGACCAGCTGAGTGAGATTGAGTGTTAATGCGAGTTTGTGAATCTCTTTACCAGCATGGTCAGTGTGCTGGTATGGGAATAGCCACTCTTGGTGGTGGGCGTTAAAGTCCCCCAGCATTACAAGTTGAGCAGTAGGATACCGATGCAGAGCCGCAACAGCCGCCTCACTAAGGTGTTGCATTAGCCTGGTTGTCTCCAGATCTCCGCTGTGTGAACGATAGACACAGACATAAAGAGTTTTGTCCATTCCTGTGTCCACCAAAACCCATAAGTTGGAGAAGCTGGGGTCTTCAAGATTGCGGAGACGCCGGCAGCATATGTCGTCGCGGGTGTATAAGCAAACACCTGCGCGTGTTTTAAAATTATGCTCCAAGGTATATCCCGGGTAACATAAGTATGTTGTGTCAGACGGACTGCCGATCTGCGTCTCCGTGAGGAACAATAGGGTCGGTTTCTCAGTCTCGAGATGGTGGTGGACCGCAACGAGATTGGAGTGCAAACCCCGGATGTTGGAGAGATGCACTGAGATTGAGAGGGAGTGCAACCGCTGTGCTGCCTTGTTTTTGTTCCTCTTAGTCATGTAAGTTTGCGGGTGAAGGAAGGCAAGAAGAAGGCAGTGAAACGAGGCTCCACGCTACTAACCCCTAGACTCTCACCGACTTGCCGCGCTGGAGAGGGGATTGGGCCGGAGACTGCGGGGACGCCCGAGCCCCCCCGGAGATGTCCACCGGGCCCTCTCATCCGGTCGCCAACCGGCACGATGGCGCATCCCGGGATTTTTCGACAGTTGGCGGGGCAGCCTTTCGTGTGTGGCTGGCACATTAATTGGGCCCCCAACTACCTGCGGTCGGCCAGCGGTGCACCGTGCCTCGGATCCCGCTACCCTCCAGAACCAATCACCACAGCACAGTGGCGCCAGTGCAAGTCAGACTGGTCAATTTGCGCGGAACAACTATTTCGACCCAACCTCTTAGTCGGCTACACCGATCAACGTACCGAAACACGACAGACGCTTGACGGTACGACTTTGTTCGGTGGGTGGTCGCAAGCCGTCGGCTAAAGCCTACCACCAGTATGTCACCTGATTAGCACCACCCGGGGACCACGTGTAGGGATTCACAACGGGGTATACTCCTACGGACGAGGGTGACTCAGTCCCCAAAATGTATCGAATAAAAGGACATCAACATATTAAGCTATGACTAATAAGTTGTTAACCTTAAACGCGGGATAAACCGCGTGGATTCTTTAGTATTAGAACATAGTGAAATATGACAATATTAATGATTTGTTTTGGAATCATAAATTTAGGGCAGTGCTATAAAACTAGATTAAATTAATGAGATAGCGCTTCGCTTGTATGTACGATACGTTAAATATTTATTTTAGTAATTTATATGTAGATTCTGTGTATGTATTTGCTACTAGCTTCTGCGCGCGACTTCGTCGGCGTGGACTCCGCTCCTATTGGTCTCGATAAATGGGCTATCTAACACTGAAAGAATTTTTTAAATCAGCCCAGTAGTTCTATATCTATCTATTTATTTTTCATACCCATAAGTTATAAGGGGATTAAGGGGGGTTAATAACATATATGGCAAAACAACGTTTGCGGTACCTGTGTCGGACGGCCCAAAGGGAGCCGACGACTGAATGTCACGATTGTGGTGCGGCGGTGGACTCTGCCCAGCACACTCTCGAGGTGTGCCCGAGATGGGCGGCACTGCGTCAGGGTCTGACGTCGGTCCTCGGAGGGGACTTGTCACTCCCGAGCGTCATCACCGCGATGCTCGGCAACGACGAGTCCTGGAAGGCGATGGTCTCCTTCTGCGAGACAGTTATGTCCCAGAAGGAGGCTGACGAGCGGGTGAGAGAGGAGGCCGCCGACGTGGCTTCTACCCGCGGGCGACGAATGGGGGTGCGTAGGAGGCGCTACTTAATGCGCTTCCAGTAACGCCCCTGTGCCCGTGTCGGGCCGGGATGGGAACCCGGGCCTGCTAGACACGGCGTCGTCGGGACTGTTCAGAGGTGAGCCGGACAGTCCCCATGGAGGAGAAGTCTGGCCTTTTCGCCGAGGCCAGCCTGTCGCTGGAGGGATCCTGTTGCCTGCAGATCCGGGACCCTCCAATTAAAGCGGCTGAAGGCTCCCGCAGGGATTTAGTGCGGTAGGGGCACCCCCAAGTGCTGAGTCCGACATACGGTCTAGGACTGCCTACCCGGGCGTCCTGGATATCACCCGTAAATGGGTTACCCTGCGATATCAAAAAAAAAAAAAAAAACAACGTTTGCGGGGTCAGCTAGTATTGTTATACATATAATACAGTGATATTATGATTTTAAAATTCAAGTTAACAAAGAACAAGAAAGATAATAACAAATCCCTTGAAGACTACTATTTTTTTCTAATAACATTTATAATGTACCTACCAGATGAGAGCTAACATGTATCTAAGTGAGTGGATGCTTATGTATACGGGAATTTCTTGTGCGATGCCGGTCTAGAAGATTGATTCTGTGAGATTCTATACAACTTGTATACTGTTACGAGTTCATAGTGTATACCGTTATAGGTATACATTGCTACTATGATATTAAGACTCAATTTGCTTTCGAAGGAACACGCATATTCTCAAGTTACTTTACTCTATTCTATTTAACCCTGTTGCACCTTCTTATCTAAAGCAACGATTTAAGTTTCTTAGTGATTCCCATGAACGCAGGCTTCGTTCTGAGGATAGCTTACTTCTTGAAATTCCCTCTCACTCCTCTTCCTTTTATATTAAACTAGCTGACTCGGCGAACTTCGTACCGCGTAACAGTCGATTTTTTTAAAAATATTATTTATCCTTCCCGGAACCCCTCCACTAACATTTAAACTTTATGGTATGCTATTAAAGTTCAAATTGACTTTTAAGTATTATTACGAATCTTTTGTATGGGAATATAGAAACGTGTTGTTTTTAGACTTTTCTCTCTTTTTTTAAATATTTCTCTCCGTAAGACCCATCCTCGTACTTCAATGAATATTATTAAATAAACAAAAAATTTGGAAAATCCAAAAGTGCACGCCTCACACGCTCATTGTGTTACGAATTTAAATTAATAATAATTGACTAAAAGAGAAATCAATTGAAAAAAAATATATTATTTTTTGTGTCGATTTTGCAAGATAAAATCGTTCTTATATGTGGTAGGCACTAAATTATCGCTGAGCCTTCTTAGCTAACCTATCTTTTTCTCGTTCGCTTTGTCTAAAATCATCGTTTTGACGAACTTGAGACATTCGACATTTTTTTTGAGCAAGGTTTACATCATCCTTATTAGGAATTTGAGCAGAATAGATTCCACTATGTTTATTTCTAAGACAGCAGCTTTCAGGTTTATTCAGCTCAATCATAACATCATCTTTATAATTTTTTGAAATACTCATAATTTTACGACGTTCTCTTTTATAATCACGTTGTAATTGATCACGTTTTCTTGCAGAATTTTTATTTTCTTTCGGCATTTTATATTATCGAAAATCTGTCGACACGTCACGAAACATAGATACAATTTTAACTTCACTGCCAAAAATATCAATAATGTCGCTAGATGCAGCAGAAATTATTTAAAAAATAAATAGTTCATGAAAAACGAGAGAGGAAGAAAAAAAATTGACGGTGATAATTTTTATGAAAGAAACCCAGAAAATCTTTCGAATTTCGTTAATATCTTTAAAACAGTTAAGAGTTCAGTCATAATAAGAAAAAGAGTTCATCCTTAGAGTTCATCATCATCATCATTTCAGCCTATCGCAGTCCACTGCTGGACATAGGCCTCCACAAGTTCGCGGCAATAATGGCGTGAACTCATGTGTTTTGCCCATAGTCACCACGCTGGGCAGGCGGGTTGGTGACCGCAGGCTGGCTTTGTCGCACCGAAGACGCTGCTGCCCATCTTCGGCCTGTGTATTTCAAAGCCGGCATGGATGGTTATCCCGCCATCGGTCGGCTTTTTAAGTTCCAAGGTGGTAGTGAAACTATGTTATCCCTTAGTCGCCTCTTACGACACCCACGGGAAGAGAGGGGGAGGCTAAATTCTATGCCGTAGCCACACAGCGATCCTTAGAGTTACTAGAGTATTATTCAAAAGGAATAATTAAAATTAACTGGCGTCTCTACATATATATATATGTAGAGACGCCCAATAAAGTCTATAGACTTTTTATATAAATAATAATAAAAACCTCTTTTATCATTTTAATAAAAATATTTTTTGATAGTTGTCAAAGAATTTGATTTTAAGCTCTTCTTGTTAATATTTTATTTACATTTTGCTACTTGATTTTATATTATAACAAAATAACAATTCATTAATAAAAAGTCTGCGGAGTTAGCGAATATTTTATCATCCGCTCATCCATTCGCTAAACCGAGCTCATTTGCTAAACTGGTGGTCATTCGCTAAGCTGGTAACCTCGAGCTTGAACGGCAACGCAGGCTTCGCAAGCATCACCGCAGACAGTTCCAACTCACCGAGAGCTATGCAGCATCTGGTTCCACTGGCCCGCCTACCAGTTATCGACCTTCGGTCTCAGAGGAGAGTAATGTGGCGTGTGTTTGATAGTCGTCAAAGAATTTGATTTTAAATTCTTCTTGATAATTTGTTTTTCAATTTAGTAAGTAAAATTATGTACGTACACGTAGCACGTTATCTTATAATTATATTTTATATTTTGCTACTTGAATATATTGTTTTTCTATTATCTTATAATTATATTTTGTATTTTGCTACTTTTTTATATTTTGCTACTTGAATATTGTTTTTCTATCATTATTATTCTTCAATAAAGAGTCAGCGAAGATAGATAACATCTTATTATTTATCCGCTCGTTCAATAGCCTATACATTTCGCTAAAATTGTTTATATTTTTCTAAAACGAGAAGACAACTAAAAGTGCACATACCAACGGACAGCTGTAGATATATTATTTGATTACATTTTTTTGTTATATATATTAAAGGGCTTAATCCAACACACTGCTCCAACGCGGGTTGGCGGATGCCTTACCATACATAATACGATAATACCAAGTAACCTTACCATACACTTTCAATATCATTGAAGTAACACGGTACCAAATTTTGAATCGATAGGACATATGAAAGGTAATTAGATTCCCTCATCAACTATTAAAGAGCTAATGATCTTCGAACGGCTGATCAGGTCATGGTTTCCCTACCATATACTTTCAATATCATTAAAGTAACACGGTACCAAATTTCGAATCGATAGGACATAAGGAAGGTAGTCAGATACCCTCATCAACTAGAAAAAAGTACCACAGACAGTTACACAGATACACAGACACGTTAAACTTATACCACCCCTCGTTTTGCGCCGGAGTTTAAAAAAGAAAAAATATTTATGAAAGAAACCCAGAAAATCTTTCGAATTTCGTTAATATCTTTAAAACGGTTAAGAGTTCAATCATAAAAAGATATACAGCTCATCCTTAGAGTGACTGAAGTATTATTCAAAAGAAATTATTACAATTAATTGTTTATATTTTTCTACAGCGTGAAGACAAGGAAAGGGCACAGACCAACGGACAGCTGACATATCACTTTTTAATCACGTTTTTTTTTGTTATAAATATTAAACAAAATGAAAAGAAAATACGCTGACTTTATAGATTAACATGTCTAGTTTCCGAAACAACCTTTTTTTTTAAAAATCAGTGCCTAACTTAACGTATAAGAACGATTTTATCTTGGAAAATGGACACAGAGCCGTCTTTCGATAGTAGAGCACACCCACACGCTTAAGCGTGTGACGCGTGCAAAAAAGAATTAGCGAAATCGGTTCAGCTGCTCTCGAGATTTGCGCTTAGCAACACATTCAGGGATTCATTTTTGTATATATAGAGATCTTTCACTGTTCAAGCTTCTCGTCTTTGTAATTCTTTACCCTTGCTTAATAGACGTGTACAATCGCTTTCTCTTTTTAAAAAGGCTGTCAGGAAGCATTTTCATGTGTGTGAGAACTGAGAGATCACTTCGCAAATTCGTGAAGAGAATATTGTAGGTTTTAGTAGAAGTTGTAAAACAATTGTAGAACTGCGTCCTGAAATTTGTAAAGAAATAATTAAAAAGATACAGCCTTAAATGTGTGATCTCTCAGTTCTCACAAACTACCTTCTAGATCTGAAAAAATATCAAGCATAAACAAGATCTTTGCTTCTGGATATTTAGTAGAACTTTATTTATAATGAATCCACTATAAAACATGTTAAACAGCGACGTGTACAATAAAATACAATGTTATTTCATTGATCTCTCAATTCACACAAGTTAGATTTGTGTTGATGGCGGTTTATGTTTAATTTATATAATAAATCCATATTATTTTTATTTCACATTTTAGTAGAAACTATGAGGAATTTTGTACAATAAAGGGGACATCACAAATATGCCGCTATTCCATACAATTGATATTTGATCGTGATCTCTCAGTCCACACGTTTCAAAATATTTGATCATTTGTAAAACTATAAAAACAACACCTACATAAATGCTGTGTTATCCAATATTTTGTAGAAAAGTTCTACAAAATACTACATATCTTTTATTATACATTTATGGCGTAAATAATGAGCTAATCAGGTTTCTTTATTTCTATAAGAATAGATCGAGTAGGGTGTACATACATTGAAACATCTTTGGACATTACAAATTAAAGAACTGAGAGATCACTTCGCAAATTCGTGAATAGAATATTGTAGGTTTTAGTAGAAGTTGTAAAACAATTGTAGAACTGCGTCCTGAAATTTGTAAAGAAATAATTAAAAAGATACAGCCTTAAATGTATGATCTCTCAGTTCTCACAAAGTACCTTCTAAATCTGAAAAAATATTAAGCATAAACAAGATCTTTGCTTCTGGATATTTAGTAGAACTTTATTTATAATGAATCCACTATAAAACATGTTAAACAGCGACGTGTACAATAAAATACAATGTTATTTCATTGATCTCTCAATTCACACAAGTTAGATTTGTGTTGATGGCGGTTTATGTTTAATTTATTTAATAAATCCATATTATTTTTATTTCACATTTTAGTAGAAACTATGAGGAATTTTGTACAATAAAGGGGACATCACAAATATGCCGCTATTCCATACAATTGATATTTGATCGTGATCTCTCAGTCCACACGTTTCAAAATATTTGATCATTTGTAAAACTATAAAAACAACACCTACATAAATGCTGTGTTATCCAATATTTTGTAGAAAAGTTCTACATTATGGCGTAAATAATGAGCTAATCAGGTTTTTTTTTTATTTCTATAAGAATAGTTCGAGTAGGGTGTACTGTATACATTGAAACATCTTTGGACATTACAAATTTATATTTCTTATCATGAATGAAAGAGGAATAACAATTGTAAATACAAGGCACTATAATTGTGTTTGCTAGCAAACGTATAAACAAAAATAAAACGACTTCAATTACATTAACAAGTAATACAACGTAAGTAGACGAAAAAAATTAACAAACGCACTAGTCATCACTACGATTTTCGAAGGTTCCGCTCGATTTCTCTGGGATTCCATCATCAGATCCTGGTTTCCTTATCATATTACCAAACTTGGGATATCTCCTTTCCAACAAAAACGAATTATCAAAATCGGTTCACAAACGACGAAGTTATGCCCGTACATAAAAAATATAGATTTACATACATAAGGTCGAATTGAGTAACCTCCTCCTTTTTTGAAGTCGGGTAAAAATATTCATTTTTTTACAATCTAATTAACGATAACTTGTTGTTGTTCGAGTTTTTTTATATGTAACTAGGTCAACAATCAAGCACACGGCTCACATGATGGTAAGCGGTTACCGTAGCTTATAGACTCCCAGGAGTTTCTTAGTACTAAAAAATTTAACGACACTCCGTTGGCGCAGCGGTCACAGCAATGGTTTGTGGCTGTTGCGGTGGCGTTTGTGGATTCGATCCCCCCACATGAGAAACATTTGCACTGGCCATACAGATGTTTGCTGTGTTCTGGGTGTTTGTGCAGTCCTTGTGGGTCTCCCCGCCGTGCTTCGGAGAGCACATTAAGCTCTCGGTCCCGGTTGTTATCATGTACACCTGATAGCGATCGTTACTCATAGTAGGAATATTTCCGCCAACGCGCATTGGAGCAGCGTGGTGGATTAAGCTCTGATCCTTCTCATACATGAGGAAAGAGGCCTATGCCCAACAGTGGTATATTACAGGCTGAAGTGAAAAAATTAAAAATATATATGATACTACGGAAATATTAATTGAAGCTAAAACATAGCCAATTGCATTGCGTATTTCTATACAATCATTATTTTTGTAAATTTTATATCAAAACGTACGTAATTACGTGTAAAAAAATACTTTGACTGGTGCTTTTAATGATTCTGCTACCGTTATCATCGTAGCATAGCATACTGTCATTTGATAAGCAGTGGCATCGATAACGCCCAAGACCATCGGATATTACTGAAGGAATAAATTCCACTGCTCCTATAAGTTTATAAATTTTGCTTTTTACTGATAGCGTACGAGGTATGTCGCTAAGCAGATTCGCTTCAGTACCATTCAAATCAAAAGATATTAGGTATATTCGACACCTCATAGTTTGATGTTACTTGGCACTCTACAAATTAACATGACTTCTTCTAAATTACTTATTCCAAATATATTAATAAGGTCCAAATTTAAACACAAAAATACACTATCCCGTTTGATGGCATTAAAGTCACAGTATAAATTCGAACACTGTTTTGTAAATACAGCACTACTAAAATATTGAGAGAGAAAACGATGAAAAACATTTGTCGCATTGCACTCGCAGTTGTATGTTACATTATTTCCTTCTTTCGTAGTCGGTTTTTCCAAATATTGTTTCATAATTTTTGCTCTTAACTTATATAAATCAACGCCTTCAGAAGTAAGAGAGCAAAGACGTTTAATGAATTGTAAAATAAGATGATCTTCACTAAACGTGAGAACATAATCTTTTTCAATGGAAGCTGTACTCAGTAAATACATAACAGAATCGAAACCACATGTGTTTAGTAACTTAATGCGTTCGGAGTCAATTGTTACGGAATTACATAAATTACCATTTTTCATCAAATATACTGTAGGTATTTTTATTTCAACAACACTAGGTTGTGGTCGCCAGTTTTCTACATATGAAGGTTGGTCTGAGAAGGAAGAATCGACAGAAAACGGAACATGGGCACAGTTAGATGGTTTCTTGACTTTTAGTCTTTGGCGCTTTTTGGGTTTACGTGGAATTTTCGTTTTTATTCTTGATTTATTTTGATTTTTTTTTTAATTTATTCGTAACGCCCTGATCGAGATCACATAAAGCCGATTTAATTTCTCCGTCTAAATATACTGTATGAAGTTTTAGAAATTCGTCTACCCGATATTTTGCTACTTTTGTTTTATAAACAAGATGCTTTAAAGATTTAAAATGACTTTCGACACCAGAAGACGATGGAGCTATAATTTCAGAAGTGAAAAATGAACACGGCAAATTTGACCACAACGGAAGTTTCCATAATATTCTTCTTAATGTCGGTATGAATGGAGGATAATAAAATAAATTTTCGTTATTTTTTGCAATGAAGTTTTTGCTCTTAATATTTTCTACGATATTGTCAAACCAAATCAGGAAATCGTCATTTCCTTCTCCAAATGCACCATCGACTTCGTCAATGTTGTTAAAATTTTCGTTTTCGGTTTTATACTCTCCAAATTTAATATTCGTTAACAATGTATCAAGTCGACATTTTGCAGCTTGAGTATCATAGTTTGTGTTATTGTTGTTCTGAAACTGACCGAAACAAACAGTCACAATATCTTTAATCGTTTCTTTAGCTATTTGATAACTATCACATGTTTTTAGAAATACTATGCACCGTATATAAAAGTATTTTACACGTGGATCGAGATCAACTTTGAAACAGCTTAAATTGTGTAATGTCTTAATAAAGTGACTTGTATCCAGTCTAATAAAAGCGCTAGGTTTTTTAGAAGTAGTTCCTTCTAACATTGAAAATAAGTGTTTAACATACAATTTCGTTGAACAAAATAATGCGAAAGCTTGTACACAAGCAGAAACCAAAGCCGACGAGTCATCAACAATAATCTCTTGTGGGGGGATATCTATGAAAGTTAACCATTTTTTTAACCAGTGCAATATAGATTCCTGAGAATGAGAATCCGTCACCATTTGTAACACTGGAACGGATTTTAATTTATCATTTCCTGTAATAAGTCCAACATATAAAAATAATCGTTTAGTGAGTTGCGTGCGATCCGGGAGATAAATAGTTTCGAAAAAAGAGCCAGTTGCATTAATTGTCAGAGTAACTCTTTGAAATTTAGTTTGATAAGTGTTGTAATATTGAATTTGGCTGTCCGACCAAAAGTATAAACGAAAATCTGGAATCTGGCTGAATTCACGAATCATACCGATATTATCAGAAGATGTGGATTTACCCATTATTAACAACGATGAAATTACATCTGAATGTGGTAGAAAATCAATTCTGGCGTCACTTTTAATTTTCCTAAAAGCTGAAGATGATGGCAATACCGGTGGAGTTTCATACTTATCGCAGCTTACTAGTTTTGAAGTTAATTCATTTCGAACCATCATACTAGATTTATAACGTAGCTCTTGTCCAATTTGTCGTCGGCTAAAAGGTGTTAATTTTGATTTTTTTGCAATGCTGTGCTTGAAAACCTTATCAAAATTTGAAACTTTGCAAAAAAATGACGCAAATTTGTCTGTTATTTTATTACTTTTTATATCAATATTTGCATTACATTGCGAACACGTACCAATAATTTTAATGCTGTCATCGCGTATTCTTTGTTTTTTTAATGTCCATAAACAGGGTAGTTCTGAATGTAACCATATTTTTTGTTTTAACATACAACTCCATCTATATTTCGGTAGAGTTTTGTAAGCGTTATAAGTGCTTGTACCACTTCTTTTTTTGTAATCAACTAATGGCTTAATATTTTTCAATTCATAGGTATCAAGACAAAACGAAAATGTTATTGATTCCGAGGTTAAATCTTCGCAGTCCGTGAATGTTTCTGATGATGGAGTACCAATACGATCCTCCAATGTTTTTTCAATATTATCACTGACTTGTTCGCTCTTCCCAGAAATAAGACCTTGGTGACGTTTAAATGAAATATACAATGCTAAGGGTGTCATTTTATAATCAATTTCTTTCGACATTTGCGTAAAAACTGGGTCATTATATTTAATTTCTACACTTTGCAAGTAGTCAGCATATTTTGTAAATAATTCTTTTTTACGTTCAAATGGAATCTTTGATTTTCGGCCCCTGGTAGCGGTACCTCTGTAAAAATATATATGAATATATAGATATATTAGATAGGTATCATTTTTTTTTAATTAACTTTCACACAAACCACCAAAAGTAATATTATATATAACTAAATCGAAATACTAAGCGAAATCGGTTCAGCTGCTCTCGAGATTTGCGCTTAGCAACACATTCAGCGATTCATTTTTATATATATAGAGAAGAGATGTATTCACGCCCGTTATCCCTTTTGGGGTGGGCAGAGCTAAAAATTTCTAGAAGACAACCTGTAATATAATGTAAATATAATGTAACATATTTTTGTTACAGAAACAAAAAAAAATTAACTCTAACCTATCTGACTTCAATATTAGACTGTTTATCGGCATAATTTTGTTACAGAAACAAAAAAAATAATAACCCTAACCTATCGAACTTCCGACCGATCAACCGACGCGGATCTTAATCTAAAGACTAGCCAAAATTAAAATTCAATCAATTAAAAGCTTAAATAATTTAATTTAAATTCAAATTTGAAACTTGTATAAAAAATTTATTTGTAATATTATGTGTTAGTAAAGTTTATACTAATAAAACAATAAAATATTTTTAGTAACACTATCCTTAATAGTTCCTAACAAATTTTTACTTACGTAGTAATCAACAGGATAAGTAGTAATATTAAAATTTTCATTGCTATTTTTAATATTTACTAGCTGACCCGACAGACGTTGTCCTGTCTAAGCTATGAATATTGAATTTGAATCGGTATGGTGTCGATTCTATGTCAAGCGTCATAAGTTTACATTAAAAAAGTTTGTATTGTCCAAAGCGCTAAGGTTAGATTAGAAATAGTTTTATATGGTAGTTAAGTATTCTTAAATTTTCTAATTTTCTGCGCAATTTTCTTAATTTTTTCTTTCATGAGAACCTTCTCCTGACAATAACAAACACAAGAAAAAAATAATTAGCGAAATCGGTCCAGCTGTTCATGCGTGATGGCCCGACCAAGGGAAATAGGGATTTTTATTGTATAATATTATTTATATAGAATTACACTTTTTGAATAAATCTACCACAAAAGTATATAATATTTGGAAAAACCGACTACGAAAGAAGGAAATAATGTAACATACAACTGCGAGTATAATGCTACAAATGCTTTCCGTCGTTTTCTCACTCAATTATTTCAGTATGTAGTGCTGTTTTTACAAAACGGTGTTCGAATTTATACTGTGAATTGAATGGAATCCAACGGGATAGTGTATTTTTGTGTTTAAATTTGGACCTTATTAATATATTTGGAATAAGTAATTTAGAAGAAGTCATGTTAATTTGTAGAGTGCCAAGTAACATCAAACTATGAGGTGTCGAATATACCTAATATCTTTTGATTTGAATGGTACTGAAGCGAATCTGCTTAGCGACATACCTCGTACGCTATCAGTAAAAAGCAAAATTTATAAACTTATAGGAGCAGTGGAATTTATTCCTTCAGTAATATCCGATGGTCTTGGGCGTTATCGATGCCACTGCTTATCAAATGACAGTATGCTATGCTACGATGATAACGGTAGCAGAATCATTAAAAGTACCAGTCAAAGTTTTTTTTTGTTTTTGTTGGAAAGGAGATATCCCAAGTTTGGTATTATGATAAGGAAACCGGGATCTGATGATGGAATCCCAGAGAAATCGAGCGGAACCTTCGAAAATCGTAGTGATGACTAGTGCGTTTGTTAATTTTTTTCGTCTACTTACGTTGTATTACTTGTTAATGTAATTGAAGTCGTTTTTTTTTGTTTATTCGTTTGCTAGCAAACACAATTATAGTGCCTTGTATTTACAATTGTTGTTCCTCTTTCATTCATGATAAGAAATATAAATTTGTAATGTCCAAAGATGTTTCAATGTATACAGTACACCCTACTCGAACTATTCTTATAGAAATAAAAAAAAACCTGATTAGCTCATTATTTACGCCATAATGTAGAACTTTTCTACAAAATATTGGATAACACAGCATTTATGTAGGTGTTGTTTTTATAGTTTTACAAATGATCAAATATTTTGAAACGTGTGGACTGAGAGATCACGATCAAATATCAATTGTATGGAATAGCGGCATATTTGTGATGTCCCCTTTATTGTACAAAATTCCTCATAGTTTCTACTAAAATGTGAAATAAAAATAATATGGATTTATTAAATAAATTAAACATAAACCGCCATCAACACAAATCTAACTTGTGTGAATTGAGAGATCAATGAAATAACATTGTATTTTATTGTACACGTCGCTGTTTAACATGTTTTATAGTGGATTCATTATAAATAAATTTCTACTAAATATCCAGAAGCAAAGATCTTGTTTATGCTTAATATTTTTTCAGATTTAGAAGGTACTTTGTGAGAACTGAGAGATCATACATTTAAGGCTGTATCTTTTTAATTATTTCTTTACAAATTTCAGGACGCAGTTCTACAATTGTTTTACAACTTCTACTAAAACCTACAATATTCTATTCACGAATTTGCGAAGTGATCTCTCAGTTCTTTAATTTGTAATGTCCAAAGATGTTTCAATGTATATTCCATTTTTTTATAAGTGACCCAATCGGTAAACAAATATGGCGTACTTACGACCATAGAGAATTAGAGTAATGCCAGAGCTTGCCAGAGTAATGTATAGTTTAGTGATGTGACACAAAGAACAAATGAATGAACAGTATTAATAAGCCATAGATAAGTAGAATTCATTTTACATAAAATATTTAACGATACCATATTGCTGAAATTATTTCAAAAACTGATAATATATTTAATAATTTTGTTAATAATTAGTAAAGGTACAGAATAAAAAAAGTGGACTGACTGGAATACATAAATAAAATATTGTCACTGGTTTATTCATGAAAATATTAAAGGAAAATATTTGAATAAAAAAAAAAAACGCCAATAAGGTACTTTATTTTATAATCCCTGTCCATACTTTCTAATGAATCGCAGGACTCTTCAGAGACGTCGTTCTTTTATGATATGATCAATACTTTTCCTCCACGACACCGCGCTTATTTGATTTAAGCCTTCTTTTAAGAGCTCCTTGACTTCTGCCATTTTAAAACTTTTATTATTTTTGCCTATGTAACCTTTTACTTGTGCCCAAATGAGTTCAATAGGATTTAATTCGCAATGGCAACGTAAAAAAAAATATGTTTTTGCCATTTCGTCTATAACTTTTTTGTTATAGCCATCTTTATTCATTTTTTTTAAAGTTCAGCAAAGTGATACAATTATAAAAAACAATATGTAACACAATATCATTATGCGCACTCGCTCTAACATCTAAAAAGGACTACGACTACTACAGCCTATCACAGTCCACTGTTGGACATAGGCCTCCATAAGTTCGCGCCCGACATTATGACGCGAACTCATGTGTTTTGCCCATAGTCACCACGCTGGGCAGACGGGTTGGTGACCGAAGTGATTTATGTATCGATGTAAACAACTGTTGGCTAACCTAATAAATAAATAAATAAATAAATAAATAAAAGGACTGATAACATTGTTTTTGCCAGTGCTATGTGCTATACTAATTTTTTTATTAATATATATGGGATAGAGTAAAAAAATGTTCAGGGTGAAAACGATATTCAGAAATATTCATAATATAAAATAAAACCTTTACAATAAACACTTTAATATTAAAGATTGATATTTGTAATATTTTGTAAGCATATTACATATTACATATACAGGATTAGAAATAGTGAGATACGGAAACGTTGTGGTCTGAAAGAAGATGTAGTGACAAAAATTGAGAAGGGTATGCTGAGATGGTTTGGCCATGTTGAGAGAATGAATGAAGAGCGATTGACGAAAAAAGTGTATAAGACGAGTGTGAATGGGAGTGTTGGAAGGGGTAGACCTAGGCGGACATATCAAGACCAAATCGGTGACGTCTTGAAAAAAGGCCAGGTCAAGAGTACCCTAAACCGAAGAGCATGTATGAAAGGAATAATGAAAGTGGACGAAGCGAAACAAGTATGTAAGGATCGTAGCAAGTGGAAAGAAGTGGTCTCTGCCTACCCCTACGGGAAAAGGCGTGATTATATGTATGTATGTTGTAAGCATATTTTGCGCTCAACAAAAAAAAAACAATATACAGGGTGTCCCGCGATAAAGTGCAACCCCGAATGGGGGTGAAACTAGACCATAAATTATCGACAAAAAACAGAAAAAACTTTTTGAAAAAAATATTTTATTTCTTATTGACGAATTAAGATTTTTATATCTTACCTAGACTCTATGTACAAAAAATGATGATTTCTTCCAATGTAGTAGGTCGATTACTTTAAAATAAAATAAAATATTACGCCACGTACTTGGCGGTAAGGATAAAATAACAATTAGCTCGCAAAAAAGTGTCATTATGTCTTTAACTATGCTTCTTGTGAAAAAAAATCCATTTTTTATGACTGTTTTTTTCAATGATCTCTAATTTTCTCAGAATTATGCCCCCAATACCAGGAAATTTTATGATTTATTATTATTTCTTACCATATTGCCATTCAAATAAAAAAAAATTTACGCCTGTATCCCAAAAAACACGTACAAAAATCATCATTTTTTGTACAAAGAGGCTACGTAAGCTATATAAAAATCTTAATTCGTCAATAAAAAAAAAAAAAAATTTTTAATTTTTTTAATTTTTTTCTGGTTTTTGTCGATAATTTATGGTCTAGTTTCACCCTCTTTCGGGGTTGCACTTTATCGCGGGACACCCTGTATATAACAAGTAAATAACAAATCGCATGTCTGTGCAAATCGCTTTACGGTAACATTGTTTTATAGTTTATTAACAAATTATAGTTCCTGAAAATTTAAAATATAAGTAAAGAATACGGCCTACTTTATCACTCATTTTATTAATTCTTTATACTCATTCACCTCTAAAAATATAATGACCACATCCCTATTTGCCTTATAAAAAAGATATTGATATGTCATATTCAAAAATATTGATTATCTGTACTGTCAATATTCGTATTTTAGTAAATATTATGTGTTTAAAATGATAAATGGATATTTGTTTTTAGTGAAATAAATAGTAAATGGAGTTTTACAAATGTCCGTAAGCTAATATGTTGTGAAAGTGAGTGATAAATGCGGAAAAAACGTGAATTACGTGTTGACAGGGGTTTGTTTACTAAAAGGGACGGATTAAAAAAAATGGACTTTATGTACACCCTACTCGATCTATTCTTATAGAAATAAAGAAACCTGATTAGCTCATTATTTACGCCATAAATGTATAATAAAAGATATGTAGTATTTTGTAGAACTTTTCTACAAAATATTGGATAACACAGCATTTATGTAGGTGTTGTTTTTATAGTTTTACAAATGATCAAATATTTTGAAACGTGTGGACTGAGAGATCACGATCAAATATCAATTGTATGGAATAGCGGCATATTTGTGATGTCCCCTTTATTGTACAAAATTCCTCATAGTTTCTACTAAAATGTGAAATAAAAATAATATGGATTTATTATATAAATTAAACATAAACCGCCATCAACACAAATCTAACTTGTGTGAATTGAGAGATCAATGAAATAACATTGTATTTTATTGTACACGTCGCTGTTTAACATGTTTTATAGTGGATTCATTATAAATAAAGTTCTACTAAATATCCAGAAGCAAAGATCTTGTTTATGCTTGATATTTTTTCAGATCTAGAAGGTAGTTTGTGAGAACTGAGAGATCACACATTTAAGGCTGTATCTTTTTAATTATTTCTTTACAAATTTCAGGACGCAGTTCTACAATTGTTTTACAACTTCTACTAAAACCTACAATATTCTATTCACGAATTTGCGAAGTGATCTCTCAGTTCTTTAATTTGTAATGTCCAAAGATGTTTCAATGTATGTACACCCTACTCGATCTATTCTTATAGAAATAAAGAAACCTGATTAGCTCATTATTTACGCCATAAATGTATAATAAAAGATATGTAGTATTTTGTAGAACTTTTCTACAAAATATTGGATAACACAGCATTTATGTAGGTGTTGTTTTTATAGTTTTACAAATGATCAAATATTTTGAAACGTGTGGACTGAGAGATCACGATCAAATATCAATTGTATGGAATAGCGGCATATTTGTGATGTCCCCTTTATTGTACAAAATTCCTCATAGTTTCTACTAAAATGTGAAATAAAAATAATATGGATTTATTATATAAATTAAACATAAACCGCCATCAACACAAATCTAACTTGTGTGAATTGAGAGATCAATGAAATAACATTGTATTTTATTGTACACGTCGCTGTTTAACATGTTTTATAGTGGATTCATTATAAATAAAGTTCTACTAAATATCCAGAAGCAAAGATCTTGTTTATGCTTGATATTTTTTCAGATCTAGAAGGTAGTTTGTGAGAACTGAGAGATCACACATTTAAGGCTGTATCTTTTTAATTATTTCTTTACAAATTTCAGGACGCAGTTCTACAATTGTTTTACAACTTCTACTAAAACCTACAATATTCTCTTCACGAATTTGCGAAGTGATCTCTCAGTTCTCACACACATAGCATTTTCTTGATTATAAAATTATATATGTATGTTTGTATGTATGTATGCATATGTGTATGTGTGTATGTATGTATTTATATGTATGTATGTGTTTACGGAAATATATTTACACGTTTATCTGGTATATTGTCACAGTTTAAACACCTACACCGACACAATATACCATCTCCTCTACCCTTAGGTAAGTTGCCTGGAAGAGATCGCTTTTCAGCGATAAAGCCGCCCTTTGTACCTTAAGATACTTTGTTAAAATCAATCTGATATGTATTATTTCTGTTTTGGTGTACAATAAAGTGTATATATTAAAAAATAAATAAAGTGTATTGTTATGTTATGTTAAGTGTAAAGGTGTCTTGTTTCTTTTCTACCAATTTAATGAGCAACTATAGGTATATGTTAGTAAAAAAAAGGATTAAAAATCAACATTTATTGCCTTTACTCACTTTTTACTATTTTTTTTGTCATATCTTCTAATGTTTTCATCACTTTACCATTTCAGCGTATCACAGTCCAGTGCGAACTCATGTGTTTTGCCCGTAGTCACCACGCTGGGCAGGCGGGTTGGTGACCGCAGGGCTGGCTTTGTCGCACCGAAGACGCTGCTGCCCGTCTTCGGCCTGTGTATTTGACTATAATTTTCTGATGAGGAAAATCCTCATGTATATCGCATCCGTTAATTGGTCAAATCTTTTACTTAACAACTTCTGGCCGAAAGTAAAAATAATATTTTTTATACGTATTATGTGCCAATATAATATTTATGTATATTTGAACCGAAATGTTATTCATTTAAACAAAGTTCTTATATTTCGTAGATATTTTTTAAAATTCTTTTTGAAGATGAAACCAACCTAATGTTAGTAGTTACCTACTAGAAAACTTAATATAACTCTTGAATGAATTACAAACTTCGAAGGATTTTTCTGGTTTTTTTTGCGCGCGTTAATGAAGCAAACAATGCATGAAATAACCTCCATATAAGCCTATATTAGAGTCACAGAATTCGAATCTACGTTATGACATATATAAGAAAGTCACAGAGAAAGAATAAGTCGATGCGGATGAAACTGCACAGGTTAATTACACAAAATCGAATAACAATATATAAAAAAAACATTTTAATGTTCACCTTTTGTGTTTAATACGTGCTTCAATACTGTACATAATTACAATGCTTAAGTAATAACAACATCCTATAAATGTTGAAATAATCAATATCGTTGTCTACTATGCGATTACTGCATATTGCTCTCTTACAATTAAAAAATATCCTGTAATTAAAGACTATATCTGTTCTAGTAAAAAACTTACGTAATATAAACGAGTAAATAGATAATACTACTTGTATATTTTATTTATCTAACTAAATATGGCTGAGCAGCTCTAAGCAAGAATCTTAAAGTAAACAAAGCTATCACTTGAAATACCAAGAAATGAATAAAAAAGTAGTCAACAAATCTATTTAAATGGTACCAAATTCTATTCCGAAAGTACATAATTCTATTACAGTAAAATCGTAAAATTCTATACATTTCACTTCACGTTCACAAAATTCTTGTTTTACAAAAAAAAAAAAAAAAAAAACCATCCATCCTATATAGAAGCAGTGTAGTTTTATCCTTACTCTTTAATCCCTTGCTAATAATAATTCTGTTCTATGTAGGTATGTTATTAATTATACATTATTTTTTAAAACACTAGGACGGTAAATAAGCGTACCTACCGTTCGGTAAAATAATAAGCAACCGCTTGATGCCGTCACCGGTAAGGCATAGAAGGAAATATTGTACTCAAAATCTGGAACAGTCTGACTGGGGAAGGACTTCAACCTTACAAAAAATTACAGCTAAGTAATATTGCGCTCATGTGGTGTTGTGTTCCTGTGGTGAGTAAGGTATGCAGAGCTCCTGGAGAAGGTTGAGAATAGGGTTGGCGACGCGTTTGCGATGCTTTTGGTGTTTTGCCTGGGTCTATAAGCTACGGTAATCGCTTACCATGAGCTGGGCCGCATGCTTCTTTTCTAACCTAGTTGTATAAAAAAGAAAGTTATCACAGTTGGCCGTCGTAATTAATTGAATATCGTCAAGTAGTGTAACGATTATTTATTATTGTATTAAAAATTAAAGATTGAGTAATTATCACATTCAGTAAACTATTTTGAGTCTTTGTGAATTTTTTTAACACATCTGCAATACCTTTGGTACAAAGCATACCTCGGGTTACTAAAATAATGTCATAACAAACAAAAAACTGATTTTTTATGGTAATTGTAATCTATGTAAAATGTGTGTTTATGTTATTATTATTCATTTATATTAATAACATCGAGATAAACATAAAATAATCTTGCAGTTAAATGGAAAATTAAACTTAACTCTGCTTGCCTTTTAGAACGGAAATATCCTTATTGCACCATATCCAATTGCACCATAATTATACGTTTAACACCGGGTTTTGACTTATTTATTTAGGCTCTTACTATATTGTTAAAGAATCGTGATTTTTATTTTAGCAATAAGAAAAATATATTCCAATAAAGAGTTCGACTAACATTTGTAAATTTTTTTGAGTAAGAAAATAGAAAGTGACGTAATCTACGAAATAAATATTAATAAATAGTATGAGGAATATTTATCTGAACAACATGATGCGATAACATTTTTTTTTTATATTGAACACGTTTATCTTTATCAACATCCGATACAGGAAAATTGCCATTTCATTACACAGCAAGAGCAAAGTTCTAAGTGCAAATGATAATTCAGAATATTACAATACTGATTTATTTTATAAAATAATTGTGTTTGCTCGAAAAAGAAAAAAAACTGACTTCAATTACATCGACAAGTGAGTCAACGTAAGTAGTCAAGCAAGTCATCAGATCTTGATCACATTCAAATTTTAATGGACTACAAGACAAGCATCAGCTTTCGATTAAAATAAGAATCATCGAAATCGGTCCACCCAATAAAAAGTTCTGAGGTAACATACATAGGTACATATAAAAAGAATAAACATGAATTGAGAACCTCCTCCTTTTTTGGAACTTGGTTAAAACGAGAGAGTTTAGACTACACGACTGAAGTAAAATTTTTGCATAATAGGCCTGCACTGTGTCTTAGATATACGAAACGTAACTGGCTATGAAAGAAAAAGAGAAAGAAAATGTGTGCTCGCACCTCTCTCTCTCTCCGTTCGCCTCACCCGATCACACTTTTCGTAACGCTCTCGTCACGCATTCACTAGCTTACTCCCCAAGTCAATCGTGCGTAAAGTGGTTTTACTTGAAAAATAAAGATAAATATATTCCAACTTTTATTAAAAACATATAGTCTGACAGCTTGTTTCTTGTTGTTAAGATTTTTACGAATCAATTTGATGTTTTTGTATATTAGGGTATGTGACGCTATCTTCTATGACCTTTTCTATACCCGTGTCAAGTAAGTTTCTCGTTGAGTATACAATAGCCATAATATATTTTTCTCGAATTAGGAATGTTTTCCAGTTACCAAATGATTTTATGAGTTATAAAATATTACTGGTATTAATATTAATAGTACTCGTAAATAAGCAATGGATTGCGATTGGCTGTTGCGCGGGCGGTTGCGGGTTCGATCCCCGCACACGACAACATTTGTATTGGCCATACAGATGTTTGCCGTGGTCTGGGTGTTTGTGCAGTCCTTGTGGGTCTCCCCACCGTGCCTCGGAGAGCACGTTAAGCCGTCGGTCCCGGTTGTTATCATGTACACCTGATAGCGATCGTTACTCGTAGTAGGCAATATATCCGCCAACCCGTAGTGGAACAGCGTGGTGGATTAAGCTGCGACCCTTCTCCTACATGGGGATGCCTATGCCCAACAGTGGGATATTACAGGCTGAATCGTGATAGTGATATGGCGTTGCAAAGTTTTCTGTCTCAGCTTATAGGTCCAACGAAGTGTTCTCAGAGCAAGGTAATTAGTACTCTGAATAGAAACAAATATTCTTACAAATATAAACATCTTTGTTTAGGAATTTAACTCCCTACCATTGGCTTTGATAGAACATTCATCATTACACCAAATCTAAATGGTTTGATTAAGAAATAATTGAAATCTTAACCGCAACGATTAATCTCATTCGTGTCTTGAACATTGGCGAAACAATCCACACTGTTTTGGTACTATCGGAAGTCGTTAGTGGAAATATGTGAATGATCGACCAAGAGACGTAAATATCAAGATAAGGAAAATTTAACAAACATAACAAGAATAAAAAATAGACTTATGTATGTTTACGATTTATTTGCACATTACCTAATCTAGAAGATTTTTCTGCGCAGCGCTGAGTTTTATGTGGTCTCATCCGGTGAGTAATAGAGATAATTATTATTATTTACTTCGAATAAAGCGACTCTTATTAAAATATGTAAGAAAGAAAAGGTAAAGACAGTATTTAATAATTAGGAAATTTGATATTATCTACGCATATAAAAATTTACTATTAAAAACCAGATTGTATTATTGTTATTGTAATTACATTTATGGGAAGGGTCACATTTCGACTGTGCTACCTCATATCCTTTTTACTTGGTGAACCGATTTTGATGATTCTTTTTTAAATCAAAAGCTGGTACTTGTCAGATTATAGTCCGATTTTAGTTAAATCGAGACCTGACGAGAACTCTTTGAGCTATCCCTAATAATATGTATTAATGAATAATTGATTGTTTATTATAATTACGTTGTATTACTTATTGATGTAATTGAAGTCGTTTTTTTTTGCGTTCGCGAGGAAACACGTTTATCTTTATATTTTATTCCCTTCAACTTGATTCAATTTAGAAAGTACTTTGCTTTAAATTATTATTGCTGATTGTTCGAACTTCTATGTATTATCGCTAAAGAATCATGTATTTTATTTGATATTTCACGTAACTTAAGTTTGCGTTAAGTGTGTAGGAAATTCTTAGTATTATGCTACCTATGTAAGAACGTAAGAATGACAAACATGTAAGAATTTATACTCGTAATTTCCTTCGGTAATAGTAATAATTATAGTATTCATATAGTATAGCCTTCCTGCACAGAATTTAATAGATTCTTATAGCTCAGAATGAACAATTTATTAATTGTGGATTGTGAATGTTTTGACTGGTCGATCGGCTGTAAGAATTCCTACTGTATACGATTCCGTAGTATACGATCGAGATGAATGATACTAATTACAAATAAAAAAATTGGAGTGTCTGTTTGTAATATTAAAATAACCACTTTTTACTAAATGCATATATATGGATTTTTACACGGTACATAATTAAACCAAAATAACATTTTCTACAATTTTTGTCTGTCTGTATGTCTGTTTGTTCCGGCTAATCTCTGAAACAGCTGGACCGATTTTGACAGGACTTTCACTGGCAGATAGCTGATGTAATAAGGAGTAACTTAGGCTACTTTTATTTTAGAAAATAATTTCAAACAACTGTTTTGTTAAATTCCACGCGGACGAAGTCGCGGGCACAGAAAGCTAGTAACTAAATAAATTAGTTCCTCACTTACCCTACAGGATCGAAGGCAATAAAGTTGTGGTTGGTATGTATTTCGCATTTATACAGTTCTATATTTATATTCTTTGGCAGAAACACAGCAGACTAACCGATACACGCAGTTTTACTTGCACTAACGGTAACTATTACTTAGACGCTTATGTAAGTTAACACATGGACCTTTGAGTAGAAGCACAAAAGATTTTTAAAAGAATTGAAACCGTAGATTATACACAACTAAGAGCAGTGAAATCTGTAGCATACATTTGATAACTCTGTGGATAACGCGGCAAGTTCAAAGTTAAGAAAACTTCGAAGCTAGCATACGAGTGTAGTGTTTATATTTATTTATTTTACTTATATAATCTTTATTTTCGTTTAAATGAATTTTTAAATCGTCTTTTGCATATTTGAAGACTACTTCAATAAATCATTTATTAATGTACCACTGATTTGGAATGTAGATTCTGCTAAAAAGTATTGGCAAGAAACTAAGCAGTTTTTAAAAATCTATTACTCATTATTCTTCTCTTCTTCTTCGTGTGCTTCATTACTGAAAGTCGTGCTTGTACTTACTTTATTAATCATTATAAATAGTCATTAAACCCACACATCATTATCATTAACGTATAATTTTAGTATAATTAACAAGGATATAGTCACAGTCGTAAGTTTCTATACATAATATAGTCACGTTGCCTATCCACAGGCTGGATGGTCAGGGCAAAGCCCACAATTAAATGATAACCTACTTCTGCTTATCGCACATCTATACGCATAGGTACGTTACAAAATTCAACCTCGTTCGAATTAAAATCTGCTATTATCTCTTGTTTATAAACATATATCCCACGTGACTTAGCTGTTTGAGTTTTGGTATAACTTTGATATTCATTAGAGGTGCGGTTCTCTTTTCTTTGTGTATCAGTGTCAGAATGATGTTACCGGTTTCACATCATATTGGCGGTCGTTGAGTGTGAGGAGTTTCTCTAAATTTTCTTTACTACAATAGTAAAAAAAATGGTTAAACTTCCATACAGTTCATACAAAAGTAAATTTTGCTAGAGTACAATAGTTCGTACTTTAGTGTGCGTGCAAATAGAAAAAAAAAATGTTCTGTCATGAATCACTCGGAATCTATTCATGCATAATCAAAGATAACGGCAGATAGTGATATTTCAGCGAATTTCTCCAATTATTAGAAATACTGTAGCAACAACAACAAAATAAATTACAACGGCATTATAAATTTTGTATTGTTGTTACGAGATAAACTATTATATAAACTAACTAACGTTGGAGAGTTCATTGTGTTCATTACAATTGTTGAGAAAATATTCTTTAACGATTTTTTAATTTCATGTATTTTGGTTGTAGAGATATACGTGATACGAATATAAATGTCACTAGTTAAAAATAAAAAAACATAAATATCCAATATAAAAATGGTTCAAAATACAAAAAATTCAAATCTTAGGTTTACATGAACATCCATTTGCTATTTCGCGAGTTTTTTTGAGTATGTTCCAATAAAATTTAATATTCATAGTCATAGCTAAGACAGAACTAACTGAGGTAGAGTACAGTAGGAAATATCCTGCTCAAAACCTGGAGCAGCCCGAGTAACTCGACCTTACAGAAGATCACAGCTAAATAATACTGCTTTCAAGCAGTGTTGTGTTCCTGTTATGTCTAAGGTGACCAGAGCTCCTGGGGGATTGGGGGTGGGGTCAGCAACGCGCTTGCGATGCTTGTGGTATTGCAGACGTCTATAAGCTACGGTCATCGCTTACCATCAGGTGAGTCGTACGTTTGTTTGCCGACCTTAGTAGTAGTAGACGATCTTGTATAAAGAAGATAAAGTACTCTGGTTCCTTCACAGCAATAGCTGTCTTCTTGTGGAACTTTCTTCAGCTTCCAATAAGACAGGCTTCCTCGGAAGCTTACGCTTAGAGCTATTTAAGCAATTTTACCTGTCACCTAATGCAGCCATTGCCATAAATTTGTGTATAGTATAATATTTTACTTTTAATTTCGTTACTACAAGAAGTATTGTATAGCAGTAAAGTAACAGTTAATAAAATTACACCCATGCGACGGTAGCGACACATTTACGCCACACATTTTGACTAAATTTAACAGGTTGCTCGTAAAAATGACAAATACTCATAAATATAATTTCGTAAAAGAATATTATCCGCTATTCGATAACAATTGGTAGCACATTACTTTTACGGCCTTTATTTATTCAAGTAAGCTTATGAAAATTGTATCATAAGAGGTTCTATTTTCGTCTGTATTTACAAGGATTATATTTGTCTAAGTAAAAACGGAGCCTCTGTAATCCATCCTACTCAAGTAGTCATCTGTTATCTTATATATTTTTTGTATAAGTAAAAAAATCTTAAATAGGTGAGTTTATTTATCAAAACACTTAATATATAAAAAATTAATATGAGCACTATATACCTTATGTAGTTGTACTTGTATAACACTTTTACAACTAATACCTATGTTTATGTGACGAGACAGCGCAATGTCGTGCAATTTTTTTTTCAAACAATAACGTTAGAATTGCTCATTTTCTCTTCATAATATTACCATCAGCAAACACAGTGACAGTGAATGACCAATAAAATTTCCTTCAAACCCTTTTACTTTGTTTGAACGTGACGGATTAGAAGTGTTTGAACATGACGGAAGAGATAAGAGCAATAATTGCGATGAGATCGAGCAAGAATAATTCATGCTACAACCCTTTACCCTTATTTATAACCAAATAGAAAGATGGTATACTGAAAACGTAGCACGCTGCTGCAATGCGGGTTGGCGGATATATTCCCTACTATGAGTAACGATCGCTATCAGGTATACATGATAACAACCAGGACCGACGACGGCTTAGCGTGCTCTCCGAGGCACGGTGGGGAGACCCAGAAGGACTGCACAAACACCCAGACCACGGCAAACATCTGTATGGCCAATACAAATGCTGTCGTGTGCGTGGATCGAACCCGCAACCGCCTGCGCAACAGCCAATCGCAATCCAGTGCTGTCACGCTGCGCCAACGCGGCGTCGGATATTATATGTTTAAATATCTGTAAAATGCCATATCTCGGACAATGACAGGCAAAAAATAAATAAAATAGACGATATCACTTTAAAATGTAGGTTTTCAAGATATTTTATGCGTCAGACCCTCGTGCAGGTGAACACGAAGTATTTAAAATTTCAGTAATAAAAAAGACAAACTTTTGCCTTTTATGCTCTAAAATTGAAAAGAAAATCATCCCATTATGTTACCGACGTGCGGTCACAGACAGAGACCGCACGTCGGTAACAACCTGACAAAAAAAGTATGACAGTGCTTAAAGGTTAGAATATCCATTACCCAGACTGTCAAAGACGTTTGATTCAATGCTAATACCTTCTTTTGATACACAACCGAGACTGTGTGAATGTGGCCTTGACGAAGGTTCTCCATCCCATATCCTTTTCAACAGTAACTGTCCCAAGCTCTTTTATGCCTATATGATCTCCTTCCCTCCAAAATCCCCCGTACTGTAAATACTAAATGTTTGCTGATGTTTTTGTTTAGTCTATTTTACTCTTTCTTATGTAAATATAATTATCAAAATAATAATATTGTAAATATATTTTGTGATTGTTCTAACATAATATTGATTTAAATAGATTACTAGGAATAGTTGTGCGTGTACATTGTATATAATGTTTGTGTTGTTTTAGGTTATGGGCTAAAAAAATACCTACTATTTCCACCGTTTTAAAATCCTATTGAGGTTGTAATCTTAACCGCACCTACAATCTCCTTCATATTTTCACCATTCTACATGGCATTGGCGAAATCAGTCATGCGATTTTAGCACTGTCGGAAGCCATTAATGTAATGAATGAATGAATACACGACATAGAGCAAAAGCTTGGAGTTCAAGTATGTAAGTAGAGCATACAATAATGTTATTGAATTAAATGTACGATTATTTATTTTTCTATATTATTAGTTTGTTTATTTTGTTATTGACATAACGTTATTTGAGTGACTTTGAGTAACGTTTGAGTGACTGACTACTGATCCGATAACATTAATTAAAACTTATAACTATAGTTCTTCATTATGTAAAAAATGTGTCTACATAACAATAAATGTTACAAAAAAAAATTATTTTACACTTGGTGCAAAGCTTTTTGGACTAAGCAATTGCCTTGCGCATCCCTGGTGGGGATCGAACCCACGACCTTTGGATTAGAAGTCCAACGCGCTATCCTCTGCGCCACAGGGACTTCTCTAAATAATTTAAATTAACAAACAGTTTCAAGGATTCGGGTTACAGTCAAAAAACTTTTTGTTCAAACACAATGACGAAAAATATTATTTTCTACAAAAGTCTTAAGACTTGTCTCTTTTCTCCTTGTTAGTTGAGGTTACTACCTAAGACGTTCAAATGAGATATTCTGTTACATGTATAATATAAGAATATATACAAATTTATATGTGGATTCATTTACCTAATATATATTTGTCGGAGAGTCAATGCAGATAGTTAATAATGTCGGTACCTGTGTTGTTATTGATAATCATCTACCCTCACTAATTCTATTATTCGAGTTATTCTTAAGTGTACGTCAGTACCTGCGCTATTGTCGACATTCACCTACCCTCGCTTTAATATTCGAGTCATTCTGTCGTGTATAAAAGACCGATGCGGCCGCAGCTAGGGCAGTCTTGGCTCTGGCGTGCCGCGGTGCACTTGTGTATCCTGCTCGTAGCTTAACCTCGACTCTTGTAATGGTTAGTTTGTGTACACGAATTAATTGTTACATTCTATTGTGGGAAACTCGGACAGTGAAGGCGAGCGTTAATGCGCATTTTAAAGGCGGCGCCGCCTTAAACCTAGACTCGGGTCGCAACTCCCGGGCACTGCCTTGAGTTGTCCCTCTGTCGCGCGATAGACGGTACCCGCTCGGTGAGTCCATTGAATACTTAGATCTGTGTTACTATCTTGTGTTAAATTACATTGTTAATAAACCAGTTCGGTCATCCGTCCGTTCTTCTCCTACCTACTTCTGATCTGCGACATATTTATATGTAAATGAATCGAATCACGAACCTAGTAATGTATACTGAAACTTATTATGTTTTCGATTCTTTATTTTTCTGTTGTACATGTTCCGCACATCATAACAAAAGTACCTACAGAATAAATACAAAATTAAACACGCCATTTTTTTGATTGAGATGGAATTGACACCTGTAATTTTTGAATTGTCAAACCAAAAACTGTCATATTTCATTATTCTTCTTTCTATACAAAAAATTTAATTTGCGAACTTCATTAATTTAAATTAACTTATTACACATTTTAATGCTTATTGAAAAAAGAACTGTGTCAAATTTCGAGATAAAAAGTATAATAATCCTCCTACCTTAAAATATTAGGAATAAATATAAAATATTAAAAATACACGATCACGATTCAGCCTGTAATATACCACAGTTGAGCATAGGCCTCTTCCCCATGTAGGAGAAGGATCGGAGCTTAATCCACCACGCTGCTCCAATGCGGGTTGGCGGATATATTCCCTACTATGAGTAACGATCGCTATCAGGTGTACGTGATAACAACCGGGACCGACGGCTTAACGTGCTCTCCGAGGCATGGTGGGGAGACCCACAAGGACTGCACAAACACCCAGATTACGTCACACATCTCATCATTAAAAATACAGTTACAGTTTAAATGTAAGTATAGTTAGTTCAAGTCATCTTTGCGCGCGGCTCTATGTGTGCGTGCGCTTGTAATTATACAACTTTAATTTGTGTAGCAGACGGTCAGGGACAGTGCGACGGTCGCGTCACTAACTCACTACGCGACCCCGTCGCACCCACACATATACCTGCGAGCAAAGATGAGTTGAACTTAGTATACAGTAACTTGAAACTCGGAATGTCCATTTTGATGACACTTTTTAAATCAAAAGTTGTTGATTGGTGTGTGTTCCCGTTTAAATTTGATCGAGATCTGACAAGTAGTTTTGAATTATCCCTAACAATACTTGTTTAATTGATTATTTTGTCGACTACATACGTTTTATGACTCGTTGATGTAAATTGACGTCGGTGTTTTTCGTTTTCAAAGCAATACAATAATTTATGCCAGTATAATATGAGTTTTTTATATACATATTTAATTTGAAAACAGGTCTAGGTAATAAACAGAGATATACCTACATAAAAGCGATATGAGAATATCCTAAAAAAGAACCGATTTAATCTCCGACACGACACACTTAATACCCGCCGTAACTTGTTTATTGACGTCAAAGCACTTTTTAGGTAGGGAGTTATAATATATAATATGAAGCCTAAAAGCCTTTTTTTGTACCTATAATCTCGAGAGTCTTCAGTTTCATGAACCCTTTAGACTACGGACTACTAGTGGAGTATTTTATAAATTATTGTTCCATGCCATTAATCATTATCCATGTACTAACAAAAAGATTTTTGAGCACAGATGCAGCATTACTTCATATCTACTCAAAGATCCTGAATTAGTGCATTCAAGTAACACGCACAGTAAACAAACACTTTAATCTCTCACTAGCTGTGCCCCGCTGTTTCACACGCGTTAATTAAAAAAAATAGCCTATAGCCTTCCTCGATAAATGGGCTATCTAACAGTGAAAGAATTTTTGAAATCGGACTAGTAGTTTCTGAGATTAGCGCGTTCAAACAAACAAACAAACAAACTCTTCAGCTTTATAATATTAGTATAGATTAACATTACTGTATTTTACCTAAGCATTGTCTACAATGGACGTACATAGCTAGTAGGTACGTCGGAACAGTCTAGAACGTTTCAGCCGCTGAAATCCGCTCCGCTCCTGTTGGTCTTAGCGTGATGATATATAGCCTATAGCCTTCCTCGATAAATGGGCTATCTAACACTGAAAGAATTTTTCAAATCGGACCAGTACATCCTGAGATTAGCGCGTTCAAACAAACAAACAAACAAACAATCAAACAAACTCTTCAGCTTTATTATATTAGTATAGATTATCACATAGATTATAAATGACAATGGTTGATGACTACCGAACACAGGCCCTACTAGACCAGAAATCCACAGTGAGATGAGTCTGCCGACACTTCTCTTCCTGATACGGGATCGCATAAAAGCTTTAGGACTGCTGGATCTGAATCTGTAACTGATCTAATTTTTTTCTGTAAAAGTCATATAGCTTGGCAAATATCTTAATCACAACTGTATATTTAACGATTGCGTGGTACGATATAATAATGGCTAGCCATTTTTCCAAGATAACCCAAAATTTCTGGCACAATAATAAAAAAAGAAATATTGGCTTTAGGTGATACAAAACTTATTCTAAAACAATGCCATAGCACCCATTACATATTATTTACAAAATTTAAGTTACTTACCATCGTTTAAACCGAGCCTTTCTCTAAAAAGCTAGCCTCTTCTAATGTTATAAAATATGAACTACCTATGTAAATAATAACGACATAACTAAATCACAACAACAAAACATTAAACTTTAACATTGCCTAAAAAGACATAATAACCATTAATCAAAAACTAATTTAAGCTAAGATCGTATTTCAAATGTAATTCGTATAAAAAATAACCTTTTGAAATAATTACCTCGAGTGGAACTTAGACACCATAGTAAAAAACTGACAGTAGGTATTAATATTTGCAGGAATTTATAATTAAATACTACGTAGTTAGCATTTTTTTAGGATTTAAAAGTCCCATTCGAAACTACTTTTTTAAAGTGACGTCAATGAAAAAAAATTTAGGTACCTACTAAATATTAGAATAATGATATTTACCATGTTAGTCGCATCATAAGTTTCTTATGTGTCACTACTATTGTAAACGCTATGACCATATATTTTTTTCTAATGTTTACACGAATTTCACGCATTATAATGAAACAACTTTTTCGGATTTTATCGCGGTTTATTAAGTTTTTTAGACGCCCGACGTTTCGGATACTTTACAGCAACCATGGTCACGGGAGGACTTACCGCTAGAAAATCCGATAGAGTTGTTTCATTGCCATGACCATAGTCGACTGTTATATTATGTTTTAAATTAGTGACCATGAAATTTGCCTTCCCTATAATTCGCTTGGACAAGGTTTCGATGTTATATAATTATTATTTTTTGCACTAAACTAGACTAAAACCTTGCCAGCTAATTCGCCACTCTTCTTTCTATCTTTTGGGTGTATCATTTTCCTAGGTGGTACTCCCTAGGCAATCACTGACTGAGGACCTAGTAGCACGTATATCTACATAGAACAGAGACAAATACTTTATATTATTATATTATTTAAAGTTCGAATGCAAGAAACCGCTCCGATTCATCAAATCTACAGCCGTTGACTTTACTCGATCTTTGGTTACCACTTCACTAGAATAGTTATATTTTTTATGTACGAGTAACTATTTATACTGCCATTAACACACATTTATATTATATATATATTAATACGTGAAACCAAAAATATGTTCCCCTTTTTACTAAAATTATGCAGACGGAGGAGTATAAAATTTCGTACACTTATAGTTTTTATAGAAAAGGAGTGCAGAATGCTAATTTTTTTTTAAATTATGCATAAAAATATATTAAACCTATAAAAAAAAACATAACACACACTACCATGTACTTATTTGACACACACACGCATATTATACTATTTTGTTGATTGTCAAAGTCTGTAGTCAAATTGAAAATTTAAAAAAAAAATGGTTCTTTATTTTATTTATTTATTTATTTTTTATTTTACACTTTATTGTACACCACAAATATAAACAAACAAAGCTTACAGATAAGTACTAACAGTGAAGTACAATGGCGGACTTATGGCTAATTAGCCATTTCTTCCAGACAACCCAGATATAAAAGGAAACTTATTAACAAAATTGGGTATATATTTTTAATATTTTAATTATTTTTTTGGTTTTCGTTAGTTAAAATTTTTATTTATGGTCGAATTTCGACCTCTGTGCGAACTAATAAAGTAAAATATGAACTTTTTTAAAAATACATTTCATAAAAAATACTCGAATTGATGATGATGTGAATGTTGTATGATGAGTAGGTATATCCCACCACCACTTCAGCCTATCACAGTCCACTGTTGGACATAGGCCTCCACAAGTTCGCGCCCAACATTATGACGCGAACTCATGTGTTTTGCCCATAGTCACCACGCTGGGCAGGCGGGTTGGTGACCGCAGGGCTGGCTTTGTCGCACCGAAGACGCTGCTGCCCGTCTTTGGCCTGTGTATTTCAAAGCCAGCATGGATGGGTATCCCGCCATCTGTCGGCTTTTTAAGTTCCACGGTGGTAGTGGAACTGTGTTATCCCTTAGTCGCCTCTTACGACACCCACGGGAAGAGAGGGGGTGGCTACATTCTTTAGTGCCGTAACCACACAGCACGAGTAGGTATATAAGTATAAAGAATAACCGGAAAATATTAATCGGTATAGTCGTGACAGCAATATGTCAAATAACGTTACGGATACATATTGCAGGTGTATAATCGTCGGTGCAGATGTTGAGCGTTAACCTTCAACTTTAATACTTGCAACACTTTATGGACATAGATAGGTACAAATGTTTAATGAGTACAAAAAACTTTTACATTGTATGTATTACAATTTTGTACTAAATAAACTGTTCGCCGATACAAGTGGTCGTGGCCATGAACCTTGATTGTACGCGGTTTATCATTATAGAATGATGATGAATGAGTTTATCTTATTATGTTGTTATATAATATTGCATAAGGACATAATAAAATAATGTATTGAAAAAAAATTATAATATATTTTAATAATTAACAACAATAATTGTATAAATTTTAATTAAAATAATTTTAATTATGAAAACGTAAAATTAATTTCGTGTATGATTTAGATATAAATGTTTAACGTTTAATTTTGAAATATAAAACGATTATGTTACTAACGTTTTTTCTATTAAGAGCTTATTAATCATTTTTATTGTAATAAATTTTTATTATCAGTAACGGATTATTTTGTACTTAAGAAGTTTTTTTTATTGAGTATAAAGATTAATACTCCTTTTACCAATAGTATTTCGTCCGTGATTAATTAAAGTAACAACAACAATAGATACCAAAAACATTTGTGTACGGGCTACTGATCGAACTGATGTAATATATAATAGAATATAGATTATGGATAAGGATCTGTATATTTAGTCCAACTAATATTTAATTACATAACTTTTGGTTAATAAGTTATTTCTTCTAGAAAACTCAAGTAAATGAAGTAGGTATAAAGTTAATGTCGATACCGGGTAGGTAATGAAGTATCTACTCGTATATAATAAACTTACATGCTAACATGTACATCTAATATTTAATACAAATACATACATATTATGTAATCTTATACTATTAAACTAGCAATTCTTGTATATATATATATATATATATATATATATATATATATATATATATATATAGAATCTGAATCTCGGAATCGGCTCCAACGATTTTCGTGAAATTCAGTATACAGAGGATTTCGGGGGCGAAAAATTGATCTAGCTAGGATTTATTTTAAGAAAATTTAGTTTTATCCCTGTTTTTAGGCAATAAAAAAAATGGCTAAAATATTGTTAGAATAGAAAGGTAATTTTCGCAAATGTCATTAAAGTTATAATAGCTCAGGTGGGAAATCGAACGGTTTCAACCGAGAAGAGCAAGCTTCAAATCCACGTCTGCAAGCGATGATTTTTTTTTCCTTTTTTTTTCTAATTGCACTCGTTATTTTTTATTTAAATAAAAATAAAATATAAAAATACCGAGAAAAAAAAACAAAACAAAAAAAATACTAAAAATACCGACTACCGAGCTAGGCTCGGTCACCCAGGTACTATACCTTATTGTAAACGAACAAATATTAATAAAATATCTTCTCACTATACCTATAAGTGAAATAATGCTTTTTATAAGGCCTTGTAACTAGTAACTTTTAAGTAAACTACAAATATAATATGCAATGCTATTTATGATAAATAAGCTACACTATTGTTTATTTGATAAATAAATAAAAATAATTATTGCGTACCAAATTGCATAAATATAAAAACACTAAATATATATATGATAACTATTCTATAAATAGAGGTCAGAAATAAAATCTTTTTTAGGCTTCTCTGTTATTTTGTTCGTTTTCGATAACAGATTATATTTAAGAAAGTTTTGTTTATTTTAATTACAGCTTTGAATAAAATTAAAATTCAAACAAAAAAAAATATGTGTGTGAAACATAACAATAGTTTCTAGCTGTTTAAATTAACAAAAAATGAAAGTCGATTCATTAAAAACTTATTTAAAAAAATATTATAAACAAAATATTCGATTTTTAAAAACTTGCAACACACAACACCAAGAAGCAAAAAATTTATATAGCAATTATTTCAATATTTTTTAAGTCTCAGTCTCAAAATACATATGTTAATAAATGTATTATTTTTATTTCTTCTATTATTGGAACGTTTTGAGAAAAAGTTTTTACGAACCAAAATAAATTATATAACGAATTAGAAAATATTGAAATCCGAAGCGGATTAACACCTGCAAGATACATCACTGGTTCATTTTAAAACGTATAGGTACCTACTCGTACTTATCACGAGTCCATTAAAGCTTTGCCACATCTCTGATACCCATTAATATAACTGCAAAGATTTTCGTTTTCCAAACCTATTTACACAAATTATGGGAACCGAAGTATTCATAGAATCCATGTCATAATATATCTATATGGTAAACAAATGCCTTGACCTTCGTAACCTAAACACTTAATGCGAGTGTGTGCTGGAATTCTTAATGTAATGTAATTGGTACAAGCGTTTGTATCAATACAAATACGAGTAGAAGTTGTTGAATTTTGAAAAACGAAACTTTATATTATAATTGACAATAGTATTTTTTTTTATAAATAAACAGTACTTTAAAGGGTAAAAAAGATAAATATGAGCAAAGATGTGGACAAAAGCCAGTACAATATAATTATATATATCTGCATTTAAAATTGATCAGGATATCATTGCATTGGAAGTAAAGAATTAATGGAATATAACCCAAGTGTATATGTAACCTTCGACGTAAAAAAGAAAAAGTCGAAAGGTATTTTTAACCGACTTCAAAAAAGGAGGAGTTTTCTCAATTAGACCGTATAATTAAATATAATAAAAATTTATATTTTTTTCATGTGTGTTCGCGGATAACTTTGTCGTTTATGAACCGATTTTGTTGATTCTTTTTTTGTTGGAAAGAAGATATCCCATGGGTGTACCATGATAAGGAAACCAGGATCTGATGATGGCATACCACATAAATCGAGGGAACCTTCGAAAATCGTAGTGGCGACTAGTGCGTTTGTTAATATTTTTCGTCTACTTACGTTGCATTACTTGTCGATGTAATTGAAGTCGGTTTTTTTCGTTTGCTAGCAAACACAATTATTAATTTAGGAGTACAAAAACAAATATAGACAATAGTCGTAACGTTCAGGAATCACAAAAAACGAACTAAACACACTTCCTTGTATTGCATTTGCAACATCGCTTTTTTCGGTCAGAGGGTTAAAATAACAAGCAATTATAGCACTACTTCATACGTTTAACATTTACGTCAAACATAAAATGTACAGACAATATATACGTTCACTTTTTTTTCTTTTTTCTACTTTCACTGTTTAATAGTACTTTATAAGCATACATAAAGCTACAATTAGAAGACAGGTCACTTATCTAAGGAAGTAACGGAAATATTCAACTGGTTATGATATTATTTACTAGATTACATAGTTTCAACCATGTTATGTGAATAACCATCAAACAATGCTCCATCGCTATACCTAAGATCTGACTTGACATTACTTGATACTTAACCTTCCACGGTAAAAATTACATTTATGGACGCATTCAGGCTAATGTAGTATAAATGAAATAAACAACTAATAGAAAGGCAGCTAACTAAAATAGCACTACCAAACTGTTCTTTACATGTTAGAATGCCAGTAGATAAATGAGTATTTGTTGAATAACATTTTATGGAAACTAAGAAACGTAGATTAATTTAATGAATTCACAAGCAATGTTCATTTATGACAACAAGAGAGTTGTTAATGTAATAACGTCGTCCTGAATGACGCACACGGTGTTATTTGAAAATGTTTATTATTTTTGAAAGTATCCATATGCAAGTTGTTAATTAGCTTGCTTTATATGACTATAACTAACTACATATGACTTTGCAAGCGTGGTTATATGGTTTTCTCTTCTTTGCACTATTCTCTTATATTTTCGCCCCTTTTATTTGTTACCTACATATAAGTAGGTACGGTCTTACCTGATGGTAAGACCGTAGCCTATAGACGCCTGCAACACCAGAAGCATCGCAAGCGCGTTGCCGACCCTATCCCCAATCCCCCCAGGAGCTCTGGTCATCTTACTCACCAGCAGGAACACAATACTGGTTGAAAACAGTATTATTTAGCTGTGGTCTTCTGTAAGGTCGAGGTACTACCCCAGTCGGGCTGCTCCATATTTTGAGCAGGAAATTTCCTGCTGGGTTGCCTGAACCTGAGTTGATAAACACATTTCGAAAATGAAAATTTCTTAAAGTTTTACTTTACAAGGAAATGGAAAAACTTTTTAACCTCCTGACTAAATAACGTTGACCTCAAGACTTTGAAGATCCATTTTTTATCCTAAATAAATGAACTGAGTAATGCTGATAAGTCACAGTATAACTTTAGAGTCTATTTTACTGACACTGAACTTTTCATCGACTGTTCTGGTGTAGAGGCGACGAACGATAACGACGAAGTCTGGTTAATCGACTTCAAAAAAAGGAGGAGGTTCTCAATTCGACTATTTTTTATGCTTGCTAGTAACCAATTTTCTGGGTGTAAATTTTTTTTATCGAAGGCTGGTGATTGTCATATGGTTTAATTTAAATTTGATCAAAACTTGCAAAGTACTTTTTCGGTTCGGGTCTTACTCGGTTTATCGATTTACTACGTCGTATTTGTCGATGTAATTAAAGTCGGGTTTTTTTACGTTTGCGAGCAAATACAATTATTTATACATACACATGTACAGTGTAGTTGATAAAAATATTTGTCTATAAATGCATTAATCTCTCGTTTATCATTACGGGTTGAAAAATTCATGTCATGTTAAATAATCTATTTCTAAGAAGGAAAAGTCAAAAAGTCACAACAACAAAACGCTACACCGTGTACTAGTAATTACTATGATAAAATGGAAGTATAACTTTATGATTTGTAACGATTCGTTAAATATCAAACATTGATTTTGCGATTTCGTTCAATATCAAACAAAATGACGAGTTCCCAGGAATGTGGGTAAAAATTCAAAGGATGCTATTGATTGAATACTTATTTTAAAGGCGTCCTAAAGTCTAAGAATATCTTACTATAGGTGCTGTTTTATATACTTAGCCACAAACAACTTTTTACTTTTTGTCGAAAGTATATTTTCCGAGAAAAATCTTAAAATATATACAAATATTGTGATAGCGATCTCAGGTATAGGACATAAGGACAAGGAAACTTTTTAAAAACGAAAGAAGAGATATGATTTTATTTTATTTATACGAGTATTACTTAAAGTCCAGCCCCAGTAGATTTAAGACTAAATAGCTTGTTATGCATAAAATAATTAATGACAATTTAATTTAACGTAAATTTATTCGATATTTAACGTGATAGGATGTTAAATGAAACTATAATTTGTAATTAAACTTCTAAAGTCCATTTCATAGCTCTCATATTTTAATAAGCCATTGATACCGGTTTCTTATCTGACGTCATTGAGATAAAATTCAATTTTGAATAATCCATTAACTGTCTCTTATTCAAACGTGAAATTAATCATTATAAAGAAATAAATATATTTATTACAATTTTTTTTAAATTTACTCTGTTAACTTGATACTTTATAATATAAATTATGATTGTACAGCAAACGTCTACCAAAAAACGAAAAGAACTTTGTTTCGACCGGGGGTCAATAGACCTCTCACGCCACTTTTTTATATACTAAAAGTCTAGTCAACTGTTACATTGCCTAATGAATAGTAGAGAAGCGGTCTAGGTAGGAGTGTACTAGCTTTAAAAAGTTTTTTGTAACCATACACACGCGGTCGTCGTTCTTAAGGAAGCTACGCTGAAGCGCCCGACTGAAATAGATTTTTTTACATCATATATAAATAACAAATATATTAAAACATATATTTCTGTCCTTTTTAACGCACTAGGACATCTGAAAAGATCTCAAAATTTCTGTAATGGTCTAGAAAGTTTCTGCGATGTATTTTAACCCGAGCAACGCCGGGTTTCGTTGATAGTTCATTATAAAAAATTCACTGTTTCTACCAACACACACACAAGCGCACATACACACACAGTCAGGCATGAATGAAAATGAGCACACCCGCACAAAATTATTTTATTTATTTTCCCCATAAAAGAAAGACAATAACGTTTAATACTGTTAAAGACAATATCGTTAAATACTGTTTTTATAATATTTCTCAAATATAATTGCATCTGTTCTGTAGATGGATGTACGCTATGTCTCATATCTCAGAGTGGAAGACGCAGGCAGCTGTATCAGTCTATATTACGACTGCCGACGTTAATCTGTATTTGCCTTTTTTTTTGCCGAAATGTGAATACTTGAGTTGTTGTGTCGTTTATGTTAAAACAGTTAAAAGGAGTGAATAAATAAATTAATACTACATTATACTACAAAATACTACTTCTAGAACTCTAACCCACAACCGCCGGAGCAGAAAGTAGTGTCATTGCAAATTTCTCCAACAGGTCAAAGTGATATGTGATTAGAAACATGTGTTGGCAAAGTGTGCCACGGCAATACCAGTGTATAAGCAGTTCAAACTCTGTATGAGAAAGATTTAGTGAATTTTGGTACATTATCGGTCATATATGACCTTGCACACTATTTATAATTGTCCGGTGGAAGTAAATCAAAGGAATAATATAATAAAGCTAAAGAGGTTATTTGTTTGAAGCGCTTATCTCAGAAACTACTGGTTTCTTACTGAGAAAGGTTATAAGCTATGCTATACTATGCTTCAGTGCCTTCTTTTTCTCACATTAACGCGGGTAAGACCGCGGGGCAAAGCTAGTCTGAGAAATAATGTAGTTATGAAGTTCGTGACCATAATGTCCATATTCCATTCAAATTTTTTTTTTCAAATAAACCCCTCACACTCAACTGTCTCTTCAAGGATTTGCTCCTGTATCAGGCGTCCGAAAATACTCACGATACATAATTACAAACGCCCAGACCACGGCAAACGTCTGCATGCCATGTGCGGGGATCAAACCCGCAACCGCCAGCGCAACAGTCATAAACCAGTACTGTGACCGTTGCGCTAACGGGTTGTTAATCAGTTGTACTTGTATTACTGTTTTATATAGAGCAATTTTACTTGTATTATCAATTGCTTTACGATAAAATTGCATCGACAACTTGTTCAACAGATTTTTCCCCAAAGATGTGTGTAAAAAATCCAATACATCCAATACTACCGCTCTTCTGTAGTTAAAACTTATGTGTGACTTATTAGGAAACGATGGATTCAAGGTAAAACTACTTACATAGACTATAATATACCTACCTATAATATAATATAATATTTGTCTTCATATTTTTTAACTACAAAGCCTCGAATTATTACCCAGACTAGTTACCACAGTACCTACTAGTTACCACAAAATTAACTATATCTATAATAAAAAGTAGGTATTGATTGTTAGCATACTCATCATAATTTTTACATTTTAAAATATCAACTTATAATATGGATTATTCGGGCAACACTGCCGGTAACTTTGCGAGTAACAGTGTCATGGTGCAATATTTCGACGGTGGAAAGGCAAAACGTATTAACCGCCATCTAGTAAAATGTTCAGGAGAGACGATTAAAGTTTTAAAAACTTCATAACTTTTAAAATATTGGAGATATCTCTATGAAATTAAGTGAAATAGTAATTAAATTTATTACAAATGTATACATTTAATAAAAAATAACGTATGCCTAATATTTGTTATATTTTATGGAGTTAATACAAAATACCATAAAATCTCAGATAGGTAAAATTAGTTTATATCCAAATATTCTATCCAAACAATTTCAAGCAAAGTGTTTTATATCCAAAATATAATTTAATATTTTCAAGTAAATTGTTTTATATCCAAATTAATGTGATATGACTATCGCGTAAAATGACTTAAAAACAAATCCAATCATGACCAGAGAGAGGTAAATACTTTTATGTAACATTTTCATATCTATACGAACCTGGAAAAACAGTTGTACAGACATCATTGTATTCGCACAAAGAGGGTCAAGTGACTTAACCATACACTTAACACTAATTTAAGCCATAAACTAAATTTTCGAAAACTTAACAAAATCCTGAATATTGTAAAAAAAAAATGAAAAATAAAGGTAAATGTTTTACTAAAATTATATTTATCATAAAGTTACAATTAAAAAACTGAATTAAACTTTCATACTGACGTTTACAAATATACTAAATAACATTTAACTATATTATTAAATTTAAATGAAATTATTAATGGTAAGGTAGATGAAGTATGTCAGATGATGCACGAATGAGGCATAGATGTTCTGTGCGTGAACGAAACCAAGAGGAAAGGATGTGACACCACGGTTCATGGTCCCTACACAGCATACTGGTCGGGAGTCCCCCAAACCAGCCGAAACTATCAGGGAGTTGGTGTGATTCTTTCCTCTCGAATAGATGAATGTGTGATGGAGTATGAATGTGTAAGCCCGAGACTCCTCTGGATTAGGCTAAAAGTCGGACTCACTCGCTTGTTTATCCTTGGGGTCTATGCACCGACGGATCTACGCGGAGGTGGGTCATTAAAAGCCCAACAAGAGAGAGAAGAATTCTGGGATAGCGTGAGAGAGGTCTTGCTTATAAATGCGGAGAAAATGAACGGATCGTGATGTTAGGGGACTTTAATGGGTGGGTTGTAGTTTTTTTTTGTTTTCAATTATATTTTATTGGCATTTTAATTTTGTATACGAAAATATATACCTATCTAAATTTAGATCCTTAGACACGAAAAACTAGCCGAGAACAGAGACCAATGGCGTAAGAGCGTGAAAGATGGTCAAAAACACCATGATGAAGCCTGGTTTGGACTCTTATCGAACAGGAGAATCAAAAAACATCAAAACAGCGACAATTATGACACTAGCACATCTTTTCCCTGTTCGGTGTGTGGTAGAGTCTGCCGCTCCCGTATCGGCTTGTACAGCCATCAGAGAAAATGCTCTTCAGGCACTGTTTGAATCGTCTGTAATAGACGTAAAGGCCTATGATAGACATGAAATTTGTATGCCTTTTTTATTAATGTACTAATTGCTATTATTTGTGCTATTATTATGTGAGACTTAACTGGTAAATGTATGTCTCTTAAATTTTATTTTTAATTTATATCAAACTGTATGTCTCCCTAATAAACATAAATAAATAAATAAATTAATAAAGCGTGATCGGTATGAAGGAGTTCTGGGTACGTTTGGGGACGAGAGAGTGAATGACAATGGGAGAAGCCTGCTTGAAGTATGCTTGGAATGGAATATTTGCGTGACCAACACAATGTTTGACCATAAAAAGATCCATTTGTATACAAGAGATGAGGGTGAGTCTAGAAGTATGATTGATTTTGTAATTGTGGATGAAAGACTGAGGAAGAAAGTGCTAGACACTCGGGCATACCAGGGTGTAGGCCTCGACACAGACTACTTCCTGGTCATAGCCCGAATGCGTGGCCTTTTTAAACTGTGGCGACACCGAGGGGCAGAGCCTACGAGTGTTTTGGACAGAGTGAAAGTGGAAAATCTGCAGGAAGAAGAAAAGAAAGACGAGTATGTAGATAAACTGAAAGCAAGTTTCAATGGCATAGAAGAGATAGGTGTGATTGAAGATTTGTGGTAGACATTTAAGAAAGGGGTCGTGGATGTTGCTATTGAGGTATGCGATGTAGCTAAAAGAAGTAAAGTAAGAAAGAAATATAATGTGTGGATGGATAAAGATGTTCAAAGGGCTGTGCAAGAAAAGAAGAAAGCGTGGTTAGATTGGTTAGCAACAAAAGCTAACCAAAAAGTTCAAAAGGCAACGGATGACGAGGTAAAGGAAGCAAGAACGAAGTATAAAAGACTGAAATCAGCAGCGAAAGAAGTTGTGTCTAGAAAGAAAGAAGAACGAAAGGATGATTTTGATAGGAGGCTCACTAAAGATTTCCAGTCAAACATCAAGTTTTTCTGGAAATCCATCAAAACAGCCAGAGGAAAACCTTCTACCTCGGAGCTGAGTACAATCAGGAGTCAAGATGGGAGCATTATAAAAGGAGAAGAATGTGTGTTAAAGAGATGGAAAGAGCATTATGAAAGTTTGTTCGGAAGTGCAGGTACAACATCCGGCACCTTCCATGGAAACTATTATAAATGTTGATGAAAGTGAGATAAGCATTAATGAAATAGTAAAAGCGTTGAATAGTATGAGATTAGGTAAGGCTGCAGGGTATGACAGGATTACCTTCGAGATGCTGAGGGCCGGACAGGGCATTGTGGCTAGCCAGCTGTACCGCCTTTTCAATCTGTGCTGGCGAAATGGGCAAGTACCGGGAGACTAGTGCAAAGCCGTAATCGTGCCATTATAATAAGGAAAAAGGGTCACAGCAGGACTGCATAAATTACCGTGCTATAAGCATTCTCAGCGTTGTCGGTAAATTGTATGCGAATGTGTTGATTGAAAGGGTTGTTAATGAAACAGAAGAAAAAGTATGCGATGCGCAAGCGGGATTTAGAAAGGGAATCGGATGTACGGATCTGGTCTTTTCTTTGCGGTGCATAGCCGAAAAGTGTTTGGCTAAAATCATGCAGGAGATGGTAACTGCTATGAGTGGAGCTTTTGTTAGAAAGGGAATGGAGGTGAATGTAAAGAAGACGAAAGTGATGGCGTTTGAAAGAGATGAGACAGTGATAGACTGCAATATCGTGATTGGAGATGGACTAATTGAACAGGTGAATGAGTTTGTGTATCTGGGTTCAAAGTTTACAAGAGATGGAAAGTGTGAGAGTAATATTGAAAGAAGAGTGAATGTGGGAAGCATGGTGAATGGAGCTTTGCACTCCTTTATGAGCAGTCGGAAGGTGTCTAACAAGACTCGTTTGGCTTTTGCATCAGGGGGTGTTGGTTCCGACACTCATGTACGGAAGTAAAAGTTGGGTATGGCAGAAAAAACATGAAAGCAGAATAAATGCAGTTGAGATGAGAGCGTTAAGAAGTATGATAGGTGTTAAACTGAGTTAAAGGATAATAAATAGTGAGATAAGGAAACGTTGTGGTCTGAAAGAAGATGTAGTGACAAAAAAAGAGAAAGGTATGCTGGGATGGTTTGACCATGTCGAGAGAATGAATGAAGAATGATTGACGAAAAAAGTGTATACGGCGACTGTGAATGGCAGTACTGGAAGGGATAGACCCAGGCGGACGGTAATTGTAAGGACGGAAAATCAAAGCATGTACTTCAATAATAAACAACACGTAACTAAACAATAACTTACCTAAAATACTTAAAATAATGGCGAACCGCGACGTTTGACAACGGTATGAAGTGCACGCAGCCGTCCTCTCCTACACGAGAGGGGTGACTTAAGCGCCTACGCATCAGTCCTTACTTAAATACTATCGTCTGATTTACTAGCAATTTGCTTTATTTTGTATGGTTTAACCACCAATTTTTGTATGCGATAAAAAATTGTAAAGTAGTTTAATGCCCAAAATAAAACTAGTAAAAAAACAAGTAAATTTGTTTTATTGTATTAAAATAGATTCTAGAAAGAACAGAAAAACGACTCAACGCATAATGTTACCTTATTTTGGATAGGTAAAATGGATTATCTTGAAAACAATAGCATTTTAGAGTAGGGTAAAATGTATTAACTTACAATTACTAACATTTAAAATCGGAGTAAAATGTTTTAATTCTACTGATGAAGAAAAGTCAAGTTAGGTATAATGTATCAATTACAAAAATGATAATATTACAATTTGGTAAATTGTTTTAATATTTAAATTTAGTTAAAGTCAAGCAAGGCAAAGTAGCATAAGGTTAAAATTTTTAGTTGAGAGGTGTTTTAATGACAAAATCCACTATTTATTATACAGTTTAAAAGACAAAAAAATATGAAAAACTTCAAAATCACTGGTGTATTAATGACCATAAAAGTTGTCAGATCGAGCTGAAACCAGGACCATTCGAAAGAGTTTTTTCTCCTGATTCCAACGATATATATAACTCGATATCGCCTAAAATGGCGGTTAATACATTTTGCCTTTCCACCGTCGAATTTTTGTTATTGTAAATTAATATTTTTGTACACAGTTTATATATTATTTTTAAAAGAGCAACTGCGGAGTTTCTTGCCGATTCTTCTCTGCAGAATCCACATTCCGAATCGGTGGTAGCTTCACTTTTAAAAACAAAAATAAGTTTAAAATTTTAATTAGTAAAATGACGATTCGAAAGTGCTCTTGGAGCCTATCCGAATAAAGTTCCTTTTGATTTTGATTTTGAGTTCGTTAATAAACGAAAGTGATACGTAGGTCTTTTATTTTAAGTGCTATTCTAATATGATAAAGATTAAAATGGCCTTGACATTATATTATACAAATGAATCTCCACTCGTGCGAAACTTCCGCCACCCTGCCACCAGTAATTAACTATTTTATTATTCTAAAGCTAAAACTAAATTTCAACTTTTCTTGCATCAGTTACCAACTAAGCGGCAAATTTTCATACTCTGCATAAATTTCATATTTGAATATGGAAAAAAAACTTTACTTTTTGCTCATGTGTCACATAATATAACCTCTCCTAAAATGTGGTAAGTGATATTTTAAAATAATTTTGTTTTATGACACTGTACTTTTAAAGGCGATGAAATAAACCATTGATGTTTTTGTAGCTAACGGAAACTAAACTAAACTAAAGGAAAAAGTTTCCTCTCCACTTATTAAAAGGATTGAATCCATCACGCTGCTGAAGTTAGGAAAATATAATTTCTCTAACTTGAGTAACGGAGTAACGAATCACTACCTATTATGTTTCTATACGTCGGTGATATCCACCGGATCTGACAGCTTTACATGTACAATCTTTGAGACACGCTGAGTAGATAGGTAAGGACAAACAAATATTTGTACAAAGTAGCCCAGAATGGGAGTCCAACCATCAAGGGAACCATCGCTGTCAAGACCACGCCAACTTCTTCTAGAGTCTGGACCAGTTTTTATTGTTAGTTATGCACTCATTCTGCTAATAAAAATTTTCTGTTCATTAATTTTTGCTTTGATTGAAGTCACTCACACTACATTGTTTATTAAAAACTTGACGTCTGTGGGATCAGAAAGGTCGCGTCGCGACGTCTCTCTCATTGTTTTCTAATTAATAAAAAAATAATGAATTATTATATGTATAAATTAAATCCACTACGTTAGTTTTATGTTCATATTTGAATAGAAATATTATTATTATTTTGTTAGAATATAAATACATTCAAAGTCGTCGAATTACATTATAATTATATAATAACAAAATGATATAATACTTAAACAAAAAATACTTACAAAATGAAACAATTAAAGTATATGTATAATAAAATTATAAAAAAAATATAATGGGAGTACATGACAATTACCACCTTTACCTTTCCTTTCTGTCGCACATTTTGAATTATGAAATACCTAATTATAAATAAATATTTATAAATAAATAGTTGCTTTAATAAAAACTTACCAAAAAGTTATAATTACGATTGTGAGTATTTCTCTGGACTTTCCATCTTTTAAAAAGCGTAACTTACACTTGAAAGTTTTTCTGTGGTAGAAATTTTTAAAAGCTATTATTTATTGCAGCGTACTCTTTCACTCTCGCTAAAACGTAAGGAAATACCCACACTTTAGTGCGCACTAACTCCAAGTTTGAAAAAGTCACGTGTTCGCACGCGTGCTGTTTCTCCTTCAGCCTTCTTAACCTCCGACGACCTGTTGGTAATTGGAGTTAAGCTTAACTGTATAATACTTATACATTTCTTTGAAAAATTTATAAATTAATTTATTTTTTCGAGAAAATAGTGTAATAACTTTTTATCAATTTATATTGTTCATTAAAATTTAAAATTTACTGTTTTCCTTTGTGATTTATAATGTATTATACTAAATTCCGAATCGGTGGTAGCTTCGCATAAGTATTTTTTAACCGACTTCCAAAAAAGGAGGAGGTTCTCAATTCGACACGTATGTTTTTTTTATTTTTATTTATTTTTTTATGTATGTTAGCTCAGAACTTTTGACTGGGTGGACCGATTTCGATGAATTTTGTTTTAATTGAAAGGTGTTGCGTGTCATGTGGTCCCATTTTAATTTAATTGAGATCTGACAAGTACTTTTAGAGTTATATCTAATAATGCGTATTTACGTGACTACTTTTTCGTCGACCTACGTTATATTATACCGCATAACTTTTTACTCGGTGTACCGATTTCGATGATTCTTACTTTAATCGAAAGCTAATACTTGTCAGGTCGTCCTGTTTAAATTAGATTGAGATCTGATTACAACTTTTTGAGTAATCTTTAATAGCGCGTATTTACTTGACTATTTTTTCGTCTTATTACGTTGTATTACTTGTCGATGTAATTGAAGTCGGTTTTTTTTCGTTTGCGAGCAAACACAATTATTATATTTCAACGAAATAAATGGTCGGCTTCTATTAGTACCTCCAGCGGCTGTCAATCCCCAAATAGAAATATTAAAACTAAATTAAAACAACATTACAGTAATATCCCGACTTACGCTACTCCGTTTTACGCGAATTCGGAGATACGCGGTTTTTTATTTTGATTGCAGCAGCATCGGCTCTCTCAGGATTAGGACATGAAATTTCAGGATTCTGAGTTCATGGAAAGTACCCTGTAGCATAGATTAGTAAATAGAACTACGTACCTGTAAATTGTGATTCCCTTGCGAGTGTTGAAAATTTGTCGCATAAACGGTTGTATCTTTTGATTGCGTTGGCTTAGAACTGTGATTTTTGCACAGCTTTAAGGGACAGACTTGAGCATTTGACATGAATTTCAGCTTGATACCCTTCACGCGTTCTTGAGAAAAGGGGTCTTGACAGACAGACGGACAACTGACCGCCTGGCCACGGGGAACGGCGGTGCGAACGGCGGCGCGGCGGGCGAGGCGACCATTCGCGCGGCAAGATTTGCAGGCCACGCGGGTAGTCAAGTTCGCCGCCGCGACTAGTAAGGAAGTGCGATACTCAGCGACACTTTCGCCGCGAATATCGCTCGACTCCGTGGCGTGCGCCGTACTGATTTATGCCTTTGTTTTGTTCGCCCGTCGCGCCGCAAGTCGCCCGCGCGATTCGCCCGGTACATTTCGCCGGTCGCTTCGCCGGTCGCCGTTGCGCGTGGCTTGCTACGTACATTACTATGCGTTTGTTTCAGTCGCTAGACGCTTCGCCATTCGCACCGCGCGGATATTCGCCTCGGCGAATGTCCCGTGGCCAGATACTAAGTGATCCTATACCTACGTTTTTCTCGTTGAACTCCAAACCATTTTGTTAGTTTCACTTTTGTGTTAACAGTTATCGTACAAACTTTTTTAGATTTTCTACTTTATGAGTTTTTGTAATTTTTAGTGCTTTGTATCTGTAATGTGTAACTCTCATTCCGAAAAAGTACAACAAAAATTATGTTATGAATATATAGGCTTCGACTAAAAGTACGTATCATGCTCACGTCCTTATAACCTTTGGATTTGAATAAGCTTACATTCTAATAAAAAATCCTTAGCTTCCTGTAATAATGTAATGACAAGATAATTAAATAATGCATATTTTATTCCATACTTACCATCACTATGTTATATATCATGATATGATCTCCAATTTATCTCACATATAAATGTAGGTATATAGTTCTGTTTATAATAGATTGAAATAGATTTGAAATATATCTCGGGATCATTTTCTAAAGAAGGTACTCCCTTGATAGTGTCTGGGACTTAATGAATATTACCAGGAAATTCGTATACAAAACAGAAATAATAATATGAAATTTTCAGTCTATTATTTTCTTTATCATCAAATAAATCGTATAGCATAGAGTACATATGTTGTGTAAAAAATTTAAACTTCCTTATCTCATATTCTTTTGTATTTTTGACACATCTAGGAATACACGCTGTTGTTGGTGTTGAGAAATTCTATTTATTAAAATAATGTTATTGTTAAAAATGTTATTTCAAATTTATGTTTTTAAATTAAAATTTTTATGTAAAGCCGGGCTCTTGTTACGTTTGTTGTTAGTCAAAAACCCGTGACTATGTCCTTTGCAATAATGCCGAAATATTACAAACTGAAAATGTCTAGAAACGAATGCATGAAATGGTAGTTGTCACTAATTATTGTCATGAAAGTTTTAAATATGATTGCTTGCACTCGTATATTTTTTACTTATTTAACGCGTATCAAAAACTGTCGTAGTCACATCAGCTACGAAAAAAAAACATGGATAGGATCAAAATATACTACCGATGTAGTAAATGTTCACTCTCATTACGCCTAACGAAAAACAGTGAAGTTTACATTACGGACTGCTTATTATTTTATTTACACGACTAGCTTCTGCGCGCGACTTCGTCGGCGTGGACTCCGCTCCTATTAGTCTTAGCGTGATGATACATAGCCTATAGCCTTCCTCGATAAATGGGCTATCTAACAGTGAAAGAATTTTTCAAATCAGACCAGTGGATCCTGAGATTAGCGCGTTCAAACAAACAAACAAACAATCAAACAAACAAACTCTTCAGCTTTATTATATTAGTATAGATTAAGGAAAACCACCATAAAATGCTCGACTTCTTTACGTAAATTTATTATCATCTCATAAATGTTTCGTAAAGTACATTCTCGTTACGTTTGTTGGCGATCTCGTCATCTTCGGGAATTATTAATTAACCCGGGACGATTGGGGGTGTACCCTATCCCATTTTCCTATATAAATACAAATTTATAAGCTCGTAACTCACTTATCATTTGTTAGAAGCACACATGTTAGCACATTCCTTCTGTTTTTCATAGTAGTATTTTAAATTCGTTTAAATAATGTATTTATTAAGTTTTGTTTTCCTTTTCCTTTTAATAAATTCACTGCGAGCTGCACCAGGTAAGTTTTTTGCTTATATTGTACTTCATATCTAAGTAGTGGTGCATGTGGCATGTAGGTGCCTAAACACCGGCAGTCGTAAGTGTACATATATGGTAACTAGTAAATAAGTGTACATATATGATAACTAGCAAATAAGTGTAACATAACAATAATTATGCTCAGAAACTACAAATAAGGAATCGATGTGTATACTGTCTCCATCAAAGAATTAATTAATTATGGTAAAGGAAAAAAAAAAACCGTCAGCGTCGGACCATGTCCTAGTCTTACCACGCAGTCTCAGGACTGCTGATCTGTAGTTTTAATCGCTTGTGGTTATGATAATAATGTATGTATGTTTAATAAAAGGCATGGGCATTTTGAGCCCATGGATGTTTATTTAAATAAAAAAAATAAAATAAAAAAAAAACACCGGCAGTCGTGGTTTCGATTCCCGCTCGGGATGAATATTTTTGTATTTATAAAAATATGTTTTTTCTGGTCTTGGTGTCTGTCCTTGTGAGTTTCCCTTCCGAAACTCGGAGAGTATGTTTATCTCTTGGTCTCTGTTATGCTCATAGATACCTGATAGTGATCGTTACTCATGGTAGGGAATATATCCGCCAACTCACTGTGGAGCCGTGTGGTGGATTAAGATTCTCCTTCTCTTTGGAGAATGAGGCCTACACTCAGTGATGGGTTATTCTATACATGGTGAATCAGTCAATCATTCAATCAAAAATGTTAACTTTTTTTGGAATTTTGGAATCCTTTTTTCGAACTAGTCAGTGCTCAGTGACCTCGGATGATCGTCCAGATGTAAGTCACCTTGACTTTGAATTTACATTAGCAAATTATATATTCTCTTGGGGGCTATATATTTATTTCTAAGTATTTGTGTAGGACGTAGCAGTAACATATTTTGAACGTACGAAATTATCTTGGATGTTGTTTAATATTGTTAGTATAATTATAGTATCAAAACGTTTAATGTTATTTTGCAGAGTTACGTTTGAAGATTATATAATATATAATATTCTGTATTGAATATAAATTGTATAAGCCATAAGGAACTAGTTGTGCCTCGCGTTTCACCCGACAAACGTACAAAAATATTTTAAAGACATTATTACTATGCAACTCGGCGACTTACACAGGAGCGCGGCGCGATGCGAAGACGTTTCATTTGGTTTTACATTATCTTCTAAATTATGGAACCAAATTGAATTCTATAAAATACAAAATTTATCTACATAAAATTGCCTTGTTGATGACTTCATCCATTTTTTATTCGTAAGGATTCATATACCTGGCTAATAATACATAATTCAATGATAATATGATATCACCTTTTAATTTTTTGTGATCATTAATTCGTTCCAGAGTTATTTTGATACTGTGATAATTATCTTCTAAGATATCATAATCAAATGATATCAAGAACAATTTTGTTCAAAATCACCTTGTACTGCAATAGTCGACATAGCATAGGTGTCGGCACGGATCTTTAGCGCTGAGCGACAGAGTGAGGCTTGCTTTGTGCAACGTGCAGGCGTCGCAAAAAGAAATTAGTTGTGTTCGGAACACTTAATCAAAAATTATTATTTAGTATAAATCAAATATTAATATCCACAAAATGTTGAATTAAAGTTTAAGGTCGGCGCTCAATATTCGTGCCGATAACTATACGGGTTATACGTAATATAAATTTTTAAATTAGGGAAAATATTTCAAATTACACGAGAAGATAATGATGATGAAATAAGAATCAGAAGTTCGTTGAAGCATTGACAGTTTTACTTCCTTTAATTTATTTTAGGTTATTTTACAAATCATCATTATCATCATCATCATTTCAGCCTATTGCAGTCAACTACTGGACATAGGCTTTCTCAAGTTTGCGCCAGACATCCCGGTTATCCGCAATCCTTACCCATCCTACATCGGCAATGTTACGTAGATCGTCGGTACTTCTAATATTATTACAGATAGTTTGTCGACGTTTTTAATAAATTAAAACCCGTTGTAAGTTTTCTTTTAGCCGCTCTGGTATAGTGGTGCGTGTGACATCTCCCCACCATGCCTGGGAGAGCACGTTAAGCTGCCGGTCCCGGTTTTTATCATATAAACCTGACACCTATCGTTACTCATAGTAGGTAATATATCAGTACAGATGTATGAGATGTATATAATATGTAGTATATTTATGTTGACGCCAAGGTTCGCTTAAAAACCAAAAATCATCATATCGAGAATTTCGACCCAGCTTAATGTGGATCCATAGCTCAGTTGGCAGAGCGCTGACACGGCACGTCAGAAGGCGCGGGTTCGAATCCCGCTGGATCGAAAAAATTTGATATGATTTTAAAAAAATGTTTATAATTTCCTCATGTGTGGGTAACACAAAAATAAAAAATATAATGAATAAAAGATAGCATGGTATCGTCTCTTGTCAAAATAATTCATTGTAATATGAAATCTTTGAGTAGCGGGGTCTGTAAAGAACACGCTGTAGACGACGCCAAGGTTTGCTTAAAAACCTAAAATCCTCATATCGAGAATTTCGACCCAGCTTGATGTGGATCCATAGCTCAGTTGGCAGAGCGCTGACACGGCACGTCAGAAGGCGCGGGTTCAAATCCCGCTGGATCGAAAAAATTTGATATGATTTTAAAAATGTTTATATTTATGTTGTATGTATGTATATATGTAGATGTTTGTATGTATGTATGTAGATGTTTGTGTATCTATATCTATGTTTATATATGTTTATGTATGTATAATTATGCAGTGTATGTATTTTGTGTTTTTTTTTTTAAATCAATCTTCTACTCCTGCACTACTTTGCCCCGCGTTCACATCATCTCTCACCAGCGTGGGTTGACTGGAAGAGATCTCTTTTAGAGATAAGTTCGCCCTTGCCTACTTCCTATATTATAATGACTTGTAAAATTACTTAGTACAATAAAGAATATATATTTGCCCACCCAGAGTTAAGAGAGATTAAGTGGTATGTTACAGCCTACAGGCTGAATCGTATTATAGATATATACGAGTTATAAATAATATGCCAAACTATCATTATACGCTTACGCTTCAGCCTGTAATATCCTACTGCTGCAATTTTTTGATTAATCGATTGACTGATTCAGTAACCCAACGCTGAGTGTAGGCTTCTTTCTCCATGGAGAAGAATCATATCTTAATCCACCACGCTGCTCCAATGCGGGTTGGCGGATATATACCCTACTATGAGTAACGATCGCTATCAGGTGTATGTGATAACAACCGGGACCGACGGCTTTACATGCTCTCCGAGGTGCGGTGGGGAGACCCACAAGGACTGCACAAACACCCAGACCACGGCAAACATCTGTATGATAAGCAAATGTTTGTCATGTGCGTAGATCGAACCCGCAAGCGCCAGCGCAACAGCCACAATCCAGTGCTGTGACTGTTGCGCTAACGCGTCGTCGACTATCATTATGAATATATGTTTTTAAAAAATATTAATATTTTTTAAATATATTTTTTAAATATACATAATATATCGACTATCATTATGAATATATTTAAAAAATATTAATATTTTTTAACTAAAAACGCAAGATAATTATTCTACTTGACCTGTCAACTAAGTACATATTTTTAAATAATTATTTAATTTTTAACAAATTAAAATTGAAATACAAAATATTTGACGGAATTTAATTAATGATTTCTTATAAATTCTTTTAAAAATTCATTTAAATTCTTGTAAAATATTTTTATCTCAATACAAATATTACACACTAGCTTCTGCGCGCGACTTCGTCGGCGTGGACTCCGCTCCTATTGGTCTTAGCGTGATGATACATAGCCTATAGCCTTCCTCGATAAATGGGCTATCTAACAGTGAAAGAATTTTTCAAATCGGCCCAGTAGAACCAGAGATTACCGCGTTCAAACAAACAAACAAACAAACAAACAAACAAACAAACAAACAAACAAACAAACAAACTCTTCAGCTTTATATATTAGTATAGATTTTTGATGGTACGAAAAATTATATTTTTATTGCATTATATTTTTTTATTTACCGTATCTAATATACACGATGTAGAAAATAGAAAAATGATTATCAATAAATTTATTGAACGAAATAAATTTTTTATTACCTGAGTATGCGCAACGAATTCACTATAATAAATGAAACAAAGACGTCAATTAAAATGCTGGTGCACGGAAATTGTAGTTAAATATAATAATAATAATTGGATGTAAGGAATATTACATCATAATTTTAATTATTATAAGATGAATAAGAAAAATCGAGACATCCTTTGATGACTCGATTTACTATTTTCCTAAGAATAAAAAATACAATAATATGTATATTTCAGACCTTCGACAGACAAGTAAATAGAAGTATACATTTCGTAGAGTGATAGGCGTATGGAAACAACAATAGCTTTAAATCATTTTTATTATTTACTAGCTGCTGCCCGCGACGTCGTCTGCGTGAACGCTAGACAGCAAATAAAGGTTCACTGCTCGTTCCCCGTGATATGATATGAGCATGATAATATGTAGCCTATATGTTGACCCGACTTCTTAATAATATTCGTGCCGGAGTAAATCCATGCAATACTTTTTGAGTTTATCCCGGACATACATACAGACAAACAGACAAACAGACAAAAATTCTAAAAACTATATTTTTGGCTTCGGTATCGATTGTAGATCACACCCCAAGTATTCTTTTAAAAAAATATTCAATGTACAGTTTTGACTTTTCTATCATTTTATTACATATAGATACATTACTAGCTGACCCCGCAAACGTTGTTTTGCCATATATATTATTAACCCCCTTAATCCCCTCCTTTATAACTTAGGGGTATGAAAAAAATAGTAAAAATAAAAATATAATTGTAACTAACATTGTGACACCATAATTTTATATATAACATAATGTAATAACAACATTTTTATGTATATAAATTATGATATTATAGTTCTTCGCTATAAAAACATAATTTATGTGTTCAAACGGATCACCGAAAATAGTTTGGTAGTTTCGCGGTGAAAAAATAAATGTCTATTCAATCATATATTCACGAGTGTCATCTTTTGTCCACAGTTTCCGAATGTGACGTAGTGGCAATTACACAATGGAGCGGTTCAGCATCAAAACGTAACATAGAACTGAAAAAACCCGTGAACCTTGTTGTTGTTCAGCACACAGTCACAAACGACTGTTTCTCTGATGCTGATTGTGAGAGAATCGCAAAATTAATCAGAGAATACCAAATGAAGGAACGTAAATATGATGACATCGGGCTATCGTAAGTGTGAGAATATTACGAGTACATACTAACTTCTGCTCGTCTCTGTAACAGTGTCACAAAACTAATTTTCTGCATACTTAAACCTACTCCAATATAGATTTATGAATATTACTAAACTAATTTAGAAAGAGTTGCATTTTTTATACGTTTTTACTTCTTGAATAAATAAATGCTAGGGTAAAACCGGGATAGATGCCCCACTTTTTGAAATAGTCACCTAATTTTAAAAATATGAATTTTATACGAATAATTTTTACTAACATAGCTAGTTCAGTCCTTTATGTTGAATTATTATTATTATTTTTTAACCTATCAAATACATATTTAACAGAAATTAACTTTTCGTGGAACCTTTTTTTGGAGGATAGATGCCTACCTGTATGGATAGTTGCCCCACTATGAAAATCCTGAGAAGGATAGATGCCTGCAGTGGAGGATAGATGCCCTTTATACCGTGTAATCGAAAAACCCAATTAAAATTCTAATAGTTCTACTCCTATTTTAATTATCTTCATTATTTTAACCAAGTTAATTGAAATTTAGCCGGATAGTATTTTTAATTTTCCACATCTTGAGCAATAATTTCTGAAAAGTGTACAGATTTCATGTAGCCAGTTCTGGCTGACTACACATTGAATCCAGTCGGATTGCGACTTCGTATTCTTATAGTTTTCAAAACATTAAATGCAGTTATCCTTACTTGTACTTTTAGGGTTATCCTGTCGATCTCTCTTAGTTTTCTTTACGGGCAAATCTTTAGTTTTCTTTCCTTTAATTTTCAAATTATGTGGATTATCTTCATCTTCGCTGATTGCACTGTAAATAATTTGTCTTTTTAATGATGCTCGTTCTTGATATAGTTTTAAACAATTGTCATTTTCTTTAGGTATCACACAAATCACCTAGTTTGTCACCGTCATTTTCACTAAAAGAATTTTTTGTCTTGTTTTTTATTTGTGGCTTCTTTCTTTGTTTTCCTAAGTTCTTTGGTAGTTTCAGTCTTGTTTTTCTGGTCAAACTTAATTTTTATTTGTTTTGCCTTTCTGTCAGCTACACCCTTCTTGTGTTTTATATTTTCATTTGAATTATAAATATCTGCTGATTGTTTCGCCCTCTTAGCCATGCTCAAAGGGATTTTTGGAATAGGTAAAGCTTCTATTAGCATTTTCGAAAGTGTTTCTTGTTCTATATTAGCTCGCATTCCTTCCTTTTTTACAAGCTTTTATTTAACTTGCAATGTATGTATGTATGTATGTATGTATGTATGTATGTATGTATGTAACTTTAATGAATGTTTGTTCCGGTGAAATCTTGCAACTCAATTTTGAAGCAGATATCTTCAACCAATTGAGCTGAAATTTTGTATACAGGTTCAATTTGGATGACAATGCATGGTTTGTATATATGCATGTATGTATGTATGTTTGTTCAGGTGAAATCTTGCAACTCAATTTTGAAGCAACCAATAGAGCCGAAATTTTGTATGCAAGTTCTATTTGGATGACAATGCATGGTTTGTATATATGCATGTATGTATGTATGTTTGTTCGGGTGAAATCTTGCAACTCAATTTTGAAGCAACCAATTGAGCTGAAATTTTGTATGCAGGTTCAATTTGGATGACAATGCATGGTTAACTTTGTAACGTCATTCTAAATCTAATATGGCAGCACATCCAAGAGTGCGGACTATTGAGCGGATATTTGCTTGTAAACAAGTAAATTAAATAAATTGATGTGATTTATTTTAACTATTAAAATTTTCAAACTAAGGAAATACGAGTACTCATATCTCGCGACAAGCTTTTCTATCATATAGATTATGTGTAAACTTTTACTATCTACTTTATAAGTACTTTATAAGTAGAAGTTTTAAAGTTTAAAATTATTATTTTTTCGTTTTAGTGCATTCAAATAAAAGCTTGTTTTTTAAAAAGGTTTTTTACTTTTAATTTATTTATATTTTCGTGGCATAGTTCTGCTAGAATTATTAAAATGTCTAAATATAAAATATAAATATACTTAAATATATAAATAATATAACAGACAATAAAAATATTTTTAAAATATACAGTTACTCCTTATATGGTCTATGAAAGGATAGATGCCCCTAAGGGCACCTATACCTCGAAAAATCAGGGCAACTATCCTTTGTGATAGGGATAGATGCCCCCGTATTTTTTAAATAAATTATAAACAAAATAGCATGTTTTTACACCTAGATACAGACTCAATGAACCAGTTTATTGAGGTAATAAAAAATATAACAGAATTTATTACTAATTATAAAGTTACACAACCTTAAATACTAACCCTTAAAACTTTGACGTGTTTTTTAATTTCGCCGCGGAAATTATTACACACACTAGCAAAACGCGTCTTCGTCGTACGACTGTCCGTGGGTAATTTATGTACGGGGTGACTTCGGCTCCTACTCATGCGATTAATTTTTATTCTCGAGTTCGGGAAGTTAGGTTTTTAGAATGTGAGGCAACTATCCCGCTGGGGCATCTATCCCGGTTTTACCCTAATAGGTAGGGATCCCTAGTACATTTTTTAACCTGATCAGTATCAAGCTAATTTTCCGTGAGTAGCTTCATTTTGATGAGGCGAACAAAAAGTTCCTCTTCGAAAACTCTCGATTGTGGTAGATAATAGAGTTAGCAGGAGGTAGAGCAGCAGTGAGTGTAGGACCGGGATAACGTACCACGCAATTTGGAGGACAATATTACCATCAAATTATATAAATATTAAGTAACTAAAAGAAAAAAAAAATCAGCTGGTTGGAAATAATTTTTGATGACCTTACGAGGTCATCAACTTGATGACCTCGTAAGGTCATCAAAAATCATTATTTTTTTTCTGATTTTTTTTTCTTTTATTTAGTTAATATTTATATAATTTAATAGTAACATTGTCCTTCAAATTGCATGGTACGTTATCCCGGTCCTACGCTCACTGCTGCTCTACCTCCTGCTAACTCTATTATCTACCACAATCGAGAGTTTTCGAAGAGGAACTTTTTGTTCGTCTCATCAAAATGAAGCTACTCACGGAAAATTAGCTTGATACTGATCAGGTTAAAAAAATGTACTAGGGATCCCTACCTATAAGTTTTCCTTTAAACGAGAATAATATTTTTTTTTGTTAACTATTATACCGAGTTCATTAGATTCTTCTGCAGAAAAGGGTTATCCGTTATATATAATTATAAAATGAGATTTAAAGAATCTCTGAAAGAGAAATTTAAAGAGATCAAGAATTTGACCTTTTCATCGCAGTATATCTTCAAAATATTATACATACGTAGTTATCATGAATCAAATTATGTATGTACCCAACAATCAGGTATGAACACAAATTAAAATCCCTGCTCAATTTTCCTTTAAACGAGAATAATATTTTTTTGTTAAAGTATAACACCGAGTTCATTAGATTCTTATGCAGAAAAGGGCTATCCGTTTTATATAATTATAAAATGAGATTTAAAGAATCTCTGAAAGAGAAATTTAAAGAGATCAAGAATTTGACCTTTTCATCGCAGTATATCTTCAAAATATTATACATACGTAGTTATCATGACTCAAATTATATATGTACCTAACAATCAGGTATAACCACAAATTAACATTTCCTAAATGCCAGCTCAGGAAAAAAAGTCGTTCCATTAAAGGAATGTCTATTTTTTAAATATATGATAAGAAGTAATAGTCAACAAAAACATATAACGGAAAGGTAATGTCTACTACTATATTAGAATTTTGTGTTAATTAAATATTATGACTAAGTTACGGTTGCTGGATAACACTAGCTACGTTACCTTAGTTTGTAATATACTTAATGTTTAGATGTAATTTTTTTTTGATTGATTGATGTTTTACTACCTTAACTTTTTTTATGAGTTTTTTTTTGTGAATGTAATTTTTTTCCATTCGTTAAGTGTGTGACCTTATGGCAAAATAAATATTATCATTTAAATTTTCATTACAGTTCATTTAGTTATTACGAAAGTAGCGGTAAAGTAAGATGAAAGGATGTTTTCAAAAGTTGTCTGTATGACCTCCATATCCACAATAATCATCACAACCGTTAATCTTTTCAATAAAATTTTATTATTGGTTGTAGTCAGTTTAACTGAGGTAGGGCACAGTAGGAAATTTCCTGCTCAAAATATGGAGCAGCCCGACTGGAGTTGTACCTCGACCTTACAGAAGACCACATCTAAATAATACTGTTGGTTTGGTGAGTAAGGTGACCAGAGTTCCTGGGGGGATTGGGGATAGGGTCGGCAACGCGCTTGCGACGCTTCTGGTGTTGCAGGCGTCTATAGGCTACGGTAGTCACTTACCATCAGGTGAGCCGTACACTTGTTTGTCGACTTACTAACATAAAAAAAGTCTGAGTCATTAAAAATTATTTTATAAATCCAGTCATGATTAATAAGGCTCTTTTAGTAAAAAAAAAACCTCAGACATAATTTTTATATTCTTATCGCTTAGATATCGCTTCTTATATCACATTATATCATATCGTATAAAACAATTTGTTATTACTATGGCATGGTATAAAATGATTAATTATTTCATTATCTGAAATTATAAATATGCATTGATTCTAATATATTTTTCAACGAGATAAGGGGAAAAACATTTTTATTTAAGATTTAATGTTTAATACCTAATAAAAATGTTAACAACTTTATAGAGAGTTCGATCGACAGTATTATGATAATTGATAAGGTATTAATACATTTGTTTTGAAATATACATAAAACTTTATATTAGTCTCTGTTTTATTTCTAACTGTTTTATCTAGTCGCTGTTGGAAGGCATTGTATGGTTTCTTATCACACAATATTTTCATATACTATTATGTAAAAACTACATTACCAACGATGACGCGTTAGCGCAACGGTCACAGTACGTTTGTGACCGTTGCGCTGACGGTCGTGGGTTCGATACCGGCACATGACAAACATTTTGTATTTGCCATGCAGATGTTTGCCGTAATCTGGGTGTTTGTGCAGTCCCGGTTGTTATCATGTACACCAGATAGCAATCGTTACTCATAGTAGGATCCCCTCTAGATAGGTCTCCCGCCGTAGGATTTGCGAACCGATGGCGTAGCTTCATTGACGTTCACAAGTGCTGTATCAGCCTAAAATGAATAAATTATTTGAATTTGAATTTGAATTTGAATTTGGATATATATCCGCCAACCCGCATTGGAGCAGCGCGGTGGATTAAGCTCTGATCTTTCTCCTACATGGGAAGAGAGGCCTATGACTAGCAGTGGGATATTACAGGCTGAAGCGTATATTATTAACATACTGTTAAATAACTTAAAATTGATGCAAAATTAGCTTTTAATCGAGACTACATTGATTTGATTGTTTAGCGATAAAGCCCAATATTTACGATGGCTCAAAACGACCTGAATTATAATGAGTTCATTCGAACGTGCCTTTCACTGAATTGCCGACTCGTAAAAGATGTACAGTTGCACTATAGAAGTGTCTACTCAAAAAAAAAAAAATGTTGACATAACATTGTTGTATTCAAACAAATTTCTTTATTTTTTAGGTTTTTGGTTGGTGGCAATGGCAAAGTTTACGAAGGTGCGGGATGGCGTGAAGGTGCACATACAAAAGGATACAATAATAAGTCTATAAGCATCTCCTTCATTGGCGATTTTAGAGGTACGACTAGAAAATATTAATTATTTAATTTTAATAATCTATTGTCTCTATCAAACTTGCGCGGTTTACCCTTCATCCGGAAAGAGACAAAGCATAAGGAAAAATGTTTATCATAATACATCAATCGTTTGTATTGATTACATTTTACGACTAAATTTTATAGGAGCCAGGTGTCGCAGCTAATCATTCATTGTTATCACATTAAGCCCCTTATTGTTGTAAAGCTTAATTTGATTTTAATCATTACTCGCTTCAGGTACTTTACTTTTTGTATCATTTTGTTTACTCTTTTATCTTGTTATAATAATATATGCGTATGTGTTATCATTTACAACTAAACGTAACCTACGGTTTCATTTTCACAATTCAGCGGCTCGGGGAAATCCAATTTTCCGCCCCATAAATTAAGGAAAAAAAGGCAAAAGAAGCGTATGTATTAGGAATGTGAAATTTCGGAAAAAATCGATTAATACGTAATCAATTATTTTCTTTGACATTTTTCCGGCTATACTTTACATTAGTTCGTCTATTCCTAATTTTCATATAATATTCGATGAAACTAACAATACACATTACATTTGAGCTGTCCTTTTTTTTAAAAAGTACAAATCGATTTTTTTACATCCCTATTAATTTGCACTGCCTCTTATACTCGTCTTGCACCGCCCCTCGAAGGATATATCCTAGGTCATGGTACTTTTACCCAAGGGTAAATACGCCCACGTATGTGCAAGATAAAGTTTAAGGCCAATGGATGAAACAGGCCCTTACTCGTGTAGATGAAAAGAGCAACCTGTAACTGATATACATTAAACTTTTTGGATACATGATAGGATAGTTACCCTATCATGTATCTAACTTTGCTTAACATAATATGTATTTAAAACCACTTGCTTTACATAAAGTAGCACGATATCAGGATCAGGATTCAGCCTGTACTATCCCACTGTTGGGCATAGACCTCTTCCCCACTTAGGAGAAGGACATCACCACGATATACAATGCTTTAAATATGTAACGAATGAGACCGACATCTAAGATACAGGCTATGCCTAGTTTAGATGTCAAATAAATGTATTAAGCTACATAAGTATTGTAAATGTATTAAGCTACATAAGTATTGTAAATGTATTAAGCTACATAAGTAATTCTTTGAATTTATATGTTCACACTAAATTTATATTCAACTTTATATTTTTAGTATCTTTATTTGTAATTATGATTGTCGTAAAAATATACATACATAAATAAATAAATGTAAAGTGTACACTTTCATGTAAAATGTCGATTCAAAATTTACATAAGCCTACTCAATTGAAGTGTGAACTAATTTTTTATTTATTTTCAGACAAAGTACCGACACCTCAAGCGCTACAAAACGCTCAAGACTTCCTAAATTGCGCTGTCTACAAGAAACACCTAGATATGAATTATGGTCTAGTTGGTCACCAACAGCTTTCTTTAACTTTGAGCCCGGGTGCTTCTTTACAGAGCATTATAAAAAACTGGCCTCATTGGATAAGCGATGTCAGTAAACTTTAAAATACACTACGTGCACGGTGAAGCAACCAGGCTTTACTTAGTAATTAATAAAAATGCAATTATATAGATGTAATATGTAATTATTTTTATCTAAGATTAAATAAATTAAAAATTATTTGTGATTAAGTTTAAAATATGTTCGAAAAAGAATTATTATACTGCTACAATTGTTAATAAAAATTAATTTTTCAAGATAACGATATTTAAAAAAAAAGTAGACTTCAATAATTCTTTTTAATGTAACGTTTAAATCAAAATTAAGTATAGTATATACTATTTATTTATTTATTTGTATTAGATATAAATGTTTGTTTCCAATAAATTACTAAAATAAAGCTTTTTGTTTTATTTCTTTCAAATCTATCTATCTATCTATATACTAATAAATGGAGAGCCGATTTTTTGTTCGGTTTTACTGCGAAAACTACAGAACCGATCGGAATAATACTTATACGGCGTGTTTCGGAAAAGGTATGTGATATGTTGGTGATTACGGACAATGAAAAAATACGGATGGACGGAGGTCGCTAGTCATATAAATATGTAACTGAAAGTTTTCACTAGATGTAACATGTAACATATTATTTGTACCTACTGGCCCTACTGCTCACTCTTACTACAGTAGTATCGTGAATTTTTAAACATCTTCAAAAAGGAGGAGGTTCTCAATTCGGTTCGATTTTTTTTATATACACCGATTACGCTAAAATTTCAAATTAAATTTTTGTGATTTTTTTTTGTTCGATGTGGAAAAATTGCCATTTAGTCTTATAAAAAATTAATTCATTTGGTTTAGAAGTTTTTTATGAGAGTTTTTCTTAACTTGGACGATGTAATTAAACTGAGGTAGGGCACAGCAGGAAATTTAATGCTCAAAATATGGAGCAGCCCGACTGGGGTAGTACCTCGACCTTACAGAAGACCACAGCTAAATAATACTGTTTTCAAGCAGTATTGTGTTCCTGTTGGTGAGTAAGATGACCAGAGCTCCTGGGGGATTGGGGATAGAGTCAGCAACGCGCTTGCGATGTTTCTGGTGATGCAGGCATCTTTAGGCTACGGTCTTACCATGAGGTGAGCCTCGACCTTACAGAAGACCACAGCTAAATAATACTGTTTTCAAGCAGTATTGTGTTCCTGTTGGTGAGTAAGGTGACCAGAGCTCCTGGGGGGATTGGGGATAGAGTCGGCAACGCGCTTGCGATGCTTCTGGTGTTGCAGGCATATACAGGCTACGGTCTTACCATAAGGTGAGCCTTACGCTTGTTTGCCAACCTAGTTACATAAAAAAAAAATAATCATTGTGTTACCTCAACTTTTTACTGCGCAAATTTTTATTGGTTTTGATGGTTCTTTTTTTAATCGAAAGCTGGTGCTTATCATCAATACATAATTATAAAAAGAAGTCCCCCGGCCGCGTCTTTCTGTCTGTCTGTCTGAACGCGATAAACTCGAAAACTACCAAACGGATTTATAAACGGTTTTTAAAAATAGAAAGAGTGATTCTTGAGGAAGGTTTAAGTATATATTTTATAATGCTTTTATGTAAATTAGCAGAAATACGGCGATAAATGTTGAAGAGGTCGCAAAAAATCTCGCCAACTGGGAGCTAGACTAGCCCGTTGGCGCAGTTTGTAGTAACCCTGCTTTTTGCTCCGGGGGTTGTGTAGTGTAGTCTGGGTGTAATATACATATTCATTTATATATTTATATATGTATTATTTGTTAGTATGTTTATCGAAAAAAAAATATGTAGCTAGACCATCGGCTGTTACCTATAACACAAGCATTAATTTGCTTACTTTAGGAATAGACGACCGTGTGTGTATTGTGTAGATATTTATTTATTTATAGCTTTCCACGCAAACGCCGCGTAAACTAACAAAGATGTAGTTAAGTAATGTACTAGCGAATTCAAAATCTATAAAAATGCTACAAAAAAGTCCGCGATAGCATATCTCTCTCTTACGATTGACTTTGGCCTCATTTACGGAGACGCGGGGCGTCGTGCGTAGCGTGTGGCGTGGCGGAATAGTACGGGAGGTAGCGTAGCAATTTTTTTAGTAATTTTATACCGAATAAATTGTATTTCAAACAGTTGTTTAATGGTCAGAAATCAGTAAAGTGAGCGTCAGTTGTCGCACCAGCGGTGGAGCTAAAGGAGACAGCATGAGAAAGTCATTGGAAAAAAATGTGCTCCAATGAATTTTATACCGAGCGAAAATGTGTTATATTATTGTTTTAATCACATACTTTAAAAAAATAGTCGTCAGCTGTATTGATGAGGGTGGGTTATATGTCAGTCACGTGCATGAACATCGTTGAAATTTTGAGAAAAAAAGTAATTTTATACCTTATGAAATTTATACATCTAAATTTTTATGCTTTTAAAATAATAAAGAAAACCGTCAGCCGTATTTTTGATGGGGGAAAGACCGTCAGTCAGCGTGATAAACATTTTGCGCGCTCAATGCATTTGAGCGTTGCATAGTCTCTTTGGAAAATAAACTGATGATCTTTACACCCATAAACATTTTTTTTACATTCAAATTATCTTATACTTTGAATTCAATAAGTATAATATCAATTTAATATAAAAAACACATTTTATTTATTAATTTTGTATCAGTTTCATATTATATTAATATGTACTGTAGCATCAAGGAATTTCAAGCAGTAAAGGTCTCTCTACTCTAACATACACACCTAAACATCATCAACACATCCTAAAAATTATTTTTCTAGCCTTCCGGTAGAATTATAAAATAATGAAAAATAGAAAGAAGCGTAGAGAAGGATTTAAATTATACAACGCATGAAGAAGCAAAGACCAAAATAGTTTTCCACATTTGACAATTAAATACCGAAGATAACAAAGGAAGATAACGTAGTAATAAGATGTTCTGATACAGATATTTTAATAATTCTATTGGGGAATATGAATCATATTCAGAGCAACCTTAAAATTTATTTATTATTCGGAACTGGAAATGCATAACGTTATATCGATGCTACTCAACTGTACGAAGTATTAGGACCTAGCTTGTGCGCATCGTTGCCAGGATTTCACGCATTCACAGGCTGCGACTTTAATTCCGCTTTCTGTAGGAGAGGGAAAAAAACCGTTCGAAAATTTTAAGACAGTCAGAATCATTCATAAGAACATTTACAGATATAGCAAATATAAACGATTCTAATATACATCAACGTCTAAAAAAGATCGACGAATTTGTGTGCAGAATGTATGGTTTGAAAGCTATAGATAAAGTGAATACAGCACGAGTAGAGAAATTCATCAAAACATATAAAATGAATAGTCCAAAAGACAAATTCACACTTAAAAGTACACTTGACTGTGCAATATTCCCTGCATGTCAATTTTAATTATACCAGCATGTATTACGCACATCCTATATAGCGCATCTTTGGAGTCATGCTCATCAGTCAGTTCCATCAGTATTATCACCGTTAGGCTATGGATGAAAGGAAGAAAATAATAAATACACTTTGAAATGGTTCGACGGTGACCAAGTTCCACCATCAGTAACTGGAATTGCAATCACCGATGAGAATGCTGCAGGTATTTATCTATGGTTTCTATAGCATATTGAATTTAAATAAAAGTCATGTGAATAAACATATAAAATTTACACTTTCTTTACAGAAAACGTCAAAAGTGTTGTGATTGAAACATCAGGCAATATCGAAGAGGATGATGCAGAAGAATGAGAAATAAGAACGGAATCTCATCATCGGCAGCTCCGATGATAGTTGTGAGGAAAGTGATGGATATGACACAGACACAGACACAGAAGAAGATGTATATAAAGAAGTAAAATAATAATTTATGTATCAATAGAAATCTAAGCTTTTATTTGTTACTAGCGACCCGCCCCGGCTTCGCACGGGTGAAATGCCGATACTAAATATACTACAAACTTTGAATTTCAAGTCTCTTACTTTAAAAACATAGGACTTTCATGCAAACTTCCAACGCCCCGTTTAACTCCCTTAGGTATGGAATTTCGTAAAACCCGTTCTTAGCGGATATCTACTCCCTATAAGGGACCTACCTGCCTAATTTCAAGTTTGTAGGTGTATTTTTAATTCGACTTTCATACAAACTATCATCCCCTGTTTTAACCCCAAGAGGGGGTTTATTTCTCAAAATACATTATTAGTACACCTCAACACCATCTATAGAGCATACATTTTGAATTTCAAGTCTCTTACTTCAAAAACATAGGACTTTCATACAAACTTCCAACCCCCTTTTAACCCCCTTAGGGGTGGAATTTCGTAAAATCCGTTCTTAGCTGACCTCTACTCGGCAAAAGGAATATTCCTACCAAAATTCAAGTCTCTACGCCTTATGGTTCCAGAGATATCGTGATGAGTCAATGGGTGGGTTACTCTTTTATATATATAGATTTATGTTCAATAACAAAAAATTTTTTAAATAATTAGTACATATTTTGTTTCTAATAAATATATATTTCTGTATATAATTTGAAACCGATACAAAATTAATAAATAAAATGTGGTGTTTTTAACCGACTTCAAAAAAGGAGGAGGTTAAGGGAGATTTTTTTTTAAATGTATGTTCAGGGATAACTTCGTCGTTTATGAACCGATTTTCATAATTCTTTTTTGTTGGAAAGAGTCGTAATGACGACTAGTGCGTTTGTTAATTTATTTATTATTTATTACTTGACGATGCAATTGAAGTCGGTTTTTTTTCGTTTGCTAGCAAACAAAATTATTTATATTAAATTGATATTATACTTATTGAATTCAAAGTATAAGATAATTCGAATGTAAAAAAATGTTTATGGGTGTAAAGATCATCAGTTTATTTTCCAAAGAGACTATGCAACGCTCAAATGCATTGAGCGCGCAAAATGTTTATCACGCTGACTGACGGTCTTTCCCCCATCAAAAATACGGCTGACGGTTTTCTTTATTATTTTAAAAGCATAAAAATTTAGATGTATAAATTTCATAAGGTATAAAATTACTTTTTTTCTCAAAATTTCAACGATGTTCATGCACGTGACTGACATATAACCCACCCTCATCAATACAGCTGACGACTATTTTTTTAAAGTATGTGATTAAAACAATAATATAACACATTTTCGCTCGGTATAAAATTCATTGGAGCACATTTTTTTCCAATGACTTTCTCATGCTGTCTCCTTTAGCTCCACCGCTATCGGAGCAGCTGACGTTCGGAGCTGTTATGTGTTAGGGGAAAACTATTATTGTTATGATTTTCAGCCGGTATAAAATGACTTGTTCAACTATAGCGCTGCCTCCCCAGCTAGAACGCACTAAATTCAAATGTAGGGCGTTGGATGAGTGCGTTTACAGAGAAGCGATTTTACACGCGTTCATTTTCATACACTTTGACACACGCGCGACGCTACGCCACACGCTACGCGCAACGCCCCGCGTCTCCTTAAATAAGGCCTTACAATTACCACTTTTATGTTAAAAATTTTAATTAAAAACATAACGTTTTTTTCAAAGCTATTTTCTTTAGTTCAGTATTAACCCTTATACAAATGAATATGTTAGTTAGCTTAGGCATTTAATGCAGATTAAAATTGTCCATTACAATATATCAATCAGATGAACAGTTTTTGAGATAATATCGTCGTTTGAAGTAATTAGCAGCGAAACCTTTAAATCTCGGCGAGCCAGCGTCCTTGAGATGTTCGCCGCGAACTGAACAATAAATATTTTGTTAAATTCCACGCGGACGGAGTCGCGGGCACAGCTAGTGTTATCTAATTCAAATTTAATCGAGATTCTCTGATAACGCATATTTACTTGAACATTTTTTTGTATTCAAGTTAATTTGGGTCGAGTTTTTTTCGTCTGCGAGCAAACAAAATTATAGAACCTTCCACACACAATATTTGAAATTGAATACATACTACTTTTTCTTATATTATATACAAGTGTTTGAGTAAACAAGCAAACATACTACATACAATTTATTTATTTTAAAATACATGTCCTGATTGAGCCATGTTATTACAGATAAATTTTGAATTTGGAATATCTTTTGTACCTGGATGGAATTAAATTCTCGACAACCTTTGATACATTCATATTAATACATTATCTATCGTCCTTATAGGTGAACTAATGATAGTAAGTAGCTACAGTTTAAAAAATCATCCACCACCCACTACCACTACAGCCTATCACAGTCCACTGTTGGACATAGGCCTCCACAAGTTCGCGCCCGACATTATGACGCGAACTCATGTGTTTTGCCCATAGTCACCACGCTGGGCAGGCGGGTTGGTGACCGCAGGGCTGGCTTTGTCGCACCGAAGACGCTGCTGCCCGTCTTTGGCCTGTGTATTTCAAAGCCAGCATGGATGGTTATCCCGCCATCCGTCGTCTTTTTAAGTTCCAAGGTGGTAGTGGAACTGTGTTATCCCTTAGTCGCCTCTTACGACACCCACGGGAAGAGAGGGGGTGGCTACATTCTTTAGTGCCGTAGCCACACAGCACTAAGAATCATAATAAAAAAATCATAATTATGATAAAATAAAAATAGCATAGCCTTATTCTTTCTTAACTAGCTTCCTCCCAGTTATGACCCTATTTCCCTCTTTGCATTCCAATGTCAATACATTACAAGGAAGCACCTCCAGAAAAACAAAGAAAATGGCTATAAGAAATATTTCTGCGGTAACGCAAACTCGACTAAGTTTGTATTTTAAAATATTTAAAACAAATTTCTTGTTTGCTGTTCATTTGAAAATAAATATAACCGACACACAGAGACAATGTTTTATTATTAGAAATATGTAAAAAAAAACACAAAAACTTGTTATTTTTTTGTTTAGTTTTAACTCTTCCGCTTAAATATTGTATACACAACAATTGTTCAAAGTTTGTGTAAATATCGAGGCATTTTTATTGAATCCTTAAATTATTCTCAAATACAGGTTCTCTATATGTTATTAAGATACCATATTAGTTATAATTACGTATTTTTTTCCATACGCTTGGTGTTCGCCACGAACACGAACAAAGTTCCAAACATCGACCACAATCATCAAACACAAACAGTCGTCCTCACGCTTGACGAACGTGTTAGTATTTTGTGGATCGGCAAACACGGCGGACGAATAACGCGGCGGCATGGCGGACGGATAAAATCTATAATGTACTTAATACTACTAAAATAAATATACTGTACTACTACTGTAACTATAACTACTACTGTACTAGTAAAATAAATATACTGTTTTACGATTATTTATCGAATAATAATTTAATGTAATTCATTTAAATATTTTTAAATGAAGAAATAAAACCTTTACATGACGTCACACAAACAATATTAAAACATGATTTTGAGTTACTAAAAGGCTGTAAGTAACGCGCCAAAAACTGCGTCAAGCGTGTGGATGGGGCTTAAAGCCCCATCCACACGCTTGACGAACAATGGCGAACAGCGAACAGCAAACAGCAAAAACGGACGTGTGGATGGGTGTTTGTCCTTGTTCGCCTGTTCGTGTTTGTGTTCGGCAGTGTTCGGCATCGGTGTCGGTTTTTCTTCACAGATCAAAGGATGTTTGGCAAACAGTTCGCGGTGTATCCACACGTTTGGCCAGCGATCAGTATGCGCGCGAGCTTCACGGGTGGTGGACGAGTCGCAGCTTAGAGTACATACATTACTTGTCGCAGTTTTTGGCGAGTTATTTACAGCCTTTTAGGTACTCAAAATCATGTTTTAATATTGTTTGTGTGACGTCATGTAAAGGTTTTATTTCTTCATTTAAAAGTATTTAAATGAATTATATTAAATTATTATTCGATAAATAATCGTAAAACAGTATATGTATTTATTTTACTAGTACAGTAAGTAGTTAGTTACAGTAGTAGTACAGTATATTTATTTTAGTAGTATTAAGTACAATATAGATTTTATCCGTCCGCCATGCCGCCGCGTTATTCGTCCGCCATGTTTGCCGATCCACAAAATACTAACACGTTCGTCAAGCGTGAGGACGACTGTTTGTGTTTGATGATTGTGGTCGATGTTTGGAACTTTGTTCGTGTTCGTGGCGAACACCAAGCGTATGGACGGGGCATAAGGTTTCTTCCTGTCAAGTGTCATTGAGGAATCGCACATTTGACTTTAATTAGGTACAATTGTTTTGTAATATATTTTCAATTGTTAAACAATTTTTAAATTGATATTTGAAATCTATAGTTCTTGTCACATGGTCTCTCTATTATCGTTTTCTCTAATAATGCATACCTATTTACTTGACTATTTTTTCGTCTACCTACATTATATTATCTATATAAATAGAAACGAATGTTGCTAAGCACATAGCTCGAGAACGACTCGACCAATTCGCCTAATTTATTTTTGTAGGTACTACTTATGTTCCAGGCCCACGGAAAATTTTAATACTTAAAATTTTTTAAAAACTATTGACAGAACGAAATCTGTCCGGGCAGCTAGTTTGTTAATATAATGGAAGTTGGTTAATTTTAATGTATGTTTTAATTTTTTTATGTTTATATTTTAAATGAACATGTTTTTAATTTTTTATACAATTTTTTTAAAAATTCATAATAAACCAACGAACGTTAGTTTTAAACCATTATTCCGAGCTAAAATAAAATCAATATTCTAAAATATTTAATTTTAACTCAAATTACATACAAATATAGTGTATTTTCGGTTTATTTACATAATTAAATATATACATAAAGGCTGGAGAGAAGTGCGAAGAAAGGGTTCCTTTCAGAGAAAAGCAATTTACGAAAACTTTATTTATCTTTATTATGTCTTGAAGTTCAAACCACTTCTGGGCGAAACAAAAGAGTTATACTTGTGAAATAAAATATATAATTAATACCGTATTCATAGTCATTCTTGTACTTTGTTACCTTTGAAGATACAAACCAGTGTCTGCTGTAAATAGGAATGAAATAATTATAAAAAACTTACTTATCGTAGTAATACATATGATTTATTTTAAAATACGAGTACTTTAGGTTACAACAATTGCCATAAACAATGGTTGGAAACATTTTTATAATAATAATAATAATAAATATTATATTGTAAGTATCTGTTATATATTAAACAAGTGGAGTGACAACCACGTACATAAGTGTGTGCACAATTTTTCAAAAATAAATTAATTTTAAACAAATTTTCGCACATTTAATTATTATCAAAGGTATTCGTTTCATAACTATACGCGCATTGTTAAATAATGCGCCTCTATATAACTTTGTGTGACGAGAAGCTTTGGGAACACAAAGTTCGTTTATTATTAGAAGATCTAAGGTGCTCGTGTGTTGGAGGATAGTCTGAACAATAAGATAACATCCTATAAATATCATATTTTGTACATACATATATGTATACATCTACATGTTGTATTAATAAAGTTATATGTAATGTGGTGTATGTTGTTTTGTCAAAGGCTTGTGGCTCAAATTCTTCCATGCCACATTCCATTAAGCTATTCGAGAAACTTTCAAACCAACTTCAAGCGCTTTCTGGTTAATTAATATCTCTCATGGCAATGTACCTACATATAATATTTTTTAAAATATATGTTAATGCGATAAAATGTAATGTAATTCTATCATAATTTGTTAAAGCGATGTTGTGTTTTAACAATAGATAATAAGCATAATAACATAATTATTTATCATATACAACAGCTTTATAAAATTATCATAAACTATCAAAATTATTATAAAGTGAAGTCTATCCAAATTAATTTAAAAGTGTCATTTCGAGTTCTATTGTTATCCCGTAGTCGTAATCATATTTGCACAACTAAACTCCATAAAGACACAAACTAAAGTTTTTTTCCTATGAATCTATTTATAGGTAGGGATCCCTAGTACATTTTTTTCACCGGATGAGTATCAAGCTAATTTTTTAGGAGTGGCTACATTTTGATGAGGCGAACAAAAAATTCCTCTTCGAAAACTCTCGATTGTGGTAGCTAACAGAGATAGTAGGGGGTAGAGCAGCAGTGAGCGTAGGACCGGGATAACGTACCACGCAATTTGTAGGACATTATTACTATTAAATTATATAGATAATCACTAACTAAAAGAAAAAAAATCAGCTGGTTAGTAATAATTTTTGATGACCTTACGAGGTCATCAACTTGATGACCTCGTAAGGTCATCTATAATTATTTTTTTTCTATTTTTTTTTTGCTTTTAGTTAGTTAAAATATATATAATTTAATAGTAATAATGTCCTACAAATTGCGTGGAACGTTATCCCGGTCCTACGCTCACTGCTGCTCTATCTCCTGCTAACTCTATTATCTACCACAATCGAGAGTTTTCGAAGAGGAACTTTTTGTTCGCCTCATCAAAATGTAGCCACTCCCAAAAAATTAGCTTGATACTGATCAGGTGAAAAAAATGTACTAGGGATCCCTACCTATTATGTTACATACTTATTGATTTACTTCCACTATACAAGACAATGGCGTGTTTGTATTTTAAAGATCAGAGATGCTAATAAAAACTTCTAGCGTAATCGCTTATTGTATGTTAATACTAAAAGTTTGTATGCTAAACTATGTAGTGTGCATTACTCATTTTTTTAACCGACTTCCAAAAAAGGAGGATGTTCTCAATTCGACTACATATTTATGTATGTTACATCAGGACTTTTGACTGAGTGGACCGATTTTGGTGATTTTTAATCGAAAGGTTGGTGCGTGTCATGTCGTGTACCTAATATTAGAGTTAAATCTAAGGGCCTATGCAAATAACGTTTTTTAAACGCGCCGTCGACGCGCGTTTCTAAAACGCGCGTCGACAGCGCGTTTGTATCGCGACATACGCGCGTTTGCATCGCGTCTGTATCGCGTGACACGTGCGTCGACGGCGCGTTTTTATCCTACAGAGCAGTTTGTTGGCGTTTGTATCGATTCAAACGCGCGTCGACGGCGCGTTTGTATCGCGTCACACGCGCGTTTGCATCGCGTCTGTATCGCGTTTAAAAAACGTGGTTTGCATAGGCCCTTAGGATGCGTATTTATATACTGGGTATACCGATTATGATCATTCTTATATTAATCGGAAGCTAATGCTTGTTTTGTAGTCCCATTTAAATGTGATCGAGATCTGATTATTCCTTTTTGACTAATCTTTGATAATGCGTATTTACTTGACTATTTTTTCATCTACATACGTTATAATACTTTTCGAAGTAATTGAAGTCGTTTTTAGGGTTCCGCACCTCAAAAGGTAAAAACGGAACCCTTATAGGATCACTTTGTTGTCCGTCTGTCTGTCAAGACCCTTTTTCTCAGAAACGCGTGGAGGCATCAAGCTGAAATTTATATTGAATACTCAGATCTGCTGCCTCTTAAAGCTGTGAAAAAATGAAACTTCTAAGCCAAGGCAATCAAAAGATACAGCCGTTTATGCTGCAAATTTTCGACACTCTCAAGGGAATCAAAACCTACAGGGTACTTCCCGTGAACTAAGAATCTTAAAATTTGGTACGAGGCAACGTCTTATAGCACAGATACAGGAAAAATTGCGAAAAGTGTAAATTTTTAGTTACTACATATAAAAAAAAAATATTTTAATAATTTTACACTTAATACCACTTTTCTCATAAACGCGTAAAAGTATTAAATTGAAATTTATATCAAATACTCAAGTCTATAATACCTTTAAGTTGTAACAAAATCAAACTTCTATGTCAACGGTATCAAAAGAAAAACCAAGTTAAGCCGCATATTTTCATCGAAAATAGTCCCAAAGGAATCAAAACCTACAGGGTACTTCCCGTGAAGTCAGAATCTTGAAATTTGGTACGAAACAACGTCTTATAGCACAGATACAGGAAAAATTGCGAAAAGTGTAAATTTTTAGTTACTACATATAAAAAAAATTTTTTAAATAATTTTACACTTAATACCACTTTTCTCATGAACGCGTAAAAGTATTAAATTAAAATTCATATCAAATACTCAGGTCTATAATACCTTTAAGCTGTAACAAAATCAAACTTCTATGTCAACGATATCAAAAGAAAAACCAATTTAAGCCGCATATTTTCATCGAAAATAGTCGCAAAGAAATCAAAACCTACAGGGTACTTCCCGTGAAGTCAGAATCTTGAAATTTGGTACAAAGCAACGTTTTATAGCACAGATACAGGAAAAATTGCGAAAAGTGTAAATTTTTAGTTACTACATATAAAAAAAAATATTTTAATAATTTTACACTTAATACCACTTTTCTCTTGAACGCGTAAAAGTATTAAATTGAAATTCATATCAAATACTCACGTCTATAATAACTTTAAGCTGTAACAAAATCAAACTTCTATGTCCACGATATCAAAAGAAACAGCAATTTAAACCGCATATATTGAAACTAGCAAACAACTGACAAGGGAATAAAAATCTAAAGAATACTTCCCGTCGACCTAAAATCTTCAGGTATGAAGCAACGTCTTATAGCACAGATACAGGAAAAATTACGAAAACCTTAAATGTATAATAATAATAATAATAATAATAATAATAATAATAATAATAATAAATACTCTTTATTGTACACCATAAAGAAACATTACAAAAGGTGATAAATACAAAGAAAGATGTACAAAGGCGGTCTTATCGCTAAGAGCGATTTCTTCCAGACAACCTTTGGGTATAGGACAGGGCGTAGAAAAAGAGAAGCGGTAGAGAAGTGTACAAAGAGTTGATAAAGAATTGGCATAGAGTTTACAAGCAGTATGATATAAAAATAAGTTAATATATAGTTACATCGCAACCACAGAAATAGTACCTATGTGTAATGTTGTTTATTTCTGCTTTGTTTTTCAATTATAAAACTTTGCAAAGTAATATTTATTTACTAACTCTTTTTGCACACCAGTACACAAAAGAACAATACATAGAATTTATAACAATAAACTTGCATCAATTGCAACAGGCGGCCTTATCGCTAACACAGCGATCTCTTCCAGGCAACCTTTGGGCAGCATATAAACTAGGGGACTTGCATATAAACTAGGGGAAGGGCGCAAAATTTTGTAAAAAAAGGAACAATATAAAATAAAAATCAGATATAAATAAATAACTATATAACAATAGATGCTATATTTAATGACACATATGTACATATAAGTTTACTCATATGTATACACAAATATATAAATACATACATACATACGTATATACACTATAAGCAAATTGATAGATTAAGACGAATGACATAACAACATAACGTAACTTTATGAAAAATAATAAATAATAAAATAAAGTTGCTTAACATAATTTAATATGATAAGTACATTTCCTTAACAAGTTTTTCAAATGTCATTAAAGATTGAGCGCGTTAGACAGTGGCAATAAGTTCCAAAGACGATAAGCTTCAATAGTGAAAGATTTAGAATAAAAGGAAGACGAATGTGAAGGTATCTTCAAAGTTAGGCTATCATTTAAGCGAAGAGGTACATATTATATATTTATCTTTAACGCCAGCGTTGATTCTAGAGCAGAATGAAGAAAGCTCTTCAATATGTGTTCGTAGCCGGCGACCATGCAAGTAACTATGAAACCAGTCAGACACCTTAGGAGATATGTTAAGAGAACCAAGTATAGCTAGTAGTAAGTCAAAATCAACAGTATTGAAATGATTAATGAAATCAAGTAATATTAACACTGTAATGAGAATTCTAGACATTAAAAAATATATATGTTTAAACAATAGCAGACAATAATAAAAATAAATTTAGGAAAACATGTTTTATACAAACTTGAAAACAGGTACAAAGGTCAAAAAGGCTCGAATTAAATTACAAAATAAATGTTACATCATCATGGGACTATTTAAATGAATAAATAAATAATAAATAAATATCTACTATATTATATATATAATATGGTTCAAATTTAATACTTAATAGTAATAAAGTATTTTTGAACCAGATTTCTAAATAGTGACTAAAAATTTTGTAAATAAATAACTTCGATAAAAGAACTTTCCTACCAAGAGACAGGTCAAGGAAAAAAGGGAGACCAATTAAAAGGTGGAGAGATATCTTCAACCAGATAATTATGTGGACCGCTGTGTATACAGAAAGCACGGGAAAGGGATACATGGAAATGTTTAGGAGAGGCCTACGCCGCAGAGGCGACTATTACTATTACCAATATTAATTAAGTGATGTTATAAACATGTAGACGAGTTAATTATACGAGTATAGAATAAATATATACATAGGTTAATATACATACATATGTTTAAACTAAGAATACTTACGCTAGTATTAATTGAAATTTCAGTAGTAATAGAAATAAAGGCGATTTTTATTTTATTTATTTATTTTATTTTATATAAATTAAAGGATTAATGAAAAGATAAAGATACTTTTGTCTTAAATTTATGCTCCTCCAACTTTCCATATTGTAATGTTACGGATTTCATTTAGCAGCAAAATACCATAACTTTTACTTATATACCTGCAGGTTTGTACGGAACCCTCGGTGCGCGAGTCCGACTCGCACTTGACCGGTTTTTGTAACTGAATTTCGTTTGCGAACACAATTGAGTTTGGTCAACATATTCTCCGCATTATCAGAATGAAATTAAAAGTAAACTAATGTCGTTACGCGCGGTTTAGCATTTTTATAACATTCTCAATCTATTATTTATGTTCTCACGTTATAACGCCTGATCGTTCTATAACGTATAATTTAAAATTCTTAAAATTGCCAATAAAATTTAAAAGGTAGGATGTTAACATAAATTGAACTACTTTTTAACATCGCCAATCTAGATTTTATATTATACGATTTCTTTAATTGTTATGATTTTGTATTAAGCTTACATTATTTGCATTACAAGTGTACTACACTACTGTATTAATATTATCATATCAAATTAAATGCACTTATCGCAATTTGATTAATAACGATTAACAATACGTGCTTTGATAATAATTTTTATTATATTTAACGGGAAAAAAATGCAAAATACGATAATTGACAAATATTATATACTATAAAAGAAAAGAAAAATATATAGCCTAAATATACTACGGACTGGAAAGCATTAAATCAGTTCTAATTTATATGTTTGAGTTAACATTCTATGATCTAAATGTTTATAAATATATTATTTTCTCCATACACATTAACAGCTTTCGTATTACATTTTTTCCTAAATTTTATCCTTAATATATTTAAGTATATTAAAATCTTCTAGTGGCGGGCGGTATTCAAATTATGATATTATAAGTATATTACTGAATTTTTTGTTGCGGTGCTCAAAAATACTTTTATTAAAAACGTAATATTCTCTCGCGATTTACTACTAACGTAACTTTATGTAGGTTTTACTATATATTTGATTTCTCGTATTTTTTCGGTACACAGCACAATAAAATTATAAAATATAATTTTATATAATAAAAATTTTAAATAAAATTATAAATTAAAATTACTCCTTCAGTTCGACTGTCTAAATAGGCACAAAAAAGGCTTACTAGTCTAAGAAAAGGTTAATACCGTATCAAATGGTAAATTAACGAATCAAATAAAGTCATCTATCGATCGATCGATGGCGTTGTTAGATAACGTCGTCGTCTATCGGAACCCAATAGAGTTCCGATGGCGTTAGTAGGAAATATTATACCTGAAAAGTGAAAGTTGCGCAGAATGGGCTGCGCGAAAAAACGTAACGACGTCATTCGTTTAATAGATTTTACTCCTCATATTTTTTCATATCGGGGGCCTTATATGAAAATTAATTTTTAAGGAGTAAACTCCAAAAAAAAACAATATAATATAATCAAAAGGCTAATTATGATCTATCCTTTTAAGGTTTAGCGAAAGCAAACATGTGCAAAAATTAAAATTAATAGAACAAAAATTAACATATATAACAGGAAAAGAAACTTGTTTGTATATAATAGTAAACGTATTAAAATAATAAAATAGTAAGTTCGTAAAATAATAAAATAGTAAGTAGTTAAGTAGTTAAATCGTCGTTTTTAGTAGTTTCCGTTACATATTATTTATACTTCTCACCGTTTAAACCTTCCCTGAACTTCCACAAACATTTCAAGATGAAAATTAGCTAAATCGGCCCAGCCATTATCGAGTTTTAGCGAGAATAACGAACAGCAATTGTTTTATACATATAATATATATATAGATTTTTGGCTTCCAAGCAAATCTTTAAAAACTTCGTGACAGTATCGTATGGAAAAATATCATCAGATTATTACAGCTGACTTCTAAATATAGACATACCTACTCATTTTTTATAAAGGTAGGTACATAATCACAAACCTCAAAACAGAATGCAAAGTCATTGCAAATTGAGTTAATAGGCTAGTCATAACGATTCGAAATCTTTATTATCGTAATCAAATTAAAAAAAGTACCGCAACTACGTAAATTATTTTTTAGATAAAAGGTAATTTGATTTTAGTTTTGACGACCAGAGGACTTTTGATAAATTATATCTATTATATTATATGTGACGGCTTATAAAACATCATAACTTATTTGTTTAATTTTATGTAAATAATAAAAAAAACATATTTAAGATACATGGGCTTCCCCTATTTATCTTTCGATAAAGCATCTAAATCTGTTGATATGTCAATAATGATGATTAGACTTATTTTAAATTTATTAACGACATATCATAATTAGCTGTTGTCCCTCCGTTACACTCGCGTAGATATTATATCTATTTGTAAATATCAATCATATTTACAATGATTCACATCTTACTGGGGACGTAGAGTGAGTGTGCGACGGAATCTGTCGAACTCAGCCGGCTGGCGTCTACCTATAATTATATACAATACAAATATTCTTTATTGTATACTAACAGATAAAATTTTTACATCGAAAGGAAAATATAAACATGTACAAAAGGCGGTCTTATCGCTAAAAGTCTATCGTTGTCTGGTTCTTTCAGTTCATTTCAGCAGATGTTTCGTTTAGAGTTTCAAAAGACCCATTTACCTAATCGAAATATTGAATACTCGTATCATAGGAAATATCAAGTTTTCACTCTACATTCTTTTGTAGTGACAAACCTAACTATTAAATATTGATGTATTTTTATTAACATGATATAAGTTGTAGTACAGTAAAAATAGAATTTAGCGTTTTTTCGACGAAGGTATGCTAAATAATAGTATGTAATTAATATATAATAATAATTTAGCACTTCTTAATTTTTATACTACATTTAAGGTTCGACTATCGTGTGCTAGAATAACCGGATGAGAATGCTCACTGAGCTTAATCTGGATCGGGCTTTATAGAACAGTCGTGCGAAGTAGTAGAATAAAAACTAGAATAGTAATCACAACTTGTGTCTACTCCACCCATTTTTGGTTAATTTCAGTAATACGAACTTGTCTCTTACTTTAAAATCAACAAAATTCCATTACCACTGGAATACTCATTCATTTAATGTGCAATAAAAAACCAAAAAATTCTTGTCTATAAAATTTCTATTTCGGATGTGACAGAATAACTTTTAAGATATATTGGAATACTTACATAATTATTTTTATCAGTAGGTACTTATTATTACAAAAGCATTCCAAAAATAATGGTTTATTAAAAAAAATGCACTTTCATACAAAATATCAATCAAAAATTTTCAAATACATATTTACGCATTACCGCTTAAAGATTATTATTTAAAAACAAAAATCAACTGTCACTTACGTGAGAACATAAGTTACATCTTGTTAATAACTAATAGTCTAGTCAATAAGTTCAAAAACGTGTTAAATAGAGATAAAGCTCCTAAAACTATGGGCGATTGCTCATTCGATTCGAAATGATGTCTAGAAAAATGGTTTTTAACCCTATAGTTGACATTGTATCCTGGCGGATACGTTAAACCAAAAAAAATATTACACCCGTCGGAAGTCACATTATTTAAAACTAAACAGCTAAAATAGTGGATATTTTTGTGCTTTAGTAGTGTAAAAATACTATACTGTTTCTGGTAGCCACAAATTGTCAGTAAATTGCAAAATGGCAGACAGGGTGTACGCGTCTATTGCATGCATGGTAAGAAAATTAGATATTTAATATTATTCAGTCGTAATCTGATCAAAAAGTTGCTTATCTTGTAGATTAGAGATTTTACTTTATGTAAAAGTGCTTTTTTATGTTATAATACTGTAAAAAGAGCATGAAAAGAACACATTTTTGTGATAGTATCTCCCGATGCACATTGCTAGTCTGGCTACAAATTACGCTTTATTTGTTATGTATCTGTGTGGATACACTGTCAAATATGTAGTGAAATTTAAAGCCTAATATTTGCAACTGATGTGATGGAAATGTGATTTAATGGGTGTAGGTACCTCTTCTAAAACGACACTGACTCATCATCTGATGAGTTATAATTTCACCAGCCTTCCACGCTTCGAACTAACGTATCAGACAGCAGCTCTACATCGCCATAATTGCCGTCCTCGTTTGAAAAACTAAAGATTCTCGACTCAGATGAAGACGAAGATGAAGATGAAGATTTGAATGTGGTTCTAGCCTCAACATCATTATAAAATTTTCAGTCTTCGTCATTAATCACAGGATCTTCATCCATTTTGCAACTAATTACTAATAACATCACCACCTGAGCCGTCCCCGAGACCCACCGCTTTGGGAAACTATCAACAGATACCATCGCCATTTAGCATATCTAGTATATCACTACGATCCATTGCACCGAGAACCTCTGAACACGTGCCTTTGCCACTGAGCGTACCGTCACCTGGAACTACTACTCGGTCTAAATGTAGAGTTGTAGTAACGAAGAGAAAGGTGCAAAAAATATCAAGAAACTTGAACCCAAATGGGCAACAAAGGTTCGCTGGTGTAGCTGAAATCGAAGACGGTTTGATTGAGAACTTGAATATAGGATTAACGCCTATTGAGTATTTCTGACAACGCGTTGGCGCAACGGTTACAGCACTGGTTTGTGGCTGTTGCACTTGCGGTTGCGGGTTCGATCTCCACACATGACAAACACTTGTATTGGCCATACAGATGTTTGCCGTGGTCTGGTCGTTTGTGCAGTTCTTGTGGGCCTACTCATCGTGCCTCGGAGAGCACGTTAAGCCGTCATCCCGGTTGTTATCATGTACACTTGATAGCGATCTATACTCATAGTAGGGAATATATCTGCCAAACCGCATTGGAGCAGCGTGGTGGATTAAGTTCTGATCCTTCTCCTAGATGGGGAAGAGTCCTATGCCCAACAGTGGGATATTACAGGCTGAATTGTGAGATGATAGTGCCTCATAAAGGTACCAGAGCAGAAAGTCGTAAGCAATATATTAAAAATAATCCATTCGCCAACCTGCATGTAAAGTTATGTGCTTTGATAACTTTTTTACATCGATTAATTAAATGATATGCTGAAAAATGTTACATATTTTAATGTGATCTCGTTATTTTGTAAAGTTTTAAATGTTTAAAAAATAATGTTATCTTGACAGTGTATCCGTGTGGATACTTAATTTTTTATTGATATTTGCACGTATACTTGGCAACGTATCTTATAAGATACTATTAATAATAATAAAACTAAATAGTGTAAATTTTTTTTATTATTTTTTCACCTGTCCTTTGTGTACCTAGAACTATAATCAATTCAAAAAATTATAAAATTTTAAGAAAAAAATTCTTGCCAAGTATAGGGTTAAGGGTTTATTAGCACATAAAAAATTGCAATTTTTATTAACAAAATAAGAAAAAAAAGAAGGTATTTAGTTTTTCGTTAATACTTTCTAAAATAATGATATTTGAGGAATTTTAAAAAAGATCCTGAAAGAAGAGCAAATTTTCAATAGAAAAGTCTCGTCGCCCAGAACTCTGTCTCTCTGTCTGTCTGTAATTTTCCGTGAGTAGCTTCATTTTGATGAGACGAACAAAAAGTTCCTCTTCGAAAACTCTCGATTGTGGTAGATAATAGAGTTAGCAGGAGGTAGAGCAGCAGTGAGCGTAGGACCGCGATAACGTACCACGCAATTTGTAGCACAATATTACCATCAAATTATATAAATATTAAGTAAATAAAAGAAAAAAAAATCAGCTGGTTAGTAATAATTTTTGATGACCTTACGAGGTCATCAACTCACAATAACTTGTATAGAACTTGTCAACCTCTATTACATCTTCATCATCATCACTTCAGCCTATCACAGTCCACTGTTGGACATAGGCCTCCACAAGTTCGCGCCCGACATTATGACGCGAACTCGTGTGTTTTGCCCATAGTCACCACGCTGGGCAGGCGGGTTGGTGACCGCAGGGCTGGCTTTGTCGCACCGAAGACGCTGCTGCCCGTCTTTGGCCTGTGTATTTCAAAACCAGCATGGATGGTTATCCCGCCATCCGTCGGCTTTTTAAGTTCTAAGGTGGTAGTAGAACTGTGTTATCCCTTAGTCGCCTCTTACGACACCCACGGGAAGAGAGGGGGTGGCTACATTCTTTAGTGCCGTAACCACACAGCACCTATTATTACATCTTATCCGATGTAAAATTTCAAGAAACGCTGAAACAGGTTTTTATTGATTTGCGATTATAAGATATTATATAGCATAAATTTTTATTCAAAAAATTCTCATTTAGACACAGACAGTACTCTTATAACTGCTATACTCTTTAAAAAAAACGAAAATAATTGCGTAACTATTTTAAATATTTTAGCAAAATTTTTATTAATTATTGTAATAAAAATCAATAAGGAATTTCAACGAAGTTGTTACAGCAAAGAAAATTCTACTTAACTTTGGCAACTTTTCAGTATCATTATCATGATTACATACTTATACAATACGGTATCTATCTATATCTTTTAGTGCAAGCTTTCTTTTAATTATCATAAAAATTGTAATAAGAGCTAAGATAACATGAGCTATCTTTGCATTACTGATAGCATTTGATAAGGTAAGGGTTTATATTGTAGCGGATTCTGTTATAAATATCAATAACAAAGTACTAACGACACAGCAACCAGTTCCTTAAGAAATATTTGAGCACTATGATTTCAAAAGTAATATTAGCGTGTATCGCGGTACAGTTAGCTTTTGTAACCGGTAAGTACATTTATAATACAACTAGCTGCTGCCCGCGACGTCGTCTGCGTGCGTTCACTGCTTGTACCCCGTAGGTGATAGCGTGATAATATGTAGCCTATGTTCTGACCCGACTTCTTAATAATATTCGTGCCAAATTTGAAATAAATCCATGCAGTACTTTTTGAGTTTATCCCGGACATACATTCACTTTTCTATCATTTTATTATAATTATGTATAGATAGATAGATTGTAATAACAGCCGTGACTTCAAACATCGAATAAAAATTCGGTTAACTACGCCTACTACCCATGCCATACAACAATCATTTAATATTGTTTGGAATTGCTAAATTTGAGTAGTTTTTAATAAAAGGTTTTTTTTTATATTTTCAGCCTGTCCTCCCATTGTTAGTAGAGATGATTGGGGTGGATATGATCCGTTACAGGATCAGAAGTTCCCAGGTCCAGTAAACATAGTAGTAATTCAACACACCGCCACTTCGAGATGTACCACGGACTCTGCATGTAGAATTATGATACGTAGTATGGAAGACTATCACGTCGATGTCTTAAACTACAACAGCATTGGAATGAAGTAAGTGTTTTTTTGTTTTATAGCTGAAGCGTTACATGTGTATACGGGAAATAGCTGACTTGTAAAATAACTAAATTGGTAAAATAATAAATTAACTCGGTAAACATTATTATAAAACAAAATCTCTAAATGTGTCGTTGAGCGCAAAATTTGAGCACGGCTGGAAAGTTTGGCCATTGTTTGGCCAAGTTTAACGTTATTTTATCTACGCAAGGTTGCTAGCTCGCTATAAAATATAATAGTTTACTTTATAATAAAAAAATAATTGCTTCATTTATTAACATGTTTATTATTTTCAGTTTCATGATTGGTGGAAATGGTATGGTTTACGAAGGTGCTGGCTGGGATCAAATAGGGACCCACACCCATGGATTTAACGATAGATCGATCAGTATATCATTTATCGGAAACTACGAACGTAAGTTAAACTAGTTATTTTTTTTTTACCTTCGTGTTTTTATTAACAGAAAGGTATTTCTATATCGATTTGAAATAAAACTAAGAATGTCCCTTTAAGTTTATTTTCTTTTGAATGAAACTGAGGCATGCCACTAATTCATAATTATTTATGTAACCATTGCTCTCGTATATGTGTGTCACGTGTATGTGTATAGATATTTTTATGTTAGTTTTTTTACGTTATTATGTATATTTTATAACTCAAGTGACAATTCATGTCGGTTATATTTACTTCAAAGAAATACGACGATCTAATGATTTTGTTTTACCTTCATCGATATACATTTTTAGATGACGAGCCAACTGATGCTCAGCTGAAAGCAGCTCAGGAACTTATTAAATGCGGAGTACAACAAAACCGTCTTACACCGAACTATCATCTAGTTGGGCACAGACAACTCATTGCCACTGCGAGCCCCGGCAGAAACCTCTACAGAATAATACGCGGATGGCCCAATTTCTTAGCCAACCCTTCGATACTTAAGAATTTTGAATTTATGCATCTCTAGATGTCCCGATCATTTAATGTGAGATTTTGTGGTTTTTTTATTTGTAAATAATACTCGTATTATGAATTTTAATACCTCTATGTACTTACTTTAAAAAGCATTCAAATATATTTTATTACAAAACACTATTATTTTCAACCTTATAACAAATCTAAATCATGTTTTTGACTTTATTTCGCATGTGCAAATTTAACACATCATATTAAGAAAAATAAAGTTTTTGTAGTACAAAATTTAGTTTTTTCTTTATACCCTCAGAAATTCATTTTTAGTGTTCTACTCGTCTCAAACTCACGAAAATTTTGAAGAATTCTATAATCGTATAATTTATAATTAATCCATTATTTGTTTATTTATCTATAAAATCACCAATGGAAAATACATCACACTTATATAAAAATAAATAAGAAATAACGTTAAAGTTGCATATAAAAATTGGTATCCTTATGAGGCAGAAAATTGCTTTTGTATAGATCCAATAAATCCGGTAAATAAATATGTTTCAAACCAATTCAGACGAAGAGTACATACCTATATTATTTTAGTTAAATCTTTAATTCTTAAACTCGTGATTTTTTATGCTTCAAAGTATTCGTAGTAAGTTCACACAATTACTGCTGTTTCGATTTCTACTTTTAACGAAATGTTTGTAGTTTTATTATGTATCATCGACAGTTCGTAAACTTGATGATCACATACAGTTTACGAACTTGAATCATCAGATTATATACATACTAGCTGCTGCCCGCGACGTCGTCTGCGTGCGTTCACTGCTCGTTCCCCGTAGGTGATAGCGTGATAATATGTAGCCTATGTTCTGACCCGACTTCTTAATAATATTCGTGCCAAATTTGAAGTAAATCCATGCAGTACTTTTTGCGTTTATCCCGGACATACATTGACTTTACTATCATTTTATTATATGTATAGATAATATATACATACAACACCTTTTGTTTAAAACTGCAATGTTAGTATCACGTGATACTAACACACACTGAATAATTTTTTATCAAGCAATCGGTAGGACTCTGAAGAAAATATCTTGCTCAAAATATGAAGCAGCCTGTCAGGGAAACTACCTCAACCTTACAGAAGATCACAGCTAAATATAACTTCTCTGTAGTAGTGTTGTGTTCCTGTGAGTGTAAGTTATGTGGCCAGAGCTCATGATGAAAATCAGGGGGGTTCGTAATATACTAGCGATGCTTTTGATGTTTCAGGCGTCTAGAAGTTACGGTAACCGCTTATCAGGTCTGCAAATAAAGACTATCGAGACGGTGTTATACATCAAACTGTATAAAAGCTTACGATCGCAGCTCTGGTGTAATGGTGCCGTGTCGGCGGTGCCTAAACACCGACGATCGTGGAGTCTTTTTTTATATAGGTCGGCAAACAAGCAACCTGATGATAAGCGATTACCGTAGCTTATAGACGTCTGCAACACCAGAAGCATTGCAAGCGCGTTGCCGACCCTATCCCCAATTCCCCTCAGGAGCTCTCTCTTTATTTCAGAAATTTATTTATTTTGTAGCTCTGTGAACTATATATTTTTTTTAATTCCACGAGTACAGTACACTCTAGTACCACAGTACAGTCTAGTTCAGTATATAAAAGTATAAATAACCATACTAAAATAACAAAAAAAGTCCTTAAATACGCTTAAATAATGTTAATAACAATAAGTAAACAAATAACATTAAAATACTGAATTTTGCATACCGAATATTTAGTGTTTTGTCAAGTCTGTACATTTGTTATTTACTAGCTGACTCCGCAAACGTTGCTTTGCCTTATATGTTATTAATCCCCGCAACCTCCTCTTGTGGGTGGAATTTCGTAAAATCCATTATTAGCTGACCCCTACTCGGATAGATATATAGATTTATATGATAAACTAAAAAAGTTTATTATATATTACATATTAAACGTATTAGAAAGTAAATGTTAGAATATTTGTCTGTTAATCTTGTTTCAATATATTTTATAGGCCAAGGCGATGGCGATGTTTGTAAAAAAACAATAAAAAAATTTTGTTAAAGAAAGTAATTCTTTTAAATTATTCGCAAAAATTTAAGTTATGTGAAAAAAGGCAAACTAAATAAAAATCTGTGTTGAAATAATGTATCAGTACGTAGTAAAAACGACAGAATCTAATACTAAAACGAGCAATTCTCGTAGCGTTTGTACACGTGTAAGGTGATACGGATGAAGTCCAAATTTTTTGACAATGCGATGTGCTGTAGATATGGATATTGTACTGGATTCCCGATTTGTGCATTTTGATTGAATTTTGTTTATTTGGTGATAGTTGCGACGACTTGCCATTCTATTGGACATTGTAAAAACGATGCAACAACGCAACTGCCGAGCACGAACGGTTTTCTGCAGAGAAATGTTAAGAAGAATCGAAGATCAAAATTTTTTCAGAAAAATTTCCCAAACACTGTTTGTCTCCCTCACACAGATTAGAATTCATCTGAATAAGCCGAGCAGGTAGTAAAATCTAATTTTTAGGGTCGACAGCTTTACTTACTTAATAAAAAATCAAAAAAAATATCTGCAAATAATTTTGCAATTTTGTGACGAAATGCCTATTTTTACATATTAATGGCTATAGCTCAATAATTTTACGATATAAAGTAGATAGTATAGTACTGTTTTAGAATCCTTATAAAGTAGGCTATTTTTTAAGTAGTTGGCCACCACAATTCCTGTACATTTTTTTTAAACCACAGGTGTAAATTTCAAAACTAAAATTTAAGTTTAGCGACTTCTTGTAAACTATTATTCATAGTAGTTGAGTTTTTTGAAACATGATTAAAGGCATTATTAGGGAACACTTTAAAGAAAAAAAATCCAATCTAGGCCTCAAATAGCGGAAGTGGTGCCCACAAATGTGCGAAAAACTGGGATTTTTCTAAATTTTACAAAAAATGGCATAGACGGCGAACTGTTTGAGATAAAAAAAATTTTTTTGGTTTTGTAACCCACCTCCCCCTCCGCACATGCACGTTCAGGATTATCCAGTCATTACGGGACACCCTGTATATATGTATATACATATATAATCTGAATCTCGGAAACGGCTCCAACGATTTTCATGGGGGATTTCGGGGGCGAAAAATTGATCTAGCTAGGATTCATTTTTAGAAAATGTCGTTTTATCCCTATTTTTAGGCAATGAAAAAATGCCTACAATATCAGTAGAATACAAAGGTAAATTTCGCAATTGTCAATAAAGTTGTAATAGCTCAGGTGAGAGATCGGCCGCTCGGCATCGACCGAGAAGACCACGGTTCAAATCCCCATGTCTCCAATCGATTATTTCATTTTCTTTTTTTAGGGTTCCGTATCCAAAGGGTAAAAATGGGACTCTATTACTAAGACTTCGCTGTCTGTCCGTCAGTCCGTCCGTCCGTCCGTCGGTTCGTCTGTCACCAGGCTGTATCTCAAGAACGGCGATAGCTAGGCAGTTTAAATTTTCACAAATTATGTATTTCTGTTGCCGCTATTACAACAAATACTAAAAACAAAATAAAATAAATATTTATGGGGGGATCCCATACAACAAACGCGATTTTCTTGCACTTTTTTGCTCGATATCAATAGTGGCAACAGGTATGCAATTCAAATATTCACAAAATACTCAGTTGTATTTTTACTTTAATAATAAATCATAAAATAAAATTAAAATGAATATTTAAGGGGGGCTCCCATACAAAAAAAAACGTCATATTTGCCTATTTTTGCTCGATATCAATAAATGGTAAGAGGTAGGCACTTGAAATATTCACAAAATACTTAATTGTATATTAATTTAATAATAAATAATAAAATAAAAAAATATTAGGGTGGGCTCACATACAAGAAAAGTGATTTTTTTCCGCTTTTTGCCCGATATTAAAATCAATGTACCTACTGTTGTTTACCTAGTCAATGGTACGGAACCCTTCGTGCGCGAGTCCGACTCGCACTTGGCCGATTTTTCTAATTGCACTCATGATTTTTTATTGAAATAAAAATACAATTTAGAAATACTGAGAAAAAAAAAACTAAAAATACCGAGCTAAGCTCGGTCACCCATTTCCTCATAGTACATTAACTGAGGTAGAGCATAGCTGGAAATTTCCTTATAAAATGTTATTTATTATCATATCAAAATTTCGATCCAGTGGGATTCGAACCCGCACCCCCGACATGTGTCGGTGCTCTAGCCAACTAAGATATGGAACGATGTGCAGCCGAATCGAAATTTTGATATGATTTTATTCGGTTTTAAGCAACCGTGGAGCCGTCTATAGTGATGTCCTTTACAGCACCCAACTATTCAGTTTCACATTACAATGAATTCTTTGAAGAGAGACGACACCATGCTATTTTTAGTTCGTTTTATTTTTTTATTTTTGTGTTTCCCACACGAGGAAATTATAAATTGTTATTTATTAAGCTCGTGTGGGAAACGCAAAAAAAATAAATAAAAAAAATAATACGAATTAAAGAAAATTTCCTTCTTAAAATATGGAGCAGCCCGATTGAGGAAGTACCTCGACCGTACATAAGATCACAGATATATAATACTGCTTTCAAGCAGTGTTGTGTTCCTGTTGGTGAGTAAGATGACCAGAGCTCCTGGGAGGAATTGGGGATGGGGTAAGCAACTCGCTTGCGATTCTGTTGGTGTTGCAGACGTCTATAAGCTATGGTAATCGCTACGTATTTGCCACCAGGCAAGCCGTACCCTTGTTTGTCGATCTAGTTGTATAAAAAAAATTTTGAAGTGAAACTACTTTAGGCGCATGAGGGTGAAATTTGAGCGACCGGTAACGCGCCAACACGGCAACGCAGTCAGAACTTGGATGTGTGACCGCCTGGGAACACTGCGTGACGTTGGCTTTTTGGTTTTTTTTTTTCAATTAGTTTTTTTTTGTATTTTAAACGTTTGAATTATTTTTTTTAATTAGTTTGCCAAAGAAGTTCCACTTCTAACATGTGTACTTTTTACGTTGTGCTTGTAAGCGATTACCAGAGCCTATAGACGTATGCACCACCAGAAGCATGGCAAGTGCGTTGCCGACCCCATCCCCATTTCCCCCCGGGAGCTCTGGTCACCTTACTTACTAACAGGAACACAACACTCGACTCCTTGAAATCACTTTTATTTCGTTGCGATCTTCTGTAAGATCGAGGTAATTCCCCAGTCGGGCTGCTCCGCATTTTGAGCAGAAAATGTTCTGCTGTGCCCTATCTCACTTAATTCCATGACAAGAAGACGATGTTGGGACGTCAGGCTTTCTTCTGGAATGACTTTACAGTTTGTTACCTTGCCGATATGACACCTTCTGATCAGCAGATAGTCAATTTGAGTTGAGTGGGTCCCACTCTTATACGTAATAAGATGTTGAGTATTCTTTGCGAAGAAAGTGTTCACGATGGCTAGATCAGACAGAGTACATGTTCTTAGAATCTTTTCGCCACCCACATTGCGACGACCATAACCAAAGCCACCATGGACATGTTTGTACTTCTCAGCCGACCTGCCCACGTGACCGTTTAAGTCCCCCCCAACAACAACAAACCCTTCAGTTTTCGGTAAAGCACGTAATAAGTTTTCATACTGCTCCCAGAAGGATTTCTTTTCGACAGCACTACAGCCAGCTTGAGGCGCGTAAGCACAGATCAGGCTGGTAGTAACTCCCTCAATCAGTACTCGTACCCGCATTAATCGGTCACAGCGATGATCAATTGCTAGTAGATCCTTACAAAGCTCTTCACAAAGTACTACTGCTACACCGTTTCTGCCTGTGAGTGACCCAGTGTTTATAAGCTGGTAACCTTGCCCGATGTTACGTGACTCGTTGCCCTTCCAACGTGTTTCCTGAAGGAAAGCGCATTGGATCCGACGCCTCATGAGTACGTCTGCGAGTTTACTACATCGTCCATTTAGAGAGCCAATATTCCACGTTGCAAAGCGTAGTTTCCGTCCGGGTACTGGATCACTTATCACAGGTGTAGGGCGACGTGCTTGCGCATCGGTTAAGGATGACACCCTAGCCGTATTCATCTTTTTTTGTCTCTTACTTATAGAGACAGTTGCGAGTTCCCCACATCGTCCCGTTAGAGAGCCAATATTCCACGTTGCCAAGCTGAGTTTCCGTCTGGGTACTGGATCACTTATCACAGGTGTAGGGCGACGTGCTTGCGCATCGGTTAAGGATGACACCCTAGCCGTATTCATCTTTTTTTGTCTCTTACTTATAGAGACAGTTGCGAGTTCCCCACATCGTCCCGTTAGAGAGCCAATATTCCACGTTGCCAAGCTGAGTTTCCGTCTGGGTACTGGATCACTTATCACAGGTGTAGGGCGACGTGCTTGCGCATCGGTTAAGGATGACACCCTAGCCGTATTCATCTTTTTTTGTCTCTTACTTATAGAGACAGTTGCGAGTTCCCCACATCGTCCCGTTAGAGAGCCAATATTCCACGTTGCCAAGCTGAGTTTCCGTCTGGGTACTGGATCACTTATCACAGGTGTAGGGCGACGTGCTTGCGCATCGGTTAAGGATGACACCCTAGCCGTATTCATCTTTTTTTGTCTCTTACTTATAGAGACAGTTGCGAGTTCCCCACATCGTCCCGTTAGAGAGCCAATATTCCACGTTGCCAAGCTGAGTTTCCGTCTGGGTACTAGCGTCGTTAGCCATGGCTGTATTTGACACGGTAGCCCTTGCTCACTTATTACAGGTGTTGGGCGATGTGTCTGGACGCCCGTTGATGCCCTAGCCATATTCATCTTTTTTTTGTCTCTTACTTATAGAGAACGGCTGAGTGTGATTTTTACATTGAGCAATTGCCATCTGACCTCCAAAACCCACATTTAGCTGGAAAACTGAAGTAGCGAGGATTCAGGAGTAAAGATAGCGAAAGAAGGAGGAAAAAGGGAGTCAGAGGAAAGTGGGACGAAAGGATACAACTAGCATGGACTGGGTGGGGGCATGCTTATGGTGGCTCGAGGAACCGGGGTCGTGCACCCGTATGCCCTTAAACAAGTATCGGACAGATGCTGGACAGGTCATCCTCTGGGAATCACAAGCATTCTGTTTACGTTAAACATATTGTTTCGACATTAGGCGACCGAGTTTTACTCTATAGTGATCAACTAGGTTAACTACTAAAACACGAGTTCTTATACAAAGTTAATTGCCACTTACGTGGATTTTTTTTTGGTGTCATTGGCATTCTTATTATTTAGTAATTTGTACAAATATCCAAAGCAACGTATAATGTCTATTACAACGCTTTTTATTTAAATATTAATTAATTATTATTCCTATTATTATGTACATAACGTTCAGGTTATTTTTTTGGTAAACATTTTTAATATCATAATTATTATTATCAAAAATACCGACCGTTCCAGCAGGGATCGAACCTGCACCCCCGTGACTGACTGACTCACCGTGTCGGCACTCTAGCCAATTAAGCTATGGAACGATTTACTCACCCGGTCGAAATTTTTGATATGGTGCTTTTTTATTCTTATTCTTATCGTTATTCTAATCGTATTTCTTACAAATTATACGCTTAAAATAACGGTAAGATAAGGGGTACCCCCGATTTGTCAACTCTATAATTTATTGATATAGTGACACCAGATAACCTCGATTTGTTAATAATGATTAAATAAATAACGTTATCATTATTTTTGATTACTAGCTGTGCTCCGCCGTTTCACCCGCGTTTATTTGATTAAACTAAATATACTCTATGCTATGAAAGCCTTACATACTTTTTATTATTATTATTATTAGTCAGTTAGACTAAGTTTTTTGACTCACGGTATCTAATAGTAAGGAGTTGCTTGCTGTTAATGTTCTTTTACCATTTTTCTTGTCCCTTGAACTAAAATTTTGATATTAAATGCTCAATGGAGATTAACATGTCTCTTAAATAAAATGCCTGTTTAGGAATATTTCCTAAAAAAATTATCGTGATATTTAGCAGTTATTTTTACGGCTTGGCATAAATCTTGGTGTATTGAGAGTTCTAGTTCATGTGAGAAATTAACACGGAGAATGTAGTATTTGAGTCTCCGTAAGTTAAGTAAATTTACACTTAGAGCCACTTAAATGTAAATTATTGTGATTATATAATTAACGAAACGTATCGTTTTTTATTTGTTGTTAAATGTTAGTCCCTAAAAATGATAGAACGATTTAAATCATACATTATAAGGAAAAAAATAGTACGTTTATATTAACACAACTTTACTATTTATCATTATAATATTAAAATTTATTTCAATTACTAAGTGTGTGGTTTGTATCAAGTATGTTAAGTAAACAGTTAGTTCTTCTTCTATTTTTAAGAGTCACAATGTGTGCAACCACTATGAGTCATCGTAAATTAAGTAGTAAGACCTAAGATAGCATAAACTGTCCTGGTATCATTTATAGATTAAGATAATGTAAGGTTTTGTGCAGCTATATTGCGGTGGGTGCTAATATAAATAGCAAGAACGACACGTTAAGAACATATTTATCAGTTTTGTAAGAGCGACGTGTACATCATGATTTTCAAATCAATTTTAGTAAGCATCGCATTGCATTTAGCTTGTGTGACTGGTACGTACTCGTATATGTAATGTACTTAGACGCATAGCTAACTTATTGAAATTCTTCACTTATGTTTGACTCCGCCACCTGAACTATATAATCTCAGTTTTGTCAAAAAAAAAATAAAAATAATAATATGTTTTTGTCTTAAATATTTGATAATAGAGTACGTTTTTAATGTTAATAGTTATCATTTTCACAAATTGCAGAAATGTTCTGAAAATTCCATAATAACTCAAAATATGAACTCCTGTGTCAAAGACTGCAAGATTTGTTAGTTACATTTAAAAACATTAGAAGACTACTCATTTTTATTAATGGTATTTAAGTAAGGCTATTTTGCCTGTTTTCAGCCTGCCCTTCCATTGTCAGTAGAAGAGAATGGGGTGGATATGATCCATTTCAAATAATAAGGTTCCCTGGGCCAAGAGATATTGTTATTATTCAGCACACCGTCACAGCGCGATGTACCACAGACTCGGCATGCAGAACTATGATACGGAGCATCGAAGACTACCACGTGGATACTTTGAACTACAACAGCATAGGAATGAAGTATGTGTTTGTTTAATAACCAAACAAAGCTGACGGGATTTGTTTAGTTATCTTATTTATACTGAAATTAAAAAACCTAATAAGTATTAAATAAATATATTTCTTATGTCCAGCTTCTTGATTGGTGGAAATGGAATAATTTACGAAGGTGCCGGCTGGCAACAACAGGGGTCTCACACTCGCGGATATAACCACAGATCTATTGGAATATCGTTTATTGGAAACTATAATCGTAAGTTAATCTAGTTTATTAGTCCATCTTTTGATCCATGTTTTGATCACTTTCATATCATCAACTTCTATATGAGTTTATAGTTAATCGCCCTCTTAAAAAATATTTTTGTGTAAAATATTGTATTGTTAATAGATTACTACTATAATAAGATAAAACTGTATAATTGCTTTATTCTGAGTAGTAATTGATAGTATAGGAGTTTTGTAAATTATGGTTACTTAGTTACTTGGTATATTATTAAATTTTATCGAAAAATTCAAGGTTTGAATTGATCTAAGATGAAATGAAAATTTTTTCGTAGTTAATTTTTTTATAACCTGTTCAACTATCGTTCAATAACGTCGAAGACGTAAACATATTTTAGAATTTCTCTTGACAAAGTCTATACATATTTTTAGATGACCAGCCATCCGCTGCCCAACTGAAAGCAGCGCAGGACCTCATTCGGTGTGGAGTACAACAAAGGCATCTCAGTCCTACGTATCACCTTGTGGGCCATAGACAACTCATGGCAACGGAGAGTCCCGGAAGAAACCTCTACAGAATTATTCGCGGCTGGCCCCGTTTCTTAGCCGACGTCTCATCTATAAGAAATTAAATACATTGTACTCTTCGTGATCACCCGAAATGGAATTATTGTTTTTTTTTTTTTCAGTTATATGTATTTTTTGAATCCCTTAACGAAATTAACAAAAGAGTCACTTCCGTTCAATTGATTTTGGCTGATATTGTTTTAATTAATGTTTTCTTAATTATTTTAGATTTTTAAAATCTTTTTTTTTATTAAAATAAATTTTGTGTTTACACTCGTTAACTTTTTATCACTCGACGTAGTTAGTGGGTTGTTGCCTTAATATGTCAAATATACTCGTATTTATGTTAATCATACAACTAATTTTGTCTAGGTATCCCATTGCTTTTCTATAAGCGATTTATTTTGTTCCAATGTACTGTTTTGGAAACTGACACGATTCGATTTTTATTATTTCAGTATACTTTATAGGCCAGTTCCAGCCAGTTTTCCTTCTCCTACATGGGGAAGAGGCCTATGCCCAACAGTGGGATATTACAGGCTGAATCGTGATTGTAGGCCAGTTCCGATGTTTTTTTTTTTTAAATTGGTAAAAGAATTAAGTTTTTTGAATTTTTCGTATAAATTTTGAGGTGAAAAAAGTAAAAACATAAAAGTTGTTGATCTTTTCATCACCTCCAATTTTTTTATTTAACTTTTTTCGATAGGACTCGTAGTTTTGCTGGAAATCATGATATACCGTTTTCAAACTTAAAATCTCCCCTTCCCCCTCCACTTCCCGACCTCAAATCTAAATAATTATTTTTTATTTTATTTTGTCATATTTACTTACTTTTCTAGTGGGTTAAATAAATCATATATTTTAGTGAGGATATTTTGTAATTTATTTCAATACGAAAATAATTTAAATAAAGCAAAGATTTTTATTAAAATTAAGCCATAGACTTGAGTAACTCTTACTACTTTAATAGTACCTAGTCTTTATTTTTGTTCTCATAAACTTAGGAAAACTTTTTAACTTCTGATTCATAAACAAGCCGCCTTGTTTGTTATTTGACCTGGAGGCTTGAAATTACATAAAAAGATAATTATTAGGAATTTGGTAAATATTACCTGCATACACCGAAACGAGGAGTTAGGGTGGGTATCAGTACTAGAATGTTCTGCTATTTCCTTTTCTTCCGAAATAATGACATTTAAAATTCCATCCTCCACAGTATCGTTCATAATTTTCTTGTGTTGTTTTCATATCAAATTAAACGCGGTAATTAATTTAATATTTCGTCGAACACTTTGTTGTAAATATTGAATACCAGTGTAATGTGATTATTCAAAAGGTTTTCAATTTTTGCGATTGTTCCTGATTTAAGTCACACTGTTATCTCAGTGTAATTCAGAAACGCTATGCAATGTTTGTGGTCGCCAGTGTTGCCAGACTTTTTTATCCGAAGTAGCCTGGCCTTAGTGCAAATGTAGCCGATTGTAGCCCCGAGATAGCCCCAAGCGGGAAATTTTAAATATATTTTTTTTCTACATTAAAATAAGCAGGTAATTTAATATTTCTGACGAAAAAAAAAGATAGCCGTTGGCTACCTACAGCCAACGGACAAAATATTATAGCCTCTCGGTAAGAAAGATAGCCATTTTGGCGCTTAATAGCCCCATCTGGCAACACTGGTGGTCGCACGGCCTCTGGTGGTTGTATAAAGGTCAAACTACACTGTATTCTGGTAAGCGTAAAGCTTAATTCCTATATAAAATGTAAATTCACACATTGTTTCTCTATACAACGTTGTTTGTTTTAGTAAAGCACGTAATATAAAGGTAAAAATTGAAACTCATTAACACTGTGTCCTTATCATTATTTGAATGACACTAAAGTTAAATTAATTAGACGTAAAAGTAGCTTGTGCCAGTTAGTTATTATTTTATGTAACACCTATACCCGTGACTTCACAACACACTACAGCAACTATGACGTGAAACTATGAATTTTGAAATAATTATTAGAAAATCTTTACCAAAAAAAAAGGATAAATAAAATCAAACTATAGGTGATGAATTTTACCTGAATGCATATTTTTGCTTGTGTCAATCATCTGAGTTTAAAGTATGTAGGGTCCAACTAAAAATTTACAGAAAGGCAGAAAGAAACCGCTATCGATTCATCGACCATTATCGATTCATCGATCCGTTATCGATTCATCAATCAGTCGACCACAGAAATTTTGTTTAAAGAATTTGAACTACTACAGTTTTATCACAACGTATTTAATTTAATTTATTTATTTTTATTATTATACATAAACAATAAACGTAAATCAATTGTAATGAAAAAAAAATGTTTAAATAATTGTCGTAAAAATTTTCCGCCTTTCTTATATACATAATTAACAAGATCACGCCATTAAAGTAAAAAAAATATTCATACTTTGTTTATAATAATTTTTGTACTTGAACATCTAATTGACTTATCCAAAAAAATGATGATTTTTCTGGCACTATTTACTATTACTACTTATTGGAAATATCTTCCTCTTTCAGAATCTTTTTTTAATTTTTTGAAATTTCTAAAATATTAGATAATAGTTTGTGAAATATTGGCAAAAAACGAAATGCCATTTTTTCCTTTTTTTAATTGTTTATAACATTTGCAATTTTTTACGTGATAATACACGCTTATAGAGCATTTTTCTAGACGTTATTCCGAATCCAACTAGCTATCACACATAATTTTAAGAGCAGTATCTCTATTTTCGACCATTTTCAACTTGTAGACTAGACTATTCGGCTTTTCCTAAGACTAAAATCTTTAATTAAAGCACAATATTAAAACGACTGAACTGAAGGACTGAAATCCGATCTTGCGTCATCGAATTTCTCAAATACTCGTATGTCTTAATAATTTTAATAAAAAAATACAGTTAAAATCTATATTATTTTAAATTTGCTTGTTGTTGCGCGAGGCCCCTGCAAGAGCTAGGCCCCGGGCGATCGCCCCGTTCGCCACCCCCTAAGGCCGCCACTGTGAATCATTAATGTCATAAAAGAAATTCTATCTTGATTAGATATGACTGATAGAGGTTTCATAATATAGGTATATGTATAATTTACAACAAGGCAAAGACATAATTATCATATCAATAAATTGCAAGGGCATCAAAAATTAAATCGGGGAACTCCTGTGCTAAACTGCATGTGTGTAACTTCTTTAATCCTTTATGATACTTTTTTATATAATTATGTCCATTATATTAATAATTATTTATAATAATTAGTATTTAGAGCCAAATAAGTATACCTACTGAATTTTTTCTCATCTTCCGGTTCTAAGAAATATATTATTTAGTAACTATACCTACCTAATATTTGAAATATACTAATATTTAAAATTTTCGATTCAATAGATTTCAGCAAAGATGAAATACCGGTCCCATTCTGTAATCTGTTGATGCAGTAATAACATTGTGGTAGTCAAAATGAATAGATAGAATTTACTTTTTTTATACCACTAGGTCGCAAACAAGCGTACGACTCACCTGCTTACCATCCACTCAACAGCTTACCATCAGGTGAGTATAAGCTACGGCTTATACACGCCCGCAACACCAAAAGCATCGCAAACACGTTGTCGACCCTTCTCCTAATCCTCCCAGGAGGTCCTGGGAGGATACCGGTCATCATACTACATAAACACAACAATCTCTCGCTCGAAAGCAATCTGTGACCTTCTGTAAGGTTAAGGAACTTTCCCAGTCGGACTGCTCCAGATTTTGAGGAGGATATTTCCTGCTGTGCTCTACCTAACTTATTAATTAAATAGTTTCATATTTATGTACAAATAGCCTACAAGTGATGGCATTAAACCTATAAGTTTAAACATAAAAGTTTATTCAACTATTTGGTGCATGTTCATTGGCAAAAATACAGTGTATCGCCTACGATTAACGCAATTGCAATAAACGTTTCATAAGAAGTGTACTTTTCCTTTGATTAATATTTTACATTGATTTTTAACCGACTTCTCCGTGATATAAACTCAAGAAGAAATGATAATATAATTTCAGATTTCTCAAAATACTTGCTTCTTTTCTAATCAAAATATTTATTTTTATAAACAATACCTGTAAATTTTTGCTTCATAAAGTTAATACGTCGTTCATGGAATACAAAAAAACGATTAAACGCCCTTGAAGCTGTGAAAAAATTTAAAATTTCTAAGCCAACAAATCCTTCTCCTACATGGAGAAGAGGCCTATGCCCAACAGTGGGTTATTACAGGCTGAATCGTGAAGCCAACAAAAGATACAGCCGTTTATGCTGCAAATTTTCGACACTCGCAAGGGAATCGAAACCTACAGGGTAGGTACTTCCCGTAAACTCAGAATCTTAAAATTTGGTACGAAGCAACGTCTTATAGCACAGATAAAGGAAAAATTGTGAAAAGTATACATTTTTAGTAAAATCATAAAAAAAAAAATATTTTGAATAATTTTAAACTTAATACCCCTTTTCTCATGAACGCGTGAAGGTATTAAATTGAAATTCAGAATCAAAACCTAAAGGATACTTCCAATCGACCTAGAATCTGGAGGCATGAAGCAACGTTTTAAAGCACACATAAAGGAAAATTTTCGAAAACCTTAAATTTTTTGTTACATCGCAACGCGTACGCACTGGCCCGGCCGCGGACCGCGGGGCAGGCAGTTAGCCTAAAGGGCCCCGTAGACGATCAAATATTTGATCAAACTTCATATTAAATTTCTGCTTGACAAACGTGTTTGTCAAATTATTTGATCGTTTGCGGGGCTGCGGGCTTTTTTGATGTGTTTGTTATATGAAAACATGAAGTTTGATCAAACATGTTTGACAAACAAGTTTGATCGTTTACGGGGCCCAAAAGAAAAGGGTATCGCGGTACTGGCGGTACAGCAAGCGGCAGCCGTGCGCCTTCGCCATTCGCACGAACGCGCGGACGCTGTTCGCACGTGTTTGCAAATATATAATTATGGCTACAGTTGCATTAATCGTCAACGAAAATACTATTTTACATAATATCATACCTATGCTTCGAGATGGAAGTTGTTTATTTCATGCAATAGCGTATTCTATTTACAATTCTACTAATTTTAATCAAACACAATTACTAAGAACTACAATAGTTCATTATATTTATGATAACTGGGACGAGTTTATTTTTTATACAAGCAATGCCCGGGGAGATCCTTTCTCTTCACGACAAGAGTACAAAGCTACGATGCTCCAATCCTCCAGTTATGGCGGTACTGCTGAGTTGATGGCAGCAGGATTTTTGTATCCAGCGATGTTCGAAGTGTATGAACGTAATACTGGTATTCTGAGGGGTGTATTTGGCAGAGAAGGATATGCAATAAAGCGTTTACTTCTTTCAGGTAATTTATCATCTGGTCATTATGATTTTTGTACGCCAATAGGGTCCGAAGTATTACTAAATAATTCATACAATAAAAGCTTGCTAAATATAACACAAAATTCAAAGGTTGGTCGTCGAAGATGTAATAAAGGTGGTCGTCCAAAAAATTCTGAAAAGTCCCGCTCAGAACAAGTACTTGAAGCTAAAAAGAAATACAAGCAAACTCATTCTAAGTCTGGTGATACACTTTCTCAAAAAATTATTTCTGTTCCTCATAAAAGAAAATCGCCAGAAGATCTTGAAAAATATAATAAAGAGAAAAAAACGTGTATCGAGAAAAAAAGAACACGTTAAAATTAAGGAGAGAATAAGAAACAGACTGCCAAAGAGATTACAAAGGACACAAGAATCTACCAGGAAACGTGACAATATACGTGCTCGTGACACGGCTGCTCATCTTGTGTTACGCGTCTTTTTATTGATGTATTCTGACTATTTTATTAATAGAAAATTATATATTAGACTGAGAATGTAAACTTGTAGACTAATTTAGATTAAGAATATTAAATGATTTTTAAAGGGACATGAAACTTGAAATCTTAAAATAAAATGTCAACATTTTAGGTTGTTAAAATTTATAATAGAATTTAATCAAGGGAAGTAGTTATTAATTATTTTATTTAAAATTTTGTTTTTATTAATTTAACATATATTTACTCACTAAACACATTTTTATTAAGCTCTCTCCTTTTAATAATTTAAATGAATGCTGCACTGTTTAAAAAAAAATTTTATAATTTAATTATCAAATAATAATTTAATTTTAAAGGATGACAAATTTTTGTCAGAAAATGAGTAATTTTATAAATAAGAAAAGTGATTCAATAAATAATTTAAATTTAAATGATGATTTTTTACCGGATTTTTAAAGAAAATGAAAGTAAGAGTAATAGAATTGATAATTTTAATATTGTCATCAACAATAATATGATGACGATAAATATAAAATCTTCTATGATAATATTGAACCTTGACAACGTACTTGCAGTGCATTGGGTGCTGCATAATACGTAAGTAGTAAAATTAGTGAACGAATCATATTATTATGTAATGACTTTTAAAATAAATTAAGAATCCACCAATTTATATGCTCTTACACCTTTTAAATCTTGTACACAATTTATAATAAAATAAAAATGATAAGAAATACCAGAAACTAAAATGTTAGAATATAAATTATATAATTGTTGCGTTATTAGCACCGTTTGCTTTGCTTCGTAAATAGACAAGGATTGTCTGTTGTTGTGAAAAAAGAGTAACACAATACGCGACTGCATCTACCAAATAATAATACTCGATTGGATAGATTATCAATTATACATAGTTATCCGTATCGTAATATAAGATAAGGTACAAAGGATTTATCGGAATTAAAAGTAATATAATTATATTTTATTACTCGAAGATGATATCTGTATAAATATTCGTTTCAGTTCCGGTTGGTCCCCGAGGGATTCCCCTTGTGGCTAGAAGGTCTGAAAAGTTGGTTTTGATTGTTACCATACATAGGAGTTCATTTCAGCAAGGAACACAACCGTGTATTTAAAAAAAGTGTGTGTGTGCAATTCAAATACGGCAGAAGTAAAACTTTTGAAAAGTTGTAGGAAGGTAGGCCGTTGCGATTTGTTCTATTGACGAAGATCACTGTCTCGTGAAAACGGTCGTAAGTGCCATGAAAAACGCGGTTTGAGCAGTACGGTATTCTATCTCATTCTATCCTGTACATTTATGTGTTTGTTTCTCTACTGTGACGCATTTTCGATTAAAAACTAAACATGAAAATGCATTGTTAACAACATGTACCTACATGACTGTTTTTATTATAAATTCGATCAAAGATCTATTGGAATTTATTGCACAGATTTTAAATTTTAAGAAGACAGGTAAAAAATAGTGTAAAATAATGCTGATAAATAAAATTATAAGAACTACAAAGACTTTAAATAACTTTAAATATTTTAACAAATAAGCTACCATTTCATTTGTCTTAAAAATTTTATACCAAATATACAATTAGTTATCATAATATGAAATAGCTTTATAAGAGTACATACTTGTGAACTTTAAAATAATGAAAAGAAAATTGTGTTGCGGAATGAAAATTCTAGAAATAAAATTATACATGATATATTATGTGATGACACAATCGATTTTAGAATTATTACAATTCATCAAGATAACGAATTACGCAAGTGCCAATTGCGTACTAAGGAATACAAAAACTTATCGATTATTTTTTGGGTGGTTTCATGAAACATTTTTTTTTATTTTTCTAAATTAATATTAGAAATCATATTTTTGAATATTTCATTTACTATTTCTTATTTCACGATTCACGATCACGATTCAGCCTGTAATATCCCACTGTTGGGCATAGGCCTCTTCCCCATGTAAGGAGAAGGATCGGAGCTTAATCCACCACGCTGCTCCAATGCGGGTTGGCGGATATATTTCCTACTATGAGTAACGATCGCTATCAGGTGTACATGATAACAACCGGGACCGACGGCTTAAAGTGCTCTCCGAGGCACGGAATTTCTTATTTATAAATTGGATATCAAATTTTAAATGTTACTACCATAACCAGTTGATTCTAGTTACAATGCTACAACAATTTTTTAATACATTAGAAAGAAAAGCATCACAATAAAAAAAAAAAAAAAAAAACAAAATATACAGACTCAAATAAAGTGTACTTATCATAAATGATCGTTAATCGGTCGTGAGACTTATGATAATATAAGCTATCATTACAATGTTTAAAGATTCAGATAAAATAAAGGTTTATATATCTTGCAGCAAATTCTGTTGTACATTAGAAAGAAAGCATTACTAACAGACTTGTCCATCCTGTAAGTGATTTGGGCATCATGTTTTTCAAACTAATTTTATTTGGCGTCGCAGTACATCTAGTTTATGTCACTGGTAAGTTGGTATTATAATTTTGCCATATAAAAGTATTTCGAATATGACAGCCTATTGTGTGTACAATTTGTGGTCTTTACTCATATAGCAAAGAATAATAACTTTAAATACATATGGGTTAAGCACTCAAAAATTATGGCCAGGAAGTCTGACACTTCTCCAATATTTTTTATAAGGTGCGAGAAGGATCTTGTCAGAATAGTTTAAAATATATTAGTTCGACCTTTTCTCTATTATACTTAAAACTTTTATTTTTATTTGATGCATTGTCGCAAGGTTTGAGAGCCGTCACCGTTCGTTTGTTATCGTTTAATATTATTTATGAATACGAGTGTGTTGCAGAGTTCAAGCTAATATTATGCGTAAGTATGCATCCTTTGACGCAAAGTTCACCTGTATGGGTATGTTTATTCATAATCGTAGTGCCCATTTTAGTTTGCGCGCTATTTAACTTAAGTTTAATTTCGCCTGTCAATTACCCCGACTACACAAGACCCATTATTAACTATTTCAAATTTACCCTACTGTTTATTGATATTACTCGTATTATTTGTTATATTAACACAAAATTGGTTCGAATTAATACTAATATAATTGTAAATGCCTGTCCCTCCAGATACTATACGCGTAACGTTATATTAATACTATTGTTACAAAATATATTTTATATACTTTTATATTATACGGATGCGTATACTTTGTTACTTAGTATGAGTAACTGTCCCTCCTGGGATTATCTGCCTGACGGTGTATTTTTATTATTATATATACATACTTATAAACATGTAATAATGAAGTTATACTTCATTTTGTTATTATGGAGCGTGAGTGATTTTTGTACTCGTACGTCAACTGGTCTTGTGTTGTCTATAGTGATAATTGGTACCTCATATTATACTCTTTTGATAATCCTATTATTTGCGGTTTTGCTCAGGTTGTGGATTGTATGTTTATGTATGTATATATGTGTATGTGCGTGTATGTATGCTTTTATAATTATATGTATGCGTATCTATGGCTGTGCATGTATGCATATGTGTGTGTGGGTATATATGGATATGTATGCGTGTTATATGTGTATTATGATTACTGATGGCTTCGTACGACCTTAAAATGTATTACCAAAATGCTCGAGGACTACGCACCAAGACTCACGCATTCCGACGGGGAGTGCTCCTCTCCTCTTATGATATTATCTCACTAACGGAGACCTGGCTTCCGGATGGTCTAGGTGATAGCGAATTATTCGATGATAGGTACATTGTCTGGAGGCGTGATAGGAATTATCAATTAACACAAGTGAAGTATGGAGGTGGAGTATTACTAGCTACTCACCGTCGGTTAACCGCAGTGGAACGCCCAGAATGGCACTCCTCTGCTGAAGACATCTGGGTTACAATCACAACGAAAAAAGCTAATCGGAGATCACACTCAAATAAAATTCATATCTGCACTCTGTACTTATGTAAGGAAAATTTAGGTAATTCTTTCAATACGCAATTGGAAAACTTCTCAGAGAAGCTGTCGCTCATTGTTAGTTCATGTCCGAACGATTTATTTTTAATATTAGGTGACTTTAACTTAAGTAACATCAACTGGAATGGTGAGATTAACTGTTTGCAACCTAATGGTATTGTTGGCGAATCGCAAGTACTATTTTTCGATACCCTAGCAGAGTGCAACCTTAATCAGTTTAACTTAATTAGAAATATTAACAATAGAATACTTGATTATGTTTTGTGTAACAAATACGTGTGCGTATCGGCATGTGACGATCCTCTGGTACCAGAGGACCTTCACCATAAGTCGTTAGATCTAATTTTGACCTGTGATCTAGATGACTCACTTGAAACTAATCGCAGACTTAAATATTTTTATGACAAAGCAGATTACGAGGCAATTTCTTCCGCACTAAATGAAGTGAACTGGGTGATGGACCTGAACAATAGCCCTTTGGACAATGCCGTTGATATTTTTTATGCCCACTTATACAATGTTAGAGATAAACATGTCCCTCATAAAATAATAAGTTCTTCTTCATATCCACCGTGGTATAGCTGTTCACTTAAGAAACTATTGAAAGAAAAATACAAATATAATAAAAGATATCAAGTTTACGGTAATATGGCTGATCTCGATACTTTTAGACTTCTTCGAACTAGGGCTAAACGTTTAGAACAGGAGTGCTACAATAATTACATAAAACGTACGGAAGATGCGATAGTTAGGCAACCAAAAAAGTTTTGGTCGTTTGTAAAATCCATCAATAGGGGGTCTAACTCACTTCCGTCTAAATTATACTACGAAGGACGATCTGCAGATACTGGTCAAGGTGTTTGTAATCTTTTCGCTTCCTATTTCCAATCAACTTTTCTTTCTCAATTGTCACATGGGAATAACTTAAATTATTCACATTTAAACCCAAATAACGTCTCTGTTTCTATTAGTGATGTAGAAATTAGCACAGATTCAATTTTGAAATTATTAAATGCATTAGACTTAACCAAGGGTTCTGGACCAGACCAGATTGCACCTATCTTTGCCGTCAAATGCGCTGAATCAATTTCCATGCCTTTATCCATTATATTCAAGCGCTCAATCTCGGAGGGACTCGTACCTCGTATTTGGAAATCCGCATTTATTTCCCCGATACATAAAAGTGGTAGTAAAAATGATGTCAAGAACTATAGACCTATATCAAAATTATGCCTCTTTGCTAAAGTGTTTGAACGCATAGTGTATTCTCAAGTTTATGCATCATTATCATCATTTTTTATTCCAGAACAGCATGGGTTTTTAGCGATGCGTTCTACTTCGTCTAATCTCTTATCTTTCACAGATTTTGTAACAGCTAGCATGGATTCTGGGGGTCAAGTTGACGCTATTTTCACAGATTTTAGCAAAGCTTTTGATTGCATTGATCATCAAATATTACTACAAAAACTCCTCTTTGCTGGAATTCATGGTAATTTATACCGATGGTTTACCTCCTACATTGAAAAAAGATCGCAAGCAGTAGTAGTGAATGGATTCTCATCAAACTGGAATAATGTCCCTTCTGGAGTTCCCCAGGGGTCATTGCTGGGGCCCTTACTTTTTAATGTTTATATAAACGATGTAGCCTCCTGTTTCCAACACTCTAACTTTCTTCTGTACGCCGACGACATGAAGATATTTAAAAAGATTGATTCACTATGTGATTCTACGCTTTTACAGGAGGATTTGGAACGTTTTGAGCAATACTGCCTTCGTAATAACTTACAGCTAAACATTCGGAAATGTTACTGCATGACTCTCACTCGCAAATTTAAATACGTGAAAACTCTATATAAGTTTACAGATCAGGTGTTACACAGGGTAAATGAGATCCGTGATCTGGGTATTATGCATGATCCTAAATTAACATACGAAAGGCATATAGACCAGATCTGTAAAAAGGCAAATAAAACTATGGGCTTTGTTTTTCGGTCAAGTTCCCAATTCAATAGTATAAAGGTAATTAAGGTCCTTTATTGTTCTTTGGTGCGTAGTATTCTCGAGTATTGCTCACAGGTGTGGAATCCACGTTATAACGTCTACATTGATAGGATTGAGTCCATACAGCGTAGATTCTTGAAATATCTACAGTACAGGCTGGGAATCAACGATTGCAATTATGAGGCAAGGTGCCGTAGACACCATTTACTACCCTTACAGGAACGGAGACAAATTGCCGACGTTGTCTTCCTAGTAAAAATTGCTCAAAACCATGTAGATTCTCCACATTTACTCTCAAAGATTAACTTGAGGGTGCCTTATAAAACATCTAGGCAACCTTTATGTTTGGACATTCCGCAGTCCGCATCCAATTATAGACAAAACTCTTTCTTTATTCGTGCAACTAAAAGTTTGAACAGTGTGGTGGCGTCCACTCAGCTTGATCTCTTTACTTCTTCAACACTTCATTTCAAAACTACTTTAGCGAACACTTGGTTTGACGGCTCTCGAACTGATTCGTAGGTGGCATTTATCATTTTAATACAACTGTATCAAGTGAACAAGCTATTCTTTTGTAATTTAATTGTGAAAACATGTAATTGGTGTTTAGTTTTAATTTAGTTATGTTCTTTTGTAATAAAACACTGTTTGTTTTCCTAATAAATAAAAATAAAAATAAATAAAATAAAATAAAATAGCTTTGTGAACTATTTGTGAACTAACTGTTATATATAAAACACATCTTAAAATATTTCAAAATAGTACAAAGTATTTCAAAATTGATATTTTTCAACAAAGCTACAATTCGAGCTTACTCATCCAACTAAGGCAAATAAAATGTTACATAAAGTTTCAATCGATAAAAGGGGTTTTGAAAGAGGAAAAAAGAAAACAGAGAAAACTCTGTAAAATTCTGTATCATCATCATCATCATATCAGCCTGTTGCAGTCCACTGCTGGACATAGGCCTCCCCAAGCTCGCGCCAGACATCCCGGTTTTCCGCAATCCCCATCCAGCCTACACCAGCAATCTTACGTAGATCGTCGGTCCAGCGGGCCAGAGGGCGTCCTACACTGCGTTTGCCAATACGCGGTCTCCACTCCAGGACACGTCTGCTCCAACGGCCATCGGTCCTGCGACACAGATGACCAGCCCACTGCCACTTCAACTTGCTGATTCTGTGGGCTATGTGTTATAAATTTCTGTATATAGATTTTAAAATATTACTTTTTTATATTGTGTACCTGTTTGTTTAAAATGTTTAATTTTCGTTATTTTTAAGTAAAACTTTTTCGTCAATTCCTCAGCAACTCCAACTTCAACAGCCTGCCCTCCTATTGTCAGTAGGGATGACTGGGGTGGATACGCTCCAATTCGTGATCTAAGGTTCCCTGGACCTGTAGATATAGTTGTCATACAACACACCGCTACTTCTAAATGTACCAGAGATTCGACATGTAAAACCATGATACAGGGCATTGAAGACTATCACGTCGATACTTTATACTACAACAGCATAGGAATGAAGTATGTATTTTTTTACTAATTATATATTTACTGCTAATGATATTATTTACTTATTGTTATCGCTTATCCCAAGGGTCATGAGACCGGTTTAAAAAATGTGTGTATGTACTAATGTAAAGTTGTAATATGTAGTAATGTTAAGAAGTTGTACTTCATTGGCTTGCTAACTTCAGAGTGTCGGTATTTTGTGACGGTGCGCGCGCGTCATAAACATTTATTTTCATCATTTTTCCCTAACGCGCCAAAAGAAGTATAGCTTTAAAAATGTTACAAATCATTTGTTATAAGAATGCCTTAAAGATATAATAATCCGATTCACATTTACAAACTTTCGTAAATCATTCGATAGCGTAGCATGTCGGATATTTTGATGGTTTTGATGTTCCTCCTTATTAAATACGGTTTTTCTTATCAGCTTCCTGATTGGTGGAAATGGTAAAGTTTACGAAGGTGCTGGCTGGGAACAAATAGGGACCCACACCGCAGGATATAATCATAGATCTATTGCCATATCGTTTATTGGAAACTATGAACGTAAGGAAAACAAACTTTATGCTTTTTACGAGCTAATATTATAATATTCATGTGAATACTAATGGAAAAAATTTGTGATATTTTTATTATTTATGTTGTTTTTTTATTTTTGTCGTTGCTGTTTTTGTACAGGCGTGAAAAAGGTTTTAAAGAAATAAGTACATAAAAATGCTTTTTGTATTTTAATATAAGTTTAAAAACTGTTTAACTCGTGTAATTATTAAAAAATTAATTTCAGATGACAACCCTACCGATGCACAGCTTAAACTAGCGCAGGATCTCATAAAATGCGGAGTGGAAAAGAAATATCTTGCTCCCAACTATCATCTAGTTGGCCACAGACAATTCATTTCAACACTGAGCCCCGGCAGGAACCTTTACAGAATAATACGCGGCTGGCCTAATTTCTTAGCTGACGTCTCATCTATAAGAAATTAGCGTATTCAAGGTTTCACTGATCACAAAATGAAAATAATATTTATTTTTTTTTAATCTACACACGTTTTCAATATGAATGTTAAAAACTCTTGTTTTGTCAATTAATTGTTTCATGTAGGTACTCTTTATACCTAAAATTAATCAATAGTGTTTGTGTTACACTTAAGACTTTAATAAAATTAAAATCGTTATTTTTATTATTTTTCTTTTTAAATATAATTTTTACCATTAATAGTACTTTTTTACCAGTATGAAATGTAAAATGTAGCATTGTACAAACCTTAGTGGTTTTCTTATGCTACTTATAACTATAAATGTGTACATATTGTTTCTTTATTTGATAATTAAATAAATAAATAACTGCAGACGTACGTAATGTTATGTAAAATTATTTTTTTAATTTCTTTTTTGTATGTTGTAAATTGATCTGTATGTAAATTACTTATGTAATTCACTAGTAATTTTACAATATATATTTTTTACAATATTTATTTTATTTATCTCTTCCAACTATTTCGACAATCAATAAAAGTATTTCCACTCTATATCCCTCACGATCGTTCGTTGTGACAATTTCAGTTTTCGATAATTTGTTACTGTGCTGTCAAACACTTGTCCACAAAAAAACAGCAATGCAATTACCAATATCATTAATTATTATTTAATTCATTCAAAATCAAAATCAAACTCAACTTTATTCAAATAGGCCCCAAGAGCACTTTCGAATCGTCATATTACAAATTAAAATTTTAAAGTGATTATTATTTTTGTAAAAGTAAAGCTACAACCGACTGTAAAATGTAGATTAAGCAGAAAAGAATCAGCAAGAAACTCCGCAGTTACTCTTTTGAAAATCATTACATACATAATATAAAACAAAGTCGCTTCCCGCTGACTGTATACTTAGATCTTTAAAACTACGCAACGGATTTTGAAGCGGTTTTCTTTAGTAAATAAAGATTCCGAAGGAATGTTTATATGTATAATATATGGATAATATTGTAGAGGGACACTGGTAGTTTTAGAGGTAGAGCTCTGGGATGTGATGTCGTAAATAAACACATTTTAAGCACAAATATTTTATACTAGCTGCCCGGATAGACTACGTTCTGTCAGTAGTTAATAGTAAAAATTAAATAATGTACACGCATTTTTTGTTTTTTTTTATTTTTTTTAATCTTTTTTTTTATATTAAAACCTTCCGTGGGCCTTAAGGAACATACAGAAAAATAAATTAGGCGAGTCGGTTCGTTCTCGAGTTATGCGCTTAGCAACATTCATTTTTATTTATATACAGTATATTTATTTTATATTAAGTATTAGCATTGCACCTGTGCGAAGCCGGGGCGGGTAGCTAGTAACATGTAAACTGTGTTATAGTACAAAATTAGTAATATCTTGCATAAAATACAGCATCTCGCAGCGCGTCAGCAAGTCCACACATCTTTATCATCTATATGTAATCCTGCACCGAATAATCGCTTTATCTATTATTTTTTTAAAACTTTAAAAACTTTAAATTTCGATTGAGGCATTGTCTTTCTATCACTGTAGCAGAAAGCAGTAATCCTCTAAGTTGCTTAAACTTCTAGCCCACTCAATATCCTCCCGGTTCACCTCTAGATTCTCCAAAGTTACCGACTACCGACCACTCCCGAAAGAGGTCGTCGTGAGCCGTTCTTTTCCATTCCACGACTTGTTGCGGGAGAGGTGGTTAACTGGCTACGTCCTCAGGTGCACCGCCATCGTGCGCCGGAAGTTCTCGAGTTCCTACGGAGTGGTGCTAGCGAGCAGCCACGATGCGGTGTAGCATACAGTGAGATAAGCTCGTGAGGCTCGCAGAGCATTAGCTGTCTCGCTGCGGCCGTAGCAGCAGTAGCGCTTTCCTAGCGTAAAATACGTCCGCCCAATTGGTGTGCCATAGGTGCCATAGAGCGCAAATTACTTAACATTTGTATCATCAATTGAATAAAAAAATTACTATCTTGATTATATGTGACTGATAGGTATAGCATAATAATTATTATGATACCTCTATCTATATATCTTTTATTTATTTATTTATTTATTTATAATTATCATATCAATTATACAAGGTCATCGAAAAATAAATCGGGGGACTCCTGTGCCATGAGCCTCTTTAATCTTCTATGATACAATTTTTTTACATAATGGGCATGACGAAAGATTTAGAAAACCTATTCCGTAATGTGGGTACACATTTACTATTTACGAAAATACCTATATTTCGGTAATAAACTTAAGTTTAAGGAAGTTTAAAACTATTTTTCTCATATGTTTTCAACGAGTGATACAAAACGGCTGCAGGTGTCATGGCGTCGGCTCTGACGTCACGGTACAGTAGTTCGTTCCACCTACGACCCACAAGTGCCCACAACGCCATCGACCACGACCGCTGAAAACAGCTCAGTGGTCTATACACCGTCCAATCGTTTATTATCTTTTTGAACGCTCACGCCTATAAATTACAGGCTATTTTTCAACCATTTTCAACTTGTCGACTAGACTACTGAGCGGTTTTCAGCGGTCGTGGTCGATAGCGTTGTGGGCGTTATGTGGAACGCGTATTATAGCGTGACGTCATGAGCTGTAGTTTGTGTTTCAATCAATATGGCCGATTGCAGTATTTTAATGTTTTATTTTATTGAAAATCACAATAATCTTATTATTTTACATAAAACTAAACCAGTTTTTTGAATTTTTTTAATATGAGTGTTCCCCTAAAATTATTAAATTGACGATTTTTTGATATTGTCGTCATGCCCATTGTGTTCATTACGGTAATAATTATTTACAATAGTTAGTTTTTAGAGCCAAATAAGTATACTGGCTGTTTTTCTCATCTTCTGATTCAAAGAAATAGTTTATTTAATGACTGTACCTAATACTTGAAATATTAAGTTCAATTACTAATACTTAAAATTTTCGATTCAGATAATATTAAATTTTATACGATTTAGATTGATTTCACCAGAGAGGAAATACCGGTCCTATTCTGTTAATGCAGTAATAACATTGTAGTATTCAAAGTGAATACTAGTGTTTAGTCGAAACTAAACACTTGTATGGCCAATACAAATGTTTGTCATGTGCGGGGATCGAACCCGCAAACGCCAGCGCAACAGATACAAACCAGTGCTGTGGCCGTTGCGTTGTGCCAACGCGGCGTAAAATTAGATATTACAATTATTTAATAAAAAATCGACCAAGTGCGAGTTGGCCTCGCGCACGAAGGGTTCCGTACCATTGAGTAAACTAAATATAAGTAAATTTTATGTAAAATATTTATTCTGTAAAATATTTATTTAATTATAACGCCATCTATGCCGCTATTTGAAAACTTATTAGTCTATCGACGAAGTTTTCCTAATTTCTGATAGATGGCGTGGAAGACTAATAAATAATTATCGCCCCCCTTAAATATTTATTTTATTTTGTTTTTAGTATTTGTTGTTATAGCGGCAATTGAAATACATAATTTGCGAAAATTTCACCTTTCTAGCTATCGCCGTTCTTGAGATACAGCCTGGTGACAGACGGACGGACGGACGGACGGACAGCGAAGTCTTAGTAATAGGGTCCCGTTTTTACCCTTTGGGTACGGAACCCTAAAAAGGCATATTAAATTGTGTAACTTTTTATACAATAAATCAACTTAAAATTGATACGCGTTGAAATTTTGTAGGATTATTGATTACAATAAATTAGATTCAAAACTTTGTAATAAATAATTTATATGAGTAAATTTTGGGTTTTCATCGCTTTTGTTCTGCATATTTTAAAGCGGTAGTTTTATCCGAAAATTTAATGTAGATTTAAAAATATTTACATTTACTTAAATAACCAATAACCTGAGTTTGAAACGATGTTTACTGTAAATGTATTGAATCTATCTCATGCCGTAAATAGAATGGTTTTAGCCAAAGATAGAGTTAATTGTTAACAAATTGCTTTCACTCGATAGGTAACATTGCATATTATTTTCGTCACACTTATATTATTTTTAATAAAGAGTTTGATTTGTATTACTATTTAGTTTTGTGTTTTCCGTGTGTTGCATAGGTACACAATATTTTAGTACGTCAATCTTGTTTTCTCAAATCTTTAAAGTGAACCAGATATTTTAAAGAAAAGAAAGTAAGTGTAATAGAATTGATTATTTTAATATTATTTATTGTTAAGTCATTAACAATAATGTGATGGTGATAAATGTATAATCTTTTATGATACTATTGAACATTGACAACGCACTTGCAATGAATTGGGTGCATAATACGTAGCAAAATTAGTGAAAGAATTATATTATGTAACTAGCTTCTGCGCGCGACTTCGTCCGCGTGGAATAGGACCATTTCTGTCATACATGATTTGTGCGAAACTTTAACCGTTTACGCAGCGGAAGCTCTCAAAAGGAAAAAAAACCCGATTTTGAAACATTCTTCATTGGTGCTACGCTCCTATTGGTCATAGCGTGATGATATATAGCCTATAGCCTTCCTCGATAAATGGGCTATCTAACACTGAAAAAAATTTTCAAATCGGATTAGTAGATCCTAAGATTAGCGCGTTCAAACAAACAAACGAACAAACACACTCTTCAGCTTTATTATATTAGTATAGATTACGTTAAGAATCCACCAATTTATATGCTTTTGCACCTTTTAAATGTTGTATACTACATATTTGTAAAAAAATAAAAATGATAAGAAATACCAGAAACTAAAATGTTACAATATAAATTATATTATTGTTGTGTAATTAGCACCGTTTTCCTTTATGTTAACAATGCTTCTTACATAGACAAGGATTGTGTGTTGTTGTGAAAAAAGAGTAACACAATACGCGACTGCATCTACCAAATAAAAATACTCGATTGGATCGACTATCAAATATAAGTAGTTATCCGTATCGTAATATAAGATAAGGTACAAAGGATTTATCGGAATTAAAAGTAATGTAATTATTTATACTCGAAAAAGATATTGTCTCTATAAATATTTGTTTATGGATTAGTACCGACTTACCGAGGGATTTCCCCTTGTGGCTCGGACGTCTGGAAACTCGGTTTTCATTGTTACCATACATAGGAGTTCATTTCAGCAAGGAACACAATCATGTACTTAAAAAAAATTGCGTGTGTGCAATTCAAACACGGCATAAGTAAAACTTTTGAAAAGTTGTGGGAAGGTAGGGCGCTGCGATTATTTCTATTGACGATGATCACTGTCCCGCCAAAATGGTCGCCATGCAAAACGCGTCGCTTACGTGTTTTGAGTAGTAATGTATTCTATCTCATTCTCTTCTATTTATTTATGTGTTTGTTTCTTTATCGTGACGCATTTTCGTTTAATCGAGTTTCAAATCACAATGATTCTAAAAAAGTTTTCAAAACCAAACATAACAAGGCGTTGTATACCACATGAACATGTTTTTATTATTAATTCAATTAAAGATCTATTCGAATTTATTGCAAAGCTTTTAAATTTTAACAAGACTGGTAAGAAAATGTATAAAATAAAACCGATGTTTCGATGACTAAAGGAAAATAATGTAACTGCTTATAAATAATTACAAGAACTACAAATACTAAGAATTTTAAATATTTTAACGAATAAGCTACCGTTTCATTTGTCATAGAAATTTTATACTTAATATACAATATGTTATTATAATATGAAATAGCTTTACCTAAAAGAGTACCACAACTTTTAAACGACTCAACCACAACTTACCTTTCATACAAAGAAAAAAAAAACTAAATTGAAATCGCTTCATCCGTTCGCGACCTACGGTGCCACAGACGGAGAAAATTCTAGAAAGAAAATTATAAATGATATATATGATAACACAATCGATTCTAGAATTATTACAATTCATCAAGATAACAAATTACGCAAGTGCTAATTACGTAGAAATACTAAAACTTATCGATTATTTTTTTAGCTTGTTTCATAACACATTTTTTTTAATTTTCAAAATTAACATTAAAATTCGTATTTTTGTATATTCTATTTCCTATTTTTTATTTATAAATTAGATATCAAAAATGAAAATATTAAAATGTTACTACCATAACCAGTTAATTCTAGTTACAATGCTACAACAATTTTTTTTAAATACATAAGACCAAAGGATCTCAAATTAAAAAAAAATCAATATACCTATACAGACTCTAATAAAGTATACTTATCATAAATGATCGTTAATCGGTCGTGAGACTTATGATAATATAAGCTATCATTACAATTTTGAATGCATCAGATAAAATAAAGGTTTATATATCTTACAGCAAATTCTGTTGTACATTAGCAAGAAAGCATTACTAACAGACTTGTCCATCCTGTAAGTGATTTGGGCATCATGTTTTTCAAATTAATTTTATTTAGCGTCGCACTACATTTGGTTCATGTTACTGGTAAGTAGGTATTATAACTTTGCCATATAAAAATATCTCGAATATATATTGTGTATACAATTAGCGGTCTTTACAATAGCTAGACCTTGGATTGGGGGGAACGAGGCATCAACGTCAACGGCGAATACATCTCTCACCTTCGTTTTGCTGACGATATCGTCATCTTTGCGGAGACGTTGGATGAGCTAGGTCAAATGCTGGCCGACCTAAACGAGTCCTCCCGACGAGTCGGTCTCGGTATGAACTTGGACAAAACGAAAGTTATGTTTAACAACCAAGTCATACCGAGACCGGTATCGGTTGACGGTATCCTTCTTGAAGTTGTTCAGGATTATGTCTACCTTGGCCACACCATTCAGCTGGGCCGAAACAACTTCGAGAAGGAAGCTGATAGGAGGATTCGGTTGGGCTGGGCGGCATTTGGCAGGCTTCGTCGAGTCTTCACTTCGAAAATTCCGCAATGCTTGAAGACAAAAGTCTTCGAGCAATGCGTCCTGCCTGTGTTGACATATGGAGCCGAGACGTGGACACTGACGAAGGGACTGGTCCACAAGTTTAAAGTCGCTCAACGTGCTATGGAACGGGCTATGCTTGGGGTTTCTCTCAAGGACAGAATAAGAAATGAGACTATCCGTGAGAGAACCAAAGTAACCGACATAGTCCACAGAATCAGCAAGTTGAAGTGGCAGTGGGCTGGTCATCTGTGTCGCAGGACCGATGGCCGTTGGAGCAGACGTGTCCTGGAGTGGAGACCGCGTATTGGTAAACGCAGTGTAGGACGCCCTCTGGCCCGCTGGACCGACGATCTACGTAAGATTGCTGGTGTAGGCTGGATGGGGATTGCGGAAAACCGGGATGTCTGGCGCGAGCTTGGGGAGGCCTATGTCCAGCAGTGGACTGCAACAGGCTGATATGATGATGATGATACAATAGCTTTGTGAACTATTCTGTTATATAATTATAAAACACATCTTAAAATATTTCAAAATAGTACAATTTTTTTCAAATTTGCTATTTTTCAAGAAAGCTACAATTCGAGTTTAGTCATCCAACTAAGGCAAATAAAATGTTACATAAAGTTTCAATCAATAAAAGGGGTTTTGAAAGAGGGAAAAAGAGAACAGAGAAAACTCTGTAACATTCTGTACATTTTAAAATATTACATTTTTTATATTGTATACCTGTTTGTTTAAAATGTTTAATTTCAGTTGTTTTTAACCCTTAACTGGAGTCGCTAATTTTGGCAACATACTTGGAGTCAGGGGTCAAAAATGACCCCAGTGGTGTTTGAACGTTTCATATTAAAACCATCAATGTATTTTTAATATTTCGATTTAGTTATTATCAGACAACTTATTAACTACACAGTTTTCAATTTTAATACTACTTTTTACTGAAAATAATATATTTTTTAACAAAATCAACTAATGTCTAGTTTTTTATACTTATTTTAACAGTATCGACTTCAGAAGCACAAATTAATTAGAAAAAATTAAAATAACACAAAAATAATTATTTATATCGCTTTCCTATATAAACTAAATAACAAAAACTAATAACTTCTTTTAAGATCAATTAAAAATTTAAAAAATGACAACGTAAAAGTTTAGTCTAAAAATTCATAATAAAATATAAAAAAATCATAATTTTTTTTTCATGTTCTCTGTGACTTACAATCATGAAAATAATATATGTTATTCTCCTTTATGTGCAGTATTACTCATAAAAATTACGTGAGAAAAAGTTGGTGCAACACTTCGAAAAAATAATAAAATGTGATTCGCGCCTTGTAATGTACGGATATAATGAACCTGAGCACGTGGTCACAATTGTAAGCAAACAACTTCGTAGAATTCGATTAAAACTTTTACTTGATCAGTCTAGCTTTATTTATACAATCTATAATAATTATATCCTTAATAAAATTTACTTTAACAAGAAAACATTTGAAAATTAATTAATAATAATACAACCATATCCGGAGTCGGGGGTCATTTTTGACCCCAAGTGTATAAATAACTCCACTTTTGGGAATATTAGAGTAACGCCAGTCCGTCACCTGCCGTAACCCATGACGTAATGAGATTACTCAAGCACACGGGATTGTAGGGCCATAGACCTAAAAGTTATTTACGCTAAATAGTGACGTTGGGGTCATTTTTGACCCCCGACTCCAGCTAAGGGTTAAGTTAAACTGTTTCGTCTATTTACAGCCTGCTGCCCTCCTATTGTCAGTAGGGATGAATGGGGTGGATACGCTCCAATTCGTGATCTAAGGTTCCCTGGACCTGTAGATATAGTTGTTATTCAACACACTGATACTCCTAAATGTATCAGAAATTCGACATGTAAAGCCATGATACAGGGCATTGAAGACTATCACGTCGATACTTTATACTACAACAGCATAGGAATGAAGTATGTATTTTTTTTCTGCTAATTGCATAGTTACTGCTAATAAAACTATTTATTTATTTATTGTTATCGCTTATTCCAAGGGTTATTAGCCCGGTTTAAAAAAGTGTGTGTACTTATGTACGCACGTAAGAAGTTATACTTCATCGGCTAGCTAACTTCACGTTGCTAACTTCATATTCGTTGATTAGCTCACTTTAATGTGTCGGTTTTGTTGTGACGGCGTGCGCGCGCATTACACGAAAAAATTTACTGTCATCATTTTTCCCTAACGCACCAAAAGAAGTATAACTTCAAAAATGTTACAAATCATTTGTAGTAAGAAAGCCTTAGCGTTATAATATTCCGATTCACATTTACAAACTTTCGTCCATCATTCCTTTTCCTTAGCGTAGCAATATAATGTGGGATACTTTGATTGTGAGTAATTGCTCCTGATTAAATACGTTTCTTCTTATCAGCTTCCTGATTGGTGGAAATGGTAAAGTTTACGAAGGTGCTGGCTGGGAACAAATAGGGACCCACACCGCAGGATATAATCATAGATCTATTGCCATATCGTTTATTGGAAACTATGAACGTAAGGAAAACAAACTTTATACTTTTTACGAGCTAATATTATAATATTAATGTGAATACTAATGGAAAAAATATCATATTACATTTAAGTGATTAACAAAAATGTAATAATTTAAATGTTTGTTTTATTTAGTTTTTGTACAGTCAGGAAAAAGGATTTAAAGAAAGAAGTACAAAAATAGGCTTTTTGTATTTTAATATAAGTTTTAAAACAGTTTGAACTGTATAATTATATAACAATTTTCAGATGACAACCCTACCGATGAACAACTTAAAATGGCGCAGGATCTCATAAAATGCGGAGTGGAAAAGAAATATCTTGCTCCCAACTATCATCTAGTTGGCCACAGACAACTCATTACAACACTGAGCCCCGGCAGGAACCTTTACAGAATAGTACGCGGCTGGCCTAATTTCTTAGCTGACGTCTCATCTATAAGAAATTAATAATATATACCAGTTTGCACTTATCACACAAAATGGAATTATTGTTTTTTTTTTTACATTTTACCCATATTATGTTTAAAACGATTTTTGGAGTTTTCTCCTAAATAATCGATTTTCATATAAGGTAGGTATGAAAAACATATGAGAAATAAAATGAACGCATGACCTCTTTACGTTTCTCGTAACCCCATCTATCGGAAAGATAAACTACTAAGAAAACGTCGTCGTCTATCGGTCTACGACGTTTTCTTATAACGTCATCGAACGATAGATGGCGTTATTTGATTCGTCTATTTACCATTTGATATGGTATTAATCTTTTTCTTAGACTAGTAAGCCTTTTTTGTGCCTATTTAGACAGTCGATCTGAAGTTATATTTACAAAATGGGATGTAAAGAATCTCTGAGAGAGAAGTTTAAAGATATCAACATCCTGACCTTTGCATCGCATTATATTTATGAAAATATAATGTATATGTTGCAGTCAAAACTCTTAATCAGTCAAAAGTAGTTTTGACTGCAAAAAATCAGTCAAAAGTACTTTTGACTAGACAAGTTGGTCAAAAGTGGTTTTGACTAAAATAACAGTTAAAAGTACTTTTACCCAATGGAGCTGGTTAAAAGTACTTTTGACTAAATGATTCCGTCAAAAGTGGTTTTGACTGGTTGTATCAGTCAAAACTCTTAAAAAGTAAGGTGGTCGCGGCATATTTTTGTCACAGAAACAATAAAAAAAAATAACCCTAACCTATCTAATTTCAATATTAGACTGTTTATCGGCATTTTTTTGTCACAGAAACAAAAAAAAATAACCCTAACCTATCTAATTTCAATATTAGACTGTTTATCGGCATATTTTTGTCACAGAAACAAAAAAAAAATAACCCTAACCTATCTAATTTGCAGTTAAAACTAAACTAGTTAAGAGTTAATAGAGTTTAAGAGTTAATAGTGCTTTTGACTGACGCTTTTTTGCAGTCAAAACTACTTTTGACGGAGAGCGTCAGTCAAAAGTACTTTTAACCGCAAATTTGCAGTCAAAAGTATTAATAACCAATAATTTTCAGTCAAAACCACTTTTGACCAACTTGTCTAGTCAAAAGTACTTTTGACTGATTTCGCTAGTCAATAGTACTTTTGACTGATTAAGAGTTTTGACTGTGACATATATACGGAAAAATTGGCATTGTTTGTTAGTCGTAGTGATCGAAATGCCTCAAATGATGTAATACTCAGGAACGACCACAAATTAGTATTATTCCCTAAATGCCGGCTCAAGAAAAAAAGTAGTTCCTTTATAGGAATGTCTATCATTATATATAATAGGATTCCGGCTGCGCTTCAGTCTCTGCCATTACTTAAGTTTAAAAAGTTATTAAGCGAGTTTTATGTAGTAAAGCCTACTATACCATTAATGAATATCTTAATGAAGAAAAGGCATGGGATTGAATAAAGCTCGACCAGGCTATGTCTATGAACCGCTGTAAATAGATAGTTATAGTACGCGACCGTAAATAATGCACATCGACTTTTAGAAAGAGACAATCAGCTAATTTGAACTTTGTAGAGCGTTATCTCTGACGCACATTACCTATGAGACGTATCGGACTGTCAGTATTTCATATGACAGATCTAATAGTGTAAGAACCCAGTTCCCAGATCACCTGTCATATTTTTTTGAAGGACAAAATATATTAAATTCAAATTCAAAATATTTTATTCAGCATAACATTATTACAATTTCTTACTGAACGTCATGAGTCTACTACCAGTTCGGAAAGAAAAAGCCTCTGACCTGAGAAGAACTGGCGAAAGAAACTCAGCGGGACTAATATCATTTTTTTTTAATCATGTTATTTTTCCAAAGCAGATTGAAATTTACAATAATTTTATAGGTTGAAATAGCCTGGCGGCGATCACATCATTACCAAGGCGTACTGTCTTCTATAAAATCGTTAATCGAATAATATCCTTTAGTACACAAACGTTCTTTCACAATTTTTTTAAATTTGGCTGCTTTATATACGTAAAAATGTTATTAACCAGCTATTTTAGTATTTATCGCCAGACACTAATTATATTACTATATTTTAAAACCTGTAGAAAATATTTTAGCAACTCTTTATACTACGATGTATACTGTAATGTTTTGTCAATCAGAAACAAGGAAGTCTGGGGTCTGGGATCTTGGACTATAACGCTCTACGAAGTCGAAATTAGCCGATTGTCTCTTTCCAAAGGTCGATGTGCAATATTTATGGCCGGGTACTATACATATATTATGAGCAGGTGACATGTGGTGGTCTCGGCACGCACGATTGGCTGTCTCGTGTTTTTCCTGATTATTTCATGGTCCACTACTGCGTTTTTATCTTATATCTGTCTTTGTATTTTTTAAAAGAGTACAGAGAGTTTTTTTTCCTCCGGCTTTTTTACTCTCGGCCTACACTAGGAATTATGTTATTTATTGTAATATTTAATAAAGCCGAGGATAAAGTAGGTAGGTAATGTCTACCGAGACATTATAACTTAATATTTTGACTAAGTTAAGGCTGCTTATAACACTGGGTACATTACGTAAGTTTGTAATGTACCTAATGTTAAGATATAAATTTTTATTTTTTATTTTTTTGTTTGATTTTTTGCTGCCTTAACTTTCTGTTATTATGGTTTAGTTTTTTTTTTGTAAATGATTTTTTTGACATTTGTTAAGTGTGTAACATACACCTTATGGCGAAATAAATATTTTGATTATTGATTCGATATTGAAGGAGTAAACTCCAGTCGTGCTTAAGCGCTAACACACACTTTTTTTCATATTACAATTTAATGCTTCATTTTTAGGGTTCCGTACCTCAAAAGAAAAAACGAAACACTTAGATCACTTTGTTGTCCGTCTGTCTGTCAAGACCCTTTATCTCAGAAACGCGTGGAGGTATCAAGTTGAATAATATACGAAATACTCAAATCTGCTGTCCCTTAGAGCTGTGAAAAAATGAAACTTCTAAGCCAAGGCAATCAAAAGATACAGCCGTTTAAAATGCTGCAAATTTTCGACACTCGCAAGGGAATCAAAACCTACAGGGTACTTCTCGTGCACTGAGAATCTTGAAATTTAGTACGAAGCAAAGTCTTAAAGCACAAATAAAGGAAAAATTGCGAAAATCATAAATTTTTAGTTAAATCATATAATAAAAATATTTTTAATAATTTTAAATTTTTACCCTTTTTTCATGAACGCGTTAAGGTATACTCAGATCTATAATACCTTTAAGTTGTAACAAAATTAAACTTTTGTGTCAACGTTATCAAAAGAAACAGCAATTTAAGCCGCATTTGAAACTCGCAACTACTCGCAAAGGAATCAAAACCTACAGGGTACTTCCCGTGAACTCAGAAAATTGAAAGCTACGAAGCAACGTCTTATAGCACAAATAAAGGAAAAATTGCGAAAAGTATACATTTTTAGTTAAACCTAATATTAAATTTTTTTTTAATAATTTTTAATAATTTTATTCTTAATAGTTAATACCCATTTTCTTATGAACGCGTAAAGGTATTAAATTGAAATTTGGTTTATAAATAGTATTTGCTTTTTACACGACTCGTTCTGCAAACAAAGATTAGTGCCGATATCACAGTTAAAAGGTTATCATTGCAAGAAAATATTATTATATTGTAACTTCTGCTGATAAATGTCCATACAGTTCTAGATTTTACTTATTTTCTTCAACACGGGAGATTTGTCAGAATCTAGAAAGACGGGCAACTAATTGTGTATAATTAAAGGAAATTATTTTATTATAGAACTAGCTTCTGCGCGCGACTTCGTCGGCGTGGACTTCGCTCCTATTGGTCTTAGCGTGACGATACATAGCCTATAGCCTTCCTCGATAAATGGGCTATCTAACAGTGAAAGAATTTTTCAAATCGACCCAGTAGTTCCAGAGATTACCGCGTTCAAACAAACAAACAAAGAAACAAACAACCAAACAAACAAACTCTTCAGCTTTATATATTAGTATAGATTAATAATAAAAATTGATAAATTTATTGATAAAGTAGTGTATAAAATCATTATATTACAACAATTCAAGATTTCTTTGTAGCACATTTATAGTTAATCCTTCGGTGCATTAGAACTACCACATTGCTCGCAAAGCTCGCTATCAATTACGCTTCATGGAACAGTCGTGCGAAAAACGTTAGGAAACCCTCAGGATTTTCAAGCCATTTTTAGGTAATTTCAGTGATGCGAATTTATGTCCTATTTTACCATACAGAATTTCAGTATACGCTGGGATACTTGTTTATGTATATGCATATATGCAAACAAAGCCCTAAAAATAAAATTTCATGCTTCTAAAATGTCTACTTCCGATATGACAGGAAAACGTTTAGGTATATTGAGGCGTAAAAATTGTTTAAGTTTGGACTAATTGTTTAATTATTTATTTTTAATCAATACCTAACCGGGCCTATAAATAAAGGGTACTTAAAATAATATTTATGCACAAATAAGGCGCACTTTTATACGAAACTTCAATGTTTTTTTATGTGAGTGATTTGTGATTTCTGGTCCCAATTTGAGTAATTCATTCAAACGATTGATATTTGTTTTTAAATCAAAATAAAAACGAGTAATTAAATCTCGCAACAAGCTTTTATATCATACTAGCGACCCGCTCCAGCTTCGCACGGGTGCAATGCTGATACTAAATGTAAAATATAAAATAAATATTTGCAATCTAAGCGCAATAAATGTGTTTATTTACGACATCACATTAGAAAACTTTAAAACTATCAGTGTTCCTCTACTATATTTTGCATGTATTATAAATATAAACCTTCCTCAGGAATCACTCTATTTACTAAAGAAAACCGCATCAAAGTCCGTTGCGTAGTTTTAAAGATCTAAGCATATATACAGAGAGACAGACAGCGGGAAGAGACTTTGTTTTATAATATGTAGTGATGATAAATTGTGTAATGACGTTTATAGCCCAGTCGAATTAGCTCAAAAACGGGCTGAGATTTACAAAAATTGGAAGCAGCAATTTTCCTTCGGAATTCGTTGAGGGGGGTCACTGGTAGTCGTAGTAGGTCAGTGGTAGTAATTTTTGTAAATCTATAATACCAATTCGACTGGGCTTTATACGTGTAACTTGATAGTAAAAGTTATAAGGAAAGTTTAATTTTATTTTTTTTTAGCGCAGAAAGCTCTGATCCTTCTAAACAGAGAAAGAGGCCTATGCCCAGAAATGGGTTGATACAGGCTGAATCATGATCATGAGACTTTAATTTTATTATTTCATAACACAGTCAACTAAAAAAAATGTCTAAAAAAGGGAATCCCCTTTTATTATGCATGACGTAAACTTACAAATTTCTTGTAATTAAATGAAGTATAAAAATGTAAACTATATAGATATCTACAACATGTTGATTACGAATATATGTAGTTATATTATAATTATTATTATTTTTATCTGAGTTTTATCTATACAAATAAATATAATTGAAGTGTCTGTTTGTAATATTAAAATAACCGCTTTTTACTAAATGCATAATTATATGGATCTATATATGGTACATATACCAAAATAGCATTTTTAACCGACTTCCAAAAAAGGAGGAGGTTCTCAATTCGACTGTATTTTTTTTATGTATGTTAGCTCAGAACTTTTGACTGGGTGGTCCGATTTCGATCAATTTTGTTTTATATGAAAGGTTTTGCGTGTTATGTGGTCCCATTTAAATTTAATTGAGATTTGACAAGTACTTTTAGAGTTATATCTAATAATGCGTATTTACTTGACTACTTTTTTGTCGACCTACGTTGTATTATACCGTATAACTTTTTACTCGGTGTACCGATTTTGATGATTCTTACTTTAATCGTAAGCTAATACTTGTCATGTAGTTTTCTTTAAATTAGATCGAGATCTGATTACAACTTTTTGAGTAATCTTTAATAGCGCGTATTTACTTGACTATTTTTTCGTCTTATTACGTTGTATTACTTGTCGATGTTTTTTTTTTTTTTTTTATGTAACTAGGTTGGCAAACAAGCGTACGGCTCACCTGATGGTAAGACCATAGCCTATAGACGCCTGCAACACCAGAAGCATCGCAAGCGCGTTGCCGACCCTATCCCCAATCCCCCCTAGGAGCTCTGGTCACCTTACTCACCAGCAGGAACACAATACTGCTTGAAAACAGTATTATTTAGCTGTGGTCTTCTATAAGGTCGAGGTACTACCCCAGTCGGGCTGCTCCATATTTTGAGCAGGAAATTTCCTGCTGTGCCCTACCTCATGTAATTGAAGACGGTTTTTTTCGTTTGCGAGCAAACACAATTATTTAAAATTTTTGTTTGTCTGTCTATATATCTGTCTGTCTGTTTGTTCCGGCTAATCTCTGAAATGGCTTGACCGATTTTGACGGGACTTTCACTGGCAGATAGCTGATGTAATAAGGGACTACTTTTATTTTAGATTTTTTTATAATTGCGTACTAAACAATAAATTTTTTTTGTTAAATTCCACGCGGACGAAGTCGCGGGCATAGCAGCTAGTAATAAATGAATAAGTAATAACATAGAATCACATCATACTATCCTATCGTAGTCCACTGCTGGACATAGGCCTCCCCAAGTTCGCGCCAGATAACCAAATAACAAAGACTAAGTAATATAAAAACGACATCAAGTATTTTTAAACCAGGCGATAAAATACTAACAACATGATTGCAATGCAATACTAAATAGAAAAATTAAGTATTTTTTATAAAAAAATCTTTAACAAATGTATTTTTCTGTTAGTTTTAGCGAAAGCTGATTGTGTTACATTTATTTTTAGACACATTTTTGGTTTATGTTTATAAATTTAATTGTATTGTGTTTATTTTAACTATTTGTGTTCCTTAACAACAACAAAAAAAGAGTGATTTATATAGAAAAAGTTGCGTGCCACATGCTGTACATTACTAACCTTTATTATAAATAAATAAACCAACACACGCAGACTTAATATAATAATATGGCTTTATTAGTAAGCGTTATCATTGCTATTTACTGTCTTTGTTTTTATTATTTAAAAAGAAAGAGACAAACTGAGGATTTTTAAAGTTGCCTTGACACTGATGATATTATAAAGGTCAATAACACACCGCAGGGCGCAGATCTTTATTCACTTTTGCATAGCACTAGACGCTGCAAGAGTGTATACAAAATGATTTTTAAGTTAAGTGTTCTAGTGGGTATAATAATACAATTAGCGTCTGTGAACGCCGGTACGTACGAATTCAATTTGTTATTGTAATTTAATAGATATAAGATCAATGTTAAAAGTAATAACATCCGTCTTCATTTCCTCATTATTCCTACCTTCCAATTTACTCTTTATTCAAAAGAAGGGTTTAATTTTTTGTGTCTGTCTTGTATCTAAATTTGAACTTATATCTAAGACAATCTAGTTTTAAGATTTCCTCTTCATTGTACATAATTTTACACCAATTTGTAATATATTTATAATATATTTTTTAACTGTACGATTAGTTCACTGGTGTAACTTTATGTCCGTTTAAGCAACATACACAAACATTATTGAAAAAGTTGTATTTTCGCGCTCGAAATTATAATGAACTATGTAGGTATTTCATTTAGGTCGGACACGGCTGAAAATATCTTGATCAAAACTTGGAATAAGTCGACCATGGTAGTGCATCAGCCTTACAGACAATCATAGGCAAATAGAGTAGCTCATTGGTATAGTTTGAAGTGATCTTGCTTGCTGTTCCGAGGATTGGGGGTTCGATTCACACTCCTAGTCTGGGTGTAATATACATATACCTTGTATTTATACATGAACTATTTTTGTGCATGTTTATCGAAAAAAAAATGAGCTATATTAGTCGCCTATTAGCTATAACATAAGCATTAAGTTGTTTACGATAGGAACGGACGACCATGTGTCTAAGTAAAAAACAAAAAAAAAAAAACAAGCAATGTTGTATCCGCCAACCCGCACTGCAGCAGCGGGCTAGATAAAATTCCAACCCTACTCCTATGTAGAGAAAGAGAACTATGCCCAGTGGGATGTTACAGGCTGGTTCCTGAAACAAGCCTATGGTCCGCTTGATCGTAAGAAGATTTTGTAGCAGTTCGTGGACAGTTGCAATAAAGGTCGAGATACTTTCCCAGTCAGGCTGCTCCAGATTTTGAGCAGAATATTTCCTAATGTCCTACATTAGTTCAATATACAATACTACTTTACAAGAAAAGTAATATAAATCTTATATTTAACTAGCTTCTGCGCGCGACTTCGACGGCGTGGACTCCGCTATTATTGGTCTTAGCGTGATGACACATAGCCTATAGCCTTCCTAGACAAATGGGCTATCTAACACTGAAAGAATTTTTCAAATCGGCCCAGTAGTTCCAGAGATTACCGCGTTCAAACAAACAAACAAACAAACAACCAAACAAACAAACTCTTCAGCTTTATATATTAAGTATAGATTTAATACCCATATTTACATGTTTAAAAATGGTAATTCAACTCATCTATCATATGGTGAGCAACAATGTGACATCATATGGACTACATGATAGGGACTTCTGACGATAAAACATTTGCAACAATAATACGACGACGCGTTGGCGCAGCGGTCACAGCACTGGCTGTTGCGCTGGCGGTCACGGGTTCGATCCCCGCTCACGACAGACATTTCTATTGGAAATATAGATGTTTGTAGTGTTTAGGACGTTGGTACTTGTGTATTGTGTTTGTTTTCGGACCACCGACACAGGAGAAAATCCTACTGGGGGCCGTTGAGTGTGAAGCGTTTATTATTAATATTATTTATTTATTTATACTTTATTGTACATCACAACTACAAATATCATTTAGACTGTGAAGTACAATGGGCGGACTTATGGCTATTTAGCCATTTCTTCCAGACAGCCCCAATTTTATTGGCACATGATACATTAACCCATTATTATACAGGCACGTGATGTTATTAATTTTAATATTTTAATAAATTTTAGAATAGTAAATTAAAATTAAATTTTGTATCAAAATCGTATTTTTACATTTATACGACAACGCTTAGCATTTTAGAAGCTGAAACAGAAATCGTGAGATTCAATAAGTCTGATTTTTGCAAGTTGTAAATCAAGTCACGTAACTAACATAATTATTTTGTTATAATTTCAAACACTACGGATGGTAGCCATTTGAATATTATTGACATTCTACTATACCCCGTCCGGCGACTAATGATCTTTTTGACACTTCAAGAAATTTTGACATTAGTGACTGCCTCACACGTTATTTATTCGATTCGAAATAATAATCGATTTTATTTAAGAAGAACTTTCAATCGATTTAATTAAATACATTTAGTTTAAAAATATTATTTATTTATGCCTTTATTAGTTTTTTTAATTATAAATCTATACTAATATATAAAGCTGAAGAGTTTGTTTGATTGTTTGTTTGTTTGTTTGTTTGTTTGTTTGTTTGAACGCGGTAATCTCTGGTTCTACTGGGTCGATTTGAAAAATTCTTTCAGTGTTAGATAGCCCAATTATCGAGGAAGGCTATAGGCTATGTATCATCACGCTAAGACCAATAGGAGCGGAGTCCAAGCCGACGAAGTCGCGCGCAGAAGCTAGTGAAATATATAAATAACAAATAAATGAATTAACAGAGTTATTGCTCTTTATTCTTGGTTTGCAATTAAATTTCAAGATTTCGACTTAATTCCTTGCAAGTAATCAATCTTGGGGTCATAGATACTATTTTTATTTCCTTTTTTGTATTAAATTTATAGAAACAATAATCACATGACGTAAAATTATTTTTATCATATGATCGATTTATTATTTCAAGAACTGTTTCATAGTCTGTGGTTGTTTGTTATGCACAGGGTACTTCACTCAATCAATCAAATCGTCAATAAAGTATGACATTACTGTAAAATTTTTAGTACGTTATTCCGGAAAAAAATACTGTAATTTATAGGCGTGAGCTGTCAAAAAGCTAATTAGTCGCCGGACGGGGTATAGTTAAACAATCGTATAAACTCAGATTTATTTATTTATACATTCGCACACCAACACAAAATTGTAACAATACGAGTACATGATAGAAGAAAAACTCCATTTACAGACAAACCGACAAAAACCACAAACGGTAAAAGTTCTTAGAATAAATTTTAATATATAATTTGTTATTTGTATCTTTCCAGTATGCCCTGGTCTTGTGACCAAAAAACAATGGGGAGGCCTGAGTCCACTCCATGTCCAATACCTGCCACGGCCAGTGAATTTAGTTATAATTCAGCACACAGCCACTCCTACGTGCAGCACTGATGAAGAGTGTAAAGACATTGTACAGAGCATCCAAAACAATCACATGGAAAACTTAAATTTTTGGGATATAGGAATGAAGTATGTATTTATTTCTTCTTTTTTTTTGGAATAACGAAGACGTATAAGGCTTTTTTATGTAACTAGATCGGCAAACAAGCTCCCAGGAGCTCTGGTCACCTTACTCACCAACAGGAACACAACACTGCTTGACAACAGTGTTATTTAGCTGTGATCTTCTAGAGTTCTTAGTGCTCCATATTTTGAGCAGGAAATTTCCTGCTGTGCCCTACCTCAGTTAAAGCTCATCGTATAAAAAAAATATGACGAGTGAAATCGCGTGAAACAGCTGACGTTGATGTTTAACGAAGCTAACGTTTATATAGTGACGTTAAGAGTATATTTTACAGCGCTTTGAGCTGTTTATGTATTATCAATACATATAATAAAAATGCAACAGATCGCTGTCTGTACATTTAAGATATATGAGAAAAAATATTATTTAAATACACTTTTAATTTAATGTTAATCAATTTTTTTTTCATCACCTTCACTCATATGATAACCGAATGAGTTTTATCTTAATTTATAGTTTTTAACACACAGAATATGCTACTTATTTTTGGGCATGGCTAACTGGCAAGTAGATGTGAACAAATAGGTCAATATATACCTATATTTGATACTACATCGATCTGTTCGAATCGAAATTGATATCATAGGTAAGATATTGTAATTACAAAACCAATCACATAGGCTTGCCTGCAAAACCTAAAAACAAAAACTTTTCGATAGGCAAGTTATCATAGGCATATTTGTTTATAAATTATATTTGATAAAAAATATGTCTCATCAAGTTATCAGATCAGTGAAGGTCGATGATCCACGTCTCCTCTTCTATAATGAGCTTTTGTAATAAATGACATCTCTCTCCACAACCTAAAATAATTATGATGATGACAACGTTGCTAACATTTAAATGACAATTGTTTATATTTTTGTAAGTTGTTTTTTTTTTTTTTTTTGTTTTCGCTGTCATTTCTTTCCGAGAACTGTTTAAATTTAAATTAATGTATTTCCAGTTTTTTGATTGGTGGAAATGGAAAAGCTTATGAAGGTTCCGGCTGGTTACACGTAGGAGCTCATACCTATGGTTACAACAGTAGATCCATAGGCATATCGTTTATTGGAAACTATAATAGTGAGTACTTCAACATACATATTATTTTACGAGTAGATATGTCTCAGTAATAGAAAACGAAAAATAATACTCTATCCATTTTTTGTTTTCAAGTTGACGAGGAATAGTGTTTTATTTATTTTAATTAATAATTTTATGTAGAGTTTGATACAAAAATTATGGTATATATTTTAATTACAAAATTTATACAAAAATTTTGTGCGTCACACTAAAAAGGGACGGAATTTTTTATTCCCTGTAACTTTTTCATAAACTACTGATCTCGCGGGTTGAATATAAATGGAATGTAAGTTATCACTTTTATTTGCATACATGGTATAAGATTTTCCAAATATCAGAGACGTGATGGTAAAAATATTTTTATATGGGAAATAAATATAACCGTATAACGTATAAATGATGTATAAAGTTTATTTTTGACCATTGTCATACACAAATATGAGGAATACATTACAGATATAAGCACATAAGTAGCTCAGTAAATAGAATCTATAAATCTAAACCAGTATATTATGGAGTCTCAAGACCGCATATTATACTGTATTTATTTTTAATTTTTGGAGTTTACTACTTCAGAATCGATTTTTGTATAAGCCCCCCCCCCTCGGTATGAAAGAAATATGAGGAGTAAAATCTACTGAACGAATGACCTCGTTACGTTTCTCGTTCGTTTATTTGATTCGTCTAATTATCATGTGATATGGTATTACTCTTTTTCTTAGACTAGTAAGCGTTTTTTGTGCCTATTTAGACAGTCGATCTGAAGGAGTAAACTCCAGTCGTGCGTCGGAGCTGACACACACACTTTTTTATTTTAATGGTTAGTGTAAAATAAAAAGTAAAATTAATAATTTCCTTTTAGACGACGTGCCTCTACAATCACAGATTGAGGCAGCGCAGAATCTCATTCAATGCGGTGTCGAAGAAGGTCACTTGACTCCTGACTACAACTTGGTAGCCCATAAAAAACTCGTTGCCCTGGAGAGTCCGGGTAGAAATCTTTACGCGGAAATAAGAAATTGGCCTCATTACTTGGATAACGTTTCATCTATTAAGAATCCTTAAATAAGTTTTTTTTTTATAGAAAATCAATTGTCCTACTCTTCTCAATATTTTTGTGCTAATACAATATAAAACAGTTAAAAAATCATTTAATTACATTTTTCAAGCCCTATATAGCCCTGATAGGATATATCTTTGATTGGCTATAGGATTTACCTTTCGATTCGGTAAGAAATAGAAAAGTTAGTTTGAATACGAAGTAATGAAAAGTTACGTTATCGGCAAATGATTTACTAAACTTTGCAAGGCATAAGGTTAATCTTCATTTAACGGATAGATTGTTTTTTTGCTACAAGTAATGTTGTTGTCAAATCTTAAAGTTTTTGTAAAATTTTCATAAATTGTTATTCAATTAATATTGGTAATTCGATTTTTTTCGTGTACATATAACCTTATAATCTAAATAAGTTTCTATGGTTATCTTTATACAGTGAATTTGTATTTTTACGAACATTTTTTTTATTAATTGACCTGATATTACGAAATTAGATAATGACGTGAAAGGATTCTGAGAAACATTTAATAAAGGTTTATTTTGTAATAGACCCATGAATTTATATGTCAATTATTATATTTTTAAATTACAATTTACATTTTAAGAATACAGTGCTTTACCATTAAACTATTTTTCAAAATTTAAGTAACGTAAAGTTCATTCGGGTATGTTCGGACTGTGTGACCTAACAAGTCTACACTGAGGTAGCTTATACAATATATATTATAGTGTATTAATACAACATACAAACATACATAATAAAAAAACATACATTATAAAAGTAGGTAACCGTATAAATAAATAAATATCTTTAGCATATACATACCTATATAAGTGTCATCATGTCATGTGATGTGACGCCGCGTTGGCGCATCGGTCACAGCACTGGTTTGTGGCTGTTGCGCGGGCGGTTGCGGGTTCGATCCCCGCACTCGACAACATTTGTATTTGCCGTGGTCTGGGTGTTTGTGCAGTCCTTGTGGGTCTCCCCACCGTGCCTCGGAGAGCACGTTAAGCCGTCGGTGCCGGTTGTTATCATGTAGGTACACCTGATAGCGATCGTTACTCATAGTAGGGAATATATCCGCCAACCCGCATTGAAGCAGCGTGGTGGATTAAGCTCCGATCATTCTTCTACATGGGGAAAGAGGCCTATGACCAACAGTGGGATATTACAGGCTGAAGCGTGTGTACGTGTCATCTGGTTTTAAAAAAGTAACTTAATATTTATGTAATTGGTTACAGCCACAGCTAGATATTTTTCTCAGACTCGAGCGGGAATTGGACCGACAACCCCCGGAGCAGAAAGTAGGGTCACTGCATAGTGCGGCAACGAGCTAATCAAAGCGTATCCGTTACTTTTTACGGCTATTTAATTTTAATATAAATAAGTACATATTATTTATACTATTTACATTCTTCATATAATCTATATCTCATCAAATATGTAAACATTAAAGGTACCTACTAGTACTATGTCATAGATATATATTTTTTGCTCGTCGTTCAACTGAGTTGCATCCGTCGTATTTATGAGTAGGCAATCGCGAGAGTTATAATTAATTATAAGTAATAATACTTATTGACTTTTAACAACCGCTCTGGTATAGTGGTGCGTGTACCATGTACGTTTAACGTGGCGAATATCCTCATGGATACCCGGAGTAGGCCACCGGAGAGGCTATGTCACACTTTTACTGACCAAAAACCACCACGTGTGAGCAATCATCCGCCTAGGTGGGGCGACATGGGGTCGCGCTAGCAATCGCCACCTCGCCACGGTGGGAGGCCCGGACGAAACCTCCGGGCCCCGGAAGAAAAAGTGGGGTGGCCTCGCTAACAACAGGGCCACCCCTCAGACGTGTGAGGTCGTGTTCATCACGTCGGGGTCACCAGTTTGGTGAGATGTTCGTCCACCGAAAAGGGAGGATCCTCCAACCAGACGGGTGTTGTGTCTGGTAGGGCTACTGCCCCCACGGTTGTTGTCGGGTTCTTGTATATATAGTTCATTCGCTTTGGAAACTTCGATAGCGCGATTTAGAATCATCAGTTCGTATGTGGCTCGATAGATGTCGCCACAGTGTCGTCCAGCCGGCTGAATTCCTCTGACTGTCAGCGGAGGCGGGCAAACCGTCTCCTCCTTGCCCTCGTACGTCTGCGCCGCGGAGCGAGTCAGCAGAGGCGTCTTCCTCTCTGGTCCGCTCCGCAATCTCCTTCTGCGGCATTACCTCTTCGCAGAAGGAGACCGCCGCTCGCCACGATCTCTCACTGTCAAGCATGGCTTTTACGACCCGTCCGATGACTGCCAAAAGAGCGCGCTGCTGCGAGTCCCAGGCGGCGTACACCTCCAGCGTGTGGAGCGTCGTATGCTCTGGCGCTTCACACTCATGGCAGGCTGGAGTCGCCTCCTGTCTGGCGATTTGGTTCAGGTAAGTACTTACCGAAGCCAATATCTAAAATATTTTGTTGAGTACTGGGTTATGTTTAAATGCGCTAAATCTAAATGCATTAATATATCGATCATATAAATATAATCTGCATACAATTAATAAAATTAACAACACAAATCAATAAAGGTTCTTCTCACTAAAGCTAACGCAATTTATGCGTTGTCACGTTTTAAATTTTTCGTACATCGAAAATGTTGTAAAACTTTTCACCGCTCAAAATTAATTTTGAAAAGTGCTTTACCGGTTCTTTTTAAATGAAAAAATCGAATTAAAGTGGATTTTCAAAGGGATTTGTTTTGCCTGTTTGACGAAATGGTAACAAAATTGTTTTGACTGACGCCATTTTGGATCCTGGTCTTTGTGTTATTGTTGACATAATTATTAAAAAAAAAATTGGTATTCATAATAAAAATGATTTGATTAGGTATAGCTTAAAATGATTTGTTTTATTTCTTCAATGTATTTATATATGAGACCCACAAGGATACCAAACCGGAAAGAAATATTTGTACAAATACAAATATCCATTCCGAGCAGGAAACGGACCCGCAATCGCCACTGTGTGAGCGGCCACACACACCATTACACTAGACACTAGAGCGATGTCAACACGCTGTGAAATAAGTAGGTAATAAGATTTAAGAATCTTTTTAAAACCATCAAAATTCAATTGAAAAATATATATTTATTGTACTTAAATTTTATACATTAAATATAACCCGGAGATAAATTTAAGGATTGGAGAATTCGTATATTTTTTGTATAAAAATGAACCATTGGAACATTAAGAGTTCTTACTTTTTCTTTAATTGTCACTTGTTAACACAGTAAATGTCACGGAAATGATTACGATCAGTTTTGAGTTTTTTGTTTTATTTGGTCCCGTTGTTCATTATTCGTTTTCCTGTAACTGCAGTCTCACTTCGTAATGGGATCGATACCAAATCCACCATCCGAGTGCATGACGAGTCAGCGCTGACACCACCCAGCAGTAATAGCACACCTGAAATCAGTTTTAAACAAGTGTATTTAAGGGATTATTCATGTAAAACATTTAGGAACTGTTTTGTGTGTTGTACTTAACAGGGTTGTCAATAGAGGATTCTATTTATAAAAATATAAAAAACTAGCGGATCCGGCAGACGTTGTCCTGCCCGGAAAACAGCTCCCAAATTTGATTGCTTACATACCGATAGCAGCGCCACCTATCGGGTCCAATTGAGATAAAAACTACCCTATATCCCAAGTTGGACCAAATTACAGATGTTTACAAAATTTGATTAAAATCGGTTCAGTAGTTTTGGAGTTTATTAGCAACATACATCGTGACACTAAATTTTTATATAAATAAGATATTGACACTAAAAGCTAGTTTTAGTTACAGATTAATACAGTTTGGCATTTCTAACACACGTGTTAAGCGAGCGTCACTGAAATGATATGGGTTCCCCTAGTTAGAACTCAATTAATTTCGAATTTCAATCATCATTTTCATATCGCATTTTCATTTGCACAATTTGCCAGGCGCTACTGTACTTATTTGGTTATGAAAGTGAAACAGCTTGCTGTCCAATTGAAAAACTAATTCAACTATTTAGCAGCAATATATATTATGTTCACATAACATAAAGTACACAAAATTCTACAGAAGTAGGGAGTTGTTTATATAAAGAATTATATTTTGCTTTATTTGTTTTTTTTACTGTTTTGAGGATTATAGTTAATATTTTTATATGATGAGATAATTTCACGTTTCCTAATGCAACGGATTTTCTGGCTTTTACGCTGACGATGAGCTAAGCTCCGTAGCGTAAATTGGCTTAACTTCAAGAGAGACATATTAAAATAATATTCTAAGGTATCGTCAAGGTATCGTTATAAATGAAGAAGAAAAAGTACGACGTGAAACTAATCTGCAATTGCTTGTCTATCTTTCAGAAGGTAGCTGAAAATAATTTTTTTTAATAAATCATTTTCAATAATAAATTTCAATTGCACCCAAATAAATAACCATAATTTCAAGTATAATAATATAATTTTCAAACCTATTTCGATATCAAACTAATTTGATGGTTTACTATTCATATTTGATCAAATAAATACATTATAAATCTATACTAATATAATAAAGCTGAAGAGTTTGTTTGTTTGATTGTTTGTTTGTTTGTTTGAACGCGCTAATCTCAGGATCTACTGGACCGATTTGAAAAATTCTTTCAGTGTTAGATAGCCCATTTATCGAGGAAGGCTATAGGCTATATATCATCACGCTAAGACCAATAGGAGCGGAGTCCACGCCGACGAAGTCGCGCGCAGAAGCTAGTCTTTAATATTAATAAAGGAGATCATTGTACTTTAAGTTATAAAATTAAAAACTATATTACATAGTAGTACACTATATTAGTATATTTAGAATACTGTATTTGTCATCTTAGATTTCATGGAAATAAAAAAGATACAGTGTCTTTACTATTACTCGTAATAAACTTAAAAAAATATGGTCTGTAACTTCTGTAAGCTCTACTATATTATATATTTTGAGGTAAAACTTCTTTACGCATGCTTGACTTGGGGAGTAAGTTTGTGAATGTGTAACGAGAGCGTTACGAAAAGTGTGATCGGGCGAACGGAGCAAGAGATAGAGGTGCGAGCATACATTTTCTTTGTCTCACAGCCAGTTACGTTTCGTATTTATAAGGCACAGTGCAGGCCTATTGTGCAGAAGTTTTACTTCAGTCGTTTGGTCTAAAGCACACTAATTTTTTTTTGTATTAAATATACTTAAAAATAATACGTGCTACGGAATCGAAAATATAGTCGCTGAAGAAAGTTACAACTACACCAACGCACTAGTGAAGTGGCAATAAATAAATCATACTTAGTTATTGACATCAAGTTTTAAAATACGATTTGACTAGCAAAAACTCGTGTTAACCAATAATCTCTATCTCTATATATATAAAAATGAATCGCTGAATGTGTTGCTAAGCGCAAATCTCGAGAGCAGCTGAACCGATTTTGCTAATTCTTTTTTTATAATATTCCTTGAAGTACGAGGATGGTTGTTACGGAGAGAAAAATTTAAAATATTCCCTGAAAAAGTCTAAAAATAACACTTTTCTATATTCCCATACAAAATATTCGTAATAATACTTAAGAGTCAATTTGAACTTTAATACCGTACCATAAGGTTTAAGTGTTAGTGGAGGGGTCTGGGAAGGATAAGTACTGTTAGGCGGTACGAAGTTCGCCGGGTCAGCTAGTTATTATATAAAATGATTGACTTACGAGAGTCATACACGCAAGAACAAACGTAGAAGCTAATGGCCACGGCGTCAAATGATCCTGCGCCATCAGACCGGCAAAAGTCCTTCCCGTTAAGCCAGCTGCGACCAAGGCGATCGGTGTCATTATCATTATTCCAAGGAAGTCGACGATCATCTGGAAATATGAATACTGTGTAATAACGAAAATTTTTCTTTAAAAAAAAAAAAAAACTTTTGATAAAACGATATTTATTTTTTATCATCATAAATGTATTGTATCGTTGGAATCTGACCAAATAGTTTTTATATGTTTTCATAATTTAAAAAAAAATTTACATATCAAAATCTGTACTTTTGTTACAAAGTTAATCAGATAGTTATATCATACAATAATAATCATAATAAAATAGTTTATTTGCTCAAATTAAGTAGTTTGCAATATCTAGAAGCCCTGCGACTCGTGCTAGCTTAAGAAAGCTGTGTTACGGGCCACAGTGTCTTCCCCAAAAATTAATTTATGGTTACGTAATCAGACTGCGTTCAGATAGCGAAAACATAAATGCAACTAACAATGATGACAACAACACAATAATAAAACAAGAAATACAGATAAAAAGAGACAAAAAAAATGTATTAAAGTATGGAGAAAAAAAGTTTTTGATTAGTGTTTGTTTAATTGTGATTGTGTGTATGTGGGTATGTGTGGGTGTGAGTGTATGTGTAAGTGTGTGCGTATGAGTATGTAAATGTGTGTCTGCATTTTGCTGTGATTTGGTGTAGTGAGTTTGACCTATTATTTTATTTGTACGAATAGATTTTCAATGTTTTCATAGTCTTGTGTTTTAAGCCAATTAGTTACTATTTTTTTGAAGTCTTTGATACTTGGTTACATATTTATCTATGTATTACTAATGTGCTTACTTCATGACTGTACTTATAACACTGTGAAGAATTTTACTTTGTTTTGTTACGTTAAGCGTGATAATTAAATGTAATTCTCAGTAACTCACGGTATATTACTTCAGTGCGCGATTAATTGTAATCACATAGCAATTTTTAAAAATTTGGCAAATTAAAAGTGCACGCCTCATAATCAACTATGAAGAACGATATTTTTTTGTTTGTTTATTTAATAACAATTAAACCACATTGAATTAGACAGTGAAAGGTGCTAGGGTTCTATTCCCAATCATATTGAAGCATATAAGAAAAAAAACTCGATTATTGAAGTATTTCAGGCGTCAGGAAAAATAGCCTTGACCACTTTTCGATAGGCAAGTTATCATAGGCATATTTGTTTATAAATTATATTTGATAAAAAAATATGTCTCATCGAGTTATCACATCGGTGAAGGTCGATGTTCAACGTCTCCCCTACTATATACCAAATATGTTTACACGGATTATTTTATATCCGATAACTTATTGGGAAGACTCAGTGTAATTTATATTGTAAAGAGATTTCATGAATAAAGATAATTATTATCATTATTTATTTCAATATTGAATCTCTAATACTGTGTGGATAAAAATGTTTAAAAAACACGCGATGTTTTACTTATTACATTTGTTTAAGGTTTTCTTATAATACATACTTAAGTCACGATAATTATTACGTTATCCATTTAATGAATAGATCAAATTAAATAAAAAATAAATTCAATCGTGGAACTCTATATTGTACATATAACAAAAAAAACAAGATATCAGATGATCTTTTAAGAATAAAATAATTTGCAGCATGGAGTTATTTTGGTGATGGCAACACCCACGATTGCCAATATTACATATAATAGGAAGCCATTTAAACGTTTCAATAAAAAGTTCCGTCACACTAATATTATTCTCCATTTATGGTGTTCATAAATTTTCCACATTGATTTTGAATTATTCGACCTTATGAAAATAGTTTTGCGTAGTGTTTTTTTTTTGCTTAATACGAAATATAGAACATGGTCAAATTAACTTTTCGGGTGAAAGACTTTCAAACTTTTGTAATTGTTAGTTTTATATAGATAGGTTAGTATAGGACTGTCATGTACATTGTATAAAAGTCCCTAAATAAAGATATTAAAAAAAAAGTTTGCAACAAATAATAAAAATTGTAAAAAATAACGACGATCTAATATTTTTACAGTATAGCAGATTTATATTGTAAAATTCTTATTCAAAATTAAAACACGTATCTTGATAAACAGGCAGACTTATAACTAAATTATTCTAAATTTTGTAAAGATGCTGGCAGATTTTCATAACAATATAATTTCCCTTAAGAAACACAAGATATTTTTTTTTTGTGAAAAAAGTGTAAATACAACAGTTGTAGATCTCTTTATTACCTACAACTTTGCCATTGAACATTTTTCCATAGGACTTGTAGTTTAGCCAGAAATCGAGATAAACCGTTTTTTACCCTTAAACCCCCCTCCCTTAAAATAAGCAATAAGTAAATAAAAAAAAAAAGAAAAGAAAAGTGAATAAAAAAAATGACAGAATAAGTTTATCATAAAGACCTAAAATTGTCGCAATATAAATAGCGGCAGTGCGAATTTATATTAAAAAAAAAAAACCCCTCCCTACCACTTCCCGACCTCAGAACGACCGTAATTTATTTATTTGTTTATTTTATACTTTATTGTACACCAGAAAAATATTACAAACAAAGTATAAGGATAATTACAGACATTGACGTACAGTTTATTTTTCCTATCATTTTCATTGTATTCTCTTTCTTTTGCAATGTGTTTCATTCTACTATAAATTTCTTTGTTTTCAAAAGCTAAAAGCACTGGTTCATATATTGTTGTAATATAAACATAATAGTATAATAATAATTATTATATTATTATTGTATTCAATATGTTGTAACATTCACAAACGGTTGCCTGTTCCTAAGGTAAACTTAATGCTTGTGTTTTATGTAACAGCCGTCTGTTATGTTTTTTTTTTGTATAAATATACATGGAAATAATACATATATAAATACAAAAATTACACGCAGACTTAGAAGGCAATCGAACCCACGACCCGCGGAGCACAAAGCAGTGCCTAAATCTGTTTAAAGTAACTGAACTAAATAATATAGGTAGTTGTTTAATTCTTAAAAAATAAAATATTTTGTGTATATCAAAAGAGTAAGGAACTCATCTGTATATTTTATGGGTATTAAATATACAGATGAGATAAGCCTTATCTATTACCTTCCAAACAACATTCTATGTGACGACCACGGTGGTGTAATGGTGCGTGTGTCGCGGGTTCGATTACCGCTTGGAGTGGAAATTTTTGTTTATACAAATATTTATTTCCGGTCTGGTTGTTAGTCCTTGTGGGTCTACCCACCATGCCTCGGAGAGCATGTTAAGCTGTCGCTCCCGGTTGTTAAATGTACATCTGATAGCAATCGTCACCCATAGTACCTAGGGAATATATCTGCCAACCTACATTGGAGCAGCGTGGTGGATTAAGCTCTGATCCTTTTCCTACATGGGGAAAGAAGCTCAGCAGTGGGACATTACAGGCTAAAGCGTAAAGCCACAACCGACAGTGTTGAAGGTTAAGATTTAGACATGGAGTTCCATTACTAGTCATGAAGATCGCACACTAGTCCCTAAATGTAGATAGACGATGCACTGTGTCTACGTTTTTTTTTAATAAGAAACAAAGAAAAAGAACGTTTTTTTAATCAATCAAATCTATATAAAAATAGTCAGATTTATACGTACATGTTTTGAATTGTGACTGAGTACCCAAATAATCAAAGCCTTCAAAACGCCGAATCGATGGACGCGTCGAGTCACATATTTAGTTCCACATAATTCACATCTAGATTTACCAGATTCTGTCAGCCAATGTTCCAAACATTTCACATGAACTCTGCCAATAGTTCCTCTGCAAGAGCATGCCGATAAAAGATCACCAAGATCAGCCGAAACAGCTTCTCCACTGTGACAAATCCGGCACATATCTTCAAGGGAATTATTACTTGTTCTTTCTTCCTCTTCCGTATTTTCACCAACATCTACGACTTCTTGTGTAATTTGTATCTCTATTTCACTTCTATTGTGTATTTCATTCCAATCATTCATATTTGCACTTATACCTATTGATCTTCTTTTGTATTCTTTATCGATAATCGGGGCCTTTCGTTTTGGACTTCTAACTTTTACACGGTGTAGATGTTTGTCGCGTCTTGGTGTACGCTCCCTCCGAGCATTTAGATTATCCACCTTCTTACTTTCATTGTTATTAAATTTTATGTTTTCTTTAGATACATTAGTGTTCAATTGATTTTTAGCATTTAAAATAGTGAAAAGATTAATATTACTTGAACTTGCGGTTACCTCTTTATCTGATGTTATAGCTGTGTTCTCTTGGACATTTATAATAGAACTTTTACTTTTGCATTCAGTTACAGTTTTCGAAGATGACGAATGTTTTGAATTGTTTGCTTGAGGTTTATTCTTAAGTCGTACTTCATTGCCATTATTTTGTTTTAAATTTACTTCTAAATTATGTTGACTGAGAACAAAATATGTTTAAAAGATTTGTGAGTGTTATGTTCTTATTAATGGTACACAATTTATGTTAACATATATACAAAACAAAGAAGAAGAACTAGAACTTGTAACACATCTGAGTATTATCTAGCACTTCTATAGATAAAATTAATATAAATATAACATACATTTATAGACGAAATGTGAAAATGTTTAGTAATTGTGTAGTTTTTACCTGATTTGTGTTTCATTTTGTGATTTTATGATTTCTCGATTCGCGATTTCATTTTGCACGGAAAACCTGCGTCGTCGTGCACTCGGCATGTTACTTAAGATATTGAAATTTTTATTTACTTTGAATTTTATAAATGTTTATAATGCCAAATTTAATCATCAATTTTTAGTTTACTTTTTATATTTATTTATTGACAGATGGATTAAATTAATAAAACCTACTTGTTGAAAATATGTAAACATTTCTTGTTATTATTAAATTTGATATTTTAGAACAAAACAATGTATTAAGAAAAAAGAAAAAAAAATGATTATGTGATGGATTATCTATAGGTACTAATATTATAAAGCTGAAGATTTTTTTGTTTGTTTGTTTGTAAGTTCTAGTTATAAATAATCGGCCTCAATGAACTTACACTATAATATACCTACTGTGATGCCGGAATTAAACAGCTGCAACTTTTGCTCCATAATATCTGTATATTATATTAACCCGTGGGAAGGCGTGCTATGAGCATTGTGCTTCCCAAAAATTTGATATCGATAATTTTTTATGTTAATCGCACTGTATAGTTGCCAGCTTCTGACTACCTTCCTAAATATTCTCCTCCTTTATAATGAGTATGACAAGGTGTTTCTCAGTTCCATTGCAAGAATGCTGGGAACTGTTTATGCATTGGTGGTAAAAGGCGGCAGTTTGCTCCGCACGAGTCCATCCGTGTACGTATTTTTTTTTTAAATTGTATAAATGAAAGCTATTACATACACAATTAGTGGACCGCGATGAAAATAAATATTATAGTTTTTCAAATATTCTTAATGTTAATAATGTAATAGTTACCTACTCCATTTTGTTCAAGGCGCAAATAATAATGTTCGATAAAGAAATATTTATTTAGTATTATTAGTATTAAATAAATATTTATGATCGTTTTATTATTTTTGAATATTGAATACAATTGTATTTGCTCGCAAACGAAAAAAAAGCAGACTTCAATTACATCGACAAGTAATACAATGTAGGTTGATGAAAAAATTGCCAAGTAAAGATAATTCAAAAAGTAGTAATCGGATCTCGATCAAATTTAAATGGGACTTCATGATACGCACCACCTTTGGATTGAAAAAAAAAATATAGGAATTGGTTCACCCAGTCAATGGTTCTAAAGTAACATAAAATAATAAAATACATAAGGTAAAAAAAATACAATCGAATTGAGAACCTCATCCAATTGTAAATAAAGCTTATTTAAAGGAAAATCAAATTTCTAATAACAACAAATTAAATTGACGACATTGAAGCAACGCGGCAGACGTTTTCCCTGAGAGTTCGATCAATCATCTCAGTCAGTCTCGACATTTTTACACTGAAACCTAACCCAGATTTATATAGCAACAAAACTTGCCTCTAATTAGTAAATCACAATAAATATATATAAATGTAAACGACCAGGCGTAAAAAGTTACTAGACTTCTTTGGATAGCCTTTCAAGATTGCTTTCAAAATTTTCAATTTGAATGTAATTGCATATTGTTAATAATTTTATTGGCCTGTTATTTTGTGTAAATTATATATCAAGAATTTTGGTCGAACCTTGTAATTGAATACACATAAATACTCCTACAGTTGTAAACAATAACTCAGCGTAAGTTTTTGTAGTATGCTCTAAGAAGTGATATAAGGCCCGCTGTATGAGAAAAATATGGTGAAGTGTGAAACAACTGAAATTGACCATGATGACTTTTTTTCATGACGTGCAGTACTTGGATGGGTGACTGCCTGGGAACACCGCGTGAGGTTGGCTTTTTTTTCAATTAGTTTTTTTCTGTATTTTAAATTTTTTTTTTAATTAGTTTTTTTTGGATTCGTTTTTTTTTAAATTAGTTTGCCCAAGAAGTTTCACTTCTGACATGTGTACTTTGTTCGCACGCAATTTTTTTAATCTAAAGATGGTGTTTGTCATGCGGTTCTATTAAAATTTTCATCGAGAATTGTCGAGAACTTTTTGAGTTACATCTAATAATGCGTATTTAATTGATAATGCATAATGCGTAGTAAATTGAAGTTGTTTTTTTTTTCGTTTGCGAGTAAGCACAACTATTTATCAAAATTGGTACACCACGTAAAAAATGTGAGGTAATACACACAAATAAAAATAAATATTTACAACCAAATTAAGAACCTTCTTTTTATGAAGTCGGTTAAAAAAGCTGGAATCGGTATTTGTTACACGGAAACCGTTGTTTTGTCGAATATTTCTTAAATTTCATTTGATCTTTTGTCGACAAAGTATTTTGTATTTAATATAAAAATTTACCGACAACGATTCTATTCAGTTTTCGTTCAATTTATGAACACAGGTCTCTGTGTGTTTGCAAGAGCCTAAGGGAAATTCGTTTTGTCGTATTTTACAATTTACCATTATTAGATACTGCTCTAAAGAGCCGTGGAAAATGTAGGGTATTTTGTATTACAATCTATATCTATACATCTATACAAATAAATAAAATTGGAGTGTCTCTTGTAATATTGCAATAACCACTTTTTACTAAATGCATATGGATGTAAGAACACGGTACATAATTATACGTAAATAACATTTTTTTTTACAATTTTTGTCTGTATGTTTGTTCCGGCTAATCTCTGAAACGGCTGGACCGATTTTGACGGGACTTTCACTGCAAGATAGTTGATGTAATAAGGTGTAGCTTAGGCTACTTTTGGTTTTGAAATTTGTTTATTTTATAACTCTGCGAACTGAACAATAACTGTTTTGTTAAATTCCACGCGGACGAAGTCGCGGACACTGCTAGTTTTAAAATAATATCTTTAGATTATTATTAATACAGTATAATATTTTTAGTCTTTTGTAGATTTTTATTATGATCACATTTTATTTTAATCAAGATTTTTTACAGTTTACAATGTTAAGAGTTGTTGCTTTTTACCGATTTGCGAAAAGTACAGTTTTATTGTGTTAATATAGGTAATTATGTATCTGTTAGTATGAAAGTAAATCCACATGTTTTATAAATTTCTTTGTTAATGATATAAATTATTGAAATATTATATTTTAATGCTTTATTTTTGACAATTGTTCATCTTTATATTGTCTACCTCTTCTAATTTCTATCTAATATAGATCCTTCTTCGTCTGTGTTGGAAGAAATCTTGTTTACGATAAGTGTATCTTTTGTTATACTGTACGTGTACGTATAATAAATTATTAAATTAAATAAATAGAAAAGGAAAGGTACGATTTTGATAGTACTGTCCGACTGATACCGTCCTGCGTCCTAACGACCTGTTATTTATTTTGTTTCGATATCTGGTAAGGGTAACATTCTATACTTGCTCCATTCCCTCGAGTTTACGAAATTTAACCTAACATAATGTGAGATCGTTTCCGATGACCGTCAAACTACCTCGGTTCATTTTTCACAAAACACTCTCGAGACAGTCTTGACAACTGCTTCTTCATATTTTCGTGCAAATTTTTACTATTATATACGAAACAAAATGTTTAAAATACAATACTTTATAACAAGACATTTTTATTTTTATAAATCTATATAATAAAAATGAATGTTGCTAAGCACATTACTCGAGAATGGCTCGACCGATTTGGCTAATTTTTTTTGTATGTTCCTTAAAAATGCCATGGAAGGTTTATACAATTAAAAAAAAAAAACTTGGACAGAAGGAAGTCCGTCCGGGCAGCTAGTTCAATCTAAAAATCTAGTTACAAGATAATGAAACCTAAGGCATACATATCCTATTGAAATTCAACGGGACATTTGTGTTTAAAATTGAATTAAAAACTTTGTTTGTATTATATGGGTATAAATTATGTGTTTATTTAATTTATTCAAATAAATTTTGCTAACAGAGCACGCAATAAAAATGTCTAAAATATAAATAATTAATCGCTTATCTAAAACAAAACAGGGCTGAAAATCTCCTGTTCATTTTTTGCCGAGAGAATCGGTAGAGCGATTCAACGTGGAAATTTTAGGGAAGCATGAGTTTGCGTCAACCGACTAAAAACGATCGACTAATATAACAGGATAGATAAAACTATCACTACCAACATTCTTCTTAAATAATTAATCACTATAATTGTTTGAAAATAATTTATATAATTTGAAATTAATTACCTATTATCTAATTAAAAAAATTAACTAAAAATAATATTTTAATTATTAAGTCAAAATCAAAATTTTATTGCATATAGGTATGTAGATATACAAAAAAGGTCCAATTGAATTTGCTTACAAACGCAGTTAAATGAATTTTAAATAGACATGATTTATTAGTTATAAGTAAAATTATAACAATCTAGTAAAAAATCTTACTGCAACAATGCGTACATATCCGCCAACCCGCATTGGAGCAGCGTGGTGGATTAAGCTCCGATCCTTCTCCTACATGGGGAAGAGGCCTATGCCCAACAGTGGGATATTACAGGCTGAATCGTGATCGTGAATGCGTATATATGATGTCTATCATCCTATGTTAATCTAAAAGTACCCAATTCCATATACTATACGTACTAAATTCGACGTCCAACGCACCCCTACACTCAGTAGGTATTTTAAGCCCGAAAGAGGCGGACGGGTTGATGTCGCGATTGTAAACATTATCGTGAATATTTGAAATAAGTTACAATAAGTACTTACTGAACTTAAGAAAAGTATTTAATAGTGCATTTTTGTTTTTGGGATTTCGTAATTACGTGTTCTTGGTAAGTGATTATTTTCTCTGTACTTGTTTACGTTAAAATAACAAATTTAAAGTAGTTATGTGTGTTGATGAATAAGTGTAATTATCTTAATTTAAAACAAGAAAGATGGGAGTTACGTGATTGCAATGAATATGAGGTATCTAAAAGTTTTATCTGAAAGTAAAACAATTCTTTTTATTTGATAACTTTATCAAATTTATTTTGTAAAACAACAATATTAAACTTATTAATACCTACTTGTTCTCCAAAATTTTATTTGTTGCTCAAAAAATATTTTAAATTTTAGTTAATATATTTAAATACCATTATACCAATTTAGAAATGCAAGGATTTTTAAATGATTTCGATTGATAAAAGATTCGAGGCAATTGTGCGCTAAACACCAATGGAACTTTTTATATTTTAATCATAAAATAAATAATTATTTTTTAAAATTTTAAACAGAAATAAGATTAATTTTAAAAGAAAACATTTCAAATAAAATTAGCGTATTTACTCACGTAAACCTTCATAATTATAATGATTGAATTTATATTTATTGAGTAATGTAATTATTACAGTTCCTAAATAAGCAACTTTTGACTTTCTCTCGGTTTTCAGCAGAATTTATATAATGAATCAGAAGTAGTTTCGCATTAATTATTATAGTCAATCAATTTAATAATAAAATTATGTACTTTGTATATATACTCGTACTGAAAATTTAAAAGTATGTGAAGCCCAATTGAATAAAGATTTTTTACCAATACCTATTAATATAACTATTCAAAGTAGTAAATTCTTAATCCTTATTTATTGTCCTTTCATTTATTATGTACTAGCTGACCCGGCGAACTTCGTACCGCCTAACAGTCGATTCTTTAATTTTTTTTATTAGTGGTTTAATACTTATCCTTTCCGGGAACTCAAATTGGCTTTTAATTATTATTACGAATCTTTTGTATGGGAATATAGAAAAGTGTTGTTTTTAGACTTTTTCAGGGAATTTTTTAAGTTTTTCTCTCCGTAAGAACCATCCTCGTACTTCAAGGAATATTATAAAAAAGAATTAGCGAAATCGGTTCAGCTGCTCTCGAGATTTGCACTTAGCAACACATTCAGCGATTCATTTTTATATAATATAGAGACTAGCTGCCCGGACAGACATCGTTCTATGTTGTGTTTTTTTTTAGGTATAAAAACCTTACGTGGGATTTATGGAACATACAAAAAATAGCCGAATTGGTTGAGCCATTCTCCACTTATGCGCTTAGCAACATTCATTTTTATTAAATAGATTTAGTTTTAAATAAAAAGTTTCAGAAATTTCAAAAGAGTAAAAGGTGATAAACTAAAAGAGACACAAAGTTGATATTTGTAAATGTAATTATTTGTTAGTCTTTATATCCACCACCACCACTTCAGCCTATCACAGTCCACTGTTGGAAATAGGCCTCCACAAGTTCGCGCCCGACATTATGACGCGAACTCATGTGTTTTGCCCATAGTCACCACGCTGGGCAGGCGGGTTGGTGACCGCAGGGCTGGCTTTGTCGCACCGAAGACGCTGCTACCCGTCTTTGGCCTGTGTATTTCAAAGCCAGCATGGATGGTTATCCCGCCATCTGTCGGCTTTTTAAGTTCCAAGTTGGTAGTGGAACTGTGTTATATATAAAATGTCTGTATCTTTATATAAAATGTCTTAAATACTCCATGAAAATTTTTAATATTATCAGTTTATAAGTAACAAATTAGTATCTGAAATTGTTAAGATATTACTTTTTAAGTTATCCCGAACGCTCAATATACGGCTGCGAGTGTCTTGAAAACTTGTTTATTGGTGTCTAAAACTTACATCGAAGCTTAGTAAGTAATAAATACAATATTTGTCATAAATTACACGATCCTATAGCTCTTTTTTATCTCGACTAATGTTTAAAAGGGAAAATATTTGATTTTTTGTTTATTTATAATGGATAAACTCAAAGCTGCCCAGCCAGCTGCCACCTATGGTATTCCCGAACCAATACGACTAAGGGATCTTCAAAAAAAGATCATACTCCTACTTAAAAGGTCGGCAACGCGCCCGCTAAACCTCTAATGTAGCGGGTGTCCATGGATGTTGGTTTCACTTATCACCAGGTGTACCTCTTCTCTAAATAAATAAAAAGCTACTGGAGCTGGAATTTTGTAATTGTTCTCAAAAGAATGCTACGTTATTACTGAGCGAATATATGTATTTTATTATTAAAAGCTTTCATTTTAACTAGCAATGTATGTATGTATGTATGTATGTATGTGTGTTTATTAAGGTGGAATTTTGCAACTCAATTTCAAAGCTTAAATCTTAAACCATTTGAGCTGAAATTTTGTATACACGTTTAGTTTAAATTACATTGCATGGTTAGCTATGTGACGTCTTTCTAAAACCAACATGGCTGAACATACAAGATAGCGCAGTAGTTATTTTTAGTGCTCTCCTACAATATGGGTATCAAATAAAAGGGATTGATGAGAACAACTTGAAAAATAAAGAGACATCACTCTAAATCCAACATGATGGACTTGCAAAGATATTGGACTAAGTTTCTTATGTTTTTCTGCAATATGGGTATCAAATGAAAGGGCTTGATGAGAATAGCTCAAAAATAAAATGAATATACTCTTAATTTAACAAAGCAGTTATCTAAAGACGGCGGACTAAGTTTTTCATGATTTTCCACATTATAAATATCAAATGAACGGATTTAGGTACTAATAATACCAGACTGAGAAGCCTGTCAAGCGATAACTAGAAAATAAATTAAAAGTAAAAAACTTTTTAATTGACAATCTTTTCTTTAATGCGCTAAAAATAATACAGTTAACTTTTCCTTTAAAACTTTTACTGTCAAAAATATTCGAAGCGGGGTTCGAACCCGCATCTCCTACATACCGTGTCGGTGCTCTACAATTAAGCTATGGAACGATGAACCTGCTAGATCGAAATTCTTGATATTATGATGATTTTTATTCGGATTTAACGCAACCGTTACGTTACCGTTTTACTGTCAACATATAATATAATACACAATTTCTATGATATAAAAGAAGACGGGCAGCAGCGTCTTCGGTGCGACAAAGCCAGCCCTGCGGTCACCAACCCGCCTGCCCAGCGTGGTGACTATGGGCAAAACACATGAGTTCGCGTCATAATATCGGGCGCGAACTTGTGGAGGCCTATGTCCAACAGTGGACTGTGATAGGCTGAAGTGGAAAAAGCTAGTCGCGACATTTACCTTTGTAGATAAACAAAGAATTTAAATAAGTTTATATAATGGATTTTAATTTTTAAATTTTTTAAACTAACTAAATACGTTTACATAAATCTTGCGGATAAATAATTTTTTTACTTTTATTTTATTAATTGGAGAAAACGGAATTAAATGACTAAAATCATGTAATTCATGCGGGTGGGGGTGTAATTAACGGAGGGAAATTTTTGTAACGAATCAAAGAGGAAAAGACGCTTACAGTAGACAATACGTATCGAGTGCTCATTATCTTTTTCTTTTCGTTAGAAAGTCTTTTGTGTGACACATCACCTTAAAATTTAAGTGTCTGTCTGTGATTTCAAAATAATCATGTTTTTTCAAGTTCGTATTATTATTTACACTATACTAAAACCTAATACATAATATACCCCTAAGTTTTACGAGGGGGGGGGGATTAAGGGGTAGTAACATATAATATTGCAAAACAACGTTTGCGAGGTCAGCTAGTAAATACATATATTTTGATCGAAAGATGGTGTCATGTGGTCCCATTAAAATTTAATTTTGATCTAACAAGTACCTACCTACTTTTCGAGTTATATCTAATAATGCGTATTTAATTGACTATTCTTTCGTCAACTTAAGTTGTATTATTGGTATAATACACTTCATAACTTTTCACTGGGTATACCGATTTTGATGATTCTTATTTAATCAAAAGCTAATTGCTTGACCTATTTAATTTTGATTGAGATGTGATTTTTGAGTAATCTTTGATAACGCGTATTTACTTGACTATTTTTCGTCTACTTATGTTGTATTACAAGTCTATAATTGAAGTAGTTTTTAGGGTTTCGTAATCAAATGGTAGAAACGGGACACTATTACTAAGACTTCGCTGTCTGTCCGTCCGTCTGTCTGTCATCAGGCTGTATCTCAAGAAGCGTGATAAGTAGATAGTTGAAATTTTCACAAATTATGTATTTCTGTTGCCACTATAACAAAAATACTAAAAACAAAATAAAATAAATATTTAAGGAGGGCTCCCAAACAACAAACGTGATTTTTTTGCCCTTTTTTGCTCGATATCAATAATGGCAACAGGAGTTAGGCACTTGAAATATTCACAAAATACTTAGTTGTATTTTTACTTTAATGATAAAAATAAATTTAATTATAAAATAGTCAACGGTACGGAATCCTTCGTGCGGCGAGTCCAACTCGCACTTAGCCGGTTTTATATGTCGTTTGCGAGCAAACATAATTATTAAAATACCTAAACTCAATACAGCTTGTATTCGCACCGATTTATTTGCCATCAGGGTGTTTCATTATATAAAAGTGCGAATAAACTTCTTTCTATTTATCATTTAAATAAAAATCAAATAAGGATAATATAATTATAATAAAAATGGAAAAATGGCTACATAATTTAACACGTGGTTCAATAAGTCCCGAGACTAAGTACTAAAAAAGGTCTTTTTTATAAAATTAATTTTTATTCATCAACATAGTCTCCTCCAAGAGCGATACAGTCCCTCCAACGCTTTTCTAACTTTTCTATCCCATGTGTGTAGAACGATTTGTCTTTGGCTTCAAAATAAGCCTCCGTTGCTGCGATAACTTCACTATTTGAGTCAAATTTCTTACCCTGAAGCATTTTTTTGAGGTCTGCAAACAGCCAGTAATCGCTGGGGGCCAAGTCTGGCGAATAAGGGGGATGAGGAAGCAATTCGTTGTCCTGGTGAAACACCACTTTCTTTTTGTTCATGTGAGGCCGTTTATCCGCAATTTCGTACTTCAATCGCTCCAATAAGCACATTTAATAGTCACTATTTATATTTTGCCCCTTTTCAAGGTAGTCGATGAAAAGTATTCCATGCGCATCCCAAAATATAGAGGCCATAACCTTACCGGCCGATTTCTGAGTCTTTGGACGCTTCGGGCGGCTTTCACCAGCCGCTCTCCACTCCGCTGCCTGCCGATTGGATTCCGGAGTGAAATGGTATATCCAGGTTTCATCCATTGTTATATACCGACGTAAAAAATCCTTTTTATTATGATTCATCAGCGCCAAACATCGCTCTGAATCATTGATACGTTGTTCCTTTTGATCAGTTGTAAGCAAACGCGGCACCCACTTAGAAAAAAGCTTTTTCATGGCCAAATTTTTATGTAAAATAGTGAAAACACTACCAGCTAAAATCTTCACTATCTCGGCTATCTCTCGCACTTTTACCTTCCGATCTTCCAATACGATTGTGAGGACTTGGTTAATATTTTGTTGAGTCACTGCTTCATTTGGATGACCTGAGCGTTCCCCATCATTGGTGTCCATGCGACCGCGTTTGAAGTCGGCATACCACCGACAAATGGTTGCTTTAGAGGGAGCTGATCCTGCATAACATTTTATAAGCCATTGCTGTGCTTCAACGGTATTTTTTCCCATTAAAAAACAATGTTTTATCAACACGCGAAACTCGTTTTTTTCCATTGTATCGAAATTACAACCGTAGCGTCACTTAAATGTTTCAAAATCAATAATTTTATTGTTCCATTTTTAAAAATTTGACACATATTCTTGTATTGATAGCCAGTACTTTTTAAAAATCAAAAGAGTTTTTAATATATGCGCCATTTCCAGGTTAGTCTCGGGACTTATTGAACGATCTAGTAAATGATCATTAAACTGATGAATTAAAGTGACATATTTCATCAAAATTCAAAACGTTTTTTAAAGTATCAAGTGCATAAGCCCTTTTCGTAATTACGAAATGGACTGATAAGATTTAATGTGTATTATTATAATTATATTTATGTATATAATTATATATAATATTGTACTAAGTTATCATTGAAACAAATTTAAAAACTATGTTTTATTTGTATTAATTTGTTTTGTTACCGTGCCAAAACTAAATAAATACATATAAATATGAAATTTCAAACATATAGAATAATTTTATGATGTATATAATCATTAATGGTATATTTATGAAATAAATAAATTTCTTTACTACGTCTTACTTTTACTATTAATCAAATAAAAATATTTATTATACATAATGTAACGAGTTCAGCGGTTCAGTTTCATTTTTGATTGAACATAGATAAGTATCATATTTCAATCCTGGATTACTGAAACGACAAAAATGTACATTATTTCATTTTTGTATTATTTCAGTGACCCGCGCGTTGCTATTTGCGCGTTCCCTCTGATAAGAAAATTGAAACTGTCCACTCCTGTTGACCGTAAGTCAAGCATGAGATGTTATAACATTAGTAAATGGAGTGTAAATCATTAAGTATGATCTCTGTAGTTTTATTAAAAAAAGAAAAAAAAATATAACTGCGGTAACCGCATCATGAAAGTATATAGTTTTTGTGTAATGTGCGGACAAAGATACAGAGAAACAAAAAGATCAAAACTCAAAAATGAATAAATTAGGCTTCAATTGGCTCCATGAAGATTATAAATTTTATCTCAAATAACTAATATAGGTTTGAGAGACACATTTGAGTTTTCTTTATGCTTAATTATGTTTATGTACCTACAATGTACATATTATAATTATGTATATATCATGTTTATAAAACCTAGACAAATTCATCATATGTTATAAGGTAAATCGGTAGTGAAAACCTGTCACTGTTGATATTCCGGTATCGTGTAGCTAAGTGTAAAAAAATAAAGGTAAATGCGTACAAAGCAGATTCTACCATACCGCTGATTGTTTCGAAGGTTTACCTTTCAGTAAAAACAACGCTTTTTGTTTTAAAAACATTCGTACAAAATGTATCGACATTTAATATTTGTGTTCCGATTTTTGTTCGTTCCTCTTTTCGTTGATGTTACTAATATATTTTTGGTGGTGAAAGGAACAGGGTGTGAAGTCCCTCATCCACCCTCGGAAAAGGGAGGATCCTCCAACCAGACGGGTGTCGTGTCTGGTAGGGCTACTGCCCCGACGGTTGTTGTCGGGTTCTTGTATATATAGTTCATTTCTCTGAAAACTTCGATAGCGCGATTTAGAATCTTCAGTTCGTTTGTGGCTCGATAGATGTCGCCACATCACTCCCTTCCGAGACCGGAGGTCGATAGCGGTTTTTTTTGAGTCGTCCATACACATCTTGTGATGCTTGCCGGGCCAGTGGAATGTTCCAGTGAGTCGGAACCAGATGCCGCATAGTTCACGGTGAGTCGGAACTGTCTGCGGTGATGCCCCAGTGAGTCGGGGTGATGCTGCAAATTCTCCAGTGAGTCAGAGTGGTGCAGTGCTGCGTAGTGGCTGGCTGCTGCGTCGACCAGGAGAGATGTGCGTCTCTGCTTGCTGACCGGCCGAAGTGCAGTGTGCTGTGCCAAGGTCGCTGAGAAGGCTGTGGGTGATGACCAGGTATGCGCGTCCGCTGCATGCTGGTGGTCAGGATACCCGTAGTAGCCGTGGATGCTGGCTGGCTGTAGGACTCGCTGCTCGAAAGCTTGAGGAAGTGATGATGACGTCACGATGTAGATTGACGAAGGCTGCGCTGATGTTCATGCTCGGGGTCACCAGTTTGGTGGTACGAAGAACAGGGTGTGAAGTCCCTCATCCACCCTCGGAAAAGGGAGGATCCTCCAACCAGACGGGTGTCGTGTCTGGTAGGGCTACTGCCCCGACGGTTGTTGTCGGGTTCTTGTATATATAGTTCATTTCTCTGAAAACTTCGATAGCGCGATTTAGAATCTTCAGTTCGTTTGTGGCTCGATAGATGTCGCCACATATTTACTGATGTATAGCACATCAGGAAATATCCTCCCCAAAATTCGGAGCAGTCTGTCTGGGGAAGAATCTCAACCTTACAAATAATTATAGCTATAATACTTCTTTCAAGTAGTATTGTATTTACTCCTTTGGTGATTACGGTAGCCAAAGCTCCTGGGGAGGTTCGGGAATATGGTGGGCAACGGTGCCCGGTGCTTCTGGCGCTTATAAGCTACCGTACCCGCTTACCATTAGCTACGCTAAATTACTTTTCTTACTTTTTTCTCAGTTTTATATTCGGATGATAGTTAAAAGTTTTAATCATTAGATTTATGTATGTTTCTAGTTGTTTTGTTTTATGTTTTACTCCAACCAACTGAATTTTATGAAAATTAATTTAATTTTATTAATCTGTGATTTAAACCTACAAAGAGCATTTGTGATGCAATTACCTTAATACTTTTTTTTTCTAGTTTTATTTATTGTCTTTTGAACTAGAATTAAGAAAAGCAAATGTAATGAAAACTAGAGTCTAGTTGATTTTAATTCCTTAATTGTTCTATCTTCTGCTGTGTTCCGTCTGAATTTTAAATCACAAGAAACGTGAAGACTGCAAGACCGTTCAATTTTACTTTCTTCGAAACTTGTATAGCTCTTGTTTATATGCTTGCGTTTCTTATTACCCTTCATTTCAGATTACTCAAATGTTTGAAACTTTTGCTTTCGAGCTTGAAACAAGTTATTACTCCTAGTTAACTTTAATCTCAGAACATTCTTGTTGATTATATCAAGAAAGCTTATATAAATTGTAATTTGATACTTAATAGTCTACTGTATCTGTCTGTATAAGTAAACTACGATAGCACAGGTTGAAATATAAAATAGAGCCAATGACGTGTTATATTGCTCAAAAAATTAATTTTTGTAAGCAAATAGGTTTGTGTATATTTTCTTTATTCGCATAATATTTTATCATCATATTTTTTGTGTTTGCCAAAAAATCTTAGTGATATTTATTAATTCTGTTTCTTAATCAATTAACTACTTCGCTTCTTAAGATATAGTATTTATTTATTTATTTATACTTTATTGTACACCAGAAAAAATATTACAAACAAATTACAAGGATAATTACAGACAGTGAAGTACAATGGGCGGACTTATGGCTAATAGCCATTTCTTCCAGACAACCCTATTTCTATAGTAATTTAATTTAATTGCTTACAGAAAACAAAAGTGCGCAGGGTATTTTGTGTTATGTATTTGACAATAAATATTTGCGCCCGACATTATGGCGCGAACTCATCTGTTTTGTCCATAGTCACCACGCTGGGCAGGCGGGTTGGTAACCCCAGGGCTGGCTTTGTCGCAGCGAAGACGCTGCTTCTGTTTTCGGCCAGTGTATTTCAATTAAAACTGCTTAATAGGCTAAAAACTATTTTTATTCTAACAGAAAGAAGGTTTTTCCACAACTTAACATTTACACGATGTTATTAGATTAGGAATCAAATTAACTCAAAAAAGAGGTATTTTAGGCCCCTATCTGCAGTAGGATATTTACACAAAGTTGTTGGAATAATAATCATTTTATGACAATCTAGAAAAAAAAAAGTTTTTCAACTGTTATTAGATCAAGAATCAGTCGTAATCTTTCGAAAAAGAGGCTTTTAACAGCAGTAGGTTATTTAAACGCTGTAACTATACAGTAATAGTACAGTCGGTCGGCAACACGCTTGCGATGCTTCTAGTGTTGCAGACGTCTTTATGCTACGGTAATCGCTTACCACCAGCCGGGCTAGCATGCGTACAACGAGATAATCTCTTGACGAGAGAGATAGAGATAATGTCTACATCGAGTATTACCCTAGCATGCGCAATACGAGAGAAATAATTCTCTTCCGAAGACAAAACGGAACGGAAACGCCATGGTATACAAAAGATATTATAATAATATTTATAATTTTAATATATTTCGTTTATCGTAGTCATTCTAATATTGACAACGAGTAGTTTATCTTCTTAAAACGTCAAAATCACGTAAAAATTCGACAAAACTACGATAACTAAAATTTCTTGTTATCTCTTCAATTGTCGTGACGAGAAGAGTATCACGTGCACGCATGCTAGCTACTGTAGACATAAAGAGATAATACGAGAAAAGGGGTAGACAAACTTTTGTCGTGGCGCGCATGCTAGCCCGGCTGGTGAGCCGTACGATTGTTTGCCAATTTAGTTACATAAAAAAAACATTCAGTGAATATACGAATAGCCTGTAACCAATGGCTGCGGTACTTAAATTGCATTTCTCTACTAATACCGTACAACACAGTAGCATGTAGAATGTGTCGATAATGGCTCCGTATTAATCTGAAATTCTGATGTACGTTCGCCCACGTATTATTGCTATTTTTGGAATCATAAAATATGGATGCATGGATTCTTCATAGAATATATTATATTTTTATTACGGTCGCCATAAAGTCAAATAATAAAAGAAAATATATACCGTCTAAGAAATGTAAAAACATTACTTGGGTTTTGGGGTATTTTAAAACTTTAACCCTAATTTTTTCTCATAATATATTTTTATAAAGATACAAAATAATGATCCACTATAAAATACAATAAAATAAATTCCTATTTAAAAATACTAAGAACTGCCATTTAAAAATTACAAAGAAAACTTCACATAATAATCATGGTTACGCTTATGATGATTTTCATCAGTGTTTCAAATATTTCAGTGTTTTATTAAATAAAAATAAGACGTTGACAAAGGGCCAAATTAATTGTTAAAAATATTCGACGTAGTGACAATGAGAAACAAATACAAACTTTTATCATAAGACTAATATTATCATTATTTACTAATCCAATATCTATACTTAATATAATAAAGCTGAAGAGTTTGTTTGTTTGATTGTTTGTTTGTTTGAACGCGCTAATCTCAGGATCTACTGGTCCGATTTGAAAAATTCTTTCAGTGTTATATAGCTCATTTATCGAGGAAGGCTATAGGCTATGTATCATCACGCTAAGACCAATAGGAGCGGAGTCCACGCCGACGAAGTCGCACGCAGAAGCTAGTTTTAAAATAAATAATAAGATTAAAAATATCGATATTAAGGACTTGACTGGAGTCGAAAAATTAAATTTTAATATTGTTCAGCCTCATAAAGTTTTAGTTAGTTTATTGACAAACTTCGTGAAGCTAAATGAACTATTAACGAAGTTACTTAGTGCCGTGGGCTAGACGTCGATTTAAGTCTATCATTACTTTAAAATAATTTCCAATACATTTGTATTTATAAAATGCTACTATATTTTTTATATTAATTTAGGTGTATTAAGTAATATTGGCTAATTGTGGATGATCCACTATTTTATTTGATTGAGATTGTAGGTGCAAACCTGTCAATAACTTTTTACTGCGAACAACAATAATACTTTTTAAAAACTTTGTAAAGTATTCCATTAGAAGCACCACATTGTGTTTATTACAATTTTTTTTAAATTCTGTCTTTTTAAATTTTTTTTAATAACTTCGAACGCAAAATGTATAGAAACTTTTGTAAGGACGTCGTTAGCGTATGTAGGTACCTTAAAATTTTTAATAAAGGCAATGGTAATAGTGGGCAAAGTCGCGAGCGTTAATATTACATTTCAATGAAATTTTCATTTTATCAGAATGCTATTTTAAGTTTTAAGTAAACTGCAATTTTAATTACAATGCATTTTGTTCATGTCATTAGGTATATTAAATGTTTGCCTACAAAGATCAAATAGAAATAAGGGCAAATAATTTTGTTTTAACGCTATTTACATCATAATTTGACAGCCTAACGAACACGGAAAATTCCCTCAATATGGTGTAGTGTGAAGAAAAATACAAGACATTTTTATGGAAATTATATGCGATACAACGAGTTGTTCACATCTATACTAATATTATAAAGAGGTAAAGTTTATAACTTTGTTTGTATATACGGGGTAATCTTCGCAAATACTGATCCGATCATGAAAATTCTTTCGCTAACAGAAAGCTACACTATTCAGGAGTGACAAGATAAAAGGAAAAAGATAAAAATATATAAAGATTTTAAATCAGCAGAATTTGAACCTGCGCCCTCTGACGTGCCGTGTCAACAATTCAATCTAATCAAGCATTATTATTTGCCTTAGAAATTAATTGGTGATTTTAAAACATTTATATTTATCTGATTTGCTGAAAATAGTGAGAGTGTATTGGAACATATCAAATTTCACCGTACCCTTCTTATGTGAAATGGATTATAAAGCCCAACGAAGTGGGCACGGGTCGGCTAGTATTTTATATATTAACGATTTGCATTTTAAACTACTCGTAATCTTTAACAATATCTAATCTAAAATAATAATTTCAGTAGACGAAGTAACTTTTGGTTAGTTATGAAATAAATACAGGCTTTTCGTAATATAATTTATCATCAGACTCCGTTTTACATTTGATTAATATCCGTATATGAGACTTAGATAAGACGCATGAAATCGGGCAGCGAGCCAGAACACACCAGATGTTGCTTGTATTAAAGTCTCTGTTTCTAATAGTTTTCATGCGTGTATAAGTGTATATATATATGATAACTAGCAAATAAGTGCAGTATGAACATAACAATAACAATATGCTCAAGAAACGATGTGCATACTATTTCCATAACAGGATTAATTAATTATTGTAAAGGAAAAAAAAAAACAAAAAAAAAAACAAAAAAAAAAAAGAAACAAAAAAAAAAACCGTCAGCGTCGGACCACGTCCTAGTCTTACTACGCAGTCACAGGACTGTCGATCTGTAGTTCTAATGTAAAATCGCCTCCGGTAGTTTTCATGCAGAAATACAACATTTATTGATTTTAAAGTAACTTTACTAAATAATATAATAATATAATATTAATAGAAAATAATATGAAAGAAATGCTATTTATTTAGCCTTTCGTTTAAATCAATCTCTTTTATCTATATCTATATGTTAATGTAAGAAGCAAAAATTTTGTACCCCTAATAGTGAAACAACTTTTTCGGATTTTATCGCGGTTTTAGATGCCCGATGTTTCAGATACATGTAAATCCGAAAATCCCGTGGCTCACGGGAGGAGTCCTCCGAAACAGTTGTTGCATTATAATTAGTGAAATTCGCGTAAACATTAGAAAACAATTTGTACCCCTTTTCACGAAAATTGCGCGTACGGAGGAGTATGAAATTTTGCACTATATACAAGGAGTGCAAAGTGCTAATATATTTTTTTAATTATGCATAAAAAACATTAAATCAATATTTAAAAAAAAAAAAAACATTACACACACTACCATGTATTTGATACACGCACGCACACAAATACTCTTTTGTTTATTATTATAGAAGAATAGTTTTTGACAACAGAACCTTAATAATGTTCAATCTTATAATTTAAATTAATCATGGTTGAATTTCGACCACTGGGCGACCACTAGTACCTAATAATATAAAACGTTGAAAATGTTAGCGATTCTTACATCCGTTGTAGGTAATTACACTTCAGCCTATCGTAGTCCACTGCTAGACATAGGCCTCCCCAAGTTCGCGCTAAACATCCCGGTTTCCCGCAATCCAACCACCATAATCTTACGTAGATCGTAGGTCCAGCGGGCGGGAGGACGTTCCACTCTGCGTTTGCCAACAAGTGGTCTAGTAGTAGTGGTCAATACACAATTTAACCTCTAAAGCTGAGATTGCGTTGTTACCAAAGTGTTTCTATTCCATCTTATTGAAATTGAAAATTTGCGTAATAATTATTTATCAGGTAATATTGTATTACTTAGGACGATTCAAATTAACAGATTGCCTTACATATATATCTTCTTATCAAAATTAAAATGTGTGGGTGGGAACCGAACATAAGTACAAAAATGTACTTTATTATCTTTTTGATTTTAGACAAATAATGAACCAACATTCTGGCGATCTGAAAATCGTTTTTTTTTTTTGAAAAAATTTTATGTTGTGGTCTGGAAAAACTTTGATCAAGACTGATCAAGTATGTTTTAGACCAATTCTGTTCAAAAGGCGGATAAAAAAAACCTGGGCGCCAGACTTAATATATTATTTTCTACTCATAAAAATATCGTACTTACGTCTTGAATATCAATTTTTCAAAAAAAAAAAAAAAGAAATTTCAATCAAAACAAAAAAATCAATTGAGACAAGAAATAGTTATGACAAATTTTACCCCTCATGAGCCTAAAGAAGTTTCACTTCAAAAATTACGAAGGATACCGTTATAAATAAAAACTAATAGGTATCGATTTGTGCGAAGATTCTTGGTTTCTATTATGTAAGTAGTCTGCCTTTTAATGTGAAATACAGTTAACCTACAAAGCAAAATAATCGATAGTTCTAAAAATGTCTGTCGCATTGACTATGTATGCAAATTAGCAGTGCTTGAACTTCGTTGAGGAATATTATTTCTACAATATTTTTACCTAGTTATATAATTGCAAAAATGAGGAATATTATTTCTACAATATTTTGACCTAGTTATATAATTGCAAAAATGAATGCTAATGCTACGTGATTATTTTTATATGCGTCATGCCTCAGCGGAAAGTTTTATAGAAACAAGATATTCGTAATATGACTTCTTTATCGTAATACATAAAAAGTTTCCAACGCATAAATTTTAATTTAATCATTATTATTGGATAAGGAAATGTTAAAATTCATAATCTATATATACGTATAAAAGAGATTTCCACCCATTGACTCATCACGATATCTCTGGAACCATAAGGCGTAGAGACTTGAAATTTGGTAGGAATATTCCTTTCGCCGAGTAGAGGTCAGCTAAGAACGGATTTTTCGAAATTCCATCCACAAGAGGGGATTGCGGGGGTTAATAACATATATGGCAAAAAAACGTTTGCGGGGTCAGCTAGTTATATCATAAAAGAAAAATTATGTACAAATTATCGTAAAATTAATTTTAGAAACTTTTTCGACGTAATAATTGTATTTGCTCGCAAACGAAAAAAAAAACCGACTTCAATTCCATCGACAAGTAATACAACGTAATATAAAGACGAAAAAATAGTTAACTAAATACGCACTATTAAAGATTACTCAAAAATTAGTAATCGAAGCTCGATCAAATTTAAACAAGACTACATGACAAGTAGGTATTAGCTTTCGATTAAAGTAAGAATCATCAAAATGGATAAACCCAGTGAAAAGTTATGCGGTTTACAACTTACGTCGACAAAGAAGTAGTCAAGTAAATACGCATTGTTAGATATAACTCTAAAAGTACTAGTCAGATCTCAATTAAATTTAAATGGGACCACATGACACGCAACACCTTTCAATTAAAATAAAATTCATTGGAATCGGTCCACCCAGTCAAAAGTTCTGATCTAACAGAAATAAAAGAAAAAAAATCCTCCTTTTTTGGAAGTCGGTTAAAAAAGTGTCGAATGAAATGTGACGACCGACCTAAATTCTCGTACGTAAATTGGTTTCCGGCTACAAATGCCTCGGGAGCTGTTCATGAACAAAAACGAACCTTTTTAAAAAAGATTATACGTATTAAATTTCGCACGCATTTAAGGGTGGATTTAGACCAAACGAACAAAGAGCTAGAGCTAGAACAAGAGCATTCTTTCTTGATCTTCGAACACTCGTATTCATATATATAACAACGAAAGAATGCTCTACGCCTGTTTACACTAAAATAATTTGATAAGAATTTGATATAGTGGGGATAGAATGAGCATTCGCTCGTCTGATGTAAATCGACCTTAATACTTAAAAAAGTACCTAAATAAGAATATTTATATTTTTGAGTTGATTTTTAAATAAACTTCAAAATAATTTATTAAATAATATATTAATTATTATTTATAATTTATATATTTTTATATTTATTTGTTTGTAATTACAATGTATAAAGCACGTATTTATTAAACATCTCAAAATGTTTTTAATTTCAATTTCATAATTATCGAAGGATTGACTCAGTCGGTAACATCCCACTGCTGGGCATAGGCCTTTTTTCTTTATGTAGATTGTAGAACAACCCGCTGTTCCACTGCAGGTTTGCAGATATGTTTTTACTATAGGTAACGATCGCTGTAAGTTCTCTATGATAAGTTGACAACCACCGGGATCGATAGATTTACGTGTTCTCCGAAGCACGTATTTTTCAAATATCAAAAATTTATCTACATCTATAAATATAAATGAGATTTCCACCCATATAATTATTGACTCATCACGATATCTCTGAAACCATAAGGCGTAGAGACTTGAAATTTTGTAGTAATATACCTTTCGCCGAGTAGAGGTCAGCTAAGAACCGATTTGACAAAATTCCATCCACAAGAGGGGGTTGCGGGGGTTAATAACATATATGACAAAACAATGTTTGCGGGATCAGATGGTCTATATAATATAAAAGAGATTTCCACCCATTGACTCATCACGATATCTCTGAAACCATAAGGCGTAGAGACTTGAAATTTGGTAGGAATATTCCTTTCGCCGAGTAGAGGTCAGCTAAGAACGGATTTTACAAAATTCCACCCACAAGAGGGGGGGTGGGGGTTAATATCATATATGGCAAAAAAACGCTTGCGGGGTCAGCTAGTAAAATATAAAAGAAATTTCCATCCATATATTGACTCATCACGATATCTCTGGAACCATAAGGCGTAGAGACTTGAAATTTGGTAGGAATATTCCTTTCGCCGAGTAGAGGTCAGCTAAGAACGGATTTTACGCAATTTTACCCACAAGAGGGGATTGCGGGGGTTAATAACATAATTATAGTGCAAAACATTGTTTGCCGAGTCAGCTAGTATTATTATAAAAGCAATATTGTATGTTTAATTAAAATAATTTCCTGTCTACACTTATTAGTTTTTAATATTATGACCACTTTATCTTGTTGGTAACTGTATCACTATCATTAAATTATTTGGGTTATCTGGAAGAAATTGCTAAATAGCCATAAGTCCGCCCATTGTACTTCACAGTCTGTAAATGTCTTTAAATGTGTTTAATGGTTAAAATGTAGTTGTGGTGTACAATAAAGTGTTAATAAATAAATAAATAAATTAATTAAAAACTAAAACAATTTTCATTCGATTAATATGGTACATAATTTAAGAAAATGTTTTATAATGTTGCGATATTAGGTACTGTTTTAATATTCTAATTTATGTAAATGCGTTTAAATCTTATTCCTGTTTTATTGTTTCAGGTTTTGCGGAAAACGAAATGCTGAATCATAAATCGATACTTAAATAAACTTTAGTGACTTCATTGTCTTATAAACAATTAATAATAAATGTGTTAAATAAAAAGAACGTAATTAAAATTGCAAAAATTAACTTTTATAAAATGGTTACAAGAACATAATTATGTATTGTGTATAATATATGAAAGTATTTGCGTAATCTTTTAATGTGGAAGAAAAACAGTTTACACTACCAAGTTCAAAATGGCGGCCGATATGGATGGTGTTGAGGTAATAATATTTGCATTTTAAATATATATTTTTTATAGTTTGTTTAGGGTGCAAGTGATGATGATAATACTTTAATATCGTCTTATTCCGTAAAATGATAAAATGATAATTTCATTTATCATTATTTAGTCGGAATATTTTTACGAGAACATAATTGGATAACTGTTTGACATACTAACAAATAAGAATAGATTTCGATAATGTTATATTAAAATTTTATTCTCGTAATTTAATGCCTGTGTTAAATCTACGAATGCTATTATAATGTTTTGTAACTTCGTAAAATAACTTTATAAACATCCCAAAAAATTGAGCAAGCTTATTACCACTCACAGATCTCAAAAAATGGCATAAGACTAAAACTAAGATATTATGTATTGGCAGATTGGCAGTTATCATTTTTTTTTTATTCTGCTGGGACGGCGATGTAATACCTTAATTACGACCGTCTAAAAATTTAAAGATTTATGGACGAAGACTCAACTGATGTTGTGACACAGGAACTTAGTAAATAAATTTTGGTTAAGATCAAACAAGTCTATAATAAGAAAAAAATAAAATTTTGTCCTTCAATTTCTGAAAAATATCTTATGAAATTATTATGTGTTCATTTTTCACAGACTTTGTTACTGTAAAATGTAGTGTGAAAATAGCTTTTTAAATCTGGTGCTACTTAAAAATAATTATGGGAGAAATGTAGGACGCAACATAATAGGAAAAAATATGAAATATATAATGATATGAAAATCTATACTAATATAATAAAGCTGAAGAGTTTGTTTGATTGTTTGTTTGTTTGTTTGTTTGAACGCGCTAATCTCAGGATCTACTGGACCGATTTGAAAAATTCTTTCAGTGTTAGATAGCCCATTTATCGAGGAAGGCTATAGGCTATATATCATCACGCTAAGACCAATAGGAGCGGAGTCCACGCCGACGAAGTCGCGCGCAGAAGCTAGTATTTTATAAAAACTATGTCTAAAAATAAGCCTTACATCGTCTCGTAATAATTACGATACTTATTGTGACATTTTATGTCATTCGAAGTAACTTATTTATAGGAAACTAGCTGTGTCCGCGACTTCGTCCGCGTGGAATTGATTAAAATATTTAGTGTTCAGTTCGCAGTTTAAAAAAAAAATCTAAAACAAATAGCCTAAGTTACATCTTATTACATCAGCTATCTGCCAGTGCAAGTCCCGTCAAAATTGGTCCAGCCGTTTCAAAGATTAGCAGAAACAAACAGACAGACAAAAATTGTAAAAAATGTTAATTTGGTATATGTACCGTGTATACATACATATGAATTTAGTAAAAAGCGGTTATTTAATATTGCAAACAGACACTCCAATTTGATTTATTTGTATAGATTGGTGTTCAAGTCAAATAGGCAAATCTATATATATAAAAGAGTAACCCACCCATTGACTCATCACGATATCTCTGAAACCATAAGGCGTAGAGACTTGAATTTTGGTAGGAATATGCCTTTCGCCGAGTAGAGGTCAGCTAAGAACGGGTTTTACGATATTCGACCCCTAAGGGGGTTAAACGGGGGTTGGAAGTTTGTATGAAAGTCCTATGTTTTTGAAGTAAGAGACTTGAAATTCAAAATGTATGCTCTATAGATGGTGTTGAGGTGTACTAATAATGTATTTTGAGAAATCAACCCCCTTTTGGGGTTAAAACAGGGGATGATAGTTTGTATGAAGTCCAATGAAAATTACACTTACAAACTTAAAATTTGGCAGGTAGGTTTCTTATAGTGATTAGACATCCGCTAAGAACGGGTTTTGCGAAACTCCACCCCTAAGGGGGTAAAACGGGGGTTGGAAGTTTATATGAAAGTCCTATGTTTTTGAAGTAAGAGACTTCAAATTTAAAATGTATGCTCTATAGATGATGTTGAGATGTACTAATAATGTATTTTGAGAAATCAACCCCCTTTTGGGGTTATAACAGAGGATGGTACTTTGTATGAAAGTCCAATAAAAAATACACCTACAAACTTGAAATTTGGCCGGTAGGTTCCTTAAAGGTAGTAAACATCCGCTAAGAACGGGTTTTATGAAATTCCATACCTAAGGGGGTTAAACGGGGGTTGGAAGTTTATATGAAAGTCCTATGTTTTTGAAGTAAGAGACTTGAAATTCAAAATGTATGCTCTATAGATGGCGTTGAAGTGTACTAATAGTTTATTTTGAGAAATCAACCCCCTTTTGGGGTTAAAACAGAGGATGGTAGTTTGTATGAAAGTCGAATGAAAAATACACCTACAAACCTGAAATTTGGCAGATAGGTTTCTTATAGAGAGTAGACATCCGCTAAGAACGTGTTTTACGAAATTCCACCCCTAAGTGGGTAAACGGGGGTTGGAAGTTTGTATGAAAGTCCTATGTGTTTAAAGTAAGAGACTTGAAATTAAAAATCTATGCTCTATAGATGGTGTTGAGGTGTACTAATAATGTATTTTGAGAAATCAACCCCCTTTTGGGGTTAAAGCGGAGGTGTTAAAAATGAAAAGTTGAACCATAAGGCGTAGAGACTTGAAATTTGGTAGAAATATTACTTTCGCCGAGTAGAGATCAGCTAAGAATGGATTCTACGAAATTTTACCCACAAGAGGGGTTTGCGGGGTCGTCAACAATGGAAAATTGAACCATAAGGCGTAGAGACTTAAAATTTGGTAGGAATATTCCTTTCGCCGAGTAGACATCAGCTAAGAACGGTATTTATGAAATTCCACCACAAGAGGGGGTTGCGGGGGCGTTAACAATGGAAAATTGGACCATAAGTCGTAGAGATTTCAAATTTAGTAGGAATATTCCTTTCGCCGAGTAGTGATTAGCTAAGAATGGATTTTACGTAATTCCATCCACAAGAGGGGGTTGCGGGGGCGTTAACAATGGAAAATTGGACCATAAGTCGTAGAGATTTCAAATTTGGTAGGAATATTCCTATCGCCGAGTAGTGATCAGCTAAGAATGGATTTTACGTAATTCCATCCACAAGAGGGGGTTACGGAGGCGTTAACAATGGAAAATTGGACCATAAGGCGTAGAGACTTGAAATTTGGTAGGAATATTCCTTTCGCTGGGTAGTGATCAGCTATGAACGGATTTTACGAAATTCCACCCACAAGAGGAGGTGGCGGGGGCGTTACCAATGGAAAATTCCCGTTTTTATACTATAGCTCCTATCGACTATAAATTTGGTAGTAATCTCCTATATGAGATGTAGAAATGATCAATAAGCACTTTTTATGATAACTCATCCCCAATAAGGATTGCAGGGGTGGGCGTTAACAATAAAAAATTAAAATTTCCGAGCTATAGCTCCTAAAGATTCCAAATTTTGTATGAATTTTCTGTGTGTGTGTGTGTGTGTGTGTGTTTTCTGTGTGTGTGTTTTCTGTGTGTGTGTGTGTGTGTGTGAACGAATTTTACGATATCCTACCCCACAAGGGGTTGCGGGGATGGGTCGTTACAACAATATTTTTTTAAAGTATATAATTAGGTCTGCAAACAAGCGTACTGCTCACCTGATGGTAAGCGATTACCGTAGCTTACAGACGCCTGCAACCCCAGAAGCATCGCAAGCGCGTTGCCGACCCTATCTCCAACCCCCAGAAGCTCTGGTCACCTTACTCACCTCACCAACCACACAATACTGCTTGAAAACAGTATTATTTGGCTGTGGTCTTCTGTAAGGTCGAGGTATTACCCCAGTCGGGCTGCTCCATATTTTGAGCAGGAAATTTCTTGCTGTGGCTCCTATCGACTCCAAATTTGGTAGGAATCTCCTATATGTGATGTATAAATTATCAATGAGCGGATTTTATGATAACTCATCCCCAATAAGGATTGCGGGGGCGGGCATTAACAATGAAAATTTTACATTTTCGAGGTTAATAGGAGATATCGATAACTTATTTTAATATTTTGTTATCACTGATAGCTATAAAATGTATCACTACATAGTATTAAAAAAGTCGCTTCGCGCTGTCTGTCTGTCCCTATGTATGCTTAGATCTTTAAAACTATATACCTATACACAATGGATATTGATGCGGGTTTTTGGAATAGATAATTAATTATAATATTCAAGAGGAAGGTTTATATGTATTATACATGCATAATACAGTAGATAAACACTGATAATTTTAGAGGTTTCTAATGTGATGTCGTTAAGCACATTTTTTTGCGCTTACATTGCAAACGCTGGCTGAACCCTACGAGATATATCAAAATAATGTACTACAGTATTGTACAACTTAAAAAGGTTTACAAAAAAGTCGGCGATGGTATATATCTATCTCTTAGGGATAGTCCACGATAACCATTTTTTATCCTTTACTTATTACGAGAAATAATGGCTCATTTACGAAGCGATTTTAAGCAATACACAATTAATCCTTATGCAATTAAGTACAACATACCTTAAATACATTGCGCATTTAATATAGATCAATATGGCCCTTTACAACATGTAATTTAAATGAATATTTTCGAAGATGTTGTATGTTCGTACTTTATTCGGTATTAAGGATAATTTTTAAACCGCATTTATAGTAAGTACATTAGGTTGGATAGGATTAGACTCCATAATTTATCAAGTCAAGAGTAACATCTAAAGAAAACATGTTTGTATTGTCTAATGACAAAAAAAAACTGTAAACGTCGTATACAGAGACATTCTGTAGTATATTTATTATCAGAATTTCACCCGTGCGAAGCCGGGGCGGGTCGCTAGTTTCTTTTATAAAGTTTCTTTTGAAGAATATACTTAATATAATATTCTAGAATAGTATTTGGTATTCAAAATATTTCCTATTATTTCGGTTTGTCAAATATATTTAGTGATTTTTATAAATACGAAACCTTGGGAAATTCAAAGTTAGGTATATGTAAACTTCTGTCATCACACAACCTAACAATAAAAGTCGTCCCAAAAAAACTTTAATTTCCGGAACTTTGTTCATCTGTGTCAGGACCATAGATCATATCCGACAGATGGATTATATAGGAACCTTCGGATCGTAAAATAGTTTTCGGGTTTGTTTAAATTTGGTTAGGTTAGATTACCACTACAAAAAACCGACCATATAGTCTTATAGCAATGAATAATTTTTGTATTACGGCTTACTCGATGATAATAACACTCCTTATAATGATACAACTTTTTCTATTCAACCATGGACTCAAGTCTCTCAAGAGGACTCAAGTCCTCCCGTGACCATGGTTGCTGTAAAGTATTCTAAACGTTGGTAATTAAAAAAACTTAATAAACCGCGATAAAATCCGAAAAAAGTTGTTTTATTATAATGAGTGAATTTCACGTCAGGTAAACATAACAAAACAATAGATAGTAACACTGCCAAAGCGTCGTGCAAAATTGGCTGAGAAATTTAGTACGAGGTACTGATAAACTGATAACTTAACTGCGAAAAATTTATACACGAGCTCTACTGAGAGCTCTACTTGCGATATTTCATGATCTTTTCCGAACCCCTTCCCTCCTTTTGAGCCTCACATGATTAACGGATGATCCCTAATGTGATATTCTGACGTATTATATTCGTAACGGACACTCATTAAATAATTAAGATTATTTATGTGACGCCGCGTTGGCGCAGCGGTCACAGCACTGGATTGCGATTGGCTGTTGCGCGGGCGGTTGCGGTTTCGATCCCCGCACACGACAACATTTGTATTGGCCATACAGATGTTTGCCGTGGTCCGGGTGTTTGTGCAGTCATTGTGGGTCTCCCCACCGTGCCTCGAAGCACGTTAAGCCGTCGGTCCCGGTTGTTATCATGTACACCTGATAGCGATCGTTACTCATATATAGTAGGGAATATATCCGGCAACCCGCATTGGAGCAGCGTGGTGGATTAAGCTCCGATCCTTCTCCTACATGGGGAAGAGGCCTATTCCCAACAGTGGGATATTACAGGCTGAATCGTGATCGATCGATGTGACAAAAAATCTTAAAGATTATGTTTAAAACCTGAAAGAAAAAATAGAGAATTTCGTATTTGGAGACTTTTTAAAACTGAGTTTGACAATGTTAGGATGCAGTAAAAAAAGACCTTGGCTTGTAACTGCTAGTTTGAAATCGGAGACCAATAATAACCACGATCCAACGTCGTTTCGTGATTGTTACTGCTTCGTTTGGAATAATTAAATCTGTAATTAAATCTCAGATAGTAATATATAAAATTTAACATTGAGAACAACGTTATGGCCTTATTTTTAAAATAGCTTATTATTTAGTATATATTAGCCTTATTTAGGCACTTAATACATGCAATCTTACTCAAAGAGTTTTTTATCGTAGCTAATAAATTAATAATGTACGCGATAAAATAAAAGTTTTGAGTTATTTATATAAGACTTTTAATTGATTACAAATTTTGTGCTCAATTAAAAGTCTTATATAAATGCAGCCAAGGAGCACAAAGTCTATTTTTTTAACTTTTCATCATAATTATAATAAAACAATAAATTACGCGATGTTATCTATAGGTACTTTAATACTTGATTCTGTTACAAAACACAGTGCTTACTAAATTTAATTAAGCACCTGTAAACAGTATTTAATTCGGGCTTTAAAAACACGTTGAGCTCAAAGTTCACAGGTTATTCGACTCGCATAATATTTTACCAATTCTAATAAAATTATAAGCATAAAAGATGAAATAATTAAGAATATTAATTTTCTGTTACATCTACATATAATGTATTAATTTCTTTCTATGTATTAACTACTAAATGGTCGTGTTAATGTTTAGTAATTAATTTAATTTTTCAATTAAACTTCGAATCTGACAGTAGTTTTAACACCTATATGTTCCTCTAATGATATTAGAAGAGAATTGATGTTATTTCAACAAAGCTTTCAAGTAATCTAATAATAGAAAGTATATTTTGTATTGTTAGAGTGGTCCCAATTTAGTCTACATTGTACGACCACTTATGATATACCTACAAGAAAACCCATGTTATATTACTTTCTTTGAATTGCCGTAAGTATGTCAGTTTTTTTTGTCATCTTTTTGATTTTCTATCAGTTATAAATAGTAATGTTTTAGTATTCACAATATAAGGACTATAGTAGCGTATTATTTTTAGACGGGCTCGCAAGTAAGCACGTAAAACTCATTACTAATTAATATTAGCTTTTTGAACACTAAGCCTAATCTCGAAGCATAAAAAACTATACCCCGTCCGACGACTAATGATCTTTTTGACACTTCAAGAAATTTTGACATTAGTGACTGCCTCACACGTTATTTATTCGATTCGAAATAATAATCGATTTTATTTAAGAAGAACTTTCAATCGATTTAATTAAATATATTTAGTTTAAAAATATTATTTATTTATGCGTTTATTAGTTTGTTTAATTATAAATTAAATATATAAATAATAAATAAATGAATTAAGAGAGTTATTGCTCTTTATTCTTGGTTTGCAATTAAATTTGAAGATTTCGTCTTAATTCCTTGCAAGTAATCAATCTTGGGGTCATAGATACTATTTTTATTTCCTTTTTTGTATTAAATTTATAGAAACAATAATCACATGACGTAAAATTATTTTTATCATATGATCGATTTATTATCGATTTATTATTTCAAGAACCGTTTCATAGTCTGTGGTTGTTTGTTATGCACAGGGTACTTCACTCAATCAATCAAATCGTCAATAAAGTATGACATTACTGTAAAATTTTTAATACGTTATTCCGAAAAAAAAAACTGTAATTTATAGGCGTGAGCTGTCAAAAAGCTAATTAGTCGCCGGACGGGGTATAAATAAGAAAAAACCATCTACGTTGCAAAGACGGTTGTCTATGAAAAGTGACGTGTCGACAGCTGTTGACATAGTCTCTTGCGATATGACATAAGCATGAGAAATTGTCTTATTTCGGAAAGTGTTTACCACAAAAGACTATCATAAATCTTTATGAAGTGGTCCTTCATAAAACTGAAGTAAGTGCTGCTATAAAATAAGTCAAAACGTAATAAAATGCATTACTTAATGAGGACAATAAATAAATATTGCTTATTGGATTATTGCCAAAATCAAGAATCATCAATAACGAATAGACAACCTATTTCTGTGACATATTAGGTTCATTTTAGAAGGCCAATTGTTTGTTGTTTATTTAAAAAAAAAAATTTAAAAAAGAATCATTATTCTATTTACGATTTTTGAACGATTTAAACCCGCACCCAAAAATAGATAGATAAAACTTAGAAAACTTAGTTGATGAGTTCATAGTTCCTTTAACGTCCATCTTTTATCTATATGAAAAAGAACACTCTGACTAGCAGTAAGACGTTTAGGGAACTGTAAATTCTATTACAAAATAAAAGTTCCTTAGCGAAAACTTTCTAAACTCTGTCCAAAAATAAAAGAATTAAAAGGTAAACAAATATGGCGGAATGTGTAACCATAGACCACTATAGTGCTGAGATGTATGTTGTTAAATGTCGATATCGGTAAATTTAATATGATGCATTTCTAATGGTGCTATGCAAGGCCATAGAATTAGTGTACTTCCACAAATTAAGTAATAGGTACTACCTCTACTTGAAAATAATATGGATGTAATGAGGAATTAAACTAAATGAAACATTAACATATATTTATTACATTTAGCATACCATACTATAAGGGGGCGTTCAAGTATTACGTAACGCAAATTTTAAAGATTTTCGTCGTCGAACGTAGGAAATATAATTATAACTTCTTACAGTGCGTAGAGTTCTGTCTTACTAGGTGCATGGCAATACTTCTTTTAAAATATCAGTGACAAAATACTAGGTACTCGACTACTCGATATCAGTATTATAATAAAAATAATACGTTTATCTCGCCTCCTCTTAGCGTAAACGCTTAAGCACAAGCGAAATGGAGATGATACCGATTTTGCAGGCAAACAATTATTTTTTTGCTACTCTGACAAAGTGAAATCTGTATCTACCGCATTTGAAATCTGTATGTACCGCATTATATTATTGGATAGTGTGACTTGACTTACCTCGTAGAAATGAAGTTCGAATAGGAATCCAGTCGAAAGCGAAATCGGGGTCCTTAAAACTTTGCAAGTAGTCGTCAATACGGAGATAAACACCGTCCAAATCACAAAGAAATCGGAAGTCCACAAACGAAAGCCAAGTTGTTGAGCCGTAGAAACATAAACGCAAGTACAAGAATTTAGATTTAGAGGGTCGGTATCGTTCTTCAGGTTTTTATTCGTTCTTAATGGAATTTTTTCATTACTGGCCATAGCCATGTGCATGGTATACTAGGGAATCCATATAACGTTATCTGATTTTTTTTTTAAATAATTTCCTGTTATTTTTGTATAAAAATACTTTGTTGAGAAACTGAACGATATAACACTAGAAATATTAGCAGGATGCAGCCTGTATGTGCGCTTCAAATTAGATTTTCGAAAGTACTTTTCGGTATTTGTGTGTGAGTAAAATTTATCAAAACACAGAGTAACCTTTAGACACTCGAAATGGCGATGCATGAAAAGGCTATGTAATTAATATCTAATTTAAATATTTTCTACTACTACTACTACTACTATTACTACTTCTTTCTACGAAACTAATGAAAGTTCAGAGAAATGTTAATTAAAATAAAAAAGTCTATTTGTATTAGGGGCACATTGCCTTAGCTGGGGCTCCCCACTATCGTGTGTGTGTAGTATTAGCAATTTGATGACAAAGATACACTAAAAGTATTTTCAATGTGACTTAAAGCAAAAGTCACCACAGAGAAAGACATACGGTCTTATTGTCAATAATTGTGTTTGCTCGCAAATGAAAAAAAACCGACTTCAATTACATCGACAAGTAATACTACGTAATAAGACGAAAAAATAGTCAAGTAAATACGCTCTATTAAAGATTACTCAAAAAGTTGTAATCAAATCTTAATATAATTTAAACAAGACTACATGACAAGTATTAGCTTTCGATTAAAGTAAGAATCATCAAAATCGGTACACCGAGTAAAAGTTATGCGGTATAATACAACGTAGGTCGACGAAAAAGTAGTCAAGTAAATACGCATTATTAGATATAACTCTAAAAGTACTTGTCAGATCTCAATTAAATTTAAATAGGACCACTTGACATGCAAAACATTTCAATTAAAACAAAATTGATCGAAATCGGTCCACCCAGTCAAAAGTTCTGCGCTAACATACATTAAAAAAAATACAATCGAATTGAGAACCTCCTCCTTTTTTGGAAGTCTGTTAAAAAACGAAGTAATGCCTCTCTCAAAGTCGCATTAAGTAAGACACTATTTAACTTTAGTGACCGTTTTAACTTTTTTTTTAATTATTTATAAAAAGTGAAAATAAATTGTGATTTATACAAAGTTCGAGTAACTTTTTATGATTTATAAAAAGTTCGAGCTAAAACGCTTTTTTTAATATCATTGACTTCTACTTTTTATCGATATGAAAGAACGTCCCAGCCCTTATCCATAGACACAAGACACAGTAATGACAAATGTCACTTGTAAGTTTGAGGTTACAGCGAATTCGGTTTTCTGCTAAAACATATTATTTTGACGATGAAATAGACGTATAATTACAAATTTAATGGTAGTGCATATGATTACCCAGATGCTACAATAATCATCTAGTAGCCATTGTGTGTGATTACACAGGAATTGCGTATTTTTCATCCGGTAAGGGGTTTGTTTACATTTTAATTCTTTTATTTTTGGACGGACTGTACGTTTAATTATGACAAAGTGATTCATTTCTGTGTGACAAATGTTTTATTAATTGTAATAGAAGTTGGTAGTTAATTGATTAACAAACTCCGAAAATGATTTAAATAAATATTAACATTTCTATTCGAATTGGATCTAATGTTAATTAAAACTTAGAAAACTTAGTTGATACAGAGTATGATCCCAATCCGTTTCAAATAGTATTATATTAAATTTAAAGACTTTGAAACAATTAATGAAATAATTAACATAAAGCTTATTTAAATCTGTTTGAGAATTGAAATATCTAAGTTTCAGTACCATTTCGATATAATTTTATTACTTAACAATTCTCAGAAATGCTTTGTTTTATTTTATATTTAAGGACATCCTAATCGCAAAAGTGTTTAATGAAATTTTTTGTATGTATTTATATTATTTCTGAATGGTCGGTTTTTATAATTGGACCCAACATATGACACTGTAATAGGCTTCTAAGATATTTTTACAAGCAGGACGACATTTACTCGGGTTTGTTCGTAAGTAATAAAATTCTGGACAGATAATAATCGTTGATCAAAGTAAGTGAAAAAAAGGGGATTGTAACATTTTTATAGCTACGTTACTTTGTTAAATACACATTAATTGATTAGATTTTATGATTTAATGTCAGTCGACCAATGTGCGTTACTTAAAAAACTAATTTATTGTCTAACCCGTGCTAAAACATAATTAGGTTAGCGAATTATAATTTCACAAATTAATTTCTTGGAGCCTAGTATAATTTTTTTAAGTCTATCCCAGCCTCAATATAGAAAACCTCTCTATATATAATTGCGTTTGCTCGCAAACTGAAACAAAACCGACTTCAAACATGCATTCAGCCTGTAACATCCCACTGCTTCACTTTCTCCATGTAGGAGAAGTGTTGGAGCTTAATTCACCACGCTGCGTCACTGCGGTTTGGCTGATACGTTCCCTACTATAATAAATAAATAAATAAATATCTACACATTACACACACGGTCGTCTGTTCCTAAAGTAAGCAAATTAATGCTTGTGTTATAGGTAACAGCCGACTGGTCTAGCTACACATATTTTTTTTTCGATAAACATACTTATAAATAATACATATATAAATATATAAATAAATATGAATATTACACCCAGACTCGGGGTGGGAATCGAACCCACAACCCCCGAAGCAGAAAGCAGGGTCACTACAAACTGCGCCAACGGGCTAGTCATGAGTAACAATCTACTATGAGTAACAATCGCTATCGGGTATTTATGATAACAACCGGGACCAACGGCTTAACGTGCTCTCCGAGGCACGGTGGGCAGACCAACAAGGACAGACATCCAAACCGGAAATAAATATTTGTACAACCGCAAATATCCTTTCCGAACGGGAATCGAACCCAAAAACTGTCGCTATTTTAGGAAACTACTCGCACCGCTACGCCAGAGCGGTTTTTGACTTCAAATATAATTGAATTCAAATATCGACAAGTAATACAACGTAGGAACCTACACGAAAACATATTCAAGTAAATACGCCTTATCAAAGATTACTCAAAAAGTAGTCATCAGATCTCGATCAAATTCAGTATCATTGAGCTTTCAATTAAAACAATAGTAATCATCAAAGTCCGTACACCTAATAAAAAGTTATGCGGCTTAATACAACGTAGGTCAACGAAAAAACTGTCAAGTAAATACGCATTATTAGATATAACTCTAAAAGTACTTGTCAGATCTTAATTAAATTTTAAATCAAATAATACAATCGAATTGAGAACTTTTTCCTTTTTTGGAAGTTGGCTAACAAAGCAACAAAAACAAAAATAAAAGGTAGATTCGAACATAAAAGGTACATTCTTACGCAGAAACTCATTTGAAAACCACTAAAACTTCTAATTAATTACGTTTTATCTTAGTAGTGTTTGTTGGTACTAAACAGTGTATGTACTATTCGAAAGGTCTGTAACTCAAATTACAGCGGAGAAAATATTATATTAATTAGAATGATATCTTATGAACAGGGCGCTTTATAATAATTATTATATTAATACTACAGCGCTGGAACAGTCAAATATTTAGAATGTGTTTTATTCAGTTTAAAATAAAAAAAAAACCGAATTAAATTTGCATCGACAAGTAGTAGTAGTAGTAAGTAGGTAGTCGAAAAACTAGTCAACTAAATAGGCATTTTTAAGCATAACTCAAAAAGTTCACGTAATTTGCTTTAATTTAAATGTAATTAAAATATTTTTAATAATTTTGTTTGTACGGAACCCTCGGTGCGCGAGTCCGACACGCACTTGGGTGGTTTTTCTTTCAATCTTTTAAAAAAAGTAAATAGCAGGCAGACGTATGGTACCAGAGGTACTGCATTTACTGAATTACTAAATTTCAAAATAATTAATTATTTGCATAATGAAGCGTCATTTATCATGTTAATTAACTACCTACTGCTTTGTGCTTAGTATATCTATTGAGTTGTAGTTATATTTCAATAAATCAATTCATAATGAAAACTACATTCCTATTTATTATCAAAAATTACGCCTTGTTATCATAATCAAATTATTTAAAACGTTTCTTTCTGCATATATTTTATGCGTAGTTTTTTACCAGAATAAAAAAGTTTTAAGACTTGCTCTTTTGGATTAAGCTCTGATTCTTCTCCTACATGGGAAAAGTGGCCTATGCCCAGCAGTGGGATATTACAGGCTGAAGCGAGCTTACACTGTAATATGTTTGACAATTGAATTGAAAAAAAAAGCACTTTGGAAGTTAAAAGCTAGATCATGTATCATTACATAACTCAGTCAGGCCATAGGTTTCTTTCTCCACGTAGGAGAAGGATTGGAGCTTAATCCACCATGCTACTCCACTGCTGGTTGGCGGATACGTTCCCTACTATGAGTAACGATCGCTATCAGGTATTTATGGTAACAACTGGGACCAACGGCTTAACGTGCTCTTTGAGGCACGGTTGGGAGACCAATAAGGACAGACATCCCAACCGGTTAGAAATATAATTATGTACAAATAAAAATATCCATACCGAGCGGGACTCGAACCTGCAAACCGTCAGTGTTTTAGGCGACTATTCGTACAACTACACCAACTGAATGTTGTTTTAGGTATTAATAATTTCAATTGAAAATGTTTGGTTTTTAAGACAAGAGACAGTATTTTTTACAAGCTTTTATTTAACTTGCAATGTATGTATGTAAGTTTAATGTAAATTTGGGTGAAATCTTGCAACTCAATTTTGAAGATCTTCAACCAATTGAGCTGAAATTTTGTATACAGGTTCAATTTGGATGACGATGCACGGTTAACTTTGTGACGTCATTCTAATTATTAGAGAGGTATTAGAGATTGCAACCCGGTATGTTTTTCAATGCGGCCGGGCCCGGTTGCATTCGTCGCCAACCCGGCCGGGCCCGGCCGGGTTATGTGTTAGCGATAAAACCTAAGTATTTTATGAAAATCTTCTCTATATGAATGAGAAATCACAATGATTCAAGGTTAATATTTATTTCAAACTGGCTTATGAACAATAATCAGCCTCACTCAAGTCTCAAAATCGCACTTAATACAGAATTTATTACTTTTACTTATGGACGGAAAACGGAAAAAGGAACATTGGTATTAGTAATTATTCATTTTCATAAGTTTAAATAAGCAGGTTTTTCTCTTTACTCCTTATAGTGTCTATTTGAAAACATCATCATCATAAGGCCTGTAACATCTTGACAGATGATTTAAACAGTGTCTGTGTTTTTTATGCGACATCGCCGTTCGTGGCTGAATAAGCCAATCCGTGAACGACACATCCGTCCACACTTTGGACACGTGTATTGGGGATTCATCGGTGGAGGAGCCCCCTCGCGATTGTGTCTCTTGGCACGCTTTTGAGCTAGGTCTTCGAACCAGGCGCTATCGTGGGTTTTGCAACCCATGGAGATGGTCTTCCGCCACTCATTGCGGTTTGATGCTAGGTCTTCCCAAGAGTTGCGATCGATGCTAAATGCAGCCATGTCTCGTTTAGCGCAATCTTTGAAACGTAGCATGGGTCTCCCTACGTTACGCTTTGCAAACGCAATTTGGCCCAATAAGGTTTGTCTGGGCAAACGCGCACTGCTCATTCGGTGCACATGTCCCAGCCATCTCAGGCGTCTCTGTTTGAGAAGTGCGGTAACGCTAGGAAGCTGTGCAATCCCCAGCACTCTCTCATTTGTTACTCTGTCCTTCCATGTGATGTTAAGTATGCTACGCAGACAGCGCATGTGGAAAGTGTTAAGTCGTCGTTCTTGTTTGGCGTACGACGTCCAGGTTTCAGCCCCGTACAAGAGTATGCTTAATACGCAAGTTTGGTAGACTATCATCTTAGTCTTTGTGGTAAGGTGTTTGTTATTCCATACTCTTGTACGCAGCCTGCCGAACGTCGTGGCCGCCTTGCCGATGCGGATATCAATCTCTCCGTCGACGGAAAGATTGTTCGACACAGTTGACCCCAAGTAACAGAACTTGTCGACTACTTTCAAGGGTTCACCTTCCAGCAAGATAGAAGGCTGGTAGGTGTAGCCCTGCGCTAGAATTACGGTCTTCGTTGCATTCATGGACATGGAGAACAGCGAACATGCGTATGCAAATTTGTCCAACAAAGTTTGAAGCTCTCCGGGAGTTCTCGCCACGAAGGCTGCGTCGTCGGCAAAGAGCAGACTATCGATATATAAATCCTCTCGTTTACGGGTAGATTTCAATTGAGTGGAATCAAATAATTTCCCATCCGCTCTTGTGTGCAGTTGAACTCCTTGATGTGCATCACCAAAGGCAATTTTAAGCAGCAAGGAAAAAAATATGCCGAACAAAGTGGGTGCTAACACACAGCCCTGGCGAAACCCTCTCCGCATGTCGAAAGCGTCGGACATTTGGCCATTAAAGATAACGGTACCCTTCATGTTATCGTGGAAAGACTTCACCAGCTTAAGCAATTTTGGTGGGCATCCTATTTTCTCAAGCGCGATGTATAGCCCCTCTCTACTCACTGTATCGAAGGCCTTGTTTAAATCAACAAATGCGATCAACAGAGGCGTGTTCTGCTCTCGGCACTTCTCTTGAAGTTGCCGAAGGGTAAAGATCATATCCGTGGTTGACCGTTCAGAGCGAAAACCACACTGGGCCTCAGGATATATCCGTTCAGCAAGACTTTGCAGTTTAGTTAATATGACCCTTGCAAATAGTTTGCCAACGATGCTAAGAAGAGATATGCCGCGGTAAGAGTTACAATCGCCGCGGTCGCCTTTCCCTTTATATAATGTAAAAATATTTGCGTCTCGCATATCCTGAGGAAATCGCCCCTCCTCCCAGCACTTGCCCAGAAAGTTATGTAGGAGTGGTAACACGCACCTGAGTTTCAGGACCCCGGTGAGGATACCATCTATCCCGGGACTCTTATTGCATTTAAGCTGCAGAGCGGCCGTGTGAAGGTCTCCGGCGGTAGGCAGGATATCGAGCTCAGCCATAACTGGTAACGTCGGAATAAGTTCCACTGCTACGTGGCTGATCTCAGCTGGTTGAGAATAAAGCTCTGTGTAGTGTTCTGCCCACCTTCCCAGCAGACGACTGCTGTCGGTTATAATAGAGCCGTCGATCTCCTTCAAAGGAGCCGTTCTCTTCTGTACAGGGCCGATAGCCATTCTAATCCCCGCGTAAACACCGCGAAAGTTTCCTACATCCGCACAATCCTGGATGTTTCGGCACAGGTTCATCCAATACGCGTTAGCAAACTGGCGGCATGTTCGCTGGAGGAGTGATTTTGCAGTGCAGAGTTCAGCGCGTGTAACTTCGCAGGGATCAAAATGGTAGTCGAGTGCAGCCTGTCGCTTGGAGTCAATTAGAGGCTGAAGCTGATCTAGGTTTTCGAAAAACCAGTCTGGTGATTTAAATTTGCAGTATCCGAAAACTTCACCAGCGGTTTTGGTGAGTAGCTCTTTGATGGATTCCCATTCTACTTCTATAGAAGCATTCACATCCCAAGTAGCTGTCTGATGTCGCACGGTTGAACTAAAAGATTCCACTAACACAGGATCCCTAGTTTTGGGAAGGTTTAAGGTCTTCCGTCCAGGTGTTTTGGAGGAATGAATCTTTTTTGGAGAAAGACGGATTTTGCTAGCCACTAGGGAGTGATCCGTGTCGCATTGTGCGCTGTGGAACGTTCTCGTGTGGGCAACTGCCTTTAGATCCCCCCTTTTGGTTAAGACAAGGTCCAATTGATGCCAATGACCAGACCGGGGGTGCCTCCAGGAGACCTTACGCATTAGTTTTCCTTTAAAATAAGTGTTTGTGACACACAGCTGGAATTTAGAGCAAAACTCTAGTAGACGTTGGCCATTTTCGTTTTGCTTACCCACGCCATGATAGCCAAGGCATTCGGGCCAGGTGGCGTTATCCTGTCCCACACGAGCGTTAAAGTCACCCAGAATATACAATCTATCCCCGGGCGGTACATTGCGTACAGCGTTGCACAGATCGTCATAAAATACGTCCTTAGATTCCTCAGTCGAGGTTAGTGTAGGAGCGTAAGCGGAAATTAAAGTGACAAAGCCGCATTTAGTGTTAAACCGCAAGACCATTATACGCTCCGTCAGACCCCGCGGTGATTCGATGGCATTTAGTAAAGTATTGTGGACTGCAAAGCCCACGCCATGTTCTCGATGTTCGCTTGAGTCCTTGCCTTTTCAAAAGAAGGTATAGTTCTGTTCTCGCAATGAGCCCTCATCTGGAAGCCTGGTTTCTTGTAGTGCAGCAATAGAAATGTTAAGGCGTGCAAGTTCCAAATCAATAACAGCTCTTTTACGCAATTGAAATGCGTAATCCGAAGTCTCCGAGCTGTCGGGGAAACCTGTCCTCATTGTACGGACATTCCAAGTACTGAAGCGCATGGAAGTGGTTGCTTTGTTGGTTCCTTTTCGCTGTTTATTCACGGGTGTAAAACAACACAGCACCGTTTGTCGGGTGAAACCCTATGTTCCCAACACCCCAGAGGAACAAACGATGCTGGGACGGACCAGTACCTTATTGACTGGGGGCTGCCCAGTTTGAAGCGGGCGGTAACTGATCAGTGGGTCTACGATGGACCCTCCCACTGTCGAGAGTGACCCCTGGCGCCTACACTTACGTCCATTTGTGCTGGCTTAGAACCGGTGACTGTCACTCCCCGTGTTGTTTTCCACGCCGCGGAATGACGTGGGTGAAGTTTCCTCTCCACAGACACTGCATCGCCCGGAACGCATATAGATAACGCAGGGTTGCCCAAGACCTGTGTCATCCTCTCGACCTCTCCAGCTTGACTCGCAGGAATGGCTTGCCAATACGTGCAAAGCCACCGAATCGGTTGCAGGCTGCTGCCGTTTTTCGGATTGCATCCTACTCACGCCTGACGAAGTAGCCAGTTCCGGGTTTGAATTCGGAGTGTCCTTCTCCTAGGAAGGTTGCAAACCAATGCTAAAGACGCCTACCTCGCCATTAGGGGAAAGGAGAAAATAATCGGGAAGAAAGGATAGGACAGGATATTGTGGAATCGGGAAAGGTGAGAGGAAAGAAGGGATACTATTGCTTTGCAAGGTTGGGAGTCCGCAATAGTAGCTCGGGAAGCCGGGGTCGCATACCCGTGTATCCTTTTGAACATTCACCGGTCAAGTGATTGCAAAGGATACCCCTGACTATTTGTATTATATTGAAAACATAGTATTTAAATAATTGTGTGTGCTCGCAAACAAAAAAAACCGACTTCAATTACATCGACAAGTAATACAACGTAATAAGACGAAAAAATATTCAAATAAATACGCGCTAACAAAGATTACTCAAAAAGTAGTAATCAGATCTCGATCAAATTTAAACAAGGCTATATGACAAGTATTGGCCTTCGATTAAAGTAAGAATCATGAAAATAGATAAACCCAGTGAAAAGTTATGCGGTTTAATACGAGATACGATATTACAATACGATATACGGTCGACGAAAAAGGAGTCACGTAAATACGCATTATTAGATAACTCTAAGTAGTTGTCAGATTTTAATTAAATTTAAATGAGACCACATGACACGCAACACCTTTCAGTTAAAATAAAGTTCATTGAAATCGGTCCACCAAGTCAAAAGTTCTGATCTAACATACATTTAAAAAAATTCAATCAAATTGAGAACCTCCTCCTTTTTGGACGTCGGTTAATAATAAACTAATAACGCCGCTTAAGGTACTAAACGTGTCATAAAGACTTAGATTAGATAGATATATAGATAAACTTGACGTAGCTTTGTTAATAGTAATAAACATATCAAAATCTTGTTTGCTAAAAGTAAAGTTTGTTTTTTCTTAAACTTTGGCTATTATGAGTTATGAACTTAAGACTAGTGAGTGTTACTATTACTAATTAACTAAATAGCGAAATCTTATATGATAGGTGTACTGTAACGTAAACAATCAAACTTGTATAGTCGCGATTTACGTACCGGGTCCGGTGACCGGGCTCGGTAAGAATGGCCGGGCCCGGTGGGTGTCTAAAAGGGCACCGGGCCCGGGCGGGCCCGGCCCGGCCGGGCCCGGTTTGCAATCTCTAATGGGTATCGAATGAAAGGGCTTGCTAAGAATAATTCGAATAAGATGACGTGATAACCGACTAAAAAGTCAAAAATAAATTAAAAGTAAAAAACCTTTTTAAAAAACAAGCTTTTATTTGAATGAGCTAAAACGAAAAAAATAAATTTTTACTTTTAAACTTTTACTATCTAGTTCTAAAGTCATTACACACTATCTATATGATATAAAAGCTTGTCGCGAGATTTTTTTCACATAAAAAAAACTTCAAGTGTAAAAATTCTGTAACACAAAGAAGAAGCAGATGAAGTGGACTATTGCGCTCAGACACTTGCTACTACTTACAGGCCTAGCTCCTAAAATTTTCCAACCCGTTGCAACTCAGAATAATCGGTCCTAAATTCAAAATCAAACTATTTGTCCACTAAATTCCTTCAAAACCGTTTCACAAACTGAAAATGAATTAAGCAACTATTCAACTGAAACTTCAAACTCTGGATATGCCTGGCTTGCCGCAGCACAACTTAAAACTGATGGTTTTCTTAGTAATCCTCGAAATCTGAACCGAATAAATTTTTGTAAAGGAAAGTGTGTGCTGGGAAAGAAACTTATTGACAGTATCATTACCCAAGCACTCCAAGGAAAGTTTAAAAGTGAAGTTCTCATTCCTAGAATCTCAACTGCCTCAAAAGATGTTTCACTTACTACATCACGTCTGTTTAGATGATCATCTATTCACAAAGCCGTTCTTTGAGTGTTTGTAGGTTGAATGTAGAAAATACTTGTATTACGTGACTTGTACGTGCCATGTCACATGTCTTCAAATATTATTAGGTACGTTTTTTGGTTCTTCGAAACTTAAAGAAAACGAAAAATGTCATATATAAGAAGACATTTTGATGATTTGCTGCCAAGTAAATTGAACTGTAATCCTTTTTGACTTTTGTCTGGTACATTTATAAACTCAAGTTATTTTAAGAAAGTATTCATTTAATTTTAATAAAAAATTTATCCAAGTCATTTAATAAGTTAGTACCTACTACATTAATACATAAGACGACCCACCCCACCGTGCCTCGGAGAGCACGTTAATCCGTCGGTCCCGGCTGTTATCATGCATACCTGATATAGCGATCGTTACTCATAGTAGCGAATATATCCGCCAACCCGCATTGGAGCAGCGTGGTGGATTAAACTTTAGCCCAGCAGTGGAATATAAAAAAATACTAATTACTCCACGTTCACGTTCTTCGCGCCTTTGATAACTGGTATCTTAAGCTTTATATTTGTCCATTGCTTCTCCCGGTGTTAGGAGCATGCGCTGAGAACTTTTCAGCTTTTATGAAATGACGAAAGTCTAGCCCACCCGGGCTCTTGATCTATAAGCCCTGTATTTAAATTTAGAGTTTATTTATATACCTACATTTATCAATCTAATCAATTGATCTCAATGGATTGATGTCAAAGGAAGGTTTGACTAAAATTCACAAAATTATTAGACTAATTGACTAACACATCCGTAGGTACAAACCTATTTTAGGTATCGATAAGGCTATTTAGAGAACATATGTAATATAAAAGTTTAACAAAATATTCTCAGTTTTATGTAGTGTGTAGTATTTAAAGCCAGACTATGTAATTACATAGTCAATTACTAATATACATAGGTACTTACTTACTTCTTACTTCTATCACGGGCTATTACGGCAGCTCGACGTCTGATGCGCCTATTCTGCCTGGGTGGCCGGCTGAGGACACTACTCCTGCCAGCCCAGCTCCTTCAGGAAGCCTAGCAGACCCTTGACGTTGCCGACGACTTCCTGGAGCGACCTCGTATTCCCGAGGTGTCGTGCCCTGTAGTTCGCCACACCAACGCAATCCAGCAGAATGTGTGCAGCCGTTTCTTCCGCCTCCATGCACGCTCTACATAGGGGGCTGTCTGTAACACCCATATTATACAGATGTTTATTAAACAAGGCATGTCCAGTGAGAGCCCCTATCAGTAGTCGGAGCTGAGTTCTCCCATACCCGCGGAGTTTGCGGGATAGTCTGGGGTCGATCCTCGGGAGAACTTCTCTTGTCTGCCTGCAGGTACCTAGGTTTGTCCAATATTTTTGGTGCATTACCTTGGTGTTGTGTCGCAGCCGGTCGCGCAGCCAACCGAAAGGCAGGGGCAGAATCGGTTCAGGTCCATAGACCTTCAGCTCCGATCCCTCCCTCGCCAGTCTATCGGCCGCGTCGTTACCTCGCGATCCACTGTGACCCTTTATCCATTGAAGGGTGACAGTGTTAGTTTCGCTTACCTTCGTCAGAGCTCGATGGCATTCATATATTAGCCCTGATATCATAACACTGCTCTGCAGGGCTTGCAGGACCGATTTGCTATCAGACAGTATACGGATTGGAAAGCCCTTTACCTCTCTGGAGCTAATCGCCGCTGTTGCCATTATGATTCCCATACATTCCGCCTGAAAGACGGTATTATGGATACCCAATGGCGATGAGATGTTGATGTTCAGGTCTTCTGAATGAACCCCCGAACCTGTGCCTGTTGCTGTCTTCGACCCGTCTGTGAAGATTCTTAACTCTTTAAGGTTAAGGCCCTCCACTGGGTCTTCATGTAAGTGTATCCTGTATTTTTTGTCGAATACGTACTGTTTGGGTATCCTGTCGGTGACCGCTTCGATGAGCGGTTCCCTGCTTACCAGTTCGCCCAGTATTTCTGTATGTGTTACCTTTACATTCCTCCAGAGGTTTAGCTTCTTGAGTCTTACCGCAGCCGCCCCCGCCTCCTGCTGTATGAACAGGTGCAGCGGCGGCAAGTTCAGTAGGGCTTCCAGGGCCGCAGTCGGAGTAGTCCTCATGCAGCCCGTAGTCGCCATACAAGCCAGCCTTTGAAGTCGTTGCAACTTTGCCTCCACGGTGATAAGTTTGGTTCTCGGCCACCAGACCACTGCACCGTAGCTGATGATGGGCCTGATGACAGACTGGTATAGCCACAGAGTGATTTTTGGGGATAGGCCCCATCTTTTACCTATCATTCTGCGGCACTGCCAGAAGGCTATTGTAACCTTGTCGATCTTGCTGTTGAGATGGTTGCTCCAGTTCAGTTTACTATCTAGAATGATACCTAGATACTTTACCTCCGAGCTGAACTGCAGCTCCGTACCGAACAGCCTATTGGGGTTATAGTTCCCCAACAGTCGTTTGTTAGTGAACATTACCTGTATAGTCTTTGTGGGATTGACAGACAGTTCGTTGTTTATGCACCATTTCTCTACTATTCGTAGCGCCTGTTGCGTGACGTTGCACACGGTACTGCTGACTCTGCCGCTGATTAGAATGGCGATATCATCAGCATACCCGATCGTGAAGTAGTTGAGCTGGTTCAGTCTAGCTATGAGGTCATCTACTACTACGTTCCACAGTAGTGGGGAAAGAACCCCTCCTTGTGGACAACCTCTCCCTACCAGTGCATATTGTGTCTCAGATGATGTGAGTCTAATGACTCTTTTGCTGAGCATGTTACCTATCCAGCCGACCATTACCTGATGCACTCCGTGCTTAACTAGGGCCGACGTGATGCTGGTAAAGTTGGTCTTGTCAAAAGCTCCTTCGATGTCAATGAAGGTGCCGAGACACATTGATTTGTTCCCAATGGCCTCTTCTATTTTGCAGACCACTGCATGTAGGGCTGACTCTGTTGATTTACCTTGGCTGTACGCGTGTTGATGTGAGTGCAGGCGTACCGTAGCTAGGGCGTTTCCTCTCAGATCTCGATCGCACAGCCTCTCAAGGGTTTTCAGCATGAAGGATGTGAGGCTGATAGGTCTGTGAGATCTGGGATCGGAGTAGTCGCTTTTACCTGGTTTGGGAATGAAAATTACCTTTACCTCCCTCCACTGCCTTGGCACGTACCTGTGAGCAAGACAGGCTACCAGAACGGCAGTGAGCCTTTGGATCAGTCGGTTATTTCCCCACTTCAGGAGTGCTGGGAAGACTCCGTCCAACCCCGGGGACTTGAAGGAGCTAAAGCTGTTGATAGCCCAGATGACTCTCGACGGACTTATTACCTTGAGTGCATACTTCCATTGCTCCTCTGTTGCGATTGCTTCCTCCACGGACCAGTCAACCGTCTGCATGATGTGACAGCCTGGGAAATGAGTCTGTACCAGGGTGTACTCTGCTTCTTCCGGTGTGTTCGTGAAGGTGTTGTCCGGCTTTTTCAGGGAGCACCCTATCTGGCTAGGTTGGTGTGCTAGAACTTTCCTTACCCTGTTGGCCTGTGCGCACGTCTCTATATTGCTGCTAAATTTGCGCCACGACTCGGTGCTTCTGTACCTTAGTCGTCTCTTATATCTGGCCTTGGCTTCTTTGTACTTGTCCCAGTCCAGATCGGCGCATGTATTCATAGCTCTGTTTAGGAGTCGTCTTACCTTTTTCCTGAGTCTTGCCAATTCAGGTCCCCACCAGTTTGATTTGCCTGTGTTCTCTGGTGGAGTTGATAAGGGACATGCAGTTTGGTAGGCGTCTATAATGTTCCTAGTTAGCGCGTCTACCTGCTCTTCTATCTGTCCTGTTCCCTCGAGTCTGTCCGGACATGTCCGCTCACTGAGCAGCTGCTCCAGTCTCTTGGCGTATTGTACGCGATCCGTTTTGCGCGGGTTACGCCTAGGGGTTATTGGGACTGTATTTACCTGCACATCGAAGCGTATCCATCTGTGGTCTGAACATGATGCCTCGTTGGATACATGCCAGCCGGTGATGTTCCCGGCGGCCGCTTCTGTGGCTAGAGTTAGGTCGATGATTGTCCTACTTCGCCTGTTCACAAATGTGGGTTCAGATCCCACATTTATGATCTGTAGGTTTGTTGTCATTAAATATTCAACTAGGAGTTTACCTCTTTCGTTTGTCGTTTTCATTCCCCAGAGGACGTGGTGTGCGTTAGAGTCCGTGCCAATGATGAGTTGCAGTCCGGATTCTTCGCAGTATGCTATCAGCCTCGTCATGTCGTGCGGCGGTGGCGCGTCGGCCTCCGGCATGTAGGCCGACGCAATCACCATTTCCGGCAGGCTGTGGTCTTGCGCTCTGTGCAGCTTTATAGCACACAGATCTCTGGAACAGAAACTTGTTAAAGATTGCGCATGTATATTCTTAGTGATGTAGATACAGGCTCTGGTGTTTTCCGGGCCCGTATGTGCAATAAGCTTACCTCCAGCATTTCGGAGTCCGCATATTGCGCCATTCCTGACCCACGGCTCCTGGATCAGTGCAATGGCCGTAGCATTGACCTCCAACCATTTCCGCATCTGAGCCGTTGCGGTTGTGCTGTGGTGGAGGTTTGCCTGGATAATTTTACAGCAACGGTGAGCTGGGTAAGCCATCATCAGACAGCCCCTCCATCTCCTCTTCCGTTGCTGTACCCCCCATGGCCAGGTTGTCCAGGCTTGCTATGCAAGCCTCCTCCCCTGGCTCCCGTAGCAGCTCCTCTCCATCCTCTGCTACTTCGGCCTGGGGTTTGGGACTCCGCTGCCTCATAGGGGGTGGCTCGGGGATTGTCGAGATTGCTCCCGACCCCTCCCCCTCCGCCTGTTCCCCACCGCTGGCGACCTCCATTGGGTCGTCTTGCTCCGTTGGCAGGTGTTCGGTAAATTTACCTCTTTGGCCCTGGAATTTCACGTACACCGACCCTAGCAAATAGCAGAGTCGGCACCCGCGCTCAATCAGGGCCTGCACCACTTCCTCCGGAGCGCTGAAAATCAGGAAGGTGTTATCTTCCTGTTTGTCGACCTTGTGGAGGATCCAACTATCCACCTTAGCCCATTTATTTTGCTGCCTCAGCGCTCGTCCCATCTGCCAGGTATTCAATTGGTTACCCGGGAGCAGGACGCCGCATCGGACAAGCCTGGCAAGGTCGCATTGGCGCTTGACCATGAGTCTAGCGCCAGTGGACAGGGTGAGCTCCGAGACTACACGCTTTAGGTACTCCACTGTGTCGTGATTTTCACACCACAGTTTTAGAGCCCCGTCGGCGTAAGTCGGCTTACCCTGAAACTTCGGTTCGTCATCGGCCCCTCCTGTGACGTCCTTTACAAGGCGCTCCTGCAGAAGGACCTGAACCTCTTCAGCGGCCTGTGCAGTCAGCGGTTCTCCGGTCATGGTTATCACCGCAACCAGTAGATCCGACCGGACTGCATCTGCATAGGGGACGTATGCTCCGTCCACTAGCCTGAGCCTTTTGGGAATCGGCTTCCTCGGCGACTGAGAGTCATCGAGATTCCTCTTGGCCCCCGCCGCAGACGTGCCTGCCCCCCTTGCTCCGCCCCTCGCCTGCATCTTGCCGCGTTGGTTGCGACCAGCTGCCCGGTTTCCCTGGCCACCGGCCGCCCCCTTCGCGTGCTTGATGGACCCCTCCGCTTGGGGTTCTCCGGCTTGGGTTGCTGAATCGCGCTTGGCAGCTTCCGCCAATGCGCGTTTCTTCTTTTGTTGGCGCTGTTTCTTACTTTTGCGCTTGGGTTTAGGTTTGCCTCCTGACTGGGGCATCCCTGTCACCCTAGCGCTCCCCTCCGACTTGCCTCGGTTTCCCTTGGCTCGTCGTCGGTCGACGAGGGTCCATGCCTCGTCGAAACGTCTTAGTGCTGCCTCTTCCGCCGTCCGGGTTGCAGGTTGCCCCGTGGCCCTGGCGGCGTCGAGAGTAGCACCCTCCTTCTGAGTGGGGACTGGGCCCGCAGAATGCGCAGTCCAAGAGGACGGCCTCGGTTCCTCCGGTTTCCCGGTCTCTCCTCGGCCAACCACGGGACTGCGCTTTGTGTGTGGTGGCGCCACCGTAGCAGCACCACCCCCGTGAGTGTGTGTGCTTGCTGAGGTCAAGGTCGACTTCGCTGCCTTGCCTCCGCTAGTGAAGGGGGGCAGTCCCACCGTTCCCGTGGTACTGCTCTCCTGTGGTGTCGTGTTGTGTTTAGCCCGTGAGGGCTTTTTGGCAGTCGGGTTCGCCTTAGCGGTTCCGGCTACCAGCGAGGTACCGTCCGGTTTCCCTTTCGGTCCCTTTGGGGTTTGGGATCTTTGTGTGTCCATATCTAGTAATTTTAAAAATTCATCCACCGCGCTCCCCACCCTCCCTGGAGCCCGCAACGTTGGGGATGTCGTACTACCTGTCGTACCAACACCGAGGCTACGCAGTGGGTATAGATGCAGTAGGTTGGGTTCCAAGCGCGACATCGGGAGCTGCAGATGCCCGGCTGTTGACCGCGATCCCACGGTCCCCAGGTGCTCCGAACACCCTCGCCCCGTCAGCATGGCCAGACCCCATCCTCCCAGAGGACCCTCCCACATCTCGCCAGCGTAAAGCACCCAGCTCATCCGTGCAGTTACGCATGTCCATTTCCCCGCAGTGGCTAGCTACGGGGCTACCGCTTAGCCTGAAATCCGGACCAAAGGGGGTGTGTTGCCTCCCGGGGTTATAAACCCCGACCCCGTTCGGCTCAACCCCCCAGGACTCCTTCATCCCTGCGTACGGCGATCAACTGCGCAGGACACACGCAGGTAGGCATTAAATGAGGATCCACCAGGTCACCTACTAACCCGGCAGATGGCCTGTCATACTTAGCTACAGCAGTCCGGGGTGGGTAGTAACGTGCGACGCCCGTTCCGACTAACTGCATTACCAGGGTGTGCGACCCACACCAAAAAGACTAGTGCCCTGAGGAATGGGTTCGCCCCCAGCCCGTACGTCGGCGAAACTGGGAGCGACGTGGACGCGTATGACAGACTTGACAGAGACGAGCCAGTAGCTTAACGCCGCACTCTTAAGCGTACTCATACTCTGCCCAAACACCCCTATATACATAGGTATCATTTAGTTAAAGGTCGTCAGTGTTAGTAATGACACTGTAACAGGACCATCTTTTCGTAATATATCACTAAGATAATTTGATAGTTTTCTATTACTTTTGGGACTTCTACAGATTTGTTACCTATTAGGTATCGGTATATATTTTAGGTATCGTTTCACATTACACCGTAGAGATGAATTATATAAATTATTTCTATTTCAGGTAATTTACACTTGGGAAATGGACTTCAATCGAAGTCTCCTAGGCGCAGCTACTCTCCTGGTACCTAAAAAGCCGACACCTCCACCCAATTCATCAACGATGCCTGTGTGGGCTCACCATTCGTGGGTTTGCTTGTTCACCGCTATGTTGACTGTAGCCATCGGGGGCAATGCTATCGTTATTTGGATCGTTACAGGTACCTATCTGTTTTATTTTGTTAACAACATTTTTTTAGTTACATTTATTTATATAATAAAATATGAATATTATTACTATCTTACCAAGCTTAATCGCCACGTTGTAGCCCTACGATGGTGTCATTAGTGGCAGTCCAGATTTAAACTATCTATCCGTAGAGTATCTCGACTCGTTAATACAATTCAATATAAGTAAAATTGAGCTGTGTGGCTACGGCAGTAAAGAATGTAGCCACCCCCTCTCTTCCCGTGGGTGTCGTAAGAGGCGACTAAGGGATAACAAAGTTCCACTACCACTGTGTATGTGATAATATGTAACTGTTATATTATAAATAGATAAATATATTTCAAACACTTCTCATAAAACCTATCAACATTGTACACCTAAATTTTCCGCGTGAATTATTCTATAAATTGGTGAAAACCTCTTCAAATATTCGTCTAACTTTTTGTATTGAAACATTGGTTTAAGAACGCTTTATTTATATTTTATTAACTAACAAGGAAGTTGAATCCATTCAAGATCTGTTTTTGATTTGAAAGACTTATAAAATAAACGTAATAAACAAAAACTTCAAGTGAATGCTTTGTATTAGCCAATATTGTTATACGTTAAAGCTTTGTTTTCTCATAATTGAGTACCTTTATATTGTTATATAGGCTTAATCTTGAAAGGTTTTATTGTTGACTACCGGTAACGGCATACAGGTAGCTATTTAGCAGTACCGGTAATATTTTTGTTTTGTTTTATTTTATTTAAAACAAAACAAAGTAAGTTGCTCCAACAATTCTAACACCAACATAAATAAGAAATTATATAATCAAAGAAGATAGAGAGATAAGTGTCTTCATAATGATAGGCACAAAACACACCTTGGTCGCCCTGTGGTCGAAACTCGATCAAAATTAATTTTAATTATAAGTTTGAACATTATCAAGGTTCTGTTGTCAAGGGCTATAACTTCTATTATGATAAACAAAAGAGTATGGCACTCCTTCTCATATTATATTATTGTATATAAGTATATACATAGTGACGCCGCGTTGGCGCAGCGGTCACAGCACTGGATTGCGATTGGCTGTTGCGCGGGCAGTTGCGGGTTCGATTCCCGCACACGACAGCATTTGTATTGGCCATACAGATGTTTGCCGTGGTCTGGGTGTTTGTGCAGTCATTGTGGGTCTCCCCACCGTGCCTCGGAGGGCACGTTAAGCCGTCGGTCCCGGTTGTTATCATGTACACCTGATAGCGATTGTTACTCATAGTAGGGAATATATCCGCCAACCCGCATTGGAGCAGCGTGGTGGATTAAGCTCCGATTCTTCTCGTACATGGGGAAGAGGCCTATGCCCAACAGTGGGATATTACAGGCTGAATCGTGATCGTGAAAATAAGTATATTTCATTTCTTACAATATATGCTAGCTTTCCTAGCAAACTTAAAAACGGCTAATAATAATAATTGAGTGTTCTACGAGTAAAATAAAATGTTTAAAAGCCATTTGGGGATCATTAGTAATAATGAACCCAGAAGATATTTCTCTTAAATAATACGATAAAGAAATATGATTTATCTCTAAATATTTCAAATATATTTAGGAATTTCGAATTTAGACTAAATTATCAAATAATAAATTACGGAGTATGTATTTACAATAGCCAAGAGTAAGAAAACGAAGGCTTTTGTAATTTTCTGTATAAAATAACACAAAAAATATTATTATATTTACATTTCTTTTATTTAACATATTTCCTTATAATTACATTTTTAAATATATTTATAAAAAGAGAAAAATAAAAATATTTAAAAATATAAAAATAGAAGTCCTCCGGTAGCAGGTTGAGACCCAGGCCGCCGGTAGTTAAGGCTCCAGGTTGAGGAACCTCCTCACAATGCGGGCCGTTTCAAGCAACACTGCCTTCTGAATCCGACCCTTGATCCAACAGTCAAGCGAGAGTTTCTTAAGGTGTTGGTCGAAACTCTTCGCTAATAGACCATTGACCGACACAACTATAGGAACAATTATTGTTGAGTCCACATTCCACATGCCGGTAATCTCGTGGGCAAGGTCTAAATATTTACTTAATTTTTCTTTTTCGGCCTTTACGAGATTATCGTCATGTGGAACTGTAATGTCAACAATAATTGCTCGGCGCGCTGATCGGTCTACTAGCACTATGTCAGGTTTATTGGCTGCAATAAACCTGTCAGTGACAATAGAGCGATCCCAGTAGAGCAAAGCACGACCATTTTCAAGAAATGGCGTTGGGTTATACCTATAATAAGGCAACTCATTTTCAACGAGGCCGTATCGAATAGCAAGTTGTTGGTGGATAATCCTGGCTACTTGGTTATGTCTGTGCAAGTACTCACCGTTAGCAAGATGACTACAACCGGAAACAATATGTCTAATGGATTCTCCAGGCTTATGACAAGCTCGGCATATGTCTGGAGTTCCATCTTTCATGATATGTTTCCGGTAGTTATTCGTCTTAATAACTTCGTCCATAATTGCACAGACAAAACCTTCGGTTTCTCCGAAGAGGTTCCCATGTTGTAACCAGGACACAGAGCTAGGTTGGTCTACATCTGGGTCTGTCAGAGATTTGTAGAACCGACCATGTAGTTCTTTGCTCTTCCATACGGCCACGCGGTCAACGGTACTCATTACTATAGGCTTACGCCATTTCTCTTTGCCTAAGGACAGCGGAGTAAAGCCCTTATCAACTGCAACAACGTCCATGTGCATATCGTTTTTGATATTTAAAAAGTACTCTCTGAGATTATACACCTCACGATTGTGGAGATTTTTAACGTTTAAAAAGCCACGACCTCCACATTTTCGTGGGATGTATAATCTCATCAGAGACGATCGAGGATGATGTATTCGATACGCTGTTAACAGTTTACGGACTTGGCGATCAAGGGAATCTAATTCCGTTTGAGTCCATCTTAAAATGCCAAAGGTATAGACGATTAAGGGCACAACCCAACTGTTAAAGGCACGTACCTTGTTACCACCCGATAGAAAGCTGTTGAGAACTTTCTTCAGCCGGCCAAAGAATCGTTCCCTTACCAGTTGTTTCATGGCTCCGTCATCAATGCCCAATGCCTCTGACATTCCAAGATATTTATAGGTTTCACCTTCGTTGAGAGATCTAAAAGACAAAGAGTTCGTAAGTTTTAAATTTTCTGAGGAGACAATTCTACCTCTTTCTACATGGATGACAGCGCATTTATCCACACCAAACTCCATACTTATACAAGTGCTAAAAGTTTCTGTTATTTTTAACAACTTGTACAAGTCTGGTAGTTTGGATGCGAAAAGCTTCAAATCATCCATATAAAGTAGGTGAGATATTGCTTTGCTCCCTCTACGAAGGTGAAAGCCCAACCCTGAATCCTCTAACAAAGTGCTTAAAGGGTTCAAGGCTAGACAAAACCATAATGGACTCAAACTATCACCTTGAAAAATACCTCGCATAATCCTTATCGGTTCAGTCGATCCCGGAACATCGACCACACCCGGATAACGCAAAAAAGTGTTCCACTGTCTCATACACGTACTCAGAAAAGAGCACAAAGCAGCATCAATTTTGTATAACTCCATAACTTTCATAAGCCATGTATGAGGCACTGAATCATACGCTTTTTTGTAGTCAATCCAAGCGGCAGCCAGATTTTTCCGGTTTCGACGTACCTGTTGGCATATGGTCATGTCTATGAGGAGAAGTTCCTTGGTACCGCGACTACCAGACTTACATCCGTTCTGAGTCGTAGCCAAAATATTATTTATAGTTATATGTTTTGTAATTTTTGCGACGAGAACAGATGTAAGTAGCTTATAGATGGTTGGTAAGCAAGTAATAGGGCGGTAGTTTTTTGGATCAGCGGTACATCCCGATTTGTATAACAGGAATGTGGTACCAGTCGTCATGAATTTTGGCAGTGAATTATTTAAAATTGCATCTTGAAATTGTGATGCCAGGATGGGGTGTGAACTATGGAACCGTTTAAGCCAAAAGTTATGCAATCCGTCCAGTCCAGGACATTTCCAATTCGACGTTGAACGGATTGCATAATTTATATCTTCTGGACTTATCTTTATTTGTTCCATTTGTGGAAGTGAGCTGCACCTCTTCCTGACAACATCCATCCAATCACTTTCAATGTGGTCAATGGGGTTCGACCAAATATTTCGCCAAAAATTTGCTATCGAGTCTCGGGTCGGTAACTCACCATTGACCACATTAGTAGTGCACTGTTCCCAATTCCTGTATACCTTTCGTTGGTCTCTTTGAAACATGCTATTTTGATGATATCGATCACTGCGTTTTTTATACCTCTTAATACGTTTTGCCCACGCACAGAGCTTTTGTTTCAAAAAATCAATGCGATCTGAGACTGATGTTGTGTACTCTTTAGATGATATATTTGTACCCGCAAAAGCCTGGTGTACAAAGCGCATGATTTTCGGGCGCCTGTTACCTGCCCTGAAACATGTTAATTTGGCTATTAGCGTTCTAGTTAAATTTATTCGTTTTTCAATCCTGGCCTGCCAAGCTGGAGCCGTGTGTGATGGTAAAGTAATTTTATTTGATGTAAATTTCACTTTAGCTACATCACACACAGCTGCAGCTCCACAGTACAGAACTGAGTGAGTATCAGATAAATTTTGAGTGCTGTCTAAATATTCTTTTAAAATTGTATCCATAATACCTACTAAAGCCAAATTACGTCTGTGAATAGGCAAACGAGGTAGCTGTGGCCTAATATTTGGTGGCATGGATCTATATTTCAAAATAGCATCCTCCAAAGCTCTCCTCATAGGCTCATTATCCTGTTCGTTTACCGACAAATCAACACTGTTAGGAGATATATGATTTAAATTTATTACCTCTCTTTGCTCTTTTTGTGATGTTTGTACAGCACGAATATGACTAACAGTATTTAGTTGTGGTAAATTTGTACGCAGCCGCTCAAGTACAGATTCATCCAGGAGGTGACAACGCTGAATGGCTCGTACCTGATCCGATAGTCGTTGTGCGGTTACGGTGACAGTTGGTTCAAGCGCCTGAAACAGAGACAGCATCGTTGAACGATACGCAGTAAGGTTAATTCCCCCTCCTGTTGCCTCATAGTACGCTCGCATGACACTCTCATTCATTTTTTGAGTCCATCTCATGCGGCGCACAGCACCACCGGCAGCGGGATTTCTTGTTGGAGCACGTTGCCGTTGCCCCTGAACGTCCAAGCTCGCTGGTGGCGGGCGTATGACTCGTCGACGTTTAGATGGTCTCGCAGACGAGTCAGCATCGTCAGCATCCGATTCCGCGGTAGACGGCGGTGTTTTATATTCATCGTCTGTAGTTGATGATTGAGTATCGGAGCTCGATGTAGCCTTTGTTCTTGTATGTGCGTGTTGTCCTCTGGCTTTATTCATTTTATCTTATTGTTATTGGTCATTTTTCTGATGTTTTAATTTTATTTTCGTGATAAAACACATTTTAAATTAATAAATTAAATGACAAGATAAAAAACGCGTCATTTCAGATGACAGCTGCCAGGTTAGTATATATACATAATTATTAATATTTACATAATTATTATGATTACATAGTAACGCGATTTCTCTGCCTCAAATATATTCAACGAAAAATTATTTTAGGATAATTTTATCAAAGTAGACAAAATAATTGTTAGTAAGTTTAAGAATAAGAATCTATTGATAATATTATTTAGAATTTATTACTTAAACACGTCCGTGTAATTTTATGCATTTAACCTACTCTCTTTTCCCTATTTAATATTTTAAGAAAACCTATTTGGTATTAAACTTTTTAAAAGTAATTGATATAAAAATTGATCGGTATTCAAATCTTTATAAATATCTTAAAAATTTATAGTACGTGGAATTTACTTGCCTTACTGTCTTAAGTTTTGCATACCTTATGTATGCTACTTGCCAAACTAATTACTTCGATTGCGAATAACATAACATTTTTACATAAACTCGTACATTATACTTTCCTCTATTGGGCTATTTTTCTGTCTTAAATTCTTAAATATAAACTTTGTAAAGTTGATCATATTATGAGATTTTTTCTTGAACCAAATAAAAATTACATATTTTATGATATCCTCTAAACTACACTTTATTATTTTGAATTTTGTACTCAAAGTGTTAAGACACCACGTTGTCAAGATTCAGCTATCTGTATGTCTCTCGTTGACAAGGCTATGTACTATAATAATAGTAGATGCAATAGAATAATAATTATTAAGGCACTAATAAAATAAGCGTTTTCTTGTAGTTTATATCCTACTAATATTATAAATGCAGCGCCCCGTCTGCGTCTCCCAGACTGCAGCGACATTGTGACGTTATACACTGTTTACTGTATACATGTACTCAATGTTGTATCTACCCGTGGTTCTTAAATAATTAAATAATTAATTTATATAACATTACTATGAGAATGTTTGTAAGGATCAATCAATACCTTTTGTTAACTCTATCATGCAAAAATTTCTTAATTGATTGTAATGAAACTTGGTCATCATCTCATTCGTTACACTCTTGTCAGAGCGGTCGTGGTCATCACTTCCCAGTCACACTCTTGACGATCCGTCTCCATTCTTCCCGGACAGCTGCTTTTCGGGAGCACACATGCAATGGAACGTCGACCGCAGTCCTTACTTGGTCCGTCCATCTCATAGGCGATCTGCCGCGAGGTCTGGTTCCCTCTACTTTTCTCTGGACGACTAGACGTTCGATGGAGACATTGTCACGTCTAATCACGTGACCAAAGAAAGTGAGAATTCGAGTCTGTACGATGGAAGATAGACGCTGCTTGATGCCGAGTTCTTCCAGAATGGACTTGTTGGTCCGGAATTGATTCCAGGACACTCTCAACATTCTTCTCCACCACCACATCTCGAGAACGTTTATTTTCTTCTTCTCACTTTCTCGCAGGGTCCACGTCTCCGAAGCGTAGAGGAATATGGAGAATATCAGCGCTCTAACTAGCCGGGTCTTAGTGGCCTTGGTGATTTTACGATTCCTCCATATTTTTTGCAGCTTATCCATAGCTGATCTGGATATCGCCATGCGCCGTTTAATTTCATCCATACAGCCTCTGTTGTTCGAGATCAACGCTCCTAAATAGACATAATATGATTGCACGACCTCGCAGTTCGCTATGAAATGAAACTTGGTACATAGAAATCTAAATATCCAGAATAACATACATATATTTTACTTTTTATTCCAACATTTCCGCGAGATCGGAAATTACGCAGTTGAAACCGCGAGGCGCAGGTAGTCTTAAAGTATGTTTTAGTTGAACATTATTTATCCGAAAATCTATCTGGAATTTTCATTAGAACTTGGCCGTTAGTGTTGGAGCTACAACTACTTTATTTCTTTGTCTTACAATTAAGCTGCTGTCTTATGTTAGATACACTTAGATATAGATTACTAACTTTTAATTGAGCTTAAGTACAGGCTCTCGGATTCGGTGTTTCGTTTGCTCCCGTTTAAATAAAACCTATGTATGTTAGTCAACGATATTCGTTGTGTGGAATAGGTGGTAGGTACATGTATTTTTAAACGTTATATAAAAGAAAGCTTACGACTTTAAAAAAAATGAAACAAGGAAGCAGGCGGAGGAGTGTTGTAACTTTTTAAGATATATAAGACAAGGGAAATTGGGGGTACTAGGGAATTAGGGATGGAGAAAATAAACAATGAGAGGTCTCTTCGACTCATGTCTGTGTAGACCTTTATTAATCTTTGAACATTCAAAACATGAAAGACATACTAGAAAAACAGTTTATAAATTATAACTATTAAAATATGAATATCAAATTTCGAAACTGATTTGTTTTGTAAGCATTTTTCAGTACTGCTCAATTAATAGCGACAACTTTAACTAAAATTATTCGAATTTAAAGCTTTAATATCGTTAATACATTTTCGAATGACAAAAACATAAACCCGCCTGCCCAGCGTGGTGACTATGGGCAAAACACATGAGTTCACGCCATTTATGGCACGAATTTGTGGAGGCCTATGTCCAGCAGTGGACTGCGATAGGCTGAAATGATGATGATGATGATGATGAAAAACATAAAAACTTATTGATATTTTAATTAAAATTCAAATATTTATTATATGCCTACAAACGCCTGTCGTGTGCTATTTCTGCTGTTTTTAGATTTTGTGAGGTTTAACGAAATCCAAAATACGTTAGTACATAGCTAAAAAAATATATGAGCAAATCTGATTTCAGTCTTTTGAATACAACAGTAATTCAACAATTCGACGCGAATAGTACTTATAAGTCTATAATAACTAATTATAGTCACGTATCAGACGTTTGATTACATATACGTACTTTACGGCAACATTAGCATTATTCTAAATCACAAGAAAGGAAATAAGCGTACAATCCCCTGATGTTAAGCGGATGCTTACAGACGCCTGTAATCTTATCTTAATATATATATTATAAATCTCGTGTCACAATGTTTGTCCTCAATGGACTCCTAAACCACTTAACCGATTTTAATCAAATTTGCACACCGTGTGCAGTTTGATCCAACTTGAAAGATAGGCTATATTTTATTTTGATATATGTAATTATTATATTTAAGAAAAAAAGGCGGTACGAAGTTCGCTAGGTCAGCTAGTAACGCTATAAGCTTTGCGAGCGCATTTTCAACTCTACCCTCGGCTCTGAGTTATTTTACTTACTGAAGGAACATACAATTGAGAGCAATATCTTTCATTAGGTTAAGATACAATCACAGTCGGGCTACACCAATTTTTTTTGCAAGATATTTTGAAGTAAAACTTTTTTTACGAACTTACATTCACAGCTGGTGAATGTGTGACGAGAGCGTTACGAAAAGTGTGATCAGGCGAGGCGAGGCGAACGAAATAAGAGAGAGAGGTGCCAGAAGACATTTTCTTTCTCTCTATCTTTTATAGCTAGTTACGTTTCGTATATCTAAAACACAGTGCAGGTCTATTGTGCAGGTCTATTTGCTAAAGAAGTTTTACTTCAGTCGTGTGGTCTAAAGTACACTCGTTTTTTGTACAAACTGTTTTCGTACTACCTCCAAAATAAATGAGTGAATGATTAATATGAAAATTGTTTGAAAACGGGATATTTACCATGTTTATTTTTTTTCTTTTTGCGTTTACGCAGCAAACGTGTTAGAAAGGCTAGCTGCAGCTAAAGCCGTCGAAATATACCCGCAAATTACAGTCTCGTGAACAAGACATTCGCAGTTAATGTCGAAATATCGAGTTTCGCAAAAAGAATATAATAATATTATGGTAATGATAATGGTAATATTCCGTTTTAAAATAATTTTCATAGTAGAAGTAACTATGTTAATCTCAAATCTAATATAATTATGTTTATAGTGTTTACGAAACTTTTTCTGATGCACATTTCTTTTCAGCTCATCGCAGGATGCGGACAGTGACCAACTACTTCCTCGTAAACCTGTCCTTTGCTGATCTGATGATGGCGTCCTTGAATTGTCTTTTTAACTTCATCTATATGCTACATAGGTATGTCTTTTATTATAAATTCTATTGCGTTACAAATTAATAATATTCCAGTAAGCCCATTAAAGTTTTCCAGTGTTCTGGAGTGAAGACCGCGTCTTGGCAAACGCAGTGTGGGACGTCCTCCGGCCCTGTTCCGTACCGGAACAGATTCATTTTTCTCGTATTTACGTACATACAAAAGATAACACAAATTGGACAATTTCTATTAAATATATTATTCTTTTTCTTAAATTGTTTATGGGTTGCTAGCGATATATACTGTATCCGATTGCACCGTGATGCGCGCCCTCTCGCGAGGGCGCATAGCAGTCTCGAGAGAACCGTCGCCGCAAACGCATACAAAAGTACCACCTCCCGTTTAACTCGCTCGAGAATTAACCCTTAACGTATTACGCTGGAGATCCGAACTGGTGGTCCCCCTATGGTGGTGTTCGATACCTGAATTGAACTACTAGTGCACCTGCCGAGTCGCTGATCATCAACCCAGGGCGAGCTAGCTTCCACGTGTTGCATCGGAGATTCGGTAAGTCGCTAGTGACCCTAATTTAATATCGAACAGGCCCTTTGGACCGACGATCTTCGTAAGATTGCCGGTGTAGGCTGGATGAGGATTGCGGAAAACCGGGATGTCTGGCGCGAACTTGGGGAGGCCTATGTCCAGCAGTGGACTGCAATAGGCTGAACTGACTGACTGACTGAAGCCCATTAAAGTGACAATAATTATCGCTATCAAATGTACACAGTTTTATTGAATGGCACATCACTAAATATTATAAAACAAAGTCGCTTTCCGCTGTCTGTCTGTCCCTATATATGCTTAGATCTTTAAAATTACACAACGGATTTTGATGCGGTTTTCTTTAATAAATAGAGTGATTCCAAAGGAAGGTTTATATCTATAATACATACATAACATAGAAGAGGAACAATGATAGTTTTTGTAACCGCTCGCCGGGTCGCTAGTATTTTATAAAAAATTCAGACGATTGAAGATTGGTGGAAGCAAATGTACTTAACATTAATACAATATACTAGACAAACACAATTCATGTATTGAAGTTGATCGAATCAACAAATATAAACGCATCACATGCAATGACCTCCTAGAATGTGAGTCCTATGCTAGGAATCCCATACGTAGCATTAGATTATTTATATTAATATACTAGCTGACCCCGCAAACATTGTTTTGCCATATATGTTATTAACTCCCGCAACCCCCTCTTGTGAGTAGAATTTCGTAAAATCCGTTCTTAGCTGATCTCCACTCGATGAAAGGAATATTCCTACCAAATTTCAAGTCTCTACGCCTTATGGTTCCAGAGATGTCGTGATGAGTCAATGGGTGGAAATCTCTTTTATTTATATAGATATAGAATATTAATATTAATATATTTTACTTACAATTTTAGCATTAGGATATCGACATGTAACAATGTTTGAAATAGAACTTTTACTTACATAATTGCTTACATAATTATTTTGCTTTCTTTAGCATGTAGTTAGTTCGCAAAATTTTGTATAAAAATAGAATCGTCATGATAACGAAAATGTTCAGAAACGCTTTAATAAAATCATATTAAAGAAGGAAGATAAATCAGATTCAATTTCTGGAATTACGTTCGTTTGAACATGATTCCCTCAGTCAGGTATACGTGATATTAATTTTACAGTTTATTAAAATAAAGTTATTTGCGACAGATTTTTTAGGAAATAATGTGATATAAAATTATCATACATATCATACAGGTTTTATTTAAAATTTATTGCATTTTAAATGTTGTAATTATAAAATATCATATATTAAAATCAGCGTTACAAAACTGACTTATAAAAGTCACATATTATGTTTAGCATGTCACAAAGTTAATATTTAAAGCATTTTCTGGGGTTAAAATTGGCTTTGAGGTTTTGAAAAGTGGGTCTTGTTATTACGTCACAAACAATTTCAAAGGATCATATAAAAAGTGTCAGTATGAATAACAACGAAATATTCTTACTAGAATATTTATTAAAAGAGGTGCTTTACAAATTTGTGCTTAAAATATTTGTAATAACTTTACTCATATCATAACTTTTGTAGGTCTCCTCATAAACTATGTACATACATGTAAATAACAACATAGTATTTTGTAGGGATGACCTTTTGAGGACCAGTTATTTATTAGGTATGGCGTATAAAAAGCCACTTTGTGGACATGCTCGTAGTGTTAAAGATAACTTTACTTTCTTAAAGGTAATCAAGTTTTAAGTAACAGTAAATTTTTTGAGAAAATGCCACAGCAAAAAGTGGTATTAACTTTAAAATTGATTCCATCAAAATTATTTGACTCATTTTTAAAACGCTGAGCCTTAACATTAATTTCCAAGAAAAATTGCCGTAATTTATTAATACAAACACTTTTTTATTCAACTAGGCCGTGGGGTCGAATTAAATTTTTCTTAGGTATATGACCAATTTTATTATACGTAGGTATCAGTTAGAATCTAGGGTTAATATCACAAGTGCCCATCTTTAGTTTATTTTGCCACCTTATGGCTCTTGCCTGCCAAACGGTTGCCGACTGCTGCTGTAGATTCCACGGTTAGGAGTGACGTCACGACGCATATGCAACAAGTCCCGTATAAGTAAAAGCATAAATAGTTAACTTGAGATCCGTAAAACTTATATTGCATGCGCTTAATTTATATATTAGTTCTCTTCACAGGATATAAGTAGTCAAAACCAATCTAAAAAAGTGTGTTTGTACGTAAGAAGTTATACTTCATTGGCTAGCTAACTTCACGTTGCTAACTTCTTCGTTATCTAGCTAACTTCATGGTGTCGGTTTTTGTGACGGTGTGCGCGCGCATCGAAAAAATTTACTCTCATAATTTTTCACCAACGCGCCAAAAGAAGTATAACTTCAAAATAGATGTATATAATGGCAGTTAAAACTGCCAAATCTATACTAATATAATAAAGCTGAAGAGTTTGTTTGTTTGATTGTTTGTTTGTTTGATTGTTTGTTTGTTTGTTTGGTTGTTTGTTTGTTTGAACGCGCTAATCTCAGGATCTACTGGTCCGATTTGAAAAATTCTTTCAGTGTTAGATAGTCCATTTATCGAGGAAGGCTATAGGCTATACATCATCACGCTAAGACCAACAGGAGCGGAGTCCACGCCGACGAAGTCGCGCGCAGAAGCTAGTGCAGTATAAAAATAATATGTAGTGTAGGAATCGTTTATTAGTTTAGACATATTGATAGAATATTTGTAGTTGTATCTAAAACTAAAATATGTTTTCAGTGACTGGGTGTTCGGAGTACGATATTGTCAGCTGAGCAACTTCATCGCGAACGTGACGGTAGCAGCGAGCGTGTTTACTCTCACTGGAATCTCTTTTGACAGGTAATTTATTTTTCTGTACCTAAAATATATCATTCCAAGTATTTAATGCAGTTGGATAAGCTTAAGATTTTTAAAAACAAAATTTAACATTAAAATAATATGTAAATGATGTATGTATAAAACTTAATAAAGATACTACTAAAAATAGGAACAAAAAATACAACATGGTACGATTTTTTTATCTAACAGTGTAAATTCTGTTCATCGTTCAGACATTAAACACCGATTTACTTATTATTAGTAATTGTTATATTAGTCATCAGTCGATCAAATTATAAAAAGGTAAAAAATTACATCTTGAATATATTGTAAATTGGATACATTTGAACACTACGTACCTACATCATTATTAGTCTAAAATATAAATAGTTGATTTTATATAGTATTATATTATATCATTTTTCCAACATAACATTATAGCGATTCCTTTAGCTGTGATTAAGTCTGAGCGTTAATGCTACAACTACAGAACGAAAAAATATTAATAATATTTAAAACATATAAAACTATATTTTGGAACGAAGTTCCTTATCGCGCGGTTCACGCAGCGTGATGGAAGCGAGATTAAAAAAAACCGTAACAAAATTTTTTCTTCACACTTACTGCTATTGAATAAAAATAGATTTCAAACAAATGTACCTAGGTATCATTAGTTACCACAAAAGAATTATTACTGTGATTGAAAATGATGATTGAATATATTTCAACTTTTGTTTATTTTTATAAAAAAATAATTAATGTTTATTTCTAAAATTCAAAATTAATAATTAATAAAATTAAATTTATGCAGTTTATAAATTTTTATGTGTTACTAACTTAGTTATCCTTCATCATGCAGTGCTTTATTTCTCTTTTTTTTAATTTATTTATCTATCTAAACTTTAATTACTTATTAAGTGTTCTACATGAAATTACAATGTACTAATATCAAAAACGTTATCTTTAACCTGTGTAGGAAAAACACAAAAGTAATTTATACATTTCAATTTGAATAAACAGTAGTATCGTACAGAGGAATTAAACTTAAATAAATTGAGATTTACTCGTATTTCAAAACTATTTACTGTTTGTCATCATTCGGATTCGTTAATACTTTCTCGTCAAATATAAATTTTGTAAGACGACAATTCAGAAGACTCAAACATCGTACTTATTTAAAGTATATTTATACTTTTATTCGTAATTGGACTTTGAAGAAACGAGAGAGAAAAAATGACAGTAAGTTTTCTTTACGTTAAAAAGTATGGCCCATCTGAGGTCAGCGGTTATCGTAGCTTATAAAGGCCTGCAGTTTAAAGATTAAAGCCAATTTTACCGCTGACTTTTAGGACACTTTTTTACACCAGTATTATTTGGCTATGGTTTTCTAAAAGACTTAAGTACTTCCACGAGTTACTCCATAATTTCGGCCTGATATTTCCTGCCGTGCCTTGTCTCAGTAATGTCAATGTTGCGACATTTAAGAAAAGAGTAAAGACGCTTTTACTAATTGTAAGTTGTCTTATTATTGAGGCCTTCAAAGAATGTCACAAAATGTCGTATTCTGAAAATGTCACGTTTAAATATTTTCTCAACAATGTATGTCAATATGTAGATTTTCACTTCATTAACTTTACGCCTAAAAGGCGAGGCACGAAATGTTCTGATGACAGTTTCACTTCGAGAGAAATTTCTGAAATAATAAGCTTCTCGTGATGTAGGTACTGATAATTGTAATGAACTCGTTTCTATTGATACATGTATTTGTACCAATAATTGTGATGTACTTGTTTGATGTTGTACTAAAACATACAAGATCGTTTGTTTCTTTGACATGCCGTACCACAAGGTTCTGATATAACAAATCAACATTACGCACACACGATAAACGGCACGAACAGCTTTGGAGTAAATTAAAATTAATTTTATAAAAATCATAGGGATTTATTTAATTTATTTGTTCCGACAACCGTTCTGGAGTAGTGACGTGCGTTGAACTTAGATGAATAAGCCTTTAGTGTCCCAATCCTGGGAAAACGCAATTTTTCTATACACAAGCTCTTCCATGATGGCTTTGCGTTTATTCTACAACCGCAGGTTGGTCAATATATTCCCTACCATGTATAAGTAACGATCGCTATCAGGTGTATATATATGATAACAACCAGGACCGACGGCTTAACGTGCTCTCTGAGGCACGGTGGGGAGACCCACAAGGACTACACAAACATCCAGACCACGGCAAACATCTGTATGGCCAATACAAATGTTTTTCATGTGTGGGGACCCGCAACCGGCAGCGCAACAGCCACAAACCAGTGCTATGACCGTTGCGCCAACGTGGCGTCTTTTATATTCATCTTCTCTACATAGTATAAAACAAAGACGTTTCCCACTGTCTGTCTATCCCTATGTATGCTTAGATCTTTAAAACTACGCAATGGATTTTGATGCGGTTTTAGTAAATAGAGTGATTCCAGAGGAAGGTTTATATGTATAATACATGCATAATATAGTAGAGGAACACTGATAGTTTTTTCAACCGTGCGAAGCCGGGCCGGGTCGCTAGTTATACAATAAATTTGATGAAACAAATGTTTATTATAATACAGTTTATAAGTCTCAAGGCATAAATCTTAAGGTACTTCCTTGCTTCTTTATTTTGCTTTCTCAACTTAAGAGCGGGTATAAACTGAAAATGTCAGTTGTAGATTTGGTTTCTACAGTAGTAGATCATGATTCAACTAACCGAAAAAAAACATATAAATATAGCATCATATTTTCAAAGAATCAGATTAAGTAAAAACATAAAAGAATAAAATTTTATCGATAAAAAAATATCACGAAATCACGTCTAGTTTTCTACTATTTTCAATTTATTTTCATTGTATTACATAATACATAGCCAATATTTAGCATTATGACTCCAATTAATGTTAGTAATATATCACATTAGCGATTTTATAAAAAGAAAACTGTATTTTACGAGTTATTAAAATAAAACATATTTGTCGTTTTTTACATTCGTAATGCGCTCAAAACTATCGTCTATCGCACTCTGACACGAAGCTTTATGTATATTTTGTTTCATCAATTAGTCACGGGCGCGCGGGTGAAATCGCGGGGTTTTTGCTCGCTTTATACGCCCTCTTAAAACAATATAGGTACAACTCTAGGAACCTATAAAGATTTGGAATGGAAAGTACTATCAAATGATGAGCGAAATAGTACGTGTGAGTGTCTAGTCTATTTATAGAAATTCTTTTATCTAACACTGAATAGTGCTGTCATTTAATGTTTCTAGGCGTTCCCTTAAGAAGAACTAAAGTTTATAAAAAACTTATTATTATTTGTATATACTTAAACAGGGAATAAATTTTTTGATAAGAGAAAAAAGATTTACGAAAACAATTTTTTTTGCTTAAATAAGTATAAAAATGTCTTGAGGATGATGGTCCTAAAGCTCGTAGCTCGCTTAAGTATATCAGAAGTTTAAGGCGATTTTATCTTTGTTTCTTTGTTTAATAACAAACTTCTCCTTGAAATTCAACCTTTCTTTTAAACTTTATTTTATATCATATAAAGTGTGATGTTATATGTTGATAATAAAAGTTTTAAGGGAAATTTGATATTATTATTTCTAGCGCATTTAAATGAAAGCTTGTATTTTAACTGTTTTGTTATTTTTAATTACTTTTTTTATTTTTTAGTTATGCATTGACAGATTCAGTCTGCTAATCTCAGCAAGTCTTTCATTTGATACTTACATTGTAGGAAATTATAAAAAAATTTATAAGCTTAACTTTAGGTTTTTAGAAGCCCGCCACTGTAGGAAAGCTTAAAAAACTATTTCTGCTTAATCTTATATCTTTAGAAGTCCACCATATTGGGTTTAGAGTGACGTCATATAGCTAACCATGTTGTATTGTCATCCAAACTAAACGTGTATGCAAAATTTCAGCTTAATCGGTTGAAAATACCCACATGCATCGAAATTGCAAAATAACATAACAAACATCCATACATACATACATACATATATACATACATACTTACATTAAAAGTTAAATAAAAGCTTTTAAAAAGGAAAGATTCATATAACAATAGATTACAAATCTCTTTTTAGGCGATTTATATGTCTCCGTTATTTTCTCACTTTTTATCTCTAAGATTGTATTTAAAAGACAGACATTAGATTTAATATATTTTTTATTAAAAGTAAGCAACATACAAGAGGATAACTAACAGATGATCAATATAAATATATGGTTACAATGATATGAATTGCTTATTAACAACAATATACTTAGCAAAAATGTACAAAATATGTGTTGTACTTACGGGTGAGATAAATCTTGATTTCTTAATATTAATCAGTCTTTAGAAATCTCTTTTTCACATAAATTCCAAAGGTTGCCTCTAAATTCTGAATTTCTTACTTAACGTCCGTTTTTAACAGGGACCGGCCGGGTACTCGTTGAAAGGGTTTTTGAAGGGGTATTTTGAAGCGCTAAAAAAATAAAGCCTTTGATGCATGTAACACCTGCGAGCGGCTTAAACCAACCCTTTTCCGATAAGGGATACCCTTTCAAAACCATGTAACACTGTAACATGGTAAGCCAATCCAACAAAGTACATTAAATATGTACTCTTCGTAGTCGACATTAGATTGAGAATCGCTTAACCACTATCACACGTGGCATTTTCCCGCCGCGCCGACGCTCGCGCCGGTTTTTTCGTGTCTGAACTTGTTCATTCTCAGAGTTATTATTATAATATGTATTATCATTTCAATTAGAAAATTGGAAGTCGTAACTCGGACGAAACTACGGAAGGAATTAAAAACTATTTAGCAGTGATTTTGTTTAAGTGTGTTTTGTAGTGCCTACTTCATTTTTTTATTAGTTAATTCAGGGTAACCCGAATAAAACCTTTTCGTGTAGGTAACCAGGAGGTTACCTAACGAAAAAGGTTTTATTCTATGAGGACATAGGCTTAAGCCACTGAAGGGGTTAACCCCTTCACGTGGTTACTATATTAAAGGAGTTACCCGTTTCGCTGGGTTTTGAGGTGTAACTCGAATAAAAGGATACTCTGCGATAAGGGCTACACCATGTAGGGGTTACCCTGCGAAAAGGCTTAACTCTTAAGCGGTGTTGTCCGGTCCCTGGTTTTTAAATGTGTTTTTAACCGATTTCCAAAAAAGGAGGAGGTTCCCAATTCGACAGGTATGGTTTTTTTTTAATGTATATTAGCTCAGAACTTTTGACTGGGTGGACCGATTTCGATCAATTTTGTTTTAATTGAAAGGTGTTGCGTGTCATGTGGTCCCGTTTTAATTTGAATCCGTATTTACGTGACTACTTTTTCGTCGACCTACGTTATATTATACCGCATAACTTTTTACTCGGTGTACCGATTTCGATGATTCTTCCTTTAATCGAAAACTAATACTTGTCTTGTAGTCTTGTTTAAATTAGATCGAAAACTGATTACAACTTTTTGAGTAATCTTTAATAGCGCGTATTTACTTGACTATTTTTTCGTTTTATTACTTTGTATTACTTGTCGATGTAATTGAAGTCGGTTTTTTTTTCGTTCGCAAGCAAACACAATTATATTTATCAAGAATCTGCTCGATGTTGCCATTTTTTTTATTTAATCCTTTTTAATTCCTTTTAATTTTAATGTTGCCATTTTTGTCCAAGTTTATTAAATCACTAACAAAATTCATAAAATTGTACAGATGCTAACATGTATAATATCTAAAATCTATACGACACGTGAATTTCAGTTATTACCAGATAATAATCCTTAGGCTTTATACGAGATGATGTCTTGTAATTACTTGTCTTTTACTAATGTGTAGAGCAATATTATCTGAGAATTTACTTTATTAGATGTCTTAACTTGTGTATCTATACAGTTGCTACTTATATAAAAATGTATTAATATCTTAGAGTCTATTTATGACTTTCACAAAATTATGTTAAAACTTTCAGAAACGTGATATAATATTTGTGTTTTTTATTTCGTGTCTTGGTGATGATACAAAATCAATATAAATAAAAGCGAATCGCTGAAACGTATGTCATGTACATACGTTTCATAATAATCATAATAAATAATGATTGATGATGAAATCATCAATCATATTGTTAGCATATTCATCATAATTTGTACATTTTTAAAATTTAAATATTAATTTTTAATATAACATGGATTATCTGGCAACACTGGTGTCATGTGTCAACACTTTTTTCCGGGCAATCTTTACAATGTACTTGTGTTTGTCATGGTGCAATATTTTTATTATTGTAAATTAATGATTTTGTACACAGTTTATATATTATTTTCAAAAGAGTAACTATAGAGTTTCTTGCCGTTTCTTCTCTGTAGGATCTACATTCCGAATCGGTGGTAGTTTCGCTTTTGTAAACGAGAATAACTATTTGTAAAATGGCGACTCTTGGAGCCAATTTGAATAAGGTTCCTTCTGATCTTGATTTTAAGTTCGCTAATAAACAAAAGTTATTCACCAGTAAGTCTTTCATTTTAAGTGCTGTTAATAGTTCACAAGTGGTGGATCCGCCCACTCAGTGGTATGAATATTTTCTTTTACTTTATTTCAAAGACATTGAACAAATTGTTTTACTTCAAAATTGTATTGCAAATCTACATCGTTTTATATAATATTTCTTATATTATCTTAATTTTGAAATAATGATGAAGTTTTTAATAACTATGTACCCTAAATACAGATATATATACATCACAGACTACATATACATATATTTCCTTTCTTTTTATAGTTCTGGTTATAAATATTAGTATTATGCAAATATATAATTATATTGAAAATACTTACTTAATAATAATTGTATGAAACAGTAGAAACAAGAACGCAACTTACACGGTTTGTATAGATAAAAGTAATAGTACCTCCACCAGTTAGAAATATTAAAAGCAAATACATTTAAAAATCACTTATAAAAATTGTCTCTATAAAGGACAATATTGCAAATGTAACTCAGCATCATTAATTATCTTTTATAATGAAAACATGCTGCTATTGTTCCATGATGTTTAATTGATTTTACATGTTATTGTGTTCATCCAAATATTTTATGTCTAAGAAGCCATTTTATGCATTCTATAACTTACTACTACTATTAACACATATCTATTTATTTAATCGTCTACCTCTTATTATTTGTTTACACTATTATTCATAATAGACACTTTAAATATATATATATATATATATATATATATATATATATATATATATATATATATACATATACAATATTACATCACAAACCAAGTATTGTGCTCTCTCTCACCGTAACAGGTAGTTAGTAACTGAAAATCAGTCGATCTTTCCTAGGATTTAGGATTTGATCTTTAGTACTGAGTTACATACCTTTTGCGATTCTGCACCACACACACATTCTGTATTTTAGTGTGATATTGTCAGTACTATTAAGATATTTTATTTGTTACTTTTTACTTTTATTTGTACTCTTTTAATTGTGTATATGGAATGTGGATTTATAAATAAAGTTTTATTTACCTAATCTATCTATTTACTATGCAAAATATAAGCTTTCATAATAGATAGAATACATGTTATACTATAACCCTCTCGAATATACACATTAGATGTTTTATCTCTAATTATATAATTATGTATAGTACTAGTACTATACATAATTACTTAATTAATACTACTTAATTATTGATTATTTATGATTATTTTTGATTATTATTAGTAAAATGTCAGGTACAGAACGAAGCTGTTATACACCGTTACTGATGCATGATATTATTTTTATCTATTTAAATTCTTTATTGTACAATAAATACACTAATACAATTTAATAGGTACAACAAAATATAATACCTATAGTATATTGCCATCAAATATAAAAAGTAATAAAATAATATGACGTTACTCTAGCTCAGTCATTGTGGCCAATAATCTCCTGATTATTGATAAATATCAATTGCCAATATTCTTCTCTCTGCGATGCTTATGGTGTTGCAGGCATCTATAAGCTATACGGTAAAACACTTATTATTGGGTGATTCCTGATTCGCTTGTTTGCTGACCCAGTTGTAAAAACAAACAAACATATCATATTTCTATTTTGGCCTTATATGCACTGACTAATCCATTAGCGCAGTCTGCAGCGACAAGTTTTCTATTCTGGAGTTGTAAATTCATTATTCAATCTGATAATCTCGAGTCTGAGTGTAATATATGTATTTAGTTATATGAGTATTATTTTTTTACGTAGTTATTGAAAAATGTGTAGCAATACCAGTCATCTGTTGTCTATAACACAAGTATTAAGTTGCTTACCTTACTGAACACATTACTGTGTGTGTATGTTGTAGATATGTATTTGATGTTATATTAGTTTTTCTTGTAACAAACATATAGGCTTAAATAATTTTATTCTCTAAAATATAATATTCTGTGATTTGAGACTTAGGTTCATTAACTGAGTTTACATTTTTTATATAGGATGGTAATTTGCTACAAAGTTGTCATAAGTTTATAATATTTGTTTGCTTATAAAGCGTAGTTGTTGGTGTCAAGGTGGATATCAAAGAGTTATAATTATTCTATTTTGAGAATTGTAGGTGTTATATTGTATTTTCTCACATATACATTTTGAAACATAAGTTACCCAATTAAAAAAAAAAAGTACGTAGTCTACTTGATATCTAAAAGTTAAATTATTTTCTATTCGTAAACCTAAATATTTTTCACAAGTTTTCTGCTCGATTGGAAAGTTATCAACAGTTAGTGGATCATGCGGTGCAATAATTTTATTTTCAGTTTTAAATAGAATGTAACAAGTTTTTCAAGCGTTAATAGTTAAAATATTGTGATTGAACCATTTCTGTAGAATAGACCATCTAGATCTTGTTGAGCTTGAGCAATTATGTAATTTATGTTACTACCAAAATAAAATAAGCAATATTAAGAAACGTATCTACGTGTCACTACGCCAGATTAACTGTCGAAATGGTGTAGTAAGGCTGGTTCCGAGAACCTTAAGACATTTCTAAAAAAAAAATACATGAGTACAATTTACAAAAATATTGTTTCGAGGATACTCGTATGGAGCCAGCGTACTGTACAGTACAGTAACTGTAAAGTAACTTAACAATTAAACACAGAAGATAAACATTTAGAAACAATGCATCAACTTGAGCGGAACATTGAAATATTCATTAGGTAACAATAGGTGTTTTCAAACCTTTTACTGTTTCCTGAAACTGTATATTGTATTTTACAATTAAACTATCTATATGTAGTAATTTTTTTTGTTCTTAAACATAAGTTCAATATGGAGAAAGATTCTATTCAACATACCTACTGTTAGAAAAAAAAAACATGGAGAAAGATTCTATTCAACGTACAATTAGAGATGGAAAATATGGAGAAAGATACTTTTCGACATACTGTTAGAGATAGAAAAGAAAATAAGTTCAACGATTTTTCTCCCGTGCTTAAAAAAAAGAAAATAAATAAATAAATAAAAGTACAATTTTGAATAATTAATAACTGTTCGCAATAAATAAGGCTTTGTAATTTTTATAATCATTTTTATTGATCTATTAGGTAGATCTGGATAATCTATTACATAGTACTATACTATACAAAGGCCAAAGTATATGATAATATACTTGAAAGTCACAAAGTATAGAAACATATCTATACTTTGTGTTGAAAGTTATCATTTTGTTGTTTAAATTGACATGGCTATAAAGTTTTAAAGTGACTAGATAGAAAATATCGTCAACTATGTACAAAAATGTTGAATTTAGTAAATTGCCAGCAGATGTACTGTGCGAAGTTGTTAACATTTTAGAAATTAATGCTGATTGAAAAAGATTTCTGTCAATTAACCTGAAACTTTTCAAAACGAATGTTCTAAACGAAAATACAATAATGACCACATAAGAACATAATTGAAGAGCATGCTGAGGTAAACAAGCAGAAATGCGCAGAGATATTGTTAGACAAATGGGCAACTTCGGGTAGAGCTCGTCCTACTAGAGTAGGTCTACGACGCGGAGAGTAGGTACTAGAGGAGGTACTCACCTAAAAGATATACCAACTCAGGCTCAGATATACAGAGCAGCAGATGAAATCTGCAAGTGATATGATATTATTTTCTGAATCTGGGACTAAAGAAAATTATATATTTAACAAAACAACTGTTCATATGGCATCTGAGGGTGATCTAATTAAATTCTCAAAAGATTAACCAACACAGATCTCTTTTAATGTGCCATTTTAAGCGCTATGCTCAAATCAAAATTGATCAAATGTCATCTTACTCTGAATATAGGGAATACTCAACCTCTGATGTAAGTATGAGGTGAGCAAATGTAATGATATGGTTACACAAAATCCAATCACATACCAGAAATCATTTCCAAATATTGATGTTTTCAATGGGTATAGACAGCGCTATACCTATTACTTACCAATTTAATTCACTTCAAAGACAATGATTTAGAAGCCATCACTGATAACTTTTCTGAAACTCTATATAATCTTTTTAAAGCTAAAAGCAGAAAATTATTTGTTTAAATTAGTTAATTACCTTGGTGTTTTCCACTAACTCTAGACTATGACTTGTAATAACTAATCATATTTACTGTCCTTGTTTTGTTAATCCTTGTGTTTTTAGTGACATAAAGGGGACAATTTGTATCTATTTTTACTATTTTATGCTACGCTGTTATTCTTGTAATTGTTTCTGCACCGTTCTCCAAATAAATAAATAAACACCTCTGAGGGTTTAAAGGGGAGAATCAACAGTGGAGGATTTGGAGATGTTTTGTTGGCAACCATAAAAAGAACGGATTGCTTGCAGTTAAAAAAAAAAAAAAAGCTCATAGTCACAAATACATAGTAAACGTGATATTACCATGAAAGTTTTTAATGCTGAAGTAAAGTATTTTTCAGAATTTAGGCATATTAATATTGTTCCTATAATAGGTAATAGGATTTTCTAAGGATGGACCAGCACCATGTAACGTATGCGAGTATATTAATGAAGAACCATTACAACAAAATATTGAAGCTAAGATTTTGAATGAATCCCAAAGAATTTAAATAATGATAGGAACAGCTGAGGGCTAGAAATATTTACACACTAGTGAAAAACCATTGCAAAGTAAAATAAGTAAACTTTTGGGAGCTGAATCAGATTCACAGAACTCCATAAAGAATTTTGTTCATGGGGATGTTAAAACTGCCAATATTCTTTTGACAAGAGAATTTGTGCCCAAGTTATGTGACTGGTTTGGCCAAGCAATTTGATTCAACATTTATGACAACGTGTCCAATGCGAACTTCAGCCTACGTGGCACCTGAGGGCCTACACGGTACTATAACACAAAAATTGGTGTATTATCATTCTTTACCATCCAGTTCCACTATGTTTGAGATATTTCTATTCGCAAATACGAATCTAAAATTGTAGTTTATTCATTGATAACAAACAAGTAAATTAAAAACTTGATCTATTATAGTTGACTTTAATTTTTATGATGTTCAAACTAATGTCAGCATTTAAATTTGTAATTCTAACAATTATTAAAATATTGGCTTATTTGTATCGATATTACTCTTATTGTTTATTCGTTTAATACCGGAACAGTATAAAGATGGTGACACCATCTTCCGAATAGTTGAAACTAATTTGTAACAATACTAAAACTGATCACTGAATTATTTTATTTTATTTACATATTAATTTTGTAAACATTACAGATCTTATAGTCTAATGCGTTTACAAAATGTCTGCCTCTGCTGCTGCCGCTGTATGTGAGACATGCCGCTGTATGCGGTGAATCACTAAGAATAACTATGCGAAATATGCCGCTGTATGCGGTCATCACTAAGAATAATTATGTGAAATATGCCGCTATATGCGGTGATCACTAAGTTAAATAATTATGTGAAATATACCGCTTTATGCGGTGATCACTAAGAATAATTATGTGAAATATGCCACTGTATGCGATGATCACTAAGAATAACTATGTGAAATATGCCGCTGTATGCGATGATTACTAAGAATCACTATGTGAAATATGCCGCTGTATGCGATGATCACTAAGAATAACTATGTAAAATATGCCGCTGTATGCGATGATCACGAAGAATAAGTATGTGAAATATGCCGCTATATGCGGCGAACACTAAGTTAAATAATTATGTGAAATATGCCGCTTTATGCGGTGATCACTAAGAATAATTATGTGAAATATGCCGCTTTATGCGGTGATCACTAAGAATAATTATGTGAAATATGCCGCTTTATGCGGTGATCACTAAGAATAATTATGTGAAATATGCCGCTATATGCGGTGATCACTAAGTTAAATAATTATGTGAAATATGCCGCTTCATGCGGTGATCACTAAGAATAATTATGTGAAATATGCCGCTTTATGCGGTGATCACTAAGAATAATTATGTGAAATATGCTGCTGTATGCGGTGATCACCAAATTGCTAAGTATAAACAAGTGAAATATGCTGTTCTGTATCGCAGCAATCACTTTAAAACATGTATCAATAATCACTGAATATTACGATTAAAACTATTCTATTAAAAATTAAAACTATTCTATTAAATTCTATCTTGAGAAAACATAAATATTTATTATGAAAATACATAGTATAAAAAATTGTTGAACCAAGTGTAAATGTAAATATGATTATTATTATTTTTCTTTTTAAATATTATTTTTACCATTAATAGTACTTTTTTTACCAGTATGAAATGTGAAATGTAGCATTGTACAAACCTTAGTGGTTTTCTTATGCTACTTATAACTATAAATTTTGTTCATATTGTTTCTTCATTTGATAATTAAATAAATAATTTAAAAAAAAAAATAACTACTACTTATTGTTTTGTTATATAACTAGGAGTATTTCTTGGTTTCGTTTAGTCATTATTAAAATTACACTCTTGCTATTTGAAAATACTGAATATGATTTAAATACTTATATGTATACTTACTTATACGTACTCTACCTAATAAATAATAACAAAGTTATGACTTAATAAATTAAGTACATCTAATCTCTATCTACAGAATTGGCAAGTTGGAGTGCCAGTGGGCCGGTCATCTGTGTCGCAGGACCGGTAGCCGCTGGAGCAAACGTGTCACATCATCTACCTAATAAATAATAACAAAGTTATAACTTAATAATTTACATCTAATCTTTACCTACAGAACTAGAAAACTGAAGCATGTGAGCATGGCATCCGTATCGCAGGACCGATGGCCGTTGGAGCAAACGTGTTCATCTAAGTGTGCATCAAGATCACAATTCTAGATAATGATTTAAATTTTACTAATGAGAAAGGAGGAATTGTTACCTAATTTTAGTAATTCTTATATAGTTATTTTATATACTTAATGTTTAGATTGCTTCTCTTATTGAGTTATATAATGTTGTTTTATTTGAAAATCTTGGGCTTGTCGAATGGCCGAGCCGGAATAGGGACATTCCGCTCACAGGACGGCCGTCTGTTAGCATATTCATCATAATTTGTACATTTTTAAAATTTAAATATTAATTTTTAATATAACATGGATTATCTGGCAACACTGGTGTCATGTGTCAACACTTTTTTCCGGGCAATCTTTACAATGTACTTGTGTTTGTCATGGTGCAATATTTTTATTATTGTAAATTAATGATTTTGTACACAGTTTATATATTATTTTCAAAAGAGTAACTATAGAGTTTCTTGCCGTTTCTTCTCTGTAGGATCTACATTCCGAATCGGTGGTAGTTTCGCTTTTGTAAACGAGAATAACTATTTGTAAAATGGCGACTCTTGGAGCCAATTTGAATAAGGTTCCTTCTGATCTTGATTTTAAGTTCGCTAATAAACAAAAGTTATTCACCAGTAAGTCTTTCATTTTAAGTGCTGTTAATAATATTATCTTCCGAACGAGTGCACCAAACTGGATATTTTTATTTTGTTCGTTACCTATTGTTAGTGACTCGGAGAGTACGTTAAGCCATCCGTCCCGATTATTATCATAAATACTTGATAACAATCGTTACTTATAGTAGGGAACATATCCGCCAACCCGCAGTAGAGCAGTATGGTGGATTAACCTCCAATCATTCCCCTTCAAGAAGCAAGAGGCCTATGCCCAGCAGTGGGATGTTAGAGGCTAAATGAGTATGCGTTATTATTATGTAAAGGTTTGGAGATAATAACGTTTAAAAAAATCGCCATCGCTCAGGTGACCAGAGCTCTTGAGGCGATCGGGGTTAGAGTTGGCAATGCACTTGCGTAGCTGCTGGCGTTGCAAGCGTCTTTATGCTATGGTAATAATAAACTAAAACAGGTGAGCCGTACACTTAGTCTTGCTTCTTGACCTAGTATAAAAATGTGATTATTATTGGAGTTTTTTGCCCTCTTCCTGCATTAATTGTGAAAATCCTTAACCCTTTAAAAGCAAAGACATAAGTTTTACACATGAAACAATATTAGTGTATATGTAAAAGTTTCTGTAATCAGAGTGCAAGAAAGATAGAGAGATATATAGATAAGATAGAGCAAGAAAGTGAAATGGGCTTCGATCATTCGGGGATTACAGGCAACTTCTTATTGTGAGATATGAAACCATTATATAATATAGGGCGTTAGTGGTTTATTGGAAAGATCGTCGGACGAGATTAGTTGAGTGAAATAAGAAAAAAAGGTCTTTGTAAGAATATCCAAATTAATATTCGTGAGGGAAACATCTGGAATGTTTATCTCAATATAAACTAGTATTGATCTTTGAAACTAGTATCTTTAAAAATATTTCAGCTATTGAGATTAGGTTTAGCAAATTAATGTAAAAAATCAATAAAACGGACACAAAAAATATTTTGTATTTTGTACATAAATATATTCATTAGTTTGTTTTATTTTTCTTCTAAGGGCCTATGCAAACCACGTTTTTTAAAGGCGCCGTCGACGCGTGTTTTAAAAACGCGGGTCTTCGGCGCGCTTTTATCCTACAGAGCAGTTTGTTTTGTGTGTGCACCGGCACATCTGTATTGATACACACGCGTGTTTGCATCGCGTCTGTATCTCCACACACGCGCGTCAACGACGCGTTTTAAAAATGCGCGTCGACGGCGCGCTTTTATCTTACAGAGCAATTTGTTGTCGTTTGTATCGATTAAAACGCGCGTCACCGGCGCGTCTGTATCGATACAAACGCGCGTTTGCATCGCGTCTGTATCGCTACACACGCGCGTCAACGGTTTGTTGTTTGTGGAAACGTGGTTTGCATAGGCCCTTAGACGCAGCCTGTAGACCTTTGCACACCTGTATAATAAAAGCGCGCCGTCGACGCGCGTTTTAGAAACGCGCGTCGACGGCGCGCTTAAAAAACGTGGTTTGCATAGGCCCTAAAATGACAATAATTTTTCACTTTTTTTAAATATTGACATTTAAAACGGAACGTTATAGTTATTACATAAGTTCGTTAGTTGCCCCAGTAAAAGCTAAAAGAGCGGACAGCCGTGTACCTACGAGGGAATTAAATTATCGACTTTTTTTCAATTATTGTTACTTAAATAAAACGTATTTATATCTAGGCCAAGTGAAGCTATTAAATAAGTACTTCGTAAAATTCAAAAATTTTAAATAGTAATTTACCCATACTTTTTCTTAAGGTTTCTAATCTAAGTAATTACTTTTTATTGTAATTTGGCTAATTTTACACAAATTTATTGAAAATATTAACCATCCCAACTCATTAACTCTATTGATCTAAATATGATATATTTAGCATATTTATTAAATAAATAATAAATCTACACTAGCCCGATGGCGCAGTTTTTATAATGTATTGTTACGAGTATACACTATTAAAGGAGCTTGCGCCATCTAGCGGGGAGCAAAGGAACCACGTTGTGTGCTGTACAAACCACTTTGTTACAAAGACAACGTGAAACATCCACTCAATACTAGATGGCGCTAGAGGACATATAGGTGAATGAACTCAGGATCGAGTACACGCACGAAGGTTCTAGAACTGTCTGGGTTTAGGCTCGGCCCGGTATAAAAAGGCCGATTGAGGCCGAGCGGAGTCAGTTCAGTTTGAGCTAACGACGAAGCGACTTCGAAGTGAATACTAGTGATCAAGAAGTGATACCAGCGGAAACCTACGACATTGGCTACGACCTCGGACATTGTTAGTGCTTACTGTGTGTACCTAGTGATTAGTGTTTGTACTTAGTGCGTAGTGTTGTACCTAGTGCTTGTGTCGGACCTAGTGCTAGTGAATAAAGTCTCTAAAAGAGTCAGCAGGTCTTTCTCTCCAAATCGTTCGAACCCTAACACGTAACAACTGGTGTCAGAAGTGGGATTTGGAGATGCCATTGACTCCGAGAGAGAACTCCAAGGAGAGGGTCAGGACGAGGGCACAACGAGCTGCGGATGCCACTGGGGGCCAAGCTCCGCCCACTGTGGGCCAAGCCCCGCCCACTGGCCCTGCCTACCAGGCCACGCCCACTGGCCCCGCCCCTCAGGCCCCGCCCACTGGCCCCGCCCACCAGGCCCCGCCCACTGACCACGCCCCTCAGGCTCCGCCCACTTTGGCTCAAGCCCCGCCCACTGGCTCCACCCACCTTGCCACGCCCACCGGACAGGCCACGCCCACCAGCAGCACCGTAGCTTCTACAGACCCACAAGTGGCACTTCAATTAGGAAGTTTAATTGAATTAATGAAGCTGCAAAGGGCTGAAATTCAGACAATGCAAGAATCACAAGAACGCAAGCTCAGCGCTTTGCAGGAATCACAAGAGCACCAAAAAGACCTCCAAGAAAAAGCGCTTTTGGCTATAAAAGATGTTAGTGACACGGTGGGCAAGCTCCGAAAAGATGTCGACGAAGTGGAAGAACGAGTTACCGGGCTAGGATTGGATGTCGAAAATGTGAAAACCGGCCTCACTGAACTACAGAAGAAAGTAGTACGCCTTGAAACCACGGGAGTTATGATGTCTAGTGGAACTACCGTAGTGGCGCAAGGACCAAGAGTGAAAGTGCCGCCATACGACGGCACTACTTCGTGGAACGCTTATCGTCAGCAATTCCAGACTGTTGCTACTGCCAACGGATGGACGGAAGAACAATGCCTGACCGCTCTCACTGTTGCGCTCAGAGGACAAGCTTTGTCTGTCTTGGAAGCACTGCCACATACAGGGAATGGGTTCCAAGACCTGATGGAGGCACTTGAATCCAGATACGGGGAGCGACACCTGGAGCACGTGTTCCGTGCCCAGCTGCGTGACAGAGTCCAACGCTCAGGAGAAGGACTACAACAATGGGCGTTGGAAATTGAAAAACTCGTTAGGAAGGCACACCCAGGAGCTGACACCAAGATGGTGGACACAAATATTGTGCAAGCATTTGTCGACGGAATCAAAGACCTGGAAGTCAGAGCTGCAGTGAGGCTTCGTCACCATAGCACGCTAAAGGAAGCATTGGCGCATGCTTTGGAGGTCGAGGCGGTTCGCTATGACATACGGCAGACTCATAGGGTCCGCGAGGTCTCTGAGGAAGTCAAGGAGGTTAAGGCTCCTACGAAGAAAAGATATGGAGTCATGTGCTACAAGTGTGGCGAGAGGGGCCATCTCCAGCTCGACTGCCTGCAGAAGGAGACCCATCTGGCAAGGATGAAAAGGATCGAGGATCAAATGGAAGAGCTGAAGAAGCAAGGGGCTTCGTCCCCTACCCGGGATCAGGGAAACGAATAGAAGCCAGGACTAAGGGGCGAGTACTGGCTGACGCGGAGGAAGCCCCGATAACCGTTATCCTCCAGGCATGCAGCGGGAATAGTCTTACGACACAGGGGACTGTTAACGACCGGAAATCGAACACAAGAAGCGGCTTCGAGGAAGGGTCACTGGTGTGGCTGCATAACCCAACCCGCCGGAAAGGGAAATCTCCAAAGTTACAGACCAAGTGGGACGGTCCATACAAAGTGGTACACATAGAACGTCTGGCGCGTTACCATGGCAGTAACAACGATGCTCGGGACGAGCATCTCTAAGAGGGGAGTAGTGTTACGAGTATACACTATTAAAGGAGCTTGCGCCATCTAGCGGGGAGCAAAGAAACCACGTTGTGTGCTGTACAAACCACTTTGTTACAAAGACAACGTGAAACATCCACTCAATACTAGATGGCGCTAGAGGACATATAGGTGAATGAACTCAGGATCGAGTACACGCACGAAGGTTCTAGAACTGTCTGGGTTTAGGCTCGGCCCGGTATAAAAAGGCCGATTGAGGCCGAGCGGAGTCAGTTCAGTTTGAGCTAACGACGAAGCGACTTCGAAGTGAATACTAGTGATCAAGAAGTGATACCAGCGGAAACCTACGACATTGGCTACGACCTCGGACATTGTTAGTGCTTACTGTGTGTACCTAGTGATTAGTGTTTGTACTTAGTGCGTAGTGTTGTACCTAGTGCTTGTGTCGGACCTAGTGCTAGTGAATAAAGTCTCTAAAAGAGTCAGCAGGTCTTTCTCTCCAAATCGTTCGAACCCTAACACGTAACAACTCCTTCCGACACCAGTTTCGCCAAATGTCTCTCAAGGGTCTGGTTAAATCTCTCAACCATTCCATCGGACTGTGGATGGTACGCGGTGGTCCTCGTCTTATGCATGCCCAAAATTCTGCACACTTCCTGGAACACTTGCGATTCGAAGTTCCTGCCCTGATCAGAATGGATTTCTAGAGGCACACCGAAGCGACATATCACTTCTTCGACTAGCTTAGAAGCGACTGTTGTAGCTTCTTGGTTCGGTATGGCGAACACTTCGGGCCATTTGGTGAAGTAGTCAATGACGACCATAAAATACTTGTTCCCCGATTCCGTTACAGGAAATGGCCCAGCTACGTCAACTGCAATTCGTTCCCACGGTGCACCGACGTTATACAGCCGCAGCTTCCCGCGGCTCCTGGTCTGTGGTCCTTTTACAGCAGCGCAAGTAGTACATTTGCGGCACCAATCCTGTACATCATCTCGACAATGCAACCAGTAGAATCGTTCTCGCACTTTTGTTAAAGTCCTCTTGACACCTAGATGACCTCCTGATACGCCATCATGTACTTCACGGAGAACATCTGGTACTCTCGCTCTAGGGACAATTATCTGAAGATGGAACTCTCTACCGTTAGTCTTCTCCCATTTCCGGTAGAGTATTCCGTTTTGAAGTATCAGACTGTCCCATTGCGCCCAGTACGCCTTAGTGACAGCGCCAGTGGGTGCAACCTCACTCCAGATTGGTTTTACTTCACCCCGTTTCTTCCATGTGATGATGTGCCGAAGGTCGTCATCTCTTTCTTGAGCCTCCCTCATAGCATCATTCTCCCAGAGACCCAAAGGACTTGTTCTCGTTAGCTTTAATGTTACTTCATTAGATTCCTGCTTAACACAATGTTTGCAGTCTTCCGAACACGGCCTTCGTGAGAGTGCGTCAGCGTTCCCATGCATATTTCCGCTGCGGTGTTCCGTCTTGAAGTCATACTCCTGAAGCTGTTCAATCCATCGAGCTACTTGACCTTACGGGACGTTATCTGGCAAGGATGAAAAGGATCGAGGATCAAATGGAAGAGCTGAAGAAGCAAGGGGCTTCGTCCCCTACCCGGGATCAGGGAAACGAATAGAAGCCAGGACTAAGGGGCGAGTACTGGCTGACGCGGAGGAAGCCCCGATAACCGTTATCCTCCAGGCATGCAGCGGGAATAGTCTTACGACACAGGGGACTGTTAACGACCGGAAATCGAACACAAGAAGCGGCTTCGAGGAAGGGTCACTGGTGTGGCTGCATAACCCAACCCGCCGGAAAGGGAAATCTCCAAAGTTACAGACCAAGTGGGACGGTCCATACAAAGTGGTACACATAGACCGTCTGGCGCGTTACCATGGCAGTAACAACGATGCTCGGGACGAGCATCTCTAAGAGGGGAGTAGTGTTACGAGTATACACTATTAAAGGAGCTTGCGCCATCTAGCGGGGAGCAAAGGAACCACGTTGTGTGCTGTACAAACCACTTTGTTACAAAGACAACGTGAAACATCCACTCAATACTAGATGGCGCTAGAGGACATATAGGTGAATGAACTCAGGATCGAGTACACGCACGAAGGTTCTAGAACTGTCTGGGTTTAGGCTCGGCCCGGTATAAAAAGGCCGATTGAGGCCGAGCGGAGTCAGTTCAGTTTGAGCTAACGACGAAGCGACTTCGAAGTGAATACTAGTGATCAAGAAGTGATACCAGCGGAAACCTACGACATTGGCTACGACCTCGGACATTGTTAGTGCTTACTGTGTGTACCTAGTGATTAGTGTTTGTACTTAGTGCGTAGTGTTGTACCTAGTGCTTGTGTCGGACCTAGTGCTAGTGAATAAAGTCTCTAAAAGAGTCAGCAGGTCTTTCTCTCCAAATCGTTCGAACCCTAACACGTAACAGTATTTATGTATTTATATGGATTATTTCTATGTATATTTATCAAAAGGTGTTGCCTATAACACATACATTGACACTCATGACACACACGACCGTGTGTGTATCTTACAAGATATTTATTTATATTTAATTCCTCTTGACCTTTATCATCATACTCAGTGACATTGTTTTTCCTAAGACAATCGTCTAGTAGTAATTTAATATAAAAGTGAAACAAATAAATGAAAAGTTAATAATGTTACAAAAACAGCATATCATTTTTTATTTTATTTTTTTTTGTTTAAGTACATATTCATTTCATATTTTTACAATATTTATTTATCTTGGATTATTTAAATGACATTGAATGTAACGAAGAATGTTGATGTTATTAACACAAATAGATGTATAACTTAATTGTAAGAAATCCTGACACAAAACTTTTTATATTTCATTACACAAATAATTCATTTCAATGGCGTAAAATATTATCAACGATGACAGTATTTTTCAATAACAACCCCGAATTCTTATCTGACTATTCAAAAAATGAAACGCTTCAATGAAAATAAAAATAATCATGTTATTTTAATTCTTTATTTTGTATCAGGTATCAAGCGATAGTAAGGCCGATGAGACCACGGATGTCGAAGACCTGTTCCCTCATCATGATAGCCTGCATATGGGTTAGCGGAATGCTGCTTGCTATACCATGTCTGCTTTACTCAACTACTAAGGAATATAAGTAAGTTTTTTTTTAAATATTATTATTATCGTTTATAAAATTTACAATACATAAAATAATATTAAATTTATTTAAAAAAAACTAGCTGTTGCCCTCGGTTACACTCGCGTAGTACGTAACGAGTACGAACGCGAAAGTACCTACTTATACAAAGCGTGAGCTCTTAAACCACCTTAATCTGGTCCTGTCGCAAAATCCGTTCGTAACAGACGTCTACTAACTGTAAACTACGTCTGTGTCAAATTTTAAGTTTATAGCACGAAAAATTAAGAACTTTTATACAATCTTTCGAGAGCCCTTAGACCTCCCTAATGCGGCCCTGTTGCAAAATTAGTTCTTAGTGGACGTTCACTAACTTAATAACTATCTTTCTGCCAAATTTTAAAGAATGTAGCATGAAAAATTACGGGTTTTTAATAAACTCTTTTGAAAGCCCTTAGATCCCTTTCATCAGGCCCTATCAAAAATTCGTTCTTAGCGCACGTCTGCTAACTATAAACTATCTCCTCGCTAAATTTAATAATTATAAAGCGGTTTTTGAGATTTCGTAATGAGTGAATTACCTAACGATTTTATACAGGATGTCCCGCGATAAAGTGCAACCCCGAAAGGGGGTGAAACTAGATCATAAATTATCGACAAGAAACAGAAAAAAAAATACATTTTATTTTTTATTGGCGAATTAAGATTTTATATGTCTTACGTAGACTCTATGTACAAAAAATGATGATTTCTGTTGCGTGTTTTTTGGGATACAGGCGTAAATTTTATTTTATTTGAATGGCAATATGGTAAGAAATAATTATAAATCATAAAATTTCCTGGTATTGGGGGCATATTTCTGAGAAAATTAGAGATCATTGAAAAAAACAGTCATAAAAAATGGATTTTTTTTCACAAGAAGCATAGTTAAAGTCATAATGCCACTTTTTGCGAGCTTATTGTTATTTTATCCTTACCGCCAAGTACGTGGCGTAATATTTTATTTTATTTTAAAGTAATCGACCCACTACTTTGGAAGAAATCATCATTTTTTGTACATAGAGGCTACGTAAGATATAAAAATCTTAATTGGTGAATAAAAAATAAAATATTTAAAAAAAAATTATGTTTTTTGTCGATAATTTATGGTCTAGTTTCACCCCCTTTCGGGGTTGCACTTTATCGCGGGACATCCTGTATAATTATGTAGTATATGTAGATAATGTTCGTAAACTAAATGTTGAAATAGTCCTTCCAAATCTTTTCCTTAGAAACAAAAATATCATTTAAAAGTCTTAATGGTAAAAAGAAAAAAAAATCATCATTTCTGTCATCGCATATTATTTGAATCTAATTAATTTTCAGTGTTTACCAATATAGTATTTATTGCCTTGAAATACAGTACATAATGCGATAATGCTTTTATTAAATACGAGAAGGAATAATAAAATTGATAATCGAAATTTCCGCCCTTGAAATGTAATGGGCCGAGGTATACCCATAAAAATAATTATAATAAAATCCTATGAACAAAAAAGCTGTAAGCTTTCATCAAGTAAATTTAAATTTTATAATAAAAAGTCTTTAATTAACCAAATAATTTCACTCTGTACTTGATTTTATAACTGAGTAAGAGAAATTTTATGTCTGGTTTCACTGGCGCTGTCTTTCAGCAGGATCAGAGACTGAATATTTAATGATTACGTGTTACATTGACCTTTTGTGAAAAAGAACTGTCGTCTTTCTTCAGTATTTTCATAATGACTAAAATGAATGTATTAAAAAGTAGTTGTGTATAAAGACGCCTAAACATCGAATGTCGCGAGTTTCTATTACCGCGTTGAGTGGACATTTGTATTTGTACAAACATTTTTTACGGTCTTGGTATCTTTCTTTGTGGGTTTCCCCGCTGTGCCTCGGAGAGCACGTTAAGCTGTCGGTCCCGATCTCCGACTCATAGTAATACTTATAGTGGGGAATGTATCCGCTAACCCTTGTTGGAGTAGCGTGATAGATTTATCCTTCTTCTACATGGAGAAAGTGGCCTATAATAATAATAACAATCTTTATTTCCTTATGGGCTTATGTCCAGCCGTGGGACGATTCAAGCTGCATCAATATTACACAATCTGTAAAATGACGTCTGTTTATTTCTAATATGTTCTTGCAATATAGTCTTACAAATACGTTTTATATTCCATGCATGAGAAGTGTAAATATAAATTTCAAATAAATACTTTATTCCTTTTGCAATGTCACTTTATGAACCTGTCACGTCAGTTCCGCTAAGGTGAGCCGATTCAGTGTGGATTCTACCGTGAAGAACTGATAAGAAATTTATATATTTAATAGTTGCCCTTTTTATAATTTCTTCTAGCAGGTATACGATTGCTTAGGAAGGTGAACATAAAAGATTCTGTATTAATTCTGTTTTGATTTTAATTTTTATGGTATACAAATATGTATAGTTAGTAAAATAGGGGTACGTGGGGGATTTTATTAATTCTCCTGATGTGGTATAATTTTTCTTTATTTTTTAATTAATACATAGTTTTGTACCTAAGTACAAATTAGATGGAATAAATAGGGAAGTATAAGTATGCTTTCGTGTCTAATTGGCTATCAATAAATACGAGTACCTCAAGAAAAACAACAAGAAACCTTTAAAAAAATATATATAAAAAAAAACAAAAAATAGGAATATAAAAAAGCTTGTGGGATTACATACAGTTAGAATTTTTTCAAAATCATATTTTTATTAACTACGCAGTTAATTTCAAGTCAATTCCGTGATTGACAAGTTCGACGCATAATTATTTGTTTGGAAGTAAAGCGCGTACCGTCTGCACTTTCCAAGGACGCTGTACCATTTATTTTAGCTGTCTGTTATAAATGTTCTCTTGAAATGGGATCAAATTTGCAAACTGACAATACATGAATGTTTTATTTACCTACTCCTGCAAGATATATCTAAATTTTCTCCTCACAAATTGACATTGAAACGTTACAACGTAGTAGTCAAGTCGGCATAATTAAGAAAAGGAATAAACTTGAAAACTCGTTTATATAGATATTATTTTATGTGTAAATTATATTATATTAATGCTTATATACCAGTCCATATATAAGCATTAATACTCAAAGGACTAAAACACTTCGACCCGAAAATTGCACGATCAAACCAGATTACGTTAAACTTGGCAGTGAGCAGCAGCTGCAAACTAATAAACCAATTGTAGGCCTGATTATCCATCATTGACACATCTTCAAGATATTACTGGGTCTATTCTTCTGATTTATACAGACCTCAGCATTAAAAAATTATATCTAAGGAAGTGACGTAGTTGGTTTTACCCAGAAAAATAACAAGAGCTATAACCAACTGATATGAAAAATCTCTCCAAAAATAGCTAGGACGGATCGAAAATTGTAAAATAGCTATAATGCCTATTGATAAAAAAGGATGAACAGTGCGTGTAGATTTCCGACTACAGAGCACGTATGTACTCACGAAAATGAAGAATGATACATGGACAACACCAACTCGAGTTAGTGGAAGCTGCATGACGGAGGTGGGAGGTGTGTAATATGACTCTTGATTAGATGATTCAATAAAAATCGCAAATTTTATAATTTGTTACTTTATATAAAACGCTTTTAAAACTTTAAACGCGCTTTCCTCAAAACTCTATTTTACAAGACGGTGATCAACATTGCTCGAAAACCGCTGAAGCGATCTAGTTTGGAGATATAGTGGTCACCAAAAACACCTTTTTTACGAGGAGCTCCGGGAAGTGCACAATAGCAACTTTCAAAATTATAACTAAAAAAAAATTTAAAAAGTTAAAAAAAAAGTTAAACTATAGTTATGTTACTGCAATATTATGTGTACAAATGTTCTTAACTTATCATAATATATGTGTACCTATTCTTCTACATATTATATCTCGTCATTTAGCTGTATTCACAGGCTGTATTCCTTTAAGACAAAACGTAAGAAGAGATACTTTTTCCTGCTAAGAAAATAAACAGATTGTTAGATTACAGCCCTGTGCAGAACTTCAGAAGATGTTACTACATGTTTATGTTAACCACTTTATGTAGAAATGTAAACAACGTAGGTATATATGTTTAATGAAAGTTAGGTATTAAGTTGTACAATGTTGTGTCGCCAAGAGCAATTTAGACGTACTTAGAAAACTTAAGTTGCGTGTTCTATGTTACTCGTAAGTTGTACCTATAAATTTAGCCAAATAATTTACGACAAAATTTATTTTATTACATCTCTTAAAGTATTTTGTACTAGTAATTTTACAAGTTGTTTTATCAAGTCGGGGCACAACGGAAAATAACTTACACAAAATCTGAAACAGCTCCACTGAGGCAGTACCTAATTCATTTAGCTCTCAACCTTTTTGCTACAGCGGTCAGCGGTGGTACGTTCAGTTAGGCGCTTATAAATGCGAACGCTTATCAACAAGCGGACGGTATAATTATTTGCCACCCTAAATTATAAAAAACAAGCTTTTACCTGCGGTTTCACTTGCATTTTTTTTATTAGTAAAAAGTATCCTTTGCTACTTCTAATACCTCCAAAAATACGTGTACAAAGTTTCATGATGATCGGTTAAGTTTAAGTAGTTTTCGCGTGAAAGCTTGACGAACAAACTTAAGAGGAAAGGGTACGGAATAGACTTTTGAAGAATAGGTATTTGAATAAAATGTTCCTGTCTCCACTGAATTTTACTGTAGGCCGCCCCGCACACCCTCTTTTTGTCTATGTGTAAGTGCCGTGGTGTTAGTGTGCGTGTGCCGCTTCGCGAATGCTATTTTTCTGTATTTTGCTTGTTTTATTTCATTAGCCCGTTGGCGCAGTTTGTGGTGGCCCTGCTTTCTGTTCCGCGGGTTGCGGGTTCGTTTCCTGCCCGAGCCTGGGTGTAATATTTGTATTTATATACATATTTATGTGTATTATTTCTATGTATATTTATAAAAAATATTCATATATACATATAGTTATAGGAGTCGGCTGTTACCTGTAACACAAGCATTAAGTTGCTTACCATAGGAACAGACGACAGTGTGTGTATGTTATATGATATTTATATTTACATATTTAATAAAAATTTTCTGCTTCGTTCTTCTGTAACTCGGATTACTTTTATTGGATTTCGTAAACTACTTAGTACTTATTATTTTGAATTATTGTTTGTTAATTCATTGGATTGTTATCTACATAACTGTATTTTGGTAAGTAATAATTATTGAAATACTTAGGTATTTTATTTATGAATTAGGTATGTAATTACATGGTTGAGGTGTATGTAAGAATGGGTGTTGAGATACATACATATAGTGTACATGATAAATGTATTGTAGCCATACATACATAGTAATTAATATGTTTGTCTTAGTATAATAATAATAATATACTTTGTTGCACATTTAAATAAAGAACAAAATTTACATTACCAGCAATTATATTATAGTCACAAATTGTACAACCAGGCGATCTTATTGCCAATAATTGTGTTTGTTCGCAAACGAAAAAAACCGACTTCAATTAAATACATCGGCAAGTAATACGTAAGCCGACGAAAAAAATTAACAAACGCACTAGTCACTACGATTTTCGAGGGTCCTCCTCGATTTCTCTGGGATCCCATCATCAGATCCTGGTTTCCTTATCATGGTACCTAAGTTGGGATATCTCCCTTCCAACAAAAAAAATAATTATCAAAATCGGTTCATAAACGACGAAGTTATCCCCGAACATAAATTAAAAAAAAAACAAAAAAAAATATATAAGTACGGTCGAATTGAGTAACCTCCTCCTTTTTTGAAGTCGATTAAAAAGCAATCTCTTCCAGACAACCTGCTAATGAAAGGGATATTGCTTTTCAGATGGGCAGGTGGTATGTAAATATAAATAAGCAAAAAAAGAATATATAACAATCATACATAGGTACATACACACATACGTACGCAATAAAATAATTATAATAATGATCCATACTAATATTTAAGCGAAAGTATCTCTGTCTGTCTGTCTGTCTGTCGCGCAATCACGCCAAAACTACTGAACAGATTTAAATAAAATTTGGTATACAAATAGTCTAGAGTCTGAGAAAGGACATAGGCTACTTTTTAATGCGAATAAAAGGGTGTAAGGAGTTGAAAGGTGGGAATGAAAATTTGTATGGAACTATGTTCGTGTTTCGTAACTGTCAAACATTTAATGTTCATCCCGTCGATATGGTAAACTCTTCGATAAAATTAAAGAACGTATTTAAATCCATACTAATATTATAAATGCGAAAGTATCTCTGTCTGTCTGTCTGTCTGTCTATCTGTCGCGCAATCACGCCAAAACTACTGAACAGATTTAAATAAAATTTGGTATACAGATAGTCTAGAGTCTGAGAAAGGACATAGGCTACTTTTTAATGCGAATAAAAGGGTGTAAAGGGTTGAAAGGTGGGAATGAAAATTTGTATGGAACTATGTTCGTGTTTCGTAACTGTCAAACATTTAATGTTCATCCCGTCGATATGGTAAACTCTCCGATAAAATTAAAGAACGTATTTAAATAAATTTTTCGAATCGACAACATAATCGACGCTAGAAAACAGTAAGGGCGTATTCCGTTAAAAAGTCGTAACCACACTGAGTATAAGGTGATAATCAGCTTTTTTTTCTCCATCTTTTGGTCTGAGTCTCGTATTTCTACGCCGACATGAAATCTAAAAATCAGGAAATATATTGAAAAGTGTGTGATTTTTTTAGGGCGTAACTGCCTCTAAAACGGCGAATTTTAACTTTTTAATGATACGTCTATTTAGTAGTTCGTGTTTTTACACAAAAAATACGTTACGACCTTTTTGCGGCATGCATTTCTAAACTTCATTGCTTACGACTTTCTTGCGGTTTGTATTTTTATAAGCATATTGAATAACCTATATGATACTACAGTTTCGTGGGTAACTAGAATAATCACAAGCCACAGTACAACAATATTACCAAACTGAATATTTCATACTTTAGGTAGTTACAGCGAATCATACGTGTTGTGCATACCGGTTTTTCTCAGTTACGCCCGAGGTAAGGTAACTTGGTCGCTGCGCGAACGCCGTGATAAAAGGTTATATTAATTTTGCTTCAGTGACATCGTATTGTAAACGTTTTTAATTTACTAATTTACTTCAATCAAGGTTAATGTTAAAATTTATTTACCTACTGAAAACTTAATTAAAATAATACCTACTTATTAAATTAATAGTAATAAAATGTAACAGCGATTTATGATTTTAACCTTATTTTAACTAATTTATAATGTACCTGTGTATGTGTATGTAATAAATGTAACTGTTTGTTGTTTTATCGATTTTTGTCAGCATTACTGCTATTGCTTGATATTATATTAAAGACCTTACTAACAATATACCTGTGTGAAATGATGGCTATACTGTCGTTTTTCATGAGGCTTGGGAGAGTCCAGATACCTCATTGGGGTGAGGAGGGAAAGGAGGGCAATGTATCGGCATAACTACAAGTTACATGGATGTTTGTGAGCGTTGCTAATCACTTACCAAAAGACACACTGCTCGTTTGCAGTAGGGCAGTAGTGCTCGTAGTAGTCGTAGTGTAATAAAAAAAAACTACTTACTAGCGGCTATATTTATTTTATCACGGGGAAATGCTTTTACACACTGCCAAGTGCCAACGGTCCTGGGTTGAAGTCTGGTAGATGTGTTCTTTCAACGGCTACATTACTTAGTTTACCTTAATTAGGAAATAAAATAACATGATAGTTGCCATGCATTAGCGTTAAGCCCGCCTTTTGTACACACTTGTGTTAGTGTATTTATTGTACAATAAATAATTTAAATAAATAAATAGTTTTTGTTTCTAATTTAAAGGAAAAAAAACTATTGAATCGTTCCACACGAGTTTTAATCGCATACTGATTTTTGAAGTGAAACTTCTTTAGGCGCATGAGGGGTAAAATTTGAGCGACCGGTAACGCGGCAGCGTCATGACGTTCAGTACTTGCATGGGTGACCCTGGGAGCACCACGTGACGTTGGCTTTTTGTTTTTTTTTTCAATTAGTTTTTTGTTTTTTAAATTCGTTTTTTTTAATTACTTTTTTTTTTAATTAGTTTGCCAAAGAAGTTTCAGTTAACATTGTGACGGGATATTCAATCAGGTATTGATTTTAATGTGTTCCAATAATTAATATCAGCTTGGATCTGATTTATTTTATTTATTTATTTACACTTTTTTGCACACCAACACAGTAAGTAACAAAAATTTAATAAAGTGAACAAAATAATAAAGTTGCATTAGTTGCAACAGGCGGCGTTATCGCTAAAGCAGCGATTTCTTCCAGGCTGATCTGCCTTTTGAAATCTAACATACGAGTATTATATAGATATAGATTCTGTTGACGTGTGTAATTGTACAAGGAGAAATACTATATTATTTTAAATTTAATTATTATATTATGTGCTGTGTGGTTTCGGCACTAAAGAATGTAGCCACCCCCTCTCTTCCCGTGGGTGTCGTAAGAGGCGACTAAGGGATAACAAAGTTCCATTACCACCTTGGAACTTAAAAAGCCGACGGATGGCGGAATAACCATCCATGCTGGCTTTGAAATACACAGGCCGAAGACGGGCAGCAGCGTCTTCGGTGCGACAAAGCCAGCCCTGCGGTCACCAACCCGCCTGCCCAGCGTGGTGACTATGGGCAAAACACATGAGTTCGCGTCATAATGTCGGGCGCGAACTTGTGGAGGCCTATGTCCAACAGTGGACTGTGATAGGCTGTAGTAGTAGTAGTAGTAAAACAATAGGTTATTAAATAATAATTAATTATTATATTAATATTAACATAAACAAATTATGTTTCTATGTCCGTTAATATTTCACTTTTTTATTAATTAAATTACCTTCAAAAAAGCTTGCGACGTTTTATCAAGTCAATCGGATTTTAAAGATTGACATTACGACCAGATTTCTAGACATTGAAATTATATTGAATGAACTTACACCCTGGTTCATAGAGGATATTAAAATAATAAGTCGTTACGACCTTCTTAAGGTAAGCGAATTTGTTGTAACTTTGTTACGCAGTACAAACATCATGTCAAGTTAAGCAGTTTATGAGGTCCGTAATTTCTGATATTTAATTTTGTTATGGTCGTAACGCAAAAAAATCCTATTTCTAGCAATAGGAGATTATTAATTTGTAGACAAATCAATAAAAGGTGGTATTTTATAGTCATGGTTTAAAAATTACGTACACACGACGTACCGATAAGGAGATATGAATTTATTTCAATTTATTTTTTTGTTTTTTGCCTCTGGTGTAAAGTAACGTTTTCTGCGGTTACGCCCTTACTGTTTTCTGTCGTCGATATGTATATCCACAATATACGGATAGTGGCGTATTTTACATTTTAAAAATGTATAATAATGTCAGTAATGAAAACGGATTGACATAATATATATTTGTTGTCAAATATAAAACGTAGTGGTCATAATATACTCTTTGGTCAAATATTTATGCGTGCGTTCAGAAATTTATTTAGTGTAAACTAAGGAAAATATATCAAGCTAATTAAATCTTATACTATTGAAAAAAAGGAAAGCATTTTTTTCCCTCAAATCAACGCAGGTGAAACCGCGGGGCACAGCTAGTAATAGTATACATATAAGTTGTAATGTCTCATGTTTGTCGCGGTTATTAATACGTAACACATAATTGGGACGATATAATAATGTTTAAAAATAGTAATTAATAAAAAACAAATGAGATTCTGGTGACATACAAAGAGAGACTGGTTGACTAATCCTCCAATTTTATGCGTCCGACTGCATATTAGGTATGTAGGTACGGTGTTGCATAAAATTTCAAAGGACTACCGTATTGATATTTTTAAGTGTACAGTTGTACATAATGTTTGATATTGTTCTAATTTATAAATTATTATTTTATTTATGTCTTTTTCGTTAGGCAAATTACGCAATAATACCTAACAATAAGACCTTTATTTGCGAAATACACTGAAATATAAACGATGAACATAAGATAAAAATTAGTACATTTCAAAAAAAAAAAACATCAAAATAAATGTGGAAGAACAAACTATAAATAAAAAGAAATAATAATAATTATTAAAAAAAATTGAAACAACTGAACTCAGAATTAACAATAAAATAAAGATATTTAAAATAATAGTCACTAATAAAGGTGGCAGTGTGTCTCACAAAAAGATAACTAACACAGATTTTCAGGACCACCTATTGATTTTTTTATTTAATTATTTTGTGGTTGATTAAGAATTTTTTACCGACGAAGAAAAACAGAGGAGGTTCTAAAGTCGCCACGTATATTTTTTTAATATTTGACCATGCATAACTCTTTACAGAGTAGTCCGAATTTGATTTTAAAAAAATATTGTAAAGACTACGAAGTTACTGCTATTCTATTTTGTGGAGCCCTATAGGAATCATTTACCAAAAAATTGGTAATTGTGTTTGCTCACAAACGAAAAAAAAACGACTTAAATTACATCGACAAATAATACAGCGTAATAAGACGAAACAATAGTCAATACGCGCTATTAAAGATTACTCAAAAAGTTGTAATCAGATCTCAATTTAATTTAAACAAGACTACATGACAAGTATTAGCTTTCGATTAAAATAAGAATCATCAAAAGCGATACACCGAGTAAGAAGTTATGCGGTATAATACAACGTAGGTCGACGAAAAAGTAGTCAAGTAAATACGCATTATTAGATTAGATATAACTCTAAAAGTACTTGTTAGATCTCAATTAAATTTAAATGGGACCACATGACACCTTTCAATTAAAACAAAATTGATCGAAATCGGTCCACCCAGTCAAAAGTTCTGAGAACATACATAAAAAAAATACAGTCGAATTGAGAACCTCCTCCTTTTTTAAAAGTCGGTTAAAAAGAACGATGCTTTCTGGAATTCAATAGAACCAATAGTAGAAAAATTTTACTATGATTGCCATATGGGAAAGTAAAGGAAATAATTAAATAACTCTTTACCTACTTGAACTGAATAAATCCTTATTTGGAAATTTTGTATCTTTATTTAGTTAACCTACTTACCTACTTTTCCTAGTGTCTGTCCGTCAGTCTTTCTACGGTATCCTTCGTTTGCCTCAGTAATAAGACTACCGTTAGCCAAAATTATGGTCAGACCAAAAACATAAACAACATAATTATTTAAATTATTTACCATAATTATCATTTTTATTTGTTAGAGAAACCCTTCTTTAGCCCAGGTTTGCACAATGTTACAATGAACACCGCATCCAAATAAGGTTTTATTGTAGTTTATGAAAAGAGAGATTATTTAATTTTGTTTACACGAATTTTTGATAATATCGACAAAATATTACATCACTAGTGTATCTATATAATTATCGACTATGAGGCATCACTTCGCTGGCGTGTATACGTACTGCTCTGACCCTTTCCTCCCCCAGACCTATCCCACAAACAGCAAGAAAGGGACAACTGAAGCTCAGACCACTTTAGGTAGATAATTATTGACCAAAACATCATTTCGTATTCGACTGTTTTCTCCCCGAAACATGCCAATTTATTTTTTATTTTTTCAACGTAAATAAACAAAGCCTTCAGCTATGCCGCTCCGTTTTCTTTTTTTTGTAAATATGAATTATTATTTTTTTATGAGTGTCTGAAAATGTACAAAAAATTAGGCAATATTTCTAGTTTTTGAAGACTCCTACTACCTAATATAATAAGAATATGAAAAAAAACAAAACGTAGGGGCATGGTCATGGCAGGTAAAAGTTTTATTTTACAAAAATATTTGATCTAGTGTCATTATCCAGGGAGAAAACAGTCGAATACGTTTGTATGGAGAAAGAGCCGGTATCCTTTCCTCTTAAATTCACATTTATAATATTACTAGCTGACCCATCGAACTTCGTACCGCCTAACAGTCGATTCAGTATAGTTTTTTTAAATACAAATCCTTCCCGGAACCCCTCCACTAACACTTGAACTTTATGGTATGGTGTTAAAGTTGAGGCAGTGACAAACTGCAATATCGTGATTGGAGATGAACAAATAGAACAGGTGAATGAGTTTGTGTATCTGGGTTCAAAGTTTACAAGAGATGGAAAGTGTGAGAGTGATATTGAAAGAAGAGTGAATGCAGGAAACATGGTGAATGGAGCTTTGCACTCCTTTATGAGCAGTCGGAATGTGTCTAATAAGGCTCGTTTGGCTGTGCATAGGGGGGTGTTGGTTCCGACACTCATGTATGGAAGTGAAAGTTGGGTATGGCAGAAGAAACATGAAAGCAGAATAAATGCAGTTGAGATGAGAGCGTTAAGAAGTATGATAGGAGTTAAACTGAGTGCCAGAATAAAAAATAGTGAGATAAGGAAACGTTGTGGTCTGAAAGAAGATGTAGTGACAAAAATTGAGAAAGGTATGCTGAGATGGTTTGGCCATGTCGAGAGAATGAATGAAGAACGATTGACGAAAAAAGTGTATAAGGCGAGTGTGAATGGAAGTGTTGGAAGGGGTAGACCTAGGCGGACTTTTCAAGACCAGATCAGAGACGTCTTGAAAAAAGGCCAGGTCAAGAGTACCCTAAACCGTAGAGCGTGTATGAAAGGAATAATGAAAGTGGATGAAGCGAAACAAGTATGTAAGGATCGTAGCAAGTGGAAAGAAGTGGTCTCTGCCTACCCCTACGGGAAAGAGGCGTGATTATATGTATGTATGTATGTTAAAGTTTAAATTGACTTTTAAGTATTATTACGAATCTTTTGTATTGGAATATAGAAAAATGTTTATTTAGCCTTTTTAGGCATTTTTTTAAATTTTTCTCTCCATAAGATCCATCCTCGTACTTCAAGGAATATTAAAAAAAAAAAAGAATTAGCGAAATCGGTTCAGCTGCTCTCGAGATATGCGCTTAGCAACACATTCAGTGATTCATTTTTATATATATAGAGATTAGGGATTAGGATTAGGGACGGGTAAATATTTCTGGAGTGTTCAACTGTTCATGTCTGTCTGTTTAAATCATTACAACACCGAATCAACCCTCAAGATTTTCATTGTTATTTCATCTTCAATGATTCTGTAAAAGATGGGTTGGAACTTAATACGCTGATTCCCTGGACAGTAGATTAGATAGATTTAGCGACTGTCTCGTAATTTTTTTAAAGTCAGGCTTTGTATTGAATTCCTTTACTGGCAAGCATGAATTGAATTTTATAATACTTTATCTTGCGATTCTGCATTTTATCCTTGAAATGTTATCAATGCTATTCCGTTTTAAGCCTTGTTACCATAACGTATCGATTCAAATATTGTATCCACAATGCTATATGGAAATTACTGTCTCTCATCAAATAGTTTTTTATTTTTTTCATTCACATTCATTTCAAACAGGATTTCTATTATTTTATGACTGATTTCACAACAATAAGCAATTGAAATCTACAAATGTACTGCAATAAATCGCAAGGTATAAAAGCGGAGTGAATGAAAAATGCTACGCATCGAATCTCCGGATTGAAGCCGTGCCAAAGTAATATTTATTTCATAAAGTCTAAAATATTATGTTATTTCTTTTTTGTACGATCTCGTGTTCTGTATTTGTGTCTTGCATAATGTAATAATAAAATAAAAGCTTTATTGTGTTCTCAATTTTACAGTTGAGATGTGCTCAATATTTTTCCATTATTGAAAAAGGAAGAAAAAACAAAATTACGCAAAATAGAGATTTAAACATTTTCCAATGTGCATTTTTTTTGTTTTATCTTACTTATATACGTTGAATAAAATACAACTAAGCTAGATTTGCATTGTGCACGCTGGGTTACAACTGAGCATAGACAAAAGGCCTTATTACTCCTATTGAGAGGAAGGTTTGCTAGAACGTTTTACATAACTGTTTTATATGTAATGTAAAGTATACTGTCTTTATTTATTGCGAGTCACATTTTCAATACCAATTTAATACTTGGAATTTCACTTTTCTGGTTCTTAAAATACAGGATGATAATATAATTTAATATGAACTCAAGATTTATTGAAGAGCCGCGATTTTTCCTTTTAGTAGCATTACTTAATAGGCTAATTCAGTTCTTAAAAAAAATTAAATAGTTTTAATAGTTTGATTAGTTTAAAAATTAGGCATAAGTACAATGCCTCGTGTCATATACATTTCCAAAAGCTACATTGATAGTATTCATGCTCTAGCAAATCAGAGGTATTTCCACAAAGGCTCGTTCGTCCCTCTTTTATTTTCAAATGTGAAAAAGCATCTGTAAAATGTATGTACAAGTGAAATATTCGTTTAAAAATGTTTAAATGCTGCGCACTTTCCTTTTATTACAAAAAGCAGTGGATCAGGCTTAAACCCATGTTTTTTTTATCAAAGAAGGCTTTTGCCCAGTTTTGGGTTTGGAATTCAAATGAATTTCAATGTTAAATAAATATAAATATAAATAAATATATACACAATACACACACGGTCGTCTGTTCCTAAATATTATTATTTATTTAATTCGTTTTAAATCAAATTCGCTTCGAAAGTAGATGAGACACACTAACAATGAAAGCCATCCAAAAAATTGAACAGGAATATAAATGCTTCTACATTGCTTTTTTTTTAAACGTAAAAAAAAATATTGTCACGGACACTCGGATAAGTTTAATAGTTACAAAACAACAGTTAGACAAGGATTAAGCCCTGATCCTTCTCCTACATAGGGAAAGAGGCCTATGCCCAGCAGTGGAATATTACAGGTGGAAGCAGCAATTTAATCACCGGGTGGATTCTTTATTTTTGTTTTATCTAAAAAAAAATATATAAAAAAAATTCAATTAAAAACTTTTATTTTTTTAAAATATCAATTGTGCTTATTCTATGAAAATTGAACATCGATCGCTGATTGTAAGATACAATTTTTAACTTATTTTCACTAAAATATGAAAGCTGTAACAGAAAAATATTCAATAAATGACACAATCATAAAGATTAGAATGATAGTTTAATAAAAACACATGAAATGAAAACGCTTTTTGCGAAATAATAACATAATAGTTAAGGTTAATATTAATTCTGGGATTTGATGGCTTTCAGCTGTGCCGGGAAAGCACTGTCGATTTCGTTAAAGTTACGTAGGATAGAAAAATACGAAATAAAATGATCGGTGTGGTTGAGACTGTAAACTAATTTTTTTTTGTCACCGTAAAAAACAGATATTCTTAGTTAAGCAATAAATGGAAACAACAAATAATAAAGTTTAAAGTATATCTAATTGTTAAATTTTTTATATGATAGAAAAAACTAGTACAAACGCAAAGTCTATTTATAACTCAATTCTGTTACTTTCTATATTATTTTTATATAAAAATTCACAAAAGGGACTAAACACAAATAGTCAACATAATAGAGAGGATGATAGAGTTTAGGGCAGTTGAAAAGAATACGAACACACACTGTACCTTCGTCAAAGCCACATTCGCACAAGGAGTGGTCACAAACTATTATTCTTATCAGGTTAAAAGGTGAATTGTTGAGTTATAGTGCGTTTAAAAAAAGTGTTTGTGTACTTATGTACGCACGTAGGAAGTTATACTTCAAGCTAGAGTATTAAAATACTTCCAAAAAACCTACCACTTAATAATTAGACAATAAGTCCACAACGCCATCTCTTAGAAATGATAAAGACTACTTTCTTGTCTGCAAAACTAGCGGCATCTATTCATGCATGCTTGAACTACTTCGTATCCACACGCGCATTGTAAAAATTTACTCTCATCATTTTTCTCTAACGCGCCAAAAGAAGTATAACTTCAAAAAGAAAATCTTTGCGCTCATATTCTCTAATCACCTATAATTCCTGCAGTAGTACCTCAGTTAAAGTAACCTCCTACCTACTACCTCACCTAGTTACACTACCTTCTAGCTCAGTTAATTTATATGTTGCTTCTGCTTTGATACAATCACTCCCTAAATTCCCTAAATAATTATATGAACATTTTTAATTTTTAATTTCTCACATTATTAAACGTTGTACTCTTAGAACGTTTAAAAACTTCTAACATTTGGTTGTGAGACGTAATATTAATATTTGCTGTTGCTAAAGCGTCAATATAAGTAAGGATACAAGAACTCTGTTAAGTCTTTTTTTATTAAAAATCTTAATGAAACAATTTCGGTGTTTCATGTTTATATCTTTGCCTCCTGTGATGAGTGATATAAGTCTAGTTATACTGTTTTTATGATTTTAACATGGGCACTATCGGAAATAAAACGATTTTTGGTATAATTTGCGTTCTTCTATCTGCTATAGCCTATTTTTTTTTGTAAACTGATACAATAGCTCTGTTAATAATTCGTGAAATTAGATATTTGTCAAGTTTTACCCCTTTCTCAGTAATTAATCACTGGAAGTATTCGACACTATTTTTTGTGCTTCGTGATTTAAGTGCGCCTGTATTCAGTTGCACAATTAATTTTCAGTATTTTGAACGTATAATTTTCGTACGCTTAAGCCTGTAATATCCTGCTGGATATAGGCCTCTTTACCATGTAGGAGAAGGATCAGAGCGTAATCCAATGCGGTATGGCGGATATATTCCCTACTATGAGTAACAATTGCTATCAGGTTATACATGATAACAACAGGGCCCGACGGCTTAATGTGCTCTTCGAGGCACGGTGCGAAGACCCACATGGGTGGACAAACACCCAGACCACGGCAAACATCTGTATGGCCAATACAAATGTTTGCCATGTGTCAACTTAAGGTCGTTATACAAAAAAAATAAATAAAATACATATGAAACGACCAGAACAAACACGAGGCAGCCAATCGTGTGTAAAAAATCACCTCATGTCGTGTGCTTCCAATTTGGAACTATCTAAACTCAGATTTGTTTCATCGCACGCGAATAAGCAATAAAATTCTAGACGTTTTTTAAAAAAAGTACGGGTAACTATAATCTCGTGGATACTGTATAAAAATAATTATAAAAAAATACCTTAATAGTTTTGTATTTATCGAAGATATCAACAGTATTGATACTTAGTTTTGTATTTATAGAAGTATACATTTTGCACTGTTGTTGTCAATACTGGAAATCGTTCGACAAATGATTTTGATATTTAGTGTAAAGTATTGTTTTTTTTTTAATCATTGGAGTTGCAAACAAGTGGTCCTTCTAACAGTAAGCGGTTACCGTAGTGACGTCTGCAATGCCAGTTGCATAGCCAAGCATACCGACCCTATAGTTACTGGCAACACAGCGCCTCACTTGCAGCTCTGGCTTCCTTACACACTATTGTATTTTGAGTTACTGTACTGTACTGTAGTTGAGAGCAGTATTATTATACCATTATCTTCTGTAAGGTATTCTCCTCAGATTTTGAGTATAGATTCCTTGCATTTAGTGAAAGTGCAAACACTTTCACTATATTAAGACATTAAGTTATAATATTTATGTACAACAATAGACTTAGGTAAGTTTCCATTTCTCCCGCATTGTTTGCAAAAAAAAAAGACAGCGAGAAAATCTGAAAAGTTCCGTAGAGCTTTGTAAGAAACAAAAATTGTAGTTGTGAACAAGTTTGGCGCTCAAGTTGTAAATTCTATTTAATAAAAGTAATAGTGAAAAACATTCTGTACTACTCTATTACTACTTTTTATGTAATTTTAATTTTATTTTATTTTTTTATTTTATTTTTTTATTATATTTATTTTGTTTACTACTCTTGTTATAGTTGTGAAATTTGTTGGAATTTTTTAATTTAATAGAAAAAAAAATCTATTTCAATTATAAAGTAAAAATTAGGGCATGGGGGTGTATGTGGTAGCCCATACGTTACCATATTTTAAGAGTGAGTTGTATATAGGTCTTTTGAAATAGACACCTGTTCCTATAGTAGGCTTTTTGTGACAATCTATATATCTTGGACCCATTACCTCCGGAGCAGGAAGTAGATTTACTTTGAACTGCGTCTATAAGACAGTCATAATATAATATATTTCTATCTGCTGTGTGGTTACGACAGAAAAGAAAATAGGCACCCCTCTCTTCCCGTGGGTGTCGTAAGAGGCGATTAAGGTATAACACAGTTCCACTACCACCTTGGAACTTAAAAAGCCAACCGATGGCGAGATAACCATCCAACTGCTGGCTTTAAAATACACAGGCCGAAGACGGGCAGCAGCGTCTTCGGTGCGACGGCGCCAGGCCTGCGGTCACCAACCCGCCTGCCCAGCGTGGTGACTATGGGCAATAAAATTTGAACTAAATGTCTTTCCTATGTTTGAATAACACCGCAAGTTTTTTGAGAGCGTTTTGATATTCGTCAGCTATTAAATGAATTTGTTTTGTTTATGTAGGAAGATGCAATATATATTAAAGCAGTAAATAAAAAACAGATCTGCTTATCATACGTCTCTATGTATGTAAGGCTTATCAAAAAGAATGAATCACACAGTGGATAATTTGAATTATTACATTTTTTTATTTGTATGAATAACATTTCTTTTTTTTTCAGATCCAAAGGCATATTAAAGACTGCGTGCTTGCTGTCATGGCCGGATGGTTTACCTGACGTCTCTTATATGGATTTTGTGTAAGTATACATTTAATTACAGTTTTATATTCAGTACAAATTTAATTCAAATTCATAACTTTACGAAGAATCATTACATTGAACGGGATTGCAAAGAAGGCTTATGTAAATAAAATTTTTACTATATAGCCCAGTAGGCGGGGTTTTTTTTTGCAACGTACGGGACCTGGTATATATATTTTTTGGATTATGTTCAGAGGTGTTCCCTGAATGTAAATCCAAGTTCCGTTCCGCTGGAGCGTTGGAGCACTATAATTAACAACCTATGCGTTACACAAAAAAAAAAATCGAATAAAAAAGGTGGCAAATATTATTATCTACAATAATGATCTCTACATTTTATGTCGTGTGATGCGCGGTTCGCAAGATATTCGATAAAACGCGTTTTCCAAGATGGTGGCTGATGCGGGCCCGGCACCGGCGCTCCAACTTGGATTTACATTCAGGGGAGACCCCTGAACATATTCCAAAAAAAAAAAATTCCAGGTCCCGTATGTTGCATTACAAACATACTTTTTTGGTTGCGGCTACTGGGCTATATAATCTAAAAGTATACGTCTTCTGTCACTGTCTCATCTTGTTGTAGTTAATTTTTTTAATCCATATGTAATCGTGTATTAATTAAATCTACTCGATTATGTTAGAACCTAAGTTATCTTACTACACAACAATAAATGACAATATTCAAAAATATGGGAGCAAACTAATTTCAGAAGTGTATCACGTTGTTTAACACCGGTCTGCTTAGGGCGGGACAGAGAATCTAATTTTTTTTTTTTTTTATTTAGGGACTTTTATACGCAAGTACATGTCAGTCCCATCGTAACCTTATACTAACTATACCATCAGATGAGACTTATGAGCCTGAACAGTATTATAGCCTCATTAGAAATTCAAATTCATAAGTCTCATAATGGTATCTCTGCCAGATTGATATCGTCTGCAATCAATTAGCAAATGATGTACATCTTCGACAATCTGACACAACTCACAGTTGGGAGAGCTTGATTTTTTCATTAAAAATTTAAATTTATTTAAAGGGATATGCCCCGACCTCAATCTGTGAGCAATCACAATTAATTTTCTACATAATTTAATATTTAAAAACCAGGGTATATGAGTAGGCTCACTCTGTAATGTTTTGTACCAAATTCCTTTTACCAACGATATTTCGTTGAAATATTCCTTCCACAGATTGTGACACTTCAATGGAAAATATAGCAAACGTAAATTGAATTCTTCCGAAAGATAAATTTATTTTGTTTACTGTTTCCACAAAATTAATAAATACAAAAAAGCTACTAACTTCATTTTAACAAAAATTCTAAAGAGTTTTTGATTGAATTCTCTGAGTTTTATGAAAAGTAATTTATTTAACGAATATAATTGTGAGGGTTACCCCACATTCAACAATGTAATTGAAATACCTCCTTTAATTTAGGTTATTTTTCACGAAATTGTTGTATGTCTGATGCGGATTTCTTACGAAATTGTTGTTTGCCTGATGCGGATGACTTCTGCTTATATATGCTTCAGCCTGTAATATAACGCTGCTGGGTATAAGTTTCTTTCTCCATATAGGAGAAGGATCAGATCCACGCCACCACGCTGCTCCAATGTGGGTATATTCCCTACTATGAGTAACTATCGCTATCAGGTGTACATGATAACAACCGGGACCGACGGCTTAACGTGCTCTCCGAGGCACGGTAGGGAGACCCACAAGGACTATACAAACACGCAGACCACGGCAGACATCTGTATGGCCAATACAAATGTTTGTAATGTGCGGGGGTCGAGTCCAAACGTGCTGTGACCGTTGCGCCAACGCGGCGTCTGCCTATAATTATATACTCAAAATATTCGTAATAACATTAGTGTTAGATCGACTTTCATTGAGTTTGGTTTCCCTTGTGACCTTCCTTATTTTAAATTCTAAGTTTGAACAATGAACAAAAGAGTATATAATTATGCGTGTGTATGTCAAATACACGGTAGTGTGTGTAATATATTTTTTATTGATTTAATTAATTTTTTATGCTTGGTTTAAAAAAAAAAATTAGCATTCTGCACTCCTTGTCTATATTAACTATAAGTGTGCGAAATTTTATACTCCTCCATCCACGCAAATTTCGTAGAAAGGGGTACAAAGTTTTTGCTCAAAGCAAAAATAAAATGTACACAAGTATCCACCCTCGATCTAAATTAATATATTAAAGAATAAAGTAAATATACAGAAGAAGTTTCTCAAGAGGGTCGAACGTGATAACCCAAAAACTTTTTTTACTTAAAACTCGATGACATAACATGAAAATATAACTTTTCTTTTAAGATATTTAACATTTGTTCGTTTGACACGGTACTTTAATTAAAGCCCTTAAAATTAACATAAATTATTAACGTTAAAAGTAGATTTTTTCATACATACACATATCATCCTATATATTACGTACCCTTCCCACAGCTTGGTACATAGAGAAAAGTAATATACCTGGCTCGGTAAGTCGGTACATAGTAAAGTGAATTGACATCTCTGCGGTCAGTTGATTGGTTGATTTGATAATACTTCGTGATTTGATTATTCGTTTGCAATGATTAGTAATCATAGTTTACGAAGCGTTGAAAGACCTAAGGAAAAATAAATTAATTAAATGAAACTTACAGTATTTTTAAAGATTTTCTTGCTTTATAATGTGTTAATTACTTATAATGCTATTTTTATTCATTTACCTACATAGTTTCATATTTACCTATCCTTTTAAGATATAAAAAGATCAATGACGCGTTAAAGCGCCAACATTAGTAATTATTACTTAATGTTAATGTTTTGATTATAGCAACAATCATAGGTATGTTGTCCTTATTTTAATTAAAAAAATAAATATAATTATATATATATACGGTTTCCGTAGCCTATAGACGACGACGAAGCAGCGCAAGTGTGCCAACCCTAGCCACGGCCTTCCCCAGGAATTCTGGTCGCCTTAATCACCACGGGAATATAACACTACTTGAGGGTAGTATAATTATATTTCCTCAGGTGAATTGCTCCAGATTTTGAGCAAGACTCATACATTTGGTGTGACTGAATAAAAGTATATATATCTTTTTATTATGAAGTAAATGATTATCTAGTTGTTAATGAACAAATAACAAATCTACTTTTTATGACAGTCCTAACGTGGGATACTTTAGATATATCATCACCCTGGCTTAATACAGCCATAATAATCATAGTAATCAATCATCGGCCATTGGGCGTGCGTGGAGGATTAGGCACCCTTCTAAATTCAAAGTGTTCAATAAGTTACTATGCAGTTGATTGACAATCATATCAGTTATTGCTTAGCACATCAAAACATGGCTACATAACAATTATATATATGTAGGAATCAGAAGTGAGGAGAGGATGACGGATGACCAGAATGGTTAATTTACAATGTAATTTAACAAAGTAACTATCTTGTGTTGTTACTTAGTATTCAATGTACTCACCGAGCGGGCGCCGGATCTATCGCGTGGCAGAGGGACAGCTCGGAGTCAGTGCCTGGGACTTGCGACCCAAGTGTAGGGTTAAGGAGGGCCCTCCAAAGATACGTATCAAACGCTCCCCATCCACTGCTCGAGCTGCCCACGCTGTCTAACTAAATAAGTAACAATTAATTCGTGTACACAAACTAACTATTAGAAGAGTCGAGGTTAAGCTACTAGCAGGATACACAAGTGCACTGCGCCACGCCAGAGCCAAGAATGCCTTAGCCGACGACAGAATGACTCGAATAATCACAGGTACTGACATACACGTCAGAACGACTCGAATAATAGAATGATTGAGGGTAGGTAAATATCAAAAACAGCGTAGGTAGCCTACACGGCCGTCCTGATGTGCGCGCGTCCTCGCGCGCTATTTATTAAAATCTTAGGTATTTGTAAGCAAAAACAAAATATCGCTCGACTATCCTGACAAAAATCTATCCAACATCTTAATATCTGATTCCGTCCAAGCTGGACATTCCGAATAGAAATAATTGGTTTCAGTTAGTAAGCCACTCAGTCACACCAGTCTGAATATGGTTAACATCATCATCATTACAGTCATATCAATATGGTAAGTAACACTAGTCTAGTTTTACAATAGGAAAACCCCTACAATTCAAACCTGCTGGTCTAAATCGTCACCCACTATAGAAGGTGAGATTCCAGCAGCGCATCACTCATCATTACAAACAGTCTGGTCTTCAGTTAGTTCTCTCAACAACAAACAAGCAAGTTGGACCGGACGGGTGTGTCCTCACAGCCAACCGCGGACGGTATGACCCGGACGACACTGTCCTTTCGACCAACCTAAACCAACAGTATGGCCCGGACGGGTGCATCCCTTCAACTAACCGCGCACGGTATAGCCCGGATGGCACCGTCCCTTCAACCAGCACAAACCAACAGTATGGCCCGGACGGGTGCATCCCTTCAACTAACCGCGCACGGTATAGCCCGGATGGCACTGTCCCTTCGACCAGCACAAACCAACAGTATGGCCCGGACGGGTGCATCCCTTCAACTAACCGCGCACGGTATAGCCCGGATGGCACTGTCCCTTCGACCAGCACAAACCAACAGTATGGCCCGGACGGGTGTATCCCTTCAACTAACCGCGCACGGTATAGCCCGGATGACACTGTCCCTTTGACCAGCACAAACCAACAGTATGGCCCGGACGGGTGTATCCCTTCAACCAACCGCGCACGGTATGGCCCGGATGACACTGTCCCTTCGACCAACTCAAACCAACAGCATGGCCCGGACGAGTGTATCCCTTCAACCAACCGCGCACGGTATGGCCCGGATGACACTGTCCCCTCAACCAGCGCAAACCAACAGCATGGCCCGGACGGGTGCATCCCTTCAACCAACCGGGCACGGTATGGCCCGGATGGCACTGTCCTTTCGACCAGCGCAAACCAACAGTATGGCCCGGACGAGTGCATCCCTTCGACCAACCGCGCACGGTATGGCCCGGATCGCACTGTCCTTTCGACCAATGCAAACCAAAAAGCGTTCTCACCTACTAATCAGCTCTGTCTAGTTCAGCGTGAATTTCTACATCGTGTAAGAGTCATGAGATCAAGTCAAGTCAAATAGTCATGATGATTGTTCGTAGGTCGAAAACATTATAGAACTTAGTCTCTTCCTCAGTCTTACCAGGCAAAAGTTACACAAGTTAGTACTACTACTACTACTAAATCGGTTGTACTAATCACTTAGTACTTATTACATACTCGTAGTTTTATTTGCCACCTTTGTTTCTTAAAGTTATCTCATTTACTGAAATCAATTGTCTCTTTGTTTTTCATTTTACCATTCATCTCTTAAGTACTGTCGTTAGTTCTGTAAACATCAGCTTGTATCATAATGTTGACAGGTTCAGATCGCACAAAATACGAGTTGGCAGACAGTATCATAGTTGTTACAAATAGTATCAGATGTAGCAGTCATAGTATCAGAGTTGGCAGTCATAGTATCTGAATTATTCTGGGATTGCTTATTATCCAAAATCGACAGTGCTCTTTGGCATAACTGAAAGCCATTAAACCCAAGAATTAACTAATTATTACCAGAATAGGCCAGTATAGGTCAGTGTGGACCGGTTTCACCTCAATTAATAAACTATATAAGTAACAAAGGACAAGTCACGACCATCCTGCTAGCACACGCCCTTGTGTGATGGTCAACCTGGAGTAGAAGAAAGGCCACAACAGTACTTTATACTCAGTCAAACTCTACGTAAAAGGGGAAAGTAGACAAACTCTACGCTCAAAACTTAGTTTGTTTCAAGAACTTTACAATAATCTGAATCATAATATTGTCATTAAACCAATTATAACTAATCACTTCACTCAAATACCACTGCCATGTACCATCAAAATCATCACAGCCAAAACTATAGACGTACTCTACTTCGACAACAAGCTTGCGAAAACCTCGAGTAAAGACTTCTAACACCACGGCTCTCTAGGCGAAGAGTAATCACAGTACATGTGTCAGTCACATACATCTCAGTACGCATATCAATCGAATGGATCACCCGTGTCAGTCACCTCTCGTGACTACACGCTACGGTCAGAGTTAAAAGCACAACGCACACCCATGAACTCTTGGGTTGCCCTAAGAGACACCTTCTACAGGGCTACGACTACTAAATAACTAGACTGGTACGGTTGAACACATTACAGTCGATAGAGTTGATCAATCGAGTTTCTCCCTCTACTTAAACTTGAACATCATCATTATCAACAAGATCATAAATTAGGTACATCAATATCGTCTGGTACATGACGTGCTGGCATTTTTCTTAACCTTTCGTGAGCAAATTTGTAGGTACGTTGACAATTTAAGCTTTAAGGGTAGGTATACCGATTACCTTCGAGAACTTTTATTACGTGAAAAGGGCCTCAATATTTCGGATCAAGTTTCGTTTGATTACGCTCCTCATTTTGTAACAGAAAAAAATCGCCAATAGGATATTAAAAGGCCTAGCTGTCTCTATGAAGGAATTATCGAAATCATACAGTTCCATTTACAACCCTTGCTTCGCAAAGTTACTCAACAATTTTTTAGCATAGATGGAAACATAAGAATTTCAACAGTTACCTACAACGACTGCCTTAAAATGTACTACTCACGCGTTAGTGTCATTTAACTTTAAAATGCGTGGTTAATAAGGTCGAAATCAAGTTAGAAAATCACACACCTGTCTACTTATTTATTTAACAAACTAGCTACGTAATTAACTAAAATAACTAATAACGGAACAATTCATTTTTTTTTAACTAAAAATATTTCATTAAATCGATTGAAATTTCTTCTTAACTAAAATCGATTTCAATGGTAACGTGTGAGGGAGTCACTAATTTCAAATTTTCTTGAACTGTTAAAAGAAAACAAACGAATATAGTAAGAATTTTCAATAGTTACCTACTCATAAACAAAATTATTAATCTTAGGTGACCTACCTATAACTATTGTTGTAATAGGTTTACGATTGTACCAAGGTGTTATCAATTAACTCTCTGTAATTTAAACGTTCTTAAACAGAACAACTAAAACAACTTTTAAACAGTTTAAATAGATCCATCAAAGGTAGAAAAAGACTAAAACCCTCCAAGAAACACTCATTTCTCACTTCAAATCTATAGTTCACGATACACACTTTTAACTATATCGAATTAATTATTATTATCACAGTAATCACTTATACGTCACGTAATAATTAAAACTACGTAATTAAACAATAACTGCTTATTCACTTGCAAATTACAAGAATCCCGCCAATAGATGATAAAAATGGTGACTGACTAAATCAGAAAATTAGTATTAACTATTCGGAAGATGGCGTCTTTAATTTTACTTTCTTTCGGTACTTCGACAAATAATATTAGTTAAAATATCGTGTAAGATATATCGTGTAACAAACACAAAAAAATATTCGGGTAATCGGAAATACTCAAGCTAAGACGATATTAACACTTTATCACAAACAAGTGGGTAACCACAAAAACTTTAACAACCTAAATACTACAATTACGCTCGCAGCATTTAATATTTTAACTTTGAACTGAGTTCAGAATACTACAAATTACAATTTTTTAAAACTACCCTATGGAAACAGATATGTTCTAGTTTCCGAAAAATAGCTTCGATACCATAAGCGAAGAGAGTCATTAAAGTGAGGGTGGACCTTGTCGCGAAATATGAAAAATGAGTATTCACTCTTAAAAACTCGGATAGTACGCAACGAATCGGTTCGATACGCTTTGCCTTTCGCTAGATCTGGACCTAGAACGCGCTGCAAGCTCGCACTACAATCACACTCACAATCTAATATTGTAACTGAATCGAAATAAAAACAGAATCGCAAAATCTATTAGCAAAAATCATTAACTATAAAATTAAATTCAACAAATAACACTGAATAAAACCCTTGTACACCGATAAGAACACAACAGAACGACCGAAAAGAACTAAAATATCGATGTACCTACTTATCACCACGAAATATTGCAACTTAATTGCACACTGCTTATTGTTCGGCGCACGGCTTTCGCGATGTGGGTCGTTAAGGTTGCATCCCACTTCTGATGTAGGAATCAGAAGTGAGGAGAGGATGACGGATGACCAGAATGGTTAATTTACAATGTAATTTAACAAAGTAACTATCTTGTGTTGTTACTTAGTATTCAATGTACTCACCGAGCGGGCGCCGGATCTATCGCGTGGCAGAGGGACAGCTCGGAGTCAGTGCCTGGGACTTGCGACCCAAGTGTAGGGTTAAGGAGGGCCCTCCAAAGATACGTATCAAACGCTCCCCATCCACTGCTCGAGCTGCCCACGCTGTCTAACTAAATAAGTAACAATTAATTCGTGTACACAAACTAACTATTAGAAGAGTCGAGGTTAAGCTACTAGCAGGATACACAAGTGCACTGCGCCACGCCAGAGCCAAGAATGCCTTAGCCGACGACAGAATGACTCGAATAATCACAGGTACTGACATACACGTCAGAACGACTCGAATAATAGAATGATTGAGGGTAGGTAAATATCAAAAACAGCGTAGGTAGCCTACATATAGTTACATTCTGAATACCGTATATATTTATTTATTTGTATACAATCGACAGTGCTTAAAAATATACAGTACCTACAGTTTTTAGTTTAAAATCACAAACCCACACCATAAAACACAATACAATACTGCAGTGAATTACGTTACTAAGGTAATAACTTGGCTATTTGCACACGAAAGTAGGTAGTAACTAGAAACCTGTGTTTAGGATAGGTATCACTTCCATTCCCTGCGTACTTTGTGTCTTCCTAGTACAACCAGTTTAGGGTGAACAATAATGACAGTAACTTTTCCAGTACAATTAAAGTTTACAACATATTATACTTCAAATCAAAACATTGATATCCACGAAGTTAAAAGTGAAACAACCAATATAATATACTCGTGACAATACAATTAAAACCATAATATTACACTACCCGCCATCGAATACCGAAAATTATTAATTCTACCCGCTTTGTAAGCGCGTGCACCGGCCAGCGAACACAGAAATATCGGTTTTTATCGATTCGTTTTCATTTTATTATTTATATTTATTCCTTATATTGTACATTGAATTTCCTTTTTTATGTTGCATGAATGTGATGTAGTATAATTTTGTTTCTTATTAGATATTGTGGGTAACACATATTGAATAGATACGAGTATATGTACATATATAGAGAAGATGAAATATTTGCCGGTTATATAATTATATAGAAAACGAGATTTTCAATTCAGATATTGTTTCCTTTTGCAAATGATATCGCTTGCTTAATTTGTATCCTACGAGTATTACGCCATCGAATATGACAAAACAGTTCATGAATTTCTTACTCAGTATAGAAATAAAAAATTCTGTGTGACGTTTTATGATTTTTAAATTCCTTCTTTAAATTCTAACGAAAAATAAAAATTAGAACTAAATTAAAAAAAATAGCAAAGGTTTAAATGCTTTTTATATACATACATTTGAATAGTACGGAATGAATAGTCGCATGTAAAGTGTATATACGAAAGAAAAAGCTATTATTAACGTTTGGCACATTATAATGTTGTCTTTGTGGGTCTCTCCAACGTGCCTCGGAGAGCACGTTAAACCATTGGTCCCGGTTGTTATCATGTACACCTGATAGCGATCGTTACTCATCTTCTTCTTCTTATAGTGCCATCTTCTCACGAAGTTCGGCGATCATTTTGGCAACTTTTACCCTTGATACCGCGGCCCTGAACAACGAACGGGTGCTTTTCCCAAACCATTGGCGTAGATTTTTCAGCCAAGATGTTCTTCTACGACCCACACTGCGCTTTCCTTGGATCTTTCCCTGGATAATAAGTCCAAGCAGTTGGTACTTAGAGTTTCTCGTTACTCATAGTAGGGAATATATCCGCCAACCCGCATTGAAGCAGCGTGGTGGATTAAGCTCTGATCCTTCTCCTACATGGGGAAAGAGGCCTATGCCCAGCAAAGGGATGTTACAGGCTGAAGTGTACATTCTAATTTTTATAATTAACAAAAAGCTACTAAATGTAGCTAGGTCACCTTACTTAACGAAGCCAAAATTAGTTATATAATCAAGGTTTATCACATATTTTGCTACAATTAAAAAATCTACATTGTCTTATTAAGCTGTTTATTGGTTTTTATCACTGCTTGTTGTGATTTGAAAAAGTATTTTTTTAAAGGTATAAGATAAATAATTTTAATAATTCGTATTTAGTCATCCAGGCCTGGTAGGGGGTAGGGTTGGGGATAACTTCGTCGTTTATGAACCGATTTTGATAAATCTTTTTTTGTTAGAAGGAGATATCCCAACTTAGGTACCATGATAAGGAAACTAGGATCTGATGATGGAAACCCAGAGAAATCGAAGGAAACCCTCGAAAATCGTAGTGACAACTAGTGTGTTTGTTAATATTTTTTTTCGTCTACTTACGTTGTATTACTTGTCGTTATAATTGAAGTCAGTTTTTTTCGTTTGCTAGCAAACACAATTATAGTATCCCTGTATATTATTCAGAACACGTTCCACTATTTAATGATAAAGTTATCTAAAGTAACCAACAATAAAACTTTATGTTCGATTTTTTTTTACCATCAAGTTCCAAAACTTCCTCCCGTGACCATGGTTGCTGGAAAGTATCCGAAACGTCGGCCATTTAAAAAACTTAATAAACTGCGATAAAATCCGTAAATGCTGATTAATTTCAAAGTTCCAAAACTCAGATATTTCTATGCGCTGTCCATAAATCCAAAAGATCCAGTATATTAGTCAAAATGAAATAGGCCCTATGGACCAATTTCAGCTCCTATCAATAATTTATGTGCCAGTTAAGTTTTCAGTAACCGGAGCAATAAGTCCTTAATGAGCTTCATAGATAAATCGTTTTCATTCATCATTTATGTATAGAATATAGAATGTCATTAGTTACGATTTCTTTGTTACAGATATCAGGTGCTATTCTTCGTGGTAACATACGCAGTTCCAATGTTAGGAATGACGTTTTTCTATTCAGCAATGGGTAGAGTTCTCTGGGGATCAAGATCAATCGGCGAGCTAACACAGCGCCAGGCAGACTCGATACGATCGAAAAGAAAAGTAAGCGAACCAATTTTGTATTCCATCTGTTCCTGTTATGTAAAACTAAGACGGCAACATAATATCTGAGTGCCTTTTTTAACATCCCTCGGGTATTTTTGCGTTTCTTAAGATAAAGTGATATATGAATAAAATGTGATATGTTTTGATATTAAAAATCTGAGAAGATTATCCGTATGAACGCAATGGATTTTATTTTGCTAAATCTTTTTTGTGTTATAGTATGAAAATTTCTCATGTTTTATATCTTAAGTATCAACCAGATTATTAATGGTTCTAGAAATATATAATTATGTCGACAAACAGTGTATGTTCTACGCACAAAGTATAAATACACATGACCATTTTTCAAATGTAAATAAATATAGTTAGGCTACAGTTTGAATTTTCTGCTTAATACAAAAAAAAAAAACTGAAACGTATTTATCAAATTTTCTTGGGTTTAAGAGCTATGTAAGTCCTCTGTACATTAAGGAAATACACAGACGCATATATACACTCACAAACACACACACAGACACACATGTGTTTCAGGAATTCACGAGTACACACACAAGTTAATTTTTAACCTTATATGCTACCTATATCACTGTGTACTTCACAGTGTTTCTGTTGAGGAAAATAATTATAGCGTAATACGCTTGAACTCTCTATAAATAAATAGGGGATGACCTACATCATCACGAAATATCACAAAATCAATTTTTTATATTATTTGGTTACGGAAAAATTCGAAGACATCTAGCTTAAAATATTTCATCTAAGATACTGCGTATTGTCTCTATTGAGCTACCTACGAAAACTCAATATCAGTTTTTTTATCTGAAGGCTTTATTGTCATGTTTAAATATAATTTTTTATTCAGGCTACAATCTCAATGGTATCGAAAAGCTGGTCAGCTAAGTTTTGCCTACCATTCATTCTCTTTATATAGCTCACATAAATTTCCTATCCTTTTCTCTAATAAATATTTGATTCGTTATCCGAAACAGTGAGGTTCAACTTTATATGTCACGGTTATTGACAAGAACATGATACGTCGATAATTGGCACTAAGACCTAGAAATAAATTGGTTTCCACGGATTTTTTTTTTGTATCTTATAGGTAGGGATCCCTGTACATTTTTTTCACCTGATTAGTATCAAGCTAATTTTCCAGGAGTGGCTTCATTTTGATGAGATGAACAAAAAATTCCTGTACGAAAACTCTCGATTGTGGTAGCTAACAGAGATAGTAGGGGATAGAGCAGCAGTGAGCGTAGGGCCGGGATAACGTAACACGCAATTATTAGGACAATATTACCATTAAATTATATAGATATTAACTAACTGCTGTGGGTCCTGGTTATATGGGATAGCGATCGTTACTCTAAGTAGGGAATATATCCGCAAACCCGTAGTGAAGCACTGTAGTGGATTAAGCACCAATCGTTCTCCTACACGGAGTAAGAGGCCTAGAATATGGGATATTAAAATAGGCGTGAAAGAAGTTAAGTAAAAAATATAAAGCATATTTTTAACCAAAGGGGTAAAAATAAGAAGATGCTTGTAATAATAATTAATAATGATTTTAATGATGAAAATAATTGAAATAACATTTAGAGAGGAATATCTAATAAATTATACCTATACGGTATAGGTAAGTGAGTAAGCCATTGACATTTCACTATGTATAGAAATATACCCTTAATTTATAAAATATTTCCTTATGTTCTTTGAAGGTTATTACGTACGTTTGAATCTATTTTAGGCCGTGTACTTACGTTATGTCTGAGATTAATTATAATTTATTTATGTCTTGATATTGAACAAATCATATTTATTTTCATGACTCGTGTGTTTTAGAGATCTACCTATTACTTTATTTACTGATTTGAATATACATCATTATATATACTCAGTGAAATTAATACATATAAAGGTAATTAAGGTAAGGTATGCTTTTGATAGTTCAAGAATCATTTTTCTCACTTGAGTTTTGTGCAGGGTTATCTTGTTTCAAGGCTGCGCATGTCACATACCTTAACTTCAATGGGCGATTACGGCCTATTCAACCGAGTTTTGCCAATCTTAAAAATTTCTCAGCAAAAATGTACCAATTTTGTAGCGCGATTCAGAAACTTGCCACACTTGCACTAGTGGACAACTTAGGTAGTAAATATATTTATATCGTACACACTTTTCTGCAATGCACAAAACTGCAAAGTATATCTATATAATGAAACATTTTAAACAAATGTTAGAAGTAAAAATAAGAACTACATTTTTAATCAACTCAGAAGTTATTTCGTTTAAATTATGCATTCAATTTTTTTTCTTGGCAGGTCGTGAAGATGTTTATCCTTGTCATCATCATATTTGGCATATGCTGGCTGCCCTACCACTCGTACTTCATCTACACCCACTTCAACCCTTCTATTCTATACATGAAGTACATACAGCACGTGTACCTTGGATTCTATTGGCTAGCGATGGCTAATGCGATGGTTAATCCCATTATATACTACTGGATGAATGCCAAGTAAGTAATATTCATTTCCTAAAGCTATATAGTATAAGTATGAGACGTACGTAAACCGCCTAGACTTTTTGGTTTTAATATAGTTACATTTTTATCCTCCGTATCAAATGGGATAAAATAACATTTGACAGCTGTTTTCGATCTATTTTCGTAGAGTAATAAGTAATATATTTACTGCTAGCAACATTCTAGGAATACGTAATGTTATAAACGAGATATCTAAAGCAATAAACGCTTTGTATTGAAATGCTCGGTTTATTGTAGAGAAGCTTTGTGATATACAAATTACCCTATGCCCTCATCGTACGCTATTTATAAGATATTTTTGTAATTTACTTCTGATGAATTGTCTCTATTGTTTTTGATTAAATATCTACTAGACCAACTCAAAATTTTATAAACTGATAGGTTATGATGATTTATATTTGTAATTTTAAAACTATGTTCATGATAAGATTTTTGGCATTTTTAGGACCACCCTTATTTAATAAAATAAATTAAACATTAAATACTTATCACATTATTTTGTAAATTTCTCGATGTATTACAAAATGAAAATAAATAAAGAATTTGTTTATAACTATTTAAAAAAGTATCAAATATTACGTAACGTTGTAAGGTTCTATTAAATGCATGCTTCACATGCATTTAATAGAACCTTACACCTTGCCACACATGCTTCGCTTGTTACGTACGCCCTTCATAATATACCAAAATCACTAGTGACCTTATTTGTACTTACCCTTTAGAGCTGTAAGCTTAGCAAACAAGCTGACAGTAATATAATGTAGTTAATTATTAAATGCTAGCGACCCGCTCCGGCTTCGCACGGGTGCAATTCTGATACTAAATATAAAATATAAAATAAATATTTGCAATCTAAGCGCAAAAATGTGTTTATTTACGACATCACATTAGAAAATCTAAAACTATTAGTGTTCCTCTACTATATTAGTGATGTATTATACATATAAACCTTCCTCTACAATCACTCTATTTACTTAAGAAAACCGCATCAAAATCCGTTGCGTAGTTTTAAAGATCTAAGCATATATAGGGACAGACAGACAGCGGGAAGAGACTTTGTTTTATAATATGTAGTGAAGCCGAAGACTCCTTGAATCACTGCTCAACGATTTCCTCATTTCCCAGTTCCCAGCTAATATACACGCATAATTCACACGCGTTCTCAAACTCGAAGCCTCCATCTTTATTCCGTTTCATAAACTTTATTCCGTTTCATAAACGTTACACTGTTTCTTTGCTTTATTGTTATTACTACGTACTCTCCGCCGTCTTTCCACTATTTTTTTCCTTATTCAAAAAATTTCCATTTATAATGTATGCTTATAGCATATTTTATTATCTGTTTCTCTGTTCTACATGTCTCATTTATTATTTAACTATTGTGTGTTTAGACCAGATTAAAAAACCCGAAAAAAGAATTGCTCAATTTACAACAGAGCAAAGCGGCTAATCAAATCGACGCAACGCAACGTCCATGTTTTATGACCTTACCTCTCTGTATTAAGGGCATGTAAAGTTTTAATTCAAGTCAACGGAAGTAATAATAATTGTGTTTGCTCGCTAACGAAAAAAAAAACCGACTTCAATTACATCGACAAGTAATACAACGTAGGTAATGTATGCGTAAGTAAATACGCGTTATCAAAGATTAGTCAAAAAGTACTAGTCAGATCTCGATTAAATTTAAATGGGACCACATGACAAGTACCACCTTTCTATTATGTAAAATCAGTCCATTCAGTCAAAAGTTCTGAGATAACACACATTAAAAAACGATCGTGCTTTAGATTATTCGACTGAAGTAAAACTTTTGCACAATAGGCCTGCACTGGCTGAGAAAGAAAGAAAATGTGTGCACCGCACCTCTCTCTCTTGCTCCGTTTGCCTCACCCGATCACAGTTTTCGTAACGATTTCGTCACACATTCATCAGCTTACTCCCCAAGTCAAGCTTTCGGAAAGAAGTTTTACTTCAAAAATTACAGCCAAACTGAGAATGCTCCTTTTTATGATGTCGGCTAAAAAAATAACAAAATGACATACTTTCTATGACCCATATGGATATCCTATTAGAATTTAGTTGAGTGACGTGGGTCCAGAAACCGGATACACAAAACACGCACTCAAGATAAACATCTTATGACCAAAATCAATGTTTGTTAAACATAGCGATCGTACCAACCATTAAGGCAAGCCATAATAAAAATTTAATAATCCCTAAATTTCCTACACAAATTACATTAATTATGTATGCTACATGCATACAGTAGTAGAGAAAAGACAAAATAATGAAAAATTATATTTCACTATATATTTTTTTGTTTGGTAATAATCAATCAATTTACCGTCAACAATTACGACTAAAACTATTTAAATGTACTCTGTAGAGTAATTGAACAAAAAGAGAAATACAATTTGTTCTTGGCTGTCAGAGAAGGAAACTTGTCACTTAAAAATGGCTCACTGTCAAAGCTTGTACGCACTCTAAATATAACTTATTAAAGGTCTAATTATTATTGGTTTCTTGAAAAATGGTCACCGCATCTTTTAACATAATTAATGGAAGATCGACCGTTAATTTTGGCTTCTTAATCGATTAAAGTAGAATGGTTTTTTTTTTTTGTTTGGTAAAAACACTAAAAACCTTAAAATTATTAGGTAATTGCCAATTTAGTACGTCAATTAACTAGCAATGCCTGCCTTTTCATAAAAACATATAAGAAAGCGGGCTTATTGTTTTTAATCTGAAGTTATTTGTTATATTTTCATAGCTCCCATAAAAAAGTATAAGGATTCAGATACTTACCCTTAAGTTTCACATAACTAAAAATGCGAATAAGTCTCTGCTGTTGTTTATTTATTTAAAAATAAAATATTACTTTCTAATGTCAGAAAGGAGAGACCTTTTGTACTATTTCTTATTTATTTTTTTTACACTTAAAAGTTGAATACCTAAAAAATTGCACAAAGAAATTCTTTATATACAATTGGTTTTTATTCCTTTAAAGGTGTAATTTACAAGAACTCTAATGCATTTTTTTTAATATGTCAAAGTAAGAACTTAAGGCGCAATTACACTACACTACATCTAGTGCACTACGTCACATAGAACACTAGATGTAGGGTAGTGTACATGCATGTAGGGAAGTAGGACCCTAACTTAGGGTGATAGGAAAAGCTCGACCGTCCTACATGGCTTTATGCACTACATGTAGTGCAGTGTGCCCACACATTTCCACAGCATAGCTAGACATCCTCGCACGACACATTTCCCTCGCACATCTCTGGTGGAAAGCAGGGGCGTAGCTACCGCCGTATCAGCCGTATCAATGATACGGGGCCCCCGGGCTACAGGGGCCCCCAACGTCTATAAGCAAAAAAAATCGTAAAATATTATCCACGATGTTACTTAAATTCATGCGTCCCGGGAAAAAGCATATAAAAAAACTGTCATACGTGCCTATAGACTAGAGTTTTCACTTCAGAAATGACAAAATCAAAAAGTAATCTCTTTTTTTTTCGAGTTAAGCGTGCACCCAAAAGTTGGCAACATCCTACATCAGTGAGTGACTTAAACGGGGGAATCCCGCAATAACAGATGCATATTACGAGAATAATATTTACGTGTTTTATTTCATTCCGGTTCATACGTTATCACAGTCAGTCAGTCAGACAGTCAGTTCAGCCCATTGCAGTAAACTGCAGGACATAGGCCTCGCCAAGTTTGCGGCAGATATAGCGGTTTTCCGCAATCCTCATCCAGCCTACACCGGCAGTCTTACGTAGATCGTCGCTCCAGTGGGCCGGAGGATGTGCTACATTGCGTTTGCCAAGACGCGGTCTCCACTCCAAGACACGTCTGCTGCAACGGCCATCGGTCCTGCGACACAGATGACTAGCCCACTGCCACTTCAACTTGCTAATTCTGTGGGCTATGTCGGCTACTTTCGTTCTCTCGTGGATAGCCTCATTTCTAATTCTATCTTTGAGAGAAACCCCAAGCACAGCCCATTCCATTGCAAGTTGAGCGACTTTGAACTTGTGTGCCAGTCCCTTTGTCAGTGTCCACGTCTCGGCTCCGTATGTTAACACAGGCAGGACGCATTGCTCGAAGACTTTTGTTTTCAAGCATTGCGGAATCTTCGAAGTGAAGACTCGACGAAGCCTGCCAAACGCCGTTACGTTACCGTTACATTTTAATACAATACAATTTTGTACTTCTCATTACTTATTGGTTAATTACTGTGGTTTGTGAAAAGAATGAGTGAAAGGAAAAGAGATTATGCCAGTGGAGCTATGAAAAGAAAAAGTAGACAGAAAAGAGAGTAGGTTATAAAAAAAATATCCAAAATTTCTTCATTTTTTCAGCAGTCAGCTTCTGTGAGTGATTTAGATTGCAATGCAGGGGCGTAGCTACCACCGTATCAGACGTATCAATGGTACGGATGCCCCGGGCTACAGAGGCCCCTAATGTGTTTAAGCAAACTTAGTAAAATGTTATCCACGATGTCACTTAATCTCGTGCTTTCAGGTAAAAAAAACATACAAAATAACTGTCAAACGTGTCTATAGAGTTTTCACTTCAGAAATGACAAAAGTAATAAAAAGGAATCCCCTTTTTCCCGAGTTAAGCGTGCGCCCAAAAGTTAGCAACATCCTTCATCGGTTATTGCAGGATTCAGTTAATCTTCATTAACAATCAATTGCTCTGAAAACATGCTTAAAATGTAAAATCCGAAATTCAAAAAAGGAACTCCTGGAATTGTTGCTGATAAAATTCAATAGTCTTGCATCCAGTTTTACGTTTGGTAATTACACCGTGCTTTCTATTCTTGACCCTTCCAGTTATAACTGCAACAGCTGAAAGAAGTTTTTCAAAACTAAACTGAACAAAAATTACCTAAGGACTTCGACGAGACAGGAACGGCTATCAGACTTGTCACTATTGTCTATTCTAGGAGGAACTGATAACTTATATTAAATAAATATTTATTTTAATTAAATGCAAGCATTTTTGTTTATTTTGTGAGAAATCGTTACCCTTCATTTGGGCCCCTCAACTAATTTTGATACGGGGCCCCGCCAAGGCACGCTACGCTACTGGTGGAAAGGCACCCTTATTCGTACCAAATAGTTTATTATCATTGCCACTTGATCAATTTTCTGATACGTTGAACAATTTTGTTTTTAGTTCATCGCCTACGTCATTATAATTTACTGCGAGTCTTTACCTCGCAAAGAAAAATACAATGACTTTACGTTAAAACAAATTATTTGTTTATTAAACTTCTTAATTTAATCCATAAAACTACCATTTTGCAGTAAAATAATAAAACTATATTAAAATTACTCTTCCAAATGACACGTGAGTTTTTCGATATCTATACATCTATATACAAATAAATAAAATGTAAGTGTCTGTTTGTAATATTAAAATAACCGCTTTTTACTAAATGCATGTGGATGTTTACACGGTACACATACCAAAATAACATTTTTGAAAAAAAAAATTCTGTCTGTCTGTCTGTTTGTCTGTCTGTCTGTTTGTTCCGGCTAATCTTTGAAAAGGCTGGACTGATTTTGACGGGACTTTTACTGGAAGATAGCTGATGTAATAAGGAGTAACTTCTGCAAACTGAGCAATAAATATTTTGTTAAAATTCCACGCGGACGAAGTCGTGGGCACAGCTAGTTGTCACATAAATTTTGTTAGTAACTACTATTATTAGAGTTTACTCTTTAAGAAACGGCTAAAGGCTATAAATAATATGGGGAAAGAAATCGTGTGAAAAACTTTTTACTAAACATTTTTTACAAGTAATTTATTTTTGTCATTTTTTCAATAAACAGGATTGGAAAAGAAAAATATAAATTTAAAATACTCAACATCTAGCATTCGATAACTCATTTTAAAACTCGTTGCAAGCCCGAACTTAAGCCCGCTATTACCGTTTGGAGCAAAGCCTCTTATTGGCTTCGATCCAGACGCTTTTATACGGAGTACCTACACAAGTAGACTAAGTTATGTTGAAAACTTTATAACATACATATCTATTAAAAAAAGTGTGTGTGTCAGCTTCGACGCACAACTGGAGTTTACTTCTTCTGATCGACTCTCTAATATAAAAAGACTTTATAGTCTAAGAAAAAGATTAATATCATATCAAATGGTAAATAAATTAATCAAAATAACGCCGTCTATCGATGACATTATTAGAAGACGTCGTAACTGATACCGTCGTAACCGTCGTAAACGTCGTAGCAGATAAATAGCGCACAAAAACGTAACGAGTAACGTAATTTCATACCGGTCTTATATGAAAATCGATTCTTAATTAGTAAACTGCAAAAATATTTATAAAATGTTTAACATTAAATTATGAAGTAGTTCTGAAAACCCCTTTAACTGAGGAGCAGCTCTACTGGTGAATAACCTCGACCTCCCAGATCACAGCTAAATAATACAGTTTTCAAGCAGTGTTGTGATCGTGTTGGTGAGTAAGGTGACCAGAGCTCCTGGGGGGAATTGGGGATGAGTCGGCAACGCGCTTGCGATGCTCCATTGCTGTGACCATCAGGTGAGCCGTACGCTTGTTTGCCGACCTAGTTCTAATTACAAAAAAAAAAAAAAACAACTGGAAAGGTAATCTCAACCGTACAGAAAACCACAGCACAATTAAATGGCTAGCAACATGTGTTTGTATGATGTTTCAAGCGTCCATAGACAAAAGTAACCGTATATCATTGGTCACTTCACTTCCTATCGCAGACTCCTGCTGGACATATGTAGGTCTCCCCAAGCTAGCGTCAAACTTCCCGGTTCTTCGCAGTTCTCATCCATCCTCCACTGGCGATCTTACGTAGATCATTAGTCCAACGGGCAGGATGGCGTCCCACACTACTTTCCAGGACACGTCTGGTATTTTAAATACCAATAATACTCTTAATTAGAAATCTTCATTGTTGACATAAATGTGAATGCTAATTACATTAATCTTGACTTCAAGTTAGGATTACATTACTTCGAGACATTATAGCTTTCTATTGAATTTCGTTTCTTTGTTAACGAGATTTAGGTATTTACTTTTTAAGTGACTTAAAAAAGGAGGAGGTTCTCAATTAGACAGAATTTTTTTTTTTTAACTGAAAGATGTTGCTTGTTATGTGTTCCCATTTAAATTTAAGCGAGATCAGACGAGTACTTTTTTGACTTAATATCCCTAATAATATATATTGTACTGTACTTATTGTTTTATATTGAAATCAGTTTTTTTTTGTTTGAGCTAAAACAATTATTTGGTTAAGGTTTTATTTAGTTTGTTGACTAATGTAGTTATAATGGATATCAATCTATCCAACTTCATAAACGTTGTGCAGTTTAATATAAGCAAAATTACCTTTTGATTAATTTTAACCTTACATGTATAAATTTGTGTAGCACAAGAAAATAATCACGAAAGTGGAGTGGTACGCAATGGTACCAAAACTTTTTGAGGACAGAATTATTGTAGAAAATTTTTATTATGAGTTTTTCACTACGGACGTCGTATTAGCACGATGTAAAAATATATGTATGTATGTATACAACGGTATGTTTGCACACGACTTTGCTTTATTTCCCTGATGTACCCACTGCAGAGTTTTTGTAATTATTTAATTTATTAATGGTTTTGACATTATTATTGTCGTAAATATAATTTGAAATATAGTAAGTACTATGACATCATAATTCAGTGAAATTAATGATTTTAGATATTGATGATTGTAGATATTTTTAGTGAATTTCAAGTGCAAAACAACAAGTTAGTGTTCGAATCAAGGCTGGCTGGTTGTTGTTTTATAATTTTAGTCGACTATTCGGATGAACATGTAATTACAATGAACGTCGATTTGCCAAAATCGAGCAGTAAAAAAATGTAGGTACTGGTCGTTTCCTGATAGCCCTTCGACGTTTAAATTTTTTTACGGACATCACATCGTCTCCCCTCTCATACATATTTCTTACGGTCTGCAGGACGTGCGTAGTCCTACCTCTCGTAATTACACAGTGTCGTTAAAAGAAATATAGCCATACTTTTTGTCACTGCACGTACTAAATTTAAGGGGTAGTGAGTTGAATGGACTGTTCATTCTATCCTGGATATAGGAACCGTGAATATGATGAACGAAATCACACGTCAATAACACAATTATATTCTTTTGTCCACAGGTTTAGATCGTATTTTCGAACTGCTATCCTGTGTCGCTGGCGAGAGACTTGCTTCAGAAGAAAGCGACCGATGCCCGAATCACCTCCAGAATGCATCTCGCAGTCGGGCAGCCGATCCAGATCAGGTTTTTACTCATTAACGTAATTATATTTGAAGTGATTTTAAATTTAATATAATATTGTGTAGAGAAAATTCCTAAACAATAAGATAGTATTAACAATATTTTAAATAATTTAACACAATATGATATGTGTCCTAAATTTTGAGATATGGGCCATGTTTACTCGACGCTCATTAACACGACACTTAATGCTACTGAAAAAATTCTTGATTATATTACGTTTTTCGTTTTTAGTTTTAATGTTTTTCTAGGTCAAAATTTTTTAGAATTTTAACCAACTTTAAAAAAAGAAGAACGCTCTCTCAATTCGTCTGTATTTCTCGAGAGTGTTACTTGTATAATTTTTACTGGGTGTACCGATTTTGATGATTAATTTTTTTATTCGAAATTTAGTCTTACTTTTCCTGTTAGTCTACTTGTCCTGTGTTACCATTTAAATATAAAACAGATCTGAGGATTTATTTGAGTTATCCTAATGATGTGTTTTGTGCTATATAAATTGAAGTCAGTTTTTGCCGTGAATATGTCTTAAAAATTACTTCCAATTCACAAAAACGAATGACAGCAAAATCGGGGGATACAGTTTAGTGTTGCAGCTACATATTTATCATCTCCATACGAAATTCTGGATAGCGAAAGGATCAAAGAATTTATTACGCTAAGTAAGCACTGTAACAAATCGTGCGCGGTATAAGAGTAAGCGCCGAAATTTTGAGGTAATTTTGTTGCGTTTCACGATTTTCCATTTACTTTTGACTGAAAGAAGATACAGCGTTCGTTCAAGTTTCTATCGTCAGCTCTCGTCAAAATCTAACAATAACATACAAATATTCGGCATAAAATTGAGACTAAATATAATAAAGTGTAAAAGAAAAAAAAAAAAACCGACGACCGTGTTGGCGCAGCGGTCACAGCACTGGTTTGTGGCTGTTGCGCAGGCGGTTGAGGGTACGATCCCCGCACACGACAACATTTGTATTGGCCATACAGATGTTTGCCGTGGTTTGGGTGTTTGTGCAGTCCTTGGGGCTCTTTCCCTCAGAGAGCACGTTAAGACGTCGGTCCCGGTTGTTATCATGTACACCTGATAGCGATCGTTACCCATAGTAGGAAATATATCCGCTAACTCGCATTAGAGCAGTGTGGTAGATTAAGCTTTGACCCTTCTCCTACATGGGGAAAGAGGCCTATGCCAAGAGTGAGATATTACTGGCTGAAGCATAATATATAATGTCGGCCTATGCGCGTTGATAAGTCGAAGTCAAATACAGAGATCGTTTAGGGTTAGAAAGGGCTTCTCAAGAGAAATCGAATAGTACCAAAACACCATATGACCGAGTCAAGGCACTGTATAGAAATTATTACCCGTTACGAGATGTATTAACCCATTTCTATGACACCACATTGATTTGAAAACAATATTTTTTTATAAATCAATGAAATGTTTTGTTTGAAAGAATTTGACATAAACTGTACACGTTTAGCCAATTATTATTGTTATTTGTTACAAATAGTCTAATCAAGATTGCTACGATAAGAAACTGTATTCATTCACTAATTTTAATTGATGGCTTTCAATAGTACCAAAATAGCACGGATATATTTATATTTCACCTATGTCACGTAGAATGAAGAAGTCACGAAGGAGATTTATTGGTGTCGTGTGATTACAGCCTACACAAAACTTTGACCATAGAAATAGTCAGTGTTTATTATGAAATCTGTTACTTAGAACATGACAAAAATTATTACAATAAACATAATTAAATATTGTTATTAATCTATGTACATTATTAGTGTGTAATTTTCTACGAAAAATCTGAGTAGAAATGTGAAATCAGTTTGATATTTCAGTGATAAGTCTTATATCGTTTATATTTAAAACCAAAGCAGTTTGATAGTATAATAATTATGTCTCACAGATCGCTTCCTTAACTCAACTGCTCCACTGCGGATAATATCCTTACTATGAGTATCGATGCCATCAGTTGTTTATGATAACAACCGGTCCTCGGACAGACAGCTTTACATGCTCTCCTAGGCTCAGTGAGGAGAAGAACGAGGACACCTCTTAAATAAAAATTTGTACAAATACAAATATCGGCATCGAGCAGGAATCGAATCCGCTACGGTTGGCGTCTTACACACATCATTACACCAAAACAGTTCTAGGTATAATATTAAACATATTAAGTTATATGTTCGTATACAATAATACACAAAACAATCTTAATAGCTTTTGTTCGTAAATCCTGTTAAGAACTTAATTAAGAGTCTTCCTAACTTGCGAGTGCCTATTTAATGTGAACGAGTGGGTGTTACTTTTATTCACATACCTAAATGTAGTTCTCTTAGCACCGAATGAAGCTGATTTTTGTTGATGTGAAACGTAGGCGAGGGTAAACCCGATTGTTGGCGTGGTGATACAGGCCTTGGGAACGTATCGCCACACTATAATTATGATGATAATTATACTATACTATACTATATAATAATTGAGTTGTCATGATTTTAAAGAAATTTTTAATTAGAAATTTTTGTATGTAAAGAAAATAAATGTTCATTAAATGTTTCACATATGCCAGCCGTCACGTGGTGGCTCACTTTTTTTTAAAGAATTAGGTCCGTAAATGATCGATGGTAAACAGTTACCATAGCCTATAGACGCCTGCTACACCAAAATGCATCGCAAGCGCGTTGCTGATCCTACCCCCGACACTCCCCAGGAGATCTGGCCGGCTTACTCGCCACAAGAACACAAGACTGCTTGAGAGCAGTAGGTACTCTTATTTAGCTGTGATCTTCTGTAAGGTTGAGGTACTTCGCCAGTCGGGCTGCTCCAGATTTTGACCAGGCTATACCCTATAGTGCCCTACCTCAATATTATATTTTGAATATTAATTACCCTGACATTTGATATCGAAAACCCGAACCACTAGCTATACTCGTACTTTTAATTAAATATTTATATTTCATACACTGTTTGACTTTTATGTGAGCAACGAAATTTTATACTCTGTATAATTGTAATATAAAAATGGAAAAGCAACGTTATTTGAAATGAAAGCATCAAATTAATTAAATTAATGGACATTTAAACGGTAATATTTGATTACCTTTAAAACAGAGACTTAATTACTTTGTACTATTTTTAGACAAAAGTGGTTTAAGCATCTCAGAAGTCCATTCAGATTTCATATTTATAGGATTCTAAATTAACTTAATTGATTTAATTTAATGCCGAGTGGCTACGGCAGAATATAATTTAGCCACCCTCTCTCTTCCCGTGAGTGTCGTAACCGTAAGAGGCGATTAAGGGATAACAAAGTTCCACTACCACTACGAATTTGAAACAGTAGAAGCCGACGGATGGCGGGATAACCATCCACCGGCTAGTTTATTAATTATAAAGTTGTTCATAGTCTACGCTATCCGCTTATACCGCCTATCCATTAATACTATAGGAAAGGCCGTAAGGGCACCTATATCTATTTATAAGTTTTAAATTAGTTGAGTATACATTTGTGGATTTGTGACTTAGACATCTTATATACATCCCCGACTTCAAACCCAAATTGAGAGAACAAGACCCTGACAAATTGAAAATCGAACCCCACGGATTGTTGCACAGGAATCATGGGAGGGGCTAATGTTTATCAACTTCCTCGAGTTTTAAAAAATTCCTATTTTTGTCAATTATTGGGATACTTTTGCGATTCTTTTACTAATTTTTGTTGATTCGTGAGTGAGAAAGTTGAAATCGTGAGATCTTCTAAAGTTCATTGATAGAAGTGTCACCTAAGTTACTGTCGAGCCTGGGAGGACATTGGCCATCCCACGGCAACTACGTATTTTTCCTGTTCTGCGCTCCTAAGCTATGTTCGTGCCAAATTTCATGGCGATCGCTTAAGCAGTGACTTGTTGTTGTTGAACCGTGAAAGTTGAACAAACAAACAAACTCACTTTCAGATTTATAATATTATTAGTATGGATAATACAAGTTATATTAAAATAATAAAATAAATAATAATTATATACCGTATTATACGTGACTGACAAATTAGGGATGTAAAATCTAGTAAAAATTAAACATAATTAAGTAAATTTAATTCTGTCCATAGCTGCAGAGAAGCCCAGAAATTCAAGAGAAAGTGCAGTAGTCGCATGGCCGCGCTCGTCGTGTCAAGAACCCGGCCTGCGGTTGCAGAGACCGCCTTCGTTTGCTAGCTGTCCAAGGTGCCCACATCGAACTTATTACGATGGTAAGAAAACGTTATACTTACTTGACACTGTTGCTGTAGCCACATTAGTATGTATATATATATATATATTATTATGTTGTTTATATGTATAGATATCTTTATAATTATCTTTCTATGAAACGTCTTGAATTACCATACCCGTGACAACGAGATTTGATTAATTCAGCCTGTAAGATCCCACTGCCGGGCTTAAACCTCATTCTTCTTGTTCTTACAAGAAGAAAGAGGCCCCTCTTCTCTCGGAACTTAATATACCATGCTGATCCACTGCGGGTTGGTAGCACAAATACAAATATCCCTCTCTCCTCCCTACAATACCAGAGTTGTATCTTAATGATGTCGAGATAATCTTTCTATTTTTATGATTTTTGCTTTTACTGTGAAATTAAAACTTAATGTCTTCGACTTGTCTAAAAAATATTTATGCAATACAAATCTTTTAAGCAGTATCTATATGTTAATACGTGAAGCAAAAACTTTGTATCCCTTTTTACGGAAATTGCGCGTATGGAACGGATGAGTATGAAATCGCACACTTATACTATAGTTTATATAGAGAAGGATTGCGGAATGCTAATATTTTCTTAAAATTATACATAAAAATATACATTAAATTACTAAAAAAAAAGCGTTACACACACCACCGCACTCACACACGCAAATTATACTATTTGTTGATTGTCAAAGTCTGTAGTCAAATTGAAAAATTTAAAATAAGGTTCTTTATTTTCATAATTTTTTGGTTTTTTTTTTAATTTAAATTTTTAATTATGGTCAAATTTCGACCTCTAGGCGACCACTAGTCATAATTAGGAACTAGAAGATATCAACGAATAATGTTTTCTGAATTTTTCAATTCGGCCCAGTAGTTCCAGAGATTACCGCGTTTAAACAAACAAACAAACAAACAAACAAACAAACAATCAAACAAACAAACTCTTCAGCTTTATATATTAGTATAGATTATGATCTCTTATAAATTTTACTAATTTAAAGAAAAGACAATTTGCGTATAAATCTTATTCCACTTTGAGTAATTTCCATTTCAAAACATTTAAATGTCCTAGTGCGTACTTTTCAGTCCAGTCTTAAATAGAGCCTTTGTTGAATTGTTTTACTTGAGAAACGTCATAATTATTTGTTTGATATTCAAGTACCGTAATCCTGGGAAGTGTGTAAAGCGTAAGATTTTTGTTGAACGGTGGAATTAGACGGTAAATTGTTTTTAGATTTAGATTTCATATAGAAAAATAAGCGAGCTCTATATAATAAAATTCAATAAGAGAATTTTCATTGAATGAATTTTTTTTCTTTAAGTAAGCTTAAAAAAAAACACTTTTAAACCATCATTTTAGAAATTATAAGTATACTAGCTTCTGCGCGCGACTTCGTCGGCGTGGACTCCGCTCCTATTGGTCTTAGCGTGATGATATATAGCCTATAGCCTTCCTCGATAAATGGGCTATCTAAGACTGAAAGAATTTTTCAAATCGGACCAGTAGATCCTGAGATTAGCGCGTTCAAACAAACAAACAAACAAACAAACAAACAAACAAACAAACAAACAAACAAACTCTTCAGCTTTATTATATTAGTATAGATTTGTTTCTGATAAATTATTTATGGTTACCTTAATCTAACAGTTTTCACATAATATCAATTTATAATCGGATTATTTATTCAAAATTATGTAAGACTTAAAAACAGCGTTTCTGTCTTACATAAATTTTCATAATAACATAGTAAAAAAACCAATTGTGGACCACACTTATAGAATCTTTAAACCTACCATACTGTTTGACAGTTTTTTTTGGTTCTATTAGCCTTAGAGTTCTAACTAATTGGTTAGATCACCTAATATAAGTAATTGTTATTTAATTCTACGTAATTAACCTTGTTCTTAATAGATTTAATAAACTGCTATAATTATATTTCCTGAATTTTAAATTTTTTAAAGAGGTCACTATTTATAACGTTTCCTTTTCATTCTACTTTTAATGAAAGCCCTTTTTGATTGTAACAAACAAAATACTACTAACTTATTAAAAAAAAAAAACAAGATTATATAGGTCTATTCAAAGCCTTTTATTTTTCTTTTTTCTTGCTAATATTAAACAAAAATAGTTTGACCTACTATTTACAAGAATGCGGTATTTGCCCTTGAATTTATGTGACATCAGAAATTTCATTTGTTATAAGGATAATATGTTTATTTGGGTCAATAAAATCTCGGAGCACAGATTGTAACTATAGTTCAATCGCGTTAAGGAAATTATGAATCATCGCTGTCACTTAGCTTAGCCATGACCTTTGACCAATTAAATCGTTGTCAATTAAAAATCTGAATGGTTTACATCAAATGGTAAATCTAAGAACATTGTTCTAATTTACAAAGACTTAGTTATTCAATATATAAAAATACATATAAATCACGCCTCTTTCCCGTAGGGTTAAGCAGAGACCACTTTCACTTTCCACTTGGTACGACCCTTACATACTTGTTTCACTTCGTCCACTTTCATTATTCCTTTCATACATACTCTTCGGCTTAGGTTACTCTTGACCTGGCTTTTTTTCAAGACTTCTCTGATCTGGTCTTGAAACGTTCGCCTAGTTCTACCCCTTCCAACACTGCCATTCATACTCGCCTAATACACTTTTTTCGTCAATAGTTCTTCATTCATTCTCTCGACATGGCCAAACCATCTTAGCATACCTTTCTCAATTTTTATTACTACATGGGTATGGAAGAAGAAACATGAAAGCAGAATAAATACAGTTGAGAGCGTTAAAATCATGATAGGAGTTAAACTGAGTGACAGGATGAGAAATAGTAGTTCAAGGTTTGTAGCTAAGCTAAGTGACAGCAATGAATCATAATTTTCTTAGCGGTAATAGACTATATTAACAAAAACAGCTAAATATTAGAAAAAAATCTACAAATAGAACTTTTGCAATTTGAACCTTTTATCTGTTTGGGCTAAAATTCCATCTCGACTAACAATAACATCTTTGTTATTCTGGATTATTGGATGACAAATAATTACGTCAACTTTGGTTTTAGCCAAATCAATCCTGAACAACTCTCAGATGTATTAATCACACACCCATCGATCCATACGTCAACCCTTACAAACTTTTACGTCGTAATAATTAAGATACATGTCTAGTAGTATTGGAGGAGGTTGTTACTTCTCTAGTTCTGTAAGAACAAGACTAGGAAGTTGATATCACGTTTTCTTGACATCATATAATATATATAATTATTTATTTCATTTATCTTTTCTACTTATAATTTTTTTTTATTTTTAACGACCGCTCTCGTGTAATTGGTGGGTGCGCCATATATACAGCTAAACACCAACGACGCGGGTTTGATTGCCGCTTTGTATTTGTACAAATATATCTTTCCGGTATGGGTGTCTGTCCTAGTGGGCCTCCCCACCGTGCCTCGGATAGCACGTTAAGCTATCGGGCCTCGTTGTTATCATATACATCTGATAACGATCGTTACTCATAGTAGGAAATATATCCGCCAACCCGCAGTTGAGCAGCGTGGTGGATTAAGCTCCGATCGTTCTCCTACATGGAGAAAGAGGTCTATGTCCAGCAGTGGGATGTTACAAGCTGAATCAAATCGTATCGTATCGTATATTTTTATATAATTACAGTATTTTTTCTGTTTTTCATAATATTAGATAGACAAGAATTTATTAGCCAATATGTTGTTTCTTTTTGATACAAAATATTTATTGGCAATATAAAGTTTTCCTTTTTACCTTTTCATTTAAGATTATTATCTTTGTATCATAAAATATTGTTTACGTAAAACTATTCCACTTTCTGGATGGCGTATACCTATTTATATTGTTATCTATGTTTTCTATATGTTTTCGTGTATTAAATTAAATGTGTTATTAAAAACCTTCATTTGTTTCAGCCTTTATCCACGGACGTAGAGTTTAAGGAAAAATAAAAATTCAACTTTAAAAAAAACTGAAAATAAAATTATTATTGATGTCTAGTATATAGTAATTGACTGTAACATTATGTAAATATTATACAAAAAGAGTCTTAAAAATGTATAATGAATGTGACTAAATGTGATGAAATTTGAATAAGATTAAGTTGTTATACTAAGAAAATGGTTGTATCTAATATCATACAGTGATTACATAATTTTTAAGTTTATAAATAAAATTTTAAAAAATGTTTAAGTTTAAGTGTCACTACACTAAAATGCATTACAAGAATGTCGTTTATAAAATACATTAAAGTAATTGTTTTGCTGTAAAAAAATTTAATCAAAGTTGAAAACGTGAGTATATGAAAACTCGATTTTCACGGTTTATCAGAGATATTAATTTTATATTTTTCATGTTACTTTTATTTTATGGTATTAAGTCGTCAATATCGGATTTATGTAATTGTAAAATTATTGTATTTAATAATTTATACTTTGTTCAAGAGCATTTGACTAAAACTTCAAAAAAAAAAGCAGGAGGTTCTCAATTCGACTGTATTTTTTTTTTACATGAGATATCAATAAAATTTAAAAGGCTTAATCCGAATGCTGTATATCAGAAGAGATTTTTTTTTATTTGAAGAATATTATTCGTAACATATAACACTACAGCTGACCATAGCAAAGCAATGATTACTTATATAATTTTCAAAAAGAAAAGAAATATTTTTGAACTTAACGCGATCGAAACCGTAAATCTAGTGAAAATATTTATTGATTTATACTATTTTTATTTATAATGCATATTATAATATCGCGCGGTCGCTCGCCGACGAGATGGACAGACCAAGTCAAGGACTCTTCTGCCACTAAATTTTGCACGGTCGTGAGAGACGCCATGGACAGAGACCGGTGGAGGCAAATCATCCGCTCCAGAATCAACCCTGATGCTGACCACGATCCTCAGACATGAGGGACCGACAAGAGAGAGAGAGATTATAATATTTTTCACAAATTTGAATTATCATTTGTATTTAAGCGAAATATTTATATCAAAAGAAACCAGCGTAAGGAGGAGGGTGGAAGAGAGTTTTAGGGAAGAGGTAGGAGCTTTCATTACATTATATTTTGCAGATAGTGACAAGGATGGGGGGAAACGGTCAAAATAATTAAAATTTATGATGACGTATTTTATAAATGGCCCTTATTATTATCACTACGTTTACTGTTCAAACGTGGTCACATACATAATAATTTTAGTGGAAAAATATTTATATGTTTGTAACAATGAAATTGTGAAATGTATAGAAGCTATGAGTGAGTGATTTTAACATCAGTGTTATAATATCTATTATGAAGGTTGACAAAAACAGTGTAAATACTCACGGTGAATTTTTATTGCTGTGTAAATATTGTATTAAAAGTACTGTTAAAATGAATTAGTGCAAAATGCAACAAATATGTTATTTTTAACAGAAAAAACCAGTTGAACAAAATTGGACTATTGTTGCATACGTTTTATACTTAATTGAAGTAGTTTGCAATTAATTTAATCATGCGTAAAGTCATTGTACTAAAAAGTAGGTCTAAACATTTTGCCATCATGCATCTTACCTACCACCAACACCTTGCTATTTGTATAATACGAACTAAAAGCTTAAGTAGTAAAGAAACGCAGCGAAGTACGAGTCTCTTAACTAGGGGTTTAACAAACATGTTTTTGTATTTATTTTTATTTATTTATTTATACAGAAAAACTTTTAGCTAAATAACATAGATTTAGATATACAAATAGGTACATAAAGGCCAATTAAAAGTTTCCACATATAGTTATACAAGTAAAGTTAAATATTGGACAGACACGTGCACTAATGCGCTAACATAAGACTAGAGGACTACTGGACTATAGTTAATACAAAAAAAAAAAAAATTTGATTCCCTAAACCAACAGCCTACCTGTGGTTGAAAAAATGATGTTATGTATGATGTTTTCTGCCTAAATAATTGATACGTCTGTGGACCGGATTACTGTGATGGATTGTTATTGATGTATTAAAAAAAGGCTCAGAAGAAAAATGTATGAGACTGGCGGTTATATTCTCTGTATGTAAATATTAATTAACTCACTGTTTACACTATTGTCGATGTTGTTGTGTACTATTGTATGTTTAAATGGGCCAGTGAACAGTGTCGAGTGGATAACTTGAAAATTATGACATTTCAATTTATGTCAATTTTATGGGCACATTTCACGAACAAGCCTAATTTGTGGTTTAATATATTTGTAGGTTAGACGATAAATTAAGCGTTGATGTTAGAATAATTAAATTTTCCATGTAGTATAAATAAGTCTGTCAATATCAAATAAGCTTTGTATTTAAAAAAAATTGTATATAATTATATATGATGAGGATTGCTGAGAACCGGGATGTTTGAAGATTGGAGAGGCCTATGGCCACAGTGGGCTGCGATAGTTTGAATCGAGGTATTTATATAGTTAATACAATTTTACATTATTGTAATATTATTGTCATTTTAGTGTAACATTAAAGACACAATCGCTTTAACTTTTATTAAATAACTGAATTTTTTAAATAATTATCCTATGAATAGTCTTATTGTAATTAAATAATTTCTATAAAACTTCTTGGTTATAAATATGTCTATACATAATTATATTCGACATCGTACAGCAAATTTAAAAAATGAGCCCTACAAATTTTATGAAGGAAAAGCTAAAAATGCAAAATCATTATGATCCTATAAAGATTAAATTAATGAATCTCTTCTTATTAACTCTCAATTTTACATTATTTGTTTTATTTATTTTGAAAAAGTAATAACATTCCCTAATCTATACATATAATAAAATAGTAGGAAAGACAATGTATGTCCGGGATAAACTCAAAAAGTACTGCATGGATTTACTTCAAATTTGGCACGAATATTATCAAGAAGTCGGGTCAACAACATAAAGGCTACATAATATTATCACGCTATCACCTACGGGGAACGAGCAGTGAACGCACGCAGATGACGTCGCGGGCAGCAGCTAGTTTCGAATATATTCTGCTCACTGCTCTTAAATAATCGAGTTGGTTGTGAACACTAATACACTTTAGTATTCTTCAGAAATTCTGGAGAGCTAATGCAAAAAATTTTGAAGTAAGAACAATAAGCTCGAATACAAGTCATGTTAATGACATCGTATCTTCGTTTTTAAATTTCTAGCGCATCACACAATATTTTTTATCTAATGGTTTTTCATAAAAAAATGTGTGTGTGTGTGTGTGTGTGTGTGTGTGTGTGTTTGTGTGTGTGTGTTTGTGCATGCGTGCGTGCGTGTGTGCGTAAAAACGATAGTCGTGATATTTAAAAATATCATCATCATTTCCTATGTCCCCCAGATGGGGCAGAGGACGTCTACAGTGCGCTGCCATCTCGCTCGGTCTTGGGCTAATAAAATTTTAAAATTATATTTATCTCTTATTTTATTTTTGTGTTACCCACACATTAGGTAATTCTAAACAATTTTAATATCATATAAAAAATCGACCGTCACAGCGGGGATCCACCTGCATCTCCGACTGACCGTGTCGGTGCTCTAGCCCAGTGGTCGGCAACCTATCGGCAGGCAAGAGCCACAAGGTGGCAAAATAAACTAAAGGCGGGCCGCACTTGTGATATTAACCCTAGATTCTACCTGATACCTACGTAAAACATATCCCATAGAAAAAATTAAAATGGTATTAAAATTGTTAAAACATACGGTTATTTATGTGTAATTATATGTTTGGGCATTATAGCTAGAAAAATAACCACCGAAAAAACATTCACGGGCCGCAAGTAAAACGTCCTCGGGCCGCACACGGCCCGCGGGCCGCGTGTTGCCGACCGCTGTCTAGCCAATTGATGCTTGACATTGCTCGCACAATTTTGTCTTCAAGCCTTGCGGAATCTTCGGGTGAAAACTTAGCGAAACCTGCCAAAAGTTAAGCCGCTCAGCTCAACCAAATCCTCCTATCGGCTTCTTACTCGAAGTTGTGAAGTTGTAAGAAATTATTATTTATTTTATATCAAATCTTAAAATTGACCAAAAATATTTCTTAATACTTCTGTGAGTCGTGACGTTTTCGTGACGGTCTAATTGGATATTAAAAAGAAACTGTAACTGACAGCAAAAAAGAACAGCATTCTCTTTTTACGCTCGTATAAATGTATTTTTAATAAACAAATCAGGTCACCAGCCCCTAAAATTAGCATATTAGGAATAAAAAGCTATTTATTATTTGGCCATATTCTATTTTATATTTTATCCTGAGGGCTTGCAAGAATTAGGTTAAATATATGGAAATAGTGTTTTCTTTACGATTTTTATGCGTCATCACTCATCAGATACGTGAAGACTGTAAAATGTCTGGAAACATAATTATAAATTTACCCTCCCGTTAGATCTAAAATATCTTCTTACAATTAAGTAGAATTTTAATTACGAATTAATCATACGTTTGATTGTTACGTAGGTTGTTTTACAAGCATAATAATACCTAGATACCTTTGATGCCAACAATAATCAGACTCTTACTAGGGAACTAATTTACTTAAGCAAGTTACGGAAATGTTCCCAACATATTCCCACATACCTTTTTAACTAGTCAGGGCCAGTTGCTTTTCTCTCATAATTATGTCAAATCCAATTCACATATTATAATACCTATGCTATCTAGTTAATATGTTATTATATAATATATACTAGCTGTGCCCGCGGTTTCACCCGCGTTGATTTGAGGGAAAAAATAGCCTTCCTTCTTCTTAAAGCATAACCTTTCTCTTTAAATAGGCTATCCACCTCAGAGGAATTTTTCAATTCGAATCAGCAGTTCTTGAGTTTAGCGCGCTTAAACAAACAAACAAACAAACCAACTTTCAGTCTTTCAGGTTTATAATCCATACTATCCATACTAATATTATAAATGCCAAAGTAACTCTGTCTGTCTGTCTGTCTCGGAATCACGCCAAAACTACTGAACAGATTTAAATGAAATTTGGTATACAGATAGTCTAGAGTCTGAAAAAGGACCTAGGCTACTTTTTAATGTGAAAAAAGGGTGTAAGGGGTTGTATGGTTGTAATGAAAATTTGTATTTATTTATTTAACAATTTATGTACACTGGAAAACAATACGAAAAAGCACTTATAAACAATGCTGATACAAAGGCACTACTTATCCCACGATGGAATCTCTTCCAGTAGTTCTGCCACAGGAAAATTATAAAATAATGGAATTATGATGACTGTATAACGTTCGTGTTTCGTAACTGTCAAACATTTCATGTTCATCCCATCGATATGGTAGGTAAACACTCCCCTAAAATTAAAGAACGTATTTAAATAAAGGTTTTGAATCGACAACATTTATATCTACAATATACGGATAGTGGCGTATTTTAGATCACCATATTATACTTATCTATGTTTTAGATTTTAAAAGTGTATAATAATGTCAGTAATGAAAACGGATTGACATAATAAATATTGGTTGTCAAATATTTATGCGTGCGGTGCGTTCAGAAATTTATTTAGAGTAAACTAAGAAAAATATATCAAGCTACTTAAATATACAATAAACGATAAATGTACAAATGATTTAAATACAAAAAAACCGTTCAATTGATTGGTCTCATTGAAACATTCCAGATTATTCTGTCAACCCAGTCAATGTCAATATATTAGGTATATAAAAAATATTTTATAGCTTTTAGTATCTTGATATATTTTCCTTAGTTTACACTAAATAAATTTCTGAACGCACGCATATATTTGACAACCAATAGAAATTATGTCAATCCGTTTTCATTACTGACATTAATATACATTTTTAAAATATAAAATACGCCACTATCCGTGTATTTTGGATACATGTTGTCGATTCGAAACGTGTATTTTAATACGTTCTTTAATTTTAGGGGAGAATTTACCATATCCACGGGATGAACATTAAATGTTTGACAGTTACAAAACACGAACACACTTCCATACAAATTTTCATTCCCACCTTTCAACCCTTTACACCCTTTTTTCGGCATTAAAAAGTAGCCTATGTCCTTTGTCAGACTCTAAAATATCTATATACCAAATTTCATTTAAATCTGTTCAGTAGTTTTGGCGTGATTGCCGGACAGACAGACAGACAGACAGAGTTACTTTCGCATTTATAATATTAGTATGGATAAGGCACATTATTATTGGTAGAGAAGTCGACAAAATAGAATGTTCTGTACTCTGTAAATAATAATTCGTTAAATTTCTTGAAATGAAACATAATTTATTCAAACAGACTTAATATTGTTATCAAATTTAATTTCACGACGAGAAACTTGTTATGTTAATAAACTATTGCCACCTGTTCTTTCTCACTATTGTGATTAATTTTATATTCTTGACACATTTATTATACGTGATGGTATAAACAGATGGAGAAGAAATAAAGTTATATTTTTAAGAGTGCGAAATTTTCATAACACCATACTTCAGACAAAAGTTGAAAACCTAATATTTACCAAAATAACTTAAGAAATATTTGCTAAAATATCGTACAATATAGAAAATATATATTAAAATAAGAGCCTACTGTCAGTTTATAGTCGGGACGTTAATGTAAAAACGTCGTAAATCGTCAAAATAAGTTGTTTTTTCCTGAAGGTACCTCACATGAGCTAAAAGGTTTTAAGAAAATGATTGGTGCTATTTTTGTATAGTTCCATCATCTATCAAAACTTTCATTTAAATATATTTGATATATCATAAATCACATACGAGTAGTAAACATTAATAATAATAATCTTTCACCGTTTTTCAATTGACAACAAACGATTTATTATAATTCTAGTCATTTTATGATTTTGACACATTTATTTATTCAAGTAAACTACATTTGCATAGAATATACAGAATTTGATAGTGGACCCAAACTAAGTTACGCTTGTATCTTGGGCCGCCATATAATAGCTACAGGTTACATAGTAATAACATTTATCCAATTAATATATATCATTTTAACATACATTATATTTTATTATATATATTTTTTTCGTTAATATATTACAGATTTGTTCAACAGATAACTGTTACGGTATAAATTATATTATCGTATATACGTTTCGGTAATAAGTATCAATCTAAACATAATTGGGAACGATTTTATATGAAACTCGCAGCACGAATAACCATGTTCAGTATGTAACGTCCCTAATGAACGTGAGTGATAAATACGTTCAATTGATAAGATATTCATTGTATCACATTCAACCAATCACCAGATGTTGGAAATTTATTCCATTAGTTCCCGGCCAATCAAGTTGATAAATGGTATAACAGTGAAAGTAAATCCAGATTGAATTCAGCCTGTGTAGCCATTATTACTGTAATGTATCTTTTGTTAGATGGTTCACTTTTGCACGATTTGACATGTATATCTAAAAAGACATTTTTTGTAACAAAACAGCACCAAAATACAAGCTGACAATCAAACAAACAGATGTATGGCTCAACTTAGTCTATTCTTTGCTTTTGCTAAAATTAAATATTTACTAATACCATTTTTTAACTAAATTCTGTTTTTACAAAAGTATTAATTAAATAGCTTTAATCTATTAACCTAGTCCAAATGTTATAATTTTAACCAAAATAATATTATATTACGCGTTAGAGCGTCGGTCACAGCGCTGAATTGCGCCTCGATTCGATCCCCGCACATGGCATACATTTGTATTGGCCATACAGGTGTTTGCCTTGGTCTGGGCGTTTATATGCTTGTGTATTGTGCTTGTTTCAGAACCCCAGACACAGTAGTAAATCCTAGTTGGGTGAGACATTTATGTTATGTTTAATATTAAGATATATTTTAGGCTATATGTTATATCATAATATTACGATGTAATCGGGCGGAACGGTAGTAACGAAAATAATTATTCGATTGAAACGGCTCTATGAGACAATTACTTATATATTTACCTATGCTATTTTTAAAGAAATGTAAAAATGGGAAACGTTTTCAATTCAATTGTATTTTTAATGTCATTATTTAGAACTTCTAAGGGTGTATCGATTTTTATAATTATGTTTTATTCTAAAGGTGATGCTTGTGTTATATTTATTTTTAATTTTTTAGTATTTGTGCGAGATCTGATCAGCAGTTTTTTGGTTAATAATGTATAATTAGTATTACTTGTTGATATAAATTTAAATCTTACTTTTTATTTTGAGAACAAACATTATTATTATAACTCATTTCAATGTGTTCTATTATTTTAATGTGTGTTATTTGTATGCGTGTTTTTAAAAATAATTATAGTTCGAAAATTAAAATACGAATATGTCGTCATAATATGAATACTAGGTACTATCGCTTTGTTGTGCAAGTAGTCATAAAATTTTTGAAACTTTTAAAATCTTGATCTTTTGAATTATCCAAAAAAGGTATTAATATATTGAAGTTTTTTTGTTTTTGTTTATAACAAATCTATTAACATATGTAACGCCATGGTCCAAGATGGCTTGATATATTTATATCGATACTGCTGTACCTAAATTTTAAATATTTCATTACAGTTATGCATGCAGGGATGCAATAAAATTTATATAAATATAATGTTAAAATTGATATTTTTTAACATTGTAATAAAATTAATCTTTACTAAGAGTTTTTTTTTTACGAATATAAACGTAAAACTCAACATTAAAATTAAATTGGTTTTATATTTATATATAAATAAATTACAAATTTAAAAATCTATTGCATATTTTTGATGATAATAATTATAAATATATAACCTTTTATTACATAATTATAACCTATGTATTAAATATAAATTTTAATGAATGTGAAGAGTTATCTTCAAATGTAAATATTATTATAATTACTTTGTTTATTCGTTATTTGTAAATAAAATGTTATTATAATATTAGGAAATTATTTTTGTAAAATATTGACATGTGAATATTTTGTTATTGACCATTAAAAATCCGAATTCTATTAATTATTGTTTCTTTTATACTCACGACTCACCTTTAATTAATAAAGTCTACGTGATTCATGAAATTACTAAAAAAAACCATCTATTCAAGTCCAAAGAATCATCATTTAGGTAGAATTTAATGCATTTTTCAAACTAAGACATCTCAGTTTAAAAGGGCCAATTCGTTAAAAATCTGTATTTTTAGGAGTATCTTTCTTTAGAAAAAAAATTGTTCGTACAGTGCCATCAGAATAACTTCTCACAGATTCATCATTAACTCGTTGGTGTATAAATTGTTGTACCTTCATAATACAGACGTAAAAATAATAGTCCATTAATCATTATTATTATTGTGCTGTGTGGTTACGGCACTAAAGAATGTAGCCACCCCCTCTCTTCCCGTGGGTGTCGTAAGAGGCGACTAAGGGATAACACAATTCTACTACCACCTTGGAACTTAAAAAGCCGACGGATGGCGGGATAACCATCCATGCTGGCTTTGAAATACACAGGCCAAAGACGGGCAGCAGCGTCTTCGGTGCGACAAAGCCAGCCCTGCGGTCACCAACCCGCCTGCCCAGCGTGGTGACTATGGGCAAAACTCATGAGTTCGCGTCATAATGTCGGGCGCGAACTTGTGGAGGCCTATGTCCAACAGTGGACTGTGATAGGCTGAAGTGGTGGTGGGAATCATTATTATATTTTTACAAGCATTATTATTTATTGGGAAGAGAACACGTAAGCATAGTACGAGTAAAGACACTCGGTTATTTTACGTTCTTAATCTATAGTTCTCGTCCGATCACCGAAGTTAAGCAACGTCGGGCGCGATCAGTACTTGGATGGGTGACCGCCTGGGAACACCGCGTGACGTATGTATAAATAAAAAAATCGCCAAAATGTATGAATGCGCATAACTTTCAAACGACTGCGCCAAATTGGATTATTCTTTTTTTTTTGTTATTGTCAGGATAATATAGAAAAAAAATAAAAAAAATCTATATTATAAAAAATATGGCGGTTCGCCGGTCAGCGAATAATTTTTAAAACTTTTAACGCAGGCATGGTAATTTGTTTCAAAAACTCTACAGTGGAAGCACTAAAATATATCTTGCAAGCATTTGTGAACAGTCTTGTTGAATTTTTAAGTCAAATAAAATGGATGTATAATAAAATATAATTCATAGGAGTATTTTTTAACAGGTCACATTTCAATTTTTTTTGGACTAAATAACTTGGCAATTAATTTAATTTGACTCCATTCTACTTCTTTATATATTGTATCCTTAAAGTTTTAATAATGGAAAGATTCATTGAAGTGATTTTAATTATGTTTGAGATTTACGCTTCTACAAAAACCTTAATTAACCTAATACCTCTAGCAGGAAAATTCTTGTATATAAATATACTTATATATATATATATATATATATAAATTTCGTGTTAATTACCAATTTTTAATTAAATTAACCAATTTTTATCAAATTTTGTAAGCATCCATAATTTGTTCCAACATGGGAGATAGGGTAGAGATGGTAGTTTTTATCTCAATTGGATAGTGCTTCTATCGGTATGTATACAATCAAATTTGGTAGCTATTTTCCGGGCAGGACAAGGCCTGCCGGGTCCGCTAGTATACATCATCATCATTTCAGCCTATCGCAGTCCACTGCTGGACATAGGCCTCCACAAGTTCGCGCCAAAAATGGCGTGAAACCACACCCACGGGAAGTAAGGGGGAGGCTATATTCTTTGCCGTAGCCACACAGCATAGCTAGTATACATATATAGATATAATCCAAATCCCGGAAACGGCTCCAACGATTTTCATGAAATTTAGTATGCAGAGGGGGTAGGGGACGATAAATCGATCTAGCTAGGATTCATTTATAGAAAATGTCGTTTTATTCGTGTTTCAAGGCAATGAAAAACTGCTACAATATCATTAGAATACGAAGTTAAATTTTGTCACGGTCTTTAAGTATATAATAGCTCGGGTGGGAAATCGGACAGTCCCGAAACAAGAAAACCCCAGTTCAAATCCACGTGTCTGCAGATCGATTATTTTTTCATTTTTTTTTCTAATTGCACACTTGATTTTATATTTAAATAACCAATTCAGATTTTTTTATTGTTTTGGTTAGATCGAAAGATATTGTTCATATTTCATTACTTCAAATTTCCAAAAAACACGATTTACCTAAGTTAAATCATTATTGAGATTCAAATTTATTCTGTCGAATTATGTATGCTATAACTTGTGCCTGAAATAGGTAATACACAACTTCAGAACATCTTAAGATAATTTTAACTTAAATTTCCATGTTTCCCTCGGAACAGACAACATCTTTAATTAGAATCATAGGAAAAATATCAAAAATTGAATTATAATGCAAAAAATACAAGGGAACAGATTGCTTAATTAAATAATATCGATTCAACAATCAATTGATCTAAGCCTAAAACCTTTTTTGAAACGATTAATTAGCAGAGGTTCATTGATTATTCATTGAATTTTAATCCATCGTCAATATTCCCACAATACATATTCAGCGTCAAATATTCCCACAATACTCTCTTTTAATAAACGACCAATGTATATTTTAACAATGATTAATAAAAACGAATGTTTGCCATGTTATAATGTCAGTCTGTTATAATATCTTCCGGCACCAACAAAACTAATTCAATTTACGAGTAGTTGTGTCAGATGAATTCTGCTTTCACTACCGCCAAATATAGACTCTATATATCTTTGACAATAGTCTCAGTATTTGATGATCGAATTCACATAGTCGAAGTTTAATTACGATCAACTTTCATCAATTCGATTCCCGTGTAGTTCGATCATTGTAACAGATATTTATTTTCGTGTAAGTATTTAAATCCTGTCTGATTCTATTTGTCCTCATGAGTTTCCCAATCACTGTCTGAAAGCGCATCCTCAGCTGTCTCCATTATCGTAAGAGCTCAAAAACCAAAATATACCATTTGGTGAGTCATCTTAAAAAGGCTCGCTTTTTCTCGGGTCAGTCTCCATACCCGGCCCCCCAAGCGGTGACGCTGCGCTGTTAAAAGGCCGGTCAATGTACACGGATAACTTCCAAACGAACGTGCCAATTGCCGGTGATTCTGTACTATTTATTTTTTTTCGTTCGGTAACGTCAGGACAAGGTTAACATAAAAGAAAATAACAAAAACAAACTTTTATGGGTCTTTGGAAAAAAAATCCTAATTATTAAAATAGTAGGTACTTGTAAATACAATAAAAGCGAAATAGCACACGACAGCGACTTTTGGAAGCCTTTAATCTGAATGAATAAACGAACGAGAGTGATTTAATAAATGTCAATATTCAAAATATTTTTTGTGGGCTTAATCTCAAATGATGAAAGAACGTACCGAGGATATATTTATAAAAATTTCGTGTGATGTATTGATCTCCCTTTACTGGGGATGAATTAATCCAGACTAATCGAACGATCACTTACCTATTTTTACCTACGGAATAAGGTTTTATATTTATATTATTATTTGCACCTATAACTTTAAATTTGATTCAAACATGTTATTAAATTATTTCATTTTACTAACCGACTTCCAAAAAAGGAGTAGGTTCTCAATTTGATTCTATTTTTTTATATGTATGTTACCTCATATGACTGGGTGGACCGATTTCGATGATTATTGTTTTAACCGAAAGGTGGTTCGTCATGCGGTCCCATTTGAATTTAATTGCGATCTAACAAGTAATTTTTGAGTTATACCTAATAATTCGTATATACTTGACTAATTTTTCGTCAACTTACGTAGTATTATACCGCATAACTTGTCAATGGTGGCTTGTATTAGTAAAAAGATGACTTTTTTTATGTTACGAGTCCGGCAAACAAGCGTACGGCTCACCTGATGGTAAGCGACTACCGTAGCCTATAGACGCCTGCAACACCAGAAGTATCGCAAGCGCGTTGCCGACCCTACCCCCAATTTCCCCCAGGAGCTCTGGTCACCTTACTCACCAACAGGAACACAATACTGCTTGAAAGCAGTATTATTTAGCTGTGGTCTTCTGTAACATCGAGGAACTACCCCAGTCGGGCTGCTCTTTCCTGCTGTGCCCTACCTCACTTAATGATACCTCAGTTAATATACCTACCTCAGATGCTTGTCATGTAGTTCCATTTTAATTTAATTGAGATTTGACACGTAATTTGTCAGTTATATCTAATAATGCGTATTTACTTGACTGTTTTTTCGTCACCCTACATTGTATTTATACCTTAATATAACTTTTCACTGGGTGCACCGATTTTGAATAGCCTTGACCACTTTTCGATAGGCAAGTTATCATAGGCATATTTGTTTATAAATTATATTTGATAAAAAGTATGTCTCATCGAGTTATCAGATCGGTGAAGGTCGATGTTCTACGTCTCCCCTACTACTACCACATGAGGCACACTGTCGTTTATCTGAAGTAACTCGGGCTTGCACTATATATATTTGCAATGCACAACTTAGAAAAGAGCTATTTACAGATAACAGTGGAAGGCAAATGTTGAAAGGACTAAACGGCCACATTCGTGACTTGGATCTTGGATTAGCAGTTTAAAAAATTAGAAAATTTAACTCCTCATCTTATTGTCCACTGGTGACCACTGGTGCTTGATTAATTTTTGCCCGTGATATCGGTATGGTGATTCAATATGGACACGAGGCCAGCATTTTCATATATCCGAATATTATTTGTAATTTGTATTTTTAACGCATTATAGTTTTGATTTTTTTTTCCAGAAAAGCAAAGTAATTCGATAAAGTTAGTACAAATATATTACGTAAAATTTAAATATAAGCAAAAACTGCTTTGCAGTAGACTTTGTACTAAATCTAGCCAAAAGCCTCTTTATTTAAATATTGTGTTTCCTTAAACGAGTTTTGATAGAAACTGTATTACAAATTTAATGAAATTTCCTCCATCTTTGCCCAGTATCTTTATCCATTGTAAACCCTTTGTAAAACTTTTTTTAAGAAAAATAAAATATGAGACGCCTCATTAAGTTATTAAAAAGTAATCAAGAAAAAGGAAAAATGTTTGACCACGAAAAAAAGTTGGAAAATTTAATAGCGTATATAAAGGTTATAACCAATATTCACGTTTTTATCATCATTTCAAAAAATTGTGTATTTGTCCCAAAAAGGCTTTAATTTTATACAATGTACACAAAAAATGATTTACGAGAAGTAGAATTTATAATTTAATCCGTAACATTATATTAAAAAAATTTAGATTTCTGAAGAAACTTGTAACGTTACCTCAAACCAAAACGATAAAAAATCCATTCCATTTAGATAGTACTTACATAAAATAATGTAGTTATATATTTCACTGGTTGATTAGGTTATGTTAGTGGGTAATAGTTAGATTATTTTTTTATTTCAGTACAACTAGAGGGACATAAAATTACCAAAACACTTAACGAAACGAGTGATTTATTATCAGCGCATGTCTAAAAAAGTATTTTCCGACGACAAAAAATTTTCCATGAAAGAAAGTCATAATAAAATATAAATATATTATTGACATTGTGTTGCCATTATTGTTAATGTCTATCTATCATCATACATTTATAGAGCAATTATTTTGCGAAGGAATATTTTTACCAAACAAAATAAATAATAACAATTTTTGTTAATACAAGAAAAAAACATTACGAGGGTACTTTACGTTCAAACGACTTTTTTTATTAGGTGAATCTTTTTATTTATTCATACGTACATCTAATACTTTGAAAATTCAATAAATAAAATATTACTAAAATGTAGCGAAATTTCAAATCATCAGTAAGGTAGGGCACAGAATCACTGAGGTAGGCCACATCAGGAAACTTCCTGCTTAAATATAGAGCAGCCTGACTGGGGAAGTACGTCGACCTTACAGAAGATTGCAGCTAAATAATACTGCTTTCAAGCAGTGTTGTGATCCTGTTGATGAGTAAGATGACTGGAGCTCGGGTCGGCAACGCGCTTGCAATGCTTCTCAGGTGAGTCGTACGCTTGTTTGCCGACCTAGTTGTATATAAAAAATCATAATTTTGTTACATATTATCAATACATATTATAAAACCAAGTCGCTTCCCGCTGTCTGTCTGTCCCTATGTATGCTTAGATCTTTAAAACTACGCAACGGATTTTGATGCGGGTTTTTTTAATAGATGTAGTGATTCACAAGGAAGGTTTATATGTATAATATATGCATAATATAGTAGAGGAACAGTGATAGGTTTAGCAACCGTGCGAAGCCGGGGCGGGTCACTAGTAAATTATTAAACAATAAGCTAAAATAGAGCTCCAGTTAATTTTTTTTATATTATATATACTTTGATGTTTTGTAGAGTAAGAGTTGTTTAATTAGCTAATTGGTAAACAGATCGTTACAAACATGAAAACTGTAAGCATATCAAAACAATTTTCCTTAGAATGTTAATTAATAATTTGTAGTCAGTGTTTTGTTCAGAGCTGGATCCGATAAATGAACAAGGCGGAGTACGTGTTTGTTACAGGGCTGTATACTTAAAATGTGATCAAATACAAAACAGAACAGAAAGTTAAGAAACAAAGGAATTATTCAAGAATTGTTTTTAACTAGAATGATGTAGTTTGTCAAATACAGGAGTGTATTATTATTTGCTAAACTTTTAGGACCAAAAAAAGTCTTATGTCAAAAAAATAATATACGCTAAGATATACTAGTACGGGATCCCTAGTACATATTTTTCACCTGATTACTATCAAGCTAATTTTAGTAGGGGAGTAGCTTCATTTTGATGAGACGAACAAAAAGTACCTCTTCGAAAACTCTCGATTGTGGTAGATAATAGAGTTAGCAGCTTTTTTTTATATACTTTAGCTACATAGTACTTATTTATTTTAATTAATGTTGTTGTCTTGTGGTGAGTAAGGAGGGAGGGTCGTGTATAGGATCTAAAATGCGCTTATAATGTACCTAACCATCAGGCACCATACGCTTGTTTGTAGCCTTGTAATAATAATATTCTTCATATAACACTAGAAACAGGCACTTCTTAAAAATTAACGGTTTGGTGAACCGATAGGGCCTCGTAAGTTGTATCCTGATGTTATTTATAACGGTTATAGAATCTAAAACGTAAAGGCTGCCAAATTTACGATCCCAGAAGTCTATCGAATTTAACGACGGACAAAATAAGTGGTTTCTTTATCGACCATTTGGCGAAATTGTGGCGTATAATAATTAACGTTAGAAAGCTTGCGTTGTCGTTTAAAGATAGAGGCAAAAATATCTCAGCTAGTACGCGATTAGTGACACATTAACAATACGATACTAGCTGTTACCCGCATCTTCGCTTGTGAACTATCAATTAAATTTACAAAGAGTTTCATAAATTAATTACCTGATTAAAGTATGAGGTTAGTTTTTTACCTCTTGGTATACCAAGCGAGAGGAAGAGAGCAGTATTATTTAGGTGTAACCTTCCGTAAGGTTTGAAGTACTTTCTCAGATGGGCTGGCCCACATTTTAAGCAGGATAAATCCTGCTGTTCCCTACATCAATATATTATCTATACTAATATAAGAAAGCTGAAGAGTTTGTTTGTTTGATTGATTGTTTGTTTGTTTGTTTGAACGCGCTAATCTCAGGATCTACTGGTCCGATTTGAAAAATTCTTTCAGTGTTAGATAGCCCATTTATCGAGGAAGGCTATAGGCTATATATCATCACGCTAAGACCAACAGGAGTGGAGTCCACGGCGACGAAGTCGCGCGCAGAAGCTAGTGTATAAATAAATAAGTGAAAATCTCTTAAAGAAGTAACATGTCTAGCTATCTGATATAACTTTTGTATTTTATATATATTTTATAATGATTACGTTTCATCAAAAATAAATTCAAAAATGTTTAAGTTGAAATAAATAGTTTTCTAATCAGTCCTTAAGTGTCTTTTTGTTTTGAAAGTGATCCCATTAGCCACATCTACCATTCAATGGTACAATTCAAGGTTGTCTGGTAGAAATCGCTTACCTAGCGATAAGACCGCCATTGTGCATAATATTATTTTGTAAGTTTTATTTTTTTTTGTAAGTATACCTTTGTATGTTAATGCACAATAAAGTATATTTATCTTATATTTATCATTCAAGCTAAAAGGTTAGTCGACATCACAGGAGACCGAAGAGCTGGCAGCTACCTTGGACAAAGAATTATTATTAGTCTAGCTATCCAAAGGGGAAACGCTGCCAGTATCTTCGGAACCTTGCCTAAATGGACTCCTTTTAATAATATATTTTAGTTATTAGATATATTATATTTTTTAAGGTTTTTAGTTTTAGTTTCATTGTTTTTATATGTAATAGTAATTTACTCTAATATTACAAATAAACATATACAATTAAAAAAAAGAAAAAAAGTAAGTTAAGTGGTAAATTGTAAATACGTATAATGTTTAATAAACTATTGTTAAATAATAAATAAGTAATATAGTTATCATTAAACGATTATTCATCAAAACTCATACATACTCTCAACATTTTTATACCATTAAAATATGTACCTATGCAATAAAAACTTAAAAAATTCAACAAAAAGAAAATCATACTAGAAAAATGAACAATACAAACCACAGGGCACCTTTACAAAAGCTTATTAAAAGAGAATAAAGAAACGAAATAAGCTCACAAATTGTATTCAAATGACCTACGAATTATTCTTGCCTAAATAAATATGCTGAATTTGTTTAATTCTATTCAAGCGTTAACCGCTTATAATAAACTAAAATTTTTTGGGTTATTATTCAAAATCATTTCGACATAACATTAGAAGAACTTTCTTAAGAGAAATTTATGGTTAAACTAAAAATTAGAAAAAAAACTGAAAAAATGTAGTCAATCTTTCATAAAGTGAAAAAAAAAAGTTAACAAGACTGAAAATTTCACCTCATTTGCATGACGCTATATTAAATTTCAAATTGAACAAAATCAGAAAAAAAAACAATGTTTCTTAAGAATGTTTTATCTTGTCTTCTTATCTTTGACATACACACACGGTCATCTGTTCCTAAGGAAAGCAACTTAATGCTTGTGTACGTACTACGTAGGTAACAGCTGACTGATATAGGTATATTTTTTACGTCACAACGTCTAATAAATCAATGAACACCGGCGGCATGCACGAAAAACGATGTCTCATTGTATCGTTACGCTCATTGTTCCGTTACGCCCATTGTAAGCTTACGCCGCATCGATCTCTTTTCCACTCGATTGGCCTATGCTTCCAAGGAGATGTTTTGTTATGATAGTGTGACGTTAAACTATCGTCCGTAAACCAAGTTTACAGATAACCTTTTTTTTTCTATAAATACTTTTACAACAGCAGGGGCGGGCGCAGGCTGATTACCCACACCCGAGCGCGGAATATGCTTAAGACGGTCCTGTATAAATATTACACATTTAAATAAATATGTTTATATTAAAATATAAATCTAGACTTATAAAATACATCTTTATTATGGTCTAAGACTAGACAATCATAACCTTTACCTATCTGCTTAATGGCAAATTTTTTTTTTATATTCACTTTGGTATGATAAAAATAAATCGCAAACGAGTTGGCTGAAAAATTTCAGACCAGACTATAATTATTATATTCGACAACCGAAAATCAAACCAGATTGTAGTTTATTTTAATATTGGAAATTTTCATATATCGTAATTGAAAGTGTTCCCTTTTATTCTCAGTTTATTGACCTTTGATACAATATAATTTTACTCCTATTATTACTGGATCTCTATTAACGTTAAATCAACTGAAGCATACAAAAGTCAACTGAAGCACAAACAAGTTATTAAACATAATATTATATTTACGTAATTCTTGTTTTGTCTTCTATTTCTTATTGATTGTTAAGAGCGTGCATAAGGCGAGCAAAAAATCAGATTTCACCCGCGCGCCCGATGAAACAAAATATACACAAAGCCTCGTGTCAGAGTGCGATAGACGATATAGTTTTGAGCGCATTACGAATGTAAAAAACGACAAATATGTTATTTTGTATATAATTCCGAAACTAAAAGTAATTACATTAAATGCCTAAGCATAGCCTTTACTCATATTTAAATGTAATTAATTATCAAATTTTTGTCTTAATGGTCATAACCATATCGAGTATAAATAGAAAAAATATAAAAATTAGAGGTTACTTCGTGATTATATTTTATCGAGGAAATTTCCTTATTTTATGTTTTTGATAAAGGTCAACCCTTGCAAATATCACGTAGTTTCTCATATATTTTTATTTTAAGATTTGGTCTGGAACTTTTCATGTCAAAACAAATAGAAGATGGTAATTTTGCATTATGCGCACTCTTAATTACACGTGATCACAGAGTAATGACATGTATTGAATTAGCATGCGGCATACAACAATAATAATAAGAAAATCTAGTGGTCGTAGGTCCTAGTGATTTAAATCAAATTTTGTATTTTGTAATTAATATAAACATAATAATTCTTTTTTAAATTTATTTGTTCAAAATACAAAAAAAAAACACATATTGTAATATTGATTGTCTTTGTCTAGTTTCAAAATATTTTAACCAATCAATTAACAAAAGAACAAAACCTTTATTATATAAGCATACATAATTACATATATATATGTACTATACAAAAAAATGCTCTTTAGAGTAACTCAACATTAATCAAGACTAAAATTCTGATCTACAAAAATATACAAGTGTATTAAAACCTAAGAAAAATTATAAAAGATGCTCTTAATTTGATTGTGTCAGCAATAATCGGTACTATGATTGATACAATACGGCAGCAAAAATGCACGTGTTCACGAAAAATTCACTCAAGCTAGCCGCAGCTACCCTTATCGCGTGGTGTTAACAAAACTAGACGGTCAAATTAAAACCTCGTTCCAGTGCTATCGATTTACTAACATTGTTCCAAAAGCAGACAACAGCTGAATTGTTGAATGCAGATTATATATAGTGTACTTCTATAATGTTTTATATCGTTTGTTAACTGGTGTTACTGTGTTTTACTGGTGATCTGTGATAAAAAACAATCTATCAAAACTTCAGAACACAACCCAAATGTAGACGGAAATGCACCAAACCCATCGACCGTGTCAATATAGTAGTATTGTGACAAAGTTCCGAGCGGCTTTGTCGATTGTCTTCAGTGGAATATAATTATGGTCATTACTTTGGTACGACTTTCTTATTAGCTAAACTTTACTCTATTAATATTTTTCCGGTACGTAGTACACCTAAAATTATTAGAAAAATGTTTTATAAATTTGTGCAAAAGTTTCGAAAATTTAAAATGCAGTTCATTAAAATGACACCGGCTTAATTGGCATTAGAACTAAGGTAACTTATTCATAACTTTTAACGAATGTAAGCTTGGATTATTTGTCTATTTTTAATGCAATGAAAAGCTAAAATTTACATTCAAATCATTTTGTTGTTATAAAAGTTTTGATTGATGTAAGTTATAGTGTACATTATACAACAAAACGTACACTTTTCTTCCTAACATTTTCATTTTTAACCGACTTCCAAAAAAGGAGGAGGTTCTCAATTCAACTGTATTTTTTTTTATGTATGTTAGCTCAGAACTTTTGACTGGGTGGACCGATTTCGATCAATTTTGTTTTAATTAAAAAGTGTAGTGTGTCATGTGTTCCCATTTAAATTTAGTTGAGATGTGACAAGCACTTTTAGAGTTATATCTAATAATGCGTATTTACTTGACTACTTTTTCGTCGACCTACGTTGTATTATGCCGCATAACTTTTTACTCGGTGTACTGATTTTGATGATTCTTACTTTAATCGAAAGCTAATACTTGTCATGTAGTCTTATTTAAATTAGATCGAGATCTGATTACAACTTTTTAAGTAATCTTTAATAGCGCGTATTTACTTGACTATTTTTTCGTCTTATTACGTTGTATTACTTGTCGATGTAATTGAAGTCGGTTTTTTTCGTTTGCGAGCAAACACAATTATTTTTAACTTATACTTCGTATTTTTTTTGTGGTTTCCACACATGAGGAAATTATAAAATGTTATTTATTATCATATTAAAATTTCGATCCAGCGGGATTCGAACCCGCACCCCCGACATACCGTGTCGGTGCTCTAGCCAATTAAGCTATGGAACGATGTCCAGCCGAATCGAAATTTTGATATGATTTCATTCGGTTTTGAAGCAACCGTGGAGCTGTCTATAGCGAGTTCTTTACAGCACCCAACTATTCAAAGTTTCATATTACAATGAATTCTTTGACGAGAGATGACACCATGCTATTTTTAATTCGTATTTTTTTGTGTTTCCGACACATGAGGAAATTATAAAAGTAGTCATACTTTCTTACTCTTACTCGTACGTATACTCTTTTGTTTATTGTTAAAGTCTGACGTCAAATTGAGAACAGATTATAGATTAATATTGTTGTTTCAAACATAACCATAATAAATTCATTAAAATCTAAATTATTAAAATTTAGTATTAAAAAAAGGCAGGACTCTAACAAAACAAAACTTAAAACGTTACTTATGATCATAATTATATTACAAATTATAATATGCAAAAATTATATGAGCCGTTGCCTTTTAGAAGGTCCTGGCTGAGGTTCTTTGGTGGCGATGGGTCCCAGTACATATTCTACTTTTTCTGGAAATTGAAAGACGTGGTGTCATTAACCTAGGAGAGATGAGGATTGCACAATAGATTGTGAGATATGTTCCGCTTCGTGCTGAGGTATCAGGTGCAGCAGTGGTTATCTGGTTAAGCCACACCTGACGAGCAACAAAAAGACCCAAGTGAGTGGGGGGAAAGACCAAGAGACCCGATGCCATCGAGGAACCATCCATGCCATCGTTTATATTACATGTCATATGCATAAAAATATATCAATTTACAATACAAGACTAAATTAATATTTTTCAAAATACATCCTTTTTGGTAATTTGAACACGCCACTCATTCAACGATGCATAAGATTCACAAGTCATTCAAACGTTCAAATTTTGTTGACTTGAATACAAATACAATCTTCTAAGAGCTGTTAAAGAACTCGAAGAACATGCAATTAATGAAACCAAGTAGTAAACATTTTATTCACGGCAATAAAATGTTACAATTCTCTTAAGCTCCTAGCAACCTCATGCAGGATTCCTAATTACATTAACAATCACCACTTTTTTCAGTAAATAACTCTAATGTATGACAGTGTCTTTAATCTTATACTATTAAACGAGCAATTCTTGTATATATATATATATATATATATATATTTTTTCTGAATCTCGGAATCGGCTCCAATGATTTTCGTGAAATTTAGTATGCAGGGGATTCCGGGGGCGAAAAATTGATCTAGCTAGGATTCATTTAAAAAAAATGTCGTTTTATCCCTGTTTTTAGGCAATGAAAAAATATCATTAGAATACGAAGCTTAATTTCACTACTGTCAACATAGCTGAAACAGCGTAATTAGGATATCGGCGGGTGACAAAGCGAGTTGACCCGGGTTCGAATCTCAGTCTCAAGATTATTTTTTTTTAATTTCACTCGTGATTTATTATTTCAATAAAATTAAAATACAATAATACCGAGAAAAAAAAAACAAAAAATAAAATGGAAATACCGAGCTAGGCTCGGTCACCCAGGTACTATTTATTATTAAATCAAATGTTTATTTACTCGGATTTGGTTTTTTTTTTAATTTGGAGATAAATATAAAAATTAAATCCAAAGCAAAATACGATGTAACATATATACATATGTATTAAGTACCTACCTGGGTGACCGAGCCTAGCTCGGTATTTTCATTTTTTTTTTTTGTTTTTTTTTTTTCTCGGTATTTTTATATTTTAATTTTATTTAAATAATAAATCACGAGTGAAATTAAAAAAAAAAGAAAAAAAAAATTATCTGGAGACTGAGATTCGAACCCGGGTCAACACGATTTGACACCCGCCGATTTCCTAATTACGCTATTAGAGCTATGATGACAGAAGTGAAATTAAGCTTCGTATTCTAATGATATTTTTTCATTGCCTAAAAACAGGGATAAAACGACATTTTTTTTTAAATGAATCCTAGCTAGATCAATTTTTCGCCCCCGAAATCCCCTGCATACTAAATTTCACGAAAATCGTTGGAGCCGATTCCGAGATTCAGAATATATATATATATATATATATATATACAAGAATTGCTCGTTTAATAGTATAAGATATATTTCCTGAGGAGATGGGGAAAAAGTCGCCTTTAAAGGCATATTGGTAAACATACTTTTCGTTCGCAAGAAAATAATGAATATTATTATATATAAAACGTGCTATTGAACTGGCGTACTTCCTAATATAACCTAAATATGCAACTTACTTGCCAACGCTTAAATAAAAATAATAAAATTGAATATTAAATGATTATTTATAAAATTACGGTCGTGTGTACGCTAGTGTAGTGTATTCATAATGACCGAGTCTCCTGAGTTTTAAAGTTAAGTCGGTTATTTATATCCACCCATGTCTTCTCAACATTTTTTTTCAAATGTTTATATTAAAATAATTGGGTTGTCTGGAAGAAATGGCTAAATAGCCTTAAGTCCACCCATTGTACTTCACAGTCTGTAAATGTCTTTAATGTTTAAAATGTAGTTGTGGTGTACAATAAAGTGTAAATAAATAAATAAAATTACGAATTAGTAATGAGCTGTATGTCTGCTTCATTTTTTTTACGTATACTTTTGGCTATGGTATTCCTCCAGTAGTAAAAAGTTATATGTGCATAATTATATGGTTCGTTGATTATCGCTTTAAATACAGTGCAACAGTCATGCTGGCATTATTCTCATTTTAGTCTTGGTACGGCTCAGTAACAACCGCTCTGGTGTAGTGGTGCGAGTAGTTGCCTAACACGACGGTTTACGGGTTCGATTCCTGCTCGAATTCTATTGACTGTTAATTATATTGAAACATTTTTATATAATGAATCGAAAATTAAAGTTATTGTTTTGTGTCGGAAACAGTTTTATTACGAGTATTTATGACGTAATTTTTTAAAGAAATTTACTCCGGAGAACTTACTTCGTTATATTAAGATTTAAATATCCTTAAGATTTAGCGATCACTGCATGTTTTACTTTACAAGAGAATCCTTTTTGTGACCAGCCACTAAATAAAAAATAATGTTATATAAAATATTTGGTAGTAGCTCTTTTTGATAAACCGAGCAAAATGTATTTTGTATAAAAGCTTGGAGCATGTATTCCTGAAATCAATTTACTGGTATCATTTTGTTCTTACTTCGTGCAAAAAAAAATTGTTTTTATTTTGTAATAAAACCTTTTCTTTTTTAAACTTGACACGTGCGACATTGCCGGCTTGAGTTCATTCATTCATTCACTCAGCCTGTATCATCCCACTGCAGCAGGATTTGAGTTTAATCAAAATCAAAACATTTTTTTTTCGTCATAAGGTGGTATTACACACTTAACGAAAGTAAAAAAAAAAACATTTACAAAAAAAAAACTAAACAATACAATAGAAAGTTAAGGCAGCAAACAATCAAACAATAAAATAAAAAATATCTTAACATTAGGTACATTACAAACTTACGTAATGTACCCAGTGTTATAAGCAGCCTTAACTTAGTCAAAATATTAAATTACTAATGTCTCGGTAGACATTACCTACCTACTTTATCCTCGGCTTTTTTAAATATTACAATAAGTAACTAATTAAAGTCCCTAGTGTAGGCCGAGAGAAAAAAAGCCGGCGGAAAAAAAACTCTCGGTACTCTTTTAAAAGATTCAAAGTCAGATACAAGATAAAAACGCAGTAGTTGACCAAGAAATGATCAGGACAAACACGAGACAGCCAATCGTGCGTGCCGAGACCATCCCATGCCACCTGCTCACAATATTTGTAACTATCTAATTTACAAGGCGGGTCATAGACATAGCCTGGTCGAGCTTTATTCAATCCCATGCCTTTTCATCATTGAGGTATTCATTGATTGTATAATAGGCTTTATTGCATAATGCTCGCTTAATATTTTTTTAAACTTCAGTAAAGGCAGAGATTGAAGCGCAGCCGGAATCTTATTATAATTATATTAAGATAGACATTCCTATAAAGGAACTACTTTTTTTCTTGAGCCGGCATTTAGGAAAAATTAATTTGTGGTCGTTCCTGAGTGTTAGATACATCATTTAAGGCATTTCGATCACTACGACTAACAAATAAATGCCTATTTTTCCGTATGTACATTATATTTTCATAAATATACTGCGATGCAAAGGTCATGTTGATCTCTTTAAACTTCTCTCTCAGAGATTCTTTACATCCCATTTTATGAATATAACGGATAGCCCTCTAATCTACCGCGCTGCTCCACTGTGGGTTGGCGGATATGTTCCCTACCATGAGTAACAATCGCTATCAGGTGTACATATGTATCTATACCTATATGTATACACGGCGTTGGGGGACCGCTATCTATCCACGCAAATGAAACCTGCTAACGTCAGTTTTTAGGCGCTGCATGTCCCGCAACACTATACCATAGCGGTTATCAAATAAGTAAAACAGCGAACAATTGTTTCATTGTTTAGTACTATAAAATAAATATAATTAATAGGCTAGGTTAATTTGGCCACACAATTTACGTAATTGTTCCTGCTTCGATGCCTGCCTTCAATTTGTCATGCAATCAGATTAATTGACGTGTATAGATACTACTCTGCTTCTGTTGAGTAGACCGTGATAATATAGCATTTCTCATTAACAGCAAATCAAACTAAGACAGAATTTCTACTAGAAGTTCGATCAAGGTGACAACGTTTTTGAAAATAAATATTACAAACTTTACCTAACTTTATTTAAAACTTTAATTTGCTTTAAGTAATATAATAATGTTAGTCACAAAAATATCGATTATTTTGTTATCAAAATTAATAATTGCAGTTTTCAAAGTCTCGTCTAAATTTGATTAACGTTACATGTGTCGCAAAAGATAAATAATCATTTTATGTTGTTATATAACCGATAACCTTCGAGAGCTACATCAAATACAAGAAATGTACAGTGAAATGAAATTTTGGATAAAAATGTCTATGTAGGACACAAGCGTGCTTCTAACAAGGTTTCCAATTTGCCAACACAATTTTAGCAGTCACTAACATAGTAAACGTACGATTTCTAGATTAGAATTCCGACTCATATTATGAACTCTAATTTTAAATTCCGCTAAACATCAGTTTTTCATTCATTTTCTCAATTTGGAAATGATAAAACTCCTAAATAATTTTTTTCACCATCTTTTCTTATTAGATATTTGAATATTATACGTAGTATTAGTATTATTTGATAGTTCCTATGATTTCTGCCTGTTCATAAGGCAGCTCGAATTAATTTAGTATACTGGAATTTAATATTTATAACTGAATTCTTACAAAGTCGTTTATATTATGTTACGTTGCTAATTAATACATTGTCAAACTAAAATACCTCATAAATAAAATGACTACGATATAGAAAACATTAATTTAAATAAAAAGTTATTAAAATCTCAAAATTTTAAAATCGCAAGAACGTGTTCCTTATCTCTGTAAAATAAAAACGTTAAAGAGTTCTAAATGTAACGTATTTTTCTTGAATCGAATTCTTTAAATAATATAATATTAATATATTAAATTCTTTTCAGGTATCCTGTCGCTTTAATATGCAGAACGATAAATGTTTTTCGATACTTTCATTAATGGCGATTAAGTGTTTCGAAAAATATCCAATAAATGGCAAAATTCAAAGCACGTGATGGCATTGTTATTTTCAAATTTTACGTCCTCTGGAGTCCTGTTTCGTTATTTATAATTTAAGAGCCTGTACTTAAGCCCAATCTCCTTTTATAAATCATAATAGGCTACCTGATAAATTAATATTATAAATATATAAGATTTTATGTTTATATAAGATTTTATATGATTTATATAAGATTTTATGTTTATGTAATGCATAAAACTGAACATTTTTAATCATTAAATAAAAGGAATAAAAAATAATAATAAGCAAGCCTCCCATCTCCTAACTCTCCATTGAAACTATTCTTTATAATTGTGTTTGCTCGCAAACGAAAAAAAAACCGACTTCAATGACATCGACAAGTAACAACGTAATAAGACGGAAAAATAGTTAGGTAAATACGCGCTATTAAAGATTACTCAAAAAGTTGTAATCAAATCTCAATCTAATTTAAACAAGACTACATGACAAGTATTAGCTTTCGATTAAAGTAAGAATCATCAAAATCGGTACACCGAGTAAAAAGTTATGCGGTAGGTATAATACAAAGTAGGTCGACGAAAAAGTAGTCAAGTAAATACGCATTATTAGGTATAACTCTAAAAGTACTTGTCAGATCTCAATTAAATTAAAATGGACCACATGACACGCAAAACCTTTCAAATAAAACAAAATCGATCGAAATCGGCCAACCCAGTCAAAAGTTCTGAGCGAACATGCATTAAAAAAAAAACAGTTGAATTGAGAACCTCCTCCGTTTTTGGAAGTCGGTTAAAAGGAAATAAATTTAATACTTCGAACAGGGTAAAATATTCTGATATATTATGTACGAGTATTATAGCAAACAATTGAATAAAAAAGAAGAGAAGCTTTATAGGTACATTTCTGTTCTGTTTACATTTAATTTTAATTTAATTTTAAGGTACTGTTTAAAAGAAGGGACTGGCCGCTAAGAAAACATTAAAAAAAAAACTTAGCCACAAATCCATTTCGCGTTCTGTCTACGTTCCTTCAATTCAATTTTATTCGCACCCTTATTTCTGATTCTGACTTCTTAAATAAAGCATGTAAAGTAGGCCCTTCTAAGGCAATATACTCAGCTTGTACAATTTCTTATGGCTCGTAGCCAAATTTTTTCCCAAATCTGTATGAATACTATACACATAGACTGTATACTGCATATTTATTTTTTGTTTCAGATATTTTTAGATATATATTATATTTTTGTCAATAATGTTTTTTTGAAAATAAAACTTTTGTTCCACTTATTGAAGTGAAATTTCTTTAGGCGTGTGAGGTTTAAAATTTGAGCGACCGGTAAAGTGGCAGTATCATGACGTTCCGTACTTGGATGGGTGACCGCCTGGGAACACCGTGTGAGGTTGACTTTTTTTCAACTGGTTTTTTTTTTGTATTTCAAATTCTTTTTTTTTTGTATTTTTACTTAGTTCTTTTTTATTAGTTTGCCAAAGAAGTTTCACTTCTGACATGATTTTTTACATAAGTTGCAGTTAATCAGGGAAATATTTTCATTTAGTTTATATCCACGTCTTATCATTAAATGCTGTCGTAAACATATATTTCCATGACTTTTACTGAATCCTTATTGCTAAACTCTGTCTATCAATATTCTGAGACCGTCCTTAACAACAGCGTTAAATAATTCTTTTAGGTATTTGCTTGAAAGGCGCTATTTAATAACAAGCCTGGATTACTAATTGTAAGACGAATTTAGTTAGTTAGCTGCAACTAAATGTAGGTATTTTAAAAGAGATTTCATTAGTGAGATTTTAATCGGAAATATTAGTATTTTACAACGTACAGTATAATATATAATAACAGTACAGTATAAACACGCCGCGTTGGCGCAGCGGTCACAGCACTGGATTGCGATTGGCTGTTGCGCGGGCGGTTGCGGGTTTGATCCCCGCACACGACAACATTTGTATTGGCCATACAGATGTTTGCCGTGGTCTGGGTGTTTGTGCAGTCCTTGTGGGTCTCCCCACCGTGCCTCGGAGAGCACGTTAAGCCGTCGGTCCCGGTTGTTATCATGTACACCTGATAGCGATCGTTACTCATAGTAGGGAATATATCCGCCAACCCGCATTGGAGCAGCGTGGTGGATTAAGCTCCGATCCTTCTCCTACATGGGGAAGAAGCCTATGCCCAACAGTGGGATGTTACAGGCTGAATCGTGACAGTATAAACATACAATAACGCGTATTTAATTGAATGTTAAACCGAGTACTTACGTCGTATTACTTGTCAATGTAACTGAAGTCGGTTTTGTTTTGTTTGCGAGCAAATACAACAATTTATTTTTTAAAATAAAATTATCGTATTTAATTTTTCTTCAAATCTAATCGAGTCTGTAACCTCGACGGATTAATCCTCTAGCGTTTTATATATGTCTGTAGTGCGCTTGATTTCACTACTTGACAGTACGTCTGAAATTCATTAAAACTAAAACTTACTTAAAAAAGTAAGTTTTATAGCTTCCATTTTACGTTATCACTCACTTTAAGCTATCGCAGTGCACTGGTGGACATATCTCACAACACACACATGCTGGACAATCCTCATCCAGACTCTACCAGCAATCTTACATAGATGGTCCTTTCAGAAGGCCGAATAGCCACACATACTGCGTTTACCAACACGCAATCACTACTCCAGAACACGCGGGATCCAGGGACCATCGATCCTAGTACACAGGTGACCAGCACACTCACTGTAACTTCAAATTGCTAATTCTATGGGCTATGTCAGTTCCTTTCGTTCTGTCGTGGATATTATCGTTTCTAATCCTATCTTTGAGAGATATCCGAAGCATAACCCGTCCTTCCTTTAAACTAGAATGCATATTACCTTCTTGTAAATAAATTCTTTAACAAATTTTTGGAGTTATTAAAAGTAGTAAATCTTTATATTTTTCTCTAAAGTACTTTAAACTGTGAGACGTTTTACCTTCCTCAGCCTTGTATGATCGTATTTCGTAAAATAATTGGAGCGTTTCAACATTTTTATGAGTGGAATTTGAGAAACTGATTTTTACCTTTTCTTTAGCTCACAAGGACCCTTCAAGCTTTAAATATTACTCATTATAATGAAACAACTTTTTTCGAATTTTATCGCGGTTTATTAAGTTTTTTAAATGTCCGACGTTTCGGATACTTTACAGCAACAATGGTCACGGGAGGACTATAAAAAAATATTTCGTTTAAAATATTTGTTGAATTTAAAAAAGTGTTTTGAAAATAATAATAAAAAAACAATTCGACATCTTTATTCTATTTTTATTGGAATCTTGATCGTATTATGTTATTGTATATTTGTCTTTTGCTGCTTATAAAGATTTTTTGCTTCTTCTTCTTTCTTCATCTTTCGCTGATGCCTTGTTCTTCGTTTTGCCGATGATATCGTCATCTTTGCGGAGACGTTGGATGAGCTAGGCCAAATGCTGGCCGGCCTAAACGAGTCCTCCCAACGAGTCGGTCTCGGTATGAACTTGGACAAAGCGAAATCCCCCAATTTCATCTAATATTGCTCATAGAGGATCATCTGTTGATTTAGCAATTTTTTCCTTACATTTAGCTGGAAATGGAATCTCATCAATCTTAGGGGCTATTAATTTTATCACTACAATTATTAATACTCCCGACGAGTCGGTCTCGGTATGAACTTGGACAAGACGAAAGTTATGTTTAACAACCAAGTCATACCGAGACCGGTATCAGTTGACGGTATCCTTCTCGAAGTTGTTCAGGATTATGTCTACATTGGCCACACCATTCAACTAGGCCGAAACAACTTCGAGAAGGAAGCTGATAGGAGGATTCGGTTGGGCTGGGCAGCGTTTGGCAGGATTCGTCAAGTCTTCACTTCGAAGATTCCGCAATGCTTAAAGACAAAAGTCTTCGAACAATACGTCCTGCCTGTGTTGATATACGGAGCCGAGACATGGACACTGACGAAGGGACTGGTCTACAAGTTTTAAGTCGCTCAACGTGCAATGGAACGGGCTATGCTTGGGGTTTCTCTCAAATATAAGTAGTGTGTTTGTACCAGTTCTGGCTCACGAGCCAGAACTGGTACAAACGGTCGGTCCTCTGATCGAGTGATCCTAAAAAAAAAAAAAAAAAAAAAAAAAAAAAAAAAAAAAAAAAAAAAAAAAAAAAAAAAAAAAAAAAAAAAAAAAAAAAAGGTTTTGGGGTCATCTAAATCGATTGCACGCATCCATTTTGTGCTAACTCTAACGATTCGCGACTTAGGTTTCTACATTTGCAAACTCCAGTACCCTTAATTACCTCTATTGTCCGCTTATCTATCGTTCCTCGAGCATCGTCGCTATTGTGCTCCATCCATTGTTTCTCGAAAAAGGTCGTTGCCGCTCTTATCTGTTTCTAATGATGCACCTTGCTTATCTGTGCTATTGTATTATATTATTATCATTCTTTGTTATTCTCAATGTATATATATATATATATAAAAATAAATAAAATTGGAGTGTCTGTTTGTAATATTAAAATAACCGTGTTTTACTAAACTCATATGTATGCATACTCAGTACATATACCAAAATATTTATTTATAATTTTTGTGTGTCTGTCACTGAACAGTAACTATTTTGTAAAGCTCCACGCGGATGAAGTCGCAGGCACAGCTAGTCATAAATAAAACTCATACTTTTTTTTGTTACAATTTTTATTTCCAAAATGTTATTGCTGATTATGTATAAAATAGGAGCGAAACATCTCATCCACTAAAATATCGTTGTACAATGTGTTCCCTGTAAAAATGCTCGTAAAACTGTGCATTGAACATCCCCGAAACTTATACAGCAAATACATTAAACAATATTCGCCACAAACTGAAGTCCACTCATTCTGAATCATATCAACATTCCAGTCCCATCTTTTACAATTCCTTTTTAAAAACTCTAGATGATATCGTGCAGGTGATCGTCCGTATGAATCAAAATATTGACCGATGCCATTCGTATCGATATGTAAAGCTATCCAATGTGAGCCTGGTTTATCATCTGTATCTAAATTGCATATTATATACGTTGGTACGTGGGTATACATGGGCAGTCTATTAGCAGCATAAACATTATTTTCTAGACTGGGGTGAATCTTTTTCAGATGTTGTTGTACATCTAGTGTATCCATGATATTACTGCTATTAGTAGATTATTACTGTACCAATCTATTCAATGGTTAACATAGGAATGATTAATTATATTGATTTCTAAATATTAAATCATATTCCTTAGTGATAATTTGTATGATTCATCAGCGTAGCGCGTCTCGTCGTGTCGTCAATACGAAACATACTTTCTAAATATTAAATCACATTCCTTAGTGATAATTTGTATGATTCATCAGTGTAGTGCGTCTCGTCAATACGAAAGAATGCGAGATAAGCTTGTTGACTCATAAAGTTACATCAGTTTCACTGTGGAAATACCTTAGATAAGATATATCCTATCGGTGCTTTATAAGGGCGAGCAGCTGCCATTATGGAATCAGTGTATAGTCGTTTGACCGCAGTGGATCTACCAATACTACGTTTGTATTACTTCAACGCTTCAATGGACCCGGACGTAAGTGTTTATTCTCTTGACAAACTTACTTTTCTTTCTGTTGTTTTCTTACGTGTGTGTGATTAAGTGTAAACAAATTGATATTAACATGATAACTGTGTTGTTGCAGAAATCATTCAACTTCAATGAAAATACCTATAAATATTACTACTCGCCACTCTCCCCTCAAGAAGAGAGTGATAACATCGTCATTAATAATGGTGAAAAAAGAAAATCGCAATCGATTGATCATTTTTTTGAAGCTCAATCAAAAATAAGAAAGAGGAAGCTGTTATCGTCAACCGTAGCACGAGCCGCTAGAGATGGTGTATCATACATTTCTACTAATTCCGACGACGGAGATCAAGCGACGCATCTCATAAAAATTGAAATATACGATATGAAGAAGCTATGCAAGATTCCAACTACTGATCATTGGAAACATGCTTCCACGAGGATTAAATATTATGTGAAGAATAATGAGGATACCATCTACGACAACACAAACACCCTCGTATACAATATTACGAAGACAATAGCAGAAAGTGAAAAAGTTAAAAAATACTTTTTTAACAATGACAGTCATTAGCTGATCATTAGTGAATTCTGTTTACTTAAACATTCCTTAGTGATAATTTGTATGATTCATCAGTGTAGTGCGTCTCGTCAATACGAAAGAATGCGAGATAAGTGAAAAAGTTAAAAAATACTTTTTTAACAATGACAGTCATTAGCTGATCATTAGTGAATTCTGTTTACTTAAATTACTTCATTCATGTGTGATTCTGTTTACTTAAATTACTTCTGTATGATTTTGTATAAGGTTTAATAGGGGTTTATAAAGAAATAAAAAATAATATATTACATATAATTTGTTTTATTTAATTTATAATTTTTACATACACAAAAAAATGCATTACACATAAATCTAACACACATTATAACTTTAACTACTATAGTCTACATTAACATTTCTGTTTTTATCTATTTCAATAATATTATCAAACTCAGCATAAACTATACAGTTAATTGTTTGTATTAGTGCGGATTCAAATCGTACTTCTAATCTTACACTACCATGCTTTATGAGATTCCAATGAGTTGATGAGTTAGCTGATAAATCAGGAGTTAAGTCAAATGCTAATAGACAGTAACCTTTGGCATACTGTTCACAAGAGATTCCATTTCCTTCATTAAGAAAGTGAATACCAGTTCCCGAGAATAGAGTATGATATGTTGATGTAAATATACTACTATTAAAAGATGGTTGCAAAGCTTTTGAAGGTATTTGTTGACCATCAATATATAAGCTGAAAGAATTAATACCATAGTTTTCAAAGTTAAATGGATTTTTAGTAAGGGAACCATTAAATGCAGAATTGTTCACAAATCCAATTATACACCTTTTGGGTACCTGTCCTAGGAATATATTATCAAGAGTTTTTCCTTGAACACCCGATGGAATTGTTAAAACTTTTACTTCGGCTCGAGTAATAGGATATTTAGCAGTAGTAGCAGCTAAAACTTTCTGATGTGCGAGTAATACACTTGGATTAATTCTTGCTCGTCGAACAATAAGAGTTGCATCCGTAATACAAACTTTGATCTTTACATCGCTTGATCCAGCAATTAAATTAAAACTATCTCTTGACCGAACTAATTTTACACTCATTTCAACACCATTAATTAAAAATTTATCTTGGTTGAAAATGTCACCATGAAGATGTCCAATCATTTCTATTTCCTTACTTTCACTAGCCAAATCCTGTCTTTTAACAAATCCTAAGTTTTTATCATCTGTAGAATCCATTTTTCCTGATGTATCCTCATACCAAAGACTACAAGTAAGGTGAGATTGTTTAGCAGCAGGAGCATAGTTTAAAAGGGTTTCTATGTATGCTCGATATGCATAGGTATTATTAGGTGGTGATACAAGTTTTTGGTTTAAATAAACATCAAGTTGACTAAAAAGTGAATGCATCCAATTATTTACAGGTGCTACTACTGTGTTCGATGTCAATTTAGTTGAATCTTGATTTAATACTTTTGCCTTTATGTGGAGTAATGTATGAGACAAATCTATGTAGTCATCACCTGTCCCAGGAACTTGAAACTCTATAGGTCCATCATCAGCAAGAGACGAAATTGGTTTATAGTGAATCCACAATCCATTTTCAATGCTTGTTTGTGTAGACGGTAGTGCAAACAAATCTAATTCTGACTTAGCACACTCACAAGAATTATTATGAAGGAAAGACATATTTAATTTGAAAATATATCTTTGATATTTTTTGGATTTATACCAAGTTTTTTAGCGGTTTTCACTTTAGCAGTTAATGGTGGAATGAGCGAGGTCAATCGTTTTCTTTTAGTTATATACCCAGAACCTGTCATGTTTAATCGATCAATTTTGCCATCAACCTTTCGTTTTAAATTCGTACTAACTTGCTTTAGACGATCTTTTATTGATGCTTCCATAGGACGCGCTTGAATCATATCCGATAAAAGTCCTACTCCAGCGTTTAATGCTTCTTTACCAACCACTCGAGCGCCACTTGAAAGTAAAGGTAAAACTGATCTAAATAACCCCCCTAAGAAGCTTCCAATACCATGACCACGTTGGTATGGTGAACCCTTATAAATTACTCCTACCCCCGAACCAGCTTGATGTGTATAATAATTTTCATATGGACATATATGATGATCACGAAGAGAATTCATTATCACAATTTTCGGAAATGTAGTTTAACACACACGGTTCCAAACTGGAATGGTATTTTCTGTCCTGTGCTCGATCTTATAACTATTTCCAGCGTATCGAACTCTCTTCGCATAACAGGTAAGTAGTGAGGTGGAGAGAAAACGTGCATTTTATTTGCTCCATAAATGTATTTTGAAGGATCTAATGAAATTACTCTTAGCAAGGGAGTCATAACATCACCCACAATCTGAGGATCGATAATGTCGCAATATAGAAATAGTTGAGATGGTAACCCTAAGTGTAAATTAGCAGGACACTTTCCGAAATTTCTGTCTAGGAGATTTTTATTTGGTTCATAACCTAGTTGTAAACTTAATTTGGGTGATAATGTTATAGATGTTATATTTTTATCCAAAGCAGAAACAGAAACAAATTTTGTTATTTCATCATAACGAAATTTTATGCTCTCTCCGATACCACTTAATGCTTTTAAAATATGCTCAACGTTAGCATAGCTGGTAGCTGGAATATGTTTTTTGTAGTGCACTGTGGATGGTTTATCTTCACTAGGCATTATCATGGATTTTGTAATGTATATAACATTTTCATGATCTTGAACAGTAAACATGGTACATGGATATTGAAACTCAACAACTCCAACCGACCATTCACCTTCTAATTTTATAACTTTTGGTAATTTCGTTGAAAAATTTGTGGTCTTGTTATCAGGAAAGTATTCCATTGAACTATTGCTGAGCAATGTTAAATAAAAACTTTCTTTATTCATATTTCTTTTAAACTAGAAGCTAAAATCCAACTGTTAAATTTATTTGGATAACCTCTCCACTTCACTAATACTTCTTTTCTGTTACCTGAATAACGAGTGTCAATTATTTTATCTATTTTATATTGTGAGGTGGGGTTGTAAGTGATTTTCTGTAATTCCCTTTCATAAAAAGTACCAACTATTGGATCATTTTGTAAATCTGTTATTGTATAAACAACCCATGGAGATCTATCAATTATTGAAGATATAATAAATATTTCATCACTCCAGTTTGATTCATATCCTTTTTGGAAAACATGTTTATATTTAGTTATTCGAACATAATCACCCACATTGAAATTTGGTTTTTGAAAGTTGATTTTGGAAAGTTTGTTTGATCGTCTATCATAAAGATTAGTCCAAACCGTCATAATATTGTTGGAATTCACATCACATGGACACATCTTAATACTAGAGTGAAAGCTGTGATTATAAGAATATATTAAATCTTGTAAAACATCTATATATCTATAAGTATTATTATGAGTGAAATAACGCCACATTTTCATTTTTAGAGTTCTTTGAAATCGTTCAACAATACTGGCCTTAATATCAGGATTGTTAGTGGTATAGTAATTAATCTTTTTGGATTTAAAGTATTTTTGTACATCTTTTGAAACAAATTCTGTACCTTTATCAGATTGTATGTGAGTAGGTGTTAAATTACTTTCAGTAAATATACTTTCAAAACATTCTTTAATAGTTTCTGAGTTTTTCTTTTTCATTGATCTTGCAAAAGCATATTTACTAAATACATCAATAACACAAAGTATATAGTTGAAACCATCATTATATTGAGAATAAGTTCGCATATCACTTAAATCAGCTTGCCACAATTCATTAATATTTGATAGAATGTACCTATTACGTGGGAATTTTTTTTGAATGGGTTTATGTAATGTGTATGTTTCTTGTGATTGTAACCATTCCTTTACTTGCTTTTTATCCATTTTACCATTCATGGCTTTCGATAATTTATCAATACTACCAAAACCAGCGGGGTTAGATGGATCATAATAAATCCTGTTAATTTCTTCTAGTACGGGGTCCATTTTTCCCAATCAAACTTTTTACGTATTTTAGATATAGATTTTTTATCTCGACTTCCCGGTGTAGAAAACTCTATTTTAGTTTCAGATTTTTTATCTCCACTTCTTGGTGTAGAAAACTCTTGAACTTCAGTCTCAGAGGATTTGTTTAGATCTTTTACTTGAAGCCGGTTAATAAACTCACATCTCTTTGGATTTCCAATATAAGTAAGTGGTACTTTAATATCTTTTAATGCTTTAGCAAATCTATCCCACCCTATCGGATCACTTCTTTTTAAGGGTCTTAGTGAATCATTTATTAAATCAACAATATTACTTCCAGGAATTTTTTCATTATCAATTATGACTGTGCCTTCATTATCCCAATTTATTTTACTTTTACTTGTTTCAACTAAGTTTAATAATAACTCACCTTTTTTATTATAAGTTTTTGGTATTAAACTGAGTATTTGAGCTGTTGTATAAAGTGGTTTTGTATCATTTTCTTTACTTTTAATGGAACGATTCTCTTCCAACAAAGATTCAGCATCAACTGAACTTTTTAAATCTCTATCTTTATTTTTAAATCCAATTTTAGACTCATTTGAATCTTCATTAGATGTATCAGAATAAATTGGTAATCTGAGTGGTTGACGATCCTCTTCGGCAAAGTGAAGATATCTTTGTAGTGTTTGTAAATATAACATCCACTTCTTTCGGTCTTCTATCTTACTATTCATAATATTTTGCATTTCCATATCTAATCGAGACAAATTACTATTAACCTTATTTTCTTGTTTTAATTTTTCAATCAATCCAGGTTCAATTAGTATCATTTTCTTTGCATTTTCCATGTTAACTGACTAGTCCACTTACTAATCCACTCAATATTGCACCTAATATTACTGGTAAGAAAGCTCCTCCTTTTTGTATAATTATGTTTTTTCTTATTTTATGTTTACACTTACGCACCAATTTACGGAGTATATTTTTATGTTTATTCAATTTTTGTTTATCTTGATCTTTAAGAGGTACCTTTCCTTGTAAAACGTTATGAATACATTCACAAATACAATTTATTTCTTCTTCGTCACACGTTTTAAGTAATGCTCTTTGATATTTTGGTTTAAGCGTATGCAAAGCGTTTAGCAAATGCTTATGCGTTGTGACTCGACGATGCATCATTTAGAAATGATTTGAATTGTTTGATTCTTGGTGTATTTAAACTCTTTTGTGGGGACGTAGACTGTACAGAAACCATTAAATGGGAAGACATTTGACTTGATACGACAAAAATCATTGGTATTCTGTTTTAAATCTACCATTAAATATCCATGTGCTTCTAGAGTTGCATCCCTGTAGGCATCTTCAAAGAACTTTGGGTTATCCGGTGACACTTGTCGTGCTAAATATCTTATTTGAGTTTTATCTCTAGGATTTTTAAAATATATTATATAACTTGAGTTTAAAGAAATATCTCTTTGACCTTTACCCTGATGAAATAAATTTTGTGTTAAATAAAATACACTAAGATTCCTGTGATGACTACCTTTTGTAAATATATCCACAATTCTTCCATCAGACTCTCTCATCAGATCATCAATAATAACAAGATGTGGGTTTTCACCATCAAACATATTAAGATTTGGAATTCCTTGATGATAGTTAACATTTGGTAAATTATATAAAGGTTGCATTTCATCAAAGCACCATGTGATCTGATTAAAATCACAATTACATATTTCTGTAACTGATTTTATGAAATTTGTTACAAAATTTGACTTCCCACATCCACTTGGTCCTGCTACAATAGCAGTAAACGGATGGATAAAGTGAAACATTACACACGTCTAAGGTTCTAGGGGGTGAAATAAAAAATGAAAGTTTTGGTTTAAACAATTAATATATATAAAACAGAATGATTTGTATATTATTTCTAACACAATTAGTACATGAGAATTTTAAACAATTATCTTAAGTTATATACAATCAAACAATTATTAAATATGTAATAAACTCTATGTCACATTATTTACAATCAGTACAAACTACATAATTTTATGATCAGTACAAATTTTATTTACACACACAGACATAAAAGTAAAAACTATTAACATTTAGCACAATTTATAATGACCCCAAGCTAATGTTTCAATATTGTTATCTAAAATATGCCTCTTTGTGTCATTATACGATAAACCAATCTTATTTAATTTTTGTGTAAAAATTGTGTGTTTAATTGATTTAAATCTAAGCATACTATAATATTGCACTTTTTTATTAAATAGAGAAGACTTATAACTATTCATTGTCATCTTTTTAGTGATACATTTATTTACTCCTTTTGCCTTGGCTATAGTCTTATTCTCTAAGTTAAAAGCGTACATTTTAGATCTTAAACCCACAAATTCTTTCATGATTTTACCATTATTTTCATCTTTGAAAAAACCTAACTTCTTTTTATTTAATTTTGGATAATCAAAAATATTATTTGTATCATAATCTGAGGTATCAAAGTATGAGGAAAGGTCAGGCTTTATATCAATGTAAAAATCATCTGTAAATATATGATATATTAAACTATCCGTATCTGTATACAATAATTTGATATGACTAAACTTTTTAATCATATAGTTATAATGAAAATCATACATTAATGTTTTTGAAATATCTAAAATACAAAACCCTAAATAAATTGGTTTGTTATATATTAACTTAGTCTTTCGCAACTGAACTGCAACAAGGTCTTCCGAAAATATTGAAACACTATGAAATTGTGGTTTAGCGATTAGATCTTGAGCACCTAAAGCTTTACCCTGGTTCTCCCAGTGTGTAACTAATTTTACGTTAACTCTTTTTTCAATATTCTCCATAGTCTTACCGAAGATTGAATTATTCATTAACTTATAAAAATCTTTTTCAAAATCTGATTTTGCTAACGTTCTGAATTTTGTATTTAGATCTATGTACATTTTCAACCAGGGAGACTGTTTAAATTCTAATACTCTATGAATTTTAGTTAATTTAACCCCCATTTCTATGCACTGCTTTAAATTTCTGTAATGAATTACATATTTAACTTTATTATTTAAATTTGGCACTAGTTTATTCTCATTAGTATTGCCTACACAAATGTTTTCTGGGCATAAAGGAAAGTCCGAATGTAAATCATGAAGCTCATCTGGATATTCCAAATCAACTTCTAAAATGAAACCGAAGTCCGATGTCTCAGACACATTAAAATCTGTTTTCGGATTTACCCATTCAAATCCACCAGTAGGAAGATATTGAGACATAGCCCAACCATACAAATTGTTAGCGTCAAAATATGTGATATACGAATTTGGTTTCCCTGCATCATAATCCTCCATGTATTTGTTATTAGCTCTAGCATAACGATTACTACATTGAGATACACCACCCCTGATACCTGATCTAATAAATGCAATTTTCTCATAATCTGTTAAAAGTTCTAATTCTATTTTTGTATATTTGAGCATTGCATCCCAACTTAATCCTGGGGCTGTGTAATAATGGGTAGGGTCTAAATCATAAGTATTAATGCATAGCATTCTAAAGTTTTCAAATACATCGGATAAAAGTAAAACGTCTGTTTTTAAATACAAGTTTGAATAATCTAACATATTACAACAACCAAAGTGTTCCCAAACATCTTTAGCATGATTGTAATCATCATTTGAAATATGTGAATCTGTGAGTGAGCTATAAAAATTTTTTTGTTCAGGGAGCGACGTTAGGTTTAAACTATCATAATTAGTCATAAATTCATATGGATAAACCCCTTTCCGTTTTAAACGAATGAAATCTTCATCACTTGGAAAACTTCTACGTAATTCTTGAAATTGATCATTACTGAGATTTTTGGCTAATTCTTCTAATTTACATGGTAAAAACTTAAATGAATCTACGAATCTCAATATAATTTCATGGTTATTTATTTTTATTTTTTTGGAAAAGGATATATATTTTTCTTTATTTTGAGGGATAACTTCGACTTCACCATCACAAAAGTTTAATGCATGAACAATAAAATGAGCATCATAGTGACTAAGGTTGTGTAAAAATATTGGTATATGACGTGGTGTTTTGAACTTCGAGATGCATGATTCATGAGCAACACCTATAAAACTACCAGTGTAATAATCAAAATCATAAAAAAGTTCTGTTAACTCTGTTTCACAAATATGACAAATGGTTGCATTTGAAATATGACTTTTGTCTTGATTTGTAAGCGGAACTGGACATTTTTGAAGTCTATTTATTTCTTTTAAATTGTTAGATAAACTTTCCATAAACACTTGTGCACAGTTGGGTCCGCAATATGTTACATATTTTGATAATTTATTATCAAATGAACATTTTATATAATAACCAAAACTATGCACTTCATGTTTCTGAATATTATGCGTGAAAGGTTTGGATGGATCGTTAGAACATGATTCTATTGGTTTTAAAAATGCTTCAAAATCAGCATAAATCACGAATGGTATCTTTAACTTCTTTTCATAACTATCAAATTTAATTTTATCATTTGAAATAGGTTGACCAAACCAATTCTTTTTTAAAGTTTCACTGTTTGGTAATTCTGTACAAATGTGTGCACAATCGTATTGTTCATGGTTATTTAACCTTTCCCGAGATGGAAAATGAAGTAGACATGCTTCACAAATGTACATGATGTGACCATCTTTTGAAATTTGTTTACTGACTAACCGCGATAAATTTTTTATGTAACAATAATGATTTTTCATATCCTTAGAAAGAAATAATAAATTTATATGTCTAGCTTTACGACACTTTGTTAAAAATAATGGGCCTACGATAGAATTACACCGTTTTTCTTTAATATATTCTAATCCAAAAACGTTAATACTAATATCATTTAATTTCTCTACTTTTGCTATGTCAGAAATTTTAACTGGAAAGGAAATACCATCAAATTTAAGCTTATTTACATGTTTAACGTACGATGATACTCGATCCGCGTTTTTGTTTACTGGATATAACGCTGAGAGTAACGCCCATTTAAAACAAAAATAATCTTTGTTTTTTACATTTATAACAGCTTTTTTTAATTTGATATCAATGGGCAGATCTAAGTATGAAGTACCGCGTAGGGGGTTGAATTTATTAACATTCATGTCTATAGATTTTATGTTTTTTAGACTCCATCCACTATCTTTTTTTTCAAATGCACTAATTTTACTAGTAATTGTATCATTTAAAGATGAAAGAAAAATATTTAAGTCATCTCCTTGACAAATAATATAGTTAAATGTTTGAAAATCGAATGTATCATGAATATCTTTAGTTTGTTGAACAAAATCAGCATGCAATATGAAATTTACTTTAAAAATTATGTGTTGATGAATACACTCTTGTATTAAAAATAAAATATCATCCTTAATAGAATCTAAAAATAGTTCAGGGGTTTCAAAATTTACTCGTGTCGAATGATCTACTTTATTCTTGATTTTGTAAGTTAAAATTCTATTTCCAAAAGCAGATTCAATAACATTAACGTTTGATAAAGTATTATGGGAATTTAAAAGATTATTTTTGTGAACATTACTTTTAAAATGATTAGCTAAATACCTTTTTTTGATAAATATATGACACGTTAGACATTCCACTTGATTGTCGCTACCGACACTGTTCCCTGCAGAGGTAGATGCTCCTCCTTCAATTGTTGGTTTTTTTATGATCTTAAGTTCTTCGCTACTCGTTCGCTCCATACCTTTTCCAAGTTGTAGTGGTTGACTGTAAAAATGTTTAAATTTATAAAAAGACGATATAAGACAATGTGTAAATTATGATCGTAATTTATTTTACTTACATAAACTGTGTTTCAACCATTGCACAGTGATTATACAACTCAGCATCATATGATGAATCGTACAGTTCACCTTTCTCCATTTCATCACAAACTTTAGACAGCTCCTGATTCAATTCACTATTGAACAGTTCCATATTCTCTTCCATGGGTGTGGAAAAGAAAGCACTGGTGCATACTTCACTGAAGTTTTCCATCTTTATAGTAAAGAGAAAAATAGGTAGCCGAGTAAGTTACTGTTCAGTGTTGGTTCACCAACTGATACCCAATTTCGAATAATGTTCAATATTTATAGATTTACAAATGATTAGAAAAAGAATATAATGAGTACAAAGAAGTAATTTAAGTAAACAGAATTCACTAATGATCAGCTAATGACTGTCATTGTTAAAAAAGTATTTTTTAACTTTTTCACTTATCTCGCATTCTTTCGTATTGACGAGACGCACTACACTGATGAATCATACAAATTATCACTAAGGAATGTTTAAGTAAACAGAATTCACTAATGATCAGCTAATGACTGTCATTGTTAAAAAAGTATTTTTTAACTTTTTCACTTTCTGCTATTGTCTTCGTAATATTGTATACGAGGGTGTTTGTGTTGTCGTAGATGCTATCCTCATTATTCTTCACATAATATTTAATCCTCGTGGAAGCATGTTTCCAATGATCAGTAGTTGGAATCTTGCATAGCTTCTTCATATCGTATATTTCAATTTTTATGAGATGCGTCGCTTGATCTCCGTCGTCGGAATTAGTAGAAATGTATGATACACCATCTCTAGCGGCTCGTGCTACGGTTGACGATAACAGCTTCCTCTTTCTTATTTTTGATTGAGCTTCAAAAAAATGATCAATCGATTGCGATTTTCTTTTTTCACCATTATTAATGACGATGTTATCACTCTCTTCTTGAGGGGAGAGTGGCGAGTAGTAATATTTATAGGTATTTTCATTGAAGTTGAATGATTTCTGCAACAACACAGTTATCATGTTAATATCAATTTGTTTACACTTAATCACACACACGTAAGAAAACAACAGAAAGAAAAGTAAGTTTGTCAAGAGAATAAACACTTACGTCCGGGTCCATTGAAGCGTTGAAGTAATACAAACGTAGTATTGGTAGATCCACTGCGGTCAAACGACTATACACTGATTCCATAATGGCAGCTGCTCGCCCTTATAAAGCACCGATAGGATATATCTTATCTAAGGTATTTCCACAGTGAAACTGATGTAACTTTATGAGTCAACAAGCTTATCTCGCATTCTTTCGTATTGACGAGACGCACTACACTGATGAATCATACAAATTATCACTAAGGAATGTGATTTAATATTTAGAAAGTATGTTTCGTATTGACGACACGACGAGACGCGCTACGCTGATGAATCATACAAATTATCACTAAGGAATATGATTTAATATTTAGAAATCAATATAATTAATCATTCCTATGTTAACCATTGAATAGATTGGTACAGTAATAATCTACTAATAGCAGTAATATCATGGATACACTAGATGTACAACAACATCTGAAAAAGATTCACCCCAGTCTAGAAAATAATGTTTATGCTGCTAATAGACTGCCCATGTATACCCACGTACCAACGTATATAATATGCAATTTAGATACAGATGATAAACCAGGCTCACATTGGATAGCTTTACATATCGATACGAATGGCATCGGTCAATATTTTGATTCATACGGACGATCACCTGCACGATATCATCTAGAGTTTTTAAAAAGGAATTGTAAAAGATGGGACTGGAATGTTGATATGATTCAGAATGAGTGGACTTCAGTTTGTGGCGAATATTGTTTAATGTATTTGCTGTATAAGTTTCGGGGATGTTCAATGCACAGTTTTACGAGCATTTTTACAGGGAACACATTGTACAACGATATTTTAGTGGATGAGATGTTTCGCTCCTATTTTATACATAATCAGCAATAACATTTTGGAAATAAAAATTGTAACAAAAAAAAGTATGAGTTTTATTTATGACTAGCTGTGCCTGCGACTTCATCCGCGTGGAGCTTTACAAAATAGTTACTGTTCAGTGACAGACACACAAAAATTATAAATAAATATTTTGGTATATGTACTGAGTATGCATACATATGAGTTTAGTAAAACACGGTTATTTTAATATTACAAACAGACACTCCAATTTTATTTATTTTTATATATATATATATATACATTGAGAATAACAAAGAATGATAATAATATAATACAATAGCACAGATAAGCAAGGTGCATCATTAGAAACAGATAAGAGCGGCAACGACCTTTTTCGAGAAACAATGGATGGAGCACAATAGCGACGATGCTCGAGGAACGATAGATAAGCGGACAATAGAGGTAATTAAGGGTACTGGAGTTTGCAAATGTAGAAACCTAAGTCGCGAATCGTTAGAGTTAGCACAAAATGGATGCGTGCAATCGATTTAGATGACCCCAAAACTTTTTTTTTTTTTTTTTTTTTTTTTTTTTTTTTTTTTTTTTTTTTTTTTTTTTTTTTTTTTTTTTTTTTTTTTTTTTTTTTTTTTTAGGATCACTCGATCAGAGGACCGACCGTTTGTACCAGTTCTGGCTCGTGAGCCAGAACTGGTACAAACACACTACTAATATAGGATTAGAAATGAGACTATCCGCGATAGAACGAAAGTAACCGACATAGTCCACAGAATTAGCAAGTTGAAGTGTCAGTGGGCTGGTCATCTGTGTTGCAGGACCGATGGCTGTTGGAGCAGACGGGTCCTGGAGTGGAGACCGCGTCTTAGCAAACGCAGTGTGGGACGTCCTCTGGCACGTTGGACCGACCATCTACGTAAGTTTGCCAGTGTAGGCTGGATGAGGACTGCGGAAAACCGGGATGTCTGGCGCGAACTTGGGGAGAACTATGTCCAGCAGCAGACTACGATTGGCCGAAGCGTGGTAAAGTGAAGGGAAGACTTCAATTTATTTTAATTTAAATACCTTAAAATAGGTTTTACAGTAAAGTAAATTTTGGTCAAACTTAATTATAATGAAAATTTAAGATGTATATTTTAGTGTTCGTAAAAGCGTCAACGCTTTGACATCTATAATTCAACAAATTGTTTGAAATTACAGAACAAAATTAATGTCTTTTAATATTTTAAGATAAAGTCAGGTCCAGGAATAAGAATCAGTCAGATTTCTCTTTCGTTTATATTCACATAAATCACTTTTTAAAAATTATAAGAAAGTGAATAATTGTATTATTCTTAAGTAAATATTTCACAATTTAGATCTACGGTTAATAGTTTTGTCTAACTAAGAAAAACTTACGATCTAAGAATTTTCAAAAGGAAACTTCTATGAATTATATTCATCAATATTAAAACTTAAGGAACATGAAAAAACCGAGCAAATATAAAATTATACAAATGAGATCTGTTAAGTTCAAAAATAAAAATTCAAATTCATGTTATACCTATATTATACATATTTTAAATTCCACGGGTCGAAATTCATTGGATGTGTTTGATCGTGTTAACCGTTACGCTTTGATAATTAATTAGTATAATTAGATTAACATCTCAACAATTTACAGTTACAATTTGTAAAAATACTTGTACCTATAAAATATAAATATAATTATTATCATATTCAAACAAAACTCCTGCTAAAATAAAATTAGCAAATTTTATTTTTGATTTAAAAGTTTCATAACTTTTTTAGGACATTCAAAGACACAATTGACAGTCTCAAATATCTAAAAATCTTAAACAACGAGTTTGCCAATTCACAATAGATGGAGGACTACGATTGCAAACCTAATTTTAGTATGTACCTAAATTGAACGCGGGGCGCTTAGGTACATTGTTAGTGCAACTAACACTTAATAGACAGAGAGGCAGTTTTCGAGTCACTTACAAAACACTATGAAGGACTTTTTATTTAAAAATAATAAAATATTGTGTAATAATTGTGAAGAAATTAATAATAAAAGGACATAAATACTAGACTATACCTATATAATATGCTTTGCTGTTTATGGCTACTGCTCTAATCAGAAGTTAAAATGTGATGTGTTTAAAATATAACCATATTTACTAAAAGCCATCTAATACAAAAATGGATCTTATTCGGTTCAGAAGACAAAAGAAGACCAAAACGAACAAATAACTTTAGTTAAACAAATTCTACATAATTATGTAATCTCATAATCATATATGTGTATGTAATCTATACAAATAATTACCTATATAAAAATGAATTCCTATTTCCCTTGGTCATGCCATCACGCGCGAACGGCTAGATCGATTTCACTAATTCTTTTTTGTTGTAAGTATATGTTCTTATGAAAAAAAAATTAAGAAAATTTTCTCTTCACAGAAAATTAGAAAATTAAAAAAAAACTTAACCACCATATTAAATTATTTCTAATCTAACCTTAGCGCTTTGGGTAATATAAACTTTTTTAATTTAACCTTATGACATTTGAAATTAGTATTGACATAAAATTGGTTACAACGGCAAGTTTTTTTTTTAATTTTTTTTTTTAAAATTAATACCAATTCGAATTCTATAGTTAAGACAGGACAACGTCTGTTGGATCAGCTAGTATAATATAACTATTTACAATAGTTGTATTAGAAATAAGTTTCAACGGATTCTAAAAAGGAAAATTAAATGGTTTATTCAACTGATAATATTTAATTAGTTAGCAAATAAGCTGAAATGAACTGGATAAATAAACCTATCAAGATCCTACTTTTGACAAAGACAACTGCTGAAACGTATAAGGTACGCTTTGAGAAAAATAGAACATGGAAATGATGGTCAGAAGCGAGATTAGGTCAATTAATTACAGCACTATAATGTAAACATAAAAGCGCTCTGAAACGAAAATCTAATAATTAAAATTTGATTTTACCTCATTTCGCTCGTTATTTGTATAATTTGGCGAAATTCCGTTAGCTTTGATTATTATTATATTTACATATACTTACATAACATTGTTGTTCTTCATTTAATTGAAAAAAAAAATACGAAAAAGAAAATTGTTTGTTTATAATGTTAGCTCCCAGCTTATAAATTCGTCGTTATAACACAAACACATTTACTTATAAAATGAAAATATGTTTATTACAATAACAGAGTAAGTTTCCTTGTTTTAAATAAAATATTAATTTTTTTTAATAAGAATGGTTAAACAAGTAAAAAGTTATATTTAAAATTGTCTATATATATATATATATATATATATATATATATATATATATATATATATATATATATATATATATATATATATATATATATATAAATCAATTGTTGTTCGTTAGTCTCGCTAAAACTCGAGAATGGCTGGGCCAATTTGTTCCAAATTGTTTGGGCCAAAATGTTCCTAGCGGGGAAATTTAATGTCTTTTGTCAAAAACGTTGTCAATTGGTTGTCAAATATTTACAGGTGCGTTCAGAAAGTGTTTTGTGTATATTTTTCACAAATATATGTAGGTGATATATGGTATGGTGATATATTCACCAGGCCAACTAGTAAGAACATAAAAATTCTTTTCATTGTCAAATGTTTATAGTAGAGTACGTAAACAATGCTATTTGTATTATTAGTTAGTACCTGGGTGACCGAGCCCTGCTCGGTATTTTCATTTTATTTTTTGCTTTTTTTTTTCTCGGTATTTTTATATTTAATTTTATTTAAATAATAAATCACGAGTGAAATTAAAAAAAAAAAAGAAAAAAAAGTAATCTGGAGACTGAGATTCGAACCCGGGTCAAAACGATTTGAAATCCGTCGCTTTCCTAATTACGCTGTAACAGCTATATTAATAACGGTGAAATTAAGCTTCGTATTCTAATGATATTTTTTCATTGCCTAAAAACAGGGATAAAACGACATTTTTTTTAAATGAATCCTAGCTAGATCAATTTTTCGCCCCCGAAATCCCCTGCATACTAAATTTCACGAAAATCGTTGGAGCCGATTCCGAGATTCAGAAAATATATATATATATATATATATATATATATATATATATATATATATATATATATATATATATATATCTAATGTATAGTACGGGCCGAGACATTTCGTTCGTGGAAAATTGTAGCCCAATGCTCGTGTAACACTAAACGTCTTAGGAAATTACTTTTCACACAAAATTAATCTTGGGAAAAGGGTTCTTCGATGGAGCGAATAGTGTTAGGTCATTTTTATATATGGGACACGGACCGTATTATTCCTTATATTTAAAAAGGGATATATAGGGATTTTGAGGAATTTTTTTGTAAATATTGTAGAGTTAAGGGACATTGATTTGGGCTAAATAGTTCGTACCGTTTCTCCGAGATGGCGCCACTGGCTCAGCGACGCCATCTCGGGGAAAGGATACGAACTTTTTAGCCAACATATACGAAATTAATGTCCCTTCCAAACGTCAAAAGAAACATGTCATCGGTTAAATAAAAAAGTGACATTAATAAAATTAATTTTTCCATATAATTTTTATACTCTTGGTGGGAAGGTAACTTAGAACCAGGAGACGGACATAAGAAACTTTTTTATCTTAATTGAACCCGGTAGGTGGCGCTGTTATCGTTATGTAACTCCGAAACTACTTAACTAATTTGTACTAAATTTTCTAAGCTTCTGTAATTAGGTTCAACTTGGGATATAGGGTAGTTTTTATCTCAATTGGACCCGGTAGGTGGCGCTGCTATCGGTATGTAACTCTGAAACTAATGAACTTATTTGTATCAAATTTTGTAAGCTTCTGTAATTAGGTCCAACTAGGTAAATAGGGTAGTTTTTATCTCAATTGAACCCGGTAGGTGGCGCTGCTATCGGTATGTAACTCTGAAACTACTGAACTTATTTGTATCAAATTTTGTAAGCTTCTGTAATTAGGTCCAACTTGGTAAATAGGGTAGGTTTTAACTCAATTGGACCCAGTAGGTGGCGCTGCTATCGGTATGTAACTCCCGAAACTAACTGAACCAATTTGTATCAAATTTTGTAAGCCTCTGTAATTTGGTCCAACTTGGTAGATAGCGTAGTTTTTATCTCAATTAGACCCAGTAGGTGGCGCTGCTATCGGTACGTGACGCTGACATCTACTATAACGTAACTAAAAAGTAAGGTATTTGAAAGAAACAACAGTATTTTTCAAAAATTTTTTTATTTAAATAAACAAAACACATTACAATATTTTAGATTAACATGGTTACTTCTATTACTAAAACTATTCGAAAACGGAATATTTACCATGTTTATTATTTTCGTTTTGCGGACTTTAAATCATTGGTGAGAATTATTATATTCATGTTTATTTTTCCATCTTCATTTATTACTTTTAGTTTAAAAAATAATGATGTTATCGTTTTGTCTAAATTATCTCTTAAAATATACGTAATTTTTTCATTACATGATAAAGAATCACTTTTAAAATTGAATAAAGGACAAGTGAACGATGTTGGATCTCATGAAATCTTAATTAATTCAAATATTAATAAACATATTATAAAATGAATTATTATTTAAGTGTTGATATTTTACAGTGCAAAGCTTTATTAATCTATGTTTTTCAAAATTATTTGTAGATCAATGTAGTAAAGGAACTAACAAATACAGGATGGCCAATCAATTGACGACATAAAAAAAAATTTAGGTCCGGTATGTTGTGAGGTTGGCGCGTTGGCGCAGCGGTCACAGCACTGGATTGCGATTGGCTGTTGTGCGGGCGGTTGCGGGTTCGATTCCCGCACATGACAACATTTGTATTGGCCATACAGATGTTTGCCGTGGTCTGGGTGTTTGTGCAGTCCTTGTGGGTCTCTCCACTGTGCCTCAGAGAGCACGTTAAGCCGTCGGTCCCTGTTGTTATCATGTACACCTGATAGCGATCGTTACTCATAGTAGGAAATATATCTGCCAACCCGCATTGGAGCAGCGTGGTGGATTAAGCTCCGATCCTTCCCCCACATGGGGAAGAGACCTATGCCCAACAGTGGAATATTACTGGCTGAATCGTGATCGATGTTGTAGGGTGAAACTTATATAACTTACTTACTTTACTTACTTTATAACTAACTTACTTATAAAACTTACTTCTAAACTTAATATAAAGTTTTAAAATATTAAATGATTTTTACATTATGATCTCGTTCTTACTTAAAACTTTTCTTAACATGATATAGAACGGGAGCCAGGTTAAAATTCGGTCAATCATTTCCTCCCGATCGAAACTTTGTAACATGAATAAGGGATTTTTTTTATGAATTTTCGTCTTTGTCAGCTGCACTCCGTGGGTGGGTTGGGCAGTGGCAGCCTCCCAAACATCAAGAAAAAAAATTTTTTTAGTCATTTCCTCTCACTTCAAAATTTGTCGGATTATAGTTTACCTAATATCTTAAAGGAAACATAACGTCAGCTGGCCATAACATGGTGGATTATACGTCAGCTGGCTGCTTGAACATGTAAAAAAAAAAATTGTTTTCGGTGATTTCCTCTCAACTAAAAATTTGCATGGTGATAGTTTACATGCTACTATAAATGTAAATTAACGTCAGCTGGCTGTATCTCGGTGGAAAGTTTGTCAGCTGGTACCTTGAAAGATGTAAAAAAAAAAAATTAGTCATTTCCTCTCACTTCAAAATTTGTCGGATTATAGTTTACCTAATATCTTGAAGGAAACATAACGTCAGCTGGCCATAACATGGTGGATTATACGTCAGCTGGCTGTTTGAACATGTAAAAATATTTTTTTTCAGTGATTTCCTCTCAACTAAAAATTTGCATGGTGATAGTTTACATGCTACTATGAATGAAAATTAACGTCAGCTGGCTGTATCGCGGTGGAAAGTTTGTCAGCTGGTACCTTAAAAGATGTAAAAAAAAATTAGTCATTTCCTCTCACTTCAAAATTTGTCAGATTATAGTTTACATTTTTTAGCTTCGATCCTTATCATTATACAGGGTGTCCCGCGATAAAGTGCAACCCCGAAAGGGGGTGAAACTAGACCATAAATTATCGACAAAAAACATTGATAAAACTTTTTTAAAAAAATATTTTATTTCTTATTGACGAATTAAGATTTTTATATCTTACGTAGACTCTATGTATAAAAAATGGTTATTTCTTCCAAAGTAGTGGGTCGATTACTTTAAAATAAAATAAAATATTATGCCACGTACTTGGCGGTAAGGATAAAATAACAATTAGCTCGCAAAAAAGTGGCATTATGACTTTAACTATGCTTCTTGTGAAAAAAAATCCATTTTTTGACTGTTTTTTTCAATGATCTCTAATTTTCTCAGAATTATGCCCCCAATACCAGGAAATTTTATGATTTATTATTATTTCTTACCATATTTCCATTCAAATAAAAAAAAATTACGCCTGTATCCCAAAAAACACGTGCAAAAATCATCATTTTTTGTACAAAGAGGTTACGTAAGCTATATAAAAATCTTAATTCGTCAATAAAAAAAATAAAAATTTTTTTTAATTTTTTTCTGTTTTTTGTCGATAATTTATGGTCTAGTTTCGCCCTCTTTCGGGGTTGCACTTTATCGCGGGACACCCTGTATAAGGGAAATAGGAGCATATTAAATATCTAGTATAATTTATATACTTTTACAGGTCTGTACAGGGATATTTGTGAGATATTAATTCCTTAGTTGTGGAATTACAATTTTTGTTTGATTTTAGCGCAAAAAAAAATCAATTTAGTGGTAATACATGATACAAATACTTCACTTTACTGCTTTTCAACTATCTGATTCAGGATTATTTTCTTATGTGTAATCACTAATCATAATCGTAATTGGTTATCTTTATTTAATAATATAATTAAAAGAAAACAAAAAACCCGCCTGCGTAAAAAACGGAAAGAGCAAAGTCAACATTTTTTAAACTTTCTTATTGTATTTCTTTATTATTATTACGGTAATAATAATCATAATATACATTTTCGAAATCCTTGTATTGAGCCCTTTAATTTGATACCCATACTATAGTATTCTAAAAAAAAATTTATTTCTTCATTAACTACAATGGCTTCGCACAGCCGCCATGTTTTTTTTTTTTTTAATGTCACCTATCTAAGAACACTTGGGCTGCTAAGACGAATCTAACGATATCTCAATTATGCAAATCCGTTCAGCGGTTCTAGAGAAATGAGGTAATTAAGAATATTACATACATACATACATACATACATACAAGATACGCGCGAAAAACATAACCCTTCCTTGGCAGTCGGGTAAAAACTATCACCATCTTTTTATACACCGGGACCTATACGACACCTGAACCACAAGGAGCACTGAGCATTGGTTACGCCATAACACCTTCCTTTTACATATTTTCATTTCCTTTTACATTTTCCTTTTTCAGTAATTTCCTCTTAACTAAAAATTTACCTGGTGATAGTTTACATGCTACTATGAATGAAAAAAAGAGACGCCGCGTTGGCGCAGCGGTTACAGCACTGGATTGCGATTGGCTGCATGTTGCGCGGGCGGTTGCGGGTTCGATTCCCGCACACGACACATTTGTATTGGCCATACAGATGTTTGCCGTGGTCTGGGTCCTTGTGGGTTACCCCACCGTGCCTCGGAGAGCACGTTAAGCCGTCGGTCCCGGTTGTTATCATGTACACCTGATAGCGATCGTTACTCCTAGTAGGGAATATATCCGCCAACCCGCATTGGAGCAGCGTGGTGGATTAAGCTCTGATCCTTCTCCTACATGGAGAAGAGGCCTATGCCCAACAGTGGGATATTACAGGCTGTATCGTAATCGTAATCGTATGAATGAAAATTAGCGTCAGCTGGCTGTATCGCGGTGGAAAGTTTGTCAGCTGGTACCTTGAAAGATGTAAAAAAAAATTAGTCATTTCCTCTCACTTCAAAATTTGTCAGATTATAGTTTACCTAATATCTTGAAGGAAAAATAACGTCAGCTGACTATAACACGGTGGATTATACGTCAGCTGGCTGCTTGGACATGTAAAAAAATTTTTTTAGTGATTTCCTGTCAACTAAAAATTTACCTGGTGATAGTTTACATGCTACTATGAATGAAAATTAACGTCAACTGGCTGTATCTCGGTGGAAAGTTTGTCAGCTGGTACCTTGAAGGTGTAACGCAGCAGCTTACGCAAACTATAATCTGACAAATTTTGAAGTGAGAAGAAATGACTAAATTATTTTTTACATATTTCAAGGTACCAGCTGACAAACTTTCCACCGAGATACAGCCAGCTGACGCTAATTTTCATTCATAGTCACATGTAAACTATCACCAGCTAAATTTTGAGTTGAGAGGAAATCACTGAAAAAAAAATTTTTTTTTCATGTTCAAGCAGCCAGCTGACGTATAATCCACCATGTTATAGTCAGCTGACATTATTTTTCCTTCAAGATATTAGGTAAACTATAATCTGACAAATTTTGAAGTGAGAGGAAATGACTGAAAAAAGTTTTTTTTTTTACATTTTCAAGGTACCAGCTGACAAACTTTCCACCGAGATACAGCCAGCTGACGTTAATTTTCATTCATAGTAGCATGTAAACTATCACCATGCAAATTTTTAGTTGAGAGGAAATCACTGAAAAAAATTTTTTTTTTTACATATTCAAGCAGCCAGCTGACGTATAATCCACCATGTTATGGCCAGCTGACGTTATGTTTCCTTCAAGATATTAGGTAAACTATAATCCGACAAATTTTGAAGTGAGAGGAAATTACTGAGTTTTTTTTTTCTCGATGTTTGGGAGGCTGCCACTGCCAAACCCACCCACGGAGTGGCAGCTGACAAAGACGAAAATTCGTAAAAAAATCCCTTATTCATGTAACGAAGTTTCGTTTGAGAGGGTATTGGTCATGTCAACCTGTCACGAGCTCCCTGTCTAATAGTTTTCTAGCATTTTTTAATCATTAATTAGCCTTAGGAATGATAGAATTTTTTTTAATCAATTGGCTAATTTGAAGAATTCTCCACCTTGCTGTCTTTGAAGACCGATTTTAGCCAAATTTTCCAAATTAAGTACAACTTTTCTTTTATTATTATGTATTATATATTATAAAATGAATTATTATTTAAGTGTTGATATTTTACAGTGCAAAGCTTTATTAATCTATTTTTTTCAAATTTACTTGTAGATCAATCCAGATGATGTTGAGTCACTTCCTGTATTATTTTTTGATGATCATTTTGTTGCTCGGATAAGTTAACACATTCGTTCGCTGAAAAAAAAACCTTTAGTAAATCAATTGTACATTATAATGTAAATAATATTAATAATACTTAAATTAAAATAAAAAATAATAATAAATTAAAAATTAAAAGCCTAAGTCACTCCTTATTACATCAGCTACCTGCCAGTAAATGTCCCGTCGAAAATTATTGGAGTTATCAGGGAAGTGGACATAAGGTGCCAATCAAAATAGATACCAATTGTAAATTCATGCGATGTTTCAATCTTATATTAGATCTTCTTCAGGCATCTACTCGTAAAATAAAAAATTAAAAGTAAAAAACCTTTTTAAAAAACAAGCCTTTATTAGAATGTGCTAAAACGAAAAAAATAAATTTTTACTTTAAAACTTTTACTATCTACTTATAAAGTCATTACTCATTACACATAATCTATATGATACAAAAGCTTGTCGCGAGATATGAGTACTCGTATTTCCTTAGTTTTTTTTTTTTATGTTACGAGTCCGGCAAACAAGCATACGGCTCACCTGATGGTAAGACCGTAGACTATAGACGCCTGCAACACCAGAAGCATCGCAAGCGCGTTGCCGACCCTATCCCCAATCCCCCCCAGGAGCTCTGGTCATCTTACTCACCAACAAGAACACAATACTGCTTGAAAACAGTATTACTTAGCTGTGGTCTTCTGTAAGGTCGAGGTACTACCCCAGTCGGGCTGCTCCATATTTTGAGCAGGAAATTTCCTGCTGTGCCCTACTTCAGATAAACTAAAATAGTTTGAAAATTTTAATAGTTAAAATCAATCACATCAATTTAATTAATTTACTTGTTTACAAGCAAACTCGCGACAAGCTTTTATATCATATAGATTATGTGTAATCTATACTAATATATAAAGCTGAAGAGTTTGTTTGTTTGTTTGTTTGTTTGTTTGTTTGTTTGAACGCGGTAATCTCTGGAACTACTGGGCCGATTTGAAATATTCTTTCAGTGTTAGATAGATAGCTCATTTATCGAGGAAGGCTATAGGCTATGTTTCATCACGCTAAGACCAATAGGAGCGGAGTCCACGCCGACGAAGTTGCGCGGAGAAGCTAGTGACTTTATAAGTAGATAGTAAAAGTTTTTAAGTAAAAATTTATTTTTTTCGTTTTAGCACATTCTAATAAAAGCTTGTTTTTTAAAAAGGTTTTTTACTTTTAATTTATTTTTGACTTTTTAGTCGGTTATCACATCACTTTATTCGAATTATTCCTAGCAAGCCCTTTCATTTGATACCCATATTGTAGAAGTGCACTATGGATATGCCACCATATTGGATTTAGAATGACGTCATAAAGTTAACCATGCATTGGCATCCAAATTGAACCTATATACAAAATTTCAGCTCAATTGGTTGCTTCAAAATTGAGTTGCAAGATTTCACCCGAACATACATACATGTATACATACAAACCATGCATTGTCATCCAAATCGAACCTGTATACAAAATTTTAGCTCAATTGGTTGAAGATATCTGCTTCAAAATTGAGTTGCAAGATTTCACCCGAACAAACATTCATTAAAGTTACATACATACATACATACATACATACATACATACATTGCAAGTTAAATAAAAGCTTGTAATAATACAATCGAATTAAGAACCTCCACCTTATTTGGAAGTCGGTTAAAAGCCCAAGAAAAACTAGATTCATTAAAATGGTTATTATATCCTCATCCTGTGTAGGTTTAAAAATTTATTTCAGTATAATCATTAATCAAAATTTATTGTCTCTATCCTGTCACTTCAGCTGGCTCCTACCTATACATTAAAGTTTAACAATGTGGAGTTATAGGTATATTACTAAGGATGAGAACATGAGTTGTGTAATTAGTTTCCGTTGTAACACGCTCAATACTATGAAGAGTGGATTTAAGTTGTAAAAACGAGTCATATTAATAAATATTTACACAATACACACACGGTCATCTGTTCCTGAAGTAAGCAACTTAATGCTTGTGTTATAATATGTAACAGCTGACTGGTATAGCTACATTTTTTTCGATATACATACAATATAATAAATAGTACATATAAATAGTATAATAAATAAATAGTACACAAATAAATATATATATTACACCCAGACTCGGGGTGGGAATCGAACCCACAACCCCCGGAGCAGAAATAAGGGTCACTACAAAGTGCGCCAACGGGCTAGTCTATAATAAGAAGGACAGCCGCATACTCTAAAAGTACTTGTGTTGTACTTGTAGTTGAAAAAAAATACAGTCGAATTGAGAACCTCCTCTTTTTTTGGAAGTCGGTTAAACAGCTGCGTATGATTAACAATATATTATGTATATAGAAAAATAAATCAAGTTAAATAACGTAATAGTATATATTTTCCTAAAATTAGTAAGAAATTAAAAATTATTAATCGAAATAAATTGTAAGTAGCAACATATAATATTTTAAGAAGTAGGTACATTTTCATTTTAATATATTTAAATCTATACCAATTTTTTTTTGTATGTTCCTTAAAAATCCCACGGAAGGTTTTTATACAAAAAATAAAATAAATATAAAAAATATACATAACAGACTGAACGAAGTCTGTCCGGGCAGCTAGTATATGAATAAATATATATATATATATATTACATACAGACTCAGGGTGGGAATCGAACCCACAACCCAGAAGAATTTGTAGTGACCCTGCAGAAAGCAGGGTCACTACGAACTACGCCAACGGGCTAGCCAATATATAAATACAATACAATACAATACAAATGTACTTTATTGTATAACCAAAAACAATACATGTAACATAAAACATGCAAGAGAAAAAGAAATATAAAAGAAATGTACAAAAGGCGGTAAATATTTGAGATTAATGACTTGACAGTTTTGCATTGATTTGGAATGGAGCACATGTACTTTTAATTGTTGAGAAAATTTAAAATGGCTTTGATGATGTGATTTATCATATCTAAAAGATAATAGGTGTGACATACTGGTTGCACTGCATGTGGAGGTAATACTTTGGTTGTTAACATTTTGTGGTGTTGTACCTATAGCATAGCATGATATATAATTATCATACATGTAATTAATGTTTTAGATGCTGGAATAGAGTTAAATTGTAAGAATCAAATGTCCTAAAGATGTATAGGTAACAAAATAAAATGATATAAAAATGCACTTATTGTTGCCTTGATAAATTTAAATAGTATTGTAATTGTCAATGTTTCAAAATTCTTTAAAATAAAAAACAAAAAAAAATGTATAAAGCATTATATGATTATGCATATTAACATTGCACCCTAAGTATGAAGATGTCATACATTACATGTAAAGGTAAATGGAAAAAATCTTTTGTTATTTTTCTATATTCAATATTGTTAATCATAAGCAGCTTTTTCATAATTATGTTGAAATGTTGATCAAATTTATAGATGCCTGAAGAAGATCTAATATAAGATTGAAACGTCGCATTAATTTAGAATTGGTATTTTGATTGGCACCGTACGTCCACTTCCCTGATAACTCCAATAATAAATTAATTTAATCAGAGGGCGCAGGTGAAAATCTTTATAGTAAATTAATTATAACGAATGGACGCAAGTACGCAACGACAAAGAATTGTAAAAAAAGTTATTTTGTTGTACCGTGTATTTATTATACATCCATAAACATGTAGTAAAAACGGTTATTTTAATATTACAAACATACACTTCAATTTTATTTATTGTATAGATGTATAAATAATTTAGACAAACGATTACATCGTTATTTTTTAAACAAAGTAATAAATGAAGACGAAAAAAAATCGGCCAAGTGCGAGTAGGACTCGCGCACGAAGGGTTCCGTACCATTGGCTAGATAAACACCAGTGATTTTAATAGCGGGCAAAAATCGGCAAAAGTCATTTTCGTTGTATGAGCCCCCAAATTTTTTTAATTTTAATTTTATTATTTATTATTAAAGTAACACACAATTAAGTATTTTGTGAATATTTCAAGTGCCTACCTCTTACCATTTATTTATATCGAGTAAAAATAGGCAATAAATCGGGTTTGTTGTATGGGAGCCCCCCCTTAAATATTTATTTTATTTTGTTTTTAGTATTTGTTGTTATAGCGGCAACAGAAATACATAATTTGTGAAAATTTCAACTCTCTAGCTATCGCCGTTCTTGAGATACAGCCTGGTGACAGACGGACAGACGGACGGACGGAAAGCGAAGTCTTAGTAATAGGGTTCCGTTTTTACCCTTTGGGTACGGAACCCTAAAAACTACAGGAATATTAATATAATAATTGTCATAAATGATTTAAACTAATTGGATAAGGTTTGTATAATTACTGGAAAATTGTAAACGAGAGAACGATAAATAATAATTCTTACTTGAAGAAGATATTTGAGATCAAACGTCGTCGTTCACTTGTCGTTTCTTCAATAAAATTTTAAAAGCGATTTTTTATCATCTGTAATAAAAAAATTACGTATATATATATTTTAAGACCAGCTGTGCCCGTGACATCGTCCGCGTGGAATTTAACAAAAAAGTTATTGTTCAGTTCGCAGAGTTATAAAATAAACAAATTTCTAAAATAAAAGTAGCCTTAGTTACTCCTAATTACATCACCTATGTAATAAGGAGTAACTAAGGCTACTTTTGTTTATTATATAGATAATTTATAGATAGTACCTATAGATAATTTAGACAAAACGATTACATCATTATTTTTAATTACGTAAGCTATGTAATAAGGAGTAACTAAGGCTACTTTTGTTTATTAAATATATATCATTTAGACAAAACGATTACATCATTATTTATTAAACTAAAAGTAATATAATTATATGAAGACGAAAAAAATACAGGTAAGTATATTATAATTCTTATCAATGATTTACACTGGTTGGATGAGGTTTGTTTAATTACTGGACAATTTTAAACGAGAGACAACTATAAATATTAAATAATAATTCTTACTTGAAAAAGATATTTGAACAACATCAACATCAGTCACTTCACACTTGTCGTTTCTTTTTCCGAAGTTTATCAGAGAAGTATTGTATGTTAATACTGTTAAGGCAAAAAAATAATTCCGGGTCGTATGCTTCGCAACATAGCGAGGCGACCCGTTCACTTCACTGGCTAGCGCCCAATTGATCAAATCATCAAATGTATTATGTACAGTAGAACTTTTCCTTTAAAAATAACGGTTTTAACGAACTATTTCGCTAAGTATAATACACACAATTAGAATAGTTATGAAAAACGAAGCAAACACTGTATCTTGATTGCATATTAAATTTGGTCAGGTTATAGCTACAGGTATTCACCGAAACTAACGACGGGTGTGGCCATCTTTTTCTCTAAATTTTCTCACACTACGTTTAAATGCTCATTTGTGTTGTGATTAGTTCATTTCTTCAAAATTTTTTCAGTAGCCTAAAAGGCGACCAGAGTTCATTTTTTACCTTAAAAGTATGTGTTATTCTAAGAATTAGTTATTGGTGAAGTTAATTTCTTTCATGTTGTTTAAAAGCGATAAATAATTTTCGTAAATGTTAGTAGAAGTTTAATAAAAGAAAAAAGGATCTTGATTATTCTTCATATTATTAGAAATTACATGAGTTATATATGGTACCTATTAGGTTAAAAATATGATAAAAAATGAAAATGAAAACATTTATTTCTCCATAAGGTGATACATACATTTAACGAAAGTAAACAAAATGTCATTTACAAAAAAAAACCAAACTATAATAAAAAAGAAAAAATAAACAAAAATTAGAAATGTGCATTAAAACTTATGAACAAATATTGTTAAAAAAATATAACATGATGAAGGAAATTAATACAAATTAATATTGTTTACTTTAATGTTAAAAAAAAGGAATACATGAAAATTGTAATAATTTATATGTAAAAAATAGGAAATAATAAAAGGCTTATTTATTTATTTTATTGCGACCAGTCGCTATTTAGATATTTTTGTCACCGATTTCCACTTAGAGTAGCCTAAATGGTGAAAAATCACCTATGTTGTCAACACTGGCTAGCGGCGGAGGAGGCCGCGCAGGAGCGCTGCCATTGGTTGCGGAGAGCCGAGAGCGGGGCACAGTGGGCTGAAATTTGCGTTTCATAGACATTCAAATTTATTTTTTCAAGTGACGCTTTTTTTGCTTGAATGCGATTGAGAAGAACTGCTATATGCCTTATATAATGATCTTTCAGGTTTATAATCGTAAACAGCGCACTTAGAATTTTTTTCAAGACAATTTGTATGGAGTCGACATCATGAATGATGTTATCGCCATAATCGCACAATTGCACTTAATATCCTCTTAGGTTATTAAAATACAAATTATTTTTGATTTTTTGACATACTTCATGTTAAGGTCAAACGTGCTTTTTTTTTAAACCTTTAAAAAAATTACCAATTTTTTTTATTTATTTTTTTGTTTTTAACTAATATCAAGCTTTACATAAGTGTATAATTATATACTTTATTTATTACTTATACTATTTATTTATTTATTTACATTGGAAAAGAAAGTGAGTACAACGAAAATGATAGGAAAAATAAATTACGGTCGATCTGAGGTCAGGCAGTGGAAGGGAGGGGGGGGGGGGTGTAAGAGTAAAAGAACAGTTTATCTCAATTTCTGGCTAAACTACAAGTCCTATGAAAAAAGTTCAAGGGCAAAGCTGTAGGTAATATAAAGATCTACAACTTTAGTATTTACACTTTTTTCACATAACCTCAAAATTTATGTGAAAAATTCAATAATCCAAGTTTTTGTTTTTTTAACCGACTTCCAAAAAAGGAGGAGGTTCTCAATTCGACACGTATGTTTTTTTTTTTATGTATGTTAGCTCAGAACTTTTGACTGGGTGGACCGATTTCGATCAATTTTGTTTTAATTGAAAGGTGTTGCGTGTCATGTGGTCCCATTTTAATTTAATTGAGATCTGACAAGTACTTTTAGAGTTATATCTAATAATGCGTATTTACTTGACTACTTTTTCGTCGACCTACGTTATATTATTTTCTTTTCTCTTTTACAACTGTTTAGTGTGTTTGGGACATAAAATGGTAAGTTTTCACCAAATTTCGTAATAAAATTATAACCTGACCTAATATAAACATGAAAGATCATTATATAAGGCATAATATAGCAGTTATTCTCAATCGCATTCAAGCAAAAAAAGCGTCAGTTGAAAAAATAAATTTGAATGTCTATGAAACGCGAATTTCAGCCCACTGTGCGGGGTGGCTGTCGCTATATAGATATTTATTAAAATAGTTATAAATATCGACGTCGATATATCGATAAAATTTTCAAAAGATTTTGTATTTATAAAATAATAGTGTATTTAGCTCAATATTATCAATAGTAATTTTCATATAAAACGAAATTATTTTAATGTACAAAAATCTCAATAAAAATATTAATGTACTTTTATAAGGATTTCATTTTTGGGTAATATTTACAAAATATCAAAAATTAAATAGGTATTATAGTCATCGCAAAATAATAGTGTAACGTAACAAAAACACAATTCAGCTGTTTTAGTGAACGTATATGGTTCTAAATTATTAGTCTATAAATTTTAGTTATACTTGAGATAACAAGCGCATAAATTGAAATGTGAGTTGACACGTAAACATAAAACAGTCAAGTTAATGTACAAAAATTGCTCAAATCCAATAAGGACTCAAATTTTAAGTTGTACTTAAGAAAGAAATTTATTGCTGGGAACTGAACAGCTCAATTATCGTGTTAAAATATTAGAGTAATAAATATTATATTCGAGACAGGCTTAAAATTTTGTGTTGACAGATTCGATAAAACGATGATAGGGAAACGTTCTAAGGGCCAGTTTCCACTGATTGAAATAATCGCGATGAGTTCGATGAAAACTCGGTTTACGCATTTAACGGAGTTAGAGCTGGAAATTGCATTTCATCAACATAAACTGGACGCAGTTAGAGAATAACTGAGTTTCAATTCTAAACGACCGATTTTTGGCGTTTAGTGGTGTAAACACGGTTTGTCTAGAGCTTCTAACAGTTTAACCTATTAAAAACAAATCTTGTCAAGTTGTCATATGATATATTATGATACACGAGGTTATAGTAGTGTATCTCTTTTTCATGATTCCTTGAGGTATGGGAATGGTTGTTACGGAGAGAAATTTTAAAAGAAAATTGCCTGAAAAAAAGGTCTTAAAACAACACTTTGCTGTATTCCCGTACAAATGATTCGTAATAATAATTAAACGAAAGCCAAGATTAGAATCGAATTATAAATTCGATTAAGCAAAGCATAGCTTTATTAAACAGTGGAACCCGGGCCTAAGGGTTCAAAACTAGCCGTGGGACAGTTTTTTGTGGAAGTCACAACAAAAAAACCGGCCAGAGTTGCCATCACAAAGTTTTAAGTTACCTTGCTTTGAAATAAAACCTGCAAAATTGACGTGTATTTACTTTACATTAACACATAAGGTTAAAAATGACAATAATCGGTTAAATAATTTCCCTTTCGAAATCGGTTGAATAATACATTGTTCTCCGCAACCGTCATACAAATTTATCGTAACTAACAAATTTTTTTCTTCAGCTTTATTCAATGTGTATTTGTTTTTCCCTTTTATTGTTTATCTTTTATTGTGTTTTGTTTAATTGATTTACGCAATTTCCTTTGGATCGGATAAAAGTGCTTACAGCCAGTAAAGTTCAAATTATTGAGGAAGTAATAACTTTATTCCTTGTTTTTTGTAATAATTTTATTTCTTGTTCTTGTTTTGTGTTGCACTATAATGACTTATAAACTATCGATTAAATTATTGGGAAAGAACAATTACACATTGGAATGCCGTAATTTTTTGAACACGGCAATGTACCGCGGGGATCACCGAATTTCCGTGAAACACGGGAATTGCCGAGTGTATGGTATCACTGCAGAGCGCGTTGGTGAACGTGTAAGGGTGGGGGTAAAAGAGACGCTGAGGCTGTTTATATAGAGAATTCGGGAGTTAGTCGGGGGGAGTCAGCATTCGATTTTGAATTGGAAGATAGTATTGAGGTAGAGGGCCTCCGCGGCCGCCGCGGCCTCTTGGCTGGCGAAAGCTATGGAATTTCTGATTTAGATTAAACATAAAATACCTAAAAGTATTTTTAGGTTTGAATCAGAGATTTCATTAGCGTAAGCCGGCTGAGTGTGGCTATGTAGCTTCAGTTTAGTCCGCGAAATAGTTTTAATTTTTTTTTTTTACTGATTATTATTAAGTGCAATTCTTTATTATAAAATTTTAATTGTAATCCGCTAATTAAACTCAGTGAAACCTGTGTACAGTCTGCAGTCAAGCGCTCCTGATTGGTTCGAATGCATTATTTTTCTTTTTATTTTTGCATGTCTAATAATTTCACAATTTTGATACACTTTGAACACCAATTAGTGTAGATTTAAAATGTTGCATGTTGTTTTCCTGCATGTTGTGTTTTTGTTACTAATTTTTATAACTTTTACGGAGATTTTTAATAAAAGATATCTAATGAATTATTAGCTAGGTTCACATCGATACTATTAATTATTGATTAATTACTGAATGAAATTATTATGAAAAGGTTTACATTGTTACTATTAATTATCGATTGATTATTGAATAAGATTATTATGAAATAAGCCTTATGACCATAATTATATTGAATTTAACTGATTAAATGAAACCTAGCTTAAGTAAATGAACACAATATGATGTTGATATAATGAAACAAAATTACATTCGTTTAACTTTAAATTATATATTGAATGATTTTTGGTTAAAACTATCATATTAGATACGGTTATAGTAAGGGTTAAATAGAATTTCGTTAGGGTGGATTTGAATAATGAAATGAAACTTTACTGTGTTGGTTAATGAAGTTATTACGTGTCTACATTAATACTATTAATTATTGATTGAATATTGAATGAAATTATTATGAAATAAGCCTTATGACCATAATTATATTGAATTTAACTGATAAAAGGAAATCTAGCTTAAGTAAATAACCACAATATGATGTTGTTAGAATAAAATGAAATTACAATAATCACAATATGATGTTGATAGAATGAAACTAAATTATATTCGTTTGACTTTAAAGTACATATATAAATTGAATGAATCTTTGGTTAAAACTATCATATTAGATATTAAGGGTTAAATAGATTTTCGTTAGGGTGTATTTAAATAATGAAATGAAATTTTACTATGTCATTACTTTGGAAGTAAATAGAGTGGTGAATAATTCTAGGAAAATATGATCTATAAACAAATTGATGATTTGTACGTATCATGTTGAATATTCTCTACATATAAATATGCTTTTAATGAGTGTATATGTATGTATGTATATGTATATATATATATATATATGTATATTTGGCTTCATTTTGACATTACACAAACTTTTGTAGTTCAAACATTAATTTAAGGACTTGTAGTTGTTAAATATATGTTGGAACGAGGTAACAAAGTAGTTTGTAGTCTGGAATGTGTTCAAGGATACTTTTAGCTCTTAAATACATTCTAAGATGAGGTAATTATACACTGAACCTTGACATTACACAACTATTGTAGTTTTGAACATTGATTTAAGAATTTATATTCTTAAATAAGTGTCAAAACGAGGTATCTGGTAGATTGGAGTGTCTCAATTTCACGATGACTTTCATTGAACTAAATAAACTATGTTAAGGTGAATCCATAAATGTTTGTATTCGCCAGTGTTTTATTATAGGTTTCCCTATAAGGCTTGGCCTGTCTAAGCCCCAGTTCATCGCGTCATCTATGCTAGGTAGATCCTAACCTTGGCCTATCTAGTAGAGAAAGTTGCGTGTACTTCCTACCAACCTCTGCGTTTGTATTTGCCTAACTGAACTATGTTCTTGGTAAATACTATACGTACGTTTCCTTATCTATGATAAGAGTTCCTCATCCTTGATGAGAGACATTGGACAAACTCCACCAAACACCTAGTGTATGGTCGTTGTTTGAACTGCAACAAAGGTTAGTAGTTTATATTTGGACAGTGGTATGAAGTTCTATTTTGGACTAATAGAGAAACATATTCACTTTTCCAATTAATTTATTGCTAATTTTTGTGGACGGTCTCTGTTAAGTCCTAAAAGCGGATTTACTGAGATTTAGCCAAGCCTTAATCAAGCCCTCTTGTGTTTTTTCAAACATACAAACATTGATGGATTATAAAACCTATTAAATATACATTCTCTTTCCATTGTGAAAATGAGATACTCTCAGAGATTCTGATTGAGTAAATGAATATGTTATATTTTGATTGTTTTATTTATCTCTCGACACTTCCATGTCCTGAATAAATCCATTCAGTTCCTAAGAGAGCCTGATATATTCAAATGTTTAACAACTTAATTACTGGTTCAATGTTTCAATTGAACAACCTATTCTGGTTAATGAATGCTGTTTCATTGAGTGCTGTGAGTCATGCAAGGACAAACCTACACAATACACCTACTCTACATGTTGGTCTTATACCTTTAATTATTTTTTACTTCCTTATAGGACACTCGAAAGGTTGCGTTGTCGCCAGTCGCCAGTCGCCGACGACCCATCTCACAATGGTGGCGAGGCTTGACAATATAGCTGACTATAGACTCGTAATTCAGTAGGTCTTCCTATGGGAACTTACACTACACAATCCAATTGTGGCAAAAGTAGTAGGTTTCGTGATTGAATTTCAAAGTAGTTGTGTGACCGAAGTTCCCGTATGGGCTAGTAAGCACACAATGAAAAGATCAGTAGACACGATCTCCTTTTGTTCACGTGGAACACATCTTATTACCATGTCTGATTACAGCTTGGTAATTACATCAACTCTAGTAATTCACTGGTTATGTCTATATGACATCCCAAGGGATTACTCAAATACAGTCATTGCATGATTGTGCTGCAGCGGTATGAAACAAGCATTTGTTAGACAGGATATATTTCCGTCTAACTTACTGTAGAAATTGGGTACTCTCATTTCCTACCTACTACCTTTCTTTTGATTGGATAGCACCAACGTTGTGCCTAATTTAATTTAGAGCCTTCAGCACGGTGTGGATCGGTTAGGGTCGGAGGGGAAAGGAGGTTGCGACCCTCGGGTTCAGCTGAACCCGCCCTTTTTAAACGGTTTTATTTAGCTCACCCCGTTTGTTTTATTTATTATTTATTCTTGGGTCAAATTTAGTAATTCAAATTTCACCCTCTTCCTGTCAACCGATTAATCTGAAATTTTGTATACACTTTGGATTTTGGTGACACTACAATTATGTTTATTCATTATCATTATAAATTCAAGATGGCCGCCGCTACAAAATGGCGGATAATTTATGTTTTATTAATACCATCAATGTGGGTATCAAATGAAAGGGCTCAACAAGCAGAATACAATATACTATAAAAAATTGAAATCCAAGATGGCGGCCGCTACAAAATGGCGGATAACGTAGGTTTTATCAATCCCATCAATATGGGTATCAAATGAAAGGGCTCAACAAGCAGAATACAATATACTATAAAAAATTGAAATCCAAGATGGCGGCCGCTACAAAATGGCGGATAACGTAGGTTTTATCAATCCCATCAATATGGGTATCAAATGAAAGTGCTCAACCAGTAGAATACAATGTACTATAAAAATTAAAATCCAAGATGGCGACCTCTACAAAATGGTGGATAACTTAGGTTTTATCAATCCCATCAATATGGGTATCAAATGAAAGGTCTCAACAAGTAGAATACAATTTACTATGCAAAATTGAAATCTAAGATGGCCGCCGCTACCAAATGGCTGATAACAATTTTTTATCAATCCCACCAATATGGGTATCAAAGAATGCGAAATAAAAACTAAAAACTAGAAAATAAAAATAGGTAAAAAAACTTTTTAAGTTAAACGGTTTTATGTTAAACATACAGTGCAATGTTTAAGATAAAAGTACTAAAAACCAAAAAATAATAAAATAGATACAGTCGTGGGAATTATAAACATATGCATAGACTAGACTAAAATAAAACCGTGGGGCACGTCAATTGTCTACAAATTATCGACTTAATAAGCGATAGAAGAATCGTTTAATTCGTCGTTAGGCAGTTGGCCCGCAGACGGTGAGGAAATTACTTACTATTTTCTTGCTCATGGAAATTCCAATAGTTATACACTCCATGTAAATAAAAGAGATGTTATAGTGTAACATTACAAAACAAACATTTTAATCAACGATTGTAGACAATTGACGTGCCCCACGGTTTTATTTTAGTCTAGTCTATGCATATGTTTATAATTCCCACGACTGTATCTATTTTATTATTTTTTGGTTTTTAGTACTTTTATCTTAAACATTGCACTGTATGTTTAACATAAAACCGTTTAACTTAAAAAGTTTTTTTACCTATTTTTATTAATTCCTTAATACCTATAAACCCTATCCTAACAGATTAACACATACAAACAAACACTACACATTATTTTTCACAATTATCTGAGATAATTTATTAACGGAATAAATTATTTCAAGATAATTAATAACTGTATGATATGTATTTAATCATTATTTCATTTACTTATATATTTTTATTTATTTCATTTGTTTAGAGTTATTAGAATCTATCTATTGTATCAGGTTTGAACTAAAAATACATGTAAAAGAAACTTAGACACTATTCAATTAATCAATGTCATTATAGAATATCCTATATATAATTATTTAACTTTATTTCTATTTTAGCTATCTAGATTCACTAAAAATATTAGCAATTATAATTTACACATTCTTAAGGAGACGTCAGATATTTAGTTAAACAGTAGGTGATAGTTATTTCTAAATAAATAAGTCTATTACTATTTATTCTTAACGGTTCTAATTCACTAAATTTTATTAATTCCTAATTAATTTACTAATAAGGTGTTATAAAGCTTAATATCTTTCTTTCCTTTTAATAGTATTCCAGGAGTTAGTTATCTATAGCATTTATATCACTGGTAAGTGTAAATATCTTTCAATTAAATTTTAGGATAAATTAATTTCTGGAATTTAATGTCATTATGCAGAGATGTTATTTTAAATTAATGGCTAGGTAGGATGTTAGTTAGAGTTTATATAGAAATCAAGGCTTCTAATAACATATACTATGTCTTTCCTTCGGCATACCATAAAAAGAACTGAAGTTACTCTGAAACAAAAATCAAACACAACGTAGAGTCCTTCTTTATACTAGACGATCACAATTATAAGGCCAAAGATAATTGATATCCTCTTAAGCTTAATATTAGCTTGTAATGCCACTACCATGATAGTGTTACAAATTGGTCTTCGTGACCAGGATGTTATAAATTTATATATGTTGGGGTCTTTCTCATCACACCCCATAGCAAAGGAGTATCGTTTCATGGTCCACGTGACCAGGATATGATAATGGGTCTTAGGTCATCCATAGGAGATCATTACAAAATGGTGACGTGACTAAGATTATCATAAATATGGTGAATAGTTATCATTCCATAGGTATAGTTACAATTGCTGCCGTGATGATAAGGATATCTAAGTATATCCAATAAGTATAACGTTACAATTTTGGTGCCGTGACCAGGATATTTATGGTTGCACAAATGCCGGAGTAAGCGAGTATCTTAGAAGCTTTAAAGTAACTTTTCAAAGCATTTACAGTGAATAAATGTAATGCCAGTGATAAAATGATAATAGTTGCACGATTGTACTGATAGATAACAAGAATATACATGTAACTATTGATTGCATTTTGAAGAAGACACAAAGCATATTAGTTAACAATTCTTTAAAGTTCATTTTACACAAAATAAGCTAAACCTATTAAATTTATATTATGTAAGCATATTAACTTGTTTTAGACAATCTAAGAATGGTTCTATAGGTATATAGCATCTTGGCGCAGTTAGAATTACAGTTAGGTACATAAATCTAAATAAATCTGTTTTAAGAGTAATATTGAAGAGATGTTTAATACTTAAAAGTTGCATTAAGTTTCTCAGTAATAAGATTTAAATGGTCAGACCATAGCAGCCTACTGTCTCATGTATTATTACTAATGATGGATAGTTACATATTTAAATAATTATTTATTCATGAAATTACATGAAAGTATCTACCTACACAGCATTACTAAAATTGACTAGTAGAATATTGAAGTGTGTCTCAAGCACATCTAATTATTATCTGATTATTATTATATTATTGTCAATCAATAGACATTGTTAGGATAGTTAATAAAATTTAGATTGTATTAATTAAATATTGTTAGGGAATTTTTAAATAAAAGCCTGCAGTAAATTTTAATATTACTTACAGATACAAATTATTCTAGGTTATGTACAATTTAAACTTATTTTTCACATTTAGTCACTGACGCTGAAGTAATTTCCTTCTTTGTTGAAATTGGTCCCAATGGTTATGCGTTGGACATCCTAAGGGCTGGCTAGATGTACGTGGATGTTAGGCTGAAATGGTAGTATTCAATAGTATTAAAAATATGCAAACAAAATGTGAAGATGGGATAATATTATAGTTAGTAGTAGGAAATTAATTATAATATTAACTAACTGTGGAATTAACTTTTATTCATTTATTTACAGAGACTGTACAGGAAAGACTATGTATTTTGGTATATTTATTCATGTTAATGTTAGATTTTAGAAATAATTAAGCTTAGTCATTGCCATCATAGCAAATTATACTTAGTTTAAATAACAGATTTTAAAGTATAGAAATTCAGTGCATTTTAGTCATGTGTGCGAGAATGTACTGGTTAAATAGAAATTGAATTAGGTTATGAAGGTAACAGGGTTATTTTGACCTTGAATTTTAGGAATTGACTGCAACTGTTTAAGATAATTTTATTTGTAAAAAAGAGTATAGCTTACCGAATGACTTAGCATTCATAAGTTAAAATACAAACAAGTTTAAATTTTAAAATGTCTAATTGTCTATTTTATTTTGGCTTGATTTGACAACAAACAATGTTGTTGTTTTAAAATTTATCCCCAATAGGAAAAGGCAAAAGTCTATAATCCATACAGCCTAGTCTGAATTTGTATATTTTTTCAATTCTTGACAACAAACAAGTTTAAAATACCAACCACGGAAAAATGATCCAATTCACACATTTAATTAAATTATATATATTTTACGTGCTGTTTCGATATAAATTTATATCGATTCAAATATTTAAGTTGTTACTTATAGAAAAAAAAACAGGATAATTTCTTATGAAATTGCGTTCTAAAAACAACTACAATAAAATCTTTTGAAAAAGTTCTTGTTTTAAATATTAATAAGACATTATTGGGAAAAAATATAGAACATTTTTTATGAACAATTTATTACATTATATTTATTCTAATTTATTATTATTTGTTAGCTTTCTTCGTATTTTTGAACTGTCAGTTGTCAAAGTGAAGGAAACTTTTATTTCAAATTTGAATTGAATAGAATTTTATATCAACCTTGTTAACTACTAGTATTTATATCAGAGGATGTGTGGTTTTAAAAGTATTTTGATTGAATGAGTGTCTTGGAGCATTGGTTATTCAAATTATTCATAGTAGGTATCACGGAAAGTCGAATATCAGTAGATAACATTATTAAAATACCACCAACATTTTAAAATGCTAAAATTGAAAAAATGTACAACTACGTATGTTCTATTGTTTTATTAAGCTAACCGTAATAAAAACTGGCCGGGTCAGGCCTAAGGGATGTTTCTTTGTAAAAAAAAAAAAAAAAAAAAAAAAAAAAAACGATAGCGCTTTAAACATCTGCGATGACCTTTTTGCCAGGTAGCTGAATTTTACAGCGAGCACAAATTTTAAGTCAGACAAAATTGTTTAATAATATTTACCGGAAAGGACTTGAAATTGTATATAAAATTTAAAATATAGTTGGGAATTGATTATTGCATAAACATTAGTATTTTTAATACCTGAGCATACAGCGCCATCTTATTCCCGTTCCTATTGTTTTAGAAAATATCATCACCATCTCGCTCGTTCTTAAGCGTTTACGCTAAGAGGAGGTGAGACAAACTTAGTATTTTAGAATACCAATATCGAGTAGTCGCGAACCTAGTATTTTGTCACTGATATTTATCACTGATATTTTAAAATAACAGTCACTGTGATAACTAGTATTGCCATGTACCTAGTACGACACAACTCTAATATATAGTTGCAGTAGGATTGGTAGCGACATCTGGTGGACAAACGTGAATTAATATCGAGTTGCTTACGAAAGTTGTGGATGGTTGTGCTATGTGTTCGTAGATGGCGCTGAAAGAATTTCAAAATGTTTCATATCAGTAACGCCATCTGTTGAGAGTGAGTGGTATTGAAAGGTAGGCTTTGAAGTAGAAATGGCGTAGTATCGAGTGTAGATATGGAAGTGTTTGTTGTGAAACAAAGATGGCGTGGTTGTGATCTTATAAGTTATATACAATGGTTCAGTGGATGAGGGAATTGAATGCCATATGCAAGGTGGAAAGTTCAATCCGAGTGAATTGAATTTCAATTAAAAATATATACTGTAGTATTTATTATAATAAAGACGATTAGGGATAGTATGAATTTGGCAGTTAACATTTATGAGGATTTGAGATTTTTTCTAATTATTATGATTTCACTGTGATAGTTTTATTATTCTTTTGTTGATGGATGCATTGTTTGGTGTGAATGGAATTGAATTGATGTTTGATAAGAATGTTATCAATGAATACTAGAGAAGAAATGAAGTTGTCATATTTCATTTGAAAGTATGATAGTTGAAATATAATTAAACTTGTAAACATTTAATATTTTAAAATTAAAACTAAGTTTTAATATTGCAGATTCCGGTCGACTTGATAAAATTTCAATAAAATATTAGAAGTTTAAAAGGTGATTAGAAAGAGATAGTTTTGTGTGAACATTTGGAAAGTTTATTTAAATTAAACTCAAATTAAATAAGAGTGCAGTGAATCTTTTTTTTTTGAATTAGAATAAATTAATTAAAATTTAGATAAACATTATCAGTGTTACATTTGAAGCAAATTAAATCTATAACAATGCCTAGGCGTCAACCTAAAGCTAGTCCTGTTGGAACCAAGACAACCAATTCTAATAACAAGCGAGTGTCTGCAGTTAGACCTGCTACTAAAGTAAGGAAGATTAATTCTTTACAATACATATCTCGAATGATGGAAAAGGCAATGAATAACATCAATAATAAAATCTCGGAGTTGGAAAATAGAATGTCTATTCCTAGTGGATCATCGGACAATGTTATGCCAAGAGAAAATTGTATTCAACCTATCATACAGCCGGGAACATCAACGGTATACTATCCAGTGGCGCAGATGCCTACGGAAAGACCTAAGTTTCCATTTAAAGGAAAACACCCTGTGACGTTCATTGAAGACCTGACTGCTTATTTAAGAAGGTCTGCACCAGAGGCGAGAGATATAATAGACATTGTCATAGATTGTCTTGAAAATGAATCACGAAATTGGGCGCGTATTTATAGAGATAGATGGACAGTATTTGAAGACTTCAAAAGGGATTTTTTAGACACATATTGGGGCGAGGCTGAGCAGAATGAATTAAGAAGACGAATCAGTCAGAATTCGTGGGACGGAGTCCAGTCTATGTTAAGCCATTTCATTACTTTATGTGGGCAAGCGAAGATGTTGACGTATCCTATTCAAGAGAGACAATTGATAAATGACATTATGAATCATTTTCCTAAAGATGTTCAATTTGCTTGGTCAACAAGTAATTACACATCGATTCTTCAAGCTACGGAGTTTTTACGAAAGTTAGATAACATTAATAAGCAAAATAACTTCAGTAGTGGCATTAATGCCCATTCTAGCAGCGTTCAAAGACCTGAGATGGCAGCTCGACAGCAGAATGGCAGAGGCGGTCTCAACCGGAAGCGAATTATGAACACTAGATCAATGAGTAAAGTGATACCAAACAAGAAGAATAGCATTAATGGTACGAATAGAGTAGATAATGATAACAATGTTTCTATAGAAAACTCTGTATCAACAGAGAATTTAAACTAATAAGTGTTGATGTGACAGACCCCGGTACATCAACTTTAGTAGGGGCGAACAGTACATCAGTAGCTTTAAGAATTATGCTTAAACTCGGGTGGGAACCTGGACAGACATTAGGTAGACATAATAATGGTATACGTAAACCAATCATAGCTAAGGGACAATATTGTAAATCAGGGTTAGGCTCAGGATTAAATAAAAATAATTCAACAGATTTCAAGTATAAAGTTATACAAACATTAAAAAATCAATCGGAAATAGATAATGAGTCGTTAGTGCAAACCGAAGCAGTCTTTTCATTATTTGACGAGGAAGATAATATTACCGCGGATAAATTAGAAATAATTAAATCTGAGATTGAAGTGATAGTATCTGATAAACGAGTCATATGTTTAATCGATACAGGGAGTGACATAACCTGTATTTCAGAATCATTTTGGGAATCTTTAAAATCATTAACTGGGAACAAATTAGACATGTTACCTGTTAAGCCGATTCAGATACGTGGAGCAGTAGGACAAAAGAGTGCTAAAATACAACAAATGGTTTTATTGCCTGTAAGATTTGGGGTAATTGATTTAGAGATTAGATTTTTTATAGTACCAAAATTAGTTCATTCAATGATACTAGGATTTGACTGGCTTATGGCAAATAATGTTAATATTAAATTACAAGAGCCATCCATAGGGTTAGTTATCGAACATAGAGATCAACGAGTATTAATTCCGTTTATTAAATATAATTTTGAGGAAAAGAGAATTTGTGATATTACAAAGGTAGATAATAGCTTTGATTTCAATAAATATTTACAAGAAATAAAGACGGGTACACCTCTTAAAGGAACTCAATCAAATAAATTAAAACAGATTCTAATTAAATATAGCGAAGTATTTGTTAAAAGGTTAGGTAGAGCTAATTGTTATCAACATAATATTAAAATGATGGATCATAGTCCGATAATTAAACGGTCTTATCCTGTTCCGTACGCGTATAGACAAAAAATGGAAGAAAAATTAGTCGAAATGGTTGATATGGGAATAATTTCTAGAGGTTCAACACCGTATTGTAGTCCGTTAACTTACACCTTAAAATCTGATGGTTCAATTAGAGTTCTACTAGATGCACGTGAAATCAATAAATACATGATAGCTGAGTCGGAAGCACCTCCGATGCAAATAGATGTTTTAAATTCATTTCATGGGGTTAATTATATCAGTATAATAGATTTGAATAATGCATATTTTCAAATTGCCATTTCTGAGGATAGTAAAAAGTATACCGGGTTCACATTTAATGGAAAATCTTATATGTATAATGTTTTACCACAAGGACTTAAGACTTCAGTGGGAAGTTTTAGTAGAGCTATGGACTTAATATTAGGGCCTGAAGTTAGACATTTTTGCGTGAATTATCTAGATGATCTTGCTATCTTAACTCAAGGAACGTTAAATGAACATTTAGAACATATTGATATAATATTAAACAAATTAAAGTCAGCGGGGTTAACATGTAATCTTGAAAAATGTAAATTCATATGTAAAGAAGTTAAGATGTTAGGACATATTATTTCTACCGAGGGAATTAAAACTGATCCAGGAAAAATAGAGTCAATTAAGAATTTCCCAGTTCCCAAGAAAATAAAACATTTAAGAGCATTTTTAGGACTCTGTAATTATTATAGGCGGTTCATTCCTGATTATAATAGTATAATTCAACCTTTATGCCAATTATTAAAAAAGAGCAAGGGATGGACATGGACTTCAGAAGCACAAGTAGCCTTTGAAAAATTGAAAAATAGTTTCTTAAAGACAATAATGTTGCATCATCCGGATATGTCTAAACCTTTTTATTTACAAACAGATAGTTCGGGAGTAGGCCTTGCGGGGGTTTTATTTCAGTACGATGAACAAAGGGAAATGAAAATATTAGGCTATTGTAGCAGATCTCTTAGGGGCGCCGAATTAAGATGGACTGTTACTGAACAAGAGTTTTGGGCTATAATCTATTGTTTAAGGAAGTTTGAAACCTATTTGAGGGGCGCAAAGCTTATAATTAGAACTGATCACAAAGCATTGACGTTTGTTAGGACATGGAAATTGTATAATAGTCGAATAATTAGGTGGATATTGTTTCTCGAACAATTCGATTATAGTATCGAACATATAAAAGGTAGAGATAATGTCGCTGTTGATGTGTTATCTAGGTTCCCACCTGATTCATCAATGATACAAGAAGATAGAATCTATTGTCCTGAAATACATTATATGGAAATTAATAAAAATAAAACATTAATAACAAACTTAAAAAATATATCTAGTTTTCAATCTAACGATAATGAAGTACAGTTGATAATGGATATTATAAATAATATTAGTAATAATCATAGTGGTAGAATAAATAATATTGCTAAGCGCTGTTATATCAAGAATGGAGTGTTATATTTTAAAATTGATTCAGATAAACATGTAATTTATTTACCCTCTCAGTTACGAGAGGAAGTAATTTCTCAAATTCATAAAGAAATGGGACATCAAGGGGTTTTTAAGGTACTCAAATATCTTAAGGATAGATTTTATTTTCCTAATATGCATAGAACAGTTAAAGTATTATTAAAGACTTGTCATCTCTGTCAAGTTTCTAAAAGTGATAATATAAAATATGTAGGCAAATGTAAATCTATTGTGACAGAAGAAATAGGTGACTTAGTTATGGCAGACTTATATGGACCATTGCCGAAAGGACGGTTTGGTTCTGCTTATATACTTGTAATTCAGGATTCATTTAGTAAATTTATTAAATTATATGATTTGTTTAAAGCCACTTCTCGTTCAGTTATTACAAAATTAAAACAATTTGTTAAAATAATTAAGCCTAAAGTAATTATGACTGATAATGGTAGTCAATTTTCATCTGAAAGTTGGAAACAAACTTTAAAAGATATGGGTATAAAACCTATATTTACAACTGTAAGAAATCCTCGACCTAATACGACAGAGAGGGTTAACAGAGAACTAGGACGTTTATTTCGAACATATTGCCATAAAAATCATAAAAGTTGGGCAACGATATTAAATAAAATCGAAACATTATATAACAACACATTTCATGAAAGTACGGGATTTACTCCTAATGAAATATTATATGGATTGAGTAATGACATGTCATTTGATAGTTGTTTGCCTCAATTAAATAAGTCTAAAGATATTAATCAAATTAGAATTCAAGTTAGGAAAAATTTAAAAGATAACAGTATTAAACGACAAACTAAATTTAATAGGTCCCATCGGTTAATTGAATTTCAGATTGGAGATTATGTAAAGATTCGTAAGGTAAATAAGTCAGAGGCTCAAAAGAAACTTATAAAAAAGTTTCAATTGCTGTATGAAGGACCTTATGTAGTTAGTGCAATTCCATTTGCAAATGTTTACACATTAATGGACCCTATAACTAAAGAAATTAGAGGAAACTTTAATACAATACATCTAAATAGATATTATCAATAATAAATTGATCACGATCAATTATAGATGTTATCAATGTTTAACTGTTGATATAAACATTTAAATTAATAATGTGGAATTGAAAAGGATAGATTTTAAAATTAGAATATCAATAAACTTTATTGAAGATTTATTATATTTCACAATAATTTAATGTCAAAACTATAGATGATTTTATAAGGAAATGAATTGCACTTAAAATAAGTTAGATATGTAAGAGATTAGGTTATTAAAATAGTAATTAAATGATTAAAATAGATAGTAATAAGTTAGATAAGTGTAATTGTAATTAGGTTTAATTATGAATAAAAATATAAAATTAGGGAAATGATGGGTCAGGGAAATGACTCAACTAATTTTATTGGAGCGCTTAAAAGTTCTCACATAACTATATAACAATTTAATTTTCAATTGACTATTAAGTCATATATAATTTTTTTTCATCAATATTTAACCTATTAAGCGCTAGCTTAATAGAAATAATAATTTAATTTTCTACTGACTATTAAGTCATATATAAATTTTTCTTATCAATACTTAACTTGTTAAGCGCTAGCTTAATAAAAATAGTTGGTGGGGAGTAGGGCGGTCATTTCTTCACAAAAGTAACTGAACATTTTCAGTTATATTCAATCTAAATTAAATTGTAAAAATATGGGTCAAGCCTTAAAGTTTGACTGTTTGCAGTTCAAGTTGTCCAAGTACTGCAATATACTAAACAACATATCACCAATTCATATTAGTATTAGATATGAATTGTGCAATTGTATTCAAATATTTTAATTTATTCATTCTGAAAGGAGACGGATACGATTCCATACATTCTTGGGCTGAAATGCAACGTAAAATATAACGTAATGGAAATGGTACCAATTAATGTATTTACGCTTATTGATCCCTCGCTGAAAATTCTGTACATTTTGGTTATTTAAGAGCGGAGTTATTAGACGATTTGTAAAATTGAGGTTATGTTACAATATCTATGAAAAACCCAATCACTAAGTTCCTGAAGCACTAATGGTTATCATATTATACAAATATCAATCACTTGAAACCATAAATAAATATCAGGAATGGACTCAGGATGCATCTGAATACACTGAAAACATTAAACAATTATAAACATGATTACATGAAACGAGTGACAGTGACGGGTCCATGACAGGGCACACAGTTTCAATATCAGTCAGCTGTCAAAGCTGTTATTAAAAATAATTAGGATTTATTTTCAATCGATACGAAATCGATAATAATTTGGGTTTATCAGATATTAATTTTTATTTTCGATATTAATGTAACTTTATTTAAATACACTTTATTGTTTATAACTTCAATTGTGTACCTGAATACTTTGAGTTAATTAACTAGTGCAAATTTTTTTAAATCCTATAATCGATTATAGTTAAATCGATACCCAATTAAATTGACGAAAACTATCTTTTTCATTTTTCTCAGCTTCCAGATTCAGAATTGAGCTGATATTATATATTTAAAAAAAAAAAAAAAAAAAAAAAAAAAAAAAAAAAAAAAAAAAAAAAAAAAAAAAAAAAAAAAAAAAAAAAAAAAATTTTAGCCTAAAAGTCCCCATCTCCTTTAAAATAAGATGAACTGCACTCTGTTAAGTTGTATATTTAACATCGAAGAGTCGGATTTTATATTTTAAAACAATATGTGTATTGTTTTAGATAAAATTGAGTCTAGAAGTAGGAATTCAAATCAGATAGGATCTGTGTGAGTGTGAGAGTTGGTGAAGGAGCTGGAATGGTTGGTTGGAATTGATTATTTTGATTTTAACCATTGAATATAACTCTAGTAGTATGATTGATGAGAGGTTGGATGTTTGGGAGAAGAGTATGCTCCTAAGTGCTGTTGATTGAAGCTGAATGTAAAGATTCATGAGTGTCCTTTCAGTTGAGAAGTAACGTGATACAGAATTGTGTTATTTGGTTGCGTTGTTGTGATTAATTAATAATTACGATAAACTACATTATATAATTAAGGGGCGATTGTAACGTAACAAAAACACAATTCAGCTGTTTTAGTGAACGTATATGGTTCTAAATTATTAGTCTATAAATTTTAGTTATACTTGAGATAACAAGCGCATAAATTGAAATGTGAGTTGACACGTAAACATAAAACAGTCAAGTTAATGTACAAAAATTGCTCAAATCCAATAAGGACTCAAATTTTAAGTTGTACTTAAGAAAGAAATTTATTGCTGGGAACTGAACAGCTCAATTATCGTGTTAAAATATTAGAGTAATAAATATTATATTCGAGACAGGCTTAAAATTTTGTGTTGACAGATTCGATAAAACGATGATAGGGAAACGTTCTAAGGGCCAGTTTCCACTGATTGAAATAATCGCGATGAGTTCGATGAAAACTCGGTTTACGCATTTAACGGAGTTAGAGCTGGAAATTGCATTTCATCAACATAAACTGGACGCAGTTAGAGAATAACTGAGTTTCAATTCTAAACGACCGATTTTTGGCGTTTAGTGGTGTAAACACGGTTTGTCTAGAGCTTCTAACAGTTTAACCTATTAAAAACAAATCTTGTCAAGTTGTCATATGATATATTATGATACACGAGGTTATAGTAGTGTATCTCTTTTTCATGATTCCTTGAGGTATGGGAATGGTTGTTACGGAGAGAAATTTTAAAAGAAAATTGCCTGAAAAAAAGGTCTTAAAACAACACTTTGCTGTATTCCCGTACAAATGATTCGTAATAATAATTAAACGAAAGCCAAGATTAGAATCGAATTATAAATTCGATTAAGCAAAGCATAGCTTTATTAAACAGTGGAACCCGGGCCTAAGGGTTCAAAACTAGCCGTGGGACAGTTTTTTGTGGAAGTCACAACAAAAAAACCGGCCAGAGTTGCCATCACAAAGTTTTAAGTTACCTTGCTTTGAAATAAAACCTGCAAAATTGACGTGTATTTACTTTACATTAACACATAAGGTTAAAAATGACAATAATCGGTTAAATAATTTCCCTTTCGAAATCGGTTGAATAATACATTGTTCTCCGCAACCGTCATACAAATTTATCGTAACTAACAAATTTTTTTCTTCAGCTTTATTCAATGTGTATTTGTTTTTCCCTTTTATTGTTTATCTTTTATTGTGTTTTGTTTAATTGATTTACGCAATTTCCTTTGGATCGGATAAAAGTGCTTACAGCCAGTAAAGTTCAAATTATTGAGGAAGTAATAACTTTATTCCTTGTTTTTTGTAATAATTTTATTTCTTGTTCTTGTTTTGTGTTGCACTATAATGACTTATAAACTATCGATTAAATTATTGGGAAAGAACAATTACACATTGGAATGCCGTAATTTTTTGAACACGGCAATGTACCGCGGGGATCACCGAATTTCCGTGAAACACGGGAATTGCCGAGTGTATGGTATCACTGCAGAGCGCGTTGGTGAACGTGTAAGGGTGGGGGTAAAAGAGACGCTGAGGCTGTTTATATAGAGAATTCGGGAGTTAGTCGGGGGGAGTCAGCATTCGATTTTGAATTGGAAGATAGTATTGAGGTAGAGGGCCTCCGCGGCCGCCGCGGCCTCTTGGCTGGCGAAAGCTATGGAATTTCTGATTTAGATTAAACATAAAATACCTAAAAGTATTTTTAGGTTTGAATCAGAGATTTCATTAGCGTAAGCCGGCTGAGTGTGGCTATGTAGCTTCAGTTTAGTCCGCGAAATAGTTTTAATTTTTTTTTTTACTGATTATTATTAAGTGCAATTCTTTATTATAAAATTTTAATTGTAATCCGCTAATTAAACTCAGTGAAACCTGTGTACAGTCTGCAGTCAAGCGCTCCTGATTGGTTCGAATGCATTATTTTTCTTTTTATTTTTGCATGTCTAATAATTTCACAATTTTGATACACTTTGAACACCAATTAGTGTAGATTTAAAATGTTGCATGTTGTTTTCCTGCATGTTGTGTTTTTGTTACTAATTTTTATAACTTTTACGGAGATTTTTAATAAAAGATATCTAATGAATTATTAGCTAGGTTCACATCGATACTATTAATTATTGATTAATTACTGAATGAAATTATTATGAAAAGGTTTACATTGTTACTATTAATTATCGATTGATTATTGAATAAGATTATTATGAAATAAGCCTTATGACCATAATTATATTGAATTTAACTGATTAAATGAAACCTAGCTTAAGTAAATGAACACAATATGATGTTGATATAATGAAACAAAATTACATTCGTTTAACTTTAAATTATATATTGAATGATTTTTGGTTAAAACTATCATATTAGATACGGTTATAGTAAGGGTTAAATAGAATTTCGTTAGGGTGGATTTGAATAATGAAATGAAACTTTACTGTGTTGGTTAATGAAGTTATTACGTGTCTACATTAATACTATTAATTATTGATTGAATATTGAATGAAATTATTATGAAATAAGCCTTATGACCATAATTATATTGAATTTAACTGATAAAAGGAAATCTAGCTTAAGTAAATAACCACAATATGATGTTGTTAGAATAAAATGAAATTACAATAATCACAATATGATGTTGATAGAATGAAACTAAATTATATTCGTTTGACTTTAAAGTACATATATAAATTGAATGAATCTTTGGTTAAAACTATCATATTAGATATTAAGGGTTAAATAGATTTTCGTTAGGGTGTATTTAAATAATGAAATGAAATTTTACTATGTCATTACTTTGGAAGTAAATAGAGTGGTGAATAATTCTAGGAAAATATGATCTATAAACAAATTGATGATTTGTACGTATCATGTTGAATATTCTCTACATATAAATATGCTTTTAATGAGTGTATATGTATGTATGTATATGTATATATATATATATATATATATATATATGTATATTTGGCTTCATTTTGACATTACACAAACTTTTGTAGTTCAAACATTAATTTAAGGACTTGTAGTTGTTAAATATATGTTGGAACGAGGTAACAAAGTAGTTTGTAGTCTGGAATGTGTTCAAGGATACTTTTAGCTCTTAAATACATTCTAAGATGAGGTAATTATACACTGAACCTTGACATTACACAACTATTGTAGTTTTGAACATTGATTTAAGAATTTATATTCTTAAATAAGTGTCAAAACGAGGTATCTGGTAGATTGGAGTGTCTCAATTTCACGATGACTTTCATTGAACTAAATAAACTATGTTAAGGTGAATCCATAAATGTTTGTATTCGCCAGTGTTTTATTATAGGTTTCCCTATAAGGCTTGGCCTGTCTAAGCCCCAGTTCATCGCGTCATCTATGCTAGGTAGATCCTAACCTTGGCCTATCTAGTAGAGAAAGTTGCGTGTACTTCCTACCAACCTCTGCGTTTGTATTTGCCTAACTGAACTATGTTCTTGGTAAATACTATACGTACGTTTCCTTATCTATGATAAGAGTTCCTCATCCTTGATGAGAGACATTGGACAAACTCCACCAAACACCTAGTGTATGGTCGTTGTTTGAACTGCAACAAAGGTTAGTAGTTTATATTTGGACAGTGGTATGAAGTTCTATTTTGGACTAATAGAGAAACATATTCACTTTTCCAATTAATTTATTGCTAATTTTTGTGGACGGTCTCTGTTAAGTCCTAAAAGCGGATTTACTGAGATTTAGCCAAGCCTTAATCAAGCCCTCTTGTGTTTTTTCAAACATACAAACATTGATGGATTATAAAACCTATTAAATATACATTCTCTTTCCATTGTGAAAATGAGATACTCTCAGAGATTCTGATTGAGTAAATGAATATGTTATATTTTGATTGTTTTATTTATCTCTCGACACTTCCATGTCCTGAATAAATCCATTCAGTTCCTAAGAGAGCCTGATATATTCAAATGTTTAACAACTTAATTACTGGTTCAATGTTTCAATTGAACAACCTATTCTGGTTAATGAATGCTGTTTCATTGAGTGCTGTGAGTCATGCAAGGACAAACCTACACAATACACCTACTCTACATGTTGGTCTTATACCTTTAATTATTTTTTACTTCCTTATAGGACACTCGAAAGGTTGCGTTGTCGCCAGTCGCCAGTCGCCGACGACCCATCTCACAATGGTGGCGAGGCTTGACAATATAGCTGACTATAGACTCGTAATTCAGTAGGTCTTCCTATGGGAACTTACACTACACAATCCAATTGTGGCAAAAGTAGTAGGTTTCGTGATTGAATTTCAAAGTAGTTGTGTGACCGAAGTTCCCGTATGGGCTAGTAAGCACACAATGAAAAGATCAGTAGACACGATCTCCTTTTGTTCACGTGGAACACATCTTATTACCATGTCTGATTACAGCTTGGTAATTACATCAACTCTAGTAATTCACTGGTTATGTCTATATGACATCCCAAGGGATTACTCAAATACAGTCATTGCATGATTGTGCTGCAGCGGTATGAAACAAGCATTTGTTAGACAGGATATATTTCCGTCTAACTTACTGTAGAAATTGGGTACTCTCATTTCCTACCTACTACCTTTCTTTTGATTGGATAGCACCAACGTTGTGCCTAATTTAATTTAGAGCCTTCAGCACGGTGTGGATCGGTTAGGGTCGGAGGGGAAAGGAGGTTGCGACCCTCGGGTTCAGCTGAACCCGCCCTTTTTAATTCCTTAATACCTATAAACCCTATCCTAACAGATTAACACATACAAACAAACACTACACATTATTTTTCACAATTATCTGAGATAATTTATTAACGGAATAAATTATTTCAAGATAATTAATAACTGTATGATATGTATTTAATCATTATTTCATTTACTTATATATTTTTATTTATTTCATTTGTTTAGAGTTATTAGAATCTATCTATTGTATCAGGTTTGAACTAAAAATACATGTAAAAGAAACTTAGACACTATTCAATTAATCAATGTCATTATAGAATATCCTATATATAATTATTTAACTTTATTTCTATTTTAGCTATCTAGATTCACTAAAAATATTAGCAATTATAATTTACACATTCTTAAGGAGACGTCAGATATTTAGTTAAACAGTAGGTGATAGTTATTTCTAAATAAATAAGTCTATTACTATTTATTCTTAACGGTTCTAATTCACTAAATTTTATTAATTCCTAATTAATTTACTAATAAGGTGTTATAAAGCTTAATATCTTTCTTTCCTTTTAATAGTATTCCAGGAGTTAGTTATCTATAGCATTTATATCACTGGTAAGTGTAAATATCTTTCAATTAAATTTTAGGATAAATTAATTTCTGGAATTTAATGTCATTATGCAGAGATGTTATTTTAAATTAATGGCTAGGTAGGATGTTAGTTAGAGTTTATATAGAAATCAAGGCTTCTAATAACATATACTATGTCTTTCCTTCGGCATACCATAAAAAGAACTGAAGTTACTCTGAAACAAAAATCAAACACAACGTAGAGTCCTTCTTTATACTAGACGATCACAATTATAAGGCCAAAGATAATTGATATCCTCTTAAGCTTAATATTAGCTTGTAATGCCACTACCATGATAGTGTTACAAATTGGTCTTCGTGACCAGGATGTTATAAATTTATATATGTTGGGGTCTTTCTCATCACACCCCATAGCAAAGGAGTATCGTTTCATGGTCCACGTGACCAGGATATGATAATGGGTCTTAGGTCATCCATAGGAGATCATTACAAAATGGTGACGTGACTAAGATTATCATAAATATGGTGAATAGTTATCATTCCATAGGTATAGTTACAATTGCTGCCGTGATGATAAGGATATCTAAGTATATCCAATAAGTATAACGTTACAATAGGCCCGTTTGGACATATGTCATCGAGACGTAAATAGGGAAGTAACCATACGACTCGGTATTCGATACTCACGATAAATCGACTCAAGTTTGTATGAGTATTTGATCGATTTAATTATCTAGTGTAAAGTATATTGAATTAAATTTCTGATTAGAAAATTTAACTTAAACTTTAATATTGTAGGTAAATTGAAATAATACAATGGTACAAAAGATCAATTTGTCTTTAAGGCGGTATGCCAAGCAAATAACCTTGAGCATTCGTTCCCTCTTTGCCGCACCCCACCTCTCGCGGCACATCTAGCGGCATTTGGTGAACAACTTTACGAATACACGTAAAAATTACAGATCTAGGGATCCGCAGACCGCACGGCATTCAATAAAAAAATATATTATTTTTTTATAAGAAATAAATGTTAATTGGTGCGTATATATTTTAGGTAATGAATTCAGTGACTACACTTACGTTCAATAAATACTAACAATGAAGTATAATTACTTAAACTTATAAATAACTAGCTGACCCGGCAAACTTCGTACCGCCTAACAGTCGATTCTTTAATTATTTTTTTTAAATACTTATTTTGCTATTCGGGATAACGGCAATTTGGGTCAGCTAGTAAGATAAAAAAAAAAGAAAAAAGAAAGTTGATAAGTCAATAATTACATTATGTAAAAAAAATAATTATAAATTAATATATTGACAAATATTGAGATTAATATTTATACGATACTAACGTCACTCAATTGCTATTCGGGATAACGGCAATTTGGGTCAGCTAGTAAAAAGATTAAAAAAAAGAAAAAAGAAAGTTGATAAGTCAACAATTACATTATGTAAAAACAAAAAAATATATAAATTAATATATTGACAAATATTCACATTAATATTTATACGATACTAACGTCACTCAATTGTTTTGTCTTACTGAAACCCCTCCACTAAAACTTAAACTTTATGGTATGGTATTAAAGTTCAAATTGACTTTTAAGTATTATTACGAAACTTTTGTATGGGAATATAGAATAGTGTTGTTTTCAGACTTTTCAGGCAATTTTTCTAATTTTTCGTAAGAAAAATCTGTTCAGCTGCTCTCGAGATTTGCTCTTAGCAACACATTCATCACATTTCATTTCATTTCACAGACATTGTAAGTAGAAAAATAAAATGAAAACAATAAATTAAATTTTATTATATACTAGCTGACCCGTCGAACTTCGTACCGCCTAACAGTCGATTCTTTAGTTTTTTACCGACTTCCAAAAAAGGAGGAGGTTCTCAATTCGACTGTATTTTTTTATTTTTTTTTTATGTATGTTAGCTTAGAACTTTTGACTGGGTTGACCGATTTCGATCAATTTTGTTTTAATTGAAAGGTGTTGCGTGTCATGTGGTCCCATTTTTTTTTTAAATAAGATCTGACAAGTACTTTTAGAGTTATATCGAATAATGCGTTTTTACTTGACTAATTTTTCGTCGACCTACGTTGTTTTATACCGCATAACTTTTTCCTCGGTGTACCGATTTTGATGATTCTTACGTTAATCGAAAGCTAATACTTGTCATGTAGTCTTCGTGAAATTAGATCGAGATCTGATTACAACTTTTTGAGTAATCTTTAATAGCGCGTATTTACTTGACATTTTTTCGTCTTATTATGTTGTATTACTTGTCGATGTAATTGAAGTCGGTTTTTTTTCGTTTTAACACAATTATTAATTTTTTAAATACTTATTTCTGCTATTGGTGACACCGGGTTACTGGTTAGCTATAAAAAGTAAAGAATATATTAAAATATTGACAAATATTGACATTAATATTTATACGATACTAACATCACTCAATTGCCTTTCCGGAACCCCTCCACTAACTCTTAAACTTTATTGTATGGTATTAAAGTTCAAATTGCCTTTTAAGTATTATTACGAATCTTTTGTATGGGAATATAGAAAAGTGTTGTTTTTAGACTTTTCAGGCAATTTTTTTTAATTTTTCTCACCGTAACAACCATCCTCGTACTTCAAGGAATATTATAAAAAAAGAATTAGTGAAATCGGTTCAGCTGATCTCGAGATTTGCGCTTAGCAACAAATTCAGCGATTCATTTTTATATACATATATAGAGATTTTTTTATTTTAACATAGGTCTAGGTAAAAAGTAAAAACCTATACATGGTCAAATTAAATTAGCTAGCAAAACTCTTTATCGTGGGTGTCGTTTCTATAATTTTCAAAGGTGCTAAAACCATTGTTTAGATACCTACACAACAATAGCGTTTTTAAAAAAAACTCAATAGTTTTAAATACACACACAGAGCAGCGTCCTTTCACAATAAATAACAAACAAAAAAAACTAACCCAAACAAAAGTCAACAAAAAATGCTAACAATATGCTAATAAATTATTATTGTTTACTAGCTGTGCCCGCGACTTCGTCCGCGTGGAATTAAAAAAAAATTATTGTTCAGTTCGCAGAGATACAAAATAAAAATAAAAGTAACACAGCCTATTACATCAGCTATCTGTCTGTGAAAGTCCCGTCTGAATCGGTCAAGCCGTTTCAGAGATTAGCCGGAACAAACTGACAGACAGACAGACAACAATAAATTGTAAAAAATGTAATTTTGGTATATGTACCGTGTATACATGGATATGCATTTAGTAAAAGGATATTATTTTATTATTACAAACGGACACTCCACTTTTATTTATTTGTATGTATAGAGTATAGACGTATAGATTTATAATATGACGTGAGCGTGCGCTAGCCGAGACGGTGACAAACGACACAAGCTTCTCCCTCCAAACCTTGCGGCAGACTGAATTCCAATACAACCGCGCTTGAGTACAGTAGTGAATACGCCCAGATTTTAGAAAAAAATCAATAACATATCAAATTTAGGTCTTTTCGAAAAATTTTTTCATGCGAATTGTTCCTTATTAAATTGTCAATCCATTAGCGTCGGTAGCAAAATAAAATAATGTTTACTTCACGAGGGGACGCACAGTATCAGTAATTATTTCTCATTTTTGTGGTTTCGTTGTAAGGCGATTATTTAAAATGTAATCCTTTAAAAAAATAAAAAAAATGCACCATCATGTAATCAAAATTATGTAGAAATTAAATGTGTTTGTATTAGTTTGATATTTCTTTCCAATAAAAAGTAGATAGCTTCAAAAAACTGCACAAAAAACGGCTAGCGCGGCGTTTTGCCCCCCCAGGCGCCTTAATCTATTTTTTTATTGTTTTCTAATGTTTACGCCAATTTCTCTCATTATAATTAAACAACTTTTTCAGGTTCTATCGCGTTTTATTAGGTTCTCTACACAAGGACATTGTTCTCCCGTGACCATGGTTACCTGTAAAGACTTTAATCTTTGATAACGCGTATTTAGTTGATTATTTTTTCGTCTATCTACGTTGTGTTACTTGTCGATGTAATTGAAGTCGTTTTTTTAACGTTTGCGAGCAAATACCATAAAATTATTTTCAGTAGAGATCACTACACAATATCGATTTACTATTAAAATCGAATGATGCTGGTGAAATTCAGTAATTAACTAGTTACAACACTAGTATTTAAAAACAAAAAGACTTAGAACGTAACTGTTTTTGAGACGTTTCGTAATAATTAGAAATTGCATGCTACTATAAAGTAAGCGCGAAAAGAACACTTGCAATATAATCTATCATATTAATTATTATTTAACGCGCCAAAAAATTTACGTACTTATGTTTTAAAAACACTTTATGTTATTAATAATTCCTTTATTGTTTCTTACAGTTTCGTACTAAGTTACGTTCTAGGGTATTTGTTAAACGTCCAAACGGGCCTCTTATTTTGTGACAACTATAATATCTTCTAATTAATATTTTAAACCTATTTGTTGTCACTACAATTATTATAAAACAAAGTCTCTTCCCGCTGTCTGTCTGTATATATGCTTAGGTTTTCTTTTGTAAATAGAGTGATTCCAGAGGAAGGTTTATATGTATAATACATGAATAATATAGTAGAGGAACACTGATAGTTTTAAAGTTTTCTAATTTGAAGTCGTATATAAACAAATTTTTTGCGCTTAGATTGCAAATATTTATTTTATATTTTATATTAATTTAGTATCAGCATTGCACCCGCGCGAAGCCGGAGCGGGTCGCTAGTATTACATAATCTAGTATTTGTCCGGTTGCGAAAGTCGAAAAACTGCTCTTTACAAAGCTCCGCTGTCAGTGTTTAGTTAGTTACATTTAAATAAAAATAACACTTGGCAATACTAATTGACAAAAAAAATAACAAATTAAAAAAAAGCCAACGTCACGTGGAGTTCCCCAGTCGGTCACACGTTCTCTAAAATTTTACCCTCATGCGCCTAACAAAGTTTCACTTAAAAAAAATATCGTCTGTAATACAATTTTCGATATTGGATATTTTGTATCGATAATAATTATATCGGATCAAACAAAATATTATATCGGCTAATAATAATTATTGTATTGTATTTTTGGTATGTATGTGTTTTTGATTTTGACTTTGATTTTAATTGTAATTTTGGTTGAGTTTTGATATTGATTGGATTTTTATTTTTTTTGAATTTTAGTATGATTCGATTTTTTATGTCAATAGGTATCCATAATTGTAATAAAGGAACATGAAATCAGTTTACCTACTTATACCAGACTATCGTCACTCCATGTACTTGCGCGCTAATCGCTATAATTACCTACTGCCAGTGCCCGGCCGAGCGGTCTCGGGCCAGATAAGGTTGTCGCAAACGAATCGCACGCACGTAGTTCAATTTTTAACTGACTTCCAAAAAAGGAGGACGTTCTAAATTAATTATTTTTTATTCTATTGTATTTTTTATGTATGTTAGATCAGAACTTTTGTCTGGGTTGACCGATTTCGATAAATTTTGTTTTAATTAAAGGGTATGCGTGAATGCGTGTCATGTGTGCTCCCAAGTACTTTTAGAGTTATATCTAAAATGCGTATTTACTTGATATTTTTTCGTTGACCTTCGTTATATTAAACCGGATAACTTTTTACTGGGTTTATTGATTTTGATAATTCTTGTTTTAATCGAAAATTATTAAATTACGAGTATTAAATTTATAAAAAAATTATATAATCATAAAACACATGTAACTTTTGAATATTTTTTATTTATCTTACCTACACACTGTCCTCTATAAGAATGTTTTATCTAGGTGTATTAATGAATTTAGCAGTCAGTTTATTTAACAGTCAGCACCTATTTATAAAGAAAAATATATTTTATAAACTATTCAATTTAAAACTACCACATATAGTCAGAATATATTCACAGTTCTCAATAACATAGATACAAAGAGTTATGTTAATTTAATTTTATCGAAGAGTCAGCCCTGCCGTTGCTGTGGGATCGCGTGGTGCGAAGCAATCACAACTGTACACTGGAGCATTTAGGCACATTTTAGCATGCAGCGGTTGCTGACGCGAAGGAGTAGGCTATTATAGCAGTATTAAGTATCTGTACGTAGTACTATTTACTAATCTGTGCTTATACGCACAATTATATTAAATCAAAGTGTACTACTAACATTAGTTTTTAAGTTATAAAATGTTACTAACACTTGTATGGATGTGAATCTGAATTAAATAAATTATTATTTTTATTTTATTGTTTGATTTTTTGCTGCCTTAACTTTCTGTTATTATTGTTTAGTTTTTTTTTTGTAAATCATTTTTTTTTTACTTTCGTTAAGTGTAATATGTAAGTATTACATATACACCTTATGGCGAAATAAATGATTTGAATTTGAATTTGATTTATAGGTAAATAAAGTTTATAGAACGAGTAGCCTACCCAAAGCAATTTGAAAATTTCATTTTTTAACTAATTTATTATTTTTTCGTAGAGTGTTGAATATCAAACTATTCGTCTCATTACCCTCTAACTAGTGAAGTACTTTTTGTGAAAATCTACTGAAAAACCAGTGCGTTATACCTGTTTTCGTTCGCGGAGACGGGCGAAATTGCGACTTAAAACCTTGAGTGCGTGCGGCGATAGATCTGTCGTGCGTGACAATCCCTAACTTTTTTACATACATACTTACCTAATATTATAGTGCTCAGTCAGTACTACACATACAGTATTATATTATAAACAACGTGGGGATGACAATAGAACGATAATTGAAAACACCGTTAGTACTAGTATAAAGAAGTATTTCAAAACCATCAGATAAGTCCTAACATCAAAATAAAAAAAAAAGACTTTTTCACACAAACTAATTCAGTTTAATTTAATAAAATTTTATAACATCATTTTTGTAACTACAGGATCACTGACCTGTTACACGCGTCATCGCGCGTGTAACAGGCGCGTGACCTTCTTTCTACGCGGCAAAGTCACGTAGAAGTGGTATGAGCTTGTACCTACAAAACTTCATTATTTTGATTGAATAAAAAATTGTAAGTTAGAAAAGTAAATTAAAATAAATTGTTACGCATTTAAAATTAAATTGAATAAAAAACTATTTGATTTAAATTTTCTCAAACCATCAATTTTTTTTTAAATATGCAGAACTGATCAGTAGCCGATACTGAATAAATTTTTTTTTTTAAACATGAGTTATTATAATATTATTTGGTCTGCGAACTGTCACTAAATGGCAATGATTAAAAATTTTGCCTTTTTTTGTGGCAGTCGATCCCATATCCATTATTTATATGCTCAATCTTTTTAAAAATAATAATAGCTGTCCTTGAGTCGTTAACCGCCGGTTTTAGGGTAGGTCAGGTCTTTAGTATAATACATGCGTAGAAATTTAAAAAAATGAAAAATCATAATTTGTGACTAAACTACTGGATGTATTTTATTGATTTTTTGTATGTGGGCTTGGAATGTCATTACATATACGCTGTCCAATTTATCGTTGTATTATAATCCCCACCCTGTATATTTTGTTTATAAGTATAGTATTTTTATAAGTATGTTTATATATATGTATGTGTGTATATATATGTGTATATATGTAATATGTGTATGTATATATGTTTATATGTATATAATTATGTATCTTTGTATGTATGTATTATGCTGTATATGTATGTGTATTTGTATTCGATAATTGATATTGTTTTAGGTGACACTATTTGTCACTTCTCTATTGTACACTTCCCTACCGCTTTCACTATGCCTTGTCCTATATGCCCAAAGGTTGTCTGGAAGAGATCGCTCTTCTAGCGATAAGACCGCCTTTGTACACTGTTTTGTACTTGTAATATGTTATTGTGTTGATTTATGTTGTGTACAATAAAGAGTATTATTATTACCCTCTAAAAACCTGTGGACTTAATTTTGTGACTTTTTTTCGACTTTTTGTGTTGTGACCATGTTGTGACATTTCTCGCTACTTTCTACAATTCGTGTGCTACACCCAAGTGTATACATAGTTAATAGTAGTATGATAGTAGCTAATATTTTTAAAAGTTAACACGGACTGTTTTTGTAGACCTTGTGAAGATAATGAAAGAATAATTATGTTAGGTGACTTTAATGGTTGGGTAGGTGTGAAACGAGATGGTTGTGGAAGGGGGAGACAAAAGAGTGAATGAGAATGGTATGAATTTATTAGAAATATGTTTGGAGTGGAATCTCTTTGTATCCAACACATGATTTGGGCATAAGAAGATCCATACGTATACATGGCAGAAAGGAAGCGATAGAAGTATGATTGACTTTGTGGTAGTTGATGAAAGATTGAGAAAACTGGTTACGGACACCAGAGCCTACAGAGGGACAGGTGTGGGAACGGATCACTATCTGGTAGTTTCTCAGATTAGTGGTCTGTTCAAGGGCTGGCTCCATAGGCCCTCTGTGCCGGTAACTAGTTTAAAAAGAATAAAAGTAGAAAAATTAGAAGAACCTGAGGTGAAAGAAAAATATGTGAGAAAGGCAACCGACAAAATTGGTGACGTAAAAGATAAAGAATGCTGGAAATTGGATAATTTGTGGGATTTATGTAAGAATAGTATGGTGGAGGCATCCTCTGAAGAATGTGGGGTAACGACACGAAAGATTAACAATAAAAGAAGAGAGTGGTGGGATAACGAAGTAAGAAAAGCAGTGAAAGAAAAGAAGAATGCCTGGATAAATCTTGCAACGGTACAAAATGCTCGTTGTGTAGATAACATAAAAGTTGAGAGGATGAAAGAGATCTATAAAGATTTGAAAAAGAAAGTGAAAGCAATAGTTGAAAGAAAAAAGAATGAAGTGAAAGTGCGATTTGAAAATAAGTTCTCGGGACACTTTAGGTCAAACCTTAAATTGTTCTGGAACATGGTAAGGAAGGCGAGACGCAACACGGACTCAAAATTAAGTGTTGTTAGAGATGAGAATGGTATGATTATGACGGATGAAAGAGATGTTTTGGAAAGATGGAAACAACACTTTGAGAGTCTATTTGAAAGGGATCAAGCCTCAACTAAGACAGTTGATGGTGGAAATTATGAAAGCATTTTGGAGCTGGAAATAAGTACGGAAGAAATTATGAAAGCTATGAAAATTATGAAGATGCATGAAAGGCAGAAGAAGAATGAAAGTAGATTGAATGCGGTAGAAATGCGCTCTTTGCGTAATATGTGTGGCTTAAGACTGGTTGATAGAGTAAGAAATAGTGTGATAAGGGAAAAATGTGGTTATGAAAGTAAGAAAGGGGATGCTGCGTTGGTTTGGACATATTGAAAGGATGAGTGAGAGTAGGGTTACGAAAGGTATTTATAAAAGTAAATTGGCGGGCGTAGTTCCGAAAGGCCGTCCGAGAAGGACTTTCGAGGATCAAATCCGAGAAGTCTTGGAAACCGGCCAAGTAAGAAGTACGCACAATCGCCGACAGTGTATGAGAAGATGTATGACTGTAGATGAGGCACGAGAGGTTTGTCAGGATCGTGGCTGGTGGAGGGGCGTAATCTCTGCCTACCCCTCTGGGATACAGGCGTGAATATATGTATGTATGTATGTATGTAATAATTCTACCATACATTTTTATGTTACCTACATCTCTGTTTATGCAGCGTTTTCGATAATACTTTTTTTTTACTTACTCAGCGAACAAGCGTGCGGCTAGGAAATGCAAATCTCGCGAGATTGGGACTCAAGCGAGATCTCGCGAGTTTATGAATAACGATACTTACTGCGAGATCTCGCCAATTTCGAGATCTCGCGAGATTGGCAATTTTGTGTGTTTTTTTAGGGTTCCGTACTTCAAAAGGAAAAAACGGAACCCTTATAGGATCACTTTGTTTTCCGTCTGTCTGTCAAGACCCTTTTTCTCAGGAACGCGTAGAGGTATCACGCTGAAATTCATACCAAATACGCAGGTCTACTGTTCCTTGGAACTGTGAAAAAATCAAACTTCTAAGCCAACGCAATCAAAAGATACAGCCGTTTATGTTGCAAATTTTCGACACTCACAAGGGAATTAAAACCTACAGGGTACTTACCGTGAACTCAGAATCTTGAAGTTTGGTACGAAGCAATGTCTTATAGCACAAATAAAGGAAAAATTGCGAAAAGTATCAATTTTTAGTTACATCATGTAAAAAAAAATTTAATTTTGTTGGTACGGAAATAATTTTGTTGGTACGAAACCCTCGGTGCGCGTGTCTGACTCGCACTAGACCAGGGTTTTTTTTTTTGCAAATAATCACAATATTTGAATAACTTAGGAAATAATTGTGTTTGCTCGCAAACGAAACAAAAAAAACGACTTCAAGTAAAGTATTAGCTTTCGATTAAAGTAAAAATCATCAAAATCGATAAACCCAGTGAAAAGTTATGCAGTTTAATACAACGTAGGTCGACGAAAAAGTAGTCTAGTAAATACGTATTATTATATATACCTAACTCTAAAAGTATAAATTTAAATGGGACAATATGACACGCAACACTTTTCAGGTAAAACAAAATTAATAGAAATCGGTCCGCCCAGTCAAAAGTTCTGAGGTAACATAAATTAAAAAAAAAAAAAATACACGTTTCAGGTAAAACAAAATTAATAGAAATCGGTCCGCCCAGTCAAAAGTTCTGAGGTAACATAAATTTTAAAAAAATACAATCGAATTGAGAACCTCCTCTTTTTTTGGAAGTCGGTTAAAAATAATAAAAATTGTAAGTGTTATAAGATAAACATTTATTTTCAAGAATTTTTTCAATAGACTTATGCATTAAACATTGTTTGACGTATCTGTCTATATATTTTTTTAAAAACTTCTAAGTAATAAACACAAACCAGTGTTGTGACCGCTGCGCCAACGCGGCACAAGCCATTATTACGAATTATTCGCGAGATCTCGTTTTTGCGAGATCTCGCCCTTTTTTTCGTCCGAGATTCAATCTCGCTAAAAAAGGCCGAGATCTCGCAAAAACGAAATCTCGCGAGAACGAGATTGCATTCCCTACGTGCGGCTCGCCTGATACTAACCCTGGTGGATATACATATAAGTTTGAAAAAAGTATTAAAATATCTTAAAAAATCGTCATAATTATGTCTTAATAAGACTTTTAACATCAAATATTATTATATTTTCATGAAGATTATTTTTTTCCTTTACACAAAGCAAATTAAATGAATACCATAGGAGATAGCAAAATCAAAACAATGCGCAATTAAATTAATTTCTTGTCGCCGTGATTCGACCGGGCTGAGTGGGCGCCCCGTGACCCCGCGCCTCGCGTCCGAAAGTTTAGGTACCTAGTGTATGGTGGAACTAGCTGGTGCCCGCAACTTCGCCTGCGCAGGATTAGATTTTGTACAATTCACACAATCTTCTATATCTATATAATAAAAATGAATGTTGCTAAGCGCATAACTCGAGAAAGGCTCGACCAATTCAGCTAATTTTTTTTTGTATGTTCCTTAAAAATCCCATGGAAGGTTGTTAATGTTTTTATACTACAAAAAAAAAAAAACAACAGACAGAACGCAATCTGTCCGGGCAGCTAGTCTATATAATAAAAATGGATGTTGCTAAGCGCATAACTCGAGAAAGGCTCGATCGATTCGGCTAATTACCCACGGAAGGTTTTTATAATAAATAAATAAAACATAACAGACAGAACGAAGTCTGTCCGGGCAGCTAGTTACAAATAAATAAAATTGGAGTGTCTGGTTGTAACATTAAAGTAACTGCTTTTTACTAAATGCATATTATGATGTACCTATACACGGTACATATACCAAAATAACTTTTTTTACAATTATTGTCTGTCTGTCTGTCTGTTTGTTCCGGTTAATTTCTGAAACGGCTGGGCCGCTTTTAACTGGACTTTCACAGGCAGATAAATCTATAATAATATAATAAAGCTGAAGAGTTTGTTTGTTTGATTGTTTGTTTGTTTGAACGCGCTAATCTCAGGATCTACTGGTCCGATTTGAAAAATTCTTTCAGTGTTAGATAGCCCATTTATCGAGGAAGGCTATAGGCTATATATCATCGTGCTAAGACCAATAGGAGCGGAGTCCACGTCGACGAAGTCGCGCGCAGAAGCTAGTGATGTAATAAGGAGTAACTTAGGCTACTTATATTTTACAAATGTATTTATTTTGTAACTGTGAACTGAAAAATATTTTTTTTATTTCCACACGGACGAAGTCGCGGTCACAGCTAGTATCTTTATATGTTAAATCGTGTATGTTATTCTGATTTATAAGATATTTTCTTTAAAAACCCCGCGCGAAGCCGGGGCGAGTTGCTAGTTGTTTAATAAAAAACCAATTAGATAGTAGGTACACATTTCAAAAATTCGAATTAAACTATTTTAAATACACATTTTTTAAATATAATATATGTAGGGTCAGGTGGTAAACAGTGGCCCAGTAGTACACAGTGCACCACCACTCGTATACCAAAAACGCGATGTTGCAAAACCGTACTGCTAACGCGAAATAATTTGCCTTCTACCACTTCCCGCATTCCCCAGTCGACGGTGCATTCCCACCCATACCCGTAGCACAGTGCATGGTTTTGTCGTTGGAGCTAAAAAAAGTAAGTATATGTGTTTTCATTTATTTCATTTAAAAAATCGTTGAGTATTTAGTTACATTATAGTACACTGATTCCATGTGTAAAGTAACTATTCCTTAATAAGTTAGATATATAAATACCCTTCGAATTTTGTATTTTTAATAGTTATGTAACCTTATAGGTTAAAAAGTGGTGTCAGTACACAGTGGCTCAAAATCAAATGGTACACAGTGAACCAAGATTCACTGTGTACCAATCAGTTTGTTCATTCCGAGTATGTCCGATACAATTTATGCATAAACGTTTCAACTGTGATTGTAACAAATAATTGTGTTTCCTCGCAAACGAAAAAAAAACCGACTTCAATTACATCGACAAGTAATAAGACGAAAAAATAGTCAAGTAAATACGCGCTATTAAAGATTACTCGAAAAGTTGTAATCAGATCTCCATATAATTTAAACAAGACTACATGACAAGTATTAGCTTTCGATTAAAGTAAGAATCATCAAAATCGGTATACCGAGTAAAAAGTTATGCGGTATAATACAACGTAGGTCGACGAAAAAGTAGTCAAGTAAATACGCATTATTAGGTATAACTTTAAAAGTAGTTATCAGATCTCAATTAAATTTAAATGGGACCACATGACACGCAAAACCTTTCATATAAAACAAAATTGATCGAAATCGGTCCACCCAGTCAAAAGTTCTGAACTAACATACATAAAAAAAATACAGTCGAATTGAGAACCTCCTCCTTTTTTGGAAGTCGGTTAAAAATAAGTATTGTAATAAAATTACCATCTTCTTGGTTGTTCAACCAAATGGCAGGAGTTGATGGGCTAAGATCGTTCAGAAAAAGGCACAGCGATATAAGTGAAAATCTGAGGGTTGCAGTTTAGCGCGTGCTACAGCGTTTAATAGAACGAATGTACAATTATTCTTGATCTAGAAAAAAAAACATCGTCTGCAAAGTTACAAGTGGCGAAAGAGGCGTTTTAGTAACCACTTGTTGTATCGTTTCCGCTACCGAACATGCCCTGCCTCGCACCATATTTTTTCCAAGAAATAACTTTGAAGCTCATATGCTACATGGTGCACCAGCTGGAACACTTGGCTTAGCCCCACCTACAGGATGGATGAACGCAGAGTTATTTGTGTTCCTAATTACATTTGTAAGTTAAATTAGCACCTACTAGTTTTGTTTTGTACTGATTTTATATGATTTTTGCTGACGAATATAAATGTATAAACAAATTATTAAGTAAATATTACATTACTATAGTTTTAATTAACGACATTTATATCAATACATATTTTTAAATATGAAGTAAAGGTAGGTAATTAAAGTGGTGGTTCACTGTCGACTCACCCCCCGATTCACTGTGTACTTATAATGGTACACAGTGAATCATTCGCCATCTTTTGAAAGTCCCAATATTATCAATAAACTATTAAAACTGGTGGTGAAATTGATATGTAAAACACAAGTTTAATAAATATCCTTTCGCCTAAAGTCAATAGTCCTTAATTACATTCACTTACAGTGGATTTATTAATGCTTGAAATTTTAGTGGTTCACTGTTTACCATGTCACCATAATATATCTAGAGGATCTACCTAGACTACACCATTAAACTACAATAACTATACTAACTAATAAATAAAAAATCAGTAAACACGTTAAAGTAATTTAATAATTTACTTGACGCTCGCACTTTTCACCAAGGTCAAAGTTGCATGATTATCCAAACGAAAAAATAGGACCAGGGAGTGATCTATAATAAAAAATTTATAAAAAAGAGATTTTAAATCTGTATCTACCGAAATTACACCTAATCACGGTTTCATCTGAGTTTTAGAATACACCAATGTAACTTTTCTCATATCTAAAAATATAAAAATTCTTAATGTTAAATGTTGATTCATGTTCCTTAAATCTATACCTATAATTATTCATGTCCATCCTGAGGAATGCGGTAGTTCTTGTGACCTATGGTATTGTCGATATCGATAATCTCATTTGGTCAACCTTAATATCTATCCCATCTTTAAGTAAGTAAATAATTATAATTTAAATAGACTAGCCCGTTAGCGCAGTTTATAGTGGCCCTGCTATCTGCTCCGCGGGCTGCGGGTTCAATTCCCGCTTGAGTCGGGGTGTAATATTTGTATTTATATATTGATATATCATATATGTATGTAAATATATAAAAAATATTTGGCTATATCAGACGGAAGCGGAACAGACGATTGTGTGTAAATGTTGTAAGATATTTATTTTAAAAAAAATGAAAAAAATAATGCAACATGAAGTAAATGCACCCAATACTTGTTAATTATTTATTACAAAAATAGGAAAACAATTTATAAAATGCAAAACCCTAAACACGAATTAGTCACTATCAGATGCTAAGATAACTGACAGAGCTGAATCGGAGTCACTATTTTCGCCGTCGCCGAGTTCAATTATAAATTTGTCGATCGCATTTTCAATTAATCCATCTTTTTGCCAGTAGTGCAATATAATAGCGGTCAATAGTTCTTAGTATCTACCATGTATCGACAATATCGACAAGCGTGCGTCAAGGACAACATTCGAGTGCGGACGAATGCGGCGAGGTGGGTGAAGGCGGGGCGCGCTGCCCCCGCCCGCCTCCTCAGGCCCCGATGGACATGAACTCGCGCGGCGCGCGCGTACTATACTAATATTATAAAGCTGAAGAGTTTGTTAGTTTGAACGCGCTAATCTCAGGATCTACTAGTTCGATTTGAAAAATTCTTTTAGTGTTAGATAACCCATTTATCGAGGAAGGCTATAGTTTATAATTATTTCATCACGATAAGACTAATGTTTCAAAATGCTTATTCTATTTTATTCATAATTTTTATTGTAATAATTATTAATTTCATTGACGTCATGTAATAACTCAATATTATTGTATCAATTTTAATTTTAATTTTTATGTCTATTGATTTTAATGTCACTGAATTTGTTCATAATTTATAATTGATTGTTTTATTATTAATCTTTCATATTAATTTTCATTTTAATTTTGTTATGTCAATTTTAATTTTATCGTTTCATTTTTATTTTTTTTATTTAATTTAAATTTGTTTTTAAATTTATTGTAATAATTTAATTTTCATTGATTTAATTCTAAATGTATCAATTTTACGTGTTTTTGTAATGAAACACTCTTAAGTAAGCTGTATGTGCCTATAATTGAGGTAACACTTAATTGTTTGTACCCTGTGCTGTTGATTGTTGTGAATTTGTTGGTGTCTACCTTGTTGGGGTATAATTAAAATAAAATAAAATAAAAATTGGGTTTTTTTCTTTTCTTTTGAGAGCTTCCGCTAAGTAAGCGGTTAAAGTTTCACATAAACTATGTATGACAAATTGATCATAATCCACGCGGCGAAGTTGCGCGCGAGGCTATAGTGATAAATATTGATTTAAATTTAGCTTAGTCTTTAGATTACGGCCTGTCAGTTTATGTGGTTCTAGGGTGGGGGGGCGAGGAGGTGCCTAGCCCCTGGTTCTCCCACAAGGTAGTGTAATAGCTTAATAGCGTTATTCTAACCTCAAAACTTTAACCATGTATATCTCCATAACCATGGAGTTCCGCGGGGTGGGAATGGTAACAAGGGGTAGCCCGCTCCCTCTCTCCCCTTTCCACCCCACAAAACCCCATAAATCGACAGCCCGTAATCTAAAGACGAGCCTTAAATTATAATGATATTCCGTTTTAAAAACATTTACGTTATTTTATTGAAATTTCATTACGTACGATTTTTTTCCTTGAAATGTAGGCAACTAGGCATAATATGATCTTTTCTAGTATATGGTATGATCTTCTGAAAAATAAAGTTGACAACACTGTCTTGACGACGATTTATTAAATAGTAGTGATCTTGAGATCGTGATTACATCCTGAGAGCCTATCAGCTAAGATCGCTCTTGAGATCGTATCTGAGAGCGATTTATAAATACGGGCCTTAATGTCAATTACTTAAGTATCCATAAGGACTAATTTGAACGTCTCTGAGTGCGGCCGCTAGTGTATCAATGTATGGTGGAACTAGCTGGTGCCCGCAACTTCGCCTGCGTAGGATTAGATTTTAGACAATTCGAATTCACATAATCTTCTATATCTATATAATAAAAAATAAACTATTTTTTTATCTTAAACGGTTTTATTACAATAAAAATGATGTAGTTAGTGTATGCACTAAAAGCTAAATAATAATTCGGTAATCCCTAGCTACCAGATCGCACCAATCTTCTCATCAATCTGGGGTATTTATCAGACAAAATATAAAATCGTTGGGCGTAGCGTATCCAGAGTAAACATTATGACAGAAATTTCAAGTCACAACCCGATTGCCGCAGCAAAAATTATCGCTATCCTTTTTACGATGAATCTTCAATTTACTACGACTTACGAGAGACCATACTACTATTGATGCTCTTTTCTCGAGATATTTGACAAAAATCGAATCAAAAGCATATAATTAGGTATATCATATTTTATTTGCCATTAAGCTATAGTTTCTATGATAGAACATAATTAACTAATAGGCTTAATATTGTTATTCATGTAAATAGCTGTTTCTTTGTACCTATATTATTAATTTATTAGTATACATTTTCACTGTGAATAATATAAAAGTGTTAAAATAATTTTGTAATTCGTAACCATTTAGTCTTAAGTTGTAAGAATAAAAATGTCGACTAAATTTTGTATAGATAAGTTGTGAATGTACAAACCATTAGTTAGATTAACAATGTACCTATACAAAAAACAAGAACCAACCCTGTAAACTATAAAAAAAGTATCCACTATTGTTTTATTACCCCGTGTATAAAGGTAGCCAGAGTTAGGCCTAAAAGTAAAAGGGGGAACCCACCCTGTGTGTGAAAGAGGAAGAATGCCTGATAGAACAACTATTAATTTTAAATTATTTTTATTATTTAAAATTTTTGTAAACAAACAATAAGACTAACAAGGTCAACTAGCAAGGTCGCTTCGCTGTTGTGCGACGTTGCCAAACATGTTGAGCGTCAAGTGTTACAAGCTTCTTTGAAATGAAATGAAATGAAAACATTTATTTCGCCATAAGGTGATACACACACTTAACGAAAATCAAAATTTGCAAATGTTGCTTAATGAATACATAGCTTAAATCAATTGAATAGGGTAGGGCGAAGCGCGGCCTTTGACGCGACATTTATATAGGCACAGACCACAGTGGCACACGCCGCCGGCCACCGCGCCGCCAGCCACGCCGACCGGTACCACTGCGACCGCTATGTTCCTGCATTTTAAATCTATGATATCTTTGAAAACATTGATTTAAATTACATACTGTAAAGGACCATATTGATGTATATTAAATGCACAATGTATTTAAGGTACTTAATTGGATAACGATTAATTCTTTATTGCTTAAAATCGTTTCATAAATAAACCATTATTTCTCGTAAACAGTAAAGGATAAAAAACAAGCTTTCATTATGTTCTTGTTAATAAAAAGAACTAAAAATATAAACATAATAATTTAAACCTGATAAGAAAAATATCATTATATAGGTACATTGCATGCAACCTTTAACGATAATAGCCATGGATGGATTAGTGACTAAAAATTAATTATGATATAAGATTGTTGATATTTTCACAAAACGAGTTAAGAAAATATAATTTCACATGACAGTGAACACCAATCAGAAAACGTTATGTCACCCCATGCAGAACATCATTTTTAGGGTTCCGTACCCAAAGGCTAAGGGGGCGTTCAAGTATTACGTAACGCTAATTTGGGGGGAGAGGGGTCTTGTTAAACGTTACGATGCGTTACAGGGGAGGGAGGGGCGTTTCGAACAGCGCGTTACGTAACATTGTTTTTTGTTTATTAAAAAAACTAGGGTATTAAAATCTATTGTTTTATTTATTTATTACTACCAAAATCTTTTCTCTCTCATGTTAATTAAGTACATGTAGTAAGCTAAAACCGTCAATATTCCCTCATCTGTTAATTAACAGATGAGGGAATATTTTTTTTTATCCCGGATCTTAGACCAATACATTGTCAATCAACAACTTTACGTGTATGTAATTGATGTTTTAGATGAAGAACAGAGTCAAATTTAAAAATCTGATGTCCTGAAAATGTATATAAAAAAATATAATAACACAAATTGTACATATTGTTACCTAGATAAATTTAAATGTTATAGTATCAATTTTTCAAAATTCATAGTTTGCAGTTATTTAAAATTAAATTAAAAACAACAATATATAATGCGTTAGCTATAGGATCTTACATACTAGCGATTTTTAATAATATAAAGATGTCAATTAAATACTGCGTGTGAAGGTTGTTGTTTTATATATACATTATTGATTGCATGCAGCGTGAGTTACGTTTGCAGTAGTCAGGAGGTTGAAAAGAAACCACATAATTAATATTTATGTATTAATTCGGTATTAATACAATATTCTCTTATACTACTTCTTATAACTAAACTAAAGTAATGACAATTGGTCGATGCTCGTACCAAGAGTTAATAAAATAGTAATCTTAAAACTACATCTTATAACTAATGGCTGCTTTAGTCGATGTGGAATCAAAGAGTGTCGCTTCCACATTTCAGGCTTCAAAGGAAATCTTCGATTGACGCCAATGATTGACGTCAATGCTGCTTGTAGTTGCTGAGCTTGTAAAACGTGGAGCCTATGCAGGTCGTAGGTGCCGTGAGCAATAGGCAAGTATGCTGATGCAGCGATCTACTGGCTATGTCTAACACGTGTCTAACTTTTGTAGATGCCTGATGATGATCAAATAAACGATCGAAACGTCGCATTAGTAGTTTGATTGGCACCTTATGTCCACTTTTCTGCGAACTTTAATAATACTTATAACGAATAGACGCAATGACAAATAATAATAACAATATTTTAAGGAAAGAAATTTTTAAAGGAAACGGATACGATTTCATACATTCTTGGATCAAAATGTAATGAAATGAAAATGGTATCAATTAATGTATTTAGGCTTATTGATATCTCACTAAAAATTCTGTACATTTTGGCTATCTGAGAGCGGAGTTATTAGATGTTTTGTAAAAGTGAGGTTATGTTACAATGTCTATAAAAAACCCGATCACTTAGTTCTTGAAGCACTAACGTTTATTATATTTACTTATTTAGTGATAAATATCAGGATTTTCCAAGTCACGGGAATATTTTCAGAGAAAACCGCATGAAAATTTATTGGAAAATAGCTGAGTTAATGAATTTTATTTGAAATTTTTACATTTGTTTCGTAATTATAATTCGAAAAAATGACGTATTCCCCCTGTGAAGCTTCTTTACTGAGTTCCTATAACCACCTCCCAGCTCCATCATCGGATCAGACCTTGATTACCATCTAGCACCAAAGTACTCGTCAAGACAAATCAAACGAGTCCATACTCGATTGGGTTATGACGTTTAATTACTGAGTTCTGATGACCATGTTCCAGCTCCATCATCAGACTCTGGTTACGATCTAGCACCAAAGTACTCGTAAAGACAAATCATACGAGCCAAACTCAATGGGGTTGCGTCGTTTCACTACAGAGTTCCTATGACCATCTTCCAGCTCCATCATCAGACCCTGGTTACCATCTATCACCAAAGTACTCGTCAAGACGAATCAAACAAGCCCATACTCGATTATGTTATGACGTTTAATTACTAAGTTCCGATGACCATCTTCCAGCTCCATCATCAGACCCTGGTTACCATCTAGCACCAAAGTACTCGTCAAGACGAATCAAACGAGCCCATACTCGATTGGGTTATGACGTTTAATTACTGAGTTCCGATGACCATCTTCCAGCTCCATCATCAGACCCTGGTTACCATCTAGCACCAAAGTACTCGTCAAGACGAATCAAACGAGCCCACACTCGATTGGGTTATGCCGTTTAATTACTGAGTTCCAATGACCTTCTTCCAGCTCCATCATCAGACCCCGGTTAACATCTAGCACCAAAGTACTCGTCAAGACGAATCAAACGAGCCCATACTCGATTGGGTTATGACGTTTAATTACTGAGTTCCGATGACCATCTTCTAGCTCCATCATCAGACCCTCGTTACCATCTAGCACCAAAGTACTTGTAAAGACGAATCAAACGAGCCCATACTCGAATGGGTTATGTCGTTTAATTATTGAGTTCCAATGACCTTCTTCCAGCTCCATCATCAGACCCTGGTTACCATCTAGCACCAAAGTACTCATCAAGACGAATCAAACGAGCCCATACTCGATTCGGTTATGACGTTTAATTACTGAGTTCCGATGACCATCTTCCAGCTCCATCATCAGACCCTGGTTACCATCTAGCACCAAAGTACTCGTCAAGACGAATCAAACGAGCCCATACTCGATTGGGTTATGACGTTTAATTACTGAGTTCCGATGACCATCTTCCGGCTCCATCATCAGACCCTGGTTACCATCTAGCACCAAAGTACTCGTCAAGACGAATCAAACGAGCCCACACTCGATTGGGTTATGCCGTTTAATTACTAAGTTCCGATGACCATCTTCCAGCTCCATCATCAGACCCTGGTTACCATCTAGCACCAAAGTACTCGTCAAGACGAATCAAACGAGCCCATACTCGATTGGGTTATGACGTTTAATTACTGAGTTCCGATGACCATCTTCCAGCTCCATCACCAGACCCTGGTTACCATCTAGCACCAAAGTACTCGTCAAGACGAATCAAGCGAGCCCATACTCGATTGGGTTATGACGTTTAATTACTGAGTTCCGATGACCTACTTCCAGCTCCATCATCAGACCCTGGTTACCATCTAGCACCAAAGTACTTGTCAAGACAAATCAAACGAGTCCAAACTCGATTGGGTTATGACGTTTAATTACTGAGTTCCGATGACCTTCTTCCAGCTCCATCGTCAGACCCTGGTTACCATCTAGCACCAAAGTACTCGTCAAGACGAATCAAACGAGCCAATACTCGATTGGGTTATGACGTTTAATTACTGAGTTCCGATGACCATCTTCCAGCTCCATCATCAGACCCTGGTTACCATCTAGCACCAAAGTACTTGTAAAGACGAATCAAACGAGCCCATACTCGATTGGGTTATGTCGTTTAATTACTGAGTTCCGATGACCTTCTTCCAGCTCCATCATCAGATCCTGGTTACCATCTAACACCAAAGTACTCGTTAAGACGAATCAAACGAGCCCATACTCGATTGGGTTATGATGTTTAATTACTGAGTTCCGATGACCATCTTCCAGCTCCATTATCAGACCCTGGTTACCATCTAGCACCAAAGTACTTGTAAAGACGAATCAAACGAGCCCATACTCGATTGGGTTATGTCGTTTAATTACTGAGTTCCAATGACCTTTGTTGAATATGGCAATTGTTATACATTTAGCTAAGGTTGGCCATACTAAGATATTATTGTTTATGGGTTGGTATAATGTATCCGTTGTAATAAAATTTTAATAGATATTGAGAATCTAGTTAGTCGTTGGTTAGTCGTGTAAAAGTGAATGTTCTGGAAGTAGTAAAAGTAAAAATAGGTACTCTCTTGGCTTAGCATTGTAATTCTGTGTAACCTAATTATTGTAGTTTTATCTTTTATAATAACTAAAGTTCTGAGTCGTCATACGTTGTTTTACTTAAATTATCACATCAGGTTATGGGCCCAGGCACAATGGAGATTAGTAGTAACAACGTAAATGTGCTCAAGCTGGAAGGTTCCAGAAATTGGAATATCTGGAAGTTTCAAACGATGGTTTTGTTGAGAGGCAACGGTTGGTTGGATATCGTGGAGGGAAAATGTGTGAAGCCCGCGAATGCAACAGAAAAATCGGCATGGGAAATTAAAGATGCTAAGGCGCAGACATTATTAGTTACACGTATGACGGAAGACGCCATGTTACATATAATAACGTGTACGAGTTCTAGTGAAATGTGGCGGAAGCTTCTAAGCGTGTATGAACAGAAAACAGAAACTAGCGTACATATTATACAGCAGAGATTTTTTAAGTATAAATACGAGAAAGGTACCGATATGTCAATCTTCCTGTCTAAGATACAAGAATTACAAAATCAATTGAAACAGATGGGTGAAGAAGTCACGGATAAATTTGTTATAACAAAAATCTTAATGTCATTACCGGACGAATATAGACATTTCGTATCGGCGTGGGAGTCGGCACCTGATAATAAACAAACCGTGGATAATCTAGTGGCTAGGTTATTGATTGAAGAAGAGAGGGTTAAACAAAAGAACGAGGAATCTCAGCCAACCTCATCATCATCTGCATTTGTCGTTAAAAATAAAATTAATGTGAAATGTTATAACTGTGGAAAATTCGGACATTATCAACACCAGTGTAAAATTAATAGAAATAGTACTGAAAATAACGTGAATAATAAGAATAATACGCATAACTGCTACTATTGTGGTAAAGTCGGGCATTTTAAAGCGCAGTGTCGGTTTAGAAAACAGAAGATTAGTAAAACGGAAGATAAAATGAAAAGTAATGCATTTGTAGTGTCTAATTCATCATATGAAGTGCATAAATCAAGATGGCTAGTAGACTCTGGAGCCAGTGAACACATGTGTCGAGAACGAGAATTATTCTCATCGTTTTCCGGTACTTCGCAAAAATCCGTAATCGTCGGTAATGGCGTGGCTATTAGTGTACTTGGGGTCGGACAGATGGCGGTACAAGTATCGAATGGGACCGAATGGATTGACACTGTCATAGATAATGTATTGTACGTCCCGGAATTAGAGACTAATCTGTTTTCAGTCAATCGCGCCACAGACAAAGGATACATTATGATGACAGATGACAGATCATGCAAATTCTACAAATGTAAACAAGTTTGTGCAGTTGCGGAACGAATTGGAAGTTCTTATTATTTGGATTTACGTTATAAACGAAAGTACGAGATTGCAAGTAATGCTAAACTGATACAAAGCGATTTAAATGAATGGCACAAGAGATTGGCACATCAAAATTTTACATATGTTAAAGATATTTTACTGAAAAATAATATTACTGTGAAACAAACTTTTAAACCAGAGTGTGAAAGTTGTTTGGTGGGGAAAATACATCGATTACCCTTTGACAAGAGTAGTTATGTGAGTACAAAGACATGCGAGTTAATACATGCTGACACTTGCGGCCCAATGGAAGAAGTATCTGTTGGAGGTTCAAGATACTTTGTCGTGCTGAAAGATGACTATTCAAATTTTAGGAGTGTATACTTTGTCAAAACAAAAGATTGTATTAAACAGTGCATTGAGAATTTTTTAAATAAAGCTGAAAACATGACTGGAAATAGAGTTAAATTGTTTAGAAGTGACAATGGTCTAGAATTTATTAATAAAGAAGTGAAGGAAATGTTTTCAAAACGCGGAATAACACATCAAACGTCAGTTCCCCATACCCCAGAACAAAACGGAAAAGCTGAGAGAGAAAACAGAACATTGGTGGAAGCGGCAAGGACTATGTTACATGAAGCGAACTTACCAAAGAAGTTGTGGGCTGAAGCAATTAATACAGCAGTGTTTGTATTGAACAGAACAGGAAAGAGTCATGAAAATGGAAGGTCTCCATTTGAAGTGTGGACTAATAAAAGGTTTGATATTAACCAGTTAAGAGTATTTGGTACCGAGGTATATGTTCACATTCCGAAGGAAAAAAGGAGGAAATGGGACATGAAAGGTGAAAAAGGGTTAATGGTTGGTTACGACGAGAACGTGAAAGGATATAGGATTTATTTTACACAAAGGAATAAAGTGGAGATAAAAAGAGATGTTGTTTTCTTAAAACAGTATTGTCAGAATGAGAAACTTCAAGTGAAGGAAGGTAAGGAAAAAGAATCTACGGTGTCTGTAGAGTTGGAAAAAGACTTTCTGCAAGATTGTAACCGTGAGACAGATGTAGACGAGGACATGACTGGGTTGAACGAGGCAACAGAGGTGGTCCATACATTCAGCGATGTGGATGATGGATCAGAATGCGACGATGGTAGCGAGTACTTACCATACAGTGATGAAGAGTATTTACTGGAAGGTATCAATTCACCGAGAGAAGAAAGAAGCAGGCGTGTAAGGAAACAAACTTCTTTCTACAAGTGTAATAATGTGCAGTTAGACGAAAGTGAGTGTGAGCCTAGTACATACAGTGAGGCTATGCAAAGAAGTGATGCTAGTAAGTGGAGTGAAGCTATTTCAAGGGAGTTACAAAATTTAAAGGACAATAACACGTGGGACTTTTGTAATGTGCCGTTGAATGTGAATACAGTGAGTACTAAGTGGGTTTTTAAGATTAAAAATGTAAATAATGTCAAACAGTATAAAGCTAGGTTAGTTGCTAGAGGGTTCGAACAACAGGATGTATTTGATGTAAATGATATATATGCTCCAGTTGCGAGATTAGCCACTTTTAGACTATTTGTAGCAGTAGCGACTAAGTTAAATTTGCCTATTTATCAAATGGATGTAACGGGGGCTTTTCTATATGCAGAGATAAAAGGTGAAGTGTATGTTAGTTTACCAGAAGGGGCTTATTCGGGAAATAATAATATTGTAAAGTTAAATAAATCGTTATATGGATTGAAAAGTTCTCCTAACTGTTGGAATATTAAATTTAATTCTGTAATAACTAAAATGGGCTTTCTAAGGTCAAAATCTGACTCATGTTTGTATACAAGGTATAATAGCACAGGTAAAATTTTTGTATTACTATATGTTGATGATTTATTGATTTTTGGCACAAATGAACATGAAATTACAAAATTAAAAACTGCATTGAGTAATGAATTTAAGATGAAAGATCTAGGTTTAGTTTCAGAATTTTTAGGCATAAATGTTAAACAGAATTTACAAAATGGCACAACTGTATTGTCACAGAAAAATTACTTGGAAAATGTACTTAAGAGATTTAAAATGGAAAATTGTAAACCTATGTTGACCCCTATGGATAAAAATTTTAATATTAAAAGCTTAAATTCTAGTGTTAAATGCGATAAAAACTTTGAAGGAATTTGTAGACAAATAATTGGTTGTTTAATGTATGCGGTTTCAGGCACTAGGCCTGACCTATGTTTTGCTGTGTCTATGTTAAGTAGATACCAGACATCGGCTAATAATGAACTGTTGAGTGCACTTAAGAGAGTATTGCGTTATGTAAAATATACTTTAGATTATAAGTTGATTTATAAATGTAATGATTCATTGTTGCAAGGCTTTTGTGATGCTGATTGGGCTGGTGATCAACAGGATAGAAAGTCTACTTCAGGTTATTTATTTATTTTTGCAAATTGTTTAATAGTATGGTGTTCTAAGAAACAGTCTTCAGTAAGTTTGTCTTCAACAGAAGCTGAATATGTTTCCATGAGTATAGCAGCTAGCGAAGCATGTTGGCTTATTAATATATTACATGATTTTGATTTTAAGAATATCTGTACAGTAAACTTATTTTGTGATAATCAGTCAGCAATATTAAATGCTAGCACTGAGTCTGTAAAACGATTAAAACATGTAGATATTAGATATCATTTTGTAAAAGAGTTAGTTAAAAACAATAAAATTTGTGTTAAGTATATAAGTAGCTGTAATCAGCTGGCAGATATGCTAACTAAACCCATAAGTAAAGAACTGATTATTAAATATTTAAAACAATGTGGTATAGGAGTAATAGAAATAGACTAAGAGCCATTCATTATTGTTGTTGATTATTTAGAATTTGGATGATATTTTAATTTGATTTTTTTTTTAAATGTATAACATTGAGGGGGGGTGTTGAATATGGCAATTGTTATACATTTAGCTAAGGTTGGCCATACTAAGATATTATTGTTTATGGGTTGGTATAATGTATCCGTTGTAATAAAATTTTAATAGATATTGAGAATCTAGTTAGTCGTTGGTTAGTCGTGTAAAAGTGAATGTTCTGGAAGTAGTAAAAGTAAAAATAGGTACTCTCTTGGCTTAGCATTGTAATTCTGTGTAACCTAATTATTGTAGTTTTATCTTTTATAATAACTAAAGTTCTGAGTCGTCATACGTTGTTTTACTTAAATTATCACATCAACCTTCTTCCAGCTCCATCATCAGACCCTGGTTACCATCTAGCACCAAAGTACTCGTCAAGACGAATCAAACGAGCCCATACTCGATTGGGTTATGCCGTTTAATTACTGAGTTCCGATGACCATCTTCCAGCTCCATCATCAGACCCTGGTTACCATCTAGCACCAAAGTACTCGTCAAGACGAATCAAACGAGCCCATACTCGATTGGGTTATGACGTTTAATTACTGAGTTCCGATGACCATCTTCCAGCTCCATCACCAGACCCTGGTTACCATCTAGCACCAAAGTACTCGTCAAGACGAATCAAGCGAGCCCATACTCGATTGGGTTATGACGTTTAATTACTGAGTTCCGATGACCTTCTTCCAGCTCCATCATCAGACCCTGGTTACCATCTAGCACCAAAGTACTTGTCAAGACAAATCAAACGAGTCCAAACTCGATTGGGTTATGACGTTTAATTACTGAGTTCCAGTGACCATCTTCCAGCTCCATCATCAGACCCTGGTTACCATCTAGTACCAAAGTACTCGTCAAGACGAATCAAACGAATCCAAACTCGATGAGGTTGTGTAGTTTCATTACAGATTTCCTATGACCACCTTCCAGCTCCATCATCAGATCAGCACCATGTCACCATAATATTGCGTCGTCACGCGATTTACACATGTATGCAAAATTTCAGCTCAATCTAGTGATCAGAAAAACTAAATAAAAGCTTGTATTTATAATAATAATAATATATATAACGCTTGGTTGTTCTGGGACATTCAATGATAACCATGAAGTGTGCAATTTTGTAAATAAATGTTGAAATAATACAAGTACTGCCATCTATATTGTTTTATTGGTATTATTTTATATACAATTTTTGAATGTCCTCCATAGATTCATTAGATACATAAATATATTGGAACCTGACCTGATAACATACAGATGTCCTCAAATCAAATATTGAATAAAAAACGTGTCCCAGCACTAGTCATAACCATTAATATATATATATATATATATATATATATATATATATATACAAGAATTGCTCGTTTAATAGTATAAGATTTGTGAGCTAAAATTTTTTTTACTCGATGATCAGTAATGCATTTAAAATATTAAGAAACAATTTAACCTTTCAAGAATCTACAAAAAGCGTAACCAGAATCGAAACAAATTTTATTAATAATAAATTAATAGTAGAGTACGTAAACAATGCTATTTGTATTATTAGTTATTTGTGAGCTAAAATTTTTTTTACTCGATGATCAGTAATGCATTTAAAATATTACGAAACAATTTAACCTTTCAAGAATCTACAAAAAGCGTAACCAGAATCGAAACAAATTTTATTAATAACTAGCTTCTGCGCGCGACATCGTCGGCGTGGACTCCGCTCCAATTGGTCTTAGCGTGATGGTATATAGCCTATAGCCTTCCTCGATAAATGGGCTATCTAACACTGAAAGAATTTTTCAAATCGGACCAGTAGATCCTGAGATTAGCGCGTTCAAACAAACAAACAAACAAACAAACAAACAAACAAACAAACAAACAAACAAACAAACAAACTCTTCAGCTTTATTATATTAGTATAGATAGATAAATTAATAAGCATCGCAGATTCAGAGCTTATTAGTCGAAAGAGTTTCGTTTTCGAAAACCGAAAATCAATGAATCACAGCGAGCCTTATACCATTGTAATAAGCAAAAGCGAGTGTTCAAACAAGTTGATATCTGGTGGGGGAAGGCTCTTACGCAGTCAGACGCAGACGATCACATATTGTACTCGGTTTTAACGATTTTAAACAACAATAAATCGACACAGAGCCGTGAGTGAAAGTGATGTTGCTAGTGATAAGTGATTCCAACATACAATAGTGCCAATTGTACCAGATTAACACTTCACAACGGTAGGTTAAAATGTAAGCGTTTATTTAGTTATCGAATTAAATGATCAATTTTGTGTACAAGTGATTTTAGCCTTTATTGATATGTCTTATAAGTTATAATTGCCTGAGTATATTGTTAAAGCTAATGGTGACTTATCTGTTTAGTATCCAATGTAATGACTAATACATACGGTCGATCTATCGTACAGTTTTTTATTAAAAGCTGATTTTAATTTAATTGTTTGCTTGCTAACGGACAAAAAACGAGTTCAATTACATCGATTAGTAATACAACGTAGGTAGACGAGAAAATAGTCAAGTAAATGCGCATTATTAGAGATGACTCAAAATCCACCAGACCACACGACAAGCATCAGTTTTCTATTTTAAAAAAATATCGAAATCGGTCCACCCAGTCAAAATGTCTGAGGTAACATAATTGCATTAAAAAAAAAACCATCAGTCGAATTGAGAACCTTTTCCTTTTTTGTGAAGTCGGTTAAAATTTTCTAAAAGATCAGTATTTACATAATTATGTAGATATTTATAATAATTTCCTTTTGTTTGTTATTTCTTGATCACCTTAGGAACTTAGAATAAAACAACAAAACATGCAATGAAAAATATCTAAAGCTAATTAAAATAAAATTCCGCTTGTATTAACATTAGTAACAATCAATTCATTATATAATACAACATTTTTGAAGATATTATTGGTTTCAGAGCTGCTTGTCAATCAAGCTGGTGTAAATTTGTAAATACTATAGGTAGTAGACTAGTCATAAAACTTTTTTATATTATATGTAAGATAAAATTATTTTATGATGACTGCCAATGTGCTAAGAATTTTGTTTAACCGAAAAAATACAAATTAAAAAAAAAACAAACATACACTACATTTTTGCTACTAAAAATCAACAGAACATGTAATATTATATATAAAATTTGCTCAATACAAAAACACATAAAGGATAAAGTCCATATCTTATATAAGAATCTTATAATTATATCAGCTCTTCCGTATGTGATGAAGGTCAAATCCATATAGAAGGGACTTACTTGTTTTGTTTATAAGAAGATTTCAAGGTTCGAGGAGAGCTTGAAAGTTGAACTTTGAAAACTCTCATTGGAAACTAAGCCGTATTACGCGTTAACAAGTCTTATAATCGATTGTAATGACAATTTAATTCATGCAAGGGCTCATAAAACAAGAAGGTGAAGTTTCTATTATTTGGCTCATAAAGTTGTTGACAGTCATTGATCTTGTACATTATATATTATTTGTCCATTGAAAGTTTAATACTCTTGCGAATGGACTGTAAGACAATGTGTAGTCACAGTGAAAAGATGTTGAAATGGATAATTTTTAAAATACATCACATCCTAAATATATGCGAATAGATGTTGCATTATATACTTTTACATATACATATATATTTTGACTAGCCCGTTGGCGCAGTTTGTAGTGACCCTGCTTTCTGCTCTGGGGTTTTGTGTTCGATTCCCACCCCGAGTCTGGGTGTAATATACATATTTATTTATATATTTATATATGTATTACTTATAAGTATGTTTATCGAAAAAAAAATATGTAGCTAAACCAGTCGGCTGTTACCTATAACACAAGCATTAAGTTGCTTACTTTAGTAACAGACGACCGTGTGTGTAATGTGTAGATATTTATTTATTTACATATTAAAATAGTCAGTATGTCTGTAATCAATATCATCATCAATACATATTTATTATAAAACAAAGTCGCTTCCCGCTGTCTGTCTGTCCCTATCTATGCTTAGATCTTTAAAACTACGCAACGGATTTTGATGCGGGTTTTTTTAATAGATGTAGTGATTCACAAGGAAGGTTTATATGTATAATATATGCATAATATAGTAGAGGAACAGTGATAGGTTTAGCAACCGTGCGAAGCCGGGGCGGGTCGCTAGTACAATAATATACTTAGCCACGTACAGTATCAGGCCCTCCAGTCCAATCTTATTTTGTGATGAATAAAATATATAGAGTAATATTAGTGTGTTCAGTGAACGTGTGCTAGCTGAGGCCGACAGCCAATTCTCAGATGTCAGCTGCCAAAGTAGAATAAAATTGTACCTCATAAATATAGTCCATAACTCCTTACAAAGTATTTTCTAACCATCTATGTTAATAACACTAATTACGATCTTCATTTACCATATTTTTTTTCCATGTTAAGATGTAAAACAAAGAATTTATGAATATATTTTAATGTATATAGTTGGTAATGATATACGTAAGTTATTTGACGTCATATAGCGCATTCACACGGACATACTGATACATAATGAGTGAACTCAGGTAGGGCGCAGCAGTAAATACCCTACTACAAAATTATGAATAGAGTAGACTTGCCATGAAAATATGTAACTATGTAAAAGACGTACAAGTTTGATGGAATGTATCCGGTACAGACGGTGCAAACTAGCCATGGTGTACAAGTTAGGCCTGAATCTACTGAAAATTGGTCTGTTCAATCAAACTTTGTCTGAACCGACATTTCAAATTACCAAAACTATATATACAGTTTCTATTTAATAGTACTAAGGATCCAGTAATAACTTTGTATTATAATTTAGTTTATTGAAAAATGTTCCTAAGTTGTTAGTGTTACATAGATAATTTTAATGCAATACTGTCATGTACATAAGTATAAAAGCACCCAAATATAGATATAAAAATTTGTTTTACGAACTTTCCATGTCAAACTCAACTAAAATTATCCCAAACCAAGTCTAGACTGTTTATATATAACTTCATGTAACCATGACAATGTGTGTGCTATTTAATTTTTATACTGAATATTTCCTTTTAGCAGTAAAGTATTCCTGTAACAACTTATCTAAGTGTAGGAATTTATAATATACTTGAAATACTTTTCTCAAAAGACGGTTAAGAATATAAACGATATTACATGATCCTATTTTAACAGCTTAAGTAAATTATAGTCTTCAAAAAAATTTCCTATTATTATAAAAAATTAGATTTTCCTTTTATAGTAGCGTAAGCAAAATTTTAGGAAATTATGAGAAACAGTCTAAACAATTTACAATACAGTAGGTATGTGAGTTGGCATGTGTAATAAATATGTGTAAAAATAAAAAATAAAATTACAGAAAAATCTAAATCAGTGAAACAAGATTAATTTTAGGATGTTTAAATAGACCCGTAACCATACACATAAAATCACACTCAGTTTAGTGAAATGAGACGAGCTTAATGAAAACTTTAATTTGGTTAACCGCGTGTGTCAGATTATTTCATATTTTTATATAAATCCATAGTTACTTTATAATGTAATAATGTAAAATTTGATAATATTAAATTAAGTGAATAAATGAATATAGTATCTAAACGTTAGACAACAAACGAATATGTGTCATACTTGTTTGTCGTTGCCTATAAAAACGAGTGTTCCGACTCGATTGGCTCATTCTTGTTTGAGACATCGACCCGTGCGGAGCTCTCGGGAATAGAAAAGATAAGTATTATTGATATTTTGTAATATATGTAATGAATAAGTGTATACTTGTATAATAATCTATATTGACGCTGTATTTTATGCAACATAATAATTATGTATTACTAATTTTGTACCAAAACACTGTTTATACATTATTTTCAAAAAGAGTAACTGCGGAGTTTCTTGCCGATTCTTCTCTGCAGAATCAACATTCCGAATCGGTGGTAGCTTCACTTTTAAAAATAAATAATTTTAATTTAAATTCACTGATCAGACAATATTCTTAGATTAATAAAGTATGAATATTAAATAAATTCTTTTTTATTACTTCTATTTACATTTTTATTTCTCTACTCTAACATCAGAAGTGGGATTCTCGCCCAAATTCACCTACAATAATATGTGTGATTTTTTTTTTTCAGTTGTGCAGGTTATGGGGCCGTCCTAGTCGACCTAAGGAAAAACGATAATTGTGCTGAAGACTGGTATCGAGCATACAGAAAATTGGCTTTGAATTCAAGTGGACCAGCATCCAGCAAGCCGCCACAGCAACCTTTGAAAACAAAGGGAATCGAGGAACTACTCGAGATTTTACGAAGTTCGCTAACGGATTACGGTACGCCATCCTTAATAATAACCGATCGTGGAACTAATTTTTGTTCAAGACAGTTGTGACAGTTATTTAATGAATGGCAAACTAGTGTTGGCATTTAAATTTTTAATTCTGACAATTATCAAAATATTAGTTTTTGTATTGATATTACTTTTATTATTTATTCGTTTATTCGTTTAATACCGGAACAGTACAGAAATGTCGCCACCATCTTCCGATGGTTAATATATATTTAAGATTAGTCAGTTGCCATCTTTATTAACTGTTTTGGAGGGTAGTTACCTAGTTACTACTGCTACCTATCATTTAAATTTATGCTTCTAATAATTTTATAAGATTGTATTGTTCTTACTGCGATTTTTGTTGAAGTACCAAAAGAGCCTATAGATGGAGACGCCATCTTCCGAATAGTTAATTAATACTAATTTTATGATAGGTCAGTCGCCATCTTTGTCATGTATTGGAGGGTATGTTGCTCTGTAAATATGATAATTTGTAAGTAAAGAAGCAGTTATTGTTTAATTATTGTGCGGCTAACGTTGCTGCTCGATAAGTGGCGTATACGTGATTAGTGTGATAATATATTAAATGTAGTTAAAAGTGTATATTGTGAATGAATAACTATAGATTTGAAGTGAGAAATAAGTATTTCGTTGAGTGTTTTCAGTTGTTTTACCCTAGGTATGATATGATAGCGACTGGTACCGATGTGTCAGACTGGCCGAGCGTTGTGTGGAAAGTCCAACTTTCTTTGAACACTATTGTACAGCAATCAATTGGCTTTTCACTTATTATGTTGCTTATTGGTAGAAACTAACATCCCGTGTATACAAGCTCGGTTAGATGAGGTGATACAAGATCATAATATCATTGACGTAACTGCAGTAGGCTGAACTGACTGACTGACTGATAAATTTAAAGACCGATTTGACCAAACACGTAGAGATAACATAGATTATAGCGTAGGAGGTACCGTATAATTATATTGAAAATTAAGGCCATATGCGACATGATAAATATTCGATACTGACAGATTCTCATTAAAGGGCATTAAAAATTTAAGAAACATAATACATAGTTGCAAAAAAAATTGGCTATGGCCTGGAGAGTGGTCAGAGCAAAACCTTGTTGTAAAAGATTTATTATAATTAGTTTAGAATATGTTTGTATTATTATGGATTATGGATAAATTTAGACCCTAGCTGTTGTACGATATTCACTGGCTGCAGGTGATTAAGCGTTGCGACTGCGGAGTGTTTGATCTGCACAGTGGGGTCTGAATAAATTGAAACCTTAGCTGTTGTATGATATTCACTGGCTGCAGGTGATTAAGCGTTGCGACTGCGGGGTGTTTGATCTGCACAGTAAGGTCTGATTATTTATTGATTGTATTATTACGTATTATGGATAGATTGAAACCTTAGCTGTTGTATGATATGACGACACTGGCTGCAGGTGATGAAGCGTTGCGACTGCGGGGTGTCTGATCTGCACACTAAGGTCTGATTATTATTATTGATTACAGCTATAAAACGATTAATGATATTAAGTAAGCAAATGTACCTATAAGCATTATGTATGTAATTGATAACCATTGATTGATTTTGTGATTGTACTTCGAGAACGAAGTAATTGTCAGTATGGCCGTGTCAGATTATTTCATATTTTTATATAAATCCATAGTTACTTTATAATGTAATAATGTAAAATTTGATAATATTAAATTAAGTGAATAAATGAATATAGTATCTAAACGTTAGACAACAAACGAATATGTGTCATACTTGTTTGTCGTTGCCTATAAAAACGAGTGTTCCGACTCGATTGGCTCATTCTTGTTTGAGACATCGACCCGTGCGGAGCTCTCGGGAATAGAAAAGATAAGTATTATTGATATTTTGTAATATATGTAATGAATAAGTGTATACTTGTATAATAATCTATATTGACGCTGTATTTTATGCAACATAATAATTATGTATTACTAATTTTGTACCAAAACACTGTTTATACATTATTTTCAAAAAGAGTAACTGCGGAGTTTCTTGCCGATTCTTCTCTGCAGAATCAACATTCCGAATCGGTGGTAGCTTCACTTTTAAAAATAAATAATTTTAATTTAAATTCACTGATCAGACAATATTCTTAGATTAATAAAGTATGAATATTAAATAAATTCTTTTTTATTACTTCTATTTACATTTTTATTTCTCTACTCTAACACGTGCGTGTCGATTTGCACAAACGTACAAGGGTTCATTATTTCGCACTTTACCAGATTCAATAGTTATATTACCTTTAAATAATTCATTATCAAATAATCCATGTCGTATTTAAGCCTTTTCTATTTGTTACCAATTGCCGTTAACGCCATTAGACAGATGACGGTATCTGGATAAAAGTTTATCATATAGGTACTTATTATGCTTTTCCATGTGAAAATAAGTTGTAGTTGACACTGATGACCTATTCTAACTCCTACTATTAAATTCTATTTGCAAGTAAAGAGCTGGACAAAATTCATTTTTTTAATATATAATTTTAACGAACAATTTTTGTAGCTCAATTAATAGTTGTTAGAGGTACTCTAAGATGCTTTGTTTTCTAACATAGGCCTCCATGTCAAATTGTATATATAAAACCTAATACAATATTCACTACTGCTAATCATATCTCCTATGATGTACCTACCTATATCAGTCATCCTCATTCTCATTTTTAGGGTTCCGTACCCAAAGGGTAAAAACGGAACCCTATTACTAAGACTTCGCTGTCCGTCCGTCCGTCCGTCCGTCCGTCTGTCACCAGGTTGTATCTCAAGAACGGCGATAGCTAGACAGTTGAAATTTTCACAAATTATGTATTTCTGTTGCCGCTATAACAACAAATACTAAAAACAAAATAAAATAAATATTTAAAGGGGGCTCCCATACAACAAACGCGATTTTTTGCCTGTTTTTGCTGGATATCAATAAATGATATCAGGTAGGCACTTGAAATATTCGCAAAATACTTAATTTTATATTTAATAATAAATAATAACATTAAAATAAAATAAAAAAATTGGGGGCTTATACAAAAGTGACTTTTTTGCCGCTTTTTACCCCATATTAAAATCAATGTATGTGTTTACCTAGCCAATGGTACGGAACCCTTCGTGAGCGAGTCCGACTCGCACTTGGCCGATTTTTAGTACTAAGGCGTAAATTTTTGTTAACTAAGCAAAAAAGTCATATAACAACTTTAAAGTTATTTCTGACCAGTAAAACTATTACTTATGTTTTCAAAGAAAATAAATATTAACGTCAATTTAAATCGACAAGTAATACAATGAGAACATCGTCGACTTAGCTAACATCAACTATATACTCGTATATACACATAATTACGTATAAATAGTTCAAAACTTAGGTACTCTAAAAAAAAACTCCATAATCGGGGAACCTCCTCCTTTTATTGAAACCTGTTATTAATATAGTTAAACTCTCCGCAAAGGTAACATGTAATTATAAAAAAAAAAACCAGCTAAGCAATATTTTAACTAAGAGAACAACGTAAATCCTCATTGACAGCACCAGAATTAATTTCATAGCCTATTACGTCAAACGATTCAACATAAATAAAATTTTAATGACAGACACAAAATTTAAACTTTTATGACATTTACAGAATCAATTAAGCTTCTAACGAATAATTCTTGATTAATGTTAAAACTCTCTTAGTAAGTAAACATTGTTATATCTGATTATATTACGACCCGTAGGGATTATTGATATAATTATTTAAATCTATTTAAATCCAAATGCTCGCTCTTAATTACGAAATAAGTATTAATTATTACATTTTACAATTCTTTATTAATTAAAAATATAATAGCATTAAGTTGTTAACTTGAAACTGCAAAATAAAATTAAAATTCAATTTTCGGTTCAAATTATCCAGCTACAAGAATGGTTTAACTTTTTTTTTATGAAATAAATTGTTTTACAAAAAATTTATCAATTGGAATTATGAGTACAAGACATATAACTTGCTTATTGTCGTATTATTATATATATTTCATATATATTTTCATTAAGAAGTTCAATAATATATATGTTACTGTAAATGCACGAATTATGGTAAATCCTAAGATCTAAGAGTAAAACCTAAGATTTACCAACTCTTAATGGTAAAAACCTGAACGATTTTGCGATTCGCACTTTTACCACCATTCACTTTATATTGGCAAGTCTTAGGATTTACATTAAAAGCACTGTAAATGTTGAAAAAGACATTTTATAACGTGGCTAATCTAGATTAAGACCCGCGTTGGTCTAATTTTGAAGTTAGATACGTTAAGGTTTTTTTTAACGAAATTATGCCGATAAACGGTCTAATTTTAATGTTAGATAGGTTAAAGTTATTTTATTTTACTTTTTGTGACGTAAATATGCCGGTAAACAGTCTTAATAATATAAATAGTCTTAATAATAGGTAACAGGTCTTAATCTTAAGACTTACCAATTTACGTTTTTGACTGAAATATATAAATAAGAATTAATCTTTGATTCAATTCCCAAAACCAACTTTTACTAACTGTCAGTGGTAAAACCTAGCATGTACTAAATTCTAACAGTAAAAGCCCAAAAAAATGTCCCATTTTCATAAATCCTTACATTTACCAACTCATGTCGGTAAATCCTAAGACTTACTCTTAAATCTTAGGATTTACCGTAGTTCGAGCTTATAGTAACATAATATATTCCATTCTCTTGTTGAAGATAGAAAACGAAAGAGAGGCCCCGGACAAACGAGACTACGAAAAACGACGGTTGGCCGTAAATATTTAAGAGTGATCTAAACATAGACAGAAATGTATGTAGAGAATCTTGTTATATTAATCTTCAGATTCCAAGAAAAGTACAACGAAACACAGTTAAATATTACAGAAGTTACAAATTGATATGGAACCTTTACTGGGTTAGTCTGACGTGTAATGGGCGGGATTTTATATGAGGCATAAAAATAGTAAAGTTATTTTGGTGATTTGATAAAAAAAAGTGATTTAGTCTATGAAATTATAAAACACAATTTGACATTAATATTATACTTTATGAAAACCAGACCAGAAAGAGCTTAGACTTGGTCTTAAAATTCTTCGAAAATATAGAAATATAGAAAATATAGAAACTTTTTTCTGCGTCTACCGTTTAAGGTCTAATGGAGCTAGAAACGATAATAATAATACAATTTATTCGACCTTTTACGTCAATTTGATACACGGCTTACAAGTAACGATAAAAGATTTGATTTCATACAACAAAGTAAGAAAGATCTCTCGTATTAAAAAAAAATAACGAATGAAATCTGACGACTCGTCTCTTCACCCACGGTGACCATGGTGAACTTCGTGATGTAAAGTATTTCCTCAGCTCTTGCATGAACTAAAACATGATCAGATTCATTTGAATTTGTTCAATATTTTTAGCATAATAAGTAATCAATAAACAGTTACACACAGAGGTTTTTCACTACAGTATCGATTATAGACTCTGGACCTCCAAGGGTTCTAAATATCTTCAATCTATAGAACTAATCCCATCAAAATCTCGTTTTATATGTAGTTATATACATCATATTTCTACGTTACGTTAAATGTAGGCATTAATTGTTACGAAATAAAAAATAAAGTTATATAAGTTTATTTATTGAATGATTCGAAAAAATTACATATGTAAGTATAACTATAATTTCGTAATGAAGAAATAATTGTGTTTGCTCGCAAACAAAAAAAAAACCGACTTCTATTTACTTTGACTAGTAAATTAGTAATACGATGCAGGTAGTCGTACAAATATTCATTTATATATGCATTATGAGGGATAAGTCAAAAATACTAGACACAACATGTAAGTAGATCAAATTTAAATGATACCATAGTATAATATGTTGACGCCAAATGCACCCTTACGGCGACAGGTTTAGGGCTTAATTTCCGTTCAATGGTCGTCTGACGAAATCGGCCTACGTATTGCATCATCTTTCCCCGCGCGGGGGCGGCGCGCTGCTGTCGCCACGCTGTACCTTAAGTAGTCGCATTTTTGAGAGCCGAGAGGAAGGCCGCGCGCGCGCACCGTTGACGAAGCCGCTACTCGCTTCAGCGCGATTTAATTACGTGTAGTAATTCCTGCATTGAACGTTGATAAACCTTCTTGTATGTTTGTGTAATTTGTGCTAAAGTCCCATTATTTGGTTGACCTCGTGTATTAGGTACGACGCGGGACTTTAATATTGTGACCGTGGGCGCGAGCGCCATTTTGTTAGTGTATTAATCTCTTGTGAGCCGTGGCGTGTTATTTCTATTGTATGGGCAATTGATTTAACGAGTATTGAGTGATTTGTATGCCGCGTGAGTTTGTCTGTAGTGAGATTAAAGTGTATATGTATTTAAAACCTGCTGTAACTGTTCTGTGTTATATGGATTTTGTATTTAACGATTAATTGTGCGTGTTAATATTTCTGTCTCTTAACCCTTGTGAACCGTGAGTGTGAGTGGGGTGATCGCCGAGCCTGATTTGCCGTCGAGTAGTGGCGCTGTAGCCGGCCGTCGAGAAGTCAGTCCACTTTCTTACACACACAACCTTCATTACACACCCACAGACCTACACACCGCCCTGACTTTTCTTGAACCGGATTACCAGAGCCCCCCTCTTAAGGTAAGTTGTAGATATAATAAAATATATTTGCAGTCTCGCGCAGAGCGATTAGTATCGCCCATAGGTAATTTGTACCCGACGTCAGACAGTCCGCCGGAGGTCGCTGATGGGCCCCGAACTCCTAGGCCCTGTGGGATTGTCTGGCGCCGTATCATTTGGTAAGCAGAGCGTGGTTACCGCGCCTTGAGCTGCGCGAGCTCTTTTTGATAGGGTTAGGTACCTATATTGCTGGCGAGTAGGTAGGGGAAGGTTGGCCTGTGTGCGACATCCCGGGTTTTTGTTTTGTCTTTATTGCTGAATTCTATTACTTCCTTGTTTACTTACTGAATTTGTTTCTATTGCTGAGTTCTATTACTTCCTTGTTTACTTACTGAATTTGTTTCTATTGCTGAATTCTATTACTGCCTTGTTTACTTACTGAATTTGCTTCTATTACTGAATTTATATTGTTGCATTTGTTTATGTTACTGAGTTTGTTTCTGTTGCTGAATTTGTATTGGTGTATTTGTTGTATGGCTGAATTTGGTTCGATTCCTGAATTATATTACTGTATTTGTTTATATTGCTGAATTTGTTCTATCACTGAATTGTTTATTTCTTTATGATGCCGCCACACAGGCAAACCAAGGCACCTGCACTGATCATTCAGGAGCAGCTGCGCTGGGCGTCGCACGCCCGCACTCTGATAGGGCGTACAGATCGCGTGCATAATTTGGTGCAGCGGGCGGAACAGATTGATGAGCGGATGGCCGTGGTCGAGGACGCGTATTTAGAGCTGATCTCTTCTGACGTGGAAAGCGGGGTCAAAGACTCCGCGCACAAGGACTACGAGCAGTTCATCGATATAACGGATGAATTGATTGAGGCAAGGGGCCAGCTGGAGCCTGAGGGCCAGATGCAGAGCCTGGCGCCTCTGGTGTCTCCGAGCCGGAAGCCAGCTCCAGCGGAGCTGTTAGGTAGGTTGCCCACTCTAGACTTGCCTAAGTTCTCGGGCGCTCTGGGTGAATGGCTGGCCTTCATAGGCCTTTTCGATAGCTTAGTCGACGCCCGAGGGGACTTGCCCCTCGGTCAAAAAATGGCATACCGGCTCTCCTCCCTTGAAGGGGAGGCTCTTGCTGTCGTTGGTCATTTGACGCTGACCGACGACTCCTATCTGATTGCAAGGGACCTCCTCGAGAGGAGGTACGCAAATACCCGCCTACTGGCGGACGAGTATGCTCGTCAGCTGCTTAACCTTCCGCTACTGCAAGACAAGGCGAGACTACGCCAGGACATTATCAACCCTGTCGTAGTCGCATGCAATTCCTTGAGACGTCTGGAGCTTCCGGTCGACGAAGGGGTCGGAGGATCATTTTTATTGCTCCACCTAGTGCTGTCCCGCCTACCCCTCGATCTGCGCATCCACTTCGAGGAGAGGTACGGCGGGGACGGAGCTGATCACATCCCGTCTTTAAAGGACCTGCTGCTCTTCCTCGAGCAACAGTGTAGGCAGGTCACAAACGCGGCGGGCGCCGCCGACAACTCCCGGGCACCTGAAAGGCTGAACCCGCCAGGGAGGTCGCAGCCGACTCCGCGGAAGCCAACTGAGGCTTCTTCCGGAGAGCGCCGCCCGCTCCCTACGTATGTCGGCCTAGTGGCCAGGGAGGTTACTCGATCCCCTGCAACCTGCAACACCTGCAACTACTGCCGCGGTTCGGATCACCGAGCCGTTTCTTGCCCTAAGCTGCGGGCTAAGCCCGCGCAAGCTAGGCGGACCATAGCGCGAGAACGCCGCTGGTGCTACTCCTGTCTGGAACGGCACCTGCAAAGGGACTGCCCGCACCAGCGGCCCTGTCCGCACTGTTCGGGCCCTCATCATGAGGTCTTGTGCCTGGGCCCGATCAGCGCTTCCCCTCGCGTCCCTCCCGACCGCGCCTCCGGCACGGGCGGGGGCGCTCGTGAGCGCCCTCCTGACGCGCGCGACGCTTCTGAGTCGCGCACCAACCCCTGCACCCCTGGCCTGGACAGGGGACGTTCCCCTGATCAGTTGGGGGGTCACCCTGCCAGGGGCGGGGGGTCTGCACCCCCCCTCCGCAGGTTGAGCGGGAATCTGCCGCCACTCAGCGGTCGTTCAGACCCCTTTCTCCTCCGCTAGCTGAGTGGCCGCGACTGGAGCGCCACCCTCCCCCCCTTGGTCGGTGTCGGCGACTTTATCAAGTCCCTGCGACTTCTTATCTGTCCCGACCAGCGAGGCCGGGGCCCCCTGAGTTTCGGGCCTATCCGCGTAGCCCTACCTCGCCGCCGGTGGTCGGATTGCCGTCCGACTGTCGCTTCGAGGACCCCCGGCGCGAGGACGGGTCCGGCAGTTCCAGATAGGAACTTGCCGCCCTAGCTCCCACCACGGCCACCTTCACAACATTGTGGGGCCTCTACTAGGGTGGTGGGAGGACTCGGGCTCCCCTGGAGCTCTGGATCGCGCCGAGTACTAGGCATCGGAGGCGTTGAGCCTCCGGCTCCTAGGGGAAAAACTGAATTAGTGTTGTCCCTGCTAGCGATTATCCTAGCATACTAGTTTGAGTACATGTCCTTATGATATAGTAGGTTCTCTTCCTAATGTCCCATTAAATGACGCGCTGGGACTTAGTGTGTATTTAGGCGAGACCCGAGCCTCTTAACGATGCTCTCTTGCGAGAGTGGCTCTCTGTAGTGCCCCTCCTGACGATCAGTAAGTTGGAGCTGTCCGGAGCCGCTCTTCTCACGCGACTCCTCGACCCGTCCACTCGTTGAAATTTGTCTCGTTTACCAATTTGTTCGCGGACATAATGCCCTTCTGTCCGGGACGGGGGATTGTTGACGCCAAATGCACCCTTACGGCGACAGGTTTAGGGCTTAATTTCCGTTCAATGGTCGTCTGACGAAATCGGCCTACGTATTGCATCATCTTTCCCCGCGCGGGGGCGGCGCGCTGCTGTCGCCACGCTGTACCTTAAGTAGTCGCATTTTTGAGAGCCGAGAGGAAGGCTGACGAAGGTTGACGAAGCCGCTACTCGCTTCAGCGCGATTTAATTACGTGTAGTAATTCCTGCATTGAACGTTGATAAACCTTCTTGTATGTTTGTGTAATTTGTGCTAAAGTCCCATTATTTGGTTGACCTCGTGTATTAGGTACGACGCGGGACTTTAATATTGTGACCGTGGGCGCGAGCGCCATTTTGTTAGTGTATTAATCTCTTGTGAGCCGTGGCGTGTTATTTCTATTGTATGGGCAATTGATTTAACGAGTATTGAGTGATTTGTATGCCGCGTGAGTTTGTCTGTAGTGAGATTAAAGTGTATATGTATTTAAAACCTGCTGTAACTGTTCTGTGTTATATGGATTTTGTATTTAACGATTAATTGTGCGTGTTAATATTTCTGTCTCTTAACCCTTGTGAACCGTGAGTGTGAGTGGGGTGATCGCCGAGCCTGATTTGCCGTCGAGTAGTGGCGCTGTAGCCGGCCGTCGAGAAGTCAGTCCACTTTCTTACACACACAACCTTCATTACACACCCACAGACCTACACACCGCCCTGACTTTTCTTGAACCGGATTACCAGAGCCCCCCTCTTAAGGTAAGTTGTAGATATAATAAAATATATTTGCAGTCTCGCGCAGAGCGATTAGTATCGCCCATAGGTAATTTGTACCCGACGTCAGACAGTCCGCCGGAGGTCGCTGATGGGCCCCGAACTCCTAGGCCCTGTGGGATTGTCTGGCGCCGTATCATAATATAAGCAGCTTCCTATTAACAGTAAAAATATTATGAGATATCACACACGTCATATTATAAAAATAAAGTCGAATTGAGAACTCCATCCTTTTTTGAAGTCAGTTAAAAAACTAATTGATACTAATTTAAGTTTTTCATTGAGTTTTATAAAATTAAAAACTGTATCAACAAATTTATTTCATCATTTCATGATCAAATATTGTAAAAGAAATTATTCGTACATTGCTTTCACAAGATACTTGTGTTCTAATCGACATTTAGTTAAGATAACAAAAATGACTTTGTAATAATACTTGAAGTATCCGAAGAGCGGAAATTACGGAATGCCGTCTATTTAATTGGAATCTCGCTTACCTCTTTCTAGTTGTTGGTTGTTGGCCATGTTTTAGTAAGTGGGTTTTATGAGTACTTAATAAAAATATTTCAATTGCTAAACTGAGTAATATGGAATATTGAATAAAACAAAACAACATCAACGTAAACATTGACTTTACAATAAATATTTGACAGTCTGAGTATTCTACGATTTTTTTATATACCTATATGGAAATACAAAAAAAGGCACTGACGTTCGTGACATTCTGCAAAAAACGTAAGGTCGGTATCTTATTCATGTATATGAAATATACTCAAATAAAAAATTCAATAAATAGTTTAAAGTTGCATTTTTTTGTAAAATATAAAACATGTCCCAAGATATAAATATTTAAAAAAAAAGTTTTCAACGCAATTAAATTCAATTCACTATAGAATTCAACAATGCTAATGTACTGGGACATATCTTTGTTATTAATTTGCTGTGTAAAAGATTTAAATCCTTTAATGGAAAACCGCTGAAATCGAAAAAAAATAAATAAAATAATTATAAGCCGTAATCCGATTGGTCCGAGGTACATGAAAATTTTCAATGAAACATTCTTGGTGTTATGAAAATATTAGCTTTTTGTGACTTCTATAGAGGTTGTTTTAATCCAATTAGGAATTTATTAGAAATTGTTCTAAATTATTTATTATTTAAATGTCTTGAGCGATGCGTTCACAGTCATCATGATTTTCCAAAAACCACTTACAATTGACCCAGTAACACAAAACTTAAATGGTTATATTTAACCGGTCAAGTAAAAATTGTGAAAACAAGTGCTGTGTATGGAATTTTGAATATTTAAGACGTTGTTTTCTTTTTGGAATGAAAGTCCTGGGTAGTAGAAGGGGTAACCTATACTAGCCAGCAAAAAACGTTAAAAACGTGACGTTAAAAAAAGCGTAAGATTTTTATATATAGTCTATGTTTTTATTTATTTAATATTACCATACAGACATGTAACAAAAATACAGATTACAACTTTCAAATTAATACGTTTTTTTTTATGAATTGTCATTTATTGGAACAAAGTTCCTTATTGCATGGTACACGCACTGAGCGGGATGGGAGCGAAATAAAAAAAGTACTCATTATATCTCTATAATATTTAATATGGTCCGTGTCCAACAGTGGACTGCAATAGGCTGAACTGACCTGGCCTCCTGGGCTTTTTGATGCATTTTTAACTTAAAGGACATGGAATGCTTGCTCTAACGCTGCGGATTTGTTGATGTACGGTTACTATTTAAATACAAAAGCATCACTTTTGATGAACTAATTTTTTTTTCCTTTGGGCCATCTGTCAAAAAAAAACTAATCACATTTTGACAATGCGTATCTCAAATTATAAACATGTTTTTTTTTTGTTTTATCAAAAAAATATTGAACTCATGTAACAATTCTTGTTTTAACATTAAAAACCAGTATCTTACAATATATTGCTTACTCTATTGACAGCTACCAAACGATAAGTAACTAGTAATAACGATACGTAATTATTAATACTTACAACTTTAATTACATTTACCGTAACACATATGAAGAATTATTAGCGTGATTAGAAGATGCCATCGCTTTTAAAAGTGCTCGACCGATATGTCGAATATTTTTTACATTCGGAACACTAGAGATAAAGTTCATTTGAAAGCGTAATTTTTGCTGTGTGGTTACGGTGCTAAAGAATTTAGCCACCCCCTCTCTTCCCGTGGGTGTCGTAAGAGGCGACTAAGGGATAACACAGTTCCACTACCACCTTGGAACTTAAAAAGCCGACCGGTGGCGGGATAACCATCCAACTGCTGGCTTTGAAATACACAGGCCGAAGACGGGCAGCAGCGTCTTCGGTGCGACGGCGCCAGCCCTGCGGTCACCAACCCGCCTGCCCAGCGTGGTGACTATGGGCAACACACATGAGTTCGCGTCATAATGTCGGGCGCGAACTTGTGGAGGCCTATGTCCAACAGTGGACTGTGAAAGGCTGAAGTGGAAAGCGTAATTTTATAACATTAATTTGTAAATGTTTGTATATTGTTGTTCTTGAGCGGTAGATGTGGCTAATGTTAATACTATATAACTGAAAAGACACTTTAAGACTGACTGGAAAACTATTTATTGGAAATTTAACATTTTGAATTTTTCTGATACAATAGTCGTTATAAAATTAATATATAAATACAAAAAATATGTTTGATCAACTAAGACATTTTACTATTGAGAGAGCTTCAAACGGAATCATAAAATATAACAACATTCAACCTAAAGAAATAAAACTGGCATTCTAAACTTAAAATAGTTCAAACATAATAAACCAAAGAGATCATATAGTTGATATCAAAAATAGTTTTTTATGTGGGACGTACTTCTTTTTTATCGACAATGACTTGTCTCCTCGGTAAAAAAGTAAATATATTGCTCCTAAATACCAAATTTCTTATATTTTTTTTATAAAAATAAACTTGATAAGGCAATAATTATAATATCTTCAAAAGAAGATTTTAATTAATCATATTTTTTACAAAATTAGTGTGACATAGTATACGAAAAGTGTAACGGAGGTGTTTTACATACAAATAAAGTATGTCCCTCTATGAGCACTAATGTAAACAAACTGATGTCGTGAAAAAAAATCACATTGAAAGTTTCTAACCAAAAATATTTACTGAACTACTTAACCTTTGTTATTAAATTAATAAGAAGAAATAATTTTTAATGTTACTATTATTAAATAAAAAAAATATTTTATTGGCTGTCTCCCGACGTACATGATTTTTGTTGCTACCTTCTGTCATTCATTTTATGGTACAAAATAATGTGCGTTAACGATTTTGATCTTGGTCACTAAACAAGAGAATAATCCCTCTCCACCCCGGATCCGCGCTATGCGTCCCTCCGCCCTGGCATTACCAGTCAGTCGCTCGAAAGCAGTAAAAGGAGGTGCGAGTGTTTATTTAGCGATCGCTCTGTCACGTAAGTTACTACTTCCAAATGTTATTGTAATTTATGTGATTTGATGTTATTTTATTGATCTCTGATAAATATTTCACATATGACCAGTTTTCTGCGTAAATTATAATTAGGAACATTCTGAACATCTCGAACACTACTATTTTACACGTCTGTCACGAAGCACATCTGTCCCAAAAATGTGACAAGGTGTTAGACCTCGTGACGGAGTGGTCATTTTTGTATGGAGCTTAGAGCCTTAGTTAATTTTAATAATAGATGATTGTTACTTTTCTTACGGTGGTTATTATATCGTCATTTCTTTTGTTAATTTAAAGTGTTACCATCAGATAAATTGAAAAATTGCATTATCTACGGCTGAAAAACAGGACGGTGTCGTGAAACAAGGAAACAACCCTGAAATCAACACAAAATTAAAGAGTAGAGTAAGTGAAAAGATATTGCAAGACTGAATTAATATATCTACCGAAGAATGGTTATTGTTTTCTAAAATTAAACATTGTTATAAGGTTAACTTCGTTCGGCGGGTAAACATTATTTACCACTCCGTAGCTTCGTATACAACTCTGTCACAATTGTCCACCTTATAATTTAATTTCAAAGTAATGCATGAACCACTCCACTGGCAAAATTTACAAAAATAACGTTTTCTTGTATTACATGCTAAACAATAAAGGTATTCACTAGATTTTCAAGCTATTTTATTGGGTGACTTTCATAATATTAAACAGTTTTTTGTCTTAAGAAGCAAAAATGTGACAGAGTGGTATTGGATATATATTTTTTAATGTTTATTTTAAAAATTCCGTCCAATGGAGCTAGATACAAATAAATGTTTATATTCTTGATAAAAAAAGTAATAAGAAACTGAAGATCTGATTTTAAATGAGAAATTAAAAAAATAAACATTTTTGTGACTGAGGTGTTATTTTTTGATACCATTCCTACGAAATTTGAAATAAAACAAAAATTACAAATAATACTTCGATGCATTATACAGGCTGAAAGTTTGAATAGTTACGGTATTTGAGGACGTGATAATGGACGATCATATATAATAAAATAAAAATACATAAAACATAAATATTAATAAACTTCTAAGTAAAGTTAACCAATAGTTATCCATAAACCTTCACATCTGATGGACACTCTCACGAAACAGGTGTGTAGGTATAGGTAGGTACATTTAGTTTTCGCGCGGTCGTTTACCTATAACTTGTAGGAATTAACTTGAGACCCGGGCCGATGACGTAGATAATTTTATTATTATCTTACTAACAATAACTAACATAGTTTTTAAGTATTGTTACTATCACACTAATACACTATGTATGTACAGTCCGAAATAAACTACTTTTATTATTATTGAATATGACGTAGGTAGTAAATTTGTAGTTTGTACGGGCTATACGTCAAAACGCCGCGCCGCCTCGTCATAACAGGGTAGCAACTAGCAGGCTACCTTTGATAAACAAGCATGATCTTTTTTTCCTTCATACTTTAATCCTGGCTTAGGACAGGCAAAAATACAAAGATATTTCACTAGTTTAAGCAACAAATTTGTTGACTAAGTAAAAGATGTGAACTTTGGACAAAAATTAATATCAACTGTTTACCTTTTTTTGTATTTCTGGCGTATTTAAAAATGGAATCATACTTATTTACAACGATTGTCAATTATTAAACTATTACATAGCTACACTAACCTTAAAAAATGTTCAAAGTGAGCTCCTTGTCGTGTAATACACAGTTCGGTACGTTTACGCATATTATCTTTCACACGATCTAACACGAATCGGTCACTTTTAACAGTTTCGAAAGCACTGGTGATTTTTTGTTTTAACTCCTCTATTCTGCATTTGTGTATTGATACGCCATAATAAAGATTAATCAAATAATTAATAAATAAAAAATTAAATTGCGCGCGCGCATGAAAACTGAAAAATACGAAACTGAAACACGACCAAAGTCCTTGACATTCACTTCGTACTAAATAAGTAAATAGTAAAAAAATAGAAACGGGGTGGAGGGTTGCTTCGGTAAGCGGCCAATACAACACCAAGGTCAAGGCCACGCGCAGCGTCAAGGCTAAATATTGCATAATATTGTGTTTTTAAAGTATAGCCCATGATCGATTGAAATATATGAAAATTTGGACAAAAATTAAGTACCTATTTTTTTTACATAATTCGAATGAGAATCACGGATTGAATCTTATCATTCAATATTATTACTAATTTACTAGTCATATTGTATATTTTTGAAATCTAGAATAACGAGGCAATGATTTAAATCACATTTTACTAAACAAATCACATGTTTATTTTGTTTAAGAAATATAAAAATTTGCCGGTCCGATGTCGATAAAAAAGAAGAACGTCCCATGTGTATCTGAGATTACCATTCAACACACCCCCTAAATCTCAGATATACATCATAACACCAGACAACCAATAAAATAATTTAAAAATTAACAACAAACAAACTACCAATCATAAAAACAACACTACCACACCCTTTCTCAACAAAAACCAAAAACCACATAAAATACAAGAAATATCAAAAATTCTATAAAAAAATTTCTCTAAAGATTCCGTTTTTAATTCCATACAACACAAAAAATTAAATCCTTTTCCTCTTACAACAATCTTATACACACGCTTCCACTGCGAAAATCTCTACTATTAACAGTTAACACCCCTTTACACCAGCACTACCTACACTTAAAGGTTTAGAATTAAAATTACTACAAAGTCTTAATAATGTCTATCACAACACAATAACACCAATCACTTTAAAAACCTAGTCATCACATAAGGCATTTTCCACCTACACCATCACATCACTAAAACTTGATTACGAAGCCGCAAATATTTAACGTTGGTTAGATTCTTCCTTGGGCAACAACTTCTGTTTCTTCTTCATTTGTTTCGTCAGCATCATTAAAAACATCAACAACCTCCTCTCCAAAAATCATCAACAACAAAACAACTTCCTCTCCTCTATCCTCAAAATCATCAACAACAATATCCCCCTCTCTTCTAAGACTCATCAACATCAAGAACCTCATCTCTTCTATAACTTCTTCATCAAAATTCACATTCCTCATATCTTCAATTGTTTCTTCACAAACTACTTCATTTGTTTCTGTACTTTCTTCATTTTTTTAACACCGTCAATTGTTACTTCTTCTGGAACATTCTGGGTCCAAGACCTCTTAAATGGAAGATGCGGCTTGCGTGCTGGGCCCAGCAGCGGTAGATGTGGCTAATGTTAATACTATATAACTGAAAAGACACTTTAAGACTGACTGGAAAACTATTTATTGGAAATTTAACATTTTGAATTTTTCTGATACAATAGTCGTTATAAAATTAATATATAAATACAAAAAATATGTTTGATCAACTAAGACATGTTACTATTGAGAGAGCTTCAAACGGAATCATAAAATATAACAACACTAGCTTCTGCGCGCGACTTCGTCGGCGTGGACTCAGCTCCTATTGGTCTTAGCGCGATGACACATAGCCTATAGCCTTCCTCGATAAATGGGCTATCTAACATTGAAAGAATTTTTCAAATCGGCCCAGTAGTTTCAGAGATTACCGCGTTCAAACAAACAAACTCTTCAGCTTTATATATTAGTATAGATTCAACCTAAAGAAATAAAACTGGCATTCTAAACTTAAAATAGTTCAAACATAATAAACCAAAGAGATCATATAGTTGATATCAAAAATAGTTTTTTATGTATATCTGAGATTAACATTCAACAGTTGTAAATACATTATATGTATTAATGAGGAAGGGGCTACTTTTCCTTACCACAATAATACATTATATGTGTAGATAGATATTGAGGTAGGGCACACCAGGAAACATCATGCTATATATAAGTTTGAAGCGATTGGGGATTTATCTCAACAACTCTTACAGAGGATCACAGCAAAAGAACAGTGCTTTTAATTAATGTTGTGTTGGGGGTCAGAGCTCCTAGGGAAGGTCGGGGGTAGGGCAACGCGTTTGAGATACTTCTGGCGTTGAGGTCGTATATATGCTACGGTAACCACTTGCCATCAAGTGGACTGTACGGTTGTTGGTGGACCTAGTCAGACAAATAATAATAATCTCTCAATTGGCCTGTGTAAATGATTATTACTTACGCCCATCAATAAGCTTCGATGATCAAATCCCTGAATCAATCAATGTCCTTGAATGACGAAAATTCTATTGATAATTTCCTTAAATTGTGCTTGTACCTATATTATAGCTAATTTTAATAGTCAACCATACAACATTGTTATTTAAAATTAATCATCTGAAAATAGTTTTATCATTTATACAATACAAATACCTACATATTTTAAATAGTCTGTTGTCTTTTCACTTAACCCAATTTAAGTTTTGTACTCGAATTTGTAACTAGGTTTGTATAAAGTTCTTTGTAAATAGTTGCCTAAGGAACGCCTACGGAACAATAGGATTAAATCTACGCAAAAGATTCTAAAGCGAGGCTGAATATTCGAGCACATTATCTTAAAACGTGACGTTATAATTATTCGTCATTTATGTACCTGCGTATGATTGTTACAAATTTTTTATTTATATTTAAATTACAGAAATCATTTTCTGTCTGACCATTACCTTTCCTTAATTTCAACTACAAAATTACAAGGTGTCAATCACTACTTTTACAAACGTGACTATACATATTATTTTAAAATGCACTTTCTCCATTCGAACTTTTTCGTAAAAATAATAATATAATTGCTCGAATACGAAAAAAATACGACTTCAATTACATCGACATATCTGTCACATATATACCTACACGAAAAAATAGTCAAGTACGCTATATTCAAGATTACTCAAGAAGTACTCATTATATATCAATTATATTTAAATAAGAACATATGACAAGTATTATCTTCTTTTTATTAAAAAATTAACATCGAAATCGATGCACCCAGTAAAAACTTATAAGAATAATACGCTATATTCAAGATTACTCAAGAAGTACTCATTATATATCAATTATATTTAAATAAGAACATATGACAAGTATTATCTTCTTTTTATTAAAAAATTAACATCGAAATCGATGCACCCAGTAAAAACTTATAAGAATAATAAAACGAAGAACGACGAAAAAACACTCAAATAAATACGCATTATTAGATATAACTTAAAAAGTACTTGTCAGATCTTATAGGATTACATGACTAGCACCACCTTTCGAATAAAACAAGAATCACCGAAATTGATCCATCCAGAAAAAAAGTTCCGAGGTAACATACATACATAAAAATACAGTCGAATTGAACCTCCTCCTTTTTTTCCCGACTGCCAAGGAAGGGTTATGTTTTTCGCGCGTATCTTGTATGTATGTATGTATGTATGTAATATTCTTAATTACCTCATTTCTCTAGAACCGCTGAACGGATTTGCATAATTGAGATATCGTTAGATTTGTCTTAGCAGCCCAAGTGTTCTTAGATAGGTGACATTAAAAAAAACAAACATGGCGGCTGTGCGAAGCCATTGTAGTTAATGAAAAAATAAAATTTTTTTTAGAATACTATAGTATGGGTATCAAATTAAAGAGCTTAATACAAGGATTTCGAAAATGTATATTATGATTATTATTACCGTAATAATAATAAAGAAATACAATAAGAAAGTTTAAAAAATGTTGACTTTGTTTGCTCTTTCCGTTTTTTACGCAGGCGGGTTTTTTGTTTTCTTTTAATTATATTACTTGTTTTGAAGTCTGTTAAAAATAGCTCTTATTCTGTTATATTCTGTGCAATTTTTTTTTTGAATGAAACTTCTTTTGGCGCATGAAGGGTAAAATTTGAGCGACCGCTAACGCGGCAACGTCAGGTACGGTCAGTACTTGGATGCGTGACCGTCTGGGAACACCGCGTGACGTTGGCTTTTTTTTTTCAATTAGTTTGCCAAAAAAGTTTCACTTCTGGCATGACCGTGTACTTTGTACGCACGCAATTTTTATTTTAGGTGAGGATAATCAATTATTGATTTTTTTCATTTTCACAAAGTAACTTAAAAAAAACAATAAATTCTAAAATCAGCCTACTACTGGCGAATAATAATCTTTATTATTTCAGTTAAATACAGACTTTTGCACAAAGTTTTGATTAGATTATCATATGAAAATACGTGCGTACTTGTATCAGAAAAGTCAATAAGGTTCCACTTATGTTATCAAAATAACTAGGTATCTCTGCTAGTCTAAGATTACAAATAGACATGATCTTCACCCATCTGCTATATATTATTTCATATCTACTTTAGTTTGTCAAAGATAAATCACGAAAGGGTTGGCTGAAAAATTTCTGGCCAGGCTATAGGTAGGTATTATATTATTCGCCAACTGCCATTCAAACCAGATTTTAGCTGACAACCCTATTTCATCGCATTCGCAATAAAATAGCGCTGATTTTAATGTAAGATTTATTTTTTAAAGAAGTGGGTGAAAGTAATAAATACATAATAATAGGCTATTCTTTCCTCAAATTAACGTGGGCAAAACCGTGGGGCACAGCTACTACTAAAATAAATATAAAATAATTTTCTTTCATTTAGCAGATGGGTGATGTTCTTCTCTAGTTCGGATCTCCTATTAAGTATACAGTTTGTGTTGCCGCCTACGAACCGAAGCTCATAATTACGTTTGTGATTTTAAAGTGAATTTTTTGCGCTTAGATAGTAGTTTCATTAATTAACATCATTTTGTAAACAAAACAACATTTAAAAGTAATTTACCAAGTTTGTTTTTGGTTGTTTTGAGTTGTGATGTTTGTTGACCATGAAAGTATAAAAACCTGTATATTTAACGTGATTGTTAGGGTTCCGTACCTCAAAAGGAAAAAACGGAACCCTTATAGAATCAGTCCGTCTGTCTGTCAATAACCTTTTTCTCAAGAACGCGTGGAGGTATCAAGCTGAAATTTATATCAAATACTCAGGTCTACTGCCCCTTAGAGCTGTGATAAAAATCAAATTTCTAGGCCAATACAATCAAAAGATATAGCCGTTTATGCTGCAAATTTTCGACACTCGTAAGGGAATAAAAACCTACAGGGTACTTCCCGTGACCTCAGAATCTTGAAATTTGGTACGAAGCAATGTCTTATAGCACAGATAAAGGAAAAATTTCGAAAAGCATAAATTTTTAGTTAAATCATATAATAAAAATATTTTTAATAATTTTGTTTGTACGGAACCCTCGGTGCATGAGTCCGACTTGGACTTGACCGGTTTTTTTTATTTAAATTTTCGAGTAGTATATCCGTGTAATAATTCCTAGCAATATTTTATAGGCTCTTTCTTAGTAACCAAGCTACGGAAATATACAAACAAATATCATGATACAAGCTTCGGTTTTATTACACTAATTTAGAAGAAGATAAGAAGTTTCAAAAACAGTTTCGAGTTACACAAATTGGTATTTTCGTCTATTCGAATTCTCTTCGGAAATTTCGCTAAAACCTGATTCGCGCCAAATCACAATAGTTATTACGGTGCTTCGTGAGGTTTAATGAATAACAGGAAACTCAGGACGCTGGAGTATTTGTTCGTCTTCCCTATAATTTGACTTTTGCGGAAATCAAAGTGAGAATTAAATAGTTCAGTTTTGTTTGCTTTCCATGTTTATATCTCGAAATTATACAACGTGCATGGTAACAAATGAAATGCCCAACATTGAAGATAACAATAATTTCTAACCACACATAGAAAGTAGTAAAGATTTGCTGTACATTCTAGCAAATAATTGGTCGTGCCTTTAAATTTTTTATTATTTTATAAATAACAAAAATTACCATTGTCAATATGAATCATTTTGAGTGTAGTGTCTCTTCTTGATATGCTTTTTAATATGTAAATAGAGTAACAATTATTTAAACAAAGGCTCTTTAAGACCTAGTGTTCATATTCAGTTAGTATTATTTGAACTTCCTTAGCACTTTCCTCACGAGACTCTCATTAATTTCTCAAATCGCATTTCAAGGAAAATTGAACCTTAGAATCTTAAAAAATATATCGTCAATAAACAGCAAATTCTTAAGTCCGGTGGCTAAATAATATTTAAGCAATTATAGACTATATCACTTATATAATTATAGTCAATTTCGCTTGTGGTAGTTTGTCAGAAAAGACAGTGCTTAAACATCCGTTTTTCGAGGTTGTATCGACGCAATGTCTTCTTGCAAAAGACACCGAGACGGATCTAGTGTTAAACTTGTTCGAAAAGAATAATGTTATATAATCAATTCATTATCATAGGAAATGGTGTAGGTATTGATTGTTTTAGTATTGTTAGACTTAGGTTCACACTCTTTTCCCGTGTTCTGGCAAACTATGGAATAGCTAATCTCCCGAAGTTTTTCCTGCTTAGTATAATTTGGGAGTTTTAAACCGTAGAGTGTACAAACATCTTTTCCCAGAAGTTTGGCAGCGCAATCCAATCCGAAATTGCAGTTTATTAACTGCAATATAAATGGTAGCAAGCTTAAAATAAATAACAAAATAAAAAGTGTACCATATACCTAGAGACTACGCTCTAGTACCTAGCTCAAACAGATAAATAATTTTCTAGTTACTGTTTTGATTGATATAAACTAATTTAAACCCTCTAAAATTCTAAGTATTATAACTTTCTTTGTGGTTTTGAAGATTCTTGTAAATTAAACTAGAGAATAACACATATTTCTAGTTAAAGCATAATAATAAACAGATCTTGAGAATATGGTATAATTATAATGTAAATAATTATTTAAAGAGTAAGATCACATAGAGCATACTTACTTACTTTGTACCTTTGTAGTTTGTAAGTCCAAAGTAAACACTAAATTTTACACGAAGTACCAAAGATATACTAATTGGTGATTATTCTTCGTTAATTATTTAGTTGAGACGTTATTTATAATACTAGCTGGCATAGGTCGAATTAGCTCAATATCAATATAATAATTATATTGTACTCATAAATATAGAATCTCAATCTCGGAATCGGCTCCAACGATTTTCGTGAAATTTAGTATGCAGGGGATTTCGGGGGCGATAAATTGATCTAGCTAGGATTCATTTTTAGAAAATGTCCTTTTATCCCTGTTTTTAGGCAATGAAGAAACGGCTACAATATCATTGGAATACCTACGAAGTTAAATTTCGCAATTGTCAATAAAATTGTAATAGCCCAGGTGGGAAATCGGTCGCTCGGGATCAACCGATAAGACCACGGCTCAAATCCGTCTCCAATCTATTATTTTTTTCTTTCTTTTTCTAATTTCACTCTTGATTTTTTATTTAAATAACAATAAAATATTAAAATACCGAAAAAAAAAGTATATACTAAAAATACCGAGCTAAGCTCGCTCACCTTTATTGCTTATTTGTTATTTCAAACCCCATACACGAAATACATATTTATTTTTATAAAAGAATTATTATCTATCTATGTAAATAAAAATGAATCATTTAATTTTATTGTGCTGCTAAACGCAAAACTTGAAAAAGGTTGTATAAATTTTAGTCGATTTATTCATTTCATTTTTCTGTTTTTTGTAAAATCTTATGGTATGAAAATAAGGAAAATTGCGGAGAAAATTGGAATATTCCAGAAGATGTAACGATTCTGTTGCACGCGTTTTATAGTTGTTGAATGGTTCGCACGACGTGACCACGTTTGTCCAATAAGTTATAAATAAAATTTAAATTTAAGTTTAGAAAGTTTTAAAGTTCTTTAAAAAGCATCGTTTATTGTTGTCACTACAACTAATTAATTACAGCCAAAACTCACAGTCTAAGCCTACTTTCGATTATTTAATAAAATAATTAATAAAGTCTTCATAAATTCTCAAAAATTTGTAAACGTTTAATTAATATACAAAAATCGCATACCTATTAATTTGTCATTACAACTGATGTACTCATGTCTGCATATTATGACTAGGGTCAATGAACTCTAATGATGGGGCTTCAAATCCCACTCAGTTCGTTCCAATGACTGACTATTTTTCATCCTTTTTTAACATATATTCATAGAAAGAGACGCAGTGTAGAGAAATTAGCGAAGGCATAACCGCGAATGCTTTAAATGCTTTCACACGACAGTGTACAGATACGTATTACAGTAAAGATTATAGAAACTTATATTTATTTGAAGAAAATGAAATACATACCTATTGCACGGAAATTAAAATGTTTGTAATGTTGCTTTCTCTTACATTTACTCGTAGAATTTTTTAAATCTTTTAAATTAAAATGTAACAATAATATTATAAACTTTTAATTAACAAATTCGTAGTATTTATTGTACCTAAAATAATATTCGTTAATTCATTTAGTTAAAATGGCCATCTTGAAATAAATATTAAACTTATATTTTTTTTTCGAATTTGTACAGAGGCTCAAATTTATACAGCCATACATAATGTTTGTTTATCTCGAGATCAATTTCTTACGCTTTAAGAAGTCAAGTTCAAAATTAATGTTGCTAAGTTTCGCGCTATCATAAAACATGTCTGCGCGGGCAAATCGTGGCTGAATTTTATAGCCAACATTAACAAAGAGTGATAAATTACTCATAAACGATAGATAATGATAATCCACGGGGCACTTTAAAAATAGTTGGATACATTTATAACTAAGGATAGTTATTTTTTATCTATGACATGTAATGGATAGAGATTTGTAATAAATAAAGTTTCTATTTAATAGCTAAAGTTTATAATCTTCAATATAATGTGATATCTAACTGAGGTAGGGCACAGCAGGAAATTTCCTGCTCAAAATATGGAGCAGCCCGACTGGGGTAGTACCTCGACCTTACAGAAGACCACAGCTAAATAATACTGTTTTCAAGCAGTATTGTGTTCCTGTTGGTGAGTAAGGTGACCAGAGCTCGGGGGGGATTGGGGATAGATAGGGTCGGCAACGCGCTTGCGATGCTTCTGGTGTTGCAGGCGTCTATAGGCTACGGTCTTACCATCAGGTGAGCCGTACGCTTGTTTGCCAACCTAGTAACATAAAAAAAAAAAAAATATCAAAATGTATAGGTTTAATACCGGTGAATTTAACGTAAGCAATGATTAAAAAAAATCCTGTTAAGTTTCGTGCCAAATCTTCTCAACAGATTCGGTGGTAGGTCCATTAACCATTAAATTATTATTAAAGACACGCATGACATTATTACAACTTGTAAAGTGACGATCAATAAATGCTTTTGGACCTGATGCTATTTAAAAGATTTTTTTATAGTTATGTGATGATAATCGTAAATATACTGTACGATATTTTCAGTATAATAATGTCAACAAGAATTAAAAACTTAGAATCACAACTAGGTGTATCATTCATCAATGTTGTTTGTTCTTATTTCTAAGTGTATAAAGTTAGATGTTTGCAATTATGTAAAAAAGCTTTATCAAATGTGTGAATGATTTTTCAATAAGAACTGATGTAAATTTTATTTTTGTTTGTACATAAAAATATTGTATGTATGTATGTAGAGACATGCTCTGTTAATAAAAAAATCTTCGTTAGTAGGAATTAACTTCACTTCAGCCTTTCGCAGTCCACTGCTGGATATAGGCCTACCCAAGTTCGCACCAAAAAATGGCGTGAACTTATGTGTTTTGCCCATAGTCACCACGCTGGCAGGCGGGTTGGTGACCGCAGGGCTGGCTTTGTCACACCGATGACGCTGCTGCCCGTCTTCGGCCTGTGTATTTCAAAGCCAGCAGTTGGATGATTAGGGATTAACCTACCAATATTATAATAATAAAACTTATCTACTATATTATTTAAATATTTGATGTTAGTGGTCTCAATACAAGTGTGACTTTAACGTCACTGTTGTATGTTTTTTTAATAAAAAATGTTTTATATGATATAATAATAATAATAAAAGCCTTTATTCGGACATTAGATTAACAATTATGTAATTAAAAATTAAAAATTATTTACACATATGGTGCTTCTTAATTTTCTGCAAGTTCGTTTGCCAATTGACAAAGGCCTCTTCCAACCAATTCCATTCCAATCTCTCTCTGGCCACTCTATGCCATGTTATGCCTGCAACCTGTCTGATGTCATCGTTCCACCTTTTTGCTGTCTACCTCTTTTTCTTCTACCTTCCCTTAAGGGAAGGTTTTATATGAAGGGTATATTATCTATTTATGATTTCACTGATAAATCAACGACGATCTACGTAAGATTGCCGGCGTAGGCTGGATGAGGATTGCGAAAAACCCGGATGTCCAGCTGTGGACTGCGATAGGCTGATGTGTGTGTGATAAATCAAATTACAGATAACAGGTACTTATAAATAGACGAAAGATTGGATGACTCCTCTGAAACGTAAAATTAATTGAATTGGATTTCTAACTATACAGCGAATATCAATAATTCCGTTCGCAGTTTTAAACAACTATTGATAGGTCCTGTTAGTCTCTTACCAGACCTAGAAATTGTGTCGGTATAGCCGCATGGTTCAGCTAGTTTAAAATTATATATATTTCTCTCTTTTTTGTTCCCTATAGGAATAGAGTTTCATAATACGAAAATTTAAACCTTTTCTATTTTGGTTTCAAAGTTACCAAGGTTGAAAAATTAACTAAATTAATCCCTACACCAGAATAAACTGATTGTTATTCTACCCTCATAGTGACAAAAACAAATTGTGTCGAACTGAATCCCCGAATGTTTTCATTTGTATTTTAAGCTATCAGGTGACTTCTTCTAATTGAATGAACATGAATCGTGTTAATTTAGAAATGCTTTTACAACGTTCACTAGTTTTGTATTGTCATTTATGATCACATTGAAAGTTAATGTGTATTATTGTTTGGTTTCAAAACCCGTATTTAACAAACTACATTGGAAAACGTTTGTTATTAAATACAACTTCTCCCTGAATATAATTAAAAATTAACAAAAACTCGTAGAATAGGGATTCTATGCCCTTAAACCTCGGAAGTAGAGATAAAATTAAAGTTTATCCGAGGAAATTGTGAAAAAAATACATATAATTACTTTTAATTGATAAAGGGTTTACGAATATTTTTAATAAACCATTGTCGAACGCCATTGGGCTGCTATCCAAGCTTAGAACAAGAACACGTATTATTTGGACGGAATGATGAAATTAATTAGAGAGCTCCTGTGGAGGGTCGGGGGTTGCGTCAACTTAACCTAATCGTATAAAATTACATCTATACTAATATAATAAAGCTGAAGAGTTTGTTTGTTTGATTGTTTGTTTGTTTGTTTGAACGCGCTAATCTCAGGATCTACTGGTCCGATTTGAAAAATTCTTTCAGTGTTAGATAGCCCATTTATCGAGGAAGGCTATAGGCTATATATCATCACGCTAAGACCAATAGGAGCGGAGTCCACGCCGACGAAGTCGCGTGCAGAAGCTAGTATTAAATAAAGGTTAGTGATTCCTGTACCACTTGTGTTATTTGAATTTCGACTTTTGTCTTAGGAACGTTTACATAAATCCCGATCGTTGACAAATTTCGGAAAATTCTATTGATTTCGCCATATCGCAAAGCTTTTAATAGAATTTCTATTGTCATTATTACCACGTAACATAATTATATTCGTGTTAGAGATTTTAATAAACATGAGGTATTTAGTAGCTTACTGAATAAATAGTGTAAAGTTGATATGTTAACAATTAATAAAGTACGATTCGTATGTGTGTGAATGAACATAGGAACTGTGTGTAAACCCGTATGTTATGCTTGTTTCCAAATAACTACACATAAATTAGTATGTAGTGTCACGACATGTAGGTATAATTATCATTCATTATACAGTAGGTATTATGTTTGATGAAATCTCAAATCTGTTTGTACCCTAACTATTTCTTTTCTTAAAATTTTTTTGGTGTTAGAAAACATTTTGGTTGGTTAGTGAAAGTAGTGATTGCAGCAAATGACTATAGCACCAGCCTCCATAGATTTGAACTCTTTGTTTCTATAGAATATAAAAAATCAAACACAAACAACTCAAACACAACAGCTATCTTTCAGTCTTCTTACGGAAAGCGTTAAATTTTATCCTACTGGGAACCTAAAGGAAACAGCGGGTAGCCGCTGAATTGAGAGAGCTCAAGACCGGACGGAGTGGCCAACATTAGGGGAGGCCTACATCCAGCAGTGGACTTCTAAAAGGTAATTAATGGATGATGTTTGGGGACCATTGAGTGTTGTTTTGTTTTTATGAAACTCTTATACAAGCATAAAAATGTATATATTTAGGAAGTAATTTATTACGTCGTGACTTATGATCACATAAAAATAACCAATGATATTAGCGCTAGTAAAACTGAGAGATATATCTAGTTCAGATATGTTGTTTGATAGTTGTGATTTTAGACGTACCTAGTCAAATGAAAAAAATCATTAGTAAACCAATCTATGGTGGGACCAAAGGTCGTGAAGGTGGCGAGTGCACTGGGCAGACTCCTCCCGAACCTCGGAGGACCCAGCGCCGCCTGCAGGCAGCTGTACTCCGGTGTCTGCCGGAGTATGGCGACGTACGGTGCCCCGGTTTGGGCGGATCACCTCACTGCGAGGAATAGGGCCGCGCTGCGCTCTGCGCAGAGGACCATCGCGGTGAGGGTGATTCGGGGGTACCGTACGGTATCGTGGGCTGCAGCTACTGCTCTAGCCGGCGACCCCCCGTGGGAACTCGTGGCGGAGGTTCTTGCCGAGACCTACTCATACGTCTCGGGTAGGAGGGCTCTTGGTGAGAACCCCACGTTGGACGGGATCCTGCGGGTGCGCCGGATAGGGCAGGAAGCGCTAATGCGGAGGTGGGGGGAGGACCTGGCGGAGGAGCCGTATGGCACACGCGTAACGGCTGCCCTGCGCCCGGTCCTTGAGCGGTGGATGCGTCGAAAACGCAAGCCCCTCACCTTCCGTCTGACGCAGGTTCTCACCGGGCACGGTTGCTTTGGTGACTACCTGTGTCGGACGGCCCAAAGTAGGCCGACGACTGAATGTCACGATTGTGGCGCGGCGGTGGACTCTGCCCAGCACACTCTCGAGGTGTGCCCGAGATGGGCGGCACTGCGTCAGGGTCTGACGTCGGTCCTCGGAGGGGACTTGTCACTCCCGAACGTCATCACCGCGATGCTCGGCGACGACGAGTCCTGGAAGGCGATGGTCTCCTTCTGCGAGACAGTAATGTCCCAGAAGGAGGCTGACGAGCGGGTGAGAGAGGAGGCCGCCGACGTGGCTTCCACCCGCGGGCGACGAATGGGGGTGCGTAGGAGGCGCTACTTAATGCGCTTCCAGTAACGCCCCTGTGCCCGTGTCGGGCCGGGATGGGAACCCGGTCCTGCTAGACACGGCGTCGTCGGGACTGTTCAGAGGTGAGCCGGACAGTCCCCATGGAGGAGAAGTCTGGCCTTTTCGCCGAGGCCAGCCTGTCGCTGGAGGGATCCTGTTGCCTGCAGATCCGGGACCCTCCAAGTATAGCGGCTGAAGGCTCCCGCAGGGGGTTTAGTGCGGTAGTAGCACCCCAAATGCTGAGTCCGACATACGGTCTAGGACTGCCTACCCGGGCGTCCTGGATATCACCCGTAAATGGGTTACCCTGCGATACCAAAAAAAAAAAAAAAAAAAAAAAAATTAGTAAACCAATACTTTTTATATAACATAGTGACACATACGTATTACGATTGTAGGTTACTGCCCTTTACTTAACTGTGTGTAATACAGATGTAAACATTGAAATTTAATTACTGAGCTTAGAATTTTAGAAATCTAAACTTTTTCGCTTAATTATTATTAGAACAAAGAGAACAATTCAGATAAAAGATAAGTTGCCAACAATAATTCTTATATCACTCTATCTTTAACAAAAAAATAATTACACTTTAGTAGTTTTTCTTTCTTTGAAACAAATAGTACATCACGATTTCGTGACTTCACGTAGAAGTCCAAACAACTTTCTTTATCAGAGACGATGTTGTTGGGTTTTATTTAAAAATATTATTTATTTTTATTTCGAAATGGTAAAATATTAAATATCTTTATACACAGTCGTTGATTGTTTTTAGTATTCATTAGCAAGAAATTAAAATAATTTGGAAAATCCAAAAGTGCACGCCTCACACGCTCATTGTGTTACGAATTGAAACTAATAATAATTGCCTAAAAGAGAAATCATTTGAAATAATAATAATTATTTTTTGTGTCCATTTTGAAAGATAAAATCGTTCTTATATGTTAAGGTAGGCACTAAATTATCGCTGAGCCTGCTTAGCTGACCTATCTTTTTCTCGTTCGCTTTGTCTAAAATCATCGTTTTGACGAACTTGAGACATTCGACATTTTTTTTTGAGCAAGGTTTACATCATCCTTATTAGTAATTTGAGCAGAATAGATTCCACTATGTTTATTTCCAAGACAGCAGCTTTCAGGTTTATTCAGCTCAATCATAACATCATCTTTATAATTTTTCGAAAGACTCATAATTTTTACGACGTTCTCTTTTATAATCACGTTGTAATTGATCACGTTTTCTTGCAGAGTTTTTATTTTATTTTGGCATTTTATATTATCGAAAATCTGTCGACACGTCACAAAACATAGATACAATTTTAACTTCACTGCCAAAAATATCAATAATGTCGCTAGATGCAGCAGAAGTTATTTAAAAAATAAATAGTTCATGAAAAAGGAGAGAGGAAAAAAAATAGACGGTGATAATTTTTATGAAAGAAACCCAGAAAATCTTTCGAATTTCGTTAATATCTTTAAAACAGTTAAGAGTTCAGTCATAATAAGAAAAAAAGTTCATCCATAGAGTGACTGGAGTATTATTCAAAAGGAATAATTACAATTAATTGGCGTCTCTACATATATAGACTTTTTATATAAATAATAATAAAAACCTCTTTTTATCATTTTAATAAAAATATTTTTTGATAGTTGTCAAAGAATTTGATTTTAAGCTCTTCTTGTTAATATTTTATTTACATTTTGCTACTTGATTCATTTTGATATTATAGCAAAATAATAATTCATTAATAAAAAGTCTGCGGAACTAGCGAATATTTTATCATCCGCTCATCCATTCGCTAAACCGAGCTCATTTGCTAAACTGGTGGTCATTCGCTAAGCTGGTAACCTCGAGCTTGAACGGCAACGCAGGCTTCGCAAGCATCACCGCAGACAGTTCCAACTCACTGAGAGCTATGCAGCATCTGGTTCCACTGGCCCGCCAACCGGCTATTGACCTTCGGTCTCGGAGGAGAGTAATGTGGCGTGTTTTTGATAGTCGTCAAAGAAATTGATTTTAAATTCTTCTTGATAATTTGTTTTTCAATTTAGTAAGTAAAATTATGTACGTAACCGTAGCACGTTATCTTATAATTATATTTTATATTTTGCTACTTGAATATATTGTTTTTCTATTATCTTATAATTATATTTTGTATTTTGCTACTTTTTTATATTTTGCTACTTGAATATTGTTTTTCTATCATTATTATTCTTCAATAAAGAGTCAGCGAAGATAGATAACATCTTATTATTTATCCGCTCGTTCAATAGCTTATACATTTCGCTAAAATTGTTTATATTTTTCTAAAACGAGAAGACAACTAAAAGTGCACAAACCAATGGACAGCTGTAGATATGTTATTTGATTACATTTTTTTGTTATATATATTAAAGGGCTTAATCCACTACGCTGCTCCAATGCGGGTTGGCGGATGCCTTACCATACATAATACGATAATACGATACCTTACCATACACTTTCAATATCATTAAAGTAACACGCTACCAAATTTCGAATCGATAGGACATATGGAAGAGAAGGTAATTAGATTCCCTCATCAACTATTAAAGAGCTGATGATCTTCGAACAGCTGATCAGGTCATGGTTACCCTACCATATACTTTCAATATCATTAAAGTAACACGGTACCAAATTTCGAATCGATAGGACATAAGGAAGGTAGTCAGATCCCCTCATCAACTAGAAAAAAGTACCACAGACAGTTACACAGATACATAGACACGTTAAACTTGTACCACCCCTCGTTTTGCGCCGGGGTTTAAAAAAGAAAAAATATTTATGAAAGAAACCTAGAAAATCTTTCGAATTTCGTTAATATCTTTAAAACGGTTAAGAGTTCAATCATAAAAAGATATACAGTTCATCCTTAGAGTGACTGAAGTATTATTCAAAAGAAATTATTACAATTAATTGTTTATATTTTTCTGAAACGTGAAGACAACAAAAGGGCACAGACCAACGGACAGCTGACATATCACTTTTTAATTACGTTTTTTTTTGTTATAAATATTAAACGAAATGAAAAGAAAATACGCTGACTTTATAGATTAACATGTCTAGTTTCCGAAACAACCTTTTTTTTTTAAATTCAGTGCCTAACTTAACGTATAAGAACGATTTTATCTTGGAAAATGGACACAGAGCCGTCTTTCGATAGTAAAGCACACCCACACGCTTAAGCGTGTGACGCGTGCAATAAATTAAATGTAAAAACCTTTTTAAAAAACAAGCTTTTATTTGAATGCACTAAAACGAAAAAAAAAATTATTTCTTTAAAACTTTTACTATCTACTTATAAAGTCATTACACATAATCTATATGATAGAAAAGCTTATCGCGAGATATGAGTACTCGTATTTCCTTAGTTTGAAAATTTTAATAGTTAAAATCAATCACATCAATTTATTTAATTTACTTGTTTACAAGCAAATCTCGCGACAAGCTTTTTTATCATATAGATTATGTGTAATGACTTTATAAGTAGATAGTAAAAGTTTTAAAGTAAAAATTTTTTTTTCGTTTTAGTGCATTCAAATAAAAGCTTGTTTTTTAAAAAGGTTTTTTACATTTAATTTATTTTTAACTTTTTAGTCGGTTATCACGTCACTTTATTCGAATTATTCTTAGCAAGCCCTTTCATTTGATACCCATATTGTAGAAGTGCACTAAAAATAACTAGTCCGCACTCTTGGATATGCTGCCATATTGGATTTAGAATGGCGTCACAAAGTTAACCATGCATTGTCATCCAAATTGAACCTGCATACAAAATTTCAGCTCAATTGGTTGCTTCAAAATTGAGTTGCAAGATTTCACCCGAACAAACATACATACATACATGCATACATACAAACCATGCATTGTCATCCAAATTGAACCTGCATACAAAATTTCAGCTCAATTGGTTGCTTCAAAATTGAGTAGCAAGATTTCACCCGAACAAACATACATACATACATGCATATATACAAACCATGCATTGTCATCCAAATTGAACCTATATACAAAATTTCAGCTCAATTGGTTGCTTCAAAATTGAGTTGCAAGATTTCACCCGAACAAACATACATACATACATACATGCATATATACATACATGCATATATACAAACCATGTATTGTCATCCAAATTGAACCTGTATACAAAATTTCAGCTCAATTGGTTGCTTCAAAATTGAGTTGCAAGATTTCACCCGAACAAACATACATACATACATAAAAACCATGCATGGTCATCCAAATTGAACCTGTATACAAAATTTCAGCTCAATTGGTTGAAGATATCTGCTTCAAAATTGAGTTGCAAGATTTCACCCGAACAAACATTCATTAAAGTTACATACATACATACATACATACATACATTGCAAGTTAAATAAAAGCTTGTAAAAAAGGTGTGTGTGCGATTCACACACGATAGAAGTGAAACTTCTTTGGAAAACTAATTAAAAAAAAACTAATTTAAAATTAGCGGCTTGCAGCGCGGCGCGACCTTTCCTGTCGTTTTTCCGTTGCATCCTGTTTGAAATCACAACGATTCTAAAGAAGTTTCACTTCAAAAACAAGCGAATGATAAGAAATGGTTTGAACATTGAAAAAACTTGAACAAGACAAGAGGTGAGATCCTGTAAAATTTGAATGTATACCTATATATTATGTTTGAAGACGCGTTACATTAGTGGTCACATTCGATACGTTAGCGCAACGGTCACAGTAGTGGCTGATGGCTGTTGCATTGTCGGTTGCGGGCTCTATCCCCGCAAATAGCATACCTATTTATATTGGCCATACAGATGTTTGTTGTAGTGGACTGGATGTGCTTGTGTACTGTGCGTGTTTCCGGACCGTTTTGAGGCGTTTATTATTTTTATGAATTAGTATTACTTGATGCGGACAACTTACAGACACTTGCCTGAAAATAATATCTAAAAGAGAAAAAGGCGTTAGAGACAAAAATTACGTCGCAAAAAAGAAATAAAAGTATATTCATCATGTTTATTGTTTTAATTTAGCTGCAGCCTGTGCGATTTTTTTAAATATAACTCGAAGTAATTTATATTAATGTGGGGCGCTTGGTCAAATTAAACGTTATTATCATTCAAATTACGTAGTTAGTAAGTGAAATAGTGCTCAACCGAGAGAGGTCATTCAGCTCGAGTAGAAACGTGGATCATAAATAACAGGTGAGCAGAACTCAAGCAAATATATATGTATGTAGACTATCTTGGTCTTAATCTTTTCTAATTTATTTTCATATGATTATAACAAAAGAAGGTTTTTAAGGTCAATTTTTAAATAAAGAAACTTTCTTATTAGTAAACATTACAAGAAATATAGAATTTGTAAATAAAGTAAAAGTAATATTCATTATTATTTAACTAACTCAAAAAACTCTCAAAAAATAAAAGTCAAATGACTGCTATATCAGTGGATGTTCGATATTATTAAATAAAATAAACTAAGTAAATAAAAATATTTGTAATCTTAGAGTAAATAAAAAATACGGTAAGATCCTTATAAACATAATTTAGAAAAAATCACATATACATACTTTTCTCCCAAAACATAATATATCAACGAATTCAGTACATGAGAATATTGACATGAGTTCATCAAACGCGTATTTAATATTAATTTAAACAAACAAACGGTCGGTACACTTTATAACGGATAATAGAGTCCGTCTAGTTTCTAGACCCATCTTGGTTTATTTTGATCGAAGCATTCGTTATGACCTGCCACTGTGTGTACCATTCAATGCCAATCAGATCTGAGATGTCTTAGCAAAGTCAGATGGGTGCTTAGTTTGCCTGAGCACGCGCCATGGTCAGTGACTCGGTTTAAGCTATGTATTCATTAGCAACATTTGATGCGCAACATATGACGCCGCGTTGGCGCAGCGGTTACAGCACTGGATTGCGATTGGCTGTTGCGCGGGCGGTTGCGGGTTCGATTCCCGCACACGACAACATTTGTATTGATTTTATTTTCAGACCCATAGATGCTAATGAAATTGTTAAAACTTTTAAAACTTTAGAACTTAAGAACACCGCAGACCTCTGGGGTATATCTGTTAAAATTATAGGCAGGGTTGTTGATATCATAGCACCCCACTTAGCGATTATATTTAATGAATGTATTATAAGTGGTGAATTTCCTGATCTTATGAAACATAGTAAATAAGGGTCGACCGAGACAGGTTTTTCGTTCTCGGCCGAGACCGAGACCGAGACCGAGAATAAATTAAAATCTCGGCCGAGACCGAGACCGAGACCGAGAATAGATAAATAAAATAGAAAAAAAAAGAAAATGCGCTAATTTTGCAAAATATAGTATATTTAAGAATGTCATAATATTTTTTTTATAGTTTTAATACTAAAAATAAAACAACATGATGTTGTAGCACAGAAAAAGCAATTTTTCTACATTTTCACCCTTCAAAGAGTGTCGCCTCTCATCGTTTAACTGACCAGCTCTACTAAAGAGCTCTTCACTTGCTACACTAGTAGGCGGTGCTGATAGAAACTTTTTTGCTGCAGGCCTAAGTAGGTACTTCATATGGTGACGAATACCAATATTCAAAAATATTTGCGTTTCTTTGGAGTCTTGGCTCTCTAAGAAAGCTGTCAAGCGCTATTTCTATAACAGAACTTGATCTGCTTTCGTAACTTTTGTCATTGGGTCATCAACCAAGTCTATGACATCATGAGCTGCCCATACGATAATGATTACATTATCAGATCCTGGTTTCCTTATCATCGTACCACCCTTGGGATATCTCCTTTCCAACAAATAAACAATTATCAAAATAGGTTCATAAACGACGAAGTTATCCCCGAACATGAATAAAAGATATAGGTACTATACCTATAAATACGGTCGAATTGAGAAACCTCCTCCTTTTTTTAAGTCGGTTGAAAAACAGCAACGAACATATAAATCAGCAAATCGATATATCGTATTCTGATGAATGTGGTCACTGAATCTAAAATATCTTCGTACACTTACCAGGTTTTCACCATACGTATAAAATAATACGCGATAATATAATGATCTTAATAGTCACTTAACTACTTTATGTAGTTATTTTGGCTAGTAATTATAACACTGGTCTGCAAAAAAATATTTTTTTTCCTCCTCATTGTTTTCATGCATGATAACATCGTATTTGGTGCTCTAAATGCGGAATTTAACATGCATATAAATACAGCACATAGATATTAAATACAATGTCCATTTCATTAAAAAACCATATTATCAAAGTAACTGCAATTACAAAAAAGTAAAAAAAAGACTAAGGCCTAAGTTTTACAGCGAAAAATGCTAATTTTACAGTCACAAGTTATAGAAATATCAGTATATTTATCTTATTATGATAATATAAGTCAAGTTATTTTGTAGTTCTGTTTTTTTCATCGTTTCCGTCGAAGTTTCTCGGCGAATCGACCAACAAAAATCATTAAGCATTGCTGCTGACCATTTTCCATTGTAGCGTCTTTCATTATGCATAATATCCTTATGAAACCTTTCACCATGCTCATCTGATACGGCGCCGAGATTTTCCGAAAAGAAATCTACAAGCTAGTCCAAGAAATTAATTTTGAGTGACATATTACATTCTAAAGCTTTATAAGCAGAAATAAGCTCTCGAATGATTTTGTAGCTTGTTGATGTTGTCAGCTATTTCCAAGAAAATTATGACAAACTTTCACAAAAGCCACCTAAGCTTTTTTTCAGCTTTGTCCAACTCGAAATTGAAAACATCATCCGCCATAAGCTCTCGTATTTGTAGACCTACAAAAATCCATTATTTCAATTTTGCATCACTGACTCGAAAAATTTTGTTTGAAATTTTTAAATTTCTATTAAACACCCACACATAACACATAAAATCCTAAACATAAAATCCTTAAATAGATAGATATAATATATGATATGAATTTTATGCAAAACTTACTAATTTGATATAGATTTATAGAACATGAACAATTCAAAGACAAGTTTTGAACTAACTGTTGTAAAGTCACAGTGAGTACCTACTGCGCAGGCGCATAAATACTACCTACTACCTACCATAGAAATCACTTTCGGCACTTGCCTTATTTCTCTTATGACTAGCAAAAACCTATTTCGTATGTATATAATACATTGTTTATACTGTTAACGCATAAAACGAATTTCAAAAAAAGCATACATTTATGATATTTTGGAAAAAATATACATTCATATCGAAAAATCTAGACGTGATAGAAAAAATCGGCCGACGGGAACAGATTCAGCGGATCAAAATCTTCATATTTATGACACAATTTATTGAAGGAGGATTTTGTTGCAGACCAGTGATAATTAATCAAAACAATAAGAAACTTAATTATTCTACTACGAACAAAATTCAAACCAACTCCTTTTTACAGTTTAACTACAATTGTTTGTTTACATAAAATTGTGTTTGCTCGCAAATGAAAAAAAAACCGACTTCAATTACATCGACAAGACGTAATACAACGTAATAAGACTATAAAATAGTCAAGTAAATATGCGCTATTAAAGATTACTTAAAAAGTTGTAATCAGATTTCGATCTAATTTAAACAAGACTACATGACAAGTATTAGCTTTCGATTAAATTAAGAATCATCAAAATCGGTACATCGAGTAAAAAGTTATGCGGCATAATACAACGTAGGTCGACGAAAAAGTAGTCCAGTAAATACGCATTCTTAGATATAAGTAACTCTACTAAAAGTACTTATCAGATCTCAATTAAATTTAAATGGGACCACATGACACACTATAGTCTATAACTTTCATTTAAAACTAAATTGATCGAAATCGGTCCACCCAGTCAAAAGTTCTGAGCTAACATACATTAAAAATACAGTCGAATTGAGAACCTCCTCCTTTTTTGGAAGTCGGTTAAAAAGTAATGAAATGAGAGAAGCGCGCGGAGTGGCGGCAGCAGCGGTAAGTAACTCGCTCGTTGCCAGCCGACAAATCACAATCGATAGCTCGCTCTTGCACTGACATAAGTGACAAATGTGGACGCGCGCGGTAGATTTGAATCCCATTATCCTATGCCGTACCTACTTACAACGGTCTCGGTTTGGCCGAGAATCTCGGCTATTTTTGGCCGAGAACCGAGACCGAGATCTCGGTAGAATTTTTGGCCGAGAATGCCGAGACCGAGACCGAGACCGAGATCTCGGTCGACCCTTAATAGTAAAGTTATTCCTTTGTTTAAGTCCGGTTGTCATACTGATCCAACGAATTACAGGCCTATTTCTATTCTACCTGCCTATAGTAAACTATTTGAAAAAGTGATTCTCGGTCAGCTTTTAAATCATTTCTCTAGAAATAAACTTTTACACAATAAGCAATTCGGTTTCACTAGAGGACGCTCCACAACTGATGCCGGTGTTGAGCTTTTTACTTCGATAGTCAATGCTTGGGAGGAGTCACGTGATGCTTTAGGTGTATTCTGTGATTTATCCAAGGCATTTGACTGTGTTCATCATGACACATTAATCAGGAAACTCAGTCACTATGGCATTAAAAATACCGCACTAAAACTTCTGAGCTCTTATCTTAGTGGTAGAACTCAGAGGGTTGAAGTGAATGGTACTAAGTCATCTGGGTCTTATATACAGATGGGGGTTCCACAAGGCTCAATTCTTGGTCCATTTTTATTTTTAATATATATTAACGACCTACCATATTTAGTAGAGAAGAAGCACGAGATTGTATTGTTTGCTGATGATACTTCATTAATGTTTAAATTGCGTAGACAAGAAACTAACTATGACGATGTAAACAATGCTCTCTCTGAACTTGTGCATTGGTTTAGCGTAAATAACTTACTTCTCAATAGTAAGAAAACTAATTGTATTAAATTTTCTGCTCCAAATGTAAAACAAGTAGATATGCAACCAGAACTCAATGGTGATAAACTGAACTTAGTTAACTCAACTGTCTTCCTTGGAATCACCATTGATTCAAAGTTACAGTGGGGACCCCATATCTGTAAGTTGACGGATAGACTGAGTTCTGCAGCATACGCGGTCAAAAGAATACGGTTATTAACGGATGTCGATACAGCTAGATTAGTTTATTTCAGCTACTTCCATAGTATAATGTCCTATGGCATTTTACTGTGGGGCAATGCGGCTGATATTAATGTCATTTTTATACTGCAGAAAAGGGCTATCCGTTATATTTATAAAATGGGATGTAAAGAATCTCTGAGAGAGAAGTTTAAAGAGATCAACATCCTGACCTTTGCATCGCAGTATATTTATGAAAATATAATGTACATACGGAAAAACAGGCATTTATTTGTTAGTCGTAGTGATCGAAATGCCTCAAATGATGTAACACTCAGAAACGACCACAAATTAATATTTCCTAAATGCCGGCTCAAGAAGTAAAGCAGTTCCTTTATAGGAACGTCTATCTTAATATATAATAAGATTCCGGCTGCGCTTCAATTAGGCAATGATTTGCCTTTACTGAAGTTTAAAAAAATTATTAAGCGAACATTATGCAGTAAAGCCTATTACACCATCAAGGAATACCTTAATGATGAAAAGGCATGGGATTGAATAAAGCTCGACCAGGCTATGTCTGTGACTCGCTTTGTATATAAATATTGTGAGCAGGTGGCATGTGATGGTTTCGGCATGCACGATTGGCTGTCTCGTGTTTGTCCTTATCATTTCATGGTCCATTACTGCGTTTTTATATTGTATTTAACCTTAAATTTTTAAAAGAGTACCGAGAGTTTTTTTTCCGCCAGCTTTTTTTCTCTCGGCCTACACTAGGAACTTACTTTATGTTATTGTAATATCTAATAAAGCCGAGGTAAAAGTAGGTAGGTGATGTCTACCGAGACATTAGTAATATTGACTAAGTTAAGGTTGCTTATAACACTGGGTACGTTACGTAAGTTTGTAATGTACCCAATGTTAATGTTAAGTATACATTTTTATTTTATTTTGCTGCCTTAACTTTTTTTTATTATTATTATTGTTTAGTTTTTTTTTTTGTAAATGACATTTTTACTTTTCTTTTTTTTGACTTTCGTTAAGTGTGAGGCTCACCTTATGACGAAATAAATATTTTCATTTCATTTCATTTCATTTCATTTCATTTCATTTCATTTCATTGGCCATACAGATGTTTGCCGTGGTCTGGGTGTTTGTGCAGTCCTTGTGGGTTACCCCACCGTGCCTCGGAGAGCACGTTAAGCCGTCGGTCCCGGTTGTTATCATGTACACCTGATAGCGATCGTTACTCATAGTAGGCAATATATCCGCCAACCCGCATTGGAGCAGCGTGGTGGATTAAGCTCCGATCCTTCTCCTACATGGAGAAGAGGCCTATGCCCAACAGTGGGATATTACAGGCTGTATCGTGATCGTGATCGTGATATGACGCTCAACATCTTTGGCACGTTGCACAACAGCGAGCGCGTCTTATTGTTTATTTCATAAAATTTCGCGTCGTTGCTCAACATGTTGAGATGCATGTTGAGCGTCATGTGGTGCGCGTCAAATGTTGCTAATGAATACATAGCTTTACGGTAGCGTCATCGTAGTGGCACTCGATTGTGAAAGACGTCCTCTCAATAATAATAATAATGAGGTCTTCTCAACATTAATATAATATCATTATATCAATGTTCCTATTCAGACTTCGTTTATTTCTCTTGATGATGTTAATGAAAAGTATTTATAATATAGATAATTATTTTAATATAGATATTATTTTAAGTATTTATATAAAGATAGTGATGTTTAATGAAAAGTATTGTTGTATCAGAATTCTTTATTTAAAACTTTAATGTACTAGGTGTTGTGCAATTAAGTAATACATAATATCGAGCTAAATATAATTTGTTTTCTCTCTATTTATCTATTCATTCACTTCTGTGCTTTATGATTACTACTCAATTTACAAACCAACAAATTACACGCATAAGAAAATTACCACGCAGATAATAACACTGTTTCCTTTAATGTAAATAACTAATGCAAATTCGAAGGAGCTTCAAACTCTAAGAATGAAGTAAATGCTTTCGCAAATTGAATTTTCAAAATACTTAATAAATTATTTAAAATTAAACGTCGATCTTGAAAATGAGAATAAAATTTCTCAAAGTGAAGGAAATAAATTGAAAGTAAATTACTGAGTAACAAGGTTTCTGCATCACTTTGACTCTTCTTAAAATTTTCAGTCGAAATTTAGTGAGCGAAATTTAGTCGCGACTTGGTGCTTCAATTTTTTAAATATATAATAAGAATACTAGCTTAATTTATATATTTAAGTGGGATGTCAATGTTATTGCGATTCAGTGTATAACATCTCACTACAGGTCATAATCCTCTTTCTCCATGTAGGAGAAGGGTCGGAACTTAATCCACTACGCTACTCCACTGCGGATTGGCGGATATAAAGGTATAATATGATCGATACTATGAGTAACGATCACTATCAGGTTCAGGTTATTTTATCATATGATACCGACGGGACAGACAGCTTAACGTCATCTACGAGTAGGGTTGCCAGATGGGAAGACTAAAATGTCTGGACAAATTTTCAAAAAGTCGGGATTTTGGGATTATGGTCGGGACCAAAACGGTACAAATAAATATTACGAAATATAAAAAATCTTTTTTTTATTAAAAAAATTTTTTCCCGCTCTGCCGATCGCAGCGCAGGGACTCGCCAGGCGTGTTCCATTCCGCGTAGATTAGTTAAGTTAGTCGACAAGTTGAAAATGGTCGAAAATAAAGATACTGCTCTTTAAATTATGTGTGATAGCTTATTGGATCCGGAATAACGCCTAGAAAAATGTTCTAAAAGCGTGTATTTTGTACATAAAAAAATGCACAAGTTACAAACAATTAAAAAAAGGAGAAAAATGGCCTTTCGTTTTTTGTCAATATTTCATAAACTGTTTATATTTAAGAAATTACAAAAAAAGATTCTGAAAGAGGAGGAAATTTCCAATAAAAAACTCCCAGCTCCCGGAACTATATCATGGAGATACAAATATCTATAGGTACGTACAAATAAATAAAATTGGAGTGTCTGTTTGTAATATTAAAATAACCGCTTTTTACTAAATGTATATGGATCTATACACGATACATATTCCACAATAACATTTTTTACAATTATTGTCTCTCTGTCTGCTTGTTCCGGCTAATCTCTGAAACAGCTGGACCGATTTTGACGGGACTTTCACTGGTAGATAGCTGATGTAATAAGGTGTAACTTAGGCTAGTTTTATTTTAGATTTTCATAACTGCGAACTGAACAATTTTTATTAAATTCCACTCGGACGAAGTCGCGGGCACAGCAGCTAGTTATTTATAATTTTAATTTAATGCTGAAAATAGTCTATTTTTTTAAAATATAACGGGTACATACCACGATATAGATTTTTGAAATAGGTCTCCGAGTGATATTTTTAGGTTGCGCGCGTGGCGTCAAAAGCAAGTACCTACGACACATTGATTAATTTATTTAAGGAATCGAATATATTTATTTTTTATTTTAAAAAAATATGGTGTATTGTGAACACTATAAATACTTAATTACTTTTGGAAATTTTACTTAAAGTTAATTTTTCAACAAGTTAAACGATTGTTAACTAACAAATTATTCTCGAAATTCCAAGTAATTTTTGTACTTGAACAAAAACTGGTAATTTTTCTAAAAAATGATGATTTTTCTGGAACTACAATTGAGACAGAATTTGGAGAAAATGTTGTTAGTTAACAATCGTTTAACTTGTTGAAAAATTAACTTTTCAATACCTTAAATAAATTAATCAATGTGTCGTACTCGCTTTTGACGCCGCGCGCGCAACCTAAAAATATCACGCGGAGACAAATTTTCAGCATTAAATTAAAATTTTAAATAATGGAGATAGAGTTCCGGGAGCTGGGAGTTTTTTATTGGACCTCCTTTTTCAGAATTATTTTTTGAAATTTCTTAAATACAATCAACAGTTTATGAAATATTGAATATGAAATATATTGAAATTGAAATATGAAATAATAAGGCCATTTTTTTCCTTTTTTTAATTGTTTATGACGTGCAATTTTTTATATGCTAATACACGCTTTTAGAACATTTTTATAAGCGTCATTCTGGATGAAATAAGCTATCACGCATAATTTTAAGAGCAGTATCTTTATTTTCGACCATTTTCAACTTATCGACTAGACTAAGTTGTGAATGAAATGATTTTCACTTTTTACGGAATTTTAGATTATTATTATCGCGATAGTTTGAGATTTTTGATTTGTTGTTATTTGTCGGGACATTTAGTATTTTTTCGGGACTCTGGACATCATACGAAATGTCGGGACAATCCCGACCATCTGGCAACCTTATCTACGAGGCACAATGGAGAGACCCACAAGGACAGATCCCATTGAACCCGTAAATCGCCGGTATTTAGGCGTCTACACGGCACATGCACCAGTACACCAGAGTACTAGATTTAATACCGGTAAATAATTTTACTTGAGCTCCCTACAACCCTTCCAACGTCTCATTAGTCTCATACGTTACAAAATTGTACCTTTATTAGTTTTAGTCGAAATAATTCAACATGTAACTTTCCTACATCTCGTAAATTCCATTTCAAAAACACTAAGCCGTGTGTTTATTTACATGTATGTAATCAAGAACCTGAAAATGATATTCGACGTGTCAAACGATAAAAATATGTCGTTTCAAAGACTATGGGTAGAATTTCAAACATTATTTCTCTTTTGAATGTATTTTTTGTAAAAAATCATCTATACTAATATTATAAAGCTGAACAGTTTGTTTGTTTGCTTAATCGCGCTAATCTTAGGAACTACTTGTTTGAATTGATGAGCAAAGGTAATATCTGATAATAACAGCTGCTTTCTTATAGTAAAAAACACTAAGAAATAAACACTAGCAAACAATAATTTTACTTAAGTTATTTCTCTTCATTCATATTCCGGTATTAAAATATACAGGGTGGCCCGTTTACAGTGGTCCAAAAATTTTTTTCAGCTCGAGAGCATCATGAGTGATCATTTAAAACATACTTTAGTTAAGCGAAAAGTTATAGTTTAGAAATTATGATTTTTTTTCTAAATAATCCGAAGTTTCAATATTTTTGACATAAAACCAGTCTGTTATGAAAACTACTGAACCGAATTTAATGAAATTTTGTATAGGTATAGCGCAATAACCTAACTATCGCGCTATAGGCTCATTTAGTTTAAATAATTAGACTGAATTTTTTTATTTTAACTTTTTCTGTATTTTTTTTAAACTGTTCTGCAAAACATTGATTTTCGAAAAAATCCTGTGAAAAAAAAAATGTACCGACGAGGTTTTGCTGGTACTGCTAAAAAGTACCTTAATATAGGGTTATTCTTTACACAAAAAATCATAGTTGTCCTCCGATTGTAACATCTTCAAAAACAACATCATGTACATTAAAACATGAAAATCAAAAATTACGAAATTTACCATAGTTTTAATTTCAATCATTTGGAACGGCCAATTTTTGATTAAAGAATCATTCATTGCGATAAAAATCGTTACAAATCAGTATTCACATGGCTATAAAATGAATGAAATAAAATTTTAACCTGCCAGCCAAGAAAACTTTATTTTTTATGTCAATTTATTGAGTTTTTTTGTTGTTATTTAGTTTTTAAGTTTAAATCTTAATAAAAGGTTTAGAGAATTAATAAAAAAACATAAATAATTAACATATTATTTATTTTTCACAAAAGGTTTTCAAAATGCCGTCCGCCTTTCGCTAAACATAATCTACATCTGCGTAAAAAATTTCTTCGCAGCCTATTAAATGGCTGCCGGTTTTGTTTAATGGCTGTTATAGCCACATGAATTTTTCTTCTTAATTCTTGCTCCGATGTGCTCTCCCGTGCGTACACAATCTCCTTAAAATATCCCCAAATAAAAAAATCAACGGGGTTCAAGTCAGGTGAACGGGCTGGCCAGTGGATGGTGCCACCGCGACCGATCCACCTCTCCGGATACGCAACGTTTAAATGATTTCTTACCTGCAGAGCAAAGTGACAGGTAGCTCCGTCGTATTGTAGCCACATGCGCTGCCTTAAATTGTCTGGCAGATGACTCAACAGGCCGGGTAATTCATTTTGAACGAAATTAAGGTAAATGTCAGCATTCAACCTTGACGGTAACTCGAACGGGCCCACAAACTCTCTGTTGATAATTCCACTCCACAAATTAACGCTATAGCGTTCCTGGAAATTCGACTCTCTCACTAAGTTGGGATTGGTCACTGCATAATAATGCGTGTTATGTGTATTAACTAATCCAACTCGCTCAAACCGACTTTCATCGGTCCACAAAACGTTATCAAAAAAATTTGGGTCCTCCCGATCTCTCTGCAACATTTCTCTACAGAATGCCATTCTTCTAGGATAATCTTCGGGTTTTAAGGCTTGTATTTTTTGATAATGGTAGGGATGAAGTCGGTTAGCTCGAATGGTTCTATGAATTCTAATCCTGGGTATACCCGTAAGTCTTGCCAGTTGTCTTTGACTTGTAGTTGGATCACGACGCAACTGCTCCAGGATAACATCTTCATCATCTCTGTTTACGAGTCCAGGTTCACGACCACGGAAGCCAGGGATAACTCCTTCTAGGAGAGAATTATGCAGCCTCACGAAAACGCGATGGTCCGGAAAGCGCTGCACAGCCGGGCCTGGCTGGCGTTCAGCAAATTGCCGATAAAGCCTGGCCGCTTCTCGCGCGACACCTTGTGCGACACCATAAAAATAATGCATCATCGCGTATTCACGCGGTGAGTAGGGTGCACGTCTGGAACGATTTCCATCCATTGTCAACAAAATGTCCAAATCACGAGCACAATCAATAAGTCCAATTCACGTAAGCCAAGTAGTCAGATGAGCGATCAGATACGAGTCAATAAACAAAGCCAAAACGTTTAAATACAACAAAGTCGAGAATAGTAGCAGTGATCGCGAGCGACAAACGACAACTGTAGAATTGTAGATCGTACGAACTTAATAACAATAGGGTAGCGCCTATCTCTTTTTAACAAACGCACGACATAATTAACGTTCTTTGTCGTCGAATACCGGCCCGCTTTACCTGCTTTTTTATGACCGTGTTTTGAATACTTGCGTGATGATTCACATAAGTATCACTAATGAATGGGTTTTAAAAACGAGTTACAAGATCATTTGGAGTTTAAATAATGTTATTTATGAAGAATTACAAACGGATAGGTTTAAATTAAAATTATGGTAAATTTCGTAATTTTTGATTTTCATGTGTTAATGTACATGATGTTGTTTTTGAAGATGTTACAATCGGAGGACAACTATGATTTTTTGTGTAAAGAATAATCCTATATTAAGGTACTTTTTAGCAGTACCAGCAAAACCTCGTCGGTACATTTTTTTTTCACAGGATTTTTTCGAAAATCAATGTTTTGCCGAACAGTTCAAAAAAAATACAGAAAAAGTTAAAATAAAAAAATGCAGTCTAATTATTTAAACTAAATGAGCCTATAGCGCGATAGTTAGGTTATTGCGCTATACCTATACAAAATTTCATTAAATTCGGTTCAGTAGTTTTCATAACAGACTGGTTTTATGTCAAAAATATTGAAACTTCGGATTATTTAGAAAAAAAATCATAATTTCTAAACTATAACTTTTCGCTTAACTAAAGTATGTTTTAAATGATCACTCATGATGCTCTCGAGCTGAAAAAAATTTTTGGACCACTGTAAACGGGCCACCCTGTATATAACAAAATTATTATGATTTAAGATATTATTTAAAATTAGATTATCTTTATCGGATTACTGATGCAAATCGTTTGTTACTCTAGCTATTTTTTCTAGCTATTTATGAGTGACGAGATTATCCTATTTTTTAGGAATTTAAAAAGTAATAATAGAGCATATTCATATATCAAATTTTTTGTCCCTACTTAAATTGTCTATTGAACAAAGTTATACGATATGCTGTCATAAATATAATTTCCCTTTTTGTCGGGAGGTAGCGAGACGATGCTTCCTTTATCCATTTTACGTGACTGGCAAAATCACCTACGCATTCTTGATACAATGAAAACTATTATCCTGGTAAAGTTATGAATAAAACACAATATATATACTTATATTATAAAGCGGGAAAGTTTTTTATATTTATTTAAACGCGCTAATCTCAGGAAATACTGGTTCGAATTGAAAAATTCTTTTTGTGTTGGATAGCTTATCTACCGAGGAAGGCTAATTTTTGAAGTGAAACTTCTTTAGAATCGTTGTGATTTCATACCAGATGCAACGGAAAAACGACAGGGAAGGGCGAGCCGCGCCGCGCTGCACGCCGCGCTACTTTGTAAATCTATGTAAATAATTTTAAATTAGTTTGCCAAAGAAGTTTCACTTCTGACATGTGTACTTTGGACACACGCAATGTTTTTTTTGTTACTATACAGATTGATTGATATTTATCGTTACCGAAGGTATATAATATGTCGTAGCGGGAATTTTTTCAGCCCACAATTACTTAATATAGGTACTTATATTTTAATATACCAGCTACAGAAAAACTTTTTAAAATATAGATGATAAATGGTATATTATATGGTAGATGGCTTTTACAATTGTCGTGTGTAGTCTCTTAGGTAACTTAAATCAGTGTGTTTAAACGAACTTAGAAGACTTACTATCGTGCAATACATGACGTAATACTTATTAGATTCTAAATATAAGTGATTTGTATAGTAATAAAAAGATATTTGTAAGGTATGATGTCATTACCACAAATATAAAAAATATATACTCTATAAAATCCTAATTATCGATAACGTCAACTTATTTGTTAAACAATATCAGAATACAATTTAAGTAGAAGTAAGTAGTAGTTAAGTAAGTATAAGAGTACAAACGAGAAAATTAAATGTCAGTTGCCACACAAAAACGGATTTGTGTTTTCCCCAATAACTACGACATCAACCTGCTAATTCTTCGAGCGAGACGACAATATTTCCTTTTAATTCAATACTTTATATGATTGTGGTATAAGGACGGTATTGGCTTGTTAATTTTATAAAAGTAGTGGGGTTTGATGACATTGTCATGCCTTAAGTGAGTAGTCAGACGCGAGAGTGCGCATGCGCCGCCGGTCGCCATCTTGTTTTATTTAAATTTCGAAGCCTTAAACACTACGATAGTTTTTGAATTGTTTTATTTGTGAATAATATGCTTATAAAAAAGAACAAGACGTTTTTAGAATTATGTTACATAAGCTAGTGACTGTAACATGACTGCGTAAAACTGTGAAATAATTTGGATGTTAAGCTAATATTATGGTAAGTTAAGATATATATTTTACGTTTACTTTGTACAGCTTAATAACTTTAAGTTACTGTAACTTTGCGTACTTAAATTTACAGTTCATAAACAAACTAAAAACATAATCTATCACATATAAAGAGAAAACGGATAAACTAAATTATCTACGTACATGATGTGAATAGGAATAATAAATTAAAGATTAATAATAAAATACACGTGTCATGATCAATTAAATTAAACATACCGATATCATAAAACTTTCTTTTGATTAATGAATGGAAGTTGAACGCGAGACCAGCAGCTTTCCACTATACGCCACTACACTTTCTCTAGACGAGTTGCGTCACTGCGCAGGAGTTCGGTAAATTACGACTCTATTTTTTTGTATATCCTGTCTCTTATGTATAAATGTTATATAAATTGAAATACCTATGTTATAATGATCCGAAGCGGATGCGTTTGTTTTAGTTTAATTTTGAACAGCTTTACGAGTTATTACAATATTAATTTCAAAATTTAGTTTTATTATAAATACTGTTTTGATAAAAACCTTTTAGGTTGTATTAAATTACTGATGAGTCTTAGATTAATTAAAATTTATTTGAAAGTAATAATTTTAAGCATCAATTTGTTTGTCGAATGGTGAACGTAGAGATTATGTAAGCAAAAAATTTTGATGTCCTATACCTATATAATATCACTAACATATTTCCATAACTATTTACTGATTTACCATTTTCTTAATCAAATTGTTTTACTCAAGACTGCTTCCGCTTTAATTTAAATAAAATAAAACAAATATTATATAGCTATGTATATCTGAGTACGATAGATTAAACAAAAAATACAGCCTACAATAATAATTTTAACTTAATACTAAGTAATTATTGTATTTGAACGTTGGTTAAACCACAATATAGGCGTAAAAATTCTGGCTAGTCTTTAGATTAAGACCCGCGTCGCGTCGGTCGGTTGGTCGGAAGATAGATAGGTTAGGGTTATTTTTTTTTTTGTTTCTGTAATAAAATTATGCCGATAAACAGTCAACGAGTCTTAATCTAAAGACTTACCATAATTATAATAAAACTCAGGTTTTTTTTAAAGAGTAACTGCGGAGTTTCCTGTTTATTCTTTGGTTCAGAATCTACATTCCGAATCAATGATACCTTCACTTTTTACTATAGTAAATTAATTAAAACAAATACAATTTTATTTCTTATATATTATAACGTTTCAAAAGTTCTTTTAAAGACTGCTTAAATAAAGTAAATTTTCATTTCGCTTCTGAGTAATAGAGACGAATGTAGAGCGAGATAGATATACAGATATAAATATGCACGTATAGTCGTATATGATATGGTATTAAAAGTAAAACGATTTTTCAAAACGAACTAGTTTTCTGAGGAAAATTTTGCTTACATAATTATTTAAAGTTTCTTAAGTAATTTTTATACTATAATGGTAACGTAAAATTATAATGTGACTAATCATAAATCATGTAATTTAGATCGAAGCGAGATTAAATCAGCAGGTGGCTGTTGGGAGCGATAAATATAATCTTTCACGCTTAAAATTTTAAATTAGAATAAAATATAGACAAATAATTAACTTATGCTTTTATGCGACTTTGGCTATAGCCGATACGAAACTAGTTTTGAGTCAAGCCGGCCCACACGTTACCTTTCGGTTGGCTTTCGGTTTTTATCAAATAAATTAAAAAAAAAAAATTTAAATATTGACTTTTATTGTTACTGCTTCCATCCAGTAATCCGCAACGTAATATTGTATAGCTTTTAACCTTCCTTAATAGAAGGTCTATTAATTTTTGTAATGAACTATGTAGTTACTCTTAAAATTGAGAGTGGCGAATAATCCTCAACTCTTTTTATTTATATTAGTTTAATGTTATAAAATGATTTATGCATATTCGTGACTTGTAAATAAAGTCACATCTGTATGTTAATTGACTTGACTCATTGTAGCGTTTACGCTCATTGTCGCGTTACGCTCATTGTCGCGTTACGCCCATTGTACGCTTTCGCCGCATCTATCTCTCTTCCACTGGATTGGCCTATGCGTCCGAGGAGATGTTATGTTATGAAGTTGTCACGTTAAACTATTGTCCGTAAACTAACAGACAAGCAATTTTTTTATAATTTGTATGTCAATCTATTCAACAAGACAAATTCGAAACAAAGAAACAAGAAACTACAAAATAAGGTTATACTATTTTCATAAAAACCGATACTTATTTTATGAAAACCTCATGTCATTGGTAAGCAATTGAATTAGAGGGATGTCAAAATTGTATAAAGTGTTTTATTTTAAAGTCCTTAATACTAGACTTGGGACTCAGTTATACTTTTGTCATTATACATTGTCAAGAACAGCCTTTCCCAAACTGGGCAATAACGTCCCCTTGTGGGCGCTGCAGCCCGAAAGGGGGGCGATAAGAGACCCAGAAAAGAAATGGGGGCGTTGTGTAGAGGCTTGGGGTTTACTAGAATGTATGTTTAATCTCCGCTAATATAGCTCGCAATAAATAATTTAATTTAAAGTTATAGTGGTTTTTAAGTAGGTGAAAAAATTGGGGCACTAAAAAATAATTTTTTCTCTAAGTGGGCAGTAGACAAAATAAGTTTGGGAACCCCTGGTCTAGAAGTAGAAATTTTAGTGAATAGGATATAATTATACCTAATTTATTATTTCCACACCAACAAAATGTTACATGCTAAAGCTAGTCTTATATACTTTAGCATATTCTTCAAACCGTCAAGGTATAAAAAACTCTTGTTAAATTGCAATCTTTACGTTTCTACGAGCCGTGAATAGATTTAAAGTACCAATAAAAAAGTCTTTATAGCTATGTGTGTGTATGTAAATTATATTCCAGTGTCCAAATCGTATCTGAATGCTTGTTGGGTATTCATAACAGTTTTTATTTGACGTGTAATTATCAAACGCTACTATTATTGATCGTGAACACTCGATCGCTTAACGGTGAATTTCTCGTTTAAAAATATGATTAAACTTTAGTAAATTGTAAAGGAAAATATACAACGACTATAGTAGACATCTTCAAAATTAAATTTTGTACATAACTTTACATTTTTTATTCTGCAAGAAAATCCAAAGTAGGCTCCATCTATATAATTAAATAACTTTGAAATAGGTATTGTAAATGAAACCTAAAATATTTCGTACGCATTTTGAAATGTTTGAAACAAAAACATTAAACAATCAAGTTTTTTAATTTTGTGAGAGAATTTTTTTTCTATTTCATTTCCTAAAAGGCACGTTATGACTTATGACTTAATTATTTACTTTTACTACTCAATGCCAGGTCTTTCAAGAAAAGATTGTAAAAGAGAAGCGTTTTTTTTCGTATTATTAATTATTTTACATGCAAAATGAATTTGGTTTCCCACTTAAAGCTTAATTCACGTGTTGATTACCTTAATATTACGAATAAGATAGTGTTATAGAAAGAAAAACACGAGTTTCAAACGAGAGATTTTAGGTTTCATTCTGGGCTAGGACTAAATTTTAAGTATTCAATTTGTCATACAACGACTCTGATGCTTGGCATCGGCGGTCGCAGGTTTTGAATTTCTCTTGGGATTTCTGGTACATTTTTCTTTCTTTAAGGATCCCATCATCCTTAGAAGAAAAAATTAGGCTATCGCTTCCGTTTTTTATCAAAGACACTAAATAGCGATCATTACTCATATGGGCACATACATCCTCCGACGGAAGAAACTCCGACTTTTTTTGTGACTAGGCCAGTAAACAAGCGCACGGCCTGCAACATCACAAGCGTCGCGAGTGCTTACCCTAGAGGCCACCATACTTACCATAAGAACACAACACTACCGTATTATTTAGCTGTGATATTCTGTTACAATATTACTATCATTTTATGCTAACGTTACTTTATGATAGATTTCAATTGTGCAAATATTAAAACTAAATCATTTGCTTTCAAAGCTATTAACTTCATTTGGGAGAGAGGTATTTATGAAGGCTTAAGAATTTAAACTTGTTATGAAACAAATTTATATTCAGTCGCTTAAAAAAAATCTCAATTTATAATATTATGCAATGAATTTTGAGATAGACGAACGATGATTCACACCAAATATATTTGTTTAAAAGTGTATGTCTATATTTATGATGGGAGATTACTTTTTTTTGTACGAAATTCTGATGACGAATATTTAAACTCGTTATAATATTTTTTTTTAATATCTAAGCAGTAGATTCAAATAAAACGTCAACGTTCGAAATGTGATGCCGCGTTGGCGTAGCGGTCACAGCACTGGATTGCGATTGGCTGTTGCGCGGGCGGTTGCGGGTTCGATTCCCGTACACGACAACATTATTTTGTATTGGCCATACAGATGTTTGCCGTGGTCTGGGTGTTTGTGCAGTCCTTGTGGGTCTCCCCACCGTGCCTCTGAGAGCACGTTAAGACGTCGGTCCCGGTTGTTATCATGTACATCTGATAGCGATCGTTACTCATAGTAGGGAATATATCCGCCGACCCGCATTGGAGAAGCGTGGTGGATTAAGCTCCGATCCTTCCCCTACATGAGGAAGAGGCCTATGCCCAACAGTGGGATATTACAGGCTGAATCGTGATCGTGATCGTTCGAAATGTGAATCAATTACATGTAATAAAAATGTCGAGATAATATATATTTCCTTTTTTGATTTTACGAATTATTCTCGACGGTTGAGTACCGCTACCGGCCAACAAATTCCTGTGTTAATGATTTTTGGTCACACGTAATAAGTATTGAATCTCCATTTTCTTATTTATGAAATACGTCTACCCATATAAATAGAAATCTCATTGAATATACAAGGTAGAATATTTATTTAGGAACTAGAATTCGTATACAGATAAATATTAGTAAAGGACTAGTTCAAATAGGTTTGAATATTGGCATAACCTAGCTGACAGTTATTTTATTTAATAACGACAGTCTCATAAACTATTGGATATCACTACATACCTAACTATGTATCTTGTCGGCATAGTAAACATTATGATAATTATGGTTTTGAATTTCGTATTTACGCAAGTCTAAAAGTCTTATACCTAAATTACTATTTCCATTTGACTGATTAAAAAACTCAGAAATGATAATATGTTTCACATGCGTCGTATCAATTGAAGAGTATATCCTTAAAAGGTGTATATAATTGTCTACCTTTCCTAAAGATTCATTGATGAATTCTAGATTTTACAGACACATTTAAAAAAAAAACAATGGTAACATTAAAAAACATGGAAAGGTCTACAAAGCATGAAACGAACATCTATTTCATCGAAAAAAGTAATATTGGGTTTATGAAAGAGACTACAAAAAATATATTGTCAAATATCGTGCCTGCTTTCTATTCAGTAGTATTGTTACGTAAAAGTATAATTGTGACAATAAATCTCTATGGCTTATATTTCGAAAGTTTCTGTGTATTAGTTATTGATCGCAAAATTTGATGAGATAGGTAACTTAAGATTTTTTTTTTAAACGATATGAAATAAACATTTTTTTTTTTGTTTATATTTATTTATTTATTTATATTTTTATTGCACACCACAAATATATTACAAACTAAGCATAAAGATAATAAGAGACAGTGAAGTACAATGGGCGGACTTATGGCTAATTAGCCATTTTATTCCAGACAACCCAGACATAAAAAGGAAACTTATTATCTACTCGTAAATTGTGTAGATGTATAATAAATTTACACACAAATGTCTACATTCTAATACTTACGAGTATATAAATGCGTAAATAGATAACATTATATATTTTTATAATATGTTGACTATTCCATTATTATTATTAACACTTTAAATCCAAGGTAATCGTTTTCTCTGGTGAATCGTCTAACTTTGGTGACTATATTAATTATACAGCAATTGCCTATGGCTTTTCATTTTTAAAATCTTCAGTTTTCGGTTCGATTGCTTATTTTGAATGACAAAAAATTAACTTTTGTAAGAAAATACACAAAAATAAGTACTGTATAAATATATTACGAGAGAGAACTTTCTTTGAGCCGACACTAAATCTACACATAACATTTCATAAAAGTGTCGTACGTGACAAAAGTTTTAACAAATTCCGCAACCCAAACACATCTTCCAGTATTTTATCCAATATAAAGCTGAAAACCCACTTATACCATTGACTACATCATGCCTAAATCGAAAAAAACCTGTGCGGTTTTATGAAACCACGGTAAAAGTGAAACTTTTTTTCACATTATATAGACATTTAACTTATAAAAATTGGAATTTCCCATTAAGGGTATAAAAATCGCTTTATCAATCTTACCGCGCGGCCGACCGTCACGCGACATGCAACACACAGACGAAAAAGTTTGAGACGATGTAATAAAAGTTTTTTTTTTAAATTCTAGTCCAATGGGTAAACTTCACGTAAAATTTCCAAGAAATATGTACTATAATTATGACATTTCAAATATTAAGCTTGAAAGCCGGATTAGCTACTTTGCTATCGGTATTACGCCAGAGACCTAGAGGACCTTAATGCTAGCGTGTGAATTTTATTTATCTAGAATTCTAGATGGAAGATGCTATCTTGATAATAAAATCATTACTCTTTAATTGCGTGAACATAATCCCGTTCGAATTATGGTATAAAAAGTATATGTTGCCATGTGCCTCATTTATCTTATTATAGCCGTTGCAGTTGTAAATACATAATAATTATGTAAAAAAAATTGAACAAGTTTTTAATTTATTATGTAAATAAAAATACAGCTCTAATGACTTGACAAAATACAGTAATTTTTTTTTGGTATGCAGTGTAATATATATTTTTTTTATATTTATATATTTTACTTCATATATATTTTTACAATGTAATACTTTTGGCATTTTAGTTGTTTCTGCGCGCAAATTGTCCGTATTTAATAGAAACATATTTGCTCGTTTCATATTCATTTATCTGTATATAAAGAGTAATAATTACTTACATGCACTTGAAAAAACACATTTATTTTGAAATCACAGACAGAAACCAATTTTATTTACATGTATATATTTTGTCGCTCGGTATAAGTTTCATAGATTACAAAAGCTATTTAAAAAAAGTATATAGATTGTCAAGGTTGCCATGGGCAGTTGTGGGTTCGTTTTCCGGGTTGGTATTTGTATTTGTACAAATTTTAGTTTCTGGTTACATAACGGTTAGGGGCTTCCACCGCGTGCCTCGGAGAGTACGTAAAACTGTTGGTCCCGATTGGTATCATAGACACCTGATAGCGATCTTTACTTGTGGTAAGAAGATAATTAATAAGAACCAGCGTAGTGGATTAAGCTTCATTCTCTTATAAATAGAAAGAAGCCTTAGCTCAGCAGCAGCAGTGACACTATACAGGCTGATTCAATTCAATTCAATGCTCGCAATTGTACAAAGCAGTCCGTTTATCTTCATGACATCACATAACTTACGTTTTTTCTGTCATTACAACACAATTCAAAACGTGAATGAAACATGCAATTTTACAAAGACATTCATAAATTAACAACGTAATTGCAACTGCATTACATGTAATCAACGTGATATTTTTTTTTTATATTAGCCTTTCCGAAACAAAGTTATTTACATTTATTTATAGGATAAGGTCCGGGTCTTTTTTTGTGACCTCGATCTGTTACTTCCGTGCAATAAAGTAGGTTTATTAAGATATTTTTGTCTATTTTATACCAAGACAATATGGACAAAACTTTAAATTTACTGTAGAGGACACAATTGATAATTAATTGATTAATAATAATCTGCTGCATTAAAAGGTTTTTAGAAGAAGCAATACGTTTTTTTTTTTTATAATATTTTAATGATTTATTTAAAAACAAAGAACAATTGGAGAGTGCCTTTTAATTATACTGTTTTAATTTTTTATACTAATACGAAATTACAACCGTAGCGTCACTTAAATGTTTCAAAATCAATAATTTTATTGTTCCATTTTTAAAAATTTGACACATACTTATTCTTGTATTGATAGCCAGTACTTTTTAAAAATCAAAAGAGTTTTTAATATATGCGCCATTTCCAGGTTAGTCTCGGGACTTATTGAACGATCTAGTACATTTGCCTTAATTTTTGTAAAAAACAATGTTTATCGGAATATACTCAAACAGATAAAAAGGATCTAAGTTCAAAGTTTAAGTGAACAGTTTGAAGGCTAAGGATTTGAAGGATTGAGGAAGATTACACCACACCTAAAAAAATCACAATACCTTATATTCTTTTATGTTCCATTAAATTGACTTTCTAAAGACATACTGAAAGAAAAAGTTAATACTCGAATATCATAAAACTCGTATTGAAGCTTTATGAAAAGCATTTTCGTAAAGCTATAAAAACGAAGTTAAATTTCCATAGTGATAATGTTTTATGTCTTTCAATAACAATTTATTATACTATATTAAAATATTAAAACGAATGATTTAAGTTCTGTAACTACATAAAATATACATGATTTCTCCCGACATTATAAAATATAGTATCTATCATCTGTACATCGAAAACGTTGACGTTCAGCGTAATATTTTTAATTGATTATGTTTAATATATAATAATAATAATAATAGTATTCTAAATATACTTCAAATGACATTTACATCTCTCATGTTCGGTAAGTAGGTTCTTATTACCTCCAAATGGGGCTTGTAGGTGACTCATTAGCGCTCTAGGGTAATAATGTAGCTAGAAACGCCCTAGGACGGTAAGTAATTAAAAAAAAACACTTCTTTCTTTCAAAAAGTTCGCACGTACATCTAACCATCATATTGGCAATAGACATCATGCATTCAGCCCAATGACCAAAGAGGTCGCTTTGCTATTCAGCCTTGGCTTTGGTGTGAGTATAAGTCATCAATTTTAAATATCGAAGGGCGAAGCTCAATTTCGATCTTGAAAAAAAAATTGAAAATTGTTCTCATTTCACTATAAATTTCAACAAATAAAATGTTTTATTCTTGTAATGCCGGTTTTTTTCTACTTACCTCACAATCGAGATGTAAAGCAGAATAGTTAGCTCGGTTGTAAGCATCAATTAAGCAATAAGCAAAATATCTCGGGCTACAATTGATGCCGTACAGCCCTCGGCTACTAATCTACTATTAATTTATAGTTTGACAGTATTCTGTATAAAAATGTTATTCCGGGATCCCTACTTCCCTAGTATATTTTTTTTCAATTGTTTACTATCAAGCTAATTTTCCAGGAGTAGCTTCATTTGTTCAAAATGTCCTCTACGAAAACTCTCGATTGTGGTAGGTAATAATATAGTTAGCAGGGGATAGAGCAGCAGTGAGCGTAGGACCGGGGTAACGTACCACGCAATTTGTAGGACAATATTACTATTAAATTATATAAATATTAACTAACTAAAATAAATAAAAAATCTGCTGGTTAGTAATAATTTTTAATGACCTTACGAGGTGAATTTTTGCTGAAATTTTTGTTCGTCTCATCAAAATGAAGCTACTCCCAGAAAATTAACTTGATAGTAATCAAGTGAAAAAAATGTACTAGGGATCCCGGACTATGTGTATTTTAAAGCATATTTATGTATTGTTATAAAAATATACAGGTATTTTCCATTTTGTCAGAATAAAGCACAACCGAGCAATAAATTAGTTTTGATCTAAATAAAATTATAAGTATTTTTATTATAATTGGGTTATTCACGTGAGGATTATTGTACGGAAATTCTCATTCTTACGAGGATATTCTCATTATTGTTCTCGTTCATTCGCAATACTTACCGTCAATCACAGACTACTAATATTTCGATGACATTGAGCAATCATCGTATCGGTGAGCATCGTACATAAAACGCAAACTAAAATTTTTGCGTCCACTGCCTGCTGCCTACTCGCCAAGTTGTCATCGAGTGATCGAGCGCTCAATATCGTTGCCGAAAACTGCAGTGTACAATTATTGTACATTGTCTCATTGTTATTAACGTAATCGTGTCGCGTTGCAGCTTGTTGCACTCTTCGCATTTTTCTCTTATCTGTTACAGATGTGAGACAATCGTATACAATGTTAACTGTAATCACGTATGAACTACATCTTCCGTATTCTATTATAACCTACATGTAGCGTGCTAAGCTTGAATGAACCAGTATAATTACAAACATAAGACAGAATATTATTATCAGATCTCACGGTCGGTAAGCACATTGCTGAGATTTAATGTATATTAAGGGTACATTATAGTAAATAATTATATTAAAAAAAAATCGGCCAAGTGCGAGTCGGACTCGCGCACGAAGGGTTCCGTACCAATGACTAGGTACATTGATTTTAATATCGGGCAAAAAGCGGCTAAAAAAATCACTTTTGTTGTATGAGAGCAAAAATAGGCAAAAATGACGTTTTTTTGTATGGGAGCCCCCCTTAAATATTGGTTTTATTTTAATTTTATTATTTATTATTAAAGTAAAAATAGAACTGAGTATTTTGTGAATATTTCAAGTGCCTACCTGTTGCCATTATTGATATCGAGCAAAAAAAGGCAAGAAAATCGCATTTGTTGTATGGGAGCCCCCCTTAAATATTTATTTTATTTTGTTTTTAGTATTTGTTGTTATAGCGGCAACAGAAATACATAATTTGTGAAAATTTCAACTCTCTAGCTATAGCCGTTCTTGAGATACAGCCTGGTGACAGACACACGGACGGACGGACGGACGGACGGACGGACGGACAGCGAAGTCTTAGTAATAGGGTTCCATTTTTACCCTTTGGGTACGGAACCCTAAAAATGACTTTACTTTCGATTCGGGGTTACAAAAAAAAAAAACAGAAAATATCTTACTCAAAATATTCATACCGAAAGTATCTCAATATTTGTGAAGTACCACAACGTTATAGAAGATAATTAATTTAATATTTTTGTCAATATTCCGGTAAAAGTTATCATCACTTCGACTAACTCTTAAAGCAATTTTTTGTTTTTTAGGACTACTGTATGATGTAAATTTGGCGTTTCTCAAAATGTTAACAAAAGTTATTTAAAGAAATGTGAAGTAGAAAGATATATATCTAGCCTTTTAGCAGTCAATTTTTACAGTGTAGCCATCGCAACAGTAATATTAAATCATTTGAATGTTGATAATTTCACGATGATTTACCTAAGATCTTTAATTGCAAAATTAGCTAGTCTTTGTTTAGCTGTCAATTTAAAGCAATGAGAATTTATTATTTATATTTTATTGCAACATTTTCGTTTTTCACATAAATTATTGTAATTGAATTATAATTTGTATCACTTTTAACGACTATTGTCGAGATTAAAGGAACTAAGGTACGTACTCTTCAAAGGGTCCCAAATAAGGGACATTGCTGATCATACTATAAACAAAAATTTCTACGAAGATGTAGTTTATTATCAAGATAATGTTATTTGAAATTGCTAATGATGTGCGGTATTGGTTTTAAACAGCATACTATGTATACTATTACTGTTAGTAGGTAAACTTTTTAATAAATAAAATAAACGTTTCACACTCAACGGCCCCCAGTGGGATTTTCTAATGTGTCGGGGGTTCGGAAACATACACATCATATAAGAACTAACTCCAAGACTACGACAAACATCTATGTGGCCAATAAAACGTCTGTCGTGCGTCGCTAATGCAGGGATCGAACCCGCGACCTCGAGCGTAACGGCCATAAGCCAGTTTGTGACCGTTGCGCTAACGCGTCGTCTTCAACACAGTAAACTCACCAAATATTATATTTTACATATAAATCATAGTAACAGTGATTAAGAAAGTTTATCTTATACTATTAAACGAGCAATTCTTGTATATGTATATATTTTCTGAATCTCGGAATCGGCTCCAACGATTTTCGTGAAATTTAGTATGCAGGGGATTTCGGGGGCGAAAAATTGATCTAGCTAGGATTCATTTAAAAAAAATGTCGTTTTATCCCTGTTTTTAGGCAGTGAAAAAATATCATTAGAATACGAAGCTTAATTTCACTACGCGTCAACATAGCTGTAATGGCGTAATTAGGAAATCGGCGGGTGTCGAATCGTGTTGACCCGGGTTCGAATCTCGCTCCAGATAAATAAAATTATTTAAATAAAATTATTATATAAAAATACCGAGAAAAAAAAACAAAAAATAAAATGAAAATACAGAGCTAGGCTCGGTCACCCAGGTACTAAAAATATTATGTACTATGTACATCACTTCACTACATATTATAAAACAATTAAAGTCGCTTCCCGTCTGTCTTTCTGTATGTATGCTTAGATCTTTAAAACTATCCAACGGATTTTGATGCAGTTTTTTTAATAGGTAGAGTGATTCAAGAGGAAGGTTTATATGTATAATCATGTATAATATTTTAGATAAACACTGATAATTTTAGAGGTTTGTAACGTATCTTTTGTTGTAGATAGTATTTATTATCAGCATTGCACCCGTGCGAAGCCGGGGCGGGTCACTAGTAATAACATAATATCGAAATAGTATAATTATAGAATTTTAATAAATTTTTCACAACGTTAGTTATGGAGGTCTTACGGCTATAATGTGTATTAGTACGCGTAGAATAACGTACTTATGTATTAAATTAATATAATGTACTGCTCTTAATACATAAAACATAGCAAATTTTTTTCTATTGTTCCAAAAAGTTGTCGTTAGAACTGTGATTTTGATTTATTTGAAATTTAAATAAATGTAATATATAAAATTCTCGTGTCGCGGTGTTTTTTGCCAAACTTCTCTTAAACGGCTGGATCGATTTTTATCAAATTTTTGTGTGCATTACGGATAGGTCTGAGAATCGGCCAACAACAATTAGGCCAGTCAATAAAGCATTTAACCTCGCACTAAATTTCCGATCCAATTTTAGTTTTTTATCAGGTTAAGGGTCACTTACTGACCATAAAAATATAAAATGCTGTCAGATCCAGGTGGAGCTTCGATCGCAATCTTAAAGAAAAGTTTTTGGCCGATATCTCAAAAACTATCAACTTTAGAGCAAAAGTTATTTAAACCTTTTTTGTAGACAGTAAAATTTCGCAACTTTTATTTCCTGTAAACTTTTTTGTAAAACTTACCGTTTAAGATTTATGGCCCATTTAATGAACCCGTTTTTCATTTTTGGCCAATAACTCTTAAAATATTGGATTAATCAATAAAACGCATCTATCCATATTTTAAGATCACTTTATTCTCTACAACTTTTGTTTAAAACTTTTTTTTCATACATTTTATAACTCAAAAAGTATGGACATTAGAAAAAAACGTTTTAAACAAAAGTTGTAGAGAATAAAGTGATCTTAAAAAATGGATATATACATTTTATTGATTAATCCAATATTTGAAGAGTTATTGGCCAATAATGAAAAACGGGTTCATTAAATGGGCCATAAATCGTAAACGGTAAGTTTTACAAAAAAGTTTACATGAAATAAAAGATGCGAAATTTTATTGTCTACAAAAAAGGTTTGAATAACATTTGCCCTAAAGTTGATAGTTTTCGAGATATCAGCCAAAAACTTTTCTTTAAGATTGCGATCGAAGCTTCACCTGGATCTGTCAGCATTTTATGTTTTTATGGTCAGTAAGTGACCCTTAACCTAATAAAAAACTAAAATTCGATCGGAAATTTAGTGCGAAGTTGACCAAAAAAACGTCTATATTTACTAGCCTAAATAGTCAACAATTAATTTAAAAATTTAAAAATTATTATAAAAAAAAAGGGTTAATAATATATAACAAAACAACGTTTGCTGGGTCAGCTAGTTATTTATAAGAGTAAGTAAGTCTCTTCGAATATCTCTTTAAGCGTATGTGTCTGTAAAGCCACTTCCCACATCACTCAAAATTGACATCTTAATATAATTCAAGATTTCAAATGTATTCATTTCGAATGAAGCGCCGTCTTTCAAGTGTGTGGATAATTCAATACGTTTGAATGAGTTTAATATTTCGCTTCGTTCATATCAGCATTTTAGACTAGACTTTCATTCGTCTTAAGCCTCTTTCTTCACATAGGAGAAGGTTTGCAGCTCAATATACCTCTTTTCTTCATTGTGGATTGGCAGATAATTTTCCTACCATAAGTAACTATCGGTATCAGGTGTCTCTGATCCGACAGCTTTAAGGGCCCTGTAAACAATCAAATAATTTGTCAAATAATTTGTCAAACTTGTAACTTCATGTTTTCATATATAAAAAACACATCAAACAAGCTCGCACACGATCAAATAATTTGACAAACACGTAGAATTTGACAAATTATTTGATCGTTTACGGGGACTTTTAGGTACGTGCTCGCTGAGACACGCTAAGGAAGACCTATAAGAATATACACCCTGAAATAAATATTTGTATAAATACAAATATATAGGGAGCCTGGGTATAATCATATTTTTATCTGGTATCATACTTCAGCTTTTGAAAAATTGAAGCTAAACATTTTTGCAGTCAATCGTTCGTTATAAATTCTTAGTCATTAGTAGGTGTACAAATACTCTCCACTTAAGACTCGCGTTTCTATTGAAGTCGGCAATATCTTCAATTAGAAATAAAGATTCTTAAATCCGCTAAAACAATAGCTACGATCTTAAAGAAGAAAGTTTTAATTATATCTATGTACAACGTTTGTTTAGAGAAAGCGGGTACGGTACGCTCTAGCGGTCGTGGACTGGTGGTCAAGTGGTCCGTTCGAACCATGCAACTCGGTTCACTTGAGAACAGTATATAATATTCACTTGAAAATAATAGATATACCACTAGATATCCATATAACTAGCTTTTATCCGCGGCTTCGCTCTAATTGAATTTTTTTTAGTAAAAAGTATCCTATGTCACTTGTAATACCATCGAAAATATATATACAAATTTTTATGATGATTGGTTAAGGAACTTTTGTGTGAAATCGTAACAAACAAACTTATATTCACGTTAAATATATTGGTAGGGATTTACCCGACTACGGCCAAGCAAAAGGGGGGTTATAATTTTAGCAGTTTATGTTTAATAAGTATGTTTAAATGTGTGTATGTACATCTGTTCCCTCATATCTAACAAACTGCTTGTCATATTTAGACAAATAAAGGTTTTTTAAAAAGCGTTTTAACTTTCCGCTGGTTATAAGCTATATGGTGTCACATTGTATTGGACGTGGCGCCCTCAAAGGACATAAAGTGACGTACTAAAAATTTTGGAACAAAGTTCCGATTTTGATGATTCTTTTTTAATCGAAAGCTGATATTTGTCGTAAGATTTTATTTAAATTTGATCGAAATCTGACAAGCACTTTTTGAGTAATCTTTAATAACGCTTATATACTCGACTATTTTTTCGTCTACGTTATACTACTTGTAGATGTAATTGAAGTCGATATTTTTTCGTTTACGAGCAAACACAATTATTGAATTATAATATATAATGTTATAAATAGCAGTAATGAAGAGGCTACGCAAATACAAAAAGTATGGATTAGTATTTGTTTATAAGAAGATTAAAGAAAATTTCTTTATCTCATTTACTATTTTTACTCTGTAAAAATATTATCAAAAAGTATTTATAACTGTATTAAGGCTAAAAGCCGAAATCCTGTACTAAGGCTAAAAGCCGAAAGCCTGTATTAAGGCTAAAAGATACATTAAATATGACGATATATCTAAGGGCGCCTTCAAATTTGCCGAACGGCGGCAGCGCGGCTGCAGCGCTGCTGCCGCGCGATTTTGTAAATCTATGTAAATAACAACGCGCGGTTGCCGCGCTGCCGCCGCGCTGCTGTCGCGCTGATTTCAAGGCGCAAATTTGTAGGCGCCCTAATGAAAAATCATTCAGCATTACGTGATATTGTTTTCTCAATTTTAATATTATTGAAGCTGACTGCGGGTTCGAATTGTTTATTATATTTCAAAGGCTACGTTTCCTAAATAAGTATATTGTCATAATTTACATTTACAAAGAGGAACTTTTTCATATCGTCTAAAAATTCGTTTTATTGAATTGTATTCGGTACGAAGGATTTATGTTGGTAATATTTTGTTCCTTTAGCAGTGAAATAATTATGACTCGTCAAAAATATTTAAACTCACAAAGCTTTAATTACCTACCGCTTTTTTATTTCACACACTACAAAAAATTGTGATTTCTCTTTCGAGAGTAAATATTACGCTCCCTTAAAGATTTATTTTTTCACTAATACTAAACCTTCATGCCTATCTTTGTACGAAAATTGATTATAGGTTCTTCAACTAGTTGCCATTAAATAGGTACCTATATAAAAACCAATAGAAATTCTTTAGTTATTATAATTATTACACTAATCGCTGGGATATATAGCATAGGTAAGAAAAAAATATATTTCAAAATGTATGTAGGTACTTTCCTAATCAAGCTAGCAACAAGAAATCTGTCAAAACGTAATAAATATCTCTATTTCGTATTTTCAAACATTAAAACCGTTAAACATTTGCGACAAAATATTTATAAAGTTTTATCTTGAGTTCGTTCTATACTATAGTTACAGCTACATATGATTCCATATGCGGATGTGTCTATGGCCTTCCTCATCCGGTTAGTCCGACATCTTTTAATTCATCCATGCGACCTCTTCCCCTCAATGTTACCAGTTACTTTTGTAGATTCTTTTTTTTTTCTGAAGTATGATAGAATAAATTACAAATAAAATAATTATGTATCGCGAAAGTAATCTAGTTTTAATGTTTCTAAGACGGATAGTTAGGTGCTTGTGTGGGATTATAACCCGCGTAGGACGGTGATGGGACGTGGCATTATCGTGTCTATGATTGAACAGTAAATAAATAATAAAATTGTATACAATTGTTTTATGAAAAGAAATGTCAAAATTAAGTGCTATTTACTTAGTTATAGGAGTAGTTATCATTATGTGAAGTGGGTTGTTAATTATTTAATATTTTAGCGTGGATGTATGTTACTTTGATTAGTAACAAACATCAGAATACTAAATATAGCTTTTTTACTACATTTTTTTTACAATATAAATTGGTGCTAACGTAGTAGGTACACGTACATGCTCCTACATTTTGATATTGTAATATAAAGTTTTAAATAGGAGAATAACGTAATTTAGTAAAAGTTTAATTAAATATCAAAAATATTTATGTTCTGCGTATAATAAATTTACTATATAATTTAGTCTATTTTTTAAAGTATACAAGATACATATATTATATACATACATTAAAATAACAAAGTACCTATTTGTTATTTTTGGACTTTCCTCGTCTTAATTCTTCATTATTATCCAGACATCAATTATATCCATATAAGAATGAATCTAATTATGTCTCTCAATGTGCAAAAAATGTAATTTTTTGTTTTGTTTATAAGATTATAATATTATAATACTGGCGATAACTTTTAACTATTTATTACTAATAAAGTTTTCATATTTTTTTCTGTTTTTTTTTTTACAAAAAAATTACTAAGAAAATACACCATTTTCCTCATTAAGTATATTCTTTTCCTTTTTTATACTTATCTAGAATTTTTATCGTATTTGCATCGAACGCATAATTTCTAAATGTCATACTTTTATTAACCCACATCTACACTAATATTATAAAGAGGAAAGATTTTTTTTTGTTTGTATTGAATAGGCTCCAAAAGCACTGGACCGATTTTAATGATTTTTTCATTGATAGAAAGCTACATTATTAGGAATTAACAAAGGCTATATTTTATTTCTTAAAAACTTAGACATGTGTAAAAAAACACGTTATGTTCACCAAGGTGTAAAAAATCGTCTCAATAATTATTTCCTTCGCGTGCGCTACGCTTAAAGATAAGACAAAATGATGTACGACTGAATTATAGGACTAAAAAAGATCTACAAAAAAGGTCACAAAATAATTATTTTACCCGAGCGACGCCGGGGCGGCCTGCTAGTGTAAAATAAAACTTCAATTAACATCAATACCAGTAGGATATGTAATAGTTTTTAACGTGTCAGATGCTTCAATAGAAATCTGTTCTAACGAACTCTTGTGAAAGTCTGAGGTCTACCGCAACTCCACATAATGATATTTACGTATACACGACTATTATACGTACAGTTACTATATCGACGGTGCCGTAGAATAACGTACTATCTGCAAAATAGTCATTTTACAGTAGAGCCGTTCAAAGTTTTCAATTGTTATATTTCGGAAACGGAAAAACCTGGCGCTTTTATACTTTGGAAAAATTTACATTAAGCCTGTTATTATCTAACAGTATTATTAATTATTTTGAAACAGTTTTATTTAGAAAGATAGTAGGGTCGATGTTTATATATAACGTTTTATAATGGACTTGTTGCTGTCACATTTACACATGTGACGTTATTCACCGGAGGCTCTAAGGATCCAGATGCAAATGGAACGTTTTTTTATGAAACTTAAGCTAGTTATTTCGTCCTATATGCATATTCCAGATTTATTTTGAGCAGTCATTTTCATAAGTAGCGTGTCATAAATACCTAGTATTTATTATTTTTTTGTATAAAATCGATTAAAAATAAAACATTTTAAAAACAAAATCAGTCCTTTATTTTAAAAGTACCAAATTTATAATAATTCAACATAAAAAATATCTTCACTTCTTTAAATCAATCAACGTTTCTTAAACTCACTTAAAATACTAAAATTATCAGTCTCCAACATCACATTTTGTTCTTTCTTTGTATTTATTATAATTAGTACCGGTTAACACCAGCAGCGACCACCGGCTATTACGGAGCACTCTGAATACCCGCTTGATGAAATCTACTCCAACCTACGCTGCTCCAAATACTATGTGGCTCTGAGCAGTTCCAACTGGAACTCCGAAACCGATTCTATTCGCTGGCGACGTGGACGAGATAACCGACAACATGGTGAAGATGGTGTGTACACTGGGTCGCAAACACTTTCCGCCGAGGTAGTCAAAGAAGCAGTCTAAACTTTCTCCCGAAGCCTTGGATCTGATGCGGCGCAGGTGCGAGTTGCCCGCTGCCCAAGCAGCTTCGCCAGAACAGAAAGCTTAGTCTAAGAGGATACGGAAACTTGTACGCCGAGACCTCCGCTGCTCAAATACGAGAGAGATCTCTGATTGAGCAGAATAGAAATATAAACTTTTTAACGCCGTCATCCACCGAGGTACCACGCCGGAGGCGTTGTCCAGGAGTATGATGGTGCTTCTTTAAGAGAGGCGACAAGTCTTTGTTGAAGAATCACAGACCAATCTCACTTTAGAGCCACATCTAAAAGCTGTTTTCAAGGGTTGTTACGAATCGTCTCGCCAGAAGACTCGACGAATTCCATCCACCGGAGCAGGCTGATCATTTTCCTCCGGCGCGGCGTGGGGTAAGACAGGGAGATGTAATATCACCGAAACTGTTTACCACTGCGCTGGAGGATGTCTTTAAGACCTTGGATTGAGAGGAACGAGGCATCAACGTCAACGGCGAATTCATCTCGCACCTTCGTTTTACCGACGATTTCGTAATCTTTGTGGAGACGTCGGATGAGCTAGGCCGAATGCTGGCCGGCCTAAACGAGTCCTCCCGACGAGTCGGTCTCGGTATGAACTTAGATAAAACGAAAGTTATGTTTAACAACCAAGTGATACCGAGACCGGTATCGGTTGACGGTATCCTTTTCGAAGTTGTTCAGGATTATGTCTACCTTGGCCACACCATTCAACCAGGTCGAAACAACTCGAGAAGGAGGCTGATAGGATGGTTTGTTTGGGCTGGGCGGCGTTTTGCAGGCTTCGTCGAGTCTTGCCTTCGAAGATTCCACAATGCTTGAAGACAAAAGTCTTCGAGCAATGCGTCCTGGTTGTGTTGACATACGGAGCCGAGACATGAACACTGATGGACTGATCTACTAGTTTAAAGTCGCTCAACGTGCAATGGAAGGGGCTATGCTTGGGGTTTCTTTCAAAGATAGGATTAGAAATGAGACTATCCGTGAGCGAAAGTAATCGACATAGCCCACAGAATTAGCAAGTTTAAGTGGCAGTGGGCTGGTCATCTGTGTCGCAGGACCGATGGCTGTTGGAGCAGACGGGTCCTGGAGTGGAGACCGCGTCTTGGCAAACGCAGTGTGGGACTTCCTATGGCCCGTTGGACCGACGATCTACGTAAGATTGCCGGTGTAGTCTTCATGGAGGATTGCGGAAAACCGGGATGTCTGGCGCAAACTTGGGGAGGGTATGTCCAGCAGTGAACTACAATAGGCTGAACTGACTGACTAATACGTCTTTTAGCTCTAAACCAATGTTTTCTGAACCCGGATGTAATGGTGATGATGATGGGCTTACAGGTGTCTTTGAAACTAAAAAAATAATATAAAATATAAAAATTACAAAAATAAAAGAAAACAATTTTATTTAAATACGAATAAATTGATAATTTAATTAAGAAAAAAGCAATTTAAACCAAATTACAGTATTTTTGTGGAAGAAAAAACGTACTAATGTTACATATTACATCAGTTTTCCGCAAAAGAACGTTCTATCTTCACATATTACATCAGGATTTCCGCAAAAGAACGTTCTGTCTTCACATATGTCATTAAGATTTCCGCAAAAGAACGTTCTATCTTCACATATAACTCAAAAACGTCAGAATATGTCCGTGATAAAACGACATATCACTACTTGTAGCTCATACTTTAATATCAACAAATTAAGTTTTCCATTAGTAGTCAAAGATGTCTTTTACAATTTAATTTAATTTGCAAGAGCATTTTTGTAAGAAACAATGTAAAGACTAATCTCTATTAAATAACGTCACATATGAATATGAAACGCGAAGTTTGGCGTTAGTTATGTAAATTAAAATAAACCACCATAGAATATAAAACAAACGTTAAAATGCAATTTTGTGATACATATTAATAAGGAATAAGATTAACTTACCGTGATAATTCGAAATTTCCTTGTTATAACCAGATATCTTTCCACTATCAAATTCTTCTTCCGAATTTTTACAGTTGTTTTTCACCAAATCAAGGATTTTATTAGATCTGTTATTATATTTGGACATGTTTTAGTACTAATTATGAATACTATTTAAGAAAAATAACTTTATCATCGGCGAATGCGGTAACTCGTGCGCACAAGCTCGTTTTCCACTCAACAACGTAACAAGTGACTTTGGCACGGCCAACGCGTGCTACCCCCGGCCGCGAGCTCCATCACATATGCATCTAGTTCGTTATAATACGGAGACACAAACACATGGGACGTTGTTCGCCTCAGAATCTCAGAAACTATTGGTCGTAAAATTATTTTTTTTGCATGTATAGATAGATCTTCGACTCCTGAAGTAAATTATTAAATAAAATTGATTTCGTACTATATTCACATGTAACGTTATTCTACGGCACCGTCGATATTTTAAGTTATACATTTATTTGCTATTGTAATATTTTGTGTTGCTTTCTTAAGCAATCCTCGTAAGACAATTTAAACTTTTGTCTATATATTTCTAATTAAATTAGAGCTCAAATCGTTTTCTTTTCTATCTTATACGATTAGCTAGAAGTTGGAATGAGAGGTAAATCTAACTCGTCGTCATATAAATGGAGTAATGTATTTTATTTTATTTGGGAAACTTACAGCTAACATTAACAATAATATAAATTATAACAACAGAAGGCCATTTACAAGTTTCCACGTTTGTGATAATACAGTGAAATAATAATTTGTAAAATTAATTTGTTTTAAATTTTTGTTTCAGATTTATGTTTGGATTATGCAGTGATATTTCAGTGTAATGCAGTTGTTCAGTGCAGTTAGATAATATAGCGTGTCTAGTGTGGTGTGTAATTTAATGTACATTTTGATTACGTGATTAACGATTACAGTTAGATGTGCTTGTGATGTGTTTAATTGACGCAGAACAAATGAAGCGACGCAGGCCACGATATATTCTTAATACGACTGATCAATGAATGTTAATAAAATGATCTTCGTTCTTGGAATAATAGCAGGATGCCTTGCACTGGGTGAGTTATTACTTTTTGTTTTACTTAATTATCATTTTTAAATACTAATTGTTCGTACATAATAATGCATATTTTGGTGATAATTAATAATAATTTAAATTGTATTCAAGTAGTAGGTAATAAAAGTATAAGTATAAAATATTTTATTACCATAACACTGTTTACATTTTGATTTTTTTACATAGTTACTAAATTTCTAATAGATAGTTTTAATAATCAAATTTTTTTTAATAAAAATTAGGTGAAATAATAATAGCAATAGAACTTCTATTAGAACCGGTAATATAACAAGTATTAGAATTCTGCCAAGCATTAGATGTTCTTAGAAAGTACTAGGAAATAAGAAGTTACCAGCAAGTCTATTCTAGCGAGCCGTATGTGGCACACGCGTCCAGAGTCCAGTCCACACATTCAAGATAGACTTTTTCTATGATCCCTGTTTCTGTTTCTCTCGCACCTGCAACTAAATGAAAAACAGGAAAGAGACACCAAACAGGTTTGTGTCTAAGTCATTGACGTGTTCGAAACGTTAGGGACGTTCACATGTAAATACCGCATATTATGTTGCCTCTCTTTTCAGTGAACTGTATCTATTGCATGTTGGAAAAGGGAAACATGTTTAAGTTTCTGACGTGCGATATTCAGTTCCATGGAGTACTAAGGCGGCATAAATATGAAAAGGTGAAAAGTCACGTTTTGAATAGAAGCTGCCTTAATGTATCAAACTGTCGCAAGTTATGTGTACAAAAAAGGAAGTAATATAACGGAATGACTATTGCAGATTTATACGTACGGACTTAGTTTTTGTGATTGAATGCTAGCATTCTTTATTGAGTGACAAGAGTACAATATGTTGTACTTATTTATCTATTACATTTCAACCCTGGTACCAATCTATGTAAATAAAAATTAATGTTGCTAAGCGTATAACTCGAGAATGGCTCGATCAATTCGGCTAATTTATTTTTTGTATGTTCCTTAAGGCCCACATAAGATTTTTATACTAAAAATAAAATTAAAAAATAAAATATATCTTACTATTAACTTTTGTCAGAACGAAGTCTGTCCGGGCAGCTAGTTTAGAAATATTTATCTAATATCTAGCTTGACTGTCTGATTTATTTTAAATGAAAACCTTTTGCTGATTAAAATTTAAACTAACAATTTTCTCTAAGCGAAAATGTGTAATTATTCTACAATTCAACTGCCATTTCTAAGCCACTAGAGACAAAATTAAGTTTTAATTAAACATTTTGTAATTTAAAATGTCATTTATTTTATCTATTATTTCTTTTGTCTTCAATATTAAATAGCTTTGATCATCGATTTTTTGAACTAATTCCATGCCGCTATTGAGTTATAAATAGCTTGCGTAAATTCAAACTTCAAAATTTCCTCAATGTCACGGACTATTGATACTTAGTCTAGACTTCTAGAATCTAGACTTTAGGTACAAACGGGATCTCTACTAATACTTAACTGCTTATCTTGTCTCTAAAGATGCTTAAACCGTTACAAGAAGGCGTTTGTTGTCACTCATGTGTATAATGAAATTAGTTTAAAAATTTGTTTGCAGACCCCTTACTCAAATGTGATTATTGAATCTTTGAAGCCAAACTAACTAAAATCCTAAGTTCCATTAGCATTTATATAGCTACTTGTAATGGGATTATCTTCAAAGGTTTGCAACGGAAACACCTGAAATAGTAACTTCCTTTAGACAAAGGGCTATGCTATCGATTTTCTTAATCAACTAAAGAGGCTCCCTTTCCGCTTTCGCAGTAATATTTATTATATCCTCTCTTTACATTTACATCCAGATATAACCAACTCTTTACCTCAAAATCACTTCAAGTTTCTCTATGAGCGTTCCCTCAGATATGTGTATTTAACGTTGATATTAAAAACCCCTTCTCATACATATTCCTTTTATTCCATTTACTTTTCCGTGTACAATCTTGGAACTCTAATTCTTTGAAAACCATTTCTATAAGACAAGTTCACTCTCTTTTTTTTAAAAAGGCGCGGATATCTTCAGCGCCTCCGTTCAATATATGTAGTATTTTTATGTGTAAACTAGCTATGCCCGCAACTTCATCCGCGTGGAATTTAGAAAAAAAAATATTGTTCATGTCGTAGAGTTACAAAATATGTAAACATATTTCTAAAATAAAATTAGCCTCAGTTACTCGTTATTACATCAGCTATCTGCCAGTGAAAGTCCCGTCAAAACCAGGCCAGCCGTTTCAGAGATTAGCCGGAACAAACAGACAGACAGACAAAAATTGTACAAAAAAATATTTTGGCATAATATGTACAGTGTATAACATCCATATGCATTTAGTAAAAAGTGGTTACTTTAATATTACAAACACACTCTAATTTTATTTATTTGTGTAGATGTAATAAGTATATTAATTTATATGTATAATGTATGTATTCTACCTGTATGTGTTATTATTTTTCATATATCTGCGTATTGTATAACATGCTGTGTGGTTACGGCACTAAAGAATGTAGCCACCCCCTCTCTTCCCGTGGGTGTCGTAAGAGGCGACTAAGGGATAACACAGTTCCACTACCACCTTGGATCTTAAAAAGCCGACGGATGGCGGGATAACCATCAATGCTGGCTTTGAAATAAACAGGCCAAAGACGGGCAGCAGCGTCTTCGGTGCGACAAAGCCAGCCCTGCGGTCACCAAACCGCCTGCCCAGCGTGGTGACTACGGGCAAAACACATGAGTTCGCGTCATAATGTCGGGCGCGAACTTGTGGAGGCCTATGTCTAACAGTGGACTGTGATAGGCTGAAGTGTGTATAGCATGCACTTGGATATTGTAACCTGATGTGTTTGTATATTATTTACACGTTTATTATTATCAATTACTTTTATGCCATTTATTTATGAGTTCAATTCTTGTACACTTTCTTACCGTTTCTCTTGTTCTATAATCCTACCTATACCCAAAGTTTACCTGAAAGGTTTTAGCGATAAAACAGCTTTCGCATATCTAACGATCACTTTTTATGGCGTTAATAAAGAATATTATTATTGCTATAGCATTTTGATGCACAAAAGGCGAATGAGGAAAACATGAGTTATTTTAATTAATTTAGTTAATTCGAGGTAGCTAATACCTAGTAATTTTGTGTTAGTATTAAAGGTTTTTTTTATTGCTACGACGAAAGTTTAGTTAATGCCTGACAATATATAGTTTGATATCCGGCAAGGATATATCTTTTTAACCGACTTCCAAAAAAGGAGGAGGTTCTCAATTCGGTCGTATTTTTGTACAAGTATTTGTTTCAAATTCGATTATTTGTATTTTAGTATGGTTGGGAGACCGTACCTAGGAGAACATAAATTAACATTTTGTAAGGATTATTACTTTCAGTGAGATAATTATCCGATGTTACAGAGTCAAGTGGAGAGGCGAATAAGGCTAGAAGTTAAACATCTTTAGATATTTCCTTAATTTTCTATAAAGTTCTGTAAACATTAAAAATTACTGTTTATTATGAGACATTTCGTTTGATAGATCACTGTTTTCTTGTAATATTTTAAGCTACTAATGCTACAATCTGATTGATAGATTGATTAATTAAGACTATATCGTACTTCTGCTCGGCAAAGGATTCTTTCTCATATAGGAAAGAAAGGGTTGGAGCTTAATCTACCACGCCGCTTCTTTGCGGGATGTTGGAAAACTTCCGTACAGTGTGTAACGGTATTATCAGGTGTCTGTGGTAACAACCGGGACCGACAGCTTTACGTGGTCTCCGAGGTACGTTCAGGAGACACAGAAAGACATACTCCCAGGCGAGGAACAAATATTTGTTAATACAATTAGCAATCCTGAGCGGGAATTGAAACCGTGGTCGTCACCAGTAATTTAATCGGCTACACACACCACTAAAATACCATGTTTTCCATTTCACAGTAATGTACAGAAAGTAACACGTTAAAACTTTTTTAAGACCGTCTATCGGAATGAGTGCCTCTTAACTTATTTCGTCAGTTAAAAATAAAGCTTATCTAACTCAAATAAAATGTTACATAGCAATTTTAGTACCTTAGTATAAATTTCACACCAGTATAGAACGATAGATAAAATCGTTTACCGCGCCAACGACAAAATCTTAAACCACAAAATTGGCTGCGCAATAGCCCTCGAACAACAGTCACATAGAACCACTCCGAAATCATAAAAATATTATTTATCACAACTAGTTTATTAATCTTTTCACAGTAAATAATAAAATTTTATTTAGTATTAATTAAAGACGTTTGAGGTATTACATTTATTATTAACATTAATACAGATAGAATATGTAAATTTAGAATATTATCGTAACGGAATCAATCTCTAAGTTATCGCCAAAAGATATTAATGTCAAATAGTTAGAATCAAGTATGCAATGAGTTAACTAAAATATTAAATATAATATAGAATAAGTATTAGAAATGATGGCATACCTATATGAATATAGGCTGTGATTGGAAATTGGTTGTTCAAGCTCATAAGTCTTAAGTAATTGAAACATAAAAATTAAGAATACGGCAGCATGACATACCTGAGGTAGGGCACAGTAGGAAATTTCCTTCTCAAAATATAGAGCAGCCCGACTGGTGTAGTACCTCGATCTCACATAAGATCACAGCTAAATAACATTGTATTCAAGGAGTGTATTTGTGTTCCTGTTGGTGATTAAGGTGATCAGAGCTCCTGGGGGGGAGGGCATTTGGGATGGGCCTAATTAAATTCAATGCCCACAATTTAAATTGGAGATGGGGTCGGCAACGCGCTTGCTATGCTTTTGGTGTTGCAGTCGTCTATAAGCTACGGTAGTCACTTACCATCAGGTGAGCCTTAAGCTTGTTTGCCGACCTAGTTGTATAAAAAAAAAAGATTCAATTAAATTCAATGCCCACAATTTGAATTGGGGATGGGGTCGGCAACGCGCATGCGATGCTTTTAGTGTTGCAGACGTCTATAAGCTACGGTAATCGCTTACCATCAGGTGAGCCGACTGATCAGTCGGCTTTAAGTAGTAGCTTTAGCAGAATAGTTTTTGATTAATCTCGTTACTATGTTACTTTGATTAATCTGTGGATTCGCGTTGTTTTCAAATTAACACATTTTTTATACCCAAAAAACGGACTGCGTTAATTTGTAGGCCCAATATAAATATAAATAAATCGCTATATGTATTACTAAGTGCAATATTCGAGAATATTTTACCCGAGTTTTCTAATACTTCGTAGGTTCTTATGGAATAAAAAATTTAGAAAATTACACAATAAATTGAAGAGCTTCAGAAAATGAACGATTATATTAATTGAATGCGTTTGACATATAAAAGGACACAACGAATGTCGGGCTATCATCAGATCAGATAACAAATAAAAGAATGGGAAAAAAAGTATAAGCTTGAGAGAAAATCCACTAAAAAAATATACAATACAAGAAATTAAAGCAAAACGTAATAATTCTAGCAGTTGAAAGAAGAGACATATCAAAAATAACATCGATTTACTTCTAATAGCGTCCCTAGGGTTATACCTAATGTTTTCTTACGAGTTCGAATTAGGTACGAGTACGACTTATTCTTGGCACAGTCGACTATAAAAGTTGATTACTATTTGCAATTTTAATTTCTTGCTAATGAATACTAGAAACAATCAACGACTGTGTATAAAGATATTTAATATTTTACCATATTGAAATAAAAATAAATAATATTAATATTACGTAAGTACAAGGAATATAGTAATATCATCTCGAATAAAACAATTTATTTTAATTAATTAACTGTTAATAAATTTAATTAGCGTTCATAACTTTGTTCATATTTTTTATTGAAATAATCTAATTATTTTATATTTACTCTTATGAGCAAACTTTCTAAAGTATTATTAAGTGTAATAGATACCAAGTTTCTTAGAAACAGTAAATAATATTGTTTTATATTTAATGTAATGGCTAGGAATTTCAAGTCCGGAGACCGACTTACACTCCAACAATTTTTATGACTTCTTACAACTAGTGAAGTGGGAAATATGTTTACGTATCTCATACAAGCTACAGGTGAAAATTCAATCCACATTCATTACATTTATTTTCAAGGCAATATCACCTGTATATCGTACAAAATAAGATCTGAAATGGAATGCATTTTTCTGTCTACAGCAAACTACATTTTTATTCTAATAACGCAAGTGATTTTAAACCGTATTGCTTTGTGATAAAGTTGTTTCGTCATTTATTTATAAGTTCAGCTGAGCTCTACTCGTTTCTGCAGTCCTGGTACAATCCGACTCACACATGTCACGGTGGCCCGGTTCCTACCATATATCAAGGTCACATGTTGCTATCGTTTGTCTCATTCGCTCGTCACATCAAATTATATGGATAACAAGGTTGCGTATACATTAACAACACATGTTAATGTGACAAAAGTAGGCACTACAAGCAACTTTCTCGTAGATCGCATAAGTGATGTTTACTGAAGGGAAACATAAAATTTGTACTTGCAACTTTGACTGTTTGCTTAAACGCCCTCTGTTTTTAGGGTTCCGTATCTCAAAGGAAAAAACGGAACCCTTATAGGATCACTTTGTTGTCCGTCTGTCTGTCAAGACGCAAGGGAATCAAAACCTACTGGGTGTCTCCCGTGAACTTAGAATATTGGGTACGAAGCAACGTCTTATAGTACAGATAAAGGAAAAATTGCGAGAAGCCTACATTTTTAGTTACATCATATAACAAAAATATTTTTAATAACTTTTGTACGGAACCCTCGGTGCGCGAGTCCGACTCGCACTTGGCCATTTTTTAAATACACAAGCAGTAGATAGAGTAATAACAAAAAGCACATAGTAGTCATTGCCTGGTTTATTTTTAGTAAACTAATGAATCTCTATAAGCATAACGGCTGGTGGGCAACAGTCGATAAGATAAAACAAATAAATGAGTATGACCACAAAACAATTTATTTTCCTTTTAAAATATCCGCATTTTAATAAACTGTCTATAGGTAAAATTATTTGATCCAAAATTAATTGACTAATTAAAAAAAAAATTAATGTACTGACATCTTTAGAATGTTCTTATTAAAATACGTAATGTATCACTTTTACGAATATTTCGTAAAGGAATAAATGAGAAACCTAGTGCTTGAGCTTCGAATTATTCCTAAGAAGTACAGAGCTTATCTATACATATAATAAAATGATAGGAAAGTCAATGTATGTCCGGGATAAACTCAAAAAGTACTGCATGGGTTTAATTCAAATTTGGCACGAATATTATTAAGTAGTCGGGTCAGAATATAGGCTACATATTATCACGCTATCACCTACGGGGAACGAGCAGTGAACACACGCAGACGACGTCGCGGGCAGCAGCTAGTTATCCACATAACACTAATCTGATGTCACGTGCTAAATTTGATTTGTTTCATTAAAATTTATGACCCAAAAAATCACACCACGCAATAAATCTAGTCCATTGCGCCGTTATTAAATAAGATAGCTTTACAAAGCATTAAATGATACGGCCCTCGTAAAACAAATATTAGATTCAGTTGTAAAACGATCGTTGTAAAACACCTTAAAGGCCGTTCTTACTTCTATCACGGGCTATTACGGCAGCTCGACGTCTAACGCGCCTATTCTGCCTGTCTAGATGTTTTCAGTCGAAAAGTACGTACCTACGTCAAAATAATGATAACAGTGAAATTTAAAATATTATGTTTATGAACATTAATCATTGATTTTCATGTAGTTTAGAGAAATAATATTACACAAAAATAGACAATAACTGAAACAAACTGAAATATTCAACTTGTATATTTAAAAAGCATTATTTAAGTGTACTTAAAACAGCTCTTATCTGTAGAAGAAGATTATTGAGTAATCATCAAAGAGGACTAAAGTACATACAATACGTCTATAATAAATAATAATAGGATCGTTCGTGAAATAATTACAATCCTTACAAACTTTTCACTTATTGTGTTCTAACTATTGTCTGTCATGAAAGCAACATCCGAACGAAGTCACACAGGTTATTGAAATACTTGTTAACACGCTTATTGAAGCTTGATAATTAGTAATTAACTACCAAAACTTCGAATTTAATAATAACTCATGTAAATTTTCTCTGATTCTATAAAATAACAATGTTTTACTGGGCGTACATGTATGTACGTATATGTAATAACTGATTAATTAACAACGCTTCTGGCTCAATTAAAACTTGTTTTGCTAATTATAATCAATTTTAATACAAAATATGTAAATTATACAGATATTCGTAATCAGATTAAGTAGTTTAGTTTAAAGAAACTAGTTAAAAATACTGCATTTAAATCGATCACAAGCAAATAGCATAATAACGAATTGTCAATATTCTATTTGAAATTTAACATCCTTAATGTATACAACAGTTGATAACATACTATATAAAAATAATTTTAATAATATAATATTGTTTGAATCAAACTTTAAAATTCAAACACTATTAAATTAAGTTTATTGTTTGACTGTATTTTAAGCCCTAAACGTAGCCCTGAAATCCTTAATACAGAATAATTTAAATTAATTTTCGTCGGTAAACTTGAAGCTACTTTAAATTACATAAGTCAAATTTGTAAGGTCATAACTAGATTTCAGGCTTTTTGTTTAACAATATTTGTACAATTCTGCCAGTAACGCAATCATTACTAATCAAAACCATCTGCGTTTATACATATTATTTTATTTAATACTAGCGACCCGCCCCGGCTTCGCACGGGTGCAATGATGACATTTTTAAATGACAGGATCTTTACGTAATATTCCGACGTGGCGGCTGAGGTACTACTCTTACAACACGTAATATTACGGGGATGGCGGTTAAAGGGTTAAATGTTTCGCTGTTAATTACTTCTAACGACGATATCTGAAAACCTATTCATCTGATTGATATAGTGTAAAGGGCAATTTTAATCTGCATTAAATTCCTAAGCTAACTAAAATATTTGTTTGGATAAGGATTAATACTGAACTAAAGAAAATAGCTTGGAAAATAACGTAATGTTTTTAATTAAAAATTTGAACATAAAAGTGGTTATTGTAAGTCAACCGTAAGAGATAGAGATATGCTATCGCGGACTTTTTTGTAGCATTTTTATAGATTTAGAATTCGCTAGTACATTACTCCACTGTATCTTTGCTAGTTTACGCGGCGTTTGCGTGGAAAGCTCCCAGTTGGCCCGATTTTGTGCGACTTCTTCAACATTTATCGCCGTATTTCTGCTAATTTACATAAAACTATTCTAAATTATATACATAAACCTTCCTCTTGAATCACTCTATCTTTAAAAAAAAACCGCATTAAAATCCGTTGCGTAGTTTTAAAGATCTAAGCATACATAGGGACATAGGGACATAGGGTCAGAGAAAGCGACTTTGTTTTATACTATGTAGTGATTATGACAAACAATACGTATACACTAACAAAATCAAAATAAGTAGGTACGTATTTTTACGAAAATATTATGTAACGCATAAAACATACACATAAAGTTATATATGTACAAATAAAATAAAAATGTTATATATATACAAATTCAAATGAATTAGTATCAACAAATAAAAAATGCAATATTCCTGTCACATTTATTAGTTAAAGCATAACAAATATTGAAAAATTAATGACTAGGTAATTATAAGGATATTAATTAATAATAATAACGTTAGTATACAAAGTAATACTCATTCATAATAAAAAAATATAATAATAAATAATAACAACATATATGAAAATATATAAATAATAAATAATAACAACATATATGAAAATATATAAATAATAAATAATAACAATTAAAATAAAAAAAAAATCAACAATCAAGCATAAATAAACGACAACACATACATCGTACTAAAAAAAGTTGCCTGCGTACAAAGTACACAATATTATGTCAGAAGTGAAAATTCTTTGGCACACTAGTTGAAAAAAAAAACTAATTACAAAATTTAAAAAAAAAAGCTAACTCAGCTCAGCTCAGTCAGGCTGTTTTCCCTGGCGGTCACCCATCCAATTACTGACCGCGCCCGACGTTGCCGCGTCACAATCTCTCAAATTTTACCCCTCTGCGCCTAAAGAAGTTTCACTTAAAAATATTGGAAATATAAAATTTTAACAACCTATATAAAAAAGCAAAAAAAAAACTGAAATCGACATTTTTTCACATAATTATTTTAAATATATTATTTAAAATAATTATGTGAAAAAATGTCGATTTCAGATTATTATTTTTTTGCTTTTTGTTGATTAGAAGTTGGCATACAAATAGATATAATTTATCTGAATTGATTTATACATGTAACTCAACATTAATCTTTTAATCAAAAATAGCAGCCCTGACGTAAAAGCTTAGGTTTTGTAACGAAAGTTGTAAAAAGTTGACGGTCTTACAGTTCTCATTTGGGCGCGAATATTTAATAGAGCCAATATCTGGAACAGTCAATGACGCCATTCAACATTTTCAAAATGTTGTTTATAATAATATAACAATATTATGTATTACATAGACTGATGATTTTAGCTCCGTTTTCAGAAACGTATAGTTTAAATATACATAGCTTCCTTTGCCTTATTGTAAGTACGTATCTATTAAATAAATGTTCAAGGGATACGTGATATAATAATAATATAATAAATATTATTATATTATATTATAATAAAATATAAAATTTTAACACATAACACACATTTTCTTAAGACTAGTAAGTCTTTTTTGTACCTATTTAGACAGTCGATCTGAAGGGGTAAACTCCAGTCGTGCGTCGTAGCTGACACACGCAATTTTTTTCATCGTAAAAATTTACTCTCATGATTTTTCCCTAACGCGCCAAAAAAAGTATAACTTTAAAAATAGAGGACGACATTTTAGAAATTATATAAAAAGTAATAAAAACAATACAAATAAATATAAACACAACATATTACCACATACATAATTTCATATGACATCAAGTCGGAACTTGTTTATGTTTTTTATTATGTTTGAGCTCCACGAACGATTTCCATCACTTTCGTAAGAGTGTCAAAATTAGTAACAAAACACGCGATGAATACATAAGTGATAAGATGTTACGTGTCCCCCGTAATCCAAGGCTTGGCGAAAGTCACTTTCACTCGAGACATTTATTAAACCAGTTGCTTATCCTCGTTTTGTGCATCTACTAAAAATATATAAGGCAATTTGAATGTGCTACGTTAAAGAACAAACTATATTATTAGAATTTAATTTAAGTTTTGAATATTTGTATGTTCTTGTTTTATGAACATTATGGGATAGATCTTCTTGTTATTTTAGTTACAGTATCTACTAGCCTAAGCCTATTGACTTTTTTGTGAGATTGAACCTACTTTAGTGTTTAACTATAATATATTAATAAAGATTTTTAAAGCTAAATAAATTAACCTTGTATACTCTAACACAAAATTTTAAACAATCGAACGAGCAAAGTATTAAGTTTTGCTATGGTATAGCTTAAAAAAACAGTTTTGCTATTTTAATATGTTTTATATAATAAATAAATATATTATTTTCATTATATAACGCCTTGGCATAAATAAACAAATTCAATATTCATGCCTTAACTCCGTAACAAACCGAGTTCAATGACCCTCTTATATGAATGGAAAGAATGATACGATTCATTATTATTTCTAGACTACAATAGACATCAATCCGTTTTCATAAAAATATTATCAAACAATCTTCTTGATTGATTGCCAATGTTTATTGAATTAGGAATGGATAATAATTATGGTATGCGTAATATGCATACCTCAGTATACTACTACAGAGAGGGCCTTACTAAATTAACAAGTGATAGTAAAGTGACAATGAATTTCTGATATCAACTCGTTTAAACATAAATGGCTTTACTGCGGATTTTTGCCGAGTTCAAACAAATATTGTACCTACTGTAAGAGTGTACCTAACTGTGACTAAACATTCCACAGCTCGATATTTGCATATCTCAAGAAGAGACTTAATTCTCAATGCTACTGCAGGTTGCAGTTTTTTCGTTTTTTGAATTTTTCATTCAAAACTTTCAGGTTCGTGATGTATTCCCAGGTGTTTTAGTTGCAAAATCAGCAGTTTCAACCAGAATATGTTAAATTCTTTGAGTTATTATCGGCTCTGTAATGAACACATAACAAGAGTTCAATAACAGTTAGTCAAGATTACTAAGTTACATGTTACTAATAGTTAAAGACTTCTAATTTTTTACTTAATATGACTAAAACAATACCTATTTTGACATACGATATCTTACGTTAGTGAGATAGCAACATCAATGACTTCAAAATTATTATAATTAAACATCGAATTAGTAAAAACTTTATTAAAATTCACTACAAAATAATTATTTCCTCAATTATCTGAATTTTACTCAATATTATATTTTATGTAATACAATTATTATACTAAATCACACACTTCTTCAACAACAACGGCATCCAATAGCAAAGGTAGCAATATACGTGTTTCGTTTTTTGAGTACTAAGTCTTCAATGTTTATCAACTACTAAAGGTCTTACGGTATATTGCTACATGGTACGAATACTAGTAACAACTCACGAGATCGCACATAGAGTTATGATCAAATCATACAACTCAAGACTGATTGATAGGATATAAAATAGTGTGGTGACACATGATTGTAGTATTAAATTTAGTCACGCTACGTCTACAAGGGCTTGCTGGTCGTGATGAAAATTACAGAATTGTCCCTTCGCAATTTTATACCGCTAGGTAATTTTATTTGTAACAACGTTAGGTTTGAAGTTAGTCGAGAATTTGAGACCTTACTACCTAAAGGTATTTGTCCATTTAGCAAATATAAGATCCACCAGTAAAGTTGTGCATTGGTAGATAATAGTATGTCTAAGTGTTGATATATCTCTGTTCGTCTCTCAGTCAAGGTTTCAAGGTCGGTCAGTCTTTATTAAGTCGGTTAAAAACGAATAGAGACAAAACTAACGTGAATACAAACGGTAGAAAATTGCTATAAACATAATTAACGCTACCTACTAAAAATGAATTCACTTCAAGCGAAATTTCCGTTGTCATAAACGACGCTACTGAGAAAAAAAAAATACAAGAAATAAAATAATTTTAATTCCCAGTATTTTGTTCTAGTGTCACTTCATTTTCGATTCTTTCACTAGAATTTTAATTATTATGCGCTTTATAAAATAGTGTAGTTTACTTATATTAGAGAAGATTGGTTATTATTTTGATTTTGTATCGATTGATCGATCGATTCAGCCTGTAATATCCCACTGTTGGGCATAGTCCTCTTCCCCATGTAGGAGAAGGATCGGACCTTAATCCACCACGCTGCTCCAATGCGGGTTGGCGGATATATTTCCTACTATGAGTAACGATCGGTATCAGGTGTACATGATAACAACCGGGACCGACGGCTTAACGTGCTCTCCGAGGCACGGTGGGGAGACCCACAAGGACTGCACAAACATCCAGACCACGTCAAACATCTGTATGGCCAATGCAAATGTTGTCGTGTGCGGGAATCGAACCCGCAACCGCTCGCGCAACAGCCAATCGCAATCCAGTGCTGTGACCGCTGCGCCAACGCGGCGATGATTTTGTATGCTATTTTATAAAATTTACTTTTTAATATTATACCTGGTTGTAGGTTTTTAGTATATTTTAAAATTGAAAACTAAAAGAGAATTAATATTAAATCTTCAACAACTCGAAAGAACGAGGAAACTATGCAGTTGGTTTAAGCTATCGGTTTCAATAACTTTCGAATATTTTCAAAGTGGTATATTAAATACATTGTATAATATGTAGCACGAAATTTCCTATTCAGGATTTCATATTATACAATGGGAAATATATTTTAAAAATATCTAAAACAGTTATTGTTCAAATAATTATATAATTTACTAGCCGACCCGTGCCCACTTCGTTGGGCGTTAATTATCTTTTTCTTTGTGATGCATTACCTATGTGGTGTAGTTCTTAGTATTTACTAAGTTCTATTAGGTTCATTGTTTATAGCAAGTATTGGACGTATACACTCGTAATAATATCGTGTATTTATTATTTTAAATTACAGAACCAAATAACATACTAAATTTTATAGCACTTATACCCCGTCCGGCGACTAATTAGCTTTTTGACAGCTCACGCCTATAAATTACAGTTTTTTTTCCGGAATAACGTACTAAAAATTTTACAGTAATGTCATACTTTATTGACGATTTGATTGATTGAGTGAAGTAGGTACCCTGTGCATAACAAACAACCACAGACTATGAAAGAGTTCTTGAAATAATAAATCGATAATAAATCGACCATATGATAAAAATAATTTTACGTCATGTGATTATTGTTTCTATAAATTTAATACAAAAAAGGAAATAAAAATAGTATCTATGACCCCCAAGATTGATTACTTGCAAGGAATTAAGTCGAAATCTTGAAATTTAATTGCAAACCAAGAATATAGAGCAATAACTCTGTTAATTCATTTATTTATTATTTATATATTTCATTTATAATTAAAAAAACTAATAATCGCATAAATAAATAATATTTTTAAATTAAATGTATTTAATTAATTCGATTGAAAGTTCTTCTTAAATAAAATCGATTATTATTTCGAATCGAATAAATAACGTGTGAGGCAGTCACTAATGTCAAAATTTCTTGAAGTGTCAAAAAGATCATTAGTCGCCGGGCGGGGTATAAATAAATAATATGTTACTTCAACGCCATCTATCAAAAATCCCGAAAACGACGTCGATAGACTAATAAATAGTCTTCTAATGGCGATAGATGGCAGCGAGAGATGGTAGTACATTTACCATTTTCGAGTTATATTTTTATCTTTTTCCTTTTATCTTGTCACTCCTGAATAGTGTAGCTTTCTGTTAGCGAAAGAATTTTCATGATCGGATCAGTATTTGCGAAGATTACCCTGTATATACAAACAAAGTTATAAACTTTACCTATTTATAATATTAGTATAGATAATCACATGACGTAAAATTATTTTTATCATATGATCGATTTATTATCGATTTATTATTTCAAGAACTGTTTCATAGTCTGTGGTTGTTTCTTATGCACAGGGTGCTTCACTCAATCAATCAAATCGTCAATAAAGTATGACATTACTGTAAAATTTTTAGTACGTTATTCCGAAAAAAAAACTGTAATTTATAGGCGTGAGCTGTCAAAAAGCTAATTAGTCGCCGGACGGGGTATAGTGCACGTGACGATATATTTCAATAATGCAATTTGCTTTCAGATCGGCGAAGTGTTAGACAAAAATAAAATAGAGAATTATTTGTATTGTAATATTGAAAAATCGAAATAAATATCCCGAAATTTTAATTACCTGTAAGTAATGTATCTAAGCCGATAAAATAAAACAGAAAGTAAAGAGAAGAAAGTAAGACTGAAGCTAAAGAAACAAAAAATTATGATAAACACAAATTAGAGTTATTTCTGAAAAGACTAAACAACAAATAATAACTATAAGAAATATTAAAACAGAAGTAGTTATAGTACTTAGTAGAAATTAAAATGCAAAAATAGTTTTGAAGAAAACTTTTGACCAAAACTACGTCCGGAGTAGGTACCGATAAAGTAAAACAGAAAGTAAAGAGAAAATATATAAAATAAAAAATAAACGGCAGCGGGCGCCTACAGCGATGAATAAAATCGTAATAATATCGTGTATTTATTATTTTAAATTACAGAACCAAATAACATACTATAAAGAACAAATTTTAAACCACTTAAATAAATAATATGTTGCTCCAACGCCATCTATCAAAAAGCGTAAAAACTTCGTCATCGATAGATTCAAATAGACAGTAAATAAAATAGAGTATTAAATAGTTAAATCTAACAGCGATAGATGGCGTTCGTTTCTTTGTCATTTTCATAATATATTTCAATATTTTTCTTTTTTACTGAATTTTTTTGTACAATTACAATAAAATATAGCCTATGTCACTCCTGAATAGTGTAGCCTCTCACTATTTTCAGCAAATCAGATAAATATAAATGTTTTAAAATCACCAATTAATTTCTAAGGCAAATAATAATGCTTGATTAGATTGAATTGTTGACACGGCACGTCAGAGGACGCAGGTTCAAATCCTGGTGATTTAAAATCTTTATATATTTTTATCTTTTTCCTTTTATCTTGTCACTCCTGAATAGTGTAGCTTTCTGTTAGTGAAAGAATTTTCATGATCGGATCAGTATTTGCGAAGATTACCCCGTATATACAAACAAAGTTATAAACTTTACCTCTTTATAATATTAGTATAGATATATATATATCATAATTATCATGGTTCACTGCTTTTTATAATGATATTGTGTCGTACCTAATAATTCAATAAATAAATAATAATTTTAAATAATGAAAATGATTATTTTTTTAATGATTATATTTGTTTTTTTTTCAGTCACGCCACAAATGCCACCTGGCTTCAGCTTACCCGCCATTACTCATGTGGATCGCAACTGGTTTGCCATGTCCACCGATCCCATCGGTACCGTGGTTACGAAAGTTCATAGAGAACGAACTAATTCACGGGTTGTCACTTATGGGCTGGAAACCAGTGGACCACCAGCACCTTTCAAAATTGATTCCCATACTGGTGTAGTCACAGTCAATGATACTTTAAAAGATAAGGTAAAGTAGCATATATTAAAACTAATGCAATTAATGATTGATTTATGAACAAGAAATGAGATTTTGTAATCTATCGAATCCTGTTATACATTTCTTTGGATTCTTTATAGAAATTTTTGATTATGAATACCTGAATACAAATATTTTTTTATCTTTTCAGGAAAATCGATCATATTCTCTATGGGTGACCGCTTTCGATGGTTCATCTATTCCACAGCGCACAGAAGTTATAGCTACTATAACAGATAGTAATGGCTCAAGGCCAAATGTACCTCTTCCACCGCCATTCACTTTACCAAGCTACCCAAGCGTACCGGTACCACCAAAGTTTACTAGAACTACACACAGCACTACCAAAGCTACAGAATCAATTATCACAGAAGTAACAGTACCTGATACAACAACAACTACAACATTAAGTCCGACTGAAAAAGTCGAAAGTGTACCAAATAAAATTAAGCCGGTTGAACAGGTGGAAATGAAAAGTAATACTACAGTTAACGAAACACAGATGGGAAATGATGTTGCAATAACTGTGATACCCCTTGTAGCTATTAGTGGATTGGTGGCAATCGTAGCTGGTGTTATTATTTTTGTTTGGAGGAAAAACGGTAGAAAGAAATCTAAACTTGAAAAAGACGATATGGTAAGTTTTAAAATATCAATAGAATATAAAATTTATAACAAATAACGGCTAAATCACGCGTTACTCTTTTATCCTCATTTTTAGACCTAATGCGAAACGCATCAAATGCAAAATAACTTTACCTTACATTTTTGCTTATCCATATAATTTCCTCATTCCGATTGTCCACAGAGCAAAGACTCAAGTGGTATCGTGCTCCAAGATTCTCATGCACTCAACATGTGGGACCGCCCTCGTGCGTATTCAAATCGTTATGAGTCATGGGATAATAACCATTTACAGGTCAGTTTTGACCTTTTCCATTTACTTTTTCATCTATCTACTCCACAATCTTTTTTGATCTTCCGTTTTTATTAAATCCCCAATCTTATCCTGGACCTCTATTTTAGTATTGTTTAAATGTATGAGTATATTTATTTATTAAACCAACAGTTACGGAATAGTTTGTAACATGTCAGAAAGTTTACTATGTCACAAATTACAAAAAAGAATATCATTTTATTTAAATATGGATTATCGGTTATGGTAGTTATGATTTTTCATCCTGCCTTTAATGTATAATTTATCTAGCGCTAAAATATTTTGTTTATCATACTGGTCTTTATCGAGCCTAGCGTGATGAGATAAATAAACGAAAGTATATTTTTTTCCGAATTTATATTTGTGACGTATTATTATATTATGTTTCCAACGGTTCACCAAATAAGTTGTTATCGTAATCTAAAGAACCCTACAACACCAGAAGTACAAGACGCGTTTTTCCCACCCTACTCTCGCTGGCTACACAATACGTTCCCAGAAGCTCTGGATACCTTACTCACCATTAGAATACAACACTAAATTACTTACAAAAATCTTATGTAAAGTTGAGGTACTTCACCAGTTGGGCTGCTCCAAATATCGAGCAAGCTATTCCCTGCTACGTTCTACCTCAATAGAAATTAATCACAATGAATTAACTTAAAGAAAATTTTTCAGATTTCGGAAGAGACAACGATAAGTAAAGAAGAGCCAAGAGATGAATGGGAATTTCCTAGACATCGAATTAGGATATTCAATATTGTCGGCGAAGGTGCCTTCGGACAAGTTTGGCGCGCACAAGCTATCGATATTGATGGTAGGTAAAATCGTATTCAACTTCATTATTAAAACACTCAGCGATCAGCGTCCTCCTGTCTTTTTGTTCGCTTGGCCTGGCCGCTGAGTCGTTGCGTAACGTAAGAAGCCCTTCAAAAAGAAAAACTTTTGTAAGGAAATTTTTAATGATTTTTAAACAAAACAAAAAGTATTTATTATAGAGTATGTGTGTAATACTAATGTGTATTACAATTCATATCTTTTATTTTACTTATTAAATGATCTTTTATAAATGTCTTATTACCATTAGGAAAATTTACAATTATATGAGTTTTAAACGAAATTAAAATCCTTAAATTAATTAATCAAAATGTATGCATAAATTCGGTATTAAATAATTGTGTTTGCTCGCAAACGAAAAAAAAAACCCGGCTTCAATTTACAACGACAGGTAATAAAACTAAGGTATTTGAAAAATAGTTACTTAGTTAATATGACTAGCCCGTTGGTGCAGTCGTGGGTTTGATTTCCATCCCGAGTCTGGGTGTAATATATATTTATTTACATATGTAGTGTTTATATGTATGTTTAACGAAAAAAAAATATGTAACTATACCAGTCGGCTGTTACCTATAACACAAGCATTAAGTTGCTTACTTTAGGAACAGACGACCGTGTGTGTGGTTTTTAACATATTAATTATATTAAAAAAAAAAAATACACATAAGTAGGGATAAATCAAAAAGTACGCGTCAGATCTAAATCAAACTTAAATGAGACCACGTGACAAGCACGAATATTAGATTCAAAAATAATCATTGAAATTTAGTACACCCAGTAAAAAGTTATGAAGTTTCCTTAAACAGATTAAAAACTGCAAATACATTTTATCCAGAGAGGATTTTCTTACCTATTGTAATTGAAAAAGTTATCTAGTTTGTGAGTAAGTCTTACCAAGTCACTTATCACGTGCGACTATCATATCAACAATAATAATATCGATGTGAAAATGGATATTCGCTTCGAAGCGAATATCCATTTAGATTTTAGGCAGTAGCTAGTAGGTAATAATATATTTTCAACTATATACCATAACATATACTATATACCATAACTATATATCCACTTTCACATCGATATACCTAATTGAAAATATATTATTACCTACAGCCTTAAATCTTTGGTAGCAAATATGTACTAAATTAATCTGTATATTATTAGTCTGTGTATTGTAAGGTTTCCTTAAAATATTTACTTCTAAGATATTCATATTAAAAACATCTTAACTAAGGTATGTATTTTAAGTCAATTTTTAAGATTTTTTTTTTAAATTAGTTAAACGAAGTAAGAATTATATTTCTGGAGAAATTTTATGTAATCTTTAATTTATTATTTTACGTTTTCATAGTTCTGGATACTCATGTTTTATTTTCGAAACTTACAAATTTATTACATTTTTGAGTTTTAAAAAGGTATGGCAGGTACATTAAGGCAAAATTGAATTTGTCTTTATTATTTTTTTATTTTTTTATTGTCAAAGTAATTAAATTTCTAAATATTTTATTTCAGCAACAGAAGCATAGGTGTAACATAATTATAACTATAATTGTTTTTAAAAGTATTTATTCAATAAATAACGCTTCTTAAAATTTCATTATATTTTGTGAAATATTGTTATTAAAAAAAAACAAAAACAAATGATTATAATCCTGTCATAAATAATTCATTGTACAAACAAAAAATGTCAAGTGATTAATTTTCTATTTATATTCAGGTAAAAAAGGGGAACAGACCGTAGCCGTAAAAACACTCAAAGAGAATGCTTCGGAAAAGGAAAAAACAGATTTATTGCAAGAATTAACTGTAATGAAGAATTTAGGACCCCACCCTAATGTTGTAAGACTTATAGGATGTTGTACAGAAAAGGTAATTTTTTTGTTTTGAAATTTCAAATAAAAAGCGAGCGTATCTTAGACCACACGACTAAAACCACACGACTAAAACTTCTGCACAATAGGCCTGCACTGTGTCTTAGATATACGAAACGTGAAGTAGAAAATGTCTGCACGCATCTCTCTCTCTTGCTCCATTCGCCTCGCCTGATCACACTTTTCGTAACGCTCTCGTCACCAGCTTACTGCTCAAGTCATGCGTGCGTAAAGAAGTTTTACTTCAACTGTTGCTACGGCAAATCGTATGGGCAAAAAATTGTACGTTAATATTTTTTTCTTAATATTATTGCGGGGACTTTATCACGTTATATACCTTATGTAATGGCCGTAGTATGGCATTTAAAATGTAACTTTTTTGTTGGAACAAATAAAATTGCTCTAGTACTTTCGGACTATGGAATTCAAATTGCATATATACATTTATTATTATCATAGTTCTTAATTTTCACACAGGAACCAACTTTAGTTATAATGGAGTTTGTGAGTCTTGGGAAGCTGCAACAGTTTCTACGTGATTCAAGAGCTGAACGTCATTATGGGAATACCCACGGAGGAAGCCAATTCCTCACTTCACGCGATTTGACGCATTTCGCCTTTCAAGTTGCGAGGGGCATGGACTTTTTAAGTTCTAAAGGGGTAAGTTTCATACTATTCTAAATTACGCTAATTTTTAGGGTTCTGTACCCAAAGGGTAAAAACGGGACCTAAACTACTACTAAGACTTCGTTGTCTGTCCGTCTGTCTGTCACCATACTGTATCTCAAAAACGGCGATAGCTAGCTTTGTAAAGATTTAGTAATACAAAATTAACCTGTGATTCAATGTCCTATTTCTTGTAAAACGTTTGAACTCGAGTCTTGTAAGTCGATTGAAAGTTTCAGTGATAAGCTTATCGCAAAATGAAAATAAATAGAAGAAAATTATATGTAAATTAGAAGAGTAAGCCGGTTCAGTAACTCTAACAACGTTACTCCGCACTCTCTAACTCCTTAAGTCTTTATATCAACAACGTTGTTACCTACGTCGGTAGCGTTTATCACATTGTAGCGAACACTGCCCACACGGCGCATACAAATTAGATTGTTGAACTCGGCAAACAGTTTATTATTCGTTAGTGATACAAACTTTGAAATTATGTCGTTAAATAACAAGTTTTCGGTGCTAGATATGAAGATAGTGATGATGTTCCTTAATTTAAATTTTAATGATAAACAAACTAATTACTAACTTGCTTTTAAAATGAAACTTGAAAAAATAAGTACTATGCCATCTCAATTTTACGTATTTGCTATTTTTAATGGAAAGCAACATTTAAATATCTTAATGTTGTATTTATTCTACAGTTACTGCTGAGCTTACTAAACCAGTAAATTTTTATTAAAATTACTTTAGCAGTGTTGCAATTTTTTTTTAATTTTTTTACGATCTTTTTCTGTATACAATCTTTATGATAAATTGAATTCACGTAGTATCCCAAGAAAGTGAAAATAAATACGTAATTAAGAGATACATGAATTTATGTCATATTTGTATACCCAAATATAATATAGATTTCATATATTCAGTTTAGTGTAACGGTTTTATGAAATTTGACTGACTTTGCTTTGAAATTTGTTGTAAGATTATCTATGAAAGCAGTTATTGGTTGATATCTTACTAAGATATCAACCAATAACTGCTTTCATCCGTGACGGATCGACTAATATAGAAAATAGATATAGAGATAATAATATATACTAAATGATAGGGGATGATAAATGCTGAGCATTATTTCACCCTATGATTATGTTATGGGTACGAATTCAATGAATATTTACAATACAATATCAAAGTCAAATTCACGTCAAGTCCCTTTCGCTATTATATTATGAATATTAATTTGATCGTATCAAAGTATTTGCCAGTAAATATCAGGTACAGGTACAGGTACAGGTACAGGTACTTAACTATTTCTAATAAATTGGAAATTAACATAACTTCCAAACTGTACAATATTTTTAGCTATCAACTTACACTGTTGTGCAATTTTCTACTAAAAATAAAATTTAAAAAAGTTTTAAAAAATCTATGGGTCCATTGTTACAATAAATTGTAATTATTTACAACATTCAAATGACATTTATGACTTAACAAGCAAATCCTCATGTATAATACACAAGTTGATTTTCACAACTCTGTGCGGTGCATTTGATTCCATAAATATTTTTTGTCTAAAAAGTACTCTTGGATTGTTCTGCAATTTCAGCGATCTATATTCCTGTACATAATTATGTACAGGAATATAGATCGCTGAAATTGCACTATAGATTGCTGAAATTGTACATAATTATGTACAGGAATATAGATCGCTGAAATTGCAGAACAATCCAAGAGTACTTTTTAGACAAAAAATATTTATGGAATCAAATGCACCGTACATAATTATGTATTTCAAGTATGAAAGCCTGAGAGTGTAACTGACATCCTTCTACAAATTCCCATTTATAATGAACTAGTGGCGTCTCGCGATTTCTTTCACGTAATTTCCGATCTTGTGGGAGTGTCAAAATAATGGCCTAAAGGCCTTTTTAAGCGACTTCCGAAAAAGGAGCATATTTGGATTGCAGGAGGAGATTCTCAATTCGATCGTATTTTTTTTTCTTTCGTATGCAATATTTTTGTTACAATAAAGAGTACCAATCATTCAATCCTCACATATTTTCCCATTCGTAATATGAGTAGGAGTAGTCTGCTATAATGAAATATTTAATAATAATATAAAAAATTCTGTTTTGTTTTACAGATAATACACAGAGATTTAGCAGCTCGGAACGTTCTCATCACAGAGGAGAGAACGTGCAAGGTTGCGGACTTCGGCTTTGCGAGAGACGTCGCGGGCACTCATGTATATGAACGTAAAAGTGATGGACGCTTGCCAATAAGGTAGTCTTTACATATACACATATATCTATATATATAAAAGTGATTTCCACCCAAATATTAACTCATCACGATATCTCTGGAACCATAAGGCGTAGAGACTTGAAATCTGGTAGGAATACTCCTATCGCCGAGTAGAGGTCAGCTAAGAACGGATTTTACGAAATTCCACCCACAAGAGGAGGTTGCGGGGATGAATAACATAAGTATATGGCAAAACAGCGTTTGCGGGGTCAGCTAGTGTAGGTATATATTAGTATAGTACGTAAAAGCAAAAATTAAAAAAAATATTCATGACCCTGTAAATTTGTTGTTGTTGATGATATGAAAAAGAAAAAGTTGACAGCAACTTTTTTATAGGCTTTTAAACGTACTACAAATTTTCCATTTGACGTCATTCTCTAACTCTTACGTTTTAACTAAAAAAATTGCAAAAACCGGAAATTTAAACTTCAAAGCTATATAACAAATTAATTATTGAAGATAGAAATTCGACTTAATGAAATTTTTTGTACTAAATTTAATACTAAAAAAGTTCCATTCATTCATTTCCTTGAAAAATATTTTTTTCACAGTTTGCAGGGCAAAAAAGTATTAAAAAACCAAGTTTCCCGTGCTATTTATACGGGAAAACATAAAATTCGATGGATAACCTCTTAAAATTGAAATTTTCAGCTCCGCTTTTAACAGGAGCATTGTTAGAACATTTTCTGAGATATTTTTGTGTGAGAGCAACGATATATATTATATTAGCAATACCCGTGCGAATAATTCGCACTAAATAAGTATATAATATAATTATCACTTTACAAGTTTAAAAAAATTATTATTTTTTATTATTTATTTCAGAACTACATACTTATAAACAATATTCGAAGTGTAGATAAACTCATCTGTAACAATTTGTTTGTCACTTTCTGTAATTGATATAGTTACATTTTTGAAATCTCGAACTCTGGAAAGGGCAACGTTATAATATAGTTACAACTGTCCATGAGGGAATACTGGTGATGGCGGAAAAAAATCCTACTCGCTCTAACGTTTGGCCTTGAGATTTGTCGATCTTCGTAGCAAGGAATAGTAGGATCTGAAGGGATTAATATTATTCTTGGAATAATTACGGTTTTTTTAGAACCGATCACCGTTACAATAACATTATATTCATTTAAGTTTTATTCTCATTCGTTCACGGCAATTAGCGAGTCTTATATTTCGTCGCTCAGGTGTTTCACGACTAGGGGCTGACTTACTTCGACGTCTTTCTGCTTGATTTTCCAGTGTTCGTCGCCTAGGCATTTTATTTTATCGTTTTTGTAATTATTATTTATTATGTAAATAAATTATTCAATTCAATTTAATAATATCCGGCCGGATAGTGAAAACAAGGCCGGATAGGCCGGATACCGGATAGTTACCGGATATCCGTTTCATCTCTAGTTCTTCATATGTAGAGCGCGCGAGCACTGGTATACTAAATAGTGACGCGAGTACCGAGTAGTGGAATCACAGTACTCTGCAACTTTCATTCAGTAAACGATAGATACTTGATTTTTTTCCAGAACACGCGTAGTAGCAGGTTATAAAACCAAATAGATTTAGTAATAATAAAAAATATATATCTTTTCGTAAAAGTTCAAATACAGCCTTTTTGACTCTATTTTGTACAAAACTAAAACTAATTGTTCTAAGTACATATTTTTAATTAAGATTTTCATAACAAACATTGTTTATTGCACCTCTAAAGTCAGAAGATATTGCTTTTATCAAATATCAACATTAATTTATTAAATTTAAACGTAGATAATTAAAATTTGATGAAAAAATGTGAACTGTGAAAAAAATTCTTTGTACTTTGCCCTTGAATAAAAACGAGTACTTAATGAAAATTTTATTAAATATTTTTGATAAGCATTACATATTCTTTTCTTTTGTTTTATAAAATTCTACACATTTGAAAACTGAACTGAAAATAAATAAATAAGAGATGTCATGAAATATTTTATTTATTTTATTTTCAGATGGATGGCTCCAGAATCGTTGTACGATGATATATTTAGCGTTAAATCTGATATATGGAGTTTTGGAGTACTTTTATGGGAAATTGTCACACTTGGCTCCACTCCTTACCCGGGCCTGTCGGCGGGTGATGTCATGAGAAAGGTATTGTATACTATTACAATAATAGAAAATATTTTATTTCCTAATTTGTTTCTAGTCAATGGCATGATAGAAAATTTATTTCTATTGGAAGGCCTTTTTTGAGTTTGAATATTTGTATAGATACCATAAGAATACATAGAAGATATAAAGCTTATTTTTATTTTTGATCGAGTGTTTGTTAAGCTAGTCATCTGCTTCAAAGTAGTTTTTTGTGTTCAATATCTAAAATTGTCTTTAGAATACCCTTTAATTCTCATTTATCGAATTATGAGAGTCTACTGTCCTACCGTCTCTTAAACACAATGCTTTACGCAAAATTGTATTGTGCGTAAATTGTTATGAGATAAACAACACAAATTTTCTGAAATTGTAGTCCAATCATAATAAATATGCATTAATACATTTTGAAACAGTAGTGCTGAACCTTGTACTCAATCGGGTTTGATCAATTAACGTTAACTTTACTTTCACACTCCTAAAATGCACAGCAAAGATCGAACCGGTTAACAATCGTATTGAATCAAACAAGCGAACTCTTTGACTTTTTAATACATAATTATAATAGACAAAACATAAATTAAATAAAATTTTATTTTTATTTTATTTTATTTAGACAAAACATAGAAGAGCGTTAAAATGCTCTAAGCCTTTATTTATATTTTAATATCATTTGAAAATTTATGTCAACACATTGTGTTATTGTTGTTTTTATTATATACTAGCTTCTGCGCGCGACTTCGTCGGCGTGGACTCCGCTCCTGTTGGTCTTAGCGTGATGATATATAGCCTATAGCCTTCCTCGATAAATGGGCTATCTAACACTGAAAGAATTTTTCAAATCGGACCAGTAGATCCTGAGATTAGCGCGTTCAAACAAACAAACAAACAAACAAACAAACAAACAAACAAACAAACTCTTCAGCTTTATTATATTAGTATAGATTTTTATAGAGATTTTAACTTAGGCTGTTACCTGTTTAATTGTTTAAATCTAGTAGGTAACGGTAAAATAAAATAATACTTTGTTTAAATAGTAGTAATCAAAGACAACAAAAAGCGTATTAGTATAAAAACATTTGTAACATACAATTGTTTTTATAACAAAAAAGGAGAATAGATCTTTAGAACACAAATAAATGTAATTAACTTTATTTTTATTTTTTTTTCACTCAAAGGATGACGAAATTCCTTCACTGTTAACATAAGCTGGTTTATATATAGGTTGAATTTATCAAAGCTTCTTTGAAGAGATCTTAATGTCTAAACAAATTTCTTAGACTGTGCCTTATTGTGAATTATTTTAGAAGAAAAATCTTAAGTATTATTTAACTAAACGTGTATCAAAATGTCTCAGATATTTTAGAGGACAGAGCTTAAGACTTTATAAAAAGTTCCACAAGGATTATAATAAGAAGATTGATGTTGAATAAACTATAATATAATTATATTAGGGATGTACTTCCGAAAAGCTCTTACCGCCGCACAGAGGAGTATTTACGTTAAAAACCTGGCCAAAAGTAAAAAATGAAAAGTATTATAAAATTCAATGCAACCATCTCTTTCTAGTAGCTGGATAAATAATTTGTTTTTGATATTCCGTTACTTTCGCATTTTTTGTTTACCCCGAACGGCATACAGGAAGTCGGAACTCAGTCGTCGCCGTCAGTCGTCGTCTATGTTTTATCAAGGCTCGCATTTTAACACAAATTACACGTGGTGTTTTAATTTGTTTAATGTGCAATTTGTGTAAAAAAAAAATTTATATGGAAGGTGAAAGTATGTTCTTTAATAATAATGTTACATTTAATCTGTAGACACATTGATCCTTTTTTATTTAATTATTGATTAAAAAAATAAAAAATACTCTACTTTTTTTTAAAATTTAAGTAAACAATAGTGTTTTTGTAGGTGTTTCGGGTACTTCCGGGTAGTTAACTGTTACATAAAATAAAGTAGAGGCCTTCATAAAGGGATTGACAAAAGAAAATGTTCCGCTTTTTTCCGCCATTTTGTTTACCAGACATTAGAACGAATTTAGTAATAAATTAAAAGTAAAATAATTTCTGCTCAATTGGGTGAAGATATCTGCTTCAAAATTGAGTTGCAAGATTTCACCTGAACAAACATACATAGATACAATATACATACATACATTGCAAGTTAAGAAGAAAAAAATTGACAAAGATGAAGATGATAAAAACGACGATGAATTAGACTTTGATGACTAATTTGTTTCAAAATTAAGCACTTTTTTATAAATTATGATCATGATGATGGTTATGACCATTTTAATATTTTAAACGAATAAACATATTAAAAATTACTCTAAGTGTTTATTTATTTTATATTCACATGATATTTAAAAAAATAATTTTGGCCAGGTTTTTAGTGTAAATACTCCTCTGTGCGCCGATCGATCTGATATTTGGTGTACTAACGTATTTTGACCTCCTAATCACGAATATCATAACGAAAATTGGTGCAAACTAAAAAAAATACCCCTAACCTATAGCCCCTAGAGTGTTTTGTAGAGAGCCGGAGCGCTCCTCTACGCAAAATATGGATTTAGCAGGTTTACACTCTAAGCCGACGATATTGTAAATTTAAAAATAAATAGTTTTCAATTAGTTTGCCAAAGAAGTTTCACTTTGACATGTGTACTTTGTACGCACGCACCTTTTTAGGGTTCCGTACCCAAAGGGTAAAAACGGGACCCTATTACTAAGACTTCGCTGTCCGTCCGTCCGTCCGTCCGTCCGTCCGTCCGTCCGTCCGTCCGTCCGTCCGTCTGTCACCAGGCTGTATCTCAAGAACAGCGATAGCTAGACAGTTGAAATTTTCACAAATTATGTATTTCTGTTGCCGCTATAACAACAAATACTAAAAACAAAATAAAATAAACATTTAAGGGGGGCGATAATTTTTTATTAGTCTAAAACGCCATCTATCAGAAAATAGTAAAACTTCGTCAATAGACTATAAGTTTTCTAAATAGCATCATAGATGGCGTCATAATTAAATAAATATTTTACAGAATAAATATTTTACAGAAAATTTACTTATATTTAGTTTAGTCAATGGTACGGAACCCTTCGTGCGCGAGTCCGACTCGCACTTGATCGATTTATTTTAAGTGTTTATAATATGTAGTGATTGAATTTATTAAAAAAAAATAACTAGTGTTATTCGTGTATATTTTCTCTCAAATCTATCACAATGTAATATAATATCTAAAATTAATATTATTTAAAATTATATAACTATCTAACTAATATCAATATTACATTACAGGTAAGAGACGGCCATCGCTTAGAAAAACCAGAACACTGTAGACGAGAACTGTACAATATAATGTACTATTGCTGGGAAGCTGAACCGACTTCTAGACCAGACTTCAAGGAGGTTGTCGGGATGCTCGAGAGATTATTATGTACTGAGATGGATTATATAGAACTAGAGCGATTCCCAGACCATTCGTATTACAATGTACAACATTTGGATGGAGAGAAATTGTAATTATATGTTTTGAAATATAATATGAGAAGTTGAAGTAGCTAAAATTATGATGAATGTTTTCGCACTTTGTTTATAATGGACAAACAATGTGATGTGATTAACGAATAATATGTTGTAAGTGTTATAAGTGTTTACTTGTACTCCTTTTGATCCAAATAAGTTATTTGTTACGTTAAATAATCTCAATGTTTGCAATGTATAAAGTTTATAAAAAGATACTCCTAATTTCGTAATAAAATAAAGTTTTTTGTGTATAATTTGAAACATATTAAAACATTGAATTTGAAATAAAAAGCGACCCAATTACATCTGCTGTTGTCTTTATTAAGCTGTCTATTATTTTGGTCACACAAAAGCGATGTGCAGTGCCGACTTTAGGGTAGGGCGAGAATTGCAATCAGGAGGCGCCCTTTAAATCTCGCCCAGGGCGCTGATAGTACTAGTGACGGCACTGGCGATGTGTATAATATAAATTTATATTTTTCCTAAAAGCTCCGTTTACTTATAATAATCTTGTTTATATCTTGAATCATGATGTTGTAGAAAAATATTAGACTTAAAATATAATCTGTGACAAGTTTGCAAAAATTACATTAGTTTACATTTTAAATATATTTCTTTAACTAAATACCTATATTAAATCTCTTTACTTTGCTAGAAAGTCGAAAAATATGGATTTTATTTTGCAATAGCAACATTTTTTAACAGTGAACAGGTTCTTTCTTTTATATGACTACTGTCATTAAACGTCGAAAAAGTAATTTTAAAAAAAGCTGACATTAGTGACACGATAATTATAAAAATATTATATAGTAACATTGTAAGTAGGTACTAGTCCCTTGGAATCTAATATTTGGTTATATTATTCATAGAATTGTATATATAATTTTATTGTATTAAAATATACATTTTCAATAAACGTTGTTAAAATGAAAATACTGTTTTATTGATTGTGACTGTGATGAAGTGAGAAAGAATTTCTCATGCAGAAATATTTTCTTTTTACAATATATTTGTAATTTCGTAGGTTTCTCTATGAGAACTTCGATAAACGATAATTCAATTTTGATTGTGTGTTAATAAAATACGTTTACCATAATTGGGTTGGATTTCCAGGAATACGACTGGGAAAAACTTTTTGATTATCTTTTTCGAATTTTCTTATTAAAATACTGAAGTTACGTACGTTTCATCATTATATAAATGTTTCTGATAGCTGTGGGTTGCGATATAAGCTGCCTGTAATTTAAATTATACTACTCTACTAATTAATAAAAATATAATTATTTAAACGCTTAACTTCTGGATCTTAAAATAATAAAAAAACACTTTACTAGCTGTTAAAAAGCTATTAATATTTCGATTCAGGATTCACTATTCAACCCGTAACATCCCACTGTTGAGCATAGGCCTCTTTATCCATGTAGCAGAAGAATTGGAGCCTAATGTATCACGGTACTCCACTGAGGGTTGGCGGTTATGTTCCCTTAAATGAGTAACGATCGCTATCAGGTATTTATGATAACAACCGGGACTGATGATTTAACACGTTCAGTGCCATCGACTCGCCCTGCGCGTTTACGTTAATTTCATTCCAGTGCCGGTGACTCGCGTGGCGAGTTCAGTATTTTTCGTTAATATTTTCAAAACGCTTCTGTATATTCTGTTCAAAATTACATGGTAGACTTAAATATGATATTATTTAAACATTTACATGGTGGGTTGGATGTAAAGAATATTTTTACATTTTGCAATGCCATGAACTCGCTAGGCGAGTTCAATGCCACAGATTCTCAAACTTTAACGTCGTCAAATTAATAGCTTGGATACTACTTATAATATGAAACTAAAACAGAATGAAAGCATCACAAACATCTAAATAACAGATAAATTACGGTTTTATTAACAGATATGATTTTATGTTTGATTTTTAGTAGGTTGATTTGGCGTTCACTGTAAATCTAATATCAAATTGGATAATTCTTTTTTGTGTTTGTTATTGTTAGGACAAGTTTCGTATAGAAGAAAATTAAAAGTTTTTTTTTTTACTAAAATGAGTTTTTTTTTTTATTTCATGATATGAAATGTGAGTGAGTGAAATAGATTCTATACCGGAAATCATCCCTTAAGGGGATGACAATGGGGATGAAAGTTTGTAACGGGAAGCAAGCTAGACACGAAACCCGAGCGAAGCTAGGGTGAGTCGCTAACTATGAATTTTTTTTTTCTCTTTATAATATTAATTGTAGTATATTTAGTGTCAGCATTTCATCCGTGCGCAGCTGGGGCGGGTCGTTAGTTTTATAATAAAATAATTTTATTTGTTTCAGCACAGCGAAAATATTCGGAGCGAAATTGCTGTTCAGAAATATTATTAGTATAAAATATAACCTTAAAATTAACCACTGTATAAAAAGTTGAGAACCACTGCCTAAATTACGAAACATAGGTACCTTTTATTTTATCCCTTGAGTTTTTTTGCCATGTTTTTAAGTTAAAACACACTGAATAGTCGTCAAACACTTTATACTTCCGATACAAACGTTACGGAGACTAAGCCAGCCACAATAATAACAAAAGATAAATTTTACCCTTACATAGGTAATGCCAGTGAACTCGCGTGGCGAGTCCATTCAATTATATTGCAGTGCCGGCGACTCGCTTGGCGAGTCCAACGTGAAATGTATACGGCATCCGCGAAGACATCATGAAAATCGTAGTGGCATTGAACGTGTTCGTGCCCTCCGAGACACTGCGGAGAGACCCACAAGGACAGACATAAAAACCGGAAAGAAATATTAGTACAAATACAAATATTTACCCCGATCGAGAATCAAACCCGTAAACCTTCGGTGTTTTAGGCACACTACTACTCGCACCACTACACCAGAGCGGTCGTTACTAATATTTATTAAACTAAAATCTATTTTAATCTCAAGCATACGTTTGTAAATTCGTGAACTCCTGATGGATGACATTAGTATCTAGATAGGACTACTCAATTAATAGCAATATTAAATCATAAGAGAATAAAGATGGTTCCAGTAGCATCAATTTCACTATATAATTTAACTCCCTAACTTTTAGATTTTTATTTAAATCTATTTTATACTATAATAATAATAAATGCTTCATACTCAATGGCCCTGGGTTAGATTTTTCATACCTACACAAGCACAAACACCCAGAGCACGACCAACATCTGTATGGCCTATACGAATATTTGTCATGTGCGGGGATCGAACCCGGGACCGAAACGAAACAGCCAGCGCTGTGACCGTCTAACGCGTCGTTAATATAGGGACAGTTTTATCAAACGCACTTCAGAATTGATTCTTTAGCTGCGAAATAATTTTGCTTGAAATTTACTTTACTCAGACACAAATTGCAAGAGCTGAGTTTACCCTCGAGAATAGTAAACGTAAACTACTGCCTCGTAGATTCTAACTGGTTCCCAGTTTCTAAATATACCTTCATAACAATTTACTTTTAAGTTTGTAAGAGTTTTACGAGACAAAGCCTATTTCGTAATAAATAGTTTATTAAATTAGTTGTAAAGTTAACTCTTAAAACTTTGTTTCGACTTGATAAGATGTGTTAAGTATTAAATGTGTATAGTGTATACGTATATTAGAGTTATTAAAAATAATTAATTACGTAATTTTATCTAGATCTTCGGAAAAAAGACATTAGTTGTATAAAAAACTCATTGATCCTTTTGGACCAAAAATATATTTCAGCCTATCCCTTTATGGTCTAAGATCCGGGATATAGCAAAATATTCCCTCATTTGTTAATTAGATGAAACAATTTTTTATAGGCTGATTTCAATATTGTGAATTTATAAAAACAACCTCTGCCACCATAAGCCTGCTGCAAATAATAATACTTAAAAAAATTTTTTTTTTCTTCTAAAAAATCTTTACGTTTTTAGCTTACTACATGTAATTAACATGAGAGGGAAAAGATAAAAAAAATTGCAGCAGGCTTATGGTGGCAGAGGTTGTTTTTATAAATTCACAATATTGAAATCAGCCTATAAAAAATTGTTTCATCTAATTAACAGATGAGGGAAGATTTAGCTTCTCGGATCTTAGACCATTACAATTTATATCCTGTTACAATATCTTAAATGTCATTGATCCATATCCTTCATGACGCTGTTCGTATTTTCGTTTTCGTTCGGGTCCCTTATGTATACAAAAACTACACTTTTGCCCATATACCTTCCATTAAAGACATCGTAGACGTATAATCCTATCTTTTTTCGTCATAGTTTTATCAAACGGTGTAAGGAACAAATAAACGCCTCACATTCAATGGTCCCCAGGGAAAACTTAAAACCTATTTCGGGGGTAAACGTAAACAAACGACTTACGACAACGCAACGACAAGATCTATTGTATATATTACGACAAATATCTGTATGTATACATGCCATATGTAAAACATACCTATGTATATTTGTTACTGTCGGGGGTCGAAATAACGTCCACTAGTTGTTTTGACCACTAGCCCACACGTAATCAAATCCACTTATATTAAAGGGAAGGGCTGCTTTGGAAGGGCAGCTTATTATGCCATACTGTTGACCAAGAGTAGCGGTTTTTGTCATGAGCCTATGACATAAGAGTAATCAACATTATTAGTTTTAAAATACCTACGATAAAAACATTGTCGTGTATGTAAAAATGGTCTTTCTATTCGAAATAATATATTTTTTTTACTAATTGATAAATTCAAAATCTAAATATTAATAGTTCTTCTACCAGTATAAAACTATATACTATATCATCCAGAAGTAAAATCATAAAATGGGCTAAAAATATACCTGATTGTAAAACCATGAGAATTTTAATAGAAGGTTCGATCTCATAAATTTTCAGCAAATTAAATCACTTATTTAATAAAAACTTAGTTACTAAAACATAATTATAATAAATCGATAGTCTTTAAATAACAAAGTAATTTTCAAATATTTATAATATCTATTATAACGTTCAACTTATGTTGGAAAGTATCAGAGAACATTGTAATAAATATGCAAATTAGTTTTAAAATTTTACAAATTATCAAATCTGTTTAATCTATATATTAATACGTGAAGCGAAAACTTTGTATCCCTTTTTATCAAAATTGTGCGGACGGAGGCGGGAGGAGTATGAAATTTCGCACAATTATAGTTTATTATATATTATAGAGAAGGAGTGCAGAATATGCAATTTTTTTTAGAATTATGCATAAAAATTTATTAAATCAATAAAAAACAAACATTACACACACTTCCATGTACCTATTTGACACACCACGCATCTATACTATTTTGTTTATTGTTAAAGTCTGTGATCAAATTGAGAATATATTTTATAGATTAAGGTCGAATTTCGACCACTGGATGACCACTAGTTCATATTAAATACAATAATCCTAATTGGATAAATATTTAGATAGATGTTACTATCACTACTTATTTGTTTGACTTATTTCATTGGGTGCCGCGGGTTAAAATGGTATTTGGGGTTAGAGAGCGTCCCACCATTCCAACCCGAGCTCAAAAGTTAGAGAAGAGAAAAATTAAACTACAAATTAAATTAAATTTAGCATTAGAGGAAAGAAAATAAAAAAATTACTTCAATTTTAACAATTTATTGACCGGATCCTAAATTTTAAACCACAAGATTCAAACTAGATTTGTAAAACTAAGACCTTAGTCCTGGCACGTGGTGCATGGAGAGATAAGCACTTAACTTGAGTCCTTGAGTTGACCCCGACGGCCCTTGGATCACGTCGGAGACGCCTCGCACGCCACGTGGTCCGGCGTAACTCCCGTCGATGCTTCCAGGTGCCGGTAAAAAAAACTGGCTGGGTCGACCCGCCGTCCGTCGCTCACACCCAGGTATCGAGAGAGAGATACCTGGGGCGGATTCCTCTGGTTGCGTGGACTGGTTTGGATGTTAGGTGGATATGTGGCGCACCCAGGACCCCAGAGAGAGATACCTCTGGTTAAGTGGGTTACCCAGGTCCCAAGAGAGGGGAACCTCAGGTATGAGTGGTTCAAGTGGGGCCCCTGGCCGAAGGCAAGGCCACGTGGTTGACTCGATCTTCGCACCGACCGCCAGACGCCACGCCAAGGACCCTGGAATGACACACCCAAAAGGTGAGCCCTTCCGAAGCCAACCCTCCACTAACTCCGGGTTGACAACGGAAACGGCCCATTAGAGACATGGACACGTTGACATTGCATGGCATAAATCAAATCAGAAGACTGTTATATTAACTACACAGACACAAAACAAAAATATACAATTCTTTCTTTAAATTTACTTGAACAAATTAAATTTAGATTAAACACAGAAAAAGGCGTATTAAGATCTTTGTACTACAAGAACTCACCCACTACCAAGTCACACGACACCACAGCAGTTATGTAAAAACGGACAATGAAAAGGAGAGGTCCAGCCACGACAGACGCTTATATAGCAAGCCCAAACCCCTACGTCGCTAACCTCGCCCCGGAGCACGGTCCATTTGACGAATATACTGGACGAAGTCCTACGCGTTACCACGCCAGAAGCCCACTTCAATAAGCACCGAATACATATAAAAAATATATATGTTACAATACCCCCCCCGTCAGAGAAGAATTTTGCGTCTCTAGGCAAAATTCCGAAGACTCTAAAAAAATCTAGGAAAAATTTTGGTTCAGCTCAGTAGAGAAAAGAGGAAAAAATTGAATTCAGAGAAAAAAAATTTAAGTTAATAATAACTAAACAAGAAAATTTTTGATATATTATTACTATGTATTAAAAACACTAAGAGAAAAAATAAATTAAATTGCGAGTTAGAGAAAATGCTAAATTGCGCTATATGCTATAATAGTAAACTGCAACACTGTCATACATCCCCATTATAATCTACTAACATACCTCATCATGCAAGACCTCACATTCCTCAACATACAAATTCACGCACACTTCACCTAACAATGTGCGTTAGTCGACCTAGACAAACGCCCTAACACACAGAGTAACGATCTATAAATGAACAATACTCAACAGCTACCAATTACGCAACAAGCAAATAACTACGTATTCCATGATGTAGGCTTTTGAATATAAATATATATTTTTGGAATCGCCACCCGTTCCAAGAGATAAAGGCGTAGGCTTAATTAAATACACATATGGAATCGCCACCCGTTCCAAGAGATAAGGCGTAGGCTTTATTAAATCAACATAAGGAATCGCCACCCGTTCCAAGAGATAAGGCGTAGGCTTTAATAAATCAACATATGGATTATTGCTCAGTGGAATAACCTCATATAACAACACAATGAGTACATTAGAGATGTACCCAACACACCACAAGTCAAGTCATTGCTCAGTGGAATGACCCAACAATCAAATCAACATGAGTACATTAGAGATGTACCCACCATACAACTATCAAAAGTCGCGTAAATGCACAAAATAATAAAAAGCGATCATCACCCGTCGCTAATTGGAATACGAGTAAAAAAAAAAAAAAAAATTTATAATTTTGGAAAAAGAACTACTTTTTAAATATATTAATTAATCATTATAAAATATCAAATCTATAAAGATTTAAATTTAATTATAAACTGACGAAAAAAAACTATAAAACTAGCCATACTTCGAGCTGACCAAAATTCCCTCTGACGGTAACATAAATAAACTGCAACATCTACCTATTTATAAAAACTAATATCGAATTTAAAAGTAAAACCGATTCATCAAAAACAAAATTAATTTAGACATAAGCAAAATATCGAATTTAATACGGTGAGTCATTGTAGTACAATTACAAATTTAAACGAAACAAAAGTACAACAAAAAAAATGTTCAATTTAAGTGAATGTTAAAATATTATAAAGATGCACAAAGTATACAAAAATATTCGTTAATGCAAGGTAGCTAGAAATATTTAGTTACGGCAAAATTATTGATCAAGAAATTATTAACACAAAAGTAGGTAAACTGAGAATTTTAACAAAGAATCGATTAACAATGGAAAAACTTCGACTATGCTCGTACAACTTTTAAATTTAAATAAAACTTTGAATATAAACAAGAAATTTTAACTTTAAATTTTTTAAATTTATATTTTAAACACTATAAGTACACAATCTAAACGAAACAGTAGTAAAATTTAATTAACAAAAATAAAGAGTAATAATTTTATCACTATACACAAAACATATAAGGACATCAGACAAAACCGTTTCCGAACCCAGAGAAACCACGAGCCAGGAATAAGAAAAAAAAATAATCTAAGATAATTTACGAACAAACAAAAAAAAATATTAGATATTAGAGAATATTAGAGAATTTACGTTGGGCGCCAGATGCTGGTACAAACTTTATTCACGTTGGGCGCCAGATGCTGGTACAAACTTTATTCACGTTGGGCGCCAGATGCTGAAGTTAAAAATGGATAATGAGAATAGATGATGAGATGATGACCACGTTGGGCGCCAGATGCCGCGGGTTAAAATGGTATTTGGGGTTAGAGAGCGTCCCACCATTCCAACCCGAGCTCAAAAGTTAGAGAAGAGAAAAATTAAACTACAAATTAAATTAAATTTAGCATTAGAGGAAAGAAAATAAAAAAATTACTTCAATTTTAACAATTTATTGACCGGATCCTAAATTTTAAACCACAAGATTCAAACTAGATTTGTAAAACTAAGACCTTAGTCCTGGCACGTGGTGCATGGAGAGATAAGCACTTAACTTGAGTCCTTGAGTTGACCCCGACGGCCCTTGGATCACGTCGGAGACGCCTCGCACGCCACGTGGTCCGGCGTAACTCCCGTCGATGCTTCCAGGTGCCGGTAAAAAAAACTGGCTGGGTCGACCCGCCGTCCGTCGCTCACACCCAGGTATCGAGAGAGAGATACCTGGGGCGGATTCCTCTGGTTGCGTGGACTGGTTTGGATGTTAGGTGGATATGTGGCGCACCCAGGACCCCAGAGAGAGATACCTCTGGTTAAGTGGGTTTCCCAGGTCCCAAGAGAGGGGAACCTCAGGTATGAGTGGTTCAAGTGGGGCCCCTGGCCGAAGGCAAGGCCACGTGGTTGACTCGATCTTCGCACCGACCGCCAGACGCCACGCCAAGGACCCTGGAATGACACACCCAAAAGGTGAGCCCTTCCGAAGCCAACCCTCCACTAACTCCGGGTTGACAACGGAAACGGCCCATTAGAGACATGGACACGTTGACATTGCATGGCATAAATCAAATCAGAAGACTGTTATATTAACTACACAGACACAAAACAAAAATATACAATTCTTTCTTTAAATTTACTTGAACAAATTAAATTTAGATTAAACACAGAAAAAGGCGTATTAAGATCTTTGTACTACAAGAACTCACCCACTACCAAGTCACACGACACCACAGCAGTTATGTAAAAACGGACAATGAAAAGGAGAGGTCCAGCCACGACAGACGCTTATATAGCAAGCCCAAACCCCTACGTCGCTAACCTCGCCCCGGAGCACGGTCCATTTGACGAATATACTGGACGAAGTCCTACGCGTTACCACGCCAGAAGCCCACTTCAATAAGCACCGAATACATATAAAAAATATATATGTTACATGGGTCAGTGCTACAAATTGTAAAAATTGAAACTTCAAGTAGGTACATGCTCCTATTTTGATGTAAAACCTTTTTTGTTATTTTTTAGTCAGTTTTTTTTTAAAGAAAAACCACATTACCTTACTATATATGCATATTAATACAGTATGCATATTAAGTTAGTATACGAGTAGGGATCAATATTGGTTTCAAGTAGTTCAATTTTTAACGCAACTTTACGAATAAGAAAAGTTACAGCGTTAATAATAATAAAAGAAGAATTAGGCCGACACACTGTCTTGCAAATTGTCATTACTTTTAAATAAGTATTTAAGCAATTTTTATATAAATCTTTGATTATTTGTTTACAATTTCACTTTAAAATGAAAACTTATACTCCTTAGTGAAAGGTTATAATTATAATATTATATTATTGTGTTTTCTTATAATGAAATTAATTAAAATTGTCGTTAGTAATATTTTGTGAACGTTTATTTGTATCTAAGAACTATAACTGTCTCAATTCAGTTTTGAAAACAATACAAAACATAATTTTTTCAAAAAACTCGTTGATCTCCTCGACAAAATGATAACGGAGCCATATTTTTATAAGTCTGTTTTACCTTCGTTTACATCATGTTTTTTTATTTATTTCTAGATAATATATATTATATACTTTTATTATAGACTAGCTGACCCCGCAAAACGTTGTTTTGCCATATATATATGATATTAACCCCCGCAACCCCATCTTGTGGTTAGAATATTGTAAAATCCGTTCTTAGCTGACCTCTACTCGGCGAAAGGAATATTCCTACTAAATTTCAAGTCTCTACGTCTTATGGTTCCAGGGATATTGTGATGAGTCAATATATGGGTGGAAATCTCTTTTATATAATTACTAGCTGACCCCGCAAACATTGTTTTGCCGTATATGTTATTAACCCCCGCAACCCCCTCTTGTGGTTGGAATTTCGTGAAACCCGTTCTTAGCTGACCTCTACTCGGCGAAAGGAATATTCCTACCAAAATTCAAGTATCTACACCTTATGGTTCCAGAGATATCGTGATGAGTCAATGGGTGGAAATCTCTTTTATATATATATAGATTATAGTCTATTTAATTATTTCTCGTAGATTGTAATGATGTTAATAACATATACACTTACAATTTGATATGTCTTTTCATTTCGTTTTATTAACTTTTATTGTATATACTTTAGTAAAGTTCAAACAGATTCAAGTGGTTTCTTATTAAGAAGCTAATTAATTAACTACTTGCGATAATTAAATTTTTTATTCGAAGATGATAGACAAAATGTCGTTCCCTTCCGTGTGGGGGCTCCATTGTGGAGTGAAGGATCCCTGTTGCGGGAGGGTGTACTCCCCCCACGGCGTGCCAGCAGGAAGTGGGTCGCGAGACGCGTCGTCCGCGCCAATCGTCCCCGAGGAAAAAGGCACGCTCAGTATTCGTGTGCACCTTTCGGAGAACTGTCAATACGATGGGCTTGCAATGCCGCAAAAAAAAATTCCGCTAGCGGGATTGCAGAAGTGCAATAGCGTCCCCGCGATTCCGCCATAAAAGTGACGAAGAAGCACCACAGAGGTTTTATTCGTCCCGGGTCCGACATAACCCACGGCTCCACCGGACCGTGGTGTATCCTGTATCCATAAGATATTTCGGGAGGGTATATAAGACTAGTCACAACATTGAACGCCAGTAAGATCACAGGGTAAATTATTTACTATATAAAACGGGAGTTTATAATCAAATCTACAAATTCAGCTAACTGTTCTTGAGTCTAAGTGTGCAGTTTTGATTTATTTATGCTACAAACATTATGTTATGAACAATATATATATATATAACTAGCTGAAATTTTTCTCTCCGTAACAACCATCCTCGTACTCCAAGAATCTTTTGTATGGGACTACTACTACTACTACTACTACTGCTACTACTACTACTACTACCACTACCACTACCACTACCACTACCACTACCACTACCACTACCACTACCACTACTACTACTACGACTACTACTACTACTACTACTACAATCACCAATGATAATTGCTATAGTATTATAGTACTACGTACTTATAATTGTCTATTTACGGTTCAAATAAATAGTAGTTTATAGAATTATATAAACTTTATAATATAACATTTTCTAGGAGACTACAATTAAGTGTGTATGAGACATTGAAATTAAAATACTCGTATGATAAAATTATTCTTCATTGCATTATTTTCAATTAGCATCCTAAATAATTATACGCTCTTGAGGCAATTTCGACTATAATAATTACACCTCCGACTTTAATTGATCTTTTGAGCATTCGAAATTTAATTTTAAATGATTGTGTTCTCGACGAAGCAACTAAATTATTAAACTAATCTAAAATTAAAGTTATTGTCATGCGTTTCTAAATATATTTACTTGTAATAACATGTTTATCATAGCTTAGTATATTAAAATAATACATATCTAGAAGAAATTTCTAGTAACAAAACAATAACCCCACCCATTATACCCACACCTAGTGCAAAAAATCCGCCTCTTAAATGTTGAATCGACAACGGTTTAAAGATTTCCTTATTATTTTGTATAGAAAGTAACAACTTTGTTCGTTTTTTCGTGTTTGAGTAATCAAAATAGCGTCTCACTACCGCGTTAATTCCTATTTGTTTGTGCAAATTTAATAAACGTGAGATCTCTTTCATGAAAGGGAATCCTTTTAGAGAGATCATTTCTAATGGCACTGAAAACGTTGCCGTCGAAAAGCTATAATAATTATAGTCACCAGAACCGTCGTTCAGTTCAGGTAGTATAGCTGAATGATGTGCCAATTCCAACTGGCTACATAGAACTGATAAGTTACGATATAAAATCATTTCTCTTAACGCTTCAGATACGTTAGATATATCGACCCATCGTGTTCCAACTACGTAATCCATAGGGTCACTGGAATTAATAAATAAATCATGTAATTCCTCAGAACCACCAAATTTTAAGTCACTCTGCACTAATTCCTCAATATTAACAATTTGACTTTCATAAGTAGGATTTTGTAAAACTTCGATCAATTTTGTCTGATATGCCGTTAAGAATATGATACAATATATATTTAGGAAAACGAAAAATAGACGTAAACCCTGTTTTCTGGGACGTATGTACGCTGAAAACCCCAATAAACAGAGCCACGTATTTAAAAAGCAATGACCCAAAGTTTTATTATAAAGCGTATCTCCACTGAGCTGTCCAAGAAATTTCCAAGAAGTAACACATAATAAAAACCCTACAATTGCGGAATACCACACTAAATTATGAAACGTTATAGTGAGCGATACCCAGGGTGGTGATGGATAGGCTCGAGGTACAACCCAAATATACGAGTCTGCTAAGTACGTAGAACTGTACTCAAAATCTTCATTAACATCAAAGTCGGGAAATATACCACCCAAAAGAATTAACCCCTTCCTCATAATTAACTCTTTGATTGCTCCATTCCATTCGCCTTTTTCATTTCTCTCCCCTCTAAATCCGCTCACACTCTTGTATTTTACAGAGAAATTAAATTTGTTAAAAATTGTATTTACTAAGAATTTTTCTATATTAGGGGCGGACTCGTCATTGCTTATAAACGGTTTTCTTTCAAGAGCTAGTATTTGCAAAGGACAACCTTTCATATCAGCAGGAAGTTTATTTTCGAAAAGTGCTTTGTTATATTTAAGAGATCCTCTTTCACAGATATTTTGAACAATCAATCGGTTTTGAGCAGATTCATTAAAAAACCCACAGAATTTAGGTGGTTCATAAGGTTTCCAGCTGTAAATAATAGAATTCCGCGCATTTTTGGCTTGAGGAACACCGATAACTACATTGACAGCATTGTAATAAAATAAACAGTCTAACATTTTTGCAACATCATTTTGATTCTGAACGTCATTCTTAGTAAATCTTATAAGCATTATTATGATTTTGGCATATGGATTCCAGAAACGAGATCGAATCATTTTTCGGGCTAAATAAGTAAACTCCTTATAATCATCTATAATCATTACGAAATAATCAGCAACATTAATTCCTTTATATGTCTCCATATGCAAATAATTTGTTACCCTTTTGTCATCTTCACGACATATAGGTTCCTTATCTAGATCACTTAGTTGAATCACATATTTATTGCCTCCATGAATTGTTTTTAAAATATCATTCCTTATTCTTTCAACAAAATAGTTAGTAGTATTTACATTTCCAAATACTAAATAGCCATTCTTAGAAAAACTATCCTCCATAATATTTATCACACAGTTAACTAAATATCTCACTGAAATCGTTGGTCGACAAGAAGTCATTTGGATTGAACTTTGAATATTGAAAATTATTAATATTAAGTGTTTCATTATAATGTACCTATACATAACTCTTTGACAGGTAAAGCGTGATTAACAGTAATCGAACACAAGCTAATGCAGTTGTATATGTGGCTAATAAGCTTCCGTAAATGAAATTTCATGTTAAATAAATAATGAGTACCAGCATGCTAACACTAAATGAGTTTCTAGATTATCTTATGCACTTATTGTTATTGTTTTACTTTTATAATAAAATACTGAACGTATTTCAATACGCTTCAGCCTGTAATATCACACTGCTGGACAAAGGCCTCTTTCCCCATGTAGGAGAAGGATAAAAGCTTAATCCACCACGCTGCTCCAATCATCCAATGCGGGTTGGCGGATAATTCAATAATTAAAATTATATTTTTCGTCTTAAAATCTATGAGATTCACACGATAGAGATAGATAAATAATTAAATATTTACACAATACACACACGGTCGTCTGTTCCTAAAGTAAGCAACCTAATGCTTGTGTTATAGGTAACAGCCGACTGGTATAGCTACATATTTTTTTTTTCGATAAACATACTTATAAGTAACACATATATACATATATAAATAAATATATACATTACACCCAGACTCGGGGTGGAAATCGAACCCACAACCCCCGGAGCAGAAAGCAGGCACTACAAACTGCGCCAACGGGCTAGTTATTTTATGCGTGTGTGAGTGTGTTTCATGGTTTGGGCGGTGTCTGCTTGGGTTTTGTGTTTACGGATCCTCGATATTAAGATTCAATTCTGACTGGGGCCTTTGGGTGTGAGTCGATAATTTATTGATATGTTGTCTATTTCCTTATAGGAACGAACGATTCATTTTATACAACTGACATCTGAACAAGCGTTCAGTCCACCTGATGGTAAGCGATATTAAAAGCATTACAATTGCAATGCCGACCCTTGCTTCGATCCTCCCAAGAACTCTGGCTACCTTACTCACCACCAGATAGGCTGCTCCAAATCCAAATGGTGAATGGTCAATTTCTTTGAAAAATTAAAATTATTTTTATTCGTGTCGTTTTGAAATTGTTTGAATTGTAAACGTAGGTAATTTATTAGAACAATATTTTATGATGGTATCATGAATAATGGAAAATGAAACGAAAACACGAAGATAACTTTTTTGCCCATGAGACTTTAAGCATTTGATTTAATATTATGTTTACGTTTTTTTCTTTAGAAACACTTAATTTGCTCTTTACTTTTTTAATTTCATTAATTATAGTACACAGCTAAATAATACTGTTTTCAAGCAGTATTGTGTTCCTGTTGGTGAGTAAGGTGACCAGAGCTCCCAAGGGGATTGGTGATAGGGTCGGCAACGCGTTTGTGATGCTTATGGTGTTGCAGGCGTCTATAGGCTACGGTCTTACCATCAGGTGAGCCGTAAGCTTGTTTGCCAACCTAGTTACATAAAAAAAAATTTAATTCTAAAATACTTTATTATACTCGTAGTATAGGGGAGGACGCCAGTGATGCAGGAACGACACGATGACAAGAAGATACGGTGCCAGGGGTTGTAACACCTACCGTTATTAGGAAAAATAATAGTCCGGTGTTAAATTAATAAATTTTTATTACGATATACAATATGGTTAAAGCCGGTAGGTGAGACACAAATTTATATATAGGGTCGTGGTATTGAGCCTTCAGCCTACTTATGATTCTGCCACTAGGAATTGTGTAGGACTACTCCCCTGGTACATCCGTGGAGCAAGGCGAGGTTCTTCGCGTCCAAGCGATGCGCGATGCAGTAGTGGTAATGTCCTCGGAGAAAACGAAAATGAAAAAATATATTCTGCGAGACGTGGACACTCCTAGCTCGTACTACAAATGTGGAGCAGGGTCCCCTAAGACGGGGATTTCTCCAATATAATATGTATTTCCAGCTGAATATAATATTGAATATTTATATTGATTTAGGGTCCAGCATATATAATTAACGTATTTACGAAGGAAACATATGTCATAATAATTCAAAATTAAAGTGCACGTAGTAGCCAGTCTCGCGTTCCAGCGATCAATGAGCATCACTTTGAGAATCACCACTCCCGCGCCGCCTCGGCAACGCTCGAGAGAACCGCTTCGAATTATCTATATCGATAGCAAGTCGAACGTTCGCTTTTACTAATTTTATAAATATTTAAATGATTTTTTTTTTACGCTTTAAAATAATATTATTATCGTTAAATTATTTACAATAATAAATACATGTAACGTTCCGTTACATTACCCGCCTCGCTCCGCAAGGATTTTGTCCTGTATAATTTTACAAAATCCGTAATCGAATCATAGAAGTAGGTAAAAACTTACGCAGACTTAAAAAAAATAAATAAAAAAAAATATTGCTTATGTGTTACGGCCAACCATTTTTAGATCCTTAATGTGCCAAGTACCTAAATCTTTTCCTGACATGTTTTCTAAGACGTAAACGAGGGGGGACAACTTTTGAGTCACGCGACATTTGATAAATTTTGGAGCTAACTTCTTACTAAAGTATTTATCCTTGTCACTTAGTACATACGCTCGCTTATAAACAATATCACCTACCTCAAACTCGAAAGCCTTCCTACGCAAGTTATAATGGGATGTGTTTTTTACGTGTGCATGGTACAAGGATTTTTGTACCTTATCAAAAATTGCACTTAAACAACCACGATTTTCCACATAGTCTTCGCGAGGCAAGAACAGAACCTCCTTACCCAACTCGTTGTCTATGTAATGTGTACCACATAACACTAATTCTCTACCAAATATAAGGAACGACGGTGAGAAACCAGTTGCTTCGTTCACAGAGTTATTTACCGCAAATTGTATTTTCGGGATAAATAAGTCCCAAGCTCTATGATCGCCTTCAACGAATGTGGAGAGGCAGGTGATTATTGTTTTATTGTAACGCTCCGTTGTATTAACCTGGGGTGTGTATTTGGGTGTAAAGAACACGTTCGGTATTTTATATTTATCGAACAAGGCTTTGGTCTGCTCGCTAATAAATTGACTCCCATTGTCCATAAAAATACTTTGAGGGACACCGTGGACCAAAAAAACTTGTTCCTCGAGGATTTTGATTATAATGTCAGAAGTGGCCCTTTTGAGTGGGAAAATCTGACAAAACTTAGAGAAACAGCATGTAACTACTAGAATGTAGCTATTCTGCTTACGTGTTACAGGAAGAGGTCCCATCAAATCTAATGAGATCATCTGATAAGGACGAGAGCAATGTTTGGGACGCCCCATTTCTCCAAGTATTGCATGATTTTGTGGTTTGTACGCGAGACATACGGAGCAAGAACTAACAAATTTAGAGATATCGCTGTGCATATTGGGCCAGTAATACCTGAGCGCAATACGTCTATATGTTTTGAAAATACCCATATGACCCGCTGTAGGCTCATTATGGTTTTCAGCGATAATCTTATCTCGTAATTCTAATGGGACCACTTCTTTCCATGAGAACTCATCTGTAAGTTGATGTTTATTTTTGCTAAGTCGAAAGAGGATTTTATTTTTGATTCGGAAATTTGGAAAGTTAACTGGTTTATCGAGGCAGCCATTATAAATATTCTTATACCAATCGTCACTAGAAGTCGCGACAGAATTGGCAGTACTGACTGCTGAAACGGGGGCAGCTCTAGACAAAGCGTCAGGGATAATATTATCCACACCACGTCGGTGCTTCAAAATAAAATTGAAGGATGAGAGTCGAACTCCCCAGCGAGCGAGTCTGCCTGTTGGGTTATCCAGTGAAAGAAACCACTTAAGCGCGCTGTGGTCTGTATAGACCGTGTGAGTTTGACCGTTCTCTAAATAGCATCGCCAATGCTCCAGGGCTACGAGAACAGCCAAAGTCTCACGTTCAGTGATGCTATAATTCTTTTCTGGCCCAGCCAAGGACCTGCTCATGTAAGCTATGGGGTGCTCCTTTCCATCAATGGTTTGAGTGAGCATTGCACCAACCCCATAGTTACTAGCATCGGTATGCACTTCGAATGGGAGGTCATAATTGGGACAGGAAAGAATAGGCGCCGAGACCAAGCATTCTTTAAGTTTATTAAATGCTACGTCAGCTTCCTCAGTCCACTGGAAGGGAGGTGCAGACTTTTTATTGGAAGTCAGCTTATTGAGCGGTCCAGCGATCGTGCTAAAGTTTGGGACAAACCTGCGGTACCAAGATGCCGTGCCAAAGAAACGTTTAAGCTCTTTGCGAGACGTAGGTGTTGGATAATTTAATATAGCCGCCACCTTGTCAGGGTCCGTGCGTAAACCATTCGCATCAACCACATAACCTAGATATTTAAGTTGACTTCGAAAGAATTCACATTTCTCCAGATTGATTGTTAGGTTAGCTTGACGTAGTTTCTCAAACACACGTTGAAGAAGAGATACGTGTTCTTCAAATGTACCACTTATTAGTATTATGTCATCAAGATATGCAAAGGCCTTGTGGTCCATGTTGCCAAATAGTCGGTCCACTAATCGTTGCTGCGTGGACGGCGCGTTAGTTAATCCGAAGGGAGTGGTCTTAAAACGTAGCGTACCTCGACCCGGGACATAAAATGCCGTCTTATCCCTATCCTCAGGAGCTATTGGTATTTGCCAAAACGCCTTCGACAAATCTATGCTACTTAAGTACCTAGCGTCACGTAAATTATCTAAAATTTCGGATATGTAAGGCAAGTTATATGCATCCCGTTTTGTTACAGAGTTAAGTTTTCTGCTGTCCAGACAAAAACGGGGCTGACCGTTCTTCTTTGTAACTAGTAGAACTGGGGATTGCCATGCACTTTCACAAGGTTCCACCACATCAAGCTGTAGCATCTCATCTACCTGTTCAGTCAAAATTTTTTGTTTAATGGGCGAAAGTCTATAGTAGCGTTGTCTTACAGGAGGTGAGTCGCCAGTGTCGATGTGGTGAGTTATTAAGTGCGTACGACCCAACCCTACACGTTCAAATGATATTTCTTTAAATTTTTGTATGATATCATCAGCAATAGCCTTCTGAGAGTCATCTAAATTGTCATATGACTGTATGACAGTTGGACTGTCCGTATTTAAGTCAGCTAGAGGGGCGTTAGTCAAACCAAGAGAGCCCAAATATTTAGGGCAAACTTTGAAGGCGCGCCAGAAGTCAATCCCTAAAATCAGCGATGATTGGACTTCTGGAACTACATGAGTTTTAATAATGTGGAACTGGTTATCAAAATGGACGGGCAAATTTATGTAACCTATGCTACGCAGGTTTTGTCCACCAGCTGCCACGATGGTTACTATATCATCAGTACTCAACTCCAGACCACGACTAAGCAAAGCGGTATGAGCATTGTTGCCTAGAATGGTAACAGCTGATCCCGAGTCTAGAAGGCCTGAAGCTGTCATGTTATTAATTTTAATATTGACATAAGGTCTTGTGTCATTAGTAGGTTTAGATTGCAGAATTGTAGCAACCTTGTATCCACTGAAAAATAAACGAACAGACTTAACCCAGTTATCCCACTCTTGCTTACTAGTTCGGATAATATTATTCTTCAGTGTAGAATTGCCACAATTCTGCCTATTTAGTTTTTTGTATTCTGAGTATTAGAGCAATTAGGGCAATCCGGCTTCTTGACACCCTTGTGGCCACATTTGAAACACATAATTTCAGTGTTAGTGCACTGTCTCAAGTTATGTGAATTATTACGACACCTAGGACAGTATGGCATTCTTTTGTCAATTTGAGATGTACTTTTTACAATGCTATGTAAATATTTATCGTTAGTGTTAATATTTTGTTTAATATTAGTGTTAGTTTTATAGTCATAAGTAAGTAGATTCAGATTTTGGATGTTTATAAGCAAATTCTGGTGCTAATGTATCTGAAGTTGATGCTAACGGTTCTCGAAAGTGGGCAAGACGGGACTGTACGGTTTCATAATTCCTGCACAAAATTCTCACCTGATCTATATCCCGAATATCAGTTGCGGAAGCTAAAGTGCTTGCGTAACAAGGGCGTATATTGTGCAAAACAATCTCTAGCATATCTTCCCTCGATAACGGTTTTGAGAGCCTTGAAAACATTCCTGACAGAATTGATAAGTAAATTGTTATATTTTCTGTCTTACCCTGAGTTCTAGCGCGGATCTCGGATAATAGGCGATAATCATAATCAGGCTTATCGAAATCCTGTTTCAAAAGGATAACAAGATCGTCCCAAGATGATACCTGGTCCCTAATACTTCGAAACCAATGTAAAGCGTCATTTGTAAAAATTTCCGTAGCAAATGAAATTAATTTCGTATCAGGAATGCTTCGAGCTTCACTAAATTCACTAACACGTTGAATAAAAGATCGAACGCACGACTTGCCATCGAATTTTAATTTACCTAATTCAGCGGTAATACTTTTGTCACAAGTGACTGCAACGTTAATTGGTGCTTGATTACTAGAAATTGCGGTCGCTGAGTTTGAAGGTTCTACTTTAAGTGGATCTATTGATTTATCTAGGATTTTAAGGTACGATTCATAGCAATCTCGATACAAACTACTGCAGGCCACATGTTTTTCTTTTGCCTCGCTTGGGTCTATTCTATTCAACCGATGATAGATGTGATGTAAAATATTTTCCGTGCGCGTAAGTGTTCCTTTGTCGCACGCGCCTGACTCAAGCGTACTATTAACTTTATTTAATAACTCTGACACGAACTGAAGGTCATCTGCTGGTTCAAGATGGGAAGAAGCTATGTCCTCAGCCGGAAACAGTTGTACTAATTTAGTGATCTGTTTCCTGAGCTCAGCAACAGTACTGCCCGGTGTTTCGCCTCTAACAGCCATCTCATATTCTAATTCAGGTTTTTGCAAGGAAAGGTACTTAATTGGAAACGACATACTGCAGTAACTTTTCTACAATCTATCTTACGGTAAATTTTAAGTATCACACAAATATTTAATAAAATTAATAATAATAATTACTAATTTGTTCTGTTAAAATGTGTAAAACTCTTTAAATAATAAAACTTAACAATGTAACCAAGAAAATAAGAATATTAAATTATTTTCCAGACTGTAGGTATATTTAAATGTTGCGTTAATAAATATATAAATAATTGGAAAAAGAAGAAAAAAAAAAAAAAACGTACAAAATACAAAATAATTTATGCAACCCGTACTTCGGAGTAATATATTACATTTGATATTACCATTTAATGAAACACAGAAACATACAATAGTTCACATAGATAATAATAAGACAAAACATACACGAAGACCCAATTTTCACAATAAAGACAGACAACTTGATTAAATTTCAACACAGTTGATCACAATTATATGATCACAATACACAAAACAAGACACAAACGAACACAAACAATCCGCTACCACCTCCAAAAGTGACAGAATCAATTTAAACCACGTAGGGGCGCCAGTGTAACACCTACCGTTATTAGGAAAAATAATAGTCCGGTGTTAAATTAATAAATTTTTATTACGATATACAATATGGTTAAAGCCGGTAGGTGAGACACAAATTTATATATAGGGTCGTGGTATTGAGCCTTCAGCCTACTTATGATTCTGCCACTAGGAATTGTGTAGGACTACTCCCCTGGTACATCCGTGGAGCAAGGCGAGGTTCTTCGCGTCCAAGCGATGCGCGATGCAGTAGTGGTAATGTCCTCGGAGAAAACGAAAATGAAAAAATATATTCTGCGAGACGTGGACACTCCTAGCTCGTACTACAAATGTGGAGCAGGGTCCCCTAAGACGGGGATTTCTCCAATATAATATGTATTTCCAGCTGAATATAATATTGAATATTTATATTGATTTAGGGTCCAGCATATATAATTAACGTATTTACGAAGGAAACATATGTCATAATAATTCAAAATTAAAGTGCACGTAGTAGCCAGTCTCGCGTTCCAGCGAGCAATGAGCATCACTTTGAGAATCACCACTCCCGCGCCGCCTCGGCAACGCTCGAGAGAACCGGTTCGAATTATCTATATCGATAGCAAGTCGAACGTTCGCTTTTACTAATTTTATAAATATTTAAATGATTTTTTTTTTACGCTTTAAAATAATATTATTATCGTTAAATTATTTACAATAATAAATACATGTAACGTTCCGTTACAGGGTACGGCAACACGATGCTAATGTGACGACACGAAGACACGACGAACGGACAGGGCGGAGGCAAGAAAGAGGAACTTTGCATATAATAATGTTTATTTTAGCAAGGTAAATACAAAGTGGTATTGAACCTGAGACTTTTCGAGAGCGATCTGTCAATAGGGACAGTAAGGACACTCAATGAATAGTGTGTACGAACTAAGCCCTAGAGACTAAAACCACCAGAAGAGTGCGTATATAACATATAGCACCGAACTAGTAACTTCTTCATTGACAATTGGTAGCCGGGAAGGTACATTCATCCTTCCTATAACTTTATTAGTGTGATGTCACTGAGGACAGCAACAGCTGAACAACTGACAAGTACTTTTCGAGTTATATCTAATACGCGTATTTACTTTACAATTTTTTTTGTCAACCTACGTTATATTATATCTCATAACTTTTTACTGGGCGTAGGCGGTATTCAATCCCGCTACCCGTGGAGCAGAAAGCCGGACCACTACAAACAGCGCCAATGGGCTAGTCAATAGTTTTGTCGATATGCATGGTTCAACGATTTAAATCATACTCATTTTTCTAAAGAAGAAAAAGAAATTTTCTAAGTAAAGTGGAATATATGTAAGACGATAATATGATGACATTGATGTAAACAAAGCAAGAGATAAAAGTAATAGGGAAAAGAACAAAAGCCAATAAAGGAACTAAACGAAAAAACAAATTGTATATTGCGATAGTTTATTTTGATCCTCATAAAATTGTCACAGTTTAGACTTGAACTGTTTCACATAAATAACAGAGTGTCCTGGCGGATGTCGCTGGGTGGGTCTCACGTTCCTTTCAATGGGCACGCTGTCAGTTCCCTCCAATTGTCTTAAGAGTCCCAACTGCGAAATAACGATCTTGTTTTAGTGTTGCACTTAAATTTGGAAGCAATTTGATGAAATAGGAAATGAGTACGAGTATGGAAACCATTTAGGCGCTATATAAGAAATTTAGACGATGGTTTTCTTGGACAGTTTTGAAATTTTTTATGTGACAAACAATTTAAGTAACATTTTATTAGATGTTTTTAATCCTAATTATGTAATTCTCTATAGTTAAGATGAATATATTTCGACATTTCTAACGTATCCGATGTGTCGTCCGACTATCGTGTCTGCAGCGTCGTCGAAATATCGAAAGTTTTAAAACGATATATAAAAAAATGTATTATTTGTATTCATATTATTTGTCTCAATCTTATCTTATACAGTGGAAGATTTAAACTAACAGTTTTTTTTTAAGTTTGAAAAGATAGCAGATTTAACTCCGAGATAGAACTTAAATTTGCAAGCAGTAAACTGAAAAATTCATTGTGTTCTAGTCTGAAAATATAGATACTTAACTTTGAAGTTTCAAAAAATAATTTAATTATATCCGACCAATAGTGAAACAATGTTGTAAATTAGGCTCAAAACGTTAACCTTTTTTTCATGATAAGAGGTCTATACCTTAATATTTGTAACAACACCTTTAAAAAAATAGTTCCTGGTAATAGATACACACGGAAGTCTTAGTGTAGAGTCTTGAAAATCACAATGTTGTGATAGACCAATTGATATAAATATCTTAAACAAAACTAGTTTATCTTACAAATAAAACTTATTATAATTAATCAATATCACAAATGTTCCCAGATTTGTAATCGAATTTGGTAATAAAAAATATTAATTCTTAATACATCAACTTCAGTGAGATCTTCAAGGCATAATTTACGTAAATCTCTCCTCATCTATTTACCGTAGCTATTTAAGCCCTAATACTACCTCGGTCCCGAGCACTACGCTTAATTTAGTGCCTGGGACCGAGGGCCTCTTAACCCTAGAACCGTACCCTGGGGTACAAATGAAAGAAAGAAATTAAAAATTGTCTATAACATTTTTCCTCTTTGACGGTTTGCTTCGCTCGTCCGTGTATTTACGGGGGGCGAGGGGACTCGCAGATATCTAAGTCGGACGTTGGTTCTGCTTGCAAATGGACGTGACACGATGCTTGTGGGGTACACCAGCACCCCAGGGTACTTAGAACGTAAGTATTTCGTTATTATTATTATTTTGTTATTTCGTGTTTTTATGCTGCTTATATTATTTACAGATATTGTATGTGATGTTTGGATCTATGACATCTTATGTGAAAAATTAACTTGCTGAAAAATGAAGGCTTTTGCTGTGTAGGTTTTTTTTACTAATACATTTTTATATATAAGATAGACTTATGGCTCTCAGTGTTTGCGTTTTGTTAGTATTTTTTATTTATTTATTTTTTCAGATGACGTAACGTCGCAATTTGAAGGATAGTGAAATAGTACATGTTCTCTACTTTCATATCGATCGCTCCTAAGTATACTGAGTCAACTCTACTTCTAATAACTTTACAGGAAGACGATAAGAAGATCGTAAGGTTATATTTCAAATGTTAACACAATCAAGAAAAAATTAATAATCATTTTGAATTAAATATATTGATAGCCTTCAACAGTGTTAAATAAAATTTATATTATTTTATTAATTTATGAGATATTGTAGATACATTAGTGTACGTCGACTATTTGTTTCTTAAAAATGGATCAACTACCACTTATATTTTTATACGTCGTATGATTGAATTTACATTTTGAGTAAATATTATTTAGTAAGTGCAGTAAAATTTATTTTTACATACTTATTAAATTTTTTATGTGTTACAATTTCTCTGATATCCATTATTTTTATTAAAATATTAAAAGTTGACTCACTATACATGGACAATTTCAAAAATAATCAATCCTTATATTGGATCAAGTTTATTACAAAATAGGTAAAGTAATTAAAAAATCCTTTCATTGTTCAAAACTTTAATTTTTATTAAATGGTCACATAAAGGAATTAGTAACCTTAACACAACTTTCAAATTTTCATAAAATTAACAATACTAGAAATAGAGAAACAAAAATAGAAAAATATTTACTGTTTCAATTGCACATTGCCTTATATTAAAAAATATTAATTGCTTGAAACCACAATTATTTACAAACAATACTTATAATGAAAATCACCACACATCACTATCACAATCATTTTTTAATTTTAATTTTTTTTTCTGAAACAATGCCTATGTACTATTTCTTCAAATGTCTATATCTCAGCTCGTCGATACTAGATTTTTAAAAAAAAAAATTTAATGATCGTTTCTAGACCGTGTAATAAAGGTTTCTGCGAAGTAACTACAAAATGTAGTGTTGTGGGGCAGAGATATAGACATTTGAAGAAATAGTACATAGGCATTGTCTAAAAAAATAAAAAAAAATAAAAAAAATTGAAGGGGTTGCGTATCTATCCCCTTTGAAATTTTAATGATCGTTTCTAGGCAATAAAAGAAAGGTTTCAGCGAAGTTACAATAAAATGTAGTGTTGTCAGCAGAGATATAGACTTTTGAAGAGTTAGTACATAGTCCTTGTCTTAGAAAAAAAAAATTAAAAAAAAAATTGAAGGAGTTGAGTATCCCCTTTGAAACTTTAATGATTGTTTCTAGACCATGTAATAAAGGTTTTTGCGAAGTTACAACAAAATATAGTGTTGTTGAGCAGAGATATATACATTTGAAGAAATAGTACATAGGCATTGTCTTTAAAAAAAATTAAAATTAAAAAGAAATAGAAGGAGTTGAGTATCCCCTTTGAAATTTTAATGATAGTTTCTAGAACGTGTAATAAAGGTTTCTGCGAAGTTACAACAAAATGAAGTATTGTGGAGCAGAGGTATAGACATTGAAGAAATAGTACATAGGCATTATCTTTGTAAAAAAAAATTGAAAAAAAATTAGTGGGTAAATTTTTTAAATTTTTTTTCTAATCTTTCCTGTTATCATAAATGACCTTTGTTTTAAATTTTAACCTTGTTTCATGCATAGAAACATAGATTTTTTAGCTTTTATACCGAATCAACCTCCTTTTTGGTTTTTTTAAATAAAAAAAAAATAGAAGTGGTGGTATTTATCCTTTGGATTTTTTCCCATAGATAGATGATATAAAGATACTAATTTGTGTAAAGTTACAAATTAATCTGTTGCTTAGAAGCTGATAAGGAAGCAGATATATAAAGAGTAGCTGCTAGTTTTAGCGTCATTCTCATTAAGTAAATGATAACTCTTCTAGACCTAGTACCCATTCCTACTTTCTATCCAATTATAGCTTCAAATTTAAATAAAAGCAAGACAAATGAATATTTACGTAGGTAACGTTATCAAAAAGTACGCAATCAACTCCACACTCCGCGACGAATCGACTGGAATCGACGACGAATACTGAGCCAGTTGAAACTTGCACCAAAATTGCCGCGTTCGCGTCTCGCGTATACTGGTATCGTGTACTTGACTCAGTGTACTATGTGTAAAATAAATTAACTATGTATTTGATCCAGTGTACGCCATTTTTTCTTCGTTATTTATAGGGATAAAAAATTTATTTTAACACAGGTAGAAAGGAAATGAAGTAAATGTTATTAATATCTTAAAAAATGAAATTATCGAAATTTGTTAGTTGACTCAGTATACTTAGGAGCGATCGATATGTGGCTTCAAAGCTCACGACACTCGCATTTGATCTCATCAAACCTCACCTGGAAGTTAGATTTCAGTATCGTACTTTGCCAACATCCCTAAAAATAAGTATAAAGTATATATTAGGAAAAAAGCGATTATTAGCTGTGGTAACTAATGAAAATTCAAAATCTGGAAAATATTCCTTCTGCCAAGGCTCAAGGACCATAAATCATGCACATAGTGCGTGACGTACAAAACTTTCCTTTGTAATGAGCACCAAAAAAAAAAAATTGTCAAAATTGTTTAATTTCCTAATTTTATATGCCTCAATTGTGTTCATTGAGACCAAAACTAGTGTCAGACAGCATATATACGTTAATTTTTAATAAAACTTTATTACCTATTGGAAAATGTGTCTTTTTATTTGGGGTGTGCTTGTACCCCAGGGTACCGTTAATGTAAATTTTTATATGGGTACGGTTCTAGGGTTAAATAAAGATCCTATCAGCTTCCGCATCGAATATTCATTCGAGCCAATTTATTACTATCAATGTAGTTAAAATATTGATTTTGAAGTGCTACTTGTTGAAACATGTCACTGGAAAATTAAAATAAACAAAATACTACTATATTTACTATAAGGTGTGTACATAGATGCGGCTGTATTCATTTTATCAATGTAGGTATAATTTTCTAGTTAAAGTTTAATTATTATCACTGCAGAATCAAAAATAAATTGTCGTTAGACACTTTTATGCGATAATAATTATATTTCAAATTTAATCGTATTGTAATTTTTATAGCCTATATTACATTATTTTCCATTTTATTTAAATATTATGGTAATTGTGTTTTATCGACTTTTTAGATTGTGTAAGTACTCGTATAAGTTACAGCAACTGGCTGTTGTACTGAGAAGGTAACGTTTACGTAATCCATACAAAAATATGGTCTAGGCGTCTGTATTTGTGTTTTTTTTTTTTTGGACTTTTCTTTAATAAAACTTGGAAGAACACGATGCTCAATAGCTCTATTAGAATAGGAATATATTTAACTAGCTTCTGCGCGCGACTTCGTCGGCGTGGACTCCGCTCCTATTGGTCCTAGCGTGACGATACATAGCCTATAGCCTTCCTCGATAAATGGACTATCTAACAGTGAAAGAATTTTTCAAATCGGCCCAGTAGTTCCAGAGATTACCGCGTTCAAACAAACAAACAAACAAACAAACAAACAAACAAACAAACAAACAAACAACAAAACAAACAAACTCTTCAGCTTTATATATTGGTATAGATATATAAATATCTACCTGTATCTATAATATACACACATGGTCGTCTCTTCGAAACATAAGCAACTTAATGCTTGTGTTCTAGGTAACAGACGACTGATATAGTTACGTATAGTGAATAGGACTAGTCATAAAATGTTAATAATACTACAATAAAAAAATTGTGTGCGTACAACGTACACATGTCAGAAGTGAAACATCTTTGGAAACTAATAAAAAAAACGAATTTAAAATAAAAAAACACGAATTGAAAAAAAAGCGAACGTCACGCGGTGTTCCCAGGCGGTCACCCGTCCAAGTAGGTACCTACTGATCGTCCCTGATGCTGCCGCGTTACCGGTCGCTCAAATTTTACACCTGATGTGCCTTATGCCTAAAGAAGTTTCACTTTAAAGAACTGTTAGATATAACGTAAGTATCTTGATCGAGTTCGCAGTATTCAATAATATATTTTGTTTTTCAAGAATTTTCTAAGAAAAATGTTTACACTTTACAAATTTTTTTTTTAATTAGCAAACAAGAGCCGAACTCATTATAAATTCTTCAAGTGACTGCTTACGGCTAGTAATAACGTCTTTTGTAGCCTTGTTTTTCTTTAGTCGTTTGAATAAAAGTTTGTTTCGGAGCAGTTTCACTAAATTACGCAATAGAGCTCATCAATTCTTAATTAGTGACTTAACCTTTTTTTCATTAATGAAAAAATATTTAAATAAAATTTAAAATATTTAATTAAAACCAAGTTCTTTATTTTGCTTGAAGTTAACAATTATTTTCAAATTCTTTAATAATTTTATACAATTTCTTCGAAACGATTTCGAAACATCAATTAAAAATTACGTAAGGTTAACTTTAGCCTATATTTTAAAACAAGCTGGACCAAAACCAATGTACCACACTCACCCATACACACACATGTACATTGATCAATATTATTAAAATAATATTAGTAACAAACCAATACGCTTTACCTGTTCAGTTCCTATCTGTACTGGCTTCTCATATATTATCCAGGTAACGCATTCAGTATAGGGAGGCGTGGTTAAGGAACCTTTGTATGTCACGTAGCTTCCGGAGGTTACGTCTTCTCTGTTCATCCACGCTAAAGATTCTGCGAAATATTAATATATGTTAAAATCAACTGTACACAAATTATATATGACAGTAAATTCATTAACACTGGTCTAGGTTTACAATAGGAAAACCGCTGCAGTTTAAACATGCTGGTCTAAATCGTCACCCACTAAAGCAGGTGAGATTCCTGCATCGCGTCACTGATCATTACTAAAGCTAGTTAAACAGGCTGGTCTGAATCGTCGCCCACTAAAGCAGGCGAGACTCCTACAGCGTGTCATGGATCGTCTCCCACAACAGCAGCAGAGACCATACTAATGTCATAAACAGTCATTACCTAACATAATGGAAATTAACACTTGCAGAATAAAAACAGAATAGCATATACACTTGTAGGTAGGTGTTGTTTAAATGGCAAACTTCGTCCATTATTAAACAAAATCCTCGTGATCCTTTTCAGGATTAGGTCAGAATTGTTTTACTATCAAAATGGAAATATTTTAATTCGGTTATGATCAGGGTAAAAGCCTTATTTACCTACGAATTATTTTATAAAGAATGAGAGATAATAGATAATAGTACTTGTAACAAGAATATCATAATTAATGTGCGTTATCTGTAGATTTGTGAATACTTGTCCATGTTTTTCGTTCGTCGATAATAATATTAATTATAGCAGCGCCTAGCTGTAGATAATTCTATACAATTCGATTTATGGATTCCACAATCACAATTTCTAATATCTATAGTGCTATAGTTTATCTTAAATTTTTATCATATCCATCGCTTACAAATTATTTTATCTTATTTTTTCTGAGAATCTTTTCAGTAGCCCCTAATGTCGTTATTACTTTCATATTGTTCATCTGCTTCGTACACAACGGGGTACAAACGGGTTTGTGATTGGAACAGTTAGAACTATATCATTTTTTTTAAAAAGAGTACCGAGAGTTTTTTTTCCTCCGGCTTTTTTTCTCTCGGCCTACATTAGGGAAATTGTTATTTATTGTAACATTTAATAAAGCCGAGGATAAAGTAAGTAGGTAATGTCTACCGAGACATTATAACTTAATATTTTGACTAAGTTAAGGCTGCTTATAACACTGGGTACATTACGTAAGCTTGTAATGTACCTAGTGTTAAGATATAAATTTTATTTTTTATTGTTTGATTTTTTGCTGCTGCCTTAGCTTTTGTTATTTTTGTTTAGTTTATATAAATGATATTATTTTATTTTTTGACTTTCGTTAAGTGTGTGACATGCACCTTATGACGAAATAAATGATTTTGAATTTTGAATTTTGAATTTTATATCTCTTGGATGACAGCATTGCTATTTTATTGAAACGAAGTTCCTTGAGGCGTTGGGGAAGAGTACCCTAGCCGGCAAAAATAGTCCGTAACTTTAAAAAAGCGTAAGATTTTTATGTATAGTCTATGTATGATGGCTATGCAGTGTCTAATGTATAGTCTACGTGATAACTGTTATTTTTATTGCAGTTTGCTATTATTATTATATCATTCGATAGTTATTGTATATTTTGATAAATCATTGTAAATAAAATAAAGGGATTAAGATAATTTCGTATAGCAGTTTTTTTTATCGATAAAAAAATCATAATAAAAAATGTAGACCCGAATAATTATTTTCTTTATACTTCTAATAGAACTTGAAATTAATATTTTATAATAAGGAACTTCGTTCCTATCTGGTGTCTCACGACACCGCACGGTTTTTTAATCATGTAAACGTTTACGATGTCTGAAAAAACTAGAATCTTTTCTGTTATTTAATTCACTTTTATAGCATTTTAAAATATTTTTCAAACAATTTGGTTTGTTTATTCAAAATAACCATGTCCTTTTTAAATCGACTTTTGAATAACAAATTTTTATAGGGTACAACATATTAAAATCTTGCGTTTCCTCTGAAACTTTCAAATAACTTGATTAATTTATAGATACCGCTAATTAGGGATAAGATATAAGGGAAATTAGTCATAGATAAAAACCGTTCGTTTAACGTGTATTGTATTTAATCATTGTGTTAAAAAAGAATACTTACGAACTTATTTAATAAATAAAGGCAATTCTTGATAGGTATTATTTTATTTTGTCTTCCTATTATTTCGACCGTTTATATTCAAATGAACGTAATTCTCAGAAACAATACCTTATTTTACATTTTTCGTATTCTCAGTGCTTAATTAAGAAGGGCTGACGTCCTATAGCCCTACAGTCCTATATTCTAAAATATTTTTATATACATCTAATAAATTATCTTTCGTAAAACTTACTTCGACAGAATTTTTCGTATGAAACATAATTTTATATGATTGTATAAAACTAATGATTATTCACGTTTTCATCCACGTTAAGTTTATACCCTCACATCGTCTCTTATGATATTTAAGCTAACTTTTACCCACTACTTCGTTTACGAATAACTTGCGAAACTTTAACTGTTTACGCAGCGCATGCAGCGGAAGCTCTCAAAAGGAAAAAAAGCCCCCAATTTTAAAACACTTTTCATTGGTGCTCCGCTCTTATTGATCTTAGCGTGATGATATAATATAGCCTTGCTCGATAAATGAGATAGAATACTTCAGTGACAGAATTTTTCAAATCGGACCTGTAGTTCCTGAGATTATCTCGTTCAAACAAACAAACAAACTATTCATCTTCTATAATATTAGTATCGATAATTAATTGACCTCAAGTTGTAGATATTCAAAAATAGCTTTTACGATAAACTTACCAGTTTATTTGTATTAGGATAATATTTAAAACAAACCTGCAGAAAGAATAACACTGTGTTCTGGTTTCGTAATCTGTTCCAGTCCTTCCACAAACATGTCAAAGCTTGGGTTCGGTGCATCAACTGCTTCTAGCAAGTAGCCAACAACAGCTAAACCATCTGAATGGGCAACTGCTGCTTCCAATGATTCGTATTTACTATTATAGTGAACTAAATGACATTCTGCTGCATAGCTAAAAAAAATCCTTTGTATAATTATTTTTATTTGACTTACTATTTACGTGTAGGACTTATTTACGTAAGTTTTATGTAAGCTATACCTACGATTTTTTACAGTAGAAAAATCGAAGTATTTTGAGAAAATGTAATTGATGATCAAAATATGTGTTGATGTTTTCATAATACATAATGTTCATAATTTAAAAGATTTTAATCTTTCACGACGCCGCGTTGGCGCAGCGGTCACAGCACTGGACTGCGATTGGCTGTTGCGCGGGTGGTTGCGGGTTCGATCCCCGCACACGACAACATTTGTATTGGCCATACAGATTTTGCCGTGGTCTGGGCGTTTGTGCAGTCCTTGTGGGTCTCCTCACCGTGCCTCGGAGAGCACGGTAAGCCGTCGGTCCCGGTTGTTATCATGTACACCTGATAGCGATCGTTACTCCATGTAGGTAATGTATCCGCCAACCCGCATTGGAGCAACGTGGTGGATACAGCTGCGATCCTTCTCCTACATGGGGAAGAGGCCTATGCCCAACAGTGAGATATGACAGGCTGAATCGTGATCGATCGTGAATCTTTCACAGTCATGGAGATTCATGGTTGAAATAACGTCTGCCACGTCTCCAAAACATATCCACTATCAAAATTATAGTCTAATACAAGGATGAGCAACCCGTGGCCCGCGGGACGCAAGCGGCCGTTAAATAAGCGTTAAAATATTGCCTTTCTCATTAAAAATTTCAGGTATAAAAAATAAAAATAAAATAAGGAATTATTCACTTACCCATGACCATCTAGCACGTGTTCACATCCAGTGAAGTCATCGACCGACCAATGTAAGTGCATCTGTTCGAATATATATTCACCAATAAGTGGGCCTCCGCTTAGTCGGGGTCTCGTTGGAGAGTCGAATGTGAAGTATGCTAGAAATAACATAAAAGTATTATATTAATATCTACTTATTTACTAAAAATCCTCATGATGAAATCTACTCTCTGACTTATTAAACAATATTTGGCTTCGTGCAGTTCCGACGGGAACTGCAAAATTGGTTCCATGCGCTGGAAACCACTAGCGACGTGGACGAAATGACCAACATGGTGAAGACGGTGTATACACTGGGTCACAGACACTTTCCGCCGGAGAAATTAATGAAGAACCTTGATTATGATAAAGCGCATTGGCGCAACGATCACAGCGCTGGTTTGTGGCTGTTGCGCTGGCGGTGACGGGCTCGCACATGACAAACATTTGTATTGGCCATACAGATGTTTGCCGTGGTCTGGGTGTTTGTGCAGTCCTTGTAGGTCTCCCCACCGTGCCTTGAAGAGGACATTAAGCCGTCGGTCCCGGTTGTTACCACGTACACATGATAGCGATCGTTACTCATAGTAGGGAATATATCCGCCAACCCGCATTGGACCAGCACAGAGTTTTGAATTAAGCTCTGATCCTTCTCCTACATGTGGAAAGAGGCCTATGCCCAGTAGTGGGATATTACAGGCTGAAGAATTTGATTATAATAAAGCAGAGGCGCAAGATACCTACTGCTCAAGCAACGTCGCCAGAACGGAAGGCTCTTTCTAAGAGGGTACGAGAACTCATACGCAGAGACCTCCGCTGTTCAAATACGAGAGATATCACGACTTTTATATATTTTTAAAAGTCTTCAAGTGATGCGTTCTGCATACTTTGACATACGTGGCGAAACGTAGACACTTACACAGGGACTAGTCCATAAGTTTAAAAAGTCACTCAACAAGCTGTACTTGGGACTTCTTCCAAAGATAGTATCAGAAATGATACACACAACACACAAAATAGTCTATCCTGGAGATAACGAAAGTGACCAATAAAGTCGATAAAATCAGGAATTTGAAGTGGCAGTGGGCTGGACTCCTCTGTCGTGGGACTGATGGGGTTCAAGCAGACATATCCTGGAGTGTAGACCGCGTGTTACCAAGCGCATTGTTGGACGCCCTCTGGCCTGGTTGTAGACGTCTATAGGCTACGGTAATGGTAAGCATCATCAAGTGAGCCGTATGCTTGTTTGGCTACCGAGTTATATAATTATATAAAAAACTAGGGCTTTTGGGGAGGTTTAGAGGTAGGGTTGTAATCGTGCTTGCTTGCATGTTCTGTTTTCTGTTTTTGCAGTAGTCTATAGGCTTTAATAGCCACTTATCATCAGGTAAACCGTACATTTTTTTGCCACTTAAGCCGTAGATATATATTTCTTAAGTTAAAATCATTATAAGAATAAACATTTTTTGTACGAAGGAAACCCTGGGCCGTTGATGTTGAGATATGAATACAATTTATATCTTGTGATAATCAATATGAGATTGCAAAATAACCTTGATATCAAGTATTATAAACAAAATCATATAAAGTTTTAATAAAGTCATTATATAAAACATTAATTTGATTTACATATATCATTCTCGAGATATGCAATAAAATATGTTATAGTACTGCAATTAAATTTGCAATATAATAAATATCATCTACAAAAAATTGTTGGAACAATGCCCTTAAAATAGTTATACTAAAATGAAATAAAAGTATTTTCATTTAATGTATGTACTTAAATCTTTCAGTACATACATTAAATGAAAATACTTTGCATATCTATGCAGGATAGTAAAGTTAATGTCACTAAAAATATTTTAATTTAAATAGAAGATAAACAACATCATAGACATCAGTTTCAATGTTCCTCTATCTAACACCAAACGTGATAAGGATAATCTTTAAATCTATTTTCGACGTTTTCCGATAAATATGTCAAGATGCTGGAAGTACATGGGAAGTACCTACTTAGTTAAGTAATGTATGTATACGTCATTATTTTTTGTAGCCATATTTTTATATTTGTAGAAACTTTTCATGTTTGTCTTCTCCATCCTACGTGACATTGGCGAAATTATCTGTGCTACCTTGGCGCTAGTGAAGGCCATTAATTCTAAATTCTATCTAACCTTATCTTGATGATAGTCTAAGATTCAGGATATAACAAAATATTCCCTCATCTGTTAATTAGATGAAACAATTTTTTATAGGCTGATTTCAATATTGTGTATTTATAAAAACAACCTCTGCCACTATAAGCCTGCTGCAAATAATAATACTTAAAGTAGTAGTACTTAGTTACTGCTGACTGAGGTTACTGACCTGGCTGCAGGTAAGTGTAGCAATCATAGAGATGGCTGCCTACTACAGTCAGGTATATAATGTAAAATATTAACGGTTTTAGCTTACTACATGAAATTAACATGAGAGGGAAAAGATAATAAAAAAAAATTGCAGCAGGCTTATGGTGGCAGAGGTTGTTTTTATAAATTAACAATATTGAAATAAGCCTATAAAAAATTGTTTCATCTAATTAACAGATGAGGGAAGATTTAGCTTCTCGGATCTTAGACCAATTTAGGATGTAAGTATGACTATATTTTGTCAAGTGTCAATGTCCTCCTACTAAATAAAAATATGAACATATAAATTAAAGGTTATTTCAAAATCGGTTTTTGAGTTAAGCTTTTTTATCAAAAAAATCTTATCGTAAAGTTCAATGATCTCATGTCTTAAGAATACTTCTTCAAGGATATTAAGTATATAGACTATTAGTTATTTTCTTACTCACTGCCTCAATTTAGATCCAAAATACGAGGACATATTTTATGACTTTATAAATATCTTCTAATAAAGTAAAAAACTTTTATTAGGTACTGGTTTTTCATCACACATCCAGTTACAAAGTATAATGATAAAAGCACTTATATATTATTATTATTCAGCTATTATCCCTCATATATAATTATCATTATTAACCATCATCCTCCATTTTAGCTATCTATTCTAAATTTCATACACTGAATTCATTTGTATTTATTTTTAATCAATTTATTAGAAATGGAAGATCTTACTAATTAATAAAAGAGAAATGTGGCAATAGCGGTAAATAGATTAGGTATTGTAGAGTACTGAAATTGAAAAAGTTATTGTAAAAGTGATGAGTGTATGAACTTTGGCTGAGTCCGTATAATTTTTATTTTTGTGTTACCCACACATTAATTGGCTAGAGCACCGACACAGTCAGTTGGAGATGCAGGTTCGATCCCCGCTGGAGCGAATTTTTGATATGATATTAAAAAAATATTTGGCTTATGTCGTGAATTTTATAAGTTGTCACCTTAAATTCCCAAATTGAAAAATAGCTATTATCAGTCCGTAAGAAGTATGTATGATATGAAGACAGATTAAAGCCATCTTTACATTATTTACGAAATTATATCTAAACACGCGTTAAGATAAATAATATCAGTATCTTTTTACTTCTAGATGACACGGAATGTTAAGGAACGACGATGACAACTCAAAAACAGTATTAAAAAGTTACTCGTTTATTTTCTAAGAAAGAGCCTAACACAAGAAGAAGAAGATCAAACATGTAGTTATTACTGAGCCTTATAATACATAACAATGTCACGTAAATCTCCTAGCAACAATCACAAACTTTATATACCTACTAGCTTGTGCGCGCGACTTCGTCGGCGTGGACTCCGCTCCTATTAGTCTTAGCGTGATGACACATAGCCTATAGCGTTCCTCGATAAATGGGCTATCTAACACTGAAAGAATTTTTCAAATCGGCCCAGTAGTTCCAGAGATTACCACGTTCAAACAAACAAACAAACTATTCAGCTTTATATATAGAATACCTACATACTAGGTGACCCTGCAAACGTTGTTTAGCCATATGTTATTAACGATCTTAATCCCTTCTATGAAAAATAGATGTTGGCCGATTCTCAGACCTATCTGATATGTACACAAAGTTCAAAAATTCGGTCCAGCCATTTCGGAGGAGTATTGTAACTAACACTGTGACACAAGAATTTTATATATAAGATATGCAGACTTTTGAGAAGCATTTGACATAAAAAAGCATAGGTTAGTATTACACGTTTTGTCAAGTTTTTGCAAAAACCATAAAAGCAAGCTAGAGACTTTTAATATACCTGTTTGTCCTGTGTTAAGTAGAATTCCATTAGAATCGTTATCCCAGTAGCGTCTGAAGACAAGTGGCTCAAGTGACGACCAAGTCGGACAACGTTGGACGGAAATCGCAAGAGGTGACTGTGATGCTCTGAGCTTTGAAATCTGTTCAGCTGTGAACAAATTTAAATATAAATAAACCTCTCACATTTGAGCCTACAGATGTAATAAAATCTACAGAGATGCGAATATTTTGTTTTTTTACGAAATACAAACAACTTGTCTTAAGGCAAATATTTCCAATAGAATATGCAGCTGATTGCAAAGATGTGTAACTCGCTAAGCGTTCTTTACATAATCCTAGATTTTTGTTTTTCTTTCAGCTACAGATATACTTGGTTCGACATTGTTTTTGTTATACATTAACAGCTTGTGTACTCTCAAACTAGCTAATTGCGAAATAATTATCGACACAGATGATACAGCGGAGCAGATGATGGGCAGAGGATGGGCAGTGGTACACACAGAAAACGCTTTGAGTATAAAATGAATTATAAGATACCTAGATTATCACATGCTAACAGTTGGATGGTTATATAAGTATTTCAAAGCCAGCAGTTGGATGGTTATCCTACCATCGGTCGATTCTTGCAACTTCGATTATTTGAAGTTGCAAGGTGATAGTGGAACTGTGTTATGCCTCAGTCGCCTCTTACCACACCCACGGAAAGAGAGGGGGGGCTTGTGTGTGTACTTGGTAAAGTTTAAATGAAATCTGAACGTTAGAAGTGGGTCAAAATGAAGGCCAAAAGAGTCAGTTACAAAAATATTAACAAACATACAGGTGAAGCTAATAATAATTGTGTTTGCTCGCAAACGAAAAAAAACCGACTTCAATTACATCGACAAGTAATACAACGTAATAAGATGAAAAAAATAGTCAAGTAAATACGCGCTATTAAAGATTACTCAAAAAGTTGTAATCAGATCTCGATATAATTTAAACAGGACTACCTGACAAGTATTAGCTTTCGATTTAAGTACGAATCATCAAAATCGGTACACCGAGTAAAAAGTTATGCGGAATAATACAACGTAGGTCGACGAAAAAGTAGTCAAGTAAATACGCATTATTAGATATAACTCTAAAAGTACTTGTCAGATCTTAATTAAATTTAAATGGGACCACATGACACGCAAATCCTTTCATATAAAATAAAATTGATCGAAATCGGTCCACCCAGTCAAAAGTTCTGAGCTAACATACATACATAAAAAAAATAAAAAAAAACATACAGTCGAATTGAGAACCTCCTCCTTTTTGGAAGTCAGTTAAAAAGCGTGTAAAAAGGAGTGAATAAATTAATTATTATTATTATAGTATAGTAAGTTAAACATAATCATAATTATTAAAATTAACGATTTTTTTATCTGAAGTTAGGTGACGTATTAAAAAACTATGGAATTTAATCAGTAGTTTTTATCGTATCGTCATTAGTAGTTTTAATTTACGCATGACTATACAGAGTGTTAGGGGAATAGTTAGCCATAGAGATATGTTGGGTGGGGGGGGGGGGGGGGAATTTGGAACCTATTTAGGCTAACTTACCTATATGCAAAGTGTTACGGATTTTTTTTCTCAATTTCGAAAAAAATGCCGATAATTAGTGATTTGACCACCATATCTTCTTTGTTTATTGATATATCAACGCCATTTCTTTTTTATTTTGGTCATCAATACATTGCGCATGTAAAACAAATGTGATTTAATTCAGAAAACATCTGAATTAAATAATATTATGGGCCAAAGAAATCTTGACAGAGACAAAAAGTAAATATAATCAAAACAAAAAAGAAATGGCGTTGATATATCAATAAACAAAAAAGATATGATGGTCAAATCTAATTTTCGGCATTGTTTTGAAAAAAATTAAAAAGCAATTATTACACTAAGGAATTCAAAAAATGTCAAAACAAACCTTTAAAGATGTGGGAACTAATTAATACATTAGCTAACAATAAAATAAAAACTCACCCTGCTCCTTCTAAAATAAACACTCCCTTAGGTCCTACAACTAACATCAAAAATATTTGTGACAATTTTAATCAATTTTTCGCATCAATTGGCTCTGTTCTAGCAAGTAAAATCACACAGCCGCAACTCGATACTGACATACCCACACTACCGTTTAGATCCTATATGAAAGAACTGCTTACCCTGTCCGCAACCACGGAACTGGAGATTGGTAAAATCATTGACAACCTAGATGCAAACACCAGCACTGGGCTTGATGGCATAAGCTGCAAAACTGTTAAATGTTTAAAAAACCTACTAGTTCCAAAATTAAAAACCTGTATTAACCACAGCTTGCGTTACGGATATTTTCCGGAATCTTTAAAAATTGCCAAAGTATGTCCTATCCATAAAGCGGGCTCAAAGGCTGATACTAGTAATTACCGACCAATCTCAGTTCTGCCAGTGGTTTCAAAATTGTACGAAAAAATTATATACAATCGACTTCACACATATCTAGAATCTATAAACTATCTATCTAACAATCAATTTGGTTTTCGCACAAAGCGCAGCACTTTAGCGGCTACTATAGATCTAGTCACAAACTTGAGGAGCAATATAGACAATAAGCAAATAGGATTGGGTATCTTCATAGATTTGAAAAAGGCATTTGACACTATAAGCCATTCACTGCTTCTTCAAAAGTTACATGATATAGGAATAAGACAAACTGCTTACAATATACTTCGTTCTTATCTCTCAAACAGAAGCCAGGTAGTTCAAATTGGCGAAACTAGAAGTAATCCTGAAATTTTAACATTCGGTGTTCCGCAAGGTTCCATTCTTGGCCCTTTACTATTTCTTATTTACATAAATGATATAGATAGCTTGAATCTGAAGGGTGCTCTGACACTATATGCTGACGATACAACTTTGTTTTATTTTGGCACTAGAATCGATAATATAATTAATCAAGCACAAAACGATTTAAACTGTCTGTATCAATGGTTTAGGAAAAACTTGCTCACCATCAACATAACAAAAACAAATTATATAATATTTAGCTCCAAAAACAAAATAATTGACAACCACCCGCTTTTGTATATTAATAATGAGACATTAATGAGAGTTCATTCAGAAAAGTACTTGGGCTTACACATTGATAATCGCTTATCCTGGGACTTACATATTAATAAATTATGCTCAAAAATATCAAATTTAATAGCTAGACTTCGAGGTACTATTCGATGTCTTCCGAAATCTGTCCGATGTCTCATATATAATTCGATGGTAAAACCTCACCTGGAATATTTGATTGAAATTTGGGGAACTTCTGCAAGAACTAACTTAAAACAATTACAAATAAAACAAAACAAAATCATTAAACTACTTTTTCACTATAACTATCTATCTCCAACAGAAAAAGTGTTCAAAGAGACAGGGTTGATGACAGTGTCCCAAATATATAAATATAACACTTGCATATTAGTGCAAAAGATTTTAAATAAAAACATCAACACAAAACTATCGTTTACTAAAGTGGGTCAAGCACAGAAACAGATTACCAAACGAATGAATAACATTACTCTTATACGACCGAGAACCAACTACGGTAAAAAAAGTATAGAGTAAGGGGGGCAAAATGCGCCATACTTTTTTCATAGTTGACTTTGGTACAATATTTCTTGTGTTTAAGTTCACGAGTGATACTAAGTCATGGTACCATAAGGATCTGTGATGTTTTGCAACAACAACCAATGTCGTGTCATTAGAATCTGACAGCAAATTAATGAATTTTAGCATAAAATTTGAAAACAGTCTTACCAGGCGCACTTTGCCGACAAATCGGGTAAGTGCGCCTTGTATAAATAAAACGTAATATTATAGCATTAGAATAAAAACAGCCTTATATTATTATAGGAAAACAAGAAACAAAACGAATGATATTTATTTTTTTTTCATAGCCACATTCTAGAAAAATCTATGCATTTAAAACCAAATTTCGGCTAAATGCGCCATACAATCTTAAGTCAGAGGCTATGAACCTTTTTTCCATATATTGATAATCGAGTGTCAAGTATATTTTTTCTTTTATTTACGATGGGAATACCCCAAGGTATTCCCATCTTAAATGGAACTACTTATTTGGTATTATAAACGGACTGAAATAAGAAGTTAGTCAATGAAATTAGTTATTAAATGTAATATTTATTTTCTCACCTTAAAACAAAAATGGGAAACATGACATTTTTGAACAACATTACGATTTTCTCGAATTTTAATATTTCGTATTGCCTCCTAGTGCTTTCATTCCTACGTTTACCCAGTTTGGCATGCTGTACACCAAGTTTTTTGTACGATTTTGGGGAATATTCTCCCATTCCTCTGTGAGAGCAATTTTGAGCTCACGAAGCGTAATTTTTTTACGCATCTCCCTAGCTGGTCCCAAGCATGCTCGATCGGATTGACATCTGGGCTGCGTGCTGGCCACTCCATACGAGTAATGTTCATCTCTTGAAGGTAGTCACTCACAATCCAATATGTATGAGGTCGGGCATTGTCATGCATAAAAATAGCATTCTCACCCAAATTGACCATAAATGGACCAACGTGTTCATTCAAGATTTCTTTTTCAAATTAATTTGCAAGATTTGACCCGACCATACAAACAAGCAAAGAAACATTGCAAGTTAAATAAAGACTTGTAACAAAGACACATTTTAAAAAGTTTGTAACCTCTGGATTGCGGCGAAGTGCGCCATATAAAAAGTCAGTATGGCGCACTTCCCCAACTATATAAATTTTAAGTTAGAATATTTAACTGCAAAAAAATATATACATTTTACTAGATAGGAGTGAGATATAGTCAGAAACTTAAAGAAAAATATTTAAATTGTGCATTTACCTCACTCGTATGTTGGTAAAAACTAGATTTCTTGAGATTTACGAAGATGATCAACCCATAGTCATCTCTCCTCACCACTTTGAATATCAGTGAAAATAAAATGGCGCGTATCTCAAACTCACATGACTAGAGCCATCTGTGACTTTCACCAAGAACTATGATTTAGTTTGTAGCATCGATATATAGTGTCACTACTAGTATCCAATCGGTAGATTTTGAGATATTTGTGGTAGGTGCACTTGCCCGGTAGGCGCACTTTGCCACATTAACTCTACTATACGAAGGAGCACGGTTATACAATGAATTACCAAATAACATTAAAGATATTCAGTCCTTTACTTTATACAAAAAAGTGTTAAAACACCACATCTTAAAGGATTTTATAAGACCCTAAGCTTTTTATTTATTTATAAAAAATAAAAAATAAAATAAAAATTATTAGTATTATATATATATATATTTTTAGGTATTCTGAAAGTGACTTTTGTTCTGTGTTTATTTCTATGTTTTGCTATACTATTGTACTATGTAAGAAAAGAAAATAATAACTAAAACATATATTAAGGTCTAATTGCTATCCAATTGCTATCACTCAATACGTAATATTGCAGTTTGTTTATGTCATACCCACATTGTTTTTGTTGAGATTTGTGTTGTTCCTTATTTCTGTATACCGCCCGTGTGTCGCATATAAAACATTAAAATGTGTTAATCTTGTTTTCTCAAAATATTATAAGTGAATTGTATTCTTTTTTTTTTGAGAAATAAATTCTTAAACCATAAATGAAAAAAAAACATTAAAAAAATCCGATAGATACCTATATAGGTAATACCTATATATAAAATAATACCTATATAGGTAAGTTAGCCTAAATAGGTTCCAAATGACCCCCCCTACCCAACATACCTCTATGGCTAACCATTCCCCTAACAGCCTGTATAAGTCGAGCGTAAATTTATCATGATTATGTGAAATAGATAACATCGGCTTTAGTCGAAAATAAACGGAATTTACGTTAAAAAATTCAAATAATTATTTTATACATTGTTAAAATTATCAAAAAAATTTTAATATGTTTAATAATTTTACCTAAATCAAGTTTTTATCTCAAAGGAATAATCTTAAAACAAAAGTAGTATAGCACATAGTAGTTAAAGTGAATAGAAAGGAAACTAATAAAAACAGTAAAATAATATGAACTGATTAAGTATAGGTAATACACTTCTAATTCCCAGAAAATACTTTATTTTATTGTGCAAATTACATTTGTTGATTCATAATTTACTATTCTTTATTTCTTCTCATAAACTAGAAGACGAGATAAAAATAAATTTATAATAGAAACAAAAAAAAAAGTATTTTATTACAAAAATCACGTGATTTAATATACTCTTTTATCTTCTGTCACTTATACTTTCTTTTATCGCCATTATCAATTCAGCCTATTGCAGTCCACTGCTGGACTTAGGCCTCCACAAGTTCGGGCCAAAAATGACGTGAACTCATGTGTATTGCCCATAGTTGCCACGCTGGGCAAGGGGGGTTGGTGACCGGAGGGCCGGCTTTGACCGCCGGAAAAAGACGCTGCTGCCCGTCTTCGGCCTGTGTATTTCAAAGCCAGCACTTTCTTTTATTAAGCATTAATAATTTAGACGAATATAAAATTTAATTACATGTAGAATTTTTAGGTTATTATTATAAATCAAAGGTTAGTTCAATTATTTATTTAGACAAAAAAAAAGTGAGAAAGTTAACATCACTCACCGTCTGAAGCTGAAGTTTTTGCTGAAACTACTTTTGCTGACATTATTATAGGATTATTTTTATTACTATCTATATGTACATCCTAGGTAAGCGCTATGATTGGTAGTGGATCAAACTCATCGAATTCTTAGTCGAAACTGGAAGATTAGATAACCAAAAAAAAAAATCATTTATCATATTTTGTCGATAGGTTGACAACAAAATATTAGTTAATACACACATTCTCTCAGATAAAGAAATCACATAGAATACGTAAATATTATAGACCGGGAGATAGTGACACAAAATATTAGGTCATTTGTACCAGTATGGCGGTTCGTCAGGGGTCTAATTACGTTAAGGCAAAAAGGAAAATGACGGTCATAGCGCTCGCACCGGCGGCCCAATCGCGTGGGCGTTTATCGAACGCGTCGGATAAATAACGAGTGTCGAACGATTTGTTCCACAAAAATGTTTTTATTTTCAGATAGTCGAAAAAAAAGAAGTAGGCGGTAGCGGTTTGCCATACTTCTCGGGTGTGACTTACAGCCCGCCATACCGACGCGAATACATTAATTTAAATAAAACAATTCAACCATTTGTACCAGGCTAATTTTTGCAAAGCTAATCATCGTCGAGTAGCCATTCACGAAAATCAACTTGCCATACTTTTCCGACAGTTCCCAATGGCCGCCATACCACTGCAAAGGAGTAATTTCTTTTTTTTTTCGCCAAACGATTTGTACCACCCTGAAACTTTTTTTAACAGTTCCCTGTATGATCATAAATAGAAGTCTGATAATGCCATACCTGTGGGAGGTGGCGAATGTGAACAATATTTTTTCAAAATGCTAAGATTTTATTCGTAATTCGAGTTTTTTTTCAAGTATGGTGCCACTTTTTCCCTCTACTACAAGTATGGCAAATATAATAATGGTCACATTGTATCGTATAATTTCCAAAAATCGAAATGCCATACTGGTACAAATCGTCAAATTTATTTATTTTTTTCACCTTTTAGCTCAAGTCATCCGCCCGATGGTTACAATCTGTAATAAAATTTTTTAGGTACAATTGCATCCAAATGACAAGAATACAATGATGCCATGATGTATAAAATAATTTTACGAATTTTACAGTCGTATTTTAAAAACGTGGCAAATAAATAAGTATTTCAAGTATGGCAGCACTTTTTCCCCTACTAGAAGTATGGGATAAATAATAACGGTCACATTTTGTCAAATACTTTCCAAAAATTCAAATGCAATACTGGTACAAATCGAGTGGCGAAAAAAAAAGAAATTACTCCTTTGCAGTGGTATGGCGGCCATTGGGAACTGTCGGAAAAGTATGGCAAGGTGATTTTCGTGAATGGCTACTCGACGATGATTAGCTTTGCAAAAATTAGCCTGGTACAAATGGTTGAATTGTTTTATTTAAATTAATGTATTCGCGTCGGTATGGCGGGTTGTAAGTCACACCCGATAAGTATGGCATTCCGCTACCGCCTACTTCTTTTTTTTCGACTATCTGAAAATAAAAACATTTTTGTGGAACAAATCGTTTGACACTCGTTATTTATCCGACGCGTTCGATAAACGCCCACGCGATTGGGCCGCCGGTGCGAGCGCTATGACTATCATTTTCCTTTTTGCCTTAACGTAATTAGACCCCTGACGAACCGCCATACTGGTACAAATGACCTAATATTTTGTGTCACTATCTCCCGGTCTATTAGAAAAACGAGTTACATTATTTAATTACTATAATTTTTTATATTAACCTATTAAAAACGTATGTTTTTCTTTTTGAACGGTATTACAAAAGAAAGTCTATAATTTATTGATTAGGACTGTAACAAAACCAGTATTGTCTCAATTTTGAAAACAAATACTCATACTTTAAAAATTTTGAAAAGAGTAATATTCATGAGTAAGTTGTGTGTAGGTAGATATGTAAATCTTTGCTGGTTTTATGTAATTTTTTTCTGAGTGGTGTGCAATAAAGTATATTCTATCTATCTAACTATGTACGAAAAAAGGTACCTAATGTTTTCAAGCATTGCTTTGAAATGCTCAAAAATTAAATTATAAAGTATCGCTGGCTTAAATTTCAAATCTCAAGAAGTATTTACTGCAGTCAGTAAAACATTTTATCAAATCAAATCAAGTTCCCATTGAAGTATTTTTTTTTTTTTTGTAAAAATAAGAGTCGGGATTTGTTAAAAACTCGGTAAAGAAAAACGCTTTTTCGTTGCAAGGCAAGAAGATGTGAATCTCTCTCGAGTTTCAGAAGCTAAACATATTTTTGTGATTGTAGAGATTATATTACGAGTATATACTGCTGTTTGTGAAGTTAAAAACTATCTTACTATTATTAATGAGTATAATCTATAGTCGTAGCTCCAGAGTTTTTTTTTATTATATTTTGCATTCAGTTACGTTTAGTATTGTTTTCTTCTTTTTATTCCAACGCATTTCCTTTCTACCTTATCTTTCAATTTTTTTTCGAATATAATATGTAGTTAAAATTATTTTATTTTTAAATATATACCTACTTAACGAATAGATACTTATAATCTCTTATTTCATCTAACTTGAACGTATTGTTTAAGAATTTCAATAACATAATTTATTATACAAGAAAACTATTATCTCACTTCATCCTAAATCCTACCTAATCGTCTTAACGATGAATAAAGCAATAAATATACATTGTTTTAGCTATTAACAATATACTTCATTCATTCACTATTAAGTAAGTAGTTGTTTGTTGTATACAAAACTGAATAGACCCGGCTGTCCTCACCTGTAAAGGACAACAGGTAGCTCACTCATTCGATACACATTTAGATTGATGGGAAGTTATGTAAGTAAACAACATACGTAAGGATTAGAATGAATTATACCGTTGTTAGCCTATGTCGTATTTAAACTATTGCTTCGATTTGAGTTTTCGTATATAGCTTATAAATAGGTGTGGTTTAATTTTATATATCTCGTTTGTATCCATCCTATATACATGACATATAAATCATTATTGAAATAATTAATAGGGTGAATTTGATATTATTTATTACATCTGTGAATCGATGCATCCTTATACGTCATTTCGATGCGGAAGATTATATCTGCAGAGATTCGTATATGGCTGGGTCAACTGGAACTCTCTCATATATATACATATTCTTATTCCAGTATTATCGCTTCGTTTCGTACTGAAATTGAAAGATATAAAAAACAAAATCCAAATCTTTCTACATCCTCATTTCTTTTAATTTAACCAGTATTATATTTGACTGTGACGCCGCGTTGGCGCAGCGGTCACAGCACAGGATTGCGATTGGCTGTTGCGCGGGCGGTTGCGGGTTCGATCACCGCACACGACAGCATTTGTCAATACAGATGTTTGCCGTGGTCTGGGTGTTTGTGCAGTCCTTGTGGGTCTCCCCACCATGCCTCGGAGAACACGTTAAGCCGTCAGTCCCGGTTGTTATCATTGTACACCTGATAGCGATCGTTACTCAATAGGGAATATATCCGCCACGCATTGGAGCAGCGTGGTGGGCTAAGCTCCGATCCTTCTCCTACATGGGAAAGACGCCTATGCCCAACAGTGGGATAATACAGGCTGAATCCTGATATTTGACTTTAAGAATGACAGTAACGGAGTCTAACACATAAAATTTGCTCATATGTAATTTTCAAAAAAAAAAGTAGAAACACAACCCGGGGAATCAGTGTAATCGAGTTAATATCTCAGAATGTAAAAATTCCCTTACCTCTCTTGATATATTGAATCAGTTGTACTCGTAATATTCACTGAATTAGTTTATCAGACACATATATCATTTTACGTCTAAGGGTATTATGTAGTGGTAAATAAGATTGAGATAAGGAAATCTTTGATAGACACGTAAAATATTTGTTTGGAATCGAGCTTCTGTTTCTCGTTATTATCTATCTTTAATATATAAAATTAATTTTGTTATGCGTAGTTTATACGGATAGGTATTGTTTTATTTAAACAAAATATAAAAATAAAATGTACACTAACGTAAGTACTGTGTACGTGTAAGTAGGTACTGTGTACGTGTAAGTAGGTACTGTGACTCAGAGTGTCAACAATAACTTTTGTTCGTGAAAATATACTTCAACTGAGGCAAATTACGTGTTTATTATGGTGAAAATTAAAAAATGAAGTAAATAATTCTTTACACTTATCTATTGACCTGAAATCGTAGTAAAAGTCGTAATACTAAATAAAAGCGTTTTTCGTATTTAAGGAATCAAGAAGCTTATGCCGAAACCCTGCTCTAAAATATGCTATTAAAACAACAAAGAGCCAAGTAAACATTTATAAAATACCTTTGCTAAGACGAGTTCCTAAGTAAAAAAGTACAATTATATAATTTTTATTTTCTGTAAAACACTGCCTTACAGTTTTGCTATACTTATTGTTTTGCTAAATTGAATGCTAAAATATTGCCTTTCCGTATTTAGTTCTATTGCTTTGAGTTTGAGTATAATTTTGTACAAACGTATTCCATCATGTAGGTATGCAGTACAATAAAGCATTTCTTTAATAATTCAAAATTCGCCGGTCGATATTAACCTCCTTTGATGCAATTTTCTCATGAATAAGGTAAGTTTATTGATCAAATTGAATGCCACTTTGTTTGACATATAATTTTGCTTCTAATTTCCAAATAAAAAAAGCCTGCCTGAATGGCTTCCTTTAATTGTTCAATTTGTAAAATTTGTTCAAATTTAATACATATCTATTTATCAAAAAGTGGCTAAGCTCATAAACTATAAAATCTATGCCATGTATGTATTGTGGTGTAATTCATCAGTCATCAATATTTGACGATGCGTTAGTGCAGCGTTATCAGCACTGGCTGTTAAGCCCGGGTGACACGCAACGATCAATTGTAACAATTTATTGAACGATTTATCGTTCCAACAAATAGAAACTAGAAAAAGTCACTCCAACTCCAATCTCAATAAATCGTTACAATCTCCCGTCTACACACAACGATAAATTGGAACAATCTGGATCGTTCGATAAATTGTTCATTGTAATATGAAACTTTGAATAGTGAGTGTCGTAAAGGACTCGCTATAGATGGCACCACGGTTCCTTAAAAACCGAATAAAAATCATATTATCAAGAATTTTGATGCGGCTGGACATAGATCCATAGCTCAACGGCTAGAGCACCGGACACGTCGGGAGGTGCGGGTTCGAATCCCGCTGGATCGAAAAATTTTGATATGATAATAAATAACATTTTCGAATTTCCTCATGTGTGGAAAACACAAAAATAAAAATAATACGAATTAAAAATAGGGTGGTGTCGTCTCTTGTCAAAGAATTTCATTGTAATATGAAACTTTGAATAGTGTGTGTTGTAAAGGACTCGCTATAGATGGCACCACGGTTGCTTAAAAACCGAATAAAAATCATATCAAGAATTTCGATGCGGCTGGACATAGATCCATAGCTCAACGGCTAGAGCACCGGACACGGTATGTCGGGAGGTGCGGGTTCGAAGCCCGCTGTATGAACTTCGTTTTAGATACATTTATTTCTAGATTGTTTTATGAAAGCTTTAACTACTTCAGATTCTGATTATGATTCCGCTACTTTACCTACCTTTTATACGAGGGCGGGATGATAAGTAACTAGCCTATTAAGAAAATACTTAACTTTCCGTGATAAAATTAATTTTATTTTTCGACATAGTCTCCGTGAATCTCTACGCACTTATTCCATCTTCAATTTAAAGCAGTAATGCCTTCCATAACATGATTTCTTTCGAGGCCTGCAAAATGCTCCTCTACTGCGGCTATGACGTCATCATTTGTGGCAAATTTCTGTCGGCCCAAAAAAGTTTTGAGCTTAAGGAATAAGTGAAAGTCTAATGGCGCTAGATCAGGCGAATAAGGTGGGTGAGGCAGCAAATCATACTTCAATTCGTTGATTTTTGCCATAACTTTAACACATTTGTGAACCCTAGCGTTGTCTTGGTGGAAGATGATTCTTTTTTCGCCAAACCTGGTCGTTTTTGCTGAATAAATTGGTGAAGCTTATCTAGAAGATTAGCGTAGTATTCTCCATTTAATTATTGGACCTTTAGGAAGGTAATCTATCATCAAAATCCTATCTGCATCCCAAAAGACGGAAGCCATCACTTTTCCAGCCGACTTTACAGCCAGCTTTTTTTGGAGCCGAGCATCCCGATTGAGTCCACTGTTTTGATGGAATTTTTCATTTTGGCGTGCAATGATGAACCCATTTTTCATCTGTTGTTACAAATCGACGTAAAAAATCGGCCTTATAACTGTGAAAACGGTCCAGACATTCTTTTGAGTTTTGCACCCGAATCCTTTTTTGATCGTGCGTAAGCAATCGCGGCACCCAACGGGCCGATGACTTTTTCATATTTAATTCCTCCCTTAGGATATGATGTATCCGTTCTTTTGAGATACATGTAGTGTCAGCTATTTCAGATAACTTCAATCGTCGATCTGCTAAAACCATATCATGTACTTTCACGACCATTTCTGAAGTCGTAACGCTTTTTGGACGTTCGGGATGGGCTTCATCTTGGACACATGTACGACCGCGTTTAAACTCAGCCACCCAGTTTTTTACTGTGTTATAGGAAAGGGCACATTCACCCAAAACATTCTTTAACTCGTCATAGATATATTTCCCTTTCATGCCCTTCATATGAAGAAACTTTATCACCACTCTTTGTTCAATTTTATCCATTTTGAAAACATTTGACGAAATATATTTTCAAATGAAAAAAAATCAATAAAATTTTCACACCACCAAATTCAAATTTAGAACACAGTTGTCCAGAGATACAAATTTAAAAATGACATATATATTTTTTTTATTGTAACTTTTTAAATAGCAGAGGCTAGTTACTTATCATCCCGCCTACGTATTTATTTGCTTTTTCTCACGTGTACCTATTTACATTCAATACTTAACAAAATTTGTTTAGCGTCGATTTTCCTCGCCCGGGATCGATTAAGAGTTCCCCCTGCCACCTTATGTTACTACTACAAATTTTAAAATACATTAAAAATGAGATGTCTTCAGTCTCAGAAATTTTTGGCAATACATATCTGTTGTATCATACCTTAGTAGATGTATTGTCACTGTCATCATTACATAGTACAAAACAAAGTCGGTTCCCGCTGTCTGTATGCTTAGAACTTTAAATCTACGCACTGGATTTTGATGCGGTTTTCTTTAGTAAATAGAGTTTTTCCAGAAGAAGGTTTATAATATGTATAATACATGCATAATATATTAGAGGAACACTGATAGTTTTTGCAACCTTGCGAAGCCGGGGCGGGTCGGTAGTATAGTATAAAACAAAGTCGCTTCCCGATTTCTGTATGCTTAGATCATAAAAACTACGTAACGAATTTTGATGCGGTTTTCTTTAGTAGAGTGGTTTTAGAGGAAGGTTTATATTTATAATACATATATATAGAGGAATAAGGATATAATAGAGGAACACTGATTGCGAAGCCGGGGCGGGTCGCTAGTTATATAACATTAGCTGTCCCCCGCGGTTTCACACGCTTTAATTTGAAAAAAATAGCCTATGGGCTTCCTCGATAAATGGGCTATTTAACACCGAAAGAATTTTTCAAATCGGACCAGTAGTTTCTTAGATTAGCGCGTTCAAACAAACAAACAAATTCTTCAGCTTTATAATATTAAATATAGATTTGAAATGAAAGATGTTTCAAGATTACTAAATCGAATCGTATTCCATAATATTTGGTACCTATTACTTTAATCTAAACTGCTGGAAAATTGTTTCCAAGTTTTGGCTATACCTAAACAGAACTGCCTGGATAAATTAATAAAGTTTCAAACATAATACGAATTAGCTCGACTTGCAAGTGTATTTTCCACTTGAATCAACTCGTTAAATTTAAAAAGTTACGTACAGAGCATAGAAATATGGAAACATTCCGCGACCAAGTTTGGTAACATTAATGGTTTTAACCTACGTTATTCTACCCGTATTCCTGAGTTTTACTTGAAGCACTTTTTAATATTAAATCGAAAACTTTGTATGTGACATGAAAGGTAAAAACGTGAAGCAATTTCTTACACACTCGTAAAAATAGTGCTAGTAAACTTAAGCTAGTAAACGTAATTTAATCAATACACGCCTATTACACGCTTCATGCATTATAGATTTGTTTTTTTTTTTCAAATGAGTGGGTAAAGGAGTGCGAGGCGAGGAATTAATAGCAAATTGCCAACCGAGCTCAAATTAAAGATGAGTGACCACCTCGTGGGAGTGAGTACCTCACACCTTTCCTCGACGACAGTTAGACGTCACAGCATACAAAAGGACTTCCCACATAATAGACAGCGTATTGGTATAGGTAACGTCAATTTTCCAAAAAAAAATCAAGTTATTCTATTGATATGGCATTAAAAACAATTTATTAGAAATATAATTAATTATCAAGTGTTTAAAGTTTGAAATTCTCTTGACATCTTCTTTCTCTGTGTTAGATATTACTTGGAATAAAAAATAAATGAACAAAACAAAACACAACAACATATTTTTAACTTTTAATTAAAATAGAAAACTTTTCTATCATTAAGAGGCTGAGGTTGTCGAATAAACGACCCTTTTACATCGTCTTCGAACAAATTGGCAGCCATCTTGATAATTTCCTGAAAGAGTAAATAGACTTTTCTTTATACATACCTATATTTTTTCATTATTAAAACTTTTTTTTTTGTTAAAAAAATATATATTAACAGACTAGCTGACACGACATATTATATTTCGAAATAGAACGTGAAGTAATGATAAACATTAGATATATAAAAAATTTCAACTTTCTACACGATTTTCTTAATGTTTTATTCAGTAGGAACTTTCTACAGAGTATTAGAAAATTTCAAAAAAAAAAAGTTGAAAAAATGGGATTAGCGATCCATTTTTATTTTCATATTATAATATACAGATAGATTAGGAAAACGACATAGCTTTGATGAGCCTAATGGAATGAATTCCTATGGACGTTTACAGTGCCATGGGCATTGGAAGGACCTTTAACCCTTCCTCCGACCCTCCCCCAGAGTTCTGGCTAACTCACTCACCACAGGAACACAACACTAGTTGAGACTCGTTTTATTTGGCTGTGTGATCCTCTTCAAGGCTGAGGTGCTTCCCCAGTTAGGCTGCTTCAGATTTGAGCAAAATATAACCTGTAATGCTCTCTCTACCCAATAAAAGAAATTTCCAGTTATCATTCATCTATAGTACTAATTTTACGATTCGTTTCACATTCAGTAGTAGTTAAAGAAAAGCTCACAATAAAACCTAAATACGATACAAGTAATTCAGATAGATCGACTAAGCCTTCTCAAATATCCGACCTTGTTGATACTCCTACGATAAATTGGTATCTTCAGTACAATTGATCTAGAAAATATGAAAGGGTTTAAAAATAGATCTAACCAAATCCTCTTCTCTTCGAAAGGGAAACGAAAAGATCACACTTGTATCTGTTTTCTTTTTATTATAAGAAAAAATAAAATAATGAGTGAAATTTATTGTTTGTCTCATGAATACGATGGGTGGGTGGAAAAAGGTAAGAAAATGAAATATATAATTTTGTTTGCTCGCAAACAAAAAAAAACCGTCTTCAATTACAAGACAAATAATACAACGTAGGTAGACGAAAAATAAGCAAGTAATTACGCATTATTACCAAGAGACAACTCAAAAAGTACTTGCCATATCTCAATTAAATTTTAATGAGATTATATAACAAGCACCGCTTTTTGATTAAAAAATAGGGATTATCGAAATCGGTCTATCCAGTAAAAAGTTATAAGGTGTATTACAACATAGATCGACGAAAAAATAATCAAGTAAATACACATTGTCAGCGATAACTCAAAAAGTACTTGTCAGATTCCGATTAAATTTAATGGAACCAAATAATACGTGGTGGTGCACCTTTCGATTAGAAAAATCATCAAAATCGCTCCACCCAGGAAAACTTCTGACGTAACACACCTACATAAAAAATACAGTCGTTTTGTTAACCTCCCCCTTTTTTCGAAATCGGTTAAAAAGTAATCTATACCTAAACTGTAAATTTCTCAATGACGATACTTGATATTTTTGACAACGTTTTCTTTTATACATAAATAATTTTTTACATTCGTTTTACACTTGTCGATAGATTATTTATCTTAGTAATAAATATTGCTAAATACAGCAGTATGAGGGTAATTTTATGCCACTTTATTACTTTCTTTTTTCAAAAAATTAATAGATAATTATGTTTCATGAACATAATTTTTTTTTACTGATGATTGTGATAGTATAACTTTGTAGTAATAGGTACTAGTCAAAATAATTTCTGTAAGTATGGTATGAAATTTAATCTTAGAACATTTCATAGCCGGTAACCCTTATTTAAAATGATATTTGAATTGATACGTTGATATCGTCATTACATTATCGAAACAAGTAAACAAAAAAATCTTTTCTTTCTTCCCTTCAAATGGGTAGTCTTTTACATGCATACGAAGTGATCCGTATTTTAGAAACATATTTATTCGTTAGAAATTCTATAGGTAGGGATCCCTAGTACATTTTTTTCACCTGATCAGTATCAAGCTAATTTTTTGGGAGTGGCTACATTTTGATGAGGCGAACAAAAAGTTCCTCTTCGAAAACTCTCGATTGTGGTAGATAATAGAGTTAGCAGGAGGTAGAGCAGCAGTGAGCGTAGGACCGGGATAACGTACCACGCAATTTGTAGGACATTATTACTATTAAATTATATAGATAATCACTAACTAAAAGAAAAAAAAATCAGCTGGTTAGTAATAATTTTTGATGACCTTACGAGGTCATCAAGTTGATGACCTCGTAAGGTCATGAAAAATTAATTTTTTTTTTCTGATTTTTTTTTTTGCTTTTAGTTACTTAATATCTATATAATTTAATAGTAATAATGTCCTACAAATTACGTGGTACGTTATCCCGGTCCTTCGCTCAGTGCTGCTCTATCTCCTGCTAACTCTATTATCTACCACAATCGAGAGTTTTCGAAGAGGAACTTTTTGTTCGCCTCATCAAAATGTAGCCACTCCCAAAAAATTAGCTTGATACTGATCAGGTTAAAAAAATGTACTAGGGATCCCTACCTACTATTTATTCAGTTTATGTCACAAGTTTTTATGACATAACTTTTGCATAGGAATGGAGCAAGGATGGAAGTAAACATGAAAATGAAAATACGTAATCATTATGTTTTGTTCCTGCTGATCCTGGTGAGTTTTATTACGTTTATTACATTGTCAACATTTAAAAGTTCTTTGTTTTTTCACCATGTTTTGTTGATATTATTTATTTATTTATTGTTTAATAGCGATCTCTGTCCGTCCATATTTTTTTACATCACCAACGTAGCATATACTAAAACCTTCTCCGAAACACACTGCATCTTATGGTATAAGTATTATTCCGATCGGTTCAGTAGTTTTCGTAGTATAACCGAACAAAAAACCGGCTCTCCATTTATTAGTATAGATATATAGGCATTTATTTATTTACTACATTCACACCTAAATATTACTTACTACGTCGTTCTCCTGCGAATTCATTGTACCTCTGAGGAGACGTGTTCACTCACGCTCTTTAGAAACGGTATTTTTTAAAGGCCTTTCTATGCTCAAGAAGTACCTTATTCAAATTACTTATTAAATAGAGCACTTTTAGTGATATCAGAGATCTCTACGTATATCTTATCTATTAACTTTTTCTGGGCAACGGGAAAAATATTAAGTAAGATTTTGTTTTCCGTTAGTCATTCAAGTAGCTATCTATAAATATCATATGAAATAGGCCATAACATGAGAATCTCTTAAGCGGTTTGATTTATTTTTAATTTTAAGTTTTCTAATACTTTGTAGTAGTTTAGGATCCTTCGAGAATGATAAATTAAAAAAAAATGGCGCAGGAAAGGAAATTTCTATACTTTTTTTTAAACTTTAGGTACGCTTTTGACAGTTCTCAATACAGAACAATGTCTGCCCGGTTAGATACATTTAAAAATATATTTAAAAAAAAAGATAAGTTTAACAAAAACTTCTACAATTCTACATAGAAGTATAACATTTCTTACTCTTGTAACCGGCAAAGCCCTTGCTCTCACCAGCCAGAGAACAGTTTCAGTACAGGGTGGGTATGTCAACGATCCTTGGTAGCATACGTACTCTCTCAATGGGGGATTAAAGTAAGCGAGGCCACGTGGAGTTATTGAAGTGTTAATGCCGAGAGAACTGTTTGCGACATTCAAAAACTCTTCTAAGCCTCGATGTGTGTGATTTTTAAACTGAAATATTTTAAACAGAGATATTTAATACCTAAACTTATTTTTTTGACGGTATGAAAATTATATTAAACGAAAATTATATCTTTGACGCCGCGTTGGCGCAGCGGTCACAGCACTGGATTGCGATTGGCTGTTGCGCGGGCGGTTGCGGGTTCGATCCCCGTACACGACTACATTTGTATTGGCCATACAGATGTTTGATATGGTTTGGGTGTTTGTGCAGTCCTTGTGGGTCTACCCACCGTGCCTCGGAGAGCACGTTAAGCCGTCGGTCCCAGTTGTTATCATGTACTCCAGATAGCGATCGTTACTCATAGTAGGGAATATATCCGCCAACCCGCATTGGTGCAGCGTGGTGGATTAAGCTCCGATCCTTCTCCTACATGGGGAAGAGGCCTATGCCCAACAGTGGGATATTATAGGCTGAATCGTGATCGTGAATCGTGAAAATTATATTTGTCATTTTAAAATAAATAAATGTGATACGAAACTATGGCGCAGTGACAATATCATAGTGTTGATACCATGGTAGATAAATCATAGATTGATAACATCATAGTAACTACTGTATGACACGCTGATTCAATCATGTCATGATGTCATTATGACTTTTCACTGGTGTATTTAGATATGACAAGTGACATAATTATAAAAATAAATAAATTGCTAAATTTAATTTACGATAAATATACTACATTCCTTATAAAACAATATGACCACTAGCATAAAGCTTTACTGTGTAATTATTTTAGACAGGGAGTAGAGATTGACAAACAATTTAATTCTTTCGAAGTTTTTGTTCGAATACTAACTGGAGAAAATCATTTCAATTTGATATTAATTTGGATAAAACTGTAGCACTGCCATAAAAACATCAGCTTAATTAAACTTTTTGATGGAATGATAAATGTAAACGTATTTATTTTGGTCCCTTTATTACACTGAGCTGTCCTTAACTTTGCTGACGTCGAGACTTATGACAGGTATCGGTTACTCCAAACCAGGGGTTACAAACCAAAGTCAAGATTTTAATATATTTTATATATTACTCATCAATATGCCTACATTGATAAATAAAGAAGCGCAAATGTTAAAAATAATAAAAGTAAGGTCCCTTATACCTTCAGCCAGCAAAGCATTTGTGGCTCTGGTGTTGCAAATGGTGTATCACTTTTCTACTATATAAAGTCGCTATTTTTACGTTACAATTATATTTTTATATGAATTTTTGTTTTTAGAATTCTTACTGCAGTAAGAAAAATATTATTTTATATAAACCCATTGGTGGAAAAGTTTGAGAAGCCCTGATAAACGTTATCAGTTAACAATGTACCATCTTCATCAAGGTATGATTCAATTTAGTAGAGATCTGATACGAAAAAAATATTATTTAAAGGCGAATGCCTAGACACTTGTTTTGTACCATTTGTATAAAAAATATCCATATTTTATCTCGATATCTGTGTCATGTATCTCCTGATAGTTGAATGAATTATTTTAACTTACATTTTTAGTAACTAGCAAATGTCCTGGCATTTCTAGTATCTAAGCTAAGGATTCATTACTTTTTTGAATAAAAAATCCTTTATAATCAAAGCGAGTTTAAATCATCCCAATATTATCTAAATAACCTTATTTTATCATGGATATTTACGAGTGTTTTGGTATTAAGTTCGTAGTAGGTACTATTTGCCGCGTTGGCGCAGCGGTCACAGCACTGGATTGCGATTGGCTGTTGCGCGGGCGGTTGCGGGTTCGATCCCCGCACATGACAACATTTGTATTGGCCATACAGATGTTTGCCGTGCTCTAGGTGTTTGTGCAGCCCTTGTGGGTCTCCCCACCGTGCCTCGGAGAGCACGTTAAGCCGTCGGTCCCGGTTGTTATCATGTACACCTGATAGCGATCATTACTCATAATAAGGAATATATCCGCCAACCCGCATTGGAGCAGCGTGGTGGATTAAGCTCCGATCCTTCTCCTACATGGGGAAGAGGCCTATGCCCAACAGTGGGATGTTACAGGCTGAATCGTAGGTACTATTCGAATATTTTAATGTATTTTGTAAACGCAAATATAGCATAAAATATCATGTCATATATAATATGTATGTTGTTTACAACAAAAATATTACTAGATAGACCAATTATAAATTATTTATTTAATTACATATGAAAAAAGTGAAAATTGCAAAATTGATTTTGTATTATTCATCAAGATTTACCAAAAACCGGTAAAATAGGCCCTGAACCTATAATTTCCTCTCTTCAACCGTTATTCTCTTTAACCGTCAGGCTGATTAGGACTTATAACCAGGTGTGTGGACCTTATTTGTTAATTAGAATTAGATATAAGATTTACTGTATTAGCTACTGGCTGTCCATAAAAAAATAAGTAAGTTTAGTACCTTGTACAGGTTGACTATAACCAGTAATGCTTGATGATCACGTGACGATGATGCCAACGCTTCTTCTAGCGTCCTAAACTCTGCCGATATGTGTAGTACTTGGGTTTCAAGAGGGTACTGCAGGCCTCCTATCCTGTGTTCTGAGTGGTAATGAAGTATCATGGAGTGGAAGACATATCGTCGGCTGTGGGCAGCTCCACCATATACTAGTGGTTGATGACAGTATTCCCATTCACCGTATAACAAAACTACGAAAGACATATGAAATATTTTACTCTATGTATATTATTTATATACGAGTAAGTTAGCTTATACTTGCTGTTGAATGTACCTACCAATTTTATAGTATATATAAATAATGAGTGTTGTACAATTTTTTAAAGTAAAACTTCTTTAGGCGCATGAGGGGTAAAAGTTGAGCTACCGGTAACGCGGCAGCGTCATGACGGTCAGTACTTGGATGAGTCACCGCCTAGGAACACCGCGTGACGTTGGCTTTTTTTTTTTTTTTCAATTAGTTTTTTTTGTATTACGTTCTATTTATTTATTTTTTGAATTAGTTTGCCAAAGAAGTTTCACTTCTGACATGACTGTGTACTTTGTACGCACGCAATTTTTTTTTTTAAATCTCAATTATAATTGTTTTCTATTATGATTTCAGAAAATTTACTCCCTTTGACGATATAGAAAAGAATTATACAATTAAAAATTTTACCGAACTTTACAATACCAAGGTTCAATAAATTTAGTTGTTACACTGAAATATAATTCATGTAACGAAAAAAGTTTAAAATAGACACATTTCTTGTCTTGTACGTTTATTGTTACAATCACAATAAAAACTTTTATTTTCTAAGCTTCTTTTTTACTGCTTTTGTTTATTATACTCTTTAGTGTTCTTTAAACTTCGTTTTATTAAGGTGATTTCTTTGGCCTAATTTATTAAATATTCGTAATCCGCAATCTTCCATTCAAAGGTAAAATGTAATGTATTAATAACAACAAGAGATATGTAATCCCTTTTAATTAGAAAAAAAAACCATTAAACATGTTTTCGTGGGAGATATAAATATTTTATTATAAAATTCTTATATAATATTTCGTAAACATTTTTCTTTGATAAATGGTAGTCGAACGAATTGGACGAAAAGAGAATTTCTAAGAACTGAAAAAGTCTGATTTGACAAATTATGTTTCGCGATACATCTTATTCTAAGTACTCAGTAACGGAATAAAATTTATAACTTTAGTATTAAAGCTCCTTTAAGGCGTAGTCTTCCAATATGTAGTTCGTGACCAAATTAAAATTATAATACAAAGTATACGACACATACCTACATAATATAGCAACCAGTTACCATCGTTATGTATAACGACTTTTCCTAAATTAATGGTCCGATTTATGTAACTCTTTTTTCTTTGAAATTATATAAAAGATACATACGTAGTAAAATAAATATATCCTTAACATATTTTAGACTGCTGATAAACTATGAAAATATACTCTTCAATGGTTTTTAGTAAGCTAAAATAGAACTCTAGAATCTACTACGTGCCTCGGAGAGCACGTTAAGCCGTCGGTCCCGGTTGTTATCACACCTGATAGCGATCGTTACTCATAGTGGGGAATATATCCGCCAACCCGCATTGGAGCAGCGTGGTGGATTAAGCTCTGATCCTTCTCCTACATGGGAAAGAGGCCTATACCCAACAGTGGGATTAGTGGATATTACAGACTGAGTCGAAAATAGAACTACTGGTTACTTATAATTCACAAAACTAATGCATTTAGTCAAATAACAGAATATTATAAAATAAAAAAGATTTCTTTGTATCCAACAATAGGTATATATTTTTATCACGATTTAGCGTGTAGTATCCTACTGCTAGGGATAGACCTCTTTCTCCATGTAGGAGAAAGGTCGAAGCTTATATTGGGTTGGTAGATTTGTTCCTAATGTTCGGTATAATAGTAGAACTATTAAGGTATAATTGTGATCATATATTAAGTTCATTTTATATAAAAACCCATGTAATACTTATTTGCTTTTCTTACTTTGCTTGCCATTTTTACTTAAAGTCAAACGGCGTGGAATAATGTCGTAGTTGATAAAACGAAGATGGCGACCCTTGGCTTTAATAAGTCCAAATGCTGGCAAGTCAACTGGCGATTGGGACCGCCCTCCGCATTGAGGATACAACTTGTGCCATTGGTTTTGATCTGTGAAATAATAACAAAATATTTTAAAAATCTAAACACCCTAAAGCGGAACTACGTATAATAGACCAGTGCCGATATTTTTTAAAAACAAAAAATATTATCGTAGGATGACCCTCTTGTTAAAGTTAAAAAAAAAATTAAAAATTTCAAAAAAACAAAGTTTTTGGTTCTATATTTTTATCATTTACTTTTTTTACGAATTTGGGTAAAAACTTACTTTGAATTATCTGCCTTTTATGTCCCAAATACACCGTAATTTTTTTTTTTATTGAAAATATTTATTTTTTTACCTTATTTTGACCTCAACAACGAAAAATCACCCTAATTTTCAAACGAAAATACTCACTTCAAAATATATTAGCTTTTTTAAAGAAATGCTCAGAAAATGAAAAGAATATTGAATAAAGTTACAGTATTTTGAGAAAGTTCAAAATCTTCCTTAAATTATATGCCCTAGTACATATTTTTCACCTGATTAGTATCAACCTAATTTTTTGGGAGTAGCTTCATTTTGTTGAGGCAAACAAAAAATTCCTCTTCGAAAACTCTCGATTGTGGTAGATAATAGATTTGGCAGGAGATAGAGCAGCAGTGAGCGTAGGACCGGGATAACGTACCACGCAATTTGGAGGACAATATTACCATCAAATTATATAAATATTAACTAACTAAAAGAAAAAAAATCAGCTGTTTAGTAATAATTTTTGACGAGGTCATCAACTTGATGACCTCGTAAGGTCATCAAAAATTGATTTTTTTTCTGATTTTTTGATTTTTGATGCTCATTTATTACTGTTTTAAGATAACTTATATACCTGAGTGACCTGCGCAAAATTTTAGACAATGAAAAGGTATTTCAAAGAGAAGTGGGGAAGGGGCTAGGAAGGCCTTACTACCTATTATTTCTTTGCTTATTACCTGTTATTTTTTTTTCACTTTTTACTATTTTCAAAGGCTAAAATCACTGATCTATAAGTAATAAACCTGTTGTTATCACAAAAGAAAAATCAAACTTCTTCGTATTTATAATGTGAAATCAAGCTTATGAAGCTTTGAAAAAGGCAAGTTCTGAAAAAGGATGACCTTTAAAGTTCCGAACTGTAGGAAATAAACAAGAAATAATCATTGAAATCTCAGTAGGGTGCGTTAAAAACGAACCTATGGCTAATGCCATAGGTTCGTTTATTCCTTAAGATTTTTAAAAAAAATCTTAAGGAATTTCTCATGCAATTTAAAAACACAAACATATACAAAAATGTCCCATATTGCTAATAAGAAATACCTAGAAAGTTGAATGGGAATACAAATAAAATCGTATCTGGTATACTTTACCACTGTAACACCAATCTTCAGGCTCCAAAGCTGTAATTAACGGAAAATAAATTAAAAAGTGAGTAAAAAAAATTACTTTTATCCTACATCGACTAGTAACAAAATAACGTCAACGTAGAGTAACAAAATAACGTCAATGTAGGTAGTCGATAAAATAGTTAATTAAATACGCGTTATCTATACTAATATATAAAGCTGAAGAGTTTGTTTGTTTGTTTGTTTGTTTGTTTGAACGCGGTAATCTCTGGGACTACTGGGCCGATTTGAAAAATTCTTTCACTGTTAGATAGTCCATTTATCGAGGAAGGCTATAGGCTATGTATCATCACGCTAAGACCAATAGGAGCGGAGTCCACGCCGACGAAGTCGCGCGCAGAAGCTAGTTAGGGATAAATCAAAAACTACTTGTAAGATCTCACTTTAAAATTAAAATGAGACTATATGACAAGAACCAGCTTTCGAATACGAAAAAAATATATTAAAATCGGCAAGGCAAGTAAAAAGGTATGAATTTATTCGATTATATAACACGTGCATTCGAATTTAGAAACTCCTACTTTCTTTGAAGTCAGTTAAAATCATTTTTCGCTGTAAATAAAATAATGTGTCAATTGTTAATCTCTAAGAGGAAAAAGAAATAATTTTCAACTAAACAACTATCATTATAAGTGTTTAATTTAAACCGAATTTTAATTACACACTAGCTTCTGCGCGCGACTTCGTCGGCGTGGACTCCGCTCCTATTGGACTTAGCGTGACGATATATAGCCTATAGCCTTCCTCGATAAATGGGCTATCTAACACTGAAAGAATTTTTCAAATCGGACCTGTAGATCCTGAGATTAGCGCGTTCAAACAAACAAACAAACAAACAAACAAACAAACAAACAAACAAACAAACAAACAAACAAACTCTTCAGCTTTATTATATTAGTATAGATAATTATGATGTAGCATTGAAGTAAATAAAACTATTATTAAATTTATATTTTGTAAATATTATGTAATAAAATAAATAGGAAAGCTTACTTGCATTTTTTACGATTTTCGTCTTCTTACGGCTCCGAAAAAAATTCTGAAATTATTATAAATGAAATATGTTAATAAAGAAAATTATTTGTATAATGATAAAATATTTGTTATCAAACTTACTAATCTTCTGGTAAAACGTGGCAACGAATATGTACTGCCTTGTGGAAATTCTGTTGGTAATCGAAATACCCATACAGTTTTAGGCTGAGAAAAAAAATCACAGTTACAGTACAACACTAAAAGTATCGTCATATATTTATTAGATACTAGCTTCTGTGCGCGACTTCGTCGGCGTGTGGACTCCGCTCCTTTTGGTCTTAGCGTGATGATACATAGCCTATAGCCTTCCTCGATAAATGGGCTATCTAACAGTGAAATAATTTTTCAAATCGGCCCAGTAGTTCCAGAGGTTACCGCGTTCAAACAAACAAACAAACAAACAACCAAACAAACAAACTCTTCAGCTTTATATATTAGTATAGATTCAAATGGGTACCGAATTCATAGTAATAGGGTAAGTATATATTGGAAGCAATACTAGTCGATATAATTTAAAAAAAAAATTTGTTTAAACTAAATAATAATTCTTTGACATAAGAAAATATCATAATGATATTTAAAGAATATTAATAAACCCATTCATAGTCAGGTACATATAAAAATATAACAAATTATATTATCTCATCAGTAAATTTGTTATTAAGAACGAAGGAAGTCTTTATCCGCTCATAATGTGTAGGTATTATATCTCGCCCATAGACATCATAAATCTTTTTTTCTACGTCTGCCAAGAAAATATTATGACCAATATGAAATATTATATTAAGTGATCTTTAGTCGCTATCTCAATACAAATAGTGCTCTTGACTCACACACTGTCGAATCTTTTATTCTTTTGCTATAATCTCTACATAATTATTTATAAATGAATCGCTGAATGTGTTGCTAAGCGCAAATCTCGAGAGCAGCTGAACCGATTTCGCTAATTCTTTTTTTATAATATTCCTTGAAGTACGAGGATGGTTGTTACGGAGAGAAAAATTTGAAAAATTCCCTGAAAAAGTCTAAAAACAACACTTTTCTATATTCCCATACAAAAGATTCGTATATTATATTCGTATACTTAAGTCAATTTGAACTTTAAGACCATACCATAAAGTTTAAGTGTTAGAGGAGGGGTTCTGGGAAGAATAAGTATTAAATAAAATTGAATCGACTGTTAGGCGGTACGAAGTTCGCCGGGTCAGCTAGTAATAAATAATAATAAATCTTAATTTTTTTTTCAATAACAAAATAGGCAATGTATAAGGGTCGCCTTTAGTAGAGAAAATAAGATTAATATTAAAAAAGTTTAGTTTAAACTGTATTTTTTAATATTGTTGTACAACTATTGCACCATTTATGCAGCTTTTATGTTACAACATTTTGCAGTACAGCTTAAGTTTTATTAAAGACCAAAGACAACTATATATTAATAATAAATTAAATAATCTATGTATAAAAAACATTACATTTTCAAGGCTTTTATAATGTATCAAAATGAGCAAAAAAGATTGAATGACAGAAGGACAAAATGTGCCTTTACGAGGGGAGTTCAAAAAGTAGGGAAAATAGCTACTTTAGAAAATTCATCAGTCATTTTTCACAGATTTCCTGACGTTTATTTCTCATTTCGTACATATTTCATGTTATTGTGACACCATAATCAAGATATTCAATCATGATAACTCCCTGGCTGTCCTAAAAAACAGAGCCCATGATCTTGCTGTTAGACGAATTTGTTTTGAATTTTTTTGAGGTTCGAGATGATGGTCTTTTCCATGTCATAGATTGCTATTTTGTGTCTGGTTCATAATGGCGAAGCCATGTTTTATCCATTGTTATGAATCACGTCAAAAACATATCAGGATCTTATTGAAACAATTTTAATGAGCTCTTAGAAACCTTGAGTCGCCTTAGTTTTTGTGCATCTATTACCACTCTTGTTAGCCAACGCGCGGATACTTTTTTATTTCCAAGTGATCTTGCAAAATATTATGAGCAATCAAAACTGAAATCTTCAACTCTTTAGCAATAAAAGGGCCTGTTACACGGCGATCTTCCATTACATAAAGTTTCCATTAAGCAGACAACAGAGGCAAAAGTCTCTTGCTATAATTTACAAATAAAAAGTAACATATTAAGTGATAAATATTTATGTAAGAAGCATTGTTTAAACTTGGTGCATCAAAACATACAAGGCCTGTTGGGTAAGGAACTAGAATTAGAAATTTTTTTGAATAAATATAATATTAGTATAATTTGTATTACCGAACATTGGCTTAAAGAATACCAGGTTGTTTTTAATTTTGATAAGCACCAAGTTGCCAGTTCGTTCTGTAGGAAGACAGCTATACATGGTGGCTCATTAATTATAGTAAATAAAAACCTAAAGTTTAAGGTTCGTAGAGACATTGTAAGCCTTTCCATTGAACGAACTATAGAGATAGCCTGTATCGAGTTAGCGCATTGTATAATAGTCAGTATTTATAGACCACCCAGTGCATGTTACGAACAATTTGAAGCAGTATTAGAAGAATTATTAACGAAGCTAACTGCTAAACGTAACAAAGACATTATAGTGTGTGGTGATTTTAATATCAATTTATTAGATGATACCTTACTCAGTCAAAGATTTTTAACTCTGTTTAAATGTTGTGATCTTACTAACCTCTTCCTCGAGCCTACTCGAATAACTAGCTCTACAGCCACATGTATTGATAACATTTTTACAGATGGGACTCCGTCCTTCTCTGCAATAATTAATAAACTACACTCTGATCACTGTGGCCAATTAGTCAGTTTCAATTATAACATGGAAAAGCAGGTTAGTAAGAGGAAAGTGGTCGTTCCAGTGAACATGAAACGTATGGAGAGATTTAGAAACACTATTGTAAACCAAATAGAGATACCATTTTAGTCGGTAGTGTTAATGATAAATATGGAGTTTTATGCGGTCATATTAACAGTGTGTATAAGACTGTTTTTACACCAAAAACAATCTCTCCCAAGTATTGTATGTCATTCAACGATTGGGCGACTCCGGGAATCTATAAAAGTAGGCAAAAATTGTATGATCTCTTACATGAGAAATCATATAATACTAACATTGTTTTTTGTAATTATATTAAAAAGTATTCAAAAATTTTTAAACTTGTTTGTGCCGCGGCCAAGTCAATTTTCATTAGAAATAAAATTAAATCAAGTAAAAACAAAATTAAAATGACTTGGAATATTATAAATGCCGAAACTGGAAGAGTTAAAGAACGTAATGGTGTCAGTGAACTCATCATTGACAATTACTCCATTAAAGCGGTTAATGAAGTGGCAACAGCTCTGGAAAAACATTTTGCCAACATTCCACTTTCGACAACTAAGGCGCTTATATCATCACCCGAAGTCGCTGAATCGTTGCTTAAACAAAATGTAAATGCGTGCAAAGGTGATTTTATTTTCAGACCCATAGATGCTAATGAAATTGTTAAAACTTTTAAAACTTTAGAACTTAAGAACACCGCAGACCTCTGGGGTATATCTGTTAAAATTATAGGCAGGGTTGTTGATATCATAGCACCCCACTTAGCGATTATATTTAATGAATGTATTATAAGTGGTGAATTTCCTGATCTTATGAAACATAGTAAAGTTATTCCTTTGTTTAAGTCCGGTTGTCATACTGATCCAACGAATTACAGGCCTATTTCTATTCTACCTGCCTGTAGTAAACTATTTGAAAAAGTGATTCTCGGTCAGCTTTTAAATCATTTCTCTAGAAATAAACTTTTACACAATAAGCAATTCGGTTTCACTAGAGGACGCTCCACAACTGATGCCGGTGTTGAGCTTTTTACTTCGATAGTCAATGCTTGGGAGGAGTCACGTGATGCTTTAGGTGTATTCTGTGATTTATCCAAGGCATTTGACTGTGTTCATCATGACACATTAATCAGGAAACTCAGTCACTATGGCATTAAAAATACCGCACTAAAACTTCTGAGCTCTTATCTTAGTGGTAGAACTCAGAGGGTTGAAGTGAATGGTACTAAGTCATCTGGGTCTTATATACAGATGGGGGTTCCACAAGGCTCAATTCTTGGTCCATTTTTATTTTTAATATATATTAACGACCTACCATATTTAGTAGAGAAGAAGCACGAGATTGTATTGTTTGCTGATGATACTTCATTAATGTTTAAATTGCGTAGACAAGAAACTAACTATGACGATGTAAACAATGCTCTCTCTGAACTTGTGCATTGGTTTAGCGTAAATAACTTACTTCTCAATAGTAAGAAAACTAATTGTATTAAATTTTCTGCTCCAAATGTAAAACAAGTAGATATGCAACCAGAACTCAATGGTGATAAACTGAACTTAGTTAACTCAACTGTCTTCCTTGGAATCACCATTGATTCAAAGTTACAGTGGGGACCCCATATCTGTAAGTTGACGGATAGACTGAGTTCTGCAGCATACGCGGTCAAAAGAATACGGTTATTAACGGATGTCGATACAGCTAGATTAGTTTATTTCAGCTACTTCCATAGTATAATGTCCTATGGCATTTTACTGTGGGGCAATGCGGCTGATATTAATGTCATTTTTATTCTGCAGAAAAGGGCTATCCGTTATATTTATAAAATGGGATGTAAAGAATCTCTGAGAGAGAAGTTTAAAGAGATCAACATCCTGACCTTTGCGTCGCAGTATATTTATGAAAATATAATGTACATACGGAAAAACAGGCATTTATTTGTTAGTCGTGGTGATCGAAATGCCTCAAATGATGTAACACTCAGAAACGACCACAAATTAATATTTCCTAAATGCCGGCTCAAGAAGAAAAGCAGTTCCTTTATAGGAACGTCTATCTTAATATATAATAAGATTCCGGCTGCGCTTCAATCTCTGCCTTTACTGAAGTTTAAAAAAATTATTAAGCGAACATTATGCAGTAAAGCCTATTACACCATCAAGGAATACCTTAATGATGAAAAGGCATGGGATTGAATAAAGCTCGACCAGGCTATGTCTGTGACTCGCTTTGTATATAAATATTGTGAGCAGGTGGCATGTGATGGTTTCGGCATGCACGATTGGCTGTCTCGTGTTTGTCCTTATCATTTCATGGTCCATTACTGCGTTTTTATATTGTATTTAACCTTAAATTTTTAAAAGAGTACCGAGAGTTTTTTTTCCGCCGGCTTTTTTTCTCTCGGCCTACACTAGGAACTTACTTTATGTTATTGTAATATCTAATAAAGCCGAGGTAAAAGTAGGTAGGTGATGTCTACCGAGACATTAGAAATATTGACTAAGTTAAGGTTGCTTATAACACTGAGTACGTTACGTAAGTTTGTAATGTACCCAATGTTAATGTTAAGTATACATTTTTATTTTATTTTGCTGCCTTAACTTTTTTTTTATTATTATTATTGTTTAGTTTTTTTTTTTTTGTAAATGACATTTTTACTTTTCTTTTTTTTTTGACTTTCGTTAAGTGTGAGGGTCACCTTATGACGAAATAAATATTTTCATTTCATTTCATTTACAATTTTTTCAAATTTTCCACCATTCCCCGAGTGACTGACGTCGAAGGGTGACCCAAACGCAGACCATCTTTATCGATTGTTCTTCTCCGTTTAACCTCTGCACACGTGCACACCACCAAACCACTGTAGAATATAGCGGATATATTCCACATATAGTCTTATCATATTATAGTCTTATCATATTATAGTCTCTCCCGTAATATGTTTCGTAATTCATCAAAAACCGTAAAAAAATTGTTCCGTGGTAAAATTTTTCAAGCAAAAATATTTTATCACATATATTATCCATTTTTTTCGAAACATATGTACAAATAACAAACAAAAAAGTATCATAACCACAGACTACTAAGAGAAAAGTATCACAACTGGCACTGGTAAAATAAAAAATAATAATTTGTGGGTAGTTTGACATATAGACCTTAATATAGCAGTACATGCAATAATTATTATGTTAAAATATCCCCCTAAATATGTCATTCTCATTACTTTTTTAATGTCTCTCGTACTATATTGGTGGAATTTATTAAAAGGTTACACTATCAGATTTTATAATTACCTTTCCCAGCATGATTTTGTCTCTTGCTTCATTATCTAGCTGACGTTGTATATCGTCAGCATCATCGAACAACGTATTAGGATGTGTTGTCGTTTGATCCTGGGTACCTGTACACGTCATTTAAACAATGAGATACCTAAATATGCCTGATAAAATATAATATGCTCATTCAAGAGATGAGAATGTTTACAATTGGCTCAATTTCTTACCTTTATGAGTATTTACAGAAATGACAACTAAAAATAGAAAAAGTATATCTTTGATCACACGTAGTGACATAAGCAATATAATACTACGAGTACATATACCTACGTAGTGCGAATTTACATATTTACTGGTGTTTTGATGGTTATAAATATTCATCAAACACTTTGACGTAAGTTGATTGACAATTTTGAAATACAATTATTGTGATTACTAAGAAAAAAGTATTGATTTGAAATAAAAGTTACAAAATCATACTGTCAAACGCGTTAAATACAAAACAAATTGATCTGTGCCCCACGGGACACTAATCACCTAACGGTATAAAATTTATTTTTACGACCTATTCTCCTACCTACAAAATATATACAAAAAAAAAATCAATCGAGCCATTTTGGAGTAGCGCAATCATATCACCGTGGTCACAGATTAGTAAATAGTGCTACGTACCGTGGTGCGTGATTTGTTGTAATGTTGTGTGTAGTGTATCAGTGTAGTGTTTGTATTCATACAATGAATACAATACACTGTCTCACGTACCACACTGGAGGGGGCACCTACATATAAAGGTAGGCAGTTACAGACTAGGGAGTCGAGTGACGAACGCGGTACGGAGCGGACGTGCGCCTGCGCTCCAGTGTGGTAGTAGTGAGCCAGTGTTTGTTCTAAACTCTCCTTGAGGGACTAAAGGGTCCTACAATGGCGACGAGGATAAAGGTCAGTGACATATTATTAAAAAAAAAAAAAAAAAAGAAAAGTGTGAATACTTGTGGGTGTAAATTAAAACACTGCTATCAAAATATTTCATCTTGTAACTAAAACAGGAGTTCAATTGTTGTAGACTTTAATATAGAAGGAAAATGACAATATAAAAATTAGGAGCATCAGTTAGCGGTCTTATATATACAATAACAATAACCTTAAAAAGGGATTTATAATAAATCAAATTTACTAAAATTATTATAATATACATATTGTTGGTATATTAGTAATTCTGACAATTATTAGGTTGTTGGTAGCACCGGAATAGTGCGGGGATGGTGGCGCCATCTTCCGAATGGTTAATACCTATTCATTTACCATTGGTCAGGGATTATCTTTGTTGTCTGATTTGCAGGGTAGTTACACAATAAATACTGTTATCATTAAATTTGTGCTTCTAACAATTTTGTTGGATTGTAGTGTAGATTGTAGTGTGTTCTTGCTATGATTATATTATTTGTGACGTACCGGAAGAACATAAAGAAGGAGACAACATCTCCCGAATAGATAATAGAATTTTTATGATTGGTCAGTCGCCATCTTTGTCACGAATTGGCGGGATTGTTGCCTTCTAAAAATGATAATTGCTAACTGAAGGAGAAGTTAGTGTTTAATTATTGTGCAGCCAACGTTGCTACTCGATAAGTGGCGTACAAGTGAATACTGTGATAATCAAAATCAAAATGTGATCGTGAATAAAATAACTATAGATGCAAAATGAGTAATAAGTGTTTCGTTGAGTGTTTTCAGTCGTGTTCTACAATATAATAATGTAATATTCGATTTGAAATAATAATCGATTTTATTTAAGAAGGTACGTAGGTATGTGTAATGCCGCGTTGGCGCAGCGATCACAGTGCTGGTTTGTGGCTTTTGCGCGGGTGGTTGCGGGTTCGGTCCCCGCGCACGGCAGCATTTGTGTTGGCAATACAGATGTTTGCCGTGGTCTGAGTATTTGTGCGGTCCTTGTGGGTCTCCCCACCGTGCTACGGAGGGCGCGTTGAGCCGTTGGTCCCGGTTGTTGTCATCTGAACCTGATGGCGGTCGTTACTCGTGGTGAGGAGTGTGTCCGCCGGCGCATTGGCGTGGCATGGTTGATTGGGCTCTGATACTTCTCCTGCATGGGGAGGTAGGCCTGTGCCCGGCTGTGGGATATTACAGGCTGAAGCGAGCGAGGTATGTGATTTTCCAAGTATATTTGCTCATAACTTTTGATATGAACTTGATTTAGACTTTATATAATCAAGCATTTTAAAATGAAGTTTCACTAACGCGTGCATAGTTACATATTAAGGCAGCCGTCAATGAACAGAGATATTGTTCTTTACTTTTGGTTTGAAATAAAATTCCAAGATTTCGACTTAATTCCTTGCAAATAATCAATCTTGGAGTCATAGATGTTTTATTTTTTATTAAATTTATAGAAGTAATAATTACGTCAAATTATTTTTATCATATTATGATCGATTTAGCGTATTTCAAGAACTGTTTCATAGATAGTCTGTGGGTGTTTGTAATGCACAGGGCGATTCACTAAATCAATCAAATCGTCAATAAAGTAAGACATTAAAAAGACTAGAATTTTACAGTACACTATAAAAATAAAATAAAAACTATAATTTATAAGCGTGAGCTTACAAAAAAGAGGGATAGGGATTGGACGAGGTATAATTGTCAAATAATGTTTACAAAGTTACTATAATAACTTATGAAAGTTAGTCAAGAATAGACTTTTATACGTGTATAGTATTTATTTGTACTGTTGGACACGAGATGGCGTTTGTAACGTTAAATTTCGTGAAATGGTTATTGTCGCATTGAATTAATTGCTCTCGCAATGTGGGGCAGATGACATCGTGACAGTTATTGACTGATTATTTTGAATGGTATAGAATAACAACTATACTCATAAATAAATTACGTAAAACGTTACGTTAATTCGGCATAATGTAGATTCAATAGAAAAATTGTGTTTATAACCCCAGGGCCAGGGGTCAATATGAATTCTTGACTATCCCCTTTGGTTTAAAGAACGCGATATCTGTTTATGTTATCGTATACGTCGATGACGTGTTGATTAGTGGTGGTTAATAAAATGACTAGCGTCAAAATATAACACGATATGTATTTATAGCATCTACCTTTTGTGTACCGACTCTGACTTCACGCTAGGAATATAACGTCTCTACAAACTAGGCGTCTCAAATTCTAAAAGTAAAAATGTACACCGCGAGGCTAGAGTGGAATAGCATTATAGTTTTATAAATTGTATAGTTTCACTCACAGATATTGTTATATTATTTCGTGTACAGAGCGTTGCGAGTAGTTGCGAAGTTGCGAGATAACTAGTGTTGACAAATAAAATGATAATGTCTTTGCGTTCAGACTACAGCCAAGTTTTATAACATGTTATAATGACGCGCTAGAAAATATAATTTGTAGTCTATAACACGTCTGGTTTAAAGCGGATTTGAACATCCTGGTGTTGATTACCTCTTCAGCTATTGAATCAGGGCTAGAGACTCAAGGTCGTGTTAGGAACTTTGACTGAGGCTGGTTTCTCTTAAATCATAAGGAATGTTTCTTCCTTAAAACAAGAGTAGAGTTCTGTTCTGTGTTTATTCGGAATAAGTGCGATAAGCATACATTTTATGATGGTAGTAATACAAATAAGTTGATCATTCAGATACTCGCGTGGTCCGTGTCGCGTGGTATAGTTCTATGTGAAAGTTGTGTAGGAAGTTATTTTGATTGATCATTTGATAAAGTTATTGTAATTGTTGGGTACAAATGCACCCCCATTAAATTTGATGCTCTAAAGAAAGCTCTAAATTGTAAACGTACCTACAAATTTACTCACGTTAGGTTGAGGAAAATGCCAGCAAGTCATGTACCAGAATAATGATGATGTTCAAATTTAAGTAAATGGAGAGACTCGAGTGAATGACTCTATTGACCGTAATTTCGTGGTCTGTTGAGGCTGTAGCGTGTAGTCACAGAGGTGACTGACACGGGTGATCCATTCGATGGATGTGCCTACTGAAATGTGAGAGAGCAATGTGATTGCTCTTCGGCTAGAGAACCGTGGTGTTAGAGGTCTTTACTCGAGGTTTTTGCAAGCTTGGTTGTAACTTGTTGTAGAAGTAGAGTACGTCTATAGTTTTGGTTGTTATGACGTCGATGGTACATGGCTGTGGTATTTGTGTAAAGTGATTAGTTATAAGTGGTTTAACGACATTTATGATTCAGATTAAAGTTCTTGAAACATTTAAAATAGTTGTCTGGTAATAGAACCTATAGGTATGTTCACGATTATGTACGTTGTTAGATTTGTTAAATGTTGATGAGTAAATAGAGCACATACCATGGCTATTTGGTCGTATCACATGAAGTGATGACGATATGTGTTGGTCGTATCACATGAGGTGATGACGATATGTGTTGGTCGTATCACAAGAGGTGATGACGATATAGGTGGTAATAGTAGTTGTCGTTTGTTGAGCGTTGTATGTAATCTTAATGTGTCAATAGTAAAACTTTATTTTTTAAATTACGGCTAGAGGAACCTTTCGTCTGTGAAGGGATAAGATTGATCGGCAGTTTTTGTAATTAAAGATTGACTGATGAAGCAAAGAATGTAATTTCACGTTGAGGTCAGGTAGGCCGAGATTCTAAAGATGCTTCGATCGTCTTGTTACATTCACACGAGGGCGTGTGCTAACAGGATGGTCGTGACTTGCCCTTTATTATTTATTTAGTTTATTAATTGAGGTGAAACAGGTCCACACTGACCCATACAGGCCTATTCTGATTATAATTAATTCGTTCTTGAGTTTAATGGCTTTCAGTTGTGCCAGGGAGCACTGTCGATTAGGTACTTAAAATTTTCTTTTGTGTATAAAGAGGTGTTTTTGTGGTAGGTATTTCGAACATCTTTTCAATGAATCGGTCTAGAATCCAGGCAATATTTATATTTAATAAATATACCTAAGTAAAAGAACGGGTACAGGAAATAATACAGATAGGTTGTGCCCGGATTTTCATTAAAGTAGAAATATTTTTTAGTCTATTTTGGACATCCATTAAATTGGATGTGTGAATAAGGTGTTTAAAGGTACACACTTATTTCATTTTGGAATTCATTATATTGAAATTAAGAACTCGGACTTATTAGAAATATTTTTAGTTTGGACATCCATTAAATTGGGTGTGAATAAGGTGTTTAAAGGTACACACTTATTTCATTTTGGAATTCATTAGATTGAAATTAAGAACTCGGACTTATTAGAAATATTTTTTAGTTTGGACATCCATTAAATTGGGTGTGAATAAGGTGTTTAAAGGTACACACTTATTTCATTTTGGAATTCATTAGATTGAAATTAAGAACTCGGACTTATTAGAAATATTTTTTTAGTTTGGACATCCATTAAATTGGGTGTGAATAAGGTGTTTAAAGGTACACACTTATTTCATTTTGGAATTAATTAGATTGAAATTAATGACTCGGACTTCTTTTAAATAAGAGGTATGACTCGGACTTCTTTTAAATAAGAGGTATGACTCGGACTTCTTTTAAATAAGAGGTATGACTCGGACTTCTTTTAAATAAGAGGTATGACTCGGACTTCTTTTAAATAAGAGGTATGACTCGGACTTCTTTTAAATAAGAGGTATGACTCGGACTTCTTTTAAATAAGAGGTATGACTCGGACTTCTTTTAAATAAGAGGTATGACTCGGACTTCTTTTAAATAAGAGGTATGACTCGGACTTCTTTTAAATAAGAGGTATGACTCGGACTTCTTTTAAATAAGAGGTATGACTTGGACTTCTTTTAAATAAGAGGTATGACTTGGACTTCTTTTAAATAAGAGGTATGACTTGGACTTCTTGACTTGGACATGTATGACTGGCCCGTTGGCGCAGTTTGTGGTGACCCTGCTTTCTGCTCCGGGGGTTGTGGGTTCGATTCCCACCTCGAGTCTGGGTGTAAAATATATTTATTGATATTTATATATGTCGAAAAAATATGTGGCTGTACCAGTCGGCTGTTGCCTGTAACACAGGCATTGGGTTGCTTGCTTTGGGAACGGACGACTGTGTGTGTGTGTGTGTTGTGTGGATATTTATTTATTTATTTATGTTTCAGACTTGTTGTTAAAAAGTAAGTAAAAGTTGAGAATAATAATATAACAAAAGCTTGGAAAAAGGAAGGGATGTAGTGTATCAGTGTAGTGTTTGTATTCATACAATGAATACAATACACTGTCTCACGTACCACACTGGAGGGGGCACCTACATATAAAGGTAGGCAGTTACAGACTAGGGAGTCGAGTGACGAACGCGGTACGGAGCGGACGTGCGCCTGCGCTCCAGTGTGGTAGTAGTGAGCCAGTGTTTGTTCTAAACTCTCCTTGAGGGACTAAAGGGTCCTACATTGTGAATGTTGTGATTGAGTAAATGACGCGTATTTGTGCCGTTGCTGTGCGGTTACGGCAGTAAATAGTATAGCCACCCCTCTCTTCCCGTGTGTGTCGTAAGAGGCGACTAAGGGATAACACAGTTCCACTACCACCATGGAACTTAAAAAGCCGACCGATGGCGGGATAACCATCCGACTGCTGGCTTTGAAATACACAGGCCGAAGACAGGCAGCAGCGTCTTCGGTGTGACAAAGCCAGCCCTGCGGTCACCAACTCGCCTGCCCAGCGTGGTGACTATGGGCAAAACACATGAGTTCGCGTCATAATGTCGGGCGCGAATTTGTGGAGGCCTATGTCCAACAGTGGACTGTGATAGGCTGAAGTGATTTGTGCTGTTTATGCAATTCATTATGGTGCAGATCTAATTATTTTAAGGCTGACTTCATTTCATTTTTTCATTTCACCATAAAGAGATACATAAGCAGTACGTCAATACGTAATTGTGAATCAATATTCAATCACATTATGTGTCATACATAGGCGCCCATACCCTTTCCGAAAATACCAGAGACGATAGATAGGTTTTTTTTTTAAATATCATAAATAGACGAAAACTGCTCTATAAGAGCAGTGACTTCGATGGTACCTAGTAAAAGTTCTTTTAAGGAAGTTATTATAGAACCCGTGGCTCTTAAGCCTTCCTAAAATCTAGCGATAAGAAAGGACATGTCTGAACTTCTAAAATCCGTGAAATGCTTTAATTGAGACGATTGAAACTAAACTGCTGACTAACTAAACTACTTCTCTTTTCTTTTAATGATTAATTGTCTCAGATAATTTCATAGGTGAAGCTATAAACACTCACACGATAATAATTACGATTTACGTTAATAAGTAGCATAGAATAACGTAAATTAAAATACAAACAAAAATCAAATACGCACACTCGCACCCTTACAACACACACCTTCTAACGACATTGGGTATGGTAAATGTATCCATTTGGATGTAAAACATTGTATTTAACTATTCATATTTTTGTCATGTCCATGCTTTAACAATGTTGTACCATGCTATTTTATCAAAACTCTGTTGGATTGCCTAATAAAATAAAAAAAAAACAATTTTTTTAAATATCTTTACGTTTGGCAAAAGTCAAAATTAATCCATCTATTCATGTCTAAACTACTAAGAAATCCAGCACACAATCCCATTGTAGTCGCAAGGTGTTCATGTACGTGAAGATAAAACGTGTTTTTTGCGTCTTGTGATAATGTGACATTTGGTAATCGCTCTTGTAAAGATCTTTCACTCATTAGTCTTTCTTGACTTTGATCATCATTATTTAACTTTTCAAATAAACGAGCATATTCTTCGTCGAATTTGTCAGCCATTTGACCGAGAAGTTGATTAACAACTGCGTGCTTTTTCTTTAGAAGATCATCATCTTCGTACCAAGGTTTTAAACATTCTCTATGAGACATCCTCAGCATCTCATAATATTTCATTCTATCATCAAATTGTTTTGTCATCATTACTAACCTCCAACTTGAAATGGAAAGATCCCACAATTCCTTTGGAGCCATTTCTGAAAAGATCTCTCTTAGTTTTAACACCTCTGTTTGGTGATAAAAGCAAACAGGATTTTTCATAATAAACTCTTCGGCTTCCAAAAAGAATTTTTTGTAAGGATATATCTGCGGCTCCACGCTCGTAGCTTTCATCAATATTTCATCCAATATATCTATGGCCAAATTTTTCAAGACGTTATTATAAATAATACTTTTCAGTTTTTTTATTTTCTTTTTAATTTTTACTACATTTTCTGTTCCATCGGCATACAAATTAATAATAATTTGTCGCTTGGATGGATTATCAAGGAAACATACGTTTAAGAATTTTATTTCCCAACTCTCGCTGTAGCTTCCGGGTAAACTACAAATAAAAGTAAGCGACACTTCTTGCTTTTGGCCGGGATAAATAACGTTTTCGTTCTTATTGAAGAAAAATACTGGATCTTTTGTATCTTCATAAGGTGACTTAATTTTTTTCCAACAGTACCTAAGAGTTACCGTTCCAAGGTTATGTAAAAATATTTTACTTCTTCCGACTTTGTTAATTGGACAGTTAAAATAATATGACCAAGAATCACATTGTTCGTGCCAAGATTCGTTTTGCAGTTCTACTAAATGACGTAGTCTATAACTTTCAACGTCCTTTAAAAGTATTGTATTGTTGATTTTAATAGCATATATCGTACAATCATCCTCGTGCGTTTCATAACTGGATTTAACATTTATCGTTGGTAATGGAGGTAACTTTTTTGGGGGAGGTTTAGGTTTGCTTCCAACTACTACGATTTCTTTGATTTCCGATCTGAAAGGTAAAGTTAAAAGTATTTTAAAATTTATATCTTATTACAAATACAAAGATTGTTATTTTTTTTTGCGAATAATTGTTTAAAAATAATCTATTTATCTATTTATATATAAATAAAAATTAATGTTGCTAAGCGCATAACACGAGAATGGTTCGACCAATTCGGCTAATTTATTTTTTGTATGTTCCTTAAGGCCCACGAAAGGTTTTAATAGTAAAAAAAGTTTATTACAGCTTTTGTTTATTGCATTTACCGAAAAGGATATATTTTCTTTATGTTGCATTCCAGGTCTTTCTCCCGTTTTTCACTGTAACTATTGTACGTTAAATCCAATTTTGTACATGTTTTTCGTTTTGGAACACCTGTTAATCCCTTTTCTTTTTCTTGTATATGTAGTGGAACTCCGATATGCTCCATAATACGTGGACGTCCTAGTTCAGCACGAGTTCGTTGTATTTCGTAAACTGGATCATAGCAATTCTTTTGTTTCAACCTTTCAGGCTGTTCCCATAAAGTATTCCTAACACCTACTGTCTTTTCGATTTGGGAGTGTTCAAGCACTATCTTTCTTTCCTTATCTTCACGAATATTTTCTAATAAGTTCATTACTAAATCAGCAGGAACACGTCCAGTTTTTTGAGCTAAATGCTCGGTTTCTTCTTTTCTTATTTTTATCCATTTTTCCCAAACTATAAGTTCGCGATCCGGATCAGGAGTATCTTTACATAAACTAATTTTATTTTCATTTGGATTCATTTTTCCACTTTTATTCTCATTACTATAAATCTTTAATAAATTATGTCAAAATTTAGAATCCCGTGGACATTATTGGACCTTCGTGAAGGATTTCTAAAATAGTTTGTAAATAATGTAATTATTTAAGTACATTGTAATAACTTAAATACTTAGGATAATAAATGTAATAAATTTTCATGTCAGTATGATATACATATATGAATTATTTATTATATTCAATGAGGCTAGATTTATACGATGAATAAATATTTTCAATTACTATTTATTTACACACTGTAGGAAAAATATGAGTAATAAAGAAACTTGTCAATTATTTTGATGTCAAAATGAAAATTCACAGTTAAAGTAATTATGTAATTTTGTTAAAATTTAAGTACAGTATTTTCATAAAATTATGTTAAAGCATGCAGCCCCAGCAGGTAAATAATTATTAACTAGTACTAAAAATGTTTTAACCTATATCTACATACCTACATATTTACTACTCAAAAATAAATACTCATAATAAACCCATAATAGAACAACTTCTCACATTTAATTGAATTACGCTTCTGTAAAATCTGTACGTTAGTTGTAATCTATACCATAGATTAGTAAATATGTAGTACTTCTGTACGTTGAACATATTTTTCAATATTTTATTTTATTTACAGAAGCCGATTTATTTTTTATTTTTATCTGTCTGTTCCTTATCCGCGTGTCACGTCGAGTCTACTCGAATACAAATTCATACCAAATTCTCATATATCTCATAGCCTCTCATAACTTGGTATGTCCACGGTTTTATAAGGTCCACGAATTTTTTTCCGTAGGGCTACTACGAACTAGGGCTATTGGATAGGTACTTTTCGTCCAGTATTCCAGTTTATAATTATACTAGCTTCTGCGCGCGACTTCGTCGGCGTGGACTCCGCTCTTATTGGTCTTAGCGTGTTGATACATAGATATAGCCTTCCTCGATAAATGGGATATCTAACAGTGAAAGAATTTTTCAAATCGGCCCAGTAGTTCCAGAGATTACCGCGTTCAAACAAACAAACAAACAAACAAACAAACAACCAAACAAACAAACTCTTCAGCTCTATATATTAGTATAGATTATTAGGAATGTACAGAAATCTTTGAACGAACGAACGTGCTCTCCTTAGGCTGGCTTATGTACTCAATTTTATGGGACGATAATACAGTCATAATACGTAATTTCAAAGTAATACAGCAACTGAAAGAGTTTTCTATTAAACTCTCAAGATTTAAGATAAATATTTAATTGAAATTTGTTTTATTTGTCTTGATATATTTAATTTTAATAAAGTATTTGAGTGTGTCCCACTTACAATTGTACTATACCGTAACTACGAATATATTTATATCGTTATAAAATGCTTCTTTGAGTTAATGTAATTATAATCCACAACTTCTATTGCACGTACATATTTTATGAACTCTTTAATAACATTATTGTTTGGTCTTTGACCCGACCGTTTAAGCCCTAGGCCCTAGGGTACCTCTAGGTATCTAAATCCGCAACATAATTGAAGACCAAAATTTATTTATTTATTTATATACTAGCTGTGCCCGCGACTTCGTCCGCGTGGAATTCAACAAAAAAGTTATTGTTCATTTCGCAGAGTTATAAAATAAATTATCTAATTTCTAAAATAAATGTAGGCTAAGTCGTAGTAAAGCTACTCCTTATTACATCAGCTGTTTGCCAGTGGAAATCCTGTCAAAATCGGTCCAGCCGTTTCAGAGATTAGCCGGAACAAGCAGACAGACAAAAATTGTAAAAAAAATGTTATTTTTGTATATGTACCGTGTATGTGTGTGTGTGTGTGCGCGCGTGTACATCCATATGCATTTAGTAAAACACGGTTATATTAATATTACAAACAGACACTCCAATGTTATTTATTTGTATAAATTACTAGGTCGGCAAACAAGCGTATGGTTCACTTGATTGTAAGCGATTACCGTAGCTTGTAGACGTCTGCAACACCAGAAGCATCGCAAGCTTGAAAGCAGTATTATTTAGCTGTGCTCTTCTGTAAGGTCGAGGTACTTCTCTAGTCGGGCTGCTCTATACTTTGAGCAGGAAATTTATTGGCGTGCCCGACCTCAGTTAAAAATACTATTATACAAACGTATTTCAATTTTTTTTTTTAATCTTTAAAATCCAATTTATTTGTTAAATAAATTTTATCGTAAACGTCCCGCTGATAAAATATATCACTGCCTTATAATAAGAGAAAATCTATATCAATAACTAAAATTGGGTCTTGTTGTGAAAAAGCAATTAAGTAGGCGTGAGAATTTAGAAAAGGAATACTTTACTAAATTCTAACATTTAATTCAGAGGACGAAGAACCGGCTCCAGAAGAAAAAGATAATGCACCACCTTTTGGTAGCTTAGAATGGATATATTATTGGAGTGAATTTGAAGGTAGCTTACCAACTCCAATCGATGTCTCCATCACGGGGTCCTTGAAATATTGGTGCCCAGATCTCGAGTGGTACAATTTTGATGTGTATCCCCATAAAGTTAAGCTTACAAATACCGGATATACAGGTAAATATATTTCGAAAATACTTTTATTTATTATTTAATTATTGTTTTAACCGACTTCCAAAAAAGGAGGAGGTTCTCAATTCGGTTGTATTTTTTTTATTATTATGTACGTTAGCTCAGAACTTTTGACTGGGTGGACGATTTGACGATTTCGATTAATTTTGTTTTAATTGAAAGGTGGTTCCATTTAAATTTAATTTAGATCTGACAAGTACTTTTAGAGTTATATCTAATAATGCGTATTTACTTGACCACTTTTTCGTCGACCTACGTTGTATTAAAAGGCATAACTTTTCACTAGGTTTATCAATTTTAATGATTCTTACTTTAATCAAAAGCTAATACTTGTCATGTAGTCTTGTTTAAATTTGATCGAGATCTGATTACTACTTTTTGAGTAGGTAATCTTTGATAACGCGTATTTACTTGACTGTTTTTTGGTCTTATTACATTGTATTACTTGTCGATGTAATTAAAGTCGGTTTGTATTAGTACTCGACCAGCTTTACTCGATCGACTTTTTTCTATTTCATCATCTTCTAATTTAATGGTTCCATTTATGAACCCAACCTGTTAGTAACAAATTTATATTATATTATTAGGCCCTTTGTATTCTTTAGTGCTCTAATAATCTCGATCTTATTGTTAGTTTTGTCGTAGGTTTATTAGTTTTCATAGTTGAAATAGTTATATATATTGAATATAATAATATAGTATAAATTTTACCAAGAACAAATTTCATACTGAAATTTAATGAAAACGATATTATGATATACATAATATTATGGATACCTAATGTAATTTTTAACATTGTCTATTAAATATACCTATTATTACAGAAAGACATAAGTAACCATTAAATTGAATTACAACGAATTATAAAAATATTAAACTAAAAAAAAGAAATTAAAACTAAAAACCTTAAAAAATTTCATATAGGTAATAACTAAAATATAATATTATTAAAAGGAGTCCCTTTAGGCAAGGTTCCGAAGATACTGGCAGCGTTACCCCCTTTGGATAGCTAGACTGATTCTTTGTCCGAGGTAGCTGCCAGAATATATGATATTATGTACCTTTAAGATATCAGTTGAGTATTTACGGATAAGACGGTTAATACTAAGTAAACATCTCGTCTAAACTACAAAACTTATTTTTCTATTATGAGAAATATTTTAATGATATTGGTTTTTACCTTCTCGGACGACCACAAAGTGACGTATTCGTCGAATCGAGACACGCGGCAGCGTGTCAAGCCAAGTTCAAGCAAAAGAACTGGCGACTCAGCGCCGTGTGTATATTTACACGAACCATTTCGAGCGACTTTTGACCCCTCCATAACTCAATACCTATTCAACAGAAACAGATCAAATTACGTATGTTTATTTATATCCATAAGGACAACTAGAACCCCAAATTTCATTAACCTAGTTGAAACGGTTACAAAAATATGAAGGTTCAAAAGTCGCAAATTTTCCACTGACTGACTCATCAAAAACCTAACCCACTTCCAGATGACCTAGGAAGTCGAAATTTGGCATCTAGCTAGGTAATTACGTGTAAGCGCAGGAAAAAATCTGAAAACAAAAGAAAGTTAAAAAAGAGAGGGGGTCCCCATACAAAAAAAAAAAACGTTTTTTAATTGTAGCGTCTGAACCGTTATAAGTGGATATTTGAAACTTGCACAAAATAGGAATTGATACATTTTCTATATAAAACAAGTATAAAAATAAAATGAACTCAAAAAATAAAGAGTGTCCCCATACAAAAAACTTGTAATTATTCATCCGATTGCTTTCAAAATCGATATCTGGGGACATGGTTGGTCTCAGAAAACGAATCTGATAACATAATGAGAAAAAGTAGCCGCCATCTTGAACTTTTTAGTTATTTGACCTATTGCTTTCAAAATCGATATCTGAGGATCCGGTTGGTCTCCGACATCGAATCCGTTAACAGAATGAGCAAGAAAAAAGAATAAATTTCAAATAAATATCTCTACAAAAAGTAATGATATCCCACCAAAAACATAAATGTGAAAAATGACAGCCAAGTTCAATAATAAGAATTTGTTGTTTGTGGACTTCGCCGAAAAAAGTATTGAGATCTAAATGAGCGCCAAGTTCTACATCATCATCATCATCACATCAGCCCGCTGCAGTCCACTGCTGGACATAGGCCTCCCCAAGCTCGCGCCAGACATCCCGGTTTTCCGCAATCCCCATCCAGCCTACACCGGCAATCTTAAGTAGATCGTCGGTCCAGCGGGCCAGAGGGCGTCCTACACTGCGTTTGCCAAGTACAAGTTTTACAAGTTCTACAGAAAATATTAAATTAAGCTAAAGATTTGACTTGGCTAGTTTATACCTAAAAACAACATTAAAAAGCTATTAGCCAAATAAAAGATGAATTATTAGTGAAAACTGGCAAAGTGAAATCTTTAGCTTAATTTAATATTTTCTGTAGAACTTGGCGCTCATTTAGATCTCAATACTTTTTTCGGCGAAGTCCACAAAAAACAAATTCTTATTATTGAACTTGGCTGTCATTTTTCACATTTATGTTTTTGGTGGGATATACATATCTATAGCTCAAACAACACCTACGAACGTATGATTTATATTTTAAAACAGAATATTCGCAGTGCATTATGCACATGCCTTGCAATTATAGTGCCGAAGTATGAGATAAACTCAAAATCATAAAAAAAACGTGGTCCCCTTTTGCATATATGTAGGTAAATTACTGACCCAGAGAGTTTAAGAATTTCTTTCTATATACCTATGCATATATTGATTCAGAGTTATTGCTATTATATTTTGAGTAATTTGAAGAGTTATATTTACAAGTAAAATCTGCACCATTGTACAAAATAATAAACCTTTTCCACTTAGTACTGCTTGGAGCAAAATGGCGGGCTGAGAGACCGTATTTACTTGGAGGACCTTTTTCAGAGAAGCATGTGTTTTCTCAAGTACATTTTCATTGGGGATCCAATATGATGGAAGGAAGTGAACATACAGTTGATAAAAGAATTTATCCGGCAGAAATGCAGGTTTTTTTGTTTCTATAGTAATCTAAGCATTAAGGTAATATTTATTTTTTTACATTTTTTTATAAAACTAATACTATATTTGACTAGCCCGTTGGCAGTTTGTAGTGGCATTCCTTTCTGCTTCAGGGATTGTGGTCTCGATTACCACCTGAGTCTGGGTGTGATATTTATTTTTCTCTATATATATAAAAATGAATCGCTGAATGTGTTGCTAAGCGCAAATCTCGAGAGCAGCTGAACCGATTTCGCTAATTCTTTTTTTATAATATTCCTTAAAGTACGAGGATGGTTGTTACGGAGAGAAAAGTTAAAAAAAATTGCCTGAAAAAGTCGAAAAACAACATTTTTCTATATTCCCATACAAAAGATTCGTAATAATACTTAAAAGTCAATTTGAACTTTAATACCATACAATAAAGCTTAAGAGTTAGTGGAGGGATTCCGGGAAGGCAATTGAGAGACGTTAGTATCGTATAAATATTAATGTCAATATTTGTCAATATTTTTAATATATATTTTTAATTTTTATAGCAAACCAGTAACCCGGTATCACGAATAGCAGAAATAAGTATTAAAAAAATTAAAAATTAAGGAATCGACTGTTAGGCGGTACGAAGTTCGCAGGGTCAGCTAGTTTAATATAATTATGTATTATTTCTATGAATATTTATCCAAAAAAAGTTATAATATTCGGTTTTTACCTATAACACAAGCATTAAGTTGTTTGCCAATGTAGGAACAAGCGATCATGTGAGAAATTTATTTATTCATTAATGTTTCTTCATTTATTTACATATAATACGCTTAATAATAATCATAATTAATTTTTACTAGTAGATACATAATTATGTTATACAGATTATTAATACAGAATAACATTAAGTACGAAAATAAATCAACATCGATAGGCAATTAGTAACTTGGTGAGGCCTATGTCCAGCAGTGGACTGCAATAGGTTGAACTGCCTGACGGCAATTAGTCCCTACTTCTCTTTTTCTAAAACAAACATTTTGATTGGGTGGACCGAATATACCGCTTTTTTATCGAAAGGCGGTGCGTGTCATGTGGTCCCATTTAAAGATTGAGATCTGAACAGTATTTTTAAAGATATCTCTATACTGTGTATTTACTTGACTATTTATTCGTCTACCTACGTTGAATTACTGGTATAAGATGGTTGAAGTCGGTTTATTTTTCGTTTGCGAGCTAACAAAATTATTCACAGTCATGGTCGTGCCCTAGTAGGAACTGTTTTTGTTAGCTAAAAACGTTTATTAACTTAAGGGGACTTGTCAAAATGAATAATAGCTTTTAATTCGCACGAGTACATCCGTATATTTGTATAATACGCATACAATTATACAGTTTGAGGTTGAGAGCCTGAATCATCAATATCTGTCATTTTGTGTATAGTTGCCGAGAAAAGCGTAATGATTAATGTTTTGTTATTCTATTACTTATGGGATACTAGTTTGCCTTCGTCTTTGATTATGAACTTTTCCAAAAAATTTTTTCGAAAACATGCATTCAGCCCGTAACATCCTACTGCTGGGCATAGGCCTCTTTCTCTATGTAGGAGAAGAAAACATACCTACTATTTAAAATTTATTTGATCGCTTGAAATTTCAAAATTAGGCAAACTATCTAACATTGTCTAAGGTACTTACGTACATATTTGTTTTGGCCTTAGGCTTTTCAAATTAACCCTATATCTAAAGGGTATACGTGATACCATTATTCCCAAACATCTGACGATAATTATCTTTTGGGTATGGAAATCATACTCATCCAATATGTTACTCGCACATTGCCATAAAAAGGTTGCGTAGTTGGAATAGTAATGACTCTAAATTAAACTAAGATACTGTTATATATTAGGTATGTCTTAAAGGAACAGCCGACTGTTGTCCGTCTATATAATTATTAAAATTATTATAAACTTTACAAACAACAAAACTGCTTTTTAGGTGACTTTCTTTAAGTCGGAATATATGACTCAAGAAGATGCTCTACATCATCCCGACGGAGTTGTAATCATCTGTTATCTTATAAAGGTATCTTAGACTTAAAACTGTCGAGACTCAGTCATCAAGATTTTATATGTATCTAGTACATTATAAAAATACATTATCAAAACGCTCGTCTTATTATATTTAATACTTTCAGCACTGTTATCGTTTCACCTTCACTCAAAAGTTTGTCTTGAATGTGAGGGAATGCGAACTAATAACAGGAATTTAAAACGAAACTCTCTACCTAAAGAGTAATAGAATTCATTTTAAAAGTCATGAAATTTTGACTTTTAATCTTTGATTACTTTAAATCTATTCACAGTACGGTGTTAATCCGGATGAACGACTGCAGTGGGTTGTAGAGGGTTTCACGAGGATACAAGAAGCTCAAACAAGCACACGTATTGGTCCTTATCCTTTGTCGCGTCTCTTTCCAATGTTCTTTGAAGATTATTTTCTCTACTGGGGAAGTTTAAATACAGTGAAAGGGGAAAATTTTACTGTGAGGTGGTTAGTTCCACGAGCTACACTGTATGCATCACTTGAACAGGTTCGTACTATAATGTACAATACTTAATGGCTTGTAAATGTCTTTACTAAGCAAAAAACAGGTTACTTGTGGAAGTTGTGGAGAAAGATTAGACTTTAACGGGAGGAAAAATTATGCGTTTGGAATGGAAAATCTAATGAGATCAATTAACTAGTATTGTTATATGTATATCTATTTAAGTATGTTTTTATAATAATTTTTTGTATTATAATGAAACGATTATTTATTACGTATTATTAATAAAATTTATTATTATAAACGTAAAAAAAAAAATAGATAGACAGATGCTGTTAGTATCTACCTACTGCACTAAAGTTTCTTTAAATTAATAATAATTCAATAATAATAAATATTCAATTTTAATATTGCTACAAGTTTGAAGGTTGTAAATTTAGTAAGTTTTCGTTAGTATTACTCGCCTACTCTTTTTTGCCGATAATTTTTTTAGACAAGCTGTATTTGGAATCTAAATATAATATATTTATTAAAGTCAAATTATTAAGGTTTTAAAGTTTTAAATTATTTTATTTAAATGACAATTTCTCACATAACTAAGTAGCTAAGTTCACTTCATCCTGTAATATGCCACTGCTGGGCATAGGCTTCTTTCCCCATGTAGGAGAAGGATCAGAGCTTAATCCACCAGCTGCTCCACTGCGGGTTGGCGGATATATTCCCTACTATGAGTAACGATCGTTATCAGGTGTACATGATAACAACCGGGACCGACGACTTAACGTCCTTTTCGATGCACGGCGGTCCCACAAGGACTAACAACCAAACCGGAAATAAATATTTCTATAAACACAAATATCCACTCCGGTCGGTGTTTAGACGCCGCCAACGCGGCACACGCACCATTACACATCAGAGCGCTTAATTTAGAAAACTTTGTTTTTAGATGAAAGAATTTCGAAAGCTTTGGAATCCTTGGGATGAGCCAAATTTACGCAATTTTAGACCACTTCAAGAGCGACACGATCGTCACGTATTTTTTATCAGCCCACATTGGAGTCAGTACAATTCTTTGTTACCAATACCCAGAGTCCCAGAACCTTCTATTGCTATTTTGTCACCGGCGTATAAGACACGGCCTTGGTTATTGCCTCCTCAAAACGCTGATTTACTTCCACAAGAAAATGAAAATGGAGAAGAAAAAATTAGTTAAAAATAGAAGTTTGGGAATGTGCCGTTAAGACAAATTTAATGCCATTACAAAGAATTCAAAATAAAGATACCAAAGTATTATTTCGCTATCTCTATTTTACCTACATCAACCAATAAATTGTATCAAGAAACAAAATTGTTAAATATCACCCAATTATAACCTATTACTCCTGTATACTGATAAAGAACATTATCAACAATTCAATACACTCCAACATCAAAATTGATTAAAAAAAATTACTAAACATAATTTATTGAAACAAGGATAAATTAATACTGACTAGTGTACCTACGTACAAAGTATGGTAAGAAAACAGTATTGTTTGAGAGAGTGCAGCTATATAATAATTTACCAAATCATGTTAAAGGTTCGGACACCATGAATATTTTTTATTTAAATCAAAGTTAAAAGAATACGTACCTACGATGTAATTATACATATAGATGTTTCGACTACGTGTTCCAGAGGTAAAAATTGTTACATCCTACTATAAAATATTGATTGTATCTCATTATAAGTAAACGTTAATATGTTCTTATGAGATAATAAATTATTTAAAGCTAAACCATCCTTTTTTCACATATTTTTCACAAGAAATTCAATTTCAACTTCCTAATTACGCCATTACAGCTATAATGACACCGGTGAAATTAAGCTTCGTATTCTAATGATATTTTTTCATTGCCTAAAAACAGGGTTAATTTTTTTTAAATGAATTCTAGCTAGATCAATTTTTCGCCCCCGAAATCCCCTGCATACTAAATTTCACGAAAATCGTTGGAGCCGATTCCGAGATTCAGAAAATATATATACAAGAATTGCTCGTTTAATAGTATAAGATTTATATCCTCTTCAGTATTTCTTTATTCGTGATTTACAGAGCTATATTACTTAACACTAGAAGTGCTATCATCGCAATTTTGTAACGTATAGGTACGACTTTGATTTTCTCTAATTTTTAAATTTTTTTTAGTTAGGTCTGTCAAACTTTTTGACGTTAACTTATTCATTGTTTTTTTATTTTTAATTTTTTTAATTAATAATTGTGTTTTCTCGCAAACGAAAAAAACCGACTTCAATTACATCGACAAGTAATACAACGTAATAAGACGAAAAAATAGTCAAGTAAATACGCGCTATTAAAGATTACTCAAAAAGTTGTAATCAGTTTTCGATCTAATTTAAACAAGACTACAAGACAAGTATTAGCTTTCGATTAAAGTAAGAATCATCGAAATCGGTACAGCGAGTAAAAAGTTATGCGGTATAATATAACGTAGGTCGACGAAAAAGTAGTCACGTAAATACGCATTATTAGATATAACTCTAAAAGTACTTGTCAGATCTCAATAAAATTAAAATGGGACCACATGACACGCAACACCTTTCAATTAAAACAAAATTGATCGAAATCGGTCCACCCAGTCAAAAGTTCTGAGCTAACATACATAAAAAAAAACATACGTGTCGAATTGAGGACCTCCTCCTTTTTTGGAAGTCGGTTACAAAACCACAAAATTTAGAGAAAAATGAAACGTTTTACCACAGATTAGTAAATAGTACTGGTAGTCATTACCTAGAACCTATGCTGTGTCATTTTTGTTTTCTTTTTGTCACTCGAACTAATAATAATTGGACGTAGGTACAATAATTGCACTTAAAAAAGATCATAACAGACTAATAGAGGAGCATTTTGTAACTGGGTAGTGAAGAAATTAATAGAGTTTTACGTCAATAAAGCCATAAATATTCCAAAACAACTTTTTCACTTCGTTTGTACTTGCATAATATTTGAAGTCTAAAATATTAGTATCGTGGGGCGTGGGCACAGTCTATAGAGCTCTAGAGAAATTCCCGTTCCGTAAAGACTTCTAAAGAGAAATTATACAGTTGACTGCTTACCTGTAATTACCTATAATATAATAATATGTATACTGTAAAGGCGCCTTCTAGACGTTTGTTAGTTAATACGTTTTATAATATTTTGTTAGACTTAGCGGGACTGCGTGTGCATATGCAGGGATATTGTATCTACGAGTGAAAAATTACCATAATTAACTACGTATGTTTATTTCTAATATAGGTACCTATGATTTTTTAAAATACGTACTTATCAGATGATATGCAGTAGTTCGCGATAATCGAAAATTTTCTTTAAATTTAGCATCCATCCAAGCTTTTACTAACTACATTCGAAGTAATATTCTATTCTTTGCTTTCGACAACCTGTCATAGATTTTTCTATCAATTGCTATTCATCTGTTTCATTATCATATTATATATTTTTCAATAAGATTTTCACTTGATAATGAACTAATTGATTCATTTAAACTCGGAGTAGGTACTCGATAAATCTTCATCATCACTAGGTATCATTGGGTAAGATGATTCAATTGAAAAGTATATAGGTGATTCTTTTAGAACTCATTTAAAAATATTACTTATAATTGTGTTTGCTAGCAAACGAAAAAAAACCGACTTCAATTACATCGACAAGTAATAAATAATAAATTAATTAACAAACGCACTAGTCGTCACTACGATTTTCGAGGGTTCCCCTCGATTTCTCTGGGATCCCATCATCAGATCTTGGTTTCCTTATCATGGTACCTAAGTTGGGAAATCTCCGTCCCAACAAAAAAAAGAATTACCAAAATCGGTTCATAAACGACGAAGTTATCCCCGAACATACAATATATATATATGGTCGAATTGAGTAACCTCCTCCTTTTTTGAAGTCGGTTAAAAAAGTTAATTAAATAGGTACCTAATCAAAATTCAAATTACTTAAAATATCCGTAAATAGTTTTAGACCAATTATTATTATATATCACTTTATTTATACAATTATACATTGATAAGGTTGCTGTCTATATATTTTTTTCGACATTGAATTTAACGCATTCTGCTGGTGCTCTTGAAAAAAATTCACACTCCATTTAAGCATTGTATAATGTACAGCACAGTTCGGCATTGTCCGCCACTGAGCCGCAATATGCTCTATATTTGGAAAACTTCTTAATATTCTTGCCCCGCGTTCCGAAATGCGATGAAATCAATTACAGCGCCATCGAATGCTCTCGTGACGTCACAGATGACGTCATTACATCCGCCATATTGCGGCATTGCGCTTACAACGATTACGCCTCGGGCGTAAGCGTTGTGAGTCTTCTGTCACTTTTGACATTTTTGTCGGTTGTCTGGACTGTTTAATTGAACAACAACAAAAAATGGAAACAACACATATTATTTCAGTTCACGATGAGGGTACCTACAGGGAGAATAATTCAATAATGTAATAATAATAATAATAATAATGAAATAATAATAATGAACAAGATGTTGAACAAGCGCAAAGAGGTAAAAATTAACTGATATCGGGATATTTGACACTGACAAACAAAACAATGCTCAAAGCGCTCAAAGTGCATTCCGATTTGAACAGTGATAACTAGTGTCAAAACACTAATTTCAATTCGGAACGGGCGATTTCGGCGAAATCGCTGTAATCGATTTCATCGCATTTCGGAACGTAGCCTTCGAGTAAAATGTCAATTTTGACAATTTTACTGTCAGTGTCAGTCTGTCAGTTTCAATTTCAATTTTCAATTTCAAAATGACGAAGTAGTCGTAACCTATAAGCTGAATAAATTTTTAGTTACCAGTTATGTTGAGAAATATTCTGCGTACCAGTCGGTGGCTGGCACGAAGACAAATCAATAGTCCTGCTGCCATCGCTATATACACGAAACCTTTCAGAAATACCTTTAAATCATTTGTTACTACAAGTCGGCAGTTTAGTGCAAGTTCTCAAGATATTTCGACTAATTTAGATCCACTTGTTTACGATAAAATATGTAATGAAACATTAGAATCTCTGTATGAATACTTTGAGGAGTTAATCGATCAATCACCGAATTTGAAAGGCGCTGATATAACTTTTAGTGTAAGTATAGTTTTCATAACTTGATATTAGCCTAATCAAGAATAATTATGTTATGATATGCTATTTCATAATTATATTAACCTTTTTTATAGTTGAATGAATGTCTTAAAAAGTACAAAAATTAAACTAACACAAAAATAAAGCAGTACTTACCTAATTTTGAAACATGAATTTACCAGTATTATTAGGAAATGTCATATTGTAAACATTAAAATTCTTATTACTTTAGAAACAGACGCCCGTGTATGTGTTGTTACACTTACTTATTTATATACTTATTATTATTACGTTACAGGATGGTGTATTAACAATAGCCTTAGGATCAAATTATGGGACATACGTTATAAATCGGCAATCACCAAACAGACAAATCTGGCTGAGTTCACCGACATCTGGACCTAAACGATATGATTTAATTTTGGAAAATGGTGGCTATTGGATATACAAACACGACGGAAAAACTTTACACCATCTGTTACAGAATGAAATATCGAAAATTGTAAATGACGCTGATTTCGGAAAGTGCAGTCATGCATTATTATAAATAAATTGTTAAAAGTTGTTCAATATAATTAGGTTTTATTATTTTATTTTTGTTGTTTTATTTTTATCCATCATGGAAGTTATAGAGGATGGTAATATAATGGACAGGATTCCTATCCTGTTACAGAGGAATTTTGAATACTATCAGGTATATTATTTATTTTAATTATTATTAAGTTATTATATTAATAAATCATAGTCATTCCTTATTGTTTTAATATAAATTCTATCTAAATCTACCTGGATGCCTGCAACACCTGGAGCCTGGACCTTATCCCCGACCCTGCTCTCTAGTCTCTGCTATCTTACTCCCTACAGGAATGCAATACTTGAGAGCAGTCTTGTTTAATTGTGATCTGTAAGGTTGAGGTATTGTCCCGGTCATGCTGCTTCCAAATTTGGACTAAAATATTTCCTGCAGTGCCTTACCTTAAGGGAAGGTAATTTGAAATGTGGAATTCTAAGAGATATTAACCTGCAAATAAACAACTATTTAACATTAATTTCATATTAGGCTCTATATCTTCTCCTTTATATCTCCTTCTCCTACATATAAAATAATTTAATCATTATATAATCTTCCACAGACAAATCAAACAGTATTGTCAGAAAATATTTGTCGAGCTGTTGTGGGTGGTAGACTTGATTTCCCGAGAAGTGCATCATTTGCAGCGGTTAAAATTGTACTATGGTTGGAAGAAGAGTTTTCTATCGCATTTCAGTATGTATATTTTATTAATGAATTAATTAAAATCTATACAAATATATAAAGCTGAAGAGTTTGTTTGTTTGTTTGTTTGTTTGTTTGTTTGAACGCGGTAATCTCTGGAACTACTGGGCCGATTTGAAAAATTCTTTGAGTGTTAGACAGCCCATTTATCGAGGAAGGCTATAGGCTAGGTGTCATCACGCTAAGACCAATAGGAGCGGAGTCCACGCCGACGAAGTCGCGCGCAGAAGCTAGTGTTTTAATATTATCATTTACTATAAACCAGCTTGCTTTATAAGGTAGAAATCTATAGTTGGTACTATAACTCATGTAAAATCTATAGAAATACCAGTATAATAGGCTGTTCCACTGGTTATGGATAACACTATTTAAGGGATGGGAACTTATCCGTTGGTTAGCGTTCCAACGGATAAATGTTTATGATAAATATTTTTTTTTTACGAACGAATTTCTCTATATCTATTTATTGCATATTTCTATTGGTAAATGTGAATTTAAAAGTTGTAGTTTTTTAATTGTAACAAAAAAGATCCTAATGAAATATTATACTTCCTACTGTTAAACTCTATTCATAACGTATTTACAGAATAAACTTTCTCCACAACTAGTGAAAGAGGCCTAAAGTAAAAGAAACGTGATTGTTTAAAACTGTATACCTTTACAGTTCAAAAGAGAAACAAATAATTGAATGGAATTAGTATATCACTGGTGGTATCACATGAATGTGTTGCCATTTTAGTTACAAAAATAGTTTTGATTCGTTTTTAGGGTTCCGTACCCAAAGGGTAAAAACGGGACCCTATTACTAAGACTTCGCTGTCCGTCCGTCCTTTCGTCCGTCTGTCACCAGGCTGTATCTCAAGAACGGCTACAGCTAGAGAGTTGAAATTTTCACAAATTATGTATTTCTGTTGCCGCTATAACAACAAATACTAAAACAAAATAAAATAAATATTTAAGGGGGGCTCCCATACAACAAACGCGATTTTCTTGCCCTTTTTTGCTCGATATCAATAATGGCAACAGGTAGGCACTTGAAATATTCACAAAATACTCAGTTGTGTTTTTACTTTAATAATAAATAATAAAATTAAAATCTATACAAATATATAAAGCTGAAGAGTTTGTTTGTTTGTTTGTTTGTTTGTTTGTTTGTTTGTTTGTTTGAACGCGGTAATCTCTGGAACTACTGGGCCGATTTGAAAAATTCTTTGAGTGTTAGACAGCCCATTTATCGAGGAAGGCTATAGGCTAGGTGTCATCACGCTAAGACCAATAGGAGCGGAGTCCACGCCGACGAAGTCGCGCGCAGAAGCTAGTGTTTTAATATTATCATTTACTATAAACCAGCTTGCTTTATAAGGTAGAAATCTATAGTTGGTACTATAACTCATGTAAAATCTATAGAAATACCAGTATAATAGGCTGTTCCACTGGTTATGGATAACACTATTTAAGGGATGGGAACTTATCCATTGGTTAACGTTCCAACGGATAAATGTTTATGATAAATATTTTTTTTTTTTTACGAACGAATTTCTCTATATCTATTTATTGCATATTTCTATTGGTAAATGTGAATTTAAAAGTTGTAGTTTTTTAATTGTAACAAAAAAGATCCTAATGAAATATTATACTTCCTACTGTTAAACTCTATTCATAACGTATTTACAGAATAAACATTCGCCACAACTAGTGAAAGAGGCCTAAAGTAAAAGAAACGTGATTGTTTAAAACTGTATACCTTCACAGTTCAAAAGCGAAACAAATAATTGAATGGAATTAGTATATCACTGGTGGTATCACATGAATGTGTTGCCATTTTAGTTACAAAAATAGTTTTGATTCGTTTTTAGGGTTCCGTACCCAAAGGGTAAAAACGGGACCCTATTACTAAGACTTCGCTGTCCGTCCGTCCGTCCGTCCGTCTGTCACCAGGCTGTATCTCAAGAACGGCTACAGCTAGAGAGTTGAAATTTTCACAAATTATGTATTTCTGTTGCCGCTATAACAACAAATACTAAAAACAAAATAAAATAAATATTTAAGGGGGGCTCCCATACAACAAACGCGATTTTCTTGCCCTTTTTTGCTCGATATCAATAATGGCAACAGGTAGGCACTTGAAATATTCACAAAATACTCAGTTGTATTTTTACTTTAATAATAAATAATAAAATTAAAATAAAATTAATATTTAAGAGGGGGCTCCCATACAAAAAACGTCATTTTTGCCTATTTTTGCTCTCATACAATAAAAGTGATTTTTAGCCGCTTTTTGCCCGTTATTACAATCAATGTAGGTACTTAGTCAATGGTACGGAACCCTTCGTGCGCGAGTCCGACTCGCACTTGGCCGATTTTTATTTAAATTATTTTCTAGCTTTAAATTATCCTTCAGCTCTGTAAATTGAGTGTGATTTATTTATAATTTTTTTTCAGGCACGGTTCTGGGATGTTTGTAACATTAGAGGATGAAATGGTCGAGGGAGGTGTTGCTAAAACTTCTGATCCTGAGAAATTTGCTCAGTTGGCTACAAAATCAAGTGATTCCTTATTAGGTAAAGCAGTAGTAGTAGTGTTACAGTATTATTGACAGTTATAATTATTAATTTATTATATTGTTTTATTTATTTGTTTAATACTTTATTGCATATTTGAAAGTAAACAAGGAAAATAACAATATTTAAATACTGTTTTTTTTTTTAAGTGCAAAGGCCATCTTATCACTAATAGTGATCTCTTACAAACAACGCCTGTCTATAGAGAACATATTAATAAAATAAACAATAAACTATGAAAATTAATTTAAACATTACTCGTAAATAAAACTTGAAAAATAATATAATATAATAAGCACTAACCAAAAAACTGAATAAAACTTCACTTTATAATTTTGTACTATTGCTAATCGAATATATTAATATTATATATATATTTTTAATTGTTTAATTAACATTTATTTTAATACTACTGCAGCTAATTTAATTGCTACTGCTTATTTTAATACTAGTGCATTTAATATGTTTTGTTTCTTCACAAGATAGCATATTAATTTTACACCAGTTATTAATCGTTTACTTCCTAACTGTAGTTTCTGCTTCGTGTCCTATACCCAAAGGTTGTCTGGAAGATATCGCTCTTTCAGTGATAAGACCGCCTTTGTACATCTTTCATTTTATGTTATTATTTTCTTGTTTCTTTTAATGGTTTACAATAAAGAGTATTATTATTATTATTAATTTTAATGATATTGAAAGAAGAGTGATTTTTTTTTTTTATATAATTAGATAGGCTTGCGTTTGACCACTATTTCACCTGGTGTTAAATGAGAATGCGGTCTAGGATGGAGCACGCTTACCTAGAAGTAGCGTATTCACTCGCGACTTAAAGATCCCCAGATTGTACCTTTCCGGAAACACAGACGCTGGTAGAGAGTTCCATTTTTTAGCCGTACGCATCAAGAATGTGAAATGAAAATGAAATGTGAATGCAGGAAACATGGTGAATGGAGCTTTGCACTCCTTTATGAGCAGTCGGAATGTGTCTAATAAGGCTCGTTTGGCTGTGCATAGGGGGGTGTTGGTTCCGACACTCATGTATGGAAGTGAAAGTTGGGTATGGCAGAAGAAACATGAAAGTAGAATAAATGCAGTTGAGATGAGAGCGTTAAGAAGTATGATAGGAGTTAAAATGAGTGACAGGATAAAAAATTGTGAGATAAGGAAACGTTGTGGTCTGAAAGAAGATGTAGTGACAAAAATTGAGAAAGGTATGCTGAGATGGTTTGGCCATGTCGAGAGAATGAATGAAGAACGATTGACGAAAAAAGTGTATAAGGCGAGTGTGAATGGAAGTGTTGGAAGGGGTAGACCTAGGCAGACTTTTCAAGACCAGATCAGAGACGTCTTGAAAAAAGGCCAGGTCAAGAGTACCCTAAACCTAAGAGCATGTATGAAAGGAATAATGAAAGTGGATGAAGCGAAACAAGTATGTAAGGATCGTAGCAAGTGGAAAGAAGTGGTCTCTGCCTACCCCTACGGGAAAGAGGCGTGATTATATGTATGTATTAATTTTAACATTGTCTGTTATTTAGTTAAAAAATCATTAAGTAATGTATATTCAGTTAGGCTGGACTAGGATTAAGGTGATAAGTAATGGTTTATCGAATACTAAAGGGCTGTTTCACCTGTTTGGACTAATATTCGACAAATTACGTTATCTAACAGATAAGTTTTTGGTATATTATTCTTTTTTATCATTGAACTTCAATGTATTTATAACATATTTCTATTCGCAAATATGAATCTAAAAGAAACAAGTTCTAATGGCCTATTTTACCTCCTGCTGTTAAAGTCTATTCGTAACTTATTTGCATGATAAACTCAATCCAAAACCGGTGAAACTGGCTCTAAAGGGCCCCGTAAACGATCAAATGATTTGTCAAATTTTTGTTTGACAAACGTGTTTGTCAAATTTTTTGAACGTGTGCGAGCTAGTTTGATGTGTTTTATTGATGAAAACATGAAGTTTGACAAACAAATTTGATCGTGTCCAGGACCCTTAAGATTTTAATTATGGATTTTAATATAGCTGTAATGTTAAAATTTTTGTGCTATGAGCATGAGTAAACTTTATATTTTTATATGGCTTATTTTTAGAACATCTCCATGTCCTAACACAAGAAGCACTCGATCACGCAGATTTACCAGTACTAACGGCTACATTAGGAGCCGCGGCCTTGTTGAAAAATAGTCTCTTTTGCTACGTTCAACACGTCGAAGATTCTGGCAACACTGAAAGACATTCGATATTGCAGGTAAAGTTAAAAATATATGATATTATAAAACTTTTACTGGACTAATTTTGTTTAATATAAATTAATAATAATTTTTGTCCTTGTACCTATAAAAAAAATTTTTTACATGTGGAATGAAGTTAAAAAAAAGTTTTTTTTTCTGATATCCAGTGCAATTCAGGGCCTTAAATATTTATTTGATGTATTCATTAGATATTATTGTAGATTTTAAAAAGAAATCTTCACTACATAGTATAAAACAAAGTCGCTTTCTCTGTCCCTATGTCCCTATGTATGCTTAGATCTTTAAAACTACGCAACGGATTTTGATGCGGTTTTTTTTAATAGCTAGAGTGATTCTTGAGAAAGGTTTGTGTATATAATTTAGTACACTTTTATGTAAATTAGCAGAATTACGGCGATAAATGTTGAAGAAGTCGTAAAAAATCGCGCCAACTGGGAGCTTTCCACGCAAACGCCGCGTAAACTAGCAAAGATACAGTTTAGTAATGTACTAGCGAACTCAAAATCTATAAAAATTCTACAAAAAAGTCCGCGAGAGCATATCTCTATCTCTTACGATTGACTTACAATAACCACGTTTATGTTCAAATTTTTAATTAAAAATATTACGTTATTTTCATAACTATTTTCTTTAGTTCAGTATTAATCCTTATCCATATAAATATGTTAGTTAGCTTAGACATTTAATGCAGATTAAAATTGCCCTTCACACTATATCAATAAGATGAATAGTTTTTGAGATATCGTCGTTAGAAGCAATTAGCAGCGAAACATTTAAAGTTCCTAAAGCGCCTACTATGCTATGCCTACTGCGCGGCGTGAGTCAATCCCCTCTGCCCCGCATGACGCATCGCTCGACCACCAGTACATCTTTATCTTTATCATCATCACTACATAGTATAAAATAATTGTGTTTGCTCGCAAACGAAAAAAAAACGGACTTCAATTACATCGAATTACCGGATAAAGATGAAGATACTTTTCAATGGCACGCGTTTGCTGGTAAAATCATTGAAAACTTTCATAATAGAGTGCACAATACTCACAGGATGTGGTACCGGAGAAGATGTATTGATTCCCCGAATCCCTCTGATACCATCGGATTTACCCTTCCAATTTAAACGTTTACAGTTTCCGGTAAAGACATCTTTTGCAATGACCATTAATAAATCGCAGGGGCAAACCTTCAACGTTGCAGGCTTAGATTTGAGCGTTGACTGCTTTTCACATGGACAACTGTATGTCGCTCTTTCAAGAGTGACCTCCAGAGAAAACATATTTGTATTGTCTAATGACAAGAAAGCTGTGAACGTTGTTTATAAAGACATTCTGTAATATGTTGTAAAAATAAAATAAATAGTTAAAAATGTAAAAAGTAAATAAGTAAAAATGTAGTGTATGAATTTAGATATTCCAAAGATAGCAGGAAATCTTCATGGTATAGGGAAAGGGGGGTTGTTTTACTCCAAATTTAACGCGTGCGGGCCACGCCGGGCAGTGATGAATAAATCAAAACTACTGGATCGATTTTAATCACATAGGCTATATATTTTATACCCGTGCGAAGCCGGAGCGGGCCGCTATGTTTTTATATACAACGTTCACAGTTTTTCTGTAGTGTATTAAGTATCAGCATTGCACCCGTGCGAAGCCGGGGCGGGTCGCTAGTTATATATAAATATTGTTGAACGGATCTCAGGAACTTGGACGTGAGGCTTATACGGAGGTTTATATATAAATTTCGTGTCACGATGTATGTTCACGATAACCTCCGAAACCACTGAACCAATTTTTATCAAATTTTGTAAGCATCTGTAATTTGGTCAAACTTAAAACTGAACTATAAATTTATTTAATTTTTATATAAATAAAACTAAGTAAAGCGAACGGAATATACACAGATATATTTCTTAAAAATAACTTAAATTTCACTGACATATCATAAGATTCCTATATGATCGAAGGCGCCATGTCGTAAAACAAAACATCTCATTGTTCAAATTATATAAAATGAGTATTATATTATACTTCTATATTAAGATATTTATTTAACATTTAAGGCCGCGTATAAACGCTACGCGACGATGTCTGAGGCGGTAGGAGAAAGAGTACTAGATCTTCATAACAGAGTTTTATCTCTGTATATATTACAAGATTCGGGTGGGAGGCCGATAGATGATCAATCCAATACTATTCACGAATCTGGTACTCCGTCGGTGCAAGGATGGTGGTTGTATATGAACGGTAAAGTTTTATTTTGATGTATTTTTTTGCCGGCTTCATAAAGGAGCTTTTCAAATCAACTGTATTTTTATGTGTACCTCATAGCTTTTTACTGTGTACCGTTGTTTTGTTTTGAGAGTGTTAAAAAAAGTGTGATCTAGCGAGGCGAACGAAAGTTGAGAGGGAAATATAAGTTAGTGAAGATAGAAAGAGTAAAGTTTAGAAAGTTTTACTTCAGTCGTGTGGTCTATAGCACACTCGTTTTTCAACTGACGTCCAAAAAAGGAGGAGGTTCTCAATTCGATTGTATTTTTTTGTCCTTTTTTCCAAAAATTGTCTTCTAATGGATAAAGTTTTTTTTTGTGTTGATGAAATGACATATTGTTTTGTATAATAAACAATGTAAAGAAAATAATATCCATGTATACCTCGTTTTAATTACAGGTAGCAAGAAGGATTTATGGGACACGGTACCTCCAAAAATGGCACAAAGAATTTTTGCCGGAATGTTGAATGAAACCCTAACAATACTTACAGTTCGATATTGTCAGGTAAGATTGATGTAGCTTCACACATGTGGACTAATTTTGATATAACGTATATGTCACTTAATAATAACATAGCGTTCTCCCGGTGCAAGTATTTGTTAAATCGCTCCATAGTTTTTGAGTTTATCAATTACAAACATGGAAAAGCACAAAAACACAAATATTAACTCTTGCTGATAATAGTACAGATATAATTTCTTACCTGATGCTAAGCGATTACCGTAGCTTATATACGCCTGGAATACTAGAAGCATCGCAGGCCCATTGTCGACCCTACCCTCGACTCTCTCCAGGAGCTCTCGTCACCTTACTCACCACAGGGACACAAGACTGCTTTAGGGCAGTGTTATTTAGCTTGGTCTTCTGTACAGGGCCCCGTAGACGATCAAATATTTGATCAAATTTCTGTTTGACAAACGTGTTTGTTACATCATCATCTTATTACATCAGCTATCTGCCAGTGAAATTCCCGTCAAAATCGGTCCAGCCGTTTCAGAGAGTTAGTAGCCGGAACAAACAGACAGACAAAAATTATAAAAAAAATGTTATTTTCGTATATGTACCGTGTATACAAACATATGAACTTAGTAAAAAACGGTTATTTTAATATTACAAACAGACACTCCAATTTTATTTACTTGTATAGATTTTTTTTTTTTTTTTTATGTTACGAGTCCGGCAAACAAGCATACGGCTCACCTGATGGTAAGACCGTAGCCTATTGACGCCTGCAACACCAGAAGCATCGCTAGCGCGTTGCCGACCCTATCCCCAATCCCCCCGGGAGCTCTGGTCACCTTACTCACCAACAGGAACACAATACTGCTTGAAAACAGTATTATTTAGCTGTGGTCTTCTGTAAGGTCGAGGTACTACCCCAGTCGGGCTGCTCCATATTTTGAGCAGGAAATTTCCTGCTGTGCCCTACCTCAGTTCAGATGTACACATTTCTCGTTTTAGTTACTAGGAGTCATAAGTTTATTTGATCTATTGATTTGATTGTGTGCGCCTTTGTTTAAAGTTTGATCAAACAAGTTTGACAAACAAATTTGATCGTTTACGGGGTCCTTAAGGTTGAGGTACTTTCACAGTTGGACTGTTCCAGATTTTAAGCAGGATATGTGCTACCTCAAAATAAAATATCCTACGTACGTTGTATTATATTAACGTTATATTGCTTACGTTATATTACATTGTAACTTACAGGCAAACACAACAAACACAACAATACCCCTCTTAATAAACGACATTCTGAACATCTTACTCTGCGTCGGTCAACTGTTACCCGCCATATGTGCGAACGGTTCGGACTTGGCCGGTCTGGAATCTTCGAAACAGTCGCGTGACGTCAGAGACGTGCACGCAAAATGCAATGAATTGTTCAAATGCATGGTTTATAGGGGTTCGGAACTACATTTTTTGCATCAGGTATGATATGCCCTATTTAGGGATCGTCCACTAATCACGTGGTGTTTTGAGGAACTTTTTAACCCCCTATCCCGCCTTGGTGAGATCTGCTGAGGTTTTATACTGCCCTACGCAAAAATCACATGTATTTTTTATTGTGCAAAGTATATTGAAATTTTCAGGATAAATTATCTTTAAATTATACCTTAAACTTATAACTTGATTAAATTTTGGAAAATTAAGCATCGTAATACAAATTTCTAGGCGAACATCAGGATTGCAGGGTGTGTGTTTGTTGTTTTTTTGGTTTATTAATCGCGCTTTAAACTAAAAATAAAAACACGTCGTCCCACATCACAAGGAGGGCCTTGTGGTATTTCGTGATTTTTTTCGGACCCCTCTGCCCTTTTTTATATAATTAGTTCGGCAAACGAGCGCACGGCTCACTTAATGGTAAGCGATTACCATAGCTTATAGACGTCTGCAACACCAGAAGCATCGCAAACGTGTTGCCGACCCCATCCCCAATCCCCTCCAGGAGCTCTGGTCATCTTACTCACCAACAGGAACACAACACTGCTTTAGAGCAGTGTTATTTAGCTGTCATCTTCTGTAAGGTAAGGTTGAGGTACTACCCCAGTCGGGCTGCTCCATATTTTGAACAAGAAATTTTCTGCTGTACTGTAGGTATTTTTCGGACCCCTCTCCGCCCTTTCCAGTTTACATGATTAATGGACTACACCCTACCAATATGTTTGTATTACTAAAATAAGTGAAGCAGGTTGATTATAACTAAATAACAATAAATAATAATAAACGACTTACAATCAACAGCCTCGACTAGGATGTAAATATTTTGGCTGAAATTGTCGTCCAGACTAGGATAAAGATCTATATTTTGTGTACAAATATTTGTCATGCACAGGGATCGAATCCGTGACCGCTAGAGCATGAATCGTTGTGATATGAAAATAAATATATAGCAGCCGTTGTATTAACCTTTTTTATGACTCAATATACCAATCTAATTTACATATTTGATAAATACATGTTTAGAGTTTACTCCTTAAGAATCGATTTTCGAGAAGAATCTACTGAACGAATTCGGCGTTTTTTCGCGCCGTCTATCAGAACCCAATAGGGCGTTATTTGGTTATTTATGATACCATTTGATATGGTATTAATCTTTTTCTTAGACTAGTAAGTAAGCCTTTTTTGTGCCTATTTAGAAAGTCGATCTGAAGGAGTAAACTCCAGTCCTGCGTCGGAGTTGACACACGCACTTTTTTACTTCTAAAATTTAATATAACTTAATTACTGATTAAAGGCGTTTATGGAATCTGATGAAATTAATTTCACAAAAGACACCCCATATCCGTGGTATACATTCGTCAGTCCTAATCTCTTTGATGGTGTAAATGATAAAATAGCAAAGAAAACCCTAGACTTATCAACTAAAACCGCTTTGGGTCTGGAACTAATGGTGTTGTTAGCAAAACCACAACCATCTTGGGCTTCAGTTGTAAAGGTAAGACTGAACTTATTGAAGTTTTTTTTTTGCAACGATTAATCTTAATATCGTAGGTATTTTATGTTTAACTGATAATTACTGTAAATTCTTCTTCATCTTAATTAAAAAAAAAAAAAAACTTAAGATTTATTAATTCGAATATTTGTTGTACCAAAGATGTTCGAAATAAAATGAAATTATTTATTAGTGATTGTACACATTTAACAAACATAAAAAAATTCTACATTTCATTTTCGATTTTCATAATAGGTAGGGATCCCTAGTACATATTTTTCACCTGATTACTATCAAGCTATAATCAGGTGAAAAATATGTAGTAGGGATCCCGTACTATAAGTACTTCGAAGTTCAGAAATTATTAACATTTAGGATAGTTTCTTTAAATTATTCCCGACCTGATTTACCTATGAATCTTTTTTTAATCGATAACTTTCTTTAAGGTATTGATGTTGCGAAATTGTCATCTATCCGGTATTTTACTTATTCACGCTATTCGAAATATGTCAGTTGATAACTCTCGTTGGCCAGCCGATGGATTGTGGTACAATATGAACGGCTGTAAGAAGAAATGTGAAGGATTCCTGTGTACGGCTGACGGCTTTTGTAGATTCAAAGGGGATAACGATGGTATGAATTTCTTTTAGGAAAATAAATTATGATATTTACTAGCCCGTTGGCGTAGTTTGTAGTGGCCCTGCTTTCTGCTTTGGGTGTTGTGGCTTCGAGCCTACCTAAGTCTGGATTTAATATTTGTATTTATTTACATTTAAATTATTTCTCTGTATATTTAACAACAAATAAATAAATAGCTGTAACAATGGGCTGTTACCTATAACACTGTTTTTTTTTTAAAGTAACAGCGGAATGTCTTGCCGATTCTTCTCTGTAGAATCTACATTCCGAATCGATAGTAGCTGCACTTTTAGCGATAATTAATTAAGCAAAATATAATTTTAATATATAAAATGACGATTTTAAAGTGCTATTGAAGCCTATTTGGAACTAGTTATTTTTAATTTTGATTTTAGTTTAACTCTTATAGGGATATTTTTAAATTGCAGCTAGTGAAGAATACGCTAGAGCGGTCGGCGCTTTAACGTATATATTGATAAGTGTTAGCAGTAAATCTGAACTAAAATCCACGCTTTGTTATGCTTTAGAAATATCGGGACGGGAATGGGCAGCTTGTTTGGATAAAAGACAGGTTTGTGCGATTTTCAACCTTTTTGCTTTCGAGATACGACTTAAATTAATAACTCTATTATGTGATAGGCCATTAAAAAGCCATTAAAAGAGAAAATAGTTTCCCAATCGTCATTGTACAAGTGATTATTATAATTAATTTGAATCGATAACCGATTTGAAATGAATATTTAATAATAATATTTTATAGAAAGATTCTCACTTTTTTGCTTATAACTTCTGTAATTTTAAATTTAGGTCAAAAAGTTATATGAACATATTTGTAGGCAAAGCGTTTTGCTACAAATTATGTATTTACGAATTTTTCGTAGGACGCATAAATTCCGAGATATCTCGATAAAGGTGTTTGCACCTCTTTTTCCAAGATGGCGGCCGGGGGACAAGGGCGGCAACCCCACAAACTTGGGAGTTAAGCTTCTATTGACCCCCACACATGTTCCAAAAATAAAATTGCGTCCTCTAACAAATGCAAAGCTCATGTAACATTTTTTAAATGGACTAAAAATAGTAATCAATACATATAATAAAAAATGTTACGGGTCGCTGTCTGTACATTTAAGATATATGAGAAAAATATTATTGGGATCTTTATCAAAGCAAATAGCGCCCAAAACAATGATTGTCAGAATTTTTGTCTGTTTGTCTGTGCGTTTGTGCAAGCTAATCTCATAAACGGCTAATCCGAGTTATAGGTATTTCAATCAACGAAGACGCGCCCCACTTTTCTTTCTCCACTCCGTTACTACGCAACGAGTAACAATGTGACATACGCGCACAAAGTTAAATGACAGAAAATTTCACAACGGACTGGAAATATGCTCTACTTCATTTCATCTACTCAAAAAATAAAATATAAGTCGCGATGGTCTTTTATAGAATGAATTATCGTGATATTGTTTAATAATAATATTTTAGTAAAAAGAAATAATGTATCTAAAAATTATTATAATAAAACACGACTTTATGGAAATAATTTATTTATTAATAACCTAAGAAAATCACTCAATTACACTTTGATATTACACATTAAAAAAAAAAAAACAAATAAAAAAACTCTAAGAACGTTATTACAGATTAACAGAATCTATTATAACAATGAAATTGATTTTTCTAGGCAAGACCAATAATCTCGAAAGTATACGATTTTATGAAAAAGGAAGCAGGTAATAATTATATACCTATCATCATACCTTACATTAGTTGAAATCGTCATTTAATTCAGAAATATTTGATTCACAGCTCGATGAATCACAGAAATTTATGATAAAACTAAAATCTAAATCAAAGTAGGTATTTCAATTACTCGTCTTCTATTTTTAAATAAAATGCTTTCTATTTTTTTTAATAATATAAATTACTTGATAATATTTGTAGATAATTTATTCAAGCCTCAAACCAATTTTCTTCCTATCTGTCAATGTCAATATATATTACTTTTTTAAATAATTTATATTTATTACCGACCTAACAATAATAAAAATAATATTATTGACTAGTCTGTTAGCGCAGTTTGTAGTGACCCTGCTTTCTGCTCCGAGGTTTGTGGGTTGAGGGTTCGATTCCAACCCGGAGTCTGGGCGTAATGTATATATATATATTTATCTATTTATTTATCTATATATTTATCTATTAATATGTGAAGCAAAAAATTTGTACCCCTTTTTACGGAAATTGTCCGTACGTAGGAGTATGAAATTTCACACACTTATAGTTTATATAGAGAAGGAGTGCGGAATGCTAATTTTTTCTGAAAATTATACATTAAATTAATAAAAAAAAGCATTCAACACACTACAGCACTCACACGCCCATATTATACTATTTGTTGATTGTCAAAGTCTATAGTCAAGTTGAAATTTTTTTAAAAAGTTTGTTTATTTTCATAATTATTTGGTTTTCTTGAATTAAAATTTTTAATTATGGTTGAATTTCGACCTCTGGGCGACCACTAGTTTATATAATTATGTATTATTTATAAGTAAGTAAGTTTAAATAAGTAAGCTTACTTTAGGAACAGATGACCATGTGTGTATTGTGTAGATATTTATTATAATAGATTAAATATATTATATTTATTATTATAATAAATATATTATATTTATTATTAAAATAAATATATTATATTTATTATTATAAAAAAAATAAAGTAGAGCAACTTTCCGATGGGTCACGACACGCAGCGACGCAGGTCATATTAAACGTCTACACTGAGCCGTGGTCGACTCAAGACTAATGATCGGACTGAACTCCCCGCACCCCACTGTTTCCCCTCGCGATAAATAGTGGGGCGCGTCTTCGTTGATTGAAATACCTATAGATGTGGTTTTTACTAATATACTGTGGCAAGCTTAGCTTAATATTTAGTGTTTGTTTCATGTCAATAGGTTCATAAATAAAAGATATGCCAATTTAAAGAATCACGTTGAACATATAAAGTCATTATTCTACGCGGACGAAGTCGCGAGCACAGTTAGTTTTGAATAAATATTTAAGACTTCTAATTATAATTTTAATATTTTTGAACAGGTCTGGTGTGATCGTAGACCGCCTTGGTTGGCAGGTTTGTTGGCAACAGTTGGTACTTGTTTGAATTTCATTCCCCCCATTTTGGTTAACGCTATACAAACTGGCGCGTCCATGTATCAGGTACGGTTGAAATATAATTCCATTATAATATTATAGGTTCATTTAAAATATGAGCGAGTTCTGACGAGACTGGAGTTATCCCTAATAATTTGCATTTTACTATACTTGTCGATGAATTGAAATTGACGATGAATCAATATTTAAGTCAGTTTTTAACCGACTTCAAAAAAGGTGGAGGTCGATTTGAGAACCTCCTCTTTTTTTGAAGTCGGTTAAAAATAACAAGTAAGTAATAACAACTTTAATCGCAAAGAAATAAATCAATGCAGCATTAGTTCCTATCGACTGTCGAACAAAGAATCATCGCGTGGATATTCCTTTTACATGCTACCAAATTTGATTACTGACATACTGACAGCAGCGCTACCTGCCGGATCCAATTGCATTTTAAAACCATTCATGAACTCATAGAAATGTACATACGAAATTTCAACTAAATCGGTTCAGCCGTTTAGATGGAGTCATGACTTATTTATCTGATGGGCCCTAATATGGCTCACTAAGCTGGACTTAGTTTTAAATACCCTAGCCTAGAGCAAGTGTGGCAGCAAAGCTGACCCGCAATACTGTATGTGTAGTATAGGAGGGTTTAGGTCTCTGTTTATTAAAATGGCGTTTTGCATCTAGCCTTTGAAGTCGATTTTCTTCAAATGAAGGCTTCATTTAAAGAAGTTAGGTGACAAACACTCACACATAACAATTGTATAGGTATATAAGATATTTATCTTTTTCCAGACAATGTCTTTATGCCTTACATGTATATCTAGAACGCTGGATTGTGTACCACGTTGCGTTATTAATGCAGCATCTTTATTAGAAGCTACTCTCCCTTCTCAAGTGAATCCGGTTGGCGGTTCAGTGTTGTTACAAATTTTGATCACAATAACATACGAGGAATTACAGAAATGGGCTAAGAAGGAAATTATTAGTGAGAAAAAAGGTTAGTATTTTTATTAGTTAGTAGACTATTTGACGGAAGTCCTTTAGACAGGCGTACTTTTTTATATTTGACTAGCTTCTACGCGCGACTTCGTCAGCGTGGACTCCGCTCCTATTGGTCTTAGCGTGATGACACATAGCCCATAGCCTTCCTCGATAAATGGACTATCAAACAGTGAAAGAATTTTTCAAATCGGCCCAGTAGTTCCAGAGATTACCGCGTTCAAACAAACAAACAAACAAACAAACAAACAACCAAACAAACAAACTCTTCAGCTTTATATATTAGTATAGATATCGCAGGGTAACCCATTTACGAGTGATATCCAGGACTGCCTACCCGGGCACCCTTGCTTATAACTAAATATGGGCTTCTTTGATTAAGCCTATTTGTAATTTTGAACCACTGATTAATTAAAGGCAGCTCAACTTTGTTTTGCGTTATCTATAATATTAGTTATGATGATGCCCATTGTTTTAAAAATTGCTTAATAATCATAATATGTTTATTTTCTAGTCACTAACGGTGACGCTCATGATATGAATGTAAGGCAGAAACCGAAAACAAAGCAAGTCAGAATTGTATCTTTCAATCGAACGAGTAAGTTGTATTGTAAATATTTTTAAGTAAATGGTTAAAAATCTAAGGTATATAATTAGAAAAGACAGATTATAAAAAAATCTAACACTGTAGAGAAACCCTTTTTTGGAGTCCAGTTAGTAAAAATGCTTTCTGCCTATTCAATCTATAACCGTAAGTTGCGTGTTAAAGCGTATTATACTAATTTATAAGATAAACTGTACCATAATTATTATAGACAGTAAATGTCTGAATCCTTGGCATGAATAAATGGCAAAGGCGCCTTTTTATATCACGGAGCCAGAATAGATTTAAGCTGATATTTTGTGGTTTTGCATGATAAGCAAGTTTCATGAAACATTCTTTAGGTGGTGAAGGACCCATCAGGAGAATTTGTTTATCTCCAAGACAAAATTCATCACCACTATCCCATATTTGAATCTGCAAGTTTTCAAATTTGACTAAGACAGCCCCTAAAAATCACATTGCCGGGTCTGACTCTTAAAAAGACTTGGAACTCCACCACGCTGAGGTGCATTTTAATAGATATTTGCTAGTATAGCTCAATATTTCTTACAAAACATGCTCATTTATAGCATTACTTAATATGCGAAATTTATTCGAAAATGGGATATTTACCATGTTTATTATTTACGAGACTGATCTCGTGATCAAGACATTTGCAGTCAATGTCGAAATATCGAGCTCCGCAAAGCGAAAATAATAAACATGGTAAATATCCCATTTTCGAATAATTTTCGCAATAGAAGTAACCATGTTAAGAGGGCGTATAAAGCGAGCAAAAAATCAGATTTCACCCGCGCGCCCGTGAGTAATTGATGAAACAAAATATACACAAAGCCTCGTGTCAGAGTGCGATAGACGATATAGTTTTGAGCGCATTACGAATGTAAAAAACGACAAATATCTTATTTTATATATAATTCCGAAACTAAAAGTAATTACATTAAATGCCTAGGCATAGGCTTTACTCTTATTTAAATGTAATTAATTATCAAATTTTTGTCTTAATAGTCATAACCATATCGAGTATAAAAAGAAAAAATATAAAAATTAGAGGTTACTTCGTAATTATATTTTATCGAGGAAATTTCATTATTTTATGTTTTTGATTAGGCTGTAGTCTTGAAAATATCACGTAGTTTGTCATATATTTTTCATTTTAAGATTTGGTCCGGAATTTTTCATGTAAAATCAAATAGCAGATTGATAATTTTGCTTTATGCGCCCTCTTAATCTAAAATCTTATTACTTAATATTTTGTTGTTAATTTGGTTATAGCGACGTCGTCAATCTCATTTGACGGTAGTCAAAGTTCGCCATCATCTATAGCGTTAGCAATAGCAGAGGCTCTATGTTCGATAGACGAAGACCACAAACACACATCCGAAATAGAGAATCTAGTGATACAATCTAAGAAATCTTATTCTGTCAGTAACAAATTCGGTCTTGAAGATTTTCCGGATTTCGCTGAGTTTTTTGAGGAGGTTTGTTAGTTAGTTTTTGATTAATACCTTTACTAGCTGATTTATTAGTTTTTTTTTTAATTATTATTTGTGACGTCAGTGTAGTTTTTTTTAAGTCAAATATGCCAGAAAAGCAACTCCAATATTTATTATTTTAGAGATGATTTTCTGGTATACTTAATTGAGGTTCTTTCGTTAATAATCAAGAAAATTATGTATGTAATTTAGCCTCTACTTGCTAGTACAGTAAAATTTTTCAATGAAATTTTCTTAAACTTACGGTATGATTTAGAATCTTCTGCTCTCAGAACTTATTAGCGACACAATCGAATTATACAATTATAAAACAATAACCATTAAAATTGGTACACCCAGTAAAATGCTATGAGATGTTACCTTTACCGGAAAAATGTGCTGTTACATAAAAAATACAGTCGAATTAAGAAGTTTCTCTTTTCTTAAAGTAGTTTGAAAAGCAAAAATCATCACGAATGATGAAGACATTTTATATTTAAATTTTTTACTTTTATAATTTTCACAGGGTAACGTCCCAGCTTCGAATTCTGAACGTGAGAGTGATGCCGCGGCTTTAACTAGTCAAATACTCATGACGTCAGCGGGAAGAGATAGTTTGCGAGTAAGTTTATAACTAACAATTTAAATTAATCCTAATCTACATAAATAAAAATGCTTCGCCGAAAAATTTGTTCGCGTATAACTACTGAACGAAGCACCAAATTAGTCAATTCTTCATGTGAACATTATTGTTAGAACAAGGTTTTATATAATAGATTATTAAACATGCATGTACCTATGTAAATTATATTTATTGTATATTTTATATCGTTACAACAACCAAAAGCTGTCAGTGTCGGATTATCCTAGAAATTCTAGACAGTTTTAGAACTGCTGGTCTAAACTTAAACTATTGTAAAAAAAAGCGTGCGTGTCAGCTCCGACGCACGAATGGAGTTTACTCCTTCAGATCGACTGTCTAAATAGGCACAAAAAAGGCTTTCTAGCCTAAGAAAGAGATTAATACCATATCAGTATAGTAAATAAACGAATTAAATAACACCATCTATAGTTGATACGTTACAACGAGATGGCGTTATTAAAAAAAACGTCGCTACGCCTTTAGACTTTACGCGATAGATGGCGTTACGAGAAACGTAACAAATCATTCGTTCAGTAGATTTTACTTCTCCAATTTTTTTCAAACCGGGGGCCTTATATGAAAATCGATTCTTAAGGAGTAAACTCCAGAAAAATGCACCCGTAACAAATATTTTATGTAATAAAAATGGCATGGGCAATTAAGAGCCCGTGGATGTTGTTTATATAATAAAACAATCGATCACGATCACGATTCAGCCTGTAATATCCCACTGTTGGGCATAGGCCTCTTCCCTATGTAGGAGAAGGATCGGAGCTTAATCCACCACGCTGCTCCAATGCGGGTTGGCGGATATTCCCTACTATGAGTAACGATCGCTATCAGATGTACATGATAACGACCGGGACCGACGGCTTCACGTGCTCTCCGAGGCACGGTGGGGAGACCCACAAGGACTGCACAAACACCCAGACCACGGCAATAAAAACAATAAAACAATCACCCAGCGACATTATCAATCACCCACCTAGTTTATAATAACCGTAAATCTTTGGGCTTTGGTATTCATATTGATACATTTATACATTTTTAGTGTCAGCTTTAATTATTATAAGTACATTTTAAGCAAGTCAACGACATTTCTGACGTAGTTTTACAACTTTACTGTTTCAGGTAATATACGATCACTTGCAATTGCATTCAGAGAGAATTTACAAGGAATTGGGACTACAAGATCAATCCGAGGCAGAAATATCGTTAAACAAGGCGTCACTGTTGTACATTATGTTTCATATTGGAAAGCGACCGTTTGATCAGGTATATTTTGACAATAATTTGTTCAAATCTACTAATAGGTGTCCATTGTAGGAGGTTTTTCTGAATGTAAGTTAGTTAATATGACTGGAATTTTGATTAAGGTTTTAGTGAAATCTGTTTGATGAACAAGGTTAATGGAGTTTACTCCTTAAGAAACTATATAAGGTCTGTGGTATAAAAAATGGCGAGTGTGCTATAGACCACACGACCGAAGTGAAACTTCTTTATTTGCCCCTACACTAATATACGAAACGTAACTCTCTATTCTTAATTATTTACATTTTCTATCTTCACTTGTATTTCCCTTTCAACTTACGTTCGCCTCGCCCGATCACACTTTTCGTAACGCTCTCGTCACGCAAGTACCAGCTTACTCCCCAAGTCAAGCGTGCGTAAAGATGTTTTACTTCAAAAATATGAAGAGTGAAATTTTGTGAATCAATAAAGTGGCCCGTACCTACTGATAGCGACGCTTTACCGTACAGTATCTTTTGCGAGAAAGAGATAAATATATTTTTAAATATCACGGTAATCGTTCTTAAGGAGTAAACTCCAGTCGCTTTTAACTGTGGTAGGGCACAGCAGGATATCATCCTGCTCAAAATCTGGAGCAGCCCGACTGGGGAAGAACCTCGACCTTACATTAGATCACAGCTAAATAATATTTTATTTAGTTATGATCAAGCAGTATTGTGTTCCTAGTGGTGAGTAAGGTGACCAGAGCTCCTGGAGGGGAATGAGGGTAGTGTCTTCAACGCGCTTGCGATGCTTCTTGTGTTGCAGGCGTCTATAAGCTACGGTAATCGCTTACCATCAGGTTAGCCGTACGCTTGTTTGCCGACCTAGTCGTATAAAAAATAGTCGCGTGTCTGATCACACGCACACATGCACAATTTTAAGACTATAAACATTAAAAATTATTTTGTTATGTGTTTTAACGTCATAAGAGTATCACGACAACGAAAAGTCAATCGCCAATAGTCATTTGTATTTAAAACGGTTTCAAGATTTATATACATTTTAACGTATTTGTTTTGTTAACAGTACTTCCGTGGTAACTGGACAATCCATTGGAGTAAATTAGTAAGTCTAGCAAAGGCATGGTCGGGAATAGAGGGCGCTAAAGTGCATGTAAATCGACGGAATGATATTCGTAACGTCAAAACAAGCAAGGACAAGCAACTCCTGGAGTTATACAATGTATTCAAGTCACCACCGGAAGGATTATTGTAAAAAAGAAGTAATCATTTGAATTATTTCGGCTTATTGCAATAAAGTGAGGATATATTATAAAAAATTGTATTTGTCGCATTGTATTTTAATGTAATTAATAAATAAATTGTTCAACCTACTACGATAGTTTTACTTATGGTTTTATAGTTTTTTTTTTTAATTTAAATTTATAAGTTCAGTAATAATTTCCGTTTAAAGATTTATTAAATATTAACACAAAAAAAAACGACTTCAATTTATCGACAAGTACTTAATAAAATGATAACTTCATCAGCGTAGGTAGTCGAAATAATTATGGAATAAATATTTTAAATAGGACTCTGTGACATTTATACAATAGAACATTAATATTTACGCTCAACACTTCATATAAACATTTTACTTTTTGAAGTGAGACTTTTTTAGAATAGTTGTGATTTCAAACCGGACGCAACGGAAAAACGTCAGGGAAGGGCGCGCCGCACTGCACGCCGCTAATTTTAAATTAGTTTTTTAAATTAGTTTGCCAAAGAAGTTTCACTTCTATCGTGTGTGAATCGCACACACACCTTTTTTTTTTCATTTTTTATGTTTAATCGTAGGTCACCCGCCAACCCGTAGTGAAACATCGTGGTGGATTAAGCTACGACCCTCCTCCTACATGGAGACAAAGGCCTTTGGCCAGCTGTGGGATGTTGCAGGCTGAATCAGAACTGAATCAGCCTGTATACGTCCCACTATAGAAGCCTATTGTCCCCACGTTTATGAATACGTGTAATAAATTACAAAAATTTCATCAACGGTATTTGAAAAAGCTGAATTGTTTTCAAGAATAAAAAAAACAATCTAAAAAGGACAAAGCTGATCTATACAGAGAAACAGCGCTTTTAGATGATTGATTATTTCATTTAGTATAAGATACATTTTGAAGTATAATTTCCATGATTGTACATAGGGATTGCAATCCGGTGTCGTGTTCAATCCGGTCGGATCCGGTCGAATTTTTATCAATCCGGCCGGATCCGGCCTGGACTTATCAAAGCATAATATCTTTTTAATTCAAACATAAAAAGTGAAAAAATTGTACATTTTATTTTTTTAATTAAATCTCAGTTTCAAAACAAATTATATATCAAATGAAAAGCTAAAAATATTTAAATCACTTTAAAGAGCTATAAATGTGGCCGTGGGAGTTATTTCTCAGTATTCATATAATTATGTCGAATTTATTCATACAAATTGAACTAAGCCGAGTTCCAATTTCGACCACGTCGTATTAACACGTGGTGAGACGGATCAAAGAGCTAGATTTGTAATTTTAATTCGTCCAGTAACATTAAACTATTTAGTGATTGTAGATCTTCTCTACTTTTCCTTTCACAAGTTTCAAGCTATCTATCAAGTTATTACTTGGTCAAGGCTTCGGTTACGGATATATATACGAATTTTTATAGATATGATATGGTTCCAATTATAATATTTAGCGTGTAACATCTCACTGCTGGGCATAGGCCTCTTTCTCCATGTAGGAGAAGGGCTGGAGCTTAATCAGCGGATATGTTCCCTACTATGAGTAACGATAGCTATCAGGTATTTATGATAACAATCGGGACATACATCTTAACGTGCTCTCCGAGGTACGGAGGAGTGACCCACAAGGACAGACATCCACCCTGGAAAGAAATATTTGTAAAAATACAAATATCCATCCCGAGGGGGAATCCAACCAGCCGTCCATATTATGATATTATGGTTACAGATATTAAATTGTTTTGGATTATTTTTTTGTTTCGGTTACAGATATTCGATTTTACACAAAATGCCACAATACTTACTACTTACTTACTGTAATTTAAGTACTTTATTTTACTTCCTATGATAAGTCAATAATTAACGTTTATTGTATTAGTTACTGTTAAAAATTCTGAGTACTCTGTTAAACAGCGATGACTCCCCTCGATGATTTAGTTGCAAAATTGACTGACTTTATAATAATGAAGAACACGCTCGGCTAATGTTGACGAACTGCGAACGTACCGCCTAACAGTTGATTCTTTAATTTTAATTTTAATACTTATCATTCCCGAAACCCCTCCACTAACACTTAAACTTTATGGTATGGTATTAAAGTTTAAATTGACTTTTAAGTATTATTACGAATCTTTTGTATGGGAATATAGATAATTGTTGTTTTTAGACTTTTTCAGGGAAATTTTTAAAATTTTCTCTCTGTAACAACCATCCTCGTACTTCAAGGAATATTATAAAAAAAGAATTAGCGAAATCGGTTCAGCCGTTCTCGAGATTTGCGCTTAGCAACACATTCAGCGATTCATTTTTATATATATAGAGATATCTGATAGTTTGGTTAAGACTTACGATAAACTAACATCCCTAGTTTGAATCTTAATATTTCTAGGTATTCTACAAGTAACGGCAATGTGAAGTTATTTAATACTCACACAATAAATCAAGCAACTTCAGCTTTTTTCAGCTGTAAAAAAGTTGAATACCTTCACCATAACGCATCTATAACTAATTTAAATGGCAAAAATCTATCAATTAACTCTTTAAGTATTAGCGTCAAAGGACTCGTTTATTCAAGAAACACGCTCTATCTCTTAAAAAAAGGTAATTTTCTCAAAAAACGCCAACTCCGGATCCGGTCACCGGATCCGGCATTTGTCACCGGATCCGGTAACTGTAAAATGATGCCGGATCCGCCGGATTACCGGATCCGGTTTTCCGGATTGCAATCCCTAATTGTACATTACGCCTCTAAAATATTAATTTACTTAGATAAAGAACTACAGCACGAGGATGCAAGCAATGCTATCAATATTCAAAGTTTGTACAAGATCAATACAAGGTCGTTATGTTTCAGAGTCCAATAATCATTAACAATATCACCATCGGGATTGTTCTATATAAAACAGAGAGGTGGAAACTGTTAGTTCCTCTGGGAATACAACATTTGCTTTCTTAACGCCTGAACGGTCGACATATTTCAATCCTGTTAAAATTGTCTTCGTTATAATAAATTTTATTCAAAACGACCATTGTATAAAACTTCTCAGAAGTATAAGAACTAAAATATCTACTTATTTAACTTTTTAAATTTGTTTATTGTTTGAACAAGTTGTCCGAACAAGTTCAACCTCACAATGCAACGGAAACAAAAACAAGTACTGTAAACAAGACGTAAACATTTTCTAAAACATTTACAGTCCACTTTGAGATTCAAAAGCTGCGACATAAATACGAAATAATATCCCAAGGGAACTCTTTATAAGATATTATAGAAAGGAAGCGGAACTTTTCTTCAACTTGGTCGTGGTGTCAAAAGTTTTATAATGGAATTTGTGAAAGTTTTCCCTTACAGATATTGACATCTAGATATAGAGTTTAAACTATAAAGATTTTCCTTTATAACTTAGTTCGCGGTTCGTAATTCATATTGCTCTGGCGTCAAAAGTTACAAAAATGGTCGCACGATGTCGTCCGATTCAGAATCCGTTTGACACTATCTCTTGCCTTAAAATATTTAACAATAATATTGAGTAAGCAGGAGGCGCCGCCTTGGCGCAGCGGTCAAGACACTGGATTGCAATTGGCTGTTGCGCGGGTGGTTGCAGGTTCGATCCCCGCACACGACAACATTTGTATTGGCCATACAGATGTTTGCCGTGGTCTGGATGTTTGTGCAGTCCTTGTGGGTCTCCCCACCGTGCCTCGAAGAGCACGTTAAGACGTCGGTCCCGGTTGTTATCATGTACACCTGATAGCGATCGTTACTCATAGTAGGGAATATATCCGCCAACCCGCATTGGAGCATCGTGGTGGATTAAGCTCCGATCCTTCTCCCTACATGGGGAAGAGGCCTATGCCCAACAGTGGGATATTACAGGCTGAATTGTGGTCGTGATCGTGAAGCAGGAGGTAAACGAGTTAGTGTCCCACCTGTGACAAAGTGATACAAGACAAAAATTAACATATTACAGGTAAGTAAGTAAAAACGAGATTAAAAAAGTTCTTGTTCGTGAACTACGTGGATCTAGTTCAACTTGAGTGTAATAGAAGCTCTATTGCAGAGTAAAAAATTCTCTCTCAGTATATATTTTTTTTTTTGGCAAATAATATTAAAAGAAATTAACGAATAAAACTAGCGAGTTTTACCTTTTCTCCTATTTTTTATGTTCTAAAATTATGTGATAAAATGACAGTTACTTGTACAGTTAAATTACTTTACACCTATATTGTCTTTGTGTAAACTCCAGAATAATGATCCTAGCATAATGTTCTTTAAAGAAGAGGTAGAGATATGCTATAGATATATAATTATGTACCTATACCTAACCCTTTAGATTTATTTGTTTTTAATTACTCGCCTATTCAAATAATTTACCTGAATTTTATTAACTATCGAAAAAACTAGGTTTAAAGTGAATTAATTCTAAATAGGTACTATTGCTATTCACGATAAAGGTACCCTCCGAAAAATAAAATAGGAATTTAAATATGTTAGTGATAGGTTAATAAAGGGGTCCAACTTGAAAATATCGATATTCTAGACTAGAATTTTTAACACAGTTATATCAAATTATACAAAAATTATTTCCGTAACTATAAAACAGACAGAAGAACAAGACAGATAAAAAAAATCGTAATCATCTGATAATGCCCATTATAAAAACACAAAACGTTAATATTATATATAATTATGTATATACTAGCTGACCCCGCAAACGTTGTTTTGCCGTATAATTATGATATTAACCCCCGCAACGCCCTCTTGTGGGTGGAATTTCGTAAAAGCCGTTCTTAGCTGACCTCTACTCGGCGAAAGGAATATTCCTACCAAAATTCAAATCTCTACGCCTTATGGTTCCAGAGATATCGTGATGAGTCAATGGGTGGAAATCTCTTTTATATATATATAGATTTTATTATTAATAGGAACAACTATTTCCTTCAAAACCTGCTAGTCATCTAAATTGTACGATTTTCGTCATATCAATCGAGTCTGCACTTGACAGGCGACACTGCACCGACGCTCTGCTTCAGCACGCGACAAGCCAATCTTGTTTGATGTATCGCACAATTTCGTTGAGTTTTCACAGATAAATATAGTAGTATATTTACAATCGACAAAAGCTATTTGTACCCAACACCTAGCTTATTTGTTGTATAAACAAATTTATCCAATAGTACATTACATCTGCATATAAAATGAGTTATCGCATTCATCATACTACAATCGAACCTGCTGAGGAATGAAATTTGGCACCGAAACAGTTCTCAAAATTTAATGCTAATAGTGTGCTAGCTTTAGCTCTTAATAAGCTTGAAATACACCTACTTAATTTCGTTAATTTTGTATATATAATCAATAATGATTTCATTATGAAGATCGCAGCCAAATAATGTTGCTCTCACGTAGCATCCAAGGCTCCTTGGAAGGGTAGGAGTAATATTGGTAACGCATCCGCAGTACTTCTGGTGTTTCAGATATCCACAGGCTACGGTTTTCTGCACCTTCGATTTTTGATTCAGCCGGTAACATCCCACTGGTGGGCATAAAACTCTTTTTTCCATCGAGGAGAAGGGTTGTAGCTTAGTCTACCACACAGATCCATTGCGGATTGGCGGATACATTACCTACAATAAGTAACGATCGTTGTCAGGTGTCTCTGACAACAAACGGGACCGACAACTTTACATGCTCTCCGAGTCACGATGGAGAGACTCACAACCAGGTAAATGAAAAATAAAATATGTATACAACACATTTACTTGAAAGTTAAAAAATTCAAGTATCTAGGATCCGTTCTCTCCGAAGATGGTTCTATTGAAGCGGACATAACACAAAGAATGACATCGGGGTGGATGAAGTGGCGCACTCTCACAGTGGTACTATGTGACGCTAAAATGCCAATAAAATCTAAAGGCAAGGTGTATAAAACGGCAGTACGACCAACACTACTGCACGGCAGCGAAGTTTGGGCAACCAAAAAGGTTCATGAAAACAAGCTACACACCACCGAGATGCGTATGCTAAGATGGGCGGGAGGATGGGAGGGATCTAACACTCAAAGACGAAGTACGTAACGAGTATATAAGAGGAAGCTTTAAAGTTGCACCCATAACGGACAAAATATCAGAATTAAGGCTCAGACGGTATGGACACGTAATGCGTAGGCCCAACGATAACGTGGTGAAAAAGTGCCTTTCCATTGCGGCAAAAAAGAGAGGCAGGGGAAGACCCCAAGCTACTTGGATGACGACTGTCCAGAGGGACTTGAAATGTCTCGGCCTCACCTCACCGATGAGGACGCGAACAGACGATCTACGTGGCGTCGCATGATAAGGAAAGCTGACCCCGAGTAACGGGATAAGGCGAGGACAAAGAAGAAGAAGAAGAACACATTTAAAATTGTATTAATAAGTAAAGAAAGATCACATGACTTTAGTACAAGTCGGTAAATACCAAAGTATTCACGACTTTTAAAAAGTCTATACCTACTTCAAAATTACTTGTTGACATTACTGATTAGTTTGTGGTGCACTAAAAGTAGCGACTTTGTTCACAAATATGAGTATATCAGTAACGCATTGATGTTTTTTAGTCTGTTGAAGATACTAATACTTGGGTCGCGGTACGAGCTCCTATTCAAGGTGTACGTGTCGCGCGTCTCAACGAGCACTCCATGTTTCGATATGTCAACGTGACTGGAGACATTCACGAACTCGATTTGAGTGTAATTGTGTGATGTAATCTAGAACTTTGTGGTATTTAATTTTATTTAGTCTGGGTGAACATAAAAAAAAAAAACATAAAAAATGTACCTATTTCATTTATGCTACGGTCGTCAATTGTTTATGCTAGTTATAAAAAAAACATTACAATAATTGTGTTTGCTAGCAATCGAAAAAAAAACCGACTTCAATTACATCGACAAGTAACACAATGTAAGTAGACGAAAAAAATTAACAAACGCACTAGTCGTCACTACGATTTTCGAGGGTTCCCCTCGATTTCTCTGAGATTCCATCATCAGATACTGGTTTCCTTATCATGGTCTATCAGAATACCCTAGGATATTTCTTTCCAACAAAAAAAGAATTATCCAAATAGGTTCATAAATGACGAAGTTATCCCCATCCCCAAACATACCTACATAATATATTATATACATAAATATATAAACGGACGGATTATATATATAAATATATAACTTATAACGGTCGAATTGAGTAACCACCTTCTTTTTTGAAGTCGGTTAAAAAGTCATGTTTGAGAAACATGTTATATTTAGGTATATTACAAAATACGAGGAAGGAAAAAAGCAAAACAGAGGATAGCTGCCATTTTGACTTTGAATTTATTTTGTTAATTATTCAACTTCTTTTTCTCGTAGGTTGTACCAAAATTTAGTAAGTATTGAAGGTTATTATCGTAACAAATTTTTAAATATTACTAAATCGTAACTAAGGAATTAAGCTATTTTCTTTGTATGAGTAGATCTCTTGCATTAGTAGTTAATAAACCATAAATCTCTCATTGCAAAAAAGGCATCTTCCGATTCAGAATATGAATTATGACCTACGTCGCTACTTCACAGTGGCTGTATGAGTATGTTCCAGATAACCAATGAATCATATTGATTACTTCTGACCAAAGCTCTGCCAAAAGCTCTATGATAGTGACCTTTATCATCTTTATTAATATAATAACGCTAAAGATTATTTATGATTGTTTAAAACTCTGAAGTTTTTTGCTTGATAAATAGTTAATACCTACTTACTTATAATAATGAGTAAATTACTCATTTTGTTTTATACCAAGACAGGAGTACTTGTAGTACAAAAAAAGGAGCATACCTAATTGGAACAGACAGCAACAGAACCATGCGATACAAGTAGGTATACAATAATCTTTTTCTACAAATAAAAGTATGTAACATACACATAATAATTATGGTGTTCTTAAGGTAAGCAACTTAATGCTTGTTTTATACATATAAATAAAGATATAATATGTTACACCCAATATAATACCACCCCCGCAGCAGAAAGCAGAGTCACTACAAACTCCGCCATAGGGCTATCATATTATTCCCGAGTATTATGAGTTTGTATTCGTATATCTATAATTATAATCGTTTCTATGATTACGTTTAATGTTGCTTACAATATGAACATCAATATTTTTCTTAGATGATAGAGGCAAAGTGCATGTAAATAGTGCAGGTACCTATGTCAATTCAGAAACATATTATTGTGTTATAATTTTTTTAAACACTTTGTGTTCTAGTAGTTACTTTTTACCGGACTTCAAAAAAGGAGAAGGTTACTCAATTCGACCGTATATATTTTTTATGTATGTTCTCGGATAAAATCGTCGTTTATGAACCGATTTTGATGATTCTTTTTTATTTGAAAGGAGATATGCCAAGGGTGGTACCATAATAAGGAAACCAGGATCTGATGATGGAATTCTAGAGAAATCAAGAGGAACATTCGAAAATTGTAGTGGCGTAGAGCTTTGGTTAATTTATTTCGTCTACTTACGTTGTATATATTACCTACTAGTCGATGTAATTGAAGTCGGTTTTTTTCGTTTGCGAGCAAACAGAATTATTTCAAACTTTTTTTTGTTGGTACTCCAATATCTCTAATATAAATTAGTAGGGACTGCTCTATATACTATATTCGCCATGTAAATGTAAATTGAGGGAACAGCACACTGCAGTTACTCTTGAAATTCGAATGATTTTCGACGAGAGTCATTGGATACCTACTATATACATATTTTATATATTGTTTTTGAGTATTAATATAACTATTAATAATATTTATTTATTAGTGCATAATTTTTTATTAAATTCGTCTTTTTTTTCCGAAAAATTTTAAGGTCTTCTTTCAACGACTATCGCCATTCCACAACTTTAATATAATATCATAGATTTTTCAAATGAAGTGCATTTCCATTGGCTTCATAACGCATTATGCCATTATGTAATGTCCGATATTCTTCTACAGATCTCTTAATGGTTAATTCGAAGTCAAATCGCAAGGATACTAAAAATATCTCTTGACATTGTATGCAAAGCGACCCCGAGCATTCGTGCATTTCTATAGTTTGGAACCGTTGATCATTGCTGTCAATACCAACTACTCAAAGATGTCCGTTTACAGGCCTTTAACAAATGTTACCAGATCAAGCCGAATTAGACGATTTACTTTTTCATTTACTTCACCTAATCGAACCGTATAAAAACTGTCCCGAGTATTTGTATAAACGAATAGGTTGAGACCAGAGTATGATACATCTTAATTACTTTTGCCAATATTGTTTACAAAATTTAAATTACATAGAAAATAATAAAACATATATCAAAAGTAAATAAGAAAAGCTAAATAATGTTCAATATTTATAAAATAACAGACGCATTAATATTGCAGTATATTAACAAAAAAACTAAGTGGTTTTATAAGTGTTTCGTTTTTGTTACTGCGGAAAAACTAACTGAATACATGCTTGAAACCGATAGTAATACAAGAGACCACTAAACCAACCTAGGGGTTGTTTATTCACAACGCGAAATGAAACGAGATACGATTGTTATGCATTCCGTTGGTTTTGAAATCGCAATTTGATTTATTTGGATATTTTGGTACAGATCACAGTGTTGAATGTCGATAGTGAGAATTACTGATGTACTAAATTTACAATAAGATTTTTAAAGTGAAACTTCTTTAGAAGTGCTAAAATGAAATAAACACATACATGTATTGGAGAGAATGAGATAAAATACATTAAACAGTATTTTTATATTATCGGTGAAAAAAATCTCTCAATTTATGAAAATTTAATTTAATTTATATGTTTTAACTTTAAGTATGTAGGCTTAACAGGTATGCTAGATTTACTAATATTGCCATTTTTAAAAATACGAACTTTTCGGTGTAACCGTTTAATGTATTTTTTCGTCTGTAACGATTGGTGTTCTGTTCTGTTTGTTTTTATTTGATCCTGTATTGATGGGACATGCTCTCCAGTGTATCGAATAGTAGGAGCAAACATTTTTCCTACTTCCAATTTATGAGACTGAGTGAACATCAAAGCAGTATGTATATTACATACTTTTTTTAACTCGAGACTAGCAATGACTTTTTTTCACTTTGTCTGAAGCCCTCATCATAATCAATTAAATACATCAACCTACTGTTACCCAAAAATACAAGTTTAATTTTTCTATGTAAAAAACAGATAACAATATCGTATATCTATCATAAAAAAAAATCAAATTTGGCAAATCAATGTGTCAATATTGGCAATTGAATGTCAGCTTAAAAAAGTATGGTAATTAAATACAGATTTTGTTATATAGGTATACGATTTTTTTTCTGGTCTCAGTACAAGACTATAAATCATAATCAACTTTTCTTTAAAAAAGCGAATAAAAATCTCAAAGAGTAGTATTTTATCGAACATTATTTTATTTCATTTTTACTTCCAGCGAAAAAGGTGAAAGACGAAAAAAGTTGTTTTGGCATATAGCTTAAAATTTTTGAAGTGAAACTTCTTTAGGCATATGAGGGGTAAAATTTGAGCGATCGGTAACGCGGCAACGTCAGGGAAGGTCAGTACTTGGATGGGTGACCGCCTTTTTGTATTTTAAATTCTTTTTTTTTAATAATTTTTTTTAAATTAGTTTGCCAAAGAAGTTTCACTTCTGACATGTGTACTTTATACGCACACAATGTTCTTTATGACGATGTAACTTCCAATAAATGAATTACAAATATTTAAAATAAACGAAGCAACAAACCGTTTTTCTGTGATCGAAATAGTCCCGACTATTACGCTAAAGTCTAACAAACAACGCTGCGTTGCCGCGAGATAGTTGAGCTTACAAAGCTGGACCATTAGTTGCTCAACTATCGAACGCATAATTTATGCTAGCTATAAGTTACACATCGCTTTCGAGTAAGATTGCACGGGTTGCTTAGAGGAAATTGGAAGCCATTGTTTACGCTATCGACTGGGAATGGCAATAATAGATAGGACCTATTACATTTATTAAAGAGATTTTGTGATCTACGGTCTATTGAAAAGTTTATATAAAGTGTCATTATGTGAGTAAAAAGTCGAGTTTTATAAGAAGATAGTGACTCATCTTAGCTTACCTTTGTTTACTTTTTTGCTGACACCTACGGTTTTTTCGATCTGTTAAGACTTGGTACCTAAAAAAAGAGCATACCTACTCTTATTTTAAAGGCCGGCAACGTGCCAATCCTCTGATGTAGTGGGTGTCTAGGGATGTTGACTTATGTAGCACCAGGTGAGCCAACTGTCTGTTTGCCCCTCTTCTATAATAATAATAATAAAAAAGCCACTCACGATTCGATCACGATTAGGCCTGTAATATCCCACTATAGGGCATGGGCCTCTTCCCCATGTAGGAGAAGGATCGGAGCTTAATCCACCACGCTGCTCCAATGCGGGTGGGCGAATATATTCCCTACTATGAGTAACAATCGCTATCAGGTGTACATGATAACAACCGGGACCAACGGCTTAACATGCTCTGCGAGGCACGGTGGGGAGACCCACAAGGACTGCATAAACACTCAAACCACGGCAAACATCTGTATGGCCAATACAAATGCTGTCGTGTGCGGGGATCGAACCTGCAACCGCCTGCGCAACAGCCAATCGCAACCCAGTGCTGTGACCGCTACGCCAACGCGGCGTCTAATAAAAAAGCCACACGTCTTGACTTATTTAATATAAATGTTCAAATTGACCAGTTGAAGTAGACCTAGGCTTTCAGACAGGGATTGTAATGCGACTTGCAATGCACCTGTGGCACCTGGTGTTACAAGCGTCTTTAGGCTGTAGTAACTGTACGTTAACGGTACGCTTCTTGTTTGCCACTATAATTGTATAAAAAATCTATTGGATATGAAGTCACATCTTGCAATTTATGTATTAAAAAAACAATAATGGCGGTATACCATTTAACAATTATTAAGAATATTTGTTGTAGCTTCTGAACCAATCAAGAAAAAATATTTCTTTTTTGTTACAGAAATCTATACTAATATTATAAAGAGGTAAAGTTTATAACTTTGTTTGTATATACGGGGTAATCTTCGCAAATACTGATCCGATCATGAAAATTCTTTCGCTAACAGAAAGCTACACTATTCAGGAGTGTCAAGATAAAAGGAAAAAGATAAAAATATATAAAGATTTTAAATCAGCAGGATTTGAACCTGCGCCCTCTGACGTGCCGTGTCAACAATTCAATCTAATCAAGCATTATTATTTGCCTTAGAAATTAATTGGTGATTTTAAAACATTTATATTTATCTGATTTGCTGAAAATAGTGAGAGTGTATTGGAACATATCAAATTTCACCGTACCCTTCTTATATGAAATGGATTATAACGCCCAACGAAGTGGGCACGGGTCGGCTAGTACTATATAAAATACATGATGACATTAAATTGTACAGAAAGCAATTTCTACCATCCAAAAGAAAAAAAAAAACCTACTTCAACTACATTGACAAGTAATACAAAAAAGCTAGACAAAAAATAGTCAAGTAATACGCATTACTAGAGCTAACTCAAAAAGTATTAGTCACATCTCGATCAAATTTAAATAAAACTACATGAAAAGTATCAGCTTATGATTAAAGAAATAATCAACAAAATCGATAGACCTAGTAAAAGCTAAGAGGTAACATACATAAATAATTGTGTTTGCTCGCAAACGAAAAAAACCGACTTCAATTACATCGACGACATGTAATACAACGTAATAAGACGAAAAAATAGTCAAGTAAATACGCGCTATTAAAGATTACTCAAAAAGTTGTAATCAGTTTTCGATTTAATTTAAATAAGACTACAAGACAAGTAAACGATTAAAGTAAGAATCATCGAAATCGGTACACCGAGTAAAAAGTTATGCGGTATAATATATCGTAGGTCGGCGAAAAAGTAGTCACGTAAATACGCATTATTAGATATAACTCTAAAAGTACTTGTCAGATCTCAATTAAATTAAAATGGGACCACATAACACGCAACACCTTTCAATTAAAACAAAATTGATCGAAATCGGTCCACCCAGTCAAAAGTTCTGAGCTAACATACATAAAAAATAAAAAAATAAAAAAAATACGTGTCGAATTGAGAACCTCCTCCTTTTTTGGAAGTCGGTTAAAAAATACAGTCGATTTGAGAACCTCCTCCGTATTTGAAGTCAGTTAAAAAGAAGATAAAGAACTAAACTAATATTACCTATACTAAATTTACACAAGCAATAAAAACAGATGCAAGCAAATATAAAGAGACACGCACGTAAATATATGTATATACCTAGTCGTGCAAGAAAGTGATTTGGAAGGTACTCAATATTTCACTAAAGATACTTTTTAAAGCAAAGACTGCTTCGTTCATTTTTCATTTCTTCTTTATCACTCGCCAAGATAATATAAAAAAATACAGACCCAACTATGAATCATTTCAAAATAACCTAAATAATAAAAAAGGTAATACTGCACCCATCTCAACAATGGAATAAAGTTTTGCTATTTGTGGCCAGGACGTAAGAAAATCGATGCTCCAACTTTCCAACTATTGGCCGTTGACAAGATTTATTGCGACCAAAAGTTGGACAATGGAACAAATTATTCGGCACAAATAAGATGACCAACTTGAACCTAATGTTTATTTTAATGAGAATAAGAAATTATAATAAAATAAAACAATCGTTAATGTTATTTAGAACTATATTAAAGTCATCTACAACTCCAATATCTATACCTACATATAATAAAATGGTAGAAAAGTCAAAACTGTACATTGAATATTTTTTTAAAAGAATACTTGGGGTGTGATCTACAATCGATACCGAAGCCAAAAATATAGTTTTTAGAATTTTTGTCTGTTTGTCTGTTTGTCTGTTTGTCTGTATGTATGTCCGGGATAAACTCAAAAAGTACTGCATGGATTTACTTCAAATTTGGCACGAATATTGTTAAGAAGTCGGGTCAGAACATAGGCTATATATTATCACGCTATCACCTACGGGGAAAGAGCAGTGAACCTTTATTTCTGCAAATGTATGTCCGGGATAAACTCAAAAAGTACTGCATGGATTTACTTCAAATTTGGCACGAATATTATTAAGAAGTCGGGTCAGAACATAGGCTACATATTATCACGCTATCACCTACGGGGAACGAGCAGTGAACGCACGCAGACGACGTCGCGGGCAGCAGCTAGTAATGTAATAAACGTAAAGAATTCATTATAAGAAAGCATTTTGCTTTAGAATCTTTCTTTATTAATATTCTGTAAAGAGAGTGAGTTGAGAGTGAGTTATTTATTGTTATAGATGTTATACCAAGTAACCGCTATGGTGTAGTCATGTAGTGTTGCGTGTAGGCGCCTAATACACCGGCGCCATGCGGGTTCGATTTCCGCGCGGGATAGATATTTGTATTTGTACAAATATTTCTTTACGGTTTGGATGTCTGTCCTTGTGGGTCTTCCTATCATACCTCGGAGGGCACGTTAAACTGTAGGTTCCGGTTGTTATCATAGACAATTGATAGCGATCTTTACTAATAATTGGAAATATATCCGCTAACCCGCAGTGGAGCAGCGTGGTGGCTTAAGCTCCGACTCTTCTTCTCCTACATAGAGAAAGATGCCTATGCCCAGCAATGGGATGTTACATGCCGAATCGTGATAGAAAAAGTATTATAAATTTAAGTAAAATATCGCTTCAGCCTGTAATATACCCTATACATAAGTAAAATATCGTTGCCTTAGAACTCTTACCTGTTATAAAGAAAAAACACTAATAACTTGAACATTATGAATAGAAAAATGCTTCTTTATGTTCGATGTACAATACAAACATTGACAAAGTAATGTTACATTAAAAAACAAACTTATATAAATAAATAACAATTCAAATAACGTTCAAGTTATCTAAGTCAAGAGCAACATGTGTCAATATAAAAATATAAGATATAAAAAGCATAGATAGAATCACACAAAACGTTCCCGTATCAGGACTCCACGCTCCACTGCCCTTAAAACCGATGGGGCATAGCAATATTTTTTATACCCTTAGTAGTTGCGAATGGTGTTTCCATATTTAGGGAGGAAACGAAATCTGCTTTATTTTATTTTATTCTTTCTTATTTCGAAAGGTTTTATGAGAACAGTATATCCACGAATTTTTCCGCTCATGCTGGTGATTATCCACTTTGTATTTTACTAATTTTAAATATTTTTAATGCCTTTGAATATGTGCATGCATTGCAGAAATTGAATTTGCTAACATGAAAATTGAAATTTGCATGTTAGCAAATTTCTTTGTTGTACATTATGGCTCATTAATTATTACTGGAAACGTCCAAGGCTTTCTGTTATTCTCTGTGTCTTTATAATAAATATGGAAAAAAATTGTACTATTTTTCGTTACTTCTAGTACCTATAACATCTTTAATAATAACAAACTCTTAGAAATAATATACCTCTACTATTTTTATTAATATTTAACGCAAAACCGTATTATGCCATTTACTCATAAATTTCTTATAAGTATAAAAACGAAAAATGTGATTTCAAAAACATAATATCATGTACCTACATAACAAAAGTGGATACTTATAAATAGGTTAAGGTAATAAGGTTAAAATCCCAAGACAACAACTTGGGTGAAACCGCGTAATCATGTAGCACAAGTATAAAAAAGAGTATAATTGTGTACTACTGCTAGGCAATAAAATCATTTTTATGACACAAATTATGGCTATTTGTATTACTAGCACGGAATCTCATCCCGATATTTAATAACCAATAGCCTTGTAGCAATCACCATCTATATTCTGTTTTACATTGATCAACTCACCGCGTTCAACCATAGAGTTACTGTGTAAAACGAATGTCAAGCGGTTTAGTGATCGTAACTCGTAAGCCATGGTCGACCGAAGCTCGAGGGTAAATGGTGCGACTGTGATAACCCCGCAGTTTATTAGTTTCGCGGCCTTTTCAAATACGGGTCAGGTTGTAACGTATGTTTAGCTTACGAAAATATTGTACGAGATAGATTTTGTTCGTATTCTTTACCTTATGATGTATTATTTGATAGCTTACTTATAAAAAAAAGTTTTTGGAGTTTATTAGAGTGTACTCCTTAAGAATCGATTTTCATATACGGCCCCCGGTATGAAAAAATATGATGAGTAAATTCTACTGAACAAATGACCTCGTTACGCTTATGTACGCCATAGAATAAAATAACGCCATCTATCGGAACTCTATTGGGTACTAAATGATGTTATTTGATTCATTTATTTACCAGTTGATATGGTATTTATCTATTTCTTAGACAAGCCTTTTTTGTGCCTATTTAGGTAGTCGTAGTCGATCTGAAGGAGTAACCTCTAGCCATGTGTCGGCGCTGACACACAAACTTTTTTTAATTTTCTGTAACAGTTATTTATAATTAGCTTAGCAGGTTAACCAGCTGTAGTATTTAAATTTTTTAAGGTAAATCGCAGCTGCTTTGTTACCTTTCGATAGTATAATTTATTATGTCTATAGGTACTAATATTATAAAGCTGAATTTGTTTGTTTGTTTAAATGACTTAATTCTCAGAAACTACTTGTTCGAATTGAATTTTTTTTTTTGTGTTGAATAGCCCATTCACCAAGTTAGGCTATAGGCTATTTATTTCCTCAAATTAACGAGTGCGAAATTGTGGAGCATATCCTTTGTAAATACCTATATATTTCAATATCTTCTCTTTACTATCCTACTTCCTTAATCATAGAATTCTCTCGATATCTGCTGTTAAAATAACTTATATCTGAACTCTACAACACAAAAGCTCATCCAAACAACAAATAACTATGACTCAAACACATATTTGTTTCGAACTGTTGGACTCAACTTCGTTTGTAGGCGTTGACGTCCCAAATTCAAATTCGGAAATATAGTTTTGCTTTAGAAACTATATTTTATGTTTCGGGACTAGAATTTAATAAGCTGAATTTTATATTGAAAAAATAAATAGTTTTATGTGATTAATCAACTGAAAAAATCAATGGAAAAACTGTGGAAATTGGGAAAATAAAGCCATTATTAACCTTACGTAAAATGATTACTTAGTATGGCCAATCAAATCATAGAAATTGAAAAATCATTGATTTGAAAAAAGAACAAAAAAAAAACAATTTATTCAAACAGGCCTTCAAGGGAACACCGAATATTTATTTTATAAGTTACGTATTAAGTAACTAATTGATAAGGTACAGATTGCAAATTCTGCTGGTGAGAAATTAAAATGTTAATTCTTTAAAAAAAAAAAGAATACATGGAATGAGTACAAGGAACGCCGCATTGGTGCAGCGGTCACAGCACTGGTTGGTGGCTGTTGTGCGGGCGGTTGCGGGTTTGATCCCCACACACGACAACATTTGTATTGTACATACAGATATATGTGATGAGAGCACGTTGAGCCGTCGTTCCCGGTTGTTATAATGTACACCTGATAGTGATCGTTACTCATAGTAGGGAATATATCCGCCAAGCCGCATTGGAGCAGCGTGTTGGATTAAGCTCTGATCCTTCTCCTACATGTGGAAAGAGGCCTATGCCCAAACAGTGGGATATTACAGGCTGAAGCAATGAGCGATGTCGTTGTCTATATCATCTTCATGAAGCGAATACATGGAAAAAAAATATGAAAACTTAAACATTATCACTCACTTGAGAGTTATCAAAGCATCGACCATTACTTTTACGACAGGAATGCCTCAGGAAAAACTACGATGGTATTTTTCTATTACATCAATAAATAAACTTAACTATTTCGTACGTTTGTCTGCTATTGTAGGTTGTTTTCGTAACGATTACAAGTTCTCAGCGAAACTATTAAAGTTATAATTAATGTTTCCATTATGACTAAGCTTAAACATAACTTCATTTCAATGAACACACGGATATGGTCTTTGCGAGTAGATTCTTCAAGTAAACTTCTTATGTTTTGCTATGGTATACTAAAGCCTCTTTGATGGCAAAATTTAGTTTTTAAAATGCCTCAATAGTATCAAAATTATTACTTCTTTCGTGACTCGTAATAAACCTTTGTCAGTGTGTTAAGATAGCTTACATGAAGAAGTCACAACTATAAAAAAGATGTGCGGAAATACGTAGATACGCATGTAGAAACAAACTTTATTTTTAAGAGAACATTAGTCAACAATACCGTAACACAAAATGAAAGATAAATAATAAGTTGGGCCCGTCTTTCAAACTCACAATATCAATATTATCTTTCTTAAGGAATGTATATCTATTAACATAATAAAGTCCATCCGGAATAACGCAAAGATTACACCGAGTCACTAATTAATAAAGTTTATGATGCTTTGACGATTAGGATTATAATTAACGACAAATATTGATTTCATTGTATTAAGATAATCGTGTCGTTAATACAACACTAATATTTACTTATTTTATACCACAATGTTAGCAAAAGAGCGTATGGTTCACCTAAAGGTTAGCATATACCGTAACCAATGTACGCCTGCAACACAAGAATCGCAAGTTTATTGTCGATGCTAACATCCCTTCCCCCGAAGCTCTGGTTACCTTACTTACCACAGGAACACAACACTGCTTGAGAACATTATTATTTGGCTTTTGTAAGGTTGAGGTACTTTTGCAGTCCGGCTACTCCGAATTTTGAGTAAAACAATTCCACCTATGTCTTATGTGAATAAATAATTATTTTGATTATTATAACACAATTATTTATTTTGATCTTTTTTAGTAAATTTAATTTTGATATCTAAATTACAATATGTCTGTTCCTTGTAAACCGCCAGTGAACTCGGAAAGTTTTGATTTATGTTAGTATCATGACTTAGCGAACGCGTAACTACACTCTGATGGGCGTATGTAATGTTCTCAGTAAATAAACTGTACTTCCATTAGTTTCACGGTATTATGTTGAACCGTACGAGCTATCTAAACACATTAAAACAACAAACTATTGTGGATATTATTAAAGCTTAAGTTCTGAATGTACGTACGGTTACGCGCCAAAAAATCCCCATTTGGTTGAGTAATGCAATTTTACATTTGGATTATGTTCAAAGAGAGGAATTTATTTATTTTAATAATGAGTTTGCGCTTTTCTATAATAAAAATAGCACGAAAAAAAGTTCATTAATATTCACGAAAATATTTAAACACTTTTAATTTGAAAGTGTATAAAAATTAATATATCAGGAGAGAGTTAGAAATACCTTTCTTAAAATCTTGAGAAGTACCTCAACCTTAAAGGAAATCAAAGCAAAATAATACTGCTCTAAATTAGTGTCGTTTTCTTGTGATAAGGTAGATAAAACTCCTTGGGATACCCGTCGTCCGGGGTAGGCTCGGCAATGCGCCTGTGACGCACTTAATGTTGCATACGTCTGTAGGCTACGGTAATCGCTACTATTAGGGTGACTGTAAACTTTTTTTTTCAATCATAATCGTATAGAAAATTATTTTAAAGTACGAAAAGATATAGAAAAGAAGTTTTTGCATTACATAATATTGAATATATCCTTTTTATTTCCACAGTAATAGCTTCTAAATTACCTCTATATGTTACAAAACAGAATGTCAATATAACGTGCGAAAAATAAGACGCTTACTCCATATTGCGATCCTTCATTGTTCATTCATCGGAAGTCTGACGAAACTCGTCTCGAATACTGAGATGGAGTCGGAAAGTCGTTACAATCTGTGAATTCAAGACTTCATATTGCAACGATACAGCAAGGAGTCTGGAGTTTTCGCCTTTTGTGGCATCGACGTAAGAAAATCCATGAGTGCCAACTTTCGAACTGTTTGGTGTCTGGATTTATCGTAGAAGTTTAAATTATTTATTGTTCTCTTGGTTGTTTTATTACTAGTTTTGATATGACATAAGTTATAAATTTCAATTAAAATCTCTGTAAAAAAACGAATCATATTTTTTTAAAATGTAATTAGGTCGGCAAACAAGCGTACGGCTCACCTGATGGTAAGCAATTACCGTAGCTTATAGACGCCTGCAACACCGAAAGCATCGCAAGTGCGTTGCCGACCCTATCCCCAATTCCCCCCAGGAGCTCACCGTAATGTATGTACGCGCATAGCTTCCAAGCGACTGTTCTAAATTAGATAAATCTTTTTTGTGTTCGTTTCTTCGACCTTCTTAATTTTATAACCATATACATATGTATACTTAGTGTAAAATTTCCTTTAAAATAGTTATTTTTTGCTTTAATGTATGTAGCTATATTTATCATTAAAGTAACTCTCATATTTTTCTTAATATATTGAATCTACATCAATAACACTTAGGAATAAATAATATCGAAGAAACTAATACGTATTTTTATTGAATACGGCGTAGTAGGTACCTATCTCACGTTTAGATATTACTTTTATTACAAACAATATAAATTGAATACGAAATATATGGGTTTTTTGTAAACAATATTATTGTTTCTTATATACCTATTACAAAACAATCCCAGGAGATATTCTCAGAATAAATAATATGTTTTTAAGATTGGCATCAAATATAAAAACTTATAAAATATACTAGCCGATATATCTGATTTTTAGGAGCATCACAGCTGCGTTTTCGACCTACTTCCGACCCTCCCCAGGCAAGAGCTCTGGTAACGTCATGCACCATAGGGACACAACACTAACAACAAACAAACTTGAGACCTTTGTTTTCGTAATATGAAAGAGAATTTACAATAATTTAAACCTCTTATAGTCGCATTATAGTATGGAAATCTTTTAATAAAAAAAATTCACAACATATTATTTTATATCTTACTAGCTGACCCGGCGAACTTCGTACCGCCTAACAGTCGATTCTTTAAAATACTTATCCTTCCCGGAACCGCTTCTCTAACACTTAAACTTTATGGTATGGTATGATAGTTCAAATTGACTTAAGTATTATTACGAATCTTTTGTATGGGAATAGAAAAGTGTTGTTTTTAGACTTTTTCAGGGAATTTTTTAAATTTTTCTCTCCGTAACAACTATCCTCGTACTTCAAGGAATATTATGAAAAAAGAATTAGCGAAATCAGTTCAGCTGCTCTCGAGATTTGCGCTTAGCAACACATTTAGCGATTAATTTTTATATATATAGAGATGTACTGACGCCGATTATTTCGAATAGCTATATTAATGTATAAAAAAACATCGAAGTTACTGTTTTTTTTTTTTTAAATTAATAGCTATTGTTTCTGAATTATCTCATATTAAACTCACGCATAGTAACTGCGGAGTTTTTTTTGGCGATTTATCTCTGCAGAATCTACATTCCGAATCGGTGATAGCTCACCTTTTAAAAATAATAAACATATTTAAAAATTTAATTTGTAAATTCGAAAGTTCTTTTGAAACCTATTTGAATAAAGCTATTTTGATTTTGATTTTTTTTTGATTAAATTTTATTACATAAAAATTATAGATGTGCCGACTAGTCGCCGACAAGTCGGTTAAGCCGACTATTCGGCCGCTTTTGTAGTCGGCGAGTAGTCGGCGACTAGTCGGCAAAAAACACCGACTAGTCGGCTTTTTACTTTGTATGTATTTCTCATTAATATGTACTATATCAGGGGAACTGAAATGAAATAAAACCTCGATTATTCATTATTATTTAGATTTTATAACCAATCTTACACATTTCGACAAGTAAAGCAAACCAGTCTTTTCTTCAGTAATAATTTTCTAAAAAATACTGGCTTAAAAAAAGACATACATAATTCGGTACATAATTATATATAACATCAACAAAACAAAATTGGTACCTTCTTAAAATTGGTATTAATTAAAAAACAAAATAATATCCTCTTAACTTAAATAAACATTTATTAATTCTTACTCAAATAAAAAGTAGGTATTTTTTAATTACCAACAAATTAAAAAATAAACATTCAATGTATTAAACATGAACTTTTTGTTTTTTGATCATAGAACCTAGTTGAGGTACCAGCGTTGGATGTCGGTGTTTTAAATATGGTTATACATGCTTGAAGTGTTTGCCGTTTTACCTTGCCCACCACGAGAAATAATTGTTTGACATTGGTTACACTTAACTTTAAGAAAATCATTGTTCACCTCGTCAAATAACATCCATACGCGGGATTCGCGTTTGGACATGATTGAATTTCTTTTTCTTCAATGAACAACAACAATATTCACGCAGTAGTATATTCACATTATTCACAAAAACTTTATTTTTTACACTTAAACAGCACTATGACTGGCACGTAAGCAAAGATGAACTTATTTTATTAGCGAACTTATTTTATTAGCAAACTTATTAGCGACTTTAGCGAAGTAAACACAACACGCATAAACAGGTTCCGACCTGCTCACGGGCGGCGGTTTGCAACTAGCGCGCGAACAAGCTGAGAACAAAGTCGTACTGAAATCCCCGAAACCGAGATTGGCCTAGCCGACTAGTCGGCCGACTAGTCGGCCTCTTTACAGCCGACTAGTCGGCTAGTCGGCTAGTCGGTCAAAGTGGTAGTCGGCACATCTCTAATAAAAATGGATTATTTGGGAGTTGTTACGTTTACACTTTAAATTTTGATAGTAAAAATTAGTAATTACGTACGTAAGATTAGTGTGATAATTGCGGGTCATATTGCGATACAAAAGCTAATCGCTTTAAAATACTATCGCAAAAATAATAATAATCGCTTTACAATTATCTCGTCGTTGAATTGAAATGTCGCGATGAACTCGCTCCATTTTAAAGATTTTTTTTTAAAACGTGTAGAAAAGTACTTCATTTAGTAGTAAAAAGCACAGATACACAAGTTTTCGGTATAAAACAGAAATTTAACGAAACAAAATTACTTTAAACCAATCGCCAACCCGCATTGGAGCAGCGTGGTGGATTAAGCTCCGATCCTTCTCCTACATGGGGAAGAGGCCTATGCCCAAGAGTGGGATATTACAGGCTGAATCGTGAATGTAAAAATCACCTTTTTAAGTTACGTAATAAAAATTATTAACTAAATATTCTTCAAATCAATTAATAACTTGTTTGTTGTCGTAATTAATTAAATATTACATTTCCTCCTAGTCGTCTGAAATGTAATAATATTTCTATTAAAAAGCTATAATGGAAGCAAAACGGCTTCAATTAATAATGATCATCAGCGGCAGCTGTTTCTACCTGGGATGTTATTAAAAACATTGACGTTTCCTGAACCCGTTTTTCTCTTAGAGACTTGGACTCCTTAAGAAAATAAAATAACTAAATTTGTTCGTATATTTAAAATTTGAAAAATTGTAATATTATATAGTATCTATACGATAATGTTTGGTTTAAAGATAAAATTGAATATACTGGTGGTTGCCCAGTGGTCGAAATTCGACCATAATTAATTTAAATTATATAAGTTTAAACATTATTAAGGTTCTGTTGTCAATGACTATATTTCTATAATAACAAACAAAAGATGTATACGTGTGTGTGTCAAATACATGGTAGTGTCTGTAATGTTTTATTTTTATGCATAATTAAAAAATATATTAGCATTCTGCACTCCTTCTCCATATAAACTATAAGTGTGCGAAATTTCATACTCTTCCGTCGGCGCAATTTTCGTAAAAAGGGGTACAAAGTATTTGGTGCACGTACCTACTAATACATAGATGAATACTGAAGTTACTTTTAGTCCTAAAACCTTCATAGAATAGAGATTTAAATGGGTAAGATTGCGGGTATAGCTCGTAGTTATTCAATCATAACCCAATGTAACAAAAATATACATCTTAATATAATAAACTGTTCCATTATCATCATTGCTTTTTTTTAACGCATCTAAGCGATTATACCTAAGCTGTTTCTCTCGCATAGATTACGAAAATTTTCTGTTTCGTTTTTTGATTTTATGTTTCACTCAATAATAAGATACCTAACATTCTTTTGAGAAAGGAATTTTTAAAATTAGTTCGGTAATTTTTGAGTTAACCCATTAGAAATCATGTCTTTTCTCTTTGTAATATTAGTATTTATCAAACTGTAAACGGTAGAGAACTATACAATAAAAGTCGTTTTTTTCCACTCTAACGGGTGTCGAGTGAAAAGTTTATAAAAGAGTTTTAACGGAAAAAGTTTATTATTCTATTACAATGTAGCGTACTGGTTTAAAAGTTTAACCGGATATCCTAACTTAAAAATTAAACATGTTCGTAATTTAAAAAATTCGTTTCATATTGGGATATTTTGATATTTATATATAAACATAATACCCGATTTAGATGGCTATTGAAACCGCAACTCTGGAGCAGAGTGTAGAGTCCACTGCACCATCATACCAAGAATTTACGTAAATATTGAACGCAAATAGTGCTGTAGTTTTAGATCAAATGAGTTATAAATGAACATGCTGTTTCCACTGTCTCCTTTCATTCTTATTTTTTGGCAAAACAGAAGATAAGTAACATAAAAAAAAATTGCGTGCGTACAAAGTACACATTATGTTAGAAGTGAAACTTCTTTGGCAAACTAATAAAAGAAAAAACTAATTAAAAAAACTAATTAAAAAGAACTAATCAAAAAAAAACAAATTGAAAATACAAAAAAAAAAACTAATTGAAAAAAAGCCAACATCACGTAGTGTTCCCAGGCGGTCACCCATCCAAGTACTGATCGTCATGACGCTGCCGCGTTACTGGTCGCTCAAATTTTACCCCATATGCGCCTAAAGAAGTATCACTTAAAAAAAAGATTCGAATCATAAAATGAACGCGTCTAACCAAACAAACTTCCTCGCTTTGTAATATAAATATCGAAATTGCTTATTCCACATAAAAAGTTTATAGATAGCTTAACATAAAATATTATATTTCTACTAAAATGAAAGTCATTGCACGCGCAAGTAAAAACTAATATGAGATAAAATACAGTTGCAATATTTGAATCAATACATGCAATCAGGGTGGTATGCTGGCTCAGAGCCAAATCGAAGGAGGCTGAAAGCGTCTATGAACTTTAGGGAAATCATTGGCACGAATACAAATCTCGATGTTGAGATGAAAACGTTTCAACTACTGCTATTAGTACAAGTTGAAGTCGAAAAAAAAGTAACTTCGATAGCCAATCAGGTCACTTGGTCGATGATGGATTGGTTTCAATTTTCCTTTCGTGTTACATATGTAGGTACGTGTAGGAGTTTTGAATTAAAAAAGCCAATTTATGTTGAAACTCGTGTTACTTATAAACGACACAAATGACGCCTTGTATGTTAAAATCATCTAGATTACATAGGGGGCCAAGTTCGGTACATAAAATCCTTCGTGGTGGAATATATAGACTCTTGTTTGGGTAATTTAAATTACTTAAAATTACATTATTTAAAAACTCTATGTTATAGATGTGTTTATGTAACGAAAGTTCAAAGCGAATTTTAATAACATATACAAAAAGAATATTGTGGAATAATTTTATCTTTTATCATTGACAAATCAAGCATAGTCTAAAGCAAAACCGACTAGACCATTGAATTGTCTTACACCTCTTTGACAGAATTACGAATAGTGTAAGTGACGTAAGAGCCAAGATAGCCAATGTACCTATATAAAACATTTTTGAACGGTTTCAACCAAAACTTCAAATCCAGATATCAATCGCTCAATATTAAATTTAAAATTGGTGGAAATTTGTCTACCGCTCAACTGCCATATATGAATATCCTGAAAGAATAGAGTCTCCTCCTCTTCCTAGAAGAATATGATAAAATAAATTCTGAAATGTCTAAATTTGTCTGATAAAAACAAGAATAAAATAAATTTAATAAACATTATCGACAGTAAAGTGCATATTATATTTCATTATTATAAAATGTTTATTATTAAAAATAAGTGTGACGGCCCTGCTGAAATTATACTTAGCCGCGTTTGGCTAGGCCTTAAAGATGCTACACTGTTGTATGTTTTAAGCTACATTTGATACTACAGTTTTCTTAGGGATTAATTTTGAACTCAAATTTCAGTGGAATTCCTATTTGTCATCATTGAATGCTAGAGTCAGCTCCGCAGCATTCGCAGTTATAGAAAAGTACGACAGTTGACCGACGTTGCTACTGCACGCTTAATATATTTGAACTATTTCCATAGTGTTATGTCCTACGGTCTGTTACTATGAGGTAAATACTACAGATATTGATACTGTATTTATTTTGTTAAATAATAGGTACTATTTGCGGCATTTACGATCTTGGAGCTCGAGTCTCCCCGCGAGACGTTTTATACATAAGGTAGTAGCTTCACTATTAAAAATAATAATCACTTTTGAAATTTTATTTTGTAAAATGTCTATTCGAAAGTGCTTTTGAAGCCTATTTGAATAAAGTTATTTTTGATTTTGTTTTTGGTATAACAAGGCAGACTATGAAGAAGAGTTTATCAAAGTGAAACTTTTATTACATCGTCTCAAACTTTTTCGTCGGTGTGTTGCATGTCGCGTGACGGTCGGCCGCGCGGTAATATTGATAAAGCGATTTTTATACCCTTAATGGAATATTATTCCAAAAATTTTTAGTTAAATGTCTATAATGTGAAAAAAGGTTTCACTTTTACCGTGGTTTCATAAAACCACACAGGTATTTTTTCTTTAATGTATGTAATTGTGGCCTAAATCGGAAACTGGAATTCTGTATTCTATCTTTGTTTTTATTTGTCTGTTTATACATTACGTAGAATCCATTTGATATTACCATTTTGTAAACATCGGTATTTTCTTAAGTCCTGAAACAACGCTTATGACATGTTCGATCTCGAGAAATAAAAATATTTTCAAGGTATACAGTACAAAATTACCAACAAAATAGAAATTCGTTTATCAAAATATCTTAAGCCTCAATAATTAATTGTTGGATAAATAAGAAAATTTAAAACGTAAAAAGGAATGTCCAATAAGGTTGGGACATTTTTATACAATTGCATAGTCTGAGTGTTCGTCGTACCCCCGGCATTGGCAAAGGAAACATTTCTTAATTAAATAGTTCGAGATAGGTAAGGCGAGATTCGAATAATATATTTTATTGCGTTCTTTTATTTATTTTTTTTTGTATTAGTTTTTTTTTATTTGTATTAATAAGCTTACAAAAAATCTATTAGAACTTACTCGTATAATATGCGTGTATGTATAAGTATTATATTATTTGTATCTATGTGTGTATACATTATTATGTATATATGCATTTTTATATTGTATAATTATGTATTTATCATATATTTATTTTGAGATTGTACACGCTAATTTTGCGATTATTTTATAATTTTCCTACTGGAAGAGATTCCATCATGGGATAAGTAGTGCCTTTGTACCAGCATTGTTTACAAGTGCTTACTATTGCGTGCGTACTATTTCCTGTTGTTTTCTAGTGTACATAAATTGTTAAATAAATAAATATATTAGAAAAAAAAAATTTGTTGAATGTACATCGTGGTTTTCTTTGTATATTTTGGCTTCTGTTTCGTGAAAAAAAATTGTAATAAGTTACTTCCTTGCCTAAGGGCCTGTTTTACTGCTTGTGGATAATGCTATTTGACGGAAGACAGTAGCCGACGGTAAAAAGTTTTTCTTTATTACCATCTCTACGAGGTACAGTTTTTTTTTATATATATATACAACACACACACACACACGGTCGTCTGTTCCTAAAGTAACCAACTTAATGCTTGTGCTATAGGTAACAGCCGACTGGTATAGCTACATTTTTTTTTTCGATAAACATACATATAAATAATACATATATAAATAAATATATATATATACTTTATATATATTACACCCAGACTCAGGGTGGGAATCGAACCCACAACCCCCGGAGCAGAAAGCAGGGTCACTACTCACTGCGCCAACGGGCTAGTCAAAACAGTTACAGTTAGTAAAATCAATATTAATGATTTTATTATTCGTATATTCATTTAATATTAAATTTTGTATTAAAATCGGTATTGTTTAATAACTTTCTAGATAAAAGAAAATAATAAACGAGTCGCGTGAAGATAAAAGAAAAATGAAAATGAACGTTTTATCTCCTGGCAACATTATTAATTTGATAGAACTCACTTCACTGATTTTGTACCAGTGTTGTTTATTTTCCTGTTTCATATCACTGTGAACGAAACAAAATCACTGTTTTGTATAATTGTGCTTGGGTTTAATTATTTTAAGTCAGGAATTGGATTTATACTACGCTGTTTTTAGTGTAACTATAATTAATAATGAAAATTATTTTTATTAATTTACTAGCTGACCCGGCGAACTTCGTACCGCCTAACAGTCGATTGTTATTAAAGTTCAAATTGACTTTTAAGTATTATTACGAATCTTTTTTATTGGAATATAGAAAAGTGTTGTTTTTAGATTTTTTCAGGCAATTTTTTAAATTTTTCTCTCCATAAGAACCATCCTCGTACTTCAAGGAATATTATAAAATAAGAATTAGCAAAATCAGTTCAGCCAGTCTCGAGATTTGCGCTTAGCAACACATTCAGCGATTCATTTTTATATATATAGAGATATATATCCTCATCCAGATATTTATATTCGAAACTTCCGAGGAAGTTGAATTTCAGCACCGTCTCCTTGCCTTATTAAAACTTGTTTTTCAGCTCAAATCTCATTCCGCGCCAATTGCAAGCCAGTCGTGAATAATATATTTTTACTTTTGCTCCCAATTGTTCTTTCAACATCTATACAATCTTGTCTTGGGAAGATTGAGACTATTTGATGTCTTTTTTATATAAATGAGAAAAAATGATTAAAGTACATACATACATTCAATAAAGCTAGTTTTTTTAAAGATATTTTTGTGAAAAATTCGAAATAAAACCTAGTATTCTATACTATAGGAAGAATTAATCTTAATTCCATTTTGTACTTAGCGGTCATACTTTTTTAAAATTTCTCCTGGGCCAACAAGCTTCCTCACAATGTTTATAATAAATTTATTTAACTTACTCTTATCAATAAATATACTTAACGTTAATTTTTATCAAACAGATGTCAAAGAAATATATAAAAAACTTATACTAAGTAAAAATTAGATACATTTATATTTAAAATTATTTATTGTTATTTGTTGACTATTTGTATAGTATTTGTTACATTAAATATATTTAAAGAGGATCACGCTCACCCAATGAGCTCCATAAAGCTACTATCTGTGTATTGAAATCCATATTTTTTCGAATTATATTATGAATATAAATTGACGCCGCGTTGGCGCAACGGTCACGACACTGGTTTGTGGCTGTTGTGCTGGCGGTTGCGGGTTCAATCCCCGCATACAACAACATTTATATTAGCCATAAAGATCTTTGCCGTGGTCTGGGTGTTTGTGCAGTTCTTGTGGGTCTCCCCACCGAGCCTAGGAGAGCACAATAAGCCGTCGGTCCCGGTTGTTATCATTTATACCTGATTGCGATCGTTACTCATAATCCGCCACTTACCTTACTAATAATATATCCGCTAACCCGCATTGGAGCAGCGTGGTGGATTAAGCTCTGATCCTTCTCCTACATGGAGAAAGAGGCCTATGCAAAACAGTGGGATATTATAGGCTGAAGCGAAGTGAATAAAAATTATAGTATAGATGGTATGTGTATTTCGAATTGAAAATATCCAAAAATTTGACAGCTTTCGAAATGTGGAATTCGGTTTTTATAACCTGTTCGATTTTTTCCTTTTCACGGAGAAAGATTTATATACCGAAAAATGGTCATCACAATCACATAAAAAATTTTGCGCCGTTAAAAATTTATGCCGACTTTTCAGTTTCATTATTTTATCAAAACGAACAGAAATATCAGCGTACTGAACACAGCTTCCTCTCCTTTTATCAAAGCTAATCTAAAATTGTTGAACTATTGTAATTAACCCATTTTTTTTATTTATTGATAAAATTGGAAAAGGCCTAGCAGGATTAGATGAGATCAGTGGCCCCAGAAAGATATTTAAAAAAAAAAACTTTATTGACACAATTTCAGCGCCTCATCTCGTTACGTTCTGGAGATAATTGATTAAATGGACGCTAGAGTGGGTATTTTTCAATCTTGTTTTTTTTTTCAAAAAACTTTGTAGCTACACTGAGGGCCCGGCCCCATGTCCACGACACGACGTCGTGCAGTTTTACGACACGGCGTCGTGCAGTTTTACGACACGGCGTCGTGCAGTTTTACGACACGACGTCGTGTCGTAGAAATGTACGTATACAATGAACCAAGACGAAGAGAAGTTATTTCAAAAGAAAATATGTAGCGCTAAAAATATGTGGGCATGAGAAATTTTTTGGATATTTTAGAATGACGATATCAAGTTTTGATGAACTACTTATCAAGATAGCGCCTCGTTTACAAAAACTATTTGTGTTCAGAAAACCTGTTGATCCTACGGAGATGCTTGGTTTACGTAGCAGGTGAGCATATGGATGTATAGACGGTACATATACCAAAATAACATTTTTTAAAATTTTTGTCTGTCTGTCTGTTTGTTCCAGCTAATCTATGAAACGGCTAGACCGATTTTGATGGAACTTTCACTGGCAGATAGCTGATGTAGTAAGGAGTAACGTAGCCTAAATAACTTAGGCTACTTTTATTTTAGAAATTTATTTATTTTATAACTGCAAACTGAACAATAACTTTTTTGTTAAATTCCACGCGGACGAAGTCGCGGGCACAGCTAGTAATAAATAAACATATTTTGATTTATGATAAGCTCGTTTTATTTCTCACCTGATAGTTAAACCAAGCATCTCCATAGGATCAACAGGTTTTCTGAACACAAATTGTTTTTGTAAACGAGGCGCTATCTTGATAAGTAGTTCTTCAAAACTTGATATCGTCATTCTAAAATATTCAAAAAATTTCTTATGCCCACATATTTTTAGCGCTAAATATTTTCTTTTGAAATAACTTCTCTTCGTCTTGGTTCATTGTATACGTACATTTCTACGACACGACGTCGTGTCGTAGAAAGTCACGACGTCGTGTCGTAAAACTGCACGACGCCGTGTCGTAAAACTGCACGACGTCGTGTCGTGGACATGGGGCCGGGCTCTTATGAACCAAAGTCTATTCACTAAACGAAATATTATAAAATAAAATTGATAAGTAAATAAGTTTGATAAAAATAAACGTAAGGTATATTTATTGATAAGAGTACGCTAAATTTTATTATAAACATTGTGAGGAAGCTTGTTTACCCAGGAGAAATTTTAAACAAGTATGACCGGCGACCGCTAAGTACGTACGCAATGGAATCAATATTCATTTTTCAGTAGTACAGAATACTAGATTTTATTACGAATTTCTCATCACAAAATATCTTTAAAAAAACTAGCTTTCTTGAAAGTCTACACTATATATTTCTGTAGAATTTTTCTAGTGTATTTACTATTAAGATTTTTTTTTCATGATTTTAATTATAGTTTGCGAAAAGGTACAATCACGGACAAAATGTGTAACGTAGCCTACGATGAGTATAGTATTTCTTCCAAAAACCGCATAAATATATAATTAGTGCAACACTTCCAAAAAAAATTGAAAATTCTTATGACCGTCTTAGATATAGTACGAGATCTGGCATAAGAAATTTATATGTAAGATACTTAAGCACTTCAGCCTGTAATATCCTACTGTTGGGCCTCTTTCCTCGTGTAGGAGAAATTATAATAATATATTTAATACTTATAATAATTTGTAATTCAATAGTAACAACAGCTTAAAGAGTACACAGACTTGTTGAAATAAGTTGTGTTTTAAATATACAGGAGTCTCTCTCTCTCTCCGTTCAGCCTATCGCAGTCTACTGCTGGACATACACCTCTCCAAGGAGTAAAGTATATAATCACTGTTAAGAAAGTTTTCTGCAAACAAACACAAGACGAAAGTCTTGCGGATGTTGCATAGTCATTAAAAATATGATAAGTTTATTTAAAGTGCTGTTATTGTTATCTTGGAAAACAACATTGGTTTGTTTGGTTGGAGAACAAAGGTAGTGATCAAGTGTCTAAGATAACAGTCGGGACCGACGGCTTTACGTGTTCTCCAAGGTACGCTGGGAGAGGAAGACCCACAAGTACATATTATAACGAGACCAGAAATAAATATTTATGCAAATGAAAGGTATTTAAATGGAACACAACACACAGGTGTTAGTGTGTTGACTGATGTTGAAGTCATCTTATGTGGCCTTTACGAGCTCACGCAGAGCCAGAGCAACAGTGTAGCTGTCAAGTATCAAGAAGCATTTCTATAGTAAGTAGATACTTTTCTGGATGTAATATATATATATATTTATTAATATATACTGTTTATATATATGTGTCACGAAAATAATATAGCTACCTATATCAGACGGCTGATACCTATAACATATTCGTAAGCATTAAGTTGCTTGTCTTAGGAACAGACGACCATGACGCGTTAATTATACATATTTATTTAAGGACCGACGGTTTTACGTGATTTCCGAGGCACGGTGGGGAGACCCACGAGGACTGCACAAACACCCAGACCGCGGCAAACATTTGTATGGCCAATACAAATGTTTGTCATGTGCGGGGATCGAACCCGCAACCGCCAGCGCAACAACCACAAATCTGTGCTGTGACCGTTGCGCCAATAATGTAAGTAATCTATACTAATATATAAAGCTGAAGAGTTTGTTTGTTTGTTTGTTTGTTTGAACGCGGTAATCTCTGGAACTACTGGGCCAATTTGAAAAATTCTTTCAGTGTTAGATAGCCCATTTATCGAGGAAGGTTATAGGCTATGTGTCATCACGCTAAGACCAATAGGAGCGGAGTCCACGCTGACGAAGTCGCGCGCAGAAGCTAGTATCAAATGTGTCCAAACTTTGAACGGTTATTCTCAGTGCGATTCATATATTTCTATGTTTTTATTTCTATTTAACCTTAAACACCTCCTCCTCCTCCTCCTCCTCCTCCGGCTCCTGGGGGGGATTGGGGAAAGGGTCGGCAACGCACTTGCGATGCTTCTGGTGGTGCAGGGGTATATAAGCTACGGTAATCGCTAACCATCAGGCGAGCCGAACGGTTGTTTTCCGACCTAGTTATATACCTATATAATAAAAGAAAGTTTCCTAGAAAAGTCTTAGTTACCTACATCCTATCCAGATAAAACTTTCCGTATTTACACTCATTCCATTTTGTTTCATGGCATTTTTATCTTGTTATTTTGCAAAGTAATAACATACTTTAAATTACTCGCATTTTACAGAGCACTCGCATGTGCCTCATCTACATTATTTAATTACTTGGTTAGTACGACTAAAACAAACTAAACGCACAGGGAACCGCTTTTTTAATTGTATAAATCTAAATGAAATGTTGCTAGTAAATTATTGCAAATGAAGAAAATCTTTTATCCTAAATTTAAAACAAAATAACTTCTTCTTCTTAAAGTGCCATCTTCTCTCGAAGTTCGGCGACCATTTAGGCAACTTGTATCCTTGATACCGCAGTCCTGAATAATGAACGGGTGCTTTTCCCAAACCATTGGCGTAGATTTTTCAACCAAGATGTTCTTCTACGACCCACACTGCGCTTTCGTTGGATTTTGCCCTGGATAATAGGACAAAGTAACTGATCTGAACTAAAACAACTTGATAACACCTACTGTTAGACGCAGACTTATTTTATTATAGCCTTGTGGTCGAAATTCAACCATAAGTACTTAATTCAAATTATAAGTTTGAACATTATTAAAGTTCTGTTGTCAAAGGCTATCTCTATCTCTATATATCTCTATATATATAAAAATGAATCGCTAAATGTGAAAATATAATAAATTGCCTGAAAAAGTCTAAAAACAGCACTTTTCTATACTCCCATACAAAGGATTCGTAATAATACTGAAAAGTCAATTTGAACTTTAATACCATACCATAAAGTGTAAGTGTTAGTGAAGGGGTTCCGGGAAAAATAAGTATTAAAAAAATTGATTAAGGAATCGACTGTTAGGCGGTACGAAGTTCGCCGGGTCAGCTAGTACTTCTATAATAATAAACAAAAAGTAGATATGCGTATGTGTGTCAAATACATGGTATTGTGTGTAATGTTTTTTTTAATGATTCAATGTATTTCTTTTGCATAATTTTGAAAAAAAAATATTAGCATCCTCTCAACTCCTCTATATAAACTATAAGTGTGCGAAATTTCATACTCCTCCATCCGCGCAATTTTCGTAAAGGGGTACAACGTTTTTGCTTTACTTATTAATATATAGAAGATACTGATAAGTGATAACTTTTCTATTGTCGATATGTAATAGATCGATTAGCCGACGGTCGCCGGTCGGCTCGATTTGCGTTCGGAACAGATTTGTGAAAAAATACGTATTTGTGAAAAACTTGTTGCCTGTCTGTTGCGTGTCTCACCCCGCTATACATCTATAGCACGTAAAACCGTAAATCACAGTTGATACCGTAAACATCTAATAGAAACTGTTATTCTTGATATAAAAACTGTTAAAATGTCTTAAATAATATTTCTTTATTAATAATTATTATCTATTAAAAACTTATTTAACAGTTATAAAAACCTGACATCAGATAAATTACGCATAGAATACAGTTTACGCCAAAATTGTAACAGGATTTTAGTAGAATGACGCGTTCTTAAGAAAGCAAGCCTTCTCGACCCGCATCGGATTAAATCAAGGAGAAAAGCGCTCCGGGAAGAGGAAAAACTACGCTCAATTAGAAAATGAGCGCCAGTAAATGTTTGAGACACAGCTTTTGTTTTTGAAGACATTTGTGTTCATTTGATATAGAATAGACAATACTCGTAGAGCGACAATGTTTTATTGCGATTTGTATTATCTATACATATAAATAAAATTGGAGTGTCTGTTTTTAATATTAAAATAACCACTTTTTACTAAATGCATATGGATCTATACACGAAACATATACCAAAATACCATTTTTAAAATTTTTGTCTGTCTGTCTGTCTGTCTGTCTGTCTGTTTGTTCCGGCTAATTTCTGAAACGGCTGGACCTATTTAGACGGGACTTTCACTGTCAGATAGCTGATGTAATTGCGCGTAACTTAGGCTACTTTGATATTAGAAATTTATTTATTTTAATTTATAATTATTACGAAACGTCTCGAAAAAATTTACGTTCCGTCACAACTTTACGTTACGTCCGTACACTCCGTTCAATCGTTTATTATCTTTTTGACAGTTCCAGACATTTCGAAATTAGTGATTGCCTCACAGGTTATTAATTCGATTTGAAATAATAATCGATTTTATTCAAGAAGAACTTTCAATCGATTTAATGAAATATTTTTAGTTTAAAAATTATAATTATTCGTTTATTAGTTAGTTTGTTAAATGAATTAGTATTTAGGTATGTGATTTTCCAAGTATATTAATTTGCTCATAGCTCTTGATTTAAACTTGATTTAGACTTTATTAACCATGCATTTGATAGTTTAATTTCACTAACGCGTGCATAGTTACATTTTAGGGCAGCCGTAAAAAAAATAAATATCTAAATGAATGAACAGAGTTATTGCTTTTTACTCTTGGTTTGAAATTAAACTCCAAGATTTCGACTTAATTCCTTGCAAATAATCAATCTTGGAGTCATAGATACTATATGTTTTTATTTCCTTTTTTTATTAAATTTATAGAAACAATAATTACACGACGTAAAATTATTTTTATCATATGATCGATTTATCGTATTCCAAAAACTGTTTCATAGTCTGTGGTTGTTTGTTATGCACAGGGCACTTCAATCAATCAATCAAATCGTCAATAAAGTATGACATTACTGGAGAATTTTTTAGTACGTTATTCCGACAAAAAAAACTGTAATATATTGGCGTAAGCTGTCACAAAAATAATAAACGATTGGACGGAGTATGTCTTTTTTTAATACTAAAGTTTTGTAACTAATTAATTAATTAATTTCACCAGCTTAATTCGATTTAAATACTAATTAAATATTGTGTAGTGATCTCTTCTGAAAAGAAAGATCAATCAATCGATTGAATGATTGATTGACTGATCTGTACAGGTTGTATGGCGCTCAAAGGCGTAAATAAAATTTTGAATTGGTGGTCCGTGACTTAACGTCCACGCGCGTACGTAACGCATACACAGCGGAGGGATGTTAGATGAAAGATGACTGGGCATAAGTGGTAGAAAAAACTCGAAAATAATAAAGGAAGATTATGACAGAGACGTCAATATTGATACTATAATTGAAAATTAAATAATTATATTTACAGGTGACTATAGCTCAACTGACGATTTTGGCTCATCATCCTATGAAAATGATTGAATGACGATTCAATCAATTTTCCTTTTTTTCATTTTTATCGCGGTTTATTAGGTTTTTTTTGCATGCCTGACGTTTCGGATACTTTACAGCAACCATGGTCACGGGAGGACCATGTCCTCATGTCCAGAACCTCATAAACCATGATAAAATTCGTTCATTTTAATTATTGAAATTCGCGTAAACATTAGAAAACAATATAAAAATAAAATAAAGAAAATTGATTATTTTAAATTACCTACAATGTTTAAGTTTAAGTTAAATTTTCTAATCAAAATTTTAATGAAATGCACTTTACATTACATAGTCAAATCCATCAAATACTCATACAAACTTGAATCGATTTATCGTAAGTATCGAGTACCAAGTCGCATACGACTAGCCGTAACCATAGTTATAATTATAATAAGTAACCATAGTTACTTCACTATTTACATCGCGACGACAAATGTCAAAAAATGCTTATTAAATTGTGATGACTATAGTTATGCCTAAATAAAGCAGGAGGCCAAAATCCAAAGATTGCGACATGAAAAGGAATCTCAACAGGATACCTATGGAAAGTTTGTACACCAAATACCGCCACGTCTGAACGTTTATTGACATATTTACAAATGTACTTTATGAACTTAGGTAATACTGTTACATAGTTCAACGTTGATATGTGCTTTAAAGGTGCGCAACAGTACCGGTGAAAATGGAACAATCCAGCGATTGTCGACATCCATAGCGTTAGTTCGTGATCGGATTGTTGTCTTTAGGCCTCTACTGGCAGCAGCCAATCCGTTCCGACGATACGTTCAAGCCCGGGAGCCCGTGACAACGAAATGAAACTTCGTAACATGAATAAAAGTTTTATTATGAATTTTCGTCTTTGTCAGTTGCCACTCCGTGGGTGGGGTAGGCAGTGGCAGCCTCCCAAACATCGAGAAAAAAAATTTTTTTTAGTCATTTCCTCCCACCTTCAAATTTGTCGGATTATAGTTTACCTAATATCTTGAAGAAAAAATAACGTCAGCTGACCATAACATGGTGGATTAAAAGTCAGCTGGGTATTTGAATTATGTTTGGAAGGCTGCCACTGCCCACCCCACCCACGGATTCGCAGCTGACAAAGACGAATATTCATAAAAACAAAATCCCTTATTCATGTTACGAAGTTTCGATTGGGAGGAAATGATTGACCGATTTTTTACCTGGCTCCCGGACCATTCGTTCAGAACGGATAGTGGTATCGGATTGCAATGATCTTTATACTGACTGCGATACGGGCAACGATCCGTTCTGCGATACATAAAACTATCTATTCCAGTTAAAGATTGTATTCGAAACGATCGCGAGATCGAGATCGAGATCACTAGAACGCATGAGATAGATCGCAGGCAGTGAGATGGCGTAATTGGGCGGCCATAGGTTACAGAAAACGCATGCGTTCAGATCATAGAGCAAAAACAAAGGTTCAGATTGCATCTTTAGATCGTATCGTCGGAACGGATCGGGGGCTGTCAGTAGAGGCCTTTATACCACCATGTTCATGTAAACAACGTCTGTAAAATGGATTGGTATCCTCACCCGTAACAGTATCTGTGGTAAAAGTTTTAGGAAATCATTTACATGATAACTGAAATAAAAATGCAAAAACGAATAAAAAACTAAATAAACTAAATAACATTTTTGTTCAATTCCACGCGGACGAAGTCGCGGGCACAGCTAGTCTATATATATAAAAGAGATTTCCATCCATTGACTCATCACGATATCTCTGGAACCATAAGGCGTAGAGACTTGAAATTTGGTAGAAATATTCCTTTCGCCGAGTAGAGGTCAGCTAAGAACGGATTTTACGAAATTCCACCCACAAGAGGTGGTTGCGGGGGTTAATGACATATATGGAAAACAACGTTTGCGGGATCAGCTAGTTAATGTATATTATTGTAATAAGTAGAATAGAATAGAAAACACTTTATTTCACAAACTAAAAAGTAAAATGAAATAATATTCAAGATATGTATATAATTTGTAAAAAGTGATATTTCTGCATGGATTAAAATTTTAAATGAAGATCGGACGGGTAGAAACGATGTTTGTTGTGTTAAGATTAAATTTAAAAATATGGTGTACATAGTCATACACTTACACTATTATATGCGTAATTAACGCACATACTATTTAAATTTTGTAAAAAAAAAATTAAATGCATGCTCTTCATATTATGTTAAAATTATTTATTCAAAACGAAAAAAAAAATAATGCATTTCATGCGCAATTTTAACTTTTTATAATTTTTTTTAAATCATAAATAGCAGAATGATTGAGTTTGATTCAGTTCTTTCATTTATATTTATTACTAAGGAATAAAACGAGTTATTTACATTTATAAAAAATACTAGCCGACCCGTGCCCACTTCGTTGGGCGTTAATTATTTTTGTGATGCAAATAATATACTTACATATACTTAAGTTTTCATCTCGCTCACATAAAACTACCACCCCCCGTTTCAGCCCCAAAAAGGGTTGATTTCTAAAAATACATTATTAGTACACCTCCACACCATCTATAGAGCATACATTTTGAATTTCAAGTCTTTTACTTCAAAAACATAGGACTTTCATACAAACTTCCGACCCCCGTTTAACCCCCTTAGGGGTGGAATATCGTAAAACCCGTTCTTAGCTGACCTCTACTTGGCAAAAGGAATATTCCTACCAAAATTCAAGTCTCTACGCCTTATGGTTACAGAGATATCGTGATGAGTCAATGGGTGGGTAACTCTTTTATATATATAGAAGATAATATATAAAATCACTTTCAAAGTTGCACAATAAAGTTACCAATCGTTTTTGACATTCAATTTACGATATCCCTATACCTTTATTGCCTCTGATATTTTATTATTTGATAAAACAAAGCATTAAAATAAGAAAAAACGGTTTGTGTAACAGGAATTATTTCGAAAGATGATGTTTTCAGGGTTCCAGTTACAATCTTACGTTCCCAAAGGAACAAAATGTCAGATGAAATCAGACAAAAAACGTGAGAGCGAAAAAAATTCTGATTAGGAAAGGAATGATAACGATGTAAAATGACGACGTTCTGAGATTTTATATTAAAATGTTTTAAAATATTTTTTTATACAGGTATAGTATCTATTGCATAATTGATGACTTATAGTCGATATAGACAACGGACCGGTCAATATAGACATTTAAAATAACAATAATTCCCACAGAGCCAAATTTTGGTGGAGAGGTGTTGATTACCATTACAAATAAAGTCTTAAAAATCCCCATGGATCCGATGTGTGCAACTAAAGTTATTCGGGGTCAAAGGTCAAAATTTGAGGATTTTAGATTTTTCTCGAAAACGGTAAGTTTCATCAAAAAAAACCTCAAACTAAATTTGTAGACATTAAAATATATAGTATCGCGATATCTCAGGAATGGTAGCTCTTAGGAAAAAAATAATAAGAACTATTTTTGTAGAAAATTTTAAGATCTACAACTTTGGTTTAAGTTTTTTTTATAAAAATTACCGTTTTCAAGAAAAATCTAAACAACCTCAAACTTTGACCTTTGACCCCGAATAACTTTAGTTTCACACATCGGATCGATAGGGATTTTTAAAACTTTATTTGTAATGGTAATCCCCAGCTCTCCACCAAAATTTGGCTCTGTGGGAATTATTGTTATTTGAACACTATTTTTACGTCTAAATTGACCGGACTATTATATGAACGATGACTTCAATAATAAATGTATTTCTCAAAAACGAAACAAAACCGACTTCAATTGACATCAACAAGTAATACAACGTAGATATTAGAAAAAATAATCCATTAAATATTTATTATTAGAACTCCAAAATTTCTAGTCAGATCTCGATCAAATTTAAATGGGACCACATAACTAGGACCAGATTTCGATTAAGTATATAATTATGTATACACAATTGAATTTATATACAAATTATTAAAATAATAAACGTTAAAAATCTAACGTCTCTTTATAAAATCATAGTTAAAAGTTCTAGAAAGGAAGTATTTACGAGAAAGACATCGTTTGCAATGGTTCCCTTATGTGGTAAACCGTTCCTCAGCCGCGTTTGAATTACAAAGCGCTGAGGTATAAACTTATGTGTTGTGTCAACACACATGTAGATATCTATTTACCTGGTCGGGTGAAGTTCTCACATAATTGTGATTGAACTTCACTTTCAAGTAAGTTTGTTCAAATATTAATTATATTTACAACTTCATCCTTAAGATTTGTTGATAAATTATGTTGTTGATGTTAAGAGCTACAGATTACGATAATATCGAAATGTAAATTATTTATGTTATTTATTAATACTTTATTGTACACAACAACTACATTTTAAACATTAAACACATTTAAAGACATTTACAGACTGTGAAGTACAATGGGCGGACTTATGGCTATTTAGCCATTTCTTCCGGACAACCCATTGTAAATTAGTTATCTTTGTAAATAAAAATGTTACTCCGAAATGTATGTATATGCTTATAAAATCGTATAATTTGATAATTAATCTACGAGGCGTTGGCGGTCACAGCACTATATGTTGCGCAGCGGTCGCGGGTTCGATCTCTGTACATGACGAACATTTGTATTTCCCATATATAGATTTTTGTCGTGGTCTAGGCATTTGTGCTTGTTTGTTTGCGCGCTATTCTGTGTGTTTCAGGACCCCCGACACAGGAGAATTTTCTCCTGTGTAGGATTTCCTACCGAGAGCCGTTGAGTGTGAATAAGTTATTTATTTACTTTTTTGTGTCTGTTACTGTTACGACAAGATAAAAAATTGCGTGCGTACAAAGTACACAGTCATGTCAGAAGTGAAACTTCTTTGGCAAACTAATAAAAAAAAAGCTAATTGACAATACAAAAAAATGTAATTCAAAAAAAAAAAGAAACAAGCCAACGTCACGCGGTGTTCCCAGGCGGTCACCCATCCAAGTGTTGACGCGTTAGCGGTTGCTCAAATTTTATCCCTAATACGCCTAAAGAAGTTTCACTCCAATAATTTATTTGAGTCAAAATAAAAATCACAGGCATTTGCTTTTAAACAAAATAAAAGGGAAAAAGTTATTCTAAAAATTGAAAATAATTTTAGAACAGCGGAAATTAATGTTCCTGTATATGTCATCAATGGGAGACAAACGTCGATGCTGACATGGAAATGATATAAAAATATTGTGAATGCTATTAAATGTTTTTTTTTTTTTTTGTGAAGTACAAATTAGGCTTTTTTATGTGAGACAAGTTTTAATTAAAATGTAGGGATTTATCGATTTAAAAATTATATAGAAAGCAGTACTTTAAATGTGAGAGTGAAAGACGTTACAATTACTTAAAAATGTAGCTAAAAGCAGCTTAATTTAACAGCAAAAAATTGTTATACATGTAAATGATGCACAGTTTTTTTTTTGACTCCGTAATACTGAAATAGCCATGAATACTACCGTAATAACCCTGGATATAGCCGCATAGTATATGACTAAAAATTATTGAATACTTGAGAGTGAGAGAGCTCTTGTTGAAATCTGTTACATGAACTTAGTTTTTATGTTTATTTTGTTCAAGATTAGTCTTCTAGCAAGCATGAAAAAGTAGGATCTGATCATTGTGATGGGAATGGGGATAAGTGTCACTGCGGAAATATTACTCGCACAGGTTTCAATGGATTTCTATCAGTTCTATTATGGTAAGGTCACAAGCTTTACTTATCGCACGCCTTCTGAGACGGAGTTTGTTGTTATTTTTACTTTACAGAAAACTGAGAAGAATAAAAGAGTTTTGTAACGTAACAAATAAACACAATTCAGTTCTAATTTATTAGTGCCATAAATTTTAAGATAACAAACGCATAAATTGAAATGTGAGTTGACACGTAAACATAAAACAGTCAAGTTAATGTACAAAAATTGCTCTAATCCATTAAGATTTCAAATTTTAAGTTGTACTTAAGAATAGAAATTTATTACCTGGGAACTCAAACAGTTTGACTAACGTGTTGAAATATTAGGTAATAAATATTATATTCGAGACAGGCTTAAAATTTTGTGTTGACAGAATTGTTAAAACTTGATAAGGTGAATGTTCTAAGCGTGGGATACAGTTTGTTGAAGTCACAAAAAAAAAAAAACGGCCAGAGTTGCCATCACAAAGTTTTAAATTACCGTGTTTCGGAATAAAAACTACAAAATTGACGTGTATTTACTTTACATTAACACGTAAGGTTAAAAATGACAATAATCGGTTAAATAATTTCCCTTTTGAAATCGGTTGAATAATACATTATTCTTCACAATCGTCATACAAATTTATCGTAACTAACATTTTTTTTCTTCGGCTTTATTCAATGTATATTGGTTTTTTTCCTTTTATTGTTTATCTTTGTTGTGTTTTTTGTTTAATTGATTTACGCAATTTCCTTCGGATCGGATAAAAGTGCTTACAGCCAGTAAAGCTCAATTTATTGAGGAAGTAATAATTTTATTCCTTGTTTTTGTGTAATAATTTTATTCCTTGGTTTTGTGTTGCACTATAATGACTTATAAACTATCGATTAAATTATTAGGAAGAAACAATTATACATTGGATTGCAGTATCTTTGAACACGGCAATGAACCGAAGATATCCAAATTTCCTTGTGACACGGGAGTTGCTGTGAGTATGGGAACACTGCAGGGCGCGTTGGTGGACGTGTTAGGGTGGGGGAAAAACAGACGCGAGATTTGAATAAATACAATGGGAGTTTGAATTCAGGGAGACAGTCGGGATTCGATTTTGAATTCGAAGTACAGTAACGAGAGCCCTCGGCTGGCAAAGCTATGGAACTTCTGACTTAGATTAATGATAGAAATACCTAAAAAGTATTTTTTAGATCTGGTTCAGAGATTTCATTAGCGTAAGCTAGCCGAGTGGCTATGTAGCTTCAGTGTAGATCGCGAATTAGTTTTAATTTAATTTTACTGATTATTATTAAGTGCAATTCTTTATTATAAAATTTTAATTGTAATCCGCTAAATAAATTCAGTGAAAGACCTGTGATGAAGCGCTCCTGATTGGTTCGAATGCATTAATTTTATTATTTATTTGCATGTTTGGGTTTCTGCATGTTGTGTTTCTTTTACTGATTTTTATAACTTTTACGGAGATTTTTAATAAAAGATATCTAATGAATTATTAGCTAGGTTTACATCGATACTATTAATTATTGATTAATTACTGAATGAAATTATTATGAAAAGGTTTACATTGATACTATTAATTATTGATTGTTTAATGAATGGAATTATTATGAAATAAGCCTTATGACCATAATTATATTGAATTTAACTGATAAAATGAAATCTAACTTAAGTAAATAACCACAATATGATGTTGTTAGAATAAAATGAAATTAAATCTGTTTGACTTTAAAGTACATATATAAATTGAATGAATCTTGGTTAAAACTATCATATTAGATATTAAGGGTTAAATAGATTTTCGTTAGGGTGTATTTAAATAATGAAATGAAATTTTACTATGTCATTACTTTGGAAGTAAATAGAGTGGTGAATAATTCTAGGAAAATATGGTCTATAAACAAACTGATGATTTGTACGTATCATGTTGAATATTCTCTACATATAAATATGCCTCTATTGAATGTATATGTATGTATGTATATGTATATATATATATATATATGTATATTTGGCTTCATTTAGACATTACACAAATTTTGTAGTTCAAACATTAGTTTAAGAACTTGTAGTTTTTAAATGGATGTTGGAACGAGGTAACACAGGTGGTTTGTAGTCTGGAATGCGTTCAAGGATACTTTTAGCTCTTGAATACATTCTAAGATGAGGAAATTATACACTGAACCTTGACATTACACAACTATTGTAGTTTTGAACATTGATTTAAGAATTTATGTTCTTAAATGGGTGTCGAGACGAGGTATCTGGTAAACTGGAGTGTCTCATTCTCACGATGATTTTCATTGAACTAAATAATCTATGTTAAGGTGAATCCATAAATGTTTGTATTCGCCAGTGTTTTATTATAGGTTTCCCTATAAGGCTAGGCCTGTCTAAGCCACAGTTCATCGCGTCATCTATGCTAGGTAGATCCTAACCTTGGCCTATCTAGTAGAGAAAGTTGCGTGTACTTCCTACCAACCTCTGCGTTTGTATTTGCCTAACTGAACTATGTTCTTGGTAAATACTATACGTACGTTTCCTTATCTATGATAAGAGTTCCTCATCTTTGATGAGAGACATTGGACAAACTCCACCAAACACCTAGTGTATGGTAGTTGTTTGAACTGCAACAAAGGTTAGTAATTTATATTTGGACAGTGGTATGAAGTTCTATTTAGACTAATAGAGAAACATATTCACTTTTCCAATTAATTTATTGCTAATTTTTGTGGACGGTCTTTGTTAAGTCCTAAATGCGGATTTACTGAGATTTAAGCCAAGCCTTAATCAAGCCCTCTTGTGTTTTTCAAACATACAAACATTGATGGATTATAAAACCTATTAAATATACATTCTCTTTTCATTGTGAAAATGAGATACTCTCAGAGATTCTGATTGAGTAAATGAATATGTTATATTTTAATTGTTTTATTTATCTCTCGACACTACTATGTCCTTGATAAATCCATTCAGTTCCTAAGAGAGCCTGATATATTCAAATGTTTAACAACTTAATTACTGGTTCAATGTTTCAATTGAACAACCTATTCTGGTTAATGAATGCTGTTTCATGTGAATGCTGTGAGTCATGCAAAGACAAACCTACACAATACACCTACTCTACATGTTGGTCTTATACCTTTAATTATTCTATTTTTCCTTATAGGACACTCGAAAGGTTGCGTTGTCGCCAGTCGCCAGTCGCCGACGACCCATCTCACAATGGTGGCGAGGCTTGACAATATAGCGGACTATAGACTCGTAACTCAGTAGGTCTTCCTATGGAAACTTACACTATACAATCCTAATGTGACAAAAGTAGTAGGTTTCGTGATCGAATTTCAAAGTAGTCGTGTGACCGAAGTTCCCGTATGGGCTAGTAAGCACACAATGAAAAGATCAGTAGACACGATCTCCTTTTGTTCACGAGGAACACATCTTATTACCATGTCTGATTACAGCTTGGTAATTACATCAACTCTAGTAATTCACTGGTTATGTCTATATGACGTCCCAAGGGATTACTCAAATACAGTCATTGCATGATTGTGCTGCAGCGGTATGAAACAAGCATTTGTTAGACAGGATATATTTTTCCGTCTAACTTACTGTAGAAATTTGGGTACTCTCATTTCCTACCTACTACCTTTCTTTTGATTTGATAGCACCAACGTTGTGCCTAATTTAATTTAGAGCCTTCAGCACGGTGTGGATCGGTTAGGGTCGGAGGGGAAAGGAGGTTGCGACCCTCGGGTTCAATTGAACCCGGCCTTTTAATTCCCTAATACCAATAAACCCTATCCTAACAGATTAACACATACAAACAAACACTACACATTATTTTTCACAATTATCTGAGATAATTTATTAACTGAATAAATTATTTCAAGATAATTAATAACTATATAATATGTATTTAATCATTATTTCAATTACTTATATATTTTTATTTATTTCATTTGTTTAGAGTTATTAGAATCTATCTATTATATCAGGATTGAACTAAAAATACATGTAAAAGAAACTTAGACACTATTCAATTAATCAATGTCATTATAGAATACCCTATAAATAATTATTTAACTTTATTTCTATTTTAGCTATCTAGATTCACTAAAAATATTAGCAATTATAATTTACACATTCTTAAGGAGACGACAGATATTTAGTTAAACAGTAGGTGATAGTTATTTCTAAATAAATAAGTCTATTAATATTTATTCTTAATGGTTCTAATTTACTAAATTTTATTAATTCCTAATTAATTTACTAATAAGGTGTTATAAAGCTTAATATCTTTCTTTCCTTTTAATAGTATTCCAGAAGTTGGTTATCTATAGTATTTATATCACTGGTAAGTGTAAATATCTTTTCAATTAAATTTTAGGATAAATTAATTTCAGGAATTTAATGTCATTATGCAGAGATGTTATTTTAAATTAATGGCTAGGTAGGATGTTAGTTAGAGTTTATATAGAAATCAAGGCTTCTAATAACATATACTATGTCTTTCCTTCGGCATACCATAAAAAGAACTGAAGTTACTCTGAAACAAAAATCAAACACAACGTAGAGTCCTTCTTTATACTAGACGATCACAATTATAAGGCCAAAGATAATTGATATCCTCTTAAGCTTAATATTAGCTTGTAACGCCACTACCATGATAGTGTTACAAATTGGTCTTCGTGACCAGGATGTTATAAATTTATATATGTTGGGGTCTTTCTCATCACACCCCATAGCATAGGAGTATAATATCATTACAAAATGGTGCCGTGACCAGGATTATCATAAGCAGGATGATTAGTCATCGGAGCACTATAGAGATCGTTTCAATTTGGTGCCGTGACCAGGATATTTATGGTTGCACAAATGCCGGAGTAAGCGAGTATCTTAGAAGCTTTAAAGTAACTTTTCAAAACATTTACAGTGAATAAATGTAATGCCAGTGATAAAATGATAATAGTTGCACTGATAGTTAACAAGAATATACATGTACCATTGATTGCATTTGGAAGAAGACACAAAGCATATTACTTAACAATTCTTTAAGTCATTTTACACAAAATAAGATAAACCTATTAAATTTATATTATGTAAGCACATTAACTTGTTTTAGACAATCTAAAAATGGATCTATAGGTATATAGCATCTTGGCGCAGTTAGAATTACAGTTAGGTACATAAATCTAAATAAATCTGTTTTAAGAGTAATATTGAAGAGATGTTTAATACTTAAAAGTTGCATTAAGTTTCTCAGTAATAAGATTTAAATGGTCAGACCATAGCAGCCTACTGTCTCATGTATTGTTACTAATGATGGATAGTTACATATTTAAATAATTATTTATTCATGAAATTACATGAAAGTATCTACCTACACAACATTACTAAAATTGACTAGTAGTATATTGAAGTGTGTCTCAAGCACATCTAATTATTATCTGATTATTATTATATTATCGTCAATCAATAGACATTGTTAGGATAGTTAATAAAATTTAGATTGTATTAATTAAATATTGTTAGGGAAAATTTTAAATAAAAGCCTGCAGTAAATTTTAATATTACTTACAGATACAAATTATTCTAGGTTATGTACAATTTAAACTTATTTTGTCACATTTAGTCACTGACGCTGAAGTAATTTCCTTCCTTGCTGAAATTGGTCCCAATAGTTATGCGTTGATCATCCTTAAGGGCTGGTTAGATGTACGTGGAAGTCGGACTGAAATAATAGTATTTAATAGTATTAAAAATATGCACACATAATGTGAAGATAGAATGTATTAATATTATAGTTAGTGCAAATTGGAAATTAATTATAATATTAACTAACTGTGGAATTAATTTTTATTCATTTATTTACAGAGACTGTACAGGAAAGACTATGTATTTTGGTATATTTATTCATGTTAATGTTAGATTTTAGAAATAATTAAGCGTAGTCATTGCCATCATAGCAAATTATACTTAGTTTAAATAACAGATTTTAAAGTATAGAATTCAGTGCATTTTAGTCATGTGTGCGAGAATGTACTGGTTAAATAGAAATTGAATTAGGTTATGAAGGTAACAGGGTTATTTTGACCTTGAATTTTAGGAATTGACTGCAACTGTTTAAGATAATTTTATTTGTAAAAAAGAGTATAGCTTACCGAATGACATAGCATTCATAAGAACTATAAAACCAATTCATGAATCCTTGGAGCTTGGTACTTATAAGTTGTCTGTTAAATGAAATAGAATTTGTCCTTTTATTTCAATAAACGTTCTTCGTAGGTATCTTTTAGTCACAATAGCTTAATAGGTTAGGTTGTAAACATGGCACTCTTATTCGGACTCTTTATGTATACTTCAATTCTATTCTAATATACTAAAGAACCAATAAATTTGCTTATAAATAATCAATTATCAGTTGTCTAAAAGGGATCGTACAGAATTACAGAACTACTTAATTAAAATCAAAAATATGTGTTTGTGACCATAGATTATACACTTTTAACTAGTTTGTGACATTAAAGATTGCGTTTCAAAAACGGTTACAATAAATTCTTTTGAAAAAGTTCTTGTTTTTTTAATATTAATAAGACATTATTGGGGAAAAATATAGAACATTTTTTTTTATGAACAATTTATTACATTATATTTATTTTAATTTATTTTGTTAGCTGCCTTCGGATTTTTGAACTGTCAGTTGTCAAAGTGAAGGAAACTTTTATTTCAAATTTGAATTGAATAGAATTTTATGTTAACTTTGTTAACTACTAGTGTTTATATCAGAGGATGTGTGGTTTTAAAAGTATTTTGATTGAATGAGTGTCTTGGTCTAGACCGATATTTTACTAAATTACGCTATCGCGCCACCTATTGTGAAATACGTGTAAGTAGTTAATCAAATCTTTAAATATAAAATGTAACAACTAACTTATTTTTTAGTTTAGAATAGCATTAATAATACAAATATAATAAACGGATTAGGTATACTCATTCAATAATAGATACCTACATAACAACTTTGCAATTGCGCTAAATTATCTTCTAATATTTAGTGTTTGCGAAAAGTAAAAATAGATGGCATTTTAAAGTTAATTATACTAGTAGGTAACTACTTTATTTATATTTAAAAATATCGTGCCATCTGTTATCTGCTTATTTATAAAAAGCTAGTAATAATAAATGTAATATTTACATAGGTAGGTACCTACATAACGTGATCTGTAAGCGAAGCGAATGTACCTACCAACAGGTTAAACAAACGTATGACGCCATCTGTTATCCCTAACTTTAACAATGCAAGTATATCAAAATATCATCAACATCTCGCTCGTTCTTAAGCGGTTACGCTAAGAGGTGAGACAAACATTAGTATTTTTAATACCTGAGCATACAGCGCCATCTTGTTCCCGTTCCTATAGTTTTAGAAAATATCAACACCATCTCGCTCGTTCTTAAGCGTTTACGCTAAGAGGAGGTGAGACAAACTTAGTATTTTTAGAATACCAATATCGAGTAGTCGCGAACCTAGTATTTTGTCACTGGTATTTGTCACTGATATTTTAAAATAACAGTCACTGTGATAACTAGTATTGCCATGTACCTAGTACGACACAGCTCTAATTATATAGTTGTAGTAGGATTGGTAGCGACATCTGGTGGACAAACGTGAATTAATATCGAGTGGCTTACGGAGGTTATGGTTGGTTGTGCTATGTGTTCGTAGATGGCGCTGACAATGATTTTACTATAAAATTTTCGTAAAAGAATTTAAAATGTTTCATATCGGTAACGCCATCTGTTGAGAGTGAGCGGTATTGAAAGGTTGGTTTTGAAGTAGAAGTGGCACAATATTGAGTGGAGATTTGGAAGTGTTTATTGTGAAACAAAGATGGCGTGGTTGTGATCTTATAAATTGTATACAATGGTTCAGTGGATAAGGGTATTGAATGTCATATGCAAGGTAGTGAGTTCAATCCGAGTGAATTGAATTTCAATTAAAAATATATACTGTAGTATTTATTATAATAAAGACGATTAGGGATAGTATGAATTTGGCAGTTAACATTTATGAGGATTTGAGATTTTTTCTAATTATTATGATTTCACTGTGATAGTTTTATTATTCTTTTGTTGATGGATGCATTGTTTGGTGTGAATGGAATTGAATTGATGTTTGATAAGAATGTTATCAATGAATACTAGAGAAGAAATGAAGTTGTCATATTTCATTTGAAAGTATGATAGTTGAAATATAATTAAACTTGTAAACATTTAATATTTTAAAATTAAAACTAAGTTTTAATATTGCAGATTCCGGTCGACTTGATAAAATTTCAATAAAATATTAGAAGTTTAAAAGGTGATTAGAAAGAGATAGTTTTGTGTGAACATTTGGAAAGTTTATTTAAATTAAACTCAAATTAAATAGCTTAAATAGTGTGCGGTGAATCTTTTTTTAAATTAAAATAAATTAATTAAAATTTAGATAAACATTATCAGTGATACATTTGAAGCAAATTAAATCTATAACAATGCCTAGGCGTCAATCTAAAGCTAGTCCTGTTGGAACCAAGACAACCAATTCTAATAACAAGCGAGTGTCTGCAGTTAGACCTGCTACTAAAGTAAGGAAGATTAATTCTTTACAATACATATCTCGATTGATGGAAAAGGCAATGAATAACATCAATAATAAAATCTCGGAGTTGGAAAATAGAATGTCTACTCCCAGTGGATCATCGGACAATGTTATGCCGAGAGAAAATTGTATTCAACCTATCATACAGCCGGGAACATCAACGGTATACTATCCAGTGGCGCAGATGCCTACGGAAAGACCTAAGTTTCCATTTAAAGGAAAACACCCTGTGACGTTCATCGAAGACCTGACTGCTTATTTAAGAAGGTCTGCACCAGAGGCGAGAGATATAATAGACATTGTCATAGATTGTCTTGAAAATGAATCGCGAAATTGGGCGCGTATTTATAGAGATAGATGGACAGTGTTTGAAGACTTCAAAAGGGATTTTTTAGACACATATTGGGGCGAGGCTGAGCAGAATGAATTAAGAAGACGAATCAGTCAGAATTCGTGGGACGGAGTTCAGTCTATGTTAAGCCATTTCATTACTTTATGTGGACAAGCGAAGATGTTGACGTATCCTATTCAAGAGAGACAATTAATAAACGACATTATGAATCATTTTCCTAAAGATGTTCAATATGCTTGGTCAACAAGTAATTACACATCGATTCTTCAAGCTACGGAGTTTCTACGAAAGTTAGATAACATTAATAAGCAAAATAACTTCAGTAGTGGCATTAATGCCCATTCTAGCAGCGTTCAAAGACCTAAGATGGCAGCTCAACAGCAGAATGGCAGAGGCGGTCTCAACCGGAAGCGAATTATAAACACTAGATCAATGAGTAAGGTGATACCAAACAAGAAGAATAGCATTAATGGTACAAATAGAGTAGATAATGATAACAATGTTTCTATAGAAAACTCTGTATCAACAGAGAATTTAAACTAATAAGTGTTGATGTGACAGACCCCGGTACATCAACTTTAGTAGGGGCGAACAGTACATCAGTAGCTTTAAGAATTATGCTTAAACTCGGGTGGGAACCTGGACAGACATTAGGTAGACATAATAATGGTATACGTAAACCAATCATAGCTAAGGGACAATATTGTAAATCAGGGTTAGGCTCAGGATTAAATAAAAATAATTCAACAGATTTCAAGTATAAAATCATACAAACATTAAAAAATCAATCGGAAATAGATAATGAGTCATTAGTGCAAACCGAAGCAGTCTTTTCATTATTTGACGAGGAAGATAATATTACCGCGGATAAATTAGAAATAATTAAATCTGAGATTGAAGTGATAGTATCTGGTAAACGAGTCATATGTTTAATCGATACAGGGAGTGACATAACCTGCATTTCAGAATCATTTTGGGAATCTTTAAAATCATTAACTGGGAACAAATTAGACATGTTACCTGTTAAGCCGATTCAGATACGTGGAGCAGTAGGACAAAAGAGTGCTAAAATACAACAAATGGTTTTATTGCCTGTAAGATTTGGGGTAATTGATTTAGAGATTAGATTTTTTATAGTACCAAAATTAGTTCATTCAATGATATTAGGATTTGACTGGCTTATGGCAAATAATGTTAATATTAAATTACAAGAGCCATCCATAGGGTTAGTTATCGAACATAGAGATCAACGAGTATTAATTCCGTTTATTAAATATAATTTTGAGGAAAAGAGAATTTGTGATATTACAAAGGTAGATAATAGCTTTGATTTCAATAAATATTTACAAGAAATAAAGACGGGTACACCTCTTAAAGGAACTCAATTAAATAAATTAAAACAGATTCTAATTAAATATAGCGAAGTATTTGTTAAAAGGTTAGGTAGAGCTAATTGTTATCAACATATTATCAAAATGATGGATCATAGTCCAATATTTAAACGGTCTTATCCCGTTCCGTACGCGTATAGACAAAAAAATGGAAGAAAAATTAGCCGAAATGGTTGATATGGGAATAATATCTAGAGGTTCAACACCGTATTGTAGTCCGTTAACTTACACCTTAAAATCTGATGGTTCAATTAGAGTTCTACTAGATGCACGTGAAATCAATAAATACATGATAGCTGAGTCGGAAGCACCTCCGATGCAAATAGATGTTTTAAATTCATTTCATGGGGTTAATTATATTAGTATAATAGACTTGAATAATGCATATTTTCAAATTGCCATTTCTGAGGATAGTAAAAAGTATACCGGGTTCACATTTAATGGAAAATCTTATATGTACAATGTTTTACCACAAGGACTTAAGACTTCAGTAGGTAGTTTCAGTAGAGCTATGGACTTAATATTAGGGCCTGAAGTTAGACATTTTTGCGTGAATTATTTAGATGACCTTGCTATCTTAACTCAAGGAACGTTAAATGAACATTTAGAACATATTGATATAATATTAAACAAATTAAAGTCAGCGGGGTTAACATGTAATCTTGAAAAATGTAAATTCATATGTAAAGAAGTTAAAATGTTAGGACATATTATTTCTACCGAGGGAATTAAAACTGACCCAGAAAAAATAGAGTCAATTAAGAATTTCCCAGTTCCCAAGAAAATAAAACATTTAAGAGCATTTTTAGGACTCTGTAATTATTATAGGCGGTTCATCCCTGATTATAATAGTATAATTCAACCTTTATGCCAATTATTAAAAAAGAGCAAAGGATGGATTTGGACTTCAGAAGCACAAGTAGCCTTTGAAAAATTGAAAAATAGTTTTTTAAAGACAATAATGTTGCATCATCCGGATATGTCTAAACCTTTTTATTTACAAACAGATAGTTCGGGAGTAGGTCTTGCGGGGGTTTTATTTCAGTACGATGAACAAGGGGAAATGAAAATATTAGGCTATTGTAGCAGATCTCTTAGGGGCGCCGAATTAAGATGGACTGTTACTGAACAAGAGTTTTGGGCTATAATCTATTGTTTAAGGAAGTTTGAAACCTATTTGAGGGGCGCAAAGCTTATAATTAGAACTGATCACAAAGCATTGACGTTTGTTAGGACATGGAAATTGTATAATAGTCGAATAATTAGATGGATATTGTTTCTCGAACAATTCGATTATAGTATCGAACATATAAAAGGTAGAGATAATGTCGCTGTTGATGTGTTATCTAGGTTCCCACCTGATTCATCAATGATACAAGAAGATAGAATCTATTGTCCTGAAATACATTATATGGAAATTAATAAAAATAAAACATTGATAACAAACTTAAAAAAATATATCTAGTTTTCAATCTAACGATAATGAAGTACAGTTGATAATGAATATTATAAATAATATTAGTAATAATCATAGTGGTAGAATAAATAATATTGCTAAGCGCTGTTATATCAAGAATGGAGTGTTATATTTTAAAATTGATTCAGATAAACATGTAATTTATTTACCCTCTCAGTTACGAGAGGAAGTAATTTCTCAAATTCATAAAGAAATGGGACATCAAGGGGTTTTTAAGGTACTCAAATATCTTAAGGATAGATTTTATTTTCCTAATATGCATAGAACAGTTAAAGTATTATTAAAGACTTGTCATCTCTGTCAAGTTTCTAAAAGTGATAATATAAAATATGTAGGCAAATGTAAATCTATTGTGACAGAAGAAATAGGTGACTTAGTTATGGCAGACTTATATGGACCATTGCCGAAAGGACGGTTTGGTTCTGCTTATATATTTGTAATTCAGGATTCATTTAGTAAATTTGTTAAATTATATGATTTGTCTAAAGCCACTTCTCGTTCAGTTATTACAAAATTAAAACAATTTGTTAAAATAATTAAGCCTAAAGTAATTATGACTGATAATGGTGGTCAATTTTCATCTGAAAGTTGGAAACAAACTTTAAAAGATATGGGTATAAAACCTATATTTACAACTGTAAGAAATCCTCGACCTAATACGACAGAGAGGGTTAACAGAGAACTAGGACATTTATTTCGAACATATTGCCATAAAAATCATAAAAGTTGGGTAACAATATTAAATAAAATCGAAACATTATATAACAACACATTTCATGAAAGTACGGGATTTACTCCTAATGAAATATTATATGGATTGAGTAATGACATGTCATTTGATAGTTGTTTGCCTCAATTAAATAAGTCTAAAGATATTAATCAAATTAGAATTCAAGTTAGGGAAAATTTAAAAGATAACAGTATTAAACGACAAACTAAATTTAATAGGTCCCATCGTTTAATTGAATTTCAGATTGGAGATTATGTAAAGATTCGTAAAGTAAATAAGTCAGAGGCTCAAAAGAAACTTATAAAAAAGTTTCAATTGCTGTATGAAGGACCTTATGTAGTTAGTGCGATTCCATTTGCAAATGTTTACACATTAATGGATCCTATAACTAAAGAAATTAGAGGAAACTTTAATACAATACATCTAAATAGATATTATCAATAATAAATTGATCACGATCAATTATAGATGTTATCAATGTTTAACTGTTGATATAAACAATTGAATTAATAATGTGGAATTGAAAAGGATAGATTTTAAACTAGAATATCAATAAACTTTATTGAAGATTTATTATATTTTCACAATAATTTAATGTCAAAACTATAGATGATTTTGTAAGGAAATGAATTGCACTTAAATGTTAACTGTTGATATAACAATTGAATTAATAATGTGGAATTGAAAAGGATAGATTTTAAACTAGAATATCAATAAACTTTATTGGAGACTTATTATATTTTCACAATAATTTAATGTCAAAATTATAGATGATTTTATAAGGAAATGAATTGCACTTAAATAAGTTAGATATGTAAGTAAAAGATTAGGTTATTAAGATAGTAATTAGTTGAATAAAATAGATAGTAATAAGTTAGATAAGTGTAATTGTAATTAGGTTTAGTTATGAATAAAAATAAAAATTAGGGAAATGATGGGTCAGGGAAATGACTCAACTAATTTTATTGGAACGCTTAAAAGTTCTCACATAACTATATAACAATTTAATTTTCAATTGACTATTAAGTCATATATAAATTTTTCTTATCAATACTTAACTTATTAAGCGCTAGCTTAATAAAAATAGTTGGTGGGGAGTAGGGCGGTCATTTCTTCACAAAAGTAACTGAACATTTTCAGCTATATTCAATCTAAATTAAATTGTAAAAATATAGGTCAAACTTTAAAGTTGACTGTTTGCAATACAAGTTGTCCAAGTACTGCAATATACTAAACAACATATCACCAATTCATATTAGTATTAGATATGAATTGTGCAATTGTATTCAAATATTTTAATTTATTCATTCTGAAAGGAGACGGATACGATTCCATACATTCTTGGGCTGAAATGCAACGTAAAATATAACGTAATGAAAATGGTACTAATTAATGTATTTACGCTTATTGATCCCTCGCTGAAAATTCTGTACATTTTGGCTATTTAAGAGCGGAGTTATTAGACGTTAGTAAAATTGAGGTTATGTTACAATGTCTATGAAAAACCCAATCACTAAGTTCCTGAAGCACTAATGGTTATCATATTATACAAATATCAATCACTTGAAACCATAAATAAATATCAGGAATGGACTCAGGATGCATCTGAATACACTGAAAACATTAAACAATTATAAACATGATTACATGAAACGAGTGACAGTGACGGGTCCATGACAGGGCACACAGTTTCAATATCAGTCAGCTGTCAAAGCTGTTATTAAAAATAATTAGGATTTATTTTCAATCGATACGAAATCGATAATAATTTGGGTTTATCAGATATTAAAATTTTATTTTCGATATTAATGTAACTTTATTTAAATACACTTTATTGTTTATAACTTCAATTGTGTACCTGAATACTTTGAGTTAATTAACTAGTGCAAACTTTTTTTTAAATTCTATAATCGATTATAGTTAAATCGATACCCAATTAATTTGACGAAAACTATCTTTTTCATTTTTCTCAGCTTCCAGATTCGGAATTGAGCTGATATTTTATATTTAAAAAAAAAAAAAAAAAAAAGTCCCCATCTCTTTAAAATAAGATGAACTGCACTCTGTTAAGTTGTATATTTAACATTGAAGAGCCGGATTTTATATTTTAAAACAATATGTGTATTGTTATAAGATAAAATTGAGCCTAGATGTAGGAATTCAAATCAGATAGGATCCATGTGAGTGTGAGAGTTGGTGAAGGAGCTGGAATGGTTGGTTGGAATTGATTATTTTGATTTTAACCATTGAATATAACTCTAGTAGTATGATTGATGAGAGGTTGGATGTTTGGGAGAAGAGTATGCTTCTAAGTGCTGTTGATTGAAGCTGAATGTAAAGATTCATGAGTGTCCTTTCAATTGAGAAGTAACATGATACAGAATTGTGTTATTTGGTTACGTTGTTGTGATTAATTAATAATTACGATAAACTACATTATATAATTAAGGGGCGATTGTAACGTAACAAATAAACACAATTCAGTTCTAATTTATTAGTGCCATAAATTTTAAGATAACAAACGCATAAATTGAAATGTGAGTTGACACGTAAACATAAAACAGTCAAGTTAATGTACAAAAATTGCTCTAATCCATTAAGATTTCAAATTTTAAGTTGTACTTAAGAATAGAAATTTATTACCTGGGAACTCAAACAGTTTGACTAACGTGTTGAAATATTAGGTAATAAATATTATATTCGAGACAGGCTTAAAATTTTGTGTTGACAGAATTGTTAAAACTTGATAAGGTGAATGTTCTAAGCGTGGGATACAGTTTGTTGAAGTCAAAAAAAAAAAAAAACGGCCAGAGTTGCCATCACAAAGTTTTAAATTACCGTGTTTCGGAATAAAAACTACAAAATTGACGTGTATTTACTTTACATTAACACGTAAGGTTAAAAATGACAATAATCGGTTAAATAATTTCCCTTTTGAAATCGGTTGAATAATACATTATTCTTCACAATCGTCATACAAATTTATCGTAACTAACATTTTTTTTCTTCGGCTTTATTCAATGTATATTGGTTTTTTTCCTTTTATTGTTTATCTTTGTTGTGTTTTTTGTTTAATTGATTTACGCAATTTCCTTCGGATCGGATAAAAGTGCTTACAGCCAGTAAAGCTCAATTTATTGAGGAAGTAATAATTTTATTCCTTGTTTTTGTGTAATAATTTTATTCCTTGGTTTTGTGTTGCACTATAATGACTTATAAACTATCGATTAAATTATTAGGAAGAAACAATTATACATTGGATTGCAGTATCTTTGAACACGGCAATGAACCGAAGATATCCAAATTTCCTTGTGACACGGGAGTTGCTGTGAGTATGGGAACACTGCAGGGCGCGTTGGTGGACGTGTTAGGGTGGGGGAAAAACAGACGCGAGATTTGAATAAATACAATGGGAGTTTGAATTCAGGGAGACAGTCGGGATTCGATTTTGAATTCGAAGTACAGTAACGAGAGCCCTCGGCTGGCAAAGCTATGGAACTTCTGACTTAGATTAATGATAGAAATACCTAAAAAGTATTTTTTAGATCTGGTTCAGAGATTTCATTAGCGTAAGCTAGCCGAGTGGCTATGTAGCTTCAGTGTAGATCGCGAATTAGTTTTAATTTAATTTTACTGATTATTATTAAGTGCAATTCTTTATTATAAAATTTTAATTGTAATCCGCTAAATAAATTCAGTGAAAGACCTGTGATGAAGCGCTCCTGATTGGTTCGAATGCATTAATTTTATTATTTATTTGCATGTTTGGGTTTCTGCATGTTGTGTTTCTTTTACTGATTTTTATAACTTTTACGGAGATTTTTAATAAAAGATATCTAATGAATTATTAGCTAGGTTTACATCGATACTATTAATTATTGATTAATTACTGAATGAAATTATTATGAAAAGGTTTACATTGATACTATTAATTATTGATTGTTTAATGAATGGAATTATTATGAAATAAGCCTTATGACCATAATTATATTGAATTTAACTGATAAAATGAAATCTAACTTAAGTAAATAACCACAATATGATGTTGTTAGAATAAAATGAAATTAAATCTGTTTGACTTTAAAGTACATATATAAATTGAATGAATCTTGGTTAAAACTATCATATTAGATATTAAGGGTTAAATAGATTTTCGTTAGGGTGTATTTAAATAATGAAATGAAATTTTACTATGTCATTACTTTGGAAGTAAATAGAGTGGTGAATAATTCTAGGAAAATATGGTCTATAAACAAACTGATGATTTGTACGTATCATGTTGAATATTCTCTACATATAAATATGCCTCTATTGAATGTATATGTATGTATGTATATGTATATATATATATATATATATATGTATATTTGGCTTCATTTAGACATTACACAAATTTTGTAGTTCAAACATTAGTTTAAGAACTTGTAGTTTTTAAATGGATGTTGGAACGAGGTAACACAGGTGGTTTGTAGTCTGGAATGCGTTCAAGGATACTTTTAGCTCTTGAATACATTCTAAGATGAGGAAATTATACACTGAACCTTGACATTACACAACTATTGTAGTTTTGAACATTGATTTAAGAATTTATGTTCTTAAATGGGTGTCGAGACGAGGTATCTGGTAGACTGGAGTGTCTCATTCTCACGATGATTTTCATTGAACTAAATAATCTATGTTAAGGTGAATCCATAAATGTTTGTATTCGCCAGTGTTTTATTATAGGTTTCCCTATAAGGCTAGGCCTGTCTAAGCCACAGTTCATCGCGTCATCTATGCTAGGTAGATCCTAACCTTGGCCTATCTAGTAGAGAAAGTTGCGTGTACTTCCTACCAACCTCTGCGTTTGTATTTGCCTAACTGAACTATGTTCTTGGTAAATACTATACGTACGTTTCCTTATCTATGATAAGAGTTCCTCATCTTTGATGAGAGACATTGGACAAACTCCACCAAACACCTAGTGTATGGTAGTTGTTTGAACTGCAACAAAGGTTAGTAATTTATATTTGGACAGTGGTATGAAGTTCTATTTAGACTAATAGAGAAACATATTCACTTTTCCAATTAATTTATTGCTAATTTTTGTGGACGGTCTTTGTTAAGTCCTAAATGCGGATTTACTGAGATTTAAGCCAAGCCTTAATCAAGCCCTCTTGTGTTTTTCAAACATACAAACATTGATGGATTATAAAACCTATTAATTATACATTCTCTTTTCATTGTGAAAATGAGATACTCTCAGAGATTCTGATTGAGTAAATGAATATGTTATATTTTAATTGTTTTATTTATCTCTCGACACTACTATGTCCTTGATAAATCCATTCAGTTCCTAAGAGAGCCTGATATATTCAAATGTTTAACAACTTAATTACTGGTTCAATGTTTCAATTGAACAACCTATTCTGGTTAATGAATGCTGTTTCATGTGAATGCTGTGAGTCATGCAAAGACAAACCTACACAATACACCTACTCTACATGTTGGTCTTATACCTTTAATTATTCTATTTTTCCTTATAGGACACTCGAAAGGTTGCGTTGTCGCCAGTCGCCAGTCGCCGACGACCCATCTCACAATGGTGGCGAGGCTTGACAATATAGCGGACTATAGACTCGTAACTCAGTAGGTCTTCCTATGGAAACTTACACTATACAATCCTAATGTGACAAAAGTAGTAGGTTTCGTGATCGAATTTCAAAGTAGTCGTGTGACCGAAGTTCCCGTATGGGCTAGTAAGCACACAATGAAAAGATCAGTAGACACGATCTCCTTTTGTTCACGAGGAACACATCTTATTACCATGTCTGATTACAGCTTGGTAATTACATCAACTCTAGTAATTCACTGGTTATGTCTATATGACGTCCCAAGGGATTACTCAAATACAGTCATTGCATGATTGTGCTGCAGCGGTATGAAACAAGCATTTGTTAGACAGGATATATTTTTCCGTCTAACTTACTGTAGAAATTTGGGTACTCTCATTTCCTACCTACTACCTTTCTTTTGATTTGATAGCACCAACGTTGTGCCTAATTTAATTTAGAGCCTTCAGCACGGTGTGGATCGGTTAGGGTCGGAGGGGAAAGGAGGTTGCGACCCTCGGGTTCAATTGAACCCGGCCTTTTAATTCCCTAATACCAATAAACCCTATCCTAACAGATTAACACATACAAACAAACACTACACATTATTTTTCACAATTATCTGAGATAATTTATTAACTGAATAAATTATTTCAAGATAATTAATAACTATATAATATGTATTTAATCATTATTTCAATTACTTATATATTTTTATTTATTTCATTTGTTTAGAGTTATTAGAATCTATCTATTATATCAGGATTGAACTAAAAATACATGTAAAAGAAACTTAGACACTATTCAATTAATCAATGTCATTATAGAATACCCTATAAATAATTATTTAACTTTATTTCTATTTTAGCTATCTAGATTCACTAAAAATATTAGCAATTATAATTTACACATTCTTAAGGAGACGACAGATATTTAGTTAAACAGTAGGTGATAGTTATTTCTAAATAAATAAGTCTATTAATATTTATTCTTAATGGTTCTAATTTACTAAATTTTATTAATTCCTAATTAATTTACTAATAAGGTGTTATAAAGCTTAATATCTTTCTTTCCTTTTAATAGTATTCCAGAAGTTGGTTATCTATAGTATTTATATCACTGGTAAGTGTAAATATCTTTTCAATTAAATTTTAGGATAAATTAATTTCAGGAATTTAATGTCATTATGCAGAGATGTTATTTTAAATTAATGGCTAGGTAGGATGTTAGTTAGAGTTTATATAGAAATCAAGGCTTCTAATAACATATACTATGTCTTTCCTTCGGCATACCATAAAAAGAACTGAAGTTACTCTGAAACAAAAATCAAACACAACGTAGAGTCCTTCTTTATACTAGACGATCACAATTATAAGGCCAAAGATAATTGATATCCTCTTAAGCTTAATATTAGCTTGTAACGCCACTACCATGATAGTGTTACAAATTGGTCTTCGTGACCAGGATGTTATAAATTTATATATGTTGGGGTCTTTCTCATCACACCCCATAGCATAGGAGTATAATATCATTACAAAATGGTGCCGTGACCAGGATTATCATAAGCAGGATGATTAGTCATCGGAGCACTATAGAGATCGTTTCAGTTTGAAATGATGAAATTTTTATTTGTAAGTCATATAGCATGTCTTTTGAACTGAGGTTGTATATTCTTTGGAACTTGTTCTTTGAAACTATACACTAGTAATGGTACACTAATATTTGGTTAAAATACCAAAGCTGTAAACAATCTAATTTACGAGAACATCTGGTGATTGAAAGAAAAAATAGGTAGGCGTATTATCTGCTACATAGGGTCTGTGTCAGTACTTCGTAAATTTGTGTCAGCTATATAGTGTCTGATAATCATCAGGGCCTATGCAAACCACGTTTTTTAATCGCGCCGTCATCAGCGCGTTTGTATCGCGACATACGCGCGTGTGCATCGCGTCTGTATCGCGTGACACGCGCGTCGACGGCGCGTTTTTATCCTACAGAGCAGTTTGTTGGCGTTTGTATCGATTCAAACGCGCGTCGACGGCGCGTTTGTATCGCGAAATACGCGCGTTTGCATCGCATTTGTATCGCTTCACACGCGCGTTTGCATCGCGTCTGTATCGCGTTTAAAAAACGCGGTTTGTATAGGCCCTCAGTGTCACATAGATCAAATAATTTATTTTCTTGCATTTCTTATTTAAATAAAGATGATGCATTTGTGTCGTTTTCATAGTAGTATGTATAGATTACATGCGAAGGCTAATACATAATCTTTGATACATTGATAAAAACACTAAAGACCTTTTGAATTGTTTCTTATAATTGAATTTTACTTTTGTGCGAAAAATAATACGCTTTAGCCTGTAAATATCCCACTGCTTGGCATGGACCTCTTTCCTCATGTAGGTGAAGGATCAGAGCCTAATCCACCACGCTGATTCAATGCGGGTTGGCGGAAAAACAATAATGATGGCCTAAATATTAGCGTCTTAGTTGCAAAGCAAAATTTTTAATGGATCAGAAAACAAGGACTTCTTTAGAATACTTAGTTCTGAGGTAAGCAAGATACATTCTGCTAAAAATACCCTTCAAGAGCAGCCCGTCTTTGGAAGTACCTCAAACTTACAAAAGATCACTCCTAAATAGCATTGCTATTTGCTTTCAAGCAGTGTTGTGTCCCTATGGTCAGTAATTTGGTCAATTTCTTGAGCTCCTGGGAAGGATCCCTCGTAGGTCAACAACGCAACCGTCTTAGATAGACTACCTGTAACAACTTACTATGAGGTGAGCCGCACGCTTGTTTGCCGACCTAGTCCTAAAATATAAATGTTTTATTACTTACTAAGTACTTTTTAAATCAACAAGAATAATGCTAAAAATTAAAGACAAAATCACAGGAATTGAAACGTGTATGTCACAAAGTACTACATCAGTAAAATAGGTATAGTACGTACATTCGGACTAACAAGGCTTGTAAAGGTATGTAGTTCATGAATAATTAGTCTATTGCGAAACAGTAGTATGTATTGCCGTTATTCCTGTATTAAGGTTCAGTTAATCAGGTTCATTAACAGTAGCGACGTATTCAGATGTAAAACTATACTCGTAATAATATTTAGAATGGGAATCTATGTTATATTTTCTAACAAATTACTTAAAATAATCGTGTTTGCTCGCAAACTAAATAAATTATAGTTTAAAAAAAAAACAAAAAAAAAAATACGCTTTAATAGCAATCAATTTAGTAGAAAATAATTTTTGTCTAAGGGAGTTTGTGTTACTGCAATATAAAATCCAACAATCAATTCTACTTGGCACTTCTAGTGTTAATTGCCTTATTTTTATTAAAAAACATTGTATGCTCTACTAGGAGACCTTTAATCAAAAAAACAAACTTATTCAGCATCATATTATTATTATCATTTAAATCTAAAATATCCTAAGGCGTAATCTTGAAACCGATCACAATTTAACGAAAAATATATCGAATTGATTTTATTTACCTTCAAGGATAACAGTTGATAGTAATCGGCTTTCAAAGCTAGACAAGAATCTTGTATCCGAAGAGGGTAACACACCTAAGTGCTCACGGCTCATTGCGTCCTGTCCCGCTTGTGGCTGCTGTTCACAAAGCAAAGGGATTGAAATTTAAGCCATCACTTATATCGTTTAACAGAATTGCTTTATAACATTTCATGTTGATATACCCATGCAAAAAAAAAAAATTGCGTGCGTACAAAGTAGGTACACTATATGTCAGAACTCAGAAGTGAAACTTCTTTGGAAAACTAATTGAAAAAAAATTAAATATAAAAACTAATTGAAAATACAACAAAAAAAAATTGAAAAAAAAAACTAATTGAAAAACGCATGTTCCCAGGTGGTCACCCTTCCAAGCGCTGACCGTTCCTGACGTTGCCACGTTAGTGGTCGCTCAAATTTTACCCTTCATGCGCCTAAAGAAGTTTCACTTCGAAAAAAGAAAAAAGAAAAAACTAGAGTGTACGTAATAGGGCAATTTTGTTGTTATGGATTTTTTTTAATACTTTTAGATGTGGTTAAAAAAATATGCTTAAATATACTTTTTCAAGATTCTTGGATACGATTCTAAAACAACCTGTTTATATTTTGCTTTCACGTTCGGGGTCAAATTAAATTTTTTTTTTTCATTTTACCCTAATTTTCTTATTTTTATTAGTTACACAGTTGTAGAAAATATCTCGATCATATGACCAAAACATTAGATAACTGCCGAATTAATTATCTCATTAATTGTATTAGGTAGGGATCCCTTTTAGTTAGTTAATATTTATGTAATTTGATGGTAATATTGTCCTACAAATTGCGTGGTACGTTATCCCGGTCCTACGCTCACTGCTGCTCTATCTCCTGCCAACTCTATTATCTACCACAATCGAGAGTTTTCGAAGAGGAACTTTTTGTTCGTCTCATCAAAATAAAGCTACTCCTGGAAAATTAGCTTGATACTAATCAGATGAAAAATTTGTACTAGGGATCCCTACCTATATGTCCAATTAGTGTTAAAAATAGCTAACACTTCCTTAATATTGATCTTTTGAATGTACGCTACTTAGTTCAACCAAGTTTACGAGAACTCCGATTAGATCGTAATATGCTTATAGAGGTAATTCAATTATGTTATCTAGTTTGTAAAGAGATTGGGTATGATTATGAAAGACGTTGCAATTGCATCATAATTATGCTTTCCCAAAACAATACAAAATATACGATATATTGCAACTTTTTAGCTTCAACTTACACTTGTCTTTGTTTGAAGTTTTCATTTCCTCTTAACTTCTTTTATTTTTGCGTCTTTAAGTCACACAAAAAATTCGAAAAATTAAAAAAAAATCTTTAGTGATCTAACGCCCGGTTTCCCAAAGGCTGATCAACGCAAAAATTAACTAATCATCTGTCAAACAGTCCGGGTTCCCTAGTACTACCGACGACGACAAGTCGTAAGGTCATCAAAAATTGATTTTTTTTCTTTTAGTTAGTTAATATTTATATTATAATTTAATAGTAATATTGTCCTACAAATTGCGTGGTACGTTATCCCGGTCCTACTGCTAGCTATAGGTACTGCTACTAACTACTACCTACACTGCTGCTCTATCCCCTGCTACCTCTGTTAGCTACCACAATCGAGAGTTTTCGTAGAGGAATTTTTGTTTGTCTCATCAAAATGAGGCTACTCCCGGAAAATTAGCTTGATATTAATCAAGTGAAAAAAATGTACTAGGGAGCCCGGACTATTTGACAGATGATTAGTTAATGTTTGGGCGTAAGTGTTTTATTTTATAAGTATATATTTTGAAAAATACATTTTTTTACGTACATTAAATCATCTTGTCGCACTTTGTTTGAGTATTTATGGTAGAAGTTTGATTTACAATCCTAAGTATACGCAAACATTTCGCCTTAAAGGATGCAGTGATGGATGATATTCATTAAGCGGTAAATGAAATAAAAAGTAATTTTATTTGTTAAACATTAACAGTAGACAAAATCGACGTAGCTTAAGCGAAGTATACAAAAGAAAACTCATTGCTTGCTTATAAGGAAGAAACTAAGTCATTTGATCACACAATGGCGAGAGAAGGTGCATCCTTATGTGGTCAGTAACTACGTCAAAGTCTGTTCAAGTTTCTGATGCAAACCGCAAATATATGGAGGATTCGTGATTCCTGCCAAACGTAACTTGTGTGTAGTCAACAGACTTAACAATCATTTTACGTATCTCGCCTGACAACATGCAATCACATTTCAGTTCTTCTCTATAACAAGAAATAACCTCTATTCCAATTACGAAAAAAACATTTCAGACATAGTTAAGAATCCGGTAAAGCAAAATATTGTGAAATTGAATTAACTATCTTCATCAATCACTTATCATGTAATTGTAATAATGCTAAAACAAAACAGTCCTCTTTGAGCATCTCCAAATAATCAATGCATAAGTCCAATTTGCACCAAATACACATTCGCTTCGTATTTCGGTCCAGCACTTTAGCACTAATTAATTATCCGGCTCTCTCACATTGGGCTCTACTTAATCAACCATCAACATGTGCATGTTACTCGTATGTGTGGACTTTGCTCGACCATTTTGTTTCCTTGCGACCACAGAGTGACTTTAGGGCTGTATATTTTATATTATTTTTATGATGAAGAATATTACTATTAACAGTTTTTACTCCTTAGGACGATATATAAGAGATATTTTACTAAAATTTTATTCAATTACTTCGAAAAAAAAATTAATAATATAATATTTCAGTTCACTTTGCTCCTTATTTACTGTTACTTATTATATTTTTTTATTTGAGCATACATTATGCAGCTCAAAATTTAATTAAAGTTAATATTAAATATCACTAATAATTGTACCTACCTACTATAGCTACAACAGAAGAACTCGAAGAGAGAGTAGAAAGCAGTATTAAAATAAGAAATATCCGAAAAGTAAATCTAAGAGTGGTAAATTTTACATTTAAAACAATTAAAAGTAAAATAAAATATGTAAACGTTATAATTTGTTATGTCTAGTACGTAAAAGCAACAAATTAAGGACATAAAAATCTTGTGAATGGATTTTTGATAGCCCTGCCATTCGCCGCATGCAATTACTTTCGGCGTCTTTATGTTAACGATTGCTGCTGTCAATTACAGAGGACATTTTATTATACGGCTTCCGTTAATACATCTCAGTTTTCTTTATATGTGATTTGATTAACGACTCCTTATAGAAACGAGGTTTTTTCATTAAGGAGATAGGTAAACAACTTTGTACATAATGCCACGATATCACTGATTGAGATATGGCATTGACGAGAGATAACTGAAGAGTCAAAATAGTGTAGTCGACGCAGGCTAAACGCGAGCGGAAAGCTAGTTACAAAAAAATACTTTATTTTTAGAACTAATCTGTCAAGATTTAACTATTTTGTTTTTCTGCACGAACAACTTCAGTAGAGTTTGATAGTAGACTTTTTATTATGTAACAGCAGAATTTAAATGTCGAACAATCGTACGTTTCAATTAATTCAGCTTTTTATTTCTAGTTGCATAAATGATTTATCGAAAAAACAATCAAATAGCTTTTTTACTATTTAACCGAGAAACTATTAATATTTTTTTGTACCGAAAACTTCTACGCGGACAATTTCAACATATTATAACTAAACAATTAAAAATTACATATACTTTTTTAAACAAGTAAAACGCTATAATTATTAACAGATTTCTTGTAAATTATGTCAAATACATATTTTGATTTTTCGTTTTTTTTTACGACTACAACTTCAAGATATCAAAATCTGTTACATAGTACATTCAAATTGTCATTATTATAGTAATTGATTATTATTATCAGAAATTCGATCAAGTGATATCCGCAAATGAACATAATGTCATTTAATATAGATATCGCAAACAATGCTCACGTCGGCGTGCACAGGAACGCAAAATCGGTCATGTATGAGACGTAGATAAGCGTAATTATCGCGATTACAACGCGGTTTAAATGAATTAATGGTAATGAGTATAATTTTATTTTGGAACAGTTTGATAAAGTTAGATTATTACTCAAAATATATAATGACTTTTTTTGTATAAAAATATAACTATTAATTTTAAAGGAGCAGAAAACAAAATATTCGAAAATTATTGTAGTAAATTTTCTCTAGTTTAATTTATTACATAACTATTAGTATCCTAAAATGAGTTGGAACGGAGTTATTCTCAAAAAACTGTTTTGAGCGCCATTTTTCCAATATGGTGGCGCGAGCGGCAAAGATACGAACGAGGTGGCCAAGTGAAAATTTGAAAAGAGCACGTCGAAATCTATAAAATTACCAATTTTCAAAACTACCGGAAAACTTTCCAGGTAACCCCCTTTTTACTATGACTATGACTGTAGTAGAACTGTGTTATCCCTTAGTCGCCTCTTACGATAACCAAGGAAAGAGAGGGGGAGGCTATATTCTTTACTGCCGTAGCCACACAGCTAAACTATCATTTAATTATAACTAATTACTAAGACCAATAACTCTTGTTACAGTTTATATCAAAAACAACGTTACTTTAGTCCAATTAATTTGTCAACAGCTTCACTGGTTAATGGCTAATGGAGGTGAATTGGAGCCGATAAATAAGAAAATTGGCGACCCGCACGTGGTCCGCAAATACAATTAATTACCCCTTGGCCCACATGCCGTCGACGGCTGCCATTACTAGACCAACGGGAATAGAATTTTGATGGATATTACGTTTCGTTAATTTGATATATTTTCACCTACGTATTTAAGTGTTAGACGATTGCAATGATTAGGGACTTTTTGTATTAAGAATAAGTTGGATGATTCGATAACGATAATTTTTGTATCAATATTTTAATTTTTGTTTGGCATAATGACAGTACCTACTCATTGAAGTGGAGCAGATCATTACGTTTGATGTATTTATTTAGTGCTTTTTTATGTTACTAAGTCGACAAACAAGCGTATGGTTCACCTGATGGTAAGTGACTACCGTAGCCTATAGACGCCTGCAACACCAGAAGCGCAGAAGCGTTGCAAGCGCGTTGCCGACCCTATCCCCAATCCCACCCCCAGGAGCTCTGGTCACCTTACTCACCAACAGGAATACAATACTGCTTGAAAACAGTATTATTTAGCTGTGGCCTTCTGTAAGATCGAGGTACTACCCCAGTCAGGCTGCTCCATATTTTGAGCAGGAAATTTCGTGCTGTGCCCTACCTCAGTGCTTTCATTATAATTATATATTCATTATTTTTAAAAACATCTGAACTTAGCTATGTAACAATTACTTAAATCTACGCTCTTAGAAAAGAAAAGTAATAACCCTTCCATTCGAATGCATATTTTATTAATATCATTGTCAGCCTAGATAGTGTTCATTACAATTTATGCGTCGTTGAAAATTCTTTGAGTTGCGGCCTAAAAGTCTCATTGGAGTTGGAAATCTTCCAAAGGATGGTCGTCGGTATCTTAAGATAATGCTGTGGAAGAGACTCGAGAACTGAGGACTTTTCCCAGTCGAACGATTTATGTCTAATAAAAGTCTGTCGTTTGCAGAGATCGTGAAGTATTTTTTCTTTTTTTTTATTGCTGTAGATTTTTCAATATAAAATTTTATGTAAGGGATTCGATTTATAAAAAGGATTGAATAATTCGTTATTAAGTTAATAAGGAAGATGAAATAAATTTTTAAAATATAAATCTTGCAATTATGTAACTTAAGTTAGTATTATAAAGCTGAAAAATTCGTTTAGTTTTTATAACGCGCTATATCTAATGATTAGTAACAAATAATTGTAATAAATATACATCGTGTTAGACATAATGTATATTTAGTACAATTATTTCGTGAAGTTAACAAAAAGAAACGAATAAACAAATATTCGAGAATTTTAAACTATCTACCAAGCGATAGTTGTCACGTTAACAATTCAATAGTCAGACGTAAAGTGTCTGATAGTCGGAACGTTTTTCGAAATGACCACTCAACACGATCGTCCAATGAGAACCGCTGCATTTATCTTCTGAAATCTGCCCATTGAATCCCCGCCATTGTGCTACAATGGTGCTACATTTGATTACAGGTGAGAACTATACTATGATTTTGCAGTCTTTGTCAGTAAGGACTGGTGTTAAAATGTATGAATGCCCTTTATCGTTGACATCTGTTTCAATCGGACGCTTAATGCGTTCAATCTAGGCTGTTGGTTTGGTAGTGTGTGTTGTATTTTATATATAACTAGCTGCTATGCCCGCGACTTCGTCCGCGTGGAATTTAACAAAAAAGTTATTGTTCAGTTTGCAGTTATAATAAAAAAAAAATCTAAAACAATAGTAGCCTAAGTTACACCTTATTATATCAGCTATCTGCCAGTGAAAGTCCCGTCAAAATCGGTCCAGCCGTTTTAGAGATTAGCCGGAACAAACAGACAGACAGACAAAAATTGTAAAAAACGTTATTTGGGTATATGTATCGTGTATTATGCATTATTTATGCATTTAGTAAAACGCGGTTATTTTAATATTACAAACATTACATAACATTCTCATCATACAAGATCAATCAATCAGTGTGAAATGAAGGAGAGTCAGATATTTGGAGCTATTCCGGCGGTTCAATTTCGAGAGGAGCTTTCCAAATTGTCTACTACACATCAATGTCAGACAGATCGCACGTTCGCTTTTAATAAGTGAAAAAGGTGAAAGTGATTGTTTTAGCCTCGTTTATATGATGGGTTATGTGTTACCGATACATATAGTATACTGATTTTAAATTTTTATATTTTACTAGCTGACCTCTACTCGGTGAAAGGAATATTCCATATCGTGATAAGTCAACAATGGGTGGAAATCTCTTTTATTAGATTTACATATACAATAAAATCATAACAGTATTTTTAATACAAAACAATAATTTTTGATTTAAGAACTAGAACTTCTTTACGCACGCTTGACTTGAGGAGTAAGTTGGCGAATGCGTGACGAGAGCGTTACAAAAAGTTTGATCGGGCGAGGCGAACGGAAGTTAAGAGGGAGATATAAGTTAGTGAAGATAGAAAGAGAGAGAGAGTTATGTTTCGTAAGTATTACTTCAGTCGTATGGTCTAAAGCACACTTGTTTTTTCTGTAAGTGGTTTCCTTACATCCGGCTTTACATGCTCTCCGAGGCAAAGTCCACCTTGCCTAATAAGCACTCAACGCATTTAATGTAACCTTATATTTATTTGCATTGCTAATGGCAATTTATTTTTAAATAAAAAAGAGAGATATTTAAAGAGATTGAGAGTGATATTGAAAGAAGAGTGAATTTTATTTTATTTTATTTTATTTTATTTTATTTTATTTTATTCAGGACAACAAACAATTGTATAATAAAAGTTTACATAGTATCTTAATATCTTAAAAAATCTTAACTTATTACACAACCAGCACCGTTATCCACATAATAATATTATATACGTGGTAGCACATTATTTATGAAAATTTTAATTACAATTTAAGAGAAAAGAGAAAAAAGAATGGAATTAATAAGTAGTTCTAAACAAATTTTTAAATTAAAATTACATGTGAATGAAAAATTTTTAAATTAAAATTACATGTGAATGCAGGAAACATGGTGAATGGAGCTTTGCCCTCCTTTATGAGCAGTCGGAAGGTGTCTAATACGGCTCGTTTGGCTGTGCATAGGGGCGTGTTGGTTCCGATACTCATGTATGGAAGTGAAAGTTGGGTATGGCAGAAGAAACATGAAAGCAGAATAAATGCAGTTGAGATGAGAGCGTTAAGAAGTATGATAGGAGTTAAACTGAGTGACAGGATAAGAAATAGTGAGATAAGGAAACGTTGTGGACTGAAAGAAGATGTAGTGACAAAAATTGAGAAAGGTATGCTGAGATGGTTTGGCCATGTCGAGAGAATGAATGAAGAACGATTGACGAAAAAAGTGTATAAGGCGAGTGTGAATGGAAGTGTTGGAAAGGGTAGACCTAGGCGGACTTTTCAAGACCAGATCAGAGACGTCTTGAAAAAAGGCCAGATCAAGAGTACCCTAAACCGAAGAGCATGTATGAAAGGAATAATGAAAGTGGAGGAAGCGAAACAAGTATGTAAGGATCGTAGCAAGTGGAAAGAAGTGGTCTCTGCCTACCCCTACGGGAAAGAGGCGTGATTTATATGTATGTATGTATAATGGCAATTTTAAAATAAAAATAAAATATATCTTTACTAGCTTCTGCGCGCGACTTCGTCGGCGTGGACTCCGCTCCTATTGGTCTTGGCGTGACGATACATAGCCTATAGCCTTCCTCGATAAATGGGCTATCTAACAGTGAAAGAATTTTTCAAATCGGCCCAGTAGTTCCAGAGATTACCGCGTTCAAACAAACAAACAAACAAACTCTTCAGCTTTATATATTAGTATAGATTCAAATGGACTTCAAAAGTATACCTTCAAATAACAAGAACAACCAACAACAACAACAAACAACTTCAAAAACCTTAAAATTTTAATTATTTTTATATTCCTTTTAATACAAAATCGTATTCTTTTAATTTACTTACAGTGGTTACTTCAAATAGGTGAAATGAATTGTTTAACCGACTTAAAAAAGAAGTTGTGCTCAATTCGACTGTATTTTATATGAGTGTCCTTATATTTTTTACTGGTTCGTAGTTTTTGTGTTATCACTAATAATAATAATATGTATTTCACTATACTTGTTCATGTAAATTGAAGTCGGTGTTTTTTTTTCTTTTAGAAAAAACACGATTATGAAGATTTTATTCATCATAATATAGTCAACAAATAACATCACGGTGCACTAGAGGGATACAAATCATTTAAAAATGCTAGAGGTCCTTAAGTAGTTCATAAATGATATTATTAGTAGTCGATTCAGCCTTTAATATCCTCTTCCCCATGTAGGAGAAGGATCGGAGCTTAATCCACCACGCTGCTTCAATGCGGGTTGGCGGATATATTGCCTACTATGAGTAACGATCGCTATCAGGTGTACATGATAACAACCGGGACCGACGGCTTAACGTGCTCTCCGAGGCACGGTGGGGAGACCAACAAGGACTGCACAAACACCCAGACCACGGCAAACATCTGTATGGCCAATACAAATGCATAATTAGTAGTATAAATAATTTAAATAATCTAAGAATTATAGAAACTCAACACGGAAATACTCCTTTAGATAACAACTTCAATCCTGTAACCATATTAGGTATCAGTCAACCGTTCAGAATTAACTCTGTTCAAATGTATATGCACTTAATAATTCTCAACACAGTAAGTCAATTAACAGTCAGTTTGCGTTAATTCACATTAACGGTTCACGCGGAGTGTGAAATTCAATCTACACTTTGTATTTAGGATAAGATTATGCTGAGACGCAATATACTAGGCAATATTAGTTATATCAGTATAAATATTATAATTTTATGTAATAGTTCCCAATAAAAAACCAAAAAATGTTTCACTAAAGTTCAAATTAATATAAAATTGTAAATTGTTGAGTATCTACTCCATTTTACTTGGAAGTTTTATTAGGTATTATGTAGCCATTATATTAGGTATAATTGGTTATTGCACGCCTTGAAGAAGGTTGTGCTTTTCTCTAACAAAATGAAAAATACGGGAAGCGCTTATAGGTAGGGATCCCTAGTACATTTTTTTCACCTGATCAGTATCAAGCTAATTTTTTGGGAGTGGCTACATTTTGATGAGGCGAACAAAAAGTTCCTCTTCGAAAACTCTCGATTGTGGTAGCTAACAGAGATAGTAGGGGGTAGAGCAGCAGTGAGCGTAGGACCGGGATAACGTACCACGCAATTTGTAGGACATTATTACTATTAAATTATATAGATAATCACTAACTAAAAGAAAAAAAAATTAGCTGGTTAGTAATAATTTTTGATGACCTTACGAGGTCATCAAGTTGATGACCTCGTAAGGTCATCAAAAATTATTTTTTTTCTGATTTTTTTTTGCTTTTAGTTAGTTAATATCTATGTAATTTAATAGTAATAATGTCCTACAAATTGCGTGGTACGTTATCCCGGTCCTACGCTCACTGCTGCTCTATCTCCTGCTAACTCTATTATCTACCACAATCGAGAGTTTTCGAAGAGGAACTTTTTGTTCGTCTCATCAAAATGTAGCCACTCCCAAAAAATTAGCTTGATACTGATCAGGTGAAAAAAATGTACAAGGGATCCCTACCTATTAGTCTTAAGCCTCTAAAATTTTATATACAATGCATTAATATGGTATAAAATACACACTTTACAGAATTCGTATCAAAATATAAATTAAATATCATTTGAACTGTTTTTTTATACTATTATAGTAAAAGGAATCAGCATCTGTTTCCTTCAGCTCCGGTGTACGGCCTCGCGGCCCTGACGGAAGGACCCACGACCGGTTACCTGTCAACCCCTCCGCCGTCCAAGCAACACGGGGGCCGGAGCAGGAGAGTCCCACCACTGCGAAGACTAGCAGCTAGCCCGACCTCAGCTGCCAGATCGTGCCGCTCATCCCTACAGGAGGTGTAGGCTGGCTGCTTCCCTACAAAAGCTGGAAGGAGCCCAGCGCATTCCGGCCGGCATACGCTTTCGGGCCTAAGGGCGAGCGAGCGAAACCGATCGCCCACTCCGTCCCTCGGGTGGCGAAAACATCTCCCTCCCCTTCTCCGCGCCTTCGCGGTGGCTTGACATAACTTGACGCATATTCGCAAGAACAAGTGCGCTTTACAACAGTTCCGATATAAATAAGACCATAATGTATTTTACTTGTTAGAAGTTGTTTAATTGTCTTTAGCAAACGAGTCATTATTCTCGTGCACAATTTAACGTTACAAATCCAGCACTAAAATTTTCAAGTATGGTTTGCTTTTGAACCACAAAGTTTTGAGCCGGCACATAAATTGTAATTCCATTTCATGCTATAACTTGTGAACTTAAGAGAAACTTCAACCGTATTTTCCTTCAAGCCTTTAAGGGGATATAAATTCAATTGAGCCGCATCGTATGACAATGCATGGATCTATCACATACGCTCAGTGGTGTCGTGATTACATTAGATGGCGTATCAAACTATCCATTGTATGAAGCTACTTAATCTTACGCTCATCTGCTTTATAATATAAAGTATTTTCCTTAACATGAGAATAATCCATGTTCTACTAATAAAACATTTCCAGACATTATTGTATTACAATTTAAAGCTGTGTAATTAATAGAATACCTAACAAATTGCATTGTGTTAACCTTTGATTGAAGAAAGTTTTATAGGTTTAGGTAAAATTAAGTTTTCTTCCAAAAGTACGATAAAAAAATGCTTTTTTAAATTTAACAAATTAGCGTGTTAAATTGTATACCCTAATTTATTATTAAATATCTCTTGAATAAAGATACGTAATAAACATTTTGGGACAATTTTGGGACAAAAATATTTGTCGTACAAAAATAGAGTAAAACATAATATAAAACATAATTGTGTTTGCTCGCAAACGAAGAAACTGCCTTTAATTACATCGACAAGTAATACAACGTAGGTAGATGAAAAAGTAGTGAAGTAAATACGCGTTATCAAAGATTATTCAAAAAGTTGTAATCAGATTTCAATGAAATTTAAATGTGACATATGGTCATCAGCTTGCGTTAAATTAAAAATCAACAAAATCGGAACACCCAGTAAAAAGGTATGCGATATAATACAACGTAGGTCGACGAAAACATAATCAAGTAAACACGCGTTATTAGATATAACTCGAAAAGTACTTGTTATATCTCAAACACATTCAAATGAGACCAAATGACACACACCACCTTTCGATTAAAGAAAAAATTATGGAAATCGGTCCACCCAGTTAAAAGTTCTGAAGTAACATACATAAAAAAAATACAATCGAATTGAGAGCCTCCTCCATCTTTGGAAGTCGGTTAAAAACAAAATAATCCCACGCAACCATCAATCAAATGCTCATAACATATAAGATCATATAGAGCTACTAGTAGTGACTATTCAGCCTTGTCGCTTTGTGCTCGTATCCATTACACTATAAAGGCAACGATCATTTATAATCAGCTTCAATTAGCTCTATTAATTCGATTTATTGCGTATACAGACAGATTCAGATCTTAATTGTGTATTTGAATAGCCCCCAGCTATAGTTATAATGGCAAAACCTGTGTATCGATAAATGGACTTATATAAGGAATAAAATCATATTATTATACGTAGAGAACAACAATATTACTGTTATTTATTTTATTACTCTATACGCTTTCATTTTATTGCTATTTTAAATTTCATGTGTTTTACCAGCATTTATGATAACCAATTCGAATAATTAGTTCCTGGGATTAGCACGTTTAAACAAACAAACTTTAAAAGCTCTATTTTATTAGTGTAGATACTCGTACAATATAAGTATTAATACAAGCTTTAATCTGTGTTGTTTTTATGGAGACACTCGTTATTTGGTAAATAGGGAGGGACTTATAAATGTAAAATATGCTTGTGAAATATATTAAATTATTTTATGTAAAAATATGCATATGAGGTAGGGCACAGCAGGAAATTTCCTGCTCAAAATATCGCCTGATGGTAAGCGATTACCGTAGCTTATAGACGTCTGCAACACCAGGAGCATCGCAAGCGCGTTGCCGAACCTATCCCATATTCCCCCCAGGAGCTCTGGTCACCTTAATCACCACAGGAACACAACACTGCTTGAAAGCAGTATTATTTAACTGTGATCTTCTGTAAGGTCGAGGTACTTCCCCAGTCGGGCTGCTCCAGATTTTGATCAGGATATGCCCCGATATGCCCTACATTAGTTAATAATAATAGATAATTAATATACTGGACATGAATTGTGGGGTCTATTGTTTACACTTTTGACACTTCGTACTCATTTGTTTTCTTCCTCTGTATTATCGCTACTAAATTATTATCATTAGCCAATTTGGCAGTGCAACCACTACAGTTACATTAATCAATGGAGCTGTTACGTAAATTTTCAGATAACTAAAAAGATAATGTGTTGCTATATTCTATTAAATAAATATAATTATGTACATCCATATACTCGTTTGACATTAATTGTTCTTGTTTTAGATATGGTGGTGAACGTTCTACTTATTTCTTCGGCCTCAAGTTCCATACCCAATAGTAAATATTTATATATATTAATACAAAATGTAAAAATAATTTCGTACTTTAAAATCTGTCTAAAAATTCAGATCGCTCAAATCCATTTGTTTCATTTTCACTGTAAAAAATTTTTCAATCGACTCACTAAATAAAATAATACATATAATCATAATTATAATCACGCCTCACTAAATAAAATGTGGCGGCACAAAGTTAAAAAAAAAAGGGAATGATAATGTTTATAAAGAAATCGTAATTTTTAAAGTTTTAAATATTCGATTTATTATAACGCTATAATTAGATGATTAACAAGCTATCTATCACTTATTGAAGTAGGTGTTTTATTATTTATAATAACAATTTCATGCAAGTTATTTTTAATTCTTCTATTTGCGATATTTCAAAAATCACGATCACGATTCAGCCTCATCCTCAGCCATATCCCACTGTTGGGCATAGGCCTCTTCCCCATGTAGGAGAAGGATCGGAGCTTAATTTGTTATTATTTATTTCAAAAATAAAGGTAATGAACGTGCGAGTTTTTATCTGTTTCATGCAAATTCTATTTCAATCAAAAAGAGATGTATTCAAGTAGCCAACGCTGTTCTACTACGATTTGAAATTGAAAATGTTGTGTTGATGTTCGAAACAAAAGGAATATAGGAAAAAGAGTACGGAAAAGCTTCAGATTTTCCTTTAACGCAATGCTTAATCCAATTGTTTACTTTCATTACTTAACGGTTATACAATGTCAACATTTGTGTATTAATTACTTTACCTAATAATATGGTTGAACAATTAATTCTTTTGTTTCGAAAACTCTTTCTCTTTCATCACATCGAACATCTATATAGCCAATACAAATGTTTGTCATGTGCGGGATCGAACCTGCGACCGTTAGCGCAACAGCCAGTGCAGTGACCGCTGCGATAACGCGTCGTCAAATTTCAAAATAACGTGTAAAGAAGAGCTTGGCAAATATGGTCACACAATTTGTCAAGTGTAAAACTACTACTATATTGTAAGTACCTACTGACAAATTCGCAGATTAAACGCGAGGTCTATTATTTTACGATTTCCGAGGAAATCTATACAAATAAATAAAATTGGAGTGTTTGTTTCTAATATTAAAATAACCGTTTTTATTAAATGCATGTTATGGATGTATACACGGTACATATTATACCAAAATAACATATTTTTTTTACGATTTTTCTGTTTTTCTGTCTATGTGTTTGTTCCGGCTGAACTCTGGAACGGCTTGACCGTTTTCGATGGGACTTTTCCTGGTGGATAGGTGATGTAATAAGGAGTAACTTAAGCTACTTTTATTTTAGAAATTTATTTATTTCTTGTCTCTGCGAACTGAACAATAAATTTATTGTTAAATTCTACGCAGGTGAAGTCACGGGCATAGATAGTTCTGAACTAAAAACCCTGTCTATATGTATATAAAACATTAGTTATAAACAGTTATAAAATGACAAGAAGAGCAATTATAATAAATAAAACTCCCTAAAAATATAAAGCATATTATTATGATTTCCAGTAATAATTTCTCTGCCAAGTCCGTGTTTCTTGCTGAGGCTACCGTTATATTGCATAGGAGATGAGGGTAGCGTTATATTGCAGCGGAACTTTGGGAGCGCGCCAAATGAGTTAATGGTTGATAAGCCAAGGTTAATTTAGCTTTGTTTTCGTACGCGATATATTAAACTTTCTAAACGTTCCTGCAATTTGTTTTCATCGCTTGAAAATGGAAGGAAGACTTAACGTCCTTTGTTCTGTCTTTGGTATGGTTGATTTGGTTTGGCTTCTAGAAACTACTCCTGGCCTTATTCTTAATTTGTTTCCTACTGAAAAGTTTTAACAAGTGTATTTGTATTTTGTGTGTTAGTGAGGCGACGCCACGTTGGCGCAGCGGTCACGGAACTGGTTTGTGGCTGTTGCGCTGGCGGTTGCGGGTTCGATCCCCATCATCATGACATCGATGTTTGCCGTGGTCTGGATGTTTGTGCAGTCCATGTGGGTCTCGCAACCGTGCCTTGGAGAGAACGTTAAACCGTCGGTCCCGGTTGTTATCATGTACACCTGATAGCGATCGTTACTCATAGTAGGGAATATATCCGCCAACCCGCATTGGAGCAGCGAGGTGGATTAAGCTCCGATCCTTGAAAGAGGCCTATGCCCAACAGTGGGATATTACAGGCTGAATCGTATGTTAGTGAGGCTAGATCATCGTTGATATAATCATACATCAATATACTAGGTGGTCACAGATTCAAGTCTGAGCTGGCATTTCTAAGGTTCCAAGTTAAGTAAGTAGCTAAGTTTATTTTTATGGAAAATATCGGGATAACTATTTCGGGATAACTGTTTTAATAGAAACGTATATCCATCGACGAAGAAGTAGTAACGTAGTTAATTAAATTTTAGACACTTAACTTATTAGGAAAAAGAAAAAAATAAAAACTTTAGAATAGCTGGGGGTAGGGCACAGCATGAAATGTCTTGTTTAAAATCTGGAACAGCCCGACTGGGAAGATCCCATAAAAAATACTGTTGCTCACAAGTTGTGTTATGTTCCTGTGATGAGTAAGGTAATATACATAATAAGATATAGCATCTAATTTGCCAAAAATAGTTGAAGCCCATTTTAGAAAATGAATCAATTAAACACTAAAACTGTGTCACATATATAGAAATGAAATATAGTACCTGGGTGACCGAGCCCAGCTCGGTATTTTTATTTTATTTTTTGTTTTTTTTTCTCCTCGGTATTTTTGTATTTTAATTTTATTTAAATAATAAATCACGAGTGAAATTAAAAAAAAAGAGATAAAACTAATCTGGAGACTGAGATTCGAACCCAGGTCAACACGATTTGACACCCGCCGATTTCCTAATTACGCTGTTACAGCTATGTTAACAGTAGTGAAATCAAGCTTCGTATTCTAATGATATTTTTTCATTGCCTAAAAAAAGGGATAAAACGACATTTTTTTTTAAATGAATCCTAGCTAGATCAATTTTTTGCCCCCGAAATCCCCTGTAAGTATACTGAATTTCACGAAAATCGTTGGAGCCGATTCCGAGATTCAGATTATATATATATATATATATATATATATATATATATATATATATATACAAGAATTGCTCGTTTAATAGTATAAGATATAAATAGAAATTCTTGTTTTGAAAAAATACACTCTTCTTACAATTTTCACGAAGTTCAAAAGTTCAAAAAGTGATCTTTATTTAAAAATAATGCATTCGAGTTGTATCTAACACGAAAATCACAGCATTGAAACTAAGCGCAATGTGCAATTCTGATGCTGAATTTAGTAAATTTTGAATATATCTACCACAAGTACATAAGTGGTCCATCGATCGTATACCAGATGGGATTTATAACCGCGAATGCGACCAATCACCCGAGCGCTCGTATTTGCGTGTTGTATATGAGAAGCGTTTTATCTACACCTCCTTATAAATTACTTTTTTATGAATTTCATTCGTGATGCTTCGATTTCATGTATACTATCAGTTTTACCCGTATTTTGATAATATTCGAAATAAAATTTTAAATTCTGAAAATAAAATGTTTATTTTAAGTAGTAGGTATTTAACAGCCGTAGCATAATATTATTAAGTTAGATAATTGATTAAAATGACAGGGTTATAGTAATAACATAATTTCATTGAATGTTTTTTCAACAGAGCACCTAGCTGCGGAGTTTCTTGCTGATTATTCTCTGCAGCTATTACATTCGTGTTAATAATTTTTTTATTGTTAAATTACAAAAAAAAAAAAAAACTAATAGAAATAGACACTTGTATCGATTTATCTTTTCTATATACACTATTCTCACCTCACTCTCACCTTATCTCAAATACACTACCAAATAATCAATCAAACTAACGTAACGTACCTACCTACTTGTTTTAAAAAATATTATGTTCACAGCAAAGATTATGGTATCGTATATTTTTTATGTCTCATGGCACGTGGCGATTTTTTTTCGTTTATTAAAAATGTCGTTTAACTCTAAAAATCATGATGATGATGTCGTTTAACTCTAAAAATCATATGATGAAAAACACGACGAAGAGTTCTTCTGAACTGCACTGTGTGGAATTATGATAAATTCACAAGTGTCTTTACGAATTGTAATTTTTATTCCGTGTTTTAAATAAAGCTGTTTTGAGCTATCCAAAATATAGTGTATTTGGTATATGGTTAATGCAATTTAGACATAAAATAATAGTCATAACATTTTATTTCGTTAGTAGTTGCTATTTGATTTGCACAGTAAAATGCTTTAGAACAAATAGTTTTCCCATGCAAATATTTTTGTTACAAAAATTTAGTCAATATTCAAAGCAAACAGATGAAATGAAAACTGTTTACAAACAATGTCCCAGTCCATTGGTTTCTCGCGAGTATCGAAATCTATTCGCCTTCTACCAAAAATACTTATTTTCCGATAGAGTTATTTCATTTCATATGATATAAACTTGGAATATATGTTTAATGTGATGTAAATGATTAGCTCTTATAACCTACTTATAAGGACAGATGATCTCGTTTATTTTTGTATTCAAGTACATAGTTATATAGTTTTTATTTCATATAACTAAGTCGACAAACAAGCTTACGGCTTACCTGATGGTAAGCAAATACCGCAGCCTTTAAACGTCTGCAACACCAGAAGCATCGCAAGCGCGTTGCCGACCCTATCTCCAATTCCCCCCCCCCCCCAGGAAATGTTTTATAAATAATGAGTCTACTAGGTTAATATTCAAAACAAGCCTATTGAAATGGGATTATTAAGAGAGAGCTACTTGCGAAACAGAACGGAGAGGTCAACGATAAAACAAAATACTCTCTTGAGAGCTTAGACAGCAGAACTTTGAAATGTGACGTATATTTCTTAATAAAGTTAAGATTAGACAATAGACGATGATTTGTTAACAAGATCAAGATATGTTTAAAGAGTAAATTTAAATAAATAGTAAAAATTATTACTACAAAAGTATACATTAGTTATTTTTCCTTTGTTCATATTGTAAATCTCAACATGTTTCGAAAGCGTTTGGAAGAAGCCACCGTCGATTAATTATAGATTACTTTTAAATTTTCTTTTATAATTCTGCTATTAGCTATATTGTATATTAAAGATATACAATATAGCTAATAGCAGAAGCTGTATTTTTATACACTGACTTACTAATGTAACAGTTGCTGGCAAACCGAATAAATAAAATATTACACGACATCATGATAAAACTTTTAAGCTTGTAACCCTACATCATAATTGTCATAAAAGTAAATTTAATAAAAGTAATTGATATTTTAGAACTTCAGTTTTTTATTGAATTTCATTTTAAAATTGACTACTTTTTTGCACAGTTACGAGATAAACTCAATTTTTCACATTAATTAGCAAAGTTAAGCAGAACGCTGGCGCCGAAGTTTTTTATTTCGCACTGTCGAATTGAAGCTGACAGCTAACTGGGGAATTGGTATAAAGTAACACATAATATTCAATGTGTGTATTTATGATCAGTTTTAACATGATTTTAAGTGGATTTAAAAATAAAAAAAAATATTAATAAAAAGCATTAACTTAAAACTGTAAAATTATACTGCTCTGTAAAATTATACCATTTTTAAGTATATTTATGATACTAATTTTTTTTTATTGTACTTTATTAAGATTTGACTGTTAAATATCTACATTTTTATAGTCTTCAATACGTATTAATTTTGAATAGGATCGCAACTATTAACCTAAGCAATTTTAAAATTGATATATTTTAACAGACACCTAGCGATAACGTCGCCATACACGCTTAAAAAGAGGTTTAAATTAAGAGTAGAAAGATCAGTGTATTAATTCGTTTATAGATTTTAATTTAAAAATATCTAAAATGTCCCTAGAAAGAAATCTAAATATATAAAGAGACACATTGCTGTAAGACGTCGCAATTCAATTTAAAACACGTAAATCAATCACGACTGCGCAGTTCGTATTGTGTACTTTGATTAACACTTAACAAGGCTCCAATTAAGCCAATGGTTTGGATTTAATTAGTGAAGTTTTCCTCCTTCTCGTAATTACTTTAGAAATACGTAAAATAAGCAGACTGATAATAAACAAAAGATTAAACAATTAATTTGGTTTATTAACACAAAATAATAGTTATTTGCTTAATCTCTGATTGAAGAAGTACTTATACTTAACGAATACCAGCTATAAATACAAATTATTTATTTTATTTTTTGTCTGCTCCTAAGATTGGCAACTTAATGTCTATATTTTAGGTAAACACCAACTGGTATAGATACATACCTATATTTCTCTTTTTTTAAATAACGTATATTCGTAAATAATAAATAAATAAAATATACAATAGACTAGCTGACATAGCCCCGAGACTGAGTGCAGTCTCCGAGCGGAAATTGAGCCCACAACCCCCGGAGCAGCAAGCAAAGACACTGCAACTGCACCGACGCACTATGGGAAAGCCCCATACAATGCCGTCTCAAAACCGTTTCACGAGAAAGTCGTTGTTATGGAATAAAAATAATAAATTAATATAGTCTAATAAATAAGCTTTATTTATCCTATTTTTTTTTTGTTATAATGTATATAAATAGGCTTCAAAGCTAACTCATGTTCAATAACGTAATTTTGACGCAATGCGTTACTACAATTCAACGCCTCATTACTCGAAAGTTTTTGATATAAATGTATAAGTATTATACATTTTTTAAATGCTTATAATCTCCTCTTAACGTTTCGTAATTAGTATTATATATTAGTTTGATAAAATAAAATTTACCAATATAGTTTAATATGGTATGTTTTTAGGGTTAATTTTTTTTTAACGAGACGTTTACCCATTACCGCTGCTTGCCGCTGTCGAGATATTTGTTGTATTAAGATCTTTATAAATTAGCAAATGCAAGGAGAAAAAAAAAATTTGCTCCTATTTGCACTTTTTTTGTCACGGTGTCAAAACATATCGCGAGGTAAAAATCATTATTTTTTCAATTTCTTTTTATTTCTCATAAAATCATTTGTTATCTGTTAAGGTCAAATTGATAAAAAGTTCATTACAGTGATGAGTAGGTATTATTAATAGTTTCTTCTGGTTACATAGTTTTGACCACCTTACTTGATAAAATATGGTCACTTATCTATTAGGGGCGAATTTTGTCCATAGCTTGAATGAACTTTAATTTTTATTAATTTTTTATTAACTTTTTATTTTGTTGTAATGAACTTTGTACATACAAGTATATGTGTGCAAAATTACAGCTCATTTAGTTTTGAAACAACTGAGATACGGAGTTTTGAGACGAAACATACGCGATTTTCCCATAGTGCGACGAGCTAATCAATCGATTAGCAATAGTAGCGCTAGAAGTTTAAAAGCTTACTTTTATATAAATTTGATTAATTTGTCATTCTTTTTTTTACATAATTAGGTCGGCAAACAAGCGTACGGCTCACCCGATGGCAAGCGATTACCCTAGCCCATAGACCTCTGCAACACCAGAAGCATCGCAAGCGCGTTGCGACCCTATCTTTAGTTCCCCCCAGAAGCTCTGGTCACCTTACTCACCAACAGGAACACAACACTGCTTGAAAACAGTGTTATTTGATATTAAATTTCATTTAATATCTTATATGTATGGTCAAACTTCTTAACTATACAATTACCAAACATCGCTAAAACTATTGTTGGTCTGGGAAACGGGATATTTATCATGTTTGTCGCTGGTCACTTCGAGTTCCCGATATTTCAGTACAATTTTAAACGTCATGGTAAAGAGTAGGTACACTCAAACCCACCAAACAACTGCCTGAAGATATTCATAGATCCGCACCGACATCTGAAAACTAGGTGTTACCATATTCTCTCTTCTAACAAAAAATAAATAAAAATCTGAGCAGTGCAGTAGATTATTAATTAGATTTTATCTTTTATTGTACCTACACTAGCTTTGCTCGCAACTTCGTCCGCGTGGAATTTAAAAAAAATATTGTTCAGTTCGCAGAGAAATAGTCTAAGTTACTCCTTATTACATCATCTGATATCTGAATATCTGTGAGTCCGTGTTCCGTCAAAATCAGTCCAGACGTTTCAGAGATTAGCCGGAACAAACAGACAGACACAAAAATGTAAAAAAAAAACATTATTGTATATATACCGTGTATACGTGTATAATAAAAAAGCGGTTATTTTAATATTACAAACAGACACTCCAATTTTATTTATTTATATAGAGTATAGTAATATAATATTATGATTATAATCCAACACATAGAAAATGCGAGCTATAACTCTTACAGTACACAATACATTAATACGTTTAATAAACCAATTTAACCCATGTAGTGTAGTAATAAAATATGGAAGCATATTTTATTATTCAGTCGATCCAGTCGTACCCATGTCACGAACTTGATGCTTATTTTGTATCCTATTTAACCTACTTTGATGTTTGCAACGGTCCAATTAAAACTCAAAGGTATCGCTGTTATTCAACATCGTATTTAGTTTCAAATTTATAATTGGTAATTTTCACACAATTATCTAAAATTACGTGTTAATGTTTACGTCCTTTTGGTATGAACGAATATCTTTCTGGTTCATTTGACGAAAGCGTTATCAGTGTACAGATACAATGAACAACAACTCTCTCTTCTCGAAGGAGTGATGGACCTATTTCTCTAAGGAGTTACATATTATAGAAATTGAGAATATTAAAGAAAATGTTGTTTTTTATGCGTAGTAATAAATATATAAAAATTGAAAAATTATTAGAACTTTTTTATGATAGCTGCTTATTTTTTACTGATGATGTATCCTATTATCCTATATATCCATATATAGGAGGATCCTATCATATAAATAATATCCTCCTATATAAGGATATTGATTTTGAAATGAAATTTCTTTTCTAGTTTTTAGTTTCTAGTTTTGGCCTTCAGAAAATGTTAAACAGCAAAAACGTATTCCGGTTAAAACAACTTTAAAACTTCTCCAATTAGTATTGTTTTGTTTAAATTAAGTTTTATCATTACTTTATTTGAATTTTAGATATTTATTTAGACTAGCCCGATGGCGTAGTTTAGAGTGACCCTGCTTTCTGCTCCAGGGGTTGTGTGTTCTATTTATGCCCTGATTCTGGGTGTAATATATGTAATATACGTCGCAGATCAGAAGTGAGTAGGAGAAGAATGGACGGATGACCGAACTACTAAGTATTAAATGGACTCACCGAGCGGGTACCGTCTATCGCGTGGCAGAGGGACAACTCATAGCAGTGCCCGGGAGTTGCGACCCGAGTCTAGGTTTACGGCGGCGCCGCCTAACAATGCGCATTGGCACTCGCCTCCACTGCTCGAGTTGCCCAATAAGTAACAATTAATTCGTGTACACAAACTAACTATTAGAAGAGTCGAGGTTAAGCTACTAGCAGTATACAACGAGTGTACCGTACCAAGCCAGAGCCAAGACTGACTTAGCTGCGGTTGCATCGGTCTTTTATACACGACTGAATGACTCGAATAATAGAAGTGAGGGTAGGTGAATATCGACAATAGCGCAGGTACCGCCATACACGTCAGAAATACTCAAATAATAGAATAAGTGAGGGTAGACGAATAACGTATGTACCGACATTAATAACTATCTGCATTGACTCTCCGACACGGCCATCCTGACAAGTCACACGTCCCCGTGTGATGCCGTAAAAAGCAAAAAGGTACTGCGATATCAAAGTCTCGTCTCGGCCTATCCTGACCCACACTTAACCAAGGATAAAGCGATAATACAACCACTTTTTGTTGACACTCCATGTGATGCCGTAAAAAGCAAAAAGTTACTGCGATATCAAAGTCTCATCTCGGCCTATCCTGACCCACACTTAACCAAGGATAAAGCGGTAGTACAACCACTTTTTGTGACTCACCATACAACCATACGCGAATCTACCATTAAATCAAAAACGACCAATCGTTTTGGTATAAACATTACTCCATTATTGCTTTCCACATATTAGTCGCCACTGTCACCTAAATCGAGTGACAGCAGCTCATGCCACCTCCATCGAGTGACGATAACCAACCAAAAGAGTCGCTACTGTCACCTAAATCGAGCGACAGTAGCTCATGCCACCTCCATCGAGTGACGACAACCAACTAAAAGAGTCGCTACTGTTACCTAAATCGAGCAACAGCAGCTCATGCCACCTCCATCGAGTGACGATAACCACTAAGTCGCCACTGTCACCTAAATCGAGCGACAGCAGCTCATGCCACCTCTATCGAGTGACGATAACCAACCAAAAAAGTCGCTACTGTCACCTAAATCGAGCGACAGTAGCTCATGCCACCTCCATCGAGTGACGATAACCAACTAAAGTCGCCACTGTCACCTAAATCGAGTGACAGCAGCTCATGCCACCTCCATCGAGTGACGATAACCAACCAAAAGAGTCGCTACTGTCACCTAAATCGAGCGACAGTAGCTCATGCCACCTACATCGAGTGACGATAACCACTAAAGTCGCCACTGTCACCTAAATCGAGTGACAGCAGCTCATGCCACCTCCATCGAGTGACGATAACCAACTAAAAGAGTCGCTACTGTCACCTAAATCGAGTGACAGTAGCTCATGCCACCTCCATCGAGTGACGATAACCACTTGTATTGCCTCCATCGAGCAATACAACCAAAACATGTTTCAGCATTGGATACTTAAAAACAAAGGCACCAACAAATTTATCTCAATAAAATCAATTGGTTGTATAGTGGTCTACATTGCTACGCCAGTTGACTTTAATCACAAAAAAACTACCAATCTATCCTATTCGTACACAGACGAAAGGTTCCTCTAACCGTAATAAAAAATAAAGTTTTACTATTGACACAGTAAGATCACATACAACGCTCATGGCCCGGCTGCCTCAGCAGCTAGTGACAACTACTATTGCCACCCATATCGTCATCACCTCATGTGATACGACCAACACATATCGTCATCAACTCATATGATGCGAACAACACATATCGTCATCACCTTAACCTTTCGTGAGCAAATTTGTAGGTACGTTTACAATTTAAAGCTTTAAGGGTATACCGATTACTTTCGAGAACTTCTATTACGCGAAAAGGGCCTCGATATTTCGGATCAAGTTTAATTTGATTACGCTCCTCATTTTATAACAAATCATAACAGTCGTTGCAAACTACTACCGTAATGTGCCCATGATTATACCAAGGTGTTATCAATTAACTCTCTGTAATTTAAACGTTCTTAAAGAGAACAACTAAAGAAACTTTTAAACAGTTTGAATAAATCAATCAAAGGTAGAAAACTCAATGAAACACTTATTTCTCACTTCAAACCTACAGTTATCCATTCACGATAGACACTTTAAAGTTTTTAACTACATTGGATAAGCTATCACACCTATTCACTTACAAATTACAACATTCCCGCCAAAAGACGGCGCCAAAAGCGGCGACCGACCTATCAGAAAACCAGCATTAACTATTCGGAAGATGGCGTCTCTAACTTTACGCTCCCTCGGCACTTCAACAAAGAACAATAGAACGCAAAAATATCCGTTACAGAGGGTAATCGGAAATACTCAAGCTAAGACGATATTAACACTATCACAAACAAGTGGGTAACCATAAAAACTTAAACTGTCCAGAGTCATGTACCAACGTCAATCAAACCCTCAATAACCAAACTCATTTTCTACAACACTAACAACTATGTAAGCCACCCTTCCAACCAGCAATTACAATTGCTCCACAATCCACGTGTATCCCTCGTGTATCATCCTCTTGATGACTACACACTACAGTCTTTAGAGTGCTTACATCAGTTTTCTGTCACATCACTAAAACGTTCACCATTATGATCGTCACCTATAAACTCAATTGGTATATGACCTTCTGGCATCTTCCTTAAGCGACTCTCGCTGCGACTACCGCGACGGCTTGCACTACGATTACGCTTACGATCTGACATTGTGACTGAGATCGAAACAAAAACTGAATCTCAAAATCTGTCACTACAAAACTACCTATAAATCGAATAATGTAATCAAACACTGAACAAAAACCACTTGTACACCGATAAGAATACAACAGAATGACCGAAAAGAACTAAAATATCGATGTACCCACTTAACGCCACCAAATATTGTAATTTACTTGCACACTCGCAAAAATAGAACTTAAAGTTCAAAAAAACCAAAAACTGAACTAAAAAAAAACAATTAACACCAGCAAACAACAAATGAAGTGGGCGTAGTGAGATCTTTATCCCACTTCTGATGTCGCAGATCAGAAGTGAGTAGGAGAAGAAAGGACGGATGACCGAACTACTAAGTATTAAATGGACTCACCGAGCGGGTACCGTCTATCGCGTGGCAGAGGGACAACTCATAGCAGTGCCCGGGAGTTGCGACCCGAGTCTAGGTTTACGGCGGCGCCGCCTAACAATGCGCATTGGCACTCGCCTCCACTGCTCGAGTTGCCCAATAAGTAACAATTCAAAATTCAAATTCAAATTCAAAATCATTTATTTCGTCATAAGGTGCATGTCACACACTTAACGAAAGTCAAAAAATAAAATAATATCATTTATATAAACTAAACAAAAATAACAAAAGTTAAGGCAGCAAAAAATCAAACAATAAAAAATAAAATTTATATCTTAACACTAGGTACATTACAAGCTTACGTAATGTACCCAGTGTTATAAGCAGCCTTAACTTAGTCAAAATATTAAGTTATAATGTCTCGGTAGACATTACCTACCTACTTTATCCTCGGCTTTATTAAATGTTACAATAAATAACAATTTCCCTAATGTAGGCCGAGAGAAAAAAAGCCGGAGGAAAAAAAACTCTCGGTACTCTTTTAAAAAAATGCAGTCAGATACAAGATAAAAACGCAGTAGTGGACCATGAAATAATCAGGACAAACACGAGACAGCCAATCGTGGGTGCCGAGACCACCACATGCCACCTGCTCACAATATATGTAACTATCTATTTACAGCGGGTCATAGACATAGCCTGGTCGAGCTTTATTCAATCCCATGCCTTTTCATCATTGAGATAATCATTAATGGTATAGTAGGCTTTACTACATAAAACTCGCTTAATAACTTTTTTAAACTTCAAAAAAGGCAGAGATTGAAGCGCAGCCGGAATCTTATTATATATAAGGATAGACATTCCTATAAAGGAACTACTTTTTTTCTTGAGCCGGCATTTAGGAAATATTAATTTGTGGTCGTTCCTGAGTGTTACATCATTTGAGGCATTTCGATCACTACGACTAACAAACAAATGCCTATTTTTCCGTATATACATTATATTTTCATAAATATACTGCGATGCAAAGGTCAGGATGTTGATCTCTTTAAACTTCTCTCTCAGAGATTCTTTACATCCCATTTTGTAAATATAGCGGATAGCCCTTTTCTGCAGAATAAAAATGACACTAATATCAGCCGCATTGCCCCATAGCAAAATGCCATAGGACATTATGCTATGGAAGTAGCTGAAATAAACTAATCGGGCTGTATCGATATCCGTTAATAATCGTATCTTTTTAACCGCGTACGCTGCAGAACTCAGTCTATCCGCCAATCTACAGATATGGGGTCCCCACTGTAACTTTGAATCAATGGTGATTCCAAGGAAAACGGTTGAGTTAACTAAGTTGAGTTTATCACCATTGAGTTCTGGTTGCACATCAACTTGTTTTACATTTCGAGCAGAAAATTTAATACAATTCGTTTTTTTACAATTAAGAAGCAAGTTATTTGCGCTAAACCAATGAACCAGTTCAGAGAGAGCATTGTTTACATCGTCATAGTTAATTTCTTGTCTACGCAATTTAAATATTAAAGAAGTATCATCAGCAAACAATACAATCTCATGCCTCTTCTCTACTAAAAATGGTAAATCGTTAATATATATTAAAAATAAAAATGGACCAAGAATTGAGCCTTGTGGGACCCCCATCTGTATATGAGACCCAGATGACTTAGTACCATCTACTTCAACCCTCAGAGTTCTATCACTAAGATAAGAACTCAGAAGTTTTAGTGCGGTATTTTTAATGCCATAGTGACTGAGTTTCCTGATCAAGGTGTCATGATGAACACAGTCAAATGCCTTGGATAAATCACAGGATACACCTAGAGCATCGCGTGACTCCTCCCAAGCATTGACAATCGATGTAAAAAGCTCAACACCGGCATCAGTTGTGGAGCGTCCTCTAGTGAAACCGGGTTATTCATTAGATGTGTGGAATGAATTTAGGGGGGGGGGGGGGGAGGGAGGGGGGAGGAGGGTTACCCTCTGGTACCACTCCCACGGTGCGAAAATCCATTAAAACGAACATATCTATAACTAAAATTTTTATGTTAAAATAGTGTAGAAACTTACCGAATATATGTGTGGAATGAATTTATGGGGTTTTAGGGGGGAAAATGGGGGGGAGTGTGGATGAATTACCCTCTGGTACCACTCTCATGGTGTGAAAATTTTAAATTATACTACTAAATTGCATAATGAAGTCAAATCAAAAAAACCTATCTAATTTCAATAATAAACTGTTTACCGGCATATTTTTGTCACAGAAACAAAAAAAAATAACCCTAACCTATCTAATTTCAATATTAAACTATTTACCGGCATATTTTTGTCACAGAAACAAAAAAAAATAACCCTAACCTATCTAAATTCAATATTAGACTGTTTACCGGCATATTTTTGTCACAGAAACAAAAAAAAATAACCCTAACCTATCTAATTTCAATATTAGACTGTTTACCGGCATATTTTTGTCACAGAAACAAAAAAAATAACCCTAACCTATCTAATTTCAATATTAGACTGTTTACCGGCATATTTTTGTCACAGAAACAAAAAAAATAACCCTAACCTATCTAATTTCAATAATAAACTGTTTACCGGCATATTTTTGTCACAGAAACAAAAAAAAAATAACCCTAACCTATCTAATTTCAATATTAGACTGTTTACCGGCATATTTTTGTCACAGAAACAAAAAAAAAATAACCCTAACCTATCTAATTTCAATATTAGACTATTTACCGGCATATTTTTGTCACAGAAACAAAAAAATAACCCTAACCTATCTAATATCAATATTAGACTGTTTACCGGTATATTTTTGTCATAGAAACAAAAAAAAATAACCCTTACCTATCTAATTTCAATATTAGACTGTTTACCGGCATATTTTTGTCACAGAAACAAACAAAAAATAACCCTAACCTACCTAATTTCAATATTAGACTGTTTAGCGGCATATTTTTGTCACAGAAACAAAAAAAATAACCCTAACCTATATAATTTCAATATTAGACTATTTACCGGCATATTTTTGTCACAGAAACAAAAAAAAATAACATATAGTTAGCTTATAGTATAGCAACTTCGTTTTAATGGATTTTCACACTGTGGGAGTGGTACCAGAGGGTAATTCACCCACCCTCCCCCCCTTTTCCCCCCTAAAACCCCATAAATTCATTCCACACATATATTCGGTAAGTTTCTACACGATTTTAACATAAAAATTTTAGTTATAGATATCTTCGTTTTAATGGATTTTCGCATCGTGGGAGTATTACCTGAGGGTAATCCACCCACCCTCCTCCCCCCTTTTCCCCCCTAAAACCCCATAAATTCATTCCACACATCTAATGAACAGCCTGAAACCGAATTGCTTATTATGTAAAAGTTTATTTCTTGTGAAATGATTTAAAAGTTGACTGAGAATCACTTTTTCAAATAGTTTACTACAGGCAGGTAGAATTGAAATAGGCCTGTAATTAGTTGGATCTGTATGACAACCGGACTTAAACAAAGGAATAACTTTACTATGCTTCATAAGATCAGGAAATTCACCACTCATTATACATTCATTAAATATAATCGCTAAGTGGGGTGCTATGATATCTACAATTGAACCTAAAATTTTTACAGATATACCCCAGAGGTCAGCGGTGTTCTTAAGTTCTAAAGTTTTAAAAGTTTTAACAATTTCATTAGCATCTATGGGTCTGAAAATAAAATCATCTTTGCACGCATTTACATTTTGTTTAAGCAACGATTCAGCGACTTCGGGCGATGATATAAACGCCTTGGTTGTCGAAAGTGGAATGTCGGCAAAGTGTTTTTCCAAAGCTGTTGCCAACTCATTAACCGCTTTAATGGAGTGATTGTCAATGATGAGTTCACTGACACCATTACGTTCTTTAACTCTTCCAGTTTCGGCATTTATAATATTCCAAGTCATTTTAATTTTGTTTTTACTTGATTTAATTTTATTTCTAATGAATATTGACTTGGCCGCGGCACAAACAAGTTTAAAAATTTTAGAATAGTTTTTAATATAATTACAAAAAACAATGTTTGTGTTATATGATTTCTTATGTAAGAGATCATACAATTTTTGTCTACTTTTATAGATTCCCGGAGTCGCCCAATCATTGAATGACATACAATACTTAGGAGAGATTGTTTTTGGTGTAAATACAGTCTTAAAAACACTGTTTATATGACCGCATAAAACTCCATATTTGTCATTAGCACCACCGACTAATGGTATCTCTATTTGGTTTTCAATAGTGTTTCTAAATCTCTCCATACGTTTCATGTTCACTGGAACGACCACTTTCCTCTTACTAACCTCCTTTTCCATATTATAATTAATTCGTGTACACAAACTAACTATTAGAAGAGTCGAGGTTAAGCTACTAGCAGTATACAACGAGTGTACCGTACCAAGCCAGAGCCAAGACTGACTTAGCTGCGGTTGCATCGGTCTTTTATACACGACTGAATGACTCGAATAATAGAAGTGAGGGTAGGTGAATATCGACAATAGCGCAGGTACCGCCATACACGTCAGAAATACTCAAATAATAGAATAAGTGAGGGTAGACGAATAACGTATGTACCGACATTAATAACTATCTGCATTGACTCTCCGACATATATATAAAAGTTAGATTTGTAATAGTTTAGAGCCTAGATATTTTCAAGACGGTTGTTTTAAATGCACGGCTGCCTCTTGTCTTCATATCGTCTCTTAATTTTCTTAAGCCCCAAAACAGTAAGCAGAGTTACTACAAACTGCGCCAACGGGCTAGTCAGATATTATACACCGGTAAGTCAAAGATTTAATGCTATTGACTCCATTGTTTTAATAGCATTCTAACAGAGAATTTACACTTTAAACATTAAATGATCTTGTTTAGTTTTGTTAATATCTTATTACTAGCTTTTGCGCGCGACTTCGTCGGCGTGGACTCCGCTCCTGTTGGTCTTAGCGTGATGATATATAGCCTATAGCCTTCCTCGATAAATGGGCTATCTAACACTGAAAGAATTTTTCAAATCGGACCAGAAGATCCTGAGATTAGCGCGTTCAAACAAACAAACAAACAAACAAACAATCAAACAAACTCTTCAGCTAGTTACGTTTGCAGCAGTCAGGAGGTTGAAAAGAAACCACATAATTAATAATTATGTATTAATTCGGTATTAATACAATATTATCTTAAACTACATCTTATAACTAAACTAAAGTAATGACAATTGGTCGATGTTTGTACCAAGAGTTAATACAATAGTAATCTTAAAACTACATCTTATAACTAATGACTGCTTTAGTCGATGTGGGACCAAAGAGTGTCGCTTCTACATTTCAGGCTTGAAAGGAAATCTTCGATTGACGTCAATCATTGACGTCAATGCTGCTTGTAGTTGCTGCGCTTGTAAAACGTGGAGCCTATGTAGGTCGTAGGTGCTGTGTGCAATAGGCGAGCACGCTGATGCAGCGATCTACTGGCTATATGTAACACCTCCCCCCGAAGAACAGCGAGTATCGATGGACTTGTTCGAGATGGTCGCTGCTAGGCATCCAGGATCAACCCTTATTTGGCTGGGGTTGATAGTGCGTGGAGCTGGGACTGCATAAACGATTTGAGGGTTGCTGCTGTAGTTTTCCGTGACGACTCTGGATACCTTTCTTGTGCGTAGCCGGCGGTAGAGTAGAGTAGCGATGAGCGCGCATGTACCGAAGAGTGTGAGGTACATGGGTATAGTCGTGTGATATATGACTGGGTCAGTGACGTCATCTAGATGTATAGGCGTTTGCGTCGCTATCTCGTTGCTCAGGGCGTGAAGTTTTTGTAGATTCGGGGAATTCAAGATGAGCTTCGGATGACTTGGATGTCTTGACTCGTTATATAGGGGCATCTCGATGATCTTTATGACATGTCCTTTGATTTGGTCGTTGGAGTTGAAGATAGTGAAAGCGGGTGTTCTCAGGTTGCAGTTTAGTGGGATAACTGCCAAGTAACTGCCGTGTAGAGTCTGGTATTGTTCTTGACCGCAGGATATCTTCACCTTGGTTGGGACGGGAAAGCTCAGGGTGTAGTGTCTGTCGTCCAGGGCTTCCAGGGCTTCTCCATTGATTTTCTCGTAGAAGATTGACTGTAGTTAAATGACAAGATTCCTTCGAAATCTGGTTAATTATTAGCTCGTGGATACAATCTAAATTAGTACGAATCTGATGATTGAGTTCCATTTCGAAGAGATACCAGCTGCTATGTCTCGGGCACTCGGCCTCTATGTACACGAATAAATTCTCGTTGGTTGCAATGAAAGGATAGGATGGGATGAGAGAGTCTTAAGCTTATCTATCATTGAACTTAATACATCTTTACTAATCATTAAATGGTACATGCTTGATGCATATTAAAATTTAAATTGTTAACGAATTCCTTTAATTTCATTTTATATAATTCTAATATTAATTAATTTAATATACTAATTTTATCATTATTTTTAATTTTATATAATTATCGGTAAATTATTTTCCTATAAAAATTTAAATTTTGATTAAATTTAATCGTAATATTTTTTTAATAATAAATTATAAATTTTTTAACTATAAATTTTAAAAATTTTAATTATTAAATTAATTTAATTATTAAATATTTTAATAATAGAATTCAAAATAGTAAATACTTTAAAATTTATATTTAAATATTAATTATAATATAATAATTAATATAATATATTAATATAATAATTTTATATTTAAATTTAAAATTTTTATAATTTATCAAAATTTTATAAAATTATTTAAATTTAAAAAAAAATCCTAAAAACTACATATTTAAAAACCATTAACATTTTATTTCCAATTTATTATTTATTTAAAATAATTATAGAATAATCCTCATTTAATTAACTCTTTTAAATTCGAGATTTATTTAAATACATTATTAATATTTAATATACTGATACACAAGATACAATAAATTAAATTTACTTTTTAATCTATTAAATTTCAAATAAATTTTCTTTACGGTAATATTTTACTATAAAACTTAATTTTTTCTTACTCTATCTATACCTTTTTAACCGACAGGCCTGCCTGAATGAGGTTCTCGGGTCCTAGATATTTTAGGATGGAAAATTTTCGTAACTTATGGATAGGCTTAGGTCTAGAAAGGAGCAACACGAGAACGATTCTTATGTACTCACATAAACTGCACTATCTGGTCTCTTCTCAGTTGAATCGATTGTTGGATTCCACTCCCGGCTGCCACAGGTCCGTAGATTCTAGATTCTCGAACGGTGCTTGATAGCCACCCGGGCGGCCAACCGATCGCGAACCGGCCCGCGAGAATCCTACCGACTGCGCCAGTTACGTTTGCAGCAGTCAGGAGGTTGAAAAGAAACCACATAATTAATAATTATGTATTAATTCGGTATTAATACAATATTATCTTAAACTACATTTTATAACTAAACTAAAGTAATGACAATTGGTCGATGTTTGTACCAAGAGTTAATACAATAGTAATCTTAAAACTACATCTTATAACTAATGACTGCTTTAGTCGATGTGGGACCAAAGAGTGTCGCTTCTACATTTCAGGCTTGAAAGGAAATCTTCGATTGACGTCAATCATTGACGTCAATGCTGCTTGTAGTTGCTGCGCTTGTAAAACGTGGAGCCTATGTAGGTCGTAGGTGCTGTGTGCAATAGGCGAGCACGCTGATGCAGCGATCTACTGGCTATATGTAACAAGCTTTATTATATTAGTATAGATGTTAATTGAAATATTTTTGACAAATTTTCATTATTCAACTTCACTATTAATTCAACGGCTCTTATACTATAATAACTGACTGCAATGTAACGGCACGTATCAGGAATGCAGTATACTATTGCGTCGAACTGTAGTCACAGCTCACCGCGAAGCATCGTTCGACCTGTTCACCCCTACCGCATTTCAGTTATTTTGAACGTAGTATTTTGAAGAAAACATCCTCTTGTTCATTATTCTGATATAACACGTGGTTCAATAAGTCCCGAGACTAAGTACTAAAAAAAGGTCTTTTTTATAAAATTAATTTTTATTCATCAACATAGTCTCCTCCAAGAGCGATACAGTCCCTCCAACGCTTTTCTAACTTTTCTATCCCATGTGTGTAGAACGATTTGTCTTTGGCTTCAAAATAAGCCTCCGTTGCTGCGATAACTTCACTATTTGAGTCAAATTTCTTACCCTGAAGCATTTTTTGAAGTCTGCAAACAGCCAGTAATCGCTGGGGGCCAAGTCTGGCGAATAAGGGGGATGAGGAAGCAATTCGAAGCCCAATTCGTTAATTTTGGCCATCGTTCTCACGGACTTGTGACAAGGCGCGTTGTCCTGGTGAAACACCACTTTCTTTTTGTTCATGTGAGGCCGTTTATCCACAATTTCGTACTTCAATCGCTCCAATAAGCACATGTAATAGTCACTATTTATATTTTGCCCCTTTTCAAGGTAGTCGATGAAAAGTATTCCATGCGTATCCCAAAATATAGACGCCATAACCTTACCAGCCGATTTCTGAGTCTTTGGACGCTTCGGGCGGCTTTCACCAGCCGCTCTCCACTCCGCTGCCTGCCGATTGGATTCCGGAGTGAAATGGTATATCCAGGTTTCATCCATTGTTACATACCGATGTAAAAAATCCTTTTTATTATGATTCATCAGCGCCAAACATCGCTCTGAATCATTGATACGTTGTTCCTTTTGATCAGTTGTAAGCAAACGCGGCACTCACTTAGAAAAAAGCTTTTTCATGGCCAAATTTTTATGTAAAATAGTGAAAACACTACCAGCTGAAATCTTCACTATCTCGGCTATCTCTCGCACTTTTACCTTCCGATCTTCCAATAAGATTTTGAGGACTTGTTTAATATTTTGTTGAGTCACTGCTTCATTTGGACGACCTGAGCGTTCCCCATTATTGGTGTCCATGCGACCGCGTTTGAAGTCGGCATACCACCGACAAATGGTTGCTTTAGAGGGAGCTGATCCTGCATAACATTTTATAAGCCATTGCTGTGCTTCAACGGTATTTTTTCCCATTAAAAAACAATGTTTTATCAACACGCGAAACTCGTTTTTTTCCATTGTATCGAAATTACAACCGTAGCGTCACTTAAATGTTTCAAAATCAATAATTTTATTGTTCCATTTTTAAAAATTTGACACATATTCTTGTATTGATAGCCAGTACTTTTTAAAAATCAAAAATGTTTTTAATATATGCGCCATTTCCAGGTTAGTCTCGGGACTTATTGAACGATCTAGTATATTAAATACATTTAATTTTTAATACTTCATTTACACTTTGACTGTCCATATCAGTATAATCTGTAACGGTATTCAATTCAACTAATCAACTTTCCAGACATTTCATCCAATGCTTAGTATTGAAACTTCAAGCGAGCCAAACCATACGGGGAGAATAATATATTAACATGATTATTAGTGTTACATAATATGTTTTACTATATTTAGTAATTTTTAATTGTAAATTTAACGTCCTGTGCTGGCTGTATTTGTAAAGGTGCGGACTGAAAAGCAGCTGTAAGCTGAGTCTATCTAATAAGACCTTTTCACCAGCATTTTTCTAAAATCCCTGTAAATAATTAAACTAAGAAACCTTATTTTTTATGCTTGGTGAATAAACGTCTTTATTATTATTATTATTAGTGTCATATTATTTAAATAGAAGAATCATAGGCTATAAAATGTCGCGCTACGACTAATGACAGCAGATAGGAGCTATACATTTTAACGCTAGTTGGGGCGTGAAAAACATGTTGTATTGGTATAAAAATAAAGATACAAACATACATACAATCCGCACGCATTTTAAAAAACTATCGCCTAAGGCCGCTCCAGTCATTTGAGAGGGGATTTTAAAAATTCACGTGTATTTCGTTGAACCATGTGACTTAATACAACTATATTTCAGTACCTGGGTGACCGAGCCTAGCTCGGTATTTTTATTTTATTTTTTGTTTTTTCTCGTTATTTTTATATTTTAATTTTATTTAAATAATAAATCACGAGTGAAATTAAAAAAAAAATTAATCTGGAGACTGAGATTCGAACCCGGGTCAAGACGATTTGACACCCGCCGATTTCCTAATTACGCTATTACAACTATGACGACAGTAGTGAAATTAAGCTTCGTATTCTAATGATATTTTTTCATTGCCTAAAAACAGGGATAAAACGACATTTTTTTTAAATGAATCCTAGCTAGATCAATTTTTCGCCCCCGAAATCCCCTGCATACTAAATTTCACGAAAATCGTTGGGGCCGATTCCGAGATTCAGAAATATATATATATATATATATATATATATATATATATATATATACAAGAATTGCTCGTTTAATAGTATAAGATAGGATAACTGAATGGTTTAATATTTACTAGTGGTCACCTAGAGGTCGAATTTCGACCATAATTAAAAAAAAATATTAAAGAAAATAAAAAAATAATGAAAATTAAATTTCTTTTTTAATTTTTTCGATTTGACTGACAATCAACAAAAGAGTATAATATGCGTATGTGTGTGTCAAATGCATGGTAGTATGTTTAATTTTTTTTTGGGTGGTTTTTGCTTCACGTATTAATATACAGATATACCTATGTTTATAACGAAAAATCGTCTTTAAATAGCTTTAAAACTTGTCGCATTAAAATTATAAATAATAAATAAATAACAAATTAGTTCCCAAAACTACTTAAATTAAGATCATGAGAATATAAAACTAGGTACTATCAATTTTATTTAATATATTAATATTATAAAGGACAATTAAGCAACATTCTAGCCCTCCAAAAGTACATTTTAATACATATATTTATATTACGATTCTTTTCTACAAAATCGACATTCTGAATCGGCGATAACTTAACGAAGATTAAACAAGGGTTTTTTTGGCTTAAGATAAATCCTATACATATATAAAATTGGCGATTATTAAGAATTCTGTTTGTGACGATATCTTTAAACTAGCTTCTGCGCGCGACTTCGTCGGCGTGGACTCCGCTCCTATTGGTCTTAGCGTGATGATATTATATAGCCTATAGCCTTCCTCGATAAATGGGCTATCTAACACTGAAAGAATTTTTCAAATCGGACCAGTAGATCCTGAGATTAGCGCGTTCAAACAAATAAACAAACAAACAATCAAACAAACAAACTCTTCAGCTTTATTATATTAGTATAGATAAAGTTGTATTTTCTGTTCTTGTGAAATTTATTTATATTTTTTAAAATATGATAATAGGTAAAACTTAAAACCTTTACGTTCTTTAGATATATCTACAGCTGGCTTCCACAAAATATATTGATATCTACGATAAACTCAATAAAACTTAATGCACTCTAAAAATTGCTAATATGCAATTAACTTATAATTGAGACTGCACTGATTTGATTGTTTACTGAAAACAGTTACAGAGTTGCATTGTACAATACATTTTGTTATTTTTTTTTAAAGACCAGCTAAGGTTTATGAACATTTAGCAAAATTTCATTAATCTAATAGGTTTACGTCACTATATTATCTTATATATAAATTTCTCGTGTTACAACAATACAATAGTATAGTTAGTTACAATACTCCTCCGAAACGGCTGGACTGATTTTTATGAAATTTTGTGTGTACATTGGGTAGGTCTGAGAATCGGCCAACGTCTATTCTTGATACCCTTAAGTTATTAGGGGGGTAGGATTAAGGGGGTTATTAATATATATGGCAAAACAACGTTTGCTGGGTCAGCTAGTATAAATTTAAAATGACGATTAAAATTGACAAAGAAGCCTACTTAAGCATCCATTAACGTTTAATAATAGTACACGTCTGAAAATATTTAAAAAAAACATTTATGTTGACCGGTAAACGTTTTATTAATTACTCTGGACTAGCGTTCAAAATGCAAAAATCCACTGCATATTATTTAAAGAGAAATTAACATATTTAACGACAAAAGAGTGCCACGAGTGATTATTTAAAGTATATCGAATCAATATTCATTAAACATTAAATTTCGAATTGGAGTATTGCCAAATGTTGGGCCAATTACTTTGACACTGACGCTACACTTCCAAAACTCTTTCGTGTTGATTATCAGTTTGTTATTAATCGACAATATTAATACTTATTTATTAAAATTTACTACTTAAAATATTGCCAACAATTTAAGGCTCGCCTACATGATTTGTATTTGTATATTAAGGGTAAAGATCTAATTTTATATATTTATAATTTTTTTAGTAGTGTAGTCCTATATGTTGCTCCGCAATCTCCTCTATCTTCGAGTAAATATCCAATAAAAATCGGTTCAGCGGTTCAAGATATTAGCCCGGACAAACAGAAAGCCAGACAGACAGATAGTCAAAATTACAAATATAATTATAAAGTCTAACATTAGTATCTAATACTATAAATATGATTTTTCTACGGTAGACTAGATTCTAGAACACACTCAACATGATATGTTTGTACACACATGCACACACACGCACGCACACACTCACACACAAATAACTTTTCCAAAACTCACCCGAGTTTGAAAATAATTGGTATAAACATAAGATTATTTGTACTCTAACCCACTGCGTATAATGAAAACGTTTTTTTTTTTCACAATTGCATAAAATTTGAATGTAAAAGCAATAAAATTGCTAATTCCTTTAAGAGCTTCGCTGAGAGTCAGATAATTTGCTTGCAAAGTTTAAACTGGATTTAAATAATGTGTCGTCTTACAAGATTAAATATATATTTTTTTATAACAAGATAACGAAATGCAGTTTACAGAAATTATAAAAAACTCTCCCATTGTTCATTGTAATTTCAAATTCTTATTTCATATTTTAATAAAACTTTCATTTATGTAAGTTGTTTTCGTATGAAAATTGCCTAAAATCGTGCAAAAATCTAATGTATTCAACGTTAAATGATCGTATCTAGACAGAATGCATTTTAAAAAGTTTTAGTAAAAATCACAGCTACATTTTATTGGAACGAAGTTCCTTATGGGGTGTTGCAGAGGGGTATCCTATACGGCAAAAAACGTCCGTAACCTTAAAAAAGCGTTAGATTTTTATGTGTCTATTTTTATAGTCTATGTATGATGGCTGTACAGTGTCAATTTTATAGTCTACGTGATGACTGTTATTATCATTATCATTGTAAATAAAACAAAGGTCTGATACTGTGTGCTTACGGCAGTAAAAAAATATAGCCACCCCTCCTTCCCGTGGGTGTCGTAAGAGCCAACTCGTGCCAAAAATGGCGCGAACTCATGTGTTTTGCGCTGGGCAGGCGGGTTGATGATCGCAGGGCTGGCTTTGTCGCACCAAAGACGCTGCTGCCCGTCTTCGGCCTGCATATTTGAAAGCCAGCAGTTGGATGGTTATCCCGCCATCGTCGGTCGGCTTTATAAGTTCCAAAGTGGTAGTGGAACTGTGTTATTCCTAAAAGCCTGCCGCCTGCCCAGCGCAAAACACATGAGTTCGCGCCATTTTTGGCACGAACTTGGGGAATCCTATGCCCAGCATTGGACTGTGATTGGCTGAAGTGATGATGATGATCACTTCGATGATGAAGATAATTTTATTAAGTAGTTTTTATTTTTATTTTTATCGATAAAAAAATCATACTAAAAAACATATAACCGAATAATTATTTTATTTATACCTCGAATAGAACGTGAAATTAATATTTTATAATAAGGAACTTCATTCCTATCGGGTGTCCCACGACACCACACGTTTTTTTTTATATTTAAAAACTAATTTTTATGCATCCAATGAATTAAATGAATATCAAGTATTATGAAAAAGACAGTTTAATTAAATTAAAATTATCGAGCCACCAATACGTATAAGTTTCAAGGCGTTTAATTTAGTTTTATAGAAATGTAAGCACTAACTAACAGACAACTAACAACTAACTAACAGTCTATCCCAGTTGCCTATACAGCCTATTTGAATACTAATTTTGAGTAATTGAAATAGAGGCCTAGAATTTCATGAATAGTTCAATGTTGAAGGCTTTAAAGCTATAAATAATTACATTTCCTTATATTCATATATTGCGAAACTAGTTTTATAAACTAACTATTTTGAAAACCAATTTAACTTTTTAAACATTAACTTCAAAAAAGGAGGAAGTTCTCAATTTGTCTGTACTTTTTATGTGTCTCATAACTTTTTACTTGGTGTACTGGTTTGGATATTTAAATTCAATCGAGTTAATATGACGAGTGCTTTTTGAGTTAGCGCATTTAATTGATTATAATTTTTTGACTACCTACGTTTGTTGCTATGTAAGTTGCCGATGAAAATGGGTCGGTTTCTATCATTTCAAATATATTCAATTCAAAAATGTAATATAAAGAAGATATATCGTAATTAATTTTACTAATAGAATTATAGTGAATTATGTAATAAAATTTGTTAAAATTAAATATTTAAAGAAAAATGATCATTCTTTGTCACTATTCCGTAAATTAATTCTAAAAAGTGACTAGTATTGACAAGTATGCCTAAACTTTAGGTTCTTTATTTTATAAAGTAGAGAGAGTATTTTTTTAAGTTTGGAACATAGTTGTATTAATGATTTGAATTATATGCTTTTAAATAACTGACACCATCGTTTAAATATGACGATCAATTTCCGTGGGATTCAAAGAGCTAAATTAAGGTTCAACAATTTAGTCCTTATCGTCATTATATTATTACTTAATTTATTGATTGATTTTCAACACTACTATATATTTTTTTATTAAATCTCTTTAACAAAACAAATTTTGAACTATTTCAGCATTCCACATTACATTTCTTCGAGACTTCTTTCTTTTCAATATTGCGAATAAATAGTGTAATATAAATAACATTACTTTTTCGCTAAGAAAAGTTAAATATTAGCATAAAAGGAATACGACCCTAAAAGGAAATCTACATGTTACCAGAAGTCGCGACAGGGCTGTCGTTTCTAAGGGAACGTAAAAAAATTCATACATTACTTGCTTTCCAAGTAATGTATTAAAATTTACTTTTTCCAAGTAATGTAATGTCCTATTGATTAATAAATTTATAAGCATTAATCTTGGTACTTGTACAAAAGAATCATATCAATCAAAGATGAATAGACAATTTTCATTACAAAAAAAAAAAAAACAAATTGAAATTACAAAAACAAAAAACCATGAACAGCTCTTTATTTTATTAAGGCGCAGGTATTAGATGCTGTGTGGCTACGGCACTAAAGAATGTAGCCACCCCCTCTCTTCCCGTGGGTGTCGTAAGAGGCGACTAAGGGATAACACAGTTCCACTACCACCTTGGAACTTAAAAAGCCGACGGATGGCGGGATAACCATCCATGCTGGCTTTTAAATACACAGGCCAAAGACGGGCAGCAGCGTCTTCGGTGCGACAAAGCCAGCCCTGCGGTCACCAACCCGCCTGCCCAGCGTGGTGACTATGGGCAAAACACATGAGTTCGCGTCATAATGCCGGGCGCGAACTTGTGGAGGCCTATGTCCAACAGTGGACTGTGATAGGCTGTAGTGTGTGTGTGTGTGTGTGTGAGGTATTAGAAATATCAGAGATCCTTTAAAAAAAATGTTTTACAGTATTTTTACTTAAAAACTATATAGACCGTAAGATGGCTTACTATGATCTATGATTTATAGGACCGCATGTGACGCAAATGCAACCAAAACAAGAAAATAATTATACCATCATTATTTACAAGAGGGATAAATCAAGTAGGTACTACGGTTGTCACAATATGATAAAAAGGCTTAAAATGTAGTAATAGATAATCATAAAGACATTTCATTGACGACCCTATCGTTTTATTATATGGAAAATCGGTAGAATGTTGAGGACGAGGTTTCCTTTCAAGGTTATTAAGAATGATAAGAGTCTAAAACTCTAAATAATAAAATAATTCACTCAACAGTATACAAAGTAAAACTTCTTTACGTCGAATAGGTAGATACTATATACCTATATATTAGTAACATAAATAAATAACATATACGATTAGGATACAATACAATTTTTTTATTTTCTTAACATTTTTTATTTCATTTTATTTCATTAATTTTGGTTTAAAATGCAAGCTGGACCATTATTTATAACTAAAAGTGCAATTAGTAAGATTAAAAAATTTGTTTTTCATACTTTCGTAATCAACTCCTGTATAAGGGTACACAAAAATACCGTCTGCCGTTGAATACTTAAATAATGTTTCGAAGACAACAGTCTTAAATACAAAATTTTAATTCTTTTTAAGATCTCCTTAACGTCGTAAGCACTTCGGGTTTTTATTATTACCTTGAGTATAAAAGCGATCGGTTTCGTTCTAGTTACGATATTGAATATTTTATTTTCCTCACCTTTACATTTTCAACTTGATTAATTCGTTGTGGCTTTGAGAATAATCTAGAATTTCACAAGATATCTACTTGAGATTCTTTGTTCATTTCAGCTATTTTAAATTGTTAGCCGCAGCACTTGAAGTATAGAATTTATAATTATCTTTCTTGATAATATTTACTACTTTTTCTTACCCGTATTTTTCTTTTAAAGGTTATTTTTCTTTTAGATGTTGTCTGTTATCTTACATTACATAAAGTACCTATCTAAATTCTAACTGTATACTCCTATTTTTTTATTTTTATACAATTTGGTCAGCAAACAAACGTATGGCTCACCTGATGGTAAGCGATTACCATAGTTTATAAAGATATGGAACACCCCACCCTCAATCCGCCCAGGAGCTCTGCTCATCATCATCACCACATGAACACAACACTGCTTGACAGCAGTATTATTTAGCTGAAATATTTTGTAAGGTCGAGGTACTTCCCCAGTCGGGCAACTCCAGATTTTGTCCTACAGATAAGTAGGTCTGTCTGTAAGTCGCTCTGGTTTTCAGTCCTTGTGGGTCTTTCCACCGCGCCTCGGAGAGCACGTTAAGATGTCGGTCCCGGTTGTTATTATGCACACCTGATAGCGTTCGTTACTTATAGTAGGGAATATATCCGCCACCCGCAATGGAGCAGCGTGGTGGATTAAGCTCTGATCCTTCTCCTACATGGTGAAAGAGGCCTATGCCCAGCATTGGGATATTACAGACTCAATCGTGAACCGAGAAAAAACCGACAAAAATATAGAATAAACTCTTGAATCTCTAATTATTTTATGGGAATTATTTTTTGTACCACAAAGTTAATATTGTAGTTTAATATATAAAACACACTAACGAACTTTTCAAGTTAAATAAAAGCTTTTAATAAATAAATAAAATAAAAATCTTTTCTGTAGATTTCTTTAAGTAAAATTTAGATCGTGTAGTATTACTTCAATTTAAGCGAGTAAGGCAAGTCGTTAGTTAACATTTGTTAGAGCTCGCTAACAATCACATTGGATTATTGTTACTAACACTATGGATGTTACTTATCCGAAATAAAAATTATTATTATTATTATTATTATTATTGGCACAGTGCTGCGTATCGTATACGAGTACGTACAGAAATACGAGTAACAGTGTCCTACATTTTCATATTTGGTTTGTAGTAAGAGATTGACGCATATGTTATAAATATGCAATTAAAAATATAAAATGTATGTGTTTGTGTATTTTATTACCGACGAAATCATCAATTTATTACACTTTCCTTTACTTGTATTTGTGTATGATGGAATATGAAGTGAAGTATGAAGTGAAGTGAAGTACTGTGTGGTTACGGCACTAAAGAATGTAGCCACCCCCTCTCTTCCCGTGGGTGTCGTAAGAGGCGACTAAGGGATAACACAGTTCCACTACCACCTTGGAACTTAAAAAGCCGACGGATGGCGGGATAACCATCCATGCTGGCTTTGAAATACACAGGCCCAAAGACGGGCAGCAGCGTCTGCGGTGCGACAAAGCCAGCCCTGCGGTCACCAACCCGCCTGCCCAGCGTGGTGACTATGGGCAAAACACATGAGTTCGCGTCATAATGTCGGGCGCGAACTTGTGGAGGCCTAATGCCCAACAGTGGACTGTGATAGGCTGTAGTGTGTGTATGTGTGTGTGTGTGAAGTGAAGTATAACTGAACTACTCCCACTATTCACTACTAACATTGTGACACGAAACTCTTATATACAATTTAAATTAGTTACCATACACCTCCGAATCCGAAACGGCTGGTCCGATTTTCATGAAATTTTATGTGCATATCGGGTAGGTCTGAGAATCGGTCAACATCTATTTTTCATACCCCTAAATTATAAGGGGGGGGATTAAGGGGATTAATAACATATAATTATGGCAAAACGACGTTTGTGGGTTCAGCTAGTTTTATATGTTGACCCCAACCGACTTTGTGTCAAAATGATCATTAAAAGCTAATGTATTTAAATTTAGAATACGTAGCAAATTCATTGAACCTCTATAATAATTTTACAGTAAACGGGTTAGAGTCAAACATGAAACAATTTAGAGTGGCTTCATTTTAAATATACACTCGAGAATAAATCAACTAGGATCCTACGTGCTTCAATATGAAATCGAGGTATGAATATTGAAAGGGGCTGCGCAAGGGTTGTTTTAATTAGTTATCATGTTTACAAAATGCAAATAAAATAAATATGTTTGCTCATATTACATTTTTAATGTATATAATTATTTAACTAAGCTAGGAATAGAAATGTAAAATAATTTTTAAAATTCCCGTCTAATGTTATAATTAATCTCGTTACACAGTGTCATATAGTTTAACGTATAATGTATAATTTATACTGTTCAAAGAGAAGATTTTTAATTTAAAAATTGTAGTTGCTTGATTATTTAAGCTTGTAACGTCCCACAGCTGGGCAAATGCGTCTTTCTTCATAAATTATTTAACTGTACTTACATATTAAAATAATATTTGAAACATTATAAGCAATAATTATTATTATTGTGTCTATTTCCTAACTCAATAGATACAAGTATAAATAATAATGTAGACAAGAAATAAAAAACAGCTATAACTATGTTTCTTTGCTGAATCTATATTTAAAAACTATTCATTAGTAATTGTTTTCTACTGTTTACGCGAATTTAACTTATTATAATGAAATAACTTTTTCGGATTTTATCGCGGCTTACTATTCATTAATTTCATCGATACAAAATATTCAATACTAAATGAGTTATTCTTGACACGTAATATATTATCAGACTTTTGAAAATGACTCTTAAAATGATAACGACGGTCTTGTTTTATCGATAATTTCAGTCGTGTCGTCAGTTGTGTCAGACATTGGTGGCAGTTATTAGATGACACTCATTATGTTCTGAAGAAACAAAAATTGCAATATTTTTTGTCTTGATTAGTTTTCTCTGGGCCTATGTCTACTATTACTAATTCAGGGCAAGTAGAAATTATTTTGTACACATAATTCTATATAGAATCTCAAAATACAACACAACTCGCATTATGAAAGACGCTGCGTTTACAGAGCAAGCACGCGCCCGACTTGCCTTGCGTTTTATGTTAATTGCTCTGCATCACACTAGACTCTGATTACCGCTGAGATGGTGCCTTGTCAGAATTCTCTCTACTCAGTTTATTTTAGGAGTGCCTTAATATTATTGAAGATAGCAGCTTAGAATATGCAACTAAGTTAAGTATTTAAATTATAAAAAAATACATAGATATACATTTTTTAATATTGACACAAAGATTTTTACGTAGATATTAACATTAAAATAAATACAAGAAAAAACTATTTTTAGTACTTAAGCCTATAAACCAATCATGGGCAGAATCAATTTGCGATTAATCTATTTAGAAAAAAATGTCATAAAACGTCATATTAATTCAAGCTGTTTATATACAAAATCTTTTTATAGTTATTAAAAGTCATGTACTGTATATACACTTATGTTAATATTTTATAAGTACGTTATATTAATCATGTTAACAAACCAAAATTTCTTTTGGTCTCGTAACGGAAAAATCAATAGTAAAACAAATGATGTTTGAAAACCTCCCACCCTCCGGTTATGCAATACGTACGATTTCTTCAAATAAAGGCTAAAACAAATGGTTCTGAGAACAAATTACAGATATAAAAAATAAATTACACGGAACGTTCGAGAACTCAACGTTCCTAATTAAGCAAAGTAACTTCGGTATGAACATACACAAGTATCAGAAACGAAATTAATTTAAAAGTTTTCAGTTTATATTCGTTCTCGTGTCGTCAGGTGTTTAATGTTTGTAATAGGAATTTATTAAATACAATTTTTGCTTTTTAATGACTTTATGTTATGTTTAATGATACGGATTACGTCTGTAATGGAGATAATTCTTGCTCTGAATTTTCTTTAAGCGATTTTAAAGAGATTAATTATTTTAGTAACTTTGTTTTAGTACGATAAATCTGAAACAGGTTCAAGTAAATCTATGCTAATATAATAAAGCTGAAGAGTTTGTTTGTTTGATTGTTTGCTTGTTTGTTTGAACGCGCTAATCTCAGGATCTACTGGTACAATTTGAAAAATTCTTTTAGTATGAGATAGAATTAAAGCTCCATTTATCGAGGAAGGCTATAGGCTATATATCATCACACTGAGACGAATAGGAGCGTAGCACCAATGAAAAATGTTTCAACATCGGGTTTTTTTTCCTTTTGAGAGCTTCCGCTGCGTAAACGGTTAAAGTTTCGCACAAATCATGTATGACAGAATTGGTCCTATTCCACGGGGACGAAGTCGCGCGCAGAAGCTAGTTTCGAAATATTTTTGCGGGGCTGTAATCGATATTGAAGTAATACTTGTTTTTTTCTGTCTGTCTTGTCTTGCTATCACATCTTAAACTACTAAAGAAATTAAATTAAAATGGCATGATTTGAAATACTATATAAAACAATTAATCACTTTATCTCGTAATTTACAACACTTCTTTTGAAAAAGGAGACGAAAATAAAATTTACTAGTTATTTCTAATTAACGCATAGTATAATTTAACTTTTTTTATCAAAGAGTTCTTTTACTGAAACGTCATGTAAATTTTCCAACATTTTTAGTTGCTTATTTTAAAATCTACATCTATCATAACCTCGATATTAGTACATTTCTAACTGCAAATGTACAGAAAATATCGCTTCACTTTACAAAAAATTATTTTGTACTAGCTGCTGCCTGCGACGTCGTCTGCGCGTGTTCACTGCTCGTTCCCCGTAGGTGATAGCGTGATAATATGTAGCCTATATGTTGACCCGACTTCTTAATAATATCCGTGCCAAATTTGAAGTAAATCCATGCAGTACTTTTTGAGTTTATCCCGGACATACATTGACTTTCCTATCATTTTATTATATGTATAGTTATATGTAAAGATTTAAATTATGTTAATGACTTAAACAATTTTGACCTGGTAATATTTTTTCTTTACAAGTACCTAGGTATTATGTTGTCTTCTTGTTATCATAAATACCTGATAGCTATCCCTACTCATATTTTTGAATATATCTTCACACCCGCAGTGGAACAGAGTTATGGATTAAGCTCTGATCCTTCTCCTACATGGAGAAAGAGGTTTATGCCCAGCAGTGACATGTAACAAACAATCAACCAATCAAGTCTGTCTGTTTCCTAACTAAATAAAAAAAAAAAACAGATTGTCCTTTCATCTGAAGCTAGGGTATGTTTTGTCTTATACGCTTAAAGAAAGAAAACGCGATCGCTTATGAAGTTGCTGATTCGGATCAGGAAAGATTACTGACTTTTTTGTTTATTTTAAAAGTATAAACTTAAAAAAATTACTAGACCGATCTCTCTACTCTCTCAACTCTAAAAAGCGTTACTACTGAGTCACATAGGCTATGGAAAGAAAAAAGGAAAACCAAAACCGTATAATCCTGGGTTTGCAAAGCTAGTTATAAAATAAAATAAAGCATATTCACCATTCTATTTTCATCGATGATGAAATTCAATTGATTGGCCTATTGAAACTAGTCCCTAGTCCTCTGTCTAACTTTACTACTAGGTTAAGTATCCTTAATGACTCAAGCGGCCCCTATTAGCATATTAAAGTCAATCTTCTATGTTTTAGAAATATATTAGATCTAGACCGATGTGACCCTGTTGGTTAAAAGCGTGAATTGATTTATTTTCTTTAGAATGTTATCGTCATTCGTATTTGGCTTGTCGATGTAATTGAAGTCAGTTTTTTTTTCGATTGCGAACAAACACAATTATTTAGTTCTGTAATTTACTTGGGGAGTAAGCTGTTGAATGCGTGAAGAGAGCGTTACGAAAAGTGTGATCGGGCGAGGCAAACGGAAGTTGAGAGGTAGGTATATGTTAGATGGAGCTAAGTTTTACTACAGTCGTGTGGTCTAAATCACACTCGTTTTCTTGTAAGTCTTAACTAAATTAATTAATTTATAATTAAGTTTTGGAGTTTACGTCTAAAGAATCGATTTTCAAAAAAAAAAAAAAATGAGGCGTAAAATCTACTGAACGAATGACCTCTTTATGTTTCTCGTGACGCCATCTATCGGAACACAAGATAGATGGCGTTATTTCAGTCATTTATTAACCATTTGATATGGTATTAATATTTTTCTTAGATTAACTAGTAAGCCTTTTTTGCCTATTTAGACAGTCGATCTGAAAGAGTAAACTCCAGTCTTGCGTCGTAGCTGACACACACACAATTTAGCTAATGTAGGATTAATTGTAGATTTGTATTCTAATAGTCAATACTGTACTGTTGTATGGAAGTTTTTATAATTTACATCGTTTTTAATGGGAAAAAGCGACAAATTTCAACAATCAAACCATTTTTTACAAGACTTTTAGACATATTTGCCTTTTTATACGTGACACATTCGCATCACATATTCATTTTCATAAATTCGGTACATAAAGGAAAGGTGTTCTATTTATATTACGTAATGATGATATATTCATTCACGGTCCTACTTTTTCTATTTCACTGTTCAAAATTGAACTTTATGATCATAGCTTTAGAGTAATCATTGAATTTTGTTGATGTTATTTACGTGGCTACTGATGTTTAACTTTTGTAACAAATAAAAATCATTTTCTTTTAAATTAGATTTAAGGAATGATCAAGCACGAGTATGTTGTATGTATACGCTTCAGCTTGTAATATCCCACTACTGGGCTTAGGCCTCTTTCCCCATTTAGGAGAAGCGTATATTATCTACTATGAGCACATGAGTAACGATCGTTATCAGGTGTACATGATAACAACCGGGATCGACGGCTTAACGTGCTCTCCGAGGCACGGTGGAGAGACCCACAAGGACTGCATCAACACCCAGACCATTCAAACATCTGTATGACCAATACAAATGTTTGTCATGTGCGGGGATCGAACCCGCAAACGCCAGGCGCCAGCGCAACAGCCACAAACCAGTGTTGTGACCGTTGCACCAACGCGTTATCAGTTGTATATTTACGCGAGTGGAACCGCGTGGCTCGGCTAGTCAACAATAAGTTTATGGTGTTAGGTGATGGATGGATATAGCAACTTTCCATGAAGCGACTATCAACTTTACATAATTATGTTTCAAATCGCAATATAAGTACAGACTATCACCAAAAATCGTACAAAATTAATTAGATCCAATTGTAATTTTAACATAATTATGAAGATTATTATAATACCTTAAATATTTCGTTAATATTACAAAATCCAATGTATTATAAAAACTGGACATGTTTGACATGCGTAGTGATTGTTTGTGATAATACCTATAGAGAAATTATTGATGTTTATTAATAATATCTTAACTGAAAAACTGTTAATTATTTCGATTTTCATAAGTCTTTTATTATTATAAAGCTACCGCTTTTTTTAAAAATAAAATAAAAAATAGTTACAATTTTACAAATTAAAATAACCTTGAAAATAAAGTTCAAGGTCAAATCAAAGGTCACCGTTGGATTTCTCGTTGAAAGTTTTTTCTTTTTTTCACGACTAACCCGAGCGGTTTTCCAAATTTCCCGGGGTGTCCATACTTTTTCCTCGACCTATAATCTACAAAATATAACGGTTGAAATTATCATTAAACTTGTTTCAACAATTTCTTAATCTGGCTTACAGATTATGAAATAGCTTAACCAATCTTTCAGCGATATTAACAATCTTATATATAAAAAATTGTGTGTGTGTAACTCACATACAGCAGAACTGAAACTTTTGAAAAGTCATAGGAGACCGTTGCGATTTCTTCTATCGACGATGATCACGATCTCGTTGAAAAGGTCGTATGCGCCATCCAAAACCCGTCGCTTACGCGTTTGAGAAGTGATGTATTCTATCTAATTCTTTCCTATATATTTATGTGTTTTTATTTTATACAAAATTTTTTGTGTACATTTGGTAGGTCAGAGATTAGGTCGTAGACAATTCGTATGGCAGAAAAACGTTTGCCTGATCAACTAATAAATACATGTTCTTCGTAAAATCAAATAGAAACAAAAGCAAAAGTGATTCTAATATTTTCTGATAGGTACAATAATAATAATCGATAATACAGTCAACGTGTAGGAATTTCGTTGCAAACAAGTTAGCTAGACAGAATTCAGAAACTGTTCGAGGAGAGAACGTATTGATATGAATACAAAATAGTCTTAGTTCAGAAAACATATATTTTGAAAGGTTTTTCCAATTTTGTATACTTTTCTTGTATTTAATATTATAGCATTAATATAATGTTATTTGTTTTGAAAATTTACTAAAAGACACCTGAATCGACGATCTACGTAAGCTTAGCGGTGTAGGCTAGATGAGGATTGCGGAAAACTGATCCCAGTTTTGTCCAGTCTAGCACGAATTTGTGGAGGCCTATGTCCAGCAGTGGACAGTAAAAGGCTGAACTAAAAAAAAAAACATAAAGGACAATGCCTATTTTCTATGAAGCCGTGCCCGGGTACGTGTTCAGACAATTCATATATTTAAGTATCCTTTATTAATCGAAAATAGATTTTTAATAATATTCTAAAAGTGATTAAAACCGTAGTTTATACTTTAATTAAAAAAGATATTTTATTTGTATTCCGGGTTTGTGCTGTCAAAACATATTAAATATAAATACCAAGTCGGAAACGCAACTATAGAAATAAACGCTTTTTTTAATTAAATTATAAACCCCAACACGACCAGAAAATTGACATATTAAAGTTTTCTTTATTAATTAAAACTAGATTTTTAATAATAGTCTAAAAGTAATCAAAGCCGTGGTTTATATTTTAATTAAAAAAAAGCGTTTGTTTGTGTGGTTGCTATGACGACTTGCTATTTATATTTAAACTATTTTGACATGACAAACGCGGAATACAACTAAAATATTTTTTAAAGTTAAATTATAAACCACGGCTTTGATCATTTTTAGAATATTATTAAAAATCTAGTTTCAATTAATAAACGATACTTAAATATATGAATTGTCTAAACTAGTCAAAGCACGTACCGGGCACAAATAGGCATTGTCCTTTATAATACTAAAGTTAAAAAGTAATTTAAGGTAATTAGTTGTATGATCCATATATGAAATGGAGGACGAAAATTATGGAATGCTACCCCTGACGCCACAGTATTTTTACGTTTAACTTTAGATATTTAATGATAGTTATAATATAAATTTTGTAAAATTTTAATTCGTAATCCATTAATGTCCAAACATTTTGACTCAGAAATTCGTCGATCTATTATTTTCATGACGATAGCAGAAGGGTATAAGGAATCAGGGTATAAGTATTTAAATTTTAACAATTAAGAATTTATTTTATCTTTTTTAATTCGTCCCAAATAAAATCTTGACTTAATAAATCTTTAGAATGGAAATAAAATTCAGGAGATCTGGAAAGAAAATATATAAATATAGTCCACGTGAGAAAATTAAAACAATACACTTTTTGCGTTGAAAATAAGTATCCGACGTTAAGACAAAACAATAAATATTAAAGCTTACCGTGGGCGCTTTATCTTCGAAGCGCGGAGCGTGAAAAACGGATAAATGCTGTATCCTTGTAAATCCCGCTCCTTGAAACTTTAGAACGATACCGTTAGTGTAGGATGCGGTGCGTTGGTTGAAAAATCTCTTTGTTATTTCTATGTTTATATTATTTTATACTTTTTCCAGCGACTTGGTTTACTTTTTCTTTTTAAAATAAAAGATAAAAAAGTATAATAAACGTTTTTTATTTAACTCTACTACCTAACTACCTAAGTACATCGTATTAGGCATCGATGTAAAGTGAAGTAAGTTTTGTTTGTATGCGAGCAAACACAATTATCTCATCTAAGTTTGAAAATCGTTAGTGAAAGTAAATGGATAGCCACGTTCGCCGTCAACGTAATTTTGTAGATTGGTCAGCACTCATTAATTATAACTTTGTTTCATAATCACTTCGAGAAGCCCTCGTGTGTCATCTATTATGAGAATTAATGACGGTTGTCTCGACTTCAGGCTTATATTCTCGTCATAACAGAAATCTACAGCCACATTACAAAGCTGAGTGTTCTTCGATATTATCTTAGATTTGTGGGACAAGTGATTGTTTATTGTGTAAAGTTGGAATGTAGTTTCAAAGGACTGATATTAGTTACGGAGTCTGTTATTTCACATTCATTAATCTTATTTGATTATTTATTCGAATGATTTCACCCAAACGACATAATGAAGTTTTTTTCGTCTGTTTAAGGCTATTTAATTGCTAATTCTAATTTGACAAGTTACTGAGCTGTACCAAGACTGATTGACATTTCACGAATTGTAACTCTTAAGCTGATTGTTTTTCGATAATTTTAATAGCAAACTAGACCGATAAGTTTCCATGTTCACTGAGTCTTAATGGGAGTGTAGGATCCCATAAAGATGGACTAACACTTAAAGATATGCGTGCAAAAATGTGTTTCTAAGTCGAACGCATCACTTCTGAATTCGAAATACACTATATTAAACCAACATAAAATATAAAGTCAATTCACAAAATCAATACAACCGTCCGATAAGCAAATACAGCATGTCTGTCCATTTCTTAACTTTAAATGTCTTTGTACATATCGCTTGAAATCGCTTGAGGGCTTAAATGATGGCAATGAAACGGTTTCCGTAGTATCTTTTGAAAGCAGCTGCAGCGTTGGATTAACTAAGTTTTGAATTGCGATGTCTTGTTCCTTTTCCAGAATCCGGATTAGTGGCCGATTCCAGCTTAGCTGTCGCTTGCTTAAAATTAATCTGATTTGCAGAGTGTCGGAACACAAAGTGTAATAAACAGACATTATAATGTATTAATTGTTAATTGGCATAACATGTACCCTCAAATATGTTTATACACAAGGCGACTGACTTGGATTTACCTCGATTGAGTTTCTTTTCTTTTGTTAGTAGACCTTACAAAGTAATATTTTGTAGGCAATATTCTACCTAATATCGAGTTAATTTTAAGTGATATATATGGTCTTAAAATTTTGCTTATATCATTATATTATACTACACGTGCAAAACCGGTGCTGGTCGTTAGTTTATTTATAAAATAGTAATTGCTTTAATAGGTATAGTGATAATCATGAAACAAAACTAATTGTAACTGCTATATTTATAGCCATTAGCAAAAATTTGTTAATAAACTTAGGACAATTTTTGTTAATTTCTAAAAGAATCTAAGACAAAAATGTGATTCATTAAATAATAACCATTTACCTTCTTGGTTCTTCTTAATAAAAACAGTGTTCTGATCCCGTAGGATATAAATATTTCAACAAATGGCAATTAAAAGTTTTTAATAAGCCTACCTGAACATATTCTTTTTTTAATTAGTTTGAATAAAGTGGAAGCGAATATAAAAATTACAAATACACTTTTGAATAATGAAAGTTTTCGGATTGCTGTTACTCTTGGTCCGTGCGTTAGGGAAGTTGGTTCTTTCGGACTACACAGCCTTCCTTAATTTCCTGCAATAAGAGTCATAAGGTTTTCCTACCACGGTTTTCTAAATAAAACCATTAAGAGATTCTTGCAACCATCGATGTTTCTGCTCTTATTCAGCGTACTGAATTAGTCGCGATGACCTGAAGAGACCTGACTGACTCCTCATATTGCCTTTGCCCAGAACTGGTATTGTGATGCAACGGGGAAATGGTGTCAGAATTCTTAACACAATTCTACGCTAATGTTTATATGATTTATACTGATGGTAATTAGTATACAGTTACTGTTTTTAATGAAATATCATTGATTTATTAAAGAATAACCATCAAAAGGTACATTCATTATAATTTATTTTTAGGTTAGGCCTCTAACTTTGTATGCCAATGTAGTAAAAATATTAATTACGTTGACTTACGACCTATTAATTCCGGTATTGTATCCTTATAACACTTTAACAAGAATACTTTTCGCCTGCTGGTAAGCGGATACCGGCCTATAGACGCCTGCAATACTAAGAGAGTTGCAAGCGTGTTGTCGACCCTAGGCCCAGCCCTCACCACGAGCTTTGTTTACCTTACTCACCTTAGAAACACAACACTACTTGATAGTAGTACTATTTAGTTGTAATCTCTTCTCTAAGGTTCAGTTGAGAAATGTTAAAATATTAACGACAGTGAGAAAGTGTATCTTGGTACTATAGTCGGACTTTTAATTCGATTCCAGATTTGACATTAGCTACTATCATTTTGTAAAATAATGATACCAGATTTAATAGTGTAGTGATGAACACAAAAATCGATAAACAATCGCGATTTATGTTTATTTAGTCATAATATTGGTGCCAATTAAATACTAAATTATTGATTTTCATTTAAATAAATACATAATTATTCATAATAATTATTTAATAATTAGTATTAGCTTTATTTTATAAAAAGTTAATATTTTTGTTTTTTATATTAAAAACAAAACTTATAATAAAAGAGCCTAGATAGTTTTCTATTTTCTCTTAGTATTCTATCGCCATGTTGTTTATCTTGTCATTCGGCTTCATTCTCCCAGTCTGACTGCACGAATATCTTGTTTAATTGCGAATCGATATTTTGTTATTTTGTTGGGTTTTGTTAAAGTTTTGTTACGTTGTGTTTGTTGTTACGTTTATAGTTTTTTGTGAACTTTGGGTGAATCTATTTGTTTTGGTTTTCCATCAAAATGGATCCTCAGCCAAGAACATCACAAAAAGACGTGGATGTTTTCTTGTCCCCAAGAAAAAAGCGTCCACGAAAAGCTTTCACTGTTACTGAAAAAGTAATGATCCGCAACGCCTACAAGTACGTGAAAAATGAAACTTCTGCGCAATTGGAGGCCTTTGAAGTTGTGGATGAAAATGAATGTATGACCAAAGAGGCGGGTGGCCGAGCGGAGGCAGTTCAGTTTGAGTGATCGACGAAGCGACTTCGAAGTGAAGACTAGTGATCAAGAGTGATACCAGCGGAAACCTACGACATTGGCTACGACCTCGGACTTCGTTAGTGCTTAGTGAGTGTACCTAGTGCTTAGTGTTTGTACCTTGTACTTAGTGTTTGTACCCAGTGTTTGTACCTAGTGCTTTGTGTCGGACCTAGTGCTAGTGAATAAAGTCTCTAAAAGAGTCAGCAGGTCTTTCTCTCCAAATCGTTCGAACCCTAACACGTAACAATATATTCATTTATAGTTTGAAGTGATTGACTATTCACACTCATTGCTCATTCATCTGATTGAACGAGAACTGAACGCATCACTATTTCTTTAAATATGGTATCATTAATTTACAAAGTGACATTAGCTACTGTCAGTTGGCTTCGTCTAATTAAAAATACGACTATATTTGTTTTATTTCTCATGTTCCTTCATGATCACATTTATTTATTTATTTCACGCACAATTATTAAAGAAAACTCTCAGATCCTTAATAAAATTAATCGTCATAACTAAATTATCCGTTTAGAAATATTTGATTTCCTGATATACTTAGTTTACGAGAATAAAATTATAAACGAGAAGAATCGATCCGGAAATATTCGATTTCCGTATCGAATAATTTCGCAACGTCACTATTTATTACTTGTCATAACGCTGCAACACTGAAATTGTCAAATCTGGAATCGAATTAAAAGTCCGAGTATAGTTAAAATTGTATTATAACTGAAAACATATCGCCATAATTAAAGATAAATGATCACGTAACTGCAAAAACCCATTAACGGTTGAAATTATTAAAGGCTTAGAAAATAATTATCTTTTAGGCAACGCGTGTTTATCTCGCATCACTGTCACTCAAGTTTACTGGAAAAAGCTTGATAAATTATTGTCATCGTAAAATTTTCTTAATGTCGTAGAAAATAAGAGCCATAGTATTCTTAGTCGTGCTCTTTGAACAATAAATCTTTTGACGAAAGCGAGCGTTTATTTAATAACCGTGTTGTCCGCGTCTGGAAACAAAGTGTTAATCTTTTCGCGTATTTTCTCATTTCCGTCTCTTTTTAATTATATATTCCGTTCCTCACACGCTTTGAATTACAATTTTTATTGTTGTTTATTGTGGTTATATTCGTTTGAAATAAATGACATAATAAAATGAATAATAATTTACGTTAAATAAGTTGATAGCATTTTATATGAAATAATGTTTATTTAAAATTAATTTATTTATAGACGACCACTCTGGTGAAGTAATAACGTCTAAATACCACCGGGTTTCGGTTCGATTCCAGTTCCAAGTGGATATTTATATCTGTACAAATTTTCTTTTCTAGTTCGGGTGTCTGTCATCGTGGGTCTCGCCACCGAGCATTGAAGAACAACTAAAACTACGTCATCTTCGACGTTGATCCCGATTGTTATCATATACATCTCATAGCGATCGTTATTAATTGCTTATGTATTGAGAATTAGCGCTATGCTCACCCATAGTATGTCACGGGCTGAATTAACCAATCAAATCAGCTCAATTATTTTTACTTATTTTTTTCTATTTCTTTTCGTATTTTTAAACAGTAGTGCTAATCGTAAGTGTAATCGAAATTAATTCGTTAATTCAGAGCTCAATTAGGAACCAAGAAAAAGGTTTCTATTTTAGTTGGCAACCCAAGACCCTAGAAGCGTTAGCGGTAATCGCGTAATTTTGTAAACGTCCAACGCTATCTCAAGTTCTTACTCTTGTCGCCTTTTGAAAAATTAATTGCTTTGCGGTGAAATGTATACATTTTTGGGACGCAGTTATTTACAATTGTATTCTTATTAAACAAATCTCTTTTTATTTTGAACATTTTAAGATTTGTTTTGTCATGAAGATGTGCAAGGTTTTTGCTTTATTACGTGAAAATAAGACCAAAAATTTTATATTCAGTCATAATTAATACATTAAATTAGTTTTGTTATGAAGTTGTGCAAGGTTTTTGTTTTATTACGTGAAAATAATACCAAAAATTTTACACACAGCCATTCAGTAATTAATAATAAGAATTGTTCCATACTCAACGATTGTACTACAAGCCCTGATCACAGATTAGTAAATAGTTACTACGTCTCTGATGGGAATCCTGGGGGTCCGAAAACACATAAGAAACACAAAAACCTAGAATAACAGACATTAGTATTACCTATCTAGACGAACTTTCACAGGATTGATCACTGCACAGCTTACACACTTTGCAAACACTCGCGCCATCAATCAACAGACACATTCACAATACATTAGATATTTTAGTTCACCAACCGACTCTATGTAAAATATAAAACATATTCAAATAGACGCAAAGCAATCGGGCGTCCGGTCATCTTTTATATATCGAAATGAAGATTTTTCTGTATTCAGAAGCGGTTTAACACATCCTAAGAAAATATTAGAGCAATAACTCCTTGGATTTACGCATAGTCCGGTCGGCTTGAAATGAAATTCGAAAGAAGTCAGCCGATAGTTTTGGAATGATATTATTTGCGTCAAGCTTTTCCATATTTCATGTTATTTTAACTTTTTCGATATATTTAGTTAGGTTTCACTTCTGGGGATTTTCGCGAGGGGTTTTATTTTTAGAAGTTAACCCAAAAACTTGAGCCATATAGATACAGTGATTCATATTATTCATAACATAAATAATAAAAGTATACGTTTGTAATTGTCACTGAATATTTAATAAAGATGACGTCAGGAAAAAAAGGACTGAAGAGAGCGAGTATTTCATACAGGAAGGGTTTACGTATCTATGTACAACTTAGATTTATTGAAAACGCCGAAAAAATACAAGTTTCTTGTACTCGTATGAGAATACTATGTTTTTTTTTTATATTGGTATATCATATGATTAACTAGCTACCCGCCCCGGATTCGCACGGTTGCAAAAATGATCAGTGTTTCTCTACTTTATTATGCATGTATTATACATATAAACCTTCCCCTTGAGTCACTCTATTAAAAAAAAACTGCATCAAAATCCGTTGCGTAGTTTTTAAGATCTAAGCATACATACAGACAGACAGACAGACAGCGGGAAGCGACTTTGTTTTATAATATGTAGTGATGATTATAATTTACTTTAAAAACATAAGAAATAGTTGTTGACGGTTATTTAATTATGTTTTTCATACTCAAAGCTCTCGATAAGCGTATACCGACCGATATTAAGGAGCGTCCTTACGTGTCTGTAATCTTAAGTGTCTACGATCCTTTTTTAAAACGAAAACAAATTTAAGAACATTCTCTGTTAATATGAAAAAAAAAAATGTCGCTTAATTTCAGTTCTTTGTCCTTGAACGAATCAGAAATAGACCACTTGAAAATTAATATTTTTGTAACTTTAAATATAAACGCCTCAAACTAACAATCAACAGCGCCCAACACCACGCAACAATTAGTATTTACTCCCGCGTCGGGGTTCCAGACCACACAAGAATAATAATAATAATTAATACACAAGCACAAACGCTCAGACCACGATAAATAGGTACCTATATGGACAATACAGATGTTTAGCATGAATGTGGATCGAACCCGCAACCACTAGCGCAGCCACAAGCCAAAGCCATGCCAACCAATCTGTGTTGTCAACGCATCGTCAAGTAAAATAATCTATACTATAATATAATAAAGCTGAAGAGTTTGTTTGTTTGTTTGATTGTTTGTTTGTTTGTTTGTTTGTTTGTTTGTTTGTTTGAACGCGCTAATCTCAGGATCTACTGGTCCGATTTGAAAAATTCTTTCAGTGTTAGATAGCCCATTTATCGAGGAAGGCTATAGGCTATATATCATCACGCTAAGACCAATAGGAGCGGAGTCCACGCCGACGAAGTCGCGCGCAGAAGCTAGTTAAATATAAAATTATTGAACAAAACAAACTAACAATTATTTTAAATAAGTCTAGATAATCTCGCCTTTTATATTAATGTTTAAACTCGTTAATAAAATACAAATACATACGAAACTACCACAGCTGTAAGATCTGAGAAAATATAAGCTAATTTAATTAAACCTGAAGAAATCACAGGACTTTCAAACTGTCATCAATAACGATTTCGAGGGAGAATCAAGAAATGGCCGACAGTTGGCACGGGATAGGTTCGATTCGCATTTTACATCGAATATTTTAAGCTAGTACTTTGTGACAGATGCTGCAAAGATTATTTAAGCTGACAAGGCCTTATCTCTGATTGAATATTATTAGATTACCCTTAGTTAAGGCTTATACAGCTCTCTTTCACTAAAATATTTTAAAGCGTTAAATTATTTTAAAATTGAAATAAAATATCAAAATTGTTTGTTTTGTAAAAATAAAATATCAAATTTGTTAGGATGGTACATAGCTCAGTAAAATTTATAAAGAAAACAATACGTAATAATATGATACGAAGGCCAATTACCACCATCCATTGTTTTAAAACTAAAGTTGGATAAAATGTGCAAATATAAAAAAAAATCAAGCAAACATTGCATTAATAAAAAAAAAATGATTTTCATATTAAACTATTAATACTATTGATTTTTCATATTGTCATTTTTATTAAGTGATTATTATGTTTACGTAATGAATTAATTGAATGTAACGTATGAAATGAATTTATAAATATTGAAATAATTAAAAAAGGGTATGAAATAACTACTAATTAAAATATATTATAATAAAATATAATTTGGGATTATTTTAAATTAAATCCGCGCTATAAAGATAAAGTTTGATTGAAACATACAAAGTAAAATTTAATACTAACTACTTTTTTTGTTATCATACACGTTGAGCCTTTGTATTATTTTGTTAGAATTTCCAACAAAGAACACACCAGGACGTTAATACAAAAGAAAATCATGAAACTTTTGTTTTATAATTATGTTCCTTTAATGCCAGAAAACTGAACCACATAGCATTTTATACATATTACATAATACAAAACTCAAAGCAATAAGATTGTAAGCGGTAGCAAATATATTATAAAACCTTATTAAAGTTATAATTTTTGCTATGTGGATATTTATTGCTAACAATGTAATTAGCAAAGATCAATGAAGCTATGTTACATACTTATCTTAATCTTTAGCAGGCTTTGTTTTTCCTTAAGTTTTGAAGATTTTCAGTACTGTGATCTATTCCGTTTTGAACAAAAAATTACAGTGAAATAGTAAAAGCTTCTGAAATTACTAAAATTGAAACTTACTCGTGTTGTAGTCGTTATATGTTTTAATAAAGTGTTAATTCTTGCCTTTTAAATTTGTGAGCATATTTTTGTTTCAGAGTTCGATGTTAATGCAGACAGGAAACCAATCACTTCTCTTTCTCTATTTGTGTTTGACGTGGCCGGGCGGCAAGCAAACATGTATCAAAATATTCCTTCAGTTCTTTTGTTTACTCTTTTCTCGGTAAGGTCGATGCACTTAAACATTTATATTTACAATAAAACAAGTCGAAGGTAACAATAGTTCTTCATCTCCACTCACCATCAGGTGAGATCGCAGTCAAGCGTTATATAAAAAAAAGGTTTGATTTTTTTTTATCGTATGGCTAAACTCATTGAATTAAAAATTGTCAACTGTTATTTAAAAATTATGTTTCCATGATTTTTTATGGACACGAGTGTATGAATTTATAAATAACTAGCCGACCCGTGCCCACTTCGTTGGGCGTTATAATCCATTTCACATAAGAAGGGTACGGTGAAATTTGATATGTTCCAATACACTCTCACTATTTTCAGCAAATCAGATAAATATAAATGTTTTAAAATCACCAATTAATTTCTAAGGCAAATAACAATGCTTGATTAGATTGAATTGTTGACACGGCACGTCAGAGGGCGCAGGTTCAAATCCTGCTGATTTAAAATCTTTATATATTTTTATCTTTTTCCTTTTATCTTGTCACTCCTGAATAGTGTAGCTTTCTGTTAGTGAAAGAATTTTCATGATCGGATCAGTATTTGCGAAGATTACCCCGTATATACCTACAAACAAAGTTATAAACTTTACCTCTTTATAATATTAGTATAGATTAATTTGTGTTTAAAAACGTATTATGTTCATGCTCGCGTTGTGTCCATAATTAATTTGTGAAAATTTAATTCATCGGTCTTTAATTTTATTATATTACTTTTGAAAAATAATAAAATACGTAATTTCATCAATATAGCGTATAAATCAAAAGAAAGTGACGCATATAATATATCTCGCGCGACGAGCTTTCATTATATTAGGTACAGAATTTCCGCTTGTGCATTGAATGCGGGAAACTTAACGGGACTCGTCCTTTGGGAGCAGATTTTACTCATTTCTTTCACATAGCAGGTTTAAAAATAGCAAAATTCTCTACTCTTTCTGACGTTAGACCAGCTCGTATTTGCTCGTGTTGTTGCACATCGATCAATAGTAGTCAAGATTATTCGATATGTTACATATGTGTGTGTCGAATTTTAGTTTAAGATATTTATAATAGGTACTTTCCGAAATAACATTTGATGATAACAATATATCAAAATTCCAGTATAAATATACTTGCATACACACTGCCTTAGAAACTGGCTGTTGGTAGGTGTAGGTAGCGCTTCAGCTAATATCGCAGTCCACACATCCAGTCTCCACCAGCAATCTCATACAGATCGCCGGTCAAGCGGGCCGGAGGACTTCTCCCATTGCGATAGCCATAACGAGGTGACAACTACAGGATACGTCTGTTCCAGTGGCCATTGTTTCTGCGACACAAGTGAGAAGTGACCAGCCCGTCAGCAAACAAGCGTATGGCTTACCTGATATTAAGCGGCCACCGTAGCCTACAAATGCCTGCGACAACAGAAGCATAGCAAGCGCGTTGCCGAACCTAAACCTGAATCTCCTCTACCTCTCTCTCTGCTCACTCTGAGCTCTGATCGCCTTCCTCGCCACAGAAACACAACATTGCTTAAGACCAGGAGGATCTGTAAGTTACATTTGAATTGGTCTTTAAATGATAAAATTGTTAAAGAATTATTATAAACGGTGTTTTTATTAAAATTGATTATAAGTAGGGGAAATATCTTGTTCAAAATTTGGACGATGCAGAATTGGAAAGTACTCCAAACTTATAAAAGATCAGAGTCAAATGATACTGCTTTAAAGAAGTATTGTGTTCCTGTGGTGAGTAAGACAGTCAGAGATCCTGGGTAGGGTCAAGGCCCAAGGCTAGGGTCAGCAACGCGCTTGTAAAGCAATGGTAATGCAGGTGTACAGAGGCTACCGTTCGCGCTTACAGTCAAACGAACCGTACGGTTGTTTTCCACACAAAAGTATTAAATATAATTTTTTTTCTAATTTTTTCTTTATTATAAAATTTCATAAAAATATTTCAGACTAAAAATTTACAAAACATTTTTTTTTTTTTTTTGTTAAATCGGAGGTATTTAAGCATCGCATGTTACAAGCGGTGACCATAATTCTAACCAGATAAATGGATAATGGGTGAGTCGTGTTCTCGGACAGGTGTTTTAACACATTTTTAATGTTTTTACACTATTCTATCGTTTAACTAAATTGAAACATGAATGTTTGTAATAAACTTTCAACGCTCGAAATCGTATATTATTTTCAGGATTTAGATATAAAAATAACATCTAACTAAACTTATCATTTGATTTGAACCCGAAACTACTACTTATTTCTAATGTGTGGTAAATGTAAACAATAACTACAGTTAATTTAATACATAATTATATTATAATACATAATTATAATTATATTTAATGCGTAATTACTATATCGTGCATTTAATTAGGTATTGTATTTTTTAATTTCCAGATATGTATTTATTATACCTATCAATTATTTTGACATCGTTTTGTCGTGTTCATATCGTATCGTCGTATCCACGTCACACCGTCGTACCTACCTCGTATCTTTGTACCCACTTCATGAAGTTGTGCCGTAGCCATATCACTGTGGTGTTTCCATACATAATTGCAATATAAACTAAAACATAAATTATCATCAAAACATAAGCTAAGTAATAAATGAAAGGCATATGTGAAACGGTTGCGATATTCTAAATACAGTTTTAACAAATAGCGCTTTATGCGTTTATTTCTAAGGTTCTTTTGAATTAATAATAAAGTGTGCAAGCTAAGGCTAAGAGGAATTCAAAAATATGTTTACATATTCAGCACTTTGTATTCATTTCGTTGGTTAAAATATTTTTTGATCTAAAAACATGTTCCTATTAACACGTGAAGATAAATACTGTAATTGTAATCCATTAGTGAAACTTGAGTATGGCGTTAAATTTAAATAATTTACAGAAAATGGATGTTCATTTCCATGAGAAATTTTAAGTGATCTCGCACTTATAACCGAATATACTGTTTCGCGTCACGCTATGTTCGCTTCCTCTTAATTTTGCGTAAGGTTAAATTTGAATTAATTTACTATCAATTAATAATGTCGTTCTTTCAGTTTTATGAAAGAATTTACTTATAGTTGAAATCTATAGGAACAAACACATTCAATTTTAATTCAAAACTGAAACAAGGAGAGGGTAAGTTAAAAAACGCCAATGAAGTAAATTGCGATGTCAATCAACCGCTAGCGAGTCACAAGCATGTAATCAATCTTCATGAGGCAGATTAGCCTTTAAGAAAAATAAATTGCTCTCCGCGTCACGTCTCAAGCCATACGAATTAATGCGTTCGATTTTATTTTTACGTTTATTTCTGTTATCGATTGTACGATATTCAAAGTATGCTATCAATACATCTTAAATCTAAGTAAATAAAATGTACATATGTGCGCGCTTAACTTTTTAATTATTTCACCAAATTGGATTTATTTGTACTGTGTTTATTATTGGACAAGGATTGTATAAAAGAAAACTTCAAAAATAAAAAAAACATAATAGAGAAAATAATTAGCCGCTTAATATACTCCGACCGATAAAAAAAATATGACTTTGTCCGTGATTCTTACTCATCCAAATCATTAGCCGTTATAATATACGAGTAGATGGATATGTTATGGGATTGAGTATGTACCTATGCCTTTTTTCCTTTTTTACTCTTTGTAATATCTAATGCTTAAATGTATTTGGACCAAACATAATAATAATAAAATAATAAGTACAAGTTGTTAAAAATAACAGAAACTTTTAGCACTTGTATAAGAATGGAGTTTGGTGTGGATAAATGCGCTGTCATCCATGTAGAAAGAGGTAGAATTGTCTCCTCAGAAAATTTAAAACTTACGAACTCTTTGTCTTTTAGATCTCTCAACGAAGGTGAAACCTATAAATATCTTGGAATGTCAGAGGCATTGGGCATTGATGACGGAGCCATGAAACAACTGGTAAGGGAACGATTCTTTGGCCGGCTGAAGAAAGTTCTCAACAGCTTTCTATCGGGTGGTAACAAGGTACGTGCCTTTAACAGTTGGGTTATGCCCTTAATCGTCTATACCTTTGGCATTTTAAGATGGACTCAAACGGAATTAGATTCCCTTGATCGCCAAGTCCGTAAACTGTTAACAGCGTATCGAATACATCATCCTCGATCGTCTCTGATGAGATTATACATCCCACGAAAATGTGGAGGTCGTGGCTTTTTAAACGTTAAAAATCTCCACAATCGTGAGGTGTATAATCTCAGAGAGTACTTTTTAAATATCAAAAGCGATATGCACATGGACGTTGTTGCAGTTGATAAGGGCTTTACTCCGCTGTCCTTAGGCAAAGAGAAATGGCGTAAGCCTATAGTAATGAGTACCGTTGACCGCGTGGCCGTATGGAAGAGCAAAGAACTACATGGTCGGTTCTACAAATCTCTGACAGACCCAGATGTAGACCAACCTAGCTCTGTGTCCTGGTTACAACATGGGAACCTCTTCAGAGAAACCGAAGGTTTTGTCTGTGCAATTATGGACGAAGTTATTAAGACGAATAACTACCGGAAACATATCATGAAAGATGGAACTCCAGACATATGCCGAGCTTGTCATAAGCCTGGAGAATCCATTAGACATGTTGTTTCCGGTTGTAGTCATCTTGCTAACGGTGAGTACTTGCACAGACATAACCAAGTAGCCAGGATTATCCACCAACAACTTGCTATTCGATACGGCCTCGTTGAAAATGAGTTGCCTTATTATAGGTATAACCCAACGCCATTTCTTGAAAATGGTCGTGCTTTGCTCTACTGGGATCGCTCTATTGTCACTGACAGGTTTATTGCAGCCAATAAACCTGACATAGTGCTAGTAGACCGATCAGCGCGCCGAGCAATTATTGTTGACATTACAGTTCCACATGACGATAATCTCGTAAAGGCCGAAAAAGAAAAATTAAGTAAATATTTAGACCTTGCCCACGAGATTACCGGCATGTGGAATGTGGACTCAACAATAATTGTTCCTATAGTTGTGTCGGTCAATGGTCTATTAGCGAAGAGTTTCGACCAACACCTTAAGAAACTCTCGCTTGACTGTTGGATCAAGGGTCGGATTCAGAAGGCAGTGTTGCTTGAAACGGCCCGCATTGTGAGGAGGTTCCTCAGCCTGGAGCCTTAACTACCGGCGGCCTGGGTCTCAACCTGCTACCGGAGGACTTCTATTTTTATATTTTTAAATATTTTTATTTTTCTCTTTTTATAAATATATTTAAAAATGTAATTATAAGGAAATATGTTAAATAAAAGAAATAAAATAATAATAATAATAGCTTTATTTAATTCCACTATAGTAACATAAAATAATTAGTTTGATATTAGGTATATTACTATTTAATTCCACAATAGTAACATAAAATAAATTAGTTTGATATTAGGTATATTACTATGTAACCATAGTAAATCTTCGAAAATTAAATTCAATTTAATTTCTTAATGTGGACCCCCTCAGGGTAAAAGCCTCCTCCAAAGAATAATCCTTTAACCAAACATAATAATTATGTTAAATTAAAATTTGGAAAATCCAAAAGTGCACGCCCCACACGCTCATTGTATTACGAATTGAAATTAATAATAATTGCCTGGTAAATATGGTATAATGAATGGTAAAAAAAATATTTTGATTTTATTGACATTAAATTTAGTATTTTTAGATATTTCTTATTCTGATAGTATGAGTAAAATTAAAATTTTTAAAAAACTTTGTAAACATCTTTATTTAATAATTTAGTGCCTAACTTGACATATAAGAACGATTTTATCTTGAAAAATCGACAAAGAGCGGTGTTTTGAGAGTAAAGCACACCCACACGCTTAAGCGTGCGAGGCATGCAATATATACGTTGTTACAAAATTAATGGACGTATTTAATAGTTTTATCACTTAGGATACTTCACAATTATGTAATCTATATTATATTAATACGTGAAGCAAAAACTTTGAACCCCTTTTTACGGAAATTGTGCGTACGTAGGACTATGCGCACACTTATAGTTTATATAGAGAAGGAGTGCGGAATGCTAATATTTTCTTAAAATCATACATGAAATATACATTAAATTAATAAAAAAGCAATACAGCACACTACAGCACTCACACACGCATATTACAATATTTGTTGATTGTCAAAGTCTGTAGTCAAGTTGAATTTTTTTTAAAAAGGTTCTTTATTTTCATAATTATTTGGTTTTCTTGAATTAATTTTTTTAATTATGGTCGAATTTCGACATGTGGGCCACCACTAGTAAAAATTTAATAAGCAGTTATCTAATTAAAAACAAATTCTTTCTACCGAGTACTTTTTGGTTCATAATTATCAATGGTGGCGTTATCAATCTTCCGTACGAGTAGTCCAGATGTCGCCATTATGAATCACCAGCCTTAATAGGGGCTGTAATTCTCAACTCCATTACGGCTTAATGCGCTGCCCAAGATATTTTATACGAAAATTTTCAATAATTTTTGAATTGACTCGTTAAATTATTTAATTACTCATGTTATAGATATGGTCCATATAATAAAGAAGACATGAAAATTTAAGAAAATTCCGCATGAAATTGTAAAATTACAAGAAAACTAAACGACTAATTAAACTTCACGCGTACGATAAGAGTTCTTGCGTTTGACAGAACATCGGTCATCGTATGTCGGGTCCCTACTAGTAGATAAAAAAAAAAAAACTAAAGATATTGAAACCTACACAGAATATGTTACATAGAGACATTACGTTACCGGATATAAAATTTATCGTGGCATATCATTGGTAGTTAAAATACGATATAACAATAAAATTATCTCATTAATCATCATTCTATAGATTGTGAAAGTAAGTATAATATTAACGGTATAGCTAGCAGTGAAACCTTGTGTGTAAAAATTTTTTTGCAGCATGTTCACACATAATACGTAAGGCAAGCAGACTAATAAACTAGCACTTGCATGTAATGCTTTCATGTACGCTCGTCGTTTAACATCGTATGAAAATAAGCTACTATAACGAGAATCAATTTCAACGAGAACCAACAAATTTATCCATACTTTATAGTAATAAGTACATTTATATGTATTCATGCTCAAATATCCCAACTTACTATAAAAGGAATCATTATTTTCTGGTTTTATATAAAAATTGTCATAAAAAGGAAAAAAAATAATAACCACTTCAAATTTGACTTTTTGACGTACTTCACTTATAAATATTTAGCATTGAGGATAAACGTTAAAACTAGTTTATATAACGAATACCTTAGTTTTCAGTTTTAGTGCAACGATAACCATAGTGCATGATTACTATATTGGTATATTGAAATACCTAATAATCTCGATGACGAAATTTAAATACAAAACGAAAAAAAAATTAAGTTTATTCTTTACAATAAAAAAAATATTAAAATCCTATTTATAATGAATATGGATTATTCATAAAATGACAAAGCCCTACATTAAGAGAAATATGTAATTACGTATGTAATAACATAAATCACGGTGTAAGCTTAGCTTAATTATTTATGAATATATGTGTGTGTATATAACTATTTTCATATTACACTAAATCTTCAATAATCCTCATATTATATCGTGTAATCTATGACGGCATAATACTGGCAATGAAAATGATTTATTATTCACAATATAATTGAAAACCGTGTAATATATTCTTGAATATTAAAATCTATGAATAAATAAAGTCATAATAAAGTTGTTTTGTTTATTTAGTCTCTTAAAATATTTTCAAGATTTTCTGTTTATTAATAACTTGGCTGTTTAAAATAATACCATGACGCAGTTCACTTCAGCCTGTAATATTCCACTGCTGGGCATAGGCCTTTTTTCCCATATAAGAAAAGGGTCAGAGCTTAATCCACCACGCTGCTCCAATGTGGGTCGGCGGATATATTCCCTACTATGAGTATCGATCGCTATCAGAGGTGTACATGATAACAACCGGGACCGACGGCTTAACGTGCTCTCCGAGGCACGGTGGGGAGACCCACAAGAACTGCATAAACACCCAGACCAAGGCTAACATCCGCATGGCCAATTCAAATCTTTGTCATGTGCGGGGATCGAACCCGCAACCGCCAGCACAACAGCCAGTGCTGTTACCGTTGCACCGAAGCGTCGTCGTCATGACGCAGTTAGTCTTAAAAAATGTTTTTAATCTAAATAAATTGCCTCTAAATCAAAACATCTTTTTCATTTATATACTCACTATATTTATAGTTAAGTTTGTTTCATCATTAATAACTAAGTCAGACAAAAACGCAAAATTACAATTTTTGATTCACTAAAATGATATAGCATCGTAAAAAAATATTTTTAAATATTTTCAATGTACAGAATTGGCCTGGATACAGTTTTATTAGAAATTTTGTTATAAGAAACATTTAACGTTTCTGGAATCAAAGCGTATATTGAAGATAATCTTTTAATTAGGTACCCATATCTTTTAAATTTACGAAATTATAAACATAAAGAACAGGCTGTATTCATGTTGCTAGCAAATAATTTGATTTTACAGACATGGGGTAAACAAGATGGATACCATTTATTTGATTAAGTATTAACTACGGTCAAAGTCCAAAGATCTTGATTTGTTTAACGTATTAGGACGAATTATCCTTAACTTTTAGGCTCTCCTACATATATTAACATGGAATTGGTTTAAACTTAGTTTTTGTGTCATACATAGTAAAATACAGCGAATAATAGGAGTTAAGTCAGCTTCTAAAATTGATATAACTCAAAGCGATCTCTCCTAAGCAACATAATATTGGAACCAATAAATAAATAAATAATAATTTTATCTAATTAGCTAATCTATCAGAGACTAGCGCCCGGTTTCCCAAAGGCTGATCAACGCAAAAATTAACTAATCATCTGTCAAATAGTCCGGGCTCCCTAGTACATTTTTTTCACTTGATTACTATCAAGCTAATTTTCCGGGAGTAGCTTCATTTTGATGAGACAATCAAAAATTTCCTCTACGAAAACTCTATTGTGGTAGCTAACAGAGGTAGCAGGGGCAGCAGTGAGCGTAGGACCGACGACGACAAGGCGACGATTTGTAAGGTCATCAAAAATTGATTTTTTTTTCTGATTTTTTTTTCTAGTTACTTAATATTTATATAATTTAATAGTAATATTGTCCTACAAATTGCGTGGTACGTTATCCCGGTGAAAAAAATGTACTAGGGAGCCCGGACTATTTGACAGATGATTAGTTAATTTTTGCGTTGATCAGCCTTTGGGAAACCGGGCGTAGGACAGTTTAGTTAACCTTCGGTTAGCAACAGCAAAAGTGAGTGAGAGCCTGGTTTTTTTTAGATGTTGCTCTATATACCTATTGCCAATTATTGTCATCATTTAGACTCTTCTTATAACATTTTCACAACCAATAAGTGGCACTAGTACCTACACTAGGTATATCCTGTTGCTCGTATTTTATTGAAAATCATATTTATTTTATAATTAATGTATTACAGATAAAATAAATATAATTATTGTATGAGTGTTTCAGAAAATATTTTATACATAAATGATTGTTTTATTTATTTCTAAGAATATTACTCCTGATATTATGTAAAACCTGGCGTAAGCTCAAAACAACCTTACCTATCACTTCTTTTGAATGGAAGATAATTATTCTAAATAAAGATAATTATCTATCAGAGATAACGTCCCTTTATATATTTCATAAGTAATAAACTTGTATAACTTATATTCAATAAAGAGCTTGGTAATAATTTAAAACCAAAAATAGATTTATTAGAATGAATTGTATATAACAATAACGAAATGGAATGAAAGAAATTAAAATGTTCACACATTTAATAAGCGTCAAAAATAATTTACATTCCAAAACAAAAAAAAAGGAAGTAGGTAACAAAAAAAAAAGGAAAACTACACAACTCTGGTTTCATTCGTGTAATTTATAAAAATGTATATAAGTAGAAGAAAAAGTAATGGCGTATACAACAAATGACTAAATACATCTGTCTGTGGTCAACTGTGTAATGTCAGCATGTGAATGAGGCAACCAAGACATTAAATCCTTGAAGCGTACACACAGACACTAATGTCCACGACACTCGAGATTGCTACGAGTTAATAGCCCCTAAGAGTTATATGGAGGGTGCCACGGAACCGCCAATTGCATTAAGGTGCTTCATACAAGAAACGATGAAATAACTTAAACTAATTTATTTATTACTTTAATTATGATTTAAATTTAAATCTGTAGAATAATACAGACATTAACAGTAGAACCTTTTAACGCTTTTGATTGGTTTGTCATGTAAAAACAATTGTCACATTAATTAGCTACACTTTGTCATCAAAATTATAACTGGATATTAAAAAAAAACCACTTTTATACGTTTAATTTGAAGTTGTAAAGTGATCTATTGTAGCCACTCTGATTGTCAAATGTTTCACAATTCTCTGTAGTTTTTATATTTAAACAGCTTTATACCGTCTACTAGTTAACACTACCTTCTACATCGGTTTTCTACTTTTACTCCAGTTATAATATATTTTTAATAAAATAATATACTTAAAAAAGTGTGTTTGTCAGCTCGGACGCACGACTAGAGTTTACTCCTTTAGATCGATTGTCTAAATAGGCACAAAACAGGCTTACTTGTTTAAGAAAAATATTAATGCATAAATGGCAATGGTAAATAAACGAATCAAGTAACGCCATCTACCGGAACCCAGTAGACGGCGTTATTAAAAAAACGTCGAAACGCATCGCCAATATCCGATAGATGGCGTTAAAAAACGTAACGAGGTCATTCGTTCAGTACCTAGATTTACTCCTCGTACCTTTTTCATACCGGTGGCCTTATATGAAAATCGATTCTAAAGGAGTAAACTCCAAAAAAAATCATAGTGTAAACGCAAATCGTCTGAAGTTACATTTTGAGACACATTAGTATCAGTGCTGACCGCTGTTGGACACGCAGTATTGTGAGCCATTCAACTATATGATATAAGCTATATTATTCGTTCTCATATGTACATAAGATTGACATTATAAAGTGCTACTTTGTTTCGTATATAAAAATATATTCTAGAACTCTTCTAAATTTAAATAAGTAATAATATTTAATTAACGTCAAACAAAATTCTACGAGTACTCATCAAAAAATCCCAAAGGGTTTTAGAATATACATATATGTACTAGCGTACAAGCTAAAAAGAGTACTAAAATATTTTTAAGCAGTCGGCTACTCGACCACGGCAACTTGAACCAGCGTGTTATGCTACTTTGTGTCGTTTTATTTGATTTTACATAAGTATCTCCTAAAATATGCGTCCAAATTAAATCATTTAAAAGAAAAAACTTATCTTTATAATTGCGTTGTTAACGAATTATTTTTCATTCATGAAGATTCATATGCCTAGCTAATAAACTATGCAATAAAATCACCTTTTAAATTTTTGCGATCATTATTTTGTTGCGGAGTTATTTTTAAAACTATGAGTTCTTTTAAGATATTCATTGAAATGAAATGACGTCAAAAAGAATTTTATTCAAAAACCAATACTTGTGATGACATATTTTTTTAAATAAGAATTTATATCATGTCTATAAAACTATCTTCGCAAATAATAATTCATTATTTTAGAACAAACTTGATTTACATTAAAACAAGTACAGTAAGTCAACCTTACCCTTTTTACTGTTTACACGCACGCAGCAAAAGTTCTCAAAAAATAATATTTTTTTCCGATTTTGTAACATTTAGTACTAAAACTTAGCTCCTACTTTTCTACACCGAATCATTTTCATAATCTTGTGCTACGCTTCAGCCTGTAATATTCTACTGCAGGGCATAGGTCTCTTTCCCCGTGTAGGAGAAGGATAAGAGCTTATTGTTAATCGACCACGCTGCTCCAATGCGGGTTGGCGGGTATATATCCTACTATGAGTAGCGATCGCTATCAGATGTACCTACATAATAGCGACCGGGACCGACAGCTTAATTTGCTTTCCGAGGCACGGTGGGGAGACCCATAAACTTGTGACTAATTAATAATTAACGAAATTAATTATATGCTTACTTATTAACTAATTCTGTTTCTCAACACATCCTTTAATTACAATAAACAGTCCCCGAAACACTCATAAAAATTTATAGTTTTACATAGTCTTTACTAAAGAATTAATTAGTGTTATGTATATCTCTTCCTATCTTTCTCTTTAACCTATCGTAGTACAATACGATAAACACAGGCCTCTGCAAGTCTGCACCCAATATACCGGTTATCAAAAATTCAATCAAAATCAATAACAACTTCATTCAAATTGGCCCCATGAGCACCTTCAAATCGTCATTTAACAAATTAAAATTTTAAAGCGATTATTATTTTTGTAAAAGTAAAGCTACCACCGATTGTTGTCCGTCTTCACCCGCATCTTACACTGATCTACAACTGTGTAAATGAAAATAAATGATGGTCTAAGAGACGTGGAAGAGCGACCTTCACCGATCTGGTAACTCGATGAGACATATTTTTTATCGAATATAATTTATAAACAAATATGCCTATGATAACTTGCCTATCGAAAAGTGGTCAAGGCTATTTTTTTTTTATTTTTTTTTTTAGTTTTTGCAGGCAAGTCTATATGATTGGTTTTGTAATTACAATATCTTACTTATGATATCAATTTCGATTCGAACAGATCGATGTAGTATCGAATATAGGTATATATTGACCTACCTGTTCACATCTACATACCAGGTAGCCATGACCAAAAATAAGTAGGCAAGCCTAACTAGGCATATTCTGTGTGTTAAAAACTATCAATTGATATAAAACTCATTCGGTTATCATATGAGTGAAGGTGATGAAAAAAAAATGATTAAAATTTATTAAATTAATAATAGCTTTGACCACTTTTCGATAGGCAAGTTATCATAGGCATATTTGTTTATAAATTATATTTGATAAAAAATATGTCTCATCGAATTATCACATCGGTGAAGGTCGATGTTCTACGTCTCCGTCCTACTTTGAAGTTCTAGACGTCCGTCACTCTTTCATCCTAGTTGACATTTATTGCTATATATATGTATAGATTTTATAGCTAAAATATTACTAACTAGCTGCTGCCCGCGACGTCGTCTGCGTGCGTTCACTGCTCGTTCCCCGTAGGTGATAGCGTGATAATAATTATGTAGCCTATGTTCTGACCCGACTTTTTAATAATATTTGTGCCAAATTTGAAGTAAATCGATGCAGTACTTTTTGAGTTTATCCCGGACATACATTTGAAGAAATAAAGGTTCACTGCTCGTTCCCCGTAGGTGATAGCGTGATAATATATAGCCTATGTTCTGACCCGACTTCTTAACAATATTCGTGCCAAATTTGAAGTAAATCCATGCAGTACTTTTTGAGTTTATCCCGGACATACATACAGACAAACAGACAAACAGAAAAAAATTCTAAAAACTATATTTTTGGCTTCGGTATCGATTGTAGATCACACCCCAAGTATTCTTTTAAAAAAATATTCAATGTACAGTTTTGACTTTTCTACCATTTTATTATATCGCTCCTTGAATACAAAACGGACACAAATCGAAATTCATAAATTTTACAGGACGGCCAAAACAAATTTTTTAAACTGTTTTTTTTAAATATTTCATATATTTATTAATTAAATATAAGATGTTGATACATCAATAGATGCGTATTTTTTAGCTGTATCTATGTACAATATGAACTTTGTAATAGCTGTTACCTAATAAGATAAAATAGCACAAAAGTCCGTTTTGCATTCAAAATTTGAATCAATATCTTAAAAATTATCTCTAAAAGTAAACACAATTTTACTAATAAAAATAGTTTATTGCACCTTATTGTTAAAAAAATGAATCAAAAAGTTTAATCTTATTACTAGGTAATAACTGAAGTGAATGAACACCAAGAAAATACTGAATTAAAAATTACAAACCAATAAAATCATAACTTATTATTAATAGAAATAAGATCAACTTTGAACGCGACTTTTATTCATTCAAATTAAACATCTCTCTAAAACATTTACATTATGTTTTTAGAACTATAAAAAAACAAGACATAAAACTATAATAATCATATCAAAATATTCATAAAAAAAACAAAATAAATAAATCCTCTAAAAATCAACCGCCGACACTCATTTCTCTCTATTTATTTTCTCATATTTTGTATTACTTATTAATGTTAAAGAGAAAGCTCTTAGTACAACAAAACTAACTAATACAAAATACGAGAGCAGTTCTAAAGGCACAGGATTTAGTATAATAAAATAACAAAATATTACAATAATATTATTACACAATAACAATTTAAGTTGTCTTACAAATCACAGTTTTAAACAATTTAAGGCACTTTTTACGTTAATTATTTCAAGTAAAAATAAACTAAACACGAGATCAGTTATAAATGCACAGAATTTAGTAGCAAAATACTACAGCTTAAAAAATATTATTACACAGTAAAAATATCACAGTCGTAGAAAATCACAGTTTTAAAAAATTCATGGCAGTTTTTACGTGTACTATACTAAGTTACAAATAAGAAAAGTTATTTAAAATCGTAGTTATTTAATATTGTTATTAATAATTTAATATTATTTTTATAAGTCTTTGTTAATTAAAAGGATCATTCAAAGTTTACTTTTCTAAATATTATCACAATTAAGTACCTATTGTATTACAAATTTTCGTAAAAGCCTTGGTAATACTTTGGTATGATATTTTTCTCAATAAGTTTAAGGATACCCTGTTTTTTAGCTTCAGTTACTTTAAGTATCCGCCATCGTAGAAAGTTTAGAATACTTTGTTTCCTTTTTAAGACTCTTTTTGATTCTTGTTCTCCTTTGTATCCACGGGACCGCTTCTCTTTCTCTCACGCTAATGATTCTCTGTGTAGATCTCATAAACGTTCTCTTCTTCAGATACCCACTCACTCACCGTACCGACTTTTATTCCTGCCCCTTTACTGCACATTCCGTTAGACTTTGGAATTCCCTACCATACGAAATTCGCGATTGCGAAACATTATCACTATTTAAGAAAAGAGTTAGAGAATTCTACCTAAATCAATCATAACCTAATATCAATTTAATTGTCTTTATGCGTATTGGAATATATTATCGTATGTATTATATTATTTGTATCTATGTGTGTATACTTTTTTATGTATGTATACTTTTCAAATTGTATTATTATGTTTTTATCATATATTATATATATATATATTTTTAATATTTGAAGTATTTTTTCTAAATTTTATTGTACACGCTAATTTTGCGATTATTTTATAATTTTCCTGTGGTAGGACTACTGGAAGAGATTCCATCATGGGATAAGTAGTGCCTTTGGACCAGCATTGTTTATAAGTGCTATTTGTTGTATATTGTTTTCTATTGTACATAAATTGTTAAATAAAGAAATAATTTTGGAATATCTACCCATCATTTTATAAGTATTATCACTACGCATTTCAAATATGGCACTTTTAGATTATGTAACATGATCACAAATACTGATTTTATAATGCAAAACGGACGTTTTACAAAATAAAGCACTTTTGTATTATAAAAAATACGATCACAAATACTGATTGTAGAATTCAAAACGGACGTTTAACAAAATATGGCCCTTTTGTGTTATAAAATATGATCACAAATACTGATGTTAGAATGCAAAACGGACGTTTTACAAAATATGGCACTTTTGTATTATAAAACATAACCACACTTACCTGAAGTTTGAATGCAACACAGACGTATATTGTATTGTGGCACTTTTTAACGAAAACCGACGTGCGTTCACGTTGAATCTTGGGTCGCAAATGACAATGTGGCGGTTTTGTACTGACTTTACCTGTCAAAGTGCTTCAGTGCAAAAAGGGTGGTGTGTCACTGTTACCATAAATTATAAGCAAAAATTATGGGAGTTTTTTTACCATAAAATATAGTAGATTATTTATCATTTTATGCAATAAAACGATTTTAAATATTTTCTTATTTGTGGCCCTTTTGTATTCAAGGAGCGATATGTAGATATAGATACTACTCCGTCATGTTTTTTCCGGCTTTTTAGTAATATCTACCTATACCTACTAATGTTATAAATAGGGCCTAAAGAAAAAAAATGCCCCGGAAAAAAAAGTGTCGGTACCCTTTTTGATTTTAAAGTCATAATATACAAAAAATAAATTCGCAACAGTTCATGCCACCTACTGCTCAAATAATTGTTACTTTATCTATTGGCAGAGTGAGTAGCCTGGTCGAACTTTATTCAATCCCATGGATTTTCATCATTTAGGTATTCATTGGTGGTATAATAATTTTATTACATAAAGTTCGCTTGATATTTTTTTAAGCTTCATTAGGGCAGAGGTTGAACCGCAGCCGGAATCTAATTATATATTAAAATAGACCTACCTTAGAAAGCCTTTTTTTCTGAGCTGGCATTTACGAAATGTTAATTTGTGACCGTTCCTGAGTATTTCATCATTTGAGGCATGTCGATCATTACGACTAACAAATAAATGCCTATTTTTCTGTATGTGCATTATATTTTTAAACATTATTATATACCGAAATGCTAAGGCCAGGGTGTTGATTTCTTTAAACTTCTCTCTCAAAGATTCTTTACATATTGTAGTTTTGTAACAACTTTGTTATTTTTATTTCGTGATTTAATCGAGTGGTTTTTGTGTGATTTAAATTCAACACGAGTTTTATCAACACGTCACAATTGGCTCAGATTCAATGAGCGTCCAGCGGTCAGAGAGCACGTTTTCGGCATACCGTAGTTTACGACTATTGGCTTACTATATACTAATAAATGAAGAGCCGGTTTTTTATTCGGTTATACTGCGAAAACTACTAACTGATCGGAATAATATTTATACCATAAGATGCAGCGTGTTTCGGAGAAGGTTTTAGTATATGATAATTATGTAGGTGATTACTTATTGTGTAAAAAAATATGGACGGGCAGAGGTCGCTAGTATTGTATATAACAACAACTACTACAATATTTGTTCTTGAATAAATAAAACAATGTATTTCATTTCTTTCAGATTATTTTATTTCTATAATTTATATGTGCATAATTATACACATATGTACGTATTGTATATAATTAATATCTCATGGATTCGATTGTCGCTAGGGACAAATATTATTACTGCCTCGGAGAGCACGATAACCTCTTGGTGCCGGTTAACGGAGATACGTAATAGGGATCGTTTCTCAGTAAAGAATATATCCACCCAACCGGAGGAAGCCCTTCTCCTACAGGGAGAAATAGTCTAATTCTCATCAGTGAGATTTTAAAGGCTGAATTAATCAATCAACCAATAATGTAATACTTTCCGCGATTACAATTTTCTTTGTAATTGCATCTTTTTTCAATCTTTTCCTCACATAATTGTACATCAACATTATATTATTTTAATTTTTTTTTGTGTTAGCAGAAATCTCTGCAAGGGATTAACACATTTTATCGTTTATGTATAGGTACTTGTATTTTAATATACTATATCCGTGCGTATAATAGAAAAACAAATATCAATTATCTGCAAGTTAATATTTTAATACATAAGCTTACAGTCAGATTGTAAATTTCGTAACAACGGATATGGATTCAATGAGCGTTTTGCGGTCACGGAGCACGTTTTTGGTAAACCTTCGATTATGAGTATCGCTACATTTGAGTAGCGATTCAGGATTGAACTGTTTAATTACGATTTACATATATGTACGTGAAATGAATTTTATGTACAATTTGTGTTTAACATTATGTTGTAATATCATAATCGCAACATTACCTTAATAACTATAATTTAATAGGTATATCTGCACTGTGTGTGTGTGTGGATTTGTGTGATCTTGTATATTTGAAGGCTTTTAGAAGGCACTGGTTTTAATTTAAATAATATCTTCCATGATGATTTATAGAAGAAATTATACGTAAACCTATTATACTAATGAAATTTTGCTATATACTTATAAACCTCAGCCGTTCAAGGAATAATTGCTACTTATAGCATGGACAGGTCTTTAAAAAAAATGTATTGTACAATGCAACTGTTTTCAGTAAACAATCAAATCAATGTAGTCTCAATCATAAGTTAATAGCATATTAACAGTTTTTAGAGTGCATTAAGTTTTATTGAGTTTATCGATATATTTTGTGAGAGCAAACCGTGTATATGTATATCTAAAGAGCATTTAGATTTTATATTGTACTAACACCTTTTTAAAAATTGAAATAAATTTTACTAGTAGGTACAACTTTATTTAAAGATATAGTTACAAACAGAATTCTCAATAATCGCCAAGCAGTGTTGAAACAAACAAGCCATTTAGAGATAAAAATATCCGTACAAAGGCATTGTACACAGAACAGGCAATAAAACGATGAATGTATTGCGCTCGTCAATATCGCAACGAAACCGAATAACCTCCGGGTTTGTTTAGAAGTATCCAGCTGTAACAGGATATTACAACAGCTTTGATGTCTGTATTTGAACGTTTTAACCGTTTACCAAGAGTAATTTTCTAAAGTTATGGAATATGTTTTGTTTTCTATATTATCTATATATACAGGGTGTTAGGGGAATGGTTAGCCATAGAGGTATGTTGGGTAGGGGGGGTCATTTGGAACCTATTTAGGCTAACTTACCTATATGCAAAGTGTTACGGATTTTTTTTTATGATTATTTTTTCATTTTTCTAAAAAAGTGCCGAAAATTAGTGATTTGACCATCATATCTTTTTTGTTTATTGATATATCAACGCCATTTCTTTTTTGTTTTGATCATCAATACATTGCGCATGTAAAATAAATGTGATTTAATTTAGAAAACATCTACAATAAAAATTATGGGCCAAAGAAATCTTGACAGAGACAAAAAGTAAATCAAACCTTCAAGTTTAGGTATAAATTTAAAAAAAAATTAAAGCCTCCAGACAATTTAAAATAATTTAAAAAACTACTCTAGTTAACACTGTTTTAAATAATATTACTTTCATTCACCTACCTTACTTACTTTTTTTTAAAATGATGAAATAACGAAATGGTTTCTACCTGAACCCGCACTCTACGCTGACAATTATAACAATAATTGTTACTACGCAGGGCGGTATGTCCCTGTATAGCACATGGTAAACTACCATCTTGACTTTGGCGACTTGTTGGCGCAGCGGTCACAGCACTGGCTGATGCGCTGGCGGTCGCGCGTTCGATTCCCGCTCACGGCAGATATTTGTATTAGTCATATAGATGTTTGTCGTGGTCTGGGCGTTTGTGCTTGTGTATTGTGTGTGTTTCCGGACCCCCGACACAGGAGAAAATCCTACTACCGTCGAGTGTGAAGCGTTTATTATTTAAAAAAAAATCTTGACTGCTCTCATCAGGCGAGGATTTACATACTTATTTGAAGATCATCCTTATTTCTACAATAATTGTTATTACGCAGGGTGATATGTCCCTGTACGGCACATGGTAAACTACTTGCTGTCTCTTTTTATCTTGGAATTTGGGGTATGAGTTTCCACGGGCACCACAAATGTCTCTCATAGGGTGAAATTAATGCCGGTAGGTATCAAAATAAACCAAATCATAAATTCGAGTAACAAATTTATTCTATTTTTATAAATACAGTGAATTCGGTCGTGAATTTTCATAATCTACATTACTAGAAATAAGGATGATCTTCAAATAAGGATGTAAATCCTCGCCTGATGAGAGCAGTCAAGATTTTTTTTTTAATAATAAACGCTTCACACTCGACGGTAGTAGGATTTTCTCCTGTGTCGGGGGTCCGGAAACACACACAATACACAAGCACAAACGCCCAGACCACGACAAACATCTATATGACCAATACAAATATCTGCCGTGAGCGGGAATCGAACGCGCGTCCGCCAGCGCATAAGCCAGTGCTCTGACCGCTGCGCCAACATGTCGCCAAAGTCAAGATGGTAGTTTACCATGTGCTATACAGGGATATACCGCCCTGCGTAATAACAATTATTGTTATAATTGTCAGCGTAGAGTGCGGGTTCAGGTAGAAACCATTGCGTTATTTCATCATTTAAAAAAAAGTAAGTAAGGTAGGTGAATGAAAGTAATATTATTTAAAACAGTGTTAACTAGAGTAGTTTTTTAAATTATTTTAAATTGTCTGGAGGCTTTAATTTTTTTTTAAATTTATACCTAAACTTGAAGGTTTGATTTACTTTTTGTCTCTGTCAAGATTTCTTTGGCCCATAATTTTTTTTGTAGATGTTTTCTAAATTAAATCACGTTTATTTTACATGCGCAATGTATTGATGATCAAAACAAAAAAGAAATGGCGTTGATATATCAATAAACAAAAAAGATATGATGGTCAAATCACTAATTTTCGGCACTTTTTTCGAAAAATGAAAAAATAATCATAAAAAAAAATCCGTAACACTTTGCATATAGGTAAGTTAGCCTAAATAGGTTCCAAATGACCCCCCCTACCCAACATACCTCTATGGCTAACCATTCCCCTAACACCCTGTATAAAAGAGATTTCCACCCATTGACTCATCACGATATCTCTGGAACCAATACGCCTAGAGACTTGAAATTTGGTAAGAATATTCCTTTCGCCAAGTAAAGGTCAGCTAAGAACGGATTTTATAAAATTCCACCCACAAGAGGGGGTTGCGGGGGTTAATAACATATATGGCAAAACAACGTTTGCGGGGTCAGCAAGTATTTTATAAAATTAATACAAGACAGTACTGCACACTGCTTCAGTATTTGGATCGTTTTATTGATATATCTTTTACTTAACCCGGCGCCTATGTTGCTGGGCATTTAATACCTGACAGATTTTAAAACTCTAATAGCTTTGAAATAAATGATACTCGTTGTTTGTGGATTACAATAGCTGCGTCTGTTGAGTTTTCGAAATACGGACGGAGTCCACAAGTGTCTGAAGAGAGTTTTAGAGATTAATTGTACAGATACAGAAGCTCCTATTGGAGTGACATGATCATTTTGTGCCAAACTCCTTTAATTGAATAAAGATTTAAAAAAAAGTGTCTGAAGAGCCCGCGGGTAAGTTATACCAGGCCACGTCGGTCACGTAACATCTTTATGTATAATGTGTTATTTGTTGTTTTTTTTTTTAATTATTATTTATAGACATTAGACCTACTATGTTTATTTTTTCTAAGTTTTATTTAAAATGTTATGAAAATGAACAAAGTCGACTTTTAGCCCTATTTGAACAAGAAGATTGGCTAATTGAAGAACAATCCCAACATATTCACAGAGGAATCAGCACAGCTATCATGTATTGAACAAGAGGATGGTGAGCAAGAAACAATTATTACAACCAGCAGTTCTATGCAGGAAAAGACAACACTACGTAAAAAAATAATAATAATACAACTAGTACACTAATAAACATGACGTGATTTCCTTAGATACCTCGTTTTAATTAATTTTGTGTATTAACAGTAAAGAAACTATGTTTCTGTATAATTATTAAGTTTATGTTAACTTGTGCTAGAAAAAAAAATATTATGCCCGCCAGATATTACTATTTTTTTTTTGTTTTAGAATATTTAATTAAAGCTATGTTTCAACAAGTGACATTCAGACAAATAGTTTTAAATTTAATTTTCGATGATTATAACTTATTTTTATAGTAAACTAGCTGACCCGACAGACGTTGTCCTGTCTTAACTTTTGTATGGAAATATAGAAAAGTGTTGTTTTTAGACTTTTTCAGGTAATTTTTTAAATTTTTCTCTCCGTAAGAAACATCCTTGTACTTCACGAAATGTTATAAAAAAAGAATTAGCGGAATCGGTTCAGCTGATCTTGAGATTTGCGCTTAGCAACACATTCAGCGATTCATTTTTATATATATAGAGATAAAGAATTACACTACATTTAGTACAATTAGTTGTACAATTTAGTGAAACAGTGTGCATATTATTCATGGGTAAAATATCCACGGCCACATCAGCGATGATCTGTTTTGCCGCTACATCGACGACGGGTTAAAAGGTCAAAACTCAAATGATTTGCATAATATGGAAGACAAAAAATTACTAGTGTTCATTTTAGCCATAATAAGTCTCTAATCTTTTTAAGGTCAAGTATCAACTCAGTTGGTAAAGGCAAGATCGATCAAGGTTTAATACTAACTAAAAAGTGGTAGCTATAGTCTAATAGGATACAAATTCATTAGAACGCCAGTTATTACTTAGCTAACTTTTTCTGATGTCTATTTTCATTAAAACTACACAACTAAGCCAGCGGGTCCATAGCGTAATTTATAAAAAAAGAAAAACAAGACTACTGCTGCATCATTTAAATTATTACTTAGGTAGACAAGAAGTTTTCTACATAATTCTTGCCGCTCGTATAAATACTAATTAAATACTAATATACTGTCTAAATACTAATTTAAATACTATTGCCAGTCAGCTAGAGATTTGGCAATTGATATTATGCGTAGCTAGAATTGACATGATATAACAATTAATTCTAATATTTATCTAATTGAGATAACTGCGCAATTACCGCAAATTGCTTGACTATAGCTAATAGGCTAGCTGACCCGGCAAAACTTAAGGTAGCATTTTTTATTAAAATCTTGAATATAACTAAGGCTATATAATACAATAAAAATCAGATTATAAAATACCTTTTTAAATAGAAAAATATTTTTTTAAGGTTTGTTATGCAAGAATGAATACGACAAGTCAAATTCTATGGCGCTGGCACTTTCAGTATAAAGCCTTTAAATAGATGCGGGAACTGCATTAAGACCGGTCTCTAGTAACTGTCACTCTCGTTAGTGCAGTACATATTAATTTAAATCGGAATGATTTATTTAAAAATAAAGTAATTTTAAATTAAACTGTTAAAAGAATATATAGTAATGTAGTTTACAAATTTAAAAGAGTATTAGAGTTTTGATACATCTTTCTTCATAAAACTGGTTGGATAGCTATTATACAAAGAAATGTAAATTACATTTCTTTTGATTTAAAAGAAATATAAATTCAACAGCAATTTTTAGCTTAAATGGAAGGATTGGATGTTTGATTGTTGGTTGTTTGAGGAATTTAAGTAATTTACACAGTTTAATTAAGAAGGCTGGATGACTGACTGATAGCAAGGATAAAATGTAAATTTACCAGTCAGCATTTCAATGTGAAGAAGATAGGAAAGTTTAAGTAAAGAGTACAAAATACAAACGAGTATATATGTCTCGATGTGGGAGTTTGGTGTTAATTTAGAAAGTAGTTAATTAGTTGTAATATTAATAAAAAAATAACATGACTAATACAATTTTTTTTAAATATTTATCAGTTTTTTACGACAAACGTAAAAATTTATATAATAAAAAAATATAGATGAAAAAGCAATAAAAAGTTTTGTTAAAACTTGTGTGGGTAAAGTGTTTAACTGAGCCAGAGCTCCAGGGGGTGGTTGGGGCTAGAAGTGCAGCTGGTAACCATACTTTATATATTATTGTTTTACAATGTCTTTTTTAGATAATTGTTAACAATAGGTTGTCACAACAGTCACAGCAATTGAAGTAATGAAAAATGTATATAGATATAAAAATTCATCGTACCTAGTCTGGCCTTTTTATTTGTTATATTATGTGATTTCGGTCATCTGAAAAAACATTTACATCTTATTGAAGGCAATTTTTCAAATCAATTTTCAATTAAATCTTTAAAATAATCGCCTGTTGCTTAGATAAGTAACTTAATGCTTGTTTTACAGCCGACTGATACACCATTTTTTGTTAGAATTACACATACATATCCACTTCCACTTCAGCCTATCACAGTCCACTGTTAGACATAGGCCTCCACAAGTTCGCTCCCGACATTATATATGACGCGAACTCATGTGTTTTGCCCATAGTCACCGCGCTGGGCAGGCGGGTTGGTGACCGCAGAGCTGGCTTTGTCGCACCGAAGACGCTGCTGCCCGTCTTTGGCCTGTGTATTTCAAAGCCAGCATGGATGGTTATCCAGCCATCCGTCGGCTTTTTAATTTCCAAGGTGGTAGTGGAACTGTGTTATCCCTTAGTCACCTCTTACGACACCCACGGGAAGAGAGGGGGTGGCTACATTCTTTAGTGCCGTAGCCGCACAGTGCTGTGTGGCTACACATACATATATGTAAATAAATATAATATTATACCCAAACTTGAAAAGAAAGTAGGGTTACTGCACACTAAGCCAGTGGCTTCTTTTTACTCAATTTAATATTTGTAGCGTTCCTTTTAATATTGACTAGTCTATAATGTTAAATATATAAAGCGGTCTAATTACTAAGGTAAAATACGAGATTACGATTTGATCCGTAGCGTAGTGGCGTTAGTCTGTATAGAAAATAAACATGTTATTGTCAACGTTGAAGGTAAACGTATAATGAAACACAGACAGTAAAAAAAATTACGTAGCAACGCACAACTATTTTTTTTTTCAAATTTTATGAGCATTTGCTGCTTTACTTTTGAGGTTTATGAGTATAGCTCTTCTAGGCCAAGTCTAAAATCTAGCCAACTGCATGTCACTCAGGCAACTATGGAGAAGTCTATGCTATTGCACTAAATGAGAAGGTTCAAAACGAGAATACCAGGTAGGAGACGAAAGTAACTGACATAGTTGAGAAGTGCAGCAAACTGAAGTGGCAGTGCACTTTTAAGGGCGCCTTCAAATTAGCCGCGCGGCGGCAGCGCGTCTGCAGCGCTGCTGACGCGCTGCAGACGCGCTGCCGCAATTTGAAGGCGCCCTAACAGCTGTCGTAGAACCTATAATTGATATATTCGGTGAAGTAAGAAAGTTCTCGAATTATTAGGGTTAGGGCTCGGCAAACGTACTGTTGAATGTCCTTCTGCCAGTTGGACCGACGATTAGCAGAAGGTAGCTCGTAGTGACCGAATGGTAGAAGTGGGGGGTCGGGTTTTGTAGTGTACTATAGGGGAAGCTTATATCCAGCAGAGGACTGTAATAGGTTGATGATGATGATGATTCTTTGCTGTTATACAGTATAGTACATTATAATTATGTGTGCATTATGTCCTTGTTCAATATTATATAATCTGCAAAAAGAGACCTTACAACCATCATCGACTCTTTCGACTGAAATTCGAGGCTTTTTACTTTACACTACAAGAATGATTTTATTAAGATGGGGCTCAATACGAAAAAGCTTGCTCAAAAACTGGAGTAGCGAAACTGAAGAAGTCAACTTTTCCTCTCTAACGTTGAGAGCGCTCAAGTAGTGTTTTATTCTTGTGGAAAGTAAGATTATTAAACATCCCGTGAAAACGCCATGTTGTTTTTGGATTATCTTACAAAAAATTGCTTATAATATTCACATGTTTAATGTTGTTTAGTGTACGCTCAGCATTACGTTAAAACATGACAATATTTACAATGCTGAGTAACTATTTTTATCAGTAATATCATATTACTAGTAAATATTTTATCTGTTTTGTCTCTGCGAGGTCTTTTATCTGTTTTTCAATACGTTATTTTTAGGATAAGCTACTTAGTTCTACTACATTTTATTAAGATATTAGGTCTGTTCCGCAATTGTTCTCCATTTTGAACTTATTCGTATTTGCGTATGTCTTCTATCGCCTCTGACTGTCTTTTTTAAATTTTAGCAATTCAAAGAAGCGTCACATCTAACTCTTACTTATCTCAACTGCTTTTCTGGTATTGAGTTTCTATTGTTTTAAATCACCTGGAGTCATTGTTACAAGCCTTTTTTATAATTCTGCTAAAGTAAAAGTGCCAATATACAATACTCGTATAATGTAATCGTTCTCATTTCTTTATAATAATAAATAGATTAATTTGTGATAAAATACCTCGTCTTTGAGACGTAAGACATAAAAGCTCTTCTTAAAGAATCCATTAATCTTAACGAACAAACCCGGCTGTCAACTTCAATGGCGACATATATTACCGTTGATTCTGAGAGGTAAAGGACGCATAAATGTTTTTTTTTTAAAGATAAAGGACATCAACGTCACAATTAATTTATCAAATCCAATAAATCATAACACGGCCTAGACTATCGATAGAAGTAATTTTTAGGGTTCCGTACCCAAAGGGTAAAAACGGAACCCTATTACTAAGACTTCGCTGTCCGTCCGTCCGTCCGTTCGTCCGTCCGTCCGTCTGTCCGCCTGTCACCAGGCTGTATCTCAAGAATGGCGGTAGCTAGACACTTGAAATTTTCACAAATTATGTATTTCTGTTGCCGCTATAACAACAAATACTAAAAACAAAATGAAATAAATATTTAAGGGTTTAAAATTTTTTCCCATACAACAAACGCGATTTATTTGCCCTTTATTGCTCGATATCAATAATGGCAACAGGTAGGCACTTGAAATATTCACAGAATACTCAGTTGTATTTTTACTTTAATAATAAATAATTAAATTTAAATAAAATAAATATTTAAGGGGGCTCCCGTACAAAAAACGCTATTTATTGCCTATTTTTGCTCGATAACAATAAATGGTAAGGGGTAGGCACTTGAAATATTCACAAAATACGTAATTGTATGTATATTTACTTTAATTATAAATAATAAAATTAAAATAAAAACATATTTAGGGGCTCATACAAAAGAGTGATTTTTTGCCGCTTTTTGCCCGATATTAAAATCAATGTACCTCCTGTTGTTTACGTAGTCAATGGTACGGAACCCTTCGTGCGCGAGTCCGACTCGCACTTGGCCGATTATTTTTAATCTACGTACATATAAATGTATGTATATATCTATATTAATTGTGACAGTCGCGTCTCGTGAAAAAAGAATTAACAATTTTCAACATATTGTCAGGCTATACTCACCATAATATAGTAACATATTATATGGTACATAATAAGTCAATTTTCTTAAATAATTTTTAAGGAACGTTGTTTTATTTTTTAAAGTAATTTAAAAATGTTTCGTTAATTAATAACTCGGAGCAGACTAAGAGCTAGTTATTTATGTTTAGAACTTTATATATTAAGACTACAAACGCTTGTTTTATTTATCCTTTTTATTTTTTTTAGTAGACTGTTTAATATTAATTAAAAGAGTTTATTTTTTATAGTCAGTGTTTCATTCTTTTGCAGATTTTTCGCTACTAACTAACCTGATCTAATTATTTTTTAAAAGAACGCCAGAATCAAAAGAACAAGAACAAAGAGCCGAAACCTTGACTAGAATTTTTTTTTTTTTTGTTTCTAATACTATATTATAAATGTACCCTTAATTGCGATTATACAATGTTAATAAATAAAAATGTAGCCTAAGGTGAAAATTTGGTTATAATAAAAATATATGTTTTTAAAGTATGTTTGACCGAAAAGACATAAAGCCATAAAATTCACTCTGTTTTTAGTATATAAGTAGAAATAAAAAAGAAAACAAATAATTGCCTAAAAGGCCGTTAAATATTTTTATAAATTACCTTCTCCTTTCACTGCCAACGTAGCCATAATATACGTTCCTTCTGCTATTGATCAAGAACAATTATTTTCATTACCTTATTAACTGAATCCAATTAAAATCCTTCGCATCAAGAACTTTATTCATAATTTCTGTGAAGTTAATTAATCAAAAACAAGCATTCTTCAGAGAAGTTAACTATTAAATTTATATACTTCATATAAATTAATACAAAAGAAAAAAATATTAGTTCTTAATCTTTAAACTAGTGTATTTCTTCAAATTTGACACAGGCTTTGGCCTTAATTGTTGTTTGAGGGGCTTAGATATAATATGACTCTATTCAACCTTTGTAGATAAACTTGCTGCTGTGTGTTACGGCAAACGTGTTACGGCTGGTGTGCTTGTTGCTGTGTGGCTACGGCAAAGAATTTAGCCTCCCCCTCTCTTCCCGTGGGTGTCGTAAGAGGCGACTAAGGGATAACATAGTTTCACTACCACCTTGGAACTTAAAAAGCCGCCGATGGCGGGATAACCATCCAACTGCTGGCTTTGAAGTACACAGGCCGAAGACGGGCAGCAGCGTCATCGGTGCGACAAAGCCAGCCCTGCGGTCACCAACCCGCCTGCCCAGCGTGGTGGCTATGGGTAAAACACATGAGTTCACGCCATTATTGGCGCGAACTTGTAGAACTTGTAGAGGCCTATGTCCAGCAGTGGACTGCGATAGGCTGAAATGATGATGATGATGATGAGATAAACTTAACTTATGTATAAAACGTAGCGTTACCGAATATAATTGAGTAATATGGTTTAAATTGCCGTTTTATTGTTATAGGTACCTAGTTCGAATTAACATAGAACCTTCATGGTTTGAGATTTTTGAGTGAAACTTTTTTCACATGGTACCTATGTAGTTCGTCTTTTAAAAAATGTGCAACATTCGATTATCAACTTTCAGTTGTTTTTTTATATTAAAAAAAAGAAACTTAACTAACCACTTGGTTTCAGCGTTTATAATTACTGCCTTATCTTGTTAATCGTACAGTGATATTTTATCGCCTACAAGTCTTCCGACTTTGTGAGCTAAACATGTTTTTTAACTAAGAACTTGAATAAAATCAAAGATTTCAGAAGTAGGTACTCCTTCAGGAAACTTTTGTTTTAAATCGTATTTTTATCACAACTCTGACAACGGATATAAGTTTCGATAAGATTTATTACAGTTTTTTAAAGAAAACTATAAAATTATTGCAATAATACAAATTTTATACGTAGCATGTGATGTCAGAGCTTCCATGTTTGTAAAAGAATACTTTTTGACGTGACAACGTCTAATAAACCGATGACGGCCGGCGGCATGCACGAAAAAGTATGACTCATTGTAGAATTACGCTAATTGTAGAGTTGCGCTCACTGTCCCTCTATCTCTCGTCAACTCGAAAGTTGTCACATTAAACTATCGTCCGTAAACCAACTTTACAGACAACAATTTTTTATCCATTTATATGAAATACAAATTGCGGTATCAATACATAATTACCTATTGATTATGTGGAACTTAAAAGATAATTGTTTTCGGACACATGTAACTTTAGAAATAACGACGCGAACAGCGAGCAATGATAACAATACATGAGTATAGGAGCAATGTAATGAAGCAGCCGTCCCATCAACCTGTAAAGGCTATGAGTCAGTCGTGGCAAGAAATGAATGGTTATAATAGACATTACAAAAAATGTCTGGTCATAAAAATATGGAGTAGACCAACTTATAAAACAACACTGTCTAAATCTGTCACGACGTATTAATATTTTAATTTCTATGCTAAAGCATCTTAAAACCTCAAAGCGAATACATAATACACACTTAACACAATTGTGTATTATAATAAATAGTGACTATTAAACTTTACCATCTTGAAATGTCTTTGAAAATTATTTCTACAACAATATCTTGTTTCAGAAGCTTTTACGCTACTCTTAACAAATTGAGTCTATTCGTGTTGAAGTCCTTAAAACCTTTAGAAATCTTAAAATTAAATAAACTATGACTTTAATGGTTAAAAACAAAGTAATTACTTTGTCTTTAAATAGTTTTTTGTGACAATATAATGGATAATATTTTTATATTATTTAGTACTAACTCATAAAAGATCTTAGACTAATTTTTGTTTAAGTCGTGTACAAATATAAAGGTATTATTTTGCTGAATAATAATATATATCTATCACTTATAAGTTACTCGTAACTGTATAAGATTTGAGACGAAAAGAAGATATCAACATGCAAATCTTTTTATATATATATTCAAACCCATTGAAAAATTCAATATCGATGTTAGTAAGCCTTTGAACGTGACGCGCTCACAATAAGAAAAAGCAATAAACAAGTTGCACCTTTTATATAATTTTCAATTCGACAGACTTTAGACGCGACAGAGATGCAATTTTGTAGTATCAACTCGCTACGTGAGCGATCTGTACAATATTCTATATTTCCTATTGGACATGTCAATAAAATAGACGCTTGCTTCAATGCAAGCCCGGAATCAAAGACGTGTCCATGTGACATGTAATAATTTTAAATTTATTTAAATACTAGCTGCTGCCCGCGACGTCGTCTGCGTGCGTTCACTGCTCGTTCCCCGTAGGTGATAGCGTAATAATATGTAGCCTATGTTCTGACCCGACTTCTTAATAATATTCGTGCCAAATTTGAAGTAAATCCATGCAGTACTTTTTGAGTTCATCCCGGACATACATATCGATCGCTCCTAAGTATACTGAGTCAACTAGCAAATTTCGACAATTTCATTTTTTAAGATATTAATAACATTTACTTCATTTCCTTTCTACCTGTGTTAAAATAAAAATTTTATCCCTATAAATAACGAAGAAAAAATGGCGTACACTGGATCAAATACATAGTTAATTTATTTTACACATAGTACACTGAGTCAAGTACACGATACCAGTATACGCGAGACGCGAACGCGGCAATTTTGGTGCAAGTTTCAACTGGCTCAGTATTCGTCGTCGATTCCAGTCGATTCGTCGCGGAGTGTGGAGTTGATTGCGTACTTTTTGATATCGTTACCTACGTAAATATTCATTTGTCTTGCTTTTATTTAAATTTGAAGCTATAATTGGATAGAAAGTAGGAATGGGTACTAGGTTTAGAAGAGTTATCATTTACTTAATGAGAATGACGCTAAAACTAGCAGCTACTCTTTATATATCTGCTTCCTTATCAGCTTCTAAGCAACAGATTAATTTGTAACTTTACACAAATTAGTATCTTTATATCATCTATCTATGGGAAAAAATCCAAAGGATAAATACCACCACTTCTATTATTTTTTTATTATTTAAAAAACCAAAAAAGGAGGTTGATTCGGTATAAAAGCTAAAAAATCTATGTTTCTATACATGAAACAAGATTAAAATTTAAAACAAAGGTCATTTATGATAACAGGAAAGATTAGAAAAAAAAAATTAAAAAATTTAACCACTAATTTTTTTTTTCAATTTTTTTTACAAAGATAATGCCTATGTACTATTTCTTCAAATGTCTATACCTCTGCTCCACAATACTTCATTTTGTTGTAACTTCGCAGAAACCTTTAATACACGTTCTAGAAACGATCATTAAAATTTCAAAGGGGATACTCAACCCCTTCAATATTTTTTAAATTTTTATTTTTTTAAAGACAATGGCTATGTACTATTTCTTCAAATGTATATATCTCTGCTCAACAACACTATATTTTGTTATAACTTCGCAGAAACCTTTATTACATGGTCTAGAAACGATCATTAAAGTTTCAAAGGGGATACTAAACTCCTTCAACTTTTTTTTAATTTTTTTTTTTCTAAGACAAGGACTATGTACTAACTCTTCAAATGTCTATATCTCTGCTCGAAAACACTACATTTTATTGTAACTTCACAGAAACCTTTCTTATATTGCCTAGAAACGATCATAACAATTTCAAAGGGGACACGCAACCCCTTCAATGTTTTTTTTATTTTTTATTTTTTTTGTAAGACAATGCCTGTGTACTATTTTTTCAAATGTCTATATCTCTTCTCATCGACATTACATTTTGTTGTAACTTCGCAAAAACCTTTATTACACTGTCTGAAAACGATCATAAAAAATTCGAAGGGGATACTCGACCCCTTCAATTATTTTTTAATATTAATTTTTTTTTTCTGAAGCAATGCCTATGTACTATTTCTTCAAATGTCTATATCTCTGCCCCACAACACTACATTTTGTAGTTACTTCGCAGAAACCTTTATTTCACGGTCTAGAAACGATCATAAAAATTTCAAAGGGGATACCCAACCCCTTCAATTTTTTTTTAATTTTTTTTTTCAAAGACAATGCCTATGTACTATTTCTTCAAATGTATAATATATCTCTGCTCCACAACACTACATTTTGTTGTAACTTCGCAGAAACCTTTATTACACGGTCTAGAAACGATCATTAAATTTTTTTTAAAATAAATGTAGTACCTATCGACGAGCTGAGATATAGACATTTGAAGAAATAGTACATAGGCATTGTTTCAGAAAAAAAAAATTGAAAAATGATTGTGATAGTGATGTGTGGTGATTTTCATTATAAGTAGGTATTGTTTATAAATAATTGTGGTTTCAAGCAATTAATATTTTTTAATATAAGGCAATGTGCAATTGAAACAGTAAATATTTTTCTATTTTTGTTTCCCTATTTCTAGCATTGTTAATTTTATGAAAATTTGAAAGTTTTGTTAAGGTTACTAATTCCTAAGTGATAATTTAATAAAAATTAAAGTTTTGAACAATGAAAGGATTTTTCAATTACTTTACCTATTTTGTAATAAACTTGATCCAATATAAGGATTGATTATTTTTGAAATTATGTCCATGTATAGTGAGTCAACTTTTAATATTTTAATAAAAATAATGGATATCAGAGAAATTGTAACACATAAAAAATTTAATAAGTATGTAAAAATAAATTTTACTGCACTTACTAAATAATATTTACACAAAACGTAAATTCAATCACACGACGTATAAAAATATAAGTGGTAGTTGATCCATTTTTAAGAAACAAATAGTCGACGTACACTAATGTATCTACAATATCTCATAAATTAATAAAATAATATAAATTTTATTTAACACTGTTGAAGGCTATCAATATATTTAATTCAAAATGATTATTTATTTTTTCTTGATTGTGTTAACATTTGAAATATAACCTTACGCTCTTCTTATCGTCTTCCTGTAAAGTTATTAGAAGTAGAGTTGACTCAGTATACTTAGGAGCGATCGATATGAAGAAATAAAGGTTCACTGCTCGTTCCCCGTAGGTGATAGCGTGATAATATATAGCCTATGTTCTGACCCGACTTCTTAACAATATTCGTGCCAAATTTGAAGTAAATCCATGCAGTACTTTTTGAGTTTATCCCGGACATACATAAAGACAAACAGACAAACAGACAAAAATTCCAAAAACTATATTTTTGGCTTCGGTATCGATTGTAGATCACACCCCAAGTATTCTTTTAAAAAAATATTCAATGTACAGTTTTGACTTTTCTACCATTTTATTATATGTATAGATAAATATATGGAGCATGTATTTCATTTTCTGTAGAAGTATGCACACCAACGCACATATTATGTACGTGATATCAAACATATAAGTACTTACAAAGCTCTGTATTCACATATAATTGACAGATTCTTAATAGAAATTGTGCTGTGTATATAATACTACTATGGTATACTATCATGATTCAAATAACATCTTTTCGTATATTAAATATTTAAATAAATACCTACATAATTTCCTAAAATAAATATTTGAGAAATTTTAACTTGTTTGCGTCAATTTGCAGCTGTGCTGTGTTTGTGTTGCTGGTGTTCTTATCTCATCAAAAATTTTAATAAACAACGTTTTTCTTTAAATAAAATTAATTTGTTCAATTGACGGATAAAAGAAGAACTTCATGATGGTAGCATTCTCTTCCAGATATCATTCAGGCCAAACAGAAAAAATATTTATGATACGGGTATGTTTATTTTTTATCAAATTATTTTACGATGAAAGCTTGACTGTAAACAGAGCTAAAAGAATATCATAGATTATTTTAGTCTATTGATTGTAAGGTAAATAAAATTAAATGATATAAAGATAATTTACTATAATATTGTCTCACTGCATCTTTACTGGATTTGTACAAGCTAACATATTCAATTTATGGCGGCTATTAAAGACATTGCATGAGCACTTCAGCATTCGAATTGTGATCACGTTCAAAGGTAGAACGTGGAATATTCACAAACCAGCAGTAGTTTGCTTCGGAACAGCCTTTTAGCAGACGCATAAAAATAGTACCGGTTGGTTTGAGCGTGTGAACGAATGAAACGGTATTTTGATGTTCTCCCTTAAATAAATTATATCAGTATTCAAGTGAAAAATATTTCTATGAAAATATTATTTTATATTAAATAAACTAAATAAATAAATGTGCGGGGTTAACACAAAGAGGAGACCGAGAAATATAAAATACTGTGTAATGTATTCTATCTCATTCTCTCGTCGACTTAATCCTCTATAATTATGTTTGTTTCTTTATCGTGATGCATTTTCGTTTCATTGAGTCAAAACTTACTTCTTTAGAATTACGACGATTCTAAAGTATTATATATGACACTAAATGGTTTTATGAAATGGAAATTATTTGCAATGTATTTGAGTATCAACATGGAGGCGTTAAAGCGTAATATTATTACAAAGGCATTAATTATTATGACGTAATCGCATAAAGCAATTTAATTGAACGACGAATTTCTGTTAGCTGTTACAGGATAAGAACTCATCCGAGTAAAATCACGAGACGCAGTTAGCTGTATTATAAATCTAAAAGTGATTTAGTTTCAGTCAGTCAGTCAGTCAGATCAGCCTTTCGTAGTCCACTACTGAACATACTAGTAGGCCTACCCAAGTTTGCGCCAAACATTTTTCAACAATTTTACGTAGATCGTCGGTCCATATGGACGGGGGACATCCCACACTTACTTAGATTTAGTTTATTTTTCTTCAAGAAAAATCTTAAGTGTAAGTTTTTAAGATTTCAGAATAAATATTAACAATTTCATTTCCATGAAATTTTCCAGTTTTAATTTTTTATTTTTATTAAAACGTTATCGGCGTAAAAATCCAATTTTGTCTGACGAATAAAAACTTACAGCGTCGAATTAACAATTATTTTAATCACGACTCATCACGTCTATCAACTAAATCTAGAGTTATTTAGTGATACGAATATTAATATGTAAGTAATACTTGTTACCACTAACTTCTTTATTGACTTTAGTTTCCCATAACAATGCAGTTATTTCATATCCAAATCTCGAATAATTACCTATATTTACATTACATGTTTTGTATTTGAATCAAAATCTATTAATATATCGCTTTAAATAGAATATTGGCTATGTACTATTGTTTGTCGTGTGTACAGAAGTCTTTGAGGTTAAATAACTCTCTGAATTGGCTTTCGATCAAATCTTTATAAAGGAGTTTTTGAAATATTCCTTTATAGGCCTCCTCTCTGTACTAAGGATAATAAACTGATTGAATTTGTGAATGTATCAGCCATAATTACTATTATATCAACTGTCGTTATGCTTATTACGAAATTTTTAAATTTAGGGCCTCTTAAACCACACTTTAAAGGAAAATATTGCTTCTTTTTAACAGATTTCAACGATTCAATTGTGTCAACAACATATTTCTAAAGCATATTTTATTTTTTTATTGTACGACTACACTGCCCCTGGACTTTATTACGACTGCGACAGAATTTGAAGAATGTCACAGCAGAAAATGTTGAAAACGTGTATCCTAGCCTTTGTTATTTAAAGACGGTCCGTTTGATCAACTGACGTCTGCCAGCGTCTCAAAGTGATGACACTTGGTTTAAACTGATATACGAAAAAAAAAAGTGTGTGCGATTCACACACGATAGAAGTGAAACATCTTTGTCAAACTAATTTAAAAAAAAAAAAAATATTTAAAATTAGCGACTTGTAGCGCGGCCCGGCCTCGACCTTCCCTGTTGTTGCCTTCCAGTTTGAAATCACAACGATTCTAAAGAAGTTTCACTTCAAAAAGGTGTGTGTGCGATTAACACACGATAGAAGTGAAACTTCTTTGGGAAACTAATTTAAAAAAGAAACTAATTTAAAATTAGGGCATGTATCGCGGCTCGACCTTCCCTGTTGTTGCCTTCCGGTTTGAAATCACAACTGGGAAACTAATTTAAAAAAGAAACTAATTTAAAATTAGCCACGTGTAGCGCGGCTCGACCTTCCCTGTTGTTGCCTTCCGGTTTGAAATCACAACGATTCTAAAGAAGTTTCACTTCAAAAATTAAGGTAAATTATTATTTATATATTTGTTCGAAATGTATTAAATGCATCACAATTTAATTTTGTTGCAAATAATATGAAATACTTACTCGTATATGCTAAATTAAATATAACTTATTCAAACTGCAGTTCAGTACAATATTCAAAGTGCATATTTAAAATGTAGCAAAAAACATGAATAAAATTGCAAACCGCTAACTAAGATCCTATCAGCAACGTGGAAGTGTTTGGGAAATACAAATAAAAATAGTCATTATATCTATATCAATAAAGAGCGATATCGTCTGAAGATACTTTGTCAACTTGTTGTGCCCCCAACAACATGAATATGCAACGTGTTTAATATGCTAAGATCTTGAACATCTCCGATACATCGAGAATCCTGAGCTATAACACGATATGACAACGTCTACGAAAATTTATGCCTCAACACATTTTGATTTAATTATCGGTTCCTTAAAAAATATAAAAAGGAACTAAAATTTATTTATATAACTATTATAAAAAAATGCAGAAGAGTTGCAGGCGTCTAAAGGCTACGGTAATCGCTTACCATCATCCGAGCCGGTGAGCCGTACGCTTGTTTGCGGACCTAAAACTGTGCTGTGTGGTTACGGCACTAAAGAATGTAGCCACCCCCTCTCTTCCCGTGGGTGTCATAAGAGACGACTAAGGGATAACACAGTTCGACTACCACCTTGGAACTTAAAAAGCCGACGGATGGCGGGATAACCATCCATGCTGGCTTTGAAACTCACAGGCCAAAGACGAGCAGCAGCGTCTTCGGTGCGACAAAGCTAGCCCTGCGGTCACCAACCCGCCTGCCCAGCGTGGTGACTATGGGCAAAACACTTGAGTTCGCGTCATAATGTCGGGAGCGAACTTGTGGAGGCCTATGTCCAACAGTGGACTGTGATAGGCTGAAGTGGTGGTAAAGTGGTTAAAAAAAAAACAACTGTCCCCGGTAGTCTTTTTACAGGTCACAAACAAGACATACGAGGATAGTTGTCTTAGGCCTTATTTACGGAGACGCGAGGCGTCGTGCGTAGCGTGTGGCGTGGCGGAACGCACTAAATTCAAATGTAGGGCGCGTTGGATGAGTGCGTTAACGGAGAAGCGATTTTACACGCGTTCATTTTCATACATTTTGACACACGCTCGACGCTACGCCAAACGCTACGCGCAACGCGCCGCGTCTCCGTAAATGAGGCCTTACATGTTAACAGGCAGAATAGTAAGTAGAATGTAAAAAAAATGTATAAGTTTTTATTGCTTATACTTTAAACGCGTGACTTCAAAACTTGCTAGGATTATAAACACTAACAAAACACAGAGCGATTTCAGCAGAAACATTTTTCAATCTCTTACACAATCCCTCACACCTTCTTTAACGTCGATAGAACCGCGATGCATGAATCTATACACCAAGCCTGCGTTTTAAAATATAATGGAATGTGTATAAACCAATCGCTAAAGCTAAATGTTGTTTAAAACTTTTATAGTTTTATGAGTCCATATGAGTGTTTTTTTCGAGCGAATAAATATGAAATTTTTTCACATTAACTTGAGAGCACTTATGTTAAATGAACGCATGAATAAAAAAATACATAAAAAAACTATGACGTCGAACATGAGTTTATTTTTTCAGAGTTCCGTCGTAAATGAATTAGGTGAGCCATTCAATTTTGTAACGCAAACGACCTAGCTTAAAAATATTTTCGATTAAAAGTTTAAAAAGCTAATTTTATTATAGTTACCGTCGTTAATAAAAGCTTTTGTAAATAATAGTTTTTATTCTAAAACAAAAACAAGACTTCAGTCTGTTGACATCGACAATTGAATTGATTTTTTACAATTGATTTGATTGAATAAAAAGAGAAAACATGATAACTCAAGAAGTACTCTACAGATTCTCGCTCAAATTAAAATGGGGCACATGGCAAGCACCAGCTTTTGAATACAAACAGAATGCCCAGTTAAAAGTTATGAAGTAACAAACATAAACGAGCAGTCGAATTATCCTTCTTTTTTAAAGGCAGTAAAAAAGTACATTACTTTTTTTTTTTGATACAACTAGGTCAGCAAACAATCATACGGCTCACCTTGAAAGCTATTACCTCAGCTTATATACGCCTGCAACACCAGAAGCGTCGCAAGCGCGTTGCCGACCTACCCTAAATCCCCTAGGAGCTCTGGTCACACTCGGCTCACTAGCTAGTTTAAACGTGAACAAACTTTTCTAATTATCTATTTTATTTAAGAAAATATCGTCAAAGAAACTACTTTAAAAACGTGCTTTACACTCACCAATATAGTTATCACCCACATTATTTTCTTGCCATTATTTTAATATTCACTTCTAAAGTTTAGCGCATATTTTAAACTTATTCTGGTAGACTATTATGGCATAACGGTTCAAAATAACACTTAAATATATAGCTACTGATATTCTCTGGCCACTATGCAATTTGATAAAGCCTACGATTAATATACACAAATTAATAATTTTCAAATTCAAAAAGGCATATTAAATTTGTCTAACGAAAAAGTTAGTCATTTACGCAAAATATATTTAAACTAGCGACCTGCCCCGGTTTCACACGGATGAAATTAAGGTGTAAGGGTAAAGTCTCTAAGGTGTAAGGTCTTTTTAGGTGTAAAATACTGTAGTACATTATTTTGATCTATCTCGTAGGGTTCAGACAGCGTTTGCAATGTATGACATCACATTAGAAACCTCTAAAATTATTAGTGTTCCACTACTATATTATGCATGTATTATACATATAAACCTTCCTTTTGAATCACTCCATCTATTTCAAAAAAATCGCATCAAAATCCGTTGTGTAGTTTTAAAGATCTAAGCACAAATAGGGACAGAGAGCGGGAAGCGACTTTGTTTTATAATATGTATTGATGTAAAACATGAAGTTGTGTAGAGAACTAAGCGATGTTTATAGTATTTATTTTTATTTGTAAAACAAAAAAACTACAGTAGTAGTCGATCCACAAACAGTTTACGTTTGTATTTTATTGTTTTAATAAAAGTCGCAATACATTAGATAAAAGCGAGTAGAGTTACGTAATTAAAATAATATCTCCTGGGAAATCGAAAGAAACCGCTCGAGTCGCACACGGAGCGGCAAGGTGGTACACCTTTTTTTCTTTTATTTTTTCTTGGTTTATATAACATTGATTGAAATAGGATCCTTAGATACTATCAGAACGATTCGTTTATTTTCTCTGAGAAATAATTATAATTTGTACAAAAAAAGATTATTGTTTGAAATAAAAATGTTGTATACGAGTACCAGAATTCCTCAATATTTGTGTATTTGTACGATATAGCCTGTAATATCCCACTGTTGGGCATAGGCCTCTTCTCCATGTAGGAGAAGGATCGGAGCTTAATTCACCACGCTGCTCCAATGCTGGTTGGCGGATATATTCCCTACTATGAGTAACGATCGCTATCAGGTGTACATGATAACAACCGGGACCGACGGCTTAATATTAATATAATGTTGTCGTGTGCGGGAATCGAACCCGCAACCGCCCGCACAACAGCCAATCCAGTGCTGTAACCGCTGCGCCAACGCGGCGTCAATCGTCGTATTTGTACGCCTTTTTTCTATTTTAATAGTCAACGTCAAAACCTTTCGACAACCGATACACATTTCCAGTTAGAATCAACCATGTTCAAACTAAACAAAGTAAATTTAAATGTAAATTTAAAATTCTGGATGATACAAGTATATAAATATATTTCGAATAATAATTTGAAAAGAACTGAAATAAAACGACTTCACTGTATTATTTAGTAACGTCGACTTTAGATTATCTACTGTATATACATACATTGTTATTAAAATACAAGTCCAATTATTCACAGACGGACACTTAAGTATCTGCAATTTTTTTTCTAAGAATTAAAAAACCACATTATTGTTAACAAATATTCAGTGTTTTTCCGGTGGCCTTAATGAGATTTCTTGTTTCCGAAGCAGCACACGTGCGACGGAACAAAGCTACTCGGCATATATTACAGCGGACCTTTCTAATCCGTTTATTTAGATTTCCACTGCCCTCTTCTCCTGAATATAAAATAGACCTGTAAATATAAACGATAAGATAAAAACACAAAAAAAAGAAAACTTTTTGTCCATGTATACTAATAAAATAGTTACTTAATTTGTCATTTCACATTTTATTAATTGCTACTGACTAATATAAATGATAAGACTAGTAGGAATGCTTATGCGATCAGTTATAGCTTAGAACATTTTTTTTTAACTTTCTATCTGCATGTAGATACACGCATGTTGCCCTAAAAATCAAAAACTACATAACGAAGTTGGCGAAGAAAAAAGTTATATCAACTACAACATTTTTTTGTTTCAGAAGATCTAACTTTATAATGTTTATATTGACACTACTTAAAAACGTAAGAGCTATGTAGAGTATGACAAATGCCTAATTTAAATTTCCAAGCCTTTGGAATTGCAGGAAAAACTAGTTACAAAATGTGTCTAGTTCTCCACTTAATATTAAGCATGGTCGTAAATATTGTCATTCTAAGATAGATTTATGAATGCCTACTATGTACGGAACGGATGAATATACTCAGATTTTTTATTGAATATTCATACAAAAGGTACAAATAAAAATTGCTTATAATAAGCAGCTGTTCGGTCATTATTTATAGTGTAATATTTTAAAGCAACTTCTTTATCAGAAATTATAATTTTCAAGTTTTCAAGCTTTTGTAAGACTATCACTGCGTCATTTTTAAATGGACGTACAGACGTATAGTAGTCCTATTAATATTATTCTTGTTGCTCCATTGGGTTACGGAAACTTAAAAATAGAAATAGCTATGCAGCAGGATGTCCTTTTGTCAGAAATTCGTTTAATTGAATGTTGGAGAACATTTTTTTTTCTACACAAAAACTATTTTTATTGTTTTCAAATACTTTATATTTATAACTGTTGAAAATTTTAAAATGGTTAGAAAAACAAATTTTTATTGTTTTTAAATTTATATTCAACTATGATAAAACAAAGAATGCCAATTAAAATACAAAAATCCTATGTCTAAAATAAATTAATTGTCGAAATTTTCGCGGTAACCAAAACCACTACAAAGCTTAATTGACAGACTATTCAGTTCAATGACAATGCAGTGTATAAGAACAAAGGAAATGTCATGTCTGCAATTCGGATGGTACGAAGAGAGGAAGATTTTTCGATGTCTTCGCGTTTTTCACCCAATAACATTATAGAAAATCGCTATTTATCTATGGGCATTTGTACTCGAATGCCTTCCTATCGTGACTCTGAAAACACGAAAATGCTCCCAATACTGATTATTACCATAAGCACCTAGTGACCATTGTGACTTTTTTTTCAATAATTTATTTTTTTATTTTATTTAAAAAAATCAATCAAGTTTTCTCTTAAAATTAATTCAAGGGTCTTTCCTTTTAGATATTTTCTTTCTGGGCCACTGCTATTATAATATACCTTAGTACCTATTACACTTTGAAAAACAATCCTCTCGAGAAACAAATGGAAGGAAGGATTGAAAAGCGAAAGAGTAAGTGGATAGCAAAATACCATTGACGCTTGGAATCTGGAAGTCTAAATATTTACTTTTGTAAAATAGTGCAGACGGTACATAGAAAAAGAACAATTTCGACGTCTAATAAAAGTATAGGACTTATCAATTTATTTGACAAATAAATAAAACAACGATTTTAAAACTGGGCAAGACTACTAGTATTACAATGTACTGTCTGGATATAAACAGCTAGCGTTTGAAAACGTATTAGTTTCTGTTTGAGCGCTAACACGTACCAAGGTTTGCCTTCAGACTACTTGGTGTTTCTGACGGGAAAATTGAATAAACAAATTTAACGTAAACCGTTTAAAGACATGTTCTATAGTGCTTAAGGTAACTTGACGATATAAATACCCTTTGTCTTTAATCGGTTTTCGATTAGTCTTCATCAAATATGTGCATGAAGACTCATTAGGTATTTTCAATAACTGGAATAATATAATTAAAATTCACTTTTGAAGTATAGAGTCATTAAAAGAAGGAGATTTTTTTTTGTCTTCTTGGACTTCTTTGTCTATTACTATATTGTACGTATTCATAAATTAATAATTAAATAAAAATTAGAAAAAAAGTACAGTTTGCAAAGAGTGACAATGAAGTATTGATTGGTCACCTCTTTTGTGATTTTTGTAGTGAGATTTTTATTGATGCACTTTTAATAATAAAATATTATTAATACAACAAAACATTTTAAATATGGATGTACGTAACTGCCTGACATAGCATTGCCGCTTAATATCCGGCCGGGACTTAGAAATGGTATTGTTCTGACCCAGACAGTGTATTCAATAAACGTAAGAATCCTTTGTGACATGTTTCTTATTCTACTGGTCTTATTTCTGTCCACATTAATACAATTTTTTTTAAACCGAACTGTCAGTAAATTGTAATTACTTACATTAAATACCTATGTCGTATTACGAACACTATTTTAAACAATTATTACGTGTACCTAATTACATTTTGTACTTTGTTATCATTATTCTTACCATTTAGACGACTAGCGTCAACTGTCTCTGGTTCTTGCTATTTTTCTCGTAAAGAAATTTGTTTCAGTTTATTAAAAGAAAAAAAAAACAACAACATTTTAAACATAGACGGATTAATTAATAATAGAACAGTGTTACTGTTTAAAAATAAGAATAATTGTAATTATTCTTAAGTATTGTTAATTAATATCAAATAATCGCGATATCGTTTCGTATATTAATATGTTAAATTAAATACACTCAGTTACAAAGTATTTACAATACTTTTGACGTAACTTATAATTGTTAGAATAATAAAATCTTGAACGCAATTTAAAGGAAAGAAAAAACTCGACTAGTAAAATTCACTTGTCTGGTTGGATACCTTATTAAAATAAAAAGCCTTGTCCAACGAGACAGTTGTAATAAGGCTATGTTACAAGTACGATATTTCGCTTGAAGCTGCGTTTATTTCAATTTCACGAGACACGTAGTCATAATATTCGAGTTTATATTTATTTTTAATATAAAAATATTCTAACAATTTGTAATGCGAACGATCTAAACTGTGTAGGAATTATTGTGTTGATTTGCTCAAATCAACAACCTATGTTTGCAATTAATTTGATATAGGTATTTTTTCTAGTCTTCTGTCAGGTCAATAATAATTCTAATTCTCAGGCTAGTTACGATATCAGACTCCAAAAGTCAAGTTTAATTTCACCCACAAAGTAAACAGCAAAAGCGTCCTATCGTCAAATTCATAAAAAACTAAAAACGATATTGGAGCATAGAGAAAGATTATCCAAATTGGATTCCCTGTAAGAAATGTTTTTTTCATTTAATTTTATTAAGTAAATTTTAAAGGGACTATATCCCCGTGGGAATCTCTGGGGTGTGATTTAACGGGGTTCGATTTATATTTGCAGGGCACGCGAACGACGCAGCCTTTGATACTGTAGTCTGAGTTATAAGAGTTCTTAGTTTTTTGAGTCGTTTATCAAAAAGGTCCTATTAAAGAAATAATGTAAAGTTTTTATTTGTTAATCATTTTAAATTTGCTTTAAGGCCGTGTATAACCGACCGCGTGTGACGCTTTAAAATAAAACCTGCGTCATGTCAAATTTTTGTATAATGAGGCTTTTGTGTTTGATATTGTTACAGCAGCAAAAAAAATAATGTTATTTTATATGCCAGAAATCAAAATTGGAGAAAGTGCAACTGATAATGAAGGTATGTCATTGTTTTTCGAAACCGTAAAGAGAAAAAATTGTGTTTGCTTACCAGTAAGAAATAAAAAAAAATAAGCTTTGAGGCGGGTAAATAATTTTAAACGTTTTGAACTAAATCACATTTATATGCTACAAATAAATAACGTTAGAAATATTAAAATGCAAAACGCGCTTGTAAATCTTAAAATATTTCTTTTGATTTGTCATTTTACAGTCTATAAACTTATTAATTATTATATGTAGTTAACGTGAAGATATAAATGTTTCCTTTTTAACCGACTTCCAAAAAAGGAGGAGGTTCTCAATTCGACAGGTATGTTTTTTTTTTATGTATGTTAGCTCGAACTTTTGACTGGGTGGAGCGATTTCGATCAATTTTGTTTTAATTGAAAGGTGTTTCGTGTCATGTGGTCCCATTTTAATTTAATTGAGATCTGACAAGTACTTTTAGAGTTATGTCTAATAATGCGTATTTACGTGACTACTTTTTCGTCAACCTACGTTATATTATACCGCATAACTTTTTACTCGGTGTACCGATTTCGATGATTCTTACTTTATTCGAAAGCTAATACTTGTCTTGTAGTCTTGTTTAAATTAAATCGAAAACTGATTGCAACTTTTTGAGTAATCTTTAATAGCGCGTATTTACTTGACTATTTTTTCGTCTTATTACGTTGTATTACTTGTCAATGTAATTGTAGTCGGTTTTTTTTCGTTTGCGAGCAAACACAATTATAAGTTCCAAGGTGGTAGTGGAATTGCGTTATCCTTTAGTTGCCTCTTACGATACCCATTGGAAGAGAGGGGGCTGCTATATTGCTGCTGACGTAACCGCACAGCAAGCCCTAGCATATACACTACTGCAATACCAGAATTATCGCAATAACGTTGCCCACCTTACCCCCAATCCCCCCAGGAGCTCTCATCACCTTACCACAGGAACACAACACTGCTTGAAAGCAGTTTTATTTAGCTGTGATCTTCTGTAAGGGCGAGGTACTTCCAAATTCGGGCTGCTCCATATTGAGCAGAATATGTCCTTCTATGCCCTACTACAGTTGTAAAATATAAATAATCTATACTAATATATAAAGCTGAAGAGTTTGTTTGTTTGTTTGAACGCGGTAATCTCTGGAACTACTGGGCCGATTTGAAAAATTCTTTCACTGTTAGATAGCCCATTTATTGAGAAAGGCTATAGGCTATGTATCATCACGCTAACACCAATAGGAGCGGAGTCCACGCCGACGAAGTCGCGCGCAGAAGCTAGTACCTACATAAGCTTGTAACTTGTGCGTGAATTCGAAACTTAATTGAATTTAAGGATACACGCGTTTGTTCCGCATTTTGCAAAATACAATGCAATGAAACAGCTAGTAGTTCCTGTATGTTATATCAAATGTATCTTAGTTATTTTAGCAGATAAAATATTTTACACATAAATAAATTTGTAAACGTTGCTTTTTATTTGTTCGTTATCTGTTTTTACCAGTTTAGCACACATGGGATCGATGGGGACTTTTGGCACTTTATTTCTACTGGTGTACCTAATGTCTGACGCAAAATTAATATAATTTTATAATAAGGTCTATCTTATAAAGATACGTTTCATTACTTACTTAAATTTTGTATTGAACTTGTCTACCGTAGAGTAATAATAATATTTACGAAATATTTCTTAGTCTATAAACTTGTATATAATAATATTACAACTATACACCATATTATTTTCTCTTATTTATTTACACAAAAATTCAGTATACGTAGACAATTGTACAAAATAACTGTCATTGAAACTTACATAAAATGAAGAGAAGTGAAGAGATTTCTCCCAGTGTACCCGAAAAAGAACAGTTAGAGATCGAAAATAGAGGAGGTAGGGTACCTACATACAATAAGAAAAAAAAATTCAAGAAATATTTTTATTTTATTTTATTATTTTAGGAAAACATACAGCTAGACAATTATATTATTGTTTTGGAGTTACTACTAAAAGACCAATTACAAGTTTTCACTGTTAGGTAGACATTAATAAAGTGTAAACTTAAAGATATTGCGCTACAACGTTCAAACCCATTATTATTCAATTAACTGCACAACTTTCAAATATAGTCCTTAGTAATTAATATTTGGAAAAAAATATATATTTGTAATAATATGAAACTTAAACTAGACAACATAATATTAATAGACTTTTTCTACAAAATATTAATAGTAAATTTAACATAAGTATGCAAAACTAAACTTCATTAAAAAGCTGTTAGTAAATTTTTTTACACAAATAACTAGGTAATCTATCAAATAAAAATTGCTTTGTGAATATGTAATTGAATTCGTTTTAATAACTAAAAGCCATTTCATTAACACCTAAGTGCTTTTAAGTAAACACAAAACTGTAAAATAGATACGAGTATAATTAAGATGCTTTAATGGTAGAAATTATATTACATCTCTAGCAAAAATGCTAGCCATTTTCTTTTATTTTTTACAAGCCTTTATTTAACTTGCAATGTAGGTAATTAGGTATGTATGTAAATTTAATGTATTTTTGTTCGGGTGAAATCTTGCAACTCAATTTTGAAGCAGATATCTTCAACCAATTGAGCTGAAATTTTGTATACAGGTTCAATTTTGATGCCAATGCATGGTTAACTTTGTAACGTCATTCTAAATCCAATATGGCGGCATATCCAAGAGTGCGGACTAATTATTTTAAGTGCACTACTATAATATGGGAATCAAATGAAAGGGCTCGCTAAGAATAATTCGAATAAAGTGACGTGAATACCGACTAAAAAGTCAAAAATAAATTAAAAGTAAAAAACCTTTTTAAAAAAACAAGCTTTTATTTGAATGTGCTAAAACGAAGAAATACATTTTTACTTTAAAACTTTTACTATCTACTTATAAAGTCATTACACATAATCTATATGATATAAAAACTTGTCGCGAGATTTGCTCGTTAACAAGTAAATTAAATAAATTGATGTGATTGATTTTAACTATTAAAATTTTCAAACTAAGGAAAAACGAGTACTCATATCTCGCGACAAGCTTTTCTATCATATAGATTATGTGTAACGACTTTATAAGTAGATAGTAAAAGTTTTAAAGTAAAAAATTATTTTTTCGTTTTAGCGCATTCAAATAAACGCTTGTTTTTTAAAAAAGGTTTTTTACTTTTAATTTATTTTCTATTACTCATTGCACGAGAACTCGTATCGCACACGTTGCCAAACTGTGGTAGGTATTTGTTTCACTCTAGTATCAAAGATTTGATAAATACGTGTCATGTAATCAAACACATTATAGGATTAAATATTTGTAATCATATAACGAAAATCTATATTTTTATCGCATTTTTGTATATGTATAAAACTAAAGTGCAGCTTAGTCGCTGCAAATATTCCGCTCTCGTAACGGGAAGTGAAAAAGCAATACAGGTTAGCTTCATACATTTTGGTTCTTCGATATTGCTTATGTTATACTGATTTATCGCTCAATAAATTATTTAGAAACGAGTTTTTATGAACATTATTTATATATACATTATATATTTATATATTTCGTGCAGTTATATCTATATATATAAAAGAGATTTCCACCCTATGACTCATCACGATATCTCTGGAACCATAAGGTCTAGAGGCTTAAAATTTGGTAGGAATATTCCTTTCGCCAAGTAGAGGTCAGCTAAGAACGGATTTTACAAAGTTCCGCCCACAAGAGAAGGTTGCAGGGGTTAATAGCATAAATGGCAAAACAACGTTTGCGGGGTCAGCTAGTAAGCGTGTATAATAACATTATTTAGATTAAAATTCCTAGTCACAGCAAAAGATATATCGGAAGCAGGAATTTTTTCTATAAGGGTAGGATTGGCAACGGGCTTGCAATGCGTCTGGTGTTGCAGGCGTCCATACGCTACGGTAACCGCTTAGCTTCAGGGGGGGGGGGGCGTATGCTTGTTTGCCATGTTACTATAATAAAAAATAAAATAATTACACTTTAGCCTTAGGTAACAGTTCTGATGTAGCGGTGTGTGTAATCTCCTAAACACCGGTACTCTGGTTCAGCTTCCGTTCCTAGTTGGGAGCATACTCTTGCAGAGTTCTCCATCGTACCTATGAAGGTCACTAAAGCCGTTTGTATAGGTTGTATCATCACTGGTTGATCATAGACACCTAATAATAAGCTCACTTATGGTAGAGAAATTAGACGTCAACCTTCAATGGAGCAGCGTGATTGTTTAAGATCTAAATCTCAAGTTTACTCAGCAGTGGGAAGATTACAATCTATTTATGTTCAATTCTGTTTAAAGAAAGGTAAACATGTTTGTTTACCTTTATTTTCATATTTTACGTGTACCTGACACTGAATACCTCTTAAGCTGCAAAAATTAGATTTCATCTCGTAATCCCTAATAAATGTATGTTTGTTTGTTACGCTTTCACGCAAAAACTACCCAACCGATCATCATGAAACTTTGTACACATATTTTTGGAGGTTTTAAAAGTAACATGAAATACTTTTTATTTTAAAAAATTCAATGCGAGCGAAGCCGCGGGTAAAAGGTAGTTGACAAATATTTTTTACGACGTATATGCTTATTTACGAAAATTTGACGTATAATGTAGTAACTATATTTTAAACGTAAACAATTTTGTTAACTATTTATTTTTCTCATTAGATACTAATTTATACACAACCAACATTCCAACCAACCTCGCCTTCATATAGTGAGCTCGAAACCGCAGAAACTTCTCAACGAACTGATTGGGTCGTATCCTCGGAAAGGCTTTACGACGCTGACCCGTAATAATATATGCTTAAACTAGAGTCCATCCAGTTTAGTAACAGAGTGTTGGTTAAGTACTATTAAGTATCACGGAAAAATATCAGTTGCGTATTTTAACCAAAAATACCTTTAACTATACAGGAAATCATTATACATATAGTATTGACTGAATTATTAGAATATAAAGATAAACAATTAATTGCATACTTTGTTTCATGTATAGTTTAATCATTGGTGATTTCATAATACGATTATAAACATTCAAATCAAATGTCATTCATATTTTTAGAAGTTTTTTATACTTCTCGGTCGGTAAACAAGCGTACGGCCTACGTAATGATAAACGCGTTACTGTGGCTTTCAGATGCCTGCAACACTAGAACCATCGCAAGCGCGTTGTCGAGGTAACCCCCGACGGCCCCGACCTCAGATACTCACCACAGGAACCCAACACTTCTTGAGAGCAGTCTGTGGTCAGCTGTGGTCTTCAGAAATTAGTATATTAAGGAATTCTAATTAAAACAATCATGACCATCCGATTCGATACAAAAACGCAAGGCTACTCGAGAGCCAGGCCTGAAATTCAGTTACATATGTTGAAGATATTCAGATAATTATAGGAAAAAAATTTAATAAATCCTTCCCTATTTATTTCCAGTAAATCAAATTTATTTATTGTACATTTGTGGCTGTTTACGTCAATGCAAGAAGCTATTTATTTGTAATGATTCTATATTGGATGAAGTCGTAAACAAGATCGTAAATATATTCAATGCATTGTAATCGAAACGTTACGGAGATAGTAATTGAAGTGTGAAAAATAAATGCGATTGTCGCTTTCGTATACAGCGTAGATACGTTTTTATTGACACAATAAATGACGTGTTCCTCTATTTTTTATGTATAACAATTTAAAGCAGGTGCTAGATAAACCTGGGTATCACTTTTTTCCTCGTTATTCTAAAACTTTCTAACACTGTGGTTTTGGTTTGACATGATCAAATATCATCGTAATGAGAAATGTCTTTTGCAGTTGATCGCTACATACGAGTATCTTTGATTTATCCTCATAAACTTGGTAAAAGTTCCGAGTTCCTCTTTTTTGTTACAGCGCGAATTTGTCACATCTAAAGTATATATATTTTTTGGAGATGGGTAAGGAATAGATTTTACCTACCGTAGTTAATATTAAACACAGTAATACGTAGTTCTGAAACCTTCAGCTTTATATTAAAGTTGCGATGATAAAAACGCTGGATAGAATTAAAGTAATAAAAATCGGCCAAGTGCGAGTCGGACTCGCGCACGAAGGGTTCCGTACCATTGACTAAACTAAATATAAGTAAATTTTCTGTAAAACATTTATTTAATTGTAACGCCATCTATGCCGCTATTGGAAAACTTATCAGACTAACGACGAAGTTTCCCAAATTTCTAATAGATGGCGTTGGAGAGTAATAAATAATTAAATAATTATCGCCCCCCTTAAATATTTATTTTATTTTGTTTTTAGTATTTGTTGTTATAGCGGCAACAGAAATACATAATTTGTGAAAATTTCACCTGTCTAGCTATCGCCGTTCTTGAGATACAGCCTGGTGACAGACGGACGGACAGCGAAGTCTTAGTAATAGGGTCCCGTTTTTACCCTTTGGGTACGGAACCCTAAAAATGGTATTTAAAAATTCGCCATGAATCTTTGAAGAGCGGATTATATATTTGTATAATGTTATTATTGTAAATAGAAATAATTAAAATTATTATTATTACTAATTATAATAGCAACATCTAAATTTCTATATACAGTAACGACTAAAACAATCAGTCTTCGATCATCGGTTACATAAATATTACTAATAAATGTTAATGTTATTTTTGTACCGCTTGGGTAGTTAAAATGTTCGTCCTGGTGGTAAGCGGCAATACTAGAATTGCGTTGCTGACCCTACCTCCTCTGTCGATACACTCCCAAGAGCTCTAGCTAATTTACTCACATGTTACAACAAACAGTATTATTTAGCTGTGATTTTCTATAAGTTTGCGTAAGTTTATTTCTTACTCTAAGGTAAAAAAAGGTTGTGGAACCAACACACACTTGAGCAAAGTGTGCTCTCACCACACAAAATTCTAGTTTAATTATTAGAACTAATCTATTTATACCGTCAGCATATCCATAAAAAATTCGAATATAAACAAAAATACAACGCTTAAAATAGAAATCTAACTTTATATAAATACGATTGACTAAACTTTACGACATGTTTAGGTTTGTGATTTTCACACAGGTCGTAATACTCATTTTTATTTAGTTCCTACCTAATGTGACCGAAAGAAATATCCTGGAAATTCACACGTATTCTACACGTAGAAAGTATTGTTTTTGTAATATGTATGTATAGTCTAATATGTATGTATATACAAAAACAAAATGAGGTGTGATATTATCGTAATATAAAAATTTCATATATACATAATATGTGGGTACGCCATAGCTCTCTGAGCAACTTACATCATTTTCGGCAGACTATCAAAAAATAAATCCACATATTTTGAAATCCCTTGTAATATTTAAACATATCACATAATTATATGTATATTATTATCCGCCAACCCGCATTGGAGCAGCGTTGTGGATTAAGCTCCGATCCTTCTCCTACATGGGGAGGAGGCCGATGCCCAACAGTGGGATATTACAGGCTGAATCGTGATCGTGATTTAAACATATTTGAGCAAATTAGATTTAGCAGGTGGGTGCAGAAAGCATCCGGTTGACGACATGCCTTGTGTGTCCTTACGTACACTAAAATGTATTCGACTTTGCATATCTGGGGTGGATAATAATCTAACGACCACTCTGGTGTAATGGTGCGTGTGCCGCACGGCTACGTCTAAACGCAGAAAGTCGCGGGTTCGATTCCCACTTGGAGTGGATATTTGTGTTTATACAAATATTTATTTACGTTCTGGTTGTCAGTCCTTGTGGGTCTCCCCTCCATTAAATTTCTTTACGCACGCTTAACTTGGGGAGTAAGCTAGTGAATGCGTGACGAGATCGTTATGAAAAGTGTGATTGGGTGAGGCGAACGGAAGTTGAGAGTGAAATATGAGTTAGTGAAGATATAAAGGGAGAGAGTTACGTTTTGTAAGTTTTCAAAATCAAAATCAAAAATAACTTTATTCAAATAGGCCTCATGAGCACTTTCGAATCGTCAATTTACAAAATTTTAATTTAAGGTCATTATTAAGTTTTTTTAAGAAGCTACCACCGATTCGGAATGTAGATTCTGCAGAGAAGAATCGGCAAGAAACTCCACAGTCACTCTTTTGAAAAAAATGTATAAACTGTAATTTAGTAAAAATTAGTAATAATCCCAGAGGCAGGGCCAAAAAACTCTCTGAATTTATTAAGCCTGGTCTTTTCTCAGGTTATTATAATCACAATTTACAATAAAATGCCGCGGTCAGTCAAGCGGATGTTAGAACAGGCGTCTCTGGTACGCGGTCAAACATGTCGTGACCACTGACATAATAAAATCAATTTCTTAAGGCTGAAACTTTATCAACTATTGTTTTTATATATTTTAATCAAAATTATGATAGTCAGTCAACGTCTTATGGGGACACAGCTGGTCAGTCAGCTGTAATGTACGTAGCGAGGTCTATAAGGCTGCAATTCGTTTATTAAGCGTGAAATTTTTTTAGTAATATAATAACTCCTATATAGACTATATTATTAGCAAATATAATGGTCAGTCAAAAATATAGGTATACAAATATATTTTTTATCTAAATTAAACAATCACAAACATATTTTTTTAATGAATATATTTATTTTTTAGATTCGCAGTCTGAAACATCTGATCTTGACGTGTCAGATCACGATAGTGAGATTAGGTACATTGAAGATTATTGATGAGGAATTATTTGATGTCCATAGGACGTTGACTGACTATCATAATTTTGATTAACATATATAAAAACAATAGTTGATAAAGTTTCAGCCTTAAGAAATTGATTTTATTATGTCAGTGGTCACGACATGTTTGACCGCGCACCAGAGACGCCTGTTCTAACATCCGCTTGACTGACCGCGGCATTTTATTGTAAATTGTGATTATAATAACCTGATAAAAGACCAGGCTTAATAAATTCAGAGAGTTTTTTTGGCCCTGCCTCTGGGTATATAATGTCGTGCATGAAATACAGCGTCACTAAGTCCACACATCTTTATCAACCATGTAATCCCGCACCGAATAATACGCTTTATCTATTAATCTCTTTTTAATAAAAACTTTTTTACCTCTTAAATTTATTCAGAAATTTTTACAAGCATATCTATATACTCGTACTCATGCGGACTCCAGATAATGGGATTCGATTCTATATGGCTCCTTATAGGAGCGTAATACAAAATTCTTTATTACGTGCGTGTTCTGGAAATCGTTACATCGCCTTTAAATGAAGCCTAGATTTCTTTTATTTATACATTGGGTCGGCAAATAAGGCAAAAAAAATTATTGCGGATAAAAATTCTAAACGATAATGATGGAACGGAAGAAACCGAAATTCCTAAATAATAACTAAACTAATAATAATAATAACTCTGGCATTATATCAACTCCTAGAACACGTGCTTTATCCACGCGTGGTATGATTTTGTAATCTATTGTGTAAGTAAATTCGAATGCTATGCTATCAAGAGTAAACCTATTACACAGCACTACATGGAAAAATAACTGATTTTCTTGATCCACGACAGAACTCTATCGATAGCTTACATCTATCTCTCTGCAATATCTTTCAACCCGAACCGTCAGCATCATTTAGCGTCACTTAGATAGTTACTTATATAAACCACTAGAAAATGTATCAGTTTTTAAAATCATAGTTATACGACTGAAAAACACACAATGTCATAAAATAATGAAACAAGATGTTTTTTAGATAAATAATATACAATTATATTATGCGAGTTAAGAGCAACGTCAATAAAAGAAAACGAAAGAATAGTAGGATATATCGGCTCAGTACGTATCTCGCATACAAAACATAAATATGTATTTACACGTTCCATATACTTATTATTCTCCGTAACACCTAATACATAATTTAGAAGGCTTAACGGGACGTTTGAAAAATAACGCGAGTTGTGTCATCGGTCTTTGTCAGATGCGAGGGAATTTCTTTGGGAAGTCGGATGTTATTAATGTTGACAGTCGAGTAGTTATTTTGGGAGTCAAGTGCTGGAAAGTTACTTATGAGCGTGTCAACTCGCATTAGTTTAGTTTTCACTGAGGAAACATTCTGACTACCTTGAGTACTAGAGCTTTCCATCACTTGCTTTCCTGGAGACATACGTTAAATTAAAGTTAAATTGATGCCCGTACTGCATGTATGATAATATCTGTACTTCTGCCTATATAGTTACAATATAACAATTATCTCAATAAAGTCAATATTAGATTATTTCATTGGGTTTGGTTTACCTCATGGACCTTCCCTCATATGTCGTTTCTCACTCAACTACAAACTATAATCATTACAGTAGGTATTACTCGTGTATTTAAAATACATAACATACAACTTGTTTTATTATACTAGCAACTCAGTGTAAAGTTAAATTTTACCCTGTAATTGAATTTCAGCTAACACTAATACCGTGTGTCAGGCAACCTACTCGTGTGAGTAATAACTTGAAAAACTACATTCCCAGTTACGTTCCCCTAGTTTCTGTAAATAAGTTTTTCTTTAAAGCTTTTGACAGAAGGTTTTGGGTCAGCTCTGCATATATTTACTTTGTTTTATGCAAACAGGGGTGGATTTCATCACATGACATAGTGTTACAGTAACATACAGTATACATATGTTATATATGCAGTTATACTTTCTAATTACATTATGTAACTACTAGCTGCTGCCCGCGACGTCGTCTGCGTGCGTTCACTGCTCGTTCCCCGTAGGTGATAGCGCGATAATATGTAGCCTATGTTCTGACCCGACTTCTTAATAATATTCGTGCCAAATTTGAAGTAAATCCATGCAGTACTTTTTGAGTTTATCCCGGACATACATACAGACAAACAGACAAACAGACAAAAATTCTAAAAACTATATTTTTGGCTTCGGTATCGATTGTAGATCACACCCCAAGTATTCTTTTAAAAAAATATTCAATGTACAGTTTTGACTTTCCTACCATTTTATTATAGATGAATGAGTTTAAGATTCGGTAACAGTCATTAGATAACTTTGACTATTTAAGAGGGGTTTTAAATGTTGTTATATATTACAATTGGTGTTTCTGGACTGTTTCAAAAAATATTTTCTTATATTTCACATTTTAACAATATATACGTTATGTCAATACTTACAAATGTATGTACGTATTGTATTTATATGTTTTTGTAGACTCTAACCGCAACGATATAGTTATGTCATATTTTGTAATGTCAATGAACCCATCATGTTCAGGAATGGACTTGTTCGTTCTTACAAAATACATCAATTTTATATATATATAGGTACGGTGTATTTTTATATTACATACGAGTATACTTATGTGGGTACATTAACTACAATTGAAACTGACGTTCAATAAATACACTTTAAAATTCACGTAAATTGTTGTTCATCCGATTATCGTGAATAACAATGACCTCACGATGACTTTAATTGACATTTCGGATTCAAAATGTTTCATGTTGAGCATTAAACTTCAAAAGTAAATAAATAAGTGGTGCTTATTGTTTCTGTTCAGTATGTTTTTTTTCATATGCTATATGCTATATATTTTAATGGTCTAAATAAAGACATAAGGAAATCAAAAGTAACTCGTAAACTTTCGGGTTATTTTTTGTCGAGTATTTGGTTACAGTCCTTATACAACCTTATACAAACTAGTACTTTTTGTATTGTATGTAAAACTAGCAAGTGGGCGCAGTTTGTAGTGACCCTGCTTTCTGCTGCGGAGGTAGTGGATTCGCCGCCTGAAGTCTAGGTTTGAAATATTTAAATACATAATATGTATTTATCGCAAAAAAAATGTAATAAATTAATTGACTGTTACTTAAAACACAAGAATTAACTTGCTTACCGTAGGAACAGACGACCGTGTTATGTTATAGACATTATAATATTTATATGGATGGGTAAGAATGAAGAGATGTATACTGTTGTAAAGAAGAGCAGATTTTGTCTTTCGAGGAACTCAGTCGCTGTTCGCTCCCATGGGTCGTCTTTTATACCATACAATCTTTCTCAATAAATGGAATCTCAAACGCAAAAAGAATTTTAAAACTAAGCATACATTTGACAGACTTTAAAATTGATACGGTAAAATATGTTCCATATTTTTGTTACTTTTATAAAATAACGATAAATTAGTATCTTTAGTATTATAGGTATCTATAGAGATTTTTTTACGTTACTTACTATTTATTTCTTGCTTTTTTCATTTAAAATCTTTTTTTAAGTCTTGTTGGAAATGTGTCATCCTGACACCACGAAACCACATTTAATACAACCTGCGGTTTGTTGCCCAAGCTGGCGTCGGAAAGCAACGTCTGTCGCCAACAAAATTTTCAGTAGGAATTTTTTATTATAATGAATAAGATATTTATTTTATTTAAGTCATACCAACATATTACTGCAGTAAAATAAGTTCATCAATAAAATTCGGGCATTAATTGTAAGAAGTTTGTGTTACTGGTGTTAGTTTAATTTATTGCGTAGACCAATGAGAACTACTAGTTTTAATTATCATAACTAAGCATTTGTTCATTATATAATATTAAATAAGAAATTATGTACTTTAATTATTAACCCAGCGTTGCTGTGGTGGCCAAATAGAACATGGCCGTTGTGGTGGGGTATATTTTACCCTCACCTGATGTTAAGCGATTACTGTACCTTATAGACCTATCTTCAATCCGACCAGGAGCGCTGGTCACTTTACTAACAAACAGGAACACAACACTGCCTGAGAACAGTATTATTTAGTTGTGATCTTCTGTAAAGTCGAGGTACTTCCCCAGTCGGGCTGCTCCAGACTTTGAGCAGGATATTTTTTGCTGTACCCTACCTCAGTTATATTATCTTAAGACTTCATTCCCCCACCACCACCACTACAGCCTATCACAGTCCACTGTTGGACATAGGCCTCCACAAGTTCGCGCCCGACATTATGACGCGAACTCACGTGTTTTGCCCATAGTCACCACGTTGGGCAGGCGGGTTGGTGACCTCAGGGCTGATTTTGTCGCACCGAAGACGCTGCTGCCCGTCTTTGGCCTGTGTATTTCAAAGCCAGCATGGATGGTTATCCCGCCATCCGTCGGCTTTTTAAGTTCCAAGGTGGTAGTGGAACTATGTTATCCCTTAGTCGCCTCTTACGACACCCACGGGAAGAGAGGGGGTGGCTACATTCTTTAGTGCCGTAGCCACACAGCACTTCATTACACATCCGAAAATAACACTTTTCGCAAAAGGCGGACTTTTAAGTATAAGTATGGCTTTAATCATACAGCTTTAAATTCGATTCAACCTTGAGACGTACAAAACGAAAAAAAAAACAGGTTTATACAATAAAAAAAAAATGTGTGTCGATCATTAAAAAAAATATGATATTTTACCCTGACTACCTTATAGCGCTAAATGTTTATAATGTCTGTATTCATTTCATAACCTGAAACTTTACCATTAATTTTATTTTAAAAATTTACTAACTTAAATCATTTAACATTTTAAATTTTCGCTAAGCATTTAAATTGAAAGGTAAAAGAATTGAAGAAAGTATATTTTAAAAACACTTTTTTTTCTAAAAGCTTTTCAGCTTTTAAATTATTCGCTAAAACTTAATATAGTAATACTGTAATTTGTTCTAGTTTAAACTTCGCTTCTTTCAGTAAAAAGTCGGGGAGACATTTCAATAAATATCCGCCCTTCGTATTTCAAAATATGAGACAGCTTATGAATTTCAAATTTTATTCGAATGCATAATTCATTAGGGTTTGAAAAGTTGTTTTTTTTATGAATTTCTTATTTTCTTTTGCTGAAGTGTTCTAATTTAATCTACTTATCACACATAAAACGAATGAGGATAATTTCATTGTGTTTATAACGATATTCGTCGTTCACGAATTTAACTTCATTGCATAACAGATTAATTTGATTTATCTCATAATTTTAGTTATAAGCTTTCATAATAAACTTTGTAGTTTTATAGCTTACAAAATTCAACGATAAACACGTCTCTAAATTTTATATGCAAGGATTTATTATGATGAATTAGCGCACTAGTTATACTGACTGCTGTGCTAATGTCACGACTTCGATAGTAGCTTATGACAAATATTGCATAAACATTCACATTTTACATATTTTTTAACTCGTCTTTCCGTCGGTCAACACATAATTTAATTCTTTTTACGATTCTGCAAAGAAGAAACGGAAAAAAACTCGGTGGTTAGTTTTTTAAAAAATAATTAATCATTATAAATTTAATCATGTCTTCCATAAAATACGGCGTCTCTAAATCTTTTCATCTCTATCTTTAACATAACCATGAACCGGATATACTCGTATTTGTATAATCTATTTTCGAAATTTGTTTTCTCCAGTAACGGATGTGTTATTGCTTAAACTATAATAATAAAATAAGTTTATTTGCTGAAGTTTTTGAGTTAACTCAGAGAAAATTTAAGCTCAGACCAGTCGTACGCTATCACAGTCATGTTTTCTGCCCCGCATTTCATTACTCGTTACGCTTTCACAGATTTTATGCGAAACTTTTTTTTTGTATTTTTTTAAGTCACGTACAATACCATGTTTCTAGTTTAAATATCAAATTTGTACATAATGTATACGAAGTCATTGTTTTAAATAAGTTACGTCATTACAAAATAACCCGGAAAAGTTATTTTAAATAAACATCTGATAACAGAATTCAAATAATTGAGTAAACTTTTATTAAACGTTTTTAATAGAGGTCGCTCTCTACAGTGTATACTGGAGTGATACTTGTTAAGTATATTACGACGCCTGGTTGAAGTCACTGAATGCCATAATTGTTCAAGATTAAGATTTATTAGCAAATTTAGTAGTACGAAAATTTCATAAACTTTTTATAATTATAGGAAAAGAAGTTAAAACAAAGTGAAACATTCAATCCCGGCTTCTCTCCGTTTATTGACTTTTCATTAAAAAAATCTTAAAATATTAGTTTAAAAGAAAAATAAACAAATAAAAACAATATTGTCTCGACAAATCACCGAGAAAAACAGACCGTATGCTTATATTTACGGAATTAACAATTTCATATCAACCCAGTTAGCTTGTTGACTTTTCCGCCTCTTGACCTCCTCCACTGGTCTGACACTCAAAGGTACAGAGTATTGTTTACAAGTTTCTTGATTTTTCTATTTTCATTTTCGTATAGCAAATTAGATGTTCTATTTACCTGTATTATATATTAAGGATCACGCGTCTTACCTAACAGACCTAACATCATTTAATTAGTAACCGGGAGTAAGTTAGGTAACTTAATGCTTTTGTTAGCTAGCGGTTGAGTGAGATATATTTTTTAAGGAATATACGTGAACTATACATAAATGATTGTACATTATAATCAGATACAGGGCGGGAAACAGTCCCATAATCCTGAAGTGAAAGGCAGGGTCACTATCAAGTATACGCAATTTTATCTTATTAAAAAAATCGTAATCATATCATCTAGTATTTCAAACTTTTTTTTTCAACAGTTTACTACTCTTTTCAATAACGGCGTAATAAATAAATAATACGAAGTATTCTCAACGTATAATAAATATAGGTAAATCAAAAAATATTGAAGAGATAGTGTAACATATACACGCAACATTACTCGCTTTACAGATTTAAAATACCAGTCATCTCTCATGAAAGGTGAACACAGTTCAAACATACCCCAGTCCGAATAGTCCCGCCAGATGTCCCGATGTTTACAACTAAAGTTTACCCTTTCTGATCCGTCCCCAGTGTAAGAAACAATATGCCACAGCTTGTTACATTTGGAAATATTCCAAAAGCAGATTTGATGCGATAAACAGGAATCGTAAAGAACCTTAGAATTAAAAGTGTTTTAAAAATGGATTAACAGTGATATTGTTAATGGACAATAGTAGTAACTTAAACTCTCAACTTAACTCCAACTAAACTTATTTATTTTTTACTTTACTTAACTTATTCGTAACTTAAACTTTTTTAGTGGCGCTGTATTTCATGCAAGATTTTTCTATTTCTATATCTATACTAATATTATAAAGAGGTAAAGTTTATAACTTTGTTTGTATATACGGGGTAATCTTCGCAAATACTGATCCGATCATGAAAATTCTTTCGCTAACAGAAAGCTTCACTATTCAGGAGTGACAAGATAAAAGGAAAAAGATAAAAATATATAAAGATTTTAAATCAGCAGGATTTGAACCTGCGCCCTCTGACGTGCCGTGTCAACAATTCAATCTAATCAAGCATTATTATTTGCCTTAGAAATTAATTGGTGATTTTAAAACATTTATGTTTATCTGATTTGCTGAAAATAGTGAGAGTGTACTGGAACATATCAAATTTCACCGTACCCTTCTTATGTGAAATGGATTATAACGCCCAACGAAGTGGGCACGGGTCGGCTAGTGTATAATAAAACTGCGGAGTTTCTTAACAATTCTTCTCTCTAGAATCTACATTCCGAATCAGTGGCTGCTTCACTTTTAACTGCAATTAATTAATACAAATATAATTTTAATTTGTAAACTGACGATTCAAAAGAGCTTTTTAAGCCTTCTTAAATAAAATAATTATTCATTTTCATTTCCTTAGTCATCTCATCAGTCTTGCTAATATTCCTACTGTGATTCGTTTATGTCAGAATCATACCTATCAACAATGAACAATAATCTTAAGCCCTTATCCCTCCTTTTTATTCAGAGAAAGTTATTGTATTTATTTCAATGTTTTTATCCTCATGTAACAGAATCAGTGTATAACGTGCCTTTTTCTTTTTTAAGTTAGACAGTTAAGTTTCAAAATATATCATTAAAATATCGAATAGATATTAAATAGCAAATTTAATTCTTACCTAGGCGAAAATTTTCTTTTTAATAATAATAAGTACATAATTGCTGCTAATAAAGTGCTGTGTGGTTACGGCACTAAAGAGTGTAGCCACCCTTTCTTCCCGTGGGTGTCGTAAGAGGCGACTAAGGGATAGCACAGTTCCACTACCACCTTGGAACTTAAAAAGCCGACGGGTGGCGGGATAACCATCCATGCTGGCTTTGAAATACACAAGCCAAAACGGGCAGAAGCGTCTTCGGTGCGACAAAGCCAGCCCTGCGGTCACCAACCCGCCTGCCCAGCGTGGTGACTATGGGCAAAACACATGAGTTCGCGTCATAATGTCGGGCGCGAACTTGTGGAGGCCTATGTCCAACAGTGGACTGTGATAGGCTGTAGTGGTGGTAGTGGTGGAAGTACATAATTATATGCTTTAAATTATTAAAAAATATATCTTAATTATTTTAAATAGCACTAGCTAAACCACGCGGTAATTTTGAAGAAAAAATAGCCTTTAGCCTTACTCGGTAAATGGGCTATCAAACTTGTCAACTTTATAATATTAGTACAGATAGTATTTCCGTAATATATGTTCTAAGAAACGGTTTAAAGCTAATAAGCATTTGGCAATCAAGTGCAAGCGATATTAGCGCTCGTTGCCAAAAACGAGGTTTAGAGTCACGTCTTTACTTATCACCAGATTTTATAGCTCAATTACGCGCTGAAGAGACTGAGAAAATTTTAATGACACAGAGATAACGTTAAACGTCAAATCTGTATGGATTTGTTCCGAATTTTTTTTTAATGTAACTAGGTTGGCAAACTAGCGTACGGCTCACCTGATGGTAAGACTGTAGCCTATAGACGCCTGCAACACCAGAAGAATCGCAAGCGCGTTGCCGACCCTATCCCCTAGCCCCCCCAGGAGCCAATCAAAGCCAGCCAGCCAGCGAAATCATAATTATCCATTTGATTTTTCAAATCTCTAACCGATTAGTTGAAATTGGAATATGTATTAAGAGAAAACATTTAGAAGTTATATTTAAAAATACAACATTAACTAACTTGAATTTGCATTAGTCATATACTATAATTGCAGCTTTTTTTGCATAAGAAACAAGTACTTTACTTTATGTCCTTTTTATATAAATGACAATTTGTTATCTAGTCTTTAATGTCATGATTGGAAAAGGTCAATTGTACCCCCCACACAGCCCAAATAAAGCGAAAATCACTTGGTTTTGAAATACACATGCACTTGAAGTGACGCTCGTAAACACAATACTTCGCTAACTCAAATGGCATCTATTCGTAGGCTGCTACATTTCTTTATAAGCGATATTAAACATTATTTTTCTAATGTTTTGTTTATGTATATATACATAATATTAGTTATTATAGTTTTACAAACAACTTGTTATAAAGTAAGCTGATTTTATTGGAATCAAATCATTACTTTTACTATACGGACACTATTCACCCGGTTACTAATTATCTGCACTTAGCACAATAAAGAGCTTTTTTCTACAAAACTACACAGTACACACCCTTCTCAATTTGGCACGAATTCAAAATAAGTTTGTGGCTATAAAAGCAAAGATTATATCACAGTCAAGTATTATATCTGTAACGTCCTTATTGGCGAGCTTTTTTCATTATCAAATATTTTAATAGTTTGTTTTCGACTTGAGCTTAGTTCTTTTAAATACGGACAAGAAGAATCTGAATTAACGTTCTTGTTCGTTCAATTTATAACAAGTATAATACATTATACATAGGTCAGTAATAAACGAATGAATTTATTTTAAAACTAATTTAATTTATAAAGAAAAACTCATGCAATACTCAGACTTACACTAGGAATCCGTACTATAAAATATTTTACAAGAACTAGCAGTTACCCGCGACTTTGCTCGCTTAGAAATTGATACTATTTACACAGAAGGGCAAAAGTAGTGTATAGTCATTATATTCATGACTTCTTTATACTTCTCTTTATTTATGGTTCACCTTTCGTGCGTTAGAACTACCAAATTTTACCCCTGCTTTTTACTAAGTGAGCCAACTTTATAATTATCATTGATTTATTATTTAGTAGTAAGAAAAATGACAAAAAGAGTGATTTTTAATTTCCTAAAATACAGCGTCATATATCCGGTCGACATTTCATTACTCTCAGCGAGAATACTTAGCAAGATTAATATCTTAAGCGTTTTTTTATTACGAAATAGTGTTCGTGGCTTGAAAAAATATTAAAACGAAATTTCATCCGTTGAAAAAATTAACATCCAGTCTGACACCGTGCTAAGAAAAGTAAAATGAAACTGAATTTCATGCTTCGCATTAACAATAACAAATGACGCCGGTTCTTTAAAAGTCTTATAATTAATTTTAATTTAAAAAAAAAATCGATATGATATCAAGCAAATAACTTCGTAATAAAATTAAATACGCTGATAATATAACAATTTCTATTCTACTATTATTATTGAGGGATCGGATCAGAAGTGATGCATACTATCATGCATATTATCATTTTGTGTGACTTTCTGTGAGGACTTCTCAAGACGGGCTGTTCCAGATTTTGAGCAGGATATATCCCGCTGATCTTCAAGCAATCGGAAAAAAGAACATTTAGAAAATATAATTTTATAAAACAACAACAATTAAACTCGATACATTTTATGAATAAATCCTATATAATGATTTAATGTCCTCAATATTTGTTTCATAGGATAAAAGAGGAGATACTAGTTTCAATATAAAATATATTTTCGATTATTCGTGAATACAATTTTATAGAAAGGTTTTGTTTTTCGTGCATTTATAAATACGAATTTTATGACATTGTTTGCATGATTCTGTCATTGCGAAAAACAAATACACGAGAGGTTTTTCTGTTTTGTTCGTGTTTTATTAATTTTTTTTATGCATTCAAGCAATATATAAAATAATGGTATTTTAATTTTATTTTGGAATAATTTTTTATGAATTTTTTTTTTGTATTTGATGAATAATAATGATTAAAACAACAAAAAAAAAGTTGATTTACTCAAATATTTTTGATTCAGCTATACTTAAGTTAATTGTTTAACACTCAAATCTCCATAAATGTGTTAATCTGTCTATAAGTTGTATTATATACCTTATATTGTTAACCTTACATACCTACCACTGATTATAAAAATAAGACACAGTACACAAGTGCGTCTATTTAAAAAAAGGGTTTCATTTATCAGTCATATTAGGATCTCCTTCTCTATTAAATAAATTTGAGCATTGTTTTCCTTCTAATTGAGCTTAAGCAGAATGTCAAAAGTCTGAAGCTCTTATATACATATTAGTGATTAAACATCGCTTACAAATTATATTTATATAAGTATCAATATCTATAAATTGTGTTCTCATCAATCACATTTCGATCTTCGTCTGTGAAATTAGTAGATAAAAAAGTCAATGCTACGGATTAGGAAATGTCGGAATGAAAATTATCATTCACAATTTATTATAATAAATGACGTATTAATTTGATCGAAAATAATGATTTCAATTTAATAAATAATTATCAAATAAATAACGTCATTACTTTCCTTATAAATATTAGATCATATACTTTGTGTATAGTATATGAACATTAAGGGCATACTGAATAGATTGTATTATATACAATAGTCGATAATATTATGCGTGTACTTAATCAATATATAATAGCTATTGCGTATCGCTTCACAAATCTGGAGTCTTATCTTCTTTCGACATCTGTCTGTTTAAAATACTCCATCTGTCATTCAATTAACTAAATCTAATTTAAATCATCGTCTTTATTGTAATTAAAACAAGTCCATGGAAATTATTTTTCATTAAAAATACAGATGATTACAAAAAAAAAATGATAAATTAATTAAATGTTCATAATAAATCGTATTTTGTGTCTTGTGAACAATAACGCAAGTACTTGTTTGTTATTATTATGGTTTAATTGATGATTGTGTTTGATGAAATTGTAAAGCAGGAGCTAAGCTAACTGGTGACTCGGTGTTTTCGTGCTCGGCATAACATATTCAGCATATATTATATGTATTGTAAAGCTAAATAATTCCTCTACTAAAAGCGGATGAAAACGCGAAGCACAGGTAGTTATTTTTATAAATATAATGAAGCGACTTAGTATTAGCGGCTTATTATTAGCGCCTGGGTAGCCTCTCTCTCCATGTAGGAGAAGGAAAATGCGTAATGGTTATGCATTGCGCAATGCATGTTTGTGTGTGCAACCAACGAATTACATTAGGTCGGAGTAGGTATATTTTGACAATTATTGTGATTTTTATACAATTAGATCGACATACAAGCGTACGGCTCACCTGACGGTAAGCGGTTACAGTAGCTTAAAGCCGCGTGCAACACCAGAAGCGTTGAAATCGCGTTGCCGACCCTACCCCAAATCCCCGCAAGAGCTCTGGCCACCTTACTTACCACAGGAACACAACACTGCTTTGAAAGCTGTATAATTTAGCTGTGATCTTCCGCAGTCGGTCTGCTCCATATTTTCAGCAGGATATTAACTGCTGACCTACCTCAGTTACAAATCTCGAAATTTGATCATATTAAAAATAATAAAATAGAAAAAGCCTATAACGTTTTCAGTGCTTTAATTTATTGAAGTTCAGAAGTAATTATTAATCCGAATCAGAATCAGAATCAGACCTTAACCCATCACGCTGCTCTACTGCGGTTTGGCGGATAAGTCTGTAAGTTGTCTAGGTTTTATATTGTACGTTTATATATAATTCTATTGTATTCTCAAATCATAATAAAACATTTTTAGTTTAAGTAAAATATAAATAAAGACCAATTCCATTTTTCCAAGACTTGACAAAAAAAAACGAATAAGGTAATAAAATATAAGTTATTAAATTAAATAAAAAATCTACAAATTAATAAATAAATAAATCGAGTATGAAGAATCACTAAATATTTTCCTTTAATCATATAAACCACAAATCCTTCGAAACCAATATAATTGTATTTACTCGAAAACAAAAAAATAATCAACCTAAAAATTATAAATTAAATAAGCATTATTAGAGATAACTCAAAAAGTACTCACCAGATCACGATGAAATCAAGGTAACATACATTAAAAAAATATTATTATCTTTGCTCACAAACGAAGAAAACCGACTTCGATTACATCGACAAATAAAATTTCTCAAAAAGATTCTCAATTAAATTTGAATGGGGCCACATGAAAAGCAACGGCTTTCAATTTAACCCGCCACCGGTGACGTCAATTTTACTTACATCATTGGTGACGCCGGTCTCATACACCGGGTTTTTCAATGGAAGATTTACATAAATAATTTATTTACTGTCTATTTTATATTTATGTATATATGTTCTTTGATAATAAAACAAAGATATTCTGTTAATCACAGCACGTTTATTATATTTTTATTTATTTTAAAATAATGTCACTTATAACAAGAAAATTTGTTAACTTTTTAAACATAACTTTTGTTAGATCATAGAAAACACAAATGTTAATATATTTTTTTATTAGTTCAGTCTTATCCCTTTTAGGACACTAGGAACATACATAAAATAAACAAAAAGTTGCATCCTACCAACAAAAAAATAACAAAAAATTGATCTGAAAAATGACTATTCTTCAGTCAAACAGCTTCTACAGGAAGGCACTTTATGTTCAAAAAACAAATATTTTTTGCACTTCATCATCATCATCATCATTTCAGCCTATCGCAGTCCAATGCTAGACATAGGCCTCCACAAGTTCGCGCCAAAAATGGCGTGAACTCATGTGTTTTGCCCATAGTCACCACGCTGGGCAGGCGGATTGGTGACCGCAGGGCGGCCTTTGGGCCTGTATATTTCAAAGCCAGTAGTTGGATGGTTATCCCGCCATCACTCGGCTTTCTAAGTTCCAAGCTGGTAGTAGCACTATGTTATGCCTTAGTCGCCTCTTACGACACCCACCGGAAGAGAGGGGGAGGCTATATTCTTTGCCGTAGCCACACAGCTTTTTAGCCGGAGAAGGATTCGCCAATTCGATACCATTTTTAGCTTCACTGTCTGATATCGTGGATGGCCCGTCCTCGTCGAGTACTTCTTGTAGAAGAGACTCGAGACGACGTTGTTCAGTTTCGAATGACATACTGAAATAAATTTTATAATTTGAAACATGTTATTTTCGTGAAATATCGATAAAATCATGCCAATAAACTAACTGATTTTAGGCAAATACAATAAAGTAATAACAAAACTAAAATAGTAAGTAAAAAATGTATATAGCCCTGATAAAATACGAACAATCAAAAATTCAACTATGACTATTTTACTTACATAATCGGTGACGCCGGTCTCACGCACCGGGATGGGGCCAAAACTTCAGAACGTGAGTCCGCTTCGATGTCATGGGGGGTACTGGCGATGGGCCGCGTAAAATGCGGCAGCTACTCGAGATCACGACGAAAATCGATTGCGCGGGAAAAAGTTATTCGATTTTTTTTAAACGCCCGGTCTCTCAGACATCGAAGTCACCGTTGGCGGGTTAAAAAAGAATAATCGATATCGGTGCACCCAGTAAAAAGTTATAAGGTTAAAAGACATAAAAAACAATCGAATTGATAGCTCCTCGTTTTTGAAAGTAGGTTAACGAAAGAAAATAAAATTTATAGAATAAGTATTCCATTACGGGCAGAACACACTTTAATAATTTTTTGGTATAAAATTTTATATGCAAAATAAAGCAGATCATCCAACGATAAATAAACGTATAAAGTAGAACACAGAAAAACTTTTATATACCGTCGAATATACACGGGAATGTAGTTGTGAGCGTAAACGACATACAAGTAAAGTTGGCGTACAGAACGCCTGAAAGTACAACGCTCACAAAATGGACGCCAGTTTCGACGTAAACTCTGAAATTTGCATCCCAAATTCACCAATTGACGTATTGCAAAACTACGTGTAAGATATAACACCGTTCCGTAACGAATTCCGCCCAGGATGTACTTTTTTATTTGTACAAATATTTCTTTCCGGTTCGGATGTCTGTCCTTGTGGGTCTCCTCAGCATGCCTTGGAGAGTACATTAAGCTGTCGATCCCGGTTTTTATCATGTACACCTGATAGCGATCATTACTAATACTAACGAATATATCAAGCAGCGTGGTGGATTCAACTGCAATCCTTCCCTACACGGAGAAAGATGCCTATGTCCAGCAGTGGGATATTACAGCTTAAATCGTTATAACTTGTGTAAAGACTTCAATCATTTATAAGACCTAAGACAATTGTCGTAATCTAGCTGTGGTGTTTTTCATAGTTATTTGTAAATATAATAAATTAATATCACGATCACGACACAGCCTGTAATATCCCACTGTTGGGCATAGGCCTCTTCTCCATGTAGGAGAAGGATCGGAGCTTAATCCACCACGCTGCTCTAATGCGGGTTGGCGGATATATTCCCTACTATGAGTAACAATCGCTATCAGGTGTACATGATAACAACCGGGACCGACGGCTTAACGTGCTCTCCGAGGCACGGTGGGGTAACCCACAAGGACTGCACAAACACCCAGACCACGGTAAACATCTGTATGGATAATACAAATATTGTCGTGTGCGGGAATCGAACCCGCCACCGCCCGCGCAACAGCCAATCGCAATCCAGTGCTGTAACCGCTGCGCCAACGCGGCGTCTATAATTAATATATATATTACAATCTTTTATTTCAATGCACTGAAAAGAAGTAATATAAATAAGTAATAAGCGTTGTAGTAGTTATCATTTAGTTTCGTTTGTCACTCGTATGTCATTATTTTAACTGCCTCCAGACGCACCTACTTCTATTTCCATCTATTTCAATTATTACATTTCGACCACACTGTTGCATCGCGATGAGCCAAATTTCGCCTGAAGACGACACTGGGTATAGAACCAAGTCACGCTTATCATAGCAATGCGTCATCTTCGAAACTGAACCAACGTGTATTTCATCTTCGTAGGATATCTTGTAATTGAAATTTTTTTTCACGGTATAAGGTATTCTACTAGTTAACCCTTCATTTGATACTTTTATTGAGAGACTAGTACAAAAGTATGTAATCTGCCATTTTCATGGCAGACATCTTTAATTTTAATAATATTTTTTTCTTTATGAGTGAAATTTTAAATCAAATAGTAGACGATGTACAAAAATATGTATTCCATCATTTCGTTGCGACGGCTATTTGATTAAAACAATATTGATAATTTCATTGTCATCAGAACTAAAGGTGCATTGCAGATTTCAGCTCAATCGCACATTGTGAAGTGGGTCAAATTCTGTTTGCGAGATCTGATCTATACTTACAAATATTGCAGGTTAAATAATAGGAATAATTATTTAGAGTAGCTAAGCAAACTCTCAAGTGCGAAAAAGAAGTACGAGCTTATGCTGAATGCTTCACCTAACATTTTTGTGACCAAATGTCCCCTTGAACCAGTATAAATGTTTATAAAGTCCTCGAAGTTCGTAATAAAAATGAATGTCAGAAATACTTGAATATTTCAAATGGACTTCAGTAAACAAAGTAATATGTTTTTATTATTTCATATTAATGATTACTAATCAATTCCACGAAATTTTTACGTAGACAATATTAATATTCTTTACTAATCAAAATGAATGCTATCAGACAGATAGGTAGATAAGAAGCTTTAGAAAAATACTCAAACCTTATCATGGCACGATAATTCTGTTTTGTACTATAGTAAATTTTTCACGAGGTTTCACCTGCATTAAATAATTTCACTTCATACTATTTCTGTTTATTTGGTGTTTGTCTTTTAAAAACTTGCCACTCATTCACAGCGTAATTATAATTGTCCTTAAAGATAGATATATTCTGATTCTTCAGTCAGTCATCAGTTCAGCCTATCGTAGTCCACTGCTAGACATAGGCCTCCCCAAATTTGCGCTAAACACCCCGATTTTTCGCCTCCTTATCCAGACTCGACCGGCAATCTTACGGGGATCGTTGGTCCAGCGGACTGGAGGAGGTCTGCGTTTGAATACACGCGTTTTCCACTCTAGGATACGTTTGCTGCAGTAGCCATCCATCCTGCGACACAAGTGACCAGCCCACTACCACTTCTACTTGCTAATTTTGTAGGCTATTTTGGTTAATTTCGTTCTCTTACGGATAGTTTCATTCCTAATCCTATATTTGAGTTTCATTGCACGTTGAGTGACACAGCTAGACTTACGAACTAGTCCCTTCGTCAGTGTCCAAAAAAGCATGACATATTGCTCAAAGACTTAAAGAAGACTTTTGTCTTTAAGCATTGTGGAATCTGCGATGTGGAGACTTGACAAAGCCTGCCTTTGTAGAATCTATTGTTAAATTGTATGGCCTGGGTAGATATAATCCTGAACAACTTCAAGAAGTATCCACGTTTCGACACAGTATGTTCTTTGAAGTGAAGACTCGACGAAGCGTGCCAAACGCCGCCTAGCCCAACCGAATCCTCTTATCGGCTTCCTTCTCGAAATTGTTTCGGTCTAGTTAAATGGTATGAGCTAGGTCGAAATAATCTTGAACAACTTTGAGAAGGGTACCATCGATACTGGTCTCGGTATGACTTGAATGTTACACATAAGTTTTAATTTATCCAAGCTCGGTAAATGACGGCGTTAAAGAGTCTTGTCAAGGCTTTTAGGACAGGTCACCCAGCAGCAAGGAAGTCAGTTGTATCTCCGTCATCCCCCCAGGCCTACCGATTTTTCTGATGAATGCATTCAAACAAACGTACCCCTAAGCGTTATTATTTTAAACATCAAGAAAGTAAATATTCGTATACAAAACTAAACAAAGTACGGTGTCAGTACCGGCCAACCCTACAAAAGTCGACTATAAATTTCTGTTCCTTACAATAGTTACACAGATTGCACCTGGGAGCTGTCTTAGTACTGTCTTAGTCTAAACTTGGACGAGATAAATCCTTTAAAGTTTACTGTGTTGGGCAAGAAACGACAAATTGAGTTACCAACTTCGTTGTACGTAAGGCGTCATTTTTCTGAACACAAAATGCATTACGGACTATCACTATGATGGTATAAAATAATCGACTGTGAACAAAAAACAAATAAATTAATTAAACGTCTTTAAAAATTTAACGTCTAGGATTGTACCATAGTACTGGGATAAATATTATTACTATGTTCTTATTTACTTTAGTTATATTTATATTTAAATTTTTCTCTTTTAGTTGTACTTTTATACATGTAATTAAACTTAATTTTAAAAATGTATCTTGTATGCGTCTACTTCTGTGGTAACTATTATGGGGGCCGGGGCCCAAGATACAAGCTAGCTAAGCTAACATAGCTTAGTTTGGGTTCCGCTATCAATTACTGTTTTTTATAGACAAATGTAATTTACTTGAATAAAATTACTTGAAATTACTTGAATTGATTTAATTGTTGATTAAAATTGTAGATTTTATTATTCTTATGCCACGGTGAACACAGATAGTACACATGATACGAACCAGAAAGATAATAATATTCTTTATTATTGCACTTAAAAGACACATACAAAAATATTAGTACAATGGCAGTTGGCAAGGGCGAACTTATCTCTAAAAGAGATCTCTACCAGTTTACTCATAGATATTAATTTTAAAAATATAGAATTAATAATACGGCATAAATATTGTCGTATAAATTTGTGGAGAGTGGAGACCGCGTATTGGCAAACGCAGTGTAGGACGCCCTCCGGCCCGCTGGACCGACCTACGTAAGATTGCCAGTGTAGGCTGGATGAGGATTGCGGAAAACCGGGATGTCTGGCGCGAGCTTGGGGAGGCCTATGTCCAGCAGTGGACTGCAATAGGCTGATATGTATGTATGTATGTATAATTATTGTCGTATAAATTTAATATCTTATTCTTACTTATTAACCCTTTCGCGGACAGGACGTGAAGAACGTAGTGTTCAAGATGACACAAAAAATGTCATACAAATAGACTTGACGTTTATATACGTCGTGCTGGTGTGATATTAAATGTTCTGGAGACTTTACGACAGAAACGTCTTATCACGTCATCGTTAACAAAACAATATGTATGTTTTGTCATTAAAACTACCACTACTAATATGTTAATGCAGTTACTACTAAATGCAGGGATGCGGGTAGCAAGAGAAACGTATTGACACGTTGCTCGTGCGTGTGTAACGTTGCCGTTTAGTCCTAACCGTCCATCTTTTTGACATACGCAAATTAATACTTGTTCAATATGACAGTAAAGTTTAGAGTATTGGATATGTTGTGACACAAGGTGCACATAATTATTAGGACTTTTGCTTTAAAGTTCATCGGAAATGAACGGGCTGGCGTACAAGATCGTATTTTTTGAACGCCATGGTACGTTGTGCCATATGATAATCTTACATTCTGACGTACTATCACGTAGCGTCCGCGAAAGGGTTAAAATAACAACCATCGCTTTACATTTTTTGCACATTTATTTTATAAATAAATTATAATTAATGTTAGCAATTATTACAATATTGGATTTTGTATTGATATTACTTTTATCGTATATTCGCTTAACACCGGAATAGTACAAAGATGTCGCCACCATCTTCCGAATGGTTAATATTTATTTACGATTAGTCAGTTGGTTTCTTTATTGTTTAGTTTTACAGGATAGTTACTCAATAAATACTGTTATCGTTTAATTTATGCTTCTACTAATTTTATAAGATGGTTTATGTTGTTTTACTGTAATTATTACTTGTTAATGTATCGAAAGAGCATATAGATGGCGACACCATCTTCCGAATAGTTAATACTAATTTCATGATTGGCCAGTCGCCGTCTTTGTGATCTATTGGCGGGATTGCTGTCCTATAAATACGATAATTTGTAAGTGAAGAGTCAGTTATTGTTTAATCATTGTGCGGCTAGCATTGCTGCTCGATAAGTATAGTATAAGTGATTAGTGTGATAATGTTTAATGTAGTTAAAAGTGTGAGTTGTGAATAAATAACTATAGACTTGTAGTGAGAATTAATTATTCCTTTGAGTGTTTTCAGCTGTTGTTCTACATCTCAGAAGTGGGATGAACCCATTTAACCCACTTAATTTGTTATTTTGGTGCTATTCATTGTATTTTTAGTTCAGAGTTTTGATTTCTTTGTTTAAATTCTATTTTTACTGAGTGTGCAAGTAAGTTGCAATATTTCATGGTGATTAGTGGGTACACCGATATTTTAGTTCTTTTCGGTTGTTCTGTTGCATTCTCATCGGTGTACAAGTGCTTACGTTATTCTATTTACCGGTTATTTGTTGAATTTAGTTCTGTTTTGGGATACGTGGGTAGTTGTGATTCATTTTGCTAACAGATTTTTTTTTTCTTCCGATTCAGTATTTGTTTCGATTTAGTTACAATGCCAGATCGTGAGCGAGATCATAGTGTGAGCCGTCGTGGTAGTCGCAAACTGAACGACAGCTTTCTAATCGACAGCGTCAAGATGCATACGTTAACCAAGGTCGTAAGCTGCTCCGTACTTTTGAAGTGAGTTCATTGTTTTTTTTTTGTTAGAAAACAGGCACAATCGACTAGGAGGCTGGATTCCTGTATGCGAGGGCCTTACCGTGTGGTGAGAGTTCTTCCTCACGGTCGCTATGAGATTAAGCTTGCGGCCGGCTGTTACGGGGAATCAACGCAAGCGGCTGCTGAATAGATGATTCCGTGGCAAGGAAAGTGTACACCCGCTGTGTGCTCTGCTATGTTTAACAGTGAGTTATTTGATTTATTTTGGCAGTGAGTTATGACGCGTTGGCATACTCTATCTGTTATTACATATGATTAAATTATTACGTACGCGTTGTTTTGTAAACAACAAGGCGTTCGCACGTTCCTTTTTTTTAAATAATAATTTGGTTGCTGTGCTAGTTGTACTACAGTACTGTAATTGTATATACAATATTTCTCATGTTTCGTACGTTCCTCGTGCTATTGTAAGTATTATTTATTTATTTACACTTCTTTACATACCAACACAAAGTTACAAAAAAAAAAAACAAACAATAGTGTCTGTTCGTTTTTAAGAATTGTAAATAGGTAGGATGTTACTGTGTGGCAAAGTGGAACTGTGGATAGTGATTTGTAAATAAGTTTTAGACAATTAAATTGGTAGTTAAGTAATAAGGATTTTTGAATGGCTTAACTTTCAAAGAATTAGTAAAATGCCTCGCGGTAGCGATTCACCAAACTTTTTCGAGAAGTCCAGTGAAGGCAATAAAACGGCTTTGTGGAATTATTTTTTTGTAAATACAATCAATGAACTTTTAAATATGCCTATAATAAATAATAGTTGTAACTTGAACAAGCAATTAATCGACTAAATAATTATGTAAAAACAGTAAACACTATCACATACTGTCGTTTCCCTTTCTTGCCTAAGTTGTCTTATGAATTATGATGTTAACAGATAGTTTATGTGGACTAATGTGAGACTAGCTTGTTATAATTTGTTAAAAGTAAAAAGTGTATACACAAAATTAAAAGATAAACTTAATAAAGAGGAACGTTGTGGTGTGGTATATAAAATCCCATGTGAATGTAATTTGTGCTATCTAGGACAGACCAAGCAGTTCTTGGAATCTAGAATTAAACAACATAGAAATAATTGCAAAAATGTCAATATTTTGAACGAAAATAAGACAGCTCTTGCGTCACATAATTTTGAACATCATCACAATTTTGATTTTAATAATGTAGAAATTTTGGGCTATGAAGGGAATTGGCTAAAACGGAACATATGCGAAATGATATTTATAAAGGTAAATGAGACAGTGAATAAAAGAACGAATACAAACGGTTTAAGTATTTTATATAAGGATATTTTAAAAGAATATAAAAGTAGAATTAAATAACAAAACAATTAACTTGTTTTTTTTTTTCAAAATTAATATAATTAAAAAAAATATATATTATGTTGAAACGTTTAATTATTGTAAGGATTAATAAAGTCTAGAAGTAACGTAATAATAGAATAGAATTATATAATATATGTACAAATAAAATTAAATAGTTCTTTCAAAATTAGTATAATTAAAAATAGAATTTTTATAGGTTTAAATATGTAATGGGAACATAAATTGGACCTTTCCTTTGTTCAAAATGTAACGAAATTTAGTAATAATAGTAAAATAGAATTAAATTAATACAATATATAATGATCTGTAAGTACAAATGATTAGCGCTTTTGTTGGAATAATTAGATGTTTGGATTTTAATGTATTAAACATACTCTGCATTAATTTTTTTGGTTTTGGATTACAGTAACTGCCTGACAAATAATAATGAATATAAGAAATTAATATGTACCTATTGACAAGGTAACATTAAATTTGATAGTATTAACTTATTTGGTTAGGTATTGTAGTAAATAACAGAGAACCTATATTGACTAGTTGGTTGTGATTAGAGAAAATGACATTATATTTACTTTCTTTGGTTAAAAAAAAAAAATTGAGAATGTAATGAATTCTAGACACAGTTTGATAAAATATAATTATAAAACAATATAATTTAACTACTAGGATATAAATAATGGTTGGTATAGTGAATCTTTATAGGTATTGGTACAATTAATTGTTCGAAATTTGATGACATATTAAAAATTGTTTTATTGTTTTTTTTTATTTTTATTATATTAACTGCCTGACAAAGTATTAGACAAGCAATTGATGAAATAATGGATATAATGAATTATAATGTAAATTTTAACAAGGTAATAATTCGTAATATTACCTGAACTTTGTTTGCTACCTTGGTAAAGAATCAATAACCTATAATGATTAAATGTATATTTTTAGAATAAATGACGTTCTATGGGGAAAAATATCACTTTTTAATGAGTCAAGAGAATACATAATTTTAGATCCTAGAATGCTTTAACAAAAATATAGTATATTGTCACAATAATAAAAATTAAAAAGAAATAAAAGAATTTTGAATGTATCTGAGAATATAAAGTAATATTAATAAAAATTTTCAAACGAAAAATAGATGTCAATTATATCAATTATAAAGATGCCTGATGAAGGTCGAATAAAGATCGAAACCTCGCATAATTTATGATTTGATTCTTTGATTGGCAACCTCAGTCCACTTCCCTACTAAATTCGAACAACAATATTGTAGCTTAAGTTTTGCGATACAATTTAATACAGTACAGCGCGTTGCGAGTAGTTGCTAAGTTGCAAGATAACTAGCGTGTTGTCAGATAAAATAATAATGTCTCCGTTGGTCTCCGCATTGAGACTGCAGCCAGGTTTTGTAATAGCGTGTTATAATGATAGCAAATAAAATAGCGCGCTAGAAAAATATAGTTAATAGACTATAACGCATCTTTAGTTTATAGCGGATTTGAACACGCAGGGTCATGCCACGGGTTGGCCTCTGACGAGACGTGGTGTGTGTGGCATATGTTTGCGTGGTAAACATTGTCCGTGTTTTATTTGTTATCTTGGGTTTGATTGTCGGACTCTGCCTGCCGGTTGCGGGCCTCGAGCGCCGCCTGACTGGGCGACGCAGCTGCTGACTGTCTCCTGTCTGCGGGCTGCTCTGCCTGTCGGTTGCGGGCCTCGGGCGCCGCCTGACCGGGCGACGCAGCTGCTGACTGTCTCCTGTCTGCGGGCTGCTCTGCCTGCCGGTTGCGGGCCTCGGGCGCCGCCTGACTGGGCGACGCAGCTGCTGACTGTCTCCTGTCTGCGGGCTGCTCTGCCTGCCGGTTGCGGGCCTCGGGCGCCGCCTGACTGGGCGACGCAGCTGCTGACTGTCTCCTGTCTGCGGGCTGCTCTGCCTGCCAGTTGCGGGCCTCGGGCGCCGCCTGACTGGGCGACGCAGCTGCTGACTGTCTCCTGTCTGCGGGCTGCTCTGCCTGACGGTTGTGGGCCTCGGGCGCCGCCTGACTGGGCGACGCAGCTGCTGAATGTCGTCTGTCTGCGGGCTGCTCTGCCTGCCGGTTGCGGGCCTCTGGCGCCGCCTGACTGGGCGACGTAGCTGCTGACTGTCTTCTGTCTGCGGGCTGCTCTGCCTGCCGGTTGCGGGCCTTGGGCGCCGCCTGACTGGGCGACGCAGCTGCTGACTGTCTTCTGTCTGCGGGCTGCTCTGCCTGCCGGTTGCGGGCCTCGGGCGCCGCCTGACCAGGCGACGCAGCTGCTGACCGCTTTCTGTCGGCGGAAATAAGGTGGAAACGGCTTGTGCCTTTGAAATAGTCTTCGCGGTTTCAGGGTAGATGAGACCTGTACCGTATGTGATTGTTTTAAAGGTAAAAGCGACTTGTACTGTTGAAATAAGGTGGAAACGGCTTGTGCCTTTGAAATAGTCTTCGCGGTTTCAGGGTAGATGAGACCTGTACCGTATGTGATAGTTTTAAAGGTAGAAGCGACCTGTACTGTTGAAATAAGGTGGAAACGGCTTGTGCCTTTGAAATAGTCTTCGCGGTTTCAGGGTAGATGAGACCTGTACCGTATGTGATTGTTTTAAAGATAGAAGCGACCTGTACTGTTGAAATAAGGTGGAAACGGCTTGTGCCTTTGAAATAGTCTTCGCGGTTTCAGGGTAGATGAGACCTGTACCGTATGTGATTGTTTTAAAGGTAGAAGCGACCTGTACTGTTGAAATAAGCTTCACGGTTTCAAGGTAGATGAGACCTGTACCGTATGTGATTTTGTTTTCAAGGTAGAAGCGACTTGTGCCATTGAAATAGTCTTCGTGGTTTCAGGGTAGATGAGACCTGTACCGTATGTGATTGTTTTAAAGGTAGAAGCGACTTTTACTGTTGAAATAAACTTCACGGTTTCAGGGTAGATGAGACCTGTACCGTATGTAATAGAGTACTTTCCGTAGTGAAAAATAAATTATAAAATTTGATAAAAACTAAAATGTATAGAGAAATACACCTAAATATTCTGATTTGGAATCATAAAAGCACATTATTGGTTTATTATATTGAAATTAAAAGTCGTATATTTTAATCTGTATATCACGTGACCTAAAACACGAGCCGCCACGGTGTGACGTCATACGGGCAATAACATAGTTCTGTCAGTGCTGTCAACAGCTAGGGTACATATCTAATATCTGTAATATCTATCAATTTTAACTTCAAGGAGTAATAGTTGTGTTTTTTTTCGTATAATAACTCTTCATATCTTGTTCCAACTGAAATAATATTATGCATTCATTACTAATTTGTTGATGGCTGGTAGGTTATGTTACTCTCTTACATACGTCATACAGTTTTGTTATTGCACATATTACGTCACCAAAATGGCTGTAGCGTTTTCGCGGTAATAAAAAAAGGTTTAAAATTTAAATCAATTTTATGGCATGAAAGCGTGTTTATTTTGCCGAAATATATTTTTTTGTGGCTTTTTATTAGAAAATCAACATTTTGAAGTAATTTTTCAAACATAGTGGAATACCCTATTGTTGTGTTAAGTTTCACGGTTTCAGGGTAGATGAGACCTGTACCGTATGTAATTGCAAACTACCATGATATTTTTTGTTATTACATTCTTAAGTTTTTTTTTTTTCTCTAATGATTGTGTTTTGCTGTTATTCACGAGGACGTGAATTTTGTGCGGATGGCCGAATGTTAGCAATTATTACAATATTGGATTTTGTATTGATATTACTTTTATCGTATATTCGCTTAACACCGGAATAGTACAAAGATGTCGCCACCATCTTCCGAATGGTTAATATTTATTTACGATTAGTCAGTTGGTTTCTTTATTGTTTAGTTTTACAGGATAGTTACTCAATAAATACTGTTATCGTTTAATTTATGCTTCTACTAATTTTATAAGATGGTTTATGTTGTTTTACTGTAATTATTACTTGTTAATGTATCGAAAGAGCATATAGATGGCGACACCATCTTCCGAATAGTTAATACTAATTTCATGATTGGCCAGTCGCCGTCTTTGTGATCTATTGGCGGGATTGCTGTCCTATAAATACGATAATTTGTAAGTGAAGAGTCAGTTATTGTTTAATCATTGTGCGGCTAGCATTGCTGCTCGATAAGTATAGTATAAGTGATTAGTGTGATAATGTTTAATGTAGTTAAAAGTGTGAGTTGTGAATAAATAACTATAGACTTGTAGTGAGAATTAATTATTCCTTTGAGTGTTTTCAGCTGTTGTTCTACATCATATAATATTATTTTTTTAAATATAAAACTATCAAAAACAAAACAAAAAAAAAAACAAAACTCCTTTTTTATTCAATCTTTACAAAGAAAAATGTAATATATGTAGGTATGTACTTTCAACTTTGTTTCATATCTTGTATTGTATTGCTATTAAAATATAGCTATTGCCTACCATTTATAAAATTAGCTTTCGATAAGGCATGAATCTTAATCGATTGACACTTGAGGCCATTCGTTTAAATTCAATTGCTCAGCGAAATATTTAACTGAGGTAGGGCTACATAGGAAATATCCTACTCAAAGTCTAGAATAGCCCAACTGGCGAAGTACCTTGACCTTAGAGATGATAAAAGCTAAATAATACTACTTTCAAGCAGTGTTGTGTTCCTGTGGTGAGTAAGGTGACCAAAGCTCCTGTGGCGGATTTGGGGTAGGGTCGATAACGCTCTTACGATACTTCTTGTGTTGCATGCGTCTATAAGCTACAGTAATCGCTGACCAGCACGTGAGCCTTACGATGAAAAAAAATCTGGAAGCCTATAACATAGTGCGTGGTTAACCAAGATCCTCTTATCGATCCCCTATTAGTTTTAATTTTCATACATTATATTAAATTGGAATATGTTTGAACATGTCTGTGTATACATGAAGTAATTTACGATATTTCTTTTTTGACGGAGTTTCATTTAAAGATGCACTGAAGGTCACGCTTTTCTCGAATATACGGCGCAGTAATTCAACTGGCGGGCAGGTGGCCATGGCCTAATTAGACCCCTTTTATTATTTAATTGTGTGTTCATTAAAGGTGATACCTATTTTTGCCAAGCTTAACGAACAATATTTTTTCTTTTTCTTTCATTTTTATATTTAACAGAAGTGTACTTAGAGAGCTTACAAACAGAATACCATTGGAAAAATAATTTTGCACCGTAAATCACATCCACATTAAAAGAGTGTTATCATCCGCTGTGTACAGCAATTGTGGACTAAGAAAAGTCCTTGACTTTGTCAAGACCTGGGCTGTCTTGCATTTTCTACAGAGATATCATGGTGACATAGATAGATTGACCTCATACACACAGTAACACAACACTGCCTGAAAGCAGTATTATTTAGCTGTGATCTTCTGTAACATCGAAGTGCTTCCCCAGTCGGGCTGCTGCAGATTTTGAGTTGTTACCACTCTTACAATTAGTTAATGTTAAATATTGTTTGTTTGGTAATTACTAAGTAATAATAATTTATTATATAATATTTAGTAATTATATAAATAAAACAAGAACAGATATGTAATTATTCAAGTGAGAAACAACTCTGGGTTATCCAAAACAATGCAATCCGCCCTTTGTTTTATAGTAAACTCGCAGTCTCGAATATCATTTCTCTATTATCTAGAATAACAATACACCTAACTATATTTCGGAAAGTAGAGAAAGAAACTATTGTAACGCTTTGCTCTAAAATTCAAAGAAAATAACGTTAAAATAATTGCATTGCATTTTACAGTGTTATATAAAGAACAGTCATGTTTCTGAATATAGAAACAGAATCGTGAAAACAAAGGTTATAAAGACAAAAATAATGTATGAAGTATAGTTCATAACGCTATTTTGTATGTTGAGAAATATTTTTATACATTTTCATTTTATACCACTACACCAGTATTTGTATGTTCAGTTACTCAAATCGATGTAACGAAATAATGTCAGTCAAGTAATAATAGTGTGTTTCGACATTTTCCTAATGAATTTATAGCTAATCCTAAGAGAGACTTTATTGGACAGTCAAACACTGAAACACAGTTAGACGAAATTGTGGTTGGAATCTAAACACCAATAAGTTATAGGAGTGTGCAACTTTAAACACCTAATGACAACATTGAATGTTTATGTCTAAATAATATAAATAAATAAAATAAATAATAAAATATAATATAAATAATTAAAATTCGAGTGTCTGTTTGTAATAATAAAATAACCTCTTTTTAATAAATACATATGGATGTATATTGTATACACACTGTACACATCCATATGCATACACACTGTCTGTTTGTTCCGGCTAATCTCTGAAACGGCTCGACCGATTTTCACGGGACTTTCGCTGGCAGATAGCTGTTGTAATAAGGAGTAACTTAAAACTCTGCGAACTGAAATATAACTTTTTTGTAAATTCCACGCGTACGAAGTCGCAGGCACAGCTAGATTATGAATAAAATTACAAATTCGAAAAGGTAAAAATGCTAAGATTTTCGTTTTTAAATTTTACAATTCAGTAGAAAAGTACTAGTAAATAACAAAAAAGTAATAAGCTCGTCCTTAACCTCTGACGCCCTAGACCTTTTGACCGCGAACACCTGTCAAGCCCCGCGCGCGGCGCGCGAATTCGCGTCGTGCGAGTTACATCAGAAAAAACGTTTCTGTTCTTTTATTTGTTTACCGATTCTGATTTTGTTTTTTGATTCTGAATCTGGAATAAATTTCCAATATACATATATATAAATATAAAAGGATATTCTCATCTATAAACTTATAATATAGTAGAAAAGTGTAAGGTTGCACAAAAGTAGGCACAAAAGTGGAAAAATTGCTAAAGAAAAAGAACTGTTGTACATATTATGAAGATAAAGACTCATGTTTATAAATAAACATATATAAAACGATTGTGCATAATTGGTTTCGTCCCTTCGAAACAAATAAAAAAAGTTTAGCTCAATTGAAAATGTATCGACAGTACGAAAATTTTCGATCGATACCGCAGTCTTTGAAACCGCATTTCTTTATTCCGGATGAACATTTTTAGCTAAAAATGTGACAAATCTATAAAAAAACTATTGATATAAGATATCTGTAAAAGAAATACAAAAATATTTTGTATTTTTCTATATTTCCTTGAAAATGTCCAGCAAGGGTACGATATAACTATGTAAAAAGTTCGAACTTCGCTTTCACCTTGAAGCACATATGGAATATCGATATTATGATAAATAATAAATTCATGAGTTCTAATTTCAGTCTTCGATGTATTTTTACTCTCCTTTCATACAAAAAGTAGATAAAAATACGTTCGCAACTTAGGTCAATTCTAGTATGAGATTGTATGAGATCAATAGTGATGGGGTGTTAACTTCGTGATGTCGATAAAAATAATCATTTTATAAAAAATGATTTAGTGAACATTGAGCATGAATATAGTTATCGTGGAAATAAAATTTTATCGTCGTCATAATCTGAGCCTTCATCATCATCATCATCAGCAGTAACGCTTCAAAGCACGGGGTACTCTACATACTGAGATGAATTGACGATATTACGGGTCTGCGACGTTCGTCTGACATTTCAGAATGTGAATTGACAATATAACAAGAAATAGTGTAGTCTCAAATAGCTCCAGCAGACCAGTTCCTACTAGCAACCGTTCACGAGTTGACGCATGCATCAGCCACCTCCGAGCTCAACCATATTAGAGGGAACTCAACGACCCGACGCACGACAGGGCCACTTGTTTGAACATTTTCGTGAGCATGACAAAACCTCAAATCCACATATCATGATATTTTTTAGACAAGATATTGAATTTTATATTCAAAGCTACAAACTACTAGCATTTCAGAATGTGAATTGACAATATAACAAGAAATAGAGTTGTCTCAAAGAACTCGAGCAGACCCCTTAGCCACCCTTCATGTGTTAACGAATTCGGCCATTGAAAGCAAGTAGCACCAAAAATACTTCAAGTTTACTAGTATATCCTTCTTCCTACTATACTATACATACTATATACTATATTATATTACTATATAATATTATATTATTATATATAATAATATTATAAATGTGTAAGTTTGGATGTTTAGATGTTTGTTACTCAATTACGCAAAAACGGCTGAACGTATTTAGATGAAATTTTGCATACATGTACCTATTACGTGGAAAAGAACATAGGCTACCTTTTATCCCGATTTCCCAGGTTTAAAACCTATCCAGGTGGCTTTTCCTAAAACATTGATCAATGCATAGACCTACATCACACAACTTGCACTCGAATGTGACTTGTTTCGAGCAGACTATGCATCGTCGGCGGCTGGTCCTGCCATCAGCTCTTCGTTTGGTCACTGTTGATGGAAAATGCCACTCTGTGACGGGAGCACCGGATAAACCAGGATGTGTTCCAGGCCGACTTTGACGAGGGAAAGGGACCTTACTTAAATTGTCTTTTAAAATCTGTTCGACAAGTTCTAACCTAAAAACAATGTGTTCTACTTTCTTTCCCGTTGAAGCTGTAAAGCATATGCGAGCATTCAAAATGGACACATTAAGCAGATGCTTGAAAAGCTTCATAGTCCATTTCGAGCACCGCTTTCTTTCTATGAGGTATGCCTCTAGCATACCGTCTTTTAAATCCACCCCCCCCATATTTTTATTATAATCAAGCACTAATTGAGGCTTCCACTGAGCGGACCTAAATGCTTTTTCAGGACCTTGTGCTATCTGAGTACCATGATATGTGGAAATGAGTGACACTTTTTTCTTGTCGTGGTATGCCATCACAGTCATGTCCCCCGAATGTCTAGCCACAAATTGCCCAGCTTGCAATTTGCACTGCGTTATTAGAGGTGGCAAATGCTGGCGGTTTGGCCGTAAGGACCCCACAACATCAGTTTTATTCTTTTTTAGGAATCTGGTCAACAGAGGACTGTTGAACCAGTTATCCATAAAAAGCGTGTAGCCTTTGTTGAGGAGTGGGCGAACGAGAGAAAGAACAGTTGCTGTGCTCTTTAGCAATGACGCTGGGAAAGACGACTCGTGTGTGGTGTTCTTGCCAGTATACACAAAGAAAGACCACAGATACCCACTAGCCGACTCGCAAAGTTCGAAGGTTTTGATTCCGAACTTTGCGGCCTTAGTTTTTATATACTGGCGGAAGGACAAGTTGCCTTTCCACAGCGTCAGGCTTTCGTCAATGCATATTTCTTGCCGTGGGACGTACGCTGACTGGAATTTACAATTAAGGTGGGAAATGACAGGTTCAAGAAGAAACAAAGGGGAAGATTCAGGAGTGCGCAGGGAGATATTATTAAAATGAAGACATGAGCACATGCGCTCATATCTTTGGCGGGAAAACATTAGGCGGAAGCAGTTCGTAGAAAGAAGGGGGTTAGTTGAAAAACAAGATTTTATAGAAGGCATCCGGATGATGCCAAGCATCATCCAGAAAGAAAACAAGACTAAAATTTCATTTTTGTTAGTATCGTACCAGTCTGGCCATTGTTTAGACGCAGCGTACCTATTTGTCTCCACGACAAGATGGCTTAAAATGGCGTCATCCCAATACTGGGAAAACGCCTCATACGCCGTGGTGCACACGTTTTTGGGCCCTGTTTCTTGGACAAGAAAGGGCTCCCTACGGCCCTCGAATGAATCCATAGGACTCCATTCGAAGTGTAGGGCCTCTTCTTCCCCAGAAAACAGGGCCGCATCTCCATCGCCGTCCTCCGTGTCAATAACGTCTTCATCCGCCATCTGCCTGGCCCGTCGGGAAATACCTTTACGCTGCCGGATGTCTCGTTTTTCTATTACGGCCTGCACCTGAAGCCGTAATTCTTCCGGGACATCCGCATCGGTAATGTAAATTTCCCTGATGGGGTCGCCAGGTCTCCAGCTCGGGACTGCATCGTCGGCCATCCTCCCATAACCGCCCACTCTTCCACCTCCACGGCTACCACGCCCACTTCCTCGTCTGCGTCCGCCACGACCCCTTCTCTGGCCAATTATGACCACTGGCAACTCACTGTAAACAAAAAATGTATATTTGTAGGAATAGTAGATTTCGAAGCCAACATTTGTCTGAATCAAAATATATACGTACGATGTCGGCGAAGCGACGGTGCCTCGCGAGGTGGAGGGTATAGGTGAGGCGTCGCGTCGCGGAGGGGAGGGGGAAGCAATTCTGTGAACAAACGATATAACAATCATATATAATAATGTTTTTTACAGAAACATAAAAATGGTTTTTTTTTATTGTAAAATAATCATAAATATACATACGTGAGTGGAGAAATAGCCCCAATTGGTAATTGCGGAGAAGAAGGCGGAGAAGACGGCCGGGAAGACCAATGATGGTATGGATAATTTATACCATATATGTATATGCAATCAGCAAAATGTGCATCAAAAATTTATAAAAAAGAATGTACTTACGTCGTCTGGTCGACTTCGAATAACGCCTCTCCACTGTCGGTATAAATACCTGACAGATGGACTGGGATGCTAGAAATAAAATAAAATGATAATTATTTATTGTATTCCCGCAATATCGTACACCACCCCGGCATCACTCGTGGTACATATAACGCGCGGCTTTACTTATCAATAAATATTAAGTTTGTGTTGTGAAATAAAATAAATAAAATGTATGTTGAACATTCTCTTGTAAGCACAATGCTTGTAATATGCAATCAGCAAAATGTGCATCAAAAATTTATAAAAAAGAATGTACTTACGTCGTCTGGTCGACTTCGAATAACGCCTCTCCACTGTCGGTATAAATACCTGACAGATGGACTGGGATGCTAGAAATAAAATAAAATGATAATTATTTATTGTATTCCCGCAATATCGTACACCACCCCGGCATCACTCGTGGTACATATAACGCGCGGCTTTACTTATCAATAAATATTAAGTTTGTGTTGTGAAATAAAATAAATAAAATGTATGTTGAACATTCTCTTGTAAGCACAATGCTTGTAAACTACATGAAATGAAATGAAAGCTTACTTGACTTCGTCGGCCACAGCTTCCTCTACGACGTTTTTATCCACAGCCTCTTCATCATCATTTAATGCCTCCCAGAAGTCCTACAGGAATATGTCTGTCATTAAGGATAGTTTCATAAAGAAATGGGACCACGTGCATGTAATATGATGGGTCAGAAGTTTATGTGCGAAATTACCATCACAACAAACCACACCATATGTGTAAATAATAGTACCTGGGTGGCCGAGTTTTGCTTGGCGTTTACGTTTTTTCTCGCTTTTTTCAGACATGGAACCAAGCAAGATCGACTTTGCACCCCCAAAAACCAGAACAATTACAATCACAACACACCACACCATATGTATAAATAATGGCACCTGGGTGGCCGAGTTTTGCTTGGTGTTTACATTTTTTCTCGCTTTTTTTCAGACATGGAACCAAGCTAGATAGACTTTACACACCCAGAAACCAGATAAGGTCACACCATAAAATCTCTACACCAAACGTGCAAGTCGAGTCATTTCAAATTACCCAAAACCATATAGTACAAAACCAACATGGCCCGAGTTATTTATACTTGCGTGAAAATTCAGAACGCTATCCTCATAATTAGGACCCTGAATGTAGCATGTATTCCTGAAAAACATTAAATATATGAACAAAAATCCTGAATATCCAATTCTCTCCCTTCTTATTATTTTATAACACTTACGAGTAGTATATTTTACAAACCTCATTGTCATCTTCCGACAACTCATCGTTTTCTTCATGGAGGAGGTCAATAAATGATGATGGGGCGTCAGAAAAAGGATTCCAACTCATCTTCTATGAAACAACAAAGATACAAATGTTTAGAAAACTATTCGGAGTCGCACACAACAGTTATAATTTACCACAAGTATATTTAAAAAAAAGGACGAAACGTATTTTCGATGTCTCAAAAGAACGGAACAGATTTTTATGAAACTCGCAGTATACAAAAAAGAATTTCTTTAATCGAACTTGTAGTTCCGGAGATATGCGAACATAAACATATAAACATACTGAGCATTTCTGGAAATATTAAAAAAATCTATATATACCTATGGGTCGTACGGCCGGTAATACATATGGGTCGAATTGATAACCTCCTTTTTTGAAGTCGGGTTAAAATGTTATCGCAATCTCAAATACGGTTATGTCTGGTTAGGAATGCATATCCCCTCGACGACAGGCCCACGATTGTTATTTATTGCATTTTTTGTCTATAACCACGGCGAGTTCGAGGGCGAAAGTTTTAAGTGCTTACGATTTATGGCTTTGTTATCGTCGCGCGTGAGCATAAGACACAAAGAAACATTCAATAAATACATTCGAAAACGTCTAATGTTTTGTGCGTAATTGTTTGTCTTTAAAAATTACAAAAAAAGTATCTATAAATATATATGTATATATTTTATTGTATATAATAATTTATAAGACTGAAATCGTAAAAAAACATCAAAAAAAAACGACAACTTACAAAAGTAACAAAAGATTCGCAATAAATTATCGACACTATCGATATCAAAATGTCGATACCTTCCGTATCTAGGCTTCAAGTCAAGACTTCAAGGCTGGCCAAGATGGCGTCATATTTGTGTACTCGAGTTAGAAATTCGGAAATTGTGATTCGATATCGGACAATTATGAGAAAATAAGCCCAGCTACGAAAACTGAATACTTTTACGATGTACCACGGTCGTTTGTTATTCAATCAAGTTCGATTTGAGAGTAATCAACAACAAAATCACTTTGATTGATTGGGGAAAAAAATCAGTTTCAAATTTTAGACATCACATAAAAACACAAAGACAAAGCAAAATCATGTAATTGAGATATTATAAGACAGAATACTTACGATTTTCTCGAAATCCACACAAAAACACTCAATAACAAACACTAAAACCGGTTTATAATTATATTTTATGTCACTGACCGCACAGTACGAGCCAACACACACCAACGAAAAAGTCGACTAACTTCGCAGAGGCATAGCGATGCTTCCACTCACTCCATATGGACGGTTTATACGTCATTTGAAAGCGAATTTAAATGGTCGTATAGTCTCAGAACATTGCAAACAAAATTAGACCGTAGTATCTTCACAATAAAATAAATTTTCGCAGGCAAGCCTCAGGTTCACATGTGAACTAGCGGTGCCTGACAAAAGGAAATTTGTTTGATTCACATGTGAACCGTCAGGGCGTCAGAGGTTAACAGAAGGTACTCCATTGTTTTAACATTCACTGAATAGGGTATCATGTGATAAGGGAATATTACATGTAAGATATTCATTCATATAACATTCAGCATTATATATGTACATACATATATAATGCTAAATGTTTAGAATACTATGTAACACAGGTGCAAGCACTTATCAGTCTAAAATAGGATACAAGAATGAATAATGTCGATACATAATCTTTATCTCTTATCTTTTCTTCTCTTTTTTATCTCACATTTTAATATATAGTCCTTCATTTTATAAATGTAATTTAATATTTTTTAAATTAGGTTATATAAAAAAGCTACATAAAAATATCAAATCACTACATATTATAAAACAAAGTCACTTCCCGCTGTCTGTCTGTATGTATATGTATGCTTAGATCTTAAAAACTACGCTACGGATTTTGATGCAGTTTTTTTAATAGATAGAGTGATTCAAGAGGAAGATTTATATGTATAATACATGAATAATATAGTAGAGGAACACTGATCATTTTTGCAACCGTGCGAAGCCGGCGCGGGTCGCTAGTATAGTCTAAACGTTGCGCGTTGGTCGCTTTTTTTTAATTGAAAATAATAAAAATAGTTTAAAAAAAAACTAAAAAACACGCTTTTATAAATAAACCAAACTAAAAAGAAGAAAACATATGAAATTAATGTATTATCATCGGCCGTCGATAAGTCAACCAAGTTTAAATGAAATCTGAACGTTTGAAGTGGGTGAAAATGAAGTCCAAAGGAGTCGGTTACAAACATACAAACATACCTACGGGTGAAGCTTTTTATTAGCTTAGCATGTAATTAACATCCACGGGCTATAAATACCCATTTGTCGAACATCATGCAGTATAATTAATACCACGGGCGATTTATTATTCGAACTATCGACAGTCCTGTGACTGCCTAGTAAAGCTAGGACGTGGTCCGACACTGACGGATTTTTTTTTCTCATTTTTGAAGTGAAACTTCTTTAGGCGCATGAGGGGTAAAATTTGAGCGACCGCTAACGCAGCAGCGTCAGGGACGGTCAGTACTTGGATGGGTGACCGCCTGGGAACACCGCGTGACGTTGGTTTTTTTTTGTATTTTAAATTCGTTTTTTAATTATTTATTTTTATTCGTTTTTTTAATTAGTTTTTTTTTTAAATTAGTTTTCCAAAGAAGTTTCACTTGTGACATGTGTACTTTGTACGCTGTTTTTTTTTCCTTTTTTATCTACACATACACTCATACATGCACACAGACATACACCCATACTTACATTACCTTATATTACATCACCGTTGTGATTATTACTTAAGTGTGATACAAAACATGATTTTACTTTGGTCAATAAAAAAATAATTTCTTCAAAGTGATCACCTATCAAATAATAACTAAAAATAATTACTCAGCTACTTCCACAAGAATTTTCTTCTGTGTCCTGGGGGGTCCAAAAGCTCACACAATACATAAGCACAAGTGCCCAGACTACGGACATAATTGTATTAATAAAGGAACAAAAATATACATAATTATGACGACAGCTAGTTCGATATAGTATTAGTTTGGGTAAGATCGTTATGGTCTATAAGATCCGGGATATAACAAAATATTCCCTCATCTGTTAATTAGATGAAACAATTTTTTATAGGCTGATTTCAATATTGTGAATTTATAAAAACAACCTCTGCCACCATAAGCCTACCCACCTAATTAACAGATGAGGGAAGATTTAACTTCTCGGATTTTAGACCATAATATTTAATGTTACTCCTTGAATTCCTACAACCATTATGTCAAACAAATAATTAGTATCCAAAGTTATTAATTTAATGTTACAATAATATTTCCAAACAACGATACAAGGTAATTAGTTTGTTTTACTAAACCGCCATTTTGGCTAATTAATTTCATTTAGTTACGAGCGAACATACAGTTAATTGAATGAATTGCGGTATTCTAATTAGCATTGATAAATCGATTTATTTAAGTTTTTTGAGTGAGACTTCTTTAGAATCATTGTTATTTGAAACTCGATGAAACGAAAATGCGTAACGATAAAGAAGCAAACACACCAAGCCATACGAGAGAATCAGCCTATAAAAAATTGTTTCATCTAATTAACAGATGAGGGAAGATTTTGTTATATTCCGGATCATAGACCATTAACTTTACAAGCTAATAATCTATTTAGTTATGTGATAATTATTAGTTACATGAATATCATATCATAATAAATATATCTAATTATATTTCATGATTATATATATTGCTAAATTAAATTAAAATAAAAATGCTTTTCTGAAATATTATTTTAGAAGTATGTATGAAGAAAGAAAAGTATACTTATATAGGTACCGTTTATATCTATATAATATTTAGCATGTCAAGCGAAAACTTTGTGCCCCTTTTAAGGAAAATTGCGCGGTCGAAGAAGATGGAAATTTCGGACACTTATAGTTTATATAGATAAGGAGTGCAGAATGCTCTAAAATGACGCATAAAAAATACATGAAATATAAAAAAAAATATTACACACTACTATGTATAATATAATATTTGACACACATATGCATATACTCTTTTGTTTATTACAATACATATTCTTTTATTTGGTGTGAAAAAACCACGTTGCCTCAGCGCAGGTTGGAATCTATTGACTATTTATATTGAGAACACCAAATCCAAAATGAGAGACACAGCGATCATAAACGTGATTTTTTAATATGGTAACTATCAAAAGTAAACGATAATCACTGTTCACTTTACTGTCAAAATTGATATAGTAGTTAAAATGAAACCTGGGCCCTAGTAATAGAATAATTGTCTTTAGTGGGAGTGCCGGATAATGCTCCAGTACATATACGAGACTAGATTCTGCGCGCGACTTCGTCGGCGTGGACTCCGCTCCTATTAGTCTTAGCGTAATGATATATAGCCTATAGCCTTCCTTGATAAATGGGCTATCTAACACTGAAAGAATTTTTCAAATCGGACCAGTAGTTCCAGAGATTACCACGTTCAAACAAACAAACAATCAAACAAACTCTTCAGCTTTATAATATTAGTATAGATAATAAATAATATTATATCGACATAATTATATCTGATGGTTTTCTTATGAAATTTCACTCAGACAACGTTAATTAGTTAATAAAGTGAATAAATTAAGAAGTTAAGTTAGTCTTGCACATCTATATGCATATAATTATATGTACTTGATCATTGTCCCAACATATTAGGGTAGGTAAGTAAGGTATATTCCATATACCGCATCTTAGACAAAGAAGAAATGATCACGACGTCCGTTTGTCATGAGCAGGAATCAAACCAGCGACACCAAGTAAAAAACAAATATTGTGACTGACGCACCAACCCGTCCTCCAAAACAAAACACCTCGTAATATTTTTTTTTTACGTCAGATATGATATCGAGAATCAGGAAAACGAAAAACTAAAACACGTCCACAATTTACATCACGAAGACATCACGAAGACTTCGAGTATTTATAATACAATAAGAAACCTCATCCCCAAGCATCTGAAGAGATTCGTCGTCCTGATTTTGCAAAAGTTACCAAAAGGGAAATTAGGTTTCCAACTTTCACTTGTCCAATCCATATCGCTTTACGATAATTTTTGGATAAGGTTTTCCGAATAGACATTTCACAAACTTTCGACTTTGGTAAATGTTTTGTTACCCTTGACATTTAAGTTACCTTAGGGTCGGGATTCATTTACCGTTGTTTTAACCTAAACTTTGTAAGACATTACTAAAACAAAGCTATTTTTATTCTATGGAAATTGAACTGTATGTGATTTTTACTTCACTTTTTAATTTTTTCTCAATATAATAATTTTTTAATCGAAATTTATATTTCTATCTAACATTCAAAGTCGCTAACTTAAATCAGAATTAATAAGTAAAACACTAAAACTTCCGTAAGCACATTGTATAATCGATATGATAGTATTGATATAAGGTAACATAATTATGATCAATTGATCATACCTATAAATAGACATGCACTGATATTTATTTAGATATGGTAACAATATAGGTATATTTATATACTTTATTTCAAAGTCCAGTACAATATGTATTTAAAAAAAAAAATCTGAAATTTGCGAGAGAAAGCTGCATTTTAGAGAAAACTATATATATTATATCTAGTTTTTTGAAACGGATAGTCTGAACTTAGCTTTAGAGAGACTAAAGTTGTAGATGAATACAAAATACTGATTTGATAATTGAATTATTGGTTCGAATTGAGTCGTCTCTATGTTATGGTTTATAACTATAAGTCGCACCCGCGACTTTGGCTGGATTAACTATTTCTGCTTTTATCCCTTCTGTTGAATCTTTAATGATTTTAGAGTAAAAAGAACAGTGTCTCTTATATCGTTGTATGAACTCAAATCATACAAAGTTTTATTAAAATCCATGAATATTTCAGCATGACATACGGACAATATACAGACGGACGGAAAGATCGAAATAAAAACAAACAGTTTGGGTTTTTGTTTCCATTACAGAGAGCCCTCCAATTTTTTTTTTCAAAATACCTGCAATATGCGGAATTAGAATTGGTTAACCTGTTGTTCCCAGTTTTTATCAGAGACATCTGAAAGCGATCGTTACTCATAATAGAGAATGTACTCGCTAACAAACAGTGGACCAGTGTGGTGAATTAAGCTCAGTCCCTTCTACTACATGGAGGGAGAAGCCGACGAACATTATTTTATTATTTTCTATCGTTTTTGTTAAAAATGTCCTTATTATAATTCATTTAACTTATGAAAAACCATTATTTGGAAATAGAATAATTTAAATCAGCGGTCGGCAACCTTTTGATAGGCAAAAGTCACAAGGTGGCAAAAAAAAACTAAAGGTGCCGCACTTATGATATTAACCATAGATTTATATACTCTTTATTGCACTTAAAATTTTGTACAGTTATTTGTATACAAATTTAGTTTGCAACGGTGGACTTATCTCTAAAAGAGATCTCTTCCAGCCAACCTGTGATAGTGTGAACTAATAACATAGCAGGCTAAGAAAGTGCAGTGATGTAGACAATATACAGATTCTTGAAAATAAAAAAAGCTAATTAATTAATATTCATAACATCATACGATATATATATACATACTACATATACATACTATATACATACACACGCCACTACTTATATAAGAATATACACATAAATATTACATATATATTCATATAAAATACATACATACTCGTAATATACATATTATAGATAATTATATTACACAATACAAGTAAACATTAATGTAAAGATAATTACGGATTAATTTGAGTAAGGTGTTGTAGATTCTACCTGATATACGTATAAAGGTCATAGCTCATTAAACCCACCCCGCACCCGACCAGCACCGCCTCGACTCGAGCGGTTTGTATTGTTTCTATGGACTTGTATGGATATGCGCTCACTACATCAACGCCGTATCGACATCGGATCGCCTCGCACGCAAGCTGACGATTGGACGCCGAGAGACGAGGCGTTCCGGTGAGGGTGTAGTGAGCTATGACCTTAATTGGTCATTATATAATTATTAGCATGCGGAATTTAACCCGTACACGTAATGCTTGCCGCGCGTTGCTGACCGCTGATATAAATGATAGACAAAAAGTTAATCTAAAGATATGGCCATTACATCCTGTATGATACGCGTGATAAATCAAACATCCTGAAATATGTCAGACACCCCGAAGCGTCGATACGTATTTATTCATACCAATTAAGTGTTCTCGTCCCGAGTTCCTATAGGAATTGAGATTTATGATGCTCCGTCTACCATCATAGTAATGATCTAATTATTCTAGCTAGTATGCAATAATAAGTATGTACCAATATTAACAATTAAAAATTAACTAGCTAAAAGCATATTTTTTATATTAAAAATGTGGCAAAGAGGCATATGGTTCACCTGATGGTAAGCGGAAATCGATAGCTTATGAGACTACAACCTAACCTACAATACTAGGAGCATTCCAAGCGCGTTGCCTACCCTTGCTCAGACTCTCTCCTGTAGTATGCAGCACTACTTGAGAATACTTAGTACTATTTAGCTGTGACTTTCTGTTAGTTTAAGGTTCTTTCCCAGTCTCCCTCTCAGTACTCCAAATTTTGAGCGAGAAATTTATTTATTTATTTATTGAAATTTACTGCTGTGTCCTACCTCAATAATTACAACAGATGACTATAATTATGATATGGAACAAACATCACTATAACTCAAAAAGCAGAATAATTAAATCTTAATTCAACATTATTATGTTATACGAGTATATAATTATTATCTGTATTATATGTGTATATTATCTGTGTCTCTTATATCTATATTTTGTTATAATCTGTATCGGATGATGAAATGAATGACGGCGGCTGCGACCTCGTTGACTGTGTGTAATTAAACGAGTTGTAAACCCCGCTAGCTGTCTAACTATTATCCCAGATAATACTATATTTTGACACGTTTGACAACATGGAATAAACTTTATTATACTTAAACAAATAGCCATCTTAGAAATTACTTTATCCATTAAAAATGTCGCTTAATATGATATATATCAGCGATGAACCAATATCGAATACTTTATTTTTAAATGTGACTGTAAATTGCCATTTAACTGTTTTAATGAACATATTTGAGGTCCTAGTAACGATCTAGTTAGACAACTTCATAGAATTATTAAGTTGGTTCATTATGTGGAATTACTAGTTCTAAATTATTTACGCTACAACTTCTAGGAACACGGACAAATGTTAACTAATATTACGAAATTAGCTATACATACTATATTTACACATTAAATAACACAATATAATTATATCCTCTTAACAACATACATATATACGATATAATGGACTATAGTCTGGCTAACGAAAGATGAGACTGAAAAAACGCGGCATTTAAAAAAAAAAAACCACACCCTGGCAACTTCAAAGACGCGCCATCTTGTTTATTTGTGACTTTTAAAGTATTACCATACTCTGATTCGGATTTTTCCCAATCTCTATTAAAATCGCCGAAATTTATCAATGTTTACAACAAGATTTATGTTGGCCAGTAATACTTAAAAAAAAACAAATAGACAAGATAGCGCGTTTTTGGAGTTTTGTTGTGGTTAACTCGTTACTAATCTTTTAAGGATCGTGCGTATTAATAGATATTGTTTAAAATGCATAAAACTATTATAACTAAGTGGAGTGCGAGAGGTATTATTTAGTATAATTTCCAAATGTGAAGCGACGAAATAGACGAAAGATGCGGAATTTCACCAAAAACAAGATTGTTTACGTATTGTGAAGGAATTTTAGGTTAGTGTGAAAAATTGATGTTGATACTTGATAATTACGCTCTATTTAAATCTTTTATTATTTGTTTATTCACATGAGATACTTTTAAGTTTTTTTAAGGTTTGCATTGGTTGTAATATTATGTATATTTAAATCTTAGTAGGTTTCCGCTAGTTATTTCCCAATTAATGAGGTAATATACCCGATGGTGGGAACCCACAGTGTTGTCATTTAATAAGTATGCAAAAAAATCGAGTCTCATCTTTCGTTACTATATATATATATATATATATATATACAGGGTGTCCCAAAATTCAACGATAAGCCGACACCGGAAGATAAACCTACCCATGACTACTTAGGAAAACAAAAGAAAAAAAATATATCTCCATTTTTTTTTAAGTTACAAGAAAAAAACGAAATTCTTTCTTCGTAGTCCAAAATAATATCAGGTCAGTTAAGTTTGCAGATCGATTCCAGTCCAAAAATCCAAGCCATAAGTGGTTGTGTACGTACAAGTGCCACGTCAGTTTAAGACGGAAGGGTGTGCAGTAAACAAATGAGCAGAGCAAACTGAACTGAGTTACAGAGAATAATAACAGCTTCTCTACCTTCCTTGTTGTTATTCAATAAAAAAAATTCATCTGTCTCTTGAAATATCTCTCTACTTTTCTCTCTACCCCATTCAAATTTCACGAAATTGTAACTAGAAACCGTTTTGGGAACGTATTAAAAGTGATTATTGTAAACTACAATTTATTTAATTTGGTTCTTGTTTTGAATTAGTACGCATATTATTTTTTTATGGTTAGTTTTCCTAGCGTATTATACCATTTTGGAATTTTGGTTAGTTGCGCCAACTTTTGAAAAAACTTGCCATAGTAGTGTTCATAACTTTTTTTTACACCACGATGAGTTAAAGTTGACTGAAAGTAAAAATCTTGAAAAAAATTAGGGAAAGCAATAACTTTGACAAATTTTTATGAAAAAACTAGAGGCCTTCTGGAATTTTTAAGGATTGTGGTAGACAGCAATGCTATTCAGGTTGCCTATAAAAAGAAAAAAACAGAAATATAAAAAAAATTGTGGTCATGGTAGTGAAAATGATCATAAGAGGTCTAAATTTTTGAAGAATTTCGTTTTTTTCTTGTAACTTAAAAAAAAATGGAGATATATTTTTTTTCTTTTGTTTTCCTAAGTAGTCATGGGTAGGTTTATCTTCCGGTGTCGGCTTATCGTTGAATTTTGGGACACCCTGTATATATATATATATATATATATATATATATATATATATAGACTCTTTTTTTTAGGGCAGGCAATAAAAATTTGCGATTCAAAGACAAAGTACTGTCAGAATATGTTACAACTATTCCACGCGATGTTATTTAAAATACCTTTATCTTATATATACTACATCTCCACTAATATACATAGTAAGTATACTAATATATATATACACAGTAAGTACGCGTAAATATAATTATACAATAAAGTCATAATGTATGTTTCTGTTTGTCCTAATAGGTAATTATCGAAAAAAAAATGATTATAACAGCACACCTTTGAAAACACGTTTTATTTATGACGTAACAAAAAGTAGATACATAATTATACACGTGGTTACATAATCACACGTGAATCTCAATTTTACAAGCGATTTTCCACGTCAATACTTTCTTGTTCGCGGGTAAGACCTACTATGTATTTTATACGAACCGAAAGATTTTACAACGCCAACTTTGTTTTAAGTTTTCCTTTGTATTCTCGAAAGACTGATATTCAAAATTATAAACTTGGGACAAATCTTTAAATTTCATTGGACTTGAATCGAATTTCAGATTTCGAATATAAGACAAATAATAATAATTAGTAACAGATAATCTTTATTGATTTGTTATGTAATACAAAATGCATGCGCGGCCTGTATAATTATACTGAAGTGAAGAAGTCCGTAAATTGAGCAAAGCCAACATTTCCATATGACAGAAACAATGAAACTGTGTCCACTGTTTGTTGATGGACAATTTTTCCTATCAAAAGTATCTTTAATCGTGATATGGTGACTGTGATGTTAATGGTAATTATGATTTAATCACAAAAACCTGATATGATAGTTTTACCTTTTAATAAGTATAATCCACCAAATAACAAAATATATTGTAATGGAATTAGGGCATCACAGCGGTAACCGTAAGCATAAAGCATAATTTTGTTTATCAATTAATATACGTAAATATAAATAATAAAAATATAAAATATAGGGGCCGTCTCCACGAGCGAGCGTATCGCCGGCGATACGCCCAACTATCGTCGGGTCGTCTCCACGAGCGAGCGAGCGTATCGCCAGCGTATCGTCGCGACTCGCGGCGGAATCGCGGCGCGTCCGCAGCGACTCGTCGGGGCCGTCTCCACGAGCGATTATTCCGCCAGCGTATTGTCGCGTATCGCCAGCGTATCGCAGCGTGTCCGCGACGGATTTGACGATGCGTTGTTTATTGAAAGAGTTCAGTTAGATCATTAGATGCCAGACGAGAGCGAAATATGTAGTGTATTTAATAAAATTTATAACACCCCTCTTTTTGCGTCGAAGGTTAAAAATAATATAATTCTTCATTATGGATGTAGTGCTCTGGGGTGCTTGTGCAAGTAAGCTATTGAATATGCAGTTATTATTATTAAAAAAATAATTCAAAAAAATTAATTAAAGAAACGAATTTAAAAGACAAAAAAAACTAATTGGAAAAAAGAAACAAAAAGTCAACGTCACGAGGTCTTCCCAGGCGGTCAACCATCCAAATACTGATCGTCATGACGCTGCCGCGTTACCGGTTGCTCAAATTTTACCCCTCATGCGCCTAAAGAAGTTTCACTTCAAAAATATCGCTTTTTTCGATACATCCGATATTGAAATATTTAAAAATATCGATATATCGAGAATCTGATATTTTAAATAATTGTGTTTGGTAGCAAACGAAAAAAAACCGACTTCAATTACATCGACAAGTAATAGTGGAAGTAGATGAAAAAAATTAACAAACGCACTAGTCGTCACTACGATTTTCGAAAGTTCTCCTCGATTTCTCTGGGATTCCATCATTATATCCTGGTTTCCTTATCATGATACCACCCTGGGGATATCACCTTTCCAACAAAAAAAGAATTATCAAAATCGGTTCATAAACGAAGAAGTTATCCCCGAACATACATTTAAAAAATATATATACGGTCGAATTGAGAAACCTCCTCCTTTTTTGAAATCGGTTAAAAACGCTGTGCTTGAGAGCGCGCTCGCGGCGAGAGCGCGGCGAGTCGCTGCGAGAGCGCGGCGAGTCGCGACGCTAGCGCGGCGATACGCCAGCGATACGCTCGCTTATTGCCACTCGTCGCATCGCCGGCGATACGCTCGCTCGTGGAGACGGCTCCATAGAGAGTGTATAGAAATAGGTGGCACGACGATACTATCGCCGGCGATACGCTCGCTCGTGGAGACGGCCCCTTAGGTAGTTCTTCGTAGTAAATTTCTGTTCCCTGAATGTAAAAGGAAAAAATAAAACTCCGAGCAAAAGTCACATTCTCAACAATCTCACATTACAGTAAATAATTTCAGCTGAGAAATAAATTCACAATCCGAGTCGAAAATGAAACCTAACACACATACATACATATCCATTTGTATCATTAAATAAAATGAATTCCGCCTCACACACATACATACATATCCATTATAAAATGAATTCCGCTACAACATTTTCCAGAAAAATAAGTTACGTTTAGAATTCTGTACCTTACCGAAGCGTATTCGATGAATCTTCCTTACTGAATTATCCAGAATGCCGTTCAACAAGACCTACAAAGCAACGAAAAGACGTTATCGTTAACCCTCGTGTCATTTTGCTTAGGGCTTATGAAATATCCTCGCATCTTCAATCCGTAGTCCATACACGTACTGTAATGTTTCATCCGTCTAAACCTTCGGGAACAAATATCATTTCGAATGATGAAAACCACATTAAAAACCGAGTTATAAAAGATTTTGAAATTGTAACACTGAATAAAAATATTGGCACGATGCAATACTCATATCATTTTGTTGCATTGTTATAAACAGATAATAATGACAGAAATTATTGGCGTAAAAATGATAATCAGATTTTTTAATAATTTTATCAACGTTATCAATAGGATAATGAATGGGTATCAACAATTTAAATCACCAGCGTTTATGTGTACGTGCTTGGACGTTGATGAGGTTATTATCAGTTACATATATAATAATTAAATGTAAAAGATAACTACAAAACGTTTTAACCTCAGTACTTAGAAATATATAATTATATAGTACTGGTTTGTGGTCCTTGCGCTGGCGGTTGCGGGTTCGATCCCCGCACATGACAAACATTTGTATTGGCTAAGCACTAGTAGAGTCGAAACAGCGACGCTAATATAGTCAGTAATACATTTATTTATCAAACACTTGTTTTTCGTAGTATCAATGTATCCACACTAATTCCACAAGTTTATTATCGCTGTAAAGTTTCTAAATAGCGACAAAATCTCACGTCGTCCGAGTCAGTAATAAATGGCACGAAATTGCCCTAATAAAGTGACTTCTTTGGTCCCAAAATGGCTATTAGCCCCTGACCGCAGGACAGCCAACCTCCCAACATCAATTATTTAAATGAATACAGATTATTTAATCTCACTTTGGATTTGTTCACATATATTTTTTTAATAAATTGATGTTTTGTTCTTAGCTAAATATTTTTTTTCTATCCATTCAATCCGTATATGAAGACTATTTCAATGAGACCTTTTATAAATTAGGTCTATAAAATGTTTAACAGTGTTGAGAAAATACTGAAAAATAATACATTTGTAATAAAAAAAATTTTGAATAATTTTATTCAAGTCTTAAATTGATTAAATGAAAATTTTGTAACACATAATAAACATAAACACAGTTTTTTTTAATACAATACTTTAAAAAACTCTTTAGATAAATCGGTTTAAGATGGCATTTAATTTTTGCTATATAAAATAATATCTACGTTTTGAGAATTTTTTCAAGAGACATTAATCAATAATAGAGTAAGATAGCAGGTTAAGCATCGTTCTCCCAATTTTTTTTTTTCAATTTCATTTTCTTTCTAGGTTTCCAACTTTATAGACATGTCAGTCCTATTTCTCTCAAACTATGAAACACACAATTCACAAGCATTGGAAAATTCCACGCTATTGACAATGCATATACATACAAAGAGTATCAAAAGTAATATTATCACTCGACATTTATAAATAACGAATGTCAATCCTACTAGATACGCGTACTTATCTACTAATGAATCTAGCGACTGATCGACTGCCCCCACTATCTTTTATTGTATCCATGAATTACTTTCGTCTCCAGTTAATTTTAGTGATGTGACTTGAAACATCGTCAAAGGTATTGTCAAATATTGTTATACGTATATTTCTAATATAACTTCAATATTCTGTATTGACAGCGTAGTTTTATGTGTATTTTTAATATAAACTTCAGAATTTTCAAGTAACTGCGGAGTTTCTTTTCGTTTAGTCTGTGTAGAAACTAAATTCCGTATTGGCGATAGCTACACATTAAAAATAATTGACTTATTAAAAAGTAATATAGTATTTAATTTGTAAAAAATTATCTTGAAATTAGCTTACTTAAATTAAAAAAAAAAATCGTTTCGGAATATTATGCAACAATGATATCATGCAACATTCTTATTTTCTTTTTTTATATAATATTTTGATTTTCATCAACATTAAATAATAATGAATAAAAAGATATTATTATAGTTAATGCTAATGCTGCCGCGTTGGCGCAGCGGTCACAGCACTGGATTGCGCTTGGCTGTTGCGCGGGCGGTTGCGGGTTCGATTCGCGCACACGACAACATTTGTACTGGCCATATAGATGTTTGTCGTGGTCTGGGTGTTTGTGTAGTCCTTGTGGGTCTCCCCACCGTGCCTCGGAGAGCACGTTAAGCCGTTGGTCCCGGTTGTTATCATGTACACCTGATAACGATCGTTACTCATAGTAGGGAATATATCCTCCAACCCGCATTGGAGCAGCGTGGTGGATTAAGCTCCCATCCTTCTCCTACATGGGGAAGAGGCCTATGCCCAATAGTGGGATATTACAGGCTGAATCGTCATCGTGATTATAGTTAGTATATAAGGAAGTAAAAGTTCCTCCTCATTCCTCTAATCGATATATTGTGTACTAACTAATGCACCAAGTATTCTTTTTATCGTAACGTACCACAGCGGCAGCGTACTGAACTATACGCATATCGTAAATTATTCTATATTTACACTTTACTTACAAAAACTTTTTAAAAGTAACTACTGGATATCTTCCAATTCCGCCCTTAAGGCTTAAATATAATATTAACTAATTAAAAACGTAAGGCAAATTTGTAACATAGTTAACTGCGTAGGTAGTTACTAATTACATGGATTTGTGATAATAGAGAAAGATGGAATATATCTGTTGGAAATGGCAACATCAAATAATTATTTATTGATGTATTGTCTATGTCGTTGTCGCCCTTCAGAAGACCTCTCTCTTGCTTCCTGTGCTCCGAGGTGTTAACACGTCTATCAGTATTGTTCTAGATTAAGTATTGCAGTAATAAAGTATATATTTAGTAAAATACCAGTTTATTTCATTAGGTTATGGGCCCAGTATGCCCTATAGTTAGTTAGTTAATAATAGTGTTATTAGCTAGCATAGGCGTGGCGCATAAGAACAGATAGACGCGTGAGTTGCATCAAAATGGCGGCGAACACATTCTTAGCAAATGTTCCGAAGCTGTTAGGCCGCGAGAACTACGATGAATGGGCTTTTGCGGCGGAGAATTTGTTGGTACTGGAAGGTATGTCAAATTATATTAAGAAAAATGATTCAGCAAAAGCAGCCGCAGATCAGGATGCAAAGGCAAAAGCAAAATTAATATTGACCATCAGTCCATCATTATTTGTACACATCAAGAACGCATCGACAACCTATGATCTTTGGGAAAAATTAAAATCGATGTTTGATGATTCAGGTTTTTCACGTCGTATAACATTATTGCGCAATCTTATTTCAATTCGCTTGGACACCTGCGAATCAATGACAAGTTATATTACGCAAATAATAGAAACGGCTCAAAAACTGTCTGGTACAGGATTTATAGTAAATGATGAGTGGGTCGGAAGTTTATTGCTGGCCGGTTTACCTGAAAAATACTTCCCGATGATAATGGCGATAGAACATTCGGGCATCGCCATTACTGCTGACGTAGTTAAGTCAAAGTTAATTGATTTGGCAGGAAACGACACAGAGGGCGCAAGTGCATTTTTAGGTAAACGTCAAACGCAGAATAGCAATAGCCAACATTCATGTCATAGAAGGAATGACAATGACAGTTCATTTCATTATGGCGGCACAAATGTCAAAACGAATAAAATGAATATTAAATGTTATCGCTGTAAACAGTTTGGTCATTTTAAGTCGCAATGTCATAAAAGTAATACAAATCGAGTTGAAACGAAAAGGACTAATGCATTTTCTGCAGTATTTCTTAATGGAATGTATGGCAAACATGATTTCTATTTGGATAGCGGCGCAAGCGTTCACATGACTGCGGATGTGAGCTTGATGCAAAGAAATGCATGTTATACACCAAAAATAAAGGAAATAATTGCTGCGGACGAAAATAAAATGCCGGTGCTGTGCTGTGGTGATGTAAATATAATAACAGTCACTCCAAGTTGCAAATATGAAGTAACATTGAAAGATGTATTATGTGTACCTAACCTTACTACGAATTTAATTTCTATTAGTCAACTTTTAAAAAATGGAAATAGAGTACAATTTAAAAAGAGTTGTTGTTACGTTTATAATCAGAAAAATGAACTTGTGGCTGTAGCTAAAGAAATAAATGGTGTTTACAAGTTGGATTACGAGAAACCTCAATGTTTATTTACATATACCAGCAGTGAGATATGGCACAGGAGAATGGGGCATTTAAATATAACCGATTTGAACAAAATGAAAAATGGAGCAGTGACAGGCATATCATTTACAGACGGTGCGATGTCGAAAAATAAGAATAATTGTAAAATATGCTGTGAAGGCAAACAGTCTCGCTTACCATTTGCCAATGTAGGGACTAGAAGCAACGAACCACTTAGCATTATACATGCAGACGTATGTGGGCCAATGGAGTCGACTTCTATTGGAGGAGCAAGGTATTTCTTGATTTTCATTGATGACTATAGCCGAATGATTTTTGTTTATTTTCTTAAAGAAAAAAGTGAAACATTTAACTGTTTTAAAAATTTTAAGTCTTTGGTGGAAAACCAACACAATAAGAAAATAAAAATATTCAGAACAGATAACGGATGGGAATTCTGTAGTAATGAATTTGAAAATTATTTGAAGCAGGCAGGTATAGTACATCAAAAAACAAATCCTTATACTCCGGAGCAAAATGGTTTGAGTGAACGTACAAACAGAACCATCGTTGAGAGAGCTAGGTGTTTATTATTCGATGCCGGATTAGACAAAAGGTTTTGGGCGGAGGCCACTAACACGGCCGTCTATCTCAAGAATAGATCTGTGGCATCGGGACTTGATAATAAAACTCCGTATGAGCTTTGGACAAACAAGAAACCAGATTTAAGTCACGTTCGTATGTTTGGAAGCGAAGTAATGGTTCATGTTCCAAAGGAAAAGCGACTGAAGTGGGATACTAAGTCAAAGAAGCACATCCTAGTTGGTTTTTCTGAGAATGTAAAAGGCTACCGTATCTATGATCCTATAAGGAGATGTGTTACAACTAGTAGAGATGTGATTATTCATGAAAATTTAGAAAATTGCTCAGAGAAAGTAAGTGCAACAGTTTCAGTTGGGGATAACAAATCAGAGGAGTCAGGCAGTGCCAATATAAAAGGTGAAGACGAAATAAAAGTTGAGCCAAGTAGCAATGAGCTTAATTTATCTTCAGATTTAGAATATAATGATGCTTTGACTGATTTGGACTGTAAGTTGCAAAGCCAAGAAGCTGATGACGAAGTAAAATCAATACCAAAAAGTCCAGTAATTACAAAAAGAATAAAGAAACAGCCCGAGCGCTATGGTTATTCAAGCCTATGTACAATGCATGATCCAGAAGTAATCAGTGACCCTACCAGCGCCCAAGAAGTCATGCAAAGTCCGGACAGAGACAAGTGGGTAGAGGCGATGAAGGATGAGTTGCAAGCTTTTGAAGAAAATGATGCTTGGACACAAGTTAGTGAAGTACCTAGTGATAAGACAATAGTGCAGTGCAAGTGGGTCTATAAAAGGAAAGTTAATAGTGATAACAGTGTTCGGTTTAGAGCCCGTTTAGTAGCCAAGGGCTTCTCTCAGAGGCCTGGGATTGATTACGAAGAGACTTTTTCACCAGTAGTAGGATATTCTACTCTTAGATTATTGTTTGCTTTGTCAGTACAGTTAAACTTAGATATCATACATCTAGATGTGAAGACAGCTTTTCTAAATGGTTATCTTAAAGAGGATATTTATATGTATCAACCAGTCATTAATTGTGATAATAACAAAGAAAAAATTATTGTTAAATTAAATAAAGCGATTTATGGGTTAAAGCAGTCCTCTAGATCTTGGTATGAGAGAGTAGAACAATGTTTATGTGAATTAAATTTTAAGAAAAGTCTTTTAGAACCTTGTGTATTTACTAAAATTGATAAAAATGTAAAAATAATTATAGCACTGTATGTTGACGATTTTTATATATTTTTTGATAATAATAATAAAAAGGAGACTGAATATTTAATTTCTGTGTTAAGTTCTAAATTTAATATTAAAAATTTAGGACAGGTACAACAATGTTTGGGCATGAGAGTTAAAGTAAATAAAGAGTCTAATATGAGTATAACTTTAGATCAAGAACAGTATATAGAACAGTTACTGAGTAAGTTTAATATGACAGATTGTAAAGATGCGAATACTCCAATGGATTGTAAATTAAATATTCAAAAGTCAGAAAATTGTGAAAGTCAGATTCCATATCAACAGTTAATAGGAAGTTTAATGTATCTATCAGTACTAACAAGACCTGATATTGCATTCAGTGTTAGTTTCCTCAGTCAATTTAATAATTGTTATAGTATAGTTCATTGGCATTATGCTAAAAGAATACTTAGATACTTAAAGAAAACTAAAAATTATTGTTTAAAATATGTAAAAAATAAAAGTGAATTTGTTGGTTATGTTGATGCCGATTGGGCTAGCAATTGTATAGATCGTAAGTCATATACAGGTTATTGTTTTGTAATGTCAGGCTCACCAATCTCTTGGGAGAGCAGAAAACAAAGAACTGTAGCGTTATCAAGTATGGAAGCTGAATATATGTCTATAGCTGAGGCTAGTAAGGAAGCTATGTATTTAAGATCTTTAGTGTATGAGCTGACTGATAATTTATATACTGTAAAGTTATTTAACGATAGTCAAAGTGCACAGAAGTTGTTGGCAAATAATAAAAGTAATAGAAAAAGTAAACATATTGATATTAGGTATCATTTCGTTAAAGATGCAGTTTGTAAGAAAATTATTAGTTTAGAATATTTGCCCACTACTGCTATGCCAGCTGATATTTTGACAAAATCGTTGTATCCTATAAAGCATTATAAATGTATTGAGTTTCTGGGGTTAAATTATTTGATGTAGTTGGGGTGTTGGAAATGGCAACATCAAATAATTATTTATTGATGTATTGTCTATGTCGTTGTCGCCCTTCAGAAGACCTCTCTCTTGCTTCCTGTGCTCCGAGGTGTTAACACGTCTATCAGTATTGTTCTAGATTAAGTATTGCAGTAATAAAGTATATATTTAGTAAAATACCAGTTTATTTCATTAATATCAAATTCCAGCAGAGTTGTATGTATAATCCAATTATCCTTGATGTCCAGTGGTAGGCGTAAATCGGGTTACATCTAATAATTAACGCACTTACTAAATTAGCCACTCGGCAGATATATACTTTTCACGAGTTATTTTATTATGATTTTTTATTTATAATATCACTTGTGACGGCTTTTCTTTCAAGAATTTTAAAATTATTTTTTTTATATTACATTTATTCAACAAATAGTTTATACATAATGTATAATTACTTTTAGATTCAAATATAAAAGGTATAAAATTAATTATATAAAGTATAAGTACTTTTTATATTTATTGATTATACTAAATATTCAATAATGTTTAAGGTTATTTTTTTTATAAAGTTTGTTAAAACTAATATTATTAGTAACAACGATTAATAATTCAAATTGTTTTTGATAGCTATTAAAACTAATATGTAAATACGAGAGTTACTTTAAGCGAAAATTAGTGCACCAGATTAATACAGTACACAGAGTTAGTTTTTCTGTATTGAATGGGAGTAACAAAATAGACAAGTAACGAACTATCTCAGCCATACATAGATAGATTAAAAAACAAACTTCAATAGAAGTAACTAACTACAAACCCAAACAAAACGAAAACTGAGAACCTTTTAATTAACGTCGTACATGCATTTTATTCGAATAACACTTGAAAACATATTTATTTTCAAACACGCGCACTTCACTAGAGGATTGAAGTTCGTTGAGAAGTCGATACTTCCAGACAATGATAAGAGAAATAAATGATATTTCACAATGACGATACTCCGACCCCGAGCTGGCTTTATCCAATCCAATATTGATTTGAAGTACCTTCTGAATGAGCCATTTGGTATATGCGAGTACTTTTAAAATACTAACAAAGAAGACTAAGCCCTATTTTTTTATTTTTCAACTGTTCAATTTGTTTCGTATATTTTCTTTGTGAGTATGATATAATAGAAATATTTAATAGTTAAAAGTAATATCAAAATAAGTAATATATCATCTTACTACGTTTTTATTTGTAAATATGATTAAATGATCATTCATATTGTGAATATAATTATAATAATATTGTATAATTATGCATAAAATACATTATTTTTTAGCATGGACGCCGACTATTATCGTTAGAATCAATAAAAAGTAGTCAACTTAATAAATATCCAAACAAGTATAAAATGCTATATGCAAATTGAATCTAGCACTTTAAATTTATCTAATAGTGGTTAAAAATGGTTTATTACTATAAAAATTTCATCTGAAATATATTAAAATGATAAAAATATATATCAAACGTAATTAACGACAAACTACTTTGTCAGAACAAACTTTGTAACCGAACCAATCTTCGTCGAAATGAAATATTCAGGCATGTTTCACACATTTCATTTATATTTAAAATAATTCTGAAATTAATTAAAGCTTTCAATGATAAAATTTTCATACATATTATTATGTATTTTTTTTTTATTTGGCATTAGCAACACGAGACAACAAAAGCATATAAATAATAAATAAACAAATATCAGATCGTCTGCTCCTAAGGTAAGCAAATTGTGTAAAAAAGCTTGTGTTATACTCCGTCTATTCCTTTCTAGTGGAAGGATCATCCCTCTTATCATCATCAAAAATCATCATAAATTTTCAATAATCATTCATCATTTTAACAGTACTTTAAAATAAAGCCATTCATTTAATTCACAAAGCAACAATTATTTTACAATATTTGAATAGCAATGGAAAGCTAAGTGAATTCTTTTGAAATTCTTGATTAAATTTCGGCTAATATCTTGAAACATCGAGTATGTTCCGTACAGTAAGCCTATAGTCTTCCGGAACAAAGGAAGATACTTTTAAAACGACAATACAAAATTACCTCAATTTCTCAAGCAACTATAGTAACGCGAACGAGATGTTAAAAGACAGCCATTAGTAGAGGAAAGAGAGGATTTCGACAAATTGGAAAAGACACTGTTGGCAAATTACATAATATAATCTTTTTGTTCCCAAAGCTAATAGGCAGAAATAAGAGATGTCTTCATTTGCATAATGGGATGTAGCTTAAGACGTAGCTCTTCTTTTTTTTTCAATCACATTCCGTAGGCGAAGAGATTTGTATTTTATTTATTTGAATATTTCAATTATTTATATTATATTCTACAATTATACTATATTTATATACGTCTTAATTACCACTAGGTGCCTACATAATTATGAACTAAATGATCTAAATACAGTAGCTTCATTATGAGGTTGTCTGGAAGAGATCGCTACTGAGCGATAAGACCGCCTTTGTACATTACTATCTCTATTTGTAAATAACTGTTTTATGTAAATATTTTTTGAGTGATGTGCAATAAAGTATATATTCTATTCTATGATTCATGAGAAAACTGAAAACTGACTTCTTCTATCTCTTTGCCCCCAGCTTTCTGTAAGTCACCTAAATTCCTTTAGCACATCATTTGTAGCTTTCTAATAGACAGTCACCGCGTTGGCGCAACGGTCACAGCATTGGTTTGTGGCTGTTGCGCTGGCGGTTGCGGATTCGATCCCCGCACATTGCAAGTATTTGTATTGGCCATACAGATGTTTGCCGTGGTCTGGGTATTTGTGCAGTCCTTGTCGTTCCCCCTACCATGCCTCGGAGAGCACGTTAAGCCGTCGGTCCCGGTTGTTATCATGTACACCTGATAGCGATCGTTACTCATAGTAGGGAATATATCCGCCAACCCGCATTGGAGTAGCGTGGGGAAGTAAGATCTGATCCTTTTCCTACATGGTAAAAGGGGACTATGCCCAGCACTGGGATATTACAGGCTGAAGCGTATGACAGTGGTATACATTTAATAACAGGTTTGAAGTCAGTTAAAGAACTTTTCTTTTTTCTGATTTTAAAAAAAGAAGGAGGTTCTTATGTAGGTACTATATTTTTCTCATTTTTCATGTGTCACCTAATTTTTTTTACTCTGTGTAACGATTTTGATGATTCTTTTTTCATAAAAAAGGACTAGATTAGTGCTTGTCATGTGGTCCTATTTAAGTCTGATCGAGATTTGACGAGTGGATTTTTTTCGGATCCTAAATAATGCGTATTTAGTTCTCATTTTATTACTCGTCGACGAATATTGGTGGCGGTTATATTGATTGAGGTCAAGCATAAATATATAATTGTACATTTGATATTTACTTTCATATTACTATATTATTTATTTCAAGGTATATGTATGTAACTAATATAATATGATGCTGCACATCAGAAAATTTATTTTTTGTGAAAATAGCAGCACTAGATTACAAAATATATGTTGCACCATGATCTCCTAGACTATGTCTGTCGGCAATAGACGATATTGTTTCTTGATTCTCATTCTTTTCGAGTCTATTCAGCTCCAAGATGTGGATATAATCGTAAAGATTTTCCGTTTACAGCGGACAAGTAATAGAAAGTAATGCGTTTATCGCTGTAAAGTGTGGGTACAATATCAGCAATTTAAAGGGTACTCTATGTTCGATATTAAAGCCAAAACTGTCTTTCTTTAATTTTTGTCCGTCTATATATCTTGGCCGCGTATCACGTCTAACTATATAAAATGTTACTTCCGAATTTCTAACTCCTTTCCGTAAAGGAGACACATACACTAGATTACGTGAATTTTTGCTGTATATTTTTTTGAGCATTGACCGACCTTCGTTCTGATTCGTTATCTTTCTCAGAATTCTATTGCACAAATTGTCTGCAGTTACTTGGCAGTTACCATAAATATTTCTTAATTAATCAAGTTGTTTGATTTTATAATTTACTAGCTTCTGCGCGCGACTTTTTCGGCATGGACTCCGCTCCTATTGGTCTTAGCGTGATGATATACAGCCTATATCCTTCCTCGATAAATGGGCTATCTAACACTAAAAGAATTTTTCAAATCGGCTCAGTAGTTCCAGAGATTACCGCGTTCAAACAAACAAACAATCAAACAAACAAACAAACTCTTCAGCTTTATATATCTAATATAGATAGATTACCAACTTACATTTACGTATCAAATTTGAAAAATAACTCCATCAGCCTGCACTGTTTTACACGATCAAATATTGGCTCAATTTATATACATACTAGCTGTGCCCGCGACTTCGTCCGCGTGGAATTTTAACAAAATATTTATTGCTCAGTCCGCAGTGGTAAAATAAAAATCTAATATAAAAGTATCCTAAGTTAGTCCTTATTAAATCAGCTATCTGCTAGCGAAAGTCCCGTCAAAGTAGGTCCAGCTGTTTCAGAGATTAGCCGGAACAAACAGACAGACAGGCAAAAATTGTAAAAAAATATGCCAAATGAACTAATGTCAAAGTAATTTTTATAATATTATTTCAGCGTATAACGGTGGCACTATACTCTATAGCTCTAATTGATCAGAATGACTCAACGAATGTCCTCGAAGTGAACTTAATATAATATTTATTTTCAGTTTGGTGTTTTGTCCTGAATTTATTTATTACTAGCTGCTTTGCCCGCGACTTTTTCCGCGTGGAATTTAACAGAAAAGTTATTGTTCAGTTCGCAGTTAAAAAAATAAAATAAAAGTAGCTTAGGTTACTCCTTATTACATCAGCTATCTGACAATGAAAGTCCCGTCAATATCGGTCTACCCGTTTCAGAGATTAGCAGGAACCAACAGACAGACAAAAATTGTAAAAAAATGTTAATTTGGTATATGTTCCATATGCACTATTTTGAGATTTCCTTTTTTATATAACTAGGTCGGCAAACAAGCGTACGGCTCACCTGATGGTAAGCGATTACCGTAGCTTACAAACGTGTGCAACACTAGAAGCATCGCAAGCGCGTTGCTGACCCTATCCCCAATTCCCCCCAGGAGCTCTGGTCACTTTACTCACCAACAGGAACACAACACTACTTGAAAATAGTATTATCTAGCTGTCATCTTCTGTGAGTTTACACTAATATAAAGCCAATTACGATTATTAAATACATAATATAGGTACATTTAAAAATAGATTGAATCACTATCCGATCATTTACCGATGTCCGATGGTATCTGAATTTTTTCGAAGCATTGAACCTTGATAAACAAACGTTAATGATAGATAAAAAGTTTTTTTTTTTCAATATTTATCTATACTTATAAATATATCCTACGATAAGTCTGAAGCGATTAAAGCAATGTGTCTTCTTATTCTTTATTATAATTGAATAAATTACAATGAAATTACTTTACTATTATTTTTTGGGTTTGTTTGATTTGACTATCTGACATAATTATAACGGTATCTCACAGTAAGAAATTTATAATCTATTTTTCTTTTTCGTCATCAAGCTCGTCTTTATCTGTCCATTACTTCTATTTTCAACCTTTGAATCAAAAGTTTGTCATTTATTATTTGTGGTTAAACAACATTAAGAGCCTGTTTTACTTCCTGCCTATAAAGTACATCCGTAACTTATGAAATAAACTATCAGCAACTGGTACAACAGGCCCTATGACAAAGATCGCCCGGCGGGGCGACGGCGATGTCTTCAAAAGCATTGCACAGTATAGCGACGGGCACGAAACGGGTGTCGGCGTAGCGGGGCGATCGAGCGATGCACGGGCGACAGTGGATCGACGGTGACACGGAAGCGACGAGAACAAACTAGTTTCGTTTTGCTTTTGTCGCTTGCGCCGGTACACAGTGTTGTATTGACCGCCAGCTTGTTTCGTGCCCGCGCGAGATATCGCTGCCTGATCGCTCCGTGTCGCGTCGCCCCGCTGTCGCCGTCGCCCCGCTGTCGCAAGTTTCGTGTCCGCGAGCTAAGAGTTTCACTGTGTTTGTGTATGAGTCAGAGTGAGTCAGAGAGAGTACTAGTCCGATCTCGACCAAATTTAAATTAAACGACACAAGTACCAGTTTTCGAAAAAAAAAACAATTACCAAAATCCGTAAACACATTAAAAAAATATTGCAGTCTAATTATGAACGTCCTCCTTTTTTGAAGTCTGTCAAAAATAAGTAAGGTTCCAGATATTTCGCGCAAAGAGAGCTGACACATGCTAGAGAAGGGACAGCGTGATAAATAGACGACTTAAGGCGCCTGGGGGGGCAAAACGCCGCGCTAGCCGTTTTTTGTGCAGTTTTTTGAAGCTATCTACTTTTTATTGGAAAGAAATATCAAACTAATACAAACACATTTAATTTCTACATAATTTTGATTACATGATGGTGCATTTTTTTTATTTTTTTAAAGGATTACATTTTAAATAATCGCCTTACAACGAAACCACAAAAATGAGAAATAATTACTGATACTGTGCGTCCCCTCGTGAAGTAAACATTATTTTATTTTGCTACCGACACTAATGGATTGACAATTTAATAAGGAACAATTCGCATGAAAATTTTTTTCGAAAAGACCTAAATTTGATGTGTTATTGATTTTTTTCTAAAATCTGGGCGTATTCACTACTGTACTCAAGCGCGGTGATTTGGAATTCAGTCTGCCGCAAGGTTTGGAGGGAGAAGCTTGTGTCGTTTGTCACCGTCTCGGCTAGCGCACGCTCACGTCATATTATAAATCTATACGTCTATACTCTATACATACAAATAAATAAAAGTGGAGTGTCCGTTTGTAATAATAAAATAATATCCTTTTACTAAATGCATATCCATGTATACACGGTACATATACCAAAATTACATTTTTTACAATTTATTGTTGTCTGTCTGTCTGTCAGTTTGTTCCGGCTAATCTCTGAAACGGCTTGACCGATTCAGACGGGACTTTCACAGACAGATAGCTGATGTAATAGGCTGTGTTACTTTTATTTTTATTTTGTATCTCTGCGAACTGAACAATAATTTTTTTTTAATTCCACGCGGACGAAGTCGCGGGCACAGCTAGTAAACAATAATAATTTATTAGCATATTGTTAGCATTTTTTGTTGACTTTTGTTTGGGTTAGTTTTTTTTGTTTGTTATTTATTGTGAAAGGCGCTGCTCTGTGTGTGTATTTAAAACTATTGAGTTTTTTTTAAAAACGCTATTGTTGTGTAGCTGTAGGTATCTAAACAATGGTTTTAGCACCTTTGAAAATTATAGAAACGACACCCATGGTAAAGAGTTTTGCTAGCTAATTTAATTTGACCATGTATAGGTTTTTACTTTTTACCTAGACCTACGTTAAAATAAAAAAATCTCTATATATGTATATAAAAATGAATCGCTGAATTTGTTGCTAAGCGCAAATCTCGAGATCAGCTGAACCGATTTCACTAATTCTTTTTTTATAATATTCTTTGAAGTACGAGGATGGTTGTTACGGTGAGAAAAATTAAAAAAAATTGCCTGAAAAGTCTAAAAACAACACTTTTCTATATTCCCATACAAAAGATTCGTAATAATACTTAAAAGGCAATTTGAACTTTAATACCATACAATAAAGTTTAAGAGTTAGTGGAGGGGTTCCGGAAAGGCAATTGAGTGATGTTAGTATCGTATAAATATTAATGTCAATATTTGTCAATATTTTAATATATTCTTTACTTTTTATAGCTAACCAGTAACCCGGTGTCACCAATAGCAGAAATAAGTATTAAAAAAATTAATAATTGTGTTTGCTCGCAAACGAAAAAAAAACCGACTTCAATTACATCGACAAGTAATACAACATAATAAGACGAAAAAATGTCAAGTAAATACGCGCTATTAAAGATTACTCAAAAAGTTGTAATCAGATCTCGATCTAATTTCACGAAGACTACATGACAAGTATTAGCTTTCGATTAACGTAAGAATCATCAAAATCGGTACACCGAGGAAAAAGTTATGCGGTATAAAACAACGTAGGTCGACGAAAAATTAGTCAAGTAAAAACGCATTATTCGATATAACTCTAAAAGTACTTGTCAGATCTCAATTAAATTAAAATGGGACCACATGACACGCAATACCTTTCAATTAAAACAAAATTGATCGAAATCGGTCCACCCAGTCAAAAGTTCTGAGCTAACATACATAAAAAAATAAAAAATACAGTCGAATTGAGAACCTCCTCCTTTTTTGGAAGTCGGTTAAAAACTAAAGAATCGACTGTTAGGCGGTACGAAGTTCGACGGGTCAGCTAGTATATAATAAAATTTAATTTATTGTTTTCATTTTATTTTTCTACTTACAATGTCTGTGAAATGAAATGAAATGTGATGAATGTGTTGCTAAGAGCAAATCTCGAGAGCAGCTGAACAGATTTTTCTTACGAAAAATTAGAAAAATTGCCTGAAAAGTCTGAAAACAACACTATTCTATATTCCCATACAAAAGTTTCGTAATAATACTTAAAAGTCAATTTGAACTTTAATACCATACCATAAAGTTTAAGTTTTAGTGGAGGGGTTTCAGTAAGACAAAACAATTGAGTGACGTTAGTATCGTATAAATATTAATGTCAATATTTGTCAATATATTAATTTATATATTTTTTTGTTTTTACATAATGTAATTGTTGACTTATCAACTTTCTTTTTTCTTTTTTTTAATCTTTTTACTAGCTGACCCAAATTGCCGTTATCCCGAATAGCAATTGAGTGACGTTAGTATCGTATAAATATTAATCTCAATATTTGTCAATATATTAATTTATAATTATTTTTTTTACATAATGTAATTATTGACTTATCAACTTTCTTTTTTCTTTTTTTTATCTTACTAGCTGACCCAAATTGCCGTTATCCTGAATAGCAAAATTAGTATTTAAAAATAATAATTAAAGAATCGACTGTTAGGCGGTACGAAGTTCGCCGGGTCAGCTAGTTATTTATAAGTTTAAGTAATTATACTTCATTGTTAGTATTTATTGAACGTAAGTGTAGTCACTGAATTCATTACCTAAAATATATACGCACCAATTAACATTTATTTCTTATAAAAAAATAATATATTTTTTTATTGAATGCCGTGCGGTCTGCGGATCCCTAGATCTGTAATTTTTACGTGTATTCGCAAGTTGTTCACCAAATGCCGCTAGATGTGCCGCGAGAGGTGGGGTGCGGCAAAGAGGGAGCGAATGCTCAAGGTTATTTGCTTGGCATACCGCCTTAAGGAAAGTTGTGCGCAATGGATGCAACAATAGTTACTATTTTCTGTAGTGTGTGGTGACAGGCTAGATTATATTATGTGTTACCCACAGGGTAGTAACATAATAATATAATGAACTTACGTACTGATAATAAATTATCTATAAAAATATTAAAGCACGTATTACGACATAATTATAATAAATCATTATAATCTTTATCATAATTTGTATGTAATCTTTAATATATATTTTTGATAATTCAAAACTAATTAAAATAAAAATACAAATTAAAATGATAATTATATAGCTAAATCTTAAAACGGTATATTCGGTTTTCCTCGAAAATTTTCTTACTTGTTATTGAAATTATATCTCGCGCATAATATATGCCGTTAATTAACAATTCGAACCAGTTTGCAGAGTTCTGTGATATTAAAATCGTATTTTTTAACACGACTAGGACGTCAAACAAACAACCCCCCCCCCTAATTGTCAGCGGTTACGTAGCATATACATAATATAGACACCTACAACGCAACGCAAGCGCATTGTCGACCCTACCCTCAACCCTTCCTAGGAGCTCTGGCCACATCACTCACCACAGAAACTTAACACTTGTGAGCAATATTATTTAGCTGTGACATAAGCGCAATAAAATAGCTTTTACAAAATTCAAATAATATGATAAGAAAACTTCTAAGGCTTCGTGCATTCGAGTTGACACGTACTACTAATATATTTCGTACATTTTGTGACAATTTCAACAGGCGTTTGAGTCTTAGCAAGAGCACATCAAACAGAAATCTATCTTTGATGTCAAATAACATTCATATTTCTCGCGAACGAAACCAATGAAGTGAATACAAAGGATAAAAGGGAGAGAGTTAATATCTAAGAATTTGAAAACCTATCAAAAGTTAATTATAAAATATATATTCGTCAAATTTTTTCATTTCAAATTATTACGATTGTGAAAATTATCAAAAACAGGTTGATTTTTTTGCATAGGTATATACAAACAAAAACTTAAAAAGTAATTATGTACCTACATACGATTACTAGTTAGCCAGCGACTTTATTCACATAAATTTTATTAATATTTCATGTCACGCTATCAAAAGATATAAACATTCGTTTTAATAACATTTTTTAATGTTCCGCTCCTGACAGTTGTAGCTTGATATTATAAACGAAATATTAATTAAATAAACAAACCTGTTTTGGAACGAAGTTCCTCATGGAGCGGAGGGGTACCCTAGCCGGTAAAAATGTCCGTAACGTTAAAAAAACCGTAAGACTTTTATGTATGTATGATGGCTTACAGTGTCTAATGTATAGTCTACGTGATGAATGTTATTATTTATACTACTATATACTGTTATATATTGCAGTTTGTCATAGTGTCATTGTTAATAAAATAAAGGTATAGAGATAATTTTGTAAAGTAGTTTTTTTATCGATAAAAAAATCATAATAAAAAATGTATTACACGAATTATTATTTTCTTTATACCTCGAATAGAACTTGAAATTATTATTTTATAATAAGGAACTTTGTTCCTATTTGGTGTCCCACGACACCACATGGTTTTTTTTATTAAAGACAATCAGTCATCTGTTCCTAAGATAAGTGATAGATATAGGATTTAATTTCTTTTTAATTTTATAATAATTTAAGTTACCTGACCTGTTTATTTTACCTGTTTTATTTATAGCCTATTCGACCTTTTTTTTAATCAAGCTCAGACATGACAATAATTAAAAAAAAGCCTAACACACAATTATGTTTCTCTGCCGTTCTGAATACACTAACACTGTATACACTATACATAGACTGAGCTGTAGGCAATTTGAAGAAAAGCAGACATGAAGAAAAAGCTTTATGTGTGTTCAAAATTGTATGTATATTTACCATATTGTAGAACTTCATATTCTATATCTGATATATATCTTATGAATATAAAATTTTATAAAATGTAATGGAACAAGTCTATGAAGTGAATTATCATAAAACATTTTAATAAATTAAGTCATCGACTGATTTGTCATCAATAAAAATAGAAGTCAATATTTTCCAAGAAGCTTTTAATAACAGTACCTTCAATTCGCTCGTTCATTATGAACTTGTACCGCTGAAAAAAAACATCGATTCAAATCTCTACTACCGACAACTAATGAGACTCAAGCAAGAAATTTAAAAAAAAAACTACTGAAGATGATCAACTGAAAATGAATGGACTTTCACCGTGATAAAGCTAGACTACACACACCTTTGACCACAAATGAAAATTGACAAAGCTTTGAGATTGAGAGACATGTTGGGAAGTGTTAACGTATCCACCATAATATAAACAATTCTTGCAAACTCGGATTTTAACGTGATTTTTTTTATTATCTTATACTATTAAACGAGCAATTCTTGTAGATACAGGTTGCCCCGTAATGAATGGATAATCCTGAACGTGCGTGTGCGGAGGGGAGGTGGGTTACAAAACAAAATAAATTTTTTTTTTTATCTCAAACAGTTCTCGGTATATGCCATTTTTTGGAAAATTTAGAAAAATCCCAGTTTTTCTCACATTTGTGGGCACCACGTCCGCTATTTGAGGCCTAGATCGGATTTTTTTTCTTTAAAGTGTTTCCTAATAATCCTGTTCCTTAATTATATTTCAAAAAACTCAACTACTATGAATAGTAGTTTACAAGAAGTCGCTAAACTTAAATTTTAATTTTGAAATTTACTTAACTGCTAAGATTGAGCACCTGTGCTGTGGTGTAAAAAAAATGTATAGGAGTTGTCGCGGCCAACTACTTAAAAAAAATTCTACTTCATAAGAATTCTAAAACAGTACTATACTATCTACTTTATATCGTAAAATTATTGAGATATAGCCATTAATATGTAAAAATAAGCATTTCATCACAAAATTGAAAAATTATTTGCAGATATTTTTTTTTTTTGAGTTTTTATTAAGTAAGTAAAGCTGTCGACCCTAAAAATTAGATTTTACTACCTGCTCGGCTTATTCAGATGAATTCTAAACTGTGTGAGGGAAAACAAAAGGCAACAGTGCTTGGTAAAATTTTCTGAAAAAATTTTGATCTTCGATTCTTCTTAACATTTCTCTGCAGAAAACCATTCGTGCACGGCAGTTGCGTTGTTGCATCGTTTGTACACGTGTAACTTGATACGGATGAAGTCCAAATTTTTTTATTTGAATTTTTGCAAAGTCCCCAGTTCATTGTGTAAAAAAGACTAATTTGTACGTTTGTTGAAAGAAAGAAGAGCTGTAAAAGAGCGACATATAATTACAAATGTGAAAACACTCAACGCTCCAATCTAGCCTGCAACGTTGAATCGCGGACTTTTTTGTAGACCTTTTTATTTATGACATCACATTAGAAACCTCTAAAATTATTATTAGTGTTTCTCTACTATATTATGTATCTTTTATACATATAAACCTTCCTCTTGAATCACTCTATATATTTAAAAAAGCGCATCAAAATCCGTTGCGTAGTTTTAAAGATCTAAGCACATATAGGGATAGACAGCGGGAAGCGACTTTGTTTTATAATATGTATTGATGATTATGTATGTCGCTAGGAGATCGGGGTGTACTTCCGTTTAGCCCATACCTCCTATCGATCTGAATTTTGGTGCACATATGGATTTTGGCTCGCTGATTAAGAATATCATACTCAAAATACTTGCAAATTCGTTACAAAAAAAAATTAATAATAACCCCAACTATCTAACTTCAAAATTAGACCGTTAATCGACATAATTTCGTTACAAAGAACAAAAAACACCCATCACTGCAGTAATATAGATATAGAAATCCGAAAAATAACCAAAACCGAATCGTAGCACCCCACTATCCACGTGGTCTCGGTCTGTCCTACCCCTAGAGTGATCTGTAGAGAGCCCGGTTAAGCTGCTTCCTACGCATTCGTTAACGCGCTTTCACACGAAGGGCGAGGGCTGCCCTCCCTCCGCGCCGGAACCAAGCGTTCTTCTAACCTCAAAGGTGGTAGGTTAAGTTTTTTTTTGTTTTTTTTTTGTTTTTTTGTTACAAAATTATGTCAATTAACGGTCTAATTTTGAAGTTAGATAGGTAGGGGTGTTTTTTTTTTTGTAATAAATTTGCGGGTATTCTGAGTATGAAATTCTTAATCAGCGAGCCAAAATCCATATGTGTACCAAATTTAGATCGATCGGAGGTATGGGCTAAACGAAAGTTTATCCAGAGATCGAAGTTCGTTTGTGAGATTTGCAACATTCAACATTCAGTGCTACCCGCATTGTCTTTGTGGGGTACCATAAAAAAATAAAAGAGGCCTTTTACACGATGTCCAAATTTTAAATATATTTTTGAATCAAACCAGTATATCACGACGCATATCGTAAGATAACATTCATTCTTTGATTCATAAAAATCATTTCACTATCAAAAGTTATCGAAATTTGGATTTTCCTTTTTGAATCACAACGATAAAGCAAAAACGCTGGGTGAGTGTGTGTGGTGGTGACATTGACATGTTTAAATGTGATCCAAAACCACCACCACCACTTCAGCCTATCACAGTCCACTGTTGGACATAGGCCTCCACAAGTTCGCGCCCGACATTATGACGCGAACTCATGTGATCACCACGCTGGGCAGGCGGGTTGGTGACCGCAGGGCTGGCTTTGTCGCACCAAAGACGCTGCTGCCCGTCTTTGGCCTGTGTATTTTAAAGCCAGCATGGATGGTTATCCCGCCATCCGTCGGCTTTTTAAGTTCCAAGGTGGTAGTGGAACTGTGTTATCCCTTAGTCGCCTCTTACGACACCCACGGGAAGAGAGGGGGTGGCTACATTCTTTAGTGCCGTAACCACACAGCACACAGCAGTGATCCAAAACGACAATACAAAATTTATTTTTACGATTATTTGGAGTTTACTCCTTTTATATAAGGTATAAAAAAATATGAGGTGTAAAATCTGTTGAACGAATGACCTCGTTATGTTTTTTTGCCTTTCACTTTTTAGGCATGAATATTAGGTAATTCGTATTATTTTTATTTTTGTGTGACACATGAGGAAAATCGAAAATGTTTTTTATTATCATATCAAAATTTTCGATCCAGCGGAATTCGAACCCCGCTTGCGATGCTTCAGGTGTTGCAGACGTCTATAAGCTATGCTAATCGCTTACGCGCAGATAAGCCGTACGCTTGTTTGCCGACCTAGTTATAAAAAAGACGCTTAAGAACGTATGTTCAACATGTTTATTTAATTATTATATACTAGATGACCCGGTGAACTTCGTATCACCTACGTATATTTGTGAAAAATATGGACAAAACACTTTCAGAACGCACCTATAAAAATTTGACAACCAATTGACAGTGTTTTTCATCAACATCAAATTTCAATGCAATTAACATTTTGTATTGGAAAATTATATTGTCGTTTTTAGTATTTTTCGTTACTTATTATTTATGTTTCCCACAGTTTAAACCTTCCCTGAACTTCCTCAAACATTTTAAGATCAAAATTAGCCAAATCAGTCCAGCCATTCTCGAGTTTTAGCGAGACTAACGAACAGAAATTGATTTTTACATATACAGAGTGTCACGTAATGAATGGATAATCCTGAACGTGCGTGTGCGGAGAGAGAGCACTGTTTGCGTTTCTCACACAGCTTAGAATTCATCTGAATAAACCGAGCAGGTAGTAAAATCTAATTTTTAGGGTCAACAGCTTTACTTACTCAATAAAAACTCAAAAAAAATATCTGCAAATAATTTTGCAATTTTTTAATGAAATGCCTATTTTTACATACTAACCTACCTCAAAAATTTTACGATATGAAGTAGATATTATAGTACTGTTTTAGAATCCTTATAAAGTAGGCTTTCTTTTTAAGTAGTTGGCCGCGACAATGGGAATTTGAAATGGGATTCTAAATTTTACAAAAAATGGCATAGACCGCGAACTGTTTGAGATTTTTTTTTTGGTTGTGTAGCCCACCTTTTCCTCCATACACGCACGTTTAGGATTATCCATTCATTACGGGACATTCTGTATAAGAAGATAGATATATATAGAAGATTTAACAAGGATATTTCATGTAGCGGTATTCTGCTCTGCGACCCCAGTCGACCTTTAGTTGTTGATATATATTTTTGAAGGGAAAATTGTTCCTATTGATGATTAAGGTATGGATTTGATGAGTAAGGTGACCAGAGCTCCTGGGGGAATTGGGAATAGGGATGGCAACGCGCTTGCGATGCTTCAGGTGTTGCAGACGTCCCCCTATAAACTACGGTAATCACTTACCATCAGGTAAGCCGTAAGCTTGTTTTCCGATCTAGTTACAAAACAAAAATACATTCCGATCAGGAATCGAACCCGCAAACCGTCGGTGTTTTAGACGATTACTCGCACCACTACACTAGAGCGGTTGTTATAAAAAATAATACGTTTACACGTCGTTAATAAATACTATCTACAATTTTAAAATAATAAAAAAATCTAGACAGGAAAGGACTTCTTAGCTCTTTGTATTAAATTAATCAATTGCTTTTCAATACAATTTTACAGCCCTGATAATCATTATCATACTTATTACACTGTATTCGATGATAACAATCAGTTCTTTAGATATAAAAACTGTAATTTTCGCGTTCGATTGTTAGTTTCAGTTACTATTCGACATCTGCGATATGTACCTGTCTTAATTTTTTTTCTTTTTGATTTAATTAACAGTAACATATGTTTCGTATAAAGAATATTAATTTAGCATTCAGTGATTCACAAGACTGTTTACATAAATGGCTAGTGGAAATAACACTATGAACGAGGCAAGTATACAATACCGTCTGATTTTGTGTATTAACAGTTTCTAATTATTGTACTTTTCTATAAAAATACTATTGATACTAAATATTTTTGAAAAGAAACTTCTTTAGGCACATGAGGGGTAAAATACGATTTCTACGAATTTCATATTATTAATATCAATGTTGATGTCACAAAAAGTATTGGAGTTCTTCCAACATGGTGCTTCGGTAAAAATTAATTAAAATATTCTATCAATAATTATGATACTTCAAATTTTAAATAAACATTGACATTAAATGAAATTTCAATAAGCATTGACATTATCTTATATCATACTAGCTGCTGCCCGCGACGTCGTCTGCGTGCGTTCACTGCTCGTTCCCCGTAGGTGATAGCGTGATAATATGTAGCCTATGTTCTGACCCGACTTCTTAATAATATTCGTGCCAAATTTGAAGTAAATCCGTGCAGTACTTTTTGAGTTTATCCCGGACATACATTTGAAGAAATAAAGGTTCACTGCTCGTTCCCCGTAGGTGATAGCGTGATAATATATAGCCTATGTTCTGACCCGACTTCTTAACAATATTCGTGCCAAATTTGAAGTAAATCCATGCAGTACTTTTTGAGTTTATCCCGGACATACATACAGACAAACAGACAAACAGACAAAAATTCTAAAAACTATATTTTTGGCTTCGGTATCGATTGTAGATCACACCCCAAGTATTCTTTTAAAAAAATATTCAATGTACAGTTTTGACTTTTCTACCATTTTATTATATGTATAGACTAGCTTCTGCGCGCGACTTCGTCGGCGTGGACTCCGCTCCTATTGGTCTTAGCGTGACGATACATAGCCTATAGCCTTCCTCGATAAATGGGCTATCTAACACTGAAATAATTTTTCAAACCTGCCCATTAGTTCCAGAGATTACCGGGTTCAAACAAACAAACAAACAAACAACCAAACAAACAAACTCTTCGGCTTTATAATATATTAGTATAGATAGATAAGCAGTATTATTATTATACTCTCATATTCCTAAAAATAATATAAAAATCAAATTATACGTTTTTTCATTAACAAATTTCATAATTATATATTGTATAACTAATTATAATTACTTAATCTACGGTTGAAAACGAATTACAAATAGCGATACAATCATAATTTTATGTAATCAGAGATAAAAGAAGATCGCTTGTGAATTTGTGACGAATTGTTTTAAAAACGTTATCTAATTATGCCCAGCTTATAATATATAATTAGATTGCTAGAAAACATTTCACAAAATGATGATAGATTTTAGTTTATATCTTAAGAGTTAGTTTCTGCAACAAGAGTTATATACGCTCACGGCTTTGCCCGCGTTGATTACCCGATTTTGGCTTTTCCTTTTTTTACCAGTAAAACATAGAATTCTCCTAACGATTTTTTTTAAAAATCGATGTCATAGTTAAAAAAAAATTCAAAGTTAAAATTTTATCCTTTATATAAATTATGTATAATATCAACCAGCTAGACCCGCGATTTCACACGCGTTAATTTAAGGAAAAAAATAACCTATAGCCTTGTTCAGTAAATGACCAGTAATGAACCAGTAGTTTAAGCAAAACAAACAAATAAACTTTTCAGCTTTACAATATTATGATATAAGTTACGTGAAACTCTTTCGGTTGAGGCATTTCACGTCATCGCTTGGTGCAGTCTTTTTCATTCAACGTTGTCGTGTATAGTTAAGCGGTTAAGTAGGCTGGTGGCGAAATCAGCTTAACTGTTTTGGCTCTACCGGAAACCATTAATCTAAATATTTATTGAATAGTAGACCTATACTAGAAATGGTTTTCTTTAAAGTGTTTTTGCAGTAGAGCAGCAACGAATTATAGTTAGGTCGTTACGTATAGCGAAAGAGAGAGAAAGAGAGACAAGGAAGTTTTTAAAGTGTAATTTTTTAAATTAGCTTGCCGATGCTAATGAATTTAGATAATATCGAAAGCATATGCGCGATTAGGGACAAAGATATGTGGATTTAGTGCCGCTGTATATCCTGCAAGTATATATTCCAAATTTTATAAATAAACCCAATCTTTTTTAAAGAGTAACTGCGGAGTTTCTTGCCCATTCTTCTCTGCAGAATCTATATTCTGAATCGGTGGTAGTCTCACTTTTAACTAATTAAAATAAAACAATTTGTTACGCGTTAACAAGCGTAGGAACAGAGACGTCCGACTTTTGATTGTATCTAGATATCTAGTGACTGCAACTGAGGTAGGGCACAGCAGGAAACTTCCTGCTCAAAATATGGAACAGCCCGACTGGGGTAGTACCTCGACCTTACAGAAGACCACAGCTAAATAATACTGTTTTCAAGCAGTATTGTGTTCCTGTTGGTGAGTAAGGTGACCAGAGCTCCTGGCCAGATTGGGGATAGGCTCCTGGGGGATTGGGGATAGGGTCGGCAACGCGCTTGCGACGCTTCTGGTCTTGCAGGCGTCTATAGGCTACGGTAGTCACTTACCATCAGGTGAGCAGTACGCTTGTTTGTCGACGTAGTAACATTAAAAAAAAATCTAGTGCGTTCATAGAATTGTATATTTTTAACAATACTGTGTTTGTTGATTTAATGAATATTATATTAACTGTAAAATCCTTTTGATTCATTTACGTTTATAAATGAATAACTTGTAATTTTATTGATCAACTATTCATTTAAAATTTGAACATTTAATTTAAATAGGATATCCTAGCCACGATTTTTCTGTAACGTCTTTTTGTAGTTTCCATATACAAGAAATAAAAATAAGATGATAACGTTTGTAATTACTGAGACTATAAGTTAGATACGTTATACAGCCTATAAAACTTTACGAATCAAAATACTTTGTTTTTTGTTTTTTCTTTTATTGTATTTTACTGTTTAATTCTAAATGGTTAAATAAATTTGTGCATTAATTCTCAAAAAGTCATTCTATTACCATTACTCGTTTCTTAATGTCTTAACAATAGTCCGTAATATTGTTTGAATAACGGCAAAGTGAATTGATCTTACCGTCTTCATTGAACCCATCGCAATTGAAACTAAATTTGCATTTAAATTAAAATAATTATTCAATTGTTCGAAATGATAAGGTTCGCTAGAATCCTTTTCATTCTATCAAAGAATTTATGTTTCTATAAATGTAATTATAATTAAGATGATAAAGCTATTTAGCTATATATTAAAAGCATTTAAGTATTGTGTTTTATTCGCTTTATTCATTTTAATTTCATTATTATTTCCAAAGTAAAATATATAATATGTAATTATATATGTATACTAATATTAGGGTAGATGCAATAAATTTATAACTGGAAATGATTGTTAAAAAAAAGTTACTTAAAAAAACAAATGGAATTCAAATATGCACTAAATGTCGATTTTCTTCGCAGACAAAAGCCAAAGGCAGCCTGTCGGAAAATGGCAGTGGTATTGCTATAGAAGATACTCTCGAACGAAATGGATGGGGTCGGCCGTTGGAATTCATATTGGCGTGTCTCGGATACGCCGTCGGTCTAGGAAACGTCTGGAGATTCCCTTACCTGTGCTACAGAAATGGCGGAGGTAGGAAACTGATAGATGAAACCATTCTCATATACTGTCTTAAGCGTGTTTACGATTGCTTACATTTTTAGCAAATATTTCTGCGGTGAACATTACACGTTTATTCATAAAATAGTAACATTGACAAGTAACGTACTTATACTTACTTAACGAGTTTTAAAATATCCCATGCTGTAGGTGCGACATAAGTTAAGAATAGTAAGTAAAGATCAGATTAGATTATATAAAAGAATATGAAAGAGAATAAGAGAAGAAAATAATTTGGGTTGTCCGGAAGAAATGGCTAAATAGCCATAAGTCCGCCCATTGTACTTCACAGTCTGTAAATTATATTTGTAGTTGTGATGTACAATAAAGTATAAATAAATAAATAAAAATAATTTTTAAGAAATTAAACTTTAAAAAGTTTCATCACATTTGTTTTAAAAATATTTCGTAATCAAATATTTTTCCACGCTCCCTTACCAAAGGCTAACAAAATTTGTACTTGGGCGCGTCAAAGAAAATGCAATTTACGCATTACAAAGCTCATTTTCAGCTTCATGGGTCAACGCGAATTTCGCTTTGATATATTTTCTCCCTTTTGAAATATATTTATTTATTGATCCACCAACGTTTGTTCACATCAATACATACAAAAATACATAATATACAGAGCTTAACGGTCCTCATTAGTAGTCGTATATTAAATTATTATAAACTTTTACTGCTGCACTTAAAGAGAAAAATCTTGTGTTGTAGTTGCCTAAAAAGAATTTTCATAGACATACAAAGGTTTTTGCATGACCTTATTCCTCGATATCAAGACCGAGATTTAATTAGAAAAAGATATCATATAAGCATTTGATTTTAAAATATATTACAGAAAAAAATTTGGTACTCGTATAGAAATCTCAGTTTCACATGATTTGAAGACATACGAAGCTTGAAAATAATCCATCATTCTTTTTTGAGCTAAAATAAATTTACAAATTTATGCTACGGCTATTACGAGTATAATTGACAAAAATCTCAAAATAGCTTTTTGTTTTAGGTGCATTTTTGATCCCGTTTTTGCTGATGTTGGTGTTTGTTGGTCTTCCAATTTTATACCTTGAACTATTCGTTGGACAATACACTGGATTAGGACCATTAAAAACATTTGGAGCTATTGCTCCGTTCTTTAGTGGAGTTGGCTACTGCACTTTGGTTGTGATGACCATTGTACTAATTCAATTTATGGTTATCGTGGCATGGTCCAGTTTCTACACATTTATGTCAATTGGAGGAAGTATAGATTGGGGATCATGCAATAATACTTTCAATTCTATCAGTAAGTATATTTTTATTACATACTCACATTTAAATATATCCTCTACGAGTATATAATAAAAATGAATGTTACTATGTGCATAACTGAAGAATGGCTCGACCAATTCGGGTAATTTTTTTGTATGTTCCTTAAATTCCATGGATGGTTTTTATACTTAAAAAAAGACGTAAAAGACAGAACGAAGTCTGTCCGGGCTGCTAGTATTGTCATAAATAAATGCTTTACACTCAACGGCACGCAGAAGAATAAAAATCAATGTACACATATAATAGTGAGAACAGCGCCCAGACCACGCCCAGACTCAATAAACATCTATATTTACTACTAGCTGTCTGTGCCCGCGACTTAGTCCACGTGGAATTTAACAAAAAAGTTATTTATAATTTCTAAAATAAAAGTAGCCTATGTTACGCCTTATTACATCAGCTATCAGCCAGTGAAAGTCCCGTCAAAATCGGTCGAGCCATTTTAGAGATTAGCCGGACAAACAGACAGACAGACAAAAATTGTAAAGAATGTTATTTTGGTATGCGTACCGTGTATACATCCATATGCATTTAGTAAAAAGCGGTTATTTTAATATTAAAAACAGACACTCCAATTTTATTTATTTGTATTGATACACATTTTTATCACGAGTAGCCAGTACTGTGACTCCTGAACTGACCAGTCTATATTGTTTTGATAGATCTTGAAATATATTAAATATGATCTTCAAAGAAACCCTTAAACGAAATAGTAAAAGATTAAACAGTACAGTCAAATTCAGAACTTCCTTATTTATGGGGTCGGTTAAAAATTACTATATTTAGTGTTTGAACATTGAAACTAATTCAATTAATTTTCCTAATAGATTGCTTCAGTGGTTCCTACGACCTTCAATGCAGAGAGAATAATACAGGAGATGCTACAGATCTTACATTCTATATGAGACATTGTATGAGCATTGGCAATATATGTGAAATGACGGGATACCAACCTTATGACGGAAAATATTGCTGGGATGGTACTGAAACCGTTCCTTGGTACACAAACGCAACAAGAACTTTAGCTTCAGAAGAATATTTTAAGTAAGTTTGAAAAATGCATATTTCTTTTATTAAATACTAGCCGACCCGTGCCCACTTCGTTGGGCGTTAATTATCTTTTTCTTTGTGATGCATTACCTATGTTGTGTAGTTCTTAGTATTTACTAAGTTCTATTAGGTTCATTGTTTATAGCAAGTATTGGACGTATACACTCGTAATAATATCGTGTATTTATTATTTTAAATTACAGAACCAAATGACATACTAAATTTTAGAGCACTTATACCCCGTCCGGCGACTAATTAGCTTTTTGACAGCTCACGCCTATAAATTACAGTTTTTTTTTTCGGAATAACGTACTAAAAATTTTACAGTAATGTCATACTTTATTGACGATTTGATTGATTGAGTGAAGTACCCTGTGCATAACAAACAACCACAGACTATGAAAGAGTTCTTGAAATAATAAATCGATAATAAATCGACCATATGATAAAAATAATTTTACGTCATGTGATTATTGTTTCTATAAATTTAATAGAAAAAAGGAAATAAAAATAGTATCTATGACCCCCAAGATTGATTACTTGCAAGGAATTAAGTCGAAATCTTGAAATTTAATTGCAAACCAAGAATATAGAGCAATAACTCTGTTAATTCATTTATTTATTATTTATATATTTCATTTATAATTAAAAAAACTAATAATCGCATAAATAAATAATATTTTTAAATTAAATGTATTTAATTAATTCGATTGAAAGTTCTTCTTAAATAAAATCGATTATTATTTCGAATCGAATAAATAACGTGTGAGGCAGTCACTAATGTCAAAATTTCTTGAAGTGTCAAAAAAAATCATTAGTCGCCGGACGGGGTATAAATAAATAATATGTTACTTCAACGCCATCTATCAAAAATCCCGAAAACGACGTCGATAGACTAATAAATAGTCTTCTAATGGCGATAGATGGCGGCGAGAGATTGTAGTAGGGGAGACCAGGGATGGACGTAACAATTTTCGTTTATTTCGTTATATCTCACATAACTTTTAGAATATCAAGATTCAAACCAATACAAATGATAGATTAGTGTTTCAGCTATCTTTAACCATCGCCTTAAATGCAAATTATATAGGCATTTTTGAGAAAATTGAGCAAAAAAAATATCTGGAATCTGTTACAACCATCCCTAGGGGTAGGGTTGATTGTAACAGTATCAGGGGATGGTTGTAACAATGCAAATAAACACAAAGTAACTTTCATAATGAACATTATTATTTATCACAACACAATATTATTATTATTATTTATTAATCAGCCTTTAGGACTCACAATAAATTATGTCACAATAATCAAAACTAATTATTAAACACTTCTGAAACAAAAAAAAACAAAAAAAAAATTCGAAAGTCGTCAACAATCTCAGTCAGACAAATAGTTATGACATATATAACTTCTTTCGTTATTAATGCACTCTTCATGAGCCCATTGGTGACACTCGAGGCATTGTATCCATTTTTAATTTGACCTGTTGTTTGCAAAAAATTCAAAACAGACTAGACAAAAACAATCCTTGCCATCTGAATTATTATCAGTATCTTTTGTTATTCTAGTATCTTTTTTCGTCTTTTGTGTTATATTTCCTTTTCTTCCTTTTCTTACCTTTCCATTATTCTTCCTAGGTCCTGCCTTTGGTAGGGGCTTAAGTTCATAGGGACTAAACGATATCATTGTAACTTCCTGGAAAGCAGCTGAAGAAGTAGATGGGATTTGTAAATTATGAGTTGATGTCGATGCCGATGTCAATAGCAATACTGACACATCTACTTCCGAAACATGTAGTTGTTGGTGGGAGAGTTAATTTAGGAGGGGTCTTGGCAATAATAGTGAAGCTGGCAAAGGCGGTGAAGCTGGCAAAGACGGTGAACCTACCCATGGTGGTGTTACTTATGGCAATGGTGAGCATAACTCGCCCTGTACGGTCAGTAAATTATCAGTTGAAATTGCTTGATCTCGTTATGGTGGCGAACAGGACATTGCGCCAATCTGACGACTTGTTGAAGGAATAGGGTCAGGTAAAGAAGCTGGAACATCTTCTAACGGTCGATCACTAACGGTGCTGGGCAAAAAGTCCACGTCTGTGAATATTTGCGGGTTGACGGGCCAAAATCCTGTGCAAACAAAGCCTGCCTGTATTTTTCGGGATGAAAGTAACAAGTTGTTACTTTCATCCCGATCTATAAATTTTCCCGATTATGACAAACACGTGCTTATAGCCTACAAAAACTGTTATAAAAGTGCCATTCCGGATGCCAAAACATAAAGACGAATAGTTGTGCTATTTTACTCACAAATAACACACAAGCTAAAACATTACATAATTAAAACAATCACAGTTGAAAAAAACGGTCAAAACTTACTTTATGCCTAATTTTTCGGCACCGACCCATTATGTCCACAACTTGGCAGCACAGCGCCGTAAGCGCAACTGAGGGAAGGGGGGATTCAAAATGCCGCATATTGGTAAAGTAGCCGTCTTGGTAACCAACATAATTTGTTCAAAAACTCATTTGTTACGTTCATCCCGTGTTACTTTCATACCTGGTCTCCCCTACATTTACCATTTTTGAGTTATATTTTTATCTTTTTCCTTTTATCTTGTCACTCCTAAATAGTGTAGCTTTCTGTTAGCGAAAGAATTTTCATGATCGGATCAGTATTTGCGAAGATTACCCCGTATATACAAACAAAGTTATAAACTTTACCTCTTTATAATATTAGTATAGATAATCACATGACGTAAAATTATTTTTATCATATGATCGATTTATTATCGATTTATTATTTCAAGAACTGTTTCATAGTCTGTGGTTGTTTTTTATGCACAGGGTGCTTCACTCAATCAATCAAATCGTCAATAAAGTATGACATTACTGTAAAATTTTTAGTACGTTATTCCGAAAAAAAAACCTGTAATTTATAGGCGTGAGCTGTCAAAAAGCTAATTAGTCGCCAGACGGAGTATAGTGCACGTGACGATATATTTCAATAATGCAATTTGCTTTCAGATCGACGAAGTGTTAGACAAAAATAAAATAGAGAAATATTTGTATTGTAATATTGAAAAATCGAAATAAATATCCCGAAATTTTAATTACCTGTAAGTAATGTATCTAAGCCGATAAAATAAAACAGAAAGTAAAGAGAAGAAAGTAAGACTGAAGCTAAAGAAACAAAAAATTATGATAAACACAAATTAGAATTATTTCTGAAAAGACTAAACAACAAATAATAACTATAAGAAATATTAAAACAGAAGTAGTTATAGTACTTAGTAGAAATTAAAATGCAAAAATAGTTTTGAAGAAAACTTTTGACCAAAACTACGTCCGGAGTACCGATAAAGTAAAACAGAAAGTAAAGAGAAAATATATAAAATAAAAAATAAACGGCAGCGGGCGCCTACAGCGATGAATAAAATCGTAATAATGTCGTGCATTTATTATTTTAAATTACAGAACCAAATAACATACTATAAAGAACAAATTTTAAACCACTTAAATAAATAATATGTTGCTCCAACGCCATCTATCAAAAAGCGTAAAAACTTCGTCATCGATAGATTCAAATAGACAGTAAATAAAATAGAGTATTAAATAGTTAAATCTAACAGCGATAGATGGCGTTCGTTTCTTTGTCATTTTCATAATATATTTTAATATTTTTCTTTTTTACTGAATTTTTTTGTACAATTACAATAAAATATAGCCTATGTCACTCCTGAATAGTGTAGCCTCTCACTATTTTCAGCAAATCAGATAAATATAAATGTTTTAAAATCACCAATTAATTTCTAAGGCAAATAATAATGCTTGATTAGATTGAATTGTTGACACGGCACGTCAGAGGACGCAGGTTCAAATCCTGGTGATTTAAAATCTTTATATATTTTTATCTTTTTCCTTTTATCTTGTCACTCCTGAATAGTGTAGCTTTCTGTTAGTGAAAGAATTTTCATGATCGGATCAGTATTTGCGAAGATTACCCCGTATATACAAAGTTATAAACTTTACCTCTTTATAATATTAGTATAGATTTTTTATTTGACCTTGCTGTGAAAACTGCGTTAATTGTTGCGAAGTCAATATTCGCTTAAAATAGATAGTATAAGTTTTGTGGGTATTCGTTACGATTAGCAGATTAGCTTTTGTATGTAAGTCGTGTACCTTAAAGCGTAATGTCTTAATAGGATTTACGTCTACGTTGATTATTCAACTATAATTAAATTGACAATAAGTAGATACATATAAATTTTACGCTTACATCCAGTATAAGTACGTGTGTCATGGCCGCTATCACGACGAATAATAAAGAAGTGTATGTGTCGACACGGAGTCACCGACACGGAACTGAAGTTTACACCTCAAGAATAAAAAATTATTGTCGTAATATTTAAAAATTAAAGTATCTTATTTTAATGAATTAAATAATAACTAGTGGTCGCCCCGTAGTTGAAATTCGACCATAATTAATGTAAATTATAAGTTTCAAACTTTGAACGTTATTAAAGTTCTGTTGTCAAAGACTATACTTCTATAATAATAAACAAAAGAGTATGCGTGCGTTTGTGGGTAAAATATGTACATGGTAGTGAGTGTATTGTTTTTTTATTAATTTATTATTTTATGTATATTTTCAAGGTTGGCTGGTAGAAAATGCATGACTTAGCATTAAGCCCGCCTTTTGTACACACTTTTTTTTGTACAATAAAGAATTTTAAATAAAAATAAAAAAATATAATTTTAAAAAAAATATTAGCATTCTGCACTTCTTCTCTATATAAACTACTAGCCACCGCCCGCGACTTTGCATGCGTAAAGTTAGTAAATATACTATTAAAAATCCTTCTGCCATAAATACTTTAACTTCAATAACATTGGACTTTCACATAAAATACCACCCTCTGTTTTAACCCCAAAAGGGGGTTGATTTCTAAAGTTACATTATTAGCACATCACACAATATATAGAGCAGACATTTTAAATTTCAAGTCTCTTACTTCAAAAACATAAGACTTTCATACAAACTCCAACCCCCGTTTTAGCCCCTTAGGGGTGGATTTTCGTAAAATCCGTTCTTAGCGGATGTCTACACCCCATAAGGAACCTACATGCCAAATTCCAAGTTTGTAGGTGTTGTAGTTTCTGAGATTTCGAGATGAGTGACCTTTCTCTTTTATATAATTATAGATAAGTGTGCGAAATTTCATACTCCCCCGTCCGCGCAATTTTCGTAAAAAGGGTACAAAATTTTTGCTTCACGTATTAATATATAGATTAATAAAAATAATAACACTTTAAAATCAAAGCTTAAATTGGCGCTTACTGTTCGTATCGGTGCAGAAATGCAGCCGGGCTAGTATGCGTACACCGAGATAATCTCTTGACGAGAGAGATAGATAATGTCTACATCGAGTATTTTCTCGATTACCCTAAAATGCGCAATACGAGAGACATAATTCTCTTCCGAAGACAAAACGGAACGGAAACGCCATGGTATACAAAAGATATTATAATAATATTTATAACTAGCCGACCCGCGCCCACTTCGTTGGGCGTTAATTATCTTTGTGATGCAATTATGTTGTGTAGCTCTTAGTACTGTTTTATTACGTTCATTGTTTAGAATTTGACGTATAAAATCGTAATAATATCGTGTATTTATTATTTTAAATTACAGAACCAAATAACATAATTTATAAATAAAATGTTGCTCCAACGCCATCTATCAAAAAGCGAAAAAACTTCGCCGTCGATTGGCTAAAATAAGAGTAAATAAAATAAATAGACTAATAAATAGCGATAGATGGCATTCGTTTCTTTGTCATTTTGATAATATATTTTAATATTTTTCTTTTTTTACTGATTTTTTTGTACAATTACAATAAAATATAGCCTATGTCACTCCTGAATAGTGTAGCTTTTTGTTAGTGAAAGAATTTTCATGATCGGATCAGTATTTGCGAAGATTACCCCCGATATACAAACAAAGTTATAAACTTTTCCTCTTTATAATATTAGTATAGATTTTAATATATTTCGTTTATCGTAGTCTTTCTAATATTGACAACGAGTGGTTTATCTTCTTAAAACGTCAAAATCACGTCAAAATTCGACAAAACTACGATAACTAAAATTTCTTGTAATCTCTTCAATTGTCGTGACGAGAAGAGTATCACGTGCACGCATGCTAGCTACTGTAGACATAAAGAGATAATACGAGAAAAGGGGTAGACAAACTTTTGTCGTGGCGCGCATGCTAGCCCGGCAGGTATGCTATTTTGTCTATAGCTAGCTTACATAAACAGCTAAGTGTTGTAAAACTTCAGTCTCAGTGTCACTAAGCGTCGGCGTCAAAACCTAAGCGTGAACGTCAGTTGTTCCATTTGATTTCATTCACCACAGTCCTACCATGGGATATATATAGAAAATATAAATAAATTAAAAACGCATTATTTAACACGTCGTTTTAACGTTTCTCAAATAAACAAATATCATTATATTTGTATGAAAACCATTATGTCGAAGGACACGCCCATTGCCATTGCCAGTTACATTTAATATTTAATGTTTTGACAAATGCTGGATGTTAAATAAAGTGTAACAAATTAATTTACGAATTTAATTAACATTTATTACGCATTAACTATAGTATAGTTTCAAGGTTTAGTTTATCGAATATTATAAGTTAGTTACGAAGGTTTTTCAGACATTGAAAAATTATATATAATCTTTAGCATTTATCGTCTACGAATATATCTAATAAAATAATGATTTCCTGTTTTTGTAGATACTAATTGGGATATTATCGTTTCCTAAAAATACTCCTAATTACATTGTACTAGATTTTCGTTTCAAATATTACTATTACCTACGTGTTAATAACATAAATATATTATTTTGGCGATAAATCCAAGCCTTACTGTCTCTTTATTAGAATCCCTAATAGAGTATCAAAACATTAACAGAATTGTGTTGACTAGTAAAAAATGATTATATCAATCACTAGCCGACCCGTGCCCACTTCGTTGGGCGTTAATTATTTTTGTGATGCAAATAATATACTTATACTTAAGTTTTCATCTCGCTCACATATAACTACCACCCCCCCTTTCAACCCCAAAAGGGGTTGATTTCTAAAAATACATTATTAGTACACCTCCACACCATCTATAGAGCATACATTTTAAATTTCAAGTCTATTACTTCAAAAACATAGGACTTTCAAACAAACTTCCAACCCCCGTTTTACCCTCTTAGGGGTGGAATTTCGTAAAACCCGTTCTTAGCAGATGTCTACTCCCTATAAGGAACCTACTTGCCAAATTTCAAGTTTGTAGGTGTTATAGTTTCTGAGATTTCGTGATGAGTCAGTGACCTTTCGCTTTTATATATATATAGTTACTGAAAACAATTAATTATATTAGAATGAATATCATTATGAATGTTCGTTTAAAAATTACTTAATAAGTATTGTTTTATTGTTTTAGCGAAGAAGTTTTGGGACGAGGAGATGCTACTTGGGAGAATTGGGGAACAATACAGTGGCATTTAGTCGGTTGTCTCGCATTTTCTTGGGTCGTCGCCTTCCTATGTGTTATAAAGGTGAGCCTTTGTCTTATTTTTTTTATTATATCTTATAATAGCCGCATATATAAATTTTATGTTTTAATTCTTCAATTAATTTTAATAAGCAAGTTATTGATGTATTAGTTTATTTCGTCTATATTCATAGTTGATTAAAAATTTAACACATTTTACTGTAAATTGTTGAATTTAACACGTTTTACTGTAAATTGTTGAATTAAACAGCTTTAATTGAATTTAAAATGCCAGCATATTGACATCGTAAAATACCTAATATTAAAATACTAAATACTGAATAAGACTTACAAATAGTTTATTAACAAACTAGAATGTTCTTAAAAACAAAGTTTATTTATATGTGAAGCCTTACTGCGTCACACATTTAGTAATTTGAAAAAATAAAATAAACATTTTTAATTTAGGGCGTACAATCAGCAGGAAAAGTAGTCTATTTCACAGCACTGTTCCCGTATGTGATGCTGACAGCTTTAGTCATCAGAGGTGTTACATTAGAGGGAGCGGTAGACGGGATACTGTTTTACCTGTCTCCAAAATGGGAAACATTATTGACAGCTCGAGTCTGGGGTGACGCGGCTTCGCAGGTAATCATTTATAAGTAATTAATGAATACATATTCATTAATAAAAAATAATTATATAATACAAAGTACACATGTCAGAAGTAAAATTTGTTTGGCAAACTTATTAAAAAAAACGAATTTAAAATACAATAAAACAATAATAGGTAATTGAAAAAAAAAACAAAAAGCCAACGTCACGTGGTGTTCCCAGGCGGTCATCCATCCAGTAACTGCTGACCGTTCCTGACGCTGCCGCGTTACCGCGATTCAAGTTTCCGCTCGTTCAAATTTTACCCCTCATGCGGCTAAAGAAGTTTCACTTCAATAAAAATTGTATTTTGTTCGATATTAATGATAATTGTTACTTTTAATTATTATTTATAGCTAACTTCCCAAGAATAAAAGATCCCTTTTAGCGATAATTTCGCCCTTTTTTAAGAAACTTTAAAACTTTTTTTTTTGACAACTAAATATAATTATGTCAGTATGAAACTCAGTTTTCAAGTATAAAATAGATACATCATATTTTAAGGTAATTAAAATCATTAGATTTTTTTCTCCCTGAATTATACTACGTTTAGTATTTTTTTAATTTATTTTGATCTATTGTATACTACACAAAAAGGTATAAGAAATTTATTTATACAATAACACAGAAAAAATAAGATATTGTGTACTAAATGTTTCAAATAATGAAGTCGTATTAAACAAAGCGTTGTTTAATCTTGTTTCACAAAAGAGCTATTCTGTCACCCATTAAAACTTAGGAAATTTTGAACCAAGTATAAATCCTTCTACTGAATTTATCGATAACAATTTTGCCTTTCCTTCGCGTTATGCATAAATAAACACCTCGAAGCTAATTAAGTTGAAAATTCGTACAAATTGTGCGACGATTAATAAAAACTTCGAAATTCATTCGCACTGCTTTTATAAGGAATGTTTTCTTATACTTTTTCCCATGAAGTTTATCACTTTAGCTAATAGACGACCTTGTTAAGTTTTTGTTTTAAATGACACGCTTCTTGCGTGCTTCAACTATAATGGCAGGAATTATTGATTATTACATTTTCATAAAAATGGATATGCTTGTTTACCTGCATGTTAGGTATATATAACTATAGCATTATCAGTTCTTTGAAGATTCCATTATACGGATATTCTGGATTTTTTTAAATTATACTCCTTTTGGCGCGTTAGGGAAAAATGATGAGAGTAAATTTTTACGATGCGCGCGCACACCGTCACAATAAACCGACATCGACACCCTAAAGTTAGCTAGTCAACGAAGAAGAAGTTAGCAACGTGAAGCTAGATAGCCTGAAGTATGTGTACACTTTTCTTTAGTGTACGTTTTCTTTAATTTAATCTAATTACTGTTTTTTTTTTGAGAACTAAATGTTTGCCCGCATTGCGATAGCGTGTAGTAGTTAGCGTACAGTTTCGACAAATTCAGTTATTAAACAAATACATAAATACACAAATACATATATTAAAATTTTCATTTTATTTTTAACTAGCTTCTGCGCGCGACTTCGTCGGCGTGGACTCCGCTCCTATTGGTCTTAGCGTGATGATATATAGCCTATAGCCTTCCTCGATAAATGGGCTATCTAACACTGAAAGAATTTTTAAAATCGGACCAGTAGTTCCAGAGATTACCGCCTTCAAACAAACAAACAAACAAACAAACAACCAAACAAACAAACTCTTCAGCTTTATTATATTAGTATAGATTACTATAATAATACATAATATATTATTACTATATATCAGCAAGCTGTTTTGTCATTCAAATCTGATACTTTTATCAGAAAACTGTGATGTGTTTTACGTACCGTAACCTCATTCTACTTTTCCTTGTCAACAGATCTTCTATTCTTTCGGTGTTGCCTGCGGCTCTCTTGTGACCTTGGCTTCCTATAACAAGTTCGATAATAACTGTCATACCGACGCAATAATCGTCAGCTTTGCGAACTTCTTTACGTCACTTTACGCGGGCTTCGCTGTCTTTACCGTTCTCGGTTTCTTAGCTGCTCAGATGCAAGTCGGCATTGATCGTGAGTATTTATTTTTTATTTATTTATTTATACTTTTGCACACCAATACATACTCGTAATTGACAAAATAAAGAATTACATTTTTAAGTAGTAACACAGTTGCATCAGTTGCAACAGGCGGCCTTATCGCTAATGCAGCGATTTCTTCCAGGCAACCTTTGGGTAGAGGACTGATATAGAAAGTGTGGGTAGGGGCGAAAAATATATGAAAGAAATAAATATAAATATATATATTTATATCTAAAATATAGTACACATACTTTCAAACAAACATACATACATCTTTATATACATACATATATATTATAAATACATACATACACAAATAACTAAACATATATACATATAATAAATAAGTAACTAAAACGAAGGAAAACAAAAGACAACATTAAAGTCAAATAATATAAATAATAGTAATGACATTATTCAACATCATTTATGACGACAAATACATTTCTTTGATGAGTTTTTTAAAAGTATTCAATGATTGTGCGCATTTTATAGTGAGTGGTAATGAATTCCACAACCGACAAGCTTCAACAGTAAAGGATTTCGAGTAAAAGTTTGAGGAATGGTGCGGGATTTTTAAGATAAGGTTATCTTTTGAGCGCAGAGGTCGTTCGTGCGTGTCACAAAGGAACTCAAACTGCTGTTTAAGATACATCGGTGTAGCTGGACTAAACAGGATAGAATATAGAAGAGACAGGATGTGGGTATTCCTGCGAAATCTGATAGGAAGCCATTTGAGCTTTTTACGAAAATCGGAAACATGGTCATATTTACGCAATCCAAATATAAACCGAATACACAGATTCTGTAAACGCTCAAGTTTGTTTAATTGTTCCTCGCTTAAATTAACATAACTTGTATCGGCATAGTCAAGGATCGGTAAAAGGAGAGACTGTGCTAGCATAACTTTAGTGGGAATAGGGAGAAAGTTACTTAGCCTTCTTAGAGATCCTACTGCAGCAAACAGTTTTCTACTTAACTCATTAATATGATATGTCCATGACAGATGTTGGTCGAAAGTAATGCCTAGATTTTTAACCTTATCACTTATTGGAATAGATGTACCATTAATAACTACTGATGGAAGTTGTGACCAATCAATGCGCGATATGAGTTTCTGACTACCGATGACAATTACCTGAGTTTTCGAAGGATTAATTTTTAAACCGTATGATTCGCTCCAAAGTTCTATACTTTTGAGATCTTTATTCAACAGGTTAAAACATTCAGGTAGCTTACTAAGAGAGGATTGTGAGTATATTTGGAGGTCATCCGCATACAAATGGTAGAGAGAAGAAATATGGTTAGTGATATAAGAAATAAATAGAGAAAATAAGAGAGGAGATAACACGCCACCTTGGGGTACGCCAGGATTGATCGTACACCAATTAGAGGAATTGCCATCAATATGAATTCGTTGCTGGCGACCACACAGATAACATTGAAACCAGTCAGTCACCTCAGGAGATATGTTAAAAGAACGAAGCACAGCGAGTAGTATGTCAAAATCAACCGTATTGAAAGCATTACTAAAGTCAAGCAATGTTAACACAGTGACAAGTTGATTATCCATACCTACTCTGATATCGTCAGTTATTTTGACTAAAGCAGTAACCGTACTATGACCACGGCGGAAACCTGACTGAAAAGGATTAAGGAGATTATGTCGTGAAAGGTAAGGAGATATTTGCTGATAAATAAGTCGTTCAAACACTTTTGATAGAAATGGGAGAATAGATATTGGTCGATAATCGGAAAAACTAGAGGGGTTTGCTTTTTAGGTAGTGGGATAATTTGGGCATGTTTCCACATGGCCGGGAATGTTGAGGACTGGATAGAAAAATTGAATAGGGAAGTAATTATAGGAGCTACAAAGTCAAGAATTGGAATAATCATTTTACGGCTAATGCTGTCAGAACCAACCGCATCAGAGCTGATGCTCAAAACATTCTTCTTAACATCACATATGGTGAACTGAGTAAAAGTGAAAGCAGGAAAATCTGGAGTGGATAGAGTTGAAATTTGATTTAATGTATTTAACTTTATAGCACTGTTAATAACATCAGAAGATAGGAAATGCTGGTTAAGCTTGTTGAAATCTAATTTATTAGGATCAATATTTTGACGCGTTTTCCCAACTCCAAGTGTTTGTAGAAATTTCCAAACTTTAGAAGAATCACCTTCTTCAGTTAAACGTTTATGAATGTGGCGTCGCTGTTTATCCCTACAAAGTGTATTGCAGCGATTCTTAATCTTTTTGTACCTCTCATAGTTTATTACATTAGGGTTGGCCCTATATTTAGCTTTTGCTATGTTCTTTTTATGTTGCAGACATTTAATGTCATCGGTAAGCCAGGGTGCTGGCAAGTGCTTTAATCGAACTGGTCGTATCGGGGCGTGTACGTTAAATAAATCAATCACAATTTTATTAAACATTGTGACCCGCTGATCAATAGTATCTGCAGTGTTAATCAAAGACCAATCAATCTGTGCTGCATCTGCACGTAAGCTGTCAAGGTTAATTCCACTAAAGTTACGCAGCAGAAGGATCCTTGACTTTGCTTTAGGGGGTTTAATTTTGTATGATAAGTAAAGAAGATCATGATAAGAAAATGCTAAGGCATCGCACTGTCCATGCTGTTTAACATGGTCAGCGGAAGATACAATGATTAAGTCAAGAAGAGAAGGAGTGGAGTTTGGAGTAGAGTGCGTGGCAGAAAGGGGAAGAATATTTAGATTAGATCTGGTTATAACAGAATTGAGTTTTAAGGATTTATAATCATTTTTTAACAAGCATGTGTTAAAATCACCCATCAGAATAGTATGGTGGTATTGGGGAGTAAACTGTTCAAGGAGATTCTCAAGATGAGAAAAATAATCGATAGAACAAGAAGGATTATAAAAAACACATAAAAGTATCTTAGAGTGAGAAAAAGTTAATTCTACAAACAGATGTTCCGCACAAGGACCCGGTTGGGGTGTTGACATGCTGACAATGTTATAAGGTATATAGGAGCGTAGATATATGGCAACACCTCCACCGGGTCGATGCACGCGGTCATTTCGAATCAACTGAAAGCCCGGTAAAGAATATAAAGTGGAAGATAAACATGGCTTGAGCCACGACTCTGAGACAAGGATAGCGTGAAGGTTTTTGTTATCAAACGAGGACAAAAGATCAGAGTTGTGCAGGAATACTCTGGGCGTTTATGTGAACAACGTTAAAGTCTTTCGGAAAACGTGAAAAGGTAGTATTAAGCGATTCATTAAGGGTTGGGATACTGCAAAAACTATCTTCACTAATCGGTTCAGAAGAGGAGGAGAAAGAGAAAAGTGTCACTGTCATCAGTTACATAACTGTTGTCTGTCATTATGTGATTCGTAATATGTATATGTACTTAATAAAATAAATGTTTTATAATAAAAATACAAAAAAAAAAAATAATAATAAATAAATTAAAAGTATTCTGTTTAATTTCTATTATGTGCTATTATTTATGTCGTGTCATAAATGTTTGGTCATGCGGTTTTATCTATACTAATATAATAAAGCTGAAGAGTTTGTTTGTTTGTTTGTTTGTTTGAACGCGCTAATCTCAGGATCTACTGGTCCGATTTGAAAAATTCTTTCAGTGTTAGATAGCCCATTTATCGAGGAAGGCTATAGGCTATATATCATTACGCTAAGACTAATAGGAGCGGAGTCCACGCCGACGAAGTCGCCCGCAGAAGCTAGTTTCTTACTAAAACGTTTAAAAGAGGTGAGACTATAAAACGAATTCTCCTCAATACAATTTTACCACTTGTTATATTAGTTAATGATTAAATTATTGTTCCACTCTTACAACAACACTACACATTATAAAACTATCAAAATTATAAATAAGCAGAGTTTAAAGCTGTAATACATATTAGGTATATTTTAAAGAACGGTTAATTAAGTCATTAAAATATTAAAGCAATAAATAATGATAGAGTGATAAGACAAGTTAACAAGTATTAGTTCAACGAGTAATCAGTAAAAGATAAAGTAAATAAAAAATACACTTACAAAGTCCACTAGGAAAAAATATACAGTAAATGTATTTGTATTCATTCATTCATTAAAAATATAGGTATATTAATACATTAATATCAAAATATTAAAAGGTGAAAATAATGATAATATAAAGTTGTCGTAAAATTAATGTAATGTAGTGGTATAGTCGGATAACCGTGTGAAGAAAAATACAGAGTTCAGGACAAACTACGACAACTAAATATCACTTTAAATATACGTTAATTACCGCTTCAGCCTGTAATAACCCAAAAAGTTTGAGACGATGTAATAAAAGTTTCACTTTAAAAACAGAAATAAACATAACGCGTTAATCTCAGGATCTACCGGTCCAATTTGAAGAATTCTTTTAGTGTTAGATAGCCCAATTATCGAGGTAGGCCATAGGCTATATATCATTATGCTAAGATCAATAGAAGCGGAGCACTAGTGTAAAATGTTTCAAAATCGGTTTTTTTTTTCCTTTTGAGAGCTTCCGCTTCGTGCGCTGCGTAAACAGTTTAAGTGCGGGTAAAAGTCAGCGTGGAAAAATTCCGCGCGGACGAAGTCGCGAGCAGAAACTAGTAAATCAATAAAATGTACGTTATTAAAAGTTTTAAGAAAATATTAAATGTTCATTCACGTTTTTCTGTGCTTTATATTATGTATTGAAAATAATGTGAAATATTTAAGACATATTTTTGCCATTACAAATAAGAATTATAAATTGCTTTTCTCTCACCATATTATTTTATTGTCAAACAGCAGACGTCATGCAGAAAACTACAATTTAATTTAAGTCTCATTACCGTGCCGGGAATTTTACTCACATTTTTATCCTAAGTTTATTTAAAAATAGAACCCGCCATGAGAAAAAGTATTTTATTTGGAATAGAGAAATAATTATTAAAAAATAATTTATTTTTAAGGTAGGGCACCGCAGGAAACATCCTGCTCATTGTCTGTAGCAGCCCGACTGGGGAAGTACCTCAACGATAAGGCCAAAATAACATTGCTATCAATCAATATTGTGTTCCTGTGGTGAGTAAGGTAGCCATAGCACTTGGAGACGTTCAGATATAATGCAGATAGGAAATGTGCTTGTAATGCACCTGGTGTTGCAGGTGTCTATACTCGTAGACTACTCTATCCGCTTACCGTCACGTGGACCGTACGCTCGTTGGCTGACCTAGTCGTATAAAAAAATACCCCAATGGACAGTACTCACATATCTAAGTAAATTTCACAGTGTAAACTCCAAGCTAGCACTACCAATCAAATTCTGAAATTGTTTGGTAACCTTTTCGCTTTCGCTTTGAAGGGAAACATAACGAGAAAAAGAGCTTCTGAAATGTGCATATCCATCAAGTAGTACGAAAATGCTCAGCGCTTTAACAGTTACGAATACAGCAAATTTACAAATACAATGATAAAACATAACCAACATAACATGAAACTTTCATCAATATCTCACAAAAGGAATGCGCGGTTTTATTCCAATAAACTCCGTATGTTAAACAAAGGACGGGACGAAGCTAAATCTAATAAAACAACTGTTCTAAATTCAAATCTGTATCGAATCGGACACATATATTATATATATTTTTAAAGAATGAGTAGATCGAGTTATTTTTCGGAACTCGTGACTTAATAAATCAATTGTGACTATAGTATCCATTGAAAATATGGCTAAGTCACGTAATAAATACTTATAGCGATAGCGTTAGTAGTTATATAACTTACATTCTTAATTATTTTTTTTCACACAACAATCACATTAACAAATAAAACTCATATGTACATTTTTTTTGCTGTTGTGTTGGAGTATGGTTGAATGATTTGAACCCAGTTCAATTTTAAAAGTTAAAAAATAATAATTATCTTATTTGACACTGAAACCTAAATCATTCTAGTAAAACTCGATTCAGAACATCATATTAACGTATACGAATATGATATTTAATTGAAATTTACGTGAAATCTAGATTCACTTTGAAATTACACATTTCCACTAATTAATTATTTCCGACATTCCTAGCTAGAATATTAATTTAGTGAATAAATATTTGACAGTCCATTACTGAAAACGTGAGAAGGAAACCAAAACAGTATGGTCAATATATATAAAATGTTAATGTTATCTATTAATTAGAGTAATATCTATGACTCAGACAAATTGAGTTTATTTAATTAAAAATGTGAAAATGGCATTGTAACACAAATCATCAACACTTATAAATCCAAGCAATCCTCTATGTCTATGTCTTCAAAGCGACTTCTCGAAAACATACTGTACCAGCAGATTTTTTGGTATTTTCTGCTTGTAGGTATAACAACTTCATAGGGGGTCCATAGGGGCGGGGGGAAGGGCATATTGTATTTATAGGTACTACTTTTTTTCCATTACCATTGTGTTTCTGTTATGTATCACAAGTAAGTCAAAAAAGTATATAGTAGTTTTATTAAACACGAGCTACCCGGACAGACTTCGTTCTGTCAATAGTTAATATTAAAAATTAAATAAAAATAACGTTTTCCGAGTGGTGACTATAACTTTTGAATTTTTTTTAGTACCTATTTACTCTTCTTTGGGTCTTATGGAACATACAAAAAAGTAAATTAGCCGAATTGGTCGAGCCATTGTCGAGTTATGCGTTTAGCAACATTCATTTTTAACCGACTTCCAAAAAAGGAGGAGGTTCTCAATTCGACACGTATGTTTTTTTTTATTTTTTATGTATGTTAGCTCAGAACTTTTGACTGGGTGGACCGATTTCGACCAATTTTGTTTTAATTGAAAGGTGTTGCGTGTCATGTGGTCCCATTTTAATTTAATTGAGATCTGACAAGTACTTTTAGAGTTATATCTAATAATGCGTATTTACGTGACTACTTTTTCGTCGACCTACGTTTTATTATACCGCATAACTTTTTACTCGGTGTACCGATTTCGATGATTCTTACTTTAATCGAAAGCTAATACTTGTCTTGTAGTCTTGTTTAAATTAGATCGAAAACTGATTCCAACTTTTTGAGTAATCTTTAATAGCGCGTATTTACTTGACTATTTTTTCGTCTTATTACGTTGTATTACTTGTCGATGTAATTGAAGTCGCTTTTTTTTCGTTTGCGAGCAAACACAATTATTACTTATCTAGATAAGTTAGGTTCCAAAACCTAGACAACATCTTTATTGTAAAAGCTATTATTAAATTTACTTTAGTATTCTAAAGTATACAATAAAAAAAACATATGACGGTGGATAAAAAAGGGTATAAACATATTTTTATTAATTAAAACTAAGATAGTGTCATTCGGTAAAAACGAATAGAACATTTCAAAACAAAAATATTATACAATTCAACGTTATAATATACATAACTGTAGCCAAGTATCGGCCATACAATTGTTTACAGAGGCTCAAGGGTTCGCATTGTATTGATCTGCTCGAGTTGATTAATCCACGGTCAGTGCATGGTGTATAAAAAACTTTACATGGATCGACGGGCACTGCCTTCCCGTAACTACAACAAAAAACTAACATTTTTCAACTTCATACCCTTCAAATATTTATTCACGTACTGTTTGCAATGTTCCATTTTAATTGATGCTTGTGACAGTTTATTCTTTTTAATGGACTGAATTTTTCAAAAATAATTGTGTTTGCTCGCAAACGAAAAAAAAAACCGACTTCAATTACATCGACAAGTAGTAGTAGTAAAAGATGTAATTTCTAAGTGATAATATGTTTTTTTTTTGTTATTGGCTTACCAGTCAAAAATAGTATAACAATATTTTACTAAAATGACAGTTTAAAAAAAATGAAGTAGGAGGTTCTACACAAAATCAAATTAGGTACGAGATAAGCTTAAAGTCGAACCCATTCGAAATTGATGCAAAGTCCGCGTCGGTCAAAATTCTCGTTGACTACTGAAACCGAAATTTTTCGCAATCGCTAAAACTCGTTTTATTTCTAAGACTCACTGATTCTAAATCGAATCTGAGTTTTTTTAATAATGTTTTAACCGCTTCAAACTCTTCTAAACATAAAAGAATACTTCTGAAATGGGAATATTTACAGGTCACTGGTATTCTCGTTTACATTGTGTAAATCGAAACACACTACCTACCTATTTAAATTAATAATAATATTGCCCACGCTAATAAAGCTAAGTGGTGTATTTGTTTGAGTCTCCTGCCATGTTTACAGAAGTTTTCGTACCCATTTGTAGATAACTCAATGTATATAATACTATAAGTCTAGTCTTGTGATTCTCCAGATATGTTAAACTTGTTAAAATGACTTCATTCAAAATGTTTTCAACAATTTTTTCTTTGGTTGTATCTTTAGAACATACATATCTTAAACTTTTATAAAGTACTAGTAGACACGAAGAATTTCATACTATCATATTTTATTTTCTTGAATTTAGCGATTTTTTTTTTTACGCAAACTGTCATGACATTTAAAAAAAAATCAATTTGGTGTAATTTTTATTTATATAGACAAATAATACGTCAAGTAACCTAATAACACATTTTATTCGCGCAAAGAAAAATCTTGTTTCCATTTCACAATGTAACATATTCCGTAATTTACATTCAATTTTGTTTGAAAACACTATGTAGCTAATTAGAAGACGCAGTTTGTGATTTTATACATAAGACATAATTCGTTATACAACGCTGTTTTCTATTTATATACATTTTACATTCAACATTTGAACGTAATGTTAGCTCATTTGAATCTCGGAACAGCGGTAATGGATTGATCAAATAATAGCGTATAGATCGAGAATACATCTCAACTCGGCAACGTTTGCTCAAGTAAATTCAATTTTGAATCACCGCTATCGCAAATTTCCTAAGCTATAACACGTGACAGTTCCTAAAGTTACTGTTTTGTTAATTTGAAATACTTCAGTGATTTCAAACATGACTAAGTAATGGTAGCTTTATAATTTTTTTTAAGTTATACTTCTTTTGGCGAGTTAGGGAAAAATGATGAGAGTATTACAATGCGCGCTCACACCGTCACGAAAATAACCGACACGAAGAGGTTAGCAACGTGAAGCTACTAGCTAGCTTGATGTATAACTTCTTACGTGCGTACATAAGTATTTAATATCTTATAATATTCTCATACAGTCATCTGTTATTAAAGTAACCAACTTAATGTTTGTGTTATATAAATACACATAATAGACTCGGGTTCAGGCGGGAATTGAGCCAGCGCGACCCGCGGAGCAGAAAGCAGCAACTACAAACTGCCCCAACCTGCTAGTCATATTTACATGTTTTAAACTTATATCTAGAATAGGAAATATTTAACTAATATTGTACTTATCGTGACGTTTTTATTACGATTATTATTCAAAGAAATTTAGGAAAGTAAACAATCTGAAACAATTCAATTGAATAGCCGAAAATTCTAATCAATATTTTTCGTAAATATTCGCGGTATTATAGCATTAGAAAAAGGTAATACTATCACTATATTATGATTGCTTATAACGTGTTATTGAAAAAACAATATCAGTAATCTACATAGATAAAACGTAGTATTAACTGTCGTTAATCTGTTGTAACTCTAGCACTTGATATACTTAATAATAATATCGCTACACATAATTTTACAAACTATACACACGGCTAATACGGCTTGTAATAAAGCTTCAAATAATGTAGTTTATGTACAGTTTTATGGTATACAAAATAAAACTGTATAAAGGGCCCCGTAGACGATCAAATATTTGATCAAACTTCATATTAAATTTCTGTTTGACAAACGTGTTTGTCAAATTATTTGATCGTGTGCGGGGCTGCGGGTTTTTTTGATATGTTTGTTATATGAAACATGAAGTTTGATCAAACATGTTTGACAAACAAGTTTGATCGTTTACGGGGCCCATAATTATCTCTAATACGTATTCCTAATTTATTAGTTTCATATACTTCACTATTATAGTCCTTGTGGGTCTCCTCACCGTGCTTCGAAAAGCACGTAAGCCGTAGGTCACGGTTGTTATCATAAATACCTGAAAGCAATCGTTACTCATAGTAGGGAACATATCCGCCAACCCGTAGTGGAGCTGCGTGGTGGATTAAGCTCCAATCCTTCTCCTACACGGAGAAAGAGGCCTATGCCCAACAGTGGAATGTTACAAGCTGAATGCGAGTGCCTATTATAGTTTTTGTAATTGTAATTAAAACTGATGAATATATTAGGTCATTTTTATTTATTTTACTATTTTTATTCTTATTAGTTTTGTATTCCTTAAAAGGGTATCGTAATCATTAGAAGTATGTATACTAGGTAGAGTTATAATAGGATTAAATGAAAACTGATTTTAGTAGCTTATTAATAATAATCTGTAACAAAATAGAATAGTATTTATATATTTAATACATTTAATATTTTAATTATTTAGTAATTATTTTGACTAAAGGTTGCTTATAAAACTGGGTACCTACATTACCTAAGTTTGTAATGTACCTAATGTTAAGATGTAATTTTTGATTTTATTGTTTGATATTTTGCTACCTTAACTTCCCTTTATTATCGTTTAGTTTTCTTTTTTTTTATAAATGATATTATTTTTGACTTTATGACGAAATAAATGTTTTCATTTCATTTAATTTCATTTCATTTCACATTTTAACATTTTTCTACATTGTATTTCTTGAAAAAAAAATATTGATAAGAAATATTTAGATTTATACTGTTTGTTATCAGATGTGGCGCGAGATGGAGTTGGGTTAGCATTCGTTGTGTACCCTGAAGCGCTACTTCTGATGCCTGTTCCACAACTTTGGTCAATCCTTTTCTTCTTCATGTTGTTTATTCTTGGCATGGGAAGTCAGTTCGCTGGCATCGAAGCCATTAACACCTCTATTGTCGATCAATGGCCACATCTCAGGAAAAGATATTGGTTGGTAAGTATAAAGTATTTAATACACTTTGAACTTGTTTCAAAAGATAACTAAATGGTAATAATCTGTTATGTATTGAGAATATTGGTAAGGATGATTTATTTTAAGCATGAAAAAACAAACAACTTTATAAAATACAAGTGCATTTATAAAAAAAAAAATTCTATGGTATATTAATAATATTTAATAAAAAAAGTATGTAATAAATTGATATTTGATAGTCGATGTCTTCAAATTATTTATATTTTAATTTAAAATGATAAAAAAATTCCTTCCGTACAGATTACACGTTATTTTTCAATAAAATATCGTGTTCTTAAACTTTCTTAAAACAGGTCGGAGAAGAAAATCTTTCCTTGACAGTAACATCTGACCTTATCTTGCTTGAAATCCCTTTTCGCCCATAAATCCTTACCGATTTCAGATAAAAAGCTGACGTATGAAATAAAAGTTCTTAAGTTGTATTTGAACATTCAGTAATATTATTAAACAGAGAAAATCAAAATTCAATATTTGTTGCCAAACTGATTCTAACTAATTTTGTTACAAAAGTATTTATTTATTTAGTCAAAAGTCTCATATTCACGGTGCATAAAATTTTTGTATGATCAGTTACTTTGAAAACTAACAAAAATTGTCAAGTAATTATTACGTAGTCATTAATTTTAAATATTCAATATAATTCACATCACACATGTGTACAGACATCATTTTATTATATTTATCATCAGACATCATATCAACATTTTTTATTATTTTATTATATTATACATATTTTATTTTATATATTTATATTACTATTATCATTATTATTTTATTTTTGTTTTTGTAATTTTTTTTATTTATTTACTTTTATCTTGTATTTTATTTTATTCCATATAAATTATTTATATATTTTTTCACTACTGACATTATTTTAATTTTTTAAAATCTACAATCCGAATATTGTGGATATAATTATCTTGTCGATTCGAAATCTTTATTTACATACGTCTTTAATTTGAGGGGAGAGTTTACTGTATCGATGGGATGAACATTAAATGTTTGACAGTTACAAAACCCATGAACATTTTGTATTGGAATTTTTTCCTCTTATATTTTTTTTTGTCAATTTGCTAATGTTTTTAATAGTTATTCTGCTAGTAGAGACTTAGACTAATACTACAAACTAAAAACCATGGGAATCGGTGAAGCCGTTTTCGAGTTATACCTAAGTGTTTGAACAAACCCGACTTTGTTTTATATATTAAGAAGATTCATCATTATCATCACCATCACCACTTCAGCCTATCGCAGTCCACTTGCCTCCACAAGTTCGCTCCATATATTATGGCGCGAACACATGTGTTGTACCTACCCATAGTCACCAAGCTGGGCAGGCGGGTTGGTGACCGAAGGGCTGGCTTTGTCGCACCGAAGACGCTGCTGCCCGTTTTCGGCCTGTGTATTTAAAAGCCAGCAGTTGGATGGTTATCCCGCCATCGGTTGGTTTTATAAGTTCCAAGGTGGTAGTGGAACTGTGTTATCCCTTAGTCGCCTCATACAACACCCACGGGAAGAGAGGGGGTGGCTATATTCTTTGTTGCCGTAACCACACAGCAAATTAAGAAGATTATGAGTCATCAACTGTTAAAAAGTGGAGATTATATTTTATTTATTCTTACCAGGTAACCGCTGGCACGTGTTTCACTTGTTTCGTCCTCGGGTTACCAATGTGCTTCAGTGGAGGCATTTACTTGTTCACATTATTGGATTGGAATACTGCATCATGGGCTATTCTAATTATTGGCATGGCTGAGGTAACTTTCACTTCGTTATTTTTAAAAACTGTATAATGACTATATGCGAGAATTAGATATAATAGTAGATTAGTAGCCGAGGGCTGTAAGGCATCAATTGCAGCCCGAGATATTTAGGCACACGAGCGCAGCGAGGGCGCCTATAGTTCGAGGGTGCAATTGATACTTACACCCGAGCTAACTATTATGCTTTACATCTCGATTGTGAGGTAAGTAGAAAAAAACCGGCATTACAAGAATAAAACATTTTATTTGTTGATAGTGAAATGAGAACAATTTTCAAATTGAGCTTCGTCGTTCGATATTTAAAATTTATGACTAATACTCACACGATACAAGGCTGAATAGCAAAGCGACATCTTTGGTCATTGGGCTGAATGCATGATGATGTCTATTGCCAGTATGATGTTTAGATGTACGCGAACTTTTTGAAAGAAAGAAGTGTTTTTTTTTTTTTTTAAATTACTTACCGCCCTAGGGCGTTTCTAGCTACATTATTACCCTAGAGCGCTAATTAGTCACCTACAAGCCCCATTTGGAAGTAATAAGAACCTACTTACCGAACATGAGAGATGTAAATTATTATAATTAACATTTAGCATTCAATATAATACAATTAATAGTAGGTAATTATCCATTATTGACCTTATTTATTTGGCTGAATTGACTGACTAACTGACAGTATTCGACTGTTTTGTTTAACTTGTTCCAAATTAAATTCAACTTGTTGTTTGATTTAATAATATCGATATTTATAAAATTTTGTGTTCTACAAAATTAATTCATTAAATATATCAGTTCAAAATTTTAAAATATACCTACATAACATAACTAGCTATGACCCGCGGTTTGGCCTGCATTAATTTGAGGAAACAAGATATTGAAATATTATAGCCTTCTCCAAAAATGGACTATCGAAAACAAAACAGAATATTTTTTAGTAGTTATTGAAATTAGCGCGTTCAAATGAACAAACAAGCTCTTCAACTTTATAATATTAGTGTAGATAATTTCATTTTCCTAATGTAAATTAAATAAAAATACCTGCAAAAATAAATTGCATCGCATTCCTTAAAACTGGAAGCTTGCAAATTAAATTATAAAACTGTCCCGTTTAAATAATTTCAAGACAATCTTTCCAAGTTGAACTCGTAAAGTATTTCTCTCCGTCCGTTGCTCCCAATCTTTTTAGACAGAATCCAATGAATATTAATTTATTCTTATCAACATCACCGCTGAGCCCTGTCTTCCTGTGACGTGCATTTCAGTAACATTCCAAATGATATTGTACAGATGGATGTGCTTATTTAAATTAACCAATTTAAAGAGGAAATTTAGTTTCGAATTCAATATTTCGTTCTGCTTAGTAAACAAAAATGAGTACCTATTTTTTTGAATTTCTTGATGATGACGTAAATATGAAACAATGTTTACTCTTATCAAAATAGCATTTAAGTCGAATTAAAAAAATAATAAGTCTGTCATCAATACTTAATATCATAAAACTGATAAGTTTGTTTGTTGATTTCTTTGTTTGTTTAAACACGCTAATATCAGAAAGTACTGGTTTGAATTGAAAAATTATTTTGTGTTAGATAGCACATTTACCGAGGAAGGCTCTAGGCTATTTTTTTCGCAAGTTTCACCCAAGTACTTACGTTATTGTAGTCATGTTGTATAAATAATAAACTCACGACAAACCCTAGTACTATACTTACCAAATATCTTTTAGAACACTTCTGCTTTGACTTAAGCAACATACAAAGGCAATATTATCTTACCAGGAACAAGTTTTGGTAAACTTGTCTAATAATCTTACAGGCCACATCAGTGTCTTGGAGCTACGGTATTAACCGCGCTATGCGGGACTTGGCTTCTATGGATATGAAACTCAATGTAGTACTTCGGTATTACTGGAAATTCGTCTGGACATTTACCGTGCCTGTGGCGAGTATTGTAAGTATTAGATATCTATTTCTCGTCAGTAAAAATGTTTCTTATTAGGTCGATTGTAAATGGTGTATCATTAATATTTAGATTATAAATACGCTTTGAGTTAGTATATTACATTAGAAAACCTTTTTTTCACATCACATAAGTATTTCTACATTTTATCAAACTCTTGCACTTTCTAAAAATACTGCCAGAGATAGTCTATTTTAAATTAAATTTGCAAACGTAAAAAAGGTTTACACTAAGTAAATAAGCAAGTGTTTAATATAGAAAATGATTTTAGAAAAAGAAAAGTTATAAGGCATTTAGAGTCTGAACTCACGTATGCAAGTCTAGTAAACATAAAATATATGTTCGTCCGATTTTGAAAGTTGTTGTTGCTTTCATTTAAAATATGGTAAATTATTCCATGCAGCATTCGTCTACCCTGAATGAAGCTTAAGGATCATACTGATGCACTAATTGTAAAGCAAACCACATGAAATTATTACAATGAATATGGGATCTGATGTTTTCATTTAGCTTATCTATATATACAAAATCGGCGAATCATTCAGTCATCACGAAACCTCAAAAACCTAGCAATAAAATTGCTACACGCATAAAAATGAAATTTTGCATAGAGGTAGCCTATAAGTATGTAGTTAGTAGACGTCCACTAAGAATGGATTTTGTAACAGAACCCCAATAAAGAGGTCTAAGGGCTCACGGATTTTTTTTTACAAAAAGATTGTGCTAAAATGTCAAAATTTGGCAGAGATACGCTTAATAGTATAAACAAAGAGCAAGAGAGAGATATACAAAATCAAACATTCATCTCTCAAGGCGTTAAGATGTTAAAACAACTATTATTTTATATATTTAGGGACTCGCTAACTGAAAAATATATTATACATTATTGTTTTATCATTATTATTATTTTTTATATCACACATTGAAGTTATTGATACTGGGCGCTGAACGGTAGCAGTTGTAAAATATTGTAATCTACCTGTAGGTGGATATGATATAAAAAGTATGCAGACAAAGATAAAATATATATTTTAATTTCATACCTACGTCATTAATTGGGAAATAAGTACACATATTAAACTAATCTATCTCTTTTTTCGAAAGGCTTTTGTTGAAAGTTTAATGTTTGTTTGTTGTATTTATTATTTATTTTAATTTTATAGTAATAAATAAGTAACATAGCATGGTTTCTAAACGAATTCACGACTGCTTACATAATTATGTCGTGAAATTAAAATATGTTACATCATTAAAAATATTTAGGTAATTCTCGTTGATCATGTATTAATAACCTATCTCAATATTTCTTTTTAAGACTTTATATATCAGATTTGTCTGATTTGTATTCGATAAATCTACAATTTATTGAAAATATAAATAAGTTTTATTCATAATATGTGCTTTTTTGTAATATAATAATATAATTCGTTTTTGATCAGAGCTTGTTGTGAGTACAATGAGCATTTTGGGAATATTGATTTTATTTCACGTAGCTTTAGCTGAATATAAAAAGCAAATATCGAATGCGATTAGGACGATTTAATGTTGAATGAATTTTATTAGTGATTTGTATTTGTTTTGAATTTATAATGTTGAATAATTTATTATAGCTTATCATTGCTTTAGAGTGCTTTTATGTAATGGTAAATGCTGGAAACTTTACTGGATTATTTAAAATTTATTTGTGTTAATGTATTTAATTATGTACACCTGTTTGTGTTTCTCAAATATTAAATAAATAAATAAATATCAAGTATAAAATTGGTAGCAGAAATTGCTCTTTGTCTTTGCTCACTGTACGTGTACGTGGGGTGACTAAGGGATAACACAGTTCCACTAACACCTTGGACTTTAAAAAGCCGGCCGATGGTGGGATAAATATCCAACTGCTGGCTTTGAAATACACAGACCGAAGACGGGCAGCAACCTATTCGGTACGACAAAGCGAGCCCTGCGGTCACCAACCCTCCTGCCCAGCATGGTGACTATGGGCAACACACATGAGTTCAAGCCATTTTTGTCGCGAACCTGTGAAAGCCTATGTCCAGCAGTGGACTGTGATAGGCTGAAGTGATGAAATGACAATAATGATATTGCAATTTTATTACTTATCGATGTAAATAGAGGTTTTTTTCTGCTGTACAACAAACACAATAATGTATATTATTATGTTAATATTGTTATTCGTTATATTGTTTCATTTTATAGGCAGTATTAATCTTCGTATTCGCGGGTTGGACTCCACCACAATACGAAGACTACGTGTTCCCAGTGTTCGCTGATGTGATCGGGTGGTTAGTTGGCACATCGACATTGGTCTTCTTACCCGTTGGAGTGTGTTGGGCTCTATGGAAGGGATATGTGAGTATTGAGGATATTAATACGATTATTTTCTTTAAGGCAGGGAACAACTGGCTATATCCCACTCAAAATCTAGAGCAGACGGTTTGAGGAAGCTTAAGTACTCGTACTTACTTAGTTTGAAAATTTTAGAAATTAAAACCAATCAATTCGAAAATCGAGATCAACTTATTTAATTTCCTGGTTTATCTCCATAGGCTAATCTCGCCAAAATGTCATTAATTATAATATTTGTGCATGATATTTCGTGAAAACTTCAGTTGTCAAAGTACATTTAAAAGTTAATACAATCTAACTTCTTTCTATTCTTATCTTTGTCCATGAAAGGGATTGCGTTTTACTAAGCATCCTAAATTTCTAGAGACATCACATGTTTTCATCTAATTCTAGGCGAATGCCATGTTGTTTTATAGCGAAATTGTGCCAACACAAAAGATGACTAATAAATTTTTAACCTTAATGTCTTAAACAAATAAAATACTGCACAAATAAATAATCGAATTAATTATATCGCCTACTTATATTGTAGACTATTATAAACTGACTGTGCCCTGCGGTTTCATTCGAGTTCTTTTGATAAAGCATTTAGCCTCTAGCCTTCCTCAATAAATGGGCTATCAAACACAGAAATAATTTTTCAATTCGAACAAGTACCTCCTGAATTTTTTTTACACAACTAGATCGGTAAACAATCGTACGGCTCACCTGTTGGTACACGATTATATTATTATCATAGCGTATAGACGCCTGCAACACCAGAGGCATCGCAAGCGCGTTAAAGACCCTTACCCCAAAGCAACCGAAGAAGATCTAGTCACCTTACTCACCAAAGGAATACAACACTACTTTAAAGCAGTTTTATTTAGCTGTGATCTTCTGTAAGGTCGAGGTACTTCCCCAGTCGGGCTACACCAGATTTTGATCAGGATGTTTCCTGTTGTGTTCTCCTACTTAAGTTAGATAGAGCATTTAAACAGACAAACAAACTTTTTAGCTCTATAATACTAGTATAGATTTATAGAGTTGCTCACAAAAATTGTCGTATTTATTTAAAAAAACGTTTGGTTATTATTAGCCCGGACAAACAGAAAGATAGAGAGACAGACGAAAATTTTATAATACTTTGTTTGTTTTAATATATTGTAAATATTTATATTCAATTGTAAGACACTTTAATTTTTTTTTATATACAATATATATATCTATATATTATATAGAACAAGAAATGTTTATTTTTAATGTATTTTTTTTCGACAGCCTTTTATTCATATCTTTTTAAATTTATTTAACTTATATACGTGTAATAAAATAATATTTTACTCTTTTTATTTACAGCGTGGTAAAGAGCTATTCACACCAACACCGGATTGGCAACCACAAGACAAGAAATTAAAACCATTGATAATTAGTGATGACATTAAAATCAAAGGAACCGACAACCCTGCATATGTCGCCTAAGCATTTATTCACTACAATTGTATTTATGTTTTATATAAGCAGTTTCACAACTGCTTCAAAATCATACATACATAATAAATAAATAAAGCCTATATTCACTGACAATTTTGTTTTAACTTCACGATTCAGCCTGTAATATCCCACTGTTGGGCATAGGCCTCTTCTATATATATAGGAGAAGGATCGGAGCTTAATCCACCACGCTGCTCCAATGCGGGTTGGCGGATATATTCCCTACTATGAGTAACGATCGCTATCAGGTGTATATGATAACAACCGGGACCGACGGCTTAACGTGCTCTCCGATGGCTTAACCTTTAGCTTGAAGTAACAAGACTTTTAACTCTAATTAATTTAAATAACTTAAACTTAGAATTAGCTGATAAATCATTTCTAATTTAATTTAACTGTCACAATACTTTAATGGATTTTATCTACTTTAATGTCTTATCATTCAGGATTTGCTTATCGAAATCTGCTTCTTTATTTAAAGATTACAAGAGCTAACTTTCCTACGATACCATCGAGCTAATTCCTTTTAAATTGAACCAAATTAATGTGACCTTATCTTAAAATTCTTATAACAGCTTTCTTCGAGTCTCTTTCATCTAAATTTTATTAAATCTCGTTCATTTCGAGGAAAACTTTAATAACCAGATGTATCAAGATAAGGTATAACGTCAACCATTCAGTTTAATAGCATTTTAAAAAGTTAGAAGGATATAACATAGAAATAAAATTAAAATATTATTTTCTATGGACGCAGATTCTTTATTAATAATATAAAACGAGAGATTATATTATTAATAAAGAATTTAATCGTGAAAAACATAAGTTTTTACAGACAAGGTTTTGAAGAGTAATAATACAAATCATCTATTCACGTTTAAAATTTAATCATTTATATTATTTAAAAACAATTTCGCGAGTTTCAGAGAACCACGAGGCCTAAAGAACCATACAAGTTTGCAACTGTTACCAAACTTGAAGTCTCATATTACTGAACTTCAAAACTGCACTTTACAAAGCTAAGACCAAATAGAATTTACGTTCATGTGTTTTTAATAACTTAAAGATATTGAATAAGTTTAAATTTAATTTCGATATATATTGTAACTTATTATTATTATTAATTAGGATTGGTATTCACTAATGCCAATAATACAGATGGTTTCACAAATGTCACATAGAACGGAAAAGAATAGAAATGACTGAGTTTCAAATGAAGTTACAACCCCAACAAAATTTCGAAAACCAAAAAAAACGTTGGTATTTTGGTTAACACTTAACCTGGAACAACAAAATAAATCCAATTTGACAACGCGTTAGCGCAGCGGTCACAGCACTAGCTTGTGGCTATTGCGCTAGCGGTTGCAGGTTCGATCCCCACACATGATATACATTTGTATTAGCCATACGGATGTTTGTGCGTTTTGGGTACCTACTGATGGTGCTTATGTATTTTGTATGTGTCCGGACCTCAAACACAGGATTAAAACCTAGTGAGGGTCATTGAGTGTGAGGCAACATTATATAGGAACAATCACAAAACATAATATTTACAATACGATTTTATTCCGGTTAACATTAAAGAGCAAAAGAATTAAACACAATCATCGATAAACATTTACATAACATAACATAACATAACAATACACTTTATTGTACACCAAAACAGAAATAATACATATCAGATTTTTTACAAAATATCATAAGGTACAAAGGGCGGCCTTATCGCTGAAAAGCGATCTCTTCCAGGCAACCTGGGGCAGAGGAGATGGTATTGTGTCGGTGTAGGTGTACAAATTGTGACATAAACTTATAAATATATTTACTTAAACACATATAGACATAAATACATACATACATACATATAAACATACATAGACAGATACATACATACATACATACCTATATATATATATTTATTCACGTTGAGTATCAAGAAAATGCTTCCTGACAGCATTTTTAAAAGTAGAAAGCGATTGTACACGTCTAATATTCAAGGGTAAAGAATTCCAAAGTCGAGAAGCTTGAACAGTGAAAGATTTAGTATAAAAGGAAGAGGAGTGAGAAGGAATTTCAAGAAGTAAGCTCTCCTCAGAACGAAGACTACGTTCATGGGAATCAGTAAGAAATTGAAATCTTTGCTTTAGATAAGCAGGTGCAACAGGGTTAAATAGAATAGAGTAAAGTAAGTTGAGAATATGCGTATTCCTGCGAAAACGAATTGGGAGCCACTTGAGTTTTTTACGGAATTCAGAGATATGATCGTATTTGCGAAGTCCAAATACGAATCGTATACACAAATTCTGGATTCGCTCAAGTTTATTAATCTGCTCCTCAGTAATGTCAAGATAACATGTATCCGCGTAATCCAGAATTGGTAATAGAAGGCTATGTGCAAGAGCAATTTTGGTGGGAATAGGAAGTAGATTACGCAGCCTGCGCAGAGATCCAGCCGAAGCAAAAACCTTACGACTGACCTCACAAATCTGCGGACCCCATGATAGGTGTTGATCAAAAATAACGCCTAGATTCTTCACAGTTTCACTATATGGGATTTCAACGCCATCAAAAATTACAGGAGGTAGTTGAGATAGATTTATACGGCTAATTAATTTAGAACTTCCTATAATAATAGTCTTGGTCTTGGTTGGGTTTACTACTAATCCGTAAGCTTTACTCCATGTAGTAATAGCAAGTAGGTCACCATTTATACGAGATATACATTGAGGCAAGTCACTTACATTAGAGTGAGAGTATATCTGGAGATCGTCTGCATAGAGGTGGTAGAGAGAAGTTATAGTATTACAAATGGAGTTAATAAATATAGAAAATAAAAGAGGAGAGAGCACACCACCCTGAGGGACACCAGCAGTAACCAATGACCAATTTGAAAAAGTGTCATTCAATTTAATTCGCTGCCGGCGACCCTGCAAGTAACTTTGAAACCAATCAGTGGCCTCTGGAGATATGTTAAGAGAACGCATAATATCACAAAGTATATCAAAGTCTACAGTATTGAAAGCGTTACTGAAATCGAGCAACGTCAGTACTGTAACCTCGCGCCTGTCCATACTAGATCGTATATCGTCAGTTATTTTGACAAGTGCAGTAGTCGTACTATGACCAGGACGGAAACCGGATTGCGAGGTATTTAGGAGACTGTGTTTCAAAAGGAAAAGGTTAAGTTGATGATACACCAGACGCTCGAGCACTTTCGATAAAAAAGGAAGGATAGAAATGGGACGATATTCGGATTGGGCTGATGGATTGATTTTTTTCGGGATAGGTATAATATCAGCATCTTTCCATGTAGACGGGAAAGAGCCAGAGGAGATTGAAGTATTGAATATTGTGGTTAATATGGGTGTAAGTAAATCAAGGAGAGGAATGATCATCTTACGACTAATGCTGTCAGACCCAACGGAGTTGGACTTAATAGCTAAAATGTTCTTCTTAACATCACATTCAGCCAGCTGATTTAGAAAGAAAGTAGGAGTATCAAGAGTTGGCAAGGTTGAAAGATGATTTCTTGTCAAAGATTTAGTCACACTATCAATGGTAACAAATGAGGAAAAATGGAGATTCAACTCGTTAAGGTCTAAGTTTTGAGAGCGATTATTCTGATGCGCTTTGCCAACTCCCAGTGATTTTAGAAAGTTCCAGACCTTACTAGGATCTTCTTCTTCGATGACAGATTTATAGATGTGGCGTCGTTGTGCGTCTCTACACACCCTATTACAACGATTCCGAGCCCTAATATACATCTCTCTATTAGCTTCACTGCTATTCAATTTGTATCGCGATTTTGCGCGAACCTTTTTCTCTTGTAATTTTCTAATTTCTGGAGTAATCCATGGAGCAGGGTGATGTCTTATCCTTACAGGTCGAATAGGTGCGTGTACATCATATAGTTGAATTAACAGTGAGTTAAAAACAGCCACTTGGTCGTCGATCGTATCTGCATTGCAGACAACCGACCAATCGATTTTCGCTGCATCGTTCTGGAGTCTATCTAAATCTATCCCACCAAAATTGCGTCGCAGAAGAATTCTGGATTTAAGTTTAGGGGGCTTGATTTTATACGATAGATACAACAAATCGTGAAAAGAGAATGCATCGGCAGAACATTGGCCGTGTTTTTCAACATGGTCAACGGAAGAAACTATCATTAGGTCTAAAAGAGAAGGAACACAATTAGGAAAAGTATGAGTAGCATGTAAAGACAGGATATGAAGATTAGATGCATTAACAAGAGTTTTAAGACGGGAAGACCGGTGATCGTTTTTGAGCAGGCAGGTGTTAAAATCGCCCATGATTACTGTATGATTATACAAAGGAGTTAAATTTTGAAGTAAAGTTTCCAATGAGGTAAAGTAATCAACAGTAAGGCATGGACTATAAAAGACACCAAGTAGAAGCTTAGTATGAGAAAAAATTACCTCCACAAAAAGATGCTCTGCTCCTCTGGTCTGAGGTTGCGAAGTGTCAATGATATTAAAAGGAATATGGGAGCGAAGATATATTGCAACCCCCCCACCTGTCCGACCAATGCGGTCGTTACGGATCAGGTGGAATCCCGGTAAAGAAAAAGAAGTAGAGGGCAGACAAGGTTTGAGCCAAGACTCGGAGACTAGGACACCATGAATGTTGTCATTACTGAGAGAAGACAACAGATCTGGATAGTGAGCAGGAATACTTTGTGCATTTATGTGTACTAAATTGAAATTCTTAGGGGTACTCGCAAAACAGGAGTCTAACGTGTCGCTTAAAGATGGAATGCTATAATAACTGTCAACACTACTTAAATCATCGGAAGCAGATGATAGGGATAAAAAAGCATCACTATCGTTTATAAAAGACATTTATGATATTACAGGCGTGAAAAGGTATATAAATAAATTAATAAAAAATAACTAAATAAAAATATTTGTGAATTTAAAATATATTGGTTATTATGATAAAATAAATAAAATAAGAAATGTCTACAAGTTTAGTTTAAGTTTATACAAATAAAAGTAATTAAAAAGCAGTATGTATTAAAATTAAGAAATAATAATAATAAATAATATAAAAATATTCGTATATGTATTATAATAAAAATATGTGTAAATACGTGTAAATACCGTTCAATGCACCCACCAGCTGCATGGAGAGTAATTTAGATACGGTAGGAGAGTAATTTACATACGGTATGTTCTAACGTTATATAAAGCTGACGAACTTATTTTTTGAAGTGAAACTTCTTTAGGCGCATGAGGGGTAAAATTTGAGCAACCGGTAACGCGGCAGCGTCATGACGGTCAGTACAGGCGGTCGCCTGGGAACATCGCGTAACGCTGGCATTTTTTTTTTCAATTAGGTACTTTTTTCAATTAGTTTTTTTTTGTATTTTCAATTAATAATTAATTAAGAACAGTAAATAATACTCATGTAAATTGTTTTCAGGTTGTAATATAAAAAATACTTGAGTGACATTTAGTGTAAGGCTGTAAGCAAAGAATCACGTGGTTGGGTTTGTTTCATAGGAGTTCTAGTTCTGCGAATACGGTTTTTAATTGGCTTTTTTTTTCAATTCGTTTTTTTAAATTAGTTTGCCAAAGAAGTTTCACTTTTGACATGTGTACTTTGTACGCACGCAGTTTTTTTTTAACTTGTTCATCTTAGAATCATACTACCTGATATTAAAAATATTTTTGTGTGATACATTATACATCAAGGTATTATTCTGAAATTTCGTGCTTAAAAGTATAAATACTTACAAATTAGGAGCTATTTCTCTTTAAGCGTTATCCACATGTGTACTAATCCGATACAGAAGCGTAAGTTCAAATAAACGTCAACATTATGTAAACATCACAACAACTTGAGATCTATTTACATTTCCGTAACGTCGAAGCACAAATATTTGACTTTGCCTCAGAACAGATCTATCTGAGTACTAAACAGCAAGATTGAGACTATGTAACTATACATTGCTTGCATATGCATCTATACATCTATACATATAATAAAATGGTAGGAAAGTCAAAACTGTACATTGAATATTTTTTTAAAAGAATACTTGGAGTGTGATCTACAATCGATACCGAAGCCAAAAATATAGTTTTTAGAATTTTTGTCTGTTTGTCTGTTTGTCTGTTTGTCTGTATGTATGTCCGGGATAAACTCAAAAAGTACTGCATGGATTTACTTCAAATTTGGCACGAATATTATTAAGAAGTCGGGTCAGAACATAGGCTACATATTATCACGCTATCACCTACGGGAAACGAGCAGTGAACGCACGCAGACGACGTCGCGAGCAGCAGCTAGTGTTATAATAAAATGGTAGGAAAGTCAATGTATGTCCGGGATAAACTCAAAAAGTACTGTATGGATTTACTTCAAATTTGGCACGAATATTATTAAGACGTCGGGTCAACATATAGGCTACATATTATCACGCTATCACCTACGGCGAACGAGCAGTGAATGCACGCAGACGACGTCGCGAGCAGCACCTAGTTTAATAATAAAAATACGTTCATTTGTTTAAACAAAAGTATTCATATCCTTATATTAAAATCAAACAGTTATGTTAAGTACTAAAATAAGATCTTCTCTTCTTCTTCTTTCTTTTTGAAGCCATAAACAGATGTTTTTTTTCATTAGAGTTCATCTGTACCTTGACTGCGCTTCAAGTAAAACTTCGAAATAAATTACGCATAATATTTGTCAATTCTTTTAACCACCAAAATAAGAACGGGTACCGTGGTCGAGAGTGAAATTCAAAATACATATGTAACCACGACCGATGCGAATTCAGTTTGTGTATATTATACTTGAAAAGTTACAATCTAATATTTAATTATGCAACAAAGTTTCACACAATCGGCCCACATCATACATATATATATGTAGTTATATACTATGGAGTAATGCGAAGTAGGTCAATTAAGTAACACTTCCTCGAAGACCTCACTGTTTAACATCGTATATGACAGGGCTATCAGATACACATGAAGTGATTACCACAATGTTACACGTGCCATATTTTATTGCTTAACTTGTAACTTACAATATTGACATAATAGGTAGGGAATAGGGATCCCTAGTACATTTTTTTCACCTGATTAGTATTAAGCTAATTTTCTGGAAGTAGCTTCATTTTGATGAGACGAACAAAAAATTCCTCTACGAAAACTCTCGATTGTGGTAGCTACCAGAGATAGCAGGGAGTAGAGCAGCAGTGAGCATAGGACCGGGATAACGTACCACGCAATTTGTAGGACAATATAACTTTTAAATTATATAGATATTAACTAACTAAAAGAAAAAAAATTAGCTGGTTAGGTTAGGTTTATAGGTAGATTTTTATCCCGCTGGATCGAAAAATTTTGATATGATTTAAAATGTTTACGTTAACACTGTCTCACACAACCTTTAAAAAAGTTCTTCTATATAATTATGTATCAAATCGTTAGGTCATTCACTCATCACGAAATATCGAAAGCCACATGACGTATAAAAATACAATTTTAGAAGGAGATAGTTTATAGTTATTAGACTTTCGCTAAGACTGAATTTTGCGATAGTCTAAGAGCCCTGAAAGCTTCTTATAAAAGTCCTTATCATTTTTTGTGTCGCAAACTTAAAATTTGACGGAGAGACAACCTGTAGTTACTCAAAAATGGTAAAATAAACCCTGACCGTTCTCTTGCGTTTAGAAACGGCCTTTGCCCAGTAGTGGAACGTTTAAAAGCTAGTTCTAAAGCCGTTCAGTTCAGTTAAATTATTCTTATCATAAATTTTACAAATCATTCATTCATCATATTTATCATAATTATACAAATAAATAATGACATCTTTCAGTAAAATTATTATGAAATACCTATACCCTACCTATTTAACTGAGGTAGGACAGGACATTTCCTGTTAAAATCTGGAGAAGCCCGACTGGGGAACTACCTCGACTTTACAGAAGATCACAGCTAAATAGTACTGTTTTCAAGTTTTTGTTTCACGTGTTAATATACATAATTATTATAGATTATGTGATCGTAAAGCTATACCTATACTTGGAGCACTCAAACATTCCATCCTATCCCCCAATATTAGTGAGTTTTAAAATGAACAATGACCAACTCGATATATTATACTTTCTGATAGTCTTACTAGGTACTTAAATTATTTAATTAAGTTTCTTTATTTTATAGATATATTTAATTTTTTAATATTTTTTTTTTAATATTTTAATGAGATTAATTTTTCTTGTGAAACGCATACTTTACATTAAAAATTAATTGAGTAAGAAGTCTTTTATATATCTGCGTAACTTTATTTTATAAATAATTAATTATTTAGTTAGTATATATACTACACAAAACGAAATGCAAAAGAATATCCAAGTAATCCAATTTACATAGAACCGCATGTTCATAAGATATTCAGTATTGCAGCTCCAGTTCCTGTTCAAGTTCCCTTTATCAGGTATCACCACTTTCTCGTAATGAGACAATTACTAGATAAAAAAATAACATTCGTTCTGTATACTTGCGTCTTTAATTAAACTTCGAGGACTAGATCTTTTGTATGAACGCGAAGGTGGAAAGTTTTCTATTATTAAGATGCTGAATTCAAACCTCGTTTTCTTTTGTTTGAGCTTTAATTGCGTCCGAGATAAACATAATTCCTGCAAGTAATGCTTTCAAATCGTGTTTTAGTTTCATCGTACATGTTTTTTTTTTTTATATCACTAAGTCGGCAAACAAGCGTACGGCTCACCTGATGGTAAGCAAATACCGTAGCCTATAGACGTCTGCAACACCAGAAGCATTGCAAGCGCGTTGCCGACCCTATCCCCAATTCCCCTCAGGAGCTCTGGTCACCTTACTCACCAACAGGAACACAATACTGCTTGAAAGCAGTATTATTTAGGTGTGGTCTTCTGTAAGGTCGAGGTACTACCCCAGTCGGGCTGCTCCATTTTTTGAGCAGGAAATTTCCTGCTGTGCCCTACCTCAGTTAAATGTATGTATTTTCATTATTTTCATACTTAAGTAGCGTTTATTTTTCCTCAGTCGAAGTTTCACTTCTTTAAAAAGCTTTAATATACTGTCGATGCCAATTTTTTTATGTCGTCTTTCTTACGCATAATAAAGATTTCTTGATTCTTAGAATAATTAAATTTAACACACCAAAAAGTTAGGTATATTAGGGTGGATTTAGACCAAACGAACAAAGAGCTAGAACAAGAGCATTCTTTCTTGATCTTCGAACATAATTATATATAACAACGAAAGAATACTCTACGCCTGTTTACACTAAAAGAATTTGATATAGTGGGGATAGAATGAGCATTCGCTCGTCTGATGTAAATCGACCATTATAAGTCTGTCAAGTAAGAACTTGTGACACCATAATCATGAGATTTAAACAGTTGATTTTGGTAATCATATACATATTTGAATACCATATCATTTATGGTTTAACAACTATATTACTGATGGCTAATAAAAGTTGTAATCGACATAATATTATCTGGGATATCAAGGGTAAGTGTGAAGATTTTATATATTGTTTTAAATCTACCTACTTTGTCACAATAAGAACAAAACTCAATTTAAATCACATCTATTCTGAATTTAAGAAAATATTTACTCACTAGCTTCTGCGCGCGACTTCGTCGGCGTTTACTCCGCTTCTATTGGTCTTAGCGTGATGATACATAGCCTATAGCCTTCCTCAATAAATGGGCTATCTAAAACTGAAAGAATTTTTCAAATCAGCCTAGTAGTTACAGAGATTACCGCGTTCAAACAAACAAACAAACAAACAAACAAACAACCAACCAAACAAACAAACTCTTCAGCTTTATATATTAGTATAGATAAATAGTCTTTATTAAATTAACTGTATTTAATTAATTTTAATAAGTAGATATCAGTCGAGGTTCCATTTTTTTTCCTGTGCTTTTAATGTATTCTTTTTCTATGTAGTAAAAAAATATTTGTAAGAATATATTTGAGTTATCACTAACTTAACACTTTAAAAACAAGTTTACCATTGATATTAACAAAGGAACTATTGTTTAATACGTTTTCTTTTCTTCTTCGTTGCGATCACTCGATTTCAACATCGTCACTAGTATCTTATAGGGTTGTAAGCATTTCTCTAAAAAAAAACATATCATCATTAGACATAATAATCGATACTAATAATCAAATTGTGGCATTACAATTTCTATAAATTAATTTTTTTTTTCATATAATGTTTTTTTTTAAATAATTAAACAACTTTTTTCACACAAGTCGCAGGAGGACTACTCCTGTCCTCCGTGACCATGGTTGCTGTAAAGTATCCGCAACGTCGGGCATCTAAAAAGTTTAATAAACTGCGATAAAATCCAAAAAAATTGTCTCATTATAATGAGTGAAATTCGCGTAAATTTTAGAAAACTTTTTTTTTTTGCAAGATTCCTATCTACTACTAAAATTGTCTGTCTATCTTAGCCGTGCATCATCGAAGATACTAAATAAATCTGATTGAAACTTAGTACATACGAGTATGATTTAAATCTACACTCCGAACAAGGCACCTATTTAATTCACTTGGGTTTTTACCTGGGAGAACAGATTACTTTTTATTTAAATTCTTTAATAGCAAAAAATGAGAATTTTTCACTGGGAGAAGGAACAAAGGTCAAAATGTGTACCCACTTATATTTCAATAACTCGTAGTACAATTTCACCTCTTTTCTTTCATTGTAAAAAAATACTTAACCGGAAAATATTAGGTTGTTTTTGGTTTTCTTAATTACATATGCCGTAACACGCAATATAAGGTCTAAATGTTGAAACTCGGAATATACAAAGTCTTTGAGGAGGCTCACGTAATTTATCAAGGATAATGAAAGGAGTCGCAAACAAATTAGCAGGTACAGCGTTAAATGACTATACGACAAAAACACTGGTTAAAAATTATAGACCTTTTTAAAAATGCTATTTCGAATTTCGGAAAAACAGGTGTACTAAAACAAAATGAGTCTTTTTGTTTTTTATTTTTAATGGAGGTAGGGCACAGCAGGGAATTTTCTACTCAAAATATGGAGCAGCCTGACTGAGGTAGTACCTCGACTTTACATAAGATCACAGCTAAATAATACTGTTTTAAGCAGTGTTAAGTTTCAGTTGATGAGTAAGGTGACCAGAGCTCCTGGGTGAATTGGGGATAGGGTCGGCAACGCGCTTGCGATGCTTCTGGTGTTGCAGACGTCTATAGGCTACGGTAATAGCTTATCATTAAGTGAGCCGTATGCTTGTTTGCCAACCTAATTCCATATATATAAAAAAAAAATTTAAAGAACAGAAAAGTTTGCAATGATATTTCGCACATTATTATTTAGTTAAAAACTAAATAAAGCGAACTATCTGTTTACACACACTCATAAGAAATAACTACCCGCATTCAAAGAGTTAACATCGTTTCACGACACTCCCGATTTTTAATTGTTTATCTTAGTTTAAAATCAGTGAATAGCAGTTTCAATTAGTGATTTTTTTTAGTATTTTGTGTTCTGATTAACTGAACATAGTTTCACGTTGGTTTGAAGTGCGCCTTGTGAGAAATAACAAAGAACAATTTTTAATAACTTTGCACCTTGACCTACGACAACAACCCGTACAGCTGACGTATCTACGACCGTTCAACCGTGTACTTCGTTCGCTTCATTTTTATATTATTAACGCAACCGCTACATTTCTACAAAATGAATACATCTAAATGTGCTGGATGTTTAAGTGACATAAAAAGCACTGCGTCTTTGAATTGCGTACGATGCAAAAGCAAGTATCATGTTGTCTGCTCCAGACACTCGATGTCAGAGTACAGTGATATGACCCCGGATACAAAAAGTACGTGGATCTGTGATCTCTGCCGTTCTAATGAGCCGAAAAGAGGCAGCAATTCAGATACTCCTGTGCGTACCTCGACACCTACCGTCCAGCAGGATTATGTAACACAACGCAATAAAAAACCATGTGCTTGTCTGTCTGCTGACGTAATTCGCGATATTGTGGGCGAGGAGCTTCGTCGGATCTTGGCCACGGAATTTAATTCGAGGCTGCAAGAAATTCACAGCATGGTGTCATCACTTGAGTCATCCTTATCATGTTTAAAAAAGGAATGCTCTGAACAGGCGACATTGCTAGAAGCGGTACGAGCAGAGAAAGAATCACTTCTTTCCAAGAATGATCAACTTAACTCTCGCGTTATGCAGTTGGAGCAACAATCTCGGGCATGCAATATCGAGATACACTGTGTGCCAGAACACAAGAATGAAAATATAATGAGTACTGTACTACAGCTGGCCAAAGTCATTAAGCATCCGATCGACGAAGAAAAAATACATTTCTGCGCCAGGATTGCGAAAATGAATAAGACCAGTCCTCGACCCAGATCAATTTTGGTGAAATTTAATAGTCCACGCCTTCGTGATGAATTCCTCGCCGCAACAAGCAGGTTAATAGGAACAACGCTGATAAATTGAACAGCAGTCATCTGGGTATTGCCAGTTCGAAGAAGGAGCCTATATACGTGTCGGAGCATCTAGCACCTGATACAAAAATGTTGCTCGCCGCTGCTCGTCGCAAGAGTAAGGAGGTAAATTATAAATTTGTGTGGGTGCGTGATGGTAAAATTTTTATGAGAAAATGTGAAAACTCGAAGTACATTCAGATACGTAATCATGAAACTATTATAAATTTGTCATAAATATACGCTAAAGTTGACTTATTTTTATGTACAAAAAGGCTCTGTAAATGGTTTGTCTATTTATTACCAGAATGTTAGAGGTCTTAGAACTAAAACTGTTGAGTTATTTAATAGTGTAGTTTGTAATTCATTTGATATTATAATATTGACGGAAACGTGGTTAAATAATAGTATTTATGACTCGGAGTTATTCGATAATAGCAGGTATGTTGTCTACAGACGCGACCGCATGACTAGCGGATTTCATAATAAGAGGGATGGTGGTGGGGTTCTGATTGCCGTTTCTAAACATTTAAGATCTTATCGTCTACAGAGTTTCGAATCTAATTGTGAGGGCATATGGATTGGATTGGAAATCGGTTACAAGGGTAGGGTTAAGGAGAATATTTATATATGTGGTGTATACATCCCACCCCCTGTTCAAAAGCATATACTTAAGCAATTTATTGACAATACTAATAGAGTATTACAGTCCTTTGTTGGCACCTCGTTAGTGGTGGGTGATTTTAATTTGGGCGGCATGTCATGGTCTATGAACACTAAAAACTACTCAACTATTTCTAACAGCACACTACATGCCATGCTGTCTGACTTTTTATCCCTCAACGACTTGACTCAGTATAATTTTGTTAATAATAACAAAAATAAAATCCTTGACTTGGTGCTTTCAAACAAATCTGTGAACGATTTGTGTGAATGCTTGGATCCGCTCATTTCTATAGACGTTTTACATCCACCTTTGACGTTTTCCTTGAATGTCGATCCGGCATCTGATTCGCTTCCCGATAGCAATGCTCCTAGGTACTGTTTTCGTAAAGGGGATTACGAGAAAATTCAACAAGAATTAAAAAAAATTCGTTGGGATTATTTATTGGGGGCGGACGACTCTGTTGATACTATGGTTGAGGTATTTTATGATCAGCTACGGATTCTCATTCGAAAACATGTGCCATTATCTAAGCCCAGAAATCATAAATATCCAATTTGGTTCAGTAAAGGCCTAATAAACTGTATAAAAGAGAAATATAAATACAGAATAAAAATACGAAAAGTTAACAACCCCCGCGATGTTTTGGTGTTTGAGCTTTTGAGAAAACGATGTGCCAAATTATTGAAAGAATCCTACGCTAAATACATGGAGCGTTTAGAACTATCGCTGCGATCGAATCCCAAGTTGTTCTGGTCCTACCTAAAAAAGCAAAAAAAATGTAATTTTTATCCAGCTGAAATGAAGCTTAATCACTCAGCGGTTGCCCGGGGTGCGGATATATCTAACCTCTTCGCTGACCACTTTTCGACTGCTTATTCCACTACACCTGTCTCTTCTTTGAGTTATTTTAATCCCCCTGAACCACTGCCGTGTAGTTGTTTGAGCTCACTATCTTTTTCCACCGGTCAAGTCCTCCGGGTTTTAAAAAGACTTGATGTCTCAAAAGGAGCCAGCACAGATGGTATACCCGCTTTGTTTGTGACAAGGTGTAAAGTAGGTTTGGCAAAGCCGCTCACAGTAATTATTAACCGTTTCTTGAGCACAGGTGTCTATCCAGCAGCCTGGAATGAAGCTCTAGTGATTCAACTTTATAAAAGCGGCGATCGAAGTGTTATTAATAACTATAGACCTATATCAATAATTTCAGTGTTCGCGAAGGTATTTGAACTTCTTTTGTACCCGATTTTCTTTTCACAGTTTAAGACAACCGTTGCTCCTGAGCAGCATGGGTTCTTGAAAGCTAGATCTACTACGACCAACCTCACATCATTTGTTGAAGACCTTACTGAGGAAGTGGATGGTGGCGGCTCAGTTGACGCTATCTACACTGATTTCAGTAAGGCCTTTGACAAAGTTAATCACTCTATACTATTACAGAAGCTTGAGATGGTTGGTGTGACTGGCATTTTACTAAGGTGGTGCAATTCATATCTTCATTCCAGGAAATCTGTCGTTGTTGTTAACGGATACTATTCTAGTCCTTTTCTATCCTATTCTGGGGTACCCCAAGGATCTCACTTGGGTCCTCTATTCTTTAATATTTTCATTAACGACATCAGCAAATGTTTCATAAACTCCAAGTGCCAATTATACGCCGACGATCTGAAGCTCTATAGAACCGTTTGCACTGATTCGGATGCCATCTGTCTTCAAAATGACCTAAACAGCCTGGCATTATGGTGTCAGACAAATTGCATGAGTCTTAACACTACAAAGTGCTTTGTAGTTAGGTTCAGTAGGAAAAAGACTACACTTAATAGAACTTACTCAATAGACGGGTATACGCTTACAGAGGTTGAATATATCCGTGACCTCGGTGTCACACTGGATTCCAAGTTGAGGTTTCATCTACACGTAGATGACATGGTAAACAAGGCGTTTAGGACTCTGGGATTTGTTTTGCGCAACTGTAAGTGCTTCAAAAATGCTCAAACTAAAATTGTGCTATTTACAGCACTAGTGCGCAGCATCCTGGAATATGATAGTATTGTCTGGAACCCTCACTACGAAATTTATAAAAAAAGGATAGAAAGTGTACAAAAGAGGTTTATGTGGCACTTATCTTATAGTCTCAACCTGGCCAAAGAACTACCAAGCTATGAAAAAAGGTTATCCTATTTTAAGCTTCTTTCTCTTCATAACCGCAGACGCATCTTATACAATACTTTTCTCTTTAAGCTCGCAAATGGTTTGATAGACTCTCCTTTCTTATTGTCTAGACTTATGTTTCGGGCCCCAGTCAAATCCGTTAGAAAAGCAACTTACACACCTTTTGTTGAGAGATTTTCACATTCACGTTACGGTCGACACTCGCCAATAAATAGAATGATAACTAATTATAATAGCTTGTACAGACAAGTGAATTCTTCTAATTGTAAGAATAAAAAATGTAAAGATAACTCAGCAGACGGTCCTGGCCTCGACATTTTTGGTGATAGTTTAAGGTGCTTTAAGAAAAAAATAACAGTGTATCTTAATTCTTATTAATAACAATGGCACTAAACACTTTGACATATAATATTGGATGTGATTGTATTTGTATGGGGTTGCTTTCTTATGTACTCAGATTTGTGATGATTATAATTTTCATACTTTTACTTAAATCTGAATATTTCAAAAATTATAATTTGACAATTTTATAGTTTTTAACCAAGCTTAATTTGATTTAATTTATTTTGTTAATTTGATTTAATTTATTATGTAAAAATGTAATTTGTATTTGTGCACTCACACTCAAAATGTTAACAAACTTTAGATGTTTTTAAATTTTATTTTCAACTTAATGAGTAATTAACTTATTATATCAGTTTTAATTTAATTTGTAGTAGTTTTAATATTGATGAATTAATTATAGATTGTTTTAGTAATAATCTTTTATATTAATTTTAATTTCGTAATATGATTTTTAATTTTATCGTTTAATTTTTAATTTTGTTAATTAATTCCGTAGCTTTTAAAACACTTACACATTATAATAATACACGTATGTACGTAGAAACTATTTGTAACACTTTTATACATAATATTATTCGTATTTACGTTATAACTATCTCTTGATTGACAAGAGTAATATACGATACGTAGAACAGATTAATATGAACTGACATTGAACTGACATATCGATGTAGATGTTTTCGTTCTATCTATCAAACAGGCAAAAGTCTAAGACCATACAGCCTATTCAGTCGGGATTCTTTTCAATACATTTTTTTTATATGAAGGCAAAACCTATTTAATTTTTAAATTTATTGTGATAATTTAAGTTTCATTTATTTAATTTTATCAATCAATTTTACGTGTATATGTAATGAAACACTCTTATGTAAGCTGTATGTGCCTATAATTGAGGTAACACTCATTGTTTGTACCCTGTACTGTTGATTTGTAAATTTGTTGGTGTCTACCTTGTTGGCGCATTATTATAAATAAATAAATAAATAAACTCTTATATAAGCTAAAACAGTTGGCAGCCCTAGTTTTTACCCTTCTTACATCTCAGTGGAGTTTGGTTCGTGAGATAGCTCTCAGCATCTGGACTAATTTAACTTACTTTTTCGTGACCTCAGCTTCCGCTAGTTTCGTTTCTTTTTTGTTTGATTCAGTAGTGACAGTCTGAACTTAAGACAAATTGAAAAAAGTTATCATCTCCAACTCTGATAAACGAGTACATTAGTGCTGTCCTAGTTGTCTGTTTTATACTACAAAATCAATTTCTTGAATTTTTAACCAATGTTTGAACCAATGTTTTTTACATTAAAATATCGTAAAACAATATAATGAAAACAAAAGTCTTCGAATTCTCTTGTCTGACTGTTTTATTATATTATCACTTCGAAAATTCCGCAAGCCTTGAAAACAAATGTCTTCGAACAATGCGTCCTGCCTGTGTTAACATACGGAGCCGAGACGTGGACACTGACGAAGCGACTGGTCCACAAGTTTAATGTCGCTCAACGTGCAATGGAACGGGCTATGCTTGTGGTTTCTCTCAAAGATAGAATAAGAAATGAGGCTATCCGCGAGAGAACGAAAGTAACCGACATAGCCCACAGAATTAGCAAGTTGAAGTGGCAGTGGGCTGGTCACTTGTGTCGCAGGACCGATGGCGGTAAGCCTTTAGACAATAGTATTTCGATTTATGGGGTTTTTGAAAAAGTGCGGGGAGGGGGTGTGGTGGATTATCCTCTGGTGCCTCTCCCGTCCCTAGAAATCTCATGATTATAACGATATCACGGCAAAAAATTTTAAGGTAAAAATTATTTAAATACTTACCGATTACCTAATTTTAATTATAGGTATTTTAGCTCCGATGCTGCAAGAAGTGCATTCATATTCCGTTCCGTAGCTTTTAAAACACTTACACATTATAATAATACACGTATGTACGTAGAAACTATTTGTAACACTTTTATACATAATATTATTCGTATTTACGTTATAACTATCTCTTGATTGACAAGAGTAATATACGATACGTAGAACAGATTAATATGAACTGACATTGAACTGACATATCGATGTAGATGTTTTCGTTCTATCTATCAAACAGGCAAAAGTCTAAGACCATACAGCCTATTCAGTCGGGATTCTTTTCAATACATTTTTTTTATATGAAGGCAAAACCTATTTAATCGTAAATCTTTTTAATTTTGAGCTTAGATAAATTAGATTATCGACATAATTTCGTTATAAAAAATAAATAAATAACCCTAACCTATCTAACTCATAGTTTTTAAGCTATTGCATAGCTTCTTTCGCGGGCCTTGAGCGCGGGGACAATTTCTAGAATTATAGTAACGAAAAAACATCACGCTCCCCACTCCGACGGGCACGGAGGTGCGGCTTGAAGGCCGTGGATCGTCTAACGTCGTTTCAGTTCGGCACGGCGTTGTGTGCGTGGCGTGTGCGATTAGACGTCTAGGTCGGCGCGGCTAGGCGGTGCGCTTGACGCACAGAGTACATTGTAATAGTAGGGAACTGAGCTTCGACGCGAGTTTGCCGGCATTTATCAATGAATGCGTGATGAAATAAAAAATATGACCTACATGAATGGGATACACAGATAGCACCGGCGTTAGTACTATTATCTAGTTGAGCGTATTACTCATTGATGCAAATATGATATTGCCTATAATGTTACTATTTCCGGATAAAATTTGGAATTTAATTTTTTTAATAAAAGACCCGGCCTCTCAACAGAACACTCTAGGGGTAAGACAGACCAAGACCACGTGGATAGTGGGGTGCTCGGATTGGGTTCTGGGTATTTTTCGGATTTCTGTATATATATTCTAACACACAATTTTACTAATTTTATTAGAATATTATGTCGTTCTAATTTGTCCTACAATGCACAAGTATTAATTTAATTTAATATATAAAAAACTATGAGTTAGATAGGTTAGGGTTATTTATTTATTTTTCATAACGAAATTATGTCGATAATCTAATTTATCTAAGCTCAAAATTAAAAAGATTTACGATTAAATAGGTTTTGCCTTCATATAAAAAAAATGTATTGAAAAGAATCCCGACTGAATAGGCTGTATGGTCTTAGACTTTTGCCTGTTTGATAGATAGAACGAAAACATCTACATCGATATGTCAGTTCATATTAATCTGTTCTACGTATCGTATATTACTCTTGTCAATCAAGAGATAGTTTTAACGTAAATACGAATAATATTATGTATAAAAGTGTTACAAATAGTTTCTACGTACATACGTGTATTATTATAATGTGTAAGTGTTTTAAAAGCTACGGAACGGAATATGAATGCACTTCTTGCAGCATCGGAGCTAAAATACCTATAATTAAAATTAGGTAATCGGTAAGTATTTAAATAATTTTTACCTTAAAATTTTTTGCCGTGATATCGTTATAATCATGAGATTTCTAGGGATGGGAGAGGCACCAGAGGATAATCCACCACACCCCCTCCCCCCACTTTTTCAAAAAACCCCATAAATCTTTGAAATACTATTGTCTAAAGACTGGCCCCGATGGCCGCTGGAGCAGACGTGTCCTGGAGTGGAGACCGCGTCTTGGCAAAGGCAGTGTGGGACGTCCTCCGGCCCGTTGGACCGACGATCTTCGTAAGATTGCCGGTGTAGGCTGGATGAGGATTGCGGAAAACCTGGCTTCTGGCGCGAACTTGGGGAGGCCTATGTCCAGCAGTGGACTGCGATAGGCTGTGTGGTGTGTGTGTGTGTGTGTGTGTGTGCGTGTGTGTGTGTAATATAATAAAGAATTAATCACTACTAAGTGTATTTAACAAAATAAGGTTTATTAAATAAGGTTTATTATATAAGGTTATTATATATAATACCATTAACTGTTTATGTCATAACTATTTTCTTTATTGTTAAGAGCTGTCTGTGAGAGATCACTATCAGTGATAAGACCGCATTTGCAATTTTTTAAGTTATGTGCAATAAAGTATTAGATAAATAAATAAGGTTTCCGAAACTAATCTCTTACTGTCAGTTAACTCCATTAAGGATTGTGCGGAAATTTATGGGCAGTTTAGTTTTTAATTTACTTTTACAGCTAAGTTGGTATAAGCTGCAATTGTTAAGCTGTCTCGTAATTAATTCCGGACGCCGGACACGTTTGTTTACAACTAACTGAAACTTCTGACTATCCTTAATTTCTTATTATTATTATTAACTAATTTGTACTTTAAAAAAAGTGCATAGGCAATTAGGTCAGTTAGTTTATTTAGTGTCTTAGTTCTGTTTTTCTTACAAGAGAATATTTAAATTAAATCAGTACCTACTCACAAATTGATCAATTTTTACTTAATATGAAATAAAAAAAGTACATTCTATTCTCAGACTTAGTAAATCTACAACCTAATGTTTCAAATTAGTAATTATTATAAGTAAATTAATTATTTATTACACTTTTGTTAAAAATATTTAGTTAAAAAAAATCAGTGTCTCTTACTGTATTACTATATGACGTAGTGTAAATTAAATTTATTATATGCGTTATTATGTTAATGTCATTCAGATACGGTATGTTTTTTTTCGACGCCTGGATAGACCAGATAATTGTTATTGTAGTTATAATAGTACTGGCCAAATAGTATATCAATTACGTTGATTAACATAAGTTTGTTTGGCGCGAGGTAATATATATTTGTCGCAGATCAGAAGTAGGTAGGAGAAGAACGGACGGATGACCGAACTGGTTTATTAACAATGTAAGTTTAACACATGATAGTTCTAACTATTTAGATAATTTAGTATTCAATGGACTCACCGAGCGGGTACCGGATCTATCGCGTGGCGGAGAGACAACTCAGAGGCAGTGCCCGGGAGTTGCGACCCGAGTCTAGGTTTAAGGCGGCGCCGCCTTTAAAATGCGCATTAACGCTCGCCTTCACTGTCCGAGTTGCCCACAATAGAATGTAACAATTAATTCGTGTACACAAACTAACCCTTACAAGAGTCGAGGTTATGCCACGCCAGAGCCAAGACTGCCCTAGCTGCGGCCGCATCGGTCTTTTATGCACGAAGGAATGACTCGAATAATAGAATGAGGGTAGTTGAATATTGATAATAATGCAGGTACCGACATTAATAACTATCTGCATTGACTCTCCGACATATTGCTAATCCTCTATCGGTAGTGTTTATTTAATATCAGTAACTAAATGGTCCTAGCGTTACACAGTTCTAGTATTTCTTTTATTATTATCTTAGATGTCATATTATTATTATTATATATTAATTCACACAGTTTATTTACAACTAACTACATTCAGCACGTAGAAAGTTTATTATTCAATAACACGACTTACCCAATTTCGTTGTTTAACACTCGTTTTCATTTGGGTTGTCTGGAATAAAGTTCTAATTAGGCATAAACCCTATAGAAATACATTATCTCTAAAGAACTTTCAACTCTCCTTTATAATGATTTTAATATAAATTATAAGTGTCTTCTACGTATATAAAATACCAAGATAAGTATGAATGAAATAATTTTCTTGCGGAATAAATTCAGACAATTAGTTACTATTAAGCTGTATTTAGTAGATGAAAGCGTTTTATAATTAAATATAGATGAATCCTTGAACAGTCTAATTTTCAACATCAATTAAGAAAATTTTCTGAAAGGCAGGAATTTGTGAACTTAAACGGCTTCTATGATCTTTATGAAAATTAATACAATACAATGTCCAAAGATGTTTCAATTACTCGTAATTGTACTAAGTTTTAAGCTTAGTACAATTAAGATATGAAAGAGAATATTTCAGAACCGAATTTGAACTTAACGATTTAAAATGTGTATTCTGATTTTTGTTATTTAAAACAATTTAAAAAAAATGCGATTACGTTACATCACGGATAGAAGATTAGAGGGTAAATTGTCTTGATTACTATTAAAATTCTTATGACACTATACGATTATAAACGTTCCATTAGGTAACATGCAACCCAGCGTGGTGACTATGGGCAAAACACATGAGTTCACGCCATTTTTGGCGCGAACTTGGGGAGGCCTATATCCAGCAGTGGACTGTGATAGGTTGAATTATATTATTATTTTTTATATTATAAGAAATAATAATATAATTCAACTTTTTACTAAGTAACTTTAATATCAATTGAAGGTGACATTGCTTTGTAATGGATAAAGGAGAGATTGTTCGACAAGGACAAGATGAAGAGAATAATAAAATTAATATTTTATATTACTGTAAGAACTACTTGTGATAATAATTATATAAAAATAAGTGATGAGCTGCATGAAGATTTTTCTTTACAAATTCTACACTCCAAAGCGGTGGTAGCTTCACATGAACCATGATAAAATTTTAAAAGTCTAATATAACTATGATTTGCGTAATGACATCAATCAAAATTGTTTTTGAAGATAATTAAGTAAATAAATTTTATATATTGTTTTTTATTAATTACTAGCTGACCCGGCGAACTTCGTACCGCCTAACAGTCGATTCAAATTTTTTTAATTAACTTTTTTAATAATTATCCTTCCCGGAACCCCTCCTCTAACACTTAAACTGTATAGTATGGTAGTAAAGTTTAAATTGACTTTTAAGTATTATTACGAATCTTTTGTATGGGAATATAGAAAAGTTTTGTTTTTAGACTTTTTCAGAGAAATTTTTAAATTTTTCTCTCCATAAGAACCATCCTCGTACTTCAAGGAATATTATAAAAAAAGAATGAGCGAAATCGGTTCAGCCGCTCTCGAGATTTGCGCTTAGCAACACATTCAGCGATTCATTTTTATATCTATACTAATATAATAAAGCTGAAGAGTTTGTTTGTTTGTTTGTTTGAACGCGCTAATCTCAAGATCTACTGGTCCGATTTGAAAAATTCTTTCAGTGTTAGATAGCCCATTTATCGAGGAAGGCTATAGGCTATATAGCATCACGCTAAGACCAATAGGAGCAGAGTCCACGCCGACGAAGTCGCACGCAGAAGCTAGTAATAGTATATAGAGAAGAGACTAGCTGTACCTGCGACTTCGTCGGCGTGGTATTTGACAAAACAGTTATTTTTTCAGTTTCTAGTTATAAAAAAGTAACTAAAATAAAAGTAGCCTAAAGTACTCTTTAGCCTTAGTTACTTTTTATTACATCAGTTATCTGGCAGTAAAAGTTCCGTCAAAATCGGTCCAGCCATTTCAGAGATTAGCCGGAACATACAGACAGACAGATAGACAGACAGACAAAAATTATAAAAAAGGTTATTTTGTTATATGTACCATATATATATACATACGAATTTAGTAAAAAGCGGTTATTTTAATATTACAAACAGACACTCCAAATTTTATTTATTTGTATACATAATGTAACACAAAGAAGAAAGGAAAAGTGAAGAAAAAAAGATATCTTTCAAAATGAAACGTAGAAGGTGGCGAGCAAAACATGGTAACAGCTACAAAATGTATAATTTTACTATAGAACTATTAAATATATTGATTTCATGACCATAAACATATTCTGAAAATCGCCACGAATATAATGTTTTAATCGAATTTCAAATTTTTTAAATTTATAAAAAGTCGAGATTTTTTTAAATAGGCTACGCTATCTTTTAACCAGCCTTTATTAGCAGTTATTTTTAAAATTCCTCTCTCAAAAATTTTTTAAAAACGAAATATGTTAACTACGCATTTACAGAAACTTTAATCAAATAATAAAAAATTTAAGACAAATTGTATACAGTAATATTTGAAATTTTTGGCATAATTATTTATTAAAAAATATCGACGTTAAGGTCGGGTGGCGCGTGGTTCGTGCAAAACACGTTTCTAGTCATTCATTTTTGAAATAGTAAACAGTGTAATTGTAATCTGATAAATTTAATTGGTATTGTTGAGGGTATATTCTAGGTCACAAGAACGTTGGAAACATGATTCGATAAATTTGGCTCGATAGAATAAATTCACAAAGTTACCTCTTTTCGGGTCATTTTATCTACTATTATTGGGTTTTATTTTTAAAATAACTGATTTGATATTATGAGTAACTTACTAAAATAAAGTACATATATAACTGTAAGGCGTGGCAGCGCGTTTTTTTTTTTTTATTACATCTATTTTTTTTAATCGATTATTCAAGTGATTTTCGAAGCGCTGGGCGCTCTCGCGGCACTCACACTGTCCCGTTGGACGTTACAGAGGCAAGACGTGTGCAAAATTTTTCAAAAAAGCGTTCCGTCTTTTGTATTTTTAATATTACGTAGTATGCATTCAATATCCATACACCTACTGCCCACAGTAGTAATAAAATTGAAATTCGCTATTTATTTTAAATTTATATATATAAAAGAAAGTCGTGTAATCGTGTTAGTTACACTATTTATAACTCAAGAACGGCTGAAGCGATTTGGCTGAAAATTGGTAGCAAGGTAGCTTAGAACCAGGAAACGGACATAGGATACTTTTTATCTCAATTGTACCCGGTAGGTGGCGCTGCTATAGGTATCTAACTCCGAAACTACTGAACCAATTTGTATCAAATTTTGTAAGCTTCTGTAGTTTGGTCCAACTTGAGAGATAGGGTAGTTTTTATCTCAATTGGACCCGGTAGGTGGCGCTGCTATCGATATGTAACTCCGAAACTACTGAACCAATTTGTATCAAATTTTGTAAGCATCTGTAATTTGGTCCAACTTGAGAGATAGGGTACTTTTTTCTCAATTGGACCCGGTAGGTGGCGCTGCTATAGGTATGTAACTCCGAAACTACTGAACCAATTTGTATCAAATTTTGTAAGCTTCTGTAATTAGGTCTAACTTGAGAGATAGGGTAGTGTTTATCTCAATTGGACCGGTAGGTGGCGCTGCTATCAGTATGTAACTCCGAAAGTACTGAACCAATTTTTATCACATTTCGTAAGCATCTGTAATTTGGTCCAACTCGAGAGATAGGGAATTTTTTATCTCAATTTGACCCGATAGGTGGCGCTGCTATCGGTATGTAAGCAATCAAATTTGGTAGCTGTTTTCCGGGCAGGACAACGTCTGCCGGGTCCGCTAGTTTAATATAATTATTTTGTTGCTGTTTAAGTTTTTGTAAACACTATTTATCTATATAAAAATTAATAAAAATGGAGTGTCTGTTTGTAATATTACGGCTTTTAACTAAATTCATATGTATGTATATATACACGGTACATATTACACCAAATTAACATTTTTGAAGTGAAACTTCTTTAGGCGCATGAGGGGTAAAATCTGAGCGACCGGTAACGCGTCAGTGTCACGACGAGTACTTGGATGGGTGACCTCTTTTTTTTCAATTAGATTTTTGAAGTGAAACTTCTTTAGAATCGTTGTGATTTCAAACCAGATGCAACGGAAAAACGACAGGGAAGGGCGCGCCGCGCAGCGACTTGCATGAAAAAGGATGACACATTGTAGCGTTACGCTCATTGTAGCGTTACGCTATTTATATCGTTACGCTCATAGTAGCGTTACGCTATTTGTAGCGTTACGCTCATTGTAGCGTTACGATATTTGTAGAGTTACGCTATTTGTAGCGTTACACTCATTGTAGAGTTACGTTATTTGTATCGTTACGCTCATTGTAGCGTTACGCTAATTGTAGCGTTACGCTATTTGTATCGTTACGCTCGTTGTATCGTTACGCTAATTGTAGCGTTACGCTCATTGTAGTGTTACGCTCATTGTAGCATTAAGCTCATTGTAGCGTTACGATCATTGTTGCTTTACGATCATTGTAGCATTACGCTATTTGTTGTAGCGTTACGCTATTTGTAGCGTTACGCTCATTGTAGCATTACGCTATTTGTATCGTTGCGCTCATTGTAGCGTTACGCTATTGTATCGTTACGCTATTTGTAGCGTTACGCTCATTGTAGCGTCAGTACTTGGATGGGTGACCGCTTTTTTTTTCCAACTAGATTTTTTAAAAGTGAAACTTCTTTAGGCGCACTTAACTTGGAGAGTAAGCAAGCGTGACGAGAGCGTTACGAAAAGTGTGATCGGTCGAGGCGAATGGAAGTTGAGAGGGAGATATTTTGGTTAAAATAAAATTTGATCGACCGGAAACGCGGCAGCGTCACGATAGTCAGTTCTTGGATGGGTGACCGCTTTTTTTTCAACTACATACTTTTTTTGAAGTTTAACTTCTATAGGCGCGCTTAACTTGGGGAGTAAGCAGGTGCGTTACGAGAGCGTTACGAAAAGTGTGATCGGTTGAGCCGAACGGAAGTTGAGAGTGAGATATGTTAGTAAAGATAAAATTTAATTAAAATTAAATTTAATTAAAATTATTAAAATAAGAATTATTAAATATAAAAACCTACTGTGGAATTTTTAAGGAACATACAAAAATAAATTAGCCGAATCGGTCGAGCCATTCTCGAGTTATGCGCTTAGCAACATTCTTTTTTATTATATAGATTATAATAATAACACATAGCAACAAAATAGAGTTTTCAAAATAGAGGTAACCCATTCTTAATATATTATCTAATATATATATACTAAATTTATTATAAAGTATGTTTCATTATATTATCAGCTCGGTGAAGATCGATTTAGATTCGGATCTTAGACCACTAGTACTAAGCAGCGCTTCATGACAAACTTTACATTCGTATGTTACACAGCTCAAAATGAATAATTTAAATTATATTTTTATTTCGAGTTAATACAATTAGGTACAAAATTCAAAAGTATAAGTGTGTCTGTTACATTTTTACGCCTATGGCGATGTAGCAAATTAGCAATTTTAAAATTCATCAACATCGGAGAGCTAATACTGCCTACTGTATACAGATAAATTTTATTTAATAATAATTATTTTAAATTTAATATGTAATTTGTTTCATTTAATAGCTCTTATTCCATTTATGTCCAACAGTATTTATACTAAATAACCCTGAAATCCTTTACTTATTTTATTTATTTACGAAAGTATTATTATTTTATCACTACTATAAAAAATGATCATTAAAAATGCATTTCTATTTTAAAGCCAAATAAAATTTCATGACGGTCAGTACTTAGATGGGTGACCGCTTTTTTTTTCAACTAGTTTTTTTGAAGTGAAACTTTTTTAGGCGCGCTTAAATTGGGGAGTAAGCAGGTTAATGCGTGACGAGAGCGTTACGAAAAGTGTGATCGGTCGAGGCGAACGGAATTTGAGGGAGATATAAGTTAGTTAAGATAAAATTTGAGCGACCGGTAACGCGGCAGCGTCACGACGGTCAGTACTTGGATGGGTGACCGCTTTTTTTTTCAACTAGTTTTTTTAAATATTGTAATTGTATTGTGGAATTTATTGAGATACGTTTTATTGAATAATAATTATTTTAAACTACCTATGCCCGCGACTTCGTCCGCGTGGAATTTAACAAAATAATTATTGTTCAGTTCGCAGTTATAAAATAATAATAAAAAATCTAAAATAAAAGTAGCCTACGTTACTCCTTATTACATCAGCAACTATCTGCCAATGAAAGTCCTGTCAAAAACGATCCAGCCGTTTCAGAGATTAGCCGGAACAGACAGACAGACAAATTATAAAAAATGTTATTTTGGTATTTGCACCATGTATATTATATAATTATGTAATTTTGTTAAAAGCGGGTATTACAATATTACAAACAGACACTTCAATTTTATTTGTATAGATTTAATATGTAATTTGTTTTATTTTATATAGCTTATTCTATTTATGTCCAACAGTCTTTATAATAAATAACCCTGAAATCATTTACTTATTTCATTTATTTACGAAAGTATTACATATTTATCACTACTTTAAAAAATGATCATAATAAATGCATTTCTATTTTAAAGTCAAATCAAATTAGTTCGCTTTACAGCCACTGACGCTTTGAGGTCACGGACTGAGTTCAACAGCAACGAGTTCGCGCGACGTGTGTCCAAGGGGGACGGGGTAGACGTTAAATGCCTACTTTTGTCAAACGACGGAGCCTTAAACGTTTGAACGACAGTATTTATAACAATAATTATTGTGTTTGCAAGCAAACGAAAAAAAATCGGCCAAGTGCGAGTCAGACTCGCGCACGAAGGGTTCCGTACCATTGGCTAGGTAAACACCATTGTACATTGGTACATTGATTTTAAATTTTAATATCGAGCAAAAAAAGTCATTTTCGTTGTTTGAGCCCCCCAATTTTTTTTTTAAATTTTATTATTTATTATTAAAGTAAATACACAATTAAGTATTTTGTGAATATTTCAAGTGCCTACCCTCTGACCATTTATTGATATCGAGCAAAAATAGGCAATAAATCGCGTTTGTTGTAATGGGAGTCCCCCTTAAATATTTATTTTATTTTGTTTTTAGTATTTTTTGTTATAGCGGCTACAGAAATACATAATTTGTGAAAATTTCAACTCTCTAGCTATCGCCGTTCTTGGATACAGCCTGGTGACAGACGGACGGATGGACGGACGGACGGACGGACAGCGAAGTCTTAGTAATAGGGTTCCGTTTTTACCCTTTGGGTACGGAACCCTAAAAACCGACTTCAATTACATCGACAATTAATACAACGTAAGTAGACGAAAAAAATTAACAAACGCACTAGTCGCCTCTCCGATTATCGAGATTTCCCTCGATTTCTCTGGGATCCCATTATCAGATCCTGGTTTCCTTATCACGGTACCACCCCTGGGATATCTTCTTTCCAACAAAAAAAGAATTATCAAAATCGGTTCATAAACGATGAAGACCCGAACATACATAAAAATATAAATATACGGTCGAATTGAGTAATCTCCTCCTTTTTTGAAGTCGATTAACAAAGACATCGCGTGTCGTATAATTTATTTGGCCATAACTCTTTTACGAGAGGCATTCATGATTGTTCTTTCATAATTAAAACCCTGAATCGTTTATTGTAATTTTGCGTAAGCTCCTTAAGCTTTATTAATTAATTTTCTTTTGTATATTGTGATTACGAAGTTATTCGAAAGGAATTCACCGCGAAAGGTATATTGGCACGTAAAACTCTGACTGGAGCTTTATTGATAACTTCAACTTTTGTAGTTTTTAAATTACAACAAAAAAAATCAAATATGGATTCGATAATATAATTAAGTGCCAGAGGTTCCTTTTATATGACTAGGGTAGCAGAAAAGCGTACGGCCCACCCCATGGTAAACAGATACCGTAGCTCCTGAGGGGAATTGGGGATAGGGTTGGCAACGCGCTTGCTATGCTTCTGGTGTTGCGGACGTCTATAAGCTACGGTATTTACTTACCATCAGGTGACCCTTACGCTTGTTTGCCAACTTAGTTATATAAAAAACGCCCATGGACGCCTGCACCAAACACCAAAAGCATCGCAAGTGCGTTACTGACCTACTTCCAACACTCCCTCGAAGATTTGCCCACCTTAATCGCTACAGCAACACAACAATACTTTAGAGCAGTGTTGTTGATCTTATCTTGAGATCATGAGATTTCTAATATTTGACTACTTACTATTATATATTTAGCCAATTACTCTGCTAGACTCAATAAAACTACTGTCAGACACTGACCAGCAGTCTGGTTGCGACCAGCACACTTGGTTAGTATTACATATGATTCAGGCATTTGGTGCTGTTAATATTGTCCACCTTTGGAATGACGATTATATCTATGACCTGAGATATTGACTGTGATTGTACATAAAATATATAAAAAATATAAACATAGAAGGATAGTAGTCCTGAACTTACGTCACAACAACACGTGCACTCGCTATTTATAAGGTAAGTAACAGGTGTAAGTTAATGCTCTTGAAATCTCTTTAAATTGTTCCCAGTGTCTTCACCAAAGACTAAAAAATCATTTAGATATGAAACTTAATAGCTACATTGCATCCTTAGGAGATCATTATCTGACTACCTAACTCACCACAGGAACACACCACTATTTGGTTGTGATCTTTTGTAACTGTTGCATAGGTACTTAAGATTACTGTGATTACCCTCGTTCCCAGCTAAATATAAATACGCTTAGGTATAATCATAACAATATCGCTAAGACAATTCGCTAAATTCGTTATTATTCCATTTGACGTGTAAGGGAGTAAACCGAGCCCTTCTATCATCAGGAATTAAGAGATAAATGTGCTTCAGCGAGGTCGATGTGATAATCCCAGTACACTTTCATTTCGTCAGATGTTTATAGAATAATGAACTAGAGTCACGTTGTTTGCGGTAGAAATATTAATTTTACATCGGATAAATGTATTTACTTTGCTTTTATGGTCAGGTTGTTACTACTTAAACTGTGTGTTAATAACTTTAAAATATTTTTTTCCACTATTTAATAGTAGATTTAGTGAGAATTTTTTTTCTGTAATGGTTTTTAAATAGACTAAGAGAGAACTAAATCTTTCATCGAAGGTACGCGAATATATACAATACTATATATTATATACCATACGAACACATGACTAATTTGACTAATACCGACACACTTGATGACAACGACTTATCCAAATATTGTTTCATAAATTAATCTCAAATGTTCAAATTTTCTAGTAACATATGTGATAAAATAAAATAAATTAAAACAAGACTAGCACTTTTTCGCAGTTTGAAGTGGACCTGCTTTCTACTCCGCGGGTGTTGGGTTCGATTCCTGCCTGAATCTGGGTATGATATTTGTATTTTTACATGAATGTTTTATTTCTATTACATTATAAAAAACACATTTTATCAACAACCACTTTATATTTAAAAAAAAAAACGAATTTACCTAAAATTAGAGTTAGCGTAGTATTAAGTATTGCTGTTGATTTAACCAAATGTGGTAAATCCTATTTTAAATTAATATACAACTTATTTTAATAAAATGAATTTTAATTTAAAATTTTAAGTCACTTTAAGAAAAAAACTGAATTTAAAACTTTAAAAATTGCTCATTACAAAATTCTAACCTAATAATGTTACCTACATACTATACGTAAATAAATATTATATATTGTCTAACTTTGAAAATAAATAAACAATTCTATATAAAAGCAAAGTATTTTCTACATAAAGATAGATTACGTATATTTTTCTTAGTTCTCAAACATTCACTAAGGAAATAAACAAAAGTGTTTAACAAATACTACTAGACGTTGAGAAAGACGGGACTGAAAAATTTCGACGTAGCAATCTGTTGTATGTACAAGGTAGCACGATACGGAGACTATATTTATAACACTTGAAAATTCAAAGTCTAGGAATTATTTAATCCAAATAAAACCCATTTGATGAACCGTTTCAATAATTTAACTCTAAAATATGTACCTAAATCTATAATTTAGCTTATTTAAATAGTGAAGGACATTATTTTAAGTTAAATAATATCTACGTTTATTTTTGTAAACTTACTGTCAAGCGATTTACGTATAAAATACAATATTAGAGGTAGTTCTAAGGACTGTAGTGAATATTGGGACATGATCTGGTGCGGTCAGCGTTTTTATCTTTTGATTTACTGTAAAAATATTTAAATTTGTAAAAACTATAATTATATTCGGTACTCTTTAGGATTAAAAACTCTAAATGTTTAATCTGACGGCCATTTTTAAGAAAGTACATAAATACTATATACAATACTCAATGATATAATAAATGTCAGTAATTGTAGCAAATTTCGGGATTTTTCAACATGTCGAAGACGAATATAAGTACACATGTTAGAAGTGAAACTTATTTGGCAAACTAATTGAAAAAGTAGGCGGTATCATAATTAAAAAACTAATTGAAAAAAAAACTACGTGACGCGTTGTTCCCAGGCGGTCACCCATCCAAGTACTGACGCGTTACGCGTTGCCGCGTCGCCTCGTTTACCCCTCCAGCCTTGCCGCGTCGCTTTTCTCTCGAATTTTACCCCCATTCACCTAAAGAAGTTTCACTTCAATAAAAGTAACAGATTATCTAAGAATATGCTTTTTATTAATAATGCTGTACTAATGTTTCATACCCTTACCGGTAATAATCGAATTGCTTTATTTACCTCACTGTTAATTATATTCTGTTCTAATGCATGTATACTGTCTTGCCCCTTTTGATTACATAGTTTCTTTACCGTAGTCCATTATTATTTAAGAATCAATAATAATTTTGAATGCTCACGCAATATCGCGAGTTAATGCTTTCGTCTATAGAAGCTACAATACGATAGCTTAAGAGTTTTACACATTGCATGCAATGCAATACGATATCTTCCAATATGTTTTTTAGATAATAAAATATATATTTTTAAATAGTAATTTAATTAATTACAAACCATCTGAATGAAGCTTAGACTGAGTAAACGCGAACGCAGGTTTAGCTATTACTATAATTAAAATAACGTTACACAAATTAATGTAAAAAAACGGAGATAAATCTTAAAGATACATGTATTTTATGTTGCGTTTTGTGGCTTGCTGTTACCGCAATAGTTAAATTTGAGTTAACTACTGAATAAACAATTTCGATTTTCGAAACTCTTTCAATCTTGTTATAGCAGAAATAAAATACATATATTATAGTACCCGAATGTATATGTTCTTTGTACACTAATACTACTAAGATTATGTACATTTTATCCATCAAAAAATAAAAAAAAGTCTTGGGTTGTGGGATCTTGGACTGTAACGCTCAACGAAGTCGGAATAAGCCGTTTGTCTCTTTCCTAAGGTTGAAGTGTAATATTTAGTGTGTATTCTGTACATTTATGTTTCATAAAAAATAAAACTAAAAAAGTTTGTGTGTCAGCACCGACGCATGACTCGAGTTTACTCCTTTAGATCGTCTGTTTATATACTTATTAGTCTAACTTATTATATACTTATATATATTTATATACTTATTTATTATATTATATATTTATATACTTATTAGTCTAACTTATTAGTCTAAGAAAAAGATTAATACTATATCAAATAGTAAATAAACTAATCAAATAACGCCATCAGTATAGAAGGCGCACAAAAATGTAACGACGCCATTGGTTCAGTAGATTTTACTGCTCATGTTTTTTCATACTGGGGGTCTTATATGAAAATCGATTCTTAAGGAGTAAACTCCAAGAACAAAAAGCAGTATTGATAGTAAAAATAAATAATAAACATTTATTTTGTTTGTCAAACATAGATATGCATCACAAGCTTTCTAATAAACTAGATGCAATACAAAATATTATTATAAATTACAACTACAGGCATACATAGATGTTATCTATGTTTGTCGTACCAAAACAACTTATTTCTGTTGTGTAACACTGTATAATTAATTCAAAAAGCGTAGGAACTAATTAATTAGATTAATTATTCTAACAGCCATCCGACACTGGTTCACTTTTATTGATGTTTCTAATTATTTAAACCCACGCTGTTTATTTTTGTAAATAGAGACGTCATTTCTAAGCGAAAATATAAATTAAATTAAATTTTAATTAATTAAAAATTATAATTACGCTGTATATTATAATATGTTTCTCTTAGATTCCAATATTATGGATCTATCGTTTCCATACTGTTTTTTTTTTTTTTTGTTTTATCATATTATAATAAATACATATCCTGTAGGTATATTTTTTTTTATTTTACAAATCTTAGTAAAATAAAACAGAAAATAATATTTGATACTTTACTTTCTATGAAGCTAGATGTTAATAATAAAAGAAAAAATAATAATTCCATCTTCGTTTAGATTTTAATTATGGTATAAGAGTGCAAATGAGTACAGTAATGTCATGCACAATAGAGAATAACCAAAATTTTATCCATCAAATCGTATTTTTCTTTATACTAAGTAGCGTATGACATTATACTCTCAAAACGACTTTCTGTCTTTAGGAAATGGTGAGAGGTGAGTATACTTGAAATCTCACAAATTATAGTGTTGAAGGAAAACCTCACGAGAAAGATCATTTTACAATGCGTATGTACGTAAAAAAAGAGGTTAAACCTACATAATGGACAATCTGCCATCGGCTTCCACAATGTACCTAACAGTGATTGTTCTACGGGATCATAGGCTGTGATGGCGTAAGAAAGGGTTCTCGTCGAGCCAAAGGTTAGGAGCCCAACTGAGCTTCCAAGACTCCACGAGAATGTTATATGTTCTTCCGCAAAGAAACCTACTCTGCCGGAGAAGAACTAGACGCTGATAAAATAACAACACATAAATGAGAAGATAGGCATATACCTACTAGGCATATACTATAGGCTCTACTCGTTTATTCAAAAATATTTGACCAGCTCCTTTTTGACGTGAGTGTAGTCCGAACCAAGCGAAGTAAGAACGCTTTATAACCTGAGAGGTATCGTTTTATTTATTTTTTTAACGAGAATAAATATTAAAACTAAACTCATATTAATAAACAACAAAATGAGGAGAATGAATTCAAGGGAATCATCTGATTTGTTTGAATTACAAAACCCAAAGAGGGTGATGTAAAAACACGCTGCACTATCGCGTGATCGCGTCGCGTTTTTCATAAAGATTCCTATCGATAAATGAGATGTTACTTATTTGCTCGCTGTTGAACAAATGGAACACTGTTCACATAGCACAATTATATTGTTATTTTTTGGCAACACTGGCTTCTATCGATTACTTTCAAATAATTAATTTCAGACAAGATTTAAATAAAAAAGTATGTTTTAAATATATTGTTACGAGTACACGAATTAAAGGAGCTTGCGCCATCTCGCGGGGAGCAGAGGAACCACGTTGTGTGCTGTACAAACCACTTTGTTACAAAGACAACGTGAAACATCCACTCAACACTAGATGGCGCTAGAGGACTTATATAAGGTGAATGAACTACAGATCGAGTACACGCACGAACATTCTAGAACTGTCTGGGTGTAGGCTCGGCCCGGTATAAAAAGGCCGATTGAGGCCGAGCGGAGTTCAGTTCAGTTCAGTTTGAGCTAACGACGAAGCGACTTCGAAGTGAAGACTAGAAGTGATACCAGCGGAAACCTACGACATTGGCTACGACCTCGGACATTGTTAGTGCTTAGTGAAGTGTACCTAGTGATCAGTGAGTGTACCTAGTACTTAGTGCTTGTATTTAGTGCGTAGTATTTGTACCTAGTGCTTGTGTCGGACCTAGTGCTAGTGAATAAAGTCTCTAAAAGAGTCAGCAGGCCTTTCTCTCCAAATCGTTCGAACCCTAACACGTAACAATATTAACTAACTAACTTAGTGGAATAATAATCATACTGATATAATGCGTGTGAAATAACAAGCTACAGTAAGTATTCACTTAAAAAAAATGATATATTTTATATATCAAAATAAAAATACGTACCGTTATTCTCGACATTGAATCACTCTGTAAAGATTCATTTGATTCGGTCACGCACCAGAACAATATTTGTGCCGAGATTTTTAATTAAACGTAAAATACAAGTTCATTTTCTTCTTTAAAATTAATAAATAGAAGATCTCTTTGATTAAACCTTAGGTTGTTAGATATTATTCAATGAATGAAAATAAATGATTGTGTTTGTAATACGAGCCAAGTTTTCTAAGCAGCAGCTAGCTTCAGGCTGTTATGTCCCACTGCTGGACATTTATGCCGCTTTTCCCATGTAGGAGAAGGAACAGAGCTTAATCCACCGCGCTGTTACAATGCGGGTTGGCGGATATAATCCCTACTATGAGTAACGATCGCTATCAGGTATATGATAACAACCGGTACCGACGGCTTAAGAGACCCACAAAGACTGCACAAACCAAATAAAATGTTTTGGCCAATACAAATGTTTGTCATATGCTGGGATCGAGCCAGCACCGCTAGCGTAACAGCTACAAACCAGTTCTGTGACTCTTGCGCCAAAGCGGCGTCAATTTTACCACCTGTCAATGGTTTAGGTAAAATTTTGGTAGTTTGTAATTTCTTCTCCTGCATTGAGCAACGGTAATTAGTACACTACACTGTCGATAATTTGCAGGATGCTTTTCTCAATAAATAATATACTAGCCATATGAAACCGCCACCGAAATGAAAAAAAAAAAGAATATGTTTCATTATTTCGTTTTTGTACTATATGTAGAAGTTGACAACTTGGAAAAAGGTGAAATAATTGTTTATTCAGATCAAAAGCTCTTTGGTGAGTGGTGACTATAAGAATGGATGTAAAGAGGATTAGACAAGAGCGAAACAGGAATTGTTTGCGTGTCCAGCACTCACACTTAGACACATTTATACAAATACGTTACATACACAAACAGACGGATATGATAGCTACTTTATGCCTTGTATGAATTATGTACAACTTCGGGTAAACCATACTTCATTTACGAGCTGTAGTAAATTGGATAAAATTAGATCTTATTTTTTTAGTCTTGAAAATTTTATTAGATAAGCGAATATCAAAATATTAACGGTATTTAATTATAAAATTTCACAGATAATGTCTGCAAGGGGTGACATGAATGCTATCTGTGTTTCCTCATTGAAATCAATTTCCATTATTGACAACAATAACAAACGAACTTGCTGTCGCTTCGAGAGACACTGAGACGAGATTGTAATGACGAGAAGCCTATTTATTTGGTTTTTCTTAAAATTATTTAAATGTTTTAAGTCGTTATTGAAGTAGGGCACTGCAGGATATCTCTATCTCTATCGATATCCGGTGCAGTCTGACTGGGCAGGTCACTGGTTATTCTAACAGAAGGTTACAGTAAAATGTTACTTAACTAATGTTATCTTCCTGTAGTGAGTAAGGTAGACGGAGCTCCTAAAGGTGTATTGTGTTGAGAACGAGGTCGAAACGTGCTTTTTATGCTTTTATTACGGCCATCTATAGTCTGCCTAACCTCACTGCTTATCATCAGGTAGGCCAAACGATTATTCCGAATTTTGAAAGTGGCCTTAAGTAAACAAGCTTTGAAAATATCAGTTACTTGGAAATCATCGACTGGCAATGTATTTGTAACGATTTAACGTTATATATTTTTCAAAAAGACAAAACAATATTTTTATAAACAGACCGCACAAATAAAATGAATAACGTTATCAGGCGTACGTGTATAACGCTCTCATACCAATGGATCGAAAGGTATCCTTTTGTTCTTATCCGCCCGCAAAACAAGCTTCAGTAAATTAATATTATAAAATTAAATTTGTACTCTAATTCTATATTTTTACGGTTCATAGTCAAATACCAAGCAGCATACGACGATGGTGCTGAGAATGTATTTACCTTTCAGTTTATTGAATTGGATATATGACGATATCAGTTAACAGTCTACTGAAAACTGTACACATTACCTATTGTTATGTAAAGTATATATACTTAAAGTCTTTAACTGTCAAATATTTATCTATAGGATAATATCCTACTAAAGTTTTGACTACGGTGAGTCTTACACTTGTTTGCCGTCCTAGTTGTAAAAAAACTTCATCAAACAACAAATGTAAAACTACAGTTAACATACATATCTCACGGAACAGATTAATTCATTTTGTAGAACCACAAAGCGCCGCTTATATTACATACACCGGTCCACCTTAGAATTAAATTATAACGTGCGTCTAATTTAACAGATCCAGCACGTCTACATAATATCGGACTAATATCCACGTCAACACCTGAGCGATTACCACGCTATAATTAACAATCTTTATTCTATTTCTACATTAGTGATTAGGTTTTATTTATGTGCATAAATAAAACCTAATCGCTAAATGTGTTGGTGCAAAACTGGAGAATCGCTGGATCAGTCAATTTTTTTCTAACAAATTATAGATAGCGATCGTTACTCATAGTAGGGTATTTATTTATGTACCAGTCCACAGTGGAGCAGCGTAGTCTTCTCCTATACGGAAAAACAGGCCTATGTCCAGCTGTGGGATATAACAGGTTGAATAAATAAATCAAATATCGTAGACGATTATTACGAAAAGGAAAATTAAGTATTCTTAATTTTCAAAAAAAAAAATAACATAATAAGTGCAAAAAAATAATAATTTTCAGACAACCTAAAGGTTATTTTTAACCGACTTCCAAAAAGGAGGCGGTTCTGAATTCGATGGTATTTTTTATATATGTTACTTCAGAACTTTTGACTGGTTGGACCGATTTCGATGATTTTTGTTTTAATCGAAAGGTGTTGCTTGTGGTCTAAGATCCGAGAAGGATCTTCCCTCATCTGTTAATTAGATGAAACCATTTTTATAGGCTTATTTCAATATTGTGAATTCATAAAAACAACCTCTGCCACCATAAGCCTGCTGAAATTTTTTTTATCTTTTCCCTCTCATGTTAATTACATGTAGTACTTACCTGCAGCCAGGTTATTGCTGACTGAGGTTACTGACCTCGCTGCAGGTAAGTGTAGCAATTATAGAGATGGCTGCCTACTACAGTCAGGTATATAATGTAAAATATTGACGGTTTTAGCTTACTACATGTAATTAACATGAGAGGGAAAAGATTTTTTAGAAGAAAAAAAATTTTTTTTTAAGTATTATTATTTGCAGCAGGCTTATGGTTGCAGAGGTTGTTTTTATAAATTCACAATATTGAAATCAGCCTATAAAAAATTTTTTCATCTAATTAACAGATGAGGGAAGATTTTGTTATATTCCGGATCTTAGACCATTGACCATTATTTTGGATTTGGATCTGACAAGCATTTTTTGAGCATTTTTTGAGTTATATCTTAAGTAAATACGCATTATTAATGCGTATTTACTTGACTATTTTTTCGTCTATTTATGTTGTATTACTGGTCGATGTAATGATTTCAATTACATCGACTAGTAATACAACGTAAGTAGACGAAATAAATTAACAAAAGCACTAGTCGTCACTACAATTTTCGAATGTTCCCCACGATTTATCTAGGGTGCCATCATCAGATCCTGGTTTCCTTAATTATGGTACCACCCTTGGCATATCTCCTTTGTAACGAAAAAAAGGATGATCAAAATCGGTCCATAAACGGCTAATTTATCTGCGAACATACACAGAAAAAATATATAATATATACGGTGGAACTGAGAAGCCTCCTCCTTTTTTGAAGTTGGTTAAAAATTGTTTTTCATAAATCTTTTTCTGACGGATTAAGTTTTGAGCCTTCTCCTGTATGGAAAAAGAAGCGTATTCCCAGCAGTGGGATGTTACAGGCTGTATCGTAAAAGCCTTTTTCATACTACCGATCGTGCGCTATCAAAAGAAAATTTCCCGCTACAATTCATCTGTGAGCCGTCTGTTCGTGTAGTAGGTACCGTGATTATAGTAAGACTATTCCAAAGCCTTGAAGTCATACCAAGTACATACATATACCTAACATTGTTTTATTGATTTGTTTTATTTTATTACTATCCAAATTATTATATCGCTTTATATCAATGGATGGACACCTTTTTTAGATCCAAAACATCTACATTGCTGCGGCATACAAATTACATTTTAATATTTCACACAGCTTCCAAACATAATGCGGGATTATGAAGCTAAAAATTAAATTTTTAACGGATGAAAGTTTTATACAAAAGACATTAAAGTATAAAAATTACATAAACTTAAAGTAGTATATATTTATTTAACTATTTCTATTTAAATTTATCTCATAATTACAAAAAAACTAACGCACATACTTCAGTTTAAACAATGCTTAATACTAAGCTATAACTACCGCGATTTTTTTTTTAATTTACAAGTGAATTCAAATATTTTAATCGCGTAACAGTCAATATACTCTCACTTATAACTTGATATATTGCAAGTATTGTAAAATCTATTAAACAATTGTCGATGCTCTGGAATTAATAAGTCACACAATCACTCCCTTTCATCTAATACTTTTCCTGAGTTATGGCGCCTCGCTCATGTCATCCCTATTCCTAAGCTTTCCAACCCTTCATCACACACTCATTATAGACCGATTTCCGTGCTACCATTCTTGTCCAAGGTTCTTGAACGAATCGTCCATAAACAACTAACGCTCTACCTACAGATAAATAGAATCCTCAGTCCTTTCCAGTCTGGTTTCTGCCCTGGGCACAGCACTGTTTCGGCTCTTGCTAAAATATGTGACGACATGAGGCTCGGGATTGATAAGCAGCATGTCACAATTATAGTTTTATTAGACTTTTCGAACGCATTTAACACTGTAGATCATGACATTCTCCTCGCAATTCTTGAAAACTTAAACTTCTCACAAGATGCTGTTAATTGGTTCCGCTCCTACCTTTATGATCGTGCACAGTGCATTCGAACCATTGACAAACTCTCTACATGCAGCCCTCTCAGAGCTGGAGTACCTCAGGGTGGTGTCCTTTCCCCTCTTCTGTTCTCCATATTTATTAATTCTATAACTTATATTCTTTCTCTTTCTTTTCATTTATATGCTGATGACTTGCAGATCTATCTGACAACTCCTGTTGACGATATAGCTGCAGCAATTAATCGGGTTAACCAGGAGCTTGCAGTTATATGTTCTTGGTGTAAATCGTATGGACTTTCGATAAATCCTAATAAGTCGCAAGTTTCCATAATAGGTAATTCTATACAGCTATCTAAAGTAAATGTTTCCTGTCTTCCTCCTGTCTGTTTTGATGGCTCGATATTAGAATTTCATAATAGTATTAAAAATCTAGGTCTTATTCTAGACAGCACACTTTCTTGGAGACCTCAAGTTGCTGAGATCAGTCGCAAAATATATGCTGCAATCGGCACACTGAGAAAGTAGAAAAATTTCTTGCCCATCAAAACAAAGATATCACTTGGCCACACACTACTTTTCCCTATTCTTGATTATGCTGATGTCTGCTATTCTGACCTATCTGAAACTCTCCTTAATAAACTTGAACGCCTTCAAAACATGATCATCAGATTCATATTTGGTTTGAGAAAGTACGATCATATCTCAGATTATCGAGCACAGCTTAACTGGCTTAAAATAAGAGAACGCCGTAACTTACATCTTCTGTCTTTTCTCTACTCTATCCTTTTCCATCCCACTACTCCTGCATACCTAAAAGAATGCTTTACTTTTCTTGGCTCGGACATCCCTAGTACGTTAAACCTTCGTTCTAAAGAAGACAACAAACTCAAACATCCTATATGCCATAGTAAATGCTACAGTGAATCTTTTTGTGTTAAAGCTGTAGAACTGTGGAATGCCCTCCCGCGAGACATTCGCCAAGCGGAGTCAATAGGAATCTTTAAAAGACGTGTCAAAAAACATTATCTATCAACATAATTATCATCAATAACAATTATTTGTATGATTTTTATATATTATTTTTAATTAATAAGGTATTTGTTTATGTATTAGATATTTATATATATATATATATATATATATATATATATATATATATATATATATATATATATATATATATATATATATATATATATATATATATATATATATATATATATATATATATATATATATATTATGTATGTATCTATATATGTAATTATTATTTTTGATGCATATCATTATGTAAATATTTGTATGTTCATTGCTTACATATTTTATTAGTTTATGATAGATTATATATTATATTTTTAATCTTCTTGTATTTATTTATGTATTTTCTATAAGTATTGGAATGTAGACATCTGTGTGCAAGTTTATTTTACATCTACACCGCCTACCCGCTATTTAGTTAATAAGTTTCCTTCTTATGTTTGGGTTGACTGGAAGAAATGGCTAAATAGCCATAAGTCCGCCCATTGTACTCCACTGTCTGTAATTATCCTTATTATTTCTATTTTAATATTTTTCTGGTGTACAATAAAGTATAAATAAATAAATAAAAAATAATAAGTCGGTCTGCCTAAGTTTCCCTTATAAACTTTTCTTAAGAAAAAAAAGTGTGTGTGTCAGCTCCGACGCACGACTGGAGTTTACTCCTTCAGATCGACCGTCTAAATAGGCACAAAAAAGGCTTACTAGTCTAAGAAAAAGATTAATACATATCAAAATAATGGTAAATAAATGAATCAAATAACAAATAAATAAAATAAGAAAATGTCGTCGCTATCGGAACCCTATTAAGTTCCGATAGATGGCGTTACAAGAAACGTAACGAGGTCACTCGTTCAGTATATTTTACTCCTCATATTTTTTTTATACTGGGCGCCATAAATGAAAATCGATTCTTAAGGAGTAAACTCCAAAAAATTTAAACACAATATTTTAACTTACAAAATTAACAACAGAGTTAAGACATCAACAAAGTAAGTAGTACGAACCTAAAATATTACTTAAAATAAATGTTGCTTCCTTTATGACTTTTTTTAACGACTTTTCGTGCCTGATGTAATATATGGATTTTTTTTCCACGTTTATATCTCAACTTAATAAATCGTAAAACTGAATAAATAATTGAGACATAAAAAACAAAATACTATTCTCGTTTATAAAGTGTGATTAGCTCGTGTCGTCGTAAAAATGAAGCTCATAAAAACCTTCATTCCACATAATTGCTTAAACATGCCAGTTCTGACAATAATAATGTTTATGAAAATTTTGTGATACACTTTTTATTGATATTTTCTGAATAATAACTACAGTAAACGCATTATTAAAAGCAAATAAAATTTGACGAAATCGCAAAGTTTTTTACCACCACATTGCTTGTTGCGATCGACACTATCTTTTATAGTCCCCGAGCATTTTTTTTTTTTTCAATGAGAAAAGTGGCGGTCGCACCAAGAAATATTTTACAAAGCCTAAATTTAAATAATAATTTTTAACATTCGTTGAACTATTTATTTTAACACAATAACGTTGTAATCTATACTAATATAATAAAGCTGAAGAGTTTGTTTGTTTGGATGTTTGTTTGTTTGTTTGTTTGAACGCGGTAATCTCTGGAACTGCTGGTCCGATTTTAAAAATTCTTTCAGGGTTAGATAGCCCATTTATCGAGAAAGGCTATAGGCTAATATGTCATCACGCTAAGACCAATAGGAGCGGAGTCCACGCCGACGAAGTCGCGCGCAGAAGCTAGTTGTACTATATTTTTAATGTGAATTCCTCTATATTCTATTTACGAAGTTTTAAGGTATACTTTTTCTAGTTTTTTATTTATTTATATTTGTTAACAAACGCAAATATCACGCATCTGTAATTTTTAAACTGTTTTTATGTTTTCAAATTTTTTTCTGGGTGCACCGATTTTGATGGTTTTATTTCATTTTATTAATCAAAAGTTGGTGCTTGAAATGGTCCTATTTAAATTTGAATGAGACCCGACGAGGATTTTTTTAAGTTATTCGCAATAATGCATATATAATAATTAATGATTCTTTCGTCTACCTACGTTGTATCATTCGTCGATGTGAATGGAAGTCGTTTTTTTTCGTTTGTGAACAAACACAATTATGATATAATATGTATTTTTAGACAGTATAAGTAAAATCTAGTCACAATATGCGTAAGTCTTTCTTCTGTGTGGACGGAACGTCACTAAAATAATCATTAAATACCTAAGAATATCTTCTGGAAAGCTCTGAAGGCAGAAGGTTTATATAAGAATCATCCTAACCGCTGTTTTAAGGAAGCAAATGTAACTACAGTTATTTATTAATCTTCGAGGTTATCTACCAGTTATCTACCAATACTTTCTTTCAAAGGATTAACTTGTGTCAATAGTTAGTTAGAAGTTAATTGTATTAGAAGCTGCGCCTCCCGTAGGCGCATGGTGACATGATCACTTCGTGACCAAACCCCTGTATTCAAATAAAGTTTTAAAAAAACTCGTGTCACAAAAAACCACTCTACCTTGCAATTCTTTTGTAGAATAAAAACAAAAGATATAATGATACTATTTAATAATAAAGGTTAAATTGCGAATTACTTCGAGGTATTTTTCCGCACAACGAAACGGAATTTTTAAACTTTAATGTTATATCTCAACACCGCTTAATCTGCGCTTTCTATACATTATGCTATCACGGCATCAAAGTTCTTTATATTTAATATTTAATGCTAAAACCTGATGAAAATTTTAATAAACTTTGAATCATTAATATGTTGTAAAAGAAACGCTTCTCATACATTAGAACGCTAGCAAAACTAGCAACCTACTTTTAAAAACTTTAGTATTAACTTCTTCACTTTTTAAAGTTGCTTTATATGTATACAGTCTTATATATTCATCTGAGAAATATCGGACCAAATTGGAAATTATGTTTGTGTTTGCTCGCAAACAAAAAAAAAAACGACTTCAATTACATCGTCAAGTAATACAACCTACAATAACAAAAAATAGTCAACTCATTACAAGAGATAACTGAAAAAGCAGTCATCAAATCTCGACCAAATTTAAATGGAACCACATGACACGCACTAAGTTAAGTAATGAGGTACATCCTTCTTTTTTGTAGTCGCTTAATAATGGAAATTGACAGAAAATTTATTAAATATTATATTATGTTATAAAAATACCAGTCACTCTACCTAAATTTAATATTAGCCAACTTTTTTCGTAAAATCGCTTATTGTAATATATTAAGGAGAAGGTTCGACACGTTGTTATATTCGGGTCACTTCTGATTGGTTTGACCAGAAGGTTTGATCCTATTCTTAAATAGTTTTTCACGCTTAATTCTGCTATCAATAAAATGTTGACAAAAAAAACACTAGGAATTCCGTAGTGGAAGGCTGGATTCAAATTCAAAAATTTTTACGAGTCAACCATTAAATGATATGAAATATTGTACTATGAATATTGAAGCAGTAATCATAAAACGATAATAAATCAAAAAGGCCACGATTATACGTTATATACGCACATATTGTATCTATAAAATTTACTTTTATATTTATTTTATATCAATAACAGAAAAACAAAAAAGCCAATTCCGGTCAGCGATCGGACTAAACAAAACAACATCGATATCATATCTCGAAAAACAAAAGTAACGTAATAAAAATAAAATACGATATCCTAAGTGGACGGGACGTTTTCTTTTCCATCTCTAAGTAATTTCTTCGGTCGTTCATTTTAGTGTTTCGTAAATAAAAGTTTTGGAGCTTATTAAATCATCTTGGAGGTTTTTGTCGTTTTAGATAACGTTTCAAAGGAATTACTTCGCTAAGACTAATATAATTATATTGTGAATTTGTGACAGTTTATTTTTTACATTTTAGGTTATGAGTGGACACTTTAACTGGTTTCTCAGTCTGATATTCTCAGAAAAAAACATTTAGTTGATACCCATATTGTAGGAGTGCAATAAAAATAACTAGTCTGGGTGTTCCACCATGTTGGATTTAGAATGACGCCATACAGCTAACCATGTATTTTCATCAAAACAAAACATTTATATAAAAATTCAGAAAATTTTTACCAAACTAACTAATAAAATAAACAAATCTTGTAATAAAAAGAAATAACAAAATTATAATCTAAGTGTAATTCTATCGACTATATAATTATATAAAAACACACAAATCTGACTTAAATCCACGTAAAGAAAAAAATAAATAAAACAATCTTAGATAAATCTCTATCTACAACGTGATAACTAAAATTAAATCGTCTCCCTACGTGAGAGGAAAATAAATTAAATGTGATTTCTTATGTTCAATCTTAACTAACGTAAGCCGCTTTACTTGAAAGTGGCTTTTTTACTGAATATATGGCATCATATAGGTTTACAATGTTACGTATAACTTATCATTTTATTATTATTATGCAATTGATAGAGGAATAAGTTTCCAAAACAGTTTTTAAATGGCTAATAATATGGTTTATGGTTGTAAAAAACGTCTGATTAAGAAAGGTGTCATTCCGTCAACCGTGTGGCCGCAGTCACTTCTAGAATCAATGTATTTATTTTGAAATATTTCCCATTTAGTAAAAACATATTTGGTGAAAAAAGAATCCAACCATGTATGCCCATTACATCGCAATTAAATAGCTTGGTAAATTAAGTTTAATATCTTTTATCAGGATAAGAAACTGTTTTCCACCCTTCGGATAAGATTAGGATTTTAGAAATGAAAAATAAAATCAGTACTAATTGAAACAATACACAAACGCAAGTTTTACATTATCTATACTAATATTATAAAGAGGTAAAGTTTATAACTTTGTTTGTATATACGGGGTAATCTTCGCAAATACTGATCCGATCATGAAAATTCTTTCGCTAACAGAAAGCTACACTATTCAGGAGTGACAAGATAAAAGGAAAAAGATAAAAATATATAAAGATTTTAAATCAGCAGGATTTGAACCTGCGCCCTCTGACGTGCCGTGTCAACAATTCAATCTAATCAAGCATTATTATTTGCCTTAGAAATTAATTGATGATTTTAAAACATTTATATTTATCTGATTTGCTGAAAATAGTGAGAGTGTATTGGAACATATCAAATTTCACCGTACCCTTCTTATGTGAAATGGATTATAACGCCCAACGAAGTGGGCACGGGTCGGCTAGTTATTTATAAGGAGATGAAATTACGAAATCGCGAGGTCTTTGTTATAGATTTAACTAGAGCTAAAACCTAGTCTCATTTTTTATTATTTTATGAGATAATATTTCTTTATTTTTTCCATTTAGAAGTGGATAAAACGAATAATGATAATATTAGAATATTTAAGTCGATAGTTATATTTTTGTGCATTACGTAAGACATTGTTATAAATTGTTTCAATTTAATAATCACTGCATGTGTACTTCACTGTACATAAATCAGTCTTATATCTATACTAATATATAAAGCTGAAGAGTTAGTTTGTTTGGTTGTTTGTTTGTTTGTTTGTTTGTTTGAACGCGGTAATCTCTGGAACTACTGGGCCGATTTAAAAATTCTTTCAGTGTTAGATAGCCCATTTATCGAGGAAGGCTATAGGCTATGTGTCATCACGCTAAGACCAATAGGAGCGGAGTCCACGCCGACGAAGTCGCGCGCAGAAGCTATAGTATTATATAAAACGCGTGATAAAATTTTGTATGTACAATATAGCAAAATTTTACAATTGCCAGTAAATAAATAAAATTTATAATAATGAAAATTTAATAGCTAAAGCATATTGTTCTGTTCGAGGCTATTTTATATATTATGATAATTGATAAAGATGTGTGGATTTAATATTTTGAGTATTTAGAACGAGTCAGTAAGGGATATGTAGCACGTTAAGACTACATGGGTCTATATAACTGGATTAAGATTAATACGAAGGTCTCCCTCGATATTTGCGGCGATTGAAAGTAAATTGAAACCGTATTATTTCCCACGAGGTCTTTCCTTGATTAGTATAACATTGTATGTTGTTTGTAATTTAATAACAAGTAATAAATAATAGGGAATATAGAGAAAAAAAATTATTGTTGTTTTGTCAAGTGATTTTTCGTAAATATTTGTCTGTAAGAGTACCTATTTTAAAAGAAGCTAGAAAGATTACATCTGATAATATATACCTAATCATTTATAGCTCAATGTGTTTTTTGTTTTAAATTACTTACCATTAATATAAACATTTTTGTACCATTAGGTAGCTAAATTAGGGAAAACTGCTTGCTCCGGTTTTTTAGGTAATAATTACTGATTCGAATGTCTCGTTTTATATTTTTTAAAAATTTAAAATACAATTTAAAGAATTAATTATGGCAATATGTTCTTTTGTAATGTTGTGTTGAGCGAAGGGGGACAATGCCCCAGGTGCTACTCACAAAGGGGCGTCAAATGATGTTAAAATATTGCTAAACATATTATATTATAGATTTAGAAGGGGGGGGGGGGGCTAAAAATGTTTTGTGCCCCGGGCGCGAGGTAAGCTCGCTACGTCACTGAGGGCCGGAGGTAAGGTTGGCGACGCGCTACCAATGCTTATGATGTAGCAGGTGTCTATATGCTTACTACGCGCTTGTTTACGCCTACCTAGTCGTATAAAAAGAAAACAAAAGACAGAGTACAAAAATACAAACATAACAAAGCAAGTATTTTTTTTTTAAACATAGCCAAAAAGGTCTAAATTTCTCATCGACACCAAAATAAATATAGATACAACACAAAAGCTACTACATATTTTATAAAGGCTTTTCTGAAAGATTCAAATTATAACGCTTATTAATCTCCCGATCTTAATATTCACGTCATTTAACAGCGCCTGATTAAAATTTTCCTCCGAAAAGGTTTGACGATAAAACGCAAATGTTGCACCGTTAATTTAATAAGGCGATTGACGAGACAAGCCTTCTGGACCTATTTTGAAATACATTACTTAAGTCTGTAGACTGTATGAAATAGAAGTTGCTATAAAGATACTGCTTTTAATTATTTAGTATTCAAAAATATCAACGTATTTTTATTTAGGGAACCTCGTTTATTGACTAATTAGGTTATTCCCGCGGCTTCGCTTGCATTGAATTTTTTTATTTATAAAAAGTATCCTATGTTACTTCTAATACCTCCAAGAATACAAAGTTTTAGGATGATCAGTTAAGTAGTTTTCGCGTTAAAGCGTAGCAAACAAACTTACATTCACCCTACAATATTAGTAGGATGTTTTAAATGAAACTAGTTACGTGTATTATTAGAAATAAAATTGGTAAATATAATTATACGTGTCCGATGAATTTATGAAATGGTTTTTATGTTTCGTGTAAAACGGTGTATCTGTTGTTCTTGAGTATCAACAGAATAACATTACGCTACAAGGGTGTGTGCTGTAAACAAAATATACAGCTGACAGCTCAAGCTAAACACATTTGTCTTGGAAAACTGACTAGAGTAGTCCGCAAATAAAAAAAAATATTATACTCAAAATAAATATATAAATAATATTTTCAAGTACCTGCGGAAGATATTTTCTTTTTACTAAAAGTAAAAAACATTTTATCTTTCATATTTTTTAATTTATTTCTCAGTAAAAATTCTGACAGAGTACCACTTACCAATCAACAGTCAGACAGTTTAAAGGAGTCTTCAATTATCTTTTAAAAGTCTTTATTCCGATATTTACAAACTGTTAACAATACGGAAATTTTACTGTTAATATTTATCAGAAAGTTTTAATACCAACCGCGTTCGATAATCTGACTGTAACGTATATCGCACACTTAATATATTGTAATATCCATACACCATATTTGCCATGCGATTTTTCTTCGTTTGCTCTCCGAACTGCCCTCATTTTGCTCGTTGCCAATATCGACGTGTTTGTCGAGTGTGAAAAATTCGTTAACGCCGCAAGTTTCGCAGTTTAATCTCGGAATTGCCAGAAACTTCGATAAAAACAACCACAATGAATCAGAATATAGTGTTATTTGCTTTATTGTTAATAATTACTTGACTGTGTAAATAAAACCAAAAAAAAATAGTGTTGTATTGTTTCTGTAAAGGTTCGTACTGTACTGTATGTACTGTTTACCTTTAAATAACTAAGAATTCGTGTATTTTTTTTAAATGTAACTAGGTTGGCAAACAAGCGTACGGCTCACCTGATGGTAAGACCGTAGCCTATAGACGCCTGCAACACCAGAAGCATCGCAAGCGCGTTGCCGACCCTATCCCCAATCCCCCCCAGGAACTCTGGTCACCTTACTCACCAACAGGAACACAATACTGCTTGAAAACAGTATTATTTAGCTGTGGTCTTCTGTAAGGTCGGGGTACTACCCCAGTCGGGCTGCTCCATATTTTAATTTAATTTTAATTTAATGAAATTTCCTGCTGTGCCCTACCTCAGTTAAGTGTATGTGTGTACCATAAAAATTCATTTCTTTTGTTAGTAACAATAAAAAACAAGTAATAAGATTTTAATTATTTTTATGCTAAATGCGTTTACATAGGTACGTTTTGATTCACAACATTAATTATATTAATGGTCAATTAATGATGATACTTATATTGCAGTGGAATATTACAGGCTGAAGCGGTATATTCAAAATAAAATCATATTAATCTTTAGAAGTGTACAGTAATTGATTGAGTTCGTCTGTACCGTGTTACAGCTGGGCATAGGACTCTTTCTACCTGTAAAAGATGGATCGGGGCTTAATAAACCACGCTGCTCCACTGTGTATTTGCAGATTTATTCCTTGTTATGAGTAACGATCGCTATCAGGTGCCATCCATAATAACTAGTGAGACCGACAGCTATTCGTATTATCCAACGCTTGGTAGGAAGATCAACAAAAATTTAGACATATGGTAACAGATATTTATACAAATACAAATACCACCAGGTCACACATATTAAAGTACAAGAATTTTCTTTCCACAAACTATTTTCCAAAGAAACAGTATCCAGTTTTAATCTGCGTTATTCAGAATTGTTCCATAATAATTAAAAAAGCGCTTTATAAATGTAGATTATTCAAGGGGAGTCTTTTATCTGTAACAATAGTGTTTAATCACAACGTTGGCGATGTACCAAGAATTTCGGATCCCTGAACTAACTGACCGCAAATCGGATGAACTAAGTGAACTGAATATTCTTCATGCCTTTTATTCATTTTAGATTTGGACTCACTTTTATCCTTTAAGAATTTATTGTTTGTTATATTAGTTTAATGTAGCTACTGATCTAGGTAAGACGCAGTTGTACGTAAGCAACATAATGCGATGCGAAGTGAAACGATACAATATAACGGACAATGTCCATTACGGCTTTTGCGGAGATCGATAGGACAGATCTAGAGGTAGAAATAAAGCCACTATAGGTAATATGCGTAAAATTCGTAAAAACTATTTCAATTCGCTGACCTGTAGTGCTACACTCGGTAACATTCATGGGGTCGGAAGCGACCGATATGCACCTCAGGTACCTCGATTGGATGAATTTAACGGTGCACAAACAGTGACCCGGCAATGCTGCGGGCGAGTTTTTAGTAGAAGTTTCAGCAGGCAGGGAGTATGGTCTTCTCTATCAAGAATTCTGATAATAATTGATGGCAGTTGAGAGAAACCATATTTGAGAGCAAAGTTATTTATGGCTCTTTCTGCGTGGCCTGTTGTTACGTGAACCTAGCCAGTCAACGTCATGGGCGTTGACATCACCTTTTCTTTGTACAACTAGGTCGGCAAAGAAGCGTACGGCTCACCTGATAGTAAGCGATTACTACGGTAATATAGGCTGCGGCCTAAAGACACCAGAAGCATCGCAAGCGCGTTGCCGACCCTACTCCCAATTCCCTACAGGAGCTCTGGTCACCTTACCACAGGTACACAACACTGCTTGAACCTGCTGTTAAAAAAAGATGAACACATAAGGTGAGAACAGGAGAGGTGACATTTCGAGGTGCGGCTTTAATATGATATTTGTTCTGTGTAATACTGATTCTATTATTCCGCTTATTCACGGCGTCTCTCTCTGGTTCCGGCTAAGATCTGAAAAACAGATACATTAACGCTTACATCTTCTATATATATAAAAGAGATTTCCACCCATTGACTCATCACGATATCTCTGGAGCCATAAGGCGTAGAAACTTGAATTTTGGTAGGACTATTCCTATCGCCAAATAGAGGTTAGCTAAGAACGGGTTTTACGAAATTCTACCCCTAAGGGGGGTAAAATGGGGGTTGGAAGTTTGTATGAAAGTGCTATGTTTTAGGAGTAAGAGACTTGAAATTCAAAATGTATGGTCTATAGACGAGTTGAGGTGTACTAATAATCTATTTTGAGAAATCAACCCCCTTTTGTGGTTAAAACAGGGGATAAAAACACACCTACAAACTTGAAATTAGGAAAGGCTATAGCTATGATTTTGCTCAAATTAACGCGGGGGTAACCGCGGGGCACAGCTAGTGAAAATATAAATTGTATGAAAAGTACTGAGGTAATACGTGAGTTGACAAGTAACGTATATTACACATAATCATTGCATATTTAAATCGAATTTTTAACATGTCTAATAGAGGCAACATGTTTATTTCAGGTTAGCTTTGGATAGAAAACGTTTCTGAATTTTATATTCAAACGCGACTCACCTGAAATGAACCCATTACTATAATTTGATTGAGTGAAAATAACAAAACGCAGAATCCTTTAGACATAATTGGCCATTTGTCTTAATTTAAGGCACAGCCTAATGCGAAAACCAGATATTCACATCCATCAGTCAAAATTCTTTTCATTCGCATTATGTGATGGAGGATGTACCGATCAATCTTTGAATTTATTCGAATGTATCAACCCATTTTAATAAATAAGTTTCCCATGTATATTCAACATCGTTGATTTGTGTAATATTATTTTAACCTAAGGATTGTTAACGCTTCTCAGATTTAGTTTCGTAGAAAATTATGTCTCTAATTTTGAATTTTGAATTGTGATTCACGTGAAACATATGATTTTTGAAGTTAGTAAGCATAAATAATATATTCAAATTATTTTCAGATATAGAAAAGATCATTAAAAAAAAAGCAAAAATAATTATTACATTGTAAAGTGATTGTCTTTTCATACTACTAGGTTGAAAATAGGCGTATGGTACACAAAGTAAGCGTTTACCGTAATCTATAGACGCCTGCAAAACCAGAAGCATCTTAACCGACCAAACCCCAGTCAATCAGCTCCAGATGTTGCGCAGGACAATTTCCTACTCATCAACCAAATCCTGGTGAATTTAGTCATAAGGCAATTATAGTTAATTAGTACAAACAAAATAAGAAAAATAAAAAATAAAAATAAAAAATAAACAAACAAACAATAAAAAACAAGTATTGAATTCAAAACAATCGTGCGGAGTTCTGAGGCAGAGTCACTGCTACCAAATATAATAGCCGAAGAAAACAGACACATAATTATGCTAGTAATCTGTCTTATGTATGTAATATATCCATATAATATTCGACTTAAGTTAATGAAGTATTGTATATTTCATATTACTTAAATTTAATTAAAAATTAATTACATTGTTTAAGACAAACACTTTATCTAGTTTATATCATATTGGTATATAGTTTATATTATATTGTTTGATAGTATATTTTATAATAAAAGATTTTATCTCTTCCTAAAATAGTGATTATAATGATACTTTTGTTTAACGCGAAAACCTTAAAATAATTAAATCCACAAAAATATTTTAAAAATTTACTTATTTTAGTGTTGGTATGTTTTTATAAGTATTAAATAAAATCTATATCAAAAATTTTGATACAGACAATTCAATTTTCGATCAAAACACTGAAGGTATACATCCTAGCTTCGTTCAAAGAATACGTGTTCCCTGCATGTGACTGCAATAAAATTGAAGATAACCTGTCAAAGCTCCGGATATGACAGGATATAACGGTGCAACGCCTCAACCCCGCTATAACGTAAACATGAAAATGTAGGTCAAGTATGATGAGTAAGTTATGAAATGTAATCGATCCCCCTAGATCACGTTAAATATAAACTGTCATTTCATACATGTATATATTAAATATATAGTATAAAATATTTCATTTAATGTAAAAACTGCAACTTTATACACACATAATTATACTAGATGTTCCCTGCAGTATCACACGCGTTAATTAGAGTGTAAAAAATAGGCTTCCGTGGTACAAGGGCTATCCAACACTAAAGAATCTAAGTCTAAAATTGTGAATGTTATGAAAACATCAAATAAATGAAAAAATATATTTTCCAAGTATGGTGAAATCGTAGTTTCACCATAAATATCGTAATATTAACTGTATGATTGGGTCATATTTACCTTTCTCGTGTTTAGCCACGTCTATTCACCGCTACAGGTGCAACACAAGTTAATGGAAACATTTGGCGAGCAGCAAGGACTCTTAGCTCCAGCTATTGAGAAGTATTGCAACCTAACGTAGCGATCAAACGAAACAAATTGAATCAAATAGACGCAACTGTGCGCTCACCGGGTTAAACTTAAAATTTGATACAGAAAAACATCACTAGTGTAGCATCGAAGATCAGTCAAATCAGTAACTAACTGCTCTAAGATGCATTATCAATGCACAACACTAATGACATCATTCTATGTAGTAGCATGCTATTATTTTAATAAATCTACATATATTTTTAATTATGCTAGGTTATATCTATACTAATATAATAAAGCTGAAGAGTTTGTTTGATTGTTTGTTTGTTTGTTTGTTTGAACGCGCTAATCTCAGGATCTACTGGTCCGATTTGAAAAATTCTTTCAGTGTTAGATAGCCCATTTATCGAGGAAGGCTATAGGCTTTGTATCATCACGCTTAGATCAATAGAAGCGGAGTCCACGCCGACGAAGTCGCGCGCAGAAGCTAGTTTTAGGATAAACTTCCGAAAAGCTCATACCGCTGATCGACCTGAAAGGTACACTAACGTATTTTGACCTCCTAATCACGAATATTATAACGAAAATTGCCGCAAACGCCATTTTGAATATCCTGCATATATATTCTGCTATATCCTACTCAAAATCTGGAGCAGCCCGCTTGCGGAAGTACCTCGAACTACCTTACAGAAGAGCTCCTGAGCAGAGCAGGGTCGAGGGTTTGGTCAGTAATGCACTTGCGATGCCTCTGGTGTTGCAGACCTATAAAAATATAATATAATTATAATTATATAAATAAAACTAGCTGACCCCGCAAACGTTGTTTTGTCTTATATGTTAATAACCCCCGCAACCCCCTCTTGTGGGTGGAATTTCGTAAAATTTGTTCTTAGCTGACCTGTACTCGGCGAAAGAAATATTCCTAGCAAATTTCAAGTCTTACGCCTTATGGTTCCAGAGATATCGTGATGAGCCAATATATGGGTGGAAATCTCTTTTATGTATATAGATTACTGTGAAATTAAACGTTTGAGTTCTACTATCGTCTCATAAAGCCAATAAAGCTTTACGACATTATCTTACTTTAAATAGGTAAGACAGTTACATTAAGTAAGTACAAGTGAGGACCACGGGCACATTTACGGCTCTGACCATCCTCTCGACGGATTCTTAAAGTAAAATGGAAGACATACGAGTCTGATGCTAAGTTGAATTTACACCGTCGACGTCGGGGCCGTCGGCTCACAATGTATTCCCGCAACAGTGACTCTCAAACTACTTGTCACTGTACTATCATTTAATTTTTATTTATTTCTGTCAACCACATCTATGCTTATTTTATTATATGTTGATAAATAATTGGAAACTGCTTTTTGTAGTGATAAAAAAAAATAAACGAATCAAAGTAATCTGATTCGAAACAGTCTGTAGGTACATACACAGCCGTTTTGTGTCTAGCGAGTGCGACACTCTTGAAATAATCTTGATTAAGTTTTTATTAGTGTATAGTATTAAATGTTAATGTATTACATATTTAATTTACAAATATAAAAACCGTTTAAAAATACAGTCTAATTGAGAACCTCCTTCCTTTTTTATAAATAAATAAATAACAGCATACTATTAGTGAACAAATTTTATGTATTAAGAACTTTAAAAAAATATTTAATAAATAATCGCTACATTACTACTCCAAAGATTGAGAGCAAGTGGCCGAGCGTACTCTTTGGGAATACGCAGGAGTGCTACTCTTATTTCCATACGCCGTGACGAGGGAGTTTATTGTTTTTCATGAATTTATTGCATTCATCGATCAGGTAAGTGTAACATGTTATGAAGAATTACGTCATATATGAAAACACTTTTGGGATAAGAGTATTACTCTTGTGTACTTATACATTTATACATATACAACAAAATCGTAACCCTGATGTTTCTATATGAGATACTTCACGATTACGGCGCGACATCCTCGAATAAAATTATTTTCCCATATTATCTTTTCGCATACGCTCACATTCACCGCGCAAACCGGAAGATTAATTTTTTCCGTTAACACTTTGACCGCTTATAGTAATAACTAGCTTCTGCGCGCGACTTCGTCGGCGTGGACTCCGCTCCTATTGGTCTTAGCGTGATGACACATAGTCTATAGCCTTCCTCGATAAATGGGCTATCTAACACTGAAAGAATTTTTCAAATCGGCCCAGTAGTTCCAGAGATTACCGCGTTCAAACAAACAAACAAACAAACAAACAAACAACCAAACAAACTCTTCAGCTTTATATATTAGTATAGAAATATAGATTAAATTTGTAAAATCCAAAAGTGCATTCTTCCTTTAAATCTATTGTTTGCAGCTTTTACTTAGCAACACAGTCTAGTAGCTTGTTTAAGAACTAATGATCGACCATACAACGATTTTAAGTCGATTAGTTGATTTGTTTTTGCAGATAATCACAGATGGATCTGATTCATTCACATCAAAAATGATAATATCTTACTATGGGAGAACCTGAAAATATTTATTGTATACAAAAATTAAGAATTATTTAACTTCATACAAAAAAGGCGTCTTAGCTAATAGAGTCCTGACCCCTGACATAATAAAAAAAGTGTGTGTGTACTTATGTACGCACGTAAGAAGTTAAACTTCAAGCTAGAGTATTAAAATACTGCCAAAAAACCTACCACTTAATAATTAGACAATAAGTCCACAACGCCATCTCTTAGAAATGATAAAAACTACTTTCTTGTTTTCGTCCACAACGCCATCTCTTAGAAATGATAAAGACTACTTTCTTGTCTGCAAAACTAGCGGCATCTATTCATGCATGTTTGAACTACTTCGTATCCACACGCGCATTGTAAAAATTTACTCTCATCATTTTTCTCTAACGCGCCAAAAGAAGTAAAACTTCATAAACAGCTTATTTTGTCAAGTGGTTCTCGCGTTATTTTGCTTTCATTCGTACATCCAAAATAACAACATTGACGTCCAACATAATATTTATTTAAACGATTCTTTTCACTAGGTACCTAGTATCCAAAATGACTTCAAATGATATTTAAGTTTGATGTGTATTCTGTATAAGTGTTTGTTTTGCAGCGTAATAATGCATGTTTATAAAAGTGTAGAGGTTTAAGGGTAAGCACTTCCCGTATTTTTCGTTTTGTGATAGTAAAGTACAGCTTCCTTGGAGGCGTGTAATATCTGACGTGCACTGTAGGTATTTCTTTGTGACTGATTTTTTTACATTTTCGAAAATATGTACACACTTTCCCCACCAGTGAAGGGATGGAATACATCACATAACATTTTTTTTTCGTTTCAGCATCAATTATCTTCACAATCAATTTAAAATTCAACAGGTCCCCACGATGCTCGAGTAAATCGCTAGTTAGCTTTTTGGCCTCCACTACCATTATAGTAATAAAGTAATACGCAGATATCATCATAAACTTTCATAATATTCTGTCTCGGTAGACTTTATGTCGCCATTTTACCGATGTCAAGCCCACGTCAATCACGCCTAGCGCGAGTCTCAAAGGGGGTGCTCTATTTTAGCAACTAATGTAGTTTGTATGGCATAAAATATTACAGTCACGGCGTCTTGGTGTTTTAGCTGTTATAGATTTCAACTTCAAGAAATCAAGACACATAATAATAATTTAATTACCACACACAATCACAATTATTAATACTTACTACAAAATAAATATTAGTATTATTCGAATTGTCATTTTACGAGGTAAAATTTTAAAGTGATTACATATTATTTTTAAAAGTAAAGCTACCACTGATAATTGTGCGAGTCGTAAATTGTGCATTACATTACATTCAGCTATAATTACGTATCAATGAATATCCTAATAACAATTATAGAAATAAATTCTACTTCTTTACGTCTTACTAATAACTGTATAGTGTGAAAAGCTTGTTGCAGTCCCAATTTTCTATTTTATATTTTAATGTTTATTTATCATTCACCTTATAGGCACATAGTATAAACCGATATATGTATTTTTAATCTAGTATTCACATATACTCTCATTAATAAATATCAGTCTCTTGATTTACTACATCACATCTATATATAACTACATATAAATGAAAATGTGGCTACGCGCTGTGTGGCTACGGCAAAGAATTTAGCCTCCCCCTCTCTTCCCGTGGGTGTCGTAAGAAGCGACTAAGGGATAACATAGTTTCACTACCACCTTGGAACTTAAAAAGCCGACCGATGGCGGGATAACCATCCAACTGCTGGCTTTGAAGTACACAGACCGAAGACGGGCAGCAGCGTCTTCGGTGCGACAAAGCCAGCCCTGCGGTCACCAACCCGCCTGCCCAGCGTGGTGACTATGGGTAAAACACATGATTTCACGCCATTATTGGCGCGAACTTGTGGAGGCCTATGTCCAGCAGTAGACTGCGATAGGCTGAAATGATGAAATGAAAATGAATGTTGCTAAGCGCATAACTCGAGAATGGCTCGACCAATTCGGTTATTTTATTTTTGTGTATGTTCCTTAAGGCCCACGAAAGGTTTTAATACTAAAATTAAAAATTAAAAAAATGAAATTTTTACTATTAAGTTTTGACAGAACGAAATTTGTCCGGGCAGCTAGTATAATAATAAAATAGCTAATTTAGTTTTAGCCTTCTACTTTTATCCTTTTTTCTAGACTGTTACAAAATTTTCTAATTAAAATTAGCTCAAAGCCCTTTTAATTTGGCTCCTTACAAAATAAAGAGAAATAAAAATGTACAAACTATAAAATGATTTTAAGTAAAGAAAATTTTGAGAAGAAATACCTACCGCAGTATAACTTCAAGGTCTGCAGCACACATCAAATTAATTTCAAACTTCACTTCAATGAAAGACGCATTCCTGGCTGGCTGTTTCAAAGCGTTTTATTTCGAAGTGCACTAGTTATTTTCCTAAATGAGCCCGCTACGCTTGTTTATTTCGCCTGAACGATATTTAACTTTGAATGTGAGGCCATTGTCTTGAAACCTTTTGTTTCTATTGTAGCGCAGACAGTTATTTTTATTACACGCTATGTCTATACATCTAAAGACAAAGTTTATTTGCTAAGCGATTCAAGAAAACAAAATTTGCATTTAAGGTCTAGTCCTTACAATAACATACAACAACAAATCAGGCAGGCAAGTATTGAAGTTTATTGTGAAACAAATCCTGTGGGAAGTCAACTCAAAAAAAATAATAATATTACATTTTTTTAATAAAACTATAAAATAAAACCACAGGGCTCAGCTAGTAACTTTATTGATTCTGTGAGGATATTTCTTAATTATTTTAATAAACGTGTCTCAAGAATAAACCGAAATCAAAAAGAAATAACCTTATTTTTAAACCACTAGGGTGACATTATAAATTAGAGTAAGATCCACCAAAAAGTTATCGGTTACGTAGTCTATGAAAGCTTACAACATCAGGAGCATCGCAAGCACGTTGTCGACCCTACCCCGATCCATAGGACCTCTCGCTACACTCAATACAGAAAATGCACACTACTTGAAAGGAATACAATTTGACTATAATCCTTTAATTGACTATGAGGTTGAGATAGATCCCTATTTGTGTTGTTCTAGACTGAAAAAACGTTTACCTGCTGTGTTCTATTGTAATAGTTCCATAAATCTTAACTTAGTCATCTTGATACAATATATTACTCTTAAGTAACTAATTATTAAATTAAACAAGTGTTTTTAAATCTTTGGGGCGCGCCCTCCTGGGGCTCCGCGAAGCTTCTTCTCCTTCTCCGACTCCTTCTCCTTCTTCTCCGTATTCTCATTCCTTTTCTTCTCCTTCTCCTTCTTCTCCTTCTCCGACTCATTCTCCGCCTTCTCCTTCTCCTTCCTCTCCTTTTCCTTCTCCTTCCCCTTCTCCTTCCTCTCCTTCTCCTTCTTCTCCTCCTTCTCCTACGTCATCTTCTTATACTTCTTCTAGAGTAAAGAAAATCGTAAGAAAACGCCCCGTCCACTTATGATATCATAATATTTTATTTTTATTGCGATACTTTGAACAATTGGACAACCTGAGTTTGAACTTGCTTCATAATACTTACGTGTCCGCTGAACAGCGAAAACGTGATCTTAAAAAGTCATTGCTCTGAAATACTAAAACATATAATCAAATAACAATTGCATAAATAAATACAGAAAAGATAACAATCGCGTCTCGATGGCAAGTACATTGTTACTTGTAATAAAAGAATTTTACAGAGAAAAAGTCGTTTTTCAACAACGTCAAGATTTAACAAAGTAAGTGGACAAATGAACTCGGAGGGCGTGTAAGTTAATTGTGAAAGTTGAAAAAATTATAACAAAGCGTTTTGTTCTTAGAACGAAATTGCGTTTATTATTGTGTTACAGCGAACTGGAACTACGTTCCTTAATTAAAATATTTAAATCAACACTTTTCATCTTCACTTTAAATGTTATGAAAGAATGTGATTGACATAAAATTCACTGCGGGTACGTACCTACCTTTACCTACTTTTCATCGGCTTCAGAAGAATTATATTTTTTCAATTAGACTGATTTCGTTTCAACATCAACAACATTATTCGTGAGCTACAACCATTTTAGTGTAGAGGTACTAAAGTTATTTTCACGCCGGGGACAAACAATCGTAAAGGGCATATTTATTATTTGTAAAAATATGTGTTCTAGGTCTTTGTAGGTCTCCGTACCTACTTTGTTTCGCAAATCACGCAAAGTCGTCAGTCTTGATTGTTATCTTGTTTAGGTTTAGAAGCGGGATTAGCATCTCATCAGGTGATTTATCGTGATTCGTAGATAGGAAATTATTCGTTAACTCGCAGTATTACAATATGGTATACACTATCACCATGTATTAAGTTCAAAACTTTACCCAGAAGTGGGACGCATACTGATTGATTCAAGGTTAAAGAACTTTATTCTCAAAAAGACAATGTCACTTACACGAGAACAACATCTATACTAATATTATAAAGAGGTAAAGTTTATAACTTTGTATATACGGGGTAATCTTCGCAAATACTGATCCGATCATGAAAATTCTTTCACTAACAGAAAGCTACACTATTCAGGAGTGACAAGATAAAAGGAAAAAGATAAAAATATATAAAGATTTTAAATCACCAGGATTTGAACCTGCGTCCTCTGACGTGCCGTGTCAACAATTCAATATAATCAAGCATTATTATTTGCCTTAGAAATTAATTGGTGATTTTAAAACATTTATATTTATCTGATTTGCTGAAAATAGTGAGAGGCTACACTATTCAGCAGTGACATAGGCTATATTTTATTGTAATTGTACAAAAAAAATCAGTAAAAAAGAAAAATATTAAAATATATTATGAAAATGACAAAGAAACGAACGCCATCTATCGCTGTTAGATTTAACTATTTAATACTCTATTTTATTTACTGTCTATTTGAATCTATCGATGACGAAGTTTTTACGCTTTTTGATAGATGGCGTTGGAGCAACATATTATTTATTTAAGTGGTTTAAAATTTGTTCTTTATAGTATGTTATTTGGTTCTGTAATTTAAAATAATAAATACACGATATTATTACGATTTTATTCATCGCTGTAGGCGCCTGCTGCCGTTTATTTTTTATTTTATATATTTTCTCTTTACTTTCTGTTTTACTTTATCGGTACTCCGGACGTAGTTTTGGTCAAAAGTTTTCTTCAAAACTATTTTTGCATTTTAAAAAAGATAATTAACGCCCAACGAAGTGGGCACGGGTCGGCTAGTATTACAATAAAAGTAAAACATACCTACATATCGTCGTCTTATAAATCCTAGTGCTTATAGCTGTACCGCGATAAAGTCGACCCTAGCGATGGCCGCGGGACGCGGGGGCAGGTAGCACTCAACCAATCAGACAGTCTGATTTCTGATGTCGGCCGTCGACTAGGGATGGAGACTGCGTGAAAAAAGTCGACTTTTGACTTTGGAATCGACTTGGAATTTTTTGATTCTCAAAGTCGATTAATCACAGTTAAAAGTCGATTCTCAAGTCGACTTTTTGAAAGCTCTTGTTTTTTTTTGTGAGGACACTGTGGTACTTCGTAAAAGTGATGTTTTCAATAATATTATCATTCCAATTTTAAATTTCAATAATAGTAAATTTGTAATGAATTGCTATGTATTTTTGTAAGGATTAATTTAGTAATAAGTACTAAAATTTTTGACCCTTTGTTCCGCTCTGAATTTAAACTCTCTCGCCTTTAAAATATGTAGTATGTAGTAGTATAGTTCTGGGTATTTGGTTAATTAAAGTGGGTATCAAATATCTATTTGTGCGTTTACCGTAATAGTTACGAACTTTAGGTGTTACGAGTTTGTTTTAACTTAAGATATCGTTACTCCATAAATAACGTTGTCTGCCGAGACTAGTTAACGTTACCGAATTTTTAAACGGTATTCCAATCCCTGGTACAAACTATATAATTATATATACTACCGTCTGTGAGTTTGTGACAGTTGTGTTGCTTAAAAAAAGTCAAAGTCATCGAATGAGAATCGATTCCAATCGACTCGAGACAGGTTCAAGTGGATTCCAAAAAGTCGATTATTTTTATGAAAAGATCGATTCTTGAGAGTCAACTTTGCCATCCCTAGGCGTTGACATCGAATGACGTACGCACTACACACGAGATTATTTTACTTGGTTACATCCAACAATAAATATGAAATTACCAAGACGAAAAATGACTAAATGAATGATGATAATGTTAATCTTAAGCAATTTTGTTACATATTAATGTTAGTTTTAGTGCTCAGTATTTAGTATTTTATTTTCTAACGTAGTTACTTAATTAATTGTATATATATATATATATATATATATATATATATATATGTATTTATATATAGAAAAACATATAGTAAAAATAAATATAGAATCAGTCTATTATTTGCCACACTCGCATGACTCAAATAATTATAATCATTCACCTAAATAATAACTCAAAGAGATATACTTGAGATATCTCAAGATAAATCTCTGTGGCGACAATGCCGTGTGTACCCGTGCATACCCCCCGCCCTGCCTCCCATTTGTCATCGCAAGGGTCGACTTTACAGCGGTTTACCTATAGTTAACGAATATTTTAAATGGTTTCGGCCAGTCTTTAGACAATAGTATTTCGATTTATGGGGTTTTTTGAAAAAGTGTGGGGAGGGGGTGTGGTGGATTATCCTCTGGTGCCCCTCCCATCCCTAGAAATCTCATGATTATAACGATATCACGGCAAAAATTTTTAAGGTAAAAGTTATTTAAATAGTTACCGAATACCTAATTTTAATTATGCGTATTTTAGCTCCGATGCTGCAAGAAGTGCATTCATACTCCGTTCCGTAGCTTTTAAAACACTTACACATTATAATAATACACGTATGTACGTAGAAACTATTTGTAACACTTTTATACATATTATTCGTATTTGCGTTAAAACTATCTCTTGATTGACAAGAGTAATATACGATACGAAGAACAGATTAATATGAAGTTATGAACTGACATATCGATATAGATGTTTTCGTTCTATCTATCAAACAGGCAAAAGTCTAAGACCATACAGCCTATTCAGTCGGGATTCTTTTCAATACATTTTTTGGGTTGGATTTAGAATCGTTTGGCACGAATTTAAGGGGGTGACAGGGTGGAGGGGGAGGTCCCCCCCAACCCCCCCGTACCACTCGCGATACAAGGTAATGCGCCGTTCATGAAAAAATAGAAAAAAGAAATCTTACATACCTAACCTCCAAATTCGACAGTTTATCGTCATAATTTCTATCTGTGACATCTCCAGCACTGTGGAAGCCTTTTGCTGATGCGTTTAAACACTGGTTCAATAATTGTAGAGAGGCTGTGGTAATTTACCAAATAGATAAACAAATATACGATGGAAAGTCCGGGGAAGACGGTCCAAATAGATGAAAGCAAATTCGGGTATCGAAAATGTAACAAAGGTATAATCTAATTATAACTACTCTTTAGATTAAGACCCGCGTCGGTCTAATTTTGAATTTAGATAGGTTAGGGTTATTTTTTTTTTGTTTTAGTAACAAAATATATATATATATATATATATTCTTTATTGCACTAAGTAATTACAACAACACATTATAATGAAGGAAGTAGGCAAGGGCGAACTTATCTCTAAAAGAGATCTCTTCCAGTCAACCCATAATACGAACGACAAAATCAAACGACAAAATCATGGCGATAAACAGTTTAATTTTGAATTTAGATAGGTTAGGGTTATTTTTTTTTGTTTTTGTAACAAAATCATGCCAATAAACAGTCTAATTCTGAATTTAGATAGGTTAGGGTTATTTTTTTTTTGTTTCTGTGACAAAAATATGCCGGTAAACAGTCTAATATTGAAATTAGATAGGTTAGGGATATTTTTTTTTGTTTCTGTGACAAAAATATGCCGGTAAACAGTCTAATATTGAAATTAGATAGGTTAGGGTTATTTTTTTTGTTTTTGTGACAAAAATATGCCGGTAACCGGTAACCGGGACCCTCCCCTCCCCTCTCCACCCCCCCCCCTTAAATTCGTGCCAATCGATTCTAAATTTCAACCCATTTTTTATATGAAGGCAAAACCTATTTAATCGTAAATCTTTTTAATTTTGAGCTTAGATAAATTAGATTATCGACATAATTTCGTTATAAAAAATAAATAAATAACCCTAACCTATCTAACTCATAGTTTTTATATATTAAATTAATAGTTGTGCATTGTAGGACAAATTAGAACGACATAATATTCTAATAAAATTAGTAAAATTGTGTGTTAGAATATATATACAGAAATCCGAAAAATACCCAGAACCCAATCCGAGCACCCCACTATCCACGTGGTCTTGGTCTGTCTTACCCCTAGAGTGTTCTGTTGAGAGCCCGGAGCGGATAAGGCTGGTCGCCGAAGGCGACCAGCCTCATTCGCTCCCTACGCATTGGTTCATGCGCTTTCGCACAGCGGGAGAGGTCTGTCCTCCTTTCGCGCCGGAGCCGTGTTATACTAATTTCAATGGTGGTAGGTTACATTTTTTTCGTAACGTAATTATGTGGATAAACCGTCTAATTTTGAAGTTAGATAGGTTTTGCCTTCATATAAAAAAATGTATTGAAAAGAATCCCGACTGAATAGGCTGTATGGTCTTAGACTTTTGCCTGTTTGATAGATAGAACGAAAACATCTACATCGATATGTCAGTTCATAACTTCATATTAATTATGCTCTTTGATATTAATCTGTTCTTCGTATCGTATATTACTCTTGTCAATCAAGAGATAGTTTTAACGTAAATACGAATAATAATATTATGTATAAAAGTGTTACAAATAGTTTCTACGTACATACGTGTATTATTATAATGTGTGTTTTAAAAGCTACGGAACGGAGTATGAATGCACTTCTTGCAGCATCGGAGCTAAAATACGCATAATTAAAATTAGGTATTCGGTAACTATTTAAATAATTTTTACCTTAAAATTTTTTGCCGTGATATCGTTATAATCATGAGATTTCTAGGGATGGGAGGGGCACCAGAGGATAATCCACCACACCCCCTCCCCCCACTTTTTCAAAAAACCCCATAAATCGAAATACTATTGTCTAAAGGCTTACCATGGTTTCTTCTAACGATAAAGTACTAGCGACCCGCTCCGGCTTCGCAATCGTGCAATGCTGATACTAAATATAAAATAAATAAAATAAATATTTGCAATCTAAGCGCAAAAAATGTGTTTATTTACGACATCACATTAGAAAACTTTAAAACTATCAGTGTTCCTCTACTATATTATCCATATAAACCTTCCTCTGGAATTACTCTATTTACTAAAGAAAACCGCATCAAAATCCGTTGCGTAGTTTTAAAGATCTAAGCATATATACAAACAGACAGATAACGGGAAGAGACTTTGTTTTATAATATGTAGTGATTATTGAGAATATATTGCGAAAGCTGATTCTGTTTTGTTCTCCAGCCTTTGATATTTAAATATATCGTAAAAATAATATAAATCAAATAATTTCTGTTAAATATAATCGTCATGTTACTTAAGTATAAATAAAGCTTTAAACTTGAGGTTTATAGGACACGTTTGAATATGGGTTACACTGTAGTGAAGGATATTAAAATAATCCCAATGGTTTTGGTGTGAAATATTACTGTACGTGTGGCGGTTGCAGAGTTATGAGTGGTTCTAAAACGTTAAACGGAAGGATCATCGCCATTCTCCACATTTTATATATCTTGGTAAATTAAATTATTGTTTAGTAATAAAGAAGTATAATACAGTTGTAACGTGACACATGAACACAATTCAGTTCTAAATTATTAGTGCCATAAATTTTAAGTTATACTTGAGATAACAAACGCATAAATCTATATGTGTGTTGACATGTGAACACAATTCGGTTGTTTTAATGAACGAATATTGTTCTGATTCATTAGGGTCTCAGGTTTTAAGTTGTACTTGAGATAGAGATTTATTTGCTGGGAACTGGACGGCTTAGTTATCGTTTTAAATTATTGGGGTGATAAATTTTAAATATATTCGAGATAAGCTTAAATTTGTTGCGTTGACAGATTTGTTAAAACTATGATAAGGTGAAACATTCTAAGCGCGGAATTCACAGACGCGCTATGGTAGGGGTGTGAGGGTGGGGGAAATGGACGCTGGACTTGATATATACAGTTCGGGCGTCGGTGGATTCATGCAGATTTCGGATTCGGAAGTCGAAATACAGTATTGAGCGAGAAAGCACGTAAGCTTTCTCGGCCGTCGCGGCCCTTCGGCTGGCGAAGCGATGGGATTTCTGACCTAGATTAAACATAGAATACCTAAAGTATTTTTAGGTCTGGATCAGAAATCTCATTAGCGTAAGCTGGCCGAGTGTGGCAATGTCGCTTCAGTGTAGTTCGCGAAATAGTTTTAATTTATTTTTACTGATTATTATTAAGTGCAATTCTTTATTATAAAAATTTTTAATTGTAATCCGCTAAATAAATTCAGTGAATGAGTTGATCTCTATATGTCATATTGAGAGAGCTGTCTGCAGTTCCTTTTGATCAAGCGCTCCTGTTGGTTCGATGCACAATTCTTATTTATATATGCATGTGAAACAATTTCACAATTTTGATATAAACATGCGAATCACCAATTGGTGTAGAATTAAAATGATTCATGATGCGTTTCTCTTACTGATTTTTATAACTTTTACGGAGATTTTTAATAAAAGATATCTAATGAATTATTATCTAGGTTTACATTGATACTATTAATTATTGATTGATTATTGAATGAAATTATTATGAAATAAGCCTTATGACCATAATTATATTGAATTTAACTGGTAAAATGGAATCTAGCTTAAATAAATGATCACAATATGATGTTGATAGAATGAAACGAAATTACATTCGTTTGACTTTAAATTACATATATAAATTGAATGAATATTTGGTTAAAACTATCATATTAGATATGACTATAGTAAGGGTTAAATAGAATTTCGATAGGGTGTATTTGGATAATGAAATGAAATTTTACTGTGTTGATTAATGAAGTCATTACTTTGGAAGTAGATAGCGTAGTGGATGATTCTAGGAAAAGATGACCTATAAACAAACTAATGATTTGTTGTCGTATCTTGTTGAATATTCTCTACATATAAATATGCTTCTATGGAATGTATATGTATGTATGTATATGTATATATATTATTGTATATGTATATTTGGTTTCATTTTGACACTATACAAGATTGTAGTTCAAACATTGATTTAAGAACTTGTAGTTTTTTGAATGAATGTTGGAACGAGGTAACAAGGTGGTTTGTAGTCTGGAATGGGTTCAAGGATACTTTTAGCTCTTGAATTCATTCTAAGATGAGGTAATTATACACTGAACCTTGACATTACACAAACGCCTGTAGTTTTGAACATGGATCTAAGAATTTATGTTCTTAAATGAGTGTCAAGACGAGGTATCTGGGAAACCGGAGTGTCTCATTCTTACGATGACTTTCATTGAACTATATAAACCATGTTCAGGTGAATCCATAAATGTTTGTATTCGCCAGTGTTTTATTATAGGTATTCCCTATAAGGCTGGCCCGTCTAAGCCACAGTTCATCGCGTCATCTGTGCTAGGTAGGACCTAGTCTTGGTCTATCTAGTAAAGAAAGTTGCGTGTTCTTCCTACTTAACCTCTGCGTTTGTATTTGCCTAATTGAACTATGTTCATGGTAAATACTATACGTAAGTTTCCTTATCTTTGATAAGAGACATGGACAAACTTCACTAGACACTAGTCGGACTGAAATAAGTCTAAACTAGTGTATGGTAGTTGTTTGAAACTGCAACAAAGGTTAGTAGTTTATATTTGGACAGTGGTATGAAGTTCTATTTTAGACTAATAGAGAAACATATTCACTTTTCCAATTAATTTATTGCTAATTTTTGTGGACGGTCTCTGTTAAGTCCTAAGGCGGATTTACTGAGATTTAAGCCAAGCCTTAATCAAGTCCTCTTGTGTTGTACAAACATACAAACATTTGATGGATTATAAAACCTATTAAATATACATTCTCTTTTCATTGTGAAAATGAGATACTCTCAGAGATCCTGATTGAGTAAATGAAATATGTTATATTTTAATTGTTTTATTTATCTCTCGACACTTCCATGTCCTTGATAAATCCAATCGGTTCCTGAGAGAGCCTGATATATTCAAATGTTTAACAACTTAATTACTGGTTCAGTGTTTCAATTGAACATCCCATTCTGTTTAATGGATGCTGTTTCATGTGAGTGCTGTGAGTCATGCAAGGGCGAACCTGCACAATACACCCACTCTACATGTTATGGTCTTATACCTATATTTATTCTTAATTTCCTTATAGGACACTCGAAAGGTTGCGTTGTCGCAAATCGCTAGTCGCCGTCTGACCCATCTCACAATGGTGGCGAGGCTTGACACTATAGCGGACTATAGACTCGTAACTCAGTAGGTCTTCCCATGGGATCTTACACTATACAATCCTATTGTGACAAAAGTAGTAGGTTTCGTGATCGAATTTCAAAGTAGTCGTGTGACCGAAGTTCCCGTATGTGGCTAGTAAGCACACAATGAAAAGATCAGTAGACACGATCTCCTTTTGTTCACGAGGAACACATCTTCGTACCATGTCTGTTTACAGCTTGGTAATTATATCAACTCTAGTAATTCACTGGTTATGTCTATATGACGTTCCAAGGGATTACTCAAATACAGTCATTGCATGATTGTACTGCAACGGTATGAAACAAGCATTTGTTAGACAGGATATATTTCCATCTAACTTACTGTAGAGAATTGGGTTCTCTCATTCTCCTACCTACTACCCTTCTTTTGATTTAATAGCACCAACGTTGTGCCTAATTTAATTTAGTGCCTACAGCACGGTGTGGATCGGATGGGTCGGAGGGGATTTGGTGGTTGCGACCCCCGGGTTCAATCGAACCCGGTCTTTAATTCCCTAATACCTATAAACCCTATCCTAACAGAATAACACATACAAACAAACACTACAATTTATCCTTTCACAATTATCTGAGATAATTTATTAACTGAATAAATTATTTCAAGATAATTAATAACTATATAATATGTATCTAAGCATTATTTCATTTACTTATCTATTGTTATTTATTTCATCTGTTTAGAGATATCAGAAGCTATCTATTATATCAGGTTTGATCTAAAAATACATGTAAAAGAAACTTAGACACTATTCAATTAATCAATGTCATTATAGAATATCCTGAATATAATTATTTAACTTTATTTCTATTTTAGCTATCTAGATTCACTAAAAATATTAGCAATTATAATTTACACATTCTTAAGGAGATATCAGATCTTTTAGTTAAACAGTAGGTGATAGTTATTTCTAAATAAATAAGTTTATTCCTATTTATTCTTGACGGTTCTAATTTACTAAATTTTATTAATTCTTAATTAATTTACTTATGAGGTGATGTAAAGCTTAATATTTTCCTTTCTTTTTTAAATAGTATTCCAGAAGTTAGTTATCTATAGTATTTATATCACTGGTAAGTGTAAATATCTTTTCAATTAAATTAATTTCAGTAATTTAATGTCATTATGCAGAAATGTTATTTTAAATTAGTGGCTAGGTAGGATGTTTGTTAGTTGTAGAGTTTATATAGAAATCAAGGCTTCTAATAACATATACTATGTCTTTCCATCGGCATACCACAATAAGAACTTAAGTTACTCTAAAACAAAAATCAAACACAACGTAGAGTCCCTATTGATACTAGACGATCACATTTATAAGGCCAAAGACATTTGATGTCCTCTTAAGCTTAATATTAGCTTGTAACGCCACTACCATGATAGTGTCACAAAATGGTTCTTCGTGACCAGGATTTTCATAAAATATGGTGATTAGTCTGCATAGGATAGCTAGTTACACAGTTAAGGATAGAACGAAATTTCGGTTTTAGTTTCGGCCAGTCTCGGCCAAAAAATTTAATTTGGCCTTAGTTTCGGTATATACATATATACATAATATTATGTGCAAATAGCTCAAAATAGACTTGACAGTACACACTTAATTTGCCCAATATAATATATCCTTATTATCCCATAAAAATTACATCATTAACTAATATCATTTATGCGTTGTTGCTCAATACACCCAAACTGGATCTCCCGAGGGATGATAGCTAGGGAATCCCTTTCTAATCAACCTCTATTAAACAGCGCATTGATCCCTCATACTAATAAAAGTCAATCTAATATTAAACATACGTTTGAGTTTAATACGTTCAATTATTAAATTAATCTTGCAAACGTAACACACTGGTATCTTGTGCAGTTAAATGGTTCTACAAAGTTTAACTTAATTCTAAACAATTTAAATTTATTAAACGAATTTCATTGCTCAGACTTAACATTATTAATTACTAGCATGTACGCATTCAGCCTATAACATCCAACTGCTGGTCATAGGCATCTTTCTCCATGTAGAAGAAGGATCGGAGCTTAATCCAGCACGCTGCTCCACTGCGGGTTGGCAGATATGTTCCCTTCTATGAGTAACGATCTCTATCAGGTATTTATGATAACGACTGGGATTGACGGCTTAACGTACTCTCCGAGGTACGGTGGGGAGACCCACAAGGACAGACATCCAAACCGGTAACAAATACTTATATATACAAATACAAATATCCATCCCAAGCGGGAATCGAAACTACAAACCGTCGATGTTTTAGGCTACTACTCGCACCACTAAACCATAGTGGTAATTACTATCATGTGTTTTTTATAAATGTCTGAGATACTCCATCTCTACTCAAGAACTCAATGAATTAAGTCTTTATATTTCGATAATGAGCGAAATTTGCGTAAACACTAAACATTAGAAAACAAAAAGTAACCTTATTTTATATGAGATTTTATATTAACATGGTTACTTCTATGACTAAAACTACTCGAAAACGGGATATTTACCTTTTTTTATTTTCGTTTTGTGGAGCTCGATATTTCGACATTAACTGCGAATGACTTGTTCACGAGACTGACAACTAACAAGCAATAACAATTAGATAAATTTTGGTGAATATACGACGTTTGATATGTATGTACATTTGCAACTATATTTATTTTAATGTAAATTTTTCATCTTGTAACAGTTTGAAATATATATCATTTGTATAACCCTTACATTAAAAGCAGTACACGGTAAACTGTCGTTTAGCAACTAGGGCAGTTGTTGTCACAACGTGAAAAGCATAAAAACATAAATGTAAAACGTTATACATATCTGTGTTTAAAATATATTTATCTTAAAGTATACGTCCATTAAATTACATAATTATATGCATCATAAATTACAAATAACTCATAACTATAAACACTTTAACAAGAACTAACCAGAACATGGCGAACTTCGTACAATGTTCTAAGCGCAAACACTAAATTGGTTCAATAAAGGAGACAAATTTAGGTAGTTCTCGTAACCTCCTTTTGCCATAGTATACTCTTGAAGTACTCTCGCACATTGCTCCCAGGAGTAACATAACCGAATTATTACTCTCTGGACAACATTGGAGATGACCGCCACAAAAAACTTTAATGTATCCGTGAATTACATAGACTATGAATTTAATCCCCAATTTTACGTACTGTTCGATGGTTGTTAGCCACTGTCATACATTTAAAATGATATTTGAGGTTAGAAAAGATACTCATAATAAAATGTAGTTTTTGTTTTGATTTCCCTTTTTCGTTAAAATAATACGACGCATCTTTTGGTACTACTGAATGCAAAAGATTAAATGCAATCAATCAATAATAAATTAAAAGTGAAAAAACCTCTTTAAAAAAATAAGCTTTTATTTAAATTCGCTAAAATGAAAAAAATAAAATTTTACTTAACTTTTACTATCTACTTATAAAGTCATTACAAAATTTATATGACGCCGCGTTGGCGCTATAGTCACAGCACTGGTTTGTGGCTGTTGCGCTGGCGGATATAATACAGATACAGAAATATAATACAAGGTAATGTTAAAGAACATATTTATTTATATATTGTAAACATATATTTTCAAAAAATTAAAACATAAAAAATATTTACTCCAGTTACTTGGAATACATTTAATGTAAAGATGAAACTTTTAATGAAATACACGACTCTAAGCAAACAGTGTGTCTCCCGCTTCATACATTACATTAAATTACATTTTAAAACATTTCTCATTATAAAACAAACAAAGTTCACGAAAAACAAAAATGAGAATAATTAGCAAGTGAGAATAGACGAATGCACAGACGAAAAGAATTTCTACCTTGCATTGCATTACGAGCTAGAGCGTAGAATTATCACTAACGCTAGAACCTCATTACGCTCAGATAAAATACCGTGAATATTGCGATTTTATCTTAAAATGAAATTTACATTTAGCTTAAAATATATTCAGTAAAAATATCATATAGGTACCGTATTAATTTTTTGCATTGTCTTACTCTAATAATATTTGAATATTACTTTTCAGTCTTGTTCCATGATTATTATGCCACCCTTTGTACTTTTCTTGTTTATGTAATTTATTCATTTGTCTAGTTTACATAGAAGAATATATAATAACATCAATGGTGTGTATCTGATTCTATTGTCTATAAATATAATAAAGTGATTATGTGTAGCGTTTTGTAGCCTGGTGCGTTATGAACACTTTAAAAACTGTTGGTTTCGGGTTCAAAGTAGTTTGTAACTGTTGTTTTTTTTCTGCAGATTCTTCTCATTACAATCTAAATTCCAATCTGTGATAGCTTCACATCTACTACAGTTAATTTAGTACAGACTAATTTAATTACAGTCTTTCAAAAGTTCATTTAAAATCTACTATAATACAAAATTTTCATTCGAAAAGTATGTCAATAATTTATTTAAAATGGACTCAAGTTGTTTTACATTCACCTGCCCTTATAAGGCTATTTTAGGCATAGTTTTACATATATATACTTTAAATTATTACATATATATTTATGCCCTTTTTTAATAAAATAAAATATAATTAAAATTGATGAGAGGTATCTTACTTAACTCACAAAATTTTTCGCTGGTTTTAGGTTGATTAAAAAAATAATTGTGGGTTCGAATATTGTGCGATGCCTTCCAGTTTTAAACCCTTCATTTTGGGGGCTTGAATTATAATTGGATGGCTTTTTAAATACGCTTTTTCTCGTCATTTTTTTTTACGTGATGCAATCACCTGATAGAATGATGCGAGTTATAAGCCTCAAACTTGCATGTAACTTTACTTAATATAATAGCTGTTGTAGCACTCACTTCAGCCTATCGCAGTCAACTGCTCGACATAGGCCTTCACAAGTTCGCGCAAAAAATAGCGTGAACTCATGTGTGTTGCCCATAGTCACCACACTGGGTAGGCGGGTTGGTGACCGCAGGTCTGGCTTTGTCGCACCGAAGACGTTGCCGCCCGTCTTCGGCCTGTGTATTTCAAAGCCAGCAGTTGTATGGTTATCCCGCCATCGGTTGGCTTTATAAGTTCCAAGGTGGTAGTGGAACTGTGAACTGTTATCCCTTAGTCGCCTTTTACGACACCCACAGGAAGAGAGGGGGTGACTATATTCTTAACTGCCGTAGCCACACAGCTGTTGTAACAAGGATATTCAAATTCACTTTATTGCGAATATGGATACACAAAAACGTTATTTTTACAAGCTATATTTTGCCGAATTGCGTCCAATTATTATTATTGTTTTTATAATAAAAATTATAATACAATATTTGCGATAATATAATATTTGCAAAAAACATGCCGGTTTTCCACAATCCTCATTCCATCCAGCCTCAACCGATAATCTTACGTAGATCGTCGGTCCAGCGGGCTGGAGGACGTACCGCACTGTGTTTACCAACATGCGGTCTCCACTCCAGGACACGCCTGTTCCAGCGGTCATCAGTTCTGCGACACAAATGACCACCAGGCCACTGCCACTTCAACTTGATAATTCTGTGAGCTATGTCAGTTACTTTAGTTCCAATTAGGTATATTATTTATTAATACTTCCTTTGCTTTTATAAATTGTTGGCAGTAAAAATGTTTTAAAAACTTAACTTTTTAAAAATGAAGCGATAAACCTTTTTAAAATTACAGTAAATCATAAACGAACATTTACTTTAGCTACTTACCGAACAATAATACAAATAATTATAAAATAATGATCGTAAGTTAATTATGATTTAATTATTATTAATTTTGTTATAAATGTATTTAATTCTGAGTTATATTTGAGCGCTAAAATTAATTCTTAATGATATAATTACCAAGGTCTAATTACCCACTGAAACTGGAATCTCATACGGCTAATTTGTCTTTATTTTTAACTTAGCATTATACATATTTTTAAACAAACTAATTACAATTAATGCATCATTATATTTCTAAATCAAAATGTTTTGTCCTTGTATTATAATATACGAATACAAAAAAAGTTATATGAATAAAATAATATTAAATAATATACCTACGTATTTTTTTATATTACTGTGCCATTCGCCATTTTGTAACTTAGGAAAAGTATTTGGAACGTAGTTTCGCTTTTTGGTAGACGTTTGCTGTACAGTTATAATTTATAATATTGTAAACTATCAAGTTTGCAGAGTTAAATTGAAAAATTTATATGAAAATATATTTATTTCTACATAATGATTTAATGTCAAGAGTAAATAAGACAAACATTTGTATTGGCCATACAGAATATGTTTGCCGTGGTCTGGGTATTATTTGTGCAGTCCTTGTGGGTCTCTCCACCGTGCCTCGGAGAGCAAGTTAAGCCGTCGGTCCCGGTTGTTATCATGTACATAGCGATCGTTACTCATAGTAGGAAATAATTATATCCGCCAACCCGCATTGGAGCAGCGTTGTGGATTAAACTCTGATCCTTATCCTACATGGGGAAAGAGGCCTATGCCCAGCAGTGAGATATTACAGGCTGAAGCGAAATAAACATTAATTATTATTTATTTCAAAAATAAACAAAAGTTAAGATGTATTCAATCGTCATTTTCGATCACAATAATAATTGGTTTGTGATAACTAAAACATGACACATAGTTATATTTGCATACTGTAACAAGAAGTGTCGAGAAAAAGTCTTGCTACGCACTTTTTCTATCTCGCCCCTATCCCGTTCAGTGCGTGTACCGCGCGATAAGTAGCTTCGTTCCAAAAAAACGTAATAGAAGACAAAGAAACACACATATAACTTCTACACAGCCTTTGACTCAAATGTTTTGTATTTATTAATTTCTCATTGTTTTTGACTTGATAACGTGTAAAAAGTGTCACGTTCCGTCTGAGACTGAACGGGCAAGCTAGAGCGCAGAATAAGCGATAGAGAGGCGCAGTCAGCCCAAGCGTTGGCTTGTGACAAAATCTCTCTTCTCGTGTGACGTCAGAGTCAGCAGTTCAAATACTTCTGCTACTAGAACGCCGCCACGCGACCTTCTTCGAGAACTTCTACAATAAGCTCCGCCTACCTCGATGGAAGCCATTATTTGCCACAAGTGTTGCATACGTGACAACCTGTTTTGTGTTTTTTTTTTCTACAATGTAATAAGATTAAAATGTAGCATATAATATGATTAATTACAAGTAACAATAAGTTGCATATTGTTACTTGTAATTAATCTGTATAATTTAAGTAAAAAAATAATTGAATTAATGAGTGTAAATAAATGTTAACTTATCGAAAAAAAATTGTAATTTTCAATTAACTCCTTCTTTGTATTATACAAAATGATGATAATTATTCAATTCAATTCCTAAAAATATGCAATTTTTCATCAACGTTTATTTATGACGTTAACACGTACAACTATCGTCCGTAAAACGACTGAATTTAAGAGCTTTATTTTATAATAGGAAGTATGGCAACCGCTTTAAATTATAGGTGGCTAATATTGTACTACGTGGGGTTTTCAACGCGAAAGGACTTAGTTACATCAAATGTTTACCTTACTCGTTTGTTGATCACACCTGCGCCACGTATGGTCTAAACTTTTATTTATACTTTCCCTTTAATATATTTATCCTACATTTATATATTCCATTAAAAAGTGACCATTTCTTCTTGAATGTATCGACAGTCCCTACGTACATAAAGACATGTCAAAAACCGAGGTTTACAGGAGAGCGTTTTTTAGGTTCAAACCGCTCTAGAAATAATTCTATGTACAATTATAAATATTTTTTTTCTATAATGTTTTATTAGCTTTAGGAACTTCATAATGTTATTTATACATATTTTCTTTTTTTATGTTTTCTTAGAAAAACCGATAGATGACTGTTTCTACGCTGAAATTAAAATAAAAGTACCTATGTAAGACATGTCTGACATACCTTTTTATACGCGGGAAATAAGAAAAGTTTATAAAATAGAATTTAAATAAAATGTATTATAAAAACGTAGAATTGTGTTATTGTTTTCAAACGGATATTTTTATTAAATCTTGTGCTTCAGAAACGCATAAAAATATCATTTCTGGAGTTTGCAATATCCATTATATCCAAAAAATAACTTTGATCTACTTTTATTCATGGTTTTTAGTATTGTTGAATACTTATAACTAAAAAGACGCCACTAAATCTAAAAACATTAATATTTTACCACGCGAAAAAGCAGCGGAGTATATGACGCTATGTCAGACATGACCGCGTTCGCACCGTGTGGCGCACATTTTAAAACAACGTACAAAACGATAAGTAATAGATGTCCGCATCTACGACACTTATTCGTTAAAAATATCATACTTGTACTCATATACGTCTTGTAAATGACGTTAAATAAATAATATATAAAAAAAATTCCTATACAGGTATGTGCATATGGAACTTCTAAAGCCAATTGTGCAATAAAAAAAAACGCCATTTTCGCCATGTCTTTATATACGTAGGGACCGTCGGTATCCACCATGTTTAACTTTAGCTGTTTACATTATTTCATGAATATAAGCGGAGCTATAACGTGTTCTAAAACTTAAGAATATATTTTAAATGGTTTACAAATTATAATGGTAACAAAGTGGTAATTCATAACAATGTACCTCCCAATAGAACAACATAGCGGCAAGAAGAAAATCTATACGAGAGAAAATATGTAGAAAAAGGACGAGATCCGTCCCTTTCTCCCATAGGCGGATACACGGGGACCCGATTACACTTTCGCGATCCAGCCAGCGTTTGCCCTTGATAATTTGTATACAATCAGTCAATAAAATATAAATTAAATACTTAATTTTTAACCTAAGCGAACTTAAATTTAACTTGCATAGTTTGATACACCCACATACACCATCCGGTAAGTAAACACATAGCTTATACCAACTACACCAAAACGGCATTCACTATAAAATAGTACAGATGACGTGCTAAATCCCTCGCCAATAATACTGAATTTATGACGCCATAAACCTCAATATGGCGTACTATGGGAATAAACATCTTACACAATGTAAAAGGCCTGCGGAATATATATAGATTACCTTAAATCATAAACTCCATACTGAGGTATTAATATATTTTTAGCTTAAAAAACATCCGATTGCACAAAAATAAATTTTTTTAATAAAATATTAATTTATAATTGTAATAATCAAAAAATTATAAGAATAAATGTGTAATTTACAGACTTATACTATAATACGGAGATCGCCAGACACCAGTTACATAATGGCGAATAACTGGAAAAGAATCTAAAAGTGTCTCGTGGATTACTGTTATTTAGTTATCCATCCAGTTGATACCGCCCTTAGAAATACTATAAATATATTGTAAAAATATTTACAATGTAAATATTCCATAAAATAGTCAAGTAGCATGTAATCGAAAAATATGATGTGACATACATATTGTTGTCGATTTTTCTATGAAATATTGTTGGTTTACTCCAATTTATATAGATTATAGATATGTGCAATACCTATATAATTTGTATATAGACAAATAAATAGCAAGAAGAGGTCGAAAAAAATATAGTAAAACGAATATGCTTCAGACCAAACGACTGAAGTAAATTTTACGAAACGTAACTCTCTCTCTCTTTCTATCTTAACTAAATTATACCCTCTCGACTTCCGTTCGCCTCGCCCGATCACACTTTTCGTAACGCTCTCCTCACGCATTCATCAGCTTACTCACCAATTCAAGCGTGCGTAAAAAAGGTTTACTTCAAAAATCCTGTTCTAAGGTGTCGTAGATATATCTAGCTGTATGATGAAACGTACGTAATTTCGATATATTATATTAAACGTAACAGGCTATTTCTCTTTGAGGCCTTATCTACTTAATATAATAAATATCCTATTTTAAAGTATATTAAGCAAAGAACATAACGAAGGTACTAATAGATTCAGATTCGTTTCGTTAAAACTTGATTTGTTAAAGCTACCCCTGAAGAAAATGAAGGAGTCTAAAGAGCTCGACACACTAAACTTGACACCGCGGGTTTGAAGTTATACAGACGCTTTAGTGTTATTTTATTTCTCAATAGATTTATTTATTGCTAATGATTAGTGGTGTAGGTACTTCGAAAACGAAGAAGACAGTGAAAGAATTTCATAAAATTTGATATCAACGGAAAATTCACGAACGCTATTCTGTATTAAAGACATTTCTAACGATTTAGAAGTTTAGTTATCCTATTACATATAAATAAATGCAATATCCATCTACTCGAAACATTTTTCCTAAAAAGAGTATTTACAGAGCACTAATATTTGCACAGTACATTTTACCCATCCTTAATTTCTATAATGTAAATAAAAAACAATATAGTCTGAACGTAACCGCAACCTGTGTGTAATGATCTTAATACACCTAGAAGCTGATTCAATTTGTACTGATGTCAGCGAGTTGTATTGGACTGTAGTGAGATTTTGCCGAACCTCGGTGCCGTCCTTTGACAAGGCTCACTCAATTACAGGGCATGCAAAGGTTACATTTACCTATCAACAGATTAATTTCTAACAAGTATCACATCTTATATATATGTTACTGTAAATGCAACTCTTAATGGTAAAAGCCCGAACGATTTTGCGATTCGCACTTTTACTTTTACCACCATTCACTTGGTATGTCTTAGGATATACATTTAAGGTACGGTAAATGTTGAAAAACACATGTTGTAACGTCGCTAGTCTTTATATTAAGACCCGCGTCGGTCTAATTTGAAGTTAGATAGGTTAGGGTTTTTTTTTAACGAAATTATGCCGATAAAAGATCTACAGGTCTTAATCGAAAGACTTACCAATATAAGTTTTTGACTGAAATAAATGGATATGAAATAATAATAATTAATCTTTGTTTTTTTTTGTCCAAAATCAACTTTTACTAGCTGTCAGTGGTAAAACCTAGCATGTACTAAATTCTAATAGTAAAAGTCCAAAAAATGTCTCATTTTCATAAATCCTAAGACTTACTCTTAAATCTTAGGATTTATCGTAGTTCAAGCTTTTACAGTAACATATATATATATCCGGCCCGCTGGACAGACGATCTACGTAAGATTGCCGGTGTAGGCTGGATTAGGATTGCGGAAAACCGATATGTCTAGCGCAAACTTCGGGAGGCCTATGTCCAGCAGTGTACTGCTGAACTGATACTGATACTATATTACAGGTTTATGTTCGAAAATTTTAAAAAATAAAAATTTAAATAAGCTGGAAGATGATCTCCTACGAGCCCTTTTACGTGACACGAAACACACGTCAATATAATATAGATTTTTCTTGCAGCGCCTACTTTCTTCGAGTAAAATAAACGAGATAAACTATCATTTTACGAGTGACCAGCGTTGGGACTTAAAAGGAAAGGTTTGACTGCCATAGTAATAAACTATAGCTATTAAAAGCAAGCCAATTGCTGTCTAGGGACTGGCTTACTTTATTGAATTTGTTCTTTTATTTGCTTTACTGCTAGCGTCGTTTGTACATAAACGTAACTAATAATATACGTCCTATGCGGGTTCGCCTGTTCTAATTTTGAATATTTAAAAATAGTAGTGTAAGTACTGCTTGTTGTATGAATTGTACTACAAATTACATTATACTACAAAATAATATATTTTATATTGTAAGATAGAGTGAGAGTCAGGAAGAAGAAGAACGGAAGACAGAGAGAGAATATGGTGAGTCAAGAGGGAGAATAACTATTATAATTAACATTATATTATAATTCTCTAGTCAGACATGAGCATTTTTGTTTTGTAATTTGTCAAGACACGTGTGTTTTGGCAAATAAATTTATAATACGTAACTAAGCTCTATACGTGCTGAAAAAAAATAGTATTATATTTCGGTCTATATGCATACACACATGTAATTTACAGTTGCATAGGTAATTAAAATTACCAAAGGACTGCATAACAAGATTGTCTAAAACCTTTTTTACCGAAATAAGGTAGTGAACGAGGGGACAAAGCCATCTGATGTTACGTGAATATTAAAAATAAACAAATTTCTCATTTAAATAGACTTTGTAAGTTTCCATCACCCATTGTATATTGTAACCAGAATTATAAGAAATTTCTCATAAAACCAATACACCTAAGTCACAGACAATATATTATCAAACGCTAAAAATCCATTTAACCATAAAACAAAAGTGAATCCACATATCCAGTAAGTATTAAATCAACAAAGGACAAAAGACAGCGTAAGAACGTCTTTCGAATTTTTCTAAATACGCTTTACAATAATTTAGAAGCTCGGTTGAGTAATTTATCACGAGGAAGACATCCAGTAATGGAACGAGTGCACTATGTGGAACACCGCACAGCTTATGTCAGCGATTAATGCCTGGTTGCCTGTCTACACTTTAGGAAAATGGAGAAATTTACCTTTAGTGGGCAGACTTCAGTCAAGACCGTCTAAGTACCTACTGAGGACGAGATGCTTTTATTCATAGATGATTTACAATCCTTTTGTTATTGACTTTTTATAAGAAAGATAAATGAAAAAGTAAAGCTATGGATACTTTACAACATCGAACTGATGTTATTAATTTAATGGTTTTATTCTTTCTTATTTACAAAAGAAGATATCCCATAGTACAAAAACAATGTAATATCAAAGATATTTTTTTTTTGTATTTGTTTTATAAATACACACATAATTATTTTTGTGCATTTACATTATTATGTTTAAGTAGTAAGTAGTAGTGACTCGACCTTACAGAAGATTACAGCTAAATAATACTGTTTTCAAGCAGTGTTGTGTTCCTGTTGGTGAGCAAGGTGACCAGAGCTCCTGAGGGGGATTGGGGATACGGTCGGCAACGCGATTGCGTTGCTACTGGTGTTGCAGGCGTCTATAAGTCAAGGTAATCGCTTACCATCAGGTGAGCCACTCGTTTGTTTTTGCCAACCTAGATACATAAAAAAAGTTGTAATCAATCATTGTAGCGAGGGTTGTCTCTAGTGTAAATATTTATTTGACATCGATATACAAGTATCAATGTACCGCAGATGAATAAGGCATGAGAAATATCGTGCATACTGTAGAATGGTAATGTATACAAGTAAAAAATGATTTAGTGCAATATCAATTTTACGAAAATAAGCGTACTGTCGGTTGACGGGACTTTCACTAGCAGATAGCTGATGTAATAAGGAGTAATTAAACTACTTTTATTTAAGAATTTTATTTATTTTATGACTCTGCATAATGAACAATATAACTATTTTGTTAAATTCCACGCGGACGAAGTCGCGGGCACAGCTAGTTATTATATCCACCACCACCACCACTTCAGCCTATCACATTCCACTGTTGGACATAGGCCTCCACAAGTTCGCGCCCGACATTACGACGCGAACTCATGTGTTTTGCCCATAGTCACCACGCTGGGCAGGCGGGTTGGTGACCGCAGGGCTGGCTTTGTCGCACCAAAGACGCTGCTGCCCGTCTTTGGCCTGTGTATTTCAAAGCCAGCATGGATGGTTATCCCGCCATCCGTCAGCTTTTTAAGTTCCAAGGTGGTAGTAGAACTTATCCCTTAGTCGCCTCTTACGACACCCACGGGAAGAGGAGGGGTGGCTACATTCTTTAATGCCGTAACCACACAGCATATTATATAAAATCTAACAATTATTACATCGCTTTGATCCTAGTAAAATGTTTAATGGCATGGGAAATTGTGCAAAGCCGCTTAATACAATGTGATATCCACTTCAATGCTGTTTACCGTAAAATTATTCATGGACTCGTTGTACGCTCGTTGCAGGCTTTAGCAATAACGTGCGATTAATTTGTTCGTATTAACGGACAATATTCTGGCGTCAGATAAAATATTACGAGTGACGAGTCAAAGGGATTCCATTTGGTCAAAACATAAAAAAATGAACAAGATATTTTTACTAAAAAATATTGTGTTGCCAACTAATTTAATTATATTAATTTAAGCTATCGATCCCGGTTGTTATCATAGACACCTGATAGCTATCGTTACTCATATTAGGGAGTTTATCCGCCAACCCGCAGTGGAGGAGCGCGGTAGATTAAGTTTCGACCCTTTATCAACATGGAAAAGGGGCCTATGCCCAGTGGGATGTTACAGGTTGAACGAGAATGCAGCGTACATAATTATTATGTTAGATAGTTATCACGAAGCTTAGTGTATACACATATATACAGTACCTATACTGAACAAAACTAAGTCACCGTCCTACTGCTAGGAATAGGCCCTTTTTACTTTTTGGAGAAGTATTGGAGCTTAACTCTCTACTGCTATGAGTAACATTCGCTATCAGGTGTCTTTGACCACACGGCTACGGTATACGCTTACCATCAGGTGGGCCGTACGGTTGATTACTACTAAGTTTAAGGTTGGGTGTTATAAAAAAATATATAATAATAATAATAATAATAATATACGTTTATTTCAGACGATGGTCCATACAAAGAAAGCATACAAAATAATATTAAGTAAAGAAAATACAACAAGATAAATCAATTTCAAACACAAACAAAGAATTATTATAAAGATTACATTATATTAAATAGGTATACAGCCTTAGAATAATAACGCATGCGTTATTATTCTAAGTATACAGCGAACATTCACCCACATCCATATAGTATACCTACATTCATTCATCATCATAAATTAGTTATACCATGAGCAAGATTTTATAATAATATAGAAAAAAGCTAACGATAGGACAAAGTAACAAACATTAATTAAACATAAAATTAAATAATTCGTATAATGTCAATATTAAGCTATGTAGGTCGATCATAATTTTTCAATTAAATTACATTATGTCATTGTCACAATATGTCATGATTGGAAAAAAAGAAAAGAAATTAATAATACCATAACATAATAAATAAAATAGTACAATATACGTCACTAAATAGTACAACAGCAAAAGTCATTGTTGACCTATTACAGTACACATCATTTTATATTGGATCGGACAATCCGTGCGTGAAGCAATCATCCTGAGGATGCCATTGCTGCTGTCTCTCAACCGTCTTAATAATGACCCAACCTTTTTACGAATTAGTGCTTGATATCCATCCGTACGAGCCTCAGCAAACATAAACGACGCGGAGCAATGTGGAGGCAGCCGCAGTAGCATCCTAAAGATGTTGTTATATTGAACACGCAGGACTCTGGCGGCCCGACGGGTATAACTCACCCATAAACTGCTCGCGTACAAAGATTGGCAATATGCCTTAAACAAAAAAACTATAAATGCAATTTTCATATTTAAAAATTTAGAATGATAAAGTTTTTATTTTTTAATATATATTTGTAAAAAAAAAAAAACTAATAAGACGTTCGTCAGATACTTAAAAAGCTTAAATTGATCAGAATACAAAAATATTTCATCGGCAACGTTTCGATAAAATAAATACAAACAAACAAAGTAAACAAACTACTAGAAGTTTTGTGGTTAAAATTAAAAACAATGACCCTTTTCCTTAACGTTACGCTTAGCAATACAATTATAAAAAAAAAAAACAAAATCACCTGTAAAGAGTAGGTACTTTAATTTGTTTTCTTGTCTTATTTGGTTTAATGTATAGGAAAATTTTATCAAAACACTATTGTTTACTTTTTCCAGAAACTTAAATAAATAGAATTGTAATATTAGTATTCAATAAAGTAATTATTAATTTCTTATCTCATTGAAATATAGCAAGCTTTCTCATAAATTAAAATCGAAGAAAACAATTTATATTATATTATCACAATGTAATAAATCTTTTGCAAAAATTTCCATTTAAATTATTCCATTGCATTAAATAATATATGTATTATTGACTTTAATAATTTAGTTATATTTTTTTTATAAAAGAATAACCTACAAAAAATACATTAATACTTAATAAACAAGAAAATAAAAACGGTATAACAGAACATGAAAAAACACACCTTTTTGATGAAAATAATAACAACAATAATTTTCGACCCTAGAGCATCGATTTAAAATTTCATATCAAAACATGCGGAGTATTTATAACAAACAAACAAAAAGATTTATTAAAAGCATTTTTAGATAAAATTCCAAATTACCAAGTACTTTGTATTTCTAAAACATGCTTAACTGAGGATAAACTTAAATCACTGCACTTTAGTGGCTACAAGATTTTCATCAAGAGAACATTCATCCGAGCGGGAATCGAACCCGCAAACCGTTTGTGTTTTAGGCGACTACGCTTACCACTGCACCATACAGTCATTGTCGGACGGTCGGACCATTATAGCAATTCTAAACAATTTTATAACTACTGGTTTGAAGTTAAACTATGGTTTTAAAAAAAACGCACACCGTATAGTCACAAAATATTAAATTTTATGTATTGAAAATGGAATGGACAAAAAAGTCCGTGGACATTGTTTATATAAAAAATAAATAAATTAAAAAACCACCACACCAGAGCGAGCAGGGTGTCGAATCGTGATCGCTCATAGTTAGTCCGCTACTCCTTCATTCCTAATGTGGCTATTGAGTTCAAGTTAAGCGCTATTCTCCGTAACTGAGGTAGGGCATAGCAGGAAATTTCCTGCTCAAAATATGGAGCACCCCACTGGGGTAGTACCTCGACCTTACAGAAGACCATAGCTAAATAATACTGTTTGCAAGCAGTGTTGTGTTCCTGCTGGTGACCGACGACGAGACGACCAGAGCTCCTGGGAACCGGAACCGGGGATGGGGTCGGCAACGCGCTTGCGATGCTGCTGGTGTTGCAAACGTCTATAAGCTACGGTAATCGCTTACCTGATGGTAAACGAATGCCATCAGGTAAGCGATCGGTGAGCCGTACGCTTGTTTGTCGACCTAGTTGTATAAAAAAAATTGCGTGCGTACAAAGTACACATGTCACAAGTGAAACTTCTTTGGTAAACTAATTATAACCGGTCTCTCAAATTGTACCCCTCATGCGCGTAAAGAAGTTTCACTTAAAAAAGTTTGGTAATAATTTTCTACGTAATTAAATGAAATGAATCACCACAATGTATGCACAGGCACTTAACTTTCGACTGCACCAAATTTGATTATTCTTTTTTGTTTGTATTCTTTATTATCAGTGCAAGGTTTGTATAAAAGAAAATAAGAAAAAATATACATTCGATTGAAAAGAAAAAATAAAAAAAAATATATCAACGAACCCGTGACAAGTAATGCATCATGAATATTTTTATTTACTCATGGTCGGATGGAAGATCTTTATTTAAATTTTATAACATTCACACATAACCGTCTGTTCCTAAGATAAGCAACTTAATGCATGTGGTATAGGCAACAGGCGGCTGATATAGCTAAATATTTTTTTAATAAATATACAAGGAAATAATAGATATATAAATGCAAATATTACACCACACATATACCAGTCTCAGGCGGAATTCAAACCCACAACCCGCGGAGCAGAAAGCAGGGCCACTACAAACTAAGCCAACGGGCTAGTCGAATTATTTAAAACGTAGCTGCAGTTATGTTTGCTATAATTAAGTAATGGTCTGTTTGGAAAATAATTAACTAATGACACAAGATTCGATCTAAGAAATCAATTTAACATTAAATATACGTCATAATTAGAAATTGTCAAGAATTTTAAATTTCCAATGTTTCCAACAAAAAAATTTCATGTATCGAACTGAAAGTCGGAAATCCTCTGTAGTAATAAAGCTTTCCTAACAAGAAAATCGGTCATTATTATTTCGACGGGTGCAAAGTAAAAAGAGTTATATACAAAACAGCTACTTTTCAGGATGCGCATAATAGGAAAAAGTGCTCCCATTTTGTCAATTTCAAACCAAATTTGTTGAAATTTTCAACATTGCTACATCATTTACAACGACAAACACCTGTATATTTCATTTCTTCTAATTATGTTTAATTTACGAGATATTGCAGTTGTCCGCCTCTACACTGTGCTTAAAAATATGACAACTGAGTTAACTACCACTTGGTCGTTTCTACATAGGAATTAAAAATTTGGATTTAATAAAGTATGTTTCATACATATATATTTCAGTAAGTATAAAAAGTATGACTTTTCCAATTATTAAAAATAGTCCATAACTGTGTTATATTCTAAATAAAATCAAAGTTCATAGCATAATTACGCAGATGTCTTTTTCTACATTGTGAAATTATTTGTTTAACATTGTTGCCGGCCGGCGAAGAACATGCCATCTGACTGATGACGCAATAGGAATGACCGTGCGCCCCCCGCGCGGACTGCGTAAAAGCGGCCAGCGGTAGTTGAACGCATGTACGTCGTGTAATTTTACAAAAAAGCAGTAGTTGTCTTTTTTTACGTGACAAAAGTACAAGAAATGAGGCGATATTTTAATTTTTTCTTTTGCCATGTTGTAAAATATAGATTTTTTAGTTAGTTACTGAAATAAAAAAAAAATCTCAAAATTGTAGTTAACTTTTTTTACTTTGCACCCGTCGATTTGGTCATATTAAGTGTTTGTAATAACAAGTGGAGTAAACAGGTTTACCTGCTCTCTGATACATCTCAAGATGACCCATAAGAACAGATACTTAGATCAGAAAGTATTATAAATATTCCTCGTATCAGGATTTCCTTAATAAATTAAATTTTTGTAACCATTGACGCCGCGTTGGCGCAGCGGTCACAGCACTGGATTGCGGTTGGCTGTTGCGCGGGCGGTTACGGGTTCGATCCCCGCACACGACAACATTTGTATTGGCCATACAGATGTTTGCCGTGGTCTGGGTGTTTGTGCAGTCCTTGTGGGTATCTCCACCATGCCTCGGAGAGCACGAGCCGTAGGTCCCGGTTGTTATCATGTACACCTGATAGCGATCGTTACTCATAGTAGGGCTGCGTGGTGGATTAAGCTCCGATCCTTCTCCTACATGGGGAAGAGGCCTATGCCCAACAGTGGGATATTACGGGCTGAATCATGATCGTGATCGAACCATTACTCTAGGCTATTTACACACATTATTTGTCGATATGAATCTTTATATGTTTTAAATATTTAAAAAGAATCGTGGGACTCCACATAATATGGTAAGTACCTACTTATATTAAGTTCATATTATATTTGTTAATGATTAAGTAAGATACATGAGAGAATCTTACGTAAAATTGTATTTAATTAATTTATTTAACCCGGCGTCATGGGGGTGGAAAATTGTTACACGGACGTGGGGGCTGGGTCATTTTTACCCAGATAAACAATGCAAATATTTCACTATCTATTTGAGGATATTATTATTATTTGTTACCTACATTAATTAACGGGTATTATGGATAATAAAACTCAAAAAATATAATGAAATATAAACTTTTAATTATAAAAACGAAGATTTGAAAAAAATACTCGATAATATTAACAAATTTGGTTCATCTAGCAAAACTTAAGCTAGTTATAATATTTATCAGTTTTTATGATTTTAATGCCACTTTTATGAATCTACCAATATGAAAAAACACCAAAACACTAAAAAGAATCATTATTATTTAAACAATTGGCACAGAAAGGCACTATATGTTGAGGACAAATGTGTGTTGCATCCTGGACGCACGTGGGTATTTTTGCGGTCCTTACTCGCAGGGCAAACCTGATACATCTTACGAGCATTTGGTTTTTTGCTGCAGGTTCTTCTATAGGTTCGTCAGAAAATTGTCTGATTCTTTTACGCAGTTCTGGCGGCAAACTTTGAACGCTCCGCCGGACTCTCAAGTTCTCACTGACATCTGACACTCAATCCTTAAAATATCGCCGTCGTAGGCTTGATTCATTATTTGTACATTATATTATAACTCCATTAATCGACGCTATGTTCAACATGGTATAAAAAATTGTCAGCAGCCACTTCTTTGAGTTACGGCACACGTCCATACGTAGCGCATAATTCATCAGCAACTTCAACCCCATTTGATTGTGTTGTAATAGGTGTTGATCTCCGGTTTTTTTCTTTTCGCTAGTTGAGGCTCGACATCGGCAAAACTATCTCATTATTTTTATGCGTATGAGAAACAAGAGCTATCTTTTTGGAAAGCAAATCGGAATGTAATAACACCTTAAGTACGTTATAGTAGTTCTTACGTAGGGTCCCAACTGACGTCAACTTATGTTCACTAAGTAAATGCTGAACAAGTTGTCAAACGTCACGTTAAATAAATAAAAAATAGCTTGTAACCATAAAAAATGCAGTACTACAAATAACAAGTATAAAAAACAACAATAAACACTTAAAGTGCGTTTGAAAAAAATGGCGTGAAATAGTTACACGGAATACGGGCATGGGTCATATTTACCTTTTTCACGTTACAGCCCTTATAGCACTCAACGCGGTTGCTGCCCGACTGATTTAGCGACACAAACATGTAGAGGGACTCAATAGCTCCAGCTACTGAGAAATATGGCAACGTCACATGAATCGTTGTAAAATTATAGGCAAATTAAAAACGCTCGGGTAATTTTGACCCAGCCCCCACGACGACGGGTTAAACTCTTTATTGACCATCAATTAGCAAATGCAGTTTAAACAAAAGGTGGACTTAATGTTTAGTACTCTCCCAGTTGAACATTAAACCAAACAGAAAAAAGTGAATTTCAAGCAACACGTAACATTTACTAAAATATATAAAGACAAAACCAAATAATATACATACATAATATATGTATGTATGACAAACAGTTTCAATTAATTCTTTGTTTTGTAAAAAACATAATTGATAATATTCGTAATAAGTAGATAATAACACTTTAATTAATTAGCTTAAAACTTTTATTTAATCGAAATGTTTAATGAACATTTGTATGTGAATGTACATGAGTACAAACCGGCTTTATCCAGACAGCATTTGTAGCTCGTGTCAAGTAGGACAAAGTCTGGACGTTATCACATATGTGATTAATTTCATAACAATAAATTTGTATATATTAAGACACGATGATACGCTTAATTGAACTAAGTATAGTTTTAGTTGTTATAGTATATTTCCATTCAAGTGAACTGAACTCTTAAGCGTTGGAGATACCTAGACTCAAATATTCCACAGCATAACGGAATATTACAACTAGTCTCAACTACTAAATTTTGATTGCACTTGAATCGCCGTTTAAAAAATTCCCACACTCATGAGTCATAGCGTGATGTTTTATAGCCTATTTAACCTTAGTGATTCTCAATAAAATGGTTTTCTATTCATTCAAACCGAAATCCACGAGGTATCATCAACTGACATCTTAAGATAGGTTTATAATTATAACTCTACTTCTTAACATTGATTAAATAACTAAGAAAGGGGTCATGTCAACAGACCTTGAGGTCTGTTGAGTATGACATATCACAATTTTTATTTTATATATACAACTAGGTCGGCAAACAAGCGTACGGCTCACCTGATGGTAAGCGTTTACCGTAGCTTATAGAAGCCTGCAACACCTGAAGCATCGCAAGCGCGTTGCCGACCCAATCTCTAATCCCCCCAGGAGCTCTGGTCACATTACTCACCAACAGGAACACAATACTGCTTGAAAACAGTATTATTTAGCTGTGGTTTTCTGTAAGGTCGAGGTACTAACCGAGTGGGGCTGCTCCATATTTTGAGCAGATTTCCTGCTGTGCCCTACCTCAGTTGAAATTCTGTGACATTGACCCGAATACACACATAAAACAAGTATAAACTTCCTGAGGGAGAAGCCGTCATAATATCGAACTCTGGTGAATACTAATAACACCAATGAAAAATCATTTTTATAATTTAACTGAGGTAGGGTACAACTGAAAATATCCTGTTCAAATTTGGAGCAGCCCGATCGGGAAATTAGTAGTAACGATTCAGCCTCTAACATCCCATTGCTGGGCATACTAGAATACAATAAAAATAGTTCTAATATGATTACTTGCTTGGTACATATATTTTGCAGTATCATTTTTTCTTTTAGATAAGTCTTAGTTGCAATATTCGGGTTTTATATTTGAAAAACCTTTTCAAGGATTTCTATCAATACTCGTCCTTTCTTTTTCTTTTATACAATTAAAACGATTTTTTAATTTAACTTGTAATAATGAGAAAAAATTCAATGGAATTCAATTAGCACCTGTCATCGCCATAATATAGACCTAAACCCTTTTATAATTTCTGAGATATTTTTTGAAAAAGTTTGGCCAGTCTTTAGACAATAGTATTTCAAAGATTTATGGGGTTTTTTGAAAAAGTGGGGGGAGGGGGTGTGGTGGATTATCCTCTGGTGCCTCTCCCATCCCTAGCAATCTCATGATTATAACGATATCACGGCAAAAAATTTTAAGGTAAAAATTATTTAAATACTTACCGAATACCTAATTTTAATTATACGTATTTTAGCTCCGATGCTGCAAGAAGTGCATTCATATTCCGTTCCGTAGCTTTTAAAACACTTACACATTATAATAATACACGTATGTACGTAGAAACTATTTGTAACACTTTTATACATAATATTATTCGTATTTACGTTAAAACTATCTCTTGATTGACAAGAGTAATATACGATACGTAGAACAGATTAATATGAAGTTATGAACTGACATATCGATGTAGATGTTTTCGTTCTATCTATCAAACAGGCAAAAGTTTAAGACCATACAGCCTATTCAGTCGGGATTCTATTCAATACATTTTTTTATATGAAGGCAAAACCTATTTAATTGTAAGTCTTTTTAATTTTGAGCTTAGATAAATTAGATTATCGACATAATTTCGTTATAAAAAATAAATAAATAACCCTAACTTATCTAACTCATAGTTTTTTATATATTACATTAAATTAATACTTGTGCATTGTAGGACAAATTAGAACGACATAATATTCTAATAAAATTAGTAAAATTGTGTGTTAGAATATATATACAGAAATCCGAAAAATACCCAGAACCCAATCCGAGCACCCCACTATCCACGTGGTCTTGGTCTGTCTTACCCCTAGAGTGTTCTGTTGAGAGCCCGGAGCGGATAAGGCTGGTCTCATCTGTAAGCCTCATCCGCTCCCTACGCATTCGTTCATGCGCTTTCGCACAGCGGGAGAGGTCTGTCCTCCTTCCGCGCCGGAGCCGTGTTATACTAATTTCAATGGTGGTAGGTTAAATTTTTTTCGTAACGTAATTATTATTTATTATTTATTCTTAATGTACACCGAAATACAGACACGTATAAAGAAAATATAATTAAATGTAATTATGTGGATAAACCGTCTAATTTTGAAGTTAGATAGGTTAGGGTTATTTATTTATTTTTTATAACGAAATTATGTCGATAATCTAATTTATCTAAGCTCAAAATTAAAAAGATTTACGATTAAATAGGTTTTGCCTTCATATAAAAAAATGTATTGAAAAGCATCCCGTCTGAATAGGCTGTATGGTCTTAGACTTTTGCCTGTTTGATAGATAGAACAAAAACATCTACATCGATATGTCTGTTCTCTGTTCATATTAATCTGTTCTTCGTATCGTATATTACTCTTGTCAATCAAGAGATAGTTTTAACGTAAATACGAATAATATTATGTATAAAAGTGTTACAAATAGTTTCTACGTAGATACGTGTATTATTATAATGTGTAAGTGTTTTAAAAGCTACGGAACGGAATATGAATGCACTTCTTGCAGCATCGGAGCTAAAATACGTATAATTAAAATTAGGTATTCGGTAAGTATTTAAATAATTTTTACCTTAAAATTTTTTGCCGTGATATCGTTATAATCATGAGATTTCTAGGAATGGGAGAGGCACTAGAGGATAATCCACCACACCCCCTCCCCCCACTTTTTCAAAAAACCCCATAAATCGAAATACTATTGTCTAAAGGCTTACCAAAAGTTTTAACGTATCTTTGATTATTATTTTATGGGGAATTTCTAATTGCACCTCTATTTAAAATTCAAGAAAACCAAATCTACCGTCTAATAACCCACTTACATATCAGATAAATGACTGCGATACAAATTAACTACTTGATTACAAACATATTTTGTTAAAACACGTATAAATTTAATCAAAATCAGATGGCCTTTTTATCTAATTTACAACGAAAATCTAGCCGAAACCACAGAGATATATACAGATTTTAGGACAAAATTACTCACCGTATAACAAAAATAAAAGTTTTGCACACTAAATTAACCATCTTACAATGGAATTTTCAAAATCATTTTCTAAAACTGCATAACAGATAGGTAATGTATGCGGCGCATGGTCACGTGCGTTTGTTATTGTTTTCATTGTTAGGTTAGGTTGTTAGTTTTTTTTTAAAAAGGTTAGGTTAGATTATTTTAATACAATAAAAATATTTTTCTATAACAAAGATTGATTTGTTAAAAAAAAAATTGAGTTACCTTACCATTTGCAATTGTTAGTTTATTATGTGATGGATTTAAACAAAAATAGATTGAAATATTTTATTGCACACGCAGAATTATCAGTTTCACTTCTAGTTAACAGATATTCATTCAGTAATACAGTTTAGCTTTATAGATCAAACAGTCTATAAAATTAGTTTGATTTGATGAGCAAATTTAGTGTGCAATTCAGTATTTTTGGTGGTAATTTCGAATATTCGAATAGAAAAAATTAGATTAACCCTTATTTTTTTATATTTAATTTATACAAAACATTACTCTTGATTGCTGTATAAAAAGGTCATCGGGAAACTCAAATAATCAATTTCCAGAGTTTCAAAGAAACAGCCAGAAATAACATAACTCTTATGTACCCTCTAAGTCTTGATGTGGCTATTTATAATCAAAATAATTGTGTTGCGTAAAATATTGACATGTATAAATAATCAAGTAATATCCAGCAGCGACCTGATTTTCACCCTCTAGTAGACAAGATTGTGTCACACCGGATCAATAAAGGGCAATCAACCCTTTTTCGTACATAAAAATTGGTCACCATCATCTAACATATGCAGGCAAGTCTTAAAAAAAAAACATTTTATACTAACCATCTAAAGGTGTTCGGCATGTATATTATACTAGCGGCCGCCCGCGACTTCGTACGCGTGGAGTTAGTTATTTGCACATATTTTTTTAATCATATTCGAAAAAGCTAAATACCTAATGAGAGGAATAAAATAATGTATCTGTAAAAACAATCAAACTTAAATATCATTTAAAATCCTTCTGTCATAATTACTTAAACTTCAATAACATTGGACTTTATACAAACTACCATCCCCTGTTTTAACATCAAAAGGGGATTGATTACTGCACTACTTTATGCACCTAAAGAAGTTTCACTTCAAAAATCATCGAAATCGGTCCCCTTGTGTTACCCAGTCTCAAAGTTCTGAGGTAACATACATTAAAAAAATAATATTAATAAAAATACATTCGAATAGAGAACCTTCTCCTTTTTTAGAAGACGGTTAAAAATAGTAAACGCTCGTAGTGCCTAAACCTCCTTTCCTTCCCATTTCCATCAAAAGGAACTTCACGATTTTGTAATTAGTTCATATTTATAAGTAAAAGTTGGGTTGTCTGGAAGAAATGGCTACATAGTACGCCATATGTATAATAAGTCCAGTCCCATAAGTCCGCCCATTGTACGTCACAGTCTGTAAATGTATTTAAATGTGTTTAATGTTAAAAATGTAGTTGTAGTGTACAATAAAGTATAAATCTATACATCTATACAAATAAATAAAATTGGAGAGCCTGTTTGTAATATCAAAATAACCGCTTTTTACTAAATTCATATGTACCATACACGGTATGCCATACATGTATCATGCACGGTACATATACCAAAATAACATTTTTATAATTTTTGTCTCATAAAAACATCTAATCTCTCAAACGGCTGGACCAATTTTCACAGAACTTTCACTGGCAGATAGCTGATGTAATAAGGTGTAACTTAGGCTACTTTTATATTAGATTTTTTTATTTTGCAACTCTGCAAACTGAACAATAACTATTTTGTTAAATTCCACTCGGACGAAGTCGCGGGCACAACTGGTAAATAAATAAATAAACTAGATATTTCTATGAAGCTGGTATATATGATATACCTATATTAAAAGAACAAACTTGATCCCAATTATCGTGTTCATCTGGTAATGTTTCAGAACGTGCGGTATATTTACACAAGTATTTGTAAACTAACTTATCAAAGTAGTCGGTTGTAACCAGTACTGTATTCTCAACTAAACCTTTAACCTAAATATCTTTGTCAGTCTGTACATGAATGATAGTAATAAATTATATGCTAGTATCACTTATTGATATTGCTTTGCCCTCATTTATTTGTTACTAGCTTCTGCGCGCGACTTCGTCGGCGTGGACTCTGCTCCTGTTGGTCTTAGCGTGATGATATATAGCCTATAGCCTTCCTCGATAAATGGGCTATCTAACACTGAAAGAATTTTTCAAATCGGACCAGTAGATCCTGAGATTAGCGCGTTCAAACAAACAAACAAACAATCAAACAAACAAACTCTTCAGCTTTATTATATTAGTATAGATATAAATTCGTGACACTATAGTCTAAGTAACGTTTATTAGACTCCTACTTGTATTAATAAGTCAAGTCTAATTTTTGAAACTAATCTAAGCTAGAATTAAAAGAAAAATCTTTCAAAAGTCTTCTAACTTACCAATGTAAGATATCAATGTAATGTTCAACTGTGAGATGACGTATAAAAATAACGGTAAAAATAAAAATAGTGAAATCAAAATGACCATCAAAAAACTGTCGGGTCTATCGAAGAAAACATTTTTATTTGATATCAGAGCAAAAAAAAATTAAAATCAAAAAATATTTAGCAGAATAATAGGTATATTAAAAGGACGTACAATAAGCGATACTTTTAGATAATTACATATGTATATATTTAGGACGCATTTCCCTGACATCAGAGAGAAAAAAATTAAAATGAAAATGTATCACAGACACTACAAAATAATGCACAATTAAGAAACGCTAAAAGGATAAAAAGACGACAAAAAGTTCAGAATTACTATGAAATGTAAAACTCGTTTCTTTGTAAGGCGTTTACAAACGCTTCAGCCTGTTATATCCCACTGTTGGCCATAGGCCTCTTTCTCTATGTAGAAGAAGGATCAGAGCTTAACCACGCTGCTCCAATGTGGGTTGGCGGATACATAAGTTTACAAAATTATATACTAAAAAATACAAATGTCTCTCGTGAGCGGTATTTAACCCGTGGCCGCCAGCGTAAAATCCAAGCTATCCAGGCTGTACCAATTAGAGATTGCAACCCGGTATGTTTTTCAACGCGGCCGGGCCCGGTTGCATTCGGCGCCAACCCGGCCGGGCCCGGCGGGGTTATGTGTTAGCGATGAAACCTAAGTATTTTATGAAAATTTTCTCTATATGAATGAAAAAACACAATGATTCAAGGTTAATATTTATTTCTAACTGGCTTATGAACAATTATCACAATAATCAGCCTCACTCAAGTCTCAAAATCGCACTTAATACAGAATTTGTTACTTTTACTTATGGACGGAAAAGTAACATTAGTATTAGTAATTATTCATTTTAATAAGTTTAAATAAGCAGGTTTTTCTCTTTACTCCTTAAATAGTGTCTATTTGAAAACATAGTAGGTATTTAAATAATTGTGTGTGCTCGCAAACAAAAAAAAACCGACTTCAATTACATGGACAAGTAATACAACGGAATAAGACGAAAAAATAGTCAAGTAAATACGCGCTAACAAAGATTACTAAAAAGTAGTAATTAGATCTCGATCAAATTTAAACAACTACATGACAAGTATTGGCCTTCCATTAAAGTAAGAATCATGAAAATAGATAAACCCAGTGAAAAGTTATGCGGTTTAATACGAGATACGTTAAAACGATACGATATACGGTCGACGAAAAAGTAGTCAAGTAAATACGCATTATTAGATAACTCTAAGTACTTGTCAGATTTTAATTAAATTTAAATGGGACTACATGACACGCAACACCTTTCAGGTAAAATAAAGTTCATCGAAATCGGTCCACCAAGTCAAAAGTTCTGATCTAACATACATTTAAAAAAATTCTATCAAATTGAGAATCTCCTCCTTTTTGGACGTCGGTTAATAATTAACTAATAACGCAGCTTAAGGTACTAAACGTGTCATAAAGACTTAGATTAGATAGATAGATAAACTTTGGTAGCTTTGTTAATTGTTATAAAAAAAAAACAAATTATTGTTTGCTAAAAGTAAAGTATGTTTTTTCTTAAACTTTGGCTATTAAGAGTTTAGATTAGTGAGTGTTACTATTACTAATTAACTAAATAGCGAAATCTTATATGATAGGTGTACTGTAACTGTAAAAAACCAAACTTGTATAGTCGCGGTTTACGTACCGGGTCCGGTGACCGGGCTCAGTAAAAATGGCCGGGCCCGGTGGGTGTCTAAAAGGGCACCGGGCCCGGGCGGGCCCGGCCCGGCCGGGCCCGGTTTGCAATCTCTAGTACCAATGCGTCGTCAAGGTTATCATTTATACTTTTTAGAACATATTCGTAATGTAATGTAATACACGAAAATCTGTGTCATCGTATGATGTAATAAAGTATTTCGATTACAATTAAAATTAAATCATCTGTTTCAATTGCTTTTAACAAAAAAAAAACGATTTCATCTTAAAAAGAATACTAAAATAACTACTTAAATAAAACCAAACGAAATAATTAACAATGAATCGACGGTTTAAGCAAATACCTACGTCGTTAACTTGTCCTTATGTAGCTGACTCGACAAACGTGTAAGTAGGTACAGAAATTTTAAAAAGTCAAAATTTTCTGTTTTCCAATATTATTATTCCTTCAATCCGTAAAAAAAACTTCTACGAAATATCAGAAAACTTACAAAAAATGAATGTTATTGGTAAAATCATTCTCAAGTCATAGCGTAATCAAGGAAAATAAGGATTCATTTATAGGTATATCTACAGCAGAAATTGTTATACGTAAAACACAATTAACTGAGGTAGGGCACAGCAGGAAATTTCCTGCTCAAAATATGGAGCAGCCCGACTGGGGTAGTACCTCGACCTTACAGAAGACCACAGCTAAATAATACTGTTTTCAAGCAGTATTGTGTTCCTGTTGGTGAGTAAGGTGACCAGAGCTCCTGGGGGGATTGGGGATAGGGTCGGCAACGCGCTTGCGACGCTTCTGGTGTTGCAGGCGTCTATAGGCTACGGTAGTCACTTACCATCAGGTGAGCCGTACGCTTGTTTGTCGACTTAGTAACATAAAAAAAAAAAAAAAAAAAAAAAATTAAGTTAATTCAACTAATTACAACATCAAACTTCGCCCGCCCGTTCATCGGGAAATCACCATCTTAACTAATTAATCTTGAGATACATATACATAATTATATCTATACTCTATACTAATATTATAAAGAGGTAAAGTTTATAACTTTGTTTGTATATACGGGGTAATCTTCGCAAATACTGATCCGATCATGAAAATTCTTTCACTAACAGAAAGCTACACTATTCAGGAGTGACAAGATAAAAGGAAAAAGATAAAAATTATCAAAATTTTCGACCCAGCAGGATTTGAACCTGCGCCCTCTGACGTGCCGTGTCAACAATTCAATCTAATCAAGCATTATTATTTGCCTTAGAAATTAATTGGTGATTTTAAAACATTTATATTTATTTGATTTGCTGAAAATAGTGAGAGTGTATTGGAACATATCAAATTTCACCGTACCCTTCTTATGTGAAATGGATTATAACGCCCAACGAAGTGGGCACGGGTCGGCTAGTATGCTTATAAAATAACATGTCCTGTCTGGCTGACTGATTTATCATCTAGCCAGAGATTAATAAGCCTGACACATGAAATATGGTACGTTACACACTTTTGTACCTATGTTTATCTATTAGAAAGCGAGTTTTAGTAATTCTACCTTTGAGTAAAATGTTGTAAATATTTTTTATGAATGTTAACTTTTTTTTTAAATCGGGAAATATAAACTTTTGTAAACAGGTAAATTTTTTCCCACTCAACCGATCACCACTAGAATTCAACTAGAATTTATTACTGTGCAGGGGATCTGGAAACACACACAAGCATAAACGCCCAGACCACAGGAAACATATACTAATTGTTCAAGATTCTCTAAAGATCAGTTAAGTGTGACGTGTACAGTGTATGATGAATAATTGAAAAAGCATCTTCATGTGAAAGGGTATAAAGAAATCCATTTTGTCTGTAGAGACACAACTTTATCAATTATGATACAGAACCACTCCAGGCTATATCGCTTCAGCCTATAATATCCCACTGCTGGGCATAGGCCTATTTTCCCATGTAGAAGAAGCATCAGCGCTTAATCCACCGCGCTGCTCCAATGCAGGTTGGTAGATATATTTCCTACTATGAGTAACGATCGAAATCAGGTGTATACGATAACACCCCGGGCCGATGGCTTAACGTGCTCTCCGAGGCACGTTGGAGGTTCCACAAAGACTGCACAAGCACTCAGATCACGGCAAATATCTGTATGGCCAATACAAATGTGCCCGTAACCACCAGAGCAACAGCCACAAACCAGTGCTGTGACCGTTGAGCCAACGCGCCTAACAGAACTCTAGACCATAATTATACTTTATAAGTAAGGTACAGTTAGACAACTGTACCTTACTTATAAAGCGTCATGTATATATACGGTATAAGGTAAATGGTAAGGAGAAATACACCGCTTATTTCTAAAAATAATACATAAAGACTTGTATACAAAACATCTGATTTTAGACTAAAAAATTTTCACAAATAAACAAGGACGAACGAAAACCTCGTTAATAACAAAAAAAAGCTAGTTGGTTCAGTCACTATGGAAAACACTTTTCAGTATTACTATCGTCATGTAATTAGAAAAAAAAACCACGTTACTTTGTTATTTAATAGACAAAAAAACGACAATTTGTATCAAGTCTACTTCCATAGTCATCGACTATCCTAGAAATGTTTTTCTGTACTATCGTCATTCTTTCACAATCGTCTTTCAAGGTTCACTATTATTAACACTTTTAATGTCAATCGAATATAAAAAGGAAATTACGTGGTGCATCAAAAAAAGTTATTTGTTTTTTTACCATAGATAACTCCGGACTAATTATAGAGATATTTTTTGTAGAAGATACAAATAGCTGTATAACGAGCTGTATAGCTGTACAAATAGCTGTATTGCGAGGTAAGCAAATGATTACAAAAATAAGAAAATGATTTGCTGTATTTAGTTTCATTCAGAATAATACAGTACTACATTCATAAAGATTAATTTTCAAATGTGTGTTTATGTAATAAATTAAATAAAACACTTAGGTATTAACAAACAAGGTTTTATTTTAAATGCACTAAAAAGAATGAGATAAAATCTTCGTTTAAAACTTTTACTATCAATACATATTCATTCATCTATATCTATTACACAGTTTATGAATAATATTATACGCACAAAAGCTTGTCGCGAGATTCAAGTACTCGTATTTACCTACTTAGTTTCAAAAATTGGTTCAAGATATATGCTTCAAAATTGAGTTGCAAGATTCCTAACCTAACCTAGCAAACATAAATACATACATACGAACGCACATAGGTACATACATAGATACATTGCAAATTAAATAAGTTTTTTATAAAATAAATACTGGTGTCAATAGGTACCTATCTCTTTTAAAAATATTACTTTATATTTGAAGTTGTTATTATATAATTTTTTGTATGTTGATTTTATGGTTATTTATATAAAACAGCCAGACAAGAGAGTTTGTAACGATCTAGAAATCTAGATCAAAAATACATGTAACACCACATCTAGTTATTAATTTAACACTGACACATTCTGACACATTATGAGAAATTTCAAATTTAATCTAATACGGTTTCAATGAAGATTGGTACATGGACTGTTTCCATCATCTGGACTCTGTCCATTATTTGGTATGGATCACTAAATTAGAAGAAAATAAGTTTGCTAATTATTTGTATATCAATCGCTGTATCAAAGTCTTAATTTTGTCACGCGGCGGGGACAATACAGATACGCTATTTTGAATATAATAATCATCAGTTAAACTTAAATCCGATTAACAATAATTATTTTACTAACATTGCTACCAAATATCTATATATATAATAATATCTGTACATTCATCTGAAAATTTCATTAATCTCTTAAATTTATTTAATAAAAATATTGCATTAATGTATTATTTACGTAATATTTCCCGTTAATCATGTTAATATTTTATAATTAGTAAAATATTTGAAATAAATTTTTGATGCACATTGAATTAATGTGTTAAAAATTAAATTCTTTTTTTAATTAATAGTTATATCAATCGTAACGATTATTTACCAGTGTTGTTAACTAATTAATATTTAATTTATGAAATAGTTTATACAATAAGTCCATTGATTCTTTTAAAAAAAAATATTTACATAAAATTAGCTTTGTTAATTTAGTTCACTGTTTGAGTGATACATTCTCAAGATTTTTCTCCTTTATATAATAAGAATCAGCTTGATATATACCTTCTATCTTACCCTCACCTTATTGCCTCCACTGGTGACGAGGGGCTGGTGCATTTTTTGCCCAGAGAATCGGCATAGCGATTCAACGTAGAAATGCTGCCAGCATTCTTGATTTGCATCAAAACTACGAGTATCTGTAAATATTTAGTTCTTAAGTTGGGAATTGTAAATATGTATAACCCTTCTGTCTTTGTAAGGTATATATCGCAATTCAATATTTTCTTTATAAGGTCATCTCTCATCATCATCATCATCTCCAACGCATACCTACTCAAAATGACAACACCGAAACGAAACATTACTGATAAATTCAGTGAACAATTATGATTAAAAAAGTGTGTGTGTGTCAATTTCAAAGCACAATTGGAGTTTACTCCTTCAGATCGACTGTCTAAACAAGCACAAAAACGACTTACTAGTCTAAGAAAAAAATTAGTACCATATAAAATGGTAAATAAACGAATCAAATAACATTGTCATCGAGGTCATTCGTTCAGTAGATTTTAATTATTCCTCATATTTTTTTCATACCGGGGGCCTTATATACAAATCGATTCTTATGGAGTAAGCTCCAAAAATAACTAAAATATAACACACTAGCTTCTGCGCGCGACTTCGTCGGCGTGGACTCCGCTCCTATTGGTCTTAGCGTGATGACACATAGCCTATAGCCTTCCTCGATAAATGGGCTATCTAACACTGAAAGAATTTTTCAAATCGGCCCAGTAGTTCCAGAGATTACCGCGTTCAAACAAACAAACAAACAAACAAACAAACAACCAAACTCTTCAGCTTTATATATTAGTATAGATTATATTCTGACGTATAATGCATTAGAATTAGAAATGGTACTAAAAAAAACAACTGTGTTTTAGACCACACGACTGAAGTAAAACTTCTTTAGTTGCCCCTACAGTAATATACGAAACGTAACTGTCTTTCTACCTTCACTAACTTATATCTCCTTCTCAACTTCCATTCACTTCGCCCAATTACACTTTTCGTAACTCTCTCGTCATGCACTCACCAAGCTTACTCCCCACTCCAAGCGTGCGTAAAGAAGTTTTACGTCAAAAATTAAATTTGTAAGAGGAAGTTTCCGATTTTCGTTATAATATACTAGCTTCTGCGCGCGACTTCGTCTGCGTGGAATAGGACCAATTCTGTCAAACTTTAAGCGTTTACGCAGCGGAAGCTCTCAAAAGGAAAAAAACCCCGATTTTGAAACATTCTTTATTGATGCTACGCTCCTATTGGTCTTAGCGTGATGATATATAGCCTATAGCCTTCCTCGATAAATGGGCTATCTAACACTGAAAGAATTTTTCAAATCGGACCAGTAGATTCTGAGATTAGCGCGTTCAAACAAACAAACAAACAATCAAACAAACAAACAATCAAACAAACAAACTCTTCAGCTTTATTATATTAGTATAGATTTAAAGGTCACAATTTATGTACCGACATGATTGATAAATTCGTGCATCTATTGATAATATTTGACCACTCTACTAACATATGAGAGTAAATTGTAATTATATTCATGTATTTACGTTAAAACACTTTCCCGTTGACTGTACTTCACCTCTAAAATAAATTGATCTCAGCATTACTAGGTATAGATAAAACGTTAATATGTCTCTACTTTGTACTGTCGTGATAAATAAATAAGAGTGTCTCGCGGAGAACCGATCAGTGACACATTGACTCTTAAGCAATTAACTCATTATTAAATAAAATAAACTAAATTAATTTTGTTTTAAAATAAAATAAATAGTACTTTAAAAATGATCGAGAAGAAAATTGTGCCCGCTTTTGCCGAACTTAATGAATTTGCGAGTTTAAGTGTAAGTTTCATTTATTTTAGTATTTAAATATAGTTTTTTCGATTACTAATAAAATTACTTATTCTATACATGTAAAATATTCAAAGTTCCTACATAAGTTCCACATAAATTTCATGTTTATTTTGTTTATAAACAGATGACGTTTCGAAACCATAAAAATTATGGAATAAAAGCATGATTTGCCAACCCTTTATTAAATTTTGTTTTCTTTTTTTTTTGTATAGAAAATGTGCCTCTTTTGTTACCATTAAAGGTGACAAAACAATTTTCTCTGTATAATTACAATTTCAAATTGTTTGTTTATTCTTTTTGTTGTGTAAAAAGGCTTTATATAACATAACAATGTTTAGATTCAAAACAAGAACTCTGTAAAGGCACTGCAAATTTTTCATTTTCTACGACGATGAGCCCGTTGGCGCAGTTTGTAGTGACCCTGCTTTCTGTTCCGGGGGTTGTGGGTTCGATTCCCACCCCAAGTCTGAGTGTAATATACATATTTATTTATATATTTATATATGTAATATTTATAAGTATGTTTATCGAAAAAAAAATATGTGTAGCTAGACCAGTCGGCTGATACCTATAACACAAGCATTAAGTTGCTTACTTTAGGAACAGACGACCGTGTTTGTATTGTGTGTATATTTATATTTATATATTTATTTATATTTTCTATCAATATCATATTACGTATGTTCATTCTGAATATACTATTTTATGTTTATTATATTAGTTTATATAATATTATAAACATGCACAGATTATTTATATATATAACAAAATTACAGGCCGGTGGTTCGGTGGTATTCGCGACGGATGACTTCTTCGCACCATGTGAAAATATGCTTAATGATTCTGAACCAATTTTCATCGCGGATAAGTACACGGAATTTGGGAAATGGATGGATGGGTGGGAAACAAGAAGAAAGAGAATACCTGGCCATGACTGGTGTATCCTGAAACTGGCCACGAAGTGTATTATCCGAGGTGAGATTTTGATTTATATCAAACTTAATTACAATAACAGATATAAGATTTTAGATTAACATGGCTACTTCTATTACGAAAATTATTCGAAAACGGGATATTTACCATGTTTATTATGTTATATGTGTCATGCACAGTAATAGTAATACCCCAATACTATTTCTGTGGTGTCATGTTTATTACCATGTTAGACTCATCGTCTCGTGAACAAGACATTCGCAGTTAATGTCGAAATATCGAGCTCTGCGAAGAGAAAATAATAAACATGGTAAATATCCCGTTTTCGAATAATTTTCGTAATAACAGATATTTTGTTACAAAAGTCCTGAATCTTAATTTTTTATTTAAAAAAAACTAGGCGTTAAAAACTTTGCTAACTCATAGTTATTCTTTGTCAGTCATAAAAACAGAAAAAATAGAAATAAATACTAATGAACACTACAAACATACTTACGAGTACATTTAAAAATTTAAAAAGCTATGTACATATTTATACTCAAAAAATCATCCACATTTCGGGCTAAACACTTTTTTAAGTTTAAATTTTGAGGAAGAAAACTGTACTTATTTAAAGAACCATTTCTTTTATGTAAAAATATGTAAAATTTAAAACAATGATTAATAACATTTTTCCACTGACCTTCACCTAATTTCAGTAAAAATTCAGTTACAAATCATAATCTTGATAACAAAATACTAATTCCTAATTTTAAAGACATCAATTTAAAAGTCACAATAATTATTTAAAATAAATTTGGATTTTAAAGAAATTCTTTCCTAAGCAACATAGATGCTAACAAATCACGCTATTTTATTTTAGATATTATATGTATAGATAAGCCAACGATTACCCACCAGGAGTTTTCTTCTTGTTAACATGAACTCACCTTGTCCTAAAAAATTTGATAAAGTTTGATTAATTTAACACATTTTTTAAATTAAAGATATGTTAAAAAAAATGTAGTACATTTACGGATCAATATTGAATATTTTTAAATAGTTTGAAGCAGACAAAACTATATTGAAAACAAATAAAATGTACCTAATTTAATTGGACCAAAGATAACTTTTTTTTAATTTAGTCACCGATGTTTAAAAAAACTGGAAAAAACTCAATTTGTTAGTAATAAAAAACGTTTGTGCCTAAGAGAGCGTTAAAAAATTAAAAGGAAGCTCGTCTAGTTTCAACCAGATATCTAGTAACTATCACAAAAACGCAACAAAATTTCTGATAAAGAAAATACTCTTGAATAAATTTATAGACTAAAACGATAAAAGAATGCTCCTCACTTTTCTGTCACGAAAATACAGATTAATATAACCTTGTATTAATTATTTTACGCGAAGTAACACATTAAGTAGGTACAAGGTCTTCTTGGATTAGAATAATTTAGATATAATTTTGTTAATATGCTATATACTCTGCTACTTGACAATATTACAATTAAAAGAAAGGTCATATTGTATAGCGACAAACGAGGATTTTCTTATTCCTCAAAAAAACCGAGTGAATCAAGTGACTAATAAGTAGTACAAAAACTATTTATTACAAAAAAAAAAAAAAAACAACGAGCTTAAGAATTTCACATTCAATTTGTTTTTTAATTAAACAGGTAACACAAAAATTTAAAGTAGGCTTAAACAGATAACACAAAATTTTAAATAAGGAAATTAAAACATATCGTAATTATTCTGCACGGCATGTAATTTTTATCATTTATCTGTAATAATTAACAGTAACCTCAAAATAAAGTTATTCTCTTATTTATTTTTTTTACTTTTAGGTCTCTTGGTGGATACAGCTTTCTTCACTGGGAACTATGCGCCGAAGTACTCCATCCAAGCAGCGCGACTAACGCCCGAAGGTAAATAGCTCAATTTTAATTATTAAAACATGTAATTAATAAAATAAAACTTACCCGACCCTAATGTTTACGCATGTTAATGATTTTATTAACGCTGGTTAAGAAGGAATCGGCGAACAAATCATAAACAAATATATACATATTTTTTATTCATGCTGTTAACATCCGAAGAACACATCCGATGCCATTAAAAACTGAGGAACACCTTACGTGAATAACGACTTATAGATATCTAGTATTTATATATCGTCGTTTTTTTATGTTTTAATATACCACCATACCATGTAAGTCTCACATAATTTGTAGATATGTCCGAAAAAACAAATAAAAACAAAAATATGTCTCAATTTCATTACATTAGTTACTTTCTTTTAAAATTTTAGTTTCAAAAATTTAAGTTAAAAAGTTTCCTTGGTTGAAATTAAATAACAAATCCTATAAGAATTTTTAATATAATATTTCAAAGTATAAAACATTTACATGTTCTACTAAACTAAAATAGTAACAAAAGTAATCGTCTCGTTGTTTAAATATTCTTTATTTTAAATGAAGTAGATAGATATAAAGCGTTGTAAAATAAGTCTAGCTCTTCAACTATAATGAAGGAGTAACGCATTTCATATTTATGACGACCATCAGATACGCAGAATACAGTTAGAAAATAAAATAAGTTTGCAGTTTAAAAATAGTATAAAAATAATTAATAGAGAAGGCGATACAGATATAATGATCTGTCTACAAAATATCTATAATATATTTTCATATGTATATGTCGTATGGACGAGGACGATTTTGCAAAATTTAGTTATATAATAATAGCAACAAAAAAAACTACTAAGATTTAAGCCTGTGCTATCACAAGTCCAATTTTTTAATTATAATCAATAATATTCACAATAAATACAATACAACAGTCCGGTAAAACAATATTTTTTTTTTCTGATAGCTGGACAGGTTTCTCAGGCTGGTATTCTCAGCAACTATTTTCATCTGATAGGTTCATATTGTAGGAGTACATTAAAAATAACTACTCCGCCATCTTGCTTGTTCTGCCATATTGGATTTAGAATGACGTTACATAGCTAACTAAGCATTGTCATCCAAATTAAACGTGTGTACAATATTTCAGCTGAATCATTTAAAGATATTTCTAACATAACAAACATATAAATTGCCTACATACATACATAAATACATTGCAGATTAAATTAAAGCTTTTAAAAACCACAGAGGTTGCACTAAGATTGCAATATTATGCGATAGATACTGTCCAGTGCACCCGGAATCAATAAGTTCAACTTGTGATTTACATTTTTTTTTCTTCGTTTAGTGTGATCATTGAATTTGGGTTCGAGTTTATTTATAAGTCTAGGACTCTAGGTAATAGGAAATCAGTAGTCTGGGTATCATAATTTGTATTTCGCACGGACTATTTTGGACGATTTCTGTTTTTAAAGAAGTTAAAATATTTTTTTCTTTATGAGTTGTAGTAGTCTAGTCCTGAACAAGCAATATTAATTAAACGCTTGTCAAAGTCTATACCTTTTTATGTCACTCTAGCAGAATAGCCTTTGATAAAAAAAAGATATAAAACCGTACCTATTTTATGACTTTTATTTTAAACTGAAATGTGATATCTATTTCATTTTATTATAATCTGAATATTATTGGATTAAGTTCATATGTTAAAATCGTAATAGCATGAAAGCCTGTCAACGGAAATACTTTGCACGCGATATCATGAACAATAACGCCTTAATAGTATTATTCATACCGTATATTTAAGTTTTGTTATCACTTAAGTTATGGATAAGAACGAAAAATGAAATTTTAAACGTACTTAGAATAAAATGTATTTGCTATTAATACATTTTTATAACATTTCTTTAATTTCCGTGTACATTTTATTTTGTGAACATTAATAAGCAGGTACATAATAATGTTGATGTTGTAATACTCAAGTCCCTATAACCTACCTTATAAAAGTTTAAAACAATACAAATATTATTGTTCACGAAAATAAAAATGAGATTGGCTATTTCAATTTCAACTTATAAGAACATATAACAATTTACTTAGAATTTATCTCCAAATAATCCAAAGCTCTAAATATAACCGCTAATTATTTTCTCCAAATGTAGAAGAAGCGTTATTGCCGAGGAGGGACACGCAAATGGGGTCAGCGTGCAGCGAATGTGACTTGGAACGGGTGAAACAGCTTAGGTCTGACAAATGGGAGGAAATTGTCCCCATAACGGCTCTGCGACCGGGCTTTGAAGAGTCCAGAATGAACTACCAGAAGGTATTTTTGTTTTTCTCTACGTGACGTTCGAATTTTATTTATTGCTCAATGTTTGATCGATTCATTCATTTGAAAGGAATTTATTTCATCATTTATCATTTTGTAGTTATTTTACTTTACTGTTACTTGTGTAATCAATTTGTTAGGTCATAAAGAAAAATATTTAAAAAGACTTCATTATAAGTCATATTATCTGACGAAAATTTTTAACGAAATCGTAAAAGAATATTTCAGGAATCATAAATTTCCAAGTTTACAGTAATTATGAACTGTAAAATCGTTTTGCTATGAAACAAAAGTCTTTTATTAATAGCGTTAAACATTCATAGCTTAATTCGCTATTCTGTTGCAAATGGGCAGATATATATTTCCATTTACAAAGAGAGAGATAAACACATATAAATTGGTGCTTTAAAAACTTTGCTTTCTGAGTTTTAACTTTCTACAAGACTTACAAATTGTACATAATAGATCGCGTCGCCGCGAGAATACAAGAAAATTCTGCATTTTGTACAATTAAATTGTTTTATTGTTACAGGTTCTTTCAGATGAATCGTGGACACATATAAGAGTAAACATATATCCCGATGGAGGAATCGCCAGACTTCGTGTTTACGGTGAAGCGAAGCCCGAAGCACCACCTCATGATCAATTGGTTGATCTGGCTTCGATGCTCTCAGGAACAACTTGTTTGGGTGAGGTTGATTAACTACGTTTACTAACGTAGGTTAGTGATATGACAATTCATAGTTAGATTGAAGTTATGGAAAATTAATTTCAGATATTATTCTATCAAAAGTTAACAAATTAAGCACATTTTTACATCTTATATAATTATATAAAAATCAATTGCTGTTCGTTAGTCTCGCTAAAACTCGATAATGGCTGGGCCGATTTGGCTAATTTTGATCTTGAAATATTTGTGGAAGTTCAGGGAAGGTTTAAACGGTAAGAAACATAAATAATATGTAATGGAAAATACTAAAAACGACGATTTAATCTTTCAATACGAAATGTTCCTAACGGGGAAATTTAATGTTATTTGTCAAAAACGTTTTGTTTTGTGTATATTTTTCACAAATATACGTAGGTGATACGAAGTTCACCGTGCCATCTAGTTTAAAATAATTAAAAGTTCGCCAATGTATTGAGAATATACATAATATTATATTATATCTCAGAAAACACAAGGAAAATGAAGTCCAATTTTTAGAAACGTATTTATGTGAGGAAAGGACAATGCCTATTTTCTATGAAGCCGTGCCCGGGTACGTGTTCAGACAATTCATATATTTAAGTATCCTTTATTAATCGAAAATAGATTTTTAATAATATTCTAAAAGTGATTAAAACCGTAGTTTATACTTTAATTAAAAAAGATATTTTATTTGTATTCCGGGTTTGTGCTGTCAAAACATATTAAATATAAATACCAAGTCGGAAACGCAACTATAGAAATAAACGCTTTTTTTAATTAAATTATAAACCCCAACACGACCAGAAAATTGACATATTAAAGTTTTCTTTATTAATTAAAACTAGATTTTAATAATAGTCTAAAAGTAATCAAAGCCGTGGTTTATATTTTAATTTAAAAAAAGCGTTTGTTTGTGTGGTTGCTATGACGACTTGCTATTTATATTTAAACTATTTTGACATGACAAACGCGGAATACAACTAAAATATTTTTTAAAGTTAAATTATAAACCACGGCTTTGATCACTTTTAGAATATTATTAAAAATCTAGTTTCAATTAATAAACGATACTTAAATATATGAATTGTCTAAACTAGTCAAAGCACGTACCGGGCACAAATAGGCATTGTCCTTTGCGAGGCTTAGATACGAGGGAAGTAATAGTATCGCGTTTACAAATTCTATCCCGGAGCGATCCAAACGAATTGCTGCAATTTCGCAAGCACACCCTTTAAGACGTCGCTTTGTCACGATAGCATTTATGCATCTGAATTGTGAATCGTCTAAAGTAAGTCTAACACTCGAAAACGTTAACAAGCTCAAATAAGATTTCAACTAATTATTTAGTCACAGTCTCAGAAAGTCAAGTCTCGTTAAATTTACTTTTACGATTATAGTCCACGTTTAGTAAAATGTTATTATGATATATTTAGTTAAAATGTTAATTCCCAAGGAGGGTTGATGTCAGGCAGGCGGCCGGTCGTAAAAAATAACATGCCAAATCACTTACAACATGAGTCTGAGGAAGAGGAGAACATGTTGTGCCAACCCTATATAAATAGGATAAGGGCAGGGAGATAATGATGTCTAGTAAAATGTTACAAATAAAAATACAGTTTATTATAATAATTATAACTGCATTTTCTAATCAAAAGGAAAGATTTTAGAAAACTTATATCAGCATTATTTATTTTAGGATACTCCAATGCGCATTATGGTCATCCAAGAAATATTATAAAACCAAATGACGGAGAGACAATGGCAGATGGTTGGGAGACTGCGAGGCGATTAGACAGACCTGAAGTTCTTGAAGCCAAAGATGATGGAACATTAAAAGTACTAGGTAAATATTTATGAAATAATAGCTATCCGTTGCAGTAACGTGCTTTGTGTTTTAATACGAGTATTGTCTCAGTAGTGAATTAATATTGACTGATTTATGTCTTATTCTTTAATACTTATTTTAGCATAATTCTTTTCAAAATATTTACGATATAAAACACACAAAAATGTATTTGTTACGATATACTTTAAACCTTTCATATATACAAGTTTTATTTTTATTCACTGTAAATATTTAAAATATCTACATAATTATTATTGTAGAAAATTATTCAAATAATTCACTTCGTATTCGATTTATATAACTCACTTAATACTTGTAAAACCCGTTTGAAACTTTAGCTTTCGTTTGCAGGAGAAGAGTGGGCAGTTTTCAAATTAGGCTTTTGTGGTACGATAAAAGAGATTTGCGTTGATACGACACATTTCAAAGGCAATTTCCCAGACTCGATAAAATTGGAGGGAGCGTTACTGAATGAGCAGTGGTCAGAAGGAAAACCATGTCATTGGTACAACATTTTGAATCCCAGTAAGGTACGTTAGGTATTTTATTTGCTTAATTTAACTTTCTTTAACATAATATGTTGTCTATATTCTTAAGGTAGCCAGTATAATGCATTTTTTAAGTTGGAGGCGACAAATATAATTATGTATTTGTAATTAAACAAAAATATTAAAAATATTTTTATACATGAGGTTATATTAGTGAATCGGATTAATATATATTTATTTTTATGTGTTGATCTTTCCTTGCAACAAAACAAAATACATAAACAGAACATCTACTTCCAATAACGTAAAAGAGTAAAAAAATCGTATTTAATTTTCATAATATTTTCAGCTATCTGCAAATAAGGAGCACTGGTTCTCCTGCAACTCCGATGTAATTTCTCACATACGAGTGACAATAGCGCCTGACGGTGGAATCAGCAGGATTAAGACCTTTGGACATGTGGAGCCGAATATATTTTAAATTGTTTTAGGTATGCTTAAAATGTAATATAAGATGTCGTATTTATTATTTATTCTCACGAAAACTGCACTGCACGTAATTTTTAGCTACGTTGAACTGTTTTCACAGTTAAACGGATAAAAACAAAATATTATGTCATTTTATTTAATTTCGCACTACGTAAAACTGCACAAATTGAAACGCACAGATACAATAAATGCACGATCTATTGTTAAAATTATTGTAAGGAAAGTTTTATTTATAACACGCAAACTATTCACGGGTAAGAACACGTAAGACTTGATTTCTTAAATTTTGTTATGTCGCTGTTTTTTGTTGTATTTATAATCAATTGTTAGTTCTTTGCAATAATGATAGGTTATATGCAAATTTTCTTAGTTATTTTATTTAATAAACGTCTCAAATAATTGATTGTGATATTAAATTAAATTTAAATAATAGACACGATTTAAAATTTGAAAGTATTTCTAGGTAAAGAAAGTGTTTGTGTGTGTAATGTATTTATTAACAAGTATTATTAATTTTTAATAAAGAATAAACATGTTACGAAATTTTGCTTACCTTATTTTTTTTTAATCCAATACCTGCTTCGTTTTATACAATTTTTAAAAACTTTTCTGAGCAACAAAGCAACTATAAAATAAATAGTAACTTTTATTGGGAAGTTAAACTTGTTGCAATGTTTAAAAAAGTATGTGAATCATATAAAATTTATTTCACTAAAATTTTATAACATAAGACTTTTTACCTGAAAAATTTACGATACTATTAAATGTCCAAACTTACACGGGATCCATAACATTTGGAAAAAAAATTATTACAACTATAAGCTACTGTATACAGACATAATTGTGTTTAAAACTCGCAAACGAAAAAAAACGACTTCAATTACATCGAAAAGTAATAACAACGTAAGTAGACGCAAAATAGTCAAGTAAATCCGCGTTATCGAAGATTACTAAAAAGTAGTCATTAGATCTAGCAGTGCAAACTTAGCACCTCATCGATGGAATTTTGGGTCGAAAATGACCTTAATCGATAGGTCTACGTTAGGTCCGTATAGGTCCACTAAATTTTTCGTTAGGTCCGCTATAGTTTTTTAATAAATAATTTTTTAAATTTAGGTTAAAAAAATGCAATTTTAGCACCCCATCCAAGGATTTTTAAAATCAAAATGACCTTAATCGATAGGTCTACGTTTGGTCCGTATAGGTCCACAATAATTTTTGTTAAGTCCCCTATAGTTTTTTAGCTGCTAAAATACGATTTTTTTTTCCAAGATTTTAAAAATTATTTATAAAAAAACTAAAGAGAACCTAACGAAAAATTTAGTGGACCTATACGGACCTAACGTAGACTTATCGATTAAGGTAATTTTGATTTCAAAAATCCTTAGATGGGGTGCTAAAATTGCATATTTTATTTAACAAATTAGAAAAAATTATTTATTAAATAACTATAGGGGACCTAACAAAACTTATTGTGGACCTATACGGACCTAACGTAGACCTATCGATTAAGGTCATTTTGATTTTAAAAATCTTTGGATGGGGTGCTAAAATTGCATTTTTTTTAACCTAAATTTAAAAAATTATTTATTAAAAACTATAGCGGACCTTACGAAAAATTTAGTGGACCTATACGGACCTAACGTAGACCTATCGATTAAGGTCATTTTCGACCCGAAATTCCATCGATGAGGTGCTAAGTTTGCACTGCTATTAGATCTCGATCAAATTTAAATGGAACCATAAGACAAGCATCAGCTTTCGATTAAAATAAGAATCATCAAAATCACTATCATCACTATCACTACATATTATAAAACAAAGTTTCCCGCTGTCTGTCTGTCTGTATATATGCTTAGATCTTTAAAACTACGCAACGGATTTTGATTCGGTTTTATTTAGTAAATAGAGTGATTCCAGGGTGATTCCAGAGTGATTCTAGAGTGAACCTAATATTTTTTTTATTTTAATTTTATTATTTATTATTAAAGTAAATATACAATTAAGTATTTTGTAAATATTTCAAGTGCCTACCTCTTACAATTTATTGATATCGAGCAAAAATAGGCAAAACTGAGGTTTTTTTTTGTATGGAAGCCCCGAACCTTTTTCTTTTTTGGAAGTCGGTTAATAATGTTACAGTCGCAAGTTTAGTTACACCTTAGCAAAGTGTATCACGGCTAAAGTCATGATATACTAATATCATTAAAAATAAATCGGCCAAGTGCGAGTCGGACTTGCCCACGAAGGGTTCCGTACCATTGACTAGGTAAACAACAGTAGGTACATTGATTTTAATATCGGGCAAAAAGCGGCTAAATATCACTTTTGTTGTATGATAGCAAAAATAGGCAAAAATGATGTTTATTGTATGGGAGCCCCCCTTAAATATTTATTTTATTTTAATTTTATTATTTACTAGCTTCTGCGCGCGACTTCGTCGGTGTGGACTACGCTCCTATTGGTCTTAGCGTGATGATATATAGCCTATAGCCTTCCTCGATAAATGGGCTATCTAACGCTGAAAGAATTTTTCAAATCGGACCAGTAGATCCTGAGATTAGCGCGTTCAAACAAACAAACAATCAAACAAACAAACTCTTTAGCTTTATTATATTAGTATAGATTATTAAAGTAAAAATAGAGCTGAGTATTTTGTGAATATTTCAAGTGCCTACCTGTTGCCATTGTTGATATCGAGCAAAAAAGGGCAAAAAATAATCGTGTTTTTTCGTATGGAAGCCCCCCTTAAATATTTATTTTATTTTGTTTTTAGTATTTGTTGTTATAACGGCAACAGAAATACATAATTTGTGAAAATTTCAACTGTCTAGCTATCGCCGTTCTTGAGATACAGCCTGGTGACAAACGGACGGACGGAAAGCGAAGTCTTAGTAATAGGGTCCCGTTTTTACCTATTGGATACGGAACCCTAAAAAACGAATTTTAAATACAAAAAAAAACTATTGAACAAAAAACAAAAAGCCAACGTCACGCGGTGTTCCCAGGCGGTCACCCATCCAAGTACTGATCGTCCCTGACGTTGCCGCGTTAGCGGTCGCTCAAATTACCCTCATAAGAAGTTTCACTACAAAAATACAGTCGAATTGAGAACCTCCTCCTTTTTTGGAAGTCGGTTAATAATGTTACAGTCGCATGTTACACCTTAGCAAAGTGTATCACGGCTAAAGTCATGATATACAAATATCATTATAAAAAAAGGTGTGTGTGTGCGATTCACACACGATAGAAGTGAAACTTCTTTGGCAAACTAATTTAAAAAAAAAAAACTAATATAAAATTAGCGGCGTGCAACGCGGCCCGACCTCCCCTGTCTTTGCCTTCCGGTTTGAAATCACAACGATTGTAAAGAAGTTTCACTTCAAAAAGATTCCACAACTTCGTAAAACAATGAATATCGCTAATGGAACGCTCCAGACACGAGTATCACGAAAACGTGTAAGATGTCCAGTCTCAACTGATATTAGACCGGTCTCAGTCGGAACTGAACGTATTCGTAATAGGTCAAGAAACCAAATTGATAACGGAGACACGCATAGGTATTGATAGCTTAGTAATATTTAACATTGTCATGATAATAGTTCTGCATTATTTGTTTACATATCACATAAGTTAACTTCTAAATACTTATTATGTTTTTATTAATATATACATAAGTATAATTTTGATTGTACGTACATAACAGTTTTGTTAGCACGTTGTAGAGATAGTCGATAAGTTTGAGTGTTCGCAAAACGTAAATTCTCTGGGGGTGTCTTTTTAGGTTCTCTGGTTTGATACATACATTAAAAAAATACATACTATCAAATTGAGAACCTTTTCCTTTTTTTGGACGTCGGTTAAACAGACGATCTACGTAAGATTGCCAGTGGAGGCTGGATGAGGGTTGTAGAAAATCGGGATTTACCGAACCGGACCGGACCGAACTTGGGGAGGCATATATCCAGCATTGGACTGTGATAGGCTGAAACAATGATGATGATTATGGTGATGATGGTGATGATGATGATTAATAAGTTAATAAGTTGTCGAGTTATTATATAGAAAGACAGTTATTGCTGGGTGTTAATGGGTGTTGTAATATTACGTGGCATGAATGTATTTTCAGTATCATGGCACCAATATTTTGCAAGGGACAAAATGATTGAAACATAGACAAAATAATGTGTCAAATTTTTGGTATTTTTTTAAAATCTTAAATTAATAGCTTAAGCTTTAATTTTAAATATTATTTTTGTTTCCCATGTAAAATTAACTTCAGATTTTAATATTTACAAACGTGGTAAACTTATGTGATCCAAAAAATACATAATTAAATTAGGAATAAAGCAGTGAATTGTTTAAAACACATCTCGGTCACAGCCACCCTATTCGGCTCGCTGCCAGGTCCATATAAGACCGCTTTAGTAACTCTTTCACTCGTAATATTACCACAAAACAACGATCAAAATATTAGTGACGAATATAAAAAACTTTGTGAATCAAGAAATGTTATATCAGTAATGGTGTCGTACGTTAAATGTTTCTATCTATAATAGGCATTTATATTTCACAAAAAGAAAAAAAAACAAGCTCCTATTCTAAATATAAGTGTACCTTTAGCACAATTTATTTTAATTTATTCAAAATAAGGTCGAGGTTCTCAATTCGACTGTATTTTTTTTCAATGTGTGTCACCTTATTCAGTTTCTTGAATTAATTTAGACACGCGGGAGATTAGCCCGCTTTGTCCTAGCTTGCTGGCTTGCCGCCTCAAAGTCAGTGTCCCTAAATGAGAACGCAATGGTAGAACACTGTGTGGCTTCTGAGGTAACATTAATATAAAAAATGCAGTCGAATTTAGAACTTCCTCCTTTTTTAATTCGGTTAAAAGCATCCACCGTAGATTAGCGTACCAGAATAAAAATCTTACAGACGAGACCTAAGTATGACAATAAGACAATTTAAGTCTGATGTGAGAGCTACTTCGGCAGTTTTTATTACGTTTTCGTAAAAATAAAAATAGTATTCGATCATTATAGGCCTTTGATGAATTGATGAAATGATGAGCAAATACAGAGAATTAAACCACCTACTACCCACTTCAGAAATTTTTGCTGGGTGGACCAATTTAGATGGTTCTTTTTTTAACAGAAAGGTGGTCTCATTTAAATTTGATTGAGATCTGAAGACGATTATGAGATGACGACGCGTTGGCGCAGCGGTCACAGCATTGGCTGTTGCGCTGGCGGTCGCGGGTTCGATCCCCGCTCACGACAGACATTTGTATTGGCCACATATAGATGTTTGCCGTGGTCTGGGCGTTTGTGCTTGTGTTTGTTTCCGGACCCCCGACACAGGAGAAAATCCTACTGGGGGCCGTTGAGTGTGAGGCGTTCATTCATCTTATGAGTACTTTTTGAGTATTCTTTTATATCGCGTATTTATTTGACAATTTTTTCGTCTACCTACGTTGCGTTGTCGATGTTATGTATTTGAAGTCGGTTTGTTTTTGTTTACGAGTAAATACAATTATTTTTCCTTTAGTCCTTAAATGTCACTTGATTTCTAACTTAGATCATTGGGAATAGCTTTAGATAATTGATTAGGTCGTGGTACAAAATGTGACGAAAAAAAACTATACTTTGTTAATTTGCAAATAAATAATATTCTAAAATTCACCGTTAAGGCTTATGAAGTCTCAAGTATGCTAAGTGCTTTACCTTTTCGAAACGATTTTTTAACCCACAAAACCTAATAATGGAACAATATTGAATACGACAAGGTTCTAAACATAGTCATGTTTGTGAGCGACATTGTAGAGGCAGTCGCCTTTGTTGCCACCTTTCGACAATCGACATGACCTTTGTTTGACATCAATTTATATCACAATCGCATACGACGCTTAGTAAATATTATCAGGAATACGATTTTTATGCTTCTTTTTTACTTTTCACGTCTTTGATGTATTTTATGCTTTTGATGTGTATTATTATTTTTATCATTAATCTAAAAAAAAAACATAAGTCTTCAAGGTGTTCGTCACACACACACCTCAATGTGTAGAGGTAGAAACATCAAAGTATTTTAATACGTATCAAAGGCCTAGCACGACACTACACGACACTAGCCCAACACCGCTTTGGATTCAAACCTTACGTTTTTAGTGAAGGTCAGCCACTAGGTAGAAGAGACGCTTCATGGTATGAGGTCACCGTTTCCGTGCCCTGGGACTACAAAAGCTAAGGATTAAATTTACACAAGTTGGCACCAAAAATGGCGTGAACTCACGTGTGTTGCCCATAGTCACTACGCTGGGCAGGCGAGTGGTGACCGCAGGGCTGGCTTTGTCGCACCGAAAAAGCCACTGCCTATTCAATATAATATTCCTTCTTTTTTGACACACGATAGACTGTGTAAAATTAATCATAGTTTATTTATTTATTACACGGCTAGGTTGGCAAACAAATCTACGGCTAGCCTGATGGTAAGCGATTGCCGTAGCCTTTAGAAGACTGCAACACTATAAGCTACGCAAGCGCGTTTCTAAAAAAATTGATAAGTAATTCATTCATAATGGATAGTAAGATTAATTAAAAAAAGGGCAAACAACCTGACAGCATAAAAAAAGACATGAATATTAAGAAACAATCTAAAAACAAACAAAGTAAAGTGTTGTTAAAATAATACTGAACAAATACAACATTGAAATAGTTTTATAATCAACACACATTAACAATTAATCATAACTTCTTTGCAAAATAGAAGTATTAACGGCCAGTACCCATTTAAAATTTACAGGGCACCTTGAAAAGGTTCGTCTGGTTGAAAAGGTGGCCGAAAGTACTAAACATATTTGAATCAAATTTGGTAGGATGGCACTCAATATTATGAGCTAGGATACAAAGGATTCTAGACATAATTTTATTAATGTGTATTTTCGTGAAATCAAGGTTACGATAAATCTTATATATAAAATTCTCTTGTCACAATGTTAGTTAAAATAATCCTCCGAAACGGACACACATTTTACATACAGATATATACAGATTTTTATGAAATTTTGTGTGCATATCGGGTAGATCTGAGAATCGGCCAACATCTACTTTTCATACCCTAACCTACCTAACCTACCTACCTAAGTTATACGCCTCCCCCCCCCCAGGGGGGTTAATAACATAAATATGGCAAAACAACGTTTGCGGGGTTAGCTAGTATTTTATAAATCTATGCATTGGTTAATGATGCTTACTACCTAGTTTATTCCGGAACATGTCTCAAAACATCCGTCCAATTACCACCATATTTTACATAAAGAAAAAAATATCTTTCATAAAGCTTTAATTGATATTACGTAGAAAGGCAGGTCTCTCATTAAAACCGCACGACAGCATTCAGATTTGTATGTCGTATTTCTTTTGAGTATCTTGCTAGGAAGTCAGTACAAAAACAAATTAAAATTGAAGAGTTCGTATGTTTAACTTAACTTTTTTATAGCTCTTAGTATAATAAATAATAATGCGCCGTGTTGTCACATGCCTCTAAAATATTTTTATACCACGAGGTTGGCAAACAGGTGGTTACAACACCAGAAGTATCGCAAGCGCATTACGAACACTTGCAGTGCCAGACACTTGATCCTTTGCAGGAGCTCTGGTCACCTTACTCACCACAGGAACACAACACTACTTACTTGAAAGCAGTATTATTTAGCTGTGATCTTCTGTAAGGACGAGGTACTAACCCAGAGGGGTTGCTCCATATATTGAGTCAGATATATCCCTATCTGAATATAAATATTATGATGATGACGTTTGATTGGTGATGATCTCTGTGTAGATGATGTTTTCATTTTATTACTTGTCGATAAAAATAGAAGTCGTTTTTTTGGTTTCAAATTATTAAAAACAGAATGGCTTAGTATAAATATATATGCAATGTATCTGTTTAAGATTTTGAATGATATGGTTGATGCCCCTTTCTTGCTCTCTAATATCTACTTCCGCATTCCTCGCAGGCAAGAAAGAAGTGTCCGCAAAAAGGATTTGTTCACATTACCTAAAAGTAGGGCACGCTACACCGCCAACAGTTTCAAACGACGTATGTACATGTAAACTGTATAATAATAGATTAAGTGATATAGATATATTTGGTACGAACAGAAAAATGTTTAAAAGAGATCTAATTAGAGCATCAAACGAATAAAATGATTTCTTCTTTTAAAAAGGTAACGATTTAGCTTTAATAATTAAAATAAATTAAAAAAAATCTTTGTATAGTAATTCAGGGAGCTATAAGTTAAAAAGTATTGTCATGTATGTATTTTTTTTACATTTTATACAACTGTTTGTTCCTAAATAAAAGAAAAAAAATTAATAAATATCAATATCAAAATCACGCCAGTCACGTTCCAAAATATATACACCATGACACATGGGAAACTCTAACAAATATATTTTCCTGGAACGAAAATATTCCCTTCCCATGGGTAAGTAGGCGACACCGTAAAAGTAGTTTTTTTTTCATTTATTTTGGTTTCAACGGAACTATATACCGATACACTGAACATGTACTAATGTTTATCTAGCTACGTATTCATTTATAAAACTTAAGAACACGATATATCTAATTGTTATCATTTGATTAGTGAAAAACTTAACACCTCGAAAGTTGGCTAGCTTAACCGTGGTAATACTGCATTTTGCCAGAATTCAGTGAAAAGAGCTTCTCCTTTCGTGCGACAAATGTGGAAGCTTGTAGTCAAAATTTTTAATTCCATCGTTATCCTCTTTAATCCACTTAAAAAAAGGGGTGGTTCTTAATTTAAATATGTATTATCTGTGTTCCCGCATTACTATTTACTGGGTGTACTGATTTTGATGCCATGATGAAATCTGCCTGATAAAATATTCCATTGTCTAACAGTGACATTAATTTTGATCATCAGTTAACTATAATCGAATAGAGAAAACGCTGATTAGCATTAAATTAGGTAAACAGTGATCAATGTCAATTTATAATCTATTTTTTATTCCTTACCCATTTTATAGTAACCTTGCGCATTATTTCCTCACAAGGTCATCCGACGTGAAACAATTCAGTCGCTTATAAATAACATCAAAATAATTAAATAGCATTTTAATTTACGGATTTTTAACAATTATATCACTTTAAAATTTGCTTTTTTATATTAATTTAGTTCATTCGACATTTATTTGATACAAAAAGATTTAGGATTTTCTTTTTTTTTGTATATATTTAAGTACTCTTTTTACACTCCTAAAGTGATAAATCTTCAAAAATTTATTCAATTTATTATATAGCTAAGAAATTATAATTTCTACTTTAATCAGTTGCTCAGAAGAAAGCAATGAACAGCGCATCTGTTAATACTTAACAGGCTTAAATGCTTTAATCGTCTCTAAGAAATCTAATTTCATTGTTATTTGTGGCTAATTAATTATTAACGAATCCTTGTTATGGAATATTTGTTCTATTTTAATCAAAATTAATTTGCCAATCATATGGCCTTTCAAAAAGATTTCAATAATAGGAGAATTCGTTATAATTAACATTGAAATGTAAGGTTTTAACAACATTTTATTGTCTTTCAACCGTAATTTATTAATGTTTGACACTCTAATACAAAGTTAAGATAGAATGGTAATATGTAGCCTATATGTTGACTTGACTTCTTAATAATATTCGTGCAAAATTTGAAGTAAATCCATGCAGTACTTTTTGAGTTTATCCCGGACATACTAGTCCACAAACAGACAAAAATTCTAAAAACTATATTTTTGGCTTCGGTATCGATTGTAGATCACACCCCAAGTATTCTTTTTAAAAAAATATTCAATATATATATATAGATTTGCAGGTAAAGTGTTGCCGAGACAAGTTGACCAAAGGGCTTATATTGTATATTGCATTTTAGAGATGCGTATATTTTTTATTTCTTTTTGTAGTCATTACTTTTTTTCTATAAAAAGATACAATGAAAATTCAGTAAGTGTACAATGTACTTATAAATAATAACTTATCAATCTGAAAGATTAAACCAAAATAATATAATGTTTACTCGTCAATATATCGTGTCGTAGGATGTAAAGTTTCCAACGGTTACACGTATCCTTTATTAAATTAAAGGTATCCAATCCGACACATCACGTTCTGTGATATTAGCTTTACAAAGGATTCCTTATAAATCATGATTCCTTGAAAATCAATTCATTCATATTTCTATAACTGATTCCTGAAAGTACGTTACCAGTTGTATAATTGCCGACGAACCCGCGTCACACCCTTGTCATATCGATGGTATTTGGTATGAAATATGCCAGAGGTATTGGCATTATGATTATGAGAGGGTATCAATAAGACTTCACACAAAAGGCAGAAAGTTAATATTACTCTGTAGCATACATCAAAATTCACACTGGACTATATTATTATGTATAAAATTCTCGTGTCACAACATTAGTTACAATACTCTTCCGAAACGGCTGGACCGATTTTTATGAAATTTTGTCTGCATATCGGGTAGGTCTGACAATCGGCCAACATCTATTTTTCATACCACTAAGTCATAAGCCCCCTCTCCCTTATTAAGGGAGTTAATAACATACGAGTATATGGCAAAACAACGTTTGCGGGATCAGCTAGTATATACATATAAAATATTTGTGTAAGCAAAGGTACGTAAGTGTACGCATTTTTAATGTACCTACCTCTAGATTAAAATCTAGATCACGGACCGTCCGCGTCGTTTCATGGGGCCATGTCCAGCAGTGGGATATTACAGGCTGAAGTGTATACAAAATAAACGGTATTAAAACGCAAATCGAAGCAAAACTATTATTATAAACGGATTCCTAATCTTTTATTAATACCACTAAACCCGTTTTAAATGAGAAACTGCTACATTAAAAAGTAAATATTAATTTACAAAAGTTTGCACTTCTCAGCTGCGGTATTAAGTTGCTACACACTTGTTTCGAGTTTCAAAGAGAAGTTGCTTGGTTAAGTCAGTGGAAATATTTAGCTGAAATAGGAACGATTAAGTGTGAGTCTGCGTCGTTAAGGTATCGTAACTTGAATACTATCGTATAATTATTTGGATTGTAGAGAATATTGCTATTGTATTTTTTAATCTATAATTACCTACACGTAATTAATTTTGAATTTATAAAAAGGTGGTTAAAATACTATACTTTGTAGTAAAATACAGTATTTTCATATTGTCAGTATTAACTAATATACAGTACTTTGACTGAGAAATGAACAGAAAAATAGCGGAACATAAGTAAAACAAAGATATCGGGTGATTATCTATAATTATAATCATAATTATCATCACTACAGATTATAAAACAAAGTCTCTTCCCGCTGTCTGTCTGTCTGTATATATGCTTAGATCTTTAAAACTACGCAACGGATTTTGATTAGTACAATAATATATAGCGACATAACAATAATTTAAGAAATCAAGTCTTGCGTTTTCTTACCAGCGAATAGTTTTATCATCATCATCGTCATCACTTCAGCCTATCGCAGTCCACTGTTCGATGTAGGCCTCCACAAGTTCGCGCCAAAAACGGCGCGAACCCATGTGTTCTGTCCACAATCACCACGCTGGGCAGGCGGGTTGGTGACCGCAGGGGCGCAGGGCTGGCTTTGTCGCACCAAAGACGCTGCTGCCCGTCTTCGGCCTGTGTATTTGAAAGCCAGCAGTTGGATGGTTATCCCGCCATCGGTCGACTTTTTAAGTTTCAAGGTGGCAGTGGAACTGTGTTATCCCTATGTTGTGTACACCTGTAATGGTAACTGTACTTGAACTAGACAACATTGGAATAATAATTTTTAATGACTATACAGTATATCGCTGGTGTATCATATGAAATAAATAAATAAAATAAATAAATAAATACCTTAGTCGCCTCTTACGACACCCACGGGAAGAGAAGGGGTGGCTATATTCTTATATATTATTTCCGTGAATAGTTTGCGTGTTATAAATAAAACTTTCCTTACAATAATTCTAACAATAGATCGTGCATTTATTGTACCTGTGCGTTTCAATTTGTGCAGTTTTACGTAGTGCGAAATTAAATAAAATGACATAATATTTTGTTTTTATCCATTAAACTGTGAAAACAGTTAAATGTAGCTAAAAATGACGTACAGTTTTCATGAGAATAAATAATAAATACGACATCTTATATTGCATTTTAAGCATAAAACAATTTAAAATATATTCGGCTCCACATGTCCAAAGGTCTTAATCCTGCTGATTCCACCGTCAGGCGCTATTGTCACTCGTATGTGAGAGATGACATCGGAGTTGCAGGAAAACCAGTGCTCCTTATTTGCAGATAGCTTAAAACATTATGAAAATTAAATATGATTTTTTTACTCATTTATGTTATTGGAAGTAGATGTTCTATTTATGAATGTATTTTGTTTTGTTGCAAGGAAAGATCAACACATAAAAATAAATAGATATTAATCCGATTCACTAATATAACCTCATGTATAAACATATCTTTAATATTTTTATTTAATTACAAATACGTACATTTGTCACCTTTAACTTGAAAAGGGCATTATATTCTACCTTAAGAATTAAATAGACAACGTATGTTAAAGAAAATTCAATTAAGCAAATAAAATATAAAATTCTTGAAAAAAATTACTCTAGTTTCGTACCTTACTGGGATTCAAAATGTTGTACCAATGACATGGTTTTCCTTCTGACCACTCCTGATCAAGTAACGCTCCCTCCAATTTTATCGAGTCTGGAAAATTGCCTTTGAAATGTGCCGTATCAATGCAAATCTGTTGTATCGTTCCACAAAAGCCTAATTTGAAAACTGCCCACTCCTCTCCTACAAACGAAAGCTAAAGTTTCAAACGGGTTTTACAAGTATTAAGTGAGTTATATAAGAGACTATGCAAACCACGTTTTTAAACGCGCCGTCGACGCGCGTTTTAGAAACGTGCGTTAACGGTGCGCTTTTATCCTACAGAACAGTTTGTTGTCGTTTGTATCGATACAAACGCGCGTTTGCATCGCGTCTGTATTCCTACACACGCGCGTTTGCATCGCTTCTGTATCCCTACACACGCGCGTCTGTATCAATTCAAACGCATATTTGAATTTATACAGGTGTGCAAAGGTCTAAAGGCAGCGTCTGACTTGCGTGCGTATCGCGTCTGTATCGCTACAAACGCGTATCAAGCGCGCGTTTAAAAAACGTGATGTGCATAGGCCCTAAATCGAATACGAAGTGAATTATTTGAATAATTTCCTATAATAATATGTATCGCTACAAATAGGTACATTTTGTGTTTTTTAATATCGTAAATATTATGAAAAGACTTAATTATGCTAAAATAAGTATTCTAGAATAAGACATCAGTTAATATTAATTCACTACTGAGACAATACTCGTATTATAACACAAAGCACGTTACTGCAACGGATAGCTATTATTTCATAAATATTTACCTAGTACTTTTAATGTTCCATCATCTTCGGCTTCAAGAACTTCAGGTCTGTCTAATCGCCTTGCAGTCTCCCAACCATCTGCCATTGTCTCTCCTTTATTTGGTTTTATAATATTTCTTGGATGACCATAATGTGCATTGGAGTACCCTACAATAAATAATGCAGGTATTAGTTTTTGGTTTTTCTAAGATCTCTCATTTTTATTAGAAATTGCAGTTATAATTGTTATAGTAAACTTATTTATAAGATTTTACTAAACGTGGACTATAACCGTAAAAGTAAATTTAACGAGACTTGACTTTCTGAGACTGTGACTAAATAATTAGTTGAAATCTTATTTGAGCTTGTTAATGTTTTCGAGTGTTCACTTTAGACGATTCACAATTCAGATGCATAAATGCTATCGTGACAAAGCGCCGTCTTAAAGGGTGTGCTTGCGAAATTGCAGCAATTCGTTTGGATCGCTCCGGGATAGAATTTGTAAACGCGATACTATTACTTCCCTCGTATCTAAGCCTCGCAAATTTCCTCACATATAGACGTTTCTAAAAATTGGACTTCATTTTCCTTATGTTTCCGGCATACCTATATTATACTATATTCTCAATACGATTACATACGAGAACTTTAGATACAATAATATCTAATATTAATTTTCCAAAACTTCAATGTCGCTATTGATTGCCATATCACTAACCTATGTTGCAGTAAGCGTAGTTAATCAACCTCACCTAAACAAATTGTTCCTGAGAGCATCGAAGCCAGATCAACCAATTGATCATGAGGTGGTGCTTCGGGCTTCGCTTCACCGTAAACACGAAGTCTGGCGATTCCTCCATCGGGATATATGTTTACTCTTATATGTGTCCACGATTTATCTGAAAGAACCTATAACAATAAAACAATTTAATTTTAAAAAATACAGGATTCCCCTGTATTCTCGCGGCGACGCGATCTATTATAAATAGCGAATTATCTATACTAACTATTAATAAAATATTTGTTTCGTAGCAAAAGGTTTCATAATTATTATAAAGTTATAAAATGTAATTTATTATCATTATAAAAAATATATATAATACGAATTACTATAAAATTGAAAATGTATGGTTAATTATAATTATATTCTTTTACGATTTCGTTAAAAAATTTCGTCAGATAATATGACTAATAATGAAGTCTTTTTAAATATTTTTCTTTATCCCTACATTCGAACGACCTAACAAACTGACTACACACGTAACAGTAAGGTACAATAACTACAAAATGATAAATTATGAAATTGTTTTTAAATGAATCACGATTCACGATTCAGCCTGTAATATCCCACTGTTGGGCATAGGGCTCTTCCCCATGTAGGAGAAGGATCGGAGCTTAATCCACCACGCTGCTCCAATGCGGGTTGGCAGATTTTTAAATGAATAAATCTATCTAATATTCAACAATAAATAAAATTCGAACGTCACGTAGAGAAAAACAAAAATACCTTCTGGTAGTTAATTCTGGACTCTTCAAAGCCCGGTCGCAGAGCCGTTATGGGGACAATTTCCTCCCATTTGTCAGATCTAAGCTGTTTCACCCGTTCCAAGTCACATTCGCTGCACGCTGACCCCATTTGCGTGTCCCTCCTCGGCAATAACGCTTCTTCTACATTTTGGAGAAAATAATTAGCGTTGAAATTTAGAGCTTCGGATTATCTTAAGATAAATTCTAAATAAATAAAAATAATTCTAAATAAACTTTAACCGTGATATCTCCATAACCATGCGATTGTTGGGGTTGGGAGTGGTACCAGAGGGTACGGATCAACGAGAAGAGATACCAAACGTAAACAAAACCCATCATATTTTCGTAGCGACGACGGAACTCTTTCTATATTGTTTATTTGGTATCTGCTGCACATCTCTCGGCAAGGTCGAACGATATTTTAACTGGCTTTGAAAACATTTGGACATCCGCGGATCAATGCGGACGGCCCTTTGATTCTGATTTATAATATATAATAAATATTTTAATAATAAAAATCATTAATATTTGATTCGTTCTTCCTAATCCTAAACTTAAAATTAAAATAATAAACTAATATTATATTAAACAAACTTTAAATGTAAAATGCAATTTAAATATAAATGTAAAAATAAATTTATATTTTGATAATTATTATTATTTAAGAAATATTAAATCTTATATACATAATTGTATATAATTATATTTAATTAATTATATTGAACTAAGTAATTATCAAAATATAAATATATTTTACAGTTTAAAAATTGGTGTAAGTAAAAAAGGTTACAAAACCCTGCATAGGTGAATGACCTCGCATTTGGTTTGTTTACGTTTGGTATCTCGGCTCGTTGAACGCACTATAGATGAAATAACTATAAGTCGTTTAGTTTAATTATAATCGTGCTATTTATTCATCATGAAAACTATTTATCAAAACTTTTTATATTTCTATATTACGGGACGTATCTATATATATATATATATATAAATCAATTGCTGTTCGTTAGTCTCGCTAAAACTCGAGAATGGCTGGGCCAATTTGGCTAATTTTGATCTTGAAATGTTTGTCGAAGTTCAGGAAAGGTTTGAACGGTGAGAAACATAAATAGTATGTAACGGAAAATACTAAAAACGATGATTTAATTTTCCAATACAAAATGTTTGTTATTTTGTCAAAAACGTTGTCAATTGGTTGTCAAATATTTATAGGTGCGTTCAGAAAGTGTTTTGTCCATATTTTTCACAAATATACGTAGGTGATACGGTCTTAGTTTTATCATTTTACTTCATTTTTACGCCTTATTCACGTAAGGTGTTCCTTAGTTTTAAATTGCATCTGATATGTTCTTCGGATGTTAAAAGCACGAATAAAAATATGTAATTGTTTATGATTTTTTCAGCGATTCCCTTTAAACCAGCGTTAATAAAATCAATAACATGCATAAACATTATGGTCGGGTAAGTTTTATTTTATTAATTACATGTTTTAATAATTAAAATTGAGCTATTTACCTTCAGGCGTTAGTCGTGCTGCTTGGATGGAGTACTTCGGTGCATAGTTCCCAGTGAAGAAAGCTGTATCCACCAAAAGACCTAAAAGTAATTTTTTTTTAAAGAGAATAACTTTATTTTGTGGTACTGTTAATTATTACACATAAATGATTAAAATTACATGCCGTGCAGAATAATTACGATATGTTTTAATAACCTACTCGTAATTTAAAAATTTGTGTTATCTGTTTAAGCCTACTTTAAAATTATTTTAGTGTTATCTGTTAAATTTAATTATAAAAAAAAATTGCGTACGTACAAAGTACACATGACAGAAGTGAAACTTCTTTGGCAAACTAATAAAAAAAACAGATTGAAATACAAAAAAAAAACAAGACGCCAACGTCACGCGGTGTTCCCAGGCGGTCACCCATTCAAGATCCTGATCATCATGACGCTGCCGCGTTTCCGGTTGCTCAAATTTTACCTCGCCTAAAAAATTTTCACATAAAAAAATGAATTCGAAATTCTTAAATTCATTGTAGTTCACTTTTAAATTATAACTACTTATTAGTCACTTGATTCGCTCGGTTTTTTTTTTTTTTTGAAAATGGTAAATATTTAAACGCGTATTTATTTAACGGTTCGTACGCGTCGTTGTCGTAACGACAGATGGCGTTATTTTTGGTTCGAACTATCGTATAACGTTGTGAGCTACCTGTATAATCCACTAGAGGGCAGTGGCAATTCAAAATTAACAAAATCTATTAACAAAAATTAACTTTAAGTAGGTACTAGCGGCCACATTTTGATAGGCAGCCTGGTCGATATATATTCTCCTAATCATAAATAAACATAAAAAGTTGGTTTTTAGCAAATACTCGATGCATGCACTAATTTGCGGTAGGATCTTAGACCCTTATCCAATGAAGTTCCGAAGTCGGGGTCTGTAAAGTACTCGCTATAGACGGCGCCAAGGTTTGCTTAAAAACCAAAATAAAAATCATCATATCGAAAATTTCGACCCAGCTAGATGTGGATCCATAGCTCAGTTGGCAGAGCGCTGGCACGGCACGTCAGAAGGCGCGGGTTCAAATCCCGCTGGATCGAAAAATTTTGATATGATTTAAAATGTTTATAATTTCCTCATGTCCATTCAACACAAAAATAAAAATTAAAAACGAATTACTTATCATTGTTTTAAATTTTACATATTTTTACAGAAAAGAAATTGTTCTATAAATACACATTTCTTTCTCAAAATATTAACTTAAAAAAATATTTAGCCCAAAATGTGGCTGATTTTTTTTAGCTTAAATACCTACGTAGGTACATGGATTTCTAACTTTAAAATGTGCTCATATGTACGAGTATGTAGTGTTCAGTTGAGGTTGTCCAATCTTACGTGTACCTCGGTTCCACTATCACAAACAACGGAGGATGCGAAGACGAGATTCGAAGGAGATGTGCTATTACACGATCTGCCGTTGACAAGCTGAAAAGAGTCTGGTGCAACCGTAATATCACCAAAGCCACGAAAGTCCGCCTAATGAGAAGCTTAGTATTCCCAATATTTCTTTATGGCGCAGAAACGTGGACGGTTAGACTTAAAGACCGACGCAAAATCGATGCACTCGAGATGTGGTGCTGGCGGCGACTGCTACGGATCCCTTGGACAGCGTTTAGGACCAACATTTCGATTCTGGATGAGTTAAATATCAAGAAGAGATTATCGTCGACTGTGCAAACACGAATCCTAAAATATTTCGGACACGTTGTCCGAAACGAACAATCCATGGAGAGACTCGTTGTCCAGGGGCAGGTAGAGGGTAAGCGGTCACGCGGTCGATCGCCTACGCGTTGGACAGACCTCATCAAGGCTGCGACACAGACCTCCATAGTCCAGAGTTCTCGAGACGCTAAAAACCGCATCAAGTGGAGGCGTATAGCGGGGGCTGCTTTAGCAATGGATCATCGTCAACCACGACCACTCTGTCAAGAGTGAACGACTAAGGAAGAGTAGCGTTCAGAAGTATTTATATCTGTTCTTTCTGATTTTATGACTAACAAAGAATGACTGATGACGCGTTGGCGCAACGGTCACATCACTGGTTTGTGGCTGTTACGCTGGCGGTTGCGGGTTCGATCACCGCACATGACAAACATTTGTATTGGCCATAAAGTTATTTGCCGTGGTCTGGGTGTTTGTGCAGTCCTTGTGGGTTTCCCCACCGTGCCTCGGAGAGCACGTTAAGCCGTCGGTCCCAGTTGTTATCATGTACACCTGATAGCGATCGTTACTCATAGTAGAGGATATATCCGCCAACCCGCATTGGAGCAGCGTGATGGATTAAGCTCTGACCTTCTCCTATGGGGAAAGAGGCCTATGCCCAGCAGTGGGATATTACAGACTGAAGCAAAGAATAACTATGGATTAGCAAAGTTTTTTAGGCTTAGTTTTTATTTTAAATCAATATAGATTTAGGATTTTAGTAACAAAATATCTGTTATTTTTATTAAGTTTAACATAAATCAAAATCGTACCTCGGATAGCACACTTCGCGGCCAGTTTCAGGATACACCAGTCATGGCCAGGTATTCTCTTTCTTCTTGTTTCCCACCCATCCATCCATTTTCCAAATTTCGTGTACTTATCCGGGATGAAAATTGGTTCAGAATCATTAAGCATATTTTCACATGGTGCGAAGAAGTCATCCGTCGCGAATACTACCGAACCTCTGTCCTATAATTTTGTAATTTGTAAATGATATGCGCATTTTTATAATATATAGACTGATATGCGCGTAAAATAATATTTTCCACATAAACATAATTATAATTGATATTGTTAGAATATTTAAATGAATGCAGTGTGCCTTTGCACAGTTTTTTGTGAGTCTAACCATTGTTATTATTACATTTTTACACAACAAGAAGAACAACAAAAGTATTTGGAATTGCAATTATACAGAGCAAATTCTGTTTTGTCACCTTTAATCCTAAAAAGATAACGTTATATTTTAGTATAGAAGAGGTAAACATGCGCCTACTACCGATTTACTTACAAATTAAAATTAATAATATGTACCTATTTTTTAACTTTAGTTCAATTTTACATTATTAATTAATAAATTAAATACAAATACGTAATATTATTTGCTTATTGTTAGAAATTATATTAGATTTTATAAAACGTAAAAAAAATTAGAAGTATTTATAGTAGGCACCAAATTTTATAATTTTTTCTTAATAAATAGACGATATTTGTAGCATTTTGTATTGCTAAATAATGAATTATGATATAATTAGTGTCTAATTATTATGATTATTGGAAAAATCAATAATAACAAACGGTTTATTCAAACACATTTTCTGTGTTCATCACACGCGGTTTTTTACACTTTATACACGTCATCTGCGAAGTTTTTTTTTTTTTTTTTGTTCTACATAAGCTACAATGTTGCTGATCTTTAGCTGCAGGTTCTTCATCAGTCTCTTGAGAGTGTATGAAGTAGCAATTTGCAATCTAGATCTCGTCACACAATGTATACTTTACATTTCATTCGACAATTTTTAAATGTAATCTCTATAGTTTAATCGTTTTCTTGGTTTAATAAAACACTGAGAAGTTTTGACACGCATAATTATGTTAAAAGGTACAGCGACATATCTGTTTTGCTTGCGTCTCGGAGACCCACGTTACTTTTCTCGGGTTAAAGGCCAACACTTTCTATACAAAGAAAGAAACCAAAAAATAATAAACGGTTGGCAAATAATGCTTTTATTCCGTCATTTTAATAGCTTTGAAATGTCTGTTTATAAATAAAAGAAACATAATAGTTATGTGGAACTTTTAGTTGCGTATAATAGGTCTTTCAAAAATTAAGAGTAATTTAAGCTACTAGCAGGATACAACAAGTACACCGTGCCAAGCTCGAGCCAAGACCGCCTTAGCCGCGGTTGAACCGGTCGACAGAATGACTCCAGTAATCAAATGAGTGAGGGCAGGCGAATATCGACAACAGTGTAGGTACCGACATACACGTCAGAATGACTTGAATAATAGAATAAGTGAGGGTAGGTGAATATCGACAACAGCGCAGGTACCGACAAATAGGTACATCCGAACTGAAAAATTATTTTTATGTTTTTCTATAAAAAATCTTAGTAATGTAACCACAAATGATTTTCGTATTAAAAATCGTAAATTGACAGAAATAATTAAATCTTTTACATTAGTTAAAATACTAAATTCTAAGAACATTAACTTTAAGTCTAATAAAGTAATTTATGGTTTCGTTTTGTTGATTTTTTTTTATTGAAACATTATTTTATTCACGTGAATCCAAGTAATTTGGTAACAATAAATATTTTTTTTTTTAATTTATGCATAACACTGTAATGCTTTATAAAAATATTACATCAAATATTTGTTCAGGAATATTGATGAATACTTTAAGGAATATACCGCCTTATTTTTTTTTTCTTGAATAATTATAATAATTATATAATACATCGAAATAAAATACAGCATATTTTTCAAGTTAGATCAAACTGCATACGGTGTGCAAAGTTAATTAAAATCGGTTAAATTGGTATTTTAGAAGTCCATCGCAGACAAACAACAACAACAACGTGATGCGTAGTTTATAATTATATATTAAGATTATTTTTTTTTTTTAAATTATTTTACGAGTATTATATGCACTTATACTAATTTAGAAAATATTTTAGATGTATAGAATAAAAAACTTTATCAGTAATCGAAAAAAAAAAGATAAATAAAACTTACACTTAAGCTCGCAAATTCATCAAGTTCAGCAAAAGCGGGCAAAATTTTCTTCTTGATCATTTTAAAAGTACCTATATATTTTATTTTAAAACAAAAATTAGTGTAGTTTATTTTATTTTATTAATAAGTTAATTATTAAAGAGTCAATATGTCACTGATCGGTTCGCCGCGAGACGCTCTTATTTATTTATTACGACAGTACAATCTAGACTAATTAAAGTTTTATCTATAGTCGTAGTAATACTGAGATCAAATGATTTTAGAGGTGAAGTACAGTTAAAAAAGTTTTAACGTAAATACGTTAATATACTCGTAATTACAATTCACTATCATATATTAGTAGAGTTATCAAATATTATCAATGGATACACGAATCTATCCATCATGTCGGTACATAAATTGTGACCTTCAAATATGATAACGAAAATCGGAAACTACCTCTTGAAAATTTAACTTTTGAAGTAAAACTCCTTTACGCACGCTTGAATTGGGGAGTAAGCTGGTGAATGCGTGACGAGAGAGTTACGAAAAGTGTGATTGGGGGAGGCGAATGGAAGTTGAGAGGAAGATATAAGTTAGTGAAGACAGAAAAAGAGAGAGTTACGTTCCGTATATTACTGCAGGGGCAACTAAAGAAGTTTTATTTCAGTCGTGTGGCCTAAAGCACACTTGTTTTTTTAGTACAATTTCTAATTCTAATACATTATACGTCAGAATATAGTGTGTTATATTTTAGTTAGTTTTGGAGTTTACTCCTTAAGAATCGATTTTTATATAAGGCCCCCGGTATGAATAAAATATGAGCAGTAAAATCTACTGAACGAATGACCTTGTTACGTTTTTGTTAACGCTATCTATCGGAACCCAATAGGGTTCCAACCCAATAGGATTCCGTTCCATTCCGTTTCCGATAGGTGGCGTTATTCGATTTTCCAATGAGTTTACTCCTTAAGAAACTATAAAAGAGGCGTAGTACAAAAAAATATGCGGAGTGAAATTGAGCAAAACAATTGATGCTGACGCGTGGAAGTGACTCCGAAAGAGACGCTTTAAGGAGTTTTTAGCTGTTTATACAGTATCCGAGCATTTACTGTACCGATAGAAATAGCAAGCATCTCGGATATTTACTGTGAGTAACGATCGCTATGTATATATTATGATAAAAACCAATACTGACAGCTTATCGTGCTCTTCGAGGCACGGTGGAGAGAACCACAAGGACAAACATCCAAACCGGAAAGAAATGTTTGTAATAATACAAATATCCATTCCGAGCGTGATGTTTCCTTTATTTTATAAGGTACAGGAAATGAAAAAAAAATCATGTTTAATTAATCAAGATTTTCTCGTCTGTCAACCCTCCGTCGCACTCCGTCAATCAACATACAAAAGTTGTAGACTTATTAACAAAGTAAAATAATGAACAAAGAAAATCTCGTCACTGTCTTATTTTAGAAGGAGTTTGTACTGCGTTTTGTGAAATTTTTGAATAGGATTAATGTACTTTTTAACTGTAAAAATAAAATTTGAATATTTCGTTATGCCTGAACACACACGTGAACAATGTGTTCATATCACATACAATAACAGACACACAAACACATTTAGATAAGTGTTCTTCCTTGGTTATAGAATCGAAGATAGAAGTTTATTCTTTGTTATTTTTTATCACCTACATAAACTTAAAAAAAGAAAATAACAAAGTGATTTAAAAACAATTAACTTTTTTTTTAACACAAATTTTCTCTATTTTTTAACCTTAGTCACTTTGACGAGGAAAATGAAAATAACAAGAAAATGTTGAGCTTTATAACAAAGCATCATCAATCTTTTTCACAAAGACAGCCTTAAAGAGTTCAGGGTGTTTTTTTTAAGTTGAAAAATGTCTCTGTAATATAAATCTACTTTTCATGGGTTTAGGTTAGATTTACAATCTTGTTACTTCATTGTTATCTTTATGGTGATTAGATAATGGAATATTTAACTAACTATGTACTAAACGTTAAAACGAAGGCATTCTTCGTCAATCCATTCACTTGCGTTGGAATTTTTATTTGTAAAATTGTAAGTGAAATCTTAGAGTCAGCGTTGGCGCAGCGGTCACAGTACTTGTTTGTGGCTGTTGCGCGGGCGGGTGTGGGTTCGATCCCCGCACACGACAACATATTTTGTATTGGCCATACAGATGTTTACCGTGGTCTGGGTGTTTGTGCAGTCCTTGTGGATCTCCCCACCGTGCCTCGAAAAGCACGTTAAGCCGTCGGTCCCGGTTGTTATCATGTACACCTGATAGCGATCGTTACTCATAGTAGGGAATATATTCGCCAACCCGCATTGGAGCAGCGTGGTGGATTAAGCTCTCATCTTTTTCCTACATGGGGAAAGAGGCCTATGCCCAACAATGGGATATTGCAGGCTGAGTTGGTTCAATGAAGTTTATGAAGTCCACGCTAGTGTATTGTTGTACGAATTTTGAGTTTGTTTGGTGTAATAAAACCTATTAATATTACTAGTGTAATTATCGCATGAATATATCGTTTTAAAAGAATTAAAAATAGTACAAGTAATTGACTAGCGACCCGCCCCGGCTTCGCACGGTTGCAAAAACTATCAGTGTTCCTCTACTAATTATGCATGTATTATACATATAAACGTTCCTCTGGAATCACTCTATTTACTTAAGAAAACCGCATCAAGATCCGTTGCGTAGTGTTGAAGGAAGATCTAAGCATATATAGGGACAGACAGACAGCGGGAAGCAACTTTGTTTTATACTATGTAGTGATTATATCCGGCTTTTTTTTATGTTACTAGGTTGGCAAACAAGCATACGGCTCACCTGATGGTAAGAGCGTAGCCTATAGATGCCTGCAACACCAGAAGCATCGCAAGCGCGTTGCCGACCCTATCCCCAATCCCCCCCAGGAGCTCTGGTCACCTTACTCACCAACAGGAACACAATACTGCTTGAAAACAGTATTATTTAGCTGTGGTCTTCTGTAAGTTCGAGGTACTACCCCAGTCGGGCTGCTCCATATTTTGAGCAGGAAATTTCCTGCTGTGCCCTACCTCAGTTAAAGTGCGCCAACGCTGCCTCTAAGATTTCACTTACAATTTTACAAATAAAAATTCAAACGCTTCTGTTCAAAACATAAAAGCATAAGGGACCATACTGACATATTACCTAGTGAAGATTCTAGACGACTGCGTTTTCATGTGTGTGTAAATCAACTACTAAATCAATAAAACATAGCGACATACGAAAAAAAAACATTGCAAAAACTAGCACAAAAAAAACTATATATCTCACGTAAGCTAAGCAAAGGTCAATGTCACTGTTAAATAAGGAAAATACAATCATATGGATTTTCCGTAAATCCTTTCTTATCCTCGTCGCAGAAATGCGTCGAATTGCACATATATAAAGGATAATCTTTTTCCTATAATTCTTCCTCGCATTGTGGCGATTTCTCGGTTAGAGAAATGGATTCCAGTCTTATTATTATGATAACAACAATTCACGAGAAATACTCATTTAGAAGGTTAAAAGCATTTATATAATAACACGCACGACTAAAGCAGTATACGGTCCCTCGCGATACTTATATCTTAGTAGTTATCACAGTAGCTATACTATGAAACTGTGACTCTTAATTATTAATTTTCCAAAACAATTTTATCATACCAGCATCGATTTTCGAATCGGTACCCGATGTTGGTACTCGATGATGGTACCCCATATGTAGGAGAAGGATGAGAGCTTAATCCACCACGCTGATCCAATGTGGGTTGACGGATAGATTATCTACTATGAGTAACGATCGCTATCAGGTTATTTTGTATCTATACTAATATAATAAAGCTGAAGAGTTTGTTTGTTTGATTGTTTGTTTGTTTGTTTGTTTGAACGCGCTAATCTCAGGATCTACTGGTCCGATTTGAAAAATTCTTTCAGTGTTAGATAGCCCATTTATCGAGGAAGGCTATAGGCTATATAACATCACGCTAAGACCAATAGGAGCGGAGTCCACGCCGACGAAGTCGCGCGCAGAAGCTAGTTTGTAATAAATTTTCGAGCAAAAAATATACTTAAAATTTAGCTAAAATAGCTATGCCTTCATCGATACAAATTTTAAGACATCACATCTTATACAAAATAAATTTAGCCCGACACGAAAATTCACTCCTTTTTTTTACGTATATATTTACGATGAAGCCATAACGAATAAATCCATAGCGGGCTCGATACAAAGTAATAATTTATTGCCGTAATATTTCCCTTTTTAGTGGTCATTAGAGCGTTCCGTAGGGTAAGGTTCTGTCAGTCCCTTTGCGAGATTTTGGATGGAACATATACATAACATACAAAACCAGTCGAGTTCATACTGACTAATGCAATAATGGTCCCGTATAACAATAAAATATTTCCTACAATACAAACGTATGACACACATATAATCAGTAACAAATTACAATGCCAAAAACACGTTCTTTTAAATTTGACTTTCTTAAATTTATAGGTTTTTATTATAGGTAATTTTTTTGTTGGTGAGTAAAGTGAACAGAGGTCCTGGGGGGAAATGGGGGTAAGGTCGGCAACGCGCTTGCAATGATTCTGGTGGTTTAGGCGTATTTATGCTACGGTAATCGCTTACCATCAGGTAAGCCGTAGGTACTCTTGTTTGCTGACTTAGTTGTATAAAAAAATGGTTTCACTTTTATGATGTTAGTTTTCAGTACATTGCTATTGTCACAATACGTTAAAGATTGCAACTTTTACTGCTCACAGACAAGCATTGTAATGGATGGGGAGCTTAGTAAAAGAACAAACGGAACATATCGACAAAGAGACAATTAGATGTAGGAATCGTTGGATCGATGGATGGGCCAATAGACTAATAGATAGCAGAATAAGTAATGGCTGTCCTATCAGAATTTGACACGGAACCCTAAAAGGGCTTAACCGGAGGGCGATTTGTAAATTTTTATGTTTTTTCATACATAAGACTACCAAATATAATTCAAGCCAATCGAAGTTATTAAATCTTAAAGCATATAATATAAAACATAGGTATAACTTTCGACGTATTTGATTAATGATATACATAGGTTGAGTTTTAATACTGTCTTCTTAGACTAGTTGACACTATGCCAGCAAGACGTTGGTATAACATAACACGATGTTTAATAGCCTGAAACTTTTCTGAATCGGACTGTCCTTAAACTTTATAGCTTCATATTATTAGTAGAGGTTCAAATAATGGTTTCATTTTTCTGCGAAGTTGTTTTAACATTTTTCTTATCGTTCGTACTAATAATATCGTTGGCACGTCATTTCGATTTTCACTAATAATAAAGAAAGTGGGGCTCAATCACTGACCCCTGACGCTGACACGCAATTTCCGACCTTGATGGTATCAAATTAATGTCACATAAACATAAAAAATATCAATTTTATGTAATTATAGCATTAGATATAATTATGAAGAAAAAGAAAATTGCGTGCGTACAAAGTACACATGTCACATGTGAAACTTCTTTGGCAAACTAATTCAAAAAAACTAGTTAAAAAAACGAATTTAAAATACAAAAAAAAAATTGAAAAATAAAAAGCCAAAGTCACGCGGTGTTCCCAGGTGGTCACCCATCCAAGTACTGACCGTCCCCGACACTGCAGCGTTACCGGTCGCTCAAATTTCGCTCATGCGCCTAAAGAAGATTCACTTCAAAGAGTGTTTATTTAGTACTTCCCACATCTTCATTGATTACTGTGACGCTGTGTGGCAGTCATACTAGTGGCTGTTGCTTACACCTGCAAGAACTGCTAACCTTGAGCATTTCTAGAGCGTAGCCGACCCTATCTCCGATACTCTTCAGGAGCTCTGGCCGAATTATTCACGACAGAAACAGAAAACAACTTGAGAACAGTGTCATTTAGATGTGATCTTCTGTAACGTTGAGGTGCTTCCCCTATCATTCTCCTCCAAATTTTGAACAAGATATTTCCTGCTGTTCCATATTTAAATTAAATGTAGGTACTTTTTACCTAAAATATTAATTTGTATAATGGTCCAGCAGACGTTAAATAATTTGACTTTTGAAGAAGAATAATGAGTAGACTGTAAAAAAGGGTTTTAAATTGCGAAATATTATTTTATACCCGAGAACAATAAATGAGGTAGATATCTACCCAAGTTAGCATTTGAAGTACATTCTTATTTAGTTGGTGAAACTATCGATTGCTGACCTAAACAATTCAACCAGTAACATCTCACAGCTGGGAATATGCCACCAAGCTGCTTCAATGCGGGTAAGTAACGATCGCTATCATGTGTATGATAACAACCAGGACCGACAGCTTAACGTGTTCTCCGAGGTACGGTGAGTAGACAATGAAATCCAAACTGGAAAGAAATATTTATACAAATACAGACACAAATATCCATACCGAGTGAAAATCAAACCCGCAAATCGTATGTATAGGCGCGAATATAGCTCACCCACCACTACCTAAGAGCGGTAGTTTTTTGTTGTAGACCTATACCACAAATTAATTCAAGGTTCTAACAACAGCGTTAGGTGGCTAGACCCATCAATTTCTTGTTTACTGTGTGTGTTTACTCGTGTGAGGATAACTACCGTTTTTCTAATTCCCGTATTTTGTGTAGGTAAATTATTTTTCTTTCTTTCTAAAAAAAAATAATTTAGGTATTATAATCTATCTTAGAAAACTTTAGATTAGCATATTTAATCAAACAAATAAAAAAATTATATGCATCCTTTTTTTTTGGCAGATGATGGGCAAAAGGTACAAATTAAGACGCGCCAATCCACTGACGAAAACTGACGGAATCTGAGAAGACGGAAACGACTGCATTTCTGATGAAGATGGTCATTTCGAGAAAACTAACGGATCGGATCGATTGGAGGTCTTCGCCAGAAAATAAGAAATATCTTAATTTTTCCTTTTTCCTGAAAAAATACAAAATAATTAGGAACAGTAAAGTATTCAATGCAATTGTTAACCATGTTTAAGTACAATCATATATTTTGAACGGCATCAGTAAATAGGGTAAAGTTTTAATTAATTCGCTTTTTAACTTCGTAGCTGCAAAAATCAAAAGCTGCTTTTGCCTCTTAGTCGTGCGAGTTTATTTTTATTGGAAGATCTCTGTGCATTTTCATTCGTTTTTCTAAAATCACAGTGTTCTGTAATATCTGGCAATATCCTGCTGGGACGCATTATGGAGGAAGACGCTCCTACAAAAGAGCTTTAGAAAACCAATATAATTTCTTTACCTTAAGCTACGTGGGTTTTCTAAATGAAATAACTTATGGTACCTACTAGAAAACTTTTACAATGATAAAAATAAAAATTTATTTCTTAAATTATTCAAAAACGGGATATTTATCATGTTTAAATCAAACAACTTGGTCACTGGTACACAACCCTGGTTGCTGTAAAGTATCCGAAACGTCGGGCATCTAAAAAACTTAATAAACCGCAATAAAACACGAAAAAGTGTTTCATTATAATGACTGAAATTTGTGTAAACATTAGAAAACTTGTTGACCATCAATTTATTTCCCTGTACGATATTTAAAAAAAATCGAAACTTTCAATATGCCTCATAAAATTTTCAATCAACATTGGGTAAGTGATACATTTTAAAGTCATTGTTTAGTATTTTAACACTCAAGAGCTTTACCATCACTGTTTTTATTCACTATCTACTAGCCATGATCACTTCCTATTTTATGAAAATAATGTTAACCATCATATTTTGTTAAAATCTGAAGACACTGTTTAAACGACTCACACGAATTTTATAAATGTAGTAACATTCACTCATAATAAAAACTACCTACACGTATTGTCGTCGATTTCAGAAGCCTACTTATCATCTTGAAATAGCACCAAGTTTGATTTTACATCTGCTATACGTTTTTGTTCATTTTTGTGCTTGATAGTCACCGTAAAACAACCTTCTGAATGAAATTATTACGAAGTAACTTTAATCGCAAATATGTACGTAACGAAAGCGAGTTATATTAAATGAAATCTGTAACTTTTATAAAAGAGGATTTTGAATAAAATGTATAGAGGCTTTTACGTTAGAACAATACAAAGTTATACTAACTAGGTAAAACTAATAATATTAGATATTAAGCTTCAACAAATATAATACTCATTAACCATAACACACATTTTATTTATGCCTATCAAAATAGATATGTTCCAGAATAAAGTCCATTTTATAACCGATAAGTTTATATAATATTAAATTGTATTTTATTAAATCTGTTAGCTCATTTCAATTTATTTTATAATATTATTTGATGTCTGTAATTTATTTACCGTGAAATAAAAAGACTATTGTAGTAAAAATTATTATTGTTATCGTAGCGAGCTATAAGCCTTTCTAATAATAACTAGGTACTAAAAAACTAAGAGCTATAATTTGCTGTAACAATACATTTATTTACCTTTAAATAAAATAGTATGCAAGAAATAATGTTTTATTTTGACGTAATCAATGCTTTGACAAAAAGATACTTCGATTGATTACGATTCAGCCTGTAATATCCCACTTTTGGGCATAGGCCTCTTCCCCATGTAGGAGAAGGATCGGAGCTTAATCCACCACGCTGCTTCAATGCGGGTTGGCGGACATATTCCCTACTATGAGTAACGATCGTTATAAGGTATACATGATAACAACAGGGACCGACGGCTTAACGTGCTATCCGAGGCACAGTGGGGAGACCCACAAGGACACAGGCACAAACACCCAGACCACGGTAAACATCTGTATGGCCGATACAAATGTTGCCGCCCGCGCAACAGCCAATCGCAATCCAGTGCTGTGACCGCTATATATTATAAATTATAATTATGTTAATTTCTGAACAAAAAATACTTTAATTTATTTACATCAACAAATAATAAGATGAGAATAAAAATATTTGATGGCTATTAAATACTTACACATTATTAATGGTAACACAAAATCTCTCTCAAAATGGCAAGCATAAACTTTCGAATATAAAAAAAATCATCAAAATCAATGTAACCAGTAAAAAGTTTTGAGCTAATACAAATTAAAAAATTCAGTTGAATCAGAAGTTATTTTATTTTTAAGGCGGTTAAAAACGTTCGTTTTTAAGATTTTTATGTCGTTGTGTCTATGAGTGCAGTTTTGCTTATACATAGAGCAGCAATTAGTCAGGAAACAACTGTATTTATTAGATATTTGTTATTGTACGATCTCTGTAAACAACGTTTCTTTAAATAGCTAAATAAAAACTACATATAATTGAAAGAATCAATAGCGGGGGAAATTGCCGAATGCCTGGTTATTTAAGATAAAGACAATGGACCGGTAAGCTCTAAACAGACCACCTCTAAATCCTTTGTTTCGTTGCGAGGTAAAGTCCGTGAAATTTATATCTATCATGATCAGTACTTTATGAGTCCACAAGTTTAATATAAAGATATGTGGACGTTATCTATACAAATAAATAAAATTTGAGTGTTTATTTGTAATATTAAAATGACAGCTTTTCAATAAATGCATATCAATGTTTACAATTTTTGTCTGTCTGCCTGTCTGTCTGTTTGTTCGGCTAATCTCTGAAACGGCTGGACCAATTTTGACGGAACGTTCACTGGCAGATAGCGGATGTAATAAGAACTGAACAGTAACTTTTTTGTTAAATTCCACACGGACGAAGTCGCAGACACAGCTAGTTAAAAAATAATATAATAAGGATAAAATTAAATTTGCATACTTTTTATGTGTATAATTACAAGATAATGTATGTACGCGCTATAGATTTAATATATATTTTTTATTGGATTTAAATACCAATATAAAATAAGTACACTATACGAGTATCTTATCTTATACTATTAAACGAGCAATTCTTGTATGTATATATATATATATATATATATATATATATATATATATATATATATATATATATATATATATATATATATATATATATAGAATCTGAATCTCGGAATCGGCTCCAACGATTTTCGTGAAATTTAGTATGTAGGGGATTTCGGGGGCGATAAAATGATCTAGCTAAGATTCATTTTTAGAAAATTTCTTTTTATCCCTGTTTTTAGAAATAGCTAAAATATGATTAAAATGCGAAGGTAAATTTCGCAATTGTCAATAAATTTGTAATAGCTCAGGTGGGAAATAGGTCGCTCGGGATCAACCGATAAGACCATGGTTCAAATCCGTCTCCAATCTATAATTTTTTTCCTTTTTTTTCTAATTTCACTCTTGATTTTTTATTTAAATAAAAATAAAATATAAAAATACCGAGAAAAAAAAAACAAAAAAAATATTGAGCTAGGCTCGGTCACCCAGGTACTGTTACTATTTAAATGCCAAATAAGTTCAAAAACTAATACGATAATGATGTATTATTGTGGAAAACTGTATTCAAGACACACATTTAATGACCATTGTATTTTTTTTTTTAATTTTTCTAAACAAATATTTTAATACAATCAACAACTCGTTCCCAAAAATTAAAATTAAAGTAATTAAAATTAGCCTATTTAAAGTTAAAAATATTAAAAGTACTTACTCAGTATCAAAGTCTAAAAGGGATACTTGAAATGGTCCACTGCTCACTACAGAGCGTCATTTATTAACACTCGTCATAGCACTGTCAATTGATTTAGCTTTGAGAAAAATTTTTTTTTTTTTTTTAATTTAAATTGTCATAAAGGACATCATCCACGATTCATACATTTTTGGTCCAAAAGTGAAAAGTGAAAAAAGTTTTGCTGTATTTCGCTAGAGCTTGTCCACCTAAACTTGACACTTAAAAAAGACTCCAAAAAAGTAAAATAAATAGCTTAGAAACATTTCACATAAGCGAAGAAATACAGATTTTTAAACTTAAATAAAACCAAGGGCAATTGTTCTACAGCTTCGGTGTAGTACTAAAAAATGTTTACGTGGACAAGCTCTAGCGAAATACAGCAACATTTTTTTTTGGCCAGCACTTTCACTTTTGGACCAAAATGGATGATGTCCTTTGAATAATATTGTAAACGCTAATGTCAACACGATATTCGTTCAACGTGACTTATAGGATTGGAAAACTATATATATAACTTTTAGTCAAAAGATTTTATTTTGTTAAAATATTTCTTCTGGGATAAACGTAGGTACCTATGATACTTCAAAAAATATTGACCAATTGTATTTAAGTTTTATTATTCAAGTACGTACTCTTTATACTCTATATACCAAGACAAATTGCTATTATGTATTCCACGAAATACTTCACTGAGGTCAAAGTTATGAAACTTAATAATAGGGTTATAAAGGTTAATATCACCCATTATTCTCTCGGCCGACTTTCTGATGAACAAAACAAGTTAATTGCAGTTAAATACGAAAATATGAAACAAAATGTTCGACATCAGAGACAACGGTGTGAATTGGTCTAGCTCTGAATCAAGCTGCTCAGCGTGGCTATTCTCGTTGCAAATACCTAATAGCTAACATCACTCACAAAATCTGTTCTGCTGTTTGCTTTTGCTTGTCCTGACAATAGTACAAAATATCATCAGCGCACTAAAAAATAGTTGCAAGACTTTTCTTATTTTCTAAATAATGTATTTTGCTAGTACTAGTAGTAATCAAAGGTTACGAAACATAACCGCTGATTACGACAATCTCAAAAATATCACAAGTCTAATGGAAATAGAAGAGATCCGTAAAAAAGCTATAGTACCCGTTATAGTTCAACTGATCCTGAACTAGCAATGAACAAGGTTTTTAACTATATTAAAATAAGAACCCCAAACCTGGTCATGCATTGTCGGCAAGGTTCATACCAGTACATAATAATCTTAAGCGACAGTCGCTTCAATTAAGTTGCGCAAGAAAGACAGTAGGTACTATAATTTCAGAAGACAATATCCAGCACAAAAACTCTATTGGCTGACTATGACGAAGGTTTTATGGGTTATATTTATTACTAGCTGCTGTGCCCGCGACTTCGTCCGCGTGGAATTTAACAAAAAAGTTATTGTTCAGTTCGCATAGTTATAAATAAATAAATTTCTAAAATAAAAGGAGCCTAAGTTACTCCTTATTAAATCAGCTATCTGCCAGTGAAAGTCCCGTCAAAATCGGTCCGGCCGTTTCAGAGATTAGCCGGAACAAACAGACAGGCAGACAGACAAAAATTGTAAAAAATGTTATTTTGGTATATTTAGTATTTACAGTGTATAGATCCATATGCATTTAGTAAAAAAAACGGTTATTTTAATATTAAAAACAGACACTCCAATTTTATTTATAATATGTATAGATGTATAGATGATAATAAACGTTTTGAAAGTCATGGAAATATATTGCAGTCATCAATCCTATGCTCTACGACCCTATACTATAAAATGACTACTTTCTAGCCTATACATATTCTAACACGTGAGTGATAGCTCGTCCTTTACCTATAATTAATGGCACCAAACTACGCAGCAATTTAGATTCCATGGATAGATAGCGCATTTGTAATGTATAGAATTTTTAATGTTTCTATCAGGGCCTATACCTATGAATAAACAACGAGCAATACGTAACAAGGGTAAACCGATTTTTTTATTACTTTTTCAATATTCTAAGTGTTCTTTAAATCTTTATCCGTGTTGGATTTCGTCAATATTGTAATATTGATTGACGTAATTTTATAGTTACGGTAACATGGCCTTAGTCCTTTGAATAAGATCACGATTTAAATATTTCAAGCCTTCAGTATATTACCTACCCTACCTACCATATTAACAGGTGGAATAAGCTTCCAGTATTGTCATATATGGCGACGTGTTCTTTGCCCAGGAGAGGGAAATTTAGGGGCTCATTCATTCAGTTATTCTTCCATAACCTGGTTACCGCATTACTCGTGTCATTGATTTGTTGTCATTTGTGACTTAAATAAATAAATATCAACACATTACACACACAGTCGTCTGTTCCTAAAGTAAGCAACTTAATGCTTGTGTTATAGGTAACAGCCGACTGGTTACTGTTACTGGTAGCTACATATTTTTTTCGACAAATATACTTATAAAAATACATATATAAATATATAAATTAATAAGTATATTACACCCAGGCTCGGGGTGGCAATCGAACCCACAACCCTCGGAGCAGAAAGCAGGGTCACTACAAACTGCGCCAACGGGCTAGTCACGTAGACGAGTCGAGTAGCCTTATGTTAAGAATTTCAGTATGCCTGCAAAATAATTGTTGATGAATCGTTGCATACACTTCGAAACATCTAAAATGTAAGTGGCATTAGTCGGAGATATCACAAGATTATTATACCCAATGAAATGTTGAAATTTTAAGAAGTCTGATACAATCTCAATAACAAAAAAAAATTCAAGAAAACAAAACAAATAATTTTGATTCTTTATTAAAATTAATTCAAAACATTCAGTTTAAAATACAGTTACATTTATCTGGGTACATATTAACGAGTTATGATATAAAGCTGTGGTCGAATGGGCTATTTACAATTGAAACATTAGCAGAACATATAAAACTATTTACTATGATGATATTATACCATAAATGGTTGATAAAAGCAATTTTATGTATAAAACTATTAAACACACTGAAATATTTATAGATGTTTTTAAAAGGTACGATTTGCGCATCAATTTCAAATATACAGTTTAAAGGGCATATTGAAAATATCATTAAAATCTGTTTCATATTAATTTATGGTACAAAAATCAATGAAATAAAATATTTAGGGACACGGAGCGTAATGCTTCTTTAGATTTTTTAAACATTTAAAAGTCCTATTTAGGCCTAAAAATTAGAGTGTTCACACTTCATGAAATAAAAAGTTTTCAAAACTGAACTGTTTTTGTAACACCAAATATTTTGACATCAAAATGCTTTTTTGAATTAATATCATATACCTTGCTTAATACGCATACAATATTATTGTATAGGAACTAACGTCATTAGTAAAAAACAATAATAAAAAATCACAGTGATATAAAACATTTACGATTCAGCCTGTAATATCCCATTGTTGGGCATAGGCCTCTTCACCATGTAGGAGAAGGATCGCAGCTTAATCCACCACGCCGCTCTTTTGCGGGTTGGCGGATATATTCCCTACTATGAGTAACGATCGCTATCAGGTGTATATGATAACAACCGGGACCGACATTTATATCAAAAAAAGTAAAAAATTTTGGTCTGTATAAATTTAATAATTTATGGCATAATTCGAAATTCAAGTTCAAGAGCCCACAAAATCAGAAATCAGTAGATACAATATTTTCTTTGGTGCATTGTTTAAAAAATGTATCAAAAATAGTACACAATAACAAAAACAATAAGATTTTAGTAAATGAAAAACAAAACCATTATTTACATTACGCTCCAAAATAAAAAAAGAAAACTGAAACTGGGTTTTTAATAAACTATTGTTAAAGACAGGACCATGAAGGAGGCTAATGGACACACCACACATGGACATCAACCAATACCAACGTTACTTTTTTCATTAAAAAAAAACATTTGACCTTGAATTTACAAATGGACATTCCGCCTCCTGTAAAGGCAAACTTACGTTATAATCAATCCATGTCTACTACTGAATATTTGGAAAAAAATGACTTTTGATATCAATATAATTATACCTAAAAAAAAGTATTGGTCACGACAATCAAACAAAGTAAGCTAGTCTTAATATAAACCTTACTCTCTAGTTGCTCCTCCATTATGAATTGAGACCTAAATTACAAATATTTACATTTTTTTTTATTTCAAAACCGAACAGTTTAAGCTTTTGCTTTTACATGTAAAAATACGACTTTAAGGCATTTTATTTTTTTATTTTTTTAGTTTCCTTTTTTAAACTTAAACTTTCCTTTTTTAAAGCAACACAATCTAGTGATTGTTTTGACGATAATGAAACTGATTTGGACTTCAGTTCAATCAAATAAATCTGATACGAATGACCAAAGGCATTTTAACATTTTTTTTATAATTAAAATTAACGTAAACAATTAAACAACAATCATTTTATGAGTGATACAACAACAATTAAATTATATTTCAGAAACATTGAGAATCGTTTGATTTTCACAGTAGACTTAAATTAGTTATTACATATTACCAAAAAAAAAAAAGATACCTTACTCTAATATTTACATTAATCTCGATCGACTTACATTAACCATAATATTATCTAATGACGTTTACGTCGAATAATTCCGTATAAAAAATGTAATCAGCTATAATCTATGAGTACAATTTTGCTAAATATTACAGCTGTAAAACTATAATTGAGCTAAATTTTTATCTAACAATAATGCAATAAAAGTACTTATTTAAAAAAAAAACAAGTAAACATTTTCGAATTAAAATTTGACACATTTTAAACTACTTACAGAATTTTAAAGGCCTTCGCCTGTTAAAATATATTAAAAAAAAGGAAAATATATATTTAATATTTTATAACCAGCGACGATTAAAATACACTATAACCCGTATTACAAGATAAAGTCACGTCATATCACAAACAGCCTGAGCATAACCAGCAGTTTATGTTCACCTACATTTCCACGGCATTGTTTTATCACCACATTACTCTTTCATTAAAGCACTGTTAGTCCTATAATCTAACTACGATAAAACAATTAAAGCACAACGATACATATAATTAGGGTTAGTATCATGTTAACAAGCGGAGCGGTGAGCGCAGCGGATCTTCCGGACGCGGCAAGAGCGCTAGCGGCCGCTTCCACGCACTGACGGTACGCGATATGTTCTAAGCAAGTAATGGCACAAAAATGTTGATGTGCGCATGCGCCGTCACAATTGTCAGCACTATCATGTCTGACGTTGTATGCACGTAAATACCTAAAGATAAGAAAACGTTAAGTAAGATAGATTTTCAATTAAAATATAGTATGATATATATAATTGTATTACATTCTTAAATTGTTGTTAAAAAGTACTTCTAACTGAGAAAATAAGTTTTGCGTATAAAATTTATTATATAAACACTAATGTATTTATATAATAAATATATACACACTTATACGTATAAACCTTTCCTTGGGCAACTTGAATTACGATTTTAACACAAAACTAGCATTACAACAGTTCCACTAAAAATGAGAATGAAATTCTTCTTTCATAACATAATGAGAAAAAATTCTTACTTGTAAAACATCGTCATTTCTTGAGTCGTGCCTATTCTCAGCTTGTCAGCCAGATGATGAAGCGATTCTGCAGAAACATCTCTCAGCACGTAGTACTGAGTGAGGTTGTATTCTGTAAGCCACTCCGCTCCCGCTCCCGCTCCCGCACCCACGCCAGCCCGATTCGCCACCGCCAAATCCAAATAAAATTGTGTATAGTCCAATACCTGCCGATTAACGTTATAATTTAATACCTTCATTATTCCGTGATAAAAAACCATTTATAATAAGAGACCAATTAGCATATTATATTTGGTATACAGAATAATTATTATTTTGTAATTTTTAACTTAAAAAGCGTGGTTTTAAATTATTTTTATTATGACTATAATTAGACCCTAATTATATAAATAATAACAAAAACTATACAGTAAAAATTATAAATTTTAGTTGATGGGTACTTATGGCGAACTTTACTACGTAACGGTCACAGCACTGACTTATGGCTGTTGCGCTGGCGGTTGCATATTCGAACCCCACACATGGCATACATTTGTATTGGCTATTCAGATGTTTGCCACGGTCTGGGCGTTTGTGATATTGTATTGCATGTGTTTCCGAACCCCGACATATGAGTAAATCCTATTAGGTGAAGTTGAATAACGTTTATTTATTGCAAATTAATGTTCATTGAAACGTTAATTTTCATTCAAATAAAAATTTTTAAATATGTAGTGTTCAGTTTCTGATACTACGTATAACAATACCTATTATACTTATTGAAATTCTTTAACGATAAAAATTAAGAAAAATGTTTGCTACATGTGCTGTGTGGTTACGGCACTAAAGAATGTAGTCACCCCCTCTCTTCCCGTGGGTGTCGTAAGAGGCGACTAAGGGATAACACAGTTCTACTACCACCTTGGAACTTAAAAAGCCGACGGATGGCGGGATAACCATCCATGCTGGTTTTGAAATACACAGGCCAAAGACGGGAAGCAGCGTCTTCGGTGCGACAACGCCAGCCCTGCGGTCACCAACCCGTCTGCCCAGCGTGGTGACTATGGGCAAAACACATGAGTTCGCGTCATAATGTCGGGCGCGAACTTGTGGAGGCCTATGTCCAACAGTGGACTGTGATAGGCTGAAGTGGTGGTGGTGGTGGTGGTTTGCTACATGCCAGAAAAAAAATGAAATAAATAATTTTAGTGCGAAAAAGTCCATTGCACTTAAAAATCTCAGTATTACGATCACACCAACTGAAAATAATTGGCTATTTATATTTCTTTGTTTGTGAACAATTTGCCCGTCACAAAAATCTACGAAATAAATAATGGAAAATTTGCGAATAATAAAAACATATCAATCGACTTCTAAAATTTCATACAAATTCCCTCGACAGATTATAATTATAACATTTTCTGTAACTTTTTTACAGACTGTCAGTATATTAGTTATCTTTTTTTTTCTCCACTTTTAGCTTAATCACTTACGTCCTAGAGGCAATTGAATTGGTTTCATTTTAACAATAGTCCGTTACTGATGGTAAATCTTTGTAAAGATGACATCAGACATCCTATTAAGGAACGACAATGCTTCCTCGTTTATATCGCTGTAAGTATTGAAAGCCACGTAATTACGGGAACTTGGGGTATTATTTTCCTTTGATGTACTCGCGATACGGTTGACAGCTCATTGATGGTGAGTGCCATTTTTATTACACAGACAGTATTTATTAGAGCGACATACTAACTATGTTAGTATACTATACTAGTTAGTATATACTAGTTTCGTATATATATTTCTCTACAGAAACTTCATTTCCAATAGGTGTTAGGTGCAATTTTAACTATAATGAATTAATTAATACAAATATAAATTTAATTTACAAAATGGATTGGATTGTTCCATAGAAATTTTGAAGCCTATGTTTTTTTTAATGTATAAAATGACACTGCAGTGTCCATAGTTTCAAAGATGAATAAGATTTGAAATGTTTAGAAAAGTTAATGTACGGAACCAAGTCAATTAAAGTTGATCAAATATTGAATTTATTGTATGATATTAGAAATAAAGTTAAATCTAGTAAAAACAAAATTAAAATGACTTTGAATATTGTAGAAACCGAAACTGGAAGAATTAAAGAACGATAACTATAAAAACTATGTACAAGCTTAAGTACGGACGTTATTAGTGTGTAAATAAACGTCATTTTTTAAACGACCAAAGTAACAAAAAAAAGTTACTGATATTATACTTACGAGTATTATTGTGTGACAACCTAAACAAATATAAAATCATATAAATCGGTACCTATACGCAGAAAAAGTTATGACGCAAATAAAAAATACGATCGAATTGAGTACCTCCTCCTTTTATTGAATTCGGTTTAAAAAAAAATATCCAATTTAATGCAGGCATTCAGAAACTATGCGTTTTTATTTCGATGACCAATTTTTAATTATATAATTATATAGACAAGCTGAGCCCATGACTTCGTCCTCGTGGAATTTAACGAAAAAAATTATTGTTCAGTTCGTTCAGTTACTCCTTACAATACTACTGTCTGCCAGTGAAAGTCCCCTCAAAATCGATCTAGCGGTTTCAGAGATTAGCCGGAACAAACAGACAGACAGACAAAAATTATAAAAAATGTTATTTTGGTATTTGTACCGTGTATAAATCCATATTATGCATACAGTAAAAAGCGGTTATTTTAATATTACAGACAGACACTCCAGTTTTATTTATTTGTATGGATATTGGACTAAATTAAAGTATTTTCTACTCACCTTACCAGTGTCTGAGTCGAATTTATAAAGCCTTAGACCTGGATTGGAAGCTCCCGCCGGATCGTGGTGAGGACTTAGGGATGGTGCGAGGAATGCCCACGAGACTGGTTGATCTACAATGATGATATACTGTCTAAATCTTATACATTTTTTTTGTCTAAGTGCTATTAAAGTACTATAAGATGAAAATTTTCAAAAACGGGATATTTACCATGTTTATTATTTTCGCTTTGCGGAGCAGTCTCAGTCTCGTGAACAAGACATTCGCAGTCAATGTCGAAATATCGAGCTCCGCAAAGCGAAAATAATAAACATGCTAAATATCCTGTTTTCAAATAATTTACGTAATAGAAGTAACCATGTTATTCTAAAATCTTATACTATAAGATGTGCTGACTAATTCGTAATCATTTCTGAGTCAAAATCTACCAACCTTAGGTACATTCTTCACCTTTTCGGTAATAATTTTTTTCATTGAATACAATTTTATTATATTAAAAGTATACATTATAAGTAAGTATTTTTAAAAATTCACGATGTATTAATAAAAAAATCTTTACAGCAATTTAAACACGATAAACATTAAACAAGTTCAAAATGATGTGGTTTAAAATTTTCACGACCAATATTTTTTATTAAACTAGTGTATAACAAAACGTGTTTACTTAAATAAATAAGTCAATCACCTACAAACTAATAACATATAAATGGCCCTGTAAAAACTCCAATAAATCTGTATCAAATTAAAATCAAAACTCACAAAAAAGCACCATAAACGCAATAACGTTTAAGCAGAAACGAAAACTCATTCTGTGGAAAAAAATTTTTCGTTCCCCACTTATCATCAAACGATATCGATTTAAAACGTTCCTGTAAAATTGTAGGCTATGTTGAACATGCAAGGCCTTGCTTCACGGCATCATTAAAGCGGTTTCGAAAAAGTTAGTTCGTGTTTAAATACACACGCAATTATTAACTACGTTTAAACATTTCAGCGTCGCAAACTAGCGTGAAAAACGAAATAATACGAATGATATATTTTAACTTGCATACATGGTCGTCTGCCATAAGGAAGGCAACTGCTTGTGTTTTAGGTAATATCCGGCTGATACAGACACATTTATATGTAATAAATTTATATACAAGGAAGACATATACATATAAATAGCTATATATTGCAGCCAGACTAGGCAAAAATCGAACTCACAACAAACCCTGGAGCAAAAATCACTACAAGACAACGGGCTAGGCTTAGGGACGTCTACATTGTCTACAACCCCTGGAGCAGAAAGCACTGCAGAACAACTAGCTAGCTTTTTTAAATTTGAATAATTTTAATTATATGCGTCATTCAACTCATTTTACGCGTCAATGTGTGCGTGTAGGTCACACTTATATATGTCTTTGGTTTATGTGTGACAAAATTCGTTACTAAATTTACGAGTAACACTCTTTCTTGTTCGGTTATATATATTTTTCATTCTTGTGTGCATGTCTATCAGCGTGTAATTTAGCCACTTATCACGTCAAAACTACTGAATTCAAAATAAAATGAGATAATTAGAATTAGATTATGGGAAAATTTGATTATGGATATCTAGTAAAATTAAGTAAAATTACAAGGATAGATACAGATAAAACTTTTTATATTAAAAAAAAGACGATTGTTCGCCTCTATCATTGGCCACAGCATCTTGTCAGATGATTGTTGCAGCGCTAGCGGGTAACATTCACGATTGTTCGCCTCACTGCACAAGAATTTTTATTTTTGTGTTACCCACACATGAGGAAAATTCGAAAATGTTTTTTATTATCATGTCAAAATTTTTCGATCCAGCGGGATTCGAACCCGCACCTCCCGACATCCCGTGTCCGGTGCTCTAGCCGTTGAGCTATGGATCTATGTCCAGCCGCAACGAAATTCTTGATATGATTTTTATTCGGTTTTTATATATAGATCTGTTTTCTACTCGTAAACCTGTTCCGAAAATGTACCTGCAGTTCTATGTTCAAATCCACATTTCGTTCACTGAACCATTTCAGGTTTGAAGCTTTACCGCCAAAGTGTACCTCCTGCTAATGTCTACTAGCAAAATATCCGTGCATTCGATGTTAATCCGAGCGTGCCTACGCAACATCCGCTGGAATTTAGGAATTCACGTCTACTAACCACACTTTGTATCTTGAATTTTAAACGGTCAACGACAAAATTGTAGGATATGTCAAAATTTATCAATAAAATAATCTCTATAAGTAAAAATCAATGTTGCTAAGCGCATAACTCGAGAATGGCTCGACCGATTCGACTAATTTTTTTTAAATGTTATTAGGCCAAAAAAGAAATTAAAAACAAAAATTGCGTGAACAATTATTATCAACTATTGACAGAACGAAGTCTGTCCGGGGAGCTAGTAATAAATAATAAAATAATCAATCCAAATCCGTGCTATAATTGTATTTTTATGCTGAAATCAGAAATAATTAAGGGGGTGATAGACGTACGAACTTAAAGTACGCGGTTTTTAAGCTCGCGTACTTACTCGGCTCGACGTCGGTGACACACGTGAAGCTTACTCATTCTGTATTGCGATGTCGTCGACAGCAGAAGCTTTGTGTTGTTTAGAAATTGTATCGTATTTCATTTTAAAAACATTCATTTCGAGAAATTTCTCAATCAAAATTAACAAAAACTACAAATACCTACGCTACAAGCGTTGCGCGTCCACAGACTGGCGAAACATAATTGTGTTTTCTCGCAAACGAAAAAAAAACCGACTTCAATTAGGTACATCGATAAGTAACAAATAGACGAAAAAAATACTCGTAGTCAAGTTAATACGCGTTATCTTTACTTAAAAAAGTACTCATTTTATCTAGATCATATTTAAATAGGACCACATGACAGCTTTACTACTCCATTAGTTTTTGATTTTACAACAAACATCAAAATCGGTGGCCCAGCAAAAAGTTATAAGTTATAATACAACGTAGGGTGACGAAAACACAGTCAAGTAAATACGCATTATTAAACATAACTCAAAAAGTACTTGTCAAATCTTGATTAAATTTAAATGGAAAAACATGACAAGCATAATATTTTGACTAAAGTAAGAATCATTAAAATCGGTACAAAAATTACTAACAAGTAAATAATTTAGGGAGGAAATAAATTAGGAACAAACATGTTCGCAATAAAATTTAAATGCGACTACACGACACACACCACCTTTAGATTAAAATAAAAATCATATAAATAGGTCCACCCAGTCAAAAGTTCTGAGGTAACATACATAAAAATAAAAAATAATAAAAAATACAATCGAATTGAGAACCTCCTCCTTTTTTGGAAGTCGGTCAAAAATGGCGGCTCGCGGCTCGCAGTGCTGCCACACGTACGAGCGGAGGCGGGTTACGAGCAAAATTTCAAACTTGTCGGATCGCCAACGAACTTACTCGGCGGTTTTAAAGTACGCGTACTTAGGGTGACACACAGGCGAAAAAGCTCGTCGAGCCACAAGTTCGCGTACTTACTCGCACGTCTGTCACCCCTTTATTGACTATAATGCCTCTCACTTTCTCTCTCTATCTCTTTCGCTCTCTTAGTTGTGATCACGATATTTCAAAACATGGATTAATTCAATACACGGTATAAAAATGAATATTTTGAAGTGTGTCGAATAGTAAATGATTTTTAATCCTTAACATTTTTCGCACGCCATTAACTAACTCGAACATTATGTTAATGCTTACTTTCAAAAATCTTATAGGTATTATGCAAGTATATATATATGGCGTAAGTTCAAAGTACTAGTAATACTGAAGTATTTCAAAACAAATCGCTCTTAGATAACATGTAGAACTTTATATAGCTATAACTAGAAGGTAATTGATGTATTTTTACTACGTACGGGTACTGTTTACATATTATCTGTACATATATAAAATAATTTACCTTTGTCGTATATAACTCGGAAGGTATCGACGTGTAGGTGTCCAAAGAACTGGCCGGCGATGATCTGCGCGTGTCGTCGTACTAATCGAAGGTATTTAGAGTTGGCGTCGTACGAGTAAGCGTTGTATCTGGAATCGGATCCCGGCGCTGCGTGTCCCACTATGTAGACCTAATAACAGTAACTGTTTCAGGTTAATCTTATACTAATAAAACAACACAACACCAGCAGGAAATATCTTGCCCAAAATTCGGAACAGCTCTACTGAGAAATTACTTCGACAATAATAATCTTGTATTAGATCATAGCAAATAGTGTTGTGTTCCTGTGATGAGTAAAATAGTTAGAGCTGCTGGAATTGTTGAGGTTAGAGTAGGCAACGCATTTTCAATTATTTGGGTATTAGAGAAAGAAAAACAATAATTTGAATTCGAAATCTATTCCAAAATTATTTATCAAGGATGCGTTGAAGCAGACAACAATGGTAACAATGGGAACTTGTTAAAATCTAAAGCACGTAAATAATTAAGTGAAGTGGAATTTAAATTATTTTTGATATCTTGGAGCCTTCTTCAATATAATACTCTTTTGAAATACCATCATAATTTCGAAGTATGTTTTCCAGGTATTTGAAGAGTTCTTGTTCTATTAAGTCAATTTTTAAAGTTCTAGTGGTCTTAATATGTCCTCTGTAAAAGCTTTGTAGTTTTTTTTATGTAATAAACACTGTAGTCTAAAAAGCTCTTATATAGGTAAGTTATATTTTAGAGGTGCGTAAAACACACAAAGTACAAACGTCTAGACCACGATAGACATCTATCTATATATATAAAAGTGATTTCCACCCATATTATATTGACCCATCACGATATCTCTAGAACCATAAGGCGTGAGACTTGAAATTTGATAGGAATATTCCTTTTGCCGAGTAGAGATCAGCTAAGAACGGATTTTACGAAATTCCACCCACAAGAAGGGGTTGCGGGGTTATTAACATATATGGCAAAAGGCAAAACAATGTTTGCGGGGTCAGCTAGTATGATATAAGAATCTATATACTAATATATAAAGCTAAAGAGTTCGTTTGTTTGTTTGAACGCGGTAATCTCTGGAGCTACTGGGCCGATTTGAAAATTTTTTTCAGTGTTAGGTAGCCCATTTATTGAGGAAGGCTATAGGCTATGTGTCATCACGCTAAGACCAATAGGAGCGGAGTCCACGCCGACGAAGTCAAGCACAGAAGCTTGTATGATATATAATGATAATAATTTGTCGTGTACAGAACTACGTAGCTCTATATCCATTAAGACTTATCTGTATGAATTAGTATCAACCAAACCAAGCATAGTAAAGATTATTACTATTAGTAGGAAAATTGTTGAATTAACCCTTAAGAAATATTATAGGAGCCGCAGTATCTATACTAATATAATATATTAAAAACACACTCTTCAGCTTTAAAACAAACTCTCAGCTCCAAAAAACAAACTCTTCAGCTTTATATTATAAAGCTGAAGAGTTTGTTTGTTTGGTTGTTTGTTTGTTTGTTTGTTTGAACGCGGTAATCTCTAGAACTACTGGGCCGATTTGAAAAATTCTTTCAGTGTTAGATAGCCCATTTATCGAGGAAGGCTATAGGCTATGTATCATCACGCTAATACCAATAGAAGCGGAGTACACGCCGACGAAGTCACGCGCAGAAGCTAGTAAAAAATATGGAGAGTTATATAGTTTGAAATAACGCAGAGCTGTGATGTAGATATTGACATTTCACTGCGCGTTTAGCATTTTTTGTACTTACTGTACTATAAAGTAACTATTTAATTTAAAAACATTTTAACTTTTAAATAACTGTAATTGTTATTAAGGATTTAACTCTTTTTCTATAAAAAAAATTAAGGAGCCCAGCCCCAACCCCAGTTTTAACCCCAGTAGCATATCGGAGCTGACACACATAATTTAATTTTAATTTAGGATTATCCTAAAAGTATTATTAAGTAGACGATAGTTAAATATCCAGTTGTGGCAAAGGAAGATAAGAAATATATTCTCTGAAGATATAATCGCACAAATCACCATATACCTATACAACACAAGGTTATATATTATCTATGTAGGTATTTCAATTTACTAGTAATATTCTATAGTGTAGTCATGTGTATCGTTTGGGTTCACTGCGTGATATGACCGCATATATGTTGTATAAAGGTAATATGGCAGTGATTACTTATAATATAACAATACTAGTGACCCGCCACGGCTTCGCACGGGTGCAATGCTGATACTGTCAACAACAAAAGATACGTTAGAAAACTCTAAAACTATCAATGTTTCTCTACGATACTATGCATGTATTATACATAGAAACCTTCCTCTTGAATCATTCTATCTATTAAAAAAACCGCATCAAAATCCGTTGCGTAGTTTTAAAGATCTAGGCATACATACGGACAGACAGACGGGAAGCGACTTTGTTTTATACTATGTAAATATATAAAATAATATAAAGGTACTTTGCATATATACTATCAATTATTTTAACCATACAATTTGACAAACCGACCGACCAGGGACACAAAACTACTTGAAAGCAATACTATTACAATAATTATTTTTAATATTGTAACTATTTTAGTCTTGAAGTTACTAGGAAATAAATTAAATTTTAAAAATAATTAAAACATTCATGTTACGTCTTCGGTTTGTTCGAATAAACAAAACAATCTCACCGGCCTTGAAGCGACTTATTGTTGAAATGGGCATGACGAAAGATTTAGAAAACCTCTTCCGTAATGTGGGTACACATTTACTATTTACGAAAATACCTATATTTCGGTAATAAACTTAAGTTTAAGGAAGTTTAAAACTATTTTTCTAATATGTTTTCAACGAGTGATACAAAACGGCTGCAGGTGTCATGGCGTCGGCTCTGACGTCACGGTACAGTAGTTCGTTCCACCTACGACCCACAAGTGCCCACAACGCCATCGACCACGACCGCTGAAAACCGCTCAGTGGTCTTATACACCGTCCAATCGTTTATTATCTTTTTGAACGCTCACGCCTATAAATTACAGGCTATTTTTCAACCATTTTCAACTTGTCGACTAGACTACTGAGCGGTTTTCAGCGGTCGTGGTCGATAGCGTTGTGGGCGTTATATGGAACGCGTATTATAGCGTGACGTCATGCGCTGTAATTTGTGTTTCAATCAAAATGGCCGATTGCAGTATTTTAATGTTTTATTTTGTTGAAAATCACAATAATCTTATTATTTTACATAAAACTAAACCAGTATTTTGAATTTTTTTTAATATGAGTGTTCCCTAAAATGATTAAATTGACGATTTTTTGATACTGTAGTCATGCCCATTACCTATGAATCCCCAGCCTCCCGAGGCGACGAAATCAAGAATAAATTGATTTCGCAAAAACGCTTTGTAAGAAAAAACAAAACGAACGTCAATCATTTTCCTGTTATTCACATTTCAGGGATTTTGTTACATAGGGAGTTCATATTTTTAAAACTTTAAAACTTCACAACCACGTAACAACAATTCATGTTGCCTTCAGCCGGTGATTTTTCTTACATAAAAACAGAACGGAATGTTTTTATAGCTACAATAGCTCATTGATTAACGGTTGCTGTCGACGAGCTATCCATGTCCATCTCTATATTTTTTTACTAGAGATAGCTTTTTGACGTAACCTCCACACGACTTGTGTTAAAGTTCTGTCACTAGTTAAAAAAAATGAGTGTGCTTTAGACCACACGACTGAAGTAAATCTTCTGCATAATAGGCCTGTACTGTGTCTTAGATATACGAAACGTATCTGGCTATGAGAGAAAGAAGGAAAGAAAATGTGTGCTCGCACCTCTCTCTTGCTCACATCACACACTCACATCACCACTTGCACACACATCACACTTTTCTTAACCGTTTCATCATGCATTCTCTTCCAAAAATGAAGTAAATTATTATTAAAATCGGCAATAAACAAGCTAAACGTCAATCTAATACCATTTCTTCACTTCTTTGGTCAGCAATCCTAATGTGACTCTTCTGGAACTCCAGATAGCTTTTGACCGTGGTTATAATTTGACATTAAGGTCTTTCAAAGTTATGATATCCTTTTCAAGCCGTCAAAATAATGTACCGAAAAATTGCGCTTTATTTAAATCATGTAGAATCAAATGTTTACATTATTTTTATTTATTTACAACAATTAATTTATCTAATATAGCAAAAATGTTTTTAAGACATACGTTTATTAAAAACGAATCTATAGAATATACGTTATCATATGTTAATTGATTAATTTTTAAAATATAATTCAAAATGTTTTCAGCTTTAAGCAGATACTAGAAGACATAATATACCTAATTAATATTTTTATCACTACATATTATAAAACAAAGTCGCTTCCCGCTGTCTGTCTGTCTGTATGTATGCTTAAATTTTTAAAACTACGCAACGGATTTTGATGCGGTTTTCTTCAGTAGATAGAGTGATTCAAGAGGAAGGTTTTTATGTATAATACATGCATATCATAGTAGAGGTACACTGGTAATTTTAGAGGTTTCTAACGTATCTTTTATTGTAGATAGTATTTAGTTTCAGCATTTCAAACGTGCGAAGCCGGGGCGGGTCGCTAGTAATATATAAATCAAACTTTAGAATAAATATCAATCAAATTAAAGACAAAAATAAATTCATATAGAGTTATCTGTCTAATATTTATACATTTTGATTCATGCCTTCTTCTTTAAACAACATTCATTTAAGTTTGATTTTGTAGCTGATTTTTTTTTATTTAAGTAAAAAATAAAAAAAAAATATAAAAATGATTGATGATTGATATTTACTAAAAGAATGTAAAAGTCAATAATTCTCGTTATTTATTTAATAAGACAAAGATATAAATTGGAAGCTCTTCGACCATCTTCAGAGCACGTAGTATTAGTATTTGTTTGTCACCCAATCAGCGCGGAAAAACAATTTAAAAATAAAATAAGAAAAGCCATCTTGATAATAAATAAAGCTACATTCGTAAACATACATATTAACATTGCTATTATCTACATTTCAAATTTCTTTTTAATCGAATCATTTTTGAAAAAAAGGAGAAGGTCAATTCGATATCGTAAAACAAAATAATATAAAAAATTTCATTTTCCATTTACATCTAAAGTTCGTCCGCTCTTAGAAATCATTACCAACAATAACAACGAAATCTACAAATCGTACTTAATAATCATATTTTACATTATAAACGTATTCTTCAAGACCTAGATTACAGCTTGCTAGTTGACGGTATCATAACTAGCTCGCCGGAACCACAGCGGAAGTCCGGAGCCAGGTTCGTAAATTACGAGATTAGAAATCCGTTTGTGTAATCCATACGAAATTTATACCAAATTAATGTAACTTTTTTGACCTACATACTATATTTTAATTCCGATCAACATTTTTATTTTCAAAAGAGCGACGATTTAACCTAGTTTCCAAATTTACAGATATTGATAAAAATTTTCAAATCTTATCTTATTAAAATAATAAATAATCAGACCATCCTAGAAATGTATCATAATATTTAAATATTGGATGGCTTGCACACTGATCACTAAAATTAAATTTGTAACAACACTCACAGGTTCAGTACCGCTCATTACAAACATTGAGGCCGTAGAGACATTTTTATGTAGCGTGGCCACTGGACAATAAAAATTGACATAAATATTAAGACTAACATCGTTCTGTATGAATAAACATAATTGTTAGAACTAGTTCGACCAGTGGTCGAAATTCGGCCATAATTAATATAAATTATAAGTTTGAAGATTATTAAAGTTCTTTTGTCAAAGACTATCTTATCTTTTATATAATAGTTATATATAGTTCTATAGTAATAACACAAAATAGTATATATGCGTGTGTGTCAAATACATAGTAGTGTGTGTAATGTTTTTTTTATTGATTTGATGTATTTTAATATTTTTATGCATAATTTAAAAAAATACTAGCATTATGCACTCCTCTATATAAACTACTAGCTTCTGCGCGCGACTTCGTCGGCGTTTACTCCGCTTCTATTGGTCTTAGCGTGATGATACATAGCCTAATAGCCTTCCTCGATAAATGGGCTATCTAACACTGAAAGAATTTTTCAAATCGGCCCAGTAGTTCCAGAGATTACCGCGTTCAAACAAACAAACAAACAAACAATCAAACAAACAAACAAACTCTTCAGCTTTCTATATTAGTATAGATAAGTGTGCGAAATTTCATACTCTCTCCGTCCGCGCAATTTTCGTAAAAATGGGTACAAAGTTTTTGCTTCACGTATTAATATATAGAAGATATAATATGTAACACAAGCTCATATTAGTCGAAATACCACCTAGCCATAACACGTAACCGAAAATTAAACACAATTAAAAGAACAATACCCTAAAAACAGTGGGATGAAATAAGTCTTTCGGGATAACAAAGACGCATCTATCACAATATGTGACCCAAATCAACGATGAACAAAATATTGCTTCATTAAAACGAAAACAAAAGCCTAACTTTTCTTAATGATACTTAATATTCAAACAATACAGTCATACGGTCTACGTGTTTCTAATATCTTCTACTATTAAACGAGCAATTCTTGTATATATATAGAATCTGAATCTCGGAATCGGCTCCAACGATTTTCGTGAAATTTAGTATGCAGGGAATTTCGGGGACGAAAAATTGATCTAGCTAGGATTCATTTAAAAAAATTCGTTTTATCCCTGTTTTTAGGCAATGAAAAAATATCATTAGAATACGAAGCTTAATTTCACAATTATTAACATAGCTGTAATAGCTTAATTAGGAAATCGGCGGTTGTCGAATCGTGTTGACCCGGGTTCAAATCTCAGTCTCCAGATAATTATTTTTTCTTTTTTTTTTAAATTTCACTCGTGATTTATTCTTTAAATAAAATTAAAATATAAAAATACCGTGAAGAAAAAACAAACAAAAAAAAAAATAAAAATACCGAGCTAGGCTCGGTCACCCAGGTACTAATGAATTTATAAAAAGATTATCCTAACTTAGTTACTAAACTGACTTCCGGCCAGTTTCAATATTCTATTTCTAAATTTGCTTACTGGAGATAGAATTTTGACGTAAACTCTATACAAATTGTGTCAAGAATCTATTGCTAGCTGGCAAATCTAAAGACAAATAGATTATTGAAAACGCCTGTTAGTCAATTTAAATATAGATTTATTTATATGCGTTATGTGAGTGTATATTGTTCACCTTAAATTACACAATCATTATCATGTTGTCTTTATTTCTCTATTAATTATTACAAAATAGTATGTGTAAATACTTGTTTAATTGTTTATTCGTGTGTATTAAAACTCACATTCTTCTTCCCTTTTTTAAATCTAACATTCTTCCCACACGTCTTAAGGCTGGTAAATAAAAAGAAATTGCGTGCGTACAAAGTACACATGAAAGAAGTGAAACTTCTTTGGCAAAACTTCTTTGGCTTGTTTTTGAAAAAAATAAAAAATAAAAAGCCAACGTCACGCGGTGTTCCCAGGCGGTCACCCATCCAAGTACTGACCATGCCCGACATTGCTTAACTTCGATGATCAGACGAGAACCGGTATATTCAACGTGCTATAGACGTTTAAAATTCGTAATGCCATGACGCGTTTGATCCGTAAAAATTTTACGCCTCATGCTCCTAAAGAAGTTTCACTTCAAAAAATTTATGAGAAAACTTCTTGAGACCTCACGGCAGAAGTGAAAACTTAATTGGCAATCGCAATCAAGCAATAACGCAATAAGACCCGAGTTCACCCGATAGAGCCTTTCATTGTTCAGCAGCGAAGAGCAGCTGTCTGTATCTTTCTCGCTCGGGTACACTCGGCGGTCCCGAGTTCACCCGATCGAGCCTTTCACCTCAGAGCTTGACGGATCAGCCTAACTTACGAAAAACCTACTTACGAAAAAATGTGCGCCAAAAGAAGTTTTCACTTCAAAAATAAAATATTTTATTTCAGATTAAACATCCATAGAGTATTAATAATAAATAAGGCTGTACAGCTTTAAGTCCGCCCTCTCTTTGATATATATTCTTTACATATTTGTACAATAAAGATAATACATAAAGGTACCGTTTAATACATGATGGAAAGAAAACTGATAGAAACTATGGATGACCTTAAATCCCCATGGCCTTAATTTTGGACGTAACTATACAAGTGCCTAAAAAGGTATTGAAATATACACATATATCTATATATATGTACATATTATATAGTAGTAGTAGAGATATTTAATTAAAATGAGGAGGCTTTTGATTAAATGAAGGTAGCTTTATATTATGATTTTACTGTAAAGAAAACGTTGTTATTAATATGGGTCTGTTAGTTTTTTCGATGAAAAATATTATAACTAATCTAGAAATATGAGAATCTTAATGCTAAATTTCGAGTGGGGGTTTTAAAAAAAAAACATTAAAACGCATAACTAAAATGTTACGGTCATAAAATTCACAGATGAGTAAGAACCGTCTTTATATAATGTGTTTATATACATATTTAATGCTTTCTAGGAAAGTCGATTAATTTAATACTAATTTTAATAATTTAGATGTTATTAATTTATATATAACTAGCTGTGCCCCGCGGTTTCACACGCGTTAATTTGAAAAAATAGCCTATAGTCTTCCTCGATAAAATGGGCTCTCTAACACTGAATGATTTTTTAAATCGAACCAGTAGTTCTTGAGATTAGCGCGTACAAACAAACAAACTCTTCAGCTTTATAATATTAGTATAGATAGATACACTGTAAATTTCGCATAAAATTTTGTATTTGAGTAGATTATTTGAGAAAATTTCTAAATTATCTATACAAATAAATAAAATTGGAGTGTCTGTTTGTACTAATAAAATAACCGCTTTTTTACCTAATGCATATGGATGTATAGGTTCACGGTACATACTCGAACATCTACTAAAATATAATTTATTACAATTTGTGTCTCTCTGTCTGTCTGTCTGTCCGTTTGTTCCAGCTAATCTCTGAAACGGCTCCACTGATTTTGACGGGGCTTTCGCTGGCAGGTAGCTGATGTAATAAGGAGTAACTTAGGCTACTTTTATTTTAGAAATTTATTTAATTTATAACTGCGAACTGCAAAATAACTTTTTTTGAATTCCTCGCGGACGAAGTCGCGGGCACAGCTAGTTTACAAATACATTCATAGAACCAATTTACTTTTGCGTCACATATTCATGACTTTTATCTCACTCCTGTTATATCACGTGACATCTCAGACGTGTGGAAGCGTGTCACTTTCAGTATTTTTTCTAGGAGAGAATTTGGCGCGTAAAAAATTGCGTTCACGTTATCTAATTTAAGTTATTACAATTTTATGTCTATTGTTGGTACTAGTATAAAATCCTAGTGCTTATTACGCATTCAGCATCTAACATCCCACTGCTGGACATAGGGCTTTTTATCCATTTTAAGAGAAGGATTGGAGCTTAATCTACCACGGTGCTCTACTGCGGGTAGGCGGATATGTTCCCTACTATGAGTAAGGATTGCTATCAGGTATTTATGATAACAACCTGGCCGATGGCTTAACATGCTCTCCGAGGCACAATAGGGAGACCCACAAGGACAATTAATATCCAAACCGGAAAGAAATATTTGTACAAATACATACGGGAATCGAACCCGCCAAATTAATGTTTTAGGCGACTACTAGCCACTACACCAAAGCGGTTGTTAAGAACCTTCTTATTATAAAGAAACTCGTTAGCTAGATAGCTGAGATCTACAATTATTATACATAGATACATATTTTATCTCAACATTCCTAATATTCGCAAATTACTCGGATGGAACTGTAACTCGCAACTAGTATAATATAAATATTAGTTTCACTTTATCTGTTTAAGTAAATTCCAAGTCTGAACTTTGTCTTAAATTAAACATGAATTATTTAAACTTAGTAAATTAATTTATATTAAATAATTGAATTGTAGAAATCCCTATAATTGAGATTTGAATTTGTAGAAGATTTGGTACATTCATGTTTATTTTGTCAAAGGGGTCAACAATCGCAAATACATCAAAGAATAGATAGCAATCGCGACGATTTCCTTTTCACGTAATTTAGGTGGCTTTATTTACAATGGTATTATCATTTATTATAGCTAATAAATCAAAGAGAAATATATATTTTTATACAGACTTTTATAAAGAGTAATGATAAACTCTAACCACGAAAGTTATATTAAAAAATGGAAAATAAATGTACAATAATGTTAACAAGGCGACGAAATATCTTAAATTATGACCGCAGCAGCCCGACTGGAGTAGTTCCCTCGACCTCACAGAAGACCACAGCTAAATAATACTGTTTTCAAGCAGTATTGTGTTCCTGTTGGTGAGTAAGGTGACCAGAACTCCTGGGGCTCCTGGGGCTGCAGAGTTCTATGAGCTACGGTAATTGCTTATTATCAGGTGAGCCGTAAGGCGCTTGTTTGCCGACCTAGTTATACAAAAAATGTAACAAGACAGAAAAGAAAGAAAGAAATAATATAACTATAATTATGGTGGCAGAAAAGACTGTACCTTTAATCACAATCGCTAAAGAGTTTATAATTTACAGAAATAATAACAGGGTAAGCGATGAATAATTATGACCTTTTATAGAACGCACGCTATTTGGTGACTGACGAGAACTAAAGTTAGACATTACAATTATTTTTTATTGAAGTGAAACTTCTTTAGGCGCATGAGGGGTAAAATTTGAGCAGCCGGTAACGCGGCAGCGTCATGACGGTCAGTACATGGATGTGTGACCGCCTGGGAACACCGCTAAGTTGGCTTTTTTAATTAGTTTGCTAAAGAAGTTTCACTCCTGACACGTGTACTTTGTACGCACGCAAATTTTTTTTTAACATATAAATTATATACGAGCATAATGAATTTTAAAAAATCTTTATAATATTACTGTGGGTACTTTACTGTACCTGTAAGTATGTAAAGTACTCCTTTAAGGAAACTTTTGTTCGTTTCCTTTATTTACATAGCTATTGATTTCAATAAAATCCGTAACATCCTTCCACTAACTCTATAATATTGTATTGATTTAAAACTAGGTTTGAAAGGTAAGTACGTATTTATAATTTTTAACCGACTTCCAATAAAGGAGGAGGTTCTCAATTCGATTGTATTTTAATTCTCTCTGCGGTCTATTGTGTGTAAGGCTTATGTATATGCCCGCTAGCGCAGTTTATTGCAATCTTGTGTTTTGCTCTTGGGTATGTGGATTCGATTCCCGTTCCGAAACCAGGTATTACATATGTTTATTTATGTATACACTATATTATTTACGTAAATGAATAATAAATAAATTTAACTGCATGCATTATGTAGCCTACCTTAGGAACAGATGACCGTAGGCGTATATTAATCACATTTATATTCATGTCTGTTCTTACCATTTCTTTGTTGGTTGTTGCTTTTTCCAATGTTTGATTCAGCCATTCCCACTGCCGTTTCGCCTGCGGACTATTTGCTTCACTGACGCTAAAGAGGTTCGTGTTTAGAGCTACGATTCTTAGTTGGCTGTGCGACTGCTCTATTGTGTAGTAACCACCTACGATGAAAATTTATTTATGTTATACTACCTCAGTTATAATTATAACTGAGGTAGGGCACAGCAGGAAATTTCCTGCTCAAATTATGGAGCAGCCCGACTGGGGTAGTACCTCGACCTTACAGAAGACCACAGCTAAATAATACTGTTTTCAAGCAGTATTGTGTTCCTGTTGGTGAGTAAGGTGACCAGAGCTCCTGGGGGGATTGGGGATAGGGTCGGCAACGCGCTTGCGATGCTTCTGGTGTTGCAGGCGTCTATAGGCTGCGATCTTGCCATCGGGTGAGCCGTACGCTTGTTTGCCGTCCTAGTTACATAAATAAAAAAAAAATGTTTAGGAAATTCATTTCAATTAAACTAAATACCAATAAAGTTAAAATAATACTCAACTAACGAGTAGCTTTAGTCTAGTTTATATATTAAAAGCCAAATGACTTAAATTTTAGCAAATTTTTGTATGGTATGTAAAAACTCTCTAATTTCAATTTAAGGATTCATCACTCTAATAGAAAAGCTCTCGCTGTAAATAACAAAGTTTAAACTGAACTATTCATAGCAACTAGAAACTGAACAAAAACGAAAATTGAAAACTAAAATGAATGCTCGAATAAAGTATTCTTTTAAATAAATAAAAAAAAATAAAAATAAAACATTTTGAAAATAAAGTAAAAGCAAAAATCAAATCGCTTATAACGAAACTCGAAAAACAAACCAAGAATTGAACTGAAGCTTTGACTGTTTTATCTTTATCCGATTAGTAAAACTGAAAATAGCTTGGCGTCAAAGTAAAATTCTTCAGTATCCAGCGTAGAGTGCAATTCAATTTGCAAAAGTTTTTTTTTTTAAGATATTGCAGTGAGCATAATTGCCAAAATTTCGAATACGATTTACACAATGGATATTTATGAGAAAGAATTGAGAACAGCAAATTCCAATTAATAGTTTTTGTCTTTCTTATATCATTTCCCTAACTAAATTTAATTTATACGTTTTTATTAACAGTTTTATCACACAGGAAAAGTAGTTTCGTTAAATTTACTTTAAATTTAAAGTAGGTATTAGCTTATTGAGGTAGGGTACAGCAGGAAATATCTTGCTAGAGATTTGGAGCAGGCCGACAGCAGAAGTACCTGAAGCTTACAGAAGATCACAATAATACTGCTCTCAGGTTGTTTTCCGTCTAAGTAGTTAAAAAATAATGTGTTTTTTATTATGGGTGAAAGGTTATGTTATTCATTGAACGAAGAGCTTCATTGAATGAAGAACTAGCTATATAAAACTCGTTACGCTTCTGTTTGCCTAGTAACTAATGGTAGACATAAGTTGTCGGGTCTAGAACACTCGTGAAACTTAATGAAATAGTCAACTACTTAATAGTACTTATGCTACCCTAAATCAATACTTATAATAAAAACTCTGTATTCATTACATTAAAACAGTAATTTTTCTGCGATTCTTACCGTTTTTTAATGTTTGTAACGCTTCCATTGGTAGCCAGTGACTCCAAAGATTAGTCAAAGTCTCAGAGGGCGCTGGATCCGTGTGACCCAGAACAGGAAATACGAAGTGGGAACTAAATGTCGTACGAAGAAGCTCCGTCACGTTTCTGATTGCCTGGTACCTATCGTCTTCATTACTGGAATAATGTGCTGCGACAATGTCTCTGAAAATGAAGCAATGAATTTAAAACGGTAAATTATTTTCTCACTACGTAGAGTAGAATATATAATGTTTTTCATTTTCAATAACGCCAAGAAATCAATTGATTTACAAATATATATGGGAGTAGATATTTCAATTAAAACATCGTGGAAACTCGTAATCCTTGTCAATTAGTGAAAATACAGAAAAGATTATTTGCGTTATAGAGGCTTAAATCGTAACAAGAACGATCCGATGAACAACAATTTAATATAAAGGATTATTATTCTTTTTTATTTACTTAATTACTCACCCTGTCCATAGAACAAATTCGACATTTTCAGAATGTCTTGTTCTCATATATTTAAGTGCAGACTGTATAAGTTCTAGAGAGCTATCGCAGGAGTAGTCACCTAGGCGACCGAGTGCCCGATGGTGACCTGAGCTCCCACGCTCGTCTGCTCTTCGACAATCTAGGAAAAATATATTTTTTATTATACAAACCATTCGCTGATGGGATTGTCCATTAGTCTTAAAGAAGAAAAAAATCGTATAAATTATAATATTATGCTTTGTCGTTTAGCCTGTGCGCAACTTTTATTTCATATTGAGTCTAAAAATGTTCTGAAAGTCTCATAAGTAGCTAATAAAGCCTATATAAATGTGGCGGTTTCTATGGATACGAAATTGTACTGCTTTAAGTATACCTTACGTATATATAATGTGTAGTAAAATATAATATTCCTAATACAATTGATAAATACATTCCTAAGAAAATAAAGAGTTGGTTTTGGCTCCGACATGCAACTGGAGTATATTCCTTAAGAACGATTTACTTGATATTTAAAATTAAAATGTTCTATTGAGGATGTATGGATGTAAAATATATCTACATGTCTAACTTTCCATAAATTTTAAATATATATTAGAATTGATTGCGATTTGCGCTGCATTGATTGAAAAAAAGAAAAAAGGACTTAGCCGATGATTTGAAAGAAATATTTGAGAATAAAAGCCTCTTTTAACTTCGTGTTATTCGTACCGGAAATTGATAAAATCGAACTAAAATGACAAAAAGATATATGACTGTATCGTAGTCAATTCATGGGCAAAAAATTATTTTCAGAAATTTTTTTTTTGCGTTTGTGTGTAATTCACACACGGCAGAAGTGAAACTTCTGAAAAGTTGCCGACAAGAGATTTTTTTTTACCAACAATATAAAATGTCATTCCGTTCTATACATTTATGGATTTGTTTCTTTTCAGAACGATTCTAAAGGAGGAGGATTCTAAATGGATTCACATCATAAAAAAAAAAAATAAGTAGCTAAATAAAAATACAAAAAAAATCACAAAACAGTTACTGGAATGGAATTCATTACAATTTTATACCTACATCTTCTAGTATCACCCTGTGCTGTGTATAGCGGATCGTAGTGAAAGTCGGTTATGTGCCAGAAGTAGCCTGCAACAAAAATGTTAATATACTTATTTTATTCATTTAACACATATTGATTTAACTGAGGTAGGGCACGGCAGGAAATTTCCTACTCAAAATATGGAGCAGCCCGACTGGGGTAGTACCTCGACCTTACAGAAGACTACAGCTAAATAATACTGTTTTCAAGCAGTATTGTGTTCCTGTTGGTGAGTAAGGTGACCAGAGCTCCTGGAGGGGGATTGGGGATAGGGTCGGCAACGCACTTGCGATGCTTCTGGTGTTGCAGGAGTCTATAGGCTACGGTCTTACTATCAGGTGAGCCATACACTTGTTTGCCAACCTAGTTACATAAAAAAAAGAAAAAAAATTAAAAGTAAAAATAATTTCGACACAAAAAATATTTACTTAATGTAAGCATCGATCGTTCTATAGCAATTTCTTTCAGACACTGCAACAATAAAAGCATCGCAAGCGCGTTGCCGACCCTGACCTCGACCCTCCACAGGAGCTCTGGTTACCTTACTTAACACCTTAACACAACACTGCTTGAAAGCAGTATTATTTAGCTGTAATCTTTTAACACTGTAAATTAAACAATGCTAAAAAATATATCGTCATAGACTAGAACATTAATTTCCTTTCCAAGTTTTTATTTAGCTATATGACAAATTTATGTATCACGGTGTACCCTTCCTTTATCATTCAAATCGGCTCCATCTTTCACATTCATAATATTGCATAAATCAATTCAATATTCAACCATATCGTTTACAATTTTTATACGAATACATATTTAAAGATACGCGTAGAACCCTACAAAATATTAATGGTTAAATAAATCTTCTCCAGTATTGACTACGTTAGTACAAAGCGATGATAAAAATAAAAAAGAAATCATGTTAACAATGAGACAAAGTCGTCTTGAATATTTTCAATGCGAGAAACACTGCAGATATCTTTTAAATGGGAAATAAAAATAGCACGCGACCCCAATGCGAGTGGATACACAATTCTAAAAATGGAGCTTGTAAAACACTTAACACAGTAGCCGGAGCTCCACTAACACTTAACATTCATTCTTGACATAGAATTAGCGAGCACATTACTGTTCCACAATGCAAGTTGAAAACGAACTGCTACGGGCAAACCTAACAGTTTTATTTTACTTCTTAGATATTAATATCTTACCGCATAATATATTTTTATAAAAAGACAATAAATAAGTTCAAAGTTTATATTACGAAGATTTCAATAACAAAGCATATTAATTGTTACAAAGTACCCGAGCGGCAAACAAGCATACGGCCCCACCTAATGGTAAACGGTTCACATAATTATCCTGTAGGAACCTGCAATCCAGAAACATCGCAAGCGCGTTGCCGACCCTCTCCAAGAGCTTTGGACACCTTACTCACCACAGCAACACAACACTACTTGAGAGTATAAGATTTTAGATTAACATGGTTACATACTTTTATTACTAAAACTTTTCGAAAACGGACTATTTACCATGTTTATTATTTGCGGAGCTCGATATTTCGACATTAACTGTGAATGTCTTGTTCACGAAACTGAAATTTGCGGGTAGATTTTGACGGCTTTAGTTGTGTCAATACCGGACTACCTCCTTTCTCATACGTTTGCTGCGTAAACACTGGTCACCACTACTATAAATAAACACTGTAAATATCCCGTTTTCGAATAGTTTTACTACTTGAGAGTAGTATTATTTAGCTGTGATCGCCTGTAAGGTTAGGGGTACTTCCTACAGGATTGAAGCATAATATTTTCTTGCTGTACACTACTATAATAAAACACAAACAGAGACGTGTAGTGAACCTACAATAATATTTTTTCTATGTACTTTTTTAATTTCGAAAACTGTTTATGGTTAAGTACTATTGTGTTCTATATTTCTTTATATTGCTGTAAATACCGTTTGTTTCCAAAATAAAAAATAAAATATGACTGAAATTTCAATGTTTGATTAATTTATTGACGTCGATGAAACCGTTTTTTCTACATTGGGTCTATTGAAAACCATTATGCCAAAGGAATTAATCAAATCATTGAAAGTTTTTAAAAAAAAGTAACTGTTGGGTTTCTTGTCGATATCTGTATTATATCCAAGGAACTTATATTGATTATATCTTGTTTCTTAAATACTTTTTCTTTACTTTTAATTGATTCCTTTCTTTTCTACTGCTTAATTTAATCGTTATTCAAAGCAACACTCAATAAACTTTTTTTACAGGTTTTTCAGACGCGCATTTGAAACAATACAGAAATAAAATAGGATGAATTAATTTAATTACATAAATCCTTTCCAATATAAAATAAAATATACTATTTGGGCTGTAATTAATTGCATTAATTATATTATTAATTCTATTATTGAATTTAACTGTTTTCATTAATTAATAAATGAAGCATTCACATTTATGTATCAGCAACCGTAATAAATTAATTAAGCAATTTGATCCCGGAGTCAAATTAATAACTGTATGCTGCAAATGGAACAAAAAATCCATGTTCTTCACGTGGAATTTATCTAAGTATTACAAGATACTATCTTTAACCTTTTTTATGAATTGATACAGACTACTAATGTTAAAAAAAGTTTTCTTTCTTTCTTTCTAATGTGTTTTTATATATTTTTATTATAATTAAAATAAAATACTAATATAGTATTAGACAGAAACAAGTGTCTCCTGAGTCTGCCTGTAACAAACCAACTGTTATTACAACAGAAGAAAGAAGACTAGGTACTCGACTGAAGAAAGTCTTCGGAGAGACATAAGTAAATACAATATTTAATCTTTATAACGAACTTCCAAAAAAGGAGGAAATTTTCAATTCGATTTTTTTTTTAAATGTACTATTATCACCTCAGAACTCACCTCAGAACAGTCTCGGATGCGAGTTCAATCTAATACTAAGCGTTATAACTTAATGATTTTTTTCGCATGTATAAATAATTCTTACACCTTTGGAGAAAGAGAATATAAACACTGTACTGAGGTAGGGCACAGCAGGAAAATTTCTGCTCAAAATATGGAGCAGCCTGACTGGGGAAGTACCTCGACCTTACAGAAGACCACAGCTAAATAATACTGTTTTCAAGCAGTATTGTGTTCCTGTTGGTGAGTAAGGTGACCAGAGCTCCTGGGGGGATTGGGGATAGGGTTGGCACGCGCTTGCGATGCTTCTGGTGTTGCAGGCGTCTATAGGCTACGGTCTTACCATCAGGTGAGCCGTACGCTTGTTTGCCGACCTAGTTACATAAAAAAAAAAAAACAAATAACAAAAACTCGTAGCAATTTAGCTTATTGAAATATGTTTTTTTTTTTTTAAACTACACCCCAAAGACACAAAGGCATAGTTCTGGGTCGGTGTCTACAATTCCTCTTACCAGATGCCAGTTCTATCAAGTATGCCTCTCGCACTTTCTTTCCACATACCTACTAGATATATTCATTCATCATCTTTCATACTCAGGGTGGTTTCCCAAACTACTTTTGCCTAGTTATACCGAATGATATATATATATATATATATATATTGAAGTATGTTAGTATTTATAACATCAAAACTAATATCAGTGTTAAACCGTTCGGTATAAATTATATCATCTAAGTCTTAATTCAAAGAAAGAATATAATTACAATTTATAAAACGAAAAAATCTCTACCCCAAACATTTACCGAAGCGAGTTTACATAAAAACATTAGCAAACAAAATGGAAGAGATAAAAACAAATTACGCTAAATTCTCTAAGCCATAAGAAAACTGTGTCGCTGCTCGCTGTAATTTGAACTTATCTGCAACGACCCAAGTTGAAGCAAAAACAGCTGATTAATGGCCCTTAGAAGAAAATGCGTGTTCTAAGTTGGAATAAGACATGTATATTCATAACTACTATATAAATAACTGTACGTTTTTGCTTGGCTATTAAAACTGGTAACAGAGAATTTTCAACTACATTTGTGTTATCAAATACATTTTTTTTTTCTATAGAAGTAGGTTAATTAAGTTCGTTCTAAGAATAAAATTAAAATTAGTGAAAGTATTCACTTGAGATGTCATTAAAATAAATACTTATTTAGAAAGGTTTTGAGCTACAGCTTCATCGAAATTTCGATCAAAAGTCAAACAAATTTGACATATTATTATACATCGTTTGCTTTTGTTTTTGATTGTATTCAATAAATAAATAAACGCTTCACACTCAACGGCCCAGAGTGGGATTTTCTCCTGTGTCAGGGGTTCGGAAACACACACAATACACAAGCACAAACGCCCAGACCACGACAGACGTCTATATGGCCAATACAAATGATTGTCATGTGCGGGGATGGAACATACAGTGCTATAACCGCTGCGCCAACGCATCGTCAAATACCACTACCATACTTCAATAAAAACCATTTAATCCTTAGGAATAATCCATCTCACTGGTGACGCTATAAAGGCCGATAGGGCCAACAGCACTCGACAATTCGAAAAAAAAAGGAATAATCATAAGTCACGTCTAACACGTAGGTACACTACACTTGAAAAACGCGTCGATACTGTCAAATGATTGATCAAAAACGTAAGTTTGGCAAATTGTTTGATCATTTACAGGACAATCGTGACGTCAATACCATCATCAATGATAAGCACCAAACATTAATTATGAATTTCAATGCAGGTAAATCCACGTCAGTCAACTAGTTCTAGAAATTTTATTGGCTGGCTCTCATAAAACTTAGAGCGCAATTGACAATCGATCTGAATAATAAAATGAGTGACCAGCTATTAGACATTGGTAATAATCCAGATAGTAAAAACTGTACATTATAATACAAAAGATGTGAATTTTTTTATGTTAGCTGATGACGATAGCTTATAGCTTTTCCATATTAAAACCTTATCTTTTTTTTTAAATAAAATGAAACGTTATGAAGAGTTACGAGTGCCCTTGATAGCTTAGTTAAGATGAAATTAAAATTTAAGGTTTTAATTAATTTCAAATCAAGTGTAAAAAGCAACAAAATACTGGTATGAAATTAATTACTAAATCTGCTAAGACAACGCATACGTAACATAATTATGTAGGTACATATAACAACCCCGCAATAATCTTACCGCTAATAAAATACTTCTATTTCGGAAAAAGTTCGGACCATATTCTATTACGTTGTTTTATTATAAATTGGGGAAATCTACAAACAGTAACACTCGCTATAAGATGTTTTGATAAAAGTACAAAGACAGAACCGAGGACTTTCAAGGTACAGAAGAGTGATCCATAAGAATACACATCAAGGCTGAATCAATTACTTAAAAAATGTTCAAATATATTCCACTTGGGCTTATAATCATTATGAAAAAAAAAATGTTCTTTATGATATTGTAAAAAATGAGGTCAGTACTTTACCTACATTTTACTTTAAAATCAAGAGGAAATGAAACATCTTTTTCGGATTTATTAAGTTTTTAGATGCCCGACGTTTCGGATACTTTACAGCAACCATGCTCACGGGAAGACTTAGGAGGAGACTTAATAAACCGCGATAAAATCCGAAAAAGTTGTTTCATTATAATCAAGAGGTATATCTAATAAATTCGGATTTTTAGCAGAAGCGTGCTAAGTGTGTAACATCATAGCAATTTCAATACCATAACTATATAAATAAAAATATGTGTTGCTAAGCGCATAACTCGAGAATGGCTCGACCAATTCGGCTATTTTTTTTTTGTATATTCCTTAAGGCCCGCAGATGGTTTTTATACATAAAAATTATAATTAACTGTTGACAGAACGATGTCTGTCCGGGCAGCTAGTATATAATAAATAAAAATAAATCGCTAAAATGTATCATCAGACATCAGTTCAGCCTATTGCAGTCCACTGCTGGACATAGGCCTCCCCAAGTTCGCGCCAGACATCCCGGTTTTCCGCAATCCTCATACAGCCCACACCGGCAATCTTACGAATATGTAATGTATGTAAGCGCGTAACTTAAGAACGACTGTCTTAAAATGGATTATCTTTTTTGTGTTCGTTATAGCCAGGACAAGGTTAAAAATATTGCTATACGAAGTTCACCGGGTCATCATCATATTATAAAACAAAGTGGCTTCCCGCTGTCTGTGTGCTTAGATCTTTTAAACTACGGAAAGGATTTTGATGCGGTTTTCTTTAGTAAATAGAGTGATTTTAGAGAAAGGTTTATATGTACCTATAATACATGCATAATATAGTAGAGGAACACTGATAGTTTTTGCACCCATGCAAAGCCGGGGCGGATCGCTAGCAAAATAAAAACATAATTTTCTCCCAAATAATGGTCTATATAAAGTAAACTGATATTAAATTGAGTAATCGCCTATTTGTCTTTGCTATACCTAAATATTATAAGTAATTAAATTCTACCTCGTTAACTCAGGATAGTAAAATGTCTGGCTCTCTGGATATTTTCACGACTTAATTGTAATAATTATACGATATCTCCTTTCGTTTGGTTATTCCAATGTTTATATTAGAACAGTATAATTCAAGAATAAAATAATGATCAAAGGGAATTATTTGTGATATTTTATCATTGGTATTGGTTGATGATTTATTTATTGTATAACATTTAAAGAGATAATTTTTTATGTATCAACGTTTAAATAATAAATACAAAATTATTATTTTAAATAAATTAACAAACAAATATCTTAAACATACACATGGTCATCGTTCATAAGGTAAGCGCCATAATGCTTGTGTTATTAACAGCCGTCACTAATGCTCGACCTCAATAAGATATCTTCATAAGCTACCTCTCCTTAACATTAATTACTTACAAAACGGTGGAAAAAGGCTATATTAAAGAATTTCGCTATAGTCTGAAATTGTGAATATCGTGTGCTAATCGGCTGTAGAGATTTCTCTCCTTCTTAGTAGGAGAAGCCTCTTTCAAACAGTTGAATTTTTACTGACGGTTACACTACAGTATATCCATTATCTTCTCTTTAAACATATCTCATTAATAAACCAAAACAAAGCATTAGGCGTTATGCTTTTTGCTTTGTTATAAGTAATAGTAAATACTCAATACTGAAATTATGTTTTTACTAGCCTCTGCGCGCGACTTCGTCGGCGTGTACTCCGCTCCTATTGGTCTTAGCGTGATGATACATAGCCTATAGCCTTCCTCTGTAAATGGGCTATCTAACACTGAAAGAATTTTTCAAATCGGCCCAGTAGTTCCAGATATTACCGCGTTCAAACAAACAAACAAACTCTTCAGCTTTATATATTAGTATAGATATCACGCACGATTCGCCTCTAAAAGTCACCTAAATAGATTTACACACGCCGCACGCTGAACGACGGAATATTAACATTATACAGCAGGTGACAAAGATTCGTCTTATTTACGACCAGTAAAAAAGATATTGTTTCAAAGGCATATTGTGCTACCAACTCTCGCTCTTTATAGATAAACATTACGACGCCCTAACGTTTTTGCTTATTACTGAATATAACATTGTCTTAACGATTTTTATATGAAGATATGAAATTATACTTTGATATTTTATGAACATGATTTATGATATCATTGACTTTCTATTTAATGTATAATAACGATAGCACAAGCAACACTATATGTATTTATAGGTACACCCTATTGCACGCGTCACACGCTTAAGCGTGTGGGTGTGCTTTACTATCGAAAGACGGCTCTGTGTCCATTTTCCAAGATAAAATCGTTCTTATACGTTAAGTTAGGCACTGAATTTAAAAAAAAAGGTTGTTTCGGAAACTAGACATGTTAATCTATAAAGTCAGCGTATTTTCTTTTCATTTTGTTTAATATTTATAACAAAAAAAACGTAATTAAAAAGTGATATGTCAGCTGTCCGTTGGTCTGTGCCCTTTTGTTGTCTTCACATTTTAGAAAAATATAAACAATTAATTGTAATAATTTCTTTTGAATAATACTTCATTCACTCTAAGGATGAACTGTATATCTTTTTATGATTGAACTCTTAACCGTTTTAAAGATATTAACGAAATTCGAAAGATTTTCTGGGTTTCTTTCATAAATATTTTTTCTTTTTTAAACCCCGGCGCAAAACGAGGGGTGGTATAAGTTTAACGTGTCTGTGTATCTGTGTAACTGTCTGTGGTACTTTTTTCTAGTTGATGAGGGGATCTGACTACCTTCCTTATGTCCTATCGATTCGAAATTTAAAGTACCGTGTTACTTTAATGATATTGAAAGTATATGGTAGGGTAACCATGACCTGATCAGCCGTTCGAAGATCATCAGCTCTTTATAAGTTGATGAGGGAATCTAATTACCTTCCATATGTCCTATCGATTCGAAATTTGGTACCGTATTACTTCAATGATATTGAAAGTGTATGGTAAGGTATCGTATTATGTATAGTAAGGATTCCGCCAACCCGCATTGGAGCAGCGTGGTGGATTAAGCCCTTTAATATATATAACAAAAAAATATAATCAAATAATATATCTACAGCTGTCCGTTGGTATGTGCACTTTTAGTTGTCTTCTCGTTTTAGAAAAATATAAACAATTTTAGCGAAATGTATAAGCTATTGAACGATCGGATAAATAATAAGATGTTATCTATCTTCGCTGACTCTTTATTGAAGAATAATAATGATAGAAAAACAATACTCAAGTAGCAAAATATAAAAAAGTAGCAAAATACAAAATATAATTATAAGATAATAGAAAAACAATATATTCAAGTAGCAAAATATAAAATATAATTATAAGATAACGTGCTACGTGTACGTACATAATTTTACTTACTAAATTGAAAAACAAATTATCAAGAAGAATTTAAAATCAAATTCTTTGACGACTATCAAAAACACGCCACATTACTCTCCTCCGAGACCGAAGGTCAATAGCCGGTTGGGGGGCCAGTGGAACCAGATGCTGCATAGCTCTCAGTGAGTTGGAACTGTCTACGGTGATGCTTGCGAAGCCTGCGTTGCCGTTCAAGCTCGAGGTTACCAGCTTAGCGAATGACCACCAGTTTAGCAAATGAGCTCGGTTTAGCGAATGGATGAGCGGATAATAAAATATTCGCTAGCTCCGCAGACTTTTTATTACTGAATTGCTATTTTGTTATAATATAAAAATGAATCAAGTAGCAAAATGTAAAATATTAACAAGAAGAGCTTAAAATCAAATTCTTTGACAACTATCAAAAAATATTTTTATTAAAATGATAAAAAGAGGTTTTTATTATTATTTATCTAAAAAGTCTATATATGTAGAGACGCCAATTAATTGTAATTATTCCTTTTGAATAATACTCCAGTCACTCTAAGGATGAACTCTTTTTCTTATTATGACTGAACTCTTAACTGTTTTAAAGATATTAACGAAATTCGAAAGATTTTCTGGGTTTCTTTCATAAAAATTATCACCGTCTATTTTTTTTCCTCTCTTCTTTTTCATGAATTATTTATTTTTTAAATAACTTCTGCTGCATCTAGCGACATTATTGATAGTTTTGGCAGTGAAGTTAAAATTGTATCTATGTTTCGTGACGTGTCGACAGATTTTCGATAATATAAAATGCCAAAAGAAAATAAAAACTGTGCAAGAAAACGTAATCAATTACAACGTGATTATAAAAGAGAACGTCGTAAAAATTATGAGTCTTTCGAAAAATTATAAAGATGATGTTATGATTGAGCTGAATAAACCTGAAAGCTGCTGTCTTGGAAATAAACATAGTGGAATCTATTCTGCTCAAATTCCTAATAAGGATGATGTAAACCTTGCTCAAAAAAAAATGTCGAATGTCTCAAGTTCGTCAAAACGATGATTTTAGACAAAGCGAACGAGAAAAAGATAGGTTAGCTAAGCAGGCTCAGCGATAATTTAGTGCCTACCTTAACATATAAGAACGATTTTATCTTGCAAAATCGACACAAAAAATAATAATATTTTATTCAATTCATCATCATCTCCCTGCCCTTATCCTATTTATATAGGGTCGGCACAACATGTTCTTCTCTTCCTCAGACTCATGTTGTAAGTGATTTGGCATAATATTATTTTTACGACCGGCCGCCTGCCTGACATCAACCCTCCTTGGGAATCAATAATGAGATATGTTAATAACATTATTATGATAATTCGTCAAGTTGCAATGTGTTTCCCATTTCATATTGATTATCTTCATTTTCTAGTAAATTTTTATCTTCATCAGGATATTTTTATATTTAGATTTTTCTAAGCTCAGTGACAATATGTTTGCATTCCTGACTTCTGTTCAATTTCTTTATGGTTCTTTCTTTTGTGTTTACTAATCGCTTCTGGTTCAGTTGAACGTGTCTCATTTTTTTCTTATAGTGTTTATTTGGTAATAAAACTGTTCCTGAATTTGATCCAATGTCCAGTAAAATTTCAAATCTGCCATTGTCATTAATAATAACGTAATATACCACACGTTAACACAATAGCGAACTAAACTAGCTTGGATCGGAAGTCGAAAAGAAAGGACAGTCTTCATTAAGTTTTATGCAGCTCCAAAAAATAAGAAGGCGTATAATACCAGTCATAAGCTGATTTCATGACTTCTTTATTAATTTTAGTTAAAGAAAATTAAGTCCAATTTTATTTAATTTTGTTTTATAATGTATTATCGTATTTTACATTTAATTTTGAATTTATTATTTATTTAATTTACTTGCAGTTTACAAGCAATTATCACATGTTTTCACCAATATTTTATTCAATTGATTTCTCTTTTAGGTAATTATTATTAATTTCAATTCGTAACACAATGAGCGTGTGAGGCGTGCACTTTTGGATTTTCCAAATTATTTTTGTTATGTATTATGTTTATTAACATAATGTCAGCTAAAATGAACAAGTTTAATGTAAATTGTCATTTATAATATTCTAAATAATTTAAAAGAACATAAATTATGGATTCAATCATTTATTTTTTCTATTTCATAGTCTATTTTATTATACACTATTCCCAATGCATAAAAATACATTGAAAAGGATCACTTTAAAAACATCTTATAAAGTGTAAATAATTGGTTCTAACAAATAGACCAAACTCTTAATACACTATAAATTGACACACCTATATTATAATTATATATTATAGATTGACACACTGGGGATTTTACTGGGGGTCGTTAAGTAGGAAATATTTATTTAATTTTATTATCAAAATTCCTTAACTGAGGTAGGGTACATCACAAAATATCTCGTTCAAAATCTGGAGCTGCCCGACTGGGGAAGAACCTTGACCTTACATAAGATCACAACTAAATAATACTGCTTTCTAGCAGTGTTGTGTTCCTGTAGTTAGTAAGGTGACCAGAGCTCCTTGGGGGATTAGGGGTAGGGTCGGCAACGCGATTGCAATGCTTCTGTTCTTGCTGGTGTCTATAGGCTACGGACGCTACGGTAATCATCTACGGCTTACCAGCAGCTGAGCCGTACGCTTTAAAAAAAAATAAGTAAACGTTGTATTAAAATACCATGCTTCAACACCAAGTTAACTAAAATGATAGGTAATTTTCAACGTTTCATTTCTTTGATACTCGACAAAGTGACTCTAAGAACTTGAAGCTTGCGGTCGGTGTAGACTAATTAAGTCTGCAGTGCGCTAATGAACTTTTGGGGATCGTTTGAAACTTGCGAGCGAAGAAGGCAGCCTGTTCGTATTAACAACTTACTAAAAGGTTATTACCTTGGCATTTTAAATCTGTTACTAAACATGAAATATCTATTAACGTACTATATTATGGAAACTAAGTTCTACGGAGATTTTATGAATAGATTTTCTTGTTTAAAGGAAGGAGCTGAGAAGTTCTTTTTCCTAGCATAACATCACTATTATATTATGTTTAAATATTGCTTAAGCGTATGTAGATATATGGATGAAGTTTTTTATATACGGAATGTATATGAGTGTAATTAATCGTTAATTACTTTTTGAAAACGAACGACATAATTTACTAAAACTATTAATTGCATGCTTTACTTATCTATACTAATATTATAAAGCGGAAGAGTTAGTTTGTTTGTATGCTTGAACGCGCTAATCACAGGAACTAATGGTCCGATTTAAAAAAATTCTTTCAGTGTTAGATAGCCCATTTATCGAAAAAGGCTATAGGCTATATATCATCAAACTAAGACCAATACGAGCGTGTCCACGCGGACGAAGTCGCGGGCAGAAGCTAGTAACATTAATATTTATAAATGAAACAACTTTTTTGGATTTTATCGCGGTTTATTAAGTTTTTTAAATGCCCGACGTTTCGGATACTTACAGCAGGAGTCCTTTGAAAAATTGTTTCATTATAATAAGTGAAATTCGCATAAACATTAGAAAATAATAATATTTATAAACTTAAACATTTTTCATTATTTAATATGTGCTACATAATGCCATAAATGTAAACTAGTTTTCACAATGTCATATATAGCATTATTTAAATCAAAACAAGCAGACTCGGCAAACTTTGTAGGGACATGTTTTTTTTCTTCCGAATACATAAAAAAAAAATATTTTCTCTTATACGAAGTTTGTCCCCACAATAATGGACACAAAAAATAGTTATTTCATGTTATGTAGTCCTTCGGAAGTTATGCGTGTACATATACGTTTAAGCGATTCAGTTGTACTTATGTAGATATTATAATATCTAATTAATAATAGCTTCTAATGGTAAAATAATGTGATTTAGAATATTAAATATGTGAGAAAAGATTGAATATTGAATTTAGGACAGAACTTAATAAAAATATTTAATCAAAATTAATATAAACTAACCCTTTTTAGGGTTCCGTACCCAAAGGGTAAAAACGGGACCCTATTACTAAGACTTCGCTGTCCGTCCGTCCGTCCGTCCGTCCGTCCGTCCGTCTGTCTGTCACCAGGCTGCATCTCAAGAACGGCGATAGCTAGACAGGTGAAATTTTCACAAATTATGTATTTCTGTTGCCGCTATAACAACAAATACTAAAAACAAAATAAAATAAATATTTAAGGGGGCGATAATTATTTAATTATTTATTACTCTCCAACGCCATCTATTAGAAATTTGGAAAACTTCGTCGATAGACTACTAAGTTTTCCAATAGCGGCATAGATGACGTTACAATTAAATAAATGTTTTACAGAAAATTTACTTATATTTAGTCTAGTCAATGGTACGGAACCCTTCGTGCGCGAGTCCGACTCGCACTTGGCCGATTTTTACTTTAGGTAAGTGACAAGTTAATAATATTGATTTTAAGTATTTTTTATTCTAAAAATAATATTTGTATCAACTCTGTCTACTATTGTGTACGAACGTTATTCTTTGAAGAAAAACCTTTGCAGGAAAACGGAAAATTATACTTCACGTTGCTTTTTCTCTATATCCGTCGTTAAATATGGTAAGTAAGATATTAATAGATGTTAATAAAATATAATTTGAATACTAAACTATTCGTACTTTTTTTTACTCCCCTATATAACTGAATTGAAATAAAGTAGTAATTAATAATTTTTAAGTTATCTTGGGTTTACTGAGAAGTATCTGAACCTTTCCAAAGATGACAACCAAATACTAATTTGCTATTCCAGATCTTGAGCAAGATAATATTTTCTGCTGTGCCTTACCTGAAATAAATCTTTAAAAGCATCCCGTTTACGAATCTAAGGAAAAGATGTAAGTTAAAAATATTCGTACTCAAAATTACTTTACAAATATTATATTACATTAAAAATATTACTTTAATTATATTATTTATTCATTTTAATAGTAGTATATGACAAATTATCATTTAACTTGTATTTTAAAAAACTGTCAGTAAAAGGAACGATACAGTTTAAGTCTTTACAGAAATGGAAATAGTAAGACGATAATAATAAAATAATACACTGTAAAAGATTGTTTGGGTATGCATTTCAGAAGATGCTTAATTTTTTTCTATACCTTTTACCTTTGATTAAAAAACGTTTAGCAAAGATTTGTTTCTTATGGGCCCCGTAAACGATCAAACTTGTTTGATCAAACTTCATGTTTTCATATAACAAACACATCAAAAAAGCCCGCAGCCCCGCACACGATCAAATAATTTGACAAACACGTTTGTCAAACAGAAATTTAATATGAAGTTTGATCAAATATTTGATCGTTTACGGGGCCCTTTAGGTAATTAGTTAAAATTTTGCAAATGAGCATCAATAATTATTTTAAATCCGCCCCATGCGGGAATCCAATTTATAACCACCAGCGTTTAGGCAACTAACCGTGCCACTACACCGAAATTGCTATAAAATAGTCAACAACAATTTATTTAAAAATAAACAATATTATGAAAAAGGTTATAAAATCACTATTATTCGTTATTTAATATTTAAATACACAAAGATATGTTAAGCGAATAACAGAACAGGACTCATTATAGAAAGCAAAAATCATTTCCAGTAGATACTTATCGCGTGCTTAAAGATAATAATAGAGCGTTATACAAAAGATCAAAGTAAAAGCAAAACAATTACATTCTAACAAGTCTAGAATCTGTGAGAAACTTTCAGATTCTGAACCATTTCACTCGATTAGACCTTCTTTCGAAGTCTATGAATAATTCAGTATCCAGTTCCATTCAATGCTTCTCTGAACAAGTCGCCTTTGCATCAGAATCTTGCTCACTAACAACTAAAAAAATTCACTAAAGTAATTCTGTTTGAATACAAAATTTATTACAGTACTCGTACATAAATAAATAAAAGTTATAGTAACAAATTACACACAATTATTTCAAAATTAAGAATGTATCTAAATGATACTCTACTATCTAAACTAAGGATAAATAGAAATGAAAAATCATCATATATACGAGAACGGTTGTTAATAAAAAAAATGAAGAAAATGTAGAAAAATCAAAATGGGTAAAAAAAAAGTAAAGAATAAAATAAAAATTTCCCTTAAAACTTTAACTATCAACGTCATTACACAATTTTTATGACATAAAAGCTTGTCGCGAGATTTAAGTACTCGTTCTTACATAGTTTGAAAATTTTAAAAATTAAAATTAATTAGTTATTTAATTTGCTTATCTATACTAATATAATAAAGCTGAAGAGTTTGTTTGTTTGTTTGTATGTTTGTTTGTTTGTTTGTTTGAACGCGTTAATCTCAGGATCTACTGGTCCGATTTGAAAAATTCTTTCAGTGTTAGATAGCCCATTTATCGAGGAAGGCTATAGGATATATATCATCACACTAAGACCAATAGGAGCGGAGTACACGCCGACGAAGTCGCGCGCAGAAGCTAGTTAATATATAAAAGGGACATATTGTATATAAATATATGTATATGTATGTACGTATAGGTACAGTCGTCTGACAGAAGTTATGTCCTACATACATAATCCTTTTAACCTACTCAAAGGCTCCATACAAATTAAACCATCTAACAGGGCCCTTAGAGGAAGTCATTGTCAGCGTCAGTCAGGCCTCATCGCACAAACTCTGAGGGATGTATTCATCAATCAAGGGGGTTATTGTGTGGTTACCGGGTGTGCGTGGCCCCTATCTACAGCCGATCACGCTACCATCGCGTGTTCCGTGAGCGATACGACTCATTGTATCATGTCTAGTGTTGTTTATTAATCGCTTATTGAACGTTTATCGATAGGAAATTTGATACTGATTACTTTCAGACATTAATCATGAATAAACAAGCTTAAAAAATGGAAACCTGCAGTGGATAATTAGTTAATAAAAAAATAACAAATTAAGTAATATTCGTTATGATATAAAATTTAGTTAAAAAAAAATAAGTCATCATTATCGTAGCATCAACTTTATATTCCTTTTTGTAATTAAGCTAAAGGTTAGGGCAAAATCAGCTCTATTGCAGGTCAGCGGATATACAAGTCTAATGATTTCGTTGTTGTACAATGTTTTCTTTTATCGCCAAATACAAATTTAGCTTTACATTAAGTTCTTGAAAACTTGATACTTAGTTAAGAAAACGAACCGAAGACCGGGTGGTTATTATTTCATTTCTATCATCTGTTAAGGTAGAGCACTGCAGGAAATATCTTACTCAAAATTAGGAGCAGCCCGACTGGGGAAGTAAAACGACCCCAGAAAATATCACTGTTCTCGATTCAGCCTGTAACATTTCACTGCTGGGTCTCATTCTCCGCGTAGAAGCTTAATCCACCACGCTGTTCCACTGCGGGTCGACCAATATATTCTCTACAATGAGTTAAGATCGCTATCAGGTATATATCATAACAACCGGGACCGACTGTTAACGTGCTCTCCGAGGCACGGTGGGGAGACCCTCAAGGACAGACAACTAGACCGGAAAGAAGTACTCGTACAAATACAAATAAGTATTCACCAAAAAGATCACAGCAAAATAATACTGCTCTCAGGTAGTGTTTCGTTCCGCCATTGTGTTGTTTTTTCGTCGTTGTGTTCCCGTGGGCGTCTATAACCTATCTTATCCACTTACCAACTGATAAAAAAAAATTAATGTCTCGTCTCGTCTCGTGATATTTCCATTACCGAAACACAATTACGTTATATTCGGTTATTTCAGTGCCTCTAGTAAAAAAGGGCATAACTCGAGTTATGCCAAAATTTTTATTTTATTTTATTGGAATCAGCGCATCGAGTTACCTAACATATCAAAAGGACATAACTCTAACAATACCCTAACCCACTTTTTGCGAAGCGCCTAAGGGTATAAGTGGTCGTTCATAACGGTTTAAGTAAAGTTATTGACAAAAAAAACTCTTGTCATTGGCATAAGTGGCAATATAACCATATCAGTTCGAGATAAAGTTTGCCAAAAAGATATAACGTTTCTTATGCCGTTAGTCATTTTTTTGCATACTGGATTAAGTCGACTTATGCCCTTTTACTTACATTAACCCTAATGCTCTAAAGATATACAAGTACTTATGCCGTTAGTTAGTTAGTTTTATTTTTCAAAAGGTAATCAAAGACCCGCACGTCAGATGAAAGAATTCAGTATTTGCAGGTTTAATTGTCAAGGAAAACTTAGCACAGAAGCAAGGGAGGACCTATTTAAAAGCTATTGGAAACTAGGCACGTATGAAAGAAGGGTTGATTCTATAAGTTCTTTGATAGTAGTAGAAGAAAAGAAGGTTGAGAAAGTAAATGCAAAAAAACAGAACTTGTAGTTTTAGCTATTATATTCATTGGGGGTAAAGAATTACATGAAAAAGTATGCAAAAATTGTTTTATACAAATATTTGGCGAAACACACAAGTTTGTAACCACACAAGCGAACAAGAAAAAACTTGCATACTCTGGCGCTATTCCAACTAGCATAAGAGGCCTTCATTCGCACCCTAAATGGAAAGAAAATGATTTGGAAATAGTTCGTCAACACATTTTATCCTTTCCTCAATATGAAAGTCACTATGGACGCAGCAAAACTGATAAAAAGTTTCTTCCTAACCATCTCAATTTAGATTTGCTGTACTCGTTGTATTGTAAAGACCGACCCAAAGAAGAATGTGTTTGTAAAACTATATACAAAAAAATATTTTCAAGTTTAAATTTATCATTTAAGCCTCCAAAAGTTGATACCTGTACAACATGTGATAAGTTAAATGCGCAGATAAAATACGAAACATCTTCGGAAATAAAGGCTGCGCTTGTAAATAAGCTTGATAAACACCAGACTGATGCTCAAAATGCCTATGAAGAAAAAAGTAAGGACAAAAATATGTCTTTGGATGACGACTCTTTACTGGTGCTGACCTTCGATCTACAACAATGTTTGCCCACACCATTACTTTCTTCGGGAAGCGCGTTTTACAAAAGAAGTTTGTGGACGTTTAATTTAACAATCCACAACTGTAAAACGAAACAGGCAACGTGCTACATGTGGCACGAAGCAACTGGAAAAAGAGGCAGAAACAACATTGCGTCTTGTTTGTATGATTATATAGTGAATTTGCCGCAAACTGTCTCAAAAATAATAATATTATATTCTGATACTTGTGGGGGTCAAAACAAGAACTCGTTTGTATCTGTTATGTTTTTGATTGCAATGAAAAAATGTCCACATATAATATGCATCGATCACAAGTTTCTTGTCCCCGGTCACACACACATGGAGTGTGACTATGACCATTCCGTAATAGAACGGGCAAAAAAGAAACATTCCACGATCCATCACCCCAGAGACTATTACCAGATGGTACGATCTGCTGGGAAAAAGGGACAGCTAACGGTAAAAGAAATGAATCTTCAAGATTTTTACAATTTCGAAAAGTTGCTAAAAGGACCATTAGTTTTGCGAAAAACAAACACAGACAGAGAAAAAGTTCACTGGCCTGATATCCGCTGGTTCCGCTATGAACAAAATGATTTTATTGTTAAATAAAAAATTGATTTAGAAGGCGAGGAAAACTTCACACGGTTATCTTTCAAGATAATAAGCAAAAAACCTTTCAGTATTGAACTAGAAGTTATTTCTGAGACTCCTCTGCCTATAAGTGACGAAGAAAACGGGACCCTTTGATGCTTTTGCCCTTTATTGACTCTTCCTTTCATAGTTCTTACATAAATTTAAAAACTGATTCTTCCATACCTGCCACTGAAGATCCGGACTTAGACATAATGTTTTTCAAAGAAGAATAATGTTTTAAAATATTTAAGTAATTGTTCTTTTGTTAATAATTTGTTTGTTTGTTAAGTAATTTGCTGTGTGGCTACGGCATAGAATTTAGCCTCCCCCTCTCTTCCCGTGGGTGTCGTAAGAGGCGACTAAGGGATAACATAGTTTCACTACCACCTTGGAACTTAAAAAGCCGACCGATGGCGGGATAACCATCCATGCTGGCTTTGAAGTACACAGGCCGAAGACGGGCAGCAGCGTCTTCGGTGCGACAAAGCCAGCCCTGCGGTCACCAACCCGCCTGCCCAGCGTGGTGACTATGGGTAAAACACATGAGTTCACGCCATTATTGGCGCGAACTTGTGGAGGCCTATGTCCAGCAGTGGACTGCAATAGGCTGAAATGATGATGATGAAGTAATTGTTTCGGCTCGAAGAAACTAATTGATTTAAGTTAAGATTTATGTTGTTCAAGTTCAAATAAGTAATTTTGTTAAATTTAGTTTTATGTGATAATGTATAATAATAATGTGGTATTTCTCTGCCTAGCTAAGGGATGGAGATAATATTTTCATGAGCAAGAGAGCTTTTGTTGTTATTTTCTAAAGTAGGAGCGCTTTACTTGTTTTTTTTTTAAGATAGCATTGTAATGGTTAATAAAAATACTCTCAATAAAACTTTGAAAACTATTCCTTCTTTGATTTATAACCTATTGCAAAGCAATTTCTACAAGTAATGTTGGATATAAATGAACTTATTACTTTTTACTTTGATTACACAGCGAGATTAAGATGAGTTATTTCCTTAGCAAATTCGTAAGTAAAGTCATAAGTCAACAAAATCATGAAAAAAACACAGAAGTTATAGCTAAACCGATTAGTTTTTTTTACAAAATATTAGCCTTAACATTCCTCATTTACATATATGAAAATCAAAACATTACTATGTACCCTTCTTTAAAATTCAATGATTGTTTAGTTTTTTCGCTCTCCTGAAAAGTAGCTCATTTTGAGTTATGCCCTTTTTTACTAGAGGCACTGATTTTTAATACAGAAAAAAAATAAGAATCATAATTATATTTTTATTTTCTTTTACGAAATACGAAAATAATTCCAAGGAACAAATATTTCCAAATAAAGTGTCTTATTCAATATTATTTGTTATTGAGTATTCGCTTTTATAAAACATTCGCCGTTACAAACAAGGTCCGGGCTTTAATGACTGATATAATTATAGTAACAATAACAAAACTTGTTTGAGTCACTAATAATAATATATTTTGCAACTAAATATTTACAGATAGTTTTGATACAAATCATGGCCGCGTGGATTTGTGCCAAGAATGCTGGCAGCATTTCCCCGTTGAATCGCTATGCCGATTCTCTGGGCAAAAAATGCACCAGCCCTCTTGTCACCAGTGGAGGCAATAAGGCGAGGAGTTATCTCATTTAAGAATTTTTTTGCACTGCTACTCCATGGTCCAAGTGGTTCGACTGCAAACGGCACAAAGATGTAATTTGGAATTAGTGACGAATATTTGTGCCGTTTCGTCGTTTCAGCTTTTTCCGCCGCGGCACCCGCTTTTAAGGCTGTTTCCCTGACATGAGACGGAGCAAGTGTGTCAACGCAGGTTGCGTCCCACAAAAGCGCCCGTCCCCTTTCCAAGGGAACCAACGTCAGTCCATCAGGTCTCTTGCCATCATCGCGACTAATTCCAGTAGGCTCGATAAGAGCAGGAACGTCGATGGTGGCAAGAGCTCTTTTTATGGTATCATTTAGGGATATTAGGACTTTTATCGTTTTTCTGAATTGTTTCAAGAATTTTATATTTATTTATTATAAAACGATACGACGACGATTCAGCCTATAATATCCCACTGTTGGGCATAGGCCTCTTTCCCATGTAGAAGAAGGATCGGAGCTTAATCCACCACGCTGCTCCAATGCGGGTTGGTGGATATATTCCCTAATATGAGTAACGATCGTTAGCAAATGTACATGATAACAACCAGGACCGACGGCTTAACGTGCTCTCCGAGGCACGGTGGGGAGACCCACAAGGACTGCACAAACACCCAGACCACGGCAAACATCTGTATGGCCAATACGAATGTTGTCGTGTGTGGGGATCGAAGCCGCAACCGCCCGCGCAACAGCCCATCGCAATCCAGTGCTGTGACCGCTGCGCCAACGCGCCAAAACACTAACGATAAAATTAAAATAATCTTATTCAAAATAAATTATACATATTTAAAAAACAGTTTTTTGCTTCATTTGCCTTGACTAATTTCATTTCAAATCAAACAAAATAAACCAACTTTACTTTCCTTACTTCCAAGATAGTTCAAAGCCTAAAAGCCTAAAAAAGCCCACTTAAATGAAATATATTATTTACCTTTAAGTATAGTTTCGACAAAGAGCATGAAATATATTATTTAAAAAGTTTTGCTTCGTTCATAGAGACGATGAAAAAAATGTAAGAAACATAAATAGTATAATTATAATTTAGGATGCTTTTTTAAAAAAAGAATTGATAATATTTTAGTAGGTCTTAAAGTCCATGCTGCTGTAACGATATTATTGATTATTTATTAACTGAGTACTTATGTTGCAAGTTTATATCATGATTCGGTCTACAATATCCCACTGCTGGGTATCTACAGGCCTATATAGGCCTCTTTTCCAATGTAGGAGAAGGATCGGAGCTTAATCCAACACGCTGCTCCACTGCGGGTTGGCGGATATATTCCTTACTATGCGCAATGATTGCTATCAGGTGTACAGGTGTTAGACTAGCAACTTAATATGCTCTCTGAGGAGACAGAAGATCAGAAGAGAATGCTGGAGAGAACTCTAGACTGAGAATAATTATTTGTACAAACTTATATATCCACTCCGAGTGGAAATCGGACCCGCGACCGCCGGTGTTTAAGCGCCGGCGACATGGCACACGCACTCTTACAACAGAGTGGTACACTAGAATATTTATATTTTGGTACCTAATATTATTGATTTGATTTAATATTTTGCAATTCCAATATCAGCATTAATTGTACATAATGTATTAGCTGACCCGGCAAACTTCGAATCACTATTATTTTTTTCGTAAATGTATCGATTTATTTAATTTTTTTTAAATACAAAAATCGGAAAAAATATTACATTTTTATACTCATAGTTTATACACAGTGCATAGTCGTTCGGTGGTTATGTGCACACATAAATTTCTGATATTCATTTTTATGTACATAATAGATTTGTAACTTAATCCTACATCCGAACACTTCTTACTTGGTATATTTAGTTTGTCACTTTTATTTACAAGCCGTATACTTAGGAGCGATCATTTTGAACCTTTGCTAACTGGTAGCAGAAAGTCGCGATGTAAACTCCAGCCCTTATCCTTCACAAGAGTCAAAACTTTTAGTATTTACTGTGTAACCCAAATACTATTAAAAACTTTAGTCCACTTAAAACAGCCTATTATATCGAAGGCTATAAAACATTATAACATGATTTGTTTTATTAAATTATATTTGTTATAAACCGGAATTTTATTCGTATAGTCTTGAAATGTAAAAAGCGAATCATATTTCACAAATTTTAAAGAACTGAACTGAAAAACTGTTGCATTGATTCTTCGATTTGTGTAGGTAACACAATATTTCCACTGAATGCATGCATGACACAATTTGAGTCCATTATATAAAACTATTAGGTAGGGATCCCTAGTACATATTTTTCACCTTCGATTAGTATCAAGCTAATTTTTTGGGTAGCTTCATTTTGTTGAGGCGAACAAAAAATTCCTCTTCGAAAACTCTCGATTGTGGTAGATAATTAGGTTAGCAGGAGATAGAGCAGCAGTGAGCGTAGGACCGGGATAACGTACCATGCAATTTGTAGGACAATATTACCATCAAATTATATAAATATTAACTAACTATAAGAAAAAAAAATCAGAAAAAAAACAATTTTTGATGACTTTACGAGGTCATCAAGTTGATGACCTCGTAAGGTCATCAAAATTATTACTTACCAGCAATATCAATTCAAACGGTTATTACGTGTACATAATACTTAATACATTATTTAATGTTACCGACACCTACAAGTACCATTATTTTGTCAAACTTCGATAAACAAACAACTTTTTAAAACCACCATAACACCCTCCGTCCCGAATGTCAGTAATTATAGTTGGTATAATACCAGTAGGTAATTTGAAGATTAGCCTTCATGCTTACATCATCAATCAAGCCCACCCTTCGACAAAGAGACGTACGGTCTGTGATTAGCGCACGTAAATTATCACATACGGCAGTACGGCTGAGGGTGTAATCTTCTTTATATGTATTTATACGTGTTTTTGAGGAAAACTACCAAATTGTTTTAGACACTGATATATTGAGATCAACTTTTATAAGTTGACTAGCGGCCCGGTACGTGCTTCGCTACGTATAAAGAGGAAATAATAAAAAAACTAATTGGCACATCAAATTCATTTTACACTGAAAGAAGTTTCAATTTGACAGCAAAATCCCCGTTAACAAAATGATCCGCCATTTATTGAATTAATTTGTTACAAAAAATGTGATAAAGGAAGAACCGCTTGACCGATTTTGTGCAAACTTCATATAAAACATCTACTAAATAGTCCGAACAAAGCCTAAATATTTGGTTTGGGTATGTGAGCCCGTTCTTGAGTTATAAAATTACAACGAAAAGTGGCATTGATTTTTATATAGATATTAAGTTGATTTGTAGGCTTTTGTTATTATTAGTTGTTGTCTAATTTTATTCTGTGTTCATTTTAAAAGATAGGCGGTTTGGTTTGAATGTCGCAGTATTAAAGAAAATCGATGTAGTAACTCATTTTAACCGACTTCAAAAAAGGAATCTCAATTCGAATGTGGTTTTTATGTGTGCTACCTCAATACTTTTTTACTAGTTCTACCGATTTTGGTGATTCTTGTTTAATAGAAAGGTGACTGGTTTCCTCGAGAATCGGCATAACGATATATTCAATTTCAATTCAATGTTGTGAATTGTATAGTAAAATTGTAAAATTTCGAAATAAATTTTCAAAAAAAAAATTACGCATCTTCTGGTTGTCGGATGCCATTTTATTTAGAATATTCTAATGCGAAATTACATTGCTGCGTCTCGTGTAGTATAAAAATAAGATTAATGCTAACAAGCTTTGTCTCTTCCCATCTCCCTATTTCTTTAAACTTCCCTTTATATATTTTACATTACAATAATTAAAGTTACTATTGCTTATTTGTTAACTATTTCAACAATTTTAACTGAGGTAGGGCACAGCAGGAAATTTCCTGCTCAAAATATGGAGCAGCCCGACTGGGGAAGTACCTCGACCTTACAGAAGACCACAGCTAAATAATATTGTTTTCAAGCTGTATTGTGTTCCTGTTGGTGAGTAAGGTGACCAGAGCTCCTGGGGGGTATTGGGGATAGGGTCGGCAACGCGCTTGCGATGCTTTTGGTGTTGCAGGCATCTATAGGCTACGGTCTTACCATCAGGTGAGCCGTACGCTTGTTTGCCAACCTTGTTACATAAAAAAAAAGAAAAAAAAAGTCAGTCAGTCAGTCAGTTCAGTCTATTGCATTCCAATGCTGGACATAGACCTTCCCAAATTCGCGCCAGTATAACGACCATCAAAATCTATTGAACCAAAGATATGCCAATTTCGGCTGCTTTATTTTCATATAAATACTAATTAGGAATCTAATACAACAGAAACGTTAGAAGTCTGTTGTAGGTTAAAATAATATCGATATTACCTAATCTCGTCAGAGCTATGTAACTAACAACTATCGAAATATAAACTAATTTTAAGTTTAGTAATCTACACATATGGGGAGGGGGCGTAATCATTATCATTCATGATGTAATTTCCTGTGTGCTTACTCCATTAGTAATTACATACTTCGAACTAGTTTTGTGAAGACACAAATTACCAAATAATAGGTACCTACAATATTTCGGTTAATTTTAGTTTCTGTATTGTAACTTGTAAGCAAATAAGTTCGAACTTTTTAACTTAGTATAGAATTTCAAACAATTTAAATGTCATTTTAATTACCATCCAATAAATCATTCTTAACGAAATTGGTTGGCATTTAAATTAAATTCTAATTCTGAAAATGTATTGAACAGTTCGTGGTGTAGCGTTGAATATATTTGGATTAATTCGAGTCAACCTTTGCGCTACATACTAATTTGTATCACATGTATCATAATTATGAACAACCTTGAGATTAAATTTTCTTTACTTTTATTTAAAGATATTTTAATAAAATTATGTAAATAACGACATTTTTTTGATTGATTTAATATAAGTCTTTAAAATAACAGAGACATTTAAATAATATAAATTAAATAAATAAATTTCTTTCATGCACACACGGTCGTCTGTTCCTAAGGAACTTAATGTTTGTGTTATATGTATCAGCCGACTGGTATAACTAAATATTTCTGTTCGTTATATATTTACATAGAAATAATACATATATTAGTAATTAACATACATAGAACACCCAGACTCAGACGGGAATCGAACCGACAACCCCCGGAGCAGAAAGCAGGGTCACTCAAACTGCGCCAATGGGCTAGTCAAAATGAACAGCGAAAATTTAATCATTTACAGTTTTATTAAAAGTACTTGTCATTGTTATTTGTTTTTAATTTTGTATCTAAGATAAAATGGAGTAGAGAACTTCTTCAAGCCATTGTACCGTGAAATGAAGTGTCTTCGAGAATGAAACACGAAATGGAGTAGTCCTCTGGGACTTTTATTTACTTTTAAGAGAATTTTTTTTTCAATGGTCTATTGTTTCGTGAAATCTATTAAGATGGTATTAAAATATTGGTACTGTGAATGTAAATAAAATTACGATTTTTTGTGTAATATGGTATAGTTAGTACCTATTATATTTTTTATTGTTGGTTATTTGGACTCAGTGCACACGCGACCACGGTGCTTACAACAGTGACCTCAAAATAAACGACAAAAAAACGTTGTATATGCCGTTTTCTTTATTAGATACACTCAACATAATTAATTAATATTATTAAGGTTGGTGTAAGGCACTCGCAAGTTTGTATGAAAGTCCTTCAATTTTTTTGTGCTAAAACCAGTATAACTTTATATTTACTAGACGTCCACTATGAAAAGATTTTTGAAAATCTTTACTTCGAAGGAACTGAAATATTGGTTGAAAGTTTGTATGAAACTGAATTATGGTCTACTGATTAAAAATAAATAAGTACTTCAGCATTTGTGGACAATCTATCCTTAAAGGGGTGAAGTAGAGGTTGGAAGTCTAAATGAAAAGTTCGTCCTTTTTGAAGTTGGAAACATCAAATTTTAATTCTGGACTACTGATAAAAATGATTAAGCATGTGTTTTAGCTTTTATGGAAATTATTAACTTAAATTAATGAAATAAAGATAATGAGGAATAAGGTTTTCCTTTTTAAGAAATTTTTCCTTAGGCTTTTGATCACAAACACATACGACACAATTGATCACAATTACCAAAAAAAAATTGAGCGATAATCACTTACATAAAAATACTTTTCACATTTTGTATGAAAGTACGTCTTATTTTTGCAAAAATCTTTATTTGAAACTTCATTCTTACCCCTTTTTAGAAATTGATTAAAAACAAATAAATGAATAATCCAGTCTTAATGTAATTTTACGCCTCAGTACATCTTAAATGTTTTCCTCTCAAATCGGAAGAAATTATAGAAGATTTTGATTGCAAATAATCGCAAATAAATATTCCGGCGTTTGCGGATATTATGTTTGCAAAATAGTAGGTAGTTACTACTATATCTACTAATATCACCTAAAATGATTATACAGTACTTTGTAATATTCCTCTTTGTAACTATTACCAATTTCTGCATGAGCAAGGCAAAAATATTTTCTTACGGACATAAACATTTTTGACTATAACGTTTGCACAGTTTATAGTGGCCCTGCCTCCTTTTTGCTCCGGGAGTTATAGAGTCTGTGAGTGAGAGTCTGGGTGTAGTATGTTTACATTGATTAAGATAATGTTTTATTTATATCTAGACTAGCTTCTGCGCGCGACTTCGTCGGCGTGAACTCCGCTCCTATTGGTCTTAGCGTGATGACACATAGCCTATAGCCTTCCTCGATAAATGGGCTATCTAACACTGAAAGAATTTTTCAAATCGGCCCAGTAGTTCCAGAGATTACCACGTTCGAACAAACAAACAAACAAACAAACAAACAAACAACCAACCAAACAAACAAACTCTTCAGCTTTATATATTAGTATAGATTTATAAAAAAAATATATGTAGCTATATCAGTCGACTGTTACCTAAAACACAAGGAAAGGTGAAGGAAGGAAGGAAAGCGTATGTTGAAGACATTAAAAAAAGCTCACATACATACATAAGTTTCTGTATAATCTGTATTATTTCTTTTTAGATAAGCTTGTTATTAGCGAGAGTAATAGCGTGTGACACGAAAACTGACGTAACCTATTTTTTATCGTAATCGAAAATTCGTTCAACGAAAGCAAAACTAAAGTATTTTTCTTATAGTAAAAAATAGTCTCATGTGAAAAGAGATTTCAGCTACAATAATAGCACAGGCTTTTACTTTGAAACTTATGATAACACAAAATTATCGTATCTTTGTAGACGTATGTTTTGCTAGCGTTTTTGAACCATTGTCAGTAATATCATAAATATACTCGTAAAATTTTATAAGGATACGAAGGTAGATCCATGTTTTAATTTTTTTATGCTAAAACTAATAAATCGCTGGTATTAAAACTTAGTATGTTCTGCTGTAAATCATAAAAGAAATACAGATAACTTTTAACTGCAAAATCTGAATCATATCGTAACTAACATATTAAGATACTGTTAGTACTTGTATTTGATAATACGAGGATAAGCTGCAAATGCGAATTCAATTAAGGAGAAGATTTTTTTTTATGTTACTAGATTGGCAAACAAGCGTACGGCTCACCTGATGGTAAGACCGTAGCCTATAGACGCCTGCAACACCAGAAGCATCGCAAGCGCGTTGCCGAATCTATCCCCAGGTTCCCCCAGGAGCTCTGGTCACCTTACTCACCAACAGGAACACAACACTGCTTGAAAGCAGTATTATTTAGCTGTGGTCTTCTGTAAGGTCGAGGTACTACCCCAGTCGGGCTGCTCCATATTTTGAGCAGGAAATATCCTGCCGTGCCCTACCTCAGTTATGCCCTACCTCAGATGATTGCGTTCACTCTTTTTTTATTATTTTTTATTAGGTGAAGTGATATAGTATAATGTCTACATTATCCTGTCTTTCAAACTGTCAAACACATTAGTTAACGTTTAAATAGTCATTAAGCTGTCTGAAATTTTTTTTATTTTCCGCCCAACTTTTTATATTTCACTTTCAATAAGAACCTTCTACAAATTTTTAGAAGACTACAAAAAAAAAGAAGTCGGTAAAGTTGTCATCAAGTGATGGCGTGACCAAGGAAAATAAGGTTTCATTTATAAAAATAAACTCGACCGTGTAAGAGATACACAAAAGTTTATAGATTCGAAGAAAAGTAACGAAGGATCATTAAATAGTAATTAATTTATATATAACACGTTATAACTAACCAGGTGCGCCTCGCGACTTCTTCTGCAAAATTTTTAATCATAGTTAATGCTGTGATAAAAATTAAGCTAGACATTACTGTGGATCTTCACGGACTAATAAACATCCGTCTAAACATCCACCCTCACAAACTTTCGCACTTCTCCTATAAGTGGGACTGGACAGAAATTTGCATTTGAAACAATGCGAATCTATTGTCGAATCTATCAAATTTCTGGCGATGTTCCAGGAATATCATAAAAGATATTCTATCAAGCGTCAGAATGCTTTATCATTGGGAAAGCAAATGGGAAGTCGTACACTGATTGTGAACTTCGTCATCAAGGAAATTGTAATATCAATATGTATATTATTACTAAAGAAAGCCTCGGAGAACACGTTTAGCGGTCGATCCCGGTTGTTATCACAAATATGTGATAGGTATCAGTACTCATATTAGTGAATATATCCGGAAACGCACAGTGGAGCAGCTTGGTGGATTAAGTTCCAGTCCTTCTCCTCCATGGAGATGGAGTTTGATGTTGAACACGTCCTTCGGGAAATGTTCAATTTATGGGATTATTTTTTGAAATTCTTTGATTGATTATTAATTTACAATGTATTAAAAATACTGCATGACTATTTACAATCCTACTGTACATAGTCACGACTGCACAATGTATGGGCTGACCATAAAAACTCAATTTATACTTAATATTATAAAGCTGAAGAGTATCTTTGTTTGTTTGTTTGAACGCGCTAATCTCAGGATCTACTGGTCCAATTTGAAAACTTCTTTCAGTGTTAGATAGCCCATTCATCGAGGAAGGCTATAGGCTATATATCATCACGCTAAGACCGATGAGAGCGTAGCACCAATGAAGAATATTTCAAAATCGGGTTTTTTTTTCCTTTTGAGAGCTTCCGCTGTTCGCACAAATCATGTATGACAGAATTGATCCTATTCCACGCGGACAAAGTCGCGCGCAGAAGCTAGAACATGTTAAAGCAAGGGGGTTTTCGCCTCACATATACACACATATATTATTCCGACTCCACTCTGTTAATCCATTTTCTGGACTAAAAATGGTATCCTTGATATCCCTATATTTGCCTGGATATAAGTATTATACACGTGGCAATTACAAGTTGCCCCGGGCAAAACATACTATACATCGAATGCTATATAGGTCAGCTACCAGTACTAAAGACTCTTATAGGAGATTCTTAACACAATGTACACACTGCGCGCTATATATCCCATACCTACATTGTTTAGCTATATTAAACACGTTTTTATATGTTATGAACTCTTCGCTGGAACAATTTTTGAAGTGAAACTTCTTTAGGCGTATGAGGATTAAAATTTGAGGGACCACTAACATCAGCTAGTTATATGTTATATACATAACAATATAATAAGTTTGACTAAAGAAGAAGTTTCACTTCTGACATGTGTACTTTGTACGCACGCATTTTTTTAAATTAACAAACACATAAATATGTGTATAGGATAATGAGATGTAGCCTTCATTACTGCTCAAAACGCGTAAGCCGTAAGCGATGCGTTTGGCATGGCGCTTACAACCTTTTCATGAGATCGCAACGGCCTACCTTACTACGAATTTTCAGAAGTTCCACTTCTGCCGGATGCGAATTGCACACACACAATTTCTAAATTTCAATAAATTCCTCTGCGGTAGTTCCTTTGAGCAGGAAATTTCCTGCTCAAAATATGGAGAAGCCCGACTGGGATAGTACCTCGACCTTACAGAAGACCACAGCTAAATAATACTGTTTTCAAGCAGTATTGTGTTGTGTGTGTGTGTAAGGTGTGACCAGAGCTCCTGTGGGGGATTGGGGATAGGGTCGGCAACGCGCTTGCGACGCTTCTGGTGTTGCAGGCGTCTATAGGCTACGGTAGTCACTTACCATCAGGTGAGCCGTACGCTTGTTTGTCGACTTAGTAACATTAAAAAAAACTAATTTCTCAATGAATAATTTCTATTTAAACAAGAATATATAAATATTGCAATGTTTTAGTTCCTTTACACTTTTTTTGGCTTTAGTTCATTATTGTGATCAAAGCTCAATAGAAAAAAACCTGTGAATATATAAGTTAATTTTCTGAACATATTTCCATTGTAAAAAAGATATTTATTTATAACGTTATACGATATTTTCCGGATAAGTAATTGAACGAGTTCGGGGAAAAAGTCTACATTTAATGAAAAAACACGGAAAATAATTAAATGTTATTTGACTTCCCTTCCACAGAACACTCATTAAAGGTATATAACTCGCGAAATAAACGAACCTCGTCTCAACAGCAAAAATAACGTAACCTTACCTCTAAAGCGGAAAATAAATTGATTTTTTTTTTTCGTATATATAAACAACACCAAGCTCGAGTACTTTAATTTTGTTAACATCAAACACTTTTTAGAGATAATTAATTGACACGTAGATTTTTACTAATCAAAAATTCTAATAAAAAACTAGTACACAAATTGTAATTATGTGTAATTCTGTGTTCTATCTCAATAGGATACTCTAAAGTAAATTATAATTTAAAGGTTTTTATTACAATATTGTTGATTAATAAAAATATTTTTTTTTTATTAATGAATGAAATGAAGAGAATTTTTAGCTGTCCGCTTCGCGTGGAATGCCCCCTTAAGCATTATCAAAATCTATACTAATATAATAAAGCTGAAGAGTTTGTTTGTTGGTTTGTTTGTTTGTTTGTTTGTTTGTTTGTTTGTTTGTTTGTTTGTTTGTTTGTTTGTTTGTTTGTTTGTTTGTTTGTTTGTTTGTTTGTTTGTTTGTTTGTTTGTTTGTTTGTTTGTTTGTTTGTTTGTTTGTTTGTTTGTTTGTTTGTTTGTTTGTTTGTTTGTTTGTTTGTTTGTTTGTTTGTTTGTTTGTTTGTTTGTTTGTTTGTTTGTTTGTTTGTTTGTTTGTTTGTTTGTTTGTTTTGGAGGTTTAATCTCATAAGATACCTGAAGTAAATTTTCAGCCTGTATCATTTTTTTTAGGATTTTCTTTAAGGCTCCTACTAATGCGCCGGATTGCGTATAACCTCGACACGCGAGTTCAAATTCTACTTCATCTTTCAACAAAAATTGGGGATCCATTGTGAGAATAATTAAGAAAAAAAAGAAAAAAAAAAGATATCGATGTACTGTGCGCAAAGTGCAAGCTTATCTTAATTGTACTAAACAAAATTAAAATTGCTATTTATCAAAACTAAATTGTTAATTTATAAAAACAATATTATGCGAATAGCAATCAACTAATATTCTTAAATGAAGCAAAACTAACTTTCATTTAATCAAAGTAAACTGTTTAAGATACACCTTAGCCACAAATACAATCTGATAATATGATTCTTACAGTACCTAAATTATTAAACTAAAAAAAATTATATCCAAAAAAAAACTTTACTAACTTAATTAAGGAACAAAATGGTATGACATATACATAAGTTTTACATTAAATACAAAACTTTTGATGATACAAGTTTTCTCTTTCTTCTTTTAGATAAACAGTAAGCCAGAAAACAAGCTAATAATATAACTCTTACAATAAATTATTAACCTAAAACATTATAATTATATTAGAAATGAAAAAAAACTTTACTAAGTACTTAATTAAGGAACAAAATAATATAACAAATATACGTATCACCTCAAATACAAAACTTTTGATTATACAGATTTTTTTTTTAATGTCTACTCTTCCCTATAATTATTATTATTATTTTTTTATCAACTTATTTATTAACAATCACTAATCTTTACTTTTATTAGTTTCTAAAAAAAATAAAAATAAACGTAGGTAGTCATAAATATGCGACATTGTACTTTAACAACACCAATATATAAATCTTCTTAACAATTTGTTCCTAAAAATCCGACAACCCTAGATTTTAACGTTGGGCGTCATTTGTTACGGGTTGTCTTATGCAATAATTAAAACATAATTGTTTCTTCAATGGTTTATTTTCAACTAACACTATTGTAGTCACACACCATACGAATATAGGTAATACTTTCTTATTCCACTAGATATCAACTTATACTATTGCGTGCCTTGAAGCTAATTATGTCTAGCTTAAAATTATTACATAGGGCGCCAGGAGAGTTTTTATTATTATTCGACTAGCTCATGACAAGCCTGGTTATGTGGAACTCTTCCAAAACCTGTCTCAGGCTAACTGCTATGCTCAGGGACATGTAGCATGAGAGGGGAATGATTGTGGCCTCAGGCAATAATTATATCCTCCTTATCAATAAAGGGCATTTCCGAAAGCTACGACAAAACAAATCATTTAGGTTACCGATATTTCCTTATTTTTATATAAAGTATAAAACTTAATAACTTACCCCTTCGCGCACAATGCACCACACATTTACCACATATAGATTTTAATTACCGCATAAATACTATGTATTAAATAGCATTCATAAATCTACAACACTTATTTCGTAACTTTAGTTTGAACAGTTATTATCCCTCACGTCTTACTTCACGTCTGTCACGAATTTCTTAATTATTCTCATACTACCTACCCAGATAAATTTTAATTTTATACTACATACTAGACGTAACAGTTTGTTTGTTTGTTTGTTTGTTTGTTTGTTTGAACGCGCTAATCTCAGGATCTACTGGACCGATTTGAAAAATTCTTTCAGTGTTGGATAGCCCATTTATCGAGGAAGGCTATAGGCTATATATCATCACGCTAAGACCAATAGGAGAGGAGTTCACGCCGACGAAGTCGCGCGCAGAAGCTAGTTATATCATAAGCCGATTTAGTGGACTACGACTTTCATATTAATATTGCCTTCCCACTTTAAGCTTGTGTTGTTTCCTGACTTTTGATGGATATAAGTTCAAATGGTGAGTAAATGTTACCTATATGTTTAAGAAGCTACCTAAATAAATTGCTTTAAAAATTAACGAACTTTTCTAATCAAATGAGGTAAGTACAGATAATTTAAATAAATAAATAAATATATACACAATACACACACGGTCGTCTGTTCCTAAAGTAAGCAACTTAATGCTTGTGTTATAGGTAACAGCCGACTGGTCTAGCTAAATATTTTTTTTTTCGATAGACATACTTATAAATAATACATATATAAATATATAAATAAATATGTATATTACACCCAGACTGGAGGTGGGAATCGAACCCACAACCCCCGGAACAGAAAGCAGGGTCACTACAAACTGCGCCAACGGGCTAGTCAAAAAATGCTAATAAAAATGCGGGCTAGTTAAAAAATGTTTATAATGTCGATATGTTGGTATAAAATATTCAAAAAATATTATAAGCTTAATGAAGACTTACAAATATCGACGACAATTTTATTGTATACGACTAGATCCGGATTTTGAGCAAAATATTTCCTGATGTGCCCTGCGTCAATAACTACAACTGTATTAACTCGGTAATAGTCTAAAACCCAGTGTCATTCCTAAAAGTTTAGTTGCTGTATTTAAAAAAAAATTAAATTCATAATTATTATATAGGAACCAGGAACCCGTTTGGTCAAAACGACATATTCCAGATTTTGAGCAAATAATATCCTGCTGTGTCCTACCTCAAAATACAAATTTGTAATTGAACGGTTCTTTAAGATAATTAAAAGATTTTTAATACAAGAAAGAGGCTCTATAACATTACAAAAGAGAACAAACCATCTCGAAATTAAACACTAAACAACTTTTTTACAAAAGGAAATACAAGCTTCCGAAGCAATCTAATGAATTTCTCTCAGGTTGTTCTAATTAACATTTGCAATGTTTTAGTTTAAATAATGTTATGCAATGTAAATTAAGGCTATGTTTCGTTTAGTGTTTCACAAACTTCTTATTAAATAATGGCATTTCGAAATAAATAGTAACTTAATATAATTTATATTTTGCTTGCAAACGAATACTTTTTAGTTAAACCTCGATCAAATTTAAATGGGACGAAACGACAATTATCATGTCGACTCAAACATATAGGTATACATTTAAATATATAATATACTAGCGACCCGCCCCGGCTTCGCACGGTTGCAAAAATGATCAGTGTTTCTCTACTATATTATGCATGTATTATTATACATATAAACCTTCCTCTTGAATCATTCTATCATTTAAAAAAAACTGCATCAAAATCCGTTCCGTAGTTTTTAAGATCTAAGCATACATAGGGACAGACAGACAACGGGAAGCGACTTTGTTTTACAATATGTAGTGTTAAAATACATATATAAATAATATATAAAAATACTTGTATGTATGTGGGTATGTATGTATGCATTTATATGCGTATATACCTATCTTTAAGTGAATATATTTACACGTTTATGTCACAATTTGTACACCTACACCGACGCGATACAATCTCCTCTACCCCTAGGTTGTCTGGAAGAGATCGCTTTTCAGCGATAAGGCCGCCTTTTGTACCTTATGACACTTTGTTAAAATCAATCAAATATGTATTATTTCAGTTTTGGTGTAGGTACAATATAGTGTATTGTTATGTTATGTTATATAAAAATACAAATATATGTAACTTTATACGACAGAAGAGAGGAAGGAACGGCTAAAGTCATTGACAATAATATACATTTGCAGTAAATGATACATAAACGATACCCAGTACAAATTCAGACGTCCTTTTCAGTCAACACATATGTCACTAGATTAATCTAATAAATGTACTTCACAAAGGGCAAGGACATCACAAATGAGCGCTACTCTAGTTAAGTAAATAAAGTACCGTATTTCGTTCAAACAATGTTACGGCGAAATTTTGTATGAAACGAAACGAAATGAAATGTTTGTTGTCATGAAACGCACACACATAAACCCAAAAACCCAGACTACGGTCAATATATGTATGGCTAATACTGTACGTATTTCTCATGAGTTTTATCTGTACATACCATTGATAATTGAGTCAGTGGTTGTATATTTTTCAATACCCTACATGGGGAAGAGGCCTATGCCCAACAGTGGGATATTACAGGCTGAATCGTGTATTTTTTTAAATACAACATTACGTTACAGTCTTAAACGGTACAGCTCACTTGATGGTATGCGATTACCGTAGCTTATAGACGTCTGCAACACCAGGAGCATCGCAAACGCGTTGCTAACCCTACCCCCAATCCACCTCAGGAACTCCGTTCACCTTACTTACCATAGGAACAAAACATTGCTTGAAAGCAATATAATTTATTTATTAAAGCAATATATTAATTATTTAACTGAGGTAGGGCACAGCAGGAAATTTCCTGCTCAAAATATGGAGCAGCCCGACTGGGGTAGTACCTCGACCTTACAGAAGACCACAGCTAAATAATACTGTTTTCAAGCAGTATTGTGTTCCTGTTGGTGAGTAAGGTGACCTGAGCTCCTGGGTGGGATTGGGGATGATAGGGTCGGCAACGCGCTTGCGATGCTTCAGGTGTTGCAGGCGTCTATAGGCTACGGTAGTCACGTACCATCAGGTGAGCCGTACGCTTGTTTGTCGACTTAGTAACATTAAAAAAAAATTGCTGTGATCTTCTGTAAGTTCGAGACAGACTTCCCCACTCAGGCTGTTCCAGATTTTGAGCAGGATATATCCATCCCATCTTTAAATATTACCAAAAGGAACTGTGAACCCCTCTCCTCCCAATATCAATGTGTATCATAACGACCTAAGGCTGTTACCCGTATTTATGAAATTTGCTAGGAATAAAAAAAAAGTCAGTATACTGTCTAGACAAACTATAATTACAAGGAATAAAGTATAAATAATTGTGGTTTCTTTTTTTCAAACAAAAAAAAAACTAATTTTAATTTACATCGATAAGTAAACAACAAATGTGCAATATTATAACTCAAAAATTACTCGGTAGATCTCGCTCAATTTTAATTAAGACCACATGACAAGCACCGACATTCGAATGAAAAAAAAATAATTATTAAAGTCGGTAAACCCAGGGAAAAGTTATGAAATAACACATATAGATAAATAAAAAATTGCGTGCGTACAAAGTACACATGTCAGAAGTTTAACTTATTTGGCAAACTAATTAAAAAAACGAATTGAAAATACAAAAAAAACTAATTGAAAAAAAAAGAAAAAGCCAACATCACGCAGTGTTCCCAGGCGGTCACCCATCCAAGTACTGACTGCGTCCGACGTTGCCGCGTTATCTGTCACCCACCCAAGTAGTGACCGTTCCCGACGTTGCCGCGTTAGCGGTCGCTCAAATTTTACGCCTCATGCGCCTAAATAAGTTTCACTTCAAAAATATGTATAATAAAAAAAGACGATTTAAACACCTTTTTCTTTTTTTTGGAATCGTTTAAAAATATTCAAATTCGCTCTCCCCTAAAGCTCTCGCCTGAAACCACGAGGGTGCTCTCATCTTAACATTGCTATCTTTATTTCAGCTGTCATATTACGTACATACATATTTTAAATTTCCACTTGCCAAGGTCATAAGTATAAGACAAAGTAATCACGTAGGTACATAATACACAAGTGCTATAACGCGTTCAAACTCATAACACACTTTATCGCTCAGAGACTGAATTCATTATTTTTCACACCATTTCATAGAGTACTAGAATACCTCGCGGTTTTATCCGTGTTGACATTTATTTAGACATTTATTTTAGCCACTATACTACTACATATTAAGATATAATATAGCCTCTTGACAATTAACTGAACTCAGTCTATTAACATACGACTGCTGGGCAATTTTTTTTTTCTTTTATCTATATTTTATAGAAGAGGGACAAGAGCTTAATCTACCATGATGCACAACTTCTGATTGGTGAATAATTTTTCTATCAACGAATATTTATCTAATTTCTAAACGACAAAAATCAAGATCGATGACTTTACTTAAAGTCAGAGTAACAATAGAAAAACCACATACCATACACTACACTAACCAAAAACAATTAATATTTGCACAAATACAAATATCTGCCCTGAGCGGGAAACGAATCCGCGTCATTTAGTCGACTATTTGCACCACTGCACAAGCTGCTATCATTTATTTATAATAATTATAGCTTGATAATGGTTAGAATTATAAAAATCGATTCAGTAATTTCTAAGTTTATACGGGGGAAGTACCTCAACCTTACAGAAGATCAAAGCTAAATAATATTATTCTAAAGCAGTGAAATATTCCTGTGGTGAGTAAGGTGACCAGAGCTCCTGAGAAAGGATCAATGCCTTCAGTACTCGCTTCAGCCTGTAATATCCCATTGTTGGGCATAGGCCTCTTTCCCCATGTAGGAGAAGGATCTGAGCTTAATCCACCACGCTGCTCCAATGCGGGTTGGCGGATATATTCCCTACTATGAGTAACGATCGCTATCAGGTGTACATGATAACAACCGGGACCGATGGATTAACGTGCTCTCTGAGGCATCATGCGGAGGACTGCACAAACACCCAGACCACGGCAAACATCTATTTGGCCAATACAAATGTTGTCGTGTGCAGGGATCGAACCCGCAACCGCCAGCGCAACAGCCACAACAGTCGGCCACAGCGCGGTCTTCAGTACTGCAGGCATCTACATAATTATATCTATAGGCTACGGTAAACGCTTACTATCAGGTGAATCGTGCACTAGTTCTCCGACCTGGTCTTAAAAAAAGTTACAAACAAACAAACTTTCACTGTTCATAATATTTTTAGTACAGAAAGGTTTCCGGTTTACTACCTCATAGTTTTCAGTTGCCGTGCATAATAAAGTATAGTGAAGTCCCAACGTATAGTAACCGTAAAGAGAGGTACGATATAGAGTTGGATGGAGTTTACTTAGAAAATGTGATATCAACATAAATTTTATCTATATAATGTAATCATAATACTTTTTTAAATCTCGTAATTTTTTTTAAAAAAGCTCATTCTACTTCTATAATGCACTCAGTTTCTAATGTAGTTTTATTATTAATTCAATTAAATTATACTTAAATAAATAATAAAACTCTATAATCAAAACATGAATTGATATAATTGACTATTCGTATCGGTTCAGTAAATGCTGTACAGGCTGAGAGTAAAGTTTAAGAAAACTTTAGTCACAGCATCACTGTCAAACGTCAGCATCACTGAGCGTCTCATCTTCAATTATTGCACACGATTTCGCTCCCAAATTTTTTTTTGTAGTTTCTTAAGGAGTAAGCTCCAATACATCAACAAATAAAGCTTACATTAACAAATACAACAAATAAACGCCAACGAAACTGCGTGACAGGAGTAACCTTCTAAAATTTCCGACCGGTCTCTGGTTAAGCCTAAAAGGTTAGATAATAGGCCGGCGGTCTGTGAGTATACGAGGTTGATGAATAAATAAAAAGCTGCAGACATCGAGGCTTCTATGGTGTTTGCTAAAGCCCCTAATCGATAATTCAACGGCAGAATGACTAGATTAAAACAGCTAATACGCAACAAAAATATTTATTCATTTTAATCCCGAAGCAATTATATCGATGTTGATGGGGATCAAACGGCTGAAATCGAAACACATCAAGCACTAATATTATAAAGAGGTAAAGTTTATAACTTTGTTTGTATATACGGGGTAATCTTCGCAAATACTGATCCGATCATGAAAATTCTTTCGCTAACAGAAAGCTACACTATTCAGGAGTGACAAGATAAAAGGAAAAAGATAAAAATATATAAAGATTTTAAATCAGCAGGATTTGAACCTGCGCCCTCTGACGTGCCGTGTCAATAATTCAATCTAATCAAGCATTATTATTTGCCTTAGAAATTAATTGGTGATTTTAAAACATTTATATTTATCTGATTTGCTGAAAATAGTGAGAGTGTATTGGAACATATCAAATTTCACCGTACCCTTCTTATGTGAAATGGATTATAACGCCCAACGAAGTGGGCACGGGTCGGCTAGTTCGTTATATCAAAACACATTAATTTTATTTTTACTTTTACGACTTTTTCTCGGTAAAAGATTTAAATAACATACTTTGTTTAATCTTACTGAGTAACTGAAGATAAGGTGTTACACCTAACGACATTATTTACTTTACATGATTACAGTACATTCGACTATTACTAGTCCTACCGACGAATAGCAAACATAACGCATACGCTGCAAGTAGCTACAATGTTCCTTCAAAATCATATAGTTCAGACCAATCATTTTATTACTAAAAAATTGCCACCACGTTTAACTTAGCATTTTTATGAAGTTAGACTAAGCCACTGGATACGTAGATATATTTTTCTTAAAAGAGATCATACGAAATCATTTTTGACAAAAAAAAAAACAAGGTTAACATGTACGAAACAATTCCGTAATCTATCGTAGCGGGATGCCGGGAACAAAATATAAACATCTAAAAGGCAAAAAGTATAACGAAGCTAAACAAACAAATCATTCACATTTACATATGGAAAATTCGCAATTACTTTACCTGAATTTGAAACGATGTATTTTTATAGGATTACTGAAAAACGATCGACATTCCTTTTGTGAAAAGCTTTCAATTTTGTTCTAAAATTAAAACACGATTGTTCATCAACGTGTTGTATTTTAAAAGGATTTTTATTATAGCCAATCATAATTGAAATTTGCGTGTAATCAATAATTTTTTATAAATATACCCTGTTTTTTTTCGGTACGGACTAAATTGACACATGCAAATGTCAATTTTCGAAATAATGATACCAGCTTTTCAGTAATAGTGTTGTATACCGATTTTATGAATACGATACAGGTTTTATGAATCGTAACTTTCTACTTTTACCACATAATTTTATTATTATTTGACAATAGATGAATCTTTTAAAAATCATGGTAACTATGGAGCATCACATAAAAAAATATATTTATTAATTTTAATTACTTATTATCTATGTAAATACAACAGTTACTTATTTGTTGTTGAAGAATAGGTACGCACGCAATAACAAGTTTTTAACCGGAACTACACTAGAAATTGGTCGATGGACTGTAGCACGAAGCACAAGGAGTCCGAATGGTACCTATAGGCTTTTCCATAGTACCTATTCATGGTATTCATGATACACAATAAAAAAAACCAGATCTTAGTTCTCTTTTCTGTTTACCTTCTATATGATTTAAAAAAAAGTTTTAAGGTACCGAGAGTTTTCCGAGACATTAGAAATTTTGAGTAATTTAATATTTTAACATTTTGACTAACATAAGGTTGCTTATAACACTGGGTACATTACCTAAGTTTGTAATGTACACCTAACTCGCATCATTTAAAAAGAACGCTGAAAGAAACTGGAGGGGATATGTTTGCGCATAGGTAGCCTCGCGCACGAAAGTACTAGGCCTATTGTTTTATTTTTGAATTAGTCTTTCGCTCGCGGCTTCGTATAATGGTTATTGGTAGGTAGGTACATTAAAAAGTATAGATAGAATATCATTAAATAGAATTAAAAACATGTTGATTCAGTGTAGAATGTTTAATCTAATTTAAAAAAATAAAAGGGAATGTTGTGAAACTCCTTCCATTAAGTCGTCGTGGGTCGCACACCTGCAAGCATACGGTGAGTGATAGGTACACACGCCCGTCCCCTACCCCATTCCACCTGTTAGACCGATAAATCGTTTCTGCGCAACTTGAAGGCCAGCGTTCTTTTTACATGTCGCGAACTATACCTAATGTTAAGATATAAAATATATATTTTTTTTATGTTATTTTATTGTTTGATATTTTTCTACCTTAAATTTCTTTTATTATTGTTGTTTTTTTTTTTGTAAATGACATTTTTTTCTTACTTTCGATAAGTGTGTGTATTAAGGCGAAATAAATGTTTTCATTTCATTTCATTTCAATTTTCATGTGATTACTAAGATTAATAAATACTTTAAAAAATAAGTGATTTTCATCTATCATAAATCTATACATTAGCCATACAGGTACATTTAACATTATAGGTATACCTATAGGTGCATTACGGTTGTCGCCACATGCTAAAATTTTAAAGACAAAGATTTTTGTAATTATTACTGAAAAACGATACTAAATTATAAATTACGTAAAGTTACGGTAGTGGCACATCACTATTAATGATTCACAAAAAACTTGCAACACAGCTTATGTCAATTTAGTCCGTACTGAAAAAAAACAGGGTATAGATATAAACCCCTGCATTTTGTTCGCCGCTTGCTTCTGATTCCCGGCCTGCGTTTGGGTGTAATATTTGTATTTGTTTACTTATATTATTTTGTATTATTTCTATGAATATTTATCAAAAAATATGTAGCTATATCAGTCGGTTGTTACCTATAACACAAGCATTAAGTTGCTTACCGTAGGAACAGACGACCCTGTGTGTATGTTATGAAATATTTATTTATCTATATTAATAATAAAGCTAAAGAGTTTGTTTGTTTGTTTGTTTGAACGCGCTAATCTCAGAAAGTACTGGTCCGATTTGTAAAATTCTTTCACTGTTGGATAGCCCATTTATCGAGGAAGGCTATAAGCTATATATCATCACGCTAAAACCAATAGGAGCGGAGCACCAATGAAGAATGTTTCAAAATCGGGGTTTTCTTATTCCTTTTCAAATCTTCCGCTGCGTGCGTTGCCTAAACAGTTAAAGTTTCACAAAAGCAGACAAACAGACATAATTATATATGACATGACATGTATATGTATGACAGAATTGTACCTATTTCACGCGGACGAAGTCGCGCGCAGAAGCTAGTTTTTTATAATATTTTAAATCAAATTTTCCTTTGTCGATTTCGCCTTAACTTAACTGTTTTATAGTTAAGAATGACACTTTGTACATTAATTTTCCGAAAAGCTTTGCACCAGAATAGCATGAATGTACTCACATGCAACATACAAACAAGGTAAGTACGGACGACGGCTTGTCTCTTGTCGTTTGTGTTCTACGCGTTTATGTCTATTTTAGTCTCTTACAGTAAAAATGTATAAGATAAAATGCAAAAGCTCCTGTGATCTTTATAAATTCATTTGATAATTTTATTCTCACCTAGGTTAAATATTTCTCGCAGTTTAACTCAAATTTTTATGCTTGTATGTCCACCTCATATTTTATAAATAAACCCTTCATTCAACGTCTTATTTTATAACTTAAATTTTTTTTGTCATTGATTTATGTTTTCGCAGTGGAATATAAAACTATTTATTGAATTTAATAACTTTATGTCAACGATTAAACTGAGAATATTAAAAATTTCAAAGTGAAAACAGTTTTCGTTCTTTTGATTTGTCACACAAACAAACACTCTGTAATTTTTAAATATTGTTATAATACTTCATCATTTAACGTTGTGTCCATTGCTTATAAGTATATTTTAATGGTTCTCAGGAACGTGGACGTGAGGTGCCAATCGAACAACCAATTGTAAATTTATGCGACGTTTCAATCCTTTATTGGACCATCATCAGGCATCTAAAAATGTTTTTATACATGAGTCAAGAAAGCTGTACAGACATATTAATTTTCACAAAAAGCAAAGAAAGGTAGTTTTGGTTTCACGTCCACGTTTCTGAGAACCATTAAAATATTGTTATAATACATTTTTTTTTTTCAATTACTATAATTAAAAACTTTATATAGGTACATGAATTCAACTAACTCAGAAGTATTGGGAATAAACTATAATAATAATTTGTGTGCCACATTTTGACCAATATGAGTTAGAACGACGAGCTTTGTACCTAAGGCTAATCTCGTACACAAACAATTCTTTAGACCACAGCGTAATTCAGTAATCTTGCATTGTTACCCTTGGGAAATCTTATCCGCAGCGCAAGGTCGACTAGCTAATGGAAAAAAACTAGTGGTAAAATTCACATTGAAACAATTATTTTATAAATAGCGTTACGTTATTTATAAAAAAAAATGTATTATACCTACGTAATGCAACGAAGACACGGGTTCGAGAACATAGGTACTTTGTAATTAAAATAAGACAAAGAATTTTTTTATTAATACTACTTAACACAAATTGCGTCTTTTTAAAAATATTTTATATTAAATGTTACAAAAGAAAACATTAAATAGTAACAAAAATATAAACAACAAAATAACGGTACAAAACTGTACTGTAGTAACAACTTACTGCGTTAATTAGAATGTCATATACTTGTACATATAAGAATATATTGCGTATGTAAAGGTCAGTTTTTTTCATAAAAAAGTAAAAAGTCCCGTAAATATTAAAAAAGAGATATTCGTCCGTAAGTGATACATCTATTGACCATTAATTCATTTCAATAAAAAACTGTTCTCGTCTAACCTAAAATAAAACTATATATGTATGTGTAAATAACTGTTTTATGTAAATCTTTTCTGAGCGGTGTGCAATAAAGTATCTTTTTTCTATATTTCTAAAACTGTTGTTAGTGTTGTTTCATTTTTGTACTATTTATAAAATAAATTATAGCAACGCCTAACTCATTGTTTTTAATACAAGTTTACTTGAGTCTAAAGCTTAATACTTGCTGAGCTAATTATTATTTGAAAGCTTAGATGCAAAAAAATATTTCATTCTGCTCATAGATCTGAAAAATAAACGATTCGAAAAAAATTGTTTTTTTTTTTTTTTACGAGAACCGGGTCGTGGTCGAAAGGGTTTTAAAAATATTACTTACCTATTTTGGCGTGTGTGACTTTAAAAGACATGACACAGATGAGTGTCAACAGCAGGCTGACGATCTTCATCGTGGCACGGGCTTACGTCATTTTTCTTAAATATCTGAAATAAAAAAGTTCAATTAATATTTACAGAATAAAAACATTGAAGGGACATATCCATATATTATGTTTAATAATGCATATAACGCACCGGATTTACTATTAAGTTCCCTGCGTATCATGTATTTTGCCCTAATCAAAACTATCTCCATACTAAACTACTTTCAAAATCTTAAATGTGCTTTTAATTCTGTTGAAAAATTTTATTTTACTAACTGCATATAAAAATCAGTTTGTCATAAGTACGTAAATAATTTTAGGTTAATATAGTATTACACACAGGCTAGTAGACTACAACAATATTTTTTCCTTTAACGGATTCGGTTATAACGCGGAAAAAAATCAGAAGAAACAGCTAGTACTATAAATTTTCTTAATACCACATCTCTATAACACATCCCGGGGCGAAGCTTCACAAAGTAATCCTAGGTACATCTAAGTCTCCGCGTAAGCTTCTACATATGAACTTATAATACATTTAGATTTTATATATTTTCTGTGAAGCTCGCCTTAAATACGTGAGGTTTAAAGCGTTATATTAAAATACACAAAGTATTGTAAATATTTCGTAGCGCTTTCTTACAATAAATTATAAATGAAATCGCTTTTTTTGCCGCGTCATGGAAGACTTTACATTTACTTGTTATTTTTATAGCCACAATAAGAAAATTCAATTATAAATAAATTAAATGTAAAAAACCTTTTTAAAAAACAAGCTTTTATTTGAATGCACTAAAACGAAAAAAATAATTTTTTACTTTAAAACTTTTACTATCTACTTATAAAGTCATTACACATAATATATATGATATAAAAGCTTGTCGCGAGATATGAGTACTCGTATTTCCTTAGTTTGAAAATTTTAATAGTTAAAATCAATCACATCAATTTATTTAATTTACTTGTTTACAAGCAAATGTTTGTTTTTTAAAAAGGTTTTTTACATTTAATTTATTTTTGACTTTTTAGTCGCTTATCACGTCACTTTATTCGAATTATTCTTAGCAAGCCCTTTCATTTGATACCCATATTGTACAAGTGCACTAAAAATAACTAGTCCGCACTCTTGGATATGCTGCCATATTGGATTTAGAATGACGTCACAAAGTTAACCATGCATTGTCATCCAAATTGAACCTGCATACAAAATTTCAGGTCAATTGGTTGCTTCAAAATTGAGTTGCAAGATTTCACCCGAACAAACATACATACATACATACAAACCATGCATTGTCATCCAAATTGAACCTGCATACAAAATTTCAGCTCAATTGGTTGCTTCAAAATTGAGTTGCAAGATTTCACCCGAACAAACATACATACATACAAACCATGCATTGTCATCCAAATTGAACCTGTATACAAAATTTCAGCTCAATTGGTTGAAGATATCTGCTTCAAAATTGAGTTGCAAGATTTCACCCGAACAAACATTCATTAAATTTACATACATACATACATACATACATTGCAAGTTAAATAAAAGCTTGTAAAAATAAACATTATTTATATGAATCAATAAATTCATACGATAAGCATTTTTGGTCAGGCAGAGGAATATTACAGGGATACAGAATAAATAGAAAATAAAATTCAATACCTACGCAAAGCATTTACTCAGTTGTCCAACGTACCTACGTATTCAGAACATTTCAAGTAAAACAAATAGATTCTTTTTAAGCTGATCAAATTTATATGCGGACGCAGAAAACTTCAATTTCCTTTGTAAAAATCTTTCGAATGGTCGAGAAACTAAATCGAATAATGTTTATATTGACCAGTGAATACAGTTTGAAACTACTAACGCCATCTAGTTAATGTGTATGTAAACTTTAGCTTTCTAACTCTTGATGCGATTTCCAGTTGTACCTACCTTTACTTGATTTGGTACGTGATAGCTGTTTGATGTCTCGCCTTATTTTAAAAGTTCAACTTGCCTTTTCTTTGTACTGTATTTGTAACTTTCCGTTTGATAAGAAAAGATCTATTTATGTCTTGCTAACTTACTTCCTCTGTCTGACGTTTTAAGTTAAAACTGTAAGTTAAAACATGTAGAACTACTTAGAAAATTTCAAGCAATAGAGATCAAAAATAATTTACTCTCTACGAACTAAAATTAGCTTAATCGTTCGAAATCACCTTAAATGTATATTATGTATAACAAAAAATAAAAGTCTGTTTTTTATATTTTCTACAGATTCAGTAAAAAAATATAGAGTAAAAAAGGCTACATTGAGGTAAATTATCGGTTAGAAGTCAAAAAGCAACGACTTAGGGGTGGAGGTGTTGCCCTAAATCAACGCGGTTCCTCGGCGTGGATCGTCAGGTAAATAACATTAGTATGGGTAAAATTTATAACCCGTGTAAAATTTCATTTATAACGTTACGAAAATTATACTCAATTATTTTCTCATTTACAAAGAAATTAGTCTTGATTGCAACATAAAGCTTTGCAGCGCGCTCGAATGACGTGAGCGGGTCATTAGCGATGTTTTTTTTTTGCACGGAATAGTGCAAGTCTATTCATTTTCTATTCATTTGCACAATTGCAAAGAGATAAACGACTGCTAATGAAAAGATTGCGTGCTTAATAATTTTATCCCCTTGTAACTTAGTTTTTTACGGTATTTTGAAAATGATCTTACATGTAATAAGAAAAAATACATAAATAATATAGTAAAAATACTAAATGGGTATAAAATATATTGCTATTGCTTACAAAATCGTTATGGCAACTCATTATCACCTATATTTTTCCACTTCTTCATAAGCAAGCGAGAAATTTTGCTATGATTTTTTTTTAATAAAATTTTTATTTTTTCATATTGCTACTAATTTTTATTAAAAATTTGGTGCAATAAACAAAATCAGTCAAAGTGAAACGATTGGCCGGATTCGCCCTGCTCCAGCCTATATATAACAAAATATGAACCCGTGCGTTCAATTAAACAAAAATTCAAATCGCTTCTCGCGTGTATTGCAAAACGTTACATTTTTTTTCGATTTTGTACCTAGTCCCAGTTCGATAGACACGAATTGGTTTAATCGAATTCCATATTTTGTTATTGTTACTTGAAGAGTTAGTTTATAAGACTACATTACATTACTACTGATTACATTGCTAATTCAATTATAACATCAAGTAAGCAAAATTTTGCACAACAAAATAATAATTTAAAATTGTGATATTTTTGAGTCTGTACAACAAAGTCGTAATACTCTCTGTGGATTAAAAATACATAATCTTTTACGAAGTAGTTTATAAATACTGCAGTTTTTAATTTGCATATTTCCACGAAATTTTAATTATTCGAAATTATTATTGAGAGGTAGCCATTGAAATATTTTCAACGATTTATTACGAAATCAATTCGAGAGCCAATTGTATGAATTTCAAGAGCTTTTACATGTAAAAATATTCTCTATGTAAAGAGCTGTTTTATTTTTATATTACTGTTTCTTTTTACAAAAAAGGTTTTACAAATTAGGTTTTATAGAAAAAATATGTAGAACTCTATTCTATTACTAAGACCTATCCAACCGTCAATCCCAGAGTATGAATAAATAAGTTTTACATATGTATATACGGTCGTATATATATTACACCCAGCTTGCTGCTGCTGATTAATGTAAATAAAGGATACAGAAATAAACATAGAAGTATAACTATATTTTATAGCTCACGAACGCGCTGTATGATGATGACACGCGAACTGAAGTGTATACCTATAATAAATTGTGTAACTAGTGTAAAATTCTGATGGGGCGATATGTACTCGTATGCGCGGCTGAACCGTTCAGTCATATGTTCTTAGGTAGACAATTTAATTCCCGGGTTTTAGGTAACAGCCGATTGATATAGAGCTACATATCGATTTTTATAATAAATTTGTAACCTCTCGATTGTGGTAGGTAATAGAGTTAGCAGGGGATAGAGCTGCAGTGAGCGTAGGACCGGGATAACGTAACACGCAATTTGTAGGACAATATTACTATTAAATTATATAAATATTAACTAAAACAAAAAAAATCAGCTGGTTAATAATAATTTCGATGACCTTACGAGGTCAAACTAAGCCCAAGCTACTCCCGGAAAATTAGCTTGATAGTAATCAAGTGAAAAAAATGTACTAGGGATCTCGGACTATAACTAGCACTGCTCTCAAGAAGTTTTGTGTTCCTGTGGTGAGTAGGGTGCACCGAGCTCCTGGGAAGGCTCTGGGGTAGTTTCGGCAATGCGTTTGCGAAGATTCTAATGTTGTAGACGACGTAGACGTCGGTAATGCCGTACTACATGCTTGTTTTTCAGCGTCAAAGTCACATTTACTGATATACATATGTATAAATTTGTACATTTTAAATTGTGCAACCATTTCTGTAGCGACATGTTCAGTATTAGTCTTCTTTCAGCTGCCACTCCCCTAAGAAAATCCTGTAATATATATTCTGTATTATATATGCTGTATTATATCCTGTATTATATAGAAATTAATACTTGAAAATTTCGTTACGATTTGAACAAACATTTTTCTACAATGAAATGACTATTTCATGAAACTGCGTCAATAAGATTTTAAAGACAATAAAGAACGACAGAAGTATATTTCTGTGGCAACCATCGCTTGTAAATAAAAGATGAATATACATTGATTTAGCCTGTAACATCATATCATATATATCCCATCCATATATGTATAATGTATATCCCATCGTATAGTCATCTTTCTTCGTGTAAGAAAAATATAACATAATTAAAACAATTGTAAATCCGATGGTTTTGGATTAAACCGTCTTCTCTCAAATTCATTTACTCCCGCTAAATATATATGAAAGTTCAGAATATAAAACAATTGGCTGTTCTTTTAGCATGCACATTACCACGTTCCGTGCATTATTTAGGAGACAAGAAAAAAATTGCTCTTCAAATTGTACAAAGAAATTCAGAATCTAAATTGTACAAAGCACTGTTAATGTAGACAGGCATTCTCGTCGTCTGAACGTGAACAGATTCCTTATTTTAGTTTTTTAATTCTTATTTAGAATTTTAATTTTGAACGAAATATTAAAATATCATCTACGATAAAGATAATTAATTACATAATAAAGTTCTTTTCGAACATATTAATCTCTCCGCTCACTTCCTAGTCGATGTATAAGCCTATAAATTTCATTTAAAAGAGTAATTACACTTGCAAGAATAAACGAAGAAGAAATTGTTAACACAGAAGAACCAATTAACAAAATAATTCGTATATTACAAAAACGTCAAACAATTAAATGAGCAAAAAAATAAATTAAAATCAAAAATATTCCAAATTTAGTAAAATTTAAGCGACATCAATGAACAATATAAAATATAACAAAATATATAGGTAGGTACATTAAAAATAAATTCCCAAAATCATTAATGCTAAAATCACAAAGACATTTTGTAGACATGGTACGTCTTAAACACTCAAGTCCGTGCTCACGAACGGAGTTTTTCTATTTTTAAAAGGAATGACACTTCTTGAATCTAAGTAGTCACCTGTGTATCTTGGCAACGGCGCTGCACTTGAGACTTAATTTCGACTTCCGAGTAGTGGATTTTACGAGATGTTTCCTTTTTAAATAGCAAAGAAAAATTCGTATTTTAAATAACCTTGAACTGTTAATAAGAAAAAATATATTATTCTTGTAGTATGTAACAACTTTATACGTCTACATTTCTGTTAAAAGATGAAGAAGAAAGAAAGATATATTTGGTTGTTATAATTATGTTATCCATATTATTCCTTCAAAAACACATTTGCCAGATATTATACTAGCTATAAAATATCGAATATCGAATATACTAGCTATATAATATATGAAACCGATACAAAATTAATAAATAAAATGTAGTGTTTTTTATACTAATTTGATATTATACTTATTGAATTCAAAGTATAAGACAATTTGAATGTAAAAAAAATGTTTATGGGTGTAAAGATCATCAGTTTATTTTCCAAAGAGACTATGCAACGCTCAAATGCATTGAGCGCGCAAAATGTTTATCACGCTGACTGACGGTCTTTCCCCCATCAAAAATACGGCCGACGGTTTTCTTTATTATTTTAAAAGTATAAAAATTTAGATCTACAAATTTCATAAGGTATAAAATTACTTTTTTGTCAAATTTTCAATGAGGTTCATGCACGTGACTGACATATAACCCACCTTCATCAATACAGCTGACGACTATTTTTTTTAAAGTATGTGATTGAAACAATAATATAACACATTTTCGCTCGGTATAAAATTCATTGGAGCAGATTTTTTTCCAATTACTTTCTCATGCTGTCTTCTTTAGCTCCACCGCTATCAGAGCAGCTGACGTTCAGAGCTGTTATGTGTTAGGGGAAAACTATTATTGTTATGATTTTCAGCCGGTATAAAATGACTTGCTCAACTATAGCGGTGCCTCCCGAGCTATAATAATAAATGTCAAATCGGGGTAACATTACGAGGGACAGGACAGATTTAAACCAATATTTTAATGTAGACAACAAACGTTAAGTAAATTTTAAGTCAAATGTTAAATCCAAGCAAAAGAAATGAAAATAAATTATCTCTTGATATGTCTCTATAAATCATAAATAAACGGTTTATTGGGCATTATCAATAATTTCTTAATTTAAAATAAATTATTTTTTTTACTTTTAGATAATACGAAATAACAGTATCTCCTCCCGATAAAAATATAAATACCGTTATAGGTATAAATTTATAACAGAAAAAAAAATGTATGAAGTAAATGAACTTCGACGAGAAAAGAAACGAATTAAAAAAGCCTAGTTTGATTACTATACACTAAACACAAACTCAGTGCTTATCTATACTTAATATATAAAGCTGAAGAGTTTGTTTGTTTGTTTGGTTTGTTTGTTTGAACGCGGTAATCTCTGGAACTACTAGGCCGATTTGAAAAATTCTTTCAGTGTTAGATAGCCCATTTATCGAGGAAGGCTATAGGCTATGTATCATCACGCTAAGACCAATAGGAGCTGAGTCCACGCCGACGAAGTCGCGCGCAGAAGCTAGTGTATAATATAAGTCTTAACTTCAAGAATAAACATTAACTATCCAAACATGAAAAATTAAATTATAAAATTAATAATCGTTAAATCATACCAAAGCTAAAAAAAAAACTAAACTTGAGCATTTCAATCGCCTTGCGAAGTGTTTGGCGATGGAAATTCGCTTCATAAATGCGAAAGTGAAGTATAAACGCCATCTTTAAAGCCATCACGACTGCAATGAGGCAAGCTAATGACTGTCGTTCAATAAAGTGATCGGCTGATCGACCGTTTAATCTTAATGTGTCCCGCGTTTTTTCATTCTTTGAACACGCTACAGACCCCCATCAGGGCACAGTTATACAAATATTTATTTATAAATAAAAATGTAAAACTGTTGATAAAAGCGAACTCAACAATGGGTGGAACGTTTAGTTATCAAATTTTCATGTTCCCACGGTATCCGTAGGAAGCTGACGGTTAATAAGACAGAACAACAAAAAAATTGAATCTGATAATCGTGAATACAAAATTAGGTCAATGCTGATGAGTTTTAAAGTGATCTGCTGTAATGATGATTCTCGTCCAAGTGAACTGCACGAAAATATTATATGTTTTAGCAACAAAGTCTTAGATTATCTCGCCAAAAAACTATACGAGCGTGGTAAATTAATATAAAGTTGTTATTTATCACGATTCGACCACGATTCAACCTGTAATATCCCTGCTGAGCATAGACCTATTTCACTGAGCATACCACAGCGGTGTGTTACAGGCCAAATCAATGGCTAGAAACAATATTATTTCAAATTTCAAACAAATAAAAACAAATTATAATACCGTAATTTACGTAGTAAATATCAAGAATAATTTATTACTACTACTACTACTTACTACTACTTACTACACTCGCAAATTAATACGTACAAAATTATTAGACAAAACAACTACATCGCAAAATATAAAATATTCTGATGATTCATAAATCTACACACCACACACATATAGCACCATAGTGCTTATATATTATTTTGAGTCATTTGGTCTATACAGTTCCTTCCATTCTGTTGGAAAGACGTTGGAAATTATTCAATAAATAATTTTCATTTTTAGCCTATCAACCGTTTGATGGATATAAAATGTTGATTTATAAGGTGACAATAGCTTAGTTAATATTCATTGAAAAAGTTCAATTCAGTTGGAGATGGTCATTAAAGTGACATTTTAAATTCTTATTTGACGACGTCATCAATCATTTATTCTTAAGTTGTGTTGTATTAAATTAACAATTCTGTAGTGATTATTATGACCACCTATCAATAAAATGGTAGTAACTAGTAGCAAACAGTCACTTAACTTATAGACGTCTGCAACGCTAGAAGCTTCGCAAGTCCTTTGGCGACCCAAACCCCAGTCCAGTCCAAGTCCAAGAGCTCTGGTCACCTGACTCACCACAGGAACACAACACTGCTTGAAAGTAGTAGTATATAGCTGTGATCTTCTGTAAGGTCGAGGTACTACCCCAGTCGAGCTGTTCGATATTTTGAGCAGGATATGTCCTGCTGTGCCCTACCTCAGTAAAGTTTTTGAATAAAGAATGTAATATGTTTCTCAAATGTATTATTATGTTTTATGAAGTGGTTACAAGAAATGGTTGCACAAAAATCTACTGCAAATAAAATTATTGTACAGAATAAAAAATTTAAATTTTTAATATAAATATGGGAATATAATAAACAACACGGTATTTTAAAGATAACAAAGAAAAATTTAACAAAAATTATTAAATTAATAATTGAAATTTAAAAAATTAATTAATTAATAATGCTAATGAGCTTTTAAATATAGAAAACCGAGAAACTAAACAATTTATTTATGTAAATTATTATAATATAATACAGTTTATCTATGATTATAAATAATACGTCGCACATTCTTCATCCTCAATATATCAACCGCACGGGTCCCGCCCCTCAACCTTAACAAATCCAATTTCCAATCTTTGTGTTTCTTTGACGTATACCCCACGGGATTCTATTAAAAGTTGTTCGAAATCATTATCAGGCTGAGGCAACGTTGGAACTAGTATAATAATCGGTTAAACTTTCCTAACGGTTGTTCGTAAAGTGCAGTATTTTCGGCAATCCTCCAGTTGTTCGTAGTTCTAGCTATTATTTGTTGCTAAATTATCTATTATATTTAGCTAACTTTCATCGAATGAAGAACGTTTAGTGTGAAGTGTATGCGAATAACGATAAATTGATTCTTATATCGGCTTTTGATAAATTTTATTACTGTTCAGCCTGTGGTATCCGCAGGGCATAGACATCTTTCTACACGGAGGAGAAGTATCGAAGCAATACAACGCTACTTCACTGAAGTTCATTTTGTTACTGGAATATTATTATAGTGTATTAGTTATAGAACGCAACGAGCACGCTAATCCTCTGATGTAGCGGGTGTCCATGGATGTTGGTTTCACTAACCACCAGGTGAGCAGACTGACCCCTCTCGAATATAAAAAAAAATACAGAACTAAGACGATTTTGACCACATGACTAATCATAACTAGATTATTTTTTTTTATAATTTTTAAAGTACTATAAGATGACATGCTATGAAGTAATCCCCATCAAACATCTGTAAGCAGGAGGTATTCTAATTGTCAAAATCTTTCAACAATAATTGTTTAAACATATTCTTTACTATACGAGATAAAAGCGTCACGAGTGTGGAAGAGGATCATAATGGTTCTTCTTTAAAAAACGATAACGATAACGCACCTTAGTCTACTTTAAGTACAGTCCACGTCTATACACTGCGACAGATTGCAGAAAAGATCAAAGCGTACAATATGCCTCATTGCTTAGCGTGTGTGGGCTATTAATTATTTTTTTTCGATTTTGTGTTAAATTAACGTATTATGAGGACACTATAGATATGCCTAATCGATTTTGAATTCATTAAACTTTTGAACTTCTTTGCTACAACGCCACTGCCCACTACGACAATTCGTAGGTATACAGAATTGATTATGCCAAAAGGTTTTAATTGCTGCTTTGGAAGATATCTCTAGGTTTTGTAATGATATACCCTTATCCTATGGGGTGTGATGAGAAAGACCCCAACATATATATATTTATAACATCCTGGTCACGAAGACCAATTTGTAACACTATCATGGTAGTGGCGTTACAAGCTAATATTAAGCTTAAGAGGATATCAATTATCTTTGGCCTTATAATTGTGATCGTCTAGTATAATGAAGGACTCTACGTTGTGTTTGATTTTTGTTTCAGAGCAACTTCAGTTCTTTTCATGGTATGCCGAAGGAAAGACATAGTATATGTTATTAGAAGCCTTGATTTCTATATAAACTCTAACTAACATCCTACCTAGCCATTAATTTAAAATAACATCTCTGCACAATGACATTAAATTACTGAAATTAATTTATCCTAAAATTTAATTGAAAGATATTTACACTTACCAGTGATATAAATGCTATAGATAACTATCTCCTGGAATACTATTAAAAGGAAAGAAAGATATTAAACTTTATAACACCTTATTAGTAAATTATTTAGGAATTAATAAAATTTAGTAAATTAGAACCGTTAAGAATAAATAGTAATAGACTTATTTATTTAGAAATAACTATCACCTATTGTTTAACTAAATATCTGACGTCTCCTTAAGAATGTGTAAATTATAATTGCTAATATTTTTAGTGAATCTAGATAGCTAAAATAGAAATAGAGTTAAATAATTATATATAAGATATTCTATAATGACATTGATTAATTGAATAGTGTCTAAGTTTCTTTTACATGTATTTTTAGTTCAAACCTGATATAATAGATAGATTCTAATAACTCTAAACAAATGGAATAAATAAAAATATATAAGTAAATGAAATAATGATTAAATACATATTATATAGTTATTAATTATCTTGAAATAATTTATTCAGTTAATAAATTATCTCAGATAATTGTGAAAAATAATGTGTAGTGTATGTTTGTATGTGTTAATCTGTTAGGATAGGGTTTATAGGCATTAGGGAATTAAAAGGCCGGGTTCAACTGAACCCGGGGGGTCGCAACCTCCTTTCCCCTCCGACCCTAACCGATCCACACCGTGCTGAAGGCTCTAAATTAAATTAGGCACAACGTTGGTGCTATCAAATCAAAAAGAAAGGTAGCAAGTAGGAAATGAGAGGTCCCAATTTTCTACAATAAGTTAGACGGAAATATATCCTGTCTAACAAATGCTTGTTTCATACCGCTGCAGCGCAATCATGCAATGACTGTATTTGAGTAAACCCTTGGGACGTCATATAGACATAACCAGTGAATTACTAGAGTTGATGTAATTACCAAGCTGTAATCAGACATGGTATTAAGATGTGTTCCACGTGAACAAAAGGAGATCGTGTCTACTGATCTTTTCATTGTGTGCTTACTAGCCCATACGGGAACTTCGGTCACACAACTACTTTGAAATTCGATCACGAAACCTACTACTTTTGCCACAATTGGATTGTGTAGTGTAATTTCCCATAGGAAAGACCTACTGAGTTACGGGTCTATAGTCAGCTATATTGTCAAGCCTCGCCACCATTGTGAGATGGGTCGTCGGCGACTAGCGACTGGCGACAGCGTAACCTTTCGAGTGTCCTATAAGGAAAATAAGAATAATTAAAGGTATAAGACCAACATGTAGAGTAGGTGTATTGTGTAGGTTTGTCTTTGCATGACTTACAGCATTCACATGAAACAGCATTCATTAACCAGAATAGGTTGTTCAATTGAAACATTGAACCAGTAATTAAGTTGTTAAACATTTGAATATATCAGGCTCTCTTAGGAACTGAATGGATTTATCAAAGGACATAGTAGTGTCGAGAGATAAATAAAACAATTAAAATATAACATATTCATTTACTCAATCAGAATCTCTGAGAGTATCTCATTTTCACAATGAAGAGAGAATGTATATTTAATAGGTTTTATGATCCATCAATGTTTGTATGTTTGAAAAACACAAGAGGACTTGATTAAGGCTTGGCTTAAATCTCAGTAAATCCGCCTTAGGACTTAACAGAGACTGTCCACAAAAATTAGCAATAAATTAATTGGAAAAGTGAATATGTTTCTCTATTAGTCTAAAATAGAACTTCATACCACTGTCCAAATCTAAATTACTAACCTTTGTTGCAGTTCAAACATCGACCATACACTAGGTGTTTGGTGGAGTTTGTCCAATGTCTCTCATCAAAGATGAGGAATTCTTATCAAAGATAAGTAAACGTACGTATAGTATTTACCAAGAACATAGTTCAGTTAGGCAAACACAAACGCAGAGGTTGGTAGGAAGTACTCGCAACTTTCTTTACTAGATAGACCTAGATTAGGAACTACCTAACATCGATGACGCGAAGAACTGTGGCTTAGACAGGCCTAGCCTTATAGGGGAAACCTATAATAAAACACTGGCGAATACAAACATTTATGGATTCACCTGAACACGGTTTATATAGTTCAATGAAAGTCATCGTGAAATTGAGACACTCCAGTCTACCAGATACCTCGTTTTGACACTTATTTAAGAACATAAGTTCTTAGATCAATGTTCAAAACTACAATAGTTGTGTAATGTCATAGATCAGTGTATAATTACCTCATCTTAGAATGTATTCAAGAGCTAAAAGTATCCTTGAACTCATTCAAGACTACAACCACTTTGTTACCTCGTTCCAACATATATTTAACAACTACAAGTCCTTAAATTAATGTTTGAACTACAAAAGTTTGTGTAATGTCAAAATGAAGCCAAATATACATATATATATATATATATACATATACATACATACATATACTTTCATTAGAAGTATATTTATATGTAGAGAATATTCACTAAGATACGACAACTAATCATTGGTTTGTTTATAGGTCATATTTTCCTAGAATTATTCACCACTCTATTTACTTCCAAAGTAATGACATAGTAAAATCTCATTTCATTATTTAAATACACCCTAACGAAATTCTATTTAGCCCTCAATATCTAATATGATAGTTTAACCAAAGATTCATTCAATTTATATATGTACTTTAAAGTCACACGAATATAATTTAGTTTCATTCTATCAACATCATATTGTGATTATTTACTTAGCTAGATTTCCTTTTATCAGTTAAATTCAATATAATTATGGTCATAAGGCTTATTTCATAATAATCTTATTCAATAATCAATCGATAATTAATAGTATCAATGTAACCTTTTCATAATAATTTCATTCAGTAATTAATCAATAATTAATAATATCAATGTAAACCTAGATAATAATTCATTAGATATCTTTTATTAAAAATCTCCGTAAAAGTTATAAAAATTAGTAACAGTACCACAACATGCAGAAAAACACACATGCAAATAAATAAAAAATTAATGCATTCGAACCAATCAGGAGCGCTTCATCACAGGTCTTTCACTGAATTTATTTAGCGGATTACAATTAAAATTTTATAATAACAAATTGCACTTAATATTAATCAGTAAGATTAAATTAAAACTATTTCGCGGACTAAACTGAAGCTACATAGCCTCTCGGCCAGCTTACGCTAATGAAATCCCTGAATCAGATCTAAAAAATACTTTTTAGGTATTTCTATCTTTAATCTAAGTCAGAAGTTCCATAGCTTCGCCGGCCAAGAGGCCGCGGCGGCCGCGGAGGCCTACCGCTTCGAACTCCGAATTCAAATTTGAATGTCAAACTGACTGCCGAAACTGACTGCCGAAACTGACTGCCATCGTATTTATTCAAAAATCTCGCGTCTGTTTTTCCCCCACCCTTACACGTTCACCAATGCGCTCTGCAGTGATACCATACACTCAGCAATTCCCGTGTTACAAGGAAATTTGAATATCTTCGGTTCATTGCCGTGTTCAAAGATATGGCAAACCAATGTATAATTGTTTCTTCCTAATAATTTAATCGATAGTTTATAAATCATTATAGTGCAACACAAAACAAGAACAAGAAATAAAATTATTACAAAAACAAGGAATAAAGTTATTACTTCCTCAATAATTTGAACTTTACTGGCTGTGAGCACTTTTATCCGATCCAAAGGAAATTGCGTAAATCAATTAAACAAAACACAATAAAGATAAACAATAAAAGGGAAAAACAAATACACATTGAATAAAGCTGAAGAAAAAAATTGTTAGTTATGATAAATTTGTATGACGGTTGTGGAGAATAATGTATTATTCAACCGATTTCGAAAGGGAAATTATTTAACCGATCATTGTCATTTTTAACCTTACGTGTTAATGTAAAGTAAATACACGTCAATTTTGTAGGTTTTAATCCAAACAAGGTAACTTAAAACTTTGTGTTGGCAACTCTGGTGTCCTGTAATTACAGCAAAAAACCCCACTCATACGCCGGGTCGAACCCTTAGGCCCGGGTTCCACCGCTTAACAGAATTATGCTTTGCTTAATCGAATTTATAGTTCGATTCTAACCTTGCTTTCGTTTAATTATTATTACGAATTATCCGTATGAGAACATAGCAAAGTGCTGTTTTAAGACTTTTCCAGGCAATCCCTTTAAAATTCCTCTCCGTAACAAACATCCTCATACTTCAAGGAACACAAAAAAAAAAGAATTAGTGCAATCGGTTCAGCCGTTATTCTCTAACTGCGTTTAGTTTATGTTAGTGAAATGCAATTTCCAGCTCTAAACTTTGTTAAATGCGTAAACCGACTTTATGTCGAACTAATCGCGATTATATTAATCAGTGGAAACCGGCCCTTAGAACATTCCCTCGCATCTGTCAACACAAAATTTTAAGCCTGTCTCGAATATAAAATTTATAACTCTAATATTTTAACAACTAGCTAAAAACTGTTTGAGTTCCCAGCCAATAAATTTCTATTCAAGTACAACTTAAAATTTGAGTCCCTAATGGATTTGAACCATTTTCGTTCATTGAGTTGACTGTTTTATGTTTATATGTCAACTCACATTTCAATTTATGCGTTTGTAATCTTAAGTATAACTAAAATTTATGGCACCAATAACTTAAAACTGAACTGTGTTTACGTGTTACGTTACAATCGCCCCTTAATTATATAATGTAGTTTATCGTAATTATTAATTAATCACAACAACGTAACCAAATAACACAATTCTGTATCACGCCACCTCTCAACTGAAAGGACACTCATGAATCCTTACATTCAGCCTCAATCAACAGCACATAGAAACATACTCTTCTCCCAAACATCCAACCTCTCATCAATCACACCACCAGCGTTATATTCAATGGTTAAAATCAAAATAATCAATTTCAACCAACCATTCCAGCTCCTTCACCCACTCTCACACTCACATAGATCCAATTTGATTTGAATTCCTACATCTAGGCTCAATTTTATCTTATAACAATACACATATTGTTTTTAAAATATAAAATCCGGCTCTCAATGTTAAATATACAACTTAACAGAGTGCAGTTCATCTTATTTCAGAGGAGATGGGGACTTTTAGGCTAAAATGTATTAAGTACAGATATGGTTTTAAAAATTGGTCATATATATATATATTTTTTTTTTTATAAAATATAAAATATCAGCTCAATTCTGAATCTGGAAGCTGAGAAAAATGAAAAAGATAGTTTTCGTCAAATTAATTGGGTATCGATTTAACTATAATCGATTATAGAATTTAAAAAAATTTGCACTAGTTAATTAACTCAAGGTATTCAGATACACAATTGAAGTTATAAACAATAAAGTGTATTTAAATAAAGTTACATTAATATCGAAAATAAAAATTAATATCTGATAAACCCAAATTATTATCGATTTCGTATCGATTGAAAATAAATCATATCGATTTAACTATAATCGATTATAGAATTTTAAAAAAATTTGCACTAGTTAATAAACTCAAAGTATTCAGATACACAATTGAAGTTATAAACAATAAAGTGTATTTAAATAAAGTTACATTAATATCGAAAATAAAAATTAATATCTGATAAACCCAAATTATTATCGATTTCGTATCGATTAAAATTAAATCATAATTATTTTTAATAACAGCTTTGACAGCTGACTGATATTGAAACTGTGTGCCCCGTCATGGTCCCGTCACTGTCACTTGTTTCATGTAATCATGTTTATAATTGTTTAATGTTTTCAGTGTATTCAGATGCATCCTGAGTCCATTCCTGATATTTATTTATGGTTTCAAGTGATTGATATTTGTAATGATATAATATGATAACCTTTAGTGCTTCAGGAACTTAGTGATTTTCCATAGACATTGTAACATAACCTCAATTTTACAAAACGTCTAATAACTCCGCTCTTAAATAGCCAAAATGTACAGAATTTCAGCAAGGAATCAATAAGCGTAAATACATTAATTGGTACTATTTCATTACGTTATATTTTACATTGCATTTCGGCCCAAGAATGTATGGAATCGTATCCGTTTCCTTTCAGAATGAATAAATTAAAATATTTGAATACAGTTGCACAATTCATATCTAATACTAATATGAATTGGTGATATGTTGTTTAGTATATTGTAGTACTTGGACAACTTGTATTGTAAACAGTCAAACTTTAAGGTCTGACCTATATTTTTGCAATTCAATTTAGATTGAATATAACTTAAAATGTTCAGTTAATTTTGTGAAGAAATGACCGCCCTACTCCCCACCAACTATTTTTATTAAGCTAGCGCTTAATAAGTATTTGATGAAAGAAAAAAATTTATATATGACTTAGTAGTCCGTTGAAAATTAAATTATTATTTCTATTAAGCTAGCGCTTAATAGGTTAAGTAATGATGAAAAAAAAATTAATATATGACTTAATAGTCAATTGAAAATTAAATTGTTATATAATTATGTGAGTACTTTTAAGCGCTCCAATAAAATTAGTTGAGTCATTTCCCTGACCCATCGTTTCCTTAATTTTTATTTTTACTCATAACTAAACCTAATTACAATTACACTTATCTAACTTATTACTATCTATTTTAATCCTCTAATTACTATCATAATAACCTAATCTTTTACTTATATATCTAACTTATTTAAGTGCAATTCATTTTATAAAATCATCTATAGTTTCGACATTAAATTATTGTGAAATATAATAAATCTTCGATAAAGTTTATTGATATTCTAGTTTAAAATCTATCCTTTTCAATTCCACATTATTAATTCAATTGCTTATATCAACAGTTAAACATTGATAACATCTATAATTGATCGTGATCAATTTATTATTGATAATATCTATTTAGATGTATTGTATTAAAGTTTCCTCTAATTTCTTTAGTTATAGGGTCCATTAATGTGTAAACATTTGCAAATGGAATCGCACTAACTACATAAGGTCCTTCATACAGCAATTGAAACTTTTTTATAAGTTTCTTTTGAGCCTCTGACTTATTTACCTTACGAATCTTTACATAATCTCCGATCTGAAATTCAATTAAACGATGGGACCTATTAAATTTAGTTTGTCGTTTAATACTGTTATCTTTTAAATTTTTCCTAACTTGAATTCTAATTTGATTAATATCTTTGGACTTATTTAATTGAGGTAAACAACTATCAAATGACATGTCATTACTCAATCCATATAATATTTCATTAGGAGTAAATCCCGTACTTTCATGAAATGTGTTGTTATATAATGTTTCGATTTTATTTAATATCGTTACCCAACTTTTATGATTTTTATGGCAATATGTTCGAAATAAACGTCCTAGTTCTCTGTTAACCCTCTCTGTCGTATTAGGTCGAGGATTTCTTACAGTTGTAAATATAGGTTTTATACCCATATCTTTTAAAGTTTGTTTCCAACTTTCAGATGAAAATTGACTACCATTATCAGTCATAATTACTTTAGGCTTAATTATTTTAACAAATTGTTTTAACTTTGTAATAACTGAACGAGAAGTGGCTTTAGACAAATCATATAATTTAACAAATTTACTAAATGAATCCTGAATTACAACTATATAAGCAGAACCAAACCGTCCTTTCGGCAATGGTCCATATAAGTCTGCCATAACTAAGTCACCTATTTCTTCTGTCACAATAGATTTACATTTGCCTACATATTTTATATTATCACTTTTAGAAACTTGACAGAGATGACAAGTCTTTAATAATACTTTAACTGTTCTATGCATATTAGGAAAATAGAATCTATCCTTAAGATATTTGAGTACCTTAAAAACCCCTTGATGTCCCATTTCTTTATGAATTTGAGAAATTACTTCCTCTCGTAACTGAGAGGGTAAATAAATTACATGTTTATCTGAATCAATTTTAAAATATAACACTCCTTTCTTGATATAACAACGCTTAGCAATATTATTTATTCTACCACTATGATTATTACTAATGTTATTTATAATATCCATTATCAACTGTACTTCATTATCGTTAGATTGAAAACTAGATATATTTTTTAAGTTTGTTATTAATGTTTTATTTTTATTAATTTCCATATAATGTATTTCTGGACAATAGATTCTATCTTCTTGTATCATTGATGAATCAGGTGGGAACCTAGATAACACATCAACAGCGACATTATCTCTACCTTTTATATGTTCGATACTATAATCGAATTGTTCAAGAAACAATATCCACCTAATTATTCGACTATTATACAATTTCCATGTCCTAACAAACGTCAATGCTTTGTGATCAGTTCTAATTATAAGCTTTGCGCCCCTCAAATAGGTTTCAAACTTCCTTAAACAATAGATTATAGCCCAAAACTCTTGTTCAGTAACAGTCCATCTTAATTCGGCGCCCCTAAGAGATCTGCTACAATAGCCTAATATTTTCATTTCTCCTTGTTCATCGTACTGAAATAAAACCCCTGCAAGACCTACTCCCGAACTATCTGTTTGTAAATAAAGGTTTAGACATATCCGGATGATGCAACATTATTGTCTTTAAAAAACTGTTTTTCAATTTTTCAAAGGCTACTTGTGCTTCTGAAGTCCATGTCCATCCTTTACTTTTTTTTTAATAATTGGCATAAAGGTTGAATTATACTATTATAATCAGGAATGAACCGCCTATAATAATTACAGAGTCCTAAAAATGCTCTTAAATGTTTTATTTTCTTGGGAACTGGGAAATTCTTAATTGACTCTATTTTTTCTGGGTCAGTTTTAATTCCCTCGGTAGAAATAATATGTCCTAACATTTTAACTTCTTTACAAATGAATTTACATTTTTCAAGATTACATGTTAACCCCGCTGATTTTAATTTGTTTAGTATTATATCAATATGTTCTAAATGTTCATTTAACGTTCCTTGAGTTAAGATAGCAAGGTCATCTAAATAATTCACGCAAAAATGTCTAACTTCAGGCCCTAATATTAAGTCCATAGCTCTACTGAAACTTCCCACTGAAGTCTTAAGTCCTTGTGGTAAAACATTGTACATATAAGATTTTCCATTAAATGTGAACCCGGTATACTTTTTACTATCCTCAGAAATGGCAATTTGAAAATATGCATTATTCAAGTCTATTATACTAATATAATTAACCCCATGAAATGAATTTAAAACATCTATTTGCATCGGAGGTGCTTCCGACTCAGCTATCATGTATTTATTGATTTCACGTGCATCTAGTAGAACTCTAATTGAACCATCAGTTTTTAAGGTGTAAGTTAACGGACTACAATACGGTGTTGAACCTCTAGATATTATTCCCATATCAACCATTTCGGCTAATTTTTCTTCCATTTTTTGTCTATATGCGTACGGAACGGGATAAGACCGTTTAATTATTGGACTATGGTCCATCATTTTGATAATATGTTGATAACAATTAGCTCTACCTAACCTTTTAACAAATACTTCGCTATATTTAATTAGAATCTGTTTTAATTTATTTAATTGAGTTCCTTTAAGAGGTGTACCCGTCTTTATTTCTTGTAAATATTTATTGAAATCAAAACTATTATCTACCTTTGTAATATCACAAATTCTCTTTTCCTCAAAATTATATTTAATAAACGGAATTAATACTCGTTGATCTCTATGTTCGATAACTAACCCTATGGATGGCTCTTGTAATTTAATATTAACATTATTTGCCATAAGCCAGTCAAATCCTAATATCATTGAATGAACTAATTTTGGTACTATAAAAAATCTAATCTCTAAATCAATTACCCCAAATCTTACAGGCAATAAAACCATTTGTTGTATTTTAGCACTCTTTTGTCCTACTGCTCCACGTATCTGAATCGGCTTAACAGGTAACATATCTAATTTGTTCCCAGTTAATGATTTTAAAGATTCCCAAAATGATTCTGAAATACAGGTTATGTCACTCCCTGTATCGATTAAACATATAACTCGTTTACCAGATACTATCACTTCAATTTCAGATTTAATTATTTCTAATCTATCCGCGGTAATATTATCTTCCTCGTCAAATAATGAAAAGACTGCTTCGGTTTGCACTAACGACTCATTATCTATTTCCGATTGATTTTTTAATGTTTGTATGATTTTATACTTGAAATCTGTTGAATTATTTTTATTTAATCCTGAGCCTAACCCTGATTTACAATATTGTCCCTTAGCTATGATTGGTTTACGTATACCATTATTATGTCTACCTAATGTCTGTCCAGGCTCCCACCCGAGTTTAAGCATAATTCTTAAAGCTACTGATGTACTGTTCGCCCCTACTAAAGTTGATGTACCGGGGTCTGTCACATCAACACTTATTAGTTTAAATTCTCTGTTGATACAGAGTTTTCTATAGAAACATTGTTATCATTATCTACTCTATTTGTACCATTAATGCTATTCTTCTTGTTTGGTATCACCTTACTCATTGATCTAGTGTTCATAATTCGCTTCCGGTTGAGACCGCCTCTGCCATTCTGCTGTTGAGCTGCCATCTTAGGTCTTTGAACGCTGCTAGAATGGGCATTAATGTCACTACTGAAGTTATTTTGCTTATTAATGTTATCTAACTTTCGTAGAAACTCCGTAGCTTGAAGAATCGATGTGTAATTACTTGTTGACCAAGCATATTGAACATCTTTAGGAAAATGATTCATAATGTCGTTTATTAATTGTCTCTCTTGAATAGGATACGTCAACATCTTCGCTTGTCCACATAAAGTAATGAAATGGCTTAACATAGACTGGACTCCGTCCCACGAATTCTGACTGATTCGTCTTCTTAATTCATTCTGCTCAGCCTCGCCCCAATATGTGTCTAAAAAATCCCTTTTGAAGTCTTCAAACACTGTCCATCTATCTCTATAAATACGCGCCCAATTTCGCGATTCATTTTCAAGACAATCCATGACAATGTCTATTATATCTCTCGCCTCTGGTGCAGACCTTCTTAAATAAGCAGTCAGGTCTTCGATGAACGTCACAGGATGTTTTCCCTTAAATGGAAACTTAGGTCTTTCCGTAGGCATCTGCGCCACTGGATAGTATACCGTTGATGTTCCCGGCTGTATGATAGGTTGAATAAAATTTTCTCTCGGCATAACATTGTCCGATGATCCACTAGGAGTAGACATTCTATTTTCCAACTCCGAGATTCTATTATTGATGTTATTCATTGCCTTTTCCACCATTCGAGATATGTATTGTAAAGAATTAATCTTCCTTACTTTAGTAGCAGGTCTAACTGCAGACACTCGCTTGTTATTAGAATTAGTCGCCTTGGTTCCAACAGGACTAGCTTTAGATTGACGCCTAGGCATTGTTATAGATTTAATTTGCTTCAAATGTATCACTGATAATGTTTATCTAAATTTTAATTAATTTATTTTAAATTAAAAAAAGATTCACTGCACTCTTATTTAATTTGAGTTTAATTTAAATAAACTTTCCAAATGTTCACACAAAAACTATCTCTTTCTAATCACCTTTTAAACTTCTAATATTTTATTGAAATTTTATCAAGTCGACCGGATTCTGCAAATGTTAAACTTAGTTTTAATTTTAAAATATTAAATGTTTACAAATTTAATTAAAATTCAACTATCATACTTCAAATGAAATATGACAACTTCATTTCTTCTCTAGTATTCATTGATAACATTCTTAACAAACATCAATTCCATTCCATTCACCCCAAACAATACATCCATCAACAAAAAAAATAATAAAACTATCACAGTGAAATCATAATAATTAGAAAATATCTCAAATCCTCATAAATGTTAACTGCCAAATTCATACTATCCCTAATCGTCCTTTTCTATAATAAATACTACAGTATATATTTTTAAAACTACAGTATATATTTTTAAATTTAAATTCAATTTACTCGGATTGAACTTTCCACCTTGCATATGACATTCAATTCCCTCATCCACTGAACCATTGTATATATCTTATAAGATCACAACCACGCCATCTTTGTTTCACAATAAACACTTCCATATCTACACTCGATACTACGCCATTTCTATTTCAAAGCCTACCTTTCAATACCACTCACTCTCAACAGATGGCGTTACTGACATGAGACATTTTGAAATTCTTTCAGCGCCATCTACGAACACATAGCACAACCATCCATACTTTCGTAAGCAACTCGATATTAATTCACGTTTGTCCACCAGATGTCGCTACCAACCCTACTACAATTTTACTGTCGCTATTAATTCACGCTTGTTCAATACATTTAAAACCACACATCCTCTGATATAAATACTAATAATTAACAAGGTTAATATAAAATTCTATTCAATTCAAATTTGAAATAAAAGTTTCCTCCCTTTGACAATTGACAGTTCAAAATTCGAGGAAAGCTAACAAAAAAAATAATAATAAATTAAAATAAATAAAATGTAATAATAATGTTCATAAAAAAAAAATGTTCTAAATTTTTTTCCAGTAATGTCTTATTAATATTTAAAACAAGAACTTTTTCAAAAGATTTTATTGTAGTTGTTTTTAGAACGCAATTTCTAATGTCACATAAGAAATTATCCTGTTTTTTTTTTTTATATAAGTAACAACTTAAATATTTGAATCGATATAAATTTATATCGAAACAGCACGTAAAATATATATAATTTAATTAAATGTGTGAATTGGATCATTTTTCCGTGGTTGGTATTTTAAACTTGTTTGTTGTCAAGAATTGAAAAAATATACAAATTCAGACTAGGCTGTATGGATTATAGACTTTTGCCTTTTCCTATTGGGGATAAATTTTAAAACAACAACATTGTTTGTTGTCAAATCAAGCCAAAATAAAATAGACAATTAGACATTTTAAAATTTAAACTTGTTTGTATTTTAACTTATGAATGCTAAGTCATTCGGTAAGCTATACTCTTTTTTTACAAATAAAATTATCTTAAACAGTTGCAATCAATTCCTAAAATTCAAGGTCAAAATAACCCTGTTACCTTCATAACCTAATTCAATTTCTATTTAACCAGTACATTCTCGCACACATGACTAAAATGCACTGAATTTCTATACTTTAAAATCTGTTATTTAAACTAAGTATAATTTGCTATGATGGCAATGACTACACTTAATTATTTCTAAAATCTAACATTAAAATGAATAAATATACCAAAATACATAGTTTTTCCTGTACAGTCTTTGCAAATAAATGAATAAAAGTTAATTCCACAGTTAGTTAATATTATAATTAATTTCCAATTTGCACTAATTAATACATTCTATCTTCACATTATGTGTGCATGTTTTTAATATCATTAAATACTATTATTTCAGTCCGACTTCCACGTACATCTAACCAGCCCCTGAGGATGTCCAACGCATAACTATTGGGACCAATTTCAACAAAGAAGGAAATTACTTCAGCGTCAGTGACTAAATGTGACAAAAAAAATGTTTAAATTGTACATAACCTAGAATAATTTGTATCTGTAAGTAATATTAAAATTTACTGCAGGCTTTTATTTAAAACTTCCCTAACAATATTTAATTAATACAATCTAAATTTTATTAACTATCCTAACAATGTCTATTGATTGACGTTAATATAATAATAATCAAATAATAATTAGATGTACTTGAGACACACTTCAATATACTACTAGTCAATTTTAGTAATGTTGTGTAGGTAGATACTTTCATGTAATTTCATGAATAAATAATTATTTAAATATGTAACTATCCATCATTAGTAATAATACATGAGACAGTAGGCTGCTATGGTCTGACCATTTAAATCTTATTACTGAGAAACTTAATGCAACTTTTAAGTATTAAACATCTCTTCAATATTACTCTTAAAACAGATTTATTTAGATTTATGTACCTAACTGTAATTCTAACTGCGCCATGATGCTATATACCTATAGAACCATTCTTAGATTGTCTAAAACAAGTTAATATGCTTACATAATATAAATTTAATAGGTTTAGCTTATTTTGTGTAAAATGAACTTTAAAGAATTGTTAACTAATACGTTTTGTGTCTTCTTTAAAATGCAATCAATTGGTACATGTATATTCTTGTTATCTATCAGTGCAACTATTATCATTTTATCACTGGCATTACATTTATTCACTGTAAATGCTTTGAAAAGTTACTTTAAAGCTTCTAAGATACTCGCTTACTCCGGCATTTGTGCAACCATAAATATCCTGGTCACGGCACCATTTTGAAACGATCTCCTATGCTATGGGGTGAGATGAGAAAGACCCCAACATATATATATTTATAACATCCTGGTCACGAAGACCAATTTGTAACACTATCATGGTAGTGGCGTTACAAGCTAATATTAAGCTTAAGAGGATATCAATTATCTTTGGCCTTATAATTGTGATCGTCTAGTATAATGAAGGACTCTACGTTGTGTTTGATTTTTGTTTCAGAGCAACTTCAGTTCTTTTCATGGTATGCCGAAGGAAAGACATAGTATATGTTATTAGAAGCCTTGATTTCTATATAAACTCTAACTAACATCCTACCTAGCCATTAATTTAAAATAACATCTCTGCACAATGACATTAAATTACTGAAATTAATTTATCCTAAAATTTAATTGAAAGATATTTACACTTACCAGTGATATAAATGCTATAGATAACTATCTCCTGGAATACTATTAAAAGGAAAGAAAGATATTAAACTTTATAACACCTTATTAGTAAATTATTTAGGAATTAATAAAATTTAGTAAATTAGAACCGTTAAGAATAAATAGTAATAGACTTATTTATTTAGAAATAACTATCACCTATTGTTTAACTAAATATCTGACGTCTCCTTAAGAATGTGTAAATTATAATTGCTAATATTTTTAGTGAATCTAGATAGCTAAAATAGAAATAGAGTTAAATAATTATATATAAGATATTCTATAATGACATTGATTAATTGAATAGTGTCTAAGTTTCTTTTACATGTATTTTTAGTTCAAACCTGATATAATAGATAGATTCTAATAACTCTAAACAAATGGAATAAATAAAAATATATAAGTAAATGAAATAATGATTAAATACATATTATATAGTTATTAATTATCTTGAAATAATTTATTCAGTTAATAAATTATCTCAGATAATTGTGAAAAATAATGTGTAGTGTATGTTTGTATGTGTTAATCTGTTAGGATAGGGTTTATAGGCATTAGGGAATTAAAAGGCCGGGTTCAACTGAACCCGGGGGGTCGCAACCTCCTTTCCCCTCCGACCCTAACCGATCCACACCGTGCTGAAGGCTCTAAATTAAATTAGGCACAACGTTGGTGCTATCAAATCAAAAAGAAAGGTAGCAAGTAGGAAATGAGAGGTCCCAATTTTCTACAATAAGTTAGACGGAAATATATCCTGTCTAACAAATGCTTGTTTCATACCGCTGCAGCGCAATCATGCAATGACTGTATTTGAGTAAACCCTTGGGACGTCATATAGACATAACCAGTGAATTACTAGAGTTGATGTAATTACCAAGCTGTAATCAGACATGGTATTAAGATGTGTTCCACGTGAACAAAAGGAGATCGTGTCTACTGATCTTTTCATTGTGTGCTTACTAGCCCATACGGGAACTTCGGTCACACAACTACTTTGAAATTCGATCACGAAACCTACTACTTTTGCCACAATTGGATTGTGTAGTGTAATTTCCCATAGGAAAGACCTACTGAGTTACGGGTCTATAGTCAGCTATATTGTCAAGCCTCGCCACCATTGTGAGATGGGTCGTCGGCGACTAGCGACTGGCGACAGCGTAACCTTTCGAGTGTCCTATAAGGAAAATAAGAATAATTAAAGGTATAAGACCAACATGTAGAGTAGGTGTATTGTGTAGGTTTGTCTTTGCATGACTTACAGCATTCACATGAAACAGCATTCATTAACCAGAATAGGTTGTTCAATTGAAACATTGAACCAGTAATTAAGTTGTTAAACATTTGAATATATCAGGCTCTCTTAGGAACTGAATGGATTTATCAAAGGACATAGTAGTGTCGAGAGATAAATAAAACAATTAAAATATAACATATTCATTTACTCAATCAGAATCTCTGAGAGTATCTCATTTTCACAATGAAGAGAGAATGTATATTTAATAGGTTTTATGATCCATCAATGTTTGTATGTTTGAAAAACACAAGAGGACTTGATTAAGGCTTGGCTTAAATCTCAGTAAATCCGCCTTAGGACTTAACAGAGACTGTCCACAAAAATTAGCAATAAATTAATTGGAAAAGTGAATATGTTTCTCTATTAGTCTAAAATAGAACTTCATACCACTGTCCAAATCTAAATTACTAACCTTTGTTGCAGTTCAAACATCGACCATACACTAGGTGTTTGGTGGAGTTTGTCCAATGTCTCTCATCAAAGATGAGGAATTCTTATCAAAGATAAGTAAACGTACGTATAGTATTTACCAAGAACATAGTTCAGTTAGGCAAACACAAACGCAGAGGTTGGTAGGAAGTACTCGCAACTTTCTTTACTAGATAGACCTAGATTAGGAACTACCTAACATCGATGACGCGAAGAACTGTGGCTTAGACAGGCCTAGCCTTATAGGGGAAACCTATAATAAAACACTGGCGAATACAAACATTTATGGATTCACCTGAACACGGTTTATATAGTTCAATGAAAGTCATCGTGAAATTGAGACACTCCAGTCTACCAGATACCTCGTTTTGACACTTATTTAAGAACATAAGTTCTTAGATCAATGTTCAAAACTACAATAGTTGTGTAATGTCATAGATCAGTGTATAATTACCTCATCTTAGAATGTATTCAAGAGCTAAAAGTATCCTTGAACTCATTCAAGACTACAACCACTTTGTTACCTCGTTCCAACATATATTTAACAACTACAAGTCCTTAAATTAATGTTTGAACTACAAAAGTTTGTGTAATGTCAAAATGAAGCCAAATATACATATATATATATATATATACATATACATACATACATATACTTTCATTAGAAGTATATTTATATGTAGAGAATATTCACTAAGATACGACAACTAATCATTGGTTTGTTTATAGGTCATATTTTCCTAGAATTATTCACCACTCTATTTACTTCCAAAGTAATGACATAGTAAAATCTCATTTCATTATTTAAATACACCCTAACGAAATTCTATTTAGCCCTCAATATCTAATATGATAGTTTAACCAAAGATTCATTCAATTTATATATGTACTTTAAAGTCACACGAATATAATTTAGTTTCATTCTATCAACATCATATTGTGATTATTTACTTAGCTAGATTTCCTTTTATCAGTTAAATTCAATATAATTATGGTCATAAGGCTTATTTCATAATAATCTTATTCAATAATCAATCGATAATTAATAGTATCAATGTAACCTTTTCATAATAATTTCATTCAGTAATTAATCAATAATTAATAATATCAATGTAAACCTAGATAATAATTCATTAGATATCTTTTATTAAAAATCTCCGTAAAAGTTATAAAAATTAGTAACAGTACCACAACATGCAGAAAAACACACATGCAAATAAATAAAAAATTAATGCATTCGAACCAATCAGGAGCGCTTCATCACAGGTCTTTCACTGAATTTATTTAGCGGATTACAATTAAAATTTTATAATAACAAATTGCACTTAATATTAATCAGTAAGATTAAATTAAAACTATTTCGCGGACTAAACTGAAGCTACATAGCCTCTCGGCCAGCTTACGCTAATGAAATCCCTGAATCAGATCTAAAAAATACTTTTTAGGTATTTCTATCTTTAATCTAAGTCAGAAGTTCCATAGCTTCGCCGGCCAAGAGGCCGCGGCGGCCGCGGAGGCCTACCGCTTCGAACTCCGAATTCAAATTTGAATGTCAAACTGACTGCCGAAACTGACTGCCGAAACTGACTGCCATCGTATTTATTCAAAAATCTCGCGTCTGTTTTTCCCCCACCCTTACACGTTCACCAATGCGCTCTGCAGTGATACCATACACTCAGCAATTCCCGTGTTACAAGGAAATTTGAATATCTTCGGTTCATTGCCGTGTTCAAAGATATGGCAAACCAATGTATAATTGTTTCTTCCTAATAATTTAATCGATAGTTTATAAATCATTATAGTGCAACACAAAACAAGAACAAGAAATAAAATTATTACAAAAACAAGGAATAAAGTTATTACTTCCTCAATAATTTGAACTTTACTGGCTGTGAGCACTTTTATCCGATCCAAAGGAAATTGCGTAAATCAATTAAACAAAACACAATAAAGATAAACAATAAAAGGGAAAAACAAATACACATTGAATAAAGCTGAAGAAAAAAATTGTTAGTTATGATAAATTTGTATGACGGTTGTGGAGAATAATGTATTATTCAACCGATTTCGAAAGGGAAATTATTTAACCGATCATTGTCATTTTTAACCTTACGTGTTAATGTAAAGTAAATACACGTCAATTTTGTAGGTTTTAATCCAAACAAGGTAACTTAAAACTTTGTGTTGGCAACTCTGGTGTCCTGTAATTACAGCAAAAAACCCCACTCATACGCCGGGTCGAACCCTTAGGCCCGGGTTCCACCGCTTAACAGAATTATGCTTTGCTTAATCGAATTTATAGTTCGATTCTAACCTTGCTTTCGTTTAATTATTATTACGAATTATCCGTATGAGAACATAGCAAAGTGCTGTTTTAAGACTTTTCCAGGCAATCCCTTTAAAATTCCTCTCCGTAACAAACATCCTCATACTTCAAGGAACACAAAAAAAAAAGAATTAGTGCAATCGGTTCAGCCGTTATTCTCTAACTGCGTTTAGTTTATGTTAGTGAAATGCAATTTCCAGCTCTAAACTTTGTTAAATGCGTAAACCGACTTTATGTCGAACTAATCGCGATTATATTAATCAGTGGAAACCGGCCCTTAGAACATTCCCTCGCATCTGTCAACACAAAATTTTAAGCCTGTCTCGAATATAAAATTTATAACTCTAATATTTTAACAACTAGCTAAAAACTGTTTGAGTTCCCAGCCAATAAATTTCTATTCAAGTACAACTTAAAATTTGAGTCCCTAATGGATTTGAACCATTTTCGTTCATTGAGTTGACTGTTTTATGTTTATATGTCAACTCACATTTCAATTTATGCGTTTGTAATCTTAAGTATAACTAAAATTTATGGCACCAATAACTTAAAACTGAACTGTGTTTACGTGTTACGTTACAGTTTCCGGATTAAAAACAAACATAATTATGTGAATTTTGGCATCAATATTATAATGTGACTACGGTGTTTGATTAAAGTATTCCTGATGTGCTACTTTATTGCTACCATATATAATACTAATGAAAAAATACCTGAAACGCTACCCTTATTATAGTATGAAATCGATGACCACAAAACATAATTATGTTTGCTTGAAATGTAATTATTAATATTGTAACGTATTAGCTAATTTCTAAATACGTAAAAAATCGACTTTACAAAAATAAGACTCTACAAACTCGTATAAATTATTTTTCAATATTGATCCATTTCTGAAAACGATTTCTTAAAAAATTCAAAGATAATACTTTTAGGGAAACAAGTAAAAAGTTATAAGACTTCATTAATATTTCGAAGAAAATTTATAACTGAATAAAAATACGAAATAAAACATCTTCTATATATTCTTTCAAACTTTCCTTTCGAATATATTATTTAAGACATTCATACGGAAAAAAAATTGTGATGCGAAAGTATTTCAACTTGTTTACATGACTTTTTCGATAACTTCGCTTAAGTTACTTTGTATAAGCGGCTTGTATAGGTTCCAATTTTCTAATAAGAGTCGAGTATGGGCCATTATAACTCTAAAAGGGTCATTTTATCGTAGTCGATTATTTTATGAATGTTGGATTACTACCTAAATATTTAAAAATAAATAGCTATTGATCCACCAAACACACACAAAAATGACAAGGAAGTGTCAATAAGGGAGCGATTTGAGATTGCGATGTTGAGTTGAAAAATGAAAAAAAAATTAATAAATATTTAATCGAATTATTTTTACACATGTGATTGACTTCCTTAATTAGGTTAGGTGCAAAACGTACCCGAGCCAGATGGAGTTACTCTTCCATTAAAACCTAAATTACAAGAAAAACTGTTTTGTTTGTATTATTTTTTGTGTAATACCCACACATGAGGAAATTGTAAACATTTTTGATATGATATTAAAGTTTTTAAGAAAAACGGTATTAAGCGCCTCATACTTAATATTTATCTGGATTAATGTACCCATCCGCTAATCGTAAAATAACCATTCTAAGGCCTCATTTACGGAGACGCGGGGCGTCGCGCGCCGCATGTGGCGTGGCGGACCGCAAAATTCAAATGTAGGGCGTTGGATGCGTGCGTTTACGGAGAAGCGATTTTACACGCGTTCATTTTCATAGATTTTGAAACACGCGCGACGCCACGCCACACGCGACGCGCAACGCCCCGCGTCTCCGTAAATGAGGCCTAAATATATCGTGTGTTTGACAATAGAAGTGATTTGTATTGTCGTTCTTCCGGTACGAGAGTTAGCGAGCCGGTGTACATAACAATATTAAAAATCAGGTTCCATGTGCTAAAAATAACTACATAAAGTTGGCTTAACATTGAACAAAATTTTATCTGTCTTCAGTTCAAAACATCCTCTTTTATATACTTTTCCGATACTAAAGCAAAGGCAGTGTTTGACTTTTTCGTTCAGGGAATTGGCTAAAGTACCAATGCCCCAGTGAGATATGAACACGCGCAAGTGGTTGTTAGCCTAACATAATTATGAAACGGATGAAATTAAAATAATTAGACATATGTTGTATGTTGGAAAGGTAATCTATACTAATATATAAAGCTGAAGAGTTTGTTTGTTTGGTTGTTTGTTTGTTTGTTTGTTTGTTTGAACGCGGTAATCTCTGGAACTACTGGGCCGATTTGAAAAATTCTTTCAGTGTTAGATAGCCCATTTATCGAGGAAGGCTATAGGCTATGTATCATCACGCTAAGACCAATAGGAGCGGAGTCCACGCCGACGAAGTCGCGCGCAGAAGCTAGTATAATATTTTTACATACATTTTTATCAGCTGGATATAGTTAAGGATTAAGTTTTTAACTGACTTCCAAAAAAGGAGGAGGTTCTCAATTCGATTGTATTTTTTTATGTATGTTACTTCAAAACTTTTAACTGGGTGGACCGATTTCAATTATTTTTATTTTAATCAAAAGGTAGTGCATGTCATATGGTCCCATTTAAATTTTTTTGAGATCTAACAAGCACTTTTCGAGCTATTTGTAATAATGCGTATTTGATTGACTATTTTTTCGTCGATCTAGTCGAGTAGGGAACATATCCGCCAACCCGCATTGGAGCAGCGTAGTAGATTAAGCTCTGATCCTTCTCATACATGGGAAAGAGGCCTATCCCCAGCAGTGGGATATTACAGGCTGAAGCGTGCGATCTTCTATAAGATTGAGGTACTTCCCCAGTCGGGCTGCTCCAGGATCCTATTAATAAAAAACATAGTTTTTTTTTAAATAAGACGAATGATAACTTTTAGTATTAAAATATTATTTCATCATTGTCACTAGGAGGGCAGTTAAAAGGAAACTGTATCAATTTAGAAGTCATTCTTTATTTTGTCAAATTATGGCTGGATCGTCTAAATAAATGTTACCAAACCAAAGTAGGTACTAGAAAACCAAAAAATACATGCATCGTATTAGAGTGAATGTTTTTCTATTCATTTTTACTGAATACTAGGTATTGTTTAAAAACTATATTGTTATTTTCAATTTTAGCATTGTAAAATTTATTTAACAAAATATTTTTATAAATTTGAAGAATACCCTTTCAATCAAAATAAAGTTTCAGTAAAATCGGTGCACGCGATACTCAAAAGCTACATTGATTAGTCTTCAACAAATTGAGCCTGACAAACAGTGTCACGTGTAATTGAAATAGACCAAAATGAAAGCCAATAAATTTTTACGATATACAAAAGGATATTTGACAGAAAATTTTAAAACAAAAATGTTCGAATTCAAATTTTCAAAACATTATATCCAGGCCCTATAGTATACTAGCTGTGCCCCGCGGTTTCACCCGCATTGATTTGAGGAAAAAAATAGTCTTCCTTCGTCTTAAACAGAACCTTTGTCTTTAAATAGGCTATCCACCTCAAAGGAATTTTTCAATTCGAATCAGTAGTTCTTGAGATTAGCGCGATTAAACAAACAAACAAACCAACTTTTTGGTTTATAATCCATACTAATAATATAAATGCAAAAGTATACAGATAGTCTACGAACAAACAAAGTTAGAAACTTTACATCTTTATAATATTAGTATAGATAATATGACTCCTAATAGGGATCGTTTCTCATAGTAGGGAATATATCCAGCAAAACGCAGTACTGTAGAGCGGCACTGGTGAATTAAGCGCCGATTCTTCTCCTACATGGAGATGATGTTAGAAGCCGAATCAATCAATAAATCGAAATAATGAAATAACATATTTTTTATTTATTTAATCGAAAAGCATCCAGCCCATCAATAAATAACTGAGTTTTATTACCGTTTCAAAGTAGTCTCCAAGAAAATGATAGCTGCAGATTTATCGCACTACTGTCGATAGATGAAGTTGCCGTAATGCCACTGTCTTTTAATGTTCGAATGGAACTCCTGAAGTGATCTTAAACTAAGCATCGTAATATATCACTGTCCGAGAAGTAAGTTAAGAGTTTTTTCAACTAGAAGGCTAGGGTTCATTATTTGCGGAGTCTTCATTTGTATTGAAAGCAAGAAATATAAATATAGAACTAGCAGAAAGTAAAATTATATTTAAACCACACACTAATTTTGTAGTTTTTTTTTTTATACTAACATTTACAGTTTTAAATATTTTTGATATGATTTTAATCAAGGGAAAAATTGGATACAACTAACTGGTCAGGAATATTTCAGCCACCCCATTTGCAATGATTTTTTTTAATATACTAAAGTATTAAATAATTTGTATCCACTTAACAGATGGTTAAAGGTCGTTTATAATTCGGATCATCTACTACTTCATATATATCATACTTCATATAATATCTACTGCTGTAAAGAAGGCTAAGTTGATTGAAAATAAGTCTCGGAGAGTCTGCTGAGAATATAAAATAATAAAAAATTTAGAGCTCTTTTGAGAATAATTTTGGTCCCTAGTCAACCAAAATACGTCAGTGTCTTCATCTCTCATTTCCTTGTCTTTTACATAATCAGTGTAATAAATGCGGAACAAGTTAGTACCGACATAAATTGTAAACAGAAAGAGAAATTTTCTTATTTATAAAGGTATATCTACTGTGCAATAGTATCTAGTACCTTTTACTTTTAATATCGGATTTCTTTTTATCCTTTTACTGCAGTAACCTTTTTTAATCTTTTCGGAGTTTAAAACGCATTTAATTGTGTGAATTTTTCTAAATTAAATCGGAAGTAAATTATTTCGTCAAATAGGTGTGCATAATAAATAATGTTTTTAAAACTATTTCGTATTTTGCTTCCTTTCAGATAATTATGTACGTAAGCGATAAATGTTTACTATTTTTACTATTTCTTTCTTCTGTGAGGTTGTTTAACATTTTACATTTTTGTTATTTGCATTTTACAAAAACACGAAATTAATATTTTTTTCCTTTTTACAATAATTATTTTTATAACAAAATGTGAACATAATTGAGTCAGTCAGTTCAGTCAGTTCAGCCTATTGCAGTGCACTGCTGGACATAGGCCTCCCTAAGTTTGCGCCAGACATCCCGGTTTTCCGCAATCCTCATCCAGCCTACACCGGCAATCTTACGAAGATCGTCGGTCTAAGGGCCGGAGGCGCGGTCTCCACTCCAGGACACGTCTGCTCCAACGGCCATCGGTCCTGCGACACAGATGACCAGCCCACTGCCACTTCAACTTGCTAATTCTGTGGGCTATGTCGGTTACTTTCGTTCTCTCGCGGATAGTCTCGTTTCTAACTCTATATTTGAGAGAAACCCCAAGCATAGCCCCTAATTGAGTACCTAATCAAAAATAATGCTTATAAGCGTACAGCTAGAATTTATAATTCTATAACCAAAACTATTAAAAATTGAAAGATAAATAAAAGAGTATAAAGGAAATAAGCAAATATCCTGCACTATATCACGACCGGACGTAATGTCAGCGGTTATATGGTGTAAACGATGTCACCAGTGTATATGACGGAGAAATAAATGTTATGTCCTTGCATATTTTACTTTAATATCTACTATTTCATATTTATGTAACTTATAGTCTCTTTTGCTTATATTAGAAATTATGAAATAACTACAACCTTTGCTTTTGTGGAACTACTTACTGAGTACGATTGTCATTTAGATACTGTTACGCTTGGAACCATGAAATTTCTAGTCTAGACTATATGTAACATTTAGTCTGCCTTTTCTTTCAATGGTCACACTAGTCAATATGGTAATCGGATTTCATCAAAACTTAAACACAATTAATGAACGCAAGTTTTCTATAAAAAGCTATTAATTAAGTCACGTAAATAAGCTTTTAGTAATTACTTCTAATTGGTCGAATTAACATCGCTTTCAACATTTGGTCTCAGTTCAACATATTTTTTTATACAACTAAGTATGTCTCACCTGATGGTAAGCGATAACCGTACCGTAGCTTATAGACGTCTGCAACAACACTGCAACAACAGAAGAATCGCGAGCACGTTGCCGACCCTATCCCCAATTCCTTCTAGGAGCTCTGGTCACTTTACTCAACAACAGGAACACAGCAGAAAATTTCCTGCTGTGCCCTACCTCAGTAAAAAAAATTTGTAACCTACTAAATTGTCTTTTAAAGTTTACATCTAACTTATTTCATTCTTTATGCTCTTCTTGATATTTTTAAACACGATACACGTTTAGTTGACTGAATTTTTTAATGGAAGATAATTATATTAATTTCTTTTTGTATCTAATTATAGTTGCGTTTTTGAAATAAAATTAGTGTTTGTGGGAAATTGTTTAAAAAAACGCAGCGATCGTAATTTTGACGTTGCTTTGAAAAGGCCGTTGCAAATGCAAAATTATAGTCTCCAGCCGGGCTAGCATGCGCGCCACGACAAAAGTTTGTCTACCCCTTTTCTCGTATTATCTCTTTATGCCTACAGTAGCTAACATGCGTGCACGTGATACTCTTCTCGTCACGACAATTGAAGAGATAACAAGAAATTTTAATTATCTCTACGGGAGCTAACATGACATCGTAGTTTTGTCGAATTTTGACGTGATTTTGACGTTTTAAGAAGATAAACTACTCGTTGTCAATATTATCGACGAGAAAGACTACGATAAACGAAATATATTAAAATTATAAATATTGTTATAATATCTTTTGTATACCATGGCGTTTCCGTTCCGTTTAGTCTTCGGAAGAGAATTATGTCTCTCGTATTGCGCATGCTAGGGTAATCGAGAAAATACTCGATGTAGACATTATCTATCTCTCTCGTCAAGAGATATCTCGTTGTACACATGCTAGCCCTGCTGGTGGTACAGTTCCGCTGTTGGAATACTTTTATTCATTACCTTAATCTTTTTATTTTTACTACAAACATTTAAAAAAAGGCATTAGTCTAATCCTCTACTGCAATTAGTCTATGATTTACTGAAAGAAACTCGTTTAGTCTATAAGATGATATAAGGGTCTGATATAAGATAATATAGGTAAATTTTATTAAATAAATAAATAAATCTATTAATCAGCACTGTAATAAAAATCAAACAACTATTTTCTTAGAAAACTTCTGAAGCTATAAATTTGTCATACACCATTATTCTCTAAAAGTAAAGAATGAAGGTATTGACAAAAACTATTTTTCACGACCTTCGACCCTGCGTATAAACTTTAGCGACAAGTTGACGCGTAGTCTTTTGACATTTTCATTAGAATACCAAAAGAAAGGCATACCAAAAACAACCTTCTTCCTACTTTATCCATATAAAACATTGTCAAGAATCCAAATTTACCATCCGAACAATAATTTTATCGAAACATTGTATTATAAAAAAATCCAATTCAAATTAAGTGTTAAAATATTGACACCATTGACAACTACTATTTACCTACTGATACTTGAGGTGTTAAATCAGTATTATTTCTCTACAAAATATACAACAGTGAACATTAATACTTTCGTTTTAGGATTTTCTGTAAGTTTCTATATGTACAAACGGACACCTGGACTCCCTCCATTATTTCATCTGTGACAGATTTATTTATTTTTAGTAAGAAAATTAAATAAAAAGCTTCTTTCTTACATGAATTAACGCACAAAACTAAGAAATGTACACTTGTGACAAGTATTTGTTTTCGTGATATGTTTATAACCGTAACAATTGTGACCTTAATCGCCACAGGAACACAACACTGCTTGAGTTGCAGTGTTATTTATGTATGTGGTAGATACTTTCATCGGCTACAAAAACGCTATACAGCATTTTCTCAAGATTACAGAGGATGAACTTTTTTATGTATTTATTGTTGCGTAAGTCAAAAAGGGTATTTAAATGAAGTTAATTATGAACCCGCTTCCTACTCCTTTATAGACTCAAACGTAATTCCTTAATTTGCATAATGTATAATTAAAACAGAGAACACAATTACCCATTGTTACTTACGATGCTTATACATCGTTACATTGTATAAAACATTTTTTATGTAACGTTGCATAAATATTATTTCGAAGTAACTGAGGTGGTAAAAACACATATAATACAACTTATAACAATATGTCGGAGACAGGCAATAATATGAATGAAAAAGGAGCATTCTAAGGTTGGCAGCACTGTCGGCAATTTGATCAAGCAATATAACGAGACCTCGCACGATTGACAAGAAATTGTGAAAATTTATAAAAATAAAGATTTTGGCTGGTGTATTTTCTTTGCTCAATTATCGCATTATCCCACATAATAAATATTGCAATACTCAGGGAAGAGGTCGTGAAAATGATGACGAATAAAAAATATATTAATAATAAAAACAAATATAATCTCCAAGAGTCTAACTGACATAAGAAAATTTTTCACATAATTATACGAAGATACCAATAAACCCACGACCACTCGCGCAACAGCCAATCGCATTGACGACTACGCTAATTTATCGTCAAACTAAACTAAAATATACACATCGATTACTCCTTAACTCTTATAAGCGATTCAAGCAATAACCCACTTGCTTATTCAGAAAGGCAAACAGCTACCAATTTATTCGAAATAAAAACAAAAAAAAACTATTTGCAGTATATTTATTACGTTACATGTAAGTAGCACGTGCGTTGAATGTCGTGCGTGTCTCTACCCTGTAACGACTACCCGGGCTTTTATTTTTCTACCGTAGAACGAGTAATTTCTTAACAGCTTACATGTTCATTAAATTATCATAATTTTATTCAATTAAATTATCATAATTTTATTTAGCTGTCACTGGTTTGCTTAACGTGTATTTGAATAAGTTTTTATCGTATATTTTTAAATAATGACTAGCTTTTATGTTAAGGCCTTAAGCATGTATAATTTATTATATAATTTGCGTGATTAAATCTCCGTTGTATTAAACGAGTCGTGAAATATTACGTTAGACGATAGAAGCAGTGAACGCTGTATCATTGTGATTGTGTCTATGCGATAATAATTTTCTATGACACCAATGTTAAGAATATTTGTATGAAGCCTTTAATATTGTGAAAGGTATATATATTTTACTGAACTGCGTAGGGCATAGTAGGAAATATCCTGTTCAATATTTGGAGCTGCCTGACTGGGGAAGCACCTCGACCTTACAGAACGATTCAGCCTGTAATATCCCACTGTTGGGCATAGGCCTCTTTCCCCATGTAGGAGAAGGATCGAAGCTTAATCCACCACGCTGCTCCAATGCGGGTTGGGATATATTTCCTACTATGAGTAACGATCGCTATCGATATAACGATCGCTAAGTACTCAGTCCCGGTTGTTATCATGTACACCTGTACATGAAAGCAACCGGGACTGACTACTTAACGTGCTTTCCGAGGCACGGTGGGAAGACCCGTAAGGACTGCACAAACATCCAGACCGCGGCAAACATTTGATGGCCAATACAAATGTACCCTGTATGATCTTCAGAAGATCACAGCTAAATAATACTGTTTTGAAGCAGTGTTGTGTTCCTGTGGTAAGGTGACCAGAGCTTCTGGAGGGATCGCAGTTAGGGTCGGCAAAACGCTTGCGATGCTTCTGGTGTTGCAGACGTCTATGAGATACAGTAATCACTTAAGAGCGTGCATAAGGCGAGCAAAAAATCAGATTTCACCCGCGCGCCCGATGAAACAAAATATATACAAAGCCTCGTGTCAAAGTGCGATAGACGAAATAGGTTTGAGCGCATTACGAATGTAAAAAACGACAAATATGTTATTTTGTATATAATTCCGAAACTAAAAGTAATTACATTAAATGCCTTGGCATAGCCTTTACTCATATTTAAATGTAATTAATTATCAAATTTTTGTCTTAATGGTCATAACCATATCGAGTATAAATAGAAAAAATATAAAAATTAGAGGTTACTTCGTGATTATATTTTATCGAGGAAATTTCCTTATTTTATGTTTTTGATATGGGTCAACCCTTGCAAATATCACGTAGTTTGTCATATATTTTTATTTTAAGATTTGGTCTGGAACTCTTCATGTCAAAACAAATAGAAGATGGTAATTTTGATGGTAAAATAGAAGATGGTAATCGAAAATCTTGATATGATTGCTTAAAACCGAATAAAAAAAAAATCATATCAAGATTTTCGATTCCGCGGAGTATAGGCCCATAGCTTAACGGCTAGAGCACCGGACACGGATTGTCGGGAAGGTGCGGGTTCGAATCCCGCTGGGTCGAAAATTTTGATATGATAATAAAAAACATTTTCGAATTCCCTTATGTGTGGGTAACACAAAAATAAAAATAATAGGAATTAAAAATAGCTTAGTGTCGTCTCTTGTCAAAAGATTTTCATTGTAATATGAAACTTTGAATAGTGAAGTACTTTTAAGGTCTCGCTATAGATGGCACCACGGTTGCTTAAAACCGAATAAAAAAAAAACATATCAAGATTTTCGATTCCGCGGAGTATAGGCCCATAGCTTAACGGCTAGAGCACCGGACACGGATTGTCGGGAAGGTGCGGGTTCGAATCCCGCTGGGTCGAAAATTTTGATATGATAATAAAAAAACCGGTCAAGTGCGAGTCGGACTCGCGCACCGAGGGTTCCGTACAAACCTGCAGGTATATAAGTAAATGTTATGGTATTTTGCTGCTAAATGAAATCCGTAACATTACAATATGGAAAGTTGGAGGAGCATAAATTTAAGACAAAGGTATCTTTATCTTTTCATTAATCCTTTAATTTATATAAAATAAAATAAATAAATAAAATAAAAATCGCCTTTATTTCTATTACTATTAAAATTTCAATTAATACTAGCGTAAGTATTCTTAGTTTAAACATATGTATGTATATTAACCTATGTATATGTACTCGTATAATTAACTCGTCTACATGTTTATAACATCACTTAATTATTATTGGTAATAGTAATAATCGCCTCTGCGGCGTAGGCATCTCCTAAACATTTCCATGTATCCCTTTCCCGTGCTTCCTGTATACACAGCGGTCCACATAATTATCTGGTTGAAGATATCTCTCCACCTTTTAATTGGTCTCCCTTTTTTCCTTGACCTGTCTCTTGGTAGGAAAGTTCTTTTATCGAAGTTATTTATTTACAAATTTTTTAGTCACTATTTAGAAATCTGGATCAAAAATACTTTATTACTATTAAGTATTAAATTTGAAGCATATTATATATAGTAGATATTTATTTATTATTTATTTAAATAGTCCCACAGATGATGTAACATTTATTGTGTAATTTAATTCGAGCCTTTTTGACCTTTGTACCTGTTTTCAAGTTTGTATAAAACATGTTTTCCTAAACTTATTTTTATTATTGTCTGCTATTGTTTAAATATATAAATTTTTTAATGTCTAGAATTCTCATTACAGTGTTAATATTACTTGATTTCATTAATCATTTCAATACTGTTGATTTTGACTTACTACTAGCTATACTTGGTTCTCTTAACATATCTCCTAAGGTGTCTGACTGGTTTCATAGTTACTTGCATGGTCGCCGGCTACGAATACATATTGAAGAACTTTCTTCATTCTGGTCTAGAATCAACGCTGGCGTTAAAGATAAATAATATATAATATGTACCTCTTCGCTTAAATGATAGCCTAACTTTGAAGATACCTTCACATGCGTCTTCCTTTTATTCTAAATCTTTCACTATTGAAGCTTATCGTCTTTGGAACTTATTGCCACTGTCTAACGCGCTCAATCTTTAATGACATTTGAAAAACTTGTCAAGGAAATGTACTTATCATGTTAAATTATGTTAAGCAACTTTATTTTATTATTTATTATTTTTCATGAAGTTACGTTATGTTGTTATGTCATTCGTCTTTATCTATTAATTTGCTTATAGTGTATATACGTATGTTTGTATGTATTTATATATTTGTGTATACATATGAGTAAACTTATATGTACCTACATATGTGTCATTAAATATAGCATCTATTGTTATATAGTTATTTATTTATATCTGATTTTTATTTTATATTGTTCCTTTTTTTACAAAATTTTGCGCCCTTCCCCTAGTTTATATGCAAGTCCTCTGCCCAAAGGTTGCCTGGAAGAGATCGCTGTGTTAGCGATAAGGCCGCCTGTTGCAATTGATGCAAGTTTATTGTTATAAATTCTATGTATTGTTCTTTTGTGTATTGGTGTGCAAAATGGTTAGTAAATAAATATTACTTTGCAAAGTTTTATAATTGAAAAACAAAGCAGAAATAAACAACATTACACATACTATTTCTGTGGTTGCGATGTAACTACATATACATTTAAAGTTTTCGTAATTTTTCCTGTATCTGTGCTATAAGACGTTGCTTCATACCTGAAGATTTTAGGTCGACGGGAAGTATTCTTTAGATTTTTATTCCCTTGTCAGTTGTTTGCTAGTTTCAATATATGCGGTTTAAATTGCTGTTTCTTTTGATATCGTGGACATAGAAGTTTGATTTTGTTACAGCTTAAAGTTATTATAGACGTGAGTATTTGATATGAATTTCAATTTAATACTTTTACGCGTTCAAGAGAAAACTGGTATTAAGTGTAAAATTATTAAAATATTTTTTTTTATATGTAGTAACTAAAAATTTACACTTTTCGCAATTTTTCCTGTATCTGTGCTATAAAACGTTGCTTTGTACCAAATTTCAAGATTCTGACTTCACGGGAAGTACCCTGTAGGTTTTGATTCCTTTGCGACTATTTTCGATGAAAATATGCGGCTTAAATTGGTTTTTCTTTTGATATCATTGACATAGAAGTTTGATTTTGTTACAGATTAAAGGTATTATAGACCTGAGTATTTGATATGAATTTTAATTTAATACTTTTACGCGTTCATGAGAAAAGTGGTATTAAGTGTAAAATTATTAAAATATTTTTTTTTTATATGTAGTAACTAAAAATTTACACTTTTCGCAATTTTTCCTGTATCTGTGCTATAAGACGTTGCTTCGTACCAAATTTCAAGATTCTGACTTCACGGGAAGTACCCTGTAGGTTTTGATTCCTTTGGGACTATTTTCGATGAAAATATGCGGCTTAACTTGGTTTTTCTTTTGATACCGTTGACATAGAAGTTTGATTTTGTTACAGCTTAAAGGTAATATAGACTTGAGTATTTGATATAAATTTCAATTTAATACTTTTACGCGTTTATGAGAAAAGTGGTATTAAGTGTAAAATTATTAAAATATTTTTTTTTTATATGTAGTAACTAAAAATTTACACTTTTTGCAATTTTTCCTGTATCTGTGCTATAAGACGTTGCTTCGTACCAAATTTCAAGATTATGACTTCACGGGAAGTACCCTGTAGGTTTTGATTCCCTTGAGAGTGTCGAAAATTTGCAGCATAAACGGCTGTATCTTTTGATTGCCTTGGCTTAGAAGTTTCATTTTTTCACAGCTTTAAGAGGCAGCAGATCTGAGTATTTAATATAAATTTCAACTTGATGCCTCCACGCGTTTCTGAGAAAAAGGGTCTTGACAGACAGACGGACAACAAAGTGATCCTATAAGGGTTCCGTTTTTACCTTTTGAGGTACGGAATCCTAAAAACATTTTCGAATTCCCTTATGTGTGGGTAACACAAAAATAAAAATAATAGGAATTAAAAATAGCTTAGTGTCGTCTCTTGTCAAAAGATTTTCATTGTAATATGAAACTTTGAATAGTGAAGTACTTTAAAGGTCTCGCTATAGATGGCACCACGGTTGCTTAAAACCGAATAAAAAAAATCATATCAAGATTTTCGATTCCGCGGAGTATAGGCCCATAGCTTAACGGCTAGAGCACCGGACACGGATTGTCGGGAAGGTGCGGGTTCGAATCCCGCTGGGTCGAAAATTTTGATATGATAATAAAAAACATTTTCGAATTCCCTTATGTGTGGGTAACACAAAAATAAAATAATAGGAATTAAAAATAGCTTAGTGTCGTCTCTTGTCAAAAGATTTTCATTGTAATATGAAACTTTGAATAGTGAAGTACTTTAAAGGTCTCGCTATAGATGGCACCACGGTTGCTTAAAACCGAATAAAAAAAATCATATCAAGATTTTCGATTCCGCGGAGTATAGGCCCATAGCTTAACGGCTAGAGCACCGGACACGGATTGTCGGGAAGGTGCGGGTTCGAACCCCGCTGGGTCGAAAATTTTGATATGATAATAAAAAACATTTTCGAATTCCCTTATGTGTGGGTAACACAAAAATAAAAATAATAGGAATTAAAAATAGCTTAGTGTCGTCTCTTGTCAAAAGATTTTCATTGTAATATGAAACTTTGAATAGTGAAGTACTTTAAAGGTCTCGCTATAGATGGCACCACGGTTGCTTAAAACCGAATAAAAAAAATCATATCAAGATTTTCGATTCCGCGGAGTATAGGCCCATAGCTTAACGGCTAGAGCACCGGACACGGATTGTCGGGAAGGTGCGGGTTCGAATCCCGCTGGGTCGAAAATTTTGATATGATAATAAAAAACATTTTCGAATTCCCTTATGTGTGGGTAACACAAAAATAAAAATAATAGGAATTAAAAATAGCTTAGTGTCGTCTCTTGTCAAAAGATTTTCATTGTAATATGAAACTTTGAATAGTGAAGTACTTTAAAGGTCTCGCTATAGATGGCACCACGGTTGCTTAAAACCGAATAAAAAAAAATCATATCAAGATTTTCGATTCCGCGGAGTATAGGCCCATAGCTTAACGGCTAGAGCACCGGACACGGATTGTCGGGAAGGTGCGGGTTCGAATCCCGCTGGGTCGAAAATTTTGATATGATAATAAAAAACATTTTCGAATTCCCTTATGTGTGGGTAACACAAAAATAAAAATAATAGGAATTAAAAATAGCTTAGTGTCGTCTCTTGTCAAAAGATTTTCATTGTAATATGAAACTTTGAATAGTGAAGTACTTTAAAGGTCTCGCTATAGATGGCACCACGGTTGCTTAAAACCGAATAAAAAAAATCATATCAAGATTTTCGATTCCGCGGAGTATAGGCCCATAGCTTAACGGCTAGAGCACCGGACACGGATTGTCGGGAAGGTGCGGGTTCGAATCCCGCTGGGTCGAAAATTTTGATATGATAATAAAAAACATTTTCGAATTCCCTTATGTGTGGGTAACACAAAAATAAAAATAATAGGAATTAAAAATAGCTTAGTGTCGTCTCTTGTCAAAAGATTTTCATTGTAATATGAAAATTTGAATAGTGAAGTACTTTAAAGGTCTCGCTATAGATGGCACCACGGTTGCTTAAAACCGAATAAAAAAAAATCATATCAAGATTTTCGATTCCGCGGAGTATAGGCCCATAGCTTAACGGCTAGAGCACCGGACACGGATTGTCGGGAAGGTGCGGGTTCGAATCCCGCTGGGTCGAAAATTTTGATATGATAATAAAAAACATTTTCGAATTCCCTTATGTGTGGGTAACACAAAAATAAAAATAATAGGAATTAAAAATAGCTTAGTGTCGTCTCTTGTCAAAAGATTTTCATTGTAATATGAAACTTTGAATAGTGAAGTACTTTAAAGGTCTCGCTATAGATGGCACCACGGTTGCTTAAAACCGAATAAAAAAAATCATATCAAGATTTTCGATTCCGCGGAGTATAGGCCCATAGCTTAACGGCTAGAGCACCGGACACGGATTGTCGGGAAGGTGCGGGTTCGAATCCCGCTGGGTCGAAAATTTTGATATGATAATAAAAAACATTTTCGAAATCCCTTATGTGTGGGTAACACAAAAATAAAAATAATAGGAATTAAAAATAGCTTAGTGTCGTCTCTTGTCAAAAGATTTTCATTGTAATATGAAACTTTGAATAGTGAAGTACTTTAAAGGTCTCGCTATAGATGGCACCACGGTTGCTTAAAACCGAATAAAAAAAATCAAATCAAGATTTTCGATTCCGCGGAGTATAGGCCCATAGCTTAACGGCTAGAGCACCGGACACGGATTGTCGGGAAGGTGCGGGTTCGAATCCCGCTGGGTCGAAAATTTTGATATGATAATAAAAAACATTTTCGAATTCCCTTATGTGTGGGTAACACAAAAATAAAAATAATAGGAATTAAAAATAGCTTAGTGTCGTCTCTTGTCAAAAGATTTTCATTGTAATATGAAACTTTGAATAGTGAAGTACTTTAAAGGTCTCACTATAGATGGCACCACGGTTGCTTAAAACCGAATAAAAAAAAATCATATCAAGATTTTCGATTCCGCGGAGTATAGGCCCATAGCTTAACGGCTAGAGCACCGGACACGGATTGTCGGGAAGGTGCGGGTTCGAATCCCGCTGGGTCGAAAATTTTGATATGATAATAAAAAACATTTTCGAATTCCCTTATGTGTGGGTAACACAAAAATAAAAATAATAGGAATTAAAAATAGCTTAGTGTCGTCTCTTGTCAAAAGATTTTCATTGTAATATGAAACTTTGAATAGTGAAGTACTTTAAAGGTCTCGCTATAGATGGCACCACGGTTGCTTAAAACCGAATAAAAAAAAATCATATCAAGATTTTCGATTCCGCGGAGTATAGGCCCATAGCTTAACGGCTAGAGCACCGGACACGGATTGTCGGGAAGGTGCGGGTTCGAATCCCGCTGGGTCGAAAATTTTGATATGATAATAAAAAACATTTTCGAATTCCCTTATGTGTGGGTAACACAAAAATAAAAATAATAGGAATTAAAAATAGCTTAGTGTCGTCTCTTGTCAAAAGATTTTCATTGTAATATGAAACTTTGAATAGTGAAGTACTTTAAAGGTCTCGCTATAGATGGCACCACGGTTGCTTAAAACCGAATAAAAAAAATCATATCAAGATTTTCGATTCCGCGGAGTATAGGCCCATAGCTTAACGGCTAGAGCACCGGACACGGATTGTCGGGAAGGTGCGGGTTCGAATCCCGCTGGGTCGAAAATTTTGATATGATAATAAAAAACATTTTCGAATTCCCTTATGTGTGGGTAACACAAAAATAAAAATAATAGGAATTAAAAATAGCTTAGTGTCGTCTCTTGTCAAAAGATTTTCATTGTAATATGAAACTTTGAATAGTGAAGTACTTTAAAGGTCTCGCTATAGATGGCACCACGGTTGCTTAAAACCGAATAAAAAAAATCATATCAAGATTTTCGATTCCGCGGAGTATAGGCCCATAGCTTAACGGCTAGAGCACCGGACACGGATTGTCGGGAAGGTGCGGGTTCGAATCCCGCTGGGTCGAAAATTTTGATATGATAATAAAAAACATTTTCGAATTCCCTTATGTGTGGGTAACACAAAAATAAAATAATAGGAATTAAAAATAGCTTAGTGTCGTCTCTTGTCAAAAGATTTTCATTGTAATATGAAACTTTGAATAGTGAAGTACTTTAAAGGTCTCGCTATAGATGGCACCACGGTTGCTTAAAACCGAATAAAAAAAATCATATCAAGATTTTCGATTCCGCGGAGTATAGGCCCATAGCTTAACGGCTAGAGCACCGGACACGGATTGTCGGGAAGGTGCGGGTTCGAATCCCGCTGGGTCGAAAATTTTGATATGATAATAAAAAACATATCTAATCTTATTTATTTGTTGTAACATTTTATTTTTTTCATCGCTTTCATAAAATGAATTGTAAATATTCAAACACTTGAAAAAATCAATTATACTAGTCATGGTTTAAGCCTGTTACCCTTCTGTTAAGAGTTTATTTAGGAAACTAAATGCAATTTAACATCAATTTAAATTTAACTCGAGTGATATATAAAGTAAAAAGGTTTAATATTCATATTCCACAACTGTGAACAAATATATAACCGTGTTGATTAAAAAAATCTAGCATGTAAATTTGCTTTCTAAAATATGCAATCAACACTACATAAAAAATATAGGTACAATTCAACCTGTAATATCCCACTGTTGGGCATAGGCCTCTTCCCCATGTAGGAGAAGGACATATAAACTAAAATGTTAAGTTAAATAAATGTACCTATATAATTTCTGATAATATGTATTGTTGGAAAACATATTTTAAGCCACGAACATGTAGTCAATGTGTTTTTTTTTTTAACAAATTCACATGATAATCTGTTACTAAGATAAGCAACTTAATGCTTGTGTTATAAATAACAGCAGACTATTGTAGCTACATTTTTTTTTTCATAAATATACAAATATACCAAGACTCGGGGAAAAAAATCCGAGTCACTTCACACTGCACCAACGGGCTAGTCAAGCATATACCATTTCCCCTTAATTGTATTTAAATTTGACATCTTATAAATCAAGTATTAAATTAGGAATAAAATAACATTATAATAACAGTTTCTTTTAATTTTTCTCTCGACCTTTATCAAATTCCCTTTTGTCGCGTCACTAGCACTTTTTGTGTGAAAATTTCCCCTTTAATGATTACGGACGAAAAAATGCTTAGCAACGCGACCCTTTTAGATATTTATTAAAGAAAATACTCGGTATATCTTCTACGTAATATAAGTTAGGTTTTATTGTAAACAACTGATGGTAAAACTAAATTCCTAAGCATCTCTGCCTCAATGACTTTTTTAAATAAAGTTAAACTACATAAAGATATGTCATTTCAGTTTTGAACAGAATAATTTAAAAAGTTTGATCGTAGCCTTTTTACCACTGAAATAAAAACTGGAATGACGATCTTGGGATGAAGAATAACTGACCAGTGACGACTACATCAAATACTCATCAATATTTGTATTGGAGTATATTCAAAGTTACAACTGCATCTCGTTCTAAAACTAATCACTAATTCTAACGTGATCGATACTTGCCAAAATTACTTTTTTTACAACTCGGTCAGCAAACATGCGTACGGCTCACCTTGTAATAAGCGATGTCCATAGCTTATACATATAAGACGCCTGCAACACCAGAAGCATTGCAAGCGCGTAGCCGACCCTACTCCCAATCCCCTGCAGGAACTCTGGTCACCTTACTCAAAACAGGAACTCAACACTGCTTGAAAGCTGTATTATTTAGCTTTTGATCTTCTGTAAGGTTCGAGGTAGCTACGCAGTTGAGCCGTTCCAGATTTTGAGCAGGATATTAAATATTTTCCTGCTGTGCCCTACCTCAGTTAACTTTTTGAATAAAGAATGTTATTATTTTCTTCTTTATTATATGATAAGAAAATTCATAAATAATAATAAAGCCTTGAAAACAATTTGATCGCCCACGCTTTTCACATTCAATCAAAATTTATAAGACGTCATGATCACTTAAGATATCTTATTGAACTAAACTGCTCTGAGGTTAAATATATTCATTTTTCGACGTAATTTATTTTCAACTTCGGATTACTAAAACTTTTTCGTATTTGCGTATAATACGCCTGTATACATGTTTATTCCTATTTGTTAGAATATAAATAACATACGATGGAATTATAATTAAATAAATTAAAATTTATATTAACAGTGGAAGTGGGGTGGTGTGTTTTTACAAATATATATTTCCGGTCTAGTTGTTAGTAATTGTGGACTCACCGTGCCTCGGAGAGTACGTTAAGCGAGGAGGACGAGGAATATATCCGCCAACCCGCATTGGAGTATTAAGCTCTTATCCTTCTCCTACATGGGTAAAGAGGCCTAAGCCCAACAGTGATAATATATTACAGGCTGAAGCGAAGCGAGCGAAGTAGATAGGTCAAGATCATGTCTAGTTCAGATCTTAGATTATAACTTTAGATTGAGAATGTGTAAGTAAATGTAGTTAAATTAATATAAAACATTTAACGTAATATAGCAACCATATATTATACAATATCAAAGAAATTCTTAAGCATTTAATACTCAAAAGTGCAACTAGGTCACGTAAATACGACTAAGCACTACACTATTTCGCCAAAATTCATGCAATATTTGCAAGATTCTCAGAATGGATTTTTGCAGTGACTTATTTCATAATTTGTTGAATGTGCGCTGTATATAATTATTAAATCTACTAGCTGCTGCCCGCGACGTCATCTGCGTGAACGCTATACAGCAAATAAAGGTTCACTGCTCATTCCCCGTAGTTGATAGCGTGATAATATGTAGCCTATACGTTACATTTTGAGTTTATCCCGGACATACATACAGAGAAACAGACAAAAATTCTAAAAACTATATTTTCGGCTTCGGTATCGATTGTAGATCACATGAATCACATCCCAAATATTCTTTTGAAAATTTATTCAATGTACAGTTTTGACTTTCCTACCATTTTATTATATACTAGCTTCTGCGCGCGACTTCGTCGGCGTGGACTCCGCTCCTATCAGTCTTAGCGTGATGATACATAGCCTATAGCATTTCTCGATAAATGGGCTATCTAACACTGAAAGAATTTTTCAAATCGGCCCAGTAGTTCCAGAGATTACCGCGTTCAAACAAACAAACAAACAAACAACCGAACAAACTCTTCAGCTTTATATATTAGTATAGATTTAGTATAGATATAAAATATAAAATTACAGCTACACTGACGTATTTCGATAACGATATGACGGGATCGTAATGAGATCATCATTTTTTATTAATACAAATTGTGGTTACCGTGGAATTTCATTAAATTTAAAACTTTTGATGTCATAAATAATTATATTTTTTCCGACCACCGTTCTGGTGATGCGCGTGCCGTGTAGGCGTCTAAGCATCGGTGGTCGCGGGTTCGATTCCCATTCGGGATGTGTATTGTATTTTTACTTATATATTTTATTTCTGCTCTGGGTATCTTTCCTTGTGGTTATCCCGTTAGAATGTCAAAGCGGTAAAAAAAGATTATCTTCATATATTAAAGAGATTTTCACCCATATATTGACTCATCACGATATCTCTGGAACCATAAGGCGTAGAGACTTGAAATTTGGTAGGAATATTCCTTTCGCCGAGTAGAGTCAACTAAGAATGGATTTTACGAAATTCCACCCACAAGAGGGGGTTGCGGGGGTTAAAAACATATATGGCAAAACAACGTTTGCGGGGTCAGCTAGTATATACATATATATCAACGTATTATATAAATTTCCTTTTGTACCTTAGCTTACAATTAGTTGAAAATACCATTAAAAAATATATCGATTCTTAAGGAGTAAACTCCAATGTATCAAACATATTATAGCTTGTAAATATCCAAATAACGCAATATTGCTTTATTTCAATACGCCGTGCGCGAAAAAAGTCGATTAATTAACGAATCTTCTTTGAGGTCATTTTGAAATAGAACAATATTATAACAATTTTCAATAACATTGCAATGTTATACGCATTCTTCTCATTTGTGATTTTTTTTTCCAACCGTCCTCATAATTCAACGGGACACCTCTGACAACTGTATACAAAATTTATAGCGACATATTTAGTTGGTTTTTGTGAAACTTTTGTTTTACTTCGATGTACATTAATCTTTCGGCCCGAGTGATATACAGATGTAAAATAATATATAGTTTTCAAATGGTAAAATACGCGAATAATAAAATCTTTTCAAATGTGCGACATTTTAATTTTCGAAACGATTGGAAATTATTTTATTAAATTGTGGTCGGTTAAATGTGGGTTTCAGTAACATATCCAACTGTGGTTTTTCATATTAGTAATTGAATTTTAACTTTACATAGCTAATGTCGCATTTTCATCACTAGTTGTTAAAACCACATTCATATTTTATTATCGATTCCTTTATTACCAATTGATGCCAGCAAACATGGTTACTTTTTAACCAAATACAAAAAAGGGTAACTTCTCAATTCGACAGTATTTTTTGTGGTATTACTTTATAAAATTTATTGGGTGTACCTTTTAATTTTGATGATTCTTATTTCATTCGAAAGAAGGTGCTTGGTTTTTGGTCTCTTTTATAATTGAACGATGCCTGATATATAAATAATTTTTTTTGAATTTTATCTAATAATGTATAATGTACTTCACTTACTTGTCAAAATAAATTGAAGTCGGATTTTTCTTTTTACAATAACACAAGTATTTTTATACCACTATCGTATCAATAAGCTTTCAATTTACCTCATGGTAAGCAGATACAGAATTCTAAGAATGACTACATCAGCAAGAGCAATGAAAACGCGTTGCTGACCCTAACCGCTGCCACTGCAATGCGTTCTCTTAATCTTTGGCTACCTCATTCACTACAGGGATACACCACTAGTTGAGAACTGTATATATGACTGCTATTTAAAAAAATAGAGGTACTTTCTCCGTCGGACTGTTACAGATTTTGAGAGAAATATTTCATGCTTTACCCCATTTCGATAAAAAATGCTTTGATAAAATTTACCTTCATAAACCATTACATTCGACTATTTTTTTAAAACAAACAGCGACCCCTCTGGTATAGTAGTGCGTATGCCGTGTAAGTGTCTAATCACCAGCACTTTGCGGGTTCGATTCCTGCTCGGGATGGATATTTATATTTGTACAAATATTTCGTTCCGGTTTGAATGTCTGTCCTTGTGGGTCTTACCCCCCTGCCTCGAAAAGCACGTTAAGCTGTCGGTCCAGGTTGTTGTCATACATACCTGAGAGCAATCGTTACTCATACTAAGGATTACTTCCGTCAACATGCAGTGGAGCAAAGAGGTGGATTAAGCTTCGATCCTTATTCTACATGGAGAAAGAGGCCTATCTTTCAACAGTAGGATATTACAGGCTGAATCGAGTCTTCAACAAAACATACTTAGTACTAAATAACGACAAATCAAGCCTTCGTTTTAACTTTCGTTACGCTTCTACTGCGCTTACTGCTTACTTGCTTAAAGAACGTTGTAATAATTGTGTTTGCTCGCAAACGAAAAAAAAACGACTTCAATTACATCGACAAGTTATTTATTACTTGCAACGTAATAAGACCAAACAACAGTCAAGTAAATACGCGCTATTAAAGATTACTCAAAAAGATGTAATCAAATCTCGATGTAATTTAAACAAAACTACATGACAAATATTGGCTTTTGATTAAAGAAAGAATCATCAAAATCGATAAACCCAGTGAAAAGTTATGCGGTTTAAAACAACGTAGGTCAACGAAAAAGTAGTCAAGTAAATACGCATTATAAGATATAACTGTAAAAGTACTTGTCAGATCTCAATTAAATTTAAATTGGACCATATGACACGCAACACCTTTCAATTAAAACAAAATTCATTGCAATCGTTCCACCCAGTCAAAAGTTCTGAGCTAACATACATAAAAAATACAACCGAATTGAGAACCTCCTCCTTTTTTCAAGGCGGTTAATTTACTTCCATAAAAATCGTGTAACTTTTAAATGATATAAAAATGACTTACAAATATTGCTTTGCGAAAATTTATAATAACAGTATCATTAATCAAAAATTCACATTCACCAAATACCGATTAAATTGATCTAAATCGAGTTGAGCCCTTACGTAAACCCAAAAAAGGCAAGTTAAACAACCGTTTATGAAAATAAGCCCCACGGGACTGGAAGGTTTCATCCAAGTTAATTGGGCCGGATGTACGTAATAAAAGCAATGAATGTAAGGTCCCACTACCGTACCTTCGGTAATCTAATGATATAACGCTAATTTACAGTACTTAATAACTTTACTCATTTTAAATAGATATTTTATTGTGCAATATGAGTCTAATAATAATATAAATAACATACAATACAATTCATTGATTTGTTTTTGTTCACGTTCTTTAATTCAATATTTTCATTTTCTAAATTTTCTGTAGCTCTTGTTAATAAAATCCCACTGAAGAATTCATGACAACAAATATATAAAATTGCCTAAAGTAATAAATGTCTGATATGACAATTTATTGTCACATCCTACAGTTGATAAAGGTTGTAAAGATTAAGCTGACTTTCATACAGGGCATTGGTCACTAAGCAAAATCCATCACTATTTTTCAATAGGTAATGCATTCCATAATACATTGATAAATAATTTTAAATGATTAACTCAGTAATACACAATTATATAATAATAACTTAAAGGCTTTTTAAAGCCTATTTTCATGAAGTATATTTCGATATTTTAATTTCATTTAGAATAGTTTAAAAGATTTTATTATAAAAGGCTTTTAGATTTGTGAAATAACAGTATCAAATTCTTGCATGAATTATTCGGAAGCTTAAAAGAGTTAGCGGAGCTGAAAAGAAGACCGAAGACACAAGGAAAGATGGACGATGGTGTAAGGGACATACAAAATCATATCGTATTTACCACTTAAGTGCTTTTAATTTGTAAAGAATGATAAAGAGAAAATCTCGATTTTTTTTAACGTGTTTTTGCAGTGGTCACAGAACTGGCTCTTAAACTAGTGGTAGCGGTAAATCCCCACATGGCAAACATTTGTATAAGCTATACAGATGTAAAAATATAGTAATATATCTTCCTTATTCACCATCAAATTGTGTAAACAGTTTGTTGAATTTATATTTAAGGCAAAATTTATAACATTATTTGAGTGAATAAAATAAATGTTTACCGTCGTTTGGACGTGTGTACTTGTGTATTTTGTATTTCGGGACACAGGAATAAACCGTACTGGAGCACGTTGAGTGAGAGGCGTTTGTTACCATTATTAAATATTATTGTTAAATTTATGGTTCTTAGTCGGTTGTTAAGTGGGATGAATGAAATTCATATACACTTGGCCTGTAATTAAAAACTAATCTCCTTTAATGAAAGACACAAATTAATGACATAGTATTTAATCATGAAAATATAGATAGATGGATATCTTTTCTGTGAGACTTCTTTAGAATAATTGTTATTTAAAACTCAATGTAACGAAAATGCGTTACGATACAGAAACAAATACATAAATTTATCGGAAAGAATGAGATACATTACACAGTATTTTATATTCTCGGTAAGAAAAAAAACTCTTGTAAGCTACTTTTTTGAAATTTCACTTCTGCCGTGTAAGAATTACACACATACACTTTTATTTTTAACTCTTTATAATATGACACACACTATTGAACTTCTGATCAAAAGGCACAAGGCATGTGCTCATAAAAATCGAATTTAAAACAAAATTATACAAACAGGACTGAATTAAACCACCTGTAAACGTCGACATCTGCAAAACCGAACCCAAACTGGGTTAGCGGATAACTTCCCAAACGAGACTAGAGTAACGATCACTATCGGATATATTGCGGATAAAAACCGGCGTCGATGACTTTGCATGTTCTCCAAGGCACAGAGAAAAGGCTCACAAAGACAACGCTCAGACCAGAGACAAATATTTGTACAAATACTAATATCCGTTCCAGAAGGAAATTGAACACGCTATTGTCTCTATTAATGTAACTTGTTCGTCAAAACGTACGTTAAATTGTACAAGAATATATTTTTTAAAAATGCTGAAGTGTTAGGCACAGCAAAGACTAAAACAATCAAAAAAAGTCAGAAAATCTGCACAGATGGGAAAGATTTCTCTATAACAGTTGCTCTTAATATAGAGTAAGAAGTAGCTGATACACCAAATTTTCTCTTTTTTTCATAAATAAATATATATATATTTGTTTAAACTTATACAAATTCTAATCTGACGATAAACAATACCAAAAAAACGTCATTAAGAATTTCTACGGCTAATACGTTTCAGCGATTTTTAAATAAGAATATAACTATAGATATAATAAGAATCGTTATAATAACACAATATAATAAGAATGATTCATATTTGTAAGACTCTTAGATAAGCAGCACGCACACAATCAACAATATCATATTTGCAATAATTTTGATATCCATGTGCTGTGTGGTTACGGCACTAAAGAATGTAGCCACCCCCTCTCTTCCCGTGGGTGTCGTAAGAGGCGACTAAGGGATAACACAGTTCAATACCACCTTGGAACTTAAAAAGCCGACGGATGGCGGGATAACCATCCATGCTGGTTTTGAAATACACAGGCCAAAGACGGGCAGCAGCGTCTTCGGTGCGACAAAGCCAGCCCTGCGGTCACCAACCCGCCTGCCCAGCGTGGTGACTATGGGCAAAACACATGAGTTCGCGTCATAATGTCGGGCGCGAACTTGTGGAGGCCTATGTCCAACAGTGAACTGTGATAGGCTGAAGTGGTGGTGGTGGTGGTGATATCCATAGATATGTAAATATAATGTTATGTAATTAAAATTCTAATTTGTGTTGTGTAGAGATTTTAAAATTTTAGTCTGCATAAGAAAACTTTAAATGTTTATAATAAAGATATTATATTTCTTTTAGGTGCATATTCACATCAGTTACTTATTTAAATTTATTAAATTAATTATCACAGACTCTTTTAAGAGATAACAATAAATACTAATAACAATAAAACCCCTATTGAATCCTCTATGTCGAAATTTGCATTCTTGTTCATTCCGTTATATTGCAATTTTTCTTTTATCTAAAAAATTCAATGTAACAAATATAAAACAAAAAATAAATAAATTATGCTTTAAATATGAAAATGAATTGAAATTTCAAATAGACTAGTGTATACGAACTTATAACACACTACTACTACTGTAATATATACTCTAAGCATACTAGACACATTACATTATACTTTAAATAAAACAAAAATCACGCATATCAAAGTCAAATCTTTAGTATTTACATTAAATTTAAGTAAATAATGACTAGAACAGTCATTGAATATGATAATTTCAAAAGTAACTTGTAATCAAAATAATCTTTGTTATCTTAACGATTTCAGTGTTCTACGTCGTAGCAATGTTCACCGTAGACGTTCTACGACGTGTGTGCGTAAGACATTAGAATCTCATAATTCATTTACATATTCACAAAAACAATATTATTGCTTTACCTTATACATATATATCAGACTAGCTGTGCCCGCGACTTCGTCCGCGTGGAATTTAACAAAAAAGTTATTGTTCAGTTTGCAGAGTTATAAAATAAATAAATTTCTAAATTAAAAGTAACCTAAGTTACCCCTTATTACATCAGCTATCTGCTAGTGAAAGTCCCGTCAAAATGAGTAAAGCCGTTTCAGAAATTAGCCGGAACAAACAGACAGACAGACGGACAGACAAAATTGTAAAATATATTATTTTGGTATATGTACCGTGTATACATCCATATGCATTTAGTAAAAAGACGTTATTTTAATATTACAAACGGACACTCCAATTTTATTTATTCGTATAGATGTATAGATATAGATGTATAGATAAATTTTCGCTTCTACTTCTTACCCTCCATCGTCATAATGCTATACCTTTCAACTAATATAAAAAGCTATCGTACTAACATTGTAAAATACGACATAACGGAAAAATAAGCATTAATAATCATCAATCAAAAGACGCCGGAGGGGTTGAAACAAATTTTATTTTATTTATTTTATTTTATTAGGATAGCTTACAGCTTATTATAACTACTTATAGCTAATACAGAATAAAAATCAAAAAAAGCTAATAACAAGCTACCACATATAGAAATAACATGTATACATATACACACACACCACATATAGAAATAACGTGTATTGCTTTTATAATGCCCTAATTTTAATCAAAATTTGACACAACATTAGCTATTACAAATTATTGGCTTTTGAACAGTTTATTTATAGTAAACTAGCTGACCCGGCGAACTTCGTATCGCCTAATAGTCGATTCTTTAATTTTTAATTTTTTTTAAATACTCGTACTTATCCTTCCCGGAACCCCTCCACTAACACTTAAACTTTATGGTATGGTATTAAAGATCTAATATTTATATACCTAATTTAATAGTAATATTGTCCTACAAATTGCGTGGTACTTTATCCCGGTCCTACGCTCCCTGCTGCTCTATCCCCTGCTAACTCTATTACCTACCACAATCGAGAGTTTTCGTAGAGGAAATCTTTGTTCAACTTATCAAAATGAAGCTACTCCCGGAAAATTAGCTTGATAGTAATCAACAGAAAAAATGTACTAGGGATCCCGGACTGTATGATTTTATGTTTTCGAAACTGTTTGACGTTTTCGGACGGTTTTAAAAGAGTTTCTCTCCAGAACCTCCATTCGGAATCGATGGTTGCTTCACTTTTATTAATAACTAGCTGTCCCGGCGAACTTCGTACCGCCTAACAGTCAATTCTTTAAAAATTTTTTAAATACTTGTCCTTCACGGAACCCCTCCACTAACACTTAAACTTTATGGTATGGTATTAAAGTTCAAATTAACTTTTAACTATTATTACGAATCTTTTGTATGGGAATATAGAAAATTGTTGTTTTTAGACTTTTTCAGGGAATTTTTCAAATTTTTCTCTCCGTAAGAACCATCCTCGTACTTCAAGGAATATTATAAAAAAAGAATTAGCGAAATCGGTTTAGCCGCTCCCGATAATTGAGCTTAGCAACACATCCAGCGATTCATTTTTATATATATAGAGATAGAGATTATACTTTGTAAAGTTATAAATTTAGAGAATAATGAAATATAGAATAATGAAAAATTTTATTTCATTTTCATATCTACTTAAAATTACCCGTTCGTAATTACAAGAAGAGCACTAAAAAAACTTTCTCTATCAGTTTACCGAGATATTAAGGTTTTTAATATATAATTATCAATTTCATGTTTTGAATATTTAATAATAGAGATTTGTTAAAACTGCACGAATAGTGGAACTAGCGGTAATAAAATCTGAAATTAAATAATGATTATAAATAAAAGATATAATAATATCAATTAAAATAGAGATAAACACATACTTAAAGACAAAAATTGATTCGTTAAATTAAAATAACATAAAACTACGAGTATAAAAATAGATATCCTCAATTATTATAAGTTGTGAATTTATTATAAATCTAAAAAAAGTTACAAGAACTATCTCATACATCAAAATATCTAACACAAATAGAAATAAAATAAATAAATAAATGTTACAGTTAATAAATGGCTAAATCACTAACCTGAATTTTATCACAAAATCACTTCCTCAAGTTATCACGTATAATTATGTTTTCGTTCACGGAACGGACACACGTTCATTTCACAATCACACGTAAAGGGAAAATATATTTCGAAATCAACACGTCCTCTCGCCTCGACAACCGAGACCAAACTGCGCGATTTCAGAAACAACTGCACAAGTACAACTTCGGATGCAATCGGAAAAGCTCGGGTGCAATACCAAACTGTATTAATAAAACTCACAGAGGCCTTCTAATTGAGTTACTAAACAACAAAACTTATTCATAGTAAGACTGGAGTGAGAAAGCGAGGCATTGAGAAGTTTCTATAAAATTATTAACCAAACCGTGGTCAAGTTATGTACAGGATAGAACGGGTATTTAGTATTAATGTAATGATTTTACACTTGTTCCTCTTCTCAAACTGAATTAGAAGCTTATACAGCACTCTTTTCCGCAATCGTTTATAGTGCAAGTGTGCAATGTCAAGTACAAGAATGTTACACACGCACACAAAGTTAAATGACAGAAAATTTCACAACTGACTGGAAATATGCTCTACTTCATTTCATCTACTTTAAAAAAAAAAAGTCGTGATGGTCCTTTATAGAATGAATTGTTGTGATATTGTTTAATAATAAAATATTTTAGTAAAAAGAAATATTGTATCTAAAAATTATTGTAATAAAACACGACGATTTATGGAAATAATGTATTTATTAATAACTTAAGAAAATCACTCAATTACACTTTGTGTAATATACATTTAAAAAAAAAACAAACAAAGCAGCACAGTAAAACCATGATCATGTAATAACCCGTCAACTTTGTACTTTCGGAAGTTTTCTTAATTTTTTTTAAATTAGATCATATATCTAGATCTAATAGACTAGCAATATTGTAGTCAATCGTACGTTCTTTGGTGACGGTGGAAGAGTTATATTAAAATCTGAAAATCACGGGCTCTATTTAGATTGTATTTATGTAAATACTAGCTTCTGCGCGCGACTTCGTCGGCGTGGACTCCGCTCCTATTGGTCTTAGCGTGATGACACATAGCCTATAGCCTTCCTCGATAAATGGGCTATCTAACACTGAAAAAAATTTTCAAATCGGCCCAGTAGTTCCAGAGATTACCGCGTTCAAACAAACAAACAAACAAACAACCAACCAAAAAAACAAACTCTTCAGCTTTATATATTAGTATAGATATGTTTTGGATCTACGTGTATATGATCGTAGATCTAAATTCTCTCTATCATTATTAAAAACATCTACACAACGGTGATGAACTAAACTAAATCAGCCTGTAAACGTTCAACTGCAGGGCAATGCTCTCTTTACCATAATATAATAGAAAGATTAGAGCTAAACCCATATAATCCCATTGTGGGTTTGCGGATGATTTTCTGCCATGACTAACGATTCCTATGTACTATAGATATCATATATCTTACAACTGTGATTAATTGATAAGATATGATTATAATTATATACTGTCTCAGTTTAATTCAATTAGTCCTATCGACGCCCGCTACACCAGGAGTACTTCAAGCTCATTTCCGACCTTAGCCCCAACACTTTCCAGGAGTTCGGGCTACCTCACAATAGGAATACAAAGCTACTTGAGAGAAGCATTATTTAGCCGTGAGCTTCTTTTTTTATATCTACAACACACACACACGGTCGTCTGTTCCTAAAGTAAGCAACTTAATGCTTGTGTTATAGGTAACAGCCGACTGGTATAGCTACATATAGTTTTTTTTTCGATAAACATACATATAAATAATATATACAATATATATATAAATATATATTACACCCAGACTCAGGGTGGGAATCGAACCCACGACCCTCCCAGGACCAGTAAGCAGGATTAATACACACTGTGCCAACAGGCTAGTCAAAAGTTCCTATTTATTATGAAATATTGATACCTTGATTTTAGCCGTGTCACAAAAATATAATATTCAAATGTTGCCCTTGTTCTTAACAACGGGTAAATCAAAAAAGGGAACAACAGATATAATATTTTAAAACGATTTTATGACGAAAAACATGATATAAAATGTTCGAGGACACATTCTTCAAGCAAATTGAAGGCAAAAAGATTGAAAATATTTTTAAATAATCTTTCATTTTATTAATTGATAACAGTTTTCGAATTTTTCGTTACTTCTTTTGCTTATGTATTTATTTGTTCGAATGAAACATTTATAACTTGTTTACGAAGTTCCAAAGACAAGAAAATAAGGTTCTTGTAAATTTATTTACTAATGTTTACCAAATTTACATTAAAATATTACAGTTTTTATTCATCGTGCACAGTTTTTTTAGCGCTTTTAGCTGCTAGCTATATATTGTTCAATTTCAATTTCTAAATTTTCTAAATTAACGCATTAAATAAAAAATAATATATAAAATATAAATAAATAAATACCTTTTACATACACACGCGATCGTCTGTTCCTAAGGTAAGACCTTTAGCTTTTGTTATAGGTAAAACTGATAAAGATTTACATGTGTAGATAGAAAATTAAATTCAACAATGTCATCTTTTTCATTTTAATTTTTAAAAATTTTACAATAAGTAAAAACGAGTACTTAAATCTTGCGACAAGCTTTTATATCATACTAGCTGACCCCGCAAACGTTGTTTTGCAATATATGTTATTAACCCCCGCAACCCCCTCTTGTGGGAGGAATTTCGTAAAACCCGTTTTTAGCTGACCTCTACTCGGTGAAAGGAATATTCTTACCAAATTTCAAGTCTCTACGCCTTATGGTTCCAGAGATATCGTGATGAGTCAATGGGTGGATATCTCTTTTATATATATAGATAAATTGTGTAATGACGTTATACGTTGATAGTAAAAGTTTTAAAGGAACTTTCTGTTTGACTTTTTGGCGTATTTCAATAAAAGCTTGTTTTAAAAAAGGCTTTTTGCTTCGTATTATTTTTATGTTTGTGTTTCCCACACATGAGGAAATTCGAAAATATTTTTTATTATCACATGAAAATTTCCGCTGGATCGAAAATTTTGATATGATAATAAAAAACATTTTCGAAAGCTTTTTGCTTTTAGTTTTTTATGTATGTTACCTCATAACTTATTCCTGAGTTTACCGATTTTGAAATTTTTTTTATTTTAATCGCAATCTAGAACTTGTCGTGTAGTCCCGTTTCAATTTGATCAGAATTTGACGATTTCTTTTAGAGCTACTCCTAATAATGCGTTTTTAAATGACTGTTTTATCGACTACTTTTGTCGATGTAATAGAAGCTATTTTTTTTTTTCGTTCGCAAGCAAACACAATTATTTTTACGTATCTTCATTCGATTGGTGGCGATTTTCTTGTGGTTTCATTATTTGAGGGGGATTTGTATTTTAGTTTTTGAGTAATACCTAATAATACAATGGGAGCATCACACAATTATTATGTTAGTATTGAATCATTTGATTTCCTGTCAATATAAAATCGTGTCAATTATCACGATTTCACTCACTGATCTACGGTAAATGTATATTACCATTGTTTCATGAAAAGTGATTACCGATATCACCGTGACTTGAAATAAATTTTCAAAAACACTACATATACATTATGTATACATAATAATTAAGTAACGCATACAAAATAATTATTTACTAAATTACATAATTATATTCCACTACTACACATAATTAAGTAATCAATATCAGTGCAAATTAAACAAAAATATATAATATAAAAAATTGCGTGCGTACAAAGTACACATGTAAGAAGTGAAACTTCTTTGGCAAAGTAATAAAAAAAAACTAGTTGAAAAAAAAAGAAAAAGTCAACCTCACGCGGTGTTCCCAGGCGGTCACCCAACCTAGTACTGAACGTCATGACGCTGCTGCGTTACCGGTCGCTCAAATTTTACCCCTCATGTGCCTAAAGAAGTTTCACTTCAAAAATTACAAAATGACGTCATTAAATTTTTATATAATGACGTTATTTTGTAATAAAAAGGAGTACCTAAATACGATTCAATGAAACTTAAGCTTTGACGATAACAAAAAATATTTATAGCAAAATTGTGCACAAATTGCATTTGACATCAAAGGCGTTTAATCAAAACTATCAAAAGGCAAGAATTATTTAAAATATTTTTAATCATACCCGACAATTTTTACGTTTTTACATAAAAACTGATTTATTATCAATAGAAAAAATTGATTTTAAATGTATCGATAGAATATTGAAAACGGTAGTAAGTGCACACGTCCAAACTTATATATACATAGAATATGTATTTTAACTGAGGCAGGAAATATCTTGCTCAAAATCTGGAACAGCCCGACTGGGATAGTACCTCGACCTTACAGAAGACCACAGCTAAATAATATTGCTTTAGAACATTGTTGTGTTCCGGTGCTGAGTAAGGTGACCAGAGCTCCAGAAGGGATTGGGGGTAGGGTCGCCAACGCGCTTTCAATGCTTTTGGTGTTGTAGACGTCTGTAAGCTACCGTAATCACTTACCATTCGGTGATTCGTACGCTTGTTTGCTAACCTAGTTGTATATAAAAAAAGAATAAGTCTGGGTACGTATATATTATAGTTTGTAGCCGATATTAAAAGAAAGTCGTAAAAACTATTAAAATTAAGTTGTAACTTTATGAAATCGCTTAAATCAAAATTTATAATTGGACATAGTTATGCGAAAACGTTCCAACCCACAAGTTATCAAAAATTGAGATACAGTGTATACCTATTTTGACACCTTACATCATTTTAGCAAAAATATTCCAGGCTTCATATAGTATTTCTGTATTTATACTTCTGGTTGTATGTTCCAACCCACAAGTTTTTCCAATCAAATGGTTTCATTCAGGATAAAATGTATTTATCTGTCTGAAACGATTTTATTTAATATGATTCTTAATCAATATTTTAGTACAACGATTCAATATTCTTGAAACATATTAGCAAATCTATGTAATGTATGCTTTTTTTAGAAATAATGGTCCAATGTGTTTGGAACGTTTTAGCTAAATAACAAAAGTGATGCTTAAATCGTTTCAATAATCTTGGAATCGTTTTAAAAAATTCAAGTTATACATTTTTTCTTTAAAAGAATGTTCCAATCTGTTTAGAACGTTTTAGCTAAATTATAAAAGTGATGCATAAACGAAACAAAATGTTCTGTACCTTTTGATTTTATAAATTAAATAACTCGCTTTAATATTAAATATTTAACAAAATAATAAATATTACGTCAAATCAATAAAAATGATTTATGTCTGTTGTGGCCTGATGGCAAACCTATTGCTCCACCGAAATTAAGGGATTTGCAGTCAATGTATCAATATATTCCCGATGATTGTCTTCAATTTTATAAAACTTTAACAAGTTCGGAGGACATTATCGATGATGTCGATGGGTTTGGCGGAGGCCCAGACTTCGACGTAGAACTTGATACCATTTCCGATGATATATAATAATAATAATAATAATAATAATAATAATTCTTTATTTAAGTAACTAGTGACTCATTTTGGTTAGTAAACAATATATCTTAAATACTATGTTAGTTGCATTAATACAATTTTTTTTTTAATAAATGTTAAAATACACACGAATCACCGCTGCACCATTCCATTTGCAACGGCACAGCAATGATTCATGTATATGCAATCCAGTCGACTAGATATCATGTCCAGAATTCTGTTGGCACTATCCCGCACCCGACGCACCAGAGACCCACATCTTTTTCGCATGAGAGCGTAAAAACAATCAACACGCGCTTCAGCGAACATCCCTGAGGCGCTGCAGTATCAAGGATATATTTGACCTTTTTAAATAAAGAAATTAGTTCCTAACATTTGTCTTTTTTATTTCGTATTTATTCTAAAGTTACTTCAATTACTTTTAATTTTATAAATATATACAATAAAATATGATTATTATAAAATATACTTTGTGGAACATTTTTGCAAAATAATTAAGAATACATGTCACATACAAAAAGTAATTTAACAAAAATGTTCCAATAACATTTTTCCTAAATACCTACCGTTTTATCGTAATTGTAATAAAAAATGATACATGATTATATAATGATTATATTTTACTACAATTATACCTATATTGTTCGTCTATACTAGTAAGGGCAAAAAATTGTACCATTGAAACAATGAATTGCGTTTTTCTCAAATTGTAATCATTGTGGAATGGAACGTTTTCGCATAACTACGTCCAATTATCATGTACGACAACCATACCGATTTTAAACGTAAAAATTAACAAATAGAAATAAAACAATATAATTGAATTAAAGCAGTAAGCTAAATAAAGAAGTAACCATACTCTATTTTAACTTAAGATAGGGAACTTTTCGAACTAAGACATTGTAAAATCTCTTTTCAAGCAATTTGATTCGAAAAGAACTTTTAGAAACTTTTAGGGTTGCTATTAATAAATAATTTATACGTCATTAATTATTTCATTTGAGTCTCTCCTGTCACCATGGCGTCTGACACTTCACCGAAGTATATCGAAAATCTCTAAATCGTAATTAGCACGAATAATAGTATAGATTGATGTAATTTGTTATTTTTTGGCTGATTTAGATTTCAATTTGAAATAAAAAAAAACGATTGTGTTTTAGACCACACGACTGAAGTAAAACTTACGAAACTGAACTCTGTATCTTTCTATATTTACTAACTTATATGTCCCCCTCAACTTCCTTCCTTTCACCCGATCACATTTTTCATAACGCTATCGTCACGCGCTCATTACTACCCAAGTCAAGCGTGTGTAAAGAAGTTTTACTTCAAAATGTAAGACCTTCAAGTCAAAGTTTTATTAATTTATGTTATTAAATTTTTGTTCAGCAACCAATAATTGTAGAATAATGAGTTAATAATAAAGTACCAAGTGGTTATTTTCAACAAAAGTTACACGAATTGATAAATCTAACTGTACTAATTCCCTTAGAACTGGCGTGACCTTCAACTTTTGTTATGGTGAATTAAAGTATGAAATATAATTATGTTTTGGCTGGTATAGTAAAACATCATTTTCTTATAATTTTATTTGGCTATCACAAAAAATTAAAAAAATATATATTTTCATAAATGAATTCCATGCCCATATCATTATTTAAGTTTTACTTCAGTCGTGTGGTCTAATTTTTTATTAATTGGAATAATGAAAGTGGACGAAGCGAAACAAGTATGCAAGGATCGTAGCAAGTGGAAAGAAGTGGTCTCTGCCTACCCCTACGGGAAAGAGGCATGATTGTATGTATGTATATGTGGTCTAACTAAAGCACACTCGTTTTTTATATTTGAATGTGAATGATATTATATAATCACTACATATTATAAAACAAAGTCACTACAACACTCGCTGTCTGTCTGTCTGTCTGTATGTATGCTTAAATTTTTAAAACTACTCAACGGAATTTGATGCGGTTTTCTTTAGCAGATAGAGTAATTCAAGAGGAAGGTTTTTATCTATACTAATATATAAAGCTGAAGAGTTTGTTTGTTTGGTTGGTTGTTTGTTTGTTTGTTTGTTTGTTTGTTTGAACGCGGTAATCTCTGGAACTACTGGGCCGATTTGAAAAATTCTTTCAGTGTTAGATAGCCCATTTATCGAGGAAGGCTATAGGCTATGTGTCATCACGCTAAGACCAATAGGAGCGGAGTCCACGCCGACGAAGTCGCGCGCAGAAGCTAGTGTATAATACATGCATAATATAGTAGAGGAACTCTGATAGTTTTTGCAACCGTGCTAAGCCGGGGCGGGTCGCTAGTTATAATTAAAAGGGCTCGCTGAAGAGCAGGCTGAAGCGTAAAATATAAATGACATTTAAATTGGACAGATAGAAAAGGAAAAAATTCGTAGATGACAGGAAATTATCTATTTTTTCTTAACATAATCTTAGATTTACTAAGAAAATAACTCATTTGATAACCTGCACATTCTTTCTTTACTTGATTGATTGGTTGAGTCTGTAATATCGGACTACTGTGCATTAACTTTCATGTAGGTGATGGGTGGGAGCTTGTTCTACCAAACTGCTCCACTGCGGTTTGGCGGATATATTCCCTACTATGAGTAACGATTGCTATCAGATGTCTGTGATAATAACCAGGACCGACAGCTTAACGTACTCTCCGAGGCATAGTTAGGAAATCCACAAAGATAGACGTTCAGACCGAAACCAAATATTTGTACAAATACAAATATTTATCCGTAGTGTGGATTCGAACCCGCAACCACCGTTTAGGCGCCTACACGGCACAAGCATCACCACGCCACAGCTATGTCTTTCATTATTTGTCGTTCTATTAGATACAGATATAGTTCTAAATAGTTCTATTATATCCATATGAAGTAACACTAATTTAATTTCAATAGAATTCACACAAAAGCTGATAGCCCTACGAAAGCCAGAATTCCAGTGCCCAGTTGGCATTCATTTACAAATAATGGGAGTCGTTTAGAGGATTTTTTTTAATATACTTACTACTCAAAACTCTTGACTTAGTTTAATAGCTATCAGACTCGTATTATTATTTTTTATTTTTGTGTTTCCCACACATGAGGAAACTCTAAAATGTTTTTTAATTATCACGAATTAAATATAGCATGGTGTCGTCCCTTGTCAAAGAATTCATTGTAATATGAAACTTTGAATAGTTGGGTGCTGTAAAGGACTCGCTATAGATGGCACCACGGTTGCTTAAACCGAATAAAATCATATCAAAAGTTTCGATACATCGTTCCAAAGCTTAATGGCTTGAGCACCGACACGGTATGTCGGGGGTGCGGGTTCGAATTCCGCTATATCGAAATTTTGATATGATAATAAAAAACATTTTAGTTATAAGACTTCTGAAACGAAACGTATCATCTCCTATTTCTTCATACAAGAAATGTTCAATAAAACTATATTCCCATGTTGGCATTGTATTTTGTTGGTGTCCGTGAGCAACTAAATTTATTGGGAATATTTATAGTCGAATTTTTCGGTCAACCTTTTGTTTTGAGTTCAATAAACATTAATCTCCGTTATCCGAGTTATGCGCGATGTTCGATGGCGTTTCGTTTAGAGATTCAACTAAAACAAAACAGATATATTTGGTTTTGTTAAAAGATATCCATCAAACGTCATATTTTTGTTTTTTTTTTTTTTGTTTTTGGCTATTTATATTTTAATATTGAAATAAACTAAGTGTCTGTAACCTTTAAATGGTAATTATGACAAAACACCTAATTTTATACATACATAGTGACACGATTTTATATATATATAAATATTGATGCATAATATACATAATTGATTATATGAATAGTATATGAAGTAGTATTCTTTCTAATTGAGATTGCTAATATTACTGTGAAATACTTGGGGATTCAACACTTGGGTTAAATTGTTTTTCAAAACTAAAACGTGTCAAGAAGTTTTACTACAAAATTTTTTTTATTGTTTTAATATCTGCGTGTAAATCATTCCACATAAATATTCATCTGAACATACACTATAGACTTTTCTATATATGTTTGTTCATTTCTTATTTCTGTAAGCCATCTTCTAACAAAGTTTGCTGAAGTTTAAGGCTACTAGAATCTTAGAGTTCTTGTACCCAATAGTTTGGAACAAAAATCTGCTTTTGTTGTGAGACCAGCTGAGTTTTCCTGAAAAGTTGTTCCTTTAAGACCGACACGGATACTTAGACAATGAAATCTTTGATACCGTTGAAAATTCTTCTTTAAATTCAATAAATATGAAAAGATCACATATTTAGATTTTTATAGAAAATCATCGTGGTCAGCATACAATAATACAGTGTTTATGTTCACAAAAGCAATTTACTCTTGTTATCCTCTAGTTTTCAAATATATATAGTTTTTTTTTTATCTATAATATACACACACAGTCGTATGTTCCTGTTCTACGTAACAGCCGATTGATATAGCAAATAATATTATTTTTTTCGATAAATACATAGAAAGAATACTTATACACAAATAAATACATATGTTACACCCAGACTCGAGGCGGAAACCAGAATAGAACACTCAACCCTCGCAGCAGAAAGCAAGGTCACTGCAAACTACCCCAAAGGGCTAGTCACACTCTCACACTTACACTTCAGCCTATCGCAGTCCCCCACTGGACATAGGCCTCTACAAGTTCGCGCCAAAAATGGCGCGAACTCATGTGTTTTGCCCATAGTCATCACGCTGGGCAGGCGGGTTGGTGACAACAGGGCTGGCTTTCTCGCACCGAAGACGCTGCTGCCCGTCTTCGGTCTGTGTATTTCAAAGCCCGCATTCGGATGGTTATCTCGCCATCGGTCGGCATTTTAAGTTCCAAGGTGTTAGTGGAACTGTGTTATCCCTTAGTCGAGAGGAGGTGGCTATATTCTTTACTGCCGTAGCCACACAGCAATCAGCAGGGCTAGTCAATATAACTTATCGTGGGCTAAATATAACTCTATATCTATCTTTAATAAATTAAAGAGCAAAATATCTTATTCATTTTGTTCCATTTACCACCGCTTGTCCAACGCAGACAAAGACTTCAAGTGTCCAATTTCTTTGCCCTCAATAGCCCGCTTCGTATTAATTATCAAAATAATTAAATGTTACTGAAAAGATTTTAACTGTGGTATCGTTTTTCCTTTGTAATAAAATAAGCCTCAAACCAACTCATGAACTAAAAATTAAATCTTCCGTCTACTTTTGAATTGTATCCTATTTTCTAAGTTCCTTTTTCTTGAGTATCTTAAAGAATCGTCCAAGTATTGCCGTCAAGGATCTGTCAGACCACTTACTTTAGAAACACGGACAAGTTCAAAGCGGTTTATGAAACACACTTCGTCTCAAGTTTAAAATGTTTTTACTCAAAACTATTCGACACAAACTTACTCCGATCGAAGTTTAAACAAGTTGGTAAAACGTTTAGAGAAGTTCACCGAAATAAAAATATAATAATTTCTTAATTTTTTCTGTTGGAAAAATTCCATTAATAACTTACCAAAAACGGGAACAATTAAATTAAAAGTTACACTATATTGTCACAAATAGTTCGATCGGGAAATTCTGGCACTCGTTCATCTCACTGTCACAATGATACACGCTAAGGGTAACGGAAAGTTGCGACAACCTTCTATATCGGCGGTTGGGGTTAAACTGAGTGATACGCGACACAGGGAGCAGACGTATTCCAACTTTTAAAATCGACTACACTCGCAATAACCTAAGACATATTGCTATATTAAAGTTAATTTTCTTAATTTCAATCAGTTAAAAGCATTTTAGCGTATAAATAATAATTTAAAACAAATTAAGGAGAAAAGTTCGACCCACTTTTAAAATACAAGATAATTGTAGCATCGAGGAGCCAGAGCTCCTTAATTTCTTCTTTAACTACAAACCTAGAACTGTCCCAGCTTTACGACTACTCAATTAATGGATTAATTGCTAGCATAGCTGATATTAGTGATGTAATGAATGTTGGATTTATCATATTCGTGAATGTGAATTCGAATGTTGACTTTTCAAATAAAGTCCGCCCAAAAGGTATGAAATTTTGTATATATCATGTTTGAACCAAACATATTCGAGTCAAGACAGGTTGAATGACCCATTTTTGTTATGATGATGGATTATTTGCAAATTTAGAAGAGGTGCGAGTGAGTCGCCTGTGTGCTTAGTGCTTTTAAGGAAAACATTTTTCATGAAAAACCTCAGGAGTAAGGTCATTCCACAGTTTATACGTACGCGAAAAAAATGAGCGAGAAGATCCAATCGATCAATGAAAATTAAAAAGTCATTTCTATCATTTTTCAGTATCTTTACTTGGTTAAGGTAAATTTTCGCGAAGTGACAATACGGGGAAATTCATCCTTCTAAAATTAATGAACTTTACATTTTACATAATAATTATTTCGATGAAACAAATTTCTACTTCACAGAGAATTCCATAAATCGTCAAACCACGCGTAATCGGTAAGCTGTGTAGGTAAGTCACTTATCAATTTAATGGGCCCCGTAAACGGTCAAACTTGTTTCAAATTCAAATTCAAAATCAAATTGTTTGTCAAACATGTTTGATCAAACTTCATGTTTCATATAACAAACATATCAAAAAAACCCGCAGCCCCGCACACGATCAAATAATTTGACAAACACGTTTGTCAAACAGAAATTTAATATGAAGTTTGATCAAATATTTGATCGTCTACGGGGCCATTTAGACTTCAAAGGCGACCAAATTCCCGATATAATTTTTACCCCTTATTTATAAATCCGTTAATTTACAAATCCATTATTTATTTGTAATAAAATAAATACATAATAATGTTTCACAGCCATAAAGATGGAATAATTAGAATAAATGTGTGACGTGTTTATTTTACTTATTTAGAAATAAAGGACTATGTGTCTTACTTTTGTCCCTTAGGAGTAAACGTCAAATTAATATCGTTCCGAATTTTGTATCTGTCTATACTAAAATTTTATAAAGCTGAAGAGTTTATTTATTATAATTAATTTCGGGAACTACTCTGATTCGAATTGGTTAAAATTATTTTTAGATTGGATAGTCCATTTCCCGAATAATGTTGTCTAATGACGTGGATGAAACCGCGGGGGATAGCTAGTTTTATTATACATGTAAGAACCCGACATGTCAATATAAATAAATTGATTTATTAAACAATCTGTCAATGTTAATAAAATATGTTAAAGTAAAAATTATAATTTTTATTTTTATTTGGGAACTTACAGTAGGCTATAGTAATACGTTAAACCAATAAGTTGGACATAAATATTTAAAAAAATTAATACTGGGACTTAAACCAACAAAGTTTCCAGTTAAATAAAGAGTTTTCTAGTCTTAGACACAAAAGCATTTTATCCTAAATAATAAATTATTTCTTTAAAATATTTCGAATCAATTTCTAAAAGACAGTTATGAGTTGCCAGAAAGATTATCTTTGATATTTCTTTAAATTCGGCTTGCAAGTGATACAAGGTGCCTAAGTAGAGTACCATTTCGTTGCCAAGTTTCAACTGTACGATTAGTTGTAACATGAGTAAGATTTTCGATATTCTGAATAGATATTGCATTAGTATACACTTTTAACTTAGGTCAAATAATTGTATTTGGTCGCAAACGAAAACAAACCGACTTTAATTAAATCGATAAGTAATACAACGTATTTTTATACCTACACAAAGAAATTGCCTTGTAAATACGTATTATCAAAGATTACTCAAAAAGTAGTCATCAGATCTCGATCAAGAATTGAAGTAATGCAATATAATAAAACGTAGGTCAACGAAAAAATTATGAAGTAAATACGCATTATCTACACTAATATATAAAGCTGAAGAGTTTGTTTGTTTGTTTGTTTGTTTGTTTGTTTGTTTGTTTGTTTGTTTGTTTGTTTGTTTGTTTGTTTGTTTGTTTGTTTGTTTGTTTGTTTGTTTGAACGCGGTAATCTCTGGAACCACTGGGCCGATTTGAAAAATTCTTTCAGTGTTAGATGGCCCATTTATCGAGGAAGGCTATAGGCTATGTGTCATCACGCTAAGACGAATAGGAGCGGAGTCCACGCCGACGAAATCGCGCGCAGAAGCTAGTTAGATATATAGCTCGAAAAGTACTTGTCTGGTCTCAGTTAAATTTAAATGGGACCACGTGACCCACACCACCACCACCACCATGACCCACTTTTCGATTAGAAAAAAGGTTGCGTGCGTACAAAGTACACATGTCAGAAGTGAAACTTCTTTGGTAAACTAATTAAGAAAAAAAACGAATTAAAAAAATCGAAATGAAAAAAAACACAAAAAGCCAACGTCGCTCGGTGTTCCCAGGCGGTCACCCAACCAAGGACTGACCGCGTTCGACGTTGCTTAACTTCGGTGATCGGACGAGAACCGGTGTGAAAATTCGTGACTCGTGATGCCATGATGCGTTTGATCCGTAAAAATTTTACCGTTCATGCGCCTAAAGAAGTTTCACTTCAAAAACATCGAAATCGGTCCACCCAATAAAGTTCTGAGGTACATTTAAAAAATACAATCGAATTGAGAACCTCCTGAAGCACGTTTCCGATCCTGTCCCCGACCTTCAACTCGATTTCTGACAAACTTACTCACCACAAGAACATAACACTACTTGTAAGCAGTATTATGTACCTGTGATCTTTCTGAATGTGAATTTAGATTACTCTGTTATTCTCTGTATACCGGATATTCGGTGCGATATCGGTTTTCACGTCACAATAAATGTCACTATCATCTATTTATTTCCGCAACAGTGTAAATCATACGATACGCATATTTTTCTTACAATAAACGTCACATAGAACGGTGAAATCTTGTGTTAAAGGTCTGTAAGCGTACAACACAAATTTAAACACGTAGTCGTACGCGCTGTCGTCGTCAGACGACATCATAATAATTATGAACATCTATATGATTATTATTTACTAGCCGACCCGTGCCCACTTCGTTGGGCGTTATAATCCATTTCACATAAGAAGGGTACGGTGAAATTTGATATGTTCCAATACACTCTCACTATTTTCAGCAAATCAGATAAATATAAATGTTTTAAAATCACCAATTAATTTCTAAGGCAAATAATAATGCTTGATTAGATTGAATTGTTGACACGGCACGTCAGAGGGTGCAGGTTCAAATCCTGCTGATTTAAAATCTTTATATATTTTTATCTTTTTCCTTTTATCTTGTCACTCCTGAATAGTGTAGCATTCTGTTAGCGAAAGAATTTTCATGATCGGATCAGTATTTGCGAAGATTACCCCGTATATACAAAGTTATAAACTTTACCTCTTTATAATATTAGTATAGATACTAGCTGACCCCGTAAATATTGTTTTGCCATATCTTTACTAATATATAAAGCTGAAGAGTTTGTTTGTTTGTTTGGTTGTTTGTTTGTTTGTTTGTTTGTTTGTTTGTTTGTTTGTTTGTTTGTTTGTTTGTTTGAACGCGGTAATCACTGGAACTACTGGGCCGATTTGAAAAATTCTTTCAGTGTTAGATAGCCCATTTATCGAGGAGTAATATATATAACTAAGGTAGGAGTAAGGTAGGAGGTAGTAATATATATAACTAGCTTCTGCGCGCGACTTCGTCGGCGTGGACTCCGCTCCTATTGGTCTTAGCGTGATGACACATAGCCTATAGCCTTCCTCGATAAATGGGCTATCTAACACTGAAAGAATTTTTCGAATCGGCCCAGTAGTTCCAGAGATTACCGCGTTCAAACAAACAAACAAACAAACAAACAAACTCTTCAGCTTTATATATTAAATAGTAGATTAATAACCCCCTATATATATTATTAACCCCCTTAATCTCCCCCCTTATATCTTAGGGGTATTAAAAATAGATGTTGGCCGATTCTCAGACCTACACGATATGCATACAAAATTTCATAAAAATAGATCCAGCCGTTTCGGAGCAGTATTATACTCGTAACTAACATTGTGACACGATAATTTTATATCTCTTCTCCATATAATTATATAATAATGAATCGCTGAATGTGTTGCTAAGCGCGAATCTCGAGAGTGGCTGAACCGATTTTGCTAATTATTTTTTATATTCTATAATATTTATTGAAATATTAGGATAGTTCTTACGGAGAGAAAGTTTTTAAAAATTGCCTGAAAAAGCCTAAAAACAACACTTTTCTATATTCCCATACAAAAGATTCGCAATAATACTTTAAAAGTCAATTTGAACTTTAATACCAATCGACTGTTAGGCGGTACGAAGTTCGCCGGGTCAGCTAGTATAAGATAAATATATTCAATAATAACAGAGATTATGTGCACTCGTGACCATAGCACTTGAAAGTGTCAAAATATCAATTTTCTCAAAATAACAAACAACAAACATCATATCCTTTTTAACTGGTATATCATAATCTACTAATCTGTCTTCTTCACGATAATAATGAAGCATAAAATAATTCATTTATTAATTGGATTCCACAAAAGCTATTACAGTTCCCATTTAATGATAAAGTGCGGTGTTTGATAAAGTCCGGATCGGTGAACGTCTGCGGGAAACCTCCCGCGATCCTTGAAATCAGTCACACTCGAAGAACGTAATTTGTCCGATGCAACGAACATCACTTACAACGTCAGATACAAACTATCGTTCACTATAAAAACTATATAAATTTTGTATTGAAACTGACAGATGTTAAAAGTGCTTAATGCTTTCACGGTTGCATGCGAAAACCTTCCCTTGACGTCCCACTCCACTGTACGTTTTTAACTTAATATTTTTAATGTAAAAGTTTATCTCACCATGGCCAAGAAATAAAAGGTTATTTTTTAATGTAACCAGATCGGCAAACAAGCGTACGGCTCACATGGTGGTAAGCGATTACCGTAGCTTAGCCGTCCTACTCTGAACAACAATCTCTAACAGGTATATATGATAACAACCGGGAATGACAGCTTAACGCGCTCTCCTAGGCATGATGAGGAGACCCAAAAGGACGTATTATAGACCGGAAATGAATATTTGTACAAATAATCAAATATCCATCCCGTGTGGGAATCGAAACCGCAACCACCGGTGTTTAGGCGCATACACAATACACGCACCCCTACACCATAGCGATGTCATTATCAGTCTTTCTATCCTCAGGTAGTTCAATACTACAATAAAAGTAAAAAAATAAATAAAAATATTACTTTACTTATAAAAATGATAGCGCACTTTCCTAAAATAACTTTCACTCTTACCACACAGTCATGCTCTTTATACTTTCAAAGTTAATTTTCTATTCAAATATTTTAATATTCAAACCTCAAAGTTGACTTAAACTGACGAGATGAACGTTCTGTCTGCTGAAGTCAACGATCTGTTATAATTTAAATACGTCTGCACAAAGTGTAGCAAGTTTAAACTATCAAGACGCCTCGACGTACTCCTACAATGGCTGTCGCATACTAATTCGTATATTGCTCATAGTATTGTGAACGTAATGAAAAGGTATACTAGTTTCTGATAAGCAACTATTACTTGGTAACCTCAGAAAGCAGACAACTTAATCCTACAATGTCTACATTACAGTACACTAATAAAACTCACTTAAATACTGCAAGCATACGGGACTTCGTTTTTTAGGGTTCCGTACCCAAAGGGTAAAAACTGAACACTATTACTAAGACTTCGCTGTCCGTCCGTCCGTCCGTCCATCCGTCCGTCCGTCTGTCACCAGGCTGTATCTCAAGAACGGCGATAGCTAGAGAGTTGAAATTTTCACAAATTAGGTATTTCTGTTGCCGCTATAACAACAAATGCTAAAAACAAAACAAAATAAATATTTAAGGGGGGCCGATACAACAAACGCGATTTATTGCCTATTTTTGCTCGATATCAATAAATGGTAAGAGGTAGGCACTTGAAATATTCACAAAATACTTAATTGTGTATTTACTTTAATAATAAATAATAAAATTAAAATTTAAAAAAATTGGGGGGCTCATACAACGAAAATGACTTTTTTGCCGATTTTTGCCCGATATTAAAATCAATGTACCTGCTGGTGTTTACCTAGCCGATGATACGGAACCCTTCGTGCGCGAATCCGACTCGCACTTGGCTGATTTAGTTTTTTTACTTAAATTGTTTGAATATGTATCACGTTAAAAATTAGAATACCGTTTGCCTTTTCTTATTTCCGATTGAATCTTTACTAATGACCGGTTCCAAAAAAAATTTTCAGAGTTATATCCCTTATTTTGGTTCTGTCATTAAACATCAAACATTTTCTACGTCTTTAACAGGAAAGAGAGAAAGATATAAATTTGGAGCGTAACATAAACCCTATTAAAAATTTTATAAACACTAAAAATACAAAAATTAATAAATGTCATTATTTATTGTTATTAGTAACTATTGTTATGACAAAAATCAATTACTGCTATTTATTTTTAAATACAAAATCAAAAAGAGAAAATAAAACACATCATAAACAAGGAATAAATAGTTATAGTGACCAAGTCGAGAGATATAAAGAGGATCTTCGGCCAGATGAACCCAGCACGATAACTCCCGCAACATTCGTTGGAAACTACAACACTAATGCCTTTTGAAGCAAGATTTAAACAGTCAATTATATATCTTTGAACTACTCTTTATAATATAAGACATTTCTATTCAGTCGCGTTCATATTTATGGCAAGGGTTCCACTATTAGAAGTAGTTATAGGCTATAGCTTATGTTAATTAAAACAATTCCTTAACAAAAGTAGCCTATGTGTACCTCTACAACCTCCTCTATCTTCTAATGAAAGTCCCGCAAAAATCGGTTCAGCCGCTAAAAAGATTAGCCCAAACAAAGAAAAAGGCAGACAGACAGACATTTCGTGAGGTAGGGCACAGCAGGAAATTTCTGCTGGAATCTGGAATGCTCAAAATATGGAGCAGCCCGACTGGGGTAGTACCTCGACCTTACAGAAGACCACAGCTAAATAATACTGTTTTCAAGCAGTATTGTGTTCCTGTTGGTGAATAAGGCGACCAAAGCTCCTGGGGGCATTGGGGGTAGGGTCAGCAACGCGCTTGCGACGCTTCTGGTGTTGCAGGCGTCTATAGGCTACGGTAGTCACTTACCATCAGGTGAGCCGTACGCCTGTTTGTAGACTTAGTAACAAAAAAAAAAGACAGACAAAAATTTTAAAATCGTAATCCAGTTCTTTTCAGTTCTTCATCATTATAAATTTTTAAAGTATTTTTTTAAACAAGTAGAGCTTTTCAATTTGTCGTTTTAACCATTAGGTGCATATTTTTTTTTTTTTTTTGAAAAATCGAAAAATTCCGCTTCGGTGCTCGAAGCGAACACGCAAACTACCACTATTAGAAGTAGTTATAGGCTATAGCTTATGTTAATTAAAACAATTCCTTAACAAAAGTAGCCTATGTGTACCTCTACAACCTCCTCTATCTTCTAATGAAAGTCCCGCAAAAATCGGTTCAGCCGCTAAAAAGATTAGCCCAAACAAAGAAAAAGGCAGACAGACAGACATTTCGTGAGGTAGGGCACAGCAGGAAATTTCTGCTGGAATCTGGAATGCTCAAAATATGGAGCAGCCCGACTGGGGTAGTACCTCGACCTTACAGAAGACCACAGCTAAATAATACTGTTTTCAAGCAGTATTGTGTTCCTGTTGGTGAATAAGGCGACCAAAGCTCCTGGGGGCATTGGGGGTAGGGTCAGCAACGCGCTTGCGACGCTTCTGGTGTTGCAGGCGTCTATAGGCTACGGTAGTCACTTACCATCAGGTGAGCCGTACGCCTGTTTGTAGACTTAGTAACAAAAAAAAAAAGACAGACAAAAATTTTAAAATCGTAATCCAGTTCTTTTCAGTTCTTCATCATTATAAATTTTTAAAGTATTTTTTTAAACAAGTAGAGCTTTTCAATTTGTCGTTTTAACCATTAGGTGCATATTTTTTTTTTTTTTTTGAAAAATCGAAAAATTCCGCTTCGGTGCTCGAAGCGAACACGCAAACTACGTCAGTTGACGAACACTTATCAACACTACAAACTGCCAGACGGTTAGAAATTTTTCACTCTAGTTCGACTTTTATATTTTTCGAGACTTGTTATTATTTCTTTATTTTTATTTTTCCTTATTTGTTCATGTTTTTAACGTAATATTGTTGCTCTTTTTTTAACGATAAATATGTTAAATATGTTGATTTTCACGGATAAATATAAATAAATAATGATAAAAATGAAAGTTTTAATTTATAAACTACTAGCAGCGAAACCCGGCGTTGCTCGGGTTAAAATACATCGCAGAAACTTTCTAGACCATTACAGAAATTTTGAGATCTTTTTAGACGTCCTAATGCGTTAGAAAAGGACAGAAATATATGTTTTAACATTTTCACCGCCACCAAACTCGCTTACTACCTGGAGACCAAGGGGTATTTACCACACCAACGAGAAGTTGATTGGCTTTGTTGGTGATAGAGAAAACTGTGTATTTACGTACTACCAAAGCATTATATAGATTAGATTGGTAATGAGAAACCTTGAAATGATAACCAATTTCCCTTGCAACCGACTTTTAAAAAAGAAGAAGAAGAAGAATTAATAATTAATTAATTTTTTTATACGACTAGATCAGCATACAAATGTACTGCCCATCTGATGGCAAGCGGTTACAGTAGCCTGGTATGGGCACCTGCAATAACAGGAGCATCGCAAGCGCACTGCCGACCCAACGTCTGACCCTCCTTAGAAGCTCCAGCCACCTTACTCACCACAGGAACACAAGAGTGTTGTGAGACTAACTTCTTAAGAGCATTATTTAGCAGTAATCTTCTGCAAGGTTGAGATACTGTGCCAGACGGGCTGCTAGAGGTTTTGATCAGTATATATCCTTCTGTACCCTACTTCATTAAACACATAAATTCGACTTTATACATTGCGAGTAAAAATATTTAGCTAAAATTAATGAAAATCATACATTTTATTTCCTGCCGTTGTTCAAAGTTTTTTTACAAAAAAATATTTGTTCGTGCCATATGTGTTTGTTCCTGTGACAACTTATAAAAATTGTTGTTCTTCATAGAAAAATTATTCATTATGCTCACTAGCGTGTAGTGTGGCAGCATGGTGATTAAAGTTGTAATCCTGTACTTATGCAACAAAAGAGCAGTTCCACCAATGGAACTTTTACAGCCTATACCAATTCTATTCATTTAAAAGCACACATAATTTTCTGGTCTGATATTTTTAAAAGAAACTTATATTTTCAATTAAGTTAGAAAATGTTCAGCCGTTAAAATACAACTCGAATATTTTTACGACTCGAATAAAGTAAAAAATATTCCAATCACGAACTTATCAAGATTTTATTTTAAGCAGTAAAAATAAGAATTTTAATTTAAGTTCCGTTTGTGACGATCATTACCGGCGCGGACAGATGTCTGCTAAATATAACAGCTTGTTACTGTTGGCCTTTGTTCCTCTGATGACCGTTTTGGTGTAACCTTTTACTAGCGCATTAACAAGCTAGCTATTTTTGTCATATACATAGTTCGGCTATATAATAGGAACATTTTAAATCATATCAAAAAATTTCGATCCAGCGGGATTTGAACCCGCGCCCTCTGACGTGCCGTGTCAGCGCTCTGCCAACTGAGCTATGGATCCTCATCTAGCCGTGTCGAAATTCTCGATATGATGATTTTGGTTTTCAAGCAAACCTTGGCGCCGTCTATAGCGAGTTCTTTACAGAACCACACAGTCACACAAAAATAAAAATAAAAACAAAATAATATGTTCTAATAGTAATCTCCTAAAATATTCCTATTGTAATGCTTCAGAAGCATAAACTTTACCTTGTGTAATTGAATTTTATTTCATTGTAAAAGAAATTATGTTTCATATCAAAATAAATATCTTTGACATAAGGTTTTATAAATATAAATATGCACAGAGAACGTAAACCATACAAATATATCCATTTATATTCAAATTATAACGACAAACGTTCTGGTAGGTGTTTATAAGACTTCCCGTTATACCTTACAAGGCACATTGATAAGGTCTCGAATAAAGCCATCGACGTAAGAAAAATATCCACCAACCTGTGAGTGAACAGCGTGGAGGATTAAGCTCTAACCAAATAAAGAGAGACAGAGTCATTTGTCCACCAGTGGGAAGTGAGTGCTTTAATATAGCAGATTTTAAAGTTTGATACAGCAAAAATAAATATTACCAAAAATGGAATTTTGAAATGTGACGACTTGGCGTTATAACATTTAATAACGTAAGTTTTGTTCAGAGATGAAGATATCTCAAAATAGTTCCATTAAAATCAGCAGTTACATACTATCTACCAATGTACTTTTGACGAAATAATAATAATCGTAGCTACAATGTTAGTCGTGTCGCGGTGGGAGTAATTTGATTTTGAAATATCGTCTGTGACGGCAATTTAGCTGGATAGACCGATAACACGAATGGTTTCGTGTCTCTCATATAAAATTGTCCCTTGATATAAACTTCGATTTCTCCGACGTATCACTTAAAGATGATTGGTTTTTGTTGCTTTCGTTTTCTTTTATCTTTTCTACGTCTTTAAATATAAATTGAATTAGCACAAAGCTAAGGAGGTACTGTTACAACGTGTTTACGTAGAAACGACTCAATAATAGCTTATCGACGTGGCTAAGAAGTGAGATCGGATGTAATGAGTATATGTAAATCTATACTAATATTATAAAAAGGAAAAGTTTTTAACTTTGTTTGTTTGTAGGGGGTAATCTTCGCAAATACTGATCCGATCATGAAAATTCTTTCACTAACAGAAAGCCACACTATTCAGGAGTGACATAGGCTATATATAGGTATATATATATATATATATATATATATATATATATATATATATATATATATATATATATATATATATATATATATATATATATATATATATATATATATATTATTTTTATTGAACAAAAAATTCAATGTAAAAATTAGTATATAAATAAAAAAGGAGTTTAGATATAGGAAAAATTAGAAAGGAACCCACCTAAAGTGCGAATGGTGATGAATGAAAGAATAGTAAAGTATGCGGCATGAAAATACGAGTAAAGACAAAACGAGAACTGTTATGAAAGAGTAACAGTAGACATTGATCTCCTTCCTTAACTTGTATGTTGGAAGCTTAGAAAAGAAATGCATCCCACTGCTGGGCATAGGCGTCTTTCTCCATATAGGAGAAGAATCAGAGCTTAATCCATCGCGCTACTCCACTGCGGTATGGTGGTTTATTCCCTACTAAGTATGAGCAACTATCGCTATACACACCTGGTGTATGATAGCAAATATATAGGTATAGCAGCAGATAGCAGCTACAAACAAAATATATTGAACTAGAAATTAAATTTAAATTATGATTAAATAAATACCGTAATCATAATATACAGTCGTACAAATAAATCCATCCGTACAAAGAAAATTAATACTTTTTTACAAATTAAAACAATGCTGCCTGGATAAAATGAACGTCTGTGGCTGACATAAATGGTCATTGACACTACGAATAAAAATATAATAGTGTCATAATCATTTGAAAACCGATAAATCAGATATAAAACGTTACCTAATACAGAAAATAATACTATATTACAGTCCGTAACACAAAGAATACTTCGTTTGGAAATAATTAAATTCCTAACGAAATGAACGAAAACCAGACAATTTCTGAAAAAGAGCTTTTGGACGCGATAAAAAACCTTTTGAGAAAGAGCGGTCATCTAAATAAATTTCAAGCAGAGGTACTAATATATTTCGACAAATTCCTGTTTAAACGAAGCGTATTAATTTTCTATGTAATAAACATAGGTACGTTTTGTTTAAAACATTAATTAATTTTTCTTCTGTTTTTTTTTACAAATCTAAAATCACTGCTTTTGAAATAATTACTTATGGTTCATTGCTCAATTATAGGTAACTAGCAGGTCGCCCCTTTGCTTGGGTAAAAGAATTATAAATTTAACACAAACGTATTAGTAGCTTAGAATAAACTTTTTGAAGTTTACTCCTTAAGAATCGATTTTCACATAAGGCCCCCGGTATGAAAAAAAAACCGGCCAAATGCGAGTCGGACTCGCGCACGGAGGGTTCCGTATAAAATTTATTAAAAATATTTTTATTATATGATGTAACTAAAATTTATGGTTTTCGCAATTTTTACTTTATCTGTACTATGAGACGTTGCTTCGTACCAAATTTCTAGATTCTAAGTTCACGGGAAGTACCCCGTAGGTTTTGATTCCCTTGCGTTTTGACAGATAGACGGACAACAAAGTGATCCTATAAGGAGGTACGGAACCCTAAAAATACAAGAAGTAAAATCTACTGAACGACTGACCTCGTTACGTTTTTTTTAACGCCATCTATGATATGTTTTTGATACGTTATTTGATGATGGTGTTATTTGATACGTTTATTTACCATTTGTTATGGTATTAATCTTTTTCTTAGACTAGTAAGCCTTTTTTGTGCCTATTTAGACAGTCGATCTGAAGGAGTAAACTCCACTTGTGCGTTGGAGCTGACACACACACTTTTTTTGTGTCAACAAAATATATTAAAAAAATAATTAAATACAAAAAGCCAACTCAATATCACCCTAATTCAATGATAAGCTACATTATCTATATTATATTAAAAATAAAAAGTATAATACAAAACCTTTGTAGACTCAATTTGACTAAAAAAAGTCTGATTACGGTTTCATTAAACTAAACTTTTATTTAAAATTTTAATTTATTATTGCATTGCTGTCTGTTGTTTTAAAACAAAAATACTCGTTGTGTTTTGATTATGTAACGAAACATAATTAAGTTTATAATAATATTTGCGTTTATTCTACAGATGCGAGCAAAAGTTACCGAAGTTTTACAAGAGAGACAAACGTCATCAAATCCTGGCTTCAAAAGTTCGGGTGCGCCACAGCCTAGCGATGAAGTTTTGTTAGTGAATGAGCTCGTTAAGGAATACTTAGAGTGGAATGGGTACCTCTACACTGCCTCCGTGATGACTTCAGAGGCCGCTATGCCGAATGTGAAAAAGACAAGGGCAGAACTTTGCTCGGAAGTAGGTGTCAAGGACGATGAAAAGTCGGCGACATTGCCTCTTCTGTCCAACATTGTTGCTGCATACACTGAACGGATTAAGCGAAAGATAAGTAGAATTAAAAAGGACAATTGATAAAAACATTTAACTTGCCAGAACTATACATTGTAGGCGGTAAAATATTAATGAATTATTAATTCTTTTCTGAAATGCGAACAAAAATTTAGTAAAATATTTTCTTAAAATATTTATCGTTGATTTGGAATTTGGTTGCGATGGAAACTAAATTATATCAAATATTTTTAAAGAAAATTTCTAACAACAACACAAAACAAAAATAATGTCAAGAATAACATGATTTCAAGATCCGAATAATTTTTGCGATACGTGTATCTTACCTTGTTTTTCTTCTGATTTATATCAACAAAACGTTATAAGTATTTGTTCAAGAATATACATAGTTAGGAATATTTGAACGTCACTAAAAATATAACAATTTGAGATTTAAATTAAAGATTTTCTTAGGTACTTAAAACACTAATTAACTGTACTTACTTTAATAAATATTATTATAAAGTATTTTCTATAAAACACATACTCTTTATTTTTGTGTCGAGTGTAAACTACATATAAGTATATTATTAGCAATATATTCTACTATCTAGGAAAGTCCGGTTTTATATAGCAATTGATCGGACGCTGATTAAATAAGGCCATAGGAATTCATCCTTCGTAACCACTGTGTAACCACTCAACCAAATCAGTAACGAGAATATTTTCGTCGTCAAAGGAATCTTAAATTTAGTTATCAAGTATTTGTATTATGGTCTAAGATCCAAGATATAACAAAATATTCCCTCATCTGTTAATTAGATGAAACAATTTTTTATAGGCTGATTTCAATATTGTGAATTTATAAAAACAACCTCTGCCACCTGCTGCATATAATAATACTTAAAAATTTTTTTTATCTTTTCCCTCTCATGTTAATTACATGTAGTAAGCTAAAATCGTCAATATTTTACATTATGTACCTGACAGTAGTAGGCACCCACCTCTATGATTGCTATACTTACCTGCAGCCAGGTTACTGCTGACTGGGGTTACTGACGGGAAAAGATAAAAAAAATTGCAGCAGGCTTATGGTGGCAGAGGTTGTTTTTATAAATTCACAATATTGAAATCAGCCTATAAAAAATGTTTCATCTAATTCACAGATGAGGGAAGATTTAGGTTCTCGGATCTTAGACCATTAGTTATCATTTATCTATATTATATCAAGTATTTGTATTAGTTATCAAATATTGACAATTTTTAAGGCTCATCAAAAACAGTATAGCTATGTCCACACTGTGCCTTTTCATCTTCAACTTTCGTCGTAACCTTTCTATTCAACTTTCGTTGACACATTCAATATTGAATGCGTCAACGAACGCGACGCTAACGTAGTCATTTCGATTCTGTCAGTGTTCAAAACATGAGCGACGAGAACATTTATTTATATATATATTTTTTATGATATAATATATTTTTAATTATATATATATTTTAGCTACAAAAACATTTTTTTCAAAATAATTTTTGTAGCTAAAACTTGTAATGCATCGTTCCTTTTTATTTTATTAGTGTACAGCTTACTATTCTGATCCCAAAGTTGTGGACAGCTTCTGCAATCCTCTATAAAATAAATCTCAAAGTAATATTTTTTTCTTCGTCCGCAATCTTGATGTTGAACGCTTTGTTGCACAGAAATCCACTAGACGCGGGTAACACGTTTCGTAGCGCGCGCTATGCTTTCAACTGTCAAAAACGCATGCGTCAAGGGCATGCCTCACGTGCGCTGTTGACTGCGCTGTGACGCATGCCCTTGATGAACGAAAAAAGGCACAGTGTGGACATAGCTAATAAATAATATATACATATTTAAAAAATCCAAAAGTGCACGTTTCCACGCCCTCTAGTAGCTTGCTTGGGACTAAAATCTACTAAAATAATGATCGACCGTACAACGATTATAAGTCCGATCGTTTCCGTTGATTTGGTTCCTGCAGCCGACTTAAGAAAGGGGGAGGTTTTATGAACATTTTTGTCAACTTGGACGATGTCATTGTCACGAAATTTTGTGTACGGTTTTTTTTTTTCGGAGTATATTCCTTTTTTCGGGTACATTTTATCGGAATTTAAATTTTTTTAAAGCGCCCACCAGCTTTCATAGGCCTACCCATAGCTAGTTATAAAATTACTATTTTATGTATGAAAATAAACAACAGCAAAGCCTACTATAGTACATGTGATGATAAGTGTACCTGATATAATACCATTCATTGTATGTATTGCCTACTGATAGGTTTGAAGTCGGTTCCAAGCCCTAAATAAAAATAAAACTTAATATTATAAACAGCTTAAATTAATGCTGGAAAAATTACTGTAATGAGATTGCTAAATTTAAGATTGACCTACGTAAATAAACCTAAAGAACAATGTGACAAAGTGGAACAGACGAAATCTTTAATAAAAATGTATATACAACATAATTTATAATATGAGCACCTAATAATATCTACGTTATAGATTTATGTGTATGTATATTGTGGACCTGAAAATGACCTTTGTATTGGGTTTGCATATTGTTTAAAATACTAAAGTAAATAATAATAATTTTCATCCATTAAACAGATGGCCGAAGGTCGTATCTGGTTCGGGTCTAATAAAACCTCACTCCGATTAAAATTAGTTTGCCTTTGTTTGCCACCAATATAATATATAATAGTGTCAGTCAAAACTCTGTTCAACAAACTGTAAAGTTTGTCTTTGAATTTCGTTTGACAAATAATATTGTTTTTGTTCTGCTTGTTACCAAGGTAATATTAGAGTAGCTAACCACTTTATTGCGATTAAAGTGTAATTTTTTTTCCTCGAATAGAAAAAAACTACAAATTCACTGACTAGATAAACATTACAATAACAGCCCAAAGTTCTACTAGTTTAATTCCTGGGATGTAAAACCTCTTTTGGGCAAGTTTTAACAGATTAAAATTATTCTGAAAAGGTAAACAAAAAAATCAACAAGAACCAACAAGTTGATGTTAGTAAATATCGTATGAGACATCTTAGGCGAAAGTAGTGATGGCATTTTATCTAAACAAGTTTTAGCTAAGACGTGGTAAGGAACCCTTTTATTTGGAAGTAAACTTTTTTATTTGGATGATAGGTAATCTATAATCAATACAGACGCACTTACACTACAGACTTATCATAAGCCTGTTGTCGATCCTAGCTTTGATTACCTTACTCACCGCACATAACGCTACTTAAGACGTTAACGTAGAAACGTTAAACGTTATTTAGTAGTGATTTTCAAAAAAGCTACTTCCCCAATCAGACCCCAAATTTTGAGCAGAAAACCCCTTGCTACGTCCTACCAAGTTATAACAAAAAATAATATTTTTAATAACGTTTTAGTTATTGTAATGTAATTCGTAAACGCATTCTGTTAAGTGAAAAGCACGGTTCACTCCATAAATTATGACCGATATGTAATATAAAGACGTGTCGGCGCGCGTAGCTTAATGAAAATCTTTATTAAGGCGGGCGCGACGGGGTGCAAACTAAATTCTTAAAATTAAACATTTTATGTTATAAAATGATGGAATACTTTGTTTACATGAATCTTATAATCACAGCTACACCGCGATGCTAATCTTATTTTGGTTTCTATGCAATAAATTAAAAACTTAATTATGATATAACCGCTTAACACAAGGAATTCTGTTTCCAAGACTCAATGGCTACGTTATATAAATTTCTGAAAAGTATTTAAGTTAACTTTTTGAGCGAGAAGTAACGTAAATAAGTTAAGATAAGCTTTCAATTGAAGAGACATTTTCTCTTTAATCTAAATTTGATTTCATATATTTTACTAAAAGACTTTTATCCCAAAAATTAAGTACTTTGACTCGACTTTTTTTTTCTTTTTGTCATATAATCAAAGGGAAGCTCTTCATTTTATCATTTGTTTAGTAACTAATATCATGTAACCGAATAATAAAAATGTTTCTTAGAATGCAATACACAGGATCTACTAATAAAATAAAGAAGTACTTAACTATTCAAAGTTTGATTAATTGAGGCGGATTCATATTATAATCTTATAAAAGTTTAATGAATTGCAAAACATACTGAAAGGACTGACTTGAGTGAAGTAGTAACTACGATTCAGCCTGTAATATCCCACTGTTGGGCATAGGCCTCTTCCCCATGTAGGGGAAGGATCGGAGCTTAATCCACCACGCTGCTCGAATGTGGGTTGGCGGATATATTCTCTACTATGAGTAACGATCGCTTTCAGGTGTACATGATATCAACCGGGACCGACGGCTTTACGTGCTCTCCGAGGCACGGTGGAGAGACCCACAAGGACTGCACTAACACCCAGACCACGGCAAACATCTGTATGGCCAATACAAATGTTGTCGTGTGCTGGAATCGAACCCGCAACCGCCCAAACAACAGCCGATCGCAATCCAGTGCTGTGACCGCTGCGCCAACGCGCGGCGTAGCGGCAGCAGTAACTAAAAACGCGTGAAAAGCCACGTGGGTGTAAAGACAAGCTCCTAAAACATGAAACCGTGACTAAGATATATTTTCCGTGGTTTTAACTCCATCGTGGTTTCGTAAGTAATTCTAAAACATTTAGTACATCAGTGAAGTTTATATACACATATCAACCGACGGAACAAAGCATTTCGTTGCGTTACCAAACAATATTTCGAGACAAAGGCCTTTAGAATGCTTATTCGAGTAAATATTTTCAACAATTTTATGTACTTTAATTATAAATTAATGATAAAATCTCGAGATAACATTGTCTAATACTTGTCTCATAGTAAATATTATGTAACTGAGGTAGGGTAGGGCACAGGAGAAAATTTCTTGCTTAAAATATGTATCAGCCTGACTGGGGCAGTGCCTCGACGTTACAGAAGATAACAGCTAAATAATACTGTTTTCAAGCAGTTTTGTATTCCTGTTGGTGAGTAAGACGACCAGAGCTCCTCGGGAGAATTGGGGATAGGATTCGCAACGCGCTTACGATGCTTCTAGTGTTGCAGACTTCTATAAGCTACGCTAATCGTTTACCATCATGTGAGATGTTTCAGATCTTTTTAAGGTATACAATACTGTAGTACATTATTTCGATCTACCTCGTAGGGTTCAGCCAGCGTCGTAAGCGCAAAAAATGCGTTTATTTACGACACCACATTAGAAACCTCTAAAATTATCAGTGTTTCTCTGATATATTATGCATGTATTATACATATAAACCTTTCCTTTGAATCACTTCATCTATTAAAAAAAACTGCATCAAATTCGTTGCGTAGTTTTAAAGATCTAAGCATACATAGGGACAGACAGACGGCGGGAAGCGACTTTGTTTTATAATATGTAGTGAAGAGGCCAATACCCAGCAGCGGTATGCTAGACTGAACCAATCAATCATGTTTCTAAATGTTTCCCAAGATATAAAAATTCAAGGGTAATTTTTATATTTCAAATTCCTTACAAATTTAGCGATACTTGTTAAAAAAAACGTGCAAAATAGGGAATTAGTTAGTCGTTGCTAGTCGTATAGTCGTATATTTGTTCTATCCACTGGATCATAAATGTACAAATACACTGAAATAATATTATTTTGCAGTTTTTACGCAGTCAGCGCTTTTCCCGACCCTCGCAATGGTTATCGAAGTGTAAAAGAGATAGCTCGTTAGTTTTTTCTACCTTTCTTTTGCAAATATATATAAAAAAACAATAGCATGATAAACGTGTTTTGATGACCTATACAATTTTAGATTCTTTATGTACGTGGATCATATTTTTTGTTGTTATTCTAACATTGTGGTAAATATAAGGATTGCACCAATATCACGTAGAATAATTCAATTCTTTGTTGTTCAGCCTTTAGCTTCGACATTAATTTTTTCATTAATATTATGTACATGTATAACATAACAAACACTAGTAAAAATATACAGATATTACATATGGCAAAAGTTGGACTTATCTCTAAAAAGATCTCTCCTACCGTAGTCATAAGAAAGAATTCCGTTTAATGAGACAGACAGAAAAAAAATAACTAAAAGATCACTATATTTCTACGCATATATAAAAAGACTAAGATAAAAAAATAATCATAAATAAATTATAATATAATATTTTAAATAGTATAGAGATGGCTGGATGGATAAAATATTTTTATGGAGAAAACAATGTGTTGTTTTCGGTTAATGTTTTACCATAAAACACCTACTATTTCTCTTCTAAATTTTATTAAGGTTTTAATCTTGACCTTCGTGTATTCTCCATTCTGCATATCACTCGAAAGCCAATAATTCTAATAATTAAAGTATAAAACACAATGGATATTATTCGGTGCAGTCAAGAGCTCAATCCTAATTAAATTTTGAAGACCTCTTAAACAGCGTGAAATTTTTCTTAGTCATCATCATATCATCATCATCATTTCAGCCTATCGTAGTCCACAGCTGCTGAACATAGGCCTACACAAGTTCGTGCCGAAAATGGCGTGAGCTCATGTGTGTTGCATGGGCACTGTTATGCAACAGTGGGCATAACTCCATAGTCACCACGCTGGGCAGGCGGGTTGGTGAACGCCGGGCTGGCTTTGTCGCACCGAAGACGCTGCTGCCCGTTTTCGGCCTGTGTATTTCAAAGCCAGCAGTTGGACAGCTATCCTGCCATCGGTCGGCTTTTTAAGTTCCAAGGTGGTAGTCAAACTATGTTATCCCTTAGTCGCCTCTTCCGACACCCACGGGAGGAGAGGGGGAGGCTTTATTCTTTGCCGTAGCCACACAGCAAAATTTTCTTAGTCCCTAACCTATAACTGTACGTATAAAATACAATTAAAACGCTAATGATAGAATGTGGTCGTTAGATATCATCCTCGAAAAATTTACCGTATTTAATGGTGCCGTTGTGCAAGTATTGGAGTCAAAAGCATTGATAGGCTGTATTCATTATTTTAATATGTGATAAATAAAACTGTAATAACATTTTACACGTTTCATTAAATATTACATAAACTATACTCGTCTAAAACTATATAAATAATCATTATCAAAATGGATTTTCGAAAAAACACTCGTTAAATTAAAATTACAGAAAGGCAAAACAAATCATTGTCAAATTGATTTATTAAAATTTCGGTTAACTTTTAGATTATTATCATGAACATTATCATTTTAATTGAAATTTGCTTCGGAATAGTGGAGGAAATACATTAAAACATTAAATCGCATAGAGTAAATGATTGATTTTATATATCAAACATGATAATCGTTGTTTGTCAATCAGAGTTGAGTTCTCGTCGTACCGAATGAGACCGATCATTTGTTATTTAGTCCTTGAAAACCTAATTCGTGTTTGAAAATTAATGGCTATGTTATCGATAAGCCAACTAGACTACCGGGAACAATTTCACGTGCCTTTATCTTGTCTAGTAAGTGATTAAACTTCGTGAAAATATTTTAGAACAACAAAATTTTGAATTTATAGTTATATTGGAGTCCAACTCTCTGTTTAAAAAATAGAAGTCAAATATTCTTTTTTTTATATATAACTAAGTCGGCAAACAAGCGTACGGCTCACCTGATGGTAAGCAAATACCGTAGCCGACCCTATCCCCAGTCACCCCCAGGAGCTCTGGTCACCTTACTCACCAACAGGAACACAACACTGCTTGAAAGCAGTATCATTTAGCTGTGGTCTTCTGTAAGGTCGAGGTACCTACTACCCCAGTCGTTCTGCTCCATTTTTTGAGCAGGAAATTTCCTGCTGTGCCCTACCTCAGTTAAATTCTTAAATGTATTTAAAATAAAATACATAGTAGAATATATGTAAATGTAATACTACGTTTATACGCATGTATATAACAGTTAGGTACTCTCGAACACATAAAATTTCTGTTTGATCAAAGTTTATCAAAAATCTCCCGTAATAACTTCAGTAGTCCAGCTCTCCGTTTAAGAAACAAAGTCAGGTCGCATTTCACAAGTTTAATTAAAGTGGATAATCGTCGACGTATTTAAGTCGTTCTCAAGCTTGTCGCTAATTTGTTTTGCGGACTCTCTTTGAAATTGTACACGTTTATTTTTCTTAACATCTAAGTGTTGTCATCTCGTCTTCTCGCTGTCTGTTGTTTTAATATTAACTACAGTATCTCGAGTGTAAAATTACGCAAAAAAAAAACACATTCACAACGTCAAACATCTATAAATAATAATAATACGATTACACATAAGCTAAAAAGTATGTTTGTTTATTCAATCACGGTAATTTTAGTGGTCTTCAATTTAAAAAATGGTTTTATTAAATTACCTTGTCTGATACTGAAGCCATTTATGTGTATGTAACGGATATGATTCAATACAGTACCAGTGATACTTTAAATAACTAAATAACATCAATGATCACCACAGTGAAGGACAGGCTGAAGTATAATGACATTCTAATATTTTCGTGTAGCATCGCGTCGTGTAGCGTTACGTCGCGTAGCAGTACGACGCGTAGAATCGCGTGTCGTAACTCGTAGCGTTTCTGTATCGTCATATCCGTAGAAACCAGTCATAACACAATTAAAGCTTCTTCGGATAATAAAATAATTCAGGATACTGTAATTGCACTATTTGACATTGTCACGTGGCACGTGTCGCACAAAACGTCAAAAGGCACTGGTACATTCGTAGTTATGTAAATTACTTCAAGTCACGTTAATAACTTCTATACTGTAGATTTTTTATACAACTTGGTCGATAAACAAATGTACGGTTCACCTGATGGTAAGCGATGACCGTAGCTTATAGACGCCTGCAACACCAGAAGCATCGCAAGTGCGTTGCCAACCCAACCTCAGTATTATTTAACTATAATCTTCTGTAAGGTACCCTCCCACTCCACTCGAGGTACTTCCCCAGTCGAGCAAGTCCTGCTGTGCCTTAGCTCAGTTAAGTAAGAAAGATATAATTACCAATTAACTATTTCCAGTTGCATCGCAACACATTACGCCACTCATATAGTACAATGAAATTCTAACTGCTATTATAAAAGTATTTCTGGACGAGGTTTTATATTTTTAAATTAGTTCATACAAATTTTGCAGGTACATCTCTACACTACTATACAATTACTTATTAAAACCTAAGAATGTCTTAAAATATATATAATCGATATAAAAACATTTAGTAAAAAATATTTTCGATATAAATGTACATAATTATGTAGCTAACATTAAAAATAACACTAGGTACCTATAACGACATGGCCTTCTCGTAAATACATACGTTAAAAAAAAATTATATTTTAAATATAGACAACTTTTCTAATTTCATGTTTAATTGCATTAACTCAACAATATAATCAAATTAAAAATGTATATGTATAATATAAATTTAGTAAATAACCAAAATAAATTAAATTTCAGGTAAAAGATTATTGCATAAACACAATGACCTACTTTCAGACATGAAATGCGGGCCAGTACTTGAATTAAACATTGCCCCAGTCTGTAATTGGACGAGCGATGTTATATGATGATATCATTCATATCTTCAACGCTTCGACACTGAAAGATGTATTATACATTTTGTAGTACGATTATGTCAGCAAACAAGCGTAGGACTTATCTGATGGTAAGCAGTTACGGTACCCTATAGACGCCTGCAACACCAGAAGCATCGCAAGCGCGTTGCCAACTCCACTATATTGACCCTCTATGAGCTCTGGCCGCCATACTCACTCACACATACACACACACACACACACACACACACACACACACACACACACACACACACACACACACACACACACACACACACACACACATATATATACACACATACCTCATGCATGTGTATGTATCTATGTAATAAATAAAATGGCAAAATATATTTTACACATAGGTATAACAAAATTCGCGTCTATATTAGTGGTCATGCTATAGTACTGGTTGTCTCTTACACTATTGCGGCCACAGCGATTTATTGATATTAAATAAAAATTAAAAATAAATAAAATAACAGAAATGAAAGTATTCGCGTTTTATTCAAAATAAAATTACAACTAATTTTGACTTGCCAAAAATTATTGTTGATAAAATTTTTACATATTTTCTGAGAGTTCTTGTGGAAGCATCGCCGTGTGATGATGAGCTCTTGAGGGTTGAAAGTGGGTCGGAAAGTCGAAACCTAATAAATCATTACGAAATAATATTAACCTTTAAGAAAAAATTAAGTCTTTTACATTTAATTCAGTGAGAACTTTCCAAAAAGTAAACTTTAAAAAAATTAATGAAATAGTCGTTTAAGTCGGTTTCAAGTAGTGACGTGACCAAGTGAAAAAGGAAGTAATTTATTTTAATACATATGAAGTTAAATAAAAATTATCTTCAAATTCTTTAAACCGACCCTCGATTCAGATACTTAGAACTTATCTACAACTTAATGTAAATAATTGTGTTTAGTCGCAAAACCAAAAAAATGACCAATTCAATTATATCGACAAGTAATATGACGTAGATAATCACTAAACAGTTCACTGTTTTTATCTTAATATATATAAATCTCGTGTCACAATGTTTGTCCTCAATGGACTCCTAAACCACTTAACCGATTTTAATCAAATTTGCACACCGTGTGCAGTTTGATCCAACTTGAAAGATAGGCTATATTTTATTTCGATATATATAATTAATATATACAAAAAATATATAAGGCGGTACGAAGTTCGCCAGGTCAGCTAGTATATTATATGTTTATGTTTAATTCATTAAATACGCATTATTTGGGATAACTCAAAAGGTACTCGTCAGATCTCAATCAAACTTAAATGGGACGACATGACAAGTACCAGCCTTCGTTTAAAAATATAATTATCAAAATACCACAGAAAAAATACAGTCTAATTGAGACCGCCTCTATTAAAAAAAAAAATGCGTTCGTACAAAGTACACATGTCAGAAGTAAAACTTCTTTGGCAAACTAATTTAAAAAAAAATTTATTAAAAACTTTTTAAAAAAAAACTTTAAAATACAAAAAAAAAAACTAATTTAAAAAAACAAAAAGACAACGTCCAATCCAAGTATTGACCGTCCCTGATGTTGCCGCGTTACCGGATGCTCAAAAGTTAACCCACCATGCGCCTAAAGAAGTTTAACTTCAAAATCAGTTTATCCTTACATCTGTCATGACTTAGCGACTTAAAGCAAGTAAGCGCAAAGTTTGAACAAGGACTAAAGCTCTAAAAATAAATACTAAAGAAATAAAACTTAAACTTGCCATTTCCCAAGGTGCTTACTGGGCTATAATGACTAAAATGCTGCTTTTATTTCAGAACAAGGCACTATATTATAAATTGTTTTCCTTCCGCCCGTTGCCATTCTGTCTCCTGCAATACGATTCACAGAGTGAATAAAAATAGAGATTACGATACGTAAAATGCTTTTACTATACAGGCTATTTATTATACGTCAGGCTATGACGATATAAAATATTTAATAGAGTTCTATTTCACGATCACGATTTAGCCTGTAATATCCCACCTTTGGGCATAGGCTTCTTCCCCATGTAGGAGAAGGATCGGAGCTTAATCCACCACGCTGGTTGGTCGGGTTGGCGGATATATTCCCTACTATGAGTAACGATCGCTATCAGGTGTACATGATAACAACCGGGACCGACGGCTTAACGTGCTCTCCGAGGCACGGTGGGGAGACCCACAAGGACTGCACAAACACCCAGACCACAGCAAACATCTGTATGGCCAATACAAATATTGCCGTGTGCGGGGATCGAACCCGCAACCGCCCGCGCAACATCCAATCGCAATCCAGTGCTGTGACCGCTGCGCCAACGCGGCGTCGTTATTCTATTTGAATGTAAGCAATTAAAGATAGGTAATTAATTATCTTTATCTCATTGATATAACATTTTAGTTATTTTATACTGACTTAAAAAACAGAAGGACGCTCTCAATTTGATTGTATTTCTTTTCTATGTGTGTTACCTCATAAATTTTTAGTTGGTTCGCCGACTTTGGTGATTCCTCTTTTAATCGAAAGCTGGTTAAATATTAGTTTTAAATTATGCTTAATAATGAGTATTTTATTGACTACTTTTTCGACTACCTTACTACGTTAAAATTACTCTTATAATTAAATCTTATTAGTCTTAATTTTTGTAATATTATAAAATGAAATAAAACATAACAAGTATAACAACATTTTGTAATGCAAGTAATTAATTAATAAGTAAGCAATGTAGGTAACAAGTAATCTGTGCAAACTTGAAGCGACTCTTGCAGATAAACGGGAGAAAGTGGACACTAGGAAATGCGTTTCAACACAGTTGAGCGTGAAAATACGAAAGTTGAGATTTATAGCGGACCAACAAAATTTGTAAGCCCCCCCCCTTCAAAAAGTACGCCTCTATCACGTAAACAAAAGTTAATAGTTGGGCAACTTCGCTCGCTGAGCGGTCGTGCATAAAAGACGAGCATTCTAGTATTCTTTCTGCTGGTGGTAAAACTTTGATGTTTGTATTTCCGAGTTCGCGATGTTGGTAAACGAGTTTTAAAATTACTCTAAGATAGCATAAATCTATACCTGAGTATGAAATTTACTTTTCAAGTTATTAATTCAGTTTGTGTTAGCTTCGTTTTATTTAAAGTTGGTACATCTGCACATGTTATGTTTAAATTAATATGTTTAAAAAAATATTTAAGAACTTATATTACTTATAATTAGAGTAAGGTTCAAAATATGCCAAGTAGTAATAATTCTAGGCTGTTGATAATACTTTTTAACTTTCTTCCTTCTGACTACAATTTACATCCACAAGTAATAAAATGAGAAATAAAATATTCATAATTAGGGATAACTCAAAAAATACTAGACTCGATTTATATGTAGATCTCGATCAAATTCAAATGGGACCACATAAATAGCACTTCAGCTAACACTAGCAGCTTTCAAATAAAAAAAAGAATAATCAAAATCGCTACACCCAGTAAAAAGTTTTCAGGTAACTTGTTAGTGTGTGTTCACATAAAAATGTGGCCGAATTGAGAACTTCCGTTTTTTTAATTCGGTTAGAAAAAGAAGTTGACATATGATTCCTTTTTAAAAGAGCGAACTACAGCAATAAACCCATACCCGCCAAATTGAATATCTCTTTAAAATATTCAAAGCAATGAATATTGCTCTATTAAGATTCTAATTCCGCTCAATTTTACTTTTGGTCATGTAAAATTTAGTTGCGAACTGACAAACGCAATTGGAGTTTTTAAAATCGCACGTTTTTCTTGCCCGACCTTTATAATAGTTAGTGTAATGTTGCACTAACCAGTAATAGGTACGAAACATTATTGAAAACCCATTAAACTGAAATCTTTGTCATTTCAGATGATAATAGAGTAACTCATTTGCTTAATGTGTTCCAATGTCATAACAGTCACGTCAAAGGCAAGCTTCGAAATATATGGAATTCAACTCAATAACCGAAAACGATGTATTGTCTGAAAACACATCTAGAATAACAAACGAGTGAAAATACAGAAAATACTTTATCGACATATCGCATGGAGAATAACGAAATGTATATCTACGTTGATGAAACGAAATATCTCAAAGCTAAAAGAATACGATTCAAACGAAATCGAAAAAAAAAATGTAGCAATAGAGAGATGTTCGAGATTTCGAATGATTTTAGCGCAAACAACAGTTTAGAAAATCGTAGAAGGATTTTAAATGTAATTTGTTTACAATTGTATTAATTGTAACACTATACGTACACTTTCATGACAGGTTATTGTTTTTATTTTTTTATACACTCTGGCGTGGCAAACTTACTTGGAGATTACCGTATTCTATGGACGCCTGTAATATCATTACAAGCACGTTGCCAACCCTAACTTATCTACTTAGCGGACTCACCACAGGACAGTGGCGTAGCTACTAAGGGGCAAGGCGGGGCGGCGCCCCGGGGCCCTCGAGCTCAGGGGGCCCCTCGGACTCTGACTTACAAACTATAAATTTAACAAATGAAAATTTCTCCCACATTCGGAATATAAATAAACCAGATCCCATGAACGCGAAATTAATAATGGTAACTTATATGAAAAATTACACAGGAATTCCCAACAAGTCTCGAACATCTTTGTTTGAAACTTGGAGGTAACTCCCCTGTCCCCAGTGTGTTTTAAAAGCACGCGCTTGAGGCAAGGTGGACGTGGGTGGTGGAAAATAAAAAAACAAAACATTTTGAAGCATTGTCTTCAGATTATCGATTGCAAAACAAATAAATTATTTTTTTCAATAATGTACTAGACACAAGGAGGAGGTCTCATTCCGATTTCGATGATTTTTGTTTTAATCGAAAGGTGGTGCTTGTCATGTGGTCCCATTTAAATTTAATTGCGATCTAACAACCAGTTTTCGACTTACATATATATATATATTTGTTATAATACATATTTACTTGACTATTTTTCCTCGAAACTCACAAAATTACACATAAAAACGTGTATAAATTTGAAAAAAATTAATAAACACCAACACAAAGATTTTTTAAAAACAATTTTTGAGTTTTACTTAATAAATATTTTGTACATTAATGTGTTCAAATTGAAGCACAATAAATATCACATTAAAGCCCATTAAACCCTCTTTAAAATGAGCTATCAGTCAGCTCTCTATCTGTAATAGAACCAAAGTTATTGCAGATTTTAGATTTTAGTGCACGTCAAAAAACGCGGATTTTGTGATTTTCAAAAATTTATAACTAAAAAACTATCAGTGATTAAATTTTTTGAAAACTATATTTGAGTTCAGGATATCAGATTGTATAAATAAACAAAGTTTCAGCCAAATCTTAAAGGGTCAGGTTGAGTGCCTTGTTGGTTTGACATGGAATGACTCCGAAGCAGTACAAACTTTCTCCCGAAGCCTTGGATCTGTTGCGGTGGAGGTGCGAGTTGCCCGCTGCTCAAGCAGCTTCCCCAGTACAGAAGGCTCTCTCCAAGAGGATACGGAAAATTGTACGCCGAGACTTCCACTGCTCAAATACGAGAGAGATTACTACTCTTATTGAGCAGAATAGGGGGTTAAATGTTTTCCAAAGACCATTGGGGTGAAGCCTTTTTGCGAAGCTCAAAACAGCGGATGGCAGGATCATTTGCTCTCAGATCCGAGAAGAGGTCGAGAACTTTTATGGACAGCTGTACTCGTCGAAAGCATGCAAGCCTGAGACTTGGGACACTGAAGATCCGTGTGCACACTTGTTGAGCTATTATTCGGAAGACATCCCGGACATTGAAGCAGATGAGATTAGTGCGGCGCTCGGGCAGCTTAAAAACGGATAACGGAGTTAGGACCGAGCTCCTTGAAGCCACAGGGTGACCTGCCCTAAAAGTCTTGCAGGCGAGACTCTTTAACCACCGATAGGTACCACACCGGAGGCGTGGTCCAGAAGTGTGGTGGTACTGTTCTTTAAGAGAGGCGATAAGTCTTTGTTAAAGAATTACAGAACGATCTCACTTCTGAGCCGCGTCTATAAGCTGTTTTCGAGGGTTGTTTCGAATCGTCTCCCCAGAAGACTTGACGAATTCCAATAACCGGAGCAGGCTGGGTTTCGAAATGGCTACAGAACTGTAAACCACATCCATACTATTCGGCAGATTATACAAAAGACAGAATAATATAATCAGCCGCTGTGTATGGCGTAACCTGGGCTGTCCTGGACTCTCTGCAGATATTTCATATCGACTGGCGATATATCGAGGTACTGAGATGTATGTACGATGCGGTGACGATGACCGTACATATTCAAGACCAGAGAACAAGACTCCATTTTCCTCCTGAAACTGTTTACCACTGCGCTGGAGGATGTCTGTAAGACCTTCGATTGGAGGGAACGAGGCGTCAACGTCAACGGCGAATGAGAGATGGTCTCACCTTCGTTTCGCCAACGATATCGTCATCTTTGCGGAGACCTTGGATGAGCTAGGCCAAATGCTGGCCGGTCTAAAAAGTCCTTCCGACGAGTCGGTCTCGGTATGAACTTGGAGAAAACGATATAAGTTATGCTTAACAACCAAGTCATATCGATCGATGGTACCCTTCTCGAAGTTGTTCAGGATTATGTTTACCTAGGCCATACCATCCAACTAGGCCGCAACAACTACGAGAAGGAGGCCGATAGGATGATTCGGTTAGGCTGGGTGGCGTTTCGAGGGCTTCGTCGAGTCTTCACTTCGAAGATTGCGCATTACTTGAAGACAAAAGTCTCCGAGCAATGCGTCCTGCCTGTGATAATATACTGACAAAGAGACGTGGATACTGACAAAGAGACTGGTCCACAAGTCGCTCAGCGTGTAATGGAACGGGCTAATGCTTGGGGTTTCTCTCAAGGATATAAATGAAATAAATGAGGCTATCCGTAAGAGAACGAAAGTAAGCGACATAGCCCACGGATTTAGCAAGTTAAAGTGGCAGTGGGCTGGTCATCTGTGTCGCAGGACCGACGGCCGTTGGAGCTGACGTTGTCTGGAGTGCAGACCGCGTCTTGGCAAACGCAGTGTGGAATTTCATCTAGCCCGTTGGATCGATGATCTACATAATTTAATTTCCGATGTATCGCTGCATGAGGATTGCGGAAAATCGGGATGTCTGGCGCGAACTTGAGGAGGCCTATGTCCAGCAGTGGACTACAATAGGCTGAACTGACTGACTGACCCAAAGGGTGCTCAAGGGTGTTCACTAAAATAAGTTTAATTTGTATTTGATTTAAAGTTTATTACGAAGTCGACTGTATTACGAAAAATTTGGAGTATGTCGAATTCGGAACAGGACGAATACAGAACAAATGATTTTATATTTAAAAAAAAAAACTAGGGCCCTCGTTTATATTTTGCCCCAGGGCCTTCGGTTGCCTAGCTACGCCACTGCCACAGGAGTACAACCACTTAATTTTTAACTATGACCTTCAGGTTCCCTTACTCTTACTATCCTACTAGTCATTCTAACATTGTCAATGTAAAGGTTTGCGAGGATTATTGGACAAATGGGTGGTGGAAATGATCTGAATTAAAACAGCTTGTAAATGCGCACATTTGGTCACAGTTTCTTTATACTACTAGGGTCACGCTCCAAACCATCTGGGGCCAATGATAACACCATGCCTTACGACATATCGTGCTTTCCGGAGCAAAATGAAGAGATTGGCAATGACAAACACTCAGACCAGATACTAATATTTGTATAAATGCAAATATCTCGATAGCGATAAGATATCAAATAAAAACAAATAATAATAAGATATCAAATAACAAACAGCTCTTAAATAATATAGTTGGTAAAACAATAAGTAGTTGGTTAGTCAAATAATATTCAATAAACAATTAAAACATATTTACTAATAACCAAAGCTTCAAATAACGTAATCAAATATTCTACATACATAATAGGTAACACAATCTATTAAAGTTATAGAGATAATTAGTCCGCAGTTTCAAACAAATAGTTACTTTAGAATTCTCCATCAAGCGTACTTCGAATTTTTTTATAACTAAGGCTGTCTTAGCTAATGGAGCTGGGCTGGCAAGAGTAGTGTCCACAGCCAGCCACCCAGGCAGAAAAGGCGCAGATCAAGACGTCGAGCTGCCGAAACGAGCTCGTGCTACAAGCAAATAGTAAGTAACAAGTACATGTAACTAAGGCAAACAAGCGTAAGGTCCACCTGATGGTAGCCGGAGTCTCTTTTACCCTCCCCAAGCTCTGGCTACCTTTCTCATCACATGAATACAACACTACTGGCTAGCACTGTGATTTAGATGTTATCTCCTGTAAGGTTGATTTGCTGCCCCAGCCTGGCTGCTTCAAATTTTGACCAAGATGTTTCCTGCTGTACCCTACCTCGACAAAATAAATTTACTTTTCTTTCATATATTTTTACGTAACAGAGAATCTCTATAATCATACTAAATAAGTAATCACTTCCGAAATTCACAGAATATATATTTCTAGATATAATTACGTTATGGGCAAAGTGATATATTATAATACTAGCCGACCCGTGCCCACTTCATTCGGCGTTAATTTTATTTTTGTGATGCAAATACATAGTAGTTTTCATCTCACTCGTATTTCTGCGACTTGATTTACATATACTATTATTTTTCACTGAATTTTTCTTCAATAAGAATAAAATATAGCCTATATCACTCGTGAATAGTATAGCTTTCTGTTAGTGAAAGAATTTTTATCATCGGATCAGTATTTGTGAAGATTACCCCCTACAAACAAACAAAGTTAGAAACTTTACCTCTTTATAATATTAGTTATCTATATTATTATCCTTGTGAGTAAAAATGATCGAACATTTACCGTGATAATACAGCAATCAGTGCAATTAAAATATTCCATATTTAGCATACAAATATCAATGGTTTGCGTTGTTTTAGCATTTCACGTTTAATTATATTTTATTCGTATCAATAATTAATTCACCATTTGTATTGTTTCGCTTCAGCGAATGGTTAAAATTTAAATCGCGTAGGTATTAAATGTTATCGTTTTTAAATAAGGTGCTATTAAAATTTTCAGTTTTCTTAGGTTTGTTTAACCATCATTAGTTAGAGGAAAAAGAATAACTAATTTTAGAGCATACCTGCCCGCCTTGCGAGTTTCTTCTCGCTAAGCAAAGTATGAGTAATCCAAAATACGTATTTCATTATGAAATGATGAATGTATTTAAAAATATAACAATATGACTTTAAAACCAGCTTTAAAAAAGCCGGAGGTTTTCAATTCGAATATATTTTTTTATTTACGTTCCTCATAACTTTTTACTGAATGTTCTAATTTTGATAACTTTCTTTGTATTCGAGAGCTGGTGCTTGCCTTTTTTTTGCTAAAAAGAAATATAATTATTATTACGTAGGTATATACTTTAAAAGTAACTTCTGTTCAACAGAGACTAGAAATTAATCCCAGATACACAAAAATGTTTCGTAAGAATACACCGCCATAACGCTCCAACAACTAACCTGCCCCAATTAATTGGAACTAACGAATGCTGTGACGAACGTGTTTTTGAGTTCATCATCAACGTTATCCGGTCAAACGTAACTGATGCCAGTCCGGGTATCACTAACTCGATGAGTAAACACATCGTTAGAACAAAGTGTTGAATGAAAATAATTGATAACGTTAGTTTTATATTGATTTGACAGACGTTTGAAGCGTTTTGTTATAAAACTAGCTGAACCGGCGAACTTAGTGCCACTATTTTTTTTTATAGGCCACATGAACGAATGTTCAAAATTTTTAATCTTTTTATGCGAAACAACCAACATGGCTATCCGCGAGAGAACGAAAGTAACCGACATAGCCCATAGAATTAGCAAGCTGAAGTGGCAGTGGGCTGGTCACTTGTGTCGCAGGACCGATGGCCGCTGGAGCAGACGTGTCCTGGAGTGGAGATCGCGTCTTGGCAAACGCGGTGTGGGACGTCCTCCGGCCCGTTGGACCGACGATCTACGTAAGATTGCCGGCGTAGGCTGGATGAGGATTGCGGAAAACCGGGATGTTTGGCGCGAACTTCGGAGACATATGTCCAGCAGTGGACTGCGATAGGCTGATGTGTGTGTATGTGTAACAAACGTGGAGTCTATCATATTTTCGTATTTTACTTTAAATACATAAATAATATGCATATTAAATACCACAAGCAATTCAAACGTATACTCAGGTAAAGCTCTCAAGTTATTTAAATCAAAGAAGTGGCATTAAGAGTATATCTTTACGTATAACGTAAACCACATGCAAATTCATTCAAAGCGAGTGCTTTCCGTGTTCATCAAATGATATTTCGTACATTTTAATTTATACCTTTACTCCAGAAACTTCGACGCAACCGCGGAACGATTAAAGTTTACATTTCTATGATCGTTTTAAAAAAATATCACGTTATAAATACTGGTAATTTGAAATGCAACGACCGATGTTGAACACGCTGCCACGCGGCTATTCTATATCGCGTCAAATAATTCATAGGAGTCCAAGCGATACGGTATTGCAGCGGTCGGCAACCTTTTGGCAGGCAAGATCCACAAGATGGTAAAATAAACTAAAGGCGGGCGCACTTATGATATTAACCCTAGATTCTACCTGATAAATGTATATACGTAGTTTAAGCGTGCGGCCCGCGGGCCGCACGTTGCCGACCGCAGCGGTATTGGGATAAAGATATTTCCTCAATGTCCACAACACTCGTGGATTTTGAAATAATCGCTCATTTTCCACGAGTCGACGTGCCGGTACTGAAGTGGTTTGCATTTATAAAGCTTAAACATTTTCTTCTCGTCTGTGTCCTTGGTCGTTATTTATAGAGCCTCGCATTACGCTCCTAGCGGCTTAGCGCGGTATAATTTGTTTTTCATTTAATTATTTTTACGTAATTAAATAAACATCGTGTTTTATCAAGTTGTTAATTTAAAACTAAATATAGATGCGATTATATTATGTAAGTTGTGTTTATTATAATACTAGCTGAATCCACAAACGTTGTTTTGCCGTATATGTTATTAACCCCCGCAACCCCCTCTTGTGGGTGGAATTTCGTAAAATCCGTTCTTAGCTGACCTCTGCTCGGCGAAAGGAATATTCCTACCTTTCAAGTCTCTACGCCTTATGGTTCGAGAGATATCGTGATGAGTCAATATATGGGTGGACATCTCTTTTATATATAGATAAAATATTTGCAATAGTGCTTAATCATTGTACTTACATATCTAATAAGTATTATAGTATATAGCGCCAACCCCTCAGATAGTGACAAAATTACTAGCTATTCTATAGTACCTATATATTTTTTTCCTAAAATATAATTATTATTGACTGTCCAATTAAATATACGCAAAAAATAATTGCTTTAAAAATATTTTAGAGCTTCATATCAAAATTCAATGAAACATTCGCTGAGTGGAAAACATATTTTCATTTTCATAAATAATAAATACCTTTTGTATTGTATTGAAGTGATAGTGGATTGAAAATGTTCATTTATATTCTGTGAATGATCGTTTCAAGTGGTCTGCGTGAGGGGCAATACCAACAATGAACATACCCATGTATTTAAAATTAACGATAAAAACCTTTTTAACCGACATCCGAAAAAGGAGGAGGTTCTCAATTCGGTCGTATTTTTTTTAATGTATGTTTGCTCAGAACTTTTGACTGGATGGACAGAATTCGATGATTGTTTTAATTGAAAGGTGTTGCGTGTCATGTTGTCCTATTAAATTTAATTGAGATCTGACAAGTACTTTAACAGTTATATCTAATAATGCGTATTTACTCGACTACTTTTTCGTCGACCTACGTTGCATTAAACCGAATAACTTTTCATTGGGTTTATCGATTTTGATGATTCCTACTTTAATCAAAAGCTAATACTTGTCATGTAGTCTTGTTCAAATATAATCGAGACCCGATTACTACTTTTTGAGTAATCTTTGATAACGCGTATTTACTTGACTGTTTTTGGTCATTATTACGTTGTATTACTTGTCGATGTAATTGAAGTCGGTTTTTTTTTTCGTTTGCGAGCAAACACAATTACTACGAATAATAATAAATAAGAACTTCTGAACGAAACAAATTTTAAAAAATTTAAAAATCGAAGGATTAATTGTTCGATTTATATTTTACAGATATATCACTTGGGACAACGAAGTGTTTTATATTTAATACTTTTCTGATCTTTAAAATTATAAATCAGTAATAAAATTTCCTAGTAGGTACGAGTATCTCATTTATACACATTACATACATTTTAATTGTAAATTTTAGTAGAATCGCATACTTTTGACCACTTTCCATCGAGAAGTTCGTTTTCAGGATAGGCTCAAAGATGTTAAAACGTTACTTAGGTAGAGCACAGTAGGACAAATCTTGTTTAAAATCTAGAACTGGACAAGTACAACAAAGTTACAGATTATCACATTCTAATTGTGCTGTTGTCAAATAGTAATAATAATAATATCTTTATTCTACTATATTTATTCAAATAGTGTTATATTCCCGTGGTGAGTCAAGTAGCCGGAGCTTCAGAGAATACGCTCTATCGTCAGGCCTACGGTAAGCCCGACAACACGGTTGCAATGCTTCTTCCAGTTTTGCAAGCGTCCTTAAGAAACAGTAACAGTTACGTACCAATAAAGATCAATATCAAGTGATTAATCTATAATTACTTTAAAAAAGAAAAATGACACGCTAAAGAACTTTAAATAAGAATTATTAAAAATATACTCTCATCATCGGTCCTCAAATGGGAATTCCTTCCAAGAGTACCTATTGTACCAGCGGCAAAGGTTTTATGTGCTCTCCGATATGTAGGGCAATAGCATCTAAAAAATAGACTAATTTAGATACAAATATGTGTCATCCAACCGTTGACCATAGGGGCTAAAGGAATTTTTTACCACATTAAGTACCAACTGTTTTCATGTAAAACTACCTATCGTACCATTTATAATCATAATTATAACTACTAAGACAAGATCCTTTCAAATACCCACCGATCAAGTCCCCCTTAAACCTTAAGCTGATGCAGAATTACTTGATGAAAAGCATTTTTTCAAATATCTGTAAACATGTGAACACACCTCAAATGCCTGCTCTGCTAGATGCAAAATAAATCTATCATCACTATCTCTTTAGCATGCATTACTAGTAAATAATATTTTAAAAAGAGTTTCAATTTCACAAAATGGACTATCCTACTTCTCGATTTCTCACGTTACACATATCTGTAAGATGATGGATGTGGTAAACTGTTTTCGAACGAAAATAAATCGGACTGTGACCTTTCTTCATATAAAAAAGTCGGAGGTTAAGTCATACGCTGCTCCACTGCGTATTGGCGAATGGTTTCCTAACATGAGTAACGATTGCAATCAGGTTTCCATGGTAACGACTGGAATCGAGAGCATTACATGCTCTTGGAAATACGGTAGGAAGACTCACAAAAACACAGCCTCAAAATAAAATACTTTGTTAAAGAAACTAAAAAACACGCTTTTATAAATAAACCAAACTAAAAAGTAGAAAATCTGAACGTTACAAAAGTCCAAAGGATTGCGAGAAAAGCCTTGATTATTGTGCCAAGCCGTTAGGATAATTGAATAATTTCATCAAATTTGTGTATTGTCATCGGTCCTCGATAAGTCTACCAAGTTTAAATGAAATCTGAACGTTAGAAGTGGGTCAAAATGAAGTCCAAAGCAGTCGTTTACAAACTTACAAACATATTAAAAAAACATACATGTGAAGCTAATAAAAAGCGTGTAATAAAACCAAATATTTGTGCAAATAAAATTATCTGCCCCGAGTGGCAATCGCACTCGCGATCGCCGGTCAACGCCCATTACTACAATAGAACGTTGAACCATTGTTGTAGTTATTTTGTTTCTATCGATGACTTACCAACAACAACCGCTGTTAAACAGCAACTGTTTGCTGGTTCGATTTCCGCTCTGGACAGATACCCATCGCTCCTCGGAGACCTGTTATCTAAAACAGAAAAACAAATCAAAATAACAGGGTTCTCCCCACTAGGTACATGATGTACCTAATTACCACTTAGAAATGTGATACAGAACTTTTATGAATTTTTTTTAATAATAATGTATCGATCACGATCACGATTCAGCCTGTAATATCCCACTGTTGGGCATAGGCCTCTTCCCCATGTAGGAGAAGGATCGGAGCTTAATTCACCACGCTGCTCCAATGCGGGTTGGCGGATATATTCCCTACTATGAGTAACGATCGCTATCAGGTGTACATGATAACAACCGGGACCGACGGCTTAACGTGCTCTCCGAGGCACGGTGGGGAGACCCACAAGGACTTCACAAACACCCAGACCACGACAAACATCTGTATGGCCAATACAAATGTTGTCGTGTGCGGGGATCGAACCCGCAACCGCCCGCGCAACAGCCAATCGCAATCCAGTGCTGTGACCGCTGCGCCAACGCGGCGTCAATAATAATGTATGTCTATGTATAATTGCGTTATTTAAGGAACAGTATACTGAATTAGAAACAGTTATTATTCAAGACTTATCAAAGCTTAGCTGTATCATGACGTAGAATTTTTTTTCTTCTTTTGCCATATCGCTGTTCTTTGCTCCGTTTATTGCACTGCATTGAACATTATTTTAGCTGCATTACATTACGGAGATTCTCTGATAGTGTTTTAAGGCTTTCCATCACGAAACGTTCCTAGTGCTGTGATGAAATGTCTACGTCTTATAGCGTGGTTCGCCTTTTGTTGATAAATCTAGCTTGCGTTTACGGTATCAAACTGACAGATATATGATAACCATTCTTTTTTATATACTAGAAATGGAATACTAGAAAAGTGACAAAGAAATAGTAGTAGTAGTAAGGTGTACGGTACTTTTCATGGTAAGCAAATACTATAGCCTATGAATAAGTCATACCAGCAATACCAAGAGTATCTCTCCCTATAAGTACACCTCATATTTTTTACATACCGGGGGCCTTATATAAATTTCGATTCCTAAGAAGTAAACTTCAAAAAAAGAAAATTAAAAAACTTTCAGTGACAAAATAAAAATGTAACGGATGGCTGTACAGACAGCATGTACATGTAAGATATATGAAAAAAATACTATCGGGACCTTTATCAACCGAAATAGCATCCAAAACAATGATTGTTAGAATTTTTGTCTGTTTGTCTGTGCGTTTGTGCACGCTAATCTCAGAAACGGCTTATTCGATTTAGATGTAGTTCACTAATATATTGTGGTAAGCTTTACTTAATATTTAGTGTTTATTTCATGTCAATCGGTTCATAAATAAAAAAATTATACCAATTTAAAGAATCACATTGAATATGACGTAAATGCCCAATACGCGGACGAAGTCGTAGGCACAGCTAGTATCTAATAAAAGTTAACTAATCACTACCCTGTCAATGCGTATTGTATTAGGTTAATCATTTACATTTAATTTTAAAGAAGTACGAATTAAATTAAAACAAAAATTTCAATATCAAACACGAGGTAGATAGAGCCCGTCATTTCATAGCACATAGTATGAGAGCAGGTGATTCGCTACACTATTATCTGGTTGAGTCCCAAAAGCGGATATTGGATGGGTGACATGTTAGAAGCGTTGGGAGCCGTGGAAGCACTCTTCAAGGATGACATTGACAACTGCATTGAACAAACGTTAACGGATACTTTGAATATTAAATCTTACCCATTGAATGTTTGTAAGGTGTAAGGCCTTTGTGTCCTTAGGGACCTTATCCCATTGGTAAGTAAGTTAAATCGCTGTCCCTATTTATAACAGGTTTCATTTGCAGTGTAAATTATTTTTTTAATTACAAAGGCAAATTACTATTATATGTAGAAACAAATGATGACGGAGATATTTTACTGCCTGAGTTCCAAAAAGGAGGCGTTTCTCAATTCGATTGTAGTTTTTTTTAATGTATGTTACCTCAGAACTTTTGATTGGGTGGACCGATTTCGATGATTTTTTTTTATCGAAAATTAGTGCGTGTCATGTGGTCCCATTTAAATTTAATTGTTATACAACTACTTATCTAATAATGCGTATTTATTTGATAAGTTTTCATATATCTACGTTGTATTACTTTTGTTGATGCAATTGAAGTAGATTTTTTTTATGGCCGGTATGTCAGGATTTCTATAAAAAGAATTGACTTTCCTCACTTCTACCATCAGAATATTATACTACATCTTAGGATTTACTAAATACATTGGTTAGAATATACAATTATTTTATTAACTTCTAATAAAGCAAAGAAAATTCAATATTTTGTAATCAATCCTAGAGGTATTAATTAAATTTATAGCAGTTTTTATTTAATTATACAACAATATCTTAAAATATGTTTAATGTAGTGTGTATGTAGCATGGAGTTGTGGTGTACCTACAATTAAGTATAAGTGAATTAAAATATGTGTGAAATAAATATGCTGTGTGGTTACGGCACTAAAGAATGTAGCCACCCCCTCTCTTCCCGTGGGTGTCGTAAGAGGCGACTAAGGGATAACACAGTTCCACTACCACCCTGGAACTTAAAAAGCCGACGGATGGCGGGATAACCATCCATGCTGGCTTTGAAATACACAGGCCAAAGATGGGCAGCAGCGTCTTCGGTGCGACAAAGCCAGCCCTGCGGTCACAAACCCGCCTGCCCAGCGTGGTGACTATGGGCAAAACACATGAGTTCGCGTCGTAATGTCGGGCGTGAACTTGTGGAGGCCTGTGTCCAACAGTGGACTGTGATAGGCTGTAGTGGTGGTGGTGGAATTAAAATATTATACCAATTTAACCTTCTAACTATAACATATTTTAATAAACACAAAAATAGAATTAAATTTTATTGGGGAATGGTGATATTACGCAAACACAAACCCCGAGAACACGCCAAACATCGGCATAATTATTCTATACAAACTATTATCAAAGACGTAGACTGGACCCGGTACCGCTATAACCTTTCGGTACCATTTCGAAAATCTCGCGAAAGTTTTCTCAAATGAAATAATTATATAACTATACGTACATTTTTTCTAACCCTTCAATAAAACGCTGTGTGCCATTTCCGTCTCTTATTCAATAGACAGAAAATTATGTCCATAAAAATGATGAATGGTGTTATTTTTTGTCCTTATTCCTTTTCTGAAGCGAAACAAACCAATCGAGCAAACCTCATAAAAAGATTGGCAAGTGTAAAATACAACTGGCATTATTTGATCGCGCTATATATCAAAGGAATGGGACAGATCGGAAAAACAAAGTTGCCCAAATATCCAATGAAAAATCAATCCATCAAACTCAATAAAAAAAATGTAAGGGGAAAAGTTAATATCGTTTTATGGCTCGGAAGGATTTGGCGCTCATAGTTCTTTTGCAGGGGATTTCTGAACGTCATAACTTCTTTTCAATCTTATAAATGCAAGTTCGAATCTTTGAGCTTAATGTGAATTGGCACTTGGCGCACTTCGTATTCAGTGAGGTCATTTATTTAATGTGTAAGTAGAAAGTATGGGCATTCAATCCCATTTAATATTAAAAGGTTGGGCTAAATGAATGTGTTTTGAAAATTCTAAAAGTCTCTAACTGTACCTACCTTAGTTTTACCTTAATCGATAAGTAATATCTCTTCGTGTCAGATACGAAAGTAAAAAAAAACTATAGGTATTATGTTCATGCTAAAAAATCGCGGAGGCCTATGCCAAGCAGTGGTAATGACACTGGCTAAATCGGGTCAATAGAGAAGGTTTTAAAATTTAAATAATTTAAAATTAACGGCTAAATGACAAAATAATTTTAAATAAACGACTACATGTAACTTTTTTAAAAGAAATCGGATAGAAAAGACGAAGCAAGTAACCGCGATTTACCTACTTGAAAATTTAATAAAGAGATTATTACTTACTTTTCAAGTAATTTTTATATTCACTACAAACTGTACCTACTTACTTAAACTGACAAATACTATTTTAGAGTAACTGAATGTATTTTAACAATATTTTGTAGTTTTTGGAAGTAGATATAAGTACTCGTAAAGTACGTCAGGATTATGTCATGTTAAGGTCTTGAACATTTTTTTGTGAAAAGTAAGCAAAATAACTTCAATTACTTAAATTAAATTACGATTAAGCATTTTTTTTTTGTAATTGTATGAAAAGAAGACAAATTGTTATGAAATATCTAATAAAATCAAGTAAGTACCTTTAGTATTAAAAGTACATACTTATCTCAAAATATATATACAGGGTGTATTTGGAACGCATTGAAAAACGAAGAGGTATGATAGTGTTGGCTTAACCGGACATGATACAAGTGAAAAAAAAGCGAAAAGAAATTTTTTTTTCCTGTTTTCATCATTTTTTTGGTATAGTCCGGTTTGGGGAAAATAATGAAACAGAAATTTGAAGATAATGCTTTAAAATAATCGTGTTTGGAACAAACTGTCAATGTAATGCAAACCGTTCATACGCGCCATCAGCTGACAGAGGTCAACGGCACGAGGTAAACGTACTCGCCGCCGCGCGCACGTTTAATTTTCGTTCCGCCGCCTCCCGCGCCCCGCGCGGCTCGCGGTCAATGAGTAGTTCACAATGTGTATGATACATTGCTGCCTCACATCATACATAAGTCCTAAAATGTTCTTAAAAAAACATTTCTGGGATAAATGGTTATATGCATTATATAGTATATAAATAGTATATTACGTGGTTTAAATCTTACAAAGCGTTCCAAATACACCCAGTATACAATGACAGGATCCAGTGATTGCATATTTTGAGATAATAACCGCTCCGTTGAAAGATATCGCGGAGTTCGTTAGTGTACGAGTCTTTCGACGCTGAGATAAAAGACTTGATTGGCAGTTTTCAGCCATTTCAATCAACTGTAGATCCGTTATGGTGTAGGTATTCGATTCTATTTACAGCTGAAATAATACTGAATTGGTTATGGCCTTATAAATAAGGTATTCTATAACGTAAGGTACAAGGTATTCTCCTAGCATATTAGTTTAATAAGGTATTCTATAACGTAAGGTACAAGGTATTCTATAACGTAGCATATTAATCTAATATGCTACGTTATAGAATTAAAGATCATCGTATTATATTTAACTGAGGTAGGGCACAGTAGTATATTTAACTGAGGTAGGGCACAGCAGGAAATTTCCTGCTCAAAATTGGAGCAGCCCGACTGGGGTAGTACCTCGACCTTACAGAATACCACAGCTAAATAATACTGTTTTCAATCAGTATTGTGTTCCTGTTGGTGAGTAAGGTGACCAGAGCTCCTGGGGGGGATTGGGGATAGGGTCGGCAACGCGCTTGCGATGCTTCTGGTGTTGCAGGCGTCTATAGGCTACGGTCTTACCATCAGGTGAGCCGTACGCTTGTTTGCCAACCTAGTTACATAAAAAAAAAAATTATAGTTACAAGAACCATGATATACTTACAGAATACCAAGAAATATTAAGACTAAATCTTAGAAGTTAGAATGTTCGGGGCCTCATAACCTTAACTGAAACTATCACAATAATATATCCGTTACCGTATGTAACAGAAACAAATATTATGTAAGTTTCGGATAATTTCGGGTAGGGGAGGAATCTAAATTCTAAGTATAATTTGGAATCAAATGCACTGGCGGATCCAGGGGGGGGATCACGGGGGTCATGACCCCACCCCCCTGGACTGTGTCCAGGACCTAGGTGGACCACTATAGTCTGGCTAACGAAAGATGAGACTCGATTTTTTTGCATACTTTTTAAATGACAACACTGTGGGTTCCCACCATCGGGTATATTACCTCATTAATTGGGAAATAACTAGCGGAAACCTACTAAGATTTAAATATACATAATATTACAACCAATGCAAACCTTAAAAAACTTAAAAGTATCTCATGTGAATAAACAAATAATAAAAGATTTAAATAGAGCGTAATTATCAAGTATCAACATCAATTTTTCACACTAACCTAAAATTCCTTCACAATACGTAAACAATCTTGTTTTTGGTAAAATTCCGCATCTTTCGCCTATTTCGTCGCTTCACATTTGGAAATTATACTAAATAATACCTCTCGCACTCCACTTAGTTATAATAGTTTTAAGCATTTTAAAAAATATTAATACGCACGATCCATAAAAGATTAATAACGAGTTAATCACAACAAAACTCCAAAAACGCGCCATCTTGTCTATTTGTTTTTTTTTTTTTTTTAAGTATTACTGGCCAACATAAATCTTGTTGTAAACATTGATAAATTTCGGCGATTTTAACAGAGATTGGGAAGAATCCGAATCAGAGTATGGTAATACTTTAAAAGTCACAAATAAACAAGATGGCGCGTCTTTGAAGTTGCCAGGGTGTGGTTTTTTTTAAAAATGCCGCGTTTTTTCAGTCTCATCTTTCGTTAGCCAGACTATAATTATTAAAATTGTTAAACAAGATTTTTGTCACAATATAGGTATTTTTAAGTGCATTACCTACATATATTAATAAAATACATACTTTTTACCTGTATCTATCATTATAAAATTTAAATTATAACTTCTTTTTACTTGACCACGACTTTGTGACCCCCCCCCCCCCCCCCCCCTGGCGCCTTGACCATGACTGTGACCCCCCCTGGCGCCAAAGCTGGATCCGCCCTTGATCAAAATGTATAGTAATGTAAATGAAGTACTTAAGAAAACTAAGGTATTTTAATCGATAAGGATTAATTACTTTTTATGCTACTGAATCCATTAAATTATTTTTAATTGAATACAAAACAATAATTGTGTAAAGATGCCAAAGACATTTTAACAAAATTCAGAACAGTTTCTTAACATGTCAGATGTCACTTGAGACCTGCCATGCTGACAGTGACGGCTAAAACGCAAATAATTTTGACATAAAAAATTAAAAACAACACTATCAGCTGACTTTAAAATAATTTGTTTTTCTTTACTAGTTTCTGTTATACGTAAGAATAGAACGTTATTTATGCATTACATATTTCGCTTGGGTAGTATGGTACTATTAATTGTTTTCGTTAATTTATTGGTACATTTTTATGTTATATGTAAATTATTTTACAGGTTATTCAAGATCAATGAGTACATCAGGGATAATTGCAAATTCTATAAAAGCTAAGCTTGAAAATGTTTTGCAAACGAAACACTTAGAAATTATTAATGAGTCCTATATGCACAATGTCCCGAAAGGTGCAGAGACACATTTCAAAGTTGTTGTTGTTTCCGATAAGTTCGATGGATTAGCTTTAATAAAGGTAATTTTAATTGTAAATAGAGAACTATTTACTACATGAAAACTGTACACATCTTTTGTATAATGATGGACTTTAAATAGTCATTTAATTAAATCGTCATTAAAAGAGTGACCAATAATTAGAGCCAGTGGCGTAGCGTGATTGTCGGCCGCCCGGGGCGGAAGAAAATTTTGCCGCCCTTATTTAGGTATTTCAATTTAATGTATACTATACATTAAATACATTATTATACATAACTTTTCGGCAAGAACAGTCAACATTATTTTACATTGTACAGGTTATATTTTAAACAAAAAAGCTTATAAAGCTGTCCCTTGCACCCTGTATGTAATAGAAGTCATTCTCGCTTCTTATTATTAGTTTATCTCCTTATTCGTTCACTCTTGACAGAGTGGTCGTTGTTGATGACGATTTATTGGCTAAAGCAGCCCCCGCAATACGTCTCCACTTCATGTGGTTTTCAGCGTCTCGAGAACTCTGGACTATGGAGATCTGTGTTGCAGCTTTGATGAGGTCTGTTTGTCCAACGCGTAGGTGATCGACCGCGTGACCGCTTGTCCTCTTCCTGCCCCTGGACAGCGAGTCGCGCCATGGATTGTTCGTGCAAAGTGTCCGAAACATTTGTCGACGATAATCTCTGATTGATATTCAATTCCTTCAGGATCAAAATTTTGGTCCTAAACGCTGCTCATGGGATCCGCAGCAGCCGCCGCCAGCACCACATCTCGAGTGCATCGATTTTGCGTCGGTCTTTGAGTCTAACAAAATAAAAATAAAACAAAATATCGGGAAGACTAAGCTAGCTTCTCATCAGGCGGCCTTTCGTGGCTTTGGTGATATTATGGTTGCACCAGAATCTTTTCAACTTGTCAACGGCAGATCGTGTAATAGCACATCTCCTTCGAATCTCGTCTTCGCATCCTCCGGTGCTTGTAATAGTGGAACCGAGGTACACATAAGATTGAACAACCTCACAGTTGCCAATCATAGAGATGTCAGGATGACTTAGTTCAGCTCGATCCACTACCATCATCTTGGTCTTGTCTCTGTTGACCGGCGTAAGTCCGAAGAAGAGGCTTGTTGTCTCGAGAAGTGTCAGCAGGTGTTCCATGTCCTCTTTTGTTTGAGTAAGAAAAGAGTATAGTATCATCGGCATACCTTAAGTTAGATATCTTTCTACCTCCCACTGAAATTCCCTTGTCCCCTTGTTCCAGAACGATTCTCATAACACACTCCGTATAGATGTTGAACAGGAGTGGAGAGAGAATGCACCCCTGACGAACGCCAGCTGGTGTATGAAAACTTTCCGAGTCAACGTCGTCTATTCTAACAGTCGCAGTTCAATTCTCGTAAAGTCGGCGTATGAGACGAACCATGTGGATAGGTACTCCCATTTGTATGAGTACGTCCCATAATATATGCCATTTTACGGTGTCGAAGGCCTTACAAAAGTCGACAAAACCGATATAGAGTGGGATGTTAAAATCTAGACTTTTCGATTATGTATTTGTCTCAGGGGAGCCCAGAATGCTAAATGTGTAGTCACTCTCACCTTTTGAAGACCTATTGGATCGTGAATATTAAATGCTAAAAAGAAAATAACTTCATATGATGTTTACTCTTTTATTGGTGGGGGGAGCGTGTACGGATTTTCAAAAATGTAAAAAAGGGCTAAAAAAAATTCTCGAGCGCGTCAGATTTTGATAGCGCATATGACTATACAAAATATAGACCTTATTGTATACTTACAAACGGTGTGGAAAGCTGTATAAAGAGATAGACATTAAAAAAAAAACTGGCGTGGCAGTAATTGAAGAGAAGTGTTAATTGAGTCCTAAAAAGTATCCTATTATAAAAACTGACGATTTGGACGTGACCAAAAATACCCAGTTGATTTTTGAAAATGCAAAAAAAAATCGTTGCAACAAAATACTCAAGCGCATCAGATTTTTATACAGACGTTTCAACTCGATATACTAAGACAATTTTTGATGTGAAACTTCTTTAGGCGAATGACGCGTAAAATTTGAGCGACTGGTAATGCGGCGGCGTCAAGGACAGTCAGTACTTGGGTGGGTGACCGCCCGGGAACACCGTGTGACGTTGGCTTTTTCTTTTTTTTCAATTAGTTTTTTTGTACTTATTTTAAATTCGTTTTTCTTTAATTAGTTTTTTTTTAATTAGTTTGACAAAGAAGTTTCACTTCTGTCATGTGTACTTTGTCCGCATGCAATTTTTTTCTAATTTTTTTTATTTTTATTGTTAATTTTTTCATGTAAAATCAAAAAAAAACTCATCAGAAAAAATATATATACATACATTTTTTTGCAACTTTGTGACTCGCTTAATTTTTTACGTCACGTTCAAATCGTCAGATTACGAGTATTAAAGTAATTTTGTTTTCTGCATGTAATTAACTTATTTTGTTCAAATCTGACGCGCCCCACTTGTTTTGTAGATCGATTTTTTTTTTTGCTACTAATCTGACCGACTGCTCTGAACGCACACCACTATTTTGAGGGATCAAGACTGGGTAAAAGTATCTAACAGGGTACAAGGATTCTCCTCTCGTATTAAACTGATGCGCTGGAGTCACATCAGAAATCCCCGCTTGTTCTCCCCTATGATAAGAATTAGTATCTGCTCTCTTGTTCCTCGACCCTTGACAAATCCCGCTTGCTCGATAGCTATTTCGGAATTCATAAAAGCTTGCAGTCTGGTATTGATGACATTATTAGTCATAAAACGGGAATTCCCACAAATATGGGGGGGAATATGGGGGGCGGGCCGCCCCGCCCGCCCCCCATACGCTACGCCACTGATTAGAGCAGATTAAAAGCAAAGATTGCTGGGCTAGCCTATAGGACATGGGGCATCGATTTATGGGGTTTAAAGGGGAGAGGGGAGGAGGGGGGTGGGTGGGTTACGTTCTGGTACCACTCCCAACCCTAGAACTGGGCATAGATTTGTTGGGTTGTGGGGGGGGGGGGGGGGGGGGTTACCCTCTGGTACCACTCCCACCCCCAGCACTGCACTATATAGATATAGAAATCCGAAAAATACCCAAACCCGAATCGGAGCACCCCACTATCCACGTGGTTTAGGTCTGTCCTACCCCTAGAGTGTTCTGTTGAGAGCCCGGAGCGGATAAGGCTGGTCGCCGAAGGCGACCAGCCTCAGCCGCTCCCTACGCATTCGTTCACGCACTTTCACACGGAGGACAAGGGCTGACCTCTCTCCGCGCCATGTCGACCAGAGGGTAATCCCCCCCCCCAAACTTCAAAAATCTATGCCCAGTTCTAGGGTAAGGAGTGATACCAGAACGTAACCCACCCACCCCCATCTTACCCTCTCCCCTAAAAACCCCTTAAATCGATGCCCCATGTCCTATAGGCTTACCGATTGCTGAATTACGATGTTAAATTTATATTATTTTTTAATTGAAAAAGGGAAATTCTTTTTCTTTCAGAGACATCGGCTGGTTAACGATATACTGAAAGAGGAATTACAAAATGGTGTTCATGCTTTGTCCATTGTAGCGAAAACCCCACAGCAATGGGAAGAGAGTGACAAAGTGGTTGAAAGTAGTCCTAATTGTAGAGGTGGATTTGGCAAATAAACCACATGAAATGTGTTAATATTTTATCAATTAATATTAGAATAGATTGTATTATTTAAGTACATGAATTATTCATTTTTCTTCAAATTGGATGTTTTTAAAAATATAATCGAGCAACTTGAGTTTTCATACTCTCGTTTTTAAAATATTTTGCAGTACACAAGTGTTAAAAGTATTAAAAACATCAACTTATATTCGTATTATTTATGTGGTTGCTTAAAACCGAATATAAGAATTATCATACAAAAAATTTCGATCTAGCAAGTATATCGTTCCATAGCGTAATTGGCTAGAGCACCCGACTGCAATACTGCTGCCCGTCCCGTTGCCCAGGGTGCACCACGAGGAGGTGACCGACATGCACCCCGGTATATTTTCCTCCTGTAGTATCCTACATTTTATAATTTTATTATTTTGTTTGATTTTTTTAACTATTTATACTTTCTTAGCTTTAAAGCTGCACCAAAAAGTATCTTTCAAATATTTTTTGAATTTAAAAAAGGGTACCACTATTTCTAATGTTCAGTTAGTCTAAAGGAAAAGTAAAATTTATTAGAAAAATGAGATTTAAAAGTATAAAAGCAATTTTCTTTAAATGTTTACAACAAAAGTGAAAAATGTTCCTGGATGTATGATAATTATATTCCAAATTTGTTTTATTTTCTATTTTATACATACTTATTTTTTTTTAAATACACTACTATTCACATACTTAATCCATTGAAGATGATACACATTATAAATTGGAATATTTGTGCAAGAGATTCAACTGGACAGATTTTGTAGATTCCATTTTCTTTTAGGAAGACCTGTTTTTGCCAGCAGTTTATACACATAGAAAGTGAAGCATTGAGTATAATCAGAAGTGAAACAGTATAAATAATTTAGGTTCTACATTAAGTAAAATCATTGCAAAAAATGTGTTTTGCTTAATAAGTTATTTTTGTAAAACTATACAACCCATACTGTTGTTTTTTTTAAAGTACAAACTTGATAAATGGTGTGAAGGCTGTAGATTTGGAGCCTTGTGGGCTCGAAAACTCGTTCATGACGGTTGTATCTTGTTTATTATAAGAAGAATGGAAATTAATGTATGGGAAATTTTAGTGTTTTATAATGTGCTAAGTCTAAATCTTTTAAGTCATAAAATAACAGCATTAATATTTACCTTTGAATTAAATGTGAGATTAGACATTTAATTCATGTTATAATTTTTACATGTAATAGTGTGTGTATCAGTACAACACTTCAGATACATATAATTGAAACACATTCATTTATTTACTGTTTTTATTACTTAAAAATGTATAACAAAGATTATTATTATACAAACTGTATTTTACATCTTATGGGCCCCGTAAACGATCAAACTTGTTTGTCAAACATGTTTGATCAAACTTCATGTTTCATATAACAAACATATCAAAAAAACCCGCAGTCCCGCACACGATCAAATAATTTGACAAACACGTTTGTCAAACAGAAATTTAATATGAAGTTTGATCAAATATTTGATCGTCTACGGGGCCCTTTACATAATTATGCTATTACACACAATTTTATCAAACATTTTATTATGACACACATGATATAGGCCATAATAGATACCATGTAAATCACTTTTTAATACTTATCAATATCTTAAGTCAATATTCTGTAGCCAATGTTCTGAAGTTTTTTTTTCTTTTTCTATTTACAATCAGCCCCATAGCTTTAATTAAATGTGTTGAATCCTTTCAATTAAAGCTATGGGGCTGATTGTAAATAGAAAAAGGAAAAAAAAAATGTTCAGAAGTAAATAACAATACTCCGTCTTAATTTGTGACAAAGAATTGAAGGTATCGAGCGTAACTAGTGACTTAACTACATTGAAGATTACACGTTTAGATGTTTTCTTCGAAGTATGTATATTTCTTCACCCAAACTGGCAATAAGAAGAATTTTAAGACTAATTTAACATAAAATAATACAGAATTCAGTACAAATTTTAACCTGTATCGGTTTGATATTCATTTTGTAGCTATATATATTAGACTGTATAGGGAACACTTAATACAAATTTTCAAAGAATTAGAATTATTCAGACAATATTTACCTGTATAATAAATACTATTTTCCATGACTCTTGTAGTACAATAAATCTTTCCACAAAATTTACGTATGATAAAATAACAATACTGACTTTATTGAGCCTGCAGCCCTGTAACATCCCAATGCGGGGCATAGGCCTCCTTCCCCATGTAGCAGAAGGGGCAGGGCTTAATCCACCACTCTGCTCCACTGCGGGTTGGCGGATTTGTTCCCTACTATGAGTAACGATTACTATCATATATTTATGATAATAACCGGGACTGATGGCTTAACGAGGCACGGTGGGGAGACCCATAAGGACAGACTTCCAAACCGGAAAGAAATATTTGTACAAATACAAATATTCATCCCGAGCGGAATTCGAACCTGCAAAAATTCGGTGTTCTAGGCGGCTGCTCGCATCACTATACTAGACAGGTTGTCTGACTGACTGACGTCTGTCTGAAATACTGACATTATTATACATTACACACATGTATGTACATAGAATTAAGTTATAGATGCCGTTAGAATATATCACATGCATAGTTGTTTTCGTATCTAAATATTACAATCAGATCTATTCCATGACGCAATTTTGATTTCATCTACAAATCACTTATTTTTGACGTGACAACGTCTAATAAATCAATGACCGCCGCCGGCATACACGAAAAAGGATGACTCATTGTAGCGTTACGTTCATAGTCCCGTTACGGTTAGTGATATGGAAGCGCAAGCCACATCTATCTCTCTTCCACTCGATTGGCCTATGCGTCCGAGGAGATGTTTTGTTATGACGTTGTCACGTTAAACTATCGTCCGTAAACCAACTTTGCAGACAACCAATTTTTTTTTTACACAAATAATTTTAGTGTTCCTTCATTACACACAGACGCTCACTCACAAACATTAGTAACGTTTTACTCAATGTCATATAAATATAATAATAACACCGTTTAACGGTGTTAGTTGTATCAGAGATTGAATGTGTCTAAACGTAGCCTGCCCTCGTTTTCTGTCAGGAACAACAAGTCCGCCATTGTTTGTTCACAGATCGCCTCTTCAGCCTTTTCTGACATCTGCAAAAAACAAATTATTGCTTTAAAATATAATTGTTTCCGTACGAACAAAAAAAAAACCGACTTTGATTACATCGACAAATAATGCAACGTAAGTAGACGACAAAATATTCGACCTTACAGAAGACCACAGCTAAATAATACTGCTTTCAAGCAGTGTTGTGTTCCTGTTGGTGACCAGAGCTCCTTTTTGGGGAGGTTGGAAGGCTCAACAAAGGGTTTGCGATGTTTCTTTTATTGCAGATGTCTATAAGCTACGGTAATCGCTTACCATCAGGTGAGCCGTACGCTTGAAAGTTCTCTACTTAAAGATATACTCAAATTAACTGACAGTCCGATTCAATAAATGCTTCCAAAGTAAATATTTCGAAATGTGGTGTTTCGGTTGTTTTCGTCAGCTATTTACTAAACATTAGTGATTCATAAATCACGCTAAGCAATATCAATTGGCTTATTTGCTTTTCTTGATATTCAAGCCAGTCAAAGTACGTATAATAAATTATTAAATAAAAAAATTCTGTTGTCATAGAAATCTTAGCGTACATATTTCAAATATACAAACCGGTCTAAAATTGTATTCCGTCGTCGGTGGAAACTTGAAATTTGGTCCAAAATTGACACTAACAGTGACATTCTTGTGCAAAGACACAGTGGGGTAGTAGCAACCCTGGTAGACGTCTGCGAACGCCACCCCTTGACATTCTCCGTTCTTAAAGTAGAATATCTTACTGCCGGGCAGCGGCTTGAGATTGTTGAGAGATTCCTGGATATTGTCCTTGTCTTCGTAATAAAGGTGACTCTTGAATTTGACCAGGGGCTGTAAAAATTCATTTTTGTTACAATCAAATAATATAATTAATTAATTATTATTACATAGCAGTAAGGACATTTTTATTTTTGAAGTACAACTTCTGTATGCACGCTTGACTTGGGGAGTAAAATGGTAAATGCGTGATGAGAGTTACGAAAAGTGAGATCGGGCGAGGCGAACGGAGCAAGAGAGAGGTGCGAGCACTAATTTTCTTTCTCTCATAGCCAGTTGCGTTTCGTATATCTAGACACAGTGAAGGTATATTACTAAAGAAGTTTTACTTCAGTTGTGTGGTCTAAACAGCAAACTCGTTTTAAATTGATATCATTGCACAAGAAAAACGAGGGTAAGACGCTTGATGAAATTCATTATGTATCTACAATATTTCCATCTACCTTGTTAATGAAAAAAAATCTCGTTTGAGGCTGTTGCGCGGGCGGTTGCGGGTTCGATCCCCGCACACGGCAACATTTGTATTGGCCATACAGATGTTTGCCGTGGTCTGGGTGTTTGTGCAGTCCTTGTGGGTCTCCCCACCGTGCCTCGGAGAGCACGTTAAGCCGTCGGTCCCGGTTGTTATCATGTACACCTGATAGCGATCGTTACTCTTCTTCTTCTTCTTCTTCCTCGTTCCCTCAATGATGAGGATCGCGACCACGAATGATATCTCTCCATGGAAGGCGATCGTAAGCAGCATGTGTGGCACGGTGCCAGCTGCCTCCTGCTGCATCCCTGATGATATCTGACCATCTTGCTGGTGTCCTCCCTTTGGCGCGTTTCCCTTCAACTTGACCCAGTACTATAAGCTTCTCTAAACTATGCTTGGGAGACCGCATAAAGTGTCCGAAGAAGGTAAGGGCCCGCTCCTTACAAATCGTTGAGAGCCGCTTGGTGATGTTGAGCTCTTGTAAAATTGAGTCGTTCGTTCTCATGGCAGTCCAAGGGATTCGGAGTAGTCTTCGCCAACACCACATTTCAAAATAATTGATCTTGCAGCAATCGCGACTTCTGAGGCACCAAGTTTCCTTACTTACTCGTTACTCTTAGTAGGGAATATATCCACCAACCTGCATTGGAGCAGCGTGGTGGATTAAGCTCCGATCCTTCTCCTACATGGAGAAAGACGCCTATGACCAGCAGTGGGACGTTACAGAATGAATCGTGATTCGTGATCAATTATTTTCATAATGTCATAAATACTCACCCTATCTTTGTATGTGTTGGGTGTGTACTTAGTGGTAACGCTGTCTGGCATTATTATAAGGAAACCCAGTGTATCCCCTTCCCCATAGCCCGGACTGTAGTGCTTCCCGCGGGACTCGTGAAACCTGGAATTTTAACATGTATACTTTACAATTTCATTGAGGTAGGGCACAGCAGGACATATATAGTCGGACTTTTAATTCGATTCCAGATTTGACAATTTCAGTGTTGCAGCGTTATGACAAGTAATAAATAGTGACGTTGCGAAATTATTCGATACGGAAATCGAATATTTCCGGATCGATTCTTCTCGTTTATAATTTTATTCTCGTAAACTAAGTATATCAGGAATATTTCTAAACGGATAGTTTAGTTAGGACGATTAATTTTATTAAGGATCTGAGAGTTTTCTTTAATAATTGTGTGTGAAATAAATAAATAAATGTGATCATGAAGGAACATGAGAAATAAAACAAATATAGTCGTATTTTTAATTAGACGAAGCAAACTGACAGTAGCTAATGTCACTTTGTAAAATAATGATACCATATTTAAAGTAATAGTGATGCGTTCAGTTCTCGTTCAATCAGATGAATGAGCAATGAGTGTGAATAGTCAATCACTTCAAACTATAAATGAATATATTGTTACGTGTTAGGGTTCGAACGATTTGGAGAGAAAGACCTGCTGACTCTATTAGAGACTTTATTCACTAGCACTAGGTCCGACACAAAGCACTAGGTACAAACACTGGGTACAAACACTAAGTACAAGGTACAAACACTAAGCACTAGGTACACTCACTAAGCACTAACGATGTCCGAGGTCGTAGCCAATGTCGTAGGTTTCCGCTGGTATCACTCTTGATCACTAGTCTTCACTTCGAAGTCGCTTCGTCGATCACTCAAACTGAACTGCCTCCGCTCGGCCACCCGCCTCTTTGGTCATACAATCATTTTCATCCACAACTTCAAAGGCCTCCAATTGCGCAGAAGTTTCATTTTTCACGTACTTGTAGGCGTTGCGGATCATTACTTTTTCAGTAACAGTGAAAGCTTTTCGTGGACGCTTTTTTCTTGGGGACAAGAAAACATCCACGTCTTTTTGTGATGTACTTGGCTGAGGATCCATTTTGATGGAAAACCAAAACAAATAGATTCACTCAAAGTTCACAAAAAACTATAAACGTAACAACAAACACAACGTAACAAAACTTTAACAAAAGCCAACAAAATAACAAAATATCGATTCGCAATGAAACAAGATATTCGTGCAGTCAGACTGGGAGAATGAAGCCGAATGACAAGATAAAAAAAATGGCGATAGAATACTAAGAGAAAATAGAAAACTATCTAGGCTCTTTTATTATAAGTTTTGTTTTTAATATATAAAAAAAATATTAACTTGTTATAAAATAAAGCTAATACTAATTAATAAATAATTACTATGAATAATTATGTATTTATTTAAATAAAAATCAATAATTTAGTATTTAATTAGCACACCAATATTATGATTACATAAACATAAATCGCGATTGTTTATCGATTTTTGTGTTCATCACTACACTATTAAATCTGGTATCATTATTTTACAAAATGACAGTAGCTAATGTCAAATCTGGAATCGAATTAAAAGTCCGACTATAATAAGTATTTTATATATTAAAATACAGTTTTTGAAAAGAATAACTGCAGAGTTTCTTGCTGATTCTTCTCTACAGATCCTACATTTCGAATCAGTGGTAGATTCACTTTTAACTACAATTAATTATTAATTAAGACAAATATAATTTATGTAAAATGACGTTTCAAAAGTGCTTTTGAAGCCTATTTGAATAAAGTAAGTTTAGATTTAGATTTTTACAGCACAGGTTGGCCCAGCGTTCAGTGTACAGTAAGCAGCACAGGTTGGGGATAACGCCCAGTGTACAGTAAGCAGCACAGGTTAGAATAACGCCCAGTGTGTACACTGGGCGTTATTCTAACGTGCGTAAGCAGCACGGGTTGGAATAACACCCAGTGTATAGTAAACAGCACAGTTGGAATAACGCCCAGTGTACAATAAGCAGCACAGGTTGGAATAACACTTGGTGTACAGTAAGCAGCACGGGTAGGGCTAGCCGAATGTAGAGTGAACCTCGTGCCCTACAGTCCCTACAGTCGCTCACCTCGTGCCCTTCCGACTGCGCCACGAATACCCGAACTTGTCGTATCCGAGCGGCGCCTGCAGGTTGGCGTAGCGCCGGCCCCAGCCCAGGCGAGTGGCCGCGCCCTCCGGCATCTCCTCCACCGTGGCCTCCCAGTACCAGGTGCCGCGGGACACGCCTCAACCATGCCATACAAACATCTTAAATAATTAGTTGAAAAAAAATTTTGTGTCAGCTACGACGCACGACTAGAGTTTACCCCTTCAGATCGACCGTCTAAATAGGTACAAAAAAGACTTACTAGTCTTAATAAAAAGGTTAATACCATATCAAATGAAAAATAAACGAATAAAGTAAGGTAGGGTAAGGTTTAAACTGAGGTAGGGCACAGCAGGAAATTTCCTGTTCAAAAAATGGAGCAACCCGACTGGAGTAGTACCTCGACCTTACAGAAGACCACAGGTAAATAATACTGCTTTCAAGCAGTGTTGTGTTCCTGTGGTGAGTAAGGTGACCAGAGCTCCTGCTGAGCAGTAGCGTAGCAAGTAGGGGAGGGGGGCATCATGCGCCGGGCTGTACTCACAAATGGTCCGCAAAACAAAAAATTGCTGGACGTATAATATGGTTTTCGAATTTGGGGGGGGGGGGCTAAAAAGGTATTGTGCCCCGGGTGTAAATTAAGTTTGCTACGTACCTGATGGTGAGGGTCGGGAGTAGGGTCGGCACCACGCTTACGATGCTTCTGGTGGTACAGACGTCCATAAGCTACAGTAATCGCTTACCTGATGGCCCGTACCCTTATTTGCCGACCTATTTGTACTAAAACAAAAACTTACCATGCGTCGCTCTAACCATGCAGTACCCCTTCTCGCCGGTCACCGCTAGTCTGTCCTCTGAAATCTTTAGCTGCGGAGCTCTGTCGTGTAACGCCAACAGTACTATACCGGGGCATAGAGAACGATAGAGCCAACCTGGAATTGGTTTTCCACTCCATTCGTTACTTTCGTCGAATTCCTTTAAAAGTAAAAAAATGGCGTTTAAATGACGATAAAATTATAATAATATAGGAAAGTTTATAAAATAACGTATCGTAACCAGTTTGTTTCACATAAATCGTTAAGCTACTAAGTTAAATGTAATTTGATGGCTCGTCAACTATAAAATCTAGTCAATGGAATAAAAGCCAGCAAATGAAGATTTTGTAGAAATTAAAGAAGTAAATTTCAGAAAAAATTAAGATGTTTCAGAAATCTTGGTGTGTTGATTTGATCAATTTACCTGCCTAAACGGCGCATGGGGATCCGGCTCAGCCAGTATATATCTGTAGCCGTCCTTGTTGAACGGATGCTCAGTAGGGTAGCCGTGTGAGGGTAGTTTTAGAGCTCCCAAATCAGCTGAGCGTCCTTTCTTCCCCACTGGAGCACTAGCCTCGAGTCCGACCGCTGGGCGCCGCTTTCCCTGACGTCCCTTTACATTGCCGCCCAGTGGGACTGTAAATAAATAAAACATATTTCGTTTGTAACTAGTTTAAATATTTTGTTCCCGAGCAAACTATTTTAAAATCAACGTCTATTTTATGTAGCTTAAGTTATAATATCGCTCCAGTGACAGAGAATAAATAAATATGTTTAACATACACAGTTGTCGGACACGCATCACTTGTATTGTTTAATATTTTATTGTACTCAAAAATATCATATCCGTAACATTCTAAGAACATACAAAGAAACTAGCTGACCTGGCGAACTTCGTACCGCCTTTTTTTTTCTTAAATATAATAATTACATATACCAAAATAAAATATAGCCTATCTTTCAAGTTGGATCAAACTGCACACGGTGTGCAAATTTGATTAAAATCGGTTAAGTGGTTTAGGAGTCCATTGAGGACAAACATTGTGACACGAGATTTATATATATTAGATAGATATGTACAAAGATGGTCTTGTTGCTAAAAAATCGATCTCTTCCAGACAACCAGGGTACAGGACAGAGCATACTAAATTTGAATTATGAAGTGTACAAAGAATTGCTATAGAAAATTGACGTTAATAAAATATATAGACTTATACTAAACAAGCTGTTCCCCGCGGTTTCACACGCGTTAATTTAAGGAAAAAACAGCCTAGTCTTCCTCGGTAGATGGCCTATCCAGCAAAAAAACAACCCGAACTAGTATTTCCTGAAATTAGCGCGTTTAAACAAACAAACTTTTTAGCTTTATAATTTTAGTATAGGTAGATTGAGCATACTAAAAATATATACTAAAATATACAGACATATTAATATAATATGTATGTATGATAATATATGTAAGTAGGTACATAAATATAAGGCATTTATTAAATTATAATTTACGTGGTACAAAAATATATAAATGCCAGTGACTACTTAGTTTGATATAAACTTAAATTCAACAATTTGTTATCGCAAATCAACAACCTTGAAATTTCAATATATTGTAACGTTGGAACGTTTATTTCGACAACATAGTATATGTAATACACATATGTATGTATGTATGCGTAAAACACGGTCAGAATGGCGTATAGATAGTACATATTATGTTTGTATGACTCAGAGCTAGACGCTAATCTAAAAACAATGGCCTGCCAAAATCTAATGGGAGCCAAATTTCTATAAAGCTTTAAACTAGCTGACCCGCAAACATTTGAAACGCCATTTGTTTCTTCTCATATCATTTATTTTAATTTTTAAACTATTTCAAAAAAGGAGGAGGTTCTCAGGGGTGTTAACCTCATGACTTTTCTCGCGGTTTCTTATCCGCGTTAATTTGAGAATTAAAAAAAAAACGTACTAAAATATTTTTCTTTTATTATCTTTCTATTGATCTGACTCAACATTTGTGAGTTATCTCTAATGCGTATTTACTTGACTATTTATCGTCTACCTGCGTTGTATGGTCGATGCAATAGAAGTCGTTTTTTTTTTTCGCTTGCAAGCAAACACAATTATATTTTATACAGCCCTTGTCCAGACAATAACGTACAAAAAAAATAAATGCCATTTGAAGCACTCGTTCGGAAGTTGATGCGCTTACATTTCGGTGATACATTTTATACTAGCTTCTGCGCGCGACTTCGTCGGCGTGGACTCCGCTCCTGTTGGTCTTAGCGTGATGATATATAGCCTATAGCCTTCCTCGATAAATGGGCTATCTAACACTGAAAGAATTTTTCAAATCGGACCAGTAGATCCTGAGATTAGCGCGTTCAAACAAACAAACAAACAAACTCTTCAGCTTTATTATATTAGTAATATAGATTAAACTAGCGACCCGCCCCGCCTTCGCACGGTTGCAAAAATGATCAGTGTTTCTCTACTATATTATGCACGTATTATACATATAAACCTTCCCCTTGAATCACTCTATCTATTAAAAAAAAAGCTGCATCAAAATCCGTTGCGTAGTTTTTAAGATATAAGCATACATACAGACAGACAGACAGCGGGAAGCGACTTTGTTTTATAATATGTAGTGATATATAACTAGAACATTATACATATTATAATGCCACTGGCGACTGTTATATGAATACGTACATTTTTTTTGCAAAATACTTTAAAATGTCATTCATTACATTTATATGGTTCAATGACTTTCAGCGCTGCCAAAATATACACATATTTTCGGCAACATTACGTAGGATGAAGAGTACACGAGGGAGATTGATCGGTACGGTCAAATAGTAGATAAAATAACAGAAAAAGTATGAATCTAATTACTAACCCTCGTCCAGGTTCTATGTACCTACTAGAACACAGTAACATTGAGCCTATGACAAAATACAAACATTGAATCTACATTCATATAAAAGAGAATTCCACCCATATATTGACTCATCCCGATATCTCTGCCTGGAACCATAAGGCGTAGAGACTTGGGTAGGAATATTCCTTTCGCCGAGTAGAGGTTAGCTAAGAACAGATTTTACGAAATTCCACCCACAAGAGTGGGTTGCGGGGGTTAATAACATACAGGGTGTGTCGTAAATCGTGGATAATCCGTTAACTGGGGGTAGCCCTTATGTCGACCTCCAAGAAAATGTACTTTTTATTTCAGGGTTGCCAACACTGTGAAAATTGTGAATATTTTTGTGTTTTTTCAAAAAATTCCTACCGCGACTAGTAATTTTGTCATAATTTTTACAAATTAAGGTATTTTAATGTAATTTTTATTTTATTTTACTCGGGAATACTTGTACTATCTAACAAAATTACTATTTCAGGCATGATTTATTCTAAACTTATGAAAATTAGCGTTAGAAGTTTTTTTTTATTTTTATTCCTAACTTTTTGTCAATATTTAACCATTGATTGTGAAAAAAAAAATGTATGGCACTAGAATTTCCCAGTATTTAAAAAGAATGCTTAGTTTATGTAGTTTCTAATAAGATATAACAATTAGTGCTTGACAAGCAAAATTATTTTTTAAGAGCGAAAGAACTTATCACGGTCGGTAAGTTCGTTTTGAATCATTAGCATTTGTGTCACTTAAATGTTAGGATAAAGAAAAAAAACAAAGATTTTTTTAGTAGAAATGCATTTATTACATCAAACTAAATGTTCAAAATGTCCTCCATTGGCAGCAATGCAGGTTCGGCATCGCCTTATAAAACATCTTTTGATACGGCCTGCATAGCCTGATACTTCAATTTCACGAGTGGCTAATTGCACACATGTGCGCAATTCTTCGATTGTCGACACTGATTTAGTATAAACTTTTTCTTTAATGCATCCCCCAATAAAAAAAGTCCAGGGGGTTTAGGTCAGGCGATCCTGGTGGCCATAAAATTAGACCCAAGCGCCCAATCCACCTATCTGGGTATGTGTCGTTTAAATATTCCCGCACCCGAACAGCAAAATGCGCGGGACACCCGTCATTTTGCAGCCTCATTCCTTCTCTTGTCTCCAGTGATAAATGCAGCAGTTTGGTGAGAAAATAATAGGCCCATATGAGTTGCCAGCTACATTAAATGCTGAAATCTATTTAAATTTTTTACAAAATAATTTACCTGAGCTGCTGCAAAATTTATCACTGGAGACAAGAGAAGGAATGAGGCTGCAAAATGACGGGTGTCCCGCGCATTTTGCTGTTCGGGTGCGGGAATATTTAAACGACACATACCCAGATAGGTGGATTGGGCGCTTGGGTCTAATTTTATGGCCACCAGGATCGCCTGACCTGAACCCCCTGGACTTTTTTTATTGGGGGATGCATTAAAGAAAAAGTTTATACTAAAGCAGTATCGACAGTCGAAGAATTGCGCACATGTGTGCAATTAGCCACTCGTGAAATTGAAGTATCAGGCGATGCAGGCCGTATCAAGAGATGTTTTATAAGGCGATGCCGAACCTGCATTGCTGCCAATGGAGGACATTTTGAACATTTAGTTTGATGTAATAAATGCATTTCTACTAAAAAAATCTTTGTTTTTTTTCTTTATCCTAACATTTAAGTGACACAAATGCTAATGATTCAAAACGAACTTACCGACCGTGATAAGTTCTTTCGCTCCTAAAAAATAATTTTGCTTGTCAAGCACTAATTGTTATATCTTATTAGAAACTACATAAACTAAGCATTCTTTTTAAATACTGGGAAATTCTAGTGCCATACATTTTTTTTTCACAATCAATGGTTAAATATTGACAAAAAGTTAGGAATAAAAATAAAAAAAAAACTTCTAACGCTAATTTTCATAAGTTTAGAATAAATCATGCCTGAAATAGTAATTTTGTTAGATAGTACAAGTATTCCCGAGTAAAATAAAATAAAAATTACATTAAAATACCTTAATTTGTAAAAATTATGACCAAATTACTATTCGCGGTAGGAATTTTTTGAAAAAACACAAAAATATTTACAATTTTCACAGTGTTGGCAACCCTGAAATAAAAAGTACATTTTCTTGGAGGTCGACATCAGGGCTACCCCCAGTTAACGGATTATCCACGATTTACGACACACCCTGTATATGGCAAAACAATGTGTGCGGGGTCAGCTAGTAATAAATAAAATCATCTTACGGTATCAGCCATTTTGACCTTAATTGGTTGAGATACATATAAAAAAAAATTAATCGGCCTTTACATGAGCCATTTAGAAAAAAATATAGAGATTTTAATGGGATCACAAGCTTAAACAATACAATTTAAAACTTTTGTATCTCCGTCTGTCTATGTTTATTCTGGCATCACGAAAAAATCTGCTTTACGAAATTAGTAAGTAGCTTTTAATTATTTGAAAACAGTATTTGTATTTTGTGGAATTTACTCTTTTCTCTTATGATTTATGCCCGGTTGCTATTTTCAGTAAAAATAGTCTTGTTTTAAATTTTACTATTCGTAAGAGAAACCAACCGTTTTCCTAATATACCAACTAAACCCCAGGAAAACTAACCGTTTTCTTAATATATCGAACAGACCTTAGCGAAGATATGTTATCCCACCAAAAACATAAATGTGAAAAATGACAGCCAAGTTCAATAATAAGAATATGTTGTTTGTGGACTTCGCCGAAAAAAGTATTGAGATCTAAATGAGCGCCAAGTTCTACAGATGATTCAAGATGGCGGCTACTTTTTCTCATTCTGTTATCAGATTCGTTTTATGAGACCAACCATGTCCCCAGATATGGATTTTGAAAGCAATCAGATGAATAAATACAAGTTTTTTGTATGGGGACACTCTTTATTTTTCGAGTTCTTTTTGTTTTTATACTTGTTTTATATAGCAAATGTATCAATTCATATTTTGTGCAAGTTTCAAATATCCACTTAGAACGGTTCAGACGCTACAATTAAAAAACGTTTTTTTTTTGTATGGGGACCCCCTCTATTTTTTAACTTTCTTTTGTTTTCAGATTTTTTCCTGCGCTTACACGTAATTACCTAGCTAGATGCCAAATTTCGACTTCCTAGGTCATCTGGAAGTGGGTTAGGTTTTTGATGAGTCAGTCAGTCAGTGGAAAATTTGCGACTTTTGAACCTTCATATTTTTGTAACCGTTGCAACTAGGTTAATGAAATTTAGGGTTCTAGTTGTCCTTACGGATATAAATAAATATATGCAATTTGATCTGTTTCTGTTGAATAGATTTTGAGTTATGGAGGGGTCAAAAGTCGCTCGAAATGGTTCGTGTAAATATACACACGGCGCTGAGTCGCCAGTTCTTTTGCTTGAACTTGGCTTGACACGCTGCCGCGTGTCTCGAACGAACGAACCGCTAAGTACTAATAATAATGATTACAACTAATTATACTTAACATTAAACTTGGTTTTAGCTACTAATCATTTAACAATTGTGCATTGTCAACTAAAGTGTCAATGTTACGACAATTTTCCAATCGATTGTAACAGTCAGTTGCACTTATTTCAGATTAGGGGAGACCAAAGAGAGATGTGACATAGACAATTTCTCCTTACCTATATTATAGGGTTCGTTTATCGCTTTAGAACGTTACTTGACTAGAAGTCGTCGCCGCCACACCAGAAGCGTTTGCGAAATTACGACGTAATCGTGTAAAAAAATATGAAAAGTAAGTTTTTCTTCAAAATGAATATAAGGGAATATGAAAGATTCAGGCATCACTTTTTTTTCAATTTCAAAAGCAAAGCTTTATTGTGAATACTGTTTGTCAACTTAAAATTTTAACTGAGGTAGGGCACACTGAGGCACAGCAGGCCTGCTCAAAATATGGAGCAGCCCGACTGAGGTAGGACCTCAACCTTACAAAAGACCACAGCTAAATAATACTATTTTCAAGCACTGTTGTGTTCTTGTTGGTGATTACGGTGACCAGATCTCCTGGGGGAACTGAGAATAGGGTCGGCACTCGGCAACACGCTTGCAATGCTTCTGGTGACGTCTATAACTCTATAAGCTACGGTAATCGCTTACCATCAGGTGAGCCGTACGCTTGTTTGCCGACCTAGTTATATATATAAAAAGTTCTATTAGTCAAATTAATATTTCTATTCACAACGACAGAAACAAAGATTTCATTAATCAAGATGAAACATCACCTCAAGGTCTGTTTTACCTCGTAATGATTGAGTCTCTGATAGTCTATCAGTATTAGGTATGTACGAAATAGCTTTACCAACAACCTCTAAAATTAGCCCAAAAATTATAAACTTAATAAATTGAATCACATAGTCAGTCTACAAAAATAAATACGTCCTCTTTGATCTGTGACGTCAAAGCAGATAGTGTTTTAGCAAGTAAAAATCAGCTGTTACTAAGTTCATAAATAAACCAGTCCAGGTGAAACAGATTTACGCTGGACGTTCTGTTAGTGTTAAAAATAAATTTGTTTTTTAACCGACTTCCAAAAAAGGAGGAGGTTCTCAATTCGACTGTTTTTTTTTAAAATGTATGTTAGCTCAGAACTTTTGACTGGGTGGACCGATTTCGATCAATTTTGTTTTAATTGAAAGGTGTTGTATGTCATGTGGGCCGATTTTAATTTAATTGAGATCTGACAAGTACTTTTAGAGTTATATCTAATAATGCGTATTTACTTGACTACTTTTCCGTCGACCTACGTTTTATTATACCGCATAACTTTTTACTGGATGTACTGATATTAATGATTCTTACTTTAATCGAAAGCTAATACTTCTAATGTAGTCTTGTTTAAATTAGATCGAGATCTGATTATTACTTTTTGAGTAATCTTTAATAGCGCGTATTTACATAACTATTTATTTGTCTTATTACGTTGTATTACTTGTCGCTGTAATTGAAGTCGGTTTTTTTTTCGTTTGCGAGCAAACACAATTATTGTATTTAAAATCGAGGTAAGTTTTTAGATTAAGAAGGGTTGACTGTTTATCGGCATATTTTTGTCACAGAAACAAAAAAAAATAACCCTAACCTATCTAATTTCCGACTGACCGACCGACGAAGACTAGCCAAAATCGGTATTGTAATTATAATTTTAACATAGTTCGTAAATAGTAACATAGTTCATGTAACTATTTATCAACGAGTGCTGGGGACGAACACAATTTTATGTTTGCTCATAAAACTTTACAAGAAGGACAAGTTAAACATAAAAATTATCGTACAATAAAGTAAAAGCAATAAATATTTAAAATTCATACCCAAAGTCAGTTCTAAATTTGCATTTTGTATGTGACTGAACATTATGAAAATACAATAACGCACTTCATTAAAATGTTCTCATTACTTCTATAGACTGACAATGGAAATTAATGACAGTAACCAAAGAGGATACAATGACAACAAAAATACTCTTTAGTCTTCACTAATTTAAATTTTAGTGTAAATTTTTTTTAATGTTACAACGTTTTACAAACGGCAAAAAAAATTGCGTGCCTACAAAGTACACATGTCAGAAATGAAACTTCTTTGCCAAACTAACTCAAAAAACTAATTAAAAAAAACGAACTTAAGATACAAAAAAAACTAATTAAAAAAAAGCCAACGTCACGCGGTGTTCCCAGGCGGTCACCCATCCAAGTACTGATCGTCATGACGCTGCCGCGTTACCGGCCGCTCAAATTTTATGCTCATGCGCCTAAAGAAGTGTCACTTCAAATAAAATTGGTGTTTGAACGTATATGTTTGTAAAGACAAGTTAGCTTATATTGAAAATAAAATATGATGTTAACAATATGTAAGTGAATAAATTAACCAAATCGTTAACTTATGTGAATGAATAAAGACCGGTATAACCAGTTATAACCAGTAGGTATTTATATAATTCCTAATACGCTTGCCAAAAACAATTCACTACTTCAACTGAGAGCTAAAATCCAGTTTCATTGCAGCTTTTTCATGAAACCGATTTGGCAGACGCGGTCCCTTCACCAAGCAATAAAAAACGCATGTAGACTGCATAACAGTAGATTATATAATTGATTGATTATTTCAGCCTTTAACATCTGACTGCTGGGTATAGGCCTCTTTCTCCATGCAGAAGGGTTAGGGGCTGTCTCCACGAGCGAGCGTATCGCCGGCGATACGCTCGCTCGTGGAGACAGCTCCATAGAGAGTATATAGAAATAGGTGGCACGACGATACTGTCGCCGGCGATACGCTCGCTCGTGGAGACAGCCCCTAAGAGCTTAATATACCACGCTGCTCCACTGTGGGTTAGAATTTAGATAATAGATTATCTTAAAAATAATTGGGCTCTAACAGGACTCTAATCTATACAAATAAATGAGATTGGAGTGTTCGTTATATTAAAATAACGGTTTTTTTACTAAATGCATATTGATGTATACACGGTACATATACCAAAATAACATTTTTTAACAATTTTTGATTGTCTGTGTGTCTGTTTGTTCCAGCTAAACTCTGAAACAGCTGGACCGATTTTGACGGGACTTTCACTAGCAGATAGCTGATGTAATAAGGAGTAACTTAGGCTACTTTTATTTTAGTTTTTTTTATAACTGCGAACTGAACAATAACTATTTTGTTAAATTCCACGCGGACGAAGTCGCGGGCACAGCTAGTAGTATATAATTATAGTAAAATGATATATTTTGGTAGCGGAAGAAGAGGCAGTGCTTTTTTTAATTTTTTGAAACAAAATTAAGTTACATCATAGCTATCACCGTTTCGGAATGTAGGTTACTTATAAATTTAAATGCTGTGTGGTTACGGCACTAAAGAATGTAGCCACCCCCTCTCTTCCCGTGGGTGTCGTAAGAGGCGACTAAGGGATAAGACAGTTCCACTACCACCTTGGAACTTAAAAAGCCGACGGATGGCGGGATAACCATCCATGCTGGCTTTGAAATACACAGGCCAAAGACGGGCAGCAGCGTCTTCGGTGCGACAAAGCCAGCCCTGCGGTCACCAACCCGCCTGCCCAGCGTGGTGACTATGGGCAAAACACATGAGTTCGCGTCGTAATGTCGGGCGCGAACTTGTGGAGGCCTATGTCCAACAGTGGACTTTGATAGGCTGTAGTGGTGGTGGTGGTGGTGGTATAAATTTAAAAAGACTTCAAATCGTATTTAATTTATAGTTTAATGTGTATTCTTTATAAGTGTGCATTTTTTAGCATATTATAAATGCATTGTTATGAAAATATAGAGGTTTAAGAGTAAGCGTAATGTTAATGAAAGTATCCACAAATTCGAAATTTAGATTCTGTTAAAAAGAATAAACAAAATACTCAACATTAAATCTAAACAACGTGACAGATTTCTTAATAATTAATCATTTAGGTATTTCTTCGAAGGCGCGTTTGAGGATCCTCAGTGTAGAGTCAGTAACAAGAACGCTATTTATATCAAACCGTTCAAGAGACGATCAATAAAATTTACCTGATATTAATAGCGTACTGCGTACTATGTAATAAGTAATATTTTAAGTAGAAACATTATCGTTATTAGCTATTCTATATATTTATAGTAGAGAATATACATTACATATTATTTATTACATTACATGTACGTTTAAATTTCGTGTTATTTTTAACTGGCGTCAATAAAAGGAGAGGTTCTTAATTCGACTGTATTTTTTTATGTATGTTAGCACAGAACTTTTAAATGGGTGGGACGATTTTTTTTTCTTTTAGTTAGTTAATATTTATATAATTTGATGGTAATATTGTCCTCCAAATTGCGCGGTACGTTATCCCGGTCCTACGCTCACTGCTGCTCTATCTCCTTCTAACTCTATTATCTACCACAATCGAGAGTTTTCGAAGAGGAACTTTTTGTTCGTCTCATCAAAATGAAGCTACTACCGGAAAATTAGCTTGATACTGATCAGGTAAAAATTTTTACTAGGGATCCCTACCTATATTACTGGTTTTAACGCGAGTGTAATTATATATTTATCGTACGAGCATCTGTACGCGACTTTACCTTTAGTTTCCGTTCATAGTGCTTTGTTCTTATTTTTAAGCGACTTTAAAGAAAGTTCTCGATTCGATTGTATTATTTATGACTATAGCTCATAACCCTTTACTGGGTGTAACGATTTTAATGATTCTTTTTTTTTGTATTCAAAAGCTGGTGCTTATCGTGTGGACCTATTTAATTTTTTTTTAATTATGCCTAATAATGCGTATTTTAAATCGTTTTTTTTTTGTGTTTAGTGTTCTCAACACAATTATTTTAATTCCACTAGCATGCGGAATCGGCGGCTTAAAGAAGGTATTTTGTTGAGATATCAACATGATTTTAACCCTAGAAAGAAAACGTTATTTTTTAGTACTGTTACGGTACAGTATTAAAATAAGCAATATTTTTTTTTTAACTTGAGTTAAATCTCGCATTACAAATATTCTTTTTTTTCTTATAAAATATGTGAAATTTGTAGTAGTTTGTCTTAGTAACTAATAATTTATGCTATATATCAGGGGTCGTCAACTGGCGGACCGCGGTCCGTATCCGGACCGCCGACCCATTTTTTGCGGACCGCGAGAACACAGAAACTTACATTACAGAGTACATAATTTAATAAAAATATATCCCACGCAACTTCAAACTTCAGACAGATAGTCCAAAATAAAATAAAAATGTCATTTTTCTCATTTATGTGTAAAAAATACCTTTGCTACTTAGGGAATACTGAAAGTTTCTGGATCTGGCCACTTACAATAAAAGAATTAAAAATACAATTATGGAATTCGAAAATGGAACTCATTCGGAGCATGTTACTTTTTGATTTGCGAGATTGTCTTTTGTTTTTTCATTGTGGCGCCCTTTCGAAAATTGAGTGTCGCTGTCAAAATGAATTTAACTCGTGAACATTTTCGTTCGATGATTTTTTATGACTTTCGTTGTGGCTCAAGTCAGTAGAGTGTTTCTAGAGACTGCAATTGGCACTTGGGAACGAAGCACCGTGTCGCAGCTCTGTGTATTCGTGGTTTGGAGAATTTAGACGTGGTCGTGATTATCTCCATGACGAGATACGTCAAGGTCGTCCGGTAACTGCGGTTACTGGATCAAATATTGATACCGTAAGACAACTAATTGAAAGTGACAAAAAAATTACTTGTCAGCAAATTCGTACCTTATTAGGCATTGGAATGAGCCAAGTGCAAAATATTTTACATGTGCATCTGAAGGTTCGGAAGCTTTGCACTCGATGGATACCACATGATTTAACGGAAGACCAGAAACGGCTGCGTGTGCCTGTGCCGTAAAAATGGTGCCGTAAAATGATAAAAAATTTTAACGGAGGACAGTCATTGGCTGTCTATAATATCGTGATAGGTGACGAAACCTGGGTGTACTGCTTTGAACCCGAAAGAAAAAGCCAGTCAGCAGAGTGGGTCTTCCCTTTTGAAGATTTACCTACGAAAGTTAAGAAGAGTCGAAGTATTGGTAAACAAATGGTTGCTTCCTTTTTCGGAAGATCAGAACATTACACGACAGTATCGCTTGAAAATCAAAGAACAGTGACTACAGATTGGTACGTGAACACTTGCTTGCACTTGTTTACTTGAAAAGCATCCTCGAAGCAATGTCGTCCTTCACCACGATAACGCATCCTCACACTCCGCGAAGGTAACGGAGGCCTATTTGAAGGCTTTAAATGTGGAATTGATGACGCATCCGCCTTACAGCCCGGACCTCGCACCCTGCGACTTCTTTTTATTTCCAAATATTAAAGATTAACTGAGAGGTATTCGTTTTACAAGCCCTGAATCAGCAGTGAATGCGTTCAAAGAAGCCATCGAAGAGGTCCCTAAGGAAGACTGGTGCAACTGCTTTGTACAATGGTTTCAGCGAATGCAAAAATGCATTAATTGCGGGGGAATATACTTCGAAAAACAATAAATAGAATCTTAGGTCGATATATTGTCTTATTTATTAGAATCCAGAAACTTTCAGTATGCCCCACGTATTTCGTTTGTTTAATAAATGTGTATTTTTTTTTAAATATAAAATAATGTGCGGACCGCGACGGTTATTTCATTTCTTCAAACAGACCCCGAGCGAAACTAATCGCTGACCCCTGCTCTAGGGTTTAATAGTTAGTTATAACAAGTAAACTCCTGAACAGAACTGAAACTTACTGAACAGCAGTGGTCATCTTTCAGGCGTGCTGATCGACGACAGAGTTGGCACGGAAACACGCGTCGGTTAAAAAGATACAGCGATATATCAGTTTTGCGTGGTCCTCGGGGGCACACGTTATCTTTCTAGGGTTAAATAGCTTTAATTTCAAATAAGTATTATAATACATCATAATTAACCTTATTTTTAAAGATATTATACTTTTTAAGCCGCAGCGATATAAACATTTGTCGTTGTCAATTCAACAATTAATAATATTTTAACGATTAATATACGAGACTATTACATATCCATAGTGTGACAAGTAACTCTATCTTGTATGACATACACCACTTATTACGATTGTTGGATATTTAATATACTTACCAATATTTTAAAGCATGGATAAATATATAGGCTTTATAATATATGTATCTAAGCTTTATAATGTACAGGCTTTATAATACGTGTACAAATGTCATCTTTGGATTGTCGACCGCACCGAACAATATCAATTGTGTCTTCTCCATGCTGCATGACATTGGCGAAATCATGTCAAACTGACACAACAAAGCTTATACACACGAGAATTGAATTTATTAAATGGAATCTATGTAATGAACTAGATCTGACATTACGCAAATTTAAAAGTAAAATCTTTCAGACTTTTGCAAACATATTAGTAATATACTGATCTATATACGAAATTGACTTATGTATTACAAACATAAAAAAGTACAATGATTAATTTCATTTTCGTTAATTAAAAAATGAAATAATAACAAAACATCGAAAGTTACAAAAATTTGTAGTTTAAATTAATATAAATAATTCGTATATCCGCAATTCGATACTACGTAATCGAGAAAATTGAACCACCCCTACAGTTATGGCCTACTGCCCTACATCACCAGGTACAACAAGACTAGAACATTCCATTTATTTTAATTGTACGTCAAAATTGACGTATAACCTCCATTGCATTGGATTTGCACTAGTTTTAAGAGCGTGCATAAGGCGAGTAAAAAATCAGATTTCACCCGCGCGCCCGATGAAACAAAATATACACAAAGCCTCGTGTCAGAGTGCGATAGACGATATAGTTTTGAGCGCATTACGAATGTAAAAAAACGACAAATATGTTATTTTGTATATAATTCCGAAACTAAAAGTAATTACATTAAATGCCTTGGCATAGCCTTTACTCATATTTAAATGTAATTAATTATCAAATTTTTGTCTTAATGGTCATAACCATATCGAGTATAAATAGAAAAAATATAAAAATTAGAGGTTACTTCGTGATTATATTTTATCGAGGAAATTTCCTTATTTTATGTTTTTGATATGGGTCAACCCTTGCAAATATCACGTAGTTTGTCATATATTTTTATTTTAAGATTTGGTCTGGAACTTTTCATGTCAAAACAAATAGAAGATGGTAATTTTGCATTATGCGCACTCTTAACGATTTAATTATTTCATACATATTGTTGAACGAAAATTGTATTTTGTTCGTTGTCTGGCATTTTACAATTACGTCACTTATGTTATTAATAGATTGCTAATTAACATCCCTCTTTAAACTGTTAATAAATTAATTATAATATAGTTATTTCCTGAAAATTATCTGAAATGTCACAAAAAAATTGTAACACGCCTAAAATAGAGATTTACACAGTCTATAGAGAATATAACCAGGTATAGTATATAATAGGTATTGTACCAGGAAAGAATGAGCTTTAAAGAGTTCAGAAACATTTTATAACGATAAAACGACAAAATATTGTAAGGACCTATAAAATAAGAAATATTCTTTAAAAACGTGCCATTTAAAATACAGCAGGTAATAATATAAATGAAATATTTTTAATATACTAGTGAATTTATGTAATATTCAATAATTTCTAAATTGAAGTTGATAAAAAAAAACCTATTTTAAGCCCATTTTAGACATAACTATGACTCGATAATAAGTACGTATTACGAAACCACGTGGACAGTAAAATAATACAATTTTGTAGGACCGCGAGATTCCGCTCTTATAGTTTACATAATCATTGTTTAAACACATATTTATTCAAAACAACTGCGTTTGAAAGAAAATCAACTCTCGACTCTACACTTGAATCCCTACACTAAATTGTAGTCAATTAATTTTAATTACCGATTAATGTCTCCATATTACCGTGAAAACATGTCTGTTACGATTTATTAAAATGAATTTATTTATCAATAATTATAATTAGCATATTAAATTCACAGTCATAGAAGTAAGTATGCATATTATTATAAACTCACTATCCATGTTTGAGTACCACCTCAATGCTGACGAATTCTTACGGACCAATGGTAAGATAAGTTATTGGGTCGTTCGCGTTCCAAATACGACATAATACATTGAAATAATCTATAGAACAGCGAAGTTTTCCTGCTACTGGACTCTACATATACATATATTCATTAGTTATATATAATATTAAACATGTGTATACTATTAATTACATATAATTAAAGAAAACTTTTATCTAAAACTCACCAGCCATGAAGTTCAAGGTGAATTGAAATAATATAGAATCGATATAGAAAACTCGGAGTCGGAGCAAACGCGACGCTGCCTATGTGAGAGTTAGAGTCGAAATAACGTTAAACACACGAGCGTCGGCCGTACATGTGTGCGTCGTCCGTCGTCCGCGTTCGGTGTTTACAAACACCACCGCATACAGAACAATGTCATTATTCAATACTTGAGCGGTCTACAGTTTTATGTCGTAGTACGGTACGACATTCGAAAATCAAAATTACAAGTAAACAGTATTTTTATATTTTCCATTTTTTTTAGATTTCAGTTGTTTTTTTTTTATTATAAAAATATTTTTACACACTTTTATTTACCTAGAATGTAAACACGTTTTTAACATTATGATAACGGTATGTGTCATTAAAATTTACGCAGCTTTTAAAGCTTTACGTTTTTATGTAGACTTATTCTTTGAGAAAATAATACCTGAGTCGCAAAAATTTACCGGAATCTTAAATAACAAACAATATAGTATAGGTAGGGATCCCTAGTACATTTTTTTCACCTGATCAGTATCAAGCAAATTTTTTGGGAGTGGCTACATTTTGATGAGGCGAACAAAAAGTTCCTCTTCGAAAACTCTCGATTGTGGTAGATAATAGAGTTAGCAGGAGATAGAGCAGCAGTAAGCGTAGGACCGGGATAACGTACCACGCAATTTGTAGGACATTATTACTATTAAATTATATAGATATTAACTAACTAAAAGCAAAAAAAAAAATCAGGAAAAAAATTAATTTTTGATGACCTTACGAGGTCATCAAGTTGATGACCTCGTAAGGTCATCAAAAATTATTACTAACCAGCTGATTTTTTTTTCTTTTAGTTACTTAATATTTATATAATTTGATGGTAATATTGTCCTCCAAATTGCGTGGTACGTTATCCCGGTCCTACGCTCACTGCTGCTCTACCTCCTGCTAACTCTATTATCTACCACAATCGAGAGTTTTCAAAGAGGAACTTTTTGTTCGTCTCATCAAAATGAAGCTACTCTCGCAAAATTAGCTTGATACTGATCAGGTTAAAAAAATGTACTAGGGATCCCTACCTAGTAGGTACATTGTACCTACCCTAGATCTCTTTACATTATTTACTTGTGATTTTCGACTTAATACATTATGTAATTCGTGACACTAATGATGCGTTTACAAGTCATCAATCCCTTTAGGGTTAGTATCCTTTCTATCACCGAAAGTCTGTAAAGTGAAGTCAAACCAATCAATAAAGGTCAAACCTAGAACAGAAATTGATTTGCATTTTCGATTCCAGATAGGTTAGATAAATAATACAGGTAATAATAATTAATGTGACGACTCATTTCTTTTATTATTTAAGTACTAATATAAATAAGTAACGCATCTATACTAATATATAAAGCTGAAAAGTTTGTTTGTTTGGTTGTTTGTTTGTTTGTTTGAACGCGGTAATCTCTGGAACTAATGGGCCGATTTGAAAAATTCTTTTAGTGTTAGATAGCCCATTTATCGAGGAAGGCTATAGGCTATGTATCGTCACGCTAAGACCAATAGGAGCGGAGTCCACGCCGACGAAGTCGCGCGCAGAAGCTAGTTACCATATAAAATGCGATGTTTGTGATACGAGCTTTCTTTCATACTAGCTTCTGCGCGCGACTTCGTCCCCGTGGAATAGGACCAATCCTGTCATACATGATTTGTGCGAAACTTTAATCGTTTACGCAGCGGAAGCTCTCAAAATGAAAAAAAAAACCGATTTTGAAACATTCTTTCTTGGTGCAACGCTCCTATTGGTCTTAGCGTGATGATATACAGCCTATAGCCTTCCTCGAAAAATGGGCTATTTAAAACTGAAAGAATTTTTCAAATCGGACCAGTAGATCCTGAGATTAGCGCGTTCAAACAAACAAACAAACTCTTCAGCTTTATTATATCTATACTAATATTATAAAGAGGTAAAGTTTATAACTTTGTTTGTATATACGGGGTAATCTTCGCAAGTACTGATCCGATCATGAAAATTCTTTCGCTAACAGAAAGCTACACTATTCAGGAGTGACAAGATAAAAGGAAAAAGATAAAAATTATCAAAATTTTCGACCCAGCAGGATTTGAACCTGCGCCCTCTGACGTGCCGTGTCAACCATTCAATCTAATCAAGCATTATTATTTGCCTTAGAAATTAATTGGTGATTTTAAAACATTTATATTTATCTGATTTGCTGAAAATAGTCAGAGTGTATTGGAACATATCAAATTTCACCGTACCCTTCTTATGTGAAATGGATTATAACGGCCAACGAAGTGGGCACGGGTCGGCTAGTTAGTATATATAGATATAGCCCTCCTCATCGATTTCGATGACGGCGACCCAGGGACTCATTACGTCTTATTTCTTTGATATTCTTGATTATTCTTAGGGGTGTAGTGGGGTGTTCTGTGGTAACTGAACCTCCATAATCTCTTCTTTAGTGGCTCCAAGTAGCTGTAGTCACAGCGGCCACACCCTGGGAAACCACATAGTGGGCTAAACCTAAAGAAGGGGACTAATTATACGAACAACTGTTAATTAGTTATCGGATGACTCCCGTACTTAAAAAGTCTGTATCAATACGATACTTTTGTGAAATTGATGCAGCAGGGTAATGCGGAAAACCCTAAGGGCGCTCGTCAGAGTCCATATAGTGGCGTACGGCCTTTCTGATGCATCCTGATCTTTGCCGATCGTACTGGTTTACCGGTCCATCGGACCACAAAGTTAGGGACGAGTGAAGTGGACTTGCACCTGCGCAACTGCTTGTCCACTATAAATAAACTCCCGCGCAGATGACCTAGGCGATTCTGAATTTTTCTCTGACTTAAAAGTCCTGCAGCGATGGGGTAAAAGTGGTGGAGTATAGGTATCGATGTATATTAGTATAGATGAGACCCGGAGTATATTTTGGATAATGTGGGAGTATTCAACAGTATCCTCGCCTCACTAGATGTCGGTGAGGCCAGAATGATTTATAAATTAATTTTTGCTTATTTGAATAGACGTGGATAACTTAGCTCAGACTGATAGAAGTAACGTAGTCACTGTGTGACAAAACCTCCTATTTTTTAAATAATAACAATGCTTAAAGTTTTAGAATGAAAAAAATGGGCAAAAAAAGAACAGAAACATGCATAGGAACTATCGGTTAGTTGGGGTGAATAGGGTTTCCGTAGATAGCGTACAAAGGGGTTAAATACGATCGAGAAATTTCCATAAAAAGTTCGATTAGCATTATACTAATAAGACAATTTTTTTTTAATATCACTAAGTCGGCAAACAAACGTACGGCTAACATGATGGTAAGCAATTACAGAAGTATCGCAAGCACGTTCCCTACCCTACCTCGAATTCCCCCCAGGAGCTCTGGTCACCTTACTCACCAACAGGAACATAACACTGCTTGAGAGCAGTATTATTTAGCTGTGATCTTCTGTAAGGTCGAGGTACTACCCCATTCGGGCTGCTCCATTTTTTGAGCACGTTTCCTGCTGTGCCCTATCTCAGTTGAAATTTATTATTATATAAATAAATAAACATAATAGTACGTACCTTTTTTTAAATCAACTGTTTAATTGGTCGGTTATCCTTTCCTGAACAACTCCGTTTAATTTAAGTGCCTAGTCTTAATTGAACTACAATGTAATTTATGATTGTGTTTGCTCGCAAATGAAATAAAAACGACTTTAATTAACAAATGAAATACCACACGCCACATCACAAACACCAGATTTCGATTCAAAAAAGAATCATCAAAATTTATAAAAATAATTGTGTTTGCTCGCAAACGAAAAAAAACCGACTTCAATTACATAGACAAGTAATAACATCGTAATAAGACGAAAAAATAGTCAAGTAAATACGCTCTATTAAAGATTACTCAAAAAGTTTTAATAAGACCTGGATCTAATTTAAACAAGACTATTATGACAAGCTTTCGATTAAAGTAAGAATCATCAAAATCGGTACCAAAAAGTTTTAATAAGATCTGGATATAATTTAAACAAGACTATTATGACAAGCTTTCGATTAAAGTAAGAATCATCAAAATCGGTACACCGAGTAAAAAGTTATGCGGTATAATACAACGTAGGTCGACGAAAAAGTAGTCAAGTAAATACGCATTATTAGATGTAGCTCTAAAAGTACTTGTCAGAACTCACCACCACCACTTCAGCCTATCACAGTCCACTGTTGGACATAGGCCTCCACAAGTTCGCGCCCGACATTACAACGCGAACTCATGTGTTTTGCCCATAGTCACCACGCTGGGCAGGCGGGTTGGTGACCGCAGGACTGGCTTTGTCGCACCAAAGACGCTGCTGCCCGTCTTTGGCCTGTGTATTTCAAAGCCCGAATGGATGGTTATCCCGCCATCCGTCGGCTTTTTAAGTTCCAAGGTGGTAGTGGAACTGTGTTATCCCTTAGTCGCCTCTTACGACACCCACGGGAAGAGAGGGGGTGGCTACATTCGTTAGTGCCGTAACCACACAGCACTGCCGTAACCACACAGCACAACTCAATCAGAGTCAGAACTCAATTAAATTTAAATGGGACCACATGACACGCAACACCTTTAAATTAAAACAAAATTGATCGAAATCGGTCCACAAAGTCAAAAGTTCTGAGTTAACACACATTTTAAAAAAACAGTCGAATTGAGAACCTCCTTTCCCTTTCCTTCCTCTTTTTTGGAAGTCGGTTAAAAATAGATATACTTACTTAAGTAAGTGCGACATACTAATTTTTGAAGTTATACTTGTTTTGGCGCGTTAGGGAAAAATTATGAGAGTAAACTTTTACGATGCGCGCGCACACCGTCACGAAAAAAACCGACACACTAAAGTTAGCTAGTCAACGAAGAAGAAATTAGTAACGTGAAGTTAGCTAGCCAATGAAGTATAACTTCTTACGCGCGTACATAATTTATCAAGTTTCATAGTTTTCGATAAAGGTCCATCCATAAATTACGTCACAAGAATTTCAAGATTTTTTGACCCCACCCTCATCCATGTCACCGCTGTCCACATTTATGAGAACCCCCTACCTAGGGTGACGTCACATATTTTACAATTTTACATTTTGTTAATAAAGTAAATGTAGTGGAAATATTGTTTTAGTACTACCAATGAAATATATTATTATCTTTTGAAATGTGATGTCACAAATCTTTAGTCCCCTCCCCACTACTTGTCACACAATATTTTTTAACAAACTGTCACGGGAACCGTCCACATGTCTACTGAAATAATACTTCTTATTTCATGTTACATAGGTATATATTTCTCGAGAAAACATCAATTTTTTTTCAAAAGACCAGTGTATCAAGTTAGCTTACATCCATATCACTACATATCACTTCACTACATATTATAGAACAAAGTCGCTTCCCGCTGTCTGTCTGTATGTATGCTTAGATCTTTAAAACTACGCAACGGATTTTGATGTAGTTTTTTTTTTAATAGATAGAGTGATTCAAGGGGAAGGTTTATAATTATGTATAATACATGCATAATATAGTAGAGAAACACTGATCATTTTTGCAACCGTGCGAAGCCGGGGCAGGTCGCTAGTTGTTTAGATATAGTTTTGTTTTTTATTAAAGTGAAACTTTGATTCCATCGTCTCAAACTTTTTCGTCTGTGTGTTGCACGTCGCTGGACAGTCGGATAAAGCGATTTTTATACCTTTAATTTGTGGATGCTCCCGCTTTTACTAGTGTCTAGAGATTACAGTAACAGACTGGATTGAGACAGACGTCAGACTGTGTTGAGACAGACGTCAGACTGTATTGAGACAGACGTCAGACTGTACCGAGACAGTCGCTAGATTGTACCGAGACAGACGCCAGACTGTATTGAGACAGACGTCAGACTGTATTGAGACAGACGTCAGACTGTACTGAGACCGACGCCAGACTGTATTGAGACAGACGTCAGACTGTACCGAGACAGTCACTAGATTGTACCGAGACAGACGCCAGACAGTATTGAGACAGACGTCAGACTGTACCGCAACAGTCGCTAGATTGTACCGAGACAGACGCCAGACTGTATTGAGACAGACGTCAGACTGTATTGAAACAGACGTCAGACTGTACCGAGACAGTCGCTAGATTGTACCGAGACAGACGCCAGACTGTATTGAGACAGACGTCAGACTGTATTGAGACAGACGTCAGACTGTACCGCAACAGTCGCTAGATTGTACCGAGACAGACGTCAGACTGTATTGAGACAGACGTCAGACTGTACCGAAACAGTCGCTAGATTGTACCGAGACAGACGCCAGACTGTATTGAGACAGACGTCAGACTGTATTGAAACAGACGTCAGACTGTACCGAGATAGTCGCTAGATTGTACCGGTACAGGCGCCAGACTGTATTGAGACAGACGTCAGACTGTATTGAGACAGACGTCAGACTGTACCGAAACAGTCGCTAGATTGTACCGGTACAGGCGCCAGACTGTATTGAGACAGACGTCAGACTGTATTGAGACAGACGTCAGACTGTACCGAAACAGTCGCTAGATTGTACCGCGACAGACGCCAGACTGTATTGAGACAGACGTCAGACTGTATTGAAACAGACGTCAGACTGTACCGAGATAGTCGCTAGATTGTACCGGGACAGACGCCAGACTGTATTGAGACAGACGCCAGACTGTATTGAGACAGACGCCAGACTGTATTGAGACAGACGACCGAGACAGTCGCTAGATTGTATCGAGACAGACTCCAGACTCACCGATCCACCACTAGCACACCAACACCAACGGCATTCTGTACTTTATATTTCACTGGTTACCAATAAATTTTATCTTGCACATTAATTAATGAAAGGCTTTGTCAGAGAAAGTAAACCAGATTTTTAGAGCATGTAACACTTCAAACTTTTAAAAAAATTGCTTGCGTACAAAGTACACAGAAGTGAAACTTCTTTGGCAAACTAATTAAAAAAAATTAAAGTGAAACTTTTATTACATCGTCTCAAACTTTTTCGTCTGTGTTTTGCATGTCGCGTGACGGTCGGCCGCGCGGTAAGATTGCTAAAGTGATTTTTGTACCCTTAATGGAATATTATTCCTAATTTTTTTTAAGTGAAACTTTTATTACATCATCTCAAACTTATTCGTCTGTGTGTTGAATGTCGCGTGACGGTCGGCCGCGCGGTAAGATTGATAAAGCGATTTTTATACCCTTAATGGAATATTATTCCTAATTTTTTTTAAGTGAAACTTTTATTACATCGTCTCAAACTTTTTCGTCTGTGTGTTGCATGTAGCGTGACGGTCGGCCGCGCGGTAAGATTGATAAAGCGATTGTTATACCCTTAATGGAATATTATTCCAAAATTTTTTAGTTAAATGTCTATAATGTGACAAAAAGTTTCACTTTTATCGTGGTTTCATAAAACCACACAGGTTTTTAGTTAAATGTCTATAATCTGAAAAAAGTTTCACTTTTACTGTGATTTCATAAAACCACAGGTTTTTATTTTATTTTATGACATACAAACTTTGTCCTTAAAATAACGAAACCGAAAAAATAGGTTGTTAGAAAGTTTTCGCGATTATTCTTTCCGGAGATTATTTCAAAACTTTCAAAAATATTTTTATTAAATTATTTCAAAATGACGTTCTAAATTCGACTGGATTTTTTATAACCGACTTCAAGAATGAAAGAGGTTCTCAATTCAATCGGTCCACCCAGTAAGGGTGGACCGATTTAATGATTTTTGTTTTAATCAAAGGTGGTGCGTGTCATGTTAATTGCGAACTAACAAGTACTTTTCGAGTTATATCTAATAATGCGTCTTTACTTGACTATTTTTTCCTCGACCTACGTTGTATTATACCGCATAACTTTTCACTGACTATACCGATTTTAATGATTCATATTTTCTTCGAAAACTGATACTTGTCTTGTATTCCAATTTAAATTTTATTGAGACCGGATCTTTGATACAGTAATTTTTAATATTTGATAACGCGTATTTACTCGACTATTTTTTCGGCTACTTACGTTGTATTACTGGTCGATGTAATTGAATTCGGTTTTGTTTATTGTTTGTGGGCAAACATAATTATTTATGTAGTTGTGGGCTCGATTTTCCGCATTTAGACTCAATATTGGTCCATTATGCAAAATGGACTATTAATCTATACCTATATATAAAAATCAATTGCTGTTCGTTAGTCTCGCTAAAACTCGAGAATGGCTGGGCCAATTTGGCTAATTTTCATCTTGAAATGTTTGTGGAAGTTCAGGAAAGGTTTAAACGGTGAGAAACATAAATAATATGTAACGGAAAATACTAAAATCGACGATTTAATCTTCCAATACAAAATGTTCAAAATGTTTTTTGTCAAAAACGTTGTCAATTGGTTGTCAAATATTTATAGGTGCGTTCAGAAAGTGTTTTATGTATATTTTTTACAAATATACGTAGGTGATACGAAGTAGTCTATTACTAATAATAAAATATATATTATACTAATATTAATAACTAGCTGACCCCGCAAACGTTGTTTTGCCATTTATGTTATTAACCCCCGCAACCCCCTCTTGTGGGTGGAATTTTGTAAAAACGATTCTTAGCTGACTTTTACTTAGCAAAAGGAATATTCCTACCAAATTTCAAGTCTCTAGGCCTTATAGTTCCAGAGATATCGTGATGAGTCAATGGGTGGAAATCTCTTATATCTCTATAATCTCTCGCTATATAGACTAGCTGACCTGGCGAACTTCGTACCGCCTTTTTTTTCTTAAATATAATAATTACATTTACCAAAATAAAATATAGCCTATCTTTCAAGTTGGATTAAACTGCACACGGTGTGCAAATTTGATTAAAATCGGTTAAGTGGTTTAGGAGTCCATTGAGGACAAACATTGTGACACGAGATTTATATATATTAAGATTATTTATTTATGTATGTTAAATCAAAAATTTTTTACTGGGTGGACCGATTTCGATGATTTTTTTCGAAAGGTGGTGCTTATCCTGGTGTGTGTTTTCCCATTTTCGTACCATTTCTTATTAATGCTCAGCTCCTATTTGTCATAGCGTGATGTCAAAGCCATATAAGGCCATATGGCCTTCCTTGGTAAAGGGACTATCCAACACAAAAATAATTTTTCAATTCAAACCAGTAGTTTTGTAAAAGCTTTGTTAATCAAACAAACAAACTTTATAATGTTAAGTATAGATAGACACAATCATATACCAGCACTTACCATACCAATGATGATAGAATAGCAAGCGTCAATTTATGTTTTGATTTTATAGTTTTATTATTTTAATTTTTTAAACATCATAGTAATCCTTAAGGAGTAAAATCCGGTTACGTGTTGGAGCTTATACAAAATTCTTTTATCACTTGATTTACCCGCATCTAAGTTTTCTATTAATATATTTAGACTACATAAACCCTACTTCGAAAACAACTTCTAAATTTTATATATATAAAAAACACTAATCTAATGAGGACCCCTTTGGTGTAATAGTGCATGTATGTGTTTGATTGATTTCCGCTCTTTATGAATATTTGTGTTTATACAAATATTTATTTCCGGTCTGGTTGTCTATCCTTGTGGGACTTCCCACCATGCTTCGGAAAGTACGTAAAGCTCATTGTACATAATACGTCGGTCCTGGTCGTTATCAAATACTTGAGATGACTATGTGTAAAGAGGACTATGCCCAGCAGTGGGACGTTACAGGTTTAATGAATTATAATAAAAAACTAACCAGTCGCAACGCCCATGTCCGTAACCTTCAATTGTCCTTGCTTGATCATAGCTTCATAATTAGGCTTAATACTCGTCAGCTCCGTATTGAAGAGGCCAAACATTGGCCCTTGGTTGGGATCCTCTTCATATGTGAATAAAACTTGGATATCCTTGATCAGGGCACGCTGTACTGTCGCATACCACGACTGTGTTACCCTGTGTACATAAACAAAATTAAATAATGAATAGGGGCTTGTCTATAAGATGTCACTATTAGTAATAAGACCATTTCATTCCTTTGTACTTTTTATAAGTTAGAGTATTTTTATTTGTCATATTTAAATGAAAATGTTTCATGTCCAGAGGGTGGGACCATTAGATATGTATCCCATAACTGGTTGGAACCGCTACGGGTACGCGACCCCGGACTGCTCCAGCTGCTAGTGTCACACACCCATGCCTGTAATCCGCGGCACTGGTATCCCTAACCCCAGATCCTGTTCTCACATAAATCCTTCCCACCTATCCTTCTTCTTAGCCAAGTATTCCCAAGGAGGGTTGATGTCAGGCAGGCGGCCGGTCGTAAAATATACCATGCCAAATCTTTTACAACATGAGCTCCATGACTCGGGCGCGGTCAGTACTTAGATGGGTGACCGCTTGGGAACACCGCGTAATGTTGGGTTTTTGTTTTTTTCAATTACTTTTTTTAAATGTTTTTTTTTTTGTATTTTAAATTTGTTTTTTTTTTAATTTTTTTAATTAGTTTTTTTTAAATTAGTTTGCCAAGGAAGTTTCACTTCTGACGTGTACTTTTTTTTAAAAGATTAATTATTAGGCATTGAGAACTATAATCTATATAAAATACATGAGAAATATATAATTTTTAGTTTTATACATTTTTTTTTTCATTTTTTGTTAAAAAATCGATTATTTATATATAACATATCTATACTAATATATAAAGCTGAAGAGTTTGTTTGTTTGTTTGGTTGTTTGTTTGTTTGTTTGTTTGTTTGTTTGTTTGTTTGTTTGTTTGAACGCGGTAATCTCTGGAACTACTGGGCCGATTTGAAAAATTCTTTCAGTGTTAGATAGCCCATTTATCGAGGAAGGCTATAGGCTATGTGTCATCATGCTAAGACCAATAGGAGCGGAGTCCACGCCGACGAAGTCGCGCGCAGAAGCTAGTATAATAATAAATATATACACAATACACACGGTTGTCTGTCCCTAAAGTAAGCAACTTAATGCTTGTGTTATAGGTAACAGACTACTGGTATTAGCTACTTTTTTTTTTTCGATAAACATACTTATAAATAACACATATATAAATATATAACTAAATATATATATTACACCCAGACTCGGGGTGGAAATCGAACCCACAACTCCCAGAGCAGAAAGCAGGGTCACTACAAACTGCGCCAACGGGCTAGTCTATTTAGAAATCGATCTTTTAGACCTTGTTTTTTTTATGAATCGATTCATCAGCTTACGATTCGAATCGATTCAAAAATCGATCTTTTTTGGAAAGAATCACCAAGTCTATATAAGATTACAAAGAGACTTAACAGTAATCTGAGTACGCTTCAGCCTGTAAAATCCCACTGCTGGGCTGCAAGGGCTTTCCCCACATAGAAGAAGGATCAGAGCTTAATCCACCATGCTGCTCCTATGCAGATTGGTTGATATATTCCCTACTATGAGTAACGGTCACTATCTGGTGAAAATAATAACAATTGGGATCAACGGCTCTCTGAGGGACGTTGGGGAGACTCACAAGGATTGCACAAACACCTGTATGGCAAATATCTGTATGTCCAATACAAAATTGTTTGTCAAATGTTTGTCATGTGCGGGGATCGAACCCACAATCGCCAGCACAACAGTCACAAGCCAGTGCTGTGAGTGTTGCGCCAATGCGTCAGTAATCTGTGTACCAGGCCATAATTTGGATTTATATATTGAATACCTTCTCGGCATCGTAGTCATAGCTTCCCAGTACTGATCAATGTAAGGGATGATCTCTCTGTCTTTACTGAACATGGTTTTACTACTGCCATCTTTAGAGCTCTCTTGTCTCAGATTAGCGATAGCTGTTATGCACATTTGCGGAAATGCTGAAAAAAAATAAAATAATTATCAATGAATATTCAAAGTAAGGCACATTGTTTTATTAAAACATCGTCATCTACTAATCTTATATTCTTTGTAAAATATAAAATAATACTAGCTGTTGCTATATATATAACGGAAAACTGTAGATTTTTCTACGATAAGAAGTGGACTTATGATATTTCGTGACGCATATGCGAGCATGATTAAGTTACACACATTTATATACCCAAACTTTAATATTCATAATTTTAGTAAGATTAAATCCAAGTATCGTTAATAATAATGTTACAATTGTTTTGTATCAAAGAAAAAATTATTTAACATTTCATATAAGCTTTTAATTGAGACTGGAAGTTTGTCATCTTGTTATTATTGCTCTGGTTACTTGGTTAATGGAAGATATTTACTTGAAACTTACGAGCTTGATTCTTCTTAAATGTTTCCAATCCAGTAGGTGAACAGTTTTTACATATGAACAGATAGTTTGTCATAAAAGGCACCAATTTACCCAGCTGATAGCCAATACATGATTCGTGGTACCATCTGTTACAAGAAGCACACAATAGCTCGACTATATTCAGATTGCGATCTTTACCACTGTAAACAAATATAAAAAATAAATTATAATTAACTTCGTAACTTAATAGTGTTTAAACGGTTACAAATATTTTATTAAAATATTCATACCAATAACAATTTCCTTGCGTATCCGATGAGCCCTTGTTTTTACTTTTATCGCTATTTTCCCCCGCTTTTTGAAATTCAGATTGCATGTTTTGACTATTGGATGCAATGTCCATTTCGCCAGTTTTCTTAGTCGACTCGATTGATAGGGCCGACATTTTGCCTTTATCAAGAATTTTATAATAAAAGACCCTTCTTTTCAAATATAATAATCATAATTTTCACTTGATTTACTGAAAAATATTAACATTAGGTACGGCTGACAAAGACAATAATTTTTGACAAGAGTTCATTAGACCTGTCACCTGATGCAAAGTAGGTACCTACCAGTTTAGTAACTTTTTTCCTTTGCAGTGTTGCCAACAACTCAGGACCTAATGTCGCCGTTTTTTAGGGCTTGAGTAGCCTAAAGTAGCCGAAATGGAGCTGAGGTCTAAAAAAGTAGCCCAAATGCCAAAACTAAAATAAAACACACTTTTATTAACAATTTTATTTATATGCGAGTACTTTGATTCTGCGTCATCTGTTGCCAGCAATATCAAAGAATCCGCAATACTTTTGCCGTCAACATTTCTGACAAAACTTCAATTATCCACCACCATAGTCCACCACCAACACATTGAATGGTAGCCTGTCAAGTGTCAACTAATTCCTTCACTGCTTAGTGCGCTTGCACGTAAAAATTTGTGCATCGCTGTTTGACTTCTTGGGCTTTATTGGCAGAAATAAACTTTATTGCAAGTAAATCATTGAACTTTCTCCAAAATCGATCGTGTCCAGTGGAAGCAATAAATTATCAAATGATACTTCCGATATTTTATATACTTATTTATTTGATTTGGATGTGTGAGTGCAAATATTAATGATAAACACTTCTATGTGTGGCAGGCGGCAGCGTCGCGTCGATCGTTCCGTGAACTATTTGTATGCGGACATTACAGTCAACTAGTCGCGTGATAAATCCGACAATGCTCAATGTATGGAGCTACGCTAGTGCTTTTGTATGAAACAAGACGTCGGCTCCCTCGCATGTTCAGACACTAAAATTTATGACCAATTGGACAAGAAATTCGAACGATGCATGCTATTACCTACGTTTATGTCTAACTGGCAACTGAATGACCAATAGCAATCGCATTTTTGTTTGAATTGCATTCATATTTTTGCTTGTTGCGTAAATGCGGTAGTAGGGCGAGTCATTTCAGCTTAGACAAGCTATACTTGTTTTAGTATGGGACATAAAACAATAAATATAAATAAATACGGGGTATTCTCCGAGGCATGAAGCTAGCGAAGGGTGTGTCCATCGTTTTCTCTTGATTTTCTCACGCTTTTTAGACTATGCGTGGGGTCTAATTTTTTTTTTGGTTATGTTTATGCTCATTAGTGTTGTGATTTGTTCATTCAACTAAGTAGCCTAAAAGGCGACCAGTCGCCTTTTGGATATTTTTGTCGCCGATTTCCATATCGAGTAGCCTAAATGGTGAAAAATCGCCTACGTTGGCAACACTGTTCCTTTGCTCTTTCGATTAGTTTAGAAATTAAATAATGACACATATGTAATAACATATAAAAACTCTTTGAAAAAAGGATTTTTAGACAAAATTAAAGTAAATTTATCAGTGCTTATGTACGTATATGCCTCATGTTTCTATTCTATATTTCAGTATTTCTTTTTCTAGTTCTAAACGGTCTACTAGTACAAGTACGGAGTACCTATCTTTTAGTTGCCAGCAACAAATATTAAAAAAAAGTTAGATTCAAATTTCAAAAGTCAACGAACACTGATAAATGATAATTGATTAATAATAATAAGTGAATTGGACCTGTTTTTGTTATTGAATAACGTAAATATTTCAATTTATTTGAGTTATATTAATGTTTGACTAGTTTACTAGTTATGGATACTATAACAAGCACTGAAGACCTTTGTCAGGAAAAGAAAGTTACTCAAGAAAATATTCTGTTTGATATTATAAAAGAATTGTGTGGGGATTCAAAAAGTCTTTCACCGAAACTTGTTGGAAAAGTGAGCAGAATTGTTGCTGATTGTGATTTAACTCACTATTCGAGTTTACATAAAATTAGCACCGCTGATGAGAGCACATCTACTTTGCTAGGTATATATTTTATATAAAATTCTCGTGTCATAGTATTAGTTACTCTTACCATACTCCTCCGAAACGGCTGGACCGATTTTTATGACATTTAATGTGCATATCAGGTAGGTCTGTGTATCGACCAACACCTACTTTTCATACCCCTAAGTTATAGGGTAGAGGGGGTTAATGGGTATAACATATATGGCAAAACAAAGTTTGCGGGGTCAGCTAGAAAATTATATGTAGTGGGCGGTTGGTACATTTGGCAGTAACCCTTTGCCCTGTTGTTTTGAGTCTGAGTACAATATTTATACATTTAAAGGAAGAAAGAAAAAAAGATGTGTATCAGTCAGCTATTACAAAAAAAAACACTGTCGTTATACGTCGCAACATTAAGATAGTATGTTTTTTTATTTAAGTAATTGTTTTTTTATAGACCAACTTTAGTAGCAAAACAACTTTTTGCAATTACTTATCATTCACAAATATTTTTTCCAGGATTAATGCATAAGACAAACACAGAACTAACATTTGATGAGCAAGCGGAGTTGAATCAAGCGATCATAAACAAAATTCAGAATAAAATACCATTTTTCACAACAGAGTTAAATAAATTGACACAGAATATAGGTAACGGCAAAACATCTAGAAAGAATGAATTGAAAGAATTACAAGAGAGCTTAGATGAAAAATTAAATACTTTGAAAGAACAAGAAAATGAAAAGGTAGAGCTGATGATGGAATGGCTGAACCATCGTTTGTGTGAGGTTTCATCATTCAGTAATAATTCTAGTGAGCTTTTGAGTCTTAAAACAAGAATATTGGAATTGAAATCTAAGTGCGTAAACCTTTTTATGTACTTTATTTTTTCTAGTCATTTAACTAAAACTTAACAAATTTTACAAGAATCAGAGCCCATTTCACCGATTGCCGTTAAATCTAATACTGTTTTCAAGCAGTGTTGTGTTCCTGTTGGTGAGTAAGGTGATCAGAGCTCCTGGGAGGAATTTGGGGGTAGGGTCGGCAACGCGCTTGCGATACTTCTGGTGTTGCAGGCGTCTATAGGCTACGGTAGTCGCTTACCATCAGGTGAGCTGTATGCTTGTTTGCCAGACTCGTAACATAAAAAAAAAATACCCTGATATCTAAAAGTTGTAGTTTTCTTAATTGTGGTGAACCAGTCCCTGATAGTCTATTTTGCCTCCTGCGGTTATACCTATTTGTAACTTATGTGGAGGATAACCTGTATCACCCACAGGTGAAACCATACTTTAATCTACACTAAAGTTCTAAACTTAGTGTGTTCAGTTCAATGTGCTTATCTCGAGAATCTCGAGATGTACTAGAGATATTTTCGCGGTATAAGAACCAGATGAACGTATCTACAAAAAAATCAAAAAAAGTTTTTTTTCGTAAAACGGTTCACAATATAGTCCTTTATGAATTGCCAAAACGACGTAACGGTAAAGTCAATATTTATCAAATTCCAAAAAAACGAATTAGCTTAAGAACCATTTTCAATTGAACCAGAAAAACGTATTATGAATACCGTTTAAATAGTTCTAATTATCTTCCTACCTCTTTAGAGCTATAAGAACGTATTTCTAAAAACAATATTTTTATTCGATTAGAATATAGTTTGTTTGGCAATATTATAAAAACCAGAAGAACGTAAAAGCTTATACGTTGTTTTGGTCGTTACAAAATTTTGTTTTGATGCTTAGTTTAAAGAGCCAGTGTAACGTTTGTGTATTTACGTTTTATTGGCACAAACATTTTTGTTAGATAAATAATACAAATCAATGGCCAAAACGATGTTTTACGATTTACGTTTATGTGGCAGTACTATTGTTTGAAAATAATTAAGGGTCACACTAACGTATGTCAACCAAATTTTAAAAATATATATATTACGTCTGCGTAAGCACATATAAATAAATAATTTCTATTTTTTTCAAAGCTCTAAGAGTATGGCAATACATAGAAAAAAATTTTTTTTACCATACTAGTATTTTATTTGTATTAAAAAGCTGGTAAAGTTTAAAGAGCCGAATTTTCACAGTATTTTTGCTTTCCTGTAAAATTGAGAAAATGTAGATACGTTTATCTGACTCTTACACCGCGTTTTAGTGGTGGATATTCCATTTATTAGAAAATCCTTGTTAGACTATGTAATATTAGGCTATGAACATGAACAATAGGATTGGAGTGCCAATGAAAAATATTTCGTAAGCAGAGAATATGTATTATTTTTCAACAATGACATAAATTATGGAATAATTGAAAAAAAATTATGTGTTGATGTAATACAGGCTTTTGTGAATTATTTTTTTACTTATAAATTTATTATGTGTATTTATACATATACATGATTCCTTCCTTTTTTCAGGATATTACATTTACAAATATTAAGAAACATCTTTACAGAGACCAACCAGTCCATTAAAGCTTACAGTGAAATACACAAAGACCTTAAAGACAGCATCAAAGAAACTGAACAAAGAATTAAAAACTTTAAAGAAATTATTCAAAGTGATTACATATAATTAATGTTTTGATTGTTATTTTTATATTTTTTTGTGTTGTCAAATTAAATAATGTTGATAAATTATTTTACTGATTTTTTTTTATTTCCGTTGTGTAACATTAGTTTTTACAATACACAAAAATTATGGTAACAAATACCAAACAATTTTTAGGTAATCTCATTCTCTCGCCGACTTAATAATATGAACCACCAACAGAATTAAATGTCTAAAAAAATTACAATGTATTATGTTATGTATATGCTTAGGTATTAACCTACATACAATTATTAATCATATACAGTATACAGGGCATTCCACGGGTAATGGACAATTAAGAAATGTCGATGTTTCCGATTATAGTAATTTTCTAATTTCTTTACAAATTACTAAAATCGGAAACATCGACATTTTATACTTAAAATTAGAAATTTAGAATATTACCACTAGATACATTACCATACATTTATATTTTTGTTTCTATAAAGAAGATTCACTTCAACAAAAACTGTTAATTAAATTACTTATTATTAGAATCGTCTTAATATCTAGACTGCATAACTGTTTAAACAACTTAGTACATAGCAAAAGTACAAGACCCGAATATACAGGCTGTTCGATTCTTATTAATTAGGTATGTTACAATTTTTCTTATGCGGAACTTGATCTACAACGTACCCTCTATTTGAAGGAACGCATTTTTTTTTTTTTTTTTATATCACTAATTCGGCAAACAAGCATACGGCTCGCCTGATGGTAAGCAATTACCGTAGCCTATAGACGCGTGCAACACCAGAAGCATCGCAAGCGCGTTGCCGACCCTATCCCCAATTCCCCCCCAGGAGCTCTGGTCACCTTACTCACCAACAGGAACACAACACTGTTTGAAAGCAGTATTATTTGGCTGTGGTCTTCTGTAAGGTCGAGGTACTACCCCAGACGGGCTGCTCCATTTTTTGAGCAGGAAATTTCCTGCTGTGCCCTACCTCAGTTAAAGTTTACCTCAGTTTCGGAGTCGGACAATCTATATAAACAATTTTTTATCGCACTAGTAAGTAGTATATAACTATATACCTATATACTTAAATACAAAGAGAAGTGATTGTTTATCCTTTGATATGGAAAATTTATTTCTTCGTTTTGCTTTAAAATAACGTACAATTTAAATCAAAGTGTTCACCTAGTTTTTTTTATATATATATAACATAAAATACATAGGATAAACATACAAATAAATTACACTCTGACTCGTGGCGGGAATCGAACCCACAACCCCTGGAAAAGAAATCAGTCGGTACAAACCGCGCAAACAGGCTAGTCTAAGTTCATAAAAGAGATATTAATTTTAAATGGGTATCTTTCTCTTCAATATAGTAGATACAGGTTGGGGGTTGGAGGACTACAGGTTGGGGGTTGGAGGACTACAGGTTGGCGGTTGGAGGACTACAGGTTAGCGGTTGGAGGACTACACAGGTTGGCGGATATATTATTTACTGTGTCGAGTAACGATCACAGCTATCGATTATCGATGATAACAATCAGGACCGTCAGCTTTACGTAATCATTAAGGTACGATGAGGAGATCCATAGGAACGGAAAACCAGACCAGAGACAGGTATATGTACAAAAACAAATATGACTAACAACACTGAGTGGAAATCGAAATGACGACCGCCAACGTTTAGACGTCTACACGCATCACTACCTACACCAAAACGGTCTTCAGAAGTGAATACCTACCCATTTTTGTTTAGGTATAACATACCTACATAAAATAAAATGTGATTTATATAAAACTAGCTAAGGGGCCATCCATAAATTACGTCACACGTTAAGAGGGGGGTAGGGGGTCGACGAAGTGTGACAATGTGTGACAAGGGGGAGGGAGGGGTCAACATTTTGTGACGTCACATTTCCAAATATAATAATATCAAAACGTAAGTACAAAAACATGATATTTCAACTACCTAATAAATAACTAACTTCAAAAATTAAAGTTTTATTTGTTTTATAGGCGAATTGACTTTTATTAAACTGAAAATAAAAATAATATCGAAACTGTCATCAGTTTTCTCATGCAAAATTGCACAATATGTGACTTCACACTAGGTGGGGGGGGGGTCTCATAAATGTGACCATCTGTGACAAGGACGGGGGAGGGGTCGAAAAATCGAGAAATTCGTGTGACGTAATTTATGGATGGCCCCTAACCCGGCGAACTTCGTACCGCCTAAAAGTCGATTATATTACTTAACACTTAAACTTTATGATTCAAATTGACTTTCAAGTAGATATTATTATTTATTACGTATCTTTCGTATGGGAATATAGGAAAGTGTTGTTTTTAGACTTTTTCAGGCAATTTTTTAAATTTTTCTCTCCGTAACAACCATCCTCGTACTTCAAGGAATATTATAAAAAAGAATTAGCGAAATCGGTTCAGCCGCTCTCGAGATTTGCGCTTAGCAACATATTCAGCGATTCATTTTTATATAAGTATATAGAGATTAACAATCCTTTCACTTTAAAATTAACAATCCTTTCACTTCGTATTATTATTATTTTTTGTGTACCCACACATGAGCAAATTATAAACATTTTAAATCATATCAAGATTTTTCTATCCAGCGGGATTTGAACCCGCGCCTCTGACGTACCGTGTCTGCGCTCTGCCAACTGAGATATGGATCCACATCTCGCTGGGTCGAAATTCTTGATAATTATGATGGTTTTTATTTTTATTTTTGGTTTTTCACGTCAGAGGCGCGGGTTCAAATCCCGCTGGATCGAAAATTTTTGATATGATTTAAAATGTTTATAACCCTTTCGCTTATATGTTTTTTTTATAATTATCTACTTTTAATCCCATTGCTGGGCATGGGGTAGTACAACAGGCGGGTGTACGACCTAATTAGCCATTTCTTCCAAGCAGTCCTAATAACAAAAAAAAAATGATAATATCGAGCTCGATGTGTAGATAAATTAATAATATAATTATCGAATATAATATCTATCTACAAAGTACGAGTAGGTACTTATATAATCGTTAACGATAAACGTTGGTATCGCGCGATCACCAACGTTAGTTTTTTGGCGCGCCTAATTAAAGGTTAACATTCATGATTAATCAAGCCTCAAGGGTCAACTTTCAATTACATTATTTATCTCTATTCTGTTGAACTTGTAACCAAAGATGACTCAGTCTTGTTCAAAAGTCAATACGAATACAATATAAACTAGAAATAAAGTAATTTGACTTTTATTAACACAGCTGAATAGTGCAAAGGAATATAGTGTTAAACGCATCAACGCGTCAGTTGTAAATTGTAATCCCACCAAAAACATTCTGTAAAAAAACTAGCCAAGTCTCGATGGAGCTGCTTACCTCTAAAAAGTAATGAAATCTAGACAAAGTCGTACCAAGTCTAAGGTTCATTACTGCGATTTCTTTATTATTATAGTTAATGTTGTGTCACTTGGCCGTTAAAGGGTACACAAGGGTACACATTTTAGGCGGTTGTTGATAACACATGAATTCAGCATTGACAATGCTGACTTCTGTTCTCTTATTTTTGGAGCGTTAAATCGACCACCGATCTAACATAAAATAGACGTACAGACGGACTTCTATCAATGATTAGAAGTCCGCTGGTACTGGAAATAATTTTTTATACAGTTTGTTTCAGGCTTGCCTATACAAAAGTATTATTGAAATACGCAGCTTTATCAAGCCTACAATTGACTGGTTATTCAATCAACGTTTTCCAAGTGGCAATTTTCCATCGTCAATGGGTAGCGGTTCTGGCGACAGATTGGTGCAATGGTGTCATGTAGCACCTGGTTTTGTACCCTAGTATATCCTTCAACGGCCAAGTCACACAACATTAACTATAATAATAAAGAAATCGCAGTAATGAACCTTAGACTTGGTACGACTTTGTCTAGATTTCATTACTTTTTAGAGGTAAGCAGCTCCATCGAGACTTGGCTAGTTTTTTTACAGAATGTTTTTGGTGGGATTTCACTTCTTTTTGTAGAAAGTAGAAACGTGGGCATATTCAGGCATATATTTATTTTTAGAATTTCTTATTTGACACATTTTTTTTTCTTTTTAGGAACAGTTTTTTTTTTATTATTACAATACAAATATTTCTTTTCCTTTCTTCCGGTTCTGATTCTTGTACTTGACGTGTTGGTACCACCACTCTTAGTCCAATGCATTATATTTTGACCAAATTTTGAGCGAAATTAATATTTTAGTGTAATTTGTGTAATATTCGAGTAGAATTAAGTTAAGAGAGTAGGCAGAGGGGAGGCATTCGCCCAGCAGTGGGACGCTATAGGCTAGATTAAATTAGAAGATGTGATCTGATTTTTGCAATGACAGTCGATTTTTTTATGTACCAACTAGCTAGGCCTCGCGGTTTCACCCACTGTGATTTGAGGAAAAAAATAGCCTTCCTTCTTCTTAAAGCATAACCTTTCTCTTTAAATAGGATATCCACCTCAGAGGAATTTTTCAATTCGAATCAATAGTTCTTGAGATTAGCGCGTTTAAACAAACAATTCAACTTTCAGGTTTACAATATTAGTATAGATTAGTACAGATTAAGATATATAAAACATATCTTTTACACTTCCGCGGCGAAAATATTTATATGATTTTGATTGGATTGACAGAATAATCTGGAATTTTTCAAGGAGACCAATCAATTTAACTTTTTTTTGTATCTAATTCAATCAATTGAACTTTCTTTTTTTGTAATCTAATTCTTTTGTACATTTATTATTTAGTTTACACTAAATAAATTTCTGAACGCTCGCATAAATAAATATTTGACAGCCAATATGTATAATGTCAATCCGTTTTCATTACTGACATTATTAATTTTTAATATCTAAAATACGCCAATATCCGTATATTGTGGATATATGTTGTCGATTCGAAACCTTTATTTAAATACGTTCTTTAATTTAAGGGTAGTGTTTACCATATCGACGAGATGAACATTAAATGTTTGACAGTTACGAAACACGAACATAGTTCCATACAAATTTTCATTCCCACCTTTCAACCCCTTACACCCTGTTTTTCGCATTATATTTTATGTAAAGGTGGTATATCGATCTCTTCTAATAGTTTGATTGGGCTCTTGTGTTTTTTAATCAGGGTCACCAGGTACTCCAGATCTTCGATTATCCTAGTTTTTATAGTTTTCCCTTTATGTAGCCATTAAACCCTAACTCTGTACCAAATTTCAGCTCTCTGAGTTTATGGGAAGTACTAGTTCTATTTTGATGATCATGAGTGAGTGAGTGAGTGTCGTAAATGCGAAACTTTGCTTTCGCTTAACTTCTGAACTAAATGACCTACAGACTTGAAATTTTGGATTTTAAGTATGTGATTATAGCTTACTCGATGACGAAAATGTCAGCGTTCTGGTCTTATCCAGAGGTTCTCAAATAGGGGCCTGAAAATGCGGCGAAATGGTTCGGGTAAAGGATGGTACGGCAGTGTTTGCTTCGCGCTCGACTTGGCGGGGGCACTGCCGTGCCCCCCGATATAATGTAATACTTTAGATAACTGAGTCAACTACCTACATAAGGACAATAATCACAAGATTATTTTTAGTAATTTCTTAGACTCGAACCGATGTGGAAGTTTGTTCTATGTTAGAGTATATTACGTCCATGAACAACGTTTAATGTTATAAGAAATAATGGATACAGTTGTAGAGAAATTTTAGTAAGTTTTTTATTTATTTATCTTATTAAGATTATTTATTTTGTTAAGTACTTAATTAATTTAAAATTACACACATAAGGGCCTATGCAAACCACGTTTTTTAAGCGCGCCGTCGACGCGCGTTTCTAAACGCGCATCGACAGCGCGTTTGTATCGCGACATACGCGCGTTTGCATCGCGTCTGTATCGCGTGACACGCGCGTCGACGGCGCGTTTTTATCCTACAGAGCAGTTTGTTGGCTTTTGTATCGATTCAAACGCGCGTCATACGCGCGTTTGCATCGCGTTTGTTTTGCGTCACACGCGCGTTTGCATCGCGTCTGTATCGCGTTTAAAAAACGTGGTTTGCATAGGCCCTAAGGGCCTATGCAAACCACGTTTTTTAAACGCGCCGTCGACGCGCGTTTAAAAAGCGCGCGTAGACGGCGCGTTTTTATCCTATAGAGCAGTTTGTTGGCGTTTGTATCGATACACACGCGCGTTTGCATCGCGTTTGTATCGCGTTTGCATCGCGTGACACGCGCGTTTGCATTGCGTCTGTATCAGTACATACGGCACATACGCGCGTTAACGGCGCGTTTTAAAAACGCGCGTCGACGGCGCGCTTTTATTATACAGGTGTGCAAAGGTCTACAGGCTGCGTCTAACTCGCGTGTGTATCGCGTTTGTATCGCTACAAACGCGCGTCGTCGGCGCGTTTAAAAAACGTGGTTTGCATAGGCCCTAAAACATAAATCTATACTAATATATAAAGCTGAAGAGTTTGTTTGTTTGTTTGTTTGAACGCGGTAATCTCTGGAACTACTGGGCCGATTTGAAAAATTCTTTCAGTGTTAGATAGCCCATTTATCGAGGAAGGCTATAGGCAATGTATCATCACGCTAAGACCAATAGGAGCGGAGTCCACGCCGACGAAGTCGCGCGCAGAAGCTAGTGTTATAATATAGTAACTAAAATAATCAAATAAAATATAATCCTCATTGGATTCCTTATTTTACTCTGATAATTCTAAACAACTGCGGGAAAGCCTTAAGTCGTTATTTATATCATTAATATAATTTATAGTGATAATACTTTGACTCTAGTTTACTACAGAATATATAACCTTTTGTAGTTAACACTTAAATATAGGTACGTACATGCATCTCCATATTAAGAGTTTTTTAAGTACATATCTATAGAAGTATAGACACAAAAATGCTAATGGATTCCCAAGGAAAACGAGATTGTCGTTCTTGGTCGTTATTAAAATACCTTTAAATGAACTTTTATTAACTTTATACATATAATAAAAATATAAATGCCTGCTGTTTGTAGCTCCGCGGTTTCACCCACGTTAATTTGAGGGAAAAACGTACCAAAATATTTTTAAACCATTATTCTAACTCAGGCGGCTTACAACGGCGCGCAGCGCGAAGCGACGTTGATGGTTGATTCATTTGATTTTTAACCGACTTCCAAAAAAGGAGGAGGTACTCAGTTCTACTTTTTTTTTAAAGTGAAACTTTTAATACATACGTGTGCGTGTTGCATGTCGCGTGATGGTCGGCCATCTCTTATCATTTCCTAGAACTAAGACACTAATGACAACATACAACTGATGTAAAATACCTATTAAAACGTAGATGGCGTGCAAAGAATCAGGGCCGCGCCGACCCCTCACAGCGCCTGTGTGCGAACTTGTGCAAACTTTTGACTGGGTAGACCGGGTAGACAGATTTCGATAAAAAAAATTTTAATCGCAAGGTGGTGTCATATGGTCCCATTTAAATTTAACTGAGATCTGACAAGTACCTACTTTTCGAATTATATCTAGTAATGCTTATTTACTTGACTATTTATTCGTCGACCTACGTTGTATTCTTATTGTATTGGATAACTTTTCACTGGGTGTACCGATTTTGATAATTTTAATCGAAAGCATGAGCTATAAGCAATTAATATATAATGTGCAAATCTGAAAAAAATATAAACAGGTAAAATTAAAGTATGATTTTTCTTCAACGATCTTATTATTACGTTATCGATATCATAGTAGGTTGTAGGTAAACGCTAAAGGTGTTTAACCGATAGCTTATCTTATTCCAACGCCTCTTTATTATATATATATATATATATATATATATACAATAAACTATTAAATATTCCAATAGGTACGGTCACCAACCCGCCTGCCCAGCGTGGTGACTATGGGCAAAACACATGAGTTCACGACTCACGTCATTTTTGGCGCGAACTTGAGTAGGCCTATGTCCAGCAGTGGACTGCGATAGGCTGAAATGATGATGATGATGATATATTATACACAAATAATAATATATTTAAATAAAGCCTTTCACATGTTTTACTCTTGGGCTATAATATTACAGTACCTCCCGATTTAGAACAACTGAAAGTTCATTTCTATAGTATGTATATTAAGCTAATACTATACCTACATACTTAATAGAAAAGGTATGAATGTACGTTTTTATAGTAAGATCATTTACTGATAAATACGATGTGGTGAAATGGCTTAGTATTCGTATTTATATTAGAGAATACCAAATCCTTAATAACCTATATGCAAAACATTTATATTTCATATTATTTATATTAAGATGTGTCTTGTACTATATATAGATAGCAGTCTTATATATATACTAGCTGCTGCCCGCGACGTCGTCTGCGTGCGTTCACTGCTCGTTCCCCGTAGGTGATAGCGTGATAATATGTAGCCTATGTTCTGACCCGACTTCTTAATAATATTCGTGCCAAATTTGAAGTAAATCCATGCAGTACTTTTTGAGTTTATCCCGGACATACATTTGAAGAAATAAAGGTTCACTGCTCGTTCCCCGTTGGTGATAGCGTAATAATATATAGCCTATGTTCTGACCCGACTTCTTAACAATATTCGTGCCAAATTTGAAGTAAATCCATGCAGTACTTTCTGAGTTTATCCCGGACATACATACAGACAAACAGACAAACAGACAAAAATTCTAAAAACTATATTTTTGGCTTCGGTATCGATTGTAGATCACACCCCAAGTATTCTTTTAAAAAAATATTCAATGTACAGTTTTGACTTTTCTACCATTTTATTATATGTATAGATAGTTTAATGACATGAGCCTTTTTTATTAGGAATAAGAACAAAAACGGGAATATTATGGATATGAGGTTTCGGATAAGGGTATAAAAATATTTCAAACATTTGACCTAGCCACTAGCCACGCGTTGCTGTGGCTCAGTAATTATAATAGATTGAATCAATTTTTTACTAATTCTTTTGATAGAAACAAATAAATAATTTCTAAAAAAAAATTAAAAATTGATTCATTCATATGGGATTGAAAATAAAATAATCTAGAAATAGTAATACAGTGCCATCTAGCGGATATCTGTGCAACTTAGATGCCAAACCGCCATCTATTAGGATTTTATAGTACTAACCGATAAATACACACTAAAGTAGTATAATAAACATTTAATTTGCAATAACAAATATTGAGATAAAATCTACCTTATGCCCCAAGTTGGACCAAATTCTTCCTATTGGCAAGGTGCGAAGTCATGGTGGAGGTAAGCCGAATCGACACAAGCGTACGCAGTGGTGAATTTTTGAACTAAACGGAGATGTTTTAAGACTCTGTCGTATAAAAAATACACGTAAACATTTTAATTTTTTATCAATAATAAAATTTTAATAAAATGAGCAACCGGAGTTGCTGTGTCGTTAATTGTAGAAATACTAGCAGAAAGAGTGAGTGTAAATTTTATACATTTCCAACTGCGAAATGGAAAATAAATCAAAGAAAAAAGTGGATAGTAGCAGTAACAGTAAGACGGCGAAAATAAGTAGTATCATAACCTTAATTTCAGTATTAATAATAAAAGAGTATAACAGGCATTTGGAAACTGGTAAATGTTGTTGACACAATAATATATTATCTAAATTAGTAATTTGAAATATAAATGTTTTTACTTGTGGAATTTATCAAAATTTAATAAACTATTGTATGTATTTTAATAAGAATTTCATATAAATAATGAAAAATATTTTGCTACTCTTTAGATTAAACAACGTGTTTATTAAATTTAAAAAATTTAGTTACTAATTTGGAACTCAATTCGATGATTTACTGCTTGAAACCCAGTTTTGATGATGACTGAATGAAATGACTGATGATGAAAAAAATTAATATTTTACGTTATCTTCAAGATTGAGCTATTACATTATCTTTTTATTTTTATTCTTTACTTTTACCTTTACAATTATAATTATACTCTTTGTTTCCAAAGTTTGTTTCCTTTTAGTTTTGTTAAAATTAATTTTACAACTCATATGTACTCAGCTATGCTTTAGAAATTAGAATTGACCACAGATCAGATTACACACAGATAGTACAAAACTATAAAGCTAGCTAGAATTGACTTAATCTAATCATGTAAATATTACCTAAATAATTTGTTTATCAATGATACTTACGTTTTTTTTTAGATATTTAATTCAATATAAAATAGCACGTAATTTCGTCAGTTCGTCACTACATTTTTTTCACATATTGATAGTTATTTTAACAATAAAAAAATAGTAATTATTGTCAAATATCATTAATATACTGCCAATCAGAGATTATATCTGCCAATACTGTCCCCTTTTAGTTCATACCTAGAGTGGCGCTACCGTCACGCACCTAGCCAATAATCAGGCAGAAAATGCACCTGCTGAGTATTCTGCCAAGAATGGTTCATTACATAATTATGTATTATACTGACCTGCAGAACAATATCTGTGAGACACCCACTTTTTTGCTTTATTCCAGACTCGTCTGAAAGGGTCTGAAGGGTCTGCCTCAACCTCAAGGCTCCGTTCTCAGTCCCTTACTTTATCGTCTTTATACCTACGATCTCGATATGTCTGTTGATAATTTTCGTAACATCCGTAACAACTGCGTACTGCAGTACGCAGATGACATAATTTTATATTAAAATCCAATTCTATTGAAAATATATACATACTTTCGACTTAGCTCTGCTTTGCCTATAACCTAGGCCAATGGCTGTCGTATATCTGTTTATTCTTACCTATAGGTAAACAAAAGCCAGGTAGCCACCTTTACTAGAAAAATAGTAACCCGTGTTTTTGATTTGGTTTAAGAAGGTTCATTTTGTAATAAGCGTAGTATATTGTAAGATGGACTAAGTAGGATAATCTATTACAGTTATAAAGACGACATGCTACAAGTAAACGGATAATATTAAAGTAATTAGGCTCCAATTATTATCATATTTGGATATTTTTAAGAAAAAAGAGATATATAAGCAACTCAAGATTTACAAGAAAAGTTTACGGGCCTCGGCCACTAGATGGCATGTTACTAGTTTCTCATTGGACCCATAGATGGCATAATTTATTTACAATATATTTTAATTGAGGATTTTGTGATTATTGAAAAACCACAAATTGTCCAAATTGACCATTTATTTAATCAATTTGTCATTTAATAATTTAATAATTTAATAATTTGAGATATTTTTACAATGAAAAACACATGCTTTATTTATTAGATTTTGCCTCGCCGCTGACCTATATGTTACGCGAAAGACGAAACGTTGGCGCGATTTAATTCCGTACACCGCCATCTGTTATTGACTTTAGGTACTAGGTTTTGGCACTAGCATTTAAATTTAGGGGTATTGACCAAAAGACGGCGCTAGTTTCCATACATTTCTTTTTTTCTAATTAATGTACTACAGTTGCATGCCCCTGAAAAAAGAATTAAGAAATGCTATTATCTTTTTTTTTCAGTTCCATTTCGGAAGCGTTAGGTATAAAATGGGCACCATTCAACGTACCTCTATCGCGTCGTCTCCAGACCTTGGCGTTGGCAGGCTGGATGTGCACTGTGATGTTAGGAGAGGTGACCTCTGTTTTCCTCTTCATACGACTGTTGTATTCCTCATATTGGTGGCTGGCGCTCTTATATGGATGTTGGATGATAAACGATCTCGATGTTTGCAATAAAGGTGGAAGGAAGTAAGTTTTTACTCTGTTTCAATATTTTAATCTTTAAACTTATATTATAAAGCTGAAGAACTGGTTTGTTTAAACGCGCTAATCTCAAGATCCACTGGTTCGAATTTTTCGAATTGTGTTGGAGAGCCCATTTAGCAAGGGAGGCTATAGGCTGATTTTTCTCAACCTAATGCGTGTGAAACCGCGGGTCTCAGCTAGTAAATAACAAGAGATTGAAAACTTTGTTAGTTGTGATATAGAACATCTAATGTTACTGTAAATTACTCTAATATCATTTAAGTAAAAAGTTGTTTTATTCGAAACTACGATGTTTATTTTTCATATGTACAAGATTTATCCGACAGAATTTTCTACTATGTATAAAAAATAATATACTCGTAATTATTGAACGTTCTCAATAATCTAACTTCTTAAATGTTTTTGCATATTTTCTTAAATAAAGTGTTAACTTTAGTTCAGTGAATTGTAGCTAGGTGTTAGCCCACTTAAATTATTCTGATAACAAGATCCAAGATAAGTAACCCGTAATAATCTTAAATTGTTTTAAGAAATGTAACGCTAACTGTATTTCAGGATAGAATGGGTGAGAAACTGGACATTGTGGCGCTACTACTGTGATTACTTCCCTGTAAAATTAGTTAAAACCACCGAATTGGACCCCAATAAGAATTATCTATTCACCTGCTTTCCCCATGGAATAGTATGTTCCGGAGCTTGCGGCGCATTTGCAACAAATGCCTTAAATTTCTCCAAAGTATTTCCAGGAATGACTTCCCATATGATAACACTTGGAAGCCATTTTAAAGTACCATTCTTTAGGGAATTCATTCTTTCAATGGGCTCTTGTGCGTCTTCTCAAGAGAGCTTATTATACTTACTAGATAAGAAAAAGCACAAAGGAAAGTGTGTTGTGCTATCTGTTGGTGGAGCAGCTGAAGCGTTAGACTCCCACCCGGGTGACTACAAAATTATTTTAAGCAGAAGAAAAGGATTTATCCGCATTGCAATTCAATCTGGGTAAGTGGATATTGATATTCTAAGACAGCCGAGTTAGTGATAGAGTGAGAATAGTTAGAGATAAGGCCGCCTAGACCTATGTCCATCAAACCTGTGTTACGATAACTGTGTTTGGGTATCTTACCGCCGATTTCAAAAACCTATCTAAAGTTAAATTACGCCAGATATATAGCACAAATGTTAATTTGCGTTTTAATAAGCAATCTGACCTTGGAATATCCTCAACTTTGACCTATCTTTGAGGACGCTGTGCTTACTGAAGATAGAGAAAACAATAGAAAAAAAGAAGTGTTTCAATAACGTACTGACGGTTACCTTTTGTTTCTTTGAAGTGCAATCTATTAAAAGTTACGTAGGTATCTGCTGAAATCAGGTGTTTAACTCATTAGTTAAATGATTTTATAATAGTTTTATTTGAAATAATAGTGTTATTAATCACAAAAGTGATAATGAGACGTATTGCAGTATGTGAAACTAATTTGTTTTTTGTGATTTTGAAATTTTTAAAACTTAATAGATTTTTTTTGGTCACGTTAACAATAATACATCAAGTACGGTTATACTTATTATGTAGCAGTGTATGGTCAGGTATATACACAATAAAAGAGAAAAAATCTGCAAATAAATAAAAATGTGTATCACGCCATCGTAGTTGTTAAATGTGAAATTAGGTGTTTACTCGTGACCCAAAGTATCAGATTAATTACCTAACTTGAGTATATATTGACTGTAATCATAAACTAAATAATTTCCAGGGCTCCACTAGTGCCAGTCTTTTCTTTTGGCGAAATAGACGTATTCCGTCATATGAGCAACCCTCCGGATAGTTTTCTGCGGAAAGTGCAGGAAAAAGTTCGACAGATCACAGGAGTATCACCGATTTTTCCTATTGGACGAGGGGTTTTTCAATATTCCTTTGGGATATTGCCACTAAGAGCTCCAATTACTATTGTCGGTAAGTAAAACCTAGCTATGTGTGACAATGAAATTATTATTTTACGATTTTTTAAATCACAAACAATGCTAGATCACAGAGCTGTATTTTTAATAACAAAGTAACAAAGAAATATCGTTCTTGACGTATTTTTTGCTAAGATTTAAAACAATTAATAAAGTATGAAAATGAGAAATTTAACGAATATTTAGGCACTGATATAAAAAGAAAATATATAAAGTTTCAAGTTTTGTGATTCAACAGACGAGCATTGTGACGGACGGACAAAGAAGAATCGTTAAAAAACGAAAATACAGTTTCTAGCTGAGAATAATTTAGGTATATCCATTGAGATATTATGTACTACGTACTAGAGAAGCTATTTCAAATAAAAGTTATGAAACACTTTTGATGACAGCGGTGGATGCCGCGCATGCGCTGTGAAAGCGGGATCGCACAGAATCGGCCGAAAACATGGCCGCAGTAGCCGCCAGCTGCGACGCGTTGCAATTGAAAAATTATAATTAAATTAAAGATAATAATTATGTCGAAATTACTGGTGAAAATTCACTCCTTGATTTTTACTTATGTTTCTGGAGCTGTTTGAGCAATATCTCAATGCACATGTAGGCATATTTAAAAACAAAACTTTACTCAAAGGCGTCACGTTACAGCAAGCGCTTGAAACAGACTAAGTGAGTTAGAGCGCACGCGCTCTAACTCTTGTTACAAAGAATGAAGTCGAGGCGTCTCCTCTAGTACGTAGTACATATATCTCAATGGGTATATCACGGAATATGTATTTGCGTGCTATATTAATCTTATCAAATGCATAAAGCGATAAAATGATTTTATATTATATTTCGTATTGCTAAATGGTTCAAAGAACGTTACGAGTACCTACATAGTTATTTTTTATTATTATTTACCTTACCACTTTTAGATATATGTCTTGAGGGTACTTTATATCGGGAATAAATTTTTAATGTAGGAGTTTCTGATCAAATTTCGTAAAGAATATGCGATTTTTTCCATATTTGAAAACGCATTTGAACATTGAAAAAAGGTCGAATAAGTCTAGACGTTCTTATAAAAAATATATTTATTTTATTTAAGTACTTTTAAATTGATTCAAAGCATGTTCGAATTTCAGTCGGTGCGCCATTAGAGGTGGAGAGAAACTTGGAGCCAACTGATGAGGAAGTGGACGCCGTACACGCGGAGTTCACTAAACGACTTATCGAACTATTTGAGTCGGAGAAATCGAAATATTTGAAGGACCATAAGAATACACATTTAATCATTACATAAATATTTTTAACTATACCTTTATCGATTTTGGGTAAATACATGATTATGAAAAGTATTTTTTTTTTATATACTTACAACTAGGTCGGTAAACAAGAGTACGGCTCACTTGATGATAAGCGGTTACCAGTTCTGGCCACCTTACTCATCACAGGAACACAACACTGCTTAAGAGCAGTTTTATTTAACTTTATATAATAATAATGATAGATGATTTTCGTGTTGTGCGTTTGTTTAACGCAGATTAATTTAATAAACTCAACTAAATTGTAAAAAAAACATTTTTGCAACAAAATGTTTACCTACACTTTAAAAGCCTAAACAGTTTAAAGAAAGTTTCATATTTATTCTTAGTGTAAACTTTTCTTACTTTTTATTATTGATTTTTTACCTACACTATGAAAAAGAATTGTTTAAACAGTAGGTACAGTGGGTACCTACGTGTATTTTCATCTCGTTCATTTTGTAAGCATTGCTCAACTTAAGGTGAGGTAATTGATGTATTCCTGCAAAACACGTTTCTATGAATTCAGTTTTGAAATAGTAAACAGTGAAATTTTTATCTGATAAATTTAATTGGTATTGTTGAGGGTATATTCTAGGTAAAATCACCGATGGAAACATGATTCGATAAATTTGGCTCGATAGAATAAATTCACAAAGTTACCTCTTTTCGGGTCATTTTATCTACTATTATTGGGTTTTATTTTTAAAATAACTGATTTGATATTATGAGTAACTTACCAAAATAAAGTACATATATAACTGTAAGGCGTGGCAGCGAGTTTTTTTTTTTTATTACATCTATTTTTTTTTAATCGATTATTCAAGTGATTTTCGAAGCGCTGGGCGCTCTCGCGGCACTCACACTGTCCCGTTGGACGTTACAGAGGCAAGACGTGTGCAAAATTTTTCAAAAAAGCGTTCCGTCTTTTGTATTTTTAATATCGTCGGCTTACTGCAGGAAGTCATTAACTTCAAAAAGTCACTAAATGCGTTTTTATCTATAGTGGACTTCTTTTGACACATTCAACAAAAGGCAAAAACCCACAAATTTCTATCAAGTCAATTTTTGGCGCTACGGCCTTACCATTAAATCAATAACTGCAACTTTGGAAATCAGGCATTTGCAAAAAAATCACTAAGCTGTACAAGTTATTTTTATTAAATCGATAATTATTAAAATAACAAGATACATATTATACAGAACTCATTTTTACCATGTAATTAACTTTATCGAAACAAGTGTAGCATAAATAGCTTAGAATTAGGTTCGATAAAGTTCATTATTTGCATTTAATTACTTTCTGTTGTGAATAAATTGATCACAAGTACACAATAAGTAATCTTAATGAACTTTATCGAAATGAATTTTATATAAATCATATTTAAGATTTCCCTAAAATCATTTATTGCAAGCATTTTTTTTTTGATATCGTAGGGGAACCCATTTACGGGTGATATCCAGGACATCTGGGTAGGCAGTCCTAGACCTTATGTCGGACTCAGCACTTGGGGGCGCTAATATCGCACTAAATCCCTGCGGGAGCCTTCAGCCGCTTTAGTTGGAGGGTACCGGATCTGCAGGCAACAGGATACCTCCAGCGACAGGCTGGCCTCGGCGAAAAGGCCAGACTTCTCCTCCATGGCGACTGTCCAGCTCACCTCTGAACAGTCCCGATGACGCCGTGTCTAGCAGGACCGGGTTCCCATCCCGGCCCGACACGGGCTCAGGAGCGTTACTGGAAGCGCATTATGTAGTGCCTCCTACGCACCTCCATTCGTCACCCGCGGGTGGAAGCCACGTCGGCAGCCTCCTCTCTCACCCGCTCGTCGGCCTGCTTCTGGGACATAGCTGTCTCGCAGAAGGAGACCATCGCCTTCCAGGACTCGTCGTCACCGAGCATCGCGGTGATAACGCTCGAGAGCGACAGGTCCCCTTCGAGGACCGACGTCAGACCCTGACGCAGTGCTGCCCATCTCGGGCACACCTTGAGGTTGTGCTGGGCAGAGTCCAACGTCGTCTCCCTGTGGGGTGTCGGACGGCCGACACAGTTAGTCACCGAAGCAACCGTGCCTGGTGAAAACCTGCGTCAGACGGAAGGTAAGGGGCATGTGTTTTCGGCTCATCCACCGCTCAAGGACCGGGTGCAGGGCAGCCGTTAAGCGTGTGCCATACGGCTTCTCCGCCAGGTCCTACCCCACCTCCGCATTAGCGCTTCCTGCCCTATCCGGAGCACCTGTAGGATCCCGTCCAACGTGGAGTTCTCATCAAGAGCCCCTCCTACCCGAGACGTATGAGTAGGACTCGGCAAGAACCTCTGCTACGAGCTCCCACAGAGCTCCAGAGCAGTAGCTGCAGCCCACGATACCGTACGGTACCCCCAGATTACCCTCACCGCGATGGCCCTCTGCGCAGAGCGTAGCGCAGCCTTATTTCTCCTAGTGAGGTGATCCGTCCAAACCGGGGCACCGTACTTCGCCATACTCCGGCAGACACCGGAATACAGCTGCCTGTAGGCGGCGCTGGGTCCTCTGAGGTTTGGGAGGAGTCTGCACAGTGCACTCGCCACCTTCACAATCTTCGGTCCCACTATTTCGAAGTGTGGGCCGAAGGTCCACCCTCCGTCGAGGATGAGCCCCAGATATTTGATTTGGGGGCTCATGCTGACCCTCCCCCCTCCGATCTGCTTGGTAGCCCCCAGTGAGGGTCCCTGGCGTCCGGTCCCGCGGAAGAGGAGGGCTTCGGTCTTGTCAATTCTAACACGAAGCCCTAAACTCTTTATGCGACTGATCACGAGGTCGAGTCCGATATCGGCCAGCCGATATAACAAACCAGTCAATAAAACAAAAGAAATAGAAGTAGAATTCGTCAAAGAACCCATCGAGGCTTTCCCTAAGATGGAGTCGCATTATTGCAGGAAAACTTCATCTAAAATGTATTTAGATAGCAATCTTTCCATCTCCAAAATGCATGCAATGCATGTAAAAATGCATCTAAAACGCCTGTTTCCATCAATGTGTATCGCAACATTTTTGTACTCAGTACAATTTAGATTTTTCTAAACCCAAGAAGAACCAATGTTTAATGTTCCATAAATATGACCGAGCCAAAGCTGAGAACGCCTCCGACCTTGCTGTTTCGCAGCAAAAGTATTATGAGCACATGTCTTTAAAAGAGCAAAGTCGAAAAGCTAAAGAGTTGAATAAAGTTCGGGCAAATGAACATAACAGATTAACTCTCTCCGCAAGTATCAGAAAATATCTATATTTTCTGATACTTACGGAGGTCAAAATCGTAACCAGTTTCTGGTATGCTTAATGCTATACGTACTTAGTTCAAGTTATCCACCTCGAGGTGATTGAAAATAAGTAGGTATTTAGAATCGGGTAGGGTAGGTATAGGTATTTGACTACAGTTAGCTGTTCCCTTAAAAAAGCATATACAAAAACACTTCCAATTACAAAATCAAAGAAAAAAGAGTAAGAGTAAGTGCTTACGACAACTGTTATGACAGAATTGTTTTTGTTTATTTTTCAGAATTAATTTCGTTTTGATTATTAAACTTCCAATTGCTTATTCATTTGAATTAGCTCTATTAATTACCTGTTTATTCGAAGACTGACTTACATGGGAAGTTTTTGTGATAAAAAATTGTTATTTTGTTTGTTTGGAAGAATTTAATTTGTTTTTCATACGTCTAGCACTGTTTTCTGCAATATATACTTTAAAAAAATAAACATTTGTTTAGATTTTCGTTATTTTATTACAATTTAAGAAATTATTAATTCACATACCGAACAGACTCACAGTAGCCAGAAGTCATTAACTTTTATTTTGATTTTTTTTTAAATAAATAGCTTTGTAGGATTAGCAACTCTCACTTGTTTTTATTAATATACATATTAGGCTAATCGAAAACATTAAATTTTTAGTCACCTTAATTATATTTAGGATGATATGGGACAATCAACATGACCACTAACTAAATCGAACTAAAATGCCGTTTATCTCAGAATAGTGAATATGTCACATAATGACTTCCTGCAGTAAGCCGACGATATTACGTAGTATGCATTCAATATCCATACACCTATAACTGCCCACAGTAGTAATAAAATTTAAATTCGCTATTTATTTTAAATTTATTCTATATATATAAAATATAATATAAAAGAAAGTCGTGTAATCGTGTTAGTTACACTATTTATAACTCAAGAACGGCTGAAGCAATTTGGCTGAAAATTGGTGGGGAGGTAGCTTAGAACCAGGAAACGGACATAGGATACTTTTTATCTCAATTGTACCCGGTAGGTGGCGCTACTATAGGTATCTAACTCCGAAACTACTGAACCAATTTGTATCAAATTTTGTAAGCTTCTGTAGTTTGGTCAAACTTGAGAGATAGGGTAGTTTTTATCTCAATTGGACCCGGTAGGTGGCGCTGCTATCGGCATGTAACTCCGAAACTACGGAACCAATTTGTATCAAATTTTGTAAGCATCTGTAATTTGGTCCAACTTGGGAGATAGGGTACTTTTTTCTCAATTAGACCCGGTAGGTGGCGCTGCTATAGGTATGTAACTCCGAAACTACTGAACCAATTTGTATCAAATTTTGTAAGCTTCTGTAATTTGGTCTAACTTGAGAGATAGGGTAGTTTTTATCTCAATTGGACCCGGTAGGTGGCGCTGCTATCGCTATGTAACTCCGAAAGTACTGAACCAATTTTTATCACATTTCGTAAGCATCTGTAATTTGGTCCAACTCGAGAGATAGGGAATTTTTTATCTCAATTTGACCCGATAGGTGGCGCTGCTATCGGTATGTAAGCAATCAAATTTGGTAGCTGTTTTCCGGGCAGGACAACGTCTGCCGGGTCCGCTAGTTTAATATAATTATTTTGTTGCTGTTTAAGTTTTTGTAAACACTATTTATCTATATAAAAATTAATAAAAATGGAGTGTCTGTTTGTAATATTACGTCTTTTAACTAAATTCATATGTATGTATAAATACACGGTACATATTACACCAAATTAACATTTTTGAAGTGAAACTTCTTTAGGCGCATGAGGGGTAAAATCTGAGCGACCGGTAACGCGTCAGTGTCACGACGAGTACTTGGATGGGTGACCTCTTTTTTTTTCAATTAGATTTTTGAAGTGAAACTTCTTTAGAATCGTTGTGATTTCAAACCAGATGCAACGGAAAAACGACAGGGAAGGGCGCGCGGCGCAGCGACTTGCATGAAAAAGGATGACACATTGTAGCGTTACGCTCATTGTAGCGTTACGCTATTTATATCGTTACGCTCATTGTAGCGTTACGATATTTGTAGTTACGCTATTTGTAGCGTTACGCTCATTGTAGCGTCAGTACTTGGATGGGTGACCGCTTTCTTTTTCAACTAGTTTTTTTTAAAGTGAAACTTCTTTAGGCGCACTTAACTTGGAGAGTAAGCAGGCGTGACGAGAGCGTTACGAAAAGTGTGATTGGTCGAGGCGAACGGAAGTTGAGAGGGAGATATTTTGGTTAAGATAAAATTTGATCGACCGGAAACGCGGCAGCGTCACGACGGTCAGTTCTTGGATGGGTCACCGCTTTTTTTTCAAATAGTTTTTTTGAAGTTTAACTTCTATAGGCGCGCTTAACTTGGGGAGTAAGCAGGTGCGTTACGAGAGTGTTAAGAAAAGTGTGATCGGTTGAGCCGAACGGAAGTTGAGAGTGAGATATGTTAGTAAAGATAAAATTTAACTGACCAGAAACGCGACAGCGTCACGACGGTCAGTACTTGGATGGGTGACCGCTTTTTTTTCAACTAGTTTTTTTGAAGTGAAACTTCTTAAGGCGCATTTCATCACATGAGGTACATTTGAGTGACCGGTAACGCGGCAGCATCAGGTACTTGGATGGGTGACCACTTGGGAACACCACGTGACGTTGCCATTTTTTTTCTTTGTTATAATATATTATATTTAATTAATATTAAAATAAGAATTATTAAATATAAAAACCTACTGTGGAATTTTTAAGGAACATACAAAAATAAATTAGCCGAATCGGTCGAGCCATTCTCGAGTTATGCGCTTAGCAACATTCTTTTTTATTATATACATAGATTATAATAATAATACATAACAACAAAATAGAGTTTTCAAAATAGAGGTAACCCATTTTTAATATAATATTATCTAATATATATACTAAATTTATTACAAAGTATGTTTCATTATATTATCAGCTCGGTGAAGATCGATTTAGATTCGGATCTTAGACCACTAGTACTAAGCAGCGCTTCATGACAAACTTTACATTCGTATGTTACACAGCTCAAAATGAATAATTTAAATTATATTTTTATTTCGAGTTAATACAATTAGGTACAAAATTCAAAAGTATAAGTGTGTCTGTTACATTTTTACGCCTATGGCGATGTAGCAAATTAGCAATTTTAAAATTCATCAACATCGGAGAGCTAATACTGCCTACTGTACCTATACAGATAAATTTTATTTAATAATTATTATTTTAAATTTAATATGTAATTTGTTTCATTTAATAGCTCTTATTCCATTTATGTCCAACAGTATTTATACTAAATAACCCTGAAATCCTTTACTTATTTTATTTATTTACGAAAGTATTATTATTTTATCACTACTATAAAAAATGATCATTATAAATGCATTTCTATTTTAAAGCCAAATAAAATTTCATGACGGTCAGTACTGAGATGGGTGACCGCTTTTTTTTTCAACTAGTTTTTTTGAAGTGAAACTTTTTTAGGCGCATGAGGGGTAAAATTTGAGCGACCGGTAACGCGGGACCGTCACGACGGTCAGTACTTGGATGCGTGACGCTTTTTTTTTCAACTAGTTTTTTTGAAGTGAAACTTCTTTAGGCGCGCTTAAATTGGGTAGTAAGCAGGTTAATGCGTGACGAGAGCGTTACGAAAAGTGTGATCGGTCGAGGAGAACGGAAGTTGAGGGAGATATAAGTTACTTAAGATAAAATTTGAGCGACCGGTAACGCGGCAGCGTCACGACGGTCAGTACTTGGATGGGTGACCGCTTTTTTTTCCAACTAGTTTTTTTTAAATATTGTAATTGTATTGTGGAATTTATTGAGATACGTTTTATTGAATAATAATTATTTTAAACTACCTATGCCCGCGACTTCGTCCGCGTGGAATTTAACAAAATTATTACTGTTCAGTTCGCAGTTATAAAATAATAATAAAAAATCTAAAATAAAAGTAGCCTACGTTACTCCTTATTACATCAGCAACTATCTGCCAATGAAAGTCCTGTCAAAAACGATCCAGCCGTTTCAGAGATTAGCCGGAACAGACAGACAGACAAATTATAAAAAATGTTATTTTGGTATTTGCACCATGTATATTATATAATATGTAATTTAGTTAAAAGCGGGTATTACAATATTACAAACAGACACTTCAATTTTATTTATTTGTATAGATTTAATATGTAATTTGTTTTATTTTATATAGCTTATTCTATTTATGTCCAACAGTCTTTATAATAAATAACCCTGAAATCATTTACTTATTTCATTTATTTACGAAAGTATTACATATTTATCACTACTTTAAAAAATGATCATAATAAATGCATTTCTATTTTAAAGTCAAATCAAATTAGTTCGCTTTACAGCCACTGACGCTTTCAGGTCACGGACTGAGTTCAACAGCAACGAGTTCGCGCGACGTGTGTCCAAGGGGGACGGGGTAGACGTTAAATGCCTACTTTTGTCATGCGACGGAGCCTTAAACTTTTGCTCAAATACAACTAGTTTTGTAAAACGTATATAGCACGTTTAATACTTATTTTTAAATAAATGTGTATTGTATACCTACTAAACAAAATAAACTGTACCTAATAGAAAAACATTACGAACGAAGTATTAGACTGTATTGAAGCAGGAATACTAACATATATTTTTTTTATTTAAGTTTTGCTGTAGTACACATTCATTTATAACATAACAGCTACTCAGGCTAAAGAATCATTTGTAATACCTACCTATTATAGTTGATTAGATTAATAGGTGTGTGATGCAATTATATTGTTATCTTTAATTGTTTTTTATTTTATTATTATTGTCATGTAAATATTAATTGTCTACTTTGAGACGCCTATTTATTTGTATTGGACAATTTTTTTTTATCCACCTCGTGTTCATTCTATACAATTATTTACAGCGACGACGTCTTCAGTAACATCAGCCGGTTTTGTCTTAAACAATACGAAGTTTTCACAATATCACCATCTGTTATGTTGATGATAATTGTTTGGTTTTATAGATTAATTCAAATCGATGTATCATGTCTGGGCTTAGTTTAGTTTAAGTTCGTTTTATGAATTAAGTTCCAATGAATGAATGTTCTAGTAAATTATACGAATTTAACTATTTGTCAAATACTAGCTTAGTTAAATTTTTGCACTCTAATCTTGATATATTATATTTGTTTTAAATAAATTACACTTTGGCACTGCAAAATTTTAATTTATTATTATTATCATCTTTCAATTTTATGCTTTATTTTCTTCTGAGTTTTTGCTACTGTTTATTTGTCTAATCAAGTTTTCTTCAATTGTTACATTAACAGGATAACTCTGCATGTCATGTTTGCTTTAATATGGTTGTACATTTAGAAATGTAGTACCTATTTAATAAAATTGCTGAGTTTAGAATAATTTAGATTTTAGCCTTTTTTTCACTGATGCGCTGATTCAAAATTATTATTTTATGCCTGATATTATTTAATAAAATTAAAATGGCAATGTATCATAAATTAATGTACGTTGGACCGACAATCTACGTAAGATTGCCCGTAGGCTGGATGAGGATTGCGGAAAACCGGGATGTCTGGCGCCAACTTGGGGAGGCCTATGTCCAGCAGTGGACTGCGATAGGCTGATGTGTGTAATGTATCATAAATGTAACAACTGCTAGCAAACTTTAATAAATAAATAAATAAATAATATATCTGTGGGTTTACCGAAACTTTGTTTCTCACTGAAAATTATGTTATAAATCAGGCAGGCTTGCTTTTTAAATGCAAACGTACTGCTACTGCATAGTCTGTCTTCAAAATGTTTCCATGATGTGACAATATTTAAGCTCTTGCCATTGATTCTTAGCTTCCATGTACTGACGGAGCGGTAGACCAGCCAGTGCTTAGCTAACGGGAGTTTCGGAACTCTTCTCTCCATTGTAGAATGCGGTACAAGGAACTAAAGTATTTCGTCGACCAAGGAACAGCTAGAGTTGGAACTGCTCGTTGCTAAGATCACCGACATCTTGTTGTTTGTCTTGCCGCTTCTTGTTTCGATTGTAGTCATCCCAATGTAGGTACTTCGTTATGATGAATTTGGGGTTAATCTCTTTATTCAGACGGAAAGCACGTCGTTCGAATAGGGCACAGCGCTGGGCGACACTTTAGCAAAGTGTAGTTGGGAGGGGGGGGGGGCAGTGATGCACGACGAGACGAAGACATGACGAACGGACAAGAAGGAGGCAATAAAGAGGGTCTTTGCATAGAATAATATTTATCCTTCTTCTTCTTCTTCTTCTTCTTCTTCTTCTTGTTAATGGCTTTCAATAGTGCCAAATGAGCACAGCAAGGTGAATACGGATTCGTATTGAACCTGGCACTTTTTTAAAGCAACCGGTCAAAAAATGTATTTGCACACCGTAAGGTAGAATAACCAAGGTAAAAATAATATAATCCTTACCTTACCTTGTACCTAAGGTAAAAATAATATAATCCAAACAGGATTTTACTAATTTTAACCTTGTACAACTACAATGCCATGTTCTTGCAAATAAACGCTTATCATTATTATTAACTAGCCGACCCGTGCCCACTTCGTTGGGCGTTATAATCCATTTCACTTATGAAGGGTACGGTGAAATTTGATATGTTCCAATACACTCTTACTATTTTCAGCAAATCAGATAAATATAAATGTTTTAAAATCACCAATTAATTTATATGGCAAATAATAATGCTTGATTAATAGATTGAATTGTTGACACGGCACGTCAGAGGGCGCAGGTTCAAATCCTGCTGATTTAAAATCTGTATATATTTTTATCTTGTTCCTTTTATCTTGTCACTCCTGAATAGTGTAGCTTTCTGTTAGCGAAAGAATTTTCATGATCGGATCAGTATTTGCGAAGATTACCCCGTATATACAAACAAAGTTATAAACTTTACCTCTTTATAATATATATATATATATATATATATATATATATATATATATATATATTAGTATAGAAAACACGGTAAGGAATCTCATTGAAGAGCGTCTCTCGAACTAGACACAGGGGATTAGTGTTCTATCAGAAACATGCTAACAATTATTGATAACCGGAAAAGTCTGATTCTCCCGTATAACTTTAATAGCGTGATTTTAATTGAGACAGCGCCACCTAGTGACGAGGGTGCTTAATATTGTCATTGTATTTGACCGCAAAGGCCATAGGCCTTGGCTCAATATGAGCCAAAATAACTAGAACCTGGAGGCAAATGCCCCGGTGATGAAAGCCCGGGTAGGGAGGGTGACCTCAAGGCCCGTACCCGGACAGGCCCTCGGGCCTGCCAGGACGATCCACTACTACTATTGATTTATAAGGTTTGTTACAGATCAAATTTAAACAGAACTACATGACAAGTACCAGCTTTCGATCAAAAAAAGTATCATCGAAATCGATAGACCTAGTCAAAAGTTGTAAAAAAAAAACAATCGAATTGAGCTTTTTTTTAAGTCGGTTAAAAAATTGTAATTTTCTTTAAAGTTATTTTATAATACGCAAAAATATTAAATAAGAAAATCTATTATATACTAATGAATGGCGCAACGGTCACAGCACTGACTTGTGGCTGTTGCGCTGGCGGTTGCGGCTTCGATCGCCGCACATCACAAACATTTGTATTGGCCATACAGATGTTTGCCGTGGTCTGGGTGTGAAGTCCTTGAGGGTCTACCCACCGTGCCTCGGAGAGCACAAGCCATCGGTTCCGGTTGTTATCATATGGGTACACCTGATAGCGATCGTTACTCATAGCAGGGAATATTTCCGCTAACCCGTATTGGAGCAGCGTGGTGGAAAAATAAGTATTACAAGATGCTCGACTAAAAAATAAACAATTTGCAGAATTGTTAAACTATCGGAAAACACAATTTTCAAAATTCTACAAAATCTTGGCATGACTTAAGGTTAGTGCAAAATGGGCGCCGCGAATGCTTCCGCCAGCGCAAAAACAACAGCGCGTGGAATGGTCTCGTGCATTTTTGAACCTCAGCAATGAAGACAAGGGTGGCCTGTTGGATCGAATTGTTACTGATAATGAAACTTGGATTCATCATTATGAACCTGAGTCCAAACAAGACTGTAAATATGTCTAATAAAAAGGGTACAGCCCCGCCAAAGAAATTTAAGGTGTCACAATCGGGCGGGAAACTCATGGCAACAGTGTTTTGGGACTCAGAAGGAATATTATTGATAGAGTACAAAAATAAAGGTGTTTCTATATCTAATGGGAGAATACTATGCTTTAATTTTGGAACAATTAAAAGAAGCCGTAAGAGAAAAAAGACGAGGAAAATCGAAAAAAGGTGTCATTTTGTGTTGCGTGACAACGCTCCCGTTCACAAGTCGTGTTGCGCTGGTGGCCCTGCAGAATGAAACGTTCTACTACTATGAGGGTGTGGTAAGAAAGACCCCAACATATATAAATTTATAACATCCTGGTCACGAAGACCAATTTGTAACACTATCATGGTAGTGGCGTTACAAGCTAATATTAAGCTTAAGAGGATATCAGTTATCTTTGGCCTTATAATTGTGATCGTCTAGTATAAAGGAAGGACTCTACGTTGTGTTGTTTTTTTGTTTCAGAGTAACTTCAGTTCTTTTTTGTGGTATGCCGAAGGAAAGACATAGTATATGTTATTAGAAGCCTTGATTTCTATATAAACTCTAACTAACATCCTATCTAGTCATTAATTTAAAATAACATCTCTGCACAATGACATTAAATTACTGAAATTAATTTATCCTAAGATTTAATTGAAAGATATTTACACTTCCAGTGATATAAATACTATAGATAACCAACTTCTGGAATACTATTAAAAGGAAAGGAAGATATAACACCTTATAATTAACTTATTTAGAATTAATAAGACTTAGTAAATTACACTTACCAGTGATTTAAATACTAAAGATAGCTAGCTTCTGGAATGCTGTTAAAAGGAAAGAAAGATATAACACCTTATAATTAACTTATTTAGAATTAATAAGATTTAGTATCCTAAAATTTAATTATAAAGATATTTACACTTACCAGTGGTATAAACACTATAGATAACTAACTTCAGGAAAATCATTATGAAAAGGAAAGAAAGATATTAAACTTTATAACACCTTATTAGTAAATTATTTAGGTATTAATGAAAATTTAGTAAATTAGAACCGTTAAGAATAAATAGTAATAGACTTATTTATTTAGAAATAGCTATCACCTATTGTTTAACTAAATATCTGACGTCTCCTTAAGAATGTGTAAATTATAATTGCTAATATTTTTAGTAAATCTAGATAGCTAAAATAGAAATAAAGTTAAATAATTATATATAGGATATTCTATAATGACATTGATTAATTGAATAGTGTCTAAGTTTCTTTTACATGTACTTTTAGCTCAAACCTGATATAATAGATAGATTCTAATAACTCTAAACAAATGAAATAAATAAAAATAGATAAGTAAATGAAATAATGATTAAATACATATTATATAGTTATTAATTATCTTGAAATAATTTATTCAGTTAATAAATTATCTCAGATAATTGTGAAAAATAGTGTGTAGTGTTTGTTTGTGTGTGTTATTCTGTTAGGATAGGGTTTATAGGTATTAAGGAATTAAAAGGCCGGGTTCAACTGAACCCGGGAGGTCGCTTCCACCATTCCCCTCCGACCCCAATCCAATCCACACCGTGCTGAAGGCTCTAAATTAAATTAGGCACAACGTTGGTGCTATCCAATCAAAAGAAAGGTAGTAGGTAGGAATTGAGAGTACCCAATTTTCTACAATAAGTTAGACGGAAATATATCCTGTCTAACAAATGCTTGTTTCATACCGCTGCAGCAAAATCATGCAATGACTGTATTTGAGTAATCCCTTGGGACGTCATACAGACATAACCAGTGAATTACTAGAGTTGATGCAAATACCAAGCTGTAATCAGACATGGTATTAAGATGTGTTCCACGTGAACAAAAGGAGATCGTGTCTACTGATCTTTTCATTGTGTGCTTACTAGCCCATACGGGAACTTCGGTCACACAATTACTTTGAAATTCGATCACGAAACCTAACACTTTTGCCACAATTGGATTGTGTAGTGTAATTTCCCATAGGTAAGACCTACTGAGTTACGGGTCTATAGTCAGCTATATTGTCAAGCCTCGCCACCATTGTGAGATGGGTTGTCGGCGACTAGCGACAGGCGACAGCGCAACCTTTCGAGTGTCCTATAAGGAAGTAAAAAATAATTAAAGGTATAAGACCAACGTGTAAAGTAGGTGTATTGTGTAGGTTTGTCCTTGCATGACTCACAGCATTCAATGAAACAGCATTCATTAACCAGAATAGGTTGTTCAATTGAAACATTGAACCAGTAATTAAGTTGTTAATCATTTGATTATATCAGGCTCTCTTAGGAACTGAATGGATTTATCAAAGGACATGGTAGTGTCGAGAGATAAATAAAACAATTAAAATATAACATATTCATTTACTCAATCAGAATCTCTGAGAGTATCTCATTTTCACAATGAAAAGAGAATGTATATTTAATAGGTTTTATGATCCATCAATGTTTGTATGTTTGAAAAACACAAGAGGACTTGATTAAGGCTTGGCTTAAATCTCAGTAAATCCGCCTTGGGACTTAACAGAGACTGTCCACAAAAGTTAGCAATAAATTAATTGGAAAAGTGAATATGTTTCTCTATTAGTATAAATAGAACTACATACCACTGACCAAATATAAATCACTAACCCTTGTTGCAGTTCAAACAACTACCATACACTAGGTGTATGATGAAGCTTGTTCATATCTCTCATCAAAGATGAGGAATTCTTATCAAAGATAAGTAAACGTACGTATAGTATTTACCAAGAACATAGTTCAGTTAGGCAAATACGAACGCAGAGGTTGGTAGGAAGTACTCGCAACTTTCTTTACTAGATAGACCTAGATTAGGAACTACCTAGCATCGATGACGCGAAGAACTGTGGCTTAGACAGGCCTTGCCTTATAGGGAAACCTATAATAAAACACTGGCGAATACAAACATTTATGGATTCACCTTAACATAGTTTATTTAGTTCAATTAAAGTCATCGTGAGAATGAGACACTCCAGTCTACCAGATACCTCGTTTCGACACCTATTTAAGAACATAAATTCTTAAATCAATGTTCAAAACTACAATAGTTGTGTAATGTCATAGATCAGTGTATAATACCTCATCTTAGAATGAATTCAAGAGCTAAAAGCATCCTTGAATGCACTCATTCAAGACTACAACCACTTTGTTACCTCGTTCCAACATATATTTAACAACTACAAGTCCTTAAATTAATGTTTGAACTACAAAAATTTGTGTAATGTCAAAATGAAGCCAAATATACATATATATATATATATACATATACATACATACATATACATTCATTAGAAGTATATTTATATGTAGAGAATATTCAATAAGATACGACAACTAATCATTAGTTTGTTTATAGGTCATATTATAGAAATATCCACCACTCCATTTACTTCCAAAGTAATGACATAGTAAAATTTCATTTCATTATTTAAATACATCCTAACGAAAATCTATTTAACCTTTTAATATCTAATATGATAGTTTTAACCAAGATTCATTCAATTTATATATATACTTTAAAGTCAAACAGATGTAATTTCATTTTAGTCTAACAACATCGTATTGTGGTTATTTACTTAAATTAGATTTCCTTTTATCAGTTAAATTCAATATAATTATGGTCATAAGGCTTATTTCATAATAATTTCATTCATAAATCAATCAATAATTAATAATATCAATGTAACCCTTTTCATAATTATTTTATTCAATTATCAATCAATAATTAATAATATCAGTGTAAACCTAGATAATAATTCCTTTCAATAATCAATAATTAATAGTTTCGATGTAAACCTAACTAATAATTCATTAGATATCTTTTTTTTTTTTAAAAATCTCCGTAAAAAGTTATAAAATTTAGTAACATAACCCCAACATGCAGAAAAACACCCATGCAAATAAATAAAACATTAATGCATTCGAACCAATCAGGAGCACTTCTTCACAGGTCTTTCACTGAATTTATTTAGCGGATTACAATTAAAATTTTATAATAACGAATTGCACTTAATATTAATCAGTAAAATTAAATTAAAACTAATTCGCGATCTACACTGAAGTTACATAGCCACACTCAGCCGGCTTATCCTAATGAAATCTCTGAATCAAATCTAAAAAATACTTTTTAGGTATTTCTATCATTAATCTGATTCAGAAGTTCCATAGTTTAGCCAGCCAAGAGGCCGCGACGGCCGCGGAAGGCCTACGTGCTTCGAACTCCGAATTCAAATTTTAATGTCAAAACTGACTGCCAAACTGACTGCCAAACTGACTGCCAAACTCACTGCCCCGAATTCAACCTCCCATCGTATATATTGAAACCTCGCGTCTGTTTTACCCCCACCCTAACACGTTCACTAACGCGCTCTGCAGTGATACCATACTCACAGCAATTTCCCGTGTCACAAGGAAATTTGAATATCTTCGGTTCATTGCCGTGTTCAAAGATACGGCCTTCCAATGTATAATTGTTTCTTCCTAATAATTTTGGTGCAACACAAAACCAAGGAATAAAATTATTACACAAAAACAAGGAATAAAGTTATTACTTCCTCAATAATTTGAACTTTACTGGCTGTAAGCACTTTTATCCGATCCAAAGGAAATTACGTAAATCAATTAAACAAAAAAACACAACAAAAGATAAACAATAAAAAGGGAAAACCCAATATACATTGAATAGAGCCGAAGAGAAAAATTGTTAGTTACGATAAATTTGTATGACGGTTGTGGAGAATAATGTATTATTCAACCGATTTCGAAAGGGAAATTATTTAACCGATCATTGTCATTTTTAACCTTACGTGTTAATGTAAAGTAAATACACGTCAATTTTGTAGTTTTTAATCCAAACAAGGTAACTTAAACTTTGTGATGGCAACCCTGGCGTCCTGTAAATACAGTAACAAAAAACCCACTTACGTGCTTACCCAAATCTCGAACTCTTAGGGCAGGGTTCCACTGTTTAATAAAGCTATGTTTTGCTTAATTGAATTTATAATTCGATTCTAATCTTGGCTTTCGTTTAATTATTATTACGAATTATTTGTATGAGAACATAGCAAAGTGCTGTTCTAAGACTTTTCCAGGCAATCCCTTTAAAATTCCTCTCCGTAACAAACATCCTCATACTTCAAGGAACACAACAAAAAAAAAAGAGTTAGTGCAATCGGTTCAGCCGCTATTCTCTAACTGCGTTTAGTTTATGTTAGTGAAATGCAATTTCCAGCTCTAAACTTTGTTAAATGCGTAAACCGACTTTACGTCGAACTAATCGCGATTATATCAATCAGTGGAAACTGGCCCTTAGAACGTTTCTTTATCATCGTTTTATCGAATTTGTCAACACAAAACTTTAAGCCTGTCTCGAATATAAAATTTACCACTCTAATATTTTAACAACTAGCTAAAACTGTTTGAGTTCCCAGCAATAAATTCCTATTCTTAAGTACAACTTAAAATTTGAGTCCCTTAATGGATTAGAGCAATTTTTGTACATTGAGTTGACTGTTTTATGTTTATGTGTCAACTCACATTTCAATTTATGCGTTTGTAATCTTAAGTATAACTAAAATTTATGGCACCAATAACTTAGAACTAAATTGTGTTTACGTGTTACGTTACAATCGCCCCTTAATTATATAATGTAGTTTATCGTAATTATTAATTAATCACAACAACGTAATCAAATAACACAATTCTGTATCACGTTACTTCTCAACTGATAGGACACTCATGAATCCTTACATTCAGCTTCAATCAACAGCACATAGAAACATACTCTTCTCCCAAACATCCAATCTCTCATCAATCATACTACTAGAGTTATATTCAATGGTTAAAATCAAAATAATCAATTCCAACCAACCATTCCAGCTCCTTCACCCACTCTCACACTCACATAGATCCAATCTGATTTGCATTCCTACATCTAGGCTCAATTCTATCTTATAACAATACACATATTGTTTTTAAAATAAAAAATCCGACTCTTCAATGTTAAATATACGACTTAACAGAGTGCAGTTCATCTTATTTTAAAGAAGATGGGGACTTTTAGGCTAAAATGTATTAAGTACAGATATGGTTTAAAAATTGGTCATATTTTTTTTTTTTTTTTTTATAAAATATAAAATATCAGCTCAATTCTGAATCTGGAAGCTGAGAAGAAGATAGTTTTCGTCAAATTAATTGGGTATCGATTTAACTATAATCGATTATAGAATTAAAAAAAATTTGCACTAGTTAATTAACTCAAAATATTCAGATACACAATTGAAGTTATAAACAATAAAGTGTATTTAAATAAAGTTACATTAATATCGAAAATAAAAATTAATATCTGATAAACCCAAATTATTATCGATTTCGTATCGATTGAAAATAAATCATATCGATTTAATAACAGCTTTGACAGCTGACTGATATTGAAACTGTGTGCCCCGTCATGGTCCCGTCACTGTCACTTGTTTCATGTAATCATGTTTATAATTGTTTAATGTTTTCAGTGTATTCAGATGCATCCTGAGTCCATTCCTGATATTTATTTATGGTTTCAAGTGATTGATATTTGTAATGATATAATATGATAACCTTTAGTGCTTCAGGAACTTAGTGATTTTCCATAGACATTGTAACATAACCTCAATTTTACAAAACGTCTAATAACTCCGCTCTTAAATAGCCAAAATGTACAGAATTTCAGCAAGGAATCAATAAGCGTAAATACATTAATTGGTACTATTTCATTACGTTATATTTTACATTGCATTTCGGCCCAAGAATGTATGGAATCGTATCCGTTTCCTTTCAGAATGAATAAATTAAAATATTTGAATACAGTTGCACAATTCATATCTAATACTAATATGAATTGGTGATATGTTGTTTAGTATATTGCAGTACTTGGACAACTCGTATTGCAAACAGTCAAACTTTAAGGTCTGACCTATATTTTTGCAATTCAATTTAGATTGAATATAACTTAAAATGTTCAGTTAATTTTGTGAAGAAATGACCGCCCTACTCCCCACCAACTATTTTTATTAAGCTAGCGCTTAATAAGTATTTGATGAAAGAAAAAAAATTTATATATGACTTAGTAGTCCGTTGAAAATTAAATTGTTATTTCTATTAAGCTAGCGCTTAATAGGTTAAGAAATGATGAAAAAAAATTAATATATGACTTAATAGTCAATTGAAAATTAAATTGTTATATAATTATGTGAGAACTTTTAAGCGCTCCAATAAAATTAGTTGAGTCATTTCCCTGACCCATCATTACCTTAATTTTATTTTTATTCATAACTAAACCTAATTACAATTTCACTTATCTAACTTATTACTATCTATTTTAATCATTTAATTACTATCTTAATAACCTAATCTTTTACTTATATATCTAACTTATTTAAGTGCAATTCATTTTATAAAATCATCTATAGTTTCGACATTAAATTATTGTGAAATATAATAAATCTTCGATAAAGTTTATTGATATTCTAGTTTAAAATCTATCCTTTTCAATTCCACATTATTGATTCTAATGTTTGTATCAACAGTTAAACATTGATAACATCTATAATTGATCGTGATCAATTTATTATTGATAATATCTATTTAAATGTATTGTATTAAAGTTTCCTCTAATTTCTTTAGTTATAGGGTCCATTAATGTGTAAACATTTGCAAATGGAATCGCACTAACTACATAAGGTCCTTCATACAGCAATTGAAACTTTTTTATAAGTTTCTTTTGAGCCTCTGACTTATTTACTTTACGAATCTTTACATAATCTCCAATCTGAAATTCAATTAAACGATGAGACCTATTAAATTTAGTTTGTCGTTTAATACTGTTATCTTTTAAATTTTTCCTAACTTGAATTCTAATTTGATTAATATCTTTAGACTTATTTAATTGAGGCAAACAACTATCAAATGACATGTCATTACTCAATCCATATAATATTTCATTAGGAGTAAATCCCGTACTTTCATGAAATGTGTTGTTATATAATGTTTCGATTTTATTTAATATTGTTACCCAACTTTTATGATTTTTATGGCAATATGTTCGAAATAAACGTCCTAGTTCTCTGTTAACCCTCTCTGTCGTATTAGGTCGAGGATTTCTTACAGTTGTAAATATAGGTTTTATACCCATATCTTTTAAAGTTTGTTTCCAACTTTCAGATGAAAATTGACTACCATTATCAGTCATAATTACTTTAGGCTTAATTATTTTAACAAATTGTTTTAATTTTGTAATAACTGAACGAGAAGTGGCTTTAGACAAATCATATAATTTAACAAATTTACTAAATGAATCCTGAATTACAAATATATAAGCAGAACCAAACCGTCCTTTCGGCAATGGTCCATATAAGTCTGCCATAACTAAGTCACCTATTTCTTCTGTCACAATAGATTTACATTTGCCTACATATTTTATATTATCACTTTTAGAAACTTGACAGAGATGACAAGTCTTTAATAATACTTTAACTGTTCTATGCATATTAGGAAAATAAAATCTATCCTTAAGATATTTGAGTACCTTAAAAACCCCTTGATGTCCCATTTCTTTATGAATTTGAGAAATTACTTCCTCTCTTAACTGAGAGGGTAAATAAATTACATGTTTATCTGAATCAACTTTAAAATATAACACTCCATTCTTGATATAACAGCGCTTAGCAATATTATTTATTCTACCACTATGATTATTACTAATATTATTTATAATATCCATTATCAACTGTACTTCATTATCGTTAGATTGAAAACTAGATATTTTTTTTAAGTTTGTTATTAATGTTTTATTCTTTTTAATTTCCATATAATGTATTTCAGGACAATAGATTCTATCTTCTTGTATCATTGATGAATCAGGTGGGAACCTAGATAACACATCAACAGCGACATTATCTCTACCTTTTATATGTTCGATACTATAATCGAATTGTTCGAGAAACAATATCCACCTAATTATTCGACTATTATACAATTTCCATGTCCTAACAAACGTCAATGCTTTGTGATCAGTTCTAATTATAAGCTTTGCGCCCCTCAAATAGGTTTCAAACTTCCTTAAACAATAAATTATAGCCCAAAACTCTTGTTCAGTAACAGTCCATCTTAATTCGGCGCCCCTAAGAGACCTGCTACAATAGCCTAATATTTTCATTTCCCTTTGTTCATCGTACTGAAATAAAACCCCCGCAAGACCTACTCCCGAACTATCTGTTTGTAAATAAAAAGGTTTAGACATATCCGGATGATGCAACATTATTGTCTTTAAAAAACTGTTTTTCAATTTTTCAAAGGCTACTTGTGCTTCTGAAGTCCATGTCCATCCTTTACTCTTTTTTAATAATTGGCATAAAGGTTGAATCATACTATTATAATCAGGAATGAACCGCCTATAATAATTACAAAGTCCTAAAAATGCTCTTAAATGTTTTATTTTCTTGGGAACTGGGAAATTCTTAATTGACTCTAATTTCTCTGGGTCAGTTTTAATTCCTTCGGTAGAAATAATATGTCCTAACATTTTAACTTCTTTACATATGAATTTACATTTTTCAAGATTACATGTTAACCCCGCTGACTTTAATTTGTTTAGTATTATATCGATATGTTCTAAATGTTCATTTAACGTTCCTTGAGTTAAGATAGCAAGGTCATCTAGATAATTCACGCAAAAATGTCTAACTTCAGTCCCTAATATTAAGTCCATAGCTCTACTGAAACTACCTACTGAAGTCTTAAGTCCTTGTGGTAAAACATTGTACATATAAGATTTTCCATTAAATGTGAACCCGGTATACTTTTTACTATCCTCAGAAATAGCAATTTGAAAATATGCATTATTCAAATCTATTATACTAATATAATTAACCCCGTGAAATGAATTTAAAACATCTATTTGCATTGGAGGTGCTTCCGACTCAGCTATCATGTATTTATTGATTTCACGTGCATCTAGTAAAACTCTAATTGAACCATCAGTTTTTAAAGTGTAAGTTAACGGACTACAATACGGTGTTGAACCTCTAGATATTATTCCCATATCGACCATTTCGGCTAATTTTTCTTCCATTTTTTGTCTATATGCGTACGGAACGGGATAAGACCGTTTAATTATTGGACTATGGTCCATCATTTTGATAATATGTTGATAACAATTAGCTCTACCTAACCTTTTAACAAATACTTCGCTATATTTAATTAGAATCTGTTTTAATTTATTTAATTGAGTTCCTTTAAGAGGTGTACCCGTCTTTATTTCTTGTAAATATTTATTGAAATCAAAACTATTATCTACCTTTGTAATATCACAAATTCTCCTTTCCTCAAAATTATATTTAATAAACGGAATTAATACTCGTTGATCTCTATGTTCGATAACTAACCCTATGGATGGCTCTTGTAATTTAATATTAACATTATTTGTCATAAGCCAGTCAAATCCTAATATCATTGAATGAACTAATTTTGGTACTATAAAAAATCTAATCTCTAAATCAATTACCCCAAATCTTACAGGCAATAAAACCATTTGTTGTATTTTAGCACTCTTTTGTCCTACTGCTCCACGTATCTGAATCGGCTTAACAGGTAACATGTCTAATTTGTTCCCAGTTACTGATTTTAAAGATTCCCAAAATGATTCTGAAATACAGGTTATGTCACTCCCTGTATCGACTAAACATATGACTCGTTTACCAAATACTATCACTTCAATCTCAGATTTAATTATTTCTAATTTATCCGCGGTAATATTATCTTCCTCGTCAAATAATGAAAAAACTGCTTCGGTTTGCACTAATGACTCATTATCTATTTCCGATTGATTTTTTAATGTTTGTATGATTTTATACTTGAAATCTGTTGAATTATTTTTATTTAATCCTGAGCCTAACCCTGATTTACAATATTGTCCCTTAGCTATGATTGGTTTACGTATACCATTATTATGTCTACCTAATGTCTGTCCAGGCTCCCACCCGAGTTTAAGCATAATTCTTAAAGCTACTGATGTACTGTTCGCCCCTTCTAAAGTTGATGTACCGGGGTCTGTCACATCAACACTTATTAGTTTAAATTTTCTGTCGATACAGAATTTTCTATAGAAACATTGTTATCATTAACTACTCTATTCGTACCATTAATGCTATTCTTCTTGTTTGGTATCACCTTACTCATTGATCTAGTGTTCATAATTCGCTTCCGGTTGAGACCGCCTCTGCCATTCTGCTGTTGAGCTGCCATCTCAGGTCTTTGAACACTGCTAGAATGGGCATTAATGCCACTACTGAAGTTATTTTGCTTATTAATGTTATCTAACTTTCGTAGAAACTCCGTAGCTTGAAGAATCGATGTATAATTACTTGTTGACCAAGCAAATTGAACATCTTTAGGAAAATGATTCATAATGTCGTTTATTAATTGTCTCTCTTGAATAGGATACGTCAACATCTTCGCTTGTCCACATAAAGTAATGAAATGGCTTAACATAGACTGGACTCCGTCCCACGAATTCTGACTGATTCGACTTCTTAATTCATTCTGCTCAGCCTCGCCCCAATATGTGTCTAAAAAATCCCTTTTGAAGTCTTCAAACACTGTCCATCTATCTCTATAAATACGCGCCCAATTTCGCGATTCATTTTCAAGACAATCCATGACAATGTCTATTATATCTCTCGCCTCTGGTGCAGACCTTCTTAAATAAGCAGTCAGGTCTTCGATGAACGTCACAGGATGTTTTCCCTTAAATGGAAACTTAGGTCTTTCCGTAGGCATCTGCGCCACTGGATAGTATACCGTTGATGTTCCCGGCTGTATGATAGGTTGAATAAAATTTTCTCTCGGCATAACATTGTCCGATGATCCACTAGGAGTAGACATTCTATTTTCCAACTCCGAGATTCTATTATTGATGTTATTCATTGCCTTTTCCATCATTCGAGATATGTATCGTAAAGAATTAATCTTCCTTACTTTAGTAGCAGGTCTAACTGCAGACACTCGCTTGTTATTAGAATTGGTTGTCTTGGTTCCAACAGGACTAGCTTTAGGTTGACGCCTAGGCATTGTTATAGATTTAATTTGCTTCAAATGTAACACTGATAATGTTTATCTAAATTTTAATTAATTTATTCTAATTCAAAAAAAGATTCACTGCACTCTTATTTAATTTGAGTTTAATTTAAATAAACTTTCCAAATGTTCACACAAAAACTATCTCTTTCTAATCACCTTTTAAACTTCTAATATTTTATTGAAATTTTATCAAGTCGACCGGATTCTGCAAATGTTAAAACTTAATTTTAATTTTAAAATATTAAATGTTTACAAGTTTAATTAAAATTCAACTATCATACTTCAAATGAAATATGACAACTTCATTTCTTCTCTAGTATTCATTGATAACATTCTTAACAAACATCAATTCCATTCCATTCACACCAAACTATACATCCATCATCAAAAGAATAATAAAACTATCACAGTGAAATCATAATAATTAGAAAATATCTCAAATCCTCATAAATGTTAACTGCCAAATTCATACTATCCCTAATCGTCTTTATTATAATAACTACTACAGTATATATTTTTAATTGAAATTCAATTCACTCGGATTGAACTCACTACCTTGCATATGACATTCAATACCCTTATCCACTGAACCATTGTATACAATTTATAAAATCACAACCACGCCATCTTTGTTTCACAATAAACACTTCCAAATCTCCACTCAATATTGTGCCACTCCTATTTCAAAACCAACCTTTCAATACCGCTCACTCTCAACAGATGGCGTTACCGATATGAACATTTTAAATCCTTTTATGAAATTTTTATAGTAAAATCATTGTCAGCGCCATCTACGAACACATAGCACAACCAACCGTAACCTCTGTAAGCCACTCGATATTAATTCACGTTTGTCCACTAGATGTCGCTACCAATCCTACTACAATTTTAGTTGATATTCAATTACTACATTACTCTTAATTAATCACCATAGAGTTGTAAAAATCTCTATTAGTTTCTATGTAAGAATGAATTACCATAATACTTAATATCATACCAGGGGCATGCAACTGTAGTACATTAATTAGGAGGAAAGAAATGTATGGAAACTAGCGCCGTCCTTTGGTCAATACTCCTAAATTTAAATGCTAGTGCCAAAACCTAGTACCTAAAGTCAATAACAGATGGCGGTGCACGGAATCAAATCTCGCCAACGCCCCGTCTCTCGCGCAACATATAAGTCAGCGGCGAGACAAAATCTAATAAATATAGCATGCGTCCTTCATTGCAAAAATATATCAAATTATTAAATTATTAAACGACAAGTTGATTAAATAAATAGTCAATTTGTAGTTTTTCAATAATCACAAAATCCTCAAATAAAATATATTTTTAAATAAATTATGCCATCGATGGGTCCCGTATACTGTTCTTGTAAATCTTGAGTTGCTTATCTATAGCTAGTGTGAGTGTATAATCTATGTATCATACATCAACTAATGTTTATGCAATAATCAATTCCCAAACTATATTTTAAATTTTATATTCAATTTCAAATTCTTTCTGGTAAATATTATCAAACAATTTTGTCTGACTTGAAATTTGTGCTCGCTGTAAAATTCAGCTACCTGGCAAAAAGGTCATCGCAGATGTTTTAAGCGCTATCGTTTTTTTTTTTTTCAGAGAAACATCCCTTAGGCCTGACCCGACCAGTTTTTATTACGGTTAGCTTAATAAAACAATAGAACATACGTGGCTGTACATTTTTTCAATTTTAGCATTTTAAAATGTTGGTGGTATTTTAGTTATGTTATCTACTGATATTCGACTTTTCGCGATACCTACTATGAATAATTTGAATAAACAACGCTCCAAGACACTCATTCAATCAAAATACTTTTAAAACCACACATCCTCTGATATAAATACTAGTAGTTAACAAGGTTGATATAAAATTCTATTCATTATTCAATTGGGTATTTGACTGGTATTTTTTTTATTTATTTAAAATAATGTTTTTAAATATTAAAACACAACGCCATTTGTCATTTTTAAATATCTTAACTGATCTCGGAATTATAAGCTATTTTACGGTGACTATATCTGTCTCTTTCTAAAACGAAATTTATTATGTAGCTTGTATGGAACTGGTGAATTGTGACATCACAATTCTCTCATGCTCTCTCTGTCTAACAGGAAACTTTAAAGTTTTATAACTCATATGTTTCTGGACCGATTTATTTTCTTTTTTTTTTTTTTACAAATGTTATTCTTACATGTTACATTTTCGGTTACAAATAATAAATATCAACACCCTGACTACAGTCAAATACCCAATTCAAATTTGAAATAAAGTTTCCTTCACTTTGACAACTGACAGTTCAAAAATACGAAGAGAGCTAACAAATAATAATAAATTAATATAATATAATAAATTGTTCATAAAAAAATGTTCTATATTTTTCCCCAATAATGTCTTATTAATATTTTAAAAAACAAGAACTTTTTCAAAAGAATTTATTGTAACCGGTTTTGAAACGCAATCTTTAATGTCACATAAGAAATTATCCTGTTTTTTTTTTTTTTTTTATAAATAACAACTTAAATCTTTGAATCGATATAAATTTATATCGAAACAGCACGTAAAATATATATAATTTAATTAAATGTGTGAATTGGGTCATTTTTCCGTGGTTGGTATTTTAAACTGGTTTGTTGTCAAGAATTGAAAAAAAAATATACAAATTCAGACTAGGCTGTATGGATTATAGACTTTTGCCTTTTCCTATTGGGGATAAATTTTAAAACAACAACATTGATTGTTGTCAAATCAAGTCAAAATAAAATAGACATTTTAAAATTTAAACTTGTTTGTATTTTAACTTATGAGTGCTAAGTCATTCGGTAAGCTATACTCTTTTTTACAAATAAAATTATCTTAAACAGTTGCAGTCAATTCCTAAAATTCAAGGTCAGAATAACCCTGTTACCTTCATAACCTAATTCAATTTCTATTTAACCAGTACATTCTCGCACTCATAACTAAAATGCACTGAATTTTCTATACTTTAAAATCTGTTATTTAAACTAAATATAATTTGCTATGATGGCAATGACTACACTTAATTATTTTTAAAATCTAACATTAAAATGAATAAATATACCATAATACATAGTCTTTCCTGTACAGTCTCTGTAAATAAATGAATAAAAATTAATTCCACAGTTAGTTAATATTATAATTAATTTCCAATTTGCACTAACTATAATATTAATACATTATTCTATCTTCACATTATGTGTGCATATTTTTAATACTATTGAATACTACCATTTCAGCCTAACCTCCACGTACATCTAGCCAGCCCGGATGTTCAACTCATACTATTGGGACCAATTTCAACAAAGAAGGAAATTACTTCAGCGTCAGTGACCAAATGTGACAAAATAAGTTTAAATTGTACATAACCTAGAATAATTTGTATCTGTAAGTAATATTAAAATTTACTGCAGGCTTTTATTTAATAATTCCCTAACAATATTTAATTAATACAATCTAAATTTTATTAACTGTCCTAGTAATGTCTACTGATTGACGATAATATCATAATAATCAGATAATAGTTAGATGTGCCTAAGACTCACTTCAATATTCTACTAGGCAAATTCAGCAATGTTGTGTAGGTTGATACTTTCATGTAATTTCATGAATAAATAATTATTTAAATATGTAACTATCCATCATTAGTAATAATACATGAGACAATAGGCTGTTATGGTCTGACCTTTTAAAACTTATTACTGGGAAACTTAATGCAACTTTTAAGTATTAAAAACTTCTCTTCAATATTACTCTTAAAACAGACTTATTTAGATTTATGTACCTAACTGTAATTCTAACTGCACCAAGATGCTATATATATATATAGGTCCATTCTTAGATTGTCTAAAACAAGTTAATGTGTCTACATAATATAAATTTAATAGGTTTAACTTATTTTGTGTAAAATGAACTTTAAAGAGTTGTTAAGTAATACGTTTTGTGTCTTCTTTAAGATGCAATCAATAAGTACATGTTTATCCTTATTATGTATCAGTATAGTTGTGCAACTATTAACATTTTATCACTGGCATTACATTTATTCACTATAAATGATTTGAAAAGTTACTTTAAAGCTTCTAAGATACTCGCTTACTCCGGCATTTGTGCAACCATAAAAATCCTGGTCACGGCACCAATTGAAACGTTCTACTACTATGAGGGTGTGGTAAGAAAGACCCCAACATATATAAATTTATAACATCCTGGTCACGAAGACCAATTTGTAACACTATCATGGTAGTGGCGTTACAAGCTAATATTAAGCTTAAGAGGATATCAGTTATCTTTGGCCTTATAATTGTGATCGTCTAGTATAAAGGAAGGACTCTACGTTGTGTTGTTTTTTTGTTTCAGAGTAACTTCAGTTCTTTTTTGTGGTATGCCGAAGGAAAGACATAGTATATGTTATTAGAAGCCTTGATTTCTATATAAACTCTAACTAACATCCTATCTAGTCATTAATTTAAAATAACATCTCTGCACAATGACATTAAATTACTGAAATTAATTTATCCTAAGATTTAATTGAAAGATATTTACACTTCCAGTGATATAAATACTATAGATAACCAACTTCTGGAATACTATTAAAAGGAAAGGAAGATATAACACCTTATAATTAACTTATTTAGAATTAATAAGACTTAGTAAATTACACTTACCAGTGATTTAAATACTAAAGATAGCTAGCTTCTGGAATGCTGTTAAAAGGAAAGAAAGATATAACACCTTATAATTAACTTATTTAGAATTAATAAGATTTAGTATCCTAAAATTTAATTATAAAGATATTTACACTTACCAGTGGTATAAACACTATAGATAACTAACTTCAGGAAAATCATTATGAAAAGGAAAGAAAGATATTAAACTTTATAACACCTTATTAGTAAATTATTTAGGTATTAATGAAAATTTAGTAAATTAGAACCGTTAAGAATAAATAGTAATAGACTTATTTATTTAGAAATAGCTATCACCTATTGTTTAACTAAATATCTGACGTCTCCTTAAGAATGTGTAAATTATAATTGCTAATATTTTTAGTAAATCTAGATAGCTAAAATAGAAATAAAGTTAAATAATTATATATAGGATATTCTATAATGACATTGATTAATTGAATAGTGTCTAAGTTTCTTTTACATGTACTTTTAGCTCAAACCTGATATAATAGATAGATTCTAATAACTCTAAACAAATGAAATAAATAAAAATAGATAAGTAAATGAAATAATGATTAAATACATATTATATAGTTATTAATTATCTTGAAATAATTTATTCAGTTAATAAATTATCTCAGATAATTGTGAAAAATAGTGTGTAGTGTTTGTTTGTGTGTGTTATTCTGTTAGGATAGGGTTTATAGGTATTAAGGAATTAAAAGGCCGGGTTCAACTGAACCCGGGAGGTCGCTTCCACCATTCCCCTCCGACCCCAATCCAATCCACACCGTGCTGAAGGCTCTAAATTAAATTAGGCACAACGTTGGTGCTATCCAATCAAAAGAAAGGTAGTAGGTAGGAATTGAGAGTACCCAATTTTCTACAATAAGTTAGACGGAAATATATCCTGTCTAACAAATGCTTGTTTCATACCGCTGCAGCAAAATCATGCAATGACTGTATTTGAGTAATCCCTTGGGACGTCATACAGACATAACCAGTGAATTACTAGAGTTGATGCAAATACCAAGCTGTAATCAGACATGGTATTAAGATGTGTTCCACGTGAACAAAAGGAGATCGTGTCTACTGATCTTTTCATTGTGTGCTTACTAGCCCATACGGGAACTTCGGTCACACAATTACTTTGAAATTCGATCACGAAACCTAACACTTTTGCCACAATTGGATTGTGTAGTGTAATTTCCCATAGGTAAGACCTACTGAGTTACGGGTCTATAGTCAGCTATATTGTCAAGCCTCGCCACCATTGTGAGATGGGTTGTCGGCGACTAGCGACAGGCGACAGCGCAACCTTTCGAGTGTCCTATAAGGAAGTAAAAAATAATTAAAGGTATAAGACCAACGTGTAAAGTAGGTGTATTGTGTAGGTTTGTCCTTGCATGACTCACAGCATTCAATGAAACAGCATTCATTAACCAGAATAGGTTGTTCAATTGAAACATTGAACCAGTAATTAAGTTGTTAATCATTTGATTATATCAGGCTCTCTTAGGAACTGAATGGATTTATCAAAGGACATGGTAGTGTCGAGAGATAAATAAAACAATTAAAATATAACATATTCATTTACTCAATCAGAATCTCTGAGAGTATCTCATTTTCACAATGAAAAGAGAATGTATATTTAATAGGTTTTATGATCCATCAATGTTTGTATGTTTGAAAAACACAAGAGGACTTGATTAAGGCTTGGCTTAAATCTCAGTAAATCCGCCTTGGGACTTAACAGAGACTGTCCACAAAAGTTAGCAATAAATTAATTGGAAAAGTGAATATGTTTCTCTATTAGTATAAATAGAACTACATACCACTGACCAAATATAAATCACTAACCCTTGTTGCAGTTCAAACAACTACCATACACTAGGTGTATGATGAAGCTTGTTCATATCTCTCATCAAAGATGAGGAATTCTTATCAAAGATAAGTAAACGTACGTATAGTATTTACCAAGAACATAGTTCAGTTAGGCAAATACGAACGCAGAGGTTGGTAGGAAGTACTCGCAACTTTCTTTACTAGATAGACCTAGATTAGGAACTACCTAGCATCGATGACGCGAAGAACTGTGGCTTAGACAGGCCTTGCCTTATAGGGAAACCTATAATAAAACACTGGCGAATACAAACATTTATGGATTCACCTTAACATAGTTTATTTAGTTCAATTAAAGTCATCGTGAGAATGAGACACTCCAGTCTACCAGATACCTCGTTTCGACACCTATTTAAGAACATAAATTCTTAAATCAATGTTCAAAACTACAATAGTTGTGTAATGTCATAGATCAGTGTATAATACCTCATCTTAGAATGAATTCAAGAGCTAAAAGCATCCTTGAATGCACTCATTCAAGACTACAACCACTTTGTTACCTCGTTCCAACATATATTTAACAACTACAAGTCCTTAAATTAATGTTTGAACTACAAAAATTTGTGTAATGTCAAAATGAAGCCAAATATACATATATATATATATATACATATACATACATACATATACATTCATTAGAAGTATATTTATATGTAGAGAATATTCAATAAGATACGACAACTAATCATTAGTTTGTTTATAGGTCATATTATAGAAATATCCACCACTCCATTTACTTCCAAAGTAATGACATAGTAAAATTTCATTTCATTATTTAAATACATCCTAACGAAAATCTATTTAACCTTTTAATATCTAATATGATAGTTTTAACCAAGATTCATTCAATTTATATATATACTTTAAAGTCAAACAGATGTAATTTCATTTTAGTCTAACAACATCGTATTGTGGTTATTTACTTAAATTAGATTTCCTTTTATCAGTTAAATTCAATATAATTATGGTCATAAGGCTTATTTCATAATAATTTCATTCATAAATCAATCAATAATTAATAATATCAATGTAACCCTTTTCATAATTATTTTATTCAATTATCAATCAATAATTAATAATATCAGTGTAAACCTAGATAATAATTCCTTTCAATAATCAATAATTAATAGTTTCGATGTAAACCTAACTAATAATTCATTAGATATCTTTTTTTTTTTAAAAATCTCCGTAAAAAGTTATAAAATTTAGTAACATAACCCCAACATGCAGAAAAACACCCATGCAAATAAATAAAACATTAATGCATTCGAACCAATCAGGAGCACTTCTTCACAGGTCTTTCACTGAATTTATTTAGCGGATTACAATTAAAATTTTATAATAACGAATTGCACTTAATATTAATCAGTAAAATTAAATTAAAACTAATTCGCGATCTACACTGAAGTTACATAGCCACACTCAGCCGGCTTATCCTAATGAAATCTCTGAATCAAATCTAAAAAATACTTTTTAGGTATTTCTATCATTAATCTGATTCAGAAGTTCCATAGTTTAGCCAGCCAAGAGGCCGCGACGGCCGCGGAAGGCCTACGTGCTTCGAACTCCGAATTCAAATTTTAATGTCAAAACTGACTGCCAAACTGACTGCCAAACTGACTGCCAAACTCACTGCCCCGAATTCAACCTCCCATCGTATATATTGAAACCTCGCGTCTGTTTTACCCCCACCCTAACACGTTCACTAACGCGCTCTGCAGTGATACCATACTCACAGCAATTTCCCGTGTCACAAGGAAATTTGAATATCTTCGGTTCATTGCCGTGTTCAAAGATACGGCCTTCCAATGTATAATTGTTTCTTCCTAATAATTTTGGTGCAACACAAAACCAAGGAATAAAATTATTACACAAAAACAAGGAATAAAGTTATTACTTCCTCAATAATTTGAACTTTACTGGCTGTAAGCACTTTTATCCGATCCAAAGGAAATTACGTAAATCAATTAAACAAAAAAACACAACAAAAGATAAACAATAAAAAGGGAAAACCCAATATACATTGAATAGAGCCGAAGAGAAAAATTGTTAGTTACGATAAATTTGTATGACGGTTGTGGAGAATAATGTATTATTCAACCGATTTCGAAAGGGAAATTATTTAACCGATCATTGTCATTTTTAACCTTACGTGTTAATGTAAAGTAAATACACGTCAATTTTGTAGTTTTTAATCCAAACAAGGTAACTTAAACTTTGTGATGGCAACCCTGGCGTCCTGTAAATACAGTAACAAAAAACCCACTTACGTGCTTACCCAAATCTCGAACTCTTAGGGCAGGGTTCCACTGTTTAATAAAGCTATGTTTTGCTTAATTGAATTTATAATTCGATTCTAATCTTGGCTTTCGTTTAATTATTATTACGAATTATTTGTATGAGAACATAGCAAAGTGCTGTTCTAAGACTTTTCCAGGCAATCCCTTTAAAATTCCTCTCCGTAACAAACATCCTCATACTTCAAGGAACACAACAAAAAAAAAAGAGTTAGTGCAATCGGTTCAGCCGCTATTCTCTAACTGCGTTTAGTTTATGTTAGTGAAATGCAATTTCCAGCTCTAAACTTTGTTAAATGCGTAAACCGACTTTACGTCGAACTAATCGCGATTATATCAATCAGTGGAAACTGGCCCTTAGAACGTTTCTTTATCATCGTTTTATCGAATTTGTCAACACAAAACTTTAAGCCTGTCTCGAATATAAAATTTACCACTCTAATATTTTAACAACTAGCTAAAACTGTTTGAGTTCCCAGCAATAAATTCCTATTCTTAAGTACAACTTAAAATTTGAGTCCCTTAATGGATTAGAGCAATTTTTGTACATTGAGTTGACTGTTTTATGTTTATGTGTCAACTCACATTTCAATTTATGCGTTTGTAATCTTAAGTATAACTAAAATTTATGGCACCAATAACTTAGAACTAAATTGTGTTTACGTGTTACGTTACAAGAAGCTTTGCTTCGATATTTTAATCCAACCACCCTACAGTCCAAATCTGGCCCTGAGTGATTATTACATCTTGCCAAAAATGAAAAAAGAACTGCGTGGTAAGAAATTTTCCACTGGCGATAAGGTTGAGGAAGCGGTTTCATAATACTTTTTGGATAAGACAAAACGATTTTTTACAATGATATTTATACTTTTAGGTAGGGATCCTTAGTACATTTTTTTCACCTGATCAGTATCAAGCTAATTTTTTGGGAATGGCTACATTTTGATGAGGCGAACAAAAAATTCCTCTTCGAAAACTCTCGATTGTGGTAGCTAACAGAGATAGCAGGGGGTAGAGCAGCAGTGAGCGGAGGACCGGGATAACGTACCACGCAATTTGTAGGACAATATTAAAAAAATCAGCTGGTTAGTAATAATTTTTGATGAATGATGAAAAAAATTTTTTTTTTTTTGTTAATTGAAATGTCTGAAAAATGTATTATTCGTCTTGCAGGTGAATATATTAATAAAATCGGCCAAGTGCGAGTCGGACTCGCGCAAAGGGTTCCGTACCATTGGCTAGGTACATTGATTTTAATATCGGGCAAAAAGCGGCAAAAAAGTCACTTTTGTTGTATAAGCCCCATAATTTTTTTCTTATTTTAATTTTATTACATACTAGCTTCTGCGCGCGACTTCGTCCCCGTGAAATAGGACCAATTCTCTAGGAAGCTCTCAAAAGGAAAAAAAAAACCCGATTTTGAAACATTCTTCATTGGTGCTACGCTCCTATTGGTCTTAGCGTGATGATATATAGCCCATAGCCTTCCTCGATAAATGGGCTATCTAACACTGAAAGAATTTTTCAAATCGGACCAGTAGATCCGGAGATTAGCGCGTTCAAACAAACAAACAAACAAACAAACAAAAAAACTCTTCAGCTTTATTATATTAGTATAGATTTATTATTAAAGTAAATATACAATTAAGTATTTTGTGAATATTTCAAGTGCATACCTGTTACCATCTATACTATAATATAATAAAGCTGAAGAGTTTGTTTGTTTGATTGTTTGTTTGTTTGTTTGAACGCGCTAATCTCAGGATCTACTGGTCCGATTTGAAAAATTCTTTCAGTGTTAGATAGCCCATTTATCGAGGAAGGCTATAGGCTATATATCATCACGCTAAGACCAACAAGAGAGGAGTCCACGCCGACGAAGTCGCGCGCAGAAGCTAGTTTATTGATATCGAGCAAAAATATGCAATAAATCGCGTTTGTTGTATGAGAGCCACCCCTTAAATATTTATTTTATTTTTATTATTTGCTGTTATAGCGGCAACAGAAATAAATAATTTGCGAAAATTTCAACTGTCTAGCTATCGCCGTTCTTGAGATACAGCCTGGTGACAGAGGGACGGACGGACGGACGGACGGACGGACAGCGAAGTCTTAGTAATAGGGTTCCGTTTTTACCCTTTGGGTGCGGAACCCTATAAAGGAAAAATATATTATTTTTTCTCAAGACCCTATTCCGTGAATATAAAAACGCGACCTCGTAGTACGTTCATCGCAAGATTTATTTAGTAGTTTCTTAGACTCTTTAAGATTCAGAAGTGAGTTCTGTAATAAGAAAACAAAATTTAACGCTTATGAAATGGGTACCGTTTTAAAAAAGATTCTGTAAGTTTTTTTAATTTACTTTTTTAACAATTTTTTTAGAGTTATACCGTGGTTATATATGTATTTGAAACTATAGGTATACATAGAAACAATATGGGGACATACGTAAACATTTTATTATTATTATTATACAGGTTCAAACCAAAATACACATTACACGCCATAAACGGGAAAGCTACCGAGCCTGGGCAGATGCGTCGATATCCCAGGATGTAAAGACCAGCGCATTAAAAAAGGAGTATAATTTTGCCTCCAGGTCCTTCAAAAGAGTTATTGCTGAGGCAAAAGCGGAGTACGTGGGCAGAATTGGCGAGAGATTGGTTCGACTTCCTTCGGGGACTCGTGCATTCTGGTCGCTCGCCAAGGCTGTCCAAGGAAATTTTTGTAAGCCATCCCTACCGTCACTGCACATGGGAGACGACTCGTTGGCCCACAGCGCAAAGGAGAAGGCCGATCTTCTAGGCTCTCTTTTCGCTTCCAACTCGACTTTGGACGACCAGGGAAAAATACCACCGACGATCCCTCGGTGTGATACTTTAATGCCGGAAATAATTTTCCGACAGAGCTCCGTGCGCAAAGCCCTCTTTTCGTTGGACGTCAACAAGTCGAGTGGGCCCGATGGCGTCCCTCCATTAGTGCTACGAACCTGTGCTCCTGAGTTGACACCCGTCCTAACGCGTCTTTTCCGGCACTCTTATTCATTAGGCGTCGTCCCACGCTTGTGGAAGATAGCCTTGGTGCACCCGATCCCTAAGAAAGGGGACCGCTCAGATCCGTCCAATTATAGACCGATAGCTATAACTTCTTTGTTCTCTAAGATTATGGAATCCATAATCAACTGCCAGCTCCGGCGGTACTTAGAGGAGCACCAGCTGATTAGCGATCGCCAATATGGCTTTCAACGGAGTCGCTCAGCTGGTGATCTTCTAATACTCTTAACACAGCGATGGGCGGAGGCAGTTGAGAGCAAAGGAGAGGCACTGGCGGTTAGTTTGGACATAGCGAAGGCCTTCGATCGGGTGTGGCATAGAGCACTTCTATCAAAGCTACCATCTTATGGGCTTCCCGAGAAATTATGTAAATGGATCAGCAGTTTTTTGGCAGACAGGAACATCAAGGTCGTTGTTGACGGCGCATGCTCGGACCTCAAGTCTGTTAATGCTGGCGTTCCCCAAGGCTGTGTACTGTCACCTACCTTGTTCCTCCTGCATATCAATGACCTGTTGCAGACTAGTGGCATTCATTGTTATGCGGACGACAGCACTGGGGATGCATTATACACAGGCCGTCCTAATATTTCTCGGGAACAAGTCGATGAGTGTCGGAACAAACTTGTGTCTGAAATCGAGTCTCTCTTAGACAAAGTCTCGCAATGGGGGCGACTTAATTTAGTCCAGTTTAACCCCAATAAGACACAGGTTTGCGCGTTTACCGCAAAAAAATCACCCTTTGTCGTTCCTCTCAAATTTGAAGGCACTCCCCTAACTGCCTCAGCCAGTATTGGAATACTTGGCGTCGACATATCGAGCAATGTGCAATTTCGTGGTCATCTGGAAGGTAAGGCTAAACTAGCCTCTAAGAAGCTCGGTGTGCTCAGTAGAGCGAAGCATTATTTCACGCCTTCCCACCGTCTTCAATTATACAAAGCGCAGATCCGGCCCCACATGGAATACTGTTCTCACCTGTGGGCTGGGGCGCCCCAATATCAGCTCCTTCCATTTGACCGCGTTCAACGCCGGGCGGCTCGAATCGTCGGCGACAAGGTTCTCTCCGGTCGGCTTGATTCTTTGGCGCTGCGTAGAGATGTCGGGTCACTCTGCATCTTCTACCGCATCTACCACGGGGAGTGTTCTGAGGAATTGTTCGGATTAATACCTGCAGCTGAATTCCACCACCGGACATCGCGTCAAAATTCCAAATTTCATCCTTATCACCTCGATGTCCGGAAATCTACAACAACTCGATTTTTACGCCATTTTCTGCCGCGCACGACCACTATATGGAACCAGCTGCCACCTACGGTGTTTCCGATCCGATACGACTTGGGGACCTTCAAAAAAAGAGCATACTCCCACTTAAAAGGCCGGCAACGCGCCCGCTAATCCTCTGATGTAGCAGGTGTCTATGGATGTTGGTTTCACTTACCATCAGGTGAGCCAACTGTCCGTTTGCCCCCTATCGCAAAAAAAAAAAAAAAAAAAATATGGATTATAATAATTTAATCCTTACAAGCTGCCCGGACTGACTTCGTTCTGTCAAAAGTTAATAGTAAAAATTAAATTAATAACAATTTTTTTTTTGTATTAAAACCTTCCGTGAGTTGTTGTAATTCTACCCTTCCTTAGAGTAAGAGTTAGAAACGTAAAACTTTATTTATGGTCTATACAAATAAATAAAATTGGAGTGTCTGTTTTTAATATTAAAATAAGCGCTATTAACTAAATTTATATGGATGGTAAATATACCAAAATAACATTTTTACAATTTTTGTCTGTCTGTCTGTTTCTTTGTTCCGGCTAATCTCTGAAACGGCTAGGCTGATTTTGACGGGACTTTCACTGGCAGATAGCTGATGTAATAAGGAGTGACTTGGACCACTTTTATTTTAGAAGCTTTTTTGTTAAATTCCACGCGGACGACATCGAGGGCACAGCTAGTTACTAACAAAAATATGTATGTAAATAATTAATTGGGACTATATCAAGGAGCCTTCTTGCAATAAGTAATTATAAATTAATCTATAGGCGAACAGAGCCTCTAGCAACAACTACTTCTTTAGTAAATTCATGTCATTACAATACTCATAATTACACCCTATTAGGTAGTGGTCGCCCAGTGGTCGAAATTCGACCATTATTAATTATAAGTTTGAACATTATTAAGGTTCTGTTGTCAAATAATATACTTCAATAATTTTTGTTAAAGTATAAAAATTTAAAATTGAAGCAATATATTTCTTAATAATAATTACCAGCAGGCAACTATTGAGAATATATAGTACCTACTATATATACCTACTCTCAAATTGAAATACAAGATTTTGATTATGTTTATTCTCAAGTACTTTTCGTAATTTCACACACAGATAATCTGTTTCGTCACCAACATTGCCAAGGTTCGTGATTAAAGGTCAACTTACTCATTATACGGAGATATGACCCTTGTAACGACTGTTTTTTTTTTTCAAAAAAATGACCAGGCTCTCAATTCCACTGTATTTTTTTATGTGTGTCACCTCATATTTTTTTACTGGGTGTACGGATTTTGTTGATTCTTTTTTAAGAGAAAACTGTTGCTTGTAGTATTCTCCTATTTCAATTTTATTGAGATTTGACGACTAGTTATGTACTTTTAAGTTATCTATAACAAATAACAATGCGTATTTATTGTACATGATTATTTTGTCGTCTACCTTATACCTACGTTGTATTACTTGTCTATGTAAGACTATGTACCTAATTGAATTAATGAAGTCAATTTTTTTGCAAGAATACAATTACTATGTATGTTATCTCATAACTTCTTACGGGCTATAACGATTCTGATGATTCTTTTTAGGGTTCCGTACCTCAAAAGGAAAAAAACCCTTATAGGATCACTTTGTTGTCTGTCTGTCCGTCAAGACCCTTTTTCTCTGGAACGCCTGGAGCAGTGGCGTAGCGTGCCTTGGAGGGGCCCCGTATCAAAATTAGTTGGGGGGCCCAAATGAAGGGTAATGATTTCACACAAAATAAACAAAAATGCTTGCATTTAATTAAAATAAATATTTATTTAATATAGGTTATCACTTCCTCCTAGAATAGACAATAGTGACAAGTCTGATAGCCGTTCCTGTCTCGTTGAAGTCCTTAGGTAATTTTTGTTCAGTTTAGTTTTGAAAAACTTCTTTCAGCTGTTGCGGTTATAACTGGAAGGGTCAAGAATAGAAAGCATGATGTAATTACCAAACGTAAAACTGGATGCAAGACTATTGAATTTTATCAGCAACAATTCCAGGAGTTCCTTAATGGAATGAATTTTTTGAATTTCAGATTTTACATTTTAAGCATGTTTTCAGAGAAATTGATTGTTAATGAAGATTAACTGAATCCTGCAATAACGATGAAGGATGTTGCTAACTTTTGGGCGCACGCTTAACTCGGGAAAAAGAGGGTTCCCTTTTTTTTACTTTTGTCATTTCTGAAGTGAAAACTCTATAGGCACGTTTGACAGTTATTTTGTATGTTTTTTTACCGGAAAGCACGAGATTAAGTGACATCGTGGATAACATTTTACTAAGTTTGCTTAAACACATTAGGGGCCTCTGTAGCCCGGGGCATCCGTACCATTGATACGTCTGATACGGTGGTAGCTACGCCCCTGCATTGCAATCTAAATCACTCACAAAAGCTGACTGCTGAAAAAATGAAGAAATTTTGGATATTTTTTTTAATAACCTACTCTCTTTTCTGTCTACTTTTTCTTTTCATAACTCCACTGGGATAATTTCTTTTCCTTTCACTCATTCTTTTCAGAAACCACAGTAATTAACCAATAAGTAATGAGAAGTACAAGATTGTATTGTATTAAAATGTAATAACGTAACGGCGTTTGGCAGGCTTCGTCGAGTCTTCACTTCGAAGATTCCGCAATGCTTGAAAACAAAAGTCTTCGAGCAATGCGTCCTGCCTGTGTTAACATACGGAGCCGAGACGTGGACACTGACGAAGGGACTGGTACACAAGTTCAAAGTCGCTCAACGTGCAATGGAATGGGCTATGCTTGAGGTTTCTCTCAAAGATAGAATTAGAAAAAATGAGGCTATCCGCGAGAGAACGAAAGTAACTGACATAGCCCACAGAACTAGCAAGTTGAAGTGGCAGTGGGCTAGTCATCTGTGTCGCAGGACCGATAGCCGTTGAAGCAGACGTGTCTTGGAGTGGAGACCGCGTCTTGGCAAACGCAATGTAGGACGTCCTCCGGCCCGCTGGAGCGACGATCTACGTAAGATTGCCAGTGTAGGCTGGATGAGGATTGCGGAAAACCGGGATATCTGGCGCGAACTTGGCGAGGCCTATGTCCTGCAGTTTACTGCAATGGGCTGAACTGACTGTCTGACTGACTGACTGTGATAACGTATGAACCGGAATGAAATAAAACACGTAAATATTCTTCTCGTAATATGCATCTGTTATTGCGTGATTCCACCGTTTAAGTCACTCACTGATGTAGGATGTTGCCAACTTTTGGGCGCACGCTTAACTCGAAAAAAAAAGATTACTTTTTGATTTTGTCATTTCTGAAGTGGAAACTCTATAGGCACGTAATGACAGTTTTTTTATATGCTTTTTCCCGGGAAGCATGAATTTAAGTTTCATCGTGGATAATATTTTACGATTTTTTTTTTGCTTATAGACGTTGGGGGCCCCTGTAGCCCGGGGGCCCCGTATCATTGATACGGCTGATACGGCGGTAGCTACGCCCCTGGCCTGGAGGTATGAAGTTGAAATTCATACTACCTAAATACTTAAGTCTACTATTCCTTAGAGCTGTGAAAATTCAAACAACTAAGCCAACGCAATCAAAAGATACAGCCGTTTATGCTGCAAACTTTCGACACTCGCAAGGGAATCAAAACCTACAGGTACCCTTGAACTCAGAATCTTGAAATTTGGTACGAAGCAACGTCTTATAGCACAGATAATGGAAAAATTGCGAAAAGCATAAATTTTTATTTACATAATATAATAAAAATATTTATAATAATTTTGTTTGTACGGAACCCTCGCCTCGGTGCGCTAGTCCGACTCGCACTTGGTCGGTTTTTTTTAATCAAATAGCGGTGCATTAACATTTTGTCGTTATAGCAAATTTCAAAATACGTAAAATCAGATATATTTATATTACGATTATAATGACAACAGACGATATCTAAGTAATAACTAATAGGGTTATTAGTATAAAAATCCAGGTTTAGTTTTGTACGTCCATAGTTTTTTAAAATGAAATATAGCAATGTTTTTTTTCAGTTCAATTTCAGATGCGGTGGGTATAAAATGGGCTCCACTCAACGTACCTCTATCGCGTCGTCTCCAGACCTTGGCGGTGGCAGGCTGGATGTGCACTGTGTTGTTGACACATGCGACTTCTGTTTTTCTCTTCATACGACTGTTGTATTCTTCATATTGGTGGCTGGCGCTCTTATATGGATTTTGGATGATAAACGATCTCGATGTTTGCAATAAAGGTGGAAGGAAGTAAGTTTTACTTTTTAATTATAAATCTTATAAAAAATAATAGGAGGACCCTATGATTTTTAAAATAAAGCATCTAATACTTTAAAGTTGAGCGAAATTAGTTTAATTTAATAAAATACTCAACGTATCGCACTAATAATACAATAGTGTTGTAACTCAAAATTTGTCGAATTTGAGTTAACACTATACTTAAACGTAAAATTCAATGCCCCACAAGTCAATAAAACCGTCATTGCAATAATGTAAAAAATGAATGAGATATCGCGCTAAAAGACAGTATTGATGACTGATCCACTGTCATAACGCTCCTCTCAATATTGCGTCATCTTTAGTCGCAACCAACAGTGATCGAAGAAGTACGTGTCACTTTGCACTTTATTTCGAGTAGCGACGTTATTACTAGATCAGGTATGTAAAATTTATAGTTTTATTTTTACTTAACTCATTATTGTTGATTTAAAGCTAAACCTGATATTTTGTTATTTCTAGTTATTACGCTATTACTGATTTACACAAACGTGATTTAAAATAATATTTCTACTTACGACACTATTATTGGTTCAGTTAGATATTTTTGACATGATACAGTATTGCTGAATCAAAAGTTTAAGTCGATTTTTTGTATAGTTTTCATAATATTTAATGATTAAATTTATTTGTAATTTATAGGATTTGTAATAACTCAATCAAATATGTAGCATTGTAATTAGAAAAATGCTTACTTACGATATTATTTCATAATTTTAGAGTTAATACGGTCTATATGACATGTATGCACCAAGTACGTATTTAACTTAATAAATACTTGTTTTATTTGTAGATTTAGTATGCATCGTGGACGATTACTTGTTGATATGGCAACAAAAACCATGTGTCATCACCAGGAGACAGAAAATGACGAACTTGGCCTGAATTCCCCCGTGAGTACAAAAAATGAATCTGCTACCCAGAGAGAAGACAGCGAAGTTTTGAAAGAACAACCGACAATTTCGATACTTTAACCATCAACAACTAATCAAGTACTTCAAGAAATTGACGTAAAAAGTATGGCGACTAATGTCAATCCTATATCTGTATGCAACCAAAGAAAATATTACATTTCACCTATGCACAAAGACCAGATCGACTTTCATGATTCTGATAATGATCCGCATTTTGTTCTCGATTTAAATTCTCAAAGTAAAGCCCTCAGTTTGCTTCGAGGTCGAAGAAGAAAATTAACAAGTAGTTCTTCATCAAATAACTCTTCATAAAGTAGCTCTTCATCGAGTTGCTCGTATGATATAGTAGCACATAATTTATGTATCATTGATGAAACCAGTGAGTTGAGTATCTATACTTAACTCACTGGTTTCATCGAATGTTTATTCGGAAGAGCAAAACAATAATACTACGGGTAAAAAAAGGTTACGTAATGTGGGAACCTGGAAATACAAAATAGTTAAACGACTTCGCAATTCTGGCAAAGCGTATGAATCAGTCAGTAAAAAACAAGTCCCTCAAGAAAAATGGATCCGACTTGGCGAAAAATGTAGGTTAAATTGTCGTTTAAAAATAGATGAGACATCAAGACAGGGTATTTTCAACAAATATTGGAATTTGGGAGACATAAAAAAAACAAAGAGAGTTCATAATTAGACATACAACAGACATTAAACCAAAATAAAGATACTCATATACTCAAAATTTTCGTAAACTAAGCACAGCATTTCATTTTCAAATAAAAGACACTAACTTTAGAGTCTGGAAAACAATTTTTAAAAATACAGTTGCAATAAACGATGGACCAATTGCACCAGCTTTATCAAAAAAAAAAAAAAAAAAAAACGATTGAGGTTTTATAGAGAAAGAATTACGCGAATGACTGATTTAATATAAGACTAAATATTGTTTATATTTTTATTTTTTGTTTTAGAAAGTTTTTTGTTAAACATTGATTAAGTATAAAATGTTTAAGAATATGTACTTTATTTTGTTATCTTTATTTGGAATAATTATTTATGTTTGGAAGGTTTATTTTATTTATAGTAATTACAAGCATTGTTTTTTTTTTGTCCAATTTTATTGCATTTCTAACCGTAATAAGAATAAAAAAGCAACATGGCTTTATTTATTAATATCCCAAAGAAAAGATTTAAAGATATCATATTAAACGTAAATATAAATTCTCGTAATACTGAAAATCAGTTGTCGAAATTGTTGTAAGTCCAAAAAGTAACATAAAATCGTTGAAAAATTTAGTAAATCAAATTGTAGTAACACAAAATGTTTCAAAAATAGTGACGCAACTAAAAATAATATTTCATTTTGAACATTTTGTTTGGAACTATACTGTATTAACTCAAAATTCTTAAATAATTTCAGTATCAGTATTTTTTTTCATTATTGGTAAAAACACAATTGCTTGAATTTTATTTAGAAAACAAAAAAAGTATTAAAAAAAATTGTATCTATAACAGGAAGTGAGTATTCAGTTTTTCGTTGATTCTGAAAAATGATCAATTTTGAGTTACTACACTATTGTATTATTAGTGCGGTATGTTTTCTTACAACGCACGACTTTTCCGGCCACGAAACGAACAGAAATGTTCCTCTGAAGATGAAAATTATAAGGCGTTTTCAATAATCTATTTTTTTTTAATTTTTAATACGATAATTTCTATAAGAAATGAGCTTTTGAATGGAATTGTTCAACAGGATTCAATTATATTGTAACTTTAATTTTGAAAAATATGATAGAGTATCTATGTTTAATTGAATAAACTGTAGATTTAGAGACATTTTAACTTATACAAGATTAAGATGAATGATTTCCATGAGAGTTCTTTTTAGGTTATTTCATAATACTCGTATATAATATAACGCTTACGGTATTTCTATTTCAGAGTAGATTGGATGAGAAGCTGGTCGTGGTGGCGCTACTGTCGAGATTACTTTCCAATAAAATTAATTAAAACTGCCGAACTGGACCCGACTAAGAACTATCTGTTCGCATGCTTTCCACATGGTATAATATGTGCCGGAGCCAACGCCGCGTTTGGGACAAATGCACTAGATTTCTGTAAAGTATTTCCAGGAATGACTAGCCATATAATATTACTTGGAAGCCACTTTAGAGTTCCATTAGTAAGGGAAATTTCCCTTTCTATGGGTGCCTGTGCGTCTTCTCAAGAAAGTTTATTATACCTTCTCGATAATAAGAAGCACCAAGGAAAGTGTGCTGTGTTATTTGTCGGTGGAGCAGCCGAAGCACTAGATGCTCACCCGGGCGAATACAAAGTGATTTTAACCAGAAGAAAAGGATTTATTAGCGTAGCTATGAAATCTGGGTATGTGAATATAACTATACCTACTAAGGCCGACGCGACGCGACGTGTCCGTAAAGCCTTTTTAACGATAACAGCGTATGCGTATAAAAATAAAATGAATTATTTTTTATTTAATAATCTTCTCTCTTTGAATATAAATGACTTAGTATTTTGTTTTCGAATTTAAATTAATGTGAAATTTTTGTTGACTGCAGGATTATTATCAAACAAAACGAAAGACGTGTGTTTTAACCGCCATCAAAAAAGGAGGAGGTTAACAATTTGATTGTATTTTTTTGTTGTATGTTACCTACTTCATAATTTTACACTGAGTGTACCGATTTTGAAGATTCTTTTTTTAAACGAAAGCTGGTGGGTGTCTGTCATCTGATAAGCGGTTTTTGAGTTATTCTTGATAGTGCGTATTTGATTAGTCTTCGCCTACTGTATTAATTGTCAATACCTATAAATTGAATTTGTTTAATTTCGTTTGCGAGCAAACACAATTTATTTTACACAATTATTGAATTATATTATTCTTACTTTCATGGAATCTCTTCGATGTAACATTACACAATGTACCACAATGTATGTAAATAATACACATGGACTTATCTAATATATAAAATTCTCGTGTCACAGTTTTCGTTGCCATACTCCTCCGAAACGGCTTGACCGATTTTGATGAAATTTTTTGTGCATATCGGGTAGGTCTGAGAATAGGCCAACATCTATTTTTCATACCCCTAAGTTCCAGGGGGGGGGGATTTAGGGGGTTAATAATTTATATGGCAAAACAACGTTTGCTGGGTCAGCTAGTATTATATACGTTTGAGTAAGTCTGTGGGAAACCAAAACAACTCGTATAACAGCTACCAATATTGAGTATTGTTATACCGAAAATTAGTTCACACTAATAGTCAATGTGATGTTGTTAAATAATTATTTACGTAGGTACTAATTAACTAACTTGACTACCTGTTGTCTATAATAATAAATTTGTAAATAATTTCCAGGGCTCCACTAGTGCCAGTCTTTTCTTTTGGCGAAACGGATATATTTCGTCCTGTAAAAAACCCTAAGGGTGGTTTATTGCGAAAAGTCCAGGAGAAAGTTCGACAGATCACAGGATTGTCTCCGATTTTGCCTATTGGACGAGGAGTTTTTCAATATTCTTTTGGGATACTACCTCTAAGAGTTCCAATTTATACTGTCGGTGAGTGTGTGTGTGTGTGTGTGTGTGTGACAATGAAATGTTATTTGAAATGTTATAATAGCAGTAAGAAATATAATTTTGTGTCGTTTTTTCGAAAATTACACAGTTTGTAAGATCTAAGATAAACAAAATCAAAATGACTTTATTCAAATAGTCATCAAGAACACTTTTTAACCGACTTCCAAAGGAGGAAGTTCTCAATTCGATTGTATTTTTTTTAAATGTATGTAACCTTAGAACTTTTGACTGGGTGGACCGATTCCGATGATTTTTGTTTTAATCAAAAGGTGGCATGTCATGTGGTCCCATTTAAATTTAATTGAATCTAACAAGTACTTTTCGAGCCATATCTAATAATGCGTGTTCTGTTTACTTGACTAGTATTTTTTCGTCGACCTACGTTGTATTACCACGTAACTATTCACCGAGTATACCGATTACACGAGCGTTGGCGAAACGCTCACAGCACTGGTTTGTATATGACACGGTATGTCGGAGGCGCGGGTTCAAACCCCGCTGGATGGAAAAAATTTGGATATGATTTAAAAATTTTACAATTTCGTCGTGTGTGGGTAACACAAAAAATAAAAATAATACGAATTAAAAAAGTTACTGTTCAGTTCGCAGACTTAAAAAATATATAATTTTCTACTATAAAAGTAGCCTTACTCCTTATTACATCAGCTATCTGCCAGTGAAAGTACCGTCAAAATCGGCATAGCCGTTTCAGAGATTAGCCGGAACAAACAGACAGACAGACAGACAATTGTAAAAAATGTTATTTTGGTAGGTATATGTACCTACCGTGTATATATGCATTTAGTAAAAATCGGTTATTTTAGTATTACAAACAGACACTCCAATTTTGTATAGATTTACTACATTTTTCATATATTTATTACATAGGTATTTAATATCTTTATAATAACAAAAAGTTGTCAGTGTCGGATGCTAGCAATTCTAGACAGTTTTAGAACTGCTGGTCTGAGATTAAACTGTTGTAAAAAAAAACGCACACCGATAATAAAACAAATTGTATTTTATATACTCGTAGTAAAAAAGACATTGGCACCTAAGAGCCTGTAGATGTTGTTAATATAATGTAAAAAAAAACAATGTTCTTCCCAATTATTACTTACTTCAATTTACTAGAAAATCTATTTTTCTTTTGCGTTTGCTTTGATTTAAACTGTATTTGAATTTCAGTCGGTGCACCATTGGAGGTGGAGAGAAACTTGGAGCCAACTGATGATGAAGTAGACGCCGTACACGCGGAGTTCACTAAACGTCTTATCGAACTATTTGAGTCGGAGAAATCGAAATATTTGAAGGACCATAAGAATACACATTTAATCATTACATAAATATAGTGAACTATTATATCGATTGTGAAACTATTTTGGGTAAATGCAAATAAGCAAAAATTATTACTTACTTTTTTACTATATAAATCTAATGTTTTGCGTTTATGTTTATCGCAATTGTATGCATATGCGTATGGCCTATGGGTATATTTTTGTAAAACTTATATTATTTTTCTACCTACAGTCCTACACGTTACTTAACCAACAGTACAGTACAATACACATGTTCTTGTTGGTTGTAGGTGGACTATGTGAACGTCCTGTTTTTCTTTCGATTAGATGTTCTTGTATTATGTGTTATTGTTTGTTGCTTCAGGTTGTAGTTTAACAACGAAAGCCTGACTATCTGAACCACAGTAATCAGTCTCCTATGTGTCTTTTCTATACCTCGTGACATTGGTGAAATCGACAGTGCCAACAGTGGCACAACTGAAAGAATCAATCAATAAAATCAAGAATCAATTAATTACTTTGTTGTTATCAAATACAAATACTTCCCACACTTTCAATATCAGTCCTCTGCCCTAAGGTTGCCTGGAAGAAATCGCTACATTAGCGATAAGGCCGCCTGTTGCAACTGATGCAACTGTGTTACTTACATTTGTAATTCTGTATTTTGTCAAATATGTATCGTTGTGCAAAAAGTATAAATAAATATACATTACGTGTACAAATATATATTATTATTTACGTTTTATTAGACGTTTTATAAATATTTTTAAATAAATATGTAGGTACCTATTGCAACTTTGACAAAACATTTAAACAATAAAAAACGGATTAATAGACTTTTTCGAAGCTGAAATACTAATACATATTAAGGTTACTGAAGTGTGTACCTACGTATATACAGCAGCAACAGGATTAATAATTATTTGTATTTACTTTTTTATCTTTTATAGGCTGTTTAATAAATCGGTGTGTTACAATTAAATTGTTGATCTTTCATTATTTTTTTTTTTTTTGATCCTTAAAATATTCCCCATGTTCTTTGGTAACACTATAATTATGTATACATAATAACAAAAAATCGGTCAAGTGCGAGTCGACGGTACCGGACCTTCGTCAGCCGCCATCTTGAAAAACGCGTTTTATCGAATCGAATATTAGACATCATTATTGTAGATAGTATTTGCCATCTTTTTTTATTTGAAACTTTTTTTGTTTAACTCATAGGTTGTGAATTATAGCGCTCCCAACTTTTCTCAATATGGTTTTTGCTAAATATTTAGTTAATGGTCAATGATAATTAAAAATAGTGGCAGCTAAATCGTAGAGCATAAAATTTCCTATAAATTTCAATGGAAACTTTTTGCCGTAGCATTTATAGTTTAGGAGCTGCAGCTTGGTAAAACTTGCACCCCGTACATTATCAGTGGCAATATTGCTCGTTGCGTTGCTCGTATACGAAAACCATTTCGTAACGCATAAAATGGCATGAACTGAACATATTCCAAAAAACAAAATACCCGGTCCCTTACGTTGCAAAAACAACCCCCGGCTACTGGGCTATTAGACCACACGACTGAAGTGAAACTACAGCACAATAGGCCTACACTGTCTCTTAGAACTACGTAACTGGCTATGAGAGAAAGAAAGAGAGAAAATGATTTCATACAGCAGTGAAGTTTTATGTCAGTATGGTCACGATGATATAACCTTACATGACAATTTGTAAGGTTCATGGCCAATACGAAACGTTTATGAATCAAGGAATCGCGTTTTATTCAATCCAGTTGTAATCAATAATAGTAGGGCAATTAAACAAAACCATAATTTTACTATTTTTATTTTTAATATTTACATTTTATGTACAAGTAGGTAATACAAGTAATTTCACACGCCTGCACCGCTGCGTGCGTTACTCTTTTGAGCATAACATAATCGTTACATTCGGTAATAACAGCCCTCGCTGTCACTGAAAATAGGTATCTATATAATACATAACCTGTGTTCGTAAAAATAATTTATAATATTAATCGATCGTTTTAGTTGCTGACGTAGATTAAATCTTTCCCCTATTTGTCTTTTAGTAAAAAATAAGTGACAAATCTATCACTACACGTAACTGAACAAAAAATCGATATCGAATAAATTCGAACGGGAATGGCAGAGAATAAATGGTTAGGCTATTTTTAAATTTAGAATAATACACCTAAATTGTTAAAAAAAGATACTAGCTTCAAAAAAATAAACAAAAAAAAAATTAAAAACAACGATATACTTTAAAAACATCAACAATAAAGGCTGTAAGCCTGGAATTTGTTAATAACGAAGTTTAGCGCAAGGACAAGCACATTAAATGTATAAACAGACGACAAAATATTTAATGATTCGTATAGAACATACATCCTCTGGTAATTAAATTTGTAATGAGAACAAATTTTAATTCTGTCTTTCAATGAATAAAAAATTACAACATTTAAATAATAAAACCGCATGCATAAATAATAATGAGTGTAGCACACCAACGAACGAGTGGTAACCAAACGAAAAGTATTATACAGTCTTAAATGAAATTAAAATGCCGTATAATTTTTTTTCTTGTAAAGAAGGCAGAACATGTACTTAGATAATTATTTCATAAATTACGAAATATACCTATATCGCATATTTTATTTTTGTAACTGGCATTTATTTAAGAACTACATTGTTCTTATTTTAAAATATTCACCTCTATACACAATTAATAGAAATGTCAAAATTAAGTAACAAAGCATTTCTTTCTAAAATCTATCAACGTAAAATAAAGTTTGATCCCATATTATTGTTAGTCTGAATATTTATTTCGACGTAGCAAAAGCTAAGAACTCTTATAATATTGGTTGAGAGCAGTTTGCGTAAGGGAATCATAGCTAAAAATATAATAATTTAATAAATTTTTTAAAGTCACCGGATTTAATCGATTCCTAAAACTGTAAAACAACGGTGCTATATTTAAATTAGAATACTGGAATAAAATCTTGTATATTTCTTGATGTTGAAGATATTTCGTGACCATAAGATAATGGTCAAAACTTTTAGGTATTAAAACCTGTTAATAAAAATATCACGCTTGCTTCGGATGCTGCGTCGCTTGTGTCGTGATGGGCTTAAAGCATTGAAGTAAAAACGCTGTGTAAATAACGAACGCTATTGAAATAGCTATCAACCCATACATGAATATATTCAACTCTGGCTGCCTAAATCTATTCTTGCGCAGCCATTCCAAAACCTCATTCTCTTCCATAACATCACCTGAAATATGCGATAAATATTTGTACTCATTCCCATATCATTTTCATTGTGATTATTATAACATGCATTGTATTTTATTACCTCGGTATATGCTCGGAAATCGTTTCCTGAAGTAAACGATAGCCGGCAGTTTAGTTACACCCCACTTGCGGGCATATCTTGGGTCATGCATTTTAACAAATGTTATATCCAAATTGTCAGTTTCACTATCGATATTTTCCAATTTGTCTAACACTATACGACTTTCTGCTGTATTTTCATCTATAAGAATATAATGATTGGTAATTGAGTTTAATATGTTTCAGTATTATCTACTAATATTTTCATTATTAATATTTGAACTACGAAACAGACAAAAACTTACAGAAATAAACAGCAAGAAACTCGTTTTCGTCTAATAATTTATCTAACATTTTTCGGTTAACTTCCTCTATTTCATTTTTCAATTCGAAAACTTCTTGAGACGTCAACCACTGAAGAACTCTGTCTACCTGATGTAAGTCACCATCATAGAACATCGGTGTTTGTTTTCGGAAATAGACAAGGGAAGGTATATTAACAATATTATATTTAGCAGCCGCTTCAGGACTCGATATTTTAACAAAGTCAATTCCGAATTGATCAACTTCTCCATCAATCTGTTCGAGAGATTCAAGAATATCTTGACATTCTGGACAATCTTCTTCGTCATCTAAAAACAAAAAAAATCCGTATTTTGAATGTATGCACTAGGTGGCAAATTTTAATTACTAATATACTCCAAAATTTTTTTTTTGCTTCTAATTAACCTTGCATATTAGACGAGTTAGTTAATGTGAATACATACAGAAAAATACTGCAAGCAAATGTGATTCAAAAAGAAGTCTCTCAAGCATTCGATCGTTGACTGATTCAATTTCATCAGCTAATTCACGATTATCATCATCAATTAGCCATTCAAGGATAGATTCTTCATTTTGCAAATCACCTTCGAATAAAAGTGGGTTTCCATTTCTGTTAAATAGATTTACATCAAACTTTATAATAAAATCATTTATATTAAGTATATAAATTTATGTAAGTATTAAAATATGAATTACACTTTGTCTTACCTAAAGTAAACCATTGCTGGGAAAGTCTTTATAGAATATCTCTTCGCAAGTTGTGGATCTTGAATTTTAACCATATGAATACCATAAACATCACATTCGTCATCAATCTTTTCCAATTCTTCAAGTATATGATCACAAATGTGGCAGTTTAACTTATCTAAAACAAATTTTCAACAACGTTTGAAACACATATTACATCTTTGTTTAATTTCACATTTAATTGTCAATAATGGTCTACTACTGGACATTAACCCATCGATGAAAGCTATGCAAAACTCTTTAGATCACGTTCTTCACTTTCTGGTATGGTTTCTCTATTTCTATTACTGTAGAGTCCTAATGAACTTTGTTTTTTGAACCGCGTGTGTGTGCGCAATGTCTCAACAGATACCTCAACTGATCTATGTGTTGAACTTAATCTGTTACATCGAAAAAAAATTCAGAATTCAGTTTTTAAGGGGGTTTTTAAATTGTCAATCCTATTACCTAGGCACTAGGCACATCTAAGTATACTTACAAAAATATACTGCTAGATATTGGGTCTCTTCCACCATTTTTTCTAACATTACTCTTGTTATAAGTTCAATGCGGTCTTCCGTTTTCTGGGTTATTAACCACTGGAGAACTTCTTCTTCTTCAGCTAAAGAGTCTTCATATACATTCGGTACATTGTTTTCAAAGTAAACTAAAACAGGAAAATCTGTGACACCGTAAGATTCTGCAATTGAATAATCTTGAGTCTTAACGAATTTAATTCCATGTCTATCACAGTCATCGTCAATATTTTCGAGCTCTTCCAAAATTCCGGCGCATTGTTCACAGTCAAGGGAATCTAAAATGAAAATTCAAATTAAAATATATTTATAATAGGTCCGTACAAAATATAAAGTACCTAATATTTCGAAAATCACATTGACTAAGCGTCTTCGTAAGGTTTAATATCTCCTTTACTGTTCAAATATTATGTAAGATAAATCTTTAGGTAATGTCAAAATTCTATAATATTACGTTATAGGTAAAAATAATGGGTTCGTCGTTAACTAAATTTGTAACTATTGAATTTGCTAGACCTAAGGAGCACAAATAAAATATTTCTATATATTTTTCTAATCTTAATATTATAACTTTAACTTGGGACTAAAAAGATAAGATGCAGGAATATTTGGATACATTCTGAGGAATTTGCAATTACGTATAGCTAAAAAAATTCTATGCAATTTTCAAGTTAAAAGTTTCCATCGTACATAACTTCAATTTAAGCGTGATATCATTGAAAATAGCCCTAGCCTAGCACAATTGTATATCTAGTGAATATTGGAAAACTATTAAATGGACAACAGAATCTACAGTGTGTGACACACAAAAGGACGGGTGCGTTTATAACTATAGTGTGACGAACATGCTTCATGCAACATAGGATAATGATATCGTAACAGGACAATAAATTCAAGATCAGACAAATTCTTTTCTTTCAGGGGGTAGAGGGGTACCGTCTATCTCTTGCCCTTCCTCTTCATCGTGTTCTTTAATACTCTTTTTCGGCTTTTTCGTTGCTTTCGCATTGCACAATTCGCACAATGTTCTATTCCCTAATAAAAAGTAATATGTTGTATTTTATTCTCGAAATATGCTCTCGTAAATCATTACCTTGTTATTCGATTATTTATTGTTAAAATTTTTTATTAAAAATTGTTATTGGTTACACTAAATTAAAATTATAAGAAAAATATTTTATTATTGTTTCAATGCTTTAGAATATATTACATAGTCATTTATTTAATGTTATGTTTGGAGTATGTATGTTTTAGAAAATTATTTTTCAAAAACATAAAAACGTACAGAAGTATACAGCTAATGATGCAGAATCTTCTATTAGGTCCAACAATTCTTGTCCTTCCAGTGCTTCTATGACATCACCTGCAGGATCTTTCTGCGTCAATAGCCAGCTTAGTAATTGTTGTCCATCGTACATATCACCTGTGTTTATTCATAGTTAAATTAATAAATATAAATTTATAATTAAAATAGATAGCTTATTTGATAATATTACCTGCATATATAACTGGTTCTTTAGAACCCAATTTAAAGAACAATACGGCTGGTAATGCAAAGACTCCAAACTCTTTTGCCATCTGCCGGTCATCTATTTTCACAAAGTTTATACCAGCAGCGTCAGCATCGTCATCTATATGCTCGATTTCGGCCAGTACTTTTGGACATTGTTTGCAGTCATTACTGTCTAAAACATGGGACAATGGAATATGGATGGAATATAAGGACTATTTTATGCCCATATAAGATTACTAGCTTCTGCGCGCGACTTCGTCGGCGTGGACTCCGCTCCTATTGGTCTTAGCGTGATGATATATAGCCTATAGCCTTCCTCGATAAATGGGCTATCTAACAGTGAAAGAATTTTTCAAATCGGTCCAGTAGATCCTGAGATTAGCGCGTTCAAACAAACAAACAAACAAACAAACAAACTCTTCAGCTTTATTATATTAGTATAGATTACTGAACTTAAGTATAAAATAAAACTATTGTTTTTTTAAATAAAAAATGCACTCACAAAAGAATACAGCAACGTAATCCGAGGTCTGTCTTATTTTTTGAAACATTTTCTTGTTGACTTTTTCAATGTGATCCGTGAGTTCCATATTTTCTGGATTTGTTAGCCAGTCAAGAATTTCTTCCTCATCATCTATATCGCCATCATAATTAATATATTTAGTTTTCCTGAAATATGTAATACCAGGTGGATTCCTAAAACCATATTTCTTTGCCATCAAACGGTCGCTACACTTGACAATTTTTATGCCATATTCAGCAGCTTCATCGTCGATAAGTTCTACGTGCCTTAGGATTCTAGGACTTAAAGGATCATCGTCTTTATCTGTAATACAATTATAAGATAAACAATATAGCCTTTGTAAACTATCAAATACTCACGCAAAAATAGTTATACTCACAAAATACAACGGCCAAAAATTCTTTTGTTTCGATATATTTAAATAATGTATCTCTGTCTATTCCTTCTATACTCTCATCTTCTTTTTGTTTGACCATCCAATCAAGAACTTCACTTTCATCCAATAAATTCCCTAAAATATTTGAAGTGTTACTTTATATTGAAGAACCTGTTGTATTTATTTAAATAATGAAAGAAACCACATCCATTTTTTTGTGTTTGAAACTCACCAGAGAACATCCAATAAATGGCATGCGCGAACAACTACGGCAACACCATGCTGACATCATTCGAATTTGAATAGAGTAATGATAAATACGATAATAGAAAAAATGTATTTATTAACAAAAACTATATTAACGTAAATTCGACAATTAAACATAACAAAATAAATAAGAACAAAACATTCATGCGATATCTTGGCCAAATAACCTATTATCATGGATGTGCAATGCCAGATTTAATACCGAAATTATGTATTCGTCTATCCACCCTTACGAACAAAGAGCCCACCAAACGAACAAAGAGCTAGAGCTAGAACAAGAGCATTCTTTCTTGATATTTATGTGTAAACGAAAACTCGAATTCATATATATAACAACGAAAGAATGCTCTACGCCTGTTTACACTAAAAGAATTTGAATTAGTGATATAGAATGAGCATTCGCTCGTCTGATGTAAATCGACCCTTGATATCGCATCTGCAATACTGGCATTGCGTTTGGTTTTTAATATTTAATTAATATTCATGAAACCAGTAGAAGCAAGTATTGTATACACTAGATATAAATTTATTAATTAATTTACAAAATAATGAGATTCCATGAAGACTAGAAAACTATATGAACATGAAATCCTTACAACAATAAGTCTTTCAAGGTGGCATAACAAAACAAGTTATAATGAAAATGCCCTGTGTTGTTGTTTTTCTTTGATAAATTTCTAAATATTGGAATTGATTTACATTCAAAAAAACAATTTATACATCTGTTGACAACATCACTTGACATTCCAATATTTAGTCTCCACAAGTTCTCAATTAAAGATAATACAAAAAGCTAGACATCTTGATACACATATACATATATAAAGAAGAGCGGGCTGCATTCGCATTTTGATGTTTCTGATAGATTTTATATCAATTAGTTATTGTAATGTTCAGTCCATGTGCAATAAGTACATAAATACAACCCTGGTAAGTGCTTGCAGGGATCAAGGGACACGAGGTTATTAGAAGCTAGTTATGTTAATAATAATAATTATGATGTTATTTAATTGCTTTTGAAGGTGAAACCGTTCTGCGTGATTTTATATCGTTTAACATTCGTGTCCACTTGATTCTGCTCGAGCAAGCGCCACTAACAACCAAGTTTTGTGACAAAATAGTCGCTTATTTAAAATTTACTTTTTACCACCACCAAACATTATCAGAACCAAATAAACCTTTTTTTCCTTTGCCCGGTTTATCTGGTTTCACTAAGGCCTTGTTCTTGCCCTTTGAAGGCTTTTCAGGAGTTGACTTGTCCTTGCCGAGTTTCTTTGCTGGTACCTTGGTAGGGGTCGCCTTCGCTACTTTTGTCGGACTCTGAACTTTAGTGGGACAGCACTGGTAGGGTTCGTAAGTCATTTTTGGGACGGCCGGTTTCGCCCCCAATCCAATGTAGAAACAGCGATCGCCTGCAGTCAGTAAAAATTTGTTTTTATACCCGTAATAATACTATATATATTAAGTTAACTACGTTAATACTGTGCATTTTTATAATTTCAGCTCGCGTTTATTTGAGCGCACTATTAATTCTAAATATTATGTTAGTAATAATAACAATTGGAAAACGTTTTAAATTTGGTAAGCGTTCGCGAATGACTGCAGGCAACAGCTGGTGTAAAGGACCCATGCGGGTTCCTACTTGACCATGCAGATGTGTTTGGGGTACATCCGTGCTCCCGTGCAGGGTCACATCTCAGGGTTCAACGTTACTAATTTACCTGTAAATATTTTCTTTATTCTACTGAATATACCATCTTCGTCTCCATTCTTATTATCATCATCGTCGCCATCATTATCATCATTTTCATCATCATCATCATCATCATCATTATTATCATATATATTACGTGTTTTACCTATTTTGTAATTGTATATCTTATTATGTTTTCGAATTTCGATATCGCCTTTAGTGTCTTCATCATCTTCGTCTTCGTCATCGTCATCATTATCATCGTTATAGTCATCGTCATTACCATCGTTATCGTCATCGTCATTGTCATCGTCATCGTCGTCGTCGTCATCATCATCATCATCGTCCTCATTGTCATCATCTTCGTCATCATCGTTGTTTTTGTCACTATCGACGTCGTTGTTATCATATTTTGGAGACATCTTCGTACTAAAAGAACGTGTTTTAAGTTTCGATAGTTCACTATTTGGAGAACTACTAAAAAATGAAAGTTTATGTTGAATAAAACTTTTTAAAGTACCACCATCATCTTCATCATCGTCATTATCATCATCACCCACATCTACGTCTTCACTGTCATCGTCATCCTCGTTATCTTCATCATCGTCGTTGTCATCGTCGTCATCATCGTCATCGTCCTCGTCATCGTCATTGTCACTGTCACCGTCATCATCATCATCGTCGTCGTCATCATCATCATCGTTACTATTATCATAATTAACTATACTCTTACTATTGCCTTCGTGGCGTTTTTTAGCAGTAAGTCCACTGGGATATGCTACTTTTATATTTCCTGATTTTTTCCATTCAGTTATTTTTTGTTTTTCTTTAGATGGTTCTTTGCTGCTCCCACTTCGTAGAAACCCCGTTCTTTTATCAACATCTGCATTGGCCTTTGATTTAGGATTAGCTTTTTTTTTTGGTCGGTGGCTATCTTCACCTGCAGGCATTAGTAACTGTCATGCAAAATGACATAGCTCAAACATCCAGCATTTAAGGCGTAGGTATAGTAAAACATTTTTATTTAAAGAGATGTCAAGAATGGTGTCATGCACGTAATTTTGTAACTTATTATTCGTAATACATCAAAAAATCCTTAGACCTTAAACAGATATTACATAATAAACTTTTTAAATGGATGTGGATTCTTACTTTTTTGATCTACTAGCCACTGGAGAACCTTATTTTCGTTCTTTAAGTCACCTATAAACAGGACAAAGTTTTAAAAATTTACTCCGATTTATCTTTACATCATTTTGTTTTTGTAGACTTTTTACCCTCATTCCACAAGTGCTAAAGCCTACAAAAAATCTTTAAACGTTTAATCTGATCTAATGGTAACGAAAGTTCTATTACCGACCACGGTTGTGAGTTTGACTCTCGCCCAAAGTGGATATGGATATACTCTAATAATAGGGATTAAAGTATGAAATTGCCGTTTATTGTAATAGGTACTTCGAATTGATATAGAACCTTCATGGTTTGACATTTTTGAGTGAAACTTTTTCACATGGTACTTACGTAGTTCTTCTTTTAAAAAATGTGCAACTTTTGATTATTTATCAACTTTCATTTGTTTTTTTTTTATTTAGCTTAGACAAGAAAGATGGATACTTCAAAAATTCGAGTGATTTTTGAATGCGGATCTAACGCGGCAGAAACAGTTCGCAATATCAATGTTGCGTTTGTAGGGGGGACTGCTAATGAACGCACCGTGCGATTTTGGTTTAAACGCTGTAGTGATGGAAACTTTGATTTGAAGAACAAACCACGTGGAAGACCACAGGTGAATAACAATGAATTGAAAGAGATGGTGGAAGCCGATCCAAGACAAACTATCCAGTAATTAGCGGCATGGTTTAACGTTACCTTACCAACAATATTGACTCATTTGCTTCAAATCAATAAAATAAAAAAGTATGAAAAATGGGTGCCTCATGATTTGACTGATCTGAAGAAAGAAACGCGTGTTGAAACTTGCGTTGTCTTGTTGAATCGATACAGAAATGGTGAAATATTGGATCAAATTGTGACGTGTGATGAAAAGTGGATTCTTTACAATAACCGTAAGCGAAAAATGCAATGGCTGACACCAGGTCAAACGCCGCAACAGTGTCCTAAAGCAAATCTTACCAATAAAAGGGTGATGGTAACTGTTTGGTGGTCTCAACATGGTGTTATTCACTATAGCTTTCTCCGATCTGGTCAAGCAAAAACGGCAGATGTCTACTGTGCCAAACTCCGAACAATAATAGCAAAACTAGCAGTGAAACAGCCCCGACTCATGAATCGGTCTTCACCATATTGCTCCATGATAACGCGAGACCTGCACCTATCGATATAGCACGAGAAACCGATTTAACTCTACAGGAACTGCAATTAGAAACCATTCGTCAACCTCCATATTCGCCAAATCTTGCTCCAACGGACTACCATTTTATTCGTGGTTTGGACAATTTTCTACGTGACAAAAAGTTTTCTTCTCAGGAGGCAGTACAAAATGCTTTCAAACAGTATGTCGAATCTACAATCACCAGTAGTCTATGGCAAAGGCATAAATGACCTTCTTATTAGATATCAGCAATGTATTCCTATTAGATGTGATAATAATGGTAACTATTTTGATTAAATAAATATGTTAAATTTAAAAAAAAATTAATTTTTAAGTACAAATCGCCAATCTCATACTTTAACCCCAAATATTTGGTATATGTGTCGTTCTTGTCTCGTGCTTCGAGAAACGCGTAAAGCTGTCGGTTCCGGTTGTTATTTCAGTCAAAATAAGGGGTAAATAAATAATAAAATAAATAAATAATAATATTCCCGTCCACAGAATAGTAGAATGACGACAAAAACTACAACACTTTAAGGAAACGCTTATCCCTTTTTGTAGCAGTGAGACGTTTACAATTCAGTAAAAAGCAAAAATTAATGAAAATAGAAGAAGAAATCTTAATTTAAATATATAGACTTACCATCGTACATAATTGGCACACCAGTTTCATAGTAAACTAAAGCGGGGAAACTAAATATACCAATGTCAGAAGCTAATTTCGCATCTTTGGATTTTACAAATTGTATTCCGTGTTTGTCTGTGTCATCATCAATTTTTTCCAACTCTTCCAGAATTTCTTCACAAGTGTCACATTTATCACTAACTGAAATCATATAGTACGTTTATGTATATTTACATATACAAAGAAAAAGTTAAAAATACAGTTTATGCGGCTTTCCGAATATAAAATAGTTTTAGGATTTACATCTCTATACTTGCCTATTTTCATTTATAGTTAATGTTAAATATATTTTTTAAATACTTACAGAAAAATACTGCCAAGTGTTCGACGTCATCGATAAGGTCCTTCAAAGTTTTTCTATCAACATTTTCAATGACATCAGGTTGGGAATCATGTAGTTCTAAAACCCATTTTAGAATTGCCTCTTCGTGCATAAGGTCCCCGTCATAGATGGTCCTAAATTTATGCCGATAGAAAGCCAGAGCTGGCAAGTCAGGAAGATCATATTCTTTATCGACTCCTTCATCGGATGTTTTTACGAAGTCGATGTCTTTTTCTTCACACTCATCATCAATGTTTTCTAATTCGCTTAATATTTTCTGTGATTTTTTATCATTTTCTTTATCTTAAAATGATAATATTTATGTTAAAAACTTACAATATTATGTCTAATGCTTTTAAGAATAATTAATGATGAATTTAGAAATAAAATTAACTTACAGAAGAAAACAACAATATGATCGTTTTCCTCTAATATTTTTTCTAACATTTTTGAGTTTACTTCTTCAATTTTGCCAGGAATTTCCAAGGTATCTTCATCTGTTAACCACGCTAAAACTTCATCTTCATCCTCGATATCACCTGAAATAAAAATATTTGCTCACATATTGATCTTCCAACTATATTTTATATAAATTTAAAACCACATATTAAGCTATTTACCTTTGTAAATAAGAGGTTCTTTGTTCCTAAAGAAGACCAAAGTTGGGAAAGTTTTGATTCCATATTTTTTAGCTAAAGACGTATCTTCAGTTGTTACAAAGATAATGCCTGTTTCATCTAGCTCATCGTCTATATTTTCTAGTTCATCTAAAATATTGTCACATTCTTCACCCTCTTCGCAAGTTCCACCTGTAATATTAAAAAATAAGTTTTATTGCTATGTTGAAATCTATACTAATATTATAAAGAGGTAAAGTTTATAACTTTGTATATACGGGGTAATCTTCGCAAATACTGATCCGATCATGAAAATTCTTTCACTAACAGAAAGCTACACTATTCAGGAGTGACAAGATAAAAGGAAAAAGATAAAAATATATAAAGATTTTAAATCACCAGGATTTGAACCTGCGTCCTCTGACGTGCCGTGTCAACAATTCAATCTAATCAAGCATTATTATTTGCCTTAGAAATTAATTGGTGATTTTAAAACATTTATTATATATCTGATTAGCTGAAAATAGTGAGAGGCTACACTATTCAGGTGACATAGGCTATATTTTATTGTAATTGTACAAAAAAATTCAGTAAAAAAGAAAAATATTAAAATATATTATGAAAATGACAAAGAAACGAACGCCATCTATCGCTGTTAGATTTAACTATTTAATACTCTATTTTATTTACTGTCTATTTGAATCTATCGATGACGAAGTTTTTACGCTTTTTGATAGATGGCGTTGGAGCAACATATTATTTATTTAAGTGGTTTAAAATTTGTTCGTCGCCGGACGGGGTATAAGTGCTATAAAATTTAGTATGTTATTTGGTTCTGTAATTTAAAATAATAAATACACGATATTATTACGAGTGTATACGTCCAATACTTGCTATAAACAATGAACGTAATAGAACTTAGTAAATACTAAGAACTACACAACATAGGTAATGCATCACAAAGAAAAAGATAATTAACGCCCAACAAAGTGGGCACGGGTCGGCTAGTAAGTAATATACCTATCTGTATTTAGTTTAAGAAACAAAAGTTTCACAAAAATACGAGTTGCATTTAGTGATAAATATAAGTAATATTTTTTCCAAACGACAACTCTCTCTACAACTATTAGTATATATTTTAGCAAAAATTTTTTAGAAAACAAAATTTATTTTACAGTTCGTTTAATTGCTCTATACTCCGTTGCCCGAATCAGGCGGAACAATTTCTCGCCATGATTCCAAAAACCAACAAAACAATTCAAACAAAAACATCTAGACTTGATCTAGACTACGCCAAACATCTGGACGATAGACACCCATTGTTATTAGCACATTATCAATTGTTGTTACCACTACGGGGACGGACAATCAAAATAAGGCTCGGTAGGTTAAAGTAGAAATTAATGAGTAAAAAACAATATCGAAACACTTACTGAAATAAACTACCACGTACTCATGTTCTTCGATAAGATCTATCAAAATTTCATCAGTAACTTCTTCTATGGTAGCACTGTTTTTTTGTTCAATAAGCCACTCTAAGACTTCATCCTCATTTAAAAGATCGCCTTCATAAACAGCAGGTATATTATCTTCAAAGTAAACTAATGTAGGTAGATGATCGATGCCATATTCTTTAGCTTCAGCGTCATTGTCGATTCGAACGATTACAATCCCCTCTTTTTCTAATTCATCATCTATATTTTCTAGTTCATTAAGAATCCTTATATCTTGCTTGTCATCTTTATCATCTTTAAAAAAAGGATATAATGTAAATAAATAGCAATAAAGTACTTAAGTAGGAACGAGTTCAATTAATAATTAAAAAGACACTTATTTTTTATTAAGTTATTAAAGTTTAAAATTAATTTTAATTACTGTTATTTTAATTATTTTCTTACTTTAATTAATGTTGTAAGTAAACAAATATAAAAATAAATTTCTTCTCAATGAAAGAACATCCTTTTAGTCGATAACTGGTAAAGCTAAACTTATTAATAGAATAAAATAGCATTGGTAGCAACCAATGGTACTTTATTTCATTTCGTAAGGTATAAACTCAAAAAATAATAAGTATAACAAGTATATAAGCCTAGCAATGCATGCGCGTCCAGACTTGACAAAACCAGTGACTTTATATAATATGGGAATTTATTAAACTCAATAACAAAATAAAGTCAGCCCTTAACTTAAAACTATCTCTATATAAAATGAATCGCTAAATGTGTTGCTAAGCGCAAATCTCGAGAGCGGCTGAACCGATTTCGCTAATTCTTTTTTTATAATATTCCTTGAAGTACGAGGATAGTTCTTACGAAGAGAAAATTTTTAAAAATTCCCTGAAAAAGTTTAAAAACAACACTTTTCTATATTCCTATACAAAAGATTCATAATAATACTTAAAAGTCAATTTGAATTTTAATACCATACCATAAAGTTTAAGTGTTAGTGGAGGGGTTCCGAGATAAAGAATCGACTGTTAGGCGGTACGAAGTTCGCCGGGTCAGCTAGTAATATATATTTTTACTTACAGAATATAACGGCCAGGAATTTCGAAGTTTCTATTAGCTTGTCCATCATCTCATTAGTAACTTCGGGTATTTCACAGTGTCGCTTTTGGTGCAATAACCAACCCAGGAGCTCTTCTTCTTTCATTAAATCGCCCTCGTAAATATGAGGAATTTTCTTTTCGAAGAACACCATAGTTGGAACATTCTCAATGCCATATTCTTTTGCTTCCTTGTCGTCATCAATTTTAACGAAAGCAATGTCATTTTGATCGCATTCATCATCTATATTTTCTAATTCAGCCAACACTTTCTGACTCTTCTTTTGATCCTTATCATCTGGAATTAATAGAAAGGACTGTATCTCATTTTTATGTCAGTTCTTAAATTTATAACGTTAAATAATACATGTAACTTTGTGTGTGACGAAAATATAAAAATCTGGCATTTTGTCAAATACCTTGGACCGTTTAAAGGCCACGTAATTAAAATATGAAAAACACTTACAGAACAAAACAGCGACATAAGGCATTTTCTCTATAATCAGGTCGAGCATTTCATCTGTGATATCTTCAATCTCGTCACTTTCAGTTTGGTGGCGTAGCCAACTAAGAACTTTTTCTTCTTCTTCTAAATTTCCTTCATAATATGTTGGAATTCCTTTTTCAAAGTACAGTAAAGTAGGAACTTTTTCGATTCCGTATTCTTTAGCTTCTTCATCATTATCAATTTTAACAAACGCAATGCCTAGTTGGTCACATTCATCATCTATATTTTCTAATTCATTTAGCACTTTCTGAGACTTACGATCATTGTTATCATCTGAAAGACGACATTCTAATGATTTAGTTTCATAGTAATACGAATAAATGTTTAATATATTTCAATACTTAAATTATAATATTAACAACCGCTCTGGTATAGTGGTGCGTGTAGGTGCCTGAAATATCAGTGGTTTCTGGGTTTGAATCCCGCACGGGATAGATATTTGTACTTGTACAAATATTTGTTTCCGGTTTGGATATCTGTTCTTGTGGGTCTTCCCACCGTACCTTAGAGAGCACGTTGAGCGGTCGGTCCCGGTTGTTATCATAAATATTTCATAGCCATCATAACTCATAGTATATCCACATACCCGCAGTGGAGCAGCGTGGTAGATTAACTTCCAATCCTTCTCCTACACGGAGAAAGAGACCTATACCCAACAGTGGGATGTTACAGGCTGAATCGTATAGTACTATAGTCAAGTTATACTTACAAAACAAAACAGCCACAGTTTTTCCATCTTTGACTAGCTTATCGAGCATCTCATCGGTAACATCTTCAATTTCATCTTTTTCTAACTGATCAACGAGCCAGACTAAAATTTCTTCTTCATTCTCGAGATCACCTATAATTTATGAATAGAATGTTTATTTGAAACCTTAAACAACATTCGAAATTTGTATTTGTAATTAATAAATAATCGTATTACCGTCATAAACATTGGGGATTTGCTTTTCGAAGTAAACAATTGAGGGAATATCATCGATACCAAATTCCCTTGCAGCCTTTTTGTCGTCAATTTTTACAAACTGAATTCCGTGGCGATCGCAATCATCATCGATTTTTTCTAATTCACCCAGGACTGTCATCGACTCTTCATCGCCATGGTCGTCTGTAACATTTTGCATTAAAAAGCATTAGTTACTGATGTTCCAGTTTGTAAAAAAAAACTGAAGATATTTGTGATTCTTTGTAATAATATACCAAATACCAATAGAGCAAATGATCAAACCAACGTATTTTTTAATTAACAGTATTATCTAACTGGTAATTAAATCGTTTGTATGAAAAAGTTGTAGAGTGTGTGTGTACTGTCTTTTGTACGCACGTAAGAAGTTATACTTCATTGGCTAGCTAACTTCACGTTGCTAACTTCTTCTTCGTTGACTAGCTAACTTCTGGGTGTCGGATTTTTGTGCATCGTAAAAATTTCGCATCGTAAAAATTTACTCTCACCATTTTTCCCTTACGCGCCAAAAGATGTACAACTTCAAAAACTATTTTTGTTTATCTACGTTTTTAAGTCCAGAAAAACAACGAGGTAGTAATCACAACAAACAATCTATACATCTATACTAATAAATAAAATTGGAGTGTCTGTTTGTAATATTAAAATGACCGCTTTTTACTAAATGCATATATATGAATCTATACACGGTACATATACCAAAATAACATTTTTTACAATTTTTGTCTGTCTGTCTGTTCCGGCTAATCTCTGAAACGGCTGGACCGATTCTGACGGGACTTTCACTGGCAGATAGCTGATGTAATAAGGTGTAACTTAGGCTACTTTTATTTAAGAATTTTTTTTTATAGCTGCGAACTGAACAATAACACTTTTGTTAAATTTCACGCGGACGAAGTCGCGGGCACAGCAGCTAGTTTTAAATATATGCTAAGATACTTACAAAACAAAACAACAAGATTATCAACATTCCCAATGAGTGTGTTAAGTGTTTTAGCTGTAACATCCTCGATTACGTCTTCTTCATCCCCAGTCGACTTGTTCGCAATGAGCCATTCCAAGACATCTTCTTCTCTGCTCAGCTCACCTGTAAAATTTAAATTTTTTCGTTATTACAAAATAATGTATACCTACATTTGAGACTATTAGATTACTGACTATTTTATTTAATTAGCCATAATTAGTGTAAACATATTGATAGTAAAATGAAATACTATTATTATTACTCATAAAAATTTATAATACCAAAATAAAAGATGCATACAATATTAAAAAATATGCTTTACCACAATATATTATAAAGTAAAGCTAAATTTTATAAAACCAACGTCAGTAAAAATGACTCACAAACCTTCATAGATAACAGGTATTTGGTGCCTGTAGTACACCAATTTTGGCAACTCCCCAAGACTGTACTCCTCAGCAAGTTCCTCATCATGGATCTTTACGAAACCGATACCAAGTTGGTCAGCTTCGTCATCAATATTCTCCAGCTCTTGTAAAGCTTTTGCACATTTTTTGCATTCAGGTTTGTCTGAAACATTTAAGTATCCGTAGTTAACGTTTTGTTTACGTAATTTGAATTTGTGTGCCTAAAAAATCATGCCTAGTAAAGGAATCCAAGCAGTGCAGTTAAGCGCATTGCTCAGGTGATTGTGTGTTAAAAGAAAATTAATCGTATTGTGTCGCAAGCGTTTGGTGTCGTGCAATGATTGGGCTAGTGGGCCTAGTGTAGTGTTGGTGCCAGAGTTTGTTGGGGGTTATCACTGCTTGTGTTCAATTGGTCAGTAAGTGGGAGTATTTCCAGTTTTCTTTTGTGCTTTATAGGGATTGGATAACTAAGTTTATACATAATAAGGGTAGCCCCAAATAAATAAAACATCAAATCCATCTAGGGATCACCAAAATCAGACGTATCTAGTTGCTAATCTGCTATTCATAAATAGATATTATTTTGTGGTTAGTTTAAATTGTAACTTGAATAACTTCTTATTCAATATTATCTTGTAAAACTTAGTTAGAAATTAATTTCATTAGAGAGTTTTATTTGGGTCAAGGTCAATATACTATGCACTCTATATAATTCAAATAGCTTTCTTTATGACTATTAATATATATTTATATATCGATTTAATAGTTTGTGGTCGTTAGGAGCAGATAATGTAACCGATGTCTTGTTCGTGACACGTCGGTCCGTCAATCCGAGCTTGCTGGCAAGACATAAATAGAACATCCGAAATAGATCGCCGCACGCTCCGATAATGCAAACGCGTTTTTGATTCTAGTCTTCCTTACACTAGACAAATGGACTTGCCAGATGTTATACAAAACTATTGATCTCAACTCATAAAAATCAATGTTTGGTACACAGCACGTGAAAGATAAACGTTATGGTATCGATGATCACATTGATTTGATAACATCAAAATATCAATCAATACAGTTTGTCAAATGATTCATGCTATTGTAATAATATGTTGTATCAGAGCCAAAAATTTAATTGGCCAAAACATTAATGAATATTTGCTTCAGCCGGTTGAGTCGCCAATTTTTAATCTAATTTCCATTAAGTCTCTGAAATTGCCCACCGCAGCCGCACTGAAAGCGGAAAGCACGTCGAAATCATTGAATTACTCTAATCTAAAAAGCTAGAAGTAACAGCCACAACGACATAAATGTAAAACATACCGCCTGCTGTAAACCTTACTTACTGTTCATCGGGCCGCAATTTTTGTGATCAGGACCTACGTGAAAAACACTGTCAAACACACAGCACAATGTACTCCTTTTCAAAACAGCTTAGCTTAATACTAATAAATGGAAGCGATAGATAATTATCTACTAAACAGATCTACATTGAGAGTATTTATAATATTTACTTTTGTTAGTTAAGAAAAGATGGCTTTTTTAACCACAATAGCTTATTAAATCATTTAAACAAACCCTCTTTAAACTATGCTGATACCTACAGAAAAGAACGGCAACGTATTCGGTATCTTCGATGATTTTCTCCAGGATCTTTTGGTTGACTTCTTCTATCCGGTCAGGAAGGTCCATTGCTTCTAAGCTCGTCAGGAAATCCAAGACGCTCTCTTCGTCCATGAGATCTCCTAAAAATTGAAATAAATATAAATTAATTGGTATTCTAAAAATAGACATTTTTCCGTGATAATGATACCAGTTAGCGTTGGGTATTTAAAATATAAGTAAGTTAATTAAATCTGATGGGCTGCCAAAAAGATCAGCCTCGCAGCCATTTCTATTTGTTTCTTCAATCGCTATGGCGTCAGTGTCAATCTTTGCAATTTGTTTATATGTATATAAATATAATATACACATAATTAAAACATCAACAGCTTATTATCAATATTAATACAATTAATTAAAGCAGGTTTCCACATCTATCTAAATTTAGTTAAAGCATTTTATAGATTACTGATTCATGTTATAAATAGTATTTTTTATTTCGTTCAGTTGCTATTCCTCGATTTAGCTATGTCTTAAAATAAATATTCAATCTCGGTTATATGATTTACGCCAGAGTGGAAAACTTTTATATCAATTCTGAAAGACGAGTAAGTAAAATTTCAACAACATACATTGACAATATTTTAAGATTTATTATAACTTATATTGATAAGTTTACCTTCGTATATAATCGGTTCCATCTCACGGAAATACGTGAGGGCGGGAAATTTCGTAATGCCATATTGTTTGGCGAGTCTCTTGTCGTTGATCTTAACGAAGTCGACGCCGAACGTGTCAGTGTCATCATCTATCTTTTCTAGTTCTTCTAGAACTTTGTCGCAAGTGACACAACTCCTGGCATCTGTTGGGAATATTAGAGTTACTTCTGACTTATCAATGTTATTTAGTGCTTAAATATTTTTTACTGTATCTCACTTAACGCCTTCTTTCATGGGAAAAAGTATATTCCAAAATGAATTTTGAGTAATATCCATTTATATTGATAAGATGCTTTCCACTATTAAAATGACGAAGGTTTTTGATTATTGCGAACAAAATTATTCAAATCGATTATAATTGAAATAAGATAGGTAGAAAAAATTATTTTTTTAAAATTGTTTTAAATTGCAATATTATCTATACTTCTGTACTAATATTATAAAGGGCTAAAGTTTATAACTTTGTTTGTTTGTTTGTAGGGGATAATCTGCGCAAATACTGATCCGACCATGAAAATTCGTTGTAAATGTAATCAAGTCGGAGAAATGTGGGCGAAATGAATGCTTTACCGAATGGTTCAGTATAGACGAACATAATGTTCACCAAAAATGTTGGTCTTTATTAGTTCTATAGAAAAGTCCCTGGTACTGTATAGCTAGCTTTTACATATGAATCACTATATTTTATTTGTTAAATGAAAGAAAGAAATTTTATGTGAAGTTGAGATGTCTTTTTCAATGACCAAAACATGAAATTTTATCATATTAAATGATTTTGTCATCAAGATTATTTTATGAAGATAAAATTTGTCCAATAACTTAAAATAATAAATTTGCGACATTATTACGATTTTATTCATCGCTTTATATCGCTATCGCTCGATTTTATCAGCCGCACACCGCTGTTGCGCGGCGGGACAATTGAGAAAATACAACTCACCTATCATAAACAAAGATGCTGTTCTGTTAATAGATGAAGACAAAAAACCCAGGGATATAGTACATCATAAAAATAATTAACGCCCAACGAAGTGGGCACGGGCACGGCACGGGCACGGCACGGGTCGGCTAGTAGGTATTAACGAAAAAGCGATTATCCACAAAGTGGTTATCTCATAGTTCGTAATAGGATTTCGTCATTATTTTCTGATATACTCGTTTATATATTAATCTCAATTTTGATTTACCGATAAAATAATAATGAAATATATAAATTAATTTATATTATAAACATATTTTGGATGCTATATTGTTTATTTATTTACATACGTAATGGTAAATACTGAAAAACGATTGACTAATGCGATGAAGACTTTTATCTTATTTAATAATAAAAAACGGAAAATTTCAATAAAAAAACAAGATTAGGTTTAGGTTTAAAGATTATTTATGAGAATAAAGACAATTATATTACTTGCATGAGAACATAATTAAAAAAGAACAAATGATTAACAGATATTACTTAGGTACATGTTTCAATGGAGAAAATAACACATAAATCATTAAAGACAAACCAACCAGATACCCCGGATCAATTAAAAAAACAAAAATATCACCACGGTTTGAAAACCACTATTATTCCATTCTACATACTCAGACAGATATTTTTGTAATAACATTATGAGACAATCGCTTTTTGAATATCGAACGAGTCAATATTTTTGATGTCTGAGGGTATCTTCTATCTTGTTATTAAGACGCGCACCGTCATATTATGTTATTGCGGTTTCACCGAACTTGGTACGAGTTTTAGGCAAAACAATGAAACTCGCGCGTCGAGTGCAGGGGAGTCCAAGTTTTATGGTAGGTACTATTAAATTGTAGTAAATTATATTACTAAGCATTATTATAAAATAAAAAATAAAAATCATTGTCAACTGTAAGAGAAACAAATCTTTTCATTTATTAAGTTCTGGGACCTTTATAAATTCTGGAATAACACTGTCCTCTACAGTTTAGCAGACTTCAATGATATTTAAAGCGACGACGGAGAGAGAAAATAAACTCATAAACATATAAATAAAGGAATCGCGCCCTGTCGGATTTTAAGAGGGCGAATTTCCATGGCCCATATTCCACACGTTCCTTTCCAAATTATTTAATGGCCAGTAATACTTATATTTTAGAAGCTAACTTGTGATCCTTTGACCTTTAAAGTTTTAATTTTCAGTACCTAAATAATTTGTAAACGACTATTCAAAATTTTGACGCGATTTACAAGATTATTTAGATTAAGCTTTATTTATTGTTAACAATGTTAATGATCGTTTAAAATAATATTTCGTATTATTGATGTGTTTATTTAAGCTAACAGCTGAAATTGTGTATTGTTGTCTGTAATAATATTTGAACTAATTTGTTGATGGAAACCATAATTATGGCTCGGTATGAACAAATAGCAAACGTCATACTAGGTACGAAAAGAAGAATTTAAATCAATACATTATAATAAAAATGTAACGGATCGCTGTATGTAGGTACATGGAAGATATATGAGAAAAAATATTATTGGGACCTTTATCAATGCAAATTTTATAGCACCCAAAACAATGATTGTTAGAATTTTCGTCTGTTTGTTGTTTCACTAATATATTGTGGTAAGATTAATTTAAAATTTAGTGTTTTTTTATGTCAATCGGTTTATAAATAAAAAGTTATGAAAAATCACGTTGAACATGTAAAGTCACTATTCCACGCGGACGAAGTCGCGAGCACAGCTAGTATACAATAATTATGAATTTCTCTTGTTTTCGTAATACTTCATATACCAGTATTGGGAATAAAAATATTCTTCATTTGATAAAAAAGATACCTGAACAGAAGAGTTGAAACAGACTGTTCGAATTAAATAAATAAATTGTATAAGATTAATTTCAATACGGATCAAAACTCTTGTCGCTTGCTGTATTTTTTATAACATTTTAACTTTAACAAACATTGTACACCGATTACAAAATAAATTCTACTAACATAATGTTTTTAGCTATTAATAACCATTGAATCCGTCTATTTTCTAGCTTTTAATTACTATTATAAATTTTCGCTACTAATGAATGGAAGCTCTTGAGTTTAAGCGAGATTGTTTTAACCCAAGAAGAGATTAACAAAGAACTACGAGCGCTTGATGTTATTAAGGGAGCAGGGGTGGACGGCATTCCACCAATATTCTTAAAAAATGTCGCAGAATCTATTTCGAGTCCGCTTCAAATAATATTTAATCGTTGTTTACGTGAAGGGATTTTTCCGCTTGTCTGGAAATCTGCGCGGATTGTTCCGATACATAAGGGTGGTGCTAAAAATGACATTATAAATTACCGGCCCATTTCCATCCTACCTACTCTGTCGAAGCTTTTTGAAAGATTAGTTCATAATAATGTCTACCCATCTTTACATAAAAATATAATAGAACAGCAACATGGATTCGTACAGCGGCGCTCTACAACAACAAATTTATTAATTTACATAACTAATCTTTTTGAAGCACTAGATCTTAACGTACAATTGGACACTATTTATACTGACTTTCGAAAGGCATTTGACAGGGTGGATCACAAAATTCTTCTTGAAAAACTTGCCTTCAATGGTATACGCGGAAACTTGTGGCGTTGGTTTAAATCTTATATAACAAATCGTACTCAAAAAGTAATTATCAATGGATATGAATCTGATTTCGTACCTATTAGTTCTGGAGTTCCACAAGGTTCTATATTAGGGCCATTATTATTTATACTATTTATAAACGATATTCACCACTGCTTCAAGTCTAGTTACTTTTTATTATACGCGGATGATCTTAAAATATATCATAAAATTCAAAATTCAGATGACCATAGGAAACTGCAAGAGGATCTTGACAGATTCTCAGCTTACTGCATAGTAAATAAATTAACACTTAGTTTAAATAAATGCAAAGCAATAACATTTACTAAAAAAAAGAACTTTAGCAGTTTCTCCTATACGTTATGTGGTGAACGTCTTCAGATTGTAGAACACATCAGAGACCTTGGGGTTATACTGGACAGAAAGCTGCATTTAAATATGCACATCGACTATATAATCAGCAATGCCTATAAATTATACGGATTTGCGATGCGCACTTGTAATGAGTTTAAGCGAGCTTCAACATATCTTCATATTTATAAATCACTAATACGTCCACAACTCGAATATGCTGTGCCTATTTGGAACCCATATTATAATAAATACGTAGATGCGCTTGAGATGGTACAAAGAAAATTCTTACGTTGTATGCATTATAAATGTTACTTTTCGCGTTTACCTTACGTTCAAATGTTAGATAAATACAAACTCCCCACTCTTAAATCAAGACGAACATATCTTGAATTGATGCTGCTTTACGACTTATGTCATAATAAGTATGATTGTGTTCCCCTAAATAATAAATTGTGTTATAGGATTCCTACTAGGTCGCACACTCGTAATCCACATTCCATATTTGCCACTGCATTTTGTAGAACCAATGCTGGTAAGCGCTCACCCTTGTATAGAATTTCTGACGTATATAACAGGCAATTTTTGTCGTTGGATATTTTGTTCGCAAGAGTTCATAACTTTAAAAAAGAAATTTTGAAATTATTGCATTAATAATAATACTCATATAAACGTATCTATATATGCTAAGTTAATTTAAACCAATGCATATAAACTCGGTGTGGGTACCATAGCAGTTAATACTGATCCCGAGACGTAAGTCGTAGGGCTAGGGTATCCATATCGACCAAAATGCAACCGTACAATAGTAATAAAAAAAAAATTAAAAAAAAAATATGCACATTTTACACTATAGATTTACCTACCATTTCCTAGATGTGTGCTTTGTACTACGTATTATAAAATTGTAAACTGGAGTTGACGATGTTGGTGTCACAAATGTTAATACTATAAGTCTCTTCTTTTATGTGAAACTATCTATTGTGATCACTGTTGGTCAGCTTGAATAAATAAAAAAAAAAAAAAAAAAAAGAGATCAGACTTTCTTAATTTATAAAACAGTATTGAATGTTTATACATTCTTAAACTAACTTGTTTTAGAGAAGAAATTCTCGAAATAACTATCGTTAAAAAAATTACGTCTACAAAAATTTTGGCTGGTAACGGACAGAGAAATACAATTTTAAATAGATTTGGCGATTAGTTAAACTGTTGAAACTTAATAATAAAATTGGCTGCCTTAGTATTTTGTCACATATTCACAAAATTTAAAATACTCAAATGTACTTAATAAGAGAGTACAACAAGTTTGAACAAATATTTTTACTGTTTAGATAATATGATGTAATTACCGACTACATTATTTTGTATTTTACTGTCAATTACAAATAGAAGTGCCAAAATAGCACAAATGATTTCACCAATGGTCAATGGATTTAACGCATTCAGCCTGTAACATCCCACTGTTAGGCATAGGCCTCTTTCTCCATGTAGGAGAAGGATTGTAGCTCCACCAATAGTGAAGTGGAGCCACTGAAAAATTGGCGGATATGGATCACAGTTTCAAAATTATTTTTTGGCGTACGCCGATATATTTGAATTGTACTCTCTATATGTCCAAAATGAAGTATCCTTTTCCTATGTATAATCAAATAAATGTAAAAAAAGTGTGTGAATTAAATTAGCCTACGACAGGTTTTTTTGGAGTTTACTCCTTAAGAATCGATTTTCATATAAGGCCCCCGGGATGAAAAAAATATGAGGAGTAAAATCTACTGAACGAATGACCTCGTTACGTTTTTGTGCGCTATTTATCTGCTACGACGTTTACAACGGTACCGGCTACGACGGTTACGACGGTATCGGTTACGACGTTTACTAATAATGCAATTGATAGATGGCGTTATTTTGATTCATTTATTTACCATTTGATATGGTATTAATCTTTTTCTTAGACTATAAAGTCTTTTTTGAAGAGTCGATCTGAAGAAGTAAACTCCAGTCGTGCGTCGGAGCTGACACACACACTTTTTTCTCCGAGAATATAAAATACTGTGAAACGTATTCTATCGCATTCTCTCGGAGAGTCGATCTGAAGAAGTAAACTCCAGTCGTGCGTCAGAGCTGACACACACACTTTTTTTCTCCGAGAATATAAAATACTGTGCAACGTATTCTATCGCATTCTCTCGGAGAGTCAATCTGAAGAAGTAACCTCCAGTCGTGCGTCGGAGCTGACACACACACTTTTTTTCTCCGAGAATATAAAATACTGTGTAACGTATTCTATCGCATTCTCTCCTATACATTTATGTGTTTGTTTCTTTATCGTGACGCATTTTGTTTCATTGAGTTTGATATCATAATGATTCTAAAGAAGTTTCACTTTGACAATGGCCGTCAAGAAGATGTTAATTCATTTTCAGGTGTTTACAAACGCACAACGTTATCAATTCACCACAATACATATGCCATCTCTACGGCTCCCACAAAACATTTTTCATGTGCAGGGAACGCACATACGACCTCTAACATATAAGCTAGTCGTTGTATAGGTAGCCTGTGACACTTTATGAAACCAAAATCGCTTAGTGTAGCTTATGAGTTTTACTTGTCCATTTTCTTAGAAGAATCTACAATCCTGACTATCCTGAGAATTCCTAGACGTCTTGAGACACCAACGAATTTTACTAGACGTTGAACTAATTCTAGGTACTATTTAATTTGTTTAATAAGGTCAGATTATTGGTTTTATAGTAGTTTTTTTTTTTAGTTTTATGGCAAGCACATGACACAACACACTCAGTACATGATAAAATTCCTACGTAGCACATATTTAAAAATCATTACCAAAAAATTTCCAATAATTTTATTATTTTATACAAAAAAAAATCGACACTTCTGATATTTTCCTAACTTAGTCCTTTAGCTCATACTATCATATCACATTCATATGAATCTCATTATTTTTGAAATGCACCTTACGCAGTAGTGTAAGTAATACTTATAGGTACGTATTTTATTTGTTCGGATGAAGATATTACATAAAGTAAACAATTCCTAATTCTTAATAAAATCAGTCAAGAAATCATTGATTGAAATGTTTTTATATGGATTGAAATACGGAAGCACTATACAACTAAAAAATCATTGAATTGATATTTTAACAGAGGATTATATATAACAATGAAATGGTCTATAATCTATATGATATGCCTTTTAAGATGAATCTCATTGTAGAACTTACTGCAGACTTCATATTAGATTCATATAGACTACGGATTGTTTTACGATACATATCGAAAGTCTTGGCCACAGAAATAATCGCAGACAAGCCACAAATATTTACAACTTTTAAAAATAAATTGCAATTCTTTCAAAATTTTACACAGCGTAATGTTTATCTAGCTTAACATATGCAATACATTCGGGATATATAATTTTACTATAGAAAATAAAAGTCACAATAACTTTTTGTAACGACGGCTTAACGCAAATGTTAATACAGTTAACCTCACCCAAACATTTTCAATGATGTGATTCATAAAGAGTACCATCCACAACCAACGTCAGACGCGCGTAAAATTGAGATTTCGTGGCTCGTAACTTATGTATATTAAAATAGCTCGAGTATTCGTATAATATGTTCGGTTTATTTTACTAAGAAATAATTCTAGAACGCCAACAAGTAACTATACATAGCCATAGCCAAAGGCCTGTTATCAGCTGTCACATCGAAAGAATTACTGTTTTTTTTTTTTTTTTTTGTAGATGTTGAATTAAATGTGTGTCTACTCATAATCGCAATTAGCATTAAAATTGGAAGTTTCGTAAAATAAAATTTATTTACCCCGTTAACCATGTAATGTTAACCCCGTTAACCATAAATGTTAACCAATAGGTTACTTATAAGGTAATCATTAATAGGCAGTAGAAATTGATTTTTTATGTATGCATTTTATTCTGCTTGAATAATATTTGGTTTTTTTTTATAAAACTAGGCTGGCAAACAAGCGTACCGTACGGCTCACCTGATGGTAAGTAATTACCGTAGCCTATAGACGCTTGTAACGTCAGATGCATCGCAAGCGCGTTGCCGATCCTACATCTCATCCCCCCAAATGCTCTGGTCACAGGAACACAACACTGCTTGAAAGCAGTATTATTTAACAGTGATCTTCTGTAAGATCGAGGTACTTCCCGAGTCGACCTTCTCTAGATTTTGAGCAGGATTTATCCTGATGTGCCCTACCTCAGTTAAACGTAAGTGAAAGTTATTTCGTTTACCAACCCTAGCCATTGTCCTTGACCAAGTATACACTGTACCTGGTATTAGTTGTTACTTAGAAGCCTTGTTTAGTTGGCCGTATGACGGAACCAGTTCCTTTTCATTATCGAACTCTACTTTATTTATAGGATATTTTTATTGGCTACCTTTAAAATTTTAATTTGAAGTGAAACGTGCCTACTTGCCTATTTTAAATTCTACTGTATAAACTCTTAGCGTAACATAATTATATGGAGAATAAACTTTTCTAATGTTTACGCGAATTTCACTCATTATAATGAAACAACTTTTTCGGATTTTATCGCACCATGGTTGCCAGTCTTCCCGTGACCATGGTTGCTGTAAAGTATCCGAAACGTCGGGCTTTTAAAAATCATAATAAACCGCGATAAAATCCGAAAAAGTCGTTTCAATTTAAGGACAAACTTTATTAACAACCACTGAACAAACTCTTACTGTATAGTATATGTACCTACTCTACGTACCTTTGTATCATTGTATGTCTACAAATACTAACGTTACACAACAGAATTGTTTTTAGTCAAGTCTATAATAACCAAGATGACCTAGTGGATAACACGTGAATTCGAAACAGACTCACATCTAGTAAGCATGTTTTAGTTTTTAGCATGTTTAATCTTTTTTTTTTTTTTTTTTATGTTACTAAGTCTACAAACAAGCGTACGGCTCACCTGATGGTAAGTGACTACCGTAGCCTATAGACGCCTGCAACACCAGAAGCGTCGCAAGCGCGTTGCCGACCCTATCCCCAATCCCCCCAGGAGCTCTGGTCACCTTACTCACCAACAGGAACACAATACTGCTTGAAAACAGTATTATTTAGCTGTGGTCTTCTGTAAGGTCGAGGTACTTCCCCAGTCGGGCTGCTCCATATTTTGAGCAGGAAATTTCCTGCTGTGCCCTACCTCAGTAAAGTAATCAGTAATCTATAGAAATAAATAAAATTGGAGTGTCTGTTTGTAATATTAAAATAACCGCTTTTTACTAAATGCATATGGATGTTCACACGGTATAATATACCAAAATAATTTTTTTTACAATTTTTGTCTGCCTGTCGACTGTCTGTCTGTTTGTTCCGGCTAATCTCTGAAACGGCTGGACCGATTTTGACGGGACATTCACTGGCAGACAGGTGATTTAATAATGAGTAACTGAGGCTACTTTTATTTTAGAAATTTATTTATTTTATAACTCTGCCAACTGAACATTATTTTTTCGTTAAATTCCAGGCGGACGAAGTCGCGGGCACAGCAGCTAGTATTTGATAAAATTGATATTCGTATTTGTATAATACTAATTCTATTCTTAAGAGAAGAATGATTACAATAGTCTGTAGTTACTGCAACGTAAAAAATTAATATCATTCCATCCATTCCATCTTGGACTATCGTGACAAAAACTAATTTAATCTCTTCTTATTAGGAAAAAATTCCACATTATTGCTGTACATAATACTTCGTGTAGTTAACATGAGAAGTTGTTAAATAATTGGGTTATTTGAATTCATGACTTAGAATCGAATTTATAAGGTATTTGAAATCATTGAGGGAATTAATGCCATGAATTGTGCCAACTCTTGCCTCTATCTGCTTTGTGCTCTACATTTAAAACTAAACACATCTCGGAATGATCCATTTACATTTACATAACCATCAAATGAACAGAAAGTAAAACTATTATTTTAATATATATAAAGACATATTAGTTGAATAACTACATCTTCTTCTATATATTAATACGTGAAGCAGAAACTTTGTTCCCCTTTTTACGAAAATTGCGCTGACGGAGAAGTATGAAATTTCGCACACTTATAGTAAATATAGAGAAGGAGTGCAGAATGCTAATATTTTTTTTAATTTTGTATAAAAATACATTAAGTCAATAAAAACAACATTACACACTAACAACATCCTACATCCATGTATTTGACACACACGCGCATATATACTCTTTTGTTTATTATTATAGAAGTAGGTATATATCTTTGACAACAGAACCTTAATAACGTTCAAACTTATAATTTAAATTGATTATGGTCGAATTTCGACCACAGGGCGACCACTAGTATCTATTAACATGGAAAAATGAACGATAGGATATTCACTGAACATTCACACATTGATTTGAGCGTATTAAAAGAAAGAAAATTGATAACTACAAGACAACATTAAAATTGAGATATATAAAAAAATCTACACATGTTGTCTCCGAACATTAGGTACAATATGGAATTTTGAAATCAATTACATATTATACTTTTAAGCAAAATGAATCACTTCAAAAGTCGTGACTATAATTTTTTTTTTATATATGGGCTTACTCTTGACCACAGTCTAGCTTTATAGTAGAGACGGGGTCGAAGATGGAGCGAGCTTGCCCAGAAGAAGCCTGTTCACTCGGTACACCTAAATGTCCCCGAGTGAGGTGTTATACCATGTAGATGTCCTGTTCTCTTTGCTTTCCTAACGTATTCAAAAAGTATAAAAATAGGACAAACACGTCTCTACGTTTTGTAAACTTACTTTGATAATCTTCCTTTAATTTTGTAAACATCAGAAAACGTATACAATGTACCTTATTATGAACGTTTTAATGATCACTTTAACTATCGTTAAAGTGTTGTTTAGCCCGAATTAAACTTTACGTAAATGAAACATAGGAAAGTTTTAAGCTGAAATTTTAATTTCCTCTTTATTTTATGCTTACGACGCTATGAAAAGTGATGATGCGAATAGCATGAAATAAATTCGTAGCTCATCATATACATATAATAAAATGATAGGAAAGTCAATGTATGTCCGGGATAAACTCAAAAAGTACTGCATGGATTTACTTCTGGCACGAATATTATTAAGAACTCGGGTCAGAATATAGGCTACATACTCGTATTATCACGCTATCACCTACGGGGGACGAGCAGTGATCGCACGCAGACGACGTCGCGGGCAGCAGCTAGTTATATGTATATAACGCTTCAGCCTGTAACATCCCACTGTTGGGCATTGGCCTCTTTCCCCATGTAGTACAAGGATCAGAGCTTAATCCAACACGCTGCTCCAATGCGGGTTGGTGGATATATTTCCTACTAAGTAACGATCGCTATCAGGTGTACATGATAACAACCGGGACCGACGGCTCAACGTGTTCTCCGAGGCACGGTGGGTAGACCCACAAATACTGCACAAATATCCAGACCACGGCAAAAATCTGTATGGCCAATACAAATGTTTGTCATGTGCGGGGATCGAACCCGCAACCGCCAGCGCAGCAGCTACAAACCAGTGCTGTAACCGTTGTGCCAACGCGACGTCCATTATATGTAGGTATATATTCTTAACGTAATATTTGGACTATAGCGTGAAGATTACCTATCTCTAATTGCTACTAAAAATCTGGAGCGGACCGTATGGGAAATTGACTCAATCGTGCAGAAGATTACAACTAAATAATACTTCTCTTAATATACTCAATAGTATTGTTGTGTTCCTGTGGTGAATAAGGTGATCAGAGAGATCTGAAAAGTATTTTTTGAGTTATATCTAATAATGCGTATTTTCTTGACAATTTTTTCGTCGACCTACGTTGTATTATACCGCATAACTTTACACTTGGTGTACCGATTTTAATGATTCTTATTTTTATCGAAAGCCGGCGGTTGTCTTGTCTACCTTTTAAATTTGTTCGAGATCTGATGACTACTTTTTGAGTAATCTTTGATAACGCGTATTTACTTGACTATACTTTGTGTACCTACGTTGTATTACTTGTCGATGTAATTTAAGTTTTTTTTTTGCGAGAAAACACAATTATTATTATCACTGATAGTATTAAATATATTTCGGGCCTCTTTCACCGGTTGTGGATAACGCTGACGGAGCGACGGTGATGACGGATGACGGATGACGATATCAGACAAATAAAAGTTTTTAACATAGACTTATTATGTACTGTTGTACGTAGTACATAATAATTCTATGGTTTTTAAAGTGAAACTTTTATTACATCGTCTCAAACTTTTTCGTCTGTGTGTTGCATGTCGCGTGACAGTCGGCCGCGCGGTAAGATTGATAAAGCGGTTTTTATACCCTTAATGGAATATTATACCAAAAATTTTTAGTTAAATGTCTATAATGTGAAGAAAAGTTTCACTTCTACCGTCGTTTCATAAAACCAAACAGATTTTTTATTGATATATTTTTCTTTTTTACAATCGAATTCCAATATATTTATCAGATATTTCTATTTTTATCATTTGAGCAGAAACATGTCAGCCAATCCTTAGTGGGACAGCGTGGTGGATTAAGCTCCGATCTTTCTGCTACATCGAGAAAGAGGCCTATGCCCGACATTGGAATGTTACGGGCTGAATCGTAGGTCCTAATGGCCTATTGTGCCTCCTGCTGTTAAAGTCTTTTCGTAAGTTATCTAGAGGATAATTTTTTTCTTCAACCGGTGAGACCAGCTCCTAGTCACTGAAATATATAAACCAGAACTTTTTAACCAACTGCAACGTTACGTAGTCAATACTACAATTCTAACACATCTAAAAAGGAAACAAAGTCAAATTAGTATTATGTAACCCCACAATCCAAAAAATGTGCGTGCGTACAAAGTAGGTACACATGTCAGAAGTGAAACATATTTGGCAAACTAATTTTTGAATCTCGCTAATATTTATACAAATCTATAGCTTTAGATTTCCGTTCCAGCGTGGCTCTGGTGTTCGACAAAAAAGTTGCCGTTTCAACAAAACGTTGCCGTTTCTTCCGTAAAAAAAAATTATCCTCATGCGCCTAAAGAAGTTTCATTTCAAAAAGTTAATACCTTAGATTTTGAGTATTTTAAAACCCATTAATAAGATGTCAACGAAATTTTAAATCAAGGTAATATGTTTGTAAATAACAATGAAAGTAAAATGTTTACGAAAAACAGAGTTCCGCTTGCCCGTTTGTCGAGAGCAACAAGCGTTCCTTTATTACCAACCAAATCATCGATTTTATTGCTCATAAATTCTTTTAACACAAAACGTCGCGTCGACACTTTTAAAAGGCGTTCTTAATTTGCATGAGCGAATTTGCTTTAATTATTAAAAACGGTAAGCCATTGTTAAAAATGGTATACAATAGGAAACAAATTCTTTAATCGAAAGGATGAAATGTTTTATGTAAAATTGAATAATACACGAACAGTGGGTACTTAAATAATAGAGTTTAAGACGTATAAAGCTTTACAAAATATAAGTTTTACTTATATAGTTCGTATAACTATGCATTAATAAAAACTGTCTAAGATTTGCTTGTAATTCTTTGAAACTACTGACTTTGAAAATTTCGCAAACAACGTTGGCATACGGTATTCATGCTGCATTCATCGAACTAGATCAATCTGTAGCTATATCTCTATAGACGTATGTGTATTAGAGGATGAAGATTACGACTACTCAAGTGTACAATACTACTTTAAATTAATTTAATATAACTTTATATATATATATGTATATATAACTAAGTCGGCAAACAAGCGTACGGCTCACCTGATGGTAAGCGATCACCGTAGCTTATAGACGTTTGCTACGCCAGAAACATAGCAAGCGCGTTGCCGACTCCATCCCCAGTTCCCCCAGGAGCTCTGGTCACCTTGCTCACAAACAGGAACACAACACTGCTTGAAAACAGTGTTAGTTAGCTATGATCTTTTGTAAGGTGGAGTACTACCCCAGTCGGGCTGCTCCATATTTTGAGCAGGAAATTTTCTGTGCCCTACCTCAGGTAAGGTAATTAAAGTTCATTTATAAGGTGAATCAAAACAAATAATTGCAAACAAATAATTGGAAACATGTGCGTTACCTTTATTCGAATTATTTGGAAGTTGAATATCTAACTTGATTATGATGATAACTACGCTCTAGTTTTGAGCGTACTTTCGGATATTATCATTTTTTAGAAAGAAAAAAAAACGACTGTGCTTTAGACTACACGTAACACGACTGAAGTAAATCTTACGAAACGTAACTCTCTCTCTTTCACTCAACTTCCTCTCAACTTCCGTTCACCTCGCCCGATCACACTTTTCATAACGCTCTCGTCACGCCTTCACCCGCTTACACCCAAGTAAAACGTGCGTAAAGAAGCTGTATTTCATAAATTATAGTATCGTTTATTATTTGGATCAGTTACCTATAGTTACAAAATTTTGACCGGGTAGCAGACTTATTTTCGCTCAAGTTATCGGAATTGCAACTAAGCGGAAATGTTAGCATACTTGGCACCATTACCGAGTTGATGATTTGTGATATTTGGTGCTTTGGTGCATTTTATTTTTCCTCCCGTGACCATGGTCGTTGTAAAGTATCCGAAACGTTGGACATTTAAAAAACTTAATAAACCGCGATAAAATCCGAAAAAGTTGTTTCATTACGAAATTTATTTATTATTTATTTTGTACTTTCTTGTGTTTATGTTTTTATTGTACAACTAACTGACCCGGCGAACTTCGTACCGCCTAACAGTCGATTCTTTAAAATACTTATCCTTCCCGGAACCCCTCCTCTAACACTTAAACTTCATGGTATGGTATTAAATTTCAAATTGACTTAAGTATTATTACGAATCTTTTGTATGGAAATATAGAAAAGTGTTGTTTTTAGACTTTTTCAGGGAATTTTTTAAATTTTTCTCTCCGTTACAACCATCCTCGTACTTCAAGGAATATTATAAAAAAAGAATTAGCGAAATCGGTTCAGCTGCTCTCGAGATTTGCGCTTAGCAACACATTCAGCGATTCATTTTTATATATATATAGAGACTAGCTGACCCGGCGAACTTCGTATCGCCTAACAGTCGATTCTTCAATTTTTTTAATGCTTATCCTGCCCAGAACCCCTCCACTAACACTTAAACTTTATGGTATGGTATTAAAGTTCAAATTGACTTTTAAGTATTATTACGAATCTTTTGTATGGGAATATAGAAAAGTGTTGTTTTTAAAAAGTTTCAGGCAATTTTTCAAATTTTTCTCTCTGTAAGAACCGTCCTCGTACTTCAAGGAATATGACAAAAAAGAATTAGCGAAATTGGTTCAGCCGCTCTCGAAATTTGCGCTTAGCAACACATTCAGCGATTCATTTATATATATATAGAGATAGAGATAGAGACTAGCTGACCCAGCAAACTTCGTACCGCCTAACAGTCGATTCTTTAATTTGTATTTTTTTAATACTTATCCTTCTCGGAACCCCTCTACTAACACTTAACTTAATGGTATGGTATTAAAGTTCAAATTGACTTTTAAGTATTATTATTATTACTAATCTTTTGTATGGGAATATAGAAAAGTGTTGTTTTTAGACTTTATCAGGCAATTTTTTTTTAATTTTCTCCGTAAGAACCATCCTCGCACTTCAAGAAACATTATAAAAAAAGAATTAGCGAAATCGGCTTAGCCGCTCTCGAGATTTGCGCTTAGCAACACATTCTGCGATTCATTTTTATAATATAGAAAAGTGTTGTTCTTAGACTTTTTCATGCAATTTTTTAAAATTTCCTCTCCGTAAGAACCATCCTCGTACTTCAAGGAATATTATTAAAAAAAATTAGCGAAATCGGTTCAGCCGTTCTCGAGATTTGCGCTTAGCAACACATTCAGCGATTCATTTTTATATATAATAGAGATAGAGATAGAGATTAAGACATATACAAGTCTGAAAACTTCAAAAGATCCTGTAAGCAATTAAGTACAAAAGAAAAAGATATTATAACGATGAAAGAAAAAGATATTGTAAGCGTTCATTATTGCAAAAAAAAAATCTTTAAAAAAAATTAAACTGGGTTGTCTGGAAGAAATGGCTAAATAGCCATAAGTCCGCCCATTATACTTCAGAGTCTGTAAATGATATTTGTAGTTGTGATGTATACAATAAAGTATAAATAAATAAACAATAAAATGTAAAAAAGTGTGAAAAGAAGCATTTTTAAGGAAATCCTAAAAACATTATTATTCAAAATTCTACGGATGCTCTACAAAACAAAAACGAACTGGCCCTGAACAGGTCAATGTCTTGACTCCCAGACAAATGATGGAGACAGACTGACAGTTATAACGAATTCGTCAGATAGTTAGATCAAATCCTGTAGTTTGACAACTTTATTCAAACTTGGGTACCGTGGATAGTAATAGCGAATAACAAGAGTCATTTTGAAACAATAAAAGTAGTAGTAGAGCGCAATACCTTAAATTTTAAATTCATTGATATGGCAATATTAGATATTTTTATATTAATGAGGTTTAAACAGTATTTATTTAGTTTTTTTTTTAATCTGTGACTTTTGAAAATCACTGTAATCTTAGTAAAAATTGGAGGTAGATACGACATTTTTGTACTCATTCGATACAAACTAAATTGTCATGCTTAAACTTTGGCAATGTGTCCCGTAAACTGTTCCTTAAAGACAAATCAGCTACGGACATACTAATGTAGTGATAAACACTACTTTACTATAATTGTTACATTGTTAGTTTAGATCAGCAGTAATATATAATGTTATTATACATCAAAGATAATTACTAAGCTTATTGACTGTACAGGGCCGGACCGTAAGGACAGGGGGCCCTGGGCTAATACTAATTAGGGGCCCACCAAATTTGACCACGATTGAGATTAATGTGTAATGGCAGCCGAACATTTTAACTGTCAGTTCAATTCAAGTGTCAATAAAGAATTTAATAAAATTATTTATTCTTTTGCATTGTCGTCTATTTTTGACTTTGAATTAACTTAGCTGGGGCCCCTTGAATCTACGGGGCCCTGGGCTGAAGCCCAAAAAGCCATATGGTAGATCCGGCCCTGTGACTGTATCAATAAAAAGTATAACTCTATCTTTAATGACTTTTTGAGTATCTTAACTTACCATTTCTGTTTTACGAGAATCGATAGGGTTTTATAGCTTAGCGATATACTTACATTTTATACATTATATTTTACCTGTTTATTAATACTAGTCGTCGTGGTCGTCCATTGGTCGAAATTCGACCATAATTGATTTAGATTATAAGTTTGAACATTAAACAAATTAGTAAATATGCGTGTGTGTGTCAAATACATGGTAGTGTGTGTCAAATACATGGTAGTGTGTGTAATGTTTTTTTTAATTGGTTTAATGTATTTTTATGCACAATTAGAAAACATATTAGCATTTTGCACTCATTCTCTGTATATAAACAATAAGTGTGCAAAACATACGCCTCCGTCCGCGCAATTTTCGTAAAAAAGGGGTACAAAGCTTTTGCTTCGTGTATTAATATTATATACATTACACTCAATTCAACAACAAATTTGAAACCATCACCACTATTTCGAGGGCAAAAATTGCCTATTTTTTTTATAAAACGTCGCAAATTCTGTTAATCCAGTAAATAAATTGATCACATACTATAATTTTGGACGAATTCCAAACGAAACATTTGTACCACAGAATTTTCGTAACTATGTCTTTTCTTATATAGGTACTAGACAACTGATACTATTTTTATTACGTTTAACTTCGGTTCTTAGAAAATAAGTAATTTAATCGGTCCCAATATATTGTCACTTTATTTAGAATTAAATTATTTGATTCTACTAAGTTAACTGAATTAAGAGCAATAAAATTTAATCCGTAAGCCAAATAAGTCTATGACAATCCAAAATTGACTGTGAGATATGCAATTTAAAATGTTTTAACAAGAAAAAATAAATCTTTTACAGTTATTAAATTTAGCCTCAAAAATGTTATGATACGATCATTAAATTAAGCAAAGTGTTTCTAAATTAAAATATATTTTATGACAAGAGCAATGAACGATTTTTACTTTATGTAACCTACATACATTACTCATATTTAGATTAGATTTATTCTTTTTGTAAAATCCAAATTATAATAAGTGTCCATAAAGAAATAAGTGTTCGAAGAATGAAGAGATCTGGCTGGAGAGTGCAGTTTGTTTATATTTGTTTATGTTGACTTAACCTCGACCAGACGCGATATACGAGCGCATAACATTTAATATGTCTTCTGACGTGGATTTGCAGTCTACTGTCTAGGTTAGTCGTTCAGCTCAGTTCAGCTAACATTATCAGATCAGAGATTACTGCTTCGATTATCAGATTTTTTAAATCTGATAATCTATTAGCACCAGACATTTTTGCATTTGGAATGGAATTAAATGGTAATAATGGTCGTAAATAACCTATATTTTATAACACAGACAGAACTGTTTCGGGACTGAACTATAAGCACTCGACGGGTTAACGCAAAGAGACCCTTAACTTGGCGACAAGCTAAAACATTCGGAATGCCAATATCACGTAATGGAAATCTATTTCAGCTAATAGTGCGGCACACACTGATATAGTTTCAGCCGAACGGGAGCGTAGGCGCCCGGCAACCTTGGGAGACGGGACCGTGAGGAACGAGTCTCGGCGCCATTTTAGGTGGCGCCGACGACCGCCGCGGTCGGCTCGGGTTTTATTGTCTCCGCGGTTGCATAACCGGGGGCGGCCGTGGCTCGCTGCTAAAATATCGCGCGAGCGGCGTTCCACGGCAAGCGGCCGAAGATCATTAACTCGAGGCGAGAAGCCGGGCGGCGGGGCGGCCCCGCTGGCGACCGGCCAGCGCCGGCGCACGCGCACTTACACCAGAACACCGCCACGTAGTCCTTCTCCTCCAGCACTCGCTCCAGCTGCTTGGCGGTGACCTCCTCGATCTGCGGTTCGGTGCGCGGGGGGGTAGGCGTCTTGCGCGCGGCGGACGAGTCTGAGACGAGCAGCAGCAGGGCCGCGAGGGCCGGCACCCACCGAGCCATGGCGAGGGCGCGCGCGTACTGACGCCGGCCGCCCGCCCTCGCCGCCTCGCCGCCCGCCCTCCGCGCACACGCACCTCGCGCATGCGCAGCGACCCACTCGCTCTTCTTCGCTAGACAACGATTGCGAACGATCTCAAGTTCGATTTGTTTACACCACGTAAACTACGTAACACCGTACCACGTAAACACGTAATGTTATTGGGGTAGGTTGCATTATCCGAATTTAATAAATATGAACAATAGGAATATTTTAAACTTATTTCACACATTTTTTGTACAACAGTACAGCTCAATCGATACTAATAGGTATCGACATGAATATAAATATTTAATGCCAGTTTTACAAGTTTCTGAAGAAGTTAATCCTGCTCATGAATTACGAATATACTTTCACAGCACGAGGCAGATGGGCTATTAGTATATAATAAACTTTTACCTATTGTGGATAGCTCCTGGGGGGGATTGGGGATAGGGTCGACAACGCGCTTGCGATGCTTCTGGTGTTGCAGGCGTCTATAGGCTACGGTCTTACCATCAGGTGAGCCGTACGCTTGTTTGCCGACCTAATTACATTAAAAAAAAAAAAAAAAAACCTATTGTGGATACCGTCGTCAGATAACGAATCGCCATATTAGATTTCTTTTTCATTTTCTTTTATACAAACCTTGTCCAAACAATAGTGAACACAGGAATAATTGTCTTTGCTCGCAAACAAAACCGACTTCAATTTACGAGTATCTACATCGACAAGTAATACAATCTGGGAAGTCGAAAAAATAATCAATTAAATTATTATTGCAGATAACTCAAAAAGTACTCGTCACATCTCGATCAAACTAATCTCTCGATTAAACGGGACCATATGACAAGTACTAGCTTTCGATTAAAAAAAGAATCATCTAAATCGGTAGATTCAGTAAAAAGTTATCATTATCAGGTAACACATAAAAATAGGTTAAAAATTATGATTCAATTTGTTGCAGTCGTGCGGAAATGCGCTTGCATTCATTTCGATGGTTCATTTATTATTATACACCTTATGGTGTTCGAATCCTTACTGCGATCCTTAGAATGGGGGGTTCTGTAAGTGTTATGAACTTATGAACCACGTATTTAAATTTTACTTTCGTCTTAAATACGAGCTACCCTGTCAAAGTACTTCTGCATAACCGTCCAATATTATTTTTCTTAGCCCTACAGAACGTCGATAAAGTGAAACATTAATACTAACTGCCGCATACAACTAAAGAATATAATTTTTTTTATGTAACTAAGTCGACAAACAAGCGTACGGCTCACCTGATGGCAAGTGACTACCGTAGCCAATAGACGCCTGCAACACCAGAAGCGTCGCAAGCGCGTTGCCGACCCTATCCCCAATCCCCCCCAGGAGCTCACCTTACTCACCAACAGGAACACAATACTGCTTGAAAACAGTATTATTTACCTGTGGTCTTCTGTAAGGTCGAGGTACTACCCCAGTCGGGCTGCTCCATATTTTGAGCAGGAAATTTCCTTCTGTGCCCTACCTCAGTTAAAATACCTCATCCTACCTCACGCCTACCTCAGTTATGGTTTCTTAATTCTGAATAGCCCCCAGTAATAGATCCAAATAACCTTGAATCCAGAATATATAGAAACTTTTGAACATATGGTCGATATGCTGGATACCTATACATATTCATCATCACTCATCATCATCACTTCAGCCTATCGCAGTCCACTGCTGGACATAGGCCTCCCCAAGTTCACGCCAGATATCCTAGTTTTCCGCAATCCTCATCCCGCCTACACCGGCAATCTTACGTGGATCGTCAGTCTAGCAGGCCGGAGGACGTCCCATACTGCGTTTGCCAAGACGCGGTCTCCACTCCAGGAAACGGCTGCTCGAACGGCCATCGATCCTGCGACACAGATGACCAGCCCACTGCCACTTCAACTTGCTGATTCTTGCTAATCTTATACTATTAAACGAGCAATTCTTGTATATATATATATATATATATATATATATATATATATATATAATTATATATTTTCTGAATCTCGGAATCGGCTCCAACGATTTTCGTGAAATTTAGTGTGCAGGGGATTTCGGGGGCGAAAAATTGATCTAGCTAGGATTCATTTAAAAAAAAATGTCGTTTTATCCCTGTTTTTAGGCAATGAAAAAATATCATTAGAATACGAAGCTTAATTTCACTGCTGTCATTATAGTTGTAATAGCGTAATTAGGAAATCGGCGGGTGTCAAATCGTGATGACCCGGGTTCGAATCTCAGTCTCCAGATAAATTTTTTGTCTTTTTTTTAATTTCACTCGTGATTTTTTATTTAAATAAAATTAAAATATAAAAATACCGAGAAAAAAAACAAAAAATAAAATGAAAATACCGAGCTAGGCTCGGTCACCCAGGTACTATTACTAAACACAAACAAACAAACAAACAAACAATCAAACAAACAAACTCTTCAGCTTTATATATTAGTATAGATTAACAATAAGTAAAAAATTACAAGAAAAAATATAATTTTGTTTTTGTACGAACTTATTATACTTTAGGTTTCGTATTGTTAATAAGGTTAGGCTTCCATCTTACCCTAATACAATTTAATGGATGGACAGGCATCTATAAAATTTTCATATAAATAGGTCCATGTAATTTCTAAAAATAGAACAGCAAAACGTCTTATAAAAAATATTTTCCAAGGTACGTAATTTTCTTTACCAAAAGTAGAATTGAAAAAAAAACGTGCATGACTCAACAACAGACATGAATTTCTTGAGATAGAATTATTGTACTTGATTAGATTTTTTATTTAGATGAAATCTAAATGAAAAATGATTAGACACAGGTAAGCAATAATTTAGACAGGCATTACGATACCAGCTATTTCTAAAATAGTTTTTGTATCTAGATGATATGTGTAAATTCCTGCCATTTTAAAAACTTTTATTTAACTTACATTTTTTATTAGGGTGGAATCTTGCAACTCAATTTTGAAATATCTACATGTCTTCAATCGATGGAGCTGTAATTTTGTAAACACGTTCAATTTGGATGACAAAGCATTTTTGGCTGAGTGATGTCATTCTAAATCCAACATGGCGGGACAGCCAAGATGGCGGACTAGTTGGACTATTTATTTTTAATGCACTCGTATAATATGGATATCAAATGAAAGGGCTTGGTGAGAACAACTCGAAAAATGAGGTGATCTCACTCTTAATCCAATATGGTGGACTTCTAAACATAGCGGGTTAAATATTTTTAATCCCTGCTCTCCTGCAATATGGGTATCAAATGACAGGCCTTGCTGAGAGTAACTCGAAAAATAAAGTGATGTTATTCTAAATCCCAAATGGCGGACTTCTAAAAATAGTGATCTAAATATTTCTAATGCCCTATAAATTTACATTTGTAGAAAAATAAGTAAATTAAATACTTGATTTTAAATTTTCAAAATTACAAACTTGGTAGGTAGATACGAAGTACGTACGTTCTTGTATTGTATCAGTTGTATCTCGTAGTAAATCTCGCGACAAGCTTTTATTATCTATACTAATATAATAAAGCTGAAGAGTTTGTTTGTTTGTTTGTTTGTTTGTTTGTTTGTTTGTTTGTTTGTTTGTTTGTTTGTTTGAACGCGCTAATCTCAGGATCTACTGGTCCGATTTGAAAAATTCTTTCAGTGTTAGATAGCCCATTTATCGAGGAAGGCTATAGGCTATATATCATCACGCTAAGACCAATAGGAGTGGAGTCCACGCCGACGAAGTCGCGCGCAGAAGCTAGTATCATATAAACTGTTAGTTAAGGGGCTGCCCGCCCGAATTTACTGTTTTTACATCACTTATAGTATGCTTCAACGTTGAATAAACAATAAAGTTCTGAAGACAATATTAGTCAGTTCAGCCTATTGCAGTCCACTGCACCTGGACATAGGGCCTTCCCAAGTTCTATATAAACTGTGTTACGACTACGAGTATATGGTGATAGTAAAAGAGTTTTAAATAAAAGCTTTTTTTACAAAGTTTTTTACTTTTAATTTATTTTGATCGAATCTGTATAAGTATTAGATACCTACCTACACCTATTTCTTAAACTAAATATCTATACCCACTTTGAAGCTTAAATCTATACATATAATAAAATGGTAGGAAAGTCAATGTATGTCCGGGATAAACTCAAAAACTGTAGTACTACATGGATTTACTTCAAATTTGGTACGAATATTACTAAGAAGTCGGGTCAACATAATATAGGCTACATATTATCACGCTATCACCTACGGGGGACGAGCAGTGAACGCACGCAGACGACGTCGCGGGCAGCAGCTAGTAAAACTTATATGAAAGCACTAATATTTTAAAATTTGTTTCAAAAGCGAAATAATTATTGCAATAGATATAGGCTTAATATGTTTGAAGAAGAATACAACATGCGAATACTCATGCATGACGCTCTAAATTATAGGTATAAAGACTCGAAATAAATTATATTTTAAGCAAAATTAACAATGCACACTAAACTTTTATCATTTCAATATTAGTCTATTTATGATAACACTAGATAAGCGTTTAATACATAAGCTGCATGCAATTTGTTATAAAAACTGCGCTTAAATTGAATTTTATCAGACACCAATACGCAAATCGCAGATCGCTGATCTAGCTCGCTAAAACAAATATTTATCCCTACCAAGATCAAAGTTGACACAGAAAACGTATGGATGTTCCAGCTATGATGAACCAAGTGACTAATTGAATGTTGTCTATAATGCATCAATGTTTGAACGCTCTCAATATGAATGAGAACAATGGCGGATAATCATAGATAACTCAAAATTGCCGGGATTTATCGACTGACATTAATCCATTGAGAGAGAGATGGAACGAGTTTTGTTTGTTCCTGAATGTTTAAGTATATACTTAAAAATTCAGTATTCAGTGTATATTGTATTTGAATCAGAATTGAGCAAAATTTAATCAAGAGACCTAATGATTTTCATAGCGAATGAGTAATTTTAAGCAGGGACTTCGAAAGTTGCAGCTAGAGTAACTACGAAATTATTAGAAACTAGCTTCTGCGCGCGACTTCGTCGGCGTGGACTCCGCTCTTATTGGTCTTAGCGTGATGATATATAGCCTATAGCCTTCCTCGATAAATGGGCTATCTAACACTGAAAGAATTTTTCAAATCGGACCAATAGATCCTGAGATTAGCGCGTTCAAACAAACAAACAAACAAACAATCAAACATCAAACAAACAAACTCTTCAGCTTTATTATATTAGTATAGATTAGTATAGATAAATAAAAAAACACGGAGGCTTTTTGTACTAGTAGGGTGTCAAACAAGCATACGGTCCACCTGATGGTAAGCGATTACCATAGTCTGTGAATGCCTGTAGCACCAGGAGCATCACAAACGCTAAGACGGTAGGCTTAACACGCTAGTGGTGACGCAATGTCTGCAATCAAACGCAAATCGATCAGACGCAAATCCGGGTGATTAGAACACAACCAATAACTTTTTTATTCTGCGTCATTTTTCGTCGCGGTTTCGAGAAGCCTTATTTTATGCTACTACCGTCTTAGTCAATTCAGGTATAGTCCGTATAGTGACGCGATTACGGATCATAAAGCTTAAACGTCAATCCGATGCGTGAGACCGGCGCGGGCGTAACCAACTACGTAAATCAGAAATAATAATGATTTTCTACAAAAATTTTTACATTTCTATTCGCTCGCCAAAAGATACATTTGGTTATTCTTCTGCAAGAATTAAAGTATTATTCTATGGGGATATATTAAAATAAAGATGGAGACCATGTCGTAGATTGTCTGTGATGAAATTACAATTTTACCCAAACAACTAGGAACTGACTCTTAAACGTTTTGATCATACCTACAAACAATAATCAAAATTCGATACTTCTATATCGTCACTTCATGATGGTATGACTATGAAAGCAATTGAGCCTCATATGAGAAAGGCTGATGCAGTAGTACTTACTACCACAGATTAAGTATTAGTTACTAGTTACTACCTAACTTTTCAGAAGTTTTGAAGATCAATAACGTCTCAAAGTCCACTCCAAGTCCATAGGTAAATGGCCGGTGCTTTGGCGAAACAACAAGAAAATGAAGTCATCTAGCCACAAATGTAAAAAAAGGTATACCTGACCATATAGTATGAATATGCATAACATATTTTAAGCAGTTACTGTAGAGCCCGTAGACTTACTTCAAGCAGTATTTTCTATTGTCATTTAAGTCTGTGAAGTAGGTGAATATTAAATATTTTTTGTTAACTAGACACTCTCCCCCCCTCTCCCCCGAATTAACTGATTCCCTACTATTACAATGTACTCTGTGCTGATTAACTTTTCACATAAAATTTTTGATTTACTTTGAATCTTAAACTTCCATGGCCAATTACTAAAATCCACCAACTTCAAGTATCAAATATTGTATGGATTTGTTTGTAAATAAATTTTGATTATTATAATTTAATTTCATACTAAGTACCTAACTAAAGATATTAATTACGAAAGAGTACAGGCGTTCAAAACATAGTTTCAGTTAACTTATTAGATGTATGGTCTCAATAGTTTTGTATTTTTTGCGAACAGAATTTAAAAGCTAATATTTTTTGAAATAACAAAAAGATAAGCTTTTAAAAAAGTTGACGAAATTTGAAAAAAAAAACATATAATAAATTGACAAAAAGTTAATGAGATTTTTTAAGTGGATTGTCAAAAAACTTACTAATGATTTCTTAAAAGTAGGTACATCTGTAGTTCTTAATTCCTTTAATTGCGTATTTTTTTTCAGCTATCAACTAAAAGAAAAAATAATTTCGAAGGAGAGTAAATAGGTTTAGTTTTTTAAACATAGCACTTCTCTGATAATTTGTTCGTAATATAGGTATCAAGATGAGGTAGAATAGTATTTAAACTTATTTCAAACAGTCCCATAGGCCATAAGAGCCCGGCCCCATGTCCACGACACGACGTCGTGCAGTTTTACGACACGGCGTCGTGCAGTTTTACGACACGGCGTCGTGCAGTTTTACGACACGGCGACGTGGAGTTTTACGACACGACGTCGTGACGTAGAAATGTACGTATACAATGAAGCAAGACGAAGAGAAGTTATTTAAAAAAAAAATATGTAGCGCTAAAAATATGTGGGCATGAGAAATTTTTTGAATATTTTAGAATGACGATATCAAGTTTTGAAGAACATATGGATGTGAGCATATGGATGTATAGACGGTACATATACCAAAATAACATTTTTTACAATTTTTGTCTGTCTGTCTGTTTGTTCCGGCTAATCTCTGAAACGGCTAGACCGATTTTGATGGAACTTTCACTGGCAGATAACTGATGTAGTAAGGAGTAACGTAGCCTAAATAACTTAGGCTACTTTTATTTTAGAAATTTATTTATTTTATAACTGCAAACTGAACAATAACTTTTTTGTTAAATTCCACGCGGACGAAGTCGCGGGCACAGCTAGTAATAAATAAACATATTTTGATTTATGATAAGCTCGTTTTATTTCTCACCTGATAGTTAAACCAAGCATCTCCATAGGATCAACAGGTTTTCTGAACACAAATGTTTTTGTAAACGAGGCGCTATCTTGATAAATAGTTCTTCAAAACTTGATATCGTCAATCTAAAATTATTAAAAAAAAATCTCATGCCCACATATTTTTAGCGCTACATATTTTCTTTTAAAATAACCTCCGTCTTGGTTCATTGTATACGTACATTTCTACGAAACGACGTCGTGTCGTAGAAAGTCACGACGTCATGTCGTAAAACTGCACGACGTCGCGTCGTGTCGTAAAACTGCACGACACCGTGTCGTAAAACTCCACGACGCCGTGTCGTAAAACTGCACGACGCCGTGTCACGCTTTATAAAATTCTAATATGCCTTTAGCAGAGAACCTTTACAGTAAATAGTGTTTGGATCAATTTTTATCGTCAGTGTTTCCTCAATACGTATTATATGATTCCTTCACCTTGGCTATGTTTATTAATTTTTCCTTATAATATTTATAATTTAATTTTATATCTAAAAGCAAACTAATTCGTAAAGAAGGTATTTTTTATTTTTACGCAACTTTCTCATTATTCGTGGGCATTCGGTTATGCGACTACAGAACTAACTTCTATAGAGATGGAATTGGACCTCGTATTTTTTCTGCCTTCTGGAAAAAAATCAGTAAAGTTTAATGATTACTAATCATCATATTATTTTTATTGATATTTTCCGAGCCAAATTTTGAGAACAATCCATATTCAGTCAATAGGGTATTCCACTATGTTTGAAAAAGTACTTCAAAATGTTGATTTTCTAATAAAAAGCCACAAAAAAATATATTTCGGCAAAATAAACACGCTTTCATGCCATAAAATTGATTTAAATTTTAAACCTTTTTTATTACCCCGAAAACGCTACAGCCATTTTAGTGACGTAATATGTGCAATAACAAAACTGTATGACGTATGTAAGAGAGTATCATAACCTACCTGCCATCAACAAATTACTAATTAATGTATATTATTTCAGTTGGAACAAGATATGAAGAGTTATTATACGAAAAAACACAACTATTACTCCTTGAAGTTAAAATTGATAGATATTACAGATATTAGATATGTACCCTAGCTGTTGACAGCACTGACAGAACTTTGTTCACAGATTAAGTATTAGTTACTACGTAAACTTTGTTATTGCCCGTATGACGTCACACCGTGGCGGCTCGTGTTTTAGGTCACGTGATATACAGATTAAAATATACGACTTTTAATTTCAATATAATAAATCAATAATGTGCTTTTATGATTCCAAATCAGAATATTTAGGTGTATTTCTCTATACATTTTAGTTTTTATCCAATTTTATAATTTATTTTTCACTACGGAAAGTACCCTATTCCTTTGGCAATATTCGATATGAAAATTATTCGTAAGTTACTGTTTTAAAGTTTAAGTTGTGATGAAATTTGAATTATTGTTTTTATAATAATAATAATTGAAATTGCTGTATAATTTATATTATTGTAATTCAAATAATAAAAAAGTTCAAGCACCCTACTTTTTCTTAATTTCCGAACGGTGATATAATGTCAAACTGTCAATGTCAATGTATATTTAGTGTTGTTCATTAGAACATATCGATTAATTTAATCGATGTATTATAACAAATTTTTATACAATGTTAAATGGTATAAGCTAAAATGTAACTAAAAATTACGTTTTTCAGTTTAATTGTAATTACATAGTTTCTACAGGGATAAAAGTGTGAGGTAGATAAAGCTGTTTTGCTTTAAATCCACCTTTTGAACAACATATCATTTTAGCTGTATAATAATGTAATGTAAATTTGGGCTGTCTGGAAGAAATGGCTAAATAGCCATAAGTCCACCCATTGTACTTCACAGTCTGTCAATGTCTTTAATTGTGTTTAATGTTTAAAATGTAGTTGTGACTTGTGGTGTACAATAAAGTGTAAATAAATAAATAAATAATGTTTAAACAATAAACTACCTGAAGTTTTGGTTATAATATTTTTCGATCTTACCGACATAATAAAAAAAAATTATAGTTGTAGAGACTGCCGATAGAAGTGAAAACTTAGAACTTTTAGTATTAAAATTTGAAATTTAGAACGCACGAGATTTTACCCGTCCAAATCGTCTAATGCATACAGCTCATGGCTGCTGCGCGTGCGCCAGTTGTGAGCATGTCGGTAACGAGAACCTATAAGATTTTCCACTACCTAAAAGTGCTAAAGAGCTGACTTAACCTTATATAGGTGTATGGCTTTTTAAATAAAGAATTTAAAAAAAAGTACTAATGAAGCAGCTAATGAAGTTTTCACTTAAAAAAAAACGAGTATCCTTTAGACCACCACACGACTGAATTAAAGCTTTCGAAACATAACTCTCTCTCTATCTTCACTAACTTATATCGCTCTCTCAACTTCCATTCGCTTCGCCCGATCACACTTTTCGTAACGCTCTCGTCACACATTACCAGCTTTCTCCCCAAGTCAAACGTGCATAAAGAAGTTTTACTTCAATAAATCGTATAAGCTCATGATACGCTTAATTCAAGAAATATTAAATTGTTGAAAGCTCAATGAATGTTTACTAAAAAAGTTTTTTGAGGTAGAATCAGGTCAGTAAAACTAGAAGAATATTTAATGCTTAAAAATATGTTTCTTTTATTGGCTAATTTTTTTTTTTCTTTTTCGACAAAGACGAAAAAATACTTCTAGAGATCCCTAAACGTAATCAATAGATCAATGATTAAAAACACATTTTATTATTATTAATTATCCTATATCATTTTAATCGATATCGATAGTTATAATTTTATCATGTCACAACTCGCGGCTTAACAGTAACCAATCAAATCGCAACACTAATGTCACATGCCGAGAGGGGAGGTGGAGGGGATTGAGTGATACTTTATTCTAATGGCAGTGGTTGGGAAACTTGGGAAATGTTTCCGAACGTTTAATTGAATAATCGTAATTCGTAAGTTGCTGTTGTGTCAACAAATATAATGTTGCCGCACAGACGGTTCGCTCAACGTTGGCAGACCGTAAAAACCACGTAAAAACTTTTATCTCGTGAAAGTGAGGTGTTGACTGTTCTGAACTACTAAAATGGATATTGTTTATTAATTTTCCTTTTTTTTGTGTAAAGTGCAAGTGTATTTCGTGACATTTGATAGAAAAGGTAAGTCCAAGATATCTTAATGGATATTTAGTAAACATCAGTTCTATGATATTCAAATACCTACTTACCTGATCACGATATCAATGCTTATCTATTTACCCAACATGTGTCTAAAAATTGTAATTTATTCGTATTACCGTTCTTTCAATGTATTATTTAAATACTTGGTGAACTAAGGGATAAAATGCTACTTAGAAAAGCCGCTCTTCTTTTTAACTGTTTTAATTTTAATTGTTTAGTTTGTAAAAAATTTCCGAAACGAGTCATCTTACCATATTTCAAACTATGATCAACTATGATGACGAATGTTTGACGTACCTATCATAAGCATTAATCGACTACTTTTTAAAAGAAAAATATATTTTTTTCGCATAATATAATTTGGAATCTTATTTTGAGGGTATTGAAGAGACGTGAATAATTATTGATAATTATTGAAATACATAATCTGTACAACTTATTTTTATGTTGCAAAGACTTGCCAAGCTACTACTTTAATTTGAATTAATAAACAAAAATAAACTTACTACATACAGCACAGAATGTAAAACATTTAAAAAAAAAATTAACATTCATAGTGGGTAATTTTGAAAACTAACTTATAAAAATACAATTACACCTATGAAAATATTCTATATTCAACTTGTTTAAAATGTAATTTTTGAAAGAGCAACATTTAAAATTATTTTTAGCATTTATTATTAAAAAAGATTAACAAAATTGGTGCCAATCATCAGTAGAGAGGTACCTAAATTTTTTTTACAAAAATAATATACAATCACATTTGAAAGATACTTCCTGAATAATATTTTTGTTTTTTAACGTTTACATAGAAAAACATTAAAAAGTATATCATGATAATATGATTATCCATCCATTAAGCTTGCAAGGGGCTATCAACTGTCTAAAGATCCATATCTGCACCTAATTTTATCATTGGTCGATAGCATGTTCTTTGTTTCCAGTTATCCACTGCAGTTCCATTGTTTTATTCGGTAATAAAGCACAATAAAATAACGCAATACTCTGGGATTTAGTTAAGTTGAATTTAGCAAGAGCTGTTTATTTCTAGAACAATGATAAAAAGGTTTGTATAGGTCTTTTCATTAAAAAAAATGGCCTTTAGATTTTTTAGGACTTCTTTTTCCACACACACATATGATATTTTTACATACTTTCAATTACAAAATACGCTTTTATTAAGTTGTATTGCCGATGAACTTTATAATTGATGAATACAATTTTTTATTTAAAAATCTGCTTGGAATCCAGTTTCTACTAGGACTATTAAAAATAAATTTAGTAGTAGTATTTTAAAATGATTCAAATACAATATTATTGAACACAAGGAACACGCTCACTCTCCTACAAGTAACTTAACATTTACTTAAATTTATGTTAAAGAACAATAAAATTTACACACTTAAATATCCTATATTTGTTAAAGCATTTATTTGAAATCATTCAAAACATATATCCTACAATATTGTTCCATATTTCTACATATGTAAATTGTTTCCTAGTTATTAAACAAAAGTGCTGTAAGTAAATGTATGTTGCTTTTTAGTATAGGCTTGTCAGTCTACTACTACTATTTGAGTTCTGAGGAAAGTAAAACAATAAATAGTTTCTCATTTACTGTAGTAAATGAGATTTTACTGTAGTAAATGAGAAACTATTTATTGTTTTACTCACCAAACGAAGCACTTTACAGATTTATGTATACTAGTGGTCGCGCAGTGGTTGATATAATTATTCAACCATAATCAATTTAAATTATAAGTGTGAACATTATTAAGGTTCTGTTGTCAAAGCCTATCCACCACCACTTCCACCACTACAGCCTATCACAGTCCACTGTTCGACATAGGCCTCCACAAGTTCGCGCCCGACATTATGACGCGAACTCATGTGTTTTGCCCATAGTCACCACGCTGGGCAGGCGGGTTGGTGACCGCAGGGCTGGCTTTGTCGCACCGAAGACGCTGCTGCCCGTCTTTGGCCTGTGTATTTCAAAGCCAGCATGGATAGTTATCCCGCCATCCGTCGGCTTTTTAAGTTCCAAGGTGGTAGTCGAACTGTGGTATCCCTTAGTCGCCTCTTACGACACCCACGGGAAGAGAGGGGGTGGCTACATTCTTTAGTGCCGTAACCACACAGCACTTTAAAAATAAATACATAATTGAATAAAATCAATGAACATAATTTCATATAGTACTTTGAATAACTTTAATATAAATGTAATGACTTCTTGTTGTTATTTCCTTCAAGTCACTGATGATATCATTCTAATGTGATAAAATCAAGTCCTTTATAAAACAGATAAGATTGACCATTGAAGTAATCCAGAATGTTCTTTGTGTATTTAATTCCTACAGAAATGTTTTATTAATGAATCATAAGTTATCCATTATTAATATTAAATTTTGTAACCCTTCATGTTTTCTTAATTTTTCATGATGGGCAAAATCATCCATACTATTGTTTAAAAGCTTTATTCCGATTGAATGATTATGTACCTAGTTTTTTTAATTAATTTATGTAGTAATAGTACCTATTGACCCCATATAATAAACAAGATTTCTTTTTCACAGAAAATTAAATTATTTATGGTAATAAAACCTAAAGTTTGTTGATATTATATGGCTTTAATTTTTATTTTTCTATATATGAAACTGTATATTCGTTCGTTTATTTGGAATATTTAAATAAACTAAATATAAATAGTACTTTACCTGTAACATGATAACTATTCACAGTTTAATAATCAAAATCGTTATAAACAGCAATCAAATCATAAATTTTTTCCATTGATAGTGAAAATGATAAAGTTTTAAGCTGTTACATTATATGTAACGATAATCGTTATCAATCGTATAATGTGTCATATAGCTGATATTGAGAGTTCCTTATCACAAGGAGCTCAGTGGCTACGTGTCCGCAAAGCTGACAACACAAAAAATGGCTGAATATCGCGCTGGGAAAGCTGGCATCAACGCCGAGGCGCAGGCGAGAATCAACAGCAAATATAGCAACGACATCGCTCAAGAGACTCTCGAATGGATCAAGAGCATCACTGGAGAACCGGAGAATACCTCGGGAGACGTCGACAACCTTTACGAAGTACTTAAAGATGGTACCCTTCTCTGCAACCTAGTTAACAAGTTCCAAGAGGGCTCGGTCAAGAAAATAAACAAATCGACGATGGCATTCAAGTGCATGGAAAATATAAACGCCTTCCTCGAAGCCGTTAAGAAATTGGGCGTGCCCGCGCAGGAAACATTCCAGACGATCGATCTTTGGGAGAAACAGAACCTTTACTCTGTGGTGATCTGTCTGCAGTCTTTGGGCAGGAAGGCCGGTAACTTCGGTCTGCCGTCCATCGGGCCGAAGGAAGCCGAGAAGAATGTACGAGAATTTACCGAAGACCAACTAAAAGCCGGTCAGAACGTGATATCTCTGCAGTACGGTACGAACAAGGGCCAGCAGTCGGGCATCTCATTCGGTAATAGGCGTCAAATGTAATTTGTATATTATATGTTTAATTAAACTTAATAAATATATTTTTTATTATTTTTAATACTTTTTTATTTTTGTTCTTAGGTGTGGTTTGAGCGTTTATTGTATTTGAAAGAATTCGTAGCTCAAGGCGATTAGATAAGGTTCGATTACTCGATGTGTACTGCAATTGTTAAGTGCAATTTTATTATATCCCTATGAAAAACTGTTACGCTTACGATGCATTATGGGGCAGAATACACAATTATTATCAAGTTAATTAGTGTTGATCAAATTTAAAACTTTTAGTTTTTCATTCGGTATATGTATTTTCTTATGTCTGAGTCGAGAATCAAAATACATAGGTATTTCTTCAAATAATTCAAATTATTACGTTATTAGGGTTGTTGTTTTATCATTAGCTCCAGAGGAAAGTGCCAACAAAATACTTGTCTAGGTGTAAACTTACGTCACTATACGGTATATTGATCCAACCTCTTCGCAAATCCGTTGCCTGGCAAGGTAAAGGTTACCTCACGAACTCACGATAAATGACATGGAAATTATCTTTATAGATTTTAGTGTTTCTGCGGTTATTGCAGAAGGTGACTTCATGTTGTAAAATACCTTATCGTATGTTATATAGTTTATATACTCATACATTAAATTTGCGACGGATATAATAATCAGAATTTATTATAATTTGTACGATAGCATCTCAAGATTATAGGTATATCATACTTTTATCTTTTTATAAGTAGAAAATGAAGTGTTCATACGCAAATTTGTAGTATAAAATTCAAATTTAAGTATAAACTTTCCATTTTTAATATTAAATACTCTGGTTTTATTTAAGTTGACTAGAATAAATTAGTTTATTAGACTACCTAGTTATTTTTGCCGGTTACCAAAACTGTAGATCGATATGTTTAGCGTTTGAATTAGCAAAACACTCCTTTGCGGATAATGACTAAAATGTAGTTATATATTTAATTGTTTTTTAACATTACAAAAATTAGTACGAAATTATAAAAATGTTTATGCGATTGTAAAACAAAAGCACCTACGACCGGAAGGCGTGGTCACGCGTCGGCAGTCAGCGGAAGCACGGATGTCCGAACCCGGGCCGTTTCGTCTATTTAAAAATCATCAACCCTGCTCTAACACCTGCGACACTCATAACGTTAGAAAATGATAGATAATTGTGTGTAAATTTCACATAGTTCCGTTGTAAATAGCATTATAGTGGGTATCTGTCCTTAATTCTTCCTAAGCCATCGCATCGAAACGGTCCCGACCGGCAATTGTGAGCCTTGACCGGGCTCAGACTGTTACATCGGTGATTACCTTCCCATTGATTTGATATCTGCAATAGAAAATAAGCAACGAATTAGACGGTAAACTAGTTCATCAAACAATGACATTCTAATACGCTTAGCTATTTAACTAAATCGTTATGTCATTCAAAATGTTCAACATCACGGTTTGCTTAGAACTTTGATTCAGTATATTTTCCACTACCTCGTTCCTTGTAGTTTTTTTGACAAAAGGGCGTTCTGTAGTGACTTACAAAGCATTCTAGCTATAATTACATACGTTAGAATTAGTTGAAAATTGAAGTCTCGATTTTGATTAAGTTAATAAAGTGTCTAACAATAATCTAACTCAATAATAATACTCATGTTTTTTTAAACAATTTACATTTTATTAAATATTTAGCTTTTTACTTTAGTATATAACAACCAGATAGAGCGGCGTTCTGGCAACGTTCTGGCATTTTTGTTTGACTGCGATATTCAATGATAGGTATGACTAGACCTAGCTGCGTCTGCTAAATTTTTTGTACATTGTTCATACAATCTCACGGTTTTCATATAATATTTAATGAAGTAGCATATATTTTGAATCGATTGTTAACATTTAAGCATGTCACCTGTCACCGATATTTAAATAAATCAGTGAAAGTTATTTTAATGCAAGTGTTAAGCCAGGGGCGTAGCTACCGCCGTATCAGCCGTATCAATGATACGGGGCCCCCGGGCTACAGGGGCCCCCAACGTCTATAAGCAAAAAAAGTCGTAACATATTATCCACGATGAAACTTAAATTCATGCTTCCCGGGAAAAAGCATTTAAAAAAAACTGTCATACGTGCCTATAGAGTTTCCACTTCAGAAATGACAAAATCAAAAAGTAATCTCTTTTTACAAGTCATTACACATAATCTATATGATATAAAAGCTTGTCGCGAGATTTGCTTGTAAACAAGTAAATTAAATAAATTGATGTGATTGATTTTCACTATTAAAATTTTCAAACTAAGGAAATACGAGTACTCGTATCTTGCGACAAGCTTTTCTATCATATAGATTATGTGTAATACTTTATAAGTAGATAGTAAAAGTTTTAAAGTAAAAATTTATTTTTTTCGTTTTAGTGCATTCAAATAAAAGCTTGTTTTTTAAAAAGGTTTTTTACTTTTAATTTATTTCGAGTTAAGCGTGCGCCCAAAAGTTGGCAACATCCTACATCAGTGAGTGACTTAAACGGGGGAATCCCGCAATAAGAGATGCATATGACGAGAAGAATATTTACGTGTTTTATTTCATTCCGGTTCATACGTTATCACAGTCAGTCAGTCAGACAGTCAGTTCAGCCCATTGCAGTAAACTGCAGGACATAGGCCTCGCCAAGTTCGCGCCAGATATCCTGGTTTTCCGCAATCCTCATCCAGCCTACACCGGCAATCTTACGTAGATCGTCGCTCCAGCGGGCCGGAGGATGTCCTACATTGCGTTTGCCAAGACGCGGTCTCCACTCCAAGACACGTCTGCTGCAACGGCCATCGGTCCTGCGACACAGATGACTAGCCCACTGCCACTTCAACTTGCTAGTTCTGTGGGCTATGTCGGTTACTTTCGTTCTCTCGCGGATAGCCTCATTTCTAATTCTTTCTTGATTCTTGATCTTTGAGAGAAACCCCAAGCATAGCCCACTCCATTGCACGTTGAGCGACTTTGAACTTGTGTACCAGTCCCTTTGTCAGTGTCCACGTCTCGGCTCCGTATGTTAACACAGGCAGGACGCATTGCTTGAAGACTTTTGTTTTCAAGCATTGCGGAATCTTCGAAGTGAAGACTCGACGAAGCCTGCCAAACGCCGTTACGTTATTACATTTTAATACAATACAATCTTGTACTTCTCATTACTTATTGGTTAATTACTGTGGTTTGTGAAAAGAATGAGTGAAAGGAAAAGAAATTATCCCAGTGGAGCTATGAAAAGAAAAAGTAGACAGAAAAGAGAGTAGGTTATAAAAATATATCCAAAATTTCTTCATTTTTTCAGCAGTCAGCTTCTGTGAGTGATTTAGATTGCAATGCAGGGGCGTAGCTACCACCGTATCAGACGTATCAATAGTACGGATGCCCCGGGCTACAAAGGCCCCTAATGTGTTTAAGCAAACTTAGTAAAATGTTATCCATGATGTCACTTAATCTCGTGCTTACCGGTAAAAAAACATACAAAATAACTGTCAAACGTGCCTATAGAGTTTTCACTTCAGAAATGACAAAAGTAAAAAAAAGGAATCCCCCTTTTCCCGAGTTAAGCGTGCGCCCAAAAGTTAGCAACATCCTTCATCGGTTATTGCAGGATTCAGTTAATCTTCATTAACAATCAATTGCTCTAAAAACATGCTTAAAATGTAAAATCCGAAATTCAAAAAATTCATTCCATTAAGGAACTCCTGGAATTGTTGCTGATAAAATTCAATAGTCTTGCATCCAGTTTTACGTTTGGTAATTACATCATGCTTTCTATTATTGACCCTTCCAGTTATAACCGCAACAGCTGAAAGAAGTTTTTCAAAACTAAACTGAACAAAAATTACCTAAGGACTTCGACGAGACAGGAACGGCTATCAGACTTGTCACTATTGTCTATTCTAGGAGGAAGTGATAACTTATATTAAATAAATATTTATTTTAATTAAATGCAAGCATTTTTGTTTATTTTGTGAGAAATCATTACCCTTCATTTGGGCCCCCCAACTAATTTTGATACGGGGCCCCTCCAAGGCACGCTACGCCACTGTGTTAAGCGTGAATAGAGTTCGATGATTTGGCAAGTTTTGTCTTAAATTGCTAAAGCTTTAGAAAGCGAAGGATTTTCACAAATCATGGTGAGAAATTATTACAACGGTTGTGTAATTTTATACTGGTGACGTCGTACTACTTCAGTTTATAACTGTTAAAAGTTACTGTATAAAGATTTACACGAACAGTCATCAATACCAAATTTGTAACGCTTCCGTGATATAGATCAGATGGACAAGACTTATTACAAAAAATTTCGAAGCAAATTAAAAGAGCTACGGTTTTGGGTCCCATTTTTTGTATGCCAGAAAGTCAACGATCGCTTTGTCATCGTTTGCTTTGGAATCATCTCCTGTAGACTCAGTCCCAGATGTACACATATACCTATTTAATAAAAAAGAATTTTAAAAAGTTTCGCGTGATCCGAAAAAAAATATTACAGGTAAATAAAAACTGTAATAATTATTACTAGTATCTAAAACCTTACTTAAGTTATTTTATATCTATAAACCTTATTTTGCCTCATTATCCCCAATATTGACCAGTTAGTTACGAAAAAAAAAACGAGTGTGATTTAGACCGCACGACTGAATTAAAACTTCTTTAGTTGCCCCTACATTAATATACGAAACGTAACTCTCTCTCTATCTTCACTAACTTATATCTCACCCTCAACTTCCGTTTGCCTCGCCCGATCACACTTTTCGTAACGCTCTCGTCACGCATTCACCAGCCTACTCTCCAACTCAAGCGTGCGTAATGTTTTTTTACTTCAATAAATCAAAGTGTTAAAAAATAATATGCAATACAATTTTCCTAACCACCATTCCCACGTTACACGATATCGATTGAGCTTGCAAGGCTTCGCCACGGTGCGGCGACTCCAACTATTTCTTAGACGCTTTTAAACTATAATTTAAGTATCATTTACTCAGAACCTATTTACTAAACTAATATTTTAAATATGCACTAAAATTTTTTTGGTCCATCCATGTCCTGCTTATGAAGGATCAATTAATCACTAACATCTCAAAAGTCATTATTAAATTAATCATCGACTTAAATTATATTCTAGTTCGATACTTTAAGAATATAAAGTACTAGCTTCTGCTCGCGACTTCGTCCGCGTGGAATAGGCACAATTCTCTCATACATTATTTTTTTCGAAACTTAACTGTTTACGCAGCACACGCAGCGGCAGCTCTCAAAAGGAAATACCCCGATTTTGAAACATTCTTCATTGGTGCTCCGCTCCGCTATCTAACACTGAAAGAATTTTTAAAATCGAACCAGTAGTTCCTGAGATTAGCGCGTTCAAAGAAACAAACTCTTCAGGTTATATTAGTATAGATATTTTCTTAGATAAGTTTGAAACCATTTTATATAATTATATCCAGGGTACAATTACAGTTAGTTAATCGTACGGAGATTATCCCTCTAACGGCATGACATCCGCTTGTTGAAAAGCGTTAGACGCTAAACGCTAGTTTTATAATTGGGCCTAAGCTACGATGGTAATTCGATACTAAATACCGATGATGCTATATAGGTCACTATCTATCACCGATAGCTGTAGTTATGCTACTAAACGGTTTTCATGGCCAATTATCGTCATTTTATCTGGGTCAGCCCTATTGCTATCGTGTTTCGAAGTATTCACCTTTGATATATGTACAACCATTAGCTTAAATAGGAATTTCTCCCTATGTACCTACGCTATTACGCTTAGTCATATAGGTATAATAATCTATACTAATATTACAAAGCTGAAATTTTTTTTAACGCGCTAATCTTAGGAACTAGGTATGTACTTGGTTTGAATCAAAAAATTATTTAGGTAGGTACTTACATTTACCGAGGAAGGCTTTAGGTTATTTTTTCTTCAAATTAACGCGAGTGCATAGCTAGTTTTATAATAATAGTAAGGAAAAATAATATTTTTGTCTATATCTATAATGTCGCTTTATTTTAATTTACCTCACTGTTCGCTAGTAACAGTCATTGGGCTTCATATTAAAATACGTGACTCATTAATTTACCTATGACATAATTGATGATATACATATTTTTGCGTTGGTATTTTAACACTGGACGAAAATAACTCGATATTGGGCGATATACTTTCTCGTTCAACGGTTTCATAAAAAAAGGTTTTACGATAATATTACGATAATAAGTCTTCCCGTGACCATGGTTGTTGTAAATTATCCAAAACTTCGGGCATCTAAAAAACTAATAAACCGCGATAAAATCCGAAAAAGTGAAACAACTTTTTCGGATTGTAGCAGCAGTAGGTACGGTAGGCGGTAGTAGCAGCAGTGAGCGTAGGACCGGGATAACGTACCACGCAATTTGTAGGACAATATTACCATCAAGTTGATGACCTCGTAAGGTCATCAAAAATTATTACTAACCAGCTGATTTTTTTTTCTTTTAGTTAGTTAATATTTATATAATTTGATGGTAATATTGTTCGACAAATTGCGTGGTACGTTATCCCGGTCCTACGCTCACTGCTGCTCTATCTCCTACTATCTCTGTTAGCTACCACAATCGAGAGTTTTCGAAGAGGAACTTTTTGTTCGTCTTATCAAAATGAAGCTACTCCCGGAAAATTAGCTTGATATTAATCAGGTGAAAAATATGTACTAGGGATCAAGTACTAAAATGAATTATTTATATTTTTAAAACATCTTGTATTAGTTACTTCAGTCAGTGTGTCAGTGTCAGAGAGTTGTATTTGTATTATACTGATAAAAAGGGATTATGTAAACTGGCGACAGACAATTATTCTATCAAACATCTCCTAATTTTTATTATTTTCATATATCAGAGAAATATATTTAATGTATGAATAGACCCTCTATCTATACTAATATTATAATCTGAAAAGTTTGTTCGTTTGATTGTTTGTTTAAATTCTTTTTGTGTCGTATAGTCCCTTTACCGAGGTAAGCTATAGGCAAATTTTTTCCTCAAATTAACGCGTGTGAAACCGCGGGCCCAGCTAATAAATAAATACCTAAAGATAAAAAATATATAATTCAATATATGCGAAGTGTTCTATTTCCAAATTCACGAATAATTTATATTTTTCATAATGACGTGCACATTTTTGGTGTTAGTTTATCATAAATTTCCCCTCACGCAATAACACTCAATAGCCACTTATCAAAAACTATCTGGGATTAAGCAGTAAAAGCTGCCAGATAGGAAAGCTATTTACGCTTTCAGTACTTATGAAATAACGTTAAGTGAAATACTTGCACAGCTGTAGAAAGCTGAGAAACTATCAAGATGCCTAACTTTCAAACTGTGATTATATCATCTTAGCAAGTAAGCTTTAATTTCGTTTAAACAATATATTAATGATTTAATTTAACTAGTACGCTTTTTAGTTTACTTTAGAAGAACGGTTGTTGCTGACACAGGATTGCTATTCTAGCGAGATCGCTGAGTGTGTCGTTTATTTCATGTTCGCGCCAAAAATGGCGTGAACTCATTTGTTTTGCCCATAGTCACCACGCTGGGCAGGCGGATTGGTTACCGCAGGGCTGGCTTTGTCGCACCGAAGACACTGCTGCCCGTCTTCGGCCTTTGTATTTCATAGCCAGCAGTTGGATGGTTATCCCGCCAATCACTGACAATGAGTGTAAGTCGTTTATTATTTATTGATTTACATGTGTACCAAGCAGACCAATACCTAATGTCCAAGCACAAATTCAAGTCCCGTACATACCGTATACGGATGCAAGTCTTTGACATACTGGGCTAGATGTGTGTGTAGCTCATTTTGTTGTTGTACGAGTAGTCTGGCCCGTAGTATTTCATACCGGCACTCCAAAATAAAGGACTTACTTCCCTCGCTTAGCCCTCATTTTACTTTTACATGACACGTTTAGATGTGCTCCTTGTGGATGTGTTGTACTAAAATCTTGTTAGGTGGTTGTTACATATGAAAAAACGTATCACTGTGCGAGCTTCGCGCGCAATCTTTCCTCGTACATGCAAACTGTGGAATGACCTTCCTCCTGAGGTTTTCTCCGAGCGCTATAATTTGGAGGTTTTCAAGCGTCAAGTGTACAGACATCTTTTTCCTAAAGGTCCGCAACGCACCCGCAACTCCTCTAATGTTGCAGATGTCAATGGGAGACGGTAGCCGCTTAACATCAGATGGCTTCGTCAGCTCGTTTGCCCCCATTGTTATATTTAAAAAAAAAAAACATTACTTTTTTTACTAAACACTGTGTGGTTATTAGTTCTGCTTCCGAAACATCAAATGAATAAACACAAATTGTAAAGAGTAGATCTATGAATTGTTATTATTTGTTTCATCATATCGTGGTCATAACGCTTAACAATTTTTAGTCTATGTTACAAATATTATAACCAGAAAGTTCTTAATTACCTTTTTGCGTACCCATTTGTTTGTAGCCATATTTCATTTCCTAATATATATGCCTACATCACATCAGCGATTTACCAGTGAAAGTCCTATCAAAATTAAATCTTCAACCAAAAACAATTTATAAATGGGTATTAATGAAAGTATTATATAAATACATTATGTACCTATGTATTTTCACTCATAAATGGATTATTCTAAACTTTAAAAAAACGGCAATAAGTTATAGGAGCTACTTTTGGGAGTGTAATAACTGTTTTTTTTTTTACTTTCGAGAACAATTAGCAAACTAGTACACGTTAATTATTTATAAGACGATTGTCTATATTTATATACATATAATTAAGAAATAGCGGCATTAACAAAATAATAAAACTTAACTAAATATAAAACTATTATTTCAACTGTGTATTTAATATTAGTCTTGGGTTCACATGAAAATTTCAACAATTTACATTTGTTGAAATTGAATCCTATGTGATGTCAAAAGAAATTAAAGATAAGAGAAGACGGGATGTGTTTATACAAAGTGCCAAGATCTGTTGTGTTTTTTAGGGTTCCGTACCCAAAGGGTAAAAACGGAACCCTATTACTAAGACTTCGCTGTCCGTCCGTCCGTCCGTCCGTCTGTCGCCAGGCTGTACCTCGAGAACGGCTATAGCTAGACAGTTGAAATTTTCACAGATTATGTATTTCTGTTGCCGCTATAACAACAAATACTAAAAATAAAATAAAATGAATATTTAAGTGGGGCTCCCATACAAAAAATGCAATTTTTTACCTATTTTTGCTCGATATTTATATAATACATATATTTAAATATATATTACCTAGTCAATGGTACGAAACCCTTCGTAGTTCATGCGCGAGTCCGACTCGCACTTGGCCGGTTTTTTTTAATTAAATGTTTTATATAGGAAGTTCGACTCCTAACTGAGTAACAGTTCTTTCAAATTCTAGCCCATATTTAAATTTGACTTTGTTTAAATAGATGAGCTACTTTGATTGACTCGTTCTGCATAATACCTTTCGTGAGAACGTAAACACGCCTTTAAAAGGAAAATCACTAATTGACGAATACAACTAAAGAACTGCTTATTAGAAAGAATTCTTATCCTCGTAAATTATTAATCAGTGTAAATTACAGCCGTGCTTACGCGCTCATTAGACGGTTATGCAGAAGTAACTTGCCAGAGTAGCTCGTAAAGAAAAGCTAGGAGTTTTGGCCAGTATTTTTTTCGTATTACATCGACTACTTCGACTTGCTTTACTAATAATTGCAATGGACTTGCATTAAACATAATTAACAAAGTAATAATTAGCAGACAAGACTTACTTTTATACTTCTAAGTCGTCTGGAACAGATTCTGTGTCACATCGCGTGACTATGAATGACATATTTATTGAATTCCAGATGTGACATTATGGTCTAAGATCCGAGATAGCTAAATATTCCCTCATCTGTTAATTAGATGAAACACTTTTTTATAATTTGATTTCAATATTGTGAATTTATAAAAACAATCTCTGCCACCAACAAGCCTGCTGCAAATTTTTTTCAGTCAGTAACCTGACTGCAGGTAAGTATAGCAATCATAGAGATGGGTGCCTACTCTAGTCAGGTATATAATGTAAAATATTGACGGTTTTAGCTTACTACATGTAATTAACGTCAGAGGGAAAAGATAAATATTTTTTTAAATATTATTATTTGCAGCAGGCTTATGGTAGCAGAGGTTGTTTTTATAAATTCACAATATTGAAATCAGTCTATAAAAAATTGTTTCATGTTATTAACAGATGAGGGAATATTTTGTTATATCCCGGATCTTAGACCATTAAACGTGCCACTCATGACAGCATTAGTTCTACTTACATGACATAGAATCCGTACAATATTATGATGTTGAATACGATGCTCTTGTATGATATCCACTTGGTTACTTCTTCATGCATATTATGAGCGTGCAGTTAAGTTGATTTATATTAAAATTCTACGCTTTCTTAAACATCCGCCCAAAAATAATTCCATTATTAACTTTTCTTTATTGAGATACGACACGGCAGACAGAGACAGGCGTAATCAACTACTTTTGTACTCGGAGTAGTAAGTAATCCGAGTAAAAGTTCTGGTTAGTCTTTAGATTACGGGCCGTCGATTTATGGGGTTTCGAGGGGTAGAGGGGGGGGGGTCTACTCCCCCGGTGGCGGTTTGTATAAAGTTTTCGCCACTGTAGTGGTAAAAAAAAACTTGTGCTTTAATTATTTTAATTTATTGATACCAGCCATAACTTTAATGATCAGACATGTGTAATGTTGCTAGAAAACCGGAATCGGTTATTTCATGCCGGATGACAGTCTACGTAATTAAATCTTATAGTATAAATGCCACTGCGAATCATGTATACAAACTGTTGTATACTCATTCCTGGATTAGTTATATAGACATTATTAAACACATCTGCCAACCCGCAGTGTAGCAGCGTGGTGGATTAAGCTCCGGTCCTTCTCCTACATGGAGAAAGAGGCCTATTCCCAGCAGTGGGACGTTACAGGCTGAATCGTATTATTATAGACTTGTCATTGGGTGAACGTTCTAAAGCGGTTTCATGTTTTTACTCCACCATCTTCAGATTTATCCGAGTCTCACGAGTCACGACTTATCCGTAAAACGACTTGTTTTTTGTTTCAATATAATTTCGCCCACATCACCTCGATGTCCGGAAATTTACGACAACTCGATTTTTACGACATTTCCTGCCTCGCACGACCACTATATGGTACCAGCTGCCACCTACGGTATTTCCGAACCGATACGACCTTCAAAAAAAGAGCATACTCTTATTTCAAAGACCGGCAACGCGCCCGCTAATCCTCTGATGTAACGGGTGTCCATGGATGTTGTTTTCACTAACCACCAGGTGAGCCAACTGTCCGTTTGCCCCCTTTTATATAAAAAGAGAGCCTCGTGCCTACATTTATTTATATCGTCGCCTTTACCTGCTACTACGTAATATAGTCCTCACGTATCCGTATGGGGGGACAGAATCAATTGATATGGCCCTGTACCTCCCGTGATGATTTATTCGTTAACCTGCGACACGCCGCTATAGATTGGACTAATTGGTATCAACTACCAGGATTAGTACCCAATTAATGTTTTATACTTATGTTACTTTGTACTTTAGTTTGGTTTTGCGTATGTGAAGTAATTAAAAATTGTATGCCAATCATATTTTTTTCTATCCCAGCCCTTTTTAACCGACTTCAAAAAAATGAGGAGGTTACTCAATTCGACCGTATATATATATCGATACCTTTGGGTAGAAAGGTCGTATAAACCAAAACCCGACTTTTCAGGAGAGCAGAAAAACGATTTTTTTTTTAATAAAAATTCATATTTTTTTTGTTTTTGCAGTTATAAAAAAATAATCTATGAGAAAGGTTCTTACAATTTGCGAATGAAAAAGATTAAATTATCAAAACCTATCTATCTTCTTTAGTTTTAAAGTTAGCTTGGATTTACGTCTAAGAAAAATCAATTCTTGGCTAATACACCCCATGAAAATGTACTTTAAAAAAACTGTATAGGTCGTATATCCATTTTTGGTAAGCTTATGGTCACATTTACTGTCGTAAAAACCCATAGATGTAGTTTTTTTGTGTATTAAAAACCATTTATAATCATAGATCAATTGAATTCTGACTAATAAACAATCCTGTTACTTTCAGAATTAGTAGGAACTCAATTATTATTATTCTTGTACCCAATAATGGTCGATTCAAATAAAATAAAACTACCTGAAATACGAAATCAACATTAATTATTATGTATTAAAATACCTTCTAATCAACATTTACTATTATTTCAATAATGGTACAAGTTACAACATACGTACCTAACAGGTTTAGCATTTTTAAATTGAAAAAATAAATAATTATAACAACTTAAAATGAAAAGTGAAATAAAAAAATCTACTCAGTCATAAAAAAGAAAATTATTCAAACTTCTTCTAAATTAAAGTAATGGGCTTTTTAATCATTTATAAAATTATGACTTAATTATGACTATTTAAATGTAATTCAATAAAAAATTATTGAATTAAGCCCCAGTACTAAGGCTTACTTACTAAGTAATTTATTGAATTACAACTAAACAAAAAAATAAAAAAAATAAAACGATCAAGCACTAAACCAACTTATGTACTAAAAAGTAACTTATTTATGCTATAAATTTGTATTCATAATTATTTTAAAATAATTTATGAATTGTTATTAAATTATTTTACTTATCATTGTAATAAATTATTTTAAAACGAATTTATTATGAATTTATTGACAAACACATTTTCAAAAAATAAATTTAGGTGACAAAGAATACAATCATTTTTAACATAGTCTTGTTTTTTTACTAAATAATACTTTGCTAAAGAACGAAATGTGAAATTACGTGAATACGAAAAGTTATTATTCTTTTATAATAATAATTGTATGATTCAATTAGCTTTTCCTCGTCTTCTTCGTCGGTTAGCGTAAAAGAGTCAGCCACATTTCCATGGAGTAAGTTAAATTAATCATGGTGGTACCGTTTTGGTATAATTCCATTATCACATAGACGTTTTAAATCCCCTATATTTTACAACTGATATTTCCAATTTGTTTTTATAAAGTGCAGTTGGGGACATAGTCATCGGCATCACCTTTTCATGTGTATCATTGCTTACACCTTGTCCAGGTAATATCGTACGGCTTTTCGATCTTCCTTTACCTCTACCTTTACCTTTTTCTTTATTGCCAGACCTTTTATATAATATTACCTTATCAGGCGACGTCTCTTCTTTCATTGAGTATTTAATGGAGGTACATTTCATTTGGATTCTTTTTCTTCAACGTAGTTACGTTTTAGAAGTTTAATTTGTAAATGTCTCAGCAGTTATTTCATTCCAATTAAGAATAATTATCAGAATATTTCATTACATTAACATTATAAGGCCTAGGTATTTTTCTCGCAGTCTCAATGTATGATGGCCATTGTGTTTGACTCCAGACAGTAATTTTTTTAACTTTACGTTCGATAGTTACATGAACAGAGTCCACAGGCATGTAATTGTGCTCTCGTAAAAGATAATTTATCTGAATCACTTCTAAATGTGTAGATTTCATTAAGAACTAATGGTTTATACACCAACGTCGCGACCTGCCTTTGGATTTACGACGTCGAATTTAAGCTATGTTTCGGTAATGCATTTAACACGTTAGGGCGTATAAACCATTTACAATTAACGACTATTTTTACGCCCTGAGTTAATATAAATTATGGTCATTACATCATAACAAAACTCCAAAATAAAAACATTCGGCTTTTACATTGAAAATTTACCTTTTTTAAGAGGCTATGATCGAAATTTTCTGGGTCGTATTAACCAATTTTGTGCGAATTTCTGCATTTCGTATATACAGATCGATAGAGAAAAAAATTCTGAGAAAAATGGTATATATAACTCAATTTGGCCAAAATGGTTTATACGACCTTTCTACCCAAAGGTATCGATATATATATATATATATATATAATTTTTTTATGTATGTTCGGGGATAGCTTCGTCGTTTATGAACCGATTTTAATAATTCTTTTTTTGTTGGAAAGGAGATAATATGCCAACTTAGGTACCATGATAAGGAAACCAGGATCTAATGATGGGATCCCCGAGGGGAATCATCAAAATCGTAGTGACGACTAGTGCGTTTGTTAATTTACATATTTATTATTTATTACTTGCCGATGCAATTGAAGTCGGTTTTTTTTTCGTTTGCTAGCAAAGACAATTATTTCTATTTCTGTTTGACCTCTGTATAATTAGTTCGACCAAGATATAAAAAAATCGACGTGAAGTGGTATCGAAAAGTGTAGATTAACTGCAATTTATATGTTTAATGCAAGAATCGAATTTTATTAATACTTTTCTTATATTAATTTCAAAGAAAATTACTAAGTATTTTACAACACAGTTCGTACGTATTGCTTAGTTATTAGTTTATTAGATCTCCATATCTAATAACAATAAAGAATATAAAAATGATGTAGCAAACAAGAAGCTGTATTAAAATTTATAGCGTAATAACAGCTACATTGAAAGCATTTTATTTATTTTTCGTTCAATAAAAGAGCTTTGGCTAAAGTTATAACCGTTCAATGATATTTCTTGTTTGAGTAACAAATTAATACAAGATGATAGTTTTGTAAAAATATTCTGTACAAGTAATGTTGTCTTTGATATATTTAAGATGCTGTTTAAACATAGTTTTAAATATATCTATACTAATATATAAAGCTGAAGAGTTTGTTTGTTTGGTTGTTTGTTTGTTTGTTTGTTTGTTTGTTTGTTTGCACGCGGTAATCTCTGGAACTACTGGGCCGATTTGAAAAATTCTTTCAGTGTTAGATAGCCCATTTATCGGGGAAGGTTATAGGCTATGTAGTATGTATCATCAGTCATCACGCTAAGACCAATAGGAGCGGAGTCCACGCCGACGAAGTCGCGCGCAGAAGCTAGTGTATTATAAAACCCATACAATTAATTCATGCTAGAACAGTAATAGTACGAATCTCCGGTACTTTCTTGACTCGGTTCACTGTACTCGCGATAAGTTGTTTATAAAATAATTATGTAAGTAACATAGTAATATATATATTTTTAAAAACGTAAAGTTGTAATTTATTAAAAGCCATATACACAGGCGTATCTCCTTTACAGTATCAAAACTGGTTTTATTATTTGAAAGTATACCAGACCGAAACCCGTTCACGCTGCAGTTCATGAGATCGCTACAAATTCTTCCTCCGATAAATTCACACCGCATAACAAAATAAATGCAAAATAACATAAGAACCGAGTTCCAATGCAAGCGACAATATCTTGACTGACGCAAAAATATAAGGAACAATAACTTACTAATCTTGGACTTTTAAATACAGAATATCGTTGAAACCATTGTTAACATTTATTAATCTATATCTATATCTATGCAAATAAATAAAATTGGAGTGCCTGTTTGTAACTAACACGACTTTATTTTATATTTTTATCAAATTTCATTATCAAACACTTAAAAAATATTTTTAACGTCGTCATAAAACTCGCAACAAGGTATAAAAAATTGCGTGCGTACAAAGTACACATATTAGAATTGAAACTTCTTTGGCAAACTAATTAAAAATAAAGTAATTTATAAAAACTAATTTAAAAAAATACGAATTTAAAATACAAAAAAAAAAAAAAACAAAAAGCCAACGACACGCAGTGTTCCCAGGCGGTCACCCATCCAAGTACTGTCCGCGTGACGCGTTCCCACTTTAGCGGTCGCTCAAATTTTACACCCCAGCGGCTAAAGAAGTTTCACTTCAAAAAATAAATAAGTTCAATAATTATGTAATATTATTTATTTATTTATTACTTTATATATTGTACACAACAAATATATTACAAACAAAGCTTAAAGATAAGTACAGACAGTGAAGTACAGTGGGCGGACTTATGGCTAATTAGCCATTTCTTCCAAACAACCCAGAATATCATCATTGCACAAGGAGGCAAACAACACAAAACTACTAGCATCGCTTCTACTGGTTTGATACTTAGTATTGCATTAGCGATTGTACCGGTTGGTAGACCGTTGACTTAAACGAAATAACTATGACCGAGTTTACAACCAGTTTCTTTAACTGCACCAAAGTGAGCCTTGGCATTGATAAAAGATGACTAAGATATGTCGAGACGCGTTTTTATAAACGTACCTATATGACGCGTGTGTTGTGTGTGTGTATATGTGTGTATGGATGTGTGTGTGTTAGTGTTAAATATAATTAAAAAAAAATTAAACTGGATGTAAAGTTTGTGCAGTTTTACACCTAGTTGTTAAACAAAGTCTATTTAATTCTAACAACACGTTAATTAATAAATGTTTCATGATCCTCGAACAATGCCGCAAGGTTAAATTATACTAATTATTTTTAATTAATTAATCGTCGTAATATTCAATTGATAAATTTTGTGTAAATATAAATTTACACAAAATTTATCAATTGAATATTACGCTAAAATTTTGAATGTAACCGTTCTTAATCCATAGCTGTCTGTGTTCAAGGAAGCTATTATAATATTTGAGTTCAACGCATTATAATCCATAGGAAACATACTTGAGCTAGTTAAAAAAATTCACCTGCATAGTTTTTTTTTTGCGATTTATATCAATTTTTGGCCTTTTTTGCAATTTACTCAAAATTAAGGAGTGTAGAGACCAAATGGATTTAGCGTATCGAAATACCTAACCCTAGATAGGTCTGGTCAAAAGCACAGAGCACTTTTTGTGGGCCTGCGTAGTTATTCTAGAAAAAAAATCTACACTAATGTTATAGAGAAGAAAAATTTGCATTTTGGTATTTTTGGATGTTTGTAATGGATAAACTCAAAAAAATTTAAGACCGATTTCAAAATTTCTTTCACTATATTTCACTAAGTACCTATATGCTACATTTTATAGACCGAAAACGGAAAAAATTATGGAGATATAATAATCCACGCGGTTTAATCTGTGACCGGAAAGCTAATTATTAAGTTAAATAGTTAATATACAATTCGACATTATTCTAGAATATCTTTATTACGAATACATACCATTAGCCACGCTCGTGTTTTTTTTTCTCTTGAAACAAGATTATTTAAGCTCACAACATTAAAGAAGACGCATCATATAATCGAGTTTGTATTATCACGTATTACAAGAATGCTTCTTGTATAAGTTATATTCATTACGTAACAGTTTGTGAATCTTGTCCCCATATACATATTTAAACATGATACGAAAAACGCTATGTAAATTAGAAGGGTGTAAAGATTGGTAATATACAATGTTATTAAACTGGCGTCCTTACGTTTAGGGCCATATAGAGATACACGAAGGTTTCCATAATCTATAGAGATCTGCAAAACCAGAATCGTGGCAAGCGCGTTGCCGACTCTACTCCTGATCCTCCCCGGGAGCTTCCTTAGTCACCACAGGAACCCAGCACTAGTTGAGAGCAATGTTATTTAGCTGTCGTCTTTAAGGTTGAGGTACTTCCTCAGAAGGGCTGCTCCGGATTTTAGCAGAATATTTATATTCTGCTGCGCCCTACCTCAAAAGAACAAATTAAACATCGCTGTAAATTTTTAAGCGAATATTTACTGTCACCTCAACGTTATTTAAGGAAATAAAAACAAAGCACATAACTACTCTGACAGACAATGTTCAAGATAATTCAGACTTCACGGTAGAAAAAAGTGATGGAACTAGCCATGCATTAAATGGATATGAATAACAAAATGAAATACTGCAGTTTTTTAACTGTAATTAAAACAATGCTTGCGCAAATCGTTCACGGACAAATGAACATGAACAAGATGTCTTCATATAAGTTAAATTATGATCTTGTAGCGTTTATATTGAAAGATGAACATAATTTATTTAAACATTATTTTCAAAACGTTAATTTTTTTTTAATAGTCTCTTCACAAATTTTGTTCTGGCAATAGCAAACAAAAAGAAATATTCCATTTGATGCAGTCTTTCAAAAGATACTCGTCCATACATTTATGCGAATCATTTTATTGATATAGATTTTATAAGCATATTGTTTTGCATAACTATTTCGTAAATTCGTAGTCTTTAAAAGTTATGTACCGTTCATATCTATGCAGTAATATTAATGCAATAAGGTTAAAAGCTGTTCGTTAATCTCGGTAATATGTTTTTAAATGTCTTTTCTTTTACTCAAGAAGATTATAGACTACGTAACATTATGATATACGAGTAAATCATAAAAATAAGACAAACAGTGTCACGATAAAAATTTACTTTCATTGCCGTTGCAATTTTCTTATTGAATTTTTTACATATTTCGTTTTTAGAATTTATTAAAAAAATATTATGAAAAACTGTATTTTTTATACATTACTGTTTCATTCTTAGATAAAAATATTGTTTAAAATTCACGTGAACCAATCATTTTCATAATTCAATCAAATCTAATTACAATTGTAACAAAACCTTCAAAACAATATATTTCATTTTTAACCCAATTCAAATAGGAAGAGGTTATCAAGAAGGTTGGTATTTTTTATTAAATATTTTACAGAAAATTCACTTATATTTAGTTTAGTCAATGGTACGGAACCCTTCGTGCGCGAGTCCGACTAGCGCTTGGCCGATTTTTTATGTATGTACACCCATTACGCCGAGATTTCTGATCCAATTTACCTATTATTTGTTTTGTTCGATGCGAAATAGTTGCAATTTGGTCCCATAAAAATGTAATTCAGTTTGATTCAGTAGTTTTTATTTTATGAGCATTTTTGTTAACTTATAGGTACGATGTAAGTTTAACATTACTTTGTTTATATGTACACCGATTACTTAAAGATTTCCAATCCGATTTGCGTATTTCTATTTTTGTTCGATGCGTAATAGTTGCCATTTGGTCCTTTAAAAATTTAAAAGCATTTTTATTTCACTTGGACTTCACAAGGAGCAGAAAGGTCATTGTACCAGTGCAGTGTTCTTGTCCAAGTTCCAATTATACTAGAAGATATAGTTTTAATATTAAAGGATCTATGCGTAGGCGCAGTTAATCGTAAGTGCGAGCAGGTGTTCTCTTATGTTACGCCTACATCTCTGAGACACGCATACTCTTCGCGTTCATCGACTCATACTGGTTTGTGTTTTATCTTAATCTAACATAATTTCGCAACGATTAACTTTCCTACCGCGTTTTACTTTTATTTTGATATAATATGTAATTTTGTACGCTAGTCCAGTGTTCCGGATGTTACGCTACTTCTTACTTATCAACTTGATGTATTAAGTTTAGCTATTAATTTTATGTGATAACTAGGAAATAACCAATTAAAATTTTATACAAATTTATAATCTTTTTTACTCCTTGAAAGGATGTACTTAATCAAAAAAGTAGTTAAAGACCCATTTTTTAATATTAATTTACCTAGAGGTTAAATAACAAAATTTCTTTTCACTACTACCAAATTTTATCTACTGTTTTCCGTCTTCGAGAAATCCGTTCCTAAATGACACTTTCAAATCAAAATCACCACATGTCAAATCACCTTTCAAAATTTTAACCTTCTATCATAAATGCTTTGGGGTAAATCGGGATATTGCCTTTCATTTAAATACTTATGTATATTTCATTTAAAAAATACATTTTTATTATTAGAATATCATACATGTATAGGACATGTATGAGTAATTATTCATACACGTCATAGTTATTGTTCTCTATTTTTCCTACAAACAAAAGTGAGAAATAGTTCACGTTTAAGAATTTTCATTGTGTACGAACGAGCCTTGGCGCGATAAGATAATAATAACTGAACAATGTCGAGTCATTTGTTCTGATGTCAATGAGAAACTAATTTTTAACATTAAAATTAATATTATTCTTATCAACATACCAATTAAAGCGACCTTCGTTACAAAAAAGTATGTATAGGTTTTTTTTTTGTGTTAAAATTAATTATTTCGGAACTTGTCGTTTTTTAAATGAGTTTACTTTTTTAATATTCACAAAATTCTAAATAAAAAATTAAATTAAATTTCGAATTATTTATGTTACATTGTAAACTTTTTTAATTTTGTAACACAATACATTTTAAAAAAATTTAAATTTGCAAGTTAAGTACTATTTTCCACTTAAACGTGTTCTTATCAGTCGTTTCAATGTCAATCTAATTACCAGAAATGAGCAACAAGTATCAATTCGACAGAGCGTTCTTCGCTGCGTAAATCGCGACCCGACCCCGGAGGTCGTCTGGTGGCAATTTAGACGCTTTCTGACTCACAAGAACTCGGACGGCGCGCAGAGAACCGTTTATTAGTTTTCCTATAAGGGATTATCCATAAATTACATCACACTTTATGGGGGGGGGGGGTTCCAAAAAAAATAGTGTTAATTTAATTTGAGTATAATGAGTTGATGACTCAGTGTTAAAATTTAATTACATAAGTTAGAATTTAGCTTTTCCCATAGTAAATTACTGATATTTATGTAACAATTTTACCCTCTTCTTAATCACTTATCTTGGATCAACTTGTATTTAGTGGTCATTATTACCATCCAGGAATACTTGCAAACAATAGGAAAGACAAATATGGATAAAGAAATGAATAAGGAATATAAAATAGTTTAAATTTAAATAGAAATGGATCTTAGATTGGAGCTGTTTCACTTATTACATGTATCATATTATGATTTTTTGGAAGAACATTCAGCATATGACAGTCGGGTGAATTGAAGTTACCTACTCGTGATAGCCTATAGGTATTCACAATATATCTCGTAATCGTTCTTAGTTCTTAGAATGCATTAGCAATTAGAATTATGGTCCCCTCGTGAGTCTCATAATGAGGATTTATCAATAAAGCAGATGTTTTAAAGAAATTAAGTAACACGATGCTAATCAGATTCGTAAATTGAAAATTGTTTGTGCCAATATTAAAATTACACATATATAATCCTTTCCATATATAATGCTGTGTGGCTACGGCATAGAATTTAGCCTCCCCCTCTCTTTCCGTGGGTGTCGTAAGAGGCGACTAAGGGATAACATAGTTTCACTACCACCTTGGAACTTAAAAAGCCGACCGATGGTGGGATAACCATCCAACTGCTGGCTTTGAAGTACACAGGCCGAAGACGGGCAGCAGCGTCTTCGGTGCGACAAAGTCAGCCCTGCGGTCACCAACCCGCCTGCCCAGCGTGGTGACTATGGGTAAAACACATGAGTTCACGCCATTATTGGCGCGAACTTGTGGAGGCCTATGTCCAGCAGTGGACTGCGATAGGCTGAAATGATGATGATGATGATGATGATGAATCCTTTCCATGTATTAAATAATTCTCGAAAAATAAAAATTAATGTAAGTTTCCTTTTTTGTTATATAATATATACACTGACACAGTAATAATATTTATAGGTGCGGTGATTTAGTCTGATTCCATCTGATTCGATGAAAATGCCGCGTTTTGAGGTTATCCGGTCAAGTCTAATGTTCACCGTGACCGAAGTATTTCACGTCATTGCATTATATACCATCGGTGAAAGGCTTTAAGTATAATTTAACCGACAAATAGTATTTAATTCCATTTCTTATAAGATCGCATTGAAAATCCATTGTTGTCCAACACGCTCTAAAAATGTCAGAGGCCGGGACATGATTAATGTTAATAGCAGACTGGCAGTCTGTTTGAAGAGACAACTGTGGAGTTATTTGAGTTCAAATCACGCAAAGAGCCTTTAACCTTTCTTCGAAATGAACGAAATTAAATTTCACTTGTAATTTTTAATATCGAATTATAGTTAAGTGTACTTTCTTAATTTTGCTTTAGTGTGTGTGTTTGTGTGTGTGGGTAGGTAAGTACGAGTATGTGTGTATGGCCATGTTTCTTCTTTTACACATCCACAAAGTTCCTCTCTTGTACGTCCAAAGGTTAGATTTAAAAGAAAATAAGAAAGCTTCTTTTAAAAACTTTAATTGTAAGCCTGCAAACATCCTTTCTTGTCACGTTATCTGTTTTTTTTTTTTTGCACTAAATTACAAAATAATACTTAAATAAATTGTATTTACTTCAACATTTATCTATAGTACATAATTATATTGGTGAGTAGATACTTCGCTTATGTTCATATTATATCAATTGTGTAAAAGGATCTATGAAGTCAATCTATTATGTGTAAGTAACACATCCTATTACTTTTGTTGAAATAATTAAAACAAATAGGAAATGAAATCGATAGTCTTTGAATATATTGTAATAGATAATTATAATAGAAATGTTGTTTCCCACGAGGACATTACAATTTGCATGTCAACTCGAGTGATTATTGAATCAACTTTCTTCAGTTGCCTATTATTGTATGCTCAATGGTTCCATCATTACGATTAAGGTTGTGTTCGCTTTCGCTACTCTCGTCTGTTTTCCTCTGTTTCTTTCAAATCGTATTCAATTATTTCCGCCAGTGTGCCACATTGTTTGTACATAAGTTCTTTATTTTGATCGTCGTAATCAATCTGTTTTGAAATTAGTTTTCTTAGTTTATCAGCGGATGATCTTGTGAGTAACGTTTTCTTTTTTACTTTTTAATGTATGTATGTTATTTATTACGTCTGACATATAAGATTGCTTTAATTTTATACGTTTTGCATATCAATTAAAGCATCGTACTTAATTCGCTCAAATGGTTTCATATTAATCCAATTTTAATTAGACTAAATTCTTTGACAATAGGACCACCAAAATCATGTTTTAAATTCATAGTTCTCATCTATATCTTAGAGGTTCTCATCTTAACAAAGAGCAATTGTCATTTTATCTGTGCAAATCATGTGGGTAGGTCAATAACTTTATCGACTTAATAATGTGCTCAACTCAAAACAACTATTTATCGACAATAACTCTCATCTTCGAAGTTAAACCGAGCTTTATATTTAAGAAAAGTGTGTGTACGGTCTACTTATGTACGCACGTAAGAAGTTACACTTCATTGGCTAGCTAACTTCATGTTGCTAACTTCTTCGTTGACTTCAGGGTGTCGGTTTTTTGTGACAAGTAGTATAACTTCAAAAATCCTTGTTGTTTGGTAAGCAACTTAATGATTGTGTTATAGGTAACAGCCGACTGTTATAACTTAATACTTTTTTGATAAATATACATAGAAATAATACATATATAAATCCTTTCGTCAACATAAGAAAAATTAGAATTGTCACGTCTTATCGCTTATGGCATTTTTATTCATCATCAGACGAATTCGTAAAACGCTCGACGTTTTGTTTAACTTCGCTGAATACATTCCACTTAAGATAGCATGTGTTAGATTTCGTATTATACAACAGTTTTGTAACATATCGTTTTCTTTTGATCCGCTCAATTAAAAGCAGCTCGTTTTGTATGTTACAAAGCGTTGTTCCACAAAAGTTACCGTACACTGTAATAGTTCAACGGGCAATTTGTTTTTAATGTTGCTTTTTATAACTTTTTGTTACTTTCACTAATATTACGACTTTTACAAAAAAAAAACCGTACTCGAAAACTATTGTAACTTGCATTTTTGCTCGCCAGTCTTGTTGTTATAATTTAAATTTAAAAAACAGTTTTTATATTTTATTTTATTTCATCATTAACCGCTTTCGTTTTATACTTTCTTACATTAAAATGTGTAACATTCTTTTTTTTATTTGCATTAAAATATTTAAAAATAGCCATCTCTTTAGTTAGCCAGAAACAGTGTTAAACTGTTAATGGCTACGAGAAAATAAACAAACCATAAGCAACATACTGTGTGTTACAGTATACCTACGCGTAATCAGCCATGTTGAACATAGACTATTGTGGCTTGCGGTTTCACATGACGACGACCTATGAGAACGACGACCACGATCCTATGAGAATTTAAGAATTAAACTGTACCAATTTTCGTTACATTCGTCATGAGTAAACATTTGGTTATACGGAACTTACCGCGGCGGTTACTTGACCTTGATGGTAAGCGATTACGGTAGCCTATAGATGCCTGCAATATCAGAAGTATCGCAAGCGCGTTTCCGATTCTACCTCCGACCATGTCCAGGAGCTCTGGCCACCATACTCACACAGGAACACAACACTGCTTGAAAACAGTGTTATTTAGCTGTGATCTTTTGTAAGGTCGAGGTACTACCCCAGTCTGGCTGCTCCATTTGATCTTTTGTAAGGTTGAAGTTCTTCCCCAGACGTGCTGCTCTAGTTTTTGAGCAGCACATTCCTCAATGTAAAAACTTCCGATATTTCGACCACGTTGCAGAATCCGTAGTCACGGTTGACACAGTTTTAAAATGACAGTCCCGCGCTAAGCCCCGTCGAATAACAAGTGTTTGTAATAACCGTGAAATTTTAAAAACGATTTTTATTGATTGATACACTATCAGAGCCCAGACATAGCCCAAAGAATTAGCAAGTTGAAGTGGCAGTGGGCTAGTCACTTGTGTCACAGGACCGATGGCCGCTGGAGCAGACGTGTCCTGGAGTGGAGACCGCGTCTTGGCAAATGCAGTGCGACGTCCTCCAGCCCGTTGGGCCGACGATCTACGTAAGATTGCCGGTGTAGACTGGATTAGGATTGCGGAAAACCGGGATGTCTGGCGCGAACTTGGGGAGGCCTATGTCCAGCAGTGGACTGCGATAGGCTGATGTGATGATGATGTGATGAGACTATCAGAGACAGTAAGCCAGAGCTAAAACAATGCTTTTGTGCCTTATTCATTTCAACTAATTAACTATAGCCTATAGGTTCTCAATAAATAGACAGTTCTCAATTCGACTGTATTTTTATCTAAACGCCGTTTCTATCCAACAGTCAGTTCAGTAAATTTTGATTTTTGGATACGGTTATATGTTAGAAAACTATCTGAGACTTATCAGCAACTAGTGTACGCTTTCACCTGTATTTTAATTTTGTTGAACGGTGAACCCGTGAACTTCGTATCACCTACATATATTTGTGAAAAATATACACAAAACACTTTCTGAACGCACCTATAAATATTTGATAACCAATTGCATTAAATTTCCCCGCTAGGAACATTTTGTATTGGAAAATTAAATCGTCGTTTTTAGTATTTTCCGTTACATATTATTTATGTTTCTCACCGTTTAAACCTTCCCTGAACTTCCACAAACATTTCGAGATCAAAATTAGCTAAATCGGTCAAGCCATTCTCGAGTTTTAGCGAGACTAACGAACAGCAATTGATTTATATATATATATATATATATATATATATATATATATATATATATATATATATAAGATATAGATGTGATAATAAGTACGAGAGCTATTAAAGGTAGTAAAGCAAGTTATACTCGAAACGCTCAATGCAGACACGAGTTAACTTTGTTTATCGATCGATAGTTATTTTTATTTGTTTGGATCCCCGGGCTCTGGGTAACGTTTACATTTCGTTTCCGGAAGCACCCAGCGGAACGGTACGACACGACAGCTGTGCTAGAACGAAAATGTTAACGCAGCAATATTGTTGACATATTGATGGAAACAATATTGATAAAGGTATCAAGCATGTACCGATAATACTATGTATATAGGATATATAATATACTACGATGGTGTAACAACCGCTCTGCTATAGTGATGCATGTGCTAAACACCGGCGTTTTGCGGGTTCGATACTTGTATTTGTACAAATATTTCTTTCCGGTTTGGATATATTTCCTTGTGATATTACAGGCTGAAAGGTATACACACAAGGTCGTCTGTTCCTTACCAACTTAAGTTGCTTACCAACTTATTACTTAATGCTTGTGTTATAGGTAACAGCCGACTGTTATAACTAAAATTTTTTCTCCCTAAATATGCGTAGAAATAATACATATATAAAAATAAAAGTATATATCTCTTCTTATATTTGTAGATAGTAAAATTCAAATATTTACTCTCCAGATAAAATCTACGTTATGTTGTAACTCAGTGATAAAGTAGCATTCTCCTGGCAAAAGATTTTTTAAAATCGATCCAGGGGTGTTTTAGATTATCCATTACAAACATTGAATTATACAAATATTTCCACTTTATTATATTTTATACATATATAAAATTCTCGTCTCACAATGTTTCCATACTCCTCCGAATCGGCTGAACTGAATTTTATGAAATTTTATGTGCATATTGGGTAAGTTTGAGAATTGGCCAACATCTAATTTTCATACCCCTAAGCTATAAGTGGGGGGATTTAGGGGGGTTGATAACATATATGGCAAAACAGCGTTTGCGGGGTCAGCTAGTATTAGTATAGATATGTAAAAATTACGCAACTCGAAAGTATACCACACACGTTCGTGACGAAAGTGAATTATGACGTTAGCCGTTTTCCTCTCGAATATCAGCGTTTCGGTCGATCTTCATTAGCCGTTTCGTTTGTAACATTAAAAGTTATATAATTTTATACAACAGTGCTATTGCATTTTTTATGCACGCGTGCGTTTTACACGTTCGCGTTTTAATTTGGTCCGTAATTGTGGCTCGTATTTTAATGAGATGTGAGGGAGTATAAATTTGTATAGGATAAGGATTTGAAAATATAATTTGCTATACTAAAGAATAAGTTGTTGCTTTAGGTGAATATATTTATCGTTAAAGCTATTTTTTCTACTATACTCTCACCTAACTAGCTAGCAATTGATCAATCTACCAATTGTCTTAGAAAAGAAAAGAAATCTATTAATAGTAACTTAATAACATATTTATATTTTGTGTTACCATTTTTGTATATTAACATCCAGATTCCAAATACTGAGTATCTTCTATAATGTCCTAAGTTTTGACATATTTTTTAGAATTATAACTAATGCGCTTATAAATTACAGTGTAATATATGATACCTAGAGATTAGATCGTTAGGTTGATGCCCTCAAAACAAACAAAGACATAACTTATTAGTACAGGTGTACCGTATCATTTCCTAGTATGAGTAAAATTAAATTTGTTGCAATATTCCTTCTTGAAGCTATAATTAAAATTATTACTCAAATTCTGCGGCATACAAGTGGGTACCCACTTAATAGTGAACATTCCATGATGTATTTATCAATGTCAATTACATTAGTATATATCAAAGATATAGTAATTAATAAATGTGAGATTATACATAAATACCTTCCATATCTTTAAAGTGGTCAAGCTTTAACTATGTCATTGTTACTAGTTATAAGTCTATATATTATGTAGGTCATAAGTTAAATCGTTTCATATATTATCAATAATCCAATTTTGGAAACATTAACGAAACTATGGATACACGTGTTACGGAAGCATTATATCACAAGGAGCTATAAAAATGACTATTATAGCTTCAAAAAATTTTAATAAGCTTTAATTTTAATAAAAGGTCTACCTACGTAAAATAGATAAGAGCATAAGATAGAGAATAGGCTTAGAGAGATATAGAGTTACGCAATGAAATAACTTTTACATAAATTAAAATGTAATATAATGAATCAAACATATAATTGTCAAATTTAGAAATATATGTTCTACCACCCAATCAAACATTCAATTCGTCACATGAATGTCGAATTCAGTCGAATTCGTTACATTTTGGTAGTAACACTGATCTAACTTACTACATGGAGTTATCGTGAAGGTTGTTTACAGATTGCACCCGATCTATACAATGAAAAAAAAAATCTGCTAGAAATCAAAAAATAAAAATATTAAGTAGATTAGTTAGTCCCAATAACCCAACGACATAATTATATAAACATTTCCTCCCTCATCACCAGTACAGAAACCGTACTTAACTTTCAGTTTTATTAGTCTGTTCTGAGTCTTACGAGTACCTTTTGTTAAATAAATACTTATTGTTCGAAATTAGCTTACAATAGTATTAAATATTGTTTTTCATTCTTGCAGTGAAAAATGACGATCGACAAACAGCTAGTATGGGTCAGAGACCCGAACGACGGGTTCATATTGGCTCGACTCCACGAGCTCATGGGGGAGGAAGCTGATGTCTTCCCGCTGGACAACAAGTATCCCAGGCGAGTGTGTAACTTCGATGACATCTTCCCTGCGGGTGACCCGGCTAAGGATGTCGACGATAATTGTAAGTAATCAATGTTCTCTTCATCAAGTCATTATAAGATTATATTAATAAAAAAAATGTACATTTATTATGTACAATTGTACATGTTTTATACTACCTTCAATTCGTAATGAACATTCTGCAGAGAAGAACTGACAAAAAAACACCGCAGTTATAAAACAAAACTGTCGATAGATATTTTAGAATTTAGTCATGCCTTGCATTAAATACAGCGCCACATATCTTTGTCTAATGTAATACGGTTCAGCCTTAACATCCTACTGCTGAGTATAGGCCTCTTTCTCAATGTAAGAGAAGGATTGGAACTTAATCCACCACGCTGCCCACTGCGGGTTGGCCGATATGTTTCCTACTATGTATGTATCTATGATAACAACCGGGACCGACGGCTTAACGTGCTAGGCACGGTGGGGAGACCCACAAGGACAGACATCCAAACCAGAAAGAAATATTTATACAAATACAAATATCCAATCCGAGCGGGAATCGAACTCGCAAACTTTCGGTGTTTTAGCCGACCATATTCACCACTGCACCTGTCTAATGTAATGCATGAGTGTTCTATATGGCCATTAATTGTTGGCTACATTTAGATGGTTTCATGATTCGTAAATAATTGTAAGCAATATTAGTTATTTTGTGCTGTGTGGTTACGGGTGCTGTGTGGTTACGGCACTAAATAATATAGCCACCCCCTCTCTTCCCGTGGGTGTCGTAAGAGGCGACTAAGGGATAACACAGTTCCACTACCACCTTGGAACTTAAAAAGCTGACGGATGGCGGGATAACCATCCATGCTGGCTTTGAATTACACAGGCCGAAGACGGGCAGCAGCGTCTTTGGTGCGACAAAGCCAGCCCTGCGGTCACCAACCCGCCTGCCCAGCGTGGTGACTATGGGCAAAGCACATGAGTTCGCGTCATAATGTCGGGCGCGAACTTGTGGAGGCCTATGTCCAACAGTGGACTTTGATAGGCTGAAGTGGAATATTAGTTATTTTACTTTTTTTGTTATCATCCGAATTTACCCTGACGATATATGTTTTTTTTTTTTTGTAAATATTAGCAATAGCATATTATGTTGTCTCAGTCAAAAATTTATAAATTCCAATCTATTGTTCAAAGCGTATTTCGTGTATTTATTTTGTATTTAAAATATATTACATTGAAGCTATTTATATTATCTCATTGTAATAATATGTATGTTTTATCGTAACAGCCGCTACTTTAAGTACATATTTTAATCAGACATTGAACAAACACAATAGCCGAAAGCCTTGAGAAGGTCACGTGTGAAGTGGACTCGTTTTCCTTGGATAACTGCAACATCTTGTAACACTGCAGTTATGATAACTTTTTAAAATAATTACACTCATAACTCATGCAATACTAACTTTATACATAATTCATAAATTATGCCACAACCGAAGTACAAGTGTCATAATTCGTCGCGGGTTCGATCCCCGCTCACGCCAGACATTGGTATTGGCCATATAGATGTTTGTCTTGGTCTGGGCCTTTGTGCTTGTGTATTTTGTGTGTTTCTGGACCCCCGACATAGGAGAAAATCCTACTGGGGCCGTTGAGTGTGAAACGTTTATTTAATTACATTTATCCAAAGATAACTTTCGATAGAAATGAACTGTTTTTGTGCCTGTAAACTGTATTTGGTGTTATAATTTTCTTCGATCTGAGTAAAATCGTTTGGGGACAATGGAACCTATTGACTTTGACACAATTTAAATCGCTTCTCTCAGTCACGGTGTGTAGTTCTGTCACGCTGTTTAAGTAATATCACTCTTATTACTTGTCACATGACGTCAAGCTTTGTAATAGAACAAACCTTCATAGTTTTCCTATTTAGGTGTATTTATCTTTCATGTAAATTGTCCTACATAATTTCTGAAACAATTTTTTCACACTAAAAAGGTGAACCACAAGCGTATGGTCTGTAGTAAGTGGCTACCGTGGCCTATGGACGGCTGCAACACCAAAAACATAGCAAGCGTGTTGCTGATCCTACCTCTGATCCTTCCTCGGAGTTCTGACTACCATAATCACCACGGCTACCTTTTGGGGTCTTCCATTATTTATGAGACGCTCGAAAGGGGGGGGGGGGTCCGAAAAACTCAAGATCGTAAAGAGGGGTGGGGGGGTGTAATAAAATATAACGTGTTTTTAGTTTTTTCGGTACGGGATTACTAAACATAAAAAACAACAACGATGCTCAGGATTTCCAAAATGTAATCGGATTATATCTCTAAAAAAAAGATAATGTTCTGAAAATTTAAATATCGTTCAATAATACACGTGAATTTTGTGAGTGGGGTGGGGGGTAGTCTTAAACCTTACCACAAATCACCAGGGGGGGTAGAGGTTAAAAATTGCTACAAAACAACACAACGCTTACTGAACGACCTCTTACTCACCATGGGAAGACAAAACTAGTTGATATTTTGATAGCAGTATTATTTTGAGACCACCTGTAAGATTGAGCTTTATCTCCAAAAAGGCTGTTCCAATTTTGAACAAGATATTTCCTTCTTTGCTCTATCTTAATAATAATATACATATACAGGGTGTGTCGTAAATCGTGAATAATCCGTTAACTGGGGGTAGCCCTGATGCCCACCTCCAAGAAAATGTACTTTTTATTTCAGGGTTGCCAACACTGTGAAAATTGTGAATATTTTTGTGTTTTTTCAAAAAATTCCTACCGCGACTAGTAATTTGGTCATAATTTTTACAAATTAAGGTATTTTAATGTAATTTTTATTTTATTTTACTCGGGAATACTTGTACTATCTAACGAAATTACTATTTCAGGCATAATTTATTCTAAACTTATGAAAATTAGCGTTAGAAGTTTTTTTTATTTTTATTCGTAACTTTTTGTCAATATTTAACCATTGATTGTGAAAAAAAAATGTATGGCACTAGAATTGCCCAGCATTTAAAAAGAATGCTTAGTTTGTGTACTTTCTAAAAAGGTATAACAATTAGTGCTTGACAAGCAAAATTATTTTGTAGGAGCGAAAGAACTTATCACGGTCGGTAACTTCGTTTTGTATCATTAGCATTTGTGTCACTTAAATGTTAGGATAAAGATAAAAAACAAAGATTTTTTTTGTAGAAATGCATTTATTACATCAAACTAAATGTTCGAAATGTCCTCCATTGGCAGCAATGCAGGTTCGGCATCGCCTTATAAAAGATCTTTTGATACGGCGTGCATATCCTGATACTTCAATTTCACGAGTGGCTAATTGCACACATGTGCGCAATTCTTCGATTGTCGACACTGCTTTAGTATAAACTTTTTCTTTAATGCATCCCCCAATAAAAAAAAGTCCAGTGGGTTCAGGTCAGGCGATCCTAGTTTCCATAAAATTAGACCCAAGCGCCCAAACCTAGGTGGATTGGGCTCTGGGTATGTGTCGTTTAAATATTCCCGCACCCGAACAGCAAAATGCGCGGGACACCCGTCATTTTGCAGCCTCATTCCTTCTCTTGTCTCCAGTGATAAATTTTGCAGCAGCTCAGGTAAATTATTTTGTAAAAAATTTAAATAGATTTCAGCATTTAATGTAGCTGGCAACTCATATGGGCCTATTATTTTCTCACCAAACTGCTGCATTTATCACTGGTGACAAGAGAAGGAATGAGGCTGCAAAATGACGGGTGTCCCGCGAATTTTTCCTGTTCGGGTGCGGGAATATTTAAACGACACATACCCAGAGCCCAATCCGCCTAGGTTTGGGCGCTTGGGTCTAATTTTATGGCCATCAGGATCGCCTGACCTGAACCCCCTGGACTTTTTTTTATTGGGGGATGCATTAAAGAAAAAGTTTATACTAAAGCAGTGTCGACAATCGAAGAATTGCGCACATGTATGCAATTAGCCACTCGTGACATTGAAGTATCAGGCTATGCACGCCGTATCAAAAGATCTTTTATAAGGCGATGCCGAACCTGCATTGCTGCCAATGGAGGACATTTCAAACATTTAGTTTGATGTAATAAATGCATTTCTACTAAAAAAATCTTTGTTTTTTATCTTTATCCTAACATTTAAGTGACACAAATGCTAATGATACAAAACGAAGTTACAGACCGTGATAAGTTCTTTCGCTCCTACAAAATAATTTTGCTTGTCAAGCACTAATTGTTATACCTTTTTAGAAAGTACACAAACTAAGCATTCTTTTTAAATGCTGGGCAATTCTAGTGCCATACATTTTTTTTTCACAATCAATGGTTAAATATTGACAAAAAGTTACGAATAAAAATAAAAAAAACTTCTAACGTTAATTTTCATAAGTTTAGAATAAATTATGCCTGAAATAGTAATTTCGTTAGATAGTACAAGTATTCCCGAGTAAAATAAAATAAAAATTACATTAAAATACCTTAATTTGTAAAAATTATGACCAAATTACTAGTCGCGGTAGGAATTTTTTGAAAAAACACAAAAATATTCACAATTTTCACAGTGTTGGCAACCCTGAAATAAAAAGTACATTTTCTTGGAGGTGAACATCAGGGCTACCCCCAGTTAACGGATTATCCACGATTTACGACACACCCTGTATATAAGTAATAGCAATTACTTTTTGTAGTGTCTTGGTACGAGTAGAAGTCTTAAAATAAAGACGAAATTGCGTTTCTTTATAACAACAAAAGTTTTATTTACAATACGTTCTTACAATTTTAACCTTAGAAGTACATTATCATATAAATAAAATATTCACTCACCTATAAGAGATAAAACAAAAGAAACAACATATAAAACCTTTATTCAGGTGGAGTAATTATGCAAAACAGAAATTTCTTACAATCAGAAAATTATTATGTCCAAACAATAAATTATAAATAACTAAGAGCAGTGACATCTGTAGTATAGATTTGTAACCTCTGTGGATAACGCGGCGAGTTCAAAGTTAGGGAAACTACGAAACTAGTACTATATGAGTGTAGTGTTTTCTTTACTTATATAATTTTTTTTTTCAGGTGAATTAATGTTCCTGAACGAGGCGACGCTATTAAACAACATACTCACACGTTATAAGAAAAGTAAAATTTACGTAAGTATATCGTATATTATTCGAACGTTCCACATTCTGGTAGTCAAAAGCAGCCTAGGAATACTTAAACTATCATCGTGTTCGTGACCAACTTATATGAAATGTACTCTTTTTTTTAATATAACTTGGTCGGCAAACAAGCGTACGGCTCGCCTCGTAGCTTAGAGACCCAGGACCCCCCCCCCCCCCCAGGATCTCCGGTCACCTTACTCACCACAGGAACACAACATTGCTTGAAAGCAGTATTATTTATTTATTTATACTTTATTGTACATCACAACTACAAATATCATTAATTTAGTCATTTACAGACTGTGAAGTGCAATGGGCGGACTTATGGCTATTTAGCCATTTCTTCCAGACAACCCAAATATAATATATTTCCTACTATGAGTAACGATCGCTATCAGGTGTACATGATAACAACCGGGACCGACGGCTTAACGTGCTCTCCGAGGCACGGTGGGGAGACCCACAAGGACTGCACAAACACCCAGACCACGGCAAACATCTGTATGGCCAATACAAATGTTGTCGTGTGCGGGGATCGAACCCGCAACCGCTCGCGCAACAGCCAATCGCAATCCATTGCTGTGACCGTTGCGCCAACGCGGCGTCAAGTATTATTTAGCTCTTCTGAAAGGTCGAGGTACTTCCACAGTCGGTCTGCGTCAGATTTTTAGCAGGATATTTCCTATCTCAGTTGAAAGAGCTAGCGGGCTATCGGAGACAATATCAATAAGATCATATAGATCCGTGGAGTTCGTCGGACAGATAACGTCCACTACTTTGATGGTGATAAATAGATAAGACTGTTAAACTTATGTCTATTAGATACGTTAGATGACTGTCTAAACTCTAAAACATAATTAGAAAACAGTGAATGGGGTCCTTAATACGAGTATGTCTAAAAGTAGATATAGTATAAAACGGGTTATCTTTAAAAATGTCTATCCTTTCCAATGTTGTTTTACGAAATGATATTTCAAAATATCGTCATTCGTCACCTTGAGTCAACCGTGCGTCATATCGATTATAATGTTAGAATTACCTGAAAATAACGTAAATTATTTATTATATGTATCTACAATTCTACAATCGACTTGACTCCGTCTATCAGATGACCTATTAGTTGCCACTAGCAATTTTTTGTTATATTAGTAAAGTGTAGATATAAAATTATCACGCTTAGCGGCTTTTAGTATGAGAACTGCAGAAAAGTAAATTTTGTTTATAGAAATGTGTATGTATCTTTTTCAGACATATGTAGCAAATATTTTACTTGCGGTCAATCCGTACGAAGACATTCCGGACATGTATTCTTCGAACACTATCAAAAAATACCAAGGCAGATCATTGGGGGAGTTGCCACCACATGTTTTTGCAATAGGTATACTAAATTTCTAACAAAAATAAGTATAATGTGTATATTAATAAGATATTAAAACTTTGAAAGCTTAAATTTAAATCAAGTCCAAGTTCAACTGACCTGAAAAAAGGCAAATTTATTAATGAAAACAGCTTCAAAGTCAAAAAAAAATTTTTGGTTTTGCAATACATTAAAAAGTTTACAGTCAATTAGTAATTGATATTTATTTTCGTTGTATTAAAAATTTCAGCCGATAAAGCATTCCGAGATATGAAAGCGCTAAAACAATCCCAGTCAATAATAGTATCAGGAGAATCAGGAGCAGGGAAGACTGAATCAACCAAATACATTCTCAAATATCTTTGTGATTTATGGGCTAAGGGCGCAGGACCAGTCGAGCAGAAGATTTTAGATGGTCAGTTCAAGAAATATAAAACTGTCTTAAGAATTCCTCTTATATAATCACTCTCAGATAAATTTTGCTTATCAATTCCTCTTATATAATCACTCTCAGATAAATGTTGCTTATCAGCACCAGTATTATGGTCTGTGATTCTTGGTTGGTGTGATTAATGGTTTTTTACTTAATAAAATATTATTTTCAGCCAATCCTATTCTCGAAGCATTCGGTAACGCCAAGACAACTCGTAACAATAACAGTTCCCGTTTCGGTAAATTTATGGAAGTTCATTTTTCAAATAAATATCAAGTTGTTGGCGGTCACATTTCGCACTACCTTCTGGAAAAGTCTAGAATATGTACACAAAGTGCTGAGGAGAGGAATTACCACGTATTTTACCTCCTATGCGCAGGGGCTCCACCGGATTTGAGAGCAAAATTAAAGCTAACCAAGCCCGATGATTATTTGGTAAGAGACGACGATCGTAGTAATTATATAGTTAGTTAAATATGTACGATATGTTTATGTATTTTTCTTTTTCCAGTACCTTAAAAACGGTTGCACACAGTATTTCACTTCACCCCAATCTGAGAAAAAAATACAAGCGAATCAGAAGAGTAAGGAGCAGCAAGCCAAGGGTGGCCTACGAGACCCAATATTAGATGATGTAGAAGATTTCCAAAGATTGCATCAGGTCAGAAACCACGCAGTAATATTTCACGGTATACTTTGATGATTTTCTGTTTGTTTTTGGGTCATCTCTAGAACTTTCAATTACAAATCAAATATATCATAATCAAATTAAATAAATAAATAAATAAATAAATAAATAAAATCGAGCAGTTATTTTATATTGTTAAGTTAAATTTTACTGCTATGTTTTATTTTGAAGAGGACATCTTTTTTTACATAACTGAGTCGGTAAACAAGCGTACGGCTCACCTGATGGTAAGCGATTGCTTGCGTAGCTTATAGACGCCAGAAGCATCGCAAGCGCATTGCCGAACCTACCCCCAATCCCCCCAAGGAGCTCTGGTCACCTTACCATTGGAACACAACACTGCTTAAGAGCAGAGAGGTCGAGGTACTTTCAAAATCAGGCTGCTCCACATTTTGAGCAGGATATTTCCTGCTGTGTCCTACTTGAGTAGACATTTAGAAAAACCTTTGTAGGCTAAGTTAAACTAAAAGAGTCGATGCGAGTTTTACATAGGAAAGTCTAAACTATGGCTATCGTTCTCTCAGGCGCTATCTCGGGTGGGTCTGACGGAGGCCGAGAAGATGTCAGTGTACGGCGTGGTGGCGGGCGTGCTGCACCTCGGGAACGTGGAGTTCGAGGAGGAGGGCGGCGCGCGCGGGGGCTGCGGGGTCAGCGCCCGCAGCGAGCCCGCGCTCGCCGCCGCCGCCGCCTGCCTGGGCGTCGACCCCGCCGAGCTGCGCCTGGCGCTCGTGTCGCGCCTCATGCAGAGTGCGCGCGGCGGCGCCAAGGGGACCGCCATCATGTAACTACACACACACAAACGGATGCACACACGAACACACAAACACACACACACATCATCATCATCATCATCATATCAGCTCACAGACGCCCACTCCTGGCCATAAGCCTCCCCTAATGCTTTCCAAGACGATCGGTCCTGCGCAGCACGCATCCAGCGGCTTCCCGCGACCCGGACCAGATCGTCGGTCCACCTCGCGGGGGGCCTGCCAACGCTGCGGCGTCCGGTACGCGGTCACCACTCCAGAACCTTTCTGCCCCATCGGCCATCGGTTCTTCGAGCCATGTGCCCTGCTGATTGCCACTTCAGCGTTGCGATCCTTCGAGCAATGTCGGTTACCTTAGTTCTTCTATGAATCTCCTCATTTGTAATTCTATCACGTAGGGAAATACCAAGCATTGCTCTCTCCATCGCCCGCTGAGCAACTTTGAGCCTTCTTATGAGGCCCATATTTAGCGGCCACGTTTCGCATCCATAAGTCATTACTGGCAACACACACTGGTTGAAGACTTTCGTCTTCAAACACTGCGGGATATTGGACGCGAAGATTTTCCGAAGCTTCCCAAACGCTGCCCATAACACATACATATATATAAAAAACCAATTTTTATCAAATTTCATAAGCATCTGTAATTTGGTACAACTTGAGTGATAGGGTAGCTTTTATCACAATTGGACCCGGTAGGTGGCGATGCTATCGCTATGTAAGCAATCAAATTTGGTAGCTGTTTTCCAGGCAGGACAACGTCTGCCGGGTCCGCTAGTTATTCATAAGTTATTCCCTTCAATATATTGTCATGATGTCGCACATCGCTCGCAGGGTGCCGCTGAAGACGTACGAGGCGTGCAGCGCCCGCGACGCGCTGTCGAAGGCGGTGTACAGCCGCCTGTTCGACTACATCGTGCGCCGCATCAACGCCAGCATCCCCTCCAGCGCCTCCGCCTACTACATCGGCGTGCTCGACATCGCCGGCTTCGGTGACTACTGCCTTCATACTGATACACCACCACCCACTGAGACACTCCTACAGCATCTCATACCAGTTTCACTTCACTTACCTCCTCACTCAATCCTAACACCCCTATAGCACCTCAGTCCTATACCATTGTGTCCCTAAACCAATACGCCACACGTCTCTGCATTACTACACCTCTACGGCACTATATACATACGTATTAAAGTAAATTCCTATTACCTTTCATTTCAGAATACTTCCAAATGAACAGTTTCGAGCAGTTCTGCATCAACTACTGCAATGAGAAATTGCAGCAATTCTTCAACGAACGTATCTTAAAAAATGAACAGGAGTTGTACAAGCGTGAGGGATTGAACGTACCGGAAATTAGATTCGTGGATAATCAGGATTGCATTGGTGACTATTATTTTTTTGTAGGAACATTATACAAAATACGACAATTTACATGGAATAATTGATTTTCTTTTCTTTTTATGATATTGGCCCATACAGGGTATTTGCTGATACATTTTGTAAAATGAATTTTGCAGATCTCATCGAAAGCAAAAATCACGGTATTTTCCACATACTAGACGAAGAGTCAAAACTACCGAAACCGGAATACGGACATTTCACAAACTCGGTACACAAGGAACTCGGCGGCAGCAACTCAAAGTAAGGATTAGAGTCAAAATTTATCCTAAGTTTTATTAAAACCACATTTGAATCCACATTGTACAATAATAGACCAAAAACTTGATTCTGGGTGAAAAAAAAAGGTTATCGGAAAAATATATTTGCCAAAACCAAACGACATGTTCGAAATTTACCAGTTAAGTAAGATCAACTATTTTTTTTTTTTAAATATAGGAACCGGGATTGGAGGTGTTTGCACAGTCACTGAGATGTGTATATACTGTTATAGTGTAACTTCTATATTTTTAAGTTCGCGGTTACAACTGCCTCGCGCGTCCCGCCTGAAGGCACACCGCACACTGCGGGACCACGAAGGGTTCCTACTGCGACACTTCGCCGGCGCCGTCTGCTACAACACCGTGCGTACACACCCCTAATCGGTCATACCCATGTCCCAACCATTGTAACTTCTCACTAAACTCTCCTACCCCTAATACTATGATTGATTAAATTCACCAAGTTCAGAAATAAGTAAAATTGTTTTAAGTATACCATTTCTTGAAGATCAGACCAGTGATTTGTTGCCTTATTTCATCATCTTTTTCCCTCTGATCTGACCTTTCATCTTTCTCAGTGTTTACACATATAAGAGAAATCCTGAGATTGGCCAAGTAGTCTCATATTTAGAGCCTTTCGCATACAAAAATATTTTTCAATTTGGTGAACCAACGCTTATAAAACGATGTATTACAAATACACGCCTTACTTCCACAGAATCAATTCATAGAAAAGAATAATGACGCCCTTCATGCCTCCCTGGAGTTCCTCGTTCAAGAGTCCAACAACACTTTAGTACAACAACTGTTCGAAATGTCGGACAACAACAATGCCAAGGGGAAATTGAACTTTATATCCGTCGGCGCTAAGTTCCAAAGTCAATTGTCACAGCTCATGGACAAGTTGAAGGAGAATGTAAGTGTGTTTTATATACCGTTCTTTTGACATCAACAATAATGCAAAAAATTAATCTTCCTTGTCAATTTGAAACAAATTTCTGTAGTAGATATTTAAGAAAAACAAATTAAAATATATATGTAAAGTACTGGGCTCAACCTAGTTGAGTTACACTTGAAGAAAATAAGTAGTCCAAAAGTAGAACTACTTCATCGCGTTTAAAGAAATATCCGAGCAAGTTCATTGTCACTGTTCTCGACATGACAGCACATTGTAATGGTGCGATGATAATAATATTTGTGGATTACAAACAAACTTACGGCTCACTTGACGCTAAGCGATTACCGTACCATATAGACGCCTGTAATACCAAAAGTCTTACCCTCAACCCCCCAACGATCTCTGGCCATATCTTACCACAGGAACACAACATTGCTCTGTTTTGTGAGGTCGAGGTACTTGTCCAGTAGGGCTGTTCCAGGTTTGAGCAAAATGTCCCGCCGCACCCTACCCCAGTGACGCTAGCGTGTTTGGATAGGGTACCCACTTGGCCCCAGTAGGGATGCTCCAGATTTGAGCAGTATGTCCTGCCATATTGATATTGTACCCCAGTGACGCTAGCGTGCTCGGATAGGGAACCCACTTGGCCCCAGTAGGGCTTCTCCAGATTTGAGCAGCAAGTCCCGCCGCGCCCTACCCCAGTGACGCTAGTGCTCGGATAGGGAACCCACTTGGCCCCAGTAGGGCTGCTCCAGATTTGATCAATATGTCCTGCCGTACTGTACCCTAGTGAAGCTAGCGTGCTCGGATAGGGAACCCACTTGGCCCCAGTAGGGCTGCTCCAGATTTGAGCAGCATGTCCTGCTGTACTCTACCCCAGTGACGCTAGCGTGCTCGTAGGGAACGAACTTCGTGCGCTGCATCAAGCCCAACTCGCGCATGGTGGGGCGCGAGATCGAGGGCTCGCTGGTGCTGACGCAGCTGCAGTGCAGCGGCACCATCGCCGTGCTGGCGCTCATGGAGCACGGCTTCCCGTCGCGCGCGCCCTTCGCCGACCTGCACGCCATGTACCGCCAGTACCTGCCGCCCAAGCTGCACTCGCTCTCGCCGAAGGTCTTCTGTCAGGTGGGGCTGGTAGTTTTTAAAGTGAAACTTCTTTAGGCGCATAAGTAAATAAAAACTAACGCGGCAACGCGTCACTCAGTCAGTACTTGGATGGGTGACCGCCTGGAAACACCGTGTGACGTTGGCTTATTTTATTTTAAATTCTTTTTTTTTTAAATTAGTTTGCCAAAGAAGTTTCACTTCTGACTTGTGTACTTTGTACGCATGCAATTTTTTATATTATTAACTGACTTCCAAAAAAGGGAGAAGGTTCTCAATTCGGAAATCTGAGGAATCTGAGGTAACATACATAAACGATCCGGCTCGAAGGACCAAAAAGGATATATTGCTTGCACGCTTGACTAGCTGCTGCTGATTATTGTAAATAAAATATAAAAAAATAAAGATAAAAGTATAACTATATTTTGATATATTTAATTGCTATGAGTGAGCTCACGATCGCACTGTATGATGATTTTACGTGAACTAATGTATGTATGTAGCTTAATAGCTCGTGCAAGTAATGTAAAATGCTGATCGGGCTATATGCATGTGCGGCTGAACCGTACATTCATATTTTATTATATGTATGTTACGTCAGAACTTTTGACTGGGTGGACCGATTTCGATGAATCTTATACTATACTATTATTTAACCATGATCATCTGTAAAGTTCAGGTACTTACCCAGTCGCGATGCTCCAGATTTTGATCAGGATATTTTCTGCTGAAGATATGTCCAATTCCTTTGATTCCCATCAGCCTTCTTCATCAGCCTTTCAATAAATAATGATTATCAATTACCTTAGATTGTTTGTAATCTATCGATAAAATTCCAGGCGATCGTGCACAGCTTCGGTCTGTCAGACAAAGACTACAAGTTCGGAGTGACGCGCGTGTTCTTCCGGCCCGGCAAGTACTCGGAGTTCGACACCATCATGCGCTCGGACCCCGAGAACTTAAAGGCCATCGTGGACTCGGTGCTAGCCTGGCTCGTAAAATCGCGCTGGAGGAAGGGAATATTCTCCGTATTATCGATTGTTAAGCGTAAGTGGCTTTTATTTATTTTATTACTTATTTATTTATTTTATTTATTTATTACTTATTTATTTAATTTATTGTTATTGATATTGCTGTCGGTCACCGTAGCTTATAGACACCCCATTAGCACGCAAGAGCTTTGGTCACCACACTCATAACAGGAACAAAACACTATTTGAGAGCAATATAAATTATTTGGGATCTTCTATAAGGCCCAGATTCTTCCCCAAATGGGTTGCAGATTTTAAGCAGAATATATTCCGCTGTGCCCTACTACAATACAATCACATAAAAATATGTAAATATCAAATAATACCCAAACAATACATGTACGTATCAATACTTTGTATAATCATAGAGTAATCTGTGAAATAAATAAATAAATTAAATAAACGCTTCACACTCAGCGGCCCCAGTAGGATTTTCTCCTGTGTCGGGTCTGGAAACACTTTTTTTTCTGTAACTACATCGGCAAACAACCGACGTTTGCAACACCAGAAGCATCGCAAGCGCGTTGCCGACCCCCATCCCCAGTTCTCCCCAGGAGCTCTGGTCACTGCTTGAAAAAAGTGTTATTTAGCTATGATCTTCTGTAAGGTCGAGGTACTACCCCAGTCGGGCTGCTCCATATTTTGAGATGGATATTTCCTGCTGTGCCCTACCTCGGTTAAGATTATTATAGAAGTTGGTTGTGTGGTTGGCAGTGAAGAACAAGCTGGCGTACCGGCGCGCGTGCCTGGTGACGCTGCAGCGCACCGTGCGCGGACACCTGGCGCGGCGGCGGCACGGCCCGAGACTGCGCGGACTGAGGAAGGTACTTGTTGATAGAAGTTGGTTGTGTGGTTGGCAGTGAAGAACAAGCTGGCGTACCGGCGCGCGTGCCTGGTGACGCTGCAGCGCACCGTGCGCGGACACCTGGCGCGGCGGCGGCACGGCCCGAGACTGCGCGGACTGAGGAAGGTACTTGTTGATAGAAGTTGGTTGTGTGGTTGGCAGTGAAGAACAAGCTGGCGTACCGGCGCGCGTGCCTGGTGACGCTGCAGCGCACCGTGCGCGGACACCTGGCGCGGCGGCGGCACGGCCCGAGACTGCGCGGACTGAGGAAGGTACTTGTTGATAGAAGTTGGTTGTGTGGTTGGCAGTGAAGAACAAGCTGGCGTACCGGCGCGCGTGCCTGGTGACGCTGCAGCGCACCGTGCGCGGACACCTGGCGCGGCGGCGGCACGGCCCGAGACTGCGCGGACTGAGGAAGGTACTTGTTGATAGAAGTTGGTTGTGTGGTTGGCAGTGAAGAACAAGCTGGCGTACCGGCGCGCGTGCCTGGTGACGCTGCAGCGCACCGTGCGCGGACACCTGGCGCGGCGGCGGCACGGCCCGAGACTGCGCGGACTGAGGAAGGTACTTGTTGATAGAAGTTGGTTGTGTGGTTGGCAGTGAAGAACAAGCTGGCGTACCGGCGCGCGTGCCTGGTGACGCTGCAGCGCACCGTGCGCGGACACCTGGCGCGGCGGCGGCACGGCCCGAGACTGCGCGGACTGAGGAAGGTACTTGTTGATAGAAGTTGGTTGTGTGGTTGGCAGTGAAGAACAAGCTGGCGTACCGGCGCGCGTGCCTGGTGACGCTGCAGCGCACCGTGCGCGGACACCTGGCGCGGCGGCGGCACGGCCCGAGACTGCGCGGACTGAGGAAGGTACTTGTTGATAGAAGTTGGTTGTGTGGTTGGCAGTGAAGAACAAGCTGGCGTACCGGCGCGCGTGCCTGGTGACGCTGCAGCGCACCGTGCGCGGACACCTGGCGCGGCGGCGGCACGGCCCGAGACTGCGCGGACTGAGGAAGGTACTTGTTGATAGAAGTTGGTTGTGTGGTTGGCAGTGAAGAACAAGCTGGCGTACCGGCGCGCGTGCCTGGTGACGCTGCAGCGCACCGTGCGCGGACACCTGGCGCGGCGGCGGCACGGCCCGAGACTGCGCGGACTGAGGAAGGTACTTGTTGATAGAAGTTGGTTGTGTGGTTGGCAGTGAAGAACAAGCTGGCGTACCGGCGCGCGTGCCTGGTGACGCTGCAGCGCACCGTGCGCGGACACCTGGCGCGGCGGCGGCACGGCCCGAGACTGCGCGGACTGAGGAAGGTACTTGTTGATAGAAGTTGGTTGTGTGGTTGGCAGTGAAGAACAAGCTGGCGTACCGGCGCGCGTGCCTGGTGACGCTGCAGCGCACCGTGCGCGGACACCTGGCGCGGCGGCGGCACGGCCCGAGACTGCGCGGACTGAGGAAGGTACTTGTTGATAGAAGTTGGTTGTGTGGTTGGCAGTGAAGAACAAGCTGGCGTACCGGCGCGCGTGCCTGGTGACGCTGCAGCGCACCGTGCGCGGACACCTGGCGCGGCGGCGGCACGGCCCGAGACTGCGCGGACTGAGGAAGGTACTTGTTGATAGAAGTTGGTTGTGTGGTTGGCAGTGAAGAACAAGCTGGCGTACCGGCGCGCGTGCCTGGTGACGCTGCAGCGCACCGTGCGCGGACACCTGGCGCGGCGGCGGCACGGCCCGAGACTGCGCGGACTGAGGAAGGTACTTGTTGATAGAAGTTGGTTGTGTGGTTGGCAGTGAAGAACAAGCTGGCGTACCGGCGCGCGTGCCTGGTGACGCTGCAGCGCACCGTGCGCGGACACCTGGCGCGGCGGCGGCACGGCCCGAGACTGCGCGGACTGAGGAAGGTACTTGTTGATAGAAGTTGGTTGTGTGGTTGGCAGTGAAGAACAAGCTGGCGTACCGGCGCGCGTGCCTGGTGACGCTGCAGCGCACCGTGCGCGGACACCTGGCGCGGCGGCGGCACGGCCCGAGACTGCGCGGACTGAGGAAGGTACTTGTTGATAGAAGTTGGTTGTGTGGTTGGCAGTGAAGAACAAGCTGGCGTACCGGCGCGCGTGCCTGGTGACGCTGCAGCGCACCGTGCGCGGACACCTGGCGCGGCGGCGGCACGGCCCGAGACTGCGCGGACTGAGGAAGGTACTTGTTGATAGAAGTTGGTTGTGTGGTTGGCAGTGAAGAACAAGCTGGCGTACCGGCGCGCGTGCCTGGTGACGCTGCAGCGCACCGTGCGCGGACACCTGGCGCGGCGGCGGCACGGCCCGAGACTGCGCGGACTGAGGAAGGTACTTGTTGATAGAAGTTGGTTGTGTGGTTGGCAGTGAAGAACAAGCTGGCGTACCGGCGCGCGTGCCTGGTGACGCTGCAGCGCACCGTGCGCGGACACCTGGCGCGGCGGCGGCACGGCCCGAGACTGCGCGGACTGAGGAAGGTACTTGTTGATAGAAGTTGGTTGTGTGGTTGGCAGTGAAGAACAAGCTGGCGTACCGGCGCGCGTGCCTGGTGACGCTGCAGCGCACCGTGCGCGGACACCTGGCGCGGCGGCGGCACGGCCCGAGACTGCGCGGACTGAGGAAGGTACTTGTTGATAGAAGTTGGTTGTGTGGTTGGCAGTGAAGAACAAGCTGGCGTACCGGCGCGCGTGCCTGGTGACGCTGCAGCGCACCGTGCGCGGACACCTGGCGCGGCGGCGGCACGGCCCGAGACTGCGCGGACTGAGGAAGGTACTTGTTGATAGAAGTTGGTTGTGTGGTTGGCAGTGAAGAACAAGCTGGCGTACCGGCGCGCGTGCCTGGTGACGCTGCAGCGCACCGTGCGCGGACACCTGGCGCGGCGGCGGCACGGCCCGAGACTGCGCGGACTGAGGAAGGTACTTGTTGATAGAAGTTGGTTGTGTGGTTGGCAGTGAAGAACAAGCTGGCGTACCGGCGCGCGTGCCTGGTGACGCTGCAGCGCACCGTGCGCGGACACCTGGCGCGGCGGCGGCACGGCCCGAGACTGCGCGGACTGAGGAAGGTACTTGTTGATAGAAGTTGGTTGTGTGGTTGGCAGTGAAGAACAAGCTGGCGTACCGGCGCGCGTGCCTGGTGACGCTGCAGCGCACCGTGCGCGGACACCTGGCGCGGCGGCGGCACGGCCCGAGACTGCGCGGACTGAGGAAGGTACTTGTTGATAGAAGTTGGTTGTGTGGTTGGCAGTGAAGAACAAGCTGGCGTACCGGCGCGCGTGCCTGGTGACGCTGCAGCGCACCGTGCGCGGACACCTGGCGCGGCGGCGGCACGGCCCGAGACTGCGCGGACTGAGGAAGGTACTTGTTGATAGAAGTTGGTTGTGTGGTTGGCAGTGAAGAACAAGCTGGCGTACCGGCGCGCGTGCCTGGTGACGCTGCAGCGCACCGTGCGCGGACACCTGGCGCGGCGGCGGCACGGCCCGAGACTGCGCGGACTGAGGAAGGTACTTGTTGATAGAAGTTGGTTGTGTGGTTGGCAGTGAAGAACAAGCTGGCGTACCGGCGCGCGTGCCTGGTGACGCTGCAGCGCACCGTGCGCGGACACCTGGCGCGGCGGCGGCACGGCCCGAGACTGCGCGGACTGAGGAAGGTACTTGTTGATAGAAGTTGGTTGTGTGGTTGGCAGTGAAGAACAAGCTGGCGTACCGGCGCGCGTGCCTGGTGACGCTGCAGCGCACCGTGCGCGGACACCTGGCGCGGCGGCGGCACGGCCCGAGACTGCGCGGACTGAGGAAGGTACTTGTTGATAGAAGTTGGTTGTGTGGTTGGCAGTGAAGAACAAGCTGGCGTACCGGCGCGCGTGCCTGGTGACGCTGCAGCGCACCGTGCGCGGACACCTGGCGCGGCGGCGGCACGGCCCGAGACTGCGCGGACTGAGGAAGGTACTTGTTGATAGAAGTTGGTTGTGTGGTTGGCAGTGAAGAACAAGCTGGCGTACCGGCGCGCGTGCCTGGTGACGCTGCAGCGCACCGTGCGCGGACACCTGGCGCGGCGGCGGCACGGCCCGAGACTGCGCGGACTGAGGAAGGTACTTGTTGATAGAAGTTGGTTGTGTGGTTGGCAGTGAAGAACAAGCTGGCGTACCGGCGCGCGTGCCTGGTGACGCTGCAGCGCACCGTGCGCGGACACCTGGCGCGGCGGCGGCACGGCCCGAGACTGCGCGGACTGAGGAAGGTACTTGTTGATAGAAGTTGGTTGTGTGGTTGGCAGTGAAGAACAAGCTGGCGTACCGGCGCGCGTGCCTGGTGACGCTGCAGCGCACCGTGCGCGGACACCTGGCGCGGCGGCGGCACGGCCCGAGACTGCGCGGACTGAGGAAGGTACTTGTTGACTACCCTCCCAATTGATGGAAATATCCTTCAAATATTTTTTAATGTTTTAGTATGGGTTTTAATTTTTAATGAGTTAATTTGTCAGAAAATAAATATTTATTGTTAGCAAAAGATTCGAAACAGCCTTTAAATGTGTATTGCATGCTGAGTTAGTCTTTAAGTGCGGTGTGTAGTGTAAGATACGAATGTTAAAAACCACTACATACTATGTTGGCTTCCTATATGAATAAATAAATAAAAATAAACAAACTGAGTACTTTCCTCTCGCGCCCAGATACGTCAGCTGGAGCCGCGCCTGCAGGACATGGAGGCCGCGGCGACGCAGCTGCGCGACGGCCGCTCCGCCGCGCACCAGCGCATCGCGGCGCTGCGGGCCGCCATTGGTGACGCCTGCGCTGCCATCAAGGTGATTACTCATATTATCTATGTAATCTGTTGTTTATCGGCTGCGTTCCACTAAGCGACCGCAACGCCATCGACCACGACCGCTGAAATTGCCGTTCCACTAACGTAAATACGCCGCGGGCGTTGTAGGCGAATTTTATAAGAGGGACGGCATATTTAAACGCTGTCAGGTGTCAGGTGTGTGCTCGCAATGTGGCGTCGTGATGAAAACATGCAGCTGTGGGTATTGTTAGTAAATATTTCGCATGGATTGGAGTAAAATTTAATTCAGCATGGATTTCCGGGAATTTGTAGTTGCGTTTTCGCCGAATCGAATGAGAGTTAACATTTACAATTTGACAATGACAGTTGTTTTTTTGAAAGCCAACTCTGACCCACCATATTTTTTGGGCGAAGTGGGCGCGATGTGGTCGCGAACAGTGACGTCATCTATGACGTCGAGCGATCGCTCGGCATGACCACGGGCCGTAGATGGAACGATAGAAAGAGCGTTACAGTCGCTTAGCGGAACGCACCCATTGACACAAATACTAAAGTTGTTTGTTTGTTGTTTTTTTTTTGTTATCTTAATATTATTTTACCATTTCTTCAAATACTTAAATTTTTTCACTATCGCAAGTTATTAGTATGAAAATATAATTACATTTTCAGAAAAATGAAAAAATATCGCCTGTAGAAATCGATAAACTGTACACCGATTTAACAAAAGCAGTGGAGACGCAAATGACAGCTCTTCAAAAGGCTATGATTGAACAGAAGAACAGGTAAGTAACAAAGGCAAAACTAAAATTAATATTTCTATATAATTATATTAATAGTAGAGGAGACGTGGAAAATCGACCTTCACCGATCTGATAACCCGATGAGACATATTTTTTATCAAATATAATTTATAAACAAATATGCCTATGATAACTTGCCTATCGAAAAGTGGTCATAGCTATTTTTTTCTTTTTTGCAGGCAAAGCTATATGATTGGTTTTGTAATTACAATATCTTACCTATGATATCAATTTCGATTCGAACTGATCGATGTAGTATCGAATATAGGTATATATTGACCTATGTTACTAAGTCGACAAACAAGCGTACGGCTCACCTGATGGTAAGTGACTACCGTAGCCTATAGACGCCTGCAACACCAGAAGCGTCGCAAGCGCTACCTGTTCACATCTACTTGCCAGGTAGCCATGACCAAAAATAAGTAGGCAAGCTTACCTAGGCATATTCTGTGTGTTAAAAACTATCAATTGAGATAAAACTTATTCGGTTATCGTATGAGTGAAGGTGATGAAAAAAAAAATTGATTAAAATTAATTAAATTAAAAGTAGCTATGACCACTTTTCGATAGGCAAGTTATCATAGGCATATTTATTTATAAATTATATTTGATAAAAAAATATGTCTCACCGAGTTATCAGATCGGTGAAGGTCACTCTTCCACGTCTCTTAGACCATAAGTAACGCTTCATACTCAACGATCACAAAAGGATTTAATTTTACTACCTTGTGGGGTTTCGGAAACTGACTTAATAAAATAAAAAATTTAACGTAACGAACTTAAATTTATTTAAAAAAAACCACATTAATTTCAAAGATAATGTTAATATTTTATAGAGAGGAACAAGAGCGCTTACGTAAGCTAGAGGCAGAGATGCGAGCCGCGGAGGAGGCCAAGCGACAAGAACAGGAGCGACTGCGACAGGAAGAGGAACACCGCAGGCTGTGAGAGTTATTTATTCTATTGGAGTTTATTGGAGTTTACTCTTTAAGCGTCGATTTTCTTATAAGGCCCTGGTATAAAAAAAAATTTGGGGAGTAAAATCTACTGAACGAATGACCTAACGTTTTTGTTAACGCCATCTATCGGAACTCTATTGGGTTCCGATAGATGGCGTTATTTGATTCGTTTATTTACCATTTAATATGGTATTAATCTTTTTCTTAGACTAGTAAGCCTTTTTGTGCCTATTTAGAGAGTCGATCTGAAGGAGTAAACTCCAGTCGTGCGCCGGAACTGACGCACACTTTTTTTTCGTTAGCAAGATGAACACACAAATTCTAACAAGTGTGACGTATTAATTAAATCTTGTTATAAAGTTAGTAAAAACAATAATAAAACCATTTAGGTGTTTCCTCGCAAACGAAAGTAAATCAACTTCAATTTACATCATCACTTAAGCATATCGCAGTCCACTGTTGGACATAGGCCTCCACAAGTTCGCGCCAAAAGTGGCGTGAACTCATGTGTTTTGCCCATAGTCACCACGCTGGGCAAGCGAGTTGGTGACCGCAGGGCTGGCTTTGTCGCACCGAAGACGCTGCTGCCCGTCTTCGGCCTGTGTATTTCAAAGCCAGCAGTTGGATGGATATCCCGCCATCGGTCGGCTTTATAAGTTCCAAGGTGGTAGTGGAACTGTGTTATCCCTTAGTGAGGCCGCACACCACAGCTACATTTGTATTACGATAATTGTAGCAACACATTTGAAACGCGATACATTTATCGACCCCCTATATTTGTATGTAAACCCGCACATCAAGGACACATTTGTAGTAGGTGCAGTTTGTGGCAAGATGGCTGCCACGCCACACGAATTCAAGATCGAACACGTTCGTTTTATGTGGCGCGAACATAGAATAAAAACGCGCGAAAATGAAAGAATGTTGAATTTTATGTTGAATTTATTGCAGAGATTGAAAAAAATCCCGTTTAAATAAATTTATTGAACTGATTAATTGAACAATTTATAATTTATTGAAAAATTTGATTTGATTAAACTAAATTTAATAATAATTGGTAGGTATGTGTTTTCATATTCATTCTATGAACTTTTCTTCTTCGGATCGTAATTCTTGCGCAATTTTTAATTTTCTGTAAACTATAATTTTGATTAAAAGGGTGAACCCCATAACGATTTTTTTTTTAAAGCTTTTATTTAACTTGCAATGTATGTATGTATGTATGTAACTTTAATGAATGTTTGTTCGGGTGAAATCTTGCAACTCAATTTTGAAGCAGATATCTTCAACTAATTGAGCTGAAATTTTGTATAGAGTATCAATTTGGATGACAATGCATGGTTTGTATGTATGCATGTATGTATGTATGTTTGTTCGGGTGAAATCTTGCAACTCAATTTTGAAGCAACCAATTGAGCTGAAATTTTGTATACAGGTTCAATTTGGATGACAATGTATGGTTTGTATGTATGCATGTATGTATGTATGTTTGTTCGGGTGAAATCTTGCAACTAAATTTTGACGAAACCAATTGAGCTGAAATTTTGTATGCAGGTTCAATTTGGATGACAATGCAACTTTGTGACGTCATATTGGTAAATCCAACTTTTGAGTGCGGACTAGTTATTTTTAGAGCACTTCTACAATATGGGTATCAAATGAAAGGGCTTGCTAAGAATAATTTGAATAAAGTGGCGTGAATACCGACTAAAAAGTCAAAAATAAATTAAATGTAAAAAACCTTTTTAAAAAACAAGCTTTTATTTGAATGCACTAAAACAAAAAAAAAATTTTACTTTAAAACTTTTACTATCTACTTATAAAGTCTTTACACATAATCTATATGATATAAAAGCTTGTCGCGAGATTTGCTTGTAAACAAGTAGGTAAATTAAATAAATTGATGTGATTGATTTTAACTATTAAAAATTTCAAACTAAGGAAATACGAGTACTCATATCTCGCGACATGCTTTTCTATCATATAGATTATGTGTAATGACTTTATAAGTAGATAGTAAAAGTTTTAAAGTAAAAATTTATTTTTTTCGTTTTAGTGCATTCAAATAAAAGCTTGTTTTTTAAAAAGGTTTTTTTACATTTAATTTATTCTCATTAATCGCCTCATCAAAAAATCGTCATCGTCAGACGATGATGTCGACATTCTGACTTCTGTTGCCACGCTACAATTGTGCTTCCAATGTGCGCACACACGACACATTTGTGGCCGCTTAAATTGTATCGCAGTAATTGTGGCGCCGTAAATGTATGTTGAGTGTAGCGTGTGGCGGCGGTGTGCGGCCTCACTTGGTCGTCTCTTACGACACCCACGGGAAGAGAAGGGGTCACAATGTACATCGGTCGATGTGACTGTTGCAGGAAAGCGGAGATGGAGGCGCGTCGCAAGGCGGAGGAGGCGGAGCGTGCGCTCAGTGAGGAGCGAGACCGAGCCGCGGCGCTGAGGCTGCAGGCGGAGATGGAGCAGGCGGCGCGGGACGAGCGCGACGAGCGCGAGCGGTGAGTGACACGACACGCGAGGAGGAGGAGGCGGAGCGTGCGCTCAGTGAGGAACGAGACCGAGCCGCGGCGCTGAGGCTGCAGGCGGAGATGGAGCAGGCGGCGCGGGACGAGCGCGACGAGCGCGAGCGGTGAGTGACACGACACGCGAGGAGGAGGAGGCGGAGCGTGCGCTCAGTGAGGAGCGAGACCGAGCCGCGGCGCTGAGGCTGCAGGCGGAGATGGAGCAGGCGGCGCGGGACGAGCGCGACGAGCGCGAGCGGTGAGTGACACGACACGCGAGGAGGAGGAGGCGGAGCGTGCGCTCAGTGAGGAACGAGACCGAGCCGCGGCGCTGAGGCTGCAGGCGGAGATGGAGCAGGCGGCGCGGGACGAGCGCGACGAGCGCGAGCGGTGAGTGACACGACACGCGAGGAGGAGGAGGCGGAGCGTGCGCTCAGTGAGGAGCGAGACCGAGCCGCGGCGCTGAGGCTGCAGGCGGAGATGGAGCAGGCGGCGCGGGACGAGCGCGACGAGCGCGAGCGGTGAGTGACACGACACGCGAGGAGGAGGAGGCGGAGCGTGCGCTCAGTGAGGAACGAGACCGAGCCGCGGCGCTGAGGCTGCAGGCGGAGATGGAGCAGGCGGCGCGGGACGAGCGCGACGAGCGCGAGCGGTGAGTGACACGACACGCGAGGAGGAGGAGGCGGAGCGTGCGCTCAGTGAGGAGCGAGACCGAGCCGCGGCGCTGAGGCTGCAGGCGGAGATGGAGCAGGCGGCGCGGGACGAGCGCGACGAGCGCGAGCGGTGAGTGACACGACACGCGAGGAGGAGGAGGCGGAGCGTGCGCTCAGTGAGGAGCGAGACCGAGCCGCGGCGCTGAGGCTGCAGGCGGAGATGGAACAGGCGGCGCGGGACGAGCGCGACGAGCGCGAGCGGTGAGTGACACGACACGCGAGGAGGAGGAGGCGGAGCGTGCGCTCAGTGAGGAGCGAGACCGAGCCGCGGCGCTGAGGCTGCAGGCGGAGATGGAGCAGGCGGCGCGGGACGAGCGCGACGAGCGCGAGCGGTGAGTGACACGACACGCGAGGAGGAGGAGGCGGAGCGTGCGCTCAGTGAGGAGCGAGACCGAGCCGCGGCGCTGAGGCTGCAGGCGGAGATGGAACAGGCGGCGCGGGACGAGCGCGACGAGCGCGAGCGGTGAGTGACACGACACGCGAGGAGGAGGAGGCGGAGCGTGCGCTCAGTGAGGAGCGAGACCGAGCCGCGGCGCTGAGGCTGCAGGCGGAGATGGAGCAGGCGGCGCGGGACGAGCGCGACGAGCGCGAGCGGTGAGTGACACGACACGCGAGGAGGAGGAGGCGGAGCGTGCGCTCAGTGAGGAGCGAGACCGAGCCGCGGCGCTGAGGCTGCAGGCGGAGATGGAGCAGGCGGCGCGGGACGAGCGCGACGAGCGCGAGCGGTGAGTGACACGACACGCGAGGAGGAGGAGGCGGAGCGTGCGCTCAGTGAGGAACGAGACCGAGCCGCGGCGCTGAGGCTGCAGGCGGAGATGGAACAGGCGGCGCGGGACGAGCGCGACGAGCGCGAGCGGTGAGTGACACGACACGCGAGGAGGAGGAGGCGGAGCGTGCGCTCAGTGAGGAACGAGACCGAGCCGCGGCGCTGAGGCTGCAGGCGGAGATGGAGCAGGCGGCGCGGGACGAGCGCGACGAGCGCGAGCGGTGAGTGACACGACACGCGAGGAGGAGGAGGCGGAGCGTGCGCTCAGTGAGGAGCGAGACCGAGCCGCGGCGCTGAGGCTGCAGGCGGAGATGGAACAGGCGGCGCGGGACGAGCGCGACGAGCGCGAGCGGTGAGTGACACGACACGCGAGGAGGAGGAGGCGGAGCGTGCGCTCAGTGAGGAGCGAGACCGAGCCGCGGCGCTGAGGCTGCAGGCGGAGATGGAACAGGCGGCGCGGGACGAGCGCGACGAGCGCGAGCGGTGAGTGACACGACACGCGAGGAGGAGGAGGCGGAGCGTGCGCTCAGTGAGGAACGAGACCGAGCCGCGGCGCTGAGGCTGCAGGCGGAGATGGAGCAGGCGGCGCGGGACGAGCGCGACGAGCGCGAGCGGTGAGTGACACGACACGCGAGGAGGAGGAGGCGGAGCGTGCGCTCAGTGAGGAACGAGACCGAGCCGCGACGCTGAGGCTGCAGGCGGAGATGGAGCAGGCGGCGCGGGACGAGCGCGACGAGCGCGAGCGGTGAGTGACACGACACGCGAGGAGGAGGAGGCGGAGCGTGCGCTCAGTGAGGAGCGAGACCGAGCCGCGGCGCTGAGGCTGCAGGCGGAGATGGAACAGGCGGCGCGGGACGAGCGCGACGAGCGCGAGCGGTGAGTGACACGACACGCGAGGAGGAGGAGGCGGAGCGTGCGCTCAGTGAGGAACGAGACCGAGCCGCGGCGCTGAGGCTACAGGCGGAGATGGAGCAGGCGGCGCGGGACGAGCGCGACGAGCGCGAGCGGTGAGTGACACGACACGCGAGACTGGCCACAACACGAGCACACGAGCCATGTGACATGGGCCACGACACGAGCCATGTGACATGGGCCACGACACGAGCCATGTGACATGGGCCACGTCACGAGCCATGTGACATGGGCCACGACACGAGCCATGTGACATGGGCCACGTCACGAGCCATGTGACATGGGCCACGTCACGAGCCATGTGACATGGGCCACGTCACGAGCCATGTGACATGGGCCACGACACGAGCCATGTGACATGGGCCACGTCACGAGCCATGTGACATGGGCCACGACACGAGCCATGTGACATGGGCCACGTCACTAGCCATGTGACATGGGCCACGACACGAGCCATGTGACATGGGCCACGTCACGAGCCATGTGACATGGGCCACGACACGAGCCATGTGACATGGGCCACGTCACGAGCCATGTGACATGGGCCACGACACGAGCCATGTGACATGGGCCACGTCACGAGCCATGTGACATGGGCCACGACACGAGCCATGTGACATGGGCCACGACACGAGCCATGTGACATGGGCCACGACACGAGCCATGTGACATGGGCCACGACACGAGCCATGTGACATGGGCCACGACACGAGCCATGTGACATGGGCCACGACACGAGCCATGTGACATGGGCCACGACACGAGCCATGTGACATGGGCCACGACACGAGCCATGTGACATGGGCCACGACACGAGCCATGTGACATGGGCCACGACACGAGCCATGTGACATGGGCCACGACACGAGCCATGTGACATGGGCCACGACACGAGCCATGTGACATGGGCCACGACACGAGCCATGTGACATGGGCCACGTCACGAGCCATGTGACATGGGCCACGACACGAGCCATGTGACATGGGCCACGACACGAGCCATGTGACATGGGCCACGACACGAGCCATGTGACATGGGCCACGACACGAGCCATGTGACATGGGCCACGACACGAGCCATGTGACATGGGCCACGACACGAGCCACGACACGCGGCCAGCGATACGGGATTGATTTACATTATACTAGTGCACCCGGTTGTCGTGCCCGGAAAACAGCTACTAAATTTGATTGCTTACATACCTATAGCAGCGCCACCTACCGGGTCCAATTGAGATAAAAACAACCCTATCTCCCAAGTTGGACCAAATTACAGATGTTTACAAAATTTGATAAAAATTGGTTCAGTAGTTTCGGAGTTTATCTGGAACATACATCGTGACACGAAATTTTTATATATATAGATGTATAGTATATACACATAGATATTTGTACTTCTTGTAAGGAGTACTTATTTGGTACGTTTACATTTTATCTATATTTAAGTTTGTACTGAACAAAACCGTTTTCGATTTGCGACATGATGCGCAAGCGATCCCTGCATATGTTCATTCATTCCATTGATCTATGAAAGCGCATAGCGGTGTCACCGGTGTAATTTCCGATCCTATGCAATTGTCGGAATAAAAAGTAACCTTAGTAAATATTATTCTGATCCTGCAGCTATCAGCGTAGCAAGTTTCGTTGCAATTTGTAATCACTCATAATGGGTTACATACTTATTGAATTTTATTTATTTTTCAGATTGGAACAAGAGCGCAGAGACCACGAGATGGCGGTCCGCCTGGCGCGCGAGACGAACGGACACGTCGAAGGATCTCCGCCACAACTCAGGAGGTATGTCTACTATTACTATACTATTTACTCTCATATGTTCTTATTTACGATTAAATTAAACAGTCGAATATATTATATTGGTTCATTAAAGTATTTTCGTTAAATTTGTATAAAGTTTGTATAATAAATGCTTAGTGACCTATTTTACTTTTAGGCGCTCTGGTCCACTATTCCGGACCCTGCAATTAACCACCCCCCCCCCCCCCACTAGTTTTAGTTCACTTTATCGAAAATTTATACTTAAAGTCTAAGTTCTAGGAACTAAGGTGCCCCATTTATAGTAGTTTCTGCCATATCAGTACCAATAACTAATACATGATCTTTTTAAATAAATACACTATAAATTACTATGTAACAATGTAACTTAACTAAGATACAACTGACTATAAAAGCGTTATGAGACACACTGATCCAAGATTCTTGAGAAGTTCTATTTAACTGAGTTATTGATTGTGGTAGTCTTATAGACCCCGTTAATGTCAAGTGAGGCTGAAAAGCACTGGTCTCCCAGTCATATGTAAAAACATTCACTAGAGTCCGGTCGCAGAAGAGAAAGAAATTCGTACACCGACCTGTCATCTTTTGTCTTTGTCGCTCGCGTATAAACATATTGTGGTTGTGCTCACACAATTCGGGGTCACTTCACCTGTTTAGGGATACATTTTTTATTAGGGATAAAATAACTTTGCTTTAATAACTATAAAAGTTAAAGAAGTTTTTAAATTCATTGCTATAATATGCGATTATATAATTTTGTACTTTATTTTTACAGATGAAAGTCAATTTAAATATTTTAATTATTGAATAGAATAAATTTAATAATGACACACTCATATCGATTTAGTTGTTTCCTTACGGTTAAGTACAAAAAACGAACCAGAAAAAATGTAATGTTTCTTAACATTACGTACATTTATATTTATAATTACAACATAAATTTTGATAAATTATTTTTTATGTGTTTGTTAATTATTAATTGAATCTATATGAGTGTTGATACTTTAATATCACATTTCTTTATCATTAAATAATTGCTTATAAAAATAAAATTTTAGTTTAAAATGTTTTATAACTTTAGTACGAGAACCTCTTGGGGATAAGGTTATTTGACGGATAACGATATCCAACAGATAAAGCTTTTGATATGTTATTCTTTTTTACTATCAAATTCCACTATATTTATGAGATACTTCTTCTTCTTTCTTTTCTTTCTTGACATACTAAAATATATCACTGAATATCAAAAAGCAATTATCATAACGATAGAAGAAATGTGATACAATATGCCAGGAGGTAATTTTCATATTTTTCGATATTTTCATTATTACGAAATGATAAAGATAAAATAATAGCTATTTAATCTACTCTATAAGCTAGTTGCGTATTTGCTTTGAGGTCTTTATGACTCAAAAAGGTTATATTTAAAAAAAAATGAATTAGGGATTTGTCGAAATTTAAACAAAAGTTGGCTCTTGGCGCTCTCTGTTCCACTCTGAGAGCTCCACGCTGTTTAGTTATTTAACAAGCATTATTATAACAATGTTTAATATTACTAAATAAAATAGTAAATTTGACTATAAACGAAATATTGTCATAGCTTATTACGATATGTCTATACAATATTTTAATAGAAAGACTTTACATCGCAACGAATCGTATGGCTATCATGTATTGTATATCGACATATCGATAGGACTGAATCGATATTCCGATATATCATATCGTATCGGGCATCCCTATTTTAAAACTAGAAACTAGCATAAAATTATTTTCTAGCTATTCAACATTATATTTATTAGCATTACATTGGTTCCAATCCTCATTAGAAGCTTGTGGTAAATTTTGTTCAAGTTTCAATATGGACTTATACGCTTTTGAAAATTACCTCCCGTTATTCAAATTCAAATTCAAATTCAAAATTATTTATTTCATGTAGGCCAACCTGTGGCTCTTATGACACGTCACAAAATATTCATTTTACAATATTATTTATATTACTACATATTACATTGTTATAAGTTTTCTATACTAACATCTGTTTAACTTACTATTACATTGTTATAAGTTTTATAAACTAACTTGTGTTTAGCCGGATGCCTAGCCAATTTATCCAATTAAACTGTGTTAGAGAAGAATATATTCTAAATAAAATTTTATAATGCATATTAAGTAACTAAAATTTGTCATTAAGAAAGTCATTAACTTTGTAATAACCGCGACTCAGTAAGTGAGTTTTTACGCATTGTTTAAATTTGTGCAGTGGCAAATCTAAGAACTCCTTCGGAATCATATTATATAAGCGTACGCTCAACCCCACAAAGGATTTTTGGACTCTGCGCAGGCGACATGATGGTATTTCGAGTTTATGACGATTTCTAATAAGACGATTGTGTGTATCGCCTCTTTGTTTATATAAATGAATATTTCTTCTCACAAAGACTATGTTGTCATAAATGTACTGTGAAGCTACCGTAAGTATACCAATCTCTTTAAACTTTTCACGAAGAGATACGCGTGGACCTAGATTATAGATAGATCTGATGGCTCTTTTCTGCAATTTAAAAATAGTTTCAATATTAGCTGCTCCGCCCCACAATAAGATTCCGTATGACATTACACTATGGAAGTAGGCGAAGTAGATAAGCCTAGCCGTTTCCACATCGGTAAACTGTCTTATTTTTCTGACAGCATAGGCAGCTGAGCTGAGTTTTCCTGCCAATGTCTCAATGTGTTAATATAGTATATTAAGATATAATATAGTTAAACATAAGTCCACAAACGGCGATCTTCTGTACATAGCTTGTACACATTGTAATCATATGTGTTTGCACAGTTTCCCAACAATGGACTCAGTGAACGGAGAAAATAAATTGAACAGGTACAATGAATGTTGAATTAAATGAGAATGTTTTATCTTTCGCACGCTATATACCCTTCTTTCAATATATTTATTGTGACTATTTTTATTAAAATTAAAAAAAGTTTTATAAAAACAGTAACATAGATTAAATATACTAGTTTCAATATAAATATAACTTATAATATTACATTAAAAAATATAAAAGATATATTTTAGATAAATATTCCAGAAACTGAAATAGAAAAGGATGCAATAATGTAATTATTAAGTATTATAAATATACAGATACTTTTCTATCCTTCTCCTACATGGAGAAAGAGGCCTATGCCCAGCTATGGGATGTTACAGGCTGCATCAATTTAAAAAAAATAACTTATTTTTATTGTTTCGAAAAAAATATGTATTAATAATTTATATTTCATGAAAAAAAGAAGTTTTTTCCACTCTAACATTTAAAAAATAGCAAGATATTGAAAGAGGTTCTTAACAAAACTAACTCCTAACACTATGCTGTCGCTTAGTACTTCTTTCTTGCACGCGTTTTTTTTCGATTGTCAATAACGTAATGTCATACACTTTCATTATTTTTTTTTTCTTGTGTAGCTGGCGACGGTGTAAGGCCTAAGGGCTTTACTGTTAACATCTAAGTTTACAATAAAAGGCAAAAAAGTTAAACTTGATCCTTACGTTAGTTATTATATAAATTTTGATTAATAATACTCCTAAATCTAACATCAAAATACTTTTTTACTTATATTAATAAATAAGTATGCTTACATAATGAGTAAATTTTTCAATGTCTATACTTTCATAGTCACTTCCACTGCTTTATATGGCAAACGGAATATTTATCATGCTTGTTGTCAAGGCTACTTGAGAGCAATATTATTTAGCTGTGATCTTCTGTAAGGTGAAGGTACTGCTTCAGATTTTGAGCAGAACATATCCTGCAATGCCCTACCCCAGTTACTAGTCATAATAATCGCTTTAAAAATCATATACAATATGATTTCGCTGTATGACATTACGTTATATACCTAAATACTTGTATATTGTAATTAATTAGCATGTATGTAACCTGTTTAACTATCCTTTATTTAGTCTGTAGTTGTAGCTCTAGTTAGTTGTCTATTCGCAATACAGTTCTAACGAAATAAATACGAATCAAACAATACCTAACTAGCTGTCATGTTTCTTTTTTTATTAATAAGTTATGTATAATGAGATTAATTTGTAAATTTAAATATTATTTTGTTTATTCATTTTTTTTAACTCAAAAAAAATCACTACACAATTTATTAAATATATATTTTTCCGAATTAAAACAAAAAATAACAGCATGTTCTATTCATGATGGATAAATTAAAATACGCATGTTTTTTCTATTTTAATTTAATTGTAATTTTATTTGAAAAATCTTTGTCAAACTCTCTCTTAAATATCTAACTTAACGCTAATTTCGTTCGAACTGTATCGCTCACACACACACAAAGTAACCTCAGTATTGTATGTATGTCTATCACGTAACAGATCAGAACGCGTCCGCATGCAACAGGCTCTACAAGGCAAGCAGAAGTACGATCTGTCCAAGTGGAAGTATTCAGAACTACGAGACACTATCAATACGTCCTGTGATATTGAACTATTGGAGGTATAGTAAAGATTTCTTTGTAGTTTTTCTATCGATATCAAATATACTAGCCGCTTGATGTCTATATCAAAGAGACTTAGAAAAATGAACTGTAGACGTCGTTTCGAGACCAATATCCCCCACCAAAAAATTTTTTTCCATTTTTTTAAATTTTTTTAGATTGTTTGTGTGTCGTTAAAATCTGCACGATAATGCAGACTTCTGCATTTGCTAAACATGCGAAATCTGCTGTTGCTATTAGATGCGATAATCATCTAGGATTATATAACTAATTTACTTTATATTTCTCGGTAATATATGTACTAATAATATTAAGGCAAAAATTACTCAACAATTATTAAATTTCTATTGCGCAGTACAATATACTTACATAGTCCACCTTGTCATATAAATTATATTGGCTAATACACCCCTTGTCCTCCGAATAGTCATCGGTACGGATATTGAGCGCTGTCTTCAACTTTTCATGGATAACATTTAATGGATATGGATATAGATATTTGATGAATACTAAAAAAAACTAAGCTTAACGTAAAACATTACGTTTTATTTATTTTTATTTTTGTACTGAACAAAATATTCTGTTGACGACCCCCCTCGATGTGCAAAGCGATTTCCACTCTATCGCTGATGCTCAATATGAACGCCGATATATCGCATACAAGTAAAGGGCTCTTATTACTTTGACTGAGGTAAGGCACAGCAGGAAATATCCTGTTCAAAGTCTGGAGCTGCCCGACTGGAAAAGTACCTCGACCGTATAGAAAATCACAGTGAAGACACTGCTTACAAGTAGTGAAGAAGTAGAATAAAATTGTGTTCCTGTGCTGATTAAGGTAGCCAGATTTCTAGGGAATTGAGGGTAGGGTCGGCAACGCGCTTGTCTATAGGCCACGTAATCGCTTACCATCAGGCGAGCCGTATGCTTATTTGTCGACCTAGTTGTATAAATAGAATACTAATGATGCGGTCCTCAGGCGTGTCGCCACGAGTTCCACCGGCGCCTGAAGGTGTACCACGCGTGGAAGGCGCGCAACGCACGCAAGAGCACGCTCGCCGAACAGGAGCGCGCGCCGCAGTCCGTGCTCGACGCCGGTGAGTTTCTCCCCACTCTCTCTCTACCCACTCTGCACTCCCTACTCACCCCAACCTCCCCACTCATCTCAACCTCCCCACGAACCCCACTTTCCCCTCCGATGAAATCGAAATCAAAAATTACTTTATTCAAGTATCCTTAAAAACACTTTTAAATCGTCATTTTACATATTAAGGCCCTGCGCGCACTAGTGACTTTTTGTCACCGTGACTTTTTGTCACTGTCACCGCGTCCATCATCCCTAATGAAGGTGCGCGCACTTGGATGCGTGACAATTCGGTGACTTTTTGTCCGCGGAGGACGCCAACATGCCCGTGACGCGACAAAATGTCACGTGTCATATGTACGTAGGTTGGCAAACATGGTGTAGAACTTTCCACTTATCAGCCTATCACTCCAAAGCGGGTGAACCCAATACTTTTTATTATTGTATTTCTTTCTATTTCTAAAAACGAGTTCACAGACAACCTATATCTGTATATAATCTGTCACTGCAAGTGCGCGCAGTCGCGAAGGTGACGGTGACGTGACAGTGACAAAGAATTTTTTGTCACGGTGACAAATGTCACTAGTGCGCGCAGGGCCTAAAATTACATTATTTATCTCCCTTAACATACCGTCTAACACAACAATACAACAACAGCGAAGACCCCGCGGCTACCGCAAAAGGGCGACATCCTAGGGGCCCGACACCGCTACTTCCGCATCCCCTTCGTGCGGCCCGGGGGGGAGGAGCGGCGCGGCTGGTGGTACGCGCACTTCGACGGGCAGTACGTGGCGCGACAGATGGAGCTCCACCCGGATAAGACGCCCGTGCTCCTGCAGGCCGGTGAGCACTCAGATATATACCTACTGTCTAGTGTGTTCTATGTTATGTTTTATGTATTTTATGTTACGGTAGTAAAGATTATAGCCACCCCCTCTCTTCCCGTGGGTGTCGTAAGAGGCGACTAAGGGATAACACAGTTCCACTACCACCTTGGAACGTTTAAAGCCGACCGATGGCAGGATAACCGTCCAACAGCTGGCTTTGAAGTACACAGGCCGAAGACGGGCAGCAGCGTCTTCGGTGCGACGGCGCCAGCCCTGCGGTCACCAACCCGCCTGCCCAGCGTGGTGACTATGGGCAAAACACATGAGTTCACGCCATTTTTCCTATGTCCAGCCGTGGACTGCGATAGGCTGAAGTGATGACGAGTGATGTCTTCTATATACTTCTATTTCTTCCATTTTTCGTCTCCTATTCAATTTACAAATTAATATTTTGAAAATAAAGAAGAAATCTGTATGAGGCTGTCCATAAGATACGTCAAGAAGAATTTTACCCTTTTGGTCACTTTGACATACTCTCAATGAACCTCTAACAAATGTTACATCACAAAAGCTAGGCTCTCCCTCATTAATAATTTTGTGATTGAAACATACATGCTGTTCCACTCCTTACTACGTTCCTTCAAATAGGGAGTAAGGCAATGTAAGTCTGTAGTGTAATATATCACGTTCCGCGTGAAAAAAAAAATCCTAGTCCATTGTTAAATTTGGTTTTGTTTAAATAAAGGAGCTACTTTCATAGACTCATTCCGCATGATACCTTTCGTGAGCGCGTAAGTATGGCTATAATTTACAATATAACACATTCTACGAGAAAAATAATTCGTTTCTATATCGGTTTTTTTTTTATTGTATGCGGTAGTTAGTAATAATATTTCAATTAATCGACGTTTTTAGGGCTAAGAAAAGTAGTATTGGACGGTTATGCAGAAGTACGTTGTCAGTCAAAGCTATTTTAAAAAAGAGCTAGGATTTTTTTTATGTGGAACGTGATCTTTAACAGAAGGAACGCAGTCGAACCTCCTATATATTAACAATATGGTTTTTATTTTAACATTGAAGGTACATAAAAAATCTTCCCCTTGTCATAAATCGTCTCGCTAAGCAAAGACCCCTTTATGGACAGACCCAGTTATTTAAAATTGGTCCTCCGTATGCCGGATACTTTTCTATTTTACTATTTCGCTCTAGGTATCGACGACATGCAGATGTGTGAACTGAGCCTGGAGGAGACAGGTTTGACACGTAAGCGTGGGGCTGAGATCCTGGAACACGAGTTTGAACGTGAATGGTCGCGACACAGCGGCTCTCCATACACGCGCGCCCTCTAGACTGACGCGATATACGTGCATACTTAGGTAAGATGAGTTTTTTTTTTAGGTCGAAAACAAGTATACGGTGAAATCTGACCGTTTGCGATGTCTGATTTGACATCGCAAACGGTCGGTGTAGGACCTTATAGTCCCTCAAGGAGAGTTTAGATAAGACACTGGCTCACTACTACCACACTGGAGCGCAGGCGCACGTCCGCTCCGTACCACGTTCGTTACATGAATACCCTGAGTGCGTAGGTGTCTACCTTTATACACTCTTGCCCCCTCCAGTGTGGTACGTGAGACAGTGTATTGTATTCATTGTATGAATACAATACACTACATTGATACAAACACTATATCTACATACACTACAGTTGGCAACGCGTTTGCGATGCTTCTGGTGTTGCAGGCGTCTATAAGCTATAGCCCAGTAGCCGCAACCAAAAAAGTATGTTTGCAATGCAATGCTGGAGCATTGGAATTGGAGCTATAATTAACAACCTATGCGTTAAACAAAAAAAGTTTCAATTAAAAAAGATGGCAAATATTATTATCTACAATCATGATCTCTACATTTTTTGTCGTACGATGCGCGGTTCGTGAGATATTTGATAAAACGCGTTTTCCAAGATGGCGGCTGATGCAGCCCCGGCACCGCCGCGCCAACTTGGATTTACATTCAGAGGACACCCCTGAACATATTCCAAAAAAATACCCGGTACCGTACGTGACGTTGCAAAAAAAACCCCGGCTTACTGGGCTACTACGGTAATCGCTTACCATCAGGTAAGCCGTAGGCTTTTTTGCCGACCTAGTTACATAAAAAAGAAAAGAAATGAGGGGACTTTTGCACACTAGCCAACTAGTTGATCGAGAAAACTGAAAAGAATATTGTCCGACACTAATGTACAAGCGCAATAACTTGACTTTTACTCACATTAACCCTACTGACTATATTATTTTTATTTACAGGTATCGGGCTGCATTTCAACACGAGCCCATTAAATTATCAAAACATAGAAACATAGTCCAAAATTACGAGTAGTAAGATACGTCAAGTAATTTAGTGCTTTCATATGTGCCTTTACGTGTTTTAAATAGTATTTTATTACAGTTTTAAAAATCTATATACAAATATATTGATCGTAAATTATAATGTTGCGATAAGAAAAGGTAAATTCTAAAATATGAAGTCATTCAGTCAGAGGGTAGTTTGATAAATTGTATTTTGAAAAATATAGAAATTTATCCCAAAAGGCACATTACACACAGTGAATTTTAGTTCACTTATATTTTCTCATTAAAATTCTTGTATGAGAACTAGTAACAACGCTCCTAGGAGATTACTATAACAAGATAAAACTAATATATTTCTTTTGATGTTAATCGTTAGTACAACTAGGTAAGGGATGAAATTCACAAACGGAGATTTCATTTATTATTAATATTTTGAACGAATTTTGAATAATGAAATTAAAGTTATTTTATATTTATAAAATCGCTTGAAATGTGAAATATAGTTATATAATAGTGCAATATATATTCAAAGGATATTCCACCGTAGAATTGATATTTTAAATTTAAAGTACACAATTTAGTAGTAAATAGCTTTGGTGGGGAAAGTGGATAGTTGTCTTGTTGTTTGAGCATTAATTTCATAATTACATGTTTACTAATTATTAATTTGATATAAAATAACATATCAGATTGAAAACTAAAGTACAAAATAAAACAAAAAAGAAGGTATGATACAAAATTACAAATACTAAAAGTTTATACGACCGCTTTCCTTACCACTAGCTTGTAACTTAGCTAAAATTTTAAGAAATGTTAAAAATAACACTCAGAAGTACAAGTGCCTAAGTATACAATAATATATTAAATATTTTATTCGGAAATTTATATTTATTATTTTACAGTACATTAATTAAAACAAGAAGTTTGTAACTGTGATTATTTTTTAGTAGATGATTTGTAAAAAAGTTATTTATTAAAGCATTCCAAATGCAAAAGACTGGTGTGGCAGTTTTGTTATTATTTAAAAATGTAACTGAAAGTATAATTCTAACAGTATTTAAAACATTCCTATAATCAATATTCTAAAATAGAGTTTTTAATTGTGTATTATGAAATGTGTAGTACAATTAACTTGAGTACAGTGTTATAGTGAGTGCCTTTTTCATGCCTTATATTACATGACTTTTGTGTTATGCTTTACCAAATAAATTTAAGCTAATCATATTATGTTTTTTATTTCTTTTTTAACATCTCTTAATTTATTTTAAGATTTTCCTAGTGAATTTCTTAAAGAAATTATTTATAAAGAAAAAAGTCTTCAGTGGTATTTAACTCCATCTTTGTTCGTAACCATAATTTTTTTCAAATTTATAAAAAAATAATTAATACCTTAAATAAATTAACCAATGTGTCGTACTCGCTTTTGACGCCGCGCGCGCAACCTAAAAGTTTCACCGGGAGACCCATTTTCAGCATTAAATTAAATATATGTATATAATGGAGATAGAGTTGCAGGAGTTGGAAGTTTTTTATTAGAAATATCCTTCTCTTTCAGAATCTTTTTTTGAAATTTCTTAAATATTAATAGAAAAACGAAAAAAAAACGAAATACCATTTTTTTCCTTTCTTTAATTGTTTATAACTTTTGCAATTTTTTATGTGCTAATACACGCTTTTAGAACATTTTTCTAGACGTCATTCCGAATCCAATGAGCTATCACACATAATTTTAAGAGCAGTATCTCTATTTTCGACCATTTTCAACTTGTCGTCTAGACTAGAAGGACAAAGGGCCTCGCAAAGACTTGCCGCCCGGAGCCTCGCAATGGGTAAAGGGCTGCCCTTCCGAAGCGCCGGAGCCGTCACGGAATTAAATTATACCGATTAACTGTCAAATATTGAGGTTAGGTCTATGAGATTTATTTTTCTATTTTGTCAAGAACGGTGCATTACCTTGTATCGCGAGTGGTATGGGGAGTTTAGGGTGACCGCCGCCCCCCTCCCCCTCTCGCCGTTAAATTCGTGTAAAACGATCTATATTCTTATAATCTCAGAACTTTAACAATGGATATCTCCATAACTATGGGTTTCTGTTGCGTGGGAGTGGTACTAGGGGTCCTCCCCCCCCCGCACCCCTTAAAACCCCATAATTCGACGGTCCAGGATGTGGATTTTAACCAAAATATATAATTTATTTGTGGAGTTAGAAGAATTAAGGATTTGAATAATATATAGGTAAGCCTATAGGGAGAACACTCTAGGGGTAGGACAGACCTAGACCACGTGGATAGTGGGGTGCTCCGATTCGGGTTTGGGTATTTTTCGGATTTCTATATCTATATAGTGCAGTGCTGGGGGTGGGAGTGGTACCAGAGGGTAACCCCCTCCCCCTCCTCCAAAACCCAAAAAATCTATGCCCAGTTCTGGGGTTGGGGGTGGTACCAGAGGGTAAAACACCCACCCCCGCCTCCGCTCTCCCCTCAAAACCCCATAAAACGATGCCCAGTGTCATATAGCCCAAAACCCCCAACCCCCAAAACCCCAAAAATCTATGCCTAGTTCTAGGGTTGGGAGTGGTACCAGAACGTAACCCACCCACCCCCCTCCTCCCCTCTCCCCTTTAAACCCCATAAATCGATGCCCCATGTCCTATAGGCTAGCCATATATATAATAGATATTAACTTCTGATTCACGAGGACATTATAATATATATGCCTAGTTATAGATTAATTAAATTTTAATGTTGTTAGCGTTATTAAATTTTGCAAGCAAAGAGCAACACGGAGGGGAGTAGCCATAGCGTATTTTACCGATACAAAATTTTCTGTCATTTTTTGCGGGGGGAAATCTGTACTACGCACACTTTCTCAAATTCACACACAAAAATAATCGTCTGTCACTAACTCACTACGAAACTCACACGTATACCAAATTAAAAACACCCACATTCTCACACACACATAGATACATTCTGTGTCATAACAGTATTAAATATAATGAGATGCCGCAACTACACTGAAAAATTTCTTACAGCCATGGTTGTAACAACTGTCGATACGCATTATATCGATAAATTCAAATACTCGGTTAGAGAAATTAGGTTTTGAAAGTGATACAAAGGTAAGACATTATTATAAAAATGGACTTTATTTATTGAAGTGACACTTCTTTTCTTCTTTCTTTCTTCTGTCGTAAAATTTGAGCGAATGGTAACGAGGCAGCGTTATGACGTTAATTACTTGGATGGGTGACCACCTGGGAACACCGCGTGATGTTGGCTTTTGTTTTTTTTTTCAACTAGTTTTTTTTTTGTGTTTTAAATTCGGTTTTTTTTTAATTAGTTTTCTTTTAATTTGTGTTATTTCCCAAAACCTTGTCCAACACAAGCAGGAGCAAAAATAAAGCCTACAAAAAAAACTTAAAAAATTGTAAGTTGCAGCGTTAACGATTAGTTTTTTTTTTTAATTAGGTTGCCAAAGAAGTTTTACTTCTGACGTGTTCTTTGTACGCACGCACTTTTTTATATGTACTCCAATAGTTATCATTTCAAAAATACAGTGTGGCGTTAGAGTTGGTTTGGTGCCCTCGACTAATTTCATTCTATTGTTCGCCAACACTTGAAAGTCAGAGGTATTGAAATTAATGATTGGAGCATATGACACTATTTCTTGTGGGCGTCAGGTTAGTCTGTTATTACAACAAAAAAAAATTCCATGTATCCCGTAAATTTGGATCTTTAGGAAACCTGCCAAAAATTTATATAAAAAATTATGGTTGAAGTTCACACTAAGTAATTCTAGTAAAATGTTTTAATACTCGTAAGTATTGTTTTATATTTAATTTAATGCAATTTTATTATAAAACTAGCTTCTGCGTGCGACTTCGTCGGCGTGGACTCCGCTCCTATTGGTCTTAGCGTGACGATACATAGCCTATAGCCTTTCTCGGTAAATGGGCTATCTAACAGTGAAAGAATTTTTCAAATCGGCCCAGTAGTTCCAGAGATTACCACGTTCAAACAAACCAACAAACAAACTCTTCAGCTTTATATATTAGTATAGATATAAAACAATGTAAATTAAAATAAAGTTCGCAATATAATATTTTAAATAAATCAAAATCTCAAAAATGTCTGTCTGCTTCTTTGCCTTTTCCATTTTTATCGATTACTATCTACAAACAAACCGGTTACAACACTATCGCTCGGCGACCACTACTTTTCGGAAATAGACTCGGATCAGTCGCTCGACCGATCCGCATATTGTATGAGGCGAGCGGCCTGTGTTGATAAACAAATCCAAAACAACACGACCGATAGTATTTGTAATTTTTAAGTTTAAAAAATGTTTAAAAGAAGTATAAAGTAATAATGTGATTAAAAAATACTTTCATATGAAAGGTAACGCCATCTTTTTGTAAATTTGACGTGGCAGATCACTTTTTGCAGCAAAAAACAGAATAATTCGGCATTTTTTGAAGGACGTTGATTCAATCGCGCAACTAGATTTAGTCTAGTGAGCAGTGCGGCTCCAACTCCAACTAGTTTTATTGTATGCATAGGACCGCGTGGACTTGTACTTCGACAGAGGGGAACGCCTATGTATGGCTACTCCCCTCCGTGTTGCTCTTTGTTTGCAAGGGTAGAAGCCACCTTAGGATTGTCTGTTGCCAATTGTCATACGATTGTCATTTATGTCAATGTCAAATTTCATAGCTGTTTGTTGTCATGTGGCTGTCATTTGTGTTTTCTTTGGTTTCTTGATTTCAAAGCTAAAAACTTAAAAAGCTTCTTTGGAGTGCACTGTGCTTAGTAATATAACATTATAAACGTATCATTAAATCGTGATGTTTACTGAACGTATAAACTAGCATTCAAGAACTATTTCTTTGTTTACTTTATGTCATACAAATATGGAGTCAAACGGACGACTTATTGTGTTATTATTATTTATAATCACTCAAGTTAATTCTCAACTTTATGACGGTAAGATATTTGTTTTTATAATATTAGACTACTTCTTATAATTAAAATTGAATATGTAATGTCATTGTAAACAATTTCATTAAATTTGAAGATTATGAAATCATTTCAACACCGACCAATCTATCTCCTCTGTCTTCTAAATTTTACGTGACATTGGCTGAATCAACCATGCTCCACTGGTACAACTGAAACTATTAAGCCTATCAATCAATCAAATAAGAATAAAGTAGTCGAGAAATAGTTATAACTTTTTGATTGGTCAAGATTAAATACGTCATTAAGGATGCAAAATACGTTTATTTAAAAATATATACTATCTTTAGTTCACTGGCTCAACGGAACCGAGTCGACACGACCCGAGCGTGATGTGCAGTCCTTGAAACAAAATATTAACATTTACTGCTACAGTGGAACCGCGAAAAACTTATTGACGTTGTGGCAAACCGTCAAGGTAAGAAACTGTTAATTTCATAATAATCTAATCTAAGATAAACAATATCTGAACCACGAGGATTCCTAGCCTTGAAAGAAGGTTAAAGTTTTTTGCATATGTGCAGTGAAGAATTTCTTTGAACTAGCTGTACATTGTAACAGCATACATGTAATGTTAAAGTACTTTTATAAATTTTCTTTTTTTTTAGTTCCAAATAAAAATAAAAAATGATGAATTCAGTCAGTACTTTGGCGAAAACCCAGAAGAGGTCTATAAAGACTATAAGAACGATTATGGTTGGGTCTATAATCCATTCCAGAAGAAACCTTACAAGACTGTGTCACTGGATATTTTCAAACCCACTTGTATGGCAGTTAACACAAAACAGAACTACAATATTGAATTACACATTCAGAGTAAGTTGAACTTTCAATTATTTTTATAATAAGTTTCCTGTCACAAAGTAGCCATGTTCTTCTTTATCTAGTTTTTTTTTTGTTTCTTATAAAGATGGCAACTAACAACTACAGTCTGCCTGAATGTAAGTGGAAACTATAGTTGCAAGTGCATTACTGACACTAACCTCTTCCCAGAGATCTGGCCACCTTACTCATTACAGGAACGCAATACTACTTGAGAACAGTGTTAATTAGCTGTGATCTTCTGTAAGGTTGAGGTATTTCCCCAGATGAGCTACTCCAGCTATTGTGCAAGATATGTATATCCTGCTGTGCCCTACCTTACTAAAAGTTTTAGTTTTAACATATATGTCTCCAATGTATACTGTTGACTAATTAATTACTAATAATGTTTACATCAACTAATTGTATTGATGTCACTTTGTTAGCAACTTGTGAAGCAAAGAAATGTCCTTTTAATATTTCCACATGCGTATGTACACATCAAGCACTCGTAGAGTCTGTATGCTGTATGTAAATCTAATATTTTTATATAAGACTAGCTGTGCCTGCGACTTCGTCCGCGTGGAATTTAACAAAAAAGTTTTTGTTCAGTTTGCAGAGTTATAAAATAAGTAAATTTCTAAAATAAAAGTAGCCTAAGTTACTACTTATTACATTAGCTATCTGCCTTTGAAAGTCCCGTCAAAATTGGTCCAGCTGTTTCAGAGATTAGCCGGAACAAACAGACAGACAAAAATCGTAAAAAAATGTTATTTTGGTATATGTACCCCGTGTATACATCTATATGCATTTAGTAAAAAGCGCTTATTTTAATATTACAAACAGACACTCTAATTTTATTTATTTGTATAGATGACTATGCTTTAAAAGAAAGCAAATACACCTACACCTATATAAACAATATCTTACAGATAAATGTATATTTTATGGAGCTAGTGATAAAATTTACCCATTTTGTTCCAGGGGTCGATCTTTGGCGTGTTCTGATGATGATTATTGGTGTATCCCTTATATTTGCATCTCGGTCCTTGAGCGGCAACCCTGTGTTCTTTTACTTGTGTGGTATTGTGGTTGGTGTGTCGGCCTCATTCATGGTCCTTGTTTACTACGTTACCAGATTTATACCTGGGGTATGTACCTATCATTAATGTTTGTTACTTAATTTTGAGTGGTTAGCCAAATTTTGACTAAATTACTGGTGTCAATTGGGTTGATTAGAATTTTGAGTTTTTTTTTTTTTGTTATCTTTGTAGTGTATCTTTTATTTAATATAACAACAACTTTTATTTATTTATTTATAACATATTATTATTATATTTAAAAATATTTTAAATAAATTACGAAGGTAAATTTCGTGACGAGCTTTATATAATATAAATTGTATAATGACGTTATATTATGTTGATAGTAAAAGTTTTAAAAGAAAAATTTATTTTATTAATTTAACATGTGAAATGTGTATAATTATGTTTCAAAATTGAGTTGCCAGATTCCACCCTAACAACATACTAACAACATACATACATACATTGTAAATTAAATAAAAGCTTTTAAAAAAGGCAATGTGAAGTAGTATCTTTAATATAAATTTTGATTTCAGAGAACCTTAACTTACGGTCTGTTAATCGGTGGTTGGACGGTAGGTGTCTACTTAGTGCAGCAGCTATGGGAGAACATACAAAGTATTGTGGCATCATACAAAGCGTATTTATTTTGGTACACCTTGATAGCAGGCTTCATAAGTTTCGTAATCTGCTATAGAGTCGGACCACCAAAGAACCAGAGGAGTAAAAATCTAGTCATGTGGACTTTGCAGGTAAATAGTATCATTATTTAAATATAAAATAATACACAAACAAACTTACATTACAATCCCTGAAATGAATGAATGCAGATTATGCAACATTTTTTAACCATAATGTAAAAAAAAGGCACTTAAAGGCACTTGCTTTTGTGATATAAAGAGGATTTATCCCTTTAAAAAGATTTCTTTGAGATTCTTTCGACTAGAACCTACTTTGGTCATTTGTAATGTACCTTATGTCTTAATATTGTGATGTGTACTAATGTGATTTATGTCCTCGGCGATGTTGAGTTTAAAAGATTTATTTATTTCCAGGCCGTGGGTGCCTTAGTAACAGTGTTCAGCAGTCAGTATCAAGAAGCGTCCACAGCCGTCGCAGTCCTCTCATTGGGAGCTAAGTACTTCCCGAAATCTCTACTCTACTGTATACAGGGCTATTGGTAGGTATTGTTGACATTCTTTCATAAATAAGATTAAATCATGAGATTGTATATAATAGGTTGTTAACGTTAGTTATTAATGCTAATAAAAACTAGTTCATTTGCATTGAAAAATCTTGCACCTGATTTTTATACTGTACGAGGCACGTCATACATTTACCTGCCTGGATTACAAAAAGTTATCAAAGTCAAAAAATCAAAAACAAAAGTAATTTTATTCAAAAAGGCTTCAAAAGCACTTTCGAATCGTCATTTCACAATTTTTAAAGTGATTATTATTTTTATGAGAAGCTGCCACCGATTCGGAATGTAGATTCTGCAGAGAAGAATCGGCAAGAAATTCGACCCATTACAATGCCTTATGCCACACATTAAATTCATTCTCAATATCATAAAGTAACAAACCGTAAGACCTATGGAAAAATAAATTAATATAATTTAATAATATTAAATATGCGGTAGCAATGTTGGTCAGTAGTCGAACTTTTCTAACTGCGAATGCTACGGAGCTGAGTCTAACCTTCAAGGATGACAAACGGGAATTCCACTGTTTCTAACCTAATTTTATCCCTGAGAAAACTGTTGTATTATCACTACATAGTATAAAACAAAGTCGCTTTCTCTGTCCCTATGTCCCTATGTCCCTATGTATGCTTAGATCTTTAAAACTACGCAACGGATTTTGATGCGGTTTTTTTTAATAGCTAGAGTGATTCTTGAGAAAGGTTTGTGTATATAATTTAGTATACTTTTATGTAAATTAGCAGAATTACGGCGATAAATGTTGAAGAAGTCGTAAAAAATCGCGCCAACTGGGAGCTTTCCACGCAAACGCCGCGTAAACTAGCAAAGATACAGTTTAGTAATGTACTAGCGAATTCAAAATCTATAAAAATTCTACAAAAAAGTCCGCGAGAGCATATCTCTATCTCTTACGGTTGCCTTACAATAACCACGTTTATGTTCAAATTTTTAATTAAAAACATTACGTTATTTTCATAGCTATTTTCTTTAGTTCAGTATTAATCCTTATCCATATAAATATGTTAGTTAGCTTAGAGATTTAATGCAGATTAAAATTGCCTTTCACACTATATCAATCAGATGAATATTTTTTGAGATATCGTCGTTAGAAGCAATTAGCAGCGAAACATTTAAAGTTCCTAAAGCGCCTACTATGCTATGCCTACTGCGCGGCGTGAATCAATCCCCTCTGCCCCGCATGACGTATCTTTTATTGTTGAAAGTATTTAGTATCATCATTGCACCCGTGCGAAGCCGGGGCGGGTCGCTAGTTGACAATAAACCTCTCGTTATATAAATTACTAGCTTCTGCGCGCGACTTCGTCGGCGTGGACTCCGCTCCTATTGGTCTTAGCGTAATGATACATAGCCTATAGCCTTCCTCGATAAATGGGCTATCTAACACTGAAAGAATTTTTCAAATCGGCCCAGTAGTTCCAGAGATTACCGCGTTCAAACAAACAAACAAACAAACAAACAAACAAACAACCAAACAAACAAACTCTTCAGCTTTATATATTAGTATAGATAATTCGGATGTTTAATATTGGGCAACGCAAACTCAACGCACTTGGTTTTCGTTGCGCTCAAAATGAAGTTGTTATTTTTTTTTAATTAATCTTGAATTCGCGATAAAGAACTGTTCATGTCAACATTATTTATTTTTTCCTATCAACTTTAAAAATAAGCGATGTATCATCAGCAAACAGCACTATATCACAAATACCTTTAACATAAAAAAGGCAGATCACTTCACTTATTATATACTAGCTTCTGCGCGCGACTTCGTCGGCGTGGACTCCACTCCCATTGGTCTTAGCGTGATGATATATAGCCTATAGCCTTCCTCGATAAATGGGCTATCTAACACTGAAAGAATTTTTCAAATCGGACCAGTAGATCCTGAGATTAGCGCGTTCAAACAAACAAACAAACAATCAAACAAACTCTTCAGCTTTATTATATTAGTATAGATATTAAAACAAGAGCCTAAGGACCTAGAATCGATCCCTGTGGAACGCCTATTTTAGTACAGGTCCAGATGAACTTCGTTCCGTTTATTGATAGACGTTGAATTCTAGTAGATAGATATGAAGCAATGACATTAAGAGCTTTACTATTAACACCGTAATACTCAAGTTTACTTAATAGAATTTTGTGGTTCACGAAATCAAATGCCTTCGATAAATCACAAAATACACCAATAGCATTTTGTGACCTGTCCCAAGCGTCATATATATGCTTGAGAAGTGTCACACCAGCATCTTTTGTAGAGCGAACTTTAATGGATAATTTTTTTAAAGTTTTACTTAAGGACACAGGATTGAAATAGGTCTATAATTACTGGGATCACTTGACCCAAATAAAGTATTGACTTGTACTATTATATTCTGTAAGAGTCTGTAAACAATTACTAGGCAGTGGTTTCTTCTTGTATTAGCCAGAAGAATGACAGCTTAATCGACCACGCTGTTTCTGTATGAGTTGAATTTCATTTCCAAATATATTTTTTTGCATATTATATGTATATTGGGATATCCGCCAACCCTCGTTGGAGCAGCGTGGTGGATTAAGCTCCGATCCTTCTCCTACACGGGGAAGAGGCCTATGCCCAACAGTGGGATATTACAGGCTGAATCTTGATCGATGTATATTGGGGTAGGGCCATGTTTTAAGTATTATTAAGGCAGTGACAGCAAGAAATATCCTGCTTAAAACGTTGAGCAACCCAAATGGTAAATATTACTGCTCTTAATCAGTGTTGTGTTCCTGCGGTGAGTAAGGTAACCAGAGCTCCTGGGGATCCAGTTCCTTCTCTTCCGCGCTTATAATGCTTGTGGTGTTGCAGTCGTTTATAGGTTACAGTAACCGCTTACCATCAGGTGGGTTGTATGCCACCCTAATCGTATTTAAAAAAAAAAATCCGTATTGACCCCTCACCGTGTGTCCGCAGGCGGCGCCGCTTCCCGCCGCGGCCGCGCCTGCTGTCCAACGAGGAGTACTACGAGCAGGGCGCGCGCGAGACCAAGCGCGCGCTCGACCAGCTGCGCCACTACTGCGCCAGCCCCGACTGCAAGCAGTGGAGCATCATGCTCAAGCTGCACGACAGCAAGCGGTACGCACTGCATCTCTCTCTAGCACGCCCAACTCGCCCAAGCCTTATGCTGCGCGAGCGAGACAAATATATTTCTCTCATGTTGTGCTGTTACGGCTTGTGCTTTACATATTGATATTAACAGTTCGTGCTTTTACATATTGCGTGGTATATCCATCCTGCTCTCTGAACAAATGCACAACGGTATTGTGCGAATGAGGCAACAAATTTTTCATATAGGTATGTTATAGTTGCAGTTAGGCAGCCTATTGGCAGCCTAAGCAATGAAGCAATGAGTACGTCTCAACCTTCAGAGCCATGTGACTGATGTAAAAAAGTGTGTGAGTGCAATTCATACACGGCTGAAGTGAGACTTCTGAAAAGTAACCTACGAGAGATTTTATTCACGGAGAATATAAAACACTGTGTAATGTTTCATCTGTCTCATTCTCTCGCCAACTTAATTATATACATTTATGTGTTTGTTTTTTTATCGTGACGCATTTTCGTTTTATCGAGTGAGTAATAAATAAACCATTACTATTATTTTAAAAAATCGAGATACAAATCACAACCAGTCTAAAGAAGTTTCACTTCAAAATTACCTTATAAAATATATTTTAGCTAAAAAGCTACACTACACTAAAAAGAAGCATACTTTTGTTTGGTTTAAAAAGTTCCCTTTTTTATATATGGCCTAATTTTTTAATAATATTTTTTTGTCTTTATCAACAGTCTATATTTTCTAACAGACTTCCGCTCAGTGTTAAATCCAATTTAGGAATGGTTTGATTTCTAACCCTTTATCATCCAAGTATGTTTCGTCACTACCCCCACCATTATTATCATAAAAATTTTATTACAGATTCGCCAGTTTTGTAGAAGGCGACTCTCATCTAAGCGACGATGAGGTAATAAATTACGAGTCTTACGCGTTCTCCATGGAACACCCCAAGCCCGTCGCTAACTCAACCAGGAACATGGAGATATCTGATGATGACTCAGACTACGATGATGATGACTGAGATGATGAAAAGTCAATATGGTCTTCACTGAAAGAAACATTTCAGAAGGAAATTCGACGATTCGAAGAAGTTTGTTGTTCCCAGATTTGGGATGATTTGGTGATTGTTGTCGAATGGGAATTTGCCATTTTATAACAATGGCTAATTGTAACATTACATTAGGGTTGCGTTAATTATTTTTGAAATATCATTTAAAAAAAAAATTCGAACTCTTTTTTAATTTCTTACTTAATTTCTGTGCTTTCTTTTAAATTACTTATGCAATGTGTGTGTGTTTTCTTAAATTAATTATGTACAATAAAAATAAATCGAATACATTGATCTCAGTTTTTATACAATTGTGTAGTCTTTCGAAGAACAATTCTATTTCAGAAACTATTTTGTTTTTTGTAAGCTTTGTAAACTGTTCTATTTCTCTTATTCTTCTTGATTTGACAGTTGTAAATAAATTAGTTTTAATATAGTTTTAATTTGTATTTTATTTTAAGGTACATATTATACTTTATTATAAAACAAGTTTGTTCCGAGAACTGACCTTGTGAACAGTGGCTGTGTGTAACATATTATGTAGGAGTTGAATCATATTACTATGAATTCTTTATCTGCCAATCTGCAGTGGGAGGAATGGTGGATTAAGCTCTGATCGTTCTACTAGAGAGTTTCTCCTACAGAGAAAGAGGCCTATGCCATGTTACAGGCTGAATCGTCATTTGAATGATTTAATTTTCTTTTTATATTTTTGCTATAATATTTGCAAATTGCAACACATATTTTTGAACTAAGGTACACAGTAATAAATTATGTTTTTCTGCATATATAAAATAATGTTAATATTGTAATATTTTTGTTTTGTAAGCAAGTCTTGAGCCACTGATTCTTCACAATTATTAAAAATAACTATTTTTCACATTGAGACAGTCTCTATAGACAAATTTAAAAAGGTTTTTGCAGAAAAAGTCATTTTGTTAGTAAAGATTTTATTTCTTAGAATTAAATTATTTAAATTAAATTACAAATTGACAATACGACATTACTGATTAGCACCATGTGTTTGTAAGGCATTTTTAAGTTTAAATAAAGATTTTTTTTTATTATTATAATTATTTTTCTATTACCCTTAAATTAATAAATTAATATTTTAAATAACGTTTTTAATTTAATTATGGCACCAAAAGGGGCCACAGTTCAATTAAATACTATGAGAAGCCTAAAGAATGAATAAAAATTTGCACAGCGAGATGCTTTTATTTGAAGTCTGCTGTTCAGTTTCTTTATATGTAATTGTGGATTTTTTTCAAATATTGAATTAAAAAATATAAGCATTTTAAATATTTTTTAGCAATATGTCATGGGTTGAATGAGATTATGTATATGAAAAATAAAAACATTTTTTTCTACGCCACTATTGTTGAATTGGTTGGGTTTCAATTTGCGACAAAAAATAAATAAAACTAATATTTTTTACTTATTTATAAGAATTAAATCGCAACACTAGCAAAATGTAATCAGTAGGCAAAGGCATTATTTAAGCAAAATATAAAAAAAACAGTGGCCCCTAGAAATATTAAGCTTTTCTTATATTAAAAAAAAAGTGCAAGAATATTTTCATCTTAAAAACTTCAAGCTTGTTTGTTACAAAGTAGTCATTCTATCACACTTATAATAAAATTTATTCCATTATTCTCTTCGGTATAAAATATGATAATTTACTGATAATGAGTCAATCAACCTTGAATACAGTAAATTGAAAGTAGTTTGTGAATACTTTTAGTTTATTTTAACATACTTTTCACATATAAATAAATAAAATTAACAACTTGCATTGGCATTTGTGGATTTGATCTGTTTATGGCAATCATTTATAAAGGCCATAAGGATTTTTGTCATGGTCTGGGCGTTTGTGCTTGTGTATTGTGTGTGACCCCCGATACGAAAATAAATTCCCATCTAGGGGCTGAGTGTGAAACTTACTATTATGTTTCTTAATTATTATTCAATTGATTGGATATTAATCCAATGTAAAAATATTCAAAACATTTTATAACATACAAACATCTATCAAAAAGATTTTAATATTATTAAGATTTTTAGTTCTACAGACAAACTTAATATCTAAATATTTGTTATGACGAGCTATACTATTAAATATTTGTTATACACAGTATTATTTTAAGAGCGAGCTCTGGAAGCTTTCTTGCTTTTGTCGAGGGTCTGTGGCGGTGGGGGTGGCTTGGCCGACATGTGGCGACTGTACAACCTGCAACATAAGGAAAACATTAAGTTAAATACATAAAAGTCATAATTATAGTGTATATTCTCGTAGTTGAAAAAAAAAGAATTGGTTGTCTGTAAAGTTGGTTTAACGTGACAACGTCATAACAAAACATCTCAGACGCATAGGACAATTGAGTGGAAGAGAGATAGATGCGGTGCAATGTTGAATAAAAAAAAGCATGAATGCAACTTTTTTATTTTAATTTTCTTTTATATTTTGATAAGAAATGTTTAAAGTTTCCTAATCTCACTGAAACCATTAAGCTGTGTTTGGCACAGCACAGCAAGGAAATTATTATATATTATAGAAGAAATTATGAAACACGTATTTCTACAAATCATTAGCACTAAGTATTAGTTAACAGTCTAAGTAGTATACAATTACTCACACTCTGTAAGTCTCCGAGCGCAAGTAGTCGAGCACATGCGAGGGTCCCAACTTCAGCTGATCTTCGATGGGTGGAATCCAGAAGTTACCTTCTAATCTCAACACTGATTTGTTACTGGCAAGGTCGAGTGTACCTGAAAAATATAATGTACTAATAACTGGAATTTTTGTCAAAGTTAGTTATTATTCTAGCAGATGAGAACAACACAAAACTCAGTCTGCGTTCGCGCGTGCGTGTGAGCGAACGTACTACTAGCGCGCCTACTTTGTTTCGGTGCAATGGCGTTAGATACTGTAAAGTGTGCAAGTTGTAATATAGTGATAAACGAATTATTAGCATTTATTCAAAATAAAGCGGATGTTATGGATGAGGTTTCTCTTACACAGATATGTTGTGAAAGTTTTGGCGACAGTGATATTGCCGCGGCGAAGAAATTACTTTTTGATGCTGTTCCTAATTCAAAGCGGAAACTACGTAAATGCAAAGGAAAAAATTTGCGAGATATTGATGATATCATATGTCTTCTAAAGCTTACTGATCCAGAGGTAGTACCCATTTTCGTTGCGCGTGATCTACAAAAATTACCCCCAATATCGTTTGATCACGTAGATGCGACAAAGCTGTTGAAGGATATTCTTATACTACAATCAGACATTAAAGTACTTAAAAGTAATTACGTTACTACGACGCAGTTGTCGGAGTTAAAAAATGAAATTGAGTACTTAAAGAGTGCGTCTGTTGCTTACAATAATTATGATTTTATAAATAGAAAACGCGGCGCATTTATGGCAAATTTGGAAAACTTTGACAGTGGTCCCATGGCATTACAGCAACAATTGAACTCGGAAAGCAAGGATACATCTCCAAAATCCATGTCACATTTAAAAAATAGCAGTATTCACTGTTTTGAAAATGTCGGTACACAAAAATCATTTATTTCAACACCAGAAAATACGGTAACCGACGACGCGGGGCGATCGGGACATACGCATGCGACAGAAAATATAAGAGCGTGCAATATTGTATCTCTCGCTCAACCAGATGCACGTAATGAGTCAGAATCGGTCTTTGTCAGCTTGACGAGTGAACAATGCAAGACCCCTACCACGCGCTCGAGTCTCATGAACTCGAACGTAGACACTAATCACTCGGTCGAGTTTCAAAGTAATAAGCGCAAGTCGATAGCAGAGGTATTAAAAGCGAGTAATGAGTGTAAACAAATAGTAGGGGAAAAATGGAATGTGGTTTCGAGAAAGAAACGTAATAAGCCGTTATCTAGTGGACAGAGAGGAAAAGCTTATGTTGGGCCGGAAGGAAAATTTAAGGCAGCTGACATAAAAGTGCCATTATTTATCTCATATGTCTCCAAAAATACAGATGAGAGAGATATAATTCAGTACATAAAGGATAGCGCTCAGGAAGATGTAACTCTGTTCAAAATTAATAGAAAAACGGAAAATAGTTATAATTCCTTTAAGTTGTATGTTCCCACTAGAAAACTAGACTTATTCCTTAGCACTAATTTTTGGCCTGATGGAATTACTTTTAGACGTTTTATGAATGAAACGTATAGAAGGAAAACTGGCATAAGTGAGCAAACATCATTAAAACAATAATGGATAGATGTTATAGTCAAACATGTAAACTTGTGAGTTTTAACTGCAAATCGGTGAAGCGCTCTGTCGAAGCAGTTAAATTTTTGTGCCAATCTGCCGACATACTTGCTCTTCAAGAAACGTGGCTGCTTTCCCATGATATACCGTATCTCGGTCAAATACATGACGATTTTGAGTACGTAGGTAAGTCAGCCGTGGACTTAACAGCGGGGATATTTAGAGGAAGACCGTACGGTGGTGTAGCTATTCTGTGGCGCAAGCGTGTTTTTAAATCTGTGACAGTAATCAACTGTGTTAGTGCACGTTTGTCGGCTATTAAAGTGTCTCTCGAGAACAAATCCATAATTGTGTTTAGTGTCTACATGCCAACGGACAGTAGTGAAAATCTACTCGAATTCACAGAGTGCTTAAGTGAAATCAGTGCTATAATTGAAGCCAGCAATATTGAAACTGTCTATGTATTAGGCGACTTTAATGCCCACCCCGGTGAGCTGTTTTGTAATGAACTATTAAACTTTTGTTCCGAACAAGAATGGTTATGTGCTGATATTGAAAAATTAGGTTTAGGATCGAACACTTATACATTTGTCAGTGACGCGCACAGCTGTGAGCGATGGCTTGACCACTGTGTAGTTACGCAGTCTGCCTGGTTAACAGTTGCTGATGTTGGTGTAATAAGGGATGTTTTCTGGTCTGATCACTTTCCCCTTTTTGTGCAGTGTAAATTAGATAGAATTAGTCCTAAGATTGAAGTTAGTGATGCGCCACATAGTAAAAATAATAAAGTCATATGGGGTGAAAGGGATAGTGAACAAATAAATGCGTACTATAATATATGTAACAGTAAATTTCGATTAATTGAATATCCGCAGGATTTTGGTTTATGCAGTAATGGACACTGTAATAATTATGAACATAGGCTTGTACTTAATGATATGTATACGAACATTGTTAATATTTTATCGGAGGCCGCTGAACAGAGTCGAGTGAAAGCTCAGAAAAATGGGCATGTTGGCCGTGTCGTTGGGTGGAATAGGCACGTACGAGATGCTCATGCGGAGGCCAGGCTTACATATCAAACATGGTTGAGGCACAATAGACCAACTAGTGGTAATATATTCAACGATATGTGCCATGCGCGTAAGGTGTTTAAAAGTAAACTTCAATGGTGTCAGAATCACCAAGAGCAAATTAAGCTTGACATTTTAGCATCTCATCATAAGGCTAAAAACTTTCAAACATTTTGGAAAACTACAAAAAAGTTTGATGTTGGGCCTGGTCTGCCTGTGAGTGTTGGTGGTGCTGATCGGCCTGACGGCATCGCTAATATGTTTATGGAACATTTTAAAGTTAGTTCTCCTCTGGGTTCATCGCTGCGAGTGCTCGATGAAGGATGCTGTCGTGATTCTGATTTGGTTCGTTTTTCTGGCAGACAAGTAGCAAGAATTATTAAGAAAATGACTAGAGGAAAGTCACCGGGTCACGACGGTCTAAGCATTGAGCACTTGCAGCATGCCGGTCCTCATTTACCCGGAGTGCTCGCTATGTTTTACTCATTATGTATGTGTCACTCGTACCTGCCTAGTGATCTCATGCGAACTATTGTCGTGCCTATTATTATGAACAAAACAGGTGACGTTGCTGATCAGTGTAATTATCGACCCATCTCGTTGGCTACCGTCATCGCAAAGGTTCTGGATAGTTTACTAGACGAGCGACTAGATAGCTTGTTACAGCTACACGATGCGCAATTCGGGTTCCGTAATCATCTGGGCACTGAAGCTGCGATTCTTAGCCTCAAACATACAGTGCAATATTATACTAAAAGACGAACACCTGTCTATGCTTGTTTCTTAGACCTCTCTAGGGCTTTTGACCTGGTGTCGTACGATGTGCTGTGGGAAAAGCTGCGAGAAAGAAAAGTGCCAGCAGAACTGCTGCGTATTTTACAGTACTGGTATTGCAACCAGGTAAATAGTGTGCGATGGGCCGATAAATTCTCTGTGCCGTATGGTTTGGAGTGTGGAGTTAGGCAGGGAGGCATAACGTCACCTAAGCTTTTTAATCTTTATATCAACGATCTAATCGTTGAGCTCAGCAGTAAAAAAATCGGATGCCGCATTGATGACATCAGTATTAATAACATTAGCTATGCGGACGATATGGTGCTGCTGAGCCCATCGGTTAGAGCACTTAGAGAGCTACTTGCCTCTTGTGAGGGCTATGTTCGTAAACATGGTCTTATTTACAATGTTAAAAAGAGCGAAGTCATGGTTTTTAAGGCCCACGGTGGTAAGTGCCCGGAATCCGTGCCCGTAATAAAGCTAAACGGCAGTGAACTAAAACGAGTCTATCAATTTAAATATCTCGGCCATTGCGTAACCGATGACCTTGATGACCTGGCGGACATTGAGAGGGAGCGCAGGGCGTTGGCAGTTCGATGTAATGTATTGTCTCGCAGGTTCGCACGTTGTAGCGCAGAAGTTAAAGTTATGCTTTTTAAAGCTTATTGTCAAGTATTCTACACGTGCAGCCTGTGGGTCAACTATACGCAGAGGGCTGTCAGCGCTCTCCGAGTCCAATATAACAACGGATTTAGAGTGTTGATGGGGCTGCCCCGATTCTGCAGCGCGTCAAGTATGTTTGCAGAAGCTAATGTAAATGACTTTTATGCCATCATTAGGCAGAAATCTGCCTCGTTGCTGCTTAGAGTGCGGGCCAGCTCCAACTCCATTCTGAAGACCGTAGCCGAGAGGTACGACTCTCTAATTATTAATCATATAGTTAATAAGTGTATTTCTGGCAACAAAATTGTAACTAAATACTAGATTTCTACTAACATAGATTATAAGTTACCATTTATTATTGTTACTAACACTATGGATGTTACTTATCCGAAATAAAAATTATTATTATTATTATTATTATTAAAACTTCTGAAAAAGATATTTATATTTCAAAACATAATCATTTATTTCATTATCAGTTATATTTTTTTTCCAGATAAGAGTCATATGTGTCGAAAATAAAACTTATTTAAATAATAATAAAAAAATTATGTTTAATATCAAAAACATATTTCCAAACTTAACCTGACAATGAATTAAAACACACACAATATGTCAGAAGAAGTACAACTTCTTTGGCAAAGTAATAAAAAAAAAACAAATAAAAAACAAATTGAAAATATAAAAAAATAATTAATTGAAAAAAAAAAACAAAAAGCCACGTTACGCGGTGTTAACAGACGGTCACCCATCCAAGTACTGACCGCGTGATAGGTTGCCGCGTTAGCGGTCGCTCAAATTTTACCTCTCATGTGCCTAAAGAAGTTTCACTTTAAAAATAATAATACTAAACAAATTATATTATGGTACCATCACAGTCTTTTTGCTACAAGTCTTTATTTATATTTAAAATTCCAGGTAACAAAAAATGAATATTTAGTTTCCAGGTGTAGTTTTAAAGCTATTTTTATGTATGACCATATTCTCCTCGCTAGCTGAGCTACTTCGGTTTCAGTTATATATCCTACTAGCTGTGCCCCGTGGTTCCCCTGCGTTAATTTGAGGAAAATCATAGCTATAGCCTTTCCTAATTTCAAATTTGTAGGTGTATTTTTCACTGGACTTTCATACAAACAACCATCCCTTGTTTTAACCCTAAAAGGGGGTTGATTTCTCAAAAAAACATTATTAGTACATCTCATCACCGTCTATAGACCATACATTTTGAATTTCAAGTCTCTTACTTCAAAAACATAGGACTTTCATACAAACTTCCAACCCCCATTTTACCCCCTTAGGGGTGGAATTTCGTAAAATCCGTTCTTAGCTGACCTCTACTCGGCGAAAGGAATATTCCTACCAAATTTCAAGTCTCTAGGCCTCATGGTTTCAGAGATATCGTGATGAGTCAATGGGTGGAAATCTCTTTTATACATATAGATAACATTTTCGAGGTCCTAGGATATTCCATAAGAATTACCAAAACCCAACCAAACCACCATAACCAAAACCAAACAACCAAACAACCATATTATAACAATAGACTGATTAATTTTAAGTCAAAATATAACTTTTCTTTCTCACCAGTGCACCACAAAAATATTTCATCTATACAAAGCATGTTCTTAAATACTTAACTCATATGAATCAGTTTTTACCTATTTCTGGCGGCAAGACGACGAGACGGTTTCCTTGTAAATGCAATTCCCTCAGTCGAGTTAATTGACCGAGTTCCTTTGGTACTTCAATTAAATCATTCTCACGCATGGATAACTAATGCAAAAAAAAGAAATTAATTAATATTAAAACATTCTTGCCCTCTCTTTTAACTTTATAAATATTTTAACTAAAAACCTTGTATTATTGTTTAGTTTGACTGTATATCATAAGAATTTCTTATTTGTATATTTTCTAGGAGTACTATAATAAACAAGTAATATAATTAAAAGAAAACAAAAAACCCGCCTGCGTAAAAAACGGAAAGAGCAAAGTCAAAATTTTTTAAACTTTCTTATTGTATTTCTTTATTATTATTACGGTAATAATAATCATAATATACATTTTCGAAATCCTTGTATTGAGCCCTTTAATTTGATACCCATACTATAGTATTCTAAAAAAAAATTTATTTCTTCATTAACTACAATGGCTTCGCACAGCCGCCATGTTTGTTTTTTTTTAATGTCACCTATCTAAGAACACTTGGGCTGCTAAGACAAATCTAACGATATCTCAATTATGCAAATCCGTTCAGCGGTTCTAGAGAAATGAGGTAATTAAGAATATTACATACATACATACAAGATACGCGCGAAAAACATAACCCTTCCTTGGCAGTCGGGAATAATGTGTAAATATCCTACTGTTGACCAAGGGCCATGTTTACTGTACTGGTGAGAAGAATTACAGTTCCAACAACTGTTTTCATTAGATATAATCACTGTAGTAAACTTTGTAAATGTAGACCACTTTGTAGGTAACAGAATTATATATTTATATCATATTTTCCTTGTATTTTGTGACACAAATGCGGAAAAATATCAAAATATATATAATATATAAGTATAAATATTATACTCACAATTTGTAAATTCTTTAAGTTTCCAATCTCGGGTGGTAGAAATTCAAAGTCGTTATCTCCCAAATACAAAGCTCTGAGACTTTCTGAAACATGCATTAACGAGAAATTGTGTTACTTTTAAATAAAAATAAAAAAAATTTATTCAGCTAAAACTTTTTATAAGCAATAATGGACCTAATGGCTACAAGATACTGGCTAAATGAATAGCATTGCTAGGGTTAATTTAATCTTCAAAAAGTTACCTACTTTCCTCCACTCACCCATTATTACTATTAATAACGCGTATTTACTTGGCTATTTTTTTCATCTACCTACGTTGTGTTACTTGTTGATGTAATTGAAGTCAGTATCTTTTTCATTTGCGAGCAAACACAATTATGAATAGTAGTTCCCAGTAATCCAGTTTTTACTGTAAAATTTACATACAACTATGTTAACAGCTTTTACTGTATACTCACCCATCATAAAAAAGTTTCCTGGCAAAGTTTTTTCATTCAAATTATTATAAGTCAAGTCCAAAATTTCCAACACAGGGAATGCACCAAACCCTCTTGGTAGAGTGTAAAGCCTATTGAGGGATACATTTAAAATGCGGAGTTTTGGTAAAGATGACAAACTGACTGGTAACTCTTCAATGTGGTTATTAGCAAGGTTCAGAATTTCCAAATTGATGAGGTTTGCTAAACCGGCCGGAACAACTTGTATCTTGTTATGGCTTAATGTTAATCTTGTTATATTATCTAGGCTAACTGAAATACAAGCGAAAACATATTATTGAAATTGTTAGCTTAATCGTATTAGATCATCGCCCAATTAGAATATTATTATTCCAACAACTTAGTTATAAGAAACTGTCTTTTAAATTTTAATTCACAATTTATTCGCATTTTAAATATTTTTTTCTAGTAATAATTAACACATGAAATCTTTTATTATCAAAAATTAAACATCTTGAAAAACGATGCAAAACTTGTTATACTATTTATGGAAAAACAAGTTTAGGAATGTCAACTCACATAGGCCAGGTATTTCGTCCAAGCTGGAAATTCCCTTATCCACTAGATCAATTTCTGGATTATTTATTTCTTTCGCTTCTTCGATAACTTTTTTAGCTTTCGACATTTTGGCAGTGTTTGGAATACAGGAAACTGGAGGAGGATGACTCATTTTTTAGGCAATAGGCAGGCGCGTTACGCGCAGTGTTGCCAACTTTATTTTTACCAATCCACCAAATGAGGCCGTGTAAACCACCAGAAACCACTAAAACTTAGCGACCTCTCAAATCACCAGAATTCCACTAGAAAACCCAAAGACAACGGCTACCTACCTAAACATAATTTGAAAATAAAACAACAACAACGTAATTATCATCTTGAAACAAAATAATTATTTAAGTTACGTACTACAGGAAACAATTAATGTACTTGTACAGAAAGTCTGTTTCCCGAACGATACAATCTGGGTGCCTTCAAGGCCAGAGTGAATAGGCTGTTATTAGGCAGGCATGCTCCACCTTCGACCGCATCATCACTTAACATCAGGTGAGATTGCGGTCAAATGCCTGTCTATTTGTCATAAAAAAAAGAAAAAAGGAAACAATTAGGTAAGTACATAACTACCTAACTAAAGAAGATCGTCTTCTGAGGAATCAGCTTCATCTGCACTTTGCATATAATAAAATTCTTTAGTGTTAATTTCTTGAACTACGGCATTGAGTATTCATTTCATCAATTCAGCCTATTGCAGTCCACTGCTGGACATAGGCCTCCCCAAGTTCACGCCAGACATCCCGGTTTTCCGCAATCCTTAATATCCAGCCTACACCGGCAATCTTACGTAGATCGTTGGTCCAACGGGCTGTAGTACGTCCCACACTGCGCTTGCCAAGACGCGGTCTCCACTCCAGGACACGTCTACTCCAACGGCCATCGGTCCTGCGACACAAGTGACCAGCCCACTGCCACTACAACTTGCAAATTTTGTGGGCTATGTCGGTTACTTTCGTTCTCTCACGGGTAGCCTCATTTCTAATTCTATCTTTGAGAGAAACCCCAAGCGTAGCCCGTTCCATTGCACGTTGAGCGACTTTAAACTTGTGGACCAGTCCCTTCGTCAGTGTCCACGTTTCGTACCATATGTTAACACAGGCAGGCCGCATTGTTCGAAGACTTTTGTCTTTAAGCATTGCGGAATCTTCGAAGTGAAGACTCGGCGAAGCCCGCCAAATGCCGCCCAGCCCAACCGGATCCTCCTATTGGCCTCCTTCTCGAAGTTGTTGCGGCCTAGTTGGATTGTATGGCCTAGGTAAACATAATCCTGAACAACTTAGAGAAGGGTACCATCGACCGATACAGGTCTCGGTATGGTTGTTAAACATATCTTTCGTTTTGTCCAAGTTCATACCGAGACTGACTCGTCGGGAGGACTCGCTTAGGCCGGACCAGGGACAGACCGTGAGGTCAGGGGGCCCTGGGCTAGTACTAATTAGCGGCCCTGGGTAATACTAATTAGGGGCCCACCAAATTTGACCACGATTGAGATATGAATGTGTAAAGAATTTAATAAAATTATTGATTCTTTCGCATTGTCGTCTATTTTTGACTTCGAATTGACTTAGCTGGCTGACTGGCTGGCTGGCTAGCCCCTTGAATCCACGGGGCCCTAGGCTGAAGCCCAAAAAGCCATATAGTAGATCCATCCCTGGGCCGGACAGCATCTCGCCTAGCTCATCAAACGTCTCCGCAAACATAACGATATCGTCGGCGAAACGAAGGTGAGAGATGTATTCGCCGTTGACGTTGATGCCTCGTCCAAGGTATTAAAGACTTTAAGTATTATATAATTATTTATTACAGCATTTCCTTTCGCGTGTAATCAAAGTTCATTCGGTTTCTCTGTTTCGTCTTAGTCTAGTACAGTCATTTGGTGCTCAAAAAGGGGTTACCTGGAAAGTTTTCCGGTAGTTTTGAAAATTGGTGATTTTATAGATTTCGACGTGCTCTTTTCGAATTTTCACTTTGCCACCTCGTATCTTTGCCGCTCGCGCCGCCATATTAGAAAAATGGCGCTCAAATACAGTTTTTTGAGAGAAACAAACTATGAATATTTTTGTAACTTTAATGGCGTGATCTTGTTAATTATGTATATAAGAAAGGCTCTACGAAGCGAAAAATTTTTACGACAATGTTTAAACATATTTTTTTTTTTTCATTTACAATTATTGAGACGTAATTTCGAGAAACTTTTGTTTGTTAATAATCGTTTAACTTGTTGAAAAATTAAGTTTAAGTAAAATTTCCAACGGGAATTAAATATTTATAGTGTTTAGAATACACCATAATTTTTTCAAATGAAAAAAATATATTCAAAACTTGTCGACTGGACTTAACGAAATATAATTATGACACTTATACGCTTGTTAGAGTGGACTTTGCAGCTCTCCTACGCTGAAAATATTGATTTTCCAAAAAAAGGTGACTACATAAATTGTAGAAAATTTTCTCTAGTTTAATTTATTACATAAATATTTTTATTGTAAAATGAGTTGGAACGGAGTTATTCTCAAAAAACTATATTTGACCGCCATTTTTCCAATAAGGCGGTGCGAGCGGCAAAGATACGAGGTGGCAAAGTAAAAATTCGAAAAGAGCACGTCAAAATCTATAAGATCACCAATTTTCAAAACTACCGGAAAACTTTCCAGGTAAAACTACCAAATGACTGGACTATTTATAATACTAAATAATCGCTCTACATCTGCGTTAGAGTGCGGTTAACTGATAGAGATATCGCAAATGTGACTAAATCTTTAAATATGTTTAAAAAATCCTCGAAAAATACTAGATCATTTTTAGTGGTAAGCTCCGAAGCTTACCACTAACTGTAACAAACCCAAACCACTAAAAAATCCACTAGCCACTAAAACCAATTTTTTCCCGCCATGAGGGGTGTCCAAACCACCAGATCTAGTGGAAAATCCACTAAGTTGGCAACACTGGTTACGCGTATCACAATGTGTCAAAATTTCAGCCAATGAGAAGTCTTATTTTTTTATTTACATTTATGTGGTTGGACCATAGATATAATAAAAAGAGGATAGGAAGTTAATTGCATATACAATTTTTTGCTATACGTATACCATGTTAATATATACCTCAATAACAAAAGTATATCTGTCTCATTCTAATACGTAGTAATTTACATATTAAAATGAGTATAGAGATAATTTCATTGTTTCAAATTTTTCGTTGTCAGTTTTCATGACATCATCAAACTCCGCCTTGAAGCCAAAACGCCATTTTTAGTCGACATTCCTAAAGGTAATTCGTCTGTCATAAAAACGTTTTTTGGACTAAAGTTGTTATTAATTCTGTTAAACTGTGTGTGTTTTGGTGATTTTGTAAATATATGAAGGATATTTGAGCAAAATTAACATGATAAAGTGTTGCATCAGTGGATTCAATTGAAAATCTAGAGAGAATGACGGAGGATTATCATTTTTTAAGGTTAGTTGTAGTTTTTTCTTATATCCGTGTATATTTTTCGTGTAAGTTAAGTTTTAGCTCCATAATAGGGATTGAAGATTATGTTTTTCGCTTTTATACATAGTCATTTCTATTACTAACACCTAAATAATAAAACAGTTATGTTTGGAATGTTTACATACAAACGTAGTGATGGGCATCTATTATGCAATTGTTATGCAAGTTTCGATTTATCGATACATACTCCATAATATTTTTCTGATTAACTATAGTTACGACAATACAACGATATAAAAGTAATATTCTTATAGATGTTCCTTATAGTCTCAACTATAACTTTAAATTTTTTTTATCAATGATATATGCAGTGCATTGTTTAGATTTCCGAGGAATGTAGACTGTTTAACTGTAGACTTGCTGATTCCTACTGGAACACCTGCCTCCTTTTAGAATAAGAGAGAGGAAGAGTGTGCTTTTAAATATTAATATAAATTTTCTGTTTTTTTTTTTTAGTTTACTTCACCATGATCGCCTGACTTGAACCCCTTGGACTTTTTTTTATTGGGGATGCATTAAAGAAAAATTTTATAATAAAGCAGTGTCGACAATCGAAGAATTGCGCACACGTGTGCAATTAGCCGCTCGTGAAATTGAAGTATTAGGCTATGCACGCCGTACCAAAAGTTCATTTATAAGGCGATGCCGAGCCTGCATTGCTGCCAATGGAGGACATTTAAAACATTTTATGTAACATTTGCAACGTAAACAACGTAAAATTTTATGTAATAAATGCATTTTTACTATAAAAACCTTTGTTTTTTCTTTATCCTAACATTTAAGTGACACAAAACAAACTTACCGACCGTGATAAGTTCTTTCGCTCCTACAAAGTAATTTTGCTTGTCAAGCACTAATTGTTGTACGTTTTTATAAAGTACACAAACTTTAAATAATGGGCAATTATAGTGCAGTACATTTTTTTTCACAATTAATGGTTAAAACTTGACAAAAAGTAATGAATAAAAATAACTTCTAACGTCAATTTTCATATGATGCCTGAAATAGTAATTTCATCAGATAATACAAGTATTCCCGAGTAAAAAAAAAGTACACTATAATACCCTTATTTGTAAAAACTACGACAAAAATACTAACCGCGGTAGATTTTTTTTTTAAAACGAAAATATTCACAATTTTCACAGTGTTAGCAACCTTGACAAAAGTACATTTTCTTGAAGTTCGACATTAGGGCTATCCCCAGTTAACTGATTATCCACTATTTACGACAGACTGTATATTTTATAAATTTTTAATGGAACATTTTGAAAATGACAAAATTTTTAATAGTGCCAATAGTGAACATGATAGTTCTCTTAAATTACATACAAAAAGACACTTCATTTTTATTTGTATAGATGTAAAGCCAACACTGGTCGAGGGTGTTTACTGTGAAAAATATCTGTAAATTATACTAGAATAGCATTACATCGATACGGATACTATCGACCAAATGGGTACAACTACAACACTATTCACTGTGGGCGGAGTTGCGCCATATTGGAGAAGCATTTGGCTTCTGATCACGTGACTATATGGCATATCCTCTTTTTATTATATCTATGGGTTGGACAAAATTAGAGCAAAACAAAATGGCTGCCAACAGACTAAAAACCAGACCGTGCTAAAAATAAAAACACTATAATTTATTAATTTAATATTATTTTAATATATCATGGTGTGTGTTAAAATACTTTAGTAGATCTTTTTGTGAAAATTTCTTTCTTTTAGTGCGTTTTCCAATTACAGAGCATATTGCGACTCAGTGGCGCACAATACTAAACCACTGAGCCACCACTGCTGAGTTGGTATCCATTGCAAGCACGCACACGGAAGCCCTACTTTTGAGAGTGCTCGTTGTGTGAAGCGTTGCTGTAGCTTTGGAACTTTCAACGTTGAGCATTGAGCATTATACCGCATAATGCGCTTTAGTGCTGATATTGGAAAACGCACTAAGTAAAATAAAATTCTTAAATGGTAATAGTCCGTGTTTAATTTAATTTGACACTTGACACTCTTGACAGTTCATTGTTCACGATCATGACAGTTGTTTACTTATTTCTAAGGTTCAAGGTTCAGCTGTATATGATAACGCGTACAGCTGTTTTTCCTTTTATCGTAGTCAGAGGTAAATGTAAAGATACGCCGTTCTAGTTTTCTGTATATCAATTAACAACTATTGTTATTCGCTAATTACTATATTGCAGTTACGTAATTGTATCTGATTTTGTGTATCTCCAACTATTGTTATCAAGGATTACTCTGATAATAATTATGTTGAAAAATTGATAGGTAACTTTGTTAAGAAAAATCATATTATCCATAGGTAATCGCCACATTTTTGTATTAAAATAATTCAAAGGCTTGTAGGTAAGTTGAATTTAATTTCCTTTTTTATTCCACCGATTGTCGTGTCTTAAAAAAATTGGTACATTAAAAAACAATGTGTGATTAAGTTTTTATTCACCACACAAAGGACACAATGGTGAATAGTAATAGCTTAAAACGAACTCGTATTTGTTATAAAATGTAAAATCAGGATAAACTTTACAAAGTTTATTAGTGTCGGTTTTTATCTGAATACCTTATATTTAAATGTTTTATAAATTTGTGTAAATATTTGTTTGTAGAGATGAGTGAGCGTCCGCAGCCATTAAAAGCCGTGAACCGGTTCTTCGAAGGGAAGGAACCATGGCAGATAGTGACCATGACTGCCTCTTCAGTGCTCGCTATAGTTTGGGCTCACAGTCTCTATAACGCTAAAGACAGTAAGTAAACGGCTAAAATTTAGATTATGGACCGTCGATTTAGATCTTCATATTTTTTCTGCTTATTTACGGTCACATTATAAATTTTGAAGTTAAATAGGTTAGGGTATTTTTTTTGTAACGAAATTATGCGGATAAACAGTCTAATTTTGAAGTTAGATAGGTTAGGGTTATTTTTTTTTTAAGTCCGAAAAATACCCAAAACCGAATCGGAGCACCCCACTATCCACGTGGTCTTGGTCTGTCTTACCCCTAGAGTGTTTTGTAAAAGCCGGAGGCGCGGAGGGAGGGCAGACCTCGCCCGCTGTAACGAAACACAGACACCCGGGCGAGCCGGAGAGGCCGAGGCTGGTCGCCGAAGGCGACCAGCATGCCGAGGCTGCGGAGGCGAGCGTGGGTGTCTGCGTTTTGTTACGCAAGGGCGAAAGGGCTGCCCTTCCGAAGCGCCGGAGCTGTCACGGAATGAATTTATACCGATCAACTGTCAAATTTCGAGGTTAGGTCTATGAGATTAATTTTTTCTATGTTTTTCAAGAACGGCACATTACCTTGTATCGTGAGTGGTATGGGGGGGTTTAGGGGGACCGCCGCTACCTCCCTCCTCCCATTCTCGCCCTTAAATTCGTGCCAAACGATCTAAATTCTTCTTCTAATCTTAAAACTTTAACCATGGATATCTCCATAACTATGGGTTTCTGGTATGTGGGAGTGGTACTGGTGGGTAGCCCACCCCTCCCTCTCCCTTCCGCATCCCTCAAACCCCCAAAAATCGACGGTCCACAGTCTAAATTTTAACCAAGTAAACATTTTACTTTTATGGTTTTCCTCATGTTTATAGCTTTTGTGTTTGCAACTACAATTTTTTGTACTGCCGCAACCCTTGCTGTGATTGCTGCGCCAACGCATCATCAAATTCAAATTAACTTTACATACTATATATAGAACTGAATTCTTAAGTAGACTATCTATATATTAATACGTGAAGCAAAAACTTTGTACCCCTTTTTACGGAAATTGTGCGTACGTAGGAGTATGAAATTTTGCACACTTAGTTTATACTAGCTTCTGCGCGCGACTTCGTCGGCGTGGACTCCGCTCCTATTGGTCTTAGCGTGATGACACATAGCCTATAGCCTTCCTCGATAAATGGGCTATCTAACAGTGAAAGAATTTTTCAAATCGGCCCAGTAGTTCAGAGATTACCGCGTTCAAACAAACAAACAAACAAACAACCAAACAAACAAACTCTTCAGCTTTATATATTAGTATAGATAAAGAAGGAGTGCGGAATACTAATATTTTCTTAAAATTATACATTAAATATACATTAAATCTATACTTATTATAAAAATAAGTCCCCCGGCCGCGTCTTTCTGTCCTCCTGTCTGTCTGTCTGTCTGAACGCGATAAACTCGAAAACTACACAACGGATTTTTATACGGTTTTCAACAATAGAAAGAGTGATTCTTGAGGAAGGTTTAGGTATATAATTTATTATGTTTGAATGTAAATTAGCAGAAATACGGCGATAAATGTTGAAGAGGTCGCGAAAAATCTCGCCAACGGGGAGCTTTCCACGCGAACGCTGCGTAAACTAGCAAAGATATAGTTGTATAATGTACTAGCGAATTCAAAATCTATAAAAATTCTACAAAAAAGTCCGCGATAGCATATCTCTATCTCTTAGGGTTGACTTACAATAACCACTTTTATGTTCAAATTTTTAATCAAAAACATTACGTTATTTTCAAAGATATTTTCTTTAGTTCAGTAATAATCCTTATCCAAATGAATATGATGTTTAGCTTAGGCATTTAATGCAGATTAAAATTGCCCTTCACACTATATCAATCAGATAAATAGTTTTTGAGATATCATCGTTAGAAGTAATTAACGGCGAAACATTTAATACTCGGCGAGCTAGCGTTCTTTCCTTGAGATGCCTATGGCGCGGGCGAGTCCATCCCCTCTGCCCCGCATCGCTCGACCGCCTGCTCATGCTAATAAAGGAAATCATTAAATCAAAGAATATCAAAGATCGTTTTATCGAACTTTTTTTTAACTTTTTTGTTAAATTCCACGCGGACGAAGTCGCGGGTACAGCTAGTTAATAATAAAGGCATTACACACACTACAGCACTCACACACGCATATATATTATACTATTTGTTGATTGTCAAAGTCTGTAGTCAAGTTGAATTTTTTTAAAAAAGGTTCTTTATTTTCATAATTATTTTGTTTTATTGAATTAAAAAATTTAATTATGGTCGAATTTCGACCTCTGGGCGACCACTAGTATAAATAAACCTAAATAGATAAGCTCAACAAAGAATATTTACTGCAAGTGATTTTAATTTTATCACTAACATACTAGTTAAGTAGCAAATATACCCAAGTCTAGTTCAATACAAGTTCAATGCAAATCCAGTCCCAAGTACAGTCCAAGTCTTTTCAAAGTTCCTTACTTCAAAGTTACTAACTTTTGTCAAAATTCCGTTTTAGGATATTATAGGCTGAAGCGTAAAACTAATATAATTTGCAACATTCCAAAGTGCTTTTAAAGCCTACTTGAATAGAGAAATAAAATGATTTGATTTTATATCTTAGATATTATACTCTTTTTAAGTACATACAGTTCGAACATTATAATATATTTTTTTAGTTGCAATTTGTATTTTATTCAAATTTTTAATCATAAAAAAATATTTCATTTTGCGATAAGGAAACAATTATTATTTATAATGGTACTAGCTGACCCAGCAAACGTTGTTTTGCCATATAAATTATTAACCCCCTAAATCCCCCCCCTGGAACTTAGGGGTATGAAAAATAGATGTTGGCCTATTCTCAGACCTACCCGATATGCACAAAAAATTTCATCAAAATCGGTCAAGCCGTTTCGGAGGAGTATGGCAACGAAAACTGTGACACGAGAATTTTATATATTAGAAGATAATTTATGCTTATAAGCATGACTTGCAATATAAACTGAGCAATTTGCTATTGAAGTTAGTAGGTAATTTATTTTCATCAAAATAATGACTATGGCATGTGATGCATGTATGATGATGTGATACGTATTAGGTAAAGCACGTTTATAATACTGTAAAATTGTACTAAAGTTTGTAATACTTATATTTATTAGCTACTAGCGACCCGCCCCGGCTTCGCACGGGTGCAATGATGATACTAAATACTATCAACAATAAAATATACGTTAGAAACCTCTAGTCTAAAATTATCAGTGTTTTTCTACCATGTTATGCATGTATTATACATAGGTATAAACTTTCTTCTTGAATTACTCTATCTATTTAAAAAAAAACACATCAAAATTCGTTGCGTAGTTTTAGAGATCTAAACAATTAAACATACAGACAGCGGGAAGTGACTTAATTTTATACTATGTATAAAGATAAAGATGTACTGGTGGTCGAGCGATGCGTCATGCGGGGCAGAGGGGATGGACTCGCCGCGCAGTAGGCATAGCATAGTAGGCGCTTTAGGAACTTTAAATGTTTCGCTGCTAATTGCTTCTAAAGACGATATCTCAAAAACTATTCATCTGATTGATATAGTGTGAAGGGCAATTTTAATCTGCATTAAATGTCTAAGCTAACTAACATATTTATATGGATAAGGATTAATACTGAACTAAAGAAAATAGCTATGAAAATAACGTAATGTTTTTAATTAAAAATTTGAACATAAACGTGGTTATTGTAAGTCAACCGTAAGAGATAGAGATATACTCTCGCGGACTTTTTTGTAGAATTTTTATAGATTTTGAATTACATTACTAAACTGTATCTTTGCTAGTTTACGCGGCGTTTGCGTGGAAAGCTCCCAGTTGGCGCGATTTTTTACGACTTCTTCAACATTTATCGCCGTAATTCTGCTAATTTACATAAAAGTATACTAAATTATATACACAAACCTTTCTCAAGAATCACTCTAGCTATTAAAAAAACCGCATCAAAATCCGTTGCGTAGTTTTAAAGATCTAAGCATACATAGGGACATAGTGACATAGGGACATAGGGACAGAGAAAGCGACTTTGTTTTATACTATGTAGTGATAAGACGTCATGAAATAAAAAAATATAATTTAATTGAAATTGAAAAGTTGCATATACAGGGTGTCCCAAAATTCAACGATAAGCCGAGACCGGAAGATAGACCTATCCATGACTAGTTGGGAAAACAAAAGATTTTTTTTTATCTCAATTGATTTTTAAGTTAGGAAAAAAAATGAAATTTTTAAAAAAATTAGACCTATTATGACCATTTTCACTACCATGACCACAAATTTTTAAATATTTCTGTTTCTTTCTTTTAATAGGAAACCTGAATAACATTTCTATCTACCACAATCCTTAAAAAATCCAAAATACTTCTAGATTTTTTATAAAAAATTGTCAAACTTATACTTGTCCCTAAATTTTTTAAATGTTTTTACATTTACTCAACTTTAACTCATCGTGGTGTAAAAAAAAATTATGAACACTACTATGGCAAGTTTTTTTAAAAGTTGGCGCAACTAACCAAGATTCCAATATGGTATAATACTTTAGGAAAACCAATTCCAAAAAAATAATATGCGTACTATTTCAAAACAAGTACCAAATTAAATAAATTGTAGTTGACAGTTATACCACTAATAATCACTTTTAATAATAATAATCACTTTTACTACCTATCCAAAACGAGTTCTAGTTACAATTTCTTGGAATTTGAATTAGGTATACATACCTAAGAAGTTAGAGAGAGATAGATACATAGTTATTTATACCCTGTTTTTTTTCGGTACGGACTAAATTGACACATGCAAATGTCAATTTTCGAAATAATGATACCAGCTTTTTAGTAATAGTGTTGTATACCGATTTTATGAATACAATACCGGTTTTATGAATCGTAACTTTTTACTTTTACCACATAATTTTATTATTATTTGACAACAGACGAATCTTTTAAAAATCATGGTAACTATGGAGCATCAGAGATAAAAAAAATATTTATTAATATTTAATAAAGCCAAGGATAAAATAGATAGGTAATGTCTACCGAGACAGAAATTTTGAGTAATTTAATATTTTAACATTTTGACTAACTTAAGGTTGCTTATAATATAACACTGGGTACATTACCTAAGTTTGTAATGTACCGAATGTTAAGATATAAAAAAAATATTTTTATTTTATTTTATTGTTTGAGTATTTGATATTTTGCTACCTTAACTTTCTTTTATTTTTGTTAGTTTTTTTTTTGTAAATGACATTTTTTTACTTTCGTTAAGTGTGTGTATCGCCTTATGGCGAAATAAATGGTTTCATTTCATTTCAATTTGCATGTGATTACTAAGATTAATAAATACTTTAAAAATAAGTGTTTTTCATTTATCATAAATCTATACATTAGCCATACAGGTACATACATTATATAGGTATGCCTATAGGTACATTACGGTTGTCGCCACGTTCTAAAATTTTAAAGAAAAAGATTTTTGTAACTATTACTGAAAAACGATACTAGATTGTAAATTACGTAAAGTTACGGTAGTGGCACATCACTATTAATGATTCGCAAAAAACTAGCAACACAGCTTATGTCAATTTAGTCCGTACTGAAAAAAAACGGAGTATACATTAAAATGACTCTTTTTTCTCTTTCTCTTTTTCTCTCTCAGCACACTTTGCCCGTCCTGTGCGAGAATATTTAAATCAAGAGTATCCAGGGCGGTGGATCGGGCGACTTGGTCCTATCTTATGGCCACCCCGTTCACCCGATTTGAACCCACTGGACTTCTTCTATTGGGGTTATTTAAAGACACGGTCTACTCAAAACCCGTTGCGACATTAGACGATCTTCGTCAAAACATTAATCAGGCTGCGAATAACATCAATAGCAGAAGATATGCAAGACAAATAAAACGATCATTTTTAAGGAGATGTCGTGCATGTATTAATGCTGGTGGCCAACAATTCGAACATTTGCTATAATGTTTATAAGTTTTCAAGAACCAATACTTTTTATAGACTAGTTTAGAAATAAAAGGCACAATTTTTTTGGTGCTGGTTTTCCTATCTTCTTTCTCTTTTTAACACAAATATCTCTCTATCTATCTCTCACTTCTTAGGTATGTATACAACATTCAAATTCCAAGAAATTGTAACGAATAGAACCCGTTTTGGGCACGTACTAAAAGTGATTACTGTCAATAACAATTTATTTAATTTGGTACTTGTTTTGAAATAGTACGCATATTATTTTTTTGGAATTGGTTTTCCTAAAGTATTATACCATTTTGGAATCTTGGTTAGTTGCGCCAACTTTTAAAAAAACTTGCCATGGTAGTGTTCATAATTTTTTTTTACACCACGATGAGTTAAAGTTGAGTAAATGTAAAAACATTTAAAAAATTTAGGGACAAGTATAAGTTTGACAATTTTTTATAAAAAATCTAGAAGTATTTTGGATTTTTTAAGGATTGTGGTAGATAGAAATGTTATTCAGGTTTCTTATTAAAAGAAAAGAATAGAAACATTTAAAAATTTGTGGTCATGGTAGTGAAAATGGTCATAAGAGGTCTAAATTTTTTAAAAATTTCGTTTTTTTTTTCTAACTTAAAAATCAATTGAGATAAAAAAAAATTCTTTTGTTTTCCCAACTAGTCATGGGTAGGTCTATCTTCCGGTGTCGGCTTATCGTTGAATTTTGGGACACCCTGTATACATACATATTATTCCTCGGTCGGTCCCGGTTGTTATCATATACACCTGATAGCGATCGTTACTCATAGTAGGGAATATATCCACGCTGACGCCGCGTTGGCGCAGCGGTCATAGCACTGGATTGTGATTGGCTGTTGCGCGGGCGGTTGTGGGTTCGATTCCCGCACACGACAACATTTGTATTGGCCATACAGATGTTTGCCGTGGTCTGGGTGTTTGTGCAGTCCTAGTGGGTCTCCCCACCGTGCCTCGGAGAGCACGTTAAGCCGTCGGTCCCGGTTGTTATCATGTACACCTGACAGCGATCGTTACTCATAGTAGGAAATATATATTTGGGTTGTCTGGAAGAAATGGCTAAATAGCCATAAGTCCGCCCATTGTACTTCACAGTCTGTAAATGATATTTGTAGTTGTGATGTACAATAAAGTATAAATAAATAAATAAATAAATATCCACCAACCCGCATTGGAGCAGCGTGGTGGATTAAGCTCCGATCCTTCTCCTACATGGGGGAGAGGCCTATTCCCAACAGTGGGATATTACAGGCTGAATCGTATCGTATCGTGATCGTATACATATTATTCTAAGAATACTAGCTGACCTCGTACCGCCTTACTTTTTTTTTTTTTAAATATAATAGTTACATAAATTAAAGTCGGTTTCAGTGAGTTTGGGAAGTCCATCGCGGACAAACAACGTGACGCGTAATTTATATAAGATTTTTGTTTTGGTATGTTATATAATCATAAATTTAGTGTCATAAAAAACCTACATTATTTATCAAAGGAAAAAATAAGTTTTTTATATTAGTTATTCAATTTCATAATGACTCGACAAAAAAATAAGATTAGCTTTAACATCTCATCTTTATCTATGAGGTAATAAAAATATTAATTGTATGACGAGAACGCTTTGTGTAGTAGTGGTTAAGCTATTTGCATACGTATCTTTTTGAGGAATTTCTAAATGTTGTTACGTATTGTGCAATCGTAGATACTCCACATTAATAAAATAAATTGTGCTGTCTGGAAGAATTGGCTAATTAACCATAAGTCTTCCCAGTTTGATTGTTATCATGTACACCTGATAGTGATCGTTACTCATAGTAGGAATATATCCGCCAACCCGCCTTGGAGCGGCGTGGTGGATTAAGCTCTGATCCTTCTCTTACATGGGGAAACAGGTCTATGTCCAACAGTGGGATATTACTGGCTGAAGCGCTTCCCAGTTTAATATACAATATGTTACTATATTTCAAAGTTTCAAAACATTTGTACATATTTGTAATTTTTCTTTTTTTAATATAATCAAATATTTAAAAATTTTGTATATCTATATTATTCTAGGCGTTACTGTAAGACTAAGAAGAGAGTTCTTCAGATGGCTCCGTCAAGTGCCATTCGTTCGTCGCAAGATAGAGGAACGTATGACAGAAATCAAGCTTGGTTTCAAGAAAGACGTTGCGAAACGTCTGGCCGGTATGACGGTGTACAGAGAACTGCCAGAGAACGGGTTTACAGCGATGGAGGTAGCTGAAGAGGTCAAGAAACTTGTGGCACTAGGTATCTTATTTCTATAATATGTTAAAAATATTACAACGAAGTCCATCTATCCATTTATAGGCACAGAGCAGGAAATGTTTCGCTCAAAATTTTGATCAGTCCGACTGGGAAAGTACCACAAGCTTACACAAGATCACAGCCAAAAACACTGCTCTTATGTGGAGCCTTATGAACAACGTGCAACAGTAATGATAACTTTCCCCATCTTCGGTAGGCAACAAATCACGTGTTAAAATAGTCAAATCACTTTTATTGTAATTTAATATCCGTGTACTCAATTGATATTACATACTACAGATTATTATTTTTATACGAAAAGTGTGGCCAATAAGCGTATGGCCCATCAGATTGTAGGCTATTACCGTAGCCTATTTACAATTGCCACAGAAGCCTTGCAAGCACGTTGCCGACCTTACCCCAGGAACTTTCTACCTTGCTCACCACAGGAACACAACACTGCTTGAGAGCAGTACTATTTAGCTGTGATCTTCTATAAGGTCGAGCTACTTCCCCGGTCGGGCTGATCCAGATTTTGAGGAGGATATTTCCTGCTTTGCCCTACCTCAGTAAATTATATTGTTGTGAATAAACATAAATGTTACTAATTTTAGAGATAGTTTTATTTAATACATAGATAGTTGCTTACAAGTAATATCTCAAAAGTTAGAAAATAATTTTGAAATGTATGTTATAAAATCGACTCGACATTTTATAACATACATTTCAATCCGAATCCGGAATCCGGTTTCAAATCCGAGAAGTCTTGGAAACCGGCCAAGTAAGAAGTACGCACAATCGCCGACAGTGTATGAGAAGATGTATGACTGTAGATGAGGCACGAGAGGTTTGTCAGGATCGTGGCAGGTGGAGGGACGTAATCTCTGCCTACCCCTCTGGGATACAGGCGTGAATATATGTATGTATGTATGTTATAATTCCAGGCTCGTACGATTGGAAGGGTGGCAATGTGTCTGGGGCAGTGTACCACTTGAGCGAGGATATAAGCAAAGTGGCGTGCGACGCCTATGCAATGACTGCGTACACGAATCCATTACATTCGGATGTGTTCCCTGGAATCAACAAGATGGAGGCCGAAGTAGTACGGATGACTATCAACTTGTTCCATGGAGACGACGAGTGTTGTGGCACGGTATGGAAATTTCATTGCTTACTCTTTAAGCAACTTAAAAAAAGAAGATTCTCAATTCGACTGTTTTTAAAAAAATGTCTCTAACATCATAACTTTTTACCGGGTGTACTGATTTTGATGATTCCTGTTTTTTTAATCGAAAGCTGGTATAATCCTGGAGTCCCATTTAAATTTGAGCGAGATCTGATGAGTAATTTTTGAGCCATCACTAATATTGTGTATTGTACTATACTTGTTGATGTGAAGAGTCGGTTTTTTGTTGTTTAAGATTAAACACAATTATTAATTTTAAATAGTTCGTATAGGTCACAGGAACGTAAGTTCTTTTTGCTGCTTCAGCAATATGGCCGCTATTTGTACATTTTTCTCGTAAAAGTTTCTATTCTGTACTTGTTTTCAGCTCGCAATAAAGAGTAGTTGCTATTTTTAAATTTTCACTGTCTAACGCTGCGATTTATAATCAAAACTGGATATTTATGAAGTTTGTAATAGGTTATTATCAGCTCACGATATTTCGGCAAATTGCAAACGATGTGGTTTCTCATCGAATGAATCGGTATGGCCTGTACTGTCAAATGTACCTACTTCTAAATGTGCAATAAAGTACGAAATAAATACAAAGCTAAAGTAAGTTTACAATGTAAGGTCAACAGGTAATGAGTATATTGTTTTAAAATCAAGAAAGTATATGGTATAAAATTAAGTCAAAACTGTTGAATGTTTGAGGAAATTACTCATAAAAATATTTTACCAACATATTTTCCTTGTAGCTCGTTAATTGTTTTATAACTGCGATTTTTCTTTGAAAATAATATCATTTTGATAAAAACAAGTTTAAAGTAATGAATAATACAATGTTCTTTATAAAGTGGTTAATATTTATTATTTAGTTTTTAATTGGCTATTTAAATTTTTTATTCAAATTGGTAATTTTCAAAGATTTATTTTGAAATTTTTCCTTATTTCGTCCACAGCTAACGGCTATACATATAAAACAATTCTTATTATGTATTTGATTACCACCATTTCTAAGACAAACCAAAATTCCCAAAAGGAAATATCAACAACAATACCCTGTGTATCATTACATTTTCGTTACTTCTCTTTAGTGAAGGAATGAATATGAATAAGTACATAATAAAATCAATGAATTATGAATGAATGAATTTTTAATAAAAAATTGGTTGTCTGTAAAGTTGATTTACGGATGATAGTTTAACGTGACAACGTCATAACAAAACATATCCTTGGACGCATAGGCCAATCGAGTGGAAGAGAGATAGATGCGGCGCAAGCGTGCAATGACCGTAACGCTACAATGAGTCATACTTTTTTGTGCATGCCGCCGGCGTTCATCGATTTATTAGACGTTGTCATGTCAACAAACTTGCAATTATATAATACTTAATAAAAAGTAATATACAAAGTTATAATAATATGTACATATTTTCAGGTAACAACAGGTGGCACGGAATCAATAATAATGGCTTGCAAGGCGTTCAGAGATCTGGCGTACAGCAAAGGCATTAGCAACCCTCAAATGGTGTTGCCAACAACAGCCCACACGGCTTTCGATAAGGCTGCCCAATATTTGGGTATCGGGGTGGTGACTGTGCCAGTTTCGAGTGACACTTATACTGTTGATTTGAATGCTGTGAGACGCGCTATTGGTCGGAGAACTTGTATGGTAAGTTTAGTATTGAGAAATAAATCTATATTAATTTTATAGGGCTGAATATTTGGCTGGATGAACATGCTAATTTCTGATTCAATTTAAAAAATAAATTTAAGTTTTGGATAGCTAATTTATCGAGGAAGGATTAGCGGTTGTGTTGAAAGTTTTTATGCACAATTAAAAGCATTTCAAAATAATTAAAATAAATAAATAGTTTGTTAGTATTATAATTTTAAATATATAACTTTTGGAGTTTACTTCTTAAGAATCGATTTTCATATAAGGCCCCCGGTATGAAAAAAAGAGGTGTAAAATCTATTGAACGAATGACCTCGTGACGTTTTTGTGCGCATGGGAATTTAAACAGTGCAATCTAGACGATAAAGAACAGAACACGATACAATCGTTACAGAGTCATCTAGTGGCAAACGCGAGAACTAGGTTGCACTGTTTAAATTCCCATACAAAATAATCTTCACGTAAACGCGTGTTTCTGTAAGGCGAATTAAACAAAACTCGCACTAGGCATTCTGTGACCTGTGCATTTCACTTTTCGGTGCGTACGCGTCGTTGTCGTAACGCCATAGATGGCGTTATCTTCTATATATATATGTGGGATTATAGTGAATAAAACGTTTTAAAATAAGTGATATTTCTTTATTATCTTCGGAACAACGAACATCAACTTTTTATGCGTCTAACCAAGAGTTTAGGTTCCATGACAGCTCTTTTGTGTTGCCATTCTTACAAAAAAATAAATAATCTAGTAATGAGACGTACAGATACAAAATAAATTTAAAAAATTAAATTAAATATCTTAATATACCACACGGTCATCCTGCTTATTAATCTGACCCAGATGTGTCGGAGTCTTGACCCATCCAACGCTTCATCAAATCAGCGGAGCTGGTGGTATTAATCGGACCTTCACCATGACCAACTTTCCTCACTTCATACCGGTCATTCCGTTTTTTCTGGACCACTTCATAAGGCCCCAAAAATTTCGGGTATAACTTGCTTCCCTGTGTGAACTGGGTTCTCTTAATGGCAACTAAATCACCAATGTCATATTGATTAGCCTCTTTTCTGTTTTTATTGTAGCTTCTTCTGTTCTCATCTTGTATCTTTTGTATAGACTCTTTTGCTTTCCGTCTAAGTTCAGATCTATTCTCACTATAACTTGCAATGCTCTCTTCTTCAATTAACTTTAGTATCTCATCATTTTTGTCTTTCATCTTTACTCCAATGAGCAATTCAAATGGCGTCATTCCAATACTCCTTTGAAAAGTACCATTTAAGGCACGTTGAACAGCTGCGACATTACGATACCATTTGGTAGGATCTGCTATACTAAGTTTGCTTAAAACTTCAATAATAATCTGATGAATACGTTCTACTTGTCCATTTCCTCGAGGTTGACCAGTAGTGATAGTATAATGAACAATATTCTCTTCCTCACAGTATTTTCTGAACTCATTCGACGTGAATGCAGCATTTCTATCGGATATGATTCTGTGCGGTGCTCCAAATGTTTGTTGCTGTAATATTAGTTTGCCCAAAGTCTCTTCGGTTGTTAATGTTTTAACTGGATAAATCCACGTAAACTTGGTAAAACCGTCAACAATCGTTAAAATGTACTTGTAATTCTTATTTGTTGAAGTAAGTGGACCAAGATGATCTATATGATACGTAGACAATGGTATATCACCTTTATCTATCGGATGTAAGTGTCCCTCTTTCTTTCCTCTTTTATGTGAAATCAATATGCATTCTATACAGTTATCTATTACTTTTCTAATTTTTCTTTTCAGATCTTCAATAAAATATTCTCGATTAATTAATTCTTCAGTCTTCTCAATAGAAAAATGTCCCTTCTCGTGATTCTTCCTTATAATGTCGTATTGCATTTTCTTCGGTACTACAATTAGTTTTCTTCCATCTTTCTCTTTGATAAGTATTCCATTTTCGATAATGTAGTCTTTAAAGGGTTCTTTTTCCAGGATTCTTTTTAAAAGGTCAATCTGTGCGTCTTCTTCTTGTGCTTTCTTAATACGAAGAGTAGTTTCAGTGAGTATAAAGCAAACGGGATATCTGCTCAAAGCATCTGCGTGTTTTAACCTTAAACCTGGCCTATGTTCAATCACATAGTCGTACTCTTCTAGTAGTAAGGCCCAACGAGCAACTCGTGGAGGTAGATCCTTCTTCTGTAGTGTCATAGTTAATGCGGTACAGTCCGTCACGATCTTAAACTGTATACCAAGTAGGTAGACTCGGAATTTCTTTATAGCTTCCGCTATTGCTAAAATTTCTAAGTAATAACTATGATACTTTTCTTCTGTAGGTGAAGTCTTTTTACTCATAAAGTGTACTGGATGCATCTGGTTATCATCTGGATCTCTTTGCAGGAGTACAGCTCCAAAGCCTTTCGCACTCGCATCCGTGTGTAGTTCCGTCTCATAAGTAGGATTATAGATGGAGAGGAGTGGTGAACTACATAATATGTTTTTGAGCTCTATAAACGCCTTCTCACAGCTTTCATCAAAGTAAAATTCCACATTCTTCTTAAGTAAATCCGTAAGTGGCCTGGCTATTAAAGAGTAGTTTTTTATAAATTTCCTAAAGTAGCCGGTGAGACCAAGAAATGATTGCAATGATTTAATTAATATCTTTAGGTACTTTAAATTTTGAAACAGCATTGACTTTCTCCTTTGATGGTTGGACTTTCTTATTACTGATGATATATCCTAAGTATTGTATCTCCTTCTTCATAAAGTGACATTTTATCCAGTTGAACTCCAATCCGAATTCTTCCGCTCTCTTTAGTACTTCCTTTAATTTTAAAAGTCCTTCTTCTTCAGTCTTCGAGGGTATAATTAAGTCGTCGAGATAAGCGAGAACAACACCTTTAGAAATAAGGTCTTGAAAGATGTTGTTAATAAACCTTTGGAATACAGATGGTGCTGTGCAGAGTCCGAATGGCATCTTTGTAAACTGGTATTGTCCTTGAGGGGTCACGAAGGAGGTGTACTTCTGACTATCTTTGTGAACGTTCACCTGCAGGAATCCGTTTCGTAAGTCAAGTGAAGTAAATAGGCTTGCATCCTTTAAACGGTCTAATTGATCTTCTATCAATGATAGCGGGAATCTTTCCTTTATTATCTTCTTATTCAATCTCCTGTAATCAATACACAATCGATATTGGCCATTCTTCTTTTTGGCTAAAACAACCGGACTTGCAAAATCGGAGTTACTGGGTGCCGCGGGTTAAAATGGTATTTGGGGTTAGAGAGCGTCCCACCATTCCAACCCGAGCTCAAAAGTTAGAGAAGAGAAAAATTAAACTACAAATTAAATTAAATTTAGCATTAGAGGAAAGAAAATAAAAAAATTACTTCAATTTTAACAATTTATTGACCGGATCCTAAATTTTAAACCACAAGATTCAAACTAGATTTGTAAAACTAAGACCTTAGTCCTGGCACGTGGTGCATGGAGAGATAAGCACTTAACTTGAGTCCTTGGGTTGACCCCGACGGCCCTTGGATCACGTCGGAGACGCCTCGCACGCCACGTGGTCCGGCGTAACTCCCGTCGATGCTTCCAGGTGCCGGTAAAAAAAACTGGCTGGGTCGACCCGCCGTCCGTCGCTCACACCCAGGTATCGAGAGAGAGATACCTGGGGCGGATTCCTCTGGTAACGTGGACTGGTTTGGATGTTAGGTGGGTATGTGGCACCCCCAGGACCCCAGAGAGAGATACCTCTGGTTAAGTGGGTTACCCAGGTCCCAAGAGAGGGGAACCTCTGGTAAGTGTGGTTCAAGTGGGTCAAGTGGGTCAAGTGGGTCAAGTGGGTCAAGTGGGTCAAGTGGGTCAAGTGGGGCCCCTGGCCGAAGGCAAGGCCACGTGGTTGACTCGATCTTCGCACCGACCGCCAGACGCCACGCCAAGGACCCTGGAATGACACACCCAAAAGGTGAGCCCTTCCGAAGCCAACCCTCCACTAACTCCGGGTTGACAACGGAAACGGCCCATTAGAGACATGGACACGTTGACATTGCATGGCATAAATCAAATCAGAAGACTGTTATATTAACTACACAGACACAAAACAAAATTATACAATTCTTTCCTTAAATTTACTTGAACAAATTAAATTTAGATTAAACACAGAAAAAGGCGTATTAAGATCTTTGTACTACAAGAACTCACCCACTACCAAGTCACACGACACCACAGCAGTTATGTAAAAACGGACAATGAAAAGGAGAGGTCCAGCCACGACAGACGCTTATATAGCAAGCCCAAACCCCTACGTCGCTAACCTCGCCCCGGAGCACGGTCCATTTGACGAATATACTGGACGAAGTCCTACGCGTTACCACGCCAGAAGCCCACTTCAATAAGCACCGAATACATATAAAATATATATGTTACAATACCCCCCCCGTCAGAGAAGAATTTTGCGTCTCTAGGCAAAATTCCGAAGACTCTAAAAAAATCTAGGAAAAATTTTGGATCAGCTCAACAGAGAAAAGAGGAAAAAATTGAATTCAAATTAAATATTTAATAATTACACAGTCTAAGAGAAAAAAAATTTTAAGTTAATAATAACTAAACAAGAAAAAAAAATTTTTTGATATATTATTAATATGTATTACAAAACACTAAGAGAAAGAAAACAATTAAATTGAGAGTTAGAGAAAATACTAAATTGCGCTATGTGCTATAATAGTACTGCAACACTGACATACATCCCCAATATAATCTACTAACATACCTCATCATGCAAAACCTCACATTCCTCAACATACAAAATCACGCACACTTCACCTAACAATGTGCGTTAGTCGACTTAGACAAACGCCCTAACACACAGAGTAACGATCTATAGATGAACAATACTCAACAGCTACTAATTACGCAACAAGCAAATACTACGTATTCCATGATGTAGGCTTTTGAATATAAATATATATTTTTGGAATCGCCACCCGTTCCGAAATAAAGGCGTAGGCTTTAATAAATACACATAAGGAATCGCCACCCGTTCCATAGATAAGGCGTAGGCTTTAATAAATCAACATATGGGTTATTGCTCAGTGGAATAACCTCATAAAACAACACAATGAGTACATTAGAGATGTACCCAACACACCACTAGTCAAGTCATTGCTCAGAGGAATGACCCAACAATCAAATCAACATGAGTACATTAGAGATGCACTCACCACACGACTAACATAAGTCATGTACACCAAAATGCACAAAATAATAAAAAGCGATCATCACCCGTCGCTAATTGGAATACGAGTAAAAATTTATAATTTTGGAAAAAGAACTACTATTTAAATATATTAATTAATCATTATAAAATATCAAATCTATAAAGATTTAAATTAAATTAACAAAGAAAACTACCAAAACTAGCCAAACTTCGAGCTGACCAAAATTCCCTCTGACGGTAACATAGTTAAACTGCAACATCTACCTATTTATAAAAACTAATATCGATATTAAGAGTAAAACCGATTCATCAAAAAACAAAAGTAATTTAGACATAAGCAAAACATCGAATTTAATACGGTGAGTCATTGTAGCACAATTACAAATTCAAACGAAGCAAAAATACAACAAAAAAAAGTTCAAATTTAAATGAATGTTAAAATATTATAAAGATGCACAAAGTATTCAAAAATATTCGTTAATACAAGGTAGCTAAAAATATTTAGTTACGGCAAAATTATTGAGTAAGAAATAATTAACACAAAAGTAGGTAAACTGAGAATTTTAACAAAGAATCGATTAACAATGGAAAAACTTCGACTATGCTCGTACAACTTTTAAATTTAAATAAAACTTTGAATATAAACAAGAAATTTTAACTTTAAATTTTTTAAATTTATATTTTAAACACTATAAGTACACAATCTAAACGAAACAGTAGTAAAATTTAATTAACAAAAATAAAGAGTAATAATTTTATCACTATACACAAAACATATAAGGACACCAGACAAAACCGTTTCCGAACCCAGAGAAACCACGAGCCAGGAATAAGAAAAAAAATAATTTAAAATAATTTACGAACAAACAACGATTACAAAAAGCAGAGAATTACGAGAATATTAGAGAATTTACGTTGGGCGCCAGATGCTGCGGGGTTAAAAATGGTTAATGAGAATAGATGAAGAGATGATGATCACGTTGGGCGCCAGATGCTGAAGTTAAAATGGTATTTGGGGTTAGAGAGCGTCCCACCATTCCAACCCGAGCTCAAAAGTTAGAGAAGAGAAAAATTAAACTACAAATTAAATTAAATTTAGCATTAGAGGAAAGAAAATAAAAAAATTACTTCAATTTTAACAATTTATTGACCGGATCCTAAATTTTAAACCACAAGATTCAAACTAGATTTGTAAAACTAAGACCTTAGTCCTGGCACGTGGTGCATGGAGAGATAAGCACTTAACTTGAGTCCTTGGGTTGACCCCGACGGCCCTTGGATCACGTCGGAGACGCCTCGCACGCCACGTGGTCCGGCGTAACTCCCGTCGATGCTTCCAGGTGCCGGTAAAAAAAACTGGCTGGGTCGACCCGCCGTCCGTCGCTCACACCCAGGTATCGAGAGAGAGATACCTGGGGCGGATTCCTCTGGTAACGTGGACTGGTTTGGATGTTAGGTGGGTATGTGGCACCCCCAGGACCCCAGAGAGAGATACCTCTGGTTAAGTGGGTTACCCAGGTCCCAAGAGAGGGGAACCTCTGGTAAGTGTGGTTCAAGTGGGTCAAGTGGGTCAAGTGGGTCAAGTGGGTCAAGTGGGTCAAGTGGGTCAAGTGGGGCCCCTGGCCGAAGGCAAGGCCACGTGGTTGACTCGATCTTCGCACCGACCGCCAGACGCCACGCCAAGGACCCTGGAATGACACACCCAAAAGGTGAGCCCTTCCGAAGCCAACCCTCCACTAACTCCGGGTTGACAACGGAAACGGCCCATTAGAGACATGGACACGTTGACATTGCATGGCATAAATCAAATCAGAAGACTGTTATATTAACTACACAGACACAAAACAAAATTATACAATTCTTTCCTTAAATTTACTTGAACAAATTAAATTTAGATTAAACACAGAAAAAGGCGTATTAAGATCTTTGTACTACAAGAACTCACCCACTACCAAGTCACACGACACCACAGCAGTTATGTAAAAACGGACAATGAAAAGGAGAGGTCCAGCCACGACAGACGCTTATATAGCAAGCCCAAACCCCTACGTCGCTAACCTCGCCCCGGAGCACGGTCCATTTGACGAATATACTGGACGAAGTCCTACGCGTTACCACGCCAGAAGCCCACTTCAATAAGCACCGAATACATATAAAATATATATGTTACATGGGTTTAATAATTTTCTGCTCTGTCCATTCTTCTATCTGTTTGTCAACAATTTCTTTTTCCAGAGGTGATAATCGGCGTGGTTGTTGGTAAATTGGGGTTTCATCGGTAAGTACTATCTTCATTTCAACACTACTTTCTTTCTTAGCTTCATTAATTTTGTATTCTTTAATAATCTTTTTTATATTTTCAGAAAACACCGTGTCTCCTATGTTCAAGTCGTCGCGTAGATTGTTCTCTTCTGTTAGCAGTGTAAGATGTGTTATCTTTTCTACGGTAATTCCATCAGACGTAAAATTTATATTGAGATCGTGCAATATTGGATTACCAAGAATTAAGTTGACAGGTATAGTTTCGTCTTCTACTACATGGAGAACTGTGTCAATAAAACAATCATCTATTTGTAATTTTGCTGTGAAATATCCCTCCGTATTTATTTCCTTTTTCCCAATTCCAGTCAGACATATTTTAGGATTATTCTCGTATTTCGGCTTATCGTCTTCAAATCTTTTTAATTGAGTAGTCTTTATTAGGTTTACGTCACTTCCGGTGTCAATTAATGCGGTCATCTCAATCCCATTGATCTTAATCTTCTTAAAAGGAGTCTTTTCTTCTTTATCGTTATGGATGTTTAGAGTTTTCTTCGGTTTTCCTAGGCATTCGGTACCTTTGTGGCCATATTCATTGCAGCGAAAACATTTAACTCCTTTCGTACAAGCTGGTGCAAGGTGATCTGTGTCGCCGCAATTGAAACATCTTTTAGTCGTTGATTTACGTCCTGTAACGGCAGTTGACGAACTTGCAGTCACAGAATTATTCTGTCGGGCACTATTCTTACTATCAATTCTTTTCCTTAGATTACTATAGGAATCAAGCTTAGCACGGAATTCCTTCATGTCTCTGGCGCCGTACAATATAGCTTTATTCGTTTCAGAATCACGAATGCCATCAATCACATATTCTATTAAAGCATCATCTTCTACACTGGCGTGTAAAGCTATTTCCCTCATATGCAGAAAATATTGTTGGAATGTTTCTTCGTTTTTCATTTTTCGTGAGGCAAGCTTCTTATGGACGATAGCGCTATTTAACTTGGGACTAAACTCATCTAAAAGATATTTCTTTAGTGTTTCCAAGTCTTTCACACTGCCTAATGATCGTAAAAATAGTCGTGCAGTTCCACCATGTAATCTTTTGCCATAAACAAGCTTCTCAATCTTGGACCATTCCATTACATCAGCCGTGTCTTCAAATTCCTGTATCCAGCTCGAAATCGGATATGTATCATCTCCGGTAAACGTTGTCATAGACTTTTCTAAATCACTGAAAGAAATCTTCGGTCCAGATGATCTAGGATGTTCTTCGTCTTCTTTATCTTTTTTCGGTGGCATTTTTCGTCTTTAATAAAGTAATAATCAAAATTTCACTATTTATTTTACTTTGATTTTTTTCTTCTTTAATTCTTTTCTTCGTTCCTCTTAATGTAGTAAAATTTTAATTATAGCTTCAATACGTCTTCTTAAATCTTCAAACATCAGTATTAATCTTCAAAATAAATATTCACAATCGTCTTTCATTATAAAAATAACATGACGTCACAATCAGCGTCCCGAAGTATTCGGCTTAGAAGTCGCCATTGTTTACACGAAGTATTCGTTGTTTATACAAATCGTTGCGTCGCTTGTCGGTAGGTATAAGTCAGATTTACCTTTTGATTCTTCGATATTATCTCGTAATCTTCGTCGTTGATCACTTTTAAAACTATAGACGATCACATCCCGGACGAGCCCCCATAGATGTGGGATTATAGTGAATAAAACGTTTTAAAATAAGTGATATTTCTTTATTATCTTCGGAACAACGAACAACAACTTTTTATGCGTCTAACCAAGAGTTTACGTTCCATGACAGCTCTTTTGTGTTGCCATTCTTACAAAAAAATAAATAATCTAGTAATGAGACGTACAGATACAAAATAAATTTAAAAAATTAAATTAATAGGTTGTCTCCCGTGAGGTTAGATCTAACCTCAAATTATTTATCTACGCATATGTCACGATCTCATCCGTTTTGTAGTCTGTTGTCTCCCGCGCGGTTATATCTACACGACAAATTTTTTCTCCGTTGTTTCCCGCGCGTTTAGATCTAACCTCAGGTAATTAACTCGTTTTGAAACCTTATTTAACAAAAATAGAGCTTAAAATAGTTTACAGGCGTATTTTAGTATATTCAGTACGAAATTAGATACCAATTAGACCAAACATTAATTTAGTTTTCATATAAGTTTTCCAAGATTCAACCAGTCAAAGTCTTCACTTTCGTGTAGACGTTCCATTTTTTATTATAGTATTTTATTATACTGTTTTTCTTAAACTTTATTACGAAAAGGTAAGTTACTGTTATTTTTTACAGTATAATTATATTATAAAGATGACAGCAAACACAATCATTGGCTGTTCTAATGTCCGTATCTACAAAAAAAACTCAAATAGAAAATGTACTTAGACACGTAGATGACCTTTACAACATTTTCAACGTGCGATATTTTATTTTTTTCTTTGAGACCTTAGTAAAAAATGTAATTATTGTAAAGTAAAGTTATTGCAGATTACGCATTAGTTACTGTTTTGGTAATATATTCCGTAAATATTTTGTTTTTCATAGGTAAATGTGAAATGGCTGTTTTTCTACTTACGCATATTCAAATTTGTTTATGTGTGCGTGAGCATCAAAATGGCCGGTCAACGTTTTTCAAACACAGGATGATTGTTTTTGTGTTTTCAACCCGAACAAGTAAAGTTTGCGACATTATACTTTTAAGCGACTTCAAAAAAAGGAGGTTTCTTAATTCGACCGTATATTTATATTTTTAAGGTGTTCGCGGATAACTTCATCGTTTTTAAATTCGTCGATTATGATAATTCTTTTTTTGTTGGAAAGGAGATATTTCATGGGGCTAAGCTTTAGAAAGACGGACATCGATTTATGGGGTTTTGTGGGGAGAGTGGGGGAGGGGGGGTGGGTAACCGTCTGGTACCACTCCCACCATGTGCGGAATCGATTTATGGGGTTTCTGGGGAAGAGCGGGGGGGGGGGGGCTACTCTCTGGTACCACTGGATTTATGAGGTTTTGGGGGAAGAGGAGATAGGGAGTGGGGTGGCTTATCCTCTGGTACCACTCCCACTCCCAGTAATCCCATGGTTATAGAGATATCACGTTTAAAGTTATGAGGTTAGGATTGTTAAGTCTAGACTTACCGAATAATGTTGTTTATTAACCGACTTCCAAAAAAGGAGGAGTTTCTCAATTCGACTGTTTTTTTTTTACTTTCGTTAAGTAGGTATGGCGAAATAAAAGTTTTCATTTTTGATTTTTTTTCGTGTTATTGTAATTAGTTGTTTTAGTTTGTAAAGAAATTATTGTTAACATTATTTATTTGAATTTGGTATTATTTATTATTATTATGATTTTATTATTGTATTTGCAAATTGTCCTAATTTTTACTTTTATTTGTTTGATCCATTTTAAGAAGAATTGTTTGACTTAATAGGTCATTTGTTACCTGAAATAAAAAAATTGTTTTTATTATTAAGATTATTAGAAAAAAATGCTGTCTAATGGGTTTGTTGCGACATCTCTTCTCTTCTCACGTCGGTTTAAAAGGAACGGGCAAATTGTAATGGGTTTCTCGCGACATGTATATATACGCGATGCGCATACATGGCAAATATGATTTTCCTCTGTAATAATGATTAGTTTAGTTTTCTAGCACTGGGAAAAACAGAAATGTGAATGTTTCCTCTATAATATTTATTTGTTTAGTTTTCTTGTACTGGCAAAGAGATACATGTTCCTGATAGGTTTTATAAAAGCAGTAATCGAAGTACATTGGCCTGGACGGCCAACAAACAGGAAAACGTTTTTTATAAGTTGTATTCGTTAATAAATGATAATTATTAAAAAAATGCTGCCTTTTTATTTGTACATATCGTTCACAGGATTACTGCATCATTTCATCTGAAAAACTGAAAATAAATAGATATCTGTATGTTGTAAAGATCAATCCCATACTGAGCCATACAATTTTTATTTTACTTAATCGAAAAAAAAACTTTGTTTTAAGTGAAACTTCTTTAGGCGCATGAGGGTAAAATTTGAGACAAAGGCAACGCATCGTAAATGATTTTATACCACATTGAATACACGAGTTCTGATCCGATCACCGAATTTAAGCAACATCGGGCGCGGTCAGTACTTGGATGGGTGACCGCCTGGGAACACCGCGTGATGTTGTCTTTGTTTCAATTAGTTTGCCAAAGAAGTTTCACTTCTGTAAAGTGTACTCTGTACGCACGCAATTTTTTTTATGTAACTAGATCAGCAAACATGCGTACGGCTCACCTGATGGTAGGCGATTACCGTAGCTTATAGACGTAAAAAATGTTATTTTGGTATTTGTACCGGGTATACATCCATAAAAATTTAGTCAAAGCGGTTATTTTAATATTACAAACAGACACTCCAATTTTATTTATTTGTATATATACATAATATATTATATATTATTATTACATAACGTATTTATTACATAAACAACCCGAACCCATTAACCCTAGAATACTAATCTATCGTAAAAATTACGACGACGAAACCACGATTCCTGGAAAAAACAATGTTCGCGTCGTTCCCGCGCCCCCTGCTTCACAATACCTTCCTTATTTGTTCTGTTAGTGCACCACGTGTATTTATTGTGATCCCACGTCATTTTTGTGTTGACTTACAGCGAAGGCGTCGTAAAATTTACGAAAGATTAGTGTTTACGTGACTATTGAGCGATGGTAAGTTTACTTGTTTGTTGTTGTTTTTACTTGTTTTTATCACTTATTTGTAATGATTTTATGTTGATTTTACTTGATTTCAGTATATTTTCTATACTATAAATGTATTTTTACTATTTCTTACTAATATTTGATTATTTTTTATTAGTAATGTGCTGGACCAGAAAAACACGTAGATGGCCATTACGCTTGTTTCATAACTTAATCAACATTACAATTATAAACTCATACATCATTTACATCGGTAACAACTGCAGAAACAATAAAAAAAGCAAATCTAGATGCGACTTCATTTTGAAAATGGCTGATGCTCTTATGGAACCTCAGCTAAAAGAGAAACTAATATTACCACTTTGCGGCGTGAAATAAAGGAGCTCATAAAAAGTATACTTATGGTATGTTGAACCTGTTCCAGAAGCAGCAATAATTGAAGAACTTAATATAAGAAAAATTTGTGCCTTCTGTCCATCCATATCAAGAAAAATGACAACACACTTTTGCATGAAATGCAAAATAGCCATATGTAGGGCGCATAACATGAACACGTGTCTCAACTGTGTAGAATAAGTAAATTATTTAATTTTAATTATAACGTGATCTCTTAAACCCAAAGAATGATACTACAATTTCTAAAACAATAAAAGTTTTTATTATCTTGTTTATTCTCGTTTCATTTTCATGTCGTATTTTTTACGAATGATTAGTATTAACGTTACTCGTAGGGTAGATTAGTAATCTAGGGTTAACTAAAAATTCATTTATTGGCCAAAACTACGTTTATATTGAAAACGAGCATAAAATGCATTGAACGAAAAAGAACATGCTGTAGATTTTGTGTCATACATTAACCAAGGTCACTAACGTCACCCATGCCTATCAATTTCTGCACCGTTATGCTCTATGTTTGGATCGAGATTTCTTATTTTCTTAATAAGAAAATTGTATACATATTATACACCGATGCAAAGTGTATTTTGTGTACTTTATGAATATTTATAATGATATTTGTCAAGAATACGTAAAATATGTATAGTTTGCTTTCAAAAAAATATCCTACTTTCTCGCCCTCTTTTGATATTATTGTCCAAAAAATATTGTTTTCAGTGTTATCATTGCGTTCTTCATCTTCAATACTAATTATAATTAGTTTTTCTAAATTAACTATGAAGTAGAAACCCCGTACCTAAGGTGATTGCTTTACAAGGTGTAATTGAAATGTCGATCGTAATTCAAGCGCTCTCAATCTAGACCACCTACTTTCAAGTATAAAAAAGAAACTTAAAACTGTATCACAATTTATTTATTTTGCTGTTAGAGCTAGATAGATACTATTGGGAAACAGAATACGTAGAATCAACGACAAATGTATCATAATACTTTATTTTTTCGACATGTTTTTGCACCAAGACCACCTTTTTCTCTCTCCCTCTGAAACAAGCGCGATTTTATAATTGATATACGCACATGTACAACACTTTTTATACATTAAATTAAAGCTTAGTTCATACTCTTCAAAATAATATAAGCATTTTTGTTCTAAGTGTAGAAACTTGTGAGTTATGAGGAAAAAACTACGACTCAAGTAACGCGCGCTTATCGAATCATATTACCGCGGGAAATGCGAGGTCAGCGCCGTGCGGGCGGTGCGGTAGACTCAGTGCTGAGGTTAGATCTAACCTTGCGGGAGACAACGGGAGTTCGCGCTGGGCGAGTCCGGTATACCAGAGGTTAAATATCTTAATATACCACATATAAAAGCAAAAGGTTTCAGTGACTCATCACGAAATCTCAGAAACTATAACACCTACAAACTTGAAATTTGGCAAGTAGGTTCCTTATAGGGAGTAGACATCCGCTAAGAACGGGTTTTACGAAATTCCACCCCTAAGAGGGTAAAACGGGGGTTGGAAGTTTGAATGAAAGTCCTATGTTTTTGAAGTAAGAGACTTGAAATTCAAAATATATGCTCTATAGATGGTGTGGAGTTGTACCAATAATGTATTTTTAGAAATCAAACCCTTTTGGGCTTGAAACAGGGGGTGGTAGTTCTGGGGTAAATGTCGGTCACCTCCTCGTGGTGCACCCTGGGCAACGGGACGGGCAGCAGTATTGCAGTCGCAGTACTGCTGCTCGTCGCGGCTAACGACTGACTCGCGGGTGCGCTCCGGGTACTGCTCGACCCGTGAGCGCACTAGAGAGGCGGGGTGTGGGTGGGTTCACTTGCCCGCCCTGTAGCGCGAGGGCGCGGTGTGCCGGCTGGGTTGCGCTGGCTCCCTGGAGCTTTTAGCTCGGTTGTTGGTGCAGTCCGGTGGACCCGTGGGGTAATTGCCGGGTTGTGCTGGGCTCCTCTTTGCTCGGTTATTCGGTGCGATCCGGCGTTGGAGGTCGGGCGGGCCTGACCCCCAACGCCGTGATGCCAGGCGTTGGAGGTCAGGCCTGCCTGGCTTGGAGGGTGGACGCTCCTGAACATGTGTCCCCATTCTGCAGACGGTAGACTGGTCCGGTTGAGCGTCCCTTAAGTGGGGTGGCCGGCTGGGGGTCGGGGGATCTTCGGCTGGCTTGAGATCCCTAGCGTCGTCGGGAGGGGTGGTCTTGTGGGTGCCACCCCTCTAGGTGCTGGGGCCCGGATTTTTACATTCGGGCCAGCCGCAGGGACGGGGTGGAGACTGCTAACGCGACCCCATCTCGCCCCACTCAGGCGGAAGTCTGCTCACACGTGGATGGTTTTTGGTCAGTAGGAGTCTGACACAACCCTCTGGTGCCCTCGCGCCAGAGGGTATCCATGATGGATTTTCCCCACGTAAAAAAGGGGTGGTAGTTATATGTGAGCGAGATGAAAACTTAAGTAATTAATTATCTACCACAATCGAGAGTTTTCGAAGAGGAACTTTTTGTTCGTCTCATCAAAATGAAGCTACTCCCAGAAAATTAGCTTGATACTAATCAGGTGAAAAATATGTACTAGGGATCCCTACCTATTATAATTATTATGTGTATGGGACGGCATCCCTGAAAGCGGTGTGTGCCACAAAAAAAAGGTGTGTGTGCGATTCACACACGATAGAAGTGAAACTTCTTTGGCAAACTAATTTAAAATTAGTGGCGTGTAGCGCGGCTCGACCTTCCCTGTTGTTGCCTTCCGGTTTGAAATCACAACGATTCCAAAGAAGTTTCACTTCAAAAAGATTTTATTCGATTTTGAATAAATTGAAGCTAAATGACGTAATACCTTCTAGATCGTGGGCTCGGCCCCCAACTTTCCGTACGGCACGATGGACGACATCGCGGCGCTGTCCGACATCGCCGTGCAGTGCGGGGTGCCGCTGCACGTGGACGCGTGCCTGGGCGGGTTCGTGGCCGCCTTCATGCCGCAGGCCGGACACCCGCTGCCGCCCTTCGACTTCCGCCTGCCCGGCGTGGCCAGCATGTCCGCCGACACGCACAAGGTACACACACACACACACTCTGCCTGGGCGGGTTCGTGGCCGCCTTCATGCCGCAGGCCGGACACCCGCTGCCGCCCTTCGACTTCCGCCTGCCCGGCGTGGCCAGCATGTCCGCCGACACGCACAAGGTACACACACACACACACTCTGCCTGGGCGGGTTCGTGGCCGCCTTCATGCCGCAGGCCGGACACCCGCTGCCGCCCTTCGACTTCCGCCTGCCCGGCGTGGCCAGCATGTCCGCCGACACGCACAAGGTACACACACACACACACACTGTGCCTGGGCGGGCTCGTGGCCGCCTTCATGCCGCAGGCCGGACACCCGCTGCCGCCCTTCGACTTCCGCCTGCCCGGCGTGGCCAGCATGTCCGCCGACACGCACAAGGTACACACACACACACACTCTGCCTGGGCGGGTTCGTGGCCGCCTTCATGCCGCAGGCCGGACACCCGCTGCCGCCCTTCGACTTCCGCCTGCCCGGCGTGGCCAGCATGTCCGCCGACACGCACAAGGTACACACACACACACACACACTGTGCCTGGGCGGGCTCGTGGCCGCCTTCATGCCGCAGGCCGGACACCCGCTGCCGCCCTTCGACTTCCGCCTGCCCGGCGTGGCCAGCATGTCCGCCGACACGCACAAGGTACACACACACACACACACTGTGCCTGGGCGGGTTCGTGGCCGCCTTCATGCCGCAGGCCGGACACCCGCTGCCGCCCTTCGACTTCCGCCTGCCCGGCGTGGCCAGCATGTCCGCCGACACGCACAAGGTACACACACACACACACACACACTGTGCCTGGGCGGGTTCGTGGCCGCCTTCATGCCGCAGGCCGGACACCCGCTGCCGCCCTTCGACTTCCGCCTGCCCGGCGTGGCCAGCATGTCCGCCGACACGCACAAGGTACACACACACACACACACTGTGCCTGGGCGGGTTCGTGGCCGCCTTCATGCCGCAGGCCGGACACCCGCTGCCGCCCTTCGACTTCCGCCTGCCCGGCGTGGCCAGCATGTCCGCCGACACGCACAAGGCACACACACACACACACACTGTGCCTGGGCGGGTTCGTGGCCGCCTTCATGCCGCAGGCCGGACACCCGCTGCCGCCCTTCGACTTCCGCCTGCCCGGCGTGGCCAGCATGTCCGCCGACACGCACAAGGTACACACACACACACACTCTGCCTGGGCGGGTTCGTGGCCGCCTTCATGCCGCAGGCCGGACACCCGCTGCCGCCCTTCGACTTCCGCCTGCCCGGCGTGGCCAGCATGTCCGCCGACACGCACAAGGTACACACACACACACACACTGTGCCTGGGCGGGTTCGTGGCCGCCTTCATGCCGCAGGCCGGACACCCGCTGCCGCCCTTCGACTTCCGCCTGCCCGGCGTGGCCAGCATGTCCGCCGACACGCACAAGGTACACACACACACACACACTGTGTCTGGGCGGGTTCGTGGCCGCCTTCATGCCGCAGGCCGGACACCCGCTGCCGCCCTTCGACTTCCGCCTGCCCGGCGTGGCCAGCATGTCCGCCGACACGCACAAGGTACACACACACACACACTGCCTGGGCGGGTTCGTGGCCGCCTTCATGCCGCAGGCCGGACACCCGCTGCCGCCCTTCGACTTCCGCCTGCCCGGCGTGGCCAGCATGTCCGCCGACACGCACAAGGTACACACACACACACACTCTGCCTGGGCGGGTTCGTGGCCGCCTTCATGCCGCAGGCCGGACACCCGCTGCCGCCCTTCGACTTCCGCCTGCCCGGCGTGGCCAGCATGTCCGCCGACACGCACAAGGTACACACACACACACACACACACTGTGCCTGGGCGGGTTCGTGGCCGCCTTCATGCCGCAGGCCGGACACCCGCTGCCGCCCTTCGACTTCCGCCTGCCCGGCGTGGCCAGCATGTCCGCCGACACGCACAAGGTACACACACACACACACACTGTGCCTGGGCGGGTTCGTGGCCGCCTTCATGCCGCAGGCCGGACACCCGCTGCCGCCCTTCGACTTCCGCCTGCCCGGCGTGGCCAGCATGTCCGCCGACACGCACAAGGTACACACACACACACACTCTGCCTGGGCGGGTTCGTGGCCGCCTTCATGCCGCAGGCCGGACACCCGCTGCCGCCCTTCGACTTCCGCCTGCCCGGCGTGGCCAGCATGTCCGCCGACACGCACAAGGTACACACACACACACACACACACTGTGCCTGGGCGGGTTCGTGGCCGCCTTCATGCCGCAGGCCGGACACCCGCTGCCGCCCTTCGACTTCCGCCTGCCCGGCGTGGCCAGCATGTCCGCCGACACGCACAAGGTACACACACACACACACACTGTGCCTGGGCGGGTTCGTGGCCGCCTTCATGCCGCAGGCCGGACACCCGCTGCCGCCCTTCGACTTCCGCCTGCCCGGCGTGGCCAGCATGTCCGCCGACACGCACAAGGTACACACACACACACACACACTGTGCCTGGGCGGGTTCGTGGCCGCCTTCATGCCGCAGGCCGGACACCCGCTGCCGCCCTTCGACTTCCGCCTGCCCGGCGTGGCCAGCATGTCCGCCGACACGCACAAGGTACACACACACACACACTCTGCCTGGGCGGGTTCGTGGCCGCCTTCATGCCGCAGGCCGGACACCCGCTGCCGCCCTTCGACTTCCGCCTGCCCGGCGTGGCCAGCATGTCCGCCGACACGCACAAGGTACACACACACACACACACACTGTGCCTGGGCGGGTTCGTGGCCGCCTTCATGCCGCAGGCCGGACACCCGCTGCCGCCCTTCGATTTCCGCCTGCCCGGCGTGGCCAGCATGTCCGCCGACACGCACAAGGTACACACACACGCACGCACGTGCATAGGCATGTGCACATGCACGCGCTTACGCACGCGCTAACACACGTGCTCACACACACGCTCACATACACGCAGACGCACACGCACACGCACGTGGTCACACACACGTACACGTACGTGGTCACACACACGTACACGTACACGCACGCAATCATACACGGATTGTACAATTGTTACGCAAAACAAAATTAAAACGTGTCACTCGGTAAGTCCTAAAGACTTTTTCCATCGTGAGGATATAGAGTAAGACTTCAAAGGGAAGTTAGCTGAGAAGATAACTTACTATGCTAACGATAAAATTAATTCTACTAACGTATGTTATTAATAACATTTATATTCTACGCTATTGTCACGAGAATGGCTACTGTTATTACACATGATGCGAATATTATTCTCCTTTTATGTATGAATGTTCGTTCCGCAGTACGGCTACGCGCCGAAGGGTACATCCGTGGTGGTGTACCGGAAGGCCGCGCTGCGCCACCACCAGTACACCGTCACTACGGACTGGCCGGGCGGCGTGTACGGCTCGCCCACCGTTAACGGTGAGTACATGTCTTGACAATGTACTACGGTACACTACAATGCACCTTACTTACTTACCCTACTCTCTAATACTTTAAACAATATTATACCTTACCATAATTATGTAGTATGTCTTTGCTTGCAAGCGAAAAAAAACCGATTTCAATTATTTCATCGACAAATATTACAACGTAGGGAGACGAAAAAATGATCAGGTAAATACGCATTACTTAACTAATTTCGTCTACCTACTTTACATTGAGATAACTCAACAAGTACTCGTCAGATCTCGATCAAATTCGAATGGGACCACATGACAAGTGCCAGCTTACGATTAGAAAAAGAATCATCAATATTGGCACTACTAGTAAAAAAAGAGGTAACATAAAAATAAAATACAGACGAATTGCTTGCTCCTTTTTTGAAGTTAGTAAAAAGCGGAGTGTTGTAGTGTAGTAAGGTACGGTTACCGTAAATGTTTGGTAAATTATTTGCAATTGTGACTCGGTATGTGATATGTGAGTGTGGGCGTACGTATATGCGTATGTGTGTGCGTATGCGTGCGTGCGGGCGTACGTGTGTGCGTATATGTGTGCGTGAGGGCGTACGTGTGTACGTATATGTGTGCGTATGCGTGCGTGTGCATGTGTTATCAAATTTAAACTGAGATTGTATAATGTGTGTCCAGGCAGCCGCGCGGGCGGCCTCATCGCGGCGTGCTGGGCCACCATGGTGTTCGTGGGCCGCGCGCGGTACGTGCGCATGACTAAGGAGATACTGGACGTCGCCAGGCATATAGAGGCCGAGTGAGTTATACTACACATACGTATAGTAATGAATATTACAATTATGTATATATCACGCATTATAATCGTAATATATTTTGTTTTCTAATGTTTACGCGAATTTTACTCATTGAAACGAAACAACTTTTTCGGATTTTATTGCGGTTTATTAAGTTTTTCCTCCTCCTCCAGTCCTCCCGTGATCATGGTTGCTGTAAAGTATCCGAAACGTCGGGAAAATAAAAAAACTTAATAAACGGCGATAAAATCCGAAAAACTTGTTTCATTTCAATGACGTAATATGTTTGTCGAAAAGAGCGTTATTCTAATAATCGTCGGATATCATGTGGGCGAATAGTAGGATAATCGAGCAAAGAAACTACGTCGTTAATGCCATAATCTTCGTTTTAATGATTTTCACAAATTTCTACTTATTGTCCGTCTCGTCGACAGCCGCCAACCTCAGGACGTCGCGCCAAACTTCCATTTTCGTTCTGTATCAATGACTGTATCCGACAAATAAAATTCTTTTGTACATGTGTTTATCGCTGTTTTAACGCCGCGTTGACGCAGCGGTCACAGCAATGGATTGCGATTGGCTGTTGCGCGGGCGGTTGCGGGTTCAATCCCCGCACACGACAACATTCGTATTGGCCATACAGATGTTTGCCGTGGTCTGGGTATTTGTGCAGTCCTTGTGGGTCTCCCCACCGTGCCTCGGAGAGCACGTTAAGCCGTCAGTCCCGGTTGTTATCATTTACACCTGATAGCGATCGTTACTCATAGTAGGGAATATATCCGCCAACCCGCATTGGAGCAGAGTGGTGGATTAAGCTCCGATCCTTCTCCTACATGGGGAAGAGGCATATGCCCAACAGTGGGATATTACACGCTGAATCGTGATGTGTTTGTCACCTAACTTCTCCTAAACAGCTAGACCGATTTGATTGAAGTCCCGTGAGTACATTTTTAGTATGCTTGTTTGTCTATTTTCAAGGGTGATGTATACATGATAAACAACACACTGACTTGGGGTGTTCATTATTACAAATATGTTAATCAACCTAAGCTATAATAATCTGTCTGTATCTGAAACAAAGGTATCAAGTTGCCTACCGTTGACACAGACAAGAATATTTATGAAAAACATATTTATGTATTACTTTCTCTTTCAGATTGCGTAAAATCGACGGTCTGTTTATATTCGGCAAGCCGGCAACTACGGTGATCGCGATGGGATCCAAAAAATTCGACGTATTCAAGCTGGCAGATAAGCTACACAAAAAGGGTTGGAGCTTGAACGCTTTGCAGTTCCCATCCGGGTGAGACATATTCACATTTTAATATGACGAGATGCCACTGTGGTTTTTGCTATTATCTATTGAGCTAACGGTCAAGGGCTCTATGCCCGCGTCACTTTGTCTGTCAAACGTCAAAATTGATGATTGTATGTGTCAAAAACATGGCTTTATGAAATAGTAGCTAATAGTTATATTATTGATGCTTAATCAATAAAATAGGTTAAGTATAGCTTAATTATAAACTATATTATAATATAAAAAATAGCCAAGATTACGAAGCAGTCGCTCGACTGATTTTTGCCCTAATTAAAAAAAAAAGTGTGTGTGTCAGCTGTCAGCTCCGACGCACGACTGGAGTTTACTTCTTCAGATCGACTGTCTAAATATGCACAAAAAAGACTGTATAGTCTAAGAAAAAGATTAATACCATATCAAATGGTAAATAAATGAATCAAATAACGCCATCTATCGATGGCATTATTAGAGAACGTCGAAACCGATACCGTCGTAACCGTCGTAGCCAGCACCGTCGTAGCCGGTACAGTCGTAAAAGTCGTAGCAGATAGATGGCGCACAAAAACGTAACGAGGTCATTCGTTCAGTAGATTTTACTCCTCATATTTTTTTCATACCGGGGGCCTTATATGAAAATCGATTCTTAAGGAGTAAACTCCAAAAAGTAATACATTAATTTCTGTCAAAAATTCTATTCGTATGTATAAAATGAATACAAATAAAACGCAACATTTGTCGCCAGCATCCACATAGCAGTGACGCACGCCCATACGCTGCCCGGCGTAGCGGAGCGGTTCATAGAGGACGTGCGCGTCGCTACGAGCGAATGTCTCAAAGAAGGCGGCGAGCCTGTTGAGGGAAAGGTGAGCCTTATTGACAAGAGCATACGGTTTATTCTTTGATAATATGAATACGAATGTAGTCGCGTAGCAAAGGATAGCACATCCGCTACGAGCGACTTTCTCAAGGAAGGCGAGCTGTTGAAGGAAAAGTGACCTTATCAACAAGTGCATACGGTTTAATATTCTTTCATCTTTGATATTATAATATATAATACTTATGTAAGCGCGTAGCAGAGAACTTCGTAGCGGATGTGCTATCCGCTACGAGCGACTTTCTCAAGGAAGGTGAACCGTTTAAGGGAAAGGGCGCCTTATCGACAAGTTAATACGGTTTAATATTATTTGTTATTGGATACACGTACGCATGCGCACTAAAAAACAAGAAAAGGGACTCCGTAGCGGAAACTTATTACTATTATGGTTTAATATTCGTTAAAAAATAAAAAGTAATTCATTAGGGACACAACACACATAACATAATGAAGCGTTTAGCCTAAGTTTGTTAACTTCTTCTAATATAAAGCACTAATTATTTATCGAGACAACATAATAGAAAAAAATAATTAAAGAGTTTCACTGCTCCGACTCTTTCTCGCACGTCACTTGTTTCTCACGATTTCCCATATTCTCTCCACTGTTCTTCACGATATCGTTTCTTATGGAATAAACTCCAAAAAATTTTTTAGTCGAATTTCGCTAAGAAAAACCTATAAATTATAAATAATTTTTCAGATGGCCATATACGGCGTCGCCCAAGGCATCCCCGACAGGAGCCTGGTCTCAGACATCACGAAGTACTTCATCGACTCTATGTACTATTTACCGAAGCCCGAAGATAATGATGGGGAATAAAATATTTTACACTATACTAGCCTTTCGCCCGCGGATTTGCTCGTGTGGTAAATTTAATTCCAACGTAGATACACGTAATTATTCTTTTTCACATTACACAAATTAACTTTCGTATGCTTAATTTTAAATAACAGTCAAAACAAATTATATTCTCTTTTTGCCTCTTCATAGATTATATTTTTACTAAAATTATATTTTTATTGGATGTAACGTTATTTAGTCTTACTTGCCAAACTTTATGTTGTATCTATTTGGTAGGAGTCAATGAATCAGTCTGTTAGTATATTATTTTACAAGTTAAATTATTTTTGTTTTCTAAAGATTGTATTATTGGTATTAATAGTAAAGGAATTCGCCATAATGTCACGTTATTTTAATACATTTTTTTAATAAAACTTTAAAATACATAGTGTTAATCTGTATACTAATACATGAAGCAAAAACTTTGTACCCCTTTTTACGGGAATTGCGCGTAAGTAGTTTTTTTCTTTTTTAAATTTTTGGTCGAATTTCGACCACTGGACGACCACTAGTTTATATAATTTTTTGTATATTGCTTCGAAACGGTATGTATTAGGCTACCATAGTGTTTAATTTAATGCCTAACTCGTGTCCACTCTATACATATAAATCGTTTAATTTACACTATGAACTTTAAAATAGTGTGGCTGTATAAAAATATATATTTTTTATAGAGTTGCCATATGTAAAAAAAATATTTATTGAAATAATTATTTTGTGTTTCTAAGCCACTATAAAATCTTTTTTTTATTTAAAATTCGATATTGTCTGGTTGTGTCATAGTACTTTTAAGTTACTTATTTTGTAATTATCAATAGTCGTGTTTATTTAAAAATATTAGCTTTGTAGGTAAATTGGATGTACTGGTAGCTCAACCAGACCTAATACCAAAGTCTTTATTGAAGTAATATCTGACCTAACTAACGTTGTTCTCTCTTGCAATCTGTTAAACACTTGAAATTTAAATAATCGTTAAATTTTTCAAAATGTTTGCCCAAATTTCTTAAGTTTTTATTCTGTAAGAACTGAGCTACCAAATTTTAAGGTCATCGGGCAGCTTGTTATGCGATGAAATGATTTGGTTATAAATATTTTTATTTGATATTGTTAACGACTAACGCTGGGCTTCAATAAAGTATCTCTAATTTTACCAGCGATAGACTATTATTATAGAGTTAATACTAACCTCTAGTTAAATCTTATATATAAAATTCTCGTGTCACAATGTTAGTTACCATACTCCGCCGAAACGGCTGGACCGATTTTTATGAAATTTTGTGTGCATATCGGGTAGGTCTGAGAATCGGCCAAGATCTATTTTTAATACCCCTGAGTTATAGGGGGTGGGGATTAAGGCGGTTAATAACATATATGGCAAAACAATGTTTGCGGGGTCAGCTAGTATATCTATAGGCTTAAAGTTGCCTATCTTAGGAACAGACGACCGTGTGTGTTTGTTTATATGTTAAAAAGAGTTAACACAGTCTACCCCTAGTTAGCAAAATCAGAGATATAATATTTAAACCCAGCTGTCAATATAAGGGTTTTAAAAACCTTTGAATTTGGTAGCTCGTAAAACATTCCAGTAACATTTTATAAAGCCAATTTTTTTTTAAAGAATATACGAGATGTAAGTTTTTATTGTGCAATAAAGTTAATGATTTTTAAAAATAATTATAACAGAGGCAGTAATTTAGTCTCATTGTGATAGTGTATATTAGTGTTATTTATATTTAAAATATAGTAAAGAAGCTTTTCTCATGTCTAATGTGGTTAGAAACATTTATAATATGAATAAGGGCCCTTTCCACTGATTCCTCATAAATTTTTAAAGTATTTTTCCTTTTATACATTGATTCCCAGTTTATTAACGGAACATGGGTTAATGGTAGCCGGTGAATAAGGCCTTTAGTATATAGTTAAGTATTATATATAACAATTTTTTTTATTATCAACTATTACAAGAGATAGATAGATATTATAAATATTGATGTCTCTTTCTCGCACCAATAATTTACGAAGTACTTACGAAAGTTACAATGAAGAAGCTACAACGTAATTTTTAAAGTTTAATATTTCTAATTTTTTTGTGATGTTCATATTTTTCTACGAAAGTGGTCAACGAAACTATCAAATTTTTGTACATTTATATAATTTTGTAATACAAATCAAAACTTTACTAATCAAATTAGTGTTGTTAGCTTATATTTGTGTATTATAAATAAAATCATTCGAATTTTTCTCGTTTTTTTCTTTTTTTTTGTTAAATAAAACTGACTATTAAATAACTGTTTATGGTCTAAGATCCGAGAAGGTAAATCTTCCCTCATCTATTAATTAGATGAAACAATTTTTTATAGGCTTATTTCAATATTGTGAATTTATAAAAACAACCTCTGCCACCATAAGCCTGCTGCAATTTTTTTTTTTTTATCTTTTCCCTCTCATGTTAATTACATGTAGTAAGCTAAAACCGTTAATATTTTACATTATATACCTGACTGTAGTGGGCAGCCATCTCTATGATTGCTACACTTACCTGCAGCCAGGTCAGTAACCTCGGTCAGCAGTACCTGGCTTGGTTGTTTTTATAAATTCACAATATTGAAATCAGCCTATAAAAATTGTTTCATCTAATTAACAGATGAGGGAAGATTTTGTTATATTCCGGATCTTAGACCATTACAGATTAAACATTTATATTTCTTTACAATATTAAACGAAAATGTATTTTACAAAAAAATAATCGCTTCAGCCTGTGATATCCTACTACTGGGCATAGGCCTCTTTCTCCATGTAGGAGAAGAATCAGAGCTTAATCCACCATGCTGCTCCAATGCGGGTTGGCGGATATATACTATGAGTGAGACACGGTAGGGAGAACCACAAAGACAGACGTCCAAACTCTCATACACAAGGAAGATATTTCTGGCTGTGCCCTCAATGTTACTGTACTGTATCTACTTTAATGAATCCTAATATATAAAAAATTGCCCTTTTTCGCACCTACGGCTTTTTGTTGAAATTCAAATGTTTGGTATGCATTAGGAAAGGTTTGAAACCTGGTTTAGGTTCTGTCGACTGATGAAATCAGTTTTCAGTTTTGTATTTTAATTGAGGTATAGCAGGAAATGTCCTGGCTCAAAATATGGAGCAGCCCGACTGGGGAAGTACCTCGACCTTATAGAAGATCACAGCTAAACAAAACTGATTTTAACCAGTGTTGTGTTCCTGTGGTGAGTAAGGTGACCAGAGCTCCTGGGGGGGATCGGAAGTAGGGTCGCTAATGCGCTTACGATGCTTCTGGTGTTGCATACGGTAATCGCTTGTTATCCGGTAAGCCGTACGCTTGTTTGCGGACCTAGTTGTGTAAAAAAAAATACAGGAAATTGGATTTTATAATTTTTCACATAAAACTTGACTATTAATATATTGCAATCAGAACGGACGTCCAATCAGAAAGTATTCTTATCACTATGCTATTTTTATTTACATTCTTTATAACCGCTGTCAAAAGAGCATGATCTCAAAATCAGTCAGTCAGAAATATGTCAAAATTAAAGGTTTATAAATACAAAATGCAATGTATCTTGATATTAATGTTAAACATACTGGTTGTGGAGGGGACGATTAATTATTGTGGGGCTAAAATGTGTGGATATACTAACGATCATACCTTTTGTCGTTACTCTGTACGTATAGATTATACAATTATAATTCGTGTCATATCATTTATTCGAAAATTTTACTACTGATTTGCTTTTCAATATAGGTATCTTTAAAATTAATTATTTATTTACTCATTACACATCCAGTAATCCTTACAAAATTGAAAGTTGTGTATCCTCAGGCGAAGACATTTTCCATTGAACAAGATTTCACCACAGCTCACTAAAAATAAACCGGTAAAATCAATAAATAAACGTAAAAGTCCACGTGGACATTGCTATTCTTCCCTCATTAACTAAAGATAAATATGCTCCTAAATCCACCGCAGGAAAATCTTCATAAAATAGTTGAACATGGTGCTATGCTGTATTATTACGGGATTAGGAATAAACACATTTTACAAAAGTATTTAACATGTTTCGTTTGCAACCGTTCCCGGCAAATTAAGAGTTAAGGGTGCTAAACGCCAAAACTATATATAAATCGTCTGGTTTTAAGGCACATATTCTATCTTCTGGTTCGTGTACATATCTAAATGTACCTTAAGTGTTTAAGGTAATTACATAATGAGAGTTGTTTATCCAGCCCGGTCCAGATCTTTCATGTATGGGGTATATTGATTCCAAACTCTCGCTAGAAGAGCAGGCTCGCGTCTTGGCTCGTTTGAATCAGAGGCGTAGTGAAGTGGCGCGTGGTATACGTGGACTACCGACCGCTGGGAACATGTTAAAATTGGTAATTGATTTAAATAGTTTTTAGTAGACAAAACCTTTTCCTGGAAAGAATCCGTATAAGTCTCTTAAACGCTAACATTTTTGAATGACTAATGATGATGTAGTGGAAATGATTGCTTGGCGAAATGAAAAAAAAAAATTAAACAGTTGGGACGCTTGAACACTGACCTTCGACCTCACTAGAAACTCGACGGCTGGTGCTTATCATGTAGTCCTATTTTAATAAGCTAAAGAGTAGTTTTCGAGTTGTTCCTAATAATGCGTAGGTACTCAATTGACTTCGACTCCGTTGATGATGTGCGGATTTTATTAGATACTGGTTGATGCAAATTAAATTGAAAACGTCGGTTTTTTTTTTAAAAATTTAGAATTGTTTAATATTTTTGTAATGAACAAAACTACTTCCTAATTTATATTCTATATTCGCACAATTCAATTCCTAATCTGTTGACGAGTGCTCAATAACCGAACCGAATTCTGTAGATATCTACTATGTAAGTACAGTGGATGGATGTATGAAACTTTTCTTTTTACTTATTATTAGGCAACTATTCCTACTTAGTTTCAGATACAATCTAAATCTTACACGTTGTAGGTTAATGTTAACAATGACTTTTAAATATGTACAGTAAATTAATTTTCATATAGCGTTGGGTGGACGAATTAGCGCGAGAAGCTCAGCGCTGGGCCGACCAGTGTCGACCGCCCATTACTCCGGAAGAACACGACGCTTGTCGCGATCTGTGTATGTACCCGTACCCGTACTCTCCATCTAAACCTAATGCTTGTACATATTAGAAAAAGGTCTCATCCGTTATAAAAATATTAGTTCTTGATTCGTTTGGGGTGTCCACCGTCACGGCTCTCTAATGCGAATTTTCTCTTAAAGCATTGAGGAGGTATTTATTTATTTTTTTTTATAATTAGATAGGCTTGCGTTTGACCACTATTCCACCTGATCTTAAGTGAGAATGCGGTCTACGATGGAGCACGCTTGCCTAGAAGTAGCCTATTGATTTGATTGATTAGATTGTAACTTTTCGGAAATACAGATGCCGGCAGAGAGTTCCACTCCTTGGCCGTACGCATCAACAAAGTACTAGCAAATCGCTTAGTGCGTATATTGGGAATGTCGACCGTATAAGGGTGGCGTAACGCCGACTGTCTAGTCGTACGGAGATGGAACGGTAAGGGGGGAACCAGGTCTTGGAGTTCTTGCGCAGAGGACGACGAGAGGACGCCTAGTTTTTTGGCAGTTGTTAGGTTAGATGAATAGGTATAATATTTTCTGGGGGACCTTAAATGAATTTCGCACTTTAAAATTTGGTAGCATTATATTATTTGCATATGAGTAACATATTTTGGTAAATTGAACTGCCCAATACTTCTCTAGTATAGCAGTATAGTATGTACTTTACATACAACTTTATTGTTACTTTTTACGTGTACCATAATTGTGTAAATTGACAAAAAAGGCTTTAAAATATTACATCTCCTTATTCAGTTTCTATATCAGTCGGGCAATGCGTAGCGTCGGTAGTGGGCGAAGCGCCAGGGCTACGCCCGGAGACGATGGCCGATATGTGGTTCATGCAAAGTATGAACTATAATGGAAACGCTACTTCATACATACCGTAAATATCGTTGTTACAGTGTAAATAATAATAATCTGCTGTTAAATATTGTATATAATATACACTGCAGACAAATGTATTGTACGTTTTCTGTGTCTACAGTCAACTGTTCCCACATTTTTGAAGTGAAACTTCTGTAGGCGCATGAGGGGTAAAATTTGAGCAACCGGTAACGTGGCAGCGTCAGGGACCGTCAGTACTGGCATGGGTGACCACCTGGGAACACCGCGTGACGTTGGCTTTTGTTTTGTTTAATTAGTTTTTTTTTGTATTTTAATTTTTTTTAAATTAGTTTATTTTTAAATTAGTTTGCCAACGAAGTTTCACTTCTGACATGTGTACTTTGTACGCACGCAATTTTTTTTATTACCAGCGGGGTAGAAAAAGGTTTGATAGCCACAGGGAGCTTCAAACTTTTGTAGTCTTAAATGGTGCCTTTGTACTTACCAGTAACATTTCACTAGTAGAATGCCTTTATACACTAAGAGCTTCTACCTTCAAAATTGCTTTATATTTAAAAAGGTGGCTATGATACAAATCCATCATCATCCTTAGTTTTATCTTACCTACTATTACAAATAAGAAAGTCTTGAAAGAATAGATGTTTGTTACTCAATCCGGACAGAATCCCTGAACAGAACTGAATGAAATTTAAGATATAGGGGAGAGTAGGGTAATGGGAGTCAGCGGGCAATGGGAGTCACCCTCATATCCACAAAACAGTACATGCGAGCGACGCGTAAACAGTGTCCTTACCCCCCCGCTCTGGCCCTAGGCCTAGCCTGGAACGGCTCGCGCCAGTCAGCGTCCGCCCCACTGAGAAACAAACGTGTTTTGTTTTTGTGCTCCGCTGATGTAATTTTACTTCAATGCAAATTAGAAGATAAGTGCCGAATTTCTTACAGTATGCTATTAAAACATTTAGACGTACTCAGTGACACGTTCAAAATTTTGATGTGCAATTCAGATTATATCAGTGTATTACAGATTTTTTGTTATTTTCATTTTTTTATCATTAGTGTAGTTGCGGGTAATGAGAGTCAGGTGACTCTCATTACCCGCAAGTGATCACTATTGCCCGCAACTTTGCATGTTTGGTTACGTTATTATTATTTATTTTTAGATGCCGAAAGTACGAGTCAGGATAACTGAAAAGGCTTCCTGGTCTTCTGATAGCCTGGAATAACCCCTTATGATGTAGCATCTTTGGTTAGGAAAGCGTTTAATAATGTTGCGTCTATTAGTAAAGGAGAATCAGGGTTTAGATCAACTGGAATATTTCCACTAAATCCGCAAGTATTCACCGAAGAAGATTTTCTTGCTGCACAAATTCTCCAACCAGAGACCGTTGCAATCCAAGATTGCAATGAATCTCATCAGTACGATTCCCAGCACATCAAAAGAAATTCCCTCACCAGTTCCGAGCACTTCAAAACAAATTGATTCACCAGCTCTTAGGATGTCTAACCAATTAGTAGTCCCACTCGATTCCGAACCAGATTTTGTACCACCAGTTCCTGGCACGCCAAACCACATCAGTACTACATTGCATGATTTAATCAAGTTGCCAGAGAAAACACCTGTTATAAATATAAGACTGGGCCGAAAGAAGCAACACGCTACAATTTTAACTTCAACACCAATAAAAGAAAATCTGTTAGAGAAAGAAAATAATAAAATCAAGAAAAAAAGGAAAAGGAAAGAGATGGAAAGGCAAAGGACAGTGGAAAAAGACAAGACAAAAAAATACAGAACTAAAGATAGAAAAGAAGGACACTGAAAAGGCAAAGCGCCAAGTATTACAAAAATCGAACTAAACTTCTGTATCAGATGTTGACACTGACAACTTATGCCAGGATGATGAGGATGATGAAGCAGAAGATGCTGGAAACAGATGCTTAGTATGCGACGAATTCGAAAGAAACAACGAGATGTGGTTCAGATGTACCTCGTGTGGTCTATGGACTGTTGTGGTTCAGATGTACCTCGTGTGGGCTATGGGCTCACGCGGAGTGCACTGGATGGAACTCAGCTGAAGGTTATGTCTGCGATATGTACTAGATTTGCTTTGACTCCGATTGCCCCCAAGGTGATCACAATTACCCCTATGTTGGTGTAATGGGAGTCAAATCTGTTTTTTTTTAAACATTTATAATTTCTAAAGTTGATTGCCAAAGTGGCTGAAATTGATCTCTAATGATAGTTCAATAACTAAATTATGTTTTAGGGCAGTTGCAATAAATACTTATTTTTTAATTAAAGTTTTATTTGAATTCTCGCTTAAGTGACCCCCATTACCCTCTTTTACCCTATTTATAGCCTGAAATAGCACAAGTCTACTTTTATCTTGGAAAAAATGATATTCGTTATTTTCAGTCTATATAAAAATAGCTACGACGACTTTGCTCAAATGATTTGGTCACGAACGTACATGGTGGGATGCGGAAGAAGCAAATTTATGGTTCGTATTTTAAATTGATTAAAATCGTTTTCAATTACGTGTAAGTAATTTATATTTTGTTAGAAGTCAGCTAAATATTAATTTTTTTATACAATTAGGTGGGCAAATAAGCGTACGGCTCTCCTGATGGTAAGCGATTACCGTAATTAACCTACAAGCGTCTGCTTGCAATATCAGAAGCATTGCAAGCGCGTTGCCGACCCTACCCTCAATCCCTCCCAGAAGCCCTAGTCACCTTACTCCATCTCTACTCACCACAGGAACAAAACACTGCTTGAAAGCAGTATTATTTAGCTGTAATCTTCTGTAAGGTTGCGGTACTTCCCCTATCGGGCTGCTCCAAATTTTGATCCGGATATTTCCTGCTGTGCCCTACCTTAGATTGTAGAGTAACGAATAATTCTAACTCATGTCTTTGAAAAGAAATGGTTTAGAGCTATGTTTTATTGCTAGTTATTACTAAGAAAATGTCTACTGACATAAGCGACAAAAAGGAATTTAGGTAAATAAGGAAAAAAAAAAACAATCACACGCATTGGATTTCAAGATACCATGGCATGATCGTCATCGTACTGTGGAGCGGTTGGTGTGCAACTTTGCGCCTCGAGGACCTGTTCCCTGGCGAGCGTTGTGGATCCCCGGTGTTCCCGCCTCCTCCTGTCCGCCGAGATCTCGTCCCGATAGCGACTTACCAGCGCTATGTACTTTTCGTAAGTCTATATGACCTACAATATAGGTAAATCACATTTTTGAAGTAAAACTTCTTTACGCAGTTAGAGTACCTAAGCTAGTGAATATGTGACGAGAGCGTTACGAAAAGTATGATCGAATGAGGTAAGGGCTTTCCCTTGCGAGCACAAATTTTCTTTCTTTCTCTCATAACCCGTTACGTTTCGTATATCTAAGACACAGTGCAGGCCTATTGCTAAAGAAATTTTACTTCAGTCTGTGCACAGCACACTCTTTTATTATTTAGCTATCAGATTAGGTACAACCTAGCTGTAATATTACGATGTATTTTTATTCATGTTACACAAAATAAGGTGAAAGTATATTGTTATTTCAAACGAAAGGAAGATCAGACAACTACACTTTTAATCCTAGAAAAATATGAGTTCTTAAAATAATTTGTACTGATATAAGACAATTCTACGTTGCAAGAAAAGTGTTATCCAAATAGTTGCAATATGAATGAAGTTGAATAAACGACTAAGTGTCTAAGTGCTACTAACTATTAAGTAATAGTAAAATCAGAAGCCACATTTGCATTTCAGAACATGATATGGACGAAACATACGACGAAGATAACGTAATGACAACTGAAGAACATTTACTGCTAAATACAATTATGTTGCTTGAAAAAAATCCGTCATTGAATGACATTGGAAACTTAGATGAAATCTATTTGACGAAGTTAGCTGTGGCTACTATTGATAATTCAGCTTTAACAGATTTGCCGTATAATTCAATACAAAAACGTGATTTAGTAAATAAAAATAAATCTGAGAATACTCGAGGTACAACAGACATAAATAAAGAATTGAATATTAGTGAAGGTATCAAAAATAAATCAATTCTTGTAACAAGTAAAAAACTGTTAAAACTTAAAGGTTTTGTTGGTCGACCGAAATCCTATGATTTAGAAGATTTGAATGATCATAGCAATCACGAATCCAATGGTAAGAAATCGAAATGCAGAGCCAAATAATTCTAAGTATAAGCTATTTGAAATGGGTGTAAAATGAATTGTCGTATGTTGCAGATGACAAATTAGAAGGAACTTTAAATGAGAGAAAAGACGATTACGATGGTAACATATTGCTGGAAATTCGAGATAACATAACAATCGCAAATATTACTTCGATAGAAACGGTTTATCCTACATACGGTCAACATTTTTGAGATTCCTTTATCATGTTTGAATTGTACTCTTTGCTACGTTGAAAACTAATAAAAACACGTTTCACAGACACTACCCTGAGTGTTATAAGCGTAAAAAATAATATAGATACTACATTGCCTCTGGAAACTCTAGGAAATTCAACTTCTAAAATATTAGACGCATACATTGACGAAATCGTTTCTAACCTAACACTGTCAAATATTTTAAATGAAACGGCTATAGACGAAAATGATATTGAAGAATATCTGTCTAATCGTAAGTACCTACAGGAACGTAAAGACGAGGAAACTACTTATGATAATAGTCTACAAGTAATTGATTAATAACATGTTATTGTTATGTAAATTAATCTAAACAAAAATAAATAAGGAATGTTAACTTATCTCTACTTTAGATGGATAAATGGTTTGTATGAAAAGAAAAATCTAGTCTTTGCCAAAATAATATACTGTATAAATTGTATTGATATTATAAAACTCTTATGGACTATATGGACGTGTGTGTGAAAAATACAATATCAATTTAGCAATTCCATTGTCGTTGATTTTATGTAAATACAAAGCTATGTCATATGTTTCGTTTGTTTTCGCCAAGCGCACTTTCATTTTCTTCATTACGAAATTGCAACACAGCGATGCCGGTGTTGGTCAGCATTTTAAAAGCAAAATAGAGTTAGTTATTAATTAATGTTTATTACTCTGGCATAGTTATAGGTTATATGATAATAGAAAACAGACGATATACAATTGTACCTTGTAACAGCAGTATATAGCAACCATTATGTAGTTTTACCATTTCTATTGTGTGCAGCTGAAACGGTTCGTCAGATACAAGAAAGTTTAAAACGTATGGAGTACAAGTTGGCATCACCTGAGAATGTTTCAGGAAAGGTAATTAGTTTATTTTATATATGTATATACTAGCTGACCCGGCGAACTTCGTACCGCCTAACTTATCCTTCCCGGAACCCCTCCACTAACACTTAAACTTTATGGTATGGTATTAAAGTTCAAATTAACTTTTAAGTATTATTACGAATCTTTTGTATGGGAATATAGAAAAGTGTTGCTTTTAGACTTTTTCAGGCAATTTTTAAAAATTTTCTCTCCGTAAGAACCATTCTCGTAATTCTAGGAATATTATAAAAAAAGAATTAGCGAAATCGGTTCTGCCGCTCTCGAGATTTGCGCTTAGCAACGCATTCAGCGATTCATTTTTATATAAATAGAGATAGAGATTTAGTATTCCAATTACATGAGATAAGATTTTTAGTCGATAATATTCACAACGATGTCGAGTTGAGACAAAAGATATAGTGTTCACTGGCTATATACCAGGTAAAAGTATCTGTTGCTACAGATACAGGTACCTGCACTAAACATAATGTTTATCGACTTGCTGACTTTGGCGTGAATATGTCAGCCGATTGCGATTTACTTTCAGGTTCGAAGGGAATTGAGAAATGTTGAACGACATCATAATCAAAACAAGAATCGAGGAATACTTTCTGCAGAAGCAGAAAGGAACAAATCTATGGAAAGGGGACCAATGCTAAACATGATGTTAAAATATGTACCATACTTGAAACAATACGAAAAAGATATTCTAGGTGATGCTAGTTCCATTGGAACAAATAATATTTCAATCTATTTGTATACTTTTTCTTGTACTGTTTTTTTATTAACGTGTATTGTCTAGAATTTTCACTTTGATAATTTTTGTTGTTGTATTTGTTTTTTCATGTTAATAGATACATTTAAATGTTATTATAATCTCGTAGAAATAATACATTCGTATCATTTGCTAAACGAAATATATACAAATTCGAGATGGTTTTACAAATAAAAACTTTACTTAAGCAGTTGAAGGTTTATACGACTCTAGGGGAACGCTTGCCGTCACGACGCAAAGGGGTGTGAATGTAATGAAACCGTATTAGTATATTACGAAGAATACTATAATGTTTTTACCTCTATAGCTTTTGTATAGACTTTCAGAGGCCAGTGCAATTAGGCCAGCGAGAAGTGACGGCTTGTATGGCGGTCATCGGCCGCAGTCGCGTTCGTGTGCTCGCACGGCGCGTAGCGCCGTAGATCGCTACGAGAATAAGTGTTCATTTGATTACGTGCATTTGCGTTGCTAGATGCATTGTTCGGGTTGGTCGTTGTATTGTTACTTCAGATTACAATTTGATTAAAATAGATACACATTGATAATTTGAAAAACTTTTCGTAACGTTTACATTTTTTAATTGAGTTAAGAGTTTGTATTTGTTATTTTGATATCGATAGGCTCTGACTAAAGCATTGTTTCATTGTTATGTATTCTGAATGCGTATAGAACAGAGCGTCCAATGCTCTCAACGAATTCACGAACGTATCTTTTAGATGATGTCATTTTTGTATCGCTATTTGCTAATAATTCGAGAACAAAAGTTAATTCTACATTAATCTGCTTGTTTGTTAAAAGCACTTTGCATATCAAACTTTATATTGTCATTTAATTAAATATATACGTAATAAAAAATAATAAGGGATCATTAACGTAATGAATATCTATTAAATATAAGACCATTTAATATCAGTCACATATACGTATAAGTGTAAAAAAAATGTCGAACGATATGAAGTCAGCTTCGATGGATCTGAACGGTTCTCGCTGGTGCCGGCGAGATAACGATGTGAAGATAGAGTTTGGTTTTGGAGTGCCGCTGGGAGCGATGTCCGCTCACCCTGTGTTCCATTCCGCTTGGGATATCGGTTGGTGAGTAAACACAACAGAGGCTTAGGACAAAGGTAGCTTATGATATTTAAATATAGTATATTCTTTAAACAAAGTACCGGCACAGCAGCTCTAACCTTGCTAACGCATTATAGATATACCGAAGACTGTTTAAATACAATTTAAAAGCCTTAAGGAACACACGCTTACTGTGCAACTCACCAATATTAATAAGTAAAACTAGTAATAAGAATAATAATTATATTATTGTCTCGTATTTAAAAAAGCTTAAGGATGGTATTTATATCCTTATTTATTAATTCTACAGTCCTCAACTTGTCACAAAGTCACATTTTCAGCTCCTAAAAACTTTAAATCTATTATGAACATTTTTCAACAAATAAATACAATGTCATTTAATTAATTATTGGCTATGGCAGTCCTCATATACCCATTAATTATTAACTGCTTACTGGTTAACTTTGAAACTAATTTGGATAAATTTATAGTTTTATAGTTACCTATAGATTATTATAAATCGGGTCGAGCTTTTATACTCATTGGCGGTCACCAATCATGAGCTCGGTTTGATGATTCATAACACTTTTAGTTGTTATGAAATAAAAAAGTTGTGGCCTATTAACGGAAAAAAATTATAACAACAAAAAAATTATTACTACTAAAATTGTCCAAGGGAGTAGTTACGCTTGTACATTATATTGTCATTTTTTTTCAAAATTGTCCGCTAAACACCAATTAGTTTTTTCAAATTTGTATATTGTGCTAAGCTTCTTTCTTCAATCTGTGGTGCTTAAATAAAATGAATTCCGATATGTATGTAAGTACAACTTTCGAACGACAGCTCCAAATTTGATATTTTTTTTAGAGTTTGCTATTGTCAGGACAAGGTTTCAAACCTTTTAGGTTTGTAGAAAAGAGAATTAAAAAAATATATTGATGAGTATAATCAGGAAAAAAATATGGCGGTTCGCCGGATCAGCTGCTTTATTATAGTAAATATTTTCTAGAACCGTTTTATAAAATAGAACGAACAGTTCTATGTTTGAATTTACACAAATATTTATTTTGATCTGCGTGTTTGTTCTTGTTGGTTATACCAATGTACCTTGAAGTCGAATAGCATGTAACTTTGTGCTTGTTGTCATCATAAACACCTGGTAAAGATAGTTACATTTGATATGGAAACTATTCGTCAACTTGCCAGTGGGGCAGCGTGCCAGATAACACTTTAACCCTTCTGGTATAGGTATAGAGAACAGGCTTTTGACCAGACATTTTTAGGCTATATCAGTTTATTTTATGATATACATTTTTAGTTAGTGTTATATTTTCAAATTACCTTCATACTTTACTTATAACAGACTTTCGAGAGTTGACATTTTTTATAATTTTAGCCCTCGATGTCAAGATAAGGGTTTTACGTTGTTGATGAGTGTGACGTATTTGCATCGTAGCCCCTAAACGAATGGACCGATTATGATGCGGCTTTTTATTTAAAAGATGACGTAATCGAGCTGGTAGCAACAATTTATAAACATATTATAAATCTGTTAAAGCATTATCAGCTCTTTTTCGGTTAGCTGCGGTGTGGTAGTGATCTTACACGCATAATGGATATATAACTTACTTTCTAAAATATGTGATTTAATTTTATTTTTGGAAGTTTTTTGTTTTAAAGAAACATCTTTAACAATTTTAAATTTACTAGCTATCATAATTCATAATTATATTCTTCTAATGATCGTTTTGATAAAATTTGCCTTTCCTCTTTGGATAGGTACATTAAAAAATAAAATGCTGAGCAATATAATGCCGTAAGATTGCCGGTGTAGGCTGGATGAGGATTGCGGAAAACCGGGATGTCTGGCGCGAACTTGGGGAGGCCTATGTCCAGCAGTGGACTGCAATAGGCTGAACTGACTGACTGACTGACTGACAATATAATGCAAATATAAAATTGATTACGCTATTTTTTCAGGTTAATTTAAAGTATTGAATTTCTCAAGAAACATTTAAAACAGTTATTGAGAGGACGTAAAGATAAAAAAGCCTATTGCGTACAATTGTTATTTCTCGAAACCTTTTGTGTGACCCGTTTTCGTTTCCTCACGCGATGTTTTCAAATATGACCACTACCTAATTATAGACTTGATTGTCGAGATTTATGTAGGTAAAGAGTTTATAATTACAATGCAAAATGAGGTAAAAACAACCTGTTTCGATAGAAGATTTTATCGATGTTTTTTTTTATAAAAAAAAGAATGTGTTATTATTGTTTAATCTTATTATTTTTCTACTTTTGAGGAAAGGTTTTATTGAGGAGACGAATTTTGAAACCAACCAATATTATTATTACTACTTATTATTTATTTACTTTGCGCTAAATTTAATTTGAATTCTAGACTCGCCTTTTATCCTGTGTAGGTGGTGGGTTAGGAGGTTGGAACCTAATTTATATTTATAATGTCAAATAAGTACCTACTGTTAAATATATATTAATATTATTCGAAAGTTAGCTTAATAGAAATAAAGTGATTTACGATAGTAAATTGTTGATAAACAATTTATATCATACCTAACAATAATGTAGTAAATAATATGATTATATGATAAAAAGGCAAACAGCATAGAAAAAGAACAAACCAATTACTTTGAACATAAAAGGACTTAATTTAACTAATAAAGAGTAATTCCATTTCTCCAGATAAACAAATTCACTTGAATTAATATGACTCGTTGCATGTATTTAATACACCAATAAATAAAAACAGTCTAGACGTGCATCGGGCTTGACAGGGAGTAACCGCTACTAGCGTGAAAAGTATCGATTAAAACTGACCAAGCAATTGACTGTCATTTTTCAAGGAAGCTTTTTAATATTCATTGTGATCTGGAAAACCATATTTCTGTTTTTTGCCTCTCACCGGTGACTCCAACGTGATTTGAACACGCAACCTTCTGATTCCTGGTATCGGAACCACCAGTTTGGTAGCGTGAGAGGGAGAGGAAGTTAAGCTCCTCGTCCACCCTCGAAAAGGGCGGATCCTCCAACCAGACGGGAGTGTGTCTGGCGGGCTACTGCCCCGACGACGGTTGTTTGTCGGGTTCTTATATATATTGTTCAATCGCTCTGATAACTTCTATAGCGCGATGTAGAATCGTCAGTTCTTAAGTTCGTAAGTTCATAGATATCACTACAAAGGATCAGAGCTTAATCCACCACGCTGCTCCAATGCAGGTTGGCGGATATATTCCTTACTATGAGTAACGACCGCTATCAGGACGGTGTACCCGATAACAAATGGGACCGACAGCTTAACATGCTCTCCGACGCACGGTGCGGAGACCCACAAAGACTGCACAAACACGAAACACCCAGACCACGGCAATGGCCAGACCATGGCCAATACAAATGTTTGTCATGTGCGGGGATCCAACTCGCAAACGCCAGCGCAACGGAAACAAACCAGCGCTGCGACCGTTGCGCCAAAGCGTCGTCAGTTATACATAAACCTAACTTTAATGAACTTTATGCTGACTGTATCTCTCTAGAATCTACGCAGTAGTGTGCCTTAATATTTTTATCGTTCAAATTGAGTCGGCAATCGTTTCAAATTTAACCGTATCAAGCAATTTGCACGTTATAATTTATAAGAGCCTGTAAAACGATGATTGCACGGACACTAAAATAAATTAATAATGACCTTAGGATACGTTGAACAACTCGCAAGGATATATTCAAGTGATGTTATTTGCCTCAATGAAAATTATTGCGTAGGTTCTCTAGTACCTACTTGTGAAATAAATCTCAACAACTTTTTGATTGAATGTGCCTGTGTCCGTCAATCTGGTTGATTGAAATATTACTCGTAGTCGTATTAGCTTTCTTACCAATATTCATTATTATTATTATTGCATTGTTTAAAATTCTTATTGTTAGTACCTATCTAGTAAGATGACTGAGATTCAATTGAAGAAGTGATACTATATACTAACATTATGTGAAAACTTCAAACTGTTTAAAATGGTATAACAGATGTGATAATTGTATAAAATACATAATATGTTTAATGAAAATGTAGTAAAATATTCAATTACGGTTCATTAAATATATAAAATTTAATTTATTTAAGAACACAAAGGAAAAGAAAGGATCTTAAGACTAAACTCTAAAACTAAATCTACAGGGCAAACATACTTCGTACGTGCATTCACAGCTGTGCTGCGCTAAACGCAGAATGACGAATTAAGTTCCGTATGCTTTTCATTAAAAGCAAAAGTCTTTGTGCAACAGCGAAACACTTAGACGGTGGAACATTCACAGAGTTTTTGCTTTTAGCTACTACAATAATACTTGTGGAGTCTGAAATTACGCCATATTTTTGCCTATGAAACATCACGTTGTCACTTACTGAATATCATAGTCTAACACAATCTATACCTACTAATATTATAAAGAGGAAAGATTTTTATTTGTATAATTGTTGTTAATAAACTTAAATATTATGGGACCCATTTAAAAGAAAATCTCCAGGAAAATGCTATGTTGTCACTGAGTGATATAAGCCATATTTTACTGGTGGTAACACCCGGGCTATTAAAAAAAAATTAAGTTCTATGCTTCGTTGTATATGATACACATGGACGTTATATATTACGTCCATGATGATACATCACTACAATCTTAAGTTACTTTAATATTTATATGTTACACTAATGAGTGTAAAAAACATAATGATGATATCATAACATAATGATGTTTAAAGAAACTGGAACACCTATGCTAACGACCCTTGGATCAGATCCTGATATCCTCATAACCTTGTTTAAGGGCGACGTTATATGTAATTATTTAAAATAGATACGTACATTAAAGTTTCAATACCATCGGTAGTCCTTCGGTTCAATCACCTTGTAGTCGATGGCCTTTGACACACATCCTCGTTGCTTGTAAGTTTACCCCAGTTCCGTCAATGGACAAACAAAGTTGAATAACCTCTAGATAATGCTATGTTGTGGACTTTTCATTGAGGCTTGTACGTACCGATGTGCATTCTTATTTTTTATTGCTGTTTCTTATAGTTTCTTTCGATTTGTAGAGAATTTTGGTGTATTGTTGTAAATGTAAATGTGGTAATTGTAAAAAGTAACTGTGTATTAATACGTGTATTTAATAATTTTAATATAGTAGTTTTTTAAAATAGTTTTTAATAATTATTAAAATGCGTTACCGGCAATATTAAGGTTGAGACGTCGAGTACCTCTAGAAGTTTTGATATTCCGTTAAACTGGGTCAGTATTATGAATAACGATAAAAATCATTTCGTAATAAAAATGACCTTCTAAGCGAAAAAATATATATTAATAGTTCACAATAATAATAGTATTGAGGCTATTGTCATAAAGACCTTTTTCCTATACCTTTACTAGAAGAGAGAAACCTCATTACACGCACGGTATAGCGTCGGGAGTTTCCGGTCAGTCGCCATGGTAACGGAAACAAAACAGACTTGCCAAAAGATTTTCACAATTCGGCTGACCGATAAATGACATAATTACAGACAAATTATGTTTTCGTGACATTTTATACAATCAAATATACTTATGTACTTTTACGCGTTAAGATTTATCAAACGCACCATGAATTTTGGTTTTGGGGAGTCACTGTTCCCCAATGTTGGCGGTCTGCGACAGTTTTTTGAGCATGATCCATTTTTTGGGTACGTATTTGTCGACAAAACTAAGCGAAGTTAGATTTACTAGAAACTTCCTTTATGTATATAATATATTGTTTCTTGTTCTTACGTCAAGATTTCGTATTAAATATTTGCGCTAAAGTTGTAAGTGTTGTAACTTAAAGCATAGGTCTATATCATACTTTTTCAAAAGTATGAAACAAGAAAATATCATTTTTAGATGCTGATTGTAATACTAAGGATATATTTTAATGTCTTATAAGTATAGGTAAGGTACATAAAGTTCAAAACCAATACAATACATTCCATCCATCCATCCATCAGCCCTTACAAGTCCACTGCTGGACGTAGGCCTCCCCTAATGCTCGCCACTCCATTCGGTATTGTGCTCTCTGAATCCAGCGGTTTCCCGCTGTTTTCCGTAGGTCGTCAGTCCACCTGGTCGGAGGGCGGCCTGTACTTCTTTTGCCGAGACGTGGTCGCCATTCCAGAACCTTTCTTCCCCATCGGTTGTCGGTTCTTCTTACAATATGGCCTGCCCATTGCCACTTCAGCTTGCAGATTCTGAGAGCTATGTCGGTGACCTTCGTTCGTCTACGGATTTCATCATTTCGAATTCTGTCGCGTAGCGAAATACCAAGCATAGCTCTCTCCATCGCTCGCTGAGTGACCTTGAGCCGATGGAAAAGGCTAACAGTAAAAGACCACGTCTCAGCGCCGTAGGTCATCACTGGCAACACACACTGCTCAAATACCTTTGACTTCAGGCACTGAGGTATGTTGGACGAGAAGATATTTTGTAATTTCCCGAACGCTGCCCAACCGAGTTGGATTCTACGAGTTACCTCTCTCTCGAAGTTGGACTTACCCATACGGATCACTTGTCCCAGGTAGATGTACTCGTCGACAACTTCGAGAGTAGCGCCGTCAACAACGACGGGTATGGGTGTGACATGGGCATTAGACATAATCTTCGTCTTTTCCATATTCATTTTAAGACCCACCCGTTGTGAGGCGCTATGGAGGTCACCTAGCATAGTGTTGAGCTCTTCCAGGGACTCTGCCAGGATTACTATATCATCGGCAAATCGAAGGTGTGTGAGGTGTTCGCCATTGATGTTTATACCAAGCCCTTTCCACTCCATCAGCTTAAACACGTCTTCCAGTGCAGCGGTAAACAGTTTCGGGGATATAACATCACCCTGTCGAACTCCGCGCTGCAGTGGAATAGGTTCAGTGCTTCCATCGTGTACTCGGACTGTCATGGTTGCGGCTTTGTATATACACTTTAACACCTCGATATACCGGTAGTCAATCTGGCACCGCTGGAGAGACTCTAGCACTGCCCAGGTCTCGATAGAATCGAAGGCTTTTTCATAGTCCACATACGCAATACACAGCGGCAGATTATACTCCTCGGTCTTCTGTATAACGTGCCGCAGCGTATGTATATGATCCATGGTACTGTAGCCTTTTCGGAATCCAGCTTGTTCGGGAGGCTGAAAGTCGTCTAACCTGCGAGAAATGCGATTGGTAAGGACCCTCGAAAACAGCTTATAGACGTGGCTCAGAAGCGCGATGGGTCTATAGTTCTTCAATAAGGCTCTATCGCCCTTCTTAAAGAACAAAACCACCACGCTTCTGCTCCACGCCTCCGGGGTAGTTCCGTTACTGATGACGGTATCAAAAAGCTTTTGGAGCGCCACTAGGAGGGGTTTGCCTCCAGCTTTAAGCAGCTCTGATGTGATACCATCATCTCCCGGTGCTTTATTGTTTTTGAGCTGACTAAGGGCTCTCCTGATTTCGTACAGGCTGATGTCCGGGATATCTTCGGTATAGTGTCGGGTTAATTTGGCTCTCTTGTCGTTCTCCATATTAACGGGAGATTTAGAGGATGTATATAACCGTCCGTAGTACCTCTCAATTTCTCGCTGAACTTCTGGCTTAGATGTGACCATAGAGCCAGAGCCAGAGCCAGACCCCGTCTTCAACCCCGTCAATTGGATTTGCCCAATACTCAGATCCCCCGAGAACACTTTGGAGCCTTGGTTTCGCTCAATTGCGTTTTTGATACGCTCCGTGTTATGAGCACGCAGATCACGGCGTCTACTGCGAGAGATCTGTTTATTGAGCCGCCTGTATTTCGACATTGAAGACGGGGACCGGACACACAGTTCGCGCCTTTCCTTCATGAGACCGAGGGTATGTTCAGAGAGAACTTGGGGTTTACCATTGGAGGGAGTCTTAAAGAACTTAGACCCTACCTCGTGGACGGTTTGTATGATCCTGGTGTTAATTTCGTCCACAGACTCGCAATCTTCTAGGCCCGCAAAACGATTTCGCAACTCCATCTGAAAGTTCTCGGAGCCCTGGATTTGGAAAGATGTTGGTCGGAGTGTAGACTTTATTAGGCGGGACCGTTCCAGCTTGACATTTATATTTAATGTGCCTCTTACCATTCGGTGATCACTTCCGGTTTTGAGCCTGTTGATCACAGAGACATCATTAAATATGTGCCGTTTGTCTGCCAGTATGAAGTCAATCTCGCTTTTCGTGGAACCGTTAGGGCTTATCCAAGTCCACTTGCGGTGTGGCTTCTTCTTGAAGAAGGAGTTCATCATAAATAAGTTCTCCTTCTCCAAGAAGTTAGCAAGCAAGTGGCCTCGGTGGTTCCGTTGTCCGAACCCAAAGGGGCCCAACTTCCGCTCGTCACCGTCTCGCGTACCCAGTCTTGCATTGAAATCCCCCATCACCACCGTGAAATGAGTCTTTGAGGTATGAATGGCTCTACTGACGTCCTCATACATAGCCTCAACCTCCTCGTCTGAGTGTGTCGAGGTCGGTGCATATACCTGTATGACCTTCAACGAATACCGTTTCGATATTCTGAGTATAAGGTACGCTACCCTTGCTGACACACTTTCGACTTGCGTCACGTTGTTGACGAGGGATTTGTGAACGAAAAACCCGACACCACCTTGGGACAGATGTTCGCCCTCCCGGTGATAGAGCAAGTTACCGGATTTGAGGATTACCGTGTCCTCCCCCTGTCTTCGCACTTCGGATAATCCTATAATGCTCCACTTTAACTTGTCTATCTCTTCTTCCAGCTCGTGTATCTTCTCGTCGGTTCTCAGTGTCCTGGTGTTGTATGTTGCCAGGTGCAGAGGTCGTTTGAGTCTGTGACAGCCGAATCTCTGCCGGAGATTCTTAGCACCCCCTGCCCCGCCGTGACCGTGACCGCTGTCGTAGCCAGGAATAGCAGGGCTGCCGGGGACTGGGGGCCGAGATAAATTTGTGCTTATCATTGGGGGGTTTTTTAGCCATAGTCACCGCGCTTGGCACTGCGTGTTGGTGACCGCAGTAGATGTTATAATACTATCAGTAGACGCTGCTGCCCGTCTCCTAGAATTTTCCCTCGATCGCCTCTTACGACCTCCACGGGGAGAGCAGGAGTGGTGCTATTCTAAAGCCGGCTCTACGCGGCCAAGTTGACAAGATGGAAGTCAACATTATATTTTCCCTTAGTCGCCTCGTACGACACCCACGGGATGAGATGGGGGCATTCTATTCTATGCCGGAACTGCCACGGCCAACATTACACAATTTTAGTTTTTATCATTAGAGACATCTCTATGATTGCGGTTCCGTAGTTTACTGTATAAAATCCTATAGCAAAAAACTAGCATTTGCAAAGTTGAATGACCTCTTACTTCCCAAGTAATTCTGTTATGCAATTGATTAAATCAGGGACAGTCGTTTTAGGAAAAGTTTTTTCTTTAAAATTGATAGTCTCACTTGTTTGCCTTTGAGAAATCATTATGACCTGAATATTCACGCACCCATCACACCTACATTCCAAGATTTCAAAATGATGTGCTCCTTTAAGGTGCAAGTTATGGCGCAATTACACTACACTACATCTAGTGCACTACATCATATAGGACACTAGATGTAGTGCAGTGTAAATACATGTAGGGATGTAGGACCCTAACGTAGGGTGATAGGAAGAGCCCGACCGTCCTACATGACATAGTGCACTAGATGTAGTGCAGTGTAAACACAGGTAGGGACGTAGAACGCCTCAGTCTTGCTGTGGAAGCCGCTGTATTCGCATCTCCCAAAAAATGACTTCGATGAAGAATATTTTTATTATTGTTGTTTTTTTTTGTAAATGTCCTTTTTTACTTTTTGATTTTCATTAACTGTGTGTATCGTATCACCTTATGGCGAAATAAATGTTTTCATTTTCATTTTTAATTTTAGAAGGAAAGATTATAAATATTATAGAATATAGAATATACACAAAGACATGCCCTCTAGCTGTTGGATAAAAATCATTCTGAGTATAAAAATAAATCGTTACGCCACGACAGGTACAAAGTACTGTTCGAAATTATTGCTATATATGTTGATTGTGCAATTATTGTATTAAATTGTGGCTTTGCATTGGTTTTCATAACGGTCATCAACAGGTAGGTGTCAAGTAGAAGTAGGTATATACTTCAATATGATGAATAACACTTAAAGATATAATCTTTCTAATATTTTAAATAAAATTCTTGTGTCACAATGTTAGTCACAATACTCCTCCGAAACGGCTGGACCGATTTTTATGAAATTTTGTGTTCATATCGGGTAGGTCTGAGAATGGGCCAACATCTGTTTTTCATACGCATAAGTTTAAGGGGGCGGGGGGGGGGTTAAGGGGATTAATAGCATATATGACAAAACAACGTTTGCGGGATCAGCTACTAATTAAATCATATTTTATTCAGATATTCATATAGTACATAATGTATATAAGATAGTTATAAAAATGGCTGTTTGAATATATTACGTTTTTTAAGCTTTTGTGGGTTTTCAATCGATATACCCAAATTTTAAGGTCCCAATTGTGGGAACACTTAAGTGTTGTCATGCCGATGGAATGCCGATTTTTTTCAGCTTCGAAAGCACGGGTGCCATTGTCGGCGTTGCGGCACAGACTGAGTTAGGATTCGAATGTAGTGCAGTGTAAACAGAACGCCCTATTTGTAGTGCACTAGATGTAGTGCACTAGATGTAGTGTAGTGTAATTGCGCCATAAAATACTAGCATCCCTATTATTTTTTTCATATGACAAGCATATTGTCAATATTATGACTTTGATAGTGCGCCCTAGAGAAGAAAAATTCCAATTTTCAGTTATATGACGAGCTATGATTTAGGCACAATGTATGCAGTTTCAATTGATTCAATAGATTGATGTGTTACTGTTTTTCTATGTAAGAGCAGTTGGTTTTTTGTAATTGGTTTCTCGAAAATTCGCTATTTTATTCATTCAAATTCAATCATTTACTAAGTGGTTGTATTATATTATACTTTGTTTATAACTTTTAACAAAACAATCATATATTATTCAACATTCGTTACGTTTTGTATTATGATTAGGAGATAATTATGGATAACAATCTTAGAGTATTTTTTTTGGCTTTGTAAAAGAAGTAGGAGGTTTTGTCATACAGTGACCACGTCGTAGAGTAATTTTATATACATACATTAGTTATGTAAAGAAAACATCTGTTGGATATAAAAATATACATCCACATCCAATGTTATCAACACCAGAAAATATGTAGAAAGTAGAAGTAGAAAACAAAAGGTTCAGCTTATTAGGATAACGTTTATCATTAGTTTAAACATAAAATTAAGGCCTACAGAAAATTAATGAATCCCTTGCAATATGTTCAAATTTCGATTAGCATATAACACCACGAGTGGCATTAGAAATTTTCATCAATATTTTTCATTAAATTTTATTGACAATAGATTTTGGTACACATTCCTTACATTTACGGCGCTTTGTATTAAATATATAATTAATATTGTACCTACTCGTAAGTTGATTGAGACAATATATATTAAATGTAGCACTACATAATATTATATATCATATTATGTATGTATCATAGTATGCTGGATATACGTGCTGTAACATACGTATATTAACAAGATTTTCTCTTCGACAGTCCATCTTCTGGCTTCCATCAAATGGCCAGAATGATGGATCGCATGATGTCTGAGAGTCTGCAGCCGTTTGGATTTGCGAGGATGACAACACGACGTGGTGGAGACAAGAAAGATGAAGGTCCAAGGGATGGTCTCAGAACTGAAAAGAGCGACAATAAGAGAGAAAGAAACAAAAACCCTAATACACACGTTGGCAACGGCACCAGACATCCTCCTACACAAGGTAAATTCGTATATGTAGCTCACACAGTTACATAATTTATATTTAAATATCATATACATACTTATATTAGGTTACCATAGCGTATTACATAAATACGAAAGCATATTTTCTACATTTCAAATGAAAACGTAAAATTCATTATGTAGTTTGAGAAGTAAAAATTCTTAAAATTAATGAAATATTATAAATTATTGTAGTTGTTAAACCGACACCAGTAAATTCATTTCAAGAACAATCAAGTGATCAAAATAAGCAGACGGATCCAACTACTGAGAAATGGGCAGGCACTCTGAGGAAACGAGACCCTGATATCCAACCAACACTACCATCCATTGTATCGCGAAAGGTTTCTGCCACAAATTCTTCAGTGAGCAGTGGAAGAAAGACACGTTCTGTAGATCGAATTCCTAGGACACGACGTCAGCTGGTTCCAATAAAGCCAATAGTGCGAAAAAGTGATATACCAACAGAAGGGGATGTGACCATGCTAGAAAAAGACGAAAAGATATTTAACACTTCTGGCTATGAAATACATTTAGTGGAAACTTTGGAGAGGGATATATTACAGAAAAATCCCGACGTTCGCTGGAGGGATGTGATTGGATTGGACGACGCAAAGTCTGTGTTGCAAGAAGCCATGGTACTGCCGCTCGTAATGCCTGATTATTTCAAGGTAAACGTACTTATTGTATTAATGTATTTAATAATGAGTTCATTTATATTTTAATCTTAATATTTATAATTAAATATTGTTACTTATGGAAATAAGGAACTCACATGTTATCTTAGAAAACGTTTTATGGTTTAGCTGTGTACGTAATAAAAAAGTGAAAATAACAATCAACTGACCAAATTCGTTGGACTAGCCTAGTTTAAAGCGGCGATTCGCGTGAGCGATTACGTACACTCAAGTATTCACGCTGCACGCTTAATAATTTGTACAAGGCAAGCGTCAAAGAAAGGAAATAGACGAAAGGCTATTAAATAATTTTTCGTGGCTTACTCAGATTTTAATGGATTTTTGAAGACGTAAAACCTTCTCAAGAGATAAATTTGTAACATTATGTCCCAAAATCTTAAATAAGTAATAAGCGTATACCATAACAAATTAATATGACACATATATTTTATATATCTACGTTCTACGCTGTCTTTCAGGGCATTCGTCGTCCATGGAAAGGGGTGCTATTAACCGGTCCTCCGGGTACGGGGAAAACGTTGCTCGCCAGGGCGGTAGCGACCGAATGTCGCACCACATTTTTTAACGTTTCATCGGCGACTCTTACGTCTAAATACCGCGGAGACTCGGAGAAGCTCGTGAGACTTCTATTTGATATGGTACGTAGTAAAAAAATAATAACTTCTCATAAATTATATGTACACTATATTATTATCAGAAGGGTTCGATCCCCGCACTTGACAAAAAATTGTATTGGCCATATAGATGTTTGCCGTGGTCTGGGTGTTTGTGCAGTCCTTGTGGGTTGCACTGTGCCTCGGAGAGCACGTTAAGCCGTCGGTCCCGGTTGTTATCATATTATACACCTGATAGCGATCGTTACTCATAGTAGGGAATATATCCGCCAACTCGCATTGGAGCAGCGTGGTGTATTAAGCTTTGATCCTTCTCCTACATGGGGAAACAGGCCTATGCCCAGCAGTGAGATATTACAGGCTGAAGCGATTGCAAAGAATAGGTAAGGATTTTTGCTGGATATTTTCGACAGAATTTATATTCCGTAACTGTAAAGTAACTTGTTAGTTTCACGTAAAACTGACATGATAGATATGGAAAGTGACGATTTGAAAGTGTTTTAGTAGTTCACTAGAATAAAATATAAGAATATTTTAGTTACAGTTTTTTGTAGAAATTTTTTACTACCGTAATAAATATAAGAAGTTTAGTTTGAAATTTTTTTGATACAATTAGATTTTTTGTTTCTTTTTTTTTTTATTGAATGAGAGATAAGGGATCGAGTTTGATGACTTTTAAAGTAGATTAGAATGTAGAATAGTAGAACACTTTAAGTCTTAAACAAGCTAGAAATTAATATAAAATGAATTCAGAGTTTATCTTTTTTAATTGAGTCACTGATTCGCATTATTTTTATTTTTGTGTTTCCCACACATGAGGAAATTCGAAAATGTTTTTTATTATCATATAAAAATTTTCGATCCAGCGGGATTTGAATCCGCACCCCTGACATACCGTGCCCGGTGCTCTAGCCATTAAGCTATGGATCTATGTCCAGCTGAATATGTACTTATATCAAAACATCAAAAATTTCGATTAGGCTGGACATGATCCATTTTGATATGATAATAAAAAACACGAGTCACTGATTGTTATTTTAATTATATTCATGCGTATAAACATTTGCAATACAGATGCAAATTATGGACACATATATCCGTTTAATTCAGGTAAATACGTATGTACGTAATGTATAATTATTAATAGACCTACTTGTCGTAGTGTGTGTTTGACCTCGTGTCACATTAATGTCCAGGCGGCCTTCCACGCACCGAGCACAATATTCCTCGACGAGGTCGACTCACTGTGCGCGGTCCGAGGCGCCGACTCTGAACACGAAGCGTCGAGGCGCTTTAAAGCGGAATTGCTCATACAGATGGATGGTCTGGCTGCAGCGTTGTAAGCTTTTATGTAGCTTAATTTAATGACATGTCAGCTTTTTTAATAGTTTTGAATGATATGGATTTTGAATTTTTGATTCGACTGAGCTATCTTTTCATGGACTCTATTTTGAAATTTAAATTTATTGTTATTTTTGCCACCGACTTTTTAATTTTGTTTGTTAATTTTTTTTTTAAAGTAAATAGTTTTGTGACATTAGTTACGTGTATATATTACCTTGTCCTTATGGCGAAATAAATATTTTCAATTAATTTCATTTCAAAGTTTTTAGCCCATTAGCGCAGTTTTAGGGAACCTGCTTTCTGCTCTGGGGGTTGTGAGTTCGATTCCCACCCCGATTCTGGGTGTAATATATATAAATGAACTGGTCGGGCAGCAAATTTTTGATGGGACTCGGGCGGCAAAAATCCTCGCTACGCCAATGAGTTTTATCTCCACTAATTTCAAATACGTATTCATCAATGAAAGAGGTTTCAAATGCTAAGGAAATTGAAATCGAACAATTAAATTGGCATGGCTATAAATGAGTTCAAATAGATAAATAAAAACTTATTCATAATTTTTAATACTTGGTTTTGAGTTCGAAGGCAACATTTAAATTTGATCAATGTCACGATGTAAATGATCATTTTTTCTTATATTATAGTCTTAATTGTAATAAATTTTCGAATATCGAATATGGTATTGTTCTAGTAATCAAGATAAGGTAATTATGGTACTGGCAGCAACGAACCACCCGTGGGATATTGACGAGGCGTTTAGAAGACGTTTCGAGAAACGGATTTACGTTGGACTACCTGACGGTAATATACCTAATATAATAATAATAATAAACGCTTCACACTCAACGGTCCCCAGTAGGACTTTTCCCTGTGTCGAGGGTCCGGAACTACACACAATACACAAGCACAAACGACAAGACCACGACAAACATTTATATGGCCAATATAAATATCTGCCGTGAGCGGGAATCGAGCCCGCGACCGCCAGCTCATCAGCCAGTGCTGTGACCGCTGCGCCAACGTGTCGTCACGTAATATATTGTTGAAGTAAACAATAAGTTACATAATATAATTAATAAAACTTCAGAGAAAATTAATAATAAATAATACTAATAAGCAATGATTTCGCATAATACAACTAAACTACGGTTCATGTAGGTATATGCGGACTTAATTATTAAAATTATTTCTCTATATAAAAAAAATTGTGATTGTAGTAACCAACTTTTGCAACAAAGTGAACTCTTAAAAATAATGATTATTATTTTTTTATTCGGAAAGAAGATGATTGAATTAAAGATATCGCTAAAATAATAAGTTACCTGTTATTATTTTACTGCCCTGGTGTAGTAGTTAATGTGCCGTGTAGACATATACACCGGCGATCGCAGGTTCGATTCCCACTCGCATATTTGCATTTGCACTAATATTTGGTTTCATTTTGGATTGGGCTTAGTGGACCTCTCCATCATACCACCGTAAAAATATATTTAATTATTTTCTTTTACAGAGCCAACAAGAGTGAAGTTATTAAGGCTTTGTCTTCGAGAGGTGGTACTTGCTGACGATGTTGACTTCAAAGAATTAGCGGCTAAGCTAGAAGGGTACAGCGGCTCTGATATTAATAACCTGTGCAGGTAATTTATTAATGATTAACTACTCAGCTTAATAAGGCTATTTTGTAGAATAATAACCACGGCGTAGAAACACAATGTTGTTATTTTACGGCGAAAAAAGGGAAAGCGGATTTTTTCATAAATTTCGACCGTTGATATTTAGTATTCATATGTCTCCTGGTCAAATGCTTTCCAAAGTAAATACTAGCTGGTTCGTTTTGGTCCCTGTAAACCCCTATACAGCAAATTTCATATAAGTCCAATAAAGTCGTTCAACGTGCAATGGAACGGGCTATGCTTGGGGTTTCTCTCAAAGATAAAATTAGAATTAAGACTATTCGCGAGAGAACGAAAGTAACCGACATAGCCCACAGAATTAGCAAGTTGAAGTGGCAGTGGGCTGGTCACTTGTGTCGCAGGACCGATGGCCGCTGGAGCAGACGTGTCCTGGAGTGGAGACCGCGTCTTGGCAAACGCGGTGTAGGACGCCCTCTGGCCCGTTGGACCGACGATCTTCGTAAGATTGCTGGTGTAGGCTGGATGAGGATTGCGGAAAACCGGGATGTCTGGCGCGAACTTGGAGAGGCCTATGTCCAGCAGTGGACTGCAATAGGCTGAACTGTACTGTACTGTACAAGCTTATAACAAGCAGTCGGTACTGTACGTACGTACATTACATTTAATAATTCATATTTTTCTTTGCATGATATTTTAATAGAGACGCAGCGATGATGACAATGCGTCGCAAAATAGCCGGAAAAAGTCCCGACCAAATCCGTCGCTTAAAGCGTTCAGAATTAGACGCGCCCGTTTCCAAGGAGGATTTGAATGTCGCCATAGAGAAGACACGCCGCACCGTCACGCAAGCGGATGTAGCGCGTTACACAACCTGGATACAGAAGCACGGCTGCTCCTAGCGTCGGGCTAAAGCGCTGAAAGCGCTGTTCCGGTGCCTTAACAATTCTTAGGCGCGGAGTGTTTTGACAGTGAATTGACTTTTTGACATTCTAAAATGAATGTGTTCATATTATGCAGTTATTTATTATAGTTGAAATTATGGCGTTATTATTATTAGGTACCTACTGCACGAAGTACAGATAGGAAGGAGTCCGAACGGTATAGGGTTTTCGATAGAATTCATGGTATAAAATAATGTAACCAGTTATTTAGTTTTCTTTTCTGCCACTTGCTAGTGGCTGCGCTAGAAGCTCGCGAATCTTGATTTTAATTGGTTTAAACGAGTACCCTATAATCAGCTGTTTGAACAGTGACGCTCTTCGGCAAAAATTAGAATTAACAATTGTCAGTTAGTAGTCGTCTAAATTGAGACCATTTGTTTAACATTACTTTCGGACTCCTTCCTTATCTATAGGTACTTCGTGACCTACTGTTTGACTCTGCTACGTATAAACGTTACTGGAATAAAGTACTTTGATACTTGCGTTGCAAAATTTTGTTATTATTGTTTGCATATTGATATTTTAGTAAGGTTTGTAAATTTAAGAATGTAACTAAAGGTTGTATATTAAAATTAATATTTATAATATAGTCTAAGATGTGATTGAGAATTTTTTCTGGGTGTTTGCTGTATATCTTCAGAGAAATTTCTTAGTAATAAATTTAAAGTTTAATTTCCTTAATTTGCTATAATTATGCGCACGGATATTGAGCGCTGATTTTAAACCTGTGCAGAACCGAATTTTGGGTATTCGGGGGTAGAAGTGAGGCGCAGGGGCGAGGTATTCATATTGTCGTACAATGATTGGCCACGGTCAGTTGCACTCCGCGATAAAACTATCGGTTGTGGTTATTTTGTGACTTGTTATCTGTGCCGATACATCTAAAGGGCCCTGTAAACGATCAAATAATTTGTCAAATTTGTTTGTCAAACTTCATGTTTTCATATAACAAACACAACAAACAAGCTCGCACACGTCCAAAAAATTTGATAAACACGTTTGTTGACACGTTTGTCAAAAATTTGACGAATTATTTGATCGTTTACGGGGCCCTTAAAATGACGTATCAGCAGAGGTCAGTTACAAAACCGTTTTTTTTGCTTATGATATATACAAAATTTTGTAAACTTTAACAAATAAAAAAAATAGTGTAGGACGGAACAACAAAATGTTGAATAATGTCTTTTTTACTAAGACCTCTGTTAGTCCTGTTACAAACAAAAATATAACATAAGGTCTTGTGGGTACTTCGCATGCAAAGAAGTACGCACAGTAATGTACCTTTTAATATTTAAATATACATGTTAGTGTTTTGAAATAAGAAACATTTTCGATTAAAATAGCTTTATTGAGGAATGGTGTGGTTTTTTACAATGACTGTCTATTATGTAAAATGTAATGTGCTGTAAAATTGTGATCAATAAATTTTTTTGCTGATTTCATTGTTTTATTAAAGCGATATGTTACATTCAAGGCCACGAGGATTGGTCCAGAAAAGTGTGTTAAGATTTTATTATTATACAGATTAACTTGCCAAACGTTATTAATAAAATGACTGATTCCTGAATCCCTATGCATCCCTGAATGCCCTGGCATCTAGGACGATGTTGGCTGACATAAATGTTTCGATTATAGGACAAAGTTTCATCAGTTAAATTAAAACCAAAGGTTGTTGTAAAGGGAAAGATGACTTGTTTTTACGGACTATCCAGGAAACTGACCACTTAAAAATACCCCTTAAATGTAGTTAATTGTCCTAGTATTTAGACCAGTTAAGATATCTTTTAAAAATAATATGAACTGAGCGGGAAACTTGATGAAATTTGTCGTTATCTCGAAAAGATTCTACATAACTGATATCTACCAAGAAACGTTTGACCAACACTTTGTGATTATGACGACTTTAAAAAAAAGTAACTGTTGACTTTCATGTCCGTTTATCCCAGATATACTATATAAAAAAGTGCGTTCGTGTCAGAAGTGAAACTTCTTTGGCAAAGTAATCGAAAAAAATGAATAAATAAATAATTAAAAACGAATGTAAAACTAAGGTGAAGCGGGACACGAGGCGGGTGACGCCTGTACTGGACGAAGTAGGCGGTATCATTATTAAAAACAAAAAGAGTGTGTGTCAGCTCCAACGCATGACTGGAGTTTACTTCTTCAGATCGACTGTCTAAATAGGCACAAAAAAAGGCTTTACAGGCTAAGAAAAAGATTAATACCATATCGAATGGTAAATAAACGAATCAAATAACGTCATCTATCGATGGCATTATTAGAAAACGTCGAAACCGATACCGTCGTAAACGTCGTAGGCCCGTAGCCGGTACCGTCGTAAACGTCGTAGCAGATAGATGGCGCACAAAAATAACGAGGTTATTCGTTCAGTAGATTTTACTCCTCATATTTTATTCATACCGGGGGCCTTATATGATTCTTAAGGAGTAAACTCCAATAAACTCCAAAAACGTCGCCGTTTTATCTGTAAAAATTTCACCCTCATGCGCTTAAAGAAGTTTAATTTCAAAAAGTGTACAACGACGATTTAAACTTGGTACGAGTTTGACTTGATTTGAAGCTTAGAATTTTGTTTATTTGAATAAAATGAAAATGAGTTTTTATTTTTATGTATACTCTACATATTACTACTCGTAGTGAAGTTAAATATTTAGCAAATGGCAATTCGAGGTAACGACTATTTTCGATCAACTATTTGACCCGACGCATTCTACTATCCAATCGTATGTTACTCAGTGCTATGTTAGATCAGAGCTCGATCATTTTAACATTATGTTATATTTAACTATATATTACTACATTATCTCGTTTTCCTGCAACTTTACAATAAATTTAAAAATTATAACAAAAAGTAATCGAAAAATAATATATAATTAATAAATAGTAGAACGGCACCTCTGGTCAGTAATTATGTATTACTATCTAAAGAGCTGATTTACATAAAGTCTTCACAATAATATAATCTTTATAGGTATATTTATAGGTTATGATTTATCTATACTAATATTATAAAGAGGTAAAGTTTATAACTTTGTTTGTATATACGGGGTAATCTTCGCAAATACTGATCCGATCATGAAAATTCTTTCGCTAACAGAACGCTACACTATTCAGGAGTGACAAGATAAAAGGAAAAAGATAAAAATATATAAAGATTTTAAATCAGCAGGATTTGAACCTGCGCCCTCTGACGTGCCGTGTCAATCTAATCAAGCATTATTATTTGCCTTAGAAATTAATTGGTGATTTTAAAATATTTATATTTATCTGATTTGCTGAAAATAGTGAGAGTGTATTGGAACATATCAAATTTCACCATGCCCTTCTTATGTGAAATGTATTATAACGCCCAACGAAGTGGGCACGGGTCGGCTAGTTATGCATAAATATTTATAACCATAACAAAATTTGACATTAATAAAAGAGTATTCTGCACTAAAATTAACTAACAAAGTCGTATTTTTATATAAAAAATCACGGTGTCTTTATAAAATAATATATTAACATTGTTAAATTAGTAATAAATCTAATCAAATAATTTTGTTATAGTAACATACTAAGCAGTTCGATTAAAAAAAAAAATTTGGAAAACTTCTTTTTTAAATTTTATTCAAACAATTTTTCTATTTAAACAATATTTACATGCTATATTTTTATCCATTATTAAAAAAAAACTACTATTGTATTATAAAAAAAATATATAAAGTGATTTATTATATATATTTCATATCAAAATATAAGATAAAAAAAGAAAATAACATTTTAATTGTGTCTTTACATTAGTAATTAGTACTTAAATCTAGGTAATAGTTTGAAAGTTTGACTAAATCCTAAAAGGCACGAGAAAGTCTATATTTACAATAAACAACCAACATGCAATCAAATATAACTTACAATAAAACAATTTATAAAATGTAAATAATACAACAACTTACAATAATTCGACTTAACTTTTAAGGAATATAACTTTTTGTATTGCTATTATTTTTTTCGAAAAATTATAAAGATCTCGCAAATTACATTTTTAGTGTACCTAATTATCTCATTTATTTACTATTTGATATACACTACTTGAAATCAGTACGTACATATTTTTTGGTAGTAAAGAATTTATATAACATATTAAGCATATGTTTCAGGTAAGAAAATAAATACATAACATACATATATTCAATGATATACTGACTACAAAATAGACAGTTTATGAAGGAAATTGATTAGAATCGTATAATTATAGTGATGAGTGTACATTTTATAGAGTCGATATTTATAGGCTGTAATTTAACTGCCACTAGCGTATATTTGACAATAACAAAAATAGTAAGCTCATTTTAAAAGGTGATTTATTTTTATTCGATTACAAGTAATTATTTTATTATACAAAATTTTTGTACTCGGTTGGACATAGTTGTCAATAGAACTAAAGATTCGTATATATTTTAAATCACAACGAGTTTTACATAAATGAAATAAATTGCAAAAAGCGTTGCGTATTTTAAACCATTCGATTGATTATAATCAATCTATTATCGATGTTTTAAAAATTATGGCACAAAAAAGTATCTAGTTAGTAGTCATAGAATAAGGACCGCTTAAGAACAATAGAATTTTTACCAAATGTTACAAAATATAAGGCTTATAATATATGAGTGGGTATTTATAGCATTATCTCCTAATAATAGTCGAAATTATTTCAACAAATTGTGTAAATGTATTAAAGTGTAAACAGCAAGCAGCGTTTGATTCGCGTTTAAATTTTGCGTCAATAATAAAGTCCTAAAAAGTTCTAATCTTCTAAAACATTATCTCTTACATATAAAGTAAATATGAAAAAGTCCGTTTGTAAATAACTAGCTAATTCATTAAGGCCATTTTGTTTTAAATAATTTCAAACAGAACCTTTCGAAAAACATTACACTAAGTCCACTAGAAAAATATGTCTAATTTTTTAAGGCATTTTGATTTTTCAAGAGATCGGGTCTGTATGCCAAATTCGTCTCACTTCTAAACTGTTTTTATAGTCATAAGGTTGAAATTTCCCTGGGCAAAGACAATGTCACTCGGATGGTCCTCCAGTGGGCTTTTCTTTAACGTCAACATCATCTTCGAGGATTGCGGAAAATGAGAATGGTAAAAAGGCATACCCATGTCCTTCGTAGAATTTACTCATAAATTCCACCCTGTAATAGACAATAAAAAATTTGAGAACCAGAATTTTTACCAAAATTCAGGAGTTTCCAGATCCAAAGCTTTTAGTTTTAGACGATTTTAGAGAAAGTGTTGAAACAAAGGTAAAATCGACAAATTATAACGGCTCAAATATAGAACATGCTTAAAGAAGTAACTGTCTAAATATAAGTGAAGTTATGTTATGACAATAGCCAGTGGCGTAGCTAGGCAACCGAAGGCCCTGGGGCAAAATATAAACGAGGGCCCCAACTAAACTATTTAAAATCGTTTGTTCCGTATTCGTCATGTTCCGAATTCGACATACTCCAGATTTGTCGTAATACAGTCGACTTCGTAATAAACTTTAAATAAATAAATAAATATCTTATAACATACACACAAGGTCGTCTGTTCCTAAAGTAAGCAACTTAATGCTTGTGTTATAGGTAACAGCCGACTGTTAAACTTTAAACCAAATACAAATTTAGCTTATTTTAGTTAACAAATTGAAACTATTTTATGAAAATAAAAGAAAATATCTACCTGTTACCGTTCAAAACAGTACAGTACAGTCCTGTAACTGTATGCAGACAGTGAAGGTGCGTTAATATGATCCCCTTGAGTACCCTTTGGGTCAGTCAGTCAGTCAGTTCAGCCTATTGTAGTCCCCTGCTGGCCATAGGCCTCCCCAAGTTCGCGCCAGACATCCCAATTTTCCACCATTCTCATCCAGCCTACACCGGTAACTACAAATTACATAAATAGATCGTCGATCTAACGGGCTGGAGGAAGTCACACACTGCGTTTGCCAAGACGCGGTCTCCACTCCAGGATACATCTGCTCCAAAGGCCGTCGGTCCTGCGACACTGGTGACCAGCCCACTGTCACTTCAACTTGCTAATTCCATGGGCTATGCTATGTCGGTTACTTTCGTTCTCTTGCGGATAGTTTAATTTATCCTATCCTTAAGAGAAACCCCAAGCATTAGCCCGTTCCATTACAGGTTGAGCGACTTGTAGACCAGTCTCTTTGTCAGTGTCCACGTCTCGGCTCCGTTTGTTAACACAGGCAGGACGCATTGCTCGGAGACTTTTGTCTTCAAGTAATGCGGAATCTTTAAAGTGAAGACTCGACGAAGCCTGCTAAACGCCACCCAGCCTAACTGAATCCTCCTAATGGCCTCCTTCTCGTAGTTGTTGCGGCCTAGTATGCCCTAGGTTCCTGAACAACTTCGCGAAGGGTACCATCGACCGATTTGACTTGGTTGTTAAGCATAACTTTCATTTTCTCCAAGTTCATACCGAGACCGGCTCGTCGGAAGGACTCGTTTAGGCCGGCCAGCATTTGGCCTAGCTCATCCAAGGTCTCCGCAAAGATGACGATATCGTCGGCGAAACGAAGGTTGGAGATGGATTCGCCGTTGACGTTGACGCCTCGTTCCCCCAAATCGAAGGTCTTAAAGACCAGCGCAGCGGTACAAAGTTTCGGAGGTATTACATCTCCCTGTCTTACCCCACGCGTCAAACGTACAAACTTTTCGGCGGCACGCCGCAAACTGAACCACCAGTGCGTATAGACAAGACAGCGGCCAGCCGCGAAGCGGGCCGCACCTCTCCATTCAACCGCCGCGGTTGAAAATTCATCGCGGTTAAGTGCGCACAATCCAGGAGGTTGCATATTAAACTGAAGCGGCTAACCACGCGGTTGAAGTTGGGAAGTACTATTAGATATTTTTGGGATAGAGGAGATCTAGTAAAGGATGAATCCAGTATCGTAAAGTTGGCGGTATAATACAAGTATAACCTAGGTCGACGAAAAAATAGTTAAGTAAATATGCATTATTACATAGAAGTTGAAAAATGGTTGTTAGATCGCAATTAAATTTAAATGGTACCACATGACAAGCACCACCTTTGGATTAAAACAAAAATCATCGAAATCGGATTGAGACCTCCTCCTTTTTGGAAGTCGCTTAAGTTGGTGTTGTAAAATTGAATATTTTACTAAAAAAATCCCTGACACAGTAACCTGAGTTCCCTTTAAAAAGTAAAAAATAATGAAAGAAACTTAATCTTAAAGTACCTACCTAAGTATGTACGAGTATTAATAATTCAAAAAAATACATAGTGTTGGGGGCCCCCCGACTCGCTACGCGCTTATTTTGAAGTAATTTTATAAGTTTTTTTTTTCTTAATTTTGTTTTTAAATTAATCTATGTCGCTTAGTTAAGTTAGGTTAGTTTAGACTATTTGTAATTGAATTGTTAGGTTTGGAGCGGTCCCCCAACGCGATGTATTTTTTTTTTGAATTATTAATACTCGTACATACTTAGGTACTTTAAAATTAAGTTGCTTTCATTATATTTTACTTTTTAAAGGGAACTCAGGTTACTGTGTCGGGTTTTTTTTTTAATTTTTAATTTAATTTTTATTTTATCCAGAATTCGAGGGCCCCCCTGAGCTTGAGGGCCCCGGGGCACCGCCCCACCTTGCCCCTTAGTAGCTACGCCACTGACAATAGCTCAATAACGAAAAAAAAAATGGGTGTGAGTGTTAATACAGTCGGTACATTTTCCGATGTCTTTTTGAACCACATTTTAAGTCTGTTTCATTTGTCAATCGGTATTTTGTCTAGTTCCGTAAGATTTATTTTACAATGAAATAAGAGCAACAACAGTAACAGTTCAAAATAGAATACCAAATGATCATTTGTTGACCTACAATCGAAAAATAAACAAAATTTTAGATCTATATGTTTTGTCATTGGATCGCAATTAAACCTGGCATTTGAATATAGTCTATGGTGTGCAGTAGCGCAACGCAGCTCTCTAACGTAATGGTCCGTGTAGGCGCCTAAAACACCAGCGGTTTGCGGGTTCGATTCCCACTCGGGATGGATATTTGTATTTGTACAAATATTTGTTTCCGGTTTGGATGTCTCTCCTTGTGGGTCTTCCCACCGTGTCTCGGAGAATACGTGAAGCTGTCGGTCCCGGTTGTTAATGTTGTTATCATAAATACCCGATAGCGATCGTTACTCATAATAGGGAATATATCAACTAGTCGGCAGTAGAGTAGCGCAGTGGATTTAGCTCCATCATTTTCCTACATGGAGAAAGAGGTCTATGCCCAGCAGTGGGATTTTACAGACGTAATCGTATCATATCGTGCAAAACAGTAAAAATAAATAACTTACCAATGTAACCGCAGTGTATGCAAAAACGCAGACAATCCCTCCATAAGCACCAATATCGCGAGTGTGAAGAACGCCCACGCGGCGAATATCACGTACAGAACTATAGCGTTCACCGGGGAACCCCCGCCCAGACCCATCGTAAGCAACCTTTGCCATAATACTGCTGATAATTCTGTTGGACAATATTTCCTTCTTATATTTGAGGAGAGAGAGAGAAGAGAGAGAGAGAACGCAAAAAGAAGAGAAAGAAATTCCAATTCATTCTTGACCAAAATTCTGAGTTAAAAAAGATTTATAAAAGACACTTTTCATTTTAAACTAATACAAGTTTTACCGCTCCATATATTATTACTCTTATAGTTACTACTCGCTTGTTATATCCGCCAACCCGAGATGGACCAGCGTAGTGGATTAAGTTCAAATCCTTCTCCTACATGGAGAAAGAGGCCTATATGCTTAGCTGTGGGATGTTACAGGCTGTGGTTTCTTACATATAAACTGTAAAATATTGAAAATTTTAAACAAAATTATACTTACGAGCATGAGCCAAAGACAAGGCCCATAGACGCAGATACGAAGCCGTGTGCGACACAGCTCCCAGGACGTACTCTATGGTGTGTATGGCTTGCGTGATCAATATCTCGCCCATACCTTCCTCTTGACTCTCTTGTTTTACTACTTCACCACTTTCTACGCCACGACTGTATTGCTATATTAAAAAACGAACAGAATATACTTGCTATTGCATATAAATAAATATATTTTTTGTATAGACTTAATTGTTTACGAAAACCTTATTTTGTTTTTTCGTCACATATACTTTAATTTTACTTTATCTGTCTTTAGTGTTAAAAATATTATCGTATAAAAATTATCTTACATTATTGAATTGATATACAAGCACTTGACACAACAGCGCACAATAGAATTAAAATTATGTGCCGCAAAATGGGCCGCTAACAAACTTGTATTCGAAATACTCGTATGTGATCCAGAGCACGACAAACGTCTGTTAAATTCAAATTCAAATTCAAAATATTTATTTCGTTATATAAAGGTGGTATTACACACTTAACGAAAGTCAAAAAAAAAATCATTTACAAAAAAAAACTAAACAATACAATAGAAAGTTAAGGCAGCAAACAATCAAACAATAAAATAAAAAATAAAAATTTATATCTTAACATTAGGTACATTACAAACTTACGTAATGTACCCAGTGTTATAAGCAACCTTAACTTAGTCAAAATATTGAATTACTAATGTCTCGGTAGACATTACCTACCTACTTTATCCTCGGCTGTATTAAATATTACAATAAATAACATGTCCCTTCCCTAGTGTAGGCCGAGAGAAAAAAAGCCGGCGAAAAAAAACTCTCGGTACTCTTTTTAAAAAATTCAGTCAGATACAAGATTAAAACGCAGCAATGGACCATGAAATGATCAGGACAAACACGAGACAGCCAATCGTGCGTGCCGAGACCATCCCATGCCACCTGCTCACAATGTTTGTAACTATCTAATTTACAAGACGGGTCATAGACATAGCCTGGTCGAGCTTTATTCAATCCTATGCCTTTTCATCATTAAGGTATTCATTGATTGTATAATAGGCTTTATTGCATAATGCTCGCTTAATAATTTTTTTAAACTTCAGAAAAGGCAGAGATTGAAGCGTAGCGTAGCCGGAATCTCATTATGTATTAAGATAGATATTCCTATAAAGGAACTACTTTTCTTCTTGAGCCGGCATTTAGGAAAAATTAATTTTAATCTATAGTCCTATACAAACATGTCATCAGTGCGAAAACGCACTACATGAATTATTGTAAACCATATAAGCTCATCGGCCTTGATCTTATTTCTTACAAACATTTGTGTAGTCCTACTTAATCGCTCTATAGCGATAAGACGTAAGGGGTACGTACTTATTGCTTATTTTTTGAAACGTTACTCTGATCCCCGGTAGTTATATTAGAACATCTTTTGTTCAAAATTTATTGAAGTGAAACTTTTTTAGGCGTATGAGGGTAAAATTTGAGAGAACGTGTGACGCGACAACGTCGGGCGCGGTCAGTACTTGGATGGACGACCGCCTATGAATACCGCGCGATGTCGGCTTTTTGTTTTTTTTTTCAATTAGTTTTTTTTTTCAATTAGTTTGCCAAAGAAGTTTCACTTCTGACATGTGTTCTTTGTATCTAGATCTATACCATATTTTTTAAAGCTTTCCTTATATTAGGAAAAAGTGGCATTTTTTTATAACTTACCTTTTGTCTTTTCGCCATCATCATTTGATATAAAGGTTTACCGAACAACATTATCGGTATACACAGGAAGGCGATGGCTAGGAAGGTCCTCTGTACAATATTTTGTCCGTCGTACATAAAGGGCTTACAGGGCTCCTTCGCTGTTGACTCCTTGAGCAACATCATGTTTATGAATATTATCAGTACTGATGGAGCGCAATATGTACCTAGGGCCTCATCTGTAAAAAAAATAATTAGTTTAATACTTCGAAAAAAGTATGCAGAAAAAGATAAGTTTAATTGAGGCACAGCAGGAAATATCCAGACCATATAGATGTTTGTCGCGGTCTGGGCGTTTGTACTTGTGTGTTGTGTTTTCAGGACCCCCGACACAGAAGAAAATCCTACGGGGGCAGCTGAGTGTGAACGTTTATTCATTTACTAGCTGACCCCGCAAATGTTGTTGTGGCATATATGTTATTAACCCCCGCAACCCCCTCTTGTGGGTGGAATTTCGTAAAATCCGTTCTTAGCTGACCTGTACTCGGCGAAAGGAATATTCCTGCCAAATTTCAAGTCTGTACGCCTTATGGTTCCAGAAATATCGTGATGAGTCAATGGGTGGAAATCTCTTTTATATATAGATAGATTCATTACTAGCAACCCGCCCCGGCTTCGCACGGTTGCAAAAGCTATCAGTGTTCCTCTACTATATTATGCATGTATTATACATAATATGTATATATATATGTATATATATTATATTATAAACCTTCCTCTGTTATCACTCTATTTACTAAAGATAGCCGCATCAAAATCCGTTGCGTAGTTTTAAAGATCTAAGCATACAGACAGCGGGAAGCTATTTTGTTTTATATGTACCTAATGATTATAAAGTTTTTCTTTTTGAAAATTGATATAATTTCGATAAATTAAAAAGTCTTTTGTTCAATTATAACTCACCAGTCGCATCCGCCGAATACATAATCCACTTCATAAACATCAGTATACACAGGTACCAAAACAGGAGCAACAGAAACAATATCTGCGGTATGTACTGCAAGAAAATCATTTCCGCTCTTTTGAAGAAGCTGAAACATTATATTATTACATATATAAAATTATGTTTTTAAACGTTATAATAAAAATAAGGTGTCTAATTCCTTGAATACAGTAATTACTTGAAGTTTACCACACTCAATGTTACCCCGAACGCCATGTGTATCACGCCGAATATTATCGATAGCTTCATCTTGAACGAGTTCAGGAATATTATGCTGTTTTTGGCAAACTGAAATGATAATATATACATACATATAATTTACAGACTGTCTTCTGTTCTTATGGTAAGCTACTTAATGCTTGTGTTACAGGTAACAGCCGACTGATGTAGTTAAATATTTTTTTTAGATAAAATACTAATACAGCCAGACTCGAGGCGGGAATCGAACCAACAACCTCTTGAGTAGAAAGCCGGGTCACTGCAAACTCCGCCAAAGGGCTGGTCAATTGTAATTGTAAACACAATGTCTAGCCGATTCATGAATTCATTCATTTTCACTCATTATAAAAAAAACAACATCATTATTTAAATTATTAATTCGTAAGTATCGCTTAGAAAATTTCTTAGAAATAAAAATATAATAACTATGTACTTTATTGATTAAATTTAGGTACACCAGAGCGGTCAGACAAAATTATATTTACACTAAGTAAAAACTTAAATGAGTTATATGTTATTATCATTTTCAGATGTGATAATTTTTTTTTTAATTTACAACTAGGTCGGCAAACAAGCGTACGGCCGCCCTAGAGTAAGCGATTATCGTAGCCTATAGACGCCTGCAACACCAGAAGCATCGCAAGCGCGTTGCCGACCCTATCATAGAAGCTCTCTACCTTACTCACCACAGGAACACAACACTGCTTGAAAGCAGTATTATTTAGCTGTGATCTTCTGTAAGGTCGAGGTACTTCCCCAGTCGATTTGATCCAGATTTTGAGCAGGATATTTCCTACAGTGCCCTACTAGTGAGTATAATTTAATTATATATTTTATGTAAAATTATACGCTATGCTAATATCTCTACTTACTTGCCACGCAGGATCAATCCCAACAGGATATGGCGTCTTCATATAAGAGTCTTTCGGGTCCAAATCGAATAGGCTACGATTTCTCAAAGTACCCTCATCGTATACATTCTGCCAACTACTACCAAATATATTAAGCGACTTTGAAAATATATCATTGTATATAAAGCCAGTGTAGACGGAAAACAGTCCCATCAGGAGTATAATGTATCGACCACCGAAAAATATATTCCATATTTCGTTATCCGATTTATTTTTGAGGAAATTCTTTTCGTTGATAATTAGGACGGCGGCGAATATTGTCATAATGAGTCCGTGTCCCATGTCGCCGAACATGACGGCGAATAGAAACGGGAATGTTATTATTGTGTACAACGCTGGAATAGAAGACTTTGTTTTGAATATATCGGTATTTTCTTTTATTTTGTAATACTACAGCATTATTAAAGAACAATTGAATATAATATTTGATAAATGTGGCGAAAATTGAGATAACATTAAATTAAATAAAGTAAATAGTAACAAATTAAAAGTAAAAAACTTAACCTAACTAATAACTAGTCCGTAGTAACTCTCGGATATGCCGCCATGTTGAATTTTGAATGACGTCATAAAGTTAACCATGCATTGTCATCCAAATTGAACTTGTATACAAAATTTCAGCTCAATTGGTTAAAGATATCTGCTTCAAAATTGAGTTTCAAGATTTCAACCCAAACAATCATACATACATACATATCATATATACATATGATATGAATCATATATACATACATTACAAGTTAAATAAAAGCTTGTAAAAATAATTCAAGAGATTCAGATATGTTTCTGATGTCAAATGTCTTTCATATTCTGATATAAAAACCTCATCTAAATATTGTTTACAAATGCAGGAGCCAGTAAGTTTATCTAAATTTATTGCATGTCTAGAAAATTTTACTTCATTTACAACTTACACAAGACCTAATCAAGGAAATTTGGACAATTGCCTAAATAAAAGTCAAGGACTTACCAGGATTAACCTCTCTGTAGCTAGCGATTCCATAGGAATCAATAAGAGTTTGGAAGCCTCGAGTGAACTTGTTAGTTCTATTATAGGTTGGTGGAACTTCCAACGTTGGTACGTGATGGAGAATCGATGGGATCGGACTTCCGCTTGCCTTCTGGAGACAAAAAAATTACATGGCTTTTTAAATTATATGGCTTTTGAAGGTTTTAGTTAAGACTACTTTACACATAAATGTAACTAAATTCTAACATTGAAAACAACAAGCAATTTTCCATGAACATTGCATTTCCATTACTTTTATTCCTTTAACTGTTCATTGTTCAATCAATAGAAGTTAGCTGCAAGCGTTTGGAAACATGTGAATGTAGTTGAGGCTATCTATTTTTATCGAAATGATATTTTAGAATTGGTCTACTTAAAATATAAATCATGGTTAAACCTGCAAAAATTAACAACTATTCTGAAAACTTTGGACTACATAAAAGAAAAACAATCTAAACTTACCACACCATTGTCCAAAGCCTTTTGTAGGATATGTAAGTCACAGCGAGGGACCCAGCACTCGGCTATCAGACACTTTTTCACGATGTCCATACTAAACATATTTAGAGTGTGATATATGGCTTTCTCCTTCCTGACCGCGACCATCCACGTACTTATATCCCTAGCTATGTTCGCCAGAACTAATCTACGGTGCTGTTCCGTTTGTTCTAATACCTGGAAAGTTTCAAGTTATTTGATGATTTCTTTTGAGGTTTTAATCAACATTAGGATACATATGTTATTTAAAAGAGTAACTTGGGAATATCTTGCCAAATCTTCTCTACAGAATCTACATTCCGCACCAGTCGTATAATATATTAAAAATAAATATAATTTTAATTTTTTGAAATGATGCTCTAATTTATTTATTTATAATTGACAACCAACCGAAAATACAATAATAATACCATTACACAGATCAAAAAATCAGATCAACACATAAAGAAACTTTTGATTTTGATTATGATTATTAATTACGCAAGATCTAAGCACACATAGGGACAGACAGCGGGAAGCGACTTTATTTTATATGTATTGAAAAAAAAAATTATTCGTAATTTCAATTATGTACATATTTCTAACCAAGACCTGACACGCGTTAGCGCAACGGCCACAGCACTGGTTTGTGACTGTTGCGCTGGCGGTTGCGGGTTCGATCCCCGCACATGAAAAACATTTGTATATATAGCTATACAAATGTTTGCCGTGGTCTGGGTGTTAGTGCAGTCCTTGTGGGTCTACCGTGCCTCGGAGAGCACGTTAAGCCGTCGGTCCCGGTTGTTATCATGTTAACCTGATAGCGTTCGTACTCATAGTACGGAATTTATCCTCCAACCCGCATTATACCCGGCCTATAGGCCCAGCAGTGGGATATTACAGGCTGAAGCTATAACCCATACATCCATGTACTAGGGGAACCTGATACGGAGACTTGATACTTTTGCATCACAAAAATAACGCCCAACAAATTGGGCAATACCTCCATGTACTAGGGGAACCTGATACGGAGACTTGATACTTTTGCATCACCAAAATAACGCCCAACAAATTGGGCACAGGTCGGCTAGTACACAACAATTTGAGAGTTCAAGATTTTCGACCATAATAGTGTTGATCACTTACAGTTTAATATAGGTATTTAAAGATCGTTAGAAGTTATATTTATTGTATGCAGTTAATCTATCTTCAACGCTCAGATAGATATTTGTTATTCTTATACAAATATTTGATTCCATCCGGGATCTGTTATTGATGACTACATAAACATTTAATAAGAATAAATACTCAGAGATGGGAAAATACTTTAATAAAATATTTACTACTTTTTGTTTTTTCTTATGTACTTTTTGTCCATAAATTAATTTCTTCACGTGTTAAGAGGGGGTAGGGATCCACAAAGTGTGACAAGGTTTGGGGAGGAGTCCAAAATTTTGGGACGTATCATCTATACTAATATTATAATGCTAAATAGTTTGTTTGTCTGTTTGTTTGTTTGAACGCGCTAATCTCAGGATCTACTGGTCCGATTTGAAATATTGTTTCAGTGTTAGATAGCCCCATTTATCGAGAAAGGCTACAGGCTATATATCATCACGCTAAGACCAATAGGAGCGTAGCACCAATTAAGAATGTTTTAAAATCAGGTTTTTTTTTCCTTTTGAGAGCCTCCGCTGCGCTAAGGGTTAACGTTTTGCACAAATCATGTATGACAGAATGGATACTATTCCACGCGGACGAAGTCCCGACGGAAGCTAGTTTAAAAATATAATATATCTAATTATAAGTATTAAAACATAATATTTCAACTAACAGGCTTTCTTATATTAGTATAGGTACGTAGATTAGTAAACAAGTGAGGATCGAAATCACCACCGCTAATATGCTGTCGTTGACTGCTGCGTTTACTTTATTTAACCGGCTTCAACTTCAAGAAAGAAGTTTGTTTTTTAATTCTTCGCTTCCATTTTCTTTTATGCGTTTATCTCAGATCTTTGTCACTTATGAACTGACGGGAATTGGTCCCAATTAATTTTAAAGATAAAATAATTCTCCTATCCCCCTAGGAGTAAAAAACGACGTCAATTTTTTACACACTCGGATTTTTTCAAATAATATTATGTACAACTGTCTTTCTTTGCAATAAATAAATACTTCTAAGTATATTATCTGTGATATAGTGACCATTTGTTTTGACCATTGTTTATTATTAGTACATTACTGGTGACAGTCCGATCATTTCTATCCTCACGTGCAGATAAGAGAAATTTAGACCAGTCATCTGGTCAGTCCGTGTTTAACTGATAGCCGACTTTTACGACATTTAATTATGTATGCAGTAATAGTTTACATTACGACATAAGATTTAAATATTTTACTTGTTTCAAAAAATAATTCATATGTTAGGTTATGTGGCATCTTATTACAGTTAGTGTATTACTAGTGTAGTGTTTCCTGCTCAGTATATGGAGCAGCCCGACTGGGGTAGTACCTCGACCTTACAGAAGACCACAGCTAAATAATACTGTTTTCAAGCAGTATTGTGTTCCTGTTGGTGAGTAAGGTGACCAGAGCTCCTGGGGGTAGGGTCGGCCACGCGCTTGAGATGCTTTTGATGTTGCAGACGTGTGTAAGCTACGGTGATCGCTTACCATCAGGTGAGCCGTACGCTTGTTTGCCGATATAGTTATATTAAAAAATTTAAAATTTTACTAAAACGGCATCGTTTGTATGAAGAAAAAAAAAACAACGCAAAAAACAGCTAGACTACGAAACGTCTTTAAAAGTTTAAACATCTTAATGATATTTAAAGACGTTTGCCACGAGCGTGGATCGAACCTGCGACTGACATTGTAACAGGGAATCTGTCATCGGTATCCAGTTCATCCATATACTTGTCATTTGACACAAGATTATTTCATTCGAAGTAATCTAAGCTAACAATTTATAATAAATAAAAAAAAAAAATTAAAAATGTTGATTTTATACTTCAACAGCTAACGTTACCTTAAAACCTGTTAGAGAGAACAGAAAACTTTGCTTAAAGAAAATATGTCATACATGCATGCATAAGTTTGAGGAGTGATCTCGCCTTGACACCGATTATTTTGTTGTTTATTAAGTTATGATAACAATATTACGTGCATCGGGCACTTTGCTTCAGTTATGCTTATGTCCAATGATGTAACGACGTTGTTTACATTTGTTATGATGTCTTAATATTAACGGTGGCTATATTTAAATCCAATTGAATATTATGCTTTACTAGCTGGGTCCCGCGGTTTCAACCGAGTTAATTTGAGGAAAAGAACATAGGTAGTAAAATATTATATAGTCCCCGTCTTACTCGGTAAATAGATTATTCGATAAAAAAATAAAATTTCAAATGTATTTGTATATCTCTATCTCTATATATATAAAAATGAATAGCTGAATGTGTTGCTAAGCGCAAATCTCGAGAGCAGCTGAACCGATTTCGCTAATTCTTTTTTTATAATATTCCTTGAAGTGCGACGATGGTTGTTACGGAGAGAAAAATTTAAAAAAGTGCCTGAAAAAATCGAGAAACAACACTTTTCTATATTCCCATACAAAAGGTTCGTAATAATACTTAAAAGTTAATATGAACTTTAATCCCATAGCATAAAGTTTAAGTGTTAGTGGAGGGGTTCCGGGAAGGATAAGTATTAAAAAAAATTTAAAATTAAAGAATCGACTATTAGGCGGTACGAAGTTTGCTGGGTCAGCTAGTAGTAGTATAGATATGAAAAATGGTACATTTAATACGTTTGCTGTTTCATGATCGTGATCATAGAGTTCCCGATATTTATTTACTAGTGTGACCTCCATGGTCATAGGTATAATCCTAACTCTGATAAAATATGAACAGAGCTTGAGATGAATATGACAATAACTTAATATCATGAAACATAATTGTTTACTGTACCAATACGAGTAGCAAGCATCAATTTATTTTTGACGTGACAACGTCTAATAAATCGATGAACGCCGGCGGCATACATGAAAAAGGATGACTCACTGGGTTATGCTCATCATTGTCCCGTTTCGCTCAGTGATAGTATCCGGAATATACTATCACTGACGTGTCGAGAGCATTATGAAAAGTGTGATCGGGCGAGGCGAACAGAAGTTGAGAGGGAGATATAAGTTAGTGAAGATAGGTAGGTACTTCAGTCGTGTGGTCTAAAGACCACTAGTAAGTACAGTTACAGTTAAGGCACAGTTACTAGTAAGTACAGTTACAGTTAAGGTACAGTTACTAGTAAGTACAGTTAACTAGTTTTTTTATGTATTATATCGAGGGAGTCGTTCTTAAGAAGTCCAGTTGCGTAAGTTTGACTTAATAATAATTCATCAATACAAAATACGTTGAGCAAAAGGCGGAATTCCCTTCTCCTACATGGAGAAAGAGACCTATGCCCAGCAGTGGGCTGTTACAGGCTGAATCTTGATCGTGATTATGAAAAGGCGGAGTTAAGTTAAACAGCCATACTCGTATCTACCAGTCGACCAGTTTATTTGGTAACTAAGTTTATTATTTGGTATCTATTTTTATAAATGTATTCTAGATTTAGCTTTGGAACTTGAAAAGCCGACCGATAGCGGGATACCCATCCAACTGCTGGCTTTGAAATACACAGGCCGAAGACGGGCAGCAGCGTCTTCGGTGCGACAAAGCCAGCCCTGCGGTCACCAACCCGCCTGCCCAGCGTGGTGACTATGGGCTAAACACATGAGTTCGCGTCATAATGTCGGGCGCGAACTTGTGGAGGCCTATGCCCAGCAGTGGACTGCGATGGGCTTAAGTGAAAGTGTGAGTGAAGATTTAGCTTACCATTTCCAAATCTTTAATTCTTGTCTCTATTCCAGCAAGCATATCCTGTTGCTCCTTGTAGGTCGCTGGACAGGGATACAGGGTCGCTTGAAAACCGTTGCACACCTTTTTTACCCTTAGCTTTATTTGTTCTCCGTGGAAGAATACTACGAAGACCGTCTTTTGCAGTTTATGACCCTGAAATAAAGGTATGAATGGATACAGAAATTTGATTAAGTTGTGTGTAAAATATGTGGACCATAATAGAAACAAGAGTTCTGCGACTAAGACAATTATTCAATCTCCGTAGCTGTCTAAGCGCACTCAAAACAATCAGAAACTCTCCACTGTATGCTGATATTAAGTCAAACGCTCCTATAAGATACCTCTACACTCACTAAAACTTCATTTGCAAAAAGATTCCCTTCGTATAGTCATCCATCTGTATTCAATAACGTTTCATCCAAATGCTCTCTTTTAGGTACAGTTACAGTTACCTTGCCCACAGTTAAAACCAAAGTGACTAATTTTCTATTAGGCCTGGATTGCATCGAGACTGAATGTTTAACGTCTAGGATTGTACTATAGTGCTGGGATAAATATTATTACTATGTTCTCATATACTTTAGTTACCTTTATATTCAAATTCCTCTCTCTTAGTCGTACTTTTATACATATTTAATACACTTAATTAACAAAATGTATCCTGCATGCGTCTACTTGCGTGGTAGCCTGTAGCTATTATGGCGGCCCAAGATATTCTATGCAAATGTAGTTTACTTGAGTAAATAAATAAATAATTGAAGGGCGCGCACTTAAATCAGTAACTTTGCATAAGTTATTCTTTATTAAAGGTTTATGCGGGATGCTCGTATTTTTCGATATTTAGCGCAATCTCATAAACGATTTTGGGGTAAAGATCGTAAGGAACTTATTTGTGTTATTATAAACTTATTTGTATGGAAGTGTGTAAGACGAGGATTGAACGAGTAAAAATAGGCTATTAATGTACAAATTGAAATGAGTTATAAACAAACACAACAAAAAAGGCTCTTTTGATGATTTTTTTCTCTACTAATTGTATATATTAAAGAAAATAACCTTCTACGCCATTTTTTTATTTGCATTTTTTATAACACTACAAAGTCGTTTAAATAATCGATATTAAAAATAGTGTCATATTTATTTTATTGCGGTAGAATTGCGGCTACTTTTGATAAAGTATCAAAACCATATTGTGGTTACTTAGTATTTGCATTTAAGAACAAAAATTGTTTTATCAAATATGCATTTAAGTTCTATTTGATTTTATTTTTCTATTATATTGTAGTATGTCTTATCACGCCTTGCTTTTGTTATAATGTATCTACACCTTTGTCCAGCATTATTACTTATTTTTATTATGTTAATATTGTTATTTTCCAAGCCACTTGCCTGGAAAAGATTGTTCTATTACCGATAAGACAGCCGATTGTACATTGTTGTTATTTTCATTACTTTTTTATGTTGTATTTATTTCTGGTGTACAGTAAATAATTTATTCATCCCTTAGCTTTAATCCCGTCTAATAATAATTTTCGTCGATTTTCATCAATTTTCGAATATAACACATAGACAATAAAATAGATATCTCTATATATTTATTTATTTTTATTTATTTATTTATTTAATGCATAAAAAAACTTAAATCTAACATTACAGTAAAAACCAATTCGTTAGATAAGTTGATGACAAAATCACATTAATTTATCTACATTAAATTTAAAAATCGTCTAAATACAACTCAATTAGCAATAAATAATAATAATAATTCTAATTTCAACAAGCATAATGAATAATTGACCTAAATTTAAGAATCAACAAAATAGAAATCAATTTAATAATTCCATAAAATCAATAAATAATAATAATAATTCTAATTTTAATTCTAATTTCAATTAATTAAATAATCAAATTTTAAAAATATATGAATCAATCATTCAATAATAGTCACCAAATAACACATTAATATTACATTTAAAATCAATTTAATTATGTCAGATAGAATAATGTCAGCAAGCTAAATAATGTCATACAAATTTAATTATTACCTAAACAATTAATTACACAATTTATAACATACCCTTGTGAACTCGTCCAGTGCACAACTGAACAGATCGACATGGCTTGCCGCCGCGTTGAGCAGTCGCAGCGCCCGCGTGAGAGGCGCGTCTCGCAGCAGGCTGGTGCGCGCGGGCGGCAGCGCCAGCAGCGGCGGCCGTCGGCGACGCTCGACACTGCCAGGTGGCGCGGAGAGCCTCAACTCTTCCAGAACTGCCGGACTGTCTAACTCACCGCGTAATACCCTTATCAGGTATTTAGCGAGAGCGACTTCCCGCCGTGTTTCCAGCTTACTGTATCCCACCATGCCCATAACGAACAAGCTAGGATACAGCAAGGGATAGCCTGGATACACCCCATACATTTTGAGGTAGAGGAACCTAGTGAACTTATTTTGGATGCGTTCCATCATAAGTTTATATTTGATCTCACCCGGAGACCATACAACCGAGTTACACTCCAAGTGACTCCTCACCAGTGCCCCGTATAGTGCACGCAGAGCAGCTAAGTTGGTAAAGCTTCCCGCTTGCCTCAGAATGAAACCGAGGTTTCGGTAAGCCTTTTTGCATACCTCGGCTATATGGCCCCGAAAGTTGAGATCAGAGGTAAATCGAACGCCTAGATCCCTCACCTCTGTGACCCGCTGCAAAGGCTCATCCCCCAGGCGATAGGCAAAGTGCTGAGGAACGCGCGCGCGACTGAATGAAAGCAAGGAACACTTTCCAGCGTTGAAGTGCAGTCGATTCCTACGACTCCACTCTACAACGCTATCAATATCCCTCTGCAGTCCCCAATGATCCACCATGTCACCCACCTCGCGTACTAGCTTCAAGTCGTCAGCGTATAGGAGGCATGTAGACTCTTGAACCACCTCCGGTAGATCATTAATCATTATGATAAATTGGAGGGGTCCTAAATTACTACCTTGACTGACACCTGATCTTGTCCAGTACTGCTCCGAAAGGCACCCACCACAGTCAACATACTGGCGTCTGTCTCGCAAGTAGCTGGCGAAGAAGGATAATGTATGCGGCGTGCAGCCCATGCCAGCCAACTTCTCTAGCAGCACGTCGTTATCAACCGTGTCGAATGCCTTCCGGAGATCGAGGTAGGCGACATCTACCTGCCGCCCAGCATCCACCGCTGGCACCAGTTGGGTCATCAAATGCAGCAGATTGCCCGTTGTCCCCCGCCCAGAACGAAATCCGTGCTGCGCGTCAGACAACCGGGCCCTCACCTGCTCATACAAAGCATGATAGATAGCAGACTCGAACACCTTAGCCACTGCACACAGGATAGCCACGGGTCTGTAGTCACTCGGCTCCGTTCCGCCCTTTCCCTTCGGCACTGGCACCACTCGGGTGAGTTTCCACCTATCAGGAAAGGTAGCGTTAGCCAGGCAGACATTGAACACATGCAGCAGTGGCTCCTCAAGCGTGAGACGACAATCCTTGAGGATGTAAGGCGGGATTCCGTCCGCTCCAACTGAACGCTTTGGCGGTAGCCGCGCGATCGCGCGAGACACGTCCGCCAGGGCGAGACGCGTCAGATGCACGCACGCGTCTCCCCCCACCGCCGCGCTCACAGCCGACACATCCAGACGCGCCGGCTCCGGGCTATACACGGAATAGAAGAACCGGGCTAATTCATTTGCACATTCCTGATTTGAAAGAGTACGCCCGTCTCTCATTAATTTACACTGCGTGGAAGTACCTCTCTTAGATCTTAAAAAACCCCAAAATGCTTTGGGGTCCGAAGCGAGATTGTTCTGGACTCGTTCCTGATAGAGGTTATGAGCGCGCGCAGTCTCCTCTTTTACTTTCGCCCTATAATGGGAAAACTCCTCATAGTCGCGGCGACTCTTAGTAGTTTTATATTTTTTGTGTAACCGGTATTTTGTCTGTATATCTTTAATAATTTGCGAAGTATACCATACTGGATAAATATATCTAAAATTATCCCGTTTACGAACCTTTAAAGGCACACAGTTATTAAAAACGTCAAAAACTCTATTATAGAATAATTCTAATGCTAAATCAGGATCGGTGGTCGTATATACCTCCGTCCAGTCAATTTTTAAAATGGAATAATATAATTCATGAAAGTTCGCTTTATTAAAATTCCATTGCTTTACTTGTTGCTGGCCTGAATCCTGGTCTGCGCTCGCGGCGGCGCGGGGACTAGCAGCGGCGGCGACAGCGACGGTGAGCGGCGGGTGGTACGCGTCCACCGGCAGCAGAGCCTCGTCGGCCGCCGCCACCGCCACCGCCGCGCCGCCACGCGCGCTCAGCACCAGGTCCAGCTGTCGGCCTTGACAGTTCGGAACAGTATTACACTGGACAAGTTCACAGAAGGACATAAAATATTCATAGTAACTGATCACACTGTTATAATTACATGAGTTTAAATTGAAGTCACCTAAAACAACTACATTATTTTTGAATTTTACACATATTTGTTCAATCAAACCGAGCATTACTAGGTACTCGTTTTCCCCAGTCCGCGGTGGGATATAAACGACACAGCAGGCAAACAAAAATCGATCACGTATATAAACCGACGCACATACCAGTTCAAAACTACAGTTGTCAATGTTAATACCGCCAGGGACGGGTACTTGCCGCAACTCGAACCGAGGCACGGCCGCCAGCAGCACGCCGCCCTGCTTGCGGCCGTCCGCACGGTCGCACCGCACCACGGAGTAGCCGGGCGGTACGATCTCCACATTCTGTATAGTTTCGTTGCATCCGGTTTCGGTGACCGCGAACACATCGGAGCCCGAAGATTCAACAAAAGATAAAAATTGGGAAGTCTTCGTTCGGAGGCCTCTAACATTCTGATACAAAATGTTAACTATCCTATTTGTCCGCGATTTCTTTTTGGGCGTGTTTTGGGGCTCGAAAAAACACCCATTCGCTATATTCGGTGTCTTTCGGCCACACGCTAGGATTGTATAACTTGTTAAAATTGTCTTCCGTTACACAAATTTTAAAAGATGCGTATCCCCTCTCAGTTTTATGTTGGATCTTGCTAACTGTTACGAAGGTGTCTTCGCCCAATATTTCTGTGACATACTCGGTTATGTCTTTCTCCGTAGTATCTTTAAGAAGCCTCCAGACATGTAAGTACTTCTTACGTTCAACCGCCTTAATTTTACTACTCGATGTATTTATCCCCTTGCTAATCGGGGTTATTTTCCTATTCTTGGCCAATTTATCGCCTCCTCTTAAGTTTATATCTGACCCCTCCGCAGGTATAAGTTCTTCCTCCACCGCTACCTTACTCTCGCTTTTATTAGTGGTTGCTGATCGGCGGCGCGAACGTCTTGGTCTAACGTTAACCCACTCATTCGAATTCGAATTCTCACTATCGGTTCTCTGCGCATTGAGCGTCGATGGTGTAACTAACGCTTTGTTTACAACTTGCGTTCGGGTCCGGACAGCTGATGACTCACTCGGCGGAGAAGCCAGCGCGCTCGCGCTGACTCGGGTGGGCTCGGGCGTCATACCCATAACGGCGACCGCGGTGCTCCAAGCGGGCACGGAGATCGCCGGCTTAGGCCGATGATTGACCGTCGTCATTGGTCGCAGAGAATGCTGACTCTCACGTATACCCTCATTGTTGTTAATATTTTTATTGATCAACGACTCACTTGATACTTCACTAACACAAATAAGTTTTTTAATTACGCTATTTTGCTCTTGAATAGCCATTTCAAGTGATGACACTTTGTTTTGAAGCACAAGCACAGTTTCAGTGAGGTAATTAATCGCACTTTCTAAGGAATTAACAGCCATTTCTAATATTTCCAGTTATTTAACACAGAGCTTGCAAAACACTTCCGATCACGGCGGGGCGCGCGGGGAGACGATATATATAAATGAATCGATGAATGTGTTGCTAAGCGCAAATCTCGAGAGCAGCTGAACCGATTTCGCAAATTCTTTTTTTATAATATTCCTTGAAGTACGAGGATGGTTGTTACAGAGAGAAAAATTTAAAAAATTGCCTAAAAAGTCTAAAAACAACACTTTTCTATATTCCCATACAAAAGATTCGTAATAATACTTAAAAGTCAATTTGAACTTTAATACCAAACCATAAAGTTTAAATGTTAGTGGAGGGGTTCCGGGAAGGATAAGTATGAAAAAAAAAATCGACTGTTAGGCGGTACGAAGTTTGCCGGGTCAGCTAGTCATACAATACAAAAAATTAACGATGTCAGTCGACGTTTATACTCGATATAGATGTAATCATTGGCTCCTTTAAATCTATACTTATTATAAAAATAAGTCCCCCGGCCGCGTCTTTCTGTCCTCCTGTCTGTCTGTCTGTCTGAACGCGATAAACTCGAAAACTACGCAACGGATTTTTATACGGTTTTCAACAATAGAAAGAGTGATTCTTGAGGAAGGTTTAGGTATATAATTTATTATGTTTGAATGTAAATTAGCAGAAATACGGCGATAAATGTTGAAGAAGTCGTAAAAAATCTCGCCAACGGGGAGCTTTCCACGCGAACGCTGCGTAAACTAGCAAAGATATAGTTGTATAATGTACTAGCGAATTCAAAATCTATAAAAATGCTACAAAAAAGTCCGCGATAGCATATCTCTATCTCTTAGGGTTGACTTACAATAACCACTTTTATAATCAAATTTTTAATTAAAAACATTAGGTTATTTTTAAAGATATTTTCTTCACTTCAGTATTAATCCTTATCCAAATTAATATGATATTTAGCTTAGGCATTTAATGCAGATTAAAATTGCCCTTTACACTATATCAATCAGATAAATAGTTTTTGAGATATCATCGTTAGAAGTAATTAGCAGCGAAACATTTAATGCTCGGCGAGCTAGCGTTCTTTCCTTGAGATGCCTACGGGCGGCGCGGGCGCGGGCGAGTCCATACCCTCTGCCCCGCATCGCTCGACCGCCTGCTCATGCTAATAAAGGAAATCAAAGAATATCAAAGATCATTTTATCGAACTTTTTTTTAACTTTTTTGTTAAATTCCACGCGGACGAAGTCGCGGGTACAGCTAGTAAAATATAAAATCCTTAGCTGGTCGGAAAATAATCAATAAAAACCGAGGTCAACGACCGAATAGCATTTAGCTTGGCCCATAGCATGTTAAGTATGAACTAAATTCAAAGACTTGCAATAATTTTTGTTTCAGAGTATTATTACCTTGAACTTTTACACAAAGGGAAGATATTGACGGGTTAGTTATGCGAGTAATTTATGATAGTTTGGGGTAGAAAGGTCAGAATATAGGAATTTTGAGATTCTGTGTCTATTTGTGACATGGTAATATGAAATATTTTTTTTATTATGACCCAACGCTTTTGAAATGTCGATGATTTCATTCCATTGCCCTGACATATAAAACCAGTCATATTGTAATATTATTTCATTACATTTCAAATACATTTAATTGTATGTCATTTTAGGAAGTGACATACGACATTGATGTTAAGACTATAAGATTTTAACTTCCTCTTAGACACAAATTTTCTGGGGATATGCTTAGTTAATAGCGGACGTTAACGCGCTTGAGATGTCCTTAGTGTTGGAGAAGGTGTCCATAGGCTTACCACATTAACCGCTTTCCATCAATCGGACCACGGTTGTTTGCCACCATAATGATGACAAGCCAATTCGAATTATTTTTATTAAGATAGGGCACAGGAGGAAGTATCCTGCTCAAAATCTGGAGCAGCCCGACTGGGGAAGTACCTCGAGCTTACAGAAAATCACAGCTAAAAATTACTGCTCTCAAGAAGTATTATGTTCCTGTGGCAGTAACGTGACCAGAGATCTTGAGTAGGGTCGGCAACGCGGATGCGATGCTTCTGGTGTTGCAAGTCTCGTCGTATAAAAAAAACTTCCTTTTAACAAATGAAAAAACTGACTTACCGTAACAGGGTCTTTTAGTGGCTCATCAATTTGGGCTTGCTTGAAGAAAATATTTCCATGCGATATCCTCCATAGCATTCTTTCAAAGGAAGGCACCCTCGACGTCGTCACCACGCCGGCAATGAAACCCAAATGTCCTAATGCACCTTCGTTATTATAAATTTGTACTGACGCTGAAATCTTTCTATGCGCGCTGTGGTCTTGGAAAAATGTCTGTGTCTTTTCAATGAGTAATTTTAGTTCGATCAAAGCGAGATAATCCGTCTTCAAATTTTGGGCGTTCTTTGTTATCTCTTGTATTTCTGATTCGATGAAGTCGATCCTTTCCTGAAGGTACATTATAGTGCATTATTTTTACTGTATGTTATGTGTATAATCTATACTAATATTACGAAGCTAAACACAATCTATTTGGAAATAAAGACATGTTTGAAGTGAACTTTAAAAAAGTTGAAATCTCAAACATTAAATAATTTAAATGTAATTTTTTTTACATGTTCTTAATACTTGTATCTCCCTAGTATTGTTTGTTTCAGTTTTATACAAACTCTATTGATGTATTATTGATAAACACATATAAGTAAGTATTTTTGCTAACAATCAGTTATTATTTTTCTACATAATTATTAGTAAAAGTAATATAATTTAAATAGTTTTCAAACTAAAAATTAATTTAGGGCCATGTGAATGACGTATCAAGCTAGTATAATATGGTAGATACCAAATACCGATGAGTTAAGGTGTCAACCAATGCTGACAACATTAGCAGTATCATGTTGGATAATCTTTTAGAACATATCCTAATCTTGTTCTACACTTTTATCGAGCTATGTAATTCCCAAACGTTACTTCATTAAGGTCAGCGGGTCGTTAATGTCCTATTTTAAAGTGAGGAGCTTAAAGGCTTAATATTAAAGCGTTTAAGACTGTGGACGTTTGTCATCTCTGCGTGAATTAGTAAACACATTCATTCTGGCACAGTGGTGCGTGTAGTGGCATAAACATCAGCGGTAGTGAGTTCGATTCCCTCAGTAGATATTTGTATTCGTGTGTGCTTGTTCTTGTGGGCCTCTGCAGTGTTCCTCGGAAAGCTCTTGATCCGAGTTGTTATCGGTTATACCTGATAGCGACTGATACTCTTATAAGGAAAATTATCCTTCAATCTGCAGTGGGGCAGCTTGGAAATAGCTAGCTAGCTATTATCTATATGGTAAAAAGATGGTTTGTCCAGAAAGCATTTTATAGCCTGAATCAATCAAATAAAATCGTTTCAAAATAGTACGATAAAGATTGAAAAAGATGACTTATTCTATGTACTAGTAGACCGAGAGCCCAGGAGGGCCAGACTTTCATCATTTCATAAAAGCTGAAAATTTCTCAGTGCATGCTCCCAACACCGATAGAAGCAATGGCCAAATATGAAGTTTAACTCATGGTTACGTTGGCAGATACCAGGTATCAAGTAAATCTATATATCTAAAAGAGATTTCCACCCATTGACTCATCACGATATCTCTGGAACCATAATGCGTAGAGACTTGAAATTTGGTAAGAATATTCCTTTCGCCGAGTAGAGGTCAGCTAAGAACGAATTTCACAAAATTCCACCCACAAGAGGGGAGGCGGGGGTTAATATCATATATGGCAAAACAACGTCTGCGGGGTCAGCTAGTCTGTCATAAAAAAGATTAGTTTTGTAAGTATTTTTAACGTTACAGGCTTCATCACCTACCTCTAATATGTTAATCTCTCTCGGAGTCAAGACCCGCGGGGAGAGTTTGGGGGGAGGGGGCGGTTCGGGTAGTTCCCCGCTCACCCAGCGAAGCTTGCGCTCCATCTCATTGCATCGACGGACCTCCGTGACGTAGCGCCGCTGAAAGTCGTTCACGTGAGGATTTAGCTGGAAACAAAATTACTTTTAGACTTTTATCTTTAAAATAAGGATATTTTGGAGTTTTCGATATAAGGCGCGCGGTATGAAAACCGATACGAAGAGCAAACGTCAATTTAGTAGTAAGAGTTTATTGTTTTAATTGATTACAATTTGATTATTTTAGAGGTGTAAAAGTAACGAAATAAAGCGTACCCGTATGTATTCGTTACTTTGACAATGAGTACTCGTTACTTTCGTATCGTTACTGGACTCGTTACTTCTGATACCTCTTAACATGCTATATTACTCGTATGTCGTATCATCGTATATGTTTGAGTAACGAATCAGGTTGTATTGCGTATGCGTACGGTTTGATCTCGAGGCGTTGCAACATTCGTAATTACATATTTTGTAGAAAACATACTTACCACACCAAGCTGCGTAGGGTGCATTTTTTAATTTTTTTCACTATTCCGTATTTTTAACCAAACTTGTGTTTAAGTTATTCTAAATTTAATTTGATTTAATAGGTAAAGTGTAGAACTTAACTGTTGACGGAATATGGATTTACTATTTTGAAAATTTTAACCGTGAGCTTATGTTACATCACAATAACATAGCAATCATTATGTAGGTATCGATTATAATCAATATCAATATTCAATATTATATTATTATTTATTTTTTTATTTATACCGGCCAGGCGGGCAGGGGCCAGCGCGACAATTTTTTTTGGATAGGGTTAGACTAAAACCATAATTAATTCAAGAGTAACCTCTAAAGTAAACATGTTTGTATTGTCTAAAAAAGCTGTGAACGTCGTGTATATAAAGACATTCTGTAGTATATTTAGTATCAGCATTTCACCCGTGCGAAGCCGGGGTGGGTCGCTAGTTTATAATAAATAAAAACCGGTCAAGTGCGAGTCGGACTCGCGCACCGAGGGTTCCGTACAAACCTGCAGGTATATAAGTAAAAGTTATGGTATTTTGCTGCTAAATGAAATCCGTAACATTACAATATGGAAAGTTGGAGGAGCATAAATTTAAGACAAAGGTATCTTTATCTTTTCATTAATCCTTTAATTTATATAAAATAAAATAAATAAATAAAATAAAAATCGCCTTTATTTCTATTACAATTTCAATTAATACTAGCGTAAGTATTCTTAGTTTAAAATATGTATGTATATTAACCTATGTATATATTTATTCTATACTCGTATAATTAACTCGTCTACATGTTTATAACATCACTTAATTAATATTGGTAATAGTAATAGTCGCCTCTGCGACGTAGGCCTCTCCTAAACATTTCCATGTATCCCTTTCCCGTGCTTTCTGTATACACAGAGGTCCACATAATTATCTGGTTGAAGATATCTCTCCACCTTTTAATTGGTCTCTCTTTTTTCCTTGACCTGTCTCTTGGTAGGAAAGTTCTTTTATCTAAGTTATTTATTTACAAATTTTTTAGTCACTATTTAGAAATCTGGTTCAAAAATACTTTATTACTATTAAGTACATTCTGGTCTAGAATCAACGCTGGCGTTAAAGATAAATATATAATATGTACCTCTTCGCTTAAATGATAGCCTAACTTTGAAGATACCTTCACATTCGTCTTCCTTTTATTCTAAATCTTTCACTATTGAAGCTTATCGTCTTTGGAACTTATTGCCACTGTCTAACGCGCTCAATCTTTAATGACATTTGAAAAACTTGTTAAGGAAATGTACTTATCATATTAGATAAGTTCGCCCTTGCCAACATTTATTACAAATATGATGTATTTTATCTGTATTTTTAAAGTGCAATAAAGAATTTATATATTAAATTATGTTAAGCAACTTTATTTTATTATTTATTATTTTTCATGAAGTTACGTTATGTTGTTATGTCATTCGTCTTAATCTATCAATTTGCTTATAGTGTATATACGTATGTATGTATGTATTTATATATTTGTGTATACATATGAGTAAACTTATATGTACATATGTGTCATTAAATATAGCATCTATTGTTATATAGTTATTTATTTATATCTGATTTTTATTTTATATTGTTCCTTTTTTTACAAAATTTTGCGCCCTTCCCCTAGTTTATATGCAAGTCCTCTGCCCAAAGGTTGCCTGGAAGAGATCGCTGTGTTAGCGATAAGGCCGCCTGTTGCAATTGATGCAAGTTTATTGTTATAAATTCTATGTATTGTTCTTTTGTGTATTGGTGTGCAAAAAGAGTTAGTAAATAAATATTACTTTGCAAAGTTTTATAATTGAAAAACAAAGCAGAAATAAACAACATTACACATACTATTTCTGTGGTTGCGATGTAACTATACATTTAAGGTTTTCGTAATTTTTCCTGTATCTGTGCTATAAGACGTTGCTTCATACCTGAAGATTTTAGGTCGACGGGAAGTATTCTTTAGATTTTTATTCCCTTGTCAGTTGTTTGCTAGTTTCAATATATGCGGTTTAAATTGCTGTTTCTTTTGATATCGTGGACATAGAAGTTTGATTTTGTTACAGCTTAAAGTTATTATAGACGTGAGTATTTGATATGAATTTCAATTTAATACTTTTACGCGTTCAAGAGAAAAGTGGTATTAAGTGTAAAATTATTAAAATATTTTTTTATATGTAGTAACTAAAAATTTACACTTTTCGCAATTTTTCCTGTATCTGTACTATAAAACGTTGCTTCGTACCAAATTTCAAGATTCTGACTTCACGGGAAGTACCCTGTAGGTTTTGATTCCTTTGCGACTATTTTCGATGAAAATATGCGGCTTAAATTGGTTTTTCTTTTGATATCGTTGACATAGAAGTTTGATTTTGTTACAGCTTAAAGGTATTATAGACCTGAGTATTTGATAAGAATTTTAATTTAATACTTTTACGCGTTCATGAGAAAAGTGGTATTAAGTGTAAAATTATTAAAATATTTTTTTTTTATATGTAGTAACTAAAAATTTACACTTTTCGCAATTTTTCCTGTATCTGTGCTATAAGAAGTTGCTTCGTACCAAATTTCAAGATTCTGACTTCACGGGAAGTACCCTGTAGGTTTTGATTCCTTTGGGACTATTTTCGATGAAAATATGCGGCTTAACTTGGTTTTTCTTTTGATACCGTTGACATAGAAGTTTGATTTTGTTACAGCTTAAAGGTATTATAGACTTGAGTATTCGATATAAATTTCAATTTAATACTTTTACGCGTTTATGAGAAAAGTGGTATTAAGTGTAAAATTATTAAAATATTTTTTTTTATATGTAGTAACTAAAAATTTACACTTTTCGCAATTTTTCCTGTATCTGTGCTATAAGACGTTGCTTCGTACCAAATTTCAAGATTCTCAGTTCACGGGAAGTACCCTGTAGGTTTTGATTCCCTTGAGAGTGTCGAAAATTTGCAGCATAAACGGCTGTATCTTTTGATTGCCTTGGCTTAGAAGTTTCATTTTTTCACAGCTTTAAGAGGCAGCAGATTTGAGTATTTAATATAAATTTCAGCTTGATGCCTCCACGCGTTTCTGAGAAAAAGGGTCTTGACAGACAGACGGACAACAAAGTGATCCTATAAGGGTTCCGTTTTTACCTTTTGAGGTACGGAACCCTAAAAACAACAAATACCTAGGAGTCAAAAATTATTTATTGACAATAATATTTAAATAACATTTTAACGATAAATCAAAATAAAAATAGATTTGCTTAGAATGAAATTAAACATAAAAATATGTATAAAACATGTTTTAAACAAAATTTAAACAACAAATACTTTTGTTCTTAGAATGAAATTCAGAATTATTTCGCTCTTTGTAAACGTACGTTTTCAAATTTTAAAACACTAGATTCTGCGCGCGACTTCGTCCCCGTGGAATAGGACCAATTCTGTCATACACAATTTAACCGTTTTCGCAGCGGAAGCTCTCAAAAAGAAAAAAAAAACCGATTTTGAAACATTCTTCATTGGTGCTCCGCTCCTATTGGTCTAAGCGTGATGATATATAGCCTATGGCCTTCCTCGATAAATGGGCTATCTAACGCTGAAAGAATTTTTCAAATCGGACCAGTAGATCCTGAGATTAGCGCGTTCAAACAAACAAACAAACAAACAATCAAACAAACTCTTCAGCTTTATTATATTACTAGCGACCCGCCCCGGCTTCGCACGGGTGCAATGATGACATTTTTAAATGACAGGATCTTTACGTAATATTCCGACGTGGCGGCTGAGGTACTACTCTTACAACACGTAATATTACGGCGATGGCGGTTAAAGGGTTAAATGTTTCGCTGTTAATTACTTCTAACGACGATATCTGAAAACCTATTCATCTGATTGATATAGTGTAAAGGGCAATTTTAATCTGCATTAAATTCCTAAGCTAACTAAAATATTTGTTTGGATAAGGATTAATACTGAACTAAAGAAAATAGCTTGGAAAATAACGTAATGTTTTTAATTAAAAATTTGAACATAAAAGTGGTTATTGTAAGTCAACCGTAAGAGATAGAGATATGCTATCGCGGACTTTTTTGTAGCATTTTTATAGATTTAGAATTCGCTAGTACATTACTCCACTGTATCTTTGCTAGTTTACGCGGCGTTTGCGTGGAAAGCTCCCAGTTGGCGCGATTTTGTGCGACTTCTTCAACATTTATCGCCGTATTTCTGCTAATTTACATAAAACTATACTAAATTATATACATAAACCTTCCTCTTGAATCACTCTATCTTTTAAAAAAAACCGCATTAAAATCCGTTGCGTAGTTTTAAAGATCGAAGCATACATAGGGACATAGGGACATAGGGACAGAGAAAGCGACTTTGTTTTATACTATGTAGTGATTAAGTATAGATAATTACATAATAACATACATCAGCTAATGCGATGCGAGTAACGAAATATATTCGTACTAGTTTAACGTTTCGAACCCGCATGCGAAACATACGGATCATACGAATGATGCGAGTAACGAAATAGATTCGTGTAGCGTTTTGAACCTGTCGAACCCGAACATACGAAACATACGAAAGATGCGAGTACCGAAATGAATTCGTGAGTACCGATTCGGTACTCGGTACTCGATTGCGTACCCGTTACTCAGTAACGAATCAGGGCTGCCAGATGTAGATTATTTCATCACAAAATTTAAGTTTTTAAATGTCCAATCGTTCTTAAGGAATAAACCCAGTCCTTTATCGGAGCTGAAACACACACTTTTTTAGCATAATTTAAATTAACAACATCCATGTGCTTTAAATGGCCTGTAATATTTTGAAATGGACATTACGCTTATCGTATAAGCGATTCATTAGGTAAGACTACATACAGATCGACGGTCCCACGACTGCCTAGTAAAGCTAAGTAAACTAAAGTTCGAACGATTCGACGCTGATTTGTGTTTCTAGGTTTTTTCAGTTTCAAATTTTCAATGTCTTAAATTTTCGATTTATTAGAAAGCTAAGCCTTGAAAAATATGGTTCAAATAGACAATTATAGATTCATCGCAATTAAAACTTTGTTGGTATTTTAGTTAGTACATATGCACATGATACAAAATCTGAAAGTGCCGTGTTACTGATACAATTATAAAAAATTCAAATTGTAGCACAACATCTAAAAGTAAAGATACGAACATAAAAACGTAACGAGACCGCACCTTAGCGACGAAAATAGATCAATTGGCTATTCGCAGCATCCGATCCCTTTATTGCATTTATGGCTCTCATTTATAAATTGTTGCTTCTTGTTCATTTGAAATAATGTTCTTTTAGCAGTTTGATGGTTTTCGGGCGTCAATTGTGTTTTAGTGAGCTATAAATGTGCGATGGATTTTAATGTAAGGTAACAATTTAAATAAACTTTTACACATCCATAATTTATCTATACTAATATATAAAGCTGAAGAGTTTGTTTGTTTGTTTGTTTGTTTGAACGCGCTAATCTCAGGATCTACTGGACTGATTTGAAAAATTCTTTCATTGTTAGATAGCCCATTTATCGAGGAAGGCTATAGGCTATGCATCGTCACGCTAAGACCAGTAGGAGCGGGGTCCACGCCGACGAAGTCGCGCGCAGAAGCTAGTTATCAATAATGATTTGTTTTTCGGTCACCAACCCCCTGCCCAGCGACTATGACTATGGGTAAAACACATGAGTTCACGCCATTTTTGGCGCGAACTTGTGGAGGCCTATGTCCAGTAGTGGACTGCGACAGGCTGATGTGTGTGTGTGTGTGTGTGTGTGTGTGTGTGTGCCTGTATGTGTGATTTGTTTTGTCTTTTTGATTTACTTACAAAATTTAACGCTGGATTTACTAAAGTCTTCTATTAAGGCTAGTTGGTAAAGTGTGCACTGATAAAATTTCTAACTACTTTTGGAGTATGTTTCCATAAAATTACTTACACCGTATACTATAATTTATTGTGTAATGTCTATTCTATTCTATTTTCTTCTGTCCGGTTTCTGCTTATTATCAAAATTACGAAATTTTTGATTTACACGAAATACCATTCCCTATTTAACATTAGCTTAATTAACAGCTTATATTTAATTTGAATTTTGAAGCAAAGTATAAATAATTAAAAGAAACAAATGCAGGTTGAAGATTGTTTCTTACAGCACTTAAACTAGAGTAACTAAGAAAAGAGTACTAGTAAGGAGGTACTCTTTTGGAATAGAATATGGACATAACGAATTAAGTTCAAGACATTACCATATAACTTTTTTTAACTCTCGTATTCTAATTTTTTTCCTAAATAACAGTTCTCAATCTCACCGTCAAAGCCTTCTTAGTTACGTCACATATTTATGCCTTATTGCTATCTTCTTAGATGATAATAAGATAAATTATGATATTAAGATATCATATAGATTTATACTAATATATAAAGCTGAAGAGTTTCTTTGTTTGGTTGTTTGTTTGTTTGTTTGTTTGTTTGTTTGAACGCGGTAATCTCTGGAACTACTGGGCCGATTTCAAAAATTCTTTCACTGTTAGATAGCCCATTTATCGAGGAAGGCTATAGGCTATATATCATCACGCTAAAACCAATAGGAGCGGAGTCCACGCCGACGAAGTCGCGCGCAGAAGCTAGTATAATATAATCGAAGTACGCTTTCATAGAAAATGCTTATATAACCTACTGTTCTCTTGAAATCAAGTAGTACAAAATCATAAACTGTTAAGCCTTTATTTAAGTACACCTTTAATGTTTCATGAAATTGTTAACACAATATTATTATTTTATACTTATCGTTTAATCCCCATGTTAACACTTCATGAATAAATCTCTACTTGAAATATCGAGCTATTTGATAAAGGTTATATTGCTCTTGAGATTGTCTTGAAATAAATTTCCAAATCACCTAAGTATTATATATAAATATAATAATTTACTGGTTGTCAAATTTCTGTTACTGCACTTATTTATTAAAGACTAGATGGCCCGGTTAACTTCGTATAACCTACGTACATATATTTGTGAAAAATATACACAAAACACTTTCTGAACGCAATATTTGACAACCAATTGACAAAGTTTTTGACAAAAGGCAATAATTAAAAATAATATGACAAAATGTATAAGAATTATAAAATAATATTAAAATAGGTTAATATATTTTTATTTTAGGTAATTTAATACTATTTTTTTTCTACATGTGCGGAAATTGATGAAATCGTAGTTTTCTATTTATGTGGTATGACGATGTGCAATCTCTCACAGCACAGGTAGTACAAACGGTTTTAATTGCTTACAAATTAAAACAAATTAACCCTAAAAATCGAGTCCCGACTGTCCCGAGCTACTAACTAATTTGGGTGACAGCAGTTTATGCAGCTCGGGCTCGCCTACCTGCGTCTCACCGCTCCACAACCCGCACGATTACACTGTCTAGCCGGCTTCGTTGATCGACTGTGTGGGCTGTAGTTATAGTATAGATTAGAAGACCATTATTTCATTGGCATGAAACGTTTTTAGCCAAGGTTGGCCAAAGTTGAAAAGTTTTTGGCAAAAGCGTAAAAGTCCAGTTCGTGCTACACGGCGATGCAAAATGTGTTGTCACACACTCACACTTTTGTATGAAATCGAATACAGCAGAAATTACGCAACTGACAAGTCGCAAAATTACGCTCGTTTGGCCTCACCCTAAGCCTGTAAGGCTCATTACAAACATTTGTCATGATCGGAGCGGTATCCGACAGCCAGTTGCTGTGAATTGGATATGCAACGAATTGGATAATTCGTTATCTTGTGTTCGTTGTTGTCAGGCAAGGTTTGTTTGAAAGGATTTTTAAGAGTCAATATAATTATATTCATGAAAAATTTGGCGATGCAAACTTCGCCAGTCTAATGTTAAATAACATTCTGAATTTCTGACACATTAGTAATTGTTATTGGACAGTTGGACACTATCATGATTACTATATAACAAACAGTAGATTATAAGTGACAGTAAAAAGTTAAAATACTACACAATTCCTAAGCGGAGTCACCTGACATAATAATACTTAAAACTTGCGTACATAAGGTATCAGGGTATATAATTGTATAATAAGGCTCATAAGATTTACTTTGCGTTATGAACTACCTTGCCTTCTTCTTTCAGTTTAGACTTAGCCTTAAATTGTGACGCATATACAATATAATATGTAAGAATATAACACCTAATGCCATTATTTATTTTATACCTACACACACTAACACACAAAGAAATATATATTGTAGATGCCCGTCGTTTCGGATACTTTACAGCAACCATGGTCACGGGAGAACAAAAAAACTTAAAAGAAATGTAAATCGACACTATTTTTGTTTCTTATTTGCGTGAGTAGAATTAAATTGATAATATTAATTATTTGTTATGTATTATATTGTATACCAGTATACAGAATATTAAAAATAGAAAATAATATTAAACACAGATGGAATATTAGAATTTAATTTAAGTAGGTTTTAATGAGCACTAAGTAGTATTACATTTGGTAAAAATTTTCATTAGATATTAAGCGACCCTTGACTACTTGTATGTAGAGGTGATGATAGTTACATTATAGCCGATTGTCGGAGGTTTGATTCGAGCTCGAAGAAAATAATTATTTTTAAAAGTATTGGTTCTGATCTGAAGGGTGAAGACGCCGCGTTGGCGCAACGGTCACTGCACTGGTTTGTGGCTGTTGCGCTGGCGGTTGCGGGTTCGCTCCCCGCCCATGACAAACATATTTTGTATTGGCCATACACGAGTTTTTGCCGTGGTTTGGATGTTTGTGCAATCCTTGTGGGTCTGCCCACCGTGCCTTGGAGAGCACGTTAAGCCGTCGGTCCCGGTTGTTATCATGTAGGTACACCTGATAGCGATCGTTACTCATAGGAGGGAATATATCTGCCAACCCGCATTGAAGTATCGTAGTGGATTAAGCTCTGATCCTTCTCCTACATGGAAAAGAGGCCTATGCCCAACAGTGGGATATTACAGGCTGAAGCGAGCGATTCTGAAGGTTTGTTCTTGTGCTAATTCCAAATCAGGAAAAAACTGACGTAGACGAGTATACCCTAAGCCCTTATGTACAGAGATTAGAATTTTCTAGACGAAATATTACTATTCAGTAGGTACTTTAGATGTAAATTCAGTTCACGTGTACGACTTAGAACAGGGATTATAATCTTAAAAGTATTATTTTCATACAAGTGGTTCAACAATGAACACCAATAAGCCACTATCCGCTTGTAAACAATTATAAATTATCACGTTACGTAAGTCTGATAAATACATACGTGCTCTGGACCTGGTCATTGTCGTTTCAATTAAAAACAATTGTTAGGCGACGTAATTCGTAGAAATGAACTTTTTATGGACGTTTATAGTTGAAAAAAGAATAACGTCTATTTATTTTATCACGAGGATGGCAAACATGCGTACGGTCGGCTTGATTGTAAGCGAATACTGGAAGGAATCTGACTTTTGAGACATCACGAGTATTGGAAGACCTCCAATACTCGTGATGTCTCAGACAATCTGGGTTGGTCTGGAAGAAATGGCTAAATAGCCATAAGTCCACCCATTGTACTTCACAGTCTGTAAATGTCTTTAAATGGGTTTAATGTTTAAAATGTAGTTGTGGTGTGCAATAAAGTGTAAATAAATAAATAAATAAACAATCAGAATATACAGTAACCAGACCGGTTACCTTTCTTTCCTCAGGAACATAACTACTGGAGAGCAGTATTACTTAGTTGTAGGCATGTTATAGGCTATGATTGTACGTAAGGTTGAAGTATTATTTATTTATTAATACATTTTCAGGTGTTAGCATTTAAATTTTTAATTCTGACAATTAGTAAAATATTGGATTTTGTGTCGATATTACTCTTATTATTTATTCGTTTAATACCGGAACAGTACAAAGATGGCGACACCCTCTTCCGAATGGTTAATATTCATTTACGATTAGTCAGTCGCTATCATTGTTGTCTGTTTTGCAGGGTAGTTACACAAAATACTGTTATAATTTAAATTTAAGCTTCTAATAATATTTTATAAGATTGCATTGTGTGATTCTTATTTGTTGAAGTACCGGAAGAGCATAAAGATAGAGACACCATCTACCGAATAGTTAATACTAATTTTCTGATTGGTCAGTTGCCATCCATGCATCTATTGGCGGGATTGTTGTCCTATTAATACAATAATTTGTAAGTAAAGAAGCAATTATTGTTTAATTATTGTGTGACAAACGTTGCTGCTCTATACGCGGCGTAAGTGATTACTGCGATAACTTATTGAATGTAGTTAAAAGTGTGTATTGTGAAATAATAACGATAAATTTAAAGTGAGAAATAAGTGTTTCATTGAGTGTTTTCAGTCATGTTCTACACAAGTATGTACAATATATATATATATATCTATTTATTAAAGGAAAATAAAGTGGGTAGTTAGAAATTTACTAATTGTAGCGCTACTCGCTTTTGAACCTATCAAGTGGACCATTCCAATACAATGTTAAAGTTGTATGTCTCATATAATATTTATAATAAAGGATGGTCCGCAGTAGATCGATCGTCGCCCAGGCCACTCCTTTGCGTGCTGTAGCGCCTATGCGTTATGACAGCACGCGATTGGGGAGGGTCGCAAAAATAATGGTTTGGCAATTTTGTTTGATATAATATTCGGGAATTAGGCTAATTTAGTTATGGCGAATGACCATTATCTTACAAAAAAAAATAATCTTGATTGATAGACATATTAGTATAAAAATATGTTTTCTGACCTTTCTAGAATGTAGAGTCGTTATTAAGGCCTTTGTTGGTATTCGTTAGAGTCAAGTTTTTTAGCTTTCACGGTCACTATCATCGCTTTTTCTTATATAGGACTAACGGACGTAAGTTTAGCTACAAAAGTTTGCGGCTCTGGTTAACGTGATATCTATTACTTCGAACAGAATATTAAAAAATTACGCATTAAGAAATGACGTTAGTTAGTTGCAACTTTGTACGCCTTTTTTCGAATTTTCATACTTCTCTGCCCGCGCAATTTTCGTAAAAAGAGGTACAGAGTTTTAGCTTCACGTATTAATATAAAGAAGAAGATAATAAAACTCTAAAATTAAAACCTAAGCCCTGACGCTCGTTATTCTAGCGCTAAAGCGCGTTTCATTGTAATTGGTTATATTGAGTGACCTTTAATTGTAATTGGTTATATTGAGTGACCTTTAATTGTAATTGGTTATATTGAGTGACCTTTAATTGTAATTAGTTATATTGAGTGACCTTTCATTGTAATTGGTTATATTATATATTAATACATAATCTATCGTCATGCCGACTCATGCCTCTGGCGGGCGTAAATTGAAAAGAAAAGCGCAACCATTAACCGACGTACCCCTACTATTGTTGTTGCACAACCTGTGTATAAATCGTGGTTGTTACACGAGATCCCCACTTTTTATTTCATTTCACTGTCTAAAATTACTTCGTCTCGAAAAGAAAAAAAAACACATTAACTATAATGATATGATTAATCTCTGAATGCGTAGGCGATTATGTATAAGCATCGTAGGCATCGTCTATTCGTTTTTATTTCTATGGATTCTTGACAACAAAAGATATGATTACTTATCTTCTATATAAATAAAAATGAATGTTGCTAAGCGCATAACTCGAGAATGGCTCCACCAATTCGGCTAATTAATTTTTTTTATGTTCCTTAAGGCCAATAATCATCAACTATTAACAGAACGAAGTTTGTCCAGGCAGCTAGTTACCATGACAAAAACGCAAGTTCGGTAATAAAATTTGAACACGAATATTACATACACCTTACCTATATCGTTTCTGTTCGTTTAACAATAACTAGTTGAAACAGTAATAATATTAACGATTTGACGTCTATTCAAATTTAACGGCAATCTTAAAATTTCCTTGTTTCGTGCTTTATGACGCAATATTATAAAGCTGAAATGTTTGTTTGTTTGTTTGAACGCGTTATTGCAGAAACTACGGTTCGAATTGAAAAATTGTTTTTGGCTTCGTTAGCCCTATATAATATTTTAGTACGGTTTTTCATCAAATTAACGCAGGTGTTACCGTAGGGCACAGCCATAGTAATGATAATGGTAAATAATTAATGATAATGTGTGTCACATTAACATACTACGTTGCTGACTTTTGACATATATTTATTTAGAAGACAAAGACATTTCGACTCACTTTTTCGAGTTTACTCCTTAAGAATCGATTTTCACATAAGGTCCCCGGTATGAAAAAAATATGAGGTGTAAAATCTGTTGAACGAATGGCCTCGTTACGTTTTTTTCCCTTCTTCAACGCCATCTATCGAAAACCAAGAAAACGTCGTCGATAGACTAATAATAGTTTTCTAATAGCGGCATCGATCGATCGATAGATGGCGTTCTTTAATTATTTTATTTACCATTTGATATGGTATTAATCTTTTTCATAGACTAGTAAGCCCTTTTGTGCCTATTTAGACAGTCGATCTGAAGAAGTAAACTCCAGTCGTGCGTCGGAGCTGACACACAGACTTTTTTTAATTGTAATTTTTATCGGGCACAACTGAAAGCCATTAAACCAATCAATCATTATTTTTTATAGTGATTTAGGGAAATTTTATGTATAATTAAAAATATATATATTAGCATTCTGCATTCCTTCTCTATATAAACTATAAGTGTGCGAAATTTCATACTCCTGCGTTCGCGAGATTTTCCTTAAAAAAGGGTACAAAGTTTTTGCTTCACGTATTAATATATAGAATTGAAGTTATGTTTATTTTTCTATATAAAATGTCTTGAAATATTTTTGTTTAATTGTTGTCATTTTTTTTTTCTAGAGCACGACTAGTAAACCTGTAAAGTGACAAAGCTATACCTACTTATTCAAGTTGTTTAAAAGACAAAGAAAACCTAAAACATATTATCTAACACAAAAAAATATTAAAACAACGAAACACACATTCGTAAAACAAATGCGATCACGTTATTATTTTAACTGACGGTTAAGTAAATTATATGTAGGCGAGCTAGTCTAGATTGCTGTCTAGATATGATAAAAAGTGTCATGGCCGCAATGTATAACTTCCTTGAAAAACATTAGAAAAACAACAAAAGCATTTATTTATCCTAACTTTGGAGCCATCTTGGTCAGATATTACAGACATGTTAACAGAAACAATGCAATTAACATTCTACAGTTAATTGTTTTAAAGTTTTTAGTGTTACCCAGAATTAAGCAAAAGAGCAAAAGAAGGCCTGATTGTAGGTACATGAAGGAATAGTTTAAAACAAATCTTAGAAACAAGTTTTACATGTTTTAATTTTTTTTTATAATATTCCTATTAAAATCTAGAAACTCATCCTTTTTCGAAGTTGATTAAAAATATAAAATTTAACTGCTAAATAGTAAAAAATAGGAATTATATTGGGAGTTGGGACATTAGGATAATAAGGTATTTTATACATATCTTCGCGTTTTTGATCAACGAATCTAATTTTACATAACGAATCAAATGAAATATTACATGAGAGTATTCAATTACATAGCCTTGTTCGTAAAGGTTTGTAGATTATAGGGCGCCTTCAACCAGTAACAGGTGGACACTAATTCTCTTAATTATGTTAACTGACATTGTAACCTTACCGGCTTACCAGACAACTGCCCATAGCGAAAATATACTAGAATTGACTCGATTCACAATTACATAAATAAGCTTAAGAGCATTTTTATACGACTAGGTCAAAACAAGCGTACGGCCCACCTGACGCATGCTGCAACACCAGAAGCATCGCGCGTTGCCAACCCTACGCCCGACCTTCCTCTGGAGTCCTGTCTACCTTATTCACCACAGGAACACAACACTGCTTGAGAGCAGTATTATGTAGCTGTAATCTTCTGTAAGGTTGAGGTGCTCCAGTCCTAATCGGGCTGCTTCAAATTTTAAGCAGAATATTTCATGCTTTTGACCTACGCCAAGAGAACAAAAAAAAAAAACGACTGAAGTAAAACTTCTTTAACTCCATCTAACTTATAACTCCCTCTCAACTTCTGTTCGCCTAACCCGATCACACTTTTCATAACGTTCTTGCCACGCATATTCGCCAGGCTACTCCCCCAAGTCATGCGTGCGTAAAGAAGTTTAACTTCAACGTTTCTCGCTGTGCTCTTATATTCTTTTTATCTTTTCTCATTTTTTAGATAATACTTACGAAGGTAGGCTAATGTGTTTAGGTAACAGCCGACAAATAAAGATATTTTTTTTTATATTAAACGTTAATATAAATAATGTTTATCAAAATATAAATAACGCTCAGAATCGGTGGCGAAATCGAACGAACAACCGAACCGTTGGAACAGAAACCACTGATCACTGCATACTGAGCCAACGGGCCAGGCAAGATTATAAATCGTACATACAAAATTACATGACTAAAGGAGTACAGTATCCGCCAACCCGAATTAGAGCAGCGTGGTGGATTAAGCTCCGATCCTTCTCCTACATGGGGAAGAGGCCTATGCCCAACAGTGGGATATTACAGGCTGAATCGTGAAAGGAGTACAGAATCCTACTATGATGGATGAGTGCAGCTAATTGAAACGCAAAATATTATTTTTGTAAACAAATAATAGTTTCTTGGTATATTTATTAATAACATGGTCACAGGAAGTACAACGGAAAATAAAACTAAAGCAAAATACACTTGTCACATATAAGACGTTACAGCCAACAAATATTTGCGGATGTGACTCATAAATACATATATTTTTTATATAGTCTTCAAATATTATTATCTATTGTGTACAGTATATAAATATTGAGTCCTTGAGTCTAGAATTTTTTGTCTACATTATAATACTTTATGAATAAAATCTAACAATTAAAACTGACCACCTAAAATGAACAACACATGCGGTTTGTTTACATTAGTAGACTGTTTATTGAGAACAATAATATGTTATGTTTCGTTTAGTCTCGAGTTTAGTACGTAGTTCGCGAATAGTCGAAACGATTTTGACGTGACAACGTCAAATAAATCGATGAACGACGGTTGCATGCACGAAAAAGGATGACTCATTGTCCCGTTACACTCATTGTACGCTTGCGCCGCATCTATCTCTCTTCCACTCGATTGGTCTATGCGTCCGAGGAGACGTTTTGTTATGACGTTGTCACGTTAAACTTTTTTTTTTTTTTGATATCGCAGGGTTACCCATTTACGGGTGATATCCAGGACGCCCGGGTAGGCAGTCCTAGACCGTATGTCGGACTCAGCATTTGGGGTGCCACTACCGCATTAAACCCCCTGCGGGAGCCTTCAGCCGCTATACTTGGAGGGTCCCGGATCTGCAGGCAACAGGATCCCTCCAGCGACAGGCTGGCCTCGGCGAAAAGGCCAGACTTCTTCGCCTCACTGCGAGGAATAGGGCCGCGCTGCGCTCTGCGCAGAGGACCATCGCGGTGAGGGTGATTCGGGGGTACCGTACGGTATCGTGGGCTGCAGCCACTGCTCTAGCCGGCGACCCCCCGTGGGAACTCGTGGCGGAGGTTCTTGCCGAGACCTACTCATCGTCCGTAAACTAACTTTACAGACAACCAATTTTTTTGTTCGTAACTCCTTCGCAAAGTAGTCAACTTTTTTAGTTCGTTCGCTCCAACCTTTATTCAATTTCATAAAAACATACATTTTTATTTTACTATAGTTTCTAAACGAGCTTCTTTATTAATCCTAGTTCGACTTGATAAATACAGTAATAGGAATGTACTCGTATATGTAAGTCATTAAAAATAATTCGAATAATAATTAGACTAGGTTATGACTAGATTGGATTGATTCGAGTTGTTGAATTTTAATTACGAAATGGACTTTTTTAATAAACCACCTATAGGTCATTAACACCATAATAACCACTTATAGGTTTTATTTCTAAAATGTTTTATATGTATTTATTTTAATTATTTTGAATGAGATAGCGTGCCTAATAATATTTATGGCAAAACATGAATTAATATATAGGGCACAATATTGCCTTATTGATTAGAATATACGACGGAAATTGATTATTATGGATCCCACTGCTGGGCATAGGCCTCTTTTCCATGTAGGAGAAACTACGCTGCTCCATCGCGGCTTGGATGGATATTATATGTATTTCGTACTATGAACAACGATCGCTATGAGGTATCTATTATCATAAACATACATACACACAGGAACGACAGCTTATCGTTCTCTTCGAGGCACGGTGGGGAGACCCACTCAGACCGAAAATAAAGATTTTTACAAATACAAATATTCACTCCGAGCCGGAATTGAATCCGCAACCGCTGCTGTGTAGGTGCTAACACAGCACGCGCACCACCAGATCAGAGTGGTCGTATTACGGTTTGTTTGAACTTGAACCTTATCTTTAACCGAATTCAAAAAAGAAACTTCTTAATTCGACTCTATTTCTTTTATAGTTCTGTGCGTTACCTCATAACTTTTTACATTATGTACCGATTTTGATGATTCTTCTTGTATTCGAAAGCCAATGCTTGTCATATAGCCCTCTTTACTTTTATAATTTTCTGAATTATCCGTAATAATGGGTAGTTGAAGTCGGTTTTATTTGTTTGAGAACAAACAAAATCATACACATATATTAAACCAGAACATAATATTCCTTTACTGGGTCAAGACACATATTTAATACACGTGCTATCATTAAATTAAACAGACGCAAAAAAAACACAAGAAGAAAAAGCTAAAAATATATGTATGTACTTTATCTTTCTAACCAAACTCCTATCTAGTGTTACTAAGTAGGCATTAATTAGAATTAATGTTCACGAATTAGTCAACGTAATTACTTTGATTTGCTCAAGAATAAATTCTGGTTTATTCGTTCAAACACTATTTTTGTTGACGAGCTTAAAGATTTTTTTTTTGTTGTAAATTTTCGGTCAGACCGTTTTGTACTGTTACTTTTTTTTCTATATATTTATTGTAATTGTTGCTGGCGCACAAACGTATAAAAAAATAATAAATAATAACTTCTATTACTCATATCTATTAAATTAACGTAGGTACATACAAATAATAGTCGAAGATTGCTATATTAATTAAGAAATAGAAGATTTAAAAACCAAACACCAGTTTAATGAAAAAACAATGTATACCGTACATTTCATAAAAACAATACAATTTATGAACATATCTTAGATACAAATATTTTTCTTTTGGCACCGACTCAAAATTTTCTTGTAGACATTTGTCTAGTGCAACGAAGGTGGGTTATGGGGATTAAAGAGATTTATTTTATGTATCGCTTTCATTTATTTTTATGTGTTTACATCTTTTTCAAATGATTGAGGTGTAGTAACATACAGAGGTTCTTGTTTTTAAAATTCTTTTCAGATTTATTTATATGTTTGTATAGGAATATAATATATTCAATTTAATGAAATATACATATTATGTATGTTTCATTTAAGAGCTGTGGACTATAAATATAAAAAAGTCAACATTAAGGGTTTGACCGCTTATCTAATTTGTACGCATTGTCTTGTGCCCATTAAAATAATGCTCAAAATGGACTGCCTTACAATTTTAACCTATTCAAAAGGTAAGTATGTACTTTGCATACCCAAGATAGATAGAGAAAGATTAGAGATAGATAGAGATTCTTTGGCAAACTAATAAAGAAAAGTAATTAAAAAAAACTAATTGAAAAAAAAGAAAAAGCCAACGTCACACAGTGTTTCCAGGCGGTCACCCATCCAAATACTGACTGTCCCTAACGCTGCCGCGTTACCGGTCACTCAAATTTTACCCCTCATGCGCCTAAAGAAGTTTCACTTCAAAGAGTTTGTTCATTTGCTTACATTTAATTGTACTACTAGCGAACCATTACACTATTCTAAAGTATACTAGCTGCTGCCCGCGACGTCGCCTGCGTACGTTCACTGCTCGTTCCCCGTAGTCGATAGCGTGATAATATGTAGCCTATGTTCTGACCCGACTTCTTAGTAATATTCGTGCCAAATTTGCAGTAAATCCATGCAGTACTTTTTAAGTTTATCCCGGACATACATTGACTTTCCTATCATTTTATTATATGTATAGATTAACATAACTGAATATGAAATACTCACATCTCTGAACTGAGCGATTCCGGCTTCGCCGAGCTCGTACATGGAGACGTAGGCTGCCTCCGGCTGAACGAATAGCTGGCACAGCATCATTTCCTCACTCCGGAACATGGTGACCAGAACCGGTGGATCTGTGGAGTATGATGTTACAAAATCAAAGATTACTTCATTCAATTATGCTTCATAAGAACTTTTGAATCGTAATTTTACAAATGAAATTAAAATTACTAGTGGTCGCCCATGGTCGAAATTCGACCATAATTAAAAATTTATATAAAAAAAAATGAAAATAAAGAACCTCTTTTAAATTTTTCAATTTGACTACAGACTGACAATCAACAAAAGAGAGATAATATGCGTGTGTGTGTCAAATACATGGTAGAGTGTGTAATGTTTTTTTATTGATTTAATATATTTCTATGCATAATTAAAAAATATGTATATTAGCATTCGGCACTCCTTCTCTATATAAACTATAAGTATGCGCATACTACTCCGTCTGGGCAATTTTCGTAAAAAGGGGCACAAAGTTTTTGCTTCACGTAATAGATTTTATTGGTTTCAATGAATTAATTATAGTAAACTAGCGACCCGCCCCGGCTTCGCACGGTTGCAAAAACTATCAGTGTTCCTCTACTATATTAGGCATGTATTATACATATAAACCTTCCTCTGGAATCACTCTATTTACTAAAGAAAACCGCATCAAAATCTGTTACGTTGTTTTGAAGATCTAAGCATATATACAGACAGACAGACAGCGCGAAGCAACTTTGTTTTATACTATGTAGTGAAGTGAAGCTACCACCGATTCGGAATGTAGATTCTACAGAGAAGAATCAGCATGAAACGCAGTTACCTACTATTTGAATAAAAATGCGTTATAATATATAAATAACTATACCTCTTTATATAAATAGTAAACAATGGTAGACACAGTTCACCTAATGGTATGTTGAAATGACGCCTTTTGTAATTTTCATTAAAATTTCTGTATTAATGGTTTTAATTTTAGTTGTTTAGCCATCTATAGAATGTAGAATTCGTGCAGAAAAAAATATTTTACCACCTTGGTAAACTTAGTAGTAAAAGGGCCTATATTATGATATATACCTACTGTTTTTTTTTTAACTCCATGTATTGTAGAGAACCGGAAAACACTCCGTAGAGGAATGTGGAATGATCTACATACATCTTTCTTCAGTAAGTTTGAGAGCAAATGAAGAGATCGTCGACTCACGTACTTTGTGGTATGTCAGTCATCTCAATAACATTAAATAGTAGAGGAGACGTGGAACATCAACCTTCACCGATCTAATAACTCGATGAGACATAATTATTTTATATCAAATATAATTTATAAACAAATATGCCTATGATAACTTGCCTATCGAAAAGTGGTCAAGGCTATTTTTTAATTTTTAGGGTTCCGTACCTCAAAAGGTAAAAACGGAACCCTTATAGGATCACTTTGTTGTCCGTCTGTCTGTCAAGACCCTTTTTCTCAGAAACGCGTGGAGGCATCAAGCTGAAATTTATATTAAATACTCAGATCTGCTGCCTCTTAAAGCTGTGAAAAAATGAAACTTCTAAGCCAAGGCAATCAAAAGATACAGCCGTTTATGCTGCAAATTTTCGACACTCTCAAGGGAATCAAAACCTACAGGGTACTTCCCGTGAACTAAGAATCTTGAAATTTGGTACGAAGCAACGTCTTATAGCACAGATACAGGAAAAATTGCGAAAAGTGTAAATTTTTAGTTACTACATATAAAAAAAAATATTTTAATTATTTTACACTTAATACCACTTTTCTCATAAACGCGTAAAAGTATTAAATTGAAATTTATATCAAATACTCAAGTCTATAATACCTTTAAGCTGTAACAAAATCAAACTTCTATGTCAACGGTATCAAAAGAAAAACCAAGTTAAGCCGCATATTTTCATCGAAAATAGTCCCAAAGGAATCAAAACCTACAGGGTACTTCCCGTGAAGTAAGAATCTTGAAATTTGGTACGAAGCAACGTCTTATAGCACAGATACAGGAAAAATTGCGAAAAGTGTAAATTTTTAGTTACTACATATAAAAAAAAATTATTTTAATAATTTTACACTTAATACCACTTTTCTCATGAACGCGTAAAAGTATTAAGTTAAAATTCATATCAAATACTTAGGTCTATAATACCTTTAAGCTGTAACAAAATCAAACTTCTATGTCAACTATATCAAAAGAAAAACCAATTTAAGCCGCATATTTTCATCGAAAATAGTCGCAAAGGAATCAAAACCTACAGGGTACTTCCCGTGAAGTCAGAATCTTGAAATTTGGTACAAAGTAACGTTTTATAGCACAGATACAGGAAAAATTGCGAAAAGTGTAAATTTTTAGTTACTACATATAAAAAAAAATATTTTAATAATTTTACACTTAATACCACTTTTCTCTTGAACGCGTAAAAGTATTAAATTGAAATTCATATCAAATACTCAGGTCTATAATAACTTTAAGCTGTAACAAAATCAAACTTCTATGTCCACGATATCAAAAGAAACAGCAATTTAAACCGCATATATTGAAACTAGCAAACAACTGACAAGGGAATAAAAATCTAAAGAATACTTCCCGTCGACCTAAAATCTTCAGGCATGAAGCAACGTCTTATAGCACAGATACAGGAAAAATTACGAAAACCTTAAATGTATAGTTACATCGCAACCACAAAAATAGTATGTGTAATGTTGTTTATTTCTGCTTTGTTTTTCAAATATAAAACTTTGCAAAGTAATATTTATTTACTAACTCTTTTTGCACACCAATACACAAAAGAACAATACATAGAATTTATAACAATAAACTTGCATCAATTGCAACAGGCGGCCTTATCGCTAACACAGCGATCTCTTCCAGGCAACCTTTGGGCAGAGGACTTGCATATAAACTAGGGGAAGGACGCAAAATTTTGTAAAAAAAGGAACAATTTATAATAAAAATCAGATATAAATAAATAACTATATAACAATAGATGCTATATTTAATGACACATATGTACATATAAGTTTACTCATATGTATACACAAATATATCTATACTTAATAATCACTACATAGTATAAAACAAAGTCGCTTTCTCTGTCCCCATGTCCCTATGTCCCTATGTCCCTATGTATGCTTAGATCTTTAAAACTACGCAACGGATTTTAATGCGGTTTTTTTTAAAAGATAGAGTGATTCAAGAGGAAGGTTTATGTATATAATTTAGTATAGTTTTATGTAAATTAGCAGAAATACGGCGATAAATGTTGAAGAAGTCGCACAAAATCGGGCCAACTGGGAGCTTTCCACGCAAACGCCGCGTAAACTAGCAAAGATACAGTGGAGTAATGTACTAGCGAATTCTAAATCTATAAAAATGATACAAAAAAGTCCGCGATAGCATATCTCTATCTCTTACGGTTGACTTACAATAACCACTTTTATGTTCAAATTTTTAATTAAAAACATTACGTTATTTTCCAAGCTATTTTCTTTAGTTGAGTATTAATCCTTATCCAAACAAATATTTTAGTTAGCTTAGGAATTTAATGCAGATTAAAATTGCCCTTTACACTATATCAATCAGATGAATAGGTTTTCAGATATCGTCGTTAGAAGTAATTAACAGCGAAACATTTAACCCATTAACCGCCATCGCCGTAATATTACGTGTTGTAAGAGTAGTACCTCAGCCACCACGTCGGAATATTACGTAAAGATCCTGTCATTTAAAAATGTCATCATTGCACCCGTGCGAAGCCGGGGCGGGTCGCTAGTAATTATTATAAAGAGGTAAAGTTTATAACTTTGTATATACGGGGTAATCTTCGCAAATACTGATCCGATCATGAAAATTCTTTCGCTAACAGAAAGCTACACTATTCAGGAGTGACAAGATAAAAGGAAAAAGATAAAAATATATAAAGATTTTAAATCAGCAGGATTTGAACCTGCGTCCTCTGACGTGCCGTGTCAACAATTCAATCTAATCAAGCATTATTATTTGCCTTAGAAATTAATTGGTGATTTTAAAACATTTATATATATCCGATTTGCTGAAAATAGTGAGAGGCTACACTATTCAGGAGTGACATAGGCTATATTTTATTGTAATTGTACAAAAATATTCAGTAAAAAAAAATATTAAAATATATTATGAAAATGACAAAGAAACGAACGCCATCTATCGCTGTTAGATTTAACTATTTAATACTCTATTTTATTTACTGTCTATTTGAATCTATCGATGACGAAGTTTTTACGCTTTTTGATAGATGGCGTTGGAGCAACATATTATTTATTTAAGTGGTTTAAAATTTGTTCTTTATAGTATGTTATTTGGTTCTGTAATTTAAAATAATAATTACACGATATTATTACGATTTTATTCATCGCTGTAGGCGCCCGCTGCCGTTTTTTTTTTTTATATATTTTCTCTTTACTTTCTGTTTTACTTTATCGGTACTCCGGACGTAGTTTTGGTCAAAAGTTTTCTTCAAAACTATTTTTGCATTTTAATTTCTACTAAGTACTATAACTACTTCTGTTTTAATATTTCTTATAGTTATTATTTGTTGTTTAGTATTTTCAGAAATAATTCTAATTTGTGTTTATCATAATTTTTTGTTTCTTTAGCTTCAGTCTTACTTTCTTCTCTTTACTTTCTGTTTTATTTTATCGGCTTAGATACATTTCTTACAGGTAATTAAAATTTCGGGATATTTATTTCGATTTTTCAATATTACAATACAAATATTTCTCTATTTTATTTTTGTCTAACACTTCGTCGATCTGAAAGCAAATTGCATTATTGAAATATATCGTCACGTGCACTATACCCCGTCCGGCGACTAATTAGCTTTTTGACAGCTCACGCCTATTAATTACTGTTTTTTTTTTCGGAATAACGTACTAAAAATTTTACAGTAATGTCATACTTTATTGACGATTTGATTGATTGAGTGAAGTACCCTGTGCATAAGAAACAACCACAGACTATGAAACAGTTCTTGAAATAATAAATCGATAATAAATCGATCATATGATAAAAATAATTTTACGTCATGTGATTATCTATACTAATATTATAAAGAGGTAAAGTTTATAACTTTGTTTGTATATACGGGGTAATCTTCGCAAATACTGATCCGATCATGAAAATTCTTTCGCTAACAGAAAGCTACACTATTCAGGAGTGACAAGATAAAAGGAAAAAGATAAAAATATAACTCAAAAATGGTAAATGTACTACCATCTCTCGCCGCCATCTATCGCCATTAGAAGACTATTTATTAGTCTATCGACGTCGTTTTCGGGATTTTTGATAGATGGCGTTGAAGTAACATATTATTTATTTATACCCCGTCCGGCGACTAATGATCTTTTTGACACTTCAAGAAATTTTGACATTAGTGACTGCCTCACACGTTATTTATTCGATTCGAAATAATAATCGATTTTATTTAAGAAGAACTTTCAATCGAATTAATTAAATACATTTAATTTAAAAATATTATTTATTTATGCGATTATTAGTTTTTTTAATTATAAATGAAATATATAAATAATAAATAAATGAATTAACAGAGTTATTGCTCTATATTCTTGGTTTGCAATTAAATTTCAAGATTTCGACTTAATTCCTTGCAAGTAATCAATCTTGGGGGTCATAGATACTATTTTTATTTCCTTTTTTGTATTAAATTTATAGAAACAATAATCACATGACGTAAAATTATTTTTATCATATGATCGATTTATTATCGATTTATTATTTCAAGAACTCTTTCATAGTATGTGGTTGTTTCTTATGCACAGGGTACTTCACTCGATCAATCAAATCGTCAATAAAGTATGACATTACTGTAAAATTTTTAGTACGTTATTCCGGAAAAAAAACTGTAATTTATAGGCGTGAGCTGTCAAAAAGCTAATTAGTCGCCGGACGGGGTATAAGTGCTATAAAATTTAGTATGTTATTTGGTTCTGTAATTTAAAATAATAAATACACGATATTATTACGAGTGTATACGTCCAATACTTGCTATAAACAATGAACCTAATAGAACTTAGTAAATACTAAGAACTACACAACATAGGTAATGCATCACAAATAAAAAGATAATTAACGCCCAACGAAGTGGGCACGGGTCGGCTAGTAAATACATATATACGTATATACACTATAAGCAAATTGATAGATTAAGACGAATGACATAACAACATAACGTAACTTCATGAAAAATAATAAATAATAAAATAAAGTTGCTTAACATAATTTAATATGATAAGTACATTTCCTTAACAAGTTTTTCAAATGTCATTAAAGATTGAGCGCGTTAGACAGTGGCAATAAGTTCCAAAGACGATAAGCTTCAATAGTGAAAGATTTAGAATAAAAGGAAGACGAATGTGAAGGTATCTTCAAAGTTAGGCTATCATTTAAGCGAAGAGGTACATATTATATATTTATCTTTAACGCCAGCGTTGATTCTAGACCAGAATGAAGAAAGTTCTTCAATATGTATTCGTAGCCGGCGACCATGCAAGTAACTATGAAACCAGTCAGACACCTTAGGAGATATGTTAAGAGAACCAAGTATAGCTAGTAGTAAGTCAAAATCAACAGTATTGAAATGATTAATGAAATCAAGTAATATTAACACTGTAAATAGAATTCTAGACATTAAAAAATATATATGTTTAAACAATAGCAGACAATAATAAAAATAAATTTAGGAAAACATGTTTTATACAAACTTGAAAACAGGTACAAAGGTCAAAAAGGCTCGAATTAAATTACAAAATAAATGTTACATCATCTCTGGGACTATTTAAATAAATAAATAAATAAATAATAAATAAATATCTACTATATATAATATGGTTCAAATTTAATACTTAATAGTAATAAAGTATTTTGAACCAGATTTCTAAATAGTGACTAAAAAATTTGTAAATAAATAACTTCGATAAAAGAACTTTCCTACCAAGAGACAGGTCAAGGAAAAAAGGGAAACCAATTAAAAGGTGGAGAGATATCTTCAACCAGATAATTATGTGGACCGCTGTGTAAACAGAAAGCACGGGAAAGGGATACATGGAAATGTTTAGGAGAGGCCTACGCCGCAGAGGCGACTATTACTATTACCAATATTAATTAAGTGATGTTATAAACATGTAGACGAGTTAATTATACGAGTATAGAATAAATATATACATAGGTTAATATACATACATATGTTTAAACTAAGAATACTTACGCTAGTATTAATTTAAATTTTAATAGTAATAGAAATAAAGGCGATTTTTATTTTATTTATTTATTTTATTTTATATAAATTAAAGGATTAATGAAAAGATAAAGATACCTTTGTCTTAAATTTATGCTCCTCCAACTTTCCATATTGTAATGTTACGGATTTCATTTAGCAGCAAAATACCATAACTTTTACTTATATACCTTCAGGTTTGTACGGAACCCTCGGTGCGCGAGTCCGACTCGCACTTGACCGGTTTTTTTTGCAGGCAAGCCTATATGATTGGTTTTGTAATTACAATATCTTACCTCTGATATCAATTTCGATTCGAATAGATCGATGTAGTATCGAATATAGGTATATATTGACCTACCTGTTCACATCTACTTGCCAGGTAGCCATGACCAAAAATAAGTAGGCAAGCCTACCTAGGCATATTCTGTGTGTTAAAAACTATCAATTGAGATAAAACTCATTCGGTTATCATATGAATGAAAGTGATGAAAAAAAAATTAATTAAATTAAAAGTAACTATGACCACTTTTCTAAAGGCAAGTTATCATAGGCATATTTGTTCATAAATTATGAATTGAAATGAAATAAAAAAAAATATGGATTAAATATTTCCTCTCCATACTTTTCTTTACCTATTCTGTAAGTACGTATCTATATAATAATAATTGTGTTTGCTCGCAAACGAAAAACAACCGACTTCAATTACATCGACAAGTACAACGTAATAAGACGAAAAAATGTCAAGTAAATACGCGCTATTAAAGATTATTCAAAAAGTTGTAATCAGATCTCGATCTAATTTCACGAAGACTACATGACAAGTATTAGTTTTCGATTAACGTAAGAATCATCAAAATCGGTATACCGAGGAAAAAGTTATGCGGTATAAAACAACGTAGGTCGACGAAAAATTAGTCAAGTAAAAACGCATTATTCGATATAACTCTAAAAGTACTTGTCAGATCTTATTTTTAAAAAAATGGGACCACATGACACGCAACACCTTTCAAGTAAAACAAAATTGATCTAAATCGGTCCACCCAGTCAAAAGTTCTGAGCTAACATACATAAAAAAAAAATACAGTCGAATTGAGAACGTCCTCCTTTTTTGGAAGTCGGTTAAAAATGAATGTTGCTAAGCGCATAACTGGAGAACGGCTCGACCGATTCGGGTAATTTTTTTTTGTATGTTCCTGAAATCCCACGGAAGGTTTTTATGCTAAAAAAAAACAACAGACAGAACGAAATTGTATAATAAAATTTTCTGTTCGCAAATGAAAAAAAAAGCGATTTTAATTTTCATTGACAAGTAAAACAACGTAGGTTAAGGCATATTTAAATATTTAAATAAATACGGATTATGGATAATCTAAGAGTACACGTACGGTCTTGATCAAATTTAAATGGTATCACATGACAAACATCATAGGCTATCGATTAAAAAAAATACTAATTAAAATCAATACACCCAATAGAAAGTTATGAGGAGAAAATACACTCGAATTGAGAATCTACTTCTTTTTTTTTGAAGTAGTTTAAAAAATACAACATCTCAAGAGTAGATTAACGTTTCATAAATCAAACGAATGGTTCTAAAACATATCTAAACACTAAGATGTAATCGAGGTCTCATACACAAATGTGCTCTCAGAGCGGACTGCCAACTTTCGTAATATAAATGCTTCGAGTTTATAAATGGTCCCTACATTATTATGATACTGAACAATCGAATGAACGTCTAATCTAAGATACTAATAGATGAAGCTGAAGAGTTTGTTTGTTTGGTTGTTTGTTTGTTTGTTTGTTTGTTTGAACGCGGTAGTCTCTGGAACTACTGGGCCGATTTGAAAAATTCTTTCAGTGTTAGATAGCCCATTTATCAAGGAAGGCTATAGGCTATGTATCATCACGCTAAGACCAATAGGAGCGGAGTCCACGCCGACGAAGTCGCGCGCAGAAGCTAGTACCTACCTATATAAAATGAATCACAGGAATATATGTATGTATTATTTACGCGCGTAACTCGCGAATGACTGGACCACATTATTTTTTTTTTGTTATTGTTAAGAGAAGGTTTAAATAAAATTAAATCAAAATATACACGAAATAAAATCAACGGTACAAAGGTCGTTGGGTCAGCTAGTTATAGTATATAACTAGGTCGGCAAACAAACGTACGGTTGACCTGATGGTAAGCGATTACCAGAGCCTATAGATGCCTGTATTTCGTCCATAGTAACACATTTTTACTTTCATTCCCTCTTATAAGGAAAGCGTATCTACTAAATTACGGGATAATATCGCGTTTATTATTTACTAGCTTCTGGACGCGACTTCGTCTGCGTGGTATAGGACCAATTCTGTCATACATGATTTGTGCGAAACTTTAACGGTTACGCAGCGGAAGCTCTCAAAGGGAAAAAAACCCCTGATTTTGAAACATTCTTCATTGGTGCCACGCTTTTATTGGTCTTAGCGTGATGATATATAGCCTATAGCCTTCCTCGATAAATGGGCTATCTAACACTGAAAGAATTTTTCAAATCGGACCAGTAGATCCTGAGATTAGCGCGTTTAAACAAACAAACAAACAAACTCTTCAGCTTTATTATATTAGTATAGATTAGTATATTATTATCTAGTATTCAGTCACCAAGCCGAAGTCAGTTAAAGTTCAGTATGAACTCAAAATTATGTCTACTATCATTATTTTAAATTCAATACTTTTTACTGATTGTAAATAGCCAGTCCAACAGACATGCAAAAACTTATTAATATTTTTGGCTTTAGAATCATTTATAGTTCACAAAGATTATTAAAATACATTCAATGTACAAAAATTGACCTGTAATATTTTTTTATAGGTATGGATTACAGATTACATTCTATTAGTAATATTATTATCATAGGCTAAGTGTTAAGGCTTCGCGTATTTTCCCGGTAAACAGAATATGATATCGTATGAGCAAATCGACGGTGCCGTAGAATAACGTACTATCTGCAAAATAGTCGTTTTACAGTAGAGCCGTTCAAAGTTTTCAATTGTTATATTTCGGAAACGGAAAAACCTGGCGCTTTTATACTTTGGGAAAATTTACATTAAGCCTGTGATTATCTATCAGTATTATTAATTATTTTGAAACAGTTTTATTTAAAAAGATAGTAGGGTCGATGTTTATATATAACGTTTTATAATGGACTTGTTGCTGTCACATTTACACATGTGACGTTATTCACCGGAGGCTCTAAGGATCCAGATGCAAATGGAACGTTTTTTTATGAAACTTAAGCTAGTTATTTCGTCCTATATGCATATTCCAGATTTATTTTGAGCAGTCATTTTCATAAGTAGCGTGTCATAAATAGTATTTATTATTTTTTGTATAAAATCGATTAAAAATAAAACATTTTAAAAACAAAATCAGTCCTTTATTTTAAAAGTACCAAATTTATAATAATTAAACATAAAAAATATTTTCACTTCTTTAAATCAATCAATGTTTCTTAAACTTACATAAAATACTAAAATTTTATCAGTCTCCAACATCACATTTTGTTCTTTCTTTGTATTTATTATAATTAGAACCGGTTAACACCAGCAGCGACCACCGGCTATTACGGGGCACTCTGAATACGCGCTTGATGAAATCTACTCTCTGACCTACGCTGCTCCAAATACTATGTGGCTCCGAGCAGTTCCAACTGGAGCTCCAAAACCGATTAGATTCGCTGGCGAAGTGGACGAGATGACCGACAACATGGTGAAGATGGTGTGTACACTGGGTCGCAAACACTTTCCGCCGAGGTAGTCAACGAAGCAGTATAAACTTTCTCCCGAAGCCTTGGATCTGATGCGGCGGAGGTGCGAGTTGCCCGCTGCCCAAGCAGCTTCGCCAGAACAGAAGGCTTTGTCTAAGAGGATACGGAAACTTGTACGCCGAGACCTCCGCTGCTCAAATACGAGAGAGATTACTACTCTGATTGAGCAGAATAGAAATATAAACTTTTTAAAGCCGTCATCCACAGAGGTACCACGCCGGAGGCGTGGTCCAGGGGTGTGGTGGTGCTTCTTTAAGAGAGGCGATAAGTCTTTGTTGAAGAATTACAGACCAATCTCACTTTTGAGCCACGTCTATAAGCTGTTTTCAAGGGTTGTTACGAATCGTCTCGCCAGAAGACTCGACGAATTCCACCCACCGGAGCAGGCTGTGCATTTTCCTCCGGTGCGGCGTGGGGTAAGACAGGGAGATGTAATATCACCGAAACTGTTTACCACTGCGCTGGAGGATGTCTTTATGACCTTGGATTGAGAGGAACGAGGCATCAACGTCAACGGCGAATTCATCTCCCACCTTCGTTTTACCGACGATTTCGTAATCTTTGTGGAGACGTCGGATGAGCTAGGCTGCGGCGAATGCTGGCCGGCCTAAACGAGTCCTCCCGACGAGTCGGTCTCGGTATGAACTTAGATAAAACGAAAGTTATGTTTAACAACCAAGTGATACCGAGACGGGTATCGGTTGACGGTATCCTTTTCGAAGTAGTTCAGGATTATGTCTACCTTGGCCATACCATTCAACCAGGTTGAAACAACTCGAGAAGGAGGCTGATAGGATGGTTTGGTTGGGCTGGGCGGCGTTTGGCAGGCTTCGTCGAGTCTTGCCTTCGAAGATTCCACAATGCTTGAAGACAAAAGTCTTCGAGCAATGCGTCCTGGTTGTGTTGACATACGGAGCCGAGACATGGACACTGACGGACTGGTCCACTAGTTTAAAGTCGCTCAACGTGCAATGGAAGGGGCTATGCTTGGGGTTTCTTTCAAAGATAGGATTAGAAATGAGACTATCCGCGAGCGAAAGTAATCGACATAGCCCACAGAATTAGCAAGTTTAAGTGGCAGTGGGCTGGTTATCTGTGTCGCAGAACCGATGGCTGTTGGAGCAGACGGATCCTGGAGTGGAGACCGCGTCTTGGCAAACGCATTGTGGGACGTCCTCTGGCCCGTTGGACCGACGATCTACGTAAGATTGCCGGTGTAGTCTTCATGGAGGATTGCGGTAAAACCGGGATGTCTGGCGCGAACTTGGGGAGGGTATGTGCAACAGTGAACTACAATAGGCTGAACTGACTGTTTAATACGTCTTTTAGCTCTAAAGCAATGTTTTCTGAACCCGGATGTAATGGTGACGATGATGGGCTTACAGGTGTCTTTGAAACTGAAAAAATAATATAAAATATAAAAATTACAAAAATAAAAGAAAACAATTTTATTTGAATACGCGAATAAATTGATAATTTAATTAAGAAAAAAGCAATTTAAACCAAATTACAGTATTTTTCTGGAAGAAAAAACGTACCAATGTTACATATTACATCAGTTTTCCGCAAAAGAACGTTCTATCTTCACATATTACATCAGGATTTCCACAAAAGAGCGTTCTGTCTTCACATATGTCATCAAGATTTCCGCAAAAGAACGTTCTATCTTCACATATAACTCAAAAACGTCAGAATATGTCCGTGGTAAAACGACATATCACTACTTGTAACTCATACTTTAATATCAACAAATTAAGTTTTCCAGTAGTAGTCAAAGATGTCTTTTACAATTTGATTTAATTTGCGAGAGCATTTTTGTAAGAAACAATGTAAAGACTAATCTCCATTAAATAACGTAATATATGAATATGAAACGCGAAGTTTGGCGTTAGTTATGTAAATTAAAATAAACCACCATAGAATATAAAACAATCGTTAAAATGCAATTTTGTTATACATATTAATAAGGAATAAGATTAACTTACCGGGATAATTCGAAATTTCCTTGTTATAACCAGATATCTTTCCACTATCAAATTCTTCTTCCGAATTTTTACAGTTGTTTTTCACCAAATCAAGGATTTTATTAGATCTGTTATTATATTTGGACGTTTTAGTACTAATTATGAAATACTATTTAAGAAAAATAACTTTATCATCGGCGAATGCGGTAACTCGTGCGCACAAGCTCGTTTTCCACTTAACAACGTAACAAGTGACTTTGGCACGGCCAACGCGTGCTACCCCCGGCCGCGAGCTCCGTCACATATGCATCTAGTTCGTTATAATACGGAGACACAAACACATGGGACGTTGTTCGCCTCAGAATCTCAGAAACTAGTGGTCGTAAAATTATTTTTTTGCATGTATAGATAGATCTTCGACTCCTGAAGTAAATTATTAAATAAAATTGATTTCGTACTATATTCACATGTGACGTTATTCTACGGCACCGTCGAAATGACCTAGTTCGTTTTTTTTTTCGTTGTATCCCTAGGTAGTTTTAATAAACTTAGCATTCAGAGGGCGCAGGACCGGACGTAGTGGTAAAAATTAGGAGAGGCCTAAGCCCAGCTGTGGACTATTAAAGGCTGATGGATAGGTAAATTTTATTTTTTATGCTATAAAGGTGGACGAAACTCGGTATGTACATGGAAATCCAGCATAATAATTATATAGACTTCCTTTTATTTTGAAATTGTTACGGAGGAGGAAGTTACGTGGATAACGCTGCCAGAATTCTATATTATTCGTAACAATAAGTAAAATTAGTATTTGAGAAATGTGTTGGCGCAAAGATATTATGTCTACTCGTCGTTCCTAGCATCGCATTCCTTCAGCATCTGTTTTAGTTTTAGCATTTTAAGATTATTTCTGTTGTTATCTTAATCATTAAAACTATTTAGAAACGATTTTCCACAAAATTTTCCTTTAACAAAAAAAAAAAAAAAAACTAGCGGTCTATTTAAATGCCACGATATTTTTATTCGAAATGTTTAGTAGCCTTTTAATCAATTTAAGAAGTAATGACGACCGCTGTAGTGTATTGATGCGTTCGTTGTTCGAGCCTAAACATCGGCGGTCACGGGTTCGATTCCCACTCGGAGTGGTTTGTGTTTATACAATTATTATTTTTCGATCTGCTTGTCTGTTCTTGTGGGTCTACCCACCGTGTCTCCAGCAGAGGGTCCCGCTAGTTATCATTAATACGTTTTAGCAATCGTTTCTCATAGTAAGGAGTAGGTATAACCACCAACGCGCAGTGGAACAGCGTGGTGGATTTAGCCCCGATCTTTACAGGCTGAATCGTAAATCGTAAGGAGAAATGGAAGATTTTTAATGCGCTTAAATCCATTTTTAGTTGTTTGTGTTATAGTATTTTTGGCGATTGTATAAAGCAGTTTAGTATCATATTGTGCATATCGTCTTTAAGATTATTTTGTATCCTCTACAAAATAAAGAAGTGTGTCTAGCGATCTAGAAAATAACAACAAATCGATTGAGACTGCTACTATAGTTTTAAATTGAATTCCATTCATTCTAACGCGTGTCGCTGTGTGCGTCAACCTAGTAAAGATAGAGTTACTATGTGTGAGTGTCGAGTTGTACAAATAACCAAGTTGTTATAAAAAAATGCGTGGGTACAAAGTACACATGTCAGAAGTGAAACTTCTTTGCGTAACTAATTTAAAAAAAAAAGCCAACGTCACGCAGTGTTCCCAGGCGGTCACCCATCCAAGTACTGAACGTCATGACGCTGCCGCGTTACCGGTCGCTAAAATTTTACCCCTCATGCGCCTAAAGAAGTTGCACTTCAAAAATATTTTCTTTTATGAGAAAAAAAGAAGATAAACGAACAGTCAGCTGTTGCTAAGTGGTTGTCTATGGATATCTACAATATTAAAATTTGTAGATTCGTTGTCTTTAAATATGCTTGTTGTCTGGACAATTTTTTGTTTTTCAAAAGGATATAAAAAACAATATGTCCGCATCACAAATTCAAGTTCTATTTTCAAATTAACTTAATAGGGCAACAAAGCAGGCAGTGCCTAAAAAAACGTGATAGTCGAGCGCCGATGGTGACGTCACTTGTCATTCAAATCGAAATTGTATTTGTAAAGACACGCACACAACAAAAGCATGAGTTTAAATATACATTCCAGTGATTCGTATAAGTTATCAAAGTTAACAACGATAACCTTAAAGTTTATCGAAGGATTTCAATATTTGTGTCGCCAGATAATAAAAACTTCATCACACATAAAAATAAATAATTCTTACTTGTAATATACTTCCAAGTTTGTGAATTGAATAACATTAACTTAGCGGTAATTTACCTAAATACATTTCAAACAAACGCCTGAATGTATCAATGTCCGTATGTTGAGTATATCGTTTCGGGAGTCTCGAAACACAGAACACATAAATGCCAAGACTGTAACAAATATAGGCCCACCTGAGCCTAATGGCATTTAAAAAGGCACAATGTCATAGCATAACAGTTGGGCTGAAAAGTTCATATCGTTTTATAGAAAAACACATTTTTTTGCAAAAATTCGATTTTATTATTCAACATAGTTGCCATCGAGGGCCATAAACCGATTATAGCGATCTTCCAACTTTTCAATACCATTTTTGTAGTACGATTTGTGTTTAGCCTCAAAATAGGCCTCTGTTTCGGCGATTACTTCCTCGTTGGCTTTAAATTTCTTTCCAGAGAGCATTCTCTTGAGATCTGAGAACAGGAAAAAGTCACTGGGGGCCAAATCTGGAGAATACGGTGGATGCGGAAGCAATTCAAAGCCCAATTCATGCAATTTTGCCATCGTTTTTATCGATTTGTGACACGGCGCATTGTCTTGATGAAACAACATTTTCTTCTTCTTCAAGTGGGGCCGTTTTTTCGCGATTTTGTTCTTCAAACGCTCCAATAACGCTATATAATAGTCGCTGTTGATGGTTTTTCCCTTTCCAAGATAGTCGATGAAAATTATTCCATGTGCATCCCAAAATACGGACGCCATAACCTTACCGGCCGACTGTTGAGTTTTTCCACGGTTTGGATTCGTTTAATCGCGTGCAGTCCACTCAGATGACTGCCGACTGGACACCGGAGTGTAGTGGTGGATCCATGTCTCGTCGATTGTCACATATCGATGCAAAAATTCACTTCCGTTGCGGTTGAACAGCTCCAAACATTGCTCTGAAGCATCGACACGTTCTTGTTTTTGGTCGATTGTGAGCTCGTGCGGCACCCACTTTGCACATAGCTTTCGCATAACTTAATATTCATGAACTGTATGTCCAACACGTTCCTTTGATATCTTTAGAGTGTCAGCTATACACATCAACCTCAATTTACGATCTTCCAAAATCATTTTGTGGATTTTTTTGATGTTTTCGTCCGTAACAGCTTCTTTTGGACGTCCACTGCGTTCATCGTCTTCGGTGCTCATATGGCCTTTACGGAATTTAGAAAACCACTTAGGAATGATTGCTTCACCCGACGCAGAGTCCGGATAACACTCATCAGGCCACTTTTTGGTATCAGCAACACTTTTTTTCATCAAAAAATAGTGTTTTATTAAAACACGAAATTCCTTTTTCTCAATTTTTTCAAAATAACAAAAGTTGCTTCACTCGAAATGCTGTATCTCACGAACTAATTATGAGACAGCTGTCAAATTTATACATGTTTCTTCTGAAGGTTGGTACTAACTAAAAATGATATGAATTTTATTCTAGTGGCGCCATCTCATAGAAACGATACGAACTTTTCAGCCCAACTAATATAAAGACAGGTCCCCCGAACTTTCTAAATCAGAGGTTAAAATTTCGTCAACATCTGCAGAGACAATTATAAAGTCTCCACTTAGTAGGTCCAAGTGTCTCCAACTGTATATAGCGCCACAAAAATCAGACATCTCCACCTCCAAAACGGAAAAGAATAAAGAGCACGCTTCTTATAATCGTATGGTTGCATTGCAATAATGTTTCCATAGTTTAGTCCCTGCCTGATGGCTGATATAAAGACAGGTCCCCCGAACTTTCTAAATCAGAGGTTAAACCTTCGTCCACATCTGCAGACAATTATAAAGTCTCCACTTAGTAGGTCCAAGTGTCTCCAAATCTATATATATAGCGCCACAAAAATCAGACATCTCCACCTCCAAAACCGAAAAAAAAAATAAAGAGCACGCTTCTTATAATCGTATGGTTGCATTTCAAAAATCTTTCCATAGTTCAGTCTCTGCCTGATGGCATGTCAGCTTGCACTTCACTCTAATTTGTGTTAATTTTAATATTATTTATATGCGGCGATAAAAACCGCACTAATGAAATGGGCAGTGGTTTGCCGCTAAATGTAAATCGATCTAAGATCCCAACAATACACGATCTTCATTATTTTTTGTGACTACATAAAATAATTTTCATCCAGTAAACATGTGGGTGAAGGTCGTCTCTAGTTCGGATCTGCTACTAAATCTGAATAACAAACAATATCAAAGAAAAATATTTGAATTAATTTTTGCTTAAAAAATATGTCTTCAAAATGCACAAGGTCTAATAGCATTCGTTAATAAAAGTTATCGGTAGTTAAAAGGCATTCGGTCACGGCCACGGTCGACGGTATTTCAAGTTTAGGCAGCTTTGTTCGGTTATTTTAGAATTTTCCATGAAAATTCCTTTTAATGGAAATGTATTTTGTCGTTAGAATTTCAGTCTTAGTTATAAATTTTAACGTGTACATATAGTTTGTTGACGCCGCGTTGGCGCAGCAGTCGCAGCACTGGATTGCGATTGGCTGTTGTGCGGGCGGTTGCGGGTTCGATCCCCGCACACGACAACATTTGTTTTGGCCATACAGATGTTTGCCGTGGTCTGGGTGTTTGTGCAATCCTTGTGGGTCTCCCCACCGTGCCTCGGAGAGCACGTTAAGCCGTCGGTACCGGTTGTCATTATGTACATCTGATAGCGATCGTTACTCATAGTAGGGAATATATCCGCCAACCAGCATTGGAGCAGCGTGGTGGATTAAGCTCTGATCCTTCTCCTACATGGGGATGAGGCCTATGCCCAACAGTGGGATATTACAGGCTGAACCGTGATCGTGATATAGTTTGTTACAGCCTGAGTATTTGTGTTGTATTTTCGAACTCCCAATACAGCACTTTCATGCTTCAGAAGCTGGTTTTATTAATAAAATTCTCACATTCAACAGCCCCCAAGTTCTTCTCTTATGTCGGAGGTTCGGAATTACATACAATAGACAATCTACTGTCTTCCGCTTTCAATAAGACAAGCTCCAACGCAAGCTTGCTTTAAGCAACGTCTTAAAAAGTATTTGTGGCTCAATAAGTCATAACTCTCGTGATTTGTAGTTTAAATTATATGCATATATACTCGTATCGTATGTATATATGTATGTCATCATCTCCCTGCCCTTATCCTATTTATATAGGGTCGGCACAACATGTTCTCCTCTTCTTCAGACTCATGTTGTAAGTGATTTGGCATGTTATTTTTTTACGACCGGCCGCCTGCCTGACATCAACCCTCCTTGGGAATGCACAGTATAATACAATAATGAGATATGTTAATAACATTATTATGATAATTCGTCAAGTTGCAATGTGTTTCTCATTTCATATTGATTATTTTCATTTTCTAGTAAATTTTTATCTTGATCAGGATATTTTTATATTTAGATTTTTCTAAGCTCAGTGACAATATGTTTACATTCCTGACTTCTGTTCAATTGCTTTATGGTTCTTTCTTTTGTGTTTACTAATCGCTTCTGGTTCAATTGAACGTGTCTCATTTTTTTTCTTATAGTGTTTATTTGGTAATAAAACTGTTGCTGAATTTGATCCAACGTCCAGTAAAATTTCAAATCTGCCATTGTCATTAATAATAACGTAATATACCAACACGTTAACACAATAGCGAACTAAACTAGCTTGGATCGGAAGTCGAAAAGAAAAGACAGTCTTCATTAAGTTTTATGCAGCTCCAGAAATAAGAAGGCGTATAATACCAGTCATAAGCTGATTTGATGACATGTCTTTATTATTTTTAGTTAAAGAAACTGAAGAAATTTTGATTCATTTGACAAGACGTTGTCTTGAAATCATATGGAAGGTGCAAATTATCGGACTACAATGTACAACACATTTTTTTTAAACTTTCACTTTTTTATTATTTATTAACATTTTTTTTTTTACAATTTATATTGGGTTACATTAAGTCCAATTTTTATTTAATTTTGTTTTATAATATATTATCGTATTTTACATTTTAATTTTGACATTGACATAAATCTAATCACGCTTATCTACAACAATTAACATCAATTTCTTTAATTATTTCTTAAATTTTACATATAGTACCTGGGTGACCGAGCCCAGCTCGGTATTTTTATTTTATTTTTTGTTTTTTTTTTCGGTATTTTTATATTTTAATTTTATTTAAATAATAAATCACGAGTGAAATTAAAAAAAAAAAGAAAAAAAATAATCTGGAGACTGAGATTCGAACCCGGGTCAAAACGATTTGAAATCCGTCGCTTCTCTAATTACGCTATTACAGCTATAATAATAATGTTGAAAGTAAGCTTCGCATTGTAATGATATTTTTCATTGCCTAAAAACAGGGATAAAACGACATTTTTTTTTAAATGAATTCTAGCTAGATCAATTTTTCGCCCCCGAAATCCCCTGCATACTAAATTTCACGAAAATCGTTGGAGCCGATTCCGAGATTCAGAATATATATATATATATATATATATATACAAGAATTGCTCGTTTAATAGGATAAGATATATATATGTATATATGTATGTATGTATGTATATGTGTACTATCTATTATATTCTGAAATATTTAGTTGTTTATATATAATGTTAGTCCATCATATCGTAGTTTATATCTACGTATGTCTGATAATGCCTCATATTTTTATTATTAAACTAGCTGACCCGGCAAACTTCGTACCGCCTAACAGTCGATTCTTTAATTTTTTTAATACTTATCCTTCCCGGAACCCCTCCACTAACACTTAAACTTTATGGTATGGTATTAAAGTTCAAATTGACTTTTAAGTGTTATTACGAATCTTTTGTATGGGGATATAGAAAAGTGTTGTTTTTAAGACTTTATCAGCAATTTTTTAAAATTTTTCTCCGTAAGAACCATCCTCGTACTTCAAGGAATATTATAAAAAAAGAATTAGCGAAATCGGTTCAGCTGCTCTCGAGATTTGCGCTTAGCAACACATTCAGCGATTCATTTTTATATATATATAGAGATATGTAAACAATTTGTTTAACGTTATTTATTATTGATTTTTTTCCTCCTCAATATGTGCACACTTCCAACCGCTGCTACTGTATCGTGTCCTGTACCCAAAGGTTATCTGGAAGAAATCGCTCTTTAGCGATAAGATCGCCTTTGCACATCTTGTATTGTATCTTTCTTTATATGTGTCTGTATTTCGGTGTACATTAAGAAAAAATTACCTACAAACGCCCAGACACCAAAAATCTATATATGGTCAATACAAATGTTTTCCATGAACGGGAATGGAAACCATGATCGCAAGCGCAATAGTCAGAGCTATGACCGCTGCGTCAACGCGTCGTCGTATCAAATATTGGTTCTGAAGGGTTTATTTTTTATATAATAATAGTCTCAATTAGTTAACTATATGATACAACGATAGCCACTCAATATAAGCTAAATAAAAAATATAATAAAACTGCCGTAAAAAGTTCTGTCAATCACATACTCGTACATATACCTAATTACAATAATAAAACAATTTAGTTGTAATAGCATCCAACGCATATGCACAAGCTGAATCCACATTTCTAAGGGTACTCACATGGCCTTTTTTACATACGACCATCGTCTTGTGACTTTACCTGAATTTAGCCTATTTAATCCAATTATATTCAATAATCCAAGATTCTGGGTATTCATTTCATTCTAAATGAGTTAATTCCTATTGTATTGTCGTCATTATGTAAAAGGTCAATTTGTTTTAATTTGTGTCATCCTGCCCACGGAAATTGTATTTATTTAGTTAATTATATTTGAACTAGTTACTCCTTATATAATTGTCATACATCATGTATGGTTAAAACCCACAGATCCAACCCTATAGATACATATATTTTTGAAGCAAAGCTTCTTGCTGGTGAATGCGTGATGAGAGCGTTACAAAAACTGTGATCGGGCGAGGCGAATGGAAGTCGAGAGGGAGATATAAGTTAGTGAAGATAGAAAGAGAGAAAGTAACAAAAAAAAAAAAACAATTCAGAAATAATCATACTACTTACATATTTGTTATCGAGAATCAACTCAATATTTTGACAATCACTTTCGTAGATTTATTATGAAATCTGTTGTTGAAATGGGTTACCAATCAATCTATTTCGTGTGTTCTCCATATATATTGGCTTGCTTTACATTGGAATACTTTCTTTTGGCACCATCGAAAGTATTGCGACTTATAAAAATGTAATATAAAGAAAATGTAAATTTGATTAAGATTTACAAATAATCATTTTATTGCACCTACTTTAATACTATACCTACTCATTGTGGTTAAACAATATTATTTTGATCCCTACAATATGTTGTAGTTTTTTAAAACTGGTCAGTCAGTTTAGGAGTTATAAAGGGAATGTCCGTTTCTATAAACGGAGATACAGACGGGTCAAGTCATAGCTCTTTATTTCTCTGTAATCGGGTACAAAGAGGTAAATCTCCTTTTGTAATAGTAATTTTTTTGAAGTTATACCTACTTCTTTTGGCGCGTTAGGAAAAAAATTATGAGAGTAAATTTTTACGATGCGCGCGCACACCGTCACGAAAAAAACCGATACCCTGAAGTTAGTCAACGAAGAAGAAGTTAGCAACGTGAAGTTAGCTAGCCAATGAAGTATAACCGTAGTACTATTTACTAATCTATATGTTTACTAATCTATATGTATGTAATCTATATGGGTTGTCTGGAAGAAATGGCTAAATAATGGCTATTTACTTATGGAAGTCCGCCCATTGTACTTCACAGTCTGTAAATGTCTTTAAATGTGTTTATAGTTTAAAATGTAGTTGTGGTGTACAATAAAGTATAAATAAATAAATAATCTGTGGTATAACTTCTTACGTGCGTACATAAGTACACACACACTTTTTTGTTATTCAAATAGTACTGAGACGCGTTTCAGTTACACATGAATCGTTATAGAGATCATTGTATTGAATATTAACTGCTTGGGAAACGAAATTAGATTACATATTTAAAACAACCAATCAATTAAAATATACGATGATATAAGAATTTTCGGAAATTCTATCTTAAGATATAAATAAAAAGCTCATCATTGTTGTCGGTTCCGATTATCATAGAAACTTGATAGCGATCGTTACTTATTGTACGAAAATGATGCGTCGACCCGAAGTGGAACAGTTTGGAACAGCTACAATTATTTTCCAATATAGAGAAGGGGCCGAAAATGAATTTCAACTTAGTTTAGTGAAGTCACAGTCAGTAACAAAATATATATGAAGAAAAAATAATGAAATACCCTGTAAACGATTCATTGGTGGACAAATGCCTCATATCCTGTTGAGCGGGATACGAACTCGAATGTCTACTCCAATACCAATTGGCGAAACATGTGACATAATTTCTTCCAACACTTATTTAAAATGAATTTTAAGCAAAACAGTGCTTGAAAACACAAGGATTTGTTCGAATTTGAAACTGTATAATCAAGCACATTATCATATTTGGCTTTTTTTTATTCATATTTCTAAAATAAGCTGTACAGATATCCTTCCTGTTACCATATTTCCGGCCATTTATAGCATAATTTACAAAGATTGGATAGACAGTTTCTGAACATATTAGTGTTATTTAGGATTCATCTTCGCTTCTTCGATAATGGGTTGGCGAAGTACATTCTATTCCAAGTTATAAGAAACGTTTGTTGTTATCGTTGAGAATAAAGTTTTATATCATTTATACCCATTGTCAGGAAATTGTGATTAAAATCAAGACCATTACGTTTAAAAATATGTTTTACGTTTTGTTCTGTGCTATGAGTCATCTTGGCTTTTATAGTAGTAGTGGATCGTAAATAACACGATTATTTTTGTTAAATCACAAATGGCTACTGTACAATTGCAGTTTCTGTTTTCATTCAGACAGCTGTAAGAAATTATAATAGATTATGCATCATTTTAGGATAACAGTTTTAATAGTGGTAACGAATTTGTCATAAAATTATTTATTTAGGATTCTGTTCTAAATTATCATTTCAATGATTGACCTCAACATCCAAAGACAAACGATACATACAACCACAAAGAAGTCCAATTATCAATTATAAATACACGTAATTAGCGTTCAAAGTATGCATTACATCTGGGCAATACAATTCAGTCATCTGGCAATCCCGAACGAATCCCAGGCAGACTTGCATTGAGACGGCACTCTGCCATTTATATACCTGGACGTGATCCAAATAGTACTAGCGGATATCACGGCTGATCTTATCGGCGTGACATTCTTTATCAGTCGGGTTATTGCTAATGTGATTTAAAATCACTGCTTTTATTTTACCCTTCATATAATTGTTTTATATTTTTAACTATTTTTAGCAAATTCGTGCACATAGAATTTGTCATATATTATCTCATAGGTTTAATATATAAGTACCTAATGAAAAATATTCTTCTTTTGACACTTGTTGTGCGTTAATATTAGTACCTATCAGATATCTACTGGTCTAAGATCCGGAATATAACAAAATCTTCCCTCATCTGTTAATAAGATGAAACAATTTTTTATAGGCTGATTTCAATATTGTGAATTTATAAAAACAACCTCTGCCACCATAAGCCTGCTGCAAATAATAACACTTTAAAAAAAAAATTTTTTTCTTCTAAAAAATCTTTTCCCTCTCATGTTAATTACACGTAGTAAGCTAAAACCGTAAATATTTTACATTATATACCTGACTATAGTAGGCACCCATCTCTATGATTGCTATACTTACCTGCAGCCAGGTTACTCTGACTGAGGTTACTGACATGTAATTAACATGAGAGGGAAAGGCTAAAAAAAAAAAAAATTTGCAGCAGGCTTATGGTGGCAGAGGTTGTTTTTATAAACTCACAATATTTAAATAAGCCTATAAAAAATTGTTTCATCTAATTAACAGATGAGGGAAGATTTACCTTCTCGGATCTTAGACACTAAATTATCCAATTCTAATATTACTTCTAAAATTTATTATTCAAAAATGACTTTTTTAGACAGTAATTCTTTTATGTTAAAAATGTAGCTAGTGTCAATCGGCTATAAACACTAGTGGTTGCCCAGAGGTCGAAATTCGACCATAATTAAAAATTTAAATTTAAACCATATAATTATGGAAATAAAACCTTTTTTTTAATATATAATTATTTAGTATGCGTGTGAGTGCGGTAGTGTGTGTAATGTTTTTGTTATTGATTAAATAATATATTTCTATGCATAATTAAAAAAAAACCGGTCAAGTGCGAGTCGGACTCGCGCACCGAGGGTTCCGTACAAACCTGCAGGTATATAAGTAAAAGTTATGGTATTTTGCTGCTAAATGAAATCCGTAACATTACAATATGGAAAGTTGGAGGAGCATAAATTTAAGACAAAGGTATCTTTATCTTTTCATTAATCCTTTAATTTATATAAAATAAAATAAATAAATAAAATAAAAATCGCCTTTATTTCTATTACTATTAAAATTTCAATTAATACTAGCGTAAGTATTCTTAGTTTAAACATATGTATGTATATTAACCTATGTATATATTTATTCTATACTCGTATAATTAACTCGTCTACATGTTTATAACATCACTTAATTAATATTGGTAATAGTAATAGTCGCCTCTGCGGCGTAGGCCTCTCCTAAACATTTACATGTATCCCTTTCCCATGCTTTCTGTATACCGCTGTGGTCCACATAATTATCTGGTTGAAGATATCTCTCCACTTTTTAATTGGTCTCTCTTTTTTCCTTGACCTGTCTCTTGGTAGGAAAGTTCTTTTATCGAAGTTATTTATTTACAAATTTTTTAGTCACTATTTAGAAATCTGGTTCAAAAATACTTTATTACTATTAAGTATTAAATTTGAACCATATTATATATAGTAGATATTTATTTATTATTTATTTATTTAAATAGTCCCACAGATGATGTAACATTTATTTTGTAATTTAATTCGAGCCTTTTAGACCTTTGTACCTGTTTTCAAGTTTGTATAAAACATGTTTTCCTAAATTTATTTTTATTATTGTCTGCTATTGTTTAAACATATATATTTTTTAATGTCTAGAATTCTCATTACATTGTTAATATTACTTGACTTCATTAATCATTTCAATACTGTTGATTTTGACTTACTACTAGCTATACTTGATTCTCTTAACATATCTCCTAAGGTGTCTGACTGGTTTCATAGTTACTTGCATGGTCGCCGGCTACGAATACATATTGAAGAACTTATCTTCATTCTGGTCTAGAATCAACGCTGCCGTTAAAGATAAATATATAATATGTACCTCTTCGCTTAAATGATAGCCTAACTTTGAAGATACCTTCACATTCGTCTTCCTTTTATTCTAAATCTTTCACTATTGAAGCTTATCGTCTTTGGAACTTATTGCCACTGTCTAACGCGCTCAATCTTTAATGACATTTGAAAAACTTGTTAAGGAAATGTACTTATCATATTAGATAAGTTCGCCCTTGCCAACATTTATTACAAATATGATGTATTTTATCTGTATTTTTAAAGTGCAATAGAGAATATATATATATTAAATTATGTTAAGCAACTTTATTTTATTATTTATTATTTTTCATGAAGTTACGTTATGTTGTTATGTCATTCGTCTTAATCTATCAATTTGCTTATAGTGTATATACGTATGTATGTATGTATTTATATATTTGTGTATACATATGAGTAAACTTATATGTACATATGTGTCATTAAATATAGCATCTATTGTTATATAGTTATTTATTTATATCTGATTTTTATTTTATATTGTTCCTTTTTTTACAAAATTTTGCGCCCTTCCCCTAGTTTATAGGTATGCAAGTCCTCTGCCCAAAGGTTGCCTGGAAGAGATCGCTGTGTTAGCGATAAGGCCGCCTGTTGCAATTGATACAAGTTTATTGTTATAAATTCTATGTATTGTTCTTTTGTGTATTGGTGTGCAAAAAGAGTTAGTAAATAAATATTACTTTGCAAAGTTTTATAATTGAAAAACAAAGCAGAAATAAACAACATTACACATACTATTTCTGTGGTTGCGATGTAACTATACATTTAAGGTTTTCGTAATTTTTCCTGTATCTGTGCTATAAGACGTTGCTTCATACCTGAAGATTTTAGGTCGACGGGAAGTATTCTTTAGATTTTTATTCCCTTGTCAGTTGTTTGCTAGTTTCAATATATGCGGTTTAAATTGCTGTTTCTTTTGATATCGTGAACATAGAAGTTTGATTTTGTTACAGCTTAAAGTTATTATAGAAGTGAGTATTTGATATTAATTTCAATTTAATACTTTTACGCGTTCAAGAGAAAAGTGGTATTAAGTGTAAAATTATTAAAATATTTTATTTATATGTAGTAACTAAAAATTTACACTTTTCGCAATTTTTCCTGTATCTGTGCTGTAAAACGTTGCTTTGTACCAAATTTCAAGATTCTGACTTCACGGGAAGTACCCTGTAGGTTTTGATTCCTTTGCGACTATTTTCGATGAAAATATGCGGCTTAAATTGGTTTTTCTTTTGATATCGTTGACATAGAAGTTTGATTTTGTTACAGCTTAAAGGTATTATAGACCTGAGTATTTGATATGAATTTTAATTTAATACTTTTACGCGTTCATGAGAAAAGTGGTATTAAGTGTAAAATTATTAAAATATTTTTTTATATGTAGTAACTAAAAATTTACACTTTTCGCAATTTTTCCTGTATCTGTGCTATAAGACGTTGCTTCGTACCAAATTTCAAGATTCTGACTTCACGGGAAGTACCCTGTAGGTTTTGATTCCTTTGGGACTATTTTCGATGAAAATATGCGGCTTAACTTGGTTTTTCTTTTGATACCGTTGACATAGAAGTTTGATTTTGTTACAGCTTAAAGGTATTATAGACTTGAGTATTTGATATAAATTTCAATTTAATGCTTTTACGCGTTTATGAGAAAAGTGGTATTAAGTGTAAAATTATTAAAATATTTTTTTTATATGTAGTAACTAAAAATTTACACTTTTCGCAATTTTTCCTGTATCTGTGCTATAAGACGTTGCATCGTACCAAATTTCAAGATTCTTAGTTCACGGGAAGTACCCTGTAGGTTTCGATTCCCTTGAGAGTGTCGAAAATTTGCAGCATAAACGGCTGTATCTTTTGATTGCCTTGGCTTAGAAGTTTCATTTTTTCACAGCTTTAAGAGGCAGCAGATCTGAGTATTTAATATAAATTTCAGCTTGATGCCTCCACGCGTTTCTGAGAAAAAGGGTCTTGACAGACAGACGGACAACAAAGTGATCCTATAAGGGTTCCGTTTTTACCTTTTGAGGTACGGAACCCTAAAAAAAGTAGTTTAGCATTCTGCACTCGTTCCATATAACGATATACGAAATAAACGAAGAAAAAGTAAGTAAGTGTGCGAAAATTCATACTCCTCTGTCCACGAAATTTTTGTAAAAAGGGGTACGAAGTTTTTGCTTCACGTATTAATATATAGATTATTGTACTAATTATAACAATACATATATTTTTAAACGTTTGAAAAAAAAATTCCATTAACTCCAAATGAGTTTTTTGTAGAATTTTATCTTCCCGTTCGATCGACGATCGATATCGACCCGTTCAAATTTTATGGCCTGATAAACTAAGGTTTCTCATTTAATATGTATATAGGTAAGTATGGTCTCAGTTCTCAAATTCTGTACGTATGAGTCAAACTACAGCTTGACCTCCGAGTATGTGAGCTTGAACCACGAGTCAAATTTAATTAGCTTCATTTAGTTGCAATGGCAGTTGCAGCCATGCATTGTATGTTCTTTTGTACATTTTAATGAAATATTGTGCAGGTTTTAATGATATGTACACCTGTTACAGACAATAATATATCCATTTATGTCGAGTATTAAAGAAGTAAAGGCCGCGGGATTGAGCAGAAGTTATAGCAATTGGCTGTTGCGCAGCAGTCGCGCGTTCGTTGCTAATGACAATATTGTTCTTTAGGTCATACAGATTTGGCCGTGATTTGTATTTGTATCGCTTTTTCTGAATATTAACCTACTTAAGTGATATTTTTTGTTATTTTTGTTACGAGCAGGTTCTCAATTCAACTGTATTTTTAATGTCTGTTATCTCATAGCTTTTTACTTTTTTTATAATTATTTTTATATTTATTTTTGTATTCGAATGCAGGTGGGGCCTGTGGTGCCATAAAAATTGCCAATTTTTTTAATAAAAAGCAGTTTTGTTTTGTCATTTTACAAATCAAAACGATATTTGTCTTAATTTACTAATTACCGCTCTGATGTAGTGATGCTAGTACACACTTTAGCCTATCGCAGTCCATTGCTGGACATAGGACTCCCCAAGTTCACGCCAAAATCGGCGTGAACTCATGTGTTTTTTTTTTGGTGCTAGTAGTCACCTAATACTGACGGTTTGCGGGTTTGATTACACTAAGGATTGATATTTCATTTCTACAAATATTTCTTTCCGGTTTGGATGTCTTTCCTTGTGGGTCTCCCCATCCTGCCTCGGAGAGCACGTTAAGCCGTCGGTCCCGGTTATTATCTTAAAAGCTGATAGCGATCGTTACTCATTGTACACGTCTGCCAACCCGTAGTGGAACAGCATGGTGGATTAAGCTCCAATCCTTCTCCTAAACGGAGAAAGAGGTCTATGCCCAAAAGTGGGATGTTACAGGCTGACTGCGAACTAATTATATTTAAAAATGAAGCAACTACCGAATCGGAATCTTAGATTCTGCAGAAAAGATTCGGCAAGAATTCCGCAGTTAAGTGTGTGTTTATTTATGTACGCACGTAAGAAGTTAGACGTCATTGGCTACTTAACTTCTCGTTGCTAACTTCTTCTTCGTTGACTAGCCTTCTTCAGGGTGTCGGATTTTTTGTGACGGTGTGCACGCGCATCGTAAAAATTTACTCTCATCATTTTTCTCTAACGCGCCAAAAGAAGTATAACTTCAAAAACTTTTTTACTTAGTTGTCTAAGGTTTCATACAGTGACATTAATAATTCCTTCTTCCCCTCCTCTTGCTCTTTGTCTAGGAGAGAGAAATGCAACTCGAAACTTGTATGCTGTGCTAATTCAGTAATTTACAATCCGATTGTGTCCATTTTTAATCGACTTAAAAAAATAAGGAGATCCTCAATCGACTGTCTTTCTTTTAATATGTATTACCTTAAAACTTTTTACTATGAAGCTGGCGCTTGTGTGGTCCCATTTAATTTTTAGCGAGATCAGACGTCTACTTATTGAGTTTTCCGCCAGTTATAATTAATTTTAATTGACTGTTTTGTCGAATACCTAAGTTGTATTGCTATCTATGTAAATTAAAGTTAGTTTTTGTTTTTCATTTGTTTTTGGATCCTTGATATGATCTGATGATCCGGTGTGCGAGCACGCGCGATCGCCTTGATAGATCGAAACGTACTGAATAAAACGTAGTGGTTATATACTCTTTGGTACTGAAAATGATATTTAATAACTAATTTATTGAGTAAAGCGCGCGTCACATACTGCTGAATCGCAAATATGTAAATGTACGACTTGCCTCGTACAGGAGCAAATACAATACAATTGTAATCTTGTCATTTAAACATGGTAGGTACCTAATTCCAGTTAATTTACAAATGACCTTTTATCTGTTTCTATTTGTGTATTTTTGTTTGTGTAAGCATTTTGGTCATATCTATTGTTTATCGCAGCCATGTTATTGTAATGAGTTAGGGTTGGTAACATCATTTCTTCAAATAATCTCACTTTCAAGCATACTGTAATGACTTATTTTTCCAAAATTCCTTTTTATGAGTCGAAGTATTAAGTATTTCATTTTGGTCATATCTATTGTATATCGTAGCCATGTTATTGTAATAAGTTAGGGTTGGTAACATCATTTCTTCAAATAATCTCACTTTCAAGCATAGCTACTGTACTGGCTTACTTTTCCGAAATTCCTTTTTGTAAGTCGAAGTATTAAGTATTTCATAAAAAAAAAATTGACTTTTATTTACATTTTAATGAAAACAGTAAAACAAATACATTGCCGCATATATACAAAAAAAAGAAATAATAAAAATAACACATTTTCGTAAATAAACGTATTCTTGTCTGAAGATTTGATGACAACCTTACTGCGCTTACGTCTCGTTTTCAAAGGAAAAAAATGTTTAGTTGGCTTCCTATTATGAGATAAGAAATATTTGTTTATTTTATGGTTAACTACCTATATCAGTATCAGTTGGAAATAATATATGTAGTGTATATTATTACTCTATCTCAGTGTTTCTTAACCTTTTAGTGATGAGGGACAAATTGACATTTGACAAAATAACTGTTTCGATACAGACCACCAACTGTTGTGAGTTAATATCTGGTGTACCTACTCGGTTATTTTTTAGAACCACAAAGAGTTTATTAGATATAAGAAGGTAACCGACGATGTTTAACTTTGCTATGGAGCTGTAGAATTGAAAATAAGCCAAAAAAAAGTGTGCAAGATTCCACTCTAACATCCCTTCATACACACTTGCATACATTACAAGTTAAATAAAAGCTTAAAGAAATAATAAAAGGGATCTTTACAGTAGTACTACCAATGTGTCTTAGGCAAATCTTCTTGTTGATTTACATATATATTTTTTAATTCTAAATGTCAATTCAATTGACTAATTAGTAAGTAAAATAAGTTCTACTAATTTTAATTTTTTTACCAACTGCTGTCGTTGTTTTAATTACTTTTATTTGTCGCATAAGATATTTCGTCGAGGCAATTAACCCCATTATTTTCCCTTGGACTCGCACCTCCATACACACACACCTTGGGCTCCATACACCTCCATACACACTTGCATACATTACAAGTTAAATAAAAGCTTAAAGAAAAAATAAAAGGGATCTTTACAATAGTACCAATGTGTCTTAGGCAAATCTTCTTGTTGATTTATATATTTTTTAATTCTAAATGTCAATTCAATTGACTAATTAGTAAGTAAAATATGTTCTACTAATTTTAATTTTTTTACCAACTGCTGTCGTTGTTTTAATTCCTTTTATTTGTCGCATAAGATATTTCGTCGAGGCAATTAACCCCATTACTTTCCCTTGGACTCGCGGCGACTAAAGTCGAGTTGAATGAGTTCACCGCGCTATAATCTCTGAATGTCACACACTCATTATAAATTAACTAATTACTTATAAAAATATGTCTAGCCTGGTCGCAATTTGTGGTGACTGGTTTCTGCTACAGGAGTTGTGGGTTCATTGGATTCTGCCCTTAGTCTGGCAGTGTTTTTTTTTTATACAACTAAGTCGGTAAACAAGGGTACCGCTAACCTGATAGTAAACAATTACCGTAGTTTATAGACAAAATTAAACTATCCTGAAACATCAAAATTATCGCAAGTAGGTTGGTGACCCTACTCCCAATCCCTTTCAGGAGCACTTATTATCTTACTCACCACAAGAACACAACACTGCTTGAAAGCAATATTATTTAGCTGTGATCTTCTGTAAGGTCGAGGTACTTGCCCAGTCGGGCTGCTCCAGATTTTGAGCAGGATATTTTCAGCTGTGCCCTATCTCAGTCAATAATTGATATATTTCTATGTATTTATTAATATACAAGCTGACTCGACAAATAATATGACAAAACATGCAAACATTTAAACGCGTGGAGCTTAAATAAAATTGTTATGTTTTCTGAATTTTCTGAGCAATTTTCTTAATTTATCGTTTCACAAGAATCTTTAACTGAGTATTTGAAAACTTATAAAAAAAGTAGCTGAATAAATCCAGCTGTTTTCTTGTTTTGCGCTTAGCAACAAATTTAACGATATATTTTTATTAATATATATGTAGACTAGCGGACCCGGCAGACGTTGTCCTGTCCGGAAAACAGCTACCAAAGATTGCTTACATACCGATAGCAGCGCCACCTACCGGTTCCCATTGAGATAAAAACTACCCCATCTCCCAAGTGGACCAAATTACAGACGCTTACAAAATTTGATAAAAATTGGTTCAGTAGTTTCGGAGTTTATCGTTAACATACATCGTGACACGAAATTTTTATATACCTATATAGATGTAATACTTAGATGACAAACGCTCTGGTGTAGTGGTGCGTGCAGGCGCCTAAAACACTGACGAATTGCGGTTTCGATTCCCGCTTTGGATGTTGTTCTTGTGGGTCTCTTCATCGTGCCGTGAGACCCGCAATCTAGCAGCGTGATGAATTAAGCTCCAATCGTTCTCCTACATGGAGAACGAGGCTATGACCAATAGGGGGATATTACAGACTGAATCGTGAATTATTTAGATGAACATACCTATATTAATCAAAATAATATATAGCTGTATCAGTCAGCTGAAGAACATGGGCAGGACCAGACGACCGTAAAACCGTGTTAAGTATCTTTATTAATAAGACCTGACGACAAAACCATATTAACTGCAAACTCTCGTAAATAATTAACGACAGCGCGAAATTTCGAAAAGTGTAATTTTTATAGTGGAGGGAATAACGAACATTCCAAAGCCTGCATGTCATGTTATTCGAAAAGGTAGATGTTTTGGTGATTTTGTGCAGGGTTACTCTGATTTGGTTAGAATGGAACCTTCTTTGTGAAAATTAATACGAGACATTTTGCAAACTGGTGTGGTTCACGCATCTGTGTGTGATCCATTTTAATAATAGTACCTGGGTGACCGAGCCTGGCTCGGTATTTTCATTTTATTTTTTGTTTTTCTTTTTTTTTTCTCGGTATTTTTATATTTTAATTTTATTTAAATAATAAATCACGTGTAAAATTAAAAAAAAAAGAAAAAAAAATTAATCTGGAGACTGAGATTCGAACTTGGGTCAACACGATTTGACACCCGCCGATTTCCTAATTACGCTGTCACTGCTATGTTATCAGTAGTGAAATTAAGCTTCGTATTCTAATGATATTTTTTCATTGCCTAACAACAGGGATACGACATTTTTTTAAAATGAATCCTAGCTAGATCAATTTTTTGCCCCCGAAATCTCCTGTATACTGAATTTCACGAAAATCGTTGGAGCCGATTCCGAGATTCAAATTATATATATATATATATATATATACACAAGAATTGCTCGTTTAATAGTATAAGATTCTTAATGATAAAATTTCAAAGAACAATAACGAGGAAGATTCGTAAAATTCAAATTACATGCACAACATAATATGTGGTAATGATCATAATAAATAATTTATTATTAAATATTGATTAACTGATAACGTAATTGTTAATCCCCTAGCTATTTGTTTGTGTGTGTGTGTGTGATTTTGTGTTTTGATTTTGGCGGTTCCGTTTCCTCCCGTTAAAATATAGCCCATGTCTGTCAGTGATAACGTAGTAATTGAGTAGTGGAAGAATTTTTTAAAATCATTCCGCCAGTAGTTTCGTATATCTTAGACACAGGCCAATTGTGCAGGCCTATTGCTATAAAAAATCATTTTTTAAGTAACATAAGCCAACATTTATTTATTAATCATCGAAATAATATTTATTATTACTCAATAAACGTCAACTTTATTTTTCCGAGGCACACCAATAAACGACCACGGCACACCAGTGTGCCGCGGTACACCCTTTGCGGAACACTGGTCTAAAGCACACTCGATTTTTTTTTTCAAGATAAATATCTTGATTTGGTCCATTAAAAAAAACTAAAAAATAAACAAACCTTTTCTATTTATACCCCATATTAGTACAGATATAGATTTTAAGACGAAATCTATTGAGTTCACTGTGTACTTAATTTTTTTGTCTTTTTTCATAATACTTTCAAATAACGAGTCAATATTAAGCCTTTGGAAGCTTTTAACATACTTGTTACTTTGATAAGTATTTAATACCAACTCTTATTTTTATCTAAATATAGCAAGTCTTATTTTTATCTAAACGTATTGGAATCTACCGGTTTGATTAAAAAAATGTATTAGATAATCTTATATGTAGGCAATAAAACATCACGAAATAACATACTTAGATCAACTCTTACTCAAGTGGAGAAATAATAGATAACTACATAGGGTGAAAAAATCATCAAATTCTGATGTCTATGACGATGAAGAAGCGGACTTTTAGTCCGTTAACCGTTTATATTTATTTATATGATAAATTTCGCATTCTTAAAACAAAGCTTATTATTAAATGTCATAACGTACAACGAACATAAATTAAACAGCTAACATAAACTAATTAAAAAGAAATCGGATCGTAAAAATAACCAAAATAAATATATATATATTTTTTGTAACAAAACGTATATTTATAAACGCTAAGAATTATATTACTTACCGTTTTATTTTAAAAACAATTATATATATTTACACTGTGTCCACTTAAATATTTTTAAATATTTTATTATTCGTTGCACGATTTTTAAACACAAAAATATAATAGCACTTGTAACCGTCGCGCCCACTCTGCGGCTACTGACGATTGGCGGTTATGAGAATGTTGCCAGACCACGGAAAAAAGTCTCCCTAACATATACCACTAATATGTAATTGTAATATTTATTCTAAATAAACTTAAAATGAAGCATTTATTTAATTAATTTTAACTCTCCATTTTAAATAAATTAATGAAATAAACCTCTTTTTAAGATACATGGTCATCTGTTCCTCAGATAAGCAATTTAATAGGTTGGCAGCTGATTGATGTATTACCATTTTTATTTTTATTTTTTCATCTTTTCGAAATGTATGTTATTGTTGGCTCTACTGGCCTTTACAGCGTCGCCGGTGAGAGGACACTAAAAACTTGGGTCGCGAAGAAAAAATGGGAGTATTTTAAGAGGACTCAGCGAGCATCGTCCTAAGGGTGTGTCCTAGCGAGATCGCACTTCGACTTGAAACGAGTAGAAGAGGCACTATACGGAGATTGACATTTTTGAACTGTCCTAATGAGGGAACCTTGTCATCGCCGGCAATGACGGTGTGTGTGTGTGCGTGTTGTTTTCTCTACAAAGGGGGCGTTATCTATGAACATCCTATCGTCAGGGTCTATGAGGACGTACTTAAGACCTTTATAAGTGCTGTCTGTAGATTTCCCGTACTTACGTAGGTTCAGGTATCTGCTACAAGACTACTTCTACTGTTGCTACTGCTTTGTAGAAAGTGTTTTGAGTTGCTTGATGATTGAATCGATTCTGTAATCTTATGGAGATCTGAGTTTCCTATGTAGCACGCTGAGGCAGTGGCCATACACAAGAAACGTTTCCAAAAGGTGTGTTTTGGATGTATATTAAAGTGCGGTGCTGAATTTTTTTCTCCACTTTCTGAACCACTCACCTAGTTCGGTGGTTGCAGCTTGGATGCGTCTGGACATCGTGTCTATTGACAGAGACAGAGGTCGTAAAACTGCAGTGTCGTCTGCGGAGAAAGCTAGCTTGGTAACTGAGCGTTGGTCGGGTATAGGGATGTCGTTCATGTATAGCGAATATAGGAATGGAGAACGTAGAAAGTATGGGTCCCTTTAGGACACCGGCACGTATTAGCCGAGGAGACGTTAAAGTTCCATCGACACGATGATGAAAAGTGCGATTCAAAAAATTGTCTCGTATGATGGGTACGAGCCTCTCGGGCACTTCTAACTGGTAAAGCTTATACATTATGGCGTTGTGCAAGACTTTGTCGAGTGCTTCCACAATGTAGCAAAAGAGGGCACCATGCCAGGGGACGTGATGAGCGGAGCTTTCAAGCTCTAAGTGCCTTTTTAAGTCTTACGAAAATTATTCGAAAACGGGATATTTACCATGTTTATTAATTTTTCTTCGCGGAGCTCGATATTTCGACATTGACTGCGAATGTCTTGTTCACGAGACCAAGACATTCGCAGTCAATGTCGAAATATCGAGCTCCGCGAAGAAAAATTAATAAACATGGTAAATATCCCGTTTTCGAATAATTTTCGTAATAGAAGTAACCATGTTAATCTAAAAATTTTTAAGTCTTGTTAGAATTACTTTCTCATAGACCTAGCTGGTTAGGACAAGGCGATCGTCAGAATCTAGTTCGGATAACGTCTCTATGATTCGCAACTGTAAAGTTCTCCCTTGAAGGTTGAGGCGTTGAGCAGGAAGGATGATCAATGCACACTGCACCAACAGGCTAGTCAATAACATTATAATGGCATGTTTATCTATATGTATACATATCTATCTTCTGTGATTTCAAAATAACTGTGTTCTTTCAAGTGCATATAGTTATTTAAGCGATACTAAAACACAGTATATCTGTTTGTCTGTTGTTTCTGTTGACGCTTGAGCAATTTTTATGGGACTTTAACGAGAAGATAGAGAAGGTTGTGTAGCAGCAAACAGGCTACTTTTTACCCTGGAATACTCGCGTTTACGACACCCAAGTGACCTACCACTCAGATAGATATGAAATAACTATACGGTTTTTATTAAATACTTTTTTTGCGAGCAAATCTATACTAATATTATAATGTTGAAAAGTTTTTTTTGTGTTTCGAACCGAAAAATTCTGTTTGTGTTGGATAGCCCATTCGCGTGGACGGCCACAGCCAATTTTTTCTTTGAAGCAAGTGAAACTGCGGGGCACTAGTACTTAAAATATATAAAATTTGTAATTTTCTTTATAATAATTTTCTACGATGAAAATTCTTTTAATATGCCTTCGGTATTTTATATTTCTTAACAAGAATTCAATGATACATTTTTCTGTTCCAGTGGGCTCAGAATCATCAATTAACGCCAGATGTTGATATTATCTACTAATCTATGGGCTGGTAAAAGAAGTAAAGCTATTCCATTTTATACAAACACTAATAAACCATTTGATCACTTCCAAATGTTCCTTTAAACATTTTCTATAATGTGACTGACTTACGTTAATGTTGCACACACGTTTTATTTCGAGAATGGAAACAATTTCAACTTGGTTTAAATATAATAAATAAGAGAAAATATTGAAATAGTTCTTGATTGACGATTGAATTTATCGACACTTCGTGATAATATGATTTGTCGAATATACTCGTATCGTTTGACATATTTTTTATGCTGTTGAGTGTTTTAAAGCTGATGATTACATCCATGTTTTACAAGCATACGCAGTCTGTCTTCATTTCTGTACCCTTTGATAATAAATAAATTATTAGCAATATATAACATTTTGGTACGAAAGCGGGGTAATTATTTATGTGTGGTAATAAAAGGTACATATTTCGAATATTACTAGTTGAACTGTTGAACTTTTCAACTCCCTAATGAGTAACGGATATGACGCCTTGCTATGATATTTTCGTGTGGTGTGACAACTTAAATAGACATATTTGCAAAGAATTGATAATAATAAAATAAGAATTACATTACACCGTGTCAAGTCTTTGCTATGGCCAAGGTACAGGTTAGTGATTGGGCCTTATCTTCACAACATCATATTGTTCATACTTCATGATATACCTACTATCTATCATCATATTTGTTTTTTTTCTTTTTAAAATCCTAAGCAGCTTATTTATGGCATTTTAGACTCTATACTTCCTACTGATGGCAGTAGCATCCTTTCAAATCCTTTGTAATCTGGTAATGGAAAGAATACTGCTATGATCAAAATACCTGACAATATTAGAGTAGAAATAGATCCCATCCGCAGGCGGATATTAGATGATTTTAGTAACACTTTTGGCGCTTACAAATTACAATAAAACTGCAAACACACATATTACCAAACTATTTGGCTAATCAGTAACGTTTTTTATTTGAATCTTTTTTCCTGATTGGTATCTTATGTGTTTGCGTTCCACAGGGTAGTATTTATAGCTCGTTCTGTTTACACAGCTTTTATTTCTTTAAATACAATTTTTACCGCAAATTCTTGATTACGTAGAAATGTCTCGACTAAATCTCTTACGGCCCAAATACCAAAATAATAATACGAACAAACAATTTACCCAATAGTAGTTTAAGGACATAAACGTTTCGATGTTGCGTTCCATCGAAATGTTTATGTCCTTAAACTACTAATATTCCCAAATCATGAAAGGATCTAAAATTGTGACAAAAGATGTAAACCAATTTTTTATTCATTTAAATAAACCAAATGAATTACAACTTCTATCAAAATATTATCAACCTTGAAGACATTTTTTTTATACAATGTCAACTTATTGTTTTCAAACCAAAATTGTTGCGTCCACAGTGAAGAAAGATTACATAAAGTCTTGGGCCATAACTACTCTAAGCTAATTTTAGTATGTTGGTCCGTAATTCATAGGTACCTAAATTTAGATTGGGCCTTACAAGGTTTAAACTGTAGTAATTTAAAACACTTGAGTGTCTTCAAATTCCATTAATTCACTCATATTTGCTTCTCGTAAACTTGATTACATTTTTGGATTATATTAGACTAGCTGACCCCGCAAACGTTGTTTTGCCATATATGTTATTAACCCCCGCAACCCCCTCTTGTGGGTGGAATTTCGTAAAATCCGTTCTTAGCTGACCTCTATTCGGCGAAAGGAATATTCCTATTTCCCACCAAATTTCAAGTCTCTACGCCTTATGATTCCAGAGATATCGTGATGAGTCAATGGGTGGAAATCTCTTTTATATATATAGATAGATATGTATGAACATCTTAAGGTGTTCCCAATCCTTTTACGGAGTAATTCTTTTACTCTTCATTTACTTTATTGTATTGTGTTCAATTCTTCTTGTCTTTTGTATTTAAAATAATTATGTAAATTATTTGGGTCTTTCGTCCTAGTAGTGGTTGCCCAGAGGTCGAAATTCGACCATAATTAAAAATTTTAATTCAAGAAAACCAAATAATTATGAAAATAAAGAACCTATTTAAAAAAAATAATTCAACTTGACTACAGACTTTGACAATCAAACATAGTAGGTATAATATACGTGTGTGAATGCTGTAGTGTGCCCTCATACCCATTGATATCTCAAATATTTACATTTCCGATTGCTATTTAAGCAATGTATAGATTTCCTAGGAAATGTGTCTAACATAATTTATTTTACAGATTTTCGTGCGATTTTAGGAATTACATACATTTCCTAGGAATTGTATACAATGACGGATTACATACATTTCCGGTAACATATAATATATTGATAACCTTTCTTTTTTATTTATTTTGGTTTAGCGTTAAGGTCGTCATTTTTGTTTTTTCTTTTAATTTAATTTTAATCTTTTTATGTACATACATAAATTAAATTTAAATAAGTGTCTTTACGAACTTAGTCAATTTGTATTGATATTATTTTATTCAAGTAAGTTTCAAACAGAATTTTGAATCGTCATACAAAATATAACTGTATAATTATGTCTTAATTAACTATAGTAAAAGTGAAACTACCACCAATTCTGAATGTAGATTCTGCAGAGAAGACTCGGCAAGAAACTACACAGTTACTCTTAAAAAATTATCACAATAAAGCTTTATCTTTGAAGATATAGATATGAATTCAATTATTGTGTACTTTTATCGTCAGTGAAATATGTATTTCAGACAACAAAGCACTTAGAGAAGTGGTGTAGTAAAATGAGCGTGCTGTGTGCCGGGGTCATCGGTCGCGACCTTTCCTCGCTGCCGCACAGACCGTATTCTCATTACTACCGTAGGGTTTAAGTCCCATTTTTTATTAGAACAATAAATTAAAAAAAAAAAAACTTGTGTGTCAGTTCCAACAAGCAACTAGAGCTTACTCCTTCAAATGAAATACCGTGACATTTAGGTCATAATTAATATATTCTATTAGATAAACTTGAGTATTACAGTGGTAATGGTAAAGCTCTTAATCTTATTGTTTCATATCTAACTAATACCTTCCACATGTATCAATAACTGAACGAAGTCTTCTGGACCTATACTAAAATGGCGTTCCACAGGGATCGATTCTAGGTCCTTTACTTTTTTTAATATACATAAATGATCTGCCATTTTATGTTAAGGATATTTGTGATAAAGTGTTATTTGCTGATGATAATTTGCTTATTTTTAAAGTTGATAGGAAAAAAGAACTAATTACACACAAATCGCGCGGATGACATAAAACCATGTTGTGGCAGTGGAGTCCAGAATGCAAAGTGTGGATTAACACGAGCGTCATAGGAACCTATTGGATTGTGAAAATTAGATACTGAAAAGAAAAAAAGGTTGTATGATGTAGATACTCTTACAGCAGTGGGCAGAGCTCTTAGTCGGTCACAAAGAAATTGGTACTCGTCAAATATTAATAGTATATGTATAAGGGATAGAATTTTTTTTCAAACTGTCAGATTAAGGAATTTTCTCCACATACTTGTCAGATTTTTGGTCACTTAGTCTTAACATGTGAGCTATAAATGTTTAGCTACTTTATTTGCCGCAAAATATTAATCTAGATTACGATTCGCTGTCAAGAATAAAATAGAATTGCAAAAAGATAAAAGCGAACAAAATATTCGTAATCAGGACATTAAAATATATTTTATAAACAAATTGTGTTTCGATTTTATGTCAAGGATATTGCTATACGAGTAAAGATATCGTTTTTTTTATACAATATTAGCAACTTTTCCCAGCTTCGCACAATTATAATTTACATTACGTATTATGTATATTATATACTAGCTGACCCCGCAAACGTTGTTTTGCCATATATGATATTAACTTTGAATTTGTCGGTTTGTTTGAAGGCGCTAATTTCAGAAACTACTGATTCGAATTGAAAAGTCTTTTAGTGTCCATTTACCGAGGAAGGTTATCGGCTATAATTATAATGTTTTAGTAAGTTTTTTAATCAGACTAAGGCGGGTGAAACCGCAGGGTATAGATTGTAACACATATATTAAGCTGCTTATGTTAGAAATAGGCCTCCGTTTGTGTACCTATGTTTAAGGTATTTATTTATTGATTACACCATTTTGTTTCTAAAAGGACTTTTGAATGCAGGGCTTTTAAATTTCATTTTCGCTGATCGTCTAGTAAAAGTAGAACCGTCAAATTTAACGAACATAATTATATTGACTCAATTTTCCATTATTGAAATAACCTTTATACTTTTAACTGGTAGATTTTTCAAAACATTTTTATTCTGCTTCTGCTCCTAATATGTTCCTAGTTAACGCAAAGAAGTCAAAGTACCTACTTATTAAAATGTTTTATTCGAAGATTTTTAGTATTTTTACAATGTTATAATAAAAATCACTAATGATAATCGCAATAAAACGAATAATAAAAAAATAATAATTCTTTAAATTATTAATATATAGACACAAATATTTTAAGCGACGTGAGTAATAACTCTCTCAGTAATAGGAATAACATCGCTCGGACTATCTTCGTACCTAATCCAGTTAGCATCGGCCTCTGTGACTGAAATGATTTCCTTTTTTTCAGAACAATTTTAATAAAACGAGGGAGCCGGGAGGGTTCTTTTTAAAATGGTGTTTTTTATGTGGGTCGGGTCAACTGTGCCGATTACGTTCGCTATTAGCATTAGGCTATAAGACAAACATACGTATATTTTTAGTAATATGTAATTAACAACCACTCTGGCGTATGGGGTCGTGAAGGCAGCTAAAATCTGTTAGTTTGCGGGTTCAATGCCAGTTTCGGCTGGATATTTATATTTGTACAAATATTTTTTTACGGTTTGGATGTCTGTCCTTGTGGGTATTCCACCGTGCCTCGGAGAGCACTTCAAGCTGCCGGTCCCGGTGGTTCTCATACTTACCTGATCGCGTTCGTTACTCATAGGAGGATCCGCTCGCCAACCCGTAAAACCAACCACCGATTATAAAGCTATGAGCGCGCAAAAAATTGAAATTTTTCTAGAACACGTAACGATGGTTGCAACTTCACGCTCTATCAATCGCAAGACATGACGTCTGTTAGTAGAGCTCGTAAAGAAACAAAATAAACGCCTCACACTCAACTACCCCACTAGGGTTTCTGTGTCACGTGTCTTCTGTGTACTTCTGTGTTATATCCGGATATACACAGTACGCAAGCACAAACGCCCAGACAATGACAAACATAATATGTATGGAATATACAAATTAATGTTTGCTTTGAGCGCGGATCGAACCAACTATCGCCAGCACAACAGCCAGCGCTATGATCGCTGCGGTCGAGATTATAGTGTATGTATGACTGTACCTACGAGTATATTTAAATATGTAGGTATATATTTGTATTTTTTAAGCTTACTCCTTCAGAAGTGACAGAAGGTGATTTGAAAAACATATGGGAAGAATCTTGTGAAACAGAAATTCTGAGCGATGCCAGCCATATCCCACTCTATCCCATTACTAATATATAAAATGCTGTATGTTCATTGAGGTATGAATGTAGTGTGAACCTACAGAGTAATTTCGTAATGAAACGACAGTCGATGTAGCGAGTTCCGTCATACAATTGTAAATGAGGATGCGTGTTCTAGATCTGACTTAGGGCTGACAATATGCCTATATATTTTAGCTCAACATTTTGCGCAATAAACACAATAAGTATTTATTATCATTTCAACGATTTAGAGAAAGCACATAAAAGGAGGCACATAAAATATCCTACTCAAAATTTGGAGCGGCTAGATTGCGGAAGTAGGTACCTGAACCTTAAGGGCCCCGTAAACGATCAAATAATTTGTCAAATTTTATGTGTTTGTCAAATTATTTGATCGTGTGCGAGCTTGTTTGATGTGTTTTTTATATGAAAACATGAAGTTTGACAAACAAGTTTGACAAATTATTTGATCTTTTAGAAAGAAAGAAAGAAATAATATTTATTTGACCACACACAAAAGACGACAACAAACAGTTTAAATAAACTATAGTAAGTAACATACACATGATATTTTTACAATTTTTAAACTATCGTGTGCCCCAGGAATGAGCCAAATTGGTTCGGTTCGGCATACGTCAGATTACCATAGTAAAAATGGTACCTGACACCGGTTTTCAACCGAACCATAGACAAGTGCGTCATAGATGTCAGTTGCCTACGAATAATGACTATTAAATTTAATTAAAGAATAAAATAATAAATAAATAAAAGAAACAAACGTAACATAATTAACCAGAAATAATACAACCACCACCACAAACACATACATACACAGTTATACCACCACCACACCCATAAACACGTATAATATTTATATAGAGGCAAAAATGTTGATACTTAGACCAAATATATATACATACATAAGACCAAATATAAGTAAAGACTAGATAGTAACAATTATGTGGCTGAGGCATTTATGATCGTATCCATTGTCTGTTGCTCGACAACAAGGAACTGCTTTAAACGCCGTCGGAACGTATCTAAGGTATTGAGAGCTCTTATAGGCGGCGGCAAGTTATTCCAGACCTTCGCCGCCGCGTAGCGAAATGTTCCTCTAAACGCTGCAGTTTTGTGTGGGTGTGGCGAAAGTTGCTGCGAGCACTGTCTGCGCGCGGTGAGCCAGCTCAACTTCTCATAAAGGTATGGCGGATCCTTATATTTGATGACTCCATACAGCAGACACGCAAGGTGGTATTTGCGCCGTGCCCTCATTTTAAGAACCGACCGATTGTTTAAATAAGGCGTGACATGGGTTCTGCTTGGAATGGAGTAACAAAACCGAGCGCATGCATTTTGTACTCTCTGGATCAGTTTCCCCGTTCGAGCCAATAAGCGAGGTCCATAAACTGTGTCACCATAATTTAATTTCGACAGTACGAGAGTTTCCACTAACTGTTCTCGCAGCTCCTCAGAGAGAAAAGGTCTTATCTTATAAAGAACCCTAAGACGATAAAAACAGCTACGTACTGACTCAGCCACGTGTTTTTCATACCTAAGGTGTCCGTCTATCAGTAGTCCTAGATTTCTGGCTTCGTCGACTCTGTCAATAGGCTTCCCCAATAACATTATATTAAGCAATGACGGTAATTTTCCTATCTGCTGCTGGGTTCCAAAAACCATATACTTCGTTTTTGAGGGATTCAGAAACAAGCCGTTTCTCTCCGACCATGCAGAAATACGGTCCAAGTCGTCATTTAAATCTTTTACTGCCATCTCATCATCTTTTACGTTGAAGGATATGTATAGTTGCACATCGTCTGCATACATGTGATAGCTGGATTTTTGAAAGCAATCGGTTATATCTGCGCAGTACAAATTAAATAGAATTGGTCCTAAAATTGACCCTTGTGGTACCCCTCTCTTCAAGGGTGCCAAGACGGATGATTTAGTCCTCCCATCACCAAGCTGTAGTTCTACAAGTTGTTTTCTGTTTGTCAGATAGCTATCAAACCATCGCAGAGTTGCATTACTAAAACCAAAATAATTCAGCTTAGAAAGTAGCAAAGGCACATTGATTGAGTCAAACGCCCGGGAAAAGTCCAATAAGACAAGCAATGTGCACATCCCGTTGTCCTGGGCAGCCAAGACATTATCAGTGACGTCCAACAAAGCAGTGGCAGTACCTCGGTGCTTCCTGAACCCAGACTGAAATGATGGCAAGATGTCATTTGTCTCCAGGTAATGCGTCAACTGCTGGCAAATGACTTTTTCAAGTACCTTTGAAATACAAGGCAATACACTTATTGGCCTGAGATCTCTGACATCCACCGGGTCATTTTTTTTTTGGTATCGGACGAACCACAGCAATCTTCCACAAATCAGGGAATGTAGATGTAGCTATGGAACAATTTACGATTGCGGTGATTGCCTCTAGGGTGTCTGGCAGTGTCAATAATAACATACTTAAAGTAATATGGTCATACCCTTCAGCATTTGATTTTAATTTATAGAAAACTCTAATAATATCTGTACTTACTACTGGTTCAATTTTAAAACAAGCTGAGCCAAAACGATGAAATTCAAAGTAAGTTAAAATAGACATGTTGGTGGTCAGGTTTCCCGGGACATTCAAAAAATTGTTATTTATTGCATCTGGATCCGCAAAATGGGGAGGGAGTTCTAGTTTATGATTTTTAGAAACGATAGATGTTCTTAGGTTTTTCCATAACAGTTTTGGGTCTTTAATCTTATTATTTATATTATGCCGGAAATATGCTGCTTTTTCGCTATGTAAGGAGTTTGAAACTAATATTTTTAACTGTTTGTAGTATTTTTTTTTGGAGTCGGTCTTGTTTTTACGATATGCAGCCAGTGCACGATCCCGCAACTTCATCATTAATTTAATAATGTCCGTTATCCAGGGGTATGAAGGTTCCCTAATTGTGTGTGTCTTAATAGGAGCGTGGATGTTATAGAGTGCTAATATTTGACTGTTAAATGAGTGAACCATATCATTAACATTTCCTTGTGATAGTGCGTCCTCCCAAGATATCCGGGAGAGATCACTAGAAAACTTGTCCTTACATATATTTTTAAGAGGTCTATATGTTACTACAATGGGAACAAACTTATCACACCTAATACTGAACTCAGTCCTGACAATGCTATGACCGTTAATAGCTCGAAAAGCCTCAACTGTTGTACATTTAGCCGGGAGATCGCTGCAAATAAGATCGATCAATGTTTCGCTAGTTTCTATAAAATGCGTCGGCGATGTTACTAGCTGAGTCAGATTAAAACATTTTATAAAGTCATAAAACTTTTTAGTCTTAGTGTCATTTATAATTGTTAAGTTTATATTAAAATCACCTAATAATATATAATGATCATAACTACCCAGGCTAGTCATTGTGTCACTAACAGCGTCAAAAAAAAGGTCAGTGTCTAACCAAGGTGGACGATACGCAGTACCGATAGCTAGCTTTCTTCCGTTTTACAGGGCCCTTTACGGGAGATCGTATAGCTAAATAATACTACTCTCAAGAAGTTTTGTGTTCCTGTAGTGGGTAAGGTGGCCAGAGCTCCTAGGAAGGGTAGGGTCGGCAAAACACTAGCGATGCTTCTGGTTTTGCAGACGTCTACAGGCTACGATAACCGTTTACTATTATGTGAGCCGTATGCTTCTTTGTCATCTTTGAAATGAAAAAATGTTGAAACTGACATCCCTAAATATAGAACATCTGTAAGACATGTAGGCGCAATAATGCGAATACAATAGCGTCTACCGACGAACATATAAAACTGTCTGATGTAAATAATATGGGCAATTTGAACTATAAATAACTATAATTTACATACGTTTGTTATGCTTATATGTATATACATAATAAAATTATAATTGGCTAATATCTGTAAGTAAGAAAAAAACTAATTTAGCGGTCGCCAACAGGTCAAAACGGTTTTTAACTTTCACCTTTACATTATAAGTAAGAACAAACTTCTAGTTGTATCTTCTCGTAGGTAGGTAGGTACATGAAATTTACCGTAACAAATGTGAAAATGGTCTACAACTAACAGAAATGTGCAGCAGACATTCAAAATTAATAATTTGTTATAGTATTTTTCGGTACGAGCGTCATCTAGTTTGGCTTTCTTGAACTAACTGATAACCGTAAATCAAAAGTATACAAACGTTATAATATTTAATGTTGTTACGTAACTTTACGAGAGATGGCGCTATTAGGATCAAATGTATAAAATAATTTAATACAACAAAAATGTTTTATAATTATACTTGCTTATATATATAACTAGCTGACCCGGCGAACTTCGTACGCCTAATATTAAAGTTCAAATTGACTTTGTATTATTACGAATATTTTGTATGGGAATATAGAAAAGTGTTGTTTTTAGACTTTTTCATGCAATTTTTTAAATTTTTCTCTCCGTAAGAACCATCCTCGTACTTCAAGGAATATTATAAAAAAAGATTTAGCAAAATCGGTTCAGCCACTCTCGAGATTTGCGCTTAGCAACACATTCAGCGATTCATTTTTATATAATATATAGAGATATAGAGATTATTGTTTATGAAATTGTTTACCGTAATTACAAATAATTTGGCCTTTTTACCGGACAATTTTATGGATATAATAAATCTTATTTTATTGAATGTTTAAATAGATAAAAGAAAACAAAAGTAAGGAAAGAAATTTGTCACTACTCGTAAGACGAGATTTTTTTTTAATAATAGCAATTTAACAATTAAAGTTCCTCTGGTTATAAAGTTATCCTTCTTTTAATTATTTATTGATGACATTTATTTCTAATTAAACGTAATAAATTTTAAAACTAATTATAGAAAATTGATTGCAATTTCTAAAAAATCTAATCATAAGTCAGGAAAAACAAGCACGATAGTTATAAGTTTATAACACAAGCAGTGCTGCAGCGCAGTAGTTATCGTTTATAATTATTTTAAAAATATTAAAATAAGTCCTTCCTGGTATTGGTAAGTAATTAAATTTTTTATGTTTATGGGTAAATCGTGTTTAATATAGCGTCATAATTGTGTTTGCTCGCAAACGAAAAAAAACCGACTTCAATTACGTCGACAACTAATAGGTACAACGTAGGCAGACGGAAAGATAGTCAAGTAAATACGCGTTATCAAAGATTACTCAAAAATTTGTAGTCAGATATCGATGAAATTTAAATGGGACCACATGTTAAACATCAGCTTTCGATTAAATTAAAAATCATCAAAATCGGTATACCCAATAAAAAGTTATGCGGTTATAATACAACGTAGGTCGACGAAAAAATAGTCAAGTAAAAACGCATTATTAGATATAACTCGAAAATTACTTGTTAGAACTCAAATAAATTTAAACGGGACCAAATAACAAGCACCAACTTTTGATTTAAAAAAAATTTGTCGAAATCGGTTCACCCAGTCAAAAGTTCCGATGTAACATACATTAAAAAAGTCGAATTGAGAACCTCCTCCTTTTTTGGAAGTCGGTTAACAAAAATAGTTTAATCTGTGAATCTATAGAGATACTATTTAAATAAGTAAATACAAGTAGGTAGGTCATATCATCCTATAAGTCAATTACGATTACCTACAAAAATGTGAGTAGGTACGTGGCGTAACATTATATAGCCTAAATTTCTTACGATAGGCTTTCTTTTCACAGAATATATAATTTGTTCATTATGAAATTGTACTCGCGGGATTGCACATAAAAGTATCTGTACTATCGTAGGCTTTCTTTTCACAGAATATATAATTTGTTCATTATGAAATTGTACTCGCGGGATTGCACATAAAAGTATCTGTACTATCGTACATATTTATCGTAGTCTAGGCGTTTGTGTTTGTATTTTGTGTTCCTGGATCCACGAACCAGGATCCTATTGGGGGCCTTTGAGAAAAAGTTTTATAGAACTTTATATATTATAACATCAAGATTTTTGAAGTGAAACTTCTTTAGGCGTATGAGGGGTAAAATTTGAGCGACCGGTAACGCGGCAGCGTCAGGGACGGTCAGTACTTGGATGGGTGACCGCCAGCGAACACCGCGTGACGTTGGCTTTTTTCCAATTAGTTTTTTTTTGTATTTTAAATTCGTTTTTTAATTAGTTTAAAAAAAAAATTAATTTGCCAAAGAAGTTTCACTTCTGATATGTGTACTTTGTATAAGGTATATAAGTGTCAGTTTGCTCGATACCGAAACAAATAAATGGTAAAATAATTGTATAGTCTGGATTTATCATGACAAAAGCCCACACATTTTCTGTCTATAAATGACAGCCGTTTTTCTCAATTTCTTACTTGAGTCTCATTAGTTGCTTGCAGTGGAGACAAGAAACTATGGCTATGCCTGGCGGTAAAAGTTTTTAGTTAGCGATGCCCTTCCAATCCATGTTTTTCGGGTTCCGCTACAGCCTGTGGAGCTTGACTGCCCTTTGACAATGAACATACACCACACCGAATACACCGAAGGCGTATCTGTGTCGTCCGCCCCAGAAAGGGGAGAAGGACTGAGGGACAAGAAGTTAAGATTAAAATAATTTGTCGGGAATATAACCACGCATAACCACGACTGGTTGATAGGGCCATGGGTTGGAGGTGGGATTTGCCCTTTGACGATGATCTTTTTCGCACGTTCTTGTGTGGTGATCAACTTTTCACCACAACCAGTGTTGGAGCGCATCAATCCATATCATAATAAGCTATGCGCTTGTCAATTTTTATTTTCATTTCACCGTCATATTTATATATATTGCTTTGTCACTCGTCGTTCGAGACAATTCTTTGTAATTACGCATTATTAAAAAGACTTCATCCATAACGGCAGCAAAATTATTTTAACTATTTTTCTACTAATTCCTTCATGTGGTCGAACTTCGAACCGGATATTATTCAAGACGAATCAGCTGTTATATTTGAGGAATATTATTTTAAATGAAGAATTATTTAAATGAAGAATTTAATTTAGATTCATTTGCAATCGTGGAATGTGGATGAAAAGGATTTATTCAATGGTGTTAATATTGAACTGAATTTAAATTTACTAGTCATTATATCTTAACCCAACACTCAGGTAACAAATTAGCAAAAGGTTGTTTTTTAAGGTGAGTTATTTTAAACCTAATTGTTATCTTAAATTATTGTGTTAGGTATATTATTTATTGTTGACCTGTAGCATTGTAAAGAAGTGTTAGTAATAAAGTTAAAACGTACCTATTATTTATATTAATTTATTAGGTACAGTAAGAATTAACGCTTACATTATTTAACTATTATAATATTGTATTACAACTTAAGTTAACGTGCCTAGTTTTAAGGTACAGTAAGTTATAGTGCTTACATTATTTTAGCTTAGTTTGATTTATAAAACAATATTAATTATTATTAAATAGTTATGCACAGGTATTTGCAACAATATAATAAGTAATTATAATTATAGTTCACGTTGGGTATTGCTAGTAAGTTTATTTGGTTACCCACACATATTTTTTGTATTGCGTAAATTTATTAAATTAATTGATTTGTACTGTTAAAATTGTATGTCCTTTATAACACAGATACATACTTGTTACGTATTGTTACTAAATTCGTAGAATTAGTAAAAATAAGACTATCATTTTAGTTACTTTCATATTTAATTGTGAATTAGTGAAAGTGGGTACCTACTTATTACATTTTTTGTTTAATATAAATTTTTATTAACTTTTTTCGCGTAATTTTAGTTGTTTTAGCGTAGATTGTGTACCTATCTAATTAAAATTTATACCAGTCACGGTTACTTTAGATTCTATTACTTTCGATTCATCTTATATTGGATTTTTGTTAATCGTCATTATTACTTAAAAGTTTGTTTAACCTGATTACTGTATAAATTCCAGGTTGACTTGCACTCGACTCCCAGAATGTCAGAGGAACGAGAATTAGTAAAAAAGCGAGGGAGCTTTAAAGGCCGTTTAACTGCTTTCATTAATTATCTTGACGCGCTCAATATAAAAACATTGAACGAGTTCGATGTAACTGAGATACAATTGCGACTGGGTAAGATTGAATCTTTGTACGAACAATACAATGAGGTACAGACGCGTTTAGAATGCATCGTCGAAGATATTAATGTACAATTCTCTGAGCGATCCGAGTTTGAGTCACAATATTATAAAAATATAGCAAAGGCTCAGAATCTGTTAGCTAAGTTTAATAAAGACAATAATTCGATTAGTAGTAGTAAAAGTACTCGTGCTAGTAATCATAAACTTGTTAAGCTGCCCACTATACAATTGCCAAAATTTAACGGTTCTTATGAAACTTGGTTGGAGTTTCACGACACCTTCACTAGCCTCATTCATTCTAACGATGAAATAGATGACATTAATAAGTTTCATTATTTACGTGCTTCCCTGGAGGGAACTGCTGCTGTGGTAATTCAATCCATCGAATTCTCATCGAGTAACTATTCGGTGGCGTGGCAGTTGTTGTGCGATAGGTTTGACAATAAACGGTTGTTAATTCAAAATCATATCTCCGCTTTGTTTAATGTTGAACCGATTGTAAAGGAATCATCGTTAACTTTGAAACGTCTTATTGATCAATTAAATAAAAACTTGCGAGCTTTAGAATCGCTCGGTGAACCGGTGAAGCACTGGGACACACTTTTAATTTACATTGTTACACGCAAGCTAGATCAAAAAACATTTCGTGAATGGGAGGAATACAAGGGACGTGAAGATAAAGATAAGTCTATAAAATTTGACGATTTTATTAGGTTTATGCGTAACCGCGCTGATTTAATTGAAACAATAGAACTGTCGCGTAACAATGTATCGAATTCATTTGTAAAGGGTCCTAAGTTGAAGTCTATGGTGGCTCAAAGTTCCATCAATTCTGGCACAGATTTCGTTACGAAAATTTGCCCTAAATGTAAAGGTGACCATAATCTAAATACTTGCCCACAGTTTCTTTCGTTGAGTAACAGCGATCGTTTTAAATTGTTGCCAGATTATAAGGTGTGTTATAACTGTTTTCATAAGGGTCATTTCGCTAACCGTTGTAAAAAACCAGGTTGTAAATTATGTAAGCGTAAGCATAATACGCTCATTCATGTTTCGAACTCTAACAATATGTCGAATATTCGCAACGACAATACTTTTAATAGCGTGACCGATAGACCATCATCATCATCATCATCACCATGTACTAAGAGCGACAAAAATAATGTTGCCTTGTCTGCTCACGTCACATCCTGCGGTGATCTTAAACAGCGCGAAGTGCTGTTATCAACCGCTTTGATAAACCTGTATGATCGTAATAATCGTGTGCATACTGTTCGCGCAATTCTTGACAGTGGCAGTACTTCGAGTTTTATGACTGATAGGTTATGTAAGAGATTAAATTTACCAACTAGTCAAATAAATAGGTCAATCTTAGGCATAAATAACGTGAGCTCTCACGTAGGTAAAACATGTCGTGTTTTCATGACATCATTAGATAACAGTTTTTCTACAGATGTTTATTGTTTTGTTTTACCATCAATTACTACTCAAGTGCCAAGTTGTCAATTAAATTTATCTAATTTAAATATTCCTTCTGAAATATGTTTAGCTGACCCTACGTTTTATAAGCCCTCTGATGTAGACATCCTAATAGGCGCTGACCTATTCTGGGACTTGTTAGGGTCACAGAAAATAAAATTAGGTGATGGAAAACCTGTGCTGTGTGAAACCAAATTAGGTTGGATAGTCTCTGGTACTATCAGTAACAAGTATGTTACATTATTTTCTAAAAATACATATTGCAATTTTGCCAACATTAGTTCTTCACCTGTTAGTGATATGGACAAAATTAGAGCCGATTTATCACGCTTCTGGCAATTAGAAGAGATCCTGGTGAAGTCTTCTAATTATTCGCCGGAAGAAAAGAGGTGTGAGGAACATTTCATTCAGAATACGTCACGTTTAGCGGATGGACGTTTTTGCGTTCGTATACCACTTAAACAAAGCCCGTCTGTTCTTGGTGATTCGTTTCAAAGAGCTGCAAGGTGTTTACAGTCTCTTGAGCGAAAGTTGAAAGCTAATTCTAATCTTAGTAACATGTATCACCAATTCATGTCTGAATATGAGTTGCTAGGTCATATGACAGAATGCAAACGTGAGCTAAACTACAGTGGGTATTTTATTCCACATCACGGCATTCTACGTGAATGTAGCACTACTACTAAATTGCGTGCGGTGTTTAATGCAAGCTCCCCTACTTCGTCGGGTGTTACTTTTAATGACATACAGATGGTAGGACCTACCATTCAGGATGATCTGTTGTCTATACTTCTTCGGTTCAGACAGCATAAATACGTCTTAACGGCTGACGTCGAGAAGATGTATAGACAAGTAGTTGTTCATCCATCTGACAGGCACTTGCAAAAAATACTTTGGCGTGATAATGCATCTGAACCTTTTAAGATTTACACCTTAAATACTGTCACGTACGGTACGGCCAGTGCTCCTTTTCTTGCGACACGATGCCTTAGGCAAATAGGTCTTGACTGTAAGGACAACATGATTGCCAAGATTATCAAACACGATTTCTACGTGGATGATATGCTTACTGGAGGTGACGAATTACATCAAGTTCAGTTAATTCGCACGGAAGTCACCAAAGCACTTTTGTCAGCATGTATGCCATTGAGAAAATGGATGTCAAATGAACCAAGCCTGGTGTCAGAATCTGCTGAATCATCATATAACTTAAATATCGGATCTAATGAGCCCAATAAGTTACTAGGCCTAACTTGGTATGCCACTTCTGATGAGTTTGGATTTTCTATAGACTCATTGATGACCTCTCATGGTAATACTAAACGTGATTTGCTCTCAATTATCGCTCGCATCTTTGATCCTTTAGGGCTGTTGTCCCCTTGTGTCATTAGCATGAAAATGCTATTGCAACAAATGTGGTTGGACAAGTTATCATGGGATGACACATTGCCGCCTAAAATTAACATGCATTGGCAAAGCATTGTCAAAGATTTGCATCTTTTAAATAATTTTCGCATTCCTCGCATTATAGTTTGTGATACATACAAAGAATTAGAGCTTCATATTTTTACAGATGCGTCTGAGCGGGCATATGGGGCGTGCGTTTATGTTCGCTCCTTAAATGACAAAGGCCGATAAAGCCCACGACAATACCACGATTGGAATTGTGTGGAGCTTTGGTAGGAGCTCGTTTATATGACAAAGTCGTAAACTCGCTTCGAGCAAAGATAAGTCGTGTCTATTGCTGGACTGATTCGACGATAGTGCTGGGGTGGTTACAGATGCTGCCTTGTAAACTTCAGCCATTTGTACGCAACCGCGTTGCTGATATTTTAGAAAAGACAGACACTTGTATATGGAGACATGTTCCAACCTGCATGAACCCGGCAGACTTAATATCTCGTGGTGTCGATATCAGTACTTTGCACAAACTTGATTTGTGGTGGTCTGGTCCCGAATTTTTAATGGAGGATTCGTCTTGTTGGCCATCTCAAGTTAAACATTCTGAGCTCTTACCGGAAACTCGACCTGACGTTTCGTTAAGCGCTGCCGTTAACAACGGTACATTACGTAATGATTTATTTCAGTTTGACCGTTTTTCTAACTATTTACGTCTTATTCGTTCCGTAGCCTATGTATTGCGGTTTATTAGATGTTGTAAAAAACAATTATCAGCTACTAAGTTTTTATCTGAAGATGAATTAAAGGATGCATTAAATTTAATTATTTTGAAATGTCAAAACGAATCGTTTCCAGAATATAGTTTATTGATTAAAAAACAAAGTTTACCAAAAAGTAGTCCTCTCTTAAAGTTTAATGTTTATTTAGACGAAAATAAGTTAATACGTGTTGGGGGACGTCTTGAAAATTCTAATTTTCTTTATAATAAAAAGCACCCATTGTTATTACAGTCCACTCATCATTTTACGAAAATATTATTTGATTACGAGCATAAACGATTGATGCACGCTGGCCCCCAGTTACTGTTAGCTTCTATTAGGGAAAATTATTGGCCTATAGGAGGTCGCAATTTGGCGAAGGCTTGTTATCATAAATGTGTGCGGTGTCATCGAATGAAAGGTAGGGTTGTTACTCCTTTAATGGGTAACTTACCACGGGAGCGCGTCCTTCCAGGTGGTCATCCCTTTGAGACAACCGGCGTAGATTACGCCGGCCCGATGACGTGTGCTAGTCGCCAAGGTCGCGGATGTAGGTTAGTGAAGGTGTATATAGCTATTTTTATTTGCTTCACCACCAAGGCTATACATTTAGAGCTTGTGGGTGACTTAACATGTAAAAGCTTTTTACTAGCCTTATATAGATTTATTTCGCGAAGAGGAAAACCGACTGATATTTTTTCTGATAACGGTACCTCATTTGTTGGTGCGTACAATGAGCTTTCGAAATTTTTAAAAACTAATAGCGATTACTTGGGTGAAAGCATGGCCAATGATGGAATAAAGTTCCATTTCATTCCCGCGTATACTCCTCATTTTGGCGGTCTCTGGGAGGCGGGTGTTAAGTCAACAAAGTATCATCTTCAGCGAGTGTTGGGAAATTGTAATTTGACGTACGAGCAATTTAACACCATTTTAATTCAAATTGAAGCAATATTAAACTCTCGTCCACTAACACCGCTGTCTTCAGATCCTGCTGACTACACACCGCTGACTCCAGGCCATTTCCTCATCGGTCGTCCGCTTACTTCTATATCACAGCCAAAGTATGAAGATCACTCCATAAATCATTTAACTCGTTTTCAAAGAATCGAGCAATTACGCCAACATTTCTGGGCGAGATGGAGTAAAGAGTACGTTGCTGAGTTGCAACAACGCACAAAATGGCGCTCATGTAAGGACGATTTACAGCTGAATTCCTTAGTGGTGATAAAGGAAGAAAATTTACCTCCTCTGAAATGGAAATTGGGACGAATTGTTGCCGTTCATCCGGGAACCGATGGAGTCGTTCGTGTCGCTGACATACAAACATCAACGGGAGTAATAAGAAGAGCATTTAACAGAATCTGCCCATTGCCAGTAATAGTTTCCAGTTGAAAGGTCCCCTTTCAACGCCCGGGGGCATGTTGGAGCGCATCAATCCATATCATAATAAGCTATGCGCTTGTCAATTTTTATTTTCATTTCACCGTCATATTTATATATATTGCTTTGTCACTCGTCGTTCGAGACAATTCTTTGTAATTACGCATTATTAAAAAGACTTCATCCATAACGGCAGCAAAATTATTTTAACTATTTTTCTACTAATTCCTTCAACCAGTGATCGATCTTTTCAAAAATGCTTTAGTTTAAATACGTTTCAGTAAAGAATCGCAAACAGGTAGACGATTTTTTTTAATGAGCTCGCGTGGCACCCATTTATCGAGTTTTGTTTGGTTGTATCGTAAATTTATCCGTATGGCTGTTATGTGATGAAAATTCCCAAACTGAAAACTCTTGAACAAACTTTGTACTACTCTTACTACCACTGCATTAGGTCCATAAACGTTATAAACCTTTTTTGCGGCTTGAGTCACACTTTTTCCTGTTTTTAAATAAAACTTTATAATTCAAATGTATCAAATTTCGTCGTTAGGTTCACTCAATGTGACTGCAATACGAAAAGACTTTTTTCAGAGCTATTATGAAATTATTATGTACAAATTCTGCTCACACTCCACCGTTAATTCCACCTCGTAATGAATATTTGTATTTGTTAAATATTTGTACCATTCATTCATTCGTCCATTTCCAGCCTGGGTCTGGTCTGTCTGTGAGTACAGACTCACAGACAGACCAGACCCAGGCTGGCTCTCCGTAGCACATTGGAGTCTTTCCAATGTGCTACGGAGAGCATGTTAAGATGTCGGTCCCTATTGTTATCATAGACACCTGATAGCTATCGTTACTCATATTAGGGATTATATCTCTCAACCAGCAGTGGAGAAACGTCGTGGATTTAGTTCAATCTCTTCTCCTATATGAAGAAAAAGGTTTACACCCAGCAATGAAAAGTTAGAGGCTGAATCAATCAACCAATCATCCCATTTCTAGGCTCTTCAATGTTATATTCAGTAGCCTATATAGATACCAAAAAGAAGCAACTTTGGTCAGTGTATGCCGAGCATTGAGATCTGTGGCTGAATCATTCAAGAATAATTCAATCAGTATTACTCATATAGTATTTTACATGTACATATTGTAGATATGCAAAAATAGTATCTCTATTATTTGGTGTATTATTCTCTCAATCGATTACACGAACCAGTTTATTATCTCATAAATGTTAAGCTATATATATCTATCTACACTTCTTTTTCAATACGGACTCTTGATGAAATTTCAATATAGATATAATAGCGTAAAACACTTACAGATAAGTGATGCAAAAATAGATGTACAAATAGACAGAGAGAAACTATCTGACAGCCGTATTGTTTTGGGAACATATCGATTGGTTTTTAATTTTATTTTGTACAGGTCTAGTTTTGACGATAGTGAACTGAAAAAAAAAATCCAATTTAAATGCATTTGTTTGGGAGTCATACGCATACATAGTTAGATTTCGGCGATTCGTTTATATTTATATAATTATAGAGCATAGAGAACTCATAAATTTTTATAGATTGAAGAACTATTGGCTGAGCCCAATATCATCGGGGAAACCAAAGCAGCGAGACTCAGCTGGCTCGGCCACATAGTAAGGATGGGAGAATTACTTGGGGAAACCTGACGGCTGTAGGCCCGTGGGGCGCCCCAAGTACCGCTGGTAGGACGAGGTGCAGAAAGACCTACGTGAGCTGGTGACAGCTGACTGGCGTGAGATAGCTCTAGACCGGGATCGCTGGAGACTAGTGGTGTCGGAGGCCGAGATCCACTACGGGTCACTGAGTCAGCGGAGTAAAGTAAAGAGAACTCAGAGCAAATAGAAGGAGTTTCCGCTATAGGTATGTGTTGTCTTTTGCTCTTACCTATTTCCCATGAAGGAAGTACAAGCTAAGTATTTTTTTTAAATTAATTTATTAGGTAATTGACATCGTACTTTCAACCTATTCTATAACATTGAAGTAATAAATGAATAATATCTTATAACATACTCACACGGTCGACTTTTTCTATGGTAAGCAACTTAATGCTTGTGTTATAGGTAACAGCCGACCCCACCACCACTACAGTCCACTGTTGGACATAGGCCTCCACAAGTTCGCGCCCGACATTATGACGCGAACTTATGTGTTTTGCCCATAGTCACCACGCTGGGCAGGCGGGTTGGTGACCGCAGGGCTGGCTTTGTCGCACCGAAGACGCTGCTGCCCGTCTTTGGCCTGTGTATTTCAAAGCCAGCATGGATGGTTATCCCGCCATCCGTCGGCTTTTTAAGTTCCAAGGTGGTAGTGGAACTGTGTTATCCCTTAGTCGCCTCTTACGACACCCACGGGAAGAGAGGGGGTGGTTACATTCTTTAGTGCCGTAACCACACAGCACGACGACGAAACAGCCGACTGTTATAGCTAAAAAAAAATTATAAATAAACACAGAAATAATACATATATAAATAAATACAAATATTACACCAAGACTCAGGCGGATAACGAACCCGCAACCCGTAGAGCAGAAAACAGGGCTACTACAAACTGCGCCAACAGGCTAGTCATTATGTAACGTAAACATATCATAATTATCATTGTAGACACTTGCAACACCAGAAGCGTCGCAAGAGCGTTGCCGACCCTACTCCGGTCCTTTCCAGGAGATCCGGTCTCCTTACTCACCAAAGGAAAACAACATTGCTTGAAAGCAGTACATACGTATTATTTTGATGTGATCTTCTGTAAGGTCGAGATACTTCCTTAGTTAGGCTGCTCCAGATTCTGGTCAGATCACTAAGTCGACGCCATTGGTGTCAACTGTAATTTTTAAAGTTTGCTAACAAAGTCTGCCAACAGTTGTTTTTTTTTTGGGAGTTCTGTTTTATTAGTTTTTAGTATTTTATTAGTTTTTCTTATTTTAGTGATAAATTCAGGATGAATGAAGCGAGGCGGTGAGTACTGTTAATTTAATATTTAGGATAAATTACTGTTTATTGATAATATTTTTTTTCGCAGTGTGGGACGTCCTCCGGCCCGTTGGACCGACGATATTCGTAAGATTGCCGGTGTAGACTGGATGAGGATTGCGGAAAACCGGGATGTCTGGCGCGAACTTGGGGAGGCCTATGTCCAGCAGTGGACTGCAATAGGCTGAACTGACTGACTGACTGATAATTTTTTACCTTAGGTTAGTTAGGTAGGTTAATAGACCAAGCTGGAATTTTTGAGTTTCATGGATATTAAACGTAAGAAGAAAAATAAAATATTGTTTGTAACTGTTTCAAACTAAGCGTGTTTTTTATTTATCCTTGTTTCTTTATCTCATTTTTATGTGGGTGAAGCCGTCGGCAGCAACCTAGTCTACCTAGTGTAGGTACATATTATTTTTTCCAAGTCCTAAAGATTTTTAAGTAGAATCCCTAAGTCAAGTTGAACATCCCTAAGTCCAATGATTTCTATCTCAATTGAAATAACGATACAGCCTGTAATATCCCACTGTTGGGCATAGGCCTCTTCTCCATGTAGAAGAAGGATCGGAGCTTAATCCACCACGCTGCTCCAATGCGGGTTGGCGGATATATTTCCTACTATGAGTAACGATCGCTATCGGGTGTACATGATAACAACCGGGACCGACGGCTTAACGTGCTCTCCGAGGCACGGTGGGGTAACCCACAAGGACTGCACAAACACCCAGACCACGGCAAACATCTGTATGGCCAATACAAATGTTGTCGTGTGCGGGAATCGAACCCGCAGCCGCCCACGCAACAGCCGATCGCAATCCAGTGCTGTAACCGCTGCGCCTGAAATGAAATAAATTATTTTGTATTTTCCTTAATCAAATTAATTCATTAATGTACGCTGATAGACGTTTTAATCAAAATACTCCTAAAATGTACTATTGTGAATACCATTTATGGTCCAAATACTTTGTTATGTTGTTTAAATAATACAATTTAATAATGTCATTCCATTATTTCAAATACAATAAAATAAACTTAGTGATAGTGTAGTGTCTGGGTAGAAGGGATACCAAATACACCTCTTATGATCCGGGACTCTCAATAGGAGGACAATGTGTCACCACGATTGCTGAAGCAGTGCCTTTCAAATTTCTTGGTAGGAAGATTGACCACAAAGGACGAACACCATCCTTAGAGGCAATTGTCGATAATTTCCTTAATGACTTAAATAAGGTAGACCAACAACCATTAAGCAATATCAAAAAAGTTTGGATATACGACAATTATCTTACGTCACGTCTAACTTGGCCTTACCTTGTGTATGACATTAGTGGAACCCTCCTGGCAAAACTAGATGCAAACGTCATAAAGTTATTGAGGTTATGGCTCGGAATTGCACATTCAGCTGACCCCTCAACTCTATTTAGGGATAAAGACAGTTTTGGGATGAAGTTAAAGAAGCCATCGGAACTCTATAAACACCTCAGAGTTACAAAAATGCATGTCTTGGGGCAATCCCAGGATGAAATAGTCTCATCTCTCCCAAAAGACAAATGGGCTACAGAGATTGATTCAAGACTTCAATTCCATAAACAATTTATGGCGGGTGCACAGTTTGGTAGAGCCGGATTAGGTTCTGCAGAGAAAAAAGAAGACCGTGAAATAGTAAAATCCTTTCTGAAACAAGATGAAAATGACAACTACAAAGTGCACGCAATGAATCTAGAAATGCAAAATGAGTGGTTAACCATAGGAGAGTTCTGCATCCCATTAGCCCTGAGATGGCGCACCTTGCTACACGATTGGTCTCCCGCCCTACTAAAATTCTATCTCAATGCCTTCCAAATGACCCTCCCAGACCAAAGTAACCTAGTAAGATGGGGGAAAGCCTCGGATAAAACTTGCTATACTTGTAGGGAGGCAGTAGGTACTGCTAGGCACTTATTGGTAGGTTGCAAGGTGCTGCTTGATAGGGGTTATTACTCACGTCGCCACGATAGAGTACTGGAAATCATACGTGAAGCAGTAAGCCTTTCAGTAGCCAGAGCCCAAAAAGGAGTGACCACAAATCAACGACAAATTAACTTTGTAAAGGGTGGATCAACTGTCAACTCAAAAAGCAAACTTTTCTCAATCATAGGGACTGCACCTGACTGGACTATTTTAATGGATACGTATGACAAGCACTATAAAATCCCAGAGGATGTTGGTGTTTCATCATCCAGACCTGACATATTCCTCTTTTCCGAACACATTAAACATATAGTATTAGTAGAGCTTACTGTACCGTGGGAAACCAACATTCCTAAAGACCACACAATAAAATTAAATAAGTATTACGATCTGACAAACGCATTCAACAAAAATGGCTATGTGGTTAATTTATACGCGGTAGAAGTAGGAGCGAGAGGTATACCAGCAAAATCTCTATATAACCTTTTGAAAGACCTTGGCCTGTCGAGATCTGCAATAAATTCTATTTTAGAACGAGCGTCTAAGGCTGCACTCACAGGTTCCTACCAAATTTGGCTAGGCAGGGCGGGAAACTCGAGCGGTGAAGGTGAGCGTTGATGCGCATCTGTAAAGGAGGCCTCCTTAAACCTACACCCGGGTCGCAAGTCCTGGGAGCTGCTCGGAGTTTCTCCCTCTGCCACACGATGGACCCGGCACCCGCACGGTGAATCCATGGATTGCTAAGAAGTTTGTCTCTCTCTGAAAATGACCATTCAAGTAGCCTATGTTATTCGAGATCTCAAGCCATCTACGTACTAAGTTTAATTACAATTACAATCAACTTACAGCAACAGTAGTTTATGCACGAATGATTGACAAACATACACCCATCTATCGTTACATATTACTATTTATAGTATTAGTTAACCTAGCTTAAGTTACTTCTTGTCCTAACAGACTTCTTAATCGGAATAAACATAAAATTATAAAAAAATGCTTTTACAATAAACGGCCGTGCATAGGTAAAAGGCAGTAGCAATTTTTTTCTGCTTTTGTAAAGTGTTGGTTCCGATTTTTCATGATTACAATTGTAAAATATATTATTAAGTCTATTTTATTACAATTATATATTAATATTATGTTAACATAGATTTAGTTCGAAAAAATTAAAAACTTTAAAATCAATTTTCTCAGATTTTGATATTTATAAGTTACTGCCCTTTACCTAAGCACGGCGGTACAGATAACCCGTTCGCACACTTTTAGTAAAAAGCTACTAATAATAATTATTATAGTATTATTACTATATACAATTCTGTTTTTTAACGTAATTCTTATTTTTAAGTAACAAAGTTTTATTCATTTGTATCGATAGAGTAAAAGTAAATATATATTATTAGTTTTTCCTAAATGATTCATCACCAGCGTCGTAGTTTCATCGTCAATAAAAATGTCATCTCCGAATTGAATATCGGAGGTCGTTCGATTGCGTATCTATCAAAACTCTTACAACCCATGTCAAGTATCTTTCTACTCCCCATTCCACTGAGGATGGAACTTGGGAGGCATGGCAGTCGCGTTTCAACCTCGACGCGGTTCGGACGTCCTTTTGGTATAAAAATATTCCCGCCTTTCGTAAAACGATTACCGCATCAATCAAAGAAAACAATGGATAACGCAATAATTACAGGTATAGTTTTTTTTATTTAATTTGCTAGTTAATAATCTGTGAGAAAACGGCGTTTTCTTTATCTACCGGTTAACGCGTGCGGTTGATCTGTTCAAGTTGAGCTTTCTTTTAGATTAAAATTTCTTGGAAAATTTTCTTAGATTATTTTTTTATAAGACGAAAACAAATATTATTGGCGACCATAGTTACAATTATTTTCTTACAAAAAGTAGCGATTATGAGTTTTATCATTAGACTGGATTTGTTTATGTATGACATTTATATATCTTTTAATATATTTCTTCGAGAATCGAGGAATAAAACAAGCAATACTGGAGACTTTATGAAGAATAATTTTTTTGATTTAATCATTTAACTAAATTAGAATCTACCTAAATTTAATAATAGTACAATATTATTATACATATTTACAATTACAACTTAAGAACAAAACAATAACAAAACAAGTTGTGACAATTGGGTCTTTATATTCTAAGAAAATTAACAGAAAACATTTTTAAACAAAAAGTTCCGAAAATTAAAACGATGTTTGACCGTGAATTTATTACTACGGTTGTAATTGCCGATATGTTTACATTAACGTATTTCTTTGTTTGTTTACCTTGTACCAATGAATTTTCATATACTTCGTTACCTATTCTACTATACCTGTTCTGAATTTGGTTATATCAAGACCTTTATTTATTTTTATACTGTATCGTCGTATCGTAATGTTTATGTTTATCCCTCTTTACGACAATACGTCATCCTTGATTTTACCAGCTTTGATATTTGTGAATTAATATATATGTACCTGTATACCTGTTCTGTTTGTATATAGAGTCATATTTTAATGCCGATATTTTGTCATAAACAGGCGTTTTAAAATACGGAGAATTTTTTGGTCGGACTGTCACTCCTGTGCAAGTTCGTTGTTGAAGATAATATTTATTTTTTAATAATTAGGAATTTTAAAAAATATCGATTAAGAAGATGATAATAATAAAAACATATAAAAAAACAGGGAAAGTAAACAATATATATATAGTATAATAAAAATATTTAAAAAGTACGCAAAATTATACAATTACGAAAAAAAAAATTCAATAAAAGGCTGTTCATCATTCTGGTATATAAATAAGAATAACAAAATAACACAATTACAATAAACAAAACCTATGACACGTTACCATTAAATAAAGTAATTTACGCAAACATTGCATTCAAACTCGAATACACGCTACAAGTAACAATATACAAGTCATTTAAATATTAACGTTCAATCGTGCAGCCACTGCTTTCGTACTTCGAAAACGCTTTAAAATAAATCATTTCGTTGAATAAACGCATTACCAGCTCATACTAGCTGTCACCCTTCATGCGTAACGTTTTAATTTTAAGCGAGGCATTCGACAATGTGAACACTAGCTGCGTTTCTATTACCTCAATATAATAATACTAAAATTTTGGTTACACCAAGCCCTTTGTACGCCTCACGTTTCGTAGGGGAGAAGAGCCCTTTGGTGTAACAATAGGATAGCTCCGTGAAATATGCTACGAAGGGGTCACGTGGGGAGCTGCTCTGGGCCCCTTACAATAAATGAGCGATAGCGTGCCTTTTATTAGCTGTACCTTATCGATACAAATCAGGATTTATACTCATTACTAACTCAGTTTATTGGTAGGGTTTTTTTGTTTACTGATACTCTGTAATTCAGACTTATTCATTAAATTTAAAAGAATAATTCGAAAACAGGTTTCATTATGCAACTTTATAATTAAAAATTCAAACGGATTACATTTATATAGAAACTATTTCAATTCTTGCAGTTCTTCTATACTTATTTTAATTCAAGAATAACGAATACTTATCTTATATTTAAAACTCTCGTGTCACAATGTTAGTTACAATACTCCTCCGCTACGGCTGGACCGATTTTTATGAAATCTTGTGTGTATATCGGGTAGGTCTATTGAGGGGTTAATATCATATATGACAAAACAACGTTTGCGGGGTCAGCTAGTTTTTAAATAACTCTATGTATTAGTACATCATCTTATGATATTATGGAATATGAATGAGAAATATTTTTGAAATGTTCTCTATGAACTAAGCAGATTCTAGTCATAAACTGGACTTCTTTTATTATTGTATACTAGTTGATATTATGATAATATAGTAGTGGCTTAGGCATTGTTAAGTGATGAATGCTGATTATTAAGATTGGCGAAATTTCTTTGCTTGTTATGATGGAAAAAATTGATGTTGGTTTATAGATTTCTTAATGTACAGATTAACAAATAATTTACGAGCTAAATTAAAGCTAAGCTTAATGCTGTAACCACACATCAATTAAGCTAAGCTTTAATTGCTGTGTGGTTACGGCATTAAAGAATATAGACACCAGGGGGTGTCTATATTCTTCCCGTGGGTGTCGTAAGATGCGACTAAAGGATAACACAGTTCCAATACCAACTTAAAAGGCCGACCGATGGTGGGATAACTATCCAACTGCTGGCTTTGAAATACACAGGTCAGCGTCTTCAGACAGCCCTGCGGCGGTCACCAACTCGCCTGCCCAGCGTGGTGACTATGGGCAAAACACACAAGTTCACACCATTGGGTGGCCTACGTCCAGCAGTGGACTGCGATAGGCTGAATTGATGAAGTGATGAATTTACGAGAGATATATCCTAAAGCAACATTAACGATATTCAAATCCCTTTATAGATAGTAACTGATTTTTTAAAGCCTATAGACGTGTTTAGAACTTCGTGTATATTTGTATTTTTATTAGTAATCTGCTTTATCTCCGCTAGTGTTTGTTTATTGTGTGTTTCTAATTCCGTACAAAGATTCGTTACGTGCGGTTCGCATACCACGTTAATAAATTTGAACAAACTGACAGTTTACGAATTTTTAATGTCACAGTCAAGGTCTAAATACAGCAAACACGTAATATTCTGTAGAGGAGAAGGTGGTAATGTGGCCCCTGCAGGTATATTGGCCCCCTTGCATATTTATAATTTAGAAACGCGTAGTCTTGTATAATTTACGTGCAATGTGGAGCTCTTGTGACAGCTACCTAATAGTAAGTAACAAATCTGTGGGATGGCGTAACGTTCTTTTTTTATTTGAAGTTATTCGAAGAACGCAATGGAAAACATTTCAAACCGCTCTGTATTTTATTCATTTTTTCTGGAAAAACTAAGTTTTACGTTGTGTCATTTGGACATTGTATTTGAGAAACGTTTTCCTACTGGATTTTGAAGGTAATTATGCAAAAACATTTGATAATTATATGTATTTTGGTTTGGTTATAAATTCATTAATACTTGTAATATGGCCCCCTCACATTGTTCCTATTATGGTCCCCTTTTTAATTTCGTTTTCAGATGCCTTGACTCATTCTGCGACTCTCATCTTCGAAGGGAAGGATAACATGGGATCCTGATCAAATGAAAAAGGCAGTTGAAGCTGTAAGGACAAAGATTATGAGCTACGCGGACGAGGGGGTGGACGCACCTTGGACGTGGTGAAGGTGAAATGGGCAGCGGCAGCAGTGGGTGGTAATCGACGACGCCAGAGATTCAGTACATCCAGTGGTAGCTCTGAAAGTGACGCAGTCGTAGAAACTGACTTTGAATATAACCACGATGTCAATTCAAATAAAAAAAACCTGAAAGTTTAGATACGAGCTGCATATTTTGTGAAGCCAGTTATCTCAGACATGATGAGGAGAGGATTCTGTGCCAATTTTACAATTTATGGGCTCAAACAGTATGTGCAGGCCCTGAAGGCGAATATTGTATTTGTGATTTTTGCCGTTACGTTTAATTAAAATCCAATACATTTAATTTGGCCCCCCGGGGGCCATATAACCCTCACTTAATGTTTTGTTGTAAAATTTTAATTTTTGAGAATAAATAAGTTTGTGATTATTCTGTAGTTATTTTATTTATTCAACAGTTAGGCATGCATAAGCCAATGAGTAAGGAAGACTATAACGTACTTGCTTTATTTATAAGTGTAGTATTTTTTACATGAGGCCTCAAAAACAAAGTAGGGGGCCACATTACCACCTTCTCCTCTACTTTTTCTAAGAGAATTATTGAAATAGGGAATCTGGTGTGATAGATAACATATGCGCTACATAGAGTCTTGCCCTGACTAAAAATTTTAAAGCGTAGGTACATTTCACAAACGAATTAATACCTTTTATGCTAAATACATTTGACAGCAAAACTTCACTATGTAGATTTTTATTTACATTTTGTACAAAAATGTAGTTTACGTATTTTCTTTACCGATTTTTACGGTTGAATACGAAAAAAATTAAATTATTTATAAAATTGTTCGATAAGTTTTACATTTAGCGATGATCACAAAATATTAACGAATACGCGTTTTTAGGATCGAATAGCAATTTTTTTTTGTACCGTAACTTAAATTTTGATTTCAGTAAAATGTTTTAACGTAAATTTCCACCATCTACCAGAGTTCCTAAGATTATTACGGCTACTCTAAATCTCTAAAATTAAATAAAGTATTTTTTGAAGTGAAACTACTTTACGCGCATGAGGGTAAAATTTGAGAGAACGTGTGACGCGGCAACGTCGGGCGCGGTCAGTACTTGGATGTGTGACTGCCTGGGAATACCGCGTGGCTTTTTGTTGTTTTTTTTATTAATTATTTTTATTAGTTTTTTTCAATTAGTTTGGCAAAGAAGTTTCACTTCTGACATGTGTAGGTACTTTGTACGCACACAAACTTTTTGTACATTTGTGTTGATTGTCCTAAAATGTTAATGAACACGTTTGATCTACGACCTCTATGTTTTTAGATAACTTCTATTAGAATAACCCTACAAGGTGACAGCCTTTCTGACAGCATCGCAATTGAGATATCAAAAGGCTGTGTTTATATTGTGCTTAAATCATATTACTTTTATGATTCTAGATCCTTTTGTGAAAATAATCAATATTATCACTATATTATTAATATCATAATCATATTCTAACTTGGTAAAGGTGCTTGCTAACAGGCGAGAAGTAAGAGATAGAAAAGTAGCAGATTTGAAAAATGCAACATTTTCTCTATGTATCCAGAGGGGGAGCTGTACTAGTTTCTGAATCATGAAATATTGTAAAATATTTATTTAGATTAAGTGAGAACCAGCAAAGTGACAGTCGAATTCGGTTATATCTAAATATAATAGTAATGCAGAAGTTTTTAAGATGAACAATAGAACAAAAAATACGTGTCCTTACTCAATTCCTACCGTAATAACGTTTTAACTTTGTAGTTAGATGATATTACTAATAATAGATCCAGTACAATTTTGATTAAAACGCACTTTTTAACCGCCTTCTAAAAATGGAGGAGAATAATCAACTTAGTGGACCGCTTTCGATGATTTTTTTTTAATCGAAAAGCGAGGCGCTACTCACTTGTTCTCTGATTAGTCACGGGATATTATCTATGAGGTTGAAATCTAGGACAAATCTAGATGATGAACCGTGATGATCATGAGATGAGAGTGATCGTCCCTTAAGGGAGGATTTCAAGTAATTCCCTACATAAAGCGATGGAATAAAGAGTTAAGATTTTCTATAATATGTAGCTTTGCTATTGCTAAATTAAAAAAAAGTACATTATATTAGGTATTAAAGGGGGGATAGTAAGTATGACAGTTGCCACATTTGGTCATAGGTAATTAGGTATTATAATTATATTTTTAACTAGCTTCTGCGCGCGACTTCGTCGGCGTGGACTCCGCTCCTATTGGTCTTAGCGTGATGATATATAGCCTATAGCCTTCCTCGATAAATGGGCTATCTAACACTGAAAGAGTTTTTCAAATCGGACCAGTAGATCCTGAGATTACCGCGTTCAAACAAACAAACAAACAAACAATCAAACAAACAAACTCTTCAGCTTTATTATATTAGTATAGATGAATTATACATTAGATAATTATGATTACTGCAAAGCTAAGCAGTATGAAGCTGCTTGAAACAGCTATTAAAAATGATATGAGATGAGACGATGAGTATTCAATGTGAGCAAATCCTATCTAAAAGAAGGCCAGGTTAATAAGGCAGCGAGGCACGACGTAGTCACGGCGAGTGAAATTTGCGATTCAATGAGCAATCGGCGCGTCTGAACATCACATACAGTCTATTGTACTGGTCACATTCGGATATTGTGTAATACGTTTATCCGACCGTCAATAACAGCTGTTATGAGTTTATTATTTATGTACATGACGTCGCGTTGGCGCAGCGGTCACAGCACTGATTTGTGGCTATTGTGCTGGCGGTTGCGGGTTCGATCCCCACACATGACAAATATTTGTATTGGCCATACATGTTTCCCGTGATCTGGGTATTTGTGCAGTCCTTGTGGGTCTCCCCACCGTGCCTCGGAGAGCACGTTAAGCCGTCGGTCCCGATTGTTATCATGTACACCTGATAGCGATCGTTACTCATAGTAGGGAATATATCCGCCAACCCGCATCGGAGCAGCGTGGTGGATTAAGCACCGATCCTTCTCCTACATTGGGAAAGAGCCCTATGCCCAGCATTGGAATATTACAGGCTGAAGCGTAGGTATATAGCATCCACGGGCTCTTAGTCGCAATATTGCTCATAAAAGTTCGTTTTATAGGTAATAGACTTCAGATCAGAACTCCGAAGATTGCTTAGAAAAGCTAGGATGGAGTCGCGGGTGGTTTTTTTGTTATAGGTACATATTACTAAAAATATAATATTATTACGATTTAAGAACTTTCTTTTGTATGTCTGGTTATTTGGCTCGTATAATTACCTTATTTGAAATAATTAATAACAATTTAGTGCACTTACTATGTTGACGTATATTTTGTTGCGATTTTGGCTTTAGATTTTGTAATGAAAAAAAAAAACAGCTTAAAATCTTTAGAATTGATTTTATTTCCTCGTGGTAGAAAGTTTCATTAGGACAGTTGTAATTTGGGTTCTTGCTTAGCGTAGATAAGTATTTCTACTTCAACGAATATTGGTCTTAGTGTTCTTTGTGGGTTTCGAAGAGCGTTCCAGCCATCTAATCTATCTCATAACGAAAATTATTGTTGATAGTAAGTACAGTTAAAAGTATTGTGTCCATATCCATTCTGGTTACAACTGGCTTAATCTGGTTTTATCTTTTAATAATACTCTTACCCTTTAGGGTAACAATGAAATAGAGTTTTAGTTAAAATGAATAGATATGCTTTAATTATTGCTCTTTTAATTTTTACTTTAAAAGTTACTTCTGCTTTGGCAATATTATTTTCTCTAATGAGTTTTTCAAAGATTGTTAGCATTAATCTATTACTCTGCTGTCTGATTGTGTCGTCATATTAAAGGTATTTCGAATAACCGATCAACAAAACAAAAATCGAAATTAAATTGTGTTTATTAATCTCTCTATAAATAATCATCACTAAGTCAGTAGCACTGTAATTCTATAGGTATAGTAAGATATTTACTTTATTCCTTTTTGGTTATTTTGAGTCATTTTCAACATTGCAAATGTCATGGTCACAGACGCACCCTTGACCAAATATTTTTATATTTAATTTATAATAAATAATTATGGCATTACACTTCCTAGTGGTATCAATAGATCTCCTTTTCTTTTGATTTGTAACTGTCGTCTGTCACAATATATTCAATACTAGCTGCTGCGCCCGCGACTTCGTCCGCGTGGAATTTAACAAAAAAGTTATTGTTCAGTTCGCAGTAATAAAAAAAAATCCGAAATTAAAAGTAGCCTAAGTTACTCCTTATTATATCAGCTATATGCCAGTGAAAGTCCCGTCAAAATCGGTCCAGCCGTTTCAGAGATTAGCCGGAACAAACAGACAGACAGACAAAAATTATAAAAAAAAATTATTTTGGTATAATTATGTTCCGTGTATAGATCCATATGCATTTAGTAAAAAGTGGTTATTTTAATTTTAAAAACAGACACTCCAATTTTATTTATTAGTATAGATTATCATTTCGAAATCCTGTGTCAAGGTTTAAAAATATAACATAAAAAAGGCGCGAAAATTAACTTACAAATAATAAAATACGTCACCAACTATTATACATTTTCAGTATCCATTTCACTTACTACGCTCAACAAATTTTTGAAACTAAAAACAATTTTAATTTGTTAAATATAAACTATAAAAATGATTATATTAGTCATTATAATTTAGTATGAAAGCCTAGAAGTTACGTAGTTGCTTATTTTAATTAGTCGTTACTTGGTTAAGGTTATCCGGTCGAGTTGTGATGGCTATTTATGTCATTAGATAATTACCTATATCTATATTCTCATATGTCTTATAATAAATTGTGACCTATATTACATATTCTTGTAATATTTTGTATTTATTTCAATTAAAAAAAATCTAGCTATTGTAGCTAAATAAGTTTTACTTAGTAACATATAGGAAGGGTGTTCTATTATGAAGATAGATACATTATACTTTGTCCATTTTATTATTAGTCTTTTGACAGCTCCCGCCCATGAAGTTTCGTATTGTTTAACTAAAAAAAATCATAGATGTAATATCGTAGTTCATGGACAGGCACCGCCCCCTTAGTGATTATGCCAAATATAACGATAAATACGATTGTGCCACAGATTACAAATAATCGGTAGAAATAAACGCTAACATGTAAATGAGGTGTAATAGGTATATTATTAAATCAGGAAGATAACAAAATTTTAGATTGAAACCATTAAATTAAAAATATTAAAATTATATAAAGTTTTAATTTCTTCTTATTGTAAGACGTACAAATAATAGAAATAAAATAGTTTAATTCCTTTTATTAACATAAGTCGTTAAAATCATCACTTACATAGTAGATTCGTCCGATGAGGAGTCTTCAGTAACATTAAAGTCTAGAGGTGTTCGTTATATTAGGTAGCGGATAAAATCACCTATTATTTTTAAATCATTTTATCACTTATTATTTTTTTCACCTGGGAAGCGTGATATAATATCACGCTTCCCAGGTAAGGTTTGAAAGAATATTTTTATTTTTACTACTTTACCTCAAATGTACACAAAGCCAAATTGTACTCTATGGTCACAAAATTCCTTTTAATGTCCAGAACATCGTATAATATGTTAGTCCCATGTCAAATCGTATTCTATTGTAACGGACTAAGAACTACTTTCCTTTGAATGTCCAGAACATTCACGTTGCGTATAATATCTTAGCTTAGTCCCATGTCAAATTGTATTCTATTGTAACTGAATAAGAACTATTTTCCTTTCAATGTCTTTTGAAATAAATTTTAAAAATATTTTAGTTCGTATTATTATTTATATTATACTACACTACACGTTAAGACTTATTTTTTTCATATTATTTCGTTTTGTTTAACGGTTATATTGTCAGTATGGACAACGCGTTTGTTCTCGTATGATGTTCGTTATTTTCGTGAGTTTATTTACGAATTTTACGATTGCGGTGTTGCGTTTTGAGAAACTGTAAATATAATTAATAATTATAATTAAGTTGTTTATATAATTAAGTATAGTTATTTAGTGAGTAGAGTAAAATGCCACGAAAAGGACAAATGTGGAATTATTTTACTGTGGTTGATGAAATTGCAAAAAAAGCGCAATGTAAATATTGTAAAAATATACTTTCATTTAAAACTACTTTATCGAATTTAAAAAAAAATATATGAAACAAAAGCATTTAATTATATATGAAGAAATAAGTAGAGAAAATAACAGGAATGAAAATAGCGGTAAGTTTATTTTATCTTGTATCTGTAAATGAGTAATTCTTGTATTTATTGAAGTGAAACTTCATTAGAATCGCTGTGATTTCAAACCGGATGCAACGGCAAAAAGACAGGGAAGGACGAGCCGCGGTGCAAGCCGCTAATTTTAAATTAGTTTTTTTTTAATTAGTTTGCCATAGAAGTTTCACTTCTATCGTGTGTGAATCGCACACACACATTTTTTTTGTTATACTTTGGATATCTCAGAAACGGCTGTAACCGTTTTGATGAAATTTTGTATACAGATAGTCTTTCAGTTTAAGTATCCTATATGGAATATGCATTTGATCTTGTTAAAATAATTTGATTTAAACCATCTTCTTATAGTTTTACATATTTATTTAATTTAAGAAAGAACAGTTACAACGTGGTTACAACAAAATCATAACTATATAAGCATCCGCCTTAGTCCATAGATAACATACATAAAAAACTAAAATGTTGCCAATATAAATGTACACTACTAACACGCCTCCTTACATTTATATTGCAAAACAATTACATATTATACAAAGTTTATTATAAGTCATTATCAATTTACTACTTTAAATTTAACATCTGTCTAAATTTTGTGTGTTTAACGTTTCCCAATGCCTTTGTAAATATATCTGCAATATTATTTTTTGACTCTATTTTCACAACTTTAATAATACCTTTTTTATAGCTTTCATGAACATAATAATAATTTACCTCAATGTGTTTAGAGTTTTTCGTAAAATTACCATACTTAGAAATACTTAATGCACCAGAATTATCTTCAAATATTTTAACAGGATTACAAATCTTTACAAACACATCATTACAAATATTAATTAAAAAATTTATCTCAGTTACAGCTTCTGACAATGCAATATACTCAGCAAACGTCGATGATTTGGTTACACAATTTTGTTTCTTTGACTTCCAATAAACAACATTACCAAACAATCTAATACAATATCCAGTAGTTGACTTACGATCTACAATATCTCCTGCCCAATCGGCGTCTACATAACAATCTAGAATATCAGCATTACTATTATTACAATATGTTAATTTAAGATCTTTTGTCAAATATAAATACTTTAAAACTCTCAAAGCATACTTAAAATGTGTCTCATTATAACAGTTTTGAAATCTGCTTAAGTAATTTACACTGTAGGATATATCAGGTCTAGTACCTGAACTAATATACAAAAGAGCACCAATCAAATTTCTATATTTTACATCTTCATTAATATCAGATTGTTCCAATTTTAAATTTATTTCCATAGGAGTTTTAAACAATTTTGCATTCTCTATATTATAACGTTTAGCTAAAGACTCAATATAAGATTTCTGACTTAAAGTTAAGATATTATTTTGATTATAAATATATTCAATCTCAATACCAATATAGTTTTTTACTTTACCAATATCCTTCATTTTAAATCTTTCAGACAATTTAGTTTTTATTTCAGCAATAACTTCTACATTTTCACAACATATTAATAAATCATCAACAAATAAAAGAATATAAACAGTTAAGTTGTTCTCCCTTCTAACATACAAACAATAGTCATATTTACTTCTGCGAAAACCAAAATTAGTCAAGAAATCATTAAAACATTCGTACCATGCACGGGGGCTTTCTTTTAAACCATACAATGATTTATTTAATTTATACACTTTATCAGTTCCATTTTCATAACCGATTGGTTGCTTTACATAAACTTCAGATAATACCCTACCATTTAGAAATGCTGTTTCAACATCCATTTGATGAATTATTAAAGAATTTTGACAACAATAAGATAATAGTAGTTTAAGTGTTGGCATTTTAGCGACAGGAGAATATGTGTCATCAATACAATTTGTTTGCTGAAAACCTCTTACTACTAACCTTGCTTTGTATTCGTTTTCACTCTTCTTTTTATATACCCATTTCACATCAATTACCTTTTTGTCCTTTGGAGGTTTTTTGACTAGAGTCCATGTGTTATTTTTCATTAAACTGTCCATCTCACGATTCATTGCTTCTTTCCATTCCTTTGCCTCATTACATGTAGTCGCCTCCTGAAAATCAGTTGGAACCAAAGCGTCGCAGTAGTTACAGTATATACAATAATAACCGAATTCTTCATCAAAACGAAGTGGAGGTTTGACTTGTCTTCTTGATCTTTTATTTTGCTTTTCATCTTCACTTTCTGCTACACTTGTTTCATCATTTTCCGAGTACTTTATTATATCTTTTTCCCTTTGTGTCTTTTTATCTTCCTTTTCCTCTTTTTTAATTTTATATTCAATATTATTTTCTTCCTCATCTTCAAAACCACACAATTTAACATCTTCCTCAATTATATCACAATTTCTAGCAATAATAACTCTGTTGTTAATTAACACTCTGTATCCAGTATCGGTATAACCAAGTAAAATTCCAACTTCTGCTTTCTTATCCCATTTAGACCTTCTCCGTTCTTCGGGAATTCTTACAAAAACTCTACTTCCATACATTTTTAAATTTTGAACAGATGGCTTCCTTTTAAAAAATATTTCATACGGTGTTTTCCTTTCAATAGTATTCGTTAACGTTCTGTTCTTAAGATAAGCAGCTGTTTTAATTACTTCTGGCCAAAATCGTCTTTCTACCTTTGCTTCTGATAAAAGACATCTACCCATATCCATTAATGTACGATTGTATCTCTCTGCTGTTCCATTCAATTGATGAACATATGCTGGACAGGGTTTTATTATTATTCCTTTCTCTTTTGCGAACTGAAAAACTCTTGCATTGATATATTCTTTCCCATTGTCACATCGGAGTTCCTTTATCATCTTTCCTGTCAGGTTTTGTACTTCATTTACATATTGCACCAAGTAGTCGTAAACCTCATTCTTTGATCTGATACAATAAACTTTGACTAATTTGCTGTAATCATCGATAAAGCTCAAAAAATATTTTTCTCCATTACATCCTGTAGTCTGATGTGGCCCATTTAAATCCGTATGAACAATCTCTAATATCCCCTCTGCTTTTCGTCGATTATTATGAAATGGTAAGTTATGCATTTTATTTTCAATACATATTGCACATTTTAAATATTCATATTCAATTTCTTTAGGTAAACCTTCTAATGACTCATTTTTACACATTAATTCCAAATTATTAAAATTAATATGGCCCAAAGTACGATGTAGTTTTTCCTTTACCGTCATATCCTTTTTACTCATATTTGCTTCCAAACTTTCTTCATACACGTAACTTTTCATCTTATACAATCTTTCATCCTTAATTGCAATTGCTATAACCTTTCTATAATTGTTGTAAATTTTTGACAATTTCCCTCTTGAAGTGATTGAATATTTGTCAGTAATTTTAGAATAACTTAATAAATTTGCCTTCATTTCTTTTACAAAGAAAACATTTGTCAGTGTCACTTCAGATATTTGACCATAGACTAAGAAATAAGTTTTAATATTACCAATTTTTGTAGCTTCTAATATTGTTCCGTCACCAATTTTAACTTTAACAGGTTTATTTAATATCTCATATGAATTGAAGTACTCATCAGTATTAATAATATGATCTGTGCATCCACTGTCTAGTAACCAATTTATTTGACCTTTCTTTGGCTTATCATTCTCCCTCTTTGTGTAAATATTATTTGCGATAGTAGTATGAAAACTGTTACTTTGACTCTCTTGATTATAATGGTGATAATTTCCTGAGCCTCGTCCTCTGTTAATATAGGAACCACGTCCTCTATAATTTGGCAAACCACGTCCTCGATAATTAGAAAAACCACGTCCTCTATTATAGGAAAAACTATGTCCTCGACCACGGTTTACATATCCAGATTTACATTCTCTTCTCAGGTGGCCAGGTTTTCCACAATTGAAACAAATATATGATGGCTTGGAGTCTGCTTTAAAAGCGTTTGATGTATCATTTAACGTTTCACTCACATTTTCTGTATGTTTCAATTTTATTTTACTCTTTAAATAGTCAACTTTCCTTTCACCCTCTGGCAAGACATCAATTAAATCACCTATGTAGCTGTAACTTACTGGTAGTGCTTTTAACATATAATTTAGTTTTTCTGTTTCTGATACCATTGCACCTGCTTGTTTTAACTCGTTCACAGCTTTTTCAAAGTCATCGAAAAATAATGACACTTCAGAATAATTTTTCAATTTGATACTTTCGAGGTTATGTCTACATACTATTTGCAACGCTGTTGATTTTTTCAAATACATCTCGTCGAATTTCTGTATTATTTCGTAGGCTGAATCAAGTTCACTTATATATTCCAACTGCTTGTTGGTTATTGCACTATAGATATAGTTTGTTGCTTGGACATCTCTGTCGTCCCACTCATCTTTGTCGGTTGCAATTTTCGCTCTCATTACAACATCCTTGCACTTTTTGAACTGCAGAAACTTGAGTATTCGTATTTTCCAATTACTATAATCCATACCATCGAAAATTGGAATATTTATATCACTTTTAGTCGCCATTTTTTTTTCTTTGTTCGTTTTAGAATTCCGTCACGTTATACTTTCCGAAACTTTTCAACCTTTTATTAACTTTTTTTCAACCACGTTTCAACCACGCTCTGCTACCATGTTAAAATAATTTGATTTAAACCATCTTCTTATAGTTTTACATATTTATTTAATTTAAGAAAGAACAGTTACAACGTGGTTACAACAAAATCATAACTATATAAGCATCCGCCTTAGTCCATAGATAACATACATAAAAACTAAAATGTTGCCAATATAAATGTACACTACTAACAGATCTCACAAATAATAAGAGTTGACCTAAAGGTTGTAATTACCAGGTCAAAAAATCCCAAAAAAAATTTGATCTCACAAGAGTTTCCCAGTTGGTTAAAAAAAAAATATTATCACGTAAAAAATAATAAGTGAATTAAAAGTAGCGTAACGTTATAACGTAATATCAAAATGTAGCCGTTACGCCCATCTCTAATTAAAGATTAGCTCGTGTGCATAAATTATCAAATGCAATGTCACGGTCCCAATCAGACATTACGACTCTCTTAGTTCTCTCGTATATATAATTTTTACGATTATAGTATTTATTTTCATATCAATAAATATGGTATTATAAAAAAAATTAGCGATACCGATTATTCTTTATCACATCACTATACCTTGTCAGTCGTCGATCTGTCAAAAGACTAATAATAAAATGGACAAACTATAATAAATGAGTGAATGAGAGTGAAGGGGTGTTGCCAAACTTATCTTTATTACTAGCTTCTGCTCGTGACTTCATCCGCGTGGAATAGGAACAATTCTGTCATACATGATTCTTTCGAAAATTTGTTTACGCAGCGCACGCAGCGGAAGCTCTCAAAAGGAAAAAATACCCCGATTTTGAAACATTCTTCATTGGTGCTCCTCTCCTATTGGTCTTAGCGTGATAATATAATAATAGTGATGATATAATTTTTGAAATCGAACCAGTAGTTCCTGAGATTAGCGCGTTCAAACAAACAAATAAAAAAACATACTCTTCAGCTTTATTATGTCAGTATAGAATATAGATTAATAAAGGTATGTATTATGAAATACGAGGTTTCATGTGCACGTACACATTTTCTATGCTTCAATGATGCTTCGTTTATACGTCATCAAAAATAAAGATCATAAATTTGCACATCAGTCTGTTATAAAAGCTTGTCACGATATTTAAGTACTCGTATTTACTTATAGTACGGGATCCCTAGTACATATTAATTATTAAGTAACTAAAAGAAATAAAAAATCAGAAAAATAAAATCAATTTTTGATGACCTTACGACGTCATCACATTGATGACCTCGTTAGGTCATCAAAAATTATTACTAACCAGCAGATTTTTTTTTCTTTTAGTTAGTTAATATTTATATAATTTGATGGTAATATTGTCCTACAAATTGCGTGGTACGTTATCCCGGTCCTACGCTCACTGCTGCTCTATCTCCTGCACATTTTAGTCATGGGCGTTTTAGTTTATATTCCGGATTTTCAGAATCTCGATACAAGATTTATGCTACTGGGTGCGTTCAGTTATTTTTTTAAAAGAGTAACTGCGGAGTTTCTTGGCGATTCTTCTCTGCAGAATATAAATTCCGAATCTGCGGTATCTTCTCTTTAACTATATTAAGCTATTAAAAATAAATATAATTTTCTTTTGTATAATGACACTTAAAAAGTGCTCTTAAAGCCTACTTGTGTAAAGTTATTGTTGATGATTTTGATTTTACATTATTTTGTTTGGACTTCTCGGCTGCTTAAGTTAAAAAATATCTTAACCAACGAATTCGTGAGTATATACTAGTTCAATATATCGTTACTCCTATATTCATGCGACTCATACCAGGGACAGCGCAGAGCTAGTTAAACCTTACTGATCTCCCAGAGGGGGTCTAATCTCGTTACGAGCAAGCCGTCCTTGGATCGTCATATGAAATATGTAAAAGTTGTATTGTACTCCGAAATAACCAAGAATGTCTCTTGATATTTGGTATTGATCTATATAAAAGTTAGATAACTTTATTTATTTATTTATTTATTCGTATTTGGGAAATAAGCAGTACAACATAACACAGAAAATTTGTGAAAACAACGAGATATCGCTTAAATCAGTCAAGTTTCCACTAATAACGAATACAAATAGGAAGCAGAAAGTAAAAAATGTGATATACATAATAATTTAACAATCAAATACAAAATTATAACTCATTAAATTAAATGCTTAAAAATTAACAATCTAAGTTAAAAAAATAATTTAATATAATAGTAATCTAAATAAAACAAATCGAATCTAAGTTAAACTTGATAATTAACTTACTGTGCATTGATGAGAGAGAGATAGGACTTGTATTGCTTCACCAATGTCGTTTCTTTTTTCTATTTGCATAAGTTGTAAAACATGTATGACGTTCAAAATTCTAGTAAAATGAGATGATTAATTGATTTATATATTGAGCCTGTTACATCCCACTGCTGGGCATAAGCCTTTTTCTCCATGTAAGAGAAGGGTCGGAGCTTTTCGAAAATATTCTCCACTATGAGGAACGATTGATGCCAGGTATGATAAGAACCGGGATATGATAACAACAGTTTAACGTGCTCTCTGAGACACGGTAGGGAGACATACAAGGACAGAAGTTGAATAAGAAACTCTAGAGAGAGATAATTGTAAATTTTGTACTTCTTAACCACTTTGTACTCTGTCTGACAATTATAGGTAGTCAAGTAGATTGGAAGAGATCTCTTTTAGAGATAAGTCCACGTTTGGCATTTACCTTCACATATGGAATGTTTCTATTTATTTTTAGTACAATAAAGTGTATATAAAAAGTAATTCGTGTTGTTACTCAATTACCAAAGTAAAATTGGAGTAGATTGAATAAAACCAGACAATTATCTTTTATGGAACTTTTCCAGTATTTGTTAGTAAAAAGTAATAATATTTGCTTTATCATTTGTTAATAATAATGAATACTACTAGTATGTACACACGTAAAGTGTTAGTTTTATTCTTGAACTTTTATTTTAACTAATTTCGTCTGGAAGAAATAATGAATTAATTACAAGACATTATGTTGTTCTACACAATCTCTAACTGATTTTGAGCTCCTCTTTTTATATATTTGTTGTTTATATTGAATATCCTTTTTACAGGCACATGCTCGAAAGGCTGAGAAAGCTCAATTAATTTACAAATGACAATTTTAAAGAACATTTGTAGATATATTCGCAACTTTATAACATATAGTCAAGTATATCGGACCTAGACACGAAGCAAATTGTATTACAATACAATATTTTAGTTATATTTAAAATTATTGCAATAAGCTTTTTTCATTTTGAATATCTTATAGCAGCTTGTTTTTTTCGATTCAACTATGCAAATATTACAAAATTACAATTATCTATTCTTTTATAACTATTAAAGTGATAGGAAAATGATAGACGGACATACATTTTTGCAGGTGCCTTTGGGGGCTAAAACCATCTACACTAATATTATAAAGAGGAAAGATTTTTTTCTTTGTTTGTATTGAATAGGCTCCAAAAGTACTAAACCGATTTTAATAATTTTTTCACTAATAGAAAGCTACATTGTTAGGAAGTAAAATAGGCTATATTTTATTTCATAAAAACTTAGACATGTGCAAAAAAAAAAACGGGTTAGGTTCACCAAGGTGTAAAAATCGTCTCAAATATTTCTTTCCTTCGCGTGCGCTACTTAAATGGTTAAAGATAAGACAAAATGATGTACGACTGAATTATAGGACTAAAAAAGATCTACAAAAAAGTTCGCGAGGGTGTTTATCTATCTATAACAGCTTACCTAAAAAATGCGTTTTAATATTTTAAAATTTAACAAATGGGTGTTTGTGTTAAATTTTTAATTCTTTTACCTGAGCGAAGCCGGGGCGAGCTGCTAATAGAAAATAACTTATCACATAAGCAACGTCAAATTGAGTAACAAACGTCAGATAATTCTAAATTCATTTAGTTCAATTTAATAATTTGTTTCTTACTTTTTAACAATATTTGTGATTATATTCAGAAAATGGAATTATAAACGTGTAAAACAATATTTAATAAAAAAATTGCAGTATATACGCGTAGGCTCTTTTCCTAGACTTGTTTCCAACGAAATCTGTCTTACAACAAGCTTAAGCTTTAGCTTATGCTTAAGCTTTTGACCCGTAACATGATTGCAGTAATTTGTGCGCCCACAAAACCATGGTCTATTGCCATCATCACGATGTAATAGCGGTAAGAGATCTTTGAATGGCTTCATTAAAAGAACCCTGACTACTTAGTCATTACTTAGCTAGTGACTACTCAAACCTCTAGGGAACTCGAATCAAACCGAGCGGCATTAAGTTTTCGAGTATTTAAGTCTCCAAAGTTTGTTTTGTCAAAGTTATTGTAAGGATAAGCGTATTAAGGGAAATCGCACAAAAATACGTAAATTATACAAGAGAAAAATATCAAAACTCAACCTTATTTCAAATGTAATAATTTCGATTTTCAAATACGCTTCATTTGTAGATATGCTTTTATTGAAGTAGGGCACAGCGTGTATATTATTTTGTTACTAGCTGCTGCCCGCGACGTCGTCTGCGTGCGTTCACTGCTCGTTCCCCGTAGGTGATAGCGTGATAATATGTAGCCTATGTTCTGACCGACTTCTTAATAATATTCGTGCCAAATTTGAAGTAAATCCATGCAGTACTTTTTGAGTTTATCCCGGACATACATTTGAAGAAATAAAGGTTCACTGCTCTTTCCCCGTAGGTGATAGCGTGATAATATATAGCCTATGTTCTGACCCGACTTCTTAACAATATTCGTGCCAAATTTGAAGTAAATCCATGCAGTACTTTTTGAGTTTATCCCGGACATACATACAGACAAACAGACAAACAGACAAACAGACAAAAATTCTAAAAACTATATTTTTGGCTTCGGTATCGATTGTAGATCACACCCCAAGTATTCTTTTAAAAAAATATTCAATGTACAGTTTTGACTTTTCTACCATTTTATTATATGTATAGATAAATTTCTGAGCAGCCTAAGGGTGTGTTTCCACCAGAGATGTGCGAGGATACGTAGCGAGGGATGTGTTTTTGAAGAACCAATAGAATTGCTTCATTTACCTAGCCTTAGCACGGCTCTGGTGGAAACGGCTTAGCGGAGCGAAGTTTTTTTACGTACAAAACAAGCGAGGGAGTGTGCGAGTAATGTTTTACGAGGGATGTGTTGCGAGGAACGTGTTGCGAGGAATACGTTGCGAGGAATGTGTTGCGAGGTATGTGTTGCGAGGTATGTGTTGCACTACGAAAACTACGTAGCGTACCACACCGCACCCCCGCTTTGACACATTACACAGTTTCGCAACGCATCCTCACACGGTTCGCACCGCACATTAATGCGCATTTTCACAGCTCCGCTACACATCCTCGTACGACACATTTTTCTCGCACAGCTTTTGTGGAAACGCCCATAAATTTCCACAGCATAGCTAGACATCTTCGCACGACACATTTTTCTCGCACATCTCTGGTGGGAAAGCAACCTAACTGTGGAAGTCAACCTTACAGAAGATTGAAATAAAATAATAGTTAATCTTGGACTAAAGAAAGTACGAAAGTAAAATTAAAAATGTTTTACGGATCTTATCAAAATTGAAGCAAAACTTCTTTACGCACGCTTGACTTGGTGAGTAAGCTAGTGAATGCGTGACAAAAGTGTTACGAAAAGTGTGATCGGGCGAGGCGAACGAAAGTTGATAGGGAGGAGATAACTTAGTGCAGATAGAAAGAGAGAGAGCTACGTTTCGTAAGTTTTATTTCAGTCGTGTGGTTTAAAGCACACCCGTTTTTTTAAACGTCCATATATTATTCGATGTATGGTTACGATAGTAAAGGATATAGCCACACCTCTCTTCCCGTAGGTGTCGTAAGAAGCTACTAAGGGATAACGCAGTTCAACTACCACAGTGGAACTTATAAAGCCGACCGATGGCGGGATAACCATCCAACTGCTGGCTTTAAAATACACAGGCCAAAGACGGGCAGCAGCGTCTTCGGTGCGATAAAGCCAGCCCTGCGGTCACCAACCCGCCTGCCCAGCGTGGTGACTATGGGCGAAACACATTAGTTCGCGCCCGACATTATGGCTGCTATAGGTTGAAGTGATGATCATCAAAAATATCTTTTTAGATTTTATTTCTTTAATAAAGTTTTAGAATAAAAGAATTCAAATTGACAATAAACAGTCAAATTTATCATTACTCGTATATTATTAAAACGTACTTCTTTATCCTTGACTTGAAATAAACGAAACCTTTTGAAAGATAACATTTGAACGTCAAGCAATTGAGAGAGAGAGCCAGAGAACTTGAACCATAAAACAAAATAATAGCACCTTATTTCCTTCTCAAGGTTCCATAGTAATTTCTTAAAACGTTTATTTTACTGTATTCAACGTTTCTGCTGCACCAGTAAATGTCTTCCATCATAAAATATATCAAAAGCAATTTCGCTCAAAGCGGCATTTTTGTACAATTTTATTTATGAGCTACAAGTACGAGTACGTTCAGTTTGATAACATAAATGTTACTATACTGAGTTTGTGACAAGATCCGAATTTTTATTTTTATTGTTTTTATTTTTATTTTTGCTTTTACACGGCAGGTAAAATTAATAAGTCTGTGTGCTATCATCTATACTAATATTATAAAGCTTAAGAGTTTGTTTGTTTGTTTGAACGCGCTCATCTCAGGAACTACTGCTTCGATTTCAAAAATTCTTTCAGTGTTAGATATATATAGCCCATTTATCGAGGAAGGCTATAGGCTATATATGAGTATATCGTCACGCTAAGGCTAATAGGGGTATTTTGAGAGCTTCCGCTGCGTGCGCTGTGTAAACAGTTAAAGTTTCGAAAGAATCATGTATGATAGAATTGTTCCTATTCCACGCGGACGAAGTCGCGAGCAGAAGCTAGTATGTCATAAATACAGTTAATTTATCTAGTGGTCGCCTTGTGGTCGAAATTCAACCATAAAAATTAATTTAAAGTTTGAACATTATTAAGATTTAATTGTCAAAGACATATACTTCTAATAAACAAAAGAGTATTTTATGTATAAATGCGTGTTTGTCAAACACATGGTAGTATGTCTAATGTTTTTTAATGATTTAATGTATGTGTTTTCAATGAGAACTTTCAATGAGATAACATGACAAATACCAGTTTTCATTCAGCGGTACATGTAGTTAAATTTATGAGGAGACACACATAAAAAATACATTCTTATTAGGACTTTCCTTTTTTTGAATCGTTTAATAAGCAGACGAGCAAAAAAAAATTTTACTAGCGAAGGTACTTTTATAACTTAAATATAACTAAAATTCGTTTATGTGTAACTGTTGCGATCATTGTTTTTGTAATGCTTTAATTATTATTTTCCTAATCGAAACTTTTTTTTCTACTTTTTGAAATTAACTAGCTTTGTTGAATTCATGATTACAAAAAAAAAAAAAAAAATATACAAAAACTTTTAAAAATAAATCCAAGTGAAGAGGTAAAATTAATAATTTTTTTAAGGAATAATTTTTAAAATAAAATTTAAATGTAACAAAACGAACGCTAGATATTATAGAAGTTATGAACCTTACCAGATACCAGCTTATTTATCAACTGACTCGGTGTTATATGAGTACACACAATACGTGTGTTATCCTTGTATCGAAGACTCGGTGGTCTCTTGAAAAACAATAGGTCGTCATTAGCAATTATTCGGAAGTAATAATAACAAAGGATGCGCCACAAGTATATAGATTGAAGAGTTCTCATTTCCTGATATAGGATTTCTACTTTAGACTTGGTAGAAAAAGTTTTTATGTGTGAGTTTATCGTTTGCCTTTGTGGCTTATGAATGTATCATAATGTTTAGCTTTTGTGACTTTATTTTAGCTTGAAATCTATATATATATAAAAGAGATTTCCATATATTGACTCATCACGATATCTCTGGAACCATAAGGCGTAGAGACTTGAAATTTGGTAGGAATATTTCTTTCGCCGAGTAGAGGTCAGTTAAGAACGGATTTTACGAAATTCCACCCACAAAAGGGGGTTGCAGGGGTTAATATATTATGGCAAAACAACGTTTGCGGGGTCAGCTAGTATTATATAAATATTTTTGGTATTACTTTATAGTTTATTGTACACCAAAAATACCTATATTATGAAGTACAAACAAAGCTTAAATATAGCTGTTACATATTATGAAGTACAATTGGTGGACATGGTGGTGGTATCATTTCTTCCAGACAACCCAAACATAAAAAAAAAACAAAACTTAATACCAAGTTTTGGTATGTGGTGTAGTTACATAAAAATTTTATGTACACATGTCTTCATTCTATTACTTATAAATAGATAATACATATTATACACCTTCTCCAAAACACGCTGCATCTTATGGTATAAGTATTATTCCGATCGGATCAGTAGTTTTCGCAGTATAACCGATCAAAAAAGGCTCTCTATTTATAAGTATATATTAATTTTATTAATTAATTATAATTATATATATTATATTGTTTGCGTATAGAGGACGAGGAACGTATATAAGTACGGATTCAAAAGACCGCCGATGACTTGTAAGTATCTCCAAGTTAAAGTGGTTTAGACTTTAGTATAATAGGTACACGTTTTTCTATTGTTCAACGTGTAAGCACACACCGTGGGAGAAACTCGTAAACAAAAACTGTGTACTACATACAATTATACATTGTATAATCGACGGGTTAAATATTATGTATGACAATTACACACTACAGGATTATTTTTTGTACTTTAATGGAAATTTTTTATTAATCGATGATTGGTGGATCGCTTAATAAATTACAGCAATCGTATTATGAACTAGCTTCTGCCGCGACTTCGTCCGCGTGGAATAGTAACTTTGGGCTAGCTGGGGAAGCTCTCAAAAGGAAAAAAGGACCCCGATTTTGAAACATTCTTCATTGGTGCTCCACTTCTATTAGTCCTAGCGTATTATAGTAAGTATTATATATACCCTATAGCCTTCTTCAATAAATGGGCTATCTAACACTGAAAGAATTTTTAAAAACGGACCAGTAGTTCCTGAGATTAGAGGCTTCAAGTAAATAAACAAACAAACTCTTCAGCTTTATAATATTAGTATAGATTCGTGATCGTTCTTTGACGATTCCTTTGGCGCGTTTTGTAGTGACCCCGATCTCTGCTGGCTAGCCATATCAGACAACTATTATAAAACAAGCATTAAGTTGCTTACCTTAGGAACAGACGATCGTGTGTATATTTTAAAGATATTTATTTACTTCTAAATATAAGTGAAAAATACCTCTTACAACTAGCATTTCAATTTCAATTTAAAATAAAAATTATTTGTCCATAAAAAAGTCTTAAGTGTGTTAAGCTAAACAGTTTTACTCGTCATATTTTCATCACTTAGTAGATACAGTACCTGGGTGACCGAGCCCAGCTCGGTATTTTTATATTTTTTTTTTGTTTTTTTTTTCGGTACTTTTATATTTTAATTTTATTTAAATAATAAATCACGAGTGAAATTAAAAAAAAAAAAGAAAAAAAAATAATCTGGAGACTGAGATTCGAACCCAGGTCAAAACGATTTGAAATCCGTCGCTTTTCTAATTACGCTATTACAGCAATAATAATGTTGAAAGTAAGCTTCGTATTCTAATGATATTTTTTCATTGCCTAAAAACAGGGACAAAACGACATTTTTTTTAAATGAATCCTAGCTAGATCAATTTTTCGCCCCCGAAATCCCCTGCATACTAAATTTCACGAAAATCGTTGGAGCCGATTCCGAGATTCAGAAAATATATATATATATATATATATATATATATATATATATATATATATATATATATATATATATATATATATACAAGAATTGCTCGTTTAATAGTATAAGATACCTATTTACATGAACTAAACTAGCTGGATATGATAAGTGAACTAAAAATGAAGTTCGGCACACGAAGAATAAGTACCCTTAGTATTCCTTCGAATTGTAACACATATTAAGAATATAATTTTGAAGTTTTTTTATTTCTCAAGTAGGTATACCTACTTGAAAGTATTTATGGTGCGAGTATTCAGAATGTTGAAATTTTAGCGTTTTCAGAGATAATGTTATGATACACAGACATGGTAGCCAAAAAAAAAACCAATATAGATAGTGTTTTATGAATTTGATAAGAAAAAATCAATATTAATAAGTATTTAATTTTTAAGATAGTCTTTATTTATTAATTAAATACTAACCTTGAACGTTATTTAAGTTTTGAAAACCAACACCAAATCTAATCTGTAGAGTAACTTCGGGTAATATGGCACACCATAAGCCTTTTTTGAGATAAAACTTGATATTATTATATAATTTTAATAGAAGAAAAGTACTTTTATTTTATCTATTTAAAACGTATTGGAGACATACATAAACTTAGCTAACGATATTAATGTCATCGAACAAACAGCTTCTGACCTAATTGAGTATTGTATGTTTTTTATTTAAACTACTCAAGAGATGAGCGGCTAGCGAGTTGAGAGAAATAAAGAATTAATTATTTAATATGTGACTATACGGATTACATCTGGCTCAGCAACGTATTTTCGATCTATTAACCTTCTGCTTATATAATATACTTACAATTATTTGAATTAATTTAGTGTTAGATCGACTTTCATTAGGCTTCGTTTACCTCACTGACTGACCTTCTCTCGTATGTCGTCTCTCACACACCTATAGACTGTAATCATTAAATATTATGTATTTCCATCGATATTTGAAGAATCCAGGTGCAGATTTGGTGCATTTATCTTAGACTTAAAACTTCGTTCAAAAATATATAGGTATTCATAGCAGCTTTTATTTTCGATTTTTTATACAAGTTATATAAAATATTATTATTTCTTACTTAAAAAAGAAAAAAAACCTGTTATATTATTGGCATAAGATAACACAACTATTACTCTGTTTAATAATATATATACAGAAGGCTAATACTACAGAACACACAGCTACAGAAGGCTAGACATAATGTCAAATATCACGTATAATTCAATTAATTCGATATCATACAATTTCCACGCCAACTTTCATTAAAAAATAATTAAAGGTCGCATAACAATATACCATCTTACCGAGCCTAGACTACTACTGTGTATCTTTAAATGAGCCAATGAGATTTGAATTTTGCTTAAGAGTTGAATTTTTTTTTGTGTTGGATAATGCATTTACCGAGGAAGGCTATAGCTATAGGCTATATTATATTGTAGACCGTTTTATTCTCAAATTAACATGGGTGAAACCTCAGGGCAAAGCTAGTATTTCATGTTTTTTGTTTAAATTATAGTCTATTAGCTTCCATATTTATACAAATTTAATTTAAGCGACTAATTAAATTAACAATAATTATCGAGAAAATTAGCTTACAATATAAAATACTACTTCTATATTTCCTAATATCGCTATGTCGCTTCAGCTTAAGAAATAGGGCAAGATAGAACAAATGATTAGTTTCACAGATCTCAATCAAGAGAATACATTGCGTGCGGAGTGCTGTCGTTTATTTATTTTTCTAATGGTCTAAGATCCGGGAAAAGACAAAATATTCCCTCATCTGTTAATTAGATGAAACAATTTTTATAGGCTGATTTCAATATTGTGAATTTATAAAAACAACCTCTGCCACCATAAGCCTGCTGAAAATTTGTATTCAGGTTACTGCTGAATGAGGTTACTGACCTGGCTGCAGGTAAGTGTAGCAATCATAGAGATGGGTGCCTACTACAGTCAGGTATATAATGTAAAATATTAACGGTTTTAGCTTACTACATGTAATTAACATGAGAGGAAAAGATAAAAAAAAAAATTGCAGTAGGCTTATGGTGGCAGAGGTTGTTTTTATAAATTCACAATATTGAAATACTGGACCAAAGGAATTTTTCAAAGTTTTCTAATAAATTTTATAAGCTAGTATGGAATAAAGCGCTGATAACAGAAAAAAAATAGCAAACGATTTTTTTTACATTACTAACAGTACGAAGACAGGAGAACGTCTATAGTTTTAGCTAGTGTATGATAAAAATTTAAATCTTGGCCATTCAATTGAACTAATTTTTATAGACCCGTTTAATTGTGCGTACTCAAACACCATAATCCCATTATTCTAATGGTCCTAACAGTAAACCGTTACAACATTTTCATTTGACTGTAAAAATATTTCGTAATACTGACAGTGTTTCTAATATGAAAGGCAGATGTCTTCAGTTTTCTGTCAAAGGGCAGACATCTGTCTCTTTGAAACTGGTAGCTGCCGTTGAAATGTTAGTATTGTACTGTTACGTCACCATTTTGTCGTTAAGTGGTGCACGGGATATAAAAATGCGGTAGGATTGTTTGTACTTAATACGGTCATAGAAAAACAATCTGACAATTAACAAGCCGGTCATAGAAATGCGTTCAGACCGTAAATTAACGATTCATAGAAAACTTTCAAACAATTCGGTCACAGAAACGCGTTCAGGCAATTTGTACTTATCAATAAACCGGTCAATGAAATGCGTTTAGACCTATGGTATGGTAATGGAGCATAGAAATTTATTTCAACCTTTTGTATTTAAGTGAATAAACGTTTTATAGATGTGCCTTAAAGACACTTTTATGTATATAAACGAAGGGATCATAAAAACGCGCTTATATCGATTAACTTAAGTAAATAATTTTGTTGCAAGTAATGCGTTAAGATTTATTAAGTGGCTGAAGGGGTCATAGGAATTCGACTTCGATTCAGACCGTCAGCAAATCAATATGGAAACGAAGATGTTCAGATAAAGCTTCGGTATTGTCCCTTATAGACAGAAAGGTTATTGTCCACTAGTGGGATAATTATAGTAAGTTATATTATAGTTATAGCACAAAAACAAATTATACAAGTAGGTTGGCAAACAAGCGTACGGCTCACCTGATGGTAAGTGATTACCATAGTCTATAGACGTCTGCAACACCTTCTGGTGTTGGTTTTGGTGCATCGCAAGCAAGTTGCCGACTACCCCCATCTTACTCACCACAAGAACATAACACTACTTAGCCAGTATTAGCTGTGATTTTTTGTAAGGTCGAGGTACATCTTAGAAAAATATATTCAGAGAGACAAATTTCACAACTATGTTTAAAACAGCCACTATAGACATTTTTGCTTCTATATGGGACTTTCAGCCCTAACGTCGCCGAAATATTGGGAGTTTCAAAATGACATTCGTAAGTCCTGAAGAATAAAAAGTGTTGTATGTTTAATACATAGAAAGGGTTGATGAAACTGAAGCAATGAATGCAAGCGATGTTGCCTTAAGTTGTCTTAATGCCTTTGGAGTGATCTTGAAGAGTCGAGGAGACAGATTTAATACAGCGAAGGGTCGCATCAGATGCAGAATCATATTTCGAGTATGTGGTGAGGGTTTGAGAATTGCATCTAATACGAAAAAAAAAGCTGCAGTCTTTAATTGTGAATATATGGTTCAGTTTTCGCATTTTGGCTTGGTTTATCAAACACTTTAGCTTATATAATTGTGTTTGCTAGCAAACGAAAACAAACCGACTTCAATTACATCGACAAGTAATACAATGTAAGAAGACGAAGAAAATTAACAAACACACTAGTTGTCACTACAATTTTCGACGGTTCCCATCGATTTCTCTGGGATTCCATCATCAAATCCTGGTTTCCTTATCATGGTACCTAAGTCTAAGTTGGGATATCTTCTTTCCAACAAAAAAAGAATTATCAAAATCGGTTCATAAACGATGAAGTTATCCCCGAACATACATAAAAAAACATGTATACGGTTAGCTTAAAATACGTTAGCGTCAAATTTTAATAACGTAACTAAGATTTTTTTTTAAGTTTGGGAAAGGTAAATGTACATACAAATATACATATTTTTCTAAGTCGTACTTACTTCTCAGGTATTTTTGTTAGTAAAATAAGATCTAAAATAAACTCGTGAAATACATTTTCCTATAATATCCTTATAAAGACTTGAAATGCCACCCAATTTGTAACAAACGGTCAAGGCTCTTATATTCTAGGTTATAACGTACATACATATGTACAAGATTATTTGTTTGCATAATTTACTTAAAGGAAAATAATTAAATTTATCAAAAGCAAGATCAACATGCAAACAATGAGCAAAATTTTTTCTAAGTGAATCTTATTACCTAAAAGTAAAGTTTTAAATAAATGAAATAAAAATAAATAATAGTGTATGATGTATAATATATGGTTGTTAACTTTAAATTAAAGAAATAAAATAAAAAGACAATGTACGAAATATTTTGAAAAAAATTATATTTTGTTATTTAAGTTTTTTGTACAAAAAAATTCTGTATAAATAGTATTAAGCACAACATTAGACGATGCATGAAAAGTAAATATGTATATTGAATTTTTTAAATTTCATTTAAAAATGTTTAATTTATCCTTATCTTACTGCAACTTCATTTACAACAACTTACGAAAGTACAATACTAAATAAAAGTTGGTTGAAACAGCAAAAGTGAATTTTATTTGAAAAATTTCCCTTGGCTGCGTTCCAAAGTTTTAAAAGTACGCATTTTGGTTTTCGCTATTAAATGAAAATCGTTACTCTTTTCAAGATTTTTTTTTCATTAGGGAATATTATTTTTGTTTCGTAACCAATTGTAATCAATATCAAATAACTGCTGAGTGTACGTTAAAGTCACGTAAGTGGGGTTGTATAACCTATTATTCTTATGTACCCAAACAAAATTATTGTTTGTACTTTGTGAAATTTTAGAAATCACGCAAGTGCATACAACTACTTAAATTGCTATCTTAAATACGAATTACAAATATTTTTAAAACATGTCATTAATCAGAAAATTTTTTATTTACCTAATGTTTTTAGTACCTACTACTTACATATACATACGTATTCGAATATATATTTTTCATTACAAGTGTTGCGGCACCTCATCGACTTCTAATAATGGATTATCTGTAAAAATTAACAAACGAAAGGACAATGCCCATTTTCTATGAAGCCGTGCCTATAGGTACGTGCTTTGACGTGTTCAGACAATTCATGTATTTAAGTGTCTTTTATTAATTGAAAATAGATATTTAATAATAGTCTAAAAGTGATCAAAGCCGCGGTTTATACTTTAATTAAAAAAGATATTTTATTTGTATTTCGGGTTTGTGCTGTCAAAACATGTTAAATATAAATACCAAGTCGGAAACGCAACCATAGAAATAAACGCTTTTTTAAATTAAATTATAAACTCCACACGACCAGAAAATTGACATATTAAAGTTTTCTTTATTAATTAAAACTAGATTTTTAATAATAGTCTAAAAGTGATCAAAGCCGTGGTTTATAGTTTAATTTAAAAAAAGCGTTTGTTTGTATGGTTGCTATGACGACTTGCTATTTATATTTAATCCAAAGAGTATATAACCACTACGTTTTAATTTAATCTATTTTGACATAACAAACGTGGAATACAACTTAAATATTTTTTTTAAATTAAATTATAAACTGCGGCTCTAATCACTTTTAGAATATTATTAAAATTTTAGTTTCAATTAATAAACGATAATTAATTATATGAATTGTCTGAACACGTCAAGCACGTACGGGGGCACGTACCTGGGCATTGTCCTTTATTATTCAAAGTTAATTAGTAGGCCAAGTATAATATTGACAAAAGTAATCAAGGTTTAACATTATACGTATATATAACAAGGAAAACGCATTATATTTCCTACATGCAACGTCAAAGAAAAAGGAAAACAAAACGAAGTCCATTAAAGTCATTTAAAATAGCTATAAGTTTATTATGCTTCATATTAGCTTTATAAAGACGATTGAACTTCGTACGTGATCTATACACGAAGCGAGATATTTAAATGAACACTTCAAACGCATTACTATAAACTGAATGAATTTATGATGTAACATACTATAATATTAGTCATCGCTTGGGGCAGGATCTAAAATATAATGTTACAGTAAGTTAGATTTTTTTAAAAGTTTCGTATGTTTAAAGATTCTTTTTTTGTTATAGAATTTTTATGTTTATTTAACATTACAGTGTTTGATATGACTAATTTTGTACCTATGTATTTGACTTTTTTGGAAACTCTTCTGCAGTAGTTATTTGTAATAAGCTTTACCTACACTGTAAAAATTTTTTGTAAAATTACCATTACTTTACTCAACATGAGGTGGCTAAATTTACTAATCAGTGTGTATGAATTCAAATTACAACACAATTTGAGTAATTTTCCAAGACATATGCGAAAATTTGCTAAGATGCGGTGTAATTTTACAATCTCAGAGGATAAATCTTACTTGTGTTGTAATTTTACTGAACTGTTTATTAAATTTCAATAACAAACTTTCAAGATTTACCGAATTTTTTAGTAATTTGAGTTACTATATTTTTTTGTAAAATCACAAAATGGTTTAAATTTCGAATTACTGTGAAGTGTTTAGGATTTTAAATTTTTTTTTATTATTTTTACAATTTAAACTGTAAAATTATAAATTACACAATACATTGTAAAATTACTAAAAAATACTATTTGTCTGTGACCATGTGTAATTTTACTTAACAGATTATCAATTTTCGGTACCAAGCTCCTTAAATTTACTAATATTTTTTGTGTTTTTAATTACTAATTTTGTTGTAAATTTACAAAAAAAAACATTGTAATTTAAACTACAATCGAAGTATTGAAAATTAAAAAAATTGTTTTGGTAATTTTATTATTCTTGTTGTAAAATTGTACAAGTATTGTAAAATCACTAAAAAATACTAGTTTTCTTTAGCCTTGTGTAATTTTATTATTAAAAAAATATGTAAATTCGAATTTTAATGAATCCTTTGGAAATTCAATAATCTTCTTATTAATTTTATTATTTTGACTGTAAAATTATACAGTGTTTTGTATAATTAACAGTAGAACAGAGTAGCTACTTTTTTAGATGAACAAAAAAAGAGCTTATTTAAACATCCTTGAAATCATTAAAAATTTATCAGTATTTTTTTCTCATATATATATGTTAAAATTTTGATTTGAAAATTATATAGTAAAAACTCATATAATTAATTAAGCATTTTTTTTTAAAGTTACCAAGTTTGAAAATGTTGGTGAAACAGCTGGTTAGAAAATAAATTATCAAAATATACTTAATTTCTTTTCATTCAATTTGAATATATGTATTTTAATTTTTTTTTCGTGCAGTTAAAAGTATTTTTTTTTTCTAATAACTATAAACTATCATTTAAGATAATAAATATTCGATGATGGATGGTTTGTTTACAAAACTGCATAATAAATTTACTAAACATTTTTATGATAATAAAATTACAAAACTGTATAGTAAAATTACTAATCAAATTTATAGGTAAATTTCCAAAAATATTTTGTAATTTTGTCGAACCCAATTCAAGTGAATTGAGTGGTATAGTTACAAAACTCCACAGTAAATTTACTAAACAGTTTTATGATCAATTGTTAAATAAAATTACAAAACTGCTTGGTAAATTTCCAAAAATATTTTGTAAATGATGAAGCATTCTGTTTAGTAAATTTACTAAATTGTTTTGCGTTAAAACTTCCTACACATTTTTAGTAAAATTACCGACGAAATTTTTAACAGTGTACTGTATTACAGATTCAAATTGCTTTTATTTGTAAAGGAAAAGGATTGAAATCTATCCGCAAACTGTTACTTTGCGAGTTGACAAATATACATGTCTTAGAATATTTACCAAAAATGTTATATATTTTCATTATTACAAAGTATTTTTTTAAATAAATATTCTCCTTCTCTACCGAAGATGAGATAAAATTAATGACGACCGACCGACCCGCCTATTTACGGTATTTTTAAAAGTTTAAACATTTTTTTTCTTCCAGATCAAACGATGATCCTGTGATAACACAAGGACGCAAGCCGTTTACCATTATGGACGGCAATCATCAAACCGACTTTTCGACGAAGACCAAGCGGGGCGTCTACGTCTCCAAAGGCCTCGCTTTCGTCATATTTGTTATATTCACTCTCGCACTCATTGCTACAGCTTTCATAGTGTATAATTTCGCAGCCTGCCCAAGGACTGATCAATTAGCAAACGTTACAAAATTTGACATAACACATTGTGAACAATCAAAGTTACAAGTGATACCATTAAGTACTGATAATAGTAAAAGTGAACTAGAGACTACGACTAGCCATGACGAATCGACTACGAAGGACGACGAAAACGCTGTAACTGATGTAAGATTGCCTACCAACATCAGACCGGATCGCTACTACATTAAACTAACGCCATACATCTTTGAAGGCAACTTCACATTCGATGGTGAAATCAGTATTATTATAACTGTTAAGAACAAAACTGACAAAATCACATTTCACGGCGTTGAATTGACATTTCATAGAATAGAATTGTATAAGAAAGAAGACGGGAAAGAAGTCAAGATTATCAGGAAGACAGAAGACGTTCCGCGGCAGTTTCATATAATAACTACTGGGGAAAGCTTAATCGCTGGACAGCAGTATGTACTAAATATAAGTTACACCGGCATATTAAACGATAATCTTCATGGATTCTACAGAAGCTCTTATGAAGAGAAGAAAGTCAAAAGGTATGTTTAGTTGTAAGTAATCGACTTAAGTACCTATTACCTGCCCATTTGTGATATTTTCAACTATTTCTTTTTATATATATTTAGTTCAATATTCTATTATATTTGTTACTTTTTTAATTTTTTCAAACAACTTCTACAAAAAAGAATCCTTGTCTTGTTTTTAATTTAGCTATCACAACACAATTAATGTACGCTACGCTTAAGCTGCTTACTGTGAGTCATTTATTATAACTAATTCCCTTCTTTGTTTATTCACTATCCGACCAGTGCCCACTTAGTTAGGTGTTAATTTTTTTTGTGATGCAAATATATAGTAAAGTTTTCATCTCGCTCGCATTTCTACGACTTGATTTAGATATACTATTATTGATTTAGATATACTGAATTTTTTATTCAATATCAATAAAATATAGTCTATATCACTCCTGAATAGTGTAGCTTTGTGTTAGTGAAAGAATTTTCATGATCGTATCAAAATTTGTAGTAAAATTTGTCAAGTTTGTAGTTTTTTATATAAAATAAAATAATCTTACATTCTACTAGCACGTTGCTAAAATAAAATACTGCGATACGGAAATTTTGCTCGGACATTAATGAATCCTTTTAGTATTCTCAAGAGGAGGTCACTATACTCGTTTACTATTCGAACGTGTACGTGCCAGCGCTGTGTTCTGTCAATGAATCACCGTGCAGCATCTTAATGTCATATTAATTTTAAAATTTATAAACATCTCTGCTTTTGTATAGCTTTTATTGTATATAACTATATACTTTCCACGTTAAATGATACATAAGCAAGGGCGGATAAAGCTTTGGCGCCAGTCGGGGGGGGGGGGGGTCACATAGTCATGGTCAAGGCGCTAGGGGGAGGGGGGGGGGTCACAGTCGTGGTCAAGTCACAAGAAGTGATAATTTAATTTTTGATAATGATAGATACAGGTGAAAAGTAGGTATTTTATTAATTTATGTAAGTACTGTACTTAAAATTATCTATATTGTAACAAAAATCTTGTTTAACAATTTTAATTAGTGGTCCACCTAGGTCCTGCCCAGGGGGAGATCACGAACTCACGACCCCCCTGACCCCCCCCCCCCCTGGATCCGCCCTTGCATATAAGTTTAAAATAAAGGTTGAAAGTAGATTAGATGCTTTAATTGATTCGTTTATTTAAATGTTATTTGGAATTTGGTAATAAATTACTCAATATAACTAAAACAATCTTTACTAAATCAGTTTAATAGTAATTTTAGCTTGTTATGCGTCACTTCATACTACATTTAATAGTTTGTGTATATTTGCTCAATATAACTAAAATAATCTTAACTAAATCAGTCCAATAGTAATTTTAGCTTGTTATGCGTCACTCCATACTACATTTAATAGTTTGTGTATATTTACTCAATATAACCAAAATAATCTTTACTAAATCAATCCAATGGTAATTTTAGCTTGTTATGCGTCACTTCATATTACATTTAATAGTTTGTGTACATATCACTTTTAAAATATTTTTTACTTGAACGATGTAAAATGATTTTAAATTCTTAATTATTTTTTTTTTGTATTAAATTTACTATTTTAGTTACACGTGAAGCTAACATATTTTTTATAATAGACGTCAGGTTTGTTTTGATTTTTTATTGTGTGAAATAATTTTTTTAAACGAATAAAAAAAAGAAAGCACTTGCTTCATTCATGCTTTAGTCAATAGTTTTATTCACATTTTCATACATGTCCATTCACATGTGCTGTGTGGTTACGGCACTAAAGAATGTAGCCACCTCCTCTCTTCCCGTGGGTGCCGTAAGAGGCGACTAAGGGATAACACAGTTCCACTACAGGAACTTAAAAACCTTGGCGGGATAACCATCCATGCTGGCTTTGAAATACACAGGCCAAAGATGGGCAGCAGCGTCTTCGGTGCGACAAAGCCAGCCCTGCGGTCACCAACCCGCCTGCCCAGCGTGGTGACTATGGGCAAAACACATGAGTTCGCGTCCTAATGTCGGGCGCGAACTTGTGGAGGCCTATGTCCAACAGTGGACTGTGATAGGCTGTAGTGGACATTTTCATAAATCATAAACGCTGTTAGGTTAGAGTTTTTAAAACTTCATCATCATCTCCTTGCCCTTATCCCACTTATGTAGGGTCGGCACAACATGTTTTCTCATAGAACTGATGCTGTAAAAGATTTGGCATGGTATATTTTACGACCGGCCGCCTGCCTGACTTCAACCCTCCTTCGGAATTCTTGGTTACAAGAAGAAAGATAGGTGGGAAAGATTTATGTGAGAACATGATCTGGTTAGGGATACCACTGCCACGGATTACGGGGAGGGGTGTGCGACACTAGCAGCTAGAGCAGTCCGGGGTCGCGTACCCGTAGCGGTTCCAACCAGGTATCGGATAGATATCTAGTGGTCCCACTCTCTGGACAGAGTTCTTAAAACTTCTCGTCCGATTTAAAATTGTTGTGTGTTTTTGACTTTGTAATTCTGTGCCTGGGCGTACTTGTGTGTTTATTGTTGAACTCCTATTATAAGAATTCTTCCTTCTTGAGGTTGTTAAGCGAGAAGTTATTATTTAATTCGTTTTCAGATGGATAGCTGTGACGCAGTTCCAAGCGACGGACGCACGCCGCGCCTTCCCCTGCTGGGATGAGCCGGCTCTGAAGGCTAAATTCACGATCAGCATCGCACGACCCAGCAACATGACATCGGTTTCAAATATGAATATTGTTGGTAAAGAAGCACAGTAAGTTAATTTTTTTTAAATTAAATAAGTAAATAATAAATAGGTATAAATATACTTATAAATAATACATTTATAACCCAGACTCGTAGTGGGAATCGAAAACTACCCTCGGAGCAAAAAGTAAAAAAAAAAGAAAACAATAGCGTCAACGAGCTAGTCGATTCGATAGTATTGTTGTTGTATTATGAATAGTAAGCCTTAATCAATTTGTTTATCTATATAAAAATGAAGGTCTGCCGTGTCAAGCATCACAATAAATCAACTGGATTGATGTCAGTCAAGTTTAACTTCGAAGTGTTTGTCTAAAACATTGTGATAGTTATGCTCACAAAGTCGTTAAAGTTTAAAAATGCAACGATTTTTATAATTTCCACCTGATCTACGAGGGTATTAGAAGTTGCAATCAAAGTTTTATTACGGCTGTTTTTAGGGTTCCGTACCCAAAGGGTAAAAACGGAACCCTATTACTAAGACTTCGCTGTCCGTCCGTCCGTCCGTCTGTCACCAGGCTGTATCTCAAGAACGGCAATAGCTAGACAGTTGAAATTTTCACAGATTATGTATTTCTGTTGCCGCTATAACAACAAATACTAAAAATAAAATAAAATAAATATTTAAGGGGGGCTCCCATACAAAAAACGCAATTTTTTACCTATTTTTGCCCGATATTTATAAAATACATATATTTAATTACATATTTATATTCTATATACATTTATTTATATTACCTAGTCAATGGTACGGAACCCTTCGTGCGTGAGTCTGACTCGCACTTGGCCGAATTGTTTGCAGTAAAAATCACTTTCCTAGAAAACTTGAAAAAAAGAAAAACTATATAATATGTGCGTATAACATTTTTTTATGCTTTTAGATATAAATATCTGTAATCGCCAATGAGGTGTAAATTGATTGAACGTAACAATAACTACTAAAATCTAAATTAATATATCATTTATACTTGCTTCAATCGTTCAGAACATCTATAGCACTCGTATGTCACCCTTCCTATAAACAATTGAAACATAGTTAATATATCAGTTAATGTTTACAACCCACATCATAATATTTTACAAGGAGATGAAATCTCTGTATTATATTAGAAAGATTTAAGTTACACAACTATTTGTAAAAGGCTAATCTAAGTCGAACTGACAATAAGCTTGTTAAGTATTTTTATGATGCAAATAGTTACTCTCCTTATTAACGTTTATACAATTAAGTACAACAATTACGTATTTATTATTTTTGTGTACTTATTTAGTACATAAGAATTTAACATAGCACTGCATATATTTTTGAACAAGAATTAAGAAAGAAAACGATACGCTGAAACTGACAATATTTCAACAATAGTAAAAAAAAACCTGTGTGGTTTTATGAAACCACGGTAAAAGTGAAACTTTTTTTCACATTGTAGACATTTAACCAAAAAAATTTGGAATAATATTCCATTACGGGTATAAAAATCGGTTTATTAATCTTACCGCGCGGCCGACCGTCACTCAACATGCAACAAAAGTTTAAGACGATGTAATAAAACTTTCACTTTAATAATAATTGTTACAGTAAAACATTAAAGGACTACACATGGGATCACTATGCGGAGTCGTTGCCGATGTCCACGTATCTCGTGGCGTTTGCCGTCACCGACTTTGGGAATATGAGCGACAACAACTTTTCGGTTTGGGCTCGGAAGGAGGCCTTGCCATCAGCGGCATACGCTCTGGAAATCGGCCCGAAGATACTCAAGTTCTTAGAAGAATATTACAAAATAAAGTTTCCATTACCTAAAATCGACATGATCGCGTTACCAGATTTTAAAGCTGGAGCGATGGAGAATTGGGGATTGCTCACTTTTAGGTAAGAAATTTTGGATTTAACTTTTTAGAATTTTAAAATTATTAGAAAAAGGAATTGGTATTATTTACCTCAGTTATATCTTTCGATATGTACAAGTATATTACGAACAGTTGTAAGATCTCTTTTGTTTCACCTGAACACTGATTTTTTTTCTATGGAATATTAAATTTTACATTGGTATCACTGCTATTTTTCAAATTCCAGTTTTAAAATCTAAATGTTACATCTCTCAAATCTAACTAAATCGTTACAGGTACTAATCTCTATCTCTATAATATATATAAAAATGAATCGCTGAATGTGTTGCTAAGCGCAAATCTCGAGAACAGCTGAACCGATTTCGCTAATTCTTTTTTTATAATATTTCTTGAAGTACGAGGATGGTTGTTACGGAGAGAAAAATTTTAAAAATTCCCTGAAAAATTCTAAAAACAACACTTTTCTATATTCCCATACAAAAGATTCGTAATAATACTTCAAAGTCAATTTGAACATTAGGCGGTACGAAGTTCGCCGGGTCAGCTAGTTATTTATAAAATAAAATTTAAAATTAGAATAATCGTTGCGAAGGGAAATACACGATGTTTTAAAAGCTTAACGCGTTTTCTAAACATATATATTTTGTAACGTAAACATTCTCAGAGTAGTTAGAAGTAAAAGCCCAATTCATACCATTATATTCTAACATTATGATTATGTACTAAGAATTTCTATTATTCAGCTTAGATCTGATATAAATTAATCAATCAAAGATAATATACCAATCTCGTGGCGCTACCGATCATTCATTATTTTGTGAGTGTCGTCTCTTAAATTAATCATTTCGCTTAAGGGTTCGTAGGCAAGCAATTCAGATAATTAGTTTTACGGTGAGGAGGAATTAAGATTTATTTATTTATTTATTTATACTTTATTGTACACCACAACTACATTTTAACATTAAACACATTTAAAGATTTATTGAAATTTAAACCCTTATTTAAAGTTATATTAAGAACTAGTTGACCCGGCGAACTTCGTACCGCCTAACAGTCGATTCTTTAAATTTTTTTACTACTTATTCTGCTATTCGTGACACCGGGTCAGCTAGCTATAATTTTTTTTTTTTTAAATATATTAAAAATATTGACATTAATATTTATACGATACTAACGTCACTTAATCGTTTTGCCTTCCCGGAACCCCTCCACTAACACTTAAACTTTATGGTATGGTATTAAAGTTCAAATTGACTTTTAAGTATTATTACGCGAATCTTTTGTGTGGGAATATAGAAAATTGTTGTTTTTAGACTTTTTCAGGGAATTTTTTAAATTTTTCTCTCCGTAACAACCATCCTCGTACTTCAAGGAATATTATAAAAAAAGAATTAGCGAATTCGGTTCAGCCGCTCTCGAGATTTGCGCTTAGCAACAAATTCAGCGATTCATTTTTATATATATAGAGATTAACTTCAATAATTTCGGTTAAGATTCCAAGCTTCTATAATTTTGAAGTAAGACTTCTTTACGCACGCTTGACTTGGGGAGTAAGCTGGCGAATGCGTGACAAGAGCGTTACGAAAAGTGTGATCGGGTGAGGCGAACGGAAGTTGAGAGGGAGATATAAATTAGTGAAGATAGAAAAAGAGAGAATTACGTTTCGTATATTAATGTAGGGGCAAGAAAGAGAGGTGTGAGCACACATTTTCTTTCTCTCTTTCTTATAATTTGAATTATTTTCATATAGATGGAGCTAAAGAACTTTTACTTCAGTTGTGTGGTTTAAAGCACGCTTGTTTTTTATTTGTAAAACTGATCTTTAGGTCTCACTGATATAATTATTTACATTTAAGCAATTACCGTTTGGTATATCGCAAACTAACTATATCGTTAATTTGTTAATGATTCCTTGTAATACTATCGTCAGATAGTTAAAGTTGTAGTTTATTTATTAAGGGGAAACAGGTCCCAATGGCTTATCCTACTTCCTACTGTTAAAGTCTATTAGTAACTTATTTGCAGAATAAACTTTATCGATAACCGTCTAATAAATTGATTTTATTTAATTTTTTTATAATCTTTGTCGTAGCAATAAGAACATAAAAAAGTGTGTGTGTGTGTCAACTCCGATGCACGACTGGAGTTTACTCCTTCAGATCGACTGTCTAAATAGGCACAAAAAAGGCTTACTAGTCTAAGAAAAATATTAATACCATTAGTCAGTCAATCAGATCAGCCTATTGCAGTCCACTGCTGGACATAAGCCTGCCCAAGTTCGCGCCAGACATCCCGGTTTTCCGCAATCCTCATCCAGCCTACTCGGCAATCTTGCGAAGATCATCGGTCCAACGGGCCGGAGGACGTCCCACACTGCGTTTGCCAAGACGCGATCTCCACTCCAGGACACGTCTGCTCTAACGGTTATCGGTCCTGCGACACAGATGACCAGCCCACTGCCAGTTCAACTTGCTAATTCTGTGGGCTATGTCGGTTACTTTCCTTCTCTCGCGGGTAGTCTCGTTTCTAACTCTATCTTTCTCTCAAAGATTAATACCATATCAAATGGTAAATAAACGAATCAAATAACGCCACCTATCGATGATACGTTACGACGAGATGGTGTTGTTAGAAAACGTCGTTACGCCTTTAGACCTTACGCGATAGATGGCGTTAAGAGAAACTCAACGACGTCATTCGTTCAGTAGATTTAACTCCTCAAATTTTTTCAAACCGTACCTTATTCTTAAGAAGTAAACTCCAAAAAGAAAAAAAAAATCTAATATGGAGCAGTCGTACGGAAGTTACGCTCATACATTTCGGTGATTCATTTTTATTTAAATAGATGCTACAATTAATATTTGAGGAAGAAAGTTATACTTATTGTCAGTTACAATTAAAATTCCGGACAGGTTTTAGCGAAATTTAACAGGGAGATAGTTTGAAGTTTTATGGGAAACTAGCTTCTGCGCGCGACTTCGTCGGCGTGGACTCCGCTCCTATTGGTCTTAGCGTTATGATATATAGCCTATAGCCTTCCTCAATAAATGGGCTATCTAACACTGAAAGAATTTTTAAAATCGCACCAGTAGTTCCAAACAAACAAACAAACAAACAAACAAACAAACAAACAAACAAACAAACAACCAAACAAACAAACTCTTCAGCTTTATATATTAGTATAGATATTAATACAAATAAAATTAAATTTATCGCGGACGTAAAGTTTTCAAGATAAATGGAATTAGGCAAAATTTTCAAGTGGAAAAAGATCGTTTTACTCCCATTGTTTTTTAATGTTTACGCGAATTTAAATTATTATAATGAAACAACTTTTTTCAAACGTCGGGCTCTTAAAAACTTAATAAACCGCCATAAAATCCGAAAAAGTTGTTTCATTATAATTGATTTACTCTCTTTTCAGAGAAATAGCTATGCTGTACGATTACGGTGTGTCGCCAACCACAGCGAAAGCCCGTGTCGCAGCCGTGGTAGCCCACGAGATCGCTCACCAGTGGTTCGGAAACTTGGTCACCCCCGCGTGGTGGTCGGACATTTGGCTGAACGAAGGATTCGCTAGTTATGTTGAATACGTGGCAGTGGACGCTGTAAGGATAACTTATTTTTTTATACCTCAAAGTATCGCAAACCAGTATACGGTCCTCCTTATAGTAATCAGTTACCATAGTCATTACAAGCGCTTTGCCAACCATAGCCCCAACGGTTATAAGGAGTTTTAGCTACTTAAACGTCACAGGGACACAACACTCGATTCAGCCTGTAACATCCCACTGCTGGACATAGGCCTCTTTCTCCATGCAGGAGACGGGTCCGAGCTTAATCCACTACACTACTCCCCTTTTGGTAAACACAACACTACTCGAGAGAAAATTTATGTAGCTACTTTATCTTTTAAAAACTTGCCACGACTCTAAATAAATGACTCGGTACAGATCACCATTGACTTTTACCTAATTTAGAATTTAGATGAGTCTTGATGAGTAGTTAATAACTTGTAACTCTCTTCAATGAACAGACTCTGTACCGCAAAACCTTTTTTTTACAGTTCTTTAGATTATAATTAAGTCTTATGCGTCTTAATAAACTCTTTACTTCTGTAATGTTAACTATATATGTATATGATCATTTTAAACAGTAGTAGCTTATTAAAACTCAATTGCACTTAAAATAGATAAAACTAATTTATTGTAATAGGTACTTTTACTTTCCCATACAGATGACATTAAATACACTATGACGTATTTCTATACAATTTGTAGACTTAATCACGGATTAATTTAGATTCAATCAAGTATTATCAAACTAATATCTTAATAAGTTCTGATAAATAAAAATTTTCTGTCTAATAATTATCGAAAATGTAAATTTTAGGTAGAAAAAAGTTGGAAGTTGATGGAAATTTTCATTCTCAACGAAGTTCAAAGCGTTTTCAAGCTAGACGCTTTAACATCTTCTCATCAAATATCGGTCGAAGTTGGTAATCCTGAAGAAATTGGGGCCATCTTCGATAAAATATCTTATGGAAAAGGTTTGTCCATTATGAATTTGGGAGTTTTGTATTAACAATCGCTCGCTTTAGCCTGTAATATCCCGCTGTTGGCCATAGGCCTCTTTCCCCATGTAGGAGAAGGATCAGAGCTTAATCCACCACGCTGCTCCAATGCGGGTTTGCGGATATATTCCCTACTATGAGTAACGATCGCTATCAGGTGTACATGATAACAACCGGGACCGACGGCTTAACGTGCTCTCCGAGGCACGGTGGGGAGACCCACAAGGACTGCACAAACACCCAGACCACGGCAAACATCTGTATGACCAATACAAATGTTGTCGTGCGCGGGGATCGAACCCGCAACCGCCAGCGTAACAGCCATACACAAACCAGTGTTGTGACAATAAGGAGACCTATAAACAATAAGGAGACCTATTTAAGATTTTTCGGGTCATAAAAAGGTTAAAAAGAAATAATAAACAGTTAAGGATGTAAAAATGATGTATGAGTATGAGTATATTTATGATAGGAAATACAGTTTTATTAGCTTTTTCACTGATTATCTAGATTGAGTTGCCAGTATATAAATGTCTAGTCGTAGGTAGTTGATTCGATCCAGCATCTAGCAAAACTTATACCTGATTTGAAAATAAAACGCTAAAGATTATATCTTTCACTGTTGACTAATTTATATTCCCGTCAATAGGTTCAGCAATACTTCGAATGATGAATCATTTTTTGACGGATGACGTTTTCAATGCTGGCATAACTGATTATTTGAACGCTAAGAAGTACGGAGATGCGGAACAGCGTGATTTGTGGAGTGCTCTTACTAACGCTGCTAGAGAAAGAAATGCTTTTGATGCTGATGTTGCGGTTGTAATGGACTCATGGACATTGCAGACCGGTTTTCCAGTTTTGACTATAACAAGAAATTATGAAAAAGGATCAATTACTTTTAGACAGGTACCTAATTAGATTCAAATCAGATAGACCTATTGTTACAAATTTAAAACAATATGAAATATTTAAATTTTTGAATGGCTTTTGATAACTATCGTTAAATAATAATAAAAATATTTCATTATTTCCAGGAAAGATTTGTATTAATAAACGATACTTTAAAAGAGCACAATTCATCAGTGTGGTGGATACCAGTATCATATACGACTGCTTCTGAGAAAGATTTTAAATCAACGCGTCCAAAGTTGTGGCTCAGAGGCGAGAGATCAATAGTCGTCAATGATATTTCCGTCGGTGAAAATGATTGGTTCATAGCCAACATTCAGCAAACAGGTAAAGTTAAACAAAATGTTAAAGTTTGTTTGACGTCACACAATTATGTAGGTATTACAAGAACCTTTTAGGTCACAATTATATCTTTGATATACACGTGCGATAGTATATCAGCACGTGTCATGAAATCTAATAAAATACCCAAGATAAAGGTTTAAGATAATAATCACAGACAGAGTACTTACGATAAGAAAGTGCAAAATATTATCATATCAAATTATTGCTCAAAAATAGTAATAGATGGCGTTAGTGGTTATAAACTAAGGAAAAATTTAATTGTTAAAACACAAAATTAAGCTCATCAAAATAAAAAAAATAAAAATATTTAACCTGTATAAATATTTGTGCAGATGCTAAATTAAAAAAAATGACAGAAGTCACTTTTGTTGGTGGAGAGTTGAAATTTAGACAATTTTTTTTTGTATAAATATTAAAATAAATTGATGATTCTCTTTCAATAGTTATTTGATAAACTACTTTGTAAGAAAATATTCTTTATGACTCATAAAAAAGAAAAAAAAAACGAGTGTGCTTTAGACCACACGACTGAAGTAAAACAACTTCAGTTCCATCTAACTTATATATCCCTCTCAATTTCCGTTCGCCTCGCTCGATCACACTTTTCGTAACGCTCTCGTCACTTATTCACCAGCTTACTCTCCAAGTCAAGCATGCGTCAAGAAGTTTTACTTCAAAAGATCACCTGTTGGTCTAAGATCCGGAATATAACAAAATCTTCCCTCATCTGTTAATAAGATGAAACAATTTTTTATAGGCTGATTTCAATATTGTGAATTTATAAAAACAACCTCTGCCACCATAAGCCTGCTGCAAATAATAACACTTAAAAAAAAATTTTTTTTCTTCTAATAAATCTTTTCCCTCTCATGTTAATTACACGTAGTAAGCTAAAACCGTCAATATTTTACATTATATACCTGACTATAGTAGGCACCCATCTCTATGATTGCTATACTTACCTGCAGCCAGGTTACTCTGACTGAGGTTACTGACCTGGCTGCAGATAAGTGTAGCAATCATAGAGATGGCTGCCTACTACAGTCAGGTATATAATGTAAAATATTAACGGTTTTAGCTTACTACATGTAATTAACATGAGAGGGAAAAGCTAAAAAAAAAAAAAAAAATTTGCAGCAGGCTTATGGTGGCAGAGGTTGTTTTTATAAACTCACAATATTTAAATAAGCCTATAAAAAATTGTTTCATCTAATTAACAGATGAGGGAAGATTTACCTTCTCGGATCTTAGACCATGTCTAATGTTGTTTTATTCAAATGAGAACTTATTTTATGTCCTAACATCACAGGTTTCTACCGTATAAACTACGACGAGAGAAACTGGCAATTGCTGATAAAAGTTCTGAGGCATCCATCACATTTCGAACAAATCCACCCAATAAATAGAGCTCAGATAATCGACGATGCCATGAATCTGGCTCTTTCTGGACGCCTCGATTACAAAACAGCTTTAGATATATCGAGTTATCTGTACCACGAGAGAAGTTACGTTCCATGGAAGGCCGGTCTAGTCGCATTGGGCTACATAGATACGATGCTGTCGAAAGGGGCGTATTATCTTGAATATAAGGTAAGTTCAACCTTGTCGGGACATTTCGTGGTATCGTCTTAGAAAGCTTTTTTTTATGCTACTAAGATGGCAGACAAACACACAGTCTACCTGATAGTAAGCGTTATAGTAGCCAGGTTACTGCTGACTGAGGTTACTGACCTGGCTGCAGGTAAGTATAGCAATCATAGAGATGGGTGCCTAATACAGTCAGGTGTATAATGTAAAATATTAACGGTTTTAGCTTACTACATGTAATTAACATGTGAGGGAAAAGATAAAAAAAAATAATTGCAGCAGGCTTATGGTGGCAAAGGTTGTTTTTATAAATTCACAATATTGAAATCAGCCTATAAAAAATTGTTTCATCTAATTAACAGATGAGGGAATATTTAGCTAAATGGATCTTAGACCATTATGGCAGTTTTTAGTAGTAATTGGCTAGCTTGATTGGCCATGATCATAGTCGTCCTTGATATACCTACTCATAGGTAGGTGAAATAATTCCTCAGTGCATAATAATTATAACTTAACAAAATGAGTATCATATCCACGATTAAACAAAGATTAATATCTCAGAATTTACTTACGATAAAAGGCGCAAAATGGTGATTTATCAAATGTTATGAAATATATTTTAGTCGATTTCATAACATTGTGCAACAATAGATGGCGTTAGTACCTACATACTAATTTTGATCTTACTAACAACTTTTGCACAGTTAGGTATGAAATTTAGTTTAAAAAAAATTAAATTATATTGAACTTTTCTTGAAGTAGATGTGGGGGTTATTTATTTACGGTTGACAAAATAAGGAATCCAAATTTGGTAACCAGTCAGCAAAAAAAATTTAGTTCTTATTAAACTGCAATTATTTTATTAAGTACATCTAGAAAATATTGAAAAGCAGCCAAATCTCATAACCATTATGTAATTAGATTAGTTTAGAAAATATTTTTTCATAAAATATCATCTTATCGTTCTCATACTATTAGTACTTAAGGAAAGATTTCTTACAAATTTCATATATTTTGATCACGTCTGCTGAGTCCTCGTGCACTAAATTAATTCTTATCATTTATATTTATTATTGTGACTACATTTTTTACAACACAATGCGATAAATGCTATAAAACGACAATTACAAAAATATTTAGGTGAAATATTATATCAAGGATTTGTCTATTAAATTTATGACAGAAAAAATACCCGGTGTTTAGAAAACTTGTAACGTATAATAACATTTTTATGTAACTTTTTTTCGATAGTATCAATTAAGCCAATAAATAAGAATAGCTAAGACTATATTCACCTGTCTCGTTTATCAAGACTAATCTTAATATAAAATCTCGTGTCACAATGTTTGTCCTCAATGGACTCCTAAACCACTTAACCGATTTTAATCAAATTTGCACACCGTGTGCAGTTTGATCCAACTTGAAAGATAGGCTATATTTTATTTTGGTATATGTAATTATTATATTTAAGAAAAAAAAGGCGGTACGAAGTTCGCCAGGTCAGCTAGTCTTCTATATATAAAGAGATTTCCACCCATTGATTCATCACGATATCTCTGGAATCATAAGGCGTAGAGACTTGAAATCAGCTAAGAACGGATTTTACGAAATTCCACCCACAAGAAGTGGTTGCGGGGGTTACTAACATATATTGCAAAACAACGTTTACGGAGTCAGAAAGTAGGTCATACTCATAGGCGAGCATTAAGTAATTGATGCATAGCTTTACAAATCATTCAGAACATTTATTGGACTAATTTTATTCATGCCAGGTATGATGAGTTTTACAATAAACACGGTTTTTGCTATGAGTGATTGCGAAGTTTTGTGTCGATTTGCTCTGTATTGCTCTGCAGTATTTATATTCTGAATCGGTGGTAGCTTCACTTTTAACCGATTTAATTAATTAAAACAAATATAATTGAACGAAACGAAAGTGCTTTTGAAGCGTACTCAAACAGTCATTTTTTTGAGAGTTAAAAAATTGAAGGATTTTTATAACATAAGTTTTTAGGCTATTATTATAAGAACTTGGTACTTGCTAGGAATTAATGTAGTCATCAATTCATAGAAATGATTAAAATATATTAAATAATGACTATTTATCAAAAAAAAAAAAAATTGATAACGTAATTCTGTTATCAATTAATTAGGATCGGCTGTCACGATGATCATCGATGTGATTCATTACGCTATGACTGGAACAGTAGAATCATGCGATAAATGCTAACAATATAATAATAATAATTTTTTAATTCAGGTAGCTAATGACCAACATATTTTTTTTCTTGTTTAAGTACATGATATCTTACATTATTCTTGTTATAATAATATTTACAATTGGTAGAACAAATAAAAATTAAATCTCGCAATCAAATTACGATTGCAAAATAAAAGAAAATTAAGTAAAAATAATCATACAAATAAAAAAAAAAACAATAATAATTTCATTTTAATTTTGACGTTAGAATAAAGGTGAAACAATATAATAACTATAGTTTTAAAGTAAAATAAAAATGTAAGAACAACATTCATTTTAAAGTAAATCAGAAAATATTCATTTTAAAGAAAATCACTGCATTATTGGTATAAATATAAATTTGAAATAATAATTAAATAATAATTAGGTAGTGTAAAATAAAATTATGATGACTGTATAGTCTGTATAGTATACAGGTATACTTGATACTATACGATACGATTACTATACGATTCATCCTGTATTTGTAACGATATAGGAATACGCTTACTGTGTAGAGCCGGACTCGATTCAGCCTGTAATATCCCACTGCTGGGCTTAGGTCTCTTCCACCACATAGGAGAAGTGTCGGAGCTTCCATCACGCTGCTTCACTGTGGGCTAGCGGATGTCTATAATAATGTATAGTCCAGGGGCTCCCAATCTTTTTCAGCCCGCGGCGCACTCACAAATTTAGAATTTTGTCACGGCGCCCTAACATATTAAGCTATTTGAAAAATATAGGTACAGTAGAAAGAAATAGGCACCTATTAGGATAATAATTAGGTTGAGATTTTTTTATTATAAAAGAATTGAAACAGACAATAACAATAAAGACTTAAGTCTTAAGAAAAGCAAAGATAAAATACGACATTCACTCAATCAAATCAATGTGACGGGTGAGCTTGGTGAATATTTGTAGTTTCGGATAATACCTAATAGAGAATCGACTCACGGCGGCGCCCCTCTTTAGTTTCTACGGCGCACCAGGGCGCCGCGGCGCACAGTTTGGGAACCCCTGGTATAGTCTATATATTATGTACTAGCTTCTGCGCGCGACTGTGTCGGCGTGGACTCCGCTCCTATTGGTCCTAGCGTGACGATACATAGCCTATAGCCTTCCTCGATAAATGGGCTATCTAACAGTGAAAGAATTTTTCAAATCGGCCTAGTAGTTCCAGAGATTACCGCGTTCAAACAAACAAACAAACAAACAAACAAACAAACAAACAAACAACCAAACAAACAAACTCTTCAGCTTTATATACAAGTATAGAAGTATAGAAGATAATGAATTCAGAAAGGAGTAATAATACAGTTTTTTTATATGATTAACAGTGACATTTATATAAGGCTAAATGTGCCCCGCGGTTTCACCCACGTTAATTTAAGAAAAAAGAGGTACTAAAATATTATATAGCCCATAGTCTTCCTCGATAAATGGGCAAAACACTGAACACACCAAGAATTTTTCAAATCGGACCAGTAGTTCCTGAGATTAACGCGTTTAAACAAACAAAGAAACAAACTCTTCAGCTATAGTATTAGTGTAGATTTAACTACGTAGACTTTGTTATTCAGTACGATATAATGGATTCTGGTTTCCTTGGAGGCGTGCAAATAATTAAACCGAATTCAAATACCTGTCAAGTGCAAACGAAAAAAATATCTATATTATTATACATATTGGATGTATCGTTTAAACATTCATGGCCCATATCTAAAAAAAACTGATCCAATTTTGATGAAACTTGAGCTGTTGTCTAAATCGCATATGCCTGATTGAAATCGAAAGGATAGTCTAAGATGACTTATCCATCAGGTAAACTGGTAGCCTCTTTTTTTGAAGTCGTTTGAAAAGCTTTAAGACTCAAAACAAAAAAAAAAATAAACAAAAAAATTGCGCGCGTACAAAGTACACATGTCAGAAGTGAAACTTCTTTGGCAAACTAATTTAAAAAAAAAACTAATAAAAAATAACGAAATTAAAATACAAAAAAAACTAATTGAAAAAACAAAAAGTCAAAAGTTCCCAGGCGGTCACCCATCCAAGTACTGACCGCGTGACGCATTGCCGCGTTACTGGTCACTCATACCCCTCATGCGTCTAAAGAAGTTTCACTTAAAAAAAATTGTAGTTATCTACCACAAAATTTTTTTTTCATAAATGTCATTAACACATTAAATTATTCCAGAGATATGTACTAACTATTTTGAGCGGCGCTGTAGAAGATCTCGGTTGGGACGTGGCGAAGAACGAGAGCGTAGTACGAGCACAACAAAGGGCTGACCTCCTGTCTACAGCTTGTCATCTTCAACAAGTGGGCTGCTTAGAGCACGCGGTCCGTTTGTACACCAACTGGATGCTGACACCGAATCCTGATGCATATAATGAGTAAGTTTCTTACCTTCCTATGCCTGGCAATTATAAATAAATAAATATCTACACAATACACACACGGTCGTCTGTTCCTAAAGTAAGCAACTTAATGCTTGTATTATAGGTAACAGCCGACTGGTATAGCTACATATGTTTTTTTCGATAAGCATACTTATAAATAATACATATATACATATATAAATAAATATATACATTACACCCAGACTTGGGGTGGGAATCGAACCCACAACCCCAGGAGTGGAAAGCAGGGTCACTACAAACTGCGCCAACGGGCTAGTCGATATATTATATAATATCAGTAAAAACAAGGTCGCACGTCGCAGTATTCATTAATTTAATATAAATTCAATTGACATCGACAAGTTATAAAGTAGGTATTGAAAAATAGTCAAGTAAATACGCATTTTTGGGGATAATTCAAAAATGACTCGTTAAACATCGCTCTCTAATTTAGACAGTATCGCATGACAAGCACCAGTTTTCGAATACAAGAAGAATAATCAAAATTGACACACCCAGTAAAAAGATGAAATGAAGAGAAGATAATTATGTGGTAACACACAAAAAAAAACAAACATTCAAACTGAGAACCTCCTCCTTTTTTGAAGTCGGTCAAAAAGCGATTTGTTTTACTCATAACAAAATGTATTTATTTCGAATATGTCTTGTCCGTAGTTATTGTAGAAAGTTAATAAATTATTGTAAAAGTTAAGTGTTTTACAGTTTGACGTCGTTAATAAAATTCTCGACCCATCATCATAATTAGGTTACATTTAAAAAATATTTGTTTTAATTAAAATAATTCTTGTAATTGATGAAAAGAAATGATTCAAATTGTTTTCTTTACGTCATTAAACTACTAAGAAGATTAATGGTAAACATAATTTTCAGGATTCACGCAGATATTAGAAGTACGGTGTACTGTGTTGGAGTTCAGGCGGGAGGTGCAAGGGAGTGGAATTTTGCTTGGAATCGTTTCTTGGTCGCGAGTTCTCCTTCTGAAAGGGAACTCCTACTTTCGGTGCTAGGTTGTACCAGGGCACCATACTTGCTCTACAGGTCTGTTACAAGAAATATTTCACTTGTTATTAAATCGACGACTACATAAAATAAAAGTAAATGAATTATTAACAATGTATGCATATCTTGTAAATGAGTAATTTCACTGTATCGTAATATTATTAGTTATGACTCATATTAACAAATAGAAATAAAGTTGTTTTATAGCATGTATAATGAGAAAGATGTATTTGATTGGGTATGAGATGTAGAGGAGGTTACAGCAAATGGCTATTGCGCTGGCGGTTGTGAGTTTGATCCCCGCTCAAGTGAATCTGGAAGATGTGTATATTTCGGCTCTAAGCATGACTTTATTCTATTGGAGATTGATTATATCGGCCTTTTGATACTGTTACTAATATTTGTTCATCTTTACAGATATCTTGACTTATCCCTTCGAAACGACAGTGGGATACGTAAGCAGGATACTGTTAGAGTATTTTCTGCTGTCGCTAGTTCTTCGATTGGAGAACCGATTGCTTTCAATTTTGTCAGATCTAATTGGCAAAGACTAAAAGAATAGTAAGTAACTATTTTACTTAAATTAGATTAATAACGTTATTTTACGTAGTGTTTTCTCGGTATTGAACTATTGTTAGCGTTCCATTAAAGGCAATGAATGGAGTTTTGATTCCGGTTCGGAACACATATTTCTGTTTACTTTTGAAGTGAAACTTCTTTAGAATCGTTGTGATTTCAAACCGGAAGGCAACAATAGGGAAGGTCGAGCTGCGCTGCAAGCCGCTAATTTTAAATTAGTTTTTTTTAAATTAGTTTGCCAAAGAAGTTTCACTTCTATCGTGTGTGAATCGCACACACACCCTTTTTTATTTTATTTTTTATTTTTATGTAACTTGATCGGCAAACAAGGGCACGGCTCACCTGATGTCAAGCGATTACTGTATCTTATAGAGGTCTGCAACCCAACCCATCCCCAATCCCCCCAGGAGCTCTGGTCACCTTACTCACCAACAGGAACACAATACTGCTTGAAAACAGTATTATTTAGCTGTGATCTTCTGATTTTAAACGCCTATCAGATTTTTATCACGCATATGTTAACCCTGTAATATTCCTAGTACCTATATAGTATGCAAAGTAGATTTATCTTATCTTATACTATTAAACGAGCAATTCTTGTATATATATATAGAATCTGAATCTCGGAATCGGCTCCAACGATTTTCGTGAAATTTAGTATGCAGGGAATTTCGGGGGCTAAAAATTGATCTAGCTAGGATTCATTTAAAAAAATGTCGTTTTATCCCTGTTTTTAGGCAATGAAAAAATATCATTAGAATATGAAGCTTAATTTCATCAATATCAATATAGCTGTAACAGCGTAATTAGGAAATCGGCGGGTGTCACATCGTGTTGACCCGGGTTCGAATCTCAGGCTCCAGATTAATTTTTTTTCATTTTTTTTTTAATTTCACTCGTAATTTATTATTTAAATAAAATTAAAACATAAAAATACCGAGAAAAAAGAAAAACAAAAAATAAAATGAAAATACCGAGCTAGGCTCGGTCACCCAGGTACTATAATTTAATTTAACTAATTTTTATCAATTTTCTGTTTTTAGTGTTGGATCAGTGTCTACCCTGAACTCAATACTTAAGGCTGTCACGAGAAGACTGAATCAAGTTCATGAGTACGAGGAGGTATGGTTTTAATTTATTTTTATTGGTATTCATTGATTTAGAAACCAATTATACATAATTATCTCTAAAGTTATGTCAAAGCAGAAATATTTAATTTGTTCAGTGTATATACGATTCGATACGATTCAGCATGTAATATCCCACTGTTGGGCCTCTTCCCCATGTAGGAGAGAGATCGGAGCTTAATCCACCACGCTGCTCCAATGCGGGTTGGCGGATATATTCCCTACTATGAGTAACGATCGCTATCAGGTGTAGGTACATGATAACAACCGGGACCGACCGCTTAACGTGTTCTCCGAGGCACGATGGGGCGACCCACAAGGACTGCACAAACATCCAGACCACGGCAAACATCTGTATGGCCAATACAAATGCTGTCGTGTGCGGGGATCGAACCCGCAACCGCCCGCGCAACAGCCAATCGCAATCCAGTGCTGTGACCGCTGCGCTAACGCGTATCATACCTATGCGTTCAGTGTATATATATGCGTCCGTTGATTAAAAATATCATCATTTAGTTGCCGCGTACGGGAGATTTACGAACGGGAGATTTATCATCTTCACAAAAAAGAGGGTAACAATAACGTATGAAACACATTTATCTAATGTAGAATTAGGTAGCAATCTACTGCGGCTTCTCTCCCCGATAACATTGTTACCATATTCATACTTTTCAGGGTTTAACATATAATCATGCATATTTCCTCCTTTATTTCTCCTTGTTACCTCCTCTAGTAGATTAAAATTTAATTTTATTTACAGCTGAAAAGATTCATCAGTTCATCCTGCAGTGACCTCGGCCGACCAGTTCAGCAAGTTCTTGAACGAACTGCTGCCAATGTTCAATGGATGGAAAGGAATTATCAAACAATTGTCGATTGGCTATTGGAAATGGACAAATCAACACCAAAATTTAAAATCGCGTGATGAGTAGATCCCAACAACTTTTTTATAAGATAAAAAATATCCTAGTTAATATGTACCTTGACCCTAGACTATGTTACGATACAGTACGAAATTAACTTATAGATAAGTGGAAATTGATTGAGCGAATACAGATACGAGTAAAGAACGTTCGAGTCTTATCCATACGATTTAATCTATCGTGTGAAGCTGTATTTTGTTATGTAATTATGTCTAGCCAGTATTTTATATTATTAGCCAGTACTATTAATTTCGTTCATTCAATAAAATATTGATTGTTAAACGGTAAGGATCCCTAGTACATTTTTTTTCACCTGATCAGTATCAAGCTAATTTTTTGGGAGTGGCTACATTTTGATGAGGGAACAAAAAATTCCTCTTCGAAAACTCTCGATTGTGGTAGCTAACAGAGATAGTAGGGGGTAGAGCAGCAGTGAGCGTAGGACCGGGATAACGTACCACGCAATTTGTAGGACATTATTACTATTAAATTATTTAGATAATCACTAACTAAAAGAAAAAAAAATTAGCGGTTAGTAATAATTTTTGATGACTTACGAGGTCATCAAGTTGATGACCTCGTAAGGTCATCAAAAATTGATTTTTTTTCTGATTTTTTTTTGCTTTTAGTTAGTTAATATCTATATTATTTAATAGTAATAATGTCCTACAAATTGCGTGGTACGTTATCCCGGTCCTACGCTCACTGCTGCTCTACCTCCTGCTATCTCTGTTAGCTACCACAATCGAGAGTTTTCGAAGAGGAATTTTTTGTTCGCCTCATCAAAATGTAGCCACTCCCAAAAAATTATCTTGATACTGATCAGGTGAATAAAATGTACTAGGGATCCCTACCTATATATTGTTGTCAAAATAAAAGTAAAACGTGTTATGTAACAGCAGGATAAAATACTCGTATAACCAGAAACTTATAAAAGGTAATAAAATAGAAAATAGTTTATATTTTTTCTTAAAACATTAGATAATTAGTCACAGGAATTTACAACTGTTAGTTGCATGTCGAACATAGAATATATATTTTTTTCTCTGTGGTTTAAGAACCGCTCGATCTATCGTATTGTCTCCAAGTTTTTTGATGAGTTAATATTAGCATTGAAAAAATCTGTAAGGTTATCTTTTGTAACAAGTTCATTTTAAGATTATGTAACAACGTTTTATTGGATGAACGATGGATAGTAAAATATTTGTAAAATGTATTTTAGGTTATAGGTATTTGTATTAGAGTGATGGTTGAATGGATTCAGATGTAATACAGATGTTATCAAACTAGTCTAAAGAATCTCTTTGATTATTATTTATAATCTATTATAATATATATTGCATGATTAACGTGTGAATTATTCGTTATTAATTTAATACCGAACTATTATTATAAAAATTAATATTTTTGAACTTTTATGCTATTTATGTTTACTTTTAGTGAGAGGCGTACCATTTTGTAGCTAGCTAATAGCTATATTATACTTTTGAGTTATGATGAATTGTGTTCTAGAAGGCGAATAGAAAAATACTGTTCGAGACATTTGCTATTACTGACAAAAAGTCGAAACATTTGTGAGGATGTTGTAAATCTAAAAAATAAAAATATCACCTAAAATCTGAATTTTATTTTATTATCCATTTTTCTTAAATTTTCGTTCTATAATCATAATTATAATTATATTTGCTCGCAAACGAAAAAAAAGCCGACTTCAATTATATTGACACACGTTATACGACGTAGGTAGTCGGCAAAATAGTCCATTATATTCGTATTTTAGGGATAACTAAAAAGTACCTACTCGACATATTTCGATTAAATTTAATGGGTGGTACCATTTAAATTTGACAACATAACTAGCTGACTAAAAAAAATAATCATCAAAATCGGTACACCTAGTAAAAATACAGTAAACTTGAGAATCTCCTCATATTTTAAAGTCGGTTAACACACAAAAATATTTTTGTGTCATCATCACATCATCATATCAGCCTATCGCAGTCCACTGCTGGACATAGGCCTCCCTAAGTTGGCGCCAGACGTCCCGGTTTTCTGCAATCCTCATCTAGCCTACGCCGGCAATCTTACATAGATCGTCGGTCCAACGGGCCGGAGGATTGAAATTTTGTAATGATAGTCGAAACAAAAAAAAAAACCAATGTAAAAGAAGACTATTATCGTTAATCTGCCAATGCCAAAAATAAATGATCATTGTAAAAACAAAAAATTGCGTGTGTACAAAGTACACATGTCAGAAGTGAAACTTCTTTGGCAAACTAATTTAAAATTATTTACATAGATTTACAAAGTAGCGCGGCGTACAGCGCGGCGCGTTCTTCCCTGTCGTTTTTCCCTTGCATCCGGTTTGAAATCACAACAACTCTAAAGAAGTTTCACTTTAAAAAAAATTAACAAAGCTGATTCATCTTTTGGTAAGAAGTTTAATACAACCTAACTTTCAACGTGACTTGACTAAGCATTTAAAAGCGCTGACATATTTGTGAATACGTTGTCCAATTAAGTAATTGAGACTTAGGATATTGTGAAGTAAATATAATACTCATGTTTTTACATAAAACATAAAAGTTAATAAAACAACGTGTGTGTCAGCTCCGACACACGACTGGAGTTTACTCCTTCAGATTTTGATGCGGTTTTCTTTAGTAAATAGAGTGATTCCAGAGGAAGTTTATATGTATAATACATGCATAATATAGTAGAGGAACACTGATAGTTTTTGCAACCGTGCGAAGCCGGGGCGGGTCGCTAATATACGACATAGCCTTTTTTATGTTCGCGCCAAACATCTCGATTTTCCACAATACTTATCCATCTTTCAACAGCAATCTGACATAGATCGTCAATCAGCCCACTGCTATTTCAACGTGCTGATTTTATTTTGAGATCGCCTCTTTGAGAGAAGGCTCAATTTTTTTTAGATCAGTGCAGGAGAACTGCGTCGAGCAGTAGTTGCACATGGATTGGTCAAATTTCTGAACCAGTCTTTCGAAATGCATATAAAGAAACTATAACGGGTCCAATTATGAGCATAGAATATATTAAAAAAAAATCGGAGGGCACTATAATGACGTCTTATAGCACTTTTAGTTACTCATGTGAGATATTATAGGTCTAACAGTATACCATCATTTGCTGTAGTGCACAAATAGCAAGCGTCAATTAACGTTTTGTTTTTAGAGTTTTTTTATAAATTAGCTTAATTTATTTATAAGCATTTTAAGTTTTAAATATTACGTTAATCGTTTCTAAGGAGTAAACTCCAGTCCCGTGTCAGCGCTGAAACTCTATGTTTTTATTCAATTTTTTTAGTTCAATACATATTTTGCGCACACTTTAAATTGTGCAATGTTTCGTATATTTTAATTTATCATTATAAAATGTATTATTTGTTACCAAGAAATATATTTTTATCGACAAAATTTTTAATGAGTCGTGACAAAATATATAATATCTTATCTACCACGAATGATGAAGATTGCTATCCATAAACCACCAAATAAAACTACCAGCGTCAGACTACGTACTAGCTTTTCAAGTCAGTTTTTTTACACTTCAAGGGTAGTAAACAGGCGTACCTACTCCATTTATACAAAGACACACTGAGGTAGGGCATAGCAGGAAATTTCCTGCTCAAAATATGGAGCAGCCCAACTGGGGTAGTACCTCGACCTTACAGAAAACCATAGCTAAATAATACTGTTTTCAAGCAGTATTGTGTTCCTGTTGGTGAGTAAGGTGACCAGAGCTCCTGGGGGATTGGGGATAGGTTCAGCAACGCGCTTGCGATGCTTCTGGTGTTGCAGGCGTCTATAGGCTACGGTCTTACCATCAGGTGAGCCGTACGCTTGTTTGCCAACCTAGTAACATAAAAAAACACATACATACACACACATGCACGGTAAGTGGTTACCGTAGCCTATGGACACCTACAAAACCTGAAATATCGCGAGCGTGTTGCTGACCTCACCCTCGACCGTCCCTACGAGCTCTGGCCATCACAATCACCACAGAAGCGCTTCAATCTTTTAGAGCAATATTATTTAGCTGTGATCTTCTGTAAAGTTGAGGATTTTTCCTGGTCGGGCGGCTATAATGTAAGCAAAATATTGTCTGCCTACTTTTATTAAAGTCTTGGAACTGTAAAGAACTGGTCTATTGTGTAAAGTACAGGCGGAAAAGCAATATTAATTATATGACGTAAGAAAGGGGCAGCCAAAACCTCGTGGATGTTATTTTATTTATTTATTTATTTATTTAAGAATTTTTATACACTAGAAAGCAATATACAACAAATAGCACAAAACATTGCTGGTACAATGGCACTACTTATCCCATGATGGAATCTCTTCCAGTAGTCCTGCCACAGGAAAATTATAAAATAATCGCAAAATTAGCGTGTACAATAAAAATAAAGAAAAAAATACTAAAAAATACTAAATATAAATATATATGATAAATACATTATTCTACTATTTAAAAAGCATACATACATAAAAAAAAGTATACACACATAGATACAAATAATATAATAATACATACGGTAATATATTCTAATACGCATGAAGACACTTAATTAAATTGATTTGAGGTTATGATTGATTTAGATAGAATTCTCTCACTCTTTTCTTAAATAGTGATAATGTTTCACAATCGCGAATTTCGTATGGTAGGGAATTCCAAAGTCTAACGGAATGTGCAGTAAATGAGTAGGAATAAAAATCGGTACGGTGAGTGGGTATCTGAAGAAGAGAACGTTTATGAGATCTACACGGAGAATCATTAGAGTGAGAGAAAGAGAAGCGGTCCCGTAGATACGAAGGAGAACAAGGATCAAAAAGAGTCTTAAAAAGGAAACAAAGTATTCTAAAGTTTCTACGATGGCGGATAGGTAGCCATTGGAGCTGCTTACGAAAGTGACTTACATGATTATATTTTTTTAAGCCGAAAATGAAACGCAATCATGAATTTTGTAGTCGCTCAAGTCTGTTAAGTAATTCTTCGGTGACATCTAAACAAGTAACATCAGCGTAATCAATGATCGGATGTATGAGAGTTGCCTTTAGAGAATGGAGCGAAAAATATACCTTACGACTGATCTCATTGATATAGGCATTCCAGTTAAGATTGGAATCTAAAACAACGCCTAAGTTCTTAGCCGAGTCGGAAAAAGTAATAGGAACGTCGTCGACGGTAATAGGGGGTAGGTCAGCTATATCAAGTTGAGAGCGAATGCGTTTACTACCTATGACTAACGCTTTAGTTTTTCCCGGGTTAACAGTAAGACCGAAACTATCAGCCCATTCAGTAATACGCCTTAGATCATCATTGATAGAGGCAATGGCAGACGTGACATCATGTAACTTAAAATAGCGATATACCTGCAAATCGTCAGCATATAAGTGGTATTTGGAAGATATGACCTTAGTAATCGAGTTAATAAAAACAGAGAAAAGAAGAGGGGAAAGTACGCCACCTTGGGGAACTCCCACAGTAAGATTGCATTGCACCAGTTGGAATAAGATGTATTTACTTGAACACGCTGTGAGCGATTCCGAAGGTAAGATTCAAACCACGCTAACGCGGAGGAAGAAGTATTGATAGATTTTAGTACGCCAAGAAGGATGTCGAAGTCGATAGAATTGAAAGCATTACTAAAATCAATTAGTATCAGGATAGTTAATGATTTATTCTCCATGGCTAAGCGAATGTCGTCAGTTACGTTGATAAGAGCAGAAGTTGTGCTATGGCCTGGGCGAAAACCAGATTGATATGAATTAAGAAGATCATTAGAATATAAAAAGAAAGAGAACTGCTTGTGGACAATGCATTCAAAAACTTTAGATAGAGTAGGCAATATGGAAATAGGTCGGAAATTAGCTAAAGACGAAGGATTATTAACTTTAGGCAAAGGAATAACATTTGCTAGTTTCCAGGCTTTCGGAAAGGTACTTGTGGTAAGAGAGTGGTTAAAAATATGGCTAAGAATCGGTAATAGGAAAGGAAGAATCATCGTAATCATTTTCAAACATAACTTGTCATAGCCAGCGGCTTGCGATGAAATTGAAATTTATATATTAAAAAAAATTAAACCGACGCGATTAACGTGCAATAGACCCACAAAAAGATATATTTAAAAGCTCTAATATAGTATTTGTACATCAAAAATTAAATCCGACTTTTGTCCCAAATTTTTTGTAAACAATTGTAACATAATTATGTATAGAGTATAGTGTACATACCTAATTATATAATGATACACGCACACTAGGCTAAAGGTATATGTGTGAAAGTTCTCACTCTAGATTTGCAATAAGAAATCGTAAGAAATAATTTAAAGTGTTTATTAAAAAGACATATAAAGCTTATTATTCGGTGCATGATTCACACATCAGCCTATTGCAGTCCACTGCTGTCTGCTGGACATAGGCCTCCACAAGTTCACGCCTAAAATGGCGCTAACTCATGTGTTTTGCCCATTGTCACCACGCTGGGCAGGCGGATTGGTGACCGCAGGGCTGGCTTTGACGCACCGAAGATGATGCTGCCCGTCTTCAGCCTGTGTATTTCAAAGCCAGCAGTTGGATGGGTCTCCTGCCATCAGTCGGCTTTTTAAGTTCCAAGGTGGTAGTGGAACGGTGCAGGATTACAAAGATGATAAAGATGGGTGCATTTAGTGACGAAAGTATTTCAATCAAGATATTACTAATTTTGTGCCAAAACATAGTTTACATATTATTTTTAAAAGAATAATTGCGGAGTTTCTTGCCGATTTTTATCTGTAGAATCTACATTCCGAATCGTTGGTAGCTTCAATTTTAATATTAATAATCACTTTTAAAATTTTTATTTGTAAAATGACGATTAGAAAGTGCCTTTAGAGCCTATTTGACTAAAGTATATTTTTATTATTTTGATTTTGATTTTCAGCGTGTCTAATAGATTTCTAGAAAATGCTCAATTAGATAGGAAATTGTAATCTAAATATTTTTACATAGTTATGATATCAGATAGAGACGCCGCGTTGGTGCAGCGGTCACAGCACTGGATTGCGATTGGCTGTTGCGCGGGCGGTTGCGGGTTCGATCCCCGCAACAAGACAACATTTGTATCGGCCATACAGATGTTTGACGTGGTCTGGGTTTTTGTGCAGTCCTTGTGGGTATCCCCACCGTGCCTCAGAGAGCACGTTAAGCCGTCGCTCTCGGTTGTTATCATGTACACCTGATAGCAATCGTTACTCATAATAGGGAATATATCCGCCAACCCACAATGGAGCAGCGTGATGGATTAAGCTCCGATCCTTCTCCTACATGGGGAAGAGGCCTATGCCCAACAGTGGGATATTACAGGCTGAATCGTGATCGCGTGATCAAATCGTGTTAAAAAAGTGCGAATTCCATGTGTTTTTTATAAGAGGATATCACACACTAACCACCAGTTTGCATACTTGGTACCTAAAATATTTTGAAACGCAGTAGGTAAATACCTACGAATCGATTAATTTAATAAATTTTTATAGTCATGACCATATCACAATAAGTAAAGTTATAATTGAGACTTAAAATAATGATTAGAGTTCTTCGATTATTCATGATAAAAAGATAAAAAACATAATTTACGATAAACAAATTGAAAATATAAAAACTAATAACTCTAGTCGCCGGTGTAACGGCTTGTGCAATTGTCGCCTTCAAAAATAAGGGTAAGTTTATTGTAGCAAATATTTCTTTTTTTATTTAAAAAAAACCTTGTAACACATTGATAGAAAAATAATTGATTTTAATCGACGAATATAGCAAGAGATATAAATTATATAAAAAAATATAATCTTTTAGATTAAATTATAAAGCTACGGTTATTTATATTAGTCAGGGAAGAAAATTAGGTTAAATCATAATTAACAAAATAAAGGGAAGAAACAAAAGGGGAAGAATATTAGGTAATAGTGTTCTATTTTTGAAAACGTCAAATAATACCGGAATGTTGAAAATTTTTGTGACATGTATATACATTAATATATTAATTCTGAATATGAATTACGATTTTTTTGCAAATTCAGTCTATTACGCCGCGTTAGCGCAGCGGTCACAGCACTGGCTGTTGCGCTGGCGGGCGCGGGTTCGATCCCCGCTCACGATAGACAATTGTATTGGCCATATAGATGTTTGTCGTAGTCTGCGCGTTTGTACTTGTGTATTGTGTGTGTTTCCGGACCCCCGAAACAGGAGAATGTCCTACTGGGGGTCGTTGAGTGTGAAGCGTTTAGTTATTATTAAAGTGAAACTTCTATTAGATAGTCTCAAACTTTTTCGTCTGTGTGTTGCATGTCGCGTGACGGTCGCCCGCGCGGTATGTTTGATAAAGTGATTTTTATACCCTTAATGGAATATTACTCCAAAAAATTTTAGTAAAATGTCTATAATGTGAAAAAAAGTTTCACTTTAACCGTGGTTTCATAAAACCACACAGGTTTTTTTATTTATTCTAATTTAAAAAAAAAAAACGTGAATTAATTCAAAATAGCGATTAAGGATATCGTGTAAATGCACAAAAAAAAATTAATTATTTTCTAAAAGTTATCCACAATAAATTCATATTTGAAAATTTGTGATTTTAAGTTGTATATCATCACTATAGTTCTAATTTTGTATGTTGGACTATCATAGGAAATGATTAGGTACGTCGACTTTTTTCTTAGGTACGTATTTTTTCGTATACCTACGATGTATTACTTGTCAATGTAATTGAAGTCGGTTTTTTTTCGTTTGCGAGCAAACACATTATTTTATTTGTCTGTTTGTTCCCTTTCTCTTATTCTTCCTTTTAACTTGATGGCAGTACCTGTGTCAGACACAGCTGTTCTAGCTATAGGTGTATTTTTGAAAACCTTTTCGTACTCGTAGTTGTCTCCAACTACAGCGACTGTTAACTATTGTAAGGTTTTTTTTTCTTGATTTATTACCCGAAAGATTTAGCACGGTGTGATCCCACAGGTCAATGAGTGAAGTGGAATCCCGCAGGATTGTGGGAACTCGCTTTGCAGGATTTTAATCACTAGTTCTTTACTCATTACTTTTATCATTAAAGGATAAGATGATCTATTAAAACCATTTCAACAAGTTTGATATTAGTATGAGTATGAGTATCATTTCGGTTAATATTAAATAGGTATATATATATATATATATATATATATATATATAATTTATTCACCAACACAAAATATATACACATTAATTAGTAATTGTACACATTAAGTATTAATTAGTAATTGTGATAAAATCACGTGAGTAATATCTAGATAAATTATGATACTCGTCGTCAAATCGTAGGTGTCTTATAAATATTATCTTTACTAAAATACTTGGAATGATATGGTAATGTTGTATAAATGATAATAAATATGTGCCTTATATAATGATTACTATACGATAAAGGAAATACTTTAACTACTTCAGTTTTTTTTGATTAAACTAACTTAATATTGAATTATTTATATCTACAATCTTAGAAAAAATATTGTGTTTGCTAGCAAACGACAAAAAAACCGACTTCAATTACATCGACAAGTAATACAACGTAAGTAGACGAAAAAAATTAACAAACACACTAGTTGTCACTACGATGTACGAGGGTTTCCTTCGATTTCTCTGGGACTCCATCATCAGATCCTGGTTTCTTTATTATGGTACCTAAGTTGGGATAACTCCTTTCCAACAAAAAATGAATTATCAAAATCGGTTCGTAAACGACAAAGTTATCCCCGAACAAACATAAAAAAAACATATATACGGTCGAATTGAGTAACCTCCTCCTTTTTTGAAGTCGGTTAAAAAATTATTGTTAATTTTCATATTACACTATTTAGTTTAAAAAAAATTCCTTTTAATTACAATACGCAATAAATTGTAAAATAATTGTGTTTGCTCGCAAACGAAAAAAAACCGACTTCAATTACATACAAGTATTACAACGTAATAAGACGAAAAAATAGTCAAGTAAATACGCGCTATTAAAGATTACTCAAAAAGTTGTAATCAGTTTTCGATCTAATTTAAACAAGACTACAAGACAAGTATTAGCTTTCGATTAAAGTAAGAATCATCGAAATCGGTACACCAAATAAAAAGTTATGCGGTATAATATAACGTAGGTCGACGAAAAAGTAGTCACGTAAATACGCATTATTAGATATAACTCTAAAAGTACTTGTCAGATCTTAATTAAATTAAAGTGGGACCACATGACACGCAACACCTTTCAATTAAAACAAAATTGATCGAAATCGGTCCACCCAGTCAAAAGTTCTGAGCTAACATACATAAAAAAAAAAAAAAACATACGTGTCGAATTGAGAACCTCCTCCTTTTTTGGCAGTCGGTTAAAAATGAAAAGTAATAAAAAAACAACCAAAAAATAGAATATGCATAGTTATTATTCAAATTAATGTAATCGAATAATCGAAATTCTTTTGATTATCTAACGATGTAAAGAGTGTAAAAAGATTGACGTAAATGCTTGTTACAGATGGCGTCGTCAGAGCTATTTGTTTTAGCTCTGGTATGCCTCACCGCTAGTGGATTACCTAACCCACCAGTAACTAGAAATACAATTTTTATGGATGAGAAACTAGAAGGTGAAATCTTCGAACATGTTGACGATTTTAATAACATCGAATACAATTTATCCCCAGAAAGTTACCGGTTACCAAATACTACTCGCCCTCTCCACTATAATCTCTTGTGGGGTATCGATATAGAAAGATTTGCGTTCTCTGGTACTGTTGATATACAATTGCAACCTACACAAGCTAATGTAAACGAAATAGTCATTCATTCACATGACATTACGCATGGTCAAATTACACTGCGGCGAAATGATAATAATGATGATAATATTAATCAAATATTAAGTCATACTACATCTGTTGATGAAGAGAGACAGTTCTTAACAATAAGTCTGACGTCAGGTTTTTTGGAATTCAATTCAAGTATTACTTATACACTTTCTATAACTTTCGAAGCTCCTTTAAGGAATGACATGTATGGAATTTATAGAAGTTGGTATAAAAATAATCAAACTCTGACAGATGTTAGGTAATGTCATATTATATAATTATTGTTCAATTTCGAACCTTAAAGCGAATAATTTTACTTTAATCTCAACTTTATCTTGTAGCTGGATGGCTTCAACGCAGTTTCAGGCCACCTCAGCACGTTTTGCTTTCCCCTGCTACGATGAACCTAGTTTCAAAGCTAGGTTCGATATTATCATTAGGCGACCAGTTAGTTTTAGGAGTTGGTCATGTACTAATATAAGAGAAACCATAGCTAGTTCCATAGCGTAAGTACAGTTTTCAGTTTTATTTTGCATTATTTTACTTATGAATAATACAATCATTGGTTAATTATGTTTATCAATTATCCTTAGTGGCTTCCAAGATGATGTTTATGAAACCACTCCAATTATGTCAACATATCTGCTCGCTCTAGTAGTCGCAGCTGACTACAATAATACGCAGCCTGTATTGTCAGCGAATGGCACTCTAATGTATGAAGTGATAGCAAGACAAGCAGCTATTGACGAAGGACAAGCATCATACGCCATGGACGTTGGTCAGCGGCTCGTTGAGAGAATGAATGTAGACACTAACATAGAATATTTCGACATGGACCCAAACTTGAAAATGACCCATGCAGCTATTCCCGATTTCTCCGCTGGTGCTATGGAGAACTGGGGTCTAATCACTTATAGGTATTACTTGATACCGTTTCCTAAAATTTCTTCTCTAATACGTTTTTAAGAATATAGTATTAATGAACTGAACTGTAGCAAAGCTCTTTTTTGGAGACTTTATCATTAAAGAATGTAGACAGCTAATTTACTCATAATTATTTTATTAAAATGACACAGATTTAATTTTGCAGAGAAGCTTACTTAATGTACAACCCAGAACACACTAATGACTACTACCAACAGTTGATCGCTTATATCTTGTCTCACGAAATCGCACACATGTGGTTCGGAAACTTAGTAACCTGTGACTACTGGGACAATTTATGGCTTAATGAAGGTTTTGCTAGATATTATCAATACTTCCTTACTCACGAGGTATGTTTTTTAACAACTTTTTTGCTATTTTAGCATAAAAACAAAATATGTTAAACTGTTGGAATAAAATTAAATTTCCAGGTTGAACGTGACATGGGATTTGATACACGTTTTATCACAGAACAAGTGCACACTTCATTGTTAGCCGACTCTGCTGAAACTGCCCATCCACTTACAAACCCCAATATTGGTAGTCCTAGTTCAATTCGGACTATGTTCTCTACTATTTCTTATAACAAAGGTGCAGCTGTTATTCGGATGACTGAACATCTCCTTGGGTCAGAAGTTAACATACAAGGATTACGAAACTTATTAGTTGAACGGTATAGACATGATTTTAATAGTAAGTTACGGCGAAATTTATAAAATTGGTTAAAAATTTAGTCAATAATTATTTTTTTAGCTCTTACGATGTCGTACGACCTATCGACCTTTTCCAAGCTCTTGACGCTGCTGGTAGAGCGGCTGATTCATTTTCAGAGTACAGCTCAGATTTTTCATTCATCGATTATTATAGAAGTTGGACTGAACAAAGCGGTCACCCAATATTAAACGTTCAAGTGAATCATCAAACAGGAGATATGACTATTACTCAGGTATTTCAAAAACAATTAAAAAGCAACGACTGAGTTTGATCAGGATTCAATTTCTAATGCATAATTTTCGTTTTAGCGACGGTTCAGCATTAACACTGGTTACGCAACTCAAAATTTGAACTATATCATTCCTATTACATTTGCGACCGCTAGTGATCCCGATTTCAATAATACCAAACCCAGTCACATTATCAGTAGTACCGTTTCTGTAATCAACCGTGGTTCAACAGGAGACCAATGGGTTATATTTAACAAACAACAAACTGGTATGTATTTCAGTAAACTGCTTTTGCTGCGAATTTATTGTTGATGTATTCAAAAATCAATTTATTATAATTGCTTCAGCATAACATGAACTTTTTAGTACTTTAAATTCGATTTTGTCCTAGTACGAAACAAAAAGTACCTACCAATTATTATAATATTGGTAATTGATATTAAGTAAAAAATTGGAATTTTATATTTAATGTACAAACTTTTCTCTAATAGGTTTCTATAGAGTCAATTATGACGAATATACATGGAATCTCATCATTGTGGCACTACGTGGCTCCGACAGAACTTTAATTCATGAATATAATAGAGCGCAGGTCGGTGAGATAACAAACTTTTCATATTTCTGCAAGCAATTTATTTTAACAGTTTAGACATATAAATTTATGGTTGTAGTCGTTTAAGAAATTGAATCGATTGGAACGCATTTCACACTACCATGGGTTGACTGGTAGAGATCTCTTTTAGAGATAAGTTCGCCCTTGCAAACTTCATATATTATAATGACTATTATAATATAGGCAGCAAAATTATTTAGTGCAATAAAGAATATCGTTATAATAAAGAATGTAAATGTTTAATTATATATATATATATTTTAGATTGTTAATGATGTATTCCAATTTGCTCGAGCTGGACTTATGACCTATAATCGTGCTTTTAATATTCTTTCCTTCTTGGAAAATGAGACTGAATATGCCCCGTGGGTGGCAGCGATAACTGGTTTCAACTGGCTTAGAAACAGGCTGGCTGGTTCTGAGTACCTTCCTAGACTAGAGGTATGCCAAGTATAATTATGGTAAAGTTTTTCGTTGCACATATTTTAACTATTAATTGTCATATATAACCTTATACTTCAAATTATTATTATTGTTTAAACACTTATTTTAAATTAATTTATTCAATCATACGAGTATGTGATTGATAATACCTTGAATTTATTTATAATAGTAATTAAGGAATATTTATTTAATAAGTATTTTTTTAGGCTCAAATTATTCGTTGGGCATCGAATGTAATGGGTCAACTGACTTACTATCCGATTGAAGATGAGAGTTTCATGAGATCGTACCTGAGGTATCAACTAGCACCTCTGATGTGTAACCTGGGAGTTCCAGCCTGCCTTCAAGCCGCCTCACAGCAGTTCAATGCACTCCAAATAAACGGCACTGAGTATGTATTTATATTGTTTTATTTAATGTAGTATGCAAGTTCGACTTTGAGTTAGTTTAATAAGACAAAGATTAAATCAAAATATTGTACATATCTATAGTATATTTACGTTATTCATACGGGTAAGAACTGCTTTCAAATGTTTCTCATATCAATATTCTCTCCACAGAGTACCAAACAACAGCCGTAACTGGGTATACTGTAATGGTCTTCGTCAAGGAACCGAAAGTGACTTCGATTTCCTCTTTGATAGATATGTCGAACATAATACATACAATGAAAAAATATTGATTCTTCAGATGCTTGGATGCACACCTCATCAAGAGTCGCTTGACAGGTATATTAAATTAAACAGACTGCAAATCATTTAGTTTGCAAGAGGCCTGTGACAATTAAATTTTAGAATAGGTTTAGTATAGTTTTCTGTTTTCGTTTTATCACAATGTTGTATTATAATCTTTCTTGACATGTTATAGATTTCAAGTCACATCTGAATAAAAGGCTATATTATTTATTAATGTTATTACAAATTATTAAGTAGTATTTTATACCTTTCCACTATAGTTATTTAAAAAAAAATTATTAATTTAAATCAATTCATTAAATTAAGTGTTGTGAAATGTTTTAATAAACTATTTTTTTTTTAACATTTCCTTAGACAGACAACAAAAATTTGTTGGTAATTTGTTTTTATTTGTAGACTTCTCGACAACATTATCGAAGAAAATTTTGTTATCCGTCCTCAAGACTATAGCGTGGCCTACAATGGTGCTCTTACTGGTGGACTAGAGAATCCAATACGTGTCCTAAATTACATCCGAACCAATGTTACAGATATCATAAACGCGTGAGTATTTTTAAACTTTCTTAAAATAAAAAGAAAAATAAAAAAAAATGTGATTTAAAAAAAAACAAACAACAATAAGATCACCAAATTAAAAATGTCTTTGTATAGCATAATAGAAAAAGTGTGAAACAATTAATCATAATTATATTTTATTTTCTATTAAAATTGATCATATTCGCTTTAATACCAGTGCTGCATCAAATTTCATTTAGTAGTTTTTGCATGATGCGCGGATAAACACACAGACAGACAGACAGACATACATAAACCAGTTAAAGTTTTATTATAAGTATAGATAACTAAGCATCTCTTTCTATTTTCAGCTTTGGATCTGCATCTCCTATTACTTCAGCAATTGCAAGATTGAGTTCTGAAGCTGACATCAACGAGGTAAGAGTTACTGCATTGCAGTCAATAAGTAACCAAGTAGGAAAACCTGCGTGTAAAGATATTGCTATAATCCCATGTAACACAATACACCTATAAATTCTAATAGATTATATTATAAAATACAACGCCCAAAATTAATGATTGAAATAAAATTCTGCCTTCCTAACGACAAAGTATTTTTATCCAAGAGTGGAATAATATGAAAGATATTTAAAGTTTTTGCACCGAAATGTACAGTAAAGGACTTGGTAAGCGTATGGTGTAGGTACATGTCTTTACATAATGTTTTTCTTTGTTTCAAAACGAAAAATGGGAAATAATTTTTTTCAAATAGGCCTCAAAATCACCTTTGAATTTCATTCATTTTACAAATTATAATTTTCATTATGGTTAAAAATTAAGCTGCCACCGATTCGGAATATATATCTGCAAAGAATTATTGTGTTTTCATCATCAGATCCTGGTTTCCTTATCACGGTACCACCCTTGGGATATCGCCTTTCCAACAAAAAATAATTATCAAATTCGGTTCATAAACGACAAAGTTATCCCCGAACATACATATAAAAAAATATAAACCTCCTCCTTTTTTGAAGTCGGTTAAAAATCGTCAGGAAACTCCGCAGCGACTCGTTAAAAAAAAAACTGTATTTTAGTACAAAATTATTTATTTTATTTACAGGTACTAGCATGGGCAAACCAAAATCAAGCTACTTTGGGAGGTTATTATCAAACCGTTGTCACCAGCTGTGAATCGACAAGACAGGGTCTTCTTTGGGTTAACACGGTAGCAGATCAATTAGATGACTATTTTACCACTGGCGACGACGTGGTCACACCTAGTTCTGTAACCGTTCCGCCAGTCACGCCACCAGTCACAGTTACACCATCAACTCTAGTGCCACCCATCACACCTAATCTACCTGATTCAGCTGTGACATCGGTTCTTTCAATTGCAGCACTTGTTCTTGCATTTGCTATTAACATTATTGTATAGATTCAGTTGAACCGTGTTGTTTTTTAAATGTAAATAAATAAATTTGTAATAATTGTAACTTAAAAATATATATATACGTATTTTATTACATGGTTTATTTTATTTATTAGAAAAATAATATACTTTCAATAAATTTATAATTTAAAATTACTTAACGCATAGTAACCTATTTATCGACGCCGCGTTGGAGCAGCGGTCACAGCACTGGGTTGCGATTGGCTGTTGCGCGGACGGTTGCGGGTTCGATTCCCGCACACGACAACATTTGTATTGGCCATACAGATGTTTGCCGTGGTCTGGGTGTTTGTGTAGTCCTTGTGGGTCTCCCCACCGTGCATCGGAGAGCACGTTAAGCTGTCGGTCCCGGTTGTTATCATGTACACCTGATAGCGATCGTTACTCATAGTAGGGAATATATCCGCCAACCCGCATTGGAGCAGCGTGATGGATTAAGCTCCGATCCTTCTCCTACATGGGGAAGAGGCCTATGCCCAACAGTGGGATATTACAGGCTGAATCGTAATAGCCTAAAATATTTTAAGTATATGCTTACAATAATCGTCGTTCACGACCTCAATTAACATCGGTATAAACAATATGAGATCAGATACGCATTTTTTTTAGGTATAACTCAAAAATTAATTGTAAATTCGACTCAAATTTAAACGGAATTACATGAATTATACTACCAATACTTGGAATTAAATTAAATTAATTTTCATTTAATACTTTATTGTAAATTTAGTACTAGGTACTTACAATAAAAATTAATATTATTCTAAATTAAAAAAGCGTAAAGGTGATCTTGTTAATAATAGTGATCTCTAGATAATTCCTATCAATAGAGGAATTATTGATAACATGACATAACTACGTAAATGGAGTAAATAGCTGCTTATAATCTTAGTTATCGGAAACAATAAAGAACGAAAATTATTTAAACTACATGTTTGGTATATTGTTTTCTAATGTTTACGCGAATTTCACTCATTATAAAGAAACAACTTTTTCGGATTCTATCGCGGTTTATTAACCCCGTCCTCCTGTTTATTAACCAGTCCTCCCGTGACCATGGTTGCTGTAAAGTTTCCGAAACGTCGGCATTTAAAAAAATTAATAAACCGCGATAAAAATCCGAAAAAGTTGTTTCCTTATAATACACTAGCTTCTGCGCGCGACTTTGTCGGCGTGGACTTCGCTCCTATTGGTCTTAGCGTAATGACACATAGCCTATAGCCTTCCTCGATAAATGGGCTATCTAACACTGAAAGAATTTTTCAAATCGGCCTAGTAGTTTCAGAGATTACTGCGTTCAAACAAACAAACAAACAAACAAACAAACTCTTCAGCTTTATATATTAGTATAGATATTAGGAATATGCAGAATTTTCATAAGAAAATTTTCATAAAATCACTGAAAGCCCATAAAAACTTTAGCCTCCTCGGCTCCTCCTATTCTTCATTTTTTGTAATACAAATGTAATAGTAATAATGATTTATTTATTTTCCCTCACAATCATACAATGTGGCAAACAAGCGTACGGTCCGCCTATACTTACTATTGTTACTATTGTAAGTGGATACTGTAAAGTGTAATGCACGGACGCATGCAATATTAGGAGCAATGGAAGTGCGTTGCCGACCCGACCCTTATCCTCCCCAGTAGCACCTTACTCATAACAGAAACACAACATCACTTGAGAGCATTATTATTTAGCTGTGATCTTTTGTAAGGTTGAGGCACTTCCCCAGTCGGGCTGCTCCATTACTGGAAATTGTGATCAAGCCATATCCCGCTGTGCCCCCACCTTAGTAAAACCCATCTTATACTCTTAGCTATAAAGTTTCTAAAAATCACACCTTTTTAACCGACTTCCAAAAAAGGAGGAGGTTCTCAATTCGGTTGTATTTTTTTAAATGTATGTTAGCTCAGAACTTTTGACTGGTTGGACCGATTTCGATGAATTTTATTTTAATTGAAAGGTGTTGCGTGTCATGTGGTATCCCATTTAAATTTAATTGAGATCTGACAAGTACTTTTACAGTTATATCTAATAATGCGTTTTTACTTGACTACTTTTTCGTCGACCTACGTTGTATTAAGCCGCATAACTTTTCACTGGGTTTATCGATTTTGATGATCCTTACTTTAATCAAAAGCTAATACTTGTCATGTAGTTTTGTTTATATTTGATTGAGATCTGATTACGACTTTTTGAGTAATCTTTGATAACGCGTATTTACTTGACTGTTTTTTGGTCTTATTACGTTGTATTACTTGTCGATGTAATTGAAGTCGGTTTTTTTTTCGTTTGCGAGCAAACACAATTATTGGATGTTTAAATCCCTAAGATTCTCATTTTTAACCGAACGTGCCGAATGTTCAGTTTTTCTAATGTAATATTGTTTTGATATTATTATTATAATAGAGGGAATTATAATATTTTAATAGAGGGAATTTACTCAACCAATAAGAGGATTCGTGTGTTTACCTTTTTTAACTAATTTTGATATTTTCGTAAATAGTGAAGCGATTTTGAAAAATCATTCTTGATTCGCTTCCATGTGAATCCTATAACCAATACACTAAAATCAAAAATTCTAAAAAACGACACTTTCAAGGCAAGATTAAAGCAAATAGAGTTCCATTGTTAGTATATTCGTATAAAAGCTACACGTGCAGTTTTTAAGTTGACATATTTCATCAATTCATGATTTACCTATAATTCTAACTATTTACGTATGTAGAGAGGCATAACATAGATGAAAATATAATTTTAACTTTGTGACGTTTTTTTATAACCTTTCATATATCCATAACCGTAAGATATTAAATCAACTAATCTCAGACAAAAAAATTTCAACATGTTTTATAACATATTTGTGATGGCAGTGATGGTATTGTACAAATTGTCCGACATTCAAGAACGTTAATCGTGCTGTTATCGAAGAAACAAATTTTATCAGTCTTCCACGCACCGCTAATATATTATCTGCAAATTATTTTCGATAAACTTCGTAAATCTTTATAACAACGAAGTAGGTAATGCTAATTGATGAATAATGTATATTATGAAAAAAATATACTTATGGTTTCAGTAGGCCGGTAGGTTCCACCGCGACCAACATGGGTAAGTTGTAATATAATAAAAAATGTTTTGTCATATAAAATTCATATATTGATAACACAAAATTATATTTAAAAGCGATTATAAATAGTATTTAAGTGTAAGATTTTAAGCCCTACTTATGTTTTAATATAGGTTTTCAAAAATTGTAATTGACTATTTTTACAAGTAATTTAAAAGATAAATTAGACAAACTTCACTATCTAAGAGATTTTCGAATGATTTTAATTTTATTAATAATCAAAATATTTTAGCCAACAAAATGAAGGTCGCCTATTTATTTCTCCTCGTGGGTCTAATACACGCTTTACCCAATGAAGACGTGCTCGATTTTGAGATGTTGGAGTACAGCACCAACGTTGACGATCCACAGTACAGACTTTTGGACAATGTGCAACCCACCTACATGTATGTGGACCTAGATGTATACTTGCCAGAATCTAAATTCAATGGCGTTGTACATGTTACCGTACAGGTATGTGCATGACTTTTTTGTATTACAAAGGTGGCAAAGAAGTAGGTATACGATTCGCCTGATGGTAAGTGAATACCGTACCTGACCTTCAAACCTTACCATCCCTCGGAACTGTGGCTATCTTACTCACCTGTTGCTCTGAAGTTTTGTGTTCCTATACACAACATTTCAGATCATTGTTATTTAACTGTGATCTTCTGTAAGTTAATGTACTCATCCCTGTCGGCCTGCTCCAAATGTTGTGCAATATATTTGCTGCTGTGCCTAACATTAATAAAAAATTACTACTCGATTGTAATTATATTTCCTTATTATATATTCATAAAAATAATTTTAAAATGTCTTAAAACACTTTAAAAAATAGCAAAAAATATATATATATATCATAGTAAAAAAATACTCTCTATCTCTAGGCTTTCTTTATTGTTTCAAATTCAGCTTGTATGAATTTTAGGCTTTATTCAAATAGACATATGTTGTATTGCTAAATAGATCAATATGAAATGTAAAATGCCTTCCAAAATTTTTTGAAAACATATTTAATATACGTGCTGGATGGAGCCTTTTGTGGTTTTTTATTTTTTAAACACGTTCGTCTGTTTCCTTATAAGTACCTGGGTGACCGAGCCTAGCTCGGTATTTTTAGTATTTTTTTTTTTTGTTTTTTTTTCTCGGTATTTTTATACTTTATTTTTATTTACATAAAAATCAAGAGTGAAATTATAAAAAAAGGAAAAAAATAATAGATTGGAGACGGATTTGAACCACGGTCTTATCGGTTGAGCCCGAGCTACCGATTTCCCACCTGAGCTATTACACCGTTACTGCCAATTGCGAAATTTAGCTTCGTATTCTAATGACATTTTTTCATTGCCTAAAAACAGGGATAAAATGACATTTTTTTTAAATGAATCCTAGCTAGATCAATTTTGGTCCCCCGAAATCCCCTGCATACAAAATTTCACGAAAATCGTTGGAGCCGATTCCGAGATTCAGAAAATATATATATACAAGAATTTGTCGTTTAATATTTAGTATAAGATATGGTAAGCGACTTAATGCTTGTGTTATAGGTAACAGCTGACTGATATAGCTAGATATTTGTTTTCGAATAGATACATATAAATAAAACTTCGTTTAGTATCTATACTAATATAATAAAGCTGAAGAGTTTGTTTGTTTGTTTGTTTGTTTGTTTGAACGCGCTAATCTCAGGATCTACTGGTCCGATTTGAAAAATTCTTTCAGTGTTAGATAGCCCATTTATCGAGGAAGGCTATAGGCTATATATCATCACGCTAAGACCAATGGGAGCGTAGCACCAATGAAGAATGTTTCAATATCGGGCTTTTTTTCCTTTTGAGAGCTTTCGCTGAGTAAACGGCAGAAGTGGTCCTATTCCACGCGAACGATGTCGCGCGCAGAAGCTAGTGTTAAATAGAAATACAAGCTAATGTCTTGCCTTACTGTCTTTGGGAATGTATGTTGAGTAATACCTTAACATAGCAGAAATTAAGTCAGATTTAGATAATTTATCGAATTAAGGAATTTTTATCGAAACCACACGATTTTTTATCTTTTAAATGAAATTCGAATTCAAATTAAAGTTTAAATTTATTTTATTGCCGATTTGTCAAGCTTCACTTTATTTGAAGACCCCTAAGATTCCCAAGGAGGGTTGTTGTCAGGCAGGCGGCCGGTCGTAAAAAATAACATGCCAAATCACTTACAACATGAGTCTGAGAAAGAGGAGAACATATTGTGCCGACCCTATATAAATAGGATAAGGGCAGGGAGATGACTTTATTTGAAGACACGTTAGTGCAGCGGTTATAGCACTGGCTTACGACTGTTGTGCTGGCTTTTGCGGGGTTCGATCCCCGCACTTGGCATACATTTGTATTGGCCAAACAGACGTTTGTCGAGCACTGGGCGAATGTGCTTGCGTATTGTGTGTGTTTCCTGACCTCCGACACAGAACAAAATCCTAAATCTTAAGTGGGATATTACAGGCTGAAGCGTAAGCTTAGATATCATTTTAAAGAACTCACTTCAAAATGAAGTCTTCTTTAGCCTTGGCCGTAATTGAGTCGGCAAATTAAAAGTGAAAAATCTATTCCTTCTTTCGATCCATTTACAAAATGTCATGGGTATTAAAAATAGCGACGGACCCAAAGTTGATCTCTAGGGAACGCCATGTTTTATACATAGATTTAGATAAGATTTAGTATCCACCTTTTACTTGTATCAGAGTAATAAAATTTCACTATATTAAAATTCCTTTCTTTCAATAGCGTGATATTAAATATTACAACACAAGTCACAAATAAAAGATTTTTCAAATAAAACATGTAGCAATGTGCTCACACATCGACCCGATTTTTACGTGTAAAGTTGGGCAGGTACTAATTAATAACATTTCACGATTCAGCCTGTAATATCCCACTGCTGGGCATAGGCCTCTTCCCCATGTAGGATAAGGATCGGAGCTTAATCCACCACGCTGCTCCAATGCGGGTTGGTGAATATATTCCCTACTATGAGTAACGATCTCTATCAGGTGTACATGATAACAACCTGGGACTGACGGCTTAACGTGCTCTCCGAGACACGGTGGGGATACCCACAAGGACTGCACAAACACCCAGACCACGGCAAACATCTGTATAGCCAATACAAATGTTGTTGTGTGCGGGGATCGAACCCGCAACCACCCGCGCAGCAGCCAATCGCAATCCAGTGCTGTAACCGCTGCGCCAACGCGGCGTCAAAAATATTAACATTTAATTAACTTTTATTATTGTTTATTCTTAGTGTTATAACTACTTTTAAACTTTCGCGTTGCATTATTAATTTATTATATTTTAATGTGTGGGGCCTGACTCGTGATTATTGTCAGTTGTACCGCGCGGTAAAACGTCAGGCCTCAAGGTAATATATTTTACCAAAAATTTTTGTTCGCGTTAATACCCGTGAGAACATTAAAATATTCTTAGTGTTATAAAAATTCAATACCATTTTCGTAAATGCAACCGACTTAACGAACGAATTTTTTTTTTCGATGAAGATTTAAAATAAGTTATTGTATGTTTTTCAGGTTAACGAAACACTCCAGCAAATCGTAATGCACCAAAATGTAGTTTCTATTACTGCAGTTAGTGTCGTGGATGCAAATAACCAACCGGTCAACCTTCAATTTCCGAATTCATTCGAAACTGATAGTTATTACCAACTGCTTAAAATTAACTTCGCATCCAACATTACATCTGGTCAATATACAATAACAATTAATTATCTTGGTCAAATCAATGAGAATCCCTATGACCGTGGTTTTTATAAAGGATATTACTTTGTCGGAAATGAAACTCGGTAAGATTATCGATATACGATTTCAAAATACAGGGTGTCCCGTGATAAAGTGCAACCCCGAAAGGAGGTGAAACTAGACCATAAATTATCGACAAAAAACAGAAAAAAATTATTTATTTTTTTTCGACGAATTAAGATTTTGATATATCTTATGTAAAGTAGTGGGTCGATTACTTTGGTAATTGGTAAGGATAAAATAACAATTAGCTCGCAAAAAAGTGGCATTATGACTTTAACTATGCTTCTTGTGAAAAAAATTCCATTTTTTATGACTGTTTTTTTCAATGATCTCTAATTTTCTCAAAATTATGCCCCAATACCAGAAGAAAATTTTATAACTTATTATTATTTCTTACCATATTGCCATTCAAATAAACAAAAATTACGCCTGTATCCCAAAAAACACGCACAGAAATCATACCCTCATTCGGGGTTGTCCGTTGCACCTTATCGCGGGACATCCTGTATATTGAGGCACCTTTATAAATAAACTTATTTAATTTTTTAGGGAATATGCAACAACACAATTTCAAGCATATCATGCAAGGAAGGCTTTCCCATGCTTCGATGAGCCGCAGTTTAAATGTCCATTTGTTATTTCTATAACTCGCGATGCTAATCTTTCGACTTCATATTCTAACATGGCTATTAACTTCACCGAAACGTGAGTATAAATATTCTACAAACTTTTATGTGATTTTGAGAAATTAAAAAAAAAAGCTTTTATTGTTTCACAGAAATGATTACGGGATCCCTAGTACATAATATTAGAGTAGAAAAAGAAAAAAAGTACATATAAGAAAAAAAATCAATTTTTGATGACCGTACGGGGTCATCAAGTTGATGACCCCGTAAGGTCATCAAAAATTATTACTAACCAGCTGATTTTTTTTCTTTTAGTTAGTTAATATTTATACAATTTGATGGTAATATTGTCCTACAAATTGCGTGGTACCTACGTTATCCCGGTCCTACGCTCACTGCTCCTCTATCTCCTGCTAACTCTATTATCTACCACAATCGAGAGTTTTCGAAGAGGAACTTTTTGTTCGTCTCATCAAAATGAAGCTACTCAAGGAAAATTAGCTTGATAGTATAATCAGGTGAAAAATATGTATTAGGGATCCCTACCTATTATTCATTGAAATGAAACAAACTTTTTCGGATTTTGTCGCGTTTTATTACGTTTTTTAATTAAATTAATTGATGTAACATAGGGTAGTTTCGAATAACATTATAACGTTAGGACGTCTGACACCTCAGTTCTCCCGTGACCATGGTTGCTGTAAAGTATCCGAAACATCGGGCTATTAAAGAACGTAATAAACCGCGATAAAATTCAAAAAAGTTTGTTTCATTTCAATTGAATATTAGAGTTTGAGATGACTCATTTTAAGATTTACAACAAATAAAGTGTAATGTATTTATTAGACATAAAAAATTAAATGATATGAATCAGTTTTTATATATGTGTATTATATGCATCGTTAATATATTTTATATTTTATGCAGGATTGCTCCAGGCCGTATTCGTGAAACATTCTTTCCAACTCCCGTAATTTCTTCTTATTTGGTTGCTTTCCACGTCAGCGATTTTGTTGAAACTGATACTTATGCTACACCCCGGGAACCTTTACGAATCATCTCTCGCCCAGGTCCAACTAATCAACATGGTTATGCTACTACAATGGCTTTAATGATTACATATGAACTTAGCAATTATTTTGGTATATACTACTATACTATGGGTCAAGGAAGTCCAATGAAAAACGATCACATCGCCTTACCTGACTTTCCATCTGGTGCTATGGAAAATTGGGGAATGGTTAACTACAGGTTTGATATAATAATTCTACATAATCTGCAAATAGTTTGTGATATACTTAAGACATTTTAACTAGTTTTATATTCTTACAGAGAAGCATACTTGCTTTATGATGAAGAAAACACAAATCTTATCGATCAGATTTTCATATCTATAATTGTTGGTCACGAACTAGCGCACAAATGGTTTGGTAATTTAGTGACATGCTTCTGGTGGAGTAACCTGTGGCTCAATGAGTCCTTCGCTAGCTACTTCGAATACTTTGCGGCACATATGGTAAATAAACATTGATGAGTTTATAATTAACTTTAAGCTATTTTAATCTGAATGAATGTTCTCTATTCCTGATATTATGTATTTTAATTTTGCCGACACTAACATATTTTGCGACGGTCACAGCACTGATTTGTGGCTGTTGCGCTAGCGGTTGCGGGTTCGACCTAGATATATACATATTTTTTTTGATAAATATACATAGACGCCGATACAATGACGCCGCGTTGGCGCAGCGGTCTGCGCACTGGATTGCGATTGGCTGTTACGCGGGCGGTTGCAGGTTCGATCCCCGCACACAACAGCATTTGTATTGGCCATACAGATGTTTGCCGTGGTCTGGGTGTTTGTGCAGTCATCAGTACATAAGGAAATTCGAAAATGTTTTTTATTATCATATCAAAATTTCGTTCCATCGGGATTCGAAACCGCTCCCCGCGGAGCATAAAGCAGGGCCACTATAAACTGCGCCACCGAGCTAGTCAAAGTAGTTAGTTTTGAAATCTAAATTTCATTTGAATAATGTTAATCCGCGCTAAATGTAATTTGAATTTGGGTGATTATCATATCTCTCCATTATTGGGCGACCTGTTGGCGCAACGTTCACAGAACTAGTTGTTGCGCGGACGATCGCCGGTTCGATCCTCGCTCACGACAGACATATGTGTTGGAAATATAATATGTTTGTCGTGGTATGAGTGTTTATGCTCGTATATTTTGTGTGTTTCCGGACAACCGACACAGGAATAAAATCTACTGGGGGTCGTTGAGTGTCAGGCGTTTAATTCTTAAATTCTAGTCTTTTACTAACAAAGGAGGCTAATCAAATTTGAAGACGTTGACATACTTTTTAATTCAAATTATTTCAAATAATCATTTTAGGTTGAACCAGCACTGGAAATGGACGATCTTTTTGTTACTGGTGCAGTGCAAAACGCATTAAGTGCCGATGCCAGTGCAGGTGCCACACCTATGAATTGGACAGATGTAGTAAATAACCCATCTATCGATTCACACTTTAGCACAACAAGTTACGATAAAGGAGCGGCCGTTATCCGAACAATGGAACATTTCGTTGGTTCATTTACTTTTAGGGATGCTTTAGCTACTTATTTAATGACCAAGTAAGTAAACAAATGTGATATACGCTAGATTTCCCTATTCAATGTTATGATTTCTTCAATTAAAAGTATGAAACATATCTTGTCAGGGCTTACGATATAGGATACCCAGAAGACTTGTACGATGCGTTCAGAAGAGCATGTGCCCAAGACCCTACCTTCGCAGCCCTTTATCGTGACGTTGATATTGGAACTGTATTCGACAGCTGGGTACAGAACCCAGGGGCACCGGTAGTGAATGTAGATGTAAATATGTCCACGGGTACAATTAATATAACTCAGGTACTACATATTTGTATAATAAATATGATTTTTTTAGTTGTTTTTTATAATAAAGTTTTGATTGAAATCGAGGTTACAAAACTAGTCAATGACCGAAAGTTTCAAGTATATTTTTTAAAAGTTACCATAAGTCAAGGAATTATAAACAAGAAATAAAAAAGATACGTTAAAAATAATGGTTAAACTAATGACGTAAGTTTAATACAGGAACGCTTCCAACTCTCCGGTACAGTACCTGATACGATTTGGCATATACCAATCACATGGACACACAGTGGAAGCCCTAACTTCCAAAATCTAAGACCGAGTTTCGTGTTTTCAAATAAGACCATGATTATCAATAAACCTGCTGGACACCACTGGGTTATATTTAATATTCAACATTCTGGTAAGAAAATATTTAATCATCAATAACATTATTACAAACTAAGACTTGAAATTTAGAAAAAAGGTCAAACTATATTTGTTTGGACTAAAATTAATTATTTTTTAATTGTTAATAGGAATTGTCTATTTGTAACATAGTATTACTTATTTCGCGATCGCAATATTATGTTTAAATTCAGTTCAATGTATTTGTATGTTACTTTAGGTTACTATCGAGTTAACTACGATGATCACAATTGGGAAATGATTGCGTCTCAATTACGTACAAACAAAGATGCGATCCACAAATTAAACCGAGCTCAGGTACGGTGTTACGATAAATAATTCCGTCCGACGTCCCGCATGATTATACCAAAATATATAATTCATTTTTTACCTTACAGATAACAAATGATGTCATGTTTTTCCTCCGAGCCAATAAAATAAGCATAGAACGTGCATTTGATGTGCTATCTTTCCTTAAGGATGAAAGCGATTACTATGTATGGAATGGTGTCTTATCACAGTTAGACTGGCTCCGACGAAGACTAGAACATTTACCAAGAGCTCATCAAGAATTCGACGTATGTATTTATTGTTCATTGTACGAACACAAATGTATTATTAGTAATTAAATTTCTTAATTGCGTTTTTGTACAACGCGCATAGTATTTCAAACATGGTTAACTACATTTTAGTGCTGATATATTTTTTTTAATTTGTATATTATGTATCTGTATGTAATATTTTTTGTGTAGTATAGTAAAACAGATAGAATTTACAAAACTTTTATTGTTTTTAATGTTCTATGTCTTCCGTCTACGCCGTAGGACTACTTGTTGGAGCTGTTAGACGGTGCTGTTCAACAATTAGGTTTCGATGAGAGTCACAATGATACAGTTTCCATTATACAAAGTAGAATGTTAATTATGAATTACGCCTCTCAACTTGGCCACGAAGGATGCATTAACGACAGTCTAGCGAAATGGAGACGCTTTAGAAACGATAATACATCAACATACATGTAAGGTCCATTTTTATCTGACATCATGTGTTTATTTGATCTAATATTAATAGAGCATACTAAAAGTACTATAACACTGCTTATTAATATGTTAGTTTTGTAGATAAAATTCTCAAAAAACTATATTGTCTCTACCACGTTAGTAGTATATCTGTAACTTTAAGATGGCGATTTGACTCTACCATAACGATCTTTATTAGCATATTTTAAGAACTAAATCATTGGACACATTGCACGTATTAATATTGCGTGTTTTCATTACGCCCATTAGTTTTAGCCATTTAATAATTTCAGTTTAAACCTACTTATTAATAATTTCAAACTTATTGTAAAAGTATTTTTATAATACTTTTTACATCTTCTAGACTACTACTAGAGTTGTAGTTATATCAAGAGTAATTAACAATAATATTAAGTTCATCAATATTAGGTTATCATATCAAGGGGATCGATAGATAAAAAAAAGCATTTAAGTTTTTTAAAGATTTTTCTGGTCCGATAATCTTATATAGAAAAAAATGGCGGATAAAACTATTTGCTCTGAGTGAAAATTTAAACTATTTCGCAGCAGTTTGACGCTAAAGCAAATTTTATTTCTAGAGTTCCAAAGAATGCGCGTCGCTACGTTTACTGTACCGGTCTTCGCTATGGAAATGCTTCAGACTATGAATTCTTATTCAATAAATATTCTAGCTCAGAAAATGCTGCCGATATGGTTGTCATGTTACGCGCTCTTGGTTGTACCAGAGACAATAGTTCTTTAACACAGTAAGCTATTAAACTTTTTTACTGGAATAATACATAAATTTTAGGAACGATTTCAACATTGATTATTTTCATTTTTACAGCTTCTTGACTCAGTCGATGAGAAACAACAGGATAAGGGCCCACGATAAAACGAATGCTTTCAACTTTGCTCTTCAGGGTAACAGAGAAAATGTTCCGATTGTTCTCGATTTTCTCTATCAAAATTATCAAGAAATGAGGGAAACGTACGTGTTTTTTTAGCCTTTTTTTACATCAATGTAAATTTAATAAAATCATTTTTTTATTTTACAATAATTATATGTATACGATTTTCAGATATGGCGGTCAAGCAAGACTCAATGTCTGTATCAACGCTCTTGCGGCTCACTTGACTGATTTTAACCAAATAGTTAGCGTAAGTATAAATTAATTATTATCATGATTTTAATAACTATAATAAACATATTTGTGAAGTGAAACTTCTTTAGAATCGTTGTCATCTTTGATAGAACAAATCACAATGTCCTACTTTTCTACGACTTTTCAGAAGTTTGACTTCTGCCGTGTGTGAGTTGCACACACACACATACACATTATTTTGTAGCATGACCAATTAATCAAAAAATGTAATGAAAATTACATTGTATGCTACATTATATGTTTCCAAGTTGCATGGTATAAGGAGAAAGCGCTGTTTAGTAGCGCATATCAAATAATATGTTTAATTCAGATTTTCTTAGTACTCTTTCTATAGTTCCAGACGTGGCTGTACGCACAACAGATATCGTTGGGTCCTGCATTCAATTCTGGTGTCAACGTCATTAATTCCGCCATGAGTAATCTTCAATGGGCCAACAATGTGGCTGCGGATATATTTGCGACTATTAGAAGTAGAAATGCTTCAAGTACCGTTTCTGCATCTATAGTTTTATTATTACTATCAGTAGTAGTCAATATGATTAAATAATAATAATTTAACTAAGTATATAAGATTGTAAGTAGTTACTAAGTATGTGATTTAGACTACAATTATTTTATAAAAATAATCAAATTTTTATAATTTTTTTTTTTTTAAATAAACTATTTGTGTATAAAATGGTGTTTTGAATCTTTTCCATTGAAACAACAACATTAAGAATTTGTCTGAAGTTATCATTTATATATAGACACTTTTATGTTCTTACATGTTATATAGCGGTTGAAGCCAAACTTGACGTAGAAAATGATTATTCAGCTCACACAGGTTGTCTGACCTTATTAATTCCATTGTTCTTATGAGAAAGATTATGATTCAAAATTATTGCTAAAGATATATTTTTCACATTGTCTGCAATTGTTACTAAATAAATTAAAAAATATATAATATATGTTGCCAGCGACGAATACAAATTTTTGGTTATTCTGTTTTATATCGTTAAAACAAAATTTCTCTTTTTTAAATTCGATAAGTTATTTCGCAGTAAAAGTCACCTACAAACATTAACACTTTATAATATTTTTTTATTAAGGTAGTGTACAGCAGGAAACACTTGTAAAAAATCTAGAATAGCCCAACCAGGGAAGTACCTGGACCTTACTTAAGATCATAACCGAATAACACTGTTTTCCGTTAGCATTAAGTTTCTGTGGTAGATATGGTGAGTGGCCAGAGCTCCTGGGGAGTGTCGGGAACAGAACTTGCGATGCTTCCACTTACACTTTAGCCTGTAATATCTCTCTCACTACTGGGCATATGCCTCTTTCCCATGTAGGAAAAGGATCAGAGCTTAATCCACCACACTGCTCCAATGCGGGTAGGCGGATATATTCCCTACTATAAGTAACGATCACTGGTATCAGGGGTACATGATAACAACTGGGACCGACGGCTTAACGTGCTCTCCGAGGCACGGTGTAGAGACCCACAAATACTGCACAAGTGCACAAGCACCCAGACCACATTATTTATACCATATTATTTTTAGCAAATTTAAATGAAAGCTGATTTTCTAAATTATTTTTTACTTTTAATTTATTAAAATAATAAATTGTCTAAATGTGTGCTGTGTGGTTACGGCACTAAAGAATATATAGCCATTAATAAATAATTTGTCTATAAAATGGTGTTTTGAATAGCCACCCCCTCTCTTCCCGTGGGTGTCGTAAGAGGCGACTAAGGGATAACAGAGTTCCACTACCACCTTGGAACTTAAAAAGCCGACGGATGGCGGGATAGCCATCCATGCTGGCTTTGAAGTACACAGGCCGAAGACGGGCAGCAGCGTCTTCGGTGCGACAAAGCCAGCCCTGCAGTCACCAACCCGCCTGCCCAGCGTGGTGACTATGGGCAAAACACATGAGTTCGCGTCATAATATCGGGCGCGAACTTGTGGAGGCCTATGTCCAACAGCGGACTGTGATAGGCTGAAGTGGTGAAGTGGTGGATTGTCTAAATCAAGGCTGCTCAATCCCAGGTCCACGGCTATGGCCTGCAAACGATGTTTAAATGGCCCACGCAAATAAGTTCTAAAATAACCACCAAATTAATCAATTTAATTAATTATTTAATTTAATAGATTTAAGAGCAGCAGATATTTTATTTTTAAATCGACTTCCAAAAAAGGAGGACGTTCACAATTCGACTGTATTTTTTTAAATGTATGTTAGATGACACTGAGTGCATCAATTTTGATGATTCTTATTTCAATCGATTTGACTTATCCTTCAATTTCATACCCTTCAATCTATACTAATATATAAAGCTGAAGAGTTTGTTTGTTTGTTTGTTTGAACGCGGTAATCTCTGGAACTACTGGGCCGATTTGAAAAATTCTTTCAGTGTTAGATAGCCCATTTATCGAGGAAGGCTATAGGCTATGTGTCATCACGCTAAGACCAATAGGAGCGGAGTCCACGCCGAAGAAGTCGCGCGCAGAAGCTAGTATATTTATAGATTATTTTTTATTCGAATATTATAATTATTATTTGTATTAAAATACTATTAATAATTATAATATTCGAATGGTCTGTAAGGCTGGTCAACAATTATTATAATATTTGATAATTCATATTTATCTTAAAACACTTTAAGCACTTTTAACAACAATGATAAGATTAGATTAGGACGAATTTTGATAATAACGATTGATATATGTTTTGAATAGGGAGATTTTTATGTTAGTTTATTTAAAATCCCCAGCGAAAATGGTAAGTAATATTATTTATATATATATATTTTATTTTATTTTCGATTCACTGCAATTACGCAACCAATAATTAAAAATTAATTAATAAACATAATTATGTATAAAACAATTTACTTTTTTACATAAATACTAAACGATGTAATAATATTTTAATTCTATACTAATATCATAAAGTTGAAAAGTATGTTTAAACGCGATAATCTCATTACCTACTTATTTGAATATAATTATTATTTTTGTGTTGGATAGCTTATTTACCAAGGGAGGCTATAGGCAATTTTTTTCCTCAAATTAACGCGGGTGAAACCACGTGGCACAGCTAGTAGTATAATAAATATTGTAAGTTTATATAAACTTTTAAGTTAATAAACTTTTAAGCTTTTAAGATTTAACTGTAAACTTTTAACTAACTGTAAACTATTAAGATTTTAAGATTTTTTTCAACTGTGTGTAAACTTTTAAGCGTTTACGCTAACGTGTAACAAAGCACCGTCGATGAATAAACAATTTATAATCTTTTTTTCGTTGTAATTTTATTAGTAAACAACAAAACAACAAATACACATGATTTTTGTTAAAAGTTTTAACGATAAAATTAAAATACTACAATAATTGTGTAAAAAATGTATCAAAAACAATGGCAATAGAAGAAAAATACTTTGAAATTTTTGTTAATTTATACAATAATTAACATTATTTCACACTTTCCACGACCTTAATCGTAACATTGGCAATGTAATATAATCCGATAGATAAAGTAACAATCGTAATAATGGATATTTTTTATCAAATTATGAATTTTAATGACTTTTCAAAATAATAAAAAGCTGTAGGTAATTACTATTGGCATTGTAAATGTAGACAGATAGATATAAATATGCGATAAGGTATTTTAGAAGCTGCTTAGTCTTTTTATATTGTTCTCTACCACTACGTGTATATATATATATTCTTTATACAACTAGGTTGACAAAATATAATTTTTAATATGACAATTATGTACTATAAATAAAATTTTGAACATATATGAATATATATTTTAAATCATACCAAAATTTTTCGACCCAGCGGGATTGATTTTGATATGATTTAAAATATTTATAATTTCCTCATGTGTGAGTAACACAAAAATAAAAATAAAAACCATATATGAATACTCTATTAGAATAATTACCTCTCGGTAGAGAGTAGTATATTCTTTGATAATTACTGTCCAGGTTTTGAAAGCTAACGTTAATTTTTAGTTATTTATTTTCAACACCCGTATTTCTTAATCTATTAAAAAAAGTAGACCTACCTAAGAGCGCGTTTAGTTCTTCTATATGGAAATCGCACGTGAATGCAAGTTCTGTAACTTTTTTCCATGCGTACATCTTTTAACATTGCTTTTAGTCTATTCATGTTTAAAAAAAAATGAGTCATCACTGTTACTCAACTTTAGCCACGCTCCTTGACAAATCAAATCGTAGAAAATTATTAACGTGATTTCAAATTAAACAGTTGAATTTAATTCTGCCTTCAGACGATGAATCTCTTAGTAGAAAAAGCTCGGAAAATGTTAATCAGTGCTTTCGAGATTAGGACAATAATTGAATTCTGAAGACTTTAGAAACAGTTCTTTTTTAATAGGATTAACTTCCTTAACAGTCAGAAAAGAACAAATAACGGCAAACATCTAAATATATCTGCAACAGCCTGTGCTGTAAGCGCTACACCAAAGATTTGCCTTATATTTATAGCTTCTGTTAAATTATATAGTATGCCAGTTAATTTTTATGTTTGGTGTTTGATAGACTATTTCATCACTATTCTACTGAGTTGTTTGAAACATTCACGACTATCTGTACAAAAATCAATAAAACGAACTACTGATTATACCATAATTATATATGTTGCCTTTCTTATCCAACAAACGGCGTAAAAACTTAAGACGGAAATTACTTCTTACTGGCTTATCAGTATTTTTTTTCAAGAACTGATATCACTGTTACTTTTAGACTACTTCTACGTTCCTACGTTTTATTGAAAAATCTGTCATTAGCGGATATCTACTAACTATATATAAGCTGCTTTAATAACGTCCGGGTTGTCTGGAAGAAATGCCTAATTAGACATAAGTCCGCCCATTGTGTTTCACTGTCTGTGAATATTTTTATAATAATATAATAATAATAATAATAATAATAATAATAATTTATTTCGGATATAAATCCATATTCAAATTCAAAATTACATTAAATTAAATTAAATTATGTTAGTAACAAAAATAAGATAAAATAAAATAAAACAAAAACAAAATAAAACAAAAAATAAAACAAAAATATATATATAAATATTTATGCTTTGTTTGTAAAATAAATAAATATCTTATAACATTTACACATATTCGTCTGTTCCTAAGATAAGCAACTTAATGCATGTGGTATAGGTTATAGGTAACAGCCGGCTGATATAGCTAAATATTTTTTTTTAATAAATATACATGGAAATAATACATATATAAATACAAATATTACACCCAGACTCAGGCGGGATTCGAACCCGCAACCCGTGGAATAGAAAGCAGGGCCGATACAAACTGCGCCAACGGGCTAGTCGAATATATTTATGGTGTACCTACAATAAAGTATAAAATAAAATAAAATATAAGCTACCTCTCAATTGATTTTCATCTTTATGCGTGCAACGGTTTTTGAGATTTTATGATGAGTGAATTATTCAACGACGAACACTAGGCTTTCAGTCCCGGTTGTTATCACGTACACCTGATAGCGATATTTACTCATAGTACTTATGACGACGCGTTAGCGCAGCGGTCACAGCACTGGCTGTTGCGCTGGCGGTCGCGGGTTCGATCCCCGCTCACGGCGGACATTTGTATTGGCCATATAGATGTTTTTCGTGGTCTGGGCGTTTGTGTTTTCTAATATATAAATATTTGGATTAAACTACGTAATTTGTAATGTTCTAATAACCTTTTTTTCTTAAAGGTGGTTCGCTGGTATACCTTCATATTAGGGGCAGCTCTCTTACAGTGCTTGTCAGCATTGAGCCCCATACCGATACCTGAAGATGAGTGGGTAGACTATTGGAGAATGATGCGAAACCCAGCATATCGCCTGCCCACCGCCACGCGACCATCCCGATACGTAGTCAGCTTGACTCCGTATTTTGATGTTGTTACTCCTCCTATCCAACCATTTACGTTTGACGGTGAAGCTTCCGTATACATAAGGACCACAGTGGCAAACGTTAGTGAAATTGTCATGCACTGTAACGACCTTTCAATTCACTCTTTAACTGTCAGTTTAAATAATCAACCAATAAGTCTCGCTAATAACACATTTGAATGTGAGCCAGTTTACAGTTTCTTAAGAATTCGTACTACTGAACCTTTACAAATGGACGCGGAGTACGTCGTATCAGTCAATTACACTGGTCGTCTCCAAGACAATATGCGAGGATTCTACAGAAGTTACTACAGAGATTCGAATGGACCAAGGTAATTTAATACAAACATACTTGTAATGTTTTTCAAAAAAATTCAGTCGTGAAGGTAGTTGAATTCCTTGAAGAAAAATAAATAATGAAATGCCGTAACTTCTCAGCCTTTAAATGTTCTTAGTCCATAAAAAAATATTTAGGTTATTTTTTATTAAAAGACACACTGAAGTTGCCTGTTTATTGATCTACACTTTACGCCATGTCTTAGAAGTTAACGAACTATTACAATAAATATATTTCAGTATAGGTACATAATTATGCTTTAGTATTAAGACAATTATTTCATTCATAGGTGGATGGCCACTACTCAATTCCAGCCAGGTCATGCTCGTCAAGCTTTTCCTTGTTACGATGAACCTTCGTTCAAAGCCTATTTCGATATAACTATCAATAGAGAAGCCTCTTTCAGTCCAAGTATATCAAATATGCCGATCAGAAGCAACACAACGTAAGTAACTTTTTAATATGATACTCTTAAGATGATTTCACGTTGAACTAATTTTAAAACATTGTTATTATTCTTTTAGCCTGACCAATGGAAGGATAGCAGAAACTTTTTACACTACACCTCTAACTTCTTCCTATTTAGTTGCGTTTATAGTATCTCATTATGAAAGAGTATCTTCTAACAATAATGTCGACCGTCCGTTTGACATATATGCTAGAAACAATGCTAATAATACTGGCGATTGGGCTCTGGAAATTGGTGAACTCTTGCTGGACGCTATGGAAAGATACACTAATATTTCATATTACACTATGGCAGAAAACATAAATATGAAACAAGCTGCTATTCCCGATTTTTCCGCTGGTGCTATGGAAAATTGGGGATTGCTGACGTACAGGTAAGTTTGTCTTAATGTACTAAAAATAATGTTATTCTTTGGTTAAAGCATGTCGATAATTTTTGTAAATTTTATATTTGCAGAGAAGCGCTGATTCTCTACGATCCGCAAAATACCAACCATTTCTACAGGCAACGTGTAGCCAATATAGTATCCCACGAGGTTGCACATATGTGGTTTGGTAATCTTGTAACCTGCGCATGGTGGGACAATTTATGGTTGAACGAAGGATTCGCTAGATTTTACCAATACTATCTAACACATTCGGTTTGTCTACGTTTATAAATTCAGAAGATATAAAATTTTAAGTAATCATATGTTTACTTCTTAGTAACGATTCATATAAATTTTCAAGGTTGCTCCTGAGCTTGGGTATGATACTAGATTCGTTGTAGAGCAGCTTCAAACTTCTATGTTGTCTGACTCCGTTGATACAGCTCACGCACTCACTAATCCAGCTGTCAATAGTCCTTCTTCTGTTAGTGCCCACTTCTCCACTATTACCTACGCAAGAGGTGCTTCAGTTTTGAGAATGACTCAACATTTACTTGGTGAACAAACTTTCGTGAAGGGACTTCGCAAGTATCTTAGCAATAGGTAAGATATGCATATATGTTAAGTGAATGTACCTGCGACTTAATCGATGGTTGAAATATTTTCCGTCTGACCTAGAAGATAAAGTACGTAAGCCAATATAAGAAAAACTCTACCTTCAAAGGTTTCAGTGAATTCTGAGTTTGAAGTTGGCTTGGTTGTAAGATGTCTCTAATTTTTTAGCTCTCGAACGTATGACCTTGATATATTTAGGGGCAATCTTTAATATATGCGCTTAGCAACATTCATTTTTATTTATATATAATTATAGATGATTGTAAACATTATAGTGGTCAAGATGCTAAATGCATCTGACAGACAAAAATAAATATAAACTTGCTTCACTGTCGATTACATATAAAGTGCTCTCCAAAAAATTTGTCAAATTATATTTAAATAAAAATTATAATATAGAAACAAGAAAAGGAAAAATAATAATAATATATAATTATATCTATAGACAATTTGGAGTGGCGGAACCCCATCACCTGTTCGAAGCTTTGGATGAAGCAGCAGTAGAAGACAATGCACTTTCTCAATACGGCAACATTACTATAGACTCATACTTCAGGAGTTGGTCTGAAAAGGCCGGTCACCCTTTGTTGACCGTCAATATTAGTCAAGAGACAGGTGAAATGACTGTAACTCAGGTGAGAGTATGTTTTGATTATTTTTTGTTAGCCCTACACCATTCTTTGATATATTTTACAATTTGCAAATTAATTGTGACCTAAAATAAGGTAAAATATATTTTAGGCGCGCTGGGAACGCGATACAGGAGTGTCAAGTTTTCCCAGCCTCTGGGAGATTCCGATCACATGGACTAGAGCAGGAGCTTCTGACTTTAATAATTTAAAACCCTCACAATTTTTGACGGAAGAAGTGACTACAATCCAAAGAGGCACACAAGGACGCGAATGGGTTATTTTTAATAAACAGCAATCTGGTAAATTCATTACCTACTTTTTAGACTATTTTATTTTATAACAGTAATTAATTTCCAAAATATTTTGTTCTATTAGGTTATTACAAAGTCAATTATGATGATAATAACTGGGTTCTCCTTACCAGAGCTTTGCGAAATAACACCGAAAGAGTATCAATACATGAATTAAATCGAGCGCAGGTAATTATAACTTACAAAGGCTATATTACATTTACATTTTTTTGTATTAACAATACGTTACATTTTTATTTTAAAAACTAATGGTTTGATGTTGATGACTTCAATTGTATTCTTTCAGATTGTTGATGATGTATTCGTTTTTTCAAGAGCTGGTGTTATGACTTATGACAAGGCATTTAATATCTTGTCGTTCTTGGAAATGGAAGATGCTTATGCCCCGTGGATTGCTGCTATTACAGGATTTAACTTCGCAGCTAGTCGATTGGCATACGATAGTTCTAATCTACTAAGGTTACAGGTTAGCGTTTTATTGAGTTTTTCCCATGTTACTTTAAATATAAGGAGTTTCGAATATTAATGAAATGCATATGTATTAAGAAAATATGTTTCTGTATAATTGAATAAAGTTACATGGGCGATAGTCACAATAAGGGCCTATGCAATGCATCGCGTCTGTATCGCGTGACACGCGCGTCGACGGCGCGTTTTTATCCTATAGAGCAGTTTGTTGGCGTTTGTATCGATTCAAACGCGCGTCGACGGCGCGTCTGTATCGATACAAACGCGCGTTTGCATCGCGTTTGTATCGCGTCACACGCGCGTTTGCATCTCGTCTGTATCGCGTGACACGCGCGTTTAAAAAACGTTTTTTAAACGCGATTAAAAAACGTGGTTTGCATAGGCCCTAAGACTGGACAGCGATATGTCAATTGTCATCTTACACACTCTCGATACTTTATTATGCATCTTTCTACTCAGAAACAACTCCTAAAAAATGAGTTTCTTTATTATACTTACAAACGGTCCATTAGATTTTATTCGAAACAATTACCTAACTTCTTTTTATTCTAATTCCTTTCTGCTACACCTATAAATCATAATTTTTTTTCTATATGTATAATTAGTTTTATTATTTTCATTTATATTGATACTATCTGTACTTTGCAGTTTCACCCACGCCCATTTGAGAAAAATATGTACTTAAGCGTTACGAAAAGTGTGATCGGGCGAGGCGAACGGAGCAAGAGAGAGAGCACACATTTTCTTTATCTCTTTCTCTCCTAACTAGTTATGTTTCGTATATCTAAGATACAGTGCAGGCCTATTGCAGAAGTTTTACTTCAGTCGTGTGGTCTAAAGCACAATTTTTTTTAAATAATTTTCATAAATTTTCCAATGTTTTGAATATTTATTCTGCTATTTGTCCAAAATTGCTACATATAATATTAATAAATATGGTTTTCGAATGGGGAGGGGGATTTCGCTAAAAATTTATAGTGCCCCTGGCGCGAGTTAAGCTCGCTATGCCACTGTGTGTGTTGCCCAAACCTAACGTGACCATTTTTATTTCGGCTCAAAACGGGACATCGACTTTTTTAATTCAGCAGATTTATTTATTTATCAACTGACTTCAATAAAAGGAGGAGGTTCTCAATTCGACTATTTTATAAAATGTTATTTATTATCATATCATAATTTCGATCCAGCGGGATTCGAACCCGCACCCCCGACATACCGATAGGTATCGGTAACATAAAACTTTTTTAATGCTTAAAACCGAATAAAATCACATCAGAAATTTCGATTTGGCTGGTACATCGTTCCTTAGCTTAGTTGGCTAGAGCACCGACACGGTATGTCGGGGGTGCGGGTTCGAATCACGCTGGATCGAAATTTCGACTTTTTTGTGTTTGTTACCCCTTTATTTTTACTAGGTGTACCAAATTGACGGTTCTTTTTAGGGTTCCGTACCCAAAGGGTAAAAACGGAACCCTATTACTAAGACTTCGCTGTCCGTCCGTCCGTCTGTCACCAGGCTGTATCTCGAGAACGGATTTTTTCTAATTTCTTTTTTTCTCTAAAATTTTCTTTCTCTTCTTGTGAAACTAATTTAATATCGCTATTTTTTCCAAAAATACCTTTAAATACATTACTTATCACCAAATACGCTATACAGCCTTTATTACGTGCAACATTATATAATAAAAACAAAAAAATTGTAAAAATAAATGCAAATATTAAGTATTTCATGAATGTTATTTTTGATTATGTTTTAAATTTTTCGCTAGCATTTTCTTAATAGCAATGATCTATTTGTGTTCTTCAGAGTCAAATAAGGAATGTTAGTACTGCTATCACTCAGCGACTTGGTTATGCTGATTCTGCAAGCGATACATTTATGGATGGCTTACTTCGAATGTACGTTATGTCATTCCTATGTGATAATGGACACACAGAATGCTTGGCAGCTGCGAAGCAAAACTTCGACAGTTGGAGAAATGGTAGCTTGTAAGTTATATGACATATTAAATATTCTTAGTAATATTTCATTTATACTGGTTTTGTCGAAAAAAAAGTTTTTAAAGTTTTAATCACTTGGTCTGAATGAAAATTTCCAGAAACTAGTGAACAATTTTTAATAAAACTTACGAAAAAAAGTACAATTATGTCTTAAATATCACACTACAGACTACACACACGCATAAGCCACTTATTAATACCCCGTCCGGCGACTAATGATCTTTTTGACACTTCAAGAAATTTTGACATTAGTGACTGCCTCACACGTTATTTATTCGATTCGAAATAATAATCGATTTTATTTAAGAAGAACTTTCAATCGATTTCATTAAATACATGTAGTTTAAAAATATTATTTATTTATGCGTTTATTAGTTTTTTTAATTATAAATGAAATATATGAATAATAAATAAATGAATTAACAGAGTTATTGCTCTTTATTCTTGGTTTGCAATTAAATTTCAAGATTTCGACTTAATTCCTTGCAAGTAATCAATCTTGGGGTCATAGATACTATTTTTATTTCCTTTTTTGTATTAAATTTATAGAAATAATAATCACATGACGTAAAATTATTTTTATCATATGATCGATTTATTATCGATTTATTATTTCAAGAACTGTTTCATAGTCTGTGGTTGTTTGTTATGCACAGGGTACTTCACTCAATCAATCAAATCGTCAATAAAGTATGACATTACTGTAAAATTTTTAGTACGTTATTCCGGAAAAAAAAACTGTAATTTATACGCGTGAGCTGTCAAAAAGCTAATTAGTCGCCGGACGGGGTATAGTAACCATTTACAACTCAATCAATCCCGTGTACCCGTGTTAACCTAAAAAGTGTAACACGAAGAACTGCACACGGTCTGAGGGACCGAAAGTATTAAAGTCGTTTTAAAAGATTATTTAGTGAAATATCATTATTAAATAACGTTTGAATATAGATAGGAATGCGTAAAAAATGTCTAACAAAGGTTACTCACTTTAATTACGAATTTTTTTACTACACTGACTAAAAACCTCTTAAGTTTTAAAAGATCGTTTATTGAACCAAGATATAAAAATAATTTGAACAACTTCAGATAACTCAACAGGGCAATAAGAATATGTAATTTTGCATGATCCATTCAAGAATATGTTTTTTTTACAAGCTTTTATTTAACTTGCAATGTATGTATGTATGTATGTATGTATGTAAATTTAATGAATGTTTGTTCGGGTGAAATCTTGCAACTCAATTTTGAAGCAGATATCTTCAACCGATTGAGCTGAAATTTTGTATACAGGTTCAATTTAGATGACAATGCATGATTTGTATGTATTTATGTATGTATGTATGTTTGTTCGGGTGAAATCTTGCAACTCAATTCTGAATCAAATATCTTCAAGCAATTGAGCTGAAACTTTGTATACAGGTTCAATTTGGATGACAATGCATGGTTTGTATGTATGTTTGTTCAGGTGAAATCTTGCAACTCAATTTTGAAGCAGATATCTTCAACCAATTGAGCTGAAATTTTGTATATAGGTTCAATTTGGATGCCAATGCATGGTTACCTTTGTGACGTCATTCTAAATCCAATATGGCGGCATATCCAAGAGTGCAGACTAGTTAGTTTTAGTGCACTTCTACAATATGGGTATAAAATGAAAGGGCTTGCTAAGAATAATTCGAATAAAGTAACGTGATAACCGACTAAAAAGTCAAAAATAAATTAAAAGTAAAAAACCTTTTTAAAAAACAAGCTTTTATTTGAATGCACTAAAACGAAAAAAATAAATTTTTACTTTAAAACTTTTACTATCTACTTATAAAGTCATTACACATAATCTATATGATATAAAAGCTTGTCGCAAGATTTGCTTGTAAACAAGTAAATTAAATAAATTGATGTGATTGATTTTACCTATTAAAATTTTTAAACTAAGGGAATACGAGTACTATCTCGCGACAAGCTTTTCTATCATATAGATTATGTGTAATGACTTTATAAGTAGATAGTAAAAGTTTTAAAGTAAAAATTTATTTTTTTCGTTTTAGTGCATTCAAATAAAAGCTTGTTTTTTAAAAAGGTTTTTTACTTTTAATTTATTTACAATAAATATGCAATTATTCTAAATTTCACGACTTTTTAGAGAGGCAATAATAATAATTAAAATTTATTCTATTCTATTCTATTCTATTCTAATAAGGACCTATTTTATTGTTATTTAATTTTTATAATTTTTTTATATTATTTAACTATTATAAGGTTAAATACATATGTATAACATCATAATGTTACCTTTAAGTAAAATTTACGGAAACGTAACATAATAATAACGTAATATGAAATTAATAGTCACAAAAAAGGCTAAATTAAAAGTTTATTAAAAAATGTTTTTACCTAGGAAGGTTAGACTCAGGCGGACAGTTAGCTTAGAATAAAGTTTTGCTGGTTTCAGAAATTTTAAATCTCTCTCTTTAAATAAATTAAAAAGCACTGCTTAACACGAGCAAACAAAATAATTTAAAATCTTTTCACAGTGTACCAGCCAATATGCGCCCGTGGGTGTATTGCAGCGGTCTGAGACAAGGAACAGCTGAAGATTTTGATTACTTTTGGGATCGCTTCCTCACTGAAGACCTTGCCAGCGAAATTGTTGTTATGATACAGGCCGCTGGATGTACTTCAAATCAGGCCAGCCTAGAAAAATTCTTGAACGCCATTGTAGCACCAGATAACAGCATCATCAGGGCACAAGATCTTAGCACAGCTTGGAGCTCAGCGATTTCTGGCAATGAAGAAAATGTAATGAGAATGTTTACCTGGTTGAGATCAAATATTAATCAGGTCATAAATAAGTATGTATTGTTTTATTTTTGTATAAGTAATTAACGTTAAAAATAAAAATACTTATGTTATTTAGTATTAAAAAAATGTCAACTGACCATTTGGCGTAGTAAGTATTTGTGTACAGAGCACGTACTTGCATGTAGTTTGATATTACCGAAAACACAGTTAGTTGGTTGCCTTGCTTAAGAACAAACCATGTAACCGTTTTCACATTATTGATATTTTCAAAACCAAAAGTCATATATTCAGCTAGATCTGACACGCTTTACACGTATATGGATATTACACATATTTTATTATATAGTAGTAATATTAGAATTAATTGTAAACTTATTTCCATTGTTATTTTATTTATCGCAATCTTTTGTTACAGTCTTCGTAGTGCTGCTACGCCAATAAGCAGTATTGCAACTCGATTAAGAACTGATGCACAGATCGCCGAGGTACATATTTATATCTAACAATTTAATTTAATAAGTTTTATATTTACTTATATTTAAGATACCTTAATACTTATATCATTTCTAGTTCCAAACATGGTTGGATCAAAATCAAGCATTACTGGGTGGAGCCTATAATACTGGCATACAAGGACTTGCAACGACTAGACAGAACCGAGCGTGGGCTCAAAGTCGCGTGGAAGAATTCGTTAGATACTTCGATACTGGTTATGTTGACGTACCAGATGTACCAGGCTCACCAGATTCAGCAAATATAATTAATCTAAGCATTATTACTTTTATTGTAACAGTTGCTATTAATTTTATCGTATGAAAGTAGTATGTATGTAATTTGATATATTTTATACAATGTTATATAATACCTGTCAGTTATCTTTAATAAATAATTTTGTTGCCAAAACTGTTTTATTCCTTGTGACTCACTTCATTCCAATAATAATCTCATTTTCATCATATCTCAGCATTTTTTACTAGATATTTCACAGTACATAGAATGCGTACAAAATACCCACCATGTTATAAACTGATTTCATTTTATGTATATGATGACTAATATAATAACTGATTAGATTTGTGTTCACTTCTTGCCCTATAATAATTCATCATACATTTGAATGTATTATTAATTATTATTTATTTATTTATTTATTTATTTATTTATTTTATTTTATACTTTATTGTACACCACAAATATAAACAAACAAAGCTTACAGATAAGTACTAACAGTGAAGTACAATGGGCGGACTTATGGCTAATTAGCCATTTCTTCCAGACAACCCAGAATGATTTTTATTATTTTAGAACTAATAGGTACTATACTGGAAAAATACAATATTTTTTATCGTTTTAACAAAAATCACAACACTATTACAAAAAGAAAAACTAATTGAAAAAAGAAACTTGCGTGTGTACAAAGTATACATGTCAGAAGTGAAACTTCTTTGGCAAACTAATTTAAAATTATTTACCTAGATTTACAAAGTAGCACGGCGTGCAGCGCGGCCCGACCGCGCTGCGGCCGCAGCTCGGCGCGCCCTTCCCTGTCGTTTTTCTGTTGCATCCGGTTTGAAATCACAACGATTCTAAAGAAGTTTCACTTCAAAATAACAAAAGCCGACGTCAAGCGGTGTTCCCAGGCGGTCACCCATCCAAGTAATGACCGTCCCTGACGCTACCGTGCTACCGGTCACTCAAATTTTACCCCTCATGCGAGAATAAGTTTCACTACAAAAATTAAATTTGTCATAAATTTTTGGCACAAAATGCTGTGTTGTGGTTTACTTACCAGAGACAGATAAAATAGCGTTTCATACTTTTTTTATCTGCTAGACTAAAATGTTTGTATCTAAGACTAATATTTTTTTTTATATAACCAGGTTTCCAAAACGATTAACGATTAACGATTACCGTAGCTTATTTATAGACGGCTGCAACACCAGGAGCATCGCAAGCGCGTTGCCGACCCTATCACCTTACTCACCAACAGGAACACAATACTGCTTGATAACAGTATTTATTTAGCTATGATCATATTTTATATTTAGTTCGAACTAATTTCCGAATTTACTACTACCGATTTTAATGAAATTTTGCACAGATATATAACTTTGTCCAACTTAAAGTATAGGCTATAATATGTTATTTCGATTAATGACCGCGAGTGAAATTGTGATATCAACGTAAGCGAATAAAGCGACGTGGAAGCACTTTTCTCTTTCACGCTTCGAATAAAATCGTTCGCACACCGACTAGCGACTGGCAGAGTCGTCATGTAATTAATTGTTCTTAAAAACTTTTATTAATTAAATAAATAAAACCATTTACTGATTTACATTTTACATTACTTAGAGATATAACATTAATGGTTACAACAAACAAAAGAAAGCATAGAAATCTGTTTTTTGAATATATACATACAGTACACGGCCGTAAATAATGCACATCGACTTTTAGAAAGAGACAATCAGCTAATTTGAACTTTGTAGAGCGTTATCTCTGACGCACATTACCTATGAGACGTATCGGACTGTCAGTATTTCGTATGACAGATCAAATAGTGTAAGAACCCAGTTCCCAGATCACCTGTCATATTTTTTTGAAGGACAAAATATATTAGCTGCTTTATATACGTAAAAATGTTATTAACCAGCTATTTTAGTATTTATCGCCAGACACTAATTATATTATTATATTTTAAAACCTGTAGAAAATATTTTAGCAACTCTTCTTCTTCTTCTTCTTTGCCTTTAGCTCCCTTGCGGAATTGCCAGTATCAGATTAGCAACTCTTTATACTACGATGTATACTGTAATGTTTTGTCAATCAGAAACAAGGAAGTCTGGGGTCTGGGATCTTGGACTATAACGCTCTACGAAGTCGAAATTAGCCGATTGTCTCTTTCCAAAGGTCGATGTGCAATATTTATGGGCAGGTACTGTATATTAGTTTTAGATGGAATGTGATTTATATTAATCTTGCCATTAATACATTATAATATGATGAAAATGGGATGATGGACATCATGGATTACTTGACTACTTTTTCATCGACCTACGTTGTATTATACCGCATAGCATTTTACTCGGTGTACCAATTTTGATGACTCTTACTTTAATCGAAAGCTTATACTTGTCATGTAGTCTTGTTTAAATTAGATTAAGATCTGATTACAACTTTTTGAGGAATATTTAATAGCGCGTATTTACTTGACTATTTTTTCGTCTTATTACGTTGTAGTACTTGTCGATGTAATTGAAATCGGTTTTTTTTTTTCGTTTGCGAGCAAACACAATTATTAAGTCTATACAAAAGAGGTACTTTTGTATAAAAACGTTTATCGCTAGTTTAGTATTTATAAAACTGTAATTGACTGTGAAATGCGTCAAGCATTATAGATAGTAAAACTGATTAAAGATAAAGTAAAAAAGATAAATTGTAATTAAAAAAAATACACATTTACGATTTCAGTCAAGCAATAGATTTCACCGCGACCAACATGGGTAAGTGGGAATATAATGTAAAGCTTTATCACTCATGATAAATTAATAATCAACTATAACTTGAAAAATAATAAATTACTAACGCATCATCATAGTCATCACCATCATGGAATATTTAGTTATATTTAATTCATAATTTTAATAGGATTGCTAATAATAATTATTAGTAACTGTTGTGTATGTGTGCATCTGTTAATTTCCCCATCATTTACTTTGTGAACAATAGAAAATAATATTATTTCTATTAAAGATTAAATTATTTCAGGTCATAAATTGAAAGTCGCGTTTATATTCCTCTTGTTGGGTTTCGTTCACGCGGAACCAGATGAAGACATGTTAGATTTCGAAATGATTGGATACAGCACCAATCTCGATGACCCACAATATAGGCTATTGGACAACGTGATCCCTACATATATGTACCTTGATCTTGACGTCTATTTGCCTGAATCTAGATTCAATGGCTTAGTACAAGTTGATGTTGAGGTAAGTCCAAAAGTATCCGGCAATATAAGTATTAAGAAGATTCTTTCAACTGTATTAATCACCGTATTCCTATTAGGATTTATAATGTTGTTTCACGGCAGTTTAGTCTTTTTAACTAACTTTCTAATTTTTTAGCTGTAATGACATAAATGATAAATATTTTATTAGCTGTAGATCTTACGCGAATAAAATCTAAGTACAAAACTGATTAAATTTTTCAACCGACTTAAAATAGGAGGAAATTCTCAATTCGACTGTACTTTTTTAGTGTATGTCACCTCAGAACTTTTTACTAGGTGGACAGATTTCGATGATTCTTTTTTAATAAAAAGGTGGTGCTTGTCATGTGGTTATTTAAATTTAATGAAGATCTGATTAAAAGTTTTTGAGTAATCTTTGATAGCTTTTGAACGCCTTCAAAAATTAGAAGCTAGCACCAAAGTAGCTAACAATCGTCAGCAACAATGAACAACCTAAAGATTATGGCTTGGAATGCAAATGGATTACAGCAACATCAACACGAATTGCAAGTAGTCCTGGATACAGAAAATATTGATGTGTGTTTAATATCAGAATCACACTTTACAAAGCAATCATTTATAAAATTCAAAGGATACAGAGTATATCATGCATTGCATCCTAACAACTCAGCCAGAGGCGGAAGTGCCGTTATTATTAAAGAAAATATCTATCACTATGAGCAGATAAAGTTTGAAGAATACGAAATGCAAGTGGTTGGTGTATCCATTAAAACCACAAGATACGATAATGTCACCATAGCAGCTATATATAGCCCTCCGAGATATGCAATTAAAAAAGAGCAGTATACGGAGCTTTTGACGCGACTAGGAAATAGATTTATTATAGGCGGAGATTTCAACGCTAAAAACACTTATTGGGGTTCCAGACTTACTACCACTAAAGGCAAGGAATTGTTAAACGCTATCCGAGAAATAAAATGCCAACCCATTTCAACTGGGAAACCAACATACTGGCCTACAGATACACAGAAAATTCCTGATGTGATAGATTTTTTCATATATAAAGATATTCCATCTAACTTTATAAGGGCTGAAGAAGGATTTGATATGAACTCTGATCACTCTCCAATATTTTTACACTTGGATGAGTATATCATAGAAAAAGAAGTTAACCCGGCTCTGGTCAATAAAACAACAGACTGGGAATCGTTTGCATTAGAGTTAGATAATAGAATAGACTTAAAGTCATTTATAAGTAATAAGGAACAACTAGACTTAGAATTAAGAACTTTTATCGTAGATATCCAACAATCTGCATGGAACAATACACGTCCCAGAAAGAAGATGATAACAACAGGTATTAATAATTACCCTAAAGAAATAATGGACCTTATCAGAGAAAAAAGAGCTCTAAGGAAAAAATGGCAGAGGCGCAGGTTTCCTGAAGATAAGACCCAATTAAATCGGCTGGCCAAGCGAATTAAAAAGAAAATACGGAAATTTCGCGATGACTGTATGACTAAATCGCTAAAAAAGCTAACCAGCGATCGTTCAACTGATTACTCCTTATGGAAAGTGACAAAATATGAAAATCGTCCTATTCATCACATACCACCTATAAGAGAGCTAAATAGTCAGTGGGCTGTCAATAACGAACAAAAAGCAACAAGGTTTGCTCAGCATTTAGAAGAGACTTTTAAACAGAGTGACCCTGAAAGTCAAGACTTCTGTTGTGAACTAAATGAACTTGAACAAGAAGATCAAGAAATAAAACTAGTCACAACTAAAGAGGTGGCGAAAGAAATTAAAGAAAACATTAGCTCAAAAAAGTCGCCTGGTTATGATCTTATAACAGGAGAAATTTTGAAAAATCTTCCACGCAAAGCTGTGGTAAAGCTAACCAAAATAATTAATGCTGCATTTAGGCTGAAGTATGTACCAGATCTATGGAAAGTTGCAGAAGTCATAATGATACCTAAGCCAGGAAAACCACCGCAGGATGTTACTTCCTACAGACCCATCTCTCTGCTACCGGTGATGTCTAAACTTTTCGAAAAACTGTTTCTTAAACGATTAAAGCCAATTATAGCAAAGAAAAATCTTATACCTGATTATCAATTTGGATTCAGAGAAAGTCACTCTACGATAGAACAGGTGCATAGAATAACGAACCTTATCGAAAATACACTGGAAAACAATAAAGTATGTGCAACTGTTTTTCTGGATGTAGCCCAAGCCTTTGACAAGGTCTGGCACGAGGGTTTAAAATATAAATTAAAAAAGATGTTACCAAGACAATTTGCAGATATTTTGGAATCTTACATAACCAACAGAGCCTTTAGAGTAAGACAAGAAGATGCTGTCTCAGAACTAAAGGAAATAAAAGCTGGCGTACCACAAGGGAGTGTACTAGGTCCGGTCCTGTACCTACTGTACACGTGTGATATACCAGATATACAGAACATAACTATTGCTACTTTTGCTGACGACACCGCAATCATGTCTACTGGAAAAAGTCACAAAGAAGCAGTAGAAAAAGTACAGAGAGGGATCAATCATTTCTATGATTGGACTAGAAAGTGGAGGATTAGACTGAATGAAACTAAATCCATTCACATTGACTTCACCAATAAAAATACATAATATCACCCAGTGTATATTAATAATCAACGTGTTCCCTATGAAAACTCAGCCAAATATCTAGGTATGACGCTAGACGCAAAGCTTCGCTGGAAAGCCCATGTCAAAAAGAAACGGGATGAACTCGAGATCCGATATAGAAGCATGAACTGGCTGCTGGGAAGACATTCCTCGCTGTCAATTCCCAATAAAATCCTGCTCTATAAAGCAGTTCTTATGCCAATATGGACATATGGTATACAGCTTTGGGGCTGTACTAAACAGAGCAATGTACAAATCATCCAACGTTTCCAAAATAAAGTACTCAGGAATATTGTAAATGCGCCCTGGTACGTAAGAAATGACGACATCCATCGGGACCTCAATATAGATGTCGTTAACAATGTTATACAAAAATACGCAGAAGCACACCAACATCGTCTTCATCATCATGTGAATGTCGAGGCCATCCAGCTCCTCGATACCACAGACATACTAAGAAGACTAAAAAGGACTAAACCTTTTGAGTTAGTGTAGTGTAAGTTGACTGTGACTTTATCGCGAGTGTAATATAGTGATATAGTGCTATAAAAATGATCACAAGAACAAAGTGACTTCCCCTTAATAGACACTAAGAAACTGCAAAGGACAGAATCTTAGACATAATTATTATTAGCAATTTAAGTTAGTTTTGAATTACTCATTAGCCTGTATAAAGACAAGGCTAGATTGTAATAATCATGTACGAAAAAAAAAAAAAAAATCTTTGATAGCGCGTATTTATTTGGCTAATTTTTTTTTCTACTTACGTTGTATTACTTGTCGATGTAATTGAAGTCGTTTTTTTTTTGGTTACATAATTATTATTCAAGTTTAATAACGTGACTAGAAGCAAAATAATAGCAATACGAGTATAACTATTGTAAAAGTGACCTTACATATCAATCATTTATAGCGCTCCTATTAAAAAGCGTGTTATTATCAGAAAATATACATATTTAGATAAGATTTTCAATAAAGTAATCATCAGCGTTATCGACATATATATGCATAAGTAATTATACCTATAACATTACTAATTTTTATCTTTCTGATTATTATCTGAAATTCAGTTAAGCGTGGCATGATTTCACAAATTTAATGTGGTGTAATAGCTCAGAATAATTCCTTAGAATTTTATTTCATTATTTTTATTATTATTTAAAGCTTTTACACAATATTATCATGTAAATTGCTATTTTTAATTTTTGGTTACTAAAACTATTAATTTCAGGTACGTGAAACACTCCAGCAAATCGTAATGCACCAAAATGTAGTTTCTATTACTGCAGTTAGTGTCGTGGATGCAAACAACCAACCGGTCAACCTTCAATTTCCGAATTCCTTCGAAACTGATAGTTATTACCAACTGCTTAAAATTAATTTCGCATCCAATATTACATCTGGTCAATATACAATAACAATTAATTATCTTGGTCAAATCAATGAGAATCCCTATGACCGTGGTTTCTATAAAGGATATTACTTTGTCGGAAATGAAACTCGGTAAGATTATAGCTATACGATTTCAAAATATATCGAGGCACCTTTATAAATAAACTTATTTAATTTTTTAGGGAATATGCAACGACACAGTTTCAAGCATATCATGCAAGGAAGGCTTTCCCAAGCTTTGACGAGCCACAGTTTAAATGTCCATATGTTATTTCCATTACTCGCGATGCAAGTCTTTCACCTTCATTTTCTAATATGGCTATTAATTCCACCCAAGTGTGAGTATATACATTTATAACCAGTACTAGCAACCTTTTAGAATTTGTCAATTCAAGCTGAAGAAAAAGTTTTTGTTAAACTACTTAATATTTAACTATATAGCTAACATTTTTTTATATTTTGTGCAGGGTATCTCCAGGCCGTATTCGTGAAACATTCTTACCAACTCCCATTGTTTCTTCTTATTTAGTTGCTTTCACCGTCAGCGATTTTGTTGCAACTGAAATTTCTTCAACACCTGAAAAGCCTTTCCGAATCATCTCTCGCCAAGGTCCAACTGATCAACATGATTACGCTACCAGAATGGGTGTAAGAATTACAGAAGAATTAGACAGATATTTTGATATTAACTACTATGACATGGGTCAAGGAACACCAATGAAAAATGATCACATAGCATTGCCTGATTTCCCATCGGGAGCTATGGAAAACTGGGGAATGGTTAACTATAGGTTCGATATTTCTCAGTATTTTAAAACGTATTTCATTTTTATTGCCTTAAAAATATTTGTTAAACTGTTATAATGTTTTTTAGAGAAGCGTACTTGCTGTATGATGAAGATCATACAAATGCTTTAGACCAAATTTTTATTACCACCATTATTGCACATGAACTTGCACACAAATGGTTTGGTAATTTGGTAACTTGCTTCTGGTGGAGTAACCTTTGGCTCAACGAGTCTTTTGCCAGCTTCCTAGAATATTTTGCCGCAGACTGGGTAATTTTTTTTTCTTTTGGCACGACATTCTTTGTTTCATTATTATGATTAATATGTATATAGGTTTATAAGTCTAGTACTCTTAAATTTCATGTTAAATTTTAGGCCAATCCATCTCTGGAGTTGGAAGACCGTTTTATTCTTAATCGAGTGCAAAGTGCACTAAGTGCTGATGCTAGTCCAAGTGTCCAACCTATGAATTGGACAGTAGTTGCAAGCAATCCTTCCATCGATTCTCATTTTGGTACATCAAGTTACGCTAAAGGAGCATCAGTTTTAAGAACAATGCAACATTTTGTTGGTTATGAAACCTTCAGGAACGCTTTAAGATATTATTTAAATGACAAGTAAGAATCTGAAAAGTAATTAACTAGCAAGACTTACAGAAAATTACATTATAAGTAATAAAAATATTATATTTCAGTGTTTATGGTATAGGCTATCCAGAAGATATGTACAATGCATTCAGGAGGGCGTGTGCAGAAGATCCCATCTATCAAACTACTTACCCTGGTGTTGATGTTGGCGATGTATTCAATAGCTGGGTACAGAACCCAGGTGCCCCTGTTTTAAATGTCGATGTTAATATGGCTACTGGTAGCATATCTATAACTCAGGTACTTATCACTGCATACATCTATCTTTTACTGCTATAAATATGATAGAAAATCATGTCTTAAAAGTTTTTTTTTTCTAAAATGTGTACGAGATAACTTTAATATAAATACATATTATGTCTTAAATAAACCAAGGAAAACTAATAATAAAGAAAAAATTTCCAGGAACGCTTTCAACTTTCTGGTACTATTCCTGATACGATTTGGCATATTCCTATCACTTGGACTCACGGGGGCAGCCCCAATTTCAACAATCTAAGACCTAGTTTCGTACTTTCAAATCGGACAGTGAATATTCAAAAACCGGCTGGCCATCACTGGGTTATTTTTAATATTCAACATTCTGGTAAATATATCTTTGAAATATAATTATTATTACTTTTAGCTACTTAAGAATGTTTACGTTAGTTAAGAATGTTAATGTTATTTGATTGATCATCAAGGTTACATTTATCTATTTTTATATTGAATCTATTATTTTACATGTTTGTTGCTTTAGGTTACTATCGAGTTAACTACGATGATCACAATTGGGAAATGATTGCGTCTCAATTACGTAGAAACAAAGATGCGATCCACAAATTAAACCGAGCTCAGGTACGCTTTTACGATAAATAATTCCGTTCGACGTCCCGCATGATTATACCAAAATATATAATTCATTTTTTACCTTACAGATAACAAATGATGTCATGTTTTTCCTCCGAGCCAATAAAATAAGCATAGCACGTGCATTTGACGTGCTATCTTTCCTTAAGGATGAAAGCGATTACTATGTATGGAATGGTGTCTTATCACAGTTAGACTGGCTCCGACGAAGACTAGAACATTTACCAAGAGCTCATCAAGAATTTGATGTAGGTATTTTGAAGTAGAGCAATAAATAATAATTAGTGTCATTAAATTTTTACTACTGAATCATTTTGAAATTAGGATAATACGGTGTCGTTGATTCATCTTAAAGTATGAATTATATTTATTTATAAGTTTTTTTTCTTTTCTGTAGTATATGTTATTCTTCTGTTTACTATAGGCCTATCTTCTGGAGCAATTAGAAGGCGCTGTTCAACAATTAGGTTTTGAGCAGAGAACAAATGATTCAATTTCCGTTATTCAAAGTAGGATGCAAATAATGAATTACGCTTGCCAACTCGGTCACGAAGAGTGCATTAGTGATAGTCTTGAGAAATGGAGGCAATTTAGAAACAACGCAACGTACCTGTAAGGATAACTTTTATTATTTTAAAATTTTAGAATTCGTTGCAACTTTTGTAGTCCTTTTCCAAGGATCACTTGAAGGACTTTCTAATATTTAGTTCCTTGTAAGTTATGCGTATAATTTATCTGCCTATTCCTAGATTAAAAACACATATAAGACAGATATGCCATTAAATTTGTAAAGAAAAGGTGTCACATAACAAAAAGTCTAGATAAAGACATTAATGTATGTGTCTGAATCGCTAAAGGGATAGCATAATCCTAACTTCAAAAGTCTATACTCGTACTGTTTCATGAATGGGAACTGACTTGATGTAAATTATTTCACTATTATTCACAGAGTTCCAAAGAATGCACGTCGCTACGTTTACTGTACCGGTCTTCGCTATGGAAATGCTTCAGACTATGAATTCTTATTCCAAAAATATACCACTTCAGAAAATACCGCTGATATGGTTGTAATGTTACGTGCTCTGGCTTGTACTAGACATAGAGAATCTCTTATACAGTAAGTTTCAAGACATTTAAATTTATAAAACAAATATTTTTATACTATTCTATAATATTCTAAAAATTTTGCGTTCTTTTTAACCAACTTCAAAAGGGAGGTTTCCCTAAGACCTAAAGTTTTGAGTGGGTGGACCGATTTCAATGATTTGGAATGGGACCACCCATTTAAATTTAATTGAGATCTGACAAGTAATTTTTGGGTTATCACTAATAATGCATATTTACTTGACTATTTAAAGGTCGACTTATGTTGTATTACTTGTCATTGTAATAAATTGAATTTATGGGCCAGCAAACACAGCTATAAATAATATTATAATTAATATTTTGCAGCTATTTAACTGCGTCGATGCGCAACAGGCTAATAAGAAATCATGACAAATCGAATGCATTTACTTATGCTCTCCAGGGTAATAGGGAGAATCTTCCAATTATTCTCGATTTCTTATACCAAAACTATGCAGAAATAAGGCAAACGTACGTGTTTTCAATATTTATGAATGTTACAATTAACATTTACTAATTTTATCAAAGATAAAATACTCTTCATCAGAAAATAACATTCCTTATATAATTTTCAGATATGGCGGTCAAGCAAGACTTAACGTTTGTATAAACGCTCTTGCCACTCATTTGACTAATTTCGAGCAGATTGTCGAAGTGAGTATATGAATTTGAATATAATTTTATAAAGAGACCATGACGACTTATCAAAAATCTTACATAAATTCTGTTTAAAAATAATGTGGTACCTTCATCAAACTCTTCTAATAATGTAAAAATATTTTAGACTTTGTTAAATAATATAATGTTTGATTTACAAATTAACCAATAACGTCAATATTATGAATCTAAGCTTGGTTTCAGTTTCAAACAACCTAACCAACTTTTTCTTACAGTTCCAAGCATGGCTACATAGAGAACAGCTATCCCTGGATACTGCCTTCAATTCTGGTCTTAGCGTTATCAACTCTGCTATAAGTAACATCGAATGGGCTAACAACGTGGCAACGGATATCTTTACAACTATTAGAAATAGAAATGCCTCAGTCACTATTTCTGCATCCATAAGTTTGTTGTTGGTAGCATTAGTTGCTCATATTATGTTCCATTAATTGTAAAAATTAAGTATTAAACTTTATAAATCTTTTGCTCATTTCAAAGTATCTAATAGGTACATTCTAAAATATTAAATTTAATAAATATTTTATTTATAAACGTGTTTTTATGTAAGTCTCCTTAACTCAACATACAACATTTGGAATGTCGGGGGTACGTAAACAGACACAATACCTACACAAGCACAAACACCCAGACCACGGCAAATACTCGTATCTGTATGGTCAATACAAATATATGCCGTGTGCAGGGATCGAACCTTCAACTGCCAAAGCAACAGTTTAAGCCAGTGTTATGATCATTGTGCTAAAACGTCGTTTAATCATCTTATAATGTTTTTAGGGTTCCGTACCTCAAAAGGTAAAAACGGAACCCTTATAGGATCACTTTGTTGTCCGTCTGTCTGTCAAGACCCTTTTTCTCAGAAACGCGTTGAGGCATCAAGCTGAAATTTATATTGAATACTCAGATCTGCTGCCTCTTAAAGCTGTGAAAAAATGAAACTTCTAAGCCAAGGCAATCAAAAGATACAGCCGTTTATGCTGCAAATTTTCGACACTCTCAAGGGAATCAAAACCTACAGGGTACTTCCCGTGAACTAAGAATCTTAAAATTTGGTACGAGGCAACGTCTTATAGCACAGATACAGGAAAAATTGCGAAAAGTGTAAATTTTTAGTTACTACATATAAAAAAAAATATTTTAATAATTTTACACTTAATACCACTTTTCTCATAAACGCGTAAAAGTATTAAATTGAAATTTATATCAAATACTCAAGTCTATAATACCTTTAAGCTGTAACAAAATCAAACTTCTATGTCAACGGTATCAAAAGAAAAACCAAGTTAAGCCGCATATTTTCATCGAAAATAGTCCCAAAGGAATCAAAACCTACAGGGTACTTCCCGTGAAGTCAGAATCTTGAAATTTGGTACGAAGCAACGTCTTATAGCACAAATACAGGAAAAATTGCGAAAAGTGTAAATTTTTAGTTACTACATATAAAAAAAATATTTTAATAATTTTACACTTAATACCACTTTTCTCATGAACGCGTAAAAGTATTAAATTAAAATTCATATCAAATACTCAGGTCTATAATACCTTTAAGCTGTAACAAAATCAAACTTCTATGTCAACGATATCAAAAGAAAAACCAATTTAAGCCGCATATTTTCATCGAAAATAGTCGCAAAGGAATCAAAACCTACAGGGTACTTCCCGTGAAGTCAGAATCTTGAAATTTGGTACAAAGCAACGTTTTATAGCACAGATACAGGAAAAATTGCGAAAAGTGTAAATTTTTAGTTACTACATATAAAAAAAAATATTTTAATAATTTTACACTTAATACCACTTTTCTCTTGAACGCGTAAAAGTATTAAATTGAAATTTATATCAAATACTCACGTCTATAATAACTTTAAGCTGTAACAAAATCAAACCTCTATGTCCACGATATCAAAAGAAACATCAATTTAAACCGCATATATTGAAACTAGCAAACAACTGACAAGGGAATAAAAATCTAAAGAATACTTCCCGTCGACCTAAAATCTTCAGGTATGAAGCAACGTCTTATAGCACAGATACAGGAAAAATTACGAAAACCTTAAATGTATAGTTACATCGCAACCACAGAAATAGTATGTGTAATGTTATTTATTTCTGCTTTGTTTTTCAATTATAAAACTTTGCAAAGTAATATTTATAAACTAACTCTTTTTGCACACCAATACACAAAAGAACAATACATAGAATTTATAACAATAAACTTGCATCAATTGCAACAGGCGGCCTTATCGCTAACACAGCGATCTCTTCCAGGCAACCTTTGTGCAGAGGACTTGCATATAAACTAGGGGAAGGGCGCAAAACTTTGTAAAAAAAGGAACAATATAAAATAAAAATCAGATATAAATAAATAACTATATAACAATAGATGCTATATTTAATGACACATATGTACATATAAGTTTACTCATATGTATACACAAATATATAAATACATACATGCATACGTATATACACTATAAGCAAATTGATAGATTAAGACGAATGACATAACAACATAACGTAACTTCATGAAAAGTAATAAATAATAAAATAAAGTTGCTTAACATAATTTAATATGATAAGTACATTTCCATAACAAGTTTTTCAAATGTCATTAAAGATTGAGCGCGTTAGACAGTGGCAATAAGTTCCAAAGACGATAAGCTTCAATAGTGAAAGATTTAGAATAAAAGGAAGACGAATGTGAAGGTATCTTCAAAGTTAGGCTATCATTTAAGCGAAGAGGTACATATTATATATTTATCTTTAACGCCAGCGTTGATTCTAGAGCAGAATGAAGAAAGCTCTTCAATATGTATTCGTAGCCGGCGACCATGCAAGTAACTATGAAACCAGTCAGACACCTTAGGAGATATGTTAAGAGAACCAAGTATAGCTAGTAGTAAGTCAAAATCAACAGTATTGAAATGATTAATGAAATCAAGTAATATTAACACTGTAATGAGAATTCTAGACATTAAAAAATATATATGTTTAAACAATAGCAGACAATAATAAAAATAAATTTAGGAAAACATGTTTTATACAAACTTGAAAACAGGTACAAAGGTCAAAAAGGCTCGAATTAAATTACAAAATAAATGTTACATCATCTGTGGGACTATTTAAATAAATAAATAAATAATAAATAAATATCTACTATATATAATATGGTTCAAATTTAATACTTAATTGTAATAAAGTATTTTTGAACCAGATTTCTCTCTAGTGACTAAAAAATTTGTAAATAAATAACTTCGATAAAAGAACTTTCCTACCAAGAGACAGGTCAAGGAAAAAAGGGAGACCAATTAAAAGGTGGAGAGATATCTTCAACCAGATAATTATGTGGACCGCTGTGTATACAGAAAGCACGGGAAAGGGATACATGGAAATGTTTAGGAGAGGCCTACGCCGCAGAGGCGACTATTACTATTACCAATATTAATTAGGTGATGTTATAAACATGTAGACGAGTTAATTATACGAGTATAGAATAAATATATACATAGGTTAATATACATACATATGTTTAAACTAAGAATACTTACGCTAGTATTAATTGAAATTTTAATAGTAATAGAAATAAAGGCGATTTTTATTTTATTTTATTTATTTTATTTTATATAAATTAAAGGATTAATGAAAAGATAAAGATACCTTTGTCTTAAATTTGTGCTCCTCCAACTTTCCATATTGTAATGTTACGGATTTCATTTAGCAGCAAAATACCATAACTTTTACTTATATATACCTGCAGGTTTGTACGGAACCCTCGGTGCGCGAGTCCGACTCGCACTTGACCGGTTTTTTTTTCTTTTAGACGACTTAGAATTTCATCAAAATTTATTTATATAAATAAAAGTGAGGTATTAGTTTTGCATTAAATACAAAATTAAAACTGAACAGATGGTGTCTGGTCTAATATAAAATAGTACTAAAAATATATTATAAAAGCTTAGATAAATAACATGTCATAAAAAATTTCCCACATGTTAAAATTAGCTTTAGAGTTAATTAGAAGTCTGAATAGAAACCTCAATAATCCCTCCAAAACATGGGTTTTGATATAGGTCTCAAATGTAAAAAGTACCACTACAAGAAAATACCATAAAAGGGGATTCAAAAACATTTGTCACAAATTTAATACTAGCTTTTACCGGCGAACTCGCTCGCATTGAATTTTGTTTTGATAAAATGTATCCTATGTTACTACTAATACTACCAAAAATATGTATACAAAGTTTCATGATGATCGGTTTTTTTATGACTAATAGACAGGCATTTTACAGTCACAGTTAAGTGAAGATGCGGTCGAAGGTGGAGCATGCCTGCCTAATAACAGCCTATTCACTCTGGCCTTGAAGACACCCAGATTGTATCGTTCAGGAAACACAGACGCGGGCAATGAGTTCCATTCCTTCCATTCCGGTTAGGTAATTTGTGGTGCAGCGTAGTAGATTAAGCTCTGAACCTACCTCCTTCATAGAGAAAGAGTCCTTTGTCCAACAGTAGAATATCACAAGTTGAATTAATCATTGATTAATAATAGATAATCAATCATCAATCAGACAAATTGTAATGTTAACTTAAGAATGTAGTGTATCTTACACTATAAATTAAGTGAGGTAGGGCACAGCAAGAAAGATCCTACTCAAAATCTGGAGCAGCTCGACTGGGGAAGCACGAGTACCTCGGCCTTACAGAAGATCACAGCTAAATAATACTGCTTACAAGCAGTGATGTGTTCCTATGGTGAATAAGATGACCAGTGCTCCTGAGGGGATTCGAGGTACGGTCGGCAACGTGTTTACGATTCTTCTAATGTTGCAGACGTCGTAACCATTACCATCAGGTAAGCCGTACGCTTGTTTCCCGACGTAGTTGTATAAAAAAAACCTACCAAGGGCATTCACACTTACTTCATTCAAAAACCCCCATCTAGGTGATTTACTCCGTGAAAACTTGTTTAATGTTGTAAAATAGCCTTTTATTACATATGGATATGTATTATATACAACTCATACATTCTTCAACAACACAAAAACTTTAATAAACAAATTTGCGTACGTAGAAAAATATAATTAATTAATTATTACGATATTTAGCTTATGTTTTATTGTCAATATATTTTAGTTTTAAGTATATAAGGGATCAGTAAATAATTTATTTACTTGTTTTATGATTTATGTGATTATGACGTAGATTATTTGGTATCATGATAATATCCAACAATTAAATTTTATCTTATTTCTGTACTTATCCGTATCGTAATATTAAAATATTGTTTTTAAGGATAATAAAATCCGTTATCTTACTTTTTTCGTAGTTTGGCATATTTCTTTAGGAAGGTTAGTACGGTTTTATAAATTAAATTTAAAATATTGAATTTAAGAAGAATCTACTTACTGAAATTTTTTGAAATGTAATAACTAATAAGCTCGATTGATATCACTTTCTACCGTTACAGTCATTTAAATGAATTATATTTAGATTAGATTTTTTATTTTATATATTAGTTGCTTAGTGAATGACATTAAAACTTTATTTAATTTCTCATTCTTGAGCAAAATTGCGATACCTTAAAATGAGTCATGTATTTCAGAAATGTTTTGGTTATGGCTGACTTTTGGCATCGTGGTTTTAACCACAGCAAATGCTGAACATCCATTCTGGATACAAGAAATCGAAGAACTGCCAGATGTATCTTATTCAGCAGTGTCTAGAAACTCTGAAAACGTTTATCGATTACCAGAAAATGTTGTGCCTTTAAATTATGATATTTACATCGATTTGTATTTTGATGAGAGACAGGATAGGCCTTTTAGTTACGATGGAATGGAATTCATTACCATTCAGGTAAGAACTTTATTTTTACCACCATTTTTTATCATTTTGGAAGTCTTACTCATTAAAACAAAAAGAGGAATTGCTCAAAAAGTTTGTATTGTGTTGATTAATTTTGGATAAGCGTTCCGAACAGTAAATATCTATTATTCTTATTAAATAGGTCAGCAAACAAGCGTACGGTGTACCTAATGGTAAGTGATTACCGTAGCTTATAGGCACCTGCTTTAACAGAAGCATCGCAAGTACGTGTTGCCGACCCTACCCTCCTGGGGGTCAGGAGCTCTGGTCCCCTTACTCACCACAAGAACATAACATTGCTTGAGCTATTTGCTTGCTCGGCTTCAGTTAAATTAAACGAACAATTGGGCTATTTAAAAAAAAATGAAGTAAAATTTGTTTGTTTTAGGCAAGAGAAGAAAATGTTACTAATGTGATTCTGCATTCTAATGTTGATGAAATAAATTCCGTTTCTCTACTTTCTGAAAACGAGCAATTATTTCCCTTGGATACTGACGAGCCCTTTACTTTAATACCTCAATATCATTTCCTAAGACTAAATTTACAACAATCACTTAACCTCGGCAGTAATTATACACTAATAATTAATTATACTAGTACAATGAATGATGGGCCAATGAAGAGAGGTCTATGGAGAGGGTGGTATATTGATGACGAAGGAATTGAAAGGTGAATATGAAATCATAGAAATTTTGCAAGGAATATATTACTATGTACATATTAGCATTAAATATAATCCTCTGACATAGACTTTTTTGTACTTATATCGCTTTATTAAATATCTGTAGAGGTAGGATATATTAATCCCTAAAATTTTTATGTTGTGTTGTAGAATATATGCTGGTACACATTTTCAACCATACAATGCAAGGCAAGCTTTTCCGTGTTGGGATGAGCCGTTATTTAAAGCTGTGTTCAAAATTCACTTATCTAAGCCGTCAAGTTACTCGGGTACATTCTCCAATACTGGTATCGAAAGCACTGACATGTAAGTAATAAATTAAATAGAGTAATATTGTTATTTAAAAAAAAATGTTTATATACTTTTCAGCAAAAATAAACAATTATATTAGCGTGTCTGTAAGTTTGATCATTGTGGCGTTGAATAAATGGGAAAGTAAGTTTTTTTTTCTTACACAACTAGGTCAGCAAACAAGAGTACGGCTTACCTGATGGTAAGTGATTACCGTACTGGTAGCATAAAGACTCCTGCAACAGCAGAAGCATCGCCAGCGCGTTGCCAATCCTACCCCCTATCCTCCCCAGGAGCTCAGGCCCTTTTACTCATCACAGAAACACAACACTACTTGAAAACAGTATAATTTTGTTGTGGTTTTCTGTGAGGTTGATACTTTCCCAGTCGGGATGCTGCAGATTTCGATCAGGATATTTCCTGCTATGCTATATTCTATATTTGAAGCTTAAAGATTAACATTGTTTTTAAGACCCTAAAATAATATACGAGGAAAATAATAAACATAAGTTTTAGCATGTGTACAATTTAAGTGCTTTTTAAATTGGCTAAGAGATGAAAATAAGATACTTTACTGCGAGATCTGTAAAAAATAGCTCATGCTTTCTTTTACGTTATATTGTGATGTATTTGGCTTGTTTCAGATTACCAGATAATAGAACACGGGACAACTTTTTAGAAACCCCTATAATGTCTTCCTATCTTGTGACTTTCTTAGTTAGCGAAACTTTTCAAGTCATTGCTAGTAACACATCTCTAAGTCCACCAGTAAGAATTATAGGCAGATCAAATACAGCAGGTTTAGGGGATCACGCACTTGATCTGACAGTGAAAATGACAGAACATTTTAATGAATATTTCCAAATACCGTATAACACTTTACACCCAAACCTTTTAAATGATCACATTGCGTCTCCGGATTGGGCATCAGCAGCGACTGAAAATTGGGGCATGGTCAGTTACAGGTTAATACTTATTTTTATTTAACCACATTTTTGTCGCAGAAAAAATTACCCAATGCGAATGTCATTGAATATATTAAATTTGTAACACAAAGAACCTGCAATAAAAATGATTGATTTGGTGACCACAAAATTATAAATATTTGTTTAACATTTCAAAATAATATTTCTTTAACTATTTCTCAGGGAATTGTATATGATAATAGATCCTCGGGAAACAATTATGTCAGTTGAACACTACGCTGCTACTTTGGTTTCACACGAATTAGCTCATAAATGGTTCGGTAATTTGATAACTTGCTTTTGGTGGAGTAATACTTGGATTAATGAAGGTTTTGCCAGCTACTTTGGGTATATGGCTGCCCATCAGGTGACCATCTTTTTCTTCTTTTTCTGACAAGTTAATAAATATTTTTAACTTATAAAATATATAAGTATTATAATTCATTTCCAGATGTTCCCAAAGTACGATCTGCATGAGCATTTCAATACTCGTTACATTCATAACAGCTTGTCCTTTGACTCTGGACAGTCAACTGTTCCATTAAACCATGATGTTAATACTCCAGCACAAGTGACTGGGCATTTCGGAACTATCAGTTATTCAAAAGGTGCAGCATTTCTAAAAATGATCGAAGATATGATAACCTATGAAACATTCCGGAAAGCGTGTCAATATTTCTTGTTGGATAAGTAAGTTTAATTTGGGAATTATTGAATTCCATTATAGTTTGCTTTTGGTTAGCAATTTGTGCCTTATAATTTTATTCATTTTTAAGCCCGTTTGCACCAACGGACCAGTATGACTTATATAATGCATTCGCAAGAGCTATAGAGGAAGATGGCACTTTAAGCGAGTATTCAGACTTTAATTTTACGGACTACTATCGTATTTGGGTCAACGAAGCAGGTTATCCTCTTTTAACGGTAGAAGTAGACTACGAAAATGGAGGAATGACTTTGACGCAAGTAAGTAAAGAACGAGTGTAAATTTATACAAAAATAAGGTTTTATAAAAAATTCCGTTTTCGAAAGAAACCATAATATTAATTGCTCTAATCTTAATTTAAAAAAGTTCGCTTCGATAGGTGTACTAAAGTATCTACGAAACAACTATAATTATTATCTTTTAAATAAATTATTTTTCTCCTTTACTAGGAAAGATTTTACTTAAGTCCTCCCGCATCATCTAGTGGTCAAATCTACCCAATACCTATAACATATGCCACCAAATCCAGACCAAATTTCTCAAATCTAAAGCCATCGCAAATGATGACAACGCAAAGAATAGTAATTCCAAAACAAGCTGCAGACGAATGGGTTATATTTAATTTAAAACAACATGGTAAATTAGTCTTTAATATTCTAATATTATTTTTAATGTAAAAGTAGAATTATTAAAGTAATATAACTTATATTGACATGTCCCGTCATACTGAGACCGGCATCGGTCGGCGGTATCCTTCTCGAAGTTGTTCAGGATTATTTCTACCTTGGCCACACCATTCAACTAGACCGAAACAACTTCGAGAAGGAAGCTGATAAGGGGATTCGGCTGGGCTGGGCGGTGTTTGGCAGGCTTCGTCGAGTCTTCATTTCGAAGATTCCGCAATGCTTGAAAATAAAAGTTGTGTTTTAACTTACGGTGCTGAGACGTGGACACTGACGAGGAGACTAGTCCAGAAGCTTAAATTCGCTCAACGGGCAATGGAACGGGCTATGCTTGGAGTCTCTCTGAAAGATTTAGATTCAATTTTAGATTGTATATAGATATTAGATTAGATAGGTACAATTATTCTTCCAACTCACCATGGCAGCATAGCAGTTGGGTATATTAAGATCTGACACTTCTCCTTAATGTAAAAGAAGCCCTAAACCTAGAAGAACCTTATGTTTTTATTATTTATTGTCTGTGACCATTGTCTTTGTGTGATAAATATTAAATGTGTATAAAATTTGACTAAGATAGCACAAGTTGAAACCTTAGTGGTTTTTCGTTGCTATTTTTTATAATGTTGTGTATTGTTAATTTTAAAAACGATAAATAAATAAATAAAAAAAGAACCTAGTAGTTGGACATTTACATGCTAAAATAATTCATGAGTTTTATTGAGTATTATTCTACAAAATACTAATATTACTATATATTTCTTATTTTCAGGCCATTATAGAGTTAACTATGATCGCAAAACTTGGAATTTAATATCGCAGGCTTTGTTAGACGATCCGGAATCTATTCATTACTTAAACCGAGCACAAGTAAGTATATACATGAAACAGGCATGTAAATACATATACATACATGATATTCACATTTTAATATAGTCACTGTTAAAAATAGTTGGTTTTTGACAGGGATATGTAATGTATATACAATTATACATACATTACATATACTTATTGTATAACTACTCAACCTACCTGGTCTCGGTATTACATTTTTCTTTTTTCGTTTGTGTCGTCATGAAGAAATGTCTTGAATGAAAACAACCATTAGCCCACCCAATTTAGTACACAACCTGTAACTATTTTTAAGCTTTATAGTACATTCGTGATTTAGACTTAAAACTTAAAGTCAATAATTATAGATTTAAATTTGACACATAATTAGTTGCAACTTTTTTTAAAATTAAGTAATTAATACTAAGCCTAATAACAATAATACACATTTATACTGAAATTACTTCAATTTGTGTTAAATATTAATTAAAATTCGTTTTTTTTTTTTCACACAGATCGTTAATGATGTTTTCGCCTTGATGAGAGCTCAGAACTTAACGTACAATTTAACTTACGACGTTGGTTTTGATATCCTCAAGTTTCTCAGTAAAGAAATAAATTATCACGTATGGAATCCTGCAATAAGTGGATGTACTTGGCTAAGAAATAGACTGCGGCACGATCCCGAGAGCCAGGCGACCTTCGATGTAAGTAAAACAAACTTAGTTATAGTTTCATTATTAAGTCGCTATAAAATCATTCAAGCAGTAATACAGCAATTGTAATTTATACTGGTATTTTAGAAGGTTTTTGATGTAGGTTAACATTAAAATGACTTTGATATATGTGCATATATTTAGAAATTGTCACGACATATTGTTTGGACTGAAAATTAGTTGACGATAAAGTCAAGCCCGCAGCAGTTAAAACTTGTTTTCATGATTGAAGTAATAAAACTACGCTTCTTGCGGACTGTATACCTATGTATAATTATATACTGTATGTTGTATATCATTAATTTAAATTAAAGAATTAGTGGTCAGAAAGGCTGTTTATTGGTCTTAAGTGTAGTAACGTAAGTAGTAAGTACAAACGCCCAGAGCATGTCAAATATCAATATCTATCTACATATTATATACGGCGAAATAGTGAACTACACGATAACGGTACAACCGCCATATATCACGTATTTTTACTGTGAATATATTTATTTTTTTAATTTTCAACTATATGAACCTTGTCCACAAAAATTATACCACTTAGTGCAGTCGTTTGGATGTTATGCGCCTACATACATTTCGGCTATTAATTATTATTTATATGGTTGTATATTTCTAGTCATATATCCTCGGCTACATGAGTCACGTTATCAATGTTCTTGGGTATGATCCGGGCAGTAATGAGTCAGTTACAACAACCCTGACAAGACAAGAAATCATGCACTTTGCATGCAATCTCGGACATGAAGGCTGCAGACAGAATTCGAGAAACAAGTTCGTCGAAATGAGGGACAACGGTGCTTGGTAATGATATATACTTATTTATAGTAGAACAACATAATCAAAAAGATATGGGATTTGTAAAGCTAACAAAGGCTATACTGCTTTTAAACTCATATTTACTACTGAAGGTAAATCTCATGTTTTGGTAAGATTCTTAAACATTGTGAACTTAAATAAAGTGTGATCAAGGCCTAATCGTCATTAACAAACAGCCCTGAGGCCATCACAATGGAATATAGGAAGTTTTTACTGGATCTGGATTATTTTCTTGACCCTTTCTTAAATTTAAATGAATTAAGCGCTAGAGTCAGCTTTCTTTGTTTCGGTCTTTGCTTTGTCCATATTTGGCACTTATTCATGTCTCTTGGCACTACATTTTCTAACTTGTCTTGTCTTTCTGCCCCTATATCTTTGACAAGGGAGAAAAAAAATACAGTGTCAAATTGTCCACATAGTCATGTGACTTTCTTTTTACGTAACCACCATCACTGATTAAATGTAGTACACAAGATCTTAGAAGATTTTTTTTTTCAAAAGTTTTTACAAGTATTCAAATGTATTTGAATCAATTTCAGAATAACTATTGATACCATTATTTTACTATTTAAGGGTTGATCCTCGAATTCGTCGTCATGTCTATATAGAAGGCGTTAGGCATGGTGGACAGCAAGATTTTGAGTTCCTTTTAAATAGATTCAGAAATTCAAACTTTGCTAATGATCAATTGGAAATGCTAAGAGGTCTTGGAGCTACTAGAGATCCACAATTATTGACCAGGTAGGACTTAGTAATTGATTATAAAAAAAAAAAAAAATATACGGTAATTATATTATTTCTTACTTTTTACCCGACTTCCAAAAAAGGAGGAGGTTCTCAATTCGATTGTATTTTATAGGCTTATAATGAATGTAATATTACTCATAATAGTTATTTAGCCCAAAACTTAAATATTGCGAAAGTCTCAGATATAAATGACATAACAAAAAATTTTACTTAGCTTAAACTATACCAAGAAATAGTTCTGGAAAAAGTGACGAATTAACACATACTTTTTCAGAAATTACTCTCTAAGTCAAACCTTCGTTTCACGAAAGTTATTTAAATCGAAATTAAAATGTTTTCTTGATTTCAGATATTTGGAATTAACTTTGGAAAAGGCAGTTAGATCACAAGATAAAGCTACATCTTTTAATTATGCTTTATTGGGTAATCAAGAAAATGCATATACTGTACTGCAGTTCGTAAAAAATCGTATTAGCGCTATCAGAGAAGCGTAAGTTATAACCCTACTTTAAATATGGATAAGTGTGCATATAATATAGCTTACAGAACCCTAGAGAACGAACTTAAAGAATCTTACAGAAGATCACAGCTGATTAATACTGCTTTTATATGTTAGTAAGTCTACAAACAAGCGTACGGCTCACCTGATGGTAAGTGACTACTGTAGCCTATAGACGCCTGCAACACCAGAAGCATCGCAAGCGCGTTGCCGACTCTATCCCCAATCCCCATATCCCCAAGACCCAGGAGCTCTGGTCACCTTACTCACCAACAGGAACACAATACTGCTCAAAACAGTATTATTTAGCAGTGGTCTTCTGTAAGGTCAAGGTACTACGCCATTCGGGCTGCTCCATATTTTGAGCAGGAAATTTCCTGCTGTGCCCTACCCCAGTTAAAAAAAGCTTTCAAGCAGTGTTCTGTTCCTGTTGTGAGTATAAGGTGACCAGAGCTCTTGGGAGGACTGGGGTTAGAGTCGGCAACGCGCTTGCAATTCTTCTGGCATTGCAGGGGTCAATAATCTACGGTAGTTTCTTACCTTAAGGGGAACCACAAATTTGTTTGCCGACCTAGTTGTATAAAACAAAAAAGCCTAGTCCAGATACATTAATTTTAACACAAAATGTCTTACCTTTTCAATTCATTAAATACCTAACTGCTTTGACTTTCTTTGACAGTTAAGTAAATAATTAGTTGACTGGTACATTTATGTAATAAATTCTGACTAGTGTTTATAGTGATGTACATAAATGAATTAAGTTTAGTTTATCGAGAGTTGATCATATCAGGGATTGAATTTTATTATGTTCCTTTGGGTGATGTATTAAAGATATTCGGATTATTGCAGATACGTACAAGATGCTCCACCAAATCCTGTGCACACAGTTCTCAGCAATCTTGCGTCGTATCTTGATGAAGCCGGACTTGTTGAGGTATTTTATAATAATACTAGCTGACCTGGCGAACTTCGTACCGCCTTTTTTTTTCTTAAATATAATAATTACATATACCAAAATAAAATATAGCCTATCTTTCAAGTTGGATCAAACTGCACACGGTGTGCAAATTTGATTAAAATCGGTTAAGTGGTTTAGGAGTCCATTGAGGACAAACATTGTGACACGAGATTTATATATGTATATTAAGATCTGTTTTAAGCTATACAATATTTACTAGAAAATATTCTCAAGTTCTATACTACAACACCTGTTTTACTCTTTTTACTTTAACTGAATACACGATTGAATGATGATTGATTTGATGATGATGACTGATTTGAAACTACTGATAATTCAGCTACATAGGTCACATGATTTCTTTTGACTGATTCAATTGGTCACAACACACACAGCACATAACTGGTCAAAACACTGATCAGAACTCAACACACAGAAAGGTGAAAGTGTTGATAGTGATTGCGACAGCTTAAAGTCATCTTTATTTTATTAACTTACTGCTGAAAAATTGTGTATATAATTATTTTACTATTTTCGTTACTATTAGTTTCTTTAGAATAGTAATATTTGTCACTCTTTATCAATATACAAATGTCGTAGAAAATAATGTTATATCGTATTTTGTTTGTTTCAGTACGAGGAATGGCTACGTAGTACACAGAGCGGCACACCTCAATTTAATTCCGCTATATCTGCTATTAATTCCGCTCGTAATAACATAAATTGGGGTAGAGACAATGCCGATACGATTCTGAGTGCAGTAAGAGGCAGCGCATCTACTGTTACACTATCCTCATTTTTACTAACGGCTATACTTTTATACGCCTTTGTTTTTCAATAAATACATTATTTAATATCTTTGACGTCATTTAGAGTTTTATTTTGAATTACAATCAAAAACTTGTCGCCCTTGATACTATTAATTCAGCTTAAATAGATAATATGACTGTAGATAAGATATGACTGCAATACATGTAAATAATATATGCTTAGAGTTCTTATTGCACTTTAAATGTTTTAATATAAATGATTATGTATTTTTATTGCTTTAAAATACATAATATAAATCATATACTTAGTAGAGGAATTTAAAATTGCAATAATTATATCTTCTTTATTCTAACACAAGAAGTTCCGAAGTTTACAACCCCCTTAAACTCCCGCCGCCGTGACAAATTTTTCCGATTAGGTAAATTTATTGTAAAGTTTCTGTAACAAATAAATAACTAGTCTCTAATTTCATAATATAGTTTTATTGCCGCAACGGCCGTAGTAATAGTTGGTACAGATCGAGATTATAAAAAATAATTGTGTTTGCTTGCAAACGAAAAAAACAACTTCAATTACATCGACAAGTAATACCTACAGGCTACAACGTATGTAGACGAAAAACAGAAAAACAGAATACGTGTTATCAAAGATTACTCAAAAAGTACTCATTAGATCTAGATCAAATTAAAATGAGATTACATGACAAGCATCACCTTTCGATTTAAAAAAAAGAATGATCGAAATCGGTCCCCTGATAAAAAGTTATGAGGTACTCGTATATTATAACGTAGAAAATATAGTCAAATAAATAGGCATTATTAGTGATAAATCAAAAAGTACTTGTCAGACCTTAAATAATACTAAATGGGACCACATGAGATGGGCCACCTTTCGATTTAAAAAAAAATCATCGAAATCGGTCCACCCAGTCAAAAGTTCTGCGGAAGAAAATACAGTCGAATTGAGAAATTCCTCCTTCTTTTGAAGTCAGTTAAGAATAGTCAACTAAGTTCGCATTATAAGATATAACTCAAAAAGTACTTGTTAGATCTCGATTAAATTTAAGTGGCACTACATGAATAAGCACCACCACAGAGCACCACCTTTCGATTAGCCACAAACCAGTGCTGTGAGCACGTAGTGTGAGCCAACGCGTCGTCATCGTCGCGTCGTTTTGAAGTAACATAGGTACATTAAAAAATTAAGAACCGAATTGAGAACCTCTTCTTTTTTAAAGTCGGTTAAAAGTTAACTTTTATGTGTTATCCTGCTAATGCTGCATGTATATAACAGGGTTTTCTCTCATTATCAAAAATCAGGCTCTTGCGGGCCATGAGTTTGCTGCAGATTAGCAGGATTATAAGTTAATCAAACTTTTTCACTTGGAAATACTCGGGTTTTAGCTTACTCTTGTCTTTTTAGTACACTTTAGTTTAGTTAGTAGTAGTCTTTTAATTATTATCATACTAGCTACTGCGCGCGACTTCGTCGGCGTTTACTCCGCTTCTATTGGTCTTAGCGTGATGATATATAGCCTATAGCCTTCCTCGATAAATGGGCTATCGAACACTGAAAGAATTTTTAAAATCGGACCAGTAGATCCTGAGATTAGCGCGTTCAAACAAACAAACAAACAAACAAACTCTTCAGCTTTATATATTAGTATAGATTTTATTTTTTGAAATATTGGGTAATATTTTTATAAATTCACTTATTTAATTGCATTGATATTATAAACAGTATTCTACGTTCAGTTTGTCTTATTATCTCTTCTATATAATATCGAATTGAAACTTGGGTTACAAATATTGTTTGCAATAGTTATTTAATTTATACCATTGCAACACTAAAAAAAATAAGTATTTTTTGTGGGTAGAAATAAGATTGTATAAAAGATATGGACTGGGGAGGGTAAGATGTGATTAGAGGAGGACTAATGTCGAATAAGTAGTGAAAGGTTATTCCTTTAAAAAAAATTTTTTTTGTTTGAACATAATCATAAATAATAATAAACATATTTTTATTGTATATATGTCACTATCTCGAATCTAGAGAATGAAGACAAAAAGTGGTGATTAATACGTGAGTATTATTTGAAAAGCCTTCAACCGATAACACTTGGTTTGGTAATGATTTAAAAGCCCAGGAATAGGATTAGAGTTCAGCGAAATAATGTATATCAAAGGACAGTAAAACGCGACCTTATAAGACTTTTGAGACAACCTTTAGAGTATCGAAATAAAGGTTTATGCAAACTTTCAACTCATTCTATTACATTACAATGTGAAATTCCTAATGTTACTCCACTGTAAAACATGCGAATGATTCTATGAAGTCGCATTTAATATTGTAATAATATAAAAATTATCAACGTTATAAAGTCGTCGCTTGCGCGAGATCATAATCGCCAAATTTTATTACATTTATTAGCTAGATAAACAATATATTATGTTATCATAAATTAATCTTTATAATATAATACTGATAAAAATGATAATAATGGCTCATTATTTATTTTTTGATGAAAAGAATATTTGGGACAAGTGAGGCGTAAAAGTAGGTAGTTGGTAGTTTTAAATTTTTAACGCGAAGATAATATCCTTAATGTAAGTAGCTAAAAGCATTGAGTATAAAATATGTGATTTTCGTTTCATTAAAAAACATTAGTAAACAATGTGATTGTTTTTTCCACGCACGCGGCCTTCAACTAAATATAATTTTATGATTTAACGTTTCAGTATCATGACTTTACTACGGAAGCTGGTGCTATTACCAGCTCTATTAGTATTAGTTAAATCTGAATTCCCATATATGATGAATATCATAGATGTTGACGAACCACTAGAAAGAAATAATGTTGGAGATGAGGTTTATAGACTTCCCGAAGATCTGGATCCAATTCACATAGAATTTGAAATGACACCATACTTCGAAGCTGAAGGCAACAAAGAGGCGTTTACATTCGATGGTATTGTTACGTTAACTGTTAGAGTAAGTATTTCTTCATAACACTCATAATAATGAAATTATTAGAAATTATAACTTGTTTACCGAATAACTTCATTTTAGGCTGCCAGAGATAACGTTTCATCGTTAGTCCTACATGAGAATGTAAGACAGATTTTATCAGTGACGGTTACAAACGAAAATGGTACGCCATTACTATTAGACCCAATGAATCCGTTCGAGAGAATTCGAGACTATCATTTTTTGAGAATAAACTTGGGAGTCACATTGGTCAATTTAGGAATTTATAGAATAACGATCTCATATATTGGTAACATAAATGAAACACCATTGAGCAGAGGTATTTTTCGAGGTAGTTATAGAGGCAGTGATGGAAGAATACAGTAAGTAGATGGTAAAATAAAATCATTACTTTTGTTATATTATTAATATTAAATTCGATTATAATATTAACTTCAAATTAGTGATACTTGACGGTTGATTACATTTTAAAATTAGTAATTTACTTGTTCTAGTTGGTATGCGGCTTCACACCTACAACCAACTAATTCAAGACAAGCATTCCCTTGTTTTGACGAGCCTGGTTTTAAATCAACTTTCGATATAATAGTTAACCGTCCAGAAAATTTCACTCAAACGTTTTCAAATATGGCAATCAGAGAAGAGTTAGAGTGAGTATTGATATGAGAATTGTATATAATTATGTAGGTACTTATAAAAGAATACTTCCTGTAACAATGACTGATTCGTCATTGCCGAAGGTAAACTATTTAATATTGAATTTAGACACGTGAATTTTGGTAAATAGGGTAACTGTGTTTAGTAGATACTCCATTACAATTTTTAGAAATTCTACCTTGAAGGGGGTGAAACGGGGCTTAAAAATTTGTATAGAAATATATAAATTTTTGATGTTGAATTATAAAATGATCGTTAAAAAAAATAAACAAAAAAAAAATTTCGAACTGATAACTGAAAATAAATTAATAACTTATTTTGGAATTTCTAGAAATTAAATAAATTAAAATATAAAAAAGGTAAATTTTGTATGGAAATTCATCATATAAAAATTATAAATATAAATCCTTATTCTTAGGTTGCGTTTAGCACTGGCTGGATACAAATAATTAAACAAGTAGCCTTAAAGTGTGTCCGTCACATTTAAATTTAGAATATACATAACATTTATAAAGTACGGTCTGGATTTTAAAGCGTGAGATCTTCGATTGTCCATTCATAGAAATGTCACCTAAGTTGCTGTTGAGCCTGGGAAGACATTTCGCTATCCCACGGGAACTATATATTTTTTAGGGATGAAAGGTAGCCTATGTCCTTTCTGGGAACCTATGCTATGTGCGTGCCGAATTTCATTGCGAATGAACAAACTCACTTTCACATTTTTATTATTAGTATCTTTGCTATATTAGATTCTTGCGCTAGCGCTGGGGAGCAGGGCTAGTAAAACTTAAGATTATACAAACAATACACACACGTTTATGCCTAAGCGCCATTTTGGTGTAGCGGTGTATGTAGTCGCCATATAATATATCCCTGTGGATTGTGGTTGTGAAGCAGCGCAGTGGATTAAGTTTCGATCCTAGTTCTATACTGACTCAGTATAGCCTCTCAGTATTACTGAGAGGCCATTGCCCCGCAGTGGAATATTATAGACAGAAAAAGGTGATTGTGTATGTCTGTGGCGATATCTATCGAGCCACATACGAAATGACGATTCTAAATCGCGCTATCGAAGTTTTCAAAGCGAATGAACTATATATACAAGAACCCGACAAGAACCGTCGGGGCAGTAGCCCTACCAGACACAACGCCCGTCTGGTTGGAGGATCCTCCCTTTGCGGTGGTGGATGAGGGACTCAACACTCTGTTCCTCATCACCCCCAAACTGATCACCCCGACTCACTGGGGCATCACCGCAGACAGTTCCGACTCACCGTGAAATATGCGGCATCTGGTTCCGACTCACTGGAACATTCCACTGGCCCGGCAAGCATCACAAGATGTGTATGGACGACTCAAAAACCGCTATCGACCTCCGGTCTCGGAGGGGAGTGATGTGGCGATATCTATCGAGCCACATACGAAATGACGATTCTAAATCGCGCTATCGAAGTTTTCAAAGCGAATGAACTATATATACAAGAACCCGACAAGAACCGTCGGGGCAGTAGCCCTACCAGACACAACGCCCGTCTGGTTGGAGGATCCTCCCTTTGCGGTGGTGGATGAGGGACTCAACACTCTGTTCCTCATCTCCCCCAAACTCCTCCCTTTTCCGAGGGTGACCGAACAACCCCCAAATGTCTTACCCCTAAAAAAAAGAGCACCGAATAGATTGTATAGTGAAGGAATTACCGAAAAGCAGAAAATATACAGTTAAATTTTTTTTTGTTTTATATTTAGTATGTAGTAGTAGAAAATAGTAATTATAACTTAATCAAAATAACAAAAACCAAAGGTACAGGTATTTCATAACGTATGTATGTTTCTAAAAAAAGATAAAAATCACAATACTTATCATGCTAATTACTTTTATCAGTGTTAATAAAATATTCATTTCATAACTATGTGAAATGTTTTAAAAAATCTTCGAAACGAGTATGAAACATGTATATAATCTTAGTTCACGATTAGTTCATGAATATTATCATAAGATAATTACCAATTACATTGACTAACTGAGGTAGGGAACCGCTACTGAGGTAGGGCACAGCAGGAAATTTCCTGCTCAAAATATGGAGCAGCCCGACTGGGGTAGTACCTCGACCTTACAGAAGACCACAGCTAAATAATACTGTTTTCAAGCAGTATTGTGTTCCTGTTGGTGAGTAAGGTGACCAGAGCTGCTGGGGGGATCGGGGATAGGGTCGGCAGCGCGCTTGCGATGCTTCTGGTGTTGCAGGTGCCTATAGGCTACGGTCTTACCATCAGGTGAGCCGTACGCTTGTTTGCCTACCTACTTACATATAAAAAAACACATTGGTATACTCGTAATAATACAGTTATGATAAAATGCACAATTTATTTGACAATAAAATAATTAACAACCGACAGAAAGATATTAAATTGGAATTTTTATGATTAAGATAATGTTTTTAAATTTATTGCGTGACAAATAATGTGAAAATTCTATACCTATAATGATATATGTACATAAATGTTGAAGGTTTTAAATAGCATTAACAATAATTAAATGAAAAATATTTTTTTATATTCAAAAATGAATCTAATCTTCCGTAGTATCAATAACAAACTTATTATAAAAAATAATATTTGGATGAGAATATTGAAATGTAGGATTAATTTATTAATAATAATTATATAAAAATGAAGTTATATAATTTTTATTTTCAGGGTAGGAAACCGTATCAGAGAAGTCTTTCGCACAACACCTAGAATGTCAGCATACTTAGTGACGATACACATCAGCGAGGAGTTCACTGTTATCGCAGATAATAACAATGCCAATGCTTCCTATCGTATACTTGCTAGACCAAATGCTCAAGGTCAAGGTGACTATGCTCTTCAAGTAGGTCCACCGCTTACTACGTGGTTAGAGAATTATTTCGGTATTCCATATTATACGATGGCTGACAATATGAAGAATGATCAAATTGCGTCTCCGGATTGGGCATCTGGAGCTACTGAAAATTGGGGACTAGTTTCATACAGGTTGTACAACCAACGATATCTGTTACATGTATATATTGAAGTTCGAATTTCAATGAATCTAAAAGTCCGCGGGGAAATGAAGTCAATATCATTCTTATTATTACACTGTTATATTTTTTGTTTTTAATACCTTGACTCAGATTACCAAAAAAAAAATGACTAAACTAAATATACATTTTTTTGTTGTAATTTGGTTTGTGAGTTTCAACATATAAAACGGTATTATTTACTAAAATTGTAACATAATGATCTATTTTATGTACAATTTTTCATAATATTAGCATCTTTATAAGATATTAAAATTATTAACCTAAGCGAGGAGAGTACCTGGATAGCATTAGATGAACTTTACAAGTAATGTTTTGTTGTTAACTTAATGATTTTCCAAGCTGGTTTATCATACAAATTCGCTGATATGAAAGATCTTTAAAAAATTTCAGAGAACTACGATTGCTGTATGAAGAAGGGGAGACCAATGAATTGGATAGAATGTCTATTGCTACTATAACCGCTCACGAGCTTGCCCATAAATGGTTCGGCAACCTCATCACTTGCAGATGGTGGGACAATGTTTGGATCAACGAAGGTTTTGCTAGCTACTTCGAATACTTTGCTATGGATGGTGTAAGTAAAATAAATATCTCAGAAAGTATACCGTAACCTAAAACATAAACAGCCATATAATACTGTTCTCAAAAACGATTGTGCTTTTGTGGTAAGTATGGTAGCCAAAGCTCGTTGAAATAAATTGTGTTAATTGTGGAAGTTCAGAATGCGTCTATTATGGTGCTGAAGTGGCAAGAATCCATAAGCTATTATAAGCGCTTACATTAGATGAATATCTGCTGGATCAGCCACCCTAGTGGTATAACAAACTACGCAGAGAAACTCTTCTTAAATCAGATAAAAGTGGCTTAGAAATGGAAGCTTTGACTATTTTTCAACATTTTATTGCATACTTAAAACAACATAAAAAATAATACTATTATAATATATTCTAGGTTGATCCTTCGATGGAGTTGGCTGACCAATTCAATATCAGATACTTACAAAGTGCATTGTCTTCTGACTCCTCAGCCTCAACTAGAGCTTTACAGCATACGGTGAATTCACCTGCTCAAGTTACTGGACATTTTTCTGGAATCAGCTATACTAAAGGAGCTTCCCTGCTTCTTATGTTAAAGCATTTTGTCGGCGAGCCAACTTTTAAAAAGGCTTTGCAAGATTTTCTTGATGAAAGGTATTTTAATAGATATCAATCAATGACAATATAAAAGATATCAAAATAATGTTTTATAAAAAAACCTTTACCGCAATGATGATATGAAATGTTGTTCGAACCATTATTTGAAGTATTTAGTTAATGCTTATTAAGTATAAAGGTACCGTTTTCTTCAATAACGTCCTATTTTGTGGTTATGCAGCTAATTAAATACTTAAAATTATTTATACAGCCAAATGGGCATACCTATAACATTTTAATGAAAATGCTATTATAAAAAAAATTGCGTGCGTACAAAGTACACAAATATGTCGGAAGTGAAACTTCTTTAGCAAACTAATTGAAAAAAAATATATACAAAAAAAAGCCAATGTCACGCGATGTTCCCGGGTGGTCACCCATCCAAGTACTGACCACGTTGCCGCGTCATATTTTCTCTCAAATTTTACCCCTCATGCGCCTAAAGAATTTTAACTTAAAATTTTTTAGTGATTTTGTAATTGATTTATATCAGTAAGGCAACTTATTTCTATTATTATACATATAACATCCATGTAGAACAACAGCTGAAAACACTCAAAGGAATAATTAATTCTCACTACAAGTCTATAGTTATTTATTCACAACTCACACTTTTAAATACATTAAAACATTATCACACTAATCACTTATACTATACTTATCGAGCAGCAACGATAGCCACACAATGATTAAACAATAACTGACGCTTCACTTACAAATTATCGTATTTATAGGACAGCAATCCCGCCAATATATCACAAAGACGGCGACTGGCCAATCATGAAATTAGTATTAACTATTCGGAAGATGGTGTCTCCATCTATATGCTCTTTTCGATACATTAACAAGTAATAATTACAGTAAAACAACATAAACCATCTTATAAAATTAGTAGAAGCATAAATTAAACGATAACAGTATTTATTGAGTAACTATCCTGTAAAACTAAACAATAAAGATACCACCAACTGACTAATCGTAAATAAATATTAACCATTCGGAAGATGGTGGCGACATCTTTGTACTATTCCGGTGTTAAGCGAATATACGATAAAAGTAATATCAATACAAAATCCAATATTGTAATAATTGTCAGTAAATGCTAACATTCGGCCATCCGCACAAAATTCACGTCCCCGTGAATAATAGCAAAACACAATTATTAGAGAAAAAAAAAATAACTTAAGAATGTAATAACAAAAAATATCATGGTAGTTTGCAATTACATACGGTACAGGTCTCATCTACCCTGAAACCGTGAAACTTAACACAACAATAGGGTATTCCACTATGTTTGAAAAATTACTTCAAAATGTTGATTTTCTAATAAAAAGCCACAAAAAAAATATATTTCGGCAAAATAAACACGCTTTCATGCCATAAAATTGATTTAAATTTTTAAATCTTTTTTATTACCGCGAAAACGCTACAGCTATTTTGGTGACGTAATATGTGCAATAACAAAACTGTATGACGTATGTAAGAGAGTAACATAACCTACCAGCCATCAACAAATTAGTAATGAATGCATATTATTTCAGTTGGAACAAGATATGAAGAGTTATTATACGAAATAAAACCGGTCAAGTGCGAGTCGGACTCGCGCACCGAGGGTTCCGTACAAACCTGTAGGTATATAAGTAAAAGTTATGGTATTTTGCTGCTAAATGAAATCCATAACATTACAATGTGGAAAGCTGGAGGAGCATAAATTTAAGACAAAGGTCTCTTTATCTTTTCAGTAATCCTTTAATTTATATAAAATAAAATAAATAAATAAAATAAAAATAGCCTTTATTTCTATTACTTTTAAAATTTCAATGAATAATAGCGTAAGTATTCTTAGTTTAAACATATGTATTGTATATTAACCTATGTATATGTTGATTCTATACTCGTATAATTAACTCGTCTGTATGTTTATAACATCACTTAATTAATATTAGTAATAGTAATTAGTCGCCTCTGCGGCGTAGGCCTCTCCTAAACCTTTCCATGTATCCCTATGCCGTGCTCTCCGTATACATAGCGGTCCACATCTCTGGTTGAAGATATCTCTCTACCTTTTATTTTATCTCCCTTTTTTCTTTGACCTGTCTCTTGGTACCCATTTTTTAGGCAATCCTTTAATTTATAGTAACAAAAATAATTTATTTTATATTTTAAACAACTTTGTTCATTACAATTTAATCTCAGGACTAGAAACGTTATAACATGTCTTTTTCAACATTTACCGTGCCTTTAATGTAAATCCTAAGACTTACAAAGTAAATGGTGGTAAAAGTGCGAATCGCAAAATCGTTCGGGCTTTTACTATTAAGAGTTGGTAAATCTTAGGTTTTACTCTTAAATCTTAGGATTTACCGTAATTCGTGCATTTACAGTAACATATATTATGTATGTATGTATGTACCTATGTATTTATATATTTGTGTATATATATGAGTAAACTTATATGTATACATATATGTGTCATTAAACATAGCATCTATTGTTATATAGTTATTTATTTATATCTCATTTTTCTTTTTTCTTCCTTTTTTAAAAAAATTTTGCGCCCTACTTTACATGCAAGTCCTCTGCCCAAAGATCGCTGTATTAGCGACATTGAAGTAATATCTACTAACGTATATTATACCTCAATGATTAGCGATAAGGCCGCCTGTTGCAACTGATGCAAGTTGATTGTTATAAATTTTATGTATTGTTCTTTTGTGTATTGGTGTGCGGAAAAGAGTTAATAAATAAATATATCTTTGCAAAGCTTTATAATTGAAAAACAAAGCAGAAATAAACAACATTAAGGACAAATTATTACAAATTTTATTTATTTCTGTAGTGCTCGTGCGAATACTATTTCTATAGTTGCGATGTAACTATAAATTTAAGGTTTTCGTAATTTTTCCTTTATGTGTGCTATAAAACGTTGCTTCATACCTAAAGATTTTAGGTCGACTGGAAGTATCCATTATTTTTTGATTCCCTTGCGACTAGTTGCGAATTTGCGATACAAAATATGCGGCTTAAATTGCTGTTTCTTTTGATTGCGTTGACATAGAAGTTTGATTTTGTTAAAGCTTAAAGTTGTTATAGATTTGAGTATTTGATATAAATTTCAATTTAATACTTTTACGCGTTCATAAAAAAAGGGGTATTGAGTTTAAATTTATTAAAAATTATTAAAAGTATTTTTATTATACGATTTAACTAAAAATGTCTACTTTTCGCAATTTTTCCTTTATCTGTGCTATAAAACGTTGCTTCCTACCAAATTTTAAGTTTCTGAGTTCACGGGAAGTACCCTGTAGGTTTTGATTCCTTTGGGACTAGTTGCGATAAAAATATGCGGCTTAAATTGCTGTTTCTTTTGATATCGTTGACATAGAAGTTTGATTTCGTTACAGCTTACAGGTATTATTGATTTGAGTATTTGATATGAATTTCAATTTAATACCTTTACGCGTTCATAAGAAAAGGGGTATTGAGTTTAAAATTATTAAAAATTATTAAAAGTATTTTTATTATACGATTTAACTAAAAATGTATATTTTTCGCAATTTTTCCTTTATCTGTGCTATAAAACGTTGCTTCCTACCAAATTTCAAGTTTCTGAGTTCACGGGAAGTACCCTGTAGGTTTTGATTCCTTTGGGACTAGTTGCGATGAAAATATGCGGCTTCAATTGCTATTTCTTTTGATGTCGTTGACATAGAAGTTTGATTTTGTTACAGCTTACAGGTATTATAGACCTGAGTATTTAAAATTAATTTCAATTTAATACCTTTACGCGTTCATAAAAAAAGGAGTAAAAATTTAAAATTATTAAAAATATTTTTATTGTATGATTTAACTAAAAATTTATAATTTTCGCAATTTTTCCTATATTTGTGCTTTAAGATGTTGCTTCGTACCAAATTTCAAGATTCTCAGTTCACGGGAAGTACCCTGTAGGTTTTGATTCCCTTGTGAGTGTCGAAAATTTGCAGCATAAACGGCTGTATCTTTTGATTGCCTTGGCTTGGAAGTTTCATTTTTTCACAGCTCTAAGGGACAGCAGATCTGAGTATTTGATATAAATTTCAGCTTGATACCTCCACGCGTTTCTGAGAAAAAGGGTCTTGACAGACAGACGGACAACAAAGTGATCCTATAAGGGTTCCGTTTTTTCCTTTTGAGGTACGGAACCCTAAAAAACACAACTATTACTCCTTGAAGTTAAAATTGATAGATATTACAGATATTAGATATGTACCCTAGCTGTTGACAGCACTGACAGAACTATGTTATTGCCCGTATGACGTCACACCGTGGCGGTTCGTGTTTTAGGTCACGTGATATACAGATTAAAATATACGACTTTTAATTTCAATATAATAAACCAATAATGTGCTTTTATGATTCCAAATCAGAATATTTAGGTGTATTTCTCTATACATTTTAGTTTTTATCAAATTTTATAATTTATTTTTCACTACGGAAAGTACTCTATTACATACGGTACAGGTCTCATCTACCCTGAAACCGTGAAGCTTATTTCAACAGTAAAAGTCGCTTCTACCTTTAAAACAATCACATACGGTACAGGTCTCATCTACCCTGAAACCACGAAGACTATTTCAAAGGCACAAGTCGCTTCTACCTTGAAAACAAAATCACATACGGTATAGGTCTCATCTACCTTGAAACCGTGAAGCTTATTTCAACAGTACAGGTCGCTTCTACCTTTAAAACAATCACATACGGTACAGGTCTCATCTACCCTGAAACCGCGAAGACTATTTCAAAGGCACAAGCCGTTTCCACCTTATTTCAATAGTACAGGTCGCTTCTATCTTTAAAACAATCACATACGGTACAGGTCTCATCTACCCTGAAACCGCGAAGACTATTTCAAAGGCACAAGCCGTTTCCACCTTATTTCAACAGTACAGGTCGCTTCTACCTTTAAAACTATCACATACGGTACAGGTCTCATCTACCCTGAAACCGCGAAGACTATTTCAAAGGCACAAGCCGTTTCCACCTTATTTCAACAGTACAAGTCGCTTCTACCTTTAAAACAATCACATACGGTACAGGTCTCATCTACCCTGAACCGCAAAGACTATTTCAAAGGCACAAGCCGTTTCCACCTTATTTCCGCCGACAAAGCGGTCAGCAGCTGCGTCGCCTGGTCAGGCGGCGCCCGAGGCCCGCAACCGGCAGGCAGAGCAGCCCGCAGACAGAAGACAGTCAGCAGCTACGTCGCCCAGTCAGGCGGCGCCCGAGGCCCGCAACCGGCAGGCAGAGCAGCCCGCGGACAGAAGACAGTCAGCAGCTGCGTCGCCCAGTCAGGCGGCGCCCGAGGCCCGCAACCGGCAGGCAGAGCAGCCCGCAGACAGGAGACAGTCAGCAGCTGCGTCGCCCAGTTAGGCGGCGCCCGAGGCCCGCAACCGGCAGCCAGAGCAGCCCGCAGACAGGAGACAGTCAGCAGCTGCGTCGCCCAGTCAGGCGGCGCCCGAGGCCCGCAACCGGCAGGCAGAGCAGCCCGCAGACAGGAGACAGTCAGCAGCTGCGTCGCCCAGTCAGGCGGCGCCCGAGGCCCGCAACCGGCAGGCAGAGCAGCCCGCAGACAGGAGACAGTCAGCAGCTGCGTCGCCCGGTCAGGCGGCGCCCGAGGCCCGCAACCGGCAGGCAGAGCAGCCCGCAGACAGGAGACAGTCAGCAGCTGCGTCGCCCAGTCAGGCGGCGCTCGAGGCCCGCAACCGGCAGGCAGAGTCCGACAATCAAACCCAAGATAACAAATAAAACACGGACAATGTTTACCACGCAAACATATGCCACACACACCACGTCTCGTCAGAGGCCAACCCGTGGCATGACCCTGCGTGTTCAAATCCGCTATAAACTAAAGATGCGTTATAGTCTATTAACTATATTTTTCTAGCGCGCTATTTTATTTGCTATCATTATAACACGCTATTACAAAACCTGGCTGCAGTCTCAACGCGGAGACCAACGGAGACATTATTATTTTATCTGACAACACGCTAGTTATCTTGCAACTTAGCAACTACTCGCAACGCGCTGTACTGTATTAAATTGTATCGCAAAACTTAAGCTACAATATTGTTGTTCGAATTTAGTAGGGAAGTGGACTGAGGTTGCCAATCAAAGAATCAAATCATAAATTATGCGAGGTTTCGATCTTTATTCGACCTTCATCAGGCATCTGTATTAATACACAATGAAAGAGTCATTATACTACAATTATACGTATATTTAACAAGAAACTAATAAAACAACGTAAATTACCTTTATAATTGATATAATTGACATCTATTTTTCGTTTGAAAATTTTTATTAATATTACTTTATATTCTCAGATACATTCAAAATTCCTTTATTTCTTTTTAATTTTTATTATCGTGACAATATACTATATTTTTGTTAAAGCATTCTAGGATCTAAAATTATGTATTCTCTTGACTCATTAAAAAGTGATATTTTTCCCCATAGAACGTCGTTTATTCTAAAAAAATATACATTTAATCATTATAGGTTATTGTTTCTTTACCAAGGTAGCAAACAAAGTTCAGGTAATATTACGAATTATTACCTTGTCAAAATTTACATTATAATTCGTTATATCCATTATTTCATCAATTGCTTGTCTAATACTTTGTCCGGCAGTTAATATAATAAAAATAAAAAAAAACAATAAAACAATTTTTAATATGTCATCAAATTTCGAACATTTAATTGTACCAATACCTATAAAGATTCACTATACCAACCATTATTTATATCCTAGTAGTTAAATTATATTGTTTTATAATTATATTTTATCAAACTGTTTCTAGAATTCATTACATTCTCAATTTTTTTAACCAAAGAAAGTAAATATAATGTCATTTTCTCTAATCACAAACAACTAGTCAATATAGGTTCTCTGTTATTTACTATAATACCTAACCAAATAAGTTAATACTATAAAATTTAATGTTACCTTGTCAATAGGTACATATTAATTTCTTATATTCATTATTATATGTCAGGCAGTTACTGTAATCCAAAACCAAAAAATTAATGCAGAGTATGTCTAATACATTAAAATCCAAACATCTAATTATTCCAACAAAAGCACTAATCATTTGTACTTACAGATCATTATATATTGTATTAATTTAATTCTATTTTACTTTTATTACTAAATTTCGTTACATTTTGAACAAAGGAAAGGTCCAATTTATGTTACCATTACATATTTAAACCTATAAAAATTATATTTTTAATTTTACTAATTTTTAAAGAACTATTTAATTTTTATTTGTACATATATTATATAATTCTATTCTATTATTACGTTACTTCTAGACTTTATTAATCCTTACAATAATTAAACGTTTCAACATAATATTTTTTTATTTTTAATTAAATTAATTTTGAAAAAAGAAACAAGTTAATTGTTTTGTTATTTAATTCTACTTTTATATTCTTTTAAAATATCCTTATATAAAATACTTAAACCGTTTGTATCCGTTCTTTTATTCACTGTCTCATTTACCTTTATAAATATCATTTCGCTTATGTTCCGTTTTAGCCAATTCCCTTCATAGCCCAAAATTTCTACATTATTAATATCAAAATTGTGATGATGTTCAAAATTATGTGACGCAAGAGCTGTCTTATTTTCGTTCAGAATATTGACATTTTTGCAATTATTTCTATGTTGTTTAATTCTAGATTCCAAGAACTGCTTGGTCTGTCCTACATAGCACAAATTACATTCACATGGGATTTTATATACCACACCACAACGTTCCTCTTTATTAAGTTTATCTTTTAATTTTGTGTATACACTTTTTACTTTTAACAAATTATAACAAGCTAGTCTCACATTAGTCCACATAAACTATCTGTTAACATCATAATTCATAAGACAACTTAGGCAAGAAAGGGAAACGACAGTATGTGATAGTGTTTACTGTTTTTACATAATTATTTAGTCGTTTTAATTGCTTGTTTAAGTTACAACTATTATTTATTATAGGCATATTTAAAAGTTCATTGATTGTATTTACAAAAAATAATTCCACAAAGCCATTTTATTGCCTTCACTGGACTTCTCGAAAAAGTTTGGTGAATCGCTACCGCGAGGCATTTTACTAATTCTTTGAAAGTTAAGCCATTCAAAAGTACTTATTACTTAACTACCAATTTAATTGTCTAAAACGTATTTACAAATCACTATCCACAGTTTCACTTTGTCACACAGTAACATCCTACCTATTTACAATTCTTAAAACGAACAGACACTATTGTTTGTTTTTTTTTTGTAACTTTGTGTTGGTATGTAAAGAAGTGTAAATAAATAAACAATATTTACAATAGCACGAGGAACGTACGAAACATGAGAAATATTATATTTACAATTACAGTACTGTAGTACAGCTAGCACAGCAACCAAATTATTATTTAAGAAAAAAAAACCGAACGTGCGAACGCCTTGTTGTTCACAAAACAACGCGTACGTAATAAGATAATAATAATAATAATAAATAGAGTATGCCGACACGTCATAACTCACTGCCAAAATAAATCAAATAACTCACTATTAAACATAGCAGAGCACACAGCGGGTGTACACTTTCCTTGCCACGGAATCATGTATTCAGCAGCCGCTTGTGTTGATTTCCCGTAACGGCCGGCCGCGAGCTTAATCTCATAGCGACCGTGAGGAAGAACTCTCACCACACGGTAAGGCCCTCGCATACAGGAATCCAGCCTCCTAGTCGATTGTGCCTGTTTTCTAACAAAAAAAATAATGAACTCACTTCAAAAGTACGGAGCAGCTTACGACCTTGGTTAACGTATGCATCTTGACGCTGTCGATTAGAAAGCTGTCGTTCAATTTTGCGACTTGGTAGTCGACGGCTCACACTATGATCTCGCTCACGATCTGGCATTGTAACTAAATCGAAACAAATGCTGAATCGGAAGAAAAAAAAAAATCTGTTAGAAAAATGAATCACAACTACCCACGTATCCCAAAACAAAACTAAATTCAACAAATAACCGGTAAATAGAATAACGTAAGCACTTGTACACCGATGAGAATGCAACAGAACAACCGAAAAGAACTAAAATATCGGTGTACCCACTAATCACCATGAAATATTGCAACTTACTTGCACACTCAGTAAAAATAGAATTTAAACAAAGAAATCAAAACTCTGAACTAAAAATACAATCAATAGCACCAAAATAACAAATTAAGTGGGTTAAATGGGTTCATCCCACTTCTGAGATGTAGAACAACAGCTGAAAACACTCAAAGGAATAATTAATTCTCACTACAAGTCTATAGTTATTTATTCACAACTCACACTTTTAAATACATTAAAACATTATCACACTAATCACTTATACTATACTTATCGAGCAGCAACGATAGCCACACAATGATTAAACAATAACTGACGCTTCACTTACAAATTATCGTATTTATAGGACAGCAATCCCGCCAATATATCACAAAGACGGCGACTGGCCAATCATGAAATTAGTATTAACTATTCGGAAGATGGTGTCTCCATCTATATGCTCTTTTCGATACATTAACAAGTAATAATTACAGTAAAACAACATAAACCATCTTATAAAATTAGTAGAAGCATAAATTAAACGATAACAGTATTTATTGAGTAACTATCCTGTAAAACTAAACAATAAAGATACCACCAACTGACTAATCGTAAATAAATATTAACCATTCGGAAGATGGTGGCGACATCTTTGTACTATTCCGGTGTTAAGCGAATATACGATAAAAGTAATATCAATACAAAATCCAATATTGTAATAATTGTCAGTAAATGCTAACATCCATTATTTTTATATTTTCTTCAAGGTCATATGAACACGCTTTCCCAGTAAATTTATATAATAGTTTTGCAATAGCAGTTGCCGAAGATAGCGCTATTAGTAGTGATTTGAATATAGCTGAAATAATGCGATATTGGGTTGAGCAACCCGGATACCCAGTGCTTAATGTTGATGTCAATATGAATACTGGAGTTATGAAACTTTCTCAGGTAAAGTTTTTATGTACACTCTTGGAAATTTATTGAACTAAGTCATGTCTCGTCTATTTTTTTGACGTCACAATCTCAATTAAATCAAGTTATCAATCAGACTTAACCCGACCAAATAGTTGTTCTAATGAGGAGTGATTGACGTCTCAAAAAGTTGTAGGAATGCAGATGGGAACAAAACCAATGATATTTTATTATTTACTAAATGAGTTGATTATGAGATTAATACAATACTACAATTACTATTTTATTATTAAATATCCTATACTCTCTGATAAGTACCGCCTCTCCGAAGGGCTTGCTACAACTTTTCAATTTTAATACTAATATTAATAATAAGAATAGCTTACCGAAAAAGAAATAATTCTCAATATTTTCTGTTTGGTTACTATTATGTGTTAAAAAGCTATGGAGTAATTTATTTATTTTCCACTCAATTTTAGGAAAGATTCTTCATTAATCCTTCAGCCAACCAAACTGGGCAGATCTGGCCGTTGCCTCTTACTTTTACGACCGGTAATAATACTAATTGGGATAATCTAACACCGTCTCATGTTATGTCTGGCGACACAATGGAAATAACAAAGAATCCTGGTCATGACTGGGTCATTTTTAATGTGCAACAAAAAGGTATTGTGTTTTAGTCATAACTCATTTGATTTTGTTGATAAAACTTGCTGTCTTCCAAAATTAACTATTTAAATAAATTAATAAAATCAAAATCACAAATCACAATAGGCTTTAACGGGTTACTGTTGGGTCTCCCCTCCATATAGAAGAAGCGTTGAGCCTTAATATGCTATGATGGGTAAGAGAAGTTTGGCTTTCATTTTAAGTAGGGTAATTAGTAGTAACTAGTAGGAAAACGACTAACTTTTGACGATGCTTTGGCGCAACGGTTATAGCACTGGCTGTTGCGCTGGCGATTGCGTGTTTGATCCCAGCTCACGACAGACATTTGTATCGTTAACTCTCTGAAAAACTTAAAACAAATCTGCGGTTTAAATAATATTATTTCTATACAGCGTAGGCGTTGTGTAAATATACAGTTAACTTATTAGTAAATTATGAATATTTATTATACAGGCATCTATCGAGTCAACTACGACAACCATATGTGGGAAATGATTGCTGATACTCTCAAAAATAATTATTCAAGCATTCACCACCTAAATAGAGCACAGGTAAATCAAGGGACAAAGGTTTAAAAATATTTTTTATTAGAAAACGATGTACAATTTGTTTTTTATATAATTCTTAAAAAGATTGACGAAATCAAACATTCGGAAGACAGAAAAAAAAGAAATGTATTTTTTTTTAACAAAAATATTGATGTCTTAAATAATTTAATTTATTGTTGCAACTCTAAGCACATAATATCTCTGTCACTTCATTTATTGTATGAAAACATTTACCTCACCATAGCTAAATGTATTTAAAAAAGAATTCTAGTTTTTTAAATACATTTATATATAATAATAATATTTTTTCTGCAAAAAATTAACAAAATCGTTATTAATGTTAAAAGTTATCGTTCAATCAATCGTTAGTTCAATCGTTAATCATAATGTTTTAGAATTACGCTAATCTATAGTATTATTGTTATAGTATAATTATAATTGTGACATTTTGCATGATTACAGATTGTCGACGACATCTTCGCGCTTATGAGATCAGAACGCATAACGTACAGCTTGGGTTTCAAAGTTCTAGACTTCCTTAAAACGGACACGAACTACTATTCCTGGTTCCCAGCGATCACTGGATTTACCTGGATTAGAAATAGGTTGCTGCACTTACCTGACGAATTGATACAATTCGACGTAAGTATGAATTACTGTATAATTATTTATTAATATCGTTAGTAAAAATTTTGTAGCCAAAATTTTTCGTTTTTTAATTAATAAGCTCTTTTTCTTGCCAACTGTTCTAGTAGTAGTCGCTTAAACATCAGCGGTCGTTGGTTCAATTTCCGCCCGTGGCAGACGTTTGTATATTTTTGCATACAAGTATTTTTTTTTTGTTTGACTGTATGTCCTTCTTCATGTCATCACAGTGCCTTGAACTTACCGTCACTTTAGCTATTGTCATAGACACCTGATATATAGCGATGGTTACTTATAGTAGGAAATTTATTCGCTAACCCACAGTGGAGCAGTCTTGTGGATTAAGCTCCAACTTTTATACTGTATGGAGAGAGGCTAACAGTTAAGTTAAATTCAAAATCTTTCTTTTATATTTGTTCTTGTATATAAATATGTGACGACGCGTTATCATAGAGGCGGTCGAAACACAGGATATTTGCACTGGCGGTTGCAGGTTCAATCCCCATTCATTGCAAACATTTGTGTATGACCATGCAAGTGTTTTACGTTGTATGTTCGGACCCCCGACATAGGAGTAAATCCTAATGAAGGCCATTGAGCCGTCAGGAAATTGCGTTTACGTAATCTAATTATGTAATATTTTTCACTCATTTAAATAGGAAATACTTTTCGAATTCCTGGACGCTGTTATTGCGGACTTAAGTTATGACGTAGACGATGGAGAGCCGTTAACAAGGACCTTACACCGTTCTGCTATACTAGCATTTGCGTGCGACATCGGTCATGAAGGTTGCGTTTCAAATGCCATTACACAATTCAATGCATTGAGGATAAACGGAACCAGGTATTAATCATTGAAAATTAATAATTATTAGTTATTTTAAAAGTTTTTAACTGACTTCCAAAAAAGGAGGAGCTTCTCAATTCGACTGTATTTTTTATGTGTGTTAACTCATAACTTTTGACTGGGTGGACCGATTTCGATCAATTTTGCTCTAATTGAAAGGTGTTGTGTGTCACGTGTTCCCATTTAAATTTAATGGAGATCTGACAAGATAGAGTATAGATAATAAAGACAAAGACGGCAAACCTTAGTAATCTAGATGACCATGTGTAAATTTTATTGAAAAGTGGTAGAAAATTCTGAAATTTTTTATATTACAAGTATAGCATAAACAAATTTTATAGGTTAGGTCAATTTCCTTCATATCGATAATACGCCGTTACTCCGTTTGATTAGATTTCGACGTATCTTTTGTAAATGGTTCCTTGGCATGCGAGAATCGTGCCTGTAATATAAATAAAATCTTCGAAACACTTTGTATAAATATTTTGTTTCTAATCTTAATATACGAGCAAAATAATAACATAAAAACGCTTTGAAAGCGTTGAAATGAATAGTGAAATAGGTACTTTTTCGATTACCTACTGCTGTGTGGTTACGGCAGTAAAGATTAAAGCCACTCCCACTCTTAACGTGGGTGTCGTAAGAGGCGACTAAGGGATAACACAGTTCCACTACCACCTTGGAACTTAAAAAGCCGACCGATCACGATGGCGAGATAACCATCCAACTGGCTTTGAAATACACAGGCCACGCCATTACATCACGCTATTTTTGGCGCAAACTTGTGGAGGCCTTTGTCCAGCAGTGGTATGCGATGTGTGTGTGTGTGTGTGTGTCGATTACCTGGCGTGCGTGGTAGTTAATTGCTTGAAATACTCATTTAGTTAAGCCTAATGGGCACTAAATATATTGTATATGAGCTATTCCTTATAATTTACATATAATTTTAATTTCATTCGCAGAGTAAACGCTAATTTGAGGAGGCACGTCTTCTGTCAAGGTATACTCAATGGTGGATATGACGCCTGGCGTTTCATATACGATCGTAGACTGAACTCAAACAACCAAGCAGATCAAGTTGTCATGCTTCGATCTCTTGGTTGCACTAATGACGAGAGAGCTATACGAGAGTAAGTTTTTTTATACAACTAGGTCAGTAAACAAGCGTATGGCGCACCTGGTGGTTGCGATTACTGTAGCTTATAGACGCCTACAACATAAGCATCTCAAGCACGTTGCGACTCTACCCCAATGCCCCCAGGAGCTCTGGTCACCTTACTCACCACTGGAACACAACGCTGCTTGAAAGCAGTATTATTTTGCTGTGATCTTCTGTAAGGTCGAGGTACTTCACCAGTCAGGCTGCTCCAGACCTCATGTAAAGCGATTACAGTAGCTTATGAACGCCTGCAGTTTCCACGACACACACGTTTTGCTAACACAATTGTAATAGTAATTATTGGTACTGTGATAATGATGAATCTAAAAAAAATTAGCACGACCACACGACTGAAATAAAACTTCTTTAGTTCCTACAGTAAAATACGAAACTTAAGTCTTTCTCTTTCATCTTAATTACCTTATATCTACCTCTCAACTTCCGTTCGCCTTGATCGATCACACTTTTCGTAACGCTCTCGTCACGCTTTCACCAGCTTACTCCCAAATTCAAGCATGCGTAAAAAAGTTTTACTTCAAAAAACGTGTCACATTCAACGACCTCAGTATAATAAAATCCTGTATATATGATATACTAAACGAAGCACATACACCTACTACCAGATTACAATGCACTTCTAAAAGTATGACACAAGAGTAATAAGTGTAAATTGATTCTACAGTTAACATAACAGTTAGCTGCTGTGAATATTTCGCAATTACGCCTCTTCTAAATTATGCTTCTATTCCAAATATCTATCACTTCAAATATCAAAAACTTTAGTGAGAAATTTCTAGATTAATACCGCTAATTTTAGTGTAAAAATTAAGGTTAATTTTTATATTCTTATTTAAATATTCTGTATTATATGATATTCTTACTACATTATAAATATCATTACATAATTACGGGTCAAATTAGGATCAAATGTGATTAATTTTATTCGAGTGCGATGCTATCAAGCGGCTGATACACTATCAGTTACCTTAACATATATTTAAGGTGTACTCAAAACTAGCGATAACAGTAGTTTCTTAATTGTATTAACATTGTTTTGTCCACAATAACTACAAATAAATGCAATTGTCAAACAGTTGACTGTTAAGCTAATTTTCAGCGTTGGTCATATCGTATTAATCGTTGCTTAGACATTTGTGGTTGTATTTTCAAAGAGATGAGATTGATGATCATTTATGTAATAATTTTAAAATATTTAAATATATTTGTATATCAGTTGGCTGGCATGTATGTGTGCATATTAAACCTAAAAAGGACTTAAATAATACTATATAATACATCAATCAACACGAATAAAACATTTGAAAACAAAACCAATTAAAATTCTATAAACCAATTCAAGATGGTGACATATCGAAATAAGTCCTTAAATTAACGTGGATTAAGTGGATAATAATTTACGTTTTGTGAATTACTAAAACTTATTTAAAGTATATTTTTTTAGGTACCTCCAGATGATTCTTAGTGACGATCTAAAGGCTCAAGACAGTGTAAACGCTTTCACATTCCTCTTTATGGGTAACAGAGGGAATGCCAGAACCGCACTGCAGTTTGTTATAGATAATGTAGAAGAAATTAGACAGAAGTGAGTAGTTTCTTAAAATTGAAGTGAACTATTATTTTAAGACAACCCGTTGGCGCAACGGTCACAGCAGCTTTGTGGCTGTTGCGCTCGCGGTTGCAGGTTCGATCGCCGCACATGATAAACATTTGTATTGGCCATACAGATGTTTGCCGTGGTCTGGGTGTTTGTGCAGACCTTGTGGGTCTCCCCACCGTGCCTCGGAGAGCACGCTAAAGCGTCGGTCCCGGTTGTTATCATGTACACCTACCTCATAGCGATCGTTACTCATAGTAGGGAATATATCCGCCAACCAGCATTGGGGCAGCGTGGTGGATTAAGCTCCGATCCTTCTCTTACACGGGGAAGGGGCCTATGCCCAACAGTGGGATATTACATTATGTTAAATATTTTTTTCAGAGTCGTTCTCCCAGCGTGGTTTGGGAACGTACTGAGTAATCTAGCGTCCTACATGGATGAAGGAGGACTTCAGGAGGTGAGGGAATTTGTGTATTAGAATATACACCACCAACTTCTGGTATTAAAATAACAAGAAAATAAAATTCAGTATTAGGTGCTTGCCTTATAAATAACTTTTAATTTATAATTATAGCATGCAACTCAAATATTTTTATTACGTTTAAGTTAACTAATAAAAATGGCGTTTAAAAAATATTGGCCTCACGAAATTCGAAGTCAGAATTCCGTAAAAATGTTCCGTAAAAAATTCTTCTTATTTTAACTACCATTGAAATATACTAAATAAATCGAACTTTATGACCAATAATAGTTTTAGTTACATACTTCTAATTAAATCGGTAAAAGACATACTTTTATTTTCAACTATTTACTTGTTTCATTCTCGAGAACTTATTTTGGAATAAGAACTTGTTATCACTATGATGTTATCAGTACAATAAAAAGTCTGTTTGAATATATTAGTCGCTACTTTTAAAAAGCTGATTGTAACTGTGCATTTAAAGCATGACTGTTAAAAATGATACTAGACATCAAGGCTTATTTTCTCGTCAAATCTTTTGTTATATCTTTTGGTATTAGGTGCTCAATGGAGTGATATTATCGTCGATCTACGTTGTATTATACCTTATAACTTTATACTGCGTTAACCGATTCCAATAATTATTTTTTTAATCGAAAGCTGATGCTTGTCACGTGGTCACATTTAATTTTGAATTTTAATTTGATCGAAATCTGCCGAGTATTTTTGAGTTATCTCTAATAATGCGTATTTAGCCGTGGTGTTAGGGCTTTTTATTTTATTGTACAAGTGAATAACATGAAAAATAATAACAATATGATTAATACGTTTAATATACCTACACACACGGTCGTTTATTTCTAAGACAGAAAAAATAATGCATGTGTTTTAGGTAACAGCCGGATGTTAAAAATATATATTTTTTGTACTAAATTTATACATATTATAATAAACTAACTGGTATTTAACCAAACCTAGTGGAAGTCGATCTAACACCGAATTTATTGAGATAATTGTAAGACGTACAGACGTAATAGGTGCAGTACGGACGTCAATGGTGTTTGTTGGAACTTAAAACAGCAACTTCGTAAGAAATAACAGAAATTATAGAAGGTCGTTAGATCGCAAGGGTGACGTTGCGAATATATTTATACCTATGTATTACACCCAGACACGAAGCTCGAATCTTAACCACAATCACTAGATCAGAAAGTAGGGTCACTGTGAACTGTGCCAAGAGGCTAGTCAATTAGTCGATTTTAACATCGTTTGACTTAAATAAAATATTTTTTTCAGATGGAGAGATGGCTAAGTACTAACCAAAACACGGTACCTAGTGCCCAGACAGGATTAAGCGCGATTGAAAGCGCTCGTGCTAACATGCGTTGGGGCTCAGACAGAGCTCAAGCGATTCTAAGAGCTGCAAGAGGTTCCGCGGGAAGAGCCTTACCAACGGTCTTAGTGTTATTGACTGCGTTATTTGCTTTATTGTTAAGATAAATGTCCAAATTTCTACGTTAACAGCTTAGGTTAAATGTCACAAAATATGTAATTAAGTTTATTTGTATCCCCATAGATTATTGATTGTTTAGGCCGATTTAATAATTTGTATTATATAATATAGTAGTACAGATTAGTATAATTTTATCTGACAATTGAAACTTTGCCATGGTTTTCGCGAATGGTTCTCCATTACCTAACAATGCGACAACGCTACGCTGTAAAATGCGACACAAAGTTACAGCTAGGGGCTGTCTCCACGAGCGAACGTATCGCCGGCGATAGTATCGTCGTGCCACCTATTTCTATACACCCTCTATGGAGCTGTCTCCACGAGCGAGCGTATCGCCGGCGATAGTATCGTCGTGCCACCTATTTCTATACACTCTCTATGGAGCTGTCTCCACGAGCGAGCGTATCGCCGGCGATAGTATCGTCGTGCCACCTATTTCTATACACCCTCTATGGAGCTGTCTCCACGAGCGAGCGTATCGCCGGCGATAGTATCGTCGTGCCACCTATTTCTATACACTCTCTATGGAGCTGTCTCAATCATGTCATGAGACAGCCCCAAGTTATTTTGTTTACAACCTGTCCCATTTGTGGTTTTTGTTCACATCAATTGTAGTTTTTTGTCACGTTTAACGTGACATGTTGTATCATGACGTGTCGCGTTGTATTCCTAATCCATGACATAGCCTAAAAAACAAAACTCAAATTGTTTCAATATTTTAAAGTGATATAGGTACTTTTTTAAGCAATGGAATTTTTTTTTTGATAAAATCTTTAAAAACAGTCATATGAGATTGACTTTTCAGCAAAGTATCTATATATCTTATCAATGAGCGTAGTAATTCTAATGTGTCATTTACCATGTATGGCTTGATCATACTTACAAGCGAAATACTTTCTTTATAAACAAAAATGTATCCTAAGTATGTTTGAAAATGTATAACTTCCGAAAAATTACACCAAATATGACATTTTTTCGCGTTCATCTTTGTCATAAGATTTGTGTAAAAGAAAAGAAAAATCAATACGCTCTCGACGAAAAAGATTGTACGTTTGCTGTGTTCGTAAATGACGAAATATTAACATTAAAATTTTTAAAGACTATAAAGTTCCTGAGCTTTGTAAATAATATTTTTGTAACAATTATATACCTATATACGAATAAATAATTTAAATTTTTAATTTCGGTTTTTTATTTAAAATCTATTTTTGTCATAGATCCATTGGTTCATAATTTTAAGTAATTTATACTAATGAAGGTAAATAGTACTCGTATTTATTCATCCCATTTCTTCCATTGAAATGGGGCAAAATATGTCATGTTTAACTGAGGTAGGGCACAGAAAGAAATTTCCTGCTCAAAAAATGGAGCAGCTCGAACTTACAGAAGACCTCAGCTAAATAATACTGCTTTCAAGCAGTGTTGTGTTCCTGTTGGTGAGTAAGGTGACCAGAGCTCCTGGGGGGAATCTAAAAAAATATAGTAATATAAAAAAAATGTCCTGCTCGGGACCTTGAGTAGCCTGACTGGGGCAGTTCCTCAAAGGTACATAAGATCACAGACAAATAAAACTTCTCTCAAGTAGTGATAAGGTACTCCTTTGATAGTCATGCGTCTGCCGAGTCGGATAACATAATATAGAACTAGCTGACCCTGCAAACGTTGTTTTGCCATATATGTTATTAATCCCCTTAATACCCCTACCCCTTATAACTTAGGGGTATGAAAAAATAGATGTAGGCCGATTTTCAGACCTACCCGATATGCACACTAAAAATCGGTCCAGCCGTTTCGGACGGGTATTGTAACTAACGTTGTGACACGAGAATTTTATAGATAGACACCTTAAAAATATCTTTTAGTCACTGTATAACAATTTGTATCTGTCGTCTTCGGCAGACGGGAGATTTACAGATGACGATTTATAAAAATGTGTTGCAATTAGACAGATATTTGTGTGCGTGTATGTTTATATGTGTGTGTTATTATATCATTGTTAATCAACTTCAAAAAAAGGAGTAGGTTCTCCATTTACTTAGCTGTATTTTTGTGCGTTTTATTTTTTGGTCAGTAATATATATTTTATTATCCTAAAGCTGAACAGACACAGACTTAACGACTAAAATATTTATACAAAAAAAACCAAGGTAAATATAGTTCAATGATAAAATGTATATACAAAACTAAATTATAAAGGCAAAAAAAGTCAAAACAAAAAAAAAGATGAAATAAATCGGCCAAGTGCGAGTCGGACTCGCGCACAAAGGGTTCCGTACCATTGACTAGATACATTGATTTTAATATCGGGCAAAAAGCAGCTAAAAAATCACTTTTGTTGTATGAGAGCAAAAATAACGTTTTTTGTATGGGACCCCCTTAAATATTAATTTTATTTTAATTTTATTATTTATTATTAAAGTAAAAATAGAACTGAGTATTTTGTGAATATTTCAAGTGTCTACCTGTTGCCATTAATGATATCGAGCAAAAAAAGGCAAGAAAAATCGCGTTTGTTGTATGGGAGCCCCCCTTCAATATTTATTTTATTTTTAGTATTTGTTGTTATAGCGGCAACAGAAATACATAATTTGTGAAAATTTCAACTGTCTAGCTATCGCCGTTCTTGAGATACAGCCTGGTGACAGACGGACGGACGGACGGACAGCCAAGTCTTAGTAATAGGGTCCCGTTTTTACCCTTTGGGTACGGAAACCTAAAGAGGAGTAGGTTCTCCATTTACTTGGTTGTGTTTTTGTGCGTTTTTTTGGTCAGTAATATATATTTTATTATCCTAAAGCTGGACAGATACAGACTTAATGACTAAAATATTTATACAAAAAAACAAGGTGAATATACCTAGTTCAATAAAAAAATGTATATAGAACTAAATTATACAGAAAAAAAAGGTAAAAAAGAAAAAAAGAAAAAAAAACAATCTACTTAATTCAAAATTAAATAATAATAAGAATATGTTAATAATATTGGATATTGGATATTTGTATTCGCTAGATACTTGTGGAATCTAAAAATTATAGTTTGTTAATTCATGTGAAATAGGCACTAAAAGCCTATTTTACCTCATGCTGTTAGAGTCTATTTGTAATATATGTGCATGATAAACATTATAACCAACCGGTAAAACGGATCATAACATAATTGTGTTAGCTCGCAAACGAAAAAAAACCCGACTTCAATTAAATAGAAAAGTAATACGTAAGCCGACGAAAAAAATTAATAAACGCACTAGTTGTCACTACGATTTTCGAGGGTTCCCCTCGATTTCTCTGTGATTCCATCATCAGATCCTGGTTTCCTTATCATGGTACCTAAGTTAGGATATCTCCTTTCCAACAAAAAAAGAATTGTCAAAATCGGTTCATAAACGACGAAGTTATGACCGAACATACATTAAAAATATATATACTTACGGTCGAATTGAGTAACCTCCTCCTTTTTTGAAGTCAGTTAAAAACAATAAAAGTCTGCATTGATAAATGTGGATAAAAGTAAATAAATAATTTGCGGGTAGTTGAAGATATTCCGCTCATAAGTAGCATATACCGCTTTTTATAAATTTAGTTCTGGTTACCGGCAGTCAAATTTGTTGAGTCTACATATTTTTAATTTTATTTTAAAAGGTCTTTGTGATTGTGATAATTTAAGGCTTTCTTAATCAACATGTAAGTTATAAATTAAATATTTTATTACTTGAGAGTTCGATTGAGTGTATATAAAAAAATTCAAAAATGTTATTTTGTAAAATTAACAAAGTATGTGATTATTTGTTTGTTTTGTTATATATCAATTCGGAATTCGATGTTTAACTAATTCGTTGTAAATACGGAATGTTGTTTAAAATTAAACAAAAATATAGTAAAAATATTAACAATTGTATTACTTACAGTATTTATTCAAGATATACTAGATGTAGAATACAATATTATCAGTACGATAAGGTAAAACTTGAGATGATTCTTATCGTTTGCTAAGTCTAAAGATTTGTTACATTTTATTTGATAAACTGTCGTAGTGAAGACGACAGGTAAGTTACATTTATAATAGAGTATTTTTGACATCTTTATTTAAAGTAATACTATTTAAATAGATAAATTAATCAAAGTATGAAAAAAATTAATCTTAGATCAATGGAATAAAAAATTGAAATTAATGTGTTCATTTGTTTTAATTGATGGAAATTCTTAAAAATATTTTCATTCAAGCATCGATTGCGTCACAAATAGTTTCACCAGTATCCGAAATAATGATTCTGTATTTTTCTTTTTGTCAATAATTTTGATACAAAGATTCGTGTTTAGATTCAAGTAAAAATGGAAATATAATTTGCATTACATAAAACGTCAAGTATATTACATTCAAATTCTCCATCACGAAGGTTGATCAAAACAAAAATATGGCTAGCCTTTAGATTAAGACCCGCGTCGGTCTAATTTTGAAGTTAGATAGGTTAGTGTTATTTTTTACGTAACGAAATTATGCCGAAACGGTCTACGGGTCTTAATCTAAAGACTTTTACCAAATATTCTTATATCAAAATATTCTTAGTTAAATAACCTCATTTTTTGTTTCTTCCCAAGACTTTTAAGGTTTTATTTAATTCTTTTCAGATATGCTGCGGCAATTTTTAATAACGGCGCTTATTAGCGTCTGCATTGGAACAGTTTACTCACAATCAGATACAAATTATAGGCTAAATACAACTATTGTGCCTTCAGCTTATTCTATATTAATAACGCCGTACTTTGATACTGGCGACGATAGAGCGTTTACTTTCGATGGAGTAGTCTCCATAACCTTCGTACCTGGATCCAATATTGATATTGTTTTACTACATTCCCAAGACTTGAACTTTACCGCTGCAAATATTTATTTAACAAATGGTCAAAATACCGTCGCACTTCGCGAAGAATCACCTTTAGTTATAGATGATGTTTATAATTTTGTGGCGATACATTTAGAAAATGAGATTTCGGCTGGTGTGGAGTATGTCTTGACGATATCATATGAAGGACCTATAAGAACTGATCTGAACGGCTTCTACAGAAACTACTACATCGAGAACGGGGTTAAAAAGTAAGTGGACTTATTTTTATTTTATTTTTCGTATTTATTCTTTTAGGGTTATATTATAATATACCTGTTAATATATACAGAGATGAGCATTTAAATGGAAAATAAGACTTTACTACATTTAAAATATCATTTTTATAAGTTGATGACGGTCATTTTAAAGCTGATACTGGTATTTTAGTAAATATGTATTTAATTAGTACAAAAGATCTATCATTTGTAATAATGAACATACATACATTTTAACATTATTATAAACATTGTAACATATATTTTATTTGATAAACGTAATAACTAGAGGTCGGAATAGGTAGAAAGATTTAAGGTCGTTGACATCAAACGTAGATGATAATATGGATATGCCTCCAAAATACCGGAACTTCATATTTATTGTGATATTTGTTCCGGAATTTTGAAATTAGCATGAATCTGTGTTTAAAGTGAAAAAAGTATTAATAATATCAATCTACACTGCCAGTGCTAGCTAATGGTGAAAGAAATCAGTATTTTATTTTGTACAAAAACACCTTGGAATAGTTACAACGTATTTTGTCCCTTTCTGATGAATTAGAAATGACGCTTGTCAGAATGAGACAAAACATAGACAGCGCCTTTTGTTCCTTTATCTCATGTTCATCTATGTTCACAACGCATCGACCGCACGCAAAGACCAATCAGAAGCAACTATCCTGTATGACTCATTGGGTGTTTGTTAGAAAAAACGATGCGTGTGCGCTGTGTTCCAGGTATATCGAAGAAAATTACCGTATTATTTAAGTAGTGCTAAAAGAGTTACAAAATCAAAAATTATCCATAGTTGATTCACTTTTAATGTTTGACCAAGTCAGAGTTACCATGAACGAGTGTAACAGTGACAATATTAAAAACAAATTAGAATATGTCATGGAACGATATCCGGATTTAGACACAATAGGCAAGTAAATAAAGCCGTTTTTTCCGGTCAACCTCGCACTAAATTTATGAAACTCATAAAGTACGGACATTAGAAAAAAAAGTTTTAAACAAAAGTTGTAGAGAATAAAGTGATTTTAAAAAATGGATAGATGCATTTTATTGATTAATCCAATATTTTAAGAGTTATTGGCCAAAAATGAAAAACGGGTTTATTAAATGGGCCATAAATCGTAAACGGTAAGTTTTACAAAAAAGTTTACAGGAAATAAAAGATGCAAAATTTTATTCTCTACAAAAAAGATCCAAATAACTTTTGCCCTAAAGTGGACAGTTTCCGAGATATCAGCCAAAAACTTTTCTTTAAGATTGCGATCGAAGCTCCACCTGTATCTGTCAGCATTTTGTGTTTTTTATGGTCAGTAAGTGACCCTTAACCTAAAAAAAAATATAGTTCAAATCCCGGAACTTTTTCTGTTACTTCCCGCACATTATGAATAAATAAAATAAAATGAAATAAAAATAAAATAAAATGGCATGTCCATATTATAATATCTTGACGCAAGTATATAAAATCATTCTACCTTTTCCGACCACTGGTAATAACATTGACAAATATTAATCAGCAATATTAATCTAAAAGAATAATTCTCACAAAAATCTCGAAGCAGAGCACTCATGTTAATGTAAATGACGTGCATTAAAAGTAAAAACAAAACGAAAGTAAAACCGATAACTACGAATAGACTATGATAATAAAAATCATTTGCATATATTCGAATAATCGTAGCTCGACATATTCAACGACATATTGAATTAATGCTGTGTGTATGATTGTATAATTACTAGCTAAGCCCCCGTTTCATCCGCGTTATTTTGAGTAAAAAAGCGTACCAAAATACTGTATAGGACTAATATAGCCTTCCTCGGTGAATTAATTATCCAACACAAAAATAATTTTTCAACTCGAACCAGTAGTTCCTAAGATTAGATTATCCAAAGAAACAACCTAACGAACCCTTCAGCTTTATAATATTAGTTTAGATTATTAACATTTATACAAAAATTATTCTTTTATTGAACTGAAGAAGGTAGATATAATTGATGTCTCACAAAAATGCTAAAAATAAAAATTGAAGTAGTTTATAGTGATAAAGACCATTTTAAAACAAATATACTATAAAATATATATAAGAGCTTATCCGAAACAAATATACAATGACATAGCATTATTAACAAAAGAGCTAAATCAACAAAACTGATTGCATACTTTTAAAGTCCTTATACATACTTACCTTTACGTAAACGAACTGAAATATTTCAATTACTTTGTTACTTTGATAAATTTCGATACGTTGTGTCACGTGCTTCAAGTGTCAGATGATTTGTAACCACTCACAAATATAAATATTTAATAAATACCTACACTTTACACTTTACCATACAGAAAATAGTACTTATTCGACCACTTGAATAGTACAAATTACAGGTACTATTTAATTACCAGATGCTATCAAATACTGTCTATTATACATTAATAGCCTTTATGTAATGTTAAACAGAGGCTTTTATGGCTTGAAGGAATTCCTTTCAAAACCTGTCGGATCCCTAATATTAATCTGTACCATAATTCATGAGTTGAATTTGAATGACAAGAACATTTATTGTTGCTTGCCCGAATTTGGACGTGTCTTGTATCATTTTAAATGCGTCCGTTCTCTGTAATCTGTTAGTAGGATCATTTCAACTTTTAAATGTTTTAAATTATTTTGTAAATGAAAATACACTTTGAATTAAACAAAAGAACTTCATGGTCCCGTCCGTCATTAAGTAACAGATGTTATTGGAAACCGAATTTGTGACCGTTTGGGCAGAAACTATTTTCAATTAATAATGTCCAAAATCCGTAATTAACAAGGATATTTTACATCACGGCTAAAGCGAACGGCAATTAAGTATCACAATGGTTCGCCAAGATTAATCAAACTAAGAATTTCATTGAAATCTCTAATATCGCTGAGGTAGGGCACAGCACAAATATGCCGCTCAAAATCTGAGGTAGCCCGTCTGAGGAAGTCCCACTTCCTTACATAAGGCGGAATATCACAACTGAAATAATACTATAACGTGTTGTATTGTGCGGTGGTCAAGGTGGCCAGAGCGACTGGGCAGGGTCATGATGGGGTCGGCAATGCGCTTCGAAGCTTTTGGTGTTGCAGGCGTATATAGACTACTAGCTACTGCGCGCGACTTCGTCGGCGTGGACTCCGCTCCTATTGGTCTTAGCGTGATGATATATAGCCTATAGCCTTCCTCGATAAATGGGCTATCTAACACTGAAAGAATTTTTCAAATCGGCCCAGTAGTTCCAGAGATTACCGCGTTCAAACAAACAAACAAACAAACAACCAAATAAACAAACTCTTCAGCTTTATATATTAGTATAGATAGTAACCGTTTAATATCTGGAGGGCCATATTCTTGTTCGACGAACTAATCGATTAAAAAATATAAACATAATTTTTTTTCCATTGGAGTTTCCTCCAAATATTTTTATTTACACCTGGATCGAGAATAAACTTCTATCGTCATATTTGATTTCGTAACCTTCAAGTATTCACTTACCCACCGTTGTTTTTCTCAAAAGTTCCATGCTCAGATGAGCTAATCATTGAGGTGATTTTTTTTACCAAAATAATACCTATAAACTTAGTAACGATATGTTATAAACACACTGTCACCGTATCTTACTCAGGATTTCGATATCATATTGACATATTGAGATAAAACTTAAGTACTTGCTTTTTCAAGGAAAATACGCTACTTATGATATTTTCGTCAATAACTTTTCGTTCTTTCATTATATTTTCACGATTTACAAATAATCAATTAAATGAAAATAGAAGGAGGTATAAGAGGGGCTTTTTTCGAAATAATAATTCTTACACACAATCTACATAAAGAAAAATGTGGTAGTCCTACACACCTATTGTACATAATTATAAAACACATACTAAAAATGTAACGGATCGCTTTCTGAACATGGACTATATGAGAAAAAATATTATAGGGACCTTTATCAACGCAAATAGCACCCAAAGCAATAATTGTTAGAATTTTTGTCTGTTTGTCCGTGCGTTTGTGCACGCTAATCTCAGAAACGGCTTATCCAATTTTGATGTGGTTTTCACTGATATATTGTGGTAAGCTTCACTTAACATTTAGTGGTTGTTTCATGTCAATCGGTCCATACCAAGTAAAAAAAAGTTTTTTTTTTATATATCACTATTATTACTACGCCAATTTAAAGAATCACGTTGAACATGTAAATACCCAAACGACGGTGTTTATAATCCAATATAAACTAAAAATATTTATATAAAAAAAAAACGCTGCCAAAAGTCACTATTCCACGCGGACAAAATCGAGGGTCCAGAACAATAAAATAATAATTTAAAAAAATACTAAATGTTTTAGTTCCATGGTTGTAAAATACTAGTCTTTTCTTTTTATGTTACTTAGTTATTGCAGGTATTAAATGACTTTGGAAAATAATTTATTGGTAAGGTCAATCGATGATCGTTATTGTTTGATGTCGATTCAATGTTAAAAGATTATAAATGGCTTGACTATTTAATTATTAAGTAAATTATCATTTTAATAGTTTTGTACACAATGCGTAACAAAGAAACCCTATCCCTTAGACTCTGTCTGGGTATAATAAGTTATTTCAAAGAGTTGGGGTCGCCTAAATGCGGTACGTGCGTATGGTTGGTTATACACGCGTGTGCGTAGGTGCGTAAGAGCGGACATGCATATGCAGGCAAGATTTTTTTTAGTATTTTAAAGCCTTTTTTAATTTTACGTTTTTTTAATACTTATTTACATGTATCTGATATAATTATGTATTATATATATAATTTTTTTATCAGTAACCATTTTGCAGTAGTTGAAAGTAATACGTGTGGTTAAGACTCGTTCTATCGAGCAGTTAAACAACTGTAGGTATACAATAAATTAATATTGTAACAAAAGTCTACTGTCCTAAAGTTTTCTGTCGTAAACAATTCATTAATTTTTAAACCAACAGATGGCTTGGCGCTACCCAGATGGAACCCACACATGCCAGGAAGGTGTTCCCTTGTTTCGACGAACCAGGCTTTAAGGCAGTGTTCTCACTCACCATCGACAGGCCTCAAAATTATAAACCAAGTTTAGCCAACACGAAGCTACAAAATTCAGTCACATTGTACGTAATGATTTTTCATTCTAATCTCAGTATATCTGATTGTAATTAAACATAATTATAATGTTTGGGAAACTTAATTACTTTTGGGTAGTTAATTTTAAAATTGTCATGAGTTTTTTTATATTCGATTTTTTGTAATTACGATTTAAACTCTGATGAATTATTAATAACACCAAAAATAATTAAAAAAAACATTTACGTCATATCCCAATCATATTTTTATAATATTAGGTATGCAGGTAAAATTTCCTTTCGTTGGAAACTGCTGACTTAGAAACCTGAACATGTAAATAACACTTTTGCTTTATGTTTGCTTTTGATACAGAATCGATTACTAACTATCCAAATATATGTTAAAACAAAAAAAAACCGAAACCTAATATTAAATTTATCATTACAGAGAAAATGGTTACGTACGGGAAACATTCTATCCCACGCCAAGAATGTCCACATATTTGGTTGCTTTCCTGGTGTCAGAATTTGAATCTGGTAATTCTCTTGTTCTTGGTGATAACGAATTCGGAGTATACAGCAGGCCAGAAGCCACGAATCAAAGTCAATACGCATTTGACTTTGGTCAAAGAGTCGTGCAGGAACTCGGCACGTACTTCGGAATCGATTATTATTCTACGAATGCAAATTTAAAACTCGACCACATTGCGTTACCTGATTTTAGAGCTGGTGCTATGGAAAACTGGGGATTAGTCAAATACAGGTATGATGATTATGTAATATTTATTTTCGTGTAATATTTTGTATAAAAATATGATTAGCATAAAACTGAAATTAAATTATTGGAGTCCTTAAGAAATGACATTACAAAATAGCATGGGACCCCCCACTTTACAGCATAGCTGTAACCAAGATATACGTATAATAATATACCAGTGTATACTGTACTAACACGAATAGCAAGCGTCAAATTATGTTTTGATTTTAGAGTTTTATTGCTTCAATTAACTATGATTTGATTCATTATATAAATCTTTTTTTTTATATCACGGTAATCATTCTTAAGGAGTAAGCTCCACTTGTGCGTCGGAACTGACACATATTTGTGTGTGTGTGTGTTTGTGTGTGTGTATGTGGATGAGTGTGTGTTTTAAAAAGGTACAAATAAATAATACATGTTTAAATAAATATATATTACTCCTAGACTTTGGTTGCGAATCGAACATCGTCGGTACAAACTTCCCCAAAAGACCAGCAATTTTTATGAACTGTCATTATAATTATACTGAAGCTAAAACTTATCTACTATATACTATATTTATTAAAAGTATATATCTTCTTTCTTAAGTATTACCTTCTTAGAAAAACAGATAAGAATTTTAAAATCACATTTTTAGCAATAAGATCACCTTTGTAATATACTCGTATTTTTTTCACTATACGTTTATGTTAATATTTTGGTGTGTAATTTATACATAAACAAATTTTGACCTAAGATCCGATGTATGTAAATATATATTGTGATGACATTTTATAGGGAAGCTTTGCTGTTGTATGTACCCGAAGAATCAACGCCGTATTACAAGTATAGAGTGGCACAAATAGTGGCGCACGAAACCACGCACATGTGGTTCGGTAACCTCGTAACCTGTCACTGGTGGAGTAACACTTGGTTAAACGAAGGTTTTGCCAATTACTTCCAAGATTATATAACAAGTCTGGTATGATACTAATTCACTTACTTATTTTATTCAAAACTAGCGACCTCTGTCCGTCCATATTATTTTACATGATAAGTAATCACTAACATATCATAATATACTAAAACCTTCACCAAAACACGCGTCATATTATGGTATAAGTATTATTCCGATCGGCTCACTAGTTTTCACAGTATAACCGATCAAAAAAAAAAACCGGCTCTCCATTTATTAGAATAGATTAATTTTAACTTGAAGTAAAAGTTTTTTCCGCACGCTTTACTTGGTAGGTAGGGATCCCTAGTACATTTTTTTCACCTGATTAGTATCAAGTTAATTTTCCGGGAGTAGCTTCATTTTGATGAGACGAACAAAAAATTCCTCTTCGAAAACTCTCGATTGTGGTAGCTAACAGAGATAGCAGGAGATAGAGCAGCTGTGAGCGTAGGACCGGGATAACTTACTACGCAATTTGTAGGAGAATAGTACTATTAAATTATATAAATACTAGCTTCTGCGCGCGACTTCGTCGGCGTGGACTCCGCTCCTATTAGTCTTAGCGTAATGATATATAGCCTATAGCCTTCCTCGATAAATGGGCTATCTAACACTGAAACAATTTTTCAAATCGGACCAGTAGATCCTGAGATAAGCGCGTTCAAACAAACAAACAAACAAACAATCAAACAAACAAACTCTTCAGCTTTATTATATTAGTATAGATTAACTAACTAAAAGAAAAAAAAAATCAGAAAAAAAAATCAATTTTTGATGACCTTGCGAGGTCATCAAAAATTATTACTAACCAGCTGATTTTTTTTCTTTTAGTTACTTAATATTTATATAATTTGATGGTAATATTGTCCTCCAAATTGCGTGGTACGTTATCCCGGTCCTACGCTCACTGCTGCTCTACCTCCTGCTAACTCTATTATCTACCACAATCGAGAGTTTTCAAAGAGGAACTTTTTGTTCGTCTCATCAAAATGAAGCTACTCACGGAAAATTAGCTTGATACTGATCAGGTTAAAAAAATGTACTAGGGATCCCTACCTATATATACTACAATAATCTATACTAATATAATAAAGCTGAAGAGTTTGTTTGTTTGATTGTTTGTTTGTTTGTTTGTTTGTTTGAACGCGCTAATCTCAGGATCTACTGGTCCGATTTGGAAAATTCTTTCAGTGTTAGATAGCCCATTTATCGAGGAAGGCTATAGGCTATATATCATCACGCTAAGACCAATAAGAGCGGAGTCCACGCCGACGAAGTCGCGCGCAGAAGCTAGTATATTTTGTTTGCAAAAAAATTAATTCAGATGATGTCCAATGCACTCGTATTGTTTTACAGATAGAACCAGAAGTAGGATCAGCTGATATGCTCGTTATTGGTTCAGTGCATTCTGCGTATGACGCTGACAGTGATCCAGATTCCGCACCAATCACAAACAACAATGTCAACTCTCCAGCTGAAATATCTGGCCATTTCGGAACTATTTCCTATCAAAAGGCTGGCTCAGTGATTAGAATGATGCACCACTTGATTGGTGATGACGCTTTTAGATATGGATTAAATAGTTATCTTACGGCCAAGTAAGTATTAAATTTGAATCTGGATTATTTTTTAATATTGGAAAACTCATTTTCTTAATTCTTTTTTTTATTCTTGAAATTAATTATTACACAAATTATTGTAGCAAGAAAGCTTAACTGTAATATAAGATTAACGAAATGTATATTTGATTCTTTGACCAAAAATTATTAATTCTTCGGTCACTAGGAGAAGATAAAGTCTAATTTTATTATATCAAGTAAGAGATTACCTACAAGCGTTTACGCCTATTTTATCAGTATGTATCATGTTGTAATGTGATGATATTTTTCCCACTTAAAGAATTTCTTGGGAATGACACTATTTGTGTCTGATATAATTAGTTTTGAATTTTAACTGAACATTATATTTACAATAGATAAAATTAAACGAAAGACGCTGGTTTTTGTACAATACTTTTGACGCCTTATTATCAAACAGTGCGAAGGTACAGCAAAGATAAAAATGCGTGCTACATTCTTACGAATTCTCCATGCATGACCTTGTTTTAAATAAATTTTTATGTCCAAATTTAAAATCAAGAAATTTTTTTGTTAGAATAATTAAATATAGGTACATTCTAATACAAAACTGTTACATATGTATAATAATAATTTTTTTTTTACTTTTTATAGCTTGCAAATTTTTTTAGAACACGTAAGAGAAAGATGCACTTTCCGAAAAATAATTATAAATTGTAGTTGATATACTTCGGGATAGGCTCAACTTGAATAGTTTAATCGATTTCTCAAAACAAATAGAATTTATACTTCTAAATATTTGTACCTATATTATTTTCAGTCAATTTGACTCCGGTTATCCAGAAAGACTTTACTCGGCACTCAGTCAAGGTGTGGACAATTTTAATTCATTATCCGACTACGCCGATATCAATTTCACAAGCATTATTGAGTCCTGGATAACGCAATCAGGTTTTCCAGTTGTCCAAGTAGATGTTAATGGAGAAGAATCTACGATTACCTTAACTCAGGTAAACGATTACATTTTCCAGTATTACTCTTTTTTAATGATAGCAATTCCTTACTAAAGTAATGCTATTAATTTTAAAATTTTATAAATGTTTACAATCTCATCGTTAGTTTGGTAAACACCCATTACGATGTGTATAAATAAAAAGCTTTGACTAGTGTAACAGTTAATTTAAACTTTAAATTAAATTAATTATATTTATTTTTATCAAAACTTTTGTTATTTCTTATAATAATTTAAAACAAGAAAATTACCTATTTATTGAATACCAGTTTTAATATAGATATAATATTATATTTCTGTATATAAAAAAGATTAAAATAAAAGTATTTTTACATAATTTTAATTCGTGATGTAACTTAGTCCTCGTGTATACAACTGTACGAGATCATTTTTATTGATATATTTGAAGTAACTATTAACGAAAAGTTCTTTTTATTTTTTTATAATAATATATATATTTTTTTTGTTAGAAACGTTTCTTCCTCGACTCAGGCCATACGTCGGATAATATCTACAAAATACCAATCACCTACACACTCGATACTAGCTTCGACTTTACAAATACTAAGCCAGCGTTTATAATGGAGAACAGAACTCACGTCTTGTACATAAATGAAATAGGAACTAATCACTCTACGCCCATCTTTAATATTCAAGAGACTGGTAAATATTTCAAAAAATTCTTTATAAATTTAACACATTTTAAGTTTGCAGTCTCATAAAGCTAAAAAGTTTGTTTGTTTAAACGGGCTAATCTCAGGAACTAGGATTTCGCGAGGAAACCGCGGGGCACAGCTACTATGTGATAATGTTAAATGTTCTAAAGTTCCAGTTCATTAACCTTTTTGGCTGAAATGATACACTTTAATAATTTCGAAATAGCTTCATATTTCCTTTTAAAATGCAAACATTTCGACTTTTTTTGCTAAATACTTTTATTATTATATTGAATTATTTAATATTCTTGTTCCATTTCATCTACTTCTGATTTCTAAAGTCAGTTAATTTAATTTAAATACAGGTTATATTAACAAAAGTATTAATAATATTAATGTTTATTTTCAAGGTCTATACAGGGTCAATTACGACAGTCATACTTGGCACCATATTGCTGAACTCCTAAACGGAAACAGACGTGAAGAAATTCATTACCTCAACCGCGCTAAGGTAATTAATATTTCAATGGATAATTTTTAAAAATAAAAAAGTTTTATCATTTCTAAATAAAACTTTTTTTAAGTCGATTAACTTGTTTGAGTCGGTTTTTTTGTTTGAAAAAATAAGACCGACTTAGTCGTAATTTACATCAGATAACAAATACAGGCAATAAATATGTCGACTCAATAAATATACCTATTTTAAAACTTTCTTCGGTGATTTTGTTACAAATTTTGAAAACATATTAAATCATTCTATACTTTGGGTTAATTTGAGTTTTTAAAATTTATACATGAAAGAAAAGTTGTAAAAACAAATGTTTCTTTTGCAGATCGTTAACGACCTATTTGCGTTCCTGTTTGCTGATGAAGTGAAATTCGAACTTCTCAATAACGTGCTACGGTTCTTGGAAAACGAAACTAACTACGCTGTATGGACAGCGGCCATTCGCGGCTTTAACAAATTGAGGAGACACTATTTAGGTTCCAATACCTTAGCACTTATTGATGTTGGTATTACTTTTATTTAAATAAAAAATAAAAAAAATTTAATCGGCGCCATAAAATTTAGTTCGTGCAATACAGAAGATTCTTGAATTTTATTGAGGCTGTGCCCTACAGCAGGAAATATCTTGCTCAAAATTTGGAACAGCCCTAATGGGAAATTACAAAACATTGAAGAAGATTACAACTTAATAATGACACGCCCAAGTAGTATCGTGTTCTTTGGGTGGGTAAGGTAGTCAGAGCTTCTGGGGAGGGTAAGGGTTTAGCCGTTTAGGGTGACAACGGGCTTGTTATACATAAAACACTAGGAGGAGGCAGGCTAGGCAGACGTCCAAAGGCTACGGTTTTCGCTTACCATTAGATGGTCTGCACGTTGGTTTGTGGTAAAAATCGAAAGTAAAAAAAAAAAAACAAAAAAAACTTAGCTTACTTTAAAACAAAAAACGAAACATCCTGCTCAGTCAAAATATCAGTATGTATTTCTTTATATATTCTCATTTCCAAATTTTATGATAGTATGTCTGTTTTAGGGATTAGCACTGAACTTAACGGAAAACGCTATTAATACTTTAGGCTACGAAGTAAGTGATAATGACAATTTAGTCACGCTTGAAACAAGAATGAACTTGTTGGTGTTCGCATGTAAGCTCGGACATGAAGGATGTGTAAATAATTCTGTCGCGCTATTCCAAGCCTTTAAAAATAATGGAACATGGTAAGAATTTCTTATTTTATTTATTAAACACAATGTTTTAAAACATAATCATTTCATAAAAGTATTAGGTAGGGATCCCTAGAACATTTTTTAACCTGATCAGTATCAAGCTAATTTTCCGTGAGTAGCTTCATTTTGATGAGGCGAACAAAAAGTTCCTCTTAGAAAACTCTTGATTGTGGTAGATAATAGAGTTAGCAGGAGATAGAGCAGCAGTGAGCGTAGGACCGGGATAACGTACCACGCAATTTGGAGGACAATATTACCATCAAATTATATAAATATTAAGTAACTAAAAGAAAAAAAATCAGCTGGTTAGTAATAATTTTTCATCAAAAATTAATTTTTGATGACCTTACGAGGTCATCAAGTTGATGACCTCGTAAGGTCATTAAAAATTATTACTAACCAGCTGATTTTTTTATGAATTTGAAAACATGAAGGATAAATGAGTACTACTAATTTTGAAACTGATTTGCTAGAATAGAATTATATATAGTACATTCACAAACAAGAAATAAATTAAGAATAATTTTTAAATTATTGAAAAAAATGTTGACCATTTAGAATTTATGGAAAACAACATTTTAAATCATAATTTTAGGATTCACCCAAGTCTCCGAGAAGCTGCATATTGTATGGGTCTCAAACATGGCAATGGAGACGACTTCGATTTCCTTTGGAACAGATTGGCTACAACTAACGTAGCCAATGAAGCGAGACTTATCAGCGAAATATTAGGCTGCACTAATAATGAAGAAAAACTTCGAAGGTAAATCGTTACTTTTTAACTGACTTCCAAAAAGCGGAGGAGGTTCTCTATTCGACTGTATTTTTATGTATGCTACCTAAGAATGTTTTACTGGGTGAAATGATTTCAATGATTTTTTTTAATCAAAAGGTAGTGCTTGTCATGTGGTCCCATTTAAATTTAGTCGAAATCTGACTAGTACTTTTAAACTTATCCCTAATTAATACGTATTTAATTATTTTTTTCGTCGACCTGTATCGTATTGTCTATTTTAATGTTTATAAAAATAATCTTTTCTTTTTCAGCTACTTAGTATCGACGCTTCTCGAAGACAGTCCTATAAAGACACAGGATCGTACAGTTCCTTTGAGCAGTGTCTTGACGGACTATAGCCATCTAAATGTTGTCCTTGATGCACTAAAACAAAATGTGTCACTGTGGAAATCAATGTAAGTTTTCTGGCGTTTGAATTTTAAGCACTAAAATAGTCTGTAAGCATCCCACATAAGAATAAGGATTCAGTGTACAAAAGGCTTGAGCGTAATCAATTGCTAAACTGCGGGTTATCGAAATTTTTCCTTGTAAAAGAGTTTATAGTAAAATAGGGATTGAAATTTTGCTTTTACGTTGAGGAGACTTACAAAAACAAACTGACGTATCAGATATAAATATATGAATATAAATTTGTTTGGAGTAGAAGTCGATTGATTCGTTAGTTTAATGGCTTTCAGTTGGAGTGGAAGTCTATCCCGCGACGGTTGATGATATTAAAATTTTTGTGACAACTTTACTAGGAATATTTACATACGCTGTAATATGGCATGTAATTTGTCGTGCGTCATGTATGTCATAATTATGACAAAAATATTCTGAAAATATAACACGAAGCAAAAGCTTAATAAACAGAAAAATAAGTATTAGATTTGTACAACAGTTGTGTGTAAAAGACTGCATTATAGGTAATGTTTTCGTTGTTTTTTTTTGCTAAAAACATTTTTGCTTTCAGTTACCCGTCATTCGACGCTCCACTTTCAACTATCGCATCCACTATGCACACGAAGGAAGAATTTGATGCTGTAAGTTGAACAACAAATACTATTTCAATACTATTTCTTTTCTTGGGATTGGTTAGGGTCGAAGGCTTCGGTAATCGCTTACCATCAGGTGAACCCTATACGCTTGTTTGCGCCCTAGTTGTATAAAAATGTGCTATTTATGTACCTTCTACGTTAGCGTAGTTTTGGGTATTAATACTAAATATATTGCGCAATATTGTTAAATGATCGTTTGCAATATACATTCAGTTAGGCGTTCATTAGTGTATTAATCTTCTGTAACAAAATGCTTGCTAAATCGGTTAGGTCGAGATACTTCCTAGTCAAGGTGATAAATTGTATGTTACTAAAATAGTTTTACATTCTTAAAATAAGTGAGAAAATATGTTAATTACTAACTCTATCTAGGTGGACTCTACGGAATGATGTGTGTCCGACATATAACTATATTGTCCCTTTTCTAGTAGACGATTTATATTTTTATTTATTCGGTGTATAACATGGAATAATCCATACATTAAATTATAAGTTTGAACATTAAGCAAACATGCGTGTGTGTCAATAGTGTCTAATGTTTTTTTTAATTCATTTAATGTATTTTATGCATAGGTATCTAATTTTAAAAAAATTTGCATTCTGCACTCCTCTATGTAACCTGTAATTGTGCGAAATTTCATACTCCTACGTCCGCGCACTCGTTGTAAAAAGGGGTATAAAGTTTTTGCTTCATTTATTAATAATAATCCATATAATAGGTACAATAACTATTGTTTTCTCGCGGTCGTTCACCGACGAGATGGACAGACCAAGTCAAGGACTCATCTGCCACTAAATTTTACACGGTCGTAAGAGACGCCATGGACAGAGACCGGTGGAGGCAAATCATCCGCTTCAGATGCAACCCTGATGCTGACCACGATCCTCAGACATGAGGGACCGACAAGCGAGAGAGATTTTTTTTCTATTATGACTTTGTAAATGTAATAAGATTTACAAAGTCATAATATAAACAAACACTTTTATGAAAATGTTCCACATAGGAACAAGTGCTTCTACATTCTGCCACGTTTAAATAAAGTATAGATACCTATAATGTGATAAACTGATAAGTAAACTGTACTCTTCCAGGAAATTCGACATTTTTGGCAAAGAACATTTACTGTCATTAGCAATCCCATTGAACGTTTTAACAAACAAAGAACGTTAATGAATGTATGCTTAGAGAGGAGTTGTTTGATGGACGGTCATTTAGATCCGATGGGGCAATTAGAAAAGGTTAATATAGGGAACATTACATCAACGTATTTAGGGAGGATACGGGAAACATGATGAATTATATCCCTAGAAATACTTATTGTTAGTGTATTCGTGGAGTGGTCACGGAACTTCTGTTTTCCTTAATCAGAAAATATGAATAACCAAGAGATGGTAATTTGGATTGGAACGAAATTTAAAAAAAAAACATTTAGGTACATGATAATATGTAACAAAAAGTTTCAAAGACTAAAAAGGTTTATTTTAATCGACTTCAAAAAGGTCCTCCTTTTTCGGTTCTCAGTTCAATTGTTTTTAAGTGCTTCATATCTTTTAATATCATCTTCTTTTAATGCGTATTTAATTGTTTGAGCGAATCGCGTCGTATAACTTGTCGATGTAGTTTAAGTCGTTTTTTTTTCGTTTGCGAGCAAACACAATTATGTATAATTAATGCAGTTGATTTTAGCAAGAGGTAATTATGATATTGACACATTTATAAAACTTCATAAGGTTAGGAGGATATATGTATACATATTACAAAGTCACAATAGAAAAAAAATAGTTATTGTATTATATGGATTATTATTAATACATGAAGCAAAAACTTTATACCCCTTTTTACAACGAGTGCGCGGACGTAGGGGTATGTTCGCACACTTACAGTTTACATAGAGGAGTGCAGAATGCTAATTTTTTTTTAAATTATGCATAAAAATACATTAAATGAATTAAAAAAAGGAAACATTAGACACTATTGACACACACGCATATTTGTTTAATGTTCAAACTTATAATTTAATGTATGGATTATTCCATGTTATACACCGACGCGTCTTTAGAGTTTTATTACGTATATTAGACATAAAAATAAAAGATTTATTTTTTAGTATCTTCGTCATGGACACTTCCATACAAAAATATACGCGATTTGTTGATCATGACCTATATGATTAGCGAACGTCTGAATCATACGCGAATAGAAAAAAGCGTGCAAATTGGTTGGCATTTTGCCAATGAAGTTTTGTTTTTAAAATTAGTGTTAATTTTTCGTTTGTTTTGGGTAGCATTTAATTTTCCTGCCGATTCTCCACATCTGAATTCCAAATGGGTGGTAGTTTTACGTTTATCAAAGTTAATTTATCAAAGACTATCTTTTACCCGCGGCTTTGCTCGCATTGATTTTTTTTGTTAAATAAAAAGTATCCTATGTTACTTCGAATACCTCCAAAAATATGTGTACAAACTTTCATGATGATCGGTTTAGTTGTTTTCGCGTGAAAGCATAGCAAACAAACTTACATTCACCTTTATAAGCTCATTTGAATAAAGATATTTTCGTTTTGATTTGATTTAAAGAGGTAAAACGTTATTTTGTGTTAGTATTGAAAAATATCATTTTTATACATTTATCATTCGTGTTCCTATTAACCTTGTAGTTGTTGTATAAAGTATACATACATAGTTGTTGTATTATAACTTTATAATATGTTATTTCTAAGTATAGCAAGAACACTAGCGCACGGGTAGCCTGATACTAAATGGACACCGCCATTTTTGTAAACACTTGAATTAGAGTACATGTAAAGTATCACTGTCTATAGGCACAGGGGGAGTGGGTAAAGAGATATGGACGGAAAAGAGAGAGAAAATACTGTCTTACAAACTCTCTCGCTTGCGGTACAAAAACCTAATAGTACCCTCGTTTATACCGATTCAACACTTAATCTATAACAACAAATTACATTATCTATACTTAATATTATAAAGCTGAAGAGTTTGTTTGTTTAAACGCGCTAATCTCAGAAACTACTGGTCCAATTTGAAAAATTCTTTCAGTGTTAGACAGCCCATTTATCGAGAAAGGCTATAGGCTATTTTTTTTCAAATTAACGTGTCAGAAACCGCGGGTCACAGCTAGTTACGAATAAAGTATTAGTGACTAACGCTTTTCTTCAACTTTACTTGATTAAAAGAAATATTAAGTAAGTGAAGAAATTTCACTGAATACATAGATTAGCAACAACTACTTAAATAGATATTGAATCATCATATTATTACAAAACATTTATAAAAAAAACATCAGAATCGTAATAAAATGCACCATATTAATATTGAACAATTGCCAAGCTGAAATGACATTGGCTTAGCAAGGTCAATGTAATTTTGCATCGAGTTGTAAAAATATTAATTTTTATTGCCATTAACTAGGTATTCAAATATAGTATTCACAAAATAAAGGATTTTGTGAGGTCATTCAAACTAAAGTAGACTAAAGCAATAACAAATAAACACCTTACGCTCAGCGACTCAACATCTATAAGTAGAGTGAAATCAAAAGTGATTCTACTGTTACTGCTTGTGTACTTATGACGCCGCGTTGGCGCAGCGGTCACAGCACTGGATTGCGATTGGCTTTTGCGGGTTCGATCCCCGCACAACACGACCATACAGATGTTTGCCGTGGTCTGGGTGTTTGTGCAGTCCTTGTGGGTCTCCCCACCGTGCCTCGGAGAGCACATTAAGCCGTCGGTCCCGGTTGTTATCATGTACACCTGATAGCGATCGTTACTCATAGTAGGGAATATATATTTGGGTTGTCTGGAAGAAATGGCTAAATAGCCATAAGTCCGCCCATTGTATTTCACAGTCTGTAAATGATATTTGTAGTTGTGATGTACATTGTATAATAAAGTATAAATAAATAAATACTTATTTCTATTCTTATAAATACGTTAATATTTTTTTACTTTGTGAACTATGCTAGATTATTGTTAGCCTCATATACTGTATCTAACAGTGATTGTTATGCGAGTGTTGTAATATTATTTTAATAATATATAAATAATAAATAGAATGAAATCCTATTTCGAGAATCTGTAAAACAAGGACACAAACGAAAAAATATCGACTAACTATTTGTGTAATCTATAAAAATAATTGCTTTGAATGGGGCTCGAAACCACGACCGCTAACGCCAGTTATTGTGGCTGCACTAAAACGTCTGAAATAAATTTTATTACTATGGTTTTAGTAACTTTAGATCGTATAGTTCTGAGAGTATCTCTTAATATACCTTGCCTTGTCGGCGATAATAATATTATATTCTTTATTTTGGACCAAATACTTTTACCTCGTCACTTCCGACACAGGAGATATTCCTATTATGTTTTTTGAAAGAAGTATTGTCAATACAAAGCCTTGTGCATACTATTTTGAGGATTCCTTATGAATATCCACGATTTTTGTAACAATGTCATCGATACTGTTTGTGATTTTTAATGCAGAACTTTAATGTGTTACGTATGTTCCTCTGTATAAGCCGTTACACTTTATTCTTCTTAATGTGAAATAAAAACATTAATATAGATATAAACTAATAAATAATAATTTGTAACAGTATGACGCCTGGCTGACGTTGTGTACCGATTGCGGTGCCTCTGCTGTGGCAGCCGCTAGAAAAGCTCTGGATTTGGCACTGGAAGAAACATACTGGGCTGAACAACACAGAAGCGACATATGGAGCAGCCTGAGCAACGATTCCAAAGCAATCACAGCTTCACTATTGTTACTAGTTTTAGGCGTTATTACACTGGCATTCTAAGCCAGAGTACTGACGCATTCTTAGTTTTATTGTTTGACATCATTTATTTTAAGTTTATCATCGAATACTTTATTAATGTTTTAATAAGTACTATTGTAATTTTGTATATGTTTACTATTGTTTTATTATCTAGTATAATTTTATTTTAAATTTTAAGAAGAGATCCCATTCCACTGAAATATAATATTGAAAGTATGATGTCATATGAATAAATTGTTTTAATGAATTATTTTATCGTATTTTTATGTTTTCCTTCGCTACCCAGAGGGCTTCTTGGTTCATTTTAAATCTCTATGAATACAGGCAAATTTCACTTTCTAACAGTTTCATAGCTAAATAAAATTGCTTTCAAGTAGTGTTGTGTTCCTGTGGTGAAGAACGTGGCAAGGTGGTGTAGCTCCTGGCGAGTGTCAGGGATAGGGTGAGCAACGTGCTTAGGATGCTGGTGGCACAGGTTTCTATAGGCTTCGGTTAGTGTTTGCCATCAGGTGGGTAGGCTTGATTTCCGCCCTAGTTTCCTTAAAAAAAACACGCACACAGAGGTAACCAATGAAAGATAAACAACCTCGATATCTGTATGTCGTAGAATCATATTGTTGGAATAAAAATCTTTCAACCTTTTTGTCTTTAAAATTCTCTTTTTATAATCGGCTGCAATAATGAAAATAATGAAAAATAATGGTATAAACACATAATAATAATTATTATATATTTATTTTGAAAAATTAGAACCGTTTTTTTTTTTGTTATTTTGTTCAAGCAAGCTAATTACAAAACTTTATTGAACCATTTTGATATACTTATTCTGTTGCAAAGCCTGTTTAATCTGAAAATTATAAAGAATAATATATAATTATTTTTGAAGTTTATTTATTTATTTATTTATTAATACTTTATTGTACACCAGAAAAATATTAAAAACAAATAATAAGTATAATTACAGACAGTGAAGTACAATGGGCGGACTTATGGCTACGTAGCCATTAATTCTTCCAGACAACCCAAACGAAGTTTTTGTCTGTGTCTCTAACTTAAAATGTTGTGTTAATTTAATTTTTCTACAGTAAATAAAAATGGCGTTTTTACTCAGCAAGCAATATTAGTAAAATCGTAATGAAGTCGAAATCGCTGGGATTAGTAGCATAAAGACATTAATATAGCCTAATATATCTTTGTAGATTAAGTTCCAAACTTAACCCAAAAAATACGGCAATGACAAAGAAAATTGTGTGTGTACAAAGTACACATGTCAGAAGTGAAACTTCTTTGGTAAATTAATTTAAAATTATTTACATATATAGATTTACAAAGTAGCGAGGCGTGCAGCGTGGCGCGGCCGCACCCTTCCCTGTCGTTTTCCCGTTGCATCCGGTTCGAAGTCACAACGATTCTAAAGAAGTTTCATTTAAAAAAAAAGTACTTTTTATATTAGCAAATTAGATATAAGCTATTTAATACAGATCAAATTAAAAATATAACATTTAAACAACTTTATTGTACACCAAAACAGAAATATTAGGCGAAATATCAGATTGATTTTAACAAAGTATAATAAGGTACAGGTATCTTTCAATTAAACTATATTAGTAACAAAAACTAATGAAGAATACTGTATTTATATAAATTACGTACAAAATGTTATAAGAAACATTAAAGAATAAACATAAATCTTGTCCAAAATAATAGACTGCTATCATCCAGTATTCAAAGAGCCATGACATTACGTTGAAACACATTAATCCACCCTGTGTAATATCCCCGGGTTAGATAGGTTACGGCTCAAACGTGAATGGTGCTTGTTGGCGGCGCCAAACCAAGACAACGTCGCGACCGCACGCAAAGCTCATTCACGTTCGCGTCGGAGTTGGACGTATCTTACGTTCCACAATTTGGCGGGAATATAAATTCAAATTTCGAAAACGGTTTAAAAAAATGTGTAAATAAAAAAAAATATTGACATTCGAAATAAAACCTTCGTGTTGTATTTCGATGCAACTGGCCAGAAAAGAAACAAAATGTTTCGTTTAGCTTACTTTTTATTTTTAATCGCGTCAACATCTGCGTATGTTTTAGAAGAAGAGTGCCTCAATTATACAGTGTATCCAGTGCAATATGAACTGACACTTTATCCTTATATATATAAGGACGGTAATTCATTTTACGATTGTGACATTATCATAACGATAATCGCGAACGCCCCAAATGTAAACGTTATTGAGTTAGACGCTAGAGACATAGAAATAAAAAGTGGTTCGATACAAGTACTGTATAATAATATTAATTTGGTCAACCCGTACCGCCCTTTTGAATTTGATAACAGAAGGGGTAAATTATTCATATATTTAAAGGAGTCATTGAAACAGTACAGTGTGTCACGGACTCAGTATTTTGTGAAAATATCATTTAGAAAGCAAGTGAATTTCAATAGCGAAGGAATTTTCCTTGTGGAGTATGAAGGGGATGATCGGAAACCTAAGTAAGTATTTTTAAATCCATTTTTTATCAAAGTCGACACATTGCCTTCTTCAATAAGATCTGGCTACACTGAGTTGTTTTTTATATAACTAAGTCGGCAAACAAGCGTACGGCTCACCTGATGGTAAGCGATTACCGTAGCTTATAGACGTCTGCAACACCAAAAGCATCGCAAGTACGTTGCCGACCCTATCACGAATTCCCCCCCAGAAGCTATGGTCACCTTACTCACCAACAGGAACATAACAGTGATTGAAAAGAGTATTATTTAGCTGTGACCTTTTGTAAGGTCGAGGTACTACTCCAGTTGGGCTGCTCCATGGGCTGCTTTTGAGGAGGAAATTTCCTGCTGTGCCCTACCTCAGTTAAAGTTCAGAAAAGTTGTCTTGTGCTAGGTACATCTTGAAATATAGATCATCGTCGATGGTGGACCATGGGCCCGAAAAACCATTAAAATGGCTTAAAAAATATTTAAGAATCTTGTATCAAGATGTTTGTGCTCGTACTCCTCCGAAACGGCTGCACCGAAATTTTTTGTGCATATTTGTGAGCTATGAGAAGATCGTAAAACACATTTTACATGGAAATCCATATTTTTAATCCATATTTTTTTTCATTTCTTTTTTACGTCTTTAACAGTTTACAAGACAGGACAACTGCAAGAAATTCTACGCAGACTTGATTTGAAGGTTTACAGAAGAACTATTAAAAACATGTTGATAATTGCTATATTATTATTACCAAGGTCATTTAAGTATAATTGACAGGTTTTAGTAACTCATTGTAATCTAAATCTATATATATATATATAAAAGAGATTTCCACCCATATATTGACTCATCACGATATCTCTGGAACCATAAGGCGTAGAGACTTGAAATTTGGTAGGAATATTCCTTCCGCCGAGTAGAGGTCAGCTAAGAACGGGTTTTTCGAAATTCCACCCACAAGAGGGGGTTGCGGGGGTTACTAACATATATGGCAAAACAACGTTTGCGGGGTCAGCTAGTCTTAATATGTATACCTATGGAGCTAGTAATACAGTGTATATTTTTGTATTTCATATTTAATTTTTTGCAAATATTTGATTCGGCAAACGACAAATAAAAGGATTTACCAATTTAGTGCAGTTATTTGGAAGTATTTCGCATCAATACATTTCGATATTTTTTTATAGACATAGTTCCATTTCGTTATATTTACCACAGTTTTAAGTAAGGATATACTGCTACTACGTTTTATATAATTCAGTTTTAAATATTATACTTCCGCGTGGGAAACTATTCCTAATAAAGATATTGAAGGTTTATAATCGCCACTTTAAAGTCAATGATTTTTCGTAGGCGCTGTATAATAGTCACAATTGTTACTAACTATATAAATATAAGACTGGAGACGCTTCGCTATTCTATCCGCATTGCTGTTTATATCTAATCATTTGCTAATACTGTGACTATGCTTATGGACAATTTATTAGTGTTAGGAAATTATATAGTTAATCATCTCCTTCGCTTTGCTGCGCCACGCACCTTGACCAATTAAATGATAATAAATTAAAACGTATGTCTAAATTTTCATTTCAACCGGTAAAATGAAACACGATTGACAATTGAGTAGTATGGAAGGATCGCTCTTTTAGCGATAAGACCAATCCTTTGAATTTTTTTATTTAGGTATTTATTTTAATGGAAACAAACAGTATAATCGTCGTCATCATTATCCCAGAATATTTTCCAATGCTTACGAAACCAAGTAAACTTAAACGAACTAATGAGATTACAAATAGTGTGAAAATTATTAAATTTAACGATTTCATTAAAAATAACAATAATAAATAACAATTGTATCGATCAATAATAACTTTAGATTATTAACAAAAATTTAAATAAAAAATGAATGTCATTATTTTTATTAATAATCGTGTTAGATTAAAAAAGTATTTATTACTAGATATTATTATTTTTAGCTTTGAATGCACCGATAAAATAACGATTTAATTGTTAAAAATCATGTTTTAAAGAACGAATATAAGCTACTAGCTGAGCCCGCGGTTTCACCCGCGTTGATTTGAGGGAAAAAATAGCTTTTCTTCTTGAAATGAAACAACTTTTTCGGATTTTATCGCGGTTTATTAAGTTTTTTAAATTCCCGATGTTTCGGATACTTTACAGCAACCATGGTCTGTACAGCAACAACTATATATTTTCCTTAGTTTACACTAAATAAATTTCTGTACGCACGCATAAATATTTGACAACCAATATACATTATGGCAATCCGTTTTCATTTCTGACATTATTATACATTTTTAAAATCTAAAATACGCCACTATCCGTATATTGTGGATATAATATGTCGTCGATTCGAAACCTTTAATTTTAGGGGAGAGTTTACCATATCCACGGGATGAACATTAAAGGTTTGACAGTTACAAAACACGAACATACTTCCATACAAATTTTCATTCCCACCTTTCAACCCCTTACACCCTTTTTTCCGCATTAAAAAGTAGCCTATGTCCTTTTTAATGAAATTTGCTAGACTATCTGTATAGCAAATTTCATTTAAATCTATTCAGTAGTTTTGGCGTGATTGCGCGACAGACAGACAGACAGACAGACAGACAGACAGACAGAGTTACTTTCGCATTTATAATATTAGTATGGATTGTTAGTTTTACAATCACGTTAATTTCATTGTACTGTTAGACAACAATGTTGCGAAAAGCGCTAATAAGTCAAAACAACACGCTTAACATGCTTATGTTAAAAAGTCTAGAATGTAGCGCATAGTGTGTTCTTGTTAACTATTACATAAAATTGATTTTGAAAAGTCTAAAGTTGTAGCTATGTATGTGTACATAAAATGTAAAAGAATACTAGCTGACCCCGCAAACGTTGTTTTGCTATGTATGTTATTAACCCCCTTAACCCCCCCCCCTCTTATAACTTAGAGGTATGTAAAATAGATGCTGGCCGATTCTCAGAAGTCAGAACTACCCGATATGCATACAAAATTTCATAAAAATCGGTCCAGCCGTTTCGGAGGAGTATTGTAACTAACATTGTGACACGAGAATTTTATATAATTATTTAAGATTTCTCGTAGATAAAATAGGGTAGTTAACACAAGTTTCATATTAATTGGGAATTCGTGACATGAATTATTTTCATTTAATTCGTGGTCTTCTATTTTATTTTACATTTCCGAAACGATTCTTTTTCCAAATGATTGACTTTTTGGACTTTTCAAAGATTTAAAAAAAAAACTGCATAAAAATTTAATGTACCATTTCCGAACCTACACGACAAGAAGGTATTCAAAAAACGCTTTGTCTATTAATTAGTTTTCTTTAGTACAAAAATAAAAATAAATAAAAACATAAAAACAGCACTCACTAAATATCTATATTATATATTTCCATAAAATGTTGGATTAAAATTGAAGGTCAGCATTCAATATCCCTGGCGATAAGTATACTTACAAATTAAACATACCTACGATACGATTTAGCCTGTAACATCCCACAGTTAGACAAAGGCCTCTTTTTCCGTGTAGGAGAAGGATTGGAGTTTAATTCACCACGCTGCTCCAATGCGGTTAGGCAGATATGTTCCCTACTATGAGTAACGATCGCTATCAGGTATTTATGATAACAACTGGGACCGACGGCTTAACGTTATCTCCGAGGCACAGTGAGGAGACCCATAAGTACAGACATCCAAACCGGAAAGAAATATTTGTACAAATACAAATATCCATCTCGAGCGGGAATCGAACCCGCAGACCGTCGGTGTTTTAGGCGACTACATGCATAACTACACCATAGCGGTTGTAAATAACATACCTAGGTTAGATACAAACGAAGTATGTGTTTAAATAATTGGACTAGAATTATTTATACAGCTTAATATAAAGTACTTAAATTATACTAATTTTAGTTTAATTGTGGTCACAATTACAGTTATACACCGTGAGCGCATAGGTACTCGCATTGTTCTAAATAACGCTAATAAAAAAATTACATTTGATGCGATACTATTTAATACAACTGTAGGATGTATTTAGATTGTAATTACATAACACAGTAATAACACGCTACATGTGTGTGTGTGTGTGTCTGTGTGTGTGTGTGTGTGTCTGTGTGAGTGTGTGTGTGTGTGTGTGTGTATGTGTGTGTGTGTGTATGTGTGTGTGTGTGTGTGTGTGTGTGTGTGTGTGTGTGTGTGTGTGTGTAAGTTCTAAGATTGAATATATTTGGATTGAACTGACTTACTGTTACGTCATTTTGCAAAAGTATAGTATGGTGGATTTAACTCATTATTGATCCTATATCTACTGATATTATAAAGCTGAAGAGTTTGTTTATTTGAAAGCGCTAATCTCAGGAACTATTGGCTTTACTTGAAAAAATATATTTGTGTTCAATAGTCCATTTAGTGAAGAAGGATGGAAGGCTATATGATATTTTACTAAGTTTCCTAACGTAGACGCTGCTGCTCGTCTTCGGCCTGTATATTTCAAAGCCAGCGGTTGGATGGTTATCCCACCATCGATTGCCTTTATAATTTCCAAGGTGGCACTAATTTTAAAAATGTACCTATATATTAATAAATATGTCTTTTGTTACAGATACCTCTTCACAACTCGTCTATCGCCCAATAAAGCAAAATACTTCTTCCCCTGTTTCGATAATCCACAATTCGAAGCGGTCTTTAAGTTCAGAATCTATGTCGCACCTCACCAACCTGGAATACAATACTGCAACACTTCTTTAGTTATCGCTAAGGAATCGAAACAGCAAATGTAAGTTCATGAAAAAAAAGGCAAAGGCAGGCACGTTCATTGGCTAGCTAACTTCACGTTGCTAACTTTTTCTTCGTTGACTAGCTAACTGCAGGATGTCGTTTTATTGTGACAATGTGCGCGCGCATCGTAAAAATTTACTCTCATCATTTTTCCCTAACGCGCCCAAAGAAGTATAACCAAGTGTAAGTATAATAATTATGACAAAAAAAAAAAACGAATGTGCTTTAGACCACACGACTGAAGTAAAACTTACGAAATGTAACTCTCTTTCTAGCTTCACTAACTTATATCTCCCTCTCAACTTCCGTTCGCTTCGCCCATTCACACTTTTTATATCGCTCAACTCACGCATTCACCAGTTTACTCCCCAAGTCAAGCGTGCGTAAAGATGCTTTCATTCAAAAAAAAAAAAAAAAAACGATTGTGCTTTAGACCACACCACTGAAGTAAAACTTCTTTAGTACCATCTATATTATATCTTCCTCTCAACGTCCGTCCGCCTCACCTGATTACACTTTTCTTAACGCTCTTGTTACGCGTTCACCAGCTTACTCCCCAGGTAAAGCGTGCGTAAAAAAGTTTTACTTCAAAAATCATCAACATACCTATACTACATATAATTTCTACTTGACATACTTTTCTTCAATATACATACCGGGTGTATTTGGAACGCTTTGAAAGATTTAAACCAAGTAATATACTATTTATATACTATATAATGCAAATAACCATTTATCTCAGAAACGTTTTTTAAGAACATTTTAGGACTTATGTATTTTGCGAACTCTCGTTGACCGCGAGACGCACGACTGTGTGTGCGGGAGTACGTTGACCTCGTGCTGGTCAGCTGATGGCGCACATGAACTAGTAGTATTCAATGACATATGACATTTTTTCAAAACACGATTATTTTGAAGCATCATCTTCAAATGTCTGTTTCAATATTTTTCCCAAACCGGATTATACCAAAAAAGTTATGAAAAGTGGCAAGAAAAAAATTGTTTTCGCGTTTTTTTTTTCACTTATATCATGTCAGGTCATGCCAACACCATCATACCTCTTCGTTTTTCAAAGCGTTCCAAATACACCCCGTATACACAATTTTATTGAAGAACAGTTTAATTAAGTTTTTTTATTACACTTAAAAATACATCGAGAATCACTAACTATTGTCAGTTATATACAATCTATAAACGTATTAAGTATCTACTTTATCCTAATGCGTAACTCAATGAGTTCAATTTTATACTCTTCCTTTATGGATGTAATGGTTTTTTTCTGTAGCGTCTATATTTAGCTCGACTCGGTATAGGCCGTATAGGCTTATAACGAGTTGAAACCACAATAAGTGACACAGTTTCTACGACTAAGATCGTTTGCCTTATACGGTGACGAGTAAAGGTTCAACCTGTTTAACAGCGGTTTGTGATGATCATTATCTATATATTAATACGTGAAGCAAAAACTTTGTACCCCTTTTTACGTAAATTGCGCGTACGTAGGAGTATGAAATTTCACACACTTATAGTTTATATAGAGAAGGAGTGCAGACTGCTAATATTTTCTTAAAATAATACATAAAATAATAAAAAAAGCATTACACACACTACCGCACTCGCACACGCATATTATACTATTTGTTGATTGTCAGTCTGTAGTCAAATTGAAAAATTTAAAATAAGGTTCTTTATTTTCATATTTTTTTGGTTTTCTTTAAATAAAATTTTTAATTATGGTCGAATTTCGACCTCTGGGCGACCACTAGTATTATGAATTCTCCTAAATTTGAAATTAGCAATTGTAATTTACGTAACATACGTTTTTTATCTCATTTTAAAATATTTATAGTAAATTATACATCATTTCTAGCAACTATGATGTTCATATATTTGGTTGTATTATGATAAGAAAAGATCGCAATTATATTTACTATCCCAGAAGAATCAACATCATTATGTACTTCAGGTTATTTTTCTGTCGTCTTTAACTTTGAATTAAGCCGCTTGCACTACGCCCATAAATATCTTTGGGAGTACGCACATTTAATGATATCGGAAAGCCAGTAATATTTTCTATTCCTACGAACCTCTTCCTTATACGCTTACACAGAGAAAGTTAATGACGCCGGATGAAGAATGCAATTAAAATTTATGTAAGCTAACGTACGCTTGTTTCAAGTAATAATTAAATTTAATAATTGTGTTTGCTCGCAAACGAAAAACAAAAAACTTAAATTACATCGACAAAAAATATACTATAATAATAATAGTAGGTAGACGAATAGTCAAGTAATTACACATTATTTGGGGTAACTCACTCCAAGTGCTTGTCAGAACTCAGTCAAATCTAAATAAGACCATAATTATGACAAGAACCAGCTTTCGATTAAAAATGAATCTTCAAAATCGGGACCTAGTAAAAAGTTAAGAGGTAACATACATTTAAAAATCCAGTCGAATTTATGATCTCTCCCTTTTTTAACCGACTTCCAAAAAAGGAGGAGGTTCTCAATTCGACGGAATTTTTGTTTTTTTATGTATGTTAGCTCAGAACTTTTGACTGGGTGACTGATTTAATTAAAAGGTGTTGCGTGTCATGTGGTCCCATTTAAATTAAATTAACCCTTAAATGCATATTGTTGCCAAAAGTCTACATACTACTTTTGTACTTTTAAAAAGTGTCACATGTGACCAGTTTTTCAGAACGACTGTTTATATCATAGCTAATATCATAATGGTAAAAAAAAAATAGAAGAGGGTCGTTAGAAATTAAAATTTGCGCGCAATTTGATATAACGAAAGTGAAGGTTGGGAAAAGTTGATTGTTTGATAATTGGTGACTTTTGAATTGAGATTTAGCGGAATTTATTGGTCAAAAAGTGTTACAAAAATAAGAAATATGTTTGACGTAAGGTAAGAAACAACTATTATAATGTTTTTTTTGGCAATTTATCCTATATATGTCTCAAGCTTGATTTTTATGTATGTTGCCAAATGTCTACATCATGCGTTTATTGTATTTTGCTTATTTGGGTATAGTTTTGGTATTTTGCTTATTTGGCTTTTCTCTTCAGCATGTCTGGCTCGCTGGCAGAAAAGGAAATTAAGGCAGCTCTTGCTGCTTTAAATGATGGTAAGCTCTCCGAAGATGTTGAAGATTTCGATGATGATAATATCGATTATTATTCAAACGTAGGAGACTTATTAGTTATTACATGAACTAGAAGATAAACCTTTGGACAATAACGAAGACCCTCCCATAGTCAATGAAGAGGAGCACTTGTCAGGTGGTGCATCCACGGCAAAAACCTGTGGCGGGAACCCGGTCTCAAATAAGTACAGGTAATACTGGAGATGGATATCAGTCACTTGTTGGAAGGACAACAAGATGGTGACTTTAGCGTCTACCTACGTCGGTGCTGAGCCCGCAGGCACAGTAAACAGATATGACAAAAAAGACAAAAAGGAAATCACCATACCATGCCCCAAAATCATAAAGGACTACAATGCCCATATGGGATGAGTAGACCTCATGGACAGTTTCTTAGGAAGGTACAGGATCAGAATAAAAAGTCGGAAATGGTACCTTTGGCTTTTTTATGACATGATAGACATGGCGGTTATAAATTCTTGGGTTTTGTATGAGAAAGCTCATATAAATAAAGGGACAAAAAAAATATGATCCTTGGAGAATTTAGGTCTGACTTAGCAGACACATTATGTAAGTATAAAAAGTCTGCCGAAAATAAAAGAGGAAGACCATCCAGTAGCAGTTTAGAAAGAGAATTTGATGCAAAAAAGCACCGAGGACCTATGAAGCCTGTTCCACCTAAAGACGTAAGAACTGATGGGGTGGACCATAATGAGAAACGGTGTAATACAAAAAATAGGTGCAAATTACCAGGTTGCAAGGGGTTTTCACGCACAGAATGCACCAAGTGTCAGGTGGTCCTTTGCCATACAAAGGAAAGAAATTGTTTTGCTGCGTTATATACATAAATAACCCCATGGGTCATAAGATCCATAGGGTTATTTATGTATGAACAAGACTTTTCATCACCTACCTAGACGCATAATGTTGCCAAAAGTCTACATACTGTTTTTTTCAAAAATATACTTTTTATTAATATCAAGATTTTTTTTATTATTTTTCCCTTTATCTGTGACTCAAAATCTATACTGAAATATTTATTTCATAACTATATAAAAAATCATGCATTTAAGGGTTAAGATCTGACAAGTACCTACTTTTAGAGATATCTAATAATGCGTATTTACTTGACTACTTTTTCGTCGACCTACGTTGTATTATAACGCATAATTTTATACTCGGTGTACCGATTTTGATAATTCTTACTTTAATCGAAAGCTAATACTTGTCATGTAGTCTTGTTTAAATTAGATCGAGATCTGATTACAACTTTTTTAATAATCTTTAATAACGCGTATTTATTTGACTATTTTTTCGCCTTATTACGTTGCATTACTTGTCGATGTAATTGAAGTCGGTTTTTTTCGTTTGCGAGCAAACACAATTATTAAATTTATATAAATAACTTTAACGACGCGTTGACGCAGCGGTCACAGCACTGGCTGTTGCGCTGGCGCTCGCGGGTTCATTCGGCTGAATGACGGCGATGACCCTCTATTTTCTTAACGCAAAGAGACCATAGGAGTATTTCTATATGTTCATCGAAGGATAATATGATGTCAATGTCAAGTACGTAAGCGAATATAATTTGTTACGCAATTGAGGTTGTTTTTCGACCGCACTGATTAATCTTCATCTTCTTAATACTATTTAGCAATGGCGTAATCACCCGTGCCATCCCATCTATTTGCTGTTTAAAAGTCACTAACCCATCTAAATTAATAATTCGTTTCATTACAGACTTTATTAATATATTATACTTTCCCTTTTCAGTTCAAAGGACAGTTACACGATTATTGAATTTGCACCATCGCCGCAGATATCTCTCCACCAAGTCGGATTCCACCATTCCATCTTTGGCAGCAGTCAAGTTATCACGAGCAGACATAACGAAACTTTAGCAATTTGGGCCCCAGCGTCTACTCTCGAAAGTTATACCTTTGTATTGCGTTTAGGAATGGTGCTTATCAATTTGATTCACGAATACGCTTTGATCAACTTGCCTCTCGTGAATGGACCAATTAATATAGTGGCAGTTCCGGGCATGTTAAATGGTTATGAAATCGATAGCTGGAACCTACTTACCATCGGGTGAGTGTATTCTTTAAATAGCACGAATAACTGACGGCGCTTTGGCGGAGCGGCAATAGCAACTAAAATTGTTATTATTGTGATTGCATCTGTGTGTGTCCAGACCTCTGTACCAAAAAAAAAAGTCGTAGACTTAACATCTTATTGAAAAATTTATTTGTTAAATTCAGAACACGTCTTCCTCGTAATTAAACGGTTCGAAAACAATAAGATGTTGTTATACATGCAAATACCATAACTCAGAAAGGAGTAGTTTAATTAGCGCAGTCGAAAATTTGGGGTTACAATTTTGTCATTCCTTTTCGTGTTTTTATTGCAATTATTTATTGTCTGTATCAAAAGTATCGATATTTTTTTATGAATATACGTAATATTATTATGTATCTATGTATACAAAATGAACCTTCTCTGATTGTAGTATCTGGGCTATAATCTTTAAAAAAAAAATCTATTGAATTAATTGCTACCTCTATTTTCCTTCTTTAATTTCAACTTTTTTTTCCATATTCTAAAGATTACCGTAAAATGTATTTTAGTTTTTTTTTTTTTTTTTTTTTTACTTAGATTTGATTCAAACATTATAATAATAAATCTACATGGCCTTCGTTTCTCCGATTCTTTTCGTCTGCAGTATAGGATCATAGGATGTTTATTTTATAAATCTTTTCTAGAATGAAAAATTAAATAATGTGAAGCAGTGAAACAGAATTATGTTGTGCGTGTTGTTTACATTGTGGTTATTTGTGAAAATTCTTATTTTTTTAAACTTTTTGTTTCTTTTTATATTAAGAGTTTTTAAAATATATTCATACTCATTAAGATTCGCTTCAAGGACCAGTCGTCTTTATATTGTAAAAGTGCGTGTGTGTGTAAATAAAAAAATAATTAAATTATTATCTACTAATAATTTCACTTAGTTTAAGTCATTAAAGATACAATAATGAAATTAAATAAAAGAATATAACTTTATAATATTTTATATAATGATCCCTTAATGTAGTTTTTCATCAATGCAAACCTATTTAGAAAAATTTTTTGTATAATTTTGTCATTTACCACACATAATTATGCAAGGAAAACAATACAAATATAAAAGTTGTGAACATAAAATGTGCGTCACCTTATTATCATAAACTATAAGGTGACCTTATCGTAATTTTTTCGTACAACTTTAATTTCAGTTACAGCAGATTTTTTGGCACACTCAACGGCCCCCAGTAGGATTTTCTCTTGTGTCGAGGGTCCGGAGAAACACATAATTAATATTACTATGTACTCCTTTGATAATTTCAAATGTTTCGCAGTGACTATAAACTGGCCAATAGTTATGTGTACACGAGCATAAAACAAATCGAGCAGTTGACGTTCGATTTAGCTCAGCAACTGAGTCGGATTTGGCTTGGCAACCCTGGTGAACTGCAACGCACTAGATGGAAAGAAGAATGGTTCAAAGAGGGCGTTGCTACATATATGGCCTATTATTTACAAACACAGGTATTTAAAATATCTTTATAAGTGGGTCAAGGTGTATGTCATCAGTAAAGCGATATAAATTAGTTTTTATATTTGGACATGTTCTGAGTTCAGGGACATGGATTAGTTTTGTTGGTATTCAAATATGGTATAGCCGTATTGTAAAATTGTTTCGTTCTATGACGTTTTCATTTGGTCATATGGTAATATGGGAAGGGATTCCGCCCCCATATGGAGTACTGCTCTCACCTCTAGGTGGGAGCACCGGCATACCAGCTTGGTCCTCTCGACTCAGTTCAAAAGAGAGCTGTGAGAATTGTCGACGATCCAATACTGACGAGCGATATTGAGCCCTTAAGTCTAAGAAGAGATCTTGCATCCCTATGCCGCTTACCATCAGGCGGGCCGTATGCTTGATTGCTACCGTCGTGGTATAAAAAAAAAGATTAACTAGGATAAGAAAGTAAAGTAAATTCTTAGTAGTATTTTGACGCAGTTTATAGTGACCCTGCTTTCTGTTCCGGCTGTTACACAAGCATTAAGCTGCTTAGCTTAGGAACAGACGACCGCTTTTTTTATGTTACTAGGTTGATAACAAGCATACGGCTTAACTGATGGTAAGCAATTACCGTAGCCTATAGACGCCTTCAACACCAGAAGCATCGTAAACGCATTGGCGACCCTATCCACGATTCCCCACCAGGAGCTTTGGTCACCTTACTCAACAAAAGAAATACAACACTGCTAGAAAACAGTATTATTTAGCTGTAATCTTCTGTAAGATCGATATATTACCCCAGTCGGGCTGCTTCATATTTTGAGCAGAAAAAAGCGTATAGCTGCTCATCTGATGGTAAGTGATTAGTGTAGTTTCTAGACGTCTGCAACACCAGAAGCATCGTTAGCACGTTGCCGACCTTACCGCCATCTTTTTTGTCTATGTTCTACAAAGAGATTAGAAGCAAGCCTTGAGTGCCCAAAATTTAATTTCAGTACAATTATGGAGATATATTACAACAAAGACGACCCATTGAGCATTATGGTATACTAATGAAACACAAAGCTATGGCAGTGGACTGGCATCACTCGACACCTGCATTGGCAACCTTTAACAGAACATTGGCGATAGAAATACCATCAAGATACAAAGAACTGGTGACAATGAAAACAGCATCATTATTGTGGATGGTTGAAAATTGGATTGGTTCGGAAAAGTTTCACCAAGCTTTAATAAAATACATAAATAGCAGGTTAGAATAAACATTTATTAGTAAAAAAAAAAACATTTCTTCTTTCGAAATAAAGAATATATATTTTATTCTTTTGTAAATTATAGTACTCTAAGATATAGCATAATTTATATCCCCTGTCTTACATCCTATCCTCTTTTGATATTTCAGAAGAGGAAAATATATTTCCGTAACAGATTTTATGATAAATCTCGACCGTGACACGGTGGAATGTCTCCATCAGTTCTTGAATGGTTCAACGTCATCGAGGGTTCTCAACTCCTGGTTCAATCAGCCTGGGTATCCGGTGGTCAATGTTCAAGTTCTAAGAGATCGATCACCGAATGTTGTACAACTAAAGCAGGTAATCTTAGATTTTTTACTCTCAAGCTTCTGAATTAAGGATTTTTTTTAATAAATGTAAATAATATAAACCAGTATAAGTACAGCGTTTGAAATACCCTAAATGCAACTTCTTATTTTTAATATAACTAGTGGTCGCCCAGAGGTCGAAATTCGACCATAATAAAAAATTTTAATTCAAGAAAACCAAATAATTATGAAAATAAAGAACCTTTTAAAAAAAATTCAACTTGACTACAGAAGTACAGACTTTGACAATCAACAAATAGTATAATATGCGTGTGTGAGTTCTGTAATGTTTGTAATGCCTTTTTTATTAATTTAATGTAGGTGTATTTAATGTATAATTTAAGAAAATATCAGCATTCCGCACTCCTTCTCTACTTACAACTCTCCTCTCTACAACTATGAGTGTGCGAAATTTCATACTCCTACGTAGGTACGCACAATTTCTGTAAAAAGGGGTACAAAGTTTTTGCTTCACGTATTAATATATAGATAACGATTAGCATATAATATATTCTTTTGTTTATTTTATAAATATAAAACTTTATTGTGTCTGCATACTTATATTGGTCCATTGTGCTCTAATAAACATGAGGTAGAACGACAATTACTTTTCTATATGGCCTATTGTTATTTGCCATCGATAATCATAGTTATGGAAATGTCCTTCTCCATGTGAGTGAGCATTGTTAAATTTGATTTCAGAGGAAATTCAGCTTTAGTGAACAAAATAGATTCGATTCGAATTACCTGATCCCAATCTCTTACATCGTTCAAAATAACGGAAACTGCTTCAATTGTCTTCAACCGAGGTTCACTATTGGGAGTCAGACTTACACTTTTAGAGAAAATCTTGGTGGCGGATGGATTATACTTAATAGAAATGCTTCAGGTTTGTTATTTTAATTTAATCTTACATACCCATCTTACACATTTTGGATATCTATACTAATATATAAAGCTGAAGGGTTTGTTTGTTTGTTTGTTTGTTTGTTTGTTTGTTTGTTTGTTTGTTTGAACGCAGTAATCTCTGGAACTACTGGGCCGATTTGAAAAATTGTTTCAGTGTTAGATAGCCCATTTATCGAGGAATGCTATAGGCTATGTATCATCATCAATAGGAGCGGAGTAAATGCCGACGAAGTCGCGCGCAGAAGCTAGTAATTTATAAAGTATGTAAACAAAATTTACATAAAACATCGTTATAAAAAGAAATTTTATAAATATTTATGTCTCTATGTTTACGCTATTACTTAGAAATGAAAAGTATGTAAAGTGTAAATTTAGCTAACATTCTGCAGATATTTATTATTCTTGTATTATTTTCGTTCCTATGAGTCGCGCGGTGAACTTGAAGCGCAACATTGGCACACTAACACGTATCTGAGCAGTAAACTATTTCTGTCTCGCCCACGTCACCAACCAACGCACAGCTCAACTGTTTTGTAAACACTAACTTGTAGTTTATACACACTAACCTGTAGGTAGGTGATAAGTATATGTGTAGAAATGGTAATTAATATTATATGAATGTATCCGCCAACCCGCATTGGAGCAGCGTGGTGGATTAAGCCCTGATCCTTCTCCTACATAGGGAAGAGCCCTATGCCCAACAGTGGGATATTACAGGCTGAATCGTATAAATGTATATGTGTAAGTTATGTAATTTAATGTAAGTATTTGTGTATGTCTGTGTGCATGTATGAGTGTAAGTGTATGTAAAAATAATAATAAAAAACAAAAAAAAAAAAATGTAAAAAAGACCACCAGCGCGGACCACGTCCTAGCTGAACTAGGCAGTCAGCAGTGTTATTATAATTTTTAACCGACTTCAAAAAAGAAGGAGGTTACTCAATTCGACCGTATATATGTTGATTTTTTTATGTATGTTCGGGGATATAATGGACAAAAATTAATCTTTTCAAACTACATTTAAAATAATGGTTATATATCTATAATAATAGTTCTAATTAAATTACTTATTATTTATAGGCTATTATCGAGTAAATTACGATGATGACACTTGGAGACTGATCGCGCAGACTCTAAAACAAGATCACACAACCATCGACGAACTGAACAGAGCACAGGTATGTAATAAAACATCAGAAGTACCTACGTACCTACAAAGGGGCTTATAATTTTGATATTAATATTTTTTTAATATCCTTTGCATAATTATTTATTTAACACGTGCAATAAAGTGTGAAATAAGGAAGAACTTTTGAAATAAGGATAATAATAATATTCTAACTTAAAAATGTCCATAGGCGGCCTTATCACTAAGAGTGATTTCTCACAGGCAACGCCAACAACAGAAAAAATGTAGATAAAATAAACAATAAAATACGAAAATTAATTATTTAAACTAAATATTATATTTTAATTAAAAGTAGGTATTTATATTAAAATTAATATAGTTTTCCGGGTACATGGTAGTTTCATGGACCCTGGGTCTATCGACTGAGAAACAACAATATTATATAAATATAGTAAAATTTACTTACATACATTACTAATAGTATCTGTCGGTACCTGCGCTATAGTCGATATTCACCTACCCTCACTCATTCTATTATTCTAGTCATTCTGCGCAGGTACCGACATATCATTATTTTAAAGTATTTTTAATTTTTAAAATTTCAGATAGTAAACGATGTGTTTGCGCTCTACGCTGCTGGAGATTTACGTGAAGATATCGCTATAGAAGTTTTAGATTACCTGAACAAAGAACTAAGTCTAGTGGTTTGGGAATCGGTTATTTCCGGCTATGAACTATTCAAGATGGAGGACGTCAAAATGACTAAGACGCTGTATGAAGAATGGCAGGTGTGAAATTCAATAATTGGTATTCGCTTGCCGATGAGGCATCATAAAATTAAAACTATGGAGTTGAAATATCATTCTTGACACAAATTGTGTGCATGTATTTTTTTATTTAAAAAAGAAAATTAGATAAACGTATGAAACTAATACACGTGTGTAATAAAGTAATTTATAGAATTAAACAAATTAAATCAAACACAAAAGAAAAATCAAACACGCTCCACGGTTGCTTAAAAACCGAATAAAATCACAAAATTTCGATTCAGCGGGTATATCGTTCTGTAGCTTAATTAGCTAGAGCACCGACACGGTATGAGTTATGACGGGGGTGCGGGTTCGAATCCCGCTGCCGCGCTGGATCGAAATTTTGATATGATAATAAATAACATTTTAAGAATCAAACAGATTGAACAACGTGATTTATAGAGTTTAATATTATTTTTCTATAAGGATTTACATGAAAAATAGAATATTTATCTGTTATTTACGAGTATATTGAACATTGTTAATGTAGCTGTGATCGTGGCGCTTGCAATAAATAAAAAAAAATTAGAAATAAATGGTCAGATATACCGTTTTACAAGTAAATCGTGGCGTTAATAAAATTTAAAAACCAACTTCTAATCGTCATTATCTAGGTATACTATTATCAATTACTTCTATCGTCTATTATGAAAAAGCTGAAGAGTTTATTTGTTTGTTGGAACATGATAATCTCGAGAAGTACTGATTCTAATTGAAAAATATTTTTTTGTGTTGAGTAGTCTATTTACCGAGGAAGGCTATATATAGGGTAACGTAACGACACGTTGGCGCAGCGGTCACAGCACTGGCTGATGCGCTGGCGGTCGCGGGTTCGATTCCCGCTCACGGCAGATATTTGTATTGGCCATATAAATGTTTGTCGTGGTCTGGGCGTTTGTGCTTGTGTATTGTTTGTTTCCGGACCCCCGATACTGGGGAAAATCCTACTGGGGGCCGTTGAGTGTGAAGCGTTTATTTTATTTTAATTTAATTTTTTTTATAATATTTTAATACGTTTTTGTTTTTCAAATTACCTCGGGAGAAATGGCGAGACTCATCTAGTAAATCATAAAATTAAAAATAGTGTTAAAACAATTACAGCAATTGCTTCAAAGGAAAATATCAACATTGTACAGAAGGTTGATGGTGAACATCGAGCAACGGCCAAGTACAAGGTTATTTAGGAGCAGTATTGTCGAATTTGCTTGCGAAATTAAATATAGAACTTGTTTGAACGAAATGAGACGATATTACGCAGATCATAATATTAACGCAAAGACAAGGTAAGGGTACTGATATATACATAACACATTAACTAAACTAACTGTTATTGATGATGCGCACACGTGTCATCACAAGCACATATACATACAATCACCCACACACGTTTACTATAAACACTTATAAATTAGATTGAAAAATATAGATTAGGTAATTCGTTTTATTTTTATCTTTTGTGTTACCCACACATGAGAAAATTATAAACATTTTTAAAATCATATCAAAATTTTTCGATCCAGCTGGATTTGAACCCGCGCCTTCTGACGTGCCGTGTCAGCGCTCTGCCAACTGAGCTATGTAATGGATCCACATCAAGCTGGGTCGAAATTCTTGATATGATGATTTTGGTTTTTAAGCAAACCTTGGTGTAAAAAAAAATTTGATATGATTTTAAAAATGTTTAGATTAGGTAATGTTATTGAAGTGTCAGAATCTTTTATTATAATCAGAATGAATAATTATATTTGTTCATTGTTTAGAGAATAATGTGTATTCTCCTCATTTACGTACTTTAAAATTACCGTAATATCGTATCGTAGTAATATTATAATTATTACCTACATTAGTCTTTGTATAATACTTCTTGGAGTTGGAAGATTAAATGAATAGTCCTTAATCGTAACATAAAACTGATATTTGGTTAAGGTTTTGTAAAGAACTGACAGTATCGAGTTAGCTTTCTTCCTTTTTTTGGTCAGCAAACAGGCGTACGGTTTACCTGATGGTAACCGATTACCGCAGCTTATAGACGTCTGCAACACCAAAAGAATCGCAAGTACGTTGTCGATACTACTCCCAATTCCCCCCAAGAGCTCTAGCTACCATACTAACCACAGAACCACAACACTGCTTGAAAACAGTATTATTTATCTGTGATCTGTAAGGTCGAGGTACTACCCCGGTCGGGCTGCTCCAGGTTTTGAGCAGCAAATTTCCTGCTGTGCTCTACTTCAGTTGTTTCATGTGTTTTTACTATTTTCTTATTTAATTTATATAATAAATGTAGTAATGTTTCTCATTTTAGACTAAATCCAGACTTTCGTAGAGCATGTTATTACACAATTATTCACGACGCCAGAGATAATATTGGAAATAAATTAAACAGATTTGAAATTGAAGACAAGACGATAGCAGAACATAAAGTGTATGTATCTTGACTTTGAAAGTTGATTTTTTTCTGTTCTCAAAAAAAAAAAAAAGGTTGTGTTATCCACTTTTTTATTATTTCTTCAAACAATCAGGTTCTCAATTTTTGATTTTACATTTTTACTGTATGGACCAATTTCGACGAATCTTTTTTATAATCAAATGCTAATTCTTGTCGTGTGGTCCCATTTAAATTTAACCAAGATATGACGAGTGCTTTTTGAGTGATCCCTAATATATTAATAAGTATTTGAAAAAAAAATTCGACCAGTTAAATCTTATTACTTTTCGATGTAATCTGAAACACGATTATATAATATTTCCTATAGTTACTGTAACAAAAATAATTGCTTACTTAATTTTTAAGGCGCGAGGAGAACAGGTTTTTCTACAGAATTCCAGTTGGTATACCTAAACCATTACCGATTATGATGTCGACCACTACTACGACGACAACCGAGGTAAGGAAACATTTGTCTATTGTTTCTTGTTGACCGTTCTGGACTGGTGTGTACTCCGTCTGTTACTGAATATTTGTTTCTAGTGTGTATGTCCTGCTGGGTTACCCACCATGTGAACAGTCCACATGATGGTAAGCGATTTCCGTAGCCTATAGACGCCTGCAAAACCAGAAGCATCGCAAGCGCGTTGCCGACCCTATCCCCAATTCCCCCCAGGAGCTCTGGTCACCTTACTTACCAACAGGAACACGATACTGCTTGAAAACAGTATTATTCAGCTGTGGTCTTCTGTAAGGTCGAGGTACTACCCCAGTCGGGCTGCTCCATATTTTGAGCAGGAAATTTCCTGCTGTGCCCTACCTCAGTTAAGATTATTATTTATTTGTAATATAAAGATGGATGATTTTTTTTTTAATTCAGATGAAGAATATTTATGCATGTCAAATTGTTACTCCAAAATGTAACATTTGTTCTTTTTCGTGTGAATTTTTCAAAAAGCTATTCTTGGTCGTCAATGGTGTTCGTATTAAACGATTTCATCTTATTCTGAATCTGTTTGAAATTAAAATTTAACTTTTGGTTTTGTAGATTAATATATTTTAATGTTTTCAGGTCACGTTGAAACCGACATCAAAACCACCTAATCGAGGCGTTGCACTTTCCACATCGCCATTCTCATTCATTTTAGCCATTTATTTATTTTTTATTTTAAGATAGAAGATATTGTAATGTTATAATATCAATTTATAATATTTAATAACTTAAAAATGAAAAGATCGTAGTTTGTTACTTGATATTTTCATTATATTATAGGTAAGTATTTCGATTCAAATGTGGTAACTTCTGAACGACTACATCAAAATTAATAATTCTTTTCTTTGCAAGAACTAGGTTAACAAAAATGTTAAACTCATAAAAAATATTCAAGTATAAACTTCGTAATTAATTTTGACACATTATGAACATTAATTATAACAAAAAAAATAAAGCGTTGACGTAGCGGACACAGCTCTGGCTTGTGTGGCGCCGCGCATGGCTAACGTTTGTATCGACCATACAGATGTTTGTGTGTCTGGTCGTCGTGGTCTGGGCGTTTGTGCTTGTGTATTGTGTGTGTTTCCGGACCCCCGACACGGGAGAAAATCCTACTGGGGGCCGTTGAAAGTGAGGCGTTTATTGTCATTCGAAATCAAAATAATAAATTATAATTGAACGAATTCTACAATATAAATAATATTCTAAAACTTTTCGAGTTTACTTAGTGACTATAATAAGTGTACCAACATGTGCTACACCGTTACAAATAGTGAGCGTCGATTTACGTTTTTACTTTAGAGTACTCGTAATTTGATTCATTTACTGTACTAGAAGATTTTACTTTATAAATATAACGGTAAATGTTCATAAGGTAAACTCCAGTCGCACGTCGGTGGTGAGACCATACACTTTTTTTATTACAACTGAAACTTCCCGTACATTTTATCTTCGTATTCAAAGGTGTAATAAAGAAAAAATAGATTCTGTTATGCCTAGTTCGCATTAGGCTAGTATTTTAGTCGAGTAGCGAGTAATTTAGTAGCTAAACGTGTCTGAACACCAAAAATTTAGTCGAGTAATTTAGTAAGGAATATAGTCGAGTCGATCCATTTTATTCTATTTTTATCGGGCGAGTAGCGAGTAGCACCTCCCACTAGGCATCCGCGCTCACTGGCGCTTGACTGGCGCACCGGATAAACAAGTCCGAACACGTCGATTTAGTCGAGTTCATTAGTTAACTAGGTAATTACCGCAAAAATGTCGTTTCGCTGGAGTGAAGAACAAACTTTAAAATTTGTTTCTAAATATCTAAAACATGAATGCTTGTGGAATATTAAGTCTCCACATTATAAAAACAAACAAATTAAACAATTCGCATACTTTGATTTAGAAAATGCAATGACTATACCCGGATTTGGTAAAAAGGAAATTAAATTGGATATTTTTTATTAAATTAAATTTTTTTTATAAAATTTAATTAAATTGAAATTTTCGTATCCATAGCTTCTTTTTATTAGCTATACAAATTTCCTTATCTACCTCTTCTAAAATCACCGTTAAGATTAGCTTAACTACTTTATTTATTTTTTGTGCTTTATGCTGTTCGTCTTACAAAACTGAAAACACTTGTGAGATGTACCTTCTCGAACGGAGCGAACGGTTTTGGGACAGTAGCGAGTAATTTCACTACTAAATTACTCGCTACTCGACTAAAATACTAGCCTAATGCGAACTAGGCATTACAGTTGATGTCTGCGCTTATTACAATTGGTATTGCTTAAATAATTAAATGTTAGTAAAAGTATCGCTTATTGTAACGAAATTCTTCATATTTAACTTGTAGATGTTATATGTTAAAATAATAAATTAATGTAATTTTCATTTGTTATTTTCTGATATATTTTTTTAATATTATTTTCAATTATATGCTCTAGTCAACGAGTTAAAAGGCCATAATTAAACAAGTATAATATTTATCTAGCTTAAATTTATTTCCTTACATCGTGTACATAAAATATGGTATATTTATAACGAATTTTATATTTTAAATAAAGTTTAAGATTACACAATGTTTTTAATTTATTAAATAATTCAATTTTGTAGCAAGAGGACGCGTTTGCTAGAGATTGAAATAATAATAAATGATATCTATAATTAATATAATTACGATTAACATTTAAATTACAAATTAAAAAAATATTGATATTTTAAGCGGAAATGCAGTAAAATTAATTAAAATATAACTTAGAAAGATTAATAACTTAAACTAATAATTCACTTTGTGCAATACTGACGTGTACCTATTAAAACAATAATACTCTTATAGTCGATTATAATATAAACCTAAAGTAAGGTAACAATAAAAATTAATAATAAAAGAGTGTTATAAAAATAATCAAACTATCTGGTTACGGATATATTTGTAACAAGATGTGATCATTCGAATAATAAATAGCCAAATGTAAATTATAATAAAATGGTTCACCATTTTCTAACTACATATGCTATCTTAAAATATATAGCAAAGAGTTTCGTAACTGTTAAAAATAACTATATTCCTAATTAGGATATAAAATAAATAACAAAACTTATAACTATCCCGCCTGATTAAATTTACGTCTACGAAAAGTACGATAGTTATACAAGTAAACATGATTAAATAACAATACAATAATTATACAAATAAACATCATTAAAATTTAAAAAAAAAACCCCTACGCAAAAATAAACATTAATTTGTGTTATCTGCAAACCATTCTAGTCACAGGACCGGTTAAAGTGGCCATATTACAAATCATAACGTGAACTGCATTACTTATTGAATCTAACTTAGTGAAGCCAAACACGATATGACTTTTCTAAGTTTTTGAAGAGTTGAGTTATTTGCAGACAAATCTGGTTGACACGGTTGGACATTTTGATGATTATACTGACGTATGTGATGCGTTCAGTCGAATAAGTATACAAAAAAAAAAACTGGAAATGTGTTACGTCAATTTGTAATAGAGCTGGTATTCTTCAATTTGCTGGATGAAGACTTACCAGTTATATTTTGTTTATCGCTTATATTATAAGGTAAAAGCAATATGTATTGTAAATAATAATATATCACGTAAAATCCCATTGAAATCGGTCTATCTGTTTGACAGCCAAGATGGCTTAGACATACATTAATCGTTAAACCTGTAAACCTAATAACACGTCTTAAATGCTAAATATTATTTATGTTTAACAAGTAGCTTATCTAATTAATAAAGAAAGTAATTAATAAAGACAAAGTTATTAGTAATGAAGATACAAATACAGTAGGTGCGTGATTCAAATCAATCCAGTCGTAAACCTCCTGTAGATAGTTATCGTTCCATTGAATATTTTGATTAGCGTTTTGTTGAAGGCTTAAAGCTAAGTCACGTGAGTCGCCTAAAGTGTCTATTGCTGCTACAGAGTTGACCCAAATTTCGTACTGAAATTTTATTATAAATTTAAAATAGAACAATAAGTCAAAAACACAATCAAATTTTACTTTATTTAAGTAGGCATTAAAAGCATTTTTGAATCGTCGTTAATTTTACACAAGAAAAAAAATGCATTTAACAAACAAAAATTGTATTTTTTTTCTATGAATTAATTACGTTATTACGCTGTAAAAGATTGTACCAAAAAAGTTTTTTTTATGAATTATCGATATTGCGTACTAGTTACATACGAATACCAGAAGCAAGCAGAAGCAGTGCAATGAAATGAAAGCAGTATAATTTTACTGTGATCTCTTGTAAGTTATCACAGCGAAATGATAATTAGAAGCATCGCAAAACCGTAACGTTGTTGACCTTACACCCGACCATCCCATGATTTTTTATTTTTTAAAAAATTTATAATCGGCAAACAAGCGTACGGCTCACCTGATGGTAAGCGATTACCGTAGCTTATAGACGCCTGCAACGCCAGAAGTATCGCAAGCGCGTTGCCGACCCTATCCCAAATCCCCCAGGAGCTCTGGTCACCTTACTCACCAACAGGAACACAATACTGCTTGAAAACAGTATTATTTAGCTGTGATCTTCTGTAAGGTCGAGGTCGACCCCAGTCGGGCTGCTCCATATTTTGAGCAGGAAATTTCCTGCTGTGCCCTACCTCAGTTGAGTTCTAGCTACCATACTCAACTCAGAAACACAAAACTTTTTGAGAGTAGTATTTAGCTGTGATCTTCGGTAAGGTTGAAAAACTTCTCCAGTCGGACTGCTCCAGATTTTGAGGAGGATAATTCCTGCTGTAGCCTATTTCAGTAGATCATTATTTGTTTGTACTAAAAATGCATGATTTTTTTTTAATTTTTTATTTCAGATAAAGAATTTTATGCGTGTTAAATTGAGATTCCATTTGACGTTATACGTTTGAAATTCATATTCCAAAATATAAGATTTGTTATTTTTTGTGTGAATTTTTCAAAAATCGATAATTTAGTTTCACCACTAAAAATTGATCCAAATTATAAAATATAAAGTGTAAGCTACCAAATCCTAAATAATTTTGAGACATTATTTAATAGATGAAGAATAAGCTTCGAGCGATCGCTATCAGGTGTACATGAAAACAACCGGGACCGACGGCTTAACGTGCTCTCCGAGGCACGGTGGACAGGACCACAAGGACTGCACAAACACCCAGACCACGACACACACATGTGTGTGTCGTGGTCTGGGTGTGTATGGCCAATATAAATGTTTGTCATGTGCGGGGACCGAATCGTCTTTTTCATAAGCCGATCATCAATTGCTACAGTTAGTTATGAAGCTTTAGTTTATGACAATCGTTTTTGTGTAGAGAGAAGAAAGGTTCATTGACATCGAAGGACTTGAGCTCGATACGTACTCGGAGCTAAATTTTATTTATACTAATTTTTGAAACCGCCTGTTTGTTATTCCTAGCAGATCTCTCCATCGCGCCTCAAGGAGCACATGTAACACCTTATAAGAATCTTTAATCTTGACAAGAAATTTTAAAGCCATCTGAAGCAGGTATTTAAAAGTCAGAAGGAGTGTTTCAGATTAAAATTCACATTATAAATAGTTATAGAAAAATGTAAGTTATACAATATACGTACTTCATTATAAAGATCTTGAGTGATCAAATTTTCAGCCATAATATGAAGGACCTCTTCAAGTTTTTCGGGACCCCCATACCTAAAATGTTTAATAAAACATAATTTATAAGTACTGTTTAACTATAGATTAGTTAGCCTACCTAACCTGAAATGGATGCGACACAACAATGTTTAACGTTCAATCTCGACCGTCTTTTCCTAAATCAGTGTAACTCTATGCCGGCTAGGCTGATAGATACAAGTGATGTGAACCGATTACGATTTTGAACACCGAAAATACCGATTACCGACAGGTACCGATAAGTACCTGGGTGACCGAGCCTAGCTCGGTATTTTTTTTTTTTTTTTGTTTGTTTTTTTTCTCGGTATTTTTATATTTTAATTTTATTTAAAGAATAAATCACGAGTGAAATTTAAAAAAAAAAAGAAAAAACAATAATCTGGAGACTGAGATTTGAACCCGGGTCAACACGATTCGATACCCGCCGATTACCTAATTATTAAGCTATTACAGCTATGTTGACATCGGTGAAATTAAGCTTCGTATTCTAATGGTATTTTTTCATTGCCAAAAACAGGGATAAAACTACATTTTTTTAAAATGAATCCTAGCTAGATCAATTTTTCGCCCCGAAATCCCCTGCATACTAAATTTCACGAAAATCGTTGGAGCCGATTCCGAGATTCAGATACAAGATAAAGATAATGTCAGATAAAGATACAAGAATTGCTCGTTTAATAGTATAAGATATCTATTCAATTACGAAGCTTCACAATGTTTTTTTTAATAGAATTAGAAATTAGTTCCATATTATTATTAAAATACTTACATAGTTCTTATAGCGTTAGTGTTGCCACGAAGGAAGGTCAAAGCTAGATAAGCATTATCTTCACTCGAAGAAGCTACCGCTTCAAATATCTTTATTCTTTCCGCTAAATCATATTGGCTATCTGCCTCTACCGTGTCTGTAAGAAATCTAATACAAGAAATATTAACAATAACTATTCTTTCATTCTAATCTTAATTCTTAAATGAAAAAATATCGTAATTTAGCAAAAAATTAATGTCACAAATGATGGTAATTCAAAATGACGAGACATCGTAACTTTTTTATTAATCTAGGCGTATGATATTGATATTGTTGTATATTTTTCTTTCAAAATAAGGGTAGGTATTATACCATATTTTTTAAAGAAAAAATGCAAAGATATTGACGTGCATCAAACATAATTATATACAGGATGAACGGTAATAGGTGTAAAAGCACTGGAGGGGTTAAAGTATAGCTCGTATCCTATCTATCTATGTATGGAATACCCCATCCAAAAACAATGGTTCTGGAGTTATTAATTTTTTTAACATTTTAAAAAAAATTCCCAATTTTCAAGGAAAAAATTCGATGACTTTATTTCTTACTTATTTCTATACAAACTTTAATGTGGTAATTATTGTATAATCATTGTTTTATTAAATTCAATTAATAATCATCACTTAGAGGCTAAAACTTTTAAATTAAGGTCTTTGAAAGTCGTGACAGTAAAAATAAGGCGTCATACTCATTCGTCATTTTCATTTAATCGTAGGATAAAATATTGTTAATAAAAAATACGTACAAAACGCATAAATAAGTACCTAAATTCAATACCTATCCGACAAGGTATAATAAAGTACCTACATAAAGTTTCTAAAATTTAGAAAAAAACACTGGGTAATAAAACCAAGTACCATGAAATGTCAAGCTGTAGAGACAGACTAGAGACTCATAAATAATACATTTAAATTGTGTTTTTACTAGGAAAGTTTTGGGCTAGTTCTGATTTCTTTTATTCTGTATGTATTTTGGGGTGCTGAATCTGAATCTGAGGTTTTCGGATAAAATTTAGTGACGCAACACTGAAAAAATCGCAAAAAAAAAGCAAAAAAATATCTGCTCTTCTTTGGTTTTTTGACTAAAAGTCGAAAACTATTAAATTTTAGTAGTTTGTTTACAAAAATTAAAGTACTTAAAATATGGTATGCTTAATCGCCACCGAAGAAGATTTGCAGAGACCGCTGAAAATTGCCAATTTTCAACTCGCGTTTGAGACCAAACGATTGGTCTGACAAAATTAACTAACCAATGATATTTGTAGAGAATTTTAAGTACTTTAATTTTTGATCAGAGAATCCCTGATGCGATATAAAACTTTAAGTCTATAAAAACAAGCTCGTACTATATTAGACACGTGCGATTCGAATCGCATATTCTCGTCCAATAATAGTCCAAGGTTCCGTATTTCACATACACCCTCAATCCTGCTACCGTTTATTTCGAGAGAAAGGGATTTGCTCTTCACTAATTGCACTTGGTGCGGCTACCAAGGACTATATATTTTGTTTTATTTGGGTTCAAAACCAGCGCATTTGATTTCGACCAATTAAAAATGCGTTCTAAGTCATTGTTAATTAAGCGTAAAGATTCTTCCAACTCATGTGGCTTGAAAGATAGGTAGATTTGTATATCGTCAGCATATATGTGATACCTACAGTGTCGTATAGATTTAATAACGTCTCCCGAATATATGCTGAACAATATGGGTCCTAGTATGGATCCCTGTGGGACTCCTCTATCAAAGGGGCTGCGCCGCGATCGAATCACATTTTCCTTCTCATTTTTAAATTGGTGTCTATTTTGTAAATAGCTTGCGAACCATAAGACAACGGCCTCCTCCAATCCATAATATCGTAGTTTTGCTAGAAGTAAGCCGATGTTAATGGCATCAAAGGCTCGAGAAAAATCAAGTAATACCATTATGGTTACCTTACCATCATCTTGGGCGTGAAGTACATCATCCAGCACACTCACGAGAGCCGTAGCGGTACTATGGTGCCTCCTGAATCCCGATTGCAATGTAGGTAATATATCGTTACGCTCTAGATAGTCCACTAATTGCCTACAGATAACCTTTTCTAGTATCTTAGAAGTACATGGTAAGATACTTATGGGCCTTGAATCTTTAAATTCTAAGGGGCTAGGTATTTTTGGAATAGGGCGAACCACGGCATCACACCACATACTCGGAAAGGTGGAGGATAATATACTCTTGTTTATGAGTGTTGTTAATGTACTCGATATATGATGAAACGATAGAGTCAACATATTATTATTATCTAGCGAGATGTCATCAATACCAGTTGCATTGGATCTTAATTCTCGTATAGCTTGAGTTATATTTCTTTCGGTCACAATTTGAAATTTAAATATTATTCCATACATAGATAGATAGGAGCTATACTTTAACCCCTCCATAGCTTTTACGCCTATTACCGTTCACCTGTAGATAGGACTTACGGAGGCATAGAAAATAAAATCTTACCCATTAATAAAACTAAAATCTTGAGAACAGGCCAAGGATTGAAGTATCACAAGACGTTCGTATTTGGAATTTTCGTTTGACATGTGATCTATAAGGGCTTGTCTTACTCTTTCATCTCCTTCCATAATCATAGTACAGTATACTGCTGGCCTTAACTCATGCGGTATATTAGTATTTCTGTAAAAATTTAGAAGATTTACAATAAATTTTACTTTTATCATCAAATAGTCAGAATCTCATCCTTCGGATCACTTATGGGATTATTTCAAAATCAGGCATGGATGCTAAAGTCAGGATGATTAATAAACTATATATTTAGTTCAAACTGGATACAGGTGATCCCAAACCTTTAAAAACCTCGTACAGTGTAAGACTTAAAGCTCAGTTCACTATACTGCTCCCATTTAGAACTTAGAAAAGTCCCTTGATACCAATCTAGATAATTCCGTATATGCCATCAATGATCGTTATTTTTTCCAAGACATGGTGGGCAGACTCAAACAAACAAACGCCTAGATCTACTATCTACTCGTAAACTCATTAGCTCCCACTATCTTCTCAATCATTGCCAAACTCAAACCATCATTGTTTTGGCATTTTTTGTCACTACTATACCAGAAGAGGTTATCAGATCAAGAATAATGTTATTTTAAAAATTGTTTAAAATTAATTAAGTAGATACATACATGGCTTCAAGATCATTAGGGTCATAGAACAAGTCTACTGCAGCGGCGATGCAAGGTTCGTATCCAGAACGACAAGCAAAATCCATCACTAATCCTCTGGTGAGGATATTCATTGGTGGATCTTGTGGGTTATATGGCCCAAAACCATATTCTTCTTCGACTAAAGTGATGATTCTTGTTATCAATTTCTATTAAAAAAAATGTTTATTAATAATCACTAAAAACAATTGTTAGGTACGGTTAGTATTAAAATTACACCCTTAACCCTTTTGCGTTAAAAAGTGAAAATGGTAAATGTTTATTTATAAAGACTGTTCATTAATAACGATGCAGTACTGCAATTGAACAGTGTGGTGTTTTGGTATAATACTACTTTCAAGTTGTGCTGTGTTTCTGTGCCGAGTAAGGTGACCAGAGCTTTTAGTGTTTAGGGCTCTTAGGGTTAGGGGTTAAGGGTAGGTTAGGCAACGCGCTTGCGGTGCTTCTGGTGTTGCAGGCGTCTATAGGCTTCGGTAATCGCTTACCATACGGTACTAATAAATATATACTAATTATATTTACTTACAGTACGGTTTTTTTCATTAACGGTACGGTTTTTTTCGTTTACGTTACTAATAAATATATATAAATTATACTTACTAAAAATATAGAGTCATCTAGGTCATCACTAGATGATGCAAATGGAATAAGTCGTTTTTTCAAAAAATCTACATTTCTAACAAACGCACGCCAAACAGCGTAATCCAATTCGTTTTCCATGGTAAGTGCGATACGAAGTGCAATGTCGTAGTCGAGTTCACCAGCACGAGCCAAATTGAAAGAATCGTCAACTAGCTAAAATATATAAATAAATTTTAAATGATGATATAATATGTATTGGTTTCAAAGTGATACAAATTATAAAGTATATATTATAAAGTAGAAAGTAGAGTAGATTTTTTAAACTGGTTTCTATTAAGTCGGATATTTGTATTCGTAATAGTTGTGTTTACTCGCAAATGAAAAAAAAACCGTCTTCAATTACTTACATTGTCACGTGATAAAACTTAGGTAGTCAGTAAACTTGACAAATACGTATTATTAGGGATTACTCAAACAGTACTTGCCAATTTCCACCATTAAATAGGACTAGGTGACAAACACCAGCTTTAAATTGAAAAAAAAAATTGTCTAGCAATTTAATTAAAAATTTATATCAGTTACATAATGAAAATTTTGAATACTTACTGAAGCACGATTTAACGAATGTATTTCTTGCCTTTGTTCTGGATCTTCTAAAGCGAGAATAATTCTTTCCCACAAATCTGGACTATAATTGACGCGGTAGTAACCTAAAAAAATATGTACATAATTATATTTTTCAAGCAATTCAAATGAATTAATAATTTCATAAAATCAATTCTATACGTACTAGCATTTTCAATTTTTTTTTTTTTTTAATTTAAAATATACAATTTATTTAACTCATTAAACATTATACATATTTACAAGTCACAACTTAAGAAATAAATATTTACAGATAGTTTTGATACAAATCATGTCCGCGTGGAATTGTGCCAAGAATGCTGGCAGCATTTCCCCGTTGAATGGCTATGCCGATTCTCTGGGCAAAAAATGCACCAGCCCTCTTGTCACCAGTGGAGGCAATAAGGCGAGGAGTTATCTCATTTAAGAATTTTTTTGCACTGCTACTCCAAGGTCCAAGTGTTTCGACTGCAAACGGCACAAAGATGTAATTTCGAATAGTGACGAATATTTGTGCCGTTTCGTCGTTTCAGCTTTTTCCGCCGCGGCACCCGCTTTTAAGGCTATTTCCCTGACATGAGACGGAGCAAGTGTGTCAACGCAGGTTGCGTCCCACAAAAGCGCCCGTCCCCTTTCCCAGGGAACCAACGTCAGTCCATCAGGTCTCTTGCCATCATCGCGACTAATTCCAGTAGGCTCGATAAGAGCAGGAACGTCGATGGTGGCAAGAGCTCTTTTTATGGTATCATTTAGGGAACCGTGGCGGGAAAACCTACCCGAACTCTTGTTGCAGGAAAGGCCGTGTAGTCCGAAATAATCTACCTCCTTTCCGCATGGACATCTGTGTTCAAAGCACAGTGGAGCTCCCAACCGGAGACCAACAGCAACTCTAAAACTTATTTTCAATTGTAATTTTGAGATCGAATATTTTTTACAACTTACCCTGCCCTTGTAAGTTCATTATAATCCATTCCTCGCCTATATCAGAAGGAATTGTTAAGTTAGGGTTGTTCATAAGCCTTGTGGCATGAAGGTTATCAAATTGTGGTTCAGAGCCTGTCGTAAATGTAATCGGAATATTATACGTCCTTGTGACCACAGTCGAATAACTGAAACGTCTCTAAAACAAATGAATGAAATTAATTAAAATTAACAACATAACATATATATATTCACGCCTGTATCCCAGAGGGGTAGGCAGAGATTACGTTCCTCCACCTGCCACGATCCTGACAAACCTCTCGTGCCTCATCTACAGTCATACATCTTCTCATACACTGTCGGCGATTGTGCGTACTTCTTACTTGGCCGATTTCCAAGACTTCTCGAATTTAATCCTCGAAAGTCCTTCTTGGACGGCCTTTCGGAACCACGCCCGCCAATTTACTTTTGTAAATACCTTTCGTAACCCTACTCTCACTTATCCTTTCAATATGTCCAAACCAACGCAGCATCCCCTTTCTTACTTTCATAACCTTCTTTCAAGCCACATTTTTCCCTTATCACACTATTTCTTACTCTATCAACCAGTCTTAAGCCACACATATTACGCAAAGAGCGCATTTCTACCGCATTCAATCTACTTTCATTCTTCTTCTGCCACACCCAACATTCATTTCCATAGGTCAATGTGGGGATGAGCACCCCCTCATAAATCGCCAACCTTGCCTTGTTTGACATTTATTTAATCAATAAAATACCTGACTTAAATTTATTGTTCCATCGCTCAATGAAACACTAAGAATGGGGTAGCCAGGAGCCGTAACCCAGGATGATATGAAGTTATTTTGATTTATGCCTGCACTTTGAACTGCGTCGTAAAAGCCTTGTGAAGTAATTGGAACGAATGCTCTGTGATGGAAATGAGTATCATATTACAAATAGGAAATTTAAAATTGTATATTGTTTTATTCATTTGTAAAAATATTAATTTTAACTGGGGACGTCGCATAACTATAAAATGCTAAGATTTATTTTATAATTTTTTATTATTATATTGTCGAAATCTAATTAAAAATAGTAAATTAACATCATCAGAATAAAAAATTAGATCTTGATTAAAATTAATATGTTTTAGAGATAGGGTACTGCAGGTAATATCCTGTTTAAAATCTGGAGCAGCCTGATGGTGGTGAGTAAGTAGCCAGGGCTCCAGGGGAGGCCTTAATATCTTCTTAGTTTGTCAGATGGCTTAACCTTATCTACATATTACCTGTTATTAAGGAGGGTTCTTGCAGCTTCTTGTATAAAATCAGTTTCAGCATTAGCAGGACCAAGACTTAATCTAGCCATTCTCAATATAGCTGGTGCTTTGTATTTCATTATCCCATTTATATGTTGTCTAATATCGACTTCGGCATAAATGTCTCCAGATAATTCTAGGGGGTGAGCATTGTTGTAAGAGTCAAGAATAAGACTTTCTTGAATAACATCTGTTGTAAATACCGAATCCATATCGATACGTAAAGGATCATCGTCAGTTTGAAACTGTAAAATATCAGGAAAATAAAGTTTAGGTTTTTTAGTAAACATGCTTTTTCTAACGGCTTTACTCTTTCCTAGTTTAGGGGCCAAGATTCCTACTTGTTTTGTAATACTGATTTTTACAAATAATTTTATATAATTCATTTACATTTTTCTTAAAATAATGTTACTCAAATACAAATTGGATTAATAAAACCGATTCTATACCGCAGTTTAATATGTTTAAGTTAGATTTGGAATACTTAAAATATACTACTTATGTAAAAGAATCTGTCTGAATTTCAAGATATTGAATACAGTTTTTTTTTTTAAATTATATCATGAAATATTTAACCAAATAAAGTAATTTATAGTCACGAAAAATAAATAATGATAACGCAACATTACACAAAAAGTAAAAAAAATATGTTTAGGTATATCTATACTAATATATAAAGCTGAAGAGTTTGTTTGTTTGTTTGTTTGTTTGTTTGTTTGTTTGTTTGTTTGAACGCGGTAATCTCTGGTTCTACTGGGCCGATTTGAAAAATTCTTTCAGTGTTAGATAGCCCATTTATCGAGGAAGGCTATAGGCTATATATCATCACGCTAAGACCAATAGGAGCGGAGTCCACGCCAACGAAGTCGCACGCAGAAGCTAGTATTATATAAAGACACGCTGAATATTTCGCTAACCGCAAAACACGAGACCGGTTGGACTAATTTGCCTATATTTCTTTATTTTTTATTTATTTATACGTTTTCTATTACCTTTGTAGACGATTCCTACGAATTGAATGTTTAGAAAATTGTGCAAAAGTTTAAAATTTCAGAAAACGATTATTTCAATTCATAATTGGGTCAGATAGTATAGGTACGTATAAAATATAAATATATTTATTATATTAGAAAAATTTGACTTACATTTTTTACCACCTCATATGCTGCATAAGTTGTTAGAGCAGACGTGATCCACTGATATCGCCAGTTCTCTATACGTAATACGTATCCAAACCATTGTCTCGCAAGAGCTTCGGCTGTCTTTACAAACATTAATTTTCTCTGCGTTATTGAACCATTTTCTTCAGTTAGAATGTAAGGTTCCCTGTAGATTACATAATAATTTTTTCGATATACTAAACTTTATTGATAAACTTAAAACATGATTTTTATTTTTATTTATTTATTTTTATTTAACAATTTATTATACGTACAAAACTATATACATAATATAATTGTCATGGAGACTCACGTATAATGGATGTGCTTATCTCTATAAGAGATTTCTTCCAGCACATCCAAAAAGGAACGGTAACAGATAGAAACTAAAGTAGGTAGTACGTAAAGTAGGTAGTAGGTAGGTAGATGTACAATAAGAAATCATTAACACACAACACACTTATACGAGTATATATATATACACAAAAAAATACGCTAACACTTTTTAGAGATTTCACTTATATGTTTGGACCAGGATAACTCTCGGCTAAAATGAAGACCTAGATTTTTTACTGTGTGGACATAATTTATATATATACGCCATTATACGTCACGATAGGAATATTGTAAGTAGAAAGGCAAGAGTGCATATAACGGCTACCAACAATCAGCGCCTGTGATTTTGTGGGGTTAACGACAAGACCAAAACACTCAGCCCAGTAGCTAATACGATAACATTTATATAAGAAATAGCTGCCGTAACATCCGCAACACTAAAGTGGCGATACAATTGTAGATCATCAGCAGAGAGGGGAAAATTGGAAGAGATTACCGATGTAATTGTATTGATGAAAATAGAGAATAGTAAGGGAGACAAAACGCCACCTTGAGGAACACCCGTCTAAGAGTGCACCAATTTGAATAGCTTTCACTCAAACAAACACACTGTGAGCAATCCCGGGGATAAGAATCGAACCAGCTACACGCAGAGAAAGAAATATTTAAAGATCTTAAAATACTTAATAAAATATCAAAATCCACAGAATTGAATGCATTGCTAACAACAACCGTAAGATTCTGATTCTCCATGGCAAATCTGATATCCTCCGAAACCTGTAAGTAACAGTGCTTTGTCCCGATCGGAATCCAGAGTGCCAAGGGTTCAGAAGACAGTTAGTTAGCAAGTATCGAGACATCTGGTCATGAAAAATATGCATTGTTATCAGGGTTCCGTACCCAAAGGGTAGAAACGGAACCCTATTACTAAGACTTCGCTGTCTGTCCGTCCATCCATCCGTCCGTCCAGCCGTCCGTCTTTCTGTCACTAGGCTGTATCTCCAGAACGGTGATAGCTAGACAGTTGAAATTTTCACAAATTATGTATTTCTGTTGTCGCTATAAGAACAAATACTAAAAACAAAATTAAATAAATATTAAAGGGGGCTCCCATACAACAAACACGATATTTTGCCCTTTTTTGCTCGATATCAATAAATGGTAACAGGTAGGCACTTGAAATACTCACAAAATACTTAATTGTATATTTACTTTAATAACAAATAATAATAAAATTAAAATATAAAAAAATATTTAGGGGGCTTATACAACAAAAGTGACTTTTTTGCCGCTTTTTGCCCGATATTAAAACCAATGTACCTACTTACTGTTGTTTACCTAGTCAATGGTACAGAACCCTTCGTGCACGAGTCAGACTCGCTCTTGGACGATTTTTTTATTTATTGAGTGATTTTAAATAACTACAAAGGTAATTTTTTATAAGTTAAAGTTAACGTTTCATATTCGAATTCTACTAATAGAATGAAGAGCCTATGCCGGGGTTGGTGAATGCATACAAAAATAATACAAACGTCTAAACACCAAAACATATTTGTATGGCCTACACAAATATTTGTCTTATGAGGGCATCGAAGAGTTTCGCGCAATTACTGAGACCACACACGCCTACAAATTGTCAACTATCAAATAATCATATAACCTTTTTAATAAATAAATGTTCTTATAGTTTACTTCTCATGCAAAACACACATAACAACAAATCTATTAATGCTAGTGCATCGTCTTACGACGAACTTATATCTGGAAATGGTACTAGCTTTGTAAATTCGTAACATTAAAAACTTATAAACGTTGCTCAAACATTGTTTGAAGCGCTTATTACGGTGCAGTTAATATGTTTTATTACAAATTAGGATTTACATAAAAGGGTATAAAGAACTTACCAAAGAATCACAGTCGATAAGGCGTACGAATCTCGTGATATATCTGGCACAGCCATCACGTGCAAAGTTGGATCTTGATTTTGTACAATTTCTGAGTGAGGCTGGTTTGTCCATTCATTTAAAGCAGTATAAAAATTGGTTAACATATCTGAAGCTAGGTAAAACAGATTTTGGACACCAGGGCGAACGTATAAAAGCACCCTTGATTCAACCAATTGGGTGGCTATCTGCAGGTTATGTGATACCATACCCCAAAGATAACTAGGTGCTTCTAAAGGCCGGAACGTGATCCTAAAATTTAAATCAGAATTATAAGATAGCTAGCTATTAACAATACGTTATTGTTTAAAATGGCAAAATTGACCGCCATTATTTTTAACTAGCTTCTGCGCGCGACTTCGTCGGCGTGGACTCCGCTCCTATTGGTCTTAGCGTGATGATACACGCTAGCCTATAGCCTTTCTCGATAAATGAGCTATCTAACACTGAAAGAATTATTCAAATCGGCCCAGTAGTTCCAGAGATTACCGCGTTCAAACAAACAAACAAACAAACAAACAATCAATCAAACAAACAAACTCTTCAGCTTTATATATTAGTATAGATTGACTACTAAAACCAGGAGAGTAGTATTTTTATTAGGTATATAACAAGATTGTTGAGATTCACTCGGTACTTACATCCCTTCTGTTTGATTTGGTTCTGGTAAAGAATTAGATAACATATTTTCATGATCAAAACCCACAAACGTGAAACTCGTCATTGCGGACAGATTGGGTTCGTCGAGACACGGAAATACTCGTCTAGCATTTGTCGAATGAAGGTTCATTCCTATATAATCTCTGGAAAATAAAATAAAAAAGTAAACATATTGACGATTGCAATTTTATTCCAAAATTTAAATCTAAGTTAATATAATATTTTAACTTAAAATTTAATTTTAGAATTAAAATTTTAACTTAGATATTAGCTTTTTGCAACTTTTTTTTAAATCAAGTATTGTACAAAAATAATTGTGTTTGCTCGCAAACGAAATAAACCGACTTCAATTACATCGATAAGTAATACAACGTAATAAGATGAAAAAATAGTCAAGTAAATACGCGCTATTAAAGATTACTCAAAAAGTTGTAATCAGATCTCGATCTAATTTAAACAAGACTACATTACAAGTATTAGCTTTTGATTAAAGTAAGAATCATAAAATCAGTACACCGAGTAAAAAGTTGTGTGGCATAAAACAACGTAGGTCGACGAAAAAGTGGTCAAGTAAATACGCATTATTAGATATAACTCTAAAAGTACTTGTCAGATCTCAATTACCTGAATTTAAATGGGACCACATGACACACTACACCTTTTAATTAAAACAAAATCGGTCCACCCAGTTAAAAGTTCTGAGCCATACATAAAACAAAAAATACAGTCGAATTAAGAACCTCCTCCTTTTTTGGAAGTCGGTTAATTACAAAAAATATATAATTTGAAATTAAAAATAATCAAAATTAGTGTTTGTAAGGGTAGCGACAAAATGAGTTCGTATTTATTTTGAAGATAATAACAATTATAATTATAATAAAATAATAAAATTATAAATTAAATTAATTAATCTTACGTGTCACCGTATTGTCCTCTATATAGCCCATTGCCGTCTGTCCGTATATTTCCACTATATTCAATGATAGCGATATATGAGGTAGGTTGTTCCTGGCGTGGCGAAATTCGCAAAAGTTGTTCTCCTTCTTGATATAAAAAGTTTGCATCGATTGCACCTAGTTCTGTATATATGCCTAATTGAACCCTAGAAACTTCTAAATCTGCCATGTTGAAATACATTGGATTTGATGTTGACACATTAGTTAGCTGAATATCAATAACGGCCCTTCCATTAAAAGTGTCTCCATCCCTTGTGATTTGAATCCTGTAACGGCTTGCTCTTTGGCCAGGTCTCAAGTTAGATCTTTCCAATAACGGTATTGTTCTATTTACTGGTAGCTTTGCATCTGTTTTCTTTTCAATTTTGTTTTCGTAAGCATTAACTGTTTCAGATGTGACTTCTCGCAACACGTTGGAGTATACACTGTCTGTAGTTTCTAAAGACGATAATGGAATCGGAAGAGATCTTACAGATCCCGCAATAATTAAGCAGACGAAAATAACAAATTGACACTTAAACTTAGTCCGCGCCATATTTAGGCCAATTTATTGACACTGTAACGTTACAAAAGAACACCAGTTCACCACTAACTGATCTCAATTGCAAAGAGATTGATTCGGGTTTAGATATTAAAAATACTGATAGTGTCACTTCAAATTTAAGATAAAACTTCGACAATAAGGTCTTTTTATAGACTGATTATGGTTTTTGATGTGTAGAATATTAACGAAAATATTTCTTATTTTCTTTTAAAAATCTAATGTGAATTATATTTGCCAATACATCAGTACAAAGTTTTCATTTATAACTTTTTTATTAGACTAATTTTGAGATGAAATAAATAATTTGAATATAATATAGTGACAAATGATCTGATGTCTTTTATTCTAAAAATCTGACCTGAATTTTTTGATCTGAAGTTATACTTCAGGAATAAACCTTCACCACTCTATTAAAATTATTTTGTTTTATACGAAAAAAAAAAATATTTTGTTTCAAACGAAAATAAAAACCTTTTATGTAATTTTTCGATAAAATTATATTGCACGTCGTAATTTTGTTGACGTATCATTTGTAAGGGCCTATGCAAACCACGGCGCGCTTATCCTACAGAGCAGTTTATTGTCGTTTTTATCGATACAAACGCGCGGCTCCGGCGCGTCTGTATCGCACGCGCGTCAACGGCGCGTTTTAAAAACGAGCGTCGACGGCGCGTTTTTATTCTACAGAGCAATTTATTGTCGTTTGTATCGATTAAAACGCGCGTCGATTGTTTTATAATTTTCCTGTGGCAGGACTACTGGAAGAGATTCCATCATAGGATAAGTAGTGCTTTTGTACCAGCATTGTTTATAAGTGGTAAATTCAAATTCAAAATATTTTATTCAGCATGAAATTATTACAATTTCTTACTGAACGTCATGAGTCTTCTACCAGCTTGGAAAGAAAAAGCCTCCGACCTGAGAAGAACTGCCGAAAGAAACTCAGCGAGACTAATATAAATTTTTTTAATTGTAATGTTTTTTTTCCAAAGCGGATTGAAATTTACAATAATTTTATAGGTTGAAATAACCTGGCGGCAATCACATCATTCCCAAGGCGTACTGTCTTCTATAAAATCGTTAATCGAATAATATTCTTTAGTACACAAACGTTTGTAACATATATAAATATGTTACACGGTATTTTTCCGTACGACATTGTTTTTTATATATAAAGTATGGTTCGGTGACGTAGCACCGATCATACGATACGCGAGCGAACGGTTTTTTTTACCTGGCGGCAGCTATATAAGCGCCCAGCCCGCGTGACCGTCCCTTTTTCTCCGTTCGGCGACGCTAGCTGCAGGGTGAAGATTTGTTGGGGTCCTTGGTGCGTGGCAGCAGCCGGCGCGCTCACGCGAACCACGTGGCGGTTCGACGTGGTCGTCGGTGGCACGATCCGTCGACGATCGATCCCCGTATCTTCCCGCCGCTGTGGGCGGCAACACATCGAAGCCAGCAGTGGGCAATGGCTGCCTCACCACGTGGACGCAGGACATCCGATAAGTGACCTTTTATAACCCGTCGAGGGCAGGAATAATTAATTACGGACCTTATGACCTTGTGATGGGAGCTCTAATTTACTTTTGTTGAATAACTTACGCATACACATACCGTTAATTTTGTTCTCTGATAATTTCTTGCTTCGGTAGTAATAACCTAGTGTCTAATTTATATGTTCTAGCTTTAATAAACATTTTTGTAAATGTAACATCGTTTTATTCCTTTGGATTTATTATAAATTTCAGTTCGTCGGTTGATAGGATTGTCTCTAAATAATTCTCAAATCGCGGCACGTTATTTCACAATTTTTTTTTTTAAATTTGGCAATAGAAGCTCTTTGAACGTTTTCTGGGAGCCTGATAAGCGTATACATTGTCCATAGAAGGAATTACTGACTCGGCGTAAGCGAGTTACAGGCATTACAAGTTTGTGTTTGTTCCTAGTATGTCGCAATTCCTGCGAAATTCGTGTAAATTTTTATGAACATACATTATACATAACATTTTCGTACACATATTGAGAAGCAACAGTCAATATTTTTATTTCTTTAAACTTATCTCATGATACTCTAGGGCCTAAACTATAAATTGCACGAACAGCTCTTTTCTGGAGGACAAAAATAGTATTAACGGTAGCTGCATTTCCCCATAATAGGATTCCATAGGACATGATACTATGAAAATAACTAAAATATACTACGTGAGCTATTTCCTATTGTTATTCTAGTGCACTTAATTTGTTCAATAAATAAATAAAGAATGTCAGTAATGAAAATGGACATGATATAATTATATTGGTTGTCAAATATGTATGCGTGCGTTTAGAAATTTATTTAGTGTAAGCTAAGTAAAATAAATCAAACTACTTAAATATAAAATAAATGACAAATGAATGTACAAATTAAAAAAATATAGAAAAAAATAAACGTTAAATTGATTGGTCTCATTAAAACATTCCAGATTATTCCGTCAATCCAGTCAGTATGACTGGATCATCATAGTATTAAGATTTTCGTCGCGAACAGTGTTGCCAACCCCGAGAAACTAAAAAACAGCAGATAACCAATAAAAAAACAGGAGAAAACAGTAGGTAAAGTAAAAAAGCCAGATTTCATACTTTCCTCGTATAATTGAAACAATCACCTACTTTTATTAGTTATCAGGACTCACATACATAGTTATATTTTAATATTTATCACAACTTAATAAAAAAATAAAATCAAAGTAAAAAATTTTTTCACTTTCATTATCAATTGCCTCATCTTCAGTATTTTCAAACTCATTTTCATTTTTAAAATCATACATATTATTGTTTTTCTTTATGTGTCTTTTTGACTTCAAATGAATAGCAATCGGTTATTTCGGATCTAGTGTGTAAAGTGTGTAAGGCTCCTATAATAGTTTTAGATATAGTGTCAATCACATAAGACTCAGGTCGGGGAATTCCTTATTCGAATCCCGACAAGAGTACATAGCTACGTACTGCCATCTAGTATCATTGTGTATTATTATATAGTGGTTATCAAAACATATTACATAGTGTAATAGGTGACGCTGAACGCTAATTGAAAAACAGTAAAAATTACAAATGAAACAGAAAACAGGGACATCGATGTAAAAACAGCAAATCTACTGTTAAAACAGTAGGGTTGGCAACACTGGTCGCGAATATTTACGTTTCATATATCATGATATTTCGTTGAATATTAAGTTTAATATGCACTGAACACGGTAATATGAAATTGGACAATTTGATGCCAGCTGCTGCATAACGATGCGGTTTTAAATAACTACGAATATGTTAGAAAGGTTTGCAGTTGATACAGTAGTTGGAAACTAGCTGCAATAACTTGGAACTTACTTGGAAAAACATTTGATTAGAAGCTGTATCACTCTTTGGATATTCCTGAATAATAGCACTATAAATGCGATATAAATACATAATTGGGTTAAAGTATGACGTATTGTTAGGAAATACTTGAAAATAGAACAATAAGGGTTACGGTTTCGGGGCGTCGCGCGTCACGTGTGGCGTGGCGTCGCGCGTGTGAAATCACGACGAGTAACGTATGAGAATGAACGCGAGTAAAATCGCTTCTCCGTAAACGCACTCATCCAACGCCCTACATTTGAATTTAGTGCGGGCCGCGCAGACTATCGCGACGCGCGACGCGCCGCGTCTCCGTAAATGAGGCCTAAAACGAGTTACGAAGTTAATTGAAGCCAATAGAGATGAGGAATTGATCCTGATGGTTTTTCAAGCCATTTTAGGTAATTTCAGAAAAGAAATAATTTCCTATTTTACCATACAGAATTTACGTAATCGCTAGCATACTTATTTATGTCATGTGCAATCAAAACTCAAGAAATAAAATTTCAGGCTTCTAAAATTTCTACTTACGATATGGCAGGAAAACGTTTAAGATACAGTCTTCGCACTGAGGTATAGGAGGCATAGCAGGAAATTTCCTGCTCAAAATATGGAGCAGCCCGACTGGGGTAGTACCTCGACCTTACAGAAGACCACGGCTAAATAATACTGTTTTCAAGCAGTATTGTGTTCCTGTTGGTGAGTAAGGTGACCAGAGCTCCTGGGGGGATTGGAGATAGGGTCGGCAACGCGCTTGCGATGCTTCTGGTGTTGCAGGCGTCTATAGGCTACGGTCTTACCATCAGGTGAGCCGTACGCTTGTTTGCCAACCTAGTAACATAAAAAAAAAACAATGAGGCGTAAAAATTACATTAAGACTTTTTTTTAAATGTAAGTAAGTCGAGTAGCGAAAGTCCCGTCAAAATCGGTCCATCTGTTTCAGAGATTAGTCGGAACAAACAGACAGACAGACAGACAAAAATTATAAAAATGTTATTTTGGTATATGTACCATGTGAATTCAGTAAAAAGCGGTTATTTTATTATTAAAAACAGACACTCCAATTTTATTTATTTGTATACATTATTATTTTCAATTATATGTTCTAGTCAACATGTAATGGGCCAGAATAAAACAAGTATATTATTTGTCTAGCTTAAATTTATTTCCTTACATTATGTACATAATATATGGTATATTTATAACTAATTTTATATTATAGATAAAGTTTAAGATTACACAATGTTTTTAATTTATTAAATAGTTCAATCTTGTAGCAAGAGGACGCGTTTGCTAGAGATTGAAATAATAATAAATAATATCTATATAATTAATATAACATATTATTTAATATAATCACGATTAAAATATAAATTACAAATGTAAAAATATTAATATTTTAAGCGAAAATGCAGTAAAAATAATTAAAATATAACTTAGAAAGACTAATATCTTAAAATTATATTAGACTTATTTAATATACCTAACAATTTTATAAACTAATAATTCACTTTGTGCAATACTGACGTGTACCCATTAAAACAATAATATAATCGATTATAATATAAACCTAAAGTAAGGTAACAAATAAAAATAGATAATAAAATAGTGTTATAAAGATAATCAAACTATCTGGTTACGGATATATTTGTAACAAGATGTGATCATTCGAATAATAAATAGCCAAATATAAATTATAATAAAATGGTTCACCATTTTCTAACTACATATGCTATCTTAAAATATAGCAAAGAGTTTCGAAATGTTAAAAATAACTATATTCCTAATAGAATACATTAAATCCAAAATAACAAAACTTATAATAATCCCGCCTGATTAATAATTTTACGTCTACGAATAACAATACGATAATTATACAAGCAAACTTGATTAAATAACAATACGATAATTATACAAGTAAACATGATTAAATAACAATACTATAATTATACAAGTAAACATGATTAAATAACAATACTATAATTATACAAGTAAACATCAATAAAATTAAAAAAAAAACCCCTACGCAAAAATAAAAGATTAATTTCTCTCTTAAGGGTTCTCTACACACCACTCCGGTCACAGTGGCCATATTGCAAGATCATAACGTGCCACTGCATTACTTATTGAAACTAACTTAATAAAGCCAAACACGATGTGACTTTTCTAAGGTTTTGAAGAGTTGAATTATTTGCAGACAATTCTGGTTGCAGTATCTGGTTAAGGATGTAATATAATTGGCATTTTAATGATTATACTGACGTATGTGACGCGTTCAGTCTAATTATCACAAAAAAAATATGCTGAAAATGTCTTGCATCAATTTGTAATAGAGATAGTCTTCAATTTGCTGGATGAAGTCTTACCAGTCATATTTTGTTTATCTCTATATTATTAGGTACAAGTGATATGTATTGCATATATCCCATTGAAATCGGTCCATCTGTTCGAGAGCCAAGATGCCTTAGACGTACATTAAGCGTTAAACTTGTAATAACGCTGTTAAACTTGCTTTTGCGTCGGGCATTAATAAACCTAATAACACGTCTTAAATGCTAAATATTATTTATGTTTAACAAGTAGCTTATCTAATTAATAAAGAAAGTAATTAATAAAGACAAAGTAATTAGTAATGAAGATACAAATACAGTAGGTGCGTGATTTAAATCAATCCAGTCGTAAACCTCCTGTAGATAGTTATCGTTCCATTGAATATTTTCATTAGCGTTTTGTTGAAGGCTTAAAGCTAAGTCACGTGATTCGCTTAAAGTGTCTAGTGCTGCTACAGAATTGATCCAAATTTCGTACTGAAATTGTAAATTTAAAATATAACATAAGTGAAAAACACAATCAAATTTTACTTTATTTAATTAAGCATTAAAAGTAATTTTGAATCGTCGTTAATTTTACACAATAAAACAAAAAAAACTGTACTTTACAAACAAAAATTGTATTTCTTATTATTGCATACATGGTTTCGTCTCTTGTCAAAGAATTCATTGTAATATGAAACTTTGAGTAGTCGGGTTCTGTAAAGGAATCGCTATAGACGGCGCCAAGGTTTGCTTAAAAACCAAATGAAAATCATCATATCAAGAATTTCGACCCAGCGAGATGTAGATCCATAGCTCGCTAAAATACGCTATGTGACACAGTATTTCATAGACAAAGTTTGATTAAAGTCTTTTTGTACTATAAAAAAAAAAATCATGTACAGAAAATAATTATAATTAAAGAAAAAGATAGTATCAAAATAATATTTTTTTTATGAATCATCGACAATGCGTATTAGTTAAATACAAATACCAGAAGTAGTGCAATGAAATGAAAGCATTTAGCTGCGATCTCCTGTGAGGTATAACAGTGAAATGATAATAATTAGGAGTATCGCAAACCCGTTGTCGACCTTACTCCCGACCCTCCCCATGAGCTCTAGCTACCATACTCAGAAACACAACACTGTTTCACGTTTCAGCCTGTAATATCCCACTGTTGGGCATAGGCCTCTTCAACATGTAGGAGAAGGATCGGAGCTAATCCACCACGCTGTTCCAATGCATGTTGGCGGATATATTCCCTACTATGAGTAACGATCGCTATCAGGTGTACATGATAACAACCGGGACCGACGGCTTTACATGTTCTCCGAGGCACGGTGGGGAGACCCACAAAGACTGCACAAACACCCAGACCACGAGAAACATCTGTATGGCCAATACAAATGTTTGTCATGTGCGGGGATCGAACCCGGAACCGCCAGCGCAACAGTTACAACCTTGCTGTGGCCGTTGCGCTAACGCGTCCTCTTTTTCTTAAGCCGGTCATCAATTGCCACAGTTAATTATGAAGCTTTAGTTTATGGCGATCCACCTGCAACCAACCACCACCTGGCACCTGGCTGGCACCTGGCAACCACCTGGGTGTCACTCCTAGTGGATCTCGCCATCACCCATCGCCGGAGCACATATAACAACTAATAAGAAATCTTGACAAGAAATTTTAAAACTACCTAAAGCAGGTATGTAATAGTCAGAAGGATTGTGGCAGATTAAAATTCACATTATAAATAGTTATAAAAAATGTAAGGTATACAAAATACGTACTTCATTATAAAGATCTTGAGTGACCAAATTTTCAACCATGATATGAAGGACCTCTTCAAGTTTTTCAGGACCCCCATACCTAAAATTTTTAATAAAACATAATTTATGAGAACTATTTAACTTTAGACTAGTTATCCTACCTAACCTGAAAGGGATTCGACACAACAATGTTTGATGTTCAATCTCGATCGTCTGTTTCTACGGCAGTGTTTGTAACTCTATGTTAGTACCTTATAGGCTGATAGATACTAGTGATGTAAATCGATTACGATTTTAAAAACCGATAAATACCGACTACTTTTTTAAAATAACCTGTTTCTATTCAGAAAAAACTCGATCTCGGCAGTTAAATTCATGTGGGTTCTGCTCTTTTGAAGTCAAACACACACACACTAGGTTTTTTTGTTGTTGAGCAATTGCAATTCGCATTTCCCATTTTGGTGTCATTATCGGCGACACTCGCAGATATTTTTGCTAGTATCTTCCTTGCTATTTGTAATTTTTTTAAAACCTCACTTTGTTTTTGCACTGTGTACCTAACTATCTATAAAGTACATTACATGTAGTCAATGTCTTTATAGCATATATCGCTTAAAAACGCATAGCATTTGAAATGTGCAGTGTGAGTGAGCAAAGTATCCATGATTTGATTAAACTACAAATCAGCGGTAGTGAAATAGTTTTACTATCAAACATGCCGTCAAGCTGTAATTTTTTCACAATGCTTCTGTTATTTACAGACTGAATTCGATACTTCTAATTCCTAAAACTTTCGGCCTCAACTATAGAATATTGTTAAAATTGTATGTCGATAAGTTTAGTCAATTTTTTCTCAACGTTCTTTTTGATATTTACTGTAATCCTTTTTAATAAAGTCTGGCATATAGGATGCAGAGTTTTTGTTACTTTGTCTGGTGCAGTTCCAATAGACGTTCTCTGCGTGTTACCTTGCTGGTCACCATCTTCAACTCTATCCACTTTTATTTAAGGATTCCATTTTAATATGAGCCAACCTATATGAGCTTACTCTTTGTGCTTATATTATCAAGTAATAGTTTCTAGTAATTGATTTATTTATTTTTTGACATTTTTACGCAAACATGATAATCAATCTGACGGTTCTAAATAATTCATAAGCTTAACTGAAACATTTTTATGTTCAAGGATTCTACTACCAAAGATATACGCGTCTTATTCAGATACATTTTATTCGAATACTATTAAAACCTAAACTTTTTTTTATGGGTACTCATATAATATGATCATCGCAAACTCCGCAATCGGACTAGTCGAGACACAGATATTTGTGTATATACTTTTTACCTCAAATATTCATAGAAAGTAATGTTTAGACATTGCTGTGATAAACAGCAATATCTATTCAATTACGAAGCTGCACAATGATTTTTTAATAGAATTTGAAATTAGTTCCCTATTATTATTAAAATACTTACATAGTTCTTATAGCGTTAGTGTTGCCACGAAGGAAGGTCAAAGCTAGATGAGCATTATCTTCACTCGAAGAAGCTACCGCTTCAAATATCTTTATTCTTTCCGCTAAATCATATTGGCTATCTGCCTCTACCGTGTCTGTAAGAAATCTAATACAAGAAATATTAACAATAACTATTCGTTCATTCTAATCTTAATTCTTAAATGATAAAATATCGTAATTTAGCAAGAAATTAAAGTCACAAATGATGGTAATTCAAAATGACGAGACATTGTAACTTTTTTTTTTAATCTAGGCGTATGCTATTGATATTGTTGTATATTTTTCATTCTAAGTAAAGGTATAAACCATTTTTTTAGAAAGAAAAAAATACAAGGATATTGACGGGCATCAAACATATTATATAGAGTACCTGGGTGACCGAGCCTAGCTCGGTAGTCGGTATTTTTAGTATTTTTTTTGTTTTTGTTTTTTTTTTCTCGGTATTTTTATATTTTAATTTTATTTAAATAATAAATCACGAGTGAAATTAAAAAAAAAAGAAAAAAAATAATCTGGAGACTGAGATTCGAACCCGGGTCAACACGATTTTACACCCGCCGGTTTTCTAATTAGGCTATAACTGCTATGTTGAGAGAAGTGAAATTAAGCTTCGTATTCTAATGATATTTTTTCATTGCCTAAAAACAGGGATAAAACGACATTTTTTTTAATGAATCCTAGCTAGATCAATTTTTTGCCCCCGAAATCCCCTGCATACTAAATTTCACGAAAATCGTTGGAGCCGATTCCGAGATTCAGATTCTATATATATATATATATATATATATATATATATATATATATATATATATATATATATATATATATATATATATATATATATATATATATATATATACATATATATATATATATACAAGAATTGCTCGTTTAATAGTATAAGATAGGACTTACGGAGGTATATAAAATAAAATCTTACCCATTAATAAAACTGAAGTCTTGTGAACAGGCCAAGGATTGAAGTATCACAAGACGTTCGTATTTGGAATTTTCGTTTGTCATGTGATCTATAAGGGCTTGTCTTACACTTTCATCTCCTTCCATAACCATAGTACAGTATACTGCTGGCCTTAACTCATGCGGTATATTAGTATTGCTGTAAAAATTTAGAAGATTTGAAAAAAAAAGAAAACCTTTTGTTAACTTTCCCATCACATCGATCAGGATTCATGTCAAACTCTTTCGCTGTTACTGCCGTACGACTGTGGAATGGACTACCTGAAGCGATCAGGAAAGCGCCCTCTAAGGACTCCTTCAAAATCACCGTAAAAAAATATCTCCTTAATCAGGAGAATATAGGCCGCAATGACTGAGCTGGAGTAATGTCATATTATTATTTTTTTATTTTCTTTTTTATCACTTTTTAAATTTGATTACATTGAATTATAGTTTGTTGTATTGTATATATTGTAGTATTAGTATTATATTATATTATATTTATATATTGTATTATACATTTATGGATTATATTATTTGTATGTACCTATGTATGTATGTATTATTATTATTTTTTATTGTGCACCTACTCACTATACTTTCTTGCACATACCAAGGTTGGCTGGTAGAAAATGCATGACTTAGCATTAAGCCCGCCTTTTGTACACACTTTTTTAGTACAATAAAAAATTTTAAATAAAATAAATAAAAATAAAGATTTACAATAAATTTTACTTTTATCATCAAATAGAATCTCATCCTTCGGATCACTTATGGGATTATTTCAAAATCCGGCATGGACACTAAAGTCAGGATGATTAATAAACTATATAATTATTTAGTTCAAACTGGATACAGGTGATCTCAAACCTCTAAAAACCTCGTATAGTGTAAGACTTAAAGCTCAGTTCACTATACTGCTCCCCTTTAGAACTTAGAAAAGTACCTTCATCCCTATCTAGATAATTCCGTATATGATTGTTATTTTTTCCAAGACATGATGGGCAGACTCAAACAAACAAACGCCTAGATCGACTATCTACTAGTAAACTCATTAGGTCCCACTATCTTCCCAGTCATTTCCAAAGTCAAACCATCATTGTTATTGCATTTTTTGTCACTACTACACCAGAAGAGGTTATCATATCAAGAATAATGTAATTTTAAAAATTGTTTAAAATTAGTTAAGTAAATACATACATAGCTTCAAGATCATCAGGGTCATAGAACAAGTCTACCGCAGCGGCGATGCAAGGTTCGTATCCAGAACGACAAGCAAGATCCATCACTAAGCCTCTGGTGAGAATATCCATTGGTGGATCTTGTGGATTATATGACCCAAAACCATATTCTTCTTCGACTAAAGTGATGATTCTTGTTATCAATCTCTATAAAAATGTTTATTTATAAACAATAAATATAATTGCTAGGAACAACGGTTGGTATTAAAATTACACCCTTAACTCTTTTGCATTAAGTAATTTACTTTTTTAACCGACGAAAAAAACGGAGGAGGAATGTAAACTGAAAAGCAAAAAAGTAATAAACCTTTTTTAATTAAGGATAGCGTGGGTAATGCCGTTACGATGCTTCTGGTGTTGCAGGCGTATATATGCTACGGTAATCGCTTTTCATTAGGTGAGCCGTACGCCTGTTTGCCGACCTAGTTGTATAAAAAAGACAAACCTAGCTCAGGCACATTTTTATCTCCCACAAAACTAATATCACGACGGCCTTCTGTTCCTAGTCTGAGAGGCTGATAAGGATTTGTAATCTTTGACCGCTACTACTAAATGCATACACTTACTAAAAATATAGTGTCATCTAGGTCATCACTAGATGATGCAAATGGAATAAGTCGTTTTTTCAAAAACTCTACATTTCTAACAAACGAACGCCAAACAGCGTAATCCAATTCGTTTTCCATGGTAAGTGCGATGCGAAGTGCAATGTCGTAGTCGAGTTCACCGGCACGAGCCAAATTGAAAGAATCGTCAACTAGCTAAAATATATAAATGAATTTTAAATGATGATATAATATGTATTGGTTTCAAAGTGATACAGATTATAAAATATATATTATAAAGTAGAAAGTAGAGTAGATTTTTTAAATTGGTTTCTATTAAGTCGGATATTTGGACTTAGGTAGTCAGTAAAACTGTCAATTAAATACGTATTATTAGAGATAACTCAAAAAGTATTCGCCAATTTCGATCAAATTTAAACGGAACTACATGAAAAACACCGGCTTTCAATTGAAAAAAAAAATTTCTAGCAATTTAATTAAAAATTTATATCACTTACATAATGAAAATTTTGAATACTTACTGAAGCACGATTTAACGAATGTATTTCTTGCCTTTGTTCCGGATCTTCTAAAGCAAGAATAATTCTTTCCCACAAATCTGGACTATAATTGACGCGGTAGTAACCTAAAAAAATATGTACATAATTATATATTTCAAGCAATTCAGATGAATTAATAATTTCATTGCAATATGTACTAACATTTTTAATTGTAATTTTGAGATTGTATATTTTTTAACCACTTACCCTGCCCTTGTAAGTTCATTATAATCCATTCCTCGCCTATATCAGAAGGAATTGTTAAGGTAGGGTTGTTCATAAGCCTTGTGGCATGAAGGTTATCAAATTGTGGTTCAGAGCCTGTTGTAAATGTAATCGGAATATTATACGTTCTTGTGGGCACAGTCGTATAACCAAAACGTCTCTAAAACAAATGAATGAAATCAATTAAAGTTAACAAGTAATTCATAAAATAATATTATTAATTTAATCAATAAAATACCTGACTTAAATTTATTGTTCCATCGCTCAATGAAACACTAAGAACGGGGTAGCCAGGAGCCGTAACCCAGGATGATATGAAGTTATTTTGATTTATGCCTACACTTTGAACTGCGTCGTAAAAGCCTTGTGAAGTAATTGGAACGAAGGCTCTGTGATGGAAATGAGTATCATATTTTTAATTGTTTTTAAAATTGTATATTGTATGTTTGTGTATATTTGTGTATATTGTATAATTGTATATTTGTTTTATTCATTTCTAAAATATTCATTTTAAATGGGGGCATCGCATTAAATTATACAATGCTTCATTTACACAAAAAAAAAATAATAATCTTATAATGCTACATTTTTTACAAATTTTTATTGTTTTATTGGCTAAATCATTAAAAAGTCGTTATAACAAATGAATTAATAAACTTTGAAATTACAAAATTTCGCAATTGTAAATATTGTCATCATCAGAATAAATAATAATTAATTCTTGATTAATTTTTTTGTGTTTTTAGTAGTGTTTAAATGAATCACATTTTATCAAGATAGGGTACTACAGGTTATAAAAATCTGGAGCAGCCTGACGGTGGTGAGTAAGGAGCCAGAGCTCCTGGGGAGGGCTTAATATCTTCTTACAGTTTGTCAGATGGCTTAACCTTATCTACATATTACCTGGTATTAAGGAGGGTTCTTGCAGCTTCTTGTATAAAATCAGTTTCAGCATTAGCAGGACCAAGACTTAATCTAGCCATTCGCAATATTGCCGGTGCTTTGTATTTTATTATCCCATTTATATGTTGTCTAATATCGATTTCATTATAAATATTTGCAGCTAATTGTAGGGGTCGAGCGTTGTTGTAAGAGTCAAGAAGAAGACTTTCTTGAATAACATCCATTGTAAATACCGAATCCATATCGATACGTAAGGGATCACTGTCAGTTTGAAACTGTAAAATATCAGGAAAATAAAGTTTAGGTTTTTTAGTAAACATGCTATTTCTAACGACTTTACTCACTAGGAAATATGTTTTGCTTTACAATAGGCACATGACTAGGTACATTAAGATTGATTTTGCGCAATGTGGTTTGAATTTAAATCGTTAGACGTAAGTTTGCTTCCTAGTTTAGGGGCCAAGATTCCAACTAGTTTTATAATACTGAGTTTTACAAATAATTTCATGTTATTCAATAATATGCTTACATTATTCTTAAACGTTACTCAAATATAAATTGGATTAACACGACCGATTCCATACCACAGTTTTAATATTTATTTTAGTTGTAGATACTTAAATATACTATTTATCTAAAATAATCTTTTTTTTTTCAAGATATTCAATACGTTAAGATTTTATTTTTGTAATTGTATCATGAGATATGTAAACAAATAAAAATTGTGTGCGTACAAAGTACACACGTCAGAAGTGAAACTTCTTAATTTTTTTATTTTATTTATTTAAGGTAACCAACAGATATACATCAAAAATAGTATAAAGAGTATAGTGTATATAAATCATGATGTTAGGATGTAGATCCCTGTAATTGGATCTACATCCTAACATCATGATTTAAAACACAGCTTCCTCATTTTAACTCTAAATATTTGAAGGGGAGAGAATAATACGAGTTTATTTATTTATTTATTTATTTATTTGTTGCGCCAACAAGAAATACACTAATACAAATGTTAAGTGGCAAGCACAGTTATTCGGCCAAGTGTATCCTCAATTACAGGCGCAAACTGCATGCACTTGAGCGAACAATATAATTATTACTACAATATAATATTTAAAAGTAAAGACAGTAATAAATTAACAAAACAAAAAATTATACAAGAGACAATTACGAAACGAGACACAAATTTTCAAAAAAAAAAAAAAAATTACTAATAACAATAATAATTCATCATCTCGTCTGAAATTAAAAATAGATAATAATAATAGAAAATTTCCGATTAATATAAAAAGTAATAAATTATCAAATTATCAAATGGAATGTCAAGTTAAAAACACATTGACCAATTAATAAATTGTTAAAAAAAAAAAAATCTTAAACAATCATAAAACATTTTAAAATTATCAAAAACTTAAAAAAGGATAAAAACTTTGAAATTTCATATATATGTACGACAAATTAGTGTGAACAGAGCAAAATAAATAATTACATGTTCCAAAATAATAATAATAAATAAATTTAAGTACAATATAGAAACCAACAATAATGCACCGCTTGCAAGCACTCTCATTTTAATGTCAGGGATAGCAATTTTTTGAATTGAGTTAAGGTGTTAGAGAATATGTCTAGTATGGTTGATTTACAGCGTTTGGCTAAAGAGCTGGAATCACCATCATGCTCCGTGCTCCTTGTATGTGAGTTATGGACACTATTGTAGGTTCTCATCATTCTATTGAGGGGAGCATAATATCTCCCCAGATTTGATTTTGAAAATCCTTCAGCAAATGGTGTGTATTTCTTGTGTCTAGGTAATCTACTGGGAATGGATATGTTTAGGTGAGAAAGTAGAACGGGAGCGTCAATTTGACCATTAATCAGTTTATACAGAAACACGGCGTCCAGCAGCTTTCTGCGGTGGAGAAGCGGTTTCATATGAAAGTATTGCAAGCGATCGTGATAACTCGGGCAGGTTTTCGCTAAATTGCAACTATAAGATAGATGCCAAAGAAATCGCTTCTGCACACTCTCCACACGCTTGTTGTATATGTCATAATACGGGTTCCAGACAACGCTACAGTACTCCAAGCCGCTACGAACCAGTGCAGTATACATTGCTATTTTGGTATTCGGGTTTTTCAATTCCTTACACGTACGTAAGGTGAATCCTAACATCTTAAGAGCTTTTGTGGTAATATCGTCAATGTGCAAGTTAAACCGAAGTTTACTATCAAGAGTGACACCCAAGTCTCTTATGCGATCAACCTCCTTAAGCGGTACATCATCAATGCAGTACGATCTCAAAAGTGCGTTCATTTTTCTGGTAAATCGTATCACATAGCATTTATCAGAGTTTAAGCTCATACCATTCAACCTGCACCACGAGACGAGGTCATCCAAATCCCCACGCAGCAAAAGTGCCTCTTCAACCGAATCAACCTTCCTAAAGAATTTCAAATCATCGGCGTACATATAAAATTTTGAGTTTGTAAAACATTTGCCAATATCATTGACAAATATGTTGAAAAGCAGGGGTCCCAGATGTGAGCCCTGGGGTACGCCAGATACTGCAGTAAAAGGCTTTGATCTGTAACCACCAGCCACAACCATAGATTGTCGACCCGTAAGGTATGACCTGCACCAATTTAAGAAGATGCCGGCTATTCCTAAAGATGCTAGTTTGTGCAATAGTAGTTCGTGATTGACCCTGTCGAAGGCCTTGCTGAAGTCAGTGTATATCGCATCGAAGGACTGCCCATGGTCGACTCCCTCAGCAAGGTCTCCGACAAAGGACACCAGATTAGTCGCGGTGGAGCGAGCCTTAATGAAACCATGCTGTTCCGGTGCAATAATTTGTTTGAGGTGCCAAGATAATAAAGGGCATAATAGTTTTTCAAAAACTTTGGCAAATACCGAAATAATTGATATCGGTCTATAGTTTTTCACAGAACATTTATCGCCGGTTTTGTATAGAGGTATAACTAAAGCCTCCTTCCAAGCCGTTGGAAATATTCCAGAACTAAGAGACTTATTAATTATGAGGCTTAAAGGTAATGCCAGTGCACCAGCACATCTAGTTGCAAATACGGATGGTATTCCATCCGAGCCAGCGCCCTTTGTTGGGTCAAGTCTTTTTAAAACCCTAAATACCTGATCTTTGGTGACTGAAATGCTCAATATATAGTTGTGGACGGGGGGAACAGATATCTTATCAGGGATGGATATTTTTTCAGTGTTATAAATCGAGGAGAATTGGGAAGCAAAAAGATCACAGATGTCAGAACCGGTAGTGGCTAATTCAGTATCAGAAGACACCCTTGCGGGACAGGCACTACTGCCGCCTCGTTTATGTTTCACAAAACTCCAAATCAATTTGGGATTCGATACTAAAGAAGATTCCAACCGCCTCAGATAAGTTTTATAATTAAGGTTGTGTAATTTTGCACATCTGTCCCGAAGTAACTCAAAGCATAACAAATCACGGGGGTTGCAGTATTTGCGGTGTTTAGTTCTATACTTATACTTTTCCTTGATCGCCTTAATCAATGCAGCTGAAAACCAGATAGGATATTTTTTTCTATGGCAGGGATTCGACCTAGGGACGTGCTTTACGATTACAGACCTTAGCAACACGTAGAAATGTTCAACCATCTCGTCTACGCTCACACTTCGCGAAAATTCATCTTCCCACGATATGTTGCCAAGATCTGCAACTATTTTTGTGTAATCAGCTTTGTGAAAAAGAAATCTAGGCTCGCCATTGGATTGGAGATTTGAATGTCGATCAAGTGTGACGCAAAATTCAATAGGTGGATGCAGGGGGTCAATTACTGACAATGGGTCGGCACAAGCATTAATACTGGAGATATTCAGGGAACTCATTATAAGATCTAGTAGTCTATTGTTATTATTAAAGCAGGGATTGTATTGGTTCAAATTATTGAGTGCCATAAAATCTATAAGTGAGCAGTTGAGCTGGCTATTTGAAGTGTCAGGTTTAAGTGTGAGACTAGTGGACTTAATCCAATTTAAACTACTAAACTACGAGTTATAAGAATTATAGGTTAAGTTAAGAGAATATATTATAAAAAATATATATTTAATGTTAAGTTGAGAGCTTTAAAACTTTTGACTAATTTTTTTATATCCACTAAAACTACTGTGAAATATGTCTGTCTTAGTTTTAGTTTTTAGTTTTAGTTTTTATAAAAAAAGTTATGATTCCGAAAAATTCTCGGTAACAAGCTATTGAAGCCCAAATTGGTTCTATACCCTTTGACATAATATGGATTAAAGTAAGCAATTCTAGAGTTACGTCTTGGAACAACAAAACCTATCCGAGATAACAGTTGTGGACAGTCCAATAGGCCTCTAGAAATCTTGTACAATAGAATTTGGTCAGCAATCCAACGGCGATCGACCAATGCGGTGATGTTAAAGTATTTTAACCGGTCCTCATAATACTACAGCTCTTTTAATTTGCCTTGGTGAACCGCAAGATAGAAAAGAAATCTCTTTTGTATACGCTCTAGTCGATCAATATGACAATGGTAGTGCGGGTTCCAAATACTAGAACAATATTCTAAAATGGAACGAACTAAGGCATTATAGGTGCATTTTAGAGCAGATATATTTTTAAAGTTCTTACAGCTTCTCCATATGAACCCTAGCACCTTAAAAGATCTGGAGACTATAGAATCAGTTTGACTAGTGAAGGATAATTTTGTATCTAGTATTACGCCTAAATCCCGAACTTGGTCGACTACATCTAAATAATCGTTTTTGACATGGTATTTTGTTATAGAAGCCTTGTGTTGTTTAGTGAATGTGATATGCTTGCACTTTTGAATATCAAGGGGTAATTTATTATTTATCGTCCAGTCAAAAATACGAGTCAGATCTTCTTGAAGCAAATCAGCATCAGATGCACATTTAATCGTTTTAAAAATTTTAAGATCATCAATGAGGAATAAAGAGAAATTTGAGCGGCGAATTTCATTTGACAAGTCGTTTATAAATAATAAGAAAAGAATAGGACCTAAATGTGAACCCTGTGGAACACAAGATGTTATTTCATATTCCTTAGATTCATAGCCACAAACCACAACTTTTTGGGACCGAGGTGACTTCTTTGGCAAACTAATCGTTAACGCTGCAACTTACAATATTATTTAGGTTTTTTAGGGTTCCGTAGCCAAATGGCAAAAAACGGAACCCTTATGGATTCGTCATGGCTGTCTGTCTGTCCGTCCGTATGTCACAGTCACTTTTTTTATGAAACTATAAGAACTATACTGTTGAAACTTGGTAAATAGATGTATTCTGTGAACCGCATTAAGATTTTTACACAAAAATAGAAAAAAAAATAAAATAAAAAAATTTGGTGGTTCCCCGTGCTTAGAACTGAAACTCAATTTTTTTTTTCATCAAATCCATACGTATGGAGTATCTATGGATAGGTCTTCAAAAATAATATTGTGGTTTCTAATATCTTTTTTTTTTTCTAAACTGAATATTTTGCGCAAGAGACACTTGCAAAGTGGTAAAATGTGTGTCCCACTCTGTAATTTCTAAAATAAGAGAACGATACAACTATAAAAATATATATATATATCAAGCTAATTTTCCGTTTGAATTTTCATTTTGATGAGACGAACAAAAATTTCCTCTACGAAAACTCTCGATTGTGGTAGATAAGGGTAAAAAGAGTTACCAGGGAATAAAGCAGCAGTGAGCGTAGGACTGGGATAACGTACCACGCAATTTGTAGGACAATATTACTATTAATTTATATAAATATTAAGTAACTAAAAGAAAAAGAAATCAGAAAAAAAATCAATTTTTGATGACCTTACGAGGTCATCAATTTGATGACAATCGAGAGTTTTCACAGAGGAAATTTTTGTTCCTCTCATCAAAATGAAGCTACTCCCGGGAAATTAGCTTGATAGTAATCAAGTAAAAAAAATTTACTAGGGACCCCTGACTATATGATGTCAATTACCATGCAAACTTCCACCAAAAATTGGTTTGAACAAGATCTAGTAAGTAGTTTTTTTTAATACGTCATAAATCGTACACCGCAATTTACCTTTTCGACTCGCACGTTTCCCCATACTTATGGAAAACAACTACAATATTATTAAAACATCGATCAAAGTTACAACGAACTACAAGAACTTTTATATTATGTTACTTGCTGCTACGGAACCCTTCATGGGCGAGTCTGACTTGCACTTGTTTTAATTTTTTGTTTAAGTTTTTTGTTTGAGGTTTACAACTTCTACGACTAGAAGGCGCTAGTAGTAGATTATATCGCTATGGTAAAACTATTTCTTGTTAGTATAAGGGCACTATACATTTATGTAATTATTGAACAATCCAATATATTAAGTTGAATCATTTCTAGTACTGGTTTTATTTGTACTCCTAGTTGTGTTCGACAAGGCTTTGGGAATTAACGCTTATTATAAAAAAAAATTCGTGCGTACAAAATACACATGACAGAAGTGAAACTTCTTTGGCAAACTAATAAAAAAACGAATTAAAAGAAAACAAATTGAAACAAAAAAAAACAAAAGAACAACGTCACGCGGTGTTCCCAGGTGGTCACCCATCCAAGTACAGAACGTCATGATGCTGTCGTGTTACCGGTCACACAAATTTTACCCCTCATGCGCCTAAAGAAGTTTCACTTCACAAGCCTGCCTAAGATACAGGATTTTCCTACTTAAGGCGGCAAGGGTTTAAAATACAAATACAAAATACAATTGGATATGTAGATTTAATTTTAATTTAGAAGATTTAGAAGATTACTTCAATAATAAAAAAATAAAAACGAATTTTAAATAAAAATAAAAACTAGAGTTAAAAAAACAACAAGCCAACGTCGCGGTGTTCCTAGGCGGTCACCCATCCAAGTACTGAATTTTATTTTAAGAAATTTTACTCCTCATGCGCCTAAAGAAGTTTCACTTCAATAAAATTATTTATAGACACGAAAAATAAATAACGATAACGTAAAATTACACAAAAAGTTAAAATAAAATATGTTTATACTCCATAAATGTAGATACACACTCACTGAATATTTCGTCAACCGCAAAACACTAGTGGTTGAACTATTTTGCCTATTTTTTTTTACGATTTTTATGACTTTGTAGACGATCCTTACGAATTGAATATTTAGAAATTTGTGCAAAAAAATTAAAATTTCAGAAAAAGTGATGATTATTTCAATTTCAAGCGTTTTACAGTGCACAAGACAGGACGAAGTCTATAATATAAATACATTTATTATATTCGAAAAATTAGACTTACATTTTTTACCACCTCATATGCTGCATAAGTTGTTAGAGCTGACGTGATCCACTGATATCGCCAGTTCTCTATACGTAATACGTATCCAAACCATTGTCTCGCAAGAGCTTCGGCTGTCTTTACAAACATTAATTTTCTCTGCGTTATTGAACCATTTTCTTCAGTTAGAATGTAAGGTTCCCTGTAGATTAAATAATATTTTTTAGGATATACTATTATTTATTGATAAACTTTAAAAATCAAAAAATCAAATTCATAAAATTCAAAAAAGGGGTTGGTAAATGCATATAAAAACAATACAAACGTCTAAACACCAAAACAAATATGTATGGCCTAAACAAAAATATTTGTCCTATGAGGACATCGAAGAGTTTCGCGCAAGTACTGTGACCACACACACGCCTACAAATCGTCAACTATCAAATAGTCATAATTATAACCTTTTTAATAAATAAATGTTCTTATAGTTTACTGCTCATGCAAAACCTACATAACAACAAATCTATTAATGCTAGTGCATCGTTTTACGACGACTTAGAACTTATATCTAGAAATGGTACTAACTTTGTCAATTTGTAACATTACTTGTAAAGGTTGCTCAAACATTGTTTGAACCGTTTATTACGGTGCAGTTTATGTGTTTTATCATAAATTAGGATTTACATAAAAGGGTATAAAGAACTTACCAAATAGGCACAGTCGATAAGGCGTACGAATCTCTTGATATATCTGGCACAGCCATAACGTGCAAAGTTGGATCTTGATTTTGTACAATTTCTGAGTGTGGCTGGTTGGTCCATTCATTTAAAGCAGTATAAAAATTTGTTAAGATAACTGAAGCTAGGTTAAACAGATTTTCGACACCAGGACGAACGTATAAAAGCACCCTTGATCCAGCCAATTGCGTGGCTATCTGCAGGTTATGTGATACCATACCCCAAAGATAACCAGGTGCTTCTAAAGACCGGAACGCGATCCTAAAATTTAAATCAGAACTAGCAGCGAAACCCGGCGTTGCTCGGGTTAAAATACATCGCATGTTTAATGGTATAAAATTGCGTGCGTAATAGTTTTACACATTTCGGAACGTTCTAGATTATTCCAGAATTCTTTAGAACCTTCTCGAACATTTTAAATCGATTATAATAGTTTTATACATTTCGGAAATTTCTAAATTATTCCCGAAATTTTTAGAGCTTTCTAGAACATTCCAGGTCAATTACAACCGTTTTACACATTTTGAAACTTTCTAGACTATAACAGAAATTTCGAGATCTTTTCAGAAGTCCTAATGCGTTAGAAAAGGACAGAAATATATGTTTTAACATTTTCACCACCCACAACCACCCCCTTCCACCAACCGCGACAAAACTCCCTTATGCACACCAAGAGACCAAGGGGTATTTGCCATCCCAACGGAAAGTTGATCGAAGTTGCGGATGATAGAAAAAACCGTGGACACAGATACGAACATTAGCATTTTATATATCTAATATATTTAGATTACAAGATAAGTTGCTACTTGCTATTAACAATACGTTGTTGTTTATAATGGCAAAATTAACCACCATTATTTTTATTTGAGTGCGGTGTTTTTATTCTATAACAAGACTGATGAGATTCACTCGGTACTTACGTCCCTTCGGCTTGATTTTCTTCTCGTAAAGAATTAGATAACATATTTTCATGATCAAAACCCACAAACGTGAAATCCGTCATTGCGGACAGATTGGGCTCATCGAGACAAGGAAATACTCGTCTAGCATTTGTCGAATGAAGGTTCATTCCTATATAATCTCTGCAAAATCCAAAAGAGTAAACATATTGACAATTTCAATTCTAAAATTAAAAGCCCAGTAACCGGGGTTTTTTTTGCAACGTACGGGACCTGGCTTTTTTTTTTGGAATATGTTCAGGGGTGTCCCCTGAATGTAGATCCAAGTTGGCGCGACTGTGCTGGGCCCGCTTCAGCCGCCATCTTGGAAAACGCGTTTTATCGAATATCTCGCGAACCGCGCATCGTACGACAAAAAATGTAGAAATCATTATTGTAGATAATAATATTTGCCATCTTTTTTATTTGAATTTTTTTTTTGTTTAATGCATAGGTTACTTTTAAACTTTCGCGTTGCATTATTATATTTTAATGTTCTCACGGGGACTAACGCGAACGAAATTTTTAAGTAAAATATATTACCTTGAGGCCTCAGTCTGCCTGCGACCACGGCTGGTGCAACCTAGCCGAAACGTCAGGCCCCAAGGTAATATATTTTACCTATAAATTTCGTTCGCGTTAATCCCCGTGAGAACATTAAAATATAATGCATAGGTTGTTAATTATAGCGCTCCTAACTTGTACAAGTGGAAGCACTGGAGCGTTGGAGTTGGAGATTTTTCTCATATTTTTTGTCGTACGATGCGCGGTTCGCGAGATATTCGATAAAACGCGTTTTCCAAGATGGCGACTGAAGCGGACCCGGCACAGCCGCGCCAACTTGGATTTACATTCAGGGGAGACTCCTGAACATATTTAAAAAAAATACCAGGTCCCGTACATTGCATTACAAACATATTTTTTGGTCGCGGCAACTGGGCTATCTAAGTAATATAAAATTTCACATAGCGATATTCTAATCTTACGTGTCACCATATTGTCCTCTATATAGCCCGATGCCATCTGTCCGTATATTTCCACTGTACTCAATGATAGCGACATATGAGGTAGGTTGACCAGACAGTGGCGCAATTCGCAAACGTTGTTCTTCTGCTTCATACGAAAAGTTTGCATTTACTGCACTTATTTCTGTCATTATTCCTAATTGGACTCCAGAAACTTCTAAATCTATCATATTAAAAAACATTGGATTTGATCTTGACGCATCAGTTAGCTGAATATCAATAAGGGCCCTTCCATTAAAATTGTCTCCATCTCTTGTGATTTGAATCCTATAACGGCTTGCACTTTGGCCCGGTCTCAAGTTAGATCTTTCCAATAACGGCATTGTTCTATTTACTGGTAGCTTTGCACCAGTTTTCGTTTCAATTTTGTTTTCATCAGCGTTAACTGTTTCAAATGTGACTTCTCGCAATACATTGGAGTATACACTGTCTGTTGTTTCTAAAGTCGATAATGGAATCGGAAGAGATCTTACGGATCCCGCAATAATTAAGAAGACGCAAATAACAAATTGACACTTAAACTTAGTCCGGGCCATTTTTAGGCCAATTTATTCACACTGTAACGTAACATACGAACAACAGTTCACTACTAACTGATCTAAATCGCAAAGAGGTTGATTCGCACTTAGATATAAAAAATACTGATAGTGTCACTTCAAATTTAAGATAAAACTTCGACAATAGGCTGGCCCTTTTAGACTGATTATGATTTTTGACGTGTAATATAAAATATTGAAGAAATTATTTCTTTTTATTCTAATTATAAAGTGAATTATTATATTTGCCAATACATTAGTACCATGTTTTCATTTTTACCTTTTTTTAGACTAAGTTTGGGATGAAATAAATAATTTGAATATAATAGTGATAAATGGTCTAATGTTTTTTATTCTAAAAATCTGACCTGAATTGTTTGATCTGAAGTTATACTTCAGGCATGAACCTTCACCACTCTATTAAAAATTCTTGTGTTTCATACGAAAAAAAAAAAACGTTGATATTAGTTTTAAGTAATTTTTCGATATAATTATCGTAATTTTGTTGACTTAACATATAAACAAATAGTATATAAATAAATATTATGTGTATATTATATATTTATATTATTTATATGTACTTTATTCAAATATATTCTAATTCACACACCAGTTATTATTTGTTTACTTCCTAACTGCAGTTTCTGCTTTTTGTCCTATACCCAAAGGTTGTCTGGAAGTGATCTCTTTCAGCGATAAGACCGCCTTTGTACATCTTTCATTTTATGTTATTATTTTCTTGTTTCTTTTAATGGTATTATTATTATTATTATAAACGTTGCGTATATTAACAATATTGCATAAATGTATGTCCCTCTCTTCCCGTGGGTGTTGTAAGTGGCGACTAAGGGATAACACAGTTCCACTACTACCTTGGAACTTAAAAAGTCGACCGATGGCGGGTTAACCATCCAACTGCTCGCTTTAAAATACACAGGCCGAAGACGCGCAGCAGCGTCTTCGGTGCGGCAAAGCTAGCCTTGCGGTCACCAACCCGCCTGCCCAGCGTGGTGACTATGGGCATTGGGAAACACACATGAGTTCACACCTTTTTTGGCGCGAACTTGTGGAGGCCTATGTCCAGCAGTGGACTGCGATAGGTTGAAGATGATGATGATGATGTCATATTTAACGCAAATAAACATTTAGTATTATAAAACATTGAATTTTTAAATTGTTTTTTCGAATAATAAAGAACACTCATTTTTATGATTGACGCTATCTTTTCTACTATCGCATTAAAATATATCAAATATGATATTTCGTTGAATATTAAGATTAACGTCCACTGAACATGGTAATATAAAATTGGACAATTTGATGGCAGCTGATGCATAACGGTGCGGTACTGCGGTATTAAATAACTATGTTAAATAACTATGTTAATAAGTATGTTAGAAAGGTTCGCAGTTGATACAGTCATTAGGAACTATTTCTACGATCTCCAAAGTTCGGTTTTTTTTGTTTTTCTTCTATTTTACTCTAATAATAATGATGATATGCAACAATCAGTCTTCTTCGTCTCTTCACCATTCTGCGTGACGTTTTCGAAATCATTTTGACTCTCTAAGCACTGGTCAAAGACATTAATTCTAGTTAGTAATTTCACGATCACGATTCAGCCTGTAATATCCCACTGTTGGGCATAGGCCTCTTCCTTATGTAAGAGAAGGATCGGAGCTTAATCCACCACGCTGCTCCAATGCGGGTTGGGGGATATATTCCCTACTATGAGTAACGATCGCACGTACAGCTACAGATCGAGCGGTCACAGCACTGGATTGCGATTGGCTGTTGCGCGGGCGGTTGCGGGTTCGATCCCCGCACACGACAACATTTGTATTGACCATACAGATGTTTGCCGTGGTCTGGGTGTTTGTGCAGTCCTTGTGGGTCTCCCCACCGTGCCTCGGAGAGAACGTTAAGCCGTCGGTCCCGGTTGTTATCATGTACACCTGATAGCGACCGTTACTCATAGTAGGGAATATATCCGCCAACCCGCAACCACGCTGCTCCGATGCGGGTATATCCTATATAATCAATAGGGTGAGGAAAAAGTATGGAAACCTCGGAAAATTCAGAAAACTACACTTTTAACGAGGAATTCAACAGTGACCTCTGATTTGATCTTGAACTTCATTTTCAAGGTCATTTTAAGGTCAATTTAATTTTTTTTAATGAAATTTCTCATTTTTTATACCGGAATAAAAAAAACTTTACGCCCGAATACGTATTTAGGTTTTAGTTTAACGTAACCCCAAAAGGTCAAATAGAGATCAAAGTATGACTTCTTAAAAATTTCGCTAGTTTAGTGCTAGTCAATGGACGTAAAATTTTTTGCTCTTTTTGATTCCGGTATAAAAAATAAAGGTTCCCATTTAAAAAAATGAGGTTCGCCCTAAAATAACCTTGCAAATGAAGTTCAAGGTTAAATCAAAGGTCACCGTTCGATTCCTCGTTGAAAGTTATCTATGGACCTTTGTTTTTGTTTTACCACTAATCTTGCGAGATTTTTAAGTTTATACTTTGAGCTCTATTTGACCTTCAGAGGTTAATTTAACCTCATACTTAAACACGTATTCGGACGTAATTTTTTTTGTTCTTTTTGATTCTGGAGTTACAATTTAAAAAAATGAGGTTGACCTTAAAATAACCTTTAAAATGAAGTTTAAGGTAAAATCAGAGTTCATCGTTAAATTTCTTGTTAAAAGTTACATAGAATATGGACCTTTTTTCCACGACTAACCGTTTTCTGAATTTTCCGGGGTTTCCATACTTTTTCCTCACCTGTATATACACTTAAACTAGCAAAAATCGTCAAAAACTATATCGTGGTATGTACTCGTTTTATACTTAAAAACAATAAAACTATTTCTATTTTCTAATATTCGGAGTAAAATAAGTAATACTCAAACAAATAATGGGTCGACGAATTTTTTGTTTTTTTTGTAACTTGGTTTTGATACCATGAAAAGTCAAAAGATGACATTTTAAAAAGTAAAAAACAATTTCCCGCCACTTTTAATTTGTTTTTCTATGCAGCAAAATTGGGTGAATCCAACGAATAAATTCGGTAAATTTTAAGGTTTTACTTAAAAAAGGGAAAAATGGCGTTTATGGAGTGTCAAGAGTAGCACAAAAGTGTTTCTTTTTTACGGCAAGTTATCGAACAAAATAGGACAATAATATTTAATGTACGTAAAATATTGTAAAATCTTTCCTTGAATTTCTATATAAAATACGAAGAAACTTTATTCCTGACCATTTTCTTTATAATATGCATTTGTATTTAGAACAAGAGTACTAAATAAATAAGTAACAATATGTACAAAATTTTATTAATTCAAGTATACAATCATTATCTATCTATAAATATTTAAATAACAAAGATAAAAATAATGTTTCTTAATAATTGCAGAAAGTGACGATGACGGAGATGATGATGAAGCTAGATGAAATTATATTGGCGTTGTTTCCATAGTTGACATCGAGCCAGTTGTTGACGAGGTTGTAGTTATTGTTAGACCATGTGATGGAGGCCGCAATATTTTCTCTTATAGCTGCCAAGGATGCTCTTTCTCCAGCGGAGAAGATAGCATCATATTGATTGGCGAATGTATTAATCTGAAATATAAAACAAAATATGGTTATCGCTAATAAATAATCAAGCTTCGATGCAACAAACACGAAGTATAGAAATCAACATGCTATGGTTAATGCAAATTAATAATCTTTAAATTGAAATGTAAAAACTCATCTCAACTGTAAATCCAATGAGGAATGTGAGCATATTAAAGGTTTGAGATTTTTTATTTAATCATAACAATTTATAATTCTCTTATGAAGAAACTTATTATACCGGTAGATATTTTAGTTACACCCACGACAATGTCATATGATACTACACTGCTTACATAAACATACTTTTTTATATAGGATATTGTACATACACACACAAAATAATGATAAATTAAAGATATTATATTATTCTTATTTTTATACCTTGTTTCCAGATGGTAAAATTGCGAGAAGTTGGATAAACATTAAATTTTCACAATTATAAATTAATTTAATTTACCTTAGCCGTGTGTGCCGCAGTTGTCAATCTTCTTGAAAGAGCATTGAGGATGTTCGTCGTACCGGTAAGACCTTGTACTCTGTTGAAAACATATAATTTATAGTATTTATATGTTAATACTTGTGTTTTTTTGATTATCATATTAAAATTATGATCCAGCGGGATTTGAACCCGCACCTCCCGACATACCGTGTCCGGTGCTCTAGCCTTTGAGCTATGGATCTATGTCCAGCTGCATCGAAATTCTTGATATGATTTTTATTCGGTTTTAAGCAACCGTGGTAATACTTGTGTTTATTATAGTTATAGCTATTCTCTATCTTAGTCAGTTTGCGTGTAAGAGATCGCTGTTTTAGCGATAACACCGGCTCTTGTGCAACTTTAGTTTAGTCTACGAAAAAGATTATATAAAAATACTCCGGAGAAACTAAAACTATCTTTTCTATAGAATTCGATAATTTGATAAGTAATTTTGATAAACACATTTGATTCTGAGGGTGCACGCGAAAAAATAAAAAGAAACGTGTAAAATTGTGTAAAAATATAAGCAAAAATGATTAAAATCACTTTTAAGTGGTCGAGTACAATCCAGCAAACCGATTCACTGTCGAAAACTTTCAAAATGGTAACGTCATCGATAAGATTAGATAATTCCATATTTAAAATTGCGCAGTTGACCTTCTCCTTGACTCTTCGTCCGTTAATCAATAATATTGGTCTAAGATCCATCTGTTGATGAGGGAATATTTTGTTATATCCCGGATTCCCTCATCAACAGAAAAAAAATAATTGGAGCAGGCTTATGGTGGCAGAGGTTGTTTTTATAAATTCACAATATTGAAATCAGCCTTTAAAAATTGTATCATCTAATTAACAGATGAGGGAATATTTAGCTATCTAGGATCTTAGACCATATACTCTTTAAGAAAATAGTAAATCATCGCTATACGAACTGTTGTCACCTTGCTCACCACAGGAACACAACACTGCTTGAAAAAAGTATTATTTAATTGTGGCTACTCCTGATTTTGAGAAGGATATTTGCTGCTGTGTCCTACCTCAGATTAATTATTTACTTTCATGACTTTTTAAATTGAAAATCTAAAACTGAGTTCTAAAAATAATACTATCAACAGTCAATCAATACATAAACTTTAAAGAAAAAACAAATGCAGTAATCGTGTCATTACATTGATAGTGAATAGAAGTTTCACATTTTTATTACAATTAGTCGGCTATGTTGTTGTGGTGGTAGACTATTGATACTAACAGTGTGCAAAGCAAGAACAATTTTTTTTTTTGTATAAGTACCATTAATTAAAAATTTGGGGTGTCTGTAGGAAATGGCTAAATAGCCACAAGTCCGCCCACTGTACTACACAATCTGTAACTAGGTATATTATACAATGTAAAATGTGTATCATGTTGTGTATTATGTAGTTGTGATGTACAATAATCTATATAATAAAATTAAATGTTGCTAAGCACTGGAGAATGGCTCGACCAATTCGGCTATTTTTTGTATGTTAGGAAGGAAGGAAGGAAGGAAGGTTTTTATACTATAAAAAAACATAACAGACAGAACGAAGTCGGTCCGGGCAGCTAGTATATTACTAAAAAATTGTCTGTAAAGTTGGTTTACGGACTATAATTATTTAACGTGACAACGTCATAACAAAACATCTTCTCGGACGTAAAGGCCAATCGAGTAGAAGATATATAGATGCGGCTTGCACCGCATCTATCTATATTCCATATACTATCACTAAGCGTAACGGGACAATGTGCGTAACGCTACAATGAGTTATCCTTTTTCGTGTATGCCGCCGGTGTTCATCGATTAATTAGACGTTGTCTCGTCAAAATAAATTTTATAATACAAACCTTGGTTGAATTTGGTCAAAGTTTGCGACGACAAAATCTAACGCTGCTTCCGTACCAGCAGGGCTGGAGTTGATAACGGAAACTAAAATCGTATGTCTGTCTTGTTCCCTTACAGCGGAGTCATTAGCTATCACTTGGTTTAGATAACTGAAAGATGAAACATTTCTTATTATGTAAACTTTTAACTAAAAACATTATAACACAATAGATTCTTAAATAATAATTTTACAGTGTTTTATGCAAATAATTCCTTATCTTATCAGGTTAAAGTGGAAAAGTTAAGAACTAAAAATTTAGAGATAGATATTTTTATTAGAATTTTCCCCAATTTTACTTACAAGTTGCGCAGAGTTGAATTAGAAGTGCATCCAAGAGCATTCAAGAGTATGCTTTGTTCGCTGGAATCCTGACTGTCGAGGTATCTTTGCCATAAGAAATTGAAGTTATCGGAGCTGCCTCCTCGGAGACCAGAACAGAAGACTACATTCTGAACATCTGGGTGTAGGCTTACACCTATAAAAATGAAGTAAATTTAAGATCAATGTATTCACTTTAAGGTGGACTTATACTAGGTGCTATATTCAGAAAACGGCCCGTTCATCTTACGAATCGTTAAATTAAGAACAGATGTCAATCCAAAATTTATCGAACCTTACACTGAACACTGTAACCGGGTTTTAGAGAAGTTTAAAACGAATATAAGGTTTGTATAATATACGCTTACGCTTCCGCCTGTAATACACACACAGGCACAGGCCTCTTTCCCCATGTAGGAGAAGGATCACAGCTTAATCTACCACGCTGCTCCAATATAATGGTGGGTTGTATAATAACGTGATATTATACAACCCACCATTTTAATGTTTAAATGTGTTTAAAGTGTTAAAATAATGTTAAAGACACTTCGAGAATATCGTAAGTAAATTTAAACTTACTATTGTTCATTACTGATTCCAACAAGGCCTGGGCTCTGTTCACACAGTCTTCGTTGCCGTAACGGCAGTTTAAGTTCAAGATAATATTTCTGTGGAAAGCGGTAACATGCTCATCTTGAGTAGTGTTGCTGAACCCAAGGTTGTTGTATAAAGGCTCAGTGAGGGATAGAATATATCGCTAGAAAAAAATAGAGAAGTTTTACACCTCGTCATATTACCCTTAACTTAACTGTTAACTGGGGTAGAGCACAGCAGGAAAATTCCTGCTTAAAATATAGATCAGCCCGACTGGGGTAGTACTTTGACCTTACAGAAGACCACAGCTAAACAATACTGTTTTAAGCAGTGTTGTGTCAGGAACATTGCCTACTGCTGCAGATGAGTCCAAAAGTTTACAGAATCTTAGCTCGTTTACCCCTCGCTATTATCAGCCTTTCAATAACTTATATACGAGACAAACTCTATCAGAAACCAGTGAAACATGGGCTAATACAAAAAAGTAATAAAAACATAGAAAAAAATTGCGTGCGTACAAACTACACATGTCAGAAGTGAAACTTCTTTGGCAAACTAATTCAAAAAAACTAAAAAAAAGAATTAATATACAAAAAAAAAAAAAAAAACTAACTGAAAAAAAAGCCAACGTCACGCGGTGTTCCCAGGCAGTCACCCATTCAAGTACTTGACCGTCATGACGCTGCCGCGTTACCGGTCGATCAAATTTTACCCCTAATGCGCCTAAAGAACTCTCACTTCAAAAAAGTACTGATGCAATACCTTCTATAATAATTGAGGAATGCTATTAAATGTAAAATCGATAGTACAATACCTGAAATAGTTGATAGGCCGGTGCCCCACTGAGTACTACGTCGAGGTAACTGAAAGCCGCGTCCGCCGCACCCCAAGCGATGTAATCAGTTTCGTTAATCAAATACCTGGACACTTCGAATGCGAAGCGGTAGTTCTGTAGGTATTAATTAAAAGTTTATTAGATTCAATTACTTGTTGCAATGTGCAATGTCACGATTGGTAGACTGGTTTTGACTTTAATTTATTCTTATAGTAAAAACAGGTAGAATGTTATATAAATATAGTAAGTGAACGCAATTCAATGTAATATAAATAAATAATTTAAGTAAATTATACGTATATTATTATTATTATATACTTTTTACGTAAATTATTAATATATATTATTGACTATGGATAAAATACATGAGTTCGCGCCATTTTTGACGCGAACTTAGGGAGGCCTATGTCCAGCAGTGGACTGTGATAGACTGAAGTGATTATATTTACGTATATTATACGTTTTCTATACATATTTGCTTATATATTCTCAATATTAGCAAATATATATATATATAGAAAACGAAACATAATATATGGTAATTTAATCGGTTACTTAAAAGCTATATTACATACTACTTTTGACAAAGCCATGGCGCAACGTTCTTAACGTTGGCTCATGATATTAGCCATAGAGATGTGTGTCGTGGTCTGGGTGTTTTTACTTGTTTATTGTGTCTTTCCAAACTTCCTATATACCTATCAGTAAATCCTTACGGGGGCATTGAGTGAGTGGTTTGTCCGGCGTTATCTTCAGTGCTTGATAATATAACTAAGAAAGATGGGAATGTGAAGGAACGACTTTTGCGATGACGTGTTATCATTACTTATCATAAAAAAGATACACGTACAGAGCAAGCTACCTACTGTAAAAATTCAATCGACAAAACAAGATAAACTCGAAAATAAATTTAAAAAAAATTCTCTCACCTACGGATTTTTAATAATACATAGGGACATAATATGCTATATTATAATAGTAGAAAACGGAACGGTTAAAATTTGTATCACACGCAGTGAAAGCCGAAGACTCCTGACAGCTATTTTTATATAATCTAAAACCATTGTCTTGTTTTAAGGCTACACTTACGTGGATGATCGTAATAGGTACAAATGAGTTTTACTTTTTAGTCTCTTGCGAACAAAATGTTAAGATAACCGAGCTTAAGAAACAATATTTACCTTTTATTTCATTTACAATATCTCTACAGACTATTGCACCTCACTCCTTTGAGTCACGGCTTGGTGCACTATTCTCTTCTTTCTTAATAGAGTATATTCGCTGATCGAGATTATTACTAGACATTTTATGTTTTTTTTTTTATTTTTATAAACGCCTCATATTCAACGAAAACTATTAGAATGAACAAACGCCCAGAGAGATAAATTACACATAAATTCATACATACATACATAATATAATCACGCCTCTTTCCCGTAGGGGTAGGCAGAGACCACTTCTTTCCACTTGCTACGATCCTTACATACTTGTTTCGCTTCATCCACTTTCATTATTCCTTTCATACATGCTCTTCGGTTCAGGGTACTCTTGACCTGGCCTTTTTTCAAGACGTCTCTGATCTGGTCTTGAAAAGTCCGCCTAGGTCTACCCCTTCCAACACTTCCATTCACACTCGCCTTATACACTTTTTTCGTCAATCGTTCTTCATTCATTCTCTCGACATGGCCAAACCATCTCAGCATACCTTTCTCAATTTTTGTCACTACATCTTCTTTCAGACCACAACGTTTCCTTATCCCACTATTTTTTATCCTGTCACTCAGTTTAACTCCTATCATACTTCTTAACGCTCTCATCTCAACTGCATTTATTCTGCTTTCATGTTTCTTCTGCCATACCCAACTTTCACTCCCATACATGAGTGTCGGAACCAACACCCCCCTATGCACAGCCAAACGAGCCTTATTAGACACATTCCGACTGCTCATAAAGGAGTACAAAGCTCCATTCACCATGTTTCCTGCGTTCACTCTTCTTGCAATATCACTCTCACACTTTCCATCTCTTATAAACTTTGAACCCAGATACACAAAATCATTCACCTGTTCTATTTGTTCATCTCCAATTACGATATTGCAGTCTGTCACTGCCTCATTTCTTTCAAACACCATCACTTTCGTCTTCTTTACATTCATCTTCATTCCCTTTCTCACAAAAGCTTCATTCATAGCAGTTACCATCTCCTGTAACTCCTCGGCTGAGGACGCAAGTAATACTTAGTCATCAGCATAGAGAAGACATTTGACGAGTAACTCATTTATTCTCAACCCATTTTCATTCTCTTTCAGCTCTGCCAAGCAATTGTCCATGAACAGATTAAACAGCCACGGTGACGTTACACATCCCTGTCTAACACCTTTTTCGATATTAAAACATTCAGTGTACGCCCCGTTTATCCTTACACAAGCACTATAAAGAGATTGCAGTGCTCGTATGAGGATACTGCTCACACCGTACCCGGACGATGCTGATAATACATAACAATTACACATAAATACATGAAAAATACATACATTTCACATGAACAGAATGTCGCGACAACGAATTGACTAATCGAAAGGTTGAAGTTGATTAATTTTTTCAAATTATACTCACAAGTCTGCCATTCCGTGCGAGATTGAACGCGTCGTCGATGATCTGAGCGCGATTCAGCAAATGTATTGCGTTGTGGTTTCTCGTTAGTGTGTTCGCTAAGGCCTGCCAGTTCTCATCATCGTAATTGACCCTGTAGTAACCTGAATTAAAATTTACCTTTTTAGAACATTTATTCGGTCGTACGGAAACACATTAATTATATTACATAATAAAATTTATATTTATTAAATATTTAAATATTAAAAAAAAATCCTGTAGTGTTTTCCTATTACATTACTAATTTTTAGTATATTCTTACAGTACTACGAGTTAATACCAATTAAAAAGTAGCGCTCAGGTTCGAGACCACATTGAATAAAGTTATTGTTATTAAAATTTTCGTAATGTATACCCTAAATATACAAGCTACTTCGTTTATGCAATGGCACGCTCTGCAGTATTTTGCACGAGTATTCAACTTCTCGAATACTTAGATGAATTGAAAAAGTCCTATGAGAATCTCCAGAGTGTTATTTATGAAATGGAATTAAGATTATTAAATGGATTCTTATAACTAAAAATATGAATTAATCATTTTGCAAATTCTTAACTGAACTTTCAAATTCAACATTGATTAAGATACCCATCTCACGAAGTATAAAAATTAAATATGAACATTTAATAAATCTTATTAACTGTTTACTCACCTGTTTGTTGTTTATTTACGATATACCACTCAGCGTCAGATAATCCTGGGATATCGATAGAAAGAGAATTGGTCGAAGATTGTGCTGATATCCAGATCTGGGGCATTGTATTTGAAAAGTCTGGGTTTGTGGAGAGTACCCAGTTGATTGGGATGTGCCACCTGTCCTGCGACACTTGAGATGCATCTGTGAGGTAGCGTTGCTGTTGACAATTTTTTAAAAATATTGAAAACAATTTTTTAAGCTCATGCCAAAGGATTTCATAAGCGACCAAGGTCTTGGGATCAATATGTCCTTGACGCAGATATCTATATTTAATTAGACATTTGGATCACGTTTGGGTGTTTGACCTTCTTTATCAGCTATCAGCGTATCGTGACTTAGAAAGCATGAAAAGGTAACAGTTGTTATTGCACAGCCAATTACTCATCTTCTTTCTTGATTGAAAAATTGGACAATATGCATCCAACACACATTCAACTGTAGAAAGGTGCTTTGAGCACTAAATAATCTTTGTACAAATGGGCGGTCTTTTCCCTACATACGATTCAAATGTCAAACCTTACGTTTGATTTATTTAAAAAAAAGTGAGTGCGTACAAAGTACACATGTCAGAAGTGAGATTTCTTTAGCAAACTAATTGAAAAAAAAATTAAAAACTAATTGAAAACTAATGTGAAGCGAACACGAGGTAGGTGACGCCTGTACCGGACGAAGTAGGCAAAACGTCACAGTTTCATCAAAACTTCCTTTTCACCCGTTAAAATTTTACACTCACGCGCCTAAAGAAGTTTCACTTCAAAAAATATGCAAACAATATTAAAAACAAAATGGACTTACTTGTGTCGCAAATAAGGAATTAGCGCTAGGAGCGGATCTCCTAACAGTGACAACTGGGAATCCTCCTTGTGTTGTCCATCTTTGCATAATCGTTGCGATGGGCCAATTGATCGTGTGGTTCGATTGATCTAATGCCTCTTGTAAAGCTTCGTACAGTTGAGGGGGATCTACTGATGTGCGCCGGCTGTGATAAACATTTTTTTATTTGTTATTCGATATTTGGAAAGTATCTATTAGTAAGTATTAGTAGTATATTTAGTATTACTACAGTGCTTAAAATGTATAAGCCGATGCGAGTAGGTACGTTTATTGAAAATGCATACCACAGAGTACATTGAATATTGATGCATACGTTCTAAATTTTACTGTGTTGCATATTTTATGAGGATTTAAGAGTTTTATTAAAAATAGCCCTTTAAGCTCTTAGGTATATTGCCTTCAGCTATAATTATCCTTTTTTTTAATTTACATGTTTCAAAGCAAAATAACCAAAGAATACTCACTTTCTATTTAGAAAGAGGATAAGACCGCTTCTGAATACTTCGGGTGTGAGGAAATGCTGCATCATACGGATGACGGAACCAGCTGAAAAATGACAAATATACATGATATATAATAATATATACATTATTAGATAATTTATAAGCTTAAAAATTAAATAAATTTAGATTTAGATTTTTGACTAGATGAAGTATTTATTACGATAGAGACGATATTTGCTTCGTAAATAGTTTTTAAACTTTTAGACAGTGGCTTTTAAGATAGAGGCTTTTGTACGTTAGTCTGCCTTGGTATTCTCGAGATCTTATTTTGATACGTAATAACATAAATTAAAATAACCGTTAAAATATTTTGTCGCAAATATGTTCATTATGATTTTTTTCAAATGATACATAGAAAAAACTTAAAAAATGTTTACACCGTTTAAGTGGACGTAATATCTAGAAGAGCCAATTTACTGTAACAATATGTATATTGTTTTCGATTTGTATATCGGCCAGCTTCAAATTCTAAGAAAGATATTTCCTGCTGTTCCTCACTTCGATTATTTTCTTTCTTTAATTAATAATTGATATTAGAGTCAACATAATATTAACTTCTGTATCTTTTATTTTAAAAATAGCGCAAAAGACATTTTAATGTGATGTTATAATATTGGAGTATCTATTAATTACTTTCTATTACTTCTTATTAGTAGAGTTTAATTTTTATTAGGCTATACAAACAAATACTACAACTACATCCAATCCCCCATCAATCAGGAGCTCTGGTTGTCTCAAACACCACAGGAACACAACACTGCTTGGAAGCAGTATTATTTAGCTGCAATCTTCTGTAAGGTCAAGGTACTTTCCCAGTCGGGGACCTTTTTGTTACAAGTTTTTATTTAACTTGCAATGAGATTTACTTGTAAACAAGTAAATTAAATAAATTGATATTGATTTTAACTATTAAAATTTTCAAACCAAGGAAATACGTGTACTCATATCTCGCGACAAGCTTTTCTATCATATAGATTAGGTGTAATGACTTTATAAGTAGATAGTAAAAGTTTTAAAGTAAAAATTTATTTTTTTCGTTTTAGCGCATTCAAATAAAAGCTCGTTTTTTAAAAAGGTTTTTTACTTTTAATTTATTATTTAAATAAGATTTTCATTGCAATGTTTTGGAACTCTACATAATTTTACATGTTTATAAATTTTCAAATCTTGTACAAGAGAATAAAAAATATATAAATAAGTTATACACTAAACATCCGAAAAATATCATATTTCGTTTTATATTCATCCAAATATTTTTTTTTAATTACAAATAGTACATAAAAGAAAAGAAGTTGATTGATTGCTAAAATTAAAGTTTAGATACCTTTAAACGGCAAAATACATAATAGGTATAATGTTTTTATATTTCTACATAGTATCATTTACAAATAAAAACTAAAAATTCTAGATTAATAAATATATTGTACCTACACTATTTATCGATATATATTATTTATCTCACCTTTATCGAAATCGATATCAATAAATAAATAAGCCATATCAAATTTAAAATTTAGACATAGAATTATTACGCTAATGTTAGTGATAATTAGGGTTTATTATTCCTTAAAGTTTCCTCGAACACTATTTTAAATATTAGTTTGAAATATTAAATCTACGATTTCAAGTAATTATCAATGAATTAGGTAAAAATCTACTCATTTTCAAACAGTTCATTTTTCCTGGTTTATTCTGTTATACTGACTGCCTAAATCCAGTAATATTATTACTATAACAAAACATGTGTAATTAGGGTAGGTACATCTGCTATTATTTTGCAAACACTTTGATTGTATTGTTTTAATTATTGTCTTACGTAATATTGTTACAAGAGTTTGATAGTGGATGGCGTGATTATCGCGAGTTGTTTCTAGCGAATAGGCCTCGTCAAGATTGCTATGATTTTTGAGAGAGTTTATACCTAAATTTTAATTTGAGAACTTTGAAATCTAAATTAAATATATGATATTTATATTTGAATACAAATTTTGTATAAATTCCTATAAATAATTCATACTTTCGAAGTGTTAAGTTTAGGTTAAACAAAGATGTAAAATAGTGTTCCAACAGTGATTAGACATTGTCTTCATTCTCTTTTAATAATAATAATTTTAATAGTAATAATAACTTCTCATGTATTTACGTAACTTTAAATATTATAAATTAAAAACATAACAGATTAAAATTTTAAAAAATATATTGATCATTAGTCTCATTTAATATTTATCTGATATCATGCTTACAGCGCGTGGTGGTGGAATTTCGTAAAATCCGTTCTTAGCTGTCCTCTATTCGGCAAAAGGAATATTCCTACTAAATGTCAAGTCTCTAACCCTTATGGTTCCAGAGATATCGTGATGAGTCAATATATGGGTGGAAATCTATTTTATATATATAGATTTTTAATATTTTGCAAAAATATTTCAATTGTTGTGTCTTGAAGATTATACGCCTGAGATCAATTTTATTGGGAGCCAGTAAAATGTCTATTCTCGATAAATTGAAATACTAAAAAACATTGATTATCATCCTAAGATTAGATAAAAATAATAAATATTTGTGACGCTGTCATATGACATATAAAATGAACGATACTCACATTTCTGATAAGCCACAGCGTTAAAAGTACCGATAACTTGAGACGGAGTATATACAGGATAAGTCATTGGATTAACGTTCAAAACAGCATCGCTTTGCATTACATTTTGTAGCAACAAAACATATTGGTCCATCATACGCCATTCTGGGTGAACCTGCGTGAAATAAACGATTTACAACTTTAGTGACATTCAATTAGGAATCATTTTCAATTTTACTGATACGATATTTAAATTATGAAATAACGTAAACATCATACATATATAGTTCTACGCATATTAAAATTTCATTACTAACATAAATATTATAAATTTTCATTTAGCATTGTACCACAGTATATTAAAATAGATAAGTAGTACGTATTTTTAAAACATAGGTATTTGAATTTAAAGTGATTTGGTAACATTCAATTTATAACATTTTTATTTACACATTCGCACACCAATACAAAGTTGTAACAATACATTACATTACAACGACAAGCAGTTGTAACAGGCGGCCTTATAACTAATACAGCGATCTCTTCCATGCAACCTTTGGGCAGAGGACCCTTAGGTTACTTACCCTGTTTTAACAGGGAGCGTGGGAAGGGGTGCAAAATTTTACGTAACAGGAATATATACATAGACGTATACATACAAATAAAAATACACAACTTTGTATATTTTTGTATAAATATAAGTGGAGGATTGGGGACAGGGTCAGCAACACGCTTGTCTATAAGCTACAGTAATCACTTACCATTAGGCGAGCCGTACGGTTGTTTGTCGACCTAGTTGTGTAAAAAAATTTCCATAGCTTTTATCTAGTATAAACCACTGTCGAAATCAGAAGAAGGGAGGAGGGCCGAACTGGTTTATTAACAATGTAGTTTAACACGAGATAGCTACATAGAATAGTTAACGGAGTGGAGACGAACTACTTAGCATTCGATGGATTCACCGAGCGGGTGACGGGCTTAACGTGTGGCAGAGGGACAAACTCAGAGCAGTGCCCAGGACTTGCGACCTGGGTGTAGGTTTAAGGAGATGCCCCCATTGATGAACATCAACGCTCACCTTCACTACTCGAGTTGCCCTTAATGCCTATTACAAAATGTAACAATTAATTCATTTGCACAAATTAATTATTGAAAGAGTCGAGGTTAAGCTACTAGCAGGATACAACAACAAATAATAAAAGTAATATCAATACAAAATCCAATATTTTAATAATTGTAAGAATTAAATGCTAACACTAGACTTACCACATAAGCTCTTAAATACCTTAAAAGACTAAAAGATGAGCTTTCGCTGAACAATTTTTAAAGCTTTTGATCCTTTGCCGGCTTTTCTGAATACCAAATGACAATACCAACTGGATGTTAAACAGTAATATTTTAGTTTTCCATTAACCCCTATTAAAAAGGTCCTTAAGATACTTACAAAGTCGGTACCATAGTTTTCAAAGAAGTTAGCAAAGCCTTCGTTCAGCCAAGTATACGTCCATTGCACAGGGCTGACTTCATTACCGAACCACATGTGTACGTTCTCGTGACATATAATACGGCCTATGTTTTGTAGAGTTGACGTCGTTGTGACTCCTCTTTGATATAATAACGCCACTTCTCTGTTGAAGAAAATTGAACATATACAAACAATTTAATAAATGTGGTAAAACACTGAAAGTAGATTTAAAGTCTAACCCCTAAATGAATCAAACCCCAAGGTTAGATTTCAAAAAAGTTGTATTACAATAAATAAATAAATATCTGCTACACACACATGGTCCTAAAGTAAGCAACTTAATGCTTGTGTTATAGGTAACAGCCGACTGGTGCTATACCAGTAAATATATCTATATATAAATCTTTTTTTTTTTCGATAAACATACATATAAATAATACATAATATATTAATAAGTAATATTATATATTACACCCAAACTTGAGGTGGGAATTGAAACCACAACCCCCGAAGCAGATAGCAGGGTCACTACAAACTGCACCAACGCGACGGGCTAGTCAAAACAATATAATAGGTGCCTATTGACTTCAGGTTTGATTTACAATTTATTAAAAGGCTTGACCGATTTTGACGGGACTTTCACGGGAAGATACCTGATGTAATAAGGAGTAACTTAGGCTACTTTTATTTTAGATTTTTTATTATTTTATAACTGCAAACTGAACAATAATTATTTTGATAAATTCCACGTGGACGAAGTCGCGGGCACAGCTAGTTAAACATAATTTTATAGAGCTTTCACTGTTTGTTTCCTACTACTAAACTAGGGACTTTATTCTCTAGGCTTGTAAATTTTTTTGATGTTATCTGGACCATTTTGTTTTAAGGACATTGATATGCAATTTTAGGTGTACTGGAAGAAATCTCTTATAGGGATAAGCACACCCATTATACGTGAGTCTCCATGACAAATTTATTATGTACGTTTTGTACGTATGATAAATTCGACGGTCCCTACGTACATAAAGACATGTCAAAAACCGAGGTTTTCAGGAGAGCGTTTTTTAGGTTCAAACCGCTCTAGAAATAATTCTATGTACAATTATAAATATTTTTTTTCTATAATGTTTTATTAGCTTTAGGAACTTCATAATGTTATTAATACATATTTTCTTTTTTTATGTTTTCTTAGAAAAACCGATAGATGACTGTTTCTACGCTGAAATTAAAATAAAAGTATGTAAGACATGTCTGACATACCTTTTTATACGCGGGAAAAAAGAAAAGTTTATAAAATAGAATTTAAATAAAATCTATACTAATATATAAAGCTGAAGAGTTTGTTTGTTTGTTTGTTTGTTTGTTTGTTTGTTTGTTTGTTTGAACGCGGTAGTCTCTGGAACTACTGGGCCGATTTGAAAAATTCTTTCACTGTTAGATAGCCCATTTATCGAGGAAGGCTATAGGCTATGTATTATTACGCTAAGACCAATAGGAGCGGAGTCCACGCCGACGAAGTCGCGCGCAGAAGCTAGTGTATTATAAAAACGTAGAATTGTGTTATTGTTTTCAAACGGATATTTTTATTAAATCTTGTACTTCAGAAACGCATAAAAATATCATTTCTGGTTTTTGCAATATCCATTATATCCAAAAAATAACTTTGATCTACTTTTATTCATGGTTTTTAGTATTTTTGAATACTTATAACTAAAAAGACGCCACTAAATCTAAAAACATTAATATTTTACCACGCGAACAAGCAGCGGAGTAAATGACGCTATGTCAGACATGACCGCGTTCGCACCGTGTGGCGCACATTTTAAAACAACGTACAAAACGACAAGTAATAGATGTCCGCATCTACGACACTTATTCGTTAAAAATATCATACTTGTACTCATATACGTCTTGTAAATGACGTTAAATAAATAATATATAAAAAAAATTCCTATACAGGTATGTGCATATGGAACTTCTAAAGCCAATTGTGCAATAAAAAAAAAACGTCATTTTCGACATGTCTTTATATACGTAGGGACCGTCGAATTGTTAAATAATAATAAAATAAAAAAGTGTGTGTGTACTTATGTACGCACGTAACAAGCTATACTTCAAGCTAGAGTATTAAAATACTTCCAAAAAAACCAATCACTTAATAAATTAGATAATAAGTCCACAACGCCATCTCTTAGAAATGATAAAGACTACTTTCTTGTCTGCAAAACTAGCGGCATCTATTCATGCATGCATGAACTACTTCATATCCACACGCGTTGTAAAAATTTACTCTCATCATTTTTCTCTAACGCGCCAAAAGAAGTATAACTTCAATAATAATAAACAAAAGAGTTTCGTTTACCTATTTTCTTATTATCTTTGTGAGTCATTGATAAAATATCCATTGACGTATGTTTTCCCGCATAGCATGTTGTATGAATCATCAACCACACATTTTTCTTTCAATAAACTAACGATACGTTCCTATAGTTCCCGGAGTCACGCAATATCAGTACTATTAATTTTAAGTCAAACTATTGTGAAAATGTCATCACTTCAGCCTATCGCAGTCCACTGCTGGACATTGGCCTCCCCAAGTTCGCGCTAGATATTATGGCACGAACTCATGTGTTTTGCCCATAGTCACCACGCTGGGCAGGCGGGTTGGTGACAGCAGGGCTGGCTTTGTCTTTGGCCTGTGTATTTAAAAAGCCAGCAGTTGGATGGTTGGTCGGCTTTATAAGTTCCAAGGTGGTAGTGGAACTTTGTCCCTTAGTCGCCTCTTACGACAACCACGGAAGAGGAGGTGACTATATTCTTTACTGTCGTAACCACACAGCGTGTAAAAATGTACCAAACAATATTTATGAAGAGTCTTGAAAGAGCAAAATGTGCAGGTATATATTATATTTTCAAAGATATAAATAGAGAGAATCAGAATAGAAGTCTATTCTAATTCTCTTTATTTATATCTTTGTTTTTTTTTTTAAAGATGTGATATCAACCAATAGCATAGGATACCGTTACCAAAATTCAATCTAGTTCGTCAAACATGATTAAGCATAAATTAAATATGTTATAGCACTTTTTTTGCCAATCGATATCCGAAAGTACTTACCAAAACTCTGCTTTTTTAAGGGATTTTTCGAAAAAAAAAAACTGTTTTTTCATTAATAATAAGCATAAGCTTAGAATATGAATCATTAATAGTTTCCACATAATATTGCAAGCAATATACCCATAACATCGATTTAGTAATTATAAAAAGCAAGTAAACAATAACCATCTCAGAAAAACATCGCAAATATGTCCACTTCATCACGAACTTTTAAATCTCTGTCGCCCATTTTATCTAGTGAATGTAATACTCATTTGCGGTACTCACAAAAGACTTTCATTACTTCCGTAACCTTGGCCAAGGTTAAGATAATTTAGAGGGTGGGCGTTAGTTCCAATTGCTTACATTTAATGAGATATTTGGTCTACTAGTGGAATGGAAATTTTTTATTGATATTTAAACTTTGTTTTTTCAAAGTGAAATTTCGTGATAAAATTATAGGAGCATACTTGCGTGAAAACATGATTTGTTGATTGATTGTTGGTGTATTATACAGAATTATATGGTCTTTTTTTTCTTCAACCAGAAATTTCAACTTGTGTTATAATTGGCGTTCTTTCGATTATATGAAAAAAAAATTATTTAAGTGAAAGTAATCTACCTAAATAATTCTATTTTATGACTCGCAAACTGAACAATAATTATTTTGATAAATTCCACGTGGACGAAGTCGCGGGCACAGCTAGTTAAACATAATTTTATAGAGCTTTCACTGTTTGTTTCCTACTACTAAACTAGGGACTTTATTCTCTAGGCTTGTAAATTTTTTTGATGTTATCTGGACCATTTTGTTTTAAGGACATTGATATGCAATTTTAGGTGTACTGGAAGAAATCTCTTATAGGGATAAGCACACCCATTATACGTGAGTCTCCATGACAAATTTATTATGTACGTTTTGTACGTATGATAAATTCGACGGTCCCTACGTACATAAAGACATGTCAAAAACCGAGGTTTTCAGGAGAGCGTTTTTTAGGTTCAAACCGCTCTAGAAATAATTCTATGTACAATTATAAATATTTTTTTTCTATAATGTTTTATTAGCTTTAGGAACTTCATAATGTTATTAATACATATTTTCTTTTTTTATGTTTTCTTAGAAAAACCGATAGATGACTGTTTCTACGCTGAAATTAAAATAAAAGTATGTAAGACATGTCTGACATACCTTTTTATACGCGGGAAAAAAGAAAAGTTTATAAAATAGAATTTAAATAAAATGTATTATAAAAACGTAGAATTCACTTCATCACGAACTTTTAAATCTCTGTCGCCCATTTTATCTAGTGAATGTAATACTCATTTGCGGTACTCACAAAAGACTTTCATTACTTCCGTAACCTTGGCCAAGGTTAAGATAATTTAGAGGGTGGGCGTTAGTTCCAATTGCTTACATTTAATGAGATATTTGGTCTACTAGTGGAATGGAAATTTTTTATTGATATTTAAACTTTGTTTTTTCAAAGTGAAATTTCGTGATAAAATTATAGGAGCATACTTGCGTGAAAACATGATTTGTTGATTGATTGTTGGTGTATTATACAGAATTATATGGTCTTTTTTTTCTTCAACCAGAAATTTCAACTTGTGTTATAATTGGCGTTCTTTCGATTATATGAAAAAAAAATTATTTAAGTGAAAGTAATCTACCTAAATAATTCTATTTTATGACTCGCCGCTATTCCATAAAATATTTTATTATGTTATTAGGAAAAGAATTTTATCATTTTTTATTTCCTTTGCTCTAAAATGTAATAAACATTTGAGTCATCGAAAAAATATCCTAAAGTTAGTAAATTGTCATATGTCAAATTTGTACGCAATAAAAGATAAAACTATAAGTAATTTTCTTCTCTAGTAAAACTGGGAAAACCATCTAAATTATATAAAAATTAATAAATTGGATGTATTTCATAATACCGATGCATTGAAAATTTCTGTAAACATTCCTGTTAGATTGTTTTTACTAAAAAAATAGAATGAATTTTGAGAATCAACCTACAATATTTACCAAAACAGTTTTTTCATAAATCGAGTTGCATGTGTGTGTGTGTGTGTGTGTGTGTGTGTGTGAGAGAGAGAGAGAGAGAGAATATGGAGTTAAATGTGATGATAATGTTAAATGTGTTTTATGTGAAACTAATTCAAAACAAATTGGAAATTTTTAATACCTGTAGAGAACTAATCCCCAGTTCTCCATAGCACCGGCTGCGAAATCCGGAATAGCGGCCTTATCGAATTTCGGCAAATCGTATGTAATATTTGTATAGGCTTCAAGAGCAACCATATTATCCTGACCGAACTCCAAAGCAAACTGTGCGGTTTCCTCAGTTTCTGGTCTGGAGTAAATTCGGAATGGTACTCTGTAGGTTGCGTTCGGTTGATCTTCGTTGGTGACATATGTGAAGTTGGAAACCAGGTATGCCAAGAGGTATGAAGACATTACAGGAGTATCTTCAAATTCATGTTTGACGTAACCTTGCTCTTCCGGTCTAAAATAAAAACAAACTGTAACTTATGATTCGGTCAAACATGGTGCGTACGTCTGCAGATTAAAAAAAATATATAATTCTAATACAATACTTAGCACGCATTTAGTTAGTCAAAAGACACTTTACATTTTTAAATTAATATGCGAAGATTACGTAAATAACAAGTTTGAACTAAATTCATACATGAAACATACGTAAAACATGATTTAAGTTTCGAAAGGGCTTAGGAATCTTTCTTTGAAATTTTAAGAATAAACTCTAAAATAACAATGGGCATTATTTTGGTGAGCCAAATACTTACACATAAACCTAAAAATTATTTTAAATATAGATTCCTTTAAGGTTACACAGTAAATTTTTAAATTAGAAATCTCTAATTGAACATCTTACTTTAAGGGTGTTGCACGTAAAGGCATGTTGTATCTCACAACCGGAAATTGAGCTGGTGCGTAGATAGTGGTTCTAAATATGGCCTTGAAGCGAGGCTCATCGAAACATGGAAACGCACGGCGGGCAAACGTTGGCTGAAGCTGAGATGCTATTAGATTACTAAAAAAATAACAAAAATATAATATAATATATAAATTGAAAAATATGAAAACTTTTATTCTAAAAATATTTTGAGGCCTTATAAGTGTTATACTATTCCCATTTTCAGTACTAATTTTAGCATAAAGAGACAAGACAATACAGCGTGTTTTATAAGAAAAACCTAATTATTATATAAATATTTTTATTTAAATAAATTCCATAGATGGGTTCTTAGTTGCGCGTGCCTTTTTATTTTCAAACATACATTATGCTTGTCGTACTTGACTGCCTAGCAAGCAAAGCTAAGATCTTTACCAACTCTGACAATGTTAATCTGTATAATATGAAAGGTATTATTATAGTTGTTCTAACTATTGTATACATAGTACTAACTGTCATACTTACTGTGTTTGTCCCATATACTGATAAGTGGAAATGTACACTCCAAACATATTAGTTGCATACGTGCCTACGTAAGAAATGTTTAAGACATACAGGCTTCCAGCATTCAGATCGACAGACGATTGAATCTCCAGGAAATGTGTGTCATTAGTAGTTAAGCTGTAACTAGTCGGTATAGCGGCAGCTGTGGCCGCATCAGGGAACAGCTGAACTGACTGTATTTGCATGGCCATAGCGTGTAGGACTATGGTGCGTGTGGTGGCATTGGCAATAAATCGAATGGAGACATCGCCGTTGAATCCGCTAGCACTGTTCGGGTCGAAGAATAGCCGGACGTCATAAAAATGTGGAATTATTTGTCCACTTAAACGGTAATATTCTAAGTCTGCAACATTTTTTTCGTTTTGTAATTCTACGGGTACGCTCAATACAGATCCGAGCAGACTTAGGAATATTAGGGACAACATGCTGAAAGAGATAAGGTATAATGTATTAGACACAACAATACTTAGCGTAGTAATAGGTCTATTTATTACAAATTTTTTACTAGTATTTATTGTGAAACTGTATATAAATTCTTGATATTTTAACCTATCAAAGTATTTTAAATAGGCGTTTTTATTTTTAAAAGTGGAAGTATTTCCTCAACTTCCTGGGGGAAGTTCATATTTCATTTTCGAGCCTACATGACCTCAATACACATACAATCGAGTTCTATTATTAAAAAAAGGGAATTATTACATAAAAAGAAATTCTTTTTAGTATATACCGATACAATTAATAATGATCTATACGTTAATAAAAATTTAAAAAAAATTGTATATATTTTAATTCTAAATATAAAATTTATTACATATATTTATTAGGTACGTTAGTTATATGATGTAAAAACTGAGGTGAGGCATAGCAAGAAATATCCTGCTTAAAATCCGGAGCAGTCCGACTGGGTGAGTACCTCCTTCTTACAGATTACAGCTAAATAATACTGCTTTCAATCAGTATTGTGTTACTGTGGTGAGTAAGGTGACCAGAGCTCCTGGGGGGGATTGGGGGTAGGGTTGACAACGCACTTGCTTGCTTCTGGTGTTGCAGGTGTCAATAGGCTAGGTAATCGCTTACTACCAGGTGAGCCATACGTTTGTTTGCCGACTTAGACCGACTTTACTTTAAGTAAAACAAAGTCAGTGAAAAAAGTAAACTATTTGACTTTTTAATTCGTTTGTTAGGTCGATTTTGATTTTGACCTACGAGCATTATACAACAAAATTTTATCATTGACTTTTTAAAAAATTTCATCACATGTATTCGACGTGTTTCTTTTGCACGTTAATTACTTAAATGAGATTGTGATCATTATTTTTATCAAGTCTTCTAGACTACCTACAAGCTCCTATCAATATCATTATCAATGATTAATGAAGACATTACGAATTTCTATTAAAATGAACATAGGTAGTGTGAAAATAACAGATCTAATTGTATTTAATAATAATTGATATTTATATTTATCAAAAATAAAAATAATATTAATTTTAGTATTTTAATACTACGTTTTTATGCGTTATACGTCATTATATTTAAATGTTCGTAACTTCAAAAAACGGAGGAGGTTCTTAATTGCACTGTATTTGATACTTGTTCATGTCATATCATTGAGATCTGACGTGATGATCTGGTAAATACAAACATTTTATAGCTTTAGTACACACAATTTTTATGTCTTTTATGAAAAAAAGAATACTGAATTTGAAAATGCTAACTAAAAGCAATTAACCGTTTATAACACAGAATCTCTATTTTTTAGGTATCTAGAACTTGTAATACTGATATTAGTTAAACGTTAAAACATTCCAAAGAGAGAAAATAGTTGCGTAATGTAACGGATCTCGAGTGGCCATACCTTACAAGTAATCTAATCCTAATCTTATCTATAGAAATATCGGTGAGGAGAACTAACTTATCTGTAAAAAAATGTAGTGTTTGGCATATTTTCACTTGAATATTTAATGTATTTGTATAAACGGAAGTTTTAAGGTTTTATTATAAAATGATTGAGAGGATTTCATTTAACAAGAACGTGAAAATAATAAATATACACTAGCGACCCGCCCCGGATTCGCACGGGTGCAATGCTGATACTAAATATAAAATAAATATTTGCAATGTAAGCGCAAAAAATGTGTTTTTTACGACATCACATTAGAAACCTCAAAAATGATCCTCTATTCGTCTACTATATTATGCATGTGTTAAACATATAAACCTTCCCATGAAATCACTCTATTTATTTAAGAAAACCGCATTAAAATCAGTTGCGTAGTTTTAAAGATAAGCATACGGTAGAGTACGGTAGACATATCGGGAAGCGACTTTGTTTTATACTACGTAATGATATTTTTTATATTAATTTATTTTTAATTTTATAAGATTCTAAACATTTCAAATCATATCAATTTTTTTTTTCGATCCAGCGGGATATGAACCCGCGCTTTCGGACGTGCCGTGTCAGCGCTCTGCCAACTGAGGGCTGACTGGCAACTGAGCTATGGATTCACATCTAGCCGGGTCGAAATTCTTGATAATTATGATGATTTTTATTTTGGTTTTTAAGCAAACTTTGGCGCCGTCTATAGCGAGTTCTTTATAGACCCCGACTACTCAAAGATTTCATATTACAATGAATTCTTTGACAAGAGACGATATCATGCTATTTTTAATTAGTTTTATTTTTATTTTTTGTGTTACCCACACATGAGGAAATTATAAAAAAAACTTGATATTATAATAAAACTTTGATATGATTTAAAATGTTTATAATTTCCTCATGTGTGGATAACACAAAAAATAAAAATAAAACGAATTTATAAGATTCTGTAAAATTAATAACTGTAGTAAAGTAATTGAAGTATAAAGTTAGTATATTTTTTATTGTTGTTTTGCCTCGTCTCTGTGTTTTTGGACACCTTGTGTGAATTATATTTTATAACAAAAACGTAGACGTATTAACATTGAACTTTTGATATATAGTTTCTCTTACAGAATCTCTAGAATAGCGCCTGTGGTAGTTTTCACCACGTTTTCACCAATCAACGCATAACGAGTATATGATTAAAATTATACAATTGATATAAACAATAATCTGTTTCATATATCACCTAAATTGATTATCGTATAATTTAATATCTTTATTGTTTTGTTATATATGTATTATGTACTCAATTATTAGACTGCAATACGAAAAAATGAGGCGAAAAGGTATTTTTTTTTCTTTATCTTCGTTTTATCTTATCAAATTGATTCAAAAATTTTAGTTTGAATTTCATAAACAATGTTTGAAAGTCACGATTGTGATGATTTGTTTTCTGGCCAACATACTGAAAAATAAAGTTTAAATTAATACTAACAACCCGCAATAGTTCCACGCGCGTACTATATAATGATGACTGACTATAAATTGACGCTGACTTTTTAGTAATCCTAGAAAAATGGAATAATTCCAAAATTAATTTTAAGACTCCTCCCAAAGAAAATAGCTCCCAGGAAAATTAAATTACTTCCACTACTTTAGAAATACTCATCGTATCAATCGATCTTCACAAAACCTCAACAGCTTATACACCAAAACCTTTCCTAGTAATCAATTTCTAAAATGGTAAGACCCACATGAATATCTTTTTAGTTTTCGATTTAACCGCCAACAGATAGATAGAAAGAGGAAGAGGAATTTATTAAATACGTAATATATTGAGAAAAAAGAATTATACAGCTAATTTATTAAAAAAATTGCGTGCGCACAAAGTAGGTACAGTGTCAGAAGTGAAACTTCTTTGGCAAACTAATTAAAAAAACTAATTAAAAGTACAAAGCCAACGTCACGCGGTGTTACCAGGCGGTCACCCATCCAAGTACTGACCGTCCCTGACGCTGACGCGTTACCAGTCACTCAAATTTTCGCCCTCATTACCCTCATGCGCCTAAAGAAGTTTCACTTCAAAAATTTAAAAAAATGTTAATATCAAATCTACGTAAAGTCAACATTTAACTACCATCTTGCGGTCATACAGACCGCTCCGGTGTTCGAATCTGATAGATTGCATTATTACCGGCGTCCCATCGTTTTGAGTCTACCAGTACCTTCGAGTTCAGTAGCACCTACTTCGTAATAGGTAATAGTTGTGACGTAGCGTGCCGTTTACGCGACTAATTTGGGCTTAAAGTCGAGAAGTTTTATATGTGTCAATATCTATAAAAATGTCATATTCTGGACAATTCCGGACGTAAAATAAATAAAACAGAAGATTTTACTTAAAAATGTACGTATTAATATATTAATTTATGTGTCAGATCCTCGTACTGGTGAAGAAGAAGAATTAAAAATTTCAGTAATAAAACTTTGCCCTTTGTCCTTTCAAATGGAAAAGAAAATCATCCTATCAAGATAATTACTAAAAAGCATGTATATAAGGAATGGACCAAAAATACGCGACGTTTGTGTTTAATTTTGTATAAAAAATATATTATGGAAAATTTTCTTGTATCAAAAATATTTACAATTTTTTTCTTTCAGTTTATTCAACTTCTTATTATTGGTAATAATATTATTTTGTTATTATTATAAAAATTATTATTAATTACATTCACAAAATTAGCGGTCTCTGTGACCGCACGTTGGTAACTACATGACAAAAGGGATATGACGGTGGTTAAAGGTTATTAGTCCTCAGGAGAACTATACTTATGTTATATATTTTTTGTGATCTAACATAATTTTGAACCTAAACGTCTCAAAGAAAAAGAAAACATTAAACTACACTTTCTACTAAAACAAAAATTGCATTTGACATAATAATTATTTTTGTTGACTGACTATTTATTCACGAATTTCGAATAGAAATAACAACTTAGAGATTATAATGTTTGTTACGAGTGATTACACTTGAAACAGATGGATATAAATACATGGAAAAAATCTGTCTGTAATTTTGTCCTAATATACATAATTATGATATTAGAATGATATATGAATATTTACTTACCTGACCCGCACGTGGTCCATCAAGCAACTAACTAAAACGCAATAATTAGTACAAGTAGATATATCAGACTTACTGATAGGGTAATCATTATTGGATTCAGTATTTAGTTTATCAAATCGTTGATTAAGTGTAGGGGGAGTCCGGGAGAGTTTAGCAGGTGGGAGACAATAGCCACTGCTTATAGAATCTTTGTAGTACTCGATTTTGAGACATTGCCATACATCTTAGACTCCATAGGCACCCCCCACCTTGCTCACGTGACGACGTTGTAATCGGCAGTTTGGTTTAGGAGTGAGAAGTAAAAATACATTTTCGTACCCGGTAAGTAAAATTTTTCAATTTCTGATTTTTGAATTCTGTTATTTACTGTGAATAGATTCTAGGACGTAATTTATATACATCGTAAGTGTAATTATCCTAGTAACATTCACGGTAGACAATTTTTACATAAGTGTCATAGTTTTTTATGAAAATGTAATAACGTACAGCTAGGCGTAGGGTGGGAGACATTAGCCGGGCGTCGGGAGGAGACTTTAGCCACTTATCTCTCCTGCAATCAGGGTAGTTTCTCCTGCAATAATATTTTATTTTATTTCATTTCAGATAATCATCCAAAATGTCTTTCAAATATAAAAAAGAAATAACTAGGAACAGAAGCAATTTAGTTCAGTCAGTAATAAAAAATGCTTTAGTTGACATTGGTAAAGAAAAATCTTCTAGAAGTGTTGCTTTAGAATATGAAATTGATTGAAATACCTCATGAAATTAATTAAGAGACAAGTTCAAATTGACTAAAATAACTGAACAAGGAATCCAGTTTAAAACAGCTCTGATATTTACAATCGAGAAAGAGAAAGCACTTGTCAATAATTATCTTCTATCTTGCACCAAAAGGAGTTATGGAGACTAACCAAACAGGCGGCTATGAAGCTGGCATATGAATATAAAACAATTACTTCCAAAAAGTATCCAGTTTATTGGACTTCAAACACTTGCTATTGTATAAGTAACTAAGTATGCTATGGAGTATAAATCAATGTGATAATAGTTGATTCCTCACTTATGTATCTTAAAGAAAGGTACTCAAAGTACCCTCCTCGTGTTCTCATTTGGTATGTAATACTATGTGCCGTATTTTTATGATTAAATTTATTTATTGAATTACAATTTATAATATTATTTTGCCTATTATTATACCCGGGTAAAGTCTCCCTACTTGGTGGATAAAGTCTCCCGCCCAGGCGGGAGACATTAGCCGAATTCCACTTTAGAAGAAATCTCTAATTACTCATTAACTATTAATGATGTAGTAAACTTTCTTAAGAGAAGATATAGCTAAATAATGCAGCTTAAGATACAATTCATAAAAAATAGCGATTTGGAAGTATAAAAAGATTTATGAGCATTTGAGTGAAAAGCGGCTAATCTCTCCCGGACTCCCCCTACTTAATGTACTTATGTTGTGTAGTGATAGAATTTTTTTATGAATAAATACATGATAATTTCAGTTCTATGAATCTTTCGATTACTGGAAATAAAAAAAAAGGTTTTATTAGTTTTTTTTTATCTAATTACCACAAAGATTTAAAAAAAATTGGACACAACTATTTATTACTGAGGCACAAATGTTGTTTGCTATTGTGTTGTTTTGTGTAAATATCAATTGTCGCGACATACTCACTGCCAACTTTAATTATTCGCTATACAAGATGAACAATAAACTGTAAATATACCTGGCTAAAAGAGAACACTGAAGACTATGTATGACAGAGTTAAAGATGGAAAAAATATGAAATAGTATACTTTTAGCTCTTACAATTCGAAATTTACATATTATAATATAAATAAATATAATATAAATAATAATATAATATAAATAATTATTTAAGGTATTAAGTGCTTAAATAGTTGACACATTTAGCAGACACTGAATGACCACTGCACCTATTCATACTTGCGCTATCAGAAGAATCATAAAAAATCCTTAGTTAATATTAATAGAATAGTACATGTAGCACAATATAGAATGTCAGAGAAGTAGCTTGGAGAAAAGAAAGAAAGAAGTGGTGAAAAAAAAAAACCGTCTTCAATTACATCGACAAGTAATACAACGTAATAAGACAAAGAAATAGTCTAGTAAATACGCGCCATTAAAGATTACTCAAAAAGTTGTAATCCGATATCGAACTTATTTAAACAAGACTACATGACAAGTATTAGCTTTCGATTAAAGTAAGAATCGTCAAAATTGGTACACCGAGTAAAAATTTATGCGGTATAATACAACGTAGGTCGATGAAAAAGTAGTCAAGTAAATACGCATTATTAGATGTAGCTCTAAAAGAACTTGTCAGATATCAATTAAATTTAAATGAAACCATATGAAACGCAACACCTTTCAATTAAAACAAAATTGATCGAAATCGGTCCACCCACCCAGTCAAAAGTTATGAGTTAACATACATTTAAAAAAAAATACAGTCGAATTGAGAAACTCCTCCTTTTTTGGAAGTCGGTTAAAAACACGGAATTCTTTTCCGTTTCCAATAAGGCGAGCTCCTACTCCAGCCTTTTTAACACATAATAATTGTCGTAATTTAAGTATTATACATTTTTACAAGTATATCACACTAACGTGATTATTTTTTTATGGATATACTATTACTATTCATTTTTGAAGCTTCATATTGTACACTTTTCATCCGTCGCTACTATATCATGTCCTGTGCTTAAAGATTATCTGGAAGAAATCGATCTTCAGCAATAAGGTCGCCTTTGTACATCTTTGTGTTTATTTTCAACTGTTTTACTTTGGAATTTGGTGTAAAATAAAAAATAATATTATCATTATACGACTATATGTTGTATCCATCATTCATCATCATCTTCATCTTATACATCATTGAAATTATGCTACTGAAAATTATGTAAAAAAAATTAAATAAAGTACTAAATAGTGTTAAGTACTGCTGTACAATTATGTACGGAACACACATTTTATAGTATGATTCGTCTATGACAAAAATATCATGAATGTATTGATTTATATGATATTAACACATACTATCTGAATATCTTGATTTGGTTTTTCCTTAATAGAGAATATTTTATCTGTACTTATGATAAAACTACAATCTATACATAGGTATAATAAAATGGTAGGAAAGTCAAAACTGTACATTGAAATTTTTTTAAAAAGAATACTTGGGGTGTGATCTACAATCGATACCGAAGCCAAAAATATAGTTTTTAGAATTTTTGTCTGTTTGTCTGTTTGTCTGTTTGTCTGTATGTATGTCCAGGATAAACTCAACAAGTACTGCATGGATTTACTTCAAATTTGGCACGAATATTATTAAGAAGTCGGGTCAGAACATAGGCTACATATTATCACGCTATCACCTACGGGGAACGAGCAGTGAACGCACGCAGACGACGTCGCGGGCAGCAGCTAAGTATACAATATTCTATAAATAATTTTTAAATAAAAATATTCTGAGGGTACTTTTCAATCGGTATTGAAGCTTTAAAATACATTTTTTATTTTTTTTTCTGTACTTTGTGTTGTGAACCATTACCGCCATACTTACAGATCCTTTACTTTGTTACTTCAGAAATTACACAAACAAAAATCCTCAGTATTACCTAAATAACTTGGATCCCGGAATTTAGAGAAACCTATATATTACATACTTAACGAAAGCTATACTAAATCAGTACAGATAGGTACTTATTGCTACTAAACTTAAGTGTTTTCGTATTTATTTGAATATAATTAATAGTATCAGACTAAATAGGCGATTTAAAAAAATATTTTTATTTTAAAGCCTCATAGACTACTTGTAACGAAGCAGTAATGAGAAAATTAACCAAATGTAAAAAGTGTTTTTTTTTATGTAACTAGATCGGCAATCAAGCTTACGGCTTACCTGATTGTAAGCGATTACCGTAGCTTATATACCTCTGCAACACCAGACACAACGCAAGCGCGTTGCCGACCCCATTTCCAATTCCCTCAGAAAACAGTGTATTAGCTGTGATCTTCTGCAAGGTCGAGGTCCCAGTCGAGCTGCTCCATATTTGAGCAGGCCTGCTATGAACTACCTCAATCAAAAAAATTGTGTTCGCTTGCAAACGAAAAAAAAAAACCGACTTGAATTACATCGACAAATAATACAACGTAATAAAACAAAAAAATAGTCAAGTAAATACGCGCTATTAAAAATTACTCAAAAGTTGTAATCAGATCTCGATCAAATTTAAATGTAACCAGATGATAAACATTAGCTCTTGATTAAATTAAAAATCATCAAAATCGGTAAACCCAGTAAAAAGTTATGCGGTATAAACCTTTCAATTGAAACAAAATTGATCGAAATTGGTCCACCCAGTCAAAGGTTCTGATCTAACATACATTAAAATTTTTTTTCAAATTTAAACATTAATTAATACAATCGAATTGAGAACCTCCTCTTTTTTTAGAAGTCGGTTAAAAAGTTAAAAGTTTTGCTACGAACTAAACCAATTCATATCTTTTCTACTGACGGGAGACGGTACACAGTGCCGCCTTTTTTCATAGATATCAATCACCCTTAAAATAATACGTTACCATATTCTCGTAAGGCTTAACCTAATTAAGGTCAATAAATGATAGCTCAATGTTTCAAAGTTCGTTTCCTATACTCATTTCCGCGGTCGCTTTTCACCATGAACGCAACGATTTTTTGTTTGAAAATTACAATTTGATATTATTATCAATATTTTATTAGAATTTACGAATTGTTGATTTTTTTTTTTTAATAAAAATATAGGCTTTTCATAATTTTAAGTCATTGAACCATTTATGGTGTATAAATTTAGTTTAATTAAAACATACCACTAAGTTATTAAAAAAATAGTTTAATTTTTATTAATTTAGTGGGCTGTATATGCAAATGTTTTTGTCCTTAAATTAGGTGTTTGAATCTTACCGGATTTTGAAATCTCGAAGTTTTGGACCATTTTTCTCAATCTTTCCATCTCAACTTTCGCGGATATGAGTAGTGCACAGCGAATATGTAAACAATCACATATTTTATCCAATTCCTTGTAGATTATACCCCTCGCCGACATTTTAGTAGATAAAAATACAGCATAGCCCTGTATCGTGTCCAGAACGAAGAATTTCCTGTAATAAAAAAAAACAATTGAAAAATATATATTAAAGTAATTGAAGCAAAAGAGAAATTACCTGAATAGAAAACAATCCATTCGTCTTTATATGTATTTAACTGAGGTAGGGCACAGCAGGAAATTTCCTGCTCAAAAAATGGAGCAGCCCGACTGGGGTAGTACCTCGACCTTACAGAAGACGACAGCTAAATAATACTGCTTTCAAGCAGTGTTGTGTTCCTGTTGGTGAGTAAGGTGACCAGAGCACCTGGGGGGGAATTGGGGATAGGGTCGGTAACGCGCTTGCGATGCTTCTGGTGTTGCAGACGTCTATAAGCTACGGTAATCGCTTACCATCAGGTAAGCCGTACGCTTGTTTGCCGACTTAGTTATATTAAAAAAAAAAATATTTGTACTTCTTTTGCCAAAACAAAAGGCAGTACTCATTTCTAGAGTGTTGAATACACTTGTTTGCGATATATTGCACAAATATATACGCGTTACCCCTGAAATCCAATAAGGAATATTCAAAGGTCCTTAATATTATCCATTTATCTATATTTCTTTTTAAGTATAAATAAAATTAAATGATCTGGAGTAACGACAGTTCCTTTGAATATACCTGTTTTACGAAGGAAAAATTTAGAGCCATTGCTTTTCGTAGTGCACGTAGAGCTAGCCCTGCTTGCAGAATATTGTCAATATTTCTACTCGTATCTAAATGGACTGGACTGTGCGCAGCGGTCTTTTGTTGAGCCTAATGATCAGTGTGATAATGTGCATAAGACTGCTGGCTTTGCTAGGTTATCATGTTTATAATGAAAAAAATACCTATATATTGTAAAACTAATACAAATTATATACGACAAATATACATGTCCTAGGGGTAATAAAAATTTATTATTAAAAAACAAAAAACCCGACTGCAACATATAACCACTAAAAAGGTAAAAACAAGCTTCACAATTTAGTATGAAACTATGAAGTGTATACAGTACATCTTTAATCTATGTGTGAATGTTATAAGATTCAGTCATCTACTATATTTTATAGTATATCATACATTCGAATACAGAAAGTCATTCATTCACTTGAACTCTATTAAAAATTCCAAAGAAATAACTAGCAAAGCATCGGCAACTGTGATATTTATAGCAATTATTTTAAAACAATTTAAAATGATATTTGATAGTTTTTAAGGCAAACAGGTAGAATTCCCAAAATTCAAAGTTCCATTTGATAGAAAAAAGATCTTTAATTATTTTTTGTTTTCTTTTAGACTGTCTATCTTTCTTTATATTGAACGGGATTCTCGTCAAAAATACAAGTCAAATTGAAATGAAGATGGAAATTGAAACTTGAACCACGAGCTATGATACAAGACACTTCTTATTCCAAAGTTCAGTATGATTTCTTTGTGATAAATTTAACAACAAGGACATAAAAGTCAGTGTTTATTTTATTGTGATAATAATATAATATAACAAGTGGTGTTTCAAAAGTCACTTTTTTTAAGAATTAATCCATCAATATTTTAAGATATTCTATTTGTTAAAATCATTATAAAAATTAAACTCAAAACTTGAGTCACCCGTAACCATGGCAGATTCAACGGGGAAATATCGGAAATTTCAATATAACAATTCCAGTAATTCCCATAGAATTAAAAGTATTAAATTAATTTGATCAAAATTGTCTGGTTTGGTATATTATATACATTATAGATCACCCTCAATAGAAGTCTAAATAGCATAGAATCCGAAACGTAGGTACAGATGACAGGAACAGGAACAGGTACAGGTAACTGAGGTAGGGCACAGCAGGAAATTTCCTGCTCAAAATATGGAGCAGCCCGACTGGGGTAGTACCTCGACCTTACAGAAGACCACAGCTAAATAATACTGCTTTCAAACAGTGTTGTGTTCCTGTTGGTGAGTAAGGTGACCAGAGCTCCTGGGGGGGGAATGGGGGTTAGTGTCGGCAACGCGCTTGCGGTACTTCTGGTGTTTCAGGCGTCTATAAGCTACGGTAATTGCTTACCATCAAGTGAGCCGTACGCTTGTTTGCCGACTTAGTGATATAAAAAAAAAAAACTTTTAAAAGTACCGCTCATCTCGAGCTGACCCACCATTGATTATTTTAGTAAAAGAGAAAAGAATGTTTACATGTATTACTAGGTATAAATAAACATATACCAAATTCACAACAATGACGCATTCATTAATTTGTGCATATCATTCTGTTAATTTTGAACGTGTAACATTGTTTCAGTTGTTAGTTGTAAACTTACCCTCTACTTATTTCTGGTCTTGTTATATAGTTAATACGTTAATTTTCTCTGTAAATGAATATTATTATTATGTTGAGAATTAATTAATGATCTTTAATCTGATCTAAAAGCAGTAAGAGGAAATTTTACATCGGCGTAAAGAAACACAAAAAGAAGAAGACAAACGCCCAGGTCTGTAGTCCGGTAAAGCTTATATCATAAATTCCGTGGCGGCAAGCACCACACTAAATATGGGTGACAACTGCATCAAATCATCATGAAATAGCAAATCTTTATGTTACTTTGTAACTAATTTTGTTTTCCTAAAACGCCTGTTAAATTCTAATAGCACAGCAACAGCTCTGAGTGTGCTTTTATAAAAAAATACACTTTATTTAGTTTACATTATAATGATACATAAAATATAAGATAATAGAAAAAAAGTTGAGTATAGAATGCTAAATAAATATGATTTGAATAATACGACCTATTTGAAATTCACAGTAGAAGAGCTCTACAGTGTATTTTACGTGTTTGCAAGTTGCAATGTATTCCTATATTATACATCAACTTCAGCTGCAAGTCTCGGTCTAAAATATTAAATGCAGTATCAACATTTCGTATAAAACTTGAATCTCTTACAATGCATTTACAGGATACTTCTCTCAGTTTAAGCTTAGATACGTAATGAAAACCAAATGATTTAGTATAACTAATAATTGTGTGTGCTCATACACGAAAAAATTGTCAAGTAAAAATGCATTATTAGATATAACTCAAAAAGTACTTGTCAGATCTCAATTAAATTTAAATGGGACCACATGACATGCGAGACAGAAGTTCTAAGGTAACGATAAAATACTATATAATAATAGCATAGAAATTATTCGTAAATTCGATTTATGTACCTACATCATTTGTATATACACAAACGTTTGAATGCTTGAGATTCCATTTCTCACAGTATGTAATTCAACGATAACTCGATATCGACGCTCATATACATACATAACGAAGAGACTGATGAGGCGTGCTTACATGTATTTTTTACACTGATCATGAATATATAACATTGATAATAAAATAAGACGCCGCGTTTGCGCAGCGGTCACAGCACTGGATTTCGATTGGCTGTTGCGCGGGCGGTTGCGGGTTCGATCCCCGCACACGACAACATTTGTATTGGCCATACAGATGTTTGCCGTGGTCTGGGTGTTTGTGCAGTCCTTGTGGGTCTCCCCACCGTGCCTTGGAGAGCACGTTAAGCCGTCGGCCCCGGTTGTTATCATGTACACCTGATAGCGATCGTTACTCATAGTAAGGAATATAATTATCCGCCAACCCGCATTGGAGCAGCGTGGTAGATTAAGCTCCGATCCTTCTTCTACATGGGGAAGAGGCCAATGCCCAACAGGATAGGATATTACAGGCTGAATCGATAATAAAATATCTTTCTGACTACCTCTCTGGTATTGCGGGACAGCTTAACGTGCTCCCTGAAGTATGATGGGGAGACCAGGATCCAAATCAAATCCCAAGCCGACAATGTTTAGGAACACACACGGCACACACTTTACAACACCAAAGCGGTATCGAATAGTAATAGATAAAGGAAAAAATTATATCACAACGTACTTTTAAAATAAACTATGCTAAAGTTCAGTATAGTAATCGATTTTCAGATTATTTATTAAAATACGTAGTGGACTATATAGTTGTTGTAGACGAGCAAGTTCAGTCTAAAACTATTCGATGACCAAAATAGATTAACTGTAGCAAAATCTCAAGGACCTAATTATACATCAATGGTTTCAAATATAAAGTAATCTTCGTTATTAAATTTTATATGCACAAGGCTTTGAGGGACCTTTTTCGTTTTATTAAATACTAGCTTCTGCGCGTGACTTCGTCGGCGTGGACTCCGCTCCTATTGGTCTAAGCGTGATGATACATAGCCTATAGCCTTCCTCGATAAATGGGCTATCTAACAGTGAAAGAATTTTTCAAATCGGCCACTGGGCCCAGTTCCAGAGATTACCGCGTTCAAACAAACAAACAAACTCTTCAGCTTTATATATTAGTATAGACGAAGAACATTGACCCACGCTCGTCAAGAAATTTTCGAATATAAATATTGTAGACTGAGCTTAATGACAATAGGAGCGGAGATCTCAAAAAAGGCTATCACTTTTTGTGTTCTATTTTCTTCAGACAGACAATACGCTGTTTACTAATGAATATTAACATTTTCACAATTTTTTTGAACTAAGCTGAGAGAGAGATGTATTCGTTCTGTTGTCATTTGTTATGCTGTTGATTCCTTGTTGAGTTGCACGATATATGGTAAAGGTACCATACCACCTATTGCTTTATAAATCAAACAAAAAAAAACTCTTACAAGCTTTAGTGCTTGTGACATAAAAATCTCCTTCTCTTGGAAAGTATTTACTGGACGCCGCGTTGGCGCAGCGGTCACAGCACTGGATTGCGATTGGCTGTTGCGCGGGCGGTTGCGGGTTCGATCCCCGCACACGACAACATTTGTATTGGCCATACAGATGTTTGTCGTGGTCTGGGTGTTTGTGCAGTCCTTGTGGGTCTCCCCACCGTGCCTCGGAGAGCACGTTAAGCCGTCGGTCCCGGTTGTTGTCATGTACACCTGATAGCGATTGTTACTCATAGTAGGGAATGTATATCTGGGTTGTCTGGAAGAAATGGCTAAATAGCCATAAGTCTGCCCATTGTACTTCACAGTCTGTAAATGATATTTGTAGTTGTGATGTACAATAAAGTATAAATAAATAAAATAAATATTTTAAAACATGTATTTGAATCATTCTGTTTGCCACTAAGCGATAGATGGGTTGAAATTTAATTCATCAATTTAATGGCTTAGATTTTTGAAAGATGAACAAAAATATATATCAGTGTTAAACAAAATACGCTAGTGTTAATTTTTTTTAATTGTTTCATTTCGATTTTATTTTAGTGTTTTTTTTTCTATGTTTAAACTTTTTTTCAATACCTATAAGATTTTTTTTAATCTAAAATGTATTACCATGATAAAGAAAATACATATCAGTGTTGAACAAATAAATATATATAACATACAAACACGGTCGTCTGTTCCTAAGGTAAGCAACTTAATGCTTGTGTTATAAGTAACTGATATAGCTACGTATTTTATAATAAAATATAAGTTTTAGTAATCTTTTAAAACACAATTTATTATTTATATATTGATTGAATTTAAATATTATTTATCAGATAAACCTCTTATTCGGTATGGAAATTTAATGACGTTCCACAATAATTTGAAATCCAATTCCTGTTTGTTTTGAAAAACAATTTCGCCTAAGAAATTATTAGAAGATTCAACTTGACAACTTTGATGGATTGACGAAGAAAGTTAATACAAATACTGTTCGGATAACTTAAGAAATTATCTTTTAACTGGTCCATTCTATAATCATAAAGTTGAATTTGTTTGTTTGACTATGTTAATCTCAGTCTTCATAGCTTCAATTAAAAAAAAAATCTATTAAAAAGTCGTTTTCAAGAAATGTCTAGCTTTTAAAGGCTATAAAAATCACGCTATAAGATCGAGACGGTAAATAAAGTGTTTTGTATTTTATAGTGATGCTTTATGATTTAATTTCGTCTATTAGTTCTCATACTTTAATTAAAAACTATTTTTATGGCTGTTTGATGATAAATAATAAATAAAAAATAAAAAATAAAATAAATGTAAATTGAAAATTCCTCTCCTTTCAAGTGTTTCCTTTCTTGATTCATAATGTGCTTAGTGGGAAGGAAAACAATTTTAAGATACCTTTATATTTTCAAAAATGTTGTAGAACATGTAGTCTATCAATTCAAAGTGAAGTATACACGTGACTTTCACATCAACCTTTATCTTTTGAGTAAAAGTAAGACACTCAAAGCTATCATTAATCATTATTAAATCAAAATTGGTTTTGAAATTTGTTCAGCAAAAGTGTAACAACGCATAAACCTATTGGGAAGAACGGTTAATGAAGAATACAGCAGATGGGGTCGCAAAATGAACTTTTGTGTTTTAGGCTCTGTGACCGATTGACTGGAAAGATTTAATTAACATAGCTAGTGATTCGAACAAACACTGCTAGAAAATAACGCTTTTTAACCCAACATAATTATTTAAGCTGCTTATTAAATACTGTAAAATATATAAACTATTTAGAGTATGTACTATATACTATTTACAGTTTAATACCTAATATATACGCATGCCGTAACTGTATCCTCGTAACTCTTTCAAGTTCTATAAAAAATATAATAGATTGTTAGGTAGGGATCCCTAGTACATTTTTTTCACCTGATCAGTATCAAGCTAATTTTTTGGGAGTGGCTACATTTTGATGAGGGAACAAAAAGTTCCTCTTTGAAAACTCTCGATTGTGGTAGATAATAGAGTTAACAGGAGATAGAGCAGCAGTGAGCGTAGGACCGGGATAACGTACCACGCAATTTGTAGGACATTATTGCTATTAAATTATATAGATATTAACTAACCAAAAGCAAAAAAAAACAGAAAAAAAATTTTTTTGATGACCTTACGAGGTCATCAAGTTGATGACCTCGTAAGGTCATCAAAAATTATTACTAACCGGCTGATTTTTTTTTCTTTCAGTTACTTAATATTTATATAATTTGATGGTAATATTGTCCTCCAAATTGCGTGGTACGTTATCCCGGTCCTACGCTCACTGCTGCTCTATCTCCTGCTAACTCTATTATCTACCACAATCGAGAGTTTTCGAAGAGGAACTTTTTGTCCGTCTCATCAAAATGAAGCTACTCACGGAAAATTAGCTTGATACTGATCAGGTTAAAAAAATGTACTAGGGATCCCTACCTATGTAACTTGTAAATAATATCAAAATCAAACTATACGTAAAATACTCTCTATAATTATATATAATTTTATATCTATGAAGTCAAAGTTAATTGCTTAAAATTCACGAGAAATCGTATCGTCGAAAGGTACAACAGTGTCGCCTGTTGCGTTGTAGCGCTACGCCGTAGCAGTTATCCCGTGGACGTCGGAGTTTCCGCGCGTAGTCGATGCTCCGTCATATTTTAATGACATACGACAATTTATAAGTTAAGACGAATTATTAGTTTTACAGTATCGAAGTCCGTTCTAGGTTCTAGATCAATTTAATTTTTTCGTGTTATTAAAATCAGATGAATTACTAAGTGCTTAATTTTTATTCAAAATATGATTATCTTCAGGAATTATTCTACGAGTTGGTAAGTTGCTTAAACTATTGATGGAACAAATAAACACCTAAGTTATTATAAAATTTGAGATAATATTTACGATATTTAATTTTTTTTTAAAAATTGAATGTTTAATAAAAAATTAATGAAATGTGCAACCATGCTGTGTCGTAGATACCTATTTTAAGCTTAACACGTGTGTAAGAATTAAAAGTACGTAATCGATATAATTAAAATTAGCAAATTTTTTGGGACATTATAAACGATAGTTTTTTCTTGAAATAACAACTGAGCTCGAAGGGCTAAACTATTTTAAAAATTTATAATTTATGATTATAGAAATTGCACGAAAAATAAAAATAATAAATAACTTTTTAAAAAGGCACCTGCTCAAAATATTTTTCATAACGTATTTTATTATTATTGCATTACATTATATTCTTATATTAATAGCTACTTATAATTTTCTTATTAGGATAACTGTGGTTGATATACCTTTATTATAATAAAAAAAAATACTGTCTCAAGACTACCAGAGCTTCAAAGTTTCGATAATCTATACTAATATATAAAGCTGAAGAGTTTGTTTGTTTGTTTGTTTTTTTGAACGCGGTAATCTCTGGAACTACTGGACCGATTTGAAAAATTCTTTCAGTGTTAGATAGCCCATTTATATATTACTACTATTAGACCAATAGGAGCGGAGTCCACGCCGACGAAGTCGCGCGGAGAAGCTAGTACTCAATAAAATTTAAGATCCAAACTCGTTCAAAAACTCAAACAAAAATCAAATATTTTTGAAGTGAAACTTCCTGGGAACACCGCGTGACGATGGCTTTTTGGACATGTGTACTTTGTACGCCCTTTTTTTTATTCAAGTAGGCTTCAAAAACACTTTTCAACCATATTTTTTATTATATCGATGATTTAGGAAATTAATTATGCTTAATTTAAAGGTAAGAAATTCAATAGTAACTCTTTCAAAAATATGACTTGCGGGAAATAATACCCACTAAATCCGTACGCCTATTTTAATACAATATTAAGCCGAGCAAAGCAGAGAGGTAGATTAAGCTTTGACCCTTCTCATACATGGAGATAGAGGCCTATCCTTAGCAGTGGGGTGTTACGTGTTAAATCAATAATTTAGTATTTTTTTACATACATTTTAAATTTACATTCTGAAAATTAAATCGTTAATAGGCTTTAATAAAATATAACGTTTTTTTTTATTATATCGTATGAAAATTTTCGATCCAGCGGGGTTCGAACCCGCACCTTTGACATACCGCGTCGGTGCTCTAGCCAATTAAGCTATGGAACGATGCACCTGCTATAGCGAGTTCAAAGATTCATATTCAAAGATTCATATTACATTGAATTCTCAATAGAATTTCCTCATGTGTGGCTAACACAAAAATAAAAAATAATCTATATAATAAAAATGAATGTTGCTAAGCGCATAACTGGAGAATGGCTGGACCAATTTGGCTAATTTTTTTGTATGTTCCTTAAATCCCACGGAAGGTTTTTATACTAAAAAAAAAACATAACAGACAGAACGAAGTCTGTCCAGGCAGCTTGTATGAATTCAAAATAGCATGGTGTCGTCTCTTGTCAAAGAATTTAGTTGGGTAATGTCCACAAAAATGTCCAGACTGACGAAATCATGTTTTGTTTTCTACGTAAAAAATATGATAACTGATCGATATTGGATGAAGAATCGTAGCCTGCGTTACAGTGTCGGTTGTTTTTTTTTTTTTTAATATCAGACAGACCGTTCGACCAAATACGATAACCGACCGTGACCAGAATACACAATATATAATAAAAATGAATGTTGCTTAGCGCATAACTTGAGAATGGCTCGAACAATTCGGCTAATTTACTTTTTTGTATGTTCCTTAAAGCCCACGAACACTAAAAAAAAATTAAAAACTTAGAAAACGTAACATTTCTTTAATGTTTACTATTAACTATTGACAGAAAGAAGTCTGTCCGGGCAGCTAGTTGGTAATAAAAATATTCCATAAATAGACTGGAATTAGATGATGAAAATTACTTCATAAGCTTTTACCTGTTAGATAGCGTCATGTGTCAAATAGCGTTAACGGCATCCGGTTAAACAGGCCCTTAGTCTGATAACCGTACTATAACACGTATTACAGCCTAACTAATGTAATAATTAAAACTTTAAATAATATATTTTAGTAAAATCCTATAGTATGTATACTAGAGAAACGTTTTAAATTAAACTAGAGAATTATACTAGCTATTAATAAATAATTTTTGTAAGCTATATAAAAAAAACGCCAAAGAGAAGATAGTTAGACACAAGATTATAATTTACTAGCGACCCGCCCCGGCTTCGCATGGGTGTTTATTATACATATAAACCTTCCTCTTGAATCACTCTATCTTTTAAAAAAACTGCATTAAAATCCGTTGCGTAGTTTTAGAGATCTAAGCATACATAGGGACATAGGGACAGAGAAAGCGACTTTGTTTTATACTATGTAGTGATACAACTGTTTTTATTTCACTACTGTAAAGCTTAGAAATATGTGAATTTATTTAAAAGTCGCTTTTTTATACAACTCATACATATAAAGTATTCGTACATATTCTATATTATAACTTATACCTAAGCTACTGTTCTGTATATTATGACTAAACTATATAAAATGTCTTTAACCTATATAAAATGTCTTTTAGAGAAATATAATTCAGTATTACAATAACTCGACGTATATTATAAAACTTAGCGTCACCAGCCAGGTTTAATAATAAGATTTCTAAAAGTTGAATTCTCTTTATACTTCGTAAATTTTGTATACGCCATGCTATATATATATATGTACTGTATTTGATTGTGTTTTGAATACATTACGAGTATATACATACGTAGAACTTCCGTATGGAATCACCCTAATAGAAATTGTTCAAAAATTGATAGTATGTTGTAAATGATACTGCTTTCCAGCAGTATTATACTCGTATTTCTGTGGTAAGTGACCAGCGCCCCTAGGAGATACTTCTGGGGTTGCAGACGTGTATAAGCTACTATAATCGCTTACCATCAGGTGAGCCGTACGCTTATTTGTCAACCTAGTTGTATAAAACGAAATTTGAATTTTCAAAATTTACAAATATACTATTTATTCATCTACTCAAGTCTAAATGATGATGATGATGAAACCGCTCTGGTGTAGTGGTGTCTGTACGTGTAGGCGCTTGAAATTGCGGTTGCAGGTTCGATTCTCTATCGGTGTGAATAGTATTTCTACAAAAACGTTTCTCCGGTGTAGGTGTCTGTCCTTGTGGGTTTCTCTACTGCGCCTCGGAGAGGACGTTAAATTGTCAGTCCGTCAGTTGTCAGTTGCTATCACAGATACCGAATAGCGATCGTTACTCATAGTAATATATCAGCGTGGAAAATTAAGCTCCGATCCTTCTCCTACACGGAGACTGAGGCCTATGCCCAGCAGTGGGATGTTAAAGGCTGAATAAAGTTTAATTACATCTTTTGAAGCTTGCAATGTATGAAATTTAGTTTTTATTGTCAATATTGATTCCTGAAAAAATTTACCTAACCAGGAATAAGCTTTAATATATTTTTTCATATAATACTTGCTTATGCTTGCATGTTTTTTAATTTTTTGTGTTCGTTATGTAGACTCAGTACAGTTTTCAATTAAATAAACTCAGATCACAAAAATATTCACTGATTTATTTCACTGTTTCATTTATTCACATTGAAATTTTCTCCGAGAATGACATTGAAAAATGATTATTCTTATATGTAACCTTTTATGTCAATCTACCCTACAAACGTCATTCACTTTAAACATTGCTACATATAAATAACTAGCCGACCCGTGCCCACTTCGTTGGGCGTTATAATCCATTTCACATAAGAAGGGTACGGTGAAATTTGATATGTTCCAATACACTCTCACTATTTTCAGCAAATCAGATAAATATAAATGTTTTAAAAGCACCAATTAATTTCTAAGGCAAATAATAATGCTTGATTAGATTGAATTGTTGACACGGCACGTCAGAGGGCGCAGGTTCAAATCCTGCTGATTTAAAATCTTTATATATTTTTATCTTTTTCCTTTTATCTTGTCACTCCTGAATAGTGTAGCTTTCTGTTAGCGAAAGAATTTTCATGATCGGATCAGTATTTGCGAAGATTACCCCGTATATACAAACAAAGTTATAAACTTTACCTCTTTATAATATATATTTATATTTATATTATATAAATAATTGATACTAACAATTATTCTAGTTTTAACATTGATATTATTACTCAAATTATAACAATATTAATACTTGATTTTAATAGTTAATTATACTCGATTCTAACAGTTAGTAATTAATTTGTACGAGAAACTTTACTGTCAGCTATTCAATATGGATATACCTACCTACATAGTACATAGATATCATAGTCGCGCTCCGCTATTCATGTAGCATACGATATCTTTGCGTTATCACGTGACTAACCCTTTTGATGATTAAATTTAAACAACCTAATTGACAAACAGAGCAAATATTATGTTCACTCAAAATGGTATAAGCATATATTATGAACTGAGAGGAGTTTTTTGGGAAACTGTCTTTATTATAAACAAACTATCGCTAAGTACATACTATGTTTTGTTAAAAATCTTTTGGGTATAGTGCATAAATACTAGTAACGGCATTAAATTGTTAAAGTAACTTTACTTCGCACTCATTGGCAAAATTTTGTGATTTTTTTTCAATTAGTCTTATTTTATTACTAACTTCTGGCTCTTCACTATTGGTCTTAGCGTGATGATACATAGCCTATAGCCTTCCTCGATAAATGGGCTATCTCACACTGAAAGAATTTTTCAAATCGGCCCAGTAGTTCCAGAGATTACCTCGTTCAAACAAACAAACAAACAAACAAACAACCAAACAAACAAACAAACAACCAAACAAACAAACTCTTCAGCTTTATATATTAGTATAGATATAAATCCTATATAGAGCTATCTATGTTTATTCATTTATTTATTTTTTTTGATAATCTATGAATTGTTTTCTAGTAGTAGGTTTTTCATATTTACAGAAATGAGGCCTCTTATTTATTATTGTACAGCGATATATTCAGCGGAGGAAGATTGTCGATAGTAGTTAAAATATAGCATGATTTTTATGCAGAATAATGTAATTCATTTTATAAAATAATTGTGTTTGCTTGCAAACTAAAAGAATCGAATTCAATTACATCGACAAGTAATACGACGTAGGTAGTAGGTAGTCAATACATCAGTCAATTATTACGTATTATTAGAAATAGACATTTCTATCAAAGATTTCTATCAAATTTAAATGGGCTTAGATAACGAGCATCAGTTTTCTATCTAAAAAAAAATCTTCAAAATCGGTGCACCCAGTAAAAAGTTATAAGTCAACACATTAAAAAATACAGTCGAATTGAGAGCCACCTCCCTTTTTTAAGTCGGTTAATTAGATCCAAGATGGGCTCAGAAGAATTTTTAACGTTATAGTCTTGAGTGAGTTTACTTGTGTTAATAAATTGTTTTCGCCTCTGTCACACATTTGGCGAGAAAATACGTTTCCCACGTGTAAAATTCTAAACTTTTACAGTTATACATAAGTTAATTTAAGGCCTACCATTAAGATTAATTAAAATAAACACATTTTTAAAAACTTCATTTAAATTCGTACTCGTATTACATAGGTACTGACTGTGCTGTTTATTTGTTAAATCACACAGAATTTTCGAACGATGTGAAATAACCAGTTCGCTTAGCATGTACCTTATATGATTTTTGTGCGAAACTTTAACCGTTAACGCAGCGGAAGCTCTCAAAAAAAAAAACCTGATTTTGAAACATTCTTCATTGGTGCTACGCTCCTTTTGGTCTTAGCGTGATGATATATAGCCTATAGCCTTCCTCGATAAATGGGCTATCTAACACTGAAATAATTTTTCAAATCGGACCAGTAGATCCTGAGATTAGCGCGTTCAAACAAACAAACAAACAATCAAATCAAAAAAACTCTTCAGCTTTATTATATTAGTATAGTAGATAAACGAGTACAATTTTAATTTGCGTAATCGCTATGAAAAAGTGTTTTGAATCCTACTTGAGTTAAGAAATTTTTGATTTTGATCTTTTGATTGTGTTGTGCTCATATTGATGTTACTTTATTTTTTTAGGAAAACAAACATGAGAACTATTTATATTTATTTATAACTAGCTGCTGTGCCCGCGACTTCTTCCGCGTGGAATTTAACAAAAAAGTTATTGTTCAGTTCGCAGTTATAAAAATAAAATTGAAATTAAAAGTAGCCTAAGTTAATCCTTATTACATCAGCTATCTGTCAGTGAAAGTCCCGTCAAAATCGATCCAGCCGTTTCAGAGATTAGCCGGAACAAACAGACAGACAGACAGACAAAAATTGTAAAAAATGTTATTTTTGTATATGTTCCGTGTATAGATCCATATTGCATTTAGTAACAAGTAATATAATTAAAAGAAAACAAAAAACCCGCCTGCGTAAAAACGGAAAGAGCAAAGTCAACATTTTTTAAACTTTCTTATTGTATTTCTTTATTATTATTACGGTAATAATAATCATAATATACATTTTTGAAATCCTTGTATTGAGCCCTTTAATTTGATACCCATACTATAGTATTCTAAAAAAAAATTTATTTCTTCATTAACTACAATGGCTTCGCACAGCCGCCATGTTTGTTTTTTTTTAATGTCACCTATCTAAGAACACTTGGGCTGCTAAGACAAATCTAACGATATCTCAATTATGCAAATCCGTTCAGCGGTTCTAGAGAAATGAGGTAATTAAGAATATTACATACATACATACATACATACATACATACAAGATACGCGTGAAAAACATAACCCTTCCTTGGCAGTCGGGTAAAAAGTGGTTATTTTAATATTAAAAAAGACACTCCAATTTTATTTATAAGTATGGATATAGATTTAGAAGTAACACAGTATCATCCTTAATATTAAATTTATAAGTTATTTTTGATTTAAATACGTATGTATAAGGATTGTTAAATGACTAACCGACTTCCAAAAAAGGAGGAGGTTCTCAATTCGACACGTATGTTTTTTTTTATGTATGTTAGCTCAGAACTTTTGACTGGGTGGACCGATTTCGATCAATTTTATTTTAATTGAAAGGTGTTGCGTGTCATGTGGACCCATTTTAATTTAATTGAGATCTGACAAGTACTTTTAGAGTTATATCTAATAATGCGTATTTATGTGACTACTTTTTCGTCGACCTACGTTATATTATACCGCATAACTTTTTACTCGGTGTACCGATTTTGATGATTCTTACTATAATCGAAAGCTAATACTTGTCTTGTAGTCTTGTAAATTAGATCGAAAACTGATTACAACTTTTTGAGTAATCTTTAATAGCGCGTATTTACTTGACTATTTTTTCGTCTTATTACGTTGTTATTACTTGTCGATGTAATTGAAGTCGGTTTTTTTCGTTTGCGAGCAAACACAATTATAGTACATCATCACAAGGCTCGTTTGATTTCTTGTGTAAAATTAAAAACGCAAAAAAAAAATCATAGTAAACAATGTCATGTTTGAATCATAACTCTCATAAAGTCACGAAATTAACAATGAACGTTATATAATTTGCATTTTTATTACCCGTGAAAATTAATTCAAACGCTTTTTTTAATTGTTACTTAAATTATTTGACAATAAATAAAATTGTAACGTCTAGTCATAATTAAAGTTAAACACAGTGTAATATTAACTAAATAATTAACTTTTGTTTGAAATGTGACTTATTTTTTCCGGTTATAAATTTTTTCGTGTCAGTCTTTATTTTATTTAATTTAAATACTTCTTGTAATACTTTAACTCAACGATATTGTAGCTACGGCAGTTTTATATTGCGGTTAATATGTTATGGCCATCTTAAAATCTCAACTTTCTGATTGTACTCGCATATATTATTATGAACAACTTACCACCGACACCAAATAATTATATCTATTAAATATTCTGGTTTTTTTTTAGTTTTTTTTTTTTACCAAATCCTTGTCTTTTATGGCGTTCTTTGAGTCTCTGGTACTAATCAAGTAAGAATAGAAAATATAAAATAAATATTTATTTGTTGAAGATGCAGTATCTTGATAACTAAATAATTAAAAATAATCGTTTGTTTGAATAAAAATGTGTGAATAGCATCAGTCACTTACGAATTAATACATTTTTAGAACTGACACTATTTGTGATAAAAATAAAACCGAATCAAAAGAAAACAAATAAAAAAAGCAAAGTAAAAAAGACATAAAGTTTACAACGATTGGCTCTCCAAATATAATAATAAAATAATAAAGCTGAAACAATGTATCTGAAAATCCAATTTTCGAAGATAGCTTCTTTATAACTGGAACAAAAGGTAACGAAGTATAAGTGGTGTTTTTGACACAGCTTCTACTCTTTTGAGACGTGGTTTTCTACATATTTTTGTCAGTTACTTTCTTTAACGAACAGGTTATCAGACTTATCTAACGCTGAGTTTTTAGGTTCATGAGTGGTAAAATTTGAGCGACCGCTAACGCGGCAACGCGTCACGTGGTCACTACTTGGATGGGTGACCATCTGGGAGCGCCGCGCGACGTTGACTTTTTTTTCTTTACTTGCTTTTTTTTCATTTTTATTTTTTTTGTATTTCAAATAGTTTTTTCAATTCGATTATTTTTAATTTTTTTTTTTAATTCATTTTTTTTAATTTTTTTCTTTTTTGAATTACCTTGCCAAAGAAGTTTAACTTCTGACATGTATACTTTGTTTTTTAAAATGACAGCAACTTTTGACTATCCAGCTTAATTGAACTCTTCTTCATTCTTATTAAATTATGGAGAATGTAAAACACTCAAAGGAAAAAGTTATTCTTGTCCCACTCTTGGCTTTTCCTGCATTCCTTTAATTTTATAACGCCATTGCGGCTTATTTGTGCTGCAAATTTTCATCGTTAGCGTTTATTATTTTACGTCCAAAAGCGTTTATTATGTTACGTTGCTTTGTTCACTCTTTTTTTATGCATGCGTAAAATTTTTTGAAGTCATTTACTTTAATGAAAATTTTAATTTTGTCTTAAGGACTCAATATATGAGGTATCTAACTCAATGTAATAAAATCATAAAATTAACTATATTTACCTAATAAAAAAAGTAAAAACTCAAGAAGAAACTGAATATTGTTCAAATAAAGAAAATATTTAAAAAAAATCACTAAGAATGTGACAGATATTTTTCTAATTTATTTTTTTAATCTACGAGATTTCCGATGCCAGAGATATGAAATAGTTGCTCCGATTATTGTGACAACGATTCAAATTATGTTTATTTGTTGCAAATTTAAACCAAAGATTCAAATCTCGTGAAACATTAATTCAAATTGATCTCGCGATATTTAAGAGACCTCAAAGCCGCGCATTGAAAATGGAGTACAAATGGATCATTGAAATCAAAAACTAAACTTTATAAGCAGAGCCTTAAATTCTTTGTCTACGGTCAGACGGCAGAAAATGTTTTTCGCAATAAATTTTAATTGGAGCGATCTATATTTTACGAATACTTTCACACAAAGCGTTTGTTGTGATTTTGTTTTGGGATTTTTTCAATCGCCTTTGTTTCTTTTATTATTTTTTATTTTTACCATTACGATAATGTTATGGTTATTAATTGAAAATGAACTTATTCTGGTTACGATACCGAGTCGTGTGGACGACTTTAAGTTTATATTAATACTGAAGTACCTCTAGAAATTCATGTAGCACGCAGCATGATTCCGTTATTATATCGTTTGAAGCCAATGGATTTAAGCGTAATAAAGAGACTATTTAACCTAATAGGTACATAGAACATATAATTACGTATTTATCAATGTTTAACATCACTACTGAATATCATATGCGTATCCACAGACATTTATTTCATTAAGCGATTTTAAAAGAAATTATATTCGTAGATCTCTTTGTACATACATCATTTAGCTAGAACGGATTTTTATATCTATTTATATTTAATCTGAACTAAATTTGATATTCCAAGATGTTTTCCAAATCTGTTTTAAGAAAAAAGGCCTTTGATAATTATGTCCAGTAGTTTACTTGACTGCAATAATTTATCTTTATGTGACATGCACAATATTTCAAAACAAAAAATAACAAATCGTTATTCAGAGTTTACTTGATATCACTACATATTATAAAACAAAGTCTCTTCCCGCTGTCTGTCTGTATATATGCTTAGATCTTTAAAACTAAGGATTTTGATGCGGTTTTCTTCAGTAAATAAAGTGAGACCAGAGGAAGGTTTATAATTTTTTTTTTTTTTTTTATTTTTTTTATTTTTTTTTAATATATGTATAATACATGCATAATATAGTAGAGGAACACTGACGGTTTTAAAGTTTTCTAATGTGATGTCGTAAATAAACACATTTTTTGCGCTTAGATTGCAAATATTTATTTTATATTTTATATTTAGTATCAGCATTGCACCCGTGCGAAGCCGGAGCGGGTCGCTAGTATAATATACTTTGAACGTGATTATTTACTTAAAATAAGTAAAGGCGCATATTACACTAATGCATATTACACATCATATAAACCACCATAATTATGGCAAATTTAATATACAGTACTATGTTGCCGGTGGCCGTAACGTAAACAGTCTTCAATTTACATAGCTGCAACGGTAAATGCAACAGTAATATAGACTTCAAACCAAATATGACTGTACCTGGAACTGTTATTGTTGGTAATTTAAATATACATTATGAATTATTGTGTTGTGTTTTTTGTAGTTTGCAGCCTTAAAACCAGTCATACCAATTTTTTAGATAAAAAGAGAAACAAGGTTTCAAATAGTTATTTAGTTATAGTTATTTATTTCAAAAATTTGGTACATAGCATAAACAATCTGTAACGATAATAACTACATTAGTGTAAAACTGTGTCGCAGTCATTAACGCCCTCCTCACAACGCGTCGTATCAGAAAGTAGACCAAATTTCAAAAAAAATATAAAAGCAAAACAATATGATCAATAGGAAAAAGATCAAACAATAAAAATAACAATTATAATAAAAAAGCATGCTGTTTGTGTGTGTGTGTGTGTGTGTGTGTGTGCTAGTATGTGTGTGTGTGTGTGTTTATTTATAAGGTTTGTTTTGTTCATTTATATAATTACACTAAAAATATCTAGTTAAGTTACGGTGACCAAAAGTTTTTCCGTCTGGTTGTAATTTAATGTCAATAACCAGTTTTTCAATTTATATTTACATACACGATAAGTTAGAGGATATATATTTAACTCCCTATTTATTTTATTGTACAATCTGGGACTGAAATAATAATGCTGACGACTCGAGGAGACCTTGTGACATAATTCTATTGGGCAGACTCTATCACTTCTCCGTTTACCGGACAAAAACCGTTTGTCAAATGGGATGGATTTGTGTTTACGAAGAACGGAGCAAAGCATAATATTAGCAAATATAATTATGTATATAATTAGAAAAACAAGGTTTCATATAGTATATGACACGTGATGTGTAATGCGTCTTAATACAAAAACTGTTTCAACTCTCTCTTACTCCGGCAATCTTCACGATTCTCGATTCAGCCTGTAATATTCCACTGTTGGGCATAGGTCTCTTCCACATGTAGGAGAAGTATCGGAGCTTAATCCACCACGCTGCTCCAATGCGGGCTGGCGGATATATTCCCTACTATGAGTAACGATCGCTATTAGGTGTACACGATAACAACCGGGACCGACGGCTTAACGTGCTCTCCGAGGCACGGTGGGGAGACCCACAAGGACTGCACAAACACCCAGACCACGACAAACATCTGTATGGCCAATACAAATTTTATCGTGTGCGGGGATCGAACCCGCAACCGCCCGCGCAACAGCCAATCGTAATCCAGTGCTGTGACCGCTGCGCCAACGGGCGTCTCGGTTACCGCCAATCTTACGCAGTACTATCTTTATGAATCAAAAACCCTAAATTCAAGTGTAACTTTTAATTTGTCTACAATAAATTCAATATGAAAAAAATTCAATAATATCATACAAAGACATAATCGCTCTATTCCTATTTCATTCTATGTAGGTATAGTTATCATGTTACATGAATCGAGATCGTGCAGTGGTTGGGTAATAAAGGGAAACGCTGCGTTATGCTTTAATAACCGTAGCAAGTATTATTGTATTACAGAGACATGAACAGCCAATATTCATTTGAAACGACAAATGTTTGTTAAAGTTTTTATACCTTAGCAAGCTGTACAAAATGTTGTATTGATGTACTTATAGGAATATTTTGATTACTATAATTAAATTAAAGTTAATTCATTTTCGGTCAATTGCACATTTTAATTTTTTTGTTACATGTCGATTCAGCCAGTAACATGCCACAGCTGGGAATAGGCCTCTTTCTCCATGTAGGGAAAAAATCTTGTTAAAATAATTATATTAAAGTTTATTTATTTTCATGTGTTCCTTCTTTCTTGCTTCTTTTGCTCACCTTCTTTCTGCTTTAAGGAAATCCTTTGCCCAAATATTGTCTGGACGAGATCGCTTTTAGCAGTGGGGCCGCCTTTTGTACATTTATCTTGTTATTGTTCTTTTCATTTTTAATTAATTTTTGGTGTACGATAAAGAATAATTATATTTGTATTGTATTTATTTATTTATTTGAGTGTCTCAGAATCCATTGTAACGTTTTGAGAGGCTTTAACATGTAAATTATTTTTATTATATAGCTTCGTAGACTCGTAGAAACGAGATAACACTAAAACTGAACCCAAATAAGTATCTCTAGTCGAAGGTCATTCAATACAAATTAAAAATGGAGAATAGAATTTAAAAACATGAACGTCAACAAAAAAATTAAGTATTGTTATTTGCCTGTTGTATCTTTATCCTTTACTGCGTGGCTACGGCAAAGAATATAGCCTCCCTCTCTCTTCCCGTGGGTGCCGTAAGAGGCGACTAAGGGATAATACAGTTCCACTACCACCTTGGAACTTAAAAAGCCGACCGATGGCGGGATAACCATCCAACTGATGGCTTTGAAATACACAGGCCGAAGACGGGAAGCAGCGTCTTCGGTGCGACAAAGCCAGCCCTGCGGTCACCAACCCACCTGCCCACCGTGGTGACTATGGGCAACACACATGAGTTCGCGCCATAATGTTTGGCGCGAACTTGTGGAGGCCTATGACCAGCAGTGGACTGCGATAGGCTGAAATGATGATGATGATGATGATCTTTATCCTAAACCTATGAAAATCCACTTCACACTCAGTACCAAAACCGAATAACAAAAAATATCTCGAATAAGGTTTATATTGACACACAGTCTAAATATCAGATTCAGACAATTCCTGATTTAACTCATACGTAGAGGGAGCTTAACTTGCAATTTGTGAAAATGTTAAATCTGTAATAAAAATTGACAAATGGGAATAGGTTGGTGCATTTTGCCCAGAGAATCGATATAGCGATTCAACGGGGAAATGCTGCTCGCACGCGGATATGATTTATATCACCAACTATCTGTAAATATAGTTCTTATGTTGTGAATTGCAAATATCAATAATATTCTTAAATTTCGAAAATAAATTGTTTTCCTTAAAGGTAAATATTTGTATAACTTGATCGACTCTATCTTTCGTTAATATTTAAACCTATTACACACAAAGTTCTCAACTAAAAAGCTTCTTGAAGTAACTTGATATCGTTAAAAGAAATGCGATTTATTTAAACGGGATCGAAAGAAAAACGTAACGTTAAGTAAACTTTTTAAATGAAGACCGACGTTTTTTATTTGTTTACATACAATTTTGTTTGAAAAATCATTACGCGTAGCTTTGTGAAATCGGTTTTAGATTAATAATGAGAAAGTTGTGTTCTTGCTTTCGTGTTAAGTTAACGTTATCTGTGTTTGAGTGAATGTGACACATGTGACACGTGTGGGAATATTTGAGTGGTCAAGTAATGAAATCTAAAATTATCACACAGTCATTAAAATAGATAAGATATTAAATAGTAAAAATTCTTTTACCGAATAAATAAATTAGAATATATTATATAAATACTTACAAAAAAGTAGCTATAACTACAATTTGACCTAGATTCCATTTAAGGCGCCTGGGGGGGCAAAACGCCGCGCTAGCCGTTTTTTGTGCAGTTTTTTGAAGCTATCTACTTTTTATTGGAAAGAAATATAAAACTAATACAAACACATTTAATTTCTACATAATTTTGATTACATGATGGTCCTTTTTTTTAATTTTTTTAAAGGATTACATTTTAAATAATCGCCTTACAACGAAACCACAAAAATGAGAAATAATTACTGATACTGTGCGTCTCCTCGTGAAGTAAACATTATTTTATTTTGCTACCGACACTAATGGATTGACAATTTAATAAGGAACAATTCGCATGAAAATTTTTTTCGAAAAGACCTAAATTTGATGTGTTATTGATTTTTTTCTAAAATCTGGGCGTATTCACTACTGTACTCAAGCGCGGTTGTATTGGAATTCAGTCTGCCGCAAGGTTTGGAGGGAGAAGCTTGTGTCGTTTGTCACCGTCTCGGCTAGCGCACGCTCACGTCATATTATAAATCTATACGTCTATACTCTATACATACAAATAAATAAAAGTGGAGTGTCCGTTTGTAATAATAAAATAATATCCTTTTACTAAATGCATATCCATATATACACGGTACATATACCAAAATTACATTTTTTACAATTTATTGTTGTCTGTATGTCTGTCAGTTTGTTCCGGCTAATCTCTGAAACGGCTTGACCGATTCAGACGGGACTTTCAGAGACAGATAGCTTATGTAATAGGCTGTTACTTTTATTTTTATTTTGTATCTCTGCGAACTGAACAATAATTTTTTTTTAATTCCACGCGGACGAAGTCGCGGGCACAGCTAGTAAACAATAATAATTTATTAGCAATTAGCATATTGTTAGCATTTTTTGTTGACTTTTGTTTGGGTTAGTTTTTTTTTGTTTGTTATTTATTGTGAAAAAACGCTCTGTGTGTGTATTTAAAACTATTGAGTTTTTTTTAAAAACGCTATTGTTGTGTAGGTATCTAAACAATGGTTTTAGCACCTTTGAAAATTATAGAAACGACACCCATGATAAAGAGTTTTGCTAGCTAATTTAATTTGACCATGTACCTATAGGTTTTTACTTTTTACCTAGACCTACGTTAAAATAAAAAAAAATCTCTATATATGTATATGAAAATGAATCGCTGAATTTGTTGCTAAGCGCAAATCTCGAGATCAGCTGAACCGATTTCACTAATTCTTTTTTTATAATATTCATTGAAGTACGAGGATGGTTGTTACGGTGAGAAAAATTAAAAAAAATTGCCTGAAAAGTCTAAAAACAACACTTTTCTATATTCCCATACAAAAGATTCGTAATAATACTTAAAAGGCAATTTGAACTTTAATACCATACAATAAAGTTTAAGAGTTAGTGGAAGGGTTCCGGAAAGGCAATTGAGTGATGTTAGTATCGTATAAATATTAATGTCAATATTTGTCAATATATTAATTTATATATTTTTTTGTTTTTACATAATGTAATTGTTGACTTATCAACTTTCTTTTTTCTTTTTTTTAATCTTTTTACTAGCTGACCCAAATTGCCGTTATCCCGAATAGCAATTGAGTGACGTTAGTATCGTATAAATATTAATCTCAATATTTGTCAATATATTAATTTATAATTATTTTTTTTACATAATGTAATTATTGACTTATCAACTTTCTTTTTTCTTTTTTTTATCTTACTAGCTGACCCAAATTGCCGTTATCCCGAATAGCAAAATAAGTATTTAAAAAAAATAATTAAAGAATCGACTGTTAGGCGGTACGAAGTTCGCCGGGTCAGCTAGTTATTTATAAGTTTAAGTAATTATACTTCATTGTTAGTATTTATTGAACGTAAGTGTAGTCACTGAATTCATTACCTAAAATATATACGCACCAATTAACATTTATTTCTTATAAAAAAATAATATATTTTTTTATTGAATGCCGTGCGGTCTGCGGATCCCTAGATCTGTAATTTTTACGTGTATTCGTAAGTTGTTCACCAAATGCCGCTAGATGTGCCGCGAGAGGTGGGGTGCGGCAAAGAGGGATCGAATGCTCAAGGTTATTTGCTTGGCATACCGCCTTAATATTTTCTGTAAATTATTTACAGAAGCTTTTCATATAATAAATAGGTATGTACTTTTGAATTAAACAAATCGTTTCATAAAAAAGGTTTCATTATAAAATATGTTAATTATAAAAACACAGTCATGAAGATTAAAATGCATGCATGCATTAGCGAATTAATTCCTCATTCATGTTTTGTAACATATGTGTTTTTAAAAAATAAACACGTCAAAGAGTAATTAATCCCCTTTTTTAAAAAAATTAAAATATTTGAATTCAATTTAAATTTTCATTTTGAAAAATAAACTATCATCCAAACTTTTAATTGTTGATTTAATCTCTTTAGTCAGCGCAGCTGTTAATTAACTTGCAAAAGTTTTTTTTAATGACTACTACGAATACTTACGAGTGTATTAATTGAATAAACTTTTCTTACAAAATTCACGTACAAAATCTGTTAATTACACAATCCTACTGCTTAATTTAAGACTCAATTACACTTAGCGATTCCATATGCGGATATATACAATATCAGGCTTTAACTTTGAAATTGATCTAAAATTAGATCACTAGTCAAAGTAGTTTCTTAACTCGATATAATTATGTACATATATCTGTCTATATAAAAAGATGAGACGAGCCACGAAACTGTAAAGTTTTATGGCTCAAGAAAAAATTAAAAATGGATGGAAATTAACAATGATAAGCGAAGGTGAATGTTAGCTTCTCTATGTGAAACGCAGCTAAAGTAGCTACACTCGTAACACTTCTATTAAGATCTTAACGGTTAAGCCAGTCACATAAGCCGCCGACGACGACCCGCTTTGCAAGAGACGACCAGGGAGAAGGAGACGTCATTATATGCTCTATTATAGAATGGGATAGGGATAATAGATAGCTAAAGGTAGCCCAAATAGGTGATCCAGCCATCAAGGCATAACGGTTGAATATAGAAGGTCTCATTTACGGAGACGCGGGGCGTTGCGCGTAGCGTCACGCATGTGTCAAAATGTATGAAAATGAACGCGTGTAAAATCGCTTCTACGTAAACGCACTCATCCAACGCCCTACATTTGAATTTAGTGTGTTCCGCCACGCCACACGCTCCGCACGACGCTCCGCGTCTCCGTAAATGAGGCCTAAGTGGTTCTGTGGCGCTTAACTGCGACGACGAGGGTGACGCTGAGGTTTAGTGGGTATTCTAGCACGTTTTTTCTCACTTCAGTTAGTCCTACCTGCTTACTATCTCAATCTCGGGTTGGGCTGCATAAAAGCGTTCCCAAGATACAAAAAAAGACATATACTACTAGACATATGTATACGACTAGCCCGTTGGCGCAGTTTGTAGTGACCCTGCTTTCTGCTCCACGGGTTGTGGGTTCGATTCCCACCCCGAGTCTGGGTCGTAATATACATATTCATTGATATATTTATATATATTATTTATAAGTATGTTTATCGAAAAAAAAATGTAGTTAGACCAGTCGGCTGTTACTTATAACACAAGCAGAAAGTTGCTTACTTTAGGAACAGACGACCGTGTGTGTATTGTGTAGATATTTATTTATTTATTTATTATATACGAGTAAGACAAAAATCTTTACAGACACTTAATAGAATTATCATATTTAGTTATTGTAGTCTAAACTTGCCTTCACGCAAATTTATAAAAAAAAAAATGGGTCAGTTCGTGGTTTTCGTGTAAAGGTATATTACCAACATTTTCTCGGTCCTCTCACCTTTTTTATGATGCCAAAAGTTCCGGCATTCGTGAAGATTATATTCTTAAGTACAAGCATTAACTTTTCCATTTTCAGTCTTCCACTATTTTTTTTAATATTAATAATTTATAAATGTTATACACCTTGTAAATACAATTCAAATATCAATCCATATGTTTTGGTGTAGTCTTGAGTTCAGTTGCTTAAAAAGCCGGCGGTTGAAGATTGGATCCTCACTCGCAATGTCGCAATAGACGTTAGTATTTGTGTCTCTTGTCTGGGTGTGTATCCTTCTGAGTCTCCCCACCGTGCCTCAAGAAGCATAAAAGCTGTTAGTTCCTTTTGTAATTATAGACATCTTTAAAAAGTAAGCAGATTTTTTATAAATTTTAGGAGTTCAATGATGAAGTGGCTAATGTAAGCATAAAAAATGCCTACATAAGTTATGATTGTTAGGAGTTAAGAAAAATACAAATTATAACTGAGGGTTTTGTAAAGCTCAAATTGCTTAAATTTTCTTTTTATCTGACTTATGCAGAAAAAAAGCGGGGGAAATAACAGATACATTAAAAAACAACAATGCAAGTATTAACAAGGATAGCGACACACATTTTTTGATAAAATCTTTGGAGTAGCAGTACTTTTGATATCTTAATATATCAAGAAAATGAATTTACTCATCTGCACAATGTTCTACTATTGTGCAAATATTATTTGAAAGCCGAAAAATATTATTTGAAATATTATTTGATCCTTGTAGCCCTCCGTTATACATCGGAGACGAGCTAAAACAACAAGCTAATAACGATCATAATTATGCCTGATAATTAAACTATCTGCCAACCCATAGTGAAGCAGCGTATTGGATTAAACTTTATCTGTATATGTAGTGGATATCCCATTGTTCAAGGGTGATAAGCTAAGCTATATAAATCGACAAAAACTACATTGAAGTTTAATTTGGCGTGTCACGTCTACGGATACATACATCGACCGTTAATAGAATTTACACATGTTGAAAAGAGACCGCGTTTAGACGACGGTTTATATCATGGCTAAAAAAACATCTAGAACTAAGACAGACGTATAAATGAATGTGGTGATGGCAGGACGGTGGGAGAAACAAACTAAAATCCTACGTAAAGTATTGGGAACAGTTTACGTTGGTGACGTCCAATATAGCAGTTATTTAAGCACTATGCTTATATAGTACTAGCTGTGACCCGCGGTTTCACATGCGCTAATTTGAAAAAAAATAGCCTATAACCTTCCTCGATAAATGGGCTATCTGACGCTGAAATAATTTTTCAAATTGGACCAGCAGTTTCTGTTATTAGTGCGTTCAAATAAACAAACAGACAAGCTGTTCAGCTTTATAATATTAGTATAGACAAGAGATATACCAACATTGTATGTTCACACAAACATTACAACGTCAATATAAATAGTTCAAACTTCAAAATGTTCGTATCGTAGTGTTAATACTTCAACCTAAGCCAACATCCCGTGATTGACCCAGTGGCCTGAACATTGGACCTCCTAAGATAAACGCATACAAAGCTATAAGTTCTTACTTTACATACCCCTTTTTACTTATGAAACATTAAGCGTATTTGCTTTTTCCTTTTATTAATACACTAGCTGACCCGGCGAACTTCGTACTGTCTATACGCCTACTGTATCGCCTAACAGTCGATTCTTTTTCAGTCTTTTTTTTTAAATACTTACTTTTCCTTCCCGGAACTCCTCCACTAACACTTAAACTTCATGGTATGATATTAAAGTTCACATTGACTTTTAAGAATTATAGCGAATCTTTTGTATGGGAATATAGAAAAGTGTTGGTTTTAGACTTTTTCAGGGAATTTTTAAAATTTTTCTCTCTGTTAGAACCATCAACGTACTTCAAGGAATATTATAAAAAAAGAATTAGGAAAATCGGTTCAGCTGCTCTCGAGATTTGCGCTTAGCAACACATTCAGCAATTCATTTTTATATTTATAGAGATTCTAGTTTCAGAAGTGTTTGTACTAAGACGTAGTACGTCATTTTATTTGCTAAATTACTACATATTTAACGACATTCTCACTTCTTACTATTTTGTTACTTAAACAAAACTCAACAAAATCAAGTTTTATTACCAACATTTCAAATTTTCAGAGAACTTTGACTTAATTAAGTCTAAACTTAGTAAATACGAGCTCTCTTTAATTAATATAATTAATATAATTTCAAAGTATACAGTTAATAATTATAAAAAAGTACTGTACGTACATACTGTCTTACTAACTTTAACTATACCATTTTACACGCCACGTCAGATCGCAAAGAAAAGTATTTTTAGAGAATGTATATAATTAGCAGGAGAACGATATTGCGAATTAAGCTGCAACCTTTCTGATGGGCTGTTAAAGTTCTTAATTTTTTAAGAACTGCTTAGTATTTGTGCAAAAACTTAAAAAAAAAGTGTGTACGTCACCTCCAACACGGGACTGGAGTTTACTCTTTAAGAACAATTACGTGATATTTAAAAATTAAAATGATCAATTAATTGAATCAAATTATAATTCATTCAAACAATAAAACTCCAAAATACAGCTAAAAGCGTCAGTCACTCTCAGCATTACTGCTGTTTAGTGTTTAGTTGTTTCGCACGATTTCATTCGCCACATTTTTAAAATAATACTTCTTTTGGCGCGTTAGGGAAAAATTATGAGAGTACGTTTTTACGCGCGCACACCGTCACGAAAAAACCGACACCCTGAAGTTAGCTAGTCAGCGAAGAATAAGTTAGCAACATGAAGTTAGCTATCCAGTGAAGTATAACTTTTTATGTGCGTACATAAATACACACACAAACTTTTTTTTCACATAGCTAGCCTTGTAAGAAATAAACTCCAAAAAATAAAGTAGGATAAGATTCTTGTGAGTCTGAAAGTACGCATAATGTTACGGTTACAAATGCCCAGATCACGACAAACATATTATTATGTGTGGCAAGTAAAAAGATTTAATTATGAGAAGCACTATACTACAGAAACCAATTCCCATGGATCGCTACTTTGATGTTTTCGAACAATATGTATCGTATTTATTCAAATTACTAAACTATTTAAAAAATCATAAATAATCTAGTTCAATATGTGATTTTAACACCCGTTTCCCACTGTTATCATTATATCATTAATTTGAAATACACTCAACAAAGACAACGTGAATAATTAATTTTGTCGACGTATTATGACTTTCAATTACACAAATTCAAATGAAGTCGTTTGTCATAATGATAGAATAATATCAGTTATTGTTGATAACAAACACAGAATTACTATTAAGCTACGCAAGCATTTGAAGTAACTTAATTATTGTATATTACAATCGGTGTTTTTAATGAAAAATGAAACTTGAATCAGATATTAGAAGATCTAGCATAAAGAACAGACTACTTTTAATCACAATAACGAAATATCGCGGGTGAACTCGCGAGGTGGAACTAGTTGATTAATAAGTATTACGACCGTAATTTCTGTAAACTGTCAGTTTCAGTGATAAAACTGCCTTTGCAGTTTTAATTTGTATTGTATGTTTTTTTTTACGTGACAACGTGTAATAAATCGGTGAATGCCGGCGGCATGCGCAAAAAAGGATGACTGATTGTAGCGTTACGCGTTAGCGTTACGCTCATTTTACGCTTGCGCCGCATCTATCTCTCTTCCACTCGATTGGCCTATGCATCCGAGGAGATGTTTTGTTACGACGTTGTCACGTTAAACTGTTGTCCGTAAACCAACTTTACAGACAACCAATTTTTTATGTCATTTTAAAATGAGAAAAAAGTAACACATAGATAAGTACTAAAATTTCTAAACATTTTTATACGGACTGAAGAAGCTCAATATGTCAAACTTTATGAAAAAGACGCGAATTTAAACCCCTGTCTATAAAGTTTAAATTATTTCTTAATTTTCATAATAATTCTCTTCAAGTTCTGTTGTGAAGAAAAATGTAAGGAAAACTGTACTTTGTTCGTATTTATACGTATATGTAACTTTAAATGATTACATTTCATTTATTTTTCAAACACATTAATGTAAAATTATAATAATTTTTATCGAGTTATGTACAACCTTTTTTGTCTTCAAATTAAGTAATGGCAGCAATGGCAAGCTTAAAAAAAATAGAAACGTTTTATTATTATTGTGTGTGAGTTTTTGCTTGTATATGTTCTACTGATGATTTTAAGACATAATTATGTTACTAAAGTTTAATTTACTTTTAAAGTAAGCTCTCGAACACATATTACACGCACGAGTGAAATTATGATAAATTGATGAATACCCATCAATCTACAATGAAGCGTCTTGACGTTTTATGTCCCAATATTTTTCCTTATTAGATAAAGAAGGCATTTATGAGCTGTAACAATACAGCAGTAACTATTTTTTTAGAAAGAGTAGTCAAATATTTATGATAAAAAAATATAAATAATCTTAAAGTTTTTAAAATACAGCACCTAACTAAGATTTTTAATAATCGTCAAACAACCATCTCATCATTTTAATTTATATAGATGACAGATAAGTAGTATGAGACACATTTACATTTGATGCTACGCTTTGGGTACACATTCTGGCCAAAGTAATCAAACAACCGTAACTAGTATGACTATATATTATATATACATACTCAAATATTTTCTCTATAATTTTGAAATAAAGTACATATTCATATTTAGAACATGCAATATACTCAACACATACTGAACTTTTCATTACAATATGATTCAAATAACAAACTCAATCTAAAATTAAATCTATGATACTTAATGACGTCACCAGTACTTTTCTGATTAGACAGTATCTGTTATTAATATGAGTTCGTAACAGATTTTTCATTAGTTCGTTAATAAATCTTATCACACAGAGTAAAAAAGAGATAGATATTTAAAAAAATACGTAGTTACCATTACGATGTTATATTTTTGAAACTAATCTTAAAGAAGAATTAGTGTAAGTTCTGTTATAAATCTATCTTCTTCCTGAACTGCTACTTCTGCTTCCTGACTTCTACTGCTTTTTTACTGGTTTTTGTAGATATATGGCATAGAAATTGTACGTAAAAGTGGTTTAAGTTAATGCATTTCACTTGTGTCCATTCTGCATAAAATATTTAAGTATACCTATGTAGCAACATAATTATATTCTTTATTTTTAGTATGTGAATAAACTTTCATTACAAAATTTACGTACAAAATCGATTAATTATACAATCCTACTGCTTAATTCAAAACTCAATAATTACACTTAGCGATTCCATATCCGGACATATACAATATCAGGCTTTGATCTAAAATTAGATCTCTAGTCAAATTAGTTTCTTAACTCGATATAATTATGTACATATATCTGTCTATATAAAAAGATGAAATGAGTCACGAGGTAAGTTTTCTGGCTTAAGAAATAATTAAAAATCGGCCAAGTGCGGTTTTCGTGTAAAGGTATATTACCAACATTTTCTCGGTCCTCTCGCCTTTTTTATTATGCCAAAAGTTCCGGCATTCGTGAAGATTATATTCTTAAGTACAAGCATTAACTTTTCCATTTTCAGTTTTCCACTATTTTTTTAAAATATTAATAATTTATAAATGTTATACTCCTTGTAATACTATTCAAATATCAATCCATATGTTTTGGTGTAGTCTTGAGTTCAGTTGCTTAAAAAGCCGGCGGTTGAAGATTGGATCCTCACTCGCAATGTCGCAATAGACGTTAGTATTTGTACAAATTTTTGTGTCTTGTCTGGGTGTATATCCTTCTAGATTTCCCCACCGTGCCTCAAAGAGCACGAAAGCTGTTAGTTTCTTTTGTTATTATAGACATCCTTAACAAGTAAGCAGATTTTTTATAAATTTTAGGAGTTCAATAATGAAGTGGCTAATGTGAGCATAAAAAATTTCTACATAAGTTATGATTATTAGGAGTTAAGAAAAATACAAATTATAACTGAGGGTTTTGTAAAGCTCAAATTTTCTGTTTAACCGACTTATGCAGAAAAAAAGCTGGGGAAATAACAGATAAATTAAAAAAAATAACAATGCAAGTATCAACAGGGATAGCGTCACACATTTTTTGATAAAATCTTTAGATTAGCAGTAGTTTTGAGAACTAAGACAGACGTATAAATGAATGTGGTGATGGCAGGACGGTGGAAGAAACAAACTAAAATCCTACGTAAAGTATTGGGAACAATTTACGTTGGTGACGTCCAATATAGCAGGCTGTATTTAAGCACCATACTTATATAATACTAGCTGTGCCCCGCGGTTTCACATGCGCTAATTTGAAAAAAATAGCCTATAGCCTTCCTCGATAAATCGGCTATCTAACACTGAAATAATTTTTCAAATCTAACCAGCAGTTTCTGTTATTAGTGCGTTCAAACAAACAAACAAACAAACTGTTCAGTTTTATAATATTAGTAGGTATAGACAAGAGATATACCAACATTGTACGTTCACACAATACATTACAACGTCAATATAAATAGTTCAAACTTCAAAATGTTCGTATCGTAGTGTTATCACTTCAACCTAAGCCGGCATCCCGTGATTGACCCAGTGGCCTGAACATTGTACCTCCTGAGATAAACGCATACAAAGCAATGAGTTCTCACTTTGCAGACCTCTTTTTACTTATGAAACATTAAGCGTATTTGCTTTTTTCCTTTTATGAATGTAGCTAGCTGACCCGGCCTAACAGTCGATTCTTTTTCAGTCTTTTTTTTAATACTTACTTGTCCTTCCCGGAACTCCTCCACTAACACTTAAACTTCATGGTATGATATTAAAGTTCACATTGACTTTTAAGAATTATTACGAATCTTTTGTATGGGAATATAAAAAAGTGTTGATTTTAGACTTTTTCAGGGAATTTTTTAAATTTTTCTCTCCGTAAGAACCATCCTCGTACTTCAAGGAATATTATAAAAAAAGAATTAGGAAAATCGGTTCAGCTGCTCTCGAGATTTGCGCTTAGCAACACATTCAGCAACTCATTTTTATATTTATAGAGATTCTAGTTTTAGAAGTGTTTGTACTAAGACGTAGTACGTCATTTTATTTGCTAAATAACTACATATTCAATGACGTTCTCACTTAGTACTATGTATTATGTTATTTCAACAAAACTCAACAAAATCAAGTTTTATTACCAACATTTCAAATTTCCAGAGAACTTTGACTTAATTAAGTCTAAACTTAGTAAATACGAGCTCTCTTTAATTAATATAATTTCAAAGTATAAAGTTAATAATTATAAAAAACGTACTGTACGTACATACTTACTGTCTTACAAACTTTAACTATATACCATTTTACACGCCACGTCAGATCGCAAAGATGAGTATTTTTAGAGAATGTATTTATATAATTAGCAGAACAATATTGCGAATAAAACCGCAACCTTTCTGATAGGCTTGGCTTTCTGAAGAACTTCTTAGTATCTGTGCAAAAAATTAAAAAAAAGTGTGTACGTCACCTCCAACACGGGACTGGAGTTTACTCTTTAAGAACAATTACGTGATATTTAAAAATTAAAATGATCAATTAAGTGAATCAAATTATAATTCATTCAAACAATAAAACTCCAAAATACAGCTAAAAGCGTCAGTCTCTCTCAGCATTACTGCTGTTTAGTTTTTTCGCACGATTTCATTCGCCACATTTTTAAAATAATACTTCTTTTGGCACGTTAGGATAAAATTATGAGAGTAAGTTTTTACGCGCGCACACCGTCACGAAAAAACCGACACCCTGAAGTTAGCTAGTCAGCGAAGAATAAGTTAGCCACATGACGTTAGCTATCCAGTGAAGTATAACTTTTTATGTGCGTACATAAATACACACACAAACTTTTTTTTCACATAGCTAGCCTTGTAAGAAATAAACTCCAAAAAATAAAGTAGGATAAGATTCTTGTGAGTCTGAAAGTACGCATAATGTTAATACAAATGCCCAAAGCACGACACACATAATTATGTGTGGCCAATACAAACATTTCATTATGAGAACCACTATACTACAGGAACCACTTCGATTTGAGCGCTATTTTAAGACGTTTTCGAATAATATTATATTGTATCATATTTATTCAAACTTCTAAGCTATTAAAAAAAAAATGAGTTGTCTGTAAAGTTGGTTTACGGACGATAGTTTAACGTGACAACGTCATAGCAAAACATCTCCTTGCAATGGTGGATCCAGGGGGGGGAGGTCATGGTGTCATGACCCCCCCCCCCCCCCGGGCTGGGTCCAGGACCTAGGTGGACCACTAATTAAAACTGTTAAACAAGATTTTTGTCACAATATAGATATTTTTATGTAAAGTACCTACTTACAAACATTAATAAAATACCTACTTTTTACCTGTATCTATCATTATCAAAATTAAATTATAGCTTCTTGTGGCTTGACCACGACCCCTGGCGCCTTGACCACGACTGTGACCCCCCCTTGGCGCCGAAGATGGATCCGCCCTTGTCTCCTTGGACGTATAGGCCAATCGATTGGAAGATAGATAAATGCGGCTTGCGCCGCATATACTATCACAGCGTAACGCTACAATGAGCGTAACGTGACAATGAGTCATCATTTTTCGTGCATGCCGCCGGCTTTCATCGATTTATTAGACGATGCCACGTTAAAAAATCATAGATAATTTAGCTCAAATATTTGATTTTAACACCCGTTTCCCACTGTTATCATTATATCATTAATTTGAAATACACTCAACAAAGACAACGTGAATAATTAATTTTGTCGACGTATTATGACTTTCAATTACACAAATTCAAATGAAGTCGTTTGTCATAATGATAGAATAATATCAGTTATTGTTGATAACAAACACAGAATTACTATTAAGCTACGCAAGCATTTGAAGTAACTTAATTATTGTATATTACAATCGGTGTTTTTAATGAAAAATGAAACTTGAATCAGATATTAGAAGATCTAGCATAAAGAACAGACTACTTTTAATCACAATAACGAAATATCGCGGGTGAACTCGCGAGGTGGAACTAGTTGATTAATAAGTATTACGACCGTAATTTCTGTAAACTGTCAGTTTCAGTGATAAAACTGCCTTTGCAGTTTTAATTTGTATTGTATGTTTTTTTTTACGTGACAACGTGTAATAAATCGGTGAATGCCGGCGGCATGCGCAAAAAAGGATGACTGATTGTAGCGTTACGCGTTAGCGTTACGCTCATTTTACGCTTGCGCCGCATCTATCTCTCTTCCACTCGATTGGCCTATGCGTCCGAGGAGATGTTTTGTTACGACGTTGTTACGTTAAACTGTTGTCCGTAAACCAACTTTATAGACAACCAATTTTTTTATGTAATTTTAAAATGTGAAAAAGTAACACATAAATAAGTACTAAAGTTTCTAAACATTTTTATACGGTCTGAAGAAGCTCAATATGTCAAACTTTATAAATAAGACATAAATTTAAATTCTTTCTTAAATTTCATAATAATCCTCTTCAAGCTCTGTTGTGAAGAAAAATGTAAAAAAACTGTACATTGTTCGTATTGTATATTGTTTGACTTGAAGTGATTACATTTTGTTTATTTTTCAAACATCTTAATTAAAGATCATAATAATTATAATATTTTTGTCGAGTAATGTGTAACGTTTTTTGTCTTCAAATTAAGTAATGGCAGCAATGGCAAGCTTAATAAAAAAGGAATGTTTTTACTATTATTGTGTGTGAGTTTTTTCTTGTATATGTTCTACTGATAATTTTAAGACAAATATGTAACTAAAGTTTAATTTACTTTTAATGTAAGCTGTCGAACACATATTATGATATTACACACACGAGTGAAATTATGATAAATTGATGTATACCCATTACCCATCAATCTACAATGAAGCGTCTTAACGTTTTATGTCCCAATATTTTTCCTTATTAGATACATAAAGAAGGCATTTTTGAGCTGTAACAATACAGCAGTACTTAACTATTTTTTTTAGGAACAGTAGTCAAATATTTGTGATAAAAAAATATAAATAATCTTAAAGTTTTTAAAATTCAGTACCTAACTAAGATTTTTAATAATCGTCAAACAACCATCTGGCCGTTTTCGAATTTTGTGTTTAGTGACACGTTCAGTACCAAATTTTAAATTATATAGATGACAGATAAGTAGTATGAGATACATACATTTGATGCTACGCTTTGGGTACACATTCTGGCCAAAGTAATCAAACAACCGTAACTAGTATGACTATATATATACATACTCAAATATTTTCTCTATAATTTTGAAATAAAGTACCATATTCATATTTAGAACATGCAATTTTTTTTTTTTTTTTTGATATCGCAGGGTAACCCATTTACGGGTGATATCCAGGACGCCCGGGTAGGCAGTCCTAGACCGTATGTCGGACTCAGCACTTGGGGGTGCCACTACCGCACTAAACCCCCTGCGGGAGCCTTCAGCCGCTTTCATTGGAGGGTCCCGGATCTGCAGGCAACAGGATCCCTCCAGCGACAGGCTGGCCTTGGCGAAAAGGCCAGACTTCTCCTCCATGGGGACTGTCCGGCTTACATCTGAACAGTCCCGACGACGCCGTGTCTAGCAGGACCGGGTTCCCATCCCGGCCCGACACGGGCACAGGGGCGTTACTGGAAGCGCATTAAGTAGCGCCTCCTACGCACCCCCATTCGTCGCCCGCGGGTGGAAGCCACGTCGGCGGCCTCCGAACATGCAATATACTCAACACATACTGAACTTTTCATTACAATATGATTCAAATAACAAACTCAATCTAAAATTAAATCTATGATACTTAATGACGTCACTAGTACTTTTCTGATTAGACAGTATCTGTTATTAATATGAGTTCGTAACAGATTTTTCATTAGTTCGTTAATAAATCTTATCACACAGAGTAAAAAAGAGATAGATATTTAAAAAAATACGTAGCATTACGATTTTATATTTTTAAAACTAATCTTAAAGAAGAAGTAGTGTAAGTTCTGTTATAAATCTATCTTCTTCCTGAACTGCTACTTCTGCTTCCTGACTTCTACTGCTTTTTTACTGGTTTTTGTAGATATATGGCATAGAAATTGTACGTAAAAGTGGTTTAAGTTAATGCATTTCACTTGTGTCCATTCTGCATAAAATATTTAAGTATACCTATGTAGCAACATAATTATATTCTTTATTTTTAGTATGTTACTTAAACTAAGACTTATGTTTTTTTTCAAAGTTGTTACTAAAACACAGCAGGCGTGAAAGTTTGCGTCAAATAAGCGATTTGTTTGTAGATGAGTTAAAATTGCTGAACCGGTATGATCGCACTGACGACGATGACTGACGTGACTGCACGTGTGACGCGAACGTAACAGATGATCAAAGCTCTATTTGGTTTAATATTAATTCAATTTTTTTTTGATACTTTGTAAAAATTTAAAAGAGACCTACACAAGTTTTTACTACTCATAGTTTTATTTTAAATGTCTGTGACTATAATATTAGCAAGAGCCTGTTATGTTCAAAGAATCATGACTAGATTTCATGATACATTCTTAAAGAGATAGACTGATTTATAAATCAAAAATGCTTAATCTTTTATGAATATTTTCAGAATTTATAAGCACTTTGGTCACAAAAGGACTTACAAATACGACCTTCGACGCTAAGCTTGTCATAATTTGTTTCATAGTCTTTATGTAAAGAATTGTAATAATAATAGTACTATTTGAAAGAACAGTAAATCGTTGAAAGCTCACGATACAGTCAACACATTAGTGACAAGATGTATGTAATATTACGACTACTCTAAATTGTCTCGCTTCACGGACACAAATTGCGGTGTTTCATTCCGTAGTCCGGGATAATCTTCGCGCTCGGAAAAGCGTGATCACTAAACATTAAGCACTCTACACAACGAAAACGGTGCGATCGAACGCAGTTAGATACAACGGTACGTCGCAAAAATGTTCACCGCTTTGGTCATCAATTAAATATCACTTGGACATCGCTGATTGCGTATCCGTATTTTAAAACGTTTTTATTTATTGCTTTTGCATTTTATTTAATGATAGTTGCTTAGTTTATTATATTCTTTTTTACTTTTTCAAAATATGAATTTGCTCAGTTTCCAAATTGCACACTTACAAGTAAACGCTCTTATAAATCCTATGGCCACATTTTGTACAATTCAATAATGTATTTAAGCAATAAAACGGCAATATATAGTTGTACACAGGCAATAAAAATACACTTGACTTTATATAATTTACATCTGATTGATTTTGCCTTCTATATGTTTGTGCAAATTTAGAAGCAATATCTTTAATTTATATTTTACAATAATAATTCGGATTTCTTTTTGCCATAAAATCGTGTTACAATAATATAGTGTTTAAAAACATTTATGATTTGCTGTTACCGCACGGCACCACACAGCTCAGATTTGTATTTAGTGTGAAGAGTATCTTAAAGTTCTCATAATTGCAGTATCGCTATATGGACCAGTTTTAGAACTGTAAATGTATTTTTTGCGTTAGGCCCTTCGTACACTAGGCTACGCAAATCTTCGATACTCAACGATTTTAGTCTTCACGCGACTATCAACATACAAATCCATTAAGGGTCGTACACTAGTCGCGTCGCCGACATTAGTCTGCCCGTCGAGATCGTCACTACATAAGTCGCGGCGATTTCCAAGATGGCGGAACAAATTTTGAATACTAAATTTGTTTCTGAGGTGGAGAAATATCCTTGTTTATTTCTTAAAATAATATTCTAAAAAGGAGATTACAGAAAAAGCTTGTTGTAATTCTTTTGCAGCTACAAACAGTCTGCACTTGTTTCTCTCTATATACGGATGAACCCGGTATCTTCTGTTACGACGATTTCTTTGTTTCCGACAAGGATAGTACAAAATTATAGTTTCATCATCATAGCCGGTACTACTGAATAGGCATTTTGTGTCTTGCGATTCAATGTCGTGTGTACGGACCGTGAGCGACTCGATACTCGCGACTTGTTACTAATGTAGTGTACAACATTAGTATCGAAGATTTGCGTAGCCTAGTGTACGAACGGCCTTACTACGGTTGAAACTGTTTCCAATTATGAATTGGAACTGAAATTTCTATTTGTTTGTGTCGGAACTGTATGTTTAATTGACAATATCATTGTTTTAGGTTAATAGTCTCATACAATACTATTCCGCTGAGATAGTTCAGTAAATGTAACTTGGAAGAAAAAATTCCCGTAATAACGGAATTGTAAAAATATTTTATGTCATATAAAATTTACTCTGTTTCGTTGACGTAGACATTCCAAGAAAATAATTTACTTCAATTTAAATGATTCCCCTTTGTCATTTATATAAAACGATTCGATTAGAAACAGCTGGCAAAGAATAGCTTAGTTAATCCTTCCGTTGACACCCATTGTGAGCGTTAGAAAGGCAGTGACAATTTTAAATTAATCAGCCTTTTATTCAATCAAGTCAGTTTTGTTAAGTAAACCAAGTTTTCTTCTAACGTTTTGAAGAAAAATTAATATTACTTATAGCGATTGTAGGTGTAGTGGAGAGAAAAAAAAACTCGATGTTGAATAATTATTTAAATTAAATCTGATTTTTGTATATTCACCAAGATACCTTATCATTGTTTTTTTACTTCAAATTACAATAGTGGCCAGCGTGAATCCTACAAGTGATATGAAACCTACATCACTCTCCCCTGAGCGAAGCGTACGACGGGCTTATCACTATTTTCAGATCTGGTAACATGATTGTATGGTACTAAAGCAGTAAATAGTGAAGATTTAGACTGGTGGCCTATATCCGTTCATATTCTTAGGGTGTCCCGGAGGAGCGATGGTCGTTGGAGCAGACATGTCCTGGAGTGGAGACCGCGTCTTGGGAAACACAGTATGGGTCGTCCTCCGGTCCACTAGACCGAAGATCTACGTAAGATTGTCGGTGTAGGCTGGATGAGGATTGAGGAAAACCGGGATGTCTGGCGCGAACTTGGGGAGGACTATGTCCAGCAGTGGACTAGAATTGGCTGAACTGACTGACTGACTGAGATTATAGGGTCGGATTCAAAAGGCAATGTTGTTTGAGACGGCCCCCATTGTGATGAGGTTCCTCAGCCTTAACTACCGGCAGCCTGGGCCTCACTTTGTCACCGAAGGAGTACTAATTTTATATTTTTAAATATTTTTGTTTGTCTTTTTTATAAATATATTTAAATTAAAGTAAAATAATATATAAATGTTTTTACTTGTCACAAGGAACAAATTTACAGAATTCACGTATTTGCATTTATACCTAAAGCCTGAAGCCGAATAAGCATAAAGCCTGATCTAAAAATCTCTAGGCTCTCGAGGTTTTACATAACACAGGATAATTTTTAGTCGAAAGTTTTGAATTCGTCGATACAATATCGACGAATTCAATTCTGCAATAGCATCTGACAATAAATGAATTTGGTTTTTTCTTTTGCGCTAGTTTTTAGTTAGTGACTTACAAACTGAGTTTTTATCTTCTTTGTATATTAACTTAAAACGATTCTCTTTTTTTTTGTTACTCATAGCAGGGATATATGCATTATGCACCAACCCGCAGTGGAGCGTGGTGGATTAAACTGGTCCATCTCCTACAGGGAGAAAGAGACCTTTGCCCAGCAGCGGGATATTAGTCTAAATTGGGATTTTCGATTTGAACACACATTTTTGTGGAACATACATTAGAACATTAAATAACTGATTTTTATATATATATTTCTAATACGATGTCAACTGTATTCTTTTGTTTGTTATTACAAAAAACAAAGAGATATTCAATAACTGCATCACAAATTAATTACACTGATGTCACGAGTAATATTTTCAAGAAATATTCACTTTTATTATTTCATGACTGTAGGAAGACGATATGAGAATACGAAGATGTGTTTGCTATGCAAATAATTCAAGCAAATAATAAATATAGTAAATATAAGGCGAAATTTATGAAAAACTATTACCAGTCGTATTACCTAACATACAAATTATCATCACAATATAAATGATATTAAAAATGACTCTCGACAATTAAAATATACTAGCCGGCCCGTGCTCACTTCGTTGCGCGTTAATTTTATTTTTAATATTTACTTCTAACGACGATATCTCAAAAACTATTCATCTAATTGATATAGTGTAAAGGGCAATTTTAATCTGCATTAAATGCCTAAGCTAACTAACATATTCATTTGGATAAGGATTAATACTGAACTAAAGAAAATAGCTTTGAAAATAACGTAATATTTTTAATTAAAAATATGAACATAAAAGTGGTTTTTGTAAGTCAACCATAAGAGATAGAGATATGCTGTCGCGGACTTTTTTGTAGCATTTTTATAGGTTTTCAATTTGCTAGTACATTATTCAACTATATCTCTGCTAGTTTACGCGGCGTTCGCGTGGAAAGCTCCCAGTTGGCGAGATTTTTTGCGACCTCTTCAACATTTATCGCCGTATTTCTGCTAATTTACATAAAAGCATAATAAATTATATATCTAAACCTTCCTCAAGAATCACTCTTTCTATTGTTGAAAACCGTGTAAAAATCCGTTCAGTAGTTTTCGAGTTTATCGCGTTCAGACAGACAGGAGGACAGACAGACAGACAGGAGGACAGAAAGACGCGGCCGGGGGACTTATTTTTATAATAAGTATAGATAGATAGATATAGATATTTTAATGATTCAGGTATTTAATCGGCACTAAAAATTAAAGTATTAAAAGTTAATTGTGACACGTAAAATATTATCATATGAGATTGAATCACGTTTACACTGCTTAAATTTTATCAGTTGCACAGTAAAATATTGTGTTACATTTTTCTCACAACGTACTTCATAAAACGAACATAAATAAGTAAACAAGTAGGTATTCTAATGCTTCAAACAATTTTTCAAATCGATGCACTAAGCCCTGAAATAGACGGAAAAAGGATCCTTCAAATAATTTATTAAAACTGTATGTATAATTGTAAGCAGCCGATGTCTGCAAATGAGAAGAATTAAATTAAAAAAAAAACTTACTACAAGTGGTTTTAAAAAAGGAATAGAAGGCATAATAATCACTTTTAAAATTTTTACAAACAGAGGTCTATATGTTAAATCTCGCATCACGTAAAATGTGAATCTTCTACATGAATTAGTTTTTATTATGATCCTAAAGCTAAATTAAACTTTGAAAACTGAAAACTAAAAAATTGTCAACAAAATATATTTGTCTATCTGTCCTCAAGACCATGTCCTATTAGACATAAGTAGTAACCATGAAAGTCGACGCAGGTAAAAATGCATAGGAAAGCCAGTATAATATAAACACAAATTCGACTTCGTATATTTAATATAATACATGATGTATTGTTTGGACACCTCCTTCGGAAATTTCACCACCTCATTCATACCGAACCACCAAGGCTTTGTCAAATCGATTACCACTGTTCGTGCAAAGGGGTTGTACCGTACAATGAGCCTTGAGTGCGAAACATAACAAACGATTTTATCAACTATTCCGTTAGCAATAGAGGCAAAAATTGCTTAAGTCGTTAAATTTTACGCTACGTTAGCGATACTTGTTCGTGTCCCTTTTATTTTGAGACGATGCGGTCTGTTGGGTACCTATTTGCTGTAACAAGAGGGATGATTTGATACACTTTCCAACATTATGAAGACCTTTCTGAATACGTGAAAATTTTCTGGACATTGTTATTATATTTTATTTTTAGTTTGTCATTGTTGTATATTGTTTTCAGTTGCATTGTTTTTAGATGATGGTGTCATTGATGAATAGAAAATGTAAATGTATGGAAATTATGTGTGTGTGTGTGTTTATTTTTGTATCTTAATGTTTGTGTTTTAGATATACCTTAAAAGTCGTGTTTGATTAATTTAGCAGTTTGATGATAATTGGAAGTTTATAGCCATTTTGCAAATGAAAAAAATGACAAATAAAAATATAGTTTAACTTTTAAAAGAATCAGCTTAACTACATAGTTGAGTCTTTTCCAAGCAACGCTATTTTAAACATGCAGCAAATCACTTACATATATTGTATAGGTTTATTGAACAGCTTAGTGTTTGTTCGATGTCGTTTGTTTGTGTCTATTGACATATTGATTTTTTTTACGACATAGGTACAGTATGAGGCAAAAATATAATTTCAAAATGGCTCTGAAATACAAGTACTCGTACATATTGTACCTTATATATGTAATTTGCTATGTACCATATTAGGTCTCTTATATTTATGCTAGTTTATAGGATATATTGAATATGAAAGTAATAACATATTATTTAATACGTGCCTCACACTTAACGGCCCCCACTAGGATAACTCCTGTGTTGGGGGTCCGGAAAATACATACAATACACAAACACCAACGCCTAGAGTCCTAGACCAAGGCAAACGTCTGTATGATCAATACAAATGTATGGCATGTGCACGGATCAAACCCGTAACTGGCAGCGCTACAGCCATAAATCAGCTCTATGACCGTTACGCTATGATTCAGCCTGTAGTATCCCACTATTGGGCCTCTTCCCTATGCAAGATAAGGATCGGAGCTTAATCCACCACGCTATTCGCTTACGCTAACTCGTCCTCAAATATAACATAAACAACAAATGTTTTTTTTTTATGTAACTAGGTCCGCAAACAAGCGTACGGCTCACCTGATGGTAAGACCGTAGCCTATAGACGCCTGCAACACCAGAAGCATCGCAAGCGCGTTGCCGACCCTATCACCAATCCCCCCAGGAGCTCTGGTCACCTTACTCACCAACAGGAACACAATACTGCTTGAAAACAGTATTATTTAGCTGTGGTCTTCTGTAAGGTCGAGGTACTACCCCTGTCGGGCTGCTCCATATTTGAGCAGGAAATTTCCTGCTGTGCCCTACCAGTTACAGTGTTACAGTTTTACTCTTAATTGTGTCCAGCAATGCATTTAACAAGTAGTAGTAGTCTGCAATTGCCATTATTGACTCGTTACTCTATCTCAGCTCATCTATTTCTATAATTATCTTACCGATAAGTGTAACCTAGATTGGTGCGATATAGTGGCTGATGTCTCTTAAGGTGGTAATATTGTCCCCATTATTGTTTTCTCTTAAGTTCGTATCATACATTACCTTGAAAACGATTTTATTTTAGTTACCAATTAATACGCAATATCGTTTGCTACAAAATGTTAGTAGACAATATCACTAATAAGTTAATTAAAATTTTATTCAGCACTGCATTCTTAATTCATCTTTAAGTACTTTCTACTAACCAAGGCCGCATCACTTAGAATACACTTTATTAGTACCAAAGATTTACTACGGCATTGTATTGTTTCAAACTCAATGAAAAAATTATTTCAAATTATGGAGATTAAAAATTAATATCATACCAAAACATATTTAACCATAAACGGAACAAGCATTCGATAAACATCGATTCTGCTGACGTATAAGACATTTTCCTTAGACATCTTCCGACCCACTGCGCAGAACCAGTGAGCTAAACGAAATCGCAGAACAAAAGAGGCATCAGCCACATTACTGGAATCCACTATTACATTTATCGAAGTTTATTAATCTGATGATCAGGTGTAAATAAACGTAATTAATAATAATTTTTATTCTTAGAACTAAAATATCTCAGTTCAGATTTTCTGTTGTCAATTTAGAATTTAGATTGGTCACAATCTCGTAATTTTAGCAAAATTCAATTATTTGGTTAGGCAATCCATTTAGCAAAGTCGAGATAAGGGTAGAAGTACGCTGTAAGAGTCTACGTATTGTTTGACTAAACTGAATAAAATGGTTTGTAAATGTGCACACGCCTTAAGCTCCTTAAATGATTTCTCGGAGAAAGGGATAAATATGTATTTGGTTTCTGTTGTTTCCAAAAATCCAATCCAGTCGATCATATCGATAATTTCTCATGATAGGGATTTATTATCCGCTAGCACACAGTGCTCAACGTACTAAGTTTCAAACTGCCCTTTTTATGGAAAAAAGTCATCGCCCATCACTAGGATATTTTAACGCCTTTTTTGGTGAGGCTAGCTGATGGGGTCGCGCTAGCATTCGCCACATCGCCCCGGAAGGATATTTACTGCTTTTTTCAGCTTAGTTCAGCTTAAAATAATTCAAAAGTTAATTTTAAAATCTAGTAATCAACATTTTTTCACAATTCCTCCTACAATAACGTTTGAAATAAATTAAGTTTGTTAAAGGCTATTTTTAAATAGGTATAAAAGGTTTTCGAAGAATTTACGTTATGTTAGAGTTAGCATCTAAAAAAATTAAATGAAAAAACAAAATAAAATGTGTATATGATTATTTTGAAAATTACTTTTTTATCATACTCGTATTAACAGGAATATAAGTAGCAGCACCATTATATAGTTGTTAATCTTTTAATTTTCAGTATTGTTACTTAATTATGAATCAATGTATTATAATTATTATAATACATTTTTGCCCTAACAGGCTTCAAAAGTAATTTTGAATTCTCATAGTCTATATTAAACAATAATTGCTACATAATTCCACAAGACTAGCAAATTGATGTATAGTATAACAATGCATACAATATTTTTTAATTATTTAATTTAAATTATTGTGAAACTACCATTGATTCCGAATGAAAATTTTGCAGAGAAGAGAGGAAACAATAAAATAAAAATAATATAAATATTAATGGATACATTTAAATCGAATGTTAACTTTATTTTTTAAATATTTACGAAACTTGAAACAATATTTCACGTTTGCTTAATAAATTGAAAGCTACGTGACGAGAATTATATGAGTTCTTAGAAGTGTTTGTTTATAGGTCGACTGTTTACTTGTAGTTGTAGAAACTACAAATTCTTCAAACAACGCCTTTGTTATAAATACAATAAGTTAGTAGGTATTATTTTCTGAAGTTAATAAATAATAGTTCCCTTCGTAATTTCACTTTAACGCTATTTCTTATAAGAATAACTTTCACAGGACAATTTAGTCTTTAAATTAATATGTATTACGATGTTGATAAATTAATAAATATCAGTGGCGAAAGGTTGAATTATAGGTCTTATAACGCGCTTGCATATTATACTGAAAGGAAAAAAGTGTGCCGTTACATAACACAAAAATGCGTAAGGTTGTGCAGTCCCAACAGTTGAGTTCAGAGACTAATTACAGGTGCTCTGTAAAAGGCTACCAATTATACAATACCGTCACAGAAATAGCAAAATCCTTTAACAAGCTTAGGATATAAATACAAACATTTTAAACCACAACCAAAGATTTCCACATCCTTTAAAAGTTCTTTAATATATTTACAACAACAAAACAAACAAAAAGAATATTTTCTATGTTAATACGCGAAATATTTTCTATGTTAATACGCGAAGCAAAAACTTTATTGTTCAACTTTTTACGAAAATTGCGAGGACGGAGCAGTATAAAATTTCGCACCCTAATAGTTTATATAGAGAAGGAGTGCAGAATACTAACATTTTTTTAAATATGCATAAAAATACATTAAATCAATAAAAACTGTATTTGAGCGCCATTTTTCCAAAATGGCGGCGCGAGCGGCAAAGATACGAGGTGGCAAAGTGAAAATTCGAAAAGAACACCTCGAAATCTATAAAATCACCAATTTTCAAAACTACCGGAAAACTTTCCAGGTAAAACTACCAAATGACTGGACTAATATTATAGTCTTCAACAACAGAATTAATAATGTTCAAACTTATAATTTACATTAATATTATTGTCGAGTTTCAACTACAGGGCGACCACTAGTACCTATAAATTCATAAATATTCGAATTTGAGGAAATATTGTAAAAAAGTGATATAAGTATAAATTATAGTTTATTAATGTTTATATAGACATTTCCAATAACTTTGAAGTGCAGAATTATATCTTTGATGTTCTCAGCTCTCCTTTGAAGCATACTCAAACGTCCACCTATTTACCACTATGATGGCGTCATACATATTGTATAAGATAGAAAGTCTTTATATTTTATTACTCCTACATTTAAATCATAGTAGGATAACTTAATAAACATAATATGATTCGAGGCCTTGTGCTTCAGTGCTATGACGAGTAAATACTCGTTATGAGTGATCTCAATTTATTTCTAAGAATCCGTAATAATATTATAAAGTATTATGAATATTATATAATTATGTTCGTGTTATAAATGTATAAAACATAATATATTCTTTTTCTTTTCCTTTTGTAAAGAAATTTAACAAAATTACATTTTTATTGTATCCAGTTCGCAGGGAACTGTACGTGTGATATTAATATTATAGAAACAAAAAAATATTGCTTAAACTGATACCTCAGAACATCCTCTATACACGAAGCACTACAACGCGATGTCATTTCGCACGGCTGTTGGTATCAGGCTCACGGAACTTCCGTTTCAGATGCTGGCATGGACGACGCAGATGGATATCCGACACCCATCCGACCGGATCCGGTACACGAAATATTGGTGAGATAACTATTACAAATATTATTTACTAGTTTTCAAGACTTGACATTTTCAACAAAACCAATGAGAAATATCACACATTGGTACCTACTAAAAAGAATGTGTGAAGAATGAATAGCACTGGATTGCGATTGGCTGTTGCGCGGGCGGTTGCGGGTTCGATCCCCGCACACGACAAAATTTGTATTGGCCATACAGATGTTTGCGGTGGTCTGGGTGTTTGTGCAGTCCTTGTGGGTCTCCTCACCGTGCCTCGGAGTGTTCACGATCGTTCGTCATAGTAGGGAATATAACCGCTAATCCGCATTGGAGCAACGTGGTGGATTAAGCTGTGATCCTTTTCCTACACACATGCAGAAAGAGGTCTATGGCCAGCAGTGGGATATTAATTAAATGCGAAAGCGTAAATAAATGACAAAAAAACCTTTATAAAGTCTTATTGGTTTAATGTAGATTTACTGTGGACGTATAGGTAATGATGAAATTGCGGTAGAGTTAATAGTACTTGTTACACATTGAAATATAGAGCACTATAGACCTATTATTACAGACGAATAAATGCGTAAAAATCGGATTTCTTATATGTACTGTTTCCTAGGTATGCGTGAAGAAGAGATAGCAATCTTTAATTGCAATGTATATTGACTTTGTTTATAGTTCTTGAAATTTTTGAAAGAAACCTTTGAAAATTGAGTACTTTGAAAACTAGACCACCTAACTAAAATGTTGTACTAAAACAAAAACTGTTAGATACATGTCGTTGAAACATATTGTATTTTAACGATGATTTTTGTAATTATTTTACTATGAGAAAAAATACGCTATATAATAAATTAAAGGTAACTAAAGTTTGTGAAAATTACATAACAATTTGTTTGACGTACAAACACGCGAGTGATTAAACATCGCCTGTTTTGAGCTTATTATTTTCAACTTTAACAGTTTTCATTTTACTGAACGATGTGTCAAAAATATACGTTGATGGGTTTCAAATTAAAATAACTTCTTAATTTTTTTTAACAAAAAATACCTGACTTACGTTACCACTTATGTAGAATATAATTATGTGTCAGGAATATGAATTTTAATTCTATGTCAGGAATTCGGAAACACATACAATACAATAACACCTTGACAAACATACGTAGGACCTATATAAATAATTGTCATGTTTGAGGGTTGAACCGGTCGAGCTATAAACTCAGCTCTTGCTTTGACCATTGCACATATACATCGTCGATCATAATTATAATTAAGCATTTGAACTAACTTTGTCACAAAATTTTCTTTACACTACTTTACTCCGTCAAATTGTTTTGATAAATTTATTATTGGTTTGAGTAATTCTCTTATTGGTTATCGTGAAGTAAATTAATATCTTGAAAATTTTAATTGTGTATTTAAGGAAAATATATTAGTGGGATTGAAGATTTTTTGTTTGTTTTAAGACCATTGAGTAAAACACCAATTTAATTGTATTAATTGAAAACGGTGGATTCAAAGCGCTATATTGTACACTTTAATAAATTATTTTGTACTAAATGCTCTGACTGAGGAGAAAAATAAAAATTTATTTTGTAACTCATTCTTAGAAGAAAAGGTTGATAAGGAGTCTTAGTAACAAGGACTTAGGACACGAATAATTAAAAAAAAATCTTTACATTTTTTATCCAGGGAATTATATTTATAAAAGGTCTTAGGGGAAAATATACAGCATTTTAGAAATCTGAATGTAGGTCAAAAGATGAAAACAAAATAAGAGACAGTCCGAGTTTTGCTGTAGCTACAGCGTTGAAAGTTGCTGTAAAACGTCAATAATTTCCACCTGGCTTATTTTAGCATCTTGAAATTGGTCGCTGTACTGAAGGTGACATCGTATAAAACTTTCAATCTATTTACATACAAACTTAAATACAAAATAGGTTTTATTCAGTTATTTAGTTAAATCAGTTCTATGTAGAACTAAAACTATTAATTATTATAAATTATTTTATACAATTTCATACATTTTTTTACACAATACATAATATTTCACAATAAGTAAATTAAATTGACGCCGCGTTGGCGCAGCGGTCACAGCACTGGATTGCGATTGACTGTTGCGCGGGCGGTTGTGGGTTCGATCCCCGCACACGACAGCATTTGTATTGGCCATACAGATGTTTGCCGTGGTCTGGGTGTTTGTGCAGTCCTTGTGGGTCTCCCTACTGTGCCTCGGAGAACACGTTAAGCCGTCGGTCCCGGTTGTTATCATGTACACCTAAGAGCGATCGTTACTCATAGTAGGGAATATATCCGCCAACCCGCATTGGAGCAGCGTGGTGGATTAAGCTCCGATCCTTCTCCTACATGGGGAAGAGGCCTATGCCTAACAGTGGGATATTACAGGCTGAATCGTGATCGATCGTAAAATCACATTTCCCTTTTAAGATTAAGAAATATTTAAGGTCTTCGATTCTAAAACATGCATATTGGTTTAGTAAAACGCATACATTTATACATCCCAACATCGGCTTATTCTTCGCCTTAGTGAAGAATAAGCTGCCAATATTCGCGTGCTGCTTGCGTTTCGATATACCAAGCAAAAGTTTATCATTCTCATCGACTAGGAGACTAATTTGACCTGTATTCTAAGAGTAGGATTGTCAAATATCACGGAGATTTAGTTATATTTCGCAATGATTAACATTTATAAGCACAATGAGTGCAGATTCACCAACGTGTCATCAAACGTGGGTTGCATAGGCCCTAAGATCACCACATGATGAAAAACTTTCAAATTTTACCCAAATACAATAATTAGATAAATTTCATATTTCACCACTTCAGCCTATCACAGTCCACTGCTGGACATGGCGTGCCCAAGTTCGTGCCAAAAATGACGCGAACTCATGGTGTTGCCCATAGTCACCACGCTGGGCAGGCGAGTTGGTGACCGCAGGGCTGGCTTTATCGCACCGAAGACGCCTTTTTTTTAGAAATTTCATATTTATACACTCTATATTCCACATTTCGAACAGATCCATACAAGAGAAGTATAATATTACAAACATATAAAATTCTCTATCCAGATGCGGTAGGCGTATCCGAAGATCTCTGAAACAAAAGCCTGGTAATAATGAACTCGACGGAAGCAAGCCTCGACGTCAACAGATCAACACCTATATACTCCATAGGAACGAGTTTCATAACGCAGTGGTGAGTTGTTATTTTCTTGTCTCAGCTATTATATCTGCATTTTATAATATTGATATATAAAATTAAGAATTTATCAGAATTGTTAACAATAATACCTGCTTTGCTTTAGTAATTTATAGATCTTGATGACTTTTAGCGTATAGCGATATTTAGATGGATCATGATTGTTCATTTTTTATCAGTATCTAAAAAAACGACATCCTTAAATATTTCAGCTAAATACGTAAAATCTGGAAAGCATTAACTTATATTAGTTTTTACTATATACCAAATACCAACCTTACTGACACGCACGACGTCTGATAATCCGATGTTTCCGATCTTAACACCAATCCCCCCCCCCCCAGGAGCTCTGGTCGCCTTATCCACCACGGGAACACAAAACTGCTTGACAGCAGTACTATTAAGCTGTGATCTTCTGTAAGATCAAGGTACTTCCCCAATGGGCCAGCTCAAGATTTTGAGCGAATATTTCTTGTTGTTTCCAACTTCAGTTAAATGTAATACATTATAGGACTTGGCTAAACGATAATTAGAAACTCTATAACAGGCGGTCTTACAGTTAATTAAACTTTTCTCTCATATAACCGTAACCATGCAGAGAATTTAGTATCCAGATCACGGGTAGTTTACCAGAAGTTGTAATTGGCTTTCACACAAACATAATATAGGTACATATATTATAAAAAAGGTACCACATTTATAGCCTAAATAAACATTCTCAAATTAAAAGGAATATAATTATTACAATACTATTAACATTTAAGCATTAAAAGCTATGGATATTTTTTGTTTGAAAAAGTCTAGCATGACTACTGTCCGCAATTTCTAGAGATTAAACTTTTTTATAGTGTTAATATTTTCTGGTGGTATCCATTAAAATAATTAGTCAGACCAAAAGTTAAAAACATTAATAGTATATTTTATTTTATTTATCTTATTTTATTTTCAAATTTCGAAAACTTACAGCTAGTTACAATTATAAAAAAAAAAAACAATGATTAAATTACGGCCAATTACAAGTTTTCACAGCTAGTAATAATATAAATATTGAATAAAATTAAGTTAGTATAAATCGAAAAACAATATGCAAATAATTCTATAGAAAAGCCAAGAACACATCACTTTTGAAATAAATCGACTAGTTTTGATGTGCGAAAAAATCGTAACACAACGCTCTTTTTAGTCCTGTCACACTCATGTTAAAGAGATCAATATCGACCCTCCGGCACACCGTATATGATGAAAAGCTAGTGTAGTTCTTAGATTATGTATTCAATAATTAAAATCTTATAAATTATTTAAAATGAAATTGTAAGGTAGTGAGTGATTCAATAAGATTTTTTTAATGTAAATATCATGAAATTATTTACTTATACTTCATATACAGACAAAAACAGAAAAATTAATTTTAATTCTTCACTCAAATATACAAAAGCTTACAAACTCAAATATATGTACAGCTTAGTCGCATAGTTTCGCACAGAGCTCCACAACACTAACCTATATTGCATATGAAAACAATGAAGGCATTCACATTCATTTGGAACACGAAATAACTTAAAGATACGAGTGCGTTTCATTTGCGCGGAATTTCAATTAGATTTTCAGTGTCTCAAGTGTCACATACTATTAAGCAAGCAGTTTTTCTATTTAGTTACATATAATGTATATTAAATAATTTATACATAAATGTTTTTTATTATCATATCAAAATTTCGATCCCGCGGGATTCGAACCCGCACCCCCGACATACCGTGTCCGGTGTCAAGCCATTAAGCTATGGATCTATGTCCAGCCGGATAGAAATCCCGATGGATCGAAATTTTGATATGATAATAAAAAACATTTTCGAACTTCCTCATGTGTGGGAAACACAAAAATAAAATAATACGAATTAATTAATACATTATATGGAGTGGCTCAAGTATACACTTGGCCGGTAAGATGTACATCATTACTTATACTTTGTATTTATTTAAATATCACATAACCCTACGTTCGGAGACTTATCTACATACGTTCAAATGAATATTTCAAACTTGACATTTTATATTTTTAGTTTTTATTTGTAGATAGATGATGAAAAGTGAACGTTACACGCTTACTTTTTATCACTAGCTTCAATTTTTTTTTTATCCGAAAACCCGCAGTGGAGCAGCGTGGTGGATTAAGACCCAATCCTTCTCCTACGTGGAGAAAGAGGCCTATGTCCAGCAGTGGGGTGTTACAGGCTGAATCGATTGTGATATTATATTAAGTATTGGACTTCTTAGGTTGTGGCGCCATCTGTTATCCCGTAGATGAATGAAAAAAAAAGTGGATTTGCTACTAAATCCATTGACGAGATCGTCAGGCATAAAATTTACGTCATATATTATACCGCCGTTTGAGGCATTCCATTTACATGTGACAACCTATAAATAACTGTTCACTACACAATAACTCAGAACTTACATTCAGGTCAACGCCTTTAGATGTGACCTCGGTCTTTTGGGTCCAAACTGGGTGACTCGGAAGCGGATGCCATCAGTAAGGATTTTCCCGTACACCTACAAAACTCCTTATTTAAAGGAACGCTGTAAGGAGTCGACCACCTTATATATAATAAAAGTTTTAAAAACAAAATACAGATTAAAAATTGTATTTTTTAGTCTATATGCATACAATGTATTCAAGAATTTTCTAAAAAGTTAAGTCATCAGCTTTATTTTAAACTGTACCAATTCAATTTTCTTATGCTGCAAGTATATTGCTATTTTAAGCAAAAAATAATATTTATTATTCTTTATGAAAAAATATTGTAGTTTCTCGAAGTATTTGTTTACTTTTATAGTTTATAAAGGTCAGGTGGGTATTACTTTGCGTAATTAGTATACTGTCAGATCCAGTTAAGATAAAAACTAGTCCCGGTCAAAACAGAGAACATGCTAGGCCAAAGAAGAAAATTTAATTACAAAGCTTTTTCTTTTTAAATATTAGATTTTAATACGAACTTAGTAGTATTAAAAATATGAAACTTTGTATGTAGTAGGTATGCTAGGGAAAAGAGTGATGGTCACATTTTAGTTTTATTTCAGAAAAGGTTTATGTACAAAAATATCAAATTCTTAATTATTATAATATTACATATGACATTAAAATTTATACCTTCAAATTTCATAACATACTCAACATTTAAACCAGTAATATATAAAAAAAAATATATTTTTACTTACCTGATAATATACTTCAAGATTATTCAACCCAAGTTCATTAACTTGGGTTTATAATTGAATGTACTTAAACTAAGTCCAATAAATTTCACCCAATCGGATTGAATCGAATCTATTAAACTCCAACGAACGGTATAGCTACAAAACTTTATATTAATAGAGCACTTAACAGTAACTGTCCAATATGTTCTCTAATTCAAAACACATCTGCTAAAATAAATAAGTTAAAGCTATATAATTTAAAAAAAATACCTTAATATGTAGATATTATTCTATTGCATAACAAACGGTTACTAGAAGTAGTAAAAATATGTAATAACTTTTCTTAAATTTGAGTGCATATGTTTGTTTTATAATAGTGTGAGATGTTGCATTACGACTGAAATTATTATTTTCAAGAAAATATTCTGACGAAAAGCAAAAATTCCATACGAAATAATTTGAATAAAATCGTAATAATTTAGACATGTCATACAAACGAGTAAAGAGTTACGAGTAAAGCACTGTTGAAAACAGTTAACAAAATTAAATAAAACACTTAATGAAAATAGCTACATTATCAATTTGATTGTTTTCTGTTACCGTGTAAGAAGTGAAATAATAAAATTAACATCGAATTTGATTGAAAGGGTGTGTTCGACTAACTACATATGAATATAAAGTAACAGAACACTAATTTAAGAGCAGTTATACATAGCTGTGCTCTTTTGTAAAATATAGTTACTTCCCCAGTGGGGCTGTTCCAAATCTCAAGTAAAGATAGACCATCTGAAATAAGACTTCAATTTTCTCTCAAAGATAAACCTTCTGCTGTTGCAATTGCGTTTTGTCGTCTGATAATTCGCTAGAGTAGAAAATTATTATGCTTTCAAAAGAAAGAAGTATTCCCTATTTTGCAAAAAAAAAAATTATTATACATCTGCTCCTGTTGGTCGTAGTGCAAAGTTATATAATTATGTACCCTATAATAATTATCCTCAATACATGGACTATCCCAAGTAAAATTTTTAAAATTGAATCACTAGTTCTTGAGATAAGCTTATTCAAATAAACTCTTCAGCTACGTTTATGTGAGTCTGATACTTAATAACAAATATTATATTGCCAACAGGAAACTACAGAAGCTGAAACAACGTTCATGCATTGGCAGTCAATGTCAAGGATACTTCATCAACAACATCTCCAACTACACCGACGTCTACTTTTACAATAGTACTTCGGATGACACTATTGATTTGGTAGGTTATTTATCTATATACTTTTTGTTTTTCAGATACTGAAAAACGTTCATATTCTAATAATTATGTGGGCACAAATGACGACATTCTGATTTAACCGTAAAGAAATAAATCAATACTGCATACTCTCCGACCGTCTGTCGATCAAAAAATGCCTGTAACCACCTCGTGCGCTTCCTTTTATTAAGAGATGGTTTCAACTCGTTGCACAATAGCGGTACCGTTATGTTAGAAATACGTGCATAGGTATTTAGTCAAGGATGGTATTAAAAAAGTTTTACTGACTTACTGACTTGACTTTAACAAGATTTATATGGTCTTTTTTCGAAATAAAATCAAATTGTAGTATTATGCGAATGCAAACTGTATAATTATTGATTTCTCGTCGTGGTGATACAGATAAAATATTTAATTGTTCCAGTATCATGTTAATGTTGAATTTATTCAGATTAAAGACTATTGTTATTGTATTGTTATTGGAACAGGTCTAATGACCGTTATCTTTTAAATATCGTATGAACCTTTTCTGATTACAATATTGATAAGCGATATTGTTGCTTTTGTAGAAACGCACCCCGCGTAATAAAAAAGGGTCATTACACCACATATAGTACTTATACAGAATCGATATAGTACCTTATAAGCCAGAAATTATATTATTATAGTTATTTATTCATAAATTTCAACTTTTCTACGAATTGTTTTTATTCGAACGTTCATAAACTATTACTTTCATCTTTACACAAATCTTAATCGCATACCTAGTTATTAGAATCTGTTTGCCACTTCTACTTTGCTGTTTTAATATTAAATATAAATCGCAACATCTCTACCTTAATTAAATATTATTTCTTTGGTCACGCCATAGCTCGAGCGCGATTTTACCGATTTCATACATACAATATGTACCTATATATTTTAATTTCCTAATAATTTAAAGAATCAATAAAATTTTAAAGTACTTATGAAATTTTCACAAAATTAATTATTATTAAAACTTTATTGCACATAAAAATTAAAATTGTTAAATTTAAAAAAAAATTACGTTTTCAACTTTAAGCGTTTAACAATTCTAATATTATAAAGAGGTAAAGTTTATAACTTTGTTTGTATATACGGGGTAATCTTCGCAAATACTGATCCGATCATGAAAATTCTTTCGCTAACAGAAAGCTACACTATTCAGGAGTGACAAGATAAAAGGAAAAAGATAAAATATATAAAGATTTTAAATCAGCAGGATTTGAACCTGCGCCCTCTGACGTGCCGTGTCAACAATTCAATCTAATCAAGCATTATTATTTGCCTTAGAAATTAATTGGTGATTTTAAAACATTTATATTTATCTGATTTGCTGAAAATAGTGAGAGTGTATTGGAACATATCAAATTTCACCGTACCCTTCATAAGTGAAATGGATTATAACGCCCAACGAAGTGGGCACGGGTCGGCTAGTTTACTATAAAGAGCAATGACTGTCCGGTTTAAAAGTTATTTATAAATGGTGACATAAATTAAGATTTTGTAATAAACACGCCATACGTTACCACAAATCTGCTCGAAAACTTCCCACTCAATGACGCCGTTTCAAAAAGTCACATTATTTATACAGAGACAGTGATATACTTTTGGCATTACAATGGAATTATTTTTCTTTCGCTAAAGTTTATTTACACTATAGAACTAGATATATAACAAAAGAGGTTGTTTCTATTTTGGTTGTTTGTCCATCTGGCCTATTGCTAACATAGGTTAACAAATACACCTGAGTAGGTACTCTTGATAATAATAGCTATTGACTGAAACATTTTCCTGACCAATAATTGTGTTTGTTCTCAAACATAAAAAAATAACATCGACAAGTACCTACAGTACAAATATGACAAACATGAGCTTTCAAATATAAAAAATCGGTACCACCTACTAAAAATTACGAGGCTACATACAAAATACAGTCGAATTAAAAACCTCCTTCTTTTTTTAGGTCGATTTAAAAGTAATATTTAACCCTGAAGGGCGAGAAATCTAACAGTGATCCTAATACATAATGTCAGGTGTGACAAGGGATAGAGCCATAACGGCGAAAAATAGAAATAAATGCTTAGAATTTCTAAAACTTTTAGAAGAAAAAAATCTATTTGAAATTGAATTGAATGAAATTATTTTATTGTTAGTTATTTAATGGTAATTTAAAGACTATATTACTTTCGTAAAATTATGTTATTTTATTAACAACGTCAGATAAAAATAAATTATTACCCTTGCATAGATTGAAAATATAATTGAAATTGACAACGAGACGAATAGACTTCAAAAGTCACGATCGCGGTTTCCCTGAATTTCTACATGCATTTGAATTTCGGGAGAGTCGAAAATTGTGACCATTTTTGGTTAAGCCTTCGACTACAGAATCGTGATATAAACCATTTTGGTCAACCATAAACCGATAACTATATAATAATCATTCCATTAATTATTATAATTGACTAGCTTCTGCGCGCGACTTCGTCGGCGTGGACTCCGCTCCTATTGGTCTTAGCGTGATGACACATAGCCTATAGCCTTCCTCGATAAATGGGCTATCTAACACTGAAAGAATTTTTCAAATCGGCCCAGTAGTTCCAGAGGTTACCGCGTTGAAACAAACAAACAAACAAACAAACAAACAACCAACAAACAAACTCTTCAGCTTTATATATTAGTATAGATTTAAGTCTTATTGATTAAGTCTAATTGATTTAATACTTGCTGATTGTGGTTTAACTGACAAAGGTATATAAAAAAGTATTTAGGACTGTTATTTAGACCTATTAAAGATTAACATTTTTGTATTATGTAGATATTTTTTTTACAACTAGATCGGCAAACAAGGGTATGGCTCATCTGATGGTAAGCGATACCGTAGCTTATAGACGTCTGTAACACCAGAAGCATCGCAAGTGTGTTGTCGATCCAATCCCCAATCCCCCCAGGAGTTCTGGTCACCTTACTCACCACAGGAACAGAACACTGCTTGAAGGCAGTATTATTTATCTTTGATCGTCTGTGAGGTCGAGGTACTTCCCCAGTCGGGCTGCTCTAGATTTTGAGTAGGATATTTCCTGCTGTGCCCTACCTCAGTTAACACTTATAGATCAAGAGCCCTGTATGGCCAGACGTTCGCAATTTAATGAAAACTGAATATTTTTCGCCACACCCTCCCAACACTGGTAAAATCAATGGTCAAATATGAAGTTAAACTCATAGTGATTTTGCGAAACGCGAAACTTTCAGCTCTTATAAAATGATGATATTTTGGCCCTCGTGGGCTCTTGCGATATTACTGTTATGACAACGTAGTAATAACATCCAGATAAAGCGGTGCAGTAGTGAAAATTATTGTAGTAAGATACATTTTTCTAACTAAACACTTATTATAACAAAAATAAAAGATAACGTTATTCTAGAATTAATTACATAATTAATTACATAATTAATTCTAGAATAACGTTATCTTTATATGGACGTTATACGTTATTTTATATGGACATACTAGCAACGTCATATAAGAACAAGCATTTTGGAAAATTTTGGCAACAAACAAACAGACTGAATGCAAGACCGAGTCTTCCTGCTGATGTAGGTGGCATTAGCGGTTGCCGTAACATTGCAAATATGTTTAAGACTCAATTTGAAGTGAATCCCTGTGAGATCAATTGCACCGTAGCTGGCAGTGGGGACATCATAAATACTAGGGAGTGCTTACGTTTCACAACTAGCGAAGTAGTAGATACGATTATGAGCATGAAGCGTGGTAAGTCACCTGGACATGATGGCCTTAGTGTCGAGCATCTCCGACATGCTGGCGTGCACCTTCCCAGAGTCCTAGGTATGCTGTACAATCTTTGCATTGGCCATGGCTTCCTACCGGACGCAATGACAATGACAGTAGTCGTGCCTGTTATCAAAAATAGGACGGGGGATGCAGCAAACAGAACCAACTACAGACCGATATCTCTTGCTACCATCACAGCTAAGGTTCTTGATGGCTTGCTTGATACACAACTTAGTAAATCAGTTAATATACACGATGCGCAGTTCGGCTTTAGGCCAGAACTATCAACTGAGAGCGCAATATTGTGTCTCAAGCAAGCTGTAAGGTACTACACTGATAGAAAAACCCATGTTTTTGCTTGTTTTTTGGATCTGTCTAAAGCATTTGACCTCGTATCCAATAATATTTTATGGCAGAAGCTTGAAACAGAGACATACTTAAGACCCGAGTTGATATCACTATTGAAGTACTGGTATGGTGTTCAAAGTAACGTAGTAAGGTGGGGTAATGCACTTAGTGATCCATACAAACTGGACTGTGGAGTGAGACAGGGGGGGCTGACGTCATCCAGGCTGTTCAATCTCTACATGAACAAGCTGATAGAGAGGCTTAAAAGAGCAGGTGTTGGTTGCTCAATAGATGGTGTTGTAATGAACAATTTTAGTTACGCGGACGACATGGTTCTGTTGAGCCCCTCGGTCAGTGGTCTTCGAAAATTAATAAATATCTGTGAGGAATATGCTAAGGAGAACGGACTCAGATATAATGCTAAAAAGAGCGAAATTTTAATCTTTCGGGGAAAAAATAAACCATTAAATTTTAATCCTAACATACATCTGTGTGGAACTCCTCTGAAACAAGTGTCTGAGTTCGAATACCTTGGCCATATTGTAAATGAACGCCTGGATGATGATAGCGATATCGAGCGCGAGCGCAGAGCTTTGTCAGTTAGAGGCAATATGTTACAGGTAAAAGTAATATTATTTAAAGCCTTTTGCCAGTCTTTTTACACGTGCAGTCTATGGGAGAATTATACTCAGCGAGCATATAGTGCTCTGCGTGTACAGTACAACAATGTGCTGAGGGTTTTGTTGAAGAAGCCTCGGCACTGCAGTGCGTCAGCAATGTTTGCGGAGGCTCGTATTGATGATTTTTATGCGATCATACGCAAGCGGACAGCGTCCGCAATGCGCAGGTTAATGAACAGCTCCAACAACCTCCTCAGCACATTGGCTGTAAAGCTAGACGGTCCCCTCTGGAGACGCTGGGATGGTGCACACGTAGCTGTGAGGCACGCATATAATAAATAAATAAATTTTGATAGCTTTTCTGAAATCTGAAGTAAATAAATTATTATTATTAATATTATTTAAATTGGTTCAATATTGCTAGGATTTCGAGTTTAATTTTAGTTGTATTTTTAATTGAATTTTAGTATTAGTATTAATTTTGATTTTAATTATAGTATTTACTGAATTTTGGGACTAATTTTAATTTTAATTTTGATCTTAATTTTGATTTTGACATTTATTGTAATTTTGATTAAATTTTGATATTGAATTACTTGTCTGAAACTAACATAGTTTAAAAAAAAATGTAACTAACAAAAAGTATGGACATCAGTCTGAAATAAAATGATTATTATTATTATTATTATTATTATAATTAAAATAAATTCATTTTATTTTAAAAATTGACGATTCAAATTATTTTTGATTTTAGCTGATTTCGTATTATTTGTGCTTACTATGTGTGTAAGTTACTTGTTGCCGAAGAGAATAATTTTCGGTTTAGTACTTACAGAAATTAAGCCCTCAAACATTTACAATAACTGGTAACTCATTGTAATATTAATACTATATAATATTTTAATAGTAGTAACATACGAATCTAAAATTGTTTATAAATAATGAGTTTTTATAATAATGGAGTATTGTAAGCTGGAATGCATCTGTCAGCGGAATTACAGTCGCGAATGGAAATATACTGATATGAACACAGCACATTAGCATCAATGCTGAAAGCGTACAGTAGGTATTATAAATTTAAAATAGCACTTTATATATTTTTAAAATGCAGCATCCTAGCCATAAGAGTAATGATACATAAACAAGTTTATTAAATGAATCAATACAACAAAATAATGTTTTAACCAACCCTCCAATTGAAAAATAAGTGACGGTATTTATCTTAAAATAATGTAATTCTATAAAGAATTGAAACATAAGATATCAAATTATATACAAAGTTAGAAAAAAAGAAAGAGAGAAAATTATTTTTATTTGATTACAACTAATAACTGTTATTCTTAAAAATAGCACTATGTTACTAATTATAACATTTAAATTTAAAAAATAAAATAATATAGTAATAAGATAGTTTGTAATTAAAATGTGAATAAACACAAAGTCATATATTACGAACTTTGGATTAACTAACGCAACCCTCGTGTTTCATAAAAGTAGTTCAACAAACACAAAGTACTTACGAGCTTTGTGTACATTCGACAACTGAAGAGGCTATTAACTCTCTGGGGATTCTTTTGTTTCTGAATGTAAAAATGTTATTGATGCTATCACCAAACAACGACCAGCCCATAAAATCTCTGTCGACTGTATGTGTTGGATTAATTTTCATTTTTTATCACAAAGTATCTTTTATTCGTAGCTACGAACCTTTTGAAATTTTAAAGTTATTTGTTTTACTAAATTAATACTTATTATTAATATTTCCTAAATGCCGGCTCAAGAAGAAAAGCAGTTCCTTTATAGCAGTGTTTTTCAACCTTTTTCATGATGCGACCCCCCTGGTATGGAAAAATATTACGCGACCCCCCGACCCTTCGCTTTTTAAAGTGAAACTTCTGTAGGCACATGAGGGGTAAAATTTGAGCGACCGGTAACGCGGCAGCGTCATGACGGTCAGTACTTGGATGGGTGACCACCTGGGAACACCGCGACGTTGGCTTTTGTTTTTTTTTTCAACTACATACTTTTTTGTATTTGAAATTCGTTTTTTTATTCGTTTTTTTATTCGATTTTTTAAATTAGTTTTCCAAAGAAGTTTCACTTCTGACATGTGTACTTTGTACGCACGCAATTTTTTTATCATGTAGGTATGTATGTGTATAGGGCGAGATGAAAATGTCATCAGTGCAAAAGACAAAATACATGGCTTTACAAAAAAAGCTGACTTGTGGTCGTCGTCTATAAATCATAATAGCTTCGATTCATTTTCGTCGACACTATCTTTTGCTGAAGAAGTCGGATGTGAGATAAACATCAAGGCATATGCATACCTGGTATGAAAATGGTCTTAGATAATTTGAAAGAAGAATAATAATTGTGTCATTACTTCTCAGTGCAAGAAACTGGAAATCGGAGAACACTGGGCAGATGTGGTTTTTTTTAAATGTAACTAGGTCGGCAAACAAGCGTACGGCTCACCTGATGGTAAGCGATCACCGTAGCTCATATACGCTTGCAACACTAGAAACATCGCAAGCGCGAGGCCCCAATTCCCCCCAGAAGCTCTGGTCACCTTACTTACCAAAAGGAACACAACACTGCTTGGAAACGGTATTATTTAGCTGTGATCTTCTGTAAGATCGAGGTACTACCCCAGTCGGCTGGTCCATATTTTGAGCAGGAAATTTCCTGCTGTGCCCTACCTCAGTTTAAAAATATTAAATTCATTTTTAAATGCTGCTATAAATAAGGCTAATTTACCAACTAAGGGCCTGTGCAAACCACGTTTTTTAAACGGGTCGTCGACGTCGTTGACGCGCGTTTCTAAAACGCGCGTCAACGGCGTGTTTTTATCCTACAGAGCAGTTTGTTTGCGTTTGTATCGATTCAAACGCGCGGCACCGGCGCGTCTGTATCGATACACACGCGTGTTTGCATCGCGTCTGTATCGCTACAAACGCGCGTCAACGGCGCGTTTAAAATACGTGGTGTGCATAGGTTCAAAATGCAAGCGCGTTTGCAGCGCGTCTGTATCGCGACACACGCGCGTTTGCATCGCGTCTGTATCGCGTGACACGCGCGTTTGCATCGATTCAAACGCGTATTCTCGCGTGTCAGACTCGTGTGTGTATCGCGTCTGTATCGCTACAAACGCGCGTCGACGGCGAGTTTAAAAAACGTGATGTGCATAGGCTCTAAGCTCAAAAAGAATCTGCTAGAATTATCTGCCGATGGAATTGGAATCCAAGTCTGCTAATTTGGATACCTATTTGATTAAGAAAAAAAACAGAATACCCGGAATTGACAACTGAGGCCTTGAAGTGTTTGATTCCATTTGCCACCTCGTACTTATGCAAGTTGACATTTTCCCCAATGAACAAAATAACAAGTAAACAAAGAAAACGATTTAATTCTATGTGTAGCAAATACAGATCCACGATGGGAGAAATTGGTTAATCAATAATTTTGTTTGCTCGCAAATGAAAAAAAACCGACTTCAATTACATCGACAAGTAATACAAAGTAATAAGACCAAAAAACAGTCAAGCAAATGCGCGTTATCAAAGATTACTCAAAAAGTTGTAATCAGATCTCGATTAAATTTATACAAGACTACATGACAAGTATTAGCTTTTGATTAAAGTAAGAATCATCAAAATCGACAAACCCAGTGAAAAGTTATGCGGTTTAATACAACGTAGGTCGACGAAAAAGTAGTCAAGTCATCATCATCTCCCTGCCCTTATCCTATTTATATAGGGTCGGCACAACATGTTCTCCTCTTCCTCAGATTCATGTTGTAAGTGATTTGGCATGTTATTTTTTACGACCGGCCGCCTGCCTGACATCAACCCTCCTTGGGAATGCACAGTATAATACAGAAAATCAATAATGAGATATGTTAATAACATTATTATGATAATTCGTCAAGTTGCAATGTGTTTCCCATTTCATACGAAAAAGTAGTCAAGTAAATACGCATTATTAGGTATAACTCTAAAAGTACTTGTCAGATCTCAATTAAATTAAAATGGGACCACATGACACGTAAAACCTTTCAAATAAAACAAAATTGATCGAAATCGGTCCACCCAGTCAAAAGTTCTGAGCTAACATACATAAAAAAATACAACCGAATTGAGAACCTCCTCCTTTTTTGGATGTCGGTTAAAAACAAGCACAACCTTCGCAATAACATGAGTATTAGGATTTTATTTCTTGTTAATTTGTTTGTACTAACATAAAAATGTTTGAGTATATCCTTTTGTTAAAATTCTCTTACTTAATAAATCAAACTGTTTATTCTTTATTGTTTTTTTACTAAAGTTCTCTCGACCTCTGACGACCCCCCTACGGCAGCTTCGCGACCCCCCAGGGGGTCGCGACCCACAGGTTGAAAAACACTGCTTTATAGGAACGTCTATCTTAATATATAATAAGATTCCGGCTGCGCTTCAATCTCTGCCTTTACTGAAGTTTAAAAAAATTATTAAGCGAGCATTATGCAGTAAAGCCTATTACACCATCAATGAATACCTTAATGATGAAAAGGCATGGGATTGAACAAAGCTCGACCAGGCTATGTCTGTGACCCGATATGTATATAAATATTGTGAGCAGGTGGCATGTGGTGGTTTCGGCATGCACGATTGGCTGTCTCGTGTTTGTCCTTATCATTTTATGGTCCATTACTGCGTTTTTATATTGTATTTGACTTTAAATTTTCAAAAGAGTACCGAGAGTTTTTTTCCGCAAGCTTTTTTTCTCCCGGCCTACACTAGGAACATTACTTTATGTTATTGTAATATCTAATAAAGCCGAGGAAAAAGTAGATAGGTAATGTCTACCGAGAAATTAGAAATTTTGACTAAGTTAAGGTTGCTTATAGCACTGGGTACGATACGTAAGTTTGTAATGTACCCAATGTTAATGTTAAAGTATATATTTTATTTTATTGATATTTTGCTGCCTTAACTTTTTTATTATTGTTTAGTTTTTTTTTTTTTTGTAAATGACATTTTTATTTTTTGACTTTCGTTAAGTGTAAGGCTCACCTTATGACGAAATAAATGTTTTCATTTCATTTCAAATGTTTTCAATAAGTATTATTACTTTATTAACTTGGATTAAGCTCTGTTCCTTCTCCTACATGGGGAAGAATGCCTATGCCCCGCAATGGGATATTACAGGCTGAAGCGTTAGCACGTAAACGTATTATTTTATTAAATTACTTTACAAACAGGTGAAATCCTTTTATTTCAAGTTGAAATATTAATGAAATACTATACATGTATAGTATGTATTACCTTTTTTATATAACCAGGTCACAGAAAAACAGTGATATTTAGCTGTGATCTTCTGTAAGATCGAGATACTACCCCAGTCGGGCTGCTCCATATTTTAGGTGGTAGCTCCATAGGTAGGGCACAGTAGGAAATTTCCTGCTGTGCCCTACCTCAGTTAAAATTATTAATGGCATCTCAGTACTCATCAGATCTGTCTTGATCAAAAAATAGGATCGTATGACAAGCACGAGCTTTCGATTAAAAAATATAATTATTAAAATCGGCACACCCGTACAAAGTTATGAGGTAACAAACATAAAAAAAGACTTCTTAAAAAGGAGGAGGTTCTCAATCCAACTGTATTTTTTCTTACGTATAATATACGTATTACGTATACGATTTTGATGACCCTTTTTAGGGTTCCGTACCCAAAGGGTAACAACGGAACCCTATTACTAAGACTTCGCTGTCCGTACGTCCGTCCGTCCGTCTGTCACCAGGCTGTATCTCAAGATCGGTGATAGCTAGACAATTGAAATTTTCACAAAGTATGTATTTCTATTACCGTTCTAACAACCAATACTAAAAACAAAATAAAATAAATATTTAAGGGGCTCCCATACAACAAACGCGATTTTTTGCCTATTTTTGCTCGATAAAATGGTAACAGGTAGACACTTGAAATATTCACAAAATACTTAGTTGTATATTTTCTTTAATAATAAATAATAACATTAAAATAAAATAAAATATTTAGGGGGCTCATACAACAAAAGTGACTCTTGCCGCTTTTTGCCCGATATTAAAATTAATGTACCTAAGTACTGTTGTTTACCTAGCCAATGGAACGGAACCCTTCGTGCGCGAGTTCGACTCTCGCTTGGCCGATTTTTAAAGGTGGTAATTATCATATGGTCTCATTTAAATTAATTCAAGATTTGACGGGTGCTTTTTGAGTTATATAATAAATACTAGCGACCCGCCCCGGCTTCGCACGGGTGAAGTTAGGGGTGGAGTTTGGCAAAACCCGTTCTTAGCGGATGTCTACTCACTATTAGAAACCTACCTGCCAAATTTTAAGTTTGTAAGTGTAATTTTCATTGGACTTCATACAAACTATCATCCCCTGTTTTAACCCCAAAAGGGGGTTGATTTCTCAAAATACATTATTAGTACACCTCAACACCATCTATAGAGCATACATTTTGAATTTCAAGTCTCTTACTTCAAAAACATAGGACTTTCATACAAACTTCCAACCCCCGTTTAACCCCCTTAGGGATGGAATATCGTAAAACCCGTTTTTAGCTGACCTCTACTCGGCAAAAGGAATATTCCTACCAAAATTCAAGTCTCTACGCCTTATGGTTTCAGAGATATCGTGATGAGTCAATGGGTGGGTAACTCTTTTATATATACAAGGTGTGGATGACAATAGAACGATAATTGAAAACACCGTTAGTACTAGTATAAAGAAGTATTTCAAAACCATCAGATAAGTCCTAACATCAAAATCAAAAAAAAAGATTTTTTCATACAAACTAATTCAATATAATTTAATAAAATTTTATAACATCATTTTTGTAACTACAGTATCACTGACCTGTTACACGCGTCATCGCGCCGCCTTCGCGCGTGGCCTTCTTTCTACGCGGCATAATCGCGTGGAAGTGCTATGTGCTTGTACCTACAAAACTTCATTATTTTGATTGAATAAAAAATAGTAAGTTAGAAAAGTAAATTAAAATAAATTGTTACGCATTTAAAATTAAATTGAATAAAAAACTATTTGATTTAAATTTTCTCAAACCATCAATTTTTTTTTAAATATGCAGAACTGATCAGTAGCCGATACTGAATAAGTTATTTTTTTTTAAACATTAGTTATTATAATATTATTTGGTCTGCGAACTGTCACTAAATGGCAATGATTAAAAATTGTGCCTTTTTGTGGCAGTCGATGCCATATCCATTATTTCTTAATCTATGATTTTAAAAATAAATAATAATAGCTGTCCTTGAGTCGTTAACCGCCGGTTTTAGGGTAGGTCAGGTCTTTAGTCTGATACATACGTAGAAATTTTAAAAAATGAAAAATCATAATTTGTGACTAAACTACTGGATGTATTTTATTGATTTTTTGTATGTGGGCTTGGAATGTCATTACATATACGCTGTCCAAGTTATCGTTGTATTATCATCCCCACCCTGTATAAGATAATAATGCATAATATTTACTTGACTAAGATTTTGTCTACCTATGTAGGTATATTACTTTTCGATGTAATTGAAGTTGGTTTTTTTTTCATTTGCGAGCAAACACAATTATTTGAAGTCGATCAATACTTTTATGTACAGACCTCTACACAACATGTATTTTGCAGTGAGTTTTCTTATTCCGCTCATGTCGAAGTACTATGTCTCATCGTTGTGAAAAATTTATCACAAATATTCCTTGTTAGTTTTGTTCGGACTTTATAACACAATATTTAGCTTGGAACGCTAATTTGTAAATTAAAATTAAATCAAAGTGTGAATAAGTTGAAAATAAGACGACTAAAAAAAGATGAAAATATTTTATTAGTATAACCAATGCAACGGGGCACTAACTCGCTGTGTGATTGATTTTTTAGAATTTTCATTTTGCTTCACTCCAATGCTTAACGTTATGAAATTATTTAATCATTTAACACACATGTGCTACAATGTTTTACATACTATCAATATTAGTCTCACGATAGCAATTTGGATTTGCATCTCAGGGCTGTCAACATCGAATTCCCAAAACCAGATCAAACTTTCTAAATTTTCGAAAATTTAGGTACAGCTTTTATTATTTAAAATATCTATAGATATTCATTTCCAAAATATAATTAATTTCCAAAAAATGATTAATAAACTTAAGTTTTTTCTACTTTTAAAAGTGTCTATATTTTCACTATGACATGCAAATCTGGAGACAAATCTGGGCAAATCCCTACAGTTGACAACCCTAGTCATATAGTATCTCATGTCATATTCAATTAGGTTCCAGTAACAATATCATTTTGATATTAAAGCAGTTGCAGCTTTAACTATAATGATACTATTTAATCAAAGTTTTTCTTTTTTTAACCGACCTTAAAAAGGAGGAGGTTTCCAATTCGACTGTATTAGTGTATTAGATAGTCAAGTAAATACGCGCTATCAAAGATTACTCAAAAAGTAGTCATTAGATCTCTATCAAATTTAAATGGAACTACAGAACAAGCATCAGCTTTCTACTAAAACAAGAATCATCAAAATCGATACACATAGTAAGAAGTTAACCTGAAACACATATAAAAAATACAGTCGAATTCGATAACCTACTCCTTTTTTGATGTAGGTTAAAACACATCCTAAATAAATAATTGTTTATTGGGTTAAAATTTAGACTGTGGACCGTCGATTTTTGGGGGTTTGAGGGATGCGGGGGGGAGGGGGAGGGGTGGGCTACCCACCAGTACCACTCCCACATATCAGAAACCCATAGTTATGGAGATATCCATGGTTAAAGTTTTAAGATTAGAAGAAGAATTTAGATCGTTTGGCACGAATTTAAGGGCGAGAGTGGGAGGAGGGAGGTAGCGGCGGTCCCCCTAAACCCCCCCATACCACTCACGATACAAGGTAATGCGCCGTTCTTGAAAAACATAGAAAAAATGAATCTCATAGACCTAACCTCGAAATTTGACAGTTGATCGGTATAAATTCATTCCGTGACGGCTCCGGCGCTTCGGAAGGGCAGCCCTTTCGCCCTTGCGTAACAAAACGCAGACACCCGGGCGAGCCGGAGAGGCCGAGGCTGGTCGCCGAAGGCGACCAGCATGCCGAGGCTGCGGAGGCGAGCCTGTGTTTCGTTACAGCGGGCGAGGTCTGCCCTCCCTCCGCGCCTCCGGCTTTTACAAAACACTCTAGGGGTAAGACAGACCAAGACCACGTGGATAGTGGGGTGCTCCGATTCGGTTTTGGGTATTTTTCGGACTTAAAAAAAAAATAACCCTAACCTATCTAACTTCAAAATTAGACTGTTTATCCGCATAATTTCGTTACAAAAAAAATACCCTAACCTATTTAACTTTAAAATTTATAATGTGACCGTAAATAAGCAGAAAAAATATGAAGATCTAAATCGACGGTCCATAATCTAAATTTTAGCCGTTTATTGAAATCTACTTTTATGTAACATAAACTGACCGTCAGTAAATACAGTGGACGTACAACAGAAACAATTTTACGATGTTACATTTTATGTTACAATAAACCATAGTGTCATGCTTGCAGAGGTTCTGAGTTGACCCTCAGATAAAGTTATTTTATGTCGCCGTAAACACGTACGCGTATTTTAGCTCAATTGTTAATCTTTTTGGAGTTTACTCCTTAAGAATCGATTTTCATATAAGGCCCCCGGTATGAAAAAAATATGAGGAGTAAAATCTACTGAACGAATGACCTCGTTACGTTTTTGTTGACGCTATCTATCGGAACACAATAGGATTCCGATAGATGGCGTTATTTGATTCCTTTATTTACCATTTGATATGTTATTAATCTTTTTCTTAGACTAGTTAGCCTTTTTGTGTCTAAATTAACAGTCGATCTAAAAGAGTAAACTCCATTCGTGCGTTAAAGCTGACACATACACTTCTTTTTTTCAACTTTTTAAAAAACAGGTAATGCGCCGATTAGATGATATTACTTTTTTTCAAACGAAATTAGAAAAAAAAGAAAATGTACAAGTAACACACACGGTCGTCAGTTCCTAAGGTAAGCAACATAGTGCTTGTACTTACTTACTTCCAGTGACACTACAACAACCCTTTGTGGGTCTTGGCCTCCTTCACGATTTTCCTCCCCATGTCACGATCTCTGTCGACCCTCCTCCAGTTCGTAAACTTTTCCATCGCCCTCAGATCCTCCTCTATGCAATCTTTCCATCTCTTTCTTGGTACTCATCTCACGTGCGATTTCGTCAATTTTTACTATCTGAAGCATAGTTTGTACGTTCCATGTTCCAATTCGTAAGCATAAACGTTTTTCCTTTAGTCTTCGCCGAGGTCGTTGGTTTTGAGACAGTCCGGATTTATTCTTCGTGTTAGATTTCGGAACCGAAATTCTTTTTACCCTTGTAGAGTGGTTAGCACTATGAAGAACCCTCCTCTTTTACCCGGGCTTGGGACCGGCAGTGCCACCGAAGTGACTCTGGCAGAGTTTATACATACATAGTGCTTGTACTCGTATTATAGGTAACAGCTGATTGATATTGCTAATTTTTTATATAAATATACATAGCAATTATACATTTACAAATAAATATACCTAATACACCCAGACACAGGCGGGAATCGAACCCTCAACCACCGGAGCAGAAAGCAGGGCCACTACAAACTGCGCCAACCGAATAAAATACTTTAAAATATTTAGGTCAATCAGAACAGCTAGAGAAATCCAAGCAAGAATGTTTTATTCGGATAAGTATAGATGTTGCTAACTTAAAAATCTATTAATATAAAATCAAGCCAATAAAACTAAATCTAAATAGAATAATAACGATTACTTACGCATACGAAACTTTTTCTTATTTTAAGGTAAGATTCCAAAGTAACTATGCTACAATGTGTCTCTAAAACGGCTCACTCAGCAATTGTCCAAGCAATTCAAACGTCCATTAGGAAAATTGATCACTCACAGTTGTATCTTTCGCGTCGTTAAAGTAAATTTTACATTTCGCTTTCGTTTTAATCTTGTATTTTTTCATTTACAAAATCTCATAAGATCTTACAATTTATATTAGTTTGACTAGCCCGTTGGCGCAGTTTGTAGTGGCCCTGCTTTCTGCTCCGGGTAGGTTCGATTTACACCTGAGTCTGAATGTATTATTTCTACGTTTATTTATAAAAAAAAAATTTAGCTATAACAGTCGTCTGTTACATTTAACAAGCATTAAATTGCTTACCATATGAACAGACGATCGTGTGAATTTGATTAAACGGGAAATAGTCACATTAATAATAATTGTGTTTGTTCTAGAAAAACTGACTTATTTTAACATCGAGAAGTAATAAAATGAGAAGAACATGAACGTAGTCGAAGTCTATTAAATATGAATTATTAGAGTGAACGCAACAAGTAATCGTCAGATCTCCCTCAAATTTAAAGGAAACCCCATGCCAAGCACGAGCTTTCGAATAAAAAAATAACTATCAAAATCGCTATACCCAATAAAAAGTTATGAGGTATCTCATACATAGAAAACACAGTAAAACTGAGTATACCCTTTTTTAAATCCATTAAAATTAGGAAATAGATAGAAATAAAAATAAAAACGAATAGTAAATTAAATTAACTAAGCAAATAAATTCAGTTAAAATAAGATAAGGTTATCTGCAAGAACTCGCTATTAAGAGATAACGCTGCCTTATTGTACAACTAGGTTTTAAATTTCTATTTATGTAATACTGTTTCGTAAGTTTTTGCTGTAGAATAAAATACTTTGTTATTAAATTGTATTGACGACGCGATAGCGCAGCGGTAACAGCACTGGCTGTTGCGCTGGCTGTCGCGGGTTCGATGCCCGCTCACGACAGACATTTGTATTGGATATATAGATTTTTGAATGATTGTCTGGGCGTTTGTGCTTGTGTATTGTGTGTGTCTCCAGACGCTCGACACGGGAGAAAATCCTACTTATTAATTATTTAACTGAGGTTCAACTGAGGTAGGGTACAATAGGAAATATCCTGCTCAAACTCTGGAGCACCCCGACTCGGGAAGTTCCTCAACCTTACAGAAGATCAAATCTAAATAATATTGATTTCAAGCAGTTTTGTGTTCCTGGGGTGTGTAAGGTGACCAGAGCTCCTGAGGGTAATTGGGGGTAGGGTCGGTAACACGCTTGCGAAGATTCTGGTTTTGCAGGCTTCTAGAAGCTACAGCAATTGGTTACCATCAGGTGGGTCGTACAGTTTGCCGATCTAATTGTATAAAAAAAGTGTGTGTGTCTACTCCGACGCATGACTGAAGTTTACTCCTTCAGATCGACTGTACAAAATAGGCTTACTAGAACGCCCGGTTTCCCAAAGGCTGATCATCGTAAAAATTAACTAATCATCTGTCAAATAGTCCGGGTTCCCTAGTACATTTTTTTTCACTTGATTACTATCAAGCTAATTTTCCGGGAGTAGGTTCATTTTGATGAGACGAACAAAAATTTCCTCTACGAAAACTCTCGATTGCGGTAGCTAACAGAAATAGCAGGGGATAGAGCAGCAGTACCGACCATACCGTAGGACCGACAACGACAAGGCGATGAGTCGTAAGGTCATCAAAAATTGATTTTTTTTTCTGTTTTTTTTTTTCTTTTTGTTAGTTAATATTTATATAATTTAATAGTAATATTGTCCTAAAAATTGCGTGGTACGTTATCCCATATCATCATATCACTACAGGCGTGTGCAGACGCTATTACCGCGGGACTATCCACTACGAGTCACATTTTGCCGTGTGATGCTGTAAAGGCATAGGGAAGATCCCCAATTCCTAGACAAAATTCTATGATCGGATGAATAATTAAACATTTTTCATCTTTCTCTTTTTAACGAAAATATCTCTCTACCTTTCACTCTCTTACTTCTTATGTACGTATACCCCATTCAAATTCCACGAAATTGTCACCAGAACCCGTTTTGGGCACCTACTAAAAGTGATTACTGTAAACTACAATTTATTTAATTTGGTTCTTGTTTTGAATTAGTACGCAAATTATTTTTTTATGGCTAGTTTTCCTAGAGTGTTATACCATTTTGAAGTCTTGATTAGTTGCGCCAACTTTTGAAAAAATTTTGCCATAGTAGTGTTCATAATTTTTTTTTACACCACGATGAGTTAAAGTTGAGTAAAATTAAAAATCTTAATAAGTTTTAGTGAAAAACATAAATTTGACAAATTTTTATGAAAAAAGTAGAGGCATTCTGGAATTTTCAAGGATAGTGGTAGATAGCAATGTTATTCAGGTTGCCAATAAAAAGAAAAAAAAAAAAAGAAATATTTAAAAATTTGTGGTCACGGTATTCAAAATGATCATAAGAGGTCTAAATTTTTGAAGATTTTCGTTTTTTTCTTGTAACTTAAAAAAATAGAGATATATTTTTTTCTTTTGTTTTCCCAAGTAGTCATGGGTAGGTCTTTCCTCCGGTGTCGGCTTATCGTTGAATTTTGGGACACTCTGTATAATCCTTGTTATCGGGACGTGACATTGATTTCAGGCTCTCCATCGTTATCGTCAAATAAACATATTATATTTGTCTAAATTTTATTCAACGACCGTTATTTTTGTTTTCTTTTTATTTGTTATATAGTACGGGATCCCTAGTACATATTTTTAACCTGATAAGTATCAAGCTAATTTTCGGGGAGTAGCTTCATTTTGATGAGAGGAACAAAAAGTTCCTCTTCGAAAACTCTCGATTGTGGTAGATAATAGAGTTAGCAGGAGATAGAGCAGCAGTGAGCGTATGACCGGGATAACGTACCACGCAATTTGGAGGACAATATTACCATCAAATTATACAAATATTAATTAACTTAAAGAAAAAAAATCAGCAAAATTAATTTTTTTTCTGATTTTTTTTCTTTTAGTTAGTTAATATTTATATAATTTGATGGTAATATTGTCCTACAAATTGCGTGGTACGTTATCCCGGTCCTACGCTCACTGTTTCTTCACTTTTTGTTCGTCTCATCAAAATGAAGCTACTCCCGGAAAATTAGCTTGATACTAATCAGATGAAAAATTTGTACTAGGGATCCCTACCTATATCTATACATATTATAAAAAGAAGTCCCTCTGAATTCTGTCTGTCTGTCTGAACGCGATAAACTCAAAACTACCAAATGGATTTTAATACGGTTTTCAACAATAGAAAGAGTAATTCTTGAGGAAGGTTTAGGTATATAATTTATTATGTTTTATATAAATTTGCAGAAATACGGCGAAAAATGTTGAAGAGGTTGTAAAAAATCTCGCCAACTGGGAGCTTTCCACGCGAACGCCGCGTAAGCTAGTAATACTATACAATAAATGCATTATACTATATACTGACATAGCGATGCGTAGTCGCCTAAAGCACCCTTTGCTGCAGATATGCTTATAAGTACAAATACTTTTTTTTGGTCCGGGTTGTATGTCTCCCCACTGTCCCTCGATGTGCATTTAAAGTTATCGATCCCGGCTGTCATAATATACACATGATAGCGATTGTTACTCGTGGTAGGGAAATTATCCACATTGGAACATGATGCTCCTAGGTGGATTAAGTTTGACTTTCCTAACAATTTTATATTTAAACTAGCTGTGCCCGCGACTTCGTCTGCGTGGAAGTTAACAAAAAAGTTATTGTTCAGTTATATAAATACATTTCTAAAATAAAAGTAGCCTAAGTTACTCCTTATTACATCAGCTATCTGCAAGTGAAAGTCTCGTCAAAATCGGTCCAGCCGTTTAAAAGATTAGCCAGAACAAACAGACAGAGAGACAAAATTGTAAAAAAATGTTATTTTGGTATATGTACCTACTGTGTAAACATCTATATGCATTTAGTAAAAAGCGGTTATTTTACTCGTAATGGATTAAGCTCCGATCCTTCTCCTACATGGAGAAGAGACCTATGCCCAACAGTGGGATATTACAGACTGAATCGTGATTACAAACAGACACCTTAATTTTATTTATTTGTATAGAAATATTTATTTTAAATTTAGGTCAGTTAAATCAAATACATTGCGGTTTACATTCTTTTATCAACTTGAAGTGAAGTAACATAGTATGAAAACATTCTAAACCTCCTCCACATACATTACATTTAGAGAATGTTCCAATTCCCTTCAATTCAGTGCTACGATGAACGTAGCAAAAAAATGCAGTCCATTACATGTTCTTCGAGAGAAATATACGATATAATTTTTTATGTACTAAATATAAATAAAAAATATAAAACCTTTTTCATTCATGACCTTCAGCGAGACATTATATAAACTGAACGCGCGCTTGCGTGGAGCTCGTATGGTTAAAGCAAAAAGAGTCTGCATTTTTTTTCGTGTTTTAATATAAAAATATTCTGTGCCTGGTACTCAAGAGTTCAACCATTGTTATTAAGCTGAGTTGAAGCGAATTATTTATTTTTGTTTTAGTTTTTTTTTTTTTTTTGTAATCATTTCGTTATTTTTTACGACACTGCAATTTTTTTCCGGGATCAAAAGCGAGCTTGTTATATTGAGTGTTTTATGCTTTTGTCATATTTTAGTCATAAAACATATTTTTTGCCACTCTAATAAGTATTTCAAAACCGTACGTGTACTTGTGATATTAAATTCATTATTTTGTAACGATATTGTATTATTAAAATGTTTGAAATACACTGAGCTAACGAAACAAATTTAAAAGTGGTACTGACATGAAATTGAAGAATAAGTCAAATCATTCTCTCTTTGTGCATGTCTCCGACTGCATATTATGTACGATGTTGCATAAAATTTTGAAGGACTACCATATTGATATTTTTAAGTGTTATAGTACATAACATGAATATTTGATATTGTTTCGATTTGTTTCGCTAGCTTTGTGTAATTTTGAATTTTTATCTTGTTTCAGCCTTTTCAGTTCATTTTCTATTAGTTGTTTTTTATGCAGGCGGGTTTTTAGTTTTCTTTTAATTATTATTTTTTTCATTAACAAAATCGCATAAGACCTTACAATTTAGAAAAGTTTGACTAGCCATCGATGCAGTTTGCAATGACACTGCTTTTTGCTCCGAGGGTTGTGGGTTCGATTCCCACCTGTCTAAGTATTATTTATATGTATTTGTCGATAAAAAAAAACATGTAGCTATATCAGCCAGCTGTTATCTATAACACAAGCATTAAGTTGCTTACTTTAGAAACAGACGCACGTGTGTGTATGGGATAAATAGAAATAAATAAATATCGAAACGGAGTTTCATCATGTAGTATTTGATCTATCATAAATCACAACCCTATCCATCAGAAAACGTCAAGCTAACAACGTTTCTCTTGTATGTCGTTTTATATATTCATAAATCAAAACCGCAGTACGTCTAAAATGTCTCAGTCAATAATTTATTACATTTCACACCTTCGGTTACCTGAATTCTATTCTTTTTACGAGTCTTAAGGGTAGATCATTACATAGGTGAGCATTTTTTGTTTGCTGTGTCCTTTACTTGTCCTGTGTCCTTTTTTTGATATCGAAGGGTAACCCATTTACGGGTGATATCCAGGATGCCCGGGTAGGCAGTCCTAGACCGTTTGTCGGACTCAGCATTTGGGGTGCCACTACCGCACTAAACTTGGGGTCGAAGTTAGGATTAGAAATGAGACTATCCACCAGATAATGAAAATAGCCGACATAGCCCACAGAATTACCAAGTTGAAGTAGCAGTGGGCTGGTCATCTGTGTCGCAGGATCGATGGCCGTTGGAGCAGACGGGTCCTGGAGTGGAGACTGGCACTTGGCAAACGCAGTGTGGGACGTCATCCGGTCCGTTGGACCGACGATCTACGTAAGATAAGAAGGCTGGATGAAGATTGCGGAAAACCGGGATGTCTGGCGCGAACTTGGGGAGGCCTGTGTCCAGCAGTGGACTACAATAGGCTGAACTAGAATAAAATACCTATAATTTATAATATTATAATTACATATTTATACAATTTTAACAGCAATAGTGACAGCCATCATAAAATGGTGACAAAAGTAAGCCATGAAATTGTCAACCTTTTCTTTTATTTTGTGCTTTTAGAACCGGATTTTTTTAAATATCATACACTAATTATTAAATCCGTCTTTAGTATTTTACACTGTTATAATTTATTTCAAATCGAAAAAATATTACAAATAAACTGTCTGAACATATACAATAGACAATAATAGTTAAATTTACAATTAAGGTATAATTAACAGACATTTATTACACTCTACTAAAATATTATTTTCATCTAAATCTTTAAAAAAAATGTGACATTCAAAAGATTGTAAAAAAACAATATTACAATTTGTTATGAATAGTAGTCTATGCCCAAGTCAAACGTCACTGTCATTACTCACTACTGTTGTGTTAATACTTAGTACTTGCACGTCCATTGTTAATGTCTTGCTTAAATATTATAAAGTTATATTTGTCCAAGACCTGAGTTTTAATTAAACACAAACAAATATCAAACACAATTAAAGAAGAATATTAATAAATCTAACACTTTTAACAAAGAAAAATAAGTCATCACATTCAATATAACCTACTGTACACCTGCACCATTAATATACCTACCCTAAGGTTGTCTGGCTCTTTAGTAAATAATATTTTCTTCTTTTTTTTTGTTATATTTGTTATTTTGGTGTAAAACAAAGAGATATCAATATATTATTGAAAATAGCACAAACAACAAACACGTCGCGAACACAACAAATTATTGAAACAAATGATGAATTTAGATAATTATTTTATGTCAATGTTTGCAAAATTGATTTCTACTTAAATTCCATGACCATTTTTTCTGTACATATGAATAGAAACGTGCGGAAAGTGACAGTAAATCGATTCAAGCCATTACCGGTACGTCAGGGCCGACGCGTTCATAGCAACTTTGAATTCTCGAGACAAAATTCCTACTTCTTCCTCAGCTTTAAAGGTTCCATTAAAACAAATGCATACAATTTAAAGACAGACCTGGAACTGATTTAAAGTTTGAACAATGAATTATATCTATAAAGAAAAGACTAAAATATTGAATAGTATATATAGTATATAATTTGATTTTGATTGTCACATATTTCGTAGATATGGTTAGGAAATTAACAAGAATAAATATCTAGAAATACTTTACGGAATACACATCCAACTCAAGAATGAATCGAATAATCTGCTTATATATATACCATCTCTATTCACTTCACTAAAAACCTGGTCGCTTTGCCTGTAAAAAAACTAAGTTTAACGAGCATTACTTGAGACTGAAACGATCGTATTGCGTGCGAACCTTAAAGTAAATAAACTTTTACTATCCACACAATGTAACAACCGCTCAAGTATAGTAGTGCGAGTAGTCGCTAAAAACACCTACGGTTTGCAGGTTCGATTCCCGCTCGGGATGGACATTTGTATTTGTACATATATTTCTTTCCGGTTTGGATGTATGTCCTGGTGTGTCTTCCCAGCGTGCCAGAGCACGTTATGCCGTCAGTCCTGTTTGTTATCATAAATAGCTGATAGCGATCGTTACTCATAATAGGGAACATATCCGCCAACCCACAGTGGAGCAGCGTGGTGAATTAAGCTCCAATCTTTCTCCTACATGGACAAAAAGGCATATTCCCAACAGTGGCCTGGAATTTTGTGTAACTTGGAGTCACTTTACTAACTTTACGTATGCAAAATTATACAACTGTACAGGATATGCTGAGTTTCTCGGACAGCTTTTGACGTTATCTGGTTTTGAGATAGTCTATCAACTTACTTACCTACAAAAATTAATTATAATAAAATAAAATTAGGTAAGCTTAACGAAATTAATGAGAGGAATAGAAGTTGCGCATTGTTTAAATAATCGATGATCATAAGAGTTAATTATAGTATTTATAAAGAAGCGGATATTAATTTATTTAGTGACAATATAACAGCGTACAAAAATTAAACAAAAAAAATATATGATAGTTTAAATAAATTGACAATATAGTCTATTTTAAAATAAAAATAAAGTAAAATAAAATGTCCTTTCGATTGCAGTGATTCCTAATCACTTAAGGACGTGATTTGATTAGGAATCACTTTAATGCATCTAAAGATATGTATATGCATAGCGATTCACTGAAAAACGGTTGGATTTTCGTAGCACAAGACTTCTTGTATTAGATATCCTTGCGAGGGGCAGTAGTGCCATTTTTGTGCAACTAACGATGTTAACGATGAGGAAGACTTATTATTTATTGATTTACGTGCAGTTGTTTACACTAAAATATTCATTAAATATATATTTTTGTACTACTATCTATATCTATACTAATATATAAAGCTGAAGAGTTTGTTTGTTTGTTTGTTTGTTTGTTTGTTTGTTTGTTTGTTTGTTTGTTTGTTTGAACGCGCTAATCTCACGATCTACTGGACCGATTTGAAAAATTCTTTCAGTGTTAGATAGCCCATTTATCGAGGAAGGCTATAGGCTATATATCATCACGCTAAGACCAATAGGAGCGGAGTCCACGCCGACGAAGTCGCGCGCAGAAGCTAGTTGTTAATATGTTTCGTGTACATAAAAAAGATTATTTAAATTATAGCAATTTAATACAATAGTCATAGCTGTACATAAATCAAAACATACAATAGAGACTAGAATAATGAAAAACTCCAGTTAGCTTCGCTCGTTACAGATGAACAGTGTATTTTTAACCAATTAACGTATGTTTCCTAGTGGTCTCGAAACAATACCGCTGTTGATACCATTGGAAACAATACAAGTACTTTTTATACGCATTATTAGTCCACTCAACGAAGCAAAAATAGGGGAAATAATTCGTGTAAAAGCGATTTTTGGCATAGTTGTAGGGAATGGTGTCGGAAGCAACATACTAAAAGTACTGATGGAAGGGGGTGAAGCTAACGGGTAGAGGGGGGTGTAAAGGTCCCTTTTTTTAGTTTTTCTTAAACTACTCGTAAATGGTGGCTCATAGCAAAAACATTTCTTCTACTTAAGTAATCTACATAAAATTCTATACAAAAAAGGTTATATACACTTTTTCGCTGGGATCAATATTTAACGAGATATTAAAGGAGAAAAGTTACTGCTAGCGCGCACCTGTAGCGTCGCGCGCCGAGATTCGCACCAAAATCGGTCCGATGTTATAAAACGAGTACACCGCGTCCCGAGTTGTTATTTTTTTTCTACGTGACACCACACCATGTCGGAAAAGTGTTTAATTTGTAACGATATAGTCGAAACGGACTTGTCTAAGGTCGGAAGTAAAGGGATAATTGGAATAACAAAGGCAAGTGCGTTAAGAAAAGAGGGAAAGAAATCCCGCTGTTTCAAATCCCGCTGGGTCGAAAATTTTGATATGATTTAAAAATCTTTATAATTTCCTCAGGTGTGGGTAACACAAAAATAAAAATAAAAACGAATTAAAAATAGCATGGTATCGTCTCTTGTCGAAGAATTCATTGTAATATGAAATCTTTGAGTAGCCAGGATCTGTAACGAACTCGCTATAGACGACGCCAAGGTTTGCTTAGAACCTAAAATCATCATATCAAGAATTTCGACGCGGCTAGATGAGGACCCATAGCTCAGTTGGCAGAGCGCTGACACGGCACGTCAGAGGGCGCAGGTTCAAATCCCGCTGGGTCGAAAATTTTGATATGATTTAAAAATCTTTATAATTTCCTCAGGTGTGGGTAACACAAAAATAAAAATAAAAACGAATTAAAAATAGCATGGTATCGTCTCTTGTCGAAGAATTCATTGTAATATGAAATCTTTGAGTAGCCGGGATCTGTAACGAACTCGCTATAGACGACGCCAAGGTTTGCTTAAAACCTAAAATCATCATATCAAGAATTTCGACGCGGCTAGATGAGGACCCATAGCTCAGTTGGCAGAGCGCTGACACGGCACGTCAGAGGGCGCAGGTTCAAATCCCGCTGGGTCGAAAATTTTGATATGATTTAAAAATCTTTAGAACACGTTGATATTTGGTTGAGTCAATCCCATGAGGAGGACTATCAAGTCAACATCCTCCCCAAATATTACAACAGTTGAATGAACGGCAGCCTTATCCAATCCGCACCTGACAGCATCTCCTATTGTAACAGTTGTTTCAATCCATGCTGCTGTCACGTTTGTCGGTGAGGAACTGTATCCCTTCATCAATGGGTCGTCCAGCTTTTCTCTTTGAAGGTAGAGTGGCAAGGGTGAATTTTTTGTAACAATCCACGTGATATATTGCGTCTTACTACGTCGTTACCCCACTCAGCGTTTCTGTCCTGCCTACGAAGAAGCACGGAATTGTGAAACGTAGTAGCAGGAAATCGCAGGTAATAACAAGAAATGAACTTTGATAATGGTTCGACGGTTAGAATAAGATTTTTTTTCTCTCCGCCTCCTCGTCATACTCTTCTGTGCAAAAAAAACATTGTTTTTTAATCAAACTGACTATATGTCCTGAATGCAAAGAAAAGACACCACGTGATGTTAATGATTGCTTTGAAAGAGCTTGTTCTCTCAAAAACCTTTTTATTGAGTCACTTCTAACGAAACTTATTGTCTTCTACAAGCATTGTGAAGAACACCACTCGTCTTATACCATTTAAACATATATATATATATATATATATATATATTTCCCCTCTTTTCTTAACGCACTTGCATTTATTGTCTCAATTATACCTTTACTAGAAAAGTCCGTTTCGACTACATCCATGCTTCAGCCTGTAATATCCCACTGTTGGGCACAGGCCTCTTTCCCCACGTAGGAAAAGGATCAGAGCTTAATCCACCACGCTGCTCCAATGCGGGTTGGCGCATATTCCCTACTATGAGTAACGATAACTATCAGGTGTACATGATAACAACCAGGACCGACGGCTTAACGTGCTCTCCGAGGCACAGTGGGGAGACCCACAAGGACTGCACAAACATCCAGACTACGGCAAACATCTGTATGGCCAATACAAATGTTGTCATGTGCGGGGATCAAACCCGCAACCGCCAGCGCAACAGCCACAAACCAGTGCTGTGACCGCTGCGCCAACGCGGCGTGACTTCGACTACATCATTACGAATTAAACACTTCTCCGACATCGTGTAGTGTCACGTAGAAAAAAAAAATAACAACTCGGGACGCTGTGTACTCGTTTTATAACATCGGACCGATTTTGGTGCGGATCTCGGCGCGCGACGCTACAGGTGCGCGCTAGCAGTAACTTTTCTCCTTTAATATCTCGTTAAATATTGATCCCAGCGAAAAAGTGTATATAACCTTTTTTGTATAGAATTTTATGTAGATTACTTAAGTAGAAGAAATGTTTTTGCTATGAGCCACCATTTACGAGTAGTTTAAGAAAAACTAAAAAAAGGGACCTTTACACCCCCCTCTACCCGTTAGCTTCACCCCCATCCATCAGTACTTTTAGTATCTTGCTTCAGACACCATTCCCTACAACTATGCCAAAAATCGCTTTTACACGAATTATTTCCCCTATTAGGCAATTTTTTGTCTTCGTTGAGTGGACTATATCTTAATAAAATAATAGCAATAATCCGACACTCTAGTATCTCATATTTCTTTATATTACAAACATTTTTTTAATTACCATTAAATTGTTTGCTCTAATGATGACTTCAAAAGTGTTTCAGTTGTTTTCAACTTATCATTAAATATTTGACAATACTAAAGAAATCATTACTATCGACCTATTTTCTTCATAATTGAAGTAGAAATGCATTAGACTCAGACTAGTGACACGGAAAAGTAAATAAACTATCATTAAGGTTTAGGACCGAATCATTAAAGTTAGATTATGAATAGTTAATTGTTATTTAATTTATAAGCAAATCGGATTTCATGCAAACTTGAGCCAGCTCGTCTAATTGCTACTAGATTTTAATGCTGAATATACATTCAATGGTATTAAAATAATTAATGATCCATAGACGTTTGCTTGATAAGGCTAAAAACTGAAATCAAATTTTATTGTGTTTAAATTTATTTATCAATTATTTATCAATAAAATTACAACTTAACCCCTGGCTCAAACTTATTTATAACTAGCTGACCCGGCGAACTTCGTACCGCCTAACAGTCGATTATTTTTTTATACTTATCCTTCCCGGAACTTCTCCACCAACTCTTAAACTTTATGGTATGGAATAATTAAAGTTCAAATTTACTTTTAAGTATTATTACGAATTTTTTGTATGGGAATATAGAAAAGTGTTGTTTTTAGACTTTTTGAGGCAATTTTTTAAATTTTTCTCTCCGTAAGAACCATCCTCGTACTTCATGGAACATTATAAAAAAAGAATTAGCGAAATCGGTTCAGCTGATCTCGAGATTTGCGCTTAGCAACACATTCAGCGATTCATTTTTATATATATAAGAGATAACCTTTTCGTATAGCATTATATATATTTATGAAAATAGATTTTCAAGGTGATTTCTGTTTTAGCAACCAGTCTTACCGCCGTTTCCCCTCTGGCTCGCTATCATCATCGCAACGTGTCTGGTGTTGGTTATCCTCCTGACTGTAAGCGGGAACGTTCTAGTACTTCTCGCTTTTCTGGTAGACAGAACGATACGCCAGCCAAGCAACTACTTCATCGCCTCACTTGCTGCCACTGACCTATTAATAGGTAAGAATAGGATTATGACGTCAATAGATTTATTAGATGCATGATATGATTTATACATACAAATCTTTAACCCCAATAATAAAGTTTTACAGATAAATTTTGATTTATTGCTTCACTTAATATAATGGCTTATTAGTCTTGGTTGGTTTCAGGTACGTTATCTCTCCCTTTTTACACAGATTATGTATTGAAAGGGTACTGGCATTTAGGACCTTTGTTGTGTGACCTTTGGCTATCCGTGGATTATACAGTATGCTTGGTATCACAATACACAGTCTTGCTTATAACCGTCGATCGATTTTGTAGTGTTAAAATAGCTGCGAGATATAGAGCTTGGAGAACGAAAAATCGAGTAATATGGATGGTCACAGTGACTTGGATAATACCGGCCTTGCTATTTTTCACAACTATATTTGGATGGGAACATTTTGTCGGTTATAGAGATCTGCAAGAAGGTGAATGTGCTGTACAATTTTTGAAAGATCCAATTTTTAATACAGCTTTAATAATAGGATATTATTGGACGACGCTATTTGTATTGATTGTGTTATATGCTGGAATTTTTAAAACAGCTTACGATATGCAGAAGAAAAGTGAAGCTAAGCAAAGAAAAATGCAATCGATGGTTGCTTTAAGTGCTGGAGTGATGACTGGTATGGCCGGTAGAGCTGCTGGAATGGCAACTTTATCTAAAGCTACTATATCTAGTGAAGATCAAATCAAAGCATCAGATTCGATACGAAAAGATTCTACATCTAAAGGTTCTCTAGCAGCTCCCTTACTAAATTTAGGTGGTTCAACGGATTCTAATTCGAGTCAAAAGTCATCTGCTCACAAAAGTAGTGCTACTGTAACTGGAACGTCTACAACCGTCGAATCTAATGGCGATAAAAAAGAAGATCAAGTAGAAGCAGAAAGATCAAGTAGTCCAGCATTCGACTCTGATGATGAAAGTACTACACAATCTAACATAAAGAAGCGACCATCTGTCGCCAACCTAGTTATGCAAACTGGTGCATTACAATTACTTAATAATATGCGTTTAAATGGTAGCATGCTTATGAAACCAGATATTAAGCCATCGCCTTTATTAAAGCCTGATACAGAAAAACCAAAATTATCGCTATCACAAATATCAGAGAAGAGCCTCCTTGATACAGAAAACCCTGATACCTCGCAGAATTATGGACAAATGCCAGCAGTAAGTGTTCTCCTAACTTCCGTAAGCTTTTTATCCCCTTCATCGTCGGGGATTACTACACCGTCAGAAAGAGAAGTATCAACTACAATCGCTCAAAGAATCATCCCTCCTCCATCAGAATTTAGGGGTAGTCCACCCGTATCTGAAAGTCCACCATCTCAGTCTGAATCAACTAGTAGAGATAAATTTTTTAAATTATTAAAATGTGATGGCACGAATTCTGACGTGCTATCAGGATTGGATGGCGCTGACTTGAGGTATATGGATGAGAGTTCTATCATTGTTCCTTCACCCACGAATGAAAGCCCTCCATCCTCAATCACATTTCCAACAGCTACAGAACCATCATCTCCTCCTACATACAATTCGGGTAATATAACAAATACTTCCTTATTACAGGCTGCTCTCATACGAGCAACAGCTGAAGCTCAAGTAACACAACCCAAAACAAATTTATCTCCTCCACCACCTATAAAAGTTAACACTGAGGTAAGTTTGACAACCGGAGAGCGTCCAAAACCCATTATAACCCTTGTATCTTCGTCTTCCAATAATAATGAGGCTCAAATAGTAAAATCACCCGAAAATAAAACCTCCAAATTAATGTTAAACGAAACGCAAGCTATTGAAAACAGTGATATTTCCAGTCCAGCCGTAAGCGGACCGGGTCGCGGAGATTCTAGGAAAGACTTTGTTAAAAATATAGGCAAAAAATTAAAAGTAAAACGTTCAAAGCGAGACGGATTATTTCCTAGTATCGGGCGACAAAAGTCTAAATCAGAAAATAGAGCCAGGAAAGCATTTCGGACGATTTCATTTATATTAGGCGCGTTCGTTGTTTGTTGGACTCCATATCATATCTTAGCTTTAGTTGAAGGTTTTTGTAGAGATCCTCCGTGTATCAATCCACACCTCTATATGTTTTCGTATTTCTTATGCTACGCCAATAGCCCCATAAATCCCTTCTGCTACGCATTAGCAAACCAACAGTTCAAGAAGACATTCACGAGACTTCTACGGGGCGATTTTCATATTACCTAGTCCATGTATGTTGGGTACAGAAACGCGTAATTTGACTGTGTTATACAGTGTCGTATGGAAAATATTTCGCGCATTTATAAGATAATTATATCAATTAGACGCTGATTAAAATAAGACAATACTAATCTATGAATAGTATAAAGTGCTTTAAATGTATAGAAATGAATATAAAGATTATAGTGAAAGCTGTATTTATTGTGTAAAGAATTTTTTCCAGCTTTTGTAAGGTTGGCCTTTTTAAGAACAGGTAACGTGTAAATAAATTAGTGATTGTACTTGTTGCGTATTATTAAGTATTTCATCTAAAATGTTCACAAGTGACAATAAATGTTAGATATTGTAAATAGATTTTTCAATTTTTAAAGTCTCTTTATATTTCTAATTGACATATAAATATTAATGTAAGTAGTGTGAATAACTGTCGATGTGTGAATTATATTTTAAACAGTCTTGTTATTCAGTATAATGATGTATATTTTTATTGATAAGGTAGTGAAAAAAATATTGTGACAATAAATTAGATTTTTCATTTAATCGTAAAGTTACATAAGAGTCGTTATTTATTATTAAATATGTATTCAATTTATATATTATTCAGAACGTGGTATTTTTTTGCGCTTCGATATAATTAAATATGGTGAATATAAAATTGTAAATAATAGGAAACATATTACTATTATATTAAGTACTAGCTTCTGCGCGCGACTTCGTCGGCGTGGACTCCGCTCCTATTGTTCTTAGCGTGATGATACATAGCCTATAGCCTTCCTCGATAAATAAGCTATCTAACACTGAAAGAATTTTTCAAATCGGCCCAGTAGAACCAGAGATTACCGCGTTCAAACAAACAAACAAACAATCAAACAAACTCTTCAGCTTTATATATTAGTATAGATATAAATAAAATCTATTCATTGTCACATTATTGGAACGCTTTAAAACTTTACGCTATGAGCCCAGCTAAAGATTTTTAGCGTTCTTAGTCAATTACAAACTTTTAATTAGTTAAACTAGAAAAGTTGGCTATTTAAAAGGTATTTTAATTAATAAGAGGTTCTTTCGTTAATTAAGATTTTTTTTTAAAATAAGATATCGATTTTGTTACAATGGCAAGTGGTATAGTATGGAAAAAAATATTGATATTTATCTTCGACTAAGGCCTAATTAATGTTTATATTTAAGTCGTTAGTGTATATAATTATATAAAAAAGTGGTCTCTGCCTACCCTTACGTGAAAGAGGCGTGATTATATGTATGTATGTATATAATTACAAAATTTTAATAAATGGACGTAGTTGAATTTACCTGAAATCGTTGCAATTACCTGAATCGTTGTTTACCTGAAATCGTTGCAATTACCTGAATCGTTGTTTACCTGAAATCGTTGTAAGCATACATTGGTGTGAATGCTTTCAAAACGAATGTATGTTTTGCGTCACCTGTCAGTAACAATTAATACATTTTACAAATTGATTTTTAATTTTAAGACCAAGTCTGCTTTCTGCGTTTTAGACAGGGGAGTTAATTTTTTTTTACAATACGCCTAAAAACACGTCACTAATATTAAAAAAAATATCAAAATAAAAGCTTGACTTTGACAAAGTATTTTGTCACAACGAAATAATAGCAATTGTCACGTTACTACGTTGCTACGGTTTCAATTCAATAAAGTTGAAATAAAATTGTTAACTTAATAAAACTGACATAATTAATTTCGTCAACTACGAACTGATATGGACTTTACAATTTTTATTTTAATATAATACACGGTAGAATGGTAACAAAAAGCATTCCCACCAATAAATAAATTCTAGTCATATTATATATAAATGAACAGTATTATATTCCAATGTCAATCTTTGAATAAGTTATTACAAAAAAAAAATGAAAGACTAAAGTGAAAAAACAGTAGATACAAAATCATGAATATTATAATAATAGTGAGTACAAAAATTATTTAGATGTAGATACTTCATTCATCTTCTGTCAATGTATTAAAATTAACTGATAACACTAATTAGTCATACCTGATAGCGATCGTTACTCATAGTAGGGAATATATCCGCCAACCCGCATTGGAGCAGTGTGGTAGATTAAGCTCTGATCTTTCTCCTACATGGGGAATGAGGCCTATGCCCAGCAGTGGGATATTACAGGCTGAAACTAATACTAATTAATAATTTAATAAGCCTGTAAGTAGCCCAATGGTGGGCAAAGGACTTTCCTCCTTTGGAGTTGGATCATTAAGCAATCCGTCACGAAGTTCCATTGTTAGATAGATGTACTTTAATAAATATAGGTCTTTATTAAAAATATAACGTCTCCCATACCTATGTGTTCTAGATCAATTTCAATGTTGATGTTTTGTTTTTTTTTTTTTATTGTTAATTTTTATACAAAGATTCAATATTACTTGTAGTATACTCTTTTGTCTGTGGAGTAAATTATAATAGTTTATTCACGTATGTTACTATAACGAAACTTACTATAGAAACTGTGTTTTATTTTTTCACTTAACTGTCAATTACCATTATGAAGAGTCTGTATCAATAAAATTCATCATTAAAATTGTACATTCAAATATGAAAGTACGAAATTTATTATTATGTTTATTAAAAATTACTATGTTCAGTTATAAAAATAATTAATATATAATGTGATACTTTTAGATTAACTAGTTTATTTTTGAATGTATGTAAATATGTCTAAAAAGGGCTACTCACACAGCCAGAAAAATCGTTATACACATTGTCATCGCAGTGTGTGTGAGTCTGCGCATGAGCTTCGTAACATAAAACAACTGATATAAACTTTTTATACCATAAAACTGATACTGATACAAAATATGTGTTATACTTTCCGTGAGTAGCCTTTATATGCCATTTTTATTTACATAGAATATAGAAATAATAGTAGTTAAGAATTATAAATTCCAGTATACAAATAGTCAGCTTTTGATTAATTTAAAATCTATATTTTAAATTAAGATTACATAGTATGTGAATATAACAATAAAAATTAAAATTCCTTGTAGATATTTGTAATGGGTATTTTTTTTTTCAAATACCTATGAACCTATGTGTTTCTATAGCATCGTTTAATATAAATTGTAAATAGTGCTAATTTAATGTAATTATACTTAAATAAAATGTTCTAGTTGAATACAATAATAATAGCTTTTATTATCTGGATTCTTAATTTTAAAAAAAGAACCTTTTTTATTTCGTTTCTGTTTCGTTCGTTACATTTTTGTTTTTCCTATGTCCCAACTATTAAATATATACTAGTGGCTTACGTCCGTTTTCTTAGGGCCTGACGTTTCGGCCAGGTTACACCAGCCGTGGTCTCAGGTAGACTTCCTGAGTCTGAATATATCTAAATTGTGTTCGCGTTAATCCCCGTGTGAACATTAAAATATAATAATGCAACGCGAAAGTGTAAAAAAAAAAATAATTTATATACTTATAATAATTTATAAGTAATGTAAAGCAACCATATATTTGTGTAAAAGAAATATTTGTTAAAAGGTTGATATAGAAAGTCAACACGATTTTAAAAATACCTAGTTAATGTTGTGCTTCTTGCCAATTCCGCTCAGCAGAATCTACATTACAAATCAACATGTACAATTAAGACTTACGATAATTATGACTACTGAATGCTATATACCTACTCTATCAAGCCTTTAAAGCCTATATGAATAACCAAAGTAATATAAATTTTATAGTCAAGTAATTTTATCAGTGAAAATTATATTTAAATCTCTCTAACGATACAAATAAAACTCCTATAAAATGTAAGTGATGTAAATGAATTTGTTAATTACTTTGAGATTAAGTATTATTACTTTTACTTTGCTCTTAAACACGCGAAATAGCTTTCTAAGAGGGTTGTAATAGCAATAATCCAAAGATAAATTTTATATAAATTTGACGACCTTTAAAATATTATGTGATTGATTTTCTTATATGGAACCTTTTCAGATACGTAAATTATTTATAAGTCGCAAAGGCTTCTTCAGAATTCAATAATGAAATCATATTTTTTAATAATTAAATACGTTATTACTACAAACAACGTATAGTGGTCTAAGATCCGAACTTGAAACAACCTTCACCTATCTGTTTATTTGTTTTTTGTTTTAGTTACTTTAATATATTATTAATAAATAAATAGTGAATGGGAAAGCTGAGCAGTCTACATTATATTAACTGAGGTAGAGCACAGCAGGAAATTTCTTGGTCAAAATATGGAGCAGCCCGACTGGGGTAGTACTTCAACCTTACAGAAGACCACAGCTAAGTAATACTGTTTTCAAGGAGTATTGTGTTCCTATTGGTGAGTAAGGTGACCAGAGCTCCTGGGGGGGATTAGGGATAGGGTCGGCAACGCGCTTGCGATGCTTCTGGTGTTGCAGGCGTCTATAGGCTACGGTCTTACCATCAGGTGAGCCGTACGCTTGTTTGCCAACCTAGTTACATTAAAAAAAAATAAAAAATTCGCCAACCGCCATTCAGATCAGATTTTTAGCGGACAACCGGCGGACGACGGCGGCGAGTGGGAGGAATGGTGCCCTTCTCCCACTCTATTGCATCATCTCATCTGGGTGAAGGAACGCATAACGGCGTCTCCTTTCCCTGTTCGTCTCCTGCTGATCGGTTTGGCCTGAGCCTCACCTTCGCACTGTCGCTCCGCAGTCTCCTGTAACGCCATGACCTTCTCGCAGAAAGAGGCCGAGCACACTGCGGACCACGCTCGGCAACGACAGATCTTCGCCTATTACGGCCACTAGGACGCAGCCTTGGGGCCCTAGCAGACAACCCTAACAATCCAGTAGTAACTTCGTAGTACATCGGGAAAATAAAAGACAACCCAACGTTTTCATTTTCTAAAGACTTATACCGTCGGTTGGTATTAAATTTATTGTTGAAACTCATCATTGCCATGTTAAATAAAAAACAATTTTTCATTAATTATAGTCTGGTCAGGAATATATCAGTTAACCCGTTCGTAATTTATTTTTAAAATACTAGAGTAAATATAAAACAATTCTTATCCATTAAACAAATAGGTGAAGGTCGTTTCCAGTTCGGATCTCATACTATATCGATTTTAATCATTCTGTGTTAGTTACTGGGCAGATTTTTTTCCATTTATAATAACTTCTTTGCATATGATATAAAAAATCGATATTTGCACATATACAATTATCCTATGAGGGAATCAAACCCACGATTGTTGGTGCTTAGGCGCCTACCTGGTACGCGCACCAATACACCAGAATTACGGTTGTCATGTATCAATATCTTCATCATTGAGTTCAATATTTAAATCTTGGTTCTAGATACTAAATTTTAAATTCACAGGCTTTTTCTCTCAATTTAATTACATGGAAAACATGTACAAAACTGTTTTTTTTTTTTCTAAAACTCTTTTTAAAGTAAGTTTAAAAAAATAATGCACATTGACTTTTCAAATTATTTTTCGATTTTTACATTAAACACTTTTGTTCTCCAATTCAATGAATTTCTAATAAATGAAAGGAGTCTAGAAACTCTCTCTCTCTAAAATTCTTATCCTCTCGAAAAGGCTTATCCTTGAATACATTATACATCTATACATCTCTACAAATAAATAAAATTGAAGTGTCTGTTTGTAATATTAAAATAACCGCTTTTTACTAAATTCATATATGTATACACGCTACAAATAACAAAATAATATTTTTTTATAAATTTTTGCCTGCCTGCCTGTCTGTTTGTTTGTATCTCTGAAACGTCTGGACCGATTTTGACGGAACTTTCACTGGCAAATAGCTGATGTAATAAGCAGTAACTAAGGCTACTTTTATTTTATATATTTTTTTATTCTATAACTGCGAACTGAACAATAACTTCGCGGGCACACCTAGTATTAGAATATTGTCATATTTTAAGGCGATTTATGTCACACAGATTTTCTATCCCGACACAGATGAAAAATTAATGTGTTAATGTAAAAAAAAATAACACGAAATAGTATTTTTTTATAAAAGCAGTTAAAAGAAATATAATCTCTTTCAAAGCGAAATCTAAGCTGCCATAAGGCACTTAAGGTAAGATTCTCTTAAACATTAAAGACAGTTTCTCTTAAAGAGAATGAAACGTAGAAAAGCAGAGGGGCTTAAAAGATGCAAAGTTTTATCTTTGAAATATCCAAGGGAAATTTTAAAACACATTATAAATAAATAAATGCTCAACGGCCCCCAGTAGGACTTTCTCCTGTGTCGGGGTCCGGAAACACACACAATACAGAAGCACAAACGCTCAGACCACGACAAACATCTGTATAACAAATATAAATGTATGTCGCAAGCGGGGATCGAACCCACGACCGCCAGCGCAACAGCCTGCGCCAACGCGTCGTCATGCCATTATTAACCAAAAAATTGTCGGTGACATTTTAAAACAATTTTTTTTAATTTTTTTTTAATAGACTAATGGAAATTGTTTACTTGTCTAATTGTAAGCGGTTAACGTAGCCTACGAACGCAGCAGGCGTATATAAGGTGGTTCCATTATCTACCCCTACCGTCTACCAGCGTACTTCCAGGAGCTCTCACTACCTTACTTATGACAGGATGTAATATACAACTACATACATATACATTCACAGGCGTAAATGTATTTATGTATATAAATAATTATGTGGCGACATCTATCGAGCCACATACGAACTGACGGTTCTAGATCACGCTATCGAAGTTTCCAAAGCGAATGAACTATATATACAAGAACCCGACAACAACCGTTGGGGCAGTAGCCCTACCAGACACGACTCCTGTCTGGTTGGAGGATCCTCCCTTTACGAGGGTGGATGAAGACTTCACACCTTGTTCCTCGCATCCACAAACTGGTGACCCCGAGCATGAACATCAGCGCAACCTTCGTCAATCTTCATCATCGTGACTTCATCATCACTTCCTCAAGCTTTAGAGCAGCGAGTCCTACAGCCAACCAGTATCCACGGCTACTACGGGTATCCTGACCACCAGCATGCAGCCGACGCGCATACCTGGTCATCACCCACAGCCTTCTCAGCGAATTTGGCACAGCACACTGCACTTCGGCCGGTCAGCAAGCAGAGACGCACCTCTCTCCTGGTCGACGCAGCAGCCAGCCACTACGGAGCACTGCACCACTCCGACTCACTGGAGCATTTGCAGCATCACCCCGACTCACTGGGGCATCACCGCAGACAGTTCCGACTCACTGTGAACTATGCGACATCTGGTTCCGACTCACTGGAACATTCCACTGGCCCGGCAAGCATCACAAGATGTGTATGGACGACTCAAAAACCGCTATCCTCCTATACCTCCGGTCTCGGAGGGGAGTGATGTGGCGACATCTATCGAGCCACATACGAACTGACGGTTCTAGATCACGCTATCGAAGTTTTCAAAGCGAATGAACTATATATACAAGAACCCGACAACAACCGTTGGGGCAGTAGCCCTACCAGACACGACTCCTGTCTGGTTGGAGGATCCTCCCTTTACGAGGGTGGATGAAGACTTCACACCTTGTTCCTCGCATCCACAATTACATACTTAAACAACGCAAACATGTTATAAAATATGGAAAGAATATACACAAATAAATTGAAAGCTTCGAAAGTAGCTGTACGTGTATTATTAATACTTTAATGGTCTGAAATGTAGATTAAAATGATTGCTGTATATATAAAATACACGGAGGGTACGGATGTTTACCCGTAACTTACATTCATTATATCGTCCCTCTAACTGTCAGAACAGAATAACAATCAAGTTGAAAGAACGATATAACAGTCAACAAGCAATAAGCGACAGCGGTAGCGATAAGCGATAGCAATATTTAAAAAAACTAACCTATCCTGTATTCGTTTAAATGGGCAAGTTCATTTTTTTTTATTTAAGTGTTAAACAGCTTATGTATTGGGCTGATTAAAGTATATAAATCTTAATTGTGTAAAATTTGAAACATAGCTAAAGGCCGTCATACGAGTAGATAAAAGATGCCTGTTCTTTAGTTATATTTATGTATCAATAACAAAACCTTCTACATATTGTTTTCTAATTTTTTTTTAAATATAATACTAGGTTGGCAAACAAGCGTACGGCTCACCTGATGGTAAGACCGAAGCCTATAGACGCCTGCAACACCAGAAGCATCGCAAGCGTGTTGCCGACCCTATCCCCAATCCCCCCCAGGAGCTCTGGTCACCTTACTCACCAACAGGAACACAATACTGCTTGAAAACAGTATTATTTAGCTGTGGTCTTCTGTAAGGTCGAGGTACCATCCCAGTCGGGCTGCTCCATATTTTGAGCAGGAAATTTCCTGCTGTGCCCTACCTTAGTTGAATAATATATAAAGCTAAAGAGTTTGTTTGTTTGTTTGGTTGGTTGTTTGTTTGTTTGTTTGTTTGTTTTGTTTGTTTGAACGCGGTAATCTCTGGAACTACTGGGCCGATTTGAAAAATTCTTTCAGTGTTAGATAGCCCATTTATTGAGGAAGGCTATAGGCTATGTGTCATCAAGCTAAGACCAATAGGAGCGGAGTCCACGCCGACGAAGTCGCGCGCAGAAGCTAGTAGTTGAATAATGTTTACGAGAACTTCAAAAAAAAAATCAATCAAAAAAAGTTGCTTGTAGAATTACTGGTGTATGTCGCCGCGTTGGCGCAGCGGTCACAGCACTGGATTGCGATTGGCTGTTGCGCGGGCGGTTGCGGGTTCGATCCCCGCACACGACAGCATTTGTATTGGGCTATTGGCCATACAGATGTTTGCCGTGGTCTGGGTGTTTGTGCAGTCCCCCCACCGTGCACGTTAAGCCGTCGGTCCCGGTGTTATCACGTACACCTGATAGTGATCGTTACTCATAGTAGGGAATGTATCCGCCAACCCGCATCGGAGCAGCGTGGTGGATTAAGCTCCGATCCTTCTCCTACATGGGGAAGAGGCCTATGCCCAACAGTGGGCTATTACAGGCTGAATCGTGATTGCGATCGTGATCGTCGCCGGTACTTCAAGTCCTAAATTTATTTGCAGTTCAACACTTGCTTAAGGATTAAAAACTTTGTAAAAAAACGAATAAGGAGTTAATCAGTGTATTATATGAAGCTCAAACTCTTCTTCATAGTACAAGTCTTTGCCCAGCTGTGGGCCGATTATGGGCAATATTTGTCGTCAAAATAATATAAACACTATAATTAAAGTCCAGTCATCTCGTGTCTTGGGTCACCACCCGATCGTGTTCGTTGTCAAGAGGCACAATACAGCGAAGGTGTCGCTATTGTACACTATATAGTTAATTTATTTTCAACTGACTGTAAATAAATGTATTCAAACTCTATTTAAATTACAAGTATACAACGATCAGTATCATTCTATGTTATAACAATAGAACTTAACTAATATATCTTCTTAATTACCTTTAATACAAATTATCATAATCAAAATTATTTTTCAAAAACCTCTGACTGTGTAGCATTAATGTAGGGTAATTACTATATACAACTTACAACTTATATTTCTGGAGTTTCTCAGATCTGCTCTGGACAATGATGACCTCGGTCTGCACCTGTGCTTCATAGATAGTTATGATGCGCGCCCTACACGGTACAACTATGATTGTTATAAATAGTAATTAAATATAGTATTTAGTTGGTACTCAAATTTAGAGTTTCCAAAATTAAGGTGATTTCATCATTATCACTTCTGGTCATCGGTGTCTTTAAGAGTTCTTTAACATTCCACTTGCGTTGACCATTTGAAGTGAGTCTATTAACTTGAACCTGTCAACACTATACTTAATGGTAGTCCAAAACCTTGAAAAAACCAATTTATGGCCACGATAATGATAAAGTAATAACCATATTCACTTTGTAATAGGTAAACACTTCAGTTGCATTCGATATTAAAATTATTGTTAAGTATTTGCTATATTTGAATAGTTTAAGATGATTGTAATATCAGAGTTACATAGTAACCGGAATTCCTCAGCAAAGCGTCATGCTAGTAAAATTTCGCTTGATAATAATAATTTTGTAAATATATGTATAACGTATTATAGCCATAACATAAAAACCCCCAGACCATGGCAAACACAATTATGGTGAATTCAGATGTATTCCACGTGCGAAGATTGAACCCTCAACCGCAGGCACAAAAGCCAAACAACCGTTGCGCCAACGCGTCGTCACTGTTTATTTTGAAATACAGTTTTTTTTTTAATTATTCAAAAATCTTTTGAAATTAAATCTTCACAATTATAATTTCAACTGCTTTATACGTTCTGGATTAAATACAGTTGATAGTAAAATTGGCGTAAATTTGCTTGAGTCACTAAGCCATAATTATCTTTTTCATATGCATGTTCCATAGAAGTAAATGTAGTGGATGAAAAACTGCACGGTTGATTAAAACGAGCTTGATGGATGTGCGTCTCGTTATCGTGGCATTCACAATATCGAGTAGGGTTTGCAAAATACGTCTATAATAATATATAAATATTTATCTTTTTTTAAATACGATTAGGCCGGCAAGCAAGCCTACGGCCCACCTAATGGTAAACAGTTACCGTAGCCTATAGACGTCTGCAACACCAGAAGTATCGCAAGCACGTTGCCATCCCTACCCCCAACTCTTCCCAGGAGCTCTGGCCACCTTATTCATCACAGGAACACAGCACTACTTGATAGGAGTGCTATTCAGCTGTGATTTTTTGTAAGATTGATATACTTCCCCAGATGGGCTGAGCCAGATTTTAAGCTGGATATATCCTGCCCTATATCAATGAAAAAAATGTTTATATAAAAGAAAAGAAAAAAAAATTATGTTCACGAAAACAGGAAATATTGTGGTATGAAGTTGGTCGGCTTAGCTAGTATTTTTTTTTACAAAAAAGAAAAAAGTACGGTCAAACAAGTAGACAACTGACCCTGATGATAAGTTACCGTAACTTTAAACAAATTTGAGATTTATGGTAAGTTAGTAAGCTGTAAAGAACTTACCATTTCACTTTAAACGACTTTAATGATCGATCACTGGTCTATCATTGTGACGATTTTATAAGCAGAATAGCGTCATTAGTGATCGAAATTGAAGGAAAGTATCAAGGTAATAAAACTTCAATTAACAGTAGAGTAATTTATTCTTATTTGTATGTTAAAAATGTTTCCCAAAATCTTATTTTTCGTTTAAAAGATGCATTTTGACTATTTCATTTCGTTCAAGATTATTATTATGATTATCCAATCATAATAATAATAAATAGGTACTCTTTATTGTATACCATAAAGAAACATTACAAAAAAGTGATACATACAAAGAAAGATGTACAAAGGAGGATTTTAGGGTTTTAATTTTTAAAATGTTACCCCTCAGACGTTGTCGTGTCTAATGAACTGGCAAACGCGTGATAATAACGTGAAGTTTAAATAATCGTTAGGCTTTCTGAAATTTTCTAATTTTCTAAGCCATTTTGTTCATTTATCGTTCCAAAAAAATATTAAAAAAAAGTAATGGAAACTTATAAGGATAAAATAGCCGAATTAATCTAACCGTTTTTGAGTTTTACGTTATGCAATTCAATTAGCAATTCTCTTTTACTTATATTATAAACGTAATAGTGTTTGCTTGCAAACGAAGAAAAAAACCGTCCACAATTTACAGCGATAAGTGATACGACGTGACGTAGGTGGTAAAAGTAACCAATGAAAGAAAGAAAGAAAGAAAGAACTAAAAAATAAAATATTTTATCAGAGATAACTCAAAAAGTACTAGTAAGATATCGATAAAATTGAAATGGGATCACATAACAAACACCAGCTTAGGATTTAAAAAGAATTATCAAAATAAGTAGGTACACCAAGTAAATAATAACAAAAATAAATAAATTGGTTGTCTGTAAAGTAGGTTTACGGACGATAGTTTAACGTGACAATGTCATAACAAACATCTTCTAGGACGCATAGGCCAATCGAGTGGAAAAGAGATAGATGCAGCGCAATCGTACAATGAGCGTAACGGGACAACGAGTCATCCCTCTTCGTGCATGCAGCCGGCGTTCATCGATTTATTAGACGATGTCACGTCAAAATAACGAAAGAAATATAAAATTGACGCCGCGTTGGCGCAGCGGTCACAGCACAGGAATGCGATGGATGTTGCGCGGGCGGTTGCGGGTTCGATCCCAACATTTGTATTGGCAACATTTGTATTGGCCATACAGATGTTTGTCGTGGTCTGGGTGTTTGTGCAGTCCTTGTCAGTCTCCCCACCGTGCCTCGGAGAGCACGTTAAGCCGTCGGTCCCGATTGCTATCATGTACACCTGGTAGCGATCGTTACTCATAGAAGGGAATATATCTGCCAACCAGTGTTGCCAACCCCAAAAAACTAAAAAACAGCAGATAACCAATAAAAAAACAGGAGAAAACAGTAGGTAAAGTAAAAAAGGCAGATTTCATACTTTCTTCGTATAATTAAAACAATCACCTACTTTTATTAGTTATCAGGACTCACATACATAGTTATATTTTAATATTTATCACAACTTAATAAAAAAATAAAATCAAAGTAAAATTATTTTTCACTTTCATTATCAATTTTATTTTATTTTATTTTATTTTATTAGGATAGCTTTCCTTTTTAAAATCATACATATTATTGTTTTTCTTGTGTTTTAAGTGTGTAAGGCTCCTTTAATAGTTTTAATCGATATTTTGTTGCGTAATTTAGTTTTCAAAATATTTATAAGTAGCTGAAAATAATCTTTCCGCGGTGGCGCTGCTGTGTGGTAAGCACAAGATTCTTCACCAATTCACAAAATTCACACAATGGTTATATTTGTGAATGTTTGAAATGTTTTAAAATATCCGAAAAAATACGTTTTGGAGAATTTTGTACATGATTTTCCAGTGCATAAAAATATGAGTGTCAATCACATAAGACTCAAGTCGGGGAATTCCTTATTCGAATCCCGACAAGAGTACATAGTTACATACTGCCATCTAGTATCATTGTATTATATAGTGGTTATCAAAACATATTAAATAGTGTAATAGGTGACGCTGAACGCTAATTGAAAAACAGTAAAAATTACAAATGAAACAGAAAACAGGGACATCGACGTAAAAACAGCAAATCTACTGTTAAAACAGTAGGGTTGGCAACACTGCTGCCAACCCGTATTGGAGCAGCGTGGTGGATAAGGCTCCGATCCTTCTCCTACATGGGGAAGTGGCCTATGCCCAACAGTGGGATATTACAGGCTGATTCGTGATCGTGATATAAAATTAAAGGAATATAACGCTAGAGTCATCAGACAGCTCCACCTGACCTAAAGTAACCATAGCTATAAACACGTTATAAGCCTTTCCGAACCAAGAAGCCTGTTCTGGCGCAATTTCAAAAGTATGTTATCGAAAGTTTGTTCTACGCATATAACATTTTGTGGTAATTTGTGGACTTAACCCCCGCATGCCTGGCACGCGTGATACAGGTTAAATATATGACAGAACTGCGCTTTGTAAGTCAACGTAGATTGGTATTTTCGTATTTTCAGCTTTGTCGATAAGCTCTACGTCGAACTTTACACGTTTGACTAAAATATAATTTTAGTCGAAACTTGAGAAATTACCTTATACCTATTTTTATTTATTTTTTATTTATTTAGGTTATAGGTAAAAAACTAAGCTCAAACAGTAAGTAAATTTTCGTTATGCAATGGAAAGGCTATTTTTTTTTTTATTACAAATAGACAGGCATTTGACCGCAATCTCACCTGATGTTAAGTGACGATGCGGTCGAAGGTGGAGCATGCCTGCCTGATAAGAGCCTATTCACTCTGACCTTGAAGGCACCCAGATTGTATCGTTCAGGAAACACAGACGCGGGCAACGAGTTCCATTCCTTAGCTGTGCGCATCAAGAAAGTAGTGCCAAAGCGTTTTGTGCGCGTAGGTAGCATATCGATGACATAAGGATGGAACGATCGACCGCGCCTAGTGTCCCGATGGCGGAAAGTTGTTGGGGGAATTAGATCGTGCAATTCCTTCGCACACTCACCGAAATATATTCTGTGGAACACCGACAGACGAGCTACCCTACGCCGATGATCGAGACTCTGCAACTTGGTGTCTGTCAGAGTAGGGTCACCTATGAGTCTCTTAGCTCGTTTTTCCACCGAGTCCAAAGTTGCCAGTTGGTATTTGGCGGATCCATCTGTTCTGTCCTTCTAGAGTAAAAAAAAAATTCCATTACCACATATAGACAAGATACTTCGATATTTGAGTGTTTATCATTGTATCCAACCGTGCTGCGAATAGCACACAAAGACGCAGTGCACGCGCGTCTTTACCTGATATTTATAAATAATATTTATTATAAATACGTGATAGCGATCTTTAAACTTGATGAAACATTATCTTACCAACCACAATTACGCAGTGTGGAAAATTAGGATCCAACTGGCCTTTGCAGTCTTTTTGCCAATTTTATTTCTATTCAGCGCAGTTCAATGACCAAACGAACAATACGTCAGACTTTAGGTGATGTACATTTATAGAATTAGTTTACTGTCTACTAATGCCTTGCCAGCATGCGTACATGCGAGTTTGAAATAAATTCAAGACTAAAAAATAAAGGTGGCATGGAAAGTCCTCTGTTCCGATTCTCTTGCTTATCATACATAAATAAACTTGAAAATAAACTTCAACTTTAGTCGTGAACAAGATTTACGTTAATGACTACAGCTACGCTTTACATAATTTTAACAAACATTTCTTATATTTTAATAATATTGTACATAGAAACAAAGATTAATTATTGTAACATAGCTTCACAGAAAATCGTAATTTTATTGCCCTTGATATATTATTAAAATCACGGGCTTCATCTATACTAATATAATAAAGCTGAAGAGTTTGTTTGATTGTTTGTTTGTTTGTTTGTTTGTTTGTTTGTTTGAACGCGCTAATCTCAGGATCTACTGGTCCGATTTGAAAAATTCTTTCAGTGTTAGATAGCCCATTTATCGAGGAAGGCTATAGGCTATGTATCATCACGCTAAGACCAATAGGAGCGGAGTCCACGCCGACGAAGTCGCGCGCAGAAGCTAGTGTTTAATAATTTGATAAACGAGTTTATCCAGGAACTAGACATAAAAATTAATAGAGAAATAAAAAAGTCTTTTTTTATGTAACTAGGTCGGCAAACAAGCGTACGGCTCACATGATGGTAAGACCGTAGCCTATAGACGCCTGCAACACCATAAGCATCGCAAGCGCGTTGCCGACCCTATCCCCAATCCCCCCAGGAGCTCTCTTAAGTCTTAGATGAATATAAAATATTATTATTATAGTACAATACATACTCAAATTAATGTGTTTGCTTGAAAACGAAAAGAAAAAAACGACTTCAATTACATGGACCAGTAATATAATGTGTAGCAATAACTCAAAATGTACTTGTAAAATCTCAATTTAATTTACATAGAAAAACATGACACACACCATTTCATAAAAAAAATTGCGTGCGTACAAAGTACATATGTCAGAAGTGAAACTTCTTAGGCAAACTAATGAAAAAATAAATAAATAAAAAAACAAAAAGCCAACGTCACGCGGTGTTCCCAAGCGATCACCCATTCAAGTACTGACCGTGCCCGACGTTGCCGCGTCACTTTTTCTCAAATTTTACCCCTCTAGCGCCTAAAGATATTTCACTTTAAAAATCATCGAAATCAGTCCCACTCAAAAGTTCTGAAATAACATACATAAAAAAATACACTCGAATTGAGAACCAGCTCGTTTTTTGAAGTCAGTTAAAAAGTATCAAAATTTAAAACATCTGTAACTGTTCTGTAAACGCCGTGATATTTTTTTTAAAATGACACATTAATCCAGTTTGAAACTGTGTTTTAAGGCTAAAGTGGAAAAGAAGCGTTTGGCGGTGTATTTCCATAATTAGTATAATTACTACGCTTACGATATACAGCTATTCGAAGATGAATGTAGAATACAATATTAATTATAACTAAAATATAGTAACAGATTAAAAGACAAAGTCTTAGGAAGGTAAATCTTTTAAAAATAAAATACAATTTAACTAAAATATAAATAAACTAAAAAAACAGATTAAAATACTTAAAGTCTTAGGAAGGTAAAAAGTTACGTCGCGAGATGACTCACAGTGGCAAGTATCAAGCGCTTGTGAATTCGCGTTGATTTTCTTGTATATTCAACTTTACAATCAAAATAATTTCTCCATCTTTGATGGCTAGATAATGTATTATGTCCACTGCCAGTGAATAGCCTTAGTATATTTTGTCGTAGGAAAAATTCAACAGATTAAAAAATATTAGAAAACCTGTTTTAACTAAAATCAAAGGCTATACTAGTAAAAGTGCATATAAGATCGCTCAAATCACCTAGTTACTCACATTCGAATACATTACCCCTCCTCTCATTGACAGGTAACATAATTATATTTAAATAAGGTAGGTATGTTCACTGCAGATGTCTTTACCATTCATTATTATATCTGATAAAAAATCTTTTTAGGAAGAACATTTTACCTAATCTCTATCTCTTCTCTATATTGAAACGCTCTCCTATGGTACTCCGATGACTAATCATCACGCTTATGATAATCCTGGTCACGGCACCAATTTGTAATGATACTATATGCTATGGGGTGTGATGAAAAAGACCCCAACATATATAAAATTATAACATCCTGGTCACGGCACCAATTGAAACGATACCCCTATGCTATATGGGATGTGGTGAGAAAGACCCCAACATATATAAATTTATAACATCCTGGTCACGTGAACCAATTGAAACGATCTACTACTATGCAATGATAACTAATCATCATGCTTATGATAAACCTGGTCACGTGGACCAATTTGTAACACTATCATGGTAGTGACGTTACAAGCTAATATTAAGCTTAAGAGGACATTAAATGTCTTTGGCCTTATAATTGTGATCGTCTAGTATAAAGGAAGGACTCTACGTTGTGTTTGATTTTTGTTTCAGAGTAACTTCGGTTCTTTTATGGTATGCCGGAGGAAAGACATAGTATATGTTATTAGAAGCCTTGATTTCTATATAAACTCTAACTAACATCCTATCTAGTCATTAATTTAAAATAACATCTCTGCACAATAACATTAAATTACTGAAATTAATTTATCCTAAGATTTAATTGAAAGATATTTACACTTCCAGTGATATAAATACTATAGATAACCAACTTCTGGAATACTATTAAAAGGAAAGAAAGATATAACACCTTATAATTAACTTATTTAGAATTAATAAGACTTAGTAAATTACACTTACCAGTGATTTAAATACTAAAGATAGCTAACTTCTGGAATGCTGTTAAAAGGAAAGAAAGATATAACACCTTATAATTAACTTATTTAGAATTAATAAGATTTAGTATCCTAAAATTTAATTATAAAGATATTTACACTTACCAGTGATATAAACACTATAGATAACTAACTTCAGGAAAATCATTATGAAAAGGAAAGAAAGATATTAAACTTTATAACACCTTATTAGTAAATTATTTAGGAATTAATGAAAATTTAGTAAATTAGAACCGTTAAGAATAAATAGTAATAGACTTATTTATTTAGAAATAGCTATCACCTATTGTTTAACTAAATATCTGACGTCTCCTTAAGAATGTGTAAATTATAATTGCTAATATTTTTAGTGAATCTAGATAGCTAAAATGGAAATAAAGTTAAATAATTATATATAGGATATTCTATAATGACATTGATTAATTGAATAGTGTCTAAGTTTCTTTTACATGTATTTTTAGTTCAAACCTGATATAATAGATAGATTCTAATATCTCTAAACAAATGAAATAAATAAAAATATATAAGTAAATGAAATAATGTGTAGTGTTTGTTTGTATGTGTTAATCTGTTAGGATAGGGTTTATAGGTTTTAAGGAATTAAAAGGCCGGGTTCAACTGAACCCGGGGGGTCGCTTCCACCAAGCCCCTCCGACCCCAATCCAATCCACACCGTGCTGAAGGCTCTAAATTAAATTAGGCACAACGTTGGTGCTATCCAATCAAAAGAAAGGTAGTAGGTAGGAAATGAGAGTACCCAATTTTCTACAATAAGTTAGACGGAAATATATCCTGTCTAACAAATGCTTGTTTCATACCGCTGCAGCAAAATCATGCAATGACTGTATTTGAGTAATCCCTTGGGACGTCATACAGACATAACCAGTGAATTACTAGAGTTGATGCAAATACCAAGCTGTAATCAGACATGGTATTAAGATGTGTTCCACGTGAACAAAAGGAGGTCGTGTCTACTGATCTTTTCATTGTGTGCTTACTAGCCCATACGGGAACTTCGGTCATACAACTACTTTGAAATTCGATCACGAAACCTAACACTTTTGCCACAATTGGATTGTGTAGTGTAATTTCCCATAGGAAGGACCTACTGAGTTACGGGTCTATAGTCAGCTATATTGTCAAGCCTCGCCACCATTGTGAGATGGGTCGTCGGCGACTAGCGACAGGCGACAGCGCAACCTTTCGAGTGTCCTATAAGGAAGTAAAAAATAATTAAAGGTATAAGACCAACGTGTAGAGTAGGTGTATTGTGTAGGTTTGTCCTTGCATGACTCACAGCATTCAATGAAACAGCATTCATTAACCAGAATAGGTTGTTCAATTGAAACATTGAACCAGTAATTAAGTTGTTAAACATTTGAATATATCAGGCTCTCTTAGGAACTGAATGGATTTATCAAAGGACATGGTAGTGTCGAGAGATAAATAAAACAATTAAAATATAACATATTCATTTACTCAATCAGAACCTCTGAGAGTGTCTCATTTTCACAATGAAAAGAGAATGTATATTTAATAGGTTTTATGATCCATCAATGTTTGTATGTTTGAAAAACACAAGAGGACTTGATTAAGGCTTGGCTTAAATCTCAGTAAATCCGCCTTGGGACTTAACAGAGACTGTCCACAAAAATTAGCAATAAATTAATTGGAAAAGTGAATATGTTTCTCTATTAGTATAAATAGAACTACATACCACTGACCAAATATAAATCACTAACTCTTGTTGCAGTTCAAACAACTACCATACACTAGGTGTATGATGAAGCTTGTCCATATCTCTCATCAAAGATGAGGAATTCTTATCAAAGATAAGTAAACGTACGTATAGTATTTACCAAGAACATAGTTCAGTTAGGCAAATACGAACGCAGAGGTTGGTAGGAAGTACTCGCAACTTTCTTTACTAGATAGACCTAGATTAGGAACTACCTAGCATCGATGACGCGAAGAACTGTGGCTTAGACAGGCCTTGCCTTATAGGGAAACCTATAATAAAACACTGGCGAATACAAACATTTATGGATTCACCTTAACATAGTTTATTTAGTTCAATTAAAGTCATCGTGAGAATGAGACACTCCAGTCTACCAGATACCTCGTTTCGACACCTATTTAAGAACATAAATTCTTAAATCAATGTTCAAAACTACAATAGTTGTGTAATGTCATAGATCAGTGTATAATACCTCATCTTAGAATGAATTCAAGAGCTAAAAGCATCCTTGAACGCACTCATTCAAGACTACAACCACTTTGTTACCTCGTTCCAACATATATTTAACAACTACAAGTCCTTAAATTAATGTTTGAACTACAAAAATTTGTGTAATGTCAAAATGAAGCCAAATATACATATATATATATATATATATATACATATACATACATACATATACATTCATTAGAAGTATATTTATATGTAGAGAATATTCAATAAGATACAACAACTAATCATTAGTTTGTTTATAGGTCATATTTTCCTAGAATTATTCACCACTCTATTTACTTCCAAAGTAATGACATAGTAAAGTTTCATTTCATTATTTAAATACACCCTAACGAAAATCTATTTAACCCTTAATATCTAATATGATAGTTTTAACCAAGATTCATTCAATTTATATATATACTTTAAAGTCAAACAGATGTAATTTCATTTTAGTCTAACAACATCGTATTGTGGTTATTTACTTAAATTAGATTTCCTTTTATCAGTTAAATTCAATATAATTATGGTCATAAAGCTTATTTCATAATAATTCCATTCATAAATCAATCAATAATTAATAATATCAATGTAAACCTTTTCATAATTATTTTATTCAATTATCAATCAATAATTAATAATATCAATGTAAACCTAGATAATAATTCCTTTCAATAATCAATAATTAATAGTTTCGATGTAAACCTAACTAATAATTCATTTGATATCTTTTATTAAAAATCTCCGTAAAAATTATAAAAATCAGTAAAAGAAACACAACATGCAGAAACCCAAACATGCAAATAAATAAAAAATTAATGCATTCGAACCAATCAGGAGCGCTTCTTCACAGGTCTTTCACTGAATTTATTTAGCGGATTACAATTAAAATTTTATAATAACGAATTGCACTTAATAATAATCAGTAAAATTAAGTTAAAACTAATTCGCGGACTAACTGAAGCTACATAGCCACACTCAGCCGGCTTATGCTAATGAAATCTCTGAATCAAATCTAAAAAATACTTTTTAGGTATTTCTATCTTTAATCTAAGTCAGAGTTCCATAGCTTAGCCGGCCAAGAGGCCGCGGCGGCCGCGGAGGCCTACGTACTCCGAATTCAAATTTGAATGTCAAACTGACTCCCCGAATTCAAACTCCCATCGTATTTATTCAAAAATCTCGCGTCTGTTTTTCCCCCACCCTTACACGTTCACCAATGCGCTCTGCAGTGATACCATACACTCAGCAATTCCCGTGTCACAAGGAAATTTGGATATCTTTGGTTCATTGCCGTGTTCAAAGATACGGCATTCCAATGTATAATTGTTTCTTCCTAATAATTATAGTGCAACACAAAACCAAGGAATAAAATTATTACACAAAAAACAAGGAATAAAATTATTACTTCTCAAAAATTGAGCTTTACTGGCTGTAAGCACTTTTATCCGATCCAAAGGAAATTGCGTAAATCAATTAAACAAAACCACAACAAAGATAAACAATATAAAGGGAAAACCCAATATACATTGAATAAAGCTGAAGGAAAAATTGTTAGTTACGATAAATTTGTATGACGGTTGTGGAGAATAATGTATTATTCAACCGATTTCGAAAGGGAAATTATTTAACCAATCATTGTCATTTTTAACCTTACGTGTTAATGTAAAGTAAATACACGGCAATTTTGTAGTTTTTATTTCAAAACAAGGTAACTTAAAACCTTGTGTTGGCAACTCTGGCCGGTTTTTTGTTTGTTGTGACTTCCACAAAAAACTGTTCCACGGCTAGTTTTGAACCCTTAGGCCCGGGTTCCACTGTTTAATAAAGCTATGCTTTGCTTAATCGAATTTATAATTCGATTCTAATCTTGGCTTTCGTTTAATTATTATTACGAATTACCCGAATGAGAACATAGCAAAGTGCTGTTTTAAGACTTTTCCAGGCAATCCCTTTAAAATTCCTCTCCGTAACAAACATCCTCATACTTCAAGGAACACAACAAAAAAGAATTAGTGCAATCGGTTCAGCCGTTATTCTCTAACTGCGTTTAGTTTATGTTAGTGAAATGCAATTTCCAGCTCTAAACTTTGTTAAATGCGTAAACCGACTTTACGTCGAATCAATCGCGATCATCTCAATCAGTGGAAACTGGCCCTTAGAACATTCCACCGCATCTGTCAACACAAAATTTTAAGCCTGTCTCGAATATAAAATTTACCACTCTAATATTTTAACAACTAGCTAAAACTGTTTGAGTTCCCAGCAATAAATTCCTATTCTTAAGTACAACTTAAAATTTGAGTCCCTTAATGGATTAGAGCAATTTTTGTACATTAACTTGACTGTTTTATGTTTACGTGTCAACTCACATTTCAATTTATGCGTTTGTAATCTTAAGTATAACTAAAATTTATGGCACCAATAACTTAGAACTAAATCGTGTTTACGTGTTACGTTACAATCGCCCCTTAATTATATAATGTAGTTTATCGTAATTATTAATTAATCACAACAACGTAATCAAATAACACAATTCTGTATCACGTTACTTCTCAACTGATAGGACACTCATGAATCCTTACATTCAGCTTCAATCAACAGCACTTAGAAACATACTCTTCTCCCAAACATCCAACCTCTCATCAATCATACTACTAGCGTTATATTCAATGGTTAAAATCAAAATAATCAATTCCAACCAACCATTCCAGCTCCTTCACCCACTCTCACACTCACATAGATCCAATCTGATTTGAATTCCTACATCTAGGCTCAATTTTATCTTATAACAATACACATATTGTTTTTAAAATATAAAATCCGGCTCTCAATGTTAAATATACAACTTAACAGAGTGCAGTTCATCTTATTTTAGAGGAGATGGGGACTTTTAGGCTAAAATGTATTAAGTACAGATATGGTTTTAAAAAATTGGTCATATATATATATTTTTTTTTATAAAATATAAAATATCAGCTCAATTCTGAATCTGGAGGCTGAGAAAAATGAAAAAGATAGTTTTCGTCAAATTAATTGGGTATCGATTTAACTATAATCGATTATAGCATTTAAAAAAAATTTGCACTAGTTAATTAACTCAAAGTATCCAGATACACAATTGAAGTTATATACAATAAAGTGTATCTAAATAAAGTTACATTAATATCGAAGAAAAAAAAATTAATCTCTGATAAACCCAAATTATTATCGATTTCGTATCGATTAAAAATAAATCATAATTATCTTTAATAACAGCTTTGACAGCTGACTGATATTGAAACTGTGTGCCCCATCATGGTCCCGTCACTGTCACTTGTTTCATGTAATCATGTTTATAATTGTTTAATGTTTTCAGTGTATTCAGATGCATCCTGAGTCCATTCCTGATATTTATTTATGGTTTCAAGTGATTGATATTTGTAATGATATAATATGATAACCTTTAGTGCTTCAGGAACTTAGTGATTTTCCATAGACATTGTAACATAACCTCAATTTTACAAAACGTCTAATAACTCCGCTCTTAAATAGCCAAAATGTACAGAATTTCAGCAAGGAATCAATAAGCGTAAATACATTAATTGGTACTATTTCATTACGTTATATTTTACATTGCATTTCGGCCCAAGAATGTATGGAATCATATCCGTTTCCTTTCAGAATGAATAAATTAAAATATTTGAATACAATTGCACAATTCATATCTAATACTAATATGAATTGGTGATATGTTGTTTAGTATATTGCAGTACTTGGACAACTCGTATTGCAAACAGTCAAGCTTTATGGTCTGACCTATATTTTTGCAATTCAATTTAGATTGAATATAACTTAAAATGTTCAGTTAATTTTGTGAAGAAATGACCGCCCTACTCCCCACCAACTATTTTTATTAAGCTAGCGCTTAATAAGTATTTGATGAAAGAAAAAAAAAAATTATATATGACTTAGTAGTCCGTTGAAAATTAAATTATTATTTCTATTAAGCTAGCGCTTAATAGGTTAAGTAATGATGAAAAAAAAATTAATATATGACTTAATAGTCAATTGAAAATTAAATTGTTATATAATTATGTGAGAACTTTTAAGCGCTCCAATAAAATTAGTTGAGTCATTTCCCTGACCCATCATTACCTTAATTTTATTTTTATTCATAACTAAACCTAATTACAATTTCACTTATCTAACTTATTACTATCTATTTTAATCATTTAATTACTATCTTAATAACCTAATCTTTTACTTATATATCTAACTTATTTAAGTGCAATTCATTTTATAAAATCATCTATAGTTTCGACATTAATTTATTGTGAAATATAATAATTCTTCAATAAGTTTATTGATATTCTAGTTTAAAATCTATCCTTTTCAATTCCACATTATTAATTCAATTGTTTATATCAACAGTTAACATTTAAGCGCAATTCATTTCCTTACAAAATCAACTATAGTTTTGACATTAAATTATTGTGAAAATATAATAAATCTTCAATAAGTTTATTGATATTCTAGTTTAAAATCTATCCTTTTCAATTCCACATTATTAATTCAATTGTTTATATCAACAGTTAAACATTGATAACATCTATAATTGATCGTGATCAATTTATTATTGATAATATCTATTTAAATGTATTGTATTAAAGTTTCCTCTAATTTCTTTAGTTATAGGGTCCATTAATGTGTAAACATTTGCAAATGGAATCGCACTAACTACATAAGGTCCTTCATACAGCAATTGAAACTTTTTTATAAGTTTCTTTTGAGCCTCTGACTTATTTACTTTACGAATTTTTACATAATCTCCAATCTGAAATTCAATTAAACGATGGGACCTATTGAATTTAGTTTGTCGTTTAATACTGTTATCTTTTAAATTTTTCCTAACTTGACTTCTAATTTGATTAATATCTTTAGACTTATTTAATTGAGGTAAACAACTATCAAATGACATGTCATTACTCATTCCATATAATATTTCATTAGGAGTAAATCCCGTACTTTCATGAAATGTGTTGTTATATAATGTTTCGATTTTATTTAATATCGTTGTCCAACTTTTATGATTTTTATGGCAATATGTTCGAAATAAACGTCCTAGTTCTCTGTTAACCCTTTCTGTCGTATTAGGTCGAGGATTTCTTACAGTTGTAAATATAGGTTTTATACCCATATCTTTTAAAGTTTGTTTCCAACTTTCAGATGAAAATTGACTACCATTATCAGTCATAATTACTTTAGGCTTAATTATTTTAACAAATTGTTTTAACTTTGTAATAACTGAACGAGAAGTGGCTTTAGACAAATCATATAATTTAACAAATTTACTAAATGAATCCTGAATTACAAGTATATAAGCAGAACCAAACCGTCCTTTCGGCAATGGTCCATATAAGTCTGCCATAACTAAGTCACCTATTTCTTCTGTCACAATAGATTTACATTTGCCTACATATTTTATATTATCACTTTTAGAAACTTGACAGAGATGACAAGTCTTTAATAATACTTTAACTGTTCTATGCATATTAGGAAAATAGAATCTATCTTTAATATATTTGAGTACCTTAAAAACCCCTTGATGTCCCATTTCTTTATGAATTTGAGAAATTACTTCCTTTTGTAACTGAGAGGGTAAGTAAATTACATGTTTATCTGAATCAACTTTAAAATATAACACTCCATTCTTGATATAACAGCGCTTAGCAATATTATTTATTCTACCACTATGATTATTACTAATATTATTTATAATATCCATTATCAACTGTACTTCATTATCATTAGATTGAAAACTAGATATATTTTTTAAGTTTGTTATTAATGTTTTATTTTTATTAATTTCCATATAATGTATTTCAGGACAATAGATTCTATCTTCTTGTATCATTGATGAATCAGGTGGGAACCTAGATAACACATCAACAGCGACATTATCTCTACCTTTTATATGTTCGATACTATAATCGAATTGTTCGAGAAACAATATCCACCTAATTATTCGACTATTATACAATTTCCATGTCCTAACAAACGTCAATGCTTTGTGATCAGTTCTAATTATAAGCTTTGCGCCCCTCAAATAGGTTTCAAACTTCCTTAAACAATAGATTATAGCCCAGAACTCTTGTTCAGTAACAGTCCATCTTAATTCGGCGCCCCTAAGAGATCTGCTACAATAGCCTAATATTTTCATTTCCCTTTGTTCATCGTACTGAAATAAAACCCCCGCAAGACCTACTCCCGAACTATCTGTTTGTAAATAAAAAGGTTTAGACATATCCGGATGATGCAACATTATTGTCTTTAAAAAACTGTTTTTCAATTTTTCAAAGGCTACTTGTGCTTCTGAAGTCCATGTCCATCCTTTACTCTTTTTTAATAATTGGCATAAAGGTTGAATTATACTATTATAATCAGGAATGAACCGCCTATAATAATTACAGAGTCCTAAAAATGCTCTTAAATGTTTTATTTTCTTGGGAACTGGGAAATTCTTAATTGACTCTATTTTTTCTGGATCAGTTTTAATTCCCTCGGTAGAAATAATATGTCCTAACATTTTAACTTCTTTACATATGAATTTACATTTTTCAAGATTACATGTTAATCCCGCTGACTTTAATTTGTTTAGTATTATATCAATATGTTCTAAATGTTCATTTAACGTTCCTTGAGTTAAGATAGCAAGGTCATCTAAATAATTCACGCAAAAATGTCTAACCTCAGGCCCTAATATTAAGTCCATAGCTCTACTGAAACTACCTACTGAAGTCTTAAGTCCTTGTGGTAAAACATTGTACATATAAGATTTTCCATTAAATGTGAACCCGGTATACTTTTTACTATCCTCAGAAATGGCAATTTGAAAATATGCATTATTCAAATCTATTATACTAATATAGTTAACCCCGTGAAATGAATTTAAAACATCTATTTGCATTGGAGGTGCTTCCGACTCAGCTATCATGTATTTATTGATTTCACGTGCATCTAGTAAAACTCTAATTGAACCATCAGATTTTAAGGTGTAAGTTAACGGACTACAATACGGTGTTGAACCTCTAGATATTATTCCCATATCAACCATTTCGGCTAATTTTTCTTCCATTTTTTTTCTATACGCGTACGGAACGGGGTAAGACCGTTTAATTATTGGACTATGATCCATCATTTTGATAATATGTTGATAACAATTAGCTCTACCTAACCTTTTAACAAATACTTCGCTATATTTAATTAGAATCTGTTTTAATTTATTTAATTGAATTCCTTTAAGAGGTGTACCCGTCTTTATTTCTTGTAAATATTTATTGAAATCAAAACTATTATCTACCTTTGTAATATCACAAATTCTCCTTTCCTCAAAATTATATTTAATAAACGGAATTAATACTCGTTGATCTCTATGTTCGATAACTAACCCTATGGATGGCTCTTGTAATTTAATATTAACATTATTTGCCATAAGCCAGTCAAATCCTAATATCATTGAATGAACTAATTTTGGTACTATAAAAAATCTAATCTCTAAATCAATTACCCCAAATCTTACAGGCAATAAAACCATTTGTTGTATTTTAGCACTCTTTTGTCCTACTGCTCCACGTATCTGAATCGGCTTAACAGGTAACATGTCTAATTTGTTCCCAGTTAATGATTTTAAAGATTCCCAAAATGATTCTGAAATGCAGGTTATGTCACTCCCTGTATCGACTAGACATATGACTCGTTTACCAGATACTATCACTTCAATCTCAGATTTAATTATTTCTAATTTATCCGCGGTAATATTATCTTCCTCGTCAAATAATGAAAAAACTGCTTCGGTTTGTACTAACGACTCATTATCTATTTCCGATTGATTTTTTAATGTTTGTATGATTTTATACTTGAAATCTGTTGAATTATTTTTATTTAATCCTGAGCCTAACCCTGATTTGCAATATTGTCCCTTAGCTATGATTGGTTTACGTATACCATTATTATGTCTACCTAATGTCTGTCCAGGCTCCCACCCGAGTTTAAGCATAATTCTTAAAGCTACTGATGTACTGTTCGCCCCTACTAACGTTGATGTACCGGGGTCTGTCACATCAACACTTATTAGTTTAAATTCTCTGTTGATACAGAGTTTTCTATAGAAACATTGTTATCATTATCTACTCTATTTGTACCTTTAATGCTATTCTTCTTGTTTGGTATCACCTTACTCATTAATCTAGTGTTCATAATTCGCTTCCGGTTGAGACCGCCTCTGCCATTCTGCTGTTGAACTGCCATCTCAGATCTTTGAACGCTGCTAGAATAGGCATTAATGCCACTACTGAAGTTATTTTGCTTATTAATGTTATCTAACTTTCGTAAAAACTCCGTAGCTTGAAGAATCGATGTGTAATTACTTGTTGACCAAGCATATTGAACATCTTTAGGAAAATGATTCATAATGTCGTTTATTAATTGTCTCTCTTGAATAGGATACGTCAACATCTTCGCTTGTCCACATAAAGTAATGAAATGGCTTAACATAGACTGGACTCCGTCCCACGAATTCTGACTGATTCGTCTTCTTAATTCATTCTGCTCAGCCTCGCCCCAATAGGTGTCTAAAAAATCCCTTTTGAAGTCTTCAAACACTGTCCATCTATCTCTATAAATACGCGCCCAATTTCGCGATTCATTTTCAAGACAATCCATGACAATGTCTATTATATCTCTCGCCTCTGGTGCAGACCTTCTTAAATAAGCAGTCAGGTCTTCGATGAACGTCACAGGATGTTTTCCCTTAAATGGAAACTTAGGTCTTTCCGTAGGCATCTGCGCCACTGGATAGTATACCGTTGATGTTCCCGGCTGTATGATAGGTTGAATAAAATTTTCTCGCGGCATAACATTGTCCGATGATCCACTAGGAGTAGACATTCTATTTTCCAACTCCGAGATTCTATTATTGATGTTATTCATTGCCTTTTCCACCATTCGAGATATGTATTGTAAAGAATTAATCTTCCTTACTTTAGTAGCAGGTCTAACTGCAGACACTCGCTTGTTATTAGAATTGGTTGTCTTGGTTCCAACAGGACTAGCTTTAGGTTGACGCCTAGGCATTGTTATAGATTTAATTTGCTTCAAATGTATCACTGATAATGTTTATCTAAATTTTAATTAATTTATTTTAAACTAAAAAAAATTCACTGCACTCTTATTTAATTTGAGTTTAATTTAAATAAACTTTCCAAATGTTCACACAAAAACTATCTCTTTCTAATCACCTTTTAAACTTCTAATATTTTATTGAAATTTTATCAAGTCGACCGGAATCTGCAATATTAAAACTTAGTTTTAATTTTAAAATATTAAATGTTTACAAGTTTAATTAAAATTCAACTATCATACTTCAAATGAAATATGACAACTTCATTTCTTCTCTAGTATTCATTGATAACATTCTTAACAAACATCAATTCCATTCCATTCACACCAAACAATACATCCATCAACAAAAGAATAATAAAACTATCACAGTGAAATCATAATAATTAGAAAATATCTCAAATCCTCATAAATGTTAACTGCCAAATTCATACTATCCCTAATCGTCCTTATTATAATAAATACTACAGTTTATATTTTTACTTGAAATTCAATTCACTCGGATTGAACTCACTACCTTGCATATGACATTCAATACCCTTATCCACTGAACCATTGTATACAATTTATAAAATCACAACCACGCCATCTTTGTTTCACAATAAACACTTCCATATCTACACTCGATACTACGCCATTTCTATTTCAAAACCTACCTTTCAATACCACTCACTCTCAACAGATGGCGTTACTGACATGAGACATTTTGAAATTCTTTCAGCGCCATCTACGAACACATAGCACAACCATCCATAACTTCCGTAAGCAACTCGATATTAATTCACGTTTGTCCACCAGATGTCGCTACCAACCCTACTACAATTTTATTGTCGCTATTAATTCACGCTTGTTCAATACATTTAAAACCACACATCCTCTGATATAAATACTAATAATTAACAAGGTTAATATAAAATTCTATTCAATTCAAATTTGAAATAAAAGTTCCCTCCCTTTGACAATTGACAGTTCAAAAATACGAAGAAAGCTAACAAATAATAATAAATTAATATAATATAATAAATTGTTCATAAAAAAATGTTCTATATTTTTCCCCAATAATGTCTTATTAATATTTAAAAAACAAGAACTTTTTCAAAAGAATTTATTGTAACCGGTTTTGAAACGCAATCTTTAATGTCACAAACTAGTTAAAAGTTATATATAATCTATGGTCACAACCACATATTTTTGATTTTAATTAAGTAGTTCTGTAATTCTGTACGAACTGATAATTGATTATTTATAAGCAAATTTATTGGCTCTTTAGTATATTAAAATAGAATTTAAGTATAGTATATTGAGCTATTGTGACTAAAAGATACAAAGAACGCTTATTGAAATAAAAGGACAAGTTCTACAACATTAACAATCAAATCCAAGGATTCAACAACCGGCCATTGATGTTATAGTTCTTATGAATGCTATGTCATTCGGTAAGCTATACTCTTTTTATAAATAAAATTATCTTAAACAGTTCCAGTCCATTCCTAAAATTCAAAGTCAAAATAACCCTGTTACCTTCATAGCCTAATTCAATTTCTATTTAACCAGTACATTCTAGCACACATGACTAAAATGCACTGAATTTCTATACTTTAAAATCTGTTATTTAAACTAAGTATAATTTGCTATGATGGCAATGACTACACTTAATTATTTTTAAAATCTAACATTAAAATGAATAAATATACCAAAATACATAGTTTTTCCTGTACAGTCTTTGTAAATAAATGAATAAAAGTTAATTCCACAGTTAGTTAATATTATAATTAATTTCCAATTTGCACTAACTATAATATTAATACATTCTATCTTCACATTATGTCCGCATATTTTTAATACTATTGAATACTACCATTTCAGCCTAACATCCATGTACATCTAACCAGCCCGGATGTTCAACGCATACTATTGGGACCAATTTCAACAAAAAGGAATTTACTTCAGCGTCAGTGACCAAATGTGACAAAATAAGTTTAAATTGTACATAACCTAGAATAATTTGTATCTGTAAGTAATATTAAAATTTACTGCAGGCTTTTATTTAATAATTCCCTAACAATATTTAATTAATACAATCTAAATTTTATTAACTTTCCTAGCAATGTCTACTGATTGATGATAATATCATAATAATCAAATAATAATTAGATATGCTTAAAACATACTTCAATATACTACTAGGCAATTTAGTAATGTTGTGTAGGTAGATACTTTCATGTAATTTCATGAATAAATAATTATTTAAATATGTAACTATCCATCATTAGTAATAATACATGAACAGTAGGCTGTTATGGTCGGACCTTTTAAAACTTATTACTGGGAAACTTAATGCAACTTTTAAGTATTAAAACTTCTCTTCAATATTACTCTTAAAACAGACCTATTTAGATTTATGTACCTAACTGTAATTCTAACTGTACCAAGATGCTATATATATATATAGGTCCATTCTTAGATTGTCTAAAACAAGTTAATGTGTTTACATAATATAAATTTAATAGGTTTAGCTTATTTTGTGTAAAATGAACTTAAAAGAGTTGTTAAATAATACGTTTTGTGTTTTCTTTAAGATGCAATCAATAAGTACATGTATATTCTTGTTATCTATCAGTACGATTGTGCAACTATTATCATTTTATCACTGGCATTACATTTATTCACTATAAATGTTTTGAAAAGTTACTTTAAAGCTTCTAAGATACTCGCTTACTTCGGCATTTGTGCAACCATAAAAATCCTGGTCACGGCACCAATTGAAACGCTCTCCTATGGTACTCCGATGACTAATCATCACGCTTATGATAATCCTGGTCACGGCACCAATTTGTAATGATACTATATGCTATGGGGTGTGATGAAAAAGACCCCAACATATATAAAATTATAACATCCTGGTCACGGCACCAATTGAAACGATACCCCTATGCTATATGGGATGTGGTGAGAAAGACCCCAACATATATAAATTTATAACATCCTGGTCACGTGAACCAATTGAAACGATCTACTACTATGCAATGATAACTAATCATCATGCTTATGATAAACCTGGTCACGTGGACCAATTTGTAACACTATCATGGTAGTGACGTTACAAGCTAATATTAAGCTTAAGAGGACATTAAATGTCTTTGGCCTTATAATTGTGATCGTCTAGTATAAAGGAAGGACTCTACGTTGTGTTTGATTTTTGTTTCAGAGTAACTTCGGTTCTTTTATGGTATGCCGGAGGAAAGACATAGTATATGTTATTAGAAGCCTTGATTTCTATATAAACTCTAACTAACATCCTATCTAGTCATTAATTTAAAATAACATCTCTGCACAATAACATTAAATTACTGAAATTAATTTATCCTAAGATTTAATTGAAAGATATTTACACTTCCAGTGATATAAATACTATAGATAACCAACTTCTGGAATACTATTAAAAGGAAAGAAAGATATAACACCTTATAATTAACTTATTTAGAATTAATAAGACTTAGTAAATTACACTTACCAGTGATTTAAATACTAAAGATAGCTAACTTCTGGAATGCTGTTAAAAGGAAAGAAAGATATAACACCTTATAATTAACTTATTTAGAATTAATAAGATTTAGTATCCTAAAATTTAATTATAAAGATATTTACACTTACCAGTGATATAAACACTATAGATAACTAACTTCAGGAAAATCATTATGAAAAGGAAAGAAAGATATTAAACTTTATAACACCTTATTAGTAAATTATTTAGGAATTAATGAAAATTTAGTAAATTAGAACCGTTAAGAATAAATAGTAATAGACTTATTTATTTAGAAATAGCTATCACCTATTGTTTAACTAAATATCTGACGTCTCCTTAAGAATGTGTAAATTATAATTGCTAATATTTTTAGTGAATCTAGATAGCTAAAATGGAAATAAAGTTAAATAATTATATATAGGATATTCTATAATGACATTGATTAATTGAATAGTGTCTAAGTTTCTTTTACATGTATTTTTAGTTCAAACCTGATATAATAGATAGATTCTAATATCTCTAAACAAATGAAATAAATAAAAATATATAAGTAAATGAAATAATGTGTAGTGTTTGTTTGTATGTGTTAATCTGTTAGGATAGGGTTTATAGGTTTTAAGGAATTAAAAGGCCGGGTTCAACTGAACCCGGGGGGTCGCTTCCACCAAGCCCCTCCGACCCCAATCCAATCCACACCGTGCTGAAGGCTCTAAATTAAATTAGGCACAACGTTGGTGCTATCCAATCAAAAGAAAGGTAGTAGGTAGGAAATGAGAGTACCCAATTTTCTACAATAAGTTAGACGGAAATATATCCTGTCTAACAAATGCTTGTTTCATACCGCTGCAGCAAAATCATGCAATGACTGTATTTGAGTAATCCCTTGGGACGTCATACAGACATAACCAGTGAATTACTAGAGTTGATGCAAATACCAAGCTGTAATCAGACATGGTATTAAGATGTGTTCCACGTGAACAAAAGGAGGTCGTGTCTACTGATCTTTTCATTGTGTGCTTACTAGCCCATACGGGAACTTCGGTCATACAACTACTTTGAAATTCGATCACGAAACCTAACACTTTTGCCACAATTGGATTGTGTAGTGTAATTTCCCATAGGAAGGACCTACTGAGTTACGGGTCTATAGTCAGCTATATTGTCAAGCCTCGCCACCATTGTGAGATGGGTCGTCGGCGACTAGCGACAGGCGACAGCGCAACCTTTCGAGTGTCCTATAAGGAAGTAAAAAATAATTAAAGGTATAAGACCAACGTGTAGAGTAGGTGTATTGTGTAGGTTTGTCCTTGCATGACTCACAGCATTCAATGAAACAGCATTCATTAACCAGAATAGGTTGTTCAATTGAAACATTGAACCAGTAATTAAGTTGTTAAACATTTGAATATATCAGGCTCTCTTAGGAACTGAATGGATTTATCAAAGGACATGGTAGTGTCGAGAGATAAATAAAACAATTAAAATATAACATATTCATTTACTCAATCAGAACCTCTGAGAGTGTCTCATTTTCACAATGAAAAGAGAATGTATATTTAATAGGTTTTATGATCCATCAATGTTTGTATGTTTGAAAAACACAAGAGGACTTGATTAAGGCTTGGCTTAAATCTCAGTAAATCCGCCTTGGGACTTAACAGAGACTGTCCACAAAAATTAGCAATAAATTAATTGGAAAAGTGAATATGTTTCTCTATTAGTATAAATAGAACTACATACCACTGACCAAATATAAATCACTAACTCTTGTTGCAGTTCAAACAACTACCATACACTAGGTGTATGATGAAGCTTGTCCATATCTCTCATCAAAGATGAGGAATTCTTATCAAAGATAAGTAAACGTACGTATAGTATTTACCAAGAACATAGTTCAGTTAGGCAAATACGAACGCAGAGGTTGGTAGGAAGTACTCGCAACTTTCTTTACTAGATAGACCTAGATTAGGAACTACCTAGCATCGATGACGCGAAGAACTGTGGCTTAGACAGGCCTTGCCTTATAGGGAAACCTATAATAAAACACTGGCGAATACAAACATTTATGGATTCACCTTAACATAGTTTATTTAGTTCAATTAAAGTCATCGTGAGAATGAGACACTCCAGTCTACCAGATACCTCGTTTCGACACCTATTTAAGAACATAAATTCTTAAATCAATGTTCAAAACTACAATAGTTGTGTAATGTCATAGATCAGTGTATAATACCTCATCTTAGAATGAATTCAAGAGCTAAAAGCATCCTTGAACGCACTCATTCAAGACTACAACCACTTTGTTACCTCGTTCCAACATATATTTAACAACTACAAGTCCTTAAATTAATGTTTGAACTACAAAAATTTGTGTAATGTCAAAATGAAGCCAAATATACATATATATATATATATACATATACATACATACATATACATTCATTAGAAGTATATTTATATGTAGAGAATATTCAATAAGATACAACAACTAATCATTAGTTTGTTTATAGGTCATATTTTCCTAGAATTATTCACCACTCTATTTACTTCCAAAGTAATGACATAGTAAAGTTTCATTTCATTATTTAAATACACCCTAACGAAAATCTATTTAACCCTTAATATCTAATATGATAGTTTTAACCAAGATTCATTCAATTTATATATATACTTTAAAGTCAAACAGATGTAATTTCATTTTAGTCTAACAACATCGTATTGTGGTTATTTACTTAAATTAGATTTCCTTTTATCAGTTAAATTCAATATAATTATGGTCATAAAGCTTATTTCATAATAATTCCATTCATAAATCAATCAATAATTAATAATATCAATGTAAACCTTTTCATAATTATTTTATTCAATTATCAATCAATAATTAATAATATCAATGTAAACCTAGATAATAATTCCTTTCAATAATCAATAATTAATAGTTTCGATGTAAACCTAACTAATAATTCATTTGATATCTTTTATTAAAAATCTCCGTAAAAATTATAAAAATCAGTAAAAGAAACACAACATGCAGAAACCCAAACATGCAAATAAATAAAAAATTAATGCATTCGAACCAATCAGGAGCGCTTCTTCACAGGTCTTTCACTGAATTTATTTAGCGGATTACAATTAAAATTTTATAATAACGAATTGCACTTAATAATAATCAGTAAAATTAAGTTAAAACTAATTCGCGGACTAACTGAAGCTACATAGCCACACTCAGCCGGCTTATGCTAATGAAATCTCTGAATCAAATCTAAAAAATACTTTTTAGGTATTTCTATCTTTAATCTAAGTCAGAGTTCCATAGCTTAGCCGGCCAAGAGGCCGCGGCGGCCGCGGAGGCCTACGTACTCCGAATTCAAATTTGAATGTCAAACTGACTCCCCGAATTCAAACTCCCATCGTATTTATTCAAAAATCTCGCGTCTGTTTTTCCCCCACCCTTACACGTTCACCAATGCGCTCTGCAGTGATACCATACACTCAGCAATTCCCGTGTCACAAGGAAATTTGGATATCTTTGGTTCATTGCCGTGTTCAAAGATACGGCATTCCAATGTATAATTGTTTCTTCCTAATAATTATAGTGCAACACAAAACCAAGGAATAAAATTATTACACAAAAAACAAGGAATAAAATTATTACTTCTCAAAAATTGAGCTTTACTGGCTGTAAGCACTTTTATCCGATCCAAAGGAAATTGCGTAAATCAATTAAACAAAACCACAACAAAGATAAACAATATAAAGGGAAAACCCAATATACATTGAATAAAGCTGAAGGAAAAATTGTTAGTTACGATAAATTTGTATGACGGTTGTGGAGAATAATGTATTATTCAACCGATTTCGAAAGGGAAATTATTTAACCAATCATTGTCATTTTTAACCTTACGTGTTAATGTAAAGTAAATACACGGCAATTTTGTAGTTTTTATTTCAAAACAAGGTAACTTAAAACCTTGTGTTGGCAACTCTGGCCGGTTTTTTGTTTGTTGTGACTTCCACAAAAAACTGTTCCACGGCTAGTTTTGAACCCTTAGGCCCGGGTTCCACTGTTTAATAAAGCTATGCTTTGCTTAATCGAATTTATAATTCGATTCTAATCTTGGCTTTCGTTTAATTATTATTACGAATTACCCGAATGAGAACATAGCAAAGTGCTGTTTTAAGACTTTTCCAGGCAATCCCTTTAAAATTCCTCTCCGTAACAAACATCCTCATACTTCAAGGAACACAACAAAAAAGAATTAGTGCAATCGGTTCAGCCGTTATTCTCTAACTGCGTTTAGTTTATGTTAGTGAAATGCAATTTCCAGCTCTAAACTTTGTTAAATGCGTAAACCGACTTTACGTCGAATCAATCGCGATCATCTCAATCAGTGGAAACTGGCCCTTAGAACATTCCACCGCATCTGTCAACACAAAATTTTAAGCCTGTCTCGAATATAAAATTTACCACTCTAATATTTTAACAACTAGCTAAAACTGTTTGAGTTCCCAGCAATAAATTCCTATTCTTAAGTACAACTTAAAATTTGAGTCCCTTAATGGATTAGAGCAATTTTTGTACATTAACTTGACTGTTTTATGTTTACGTGTCAACTCACATTTCAATTTATGCGTTTGTAATCTTAAGTATAACTAAAATTTATGGCACCAATAACTTAGAACTAAATCGTGTTTACGTGTTACGTTACAATATATATAAAAATGAATCGCTGAATGTGTTCCTAAGCGCAAATCTCGAGAGCGGCTGAACCAATTTCGCTAATTCTTTTTTTATAATATTCCTTAAAGTACGAGGATGGTTATTAAGGGGAGAAAAATTTAAAAAATTCCCTGAAAAAGTCTAAAAACAACACTTTTCTATATTCCCATACAAAAGATTCGTAATAATAGATACTTAAGTTAATTTGAACTTTAATAGGAGGGGTTCTGGGAAGGATAAGTATTTTAAAGAATCGACTGTTAGGCGGTACGAAGTTCGCCGGGTCAGCTAGTAAAATAAATAAATCCCTTTTAAGACGGTTCGAGGCAATAAAATGGATGAAAAATAGAACAGGTACTACACACTAGAAAACATTATCTTATCGCAAACTAGATCATCTATAATAATCACTACCAGTGTGCTCAAGTTTACTATTCTCATTATATATTTGATATTACCTACAGAAGATTAGTTTCTATCTAGTACACGCCTCGCTACTGGACGTCAATTATGATAATAACGCTATTAAATTGCAAATATCTTTTCGAAGCCGATTTATAGCGTTGACTTATTTACTAAGATGGAGCTGACGGGGAAGTTTTTTAATTTTAGAGCGTACCCTGTAGCCTAGGTAATAATCCGATTTTACGATATTTTTAACGCGCAATTCGTTTTTATGGAGAATTGATCCAAATAGATTGATTTTTTATAGCGATCTATCAGAAGATTATGTCATAAAAATCTTATAAAGCTTGAAAGAGGAATTATATACAAAATAAAATAAAAATAAAACTCCTCTTAAAAATAAAAACTGAACGGGAATGTTCTGTAAACGTCAGACTATCGGCCCAAAATTCTATTTTCTATTGAAGAGAAATTTTGTACCGTAAAACACTCAACTGCTCGATTTCGGGTCGATGAATAATTTTCCTACTAAGAAAAACGATCGTCAACAGATCTTTGTGATAATATTTGGGAACTTTGATGCACATTAGGTAAATCTAAAAGCACAAAAACCTAGTCCAGACGCAATAATAAATTATGGAAATAAGTCTGAACTAAGCTGAACTATACTGAAATAAGCTGACAAAAAATCAAGTTACTATTGGCGTTTAGAAACTTTCGTGTCGTATTTACCACGATGGTTGTCACGGGTTACTCATTGCATCAAATATTATTGATGTATAAATAATTATATATAATTCTTATACATTCGACTCAATCTCAAGGTTAAAGATCTTTATTTCTCATTTAAAACCATACAGTCATTTGCATGAGAAACAACAACACTTATATAACAGATTTAGTTACAGTCTAGTATGTAGGACCAGACCTGGTCTGTGATATTTGTTAAGCGTACAACCAACGCGTGAGAGAAGTTAAAAGGAGAAAAGAGAACAAAAAAATTGATAAAATAAAACGATTATAAAGAGATTCGTAGTCAAACCATTTCATTTTGTGTGATGTATTGTTTACCGCTTGAAAACAGTGATAGAGTCTGTGACCTGTATATGATGTGGCAACTTATTGAATAGCTGTGTCTTCTTTTTAAGGTCAATGCGAGTGTTTTGGGTAAAAGGCGCTCTTTATAAACATTTTTCTAAATATAAATTGAGCAATTGCGGCAAATTTAGAATGTCGTTTTGTTTTTTTTTTTTTTTTTTCCTAATAATAAAAAAAGAAAGTATACATTACTTGATAACGCATTGTTGAAAATATAACACTTTTAGACAACACGAACAATAAAAACAAAAGATAACGAGAAACCTTTTCAAAATTTCTATAAAAGTTCAAAAATCCTAAAATATTATTTGACTTAGAATGCAGGTAATTTGGACTATGGTGTCACTTTACGTGTGTACGTATAGATTTTTTTTTTCATATTTTATCCAATATTCTAATAATGCAATTTATAATCCAATATTCAACATAGATTTCAATCATCTACTAAATTTAAGTCAAAAAGTAAATTAATATTTACGTATATCAATTTGTATATGACATTTAATGTTAGAATTTATTGGTAGCCTAAACAAATAAGCCATATCAACAGAGGCTTATTGGGTAAACTCGTAAAACAGAGCCTTTTATATTAGCAAACAACGCTGGTGATTGGGAAACCTTATTGTATTATGAGAGCCTTAGTTTGCAGTTATTTTGATTTTTATTATCTTTACATTGGATATTGGGTCTCTTGTGGCTTTTAAAAAATAATGAATTTTAATAATTGATGATTAATGATACTTATTTTCCATGTACCATGAAAAAAAACAACCGCCTGTAATGCCAGGAGTATGACATCATCATCAGGAACTTTGTCTTCATTACTCAGAAAAGCAACACCATTTAAGGACAGAATTGTAAGGCTGTGATGTTCTGTAAGGTTGAGTTACTTCTAGCCGTGCGAAGTTTATATCACTGAAAAGATAAGAGAGATATATATCATTTTGATCTTAGGATATATATCACTCAATTGTTTCTTCATCTCATTTGGCTCAGTGAATGACAACTGACAAGTGTTTCATCGTATGATACAATATGAATCGAAAAGATACAGAGCTATAGCTATCTCTCTCTTTGTATGATAAGCACCATCGTCCGATCTCGTTTACCCTGGCTCAGTAACAGAGTTACAGCTGTCTCTCTCATTCGCATGATAAGCGCCATAGTCCGGTCTCGTTTACCTACTCTCTCGCAGTCCGTCAGTATCTCGAAAATGAATCATAACCCTAGTGAGCTGGAGATACATTTGAAATGCAAGTGAGCTGGTGAAAGATTAGCTCAATTGAAAAGAAATGTTTCATTTATATCTTTCTCTCATGAGTTACCCATGTCTAGTTACTTCCCCAGATGAAGTAATCCAGAGTTTGAGCAACATATTTCCTGCTGTGCCCTACATCACTAATGACTTATTTATTCATTTTTAATCATGTGTAATTTTAACATACAATGGGTAAAGGCAACACCGTATTTCTAATATTAGGCCTAACAACCTTGTGGATGATGCGAAATATAATAATGAAACTATTTCTCAAAGCATTTTACAAAGAGATCAGCTCCTTTATGTTCCTGTAGACTTAATTATGCCTCCGATCCAATCTTACTGATTAAAATATTATTGGTCTAGGCTCCGTTATCTAAGATGGATACTACTCTAAATCTATACTTATATTCTAATTATATACTTAATATAATATTATAAAGAGGAAAGATTTGTATTTTTGTGTGAACAACTACTGGACCGATTTAAAAAATTCTTTCACAATTTGAAAGCTTAGTTATATTTGTGCAATATATGCTACTTTTTATCCCGGGAAAAGAATAGGTTCCCACGGGAAATTGTTGGCGCATACGGGTGAAAGCCGTTGAGAACAGCTAGTATAAATATATGTATGTTGTTAGAGTAGGAACAAATAACAACCAGTCTAGTATGCATCCCTCCATGCATCTCTATATGGACCTAAACGGATCGATGCCAGTTTAATACCACGTTGTATAGGAAGACAGAATATAATTTTCCTAATAACTACACTAAAATATCAGTTAATCCGTCATACGTGATATTCCATACTAAGCGACAAAGTTTTGTATAAAATTTTGATGTCCCGAATCGGGTTGAGGGAAGTTGTGTGTTAAATAACATTACATATCCGGTCGGTAACAGTTAATGCGTTATAAACACACGCGAACACGTAAATTGATTGATGATTATTTACCGTATCATGGTTATTGGGACAGATTTAATGTTGGAAGTTTGTAATTTGTATCGATTATGTAACAGTAGGGGAGACGTCGAACATCGACCTTCACCGATCTGATAACTCGATGAGACATATTTTTTATCAAATATAATTTATAAACAAATATGCCTATGATAACTTGCCTATCGAAAAGTGGTCAAGGCTATTTTTAATTAATTTTTTTTTTCATCACCTTCACTCATATGATAACCGAATGAGTTTTATATCAATTGATAGTTTTTAACACACAGAATATGCCTAGGTAGGCTTGCCTACTTATTTTTGGTCATGGCTACCTGGCAAGTAGATGTGAACAGGTAGGTCAATATATACCTATATTCGATACTACATCGATCTGTTCGAATCGAAATTGATATCATAGGTAAGATATTGTAATTACAAAACCAATCATATAGGCTTGCCTGAAAAAAAATTTGCCTTGACCACTTTTCGATAGGCAAGTTAACATAAGCATATTTGTTTATAAATTATATTTGATAAAAAAATATGTCTCATCGAGTTATCAGATCGGTGAAGGTTGCTCTTCCACGTCTCTTAGACCATAATGTGGTTTACCTTGCGAAACATTGTACGAAATATGAGGGTATTGTTGCACGGTAGGCACAAATTCGACAAATAATGCGTGCATGCGTAATTATGTAGGTACATAGATTAAATATTAACGTATAGATAAGTCTGCATTAAACGTGCTATGTACGCATATGAGCATACAAACCAAGAGTTGTTATGATTTTTTTTACGCAACTTGGTTGACAAACAAGCGTTTGGCTCACCTAATGGTAAGCTTACTACCGTAGATTAGAGACGCCTGCAACACTACATAAAAACAATAAGTTAATTCTGTGGACAACATAATTCATTCAAAACACTGGTCTTTGCGCTTACGGTTGCAGGTTCGATTCTACCTCATGACAAACATTTGTACTAACCATATATAAAATAAAATCTTGTCATGGTGTGGGTGTTTCTACTTTTTTATATTGTATATTTCCAGACCCCAGCACAGGAGAAATAAAAGAAAATAGAAAGAAATACAAGTTGTTAGTACCGAAAAAATCTTTACTAATATTATAGTGGTAACTTGAACAAAAATACCATCTAACATGGTGCCTGAAAATATGCCACTCAATATTAGTTGAGAACAAATTTAATCAACTGACTTTCAGTGGCAGCCTGCATTTTATCTTGTTTTGAATCTGTACACTATTATAACTTGTACAGCTCGCTCAAACGGGGTTGTCATCTGAGATATAGAACAAGACAAGGATATTACATTCACACAGAAAACCGAATCGAAGTAACTTCTATAGTTGCGTTTCGTGCGGTGAGTGTACCGGAAGCCAACAACTCGCCTTCACTTAATCTACCTCGCCTCTACCCAATCATCCCTCAACTCCCTAAAAGTTATATAGTTATGATTACGGATTGTATAATTATATAATTGTATACCTATATCTCAGAAATATCTTTATATTCGTTACGAAAATTTACATAAGCATTTTCTACTTTTTCGTATTTTTTTCGTTTGTATGTATTATTAATTATGAAAACGACACCAAGCCTACGGTTAAAAAAATTAACTACGAAAGCGTTCTATAATAGCTTCAAACTTTGCTCCTCCTGTTAAACTTCTGAAAATAATTGAGCGATGAGAAGCTTCTAGCCAACCCACTTCAAGTCTCTACCAAGTGTATACACTCGATGATATGCAATATTGTAGAGATTTAAGGTAGCTTGGCTGGTTAGTTCCAAGTCTATTCTACTGACTTTAGTCTATCTGATCTTGTTACGCGAGAATATACATATAATTATGATCGTAGGCTTGGTGCCCCTAGATATGATGATGTTTCTTTATCTAAATCTTAGGAACTTTACATTAGACTGAGATTGCTTCTTAACTACTTACAAGCTTTAGTCGGTCTTCTACATATTTTTGGATATTTTATGTATGAATGGACAGATGTATTTTGGCTCTTTTATAATGTGAAAATATGGTACTAATAATAGGGAAACTTAATGGCTTACATGGATATTAAAAAAAATAGACTACTTCTGAGAAACACCAAGTCTACAGTAGTCTTTACTACTTTTACGAAATTCTAACATGTCCAGAAATAGAGCGTGTCGAATTGCAAGACACAAGTAGTTGAACTATAAGAGATCTCCAGCCAGGAGGAACTAATTTGGATCGTATTAACTACGCTACCTACATTTTCTTACGATATGGGGCTCAGCTGACAGTCGTAAAACGGGACAATCGTAATGGTCCATGACTAATTAATTGTGCTTTAAATTATTTGAATTTGTCGTTCAAATTAGATTTATAACTTGGTGCTATTTTAATAGTCTTCAAAAAGGAGGAGGTTCTCAATTCAACTGTTTGTTTTTTTTAATGTGTGTTACTAACTTCATAACTTCTTACTGTGTTTACTGATTTTGATGTTTTTTTTTAATGCGTATTTAAATAATGATACGATATTTTAAATTTATATATATAAAAAGAGATTTCCACCCATTGACTCATCACGATCTCTGGAACCATAATTAAGGCGTAGAGACTTGAAATTTGGTAGGTATATTCATTTCACCGAGTAGAGGTCAGCTAAGAACGGATTTTACGAAATTCCACCCACAAGAGGGGGTTGAGGGGGTTAATAACATATATGGCAAAACAACGTTTGCGGGGTCAGCTAGTAATATATACTTTTATCAATTATAATTTGATTAATTTCATTAAAAAAATTTGATTTTAAATGTCATGGTACTTTTTCTTAAGGAGTAAGTTCCAGCCACGTGTCGGAGCTGTCATACAAACTTTTTTTTTCAAGTACTTCAATTGTACAATCAGTAAATTGCTATGAAATAGATTCAAATTAATAGTAGAAATATTAATTCATATGCTGAACGAAGCTTCTCATATTTCTTATTTTTATGAAGTTCAAAGACATTTAAATGGATTTTGAGTACCTACATCAAATATTGTGAATAAAATATGTTTCTTTGTAAGCAGTTAACGTATTAATTTATGAAAAATTGTACCAATAAAAATCTTTTAAACTTGTGATTGAATTTTAAATCGATTAGTAGTACGAAACGAAGTTAGAAGTTGAAAATGATTCGATAAAAGGTTGGCTGAAAATCATTTGAAGTCTTTTTTAAGCCACTGAAGCAGAACATCACGTAGCATTTTCATGAATAAATTTGATTTTTACTTTATATTCATTGTTTTTACTTCTTACAACATAACATATTTCCAATAATTGAAAACAAGTAAACAGTGTACTTAAAGACATATAAACGGACCTAGTTTCTTATTTTCTTAATCATTCGCTTGTTGTTTGCTTACTTATTGTTAGTTTTAATTGCAATATTATATTAATTTTGATTCATTAGTAACAGTTAAAAAAATTATTCAACAAGCGCTTCGCGCTTCAAATTTTGATATTGATGAAAATTATCTAGATTTTTTTTATAAAAAAGGGGTTTTTCAACATGAATCTTGTTTGTAAATCAAAATAAAACAAGAAATTTAGATGCCTATATAGATGAAGATGATACAGATAGATGTAGTTATTAACGAAATAGACCCACCATTTAGTCAAAAAGTGATTAAAAACTTTGATAAAAGAATCGACTTCTGTAGCCGTGGTCGTTGTGGACATTTATCAGATGTAATTTTTTATTCATATTACCAAAACTTACCTTTTGTAATACAGTAAAAATTTTAATCATTGTCGTCTAAATTTAAGTTTTTTTTTTATTCATAAAAAAAGTTCTTGTTGAAAAACCTTAATTAAATATAAGTATAAATACGATTAAATAATGTAATCATGTTGTCTCTGGTACACTCGGTTTCACGCTAGCTCACGATATAGTGGAATTTCCTCCAGCATCCTGCAAACATAATATCTATGATCAAAAGCCTCGTACCACTTTTATCAGCACATACATTACGTCTTAAATCGACTCTTATGATGTTCTATAAAGTGAACCAGACTTCAGAAATATTTTATATTGAAAATGAATAAGGAACGTGTTATTTTCATTTATATTACATTTTTAGATTATATAGACCCGTTATTCGTATACATATAAAGTAATTGCTTTAGGATTCTTTAAGATTTATTAAGTTTCCCAATTTTCCTACTAGTAAACGATCGGCGATGATCATGGCGATGGCAAAATTTTAAAAACCTATATGTTAATATGAAGGCTCATATTTTATCTATGCACTAATCAATGATTCTTAATATGTTGGAGATTGTTTCAATACTATAGAAAAACTTCCCTTTATCACGCTGGGAAGTCATGTGGTGGATTAAGCTTAAAAGCTCGTCCTTTATGGTGAAGTGACTTTTCCCAGAAGTGGCACATTAAACGCTGACTTTCTTCAGTTTTGTTAAACGAATTTAATAATGACCTTATTACATATACACATACATATTATGTATATCCAGCAAACTGCAGTGGAGCAGCGGGGTGAATTAAGTTTTTTCAACACGGAGAAAGCGGCCCCAGAGGAGGAATGTTACAACATGAACCAATCATTCAAAAAAAGATTTTACACCATTCGCACGTATAAAGAATGATATTACAACATCCCCGCAAGAACGAAGCAAAGATCACATATTATTTTTAAGAAGGAAAACCTTCAAAGGCACTTTTTAGTCAGTTATGATTTTACATTTCACGCTCGTATGATTTCTATGATTGAAAACGCGGAACTCGTTCCGATTTCAATTTGACACATTAACGTTTTATTGGCGCTATTTGTTTTGCCTAATGGTTTAGTTAAACAGAGTGCGACGGGTACGTAAATCAAAATATTACAAAATTTTAGTATTTATCATATCGCTGGTTTGCGAGAATAGCGACGGAACTAAAAGTTACTGATTTTAGAGAATGGCATTTTTAAATATATTTATTAATGGTTTAGTGAATACCGCTAAATGTAAATGATTTATTTAGTGTTTGACTTTACTATTTAAAGGAAAATTTATCTTACTATTAAAACACATAAAAATATTTTAAGACTTTTATAAAAATTACTAAAAAAGTCGTCATCCAAAGTGGTTTTCAGATATCAGTCTTTATTCACGAAACTACAAACTATAAAAATCAACTTATGTCTTTTTTATATACAAATTAAACCTAAAAATATACTAACTTTTATCAATAACAACGACGAATCACTAAATATATCACTATTCTTGAAAAATTTTCAATAACTATTGTAACCGAACTGTAAATACGTCGGTATTTAAGAGAAATGACCGTGCGTTTACTCTGTTGTGATCGGCTCAACATGGGCTCAACTGAAATGAGCCTTTATTTGTGATTTATGCTGGAATGTTTTGTCTCAAATGAATAATGACACTTTCTCTTTCTAACGAAAGTTGGCGCGAAATTGACATTGCGTCTCTGTTCACGATAAAATATCATAGATTTATGATCGTTTGGCATACAGTACTCAATTTGACAGAATTTTGAATTACGTCGATATTCTCGCAAACCAGCGATATGTTCTACCGCGAACGCAACTACACATCCACTTCGATGAAGGCATAATGTAATATTGATGTACGTTATTTAAGCTTTTGATTCGACACGGAAGAGTGTAAATTGCTTTATTCATGGAATTTTGTGATGTGAATGTTCAAGTATAAGTAATGTTATTTATTATTATTTTGTCGTTTTTTTTTTTTTTTTTTAGATTATAGCAGTTAAGTATATTTACTTCTCTTACGTTTAGAAATAAGCCTATGTCCAGCAGTGGCATGTTACAGACTGATTTATCAAAAACTTTTGTAGTATTATTTTACTTTTTCCAGATCTATAATATCTCTCGAATTTTTGGAAATTAATGGCATTTATTCACAGTTTTATGGATACTTAGATTTAAATATTTTGCAACACTCCGTTTTAAACAGAATTTATTTGAAAATATACTGTGACGATTAATTTGCTACGTCCATTCATAAGCTAGTCGTGTGTAAAATATTTTATTAAAGAATTTAAACCTAATATAGTATAGATACATATATCTATCTTCAGTGCGAAGGCAAAGCCTTTTTCTCCTCTACAGATGGTAAAGTTAATTAGAATGTTTTTCGCAGTCGTTTTTGCAGAGTTCGCAATCAATGTCATTTTAAATCTGTCCCAGCAAAATAATGTGGTTGTCGAAAATTCAATGCATAAATTTCATTCAGCTCCCGCTGATAGTTAAGAATTACATATCACTATATATGGATCACTTTCCGTGAAACTGTTCGTTTATGGAAGGAATCCAAATGTTTTAAAAGTTAAATATCTTTTTCATATTTTGCTTTACGAAAAAAAACTTAAGGTAACTAAAATAAATAACCTCGCATTTTTCTTATTATTAAATCACTTAGCTAATTTTTATACAATTTCAAGTTTCATACCACCAAGTGACATTTAAGCGTGAGTTCAGCTGGTTTGGACCTAATAAATACATAATTGGTCACCCAAAACAGTACAGTGTATAACAATACAGTATTATAGGATATTTATCTGTTTGTCAGTTAAAATTGTTTAAAATATGTTAATCTATCCATGTACAATTGTACATATAGGTAAAGATAATGAAAAAAAAAGGTAGAGTTATAAATACGTGTACCTATAACATTAAATTGCACTAAGAACTTGTACTAAGAACCGCTTAATAAAGTAGTTAATTTTAACGAGCAAAACTCTTTGAGGCTCACTTTTTTATTCATAATCGTTTAAGCGTGAAACTGAATAGGAATGAATACGAATAGTCCAATAGAGCGGGAACGAATGACTACTTTCAGAGTCTATCGGGCTTATTAATTTAATCGATGCTTCTCAATTGAATAAAATTTATCGACTCATATTAAATCGTTTTATACTTGTCTTTTTATACAACTAGGGTGGAAATAAGCGTACAGTCCACTTATGGTAAGCGGTTGCTGTACCCTAACTAACCTCTGCAATTAGAATTAGAATTTATCACAAGCGCGTTGTTGACCCTTGCGAACCTCTATGGCTACCTCATTTACCACAGATACAAAACACTATTTGAAAGCAGTATTATTTTGCTGTGATCTTCTGTAAGGTTGTTGTATTTCCCTAGTAGGCCTTCTCAAAATTTTCAGCAAGATTATTTCCTACGACGAGCCTTCGCTAGAAGAGAAAAATGACGATGACGAATAAAGCAATGAAACAAAAAATAATCCATTCTATTCATACAAATAAAATTTCACGGATTAGTGGTTTTATTTAATAATTTAAATTCAATCGGCGTTAATACCATTATAATGTAAACTTATAAAATAAAAATGTAGATAAATATTAATAATACTTCGTGAAACATACTCGTAAACATATAAAACAAATGAAATACCTTTTAACTATATACGTACATACAAAATGCCTTTTTATGCAAGGCTGGACGTACGCTTAACTAAGGTAACTTTGACAAACAAGCGTACGTCTCAGCTGATGGTGGTAATAAGTTACCGTAGCCTATAGAGGTGTTGCAGGAACCAGAAGCATCGCAAGCGCTTCGCCAATCTTACTTCTTTCTTAAAAATTGTGTTTGGCATATTATTAAAGAAATAAATTATATTAAACATTCTATTTAAGAGCCGATTTTTCGGTATACGTAATTATAAAAACAGGGGCGAAAATCCAAATCGCAAGTAGCACTCAGACGCGAATTCGACTAATAAAGATTTTATTAAGTCTGCGAAGAGACCTGCCTTGAATTGATTCTATTTGATTCTTACATATGGAGTATATAGGATTAAAAGACGGTAGATGTATAAAAATACGATAAAAATAGCAGGTACAATATACTTTTAAGGTGATTTTACTGACCAGTAATAAAAGACGTATAATTAACATTTGGTCTTACCATAAAATTGTATGGATTATAGGTTAAAACTTTAAAAAACAAAAATTCATTAGTATTAGTACGGTATTTATCAATATAATAATTTATTAAAAATACTGAAGTTCCGTAGGTTATGCAGATATTTATACATCAATGGGTTTTTAACGTTATGTACTTATTATTTATCATATAACTTCACGGGAATATATCATGTATATTCACTTAATATTTTAAACTACAAAATAATTTAAAATATTACAATAATTAGCAATACTATGTTTATCACCGTATTAGGAAATCGTATACATATAATTGTGGTTGCTCGTAAACGAAAAAAAAACCGAATTAAATTACATCGACAAGTAATACAACGTAAGTATACAAAAAAAAATAGTCAAGTAAATACGTATTATTAGATATAACTCAAAAAGTAATTGTTAAGCTTAGTTAGTAAAAGCTTTTTACGATATCAATGAATACCTGATACCTTAACGATGAAAAGGCATGGGATTGAATTAGACTCGACGAGGCTATATCTCTTATTCCGCCCTAGACGAACTATCTCTATATTCCACCCTATCATTAGATATAGTTTCAAGTATTGTAAGCAGGTGGCATATGATGATTTCGGCACATACAATTGGCTGTCTCGTCTTTTTACTGGTTATTTCATGGCCAAAAACTATGTATTACTTTTAAAAAAGTTAAATTTGAAAAAAAGTATCGAGTGTTTTTTTCCGCCGGCTTTCTTTCGTCTCCAACAACACTGGTTCATTAGGTTAAGCAATTTGTTATAATATTTAATAAAACCGATGACATAATAGATTATATATATTTTAGACAATGAAAGTTTTAGAGTTGCTGTCGGTCTCCGGTTGGGAACTCCACTGTGCTTTGAACACAGATGTCCGTGCGGAAAGGAGGTAGATTCTTTCGGACTACACGGCCTTTCCTGCAACAAGAGTTCGGGTAGGTTTTCCCGCCACGGTTCCCTAAATGATACCATAAAAAGAGCTCTTGCCACCATCGACGTTCCTGCTCTTATCGAGCCTACTGGAATTAGTCGCGATGATGGCAAGAGACCTGATGGACTGACGTTGGTTCCCTGGGAACGGGGACGGGCGCTTTTGTGGGACGCAACCTGCGTTGACACACTTGCTCCGTCTCATGTCAGGGAAACAGCCTTTAAAGCTGGTGCCGCGGCGGAAAAAGCTGAAACGACGAAACGGCACAAATATTCGTCACTAATTCCAAATTACATCTTTGTGCCGTTTGCAGTCGAAACACTTGGACCTTGGAGTAGCAGTGCAAAAAAATTCTTAAATGAGATAACTCCTCGCCTTATTGCCTCCACTGGTGACAAGAGGGCTGGTGCATTTTTTGCCCAGAGAATCGGCATAGCGATTCAACGGGGAAATGCTGCCAGCATTCTTGGCACAATTCCACGCGGACATGATTTGTATCAAAACTATCTGTAAATATTTAGTTCTTAAGTTGTGACTTGTAAATATGTATAATGTTTAATGAGTTAAATAAATTTATTATTGCATTTTCATAATAGATAGGTAATGTCTACCAAGACACTAGATATTAGTGCAAAATAAAAATATTGTTATTTATTGCATAACGTAACATAACATAAATATTTTCATTTCATATCATTTCATAGCCGGGTATTATAATGATTTCAATTGCAAATGGTTACAGACTGATTCCCTTTAGTTTAAAGTTCGAAAATAACAAATTAATGTAGTAAAACAAATGAACTCTCTAACGTAATATAAAGCAAACTAAGTAATAAATATAGTTGTATCAAATAAATTTCAAATTAATTCATAAACCACAAACACCACAACAGAAAAGCTTTTATAGCTGAAGCCCACCTAAGCACTTAGTACTCTAGCATGTCGATATGTTACCTGATTGCAGTTGAAACTATATTATGAGCTCGGATAGTTGATCATCCATTACAGTCTGCCGGAGCTAATATAATAATGGACCACCTAACCAAGGGTTGGAAACAAACAAAATTTTGTTAGTAGTTGAGCTAAATTGCATTATGAGACGCAGGAACTTCGTATACATGTATTTTGTTATGATATTTTATGATGTTTAACATCAAATTGAAATCGATTTGTGATCATTAAATTCTTAATATCAATTTAACGAGTTTTGCTTAAGTTATATTATATATAAGCGAAAATTTTAGAAATTAATAAAGTTGTGGTCTTTAACGTCTTGTACAGATAGAAGTAATTTTAACTAACTTATATTTAGGTTGGGGAAAAAGTTTCTTCTTATTTTATAAAGAAAGATAAGGTAAGATTTCAAACTTTATTTACATTAATTATAATACAGTACCTGGGTGACCGAGCCTTACTCGGTATTTTCTTTTTTTTTTTGTTTTTTTTTTTTTTTTGCTCGGTATTTTTATATTTTAATGTTATTTAAATAATAAATCACGAGTGAAATTTAAAAAAAAAAGAAAAAAAATTGATCTGGAAACTAAGATTGGAACCCGGGTCAACACGATTCGACACCCGCCAACTTCCTAATTACGCCATTACAGCTATAATGACAACGGTGAAATTAAGCTTCGTATTCTAATGATATTTTTTCATTGCCTAAAAACAGGGATAAAACGACATTTTTTTAAAATGAATTCTAACTAGATCAATTTTTCGCCTCTGAAATCCCCCGCATACTAAATTTCACGAAAATCGTTAGAGCCGATTCCGAGATTCAGAATATATATATATATATATATATATATATATATATATACACACAAGAATTGCTCGTTTAATAGTCTATGATATGTACCGTTTTGTTCGATAACTTGCCACTATTTCGTAGGTAGTTACAGGATTCCGTTGCTGTAGAAATTTTGGGACTTGCTAGGCGAGCAGATCAAAATGCATCTTTGACATCAAAATTTCCTGACTGAAAACGCTTGAACCAATTTTGTGCTACTCTTACTGACAATGCATTAGATCCATAAACGTTACAAATATTCTCGCGGCTTTAGACACATTTTTTCCCTTTTTTATAGTATAACTTTAAAATATACCAAATTTCTTGGTTGGATTTACCCATTTTGGGGGATAAAAATAATAATAACTGAAAAGTGGTAAATGGTTTGTGAATTTCACCTAAAAATGATTTAAGATACAAATATCTTAACAGAAAAATAAAATAAATTACTCTTAGATTTACTTAAATAAAAATGACATGCGTAAATACTCACGTAACCCTAGCTAGTTCTTTCAAATTCTGCCACAATATTACGAAGTTATAATTTGTTGAGGTAGAACACAGCAGGAAATATCTTGCTTACCTTAACCCTATTATTTGGTCTAATTTGACCGGACTATAATTGTATTTAAATATTATGTACTAAAATGATATATGTCTTGTCTATACACCATTTGTATCGTAGGCATTAGGTTGAACCTTACTAATCCCTCGTCCAGCCCTTTAATCCAAAGCATAAAGGTTAAATAGTTACCATAGTTTATATAAAGGAGTTTAGGCTGTTATGGTGTATGATGAGGTCTGACGTAGGAACAATGGCATTATGATTGTAGACAGTTTATACTAGGGACGTTTAACTATTAATAATTGATTAAGTTTCAAAGTCGTTTAGAGGTCATTGAACTATTGTATCTTGGTTTCTTCGCAAATATTCCATCTATCATACTTTATAGATATAAATTATGCTTAAGATATACAAGTGAGTTAAATACAATCCTATACACTGAAGAAATACGTATCTTGGTGTTGCATCCGGAGGATGACAGCACGGGCATTTCAGATGAAGGCACATCAGGCATATTAAATTTTTCGACTTTGGATATTTTTTTTACCAATTTTATTGATTTCGTTAAAATATTAAAGCGAAGATGATGGCTGTTGTGACATTATTTCTTTGTTCGATTACCCTACTATTCACCATCGACATGTTAATTACTTAGATGCTACAGATGTAAATCGTTTGTTTTGTTATTACTGGAAAGCCATTGCGATAACGATAACAATGGCATGGATACTTGTATTTGCAGAATGTTACTGGATTTTCTTTCAACAAGGTACCTTTGTGTGTGAAGCGTGTATTTATTTATTAATTATTTACAACATTTATTATTTAATTATTTGGAACTTGATTCACTTTGTAGTCATTATTGTGTTATAATTTTGTTTTTTCTTATGTTACATTTTTTTTAATTTTTTTACCGTTTAATATTAGCTTAATTTTAGTTTAAGTATATAACATTTCTCGTATAAGTAAATGCCTTGTAAGCCGTATAAGCCGTATGAGTGCCTTTGGTAAAATAAAGATTCTCAAACCGTATACGAGTGAGTAAAAATCGTGATTATTATACTTTTTTTTTTACTTGCACGTCCTTTTTTTTTTAATTCATATCTATACTAATATTATAAAGCTGAAGAGTTTGTTTGTTTGTTTGAACGCGCCAATCTCAGGATCTACTTGTTCGATTTGAAAAATTCTTTTAGTGTTAGATAGCCCATTTATCGAGGAAGGCTATAGGCTATATATCATCACGGTAAGACAAATAGGAGCGTAGCACCAATGAAGAATGTTTCGAAATCGGTTTTTTTTTCTTTTAAGAGCTTCCGCTGCGTAAACGGTTAAAGTTTCGCACAAATCATGTATGACAGAAATGTTCCTATTCCACGAGGACGAAGTCGCGCGCAGAAGCTATTTTTACTATAATCAAAGTGTTACTTTTGAAACGAAACAAACAATATAACACCAAAATACACTATAATACACTGCCAATTCATATAAGCCTGTTGGCATTTTAAATCTTAATTTAACATTCCGCTTTCAAAAGGACCTACATTCGATTTCCTCTCGTACACTAACTAAATATTTATTTCCGCTTGCTTTCTATTCCCCTACAAAATTGTACGTTGAAAATCTGTATAACATTTTAAATTTTGTCTCTGAAATATATATCAATATAACGTATAAAATATAGTTTTATTATAAAAAGACAGATACCAATATATATTTAAATAACTTAGAAAAGCAAGGAGGTTCTTTCGACTGTAGTTTTTCATGTGTTAACTTTTCACTGGCAGTAACGCTTTTGATGATTCCTGTTTTTTGTCAAAAACTTGTCGTGTGTGTGTGGGTCTGTGTGTGAAATTGTACAGATTCCGTACTTTTCAGAACTACTTAAGTTTAAGGATGTTCAACTGCGAACATAGAATGGATTCTTTTGGAAATTAACTTACTTTTGTCTAAAAAAATATTTTAACTGATTTAAAAAAAGAAAGAGGTTTTTTAATGTGTATTGCCTCATAACCTTTTACTGGATACAGGTGGGGGTACAGATTTTAACGATTCTTTTTTTTATCGAAATCTGTGGCTAGTCGTCTGTCTGGTCCTATTTAAATTTAATCAAGATCTGAAAAGTACTTTTTGAGTTAGCTATAATATAATACGTATTAAATTTACTATTTTTCTACTACCTGCATTGTATTACTTGTAGATATAAATTAAAATCTCTTTTTACCCGACTGCCAAGGAAGGGTTATGTTTTTCGCGCGTATCTTGTATGTATGTATGTAATATTCTTAACTACCTGATTCCTCTAGAACCGCTGAACGGATTTGTATAATTGAGATATCGTTAGATTCGTCTTAGCAGCCCAAGTGTTCTTAGATATGTGACATTTAAAAAAAACAAACATGGCGGCTGTGCGAAGCCATTGTAGTTAATGAAGAAATATATATTTTTTTTAGAATACTATAATATGGGTATCAAATTAAAGGGCTCAATACAAGGATTTCAAAAATGTATATTATGGTTATTACGACTGTAATAATAATAAATAAATACAATAAGAAAGTTTAAAAAATGTTGAATTTGCTCTTTCCCATGCCTAAGGCAAGCAAGATGCGAGCCGAGCTTCTTCCTCGCCTCCTAGGCAACGTCCGACGGTCAATTTCGGGTGTAGCCTTTCCCATAAAAAAAAACAATTATCAACTTCGGACTACTCTGTAAAAAGTTATGCTCGGTCAAACATAAAAATGATACCTATATACGTGGTAACTTTAGAACGGCTAATTTTTTTCGTCGTTAATAAATTACTTAATCAACCACATAATGTAAACTATTTTAATGAATTGAACCGATTACGTAATTTGTCTAACTAAAAAGACATAAATAAAATAATTATTAAAAGAGAACAAAAAACCCGCCTGCATAAAAAACAACTAATAGAAAATGAACTGAAAAGACTGGAACAAGTTAAAAATTCAAAATTACACAAAGCTAGCGAAACAAATCGAAACAATATCAAACATTATGTACTATACACTTAAAAATATCAATACGGTAGTCCTTCAAATATTTTAGCAACATCGTACATAATATGCAGTCGGAGACATGCACAAAGAGAGAATGATTTGACTTATCCTTCAATTTCATGTCTCCGACTGCATATTATGTACGATGTTGCTAAAATATTTGAAGGACTACCGTATTGATATTTTTAAGTGTATAGTACATAATGTTTGATATTGTTTCGATTTGTTTCGCTAGCTTTGTGTAATTTTGAATTTTTAACTTGTTCCAGTCTTTTCAGTTCATTTTGTATTAGTTGTTTTTTATGCAGGCGGGTTTTTTGTTCTCTTTTAATAATTATTTTATTTATGTCTTTTTAGTTAGACAAATTACGTAATCGGTTCAATTCATTAAAATAGTTTACATTATGTGGTTGATTAAGTAATTTATTAACGACGAAAAAAATTAGCCGTTCTAAAGTTACCACGTATATAGGTATCATTTTTATGTTTGACCGAGCATAACTTTTTACAGAGTAGTCCGAAGTTGATAATTGTTTTTTTTTATGGGAAAGGCTACACCCCGAAATTGACCGTCGGACGTTGCCTAGGAGGCGAGGAAGAAGCTCGGCTCGCATCTTGCTTGCCTTAGGCATGGGAAAGAGCAAATTCAACATTTTTTAAACTTTCTTATTGTATTTATTTATTATTATTACAGTCATAATAACCATAATATACATTTTTGAAATCCTTGTATTGAGCCCTTTAATTTGATACCCATATTATAGTATTCTAAAAAAAATATATATTTCTTCATTAACTACAATGGCTTCGCACAGCCGCCATGTTTGTTTTTTTTTAAATGTCACATATCTAGGAACACTTGGGCTGCTAAGACGAATCTAACGATATCTCAATTATACAAATCCGTTCAGCGGTTCTAGAGGAATCAGGTAGTTAAGAATATTACATACATACATACAAGATACGCGCGAAAAACATAACCCTTCCTTGGCAGTCGGGTAAAAAGAGATTTTAATTTATTTTTTCATTTGCATGCCAATACAATTATTATTTTAAAATTTTCATTTATGTACCAAACATTAACTAACCGTCCTTTGGTATTGATTTATTGTTAATTGCGAAAGCTGATTCACGTGTACGACGTAATTAATACTAACTTAATTAACAAGTCGACGTTTGCTGTTAAATCGTCCAGTGGATGAATATGAAGTTACAGAGATGTACCTCAGTAAAAAGTAGCTGCTGTAGGTATTCACATTAATAAAATTAAAGTATTGTTTTATGGCCGAAAAATAAGTCTCAGATATCAGTTATAACAATACCCTAAATCCGCTTAACAATTGCGATGAATCTGATTTATAGTAAATTCATTAGTGAATCGTATCTGAATACAAATCATACGATTTGAATCGGTTTGTTACCCTTTACTCGCTTTGATCGGAATATTTTTAACAATTAATACAATTATTGTATTCGTTTGTTGAAATGTAGTTAAAATTTATTTACTTTTTTTAAATAATTGATTGGATTAATTGACAATGTTAGATTTTTTTTTTTTGAGGTTTGTATAAATAGACTCGCTGACCCGACGCACTTCGTAACTTACTTTTTTTAATACATCATTTTTAAGCAAACAGTTCCCTACAATAACACGAAAAGTTAGAACTATTCACTTTGATGTAGTTGTTCAGAATTTATGCGCTTACATGTATATCAGCAGTTTATTCTTATTGTAATAACTTTTGTAGTTGGGTTGTCTGGAAGAAATGGCTAAGTAGCCATAAGTCCGCCCATCGTACTTCACACTGTCTGTAATTATCCTTATTATTTGTTTTTAATATGTTTCTGGTGTACAATAAAGTATAAATAAATAAAAATAAATAAAAGTAATTTAATTATATTTAAATAAATGATTTTTAATTATTATTTATTTATTTTAATTAAAACATTGTTAATATTATGTTACGATTTTATTAGCTTATGTATTATACGTATATTTTGACGATGCGTTAACTCAGTGGTCGTAGGTCATAGCACTGGCTGTAGTGACGACGGTCGCGGGTTCGATCCCCGCCCATCGCAAATACATATTTGTGTAACACCAAAGTATATACAGATATTTGCCATGGTCTGGGTATTTGTACTTGTGTGTGAGTTTTTGGACCTCCGACACAGGAGAAATTCCTACTACTAATAACAACAAATTCACGCTTCGATTTACAGTAAGTGGTAAGCTAAAATGAATTTTATTTTTTTGTATACATAATTATAACTAGGTCGGTAAACAAGTGTACGGCTCACCTGATGGTAAGTGATTACCGTAGCTTATAGACCTAACGTACCACCGACTCTTGCTAGGAGCTCTGGTCACCTTACTCACCACAGGAACACAACAGTTTCTGAGAACAGTGCTATTTATATACACTACACTACATTTTATATACATTTTCATGATGCTGTTTGTATATTTTTTTGTTATAAGTATAAATAAAATTACAATCTACTTTCTTGGAACGAAGTTCCATATGAAGCGTTGCGGGGGCCCTACACGGCAAAAAACGTCCGTAAAGTTAAAAAAAAGCGTAAGATTCTTATGTATAGTCTACGTATGATGGCTATACAGTGCCTAATGTATAGTCTACGTGATGACTGATATAATTTATGCAGTTTGTCATTATTATTATACTAGCTACTGCGCGCGACTTCGTCGGCGTGGACTCCGCTCCTATTGGTCTTAGGGTGATGACACATAGCTTATAGCCTTCCTCGATAAATGGGCTATCTAACACCGAAAGAATTTTTCAAATCGGCCCAGTAGTTCCAGAGATTACCGCGTTCAAACAAACAAACAAACAATTAAAAACAAACAAACTCTTCAGCTTTACTATATTAAGTATAGATAATTCGATAGTTATATACTTTTATAAATCGTTGTAAAAAAAATTAAGATGTCAAGATAATTTTGTAAAATAGTTTTTTATTTACGATAAAGTCAAACTAGAAATATTGAAAAAAACAGTTCGTAAGAAACTCAAGTACATTGTTTCCAATGCCATATCGTGTTTCAAGATGCAAGACTTCATACATAAACTTTCTTTGAAATCAAAGTAAAGATATTGAATCAAAGAAAAGAGAGAAAATTCTTTCGTATCTTATATTCAAATCTTATGAACCAGAAATAAAATGGTGAGCTAAAAGCGATACTTTAAAGAAACGGCAAACAAAATGTTTTAACTCTCCACTAATGACTCAGTGGTGTGAGTGAGTAACAGGGGGGGGGTAGCTTTATACGAGACTAGGAGTAGCTTGTGTTTGCTTATATTTCCAAGAAAGAAATATTGTAGAGTATAAAACTCCTTACTTGGTTTGGTTACATATCTATACGCTTCAGCGAGAAGAAGCGATAAGTCGCATGGAAACTTACGTCGAATACGCTGCTAACTAAATATATTCCCTATTTTATCATAATCACTTTCGTCTAAAAGTTATTGAATTTTAAAATTTTATATTAACTAAGCTAAAAATTAAGTGCGGATGTCTCGACAAGCACCACTAGCTTATAATTCAAAATTTCAAGTTACATCATTTCCATAGATTTTAAAATTCATTTTAATAATGTAAGTAAATTTTAAATTTACCTGTGTGTCTTTAGCAAAATTTTTAACTGTAGTTTTGTAAGCCATTGTTCTATGAGCGTGGCTGAAACGCTCACCTATATTATGCTTTACGTATGAATGAACATTTTAGTGGATATGGAGAAATAGTGCTGTGTGGTTACGGCACTAAAGAATGTAGCCACCCCCTCTCTTCCCGTGGGTGTCGTAAGAGGCGACTAAGGGATAACACAGTTTCACTGCCACCTTGGAACTTAAAAAGCCGACGGATGGCGGGATAACCATCCATGCTGGCTTTGAAATACACAGGCCAAAGACGGGCAGCAGCGTCTTCGGTGCGACAAAGCCAGCCCTGCGGTCACCAACCCGCCTGCCCAGCGTGGTGACTATGGGCAAAACACATGAGTTCGCGTCATAATGTCGGGCGCGAACTTGTGGAGGCCTATGTTCAACAGTGGACTGTGATAGGCTGTAGTAGTAGCAGTAGTAGTAGTAGGAGAAATGTATCGTCGTTTGGGTTTTGGTTCTTTTGTAAATGAAATGACTCGTGATTTTAAATTTGGCCGTATTTTAAATTCATTCATGTATATGTAGTTGTACAAACAAGCATAGTAAGAGATAATTCATAGATTTTCTTACGTTTTTGACATTAGACTGTTAGGTGATGAAATATGGATTTTTTTTTATCTATACTAATATAATAAAGCTGAAGAGTTTGTTTGTTTGATTGTTTGTTTGTTTGTTTGTTTGAACGCGCTAATCTCAGGATCTACTGGTCCGATTTGAAAAATTCTTTCAGTGTTAGATAGCCCATTTATCGAGGAAGGCTATAGGCTATATACAATTACGCTAAGACTAATAGAAGCGGAGTCCACGCCGACGAAGTCGCGCGCAGAAGCTAGTTTTAAATATAATAGTAATTAAATACAAAATTCCATCTCAACATTATTGTTAAAATAAGAAAATCTCTTTAGGGCAACCGAAGAATCCGTCAGACATGTTCTTTCGATTTTTCGATTGTAGATTGATAGATAAGAATTTTATTGCAGTCAATATATTTACAGTGATTATACAAGGTAAGTGTAAGTAAAGTAAAAAATACAAAAGGTAAGTATACAGACGCGGTCTTAGTCGTCCTTCTAACGGTGAATATTTGCACAGACATAACCAAATAACGAGAACTATCCAACAACAAAGTTGCTCTTTGACACGGCCTCGTCGAAAACAAGTTGCCCTACTGTAAGTACAAACCAACGCCATTTCTTGAAAATGGCCTATCTTTGTTCTGGTAAGATCGGTCTATTGTCAATGATAGGTTTATTGCTGCCAATAAACCTGATGTAGTGCTTGTAGAATGTGGAGTATAGACTCGACAATAGTTTCCTATAGATGTGTCGGTGAATGGTTTACTCGTATTAGCGAAGAGTTTCGACTCTCACTTGACTGCTGGATCAAAGGTCATATATAAAAAAGTATTGCTTGAGACGACACGCATAGTGAAGAGGTTTCTTACTCTGGATCTGCAACTTGCGTTAACCTGGGGCTTAACCTGCCATCGGAGAAAAACAGTTTTTACATAAAATAATTTTAAATATATTTTTAAATGAAAAAAATAAATAAAAATGAAGAAGTGTCAAATTACAAAAATAAAAAGATTAAATAATAACTTAACATTGAAAGGTAATTTAAGAGCAATAAAACTTCATTATGATACACAACAAACGTGACTACGAAATGCAGTACCTACACATAACTTGCGCCATCTCGTAGGACGTAGAGCCAATGTGTCATCTACATACATTTTACATAATCAAATAGTACCTACAGACGAAGACGCAGGGAGAGAAAGTTGTAACAAAATGTCCGATATTTATTTTTACACTGTTAACGCTTCAGCCTGTAATTTCCCAGTTGGGCATCGGCCTCTTTCCCCATGTAGGAGAAGGATCAGAGCTTAATCCACCACGCTGCTTCAATGCAGGTTGGCGGATATATTCCCTACTATGAGTAACGATCATACATGATAACAACCAGGACCGACGTCTTAACATGCTCTCCGAGGCACGGTGGGGAGACCCACAAGGACTGTACAAACACCCAGACCACGGCAAATATCTGTATGGCCAATACAAATGTTGTCGTGTGCGGGGATCAAACCCGTAACCGCCCGCGCAACTGCCACAAACCAGTGACCGCTGCGCCTACGCGGCGTCACTGTCTTTTATTTATTTATTTATTTATTTACACTTTATTGTACACCACAACTACATTTTAAACATTAAACACATTTAAAGACATTTACAGACTGTGAAGTACAATAGGCGGACTTGTGGTTATTTAGCCATTTCTTCCAGACAACGCAAACATGTTCACATTGTTCTCAAAATATAAAATCTATAGACTGATGGAATTCGTTTAATAAAGACTCTAATGTGGGCTTAGCTTAGCTTAGGGTCGTTATCACAGATACAAGCCAGCAATCATTACTTATAGTAGAGTATATTATGTACATCAAATCGCAGTTGTAGAAGCGTGGTGGATTAAGCTCCGATGCTAATCCTACACGGAGAAAGAGCCCTATGCCCAGCAGTAGGATGTTCCAGGCTGAATCGATGTGGAGTTAGGTTTTACTTTGAAACAAAATTGGTTTTCTTTTAAACAACAGTTGACATAAGTTAAGTGTGATATGAAAAATCTTATACTATTAAACGAGCAATTCTTGTATATATAGAATCTGAATCTCGGCATCGGCTCCAACGATTTTCGTGAAATTTAGTATACACGGGATTTCGGGGGCGAAAAATTGATCTAGCTAGGATTCATTTTAAAAGAATGTCGTTTTATCCCTGTTTTTAGGCAATGAAAAAATATCATTAGAATACGAAGCCTAATTTCACCGCTGTCAACATAGCTGTAATAGCTTAATTAGAAAATCGGCTGGTGTCGAATCGTGTTGACCCGAGTTCAAATCTTCGTCTCCAGATAATTATTTTTTCTTTTTTTTTTTTAATTTCACTCGTGATTTTATTCTTTAAATAAAATTAAAATATAAAAATACCAAGAAAAAAGAAAAAAAAAAACAAACAAAAAAAATTAAAAATACCGAGCTAGGCTTGGTCACCCAGGTACTGTATTTAAAATTTAAATGAGGTTTTAAGATTGTTACATAGCACTGGGTACATTAAATAAGTTTGTAATGTACCTAATGTTATAATTTATAAATTTTTAATTTGTAAATTGTTTTTGAACAAATGTTAGTAAAAAAGTAATTTTTGATTTTGATTTCGGTTTATTAATTTCTTTCATAAACGACTTTTAAATTTAATTATAGGTTTTAGTTGACACTTTTATACTCACTCTACTTTTTATAACGTTAACGCGATAGACATCATGTTTTGCGAACTGCTAAACGCGTAAATTTTAAAGAGAAAAAAAATCTGCGTAGGGAAACCCTAATCACGTAGCGGTATGAAAGAACTTTACGATCCATTCTCACAGCTGTTTCGGAAGACTGCGACAAAAAAACACCGTAAAATCTATAATATATTATATGTATATATTTTTATATATACCTATACCTATATTAGATTAATTCGGCTGTAGTTATCTCGTTGAGTTTCTGAAATGTCATTTTACGGTCACTTTCAATATTCTATTTATCTATGAACTAGCTGACCCGTGCCCACTTCGTTACGCATTAATTATTTTTAATAATTACTTCTAACGACGATATCTCAAAAACTATTCATCTGATTGATATAGTGTTAAGGGCAATTTTAATCTGCATTAAATCCTTAAGCTAACTAACATATTTATTTTGATAAGGATTAATAATTAATACTGAACTAAAGAAAATAGCTTTGAAAGTAACGTAATGTTTTTAATTACAAATTTGAACATAAAAGTGGTTATTGTAAGTCAACCGTAAGAGATAGACATATGCTGTCGCGGACTTTTTTGTAGCATTTTTATAGATTTAGATTTCGCTAGTACATTACTCCACTGTATCTTTGCTAGTTTCCGCGGCGTTCGCGAGGAAAGGTCCCCGTGTTGGCGAGATTTTTTGCGACCTCTTCACATTTATCGCTGTATTTCTGTTAATTTACATAAAAGCATAATAAATTATATACCTAAACCTTCCTCAAGAATCACTCTTTCTATTGTTGAAAACCATATTACAAATTATACATAGGTAATACAAATTATGTCAAAGATATATCGCTAGTAGGCAAAACCAGAGATAAATAGATTACTAAAACCGGCCCTAACTGAAATCTTTAAAGCAAAACTGCGTCCTAAATATTTTTATAACATTTTCACACTGCCCCCGAACAATTTACATTTTAATATCAATGTTTACAACGAGACGAGGACGTAACGACTAATTCGGACCATCTGGGGTTTTAATCAAGACCTCATCAAGTAGCGCCGTGAATTAAAATCTACATTTTATTTAAAACTCTCTGTTTTGTCTATGAATTTAAGAAAAATAATTAAAAAAAAATTGTATTTATTTTGTCACCTTTAGAACTGGGTCAAAAAAACGATTTTTTTAACGATACTGTGAATTTGATGTGATCATTCATGATGATAAAAGAAAATTTTCGTGAAAGTTTGAGCCCTTAATAATAATATTAAGGGTTATATCGTTACGACTATTGGTTTTTTAACAGTAATCACATATTGTTATTTTTTTGAAATAAGTTTTCGTGGTTTTGATTTCTAAATTTTAGATTTTTTTTTTATATAAATAAATATACAAATATTATTATTTAGAAATTTTATTACAATTTAGAAATTAATCAGTTACGGTAAATGCTTTTCGACTCGTCTCGAAGTTAACCAGAAATCGCGTTGAATTTTTAATATTATGGTTGTAAAGTTTTACATACTCGATTAGTAAGGTTTCAAACTTTTGTTCACATTAAATTAGTAACCACATCTTGTTTTAATTAAATACTTTGTAAGTATAATGGAAGTTATGCTACTATCCCAAGAAGGCTCATTAATTTTGAGAAAAGTTACCGATTTTCGTGATTGTAACCTATAAATTATTACATAAATTCTCTTTTCTTTATTAGCCCTCGTACATAGATGGATATTTTAACTACTTTACTCTTCCATACCAGTTCCCGCTTTCATGCCTCTCATACTTTCATTTCTGATGTTTTGTCTTTCTTGGATACATCACAGTCTCACGCGGAGTGGGGTTCCCCTCGAACTAATTTATATATATTTTACGGAATAAAGGGAATACAGAAAATTTATTAAAATAATAATACCAACAACCACAAATATTTTGCGAATTCGATATACCAGAATATTCCAATCCTTCGTCCGAAAATAAAGATGGGCGTCATTATCCTTCAGCTGAACACAAAACAAATTTTAAAAGCAAATCGAGCACACGAAAACTCATCGTTCCAGCTTTTCTACTGTTTCGTCTTTATTTATACAAGCATGTACCAATAGTTCCGATATATAGCTACATATTTCTTATAGACTAGACTAATGCTAGTTCAAACGTGAGTCGATTTACTGTGACCGGAGTAGCTCCAGAAACTTCGAATTGGTACTATAAAGGAAATGGAAATCCATTTCAATTCTATTTGGAGAAGATTCCAGATTTACAATGGTGATTGTTTTTTTTTTATTTCTTGTATTTAGAAGAGGAAACAATTGAAGAACCGAACTTAAACTTTAGTTTTATATATTTCTTATAGTTTTTATTTTATATTTATCCTATTTTTATCAGAAATATAACCTGCCGATATGAGTCATAATGTGTCGTTTCGTGTCTTGATATTTCACTTTTAGAATATTTGCTTTTTATTAGATATATTAAGTAACGACACGTTGGCGCAACGGTCACAGCACTGGTTTGTGGCTATTGCGCTGGCGGCTGCGGGTTTGATCCCCGCACATGACAAACATTTGTATTGGTCATATAGATGTTTCCCGTGGTCTAGGTGTTTGTACAGTTCTTGTGGGTCTTCCCACCGTGCCTCGGTTTGTTTGCCAATGATTATGATTTAGTATACAGCAGGAAATATCTCGTTCGAAATCTTTTAAGTCCAACTAGGGAAGTCCCTCAACTGTATAAAATAACATAGAGAAAATAATGATCCTCTTGAGCAATGTCGTATTCTTGTAGTAAGTAAGGTATCCAGAACTTTTGAGGCCTTTATTGACAGTGGGGGTAAGATTGTGAGGTAACGACTCACGACGACTTTAGTGACGTCGATAGGCTACGGTAACCACTTACCATCAGACCACAAAAAATGCCAATCTGATTAGCTTACCACAACTGGTCATATTTAACTTGTTTTCATTTTTTTTTATGAATAAAGCATTATACTATTAAGACTGAGGTAGGCCGTAGGGCACAGCAGGAAATTTTCTGCTCAAAATATGGAGCAGCCCGACTGGGGTAGTACCTCGACCTTACAGAAGACCACAGCTAAATAATAGGTACTGTTTTCAAGCAGAATTGTATTCCTGTTGGTGATTAAGGTGACCAGAGCTCCTGGGGGGGATTGGGGATAGGGTCGGCAACGCGCTTGCGATGCTTCTGGTGTTGCAGGCGTCTATAGGCTATGGTCTTACCATCAGGTGAGCCATACGCTTGTTTTCCAACCTAGTTACATTTAAAAAAAATTATAATTTAAAAAAAAAAATTATAATTTGAAAAAAAATTACTACGATTCAAACGGTTAATAATTGTGATGTCGATATTTTTTAACACAAAAAGGGTGTTATTTTTATAAGGGAAGTTCGATCACCCTTCATGAATTTTTTTTGTAAAGCCCATATAAATCACTGTCTCAAATATTTTAATTATCATTTTAAATTATCGCAATTAAATATTTTTAATTATCGTATATTTTAAATAATCAATAGCATTTCTGATTAAAATAGTTTTATGTTTGAGACAGCACTTAAAAAGCCATTTGTATGTATTTCGTGTTGTATTGAAAGAGACATACATTCGTTTCAATTTATGTACAGCACTCTGCTGTTAAACTTTAACAATATGATTTCCAATAGACAATATTTTTAGTAGTATCTTTAACTTCGGCAATCATTTTAGTGGCGACGAATATTTTTCGAATTACTTATAATAAAATTATATATTACTAGCTTCTGCGCGCGACTTCGTCGGCGTGGACTCCGCTCCTATTGGTCTTAGCGTGATGATACATAGCCTATAGGCTAAAAGCCTTCCTCGATAAATGGGCTATCTAACACTGAAAGAATTTTTCACATCGGCCCAGTAGTTCCAGAGATTATAGCGTTCAAACAAACAAACAAACAAACAAACAAACAAACAAACAAACTCTTCAGCTTTATATATTAGTATAGATAAACGCCGATATTAAAACGTAATCTAGATTATGCTACCAAAAATACATACGTATAGGTTTTATTTTGTATACTTGTATAGGCTATATAAAATAAGTTACCTAGTGTTAATTTTATCTGTAGTTATAGAGATTAGTACGAATATACTATTTATTTAACTTTACAAATTTTTTACACTTTCTGCTAACAATGTGTGACAAGTGTGGATTTATCTCTAAAATAGATCTCTACTGTTATACTAATATTGTTCTCGCAAGGCACGTAAGTGCAAGAGAATAAAATAAGGCAGTTATCATATTTTATGTTACATATTTCACTGAGGTAAGGCACAAGAGGATACCTTGCTCAAATTTTGAGTTAAATACTAATTTTTTTTACACTATTTTTTTTAATAATAAAAAGCTAGTTTTCATTTTACATTTTATAATACATAATAAGAACGGAATAATTAACCCTCAGAAGCCAGATTATTCAAATTCAATGTTTCCTTAGCCAGAGAGGGTGAAGTTAGATGGTAATCGCCTCATAAAACTGGATTAAATATGATAATATCTATATGTATAAAGTTATATAATCAAGACATAGTTCGTTTCTCTCTACGATATTACAGTAGTAGCTAGAGCTTGTGTTAGACTCTGAATACTTCTACACTATTAGGTAGGGATCCCTAGTACATATTCTTCACCTGATTACTTGATTAATTTTCTGGGAGTAGCTTCATTTCGATGAGACGAACAAAAAGTTCCTCTTCGAAAACTCTCGATTGTGGTAGATAATAGAATTAGCAGGAGATAGAGCAGCAGTGAGCGTAGGACCGGGATAACGTACCACGCTCCCGGAAAATTAGCTTGATAGTAATCAGGTGAAAAATATGTACTAGGGATTCCGTACTATATATTCTAGTTTGTACACATAGAAATAATTCCAGCTAAGCTAAGTGACAGCGAAGCCTCACTATTTTAATAACGTAAGTTACGTGCGATAAAAGTGAGCAATTAGCCTCTCCAAATGAACAACTCAACGTAGGTATACCATATAAGTATAAGGTTTATTATGACGTAAAACAGGCATTCTTGCAATTTACCAAGAACGAACTTTTACTTTTTAATGATGCTGAAAATTGCCTTCGCGCTTAAGAAATGCTTTCAGTTTTTTAAATACAATTTTTACGACTAATGTTTGACTTCAATAACTACTGTACAATAAATTACTGTATTTATTTATCACATTAAAATTTTTTAAAAAATAATACAGTATAAATCACGTTTTAGACTAGCCGATATGCTGGGTTTTGAATGTGTTAAGGTAGATATAGTTCACATGGGTTTGCGCCATTCTTGGCGCGAACTTGGGGAGGCCTATGTCCATCAGGACTGCGATAGGCTGAAGTGAGTGACTGAGAGAAGGTACAGACTACAATTATACTAATTTTGATCAAAATGGTTTAAAAACTTCTGAAGTTTCACTCCTACTTTCACGTAAAATTATAAATATATGGTTACGCAAATATGAAGACGTTCATATCGAGAACGCCATAAAATAAAATATCCATGCCCTAATTTTTCACATTATCGTAATACGAAATGTATTTCATATCAAATAGACGTAGGGTTTTATTTGATTTAGATCAAAGATCTGGACCTTTATGAATATGTCGAACTTATTATACGTACATACGATTATTGGGTTGTCTGGAAGAAATGGCTAAATAGCCATACTACTTCACACTTCACACTTACATACCATTGCACTTCAGAGTCTGTAAATGTCTTTAAATGTGTTTAATGTTTAAAATGCAGTTGTGGTGTACAATAAAGTGTAAGCAAATAAATAAAATTATTATGGTCGTGTAACGAAATAAAAATTGTAAAAATAAGTGTTGCGAATACAATGATCGCCACATAACTGTCACAAAAACTAAATCAGATACACAAAAACAATCACATAATTATGTCGACACTGTGTTGAATAATCTTATTGTTGGTTGATAATATTTCAAAATTGGTTATCAATCCTCTTCCCGAGGCAGATGTGTTAATGGCTCTCAAGGGAAAGCATTCAATCTATATTGATGCGATTTTATGATTGTCATGTAATCAAAAACTTGTCGAATCTCGGAGGAAGTCAGATTATTACTTGATCAAGTGCTATTCGGAAAATCCACTTTAAGAACTGAGATTTACGTTATAAATCTTTTAATAGCACTTTGAGGGATTCGAAAATGGAATAGTCTTTTACGTTTAAGGAGATTACTGATTAATATTACGAGTATTAACGTAGAACGTAATTTACATAATAAAAAAATATTGAATAAAATTGTTTTGGGAAAAAGGTTTCCCTAAGAAGATATGATTCTTAAAAACACGCTTAAAATATTACTGTATTACACAAACTGTTTATTAAAACTCATAATCTATAAAATATTGAGCCATGAGTAACCAGATTAATTAATGTTAATAAAATTTATAATGAAGTATGTATTGCTTATAACAATAATGTTCAAATAAACACATTAGTATAATTATTTCTCAAATGGTTGGCTAAAACAAATCCCGTATAAATTAATATAAGTATACGTAAGTAACCAAAAATTATATAAGTTATTTTATTCCGAAAATAATAACCATAGCTATCAATGAAAGTAATTATTTTTTTAAATATTCAAGAAACGCCATAAAATATTGTGAAATGAAGAAAAGCCGGAAGGGATAATGGGGCCAGAGCAATAACCATAAAGGTCAATGAAGGTAATACAGAGTAAGTTAAATTTAATCTTCTATTATACAGTTATAATAAAAGTGTGTGTGTGCACACACGGCAGAAGTAAAACTTCGGAAAAGTAGCCTCACTTCAGCCTGTAATATAACACTGTTGGGCAAAGGCCTCTTTCCCCCATGTAGGAGAAGGATCGGAGCTTAATCCACCACGCTGCTCCAATGCGGGTTGGCGGATATATTCCCTACTATGAGTAACGATCGCTATCAGGTGTACATGATAACAACCGGTACCGACGGCTTAACGTGCTCTCCGAGGCATACATCTGTATGGCCAATACAAATTATGTCGTATGCAGGAATCGAACCCGCAACCGCCCGCGCAACAGCCAATCGCAATCCAGTGCTGTGACCGCTGCGCCAACGCGGCGTCTAAAAATCTACATTAATTTAAAAAAAAACTTTAGTCCTTGTAAGTCAAATTACAATAAGAGCAATAGACATTGCTTATTGGACCAACTCACGATGTTTGGGACGAAAGTTACAAATAAGCTTTAAAGTAACATTTCCTGAACTAGGACATAATGAAAATCTCCTTAGCGAAAATTCAGTTGGAGTTTCCTCTGTGTCAAGTTACTTGTAACTTGCACCTGTAAAATCGTTTTAGTTCAAACACTTTGTAAGCTCGTTCAGTTTTACTATGAGATGGAAGTTTTACGATGGAAATTCGCAACGATTTATATGTCAGTTTTAATTATATTCCTAATTGTTTTACTTCGTAATGTAATTAAAAGCTATATTCTGTGTACTGAAAGAATATTTAAATAATTTTATACCTATGTGTTGTTAAATAATGTGCTGTGTGGTTACGGCCGTAAAGAAGAGGCGACTAAGGGATAACACAGTTCCACTACCACCTTGGAACTTATAAAGCCGACCGATGGCGGGACAACCATCCAACTGCTGGCTTTAAATACACAGACCGAAGACGGGCAGCAGCGTCTTCGTTGCGACAAAGCCAGCCCTGCGGTCACCAACCCGCCTGCGAAACGTGGTGACTATGGGCAAAACACATGAGTTTGCGCCATAATGTTTGGTGCAAACTTGTGGAGGCCTATGTCCAGCAGTGGACTGCGATAGGCTGAAGTTATGATTAAATAAAATATCACTTTCCACTGCTAGAAGCCTAGCTAAAGTTGAGACCAAATATTCTGCTTAGACGTAACCCTCATCCAAGCGTCGTCGGTGATCTTCATAAACGGTTACCGTAGCCTTTGCCCGTAGCAATAAAGGAAGCCTTCCCCAGACTCCTCTTCAGGAGCTCTTTCTACTTTACTCACGAAAGAAACACAACACTATCCGAGAGCAGCACTATTCACCTATCTATTGTAAGATACTTCCACAGAGGTGATGCTCCAGATTTTGAACAGGATATTTTTTAATGTTCTTACTTCTATATGTAATTATGTATGTATATGAGTATGTGAGTATTTAAATCTTAACAATATTCATTTCTAGTTTTTTAGAATTATAAATATTTGAATAAGACAGATAGGTATATTTAAAAAGTATTTAAATTAAAACTAATAATCCTGTTTGGATCATTCCAACACAATTAAGGAGGATTCTCACAACGCATTTTAACGAATCTTGACACATAATTTATACCGATTTTATCTAATGTTTACTGTACAAGAAAAAACACAATAATTATGAAGAATAAATAGCACGCTAAATTAGATTTTTTATCATCCTCTTCCTATTTTTACTTCGTTCGAGCTAACCAATATAAAAATATTGGGTTATCGCAATTTATGTCACGTTGACAAAGTTACATCTTTCATGTATTTGACTTTTGTATTATTAAATCATTTTTATCTTTAAGATTAATGCAAAACAGTTAAAATTTCCTATGCGTACATTGTCCAGGTTTATATTATGACATTTAACTACCAATAAATAGTCAAACTACACAAAAATATACCAGAACTGTTAAGAAGAATTGCTTTAAAACAATATATATAACAGACTTTATTATATTATAAAAAAGTAAGAAGAATCTTTGAGCATGACAATTGGATCGCAATTTAAACACTATATTGCCTTCGAGAAACTATACTAAAGGTTTTCTTACTATTATTTGTTTTGTACAATGTCTCACGTGGTGTGGATCATAAAAACAAAAGACTGAAGCATAAAAACTGCTTTTACACGTAGTCTTACAGGCCTACAGGCCCGGCCAGTTCTTTGATTAAAAATTCCATGCAGCGTAGTTTCCATTTAAACCTTTTAGACGAAAAATCCTTTGTATACTTACTGCACATTCTTTTGTTTGGCTGTAGCACCTGAAAGTTTAATAGATAAAAGTAATAATTCAAAGTGTAAATTTCGTCCTCTACTTTTTTTTTCTTCGAGCACTTAGTTAACTGATTACCGCCAAAGAATAAGTAGAATAAAATAACAATTAATTTAACAAATTTTACTATACTTTCGTTTATTTATAAGTGAACATTTCTAATCCAAAGTTTGTTTGATACTTAACTAAAGTTTTAAAAAATAACTCAGTTAAACCCTAATACAACTTAAATAAAGAACGATTTACTGAATCTGAAATAGGCCTCTATATCGAGCTCAATTGAACAAAACTGAAAATGACAATCTATCAATTTTATTTTATAGTATCTGAAACAATCACACTCGCTCGCCTTGTATTAATGTCTAATTCACTATAGTATTTCAACATATATCTACCTAATAGGTTTGCGAATAATTACCCTGCCAAATAAAAATGTCTGCGTCGGTTATTATGGACTACCTTAGTTGTATTTCGAGGCACAGTGTGCAAACACGTATGACAAACATCCGTACCATAAACAAATATTTGTACAAATACAAATATCCGCTCGGAACGGAAGTCGAACCCGTGACACATATATATATATATTTCTAAATATGCCCTACACGTCATACTTTTATACTATTATTATAAAATAGCGAAGTGGATAGAAGTAGTTGGTAAGTAATGATAATTGAGCAGGAATGACTTTAGTCGATTAGTGCGAGTTATTCGAATGATTATTAAAAATCAAATAATTTGATATGGTCTCAACGCTTACCAAATCTAATGAGAATAATATTGTGTTTGACTTCTATGGACCCTACATCATTCTCTAAAAGCCCTGGCTACTTTACTCATCACAGGTATACGAGCCAACTTAAGAGTAGTATTATTTAGCTGTGATCTTCTGTAAGGTTGAGTTACTTACCCAGTCGGGATGGTCCAGATTTAAAGCAAGATATTTTATACTTTATCCTTTCTCAACTATATTATTAATACAGTGTACATATTATCTATACATATAATAAAATGGTAGGAAAGTCAAAACTGTACATTGAATATTTTTTTAAAAGAATACTTGGGGTGTGATCTACAATCGATACCGAAGCCAAAAATATAGTTTTTAGAATGTTTGTCTGTTTGTCTGTATGTATGTCCGGGATAAACTCAAAAAGTACTGCATGGATTTACTTGAAATTTGGCACGAATATTATTAAGAAGTCGGGTCAGAACATAGGCTACATATTATCACGCTATTACCTACGGGGAACGAGCAGTGAACGCACGCAGACGACGTCGCGGGCAGCAGCTAGTATAATTATAAACACAAAACACTAATAAAGGTATAGAAATACACGAAAATAATATATCCGTGATAGCCCAAACTTGAACCCGCGATCGTCTAACGCGCGGGTTCTATTTGTTCTATCAACGTAGTACAGCATCCCTTAATCTTATTTGACTGTAATCTCAATACATTACTTCTGTAAGGAGTGTTGAGTTTGATTAAAAATTTCTTGATACAATGTTACATCTCTTAGCGCAAGTCATTAACTAGATTACATTAAAGTTAACTTGTCTTTCCAGAATTACGACTTTAAAGGTCATGTATTTCATCAAAGGTCAAAAGGGGTATAAATGGTCATTGTTATGCAGCCTACAGAAGTATTGTTTATTATTGATCCAATATATGTATCAGATGTAGGTCGAGGACGGTGCAAGCTTTTATAAATTTTAACAGTAATCGTGTTTCAGTTATTATACTTAATAGGTACCTTCATATTATTTATACATTGCCGTTTTAATAAAGTCATTGTGCATTATTCTTCATAATATGATGCACGCTAACGAGTATAATAAAAATAGAAAGGTATATTTACTTTTTTTATTTTTTTTTATTTAATAATAATTATTCTTTAATATGTAACAATTATAACTATAAAAAAATAAATAAATATATACATACTACAACAATGGAACTAAAACTAAAAAACCTTAAAAAAATAACATAATAACTAAAATATATTATTAAAAGGGGTCCCTTTAGGCAAGGTTCCGAAGATACTGGCAGCGTTCCCCCTTTGAATAGCTAGACTAATTATTTGTCCTAGGTAGCTGCCAGCTCTTCGGTCTCCTGTGATGTCGACTAACCTTTTTGCTATTTCTTTAAAAAGCCTTAAGGCGCTAGGACCCCACGGACCAAGGGTCTCGACACCGAATGGTACAAAATCATATTCGGAGCCTAGACCCCTGTATTTGCAAGCTTTCGCACTTTCAGCGCTTTTTTTTTTCTTGAAATTAGATTTTTGTTTAATAATAAGTTTTTCATCGATAAATCAATATAAGATATTGTTAGAAGTAGCCCATCTCGACTCGAAAGGTCACGACGCAGATTTTTCCGAAAAAAACTGCTCTACAAAGTTTTCACTTGTTTTTATTAAAAGCGATTATTAACTAACGAATTTATCTCGAACGAAAGCAAGAATGTATTGATATTTTTACATTTTATGGAAAGCCGACATTTCAAACAGTCGAAAAAGTGTTACATAATAAACCTTTTTTTTTCTACAAAACTTATCAAACCCAACCCAAAAGACACAAACTCTAACAAGGACAACAATTTTCTACTTATCTTACACAGAAAGCAGCATCGTTAGCGACAATTTTTGAAGGAAAAATTCTTTTCGACGAATAATAAATTCAGTAAAAAAATTCTAAAATAATTCTCATTAATTCTGAGAGGACACTGCAGACTCGAACCTAATGAAAGGAAATAATTTGAAAGTGAAGCTAATCCGGCCTCGGAGCTAGTCATAATGAAGTATGAAACGACGGAGCGAGGTACATCAAGTATTATTTAAAACGTCTCCGTCTCTTTGTTCTGGAGAACCGTGAATTCGTGGAGATAACGATTCATAGACACTGTCACAAGGGACAAGCGAACAGCGATATCTATACAAAGAGAATTCTCTCTCTTTAAATATTTAAATTTAGCGCTTTGAGATGTCACTCTCAGGTGACATGGTAATATCGAACTATAAAAAATATGGTGGTTGATATTACTTGTTCGCAAAGTTGGAATTATAATTATTAAGAAAGTAAGAGTTGGAATTAATAAACACTAATTGTCGTTTCTTTGTTTTCAGGTGAGAGTGTTGATAGAATGTACGTTTTTTTAAATTTAATTTAAGACTGTAAACTTAAATTTAAGGAAATAAAAATCTCAATAATAAAATTTCACAGCAAATTATATTTAAGAAAACTCCTCACGTTTATTTGTTCCTAGTAGAATGGAATCCTGGAAAGAGTGTCCAGAAACACAAACAACGCGAACATAAATGGGTAGTTAACTTTTTAGGCTTAGACACTCGCGGTTTTCAAACATAGTCTATATTATAAATGGGTAGACCATAAAAAATATGCATATTTGGTTTAATATATACCTTTGTATATAGGTACCAGGAGAACTACCCTCGGAAATGTCATCGACCCACTGAACACCCCACCATGTACCTCGCAACTGTCAACACTCTGACAAGAGTGTCCAACTAAGAAGAGGCCACATACATATTATTTATACAGAATGTTAAATATTTTTCACGATTAAATGAAACATCACATAAAAATAATTGTTAACATTACCTATATCATTGTTATATTTTTTATCAACCATTGTATATAAAAATGAATTTACTTTATCAAATCCTGCCAAACGCTACTTACTCGTACATTTCGATTAACAGTAGTGTCACACTCATACAGAAATACATTAGCTATGTGCCATATTTACATTATCTACAATAATTAAGAAAGTTGGAATCTCTGTGTGAAACATATTTGTCGTTCTAGAAAATGTTCTATAATCCCTTAACATCTAGCGATCAGCCAGCTTTTTCACTATTTACATAACAGTTAAAATATCCAAGGTAAATTTTTATTGCAGGAAATCACCTTAACAAATACCTTATTTTTATCTAAATAAAACTTTTAAAATAGTCTGTTTACTACTGAAATCTAATAATAAATAATCATAACTTTAAGAATAACATTATATATAAATCTATGATCTTACCAATATAGTCCAGTATGATTTTATCATATTTTAATATATCAAAGCAACACGATATTTGACTCACGACATTTAGAGAAATATTCGGAGAAATATTATACGTTGGTAGAATATTTGACCTTAGTTTTAACGTTAAAAAATTGTGCCTAGTCTCAAATGAAAAACCAACTTCTATATACTTCGACAAGTAACACGAACATCAGCGATGTAGTCGAAGTCGGTTAAATGCGTATAGATTGATAAATAATACAGCGAGTACACAGTATAACGCTTATTTTTAGACTGAATGACACATACACAACAGCATAGACAGAGTATAGACAGGATATTGTTGCCACAGACAATATAAAAATCATAGTCACATATAGTTCAAAATTGCTCGTCTGGTCTCGTTAAAATTTACGAGCACAAGCACTAACAACGAGCACCAGCTTTCTAATACAATTTTTTTATCAAAATCAATAAAAGTAGTAAAAAGTTGACACATAACTAAAGACTGTCGAATGGCGAACCTTCGCCTATTCTAAACTCATTAAAAATAAATAATCAGTGATATCAAGGGGTCAGTCACAAGTCACAACCTTTACTAAGATACTGAAGATAATAATAATTATTGTCGTTTAGGTTTTTAAATGTTAGGCACCTAAAACTTCAGGTTTTACAAGGAACAAGTGACATTCACCGCAGGTAGAAGATTACTGAACCGATCTAATGTGAGCTTACCCTTTAAGGGTTGAAGGTCGAACGGCAATTACACAATTATAAATAATTCTAATAAAATGCCGAGAATAATCGCAAAAGCGACAAGTATCTCAAATGGAAATTCTAAAACTTTTCAAATCTAAAATTCACGTATTTTATTGCTTGTGTATAGAATTGACGATTTTTATTTTTATTAATATTTTTAATTTTCAAATATTAAAAAGATTTCAATTTTGAAGTGAAACTTTTTTAGGCGTATGAGGGGTAAAATTTGAGCGATCGGTAACACGGCAGCTTCAGAGACGGTCAGTACTTAGATGGGTGACCGCCTGGGAAAGCCGCGTGACATGACGCGGCTTTTTGTTTTCTTTTTTTTTCAATTAGTTTTTTTTTTGTATTTTATATTCCTTTTTTAATTCGTTTTTTTTAATTAGTTTTATTTGGAATTAGTTTGCCAAAGAAGTTTTACTTCTGACATGTGTACTTTCTACGAACGCAATTTTTTTACTCAGGTTTATTTTACTATTGATCAACTTTATAATTTTTTATTAAATACAGAGACTGTCTGACTTCTTCCAAAACAGTAGCAAATTATCTTGTAACATTGTCATACAAAACCATTTGTCATATTTATAGGGTTGTCTTACTCAAGAGGAAATGAAACGCTTGACTCATCATGACGGGTTAAGCATTACGCTCTGCACCTGTGTCTTGCCTAAAGCAAGAGACAGGGTGTAGTTACCAAGGATCAAATCCTAATGACAAAAGTTTAATAAAGGTACCATAATTAGAATATATGTGTATAAATAAAATTTCATTGTATGTTATTGTCTACGCCCTGTCATAATATGCCCTAAGGTTGTCTGGAAGAAATCACTCTTAGCAATAAGACCGCCTTTTTACATCTTTCTTCGTACCTATCTACTACTTTTTTGTAACGACTTTTTTTTTGTGGCTTAGTATAAAGAGTAATAAGAGTCAGTAACTATAATTTAAAATTTTGTAAAGAAAGAGATTTTTCCCAATGAAGATTGGGGAAATCTTATTAATTTGAATACACAAGACGGTTAACGACAGAGAAAATGAAAGTTTTTTTTTTTTTTTTTAATGTAGCTAGGTCGGCAAACAAGCGTAACCTGATGGTAAGCGATTGAATTTCTTACCTTGTACTATTTTTTTAACAATTAATCCACCGATACTCTAGACATTCCTATTATTTTTAGTTGATACTTCACTGTTCGTTAAATTAAATATTCTTAATATTATTTAATGATGAGTTTTGAGTCGATATCGTTAAAGCAAACCAATCAAGTCTGACGTCCGCTTATGAATTTATTGCTTCGTGCCTGCCCGTTTATAAAGCTAATTAGAATAAGCGAAAATTATTATCAGCCAAATTTTCGTTTATAATACATATTACTGAAAGAAATTTTTTCAGTCAAAAAATTTATTTATTTACGTAATTCTTTTACATAATAAAAATACATGCTATGTCTTGTTTGTATGGTTGAGTATTTATTAAATTAAAAAAATCAAATCACTACCAAACATTCTAATATAATTATAAGTAATTTAATTAATTTATTTATTTACACTTTATTGTACGCCACAACTACATTTTAAACATTAAAAACATTTAAAGACATTTTACAGACTGTGAAGTAGAATGGGCGGACTTATGGCTATTTAGCCATTTCTTCCAGACAACCCAATTTCGGTCAACCCATTTTAATGAATTGTTCTTCTATTAATAAGGTCAATTTTCAAGCAGGTGTGGTTCCTATTGCGTTGTCGACTATTTGAACTACTACGTAACCAATAAAAGCAGTTCACACTCAAAAAAGATATATCAGATATACTACATACGTGATTTATTCGATACCCTAATCACGAGACGAATTTGGTTCAATAAAGAAGCAAAATGGATGGCAGATTACTCAGGTATATATACATATACCTACATAATTACATATAATATTTATTAGCACACTTCAGTATTCCACATAGGTACTTAAATAGGAACCTCAAATTCTAGTAATATTTTATTCATATAGAATTTTACGAGTTCCTTTGCTAGTAGTAAAAATGTATCTTTAAGCAAGAAAATGCTTTAGTAAATTTGTTAACTAAATGATCTTCTATACAAATAAATAAAATTGAAGTGTCTGTTTGTAATATTAAAATAATCGCTTTTTACTAAATGCATATGGATGTGAACATGGTACATATACCAAAATAACATTTTTTTACAATTTTTGTCTGTCTGTCTGTCTATTTGTTCCGGCTAATCTCTGAAACGGTTAGACCGATTTTGGCAGAACTTTAACTGACAGATAGCTGATGTAATAAGGAGTAACTAAGGCTATTTTTATTTAAGAAATTTATTTATTTTATAACTTTGTGAACTGAACGGTAAATTTTTGTTAAATACTAATTAAAACTATTTAAACTATTTTATTAACTATTACTAACTAATTTAAACTATTTTTCAAAACTAAATAATACGGTCACAACAAAACAAAACAAAAAAAAATATCTTGGTAAATTACGAGAGCCATATCAAAATGCGAAACCAACTCTTTGAAATTAAATCTATACTAATATATAAAGCTGAAGAGTTTGTTTGTTTGTTTGTTTGTTTGTTTGTTTGTTTGTTTGTTTGTTTGTTTGAACGCGGTAATCTCTGGAACTACTGGGCCGATTTGAAAAATTCTTTCAGTGTTAGATAGCCCATTTACCGAGGAAGGCTATAGGCTATGTATCATCACGCTAAGACCAATAGGAGCGGAGTCCACGCCGACGAAGTCGCGCGCAGAAGCTAGTTCAAAATAAAAGAGAATGCATCAAAATTAAGTTTGAAGCTGGAATACTCCCAAGATACTGTCGCATTTCTTCACCGTTTCATTCTGAATTATCTTCATATGCTATCTCTCCTTAATATTGTTGTTTAGTATAACTAAATATATCCCACGTAATTTTACGTTAATGCACTCTGTGTACTCTCAGTCTAAATGAACACAGAACTTCAAGGCTACAATTAGTAAAACTGTATCATGTTAAAATAATTTAGTACTTAGTGAGGCCGCACACCGGCGCCACACGCTACTCTCAACATACATTTACGGCGCCACAATTACTGCGATACAATTTAAGCGGCGACAAATGTGTCGTGTGTGCGCACATCGAAAGCACAGTTGTAGCGTTTCACTAACAACAGAATGTTCTGACGTCTGACGATGACGATGTTTTGATGTGGCGATTAATAAGAAAAAAAGACGTTATTGGGTTCACCCTTTTAATAAAAATTGTAGTTCACGGAAATTTCAAAATTGCGCAAGAATTACGATCCGAAGAAGAAAACTTCATAGAATGAATATGAAAACACACACCAATAATAATTATTAGTTCAATCAAATCAAATTGTTCAATAAATTATAAATTGTTCAATTAATCAGTTCAATAAATTTATTCAAACAGGATTTTTTTCAATCTCTGCAATAAATTCAACATAAAATTCAACATTCTTTCATTTTCGCGCGTTTTTATGCTATGTTCGCACCACATAAAACGAACGTGTTCGAACTTGAATTCGTGTGGAGTGGCAGACATCTTGCCACAAACCGCACCTACTACATATGTGTCCTTGATGTGCGGGTTTACATACAAATATAGGGGGGCGATAAATGTGTCGCATTTCAAATGTGGCGCTACAATTATCGTAATACAAATGTAGCTGTGGTGTGCGGCCTCACTTAGAAATTATTTAATTTTACTATTAATCAAAACAATTTTTTAAGTGAAACTTCTTTAGGCGCATGAGGGGTAAAATTTGAGCGACCGGTAACATGGCAGCGTTATGACGTTCAGTACTTTAATGGGTGACCGCTTGGGAACACTGCATGACGTTGGCTTTTTGTTTTTAATTTTTTTTTAATTCGTTTTTTATCACTTTTTTAAATTAATTTTATGAATTAGTTTTTTTAACCCCCGACGCAAAAAGACGGGTGTTATAATAATAATAATAATAATAATAATAATAATAATAATAATAATAATAATAATAATAATAACCCCCCCAAGGGACCACCTTGCCGTGGTGGGGGGGCTTAAGGAAGGCTTGAACAAATTGTCATTAACATCTTGACCATACCCTACCTCGTTAAGGTAGAAGGCACAAATACCTTACAAAGTCACCAACACCTAGACACACCTTTCCGACCAACGGTCCCGACAACCCATTCAATATGGAGACGCGCTCAATGAAAAGACGTATAGGACCGCTTCCCGGGGGCGATCGCCGGGGCACACCTGGAGCTGGCGCTGGGTGTCTCAGCATGCGAACCGTCAGCGGTGAGGAGCTGAACAGGCGGGCTCCCACCGGTTCATCCGAAAATGCTACAGCCGATACTGACAGATTGACTGACAGGACAACTCCAACGGAACCCTATAGTCCGAGTACCATCTCATATACACCATCCATTCCCTCCTCACCCCTTTCAAACAGAGATTCACCCACACCGACCTTGGATGTTGCGCGGGAGGCAAATGCCTTTTTACCCACGTCCACCAAAGCCGGTAAACCGAGAGTGCGCATGAAATGGAGTAAAGAAGTAAACTTATTTATCATGCGCACCTATTACTACATTACTAAATTAGAAACCGACCTAACCACCTACAGAAAACAATTGCACGAACTTTTTTTACGAAAATATCCGGAATTAAACGTCACAGAACAGAGAATAGCAGATCAAAGAAGAGTAATAGTTAAAAACAACCTTTTAAATCAGGAAACTTTAAATATAATTAAAGAAGAAATAAAGTTACAACTAGAAACAGAAAATGAAAATCACATCCATATTAATACTAATATATCAACAAACGATGTTATTCAAGGTTCTTCTACTCAACCAAAACCTAACACACAGCACACAACGCCATCAAACACATTCACAGATAATACTCAGTCACTATGCATATTCTCTAATAACACTCAGACATCAAATATGTCAACACAGACCGAATTTGTTACTATAACGATAGATAACGACATTGATACGGTATTAGACCATAACCTAGGTACAAGCACTGAAATAGAAGAAATTTGTGATAAATTCAGAACAGCACTAGCACAATATTCAGGAATGGACCCACTAGCCCGACCAAAATTACCTAAACTTAGATACAGTTCGCGCCTATTTCAACTAGTCCATATGTTTAATCGTGATATCTTGTCCCGATTTATTTCCGACGACACAAAACTAACCGACATACATACAATAGTGTATTGCGTAGCCTTAGTTATCTCCGAAGAACTTAACTATAAGGTCACAGAATATATTAGAAGCACAAGGCCCAAAGACTGTAATAAACCACCGTGGCAAATAAGGTTAGAAAAGGACATAGAAAAACTCAGAGCAGACTGTGGACGACTCACCCAGTACATCAATAGCAATAGATCCCGTAAAATCATTAAGCATGTTAAAGCAATATTTGAAACAAGAAACACACACACTAAACACGAAAATAACAATACAAAACCGGAAGAGTTTTTAGATACTTTAAAACAAAAATTAGCACTCAAAGTTCATAGGCTTAAAAGATACAAAAAGGCACAGCAAAGGAAAACTGATAACATAATGTTTAGCACAAATGAAAAAACTTTCTACAGAAACTTACACAAATTAAAAATTGATACAGATACAGTAAGCAATCCTATTATACCCACACAAACACAACTAGAAACCTTTTGGTCAGGCATCTGGGAACAACAAGTACATCACAATGATAAAGCTGATTGGATAATGGAAGAAGAAAATAAATGGAATTCAATTGAAGAAATGGAATTCACAGAAATAACTGAGACAGACATAAATACCATCACAGCCAGATTGCATAACTGGAAATCACCAGGAATAGACAAAATTCATAACTTTTGGTACAAAAAATTAGATTCTTTACATAAAATCATGGCAAAAAATTTTACAGACATCATTATTGGTAAACAGAAAATTCCAGACTTCATTGCTACTGGAATAACCTATATGCTCCCTAAATCACAGATTTCTCCACAACCTTCACAACACAGACCAATTACATGCCTACCAACTATATATAAAATCTTAACATCAGCTATAACAACAAAAATCAATAAACATGTTGAACAATATAATATAATAGCGGAAGAACAAAAAGGATGCAGGCGAGGCCACATGGGATGTAAGGAACAGTTAATAATTGATTCTACAATTCACAAACATGCTACTTCAAAAAATAGAAACCTACATTGCACATACATAGATTATAAAAAAGCTTTCGATAGTATCCCACATTCTTGGTTGATTAAAATATTACAAATATACAAAATAAACCCGAAAATAATAAACTTCTTACGGGATATTATGGCTAGATGGAAAACCACACTTTATCTGACTGCGAACCGAACCAACATCACAACCAGAGAAATAATCATTAGAAAGGGCATCTATCAAGGTGATTCCTTGAGTCCTCTGTGGTTTTGCCTCGCCTTAAACCCCCTGTCACATTTGCTGCGTGGTTGTCGTGCCGGATATTGCCTCAAATACGATATTAAAGATACAATAGTCTCTCATCTCATATATATGGATGATATTAAGTTATATGGAAAAACAGAAATAGAAATGCAAAAATTAATAGATACTACAGCACAATTTAGCAAAGATATTAATATGGAATTTGGTTTGGATAAATGTAGAACTCTTCACATAAAACGAGGCAAGATACGGCCGGGCCATTACGTAGTTAATGATAACGATATAATTACAGCCATGGAACCCACCGATTTGTATAAATACTTAGGATATAAACAACTTAGAGGATTAGATCACACAGAAATCAAAAACACTTTAACCACAGAATTTAAAAAACGTATTAATGCTCTCTGTAAAACGCAATTAACAGGCAAACATCTCATTAAGTCCTTAAATACATACGCTATCCCAACTCTTACATACTCATTTGGCATAATAAAATGGACTAAAACAGACATAGAACAAATAGAGCGGACGATTCGCACCACACTCACTAAGCACAATAATCTACATCCAAAATCTGCAATAGAAAGACTTACTATCAAAAGAGAATATGGAGGTAGGGGGCTCATTGATTTGAATCATCTTTGTCAAAAACAAGTCGCCAATTTAAAAGCTTTTTTCCACTTAAAATCACAGACCAGCGAAATACACAAAGCCATAGTTCAAAATGATTTTAACTATACACCACTAAATTTACACGAAGACATAAGCTCTCAAAATACCCAAGGTAACGATCCTCAAAGACAAAAACTAGATAGCTGGAAGCGAAAAGTATTACACGGTCGGCATCCTCACGATCTAGAACAACCCCACATAAACACTGCCGCCTCAAACAAATGGCTTAAAATAGGAAATCTATTCCCAGAGACCGAAGGATTTATAATAGCGATACAGGACCAAATAGTCAACACTAAAAACTACAGAAAATTCATAATCAAAGACCCACTAATATCAAACGATAAATGCCGCAAATGCCACGTTCAACCAGAGACCATCCAACACATTACTGGAGCGTGTACAACACTCACACAAACAGATTACACGCATAGACATAACCAAGTAGTCAACATTATTCACCAAAAGTTAGCACTCAAACACAAACTCATAAAGAACACAAACACACCTTACTATAAATATAAACCACAAACAGTTTTAGAAAACAATACACATAAACTTTATTTCGATCGCGCCATACTAACAGACAGAACCATCCACTACAATAGACCCGATATAACGCTCCAAGATAAATTAAATAGAATAACTTACCTAATAGATATTGCTGTTCCCAATACTCACAACATACAAAAAACAATATCTGAAAAAATCAACAAATACAATGAACTAAAGGACGAAGTAACTAGAATTTGGAATCAAAACAAAGTACACATAATCCCAATAGTCCTCTCCACCACAGGTGTTATCCCAAACCATCTGCTACATAGTCTCAAACTGATACAATTAAACGAAACCCTTTACATAACCTTACAAAAAGCCGCCATTTTAAATACATGCCGAATCGTACGAAAGTTCCTGCAAATTGATGAACATGAAATCCAACACAGCACATGAGTTTAACACACCACACGCTGCATTTACTTGGTTTTGACCCGTAAATGCAGACAAACCAGCCAAAGGCTGAGAAAAATTACAAATACAAATAATAATAATAATAATAATAATAATCTTTATTGGACACAATCATAGTACAAAACAATAAATAGATTACCCTGACTCCTGCACTAGCAGTGCTGTGTTGCAGAAGCCAGTATCCTCCCCTTAATTACATGTTCCAACAAATTATGCCCAACAACAACGTTAGATCAAATTATACAAAAAGAACAAATATTATCTAATTTAATACTAAAATTAACATTTAAGTGGAAAACATGTGCCATGTGTGTTTAGTTTTTCACTATTTCCTACCATGTGTACGTGCTTGTATGAGTGTATGTATTTGGTTGTGTTTGTGTGTGTGTGTGTGTGTGTTTGTGTGTGTAAGTAAGGCTGTGTATATCACGTCAGTTTATGATTATTATTTAACTGTTATTAAAAGATTCTCTGTAGCATTATAATCTAAGCATTTTAACCAGGCAAGTAGTTTTTTCTTTAATAAATAGTTATTTAGTGTTCTGATGTTGAAAATTGTGCTAATTTTATTGTAAATAATTGGAGCATGATAATTGTAATGTTTTTGCCCAAACGCTGTTTTGGTTGGATTAACCGGACATCTTTTTATCCTTTTGTTCGTTACAGGTAGATAAGGTACACACTTCTTGTGGTATTTTTTAACAATTTCATATGTGTACGTTTGTCTTACAGTCAGTACATCAGCTTGTTTATATACCGCAACTTTGGGGTGCCTATAAAGTAAGGAAAGTATTACTTTTAGGACAGCACGTTGGGTCTTCTCTGCATGCATTATATTTGTCTTACCGGCACCTCCCCATGCGCAGATGCAATATCTGACGAGGCACTCGCAGAGTGCTCGATAAACTTGAATTAGGAGCTTCTCTTCACAAATTGAACGTAGATTTTTAAAAATGTACATTAGCTTTCTGATCCTAGCTGTTAAAGTAGTAATATGTAAGTTCCAATTAAGTCGTTCATCTACTACTACCCCTAAATACTTCACAGAATTTACTCTATTAAGTGTTGCACAGTCACAGTTATAGTTGTTACCGATGTGATTACAAGGGTGTGCATGTATTTTAAGTCCAGAATTAGGTAACAGTTTATCCGAGGCTGACTTGGTAAAGCATATATAATTCGTCTTTGAAATATTCAAAGACAGCAAGCTTTCCTGCAACCAGGCTGTGACTCTAGCGAGGCCATTTTCAGCTTTGCTGTATACAGTGACCCAATTGCTACCGTGAAACAATAATACAGTGTCATCAGCAAACATTGTTATTTCCACGTTACACAGGGCAGCTATATTACAGAGTTCATTAATATAGATAAGAAATAAAGTAGGACCAAGAGTGCTGCCCTGTGGAACACCGAACCTACAAGTAAGCTGATCACTCATAATACCAGCCACCTTCACACACTGTGTTCTCTCCGATAAATAATCCGTGAACCAGTCAAGAACCACACCTCTCATACCATTATTTTCCAAACGTTTTAGGAGTATTGGTACCGAAACCGTGTCAAACGCTTTTTGAAGATCTAGGAAGACTCCTAAACACTTGTCACCCTTGTCTAAATATGTTACGATATTCGTTGTTAATCTTAGCACTGCGTCTTCCGTTGATTTATTTTTTCTAAAGCCAAATTGATATTTGCTAAGCAACTCATTTTTTTCTAAATAATTTGTCAGTCGTTTATTTACCACTTTCTCCAATATTTTAGATAAGGTTGAGAGTAAAGAGATTGGCCGGTAATTTGATGGTACAGTCTTTTCTCCGGATTTATGTATCGGACAGACCACTGCCTTTTTAAATGAATTACTACTACTGTTATAAGTTTGATTTTTGAATTAGTTTGCCAAAGAAGTTTCACTTCTGACATGTGTACTTTGTACGCACGCAATTTTTGTATATATTTACTCGCAAAGTAGCAGCGTCGTGACTTAAGCTCCCGCTGTTTTATATGGAGAAAGAGACTTATTCGCAACTATTGTATATTACAGGCAGAAACAATAATATTAATATAAAAAAAAATTGCGTGCGTACAAAGTACACATGTCAGAAGTGAAACTTCGTTGGTAAACTAATTTAAAAACAAAAGTAATTTAAAAAGCTTGGTATTAAAAAAAAAACAAATTTAAAATACAAAAAAAAACGAATTGAAAAAAAACAAAAAGCGAACGTCACGCGGTGTTCCCAGGCGGTCACCTATCCAAGTACTGACCGTCCCTGACGCTGCCGCGTTACCGTTCGCTCAAATTTTACCCCTCATGCAAAAGTTTCACTTCAAAAATTGAGTCCTGTAGTGATTACGAGATAAAAGTACTCGTATATGGTTAAAATCCAACATGATAAGATTTGCGTTAAATATTAACTTGTTAGCAATCTTACCCAATGTTTTCATGAAAAAAATATATCAGCAAGTACGGAATTACTGAGACGAATCGATTTCGCATTAATTCCTATTTCCACTTAAGCTGGAATTGAACTTCAAATTGCACTTAGACGAAATGGATTGGATTAAATAATTTTACGCATGGACGGAGCCAAGTTATTACTGACCCACAAATAGTCACAACAGCGTAAACGTGATTAAAATACGAACGATGAGAGCTGAGATTACTTAGTGAATATTGTGTTAAACATGTACAATTTAAGTGCCTGAAATTTTTTTTTAAGTAGCGTGTCAAATAAATGAAAGGTATAATCTAATGTAAAATAGCTGTCTTCGCCTATGGACAACTAAGACAGACGTAGTAGACGAATCGTGGTTGTGTTGGCGGTTTTAGTGAAAAAGATATACATACGCTCGACATTTAAAAACCCACCAATTTTTAAATTATTGCTTCAAATATAAAAAGCAATGGAAAAAAAAGACATATCTAGCGACATTTTTTAAGTTTAGATAAACTCTGCACACAGAAACAGCTTAGTGGATTCGGTCCAATCATTATTCCTATTGGGTCTAGTCTTTATCCCTTAAGAGGTTGGGGGCAGTTAATAGGATTGTGCTAAATGAAAGATTATTTCTAACAGGCACCTACTGTTATATTATACTACTAGCTTCTGCGCGCGACTTCGTCGGCGTGGACTCCGTTCCTATTAGTCTTACCGTGATGATATATAGCCTATAGCCTTCCTCGATAAATGGGCTATCTAACACTGAAAGAATTTTTCAAATCGGACCAGTAGATCCTGAGATTAGCGCGTTCAAACAAACAAACAAACAAACAAACAAACAAACAAACAATCAAACAAACAATCAAACAAACAAACTCTTCAGCTTTATTATATTAGTATAGATTAGAAGTACAAAAATGCTCTTTTAAGTAAAATACGTGAATTTGAGGGTAGACTATGTTAAGAAGTTTGAGGGATAGAGTGGTTATATTGGTTTAACCAAACGGCGCCAAAAACGAAGCAGTGATATTTATCGAGCATATTTTCTGCCTGTCTATGCCAACTATATAAGCTTTTATCGTATAAGTAAAGCAACGTTTACAGTAACAACTCTCTAGTGAGTACTCGGTTTTAGTAAAGTGCAGTTTTGCTTTCACGAACGTGTTAAATTGAATATAATTTTATGTGTAACGAACATACACGCTAGTTTGTTTAACTCTTTCATTTTGCTTGAAATTAACTGAACGACGGTAATTTTCTTGTTTGTAAGGAAGTTTTCTGTATGCGTGTGAAAATATGTGAAGAAGTACAATTTAGATTTTTATATTTAAATCTTAATTTTAAGTCACCTTAAAGCGTCTCCTACGGTAGTAGCGTCGAGAGGCAAATCGGCCTGCGGCAAGGCCACTTAAGTATTTTGACAAATTTTACGTTATACTAATATAGTCAGTCAGTTCAGCCTAGGACACAAACAAGTTGCGTGTTCTATCCTCACTAATACAAAACATTTGTATAGAACATACAGCTATTTGCTACTGTGTGGGCATTTGTGCTTGTGTATTGTGTCTGTGTATTTTTTATTTTTTTTTAATATCACTAAGTCGGCAAACAAGCGTACGGCTCACCTGATGGTAAGCAATTACCGTAGCCTATAGACGCCTGCAACACCAGAAGCATCGCAAGCTCGTTGCAGACCCTACCCCCAATTCCCCCCCAGGAGCTCTGGTCACCTTACTCACCAACAGGAACACAACACTGCTTGAAAGCAGTATTATTTAGCTGTGGTCTTCTGTAAGGTCGAGGTACTACCCCAGTCGGGCTGCTCCATTTTTTGAGCAGGAAATCTCCTGCTGTGCCCTACCTCAGTTATATAATATAGAAACAGAAATAAGGCCTAGTCCCCCGTTACGTGTAAGATGCCTGAGTTCCTAAGTCAAAAATATAATTATAACACGTAGAGAAGGTCTAATACAAAATCGGTCTTATATTTCTAAACGAGTCTTCAGAACTTTCATAACATCTAATTATATGTCATTACAACATTATATAATATGAAAGGTATAGTTAATCGGACTATCATTAACTACAAGATTCAGAAGGTCAATGTTAACGGCGAATTCGTGCACACGAAAGCTTGCGTGCGTAAACAGGATCGATAGCATCAAAATCGGGTACCGCATGCTTCTGAAACTTATCGAAGGTCGATTAACTGGTTCATAGCTTGACACAGAATCGCTAGGATTAGTGACGTACTTGTTTCTTTCCACTATTATTTCTATTCCTGCTTTTAAATTAACTAGAGACCGCCTTTTGTACTGTATGTTTATATTTTCCTTTTGATGTAAAATTTTTCTTTGTTAGTGTACAATAAAGAGTACTTGTATTGTATTGTATTGCATTGTATTGTATTGTAAATTAGGTACCTAAATTTGTGATGGGACGTGTCAAGTTCCAAATTAATATTAATCAGGGAATTTCTTAAGAACGTATTCTATTTTGAATTTTAATTTGAAAACTATATATGTATATTATATGACATAATTATAATATATGCATATAAAATAAAAAATGCATCTGATTATGTCTCCGCTATAGTAAATTTAAAATTAATGATAAATAAAATACTAATTTTAAATAATAGATTATGTATGTGTAGACAGAAATTGATAGACACACACACGAATTCTCTAGCACACATAAACACACGTACTTCCACACACGGTTCATTTATGTGCACAGTACACACACGCCTGACCACTGTTCACAAATTCAAAATTTTTGAGATTTTCTTGTAAAACCTCTTCTTTTCCTTAAAATAAGACTAGACTTAGATAAACATAAATTATTATTTATAAACCTAATATCGAGTACCTGACATCATGACATTTATAAGGAGTAAGTTTCAGTGGAAAGTTCCATTAAAATCAAACATTGTTAAGTAGTTAACAAAAATTTATTTATTGTAATACAAAGAGCCATTCTTATTTTAATTATTCGTAGACATTTATATTTCTTATCAGGTTAAAATTTCAAATATGACATGTCAAGTATTTTGCACTCTATGTCGCTCTCAGTATCAACTTACAACTAATGTATCCAAATAATTTTGGGGTGAGCTGATGTCGCATACAATCAGTCGAATAAACTGTCAGTTTAACAGAACACGATGAACTGATGTTAGGCCGTATTCCAAATATTCATTTCGTTCGTCAATTATCCAGCCACCACCACCAGCTAGATAAATAGATAGGTAATATTCTTTATTGAACACCAATATACAAATAATCACAGTAACAAATGAAAACAAAGATGTACAAAGGCGATCATAACGCTGATGAGCGATTCCTTCCACATAATCTTTGGGCACAGATAGGATGTGTACAATAGAGGGAAACAAATGAAGAAGAATAATAGTGTTTTCTTTTGTTATCAGTTATTTCTTTTGTTGTCTATAAAATCATCACGCATGACAACTAAATAACTTTTGTAAAACTTTTTTCAAGTTATTTCAAAATATTACAGTAAGTTATAATTTTGTACTAAAATAATAGTTATGTGATGCGGTATTATTCAGTTCTTATAATTTTTGAAGTGAAACTTCTTTAGCCGAATGAGCGGTAAAATTTGAGCGACCGGTAATGCGGCAGCGTCATGACGGTCAGTACTTGAATGGGTGACCGCCTGGGAGCACCGCGTGACGTTGGCTTTTTTTCAATTAGGTTTTTTGTTAGGTATTTTAAATTCGTCTTTTTTTCATTCGTTTTTTTTTAATAAGTTATTTTTATTTTTATTAGTTTTCCAAAGAAGTTTCACTTCTGACATGTGTGCTTTACAATTTTTTACAATTTTTTAAACTGAAATCAGATCGAAGATGGCGTAGTAGATTGTTTCTTGAGATAAATCTCAAATTTAAAAAATTTAACACGTTTTGCGTATGTACCGTTATGGAAATAAATGGAAACGTTGAAGTTAAAATATTCAAAGGGAACGAAGTGTGGAATCCGAAACAAAGCTACCCGCGCCTAAGGGACTTGAAGTATGTCCCTTTTTTATTACGTCTCAATAAGATGGTCTTTTTTGTGAATTATATTTTAGTACTAAAGTACATTAACACGTTTCACGTACTTAATGATAACATTTCGAGAGATTTATATTTTCTTATTTCTATGACGTTTATTTATTTATTTATTTATTTATACTTTTTTGTACACCAGAAAAATATTACAAAGTATAAAGATAATTACAGACAATGAAGTACAATGGGCGGACTTATGGCTAATTAGCCATTTACGCGACGTTTATATTAATCCAATTAAAAAAAATAACCATCATAATTTTTTTGAGAATATTTTACTGCATATAAAAACTCCTTTTTCCCTTTTTATGTAAATGTGTTAAGTAAAAAAATTATTGTAAATATCTTTGTAAACGTTCTAGCATGATATGCGGTATTTAAAATATTCTATTGACCATACCTATGTATGTACATTATGTTAGTACGTACCTAGATCCACCTCTCAAATCTACTGCGATTTGAGTCAAATTTTATTTCTCCTGGCAGTTGCGTTACTATATTTTTTCGAAACCGAACTCAAGATTAACTTTTTACAACTTTTTCAGAGCCATTCCTTTCCTATCGTACAAACATATATGTAAATTTCAAGGTCACTATAGAATTCGTATGGATGTACTCAAAATTGAACATATACGGGTTTGTTAATAGTAATATTAATAGTTTAGGTTTTGCCATTAATAAGCTGCTCAAAACAAAATAAGGGCCACCCGAGTATTTTTGTTTTGAGTCCATTTTTTGCTGACCTTCGCTGCTTGATTTATTTTTTATGAATGCCACTATGTTCTCAAGTGTCAAGTTAACGAGGATAACAATGAAGCACTAGGGATATTAGTGTTGACGGTATGGTAGAGAATTTTAATGTCTCACTTGATTGTGAAGTGAGTAGAGTTTTTTTTTCGGATTTGTTTTCGGGTTAGTTTATGCAAGTCTACTGACAATTACGGATGTTTTCGGAAGTTAAACGTGCAATTTGATAATTTATCCGTAAAATGACATGAATTCGACGCCATTTGGACAATGTTTCTGCTACCAGACCCCTAACGATGATAGAGGCGGGTCGGTCTCAACGTTCCGTGGCCTTACAGCTGGGATATTCGCGAAGGGCTATTCAAAACTTTTGGAAAATGTATCAGGAGACCGGGAGTGTATCCCGGCGTAGTGGCTCTGGAAGAATTCGTGCTACCACTGCCCAGGAAGACCGGTAAGTGCAACTTACTGCGCGACGTGATCGTAATGTGACAGCACGCGCATTACAAAACCGATTACGCCAGACTAATGGTACTCTTGTTAGCGACCAAACCATTAGGAATCGTTTGCACAAAGACCAGCAACGTTCACGAAGACCTGTAACCCGCACTAAACTGACGGGGACTCATCGTGCAAATCGATTAAGGTTTGCACGTCAACATCTTGAATGGGGCATGGAGGAATGGCGTAAGGGCTTTTTACGGATGAGTGCAAGGTAAAGTTTTCTAGTGACGATCGACGTATGCGAGTGTGGCGAAGAAGCGGAGAAAGGTTTTCTGATCCTTGCATTCACGAACGTGACAGGTATAGTGGTCCAAATGTTATGGTCTAGGGCGGGATTAGCTTACAAGGTAAAACTGACCTTGTTTTTCTGAATGAGGGCACTGTCACATCTCAGAGTTACATCGAACAGGTTGTCAAGCCATATGTCATTCCATTTTCACAACAAGCGGTGGACGGTTTCATTCTGATGCAGGATAATGCACGACCGCACAGAGCCCGGGCGACTATCTCTGTACTGGAGGAAGCCAATATTCAGGTTTTGGCATGGCCTGCGAACAGCTCTGACCTGAATCCAATTGAACACCTTTGGGACCAATAAAAACGCCGTATGCAGGCAGCTGAAGAGGATGTGCACAACTAGCAACAGTTAATTCAATCGTTGAAAAGGTGCTGGGAGGAGATCCCAGAGGAAAACATTCGCCATCTTATTAAAAGCATGCCATCGAGGCTTCAAGAATGTGTTTTGAAAAGAGGAGGACATACCCGTTATTAAACAACGCAACAGTAAACAATTTAGCTGTGCGTTTAGTCTACAATTTAATGCTAATGTTAAGTGTAAACGGCCATAAAAGTGATAAAATCAAAAACAGTCCTAAGATTTCGTAATTTTTATTTAATTGCATTAGAATTTATTTAATTTCATTTAAAAAACATTGTTTTATTTAATTTAAAACAATCAGAGCAAAAAATCTTGACCAAAAAATAATAATCGTAAAAATTAGTGGTGGCCCTTATTTTGTTTTGAGTAGTTGTTGTTAATCAAAAATATCTCTAAACTTCAAAGCAAAAAGGTTTAATTTAGAAAATAAAGGAATTATCATTCGCTGTAGAGCTAAAGTTCTAAGTTTAAAAATCTATCTATTACTCGCTTTAATGCCTACAAAAAGAAATAGTTTAAGCAATTATTTTCAATATTTCTCAGTACATTTATATTTATTGATGGTGTTACAAATATATTGAAGTCACGAGGCATCAACATTATATTATAACTAGCTTTTTAGATTTTAGATTTTTTTAATAAATAAATAAATGAAAACCTTAAATGTTATGACTTACAATTTATCGATCTAGTCAAATTTTGTTGGTCACTTCATGAAATTCGACCATTTTTCATTCATATTTCTCGGTCATTTCATGGTGTGACCAATTTCACGAAATGATCACGTCTAGCTTTTTTACATTTCAAACCTATTTTTCATTTCATATTTAAGTGAAGCGTATCGCTGTTTCAAAATTTCGTATCAAAATATATTTATGCTGTACAAGTATATTTCAGTCTTTCTGATATATGATGAGACACGTTGAGGGGATGACGGGAACGACCGCCATTTTGTGATACAGCTCGCGTGACACGGATCAGGTTTTTTAGGCTCTTCTGGATTTACGGATATTAATGAAGATAAAAAAAACCTTGTACGAGACTGTTCTTGCGTAATCGCCTTACGTGAAGTTTGTTTTTTTTTTTTCATTGCTTTTGTTTTTTGTAAAAGAAAATAGATGTGTTTTAAAACGCTTATGCTAGATTAGATATAAAATATCATTTTTTTTGTTTCTTCCTTGAACAATTAAAAGTAAATAACGTTCTAATTAGCTTGCCTTATTTCTTGATTTTTTATACTTAAACGTTACAAATTGTTACAGAAATAACTTCTCGACCAAATACATCGTTTTTGCCACAAAGATTGACCAGCTATTTTATTCTTCTCTCCTCAACAAACCTAGACTCACCAAACCTTTTTAAAATTAGTTTGCCAAAGAAGTTTTACTTCTGACATGATGTGTACTTTGTATGCACGCATTTTTTTTTTTAATACAGCTCGGTTGAGTTTCATTCATTTTAGTTTTCGTTTTTTTTTTTTTTGCCTAGATGAAGAATGTCTCGTTTCGTTAACTATGTTGATTAACAACAAAAAGAGCTATTTATAAAATACTAAACGAATAACGCCAGCATAACGATGCAATTTAAAATTTCATTTTGTACAAAGGAATTCCTCGGCAAACATCTACGGAATACTGTACTTATTAGAGTATCTTATGTTGCTCCAATTATGACAAAATATGTTTACTCTTTTGGACTGTGAGTAAATTTTAATCTAACTTACATGTAACTAATTATGAATATAATATATATGTTTGTTTATATATGTGTATGTTACACGATCGTCTATTCCTGATGGCCTGTGGTATAGGTAACTGCCGACTGATATAGTTAAATATATTTGTTTTATTTATAAATATATACTTCAGCCTATCGCAGTTCACTGCTGTGCATAGGCCTCCACAAATTCTCGCCAAAAATAGCGCGAACTCATGTGTTTTGCCCATAGTCACAACGCTGGGCAGGCGGGCTAGGTGACCACAGGGTTGACTTTGTCGCACCGAAGACGCTTCTGCCTGTCTTCGGCCTGTGTATTTCAAAGACCGCAGTTAAATTCTCTATGACACCCACGGGAAGAGAGGGGGTGGCTATATTCTTTACTGCTGTAATATAACTACACATCTAAAATTTACACATAAAATGCATATTACTATATCACTCACTGTCGAAACGCAAAGGAAGCACTCTTGAGTAGCGAGTAGCAAAGGTCTAGCAAAGGCCTATGGTACCTGGTATCTGCCAAAGCCACTATGAGTAAAACTTTGCATTTGGCCTATGTTAGTGTCTGAGTTTTTAGCTTTTGTATAATGACGAAAGTCTGGCCCTCGCAAAATCTTTTGACAATTCAATTATCGAACAAAACTGACATAAGCGAATCTAAATTGAGGTGGTACCAACAAAGTTAATAAAAGCGTATAACATGTGTTTACAAATTAACCAACTATAAACATGATTAATTTTGATATCTTACAGTAATAAACATAAAACTCATATCCAGTAAAGTTTCCCTTAACATTTTAAAGATTAAAAGCTATTAAAACTTATATATATTATATCAAAATTTTCGATCCAGCGGGATTCGAACCCGCGGATTGTCGGGAGGTGCGAATATTTTGATATGATAATAAAAAACATTTTCGAATTTCCTCATGTGTGGGTAACACAAAAAAATAAAAATAATACGAATTATATATATTACTTCTATATAAAATCACAATGAGATTACTCTTCACCAGTACAAACACAACACGGAAAGAATCACAAAAAAAAATTATTTCCGTTTTTGGCGTCCACGAAATATTAGTGTTTTAGTATCGAAATTGACTCAAAAACCTGTTAGCGAAAATTTTAAGTACTTATAATATGTATAAATTTTTACGTTAGACAATCGAAAACCTGTCGGAGTCGCCAGAAAAGAAAAGAAGAAATTTAATAATTTAAATAAATTTACTTCAATAATATTATTACCTAAAACCATTTCTTGAACACGAAAACCACACCGACCACAGTTTCCTAACTTTCATGAATACGTTTTATAATACACTAACTTTACTTGAAGTTGATAAGTCTCAGTGGAGTTTCAAAGTTACTTTCAAGAGAATTTTAACAACTGCCGTCTTAACGCTATTATTTTTTATATCTCGTATCATAAAAGAAATAATCTGAATACATTTTAGTATTATTATCCGCATTGAAAGTTAAAAATTTTCAGTTCGTTTCATTTTTATTTCTATAAAATAGAAAAAATGTAATGTAAGTGCTTTAAAATGTTTATAGACTAAGAAGGTCTTTTAATTCAAACTGTATTTAAATGTAGGTACCTATGTATCTTTGTATTTTATATATTAAAAATTAAGTAACGTAAAAATAACTACGCCTTGATGCATGTGACAAACATTTGTATTGGCCATACAGATGTTTGCCGTGGTCTGGGTGTTTGTGCAGTCCTTGTGGGTCTCCCCACCGTGCCTCGGGGAGCACGTTAAGCAGTCGGTCCCGGTTGTTATCATGTACACCTGATAGCGATAACGATCGATATGAGTACGACTCATAGTAGGGAATATATCCACCTATATAGAATAGGCCACATTGGAGCCGCGTGGTGGTTTAAGCTCTGGTCCTTCTCCTACACGGGGAAAGAGTAACTATATTATCTGTTAAGAAAATTAGGGTTAGGATTACGAAATTTTTGTATTATATCTCAAAAATCTAAAAAGCTAATATTTTTCATTATACATTTTTCATGCAGATACAATAATATATTTTTCATTTTCTGTAAGTGGTCACGGTAAGCTTATCACTTGATGTATCTTTTAGTTAATGAAAACAGCTTGTTGACAATGGACAGCTAAATTTGCAATCCATTTGAATCTCGGTCAACTAAGTGACAGTTAGCCAAAACATTTGTCTAATGGTTCAGTCTTAATAACACTCATTCTTTGTCTTTTTAGACTTCTGGTTTGGACAGTAAATTACTTTCTGGGTGAATGATCAGTCTTAGATCAATTTAAATTTTGAACATATACCTACTGAAAAAAAATTCATAGTTTTAAAAAGTTTAAATTATATATGTTTAAAACTCAAGATATAGGTACTATATAAACCTATAATACCTTAAAAATCCTTATTGCATTCTACATTACAAATGTTTTATACTCGTTTTACAAAAACCGATTTTAGTTTAAAGAATATAATGATCTGCAATGATAAAATTACGACAGGGCTTAGACAGAAGTTTATTCATAGCAATTTGAATTATTACAAGAGCTCGTTACAAACAAATTTAAATTTTAGCTCTAGCGCAGTAGTACCTACTAAGGCTACGATTATTTTAATATGCAAAATGTGTAACAGACCATTTTATTATCAAACTAGATATGCCCTGCGGTTTCACACGCGTTAATTTGAAGGAAAAAAATGGCCTTCTTCAGTAAACAAAAATAATTTTTCAATTCGATCTAGTAGTTCCTGATATTAGCGCGTTTAGACGAACAAAACAAAAAACAAACAAACTTTTCAGCTTTATAATATTAGTATGATGAACGTTAATGTAGTTCTAAGTCACCTTAATTATCTTTTAATAATTACGACACATTCTTATTATATGTATGTGCTTATTTAACAACTATTATTCTTATTCTCAAAATCAATCTGGCAGTCTTGCTAGATAACTAAGGGCCTATGCCAACCACGTTTTTTAAACGCGCCGTCGACGCGCGTTTGTAGCGATACACACGCGAGTTAAGGGGGTGATAGACGTACGAACTTAAAGTACGCGGTTTTTAAGCTCGCGAACTTACTCGGCTCGACGTCGGTGACACACGTGAAGCTTACTCATTCTGTATTGCGATGTCGTCGACAGCAGAAGCGTTGTGTTATTGAGAAATTGTATCGTATTACATTTTAAAACATTCATTTTGAGAAATTTCTCAATCAAAATTAACAAAAACTACAAATACCTACGCTACAAGCGTTGCGCGTCCACTGACTGGCGAAACAAAATTGTGTTTTTTCGCAAACGAAAAAAAAACCGACTTCAATTACATCGACAAACACATAGACGAAAAAATACTCGTAGTCAAGTTAATACGCGTTATCAAAGTTCACTTTAAAAAAGTACTTATTATATCTCGATCATATTTAAATGGGACCACATGACAACTTTACTACTCCATTAGCTTTTGATTTATACAACAAACATCAAAATCGGTGCACCCAGCAAAGAGTTATATGTTATAATACAACGTAGGGTGACGAAAACACATTCAAGTAAAACGCATTATTGGATAAAACTTAAAAAGTACATGTAAAATCTCAATTAAATTTAAATGGAACCACATGACAAACATAATATTTTGACTAAAATAAGAATCATTAAAGTCGGTACACCCTGAAAAGTGCATAACTTTTAGTTTAAGACAACGTAAGTCGACGAAAAAATAGTCAAGTAAATACGCATTATTAGATACAACTTGAAAAGTACTTGTTAGATATAAATTAAATCTAAATGAGACCACATGACACGTATCATCTTTCGATTAAATTAAAAAATATCAAAATCGATCCACCCAGTCAAAAGTTCTGAGTTAACATAGGTACATAAAAATAAAAAATAAAATAAAATACAATCGAATTGAGAACCTCCTCCTTTTTTGGAAGTCGGTCAAAAATGGCGGCTCGCGGCTCGAAGTGCTGCCACACGTACGAGCGGAGGCGGGTTACGAGCAAAATTTCAAACTTGTCAGATCGCCAACGAACTTACTCGGCGGTTTTAAAGTACGCGTACTTAGGGTGACACACAGGCGAAAAAGCTCGTCGAGCCACAAGTTCGCGTACTTACTCGCACGTCTATCACCCCTTTTAGACGCAGCCTGTAGACCTTTGCACACCTGAATACGCGTTTGAATCGATGCAAACGCGCGTGTCACGCGATACAGACGCGATGCAAACGCGCGTGTGTCGCGATACAGACGCGATGCAAACGCGCTGACATTTTGAACCTATGCACACGTTTAAAAAACGTGGTTTGCATAGGCCCTTATGATGATTATTGAATGGTATGTACGCCTTCACACACCCTGAAATATATCTGGTATAGTAAATGTTGTTCTCAAACAAAAAAACTACTTCAATTTACTTCAACGAGTATTAAGAACATAATCAAAGAAGTCGAAGCTTTTTAATTGTGCGGTCACCTTTAATTTAAATGAGACCACATAACAAGCACCCGCTTTCGAATGGAAGAAATCATGAAAATCACAACACCCAGTAAAAAGGTAAAACACATAAAAATACATTCGAATTGCGAATCTCCTCCTTTTATTGAAATCGGTAAAAATAATCCAATTTCTTGTTATAAATAAGTTAAAAAACGTTCGAAGCCAGTAAACCCAATGAGTACAATTTATATTAAATCCCAGTACACAATTACATACGCTGCGGTGTTTCTCTAATAGAAATTACTACGCGAAGTGGCAATGTCCTGGCTCCGGAAAATGCCATCTACCAATAAACGTTTTGATTGCCGTTTAATCGACTCATTCCTCGACAAATACTTACTTGCTGTATTATTTGGCTTCACATTTTATATTGTATTCAGTTTTTGATACTATTTTATTTATGAAATTATGTTCTTTTTACATTACAAGCTTTTGTTTAACTTGCAATGTATGTATGTATGTATGTATGTATGTATGTAACTTTAATGAATGTTTGTTCGGGTGAAATCTTGCAACTCAATTTTGAAGCAGATATCTTTAACCAATTGAGCTGAAATTTTGTATACAGGTTCAATTTGGATGACAATGCATGGTTTGTATGTATGCATGTATGTATGTATGTTTGTTCGGGTGAAATCTTGCAACTCAATTTTGAAGCAACCAATTGAGCTGAAATTTTGTATACAGGTTCAATTTGGATGACAATGCATGGTTTGTATATATGCATGTATGTATGTATGTTTGTTCGGGTGAAATCTTGCAACTCAATTTTGAAGCAACCAATTGAGCTGAAATTTTGTATGCAGGTTTACTTTGGATGACAATGCATGGTTTGTATGTATGCATGTATGTATGTATGTTTGTTCGGGTGAAATCTTGCAACTCAATTTTGAAGCAACCAATTGAGCTGAAATTTTGTATGCAGGTTCAATTTGGATGACAATGCATGGTTAACTTTGTGACGTCATTATAAATCCAATATGGCAGCATATCCAAGAGTGCGGACTAGTTATTTTAAGTGGACTTCTACAATATGGGTATCAAATGAATGGGCTTGCTAAGAATAATTCGAATAAAGTAACGTGATGACCGACTAAAAAGTCAAAAATAAATTAAATGTAAAAAACCTTTTTAAAAAACAAGCTTTTATTTGAATGCACTAAAACGAAAAAATAAATTTTTACTTTAAAACTTTTACTATCTAATTATAAAGTCATTACACATAATCTATATGATATAAAAGCTTGTCGCGAGATTTGCTTGTAAACAAGTAAATTAAATAAATTGATGTGATTGATTTTAACTATTAAAATTTTCAAACTAAGGAAATACGAGTACCTACTCATATCTCGCGACAAGCTTTTCTATCATATAGATTATGTGTAATGACTTTATAAGTAGATAGTAAAAGTTTTAAAGTAAAAATTTATTTTTTTCGTTTTAGTGCATTCAAATAAAAGCTTGTTTTTTAAAAAGGTTTTTTACATTTAATTTATTTTAAACGACTTTCAGAAAACAGGAACGTTTTTATTTATTGTGTATCTTCGTCAAGTGTTGATTCGCTTAGTATATTTATACAATACTAGTGGTCGCCCAGAGGTCGAAATACGACCATAATTCAAAATTTAAATTAAAGAAAACCAAATAATTATGAAAATAAAGAACCTTCTTTTAAATTTTTCAATTTGACTACAGACTGTCAATCAACAAAATATTATAATATGCGTGTTTGTGTCAAATACGTGGTAGTGTGTGTAATGCTTTTTTTATTAATTTAATGTATACTTACATAAAAAAAAAAAAAAGTATATTTTATGTATAATTTAAATATATATATATATATATATATTATTTTTCTTCTGCACTTCTTCTCTATAAAAACTATAAGTGTGCGAAATTTCACACTCCTCCGTACACGCAATTTCTGTAAAAAAGGGGTACAAAGTTTTTGTTTCACGTGTTAATATATAGATTTAATATTCACACACAAGAACAATTCTTGTTTACGGGCACTTAGGAATCAGGGAACACACGCAACATATAAGCCCATACTAGATTTGTATACACTTCAGCCTATCGCAGTCTACTGTTGGACATAGGCCTCCCCAAGTTCGCGCCAAACATCCCGGTTTTCCGCAATCCTCGTGCAGCCTCAACCGGCGAACTTACGTAGATCGTCAGTCCATCGGGCCGGAATTGTATAAGAGTACTTTTATTCGTAGGCATAAATTTCTATTCGTATAATTTTGCTTGAGGTAGGGTTGAGCAGAAATATCCGCCCAATATTTGAAGTAGTCTGACTGGAGAAGTACCTAAACCTTATAGGTGATCATAGATATCCTGTAGTGTGTAAGGTCACCAGAGGTCCTGGGGTTAGCAACGCGCCTGCAATGCTTGTGATGTTGCAAACGTCAATATGCTACGGTAACCGCTTACGATCAGGTAGCCCGTATCTTATATGTGGCATACAAGCATACGGGAGGGTGACGAAAAAACAGTCAAGTAAGTACGCGTTAATAAAGATTACTCAAAAAGTTCTCATCAGATCTCGATCAAACTTGAATGGGACTACATGACAAGAATCAGCTTTCGATTAAAAAAAGAAACATTAAAATCGTCCACCCAGTAAAAAGTTCTGAGGTAACACACATAAAAAAAATACAGTCGAATCGAGTCGGTTAAGAATTGGAACTATTTTGTATATTTCTATAGAAATAATAATTCTGTTTGTGTTTAAGTTTTATTTTTGAATTCATAATTGTAATAAAGCAGCAGGTGCTGCTTTTCTGTATTATACATGCCTCGAAACGACTACTATAAAACAGAGATTTTGCTCTCAACGTTTTCTTTTACAACACGATATGAATACAGAGTAAGCAATTGAAATCTTCCCGGAATCCGCTTTCAGACGTAAAATATTTTATACACTGGACGATCACATCAAAAGATTATAAAAAATTGTTATAAATTAAAATTTTGTTTTGTCTTCATAATTTAATTAGTTTTATGATATCCATGTATTTCTTAATTAACTTTTGAAACTTCATTATCGCTACGATGAGCTACGTAATTTTTCTTTTGTTTTTTAAAGTTAAGTTTTTTAATTTAATTTACGCAAAATATTATAAAAAAATAACTGTCTTCCCACTTAAGTTATATATTTTGAGTTTAAAAGTTATGAATACAGTACGAATTAATACAACGTGATGTTTTATAGCCATCTTTTAAAGTCAAAAGTAAATTGTTTTCATTTACTAGAAACTTTTTTTACTAGCAGCTTTTTATGTAACTTACTTAAATGTTTTATGGAAAATCTAATTTTTTTTTGTCCGCTACATTAAAATCTTATTACTTGAACTTACTAACACATAAAAAATGGAAATGTTTTATTTTCGTATCATTCCGTTAACAGAAGGTTAAAAATGAGCACGAATTTTGCTTTGAAGAATATGGCTGCTCAGTAGAGGAAATTAAGAAAGGAAATTAATATAAAACAAAACAAACAAAAATATATTTTTTCATAATAATTTATTGAACTCAATCACTACACCTAAATAAATGTTTTTTGTAATATATATTTGGGCGTTGCGCCGCGCCGTTGCGGAAGGGTAACTTAGCCGGCAAACAAACGTCCGTAACGTTAAATTATGCATAAGATTTCTATGTATAGTCATGTGTGATGACTATACAGTGTCTTATATATAGTATACGTGATGACTGTTATTATTATATCATTCGATCATTATTATATATTTTTTATAAATCATTGTAAAGAAAATCATTGTGAATAAGATAAAGATGCTAAGATAATTTTGTAAAGTATTTTTTATTTTTATCGATTAAAAAATCATATTAAAAAAGTATACCCGAATAATTATTTTCTTTATACCTCGAATAGAACCTGAAATTAATATTTTATAATAAGGAACTTCGTTCCTATCTAGTGTCCCACGACACCACAGCGTTTTAAGTTTGACTAGTCAATCGATATGCAGTAAGAAGGAAATAAAACTCAAACGGAATAATCTACTAGCATATTCTGTTTGTGAGTGAGCTTCCGTTTTAAAGAAATTCGTACGATATGGGAATTTTTTCCACTGATCGACAAACATTTTAACTGAGGTAGGGCACAGCAGAAAATTTCCTGCTCAAAATATGGAGCAGCTCGACCTTACAGAAGACCTCAGCTAAATAATACTGCTTTCAAGCTTATTGTGTTCCTGTTGGTGAGTAAGGTGACCAGATGGCAGAGCTCCTGGGGGGGATTGGGGTCGGCAACGCGCTTGCGACGCTTGTTTGCACGCGGTGTTGCAGGCGTCTATATACTACGGTAGTCACTTACCATCAGGTAAACCGTACGCTTGTTTGTCGACTTAGTTACATAAAAAAAGACAATGTTGCAATATACTATACTTTAATATTAAATAACAGCATTATATTAATTGATTACACCTTTATTTTAAATAAAAATTACGTGTATAAATTTTCAATTCAAACAATAATAATAATTGGATTGGAAACAATAATAATAATCCTTCTAAATACAATAATTATAATATGTATCAAAAAATAATAAATTTTGTAATAACACGATATTTTTAAATTAACCAACAAAAAAGATGACGCCGCGTTGGCGCAGCGACGCCGCGTTGGCGCAGCGGTCACAGCAATGGATTGCGATTGGCTGTTTCGCGAGCGGTTGCGGGTTCGATCCCCGCACACGACAACATTTGTATTGGCCATACAGATGTTTGCCGTGGTCTGGGTGTTTGTGCAGTCCTTGTGGGTCTCCCCACCGTGCCTCGGAGAGCACGTTAAGCCGTCGGTCCCGGTTGCTATCATGTACACCTGATAGCGATCGTTACTCATAGTAGGAAATATACATATATTTGGGTTGTCTGGAAGAAATGGCTAAATAGCCATAAGTCCGCCCATTGTATTTCACAGTCTGTAAATGATATGTGTAGTTGTGATGTACAATAAAGTATAAATAAATAATAAATAAATAAAAGATTAAAATTTTGAGTCTTTTGCGTTCGAAAACGTAGTCGACAGTTCTTCCTTTACATAAAGAAAATAGCACTATTTTCACATATCATTACCATTCTTCGCATTTCTATTCGTCTACCCGTGCACTTTTAGACGAATTTTTATCGTAAAATCTCCATGAAATTCCAATATGTAAAATGTATTCCTTGTCGTTACAAAAGTGTCTTTCAGTGTCTCTTTGATATGACATGCTACAATAAAATAAAATGAATGTTTTAGTATGATTTTTTTTTTATTGTTTGTTGCACGTCTCCGAGGAGGTTGTGCTTTATTCTCACAAAATGAAAAATACAGGAAGCGCTAATTAATTATTATATAATATTAAACAGAACGCGCCCCCGCAACCCCCTCTTGTGGGTGAAATTTCGTAAAATCTGTTCTTAGCTGACCTGTAGAGGTCGCGGCGAAAGGAATATTCCTACCAAAATTCAAGTTTCTACGCCTTCTGGTTCCAGAGATATCGTAATGAGTCAATGGGTGGAAATCTCTTTTATATATATATTATAGACTTCGCACTATAGCATATATCACTTATTATAGGCTTCGCACGGGTGCAATGCTGATACTAAATATAAAATATAAAATGAATATTTGCAATCTAAGCGCCAAAAATGAGTTTATTTACGACATCACATTAGAAAACTTTAATGTATTATACATATAAACCTTCCTCTAGAATCACTCTATTTACTAAAGAAAACCGCATCAAAATCCATTGCGAAGTTTTAAAGATCTAAGCATATATACAGACAGACAGCGGGAAGAGACTTTGTTTTATAATATGTAGTGATAACAATGCATTAATATGCTATAAAATACCCACTTTTTACAGAACACACATCAAACTATAATTTAAATGTCATTTGAAGTATTTGTGAATACTATAAGCTTATAAAGTATAATAAGTATTGTATAATAGTAAGTATAGTAGTATAAAGTAAATCAACTTTTTGCATGTACGGATAATAGCAACACAATGAGAGAACTACTTGACGAAATAAGCTGTTTTTTATTTTGTCAGAAAACTATTAACGATAGGATTTTTTTTATCATCTGCGAGCGAGAAACTCAATTGGTAACGATGGGAAAACTTGGTATAAATTGTATTCTACATGGAGAAATAAGCCTATGCCCAGCAGTGGGATTTTACAGCCTGAATCAATAACAGTATCGGTAAAAGCCTAAACGAACAAAAGATAATTTAACATAACCATACAGTACATAGCTGTTTGGATACAGCAGTAAGAATATAGCCACTCCCTCTCTTCCGGTGGGTGTCGTAAGAGGCGACTAAGGGATAACACAGTTCCATTACTACCGTGGAACTTAAAAAGCCGAACGATGGCGGGATAACCATCCAACTGCTGGCTTTGAAATACACAGGCCGAAGACGGGCAGCAGCGTCGTCGGTGCGACAATGCCAGCCCTACGGTCACCAACCCGCCTGCCTAGCGTGGTGACTATGGGCAACACACATGAGTTCACGCCATTTTAGCGCGAACTTGTGAAGGCCTATATCCAGCTGTGGACTGCAATAGGCTGAAATGATCATGATTATGAGTGATGATACAGTACATATCACAAATTTGTAGAAATAAAGTTTTTTTTATAAGATGAAGGCTTTTAAAATTATCGATTAAAAGTCCATTAGTGAATAAGTAACTATAGACGTCAATTAAAGATCAAGTGAGAAAGAAAAGTAATTATGCCCTTGACGTAAGTGCTCATATATCTGGTAAGTATACCTATGTGCACTTTTCACCGCAGAGGCCAGATTGCATTCTATCATTCGGTAACTCATTACTCGTTCATCTAGAGGATGTTGGACGAGTGAAGAGCTAAAGCGGTTTGAGTTATAAACGGAAGCGGTTTAAAACTGGTTTGAACCGGTTCGATCTGGAAATAGAACTACATGATGATCTGACGATGATCGTGATCTTGAAAGCTGTTGAGATGCTTTACAAGGTCATTGATTTGACACTATAATGTACTGAAAAATTGCTTTATAGCTGGAGATTATTTTTGATTTTTTTAATAGCAGTATTAAGCTCCGATTCTTTCCCTACATGGGGAAGAGGCCTATGCCCAACAGTGGAATATTACAGGTTGAATCGTGAAGAAAGAAGAGGTGTTATTTTTTTATTTTTTTTATGTTAGTAAGTCGACAAACAAGCGTAAGTGACTACCGTAGCCAATAGACGCCTACAACACCAGAAGCGTTTCAAATGCGTTGCCGACCCTATCCCCAATCCCCCCAGGAGCTCTGGTCACCTTACTCACCAACAGGAATACAATACTTCTTGAAAACAGTATTATTTAGCTGTGGTCTTCTGTAAGGTAGAGGTACTACCCCAGTCGGGCTGCTCCATATTTTGAGCAGGAACTTTCCTGCTGTGCCCTACCTCAGTTAAATTGTTATTGAATCATTTTAATATATTAATTAAATATTGATGATATATTTATATTATTAAGACAAATCAGAAAATTTAAATCGTTCACTTTGTCTTTTGACTCCCTTGCCATTTTTTCTTCTGCCGTCCATTATAATTATAGTTCATTTGTTTCTCCAGTTTTGTTCACGTTATCGAATATAAAATTAAAATAATTTTGTTACATATTTAAAAAAGTGTTTTTTTTCTTTTTTTAATGGATCAGTTAATCGTTATTGACTATTAACTCATAAGTATTTTATTAGCCCTAATAGTTTAAAGTTGCATATCGTCTAATATTACAAAAAATAACCTAACAAAATCGTAACTTTGAATTACAATTAAATTGGTTCATAGTAACAGTATAATATTTTTTAACGCTTCACACTCAACGGCCCACATTAGGATTATGTCCTGTGTCGGGGGTCCGAAAACATCCACAATACACTAGCACAAACGCCCAGACCACCACAAACATTTGTATGGCCAATACAAATTATTGTCATGTGCGGGGATCGAACTCGCGACCACTAGCCCAACAAACATCGATGTGACCGCTGCGCCAACGCGTCGTCAAATAATTAACTACAAAACTTCAATGCCCTTGTAGGTCCCTGTATGTGTCTAAACATAATTGTGTTGTATGTATAAGACCTTCACACAACAAGAGCAGCAAATAAGTAAATTAAATTAATTAATAATTAATTTTTTCTCCGCTTATGCTTACAACATTATCCGTGTATCCTGGGAAACTCCGGCTAGGTCGTGTGGTATGAATACGAAAGAGGGCCGTCATTCAGCCGCCAAAGAGGTTCGTTATCCAACCTCACTGAAATGGAAACCCGCCGACACCCAAATAGGCAGTTTTATGTATAACCTGTTCGTACCGACTTAATTGGGTTTTTAGCTTTCGGTTATTTATAGACGGCTTAATTGTTTAAACGTCTGTTGAAGCGAAAATTGGGCAAAAAATGGTAAATATTTTTATTTTCTAAAAATCGCAAGCGGCAGGCGGTTGGAAATAAAAATCCAACTGCATTGGTTATTAATGGCTGCAGCACTATATAAAAAGCTATTCAAATACATATACTAAAACAATATTGAAAACTGTCTTAATTTTTAGCATTTATTGATGACACAAAATTCTACAACATTTTTTGTTTAATTTTTTTCTTTATATAAAGCAGTAAACAATCAATAAATCATTCTATACTCATTAATTTAGTTTATTTATTTATTGAACACAAATATACCAAATTTTATATCGTTTTAAGGCACAAGATCAGTTTGCGTAACCGTGTACCATGAAGTTGTTAAGTGCTCATTTCACTCAATCATATTATATAAATCAACTGTTCAAATACATTTGTTTCATAAATTCATACACATCGTTAGATTTTCGCTTTTACGTGCGTCGTGTCGTTGGTTTCTTGCATTGAGCTATTGTTAAATAATAGCTCAATGGTTTCTTGTTTTATTTATCGACTACCTTTGTTTATTGAATCCAAGATTCCCTTACCTTATTGCTTTAAAAAGGTATTACGATAATGTATAACGTATAACGATAATGTATAACGATATTTTGATTTATTCAATACTAAACTAGTAGATAGAATGGTTAAATTTATACATTATTAAACCTATTTTGTTAGATGTAAATAAATTGATTTTTATAAATACCAATTTTTTTAATATAACCCTTATTTTAATCTATGTTTTCAGTACACGTAAGCTGCAGCTTCCAAAGCGAAAAGCGAGCATGGAGCTCTTGACCAAAAGAGCTTAAAAATTTTAATTTTTAAAATTCATCTTTAAATGGACATTCGAATGAGCATACATTTTAAAAACATCTCTATTAATTCAAGGATGTACCAAACTCGAAAAGTTATATAGGTACCATAGATCTAGTAAAAAAAGGTAGATAACGCACGTAGAACTAAAAACTGAAGCCACTTTTTCAAGCGTTTTTAAGTATGTGTGAGTGAGTGAAGTGTTGACACCTGTTAAAAAAAACTCCCTGAAAATTTTATTAATTGGGATTAAACACTATTAATTTAATATGGGTAAAATGGGTATGCAAAAATAAATCTGTTCATGGTTTTAAATAAATTTATTAAAAATAAAATATAAAATCTTATCACTACATAGTATAAAACAAAGTCGCTTTCTCTGTCCCTATGTCCCTTTGTACGCTTAAATCTTTAAAACTACGCAACGGATTTTGATGCGGTTTTTTTAATAGCTAGAGGGATTCTTGAGGAAGGTTTATGTATATAATTTAGTATACTTTTATGTAAATTAGCAGAAACACGGTACTAGCGAATTCAAAATCTATAAAAATTCTACAAAAAAGTCCGCGAGAGCATATCTCTATCTCTTACGGTTGACTTACAATACTATATACTTTTATGTTCAAATTTTTAATTAAAAACATTACGTTATTTTCATAGCTATTTTCTTTAGTTCAGTATTAATCCTTATCCATATAAGTATGTTAGTTAGCTTAGATATTTAATGCAAATTAAAATTGCCCTTCACACTATATCAATCAGATGAATAGTTTTTGAGATATCGTCGTTAGAAGCAATTAGCAGCGAAACATTTAAAGTTCATAAAGCGCCTACTATGCCTACTGCGCGGCGAGTCCGTCCCCTCTTCCCCGCATGACGCATCGCTCGACCACCAGTACATCTTTATCTTTATACATAGTACCTATAAAATTAAGTCACTTCCCGCTGTCTGTATGTTTAGATCTCTAAAACTACGCAACGAATTTTGATGCGGTTTTTTTTTTAATAGATAGAGTAATTCAAGAAGAAAGTTTATATGTATAATACATGCATAACATGGTAGAAAAACACTGATAATCTTAGACTAGATGTTTCTAACGTATCTTTTATTGTTGATAGTATTTAGTATCATCATTGCACCCGTGCGAAGCGGGGGCGGGTCGCTACTGAATAATAATAAAAAAACCCTTTTCAGTTTGAAGTCGGGTTTTTTTTTTTAAAACTGTTTTTATTAAACGTAAAATCCCTTAAGTTGTATGAGTTTCTTAAATTTTTGTCGCTTAGAACTCAGTCATCGTAGTCATCGTAGTAGTCTTATAGCAGCTACCTATTCATCTCTTATTAAAATATTCGTTGGAAGCCTAAAACCATGATATTTGATAGTAAAATATGAGCAGTTAACTCAAAAATTTTAATAGAAAAAAAAACGAGTTAAAAATTCACATTTAACGTGACTTTAATTTATGTAACATAAAATCACACGATAAAAAACAATAATGATGTCTACTTTATACTTAATTATTTTTCTATGATTGCCTACAATTTACTTACCCACATTTTGGGGTATTAGAAATATGAAATTACTGGCAACACTCCCCCAGTACGTCCTTTCGTGACATTGAAATTATAAGTTTCGAATAACCTCATAATTATTTTGGAATAACAATAAATTTAAAGTTTTGTGTGTGAAACGATATTCCTTTAGACTTTTTATTCACTTTGGTATTGTTTTTGCACTATTTAATTACACGAGACGGCATTTTGTAGGCAAAATTACTGTACGAAGCACCGTTAGATACTAAAGAAAATGAGCGTAGTTTGATGCATATGTGTGCGTGAGCGCGTGTATTTACTTGAAGGAGCCGAGTTTTGTGGCTTCACTAACAACAAAGGCCGCGCATTATCTACCTTTTTTACTAGATCTATGATAGGTACCTGAAAGTAATAGCAAATTATTAAAATTCCTACGTTAGTTTTAACGCAGTTGGTGTGACGTCGTTACCAGTAAAACCATTTATTAAATTTTTGTATATTTTGGAAACAAATAATACAATAAAATAAGAAATAGTAACAAGATATCGATAGTCAAATTTCCACCCATAAATAACCAAACACCTAATTTTGACAACTAACCTAACCTCACCGGTCACCCACTAATTTTAGTAATCTTTCAATTACAAGTTTTTACTTAGGTTTATTTTAGGTTTATTACTTAAATTAGGTTTTCCTAAAGTAAAAAAAACACTCGAACATTTACTGTAATATGTAATAGACGTAGGTACACAACAGAACGCGAACAGCATCACTCATAAGTAAAATCGACAAACAACAAACAACGGTTACAAAACTTTTGGTCAAACAACTGCGCTATGTTGAATTTACTCCTTTGAGTAAACATCGAGCATAAAGACTGCGAGGCGTTATTTATGTAAGCTTAGCTTCAAAACATACCTAATCTTCTATTGATGTCGTCATGGAAACGAGAAACAAGCAGCTTGTTTTGACTCCACATAAATATTACATCATGCGAACGATTCGGATTATATGGTCTAAGATCCGGGATATAGGAAAATATTCCTTCATCTGTTAATTAGATGAAACAATTTTTTATAGGCTGATTTTAATATTGTGAATTTATAAAAACAACCTCTGCCACCATAAGCCTGCTGCAATTTTTTTTTTATCTTTCCCTCTCATGTTAATTACATGTAGTAAGCTGAAAACCGTTAATATTTTACATTATATACCTGACTGTAGTAGGCAGCCATCTCTATGATTGCTATACTTACCTGCAGCCAGGTCAGTAACCTCAGTCAGCAGTAACCTGGCTGCAGGTAAGTAAAGCAATCATAGGGATGGGTGCCTACTACAGTCAGGTATATAATGTAAAATATTGACGGTTTTAGCTTACTACATGTAATTAACATGAGAGGGAAAAGATAAAAAAATTTTAAGTATTTTTATTTGCAGCAGACTTGTTGTGGCAGAGGTTGTTTTCATAAATTCACAATATTGAAATCAGCCTATAAAAAATTGTTTCATCTAATTAACAGATGAGGGAAGATTTTGCTATTGCGGATCTTAGACCAATAGCTTTACGTTGCTAAACTATCAAAGATTTAGGCATTTCATTGTTTTGCTAATTCATTTTGTTCTCTTCATACTTAAATCTACGAGTACAAAAGTTTAAAGATGACATAAATATAGAACAAGGTTTTAAAAGTTCTAGAGTAATAAATTGTTTTACCTGACAATATTTGGCATAATTGCTTATAAAAAATGCTTGTTTATTTATTCTTTGAATCGCGTTGCAATGACTCGGATACATTGTTTTATAAAAATACTAGCTGCTGCCCGCGACGTCGTCTGCGTGCGTTCACTGCTCGTTCCCCGTAGGTGATAGCGTGATAATATGTAGTCTATGTTCTGACCCGACTTCTTTATAATATTCGTGCCAAATTTGAAGTAAATCCATGCACTACTTTTTGAGTTTATCCCGGACATACATTTGAAGAAATAAAGGTTCACTGCTCGTTCCCCGTAGGTGATAGCGTGATAATATATAGCCTATGTTCTGACCCGACTTCTTAACAATATTCGTACCAAATTTGAAGTAAATCCATGCAGTACTTTTTGAGTTTATCCCGGACATACATACAGACAAACAGACAAACAGACAAACAGACAAACAGACAAAAATTCTAAAAACTATATTCTTGGCTTCGGTATCGATTGTAGATCACACCCCACGTATTCTTTTAAAAAAATATTCAATGTACAGTTTTGACTTTTCTACCATTTTATTATATGTATAGATTTACCAATCATTAAAAATGTTCAATCTCCTATATAGGGAAGACGCCTATGCCCAACAATGGGATATTACAGGCTGAATCGTGATCGTGAAAAATGTTCAATACTGGTATTTCAAAACGATATTCAGTTTAACCTGGTGTAACTACTACAAAGGCATGCACAAGGACTCTTTAGTATCGAGCAAAAAGTGCACTTGATTGGTCACGAAAAAAAAAAGTAACACAATATCCCGAACACGGCAATCGAGGTTCAGTTAAGCCCTTGATGACGCTCTGACGCCTAGAAATACGCTGTCGTTGCAATTTTAGTAGCATTTTTGAATTCTTATTGACTTATTTCTATGAAAAAAATTCATAGTTCATAGTTACGCTATTTTTCTACATTTCACTGTAATTTCAATAGATAAAGATGAAGGTACTTGTGAGAGATGTTTTAATACAATTTCAATCAATAGAAAATCATTTAAAAGCTTTATTTGTTTTACTTGTATTTCTAACTCACAAAAACCAGTAAGTAATTATTAATTAGGTGACTTCTATCTATATAAATAAAAATAAAACGCTATAATGTATGTACAATTGTACATGCAAAACTTAAAAACGTCTTCCCCTAATTAGATATTTATTTTCGTTTTTGTTTTCGTTGAAAGGAATATGTTGATACAAAAGAAAATATAATAAAAACTGTGTGGTGTCGTGGGCCACCAGATAAGAACGAAGTTCCTTATTATAAACTCATAATTTCAAGTTCTATTCGAGGTATAAAGAAAAAAATTAATAAGGATATAGATTTTTTATTATGATTTTTTTATCGATAAAAAGCAAAAAAACAAACTTTACAAAATTATCGAATGATATAATAATAATAGCAAACTAATAACAGTCATCACGTAAACTATATATTAGACACTGTATAGCCATCATACATAGACTATACGTAAAAAATTTACCCTTTTTAACGTTACGGACGTTTTTTGCCGGCTAAGGTACCCCTCCGCAACGCCCCGTAAGGAACTTCGTTCCAAAAAAATAATGGTAATATAACTATAAATTCATTCATCTATTATTTATAGAAATGTAAATAACTAATCCACAGCTAAATAAACTCACAACCGTTCAAACTAAACTGGCTTTTACACAGCTACTAACATACGTTACAACTTACATTATTATACCAGACCAGTTATCCAAATATTATAAGCAATTAAACTGGGAAAGTTGGTACATAGCGACTCAAATTAATGATTTGTAAAGGCTTATTACAAGATATTATTTGTATGAATAGCTTCAGGTAATGTTCGATTGAAGGAACATAATCCAAGGGACTAATCACAAAAGTTTAAATCTGACCCTTGGAAACGATATCCAAAGTTGTAATTGCTCGCATTTCCATTCAGTTAATCCTTTCGAAATCTATCCATCGAATCGTGAATTGTATATAATATGTATTATTTTATTATTGTTAACGATGATTTTGTAGATTTTATGTTTCGTATCATTAAGCCATCTTGCAGTGGAGCAGCGAGAAAATGTGGACATGGAGAAAGAGGCCTATGCCCAGCAATGGGATGCGACTGGGTCAGTATCAGTATTATAAGTATAAATAATACTAATCATTCTTTAAATATTGTCTAAAGGCGTATGTAAAAATCACGGTATATAAAAATATCTGTAAACAGCATGACTTTTTAAGGCTATCTGAACCTTTTTAACCTTCTTTTCTTTTTGTCCAGCCGTCTATATTAAACAATGATATTTTATCTATACTAATATAATAAAGCTGAAGAGTTTGTTTGTTTGATTGTTTGTTTGTTTGATTGTTTGTTTGTTTGAACGCGCTAATCTCAGGATCTACTGGTCCGATTTGAAAAATTCTTTCAGTGTTATATAGCCCATTTATCGAGGAAGGCTATAGGCTATATATCATTACGCTAAGACCAATAGGAGCGTAGCACCAATGAAGAATGTTTCAAAATCGGGTTTTTTTTTCCATTTGAGAGCTTCCGCTGCGTGAACGGTTAAAGTTTCGCACAAATCATGTATGACAGAATTGGTCCTATTTCACGCGGACGAAGTCGCGCGCAGAAGCTAGTTCCAAAATAAAAATAAATCGGCCAAGTGCGAGTCGGACTCGCGCACTAAGGGTTCCGTACCATTGACTAAACTAAAGGCTATATTTTATTGTTATTAAACAAAATACTTAGTAAATAAGAAAAAGATTATACCATATAAAAATGGAAAATAAACTAGTCAAATGCGCCATCTATCTATCGATCCATGCCGCTATTGGAAAGCTATTATATTAGTCAATCGACGACGTTTTCTTGGTTTCTGGATAGATGGCGTTGGAATTAAATCACTTCGTGTTAAATATTTATTTTACTTTGTTTTTAGTATTTGTTGTTATAGCGGCAACAGAAATACATACTTTGTGAAGATTTCAACTGTCTAGCTATCGCCGTTCTTGAGATACAGCCTGGTGACAGACGGACAGACGGACGGACAGACGGACGGACAGCGAAGTCTTAGTAATAGGGTCCTATTTTTACCCTTTGGGTACGGAACCCTAAAAAGAAAATATTGCGAGGAAACCAGCCGGTTTCGAAATAAATTTTTGGACACACATCGTATTAGAAAGGAGCGGTTTACTACAGCTTCAAAAGTTTACACTTAATTAATATTACGGTACATGTAATTTAATAGGATAGGATTAGCATACGTTGCTAGATTATTAATATATTGATAAACCCACTCCATTATAATTATTATAACTAATGAATATTAATTTAATAATGCACTGGTTGAATCGATGTAATAAGATCAGTAATAATTTACAAATTTAAGTAACTAACACTTCGTTTTTTAATAACATAGACTTTCACGCAATTTCATAAAAATATTTCTACTTCAAGAGTAAAAAATATTCAGCTAATATCTTTCTTAGTGCAAATAATACTTTATGTTCTTAATAGTCTTATTTTTTCAAACGTAAGGAAACATTTTAAAAACACTAATTAGTTAATGAACTCAGAAAAAAGTAGTCATAACAAACCCTAAAGATGTTGGCTGGAAAATTACCAAGGTTTTTTGGAATTTACTCCTTAAGAATCGATTTTCATATAAGGTGAAGTTTCATAATATAAGGTATGAAAAAAATGTGAGGAGTAAAATCTACTGAGTATTTTTCTAAAAACAGATTAAAATAATGTGTGATGATGACCGATTCCAATAACCTTGCAGCCTTGAACTTAAATTACACCAACCGTATAGGACCCAAAGACTAGTCGTGACCCCTAAACAAACATATTCATGATTAAAAAATTACTGACAAATGTCAACCAAAGAGAAACAACGAGATACTTCTAGTTTAGAAGATATTCAGATTTCGGACAACTATTCCGTAACAGACGATTTGGTAGATAATTTAAGCTTATCCAACGACAAAGGCTCGGGTCGAGTTCATACACAGGCGGCTAATAATAATTTAGTTTCGTGCCCTTTGCCTCTTGCACGGTCACGTAAGTGGAGTAGAGTTTTGTAAAATCAGATATGACGTAAACGCGATTACAGATTCTAGTACAACGCTATTTATTCGAGAAAGGGCTACGGATTTGACACAAACTGCCCAATTTATCGAGCAATTTGTTTCTCTTGCTCATCTATTAGTCAGTTGCGTTATCCATCACGAATAAAATCTATTTTAGGCTAGTTTAGTTGGCAAAAGTACGAAGATTTTAGAAAAATTCACTGAAATATTCTTACATAATATATAAATATATGCGTGTTCATTCTTTTAATTAAGTACACATAGATTAATTTTAAAACGGACTATTACCATATAACGTTGTGTTATATGAACAATATACGTACGATGCATTTATTACATATATTTAAAATATCTATCTCAAAGATAGGATCAAAAATGAGACTATCCTTGAGAAAATGAAAGTAGCCCACATAGCATGGCTGGTAACAAGTGTCACAGGACCGATGGCCACTGGATCAGTATGGGACGTCCTCCAGCCTGCTGGACCGACAATGTACGTAAGATTGCCGGTTGAGGATGGATCAGGATTGCGGAAAACCGGATCTTGTGCAAAATTGAGAAGGCCTATGTCCAGCAATAGACTGCGATAAGTTAAAATTATAATGATAATGAATATTATTTCAAAATAATTTTTTAATCTTCACCATATAGACTTAAAAGATTTATAGAAACAGCTAATTAATGCATACAATTACAAGTATAGCACAATACTTGCATATTCTATATTTATGCATTTATGTGTATTTGTGTATATTTATCAGTATACGAATTAGTGACAGAACCAAATTTTACTGGTAATCTATTAATAATGTATACTTTCAAATTTCAAAATCGTAAAAATACTGAAAGATTTTTGGAAGGTGCACACCTGTATATTCAAATGTACTCTGTGGTGCACACCATTTAATATCTACAACGACATATTTCCCAAACTTCCACTGTGTATTATTTATAATAACCTTTTAAAATCAGTCTTCAAAGCTCGTAGGTCGAGTTTGGGATTCAACCCGCGTTGCAAACTTGACGAGGGCTCTCGTGGTCCACGCAGATTATTATGTGACCAGCATGTCTGAGTTAACATCAGTTTCAATTATTCGGCTAGTTATTTATAAATGCAAATGCAATCAATACTTAACTATAAGGTGATTTGACATATCCATAAAACGCACCTCAAATTTAACTAATCAGTCTGCCTTTTCTTTAAATTTACTGGTATTCCGAAATGAAAATTCTTAACAAAATTGAAAGTGAACAAGCTTTTCTCAAACTTCTGTAAATAATTTCACCTTTGTCGTATTCTGCCTGTAACATCCCTGATCCCACTGCTGGGTAGAGGCCTCTTTCTCCATGTAGGAGAAGGATTGGAGATTAATCTACCACGCTGCTCCATTGCCGGTTGGCGGATATGTTCCCTACTATGAGTAACGATCGCTATCAGGTATTTATGAAAATAACTGGGATCGACGGCTTAACGTGCTTTCTGAGGCAACATGAGACCCACAATGACAGACATCCAAAACGTAAAGAATCAATAATCCAATATAAAGTAATAAAAATAACAGTTCATTAATAAGTTAAAAAAACAATTTCTTTAATGCAAATCGTAACTTTAGAATAAAAATCTTTAGAACCGGCTTCACAACAATAACTAAAGTAGATATCTTAATATCTTTGATTAAAAACCGAGATTCATTCGCACAATGGAAACTACAAAAAGTGCCGCATTTTCATTATTATACTCTTTTGTCTTTCTCCCGCCTGTGAATAGAACAATGGGATAGAGAGAGATAGCCGATGACACTTACATGCCTCAACAAGTACACATCCTTACAATGGGCGGTTATAGCAACATGCTCGGTGGACAATGGATCTAATATGAACGTATTCAAGGATGGTTTGACGCCACAGCCTAGAAAATTCAGTACAAAAAAAAACATATTTTTATTGTTTAAAAAAAATAGTTAATTCGCTAATATTGTCTCACTTAGATTATAGTACTAAGAAAAGAGCACACGGCTCAACCGTAGCTTATAATGATGATGACGCCTATAACACCAGAAGCATTGTTGAGCGCGTTGTCGACCCTACCTCTCAATCCCCCCAAGGAACTCTCGGGGTACTTCCCCACTGCAAATTTTGAGCAGGATATTTACTGCTATGCCCTACCTCACTTAAAAACAACATTCAATGAGGTAGTTACCTCAAGTAACAAGGACTAGAAAACTTAATTCGAAAAATAAAACTATTTTCTATAACATTTTGAAGATTCAATGACATTATACATATTTAAACGGATTACCAATACACACTAACTAACCATACAAGCCTAAGATCACAATACTTCATAAGAAATACCACTTCTAACCCTGTTTTCTCAATCGGTTTTAACACCAGTAACTTCAAAATTAAATAAACATCTATAAGGCAATTATTGCCTGTTGCCATATTATTATAATGTGGTGATGTAGCCACATTATTATAATGTGGCTACATCGCCACTTCTCGATTACGTGATCATGGTCATCATTACCTATATATTTAGTTAAAGAAAAAGTCTTCTAACTCATGTTATCAGTCTGTGTCACGTTCAGCATTGTGTTCACAGAGGCACATTGAAACATAAACGCCGCCATGAAAAGGGAAATGCATTTAACCATAGCTACGCAGCATACGCAAATGTATTAAATATAAATAGATAATTATTTAGGTACCTACGTATTTAGATGAATACGAACGCATAAAGCGCACCTGAATGCATTGTTTTGTGAAATGTTTTTAAAGTTGTAAACTTTAAAATATCGGATAAGCTCCTTCGTAGTTCTGATACCTTAGTACTCTAAAGCAGTTGCAACGTTTACACAAAATTTTCTTCAACTAAATACATCAAAGTGTATCACGGAAAATAAATTGAATTGGTTGGCGGATATATTCCCTACTACGAGTTACGATCGCTATCAGGTGTACATGATAACAACCGGGACCGACGGCTTAACGTGCTCTCCGAGGCACGGTGGGGAGACCCACAAGGACTACACAAACACCCAGACCACGGCAAACATCTGTATGGCCAATACAAATATTGTCGTGTGCGGGAATCGAACCCGCAACCGCCCGCGCAACAGCCAATCGCAATCCAGTGCTGTGACCGCTGCGCCAACGTGGCGTCAATTTAAGATGATAATTATTATTTATTGTAGCTATATTTTATTCACAAATTATAAAGAATCGTAAAAAGTCTATAACTATTATATTTTTATTCTATACCCATTGTATTTATAGTTTTAGTGAGACTAAATCGTTTATTAATTTTTGTCAGGTTTCCTGTCTGCCTCTTCCGCCACGCATCACGCTAAGACTACTGAATTAATTTAAATAAAACAGGAAAGTTTGAAAACATAATACTAGCTAAAGTACTAAATGCTTTCTTTCTCGAAATTCACAGTAGCAATGACAACAAACCAAAGAACTTTTAATCGTCATTTCACAAATTATTACACAATAATTAGATTAAGGCTCCGTCGTATGACAAAAGTAGGCATTTAACGTCTACCCCGTCCCCCTTGGACACACGTCGCGCGAACGCGTTGCCGTTGAACTTTGTTCGTGACCTCAAAGCATCCGTGGCTGTAAAGCGAACTAATTTGATTTGACTTTAAAATAGAAATGCATTTATTATGATCATTTTTTAAAGTAGTGATAAATATGTAATACTTTCGTAAATAAATGAAATAAGTAAATGATTTCAGGGTTATTTATTATAGACTGTTGGACATAAATAGAATAAGCTATATAAAATAAAACAAATTACATATTAAATCTATACAAATAAATAAAATTGAAGTGTCTGTTTGTAATATTGTAGTACCCGCTTTTAACTAAATTACACATATACATGGTGCAAATACCAAAATAACATTTTTTTATAATTTGTTTGTCTGTCTGTTCCGGCTAATCTCTGAAACGGCTGGATCGTTTTTGACAGGACTTTCATTGGCAGATAGCTGCTGATGTAATAAGGAGTAACGTAGGCTACTTTTATTTTAGATTTTTTATTAATATTTTATAACTGCGAACTGAACAATAATTATTTTGTTAAACTCCACGCGGACGAAGTCGCGGGCACAGGTAGTTTAAAATAATAATTATTAAATAAATTGTATCTCAATAAAGTAGCTTCATATTTTATCAATAATCTAATTCTTATTTTAATATTAATTAAATATAATATATTATAACAAAGAAAAAAAAAACAGCAACGTCACGCGGTGTTCCCAAGTGGTCACCCATCCAAGTACCTGACGCTGCCGCGTTACCGGTCGCTCAAATGTACCTCATGTGTATGTCATGCGCCTTAAGAAGTTTCACTTCAAAAAACCTAGTTGAAAAAATAAGCGGTCACCCATCCAAGTACTGACCATCATGACGCTACCGCGTTACCGGTCGATCAAATTTTATCTTAACTAACATATCTCTCTTAACTTCCGTTCGCCTCGACCGATCACACTTTTCGTAATGCTCTCGTCACGCACCTGCTTACTCCCCAAGTTAAGCGCACCTAAAGAAGTTTCACTTCAAAAAAACTAGTTGAAAAAAAAGCGGTCACCCATCCAAGAACTTACCGTCGTGACGCTGCCGCGTTTCCGGTCGATCAAATTTTACCCCTCATGCACCTTAAGAAGTTTCACTTCAAATAAACTAGTTGAAAAAAAAAGCGGTCACCCATCCAAGTACTGACCGTCGTGACGCTGCCGCGTTTCCGGTCGATTAAATTTTATCTTTACTAACATATCTCACTCTCAACTTCCGTTCGCCTCGACCGATCACACTTTTCGTAACGCCCTCGTCGCACCTGCTTACTACCAAAGTTTTAAGCGCGCCTAAAGAAGTTTCATTTCAAAAATACTAGTTGAAAAAAAAAGGGGTCACCCATCCAAGTACTGACCGTCGTCATGACGCTGCCGCGTTTCCGGTCGATCAAATTTTATCTTAACTAACATATCTCCCTCTCAACTTCCGTTCGCCTCGACCGATCACACTTTTCGTAACGCTCTCGTCACGCCTGCTTACTCTCCAAGTTAAGTGCGCCTAAAGAAGTTTCACTTTAAAAAAAACTAGTTAAAAAAAAAGCGGTCACCCATCTAAGTACTGACGCTATAATGAGCGTAACGCTACAATGAGCGCAACGATACAAATAGCGTAACGCTACAATGAGCGTAACGCTACAAATAGCGTAACGCTACAACAAATAGCGTAATTCTACAATGATCGTAAAGCAACAATGATCGTAACGCTGCAATGAGCGTAATGCTACAATGAGCGTAACGCTACAATGAGCGTAACGCTACAATTAGCGTAACGATACAATGAGCATAACGATACAAATAGCGTAACGCTACAATGAGCGTAACGCAACAATGAACGTAACGATACAATGAGCGTAACGCTACAAATAGCGTAACGCTACAACAAATAGCGTAATGCTACAATGAGCGTAACGCTACAATGAGCGTAACGCTACAATTAGCGTAACGATACAATGAGCGTAACGATACAAATAGCGTAACGATACAAATAGCGTAACGCTACAATGAGCGTAACGCTACAATGAGCGTAACGATACAATGAGCGTAACGCTACAATGAGCGTAACGATACAATGAGCGTAACGCTACAATGAGCGTAACGCTACAAGTAACGTAACGCTACAATGAGCGTAACGATACAAATAGCGTAACTCTACAATGAGTGTAACGCTACAAATAGCGTAACGCTACAATGAGCGTAACGCTACAAATAGCGTAACGCTACAATGAGCGTAACGATACAAATAGCGTAACGCTACAATGATCGTAACGCTACAATGAGCGTAACGCTACATAGAGCGTAACGCTACAATGTGTCATCCTTTTTCATGCAATTCGCTGCGCGGCGCGCCCTTCCCTGTCGTTTTTTCCGTTGCATTCGGTTTGAAATCACAACGATTCTAAAGAAGTTTCACTTCAAAAATCTAATTGAAAAAAAAGAGGTCACCCATCCAAGTACTCGTCGTGACACTGACGCGTTACCGGTCGCTCAAATTTTACCCCTCATGCGCCTAAAGAAGTTTCACTTCAAAAATGTTAATTTGGTGTAATATGTACCGTGTACATATACATACATATGAATTTAGTTAAAATCCGTAATATTACAAACAGGACACTCCATTTTTATTAATTTTTATATAGATAAATAGTGTTTTCAAAAACTTAAACAGCAACAAAATAATTATATTAAACTAGCGGACCCGGCAGACGTTGTCCTGCCCGGAAAATAGCTACCAAATTTGATTGCTTACATACCGATAGCAGGCGCCACCTATCGGGTCAAATGGAGGAAAAAAATTCCCTATCTCTCGAGTTGGACCAAATTACAGATGCTTACGAAATGTGATAAAAATTGGTTCAGTACTTTCGGAGTTACATACCGATAGCAGCGCCCACCTACCGGGTCCAATTGAGATAAAAACTACCCTATCTCTCAAGTTGGACCAAATTACAGAAGCTTACAAAATTTGATACAAATTGGTTCAGTAGTTTCGGAGTTACATACCTATAGCAGCGCCACCTACCGGGTCTAATTGAGAAAAAAAGTACCCTATCTCCCAAGTTGGGACCAAATTACAGATACTTACAAATTTGATACAAATTGGTTCAGTAGTTTCGGAGTTACATACCGATAGCAGCGCCACCTACCAGGTCCAATTGAGATAAAAAACTACCCTATCTCTCAAGTTGGACCAAACTACAGAAGCTTACAAAATTTGATACAAATTGGTTCAGTAGTTTCGGAGTTAGATACCTATAGCAGCGCCACCCTACCCGGGTACAATTGAGATAAAAAGTATCCTATGTCCGTTGCCCTGGTTCTAAGCTACCTCCACACCAATTTTCAGCCAAATCGCTTCAGCCGTTCTTGAGTTATAAAATAGTGTAAACTAACACGATTACACGACTTTATTTTATATATAATTATAGATTTAAAATAAATAGCGAATTTAAATTTTATTACTACTGTGGGCAGTAGGTGTATGGATATTGAATGCATACTACGTAATATTAAAAATACAAAAGACGGAACGCTTTTTTGAAAATTTTGCACACGTCTTGCCTCTGTAAACGTCCAAACGGGACAGTGTGGAGTGCCGCGAGAGCGCCCAACGCTTCGAAATCACTTGAATAATCGATTAAAAAAAATAGATGTAAATAAATAAATTAAAAAGCGGCAGAAACGGATCCAGTTATATATGAACTTTATTTTGGTAAGTTACTCATAACATCAAATCAGTTATTTTAATAATAAAGCCGAAAATAGTAGATAAAATGAAGCGAAAAGAGGTAACTTTGTGAATTTATTCTATCGAGCCAAATTTATCAAATCATGTTTCCAACGACAAAAGTGGACAAAATATACCCTCAAAAATATCAATTAAATTTATTAGATTAAAATTTCACTGTTTACTATTTCAAAAATGAATTCATATAAACGTGTTTTGCAGGAATATCTGAAATACCTCGCCTTAAAGTAGCGACCCGCTCCGGCTTCGCACGGTGCAATGCTGATACTAAATATAAAAAATAAAATAAATATTTGCAATCTAAGCGCAAAAAATGTGTTTATTTACGACATCACACACATCATTAGAAAACTTTAAAACTATCAGTGTTCCTCTACTATAATTATTATGGCATGAATTATACATATAAACCTTCCTCTGATTCCAGAGGAAGCTTTCTTTAGAAAGCCACATCAAAATCCGTTTGCGTAGTTTTAAAGATCTAAGCATATATACAGACAGACAGACAGCGGGAAGAGACTTTGTTTTATAATATGTAGTGATAGACAGTTTATGAAAAAAATAGTATAGACTTAATACAGGACTTAAAAAGAAATTCCGTATAATGTCTTCGAAGTATTCTTAATCAGCTTGTTAAGAATTTCATTGAATGTAAAAAGCTAACAAGCTACTTGGGTATTCTCTAAGCGATTTAAATTCTAGAACATTCCTCGAATGCTCAACAATTTTCCACCCAGGAACCAATTGGTGATTCTAAATTGGGGATTGGGAAAACCGAGAACGTTTGAGATTTCGAGATGTAAATGAAGGAGTATTGGTGCATGGAATATTCCACAGGTAAAATTTGGTATAAATTTGTTTATGGATAAAAGTATTTTTGCACTAATATTTTAATTGTAAACTTAATAAATAAATAATCATTTAAAAGCTATTAAATTAATTTAAACAAAACTAGGCAAGATTCAAGTCAGTCTGCAAACTGGGCACCAGATAATTTTTCACGCAAAATTCACTTTTCCTTAGATTTATAAGAATCACTACCGACTGATTTCGAACCCTCTCCACATAATAATAATATAATATTTATTTATTTTCTCACCACAATATTGCATATGTAGGAATCAAGAAGTGAGGAGTAGGACGGATGGCCTGGTTAATTCACAATGTAATTTTAAAAACAACATAATTACACTACTTAGTATTCAATGGACTCACCGAGCGGGGGTACCGTCTATCGCGTGGCAGAGAGACAACTCGACCGCAGTGCCCGGGACTTGTGACCCGAGTGTTGGTTTACGGCGGCGCCGCCTAA